>OZ020509.1:112984448-118464448 GCA_963971375.1 Platycheirus rosarum | reverse complement strand
TACGGAATCCTTGAACTTTTCCGTCTAATTCTTTAAAACTTGAGCTTAGCACACAATAATATAAAAAAATAAATTGCACGACTGGATCGCACGTACTTGCTCATATGTGCGGTCACATTGTAGAATAAAATTAAAAAAATTAAAGTGAACATAAAAAGCATTTATTCGATTTTTGTAATTTCTTTTTTCGAATAAAGTACGTTAAAATGTATTGGGTGAAATAATTAAAACGCTATTTTATTTCTTTAGGAAATATAAAAACGTGTGAACTTTTTTTTCAAAATTGTAGGAGCCGTTTTTAAATAAAACGGTTTTTTTTAACAACTTTTTTTAAAAAATTAAAAAAAATAATTCAAGAACACAAACTTAAGCACAAAAATAACGTACATTTAAAAACAAAATTAAAAAAAAAAATTAACTCACCCGTTTTCAAAATATTAATTTTTCAAATAAAAAAATTAAAAAAATTATTAAAAATACAAAAAAAAAGTTTTCGAAAAAAATGTATGCAAAATTACTCAGGCTGCCTACATCTTCTTGAATATCAATTTTGATTGTAATCGGATCTCCAGTTTTCGAGAAAGTCGAAGAAAAAAAAGCGGTCCTATGGGAGGTACCGTTTTTAGCCCACCATATTAAATTTTTTTATCACTTAAATATAATGCATACCTACAGTAGAACACTGATTTTTTTTATAAACATTTTTAGAGCCGTTTTCGAGAAAAATAAGCTTTTACATAACGGTTATATGACAGGTACGGTTAATTTTTTAGCTAAAAAAAAATTTAAAAACTCCTCTGTAGAATTTCAAAATAACCTTAAGTTCAAAATTTGAAGACGATTGGCCAAACCGTTTAGGCTGCAGTCCAATATACATCCGTACAGACAGACAGACAGACAGACGGACAGAATTTTGCCAGTAACTAAAATATGTTTCTCTATCATCGTAATGTCATGTTTGATTGTTATCTCAAAATTTTTAATCTGCACGAATGCATAACTTGTATTATAGTACCTATAATCGCAAGTAAAAACTAAATACAATGAAAAATGTCTCGTACTGGGCGCTCGTAACGCCAAACCCGCTACTGAAATGATACACATAATGAGTGAATGCAGACATCTAATCAGTTTTATCTAATAAAAGCAGAATTTTACTATTATTTTACGCCGAATAAATAGAGATAGTTAACATTTTAATACGAAATTAATTTTCTGTGCCAGAGCGACAATGACGATAAAGTTGTAATTAAATTGATGCCGCAATATAATAATTTGTTATTCGTGTTTTAGAGCAAAATACACTAGTAATGACATTTAATGACTGTCATTAGTGAAACAATTATATCATTTTAAAAAAAAACCAAACACAATCTATTAATAATGTGGATCTGTTAGATAAAAACGAACTGCTGCTTAACAACATGGTTATCGTTTAGAATATTTTTTTTATAAAAAAAATCTCAACTAGAAATTTAGGAAGTTTATCTTCTTCTGATGATCTTAAATGTAAGGCACTAATAAGGCCTTACATTCCCCTTATACAACTCAATAATTATCAATCTTATCAATCCTTACCCCTGTCTCAATATTTCCAAACCGACATTCTTTCAATATAGCATATATCAGCAATTCAGCATTAATTTTTTTAATTAATATTGAAATATTTTTATTTATTTTCTTAAGTCTTGCCACATTAAATTAACTGTAATAACTATAATTAAATTAATAAATAAATTAACTATTTCTATACGATTTTCATAATAGTTTTTGAAATATGGTGATCCAATACTTTTCGTAAATCTGAGATAAACTACTTTAGTAACATCTTTTTATCTTTGTTGCATTGTATCTTTATTAAAACAATCAAAAAACGCCCAACACAAATCTCTTAAGGGCATATAACATTATAAATTATATTCGTTCTTTCCAAAAATAAACAATTTTGTGGAATCAAAACAAAACCAGTGATAACTCAAAAAAAAAATCAACTCAACGTTCTGCTGATGCATGCGTGACATCATAACTTTATGAGGTTGCTTTAAATCCAGAAAATGGGTCAGGCTTTGAAGTTATTTCAATCAAAAAAAAAAAAAAAAAAAAAAAAAACGCCTAAGAAAAAAATTGCGTCACCGACCACCAACCCGCCATCATCAAAGCACACATAACCAGAGCCCAGAGCCAGAACGAAAATGCGTCTTCCAATTGCTAGTCTAACAACATTTTAAACACTTCCGATGTTGCTTCGTATTTCTATGGGAGCATGCTATCGTCATCGCATGAAATAAAAACAGTAAAAAGATTCATTCACCTAGCTTAGGGTTTTAGGAAAAGAAGTGTAAACATAAACAAGACTTTTCGTACAATGATTTTGAGTGAAAACTCAATGACATCAAACACATTCGAGCTTTTGAGTGAGTTAATAGATTTGATGCTCAAGCAATCAGGAGGTGAATCTAATGCCCCATTGGATCATACTAACTTACTTGCTTTTATAAATAAGCAATTTTTGGTAAAGGATAATACCAATACGGGTAATCTCCGGACGATAGGTGTTCTCCTGTTGAAAATGTTTTCAATAGTGCTCTGTGCAAGTGGGCGGAGGACAAAAATATAATTGCAGGCACCCAGTTAGGCTTTAAGGTGACGCATCTAATTTCAATTTAATTGAATAATGGTGAGATTCAATGGACGAGTGGTTTATATGCATAACGCATACCTTATAGTTAGAGGATCTTCATCTAAAGCTAACCAGTTTAGGCATAAGTAAAGCACTGTTCTATATACTTTACGACATGGTTAATGGTAAAGGAATAGCAATGTGACTTCTATCCCAAACATTTCACATTAAAAAAGGTCTGCTATAGGGAGCGGTGAACTCGCTAATCCTCTTTAAATTAACACCAGCGATCTCATGAGTAGTCGTACTCAAGCAATTGCGAATGTTTGAATGATGAGGGTCCAGAACAGGTGGAAAAATGGGGTTCATCACAATTTGCTTACAGGGTGACTTCAACAAGATTCAGCAATTTTTTGTTGTTGAAAATCAACTTCCAAAAATATGAAAATATTTTGCTTAGGACTCCTATGCCAAGGGCTTCTTGGGATATGAGAAAGAACTGATTCAAGCTGGTGAGCTAAGAGACACATAAATATCAACTGGCCAGTAAGAGTATAATTAAGTACCTTGGCATCTGGCTCAAACAGTTTTTGTATTTCAACCGATATGTAGAAGCTGATCTGTCCAGAGTTATAGAGCTTTTGCCAGGACAAGATGGTTATTTTATAGCAGCTTTTATAGGAAAGTAAAGGTGATTTGCTTATTACCTATTGAATTATCTATGAAAGCCCTGAGTGGTTCAACGTTGCACCATCTCTAATGAAAAATATTTGGATGTTTGAGAAACAGTGTTATAGGACCTTATACAGAACACCAAAGTCGAATTACACCAAAAATTATCCGAAATAGATCCATAACAAGGGGACTTACACAAATAGGATAAATTACTTTTAAACGGTTCTTCATCCCGACCTGGTCATTTCCCTATTTGGTCAAGGGCTGATAAAGAGTGGAACGGCCATTCCGCTGATCCGCATATTATTTATATACATTAAATTATACATTAAAGTTCACATGACTTTTGAAACGATATTCATCGTAATTTAGTTATAGTAACGAATTGCTATGCCAAAGTTTATGAGTTTGTTTCATCGCCATGGTCACCTTGTGTTTTCTCCAAAATATTGCACTACCGAGGAAATCAAGAATCCTCAGAGAGTAATATTTTTAGTCAATTGTAGCAGCATGGATGTCCCTTCTTTTGCGGCAGATTCACAAAGCAATGTTATGCTTTGTACTAATCTCCAAACTGACCCTGGCTGAAAATCGGGCATCGGGTTTATGGCATTATAACTTGATTTCGTTCTTTAAAATTTGTTTAACTGTCTTTATAAAACGTTGAAGCAAGATGTGTTAAATAGACCTTGCTCCTCCGTGAGCGGTAACAATACAATAAATTTATAACCTATAAAATTACAACTAAATAGCGCAGCTGCCCTTTGGAAAATGGTTATGCTATGCAAACTCATGTTGATAAGCAATCCTTCATTTTTGTTACATGTCATCTTTAAGACCATAACTGTCCTCGATTACAACAAGTAATAAATATAAACTTTTAGATGAAAAGGCACCAAGTTTTTATTCGCGATTTATAGAGGCTTATCACCTTTTGGCTGTCATGGTCATAAGCAAAAGTCATAGTTTTTTATATTTTTTAGAACATAGCATTCCCATTTATCTTGTTAAATATCTGTATTCAACTCTTGCCATCTATCTCTGCCCAGATGGTGATTCCAAAGTGGCACTTTTCAAGATACATATATCAACTGATTCAATTCCGTGAATTGCGAGATTACATAATCACAGACATATGGGAAGGATTTAAACTATTTGTGAATGCAAAACAAATTAGACTCAGGGATCTTAATATGCTTTCTTTAATATTATATATTCATATATAAATATACTTTTTATTAAATCTCTTCTTAAATTAAATTAATCCTCTGCCGCTAAATTACAATTTGAGTTGGTGGTTTGACGACTACTTTACGACTATTTTCCCAGGCGTCAGGCAGATGCAAATCGATTGTGATTTTCCCCTTTTTTCGTTTGTTTCGTCTGATGGTTTTTTGAATACCTCGTTGCTCGTTGTACTGATTATGTCGTTCTTTTATTTAGTCACATACACTTTTGTTTCCTTGTCACCGTTATTGTTATTCCGTGCGTTTGTAATATCTTCTATCTGTAGGGTATGTTAATGCAGGATCGGCCCAATACCACATATATTTAAAGTCGCTTGAATTTGACACCCAGAACACCCATAATTTGGTTAGAAACAAATATTTTTCTGTCCCGCTTAATATGGACCACAGACGCTACTTCGCTGATACTGTTAACCCTTCTAAGATGTTTAGCCACCAGTCTTTTATGCCTTTATGCTAGTTTTTGTGAGTCAAAAGATGGTTTTTGTATGATGGGAGAGCAACTGAAATAGCACCGTCTGTCTGTCAAAGTCAATTTTCTTAATTTAATAATACCCACTTTTAAATAAAGAAAAAAATATTATAGTCTTTTTAAAGTCCTCAATAGACATTTTAATTTCCAGCAGGAAACCAAATAAGAACAATACTTCTGTTATAACGGATGTCTATTGAACTACAGGCTAAACGGTCAAACCAACCGTCTTCCAACAATTTGTTTTTAAATAAAACGGTATTTTAACATTTTTTTTAAATTAAAAAAAAAATAATTTAAGAACACAAACTTAATCATTAAAATAAAATACATTTAAAAACAAAATTAAAAAAAAAGAGTCTCGTACCCGTTTTCAAAATATTGATTTTTCAAAAATAAAAAAAAATAAAAAAAAAATATTAAAAATAAAAAAAAAATGTTTTCGAAAAAAAATAATGCAATGTTACTTAGGCTACCTACATCTTCTTTAATATCAAATTTGATAGTAATCGGATCCATAGGTTTCCAAAAAGTCGAAGAAAAAAACAGGTCCTATGGGAGGTACCGTTTTTAGCCAACCATATTAATGTTTTGTTCACCAAAATATAATGCTTACCTACAGTAGTACACTGATTTTTATTGATTGATTGATAAAAATTCTTGGAGCCGTTTTCGGGAAAAATAAGCTTTTACATAACGGTTATATGACAGGTAACGTTAATTTTTGAGCTAAAAAAAATATTGAAAAAATTCCTCTATAGAATGTCAAAATAACCTTAAATTCAAAATTTGAAGACGATTGGCGCAACCGTTTAGGCTGTAGTCCAAAATTCATCCGTACAGACAGACAGACAGACAGACGGACAGAATTTTGCCAGTAACTCAAATATGTTCCTCTATCATCGTAATGTCATGTTTGATGGCTATCTCAAAATTTGTTTTCTGCACGAATGCATAACTTGCATTATAGTGCCTATAATCGCAAGTAAAAATCAAGATGGTGGGCTAAAAACGGTACTTTCCATAGGCCCGTTTTGGTTGACCGATTACAATCAAAATTGATATTCGGGAAGATGTAAGTAGCTTTAATAATTTTAATTTAAAATAATTTCGAAAACGTTTTTTTTTTATATTTTTAATAATTTTTTTATTTTTGTTTTTGAAAAGTCGATATTTTGAAAACGCGTAAATGATTTTTTTTTTTAATTTTGTTTTAATATGTAGGTTATTTTATGCTTGTTTGCATTTTTAATTATTTTTCTTTAAATAAAAAAAAAAGTTGTTAAATAAAAACCGTTTTATCACAAAAATCCAATATAAATTTTGAAGTTCTTCTAATACTTATTTATCAAATTTTATTCGACGCTGTGACCGCAGATATGTTTACGTGTTTAATTATAATAAAATTTCAAAAAACAAGTAACATTAACGTAGAAAAATAACATTATCGGAACTTAAAAAAAGTGTCAAAACCACAACACTTAACGGTTTTTAGTAAAAAATGGAGTACGCCATCACATGTCTTGTATAGTAAAAAAAATTATGAAAAAATATTTCGAAAATTGTAGGTTTTTTTATTTTTTTTTTCTGAAATTTTGGTATGCAGTTTTTTACAGTTTATTAATATACATGTGATTATAAAATTTAAAAATATTGATTTTTCAAAAAAAAAAAATAATTTGAATTATTAAAAAAAGTTATTCAAAATTTTGATATGCAGGATTAATTTGGCTAACTATATCTTCTCAAATATAAAATATTACAGAAATCCCCGTTACCGAGAAAGCCAAAAATTGAAAAAAACAGACAGACAGACAGACATTTTTTGCCACTAAGTTTTGTAGACTTCTTTTTGATCGTAACGTCATGTTTGAAAGAGTTATAAAAGAATGCAATCTTTTGAGAATGTTAAGTCAAAAGATTTCATCATCCTGATTTATGAATTCCGGATTTCATTTTGGACTTCAACTTCAGGGAGCAAAATCACCATTTATGTTGAAATCCCTTACTGGACCTGCCATTTTAGACCAGTCATGAATTTGAAGTCCAGTTATTGTATTCCTTGGGGAATGCTCTGCATTCACTGAAGTCACTTTGAAGTCCTACCATTCATTTGAAGTCATCGCCATTCCTTTGAAATCCATCGAACATCAGTTGTTTTCGTGAAGTCCTTTTGAATGCGCTTTTACTTTGCAGTTGATCCAATGAAAAATAAAAATAAAAAATATGTAGAATTTACCGCTTTTGTGATTTTTTTATATATATTTTTCATTGGATTAACTGCAAAGTATAAGCGAATTCAAAAAGACTTCACGAAAACAAGTGAAGTCTGATGGACTTCAAATGAATGGTAGGACTTCAAAGTGACTTCAGTGAATGCAGTGCATTCTCCAAGGAATACAATCACTGGACTTCAAATTCATGACTGGTCTAAAATGACTGGTCTAGTAAGGGACTTCAAAATGAATGGTGATTTTTCATTCTGAAGTTGAAGTCCAAAAGTGATGTCAATTGAATGAACACCAAAATGTGAAGTGTTGGCTGTGACTTCAAGGAATGCAGTAGAAAAGGATTGTATTCTTTTACAACCCTGATGTTTGATTGTTATCTCATCTTTTTTTATATTCACGAATCCTAAACTTGCCTTATAGTCCCTATAATCGCAAGTAGAAAAGCCCTTGATTCATGATTAAACATTGAGTGAGCATAAAATAACCACAATATTTAAATATACTCCCAATGGGGCCCAAAGCTTACCTTATTTGGTTTGAGTAATGAAGAACTTGCGTGTTTTGTCGAAAAAAAAATTAATAAAAAAGTCAGTTGTCACGAAAGACTTATATGATTGCTGTTCGAATAAATGCTTAATAACTTATTTACTGCATGGGGAATAAGTAAGGATATCCTTTAATTCAGGGAAACTCATATTACACGCAATCATTATGCTATGCACATTAATTTGAAATAATTTTCAAAAACACATATTTCCTTCAGCATCTCAAAAGTCTAATCATTATCTAATCCTAACATTTGTACTTTCAGATAGAAGCTATGCAATGCCACCAACTTTCTCAATAGAAACCGACCAACTTACCAAAGTCATCCGTCCTCAAACTACAAACAATACCACTAACAGTATGTGCCTTTCAACGCCATCAGAAGCTACCACTCCAGCTGTTTGCCAATCAGCCACATGCAACAATTTAGCCGAAAATTCCACCAAAAAATCGACAGACAATCATAGTCCATGCAACGTTCGACACAGGAAACATGCAACGCTTTCGGGGAAAAATTCAGCTTCGACTGAAGAAGCTTGTATGGCATTAGAAGAAAACAACAACAACAACAGTGAATTAGATTTAACTGAAGACGAAAGGAATGAGGCGTATAAAGAGTGTGCGACTAAGGCTTCTATGGCTTCAACAGATGGCGCTAATGTAGTTTACAGGCCAAGAATAAGATGGCCAGATCTTACGGCTCAGGTGTTCATACATGGTGGCGCTGTCTATGGAATTTACCTGCTGTTTCATGCAAGTTTCTACACATTTGTGTGGGGTAAGTTGATGTGATTCAAAAAACCATTAAATTAAAAAGAAAAAAAAAACAAGAAACAATTAAACAAATCAGAAACAAAACAAAATCATTTTAGAAATGTTTTATCAATGGCGTTAGAACTAAATAAGAAAACATATAAAACATACATTCTTAAAATATTTATTGAAAAAATCGAAAACACTTTAACATTTTAAAAACTGTTTTTAAAATGTTTTTTTGCTTCTCACTCTCTGTGTCAAGTCATTCCGAAGTATTAATTTAACAACTATCAGAAATCTTATGGAAATCTACTTGGCGCACTGTGGGGAAGCTATTTGCTTTCGCTTCAAGAATTTTCTTCGCAGGCTTATTAAAAGCAGTAGTTTAGGAAGTGTATAAGGCATCAACAAACTTATTTAAGGAATCAATAACTTTTTACGAAAACCTGTAATTGTATCAGAAATGATGAGTATTTAAGAGAACTTATCTTATATATTTATATAAATACTTTCGACTTTTATTTACTTAAGCGAAAGTTTCTTATCTGAACTACAAAGTTTGATAAGTTTTACGAGCCCTTTACTTTTCCAACAAAAATTCGATTTTAACATCGAAATGGCTCTTAGTCATAGACCAATAACTAGGGCATTAATCTCAATCATTGTTCGTTTGACTATCTACGTTTTATTAATTGAGTAGACCCTAAGGCGGGTGGAGGGCGGTAAAATGAAAATGATGATCAAATCAGCATTTCCTGAGGAAAAAGATAGACACAATTACTGGGAATGCTTGCATTGATTAAGACTAGAACGTGGACACAAGCTTTACTGACAAAACAATTTCATTGGAACTGCAAGTTTATAGTGACTGATGTCTAGTAAATAAATAATAAAATAAATGTCCCTTTTAATAACAACAGCGTAGTTTTCATATTTGCAACAAGTTTATTATCATGTAAGGCAAGTTTATTACAAATTTTTCATATGTAAGAAGGAGGCGATTAAAAGCTGAGTTTATAGTTTATTATTTGGTGAGTTTATATTGGAAAAGTCAAGAATTTTTGATTAACATGCTTAACAAACCTCAATCAACGTTTTGTCAACTTTAAAAGTCTATTTATATTGGTACCTTCAAAAGGTGATAACGGTTTCGATTTTTTGCTAAAAAAAAACTCGTCTATTCCGATAATATACGCGTAGACTATTTGATTAATAATTGCTGCTCAACTTAAAAAAACCAGGTAACAATACAAAGTTATACAATGGGTTCTTGATAACTATGAACTTTCACTGTGCTTGTTGATGGTAACTTTAACAGTCTTGCCGCCAATTTTAAAGTAAGAAATTTAACAGATTGATCAAAATAGCAAACAAAATTACTTCAATTTTACCCTCCATCCAAAAAGGACCAAAATAACTGATTCATCGGAATTGGATATCGCATTCTATCATATGAACCGAAATTCGTTCTTGGATTGTACTCTAGAAATGTTGAAAGAAAACGACTAATTTCAACGCATGATCATTTTCAGTAATGAAGTGCATTTTTGGCTAAACGGCTTTTTCAACAAACAGAATAAATTTATTTTAATACTAGCTTGTACCCGCGACTTCGTCTGCATGAAATTAAGATTAAAATTCAGCATTTTGACAAAAATAGGTTTTTCGGCAAATTATAATTAATTTTTTTTGAGATATCAACTCAATGGCGTTTTTACTTGCGATTTATAAGGACTATAAGGCAAGTTATGCATTCGTAAAAAAAAATCTAACAATCAAACATGACACTACAATGATAGAGAAGTCAAAAAAAGTGGGTCCGGAAATACCGTCCGTTTGTCTGTCTGTCTGTCTGTCTGTCTGTCTGTCTGTCTGTCTGTCCGTATCGATTCCTACAGCCTAAACGGTTGGGCCGATTTGATTCAAACTTGGTATATAGTATCTTTAGAGTACTCTACCCGACAATTTTTCAAATTGGCATTCTAGCTCCAAAACTAACGGTACCTGCCATATAACTTTTAATGAAAAATTATTTTTTCTCGAAAACGACTCCTACGATTTTGATAAAACTTTCTAAATGGTGTTTTCTATGCAAAATCTATCTTTAAGTTTTAATGGATTTTTCAGAAAAAGTTTTTTAACGGTACCTCCCATATGATCGGTTTTTTTAAATCAGATTTTCTCGTTAACTAATTGACGGATTTTGAGGAAATTTTCAAAATATGTAGTGTTTTATGATTTAAATAATATTGCTTATTAAAATTTTCAAAAACATTTTTTTTAAGTTTTAATAATTTAAACAAAAATATTTAGTTTTTTGAATATTTTCAAAACGGATCTATAGATTTTTTTTTAAATTTATCTCCTAGTATAAACTATAGATTTCTTAAAATTGACATACTCAAAAAAAATTTAGAATATGTTTTCGAAAAGTTTTTCAAAAAAAAACATTTTTTTGAAAAAACTGGTCGAACGATTTTGAAATGAAAAATTCATAAAATAGAAAACAGCAAAAGAAATAAGATGGTTTACAACATTTTTTTCCAAAAAACGTAATGAATGGTGTTTTTTTTTGATTTCATAAAAATTTTATTTGTCTAATATTTACCCCAAAATTTTATTTCATATTGCTTGGCTAAGCCCTAGCCATTAGTGAAATAAAAGAAGGTGACAACCTACATATATACCTAAGTATTTTAAAGCATTTTATCATCATAAATAAGGAAGCCTATAATAAACACACAAAAACAACTAACAAATAAAAAACTATTCGATTACTACTGAATGCAAAAATTTCAATCGAGAAAACATAAGTTTACACCTGCTCTTAAATAAACAAAACCACTGTGTTAACTTTTAATATTGTCTCTATACCCACTCGCTTAAAAGTAGTTGGAATGTGTATCTTAATTTTAGTACCTACCTTCCTTCTAACCTTATTATAGGTACCTGATATCCTTAATAAATTCCATTAATACCTACCCACACCATACGTTTATCGATCCATCAAACATAATTAAACTATTTTAATTAATTTGATTTCAAAAAGTAAATTATTGTTATATACCTAGCATTATTGCCATACTGCTGATTCCGACGAATCCTTATGCCAGTTGTACAAATTTTTCCACACCAAAATGAAAATTGAACTGAAAAAAGTCCTTTATATCTTTCTATTAGCAAATTATATTATAAACAGTAAACAACAAGTGGAAAGATAATACACTAAAAAACTGCAAAAGCTAACAATCCTATATATTTATGAGTTTATCCCTTTATCGTGACGCATGTTCGTTCGAGCTTCAAATCACAACGATTCTAAAGAAGTTGCACGTCAAAAAACATTAAAATTAAATCTTTGTCAAAAAGACGACTGAACCTAAAAAGGATTAGCACACAGGAGCAAGTACGTGCGACCCAGTCGTGCCTTTTATTTTAATCGAAGTGATATTTCGTTAAAACTGTATATTGCTATATTTCTATATCTCTATGTCTCTATATATTTCTATATTTTTATATTTCTATATTTGTCATCTCTATATCTCCATATCTCCGTATCCTTATATATCTTTATATCTATATGTCTCTTTGTCTCTATATCTATATTTGTATGCCACTATATCTCTATATCTCTATATCTCTATATCTCCATGTCTCTAAATCCTTATGTCTAAATCTCTATGTCTCTTTATCTCTATATCTCTGTATATCTATAACTCTATAACTCTATATCTATATCAGGCAATGGCAATACTAATATCGTTGCTCACGACACAATGTTACATCCCATAATGAGTTAGTTGGTTGTCCTCTTCCCGTATGTGAACTGTTGAACTCAATAAGCCCTTAGTAAACTTATTAAGAATAACCTTCTTTTCTTGACATTTTACATTTCCGGTAAAATTGATTTAAATCTTCAATTCAAACCGTTAGAACAGTTATTATAAGCTTTAATCTAACTTTGATATGATAGGCATCGGTTATTAATATTTATTTTTTTTTATTTTAAATTAAAATTTAAAAGTTGGCTTTAAATGGTGATATATTAGCGTTCCACTCCTGAGCTTAATATCAAAGCTCATCATGATTATCATCAGTGGATAAACCGGGATACGGGCCGGGCTTCATTCAACAGTTCTTCCATTCATTCCGATTACTGGCTAAAGCCATACAGTTGTAAGCCCCAAGACATCAGGCGTCCTATTCAATGTCATCCTTCTAGCGTGTGTGTGGGCAAGCACTGCCATAGTGCCTTCTACCATAAAAAGAACTGCAAAAGACTTTCCGAGCTAGTTCCTATTATCGCATGCGAGTTTAGTTCCTAATCCATCGGAGTCCACCGAGATTTATTTAGTTCACAACATCTGGTTCGAGATTGATTTAATACCATTCATGATTGCAACTTCCCCAGAATCGACTTTCCTCTCGAACGCAGTTAAGAGATCAGGTCTCGGATCCGTATGTGAGTAAAGTGAGTACTGGTGTTCATGGTCTGTTTTTGTGCCGGCTGCTCGATCTGAATGAAGGAATCTTGTAAAGCCTGTTGACTTATGTCGATGATGTTGATTTCATTTGTGTAAGCCAATATTTGTCTGGACTTGGTGACGATAGCACCATTAGGAGAAACCAATCCGTGACTCTAGCACGTCAACAAGAAGGAAGGATGCAAACCAGACCATCCCCTGTCGGAGACCTTTGAAACCGGCTACTTTTACTTGGCTAGTATTGTAGGTCATGGTCTGGTCAGTCCACATAGTCGTGTTAATTTATATGGGGTATGCCGAATTCTCTCAAGGGCATAAAAAGTTCTACCCTGGCTTTGCTATCGTAGACGGATTTAAAGTCTGAAAAAAGTTGTATGTTGGAATGTTCAATCCCAGTCTTTTTTCCATTACCTGGCTAATGGTAAGGATCTGATCAATTGTTGATTTACCTGGTTTGAAACCACATATATTGAACATATTTATAATGCCCTTTCGCCATCTTCTGGCAATTCTTCGTGTTCCCATACGTGTACTTCGATTTCATGAATTTCTTTATTAAGTGTTGACCCTCCAAGCTTGAAAAGCTCGGCTTGTTATTACTGAACCGATGAATCGTTTTTTTGTATCTCCTCAATGCTTGGTGGATGCAGCATCAGGTCTACCTCTTGAAATTTTGGACAATTTATTAAAGTACACTTTTCCAGATTGCCTTCAGGATCGGTGATCTGATTTCTCTCTCCTTCCTTACAGGGCGACATGTTTACGACGGATTGGTAGAACTTCTGCACCTAGTGTGAACCTCGCTCTCTATTTCTTTCCATTCCACATGCAACATTTTTTTTCCAGGCGGTTTTTTTTTGTCGATGAAGTCTTTTCTCTATTCTTCTGAGCTCTTTATATTCATCTTCGCGTGCCCGAGCTCTATATGAGACACGTGGTGCTCGCGTATGTTTTTATCAAAGATACTGCCTGATGTATTGGCCTGGGCGTTGCATGCGTACTATCTTTTCAAGCACAATGTTGACACAGCTGAGGCTCGATGTTAAGTTTTTTGGGTTGGGATCTAATATGAAGATTTGATCGATCGTCAACAAAATGGTTTAAGAAGATGACACAAAACGATAGGCGATGTTTAACAAGCTGATTCCTCAAAAGTTGGTGTAGAGTAATCAATCTCCTTTTTGTGGATCAGGCCGACGCGACGGTACTAAGATTTAAATCATCTGGTATATTCTCCTCAGATCATAATTTGCTAGATGAGATGAGGCCATCTCCAGCGTGTCTAAAAAGTTTTTTTTTTCATCCAGGTCGATCTTTGCCGAGATATTGACAATAAATAAAATATAAAAAAACGTTAACTGGCCAACCAAGCTGACGGCAATGCCATAGCTTCTTAATTCATTAAAACTGTAAAGTGTATCTACGAAATAACCAATAAAATTAATTAATTACTTACTTAATTATTGACAATCACTCCTATTCAACAACTGGCGAAAGTAGTCTCTCCATGCAGATTTTGATCCTAATTCTTATTCTTTCACTTTTCTAAAGTAGTTTCACACCTTTCCATCTCTTCGACTTTGAGTTACTCTGCCCCAGCCAAAACCTGTATGCCTCCAGTTTTGGGTATATTTGCCTGACCACATTCTGATTTCTTATGGTTTATTGGTATAGTTTTCATTTGTCTTCCGGGTTCATATTATCAGTTGGGAGATTTCTTGATAGTTCAAGGGATTCGCAATCGGTATAGGCTGTGGCTATCGATTCCAGTTGGTTACATGTAGGCTATGCTCTCCGATTTCCGTAACATAGATGTCCTTCTTCTAAGCCTTTAAAATTATCATCAGCATTATCTCGCTGAATTGGAAAAAAAGTTTGCTTCTTCTCAGGCCGTTCCATATCATCGCATTTCGTGAAGAGCTGTTATGTACATCAAATTTCAAACTGGCAAAAAGCCAGTGGTGGTGTTCCACAGGGGACTGCCATCCGTCCAGTATTTTTGTACTTAATATTTGAAGTATTGTGGTAAAGATTTAACCTATACCATAAGAGATATGTTTCAACGCTACAAAACGAACAGGTTTTGTGAATTACGTGAAATCAACTAGCATTTTGAAAACTATTTAAATCAAACCATCTATAGAGAACTGCTTATCTACAAGCAAATGCTAAGATTGGTTAGTAAACCTCAAATCCAAAGCTGGGGCTTAGTGGTAAACCGAAAAATGGCAATGTGAAATGCACGGTTTTGAGACAAATTTTACTGTTGGATAATTTTTCATTTTCTAACAAGAGACAGTGCGCCCCGTGGCTTAGTGGTTATTGTCTCGGACTGCTAAACGAAGGGTTGGGGTTCGACTCCTGTCAGAGCCACCGTTTTTTACGGGGTACTGCCTCTTGCGAGGAACTGACAAAACCTCCAAGAGATAAATTTGTTCCGAAAAAGTGTATCTTATGTAGCCGTTCATTGTAGGTCCCTTCCATTCTTGCAGATTCACAACACACACAGAGAGATTCTTCTTAATGCAATTCAACTTAAAAAAAACATTTGATTAGCTCTGCTTTCACGGCGCGTGGGCTAGTGCATATTACAACTAACAAAAATGAATCACCTATCTGCATTAAAAGCCTTCATGAACTTGATCAGTTTGCCTTTACACATAACCTAATTAAAGATCTTTTCGATAATCATGTCCCCTTGAAAACCGTTACAATAAAAAACCAAAAATGTCCTTGGTAAAACAAAGAAGTTCAAACTGCAATAAGAATTCATAGGAATTACTACATAATTTGGCGGAAATCACCAAACTCTGAAACCTGGCGAGCCTATTGCCATACGCGCAACAAAGCCACTTACATAACACGGTTAGCTAAACGAAATTTGTTTGCCTCAAAACTTGACACTTCTTTACCCTCTAACAAACTCTGGGCGAACCTTCGTGAAATTGGTGTTGGTAAACGTCAAATCTCTAAATGTGAGCTTAGTGCAAATACACTCAACACTCATTTTGCCTCATCCTCCCAAGTTCCGAGTAGTTTCATGGCTAAAGTTGAATTGTCTTATGAATGTGCTGATCTTTTTGATTTCGAGGTTGTCTCTGAGGATGAGGTCATTAGCATTTTTAAGACCTCTATATCTGAAGCAATTGGAGAAGACGGTATTAAACTTCGATTTATTAAACTCATTTCGCCCTATATAACTAACTCCTTAACGCATATATATACAACCACTGCATAGCATCCTCAACGTTTCTAACTTTGTGGAAAGGCGCTCGGGTCACTCCTGTTCCTAAAATATCCGTACCCGTCGAACCAACTGATTATCGACCCATAAGCATTTTGCCTTGCTTGCATGTCAAAGGTCTTGGGGAAGATTCTTAAGAAACAAATAATAGAGCATCTTAACGCTAAGAGGCTTTTATCTCCATATCAATCTGGTTTCAGAGCTAACCATACCTGTTCTTCTGCAATGGTTAAAATACTGGATGATATCAGAATCCAATATGATCAAAATAATTTAACAGTTTTATGTTTGCTGGACTTCTCCAAGGCCTTCGACAAAGTCAACCATAATGTTCTTTGCCAAAAACTAAAATACTATTTAGGATTTTCGGATTTAGCGGTATCACTTGTAGAAAGCTATTTATATATCAGGACTCAACGTGTGGTTATCAAAGACGATTGGTCACAGCAGAGTTTTTTGAGAACGGGTGTTCCGCAGGGTTCTATCTTTGGCCCTATCCTATTCTGTATATTTATAAATGATCTTCCCTCTGTTTGTAAAAATGTCTCCTTTCATCTCTATGCGGATGATATCCAGATATATCTTTCAAAAAGAATTGGTCTGGTTGATGACCTTGTTTTTCGCATTAACGAGGATATCATATCGATCTGCAAATGGGCTAAGGAGAACGGTCTGACACTGAACCCTAAGAAAACTCAGGCTCTGTTGATATCCAAAACGGAATACAATGCCACACAGTTTCCTTGCTAAATAAATCAACTATTCCTTATGTAAAATCAGTAACCAGTCTAGGTTTTAAACTTACGAAAAACTTATTCTGCGGAGAACATATAAATTATGTTGTGGGACGGATTTATGGAACCCTAAAGAAACTCTGGATTTCAAGTAGCTTTACACCAACTGACACACGACTTCGATTAGTTAAAACGCTTATTGTGCCTATTATATCATTTCCTGAAGTAGTTTATCCTAATCTTGATTCTATGTCCGAACACAAGCTAAATGTCGCTTTTAACGACATGACCAGGTATGTGTACCGCCTAAGAAGATACGATCATACACTCATCGCCACTTGAATAGGACACCCTGTACACTCTTTTTACTTTGCTTATAACTCAAAAGCGGAATGATAAAATAATGGTACTTTGCCCGTTATCTTTTTGCAACTCTTCTCTTCTTTCTCTATGACAAATTGCAAGTTCTGGAAAAAAGCCGTTATATTTTTTTTCTACTTTATGTTAACTTTGGTCTAAATTAAAGCAATATTTTTGCGCCACTTGAATAGGCCATGCATTTAGTTTAATCGTTATCTTTGTCACGCGGAATTGTATTTTTCGTTGATCGAACTATTTTGTAAATTTCGATTATTTAATTTAAAAAAAACTTAAAATGGGCCGAGGAAAAGTGTTGACCGAGGCGGAAAAAGGACAAATCAAAGCATATAAGGACGCTGGCTTATCTATTGCCAAAATAGCTAAAAAAGTCGAGAGAAGCCGACACGTGATATCCAAATTTGTAGGTAATGAGCTTAAATATGGGAAAAACATGAAAGGCCGCATACACAGTGTGCTTACTAATGCGGAAAGGCGACTTATATTAAGAAAAGCGTCAAATTCTTACGACTTACCGCCCTACTCACTGGACTTGAATATCATAGAAAATGTTTGGAGATGGCTGACACGTCAAGTTTACGGACCAGGAAAACAATATTCAACTATATCCGAACTAACCCAAGCCATCGAATTGGCTTGGAGCTCGATTTCGCTAAATTATTTGGGCAGTTTGTATGCATCCCTTCCAAACAGGATGTGTGAAGTTTTGGAGCAGAAAGGTGGCTCAACACACTATTAAAACATTTTTGTTTGTTAAATAAAACACTCCAGTTACCTCCAATTAAAGTAACGTTCGTAATAAAAAGAATAGTAATACTCTAAAATGGTTTTTTATTAAAGTGTCCTATTCAAGTGGTGCGAAATTTGGACCTCGCAGTTTGCCTGTTTTTGATCAATAATTTTTCATTAATACTTAAATCCTTAGCATTAAATCTTTTTTCAGGTGAAATAAAAACAATTAACTGAACTTAAGATTAAAAAAAAAAAATAGGTCTCTAGCATGTTTGGTTTGGGAACTATGGACTATAGAAAAAAACCTAAGGGATGTCCTATTCATGTGGCGAGGAGTGTAGTATATCTCCATTTAAAAGAAATATTCTGGGTTGTACACTACAAGCATATACTGATTATCGAAATTGTATTTTTTTTTGCATAAAGTGATTAACACAAAAACACCCCAGTATTTTTTGAAAAAATAAGTTTCTGCCACTCGTCTAGAACAGGAAATATATTATTGCCCTCATTTTCCTTTCTTTGGAATTCTTTGCCAGTGAGAATTAAACAAATAAATAAATGAGCTGTCGCGCCAATAAATGTATTTATTTATTTATTAAACAAGAAGTAGTAGTTAAAAAAACAGGTAGCTCTCACGGGGAACTGAACCCTGACCCTTTGGCATAGAAGTCCGACACATTAACCACTCAAGCACGGGATACTAATTTAATTAAATTCACTCAAAATTAAATCTGAGATTTTGTTGCAAAAAGTTTCAGGATTTCTATTAAAAGCCAAAAAACAGTTTCCCATGTTGTGTACCTAATAAGTTATTGCTGTTCGCAATTGCATTTGTTGTCGCTTTTTATAATTTGAATCAATTGATGTTTATTTGCATTCATAAGTATTCTTTTCCGCGGAACTCCTTAAATAATAAAAGTTCAATAAAATTGAAAATCACAACAAGGTTATGTAAGAGACCAGTCATTCTGACAAATTGTGTCTTACGTGTCTCAATTTGATACACTAAATAAGAGAAACTGGCTGCCTTGACTTACCGAACCAATTTGTGTCCATTCATCCTGACCTCTCGACATGTTGATCAAAATTAATTGTTTCATTGAAAATAATTTGTTTCCTATTAATAAACGCTTTTACTTTTCATTTCAGCGTTGCTGACAATTTGGTGTTCTGGGATGGGAATCACTGCCGGAGCACATCGCCTATGGTCACACAAGTCCTATACAGCGGCATTACCTCTGCGTCTGTTGCTGGTATTTCTTTTTACGATCTCAGGGCAGGTATAAGGATTGGAATATTGTTTCAAAAGTAAATTCTTTTAATAGATTTGTTTTCTTTTCTAGCGTGATGCATACACCTGGGCATTGGATCATAGGATACATCATAAGTTCTCAGAAACAGACGCTGATCCACATGATGCGAGGCGTGGTTTCTTCTTTGCTCATGTTGGTTGGCTCTTCCTGACTCCGCATCCGAAAGTCGAGGAGAAACGCAAGGTCATCGATATGTCAGACCTGGAGAACGATAAAGTGTTGATGTTCCAGAAGAAGTGGTACATTCCACTGTTTGCCTTGTTAGCCATCGGTTTGCCTGTCTTGCTGCCATGTTATTTCTGGAATGAAGACCTATGGATGTCGTTTTGGATTAATTTTAATATGAGATTCTGTGCCACACTGAATATCGCCTTTTTTGTGAATAGTGTGGCACACATGTGGGGTCGAAAGCCCTATGATAAGTGAGTTTGTCAAGAATTGAGAATGACGATGGGATTTATTTATTATCCTTGCAGAAATATAAGTCCAGTGGAAAGTCCTTTTGTTGCATTTCTAGCAATGGGTGAAGGATGGCACAATTATCATCATGTTTTTCCATGGGATTATAAGACCAGTGAATTGGGTAGTTACACCCTAAATATAACAACTGGATTACTTGACTTTTGCGCCAAAATTGGTTGGGTGACAGGACGTAAGAGTTTATGCGTATAGATAATTGGTTATGAACTTAATTAATATTTTTTGGGGAAATTCAGGCAAATCTGTATCTCCCGACATGGTTGCGAGACGAGCTGCTAAATGTGGTGATGGAACACATTTTTTAAATGATGCCTTCGCTCACAAGGACCAAGTTTGGGGTTTTGGCGATAAAGATATTCCACACGAAGATGCCGCAGAACTGGCAACAATGAATGACTAAAGAAGACTTTGATATGAATAAATTAAATTTACTATGAAATGTTTATGAGGCTTTAACTTGTTAATTAATAAGAAACAAACAAGAAACAAATTAAGTATTTGGTGCTTTTTGTAAACAAATGAAACGCGAATAAAAAAAATATTTAATATAATCAGACCAAGTTAGTAGATGTTCATTGTTAACTGTCTCTTTTCTGATATTATTTTTATTTGTGATTATAGGGACTATAAAGCATGTTTAGGATTCATGAATATAAAATAAATTGAGATAACAATCTGTTGAATGCAGCCCTTAGATTTGGGTGTCAAACACAGCCACAATTGTCCCAATTTACATAGACTAAACGTCATTTATCATTTGTTTTCGATGTTTTTCTTAAATTGTATTTTTTTAATTTTATAAATTGCAGAGTCATGAAGGTTATATGGAGGGCAATAAAAGAAAAGGTCACTTGAAGTTTTATGTAGAACGTTTGGCTGTGTGAAGGACTAAAATGTTATTTGCTAAATCAGCTATTTAAAAATAATCTATCGCACTCCTAATTAACTATACACTCAATTAATAATCTCCGAATGAATAAAAACACAACCTAACTTTCTGTATAAAACTTCAAGTGACCTTTTATTGTATTGCCCTCCATATAACCTTCATGGCTCTGCAATTTATAAAATGTCTGTCTGTCTGTCAGTATGTATAATGATTATCTTCGAATTTGATGTGTTATTCTTTTGGCATTCCCCAGAGGGGAAATTGAAATTTTATTCTATTAACGGTATCATGCATATAAACGTTTTTTTAATTTTTGGCTTTCTCGGTAACGGCTCTTTGGATTTCTGTCAAATTTTATATTTGAGAAGATATAGGTAGCCAAATTAATTCTATATATCAAATTCTTGAACAACTTTTTTTTCTAATAAAAATTAATTTTTGCTTCGCTTATAAGTGCTGTTTTTTTTTTATAAGAAGTTAATTAGTCATTTAATCACATTATAGACCTGCGTGGGATACTTTTATTTTTCTGGTATGAAAAACTGCAATTTATTTATATTTCAAATTCAAAGACTTCTCGGTTTTAGAGACGACGCAAAATCCCGACTTCGACTAGCTGCTAGCTCTCAATAGAGTCTATCACCTACTAAATGCACTCTCTCTTGGTGGTGTACAAGAATGGTTGATTGCTTAACCTTCTTTTCTCTCTGTCTGGTAAGTCATCATTGCTTTAGAAGTACGTAGATAGAATATTTCGTTTGGATAAATTATGTAGATTGTTCGTATTTATTCTGTGTAAGTGTTAAATGCTGTATGTCGCGTGAAAAAACTAATATCCCACATACATGTTTAGTGTTAGTGGACTTGCAATTTTATTGTTTAAATAAGTCTTGTGCAATATGCACTATTTTAAACTCAGTAAGGAGCGAATGCTGATTTATCAGAATTTTCTCTATGTATTGTAACAATGTATATACATTATCTCGTCGTTTATTTGAGGAATGATAATGCTTGCCAAATCCTTCCCTGATTCGGGTAATGTTCCAACACGGATTTTACCTTTTTTGGCTCAAATTTACTGTCCCAAGGATTTAATTCATATATTTTACCTGCGATTTATTCGGGACTATTATAAGGCAAGTTATTATCAGACATAATATTACGATGATAGAGAAACATATTTGGGTTACTGGCAAAATTCTGTCTGTCTGTCTATCTGTCTGTGCGTCTGTACGGATGTATATTGAACTACAGCCTAAACGGTTTGGCCAATCGTCTTCAAATTTGGAACATAAGGTTATTTCAACATTCTACAGAGGAATTTTTATTTTATTTTTTTTAGCTCAAATATTAACGGTACCTGTCATACAACGGTTAAGTAAAAACTTATTTTTCTCGTAAGCAACGCCTCCCATAGAACCGTTTTTTTCTTCGACTTTCTCGAAAATTGGTCGTCCCATTTGAATCAAAATTGATATTCAGGAAGATATTGGTAGCCTATATAATCTTATTTTAAAATATTTTCGAATACATTTTTTTGTATTTTTAATAAATTTATTATTTCTTTTTCTTTTCAAAAATCAATATTTTGAAAACGGTTAGATGATTTTTTTAAATTTTTTTTTTTTTAAATTTAACAAATGGTTTGCATTCTGTAATAATTTTTTTTTTATTTTATTTTTATTTACAGAGCGTCATACCGCCCCCAACAGAGTTAGAACTTAAAAATAAAATTCTGCAATATCCCAATGGGAGTAAATATGTTTGGTAATTTTTTTTTTTTAAACTTCTCAATAGTTTCCAATTCCAACGCAAATGACAAACCAATAGTTTATTCTTCAGAGAAAGCAAACATTCTTGCAGCCCACTTCGCTTCTACCTCTATGTTGCCTAACATCAACTTTGCCCCCTGTTCTTGAGAACGTACATTTTTCCATGGGACAGATTTTTTTCCGCACTCGTACAATAGCAAGAGTTCTTAAAGATCTTGATATACACAAATCCGCTGGCCCGGATGGAATACCCCCATTCTTCTGAAGATGTGTCCTTCCACACTGGCAAAACCAATGCGTAAGCTTTTCCATAGCTCTCAATCTTCTGGAATCTTTCCTGAAAAATGGAAAACAGCATTTGTCCAACCTTTCTCTAAAGAACGTGAAACCTGCTCCCCATCCTCCGACCCATAGTACTTACGTTCCTTTCTTTCTAAAGTCATGGAAACGCTGCTTAACCGTCAGCTTCCATAATCTCGAAGATCGAAAGCTTCTCCATGATCGTCAGTAAGGCTTCCGCAGCACTCGTTCCACTGATGATCTAATCTCACCGAACAGTGGAACAAATCTTTATATCGATTCGATCTAATTAAAATGCGCTTGATTATTGATTGGTATTTGATAAAGTTTGTCTCTTGTAGTAAATGCGTGCTTTTATGATCGATGATACTCTTGTTCGTTAGATTAGAAGCTCTCTTCTGAACTTTTCAATACATGTTGCATTGAACGGTTTCAAGTCTGATTGCTATACAAATTAATGCTGGTGTGCCCCAGGGCTCTGTTTTGTCTCTACATTTTTCCTAATTTCTATTAATTATCGCAAAAATGTTTTGCTGATCACTCTACCCTCAGCTTTTTATATTCGTTCGGTGATTCATATCCTTGGTCTTCAAGCATGTAATGGCAACGGTATACCGTATGTTAAGCTCATTAAACTCTCAACTTTCTCAACAGTTTAGGCTTGACCCAAATTTCGGACATACCGTGAAATACAGGGATTCTCTTTTTAGTCGAACAATATGAATTCGGAATAGTTGGTTAGATTTTGGCTTGCGTTTCGAATTAAAGGATTCAAAGAAATATTAGTCGACACCTTCTGTTTCTAATTTCCTTATGTTCACTAATGCAAATGTGTTAAAATATTAAAAGTGTAAACAAAATCCCATGTGCCCGCGCTTATTATAAATATGTACAAAATAGCTCCACTAACCATTTAAATGCACAGTTAAACTCGTACTGCTAGAGATGCCAATTAGCTAACCCATGAACATAACTTAGTGCGTATTAGTACTACTTAGTGAAATGGTTCTTTTCTTAGACACACCGCACGAATATACAAGGCTTTTCCTGCTTTTATTTCCCGCTCCCATTATTATCAATTATATTTAAATTGGGTTCTCCGGTTCAATACATACAAAACTAAAAACGATTTTATTGAGTAGTATAAATAAATTCTGAGAAAGAATATTACAATATCCAGATACCCTTCACGTGTAATTATAGATCATAGTTTAAATATTAACCTATCTGAACAACAAATGACATTATGTCAACACGTCATAATTATCTTAATAGAGAAGCATTGTCGATACGGGTAAAACAGCTACCCAAGACAGCGGAACACAAGCCTAAATGCATAAATTTGGATTAGAACTGCTTTGTATAACTAGGGTTCAAGTTCAGAACTTTACAATTAAATTACCCAAAACACACACAATCCCCAAGCGAGAATACTTTGTTTTTAATTAAACCTTAGCTATACGAAACGCTTAAGTAATTATAGACGCAGGCCTTACGTATGCAGGAATAATTCGACTAATTCAAAACCCTTAGTCGACAACTACATGAACAGTTTTTTTCTTTCTGGTTAGGAATAAACATCTACCACATTATGATGAACCTTTGAGCTGCCAAATGAATCTAATTAAAGGCAAAAAACTTGGTTACTCAGCTTTGTCGATGGCTGATCGACGTTTACAATTCACTATCGGCCGGTGAGTGAACGTGATCGCACTTAAAACTCGAAACGGATTCCAGCGGTGCCGACATCGACGGAAAAGGAAACCAAAAGTGCAGTGTTCGACATTTTTCGGTTTTTAATTCGTTTTGATTATTTTTTTTTTGTTAAATTGTGCAAACGAGAGGTAAAGGAAAAATGCAGTGATTGAGACATTGTAATTGTGGTTACATGATGATAATTGATTGTCATGAATTTACTCCAA
Organism: Platycheirus rosarum; assembly: GCA_963971375.1. Classification (NCBI taxonomy): domain Eukaryota; kingdom Metazoa; phylum Arthropoda; class Insecta; order Diptera; family Syrphidae; genus Platycheirus; species Platycheirus rosarum. Next base: position 118,439,650 of record OZ020509.1, on the reverse strand, counting down.
GTTATGAAAAAAACATCCAAATTTGAGGCTACAACACGCCTTGTGTATACAAGACAAGCACTTAGCACATTTGCAGTTTGGGTATACGCGGTAGTTATTTGAGTTGTTGCACAAACATATAGTTTTGCAATATTTGTGGGTTGTGAAAAAAAACTTTACCTAAACAACTTATGAAGACAAAGACATAAAACACTTATTTCTTTGTTAAATCCTGTGAATGTGCACACTATTATATTATTTAAAAAAAAATGTTTTCTTAACCATAAAATAGTTTTAAAGTTTTATTTGGAATTGATTCTTTCACTGTGAATCCTTCAACGAGAATTCACAAATGGATATTCATGTTCACTTCACCCTTTCCAACGAAAATTTTTAGCAGTCCTAAGTTGCTCGAAACTAAACCATGAAAGCCTCTTATCTCTCCTTTATTTTTTAAGAGCTTATAATACCCGAGAACAGCGGAGCAGTAGAAGGAAATTATAGAGGGTCGGGTAAGAGCTGAGTTGATCTCAGTATTAGCTGTACTTAAAATCCTCAAATCGAGGAAATATATTTGTGTTTTTATTCAAGAGCAATTTGCACCATTTCCGTCGGGTCATCCTCTGTTGAATCGTTCTTCCACCGAGTTTTTAGTTCAAAGATTGTCCATCTTATCTTATCCCTCTAACAAATTGTTCTTTTACACTTCTGGTTAACTCTGCAGTAATTTTCTTTACTCCTCCGTATATAGTTTAAGTATATCGGATCAAAATTTACCGAAAGAATTTTCTGTTGGAAACACAGTTAAGCGTTCTCATATCTATTTTCTATTTTTAAATTCAATGCCTCTGCAATTTCACCACGACTGAAATGATGAGAGTGTTATATGGGAATACTTAAGTTGACCAGGTGATGGCTTTTTGTACTCAACTTCTTAGCTTGAAAAAGCATCGATTCATCATAGCCTCATTAACATCCACATCGCAACAACGGACGGAAATCTTTTCCGGGGCTCATCGTAGAAGTTCTTTCATCTATCCCGATTGTTGGCAGAAGTCAATTAGTCCGCAGACCACCTTGTGGAAAATCGCTTCTCCCTAAATCATTTTCCAATTCTTCACTTGCATCTTTATGAAACTGGTTACTATATGGTAGTCGATTTGAGTTTCATTTCCACCACTGCTGCCAGTGATAAGATGCCGCTGTTTTTTTAAATGAATATAGTATTTACCACTGAAAGACCTTGCTGCACCTTGTTCAGCATGGTGATTCCTAGAAAGTCTGGCCGAAATGCACCTTACTCCGGGTGTTTACATCTAATTGTGTTTCGTTCACTTTAAGCATAATCCACGATTTTTTTTATAATTTATTCAAATTTTCGTTTTTCTTAGAGTCCGGCTTCAGAAAGATCTACACTTTCTTGGGTCAATGTTTTGTCTAGATGTATTTGGCTGACAGTTATCGTCAGAGTCGATAGGATCGAAGTCTAGCACTTAAACAACATTTTCGCAGGTTTGTCCACTACAATTAGAACAAGATAACTTATACCCAGACAAAAATCAAAACTGCTTTTGTCAACATTGTCGTTTCCCTCGAATTTTGCGGTAAGCCATCAAAAATAATTTTAATATTTTTTCCCAAAATTATAATTTTCTACAATTAAGTTATTTTTTTTTTATTTGAGTTATTTGGTAATAACAAAACTTAAAACATGTTTACTACTTTTAATACTGAAGTATAAGTCCTACAAACAAATTTTACAAGTCAAAAAGAAAGACAATTTTATTTTCTGCAAAAAAGTTTCGGCAAAATTTCTATACGACCACCCGTTCTCGAGATATTGAATGAAAGGCGTTTTTCACAATGGCGGCTAACGCACAACATCTGGAATCCCGCCATTTTTTTCTCCATTCTCAAAAACGCGTCACTTACCATTTCCAATCATAAAATTTCACCCGGTTAGATTCGCATTATCAATATTCATGTTTGCCTCTCCCTACTGGCCTAAGTATAAGCGCTAACAATATTCCAGATTCCACACCATTACATCACCAGCTACAGAGATATGCATATTCTCCGTCTCCCTCTTTTGTCTTGTTATTCTCCGTAGTAGATTATCTTGTATGCTTTTGTATTAACATTTTAGAAACGGACTCTGTTTTCAACATTCCGTATAGATCTAACTCGATCATTTTTTATCGGGAAGAATATCTCAGTGATAAATTCAATAACTTGGGGACGAAATCTCTGCTGTCCTCCAAGTAGTTCCAGTTTTTATATTGTATTGCAGTACTTAGTCTGTCAAACTGACTGACGGCTTTATTCCTAAAATTTCGTTTTTTCTCTTAGTTGACGTGATTGATTCTCGAACGCCATTATATATTTTATTTTTTTTTTTTATTGAACATTTTTAATTTCCAACCGCATTCATTGATTCAATTGTAATTTATAAATTGTTCTTTTGAGGTCATTTTTAGATCATCTGTATCGGATTCTTCTATTCAACCTAAGTTCGTTTGCTAAGATCTTCGTTTTTGAAGAACATTTTATGAAGTATTTTTGATAGGCACAATTTAACTTGTATAAGGTTTTAAGCAGAGAACTCTGACTGCAGTGAAATCTCATTAAAAAGTGGGAGAGCGCAAACACTAAAAGGTTTCCATAGTGCATATTATAGACAATTAATCTTTAAAAAGCTTTAAAAAAGCAATAATTGTGAAAGCTCTTTGAAAAAATCCAAAGAAAAATTCACCATGATTTGCATTAACGTAGAAGTGGTATCTCTAAAACATTGTGCTTGTTTTCAATACATAAGAAGAGGGTTGGTTGTTTGCAAAAACAATTTGTGTGTAGGTCGTAAGTAAGTCAGTGGTTGAATTTTTAATTTCAGTAGGTATTCATGGAGTAAAACCACCAATTGGTAGGCCTCCTAAGTCAAGTAAATGTCAATGTGAACTTTGTGTAAGGCTTGTCTGTAAAAGTATTATACAAACAAAATTAATATTTGTTTTGTCGATTTGTGATGTTATTCTTCTCAACCGCGAATTTGCCACAGGGACATCCCGTGACCCGTACGGCTATAATTGAGTTTCTAACTTACACTTCGTCCAAAATTAAATAAAGTGATGCGCTGTCCTAGTGATGCGTGTATTACTGGAAAACTTCAAAGTAGAGGAATGTATACGCTGCCGTTGCTATTCCACATCCCAAGAACAGAGTTGTTAATCTGGAAACGAACATGAGATGCTCAGGCGGTATATTCGTTAGCAAAAAAAATAAGTGCGTTGCTTAATGCGTGGTTTTGAAAACTCAATACGTCAGAAGTCAGAGGTTGCTTCTTTAAAAGCGTTTTTGCAATGAAGCAATTTGTTCTCAATAAAGGAGTACATAATATAAGGAACTTGATTGTAAAGGGATTTAGTGATTCCTGTGATTGAAGCCGTCTGACAACAAACTTCTTGGACATAAAATTAAAATAAAATTTGCTATTATTTCAAAAACATTGTAAAGCCTTAGGAAGTTAAAAAAAAAGGATTATATTTCCCAGGCCAATGTTCTAATCTTAAAACGCTAGTATTTCTTTTATTTGTTTTTTTTTTTAATTCTTTTTGAGTTAAAGGAAATATAAATTCTATGTAGAATGCTTACTACGTAGACCCTTTCCGTTTGGTATTCAAATTTAATCAAATAACCTCAACCGTATGACCTGTAAAATCGTTTAGTGGACATCGAACTCTGTTTTGCTTTGTATTGGTTTCCTTATCGACTCTATTAACTGAAGGTTCGATTAATTATTCATTTCCGATTTCAACGACGCAATGGATTTGAAAATATTTTATAGCAAAATAAATTAATTTATTTTCATTCTCATTTCATTCTAGAGTTGCATTGTATTTTTTACTGGAAAGTTGAGTTTTGCTCACAATGGAAACTACCGAACTGAGTAAAAAGTCTTTAAATGCCGAACCAACGTCCACCGACGACGGTGAGTCAAGTTCAAATTCGGATTCTGGACGAGTGAAGAGAGAGGCCAGTTGGCCATCTGTTTTGTTTTACATACATCTTAATATTCTTGGCCTCTATGGTATTTTCGTCCTTTTAACAAATACGTCGTTTTTAACAATATTATTCAGTAAGTGAAAAAACTATCTGTTTGAATGTGTTTTTTTTTTTATTTAAAATTTTTTTTCTTGCAGCTCTGGTATTAAGTTTATTAGGAATTTTGGGTGTTACAGCTGGTGCACACAGATTATGGACACACAGGACATACGAAGCCAATACAACACTCAGAGTTTTCCTCATGATTTGTCAGACTTTGGCTGGGCAGGTAATGTTTTAAGGATGTTACCTCACATCTTTTTTGCATAGATTAATGTATACCTAACACGACAGACGCTGTTCTGTTAGAATTCCTAGAATTTATTTAAGAATATGAAAGAACAAATATTTGTAGGGGCTCATTCAACATCAAAAATCCAAACACTTAAATGAATTAACCTTTTCTTCGTATAAACCGACAAATTCAAATTATTTTCCTTTTTTAAATTCAAACGTTTAATAAGACAATTCAAAAATTAACCGCCACTCTCTTTATCTTAGACACAATCCAGAAAAGCATATTAAGTACATACATAGCTGTGTAAGCCCAGTAAAAAGCTTTTCTTATTTTTATCTCCGACACGAACCCCAACCAAATGCAATCACCTCAAACGAAAAAATAAATATTTGCATTTCAGGGGCCAATCTACAAGTGGGTGCGTACCCATCGGTTGCACCATCAAAAGTTCCGCACAAATGATGATCCATTCTACAGTGCAGCAGACTTCTTCTCAGCTCAGGTCCGAGCTCAGATAGAGAGTCTGACACCGGAGCAAGAGAAGCTCTTGGAACAAATCGACATGTCAGACTTGGAGGGCGATAAGGTTGTGATGTTCCAGAAGAAGTTAGTGTGAAATGATGCATTCATAATTTTTCCCGCTTTTACTACTTCCTTTCAGATTCTATTGGGTTCTGTATTTCGTGCTGCATGTCCTACTGCCCATCAATGCACCCCTGGAGTACTGGGGCGATACCATTCCAGCTGCAATTTTCGTCACATTCTCCCTGCGCTATTTGATTGTCCTCAATGTCTGTTGGCTGATCAATTCGGCTCACTTTGTTTGGGGATTAAACAAGAACTTCAAGCCATCGGATTCCAATATGATATTCATTATAACCAAGAGCTACTGGCCACACTACCACTACCTCCTGCCGTGCGACTATCAGACTGGAGAATTTGGAAACTATGGTAAATATGGGAATATGACTTTTAGCAGATCCTTCATCTTACCCATTGATCGTATCCTTTACAGCTGAAGGTTGTACAACAGCATTGATAAGAGTTTTTGCTGCTTTGGGTATGGCCACCGAACTGCAAACCATTACCACCGAAGCAGTTAGGAATGGTCTGACGACAGCTGTCGAAAGTGGTAAATCGATTGTGGATTGCATAAAGGCTGCCGCTATGGTAGAACAAGAAAAACTTCCCAAGGATCATTATCTGGATAAGAGCAAATTTTTGTAATAATATTGACTGAAATAATTGGCATAACATATTCCAAAAATAAAATTTTCAAAATTTCGTTTTTTACATATATAAAAAATGTATACAGGCAATATTTGAAGCAGGCATTGGGAAAACCCTTTGACGGGAAATTCGAGAGAAGGAAATATGACTGAGCGGAGGGCTTGAGGCTTTAATGATGGAAAATAAATTTGGAAATCTGTTGTCTACTTTTGATTTGCGATTTTGTCAAATTGTTGCTGAAAAAAGATGGTTTTGTGTGTTAGTTAAGAGAGATCAGAAATGGGGAACATTGTTTCTTATATGTAGTTTCATCATGTTTCGAAAATCTAGTAGAATTTCCAGAGGCTTATAACAATACTGTGAATTTATTCATAAATTCACAGTATTATTTCTTGTGGAAAAATTAAACCAAGGCAGTTCAGACAGAAAAAAATTGCCTTTCAAATATTGGTAAATATATTCCTCATAAAATTGACGAAGAAGAGAGCCTCGGAGTGGTTTTTAGAATAAGGTGTAGCATGTTGCGGAGAGTACGGAGAAGCAAGTAGGTATCGGATGATGGAACAAATATCAGCATCTGCTAATGACGCAAACCAAACTATTCAGGAAATTTGACATGCCAATGTGAACAAAGGCGCAACTATTTTCTTAACAAGTAGGAAATATGCTCAGAAGATCCACCAAATTTCATTAACATTGCTTATAGCCAAATTAAAGTGAATGACGATAAAGTTTTTCAGAGATCGCGACAATATTGTGGGGACTATATATTCCCGATATCGTACACTTTGAAGATCGTTGAGAGGGTATTGCGTAGCGGATATCGAAGAACATCACGGCTTTATGACAACTAGTACGGGTATGTTTCTGATATTGATGGTGTAATTCAGAGTATAAGAATCAGGATGGAAAAATATCGGCATTCCTCAAGAAATTTGCACATTTGCACATTACAATTGTCTCTTTTAGATATCTTAAAGTCTACTTTCGGAAGAGCTTTCAACTCTTCACATGAGAGCGACCAACGAACGACGAATAAATTTCAATAAATGTGATTTAAAGCAATTTATAAACCTGAATTCTTCACAAACTCAATACCAAATGATGGAAATATAATTTCAGTTATTATTTAGATACTTAAATTTGCATTTTAGTTTCTAAAATATGACACATTTCAGAAAACAAAATGTCACGAATTCCAATCTGTCAAGCTCTATTCGAGTTCCACAAACGATCCACACTTGGACGAACAAATTGTTCATTCGCGAATAACCTCAAAACAACCTTTGTGTCTGTTTCCTTGGTGGTTGATAGCTACGAATAAGAAAATGGAATGTGAAAGAAAAGTCAAAGAGGACGAATGTTCGTTTATTCGTTGGTCATTGGTCGCTCTCATCTGACTTTAGATACAAATTTTTTGTAGAGGGGTTAAATACAAGCATTTTTTTATGGGAATGGGAGGTCTATCTGGTTAGGAGGTAGGGTTAAGTTTCGAAAAAAATTACTTAAACTCTTAAAATACATTACAATAACGGTTTTAAAAACCAGAAATCAGTTCTTTAATCCTATTTTTAAATTAAATTATTTCTGTCAATAGTTTTCAAAATATTCGCATTCAAATACAAAATTTTAATAAATAAATTGCACGTATGGATCGCACGCATTGGTCTTATGTGCGGTCCAAGCTTGAAATAAAATTTGAAAATATTGAGGGAACTTCAAAGATTATATTCGATTTTGATGATGACTTTTGATTGTCTGAAAAAAGTACGTAAAATAGTTTTCAGCGGAAAAAATTAAACGCCATTTTATTTCTTTAAAAAATGTGAAAAAGTGTGAATTTTTTTTTTAAAATCGTTAGAGCCGTTTTTAATAAAACGGTTTTTTAACATCTTTTTTTAAAAAAAATTAAAAAAAAAAATTCAAGAATACAAACTTAAACACAAAAGTAACGTACATTTAAAAACACAAAAAAAAATCACTTACCCGTTTTCAAAATATTGATTTTTCAAAAAAAAAAAATTTTTAATTATTAAAAATACAAAAAAAAAGTTTTCGAAAAAAAATTAATGCAAAATTACTCAAGCTACTAACTTCTTCTTGAATATCAATTTTGATTGTAATCCGATCACCAGTTTTCGAAAAAGTCGAAGAAAAAAAACCGGTTCTATGGGAGGTACCGTTTTTAGACCACCATATTAATTTTTTTTTCACCAAAATATAATGCATACCTACAGTAGAACACTGATTTTTTTTTTTAATTTTTGGAGCCGTTTTTGAGAAAAATAAGCTTTTAAATAACGGTTATATGACAGGTACCGTTAATTTTTGAGCTAAAAAAATTGAAAAAAGTCCTCTGTAGAATGTCAACAGAACCTTAAGTTCAAAATTTGAAGACGATTGGCCTAACCGTTTAGGCTGCAGTCCAAAATACATCCGAACAGACAGACAGACGGACAGAATTTTGCCAGTAACTCAAATATGTTTCTATATCATCGTAATGTCATGTTTGATTGTTATCTCAACATTTTTAATCTGCACAAATGCATAACTTGTATTATAGTACCTATAATCGCAATTAAAAAAATTAAAGGAAATTCAAAGTTTTATTCGACTTTTGATTGTTTGAAAAAAGTACGTAAAATAGTTTTCAGCGGAAAATTTTAAACTCCATTTTATTTCTTTAGAAAATGTGAAAAAGTGTGAATTCTTTTTTAAAAATCGTAGGAACGTTTTTTATTTAACAACTACTTTTAAAAATTAAAAAAAAAATATTCAAAATGTAAACTTAAACACAAAAATTACTTATATTTAAAAAAAAATCCATTAAACTGTTTACAAAATATTGAATTGGGTGTATGCTAAATATTTTTTGCATTTTTGGAATCTAGATCCAAAAAAAATTTATATTGGATGTCAACGGCTGTTTTCTATCCCAAAACGGTAAATTTAACATTCTCATGCAGTAAATATCACATTACCTAGGTTCTATTGTACGACTGCAACAAATAAATATCAGCATTAATCCTCTAATTGAATCACAATAAATGCCAAAAATCTAAAATTTCATAAAAAAGAGCTTCAGTAATTTTCAATTTTCAAAAGAACTAGAAGACATAAAAGCTTTCGGGTTCTTGCGTTCTATTAAAAATTGATCATAGAAAGAAAATTATATTTTCCATTTCACAATTTTGAACAAAATTAGTTCAAACATAACTTTTTAAGTTTTTACTTGCGATAACAATCAAACATGACATTACGATCATAGAGAAGTCTAAAAAAGTTATCGACAAAAAATGTCTGTCTGTCTGTCTGTGTGTCAGTCTGTCTATCTGTCAGTATGTGTTACGAGCTGCAGCCTAAACGGCTCAAGCGATTATTTTCGAATTTAGTGTGTGTGATTGAAATTTTATTTTTAAACATAAAAATAACGCTAGCTGCCATATGACCGTTATGGAAAAGCTTATTTTTCTCGAAAACGGCTCCAACGATTTTGATGAAATTTTTTTTAGATTTTTTTTTGTTGGTGTGGGCTATAATTTGATTAGAACCAAATTTACGGGAGTCTATTAACGGTACCTTTCATATAACGGTTTTTTTTAATGTTTGGCTTTCTCGGTAACGGCTCTTTTATATTTGAGAAGATCTAGGTAGCCAAATTAATTCTGCATTCAATTCAACATTTTTAAAACTTTTTGTTCTAATAAAAATAATTTTTTGAATTTTTTTTTTTTAAATCAATATTTTTAAAACTAATCAAAAGAAAATTTTATAACTGCATGTTTATTAATAAACTCTAAGAAACTTCATACCAAAATTTCATAATATTTTCTTAAATTGAAAATTAAAAACAGGATTATATTAAAACCGGTCCTACAATTATTTTCGAAATACATTTTTCATCAATTCTTTGTTATTTATGACGTGTGATGGCGTACTTCATTTTGACAAAAAACCGTTAAGTATTGTCGTTTTTATACTTTTCATAAGTATAAACAGTGTTATTTTCAGCGGATATGTTACTTGTTTCCGTTAAAGAACTTGCTTTGCAATGTAATTAGGCACATAAGAGCAAGTACGTGCGACTCAGTCGTGCTCATTTTTTTTATCAAAATTTAGAGTTTCAATGCGAATTTTTTGAAAAACTATTGCCACAAATAATTTAATTTAAATAATCGAGTTTTGGGCGTTTAAAGGCCACATAAATTGTATCAAGATCAGAAGAAAACCAAATACCAATGCAGTTAGCAGCATTTTTGGCGATCTCAATTATATGGGCATTGCAACGGAAATCGCCGTTGACTTTCATACCGAGTTGTTTGGTTTCTTTAATGCAAGTGCTATTCATGGACAATGGCATGGGAGAAATGATTAGCTTTACAGAAGACAGCATTGAGTCTTTGAAGCATTACTTCACACGATTCGAATTATTCCATTTGATAATGCTTTTTTAAATCGGAGTTTATTGAACTCAAACTCATACGGTATCGTTGCGATGAAAATCTGACAGAAGAATAAATTTTAGAAGATATCATCGATCTCAAAAGCACGCATTTTCAATTAGAGAACTTGAGTTCAAACTCCAACAAAGCGATGTTAACATTTGATCTACAGTTTGGTGAGATATGCATTCAGATCACCAGTGCGGCAAAAGTCCTTTTGACGATCATAAGGAAGCTTTAGGTCTTCGATATATTTCTTAAGCTTATCAGCGGAACAAAACTTTGTGGTTCTACCAACCCGAGCTATAGACAAACACCGCGGTCATTTCAAGACAAACAGAGCTATCATTAATACATACATCACGGCGATTTACACAGAAATGTTTTTGTATGTAAACTTTCAACGAAGAATTGCAAAATTTGCCTTCAAGCTTAAAGCACTCTTACAAGGTTATTGGAATAGAAATATTTAACAATCCTTTTGCAAAGACAAAGCTTGTATGCCTACTTCGAAGAGCGAGACCGTTTTATTTAACAACACAAGATGTATAACCCTTTCATAATGCGATATCTGCAGGTCCCTTTGATAAGGAGTTCCCTGCAAATGTATCCCGTAAGACGTTTTTCCGCCAATTCGTACTTTTTTTATATTAAAGCGACATCACAGTATTGATTTTAATTTCATATAGAATAAGTCACTAAATTTCACAAGAATCAAAAAGAACTAAGTTTCCTACAATTTTTATTTAAGAACACAACACTGTATTGATTAATTCACTACTCTTAATGTTCGTCGCACTATTATATGAGAATCACCAAGAAGAGGTTCTTAGGATTTAAACTCTATTTTCAGCTTTCGCAGTCCATTCCGATTCCCCAACAGTACAATTTATAAATGCAATTTGCTGCCCCCATGCAACCCATCTGCTTGGGTTCACTATAGGATTTGGAGTGGGTGCGAGGTTGCGTATTGGCTATTGTATGCAACATGACAATAGATATAATCTTATTTATTTGTATGGATTTTATTTTGAGTTGATTCATCTGGCACGGTTGAGTCGCACGTTCTTTCCCTTATGTGCCCTATCCCACCTCTGGGCAGGTGCTTCGCAAACATCGCTTCACCTGCTTGATAGAATACAAAATCGAGCGTTAAGATTGATAGGTAATAGAACTGCCGCTGAAACAATTGCCCCACTCGAACACCGACGCAATGTTTCATGTCTTTCCTTATTTTATCGTTTCTTTTACAAAAAATGTTCACTCAAGTAGCCAGTTGCATTCCTCCCTTTAAAAGTTTCTCCCGTAATACTCGTCTCGCAAGGAATGCTCATCAGTTCACCCTTGAGCCTAATTTCGGACGTACCGTGAAATATAGGGATTCTTTTTTTAGCCGAACGACACGAATCTGGAATAGTTTACCCGGCGGGATTTTCCCTTGCCATTTTGATCTGCAAACATTCAAAACCAATGTTAATCGGCACCTCCTATCTCTCCCCTCCCTATCTTCGTAATGCCCGCGCAGTGTGTTCTACATTAAAAGGGAAACACATAATCCCTTGTGCGCGCGTTAATTATAAAAAAAAAAAAATCAATTTGGAGAGTAAGATCTCTAACAGAAAAAAGTAAAAATTTACTTTGGGAAATAACACTGTCTGAATTTATAAAATGTGGAAAATACAACACATACCGGTTTTGAGTGTACACAGAGTACCCCATTATACGTCTGAAGTAACAGTTAATTCATGAAAAAAACTATTACGAAAATTATAAGACTAATTCAGATAAAATCCTGTTTTTATTTTTTGCTTTTGTTTTTTTTTTTTAATTTTTGTATAAAATACAAAATGAAATTAATACATAAGTTTAAAAAATATTTAAGATATAAAAAAAAATCAAAAATTAATTTTGAATTGAAAAAAAAAATATTTAAAATGTTGGTAAAAGAATTAATTTGGCAACATAAATATTTCCAAACATAAAATTTGATAGAAATCCAATGAACCGTTACCGTGAAAGTCAAAAATAAAAAAAATTCATTACATAAAAGGTACCGCTGAACTATTTCGGTAAATTTGATATTTGATAAGATGATGCAAACATGCCTACAAAAATGCTCTCAAAAAAAATCGTTCGACCTGTTTTTGAGAAAAATAAGCTTATTCATATTAATGATTATATGGAAGCTACGATTATTTGTAGCCTTTAAAAAACCCTCTGAGGAACTACAAAGATCCTCACATTGCAATTTCAAGGTTATCATCTTAGCCGTTTAGGGTTCAGGTCATTTTACATTCAGACAGTCAGACAGATAGACATTTTTTTCAATTTACTTTTCAAGATACCTTAATGGTCGTCGTTCGAAACTTGCCCATTTAGTTCTTATCGGAAGTAAAACAAAGTGTAAATCTAATGAAAAGTTACCAAGAAATTCGAAAAAATGTTATTTGAAAATAATGTTCCAATAACAACATTATATACATGACCATATATTTTCCTTTGAAAAAAACACAAAAGTTATGCCACAAATGAATCTCAAAAATCTAAACAAGTTATGAAATAAATGCCTTGACCCCTTTTTTTCCTTCGTTAACTATCTAAAACGCCTCAAAATGATTTTGCAAAAATAATTGGGACACATACATAGTCTATTCCCGCTTTGCTCTGAATAGTTCATGAGAGTATTGGAAATGGAAATCCATTCAATAGAACACAGTACCACCTTCCTGTAACAACTTTCAACACCTCAGCGAGAAAAAAATTGTTACAAAAAATGTAAACATAACTTCTCATCGAAAGTAACACAACCATCGCGTCTGTCAAACAAGCAATTTAACCTCAAAAACCAATTATTTCGGTTACAGTGGTTACCTTTGATGCCAAATAGCCAAATGAGCGTCACGCCCGCCGGCCCTTCGTTGTTTTTTTTTTTTTTTTTCTTTAAAATACAATACTTTGAGTTCCCATATTTCTGATTAGGTTTCAAATATTATTTGTCCGACATTTTTCTTCTTTCCCCGTTGCATCTAATGACATTCACAACTCCAACCACAATGGTAAAAAAAAAACAAAAAAAATCTGATGAATCGTAGAAAATCCATTTCGTTTCTTGGTTATTCTCACCTGGAGTGTTGACTTTGAGTGAATTCTTCAGTCAAGACGCTAAAGTCAAACGTGCCAGCACGAGACTTCCCATTATACTTGGCCCACCTCAAGGTGCGATTTAAGGCGCGTTTTTTTCAACCGAACCACAAAACCTCGGTTAATTTTGTGCTAAACTGGTAACTTTTTGAGTAAATATTCAGTGAAAAAGGACTCTTGTTGATTTTATGGACTATTGATTTAAGTTGGGCATACGAGACATTGTTTTAGTGTTTGGATATTGAATATTGGTGAAGAGGTAAACGTTTTATTTAAGAAAAAAAAAACAGAAATTGAAAAGCTTCGGATGTTTTACAATACAAGTAAAATAAAACAAGCAAAAAACGTATTTTTGTGTTAAAAAGACGATTTTGAGTGTCTCGAGGTATGACATCCTTCTTAAAGATACTATTCCAAGCCTTTTGTTGGATTTCTGTCATAATTATTTACATTGCTTTCGTTTGTTTTCTGACTTCATGTGATCGTTTTTTTTTAACAAAAAAAAAAACAATTTCGCGAATGTAAAATAACGCAATATAAGCATTCGTAAGGTTTACTCAGTTAAGTCAGACATAAATAATAATGTGATTGTCTATCTTTCTTCAAGTCTTTAATTACAAGCTTAGTTGTACTTTTTTCTGGAAATATGTTTACGTTAGTAAATTTTTGCTTTCAGCAGTATTTTTTGAAGGTTTTTTAACTTGCTACCTAAGTGTGCAGCTTAATTGTTGTTATTTTTGGTAGAGGGGTTTTAAAAATTAAAAAAAGTAATCGTGAGGGAAAACTTGACTGACAAATGTTTTTATAAAGTTAAATATCAAATTCGTAGGATTCAATTGAAGTTAGTTTTCCAAAACCATTTTGCACAAGTGGACGAGTCTACCAGGGATCCCAAAACTGCACATTGCTCTAAACAGCTCGTATCTATAAAGAGTGTCACTTTTTTTAAAATCGATAACAAGATGGTGGGTATCTATTTGAAGTTCCTGTGTTTTTTTCAAAACCTTCTGTAATGTCAGCAGTTGGTGGATCGTGATTTTTTCTGGGTTAAAATCACACTGATATGAACGGGAGCGTATCGGAATCTCGCTTTTTAAAATCTCGCTTTTCAAAAATCTCGAAGAAAAGTTTTAAAATCCCGTCTGCTAAAATACTGTTTTTTTTAAAATCCCGCCTTCTAAAACCCCGCTTGTTCAAAATCCCGATCTATTATAATCTCGCTTTTTAAAATCCTGACAAATCCCGACAGTCCCGCTTTTTACAAAACATTCTTATTAAACTAAATAACAATAGATGTAGGTTATATGCGCTTTTTACTTTTTTATAAATTTAAAAATGTTTAAAATACTCCACTAAAAAGAAAATTCGTCGGAATGTTTTTAATCTTCACTGTGCGCACACATTTGTTTTTGCTAACATAGCCTACAATATTGTATTTACTCTCGGTAATGATATAAGGACAATAGGCACAATGTCCAAGGACATTATGACCAATTGGAAATAGTCATAAGATCCATGAACGAAATAGATATAATTTCCATGGACCTTATGGTGAAATCAAAAATTTTGACTTTATGTCTAATTAGTAAATTTTGAAATAGACATAATGTTCACATAATAGAAATGCCAAACAAAAATCACAAATTCATAAAAAAGACGAATTCATTTTTTGGCACGTAACTGTTATATGTTGTTATTGATCTAGAACCACAATGGGCGCATGGGCATAAGTCCCCGGGATATAAGTCTTATGATTTGGGACTTATATCCCACCTTGTTAATATTAGTATGAAGAAGGTATGGGGGGCATGGTGCCCCCTGCAACCCCCTGCTTGGGCTCACTATAGGATATGGAAAAGTTGCAAGGAACTTTTGCATAAACCCAATATCGCACCTACTCCAAATCCTATAGCTAGCCCAAGCCATACCTACGTCATACTGATTGGGAGTTGAAATCTCAAGAAATTTCTTTGCACACTGATTCGGTAATAACGCCGAAATTCTGATTCACATTATTACCAATCCAACATACACACTATGATTTCTTTTAATTTGTCAGCTAAGCTTAATAAGGACATAATGTCCATAAATAAAATAAGGCTTGAAGTCCAAAATTTCAATTTAGACATTATGTCCACTTTTAAAAAGGCATAATGTCCATGGATCTTATGTCATCCCGTCGTATTTACTTTACACTTTTTTTGAAATTTGTTGAATATATTTATAATATATTTATAACTTAACTTTATTTTGATATTGTTTTTTACTTATTTTGACACTTCTCGTATAGATGTTATAATAAAATGCAGTTAAAAAAATCACTCATTGCTTAATTTATTTAAATTTTCTTAGAATCCCGCTTATGTAATCAAAACTAATTGTTTTATTTTAAGAATTTCTTTTAAAATAGAACTAATTTTGATTGCAAAAGCGAGATAATAAGAAACGGGATTATAAAAAATGGGATTATAAGAGACGGGATTTTAATAAGCGGGATTATAAAAAACGGTATTATAACAAGCGGGATTTTAAAAGCCGGATTTTAAGAAACGGGATTATAAAAAAGCGGGATATCGAACCCAACCCGATATGAACTTATCAAAATATTGACAAATTTGTTTAATACTTTGTCAATGAATTCTTCAACTGTGCTACATAGGGACTTATTCTATGAAACTATTCTCAAAATTCCTTCAGAATACTGTCGCCATTTTTAAACAATCTCTTTGTAGTCTACAAATCTAGAACGAACATCCTTTTTCTTCTTTGAACATCAACATTGAAAATAATTGCTTCCTGGCTTATATTGGTAGGTCACAGTTCCTTAATAGCTTTATTTGCAATAGCATCCGCTAAAGATTTTATCACCCGCTACAAATACGTGCTCTCCGTACTCTCCGCTTGAAGTTGAGCCAAAATTCTCTTTTGCAATGTCTGTAAACCTCTCTGAGGAGTTTTTTTTTAACTACGTTATGAGGCGGAGATACTGAAAAAACATTGAAAGCCAATTTCGTCTTAGCCATCATTCCACAACCATATTTCTTAGTTGCGTTTCTAGCGGTGATTTTTTGATCTGCTCCGATTTATTTCGTCACTTGCACTTCACAGCTTCAATAACTAATACTTCAAATCTTCAAACTCTCCACTCTTATATTTCGAAAAATCTGTTGCATTACTTTGATAACCTGAAATAGAATGCGTTAACAGAGATGAAGAAACCTCTACATCATCAACAAGATATTACTTATGCACTTTGTATTTTAGATTTCTTCAACCTTACTTGAAAAGGGTAGTCAAGTCAATAAAGTTACACTTGTACTATATTAGTCTAAAGAATTAGAAATATTGGAAAGAATTTTTTGACTTGATTGCCGGCCTTCTAAATGAAAATATTCTTGTTGTTTCTTCATTTGATTGTAACGGGTCCGCCAAATAATTTTTTTTTTTTTTTGAAAATGCTTCATCAACATCGAGTGTAGCTTCGGCTGTGTGCCACGTTGCGCCGTTCTGTTGAAATTAAATGTTGGCAATATCCTCTTCTTCAATTTTTGTGAACAAAAATTCGTTCAACAAGGCCCGATCACGATCGCCATTGACTGTAACGGCCACTCCTTGCTCATTTTCTAAAAATGGCCCAATTATGCCTCTGGACCAAAATCCGCACCAAACAGTGACTCGTTTTGGGTGTATCAGCTTTTTAATGTATGCGTGCGGGTTTTTTATGCCCCAAATGCGACAATTTTGCTTGTTTACATACCCGCCAAGATCAAAATGAGCTTCATCTGAAAAGATGATTTTTTTGGCAAAATCGGCATCTTTACTAAGTCGATCGCAGGCAGTAATATCGCAATATTTCCCAGCGTATACACAACCATATTCGTTTAGCGAAAGGATTAAACTAATTATCTGTCAAATCAGACATGAGCTAAGTGTTACCATTCACGAAATAAGCACTAGTTGAAAAAAAAAAACGTTAGATGGCGGACCCTTTAGATAGTTTTCAAATCTGCCTTGTCCGTTGCTCGACACACATACAATGCATGCCCCCATGTACGTGGTGCTTCCGCCATTGGTCACAATACTCTTTCCACCTAAGAAGAAGGTAGTTTTAAGAATATGTCTGTCTAATTCATTTTAACAACTCAATAATACTTTGTCAACGTTAGTTTATACCCACATTGTATCTACCTTTTCACGCTACTTCAAATGTATAAATGCAAAAAGAATTTGATTTTCTAAACAAGTTTTTATATAGGCAATATATAATTAATACTGAATCAAATATCAAACATAATTCGAAATCTTTCTGGGTATTTTTGAATTCTAAAAGAAAGGGTTCATCTTTCCCTCAATGTATGGAGTACGAGGGTGTTAAATCCAATGATATTCAGTCCTCTTGTGACCTTTTTGCTCGGTTTTTTCAAACTTCTTATAATTGTGATATTTTAAAAAATACCGACGGCTTGTATCCCGATATCTATCACTCCTTCGATAGATTTTAAACTACAAAGTTTTTCAGAATAAAATGTTTTGAAATGTTTAAAAGAAATTAATGGTCCAAAAAATTTGGCTTTGATATAATTCCGGTGCAGGGACATAACGCCCATTTTTTTTTGTGGGCATTATGACCCACTTAAAATTTTGGGCGTTATGACCCAGCCAAATTCTTTTGTCAAAATGTTCGTATTCACTTTGTAATGTTTTGACCCTTATTTTTAATAAATCTTTACAAACTGGTGTTTTTCTTAAAGAATGGAAAATATTTTATATAGATCTCGTTTATAAGAGTGGTCTTAAGCACTTAGTGAAGAACTATAGACCAATGTCAAAACTTTCAGTTATACCCAAACTTTTTGAGAAAAATGGTCACCAAAGACTTTATTTTGCTGTCAAGAATTCGTTGTCTCAAAAACAACATGGTTTTGTAAAGGGTAGATCAACTTGTACTAATTTAAGTCTATTTACTAATTATTGTAATAATCATGTGGAAAAGGGTAGACAAGTTGATGTTCTGTATACTGATTTTGTTAAAGCTATTGACCGCGTACATCATGGTATTCTCCGGCAAAAGCTTAAGAAGTTGGGATTGAATGTTTCATTTTTACAATGGTTAGATTCATACCTGTCTGACAGAAAACAAGCTGTTAAGATAGAAGAATGTGTCTCAAATATTACAGATGTGGTGTCGGGTCTTCCACAAGGCAGTCATTTGGGCCCACTTCTATTTATAATCTTTATCAATGATTTACCTTCTATTTTTCAATATTGTAACTGCTTGGTGTATGCTGATGATGTGAAATTATTGACAGCAACATCTTCACTTGAAGACTGCTTGTTAATGCAGTTGGATATCATCAAGTTTCTTAAATGGTGCGACTACAATCATCTTCAGCTTAATTACTCGAAGTGTAAAATTTTTAATGTATCTAAATCTTCATCTCTCATTGACTTTGAATATAAATTCTACGATGTTAGTCTTCTGAGGGTTATTGAAGTTAATGATCTTGGGGTGATTTTTGATTCAAAGCTGGACTTCAGATCTCATGTTGATTACATTGTATCTAAAGGTAATTTCGGTTTCTTGAAGCGGAACTCCAAAGATTTTAAAGATGCCTATACGTTGAAGACCTTATTTATGTCTGTAGTTCTACCGGTTTTAGAATATTGTTGTGTCGTCTGGTCTCCATTTAATGAAAATAATATTTTGAGAATCGAAAGAGTTCAAAAAAGGTTTACTCTTTACACACTACGCAAACTTAACTGGGTTGGGTCTTTACCGGCTTATAAATCAAGGTGCTCTCTTATTGACTTAAAAACCCTTAAACCCAATGTATTTTGTTCATTTAAGATATTATTGATAACAGAATAACCTCTTTTGAAATGCTTTCATTAATTCCATTCTCTGTTCCATTACGAGTTTTTCGCAACAGAAATGAATTATTTTATCCTCCTCTTCATAGAACTTATTATGGTCTCAATGAACCAATAACGCGTTCTCTTAATCTATTTAATATGGTTTACAATGAAATTGAGATTGTTTAAAAAAAATATTCTTCAAATATATAATTAATTAATTATTTAATAAAAATATTAATATAATTGCTTGTAAATATGTATATATCTTATTACCTTTACTATTTTTTTTTTGTAATTTTGTTATCAGCAAATCTCCGAATCAATTGATGAAATAAATAAATAAATAAATAGTAAATAAATAAATAAATAGTAAATAGCATTGCTTAGGACCATCAACATTGGATAATAGCTTCTTAAATAACCAAACAACAATTAAGAATGCAAATATCAAACGCAATGATTTTTTCTCATAAATAATTAGGAGTAAATATTAAAAAAAAAATAAATTGCACGACTCGATCGCACGTACTTGCTCATACGTGCGGACACAATGTCGAATACAATTTTTTAAAAATATTAAGAGAAATTCAAAGTTTATATTCGATAACACGACGAAGTTTGCTTTTATTTGACTAGTGGCTAGGGCTCAAGAGCTATATAAAACAAATTTTTTATTTTTTATTTTATTAATTTATCACTTCCAAATTATACTTGGACAAAAATTAAAAAAAAAAAATTGCGATTCATTTTCAAAATATTTATAAAAACAAAAAAAAATTGTTTAAAAAATTATTTAAAATTCTAAAAAATTGTTTTTGAAAATTTTAATAGGGAATATTATTTAAATCATAAAACACTTCCTATTTCATCAAAATCTGTCAAATAGTTAAGGCAAAAGTCTTATTTAAAAAAAATCGGTCATATGAGAGGTACCATTATAAGACTTTCCCTGAAAAATCCATTCAAAACCGAAAGATATATTTTCATAGAAAACACCATTCGTGCAGCCGTTTTCAAGAAAAATAAGTTCTTCCTTTTGGAGCTAGAATGACAATTCAAAAAACGGTCGGGTAGAGTATTCTAAAAATATTATAAGCCAAGTTTGAAGCAAATCGGCGCAACCGTTTAGGCTGTAGGAATCGATACGGACAGACAGACATTTTTCGACTTCTCTATCATCGTTATGTTATGTTTGATTGTTATCTACATTGTTTTTGTGCAAATGCATAACTTGCCTTATAGTAAATATAATCGCAAATAATATTATACATTGTTCAATACCGGATACGAGATAAAACCTCATATCTCCTCTGTCTGGATATATTTTTTTTTTTAATTTATTTGCCAAAGCTAGTTGTCATGAATAAAAGGAGATCTTCACTCACTTTTTCCTAAGTAAACTCATAATTGTAAATATTATATTTTAAAAAGTGCAAAAACTACAATGCGATGTAAATGTCTTTTAAAGGGGCTGTTCAATGTCTAAGGCTTTTGTTTTTCACAATAGATAGTTAGTCGTCGGTTAAGATAAAAGGATCTTCAGTACTTGTTGGCTAATGGTCAATACAAACAGCAGACGTTAACGACTCTTTCGCGTTTTCAAATATTTCAAAGTTGTGTATGTTCCTATAAGAATCTTTAAGCACACTAAATGTTGCAAGTACATTGACGTATCTTTGTATCTTTAACTTGTTAGATATTTTTGATTTTGATAAATACTTCACCTTTTTAAGGGAAAATATATTCCCCTCAGTTATTTGGCTTATATTTTTTAACACCCGTGTGTTTTTGTGTACTTATATGGCGGGCAATGTTAAGAGGTCCACAAAGAACCACTCGTTCGATGATCTGAGGTGGCTTAGACCTTGAAGCTTAATAACTCTACAAACAAATGAGTTAAAAGCAAACGTTGGCAGGGGGACGGATATGTGCGTACTTTTTACCACTTCAGGTATAATTGTCTACGGTTTGTTGCCACAAATAGGCTCCCGCAGTCCCGCTTTACCAAAGGTGCAAATGGAAACAGAAAATATAATAATTTTTGTTGTCTTAAGGTTGTGCGGCTGATATTTGTTAAGCGGACAGAAAAAAAATAGGGAAATTCATTCTGAACATGCGTATGAAACATTCAAAAATACAGAAGGCAAAAGTCGTATAAAGTTGGGGAACCTTGGATAAGTTTTGACCAATGTACATACAATTAAACAAAAAAATAACACTTAGTCATTACACCGAAAGAAGCAAATGAAAATATTAACGATTTTTTTTTTTTTTTTTTTTGGGTCATTTTTTCTATCCCAAGTACGACTGCAAATCAGCGAAATACCTTGTTCCGTAAATAATGTCTTTTTATTTCTTACAAACTTGAGGAAAATTGTTTGGGTTTTTTTTTTTTTTTTTTTTTTGACTAAAACAATTCGTCATCGCGTCATTTGTCTAAATTGAAACGTTGATTTTATTGTGAAAAAATTGAGTGTAACGAGGAATGGTTTTTCCCAACAGTTCATTATTCAATTGTTACTTTGCAGTTTGGATAAGTATTGGCACACAAGCTGCTATTACTACTTTCGTACTAATGGCTTAAGTTTACTCCACTTTTGAAGTGAACACATTAAATGGCTAACAAGATGCTAACTAAGTGCATTTTAAAGCACTCACTGAACACACAATCTTGATTGTATTAATAATTGATGACTAGTCGAAAATACAGGGTGAACCAATATCCAATAGGTAGAGCGGATGTTGGTTGTCATTAATGGCATTCACAGAATTTATTATAGTCGATATTTTTGTCAAAGTGTCGAGTGCATGTTAAGACAATTGAAATTATTAAGACGCTTGTTACATGATACCGTCATTTTTAATTGCGATGATAGGTACTTTAAGGCAAGTTCTGCATTCATGCAGTGGTGCAGTAGATAAGGTGTTTGCTTGCTAAGCGAGAGATCGTAGGTTCGACTCTCAGTTTAGGAAGCAGTTTTTCTAACTCCTAGTGCGGCTCTAGTTTGCACTAGAAAATCTATGGGTTTTGAGTGAGAAAATAGTCACCTAATTTTCTAATTATTTCCCTCTTTCTAATTCTTCTCACTAGTGTCGTGCAACAAACAGTTGCATTCTAAAAAGCATTGTGCCTTATTATTATTAAAACAAATATATAACAATCAAACATGACATTACGATGATAGAGTCAGTAGACAAATTCTGTCTACCTGTCCTGTTAGGTTTAATAGGACCGTTAGTATTTTTCTTCGTCTGTCTCGAGAACAGGTTAATCGATCGCAATCAAAATTAATATTCAAGAATGTATGTAATCAAAGTAATTTCGCGTTTAATTTATTTCGAAAAAAAAGTGGGTCCGGAAATTCCGTCCGTCTGTCTGTTTGCACCTCTACAGCTTAAACGGATGAGCCAATTTTCTTAAAACTTCGTATTTATTTGGTAGTATCTCAGGGGGTGTTTTTTATTATTGCTCTAGGTCAAAAAATAACGGTAAGTTTGATTTTCTCGAAAATGGCTCTAACGATTTTGATAAAACTTCAGCGTGCTATTTTTTTACAACACTACTTTTCGTCAACACTGTCCGTCTATGGAATTCTCTACCAGGGCATGTTCGAGAGTCTGGTGGTACTGGGGTTTTCAGCGGGAGTTAAGATCCTTTTTCAGTCAAAACTAGGTAAAATCTCTCTTCCTTTGTTATTTGGTTTCAAACCATATTTAAAACTTAATGGTGGTGTATATTCTAATTAAGATTAATTTATTATTATATATTCTTATTAAATTCTAAATTTCTAATTCTACTACAGATATATTAACTTCGCTTCATAAATTTATTTAAAGTAATTCTTTGATATCTTAATCTAAATTTAATCAATTCAATTAAGTTTCTTCTTCTTTTTTTAAATTTAATTTTGTCTTTTACATAAATTCAAATTGAGACAACACTATAAATAAGAGTTTAAATTCTTAATGTGAATTTCAAGCAAAGTTTAAAAATAAGTAAATAAAAAATAAATAAATAAACAATAAATCTTTCAATTAGAATACATTTTTCGCAATTTGTTTTATAACGGTCTCATAGAATACGGTTTTATCGTAAACTATTGCCCCGATTTCAATAAAATTTTGCACATAGAAAGTCATTTATATTTCAAACAATATTGCATTTCAAAATTTTCAAAAACTTTTTTGTTCGATTTTTTAAAAAAATCTAAAAAAAATTGGTTTTCGAAATATTTTGAAAACGGGTTAAATAATTTTCCCAGATAAAAACTACAGATTTTCTTATAATGACATACCAAAAGAAAAATTAATATTTTTTCGAAAAGTTTTTCAGAAAAACCCTTTTTAAAAAGTTTTCAAATTTTATTGCATGCTTAGTTTTTCCCAAAAAAATCTTAAACTAATTAAAAAATGAAAGAATTTTCGAAAAAAAAAATATTTTTTTAATTTTATATATATATATGTTACCGGCTTAACTGTTTTTAAGGCAACATTTGTTTTGCCTATGCAGAACTAGTTTAGCCTAAGTGTGTTAGGTAAAACTAGTTTTACATAGGCAAAACTAGTTTACACGATGCCGTAAAATAACGTAGTTGGTAATAAGTCGATTCATCGATTCATCGACTTTGTATACCATTCAGGTCAGTGGATTTGTATATGAGAGAACTTTAAGATGGCTTTGGAAAAAATTTCATTTTCAAGGACAAGAGCGGCAACAGAACTGTGAGGCAACGTAGAGCTAGCAGTGAAATGGGCTGCGAGTAAGTTTGCCTTCTTTGAAGACTAAACAAAAATTTAATTTTTTTTGTACAAATGAAGAAAAATGTGTACTGCCTTTAAGACATTGCAAATTTTCTGCCATAATTTTTGGTCATGGTTTTCTTAATAACGAGTTGCTTGTGTTCCTGGCTTGTTTATTATTTTTCAAATTTTCTTCTGTTCTGTAGGGCTGGCTTTATTGGCTCAGAAACTTACTTCTTTGAACCCGATAATTTTTTTACACTCCGAGTTAAACAAAGATTTTTCTGCCTTTGATACTTTTTACTCTTTTAGAAATTAAAGCACGCATATATTTCAACACTGGCGTCAATGTCACCATCGAGAAAGCATAGTTAACAATAAAAGTTATGCAAGAAATTATTCAGGCTGACCCAGTTAGGCTTTCTCGTGTTGCCAAATGGTCCTGATTGGAAGTTTTTCTTTAAGTGGATGTGGACAACAAATATATCCATTTTAAACTTCATTATCAATTCAACCCTCATCTGTACCACACGTTGAGGTAGCGTATTGAAGAACTCAACTGAAGAATGTAAGAATGAAATAATTACATCGTTGGTGCACTGGGTTGTTGTTATCTCTCTTTCTTAGCAGCAACATAATATTTTGTTCTTTAAATAAAGTTTCGAAGATTTCTTATTACCTACATTCCTCGGCCAGTTCAGCCACAAGTTCTGTCAACAATTATTTTATAGAATTCTCTTCTGCTGGAGCTTTTCCAGATTTAGCATTCTCAAATATTTAAGCTTTAAAGAACTTCCAAAGAAATAAATCGCGAATCGAGAAGCTCATCTGCGAAAAATTCGGCGAAAGAGTGCTAAATTAGTGAACATCACCGAATGTTGAGTAGATGTTTCAAATATTCTGGATTCTTGATTCTTCTAAATCAGTATTTTTTTTAGTTTCTATTTGATCCAGTTAATAGAAAGGAGAGTTTCATTTCTTTCCAAACACACTGTATCTGGATTGGAGAAAATATTTCAGTTTGAATTATCGCTCCATCAAAAGCAAATTAGCACTTTATCAGTTTCTTTTGTTTTTGAAATTAAAGAACAAAAATATTTCCGTGTTTGCTAATTACTGCTACAGCAGATTCTCAAAGACTATGGTACCTAAAGAGTACGCAAATCACTAGAAGACGTATTCTCTACTTCACCGTTTGGTGAAAAAATACAAATTTTAGTTATTTTCTTCTTCGCATAGAGGTTGACGAAGTACGTTTTTTTCGTTGTGAAATAGATTTCTTTATTTTTGAATCATCGTATTGATTGGTGGAATGCTTGTTGAACCCACAGCAAGCATGTACCTCTCAGGTGCAAACATCAACCTGACACGCTATTAAGCTGAGATGACAGATAAGAATGAGGCACAGCCATCTTCATCACCATCGGGTTGTGATGAATTTACACATTAACCTCAATTATGAATATAGGCGATGGAATCTCTTGTGTAAAGAGGTTGGGGAGTATCTACACTGAGAAAAAATTATTATGATTTAATTAAATTACATTGTTCTGGTGTTAAGTTTTTTCATCAATAGAACGATATTGTGTTAATTGATAATTTGTTGATGTTTTGTATTTTTGGTGGCGCCTGGGTCTGGTTTAATATACCTCGATTTCGTTTCTAGCCTGCATTCCGTCTCCAATTTCTTACATGACCGGCTTGAGAGACAAATGCTAAGCATATGGATCGATCACTTAAGAAGGTAATTCAGGTGTCTACAACCAATGGAACCGATGTATCCAACGCTCGTCGTTAGATAGGAAGGTTTAAAGAAGATTTTCTTTCACGTGTACGTCTACACTGTTCAATACAGGCCAGCTGTTTTGGCATTAAGTGAAACTCAGGTAGGAGTAATTACTGATTTATCAGAATTTGCTCTACATGGGTATAGCTTTTTGCCATTACTCTTTTCCCATCATCGTCTGGTGGTATATGTTAGGAATAATTTTGCTTGCCAGAGCCTTCCCCAATACGGGCAATGTTCCTACACGGAGCTTAACTTCTTGTGGCCACCCGCCTGCATATCGTTCATTATTGTATTATTTACAGGAGTCCAAATCTCGGTAGCTATTCGACTAAAGAGTTTCATGCGCTGTCTGATTCCATCTCGGAAATTGTTTCCCTTTGTCCTCGTACTGATATCGTTATTACGGGGGACTTCAATGTACACAATTCCAATTGGCTCCACTATTCTGGTCAGACAACATGCCGGGTTACATCATCTTACCCAACTGATCGATATGCCAACGCGTATACCAAATGTATATACTGTACTCTTAACTTGTTTCTTACTTCTCACCCTGATAGATATACCATTAGAGTAACTTCTCCATGTGTCATTTCAGAAAATTTCTCGTCCTGCACTCAGCCAGTTAAAGATAAACTTCCCACCAGGACAGTTTGGCAACACGAGAAAGCCAATTGCAACCGAAGCTTTAACTGGCCACTATGCTTCCTCGATAGTGACATTGATGCCAGTGCTAAAATGATCACAAATGTGATTCTTCAAGGGATGCATGCTATTATTACTAACAGAGTAAAAACATCAAGCCTAAAGAAAAGTCCTGGTTTAATTCTGATTGTAAAGAAGCTATCAGGCTCAAAGAAGTAAATTTCCGATCTTACAAAGCCAATCCTACAGAGGAAAATCAGAAAAAGCACAAACAAGCAAGAAACTCATGCAACTCCTTTATTGAAAGAACCAAATTTTTGCATGACCAAAAATTACGACAAAAAATTTATTTGTTAAGATTATTAAAAACTCCTCAACATCTTCGATTTCAATGCTCATCGCTAATGACAAACCTATTGTCTAATCTTCAGAGAAGGCAAACTTGCTCGCAGTACATTTAGCTGCCAGGTCTACGGTACCCTACAGCAACGTTTTCCCTCCTGTACTTGAGAATGTAAATTTTTCCATGGGACTGATTTTTTTCAGCACTCGTACAGTTGCAAGAGTTCTCAAAGATCTCGATATACACAAATCTGTTGGCCCGGATGGTATACCCCCAATTCTTCTAAAGAAGTGTTCTTCCACACTGATAAAGCCACTGCGTAAGCTTTTCCATCGCTCCTACTCTTCTGAAATTTTTCCTAGAAGATGGAAAACAGCATTTGTCCAGCCTGTTCCTAAGAAAGATGACCCATCTTTCCCCTCCTCCTTCCGACCCATAGCACTTACGAACCTTATTTCTGAGGTCATGGAAACGCTAATTAACCGTCAGCTTAAGGAGTATCTCGAAGATAGAAAGCTTCTCTATGACCGTCAGTATGGCTTCCGCAGCAAACGCACAGTTCCACTGGTGATCTGATGGTATATTTCACCGAATAGTGGAACAAATCTTTACATTGCTTTGGTGAAAGTAAGATTATTGCTCTTGATATCTCCAAGGCATTTCATAGAGATTGGCATGAAGCTCTCTTATCGAAAATGCGTGCTTTTGGAATCGATGATACTCTTGTTCGTTGGATTAGAAGCTATCTTCTAAACCGTTCAATACAAGTTGTATTGGATGGATTCAAGTCTGATTCCCACAAAATAAATGCTGGTGTGCCCCAAGGCTCCGTTCTGTTTCCGACTCTTTTCCTCATTTTCATAAAAAATCTTCTGTCTGTTACTTCTAATCCACTTAACTGTTTTGCTACGCTCAGCTTTTCATATTCTTTCGATAATTCAAGGCCTTTTATATAAAAAAAAAGATAACTTTTCTGCGATCCAGCAGGCACAGCTATGTAATTTTTGATCCTCAATTACATTCTATGGACTTAAAACTGCAATGTAAGCATTTGATAAAATTTCAATTTATTTTTCAATAAATTCTGCTCTTGCTTTTGAATCATTAGAACTTGTTCTATATTTGATACTTAAATATTTTTCTCCGTGTACTTACATCTAAGTAAACCTTACTTGCTTCGATCTTTGCTGTAACTGGGCCTTGGATGTAATGGGATTCATGGAATAGCCCATTTGTTTGGACAGTAGTACGCAAGTACTATGGTACAATACCGTAAAAATCACACACATGGTAATAAGATGAGCAAAAAAGTAATGTGAAAAAAAAAAACAATGCCCACTTGGGAGTTGCCACTAAATCATGATATTTTCCACCATAAAAACGGCCGCCTAATGGCAAATCTTATCCAAAGGAAGACTTAGTTTTTGTACAAAATTGTGAGCGAAGTCTTTCTATTCCGTGATTTGTTTTCAGCAGTTACGCAACGAAAAAGACTGCATAATTTGTTTGGAAAAAATGATGCCCCATTATCAAATATTTTTCAAATTGTCTAGTGTTTTTCAAACGGAAACCGACGACTACGATAGCGTGCGTCTTTTCCTAGCGTTGAATCTCGTGCTTTGCAAACCATAATTAGTATATAGATCTACTTTTTTACGTGACTCTTTGCGAATCCCATGTTATAAAGCAATTGAAAGTGTTGTTTTTGAAAAATGCTTCAAATTATAATGGTTCATCCGAAAAAAAAAATAATGTATGTTTATAATAGATAGAAAGTATTTTTTTAATAGAAAATAATAATAATAATGATGCTGGTTTGACCTGATTTCTTTTCTTTAAATTGAATCGGTTATATATGCCCTTCAATTTAAGTACAAATTTTGAAATTTGGATCAAAAATTAAAAGTAATTTGTTGCTTCTCATTATGTTACTTAATAAACAAATTAAAAAAAAAAGACTTTTAGTTTAAATTGGAAAACTGATTTCAAAATTCTTAAATTATGTATTTCAATTTAAAGAAATAATAATCAAAAATAGCAATAATAACACCAAATTTTAATTTTGCAATTTGATGCAAGTGGTATTGATTGAATTCAAAGAAATGCAAGAACTTTTCGAAAGTTTTAGGTTTTTAGTCATCAGTACATTGTGCGCTTGATAAAAGATGTTAATAAAAAAAGAAAACTTCCTTATTTTCTTCTTTATTTTGTTTTCTTCGATTGCGTTGCAGTAAAGTTAACAGAAGCTTCCTAGAGTTTTTTTTTAGGATTGGGTAACTTCTTCCAAAAAATATTTTCACATTCACACATCATGTTCTAAGCTGAACTCAGAGTGGTGAACATTTGGTCCCTAGTAGCTCTTGTAGAAAATGGCTATCAGAAACGATAAGGAGTAGAGGAGATGAAATAAACTTAATCCTATATACATTCACATACATATGTATTGTCCAGCTGCAAGTACTACAGCGCTTCAACTTCCTTTGAAGCATAGGGTAGTAACATTTTCCTTCTGTCCTAATTCACTTGTCCAGAATTGCGCAACTGGCCTTAGCTTTTGCAATGATTGAACTTCTTGAAACTGAGCTTATTTTACTACAGATGACCTCCAAGTTGTTTTTGGTCTTCCAATGGGTTTTATTACCTGAGAATACGAGTTTTTTGCAGAGCATTTCCTTGTTTCATAAGCATATACTATACAGCACAGATTTAAGGTAGGATTCGAAAAATTTCAACTTGGATATTTCGCTGAGAAAGGATTCCAAATGCACCATTGGCCACCCATCGGATACAATGTCCTTAAATGTTTTTTTATGCATTCTCCACAAGTTTGTCCACCCTAGCCACCTTATCATGTCACCCACACATATGAGATGATCTATACTCGTTCCGCAGAATCGTATTTTAAGTGATCTTCGATATGTGATTTTGTCCAAGGTGTCTTAGGTTATCCAGATCATATAAAAAACTCTCATTTTTATGACCGACATTGGGCAATAGCTGTTCGTAAGAGAAGTAAGTCCACGAACAAGTGATAATCTCTACCTCGGTCAGCTTTTCTTTTGTCTTTAACATCGCGGAGTGACATCTCCATTCTGCTATAAGTAAGTAACTAAGTAAGTAAGTAAGTAAATAATTCATTTTATTGCTTATTTCATAGATACATCTTACAGTTTTAATGAATTAAGAAGCTATGGCATTGCCGTCAGCTCGGTTGGCCAGTTAACATTTTTTAGTAACATTAAATGCTTTAACTCAAATTCAGTAATTAATAAAGTTCTGTATTTATAAATGTCTTTCAAAAAAAGGTAGAGTATCTTCCAGTTAGTATCATTCAGTGTTGAGATTGTTTCTTTCATTGACAGCGTTTTCTTTCCAAAATATGAGAGACGTTGAGGAATAAAAATCGGACATACACTTATAACATGAAAACAGTCTTCTTTGGCCTTCAAATTACAAAGAATGCAAAATTGATTGAAACTTCCGTTGTACTGGCACCCATTGAGAGCTAATAGTTCGCATCTGGTTTTAAATATTAACGATATCTCTTTGCAACTCATCGAATCGTTGAAGTAGCTATCTTGCATTAAGTCAAGCTTGAGTTGTGATTATAATAATCTGCTTTCTGAATTACGGGCTTCTGAGGATTCGTGTGCTTGAATGATGCGGTAAAACTGTTCTTTTAAACTTCCTAAGTTGTTTGGATCGAACGTCACTACTTCTCCACAAGCTTGTCCTAAGCTTATCCACCTTAGCGCCCACCAGTCTTTGTTCCTCATTTCGTTTAGAGCCATTTTTTTTGATAAACGATCGTTTGGAGAAGACAGTAGCTCAACGATATAGTCCGCCTGCGACTTAAGGGTAGATGTGTA
The DNA here is from genome assembly GCA_963971375.1 of Platycheirus rosarum. NCBI lineage: Eukaryota > Metazoa > Arthropoda > Insecta > Diptera > Syrphidae > Platycheirus > Platycheirus rosarum. The sequence continues at coordinate 118,409,280 of OZ020509.1, read as the reverse complement.
AAGTTTAGTAAGACCCGTTTCCAAATATAATGCATAGTTTGGTGTATTTAGCGGAAGGTTAAACAGTTTTTTTCAAAAAAGAACGATGAAACTTTTCTATCATAGCATGTTCGTTATCACCCCATACTTGCGATGCATAACATAGTGTGGATTTAACCACAGCACTAAAAATTTTATAAATACTTAGCAGATAATAGGTCTTCCAAGATTGATTAATCAAGCTTTGGGCAGATTTGGCTTTCTCGTCAAGGTGTTTGGAGAAATTAATAGTCTTATTTAGTTTAACTCCCAAATATTTGTATTCATCTGCTATCTCTAATCGGTTTCCATTAAAATTCCAACTACACGAGTTTTGGTTCCGGTTAGATCTAGAAAATAGCACCACTTTTGATTTGCCCGTGTTAATAACGAGCCCCCATTTACTGCAATACTCGGCTTAGCGGTTAATGATCAATTGGAGATTTTCGGGTGATTCTGACAGCAGCACTATATCATCAGCGTATATTCGTAATCCTCCTGGTAAGTGCGTTACAACATCGTTAATAAATAACGAGAACAAAAAAACGCTTAGAGGACATCCTTGCTTCACACCAGAGTCTGTTTCATTCAAACCATTGTGAGTAGTACGAACCATCCCAAACAGCTACTTTTGAGTCTCTATACATCTCCTTCAAAACATGAATATACTTTGTGGATATACCTAGTTGCGATAGTTTGTAAAAATGTGCATTACGATTTACAAGATCAAATGCTGACTTGAAGTCGACGAATAACGCGTATATTTTTTTATTTCTTGCTTGATATGATCTTACAATGGATGTCAGCGTGAAAATATGGTCCACGGTTGAGTATCTTTTCCTGAATCCAGCTTGAAATTCCGAAAGGATGCTGTTCGATTCTACCCATCTTTCTAGTCTATTGGTGAGTATTCCACAAAACAGTTTAGCCAGCACGTTCATGAACGAGATACACGATAATTTTCTACATTATTCAAATCTCCTTTTTTGTGGATCGGGAATATTATAGAAGTTTTGAACGATGAAGATACATCTTCATTCAAATAAACTTTGTGGCAGAATGTTTTAAGTCGACATATAAACGCCGGAGTAGAGTTTTTGAAGAATTGGTATGGGATTCCATTTTCACCAGGTGCTTTACCGTTCTTCGCGTTAGTGATTACATCTGGAACTTCTTCCAGTGTTATTTCACTATCTAGGATCTCGTCAGTAGAAAGAGGCTCAGCATACATAAAAAAGTAGACCAGATTGTTCATAAAGCAATTTTTTTAATTGGATCGAAAGAACTTCGGCTGATACTCCTGTACCTATGGTAAAATTTGTTCCGTTGATTTCTTTTGTCACGTTCCAAAACTCTTTCGAGTCTTTTGTTTGACCAAGTTTAAGTGCTTGTCAAATTCCGTTTTCATTTGTTTGCATACATTTTTATAATAAGAATTGCTTCGATATACCAATTTCTAAGGTCTCAATAAATGAAGTTGGAGTTTCTCATCACGTTAAAAATAGCAAATGATTTTCTTCGGGCATTCATACAATCATTATCAAACCACTTATTCCTGAACTTCTTACAGTTAATTGTAATGGTTTTTGATGAAGAATTTCTTATACAAGAAATAAGTTGGTTGGAATGTACTTCAACTGACTCAGATAACTCGCTTGGACTTAAAAGATTAGCGTTCAACTTGTTTTGAAAAACTAATAGATCATCCTGTTTCCAATTTAATCGAGGCAATAGTTTGAGGTTTCTTTGCTCTGATGACGCAACATTTACCCATTCCACAATAATAGGCAAGTGATCGGAGAAATCCTTACATTGTACTTTGATTTTGGATACTAAATCATTACAATCATTGTTTACCGCACAATAGTCAATGACAGATTTACCTTGTCCTCCAATAAAAGTGAAATGCACATCCGTTTAAAATAGTAAAATCGTACATCTGAAACAAATCAAATAATTTCGTACCATTTTGATTGCATACACTGTCCTTCGAATTTCTCTCCTCGTTGTTTAAAGTAGGATTGCTGGTGTAACGGACTGTGGTAGTTTGTTGATTGCTGGTTCTTGCATTAAAATCACCGATCACTAATACATTTTTGTTTGCCAGGTGTGACATAATGTTGTTAAGTCGTTCATATAGAACGGACAATGTACATATCATTTCTATTTCTAGTTTTATAACGGTTGAGCCTTCTATTACTTCAAAATGGTATGATTTTAATATCGATGTTTTTATTCCGTACAGTGTTCCGCCACTTGCGCGTCCTTTTATAAAAGTTCTTACAGCAGCATTTGAGACAATTTTATAACCATTAAAATATTTCGTGAATTGGTTTAAATTTTCATAAGTAACATGTGTTTCATACAAACAATATCAAAATCTTTGACATAATTGAAAAAATCTAAATATAATAATTTGTTACTAAGACCGGACACATTATAAGATAAAATATTACAAGTAAAAAAAGATATCGAGCTGACGGCATCACAGTTTCAATTTCGTGCTAACATACTAGAATTTGGTAAGTTTTGATAAAGTGGCATCACTGGTCCAGCAGCGTCAAGATCTGGTTTCGACCAATTGTGCCGTCTATTTGACATCATTATCAGTTTGACATCTTTGAAGTCAAGTTCACCAAAACCAAACATATCTCGCAGGTGTTTTTCTCCGTTCTGCTATACTCGGCTCCTAGTTCAACCACCTGGCGGTCCCCAGATGATTTTGCATTGCAGACCCACGTTGTCCGAGTCAATTTATGGATTCACGATGCTAATAATATCACCCCCTGGAACGATCCTAGCTTAAAAAGCTCGACCTCATTGTATTTATAATGGTGACTATGTGGATCTTAGAAATATGACACTTTTCAAATGCCTGCCTGGGCTTCTAACACTGGAATGGGTCCGAGTAGCTGAATTTAACCGATCAATTCCCATTGTAGTTCATTCCCATAGACCTGCGGCTTTAGGAAACCCCACAAGACAAGTCTTTTAAGGATGTATTGTCCCCTGGTAAAACCCTTGGTGTCCTCCCATATACGACAATCTTACTTATTAGCACAGCCATTCGAAAAATGCAAGTCGTCGCTAGAGATGATTTGTGTGCCAAAATTGGGGTTCTTTTCGAAATGCTTCATGTCCTGTTAGGGAACACACGGCGTTGTCTATGGTCATGAAATTTTACTTCCTGGGCCACAAGATCTTGTAAGGCCTAATTCCAGACACAAAATTCACCAAGTTGAAATATGCGAAAGGCCTAATTCTTGTGAACGAAGAGGAATCAACTGGTTTGGGCTCTGCTGGCATCGTCAATTGAATAATAAATAACTGGATTCCACAGATTTCACCATACATAACATGGCTGCCACAGGCCGCCAAAATCTACCAGCGCCAATTGCTATACCTATATTGTTAGAAGCGTAGTATTAGCCTCAAATGATAACAACAACGTTTTATTCCTGTACCTGGAACCTTATAAAAAGTGACTAATAGTAGAAAGTTAAAGCGGCAGAACACTTCCTCCGATAACTAGCAGATCGATTTTGCTGGATGGCAAAACATTTATGTGAAGATCTACCGATTTTCGAAATCTAACATATGGCGGTCGTACTCCTTAATTATCATAGATCTCTGGTTCTTCAAACTAACCCCACTTATGTTGGGAAAAAAGACACTGTTAGCCAGTTCTATTTCTGATCGAGTCTCCTTTACCTTTTAAGATGTGCTTTGGCCCCCAAACAACTAAGTAGGAACCTCACAAGGTTGAGCTTCATTTAAAGCTCAAAACTTTAATTTGCAAGTTAGACGCAAATATTTTATACTTGTCAATGTTATATAGGCAATGGATCATCTTATTTGGAAATGCTGAGATTTGATGTTGAACGTTGGAGTGCTTTGGGGTAGGAAGTCATAATAGAAAGCAGAATGGAAAATTTAATCAGATCCAATTGCAGCAACAAGTCCTGCCAAATGACCTGGATGAAGTGAAGAAGTTAGTAGGTTCAAATGATAGAAGCTTTAGACCAAGACATGGTCCCATCGAATCAAAATCCCCTAAGGTTTAAATCGATACTTAATACCTTTTCATTGATATGAAGACAGGGCATAACAGTATCTAGGGAGCATTTTCTAGCTTTGGTAACGCTCCCGAATTGGTGCTACTATTCGTCCCCCTTTTAGAGGGAGGGAGTCCCTCTTTTCTATTTCAAGATTTTTTTTTCCCCAAAAACAAAAAATTGAAGGGGAGCACAAATTCCCTCTTTTTTACACATTATGTAAGATCCGTTAAAATTTAATTGATTGAATTGTAAGGAGTTTTACAAATTTATAATTCAAAATGACAGCTTTTTGAAAAAATCAAGTCAAGCGAAAAGTTTGCATAAATCGTAGGCTTTGTGTATTAACTTTACATTTAGTTTTCATGTTGCTGTTCCTTTTATATTATGAATTTACAATTTTTTTTTTTTTAAGAATAAACTAATTTATTTTGGTTATTTTTGTTTCTCATTAATTCACTTTAGTTGATAAGTTATTACTCTGTGATTTCTGTGATTTTTTATAATATAAAATCGAATGAATTTTTTTTTAATTCACTTCTTTTTGCTCTGGTGCTATATCTTTCAAAAACATGTTTTGCCCCCCTTTTGGAACACGTGTCCCCCTTTTTGAACACGTGCCCCCCTTGAAAACTCGCTATGTCCCTCTTTGCAATATTTCATTCTGGTAACCGCCGGAGGTATCTTCAGACAGCTAAATGGTAATTTCCTTTTTTTTTAGTCTCCAGAAACTGTGCCTACACGTGCGCTGTGCCTATACTTCCAGCAAAGTTTTTTTGTTTTAAGTTTGATCTTAAATTTATACATCGTTTTCTATCCAAAATTATTGGATCTATTAAAAGCTGAATGGACAAAAGCATGAGTATAATAGGTGCATAGAAAAATATTGAATATATCGACTTCGACTTTGGTGCTTATCCAAAGCTCATCAGCACGAAGTGTTACTCTAGTTCAAGATATTCTCTTCCTTTGTTTAAAATTATTGTTATGCATAAAATAAAAACTGAACGCAGATTCATGTAACTTTGAATGAATCTGAGATCCATCACACTCAAGTCGCAAAATGATAAATCCCTCTCCATCCAAAATGCTTTAAGTCAACGGCCGTTTTGATGCGCTTTGATATTGGGCGCCATTTGAATAAGTGAAATATTCATTTATCTGCAGGGCATTTCTTAAATATGTAGAGATGTTAATTTTAACTAAATAAGTTAGGAAAAGATACTCACTAATTACTAGACTAGTGGAAATTGGCGAAAAATTGTACCTATCCCTAAAAACCCAAAAGGTGATGAACATAGACCGATTTCAACGTTTTCGAGAGAATTCTTTCAGAACAAATTATTGTTTTTTCTTTACGGTAAATGATATGCTCATTTCAAAGCAATCTGGATTTCGTTCAAAACACAGTTGCATGTCTATCAAAGCATTGTTGAGCGTAACAGGCGTGGCGCCCCTCAAGGCTCCATACTTGGGGCGTTATTGTGTTCAATAAGTCTAGAATGGTTCATCTCATTATGTATTATTGCACTTAAACTGTCATATAGGGCTCATTGAGCATGGTGGTTTAAGTGTTAACGAAGATTTAGAGAAAATAGTGCATCGGTTTTCTATCTTTATGGTCTTATTTTGAATCCTAAAAAGTCTTAATTTGTCGTAATTTCAAGAAATAAATTGGTTCTGCCTAATTTTCTCTCGATTGTGTTGAAAGTGCAAAAATGTTAACCTTGTTCGTGTTTTTCCAATAAGTGTTTCCCTTATGTAAGTCTTACGTAAAAGCACATATGAACAAAGCTATTTCTAATAAATTTCATACATTTTATAAATTCCGTTACCAAACGCTTAAAAATGTAAAAAAGCACATCCCATTAGTAAGTCCACTGCTTAACCACGGATGTACATGCTGGTAAGTGGTACCTGGCAGCGTCCCTTGTTGGTGGAAAGCGGACTGGTTGCAAATAAGCCTTATTCACTGATCTTGTGAATAATCGATACTGTTATCGAGGTTATCATTGTCAATGTCGCCTCCATAAATTACTACAATCAGGATTTTTTTTAAAGAGTCGCTGACCTGTTGAGCTGAGAAGTAGCATGCTCTGTCAGAAATGGTGTAACTGTTGCGGAGAGGGAGGTTTTCTTCATGTATGTATGCGGCAAATTTTCTTTTTCACCAATCCGTATTGTACTAACGTCATATAACGACCACTCAGTTATGGGGAAAAGGAGTTGGACTACATCAAATTCGGTGGCCACAGATTCTCTAGGGATTACCAGCTATGATTAATGTGTTGTGTCACTCTTAACTATTAACTTGAAATCCCCATCTTCAAATATGAACTAACTGATTGGATCGACAGATTTCACAATCTTGAAACTATCAGCTTGCAGCACATCTAGCTTGTTTCTAAAATGATTAAAAGACTAAGCAAGAAAAAAGGTGAAGGAAATGTTTAGTGCCAAACTTCTTGTAGATAAACCCGAAACAGCAGGCATGATAAAGGACAGTCAAGATTTGGGGCACATTGTGTTGAACGCCTTAGAGCGGATATCCTCCAAGATAATTTTTCCAGCTGCATCCATATTTATGTGTCTTCTTTAAATTCGATGGAGGACCAGTTATCGTAAAAAATTTGTCACCAACCTTCTTGAGACTGGCAATAGGGTTCGCCTTGAGTTTGGAATAATGATTCGGTCTCTATAATTCGTCTGAAGACGACATTTCCATTAAGATTATAACAGAAGGGAGGAATTCTTAATTTTTAAGCGAAATTAAAAAAAATAATTTTTCCAATCGCTTACAAAATAACATACAAACATCTTTCAACGGCAGAAAATGTAACGCTTTAAAAGAAACATACAGATGCTTTTGTTGCATGATCTAAGAGACAAAATATATTGAGGAAAAACCGGAGAAAGGTAGAAAATGTTGTAGTTTTCCCTCGCTCCTCTTTTCGCACAAGGTCCTCGAGCTCTTAAACTTGAGAAAATGTTAATTAACTTTGAGTTAATTCTTCATTTTGAAAAATTTTATTTGAATTTTTAAATATTTCCCGGCCCCTTTAGAACCTTTATAAAAAGCTAAATAAAATCGCTTCCGCCCCTGTATTTTGGTCACATACCTCTACAACTATGTACCCACTTTGTACATTACAATACAATACAATCAGCACGTAAAGTTTTGACGATGATCTGCAAATCAATCAAGAAACTCATAGGTACTGCGTACACAGCTAAGGCTAACATCAGTCACATTATTACTTCTCTATCTTCGACATCACGCGCCGAACAAAAAGGCCAGGTCGTGCACAACAGATTCACAAAAAAAATCATTACTCTTTACATTTTACATCCACCTTGTCGGTCCAGTGGTAGGGATCCTATAAAAATTGGTGACATCTGTCATCTCTTCTTAGACCACTTCCACACCTGCCTGTGCATTCTTTTCGACCTCGGGAGTCATAAGCGTAAAACAACACCAAACCAATTAGGTATCTATAACTACCTTTAAAAAAATCTTAAGCAATCGCGTATCTAACTAAACATTCCAAACCGCCGAGTGTGTGTGAGTGAATTTTCATTAACATCGATTATCTAATTGCATAAATTCGACCATCACATAATTTTCAAATTAATGAACAAAAAAAAATAATTAAGACCAAAAACGTACCAAAAATTTGGTGGTAATTACCCCGTGGACTAGGCCAACACTCCAAAACTCAAAAATTACATAAAGTGAAAGCATCTCTTCGGCATCTTCTCCTGCCTTCCATCTGCTTCATATCCCATGTTAGCTCAAAAAAAAAAACAAAAATTCAATTGGAAATAAGAAATTAAAAAAAAAAACTCAAAATCACACAAGAAAGAGAGAACCAACAAAAAAAAAACAATTTTGGCCCACCAATCCAACCACATTCGACAATCTCGCAATAGGTTGCTGCCTTTGTGGTACCTAAACCTAAATCCGTGGCAGCGCGCAGAGATAGAGATACCTTTTGAATTTTTGGGTGAACTTCATAGATGCTGTATCTTTAACCATAAGTGTGACCGTTGGTGGTGTCCGTTGGTCTATGTGAACCGTATTGTGGTCTTTTGGCGATAGGTTACTTGGCCAGGTCTAATAGCTTTTTGTCGGTCGGCCGACACGGTCGTCTTTTCGCACCAAACACGCAGTCTTGTACAATTTCAAGCGAAGACGTTAAAAGTAAAAGTTCGTGAATTGCCCACAGCCAACTTATCTTCGTAATACAAAAAAAAAATTCTTTTCGAAGCTTTTCACTTTTTCACTTCTTTTTGTGATTTTATTTTTTTTTTCTGTGGTTCCAACGGATATAATTTATTTATATTTTTTTTTCTTCGAAAATCCTCTTAGTCAGAAGAGCATCGCCGAAAGAGAAATCTCGGAAACCATCTCGAATTATTAAAACGGTACGAAAATGGGTCACCTGTCCACTTCGGATCGCGTCAATACGACAATGGTAACAGCGAACGGATGTGCAGGTGCCAGCAAGGATACCAATGGCAGTCTGCCGAATATGTACGCCAATGAAAATGGGATTTGTAATGGTGGGACAAAGTTGTTGAATGGAGGTGCATGCTCCAGCAATGGATTGAGTGCTAATGGTAATGGATATTTGTCCAATGGAAGTGTGACACAATTAAATGGTGGCTATACGAATGGGGGTGTGCAAACAGTGGTGCTTAGCAAAGCTGAAGTGCAGGAAGTCGTGAAGGATAATGCGGAGGATATCAAGCAGACGGGATATTTTGAACCAACACACAATGTTAATTTGGAGGAATACACAAAGAGCTTCAAAGGTGACTCGTTTTTGGGGTATAAGTTCCTGGCGCCACTTAAATGGGATAAGATCATACAGATTACCCTGTTGCACATGGCGTTTATCTATGGACTTTTCGTATACGACTTGCGGGATTTCAATCTTAAAACTACAATTTTCGGTAAGTGTCCTTTTATTTATTTATTTTAGTTTTCTTATTTTTTCATGATTTTCCCTAATTTTTTAAAATTTTATTGAGAAAATGGTTTGGGCTGAAATTTTTAAAAATTCCATAACGGCTAGCAGACATTTTTTTGGTTTAAGTATATTGTTTTTTCTCGGAATAAGAAATTTGCGGAATTAATTTAATTTTTTGAATCAAATTACATAAATATATTGAAAAAGAAAAAAATTAAGGAGAAAGTTCTTTGAAAACGATTGATCTACCTCTATTCTGCAAAATGAATTTTGTTCATAGAATTTTGAAGTTTTAATAAGTTGTAAACCAATCGGTTATTTTCAAAGTCTCGAAGTGTTGCCTAAATTGTGTTAAACGATATAAGCAGCTAGCCCTCGTCCTCAAATTAACTCCATAAATCAACTCAGCTCATTATAGTGTCAACCATAACTCCTGATATTGCGGATCCAACCGCGCCAATGCTCTAGACTTGTTTTTTCCTATGAACCGATACAAAACGGTTTTTTATCGCCTCTAGGCATCTCATTATTGTATCAATTCGGCAAATTTCTCGTTCCAACAAAATCCATGAAAAGAAATTACCTTCTAACGCTCACACTGTGTTTTATCAATATTATGCAATATAGTAGCTGAAATCCCTTTAGTGTGGACTAATTATAAAAAAAAGGGAAATAAACACTACAACACATAAGCGCAGCGTTGTGTTCTAAACACAGAAAAGGTTGATATTTTTGTTCTCATTGATTCTCATCGTTTAGTGTAACCAAAGTGTTATTATTTTTTATAAAAAAAAGTAAAAAATCGCCGGGATTTCAGAATTTTTTAAAGCCACCCAAACATTTAATGAGGCTAGTAAAAAAGTTTGCCTCTCTGTTTGTTCGTTCTTAAGTCTAGCAGCCAATAGCACAAACGGCTGAAATGATAACATTTATATTTCATATCGAAAGAAGCTTTATTTGGCGTCTGAAAAATGTTATTTGTGTTCAATGTAATGATAATGACGTTACGTGGCTTATAACCGGAAAGGGATATGCTTATTTTTTTCGTAGGGGGTTTAAGGATTTTATGATTTTTACTTACGATTATAGGGACTATAAGGCAAGTTTAGGATTCGTGAATATACACAAAATTGAGATAACCATCAAACATGACATTACGATCATAGAGAAGTCTAAAATAGTTATGTGGCAAAAAATATCTGTCTGTCTGTCAGTATGTATAACGAGCTGCAGCCTATATAAGCGGCTTAAGCAATTATCTTCGAATTTGGTATGTGTGATTCTCTTGGCATTCCCCAGAGGGGAAATTGAAATTTTATTTTTAGGCTAAAAATAACGGTACCTGCCATATGACCGTTTAGGAAAAGCTTATGTTCTCGAAAACGGCTCGAACGATTTTGATAAACATTGTTGAGAATTTGTTTGTTAGTATTAGAATCAGAACCAAATTTACGGGAAAAGTCTATTAAGGGTATTTTTCATATAACGGTTTTCTTAATTTCTGGATTCCTTGGTAACGGCTCTTTGGATTTCTGTCAAATTTAATATTTGAGAACATCAAGGTACCCAAATTAGTTCGGCATACCAACATTTTGAATACCTTTTTCTAATTAAAATTAATTTAGGATTTTTTTTTTTTTGAAAAATCAATATTTGTAAAACTAAAAAAAATTATTTTAAATTTTATAGTCACACGTATATTAAAAACTCTAAAAAACTGAATAGCAACATTAAAAAACAATTAAAAAAAAAAAAAACTAAAAATAAAAAACAGGATTTTATCAAAATCCGTCCTACAATTTTCGAAATATTATTTTGTTGTTATACAAAACGTGTAATGACATACACCATCTTTATCAAAAACCGTTAAGGGTTGTGGTTTTTACACTATTTATAAGTTCAGAACGTGTTATTTTTGTACGTAAATGTTACTTGGTTTTGATCAAAGATCTTGCCTTTCAATAATATTAAACACACAAGAGCAAGTACGTGCGACTCAGAATTGCCCATTTTTTTAACTACAATTGTGGGTATTTCATTTGATTAAACAATAATTCACCGTCCAATAAGACTGTCTGTCTTTCTGCCAGTTTGTTTTGGCTTATCTCGAAAACGGCTGCAATAATATTATGAAGTGACTTTCATAGGTAAATAGGTGATATTCTAAGAAGTCACTTAGGCTCTTTAATTGCCAACTAGGTGGCGCTGGAGTTTTTTTTTTGAAAATTTTTATTAAGGGACTAATTTGACTCAAAATCATTAATTTATTAATTCAAATAAATATAATAATAAGAAAGCTGAGGTAAATGAAAATCTAGTTTTTCCCATTACATATTTATATTTTCTTATCAACAATATTAAATTTTGTTTGTGTTGGAACTTGGAACCGATATATGTGATTGTTGTGGGGATCTAGGAAATGTGTGGTATACCCCAGCAACGTCTGTTAGGTTAGCTTAAAAAGGAAAAAAAACTTATTTAATTTTTCAATTTCACCTCATTCCGACGGGACAAATATGCGGTAGTAACCTTAATGTTGTTTTCAGGATTAACTCAAAAAATATCGATCGTAGGAAAACAAATTGTGAGACCAAAATTGCAGAATATTAAATCTGGAACAACTATTGTTATGAGTATTTTTGGTCGAAAATTGAAAATAAGCGAGTTATTTAACAAAACTCAATTTACCTTAAATTCGAAAAGGCGGCCAACGCTTAAGACCAAGGAATTCAAAAATCGAATTTTTTATACTCCTCATGAGTCCCTCTTTCGATTTGAAAAGAATAAAACCCTATCTAATTCTTTCCATTTCAATTGTACATTAAGTTTTTGAAATTTATTATTTAGAGCTAAAAATAACGGTACCTGTCTTAAGGAAAAGCTTGTTTTTCTTGCAAACTGCTCCAACGATTTTGATGAACTTTTTTAAGAGTATTTTGATAGGAATTGGTCTGAAAAGTCTATTTACAGTATACCTTTCACATGGCAGGTTTTAATTTTCGACTTTTTCGGTAACGTCCCATTGGATTTCTACCAAATGATATTTTTAAAAAAGATTTAGATAGCCAAATGATATTCTATTAAAATTTTTTCGTCAAATGTCATTTAAAATAAATTAAAAACATAATCTATGAATATAAAACATTTGTTAGGCCTTTATCTACCGAAAACGATTTTTTTTAAATTAAGCATTTATTAATAAAAAATCACGTTACTTTTTCTGGACACTCAGTTGTTAGAGGATATTATTTTCAAAATTTTCTGCGAAATTTATGATTCAAACAAAATTAACGTAGAGTTAAGATTAACAAACTAACAATATTTCTAAAATCAATGAAGAGACCAATAATTGGTAAAGGTAAAAATAAAAAAAAAAAAAAAAATCAGGTAACTCACGTTACATAAATTCAGTATTTCATGTTACCTATGGTTTTAGAAAAAAATAAAAAAAAAGTTCTTCATAGATTCAATGAATTTACTAGAAATTTAATACAGTAATAATAAATTAAAATGAAAATATATATAAAATGACAAAATTATCTTAATAATTCATTGATTTTAAGAGATATTATCATCATCACTGTCGTTATCAGACCCGTACACTTCTTGATAGTAGGTTTCCCTTTCTTTCACGTTTTTGTTAAAATCTTTTGATGTTTCGGCCGTTTGTAGCATGTCATTTAGCCAAAAAATAATATCACATTTATATATTCCTTTTATTGCTGGTGCGTTGGAAAAAATTAACTCCAGATCCATTTCTTTTGCTATTTGTTCAATTTCTTCAGATGAAACCTTGATCACTTTTACGGACAAATCTATGGCTGCATCTGCAAATTGTGCTGCATTGAAGACTAACGCTTCCCTCTTCATAGCTTTACTTCTCACTACTTTTTTTAAAGCACCGCCAATGCCATCCACAGGACCTTTTCCATGTGATGTTGCGAAATAATTCCAAACTAAGCATTGTTTTTTTTTTTAATTTTTCTTTTAAATTGTATGATCGGCTGAAATTCTGAAAAAAATAAAATTGCCAAAACTAAAGTACCTTCAATCATTGGTAACCACATACAGACATACACTACGGGACCAAATTTTGCTTATTTTGCTTGTGTTTGGATAGTAATCGTAATTTGTTGATATCTTAAAAAAACTATCCCCAAGTGCCTATACAGGGTTTTTGAATAAGGACTTGACAACGGTCGATTCGTTGGACCCAATTTTCGATGACTCAGCCACACATTTCGGCCGAAACTGTCGTTCAATGTTGTCTCTGCGCTCTTTTAACGGCATCGGCATTGGCATAAACCAATGATTTGACGTAGCCGTAAAGAAAATAGTCCAGAAGCGGTAAATCACATGAACGAGGCGGCCAATCGAATATCCCATTTCTTGAGATAAATCGATTGTAAGGTGTGCTTTGCGGCTTGTGACACCATCCTGTTGAAACCACATGTCGTCCTATTCGGGCTAAAAATAATCGGTAATCATGGTGCGATAACGCTGGCCATTCACAGTAACGTGACGATCGTTATTGTCGATAACGCCCAATAACGCCGCCGTCATGCAAACCGCACCAAACTGTTATTTTTTGTGGATGAAGTGGTAATTCATGAAGCAAATCTGGATTTTCACCCGGCCAATAACGCATATTTTGCTTATTGACGAACCCTTTGAGCCAAAATTGAACTTCGACACTGAAGATGATTTTGCGATGAAATTCAACAATACAACGCTCTTACAGTTGCGCTCACCGACTCCGAATTTCGGTAGAACATTTTTTTAATTTGCAGACGTTTCTCGCTCGTGTTCTTAACCATGATAAAAATGTTGTTGTTACTGAATAGATTGACAATGACAGTTCGATGATTAGTGATTAGTTCACAAATTAAATTCAAAGTTGTCAAGTCCCTATTGGAAAACCCGATATATAGTGTTTTATATTAATTATTTGATGGGCTTTTTCAAACTCATCTCTATGACAATCTCTCCGACCCAAAAATCAATCGACAAATCAGATTCAGGATTAAAGAAAAGTTGCTAGTGTAAGGCATAGGGAATGGATAAATAAGTATATCGCCGGAATACTTTTCGTCTGTCTGATCCGCCTTAAGAACAGGTACAGGTTTCTTTTGTTAAACACAAAATTCTAGTTCTCAGATTGGTTCTGATCAGACAGACTCAATGTCACGCGGTTTAAAAAATTGCAACTGATATAAACATTGCACTTTTATAATAAACTAACCAATTTTTAGACATATGGCCGTAAAAAACAATTTTAAATATCTATAATGTTGATATCAACTATTGGTATGTTAATGGATATACACAGACTTATCTATATTTCAATGTTTAAAAAAAGTAGATTCCTTAACATAAAACCATCAACAAATGAAACTAAACCACCCCAACATCGTTTCAGATTTTAAAATGCATTATGATTATTTTTCCTGGCGTATATGACGTACCTACATTTTTGAAATGCATGTAAGACCGTCATAACAACATTGTTTGTAGTTTAGCACGACTTCTAAGTTGTAAATTGATTATGCGTCCAATGCAAATTCATCGTTATGGTCTGCATTGCATTGCATGAAGTAACTAATAGATACTTATATTTGAAGTTCAATAACTAAATAATTACAGCTTCTTGCTATTTGTCTAGCAATTTGAGAGTAAATACGATTTTATTAGCGGAAAATAATGAATAGTTTTGTTTGCAAAATTAAATCATTATATTGATTTAAACTTGAACTTGTAGGATGCAGTTTTATTTGAGAAGTTTTTTCATTATGATAGTATAACATCTAGTAATCTGAATAAAACAAGAAATATCAATATTTTGATAATTGCAAAACAAATAAAAATGGTAATACTTTACTAACTTTATTTAATTTCCGACGATTTTTTCATACTTATTTCGTTATTTGATTTTTCCTTGTTTATAGCTTTTTCATTTAGCTATTGAATTGATTTTGGCTCGAAGACAGTACAAACTTGTTGTCATTTGTAAAAATAACGCACGGAATTCTTCCTCGTTATCGCTTCAAAAGCGATAAATCATAAATTGCATTATATAATGCTGGTGTGTCCCAGGGCTCCGTTTTCCGCTTTTTGAATTCATGTATTATTCTTTTTTTTTTACGTTTATTAATAATTTTAAAACTATATAGATTTATATTTTCATAAAATTAAATAAAAAAAAATAATTAGAGCCATATTATTCACACGATTCAAAACTAGTTTTAAGGTATACTTTCAATTCAAGTTTCAAGTTTTGAACAAATCGGTATTATTTAAACATAAATTGATTCGAAACAGCTCACCCTTGAGTCCAATCTCGGACGTACCAGGAAATATAGATTCTTTTTTTAACCGAACAACATGAATTTGGAATAGTTTACCCGGCGGTCCATAAATAAGAATTTTCGTAACGAAATTGACCCAACCCCTTCCTCTCCTAGTAGACCACCGTTACAACCACATGGCTACAGGCTGATGTGGCTGATCCGGGCAGCCGAAGAGAATGGGGTTTCCAGCCTACAGCCCCCTTTTGGCATGCTTGCAGATGGGTAGGCTTAGCTCGTCGGAGGGGTGAGTTCTTGGAGCGGTAGAGCTGGACTGGTGTTACGAATATTTTCATGCCAGTTATTCAAAAAAAATAATAATAAAGGGGCACTCGATGTCCACGTATGGGGAGGGGTTGTGGTTCCAGTAGGGGTTGAGGATCCAGATGACGTTGGTCCTCGGAGTATTTTCCCACCCATGTATCCCTAAAGATACTACCATGGCTACCGCTACCTCCTAATCTAAGCGGCAGCCCCGAAATTTCGAACTCAGCCCACCAAGTGGTTCTGTCTTTCTGTCTATTTGTTCCATTAAAATCTTCGAAACGACTGCACAGATTTTAACGAGAATTTCACAGACAGATATTTGGCGTTGTAAGGAGTAACAAAGGCTATTTTAATTACCCCCATAGTTGACGCTTGAGTTGTTGCTTATAGGCCCTGGACGCGGTTTGTTAATATCCGAAGCAGTTATCCGGAACCTATGTTCCGCAATCTATAAAGTGTATATTCGGCCAAAGCTTGCATATTATTCCCATATATGAACATGGTCATATATCATAATCACTTCATTCTTTAAGTTGGAATGGAAAAATGGAAAAATATATTTTTAATATGGAAAGGTGACACCAAAAAATACGGATACATTTATTTCGCTTCACTACCACCGCCGTAATGTTAAATCTCTTTCATTAATTTTTTCGCTAATTTGACAAACAGTCTTCTATGCTTTCCACTTCTATTATCAGTTTACTATCGAGGCCTACCTCGGATATAGAGTTACTCATAGGTATACTTTCTTTAGTCGCACCACATGAATGTGAAACACTTTGTCTGGCTCTGTTTTTCTCTCTTGAGGTACAGAATTTCTCAACTAGTATGCATTGCCAACTTCTTAATACACCCATCCTTCGTATGAATAATTTTCTCTTATATTGACGATGGAAGTCGTTCAATGTTCAATTTCTCAACTATGTATATCAAAAGGAAGTATAGATTGTGAATTAAATATAATCTTCAATTGCGGTTTTTCTGCAGAACAATGTAGTCATGTGTGAAGGGACTTGCACGCATAATTGTCTTCTAGATCTATGTAGGTTTAATTCCAATATTTTCGAATAAAAAAACACGCATTTTTCAGAGACTTTGCAGGGATAAACAAAATTGTCTTAGAGTAAATATATTCTGATAAAGAACATTCTATGTAAGCTTAAAATTGTAGGTCAACTCTATTCCTGCAAATGGCTTACGGCAAAGAGATCGATGCAGATCAGGCAGTAGTTAGCAATTATTTAGTTGCATTATTCGAGTTTCCTTCCATTAGCTTACTTAAATTATGATTAATACAACTATGATTGTCTTTCTTAAGCCGTACCACGCGAATGTGGAATATGCATTGCCAAACTCGGTTTTTCCGTCTCATTTTGACTTGCAGGACCTTACAACCAATGTGCATCGGTATGTCTTTTTACTCGCTAGTTATAAAAAAAATGCTCGAAAGAGACAAAAAAAGTGGAACACAAGCAGATTCATTGAATACCTAAATGTTTGGAAGAAGCAATATTACAATCTTCTTCTTGCGATGTATAGGCAGACACGTTTCCATTTTTATTATAAATCATAATATTTCGCAACACTATTGAGGTTATCCGAATTTATGGTTATGGTTTTTTCCAGGTAATTTAACACTCAAGCCCATAAAGTATCCATACAGGTTTTCACCCAGAAAGGAGTGTCAAAAAGTGCATCGATTACTGTAATTAGTGCGTAATAATGATTACCTACTTCAAGGGTTTTGAATAAGGGCAGGCTTCATAAAATTTAATACATTTTGCCAGACATATGGCAAAAAAAAAAAAACTCATAAATTAATTTTACGTAAGATTTATCATTTATTTTCAAACCAGATTCATGTCAGAGATAAACTGCACATCTTCTTCAATTCAATGTCAGTTTGGGTTTAAAAATGTTTCGATTTTTTTAACAATTTAAATGTGTATGTCTTGTCGAACGTAAAAATCGTAATTCGTCGACAACTGGGGAAAAAAATATCCACAAAATATTGTGATGTCATAGGCTGGTGGGGCATCTTTAAGGTCAAGATATTTAAAAACAGCAAAAAAGAATTTTGCTAAACATCAGACAGACAAATTGTTTAAGCAATATTGTTGTATCTTCTTCACAGATCGCATTTTTTTATCAGCATCTTTGAGATACTTGAATCTAAAGTGCCATACGAAATTCAAGGAAAGTCACCATTTAAAATAAATTATCATGTAATTTCGTGAAGAATTGCTGATAATTTATGGAATTACTCAGACAGACGATGCAATTATTTGCATTTTTCTCATGTTTCTTACATAAGGATGCTTTTTTTGTATTTATTTTTTTTTTTTTGGGATTTCTCTTGTCAAATTGGATCACAATATTATTATTTGAGTTTTAAAAAAATCACTTATTAATGCTAATAAGGATTACGTTATTCATTTAGTTTTTTTTTTTAAATAAATATGTGGTAAATCTTATGAATACTCTTTTGTCTTAACAAAAGGATGGAAGATAATAATTTTTTAATGGAAAACTAATACAACTAAATTGCGATATGCGCAACATTTTGAATTTTAAAAAGTTTCACATAAAAATAAGAGAATAACAGGAGATATTTTAAATATTTTTTTTTTAATACAAGATATTTAAACTTACTTTACTTCTGGTGACGCTGTACATAGCGTCGTGATCCTTGTAGTCTCTCATTTCGTACTCCGACTGCTTGGAGTCTCCCTCCTCCTGGTTTATCGAAAATGAGATCTAGAAAGGCTTCTGACAACTTCGGGTATGGTGTCTAAGACTTTGTGTGCTGGAGAATCGATGTTCTTCCGCACTTCATGGCTTGGCCTTTTTAGTCGCTGAAAATGGATTTTTATGGCTTGGGTGTACAGTGCGAACAACTATTTGTTGTATCTTCTTTGCCACTCGTTATTAACAGGATCGCAAACTGGATCATAAATTGTTCGTAGTACTTTTCTCTGAAACACCCATTGGGAACGGGCTTATGCTTTTGCTACACCATATAACAGGACCGGGATGTTGGGCGTCTCCTTGGTTCTTATCGATTGAGCTTTATTCCTCAATTGCTTACGCAGCCCAAAGAAACAACGATTAGCAAGGTTGATTCTGCGTTGATGATGTGGACAAATTTAACGACTACCTCGAAGTTATACCTATCAATTCTCACATTCTTACTAAGTCATTGGTGTGATTGGACTTTTGTTGATGAAGGCATCATTTTCTTTGCTGCTGACTCCGTGGACGTAAAAGCACTGGTTAGTACTCACTTAGTTCTTTATATCAAATCAATGTTCTCAGCTCAGCAAACCCAAGTATTTTTGGTTAATTTTTTGAAGATAGATGGCATTACTTTTTCCCACACAATTTTGAAACAGCTGGACGACAGTGAGTCACCTTGTCTTAAACCTCTGATGATGTCGAAGGTCTCAGTAGTAATACCTACCAATTCTGACCGAGCAGCGATCAGCTTGATATGCCCACTACAGTTCATTTCTGTTTTCTCTGTTGGTGGATAAAATAAAAAAAATCGTTGATATCTCACTCACACTTTGTTTTATTTAAATTTAAAATTAAAAAGCGCTTAATGAAAGACAAGTACAAAGGGTTTCTCGGAAGTGGTTGACAGTCGGGAGATTCCTTGTAATCTCAAGGGATACGCGATCAGCGTCGGCTGTGGCGGCGGTGGCTTTCGATTGAAATCGTCCAACATTAAATTCCCTCAGGTTGTTGATCTTCCAATTGCTTCCATGAATATTCGTTTACGAAGTTTTATACTAACTTCATAGATTTTTAAGTCGATTTTTGCTTCTCGGAACTGTCGGGTGTTCAGAATACCTTAACAATGTCTTCCGTCAATCGCGACATAAATAAGTGTAAGAAACGTAAAATTCCCTTCGAAAATGTAAAAAACTCGTAAAAAGTTAAAAAAAGAGAAAAATAAAGAGGAATAAATCGCACGTACTTGCTCATATGTGCGGTCACATTGTAGAATCAAATTTAAAAAAATTAAAGTGAACATCGAAGCATTTATTCGATTTTTATGACTTTTGATTGTTCGAATAAAGTACGTTTAATTGTATTGAGTGAAATAACTTAAACGCCATTTTATTTCTTTAAGAAATGTTTAAAAGTGTGATTTTTTTTTTCAAAATCGTAGGAACGGTTTTTAAATAAAACGGTTTTTTGTAACTTTTTTTTAAAAAATTAAAAAAAAAATATTCAAGAATACAAACTTAAGCAAAAAATAACATACATTTAAAAACAAAATTCAAAAAAAATTCACTAACCCGTTTTCAAAATAATAATTTTTCAAAAATAAATTTAAAAAAAACATAAAATATAAAAAAAGTTTTCGAAAATAATTAACGCAAAATTACTAAGGCTACCTACATCTTCTTTATAATCAATTTTGATAGTGAACCAAAAGTGTAAGATTTTTTTTTCATAATTTGAAGCTTTAAATTCTCGTGTTTAATTTTATTTCCAAAAAAAAGATTTTTTTTTCAAATCATACAAACTTTGGCCTTATTTTTTCTTGTAAAGAATATCCCACCAAAAACATTTTCATGTAAAATGTTTCCAATACGACACTATATATGAATCGCACTGTCAAAAACTTATCAGATCTCACGTGGGGCCAAGCTTTTAACTCTATACACCCTAACTCAACAAGGCCTAACTTCACAAATTCTAAACCTTACTGCTTAGTCAAATATGTCTTGGTCATTAAAATAAAATTACTTCCTTTATGAATGAGACCTACTTGACCATGATGTTTTTGTATCCTGGTTTACTTTATAAAAAGTAGGTTCTTCGAATAAATCGTTCGCATATTTTCGCACAACCATGACCAAATACCCATCCCACATGTTTTTACTTTTTTAGTAATGCGTTGACATTGAAAAAAAAACTACTTTAGCAAAAAGACTTGCACTTAAAATTAAACAAAGCTTATGCAATGACTAATTGTATTTGAGTTGTACAATGAACAACAACACACAATTTGGGTTAACGATGTCGGTCATAACAAGTAATTTGAATGGATTATTGGTTTAGTTAACATGTTTGCTAAAGATAGTTTGAGATTTGAAAATTATTCAAATCTTAGATTTTCGGCATAGTTTGTTGACCTGTGCGTCTAATGGTGTGTCCACACCAAAGAAACATTTATTTTAAACATTCCAGAAACATTTAAAAAACAATTCAGAAAAGTTTATGAAATATCTCTCTATTTCCCCTTTCAAACGGAAATTTGTCTATATTTTTCAACCATTTTAGTCTAGTTGACAGGTTTTTTGTTATTGCTTATTTGTATTTTATTCATGATGACAAAACGCAGCATTTTTTGAAATGTTTCTGAAATGTTTTTTTAAACAAATGTTTCTTTGGTGTGGACGCACCTTAAGAATGTGTTTCGTGGTGAAACTCAACACCCTTTCATATTTAAATATTTTGACAGGTTCATGATAAATTATAAATTCTTAAGAATGTTTTTTTCCTCAGGACCGCATTTGGAGCAGTTCATGGGCCTTGAAATGTATGCAAATTAGGGGCCTAAATCGAAGGCAAATTCTAAATATTGTTATTTGCATATTTTTAATTGCGAAAGTTAGTATGAATGTATTCTAAGCAGTAGTAAGCTAACCATATTCAATTTTATGTTACTAGGCAGGTATCAACTGCTGTCATGTCTAATGGTATAAATCTAAGACGAAACTGCTTTCTCGAGAACAATTATATACATTTTAGCTAAATTTGCTATTCAATTTCTAAGTAAAAAAAGTATATTTTTCTGATTAACAATATAATAATATTAACATGTTTTCTTACACGGGTTTCAATGGACATTTTGTGAAAAGAAAATTAATTATTAATAATCTTTAGTATATTTATTATTTCTTACATGAGAGTCACCTTTTCCACCTATGCACTGGGACCAGGCCAATCGCACTTATTTCCGCCCATGTTTTTAACACTTATTTCTCTGAACTTCTAACGTTTTTTTTGGAAATAAATTTAAATAATGTTTATTGAGTGTAAATATTTATCATATAATTTTGGCCAACTAATACTAATAAGAATTTATTTGACCTAATGAAAAGCTGCAGTAAATATCAGTGGCAGTGAGTCAATAATTGAATTTTGGAGTTGATATTAAAAACGAAGTTATATAATAACCTGCGTTGTTAACTGTTTGTTTTGATACGAATAAACTCCATTTATGGGAGATAAAAGAAACAATACCTTCTGGTTGAGATGTGGTAGATGAAATTAAATATTTTATGCTGTAACATTTTTTAATAAGATATCTGCAACACAATGTGTTATGCAATATTTTTTATTTATTTTTTGGAAAATAGATTTGGGTTTATAGTATTTGTACACCTACATGTGTATAAATGCGCGCGCTTAAAAACAAGTTATGTAATCAGTTTTTTTTTGCAGTTTTTATTTTATGGAATCGTGCATTTTTGGCGAATTTTTTAATAAATAATATTGGAGAAAGTATTGATGTAAGATATTAGCAAATTGGGTTCTCAAAAAAGTGTTAATTTTGGTTTAGAAGTGTTAGAGTTATGTTAAAGTTGGGTTTCCGTGGTTTCGCAAATTTTATTTAAAAGCTAAAAATGTATGTTTCAAGGTTTGGTTTTTTAGAGATTTGAACTGAATGAAAAATGTAGAATGTTACATGTACTATTAAAAGCTAGCTATCCATTTACTTACATATATTAAAATATAGTTTTGCAGGAGGTATATATTAGTAAACTTATGTTAAAAGTATCCACTAAATAAAGCGCCTAAAAATATATGCATTAATTCAGTGGATAAGTTTAACATACATACCTTAGTTTATTAATATACCTGAATAATTAAATAGGTTAATAAAAACTTTCAGCACAAATTATATAATTGCTCAGATTATTTCAATATATGTATTAATTTAAAGAAAACAATCCCACTTACCATATAAGAACTTAAATGCTTCTTTGATTATTTTTTTAATTAGTGCATGCTAAAATTGCATGAAGACTAATTATATTAATTATTTCTATAAGTTTTATTTCACTATATGAAAATTGCGGAAAGTATTTGTTTTGGTCTGTTTAAAGTATGAGAATCAACAAGAACAAAAACATTGCTAGAAATATGTTAAGCAATCTGTAGAAAATTTAATTAGTTAAAAACAAATTAAAAAAAGAGAAGAGAAAAGGAAAGGAAAGTTTTTTTTATATAAGTAAATGAATAAATACTTAAGTTAGAGGACATTAACGAAAATTGTCGTATGCTATATGCTTTGCCCTTTGGTTGTCACAGAGAATGTCGATTACATCAACGTCTATAATAGTTCTTGTGATGTCATTTTTAATTTCTATGAAAGCTGGTCTATTGAGCTTGGGTTCAGCAAGTTTTCGAAATTCAAATTCTTTGGCGAAGCCTCCAAACAAGCATATTTGCAGAATCTAATGGGAAATTATACAGTTGATCCATAAAAATGGTGGCATTCACCTATTTTTTTTAAATATGCAGCTGAATTCCTCTTGCATGGCTTAGTGCTATTCACTAACCGGTTATCCATGCAATGGAGCTGATTTAGACTTGTCGGCTTGGTGTTGGCAGTGTAAGTTTATTCAGTCTCGCCGGTGATTTTGTCTTTTGTCCACTCCAGATGTTTCTTATCGATTCGATTTGAGCAAAGTTGTCAATTGTTGTGTTGTAAGATAAAGCTCCTGAGTGCTATTGTGATTGTGATACGAAATCAAAAACATGATACTTTTCTTCCATTTTATTATTTACGGTTTTGGTAGAATCTTCTTTAAAAAAATGTTCATCTTGATTATTATATAATTTACGGAATTCCATGGCCTATATGTCCTATGCTTGTTCCGTGCTCCAGCAGGCACTATCCGCGACACAAGAAACAATGTCTCATCCAGTGCTCCAGTACATTCACAAAAGTATTGTAAACATTTTATTATACGCAAATCCGGTGGCTGAATTGGATGCTTAAATTGTACTGAAGAAATGAAGAGGTGATTCTTCTTTATAAGGTGATGCAATACTTTCTCACTCCTATGTTATATTTACGAGTGGGTGGGAAAACAGCATGTACTTATCCTAAAACAACTGCATTTAAGTTTCTTTCATTTTAGTTTATGGAAACGTTAATTAAATGACGAAAGCTGCTTATTGACTGGCAGTACCATCTGCCAGACCTTTGAAGGTGTCTTTCCTTCTTCTTTTTGTTTTTGACCGACGTTTCTTATGATCTTCATTGAGTCCACTACTCTCTCACTTTTCCGCTTCGCCTAAAGTCTCAATCTTAAGGGTCTTACCAGGCTGAAGTCAGAAAACGCCGATAGGTCTCTCGGTATTAGATTTCTCCATCGTATCTTTTCAAACTATACTTGAACTATAAACCAATCCATATGTTTAGTTCTCGCTTGTATCCTTGTATAGAACCTTAACTTATAATAGCCGCATCCTAAGTAAATAATGTTTCACACTTTGGGGCTCATCACCTTACCTTTATGCTCAAGCTGCTCAATTTGAATTTCTTGATTGCTACCGTATCTCTAAGTTTTTCGACAAGAGGGTTTCGTACAAAATGTGGAACTCAAATTTGAAGAAAAGCAATTTCGAAACCAGGCAAAAAAATATTTTTGGTCATCATCAAAGTCCGAAAGAAATACCTACACAGCGGGAAACAACACAGCTTCCTTTCATTTCCTTTGTTGTCATATGCATCTCTTGTTACGTTTGAATCGGTGGTAAGTGTGCTTTTATACGTTGACTGGCCAGTCATGACTTTTTTCGAAGTTCTCTTTGTTATTTTCTTTCCGTGAGTCTCGCACTTCTACACTGTCGACTTTTTCGTTTGACTGGCTTGACTCAAATTTGGCATTCCTCATTGCTCTTCTTTCTGCTTGAAAAAAGGGTATTTTTATTTTTGACATAAAGCAATTAAAAATAATAAAATAATATTCTTTTACGCTCGAAGTGCTCAGTTATGTGGCATTCTCTGTTCAACTAATATTTTTTCCAAAGAAAAATATAAAAAAAACCATAAAAACCAAACAAAAGAAATGATAAAAAGAAAAAGAGAAAAGAAAAACGGGAAAAAGTCAATGAAAAAACTTCCCACGACTCACAGGGTAAAATGGTTTTTCTTCTCAACTTTCGAATTTGCTATCTCTTTTGCACTTATGTGAGTCAAGACTTAACAGTCAACGTGTAGAAGCACACTTATTTCAGTTTTTACAGAGAATTCTCATTTTATCAACTTATGACTGATCTCGCTTTATACGATTTTTGAACTCATTTTGATAAACTGGTGTCACGGTGTATAGTAAAACGTACTTAGTAAATGATAAATGTTGTAGCTTTTTCAGATTTATTTATTTTTAATATTTATTAATTAAACATTCAAATAGGTCGTAAAAGTATTAAAAAAAATAATTTAATACCTAATAAATAACAAAAAATATCGGAAACTGCCGGAGAATCGATCGATCCCCCATCATTTGCCTGTACTAAGCCATAGTTGCTTCATCCAAAATAAGTCTTAAAATTGCGATGCAAACATTTTTCAGCATAGAAAACGTCACCAGGTTAAATTCTGTGGTAGTGCATCTCTTTTTTCTACAACCTTACTGCCTTACCGGCTATGCAAACAATACAAAAAACTGGACATTTCTGGACTATTCAAAATATTATTTGAGAAATTAAAAATCTTCTCCAGACGTTTCAAAGATCTGTTCTTTACCTTTAAAATGACATATATAGTTTATCTGGTTTAAGCCTCTATCTCACTAACACAAGACTTCCGTAGAGCCGTTTTGAGCAATTTTTATGAAACAAGTCACGGAAATATTGAAATTAAACGAAAACAAAATATAAAATTAAAAATGTTTCAGGGGTTTCAAAGTCAAAATATCATTTTTGGATACGTAATTTAAATTTTTTGTAACACATTCACTACGGACTTCAATTAACTGGCATCCGTTTGTGCAATTTTTCACTTAAAAAAAAAATGGCTGAGGCCTCTTAAGAAGAAGCACTGATATTAAAAATACGGTCGGTGATACTTTTCATTTCAAAAAACTATCACAATACTGGCACCGGCTTCTAAAAGTGATATCGTCGTGGCTCATGGGTCATCTTCAAAAGCTTGCCTGCTTCTGAACAAAGAAAATCGTTATATAAAAGCTACCTTCGACTCCATAGATTTTTTTTAGTAAATTAATTCTAAATAACCATTCTTTCAAAATTACTTAAAAATCGTTTACGCAAGTAAACATCCACATCAACCAATCATTGTGACACAATTCTGAAAATGGACATTGCTCTACATAACAGACACTATAAATCTTTAACTTGCCACACATTTAAATGTCAGTTAAAAAAATAAAAAAAAAACTTACTAAAAATTAATACAAATTATGTATCTAAATCAATGTGACTATCTATCGCCCATTTATTTGCTAATAAAACTTTGAAACTCATTTGTATCTTTTTGTATGCAATGAGATCGACTTCTTTTTAAAAACCAGTATTGTGAATCTTTGAGTTTTTTTTCCTCATCTGAATGCTTATGACTCTACCTACCTCTACGTCATTATGATGTCAGGTATATCTTGTACTACAGTAACCGTTAAAATGAAATTGCATGGGATTTCGTCGGAACGTATTCCATAAACCAGATTTTGATTACTACAGAGATGAACTTGTATCTTGCATCTTGCAGCTCATACCGAATAAACAACGAGTTCGAGTAAAATATAAATTCTTTGATGAACTTCAATACTTCAACACTCAAATCTTGTTTTCGACGTTACCTAGCTCTAATGCAATAATGGATGTTGAGTTAAGTTTTTTTTTTGGACTCTGGTTTGGAATTGCATAAGGAAATATGGAAATTCTCAACAAAAAAAAAATATAACCAAAGTTGTTTCAACCGACCTTGAAGCTGGAAAACGTAGGCAGTAAGAGGGAACGTTAATGTTCGTGTCTAACGTCATAGATGAAAATGTGTTGCCACACTTTGGTTTTGGTCATGATTAAGTGCCATAGACAGGTTTTTCCATTACTTTGAAGTTCAAAATGAGTTGTTGATTGGTGGGATTGTTTTGGAATTTTGATGCCTTACAACTCCTATTGCAAGATTTCTAACGAATGACACTAGATTAGCCAAGGAAAACATTGCAACATATTAAGATATATTGGAGTCTTTAAAGTGGTAATACAAAACCAGACGCAGTTGATCTCTTTAGACTATTACTGGAAAGGTTTAAAAAAATGTAAATTTTCGACACATGGCAGCATCAAAAAATGTCTAGTTAGATATTCGATAGCAGAGGAAGAATGCTTTTACAGTCGGCTAGGTGCCGCCTTCATCACACCGGAGATAGGATAATTGGAGTCAGCAGTTGTAATGATAATGGCGAGAGAATTATTTACAAGGCCTGCCATAAAGTAAGCTGGATGCCGTTGAGCAGACTAGCATTTTGCAACCAATCTGATCAGCTGCCAATTAGCCGACGTCTTAGAAGCATTCTCCTAGAAACTAGATGTTAGAAACGGAAAAAGAGCTTTTACAAGCAGTGCTGTTGTTAGCACTCAGCGAACTCCTACGTTCACTCATTAGAGACGGCCTGGGCTTCGGTAGGCTTTCCCGTTGAGTGGGAAAAGGGAATGCTCGTTAATCTCCGGAGATATATCAAATTATGATAATAGAAGGGGGTCAAAATATGTAGTAGCAAAGATTCTTCTGGAACCAATAAAAAAATACCCAAAAGCCACAACCAATGCCGAACAAGCAGGTCTCCGCGCTAGATCCTCATGGTTTAATCATATCAACACCTTTATTATCATTACGTTGAATATCGATAACCGATACACCTGCTCTTCATCGATTTTGAGAAGGCTTTCGACATCGTCAATAGGGAATTTATTTGGTTTCTCTTACGCAGAAGTGGCGTCCCGGATAAATTTCTAATATAATAGCAACATATAAACGATCTAAATGGCACTTAGTTTATCGGATGTGTCAAAATTGGAGTCAGACAGGGCTGCATATTGTCACCAATATTGTTTTTTTTTACTGATAAGTGTTATTCTGCGAGCAGCTGGACTCTGGCATGCTACCTGTTCCTCAAGTTTCTTGTTTATCCGGACGATCCAGAGTTACTTGCTCATTACAATATTGATCTCGATCAAATAGCAACGAGGGAGAGAAGCTGGAAAGCGATCTGTTGGATTTAAACAGCCGTTCGATTATTTCTTCTTTCAATCTTATCGGCTGCTAATTTGACCCAAGGTACCTAAGGGATTCTACTTCAAATCTTCAAAGTCACTCTCCATTTCCCTGATTGCCCACCATTATATACTTGTCATTCCCTTCATTAATGTGCAGAGTCAGATTTTGTACCACCAGCATCTGGCTGGGCTTGGTGATGACAGTCACTTTTATTGACTTGTCAGAGTCACGGAGTAAAGTAAGTTTAAAGAGGATGCAAGCTTGACCATCCCTTTATCGGAATCCATTAGAGATGTTGATTGGTTTGGAGAGCAAAGCGGCAGCTTTTACTTATCTTGTTATGTCGGTCATTATCTTTTGTCTGACATTTTTACACTGCTTTGACATAATAATGCCATGTTTGATTGCTTTTGGTATTAAATTTTTTTTCATGAATTTATCCTTTTGGAATGTGTAAAGTATATTTTGTTTAATTATACATTTAATTTACATTAGTGCAAAACGAATTATGGTTTTTTAAAAAAAAAGTTGATGCTCTATTTAACCAGAGGCAGCTGTTGTTGGTGGCCTTGGAGGAACGCCAGATGGAGGTGGACCTGATGGCGCCCCAGCTGGAGGTGGTCCGCGGCCATCAGGATTTCTATGCCCAGCAACACCAGAACCTAAATAATTGCAATTATTGCCGTTTTCTTTAATATAAAATAAGTTCCAATGCTGAAATACCTCTCAAGCCTACAGATTTAAGGCCAGCTCCTGTTCCTGGTAACAGCAAAGGTCCAGAAATCTGTGAGGAAAATGTTTTTTTTTTTTTTTTTTTTTTTTCCTGATTTTAAATATTATTTTATCTTACCACAGAAACAAATAGCGTACAGGCGATCAAAAATAAAATTATTGTTTTAGCCATGATTTTAACTTTGTTGAATGGTCAGGGCTTAATGATTTAATAAGTAATTCATGAGCGGGTTTTATACTTTTGATTTATTTTCAAAGAGTTTTAAACTTATTAAATGCTTTAACTAACCATGAATTATTAAAAGAACATGTGTTTTATAATTGTTTAGTAAATTTTTTTTTTGTTATTTTGATGGGCGATAATTACTTGACACTTTTACAAAGTTTTTTCTGTCCATTAGTCCAAGCCCTGACGACATTTATTTAAATTGGTTAAGTTTATTTGCTGAGTGATTTTAATGGGGTTTTAGGTTTTAGTAAGAGATTTGCGCATTTCTAAATCAATTTATTTACAATAAAGTCATCCAAAACGAATAATAACACGCATTAGTAAGCCGTGTGAAAATAAGTTTAATAATGAAGCTTTAAATTTAGTAAATAGCCTGAAAATGGCTTTGTGACTTTTTTACTGACGTGAATTTAAATTGAGACGTATACTTAATTTTTTTAACGAATTTATTATTTAGTTAAATAATATGTTTAATTACCGCAACGATAGTCATTAAGAGACCGTAATCTCCTTCTCTACTCTATCTCGTTCGGAAAACATAAGCCGTGTTTTATTGAGAAATGTATCCGTAGCGAAGCAAGATTTTACACACAATACAAATACAACAACCAGCTGACAAAAAAAGTAGATGTTGAATTTGGCTGCGGAT
Organism: Platycheirus rosarum; assembly: GCA_963971375.1. Classification (NCBI taxonomy): domain Eukaryota; kingdom Metazoa; phylum Arthropoda; class Insecta; order Diptera; family Syrphidae; genus Platycheirus; species Platycheirus rosarum. Next base: position 118,379,736 of record OZ020509.1, on the reverse strand, counting down.
TGCATGTTCCAACCAAATTTCATTCAAAATAGACATGATATAAGACATGTATCATGCTACAGATACAATATTTCCATAGATATTTGTTTGGATTCGAATGCCAATGCAACCAATGTTCGTGCTCGTTTCTCTTTTTAGCTGTATCTCGTGTGGAAATATATATTTTGAATGATCGTTTTATACTGCATTGTTTGAGAAGGTTGCAAGGTTGCACTGGGACATAAGACAACGTTTTTTTTGGAAAGCTGCCCATAGCTATCCCAAAAACACGGCTTTATTAGCGCATAAACGCATAGGCAGCCGCGGATAGACAGCCGCCTGTTGTCTTATATCCCAGTGCAACCTTGCAACCTTCTCAAACAATGCAGCATAAAACGATCATTCAAAATATATATTTCTGAAACAATCCAACATAAAACGATCATACACCAAAGACCGTCGGTCAGTGAGTCTGAAAAAATATTTACACACAAGATACAACCAAAAAGAGGATAGAGCACGAACAATGGTTGCATTGGCATTCGAATCCCAACATATAAAAAATGTGTATCTTAAGATTCCAACACTCCCAAATGCTACCTTGCAACCTTCTTAAACAATGTAGCATCCAATATCTATGGAAATATAGTATATGTAGCATGATACAAGTCTTATATCATGTCTATTGTGAATTAAATCTTCTTGTGTCGAACATGCGATCCGCAGCCAAATTCAACATCTACTTTTTTCGGCAGCTGGTTGTTGTATTTGTAGTGTGTGTAAAATCTTGCTTCGCTGCGGATAAATTTCCCAAAAAAACATGGCTATTGTGTTCCAAGCCTATGTGAGTAACATACCATCAATTTTATGGGATACAAATCAGCTAAACTTTTAACTTTGAACAACTCTTTGTCGTTACATATTTCCTTAGCTAGCCCCTTCAGTTGCACAATCCTTCTGGTTGGAAGGAACTGATTATTTTTAAACCGAAGTCCGATAAGCTAGAATTGTGGAACCTACTTTTGACTTATTACGGACTCATCGCACTATCTCTATTTCAATAATCTGAAAAAGAAACATTTTCTTAACATGTTGATATAGTTGATAAGTCTAGCAATGATATTTCCAAACAGTCCTTATTTCTATGATATGCAACGTTGCCATATTTCGTCGATAAAATCCCCTACTCAACTAAATTAAATAATACAATAAAAAAAAATTAAGAAAGTCCTTATCATGTTTGCCGTTCTAATTAGGCAACAAATTGCAGGCTCACTACATTCCTGCGAACTTTAAAAACATACAAAGCCCCTGAATAAATATCATGTCTGCTTATGTGCATAATACACATATTTACATTCCTTTTATAAAATTCTACATCTATATGACTTTTAAAACATTTGATAACTCTATTAAGTGCCATCAATATAATTACGAAAACCACTGAAATGGCAAATTCAAGTTATTGAATGTTTTAACTTCCTCTTTCTTACCAAAAAAAAAAAAAAAAAAACTAAAAAGAGAATTAATATTAAGGTAAAGCAATTAGCGGCGATAAAATCGCTGGTGAAGCCAACATTTGGCCAGCTAGTGTTAATTGACATCTAAGATGGAATTTCTATGCCACACTTAACTGTGTGAAACAAACAAAGTTTGTTCATTGTTTGGGTTTTATTTTAAGTTGTTAATTAATAAATTTCTAAATTTACTTATGATTTTTACTATTTATTTGTTTTTAGCATTTTTCACTGGTGGTCTAGCTGGATTTGGTGTAACTGGAGGTGTTCATCGACTATGGACGCACAAGTCATACAAAGCAAACGTTCCACTTAGAGCAATATTAATGGCGTGTTTTTCTTTATCTGGACAGGTAAGTTTTTTTTTTGATTAAAATTAAGGATTATTTGTAAGTGAACCAGGACTAAGCCCATAAAATTGTGATTAATATGGAAAGATCATAACTTTTCTAAGCTTTCATTTAGTTTTTGTATTCGGATGTTTAAACTGAGATTATACCTACTTCATATATTTGTTTTAGGAACCTTAATCATAAACAAATAAGAAATCTATGTACTTTTGTGATCACAACTTTACCTCAAAGCGTGAGATCACATTTATCAGAAATTCCGGCATCACTTTTAACTTCCTTAACGTTAAGAGATAGAAACGTTTTCTGAATATATGTATCGGGCATTCCAGGATGGACTTGATAACTTCGAATTTAATTTGTGAACACACCCTTTCACTAATCATTGAACTGTCATTGTTAATTTATTCAGTAAACTCAACATTTTCATCATGGTAAAGTACACGAGCGAGTAACGTCTGCAAATTATAAAAAAATTTCCGTACATTTTGGCGTAATTTGCGTAAGGATCTTGGCTTACACCCGTACAAGATCAAGTTGAATCAAGAATTGAAGCCGATGGACGATTTGAAGCGACGTACGTTCTCCGATTGGGCTCTGAGGAAGATGCGCCGAGATGATGAATTTCATCGCAAATTCGCAAAATCGCTCATTTTTACATTACATTACATATTGATCTGCTCCGTAGATAAATCTACGAAGCAGAGACACTTATGAGCACTGGCTGCTGAGGCCATCGGCTCAGACAATTACAAAGACAACACAGAAGACGACATTCATACAGGACAGAACAGAAGATAGAAAGAGGACGGAAAAACAGAAAACACATAACACATGTCAACAGCACGCAGTTGGTTTCGAGACGGTCTACCATCTTTCCACTAACCATGCGCAACGATGCTTGATTTCGCTGATCTCACGGGAAGCGATGCTTTATCGGAGCCAAGGCCGTTGACTCGCTCATATTTGGCTCAATGGGTTCGTCAATAAGCAATATATGCGTTATTGATCAGGTAAAAATCCACATTTGCTTCTTGAATCACCATTTTATCCACAAAAAATACCTGTTTGGTGCGGTTTGCATGCTGGCGTCGTTTTTGGGCCATATTTTTTCTTCGATGATAACGATCGTCACGTTTCTGTGAATGACCTGCATTATTGCACCATGATAATCGATTATTTTTGGCTCGAATTGGAAGATATGGACATGGGCCAGTCGATAGGGCGCTTCGTTCGTGCGATTTAAAGCCTCTAGACTATTTTCTTTGGGGCGACGTCAAGTCATTGGTTTATGTCAACAAGCCGACGACGTTGAAAGGTCTCAGAGCCAACATTGAACGCGAAATAACGGCCGTTTCGGTCGAAATGTGTGGCCTAGTCATTGAAAATTTAACGAATTCGATAATAAAGTTTTTGAAAAAAAGTTTTAAAAAAAGTTGTCAAGTCCTTGTTGGAAAACCCTGTATGTACGTATAAAGTAATATTTCAAACATTTAATATGACAAAATTCGCCACCTTAAACAATCACATGAAAAGATTCCTCATTCTTTCTTCATACTTTTTAGTCTATAATTCTGCTTCAATGAGCCTGTTCTAAACTGCTCTAGGGAGAAAATAGAAAAATTTTGTTTTTCAATGTTCATTAAAGAATTAGCTATCTGCTATTTTCCTCTCAACTCGTTGGAAAAAATATCGCATATAAATTGACAAATGACAATATCTGATTTTGAAAGTTCTACTCTCACTGCTCTCACTTTCTTTATCCTAAAAAGGTCAGAAGAAAATCTTGCTTGAAAGTGCACTTATTTACTACAGAGTGAAAATACCCAATAAACAGTAGGTATGCTTATTTAAATTAGTTATTAAAAAAAATATTTCAAAAAATTTCAAAATAAAAGATGGTACTACAACCCAATGTTTTCGACCGTTTTCTCAACATCTATTAATTGAGCGATAAAAAGTGTGATGATCTTTTTTGTGTAGAATAACGTGAGGTACAATGTGTACTTACAACTTTTTCAAAAGAAACTACAGTTTTCGAGTAATATCGAAAAAAATGAATTTAACCCGCCCCTATTTTTTTCCAAATTTAGGGTACTTTTTAGGAAATGTTTAGGACGTAAAAATAAAGCTCTCCAACAAAATTCAGCTTTGTCGGAATTTTTTTTTTTTTTTTTGATTTTAACAATAAATTCCTATTCTTTGTTGAGCGAACAAGAATCGGCGGCCATGGAAAATGATTCTTTCATATTGTCACACCTTAACAAACATTTCATTGAGTGTTTTAAAAAAAAGTTGAGCAAAACAATCTCATTTCCGCTTCATTGAAAAAAATCTCTAAAGGCTCATTGAAAACCTTGTTGGTTAAGTCTTTTAATATTCAATTCATTTTTTTTATCGCTGAATACAAAAAATAGGTAACATAAACATATGAATACAATTAATTCATCTCATCTCATCTCAGATTTTTCTCTTTCTCATACTTACGGTAAATTCTGACTTATAAAATGTTCTTATTAGTGTGAACACCATTTCGAAATCTTAAAATCTATTTCCCGAAATCCAAGAGAACATACAGAGTAAAAGATTCATTCCACTATTCACGAGCGGCACTTGCAACCGAATACCGAACACTTCTCAGTTCTCCAAGGTTGCATTATCTACAGACCACCCTCGTAATAGAATGACCACATATTGGAAGTTACCAAGAATGCTGCGAGGTGTATAGGTTTTCTTCGAAGATGCAAAACATTTTCTACCCTATCTGACCTGGCTACAATATACCCTTCGCTCCTGTAACACACTTGATTTTTTGGATCGTAAAAAAGAGGTTAGAAATTAATAGGTGATAGTAAACTTAGGCATTCAATTACATCTCTCGACCACCGCCGTAATGTAACGTGTCTTTCATTTTTACAAACGGTGCTCCAATGAAATAGCCGCAGTTGCATTCCTTCCCTGAAAGAATTCCATCGTAATACTCGCAATGCCAGGAACACCCATCAGTTTACCCTTGAACCCAACTTCGGACGCACTGTTGAGTACAGAGATATATTCTTTAGTCGCACCCTAAGAATGTAAAAACGTTTTCCCTGGCTTTGTTTTCTTCCCCCACCCCCCTCCTACCATAATGTGCTTCGGTATATCCACTTTCGCCCTTCCCTATTTCCATAATAATCGAACGGTGTTCAAAAAATTTAAGGGTAGTAAAACAAAACCGTTAGGCACGTGCAAATTACAGAAAAAAACAGTGCATATGAAACAACACCATGTTCTTGACAAAATACTTTACTTCGACAAAAAAAATTCAAGATTTCAAAAATGTCTTGACATCAACTTGAAGAATTCATTACTCCAAAATCTTATAGAATTTCTTAATCACTTCGTTGTGTTTTAGTTTCACGTTCATGTGATCAAAATGAGCTAAAAACTTAATTAATTATATTCGGTTATGAATTAATAATGAAACAGATCAATTAAAAAGAAAACCAAGATTGATTTTCTTAGAGAAGGCTTCAAATGTCAGGCGCAGAAATCCTCTGCAGAACACAAAACGCTGAAACAATCTTGTTTTATTGAAGATGATGATCTTGCACTTACTGGACAATATGAGGAATTAATTAGCCAAGCAGCACAAGGAATCTGAAGCATTTATACCTCGTTTGCTAAAACGTCTGCCTTTTTGTTACCTAATCAAATAAATCGAATTATCATCAAGGTCGAATCACCTCACTTAAGTGCCAAATCTCGAAATATTCATGTGACTTCTGGATTTAACACCTTCTTAGAAATGAGCAACCCAAACTTGCAAAACCTCTTCGTTTTATTAAAAATTCAATAGCTCATGTGAAAAAGGAAGTAAATTTGGTTCCATTATTCTATTTGTTTAATCACACCAGAAATCATTCAAGAACATTCTAGTTAACACCATTTGTCCATTTCCAGTTTTATACTTAAGTTTTCTCGATTGATTTCCTTCACGACAAGGGTCTTGTCAGCAGCTGTCATATGCTCGACAATGAGCTAATATTTGATCACCAAGATCTTCGATATTCTTCCATGTCCATGTTTATTCAATAACAAACAAAATATTTATCACACTTATGCCAATGTTTATTCTCTTCATTTTCAGAACACTATTTACGACTGGGTGCGTGATCATCGTGTCCATCACAAGTACTCGGAGACGGATGCCGATCCGCATAATTCCAACCGTGGTTTTTTCTTCGCGCATGTCGGCTGGCTGATGATGCTGAAACATCCTGAAGTGCTGAGGCGAGGACGCCAACTCGACATGTCTGATGTGTTGAGTGATCCGGTTGTGCAGTTCCATCAGAAGCATTTCATTTTACTGAAACTACTGCTGTGTTTTTTGATTCCAACGCTGATTCCGGTGTACTGCTGGGACGAGAAGTGGTATTGTGCCTTCCTGACACAATGCATCTTCCGGTATGTCTGCAGTTTGAATTTCACCTGGTCTGTCAACAGTGCTGCACACATGTGGGGAGGAAGGCCTTATGATAAGTATGTTAAATAGAAATCCTTGAAAAATCGTCCAGAATTGACAGCATATTTTTTTTTAGACGCATCAATCCAAGTGAAAATCTTTGTGTATCGATTGTCGCAATGGGTGAAGGCTGGCACAACTACCACCATGTCTTTCCCTGGGACTACAAAGCAGCTGAATTGGGAAAATACTCGGTCAATCTAACCACATTCTATTTGGATTTGTTTGCGAAAATAGGCTGGGCGTGGGACATGAAGCAGCCGTCCAAGGAGTTGGTGAGAAAAACAATCGAAAAGTATGGCGATGGAACACACTTCTCCCATGGACATGCTCACATCGAAGAGATTCCTGATCCGACAGATAAAAAACCTCTATGCGACCAAAATGAAAACTTTAAAGCTGACTAGCCAGGATGGTTTAGAAATTGTTTTTTTAGAGCTTAGAAACGGGGTTAGATGTTAAGAAGACAGGAAACACAAAATTATACCATAGAAGATTATTTTTTTAAGGTTAGATTCTATAGAAGTTTGGTGGGAATATCTTGGATTTGCTAGGATAAATGGAATTGTTGGTTATTTAATTCGAAATACACATTATCGCAGAGAAAATTATTTAATCACCATGCACACGTTACGGAGAAGACAAGAGACGTGTCGTGTTTTTATTTTTTTTTAATATTTTTATGAGACACGTCGAAGTTTTTTTTTGTTATTTAAACCTCATACGCTAGGTATTACGACATTTATAGTTTTTAATATAGAAACCTCATTTGAGTGGTGGAATTCATCATTCGAGTAATTATTATAGTTTTAAGAATCTTGTATTGATTAATTATTTTACAAATAAATAAAAATACGTCCTTTAAAATAAATTTGTTTTAATTTTTATTGTTAAGATTTATAACTAAGAGTATGTATGTTTCAGAAAATTTGTGGGGCCTATGGAAGAAAAATCCCGTTTCACAGTATCCCGCTTAACGAAATCTCGTTTTATAGAATCCAGTTTCTCAAAATCGCGATCTTCGAAATCCAGCCGATTTAATATTATATCTTAATAGCCTTACGATGCGTACGTTTTTACGCCCAAGAAATTTGAATGAGTTTGACGAAATCACCAGCTAATAGGAGAGAAACTCCTCCCATTGGTTGATCTATTCCTCCTTGATCAAAGTATGATCAAGTGCCTCGAGCAATTTTTTATGGGCCATTGTGCATTCATGCCAATCGATTAGTTTACATGTTTTCAATACCGTGGCCATACCTGATCCTCTACCTATGCTGCAAGTAGGTTTTTCGGTAGATTCACATTCAACGGTAGCTTCAGGGCTGAATGTGCCGTTTGCCCACCATTCAGTAATTGTAACAATAACAGCTGTTTCTTATATAGACGTACAATTCCATGCCAGCGCCATCTCTCGGCAGAGGGTCGGACTGCTCTATAAACCTTCCTTATGAAATGTAGAATAAATTGCTTTTAGCACTCAAGAGGCTTGTGTGCATAGTTTTCGAGACTATAGCGTACACACACACACAAATTTTGAATTGTATATATATAGTTCATAAGTTTCAATATATGAATTAGAATACACGAATTGATGAGAATCACCAAGGAGAAAAAATCCTACTTTTTTTAATGTTTAGTAGACAGCGCTGAGACAAGTTATAGTAGTGAGTAGTGTTTAACTATTGGTATACCAAATCATCAGGATCAAAAAGATTCTAAGAAATAATTTTTTTTTTTTTGGTTTATGATCCCTATACAAAATTGTGAGATTTCATGGAAAAAATCAGAATTTTGTCTCTTAAATTAAAATTTCTGGTCGATTAAACAGTAAGGAATGTATGGGATGGTGAAGTCAAAATGTGTATGCAAAATTTCTTTTGGATTTGGTTATTTTGATTTGGAATTTCATAAATTTAAAAACGAGTAATTACTTCTCATATAAAATATATAATACATTTTTTCAGCAATTAAGAAAACAATTTTTTGGAAAATGGAAAGCTTTCTGAAAGTGTATTTTTTTTTTTAGTACTGAGAGGGGATTATCCTATTTCTTGTCATATTTTTTAAGGAAACACACTAGTTTTCCACTTTTCTTTTATTACGTTACAACTTTACTACCACGTCTACTTCAGTCGGCTTCACAATTACAACTGATTCATTTGCATTCATCGCATCTAGCGATTAACGTATGTATAAATGGGTATACATGTTTAAAATATGAATAAAAATAAATCAATGAACACTCCATAGTTCATTGAAACAACTTGCCAACTTACACGTTTACACCAACGGATCCCGTTACATATAATTACATATTTTATATTTTTTTCTTTTTTCAGCTACAGTACTGAAAATCCCGCCAAATACATATCTAGTAATTCAACAGCGCGATTTCGTAAAACAGGAAAAAAATGGTCATTAAATTAACTGTATTTCGGTAATCGAAATTTTGATTTTCGGGATTATGATATGATCCTCAATGGTAAGCTTCTTTCATATTATATGAATACCAGCGTTAGTGTTGTTCTCTGAACTCTGAGTCATACTGACGACTCATTTACTTCTTATTCCTCAATTATGCCAATTTCGGTGACATATTTAATAGTCCAGGCAAACTAAGCCTGAAAATAATAAATGAACCAAAAAATCTATGTTGTTCCATTTTTTTGTTAGAAATTCGTAGGGAGGGGTCCGCTCTACCCGCAACAAAAATCCCCATTAATCCGGTTGCCGCACGGGTGGGGGTGATTTAAAGGGACTGGTTGCCCCGCATATCTCGAAAACGGTTCGTCATAGAAAAAAAAAACTCTGAACGAAAAATGAAGCTGATAGAATTTCCTATAATTTATTATGGCACTATATATGAAAATAAAAAACCGTTTTTGAGGGATACTCTTTGAGAAATGGAAAATTTTTCAAAAAAAAAATTATTTTGGCAAACTTGTTGTTCTAATTCCTTACCAATTTTTTTGTTATCACAAAGTGTTGAAGGCATAAGTTGTAGAGAATCCCTACATATTCCTGCAAAAATTAGAACTACATGAATTTTTTTTTGTATATAAATTATATTGCCTGGACTATAAGTGCAATTGTGAAGTAGGTAGTAGTAGAAGTAGCTTACTTTCAATCAAATCAAAGGCAATGATAAAGTCTTTACTGAACCTTATAGAATATTAAGGGCTTACTTAGGGTGTCATCACGTTATGAAAGGAAAGTACTTTCAGAAAGCAAAAAGTTTTCTGAAAGCAAAACTTTTATAGTGCGACCACCTGAAAATACTTTCCTGAAAACGTTTTCTGAAAACCCCCTGACCAGCAAATGCCTCGTCCACAACAATGCCAAAAAGCACAGGTATTTTGCGGATAGGCAACGGTCTATCTTGCAGCAAATTTAATGAGTTTGTTTCCCGTTTATACAAAAAACACTTTCAGAAAGCGCTTTCAAAAAAACATTTTTGCTTTCATAATGTGAGTAAAAAATCATTTTCAGAAAGTATTTTCCTTTTATAGTGTGGACTGCTCTCTGAAAGTACTTTCAAGAAGTTTTTAAAATAAAAAATTTCGAAACGCTTTCTGAAAGTACTTCCTTTATTGAAAAAAAACTAGCGTTTATCCATGATCTTTTTGAAATCCCTTAACAGGTCTCCAAGACCATTGAATATGGAACGCAGAAGAGCTTAATCGAGTCGAAATGCAAGCATTTTCGATAAAATGAATTGACGCCAAAAGCCTTAGAAATATCAAGTGCATAATCTTTTGCCAAACGATTGGAAGATTGATTTCATTTTAAAAAGACATACCATCACCAGTATTAAGTATTAAGAAGTCTAGGATCGTTGAAAATTAATGAGCGTTTCACATGACCTTGAAAAGAAGAGATGTTAGTGCAATTGCTCGATATTTAGAGGGTAAACAAGATTCACCTTTTTGGGGGGGCAAACTGGACAAATGCTGTTTTCCATCCACTCTGAAAGAGATCAAAATAATAGGACAGATGGTAAAGTTTACGCAGTGGTTTTATCTGCGTTAAAGAACACTTCTTCAAAACAATAGCTATAACAAATATAGCTATCCGGGTCAGCGGATTTATGTGAGTGATTACTCCTGCCTGCAGCATTGAGTTTGCCGCAAATTAGATTGCCAGCATCAGATCTGTATTTTCCTTAGGATTGACAGAAGGAGCTCGTTGAAGACAACCGTAGAAACTGATGACGATTTAAATTTTTTACAAATGGCCAACAGATTTTACTTACTAAATTTTGAACGAAAAATTAGTTATCGTCGTTCTGTAGCCCAAGCATTGACAGAGAACGCCTCATCAACGTCTTTTTCGAAAAATTCGGACCTGTGTGTATTCGGCAATTTTGCTTATTAACACAGCCTTAAACCCAGAAATGCACCTTCGTAATATTTCGGCCAAAATCGGTGTCTTCTTCCAAACGCTCCGAAGACTCAAAGACTCAAGTCACAAATTTTGAGTTCACCAAGGTGAAGCCCCGAAAGGTCGAGTTTTTATCCACAGCATCAAGAATGGGGATTTGACATCAAAAACAGATTTTAAAGACACGTCACCGAAAGAACATGACCGACCAAAATTTATCCGGGCCAATTGAAAACCTCTATACTTTATTCCACTTTTCAACTCTAGATATCACTCTAAAACTACTATTCATTCACTTTTAATATAAAAAAAAATAATAAAATAACAAAAAAAACAACTGTTCCGCATTTTTCAAATTTTCAATGATTTTCGGTTTAATTATAAAATGCATTGGGTTTTGGCTCAAAATCTTCATGTTTTTTGTTTGCAATCTCTTCAAATTTTCGATTTTCCTCTTTCTGGCAAGCGAAACCTTTTCAGCACTTTATTATTTGGTAAGTTTTGTTGTTGTGTTTGAGCTTTTGATCACCAGTGGATATTATTTTCAGAGTAATTCTTTAATAACCCGCCTTTTTGAACATCTTCAAGAAAGGTTGCAATGCGATGATCAACAATCCCGTGTTTCTGTGAATGAAATAGACTAATAATGAAGCAGTAATAAAAAAATTCACATTATGGATTCTTCATTTCAAATAAAACTATGTAACTAAATGAAAACTTGAAGACTTGGCTATTATTTATTCTCAATAAACCCAATAACCTTTAAATCAAAGTTTAATAATCAAATCTTTTTGAGTAAGAGCTTATCACAGTTCTTTTGAAATTTTTTGGCGTCCCTCAAGGTTCCATACTGGATTGTTTGCCATTTTAAATTTACTGTGATGAACTTCCTTCTGCGGTTGAGTTCTAAGAACTCATTCAATGTTGCTTCAACTTAACTGTCACCTCAGGTTCACTGGACAGGAATGCTTAAGGTCTAATCAAGATTTGGAGAATATCAAGTACCTACGCTAGTAGTTATAAAAACATAATGTCGTCTTTAATTATTCAACCAGAACAGTATACCTACACAAACTTATCAAATGTATTTCAGTAAGTTTCTTTGCATCGGAAGGCATAGTTAAAATTCAACGAACGTCCTATGACTCAAGTGGGTATCTTTTGAACTTATTATAGACGCGATAAAAGTTCATCATGTCCTTCAGGATGTGGTTTGATCTTTAATGCATCACTACGATTTTATTATTCACCATGAAGAAGCTTGACTACGTGCTGTATGAAACGTGAACTTGTCAGATCATAAAGTTTATTAAACATTTTAGTTACTGTATTCATTAACAGTGACTCGAAGATCAGTTACTTGGAACCGTGATGACAATAACACACTTCCTTTTGGGTTTTTTTTACAGCAAGAGAAGAGTTCAATGAGTTGTTGATTCCACCTTGATGCATCTTTCGAAATTTTGATGATTTCTTTGATTCCTGTTCTGTGCTGTTTTATCAAAGTTGGATCTTTTGAAATAAGATTAAGCTTCTTCAATGTGACTTTATAAAGGCAAGTAAGCTCCAAATTAAAAAAAGCCTTATTGGCAAATTTTGGCAAAAAAAAAAACATCCAATCCATTTGTACTTCAATTTTCCAAAAAAATATCTTCATAATGACAGACATGAAGACAGATCTAAGCAAGTAACACATAACTACTATGCAAACATCATCGAATTTCTAAAAGGTATTGAAAATAGAAATACCTTCTTCAAACAATATTTGTATTACACTATTCCATAACCTAGAGATACTTCATTTCAAGCTAAAGCTTAGGTATCTTTCGATTTAACATTGCGTTATCGCTTCTGTTTGTGCGGTGCAAACAGAACTGTCAAAGTTCATTCACCCTTCGGTTTGGGTCAGTCAGTGTGGACACAAGAAAAAAAGTTATACAACCATTCGAAATATGGAATGGTAATACAAATGGTGCTAATTTTAAATTATAAATTGACAAAATAAAACGAAGGTTCTTTTTATTAAATTTATGTTTAAAATGCCAAAATACATCCTGGTATATGTCTTCGGTAGACATGATGTGCTCTCGTGTTGTTATTTTCCCAAACTTACCTCTCACTACCAATAATGATAGAATACAAGATTACGCCGTCCGGAAATTCGCCATTGTGTTCATTTTGTTTTTGAGAGCTATGACGTAGGCAGAGACCTTGTGAAGTAAACAAATATTTGTTAGTGGCAGAAGAAATTAAATTTTCTGTATTTATTTATATAGAACATATGAGTGTTTATTTGATTTTTTTTTAGAAAAATAAAGAAATAAAAGAATATTTATTACATACATTCATTTAACTTTGAGTTTTGTTTATTCAGTGAGTTTGATTTTCATTTTGAATAAACTTATAAGTAAATATATTAAAATGATATTCGAAAGATGATAACTAGAATTGTTGGCTCCCACTGCTCATTAAGAACGGTCTTGAAGGATCTTCCTTACACTGCTTCTTGCTTCCTGCTGTTAATCATTCAAAGATAGGGTGTAATACTTAAGTTCTTTTCGAGTCGTGTCTTCTTCCAAGTACCTGGAGTCTTACCCAAGTTCCTGTCATTTCCAGAAACTGTAAATAAATTAAAGGTCAGCTACATTTTCAAACATCTTCTAAGCTTTCGCTCATCTAATCGGTAAATCGCTTTTTGTAAAATCACGTCGGTCGTATTTGAAAATGTCAGACTACTTGCTAAAGATTTAACACATTGCCTTGCATCGTCACCAGCAGGGCCTCATCTGTTTTTATAGATGGGGTGTTACCACTCGAGGTACTCGGGGGAACTTTTTTTATTGGTTTATATAAAGCATGTTTTTTGTATTTTGAATAAGGTGAGGTCTGTATGTGAAGGCAAGATCCCTCCTATTCCGGCGAGCTAAGCCGTGCCCGCAAGCATTCCACTGCTCCCACAGCGGATATTCTATCTCTTTTAGTCCCCTCCTACATCTTTCCTGTATCCATTTTTACCTCCTGCCATAGTATTCGCTTCTCTTGTATGATAGGAAGCTCTTCTCTATTGACTAGTCCCAGTCATATCTAACTTCCAGCTCCTACCTAATTCAGTATCTCTCTGCTAATTCCTATCCTGCTCTTTTTTCGTTATTCGGTCAACTCCTACTTCTTAACGTATCCTATCCCAATCCCATCTATCATATTATATATACTTTCCTAATCCCTTTCAAGCTTTAATTTCCCAAATTCACTATCCTATTCCATCACCTAATGCGGACCACAGAAACTTTGACGATTAACACAAAAGCACATATCTCCGTTTAATAAAACAATAACTTTTGACACTAGAACTAAAATAAAAAAAATGTAAAGTACAACCGAGCACTAAAATCAAAACAAAGTGCCAAAGGTCACTGCCTACGTCACAGAAAAAAAATCCCAACTCTCATTTGACAGCACGGCGTAATCTTGTTTATATCATTCTTGTCTCACTACCGACTTCTACTCAGTATTCACCACTCCATGTGATGAACATTAGGTGTACTTCATCTGGAAATTGAGGAAATAAGGCTGAACTATAATGGTTGGAATGGCGCGGACGGGCCCGTCCGTAAATGAGCGAGAACAAGTTATTCGTATCTTGTGTCCTAAATGGCGGATTGCTCCGTTTCGTCAACTTTCGATGAGTTTTACTTACGGACGTAAACGGGCGAAAACTTGACAGCTGGCTTCTGATGGCGTTTGTAGTGAAGAAATAATAACATATACTTCCGCGGCACTCCGTTCTTTATGGGTAGACGTGCTCATTTGACAAACGGATTGGTATGTTTCGTCGGTTTTGACACTAGCTTCCGATTGCTTCCGACCATTATAGTTAACCCTGAAGCCTTACATTCTGACGGATGACGAACCCTGAAAATGAAACCGAGCTTCGTTTTTGCGAGTTTAATTTTAGGCTCCTTAACATACAACGCAACGTACAGACAAAAAAAGACGGAGGCTCTAGATTGCTGCAAGATAGAAATTACGACCGTTCTATAAATGCTGTATAGATTGCAAATCTTCAATGTGTACCATTGTACACAGGTAAGGTACCGTTGCTACAAATTCCTCTTTTGGAACTTCGTATGATGGGCTCATCAGTTAGACCCAGGACTACCGAGAAACTATAAACTAGAATTCCATTCTATCTCCTAAATCTTAGGAAATCTGAACTGGCACCGGGAAGTTCTTCTTCCTTTTTTTTTCTTTTAATTATTCTTCTCGATTGCTTTTAATTGATCCTTCATTGCCGCTCCTTGATGTATGTACATAATTCCAGACTTAGGGTCTTTTATAGAAATTGTATTCAAGAGTCTGAGAAATGGAGCTTTCTCGGCTAATTCCTGGAATATTACGTCAAAAATATTTTACATCGTTCAAATGTAAATTTTAAATGATTCGCTTCTTGTTCGGTAAATGTTTGGCAATTCTCATTTATATATTTCTGGAGTTGTTAAAATTTTGCATACTTTTGTTTTTGACTTATGAACTAGTTCTGGCAATATTTTTTATGGTAAGAGAAAACTGTTTTTCAAAATATTTAAAAAGTCATTTTATATGAAGTTTTGATTATCTATTTTTTTTTTTTAGTTTGAAAGGGATATTCTTTCATCATCAACAGTATCAAGGAATTTATTCAAATACTATGTAGATGGTGCCAGTAACAGCAGTTTTATATCTGGAAGGTATCCTTATGTAATTGAAATTCCCTCAGATACAATGGCATCGCATTTGAAAGGATTAAAAAAAGACAAAAGTCGGGAGTGCTAAAACAAAAGTTAAAATTCGAAATTTGATAAGTAACGCAAATTTTTGACCGAATGTAACAACTATATACAAACATACATATAAAGCATGTGTAAAACATTACAAAATAGTAATTAAAAATAATATAGTTAATGCAGGCGCGGATCCAGGATTTCGTTCAGGGGGGGGGGGGGGGCAATTTTCGTAATATTTTGCTTAACTTTAAAAAAAATGGTCCATCGAATACTTACGCTTTTTTAATGATTCTCTGCATTTTTGTCTTAAAATATTAAAGAGGTATAAGCACAATCGAATATAAAAATAGCAATTTATTTAATTGAATTAAGGAAAGCATGTGTAGGTACATAATAAAGTTCGTATGTAAATAACTCTTAAATAGTAGATCAAACATCTTCGTTTACATTACTTTAGCATCTTTTAATAATGCTCTGTATGCATGTCTTAAAGTATTAAATAGAAACTCGTACGTATTAAAAAAATAAATAAATAAATTAATTTAAATAAAGGAATTATAGTACATTATTACATTATACATTATTATACATGATAAGCATAGTTCTTAAATACTTAATTCTAATCTTTTTGGGTGGCCGGTTTTCGAAAACCTAGTAATAACATTCTCAACATCGATCGCGATTTGCCTGTGGATGTGCATGAGTGCCAGACCGCGGAGGCGGTTTTCAGCCATTTTTGATCTTAAATATGTTTTAAGGCGCCGCAACGAAGAAAAAGACCTTTCTGCCGAAGAATTTGTAACTGGAAGCGTTGCAAGAATAAGAAGGAAACTATGTATAATACAAAACACATCCTTATTGCATTTGTCAATTAAATCCAGGGCAGTGTCGGGAAGCTTGTTCTTCTGCTCATTTTCTCTTACCCATTTTTCGCGCCACATCACCAGCTCATCTTTAAGCAAAAAAAGGGGAACATCTATATTTAAGTTTAGGAGTTTTCCAAAGCGATCCAATAGGGACTTAACGGTGGTATCAAACTCATCAGTATTATATTTGATTATATTTTCTGGGATGAAAATCGTGAGCTTAAACACATCTAATGTTTCAGGTTGAAACCTTTCACGCAAATCAGTTAGAACAACGTCGAGTACAGGTGCATATAAAGATATTCTGTAGTATTCTTCAGCTGAATTTGTGTCAAAATTGGCTCGGTAGATTTGGCGTCCACCATGACGTGGGATACGAGGAATCTTCAACACAACATTCAATTGATCACCTAAATTTTTTGCTCTCTGCCAGATATTTTTGAAATTAGTATCTATGTTCTCCCGGCGACTTGAAATAATGGAAATTGTGTCTTTCACCAGCATAGCGCTGCTGGTAAGGTCAAGAGATTTCGTTTGTAGCAATTTGCTCAAGGACTGTGTTAAAGACAACACATCACTTAAACACAATACTGAGAGAATAAACTGGGTATTGCATAAGCTTGTTACATACGAGGAAGCTTTGCTGGCTGTACTTGGGTCACGCCACTGTGAAATCGTTTCCAATGTCTCCACAATCTTGGCTAGGTCTAAGGAAAACTGGAGTACACCTTCATGCCGGTCTACCCACCTAGTCTCACAAAGTGATGTGAGTGCACACCCCAAGGTGCTCATGAGGACAGTTTTTCGCTTTGGGTGGGATTTGAAGAACATTATTACCTCTTTCATGATTGCCACAGCGTCTCGAATAGCAGGTACTTTCGAACTTCGAGAAATAGAGTTGTTAAGCTTGTGACTGTAGCATGGAGTCTTCACAGCATTTTTCGCTTCCTTTTGAATCACCTTCACAGCACCTCGAACTTCTGAAAGCATAACAGCACACCCGTCTGTCCCTATTCCAACACATGATTCAAGAGGAAGTTTGAGCTTCTTTTTTAGCTGGAACAAGATAATTTGCCCTAAAGCTTTGCCAGTTAAGGACACCTCCTTTGATGTAGAACTTCCCTCCAACTTCTCTTCGGCAGATAATATTTTTCTGGTTTCTCTCCAGTTTTCCTCATCGGACTCGTATTCTTCGTCAGTTCTGGAACAAGTCAGTTCCTCAAATGCATCTACGAAAGTTACAAAATCCTCACGAATATGACCTTCATGAACGTATCGTAAGATTACACTCAGCTGGGAAAGGTGAGATACATCCGTTGTCTCATCGAAAAGTATGGAATAGTAACGTGAGGCCCGAACGTTACTCAAAATTTGATCGAAAATCTCATTCCCACAGCATGAAATAAGTGAGTTCTGTGTTGTTTTGCTTATGTATGTAGCATTAGAAGAGGCTGACTGAAAATGTTGTTCTAATTTTTTGTCTCCAGCAGATACTCAAAACCTTAAAAGTTCCCTAAAATTTCCTTCGTTCACGGTCACGTCAGATTGGTTTGAATCAACTGTGTTTCTAAGTATAGCTCCATCATCTCTATGACCACGAAATGCTAAATTTTGCCGTCCAAGGAAGATGATGGTTTCTACTATGGGTCGAAGGCGTTGCCTGTTTTCTTCTACCAATTGCAATTAACGAGTATCTTAGATCATAAAGTCAAATTTGTTTTTGTTGACACATCACACATCACACATCATCCCTATTCCTATTCTCAATGCTTGCAGGTAGAGAAAAGGGTTCATTCTTCAGTTAGTGAAAAAAAAAACATAAAACCATGATAGGCATTTCAACGACCGACGCACGCGACAGGCGGGCGCCGAAAGCAAATAAAGGAAATAACTTATGGAATCGTAAAATATATACATATACGAGTACATACATATACATACTTTCATACAGAGAACTTAGGTATATCTAAAATGCGTAGTTGCAGGCTGCACTCCAAACTTCTATTCTGCCTTTGGGAAAAAAAGAAAAAAGTGTTATGGTTTTTTGTACGCAATTTCAAGAATGTGAATAAGGGTATCTACATAAATAACATGAAAAGTGAAAAGTGATGCGTAAGCGTTTGCGTGTTGGTTGTTATAGGTTAAGGCTGGGATTGAAAAAAATTTACTTTATAATAATTGTGAAACGAAGAATTGCCCAGGGGAGGGCAATTGCACCCATTGCCCCCCCCCCTTGTATCCGCGCCTGAGTTAATGTAAATGAAGCTTGAAAGAAATTTTCAATCAAGGTACAGTAGTAAAAAGTGTGAAATGAGGATATTCTCAAAAACCTTTGAATTCAAAATAATTTATCTGTTTACGACTCAAAGTCAAGCTTTTTTTACACCAAATCCAAAATTTCTGTTCACAATTGGATGAAAAATATTTGGCCAAATACTAGTACTATTTGCACTTTTCCAAAGGCTTGCTCGTGCCCAGAAAGAAACACAAGGAAAAAACCTGTGAAGATCTAGTTTTACTTACAATTTTTTGCTTTTAAATGTTCACGTTTGTCTAACAATAATTTTGAAATCTTTTAATTGAACCGGTTTTTTTTCATAAACGTTCTACCTCCTCAAAGTAAAACCTGAGGTTTCTATCAATCAATCGGTTTCTTGTAGATTTTGAAACGCTGGCTTTCGCCTAAATCTTACGTAATTTTCATGGATATCCTAATTAATATGAACATTTTACGATCTTAATAGCTTTGTTCGATGTCAGCACTGGGGCGCACTGGTGTACACTGAAATCGCACTGAAGTGTTTTATGTGACACTTTTTTCGCCCCAGTGTTTTTGCACTGTGTTCGATGTGAACACCGGGCACGCACTCAGTGCACCCTCATGCGCCCCAGGTATTTTCTTGGTGTAAGATATCGGAGCTGTCAAAATTCAAAATTTAAATTCAAATCAGCTGTTGGCAGAAGTTCGTTTTCAGAGAATGGAGGAATTTATTTGCAAATTTGGTGTGCTATTTTATGATATGAAATATTTCGTAGATTATTTTGTAGGTTTTAAGTTATTAATGTGTGTATAGACAAAATATGGCTTTTGTGGGTCATTTTTTTAACTTCTATTTATTTGGCACTGTTTAAAGAAAAAAAATTTAAATGAAAGAAATGTCAAAAAATAGAGATGTTGCACTGAGCTATTCGATGTTAAATCAACACTGGAGCAGCTATGCAGTTTGTTGGCAGTTTGACTTGATGCACTGACATTCCCCAGTGCGCACTGAGGCGGGGAACATCGAACAAACCTAATATGACCGGCTCTATCTATTTTGTTCCTATACTGCTTATATAAGTTTATAGCTGCAACATATTGACACTTTAACGACGTTTTAATTTTTTTCCGAGTGTTTTAGCTATTTCGTATTTTCTTTCTTTGTCTTTTTCTACCTATGTATATACTTTACTCCTTCACGTAATTTAACATTAAGATACATACATAAATTCAATTTTTTTGATAAATTTAAGAGTTATATTCTTCGCTTCTTTATTTTATTTAAATATGTCTTAATTTCATTTAACTACAAATTAAATTAAAATTTATAGATACTAAATACTAAGCTATTGCTATAGGAATTATATAAAACTGCAAAATCAAGATAAAAGTGATACCGATTTTATGATATATATATTTAAACACGAATTTATCCGAGTTAGCCATCCACAGCATTGGTGCCAACGGACCGGGGTTTGATTCCGACATGAGGTGAGTAATTTGTATTTTAAGTAAATAATGAATGATAATCAAACAAAATAATATATCACAAGTTCCATATACATAGAAGGCAAAAAACAAAAATAAATACAAAAAATGTAGGTAAACCAATTTTTTTTTATTCTCCTTTTATACTCCTCTCATGCTACTTTAAAGTATTTTCTTTGGAGTACAAAATAAATTGCACGGCTGGATCGCACGTACTTGCTCTTATGTGCGGACATAGCTTCGAATAAAATTTGAAAAATATTAAGACAACTTCAAAGTTTTTTTTTTTTGATTTTCTGACATTTGATTGTTTGAAAAAAGTAAGTAAAATAGTTTTCAGCGGAAAAAATTGAACGCCATTAGAAATATGTGAAAAAGTGTGATTTTTTCCAAAATCGTAGGACCGGTTTTAAATAAAACGATGTTATTTTAACAACTTATTTCAAAAATAAAAAAAAATAATTTAAGAATGCAAACTTAAGTAAAAAAATAATCTACGTTTAAAAACAAAAATAAAAATAATCCATCTACCCTTTTCAAAATATTGATTTTAGAAAACAAAATTTGAAAATTATTAAAAATAAAAAAAAAAGTTTTCGAAAATATTTTAAAATAAAATTACTAAGGCTACCAACATCTTGAATAACAATTTTGATTTAAATCGGGTGACCAATTTTCGAGAAAGTCGAAGAAAAAAAAGAACCGTTCTATAGGAGGTACCGTTTTTAGCCATCTTGAATTTTTTTAACCAAAAAATAACCTGCACCTAAAATTGTACACTGATTTTTTTTCATAAAAATTCTTGGAGCCGCTTCCGATAAAAATAAGCTTATACTTAACGGTTATTTGAGCTGAAAAAAAATTAAAATGTCCTCTGTAGAATGTCAAAGTAACCTTATGTTCCAAATATGTTTCTCTATCATTGTAATGTCATCCCTGATATTTAGAATTTTCTTTTTGTACGAATGCATAACTTGCCTTATAGTCTCTATAAATCGTAAGTAAGTCCATTACAATTCAATAGGAAAAAAGGTCGGTTTTCAGGTGAAATATGAAATTTCAAACAAATATCTGCATTTCTAGATGCACTTGTGGTAGGCTTTCGAAATATGAGATTTTGAATAAATCTCAGTTATTCAGTTATCGAGCAATAAGTGACTCAAGTGTATGTATTTGGCATTACCGCTCACGTTATCGAGCACTCTATTACCATATTTTGGCATTTCCAATTCAGTCATCGAGCAGATTTTCATTCGATAGATAAATTGCTCACAGATTGTTACCTTAACGAACATATATGAACTTTTAATAACTTGTCGTTGTTTGTTAGACATTTCTGCTCAAAATACATTCGTTTGATGAATATGAATCTTTTCACATGTTAAAATAATTACAAAATGTTCACCTTCTTTTTAATGGCAACAATGAAATTCTTTTATCCATAACAAAATGTATTCTAACGACATCTGTTAGGCAATAGCGATATCAATAAATACACCATTAAGTTGAATAAAGCTTGTACAATTTATAATAGTTAAACGATACGTCAGACTACGAATGCCATCATCTCAAAGTGGTAACTCGTGCATTCGATCACTGATGGTACTCACTCACTTGCTCACTGAAGCCGTAATTCGGCCCCTGAATGCAATTTCCTTTCGTTATGTCGATTTTTTGATCATCTTATTTCATTTTAAGGAAACAGAACCAAACTTCAAAGTCTACGAACGCACCCCTACTGAAATATTTCACTGTCAGATTTGACAGCAGATGTTATTTGTCAATTTTAATCAACCAACAAGTTTGTTTTTCTGTTAATTGCATCGATAAAAATTAAACCATTTTATTTAACTTGTCTGTTATTACATAAATGATAAAAAGAATAATGGGTGATATAGATGTTAAGGCCGGAATAAATCTCATCTTAAAAAAAGTCGACGAAGTATATGCCAATCGACCAAAAGTACGTAAAAACATCTTCAATCCGATAAGAACTTTTATTAATGTTTCTTCCTAGGAAATCACAGCCCACAAGCCACTTCTAGTTGCTGTAAGCAAAACAAAACCATTTGAAATGATTGTGGATGCATACTCGGTTGGTCAAAGGCATTTCGGTGAGAACTATGTCCAGGAATTGTCTGAGAAAGGCGCCAATCAAGAGCTGATGACTCAATGTCCAGACATTTGTTGGCATTTCATTGGACATTTGCAAAAGAATAAAATAAATAAAGTAAGCCAATACTATTTGGAATCGATTCTTTTAAGTTATGCTTCGTTTTAGGTTTTGAATACACCAAATTTGTATATGATCGAGACTGTCGATAGCCCAAAACTAGCCGATGCATTGAACTCCGCTTGGGAACGCATTCAGAAGGAAAACAAAAAACCAATGCGTGTATTGGTTCAAGTCAATACCAGCGGTGAAGAAGGTAAAATTATTTTATGCTATCATTAATATAACAATGCTTAGCTACCAATGAAAATCTTATTTTCGAATAGAGAATCGTTTTTCTTAAGGACCAAAAGTGTTTATAGTTGCGGCTAATTGTTAAAACTCTTGCAGCAGTTTTGATGGGATTATGATTCCAATTTCGAGATGATCGGTTTTTAGTTTTTTTTTTCATTAAAATGATGATAGATGTCATCGATCTACATCACTTTATTAAGACCTCCAACTGGTTCAAATAAGAAGAGACTTCGCTTGATGGTATGTGGTTTTTGTTGGTTAAAGTGCGTCGGATGTTTTCCCGACAGCCGATATAATCCTAATCTTACGTTCTTCTTTTTTAACCGTTATGATCTCGACTAAAACCACAACTGCTCCGATTTCACTGATTCTCGATTAGTCTTGCGGTCCATTTTATGAAAGAATGCAACCTGGCAGTCCTTGCTAAGTTTGAAAGGATGCCGTAGGCAAGAATGCCCAAAGCCTGAGGATGCGAAACTGGATGGTGTCGGAAATAAATCGGAAAATATGAAAAACTTGTAAGATGAGGCCTGGTCCGGACCCGGGTTGTTGTGCTTCCCGATGACGATGATGATGATTGATGTAGAGACTTCGTTTCAGCGTAGGGGGCATTTATACGCAATGCTTGAAAACATGATCACAAGATCCTTCTCTATTAATCATAGATGCAAAATATTTAAACTTTTCACACTTGGAAAGAACTGTTGGTGTTCCATTGGGTTGGTCAGGAAATGGGCAGCATAGGTATTGAGTCTTTTTTTTGCGTAAATGCGTTATCCATTTCCTTCCAAAGCATCTACCCATATGTATATTAAATGCATCATTACTGTAGGAAGTACAAAGAATACTAAGTTTTTTACTTTTTACTTTACAGAAAAAAATGGCGTAGCTCCATCAGAAGCAGTTGGCCTTTACAAACACATATCCGAAAACCTCAAAAGCCTCCAAGTTGACGGTTTAATGACCATTGGTAAATTCGGTCATGACTACACAACTGGACCGAACCCTGACTTCATAACTTTGATGGAATGCCATCGAAAAGTTTGCAAAGAACTCAATCTTGATCCGTCCTCTGTCGAGGTCTCGATGGGAATGTCGGATGATTTCGATAAAGCCGTATGTAAAAAGAAATCTTTTTATAGTTTGTGTGGAAAAGATTCTTGTTTTTTGGTTTATTTTCCTTAGAATAGAAAATTCACTGTAAAAACTGTTTTATTGATAATTTTGTTTTCTACTCTTTTCAGATTGAAATGGGCAGCACAATAGTTCGTGTTGGGAGTTCTATTTTCGGCCATCGGGCAAAGAAAAATGCTTAAAATTGTTAGATGATGTGTAGCTTCAGTTTAGCTCTAGAGATGCACAAGTTCTAGAAGTAGAAAACTTTTATAATAATATTTTAATTATTTGTAAATAAATAAAAGCTCAAAGTTGCAGAGGAGGCGATTTTATGCATAACAATCTTTAACGGTTATGATGTAAGAATTACAATATTAAATAATTTTAAATTTTATTGAAAAATAAATAAATTATTGTTTCTCCATGCTTAGTCCTATGCGGCTGAATTCCTCAAAACGTAACGTATAATAAAATGGATATCCCTGTGTAATATTTTAAAATATATTTTAATTCTGTAACGAACGTTTGTGATTGTTTGAACGACGATCACATCGCACGAAAGACGCGAATCCGTCAATGTTGTGCCGAAATGCGATGTCGGGCAAAGTGTGTCATGGTAATTTTTGCGATTCGGTATCATACTGTTATATCACGGCGACATGTAAAATGATGACGATCACACGGCTTGGCCACTTTCATACTTTGATCGTTGACGGTGAAGTGAACTAACACCGCACTGACATCAAAACATTAAAAAAATAATCATATAATCTAGGTCAAAGTACATCAGAATAGTAGAACTAGCATGGTTTCGGTTTGGGTTTTGAATTTTGACAGCAAATGATTTGTTCATCATCTGGCCGTCAGAGCGGATTTTAGGTATACGAAACTGCAAATCCGATAGCAACGCCGAAGCCCTTTATTCAGAAAAATGTACAACTTCGAGAGCACTCATTGACATACGATCACAAGAACAAATATGATTTGGCAAAAATTCCTATTGTGTCAACGTTTTGAATTATTAGGTTTGTTCGATGTTCCCCGCCCCAGTGCGCACTGGGGAATGTCAGTGCATTTCGTTTAGCTGTCAAAAAACTGTGTTTCTGCTCGGGGTTTGATTTAACATCGAACAGCTCAGTGCAACAGTTTTAATTTTTTGACATTTCATGTATGTATTTTCTTTACAAAGTCTACAGGTTTTCCATTTCCATCAAATAGAGTATATCTCGGCATTTTATCTAAAATCACAAAAATAACTTAATAATTGCAAAATAACCTACAAAATATCTTATATTTACTAGATATTGCACTCCAAATTTGTAAAATAAAATTTTTTTAAACTTCTACCATCAAGCACCAACAGCTGATTTGAATTTTGACAGCACTGATTTCTTACACCGACCAAAAACCTGGGGCGTGAGAGTGTGCACTCAGTGCGTGCTCGGGGTTGACATCGAACACAGTGCAAAATCACTGGGGCGAAAAAAGTGTCACATAAAACACCTCAGTACGAATCCAGTGTACACCAGTGCGCCCTAGGGCAGACATCGAACAAAGCTATTAGGTTTGTTCGATGTTCCCCGCCCCAGTGCGCACTGGGGAATGTCAGTGCATTTCGTTTAGCTGTCAAAAAACTGTGTTTCTGCTCGGGGTTTGATTTAACATCGAACAGCTCAGTGCAACAGTTTTAATTTTTTGACATTTCATGTATGTATTTTCTTTACAAAGTCTACAGGTTTTCCATTTCCATCAAATAGAGTATATCTCGGCATTTTATCTAAAATCACAAAAATAACTTAATAATTGCAAAATAACCTACAAAATATCTTATATTTACTAGATATTGCACTCCAAATTTGTAAAATAAAATTTTTTTAAACTTCTACCACCAAGCACCAACAGCTGATTTGAATTTTGACAGCACTGATTTCTTACACCGACCAAAAACCTGGGGCGTGAGAGTGTGCACTCAGTGCGTGCTCGGGGTTGACATCGAACACAGTGCAAAATCACTGGGGCGAAAAAAGTGTCACATAAAACACCTCAGCACGAATCCAGTGTACACCAGTGCGCCCTAGGGCAGACATCGAACAAAGCTATTCTTATACGAACCAAACGCTCAAATTGACATTCTTCTTTGTTAAAAGGTTAATAACTCCTCGTTTCATAAATTAAGAGCACAAATTAGTGCTATATAAACCAATATGGAACAAAATATATCGATTGTTCGATACATCGCTCTATTTCCTGCATCTCTATGAGAATCTAACACCTTGTTCCCAACGACGTGATTTAGTTAAATCCACTTGATTTAGCTAAATCGTATTCTTAATTATGTGATTTACAATACATTTCCCTGATTTTTATTTGATAATGTAAGCCCGTTTTATTTTAAATTTCGTATCTGTCACCGCAAATCTACGGAAAAGAAAATCGAACACACGCAATTAGTTATAATCAAACATCATCTATTCTTCAATTCAGCAAAGAAAAAAAAACACCTATAACAAACTGTCACAGCAATAAACAAAATAATTTGCTTTTGGTTTTTCGAAGAAAATAACTACACTATAGTAATCGGTAAGCGTTTTGGTTATTTTACATATTATTTATATTTTAAATTTATTTTATTCTTGTCAGGAATGTCCCAAAAACCCAAGCAACAAGAAAAAAGAAGCAAGTGGTCAGAGGAGGATGAGCTTTTTCTTATCGAACTCTAGCAGGAAAAATTTGAAATGCCTCGTGGTAGCAGGAAAAACAACCACGTATACAAACTTTTAATTTTAATTGTATTATTTCTTGTTCCAGAAAAGAGAAACAAATTGTGGTTGCGTCAGGAGATTCGCCCTCGGCTTGGAAGCTATTTCACCACGTACATGCCATCCTTGCACAGCTACGTATGAGTAAATTGTCTTCCATTGTATACAGTATTGAACAAGATAAATAAAGTAGACAAGTTTTTTGAAATTGTTATTCAAATTTATTTACATTCTGGCAGAAGATATGTCAATGTCTGGAAGACCGCCACCATCCCCGACATCCCCAATACTATCGCCCATAACTTCCGGCGATATAACATATATAATTGAAGAAGGATCACCGGAGGTTGAGACACGTGTGTCTTGCTGGAAGGAAAAGGAAAATGAATTATTCCAACAGTGAAGCTTCGGAGAAAAGGATATTGAAACAAATAAAGCTAACGTTTTTTGTCAACTAGTGCTTATTTCGTGAATGGTAACACTTAGCTCATGTCTGATTTGACAGATAATTAGTTTTATCCTTCCGCTGAACGAATATGTTTGTGTATACGCTGGGAAATATTGCGACATTACTGCCTGCGATCGACTTAGAGAAGATGCCGATTTTGCCAAAAAAAATCATCTTTTCAGATGAAGCTCATTTTGATCTTGGCGGGTATGTAAAGAAGCAAAATTGTTGCATTTGGGGCACAGAAAACCCGCACGCATACATTGAAAAGCGGATACACCCAAAACGAGCCACTGTTTGGTGCGGATTTTGGTCCAGAAGCATAATTGGGCCATTTTTCGAAAATGAGCAAGGAGTGGCCGTTACAGTCAATGGCGATCTTTATCGGGCAATTTTTAACGAATTTTTGTTCACAGAAATTGAAGAGGAGAATATTGGCAACATTTGGTTTCATCAGAACGGCGCTACGTGCCACACAGCCGAAGCTACACTCGATGTTGATAAAGCATTTTCAAAAAAAAAAGAAGTTATTTGGCGGACCCGTTAGAAAAAATAAACCGTTCTGATTCCGAACTACCTACTAAATATGGAAATGCAATCCTCGAAAGGCTTGTAAGCTCCTCGGAGCAATTTCAAAATCAAATTATTGAATTTTTAAGACAATTAAATAATTCAAGTTTACTTTTTGTGTGTATTTTTTTATTTGGATGTTTGGATTGTCTTCAGGTAGGTACATTTGAATGGTTTGTAAAATGTTTGTATATAAATAAATAAAGTAATAACCCAAGTATCTTGATATCGCTTTCCTTATGTTAACCGTTGTTGGATTATTATCTCCGATGAACGATGTATGTATGTTCTGGCTGCTCTCTGGTTGTACTATTATTATCATTCATAATATGTAGCCATTGCATGTTAATGTCATCGTTATGAATGTTAAAAAAGTTGTGAAGAACACAACAGGATTTAATAATTAAAGAAGAATTGTCAATGTGATTTTCCAAACAATTGTCATTTTTCCTAAATCTTGCCTTCAAGTGACCGAAAGCGTTTTCTACAACCCTTCGACATTTTGATAGGGCGTAGTTGAAGTTTTTTTTCTTCTGGTAGTCCAATTACATTAAACAGGTAAGGCTACATTAGGCGTTTTTCTGAGCTTTCAAAAAAGAACTGTGTTTCTTTTTTAACTCTGAGCGCTCTACTTGTATTTCTTTTTTAAGCTTAGAGCTCGCTCGGTGTTCGCTCGATGAGCTCGCTTTTAAATACCAGAGCACATCGAGCGAATGGCTGAGTGCGGCTAACTTCACTCATTACCAAAAAGAAAATAACATTACAAATCAAAACAATAGAAATTCAGGAAAAAACACTTGAAAAACACCAAATTTGTATTAACATAAAAACGAAGTTATAATGTTGACAGTTTATTAAAAAAAATTATCTGGTGACTGTTCAGTGCTCAATTGTGTTTCTTTATTAGCCCCGAGCGCTCGGGTCACGCTCGATTCGCAGCGAGCTCTATTCGCTCTCGACCCGCTCTGTGCCCCGCTCGGGGCTAACAAAGAAAAACGCTTATTATGCGATCCGAAAACCTGAAAGCAGAATCTCCAATCAACAAGACCGGAAAAAAATTGAGAGTCGTTGCACCGTCTTGGGTTTCCAATATTGATGTATAGACATCTTTATCTGAAATTGAAATATGTAATATGTACAATTAATCAAAATTGACTTTCGATTATATAATCAAAATGAAATGATTACCGGTATTCAACTGCAGCGAATAGTACTGTAGAGTACTATAGTAGTAGTACAGTAGTACGGCATCTTCAGATCTTGGGCTTACCGCAATGTAACAACCATCTTTAAAATTTATTATTACCAACTAAATTGTATTGTACCAGTTAACTTACCAATAGCTCAAAAGCACTGGGGAAAGCCCAACTTTTGGAATCCATTAACATTTTCCACTATTCTTTCTTTAGTAAGTGGATAACATGTAATATAATATATTTAAAAATATATTTAATAATATAACATATTATGTTGCATAAGGCACACTCCAAACTTCCTGGCAAAACTTTTCAAAATTTTGCAAACTGTTGCTTTTTCGACTCCGGAGAGATTTGCAATGCTTCGGTACTCAGCTAAAGAGCCAACTCTCTTTCTCAATGGAATCGCCTTACGGTAATTAGTGTCTTGTTGTTCCAGGCCTCTTAATTCTTCGCATAGTATGTTGAAAGTTGCTTCAGACATGCCGAAGTTTTCTTTAAAAAAAGACGTCATCATTTCTTGGCACATCGTTTTCTCAGACAGTTGTTGAAGGTATCTACAAATAAAGCCGTTTTATTTAAAACATTATATATATAATATTATAACCGACCTTAGTCCATACTTTCTTGGTTTTGTCCAACTACAACTTTTATGCGTTATAGCCATATGCTTATGTAGGAGAAATTAATTTCAAGATATTTTGTCTGGGTTTTTTGCGGAGAAATTTTTTTCTCGAAAATGCAGATAACAAAATGTTCAAGTCACTCTTCGCTTTAAGTTGGTACAGTAAAATTGTATTCAAAGTATTAGAATTCATTATAAACTTTTAATTTACTTAATTTGACTAAATCACGTCGGTGGGAACATAGTATAAAATCCGTAGAATGTCAATTCAATGCGTCGTCGAACTTAAATTGCTTTGTTCCGAAAACAAACACCTCGAATGTTATTTTAGTCTCCGATTGTGTACGCGTTGTGGAGAATTTTCCGTTCCAATTGATACCTCGAAAGGGCCGAATTGTAAACGAACTAAGGTCAGCTATTCGCGTATTCACAAGCCTAAGAAAGTTCTTGCCCTATTAATAGAGGCAAATGCGCAAACGAAATTTCAACCCGGTATGATGGTCCCAAAGAACTCTCTCTCCGTAAAAAAATAATCAAAGAGGCTTTTTAATATATGGTCTTCCAAAAGGAACTTCCGAACTTTGACAGTTGATAGCGGTCATCTTGTTGAAGCTTAATCTGTCAAATTGGCTGTCATTTATTCAGTTTATTATGCCAAATCACCATAGACGGATATAGTGTCCAACGAGAGGTGGAAATGATATTTTTTTTTTATCAAAATGGGTGTTCTGTTCAGTGAGTATGAGTTGGAAGACAGAGGATCGACCGCAACTGATATTTTATTTAAGACCCAACCATAATTATTGAAGGATTAGAACGTACGTTGCCTTACGAAACAGTGCCAATAAATTTGATTTTGTATTCCCAATCCTAAATGGTTTTGATAAGTTTCGTTCATTTTTGTGCAGAGGCAGGGACATAAGCCCCAACTTTTAGTTTTGGGACTTAAGACCCAACCATAATACGCGAAAGAAATAGGAAGCTAGTGTCAAAACCAAACGAAAAGTTTTTTTCCGTTTTGTCCAATATATAACTTGAACATAAAAGCCTTAAGAAAATACAAGCATTTTTGACATTCCGTAAGGAAAGCACTTGAAAACGTACATTACGGACGGAAATAAAACTGAACGAAACTGTTTCAAAGTAATTTCGGGTTGGTTATACAAATCACATGTACTCGCACTATGTTTCGTACGGAAACTTACATACGTTCCAAATCTTCAATTATGATTCCTTATAGTTCCACATGAGGGGGACCTAATTCCCAAAATCTAATTTGGGACTTTTAACCCACATTGGTGGGACATAAATTCCAATTTTTGTTCGAGAATATGAGACAGAAGTCCCAAATTTGATAAGAGATAGTATTTTAAGGAACAAAAGCTATCACTTAAATGGAGGCTCTGTGAAGTAAGGCCCAAGATATAAGATCCCAAACTAAAATATGAAATAAGGCCCCAAAATTGGACTTTCCTTACAAAATAGTGGTCAAAAATCGCGCGAACAACTATTCTAATATTCGCTCATGTTTTTACAAAACAAGCCTTACATTGCCTATCTATTGTGGTTTTGAGCAGAAAAATTGGAAAAACGTGCGATTTTTACAACTAAACACCACCAGAGAATTTAGAGTTTTGAAGTAAATTAATCAAAAGGAAAAACGCCCGATATTTAAAAACATGAATAACATTAGGCCCGAAAAATGTTATTCGGGTCACTATAAGATTTGAAGTAGGTATAAGGTTGGGTAATGCAATTTCTTTCTATCCGAAAAAACCTAAAACAAGGATTCATGACCCGGCCACTTAAGAAGCCATTGTGTTCGTGACAGAGGATCCGAATTTATCGATCCGACGCGCTGCACCGTTGTCAGCAACTCCGTCTCTGCCCGTCCACTACAACTACATGGAAATATTTGAGGAAAGATCTTGGCCTACACCCACATCCATATAAGATTTAACTGGTGCAAGAATTAAAGACAACTCACCATCAATTGCATCTTGTGTTCGTTGAATGGGCTGAGAATCAACTGAAAGTTAAACCAGATTTTTATCGTCAAATCATCTTTAGCGACGAGGCTCATTTCTGGATTAACAGATATGTAAAAAAGTAGAATTGGCGTTTTTGGAGCACAATTTTCGAGATTCGAAGGCGTCGTCATCGGCCCATTAAAATTTGTCCTTACATCCGAAACTGGTGCCAACATTACCGTGAATGGCTAATGCTACAGGCAAATGAATCGTGAAATCATTACGGGGGGAAATAATAATAGTGCCAACAAGATGGCCCAACTCAACTCAATATGTCATTTAGCGCGTGCGTCCATTAGTTTATTGAGCCAAGCGATTGCTGACGGAATCATCTCAAATAAATTGCACGACTGGATCGCACGTACTCGCTCAAATGTGCGCTCACATCGTCGAATACAATTTAAATAAAAGGCACGACTGGGTCGCACGTACTTGCTCTTATGTGCTAATCCTTTTTAAGTGCAGGCGTCTTTTTGACAAAGATTTTATTTTAATATTTTTTGTATGACGTGCAACTTCCTTACAATCGTTTTGGGGTGAAGCTCGAACGAACATGCGTCACGACAAAGGGATAAACACATAAATATATAGGATTGTTAGCTTTTGCAGTTTTTTAGTGTAGTATTATCTTTCCACTTGCTGCTTACTGTTTATAATATAATTTGCTAATAGAAAGATACAAAGGACTTTTTTCAGTTAAATTTTCATTTTGGTATGGAAAAATTTGAACAACTGGCATAAAGATTCGTCGGAATCAGCAGTATGGCAATAATGCTAGGTAAAGGGACCTTTATACGTCCCAATATGGGACCAATGGAATTTATAAAGGATTTAGGTACCTATAATAAGGTTGGAAGGAAGGTAGGTACTAAAATTAAGATAGTGTTCCAACTACTGTTAAGCCAGTAGGTATAGAGACAATATTAAAAGTTAACACAGTGGTTTTGTTTATTTATAGGAAGGTGTAAACTTTTGTTTTCTCGATTGAAATTTTTGCATTCAGTAGTAATCGAATAGTTTTTTTTATTTGTTAGTTGTTTTTGTGTGTTTATCAAAGGCTTCCTTATTTATTCTGTGCTTTTATGATGATGAAAAATACTTTAAAATACGTAAGTATGTATGTAATGTAGGTTGTCACTTTCTTTTATTTGACTAATGGCTTGGCTAGGGCTTAGCCGAGCAATATGAAATAAAATGTTGGGGAAAAAAATTTATGAATTCAAAAAAACACTACTCATAACGTTTTTTGGAAAAAAATGTTGTAAGCCATCTTATTTCTTTTGCTGTTTTCTATTTTATGAATTTTTCATTTCAAAATCGTTCGACCAGTTTTTTCAAAAAAATGTTTTTTTTGAAAAACTTTTCGAAAACATATTTTAAATTTTTTTTTAGTATGTCAATTTTAAGAAATCTATAGTTTATACTAGGAAAAAAATTAAAAAAAAAATCTATAGATCCGTTTTCAAAATATTCAAAAAACAAAATATTTTTTTAAAAAAATTATTAAAATTTAAAAAAAAATGTTTTTGAAAATTTTGATAAGCAATATTATTTAAATCATAAAACACTACATATTTTGAAAATTTCATCAAAATCCGTCAATTAGTTAACGAGAAAGTCTGATTTTAAAAAACCGGTCATATGGGAGGTACCGTTATAAAACTTTTTCTGAAAAATCCATTAAAATTAAAAGATAGATTTTGCACAGAAAACATCATTCTGAAAGTTTAATCAAAATCGTAGAAGCCGTTTTCGAGAAAAATAAGTTTTTTTAATAAAAGTTATATGGCAGGTACCGTCAGTTTTGGAGCTAGAATGCCAATTCCAAAAACTGTCGGGTAGAGCACTCTAAAAATGCTATATACCAAGTTTGAATCAAATCGGCCCAACCGTTTAGGCTGTAGATATCGATACGGACAGACAGACAGACAGACAGACAGACAGACAGACAGACGGACGGAATTTCCGGACCAACTTTTTTTGACTTCTCTATCATCGTAATATCATGTTTGATTGTTAGAATTTTTTTTTTTTTTTTACGAATGCATAACTTGCCTTATAGTCCCTATAATCGCAAGTAAAAATAAGTATAGAAATAACACTATCTGAAATTAAAAAAAAGTGTAAGAACCACAACATTTAACGGTTTTTAGTAAATATGGAGTACGCCATTACACGTCTTGTATAGTAACGAATTTATAAAAAAAGAATTTCGAAAATAGTAGAACGGATTTTGATAAAATCCTGTTTTTTTTGTTTTTAGTTTTTTTTTGAAATTTTGATATGCAGTTTTTGAAAGTTTATTAGTATACATGTGATTATAAAATTTAAAATAATTGTTTTGATTAGTTTTAAAAATATTAATTTTTCAAATTTTTTTTAAATTAATTTTAATTAGGAAGAAAATTTATTCAAAATTTTGATATGCAAAATTAATTTGGTCACATAGATCTTCTCAAAGATAAAAAATGACAGAAATCCAAAAAGCCGTTACCGAGAAAGCCAAAAATTAAAAAAAAAGTTATATGAAAGGTGTCATTAATAGACTATTTCCGTAAATTTGGTTTTGATTAAATTGAAACTAGTATTATCAAACAAATCCTCCAAAAATGTCATTAAAATCGTTGAAGTCGTTTTCGAGAAAAATAAACTTTTCCTTAACAGTTGTATGGCAGGTACCGTTATTTGTAGGCCTACAAATAAAATTTCAATTTTTCCTCTAGGGAATGCCAAAAGAATCACACACACCAAATTTGAAGGAAATCGCTTAAGCCGTTTAGGCTGCAGCTCGCTATTATACAAACAGACTGACATACAGACAGACATTTTTTGTCGATAAATTTTTAGGCTTCTCTATAATCGTAAGCTCATGGTTGATTGTAAGAATTTTTTTGTACGAATGCATAATTTGACCACCTCGTTCGTGTGATTTGACACCTTTGGAGTACTTTTTGTGTGGGTACGTCATTTCTGGTCTATAGAGTGATAAACCAGAAACGATTGATTATTTAGAAGCCAACATTGGACGCATTATCGATGAAATAAGACTCCAAAAATTGATACATAATTGGACAGACATTTCCATGAAATCTGTGAGCTAATAAAGCCATTTTGGTCATTCCATTGAATTTGTTTTGTTTTGTTTTAAAAAAATGTTACATGCCTCTAAAAAAAACACCCCTTACATCGAAACTCAAACCGACAATATAATATACCTCTCTTAGATTTTACTTCGGTGATCGGGATCATTAGGGGAAAAGACAAAACCGATATGTGGCGCTGGTGGGGGGATACAGTGCAACGTCAGGTGTGTCAACTAGTCCTTACTAAAAAAAACAAAAAAACAATTACATTATTGTCAAAAGTTTCAAATTATTATACAGTTTGTGCTGATCAGATGCGTAAGTATGGGCATTACTAATGCTCAATTCATAACCAACAATATCCTTCAAATTCTGAAACCAACACCTCTCAACTCATAATACAGCATAAATCCCAGATGATGGCTGCAAAAAAAATACAAACAACCAAATATTTTTAAATACCTTTCTACTTTGTATACAATAGTTTGAAGCAAAAATACTTGAAACATTTTCCAATTTGTGTGAAAATATCGAGAAAAACAAATTTCAAATTCTTTTGATGTTTTGAATATTATATTGCACAGAGTTCCATATTCCAAGGAAAGGACACGATCAGCCATTAATTAAAAACCCCTCCAAAACAACATACATAATGTCAGTTTGGATAAATGCCAAATTTTCTGTATTTGATTAGTAAGTGCATAGGTGGAGTATTTTGCTTTCGGTCTTCTCAAACTGTTTCAGACATTCCACCCTCTTTCAGGTATTGTGTCTAATGAACTCTTCGAAAAAAAACTTCTTTGAGACGCAATCACATAGACCGTGGGCAACATTTACCCATCCGCCCGAAATAAAATTAGAAAATAAATTTAGAAAAATAAAAACTGCAACTTTGAAAATTTGGCATTAATCCAAATAACCAGACGTTTTTGTACACAAATACGCGAGTAGGTATCTTCTTGTATTCCCAAATGTTTTAGGAATGTTTTGTGTATTCTGTGATATACTTTTGGACTATTCATTTGATCGCGTTGTATGAAAATTCATAGAAATTCTTAAAAAAAAAAATTCATAATTGGAAAATTTTAATTCATAATTGGAAAATTTTAATTACTTATGTATAGTTGAAAAGTGTTGATTTAACTTATATATGTAATCTTTCAATGCTCAGTTGACAATGTTAAAAAAATTGGCAATTTAAGGCTATCCTGTAATCCCAACCGAACGCTACCTTTACAATCGAGGCGATAGCGTTTGCTATTACCGGGAGCCCGCGAGAGTTCTTAGTGTCTTATTTATTCATTGATCAAAACCTCTATGGGCTTCAATTTAAAAGTGATCACCGTGAAGCACCGTTTACAACCAGATAGGGGGACAACGTTTTCTGGGACTGTTGGAAACATGCAAAAAAAACTTATTCCATCGTCGTTGATCTTTCGTATGGTACCTTTGTATATAGATACCTATAGTACTACCATCAGTGTTTGAAAACTAGCGCCATCTAGTGCGTCTACATCTCCCTAAAGGTTTTCTCTGAGTGGAGACCGCAACGTAGACTTTTAGTAGGGGAAATGTACTCAACACATATGCAATGTTAGAAAAAGACAGAACGACAAAAAGTAATAGCAGTCAGAAGGAAACAAACCATGAACACTTTTTCATGTTATTTCATTACCATTTTCTTAAAATAAGCGATAATGAGAGAATGAAAGATAGTTATTTAGACAGGTATGTGAGGAGTTTTAATTTCTGCCTTGAAAATACACTGTTTTTGGTAGGGTTTTTTTTATAGATACGGCAACAGGATGAAATTTATCTATTTAACGATTTTTGTGGTAATTTGATATTTGGTTTGGTTTTTTTGTGTACAATTTTGAATGGTTACCATGTTTGATTATTATATCAATTTTTTTAAGTCTGCAAAAAATTTAATTAGTTGGAGTACCTACCTAGTTACTTATTTTACAAATAAAACACATTGTTTGCAGATATTTGTACCTATGTTAGAGTATCTCCACTTATCACCTCAAATATCTAGTACTAAATCTACTACTAATTACTAAATATACTACTAAATCTACTACTGGCTACTAAATATAGTACTTAATATACTACTAACAACTAAATCTAGTACGAAATCTACTACCAAGTACTAAATCTAGTACTAAATATAGTACCAAAACTACGATAGTACTAAATTCTAGTGCTAAGCACTGAAAATCTAGTACCAAAATACTATTGTACCAACAACATAGTACCAACTGGCACCAGTTTTATATATAACGAACGTTCGAGATTGAACAATATTTATATTAAAACTTTAAGCAGTCGAATCCGAATATGGCAACATTGGTAGTTGATTTTGGTATAAGAAATACAGAAAATACAGAAATAACAAAATTTCTTGAAAAATGCAAAATCCAAAAAAATAATTGAGGACGCACAATCTTGGTTTGTTTACGAAAAATCAAAGGGAAATCCATTAATTTTTGTTTCCCTTACTCTGGTCTAGTGTCACTTTTTGAACCTTTCACTCGTACTTATTATTCATTATTTCTGCCTATTCTTGTACTCGTTCTAACTAAAAACTTTTTTCAAACAAACCATACAACCTACTCTGTCATCATTATTTTTCTTTCTACTCTCCAAAACCCATACAAATGTATATCGTGTTGACAGAAAAAGCTATTACAGCGACGTTGCGGCTCTACCTCGCTTAACTAGAAGCTGCCTCATGGTAGTACTATAGTTTTCATATACAAGGATTGTACTTAATCAAGATCAGATAATGTCAAAAAAGTAGTACTTACAGCCCTTTACCGGGACAAAATACCGCTTTTAAGAGCTCAAAGGTGCAAAAATTCGAACAATATATATTACTATCTATAGTTTCTAATCCAGTAAATAGAGGGGTTTTATCCCTGAAAAAGGTAGTTCTGAATTGTTGATTGGGATGCTCCACATTTTTCACGACCACACCCCTCCGCCCCTTCCACAGTCAGGTAAAAATGATTGAAAATTGGGACTTTTCACTCTTTGGCCTATAATATTTTTTTTTTATAATTAATGCGCGCACAAGGGACTCTTTGTTTCTCTTTTAATGTAACACACTGCGCGGGCATTAGGAAGATAGGGAGGGGAGAGATAGGAGGTGTCGATTAACATTGGTTTTGAATGCTTGAATATTGAAATGGCAAGGGAAAATCTCGCCAAAGTCGTGTTGTACGGCTAAAAAAAGAATCTCTATATTTCACGGTACGTCCGAAATTGGGCTCAAGGGTAAACTGATGGGCATTCCTGGCATGGGGAAACACTTCAAAAACAACACATCTAGACAAGATACTGAACCTACAACATCGTTTAATTAAACTAGTCAAACCTATCAGTGCCAACTTTAAAGTTCTAGATTTAAAAGCAATTTACCGTTTGACTGTATTAAAATATTATATGGATGATGAAAGATTCCTACAACCGATAAGACATAATCTTAATACCAGGAGAAGAGCGCTTGGGATGCTTGAAATTCAGTCCACATTCAACGTCTACGGGAACAGAGAGCTTAGATAATACTACTCCAAACATACTAAATCAATTACTTCAAAATATTAAAAAAAATTGTAAAACTTTAAAAAAAGAAAAAAAGAAATTCACAAACATCTGCTAGAATTGTATTTTGTGCGATGATTAATATTATACATAAAAAACTTCAACTCTTAACTTTCAACTAAGTCTTAAATCGTACTTATTTTTCTTTGTTTTGCTTTTTATATAATTAATAAGTCAACATTTATTCAAACGAAAACATTACCTGAACTTTTGAATTACTTGGAAACTTTACTTTTTATAACCGCCTGCAGATAAGGGTAAACTACTGTAAACCGAAATTATTGTAAAAATAAAGAAATTTTGAAACTGAAACTATTGTATTTTTATACATAAATATGTATGGGAAATTTATGCCTGTGTACGTAAAAACACAAGAAGATTTAGAGGATGTGAGTGGCTCTTTTTTGATTTTCTAGGAACAACATCCTCCTTCATCCTCTTTCACTTCTACGATTTTTGACCTAAGTGCACACCGTATGTGAATTAATGATGTGTTTTTGTTGTATTAAAATATAGGTAACTTAGTTCTGAATTTGAATAAAAAATTAAATAAAAATTAATATTATATAATATGTTGCGACAAGAAAAATAACATTATCATTATCAAAGGCGGATTTTTATTTTAAAGTGATATGCATTTTTTTAACCCTCACTGGTTTGGCCATCGCCACCATTGCCAGATGTAAGAATATGTGTAACACAAAACTAAAAATGGCTGTGTTTTTAGGTTTGTTCACCTTAAACGAAACCTTAAACATTGAAGTGAAGTCGTTTAGCTTAAACGAAAAGTTTAACTCCCCTTTCCATTTAAACGAGCACTCTAAAACTCAAAAATTATTAAACGGAAGTTTAAACTGAAATCAGAGTTTAAACCCCACTGTGAAACTGGGGGTAAGTCCTTTATAGCCATACCCATAACAAAGCTTTTTGAGTTGTTATTTTTTTAAATATCATTTGATACCATCGCGCTGAACTGCCCTACTAAGCTGAAGTTTTGAATACATGTGTATTCTGCCTATATATTTGGCATAATGTGCTCGAATGCGCAACTGAAAATTGCAAAAATTGCACAAATTGCTCTTTAGCTCATTCGGAATGGGCTCCGCTTCTTATAATTCCCGCTTCTTATAATTCTATTTTGTATACCTAATCCCACTTTATTGAAATGCCGCTTTTTATAATATCATTTCTTGTTTATAATCCCGCTTTGAAAAATGTTTATTTTAATAAACCAGAAGAAATGTAGAAACAAGTAAAATAAAAAGAAATTTTTTAGTTCACTTACTTTTTTATTTTAAATATTATAGTAAATATTACATTACCAGCATGTGTAAGGGAAGACATGCTGCCCCCTGGAACCCCCTCCCCCCTGCCATGGACCACTTTCATTTTGGTTAGTTTACTAGAAAACTCTAAATGCAATTTTTGAAAACAATCCGCACAATGTCTTTGAACAAAATAGTTGACAAAAATCGCGAGATTTTTATCAACTATTCTGTTTATTACATTACATTACATTTTTAATCTACTCCGTAGATAAATCTAAAATGGAAGACACACTACGAGCACTGGCTACTGAGGCTTGTTTTAAAAAAACATCAGCAAATTTACAGTTTTCTAGTAAAATTAACTAAAATGAAAGTGACCCCAGACCATAGAGTAAATATATTATAAATATATATAAATATAAAATAAAATATTATAACGCAACGTTGGAGAAATAGTTCATTTCCGATTTTTTCCCAAATCTCGTTCTTCAGAACTACATATATATATATATATAAATATATAAAACAAATATCAAAACAATAATTTAAATGACTTAAGGCCTCGTCAAACAGATCGCGTTTTGAGGCCGCGTTTCAACGCCGCGTTTTAATACATATCCCATGTCACATAGATCGCCGCTTCAAAACGCGGCGTTAAAACGATTGATTGATTGATTACAAATTGTTTTTTTTTTTGACACCGCGTTAGAAAGATTTTTTTTAAATTATTTTGTGCTTGGTGAATTAAGTTATTCTGAATTTGTTGTAGACATTTTTTTTACTTATTTTGTATCATTTAATATTGTTTTAAATGGAAATAAATAACCTGATTGGCATTTGGTGAAAAAATAAATGAAAATCAAGATTCAAATGTGAAACGTGCTGCGCAAAGCTCTCTGTTTGACGTTCTCTTACACCGCATTTATAACGCCGCGTCAAAATAATCTTAACGCCGCGTTAAAAACGGGTTCTGTTTGACGAAGCCTTTAATTGAGGGTTATTAATTGAAAATATTTGTAGTAGTGCCCCG
This sequence comes from Platycheirus rosarum, assembly GCA_963971375.1. Classification (NCBI taxonomy): domain Eukaryota; kingdom Metazoa; phylum Arthropoda; class Insecta; order Diptera; family Syrphidae; genus Platycheirus; species Platycheirus rosarum. The sequence continues at coordinate 118,339,425 of OZ020509.1, read as the reverse complement.
TGGCTTAGTGGTTAGTGTGTCGGACTGCTAAGCGAATGAGCCTGGGTTCGAATTCAGTTCATAACCGTTTTCTTTTCCGAGGTACTGCCTCTTGCGACGAACTGACAAAACCTGCAAGAGTAAAATTTGTCTCGAAAAAGTGCATCTCATGTAGCCGTTCGGACTCGGCGGTAAACTGTAGGTCCCATCCATTTTTGCAGGTTAACAACACAAACCGGAATGGTTGAGAGTATAAGTCACTAGGCCTTGGCTCCTTAAGGCGCCAATAAATTTATTTATTTATTATCTCAATTTGTACACATAGATATATATATATATATACATATATAGATAATATATATATATATATATGCTCAAAAAAATAATCTTTTCTAACGTGGCGTCAAAAAAAAAATTTGTTATTTATTTCAACGCCGCATCTTGACCCAGCGTATTGACACCGCGTTGAACTCGACGCGGCGTTGAAAACGCGCCTTTTGTGACATGGGATATGTATTGCGGTATATTACAACGTGGCGCTAAAACGCGGCGTCAAAACGCGGCTGTTTGACGAGACGATATAGCCCTGGCTCCTCAGCTCATAATTTTCGCATTAGTTTTGCGCAGAAACCTTCATTATCACGTTGCAACAACCAATTTTTGGACCACAATGAACGAATTCTTTGCAGTGGCCTTTGGTTGTTATCGGAGTCATCGTCACTGCTGCTTTCCAATATGTAGGCCGCAAGAATCGCAACCTCTACGATATTTCGTGTGGACATACTTTATTTGACTTTTCACTTTTGCCTTTAATCACTGAAATTGGAAATGCATTATTTATTCTTTTTTTCAATTAAATTAATTTAGGCAATTTAAACACTTCACAAACTCACGTCTATATTTAACCAAAACAACCAAAACAACCAAGACACAGGGACTCATTTGAGTGACGCCGTGTAATCGTCACTGTTGAAAATGATAAATGTCATAGCAGTTTAGGCTCACCGCCAACGATCAGCTGTTTGAGAGTTGTCACGTCGTGTAATGGTCACTGATTTGCATGTCCTTGCAGTGACACCGTGATACAGGGACAACAGGGACACACTTTGACGTTCATTGTATTTTGGGCCAACAAGGACAGACATGGGTCATTCGTGTGATAGTCACTGTAGCTAGCTGTGACACGATGACCTTTGTCGCATCAGTGACGGTGGTAGGACCTATTTTGTTGTGACGTCACAGTGTCCCTGCAGTGACCAATTACAAGGACCGTCTAATGCTAGCTTTATAGCCCACATTTGGGGACATCTTTCATTGTTGAATTGGGGCCTGTTTCACCATGAAAAATAAGTCCTAGTTTGAAGGATGAAATAAGTCCCCAAAAACCCATGAAATAAATCCCTAATTTTGGGGTTTTATTTCATATGAAAAAAATCCCCACCTCAATAAAAATTTTGGTGGGTTATTTTATTTTCATTTTGGGGGGTTATTGCGTTGGACTAGGAATTTTAAAGTGGCCGCCATTTGGAATTTAAATTTTATTTATTTTTGTTAAATATCTCGCTTATTTTCGACTTTTGCCGAAAAATGCACATGACAAAAGTTGTTCAATATTTTATTTCCAACAACTTTGGTCTTAATAATTTTTTTTTCTACGATACATATTAGGGTTAAGGTCTTATAGCAGCCGCCTTGATAGCAGGTTAAAGGTGATTAGCAGACAGGTTATTACCTATGGATGCCCCGTGTTGTTCGAGCTTGCCAGGGATGCAAGAAGCTCACATTTGAGCTCAGCTCACAGATCAGCTCACTTTTGAGCTAGCTCTTTTTTCGACCAAGCTCATATGTGAGCTAGCTCACTTTTTTAACTAGCTCAATTTTGAGCTTAACAGCTCAGCTCTTAAGCTATTGAGCTATTGGTTGAGCTGAGCTGTTGGTTGAGCTGAGCTATTGTTTGAGCTTTGCGTTGAGATAACACCTATGTGTACAATGTTTTCAGTTGTAGTTTTTTAAAGAAACATAGTTATTATTTTTGTACTGCTTGGTTAATGGTGATATTGGTTTTGGAATATTTATAATGTAACGGGTCCGCCATCTAACGTTGTTTTTTTAACTAGTGCTTATTTCGTGAATGGTAACATTTAGCTCATGTCTGATTTAACAGGTAATTAGTTTTATACTTCTGCTAAACGAAGCTGTTAGGAAGAAGTTAGGTATCTGGTAGTGAAAAGAAAAAGGGTACGAAAGAAAAATATATGTATGTGTGTGCGTAGAGACCTGCTTTATGATACAAAAATAAATTGCACGACTGGATCGCACTTACTTGCTCATATGTGCGGTTACATTGTAGAATAAAATTAAAAAAATTAGAGTGAACATCAAGGCATTTATTAAATTTTTGTGACTTTTGATTGTTCGAATAACGTACGTTAAAATGTATTGGGTGAAATAATTTAAACGCCATTTTATTTCTTTAGGAACTGTAAGAAAGCGTGAATTATTTTCAAAATTGTAGGAGCCGTTTTTAAATAAAACGGTTTTTTTAACAATTTTTTTTTTAAATAAAAAAAATAATTTAAGAATACAAACTTAAGCACAAAAATAACGTGCATTTAAAAACAAAATTAAAAAAAAAATCACTTACCCGTTTTCAAAATATTGATTTTTCAATAATTTTTTTTTTTAATTTATGCAAAATTACTCAGGCTACCTATATCTTCTTGAATATCAATTTTGATTGTAATCGGATCTCCAGTTTTCGAGAAAGTCAAAGAAAAAAAAAACCGCTCCTATGGGAGGTACCGTTTTTAGCCCACCATATTACATTTTTTTCACTAAAATATAATGCATACCTGCAGTAGCACACAGATTTTTTTTATAAAAATTCTTGGAGCCGTTTTCGAGAAAAATAAGCTTTTACATAACGGTTATATCACAGGTACCGTTAATTTTTGAGCTAAAAAAAAATTTAAAAAACTCCTCTGTAGAATGTCAAAATAACCTTAAGTTCAAAATTTGAAGATGATTGGCCCAACCGTTTAGGCTGCAGTCCAATATACATCCGTACAGACAGACAGACAGACTGACAGACAGACAGACGGACAGAATTTTTCCAGTAATACAAATATGTTTCTCTATCATCGTAATGTCATGTTTGATTGTTATCTCAACATTTATAATCTGCTTATAGTACCTATAATCGCATGTAAAATATTATAGAAATTTCCTTTCTGTTTATGAAATTTATTTTATTTTAAACTATTTGGGGATCATTAATGTAAAGCCTTAAGGATTGCCTGGCTTTATTAAGGGGTCACAACATGCTTGTTCTAATTTATAAGAAAATAATTGCGCGATAGACTTAATTGTAAACTAGTAAACATTTCAAAATTAGTAGTAAAGCATTCTTAAAACTAGAATTATCGCGTATTCAACAGACAGGTAGTTGGGGTTTTCCAATTTTTGATTAATGGCATAACAAGGACCGTTTAGGTTGCGGATTTGGTAGCTTATTAGTAAAAACACCCAACAGATATCGTGGTGAACAAGAAAAGGAAACTAAATAGAAGAGGTCAATTAATTGACTACTACACTCTCAGTGTCAATTTTTTGACAGTTCTACACCAATACTTATTTGACCAGCTTGTAGGCATTGTCAAAAGAAGGCAGTAGATTTCCATCTTTATAGTATAGTTATTCTATGTACCTGCCTAACACCTTGCAGATAGAAAATCCACAGACACATAATTCACACACATAAACGCACGTCATATTTTTAGGAACGCCAACAGTCCCAATTAAGTTTAAATTCAAATGTTGGAAAATTTTGAAGTTTGTAGGACGTATAGATACCTATTTTCAAATAAATTTGTTGGAAAAAAAACATTATAAGTTCTTAAGTATAAATTGAGCTATGTATACTTGCATTTTTGAGCGTCCATACATATAATATAGACCACTAAAATCATAAACGTAAAGAAAACATAAAAACTCATTGCGAAAAAATACAAATTTTAGATTAGCCGAACTTATTTAGATTAACTGATGGAAATTCATCTTAATCATTTGAATTCAAAATAGTCCTCACCATCATAACCATTCACCAACCATTAAAAAAATTATAACTATATTTCTTAAACAAACTACAACTGTACACAATCTTATAGAATATTTGTTTTTATAACGTTAACAAATGTTAATTTAGCTCATCATAGCTCAAAACACAGCTCAGCTCACATCAGCTAAGGTCACACAGCTCAGCTCACATCAGCTCAGCTCAGCTCACCTTAGTTCATGTGAGCTAGCTCTTTTTTAAGCTGAGCTGTGTGCTTTTTTCAGCTCTTTTTTGAGCTTGTTGCAACCATACTATATCTAATGAAAAAGATTCGGGTGTTTGAGAGATAGTGTCTTCGTCTCTGTCCTATATAACATAAAACAGAACACCAGAGCCAGAGTACAAACACTACTATCCCAACGAGGTATTAAATATAGAACGGGCCAATATAGGTAAACAGGATAGATAACTTTTTAATTAAAATATTTCGAATTCACATTATAAGGGCTATGAGTTCGACTAAAGGGCAAATCTTCAGGGCTTACTACCCCCAACATGAAAGTTTTGTAAGAATGAGCGGTCCGCCCAGGTTTTTCCTTAATCTATTTTTTATTCAAAAAAGTCGATGTAGATATGATGTCACAAAAATGTCGATAGGGGGCTTCCGATACAGTAGGGCAGTGCTCGCCAGGAATAAGAGAGATCTTTTAATCATGTAAATGTCTGTTTTGGTGCCTACATGGAGCTGGGTTTTGACAGTTACGAAGGCACAAAAACTATACACTGTATTTTTCCAGAAATCAACAATACCATCTAAATGATTGTATCCACGAAGTTCGAAGGATCATAATCATTACTAAATTCAGAATGGAAATAAAAACTATAGGTACTAAGCGAAGAGGTGGTCAACACATTAAGCAGAACAGCCAAGTTTTTCCGAGATGACCAGCTGAAGGATTACGTCTAGATACGACCTTTAAGAATCTTTTTCGAATCATTAATTATTTTGGAAATGTTTATTTTTATTTCAACCAATAATCTTTTCGAATAACCACAGAATAGAAAAGAACCATAATACAAATTATAGAAAATATTTAATCACCTAATAACTAATGTATCTGTGATATTGTATCACCTCTAAAATTGCAAAATTCAGGAACATCTGAACAAAATTTAGAATGCCAATAAAAACACATAATATTTGCATCAAATGTGACAAAAGAAAATGTTTTAATTGTTGGTTTTCAATTTTTTTTTAACATTTCCAACATATCAATCCACATATTTATAGATCAGCTAACCTACAAGTCCATCTGTAGACCGTGGAAATGCTTTCTTCCCAGTGTAAACCTAATCTCCATATACCATAGCAGAAAAAAAATATATTGTTTTCTTTTAGGCGTCCAAGTATTAATGTGCCAATCCCAATACCAAAAGGTGTATGCGTGTGACTCACTTTCAATAATGTGAACGCAGAGAATACAATCTTTCAAAAAATAAAAAAAAAAAATAAATCCTATGTATCTCAAAAACATTCTAGTTTAAAAACCCGCAAGAATATTCTATTCGACAGAAAAAAAAATTTAAATTTAGAATTTGTAAATTCTAAAATGAATAGACGCACACTCTAAAAGCAAAGCTACTAAATAAGGAATCACCATATGTATGCATCTCAAAAGCTATAGCCAGCATTTTCCATACCCATACCCACACCGTGTTGGATCTATTTATCTAGGAAAACTCAGATCGTATTTTTCCTATTATTTTACTCATTAGATATAAAGAAAATTTTGTGGTTGTATTGGGGGAAATTTGGACAATTTTCGAACGGCGGAAATTTAACATAAAGTACGTCGTCTTCACAATAAAATTGATCAGAACAGTCAGTACGCTCTGACCGCTCGATCCAACCAGACAACTAAAGTAAAGCAAGATGGTAAGGATTTGAGTTGAAAATAAATAAGAACAAAATAAAAATTAAATTTTAAATTTTAACAAAAAAAGTGAAAAGTGAATTTAAAAAAATAACAAATTTGCTAAAAAAAAAATTATAAAATAAAAGTGTTAATGCTAAATAAAAAAATAAAAACCTCATAAGACAATTATTTTTTTAAATAAGTGACCCATAAAAACAAAGTGTCCAAAATGCCTTCAAGAAACATTAAAATTTAATAAAAATGGATTACAAAATAAAGGACAAAAGGATCCGTGATAATTCATTTATCCCTTCTCGGAAAAATGCCATCGAAAAACCTTATCCCTGACAGTTTTTTTTTATCTATTATGGAGTTCAAAACACTTGAGTGAAAGTCGAACACATATTTTTAAACATAAACCGTAAATAGAATCTTGCCTGAGTGTCGAAACACAAGTGTGTCGTAACGGTAACATGATCTTAACAGCCTCGTGACGTAAGCGGCTGAACTTCTAAACTGTTTCCTAAAATAGAATTATCTGAAGAAATTTTACAATCGGACTAAATATTTTACCTCGAATGAAATGTGATCACTTTTTTTTCTCTTAAATTATAGTGCCTTAATAAATAATTATTAGAACTCTTTAATTTGTATTTTTAAAAATTCCACATTTTTGTAAATTATTTTTTTTCCTCTGCAGTAACCTTAATCTTAAAACATTCGGAATATTAAAAAATTAAAGGGCTAAGACTTTTTAATAAATTTTTAAATTAAAGAAATATTGATTCAATAATATTAAAAAAAAAATTACTAAAATTTTTCCAAAGAAAGCAAATTCGTTATTTTTAAAATAATTTTTTTTCACAAACCTTATATCATAACCACTTTTTTGTACATATTTTTTTTTATTATTTTATAATAGGCTGATGAGAAGAAGAAGGTTAAGAAGAAGAAGACAAAAGAAGAAGGTGGCACCTCAGAGACCGCTTCTGAGGCCGCATCTGAGGCAGCAACCCCTGCCCCAGCTGCAACTCCAGCACCTGCTTCAACCACTGGCTCAAAGAGGGCGTCCGGTGGATCCCGTGGATCAAGGAAATCAAAGCGTGCTGGTTCAAGTGTGTTCTCCGTGTTCTCACAGAAACAAATCGCTGAGTTCAAGGAAGTAAGTCAATATTGTAATTATATTTTTTTCGCTTTTTCGGTTACAAACATTTTGAGTGCAAAACTCTTTGAAAATATTGGTCAAAAGTGATCAAAACAGATTGAGATTTTCGAACAAAAACGTTTTCCCTAAGAAAAACTGAAACGCAAGTCGAATTAATTCTTAATTGTTAATTTGTTCTATATAAACAAACAATTTTGACAAAAACTATTTTCACTATAATTGTTCTAAATTTCATTTTCGGTACAAGTTGTAAAAATTTCTTAAATTGGGCCACATGTTGTGTAGTTTGTTTTTATAATACAAAATTCTTGGTCCAAATTTATTGTTGTTAATTGATGAATTTTAACTTTGTAACAAATTGTCAACAAAATCTTGAAAAAGTCACATTTTCTTTGACAACATTTTCCTGTTGTTCCAAATTTGTTTTACATTATATGAATGTTAGTAGAAAAAAACTTTATCCAAATATTTGCTCAAAATTGTACTTTTCGTACAAAATGTCAGAAAATAGGACCAAATTTTTCGATAAAATTATGTTGCTGTTTTTTACTTAGAAACAAAGCACATAAAGAAAAATTTAAGTGATGGCATTGATCCAAATTGTCTGTTATGGTCGATTCAGTTTCATATTTCTATAAAATTTTATCAGAAATTTTAAAAATCATATGAAGTTCAAGGTCATTGAAAAAGAACAAGAGCCACAAAAACTAAATTTAGATAGAAGTTTCAAATACATATATTGTTATTGTAGATATTTTTCCAATTTTCTGACCAAGAAAGTCAAAATTATAATTTTATCTTCACTTAGAAATTTGACGCTACTAAGTATTCCAAATTTGTTTTCTTTTTTATATATTCCTAAATATTAAATAAGAAATGCTGAAAACGAGATATTTGCCAAAAATTGTATTTTTGTCAAAAATGTTTTTTTTTCGGTCAAATTATGTGTGCTTTCATTTTTTGACAAATATTTTCATGACCAAGAAAAAACAATCGCAAGTGGTGACTTTGGTCTAAATATACAGTTTTTGTTCCAATTTTTTTCAGAATAATAAATATATCTTGAACAATAAGAAAGTAAAATGGCGTTAAAAAAGAACTAAATTTTAATATGTTCTAAATTTAATTTTCGGCTAAACACTTACAAGCCCTTGTCATGTATCACTTATAAAGATATATGCGCAATTTTTGCTATTTTGTTCCAAATTTCTGACCAAAAATATCAAAAATATCACTTTTCCACCAACACTTATCAAAATTATTTTTTTTTTCTTTCAAAGGCTTTCCAACTAATGGACGCTGACAAGGACGGTATCATCGGTAAGAACGATTTGCGTGCAGCTTTCGATTCCGTTGGTAAAATCGCCAACGACAAGGAACTGGATGCCATGTTATCCGAAGCATCTGGCCCAATTAACTTCACCCAATTGTTGTCGTTGTTCGCCAACCGTATGGCCCAATCTGGTGCCAACGATGAAGATGAAGTTGTAATTGCTGCCTTCAAAACATTCGATAACGATGGTCTCATCGATGGTGATAAATTCCGCGAAATGCTCATGAATTTCGGTGACAAATTCACCATGAAGGAAGTCGACGATGCCTACGATCAAATGGTCATCGATGATAAGAACATGATCGACACAGCCGCCCTTATTTCCATGCTTACCGGCAAGGAGGAAGACGAAGAAGGCGAGGAGGGTGCATAAAAACACCAAATGTTATAGTTTTTTTTTAACATTTTTATTTAATTATTTTGATTTATAGTTTAATTTAAACAAAAAAAAAAAACAACATTTTTCATTTTTCTTTTGCAAAAAAAAATCACAAACACCAAGTAAATATGAACAACAATATTTATATACATAAAAAATTAAATAATTTTTTTTTATTATTATTTTTTAAAAAAGTAATATATACAACACAAATCAAAGAAAAAAATATTGTTACCAACATCTTTTTTCGGCCGTCTGTACGGTTGAAATTATATTCAATATATATGAAAAAAAACAACAACAAAAAGTTTTCATAAAAAATATATTTTAATTTAGACAAAGGAATTCTTATAATATTTTTTAGCAAACAAAATGCAAATCGTCGTTCAACGTTAATTTTTTTCCTAATTTCATGGCTGAGAAGGTTTATTTATTATCTAAGCAAGAAAAAAAATTATTCGTCAAACATCTGTCATCTGTCATATAAAAAAAAACACATAAGTCATAATAATTTTCATAAAAAACAATTTTAAACTAACAACAACCAACTAAAAAAAATAACCAAAAGAGAAGTAAAATTTGTTTTGTACACAAAAGAGTTAAATTCAGTTAAACAATCTTCTATAATATTTACATATTTATTAAAAAAAATATATTTATTTATTTGTTTTAGTAGTGTGAGGATTTGAAATTTTGTTTTTTTTTTTTGTTTTTAGTGTGGAAAGCAAGCAATTTAAAAAAATCAAAAAAAAAACAAAGAAAACCAAAGAAAACCATTTAATCGAATGCATCAAGTTATATTTATTAATCCATTTGATGCATAAATAAGTAAATATATATATTAAAATACTCGTATATATATAGAAACCAACTACGCAAATCTTATACATTATTTCAGTTTCGAAGTTATTATTTATTAATTATATCTATTATTATATAACCAAAAAAAGATGCAAAAAGTATACAATTGATCAATGAGAAAAGTGCATCACCCTATATTATTATTTATCAACATATTTAAATATTCAAAAAACTAACTTTCGTGTGAGAAAATGAATATATTACTAACAATTGCATAAAGCATATATAATTATTAAAAAAAGGGTTAAAGTTTCCATAAAAAAAAAATACTAAAACAAATCATACGAAGTTATAGAATACTTTGAATTATTGCAACGATGCAAAACTATATTCTATTATTTATTTATTTAAAAAACATTAGTTTTTAAGAATTTTATTTAGCTTGGCTTAAAATTTATTACCCAGCAGAGAATACAAAAATCTATTCACGGAAAATCGTTTGTGTGTGTGCAATATGATTTTCGTCAGAAAAAAACACGAAATATTAACAAAACATCAAAACAGCAGCACACACATTTATAAAGGTATATACAAAAACTAAGTAGATACTTACATAGATATTTAAACGCACGAACCTTATCTTATTTAAACTACAAATTATAATATTATTCTTCACATTTACGCATACATACTTAAACCCACGAACATGTTCAGTTCAGATAGGCTTTTTTTTGAAAATCATGATTTGACGGATGCTTGCGAATTTTTTTTTTTTTTTTATAAACATGTATTTCAAATAAATTTTACATTACTTTAAAAATTGATTAATTAAATTAAAATATATTTTATGATTTCTTTTTTAAAGAAAACAAATATTTTGATGACTGAAGACTTAAAAAAATAGAAAGACAAAAAGATAAAAAGATAAAAATAAAACACCTATGTTGCAAAAAAAAGTCGTCAGAAAACTTTTTGTTATTTTTCTAATTTATTTAATAATTTTATTTTAAAAAAATCATGACATATATGAATTAGGTAAAAAGACAACTTTTACTAACTTTGTTTTTTCATCAATGCTTGTAAATAATCATCATCATTTCATTTTCCATTTTTTAGAAGAATTTTTTTCATTATTTATTTTTATTTTAACAAAAAAAGATATTATTATCAATTCATTCGAAATTATTTCGTCAATTATCTTGGCCCTTATTGAAGTTGGGGTAGGTAATAAGACGGATTTTATCCTTCGTCGACAATGTTTTGTGCCACTGTAATAACTATATGACGGCAACGCCATTTTTACCAGGCTATGATTTTATTAGACTCATATGGTAATACAGAGCAATGATCCCGAACTGACTTTAATCTATGTGGTTTTAGTTAAGTTAGTGGATATTAGCAAAGCATCCAGTTATGTATTGATACCGAAATCTGAATCTAACCAGCAACTGATCTTGGAATCAAAAAATCAAAGCACTTATGCCAAATCACCTTGACACTGAAATTGTTATTATAAGGGAATTTCAATGTCTATAATTCCAATATGGTTCACGATACTAGCCAGATAACTCAAGAAAGTAGGAATTACAGAGATCTTGCTTAGTTCTTAACTGTTAGGGTTCGGATCGATGTATGTATGTCACTACTAAGGCATTACACTAAAGTAGTGATCACTTTTTTTAAAAAAGCTTCTGTGATTTTATTCAGTTTTATTTTTAGATTTCGTCTGTTTTAAGCAGGCCAGCTGTTTTGGCACTGAGCTAAGCCCAAGTAGTTTAGGCTTCACATCCTGCTGAATTTTATATTAATGGATTTAGCTTAGTTCCGTTAGTCTATTCTTATCATTGGCTAGCTGGAATGATGTTGCATACTAATTCCAACCTAAATATCCTCAAATCCTTTTCTAATTTTCTTTGGTCAAAATTCACGAAAAATAAGGGCACTATACACACTTTTTTTCTTTTTTTCTTTTTTTTTATAATTAGGAAAATTTGTTTCCCTTTTAATGTAAGTATACAGTGCACGAGCATTAGGAAGATAAGGAGGGGAAGGACAGAAGATTAATATTGGTTATTGGGAAAATCTCGCCGGGTAAACTATTCCAAATTCGTGTTGTTTGGCTAAAAAAATATACACCATTTTATATCTTTAGAAAAGGTGAAAAAGTAATTTTTTTTTAAATCGTAGGAACGGTTTTTAAATAAAACTGTTTTTATTTAACAACTTTTATTAAAAATTGAAAAAAAAAATTCATGAAAGCAACTTAAACACAAAAATTACTTACGTTTTTCAAAAAAAAAAAAAATAAAAATACAAAAAAAAGTTAATCGAAAGTATTTTTATGTCTACATTCCTGAATAATTTGATTTTAATCGGTTAAGCATTTCTCGAGAAAGTCGATAGAAAAAAAACATTTTTAGCTCACCAACCTATATTTAGTTTTCACCAATTTCTTGGAGTCGTTTTCCAGAAAAATATTTATTCATTTTTTATTTTTTATTTAACGTTAATATTTGAGCTAAAAAAATCAAAAAAGTCCTCTGTAGAATGTCAAAATAACCTAAGTTTAGCCTGTAGTTCAAAAGACATCCGTACAGACAGAATTTTGCAGGTAACTCAAATATGTTTTTCTATCATCGTAATGTGATGTTTGATTGTTATCTCAAAATTTGTAATCTGAACAAATAACTTATATTATAGTAAATTTAATCGCAAATAATAATGAGGAAAAGAGTTGGAGACAGAACGGAGCCCTGGGACACACCAGCATTTATTTTGTAGGAATCAGACTAGCTCTTTGAGCTTGATAACTTCTTTGCACTCAGAGTTAAACAAGGACTTTTCTTTGGGTTAAGCACGCATCCCTAGAAGAATCACATGTGTGATCATTTCAGAACTGTCATCAATGTCACTATAGAGGAAGCACCAGTTAAAGTTATTGAACTAATTATTCGGACAATCCCGGTTGGCTTTCTCGATATCCGAAATGGATTTTTTTCTTTGAAGCCCACATCTGGACAGAGTTTCACAACTTTCCTGAATTGTATGGTCTATCTGACTCCATCGAACGAATTGTTTCCTTGTGTATTACATACACAAATCGAATTTGTGTACTTATACATAGGGCAAAGTCGGGTCATATGGCACTTAATGACTTCTTTTTAAAACAAAGTGAATTATATATCATTCAATCTTACGTACGCTCTTGACTTTTCCAGTTAAAATCGCCATAGCCCGTAAAACACAATATATATATATATCTATATATATATATCTATATATATATATATATATATATATATATATATTTATATATATATATATAAATATATATATGTATAAAAAATAAATTGCAATTCTGGATCGCAAGTAGCCGTCGAATAAAATTTAATAAAATGCACGACTGTGTCGCACGAACTTGTTCTTATGCTAGATAATTACTTAGTGGCTGCATATATGTTCAAAACGTATACATTAATGTACAAAAATATTTTTTTTTCGAAAACTTTTAAAAGTCGAAAAAAAAAAGTTTTTGAAAATTTTGAAATGCAATATTTATTGAATTGTAAATGACTTTCTGTGTGCAAAATTTTATTGAAATCGGGATAATAGTTTACGATAAAACCGCATTCGAAAAAACCGGTTATATGAGAGGTACCGTTATACAACAAATTTCAAAAAATTCGTTCTAACTGAAATATGTACTGTTGTAAGAAAATAGCGCCCTGAAAGTTTTATCAAAATCGTTAGAGCCATTTTTGAGAAAATCAAACTTATTGTTAAAAATTGTAGGGCAGGTACTGTTATTTTTCGACCTAGAACAAAAATGAAAAATACCCCCCGAGACACTGCCTAATAAATACTAAATACCAAGTTTGAAGCAAATCGGCCCATCCGTTTAGGCTGTAGAGGCGCGAACAGACAGACAGACAGACTTTTTAACTTCTCTATTATCGTAATTTCATGTTTGATTGTTAGATATTTTTTTTTTGCGCGAATCCATAACTTGCATTTTAGTACCTAAATCGCAAGTAAAAATGTAATATGGTGGGCTAAAAACGGTACCTCCCATAGGACTGGTTTTTTTCATTAACTTTCTCGAAAACGGGTTATCCGATTACAATCAAAATTAATATTTAAGAAGATGTAGGTAGCGAAAGTAATTTCACTTTAAAATATTTTCGAAAACTTTTTTTTTTGTATTTTTTTGAATATTTTTTTTTTGAATTTTGTTTTAAAATGTAAACAATTTTTGTGCTTAATTTGCGTTGTTGAGTATTTTTTTTTTAATTTTTTGAAAAAAAGTTGTCAAAAAATCGGTTTTATTTTAAAACCGTTCCTACAATTTTGAAAAAATTTAGACTTTTTCAAATTTCTTAATGAAATAAAATGGTGTTTAAATTATTTCGCCCAATACAATTTTACTTTATTTTTTCGAAGAATCAAAAGTCTCAAAAATCGAACGTGTTATCCAGTCGTGAATTTATTTCCTTTTTCTGAAGCTAACTTAACAGATGTTATGGATATGCAAAAATGATCTTTGCTTAGACCTTCTGAATTGCTCTGAAAAATTTTACTTGTCATTTCCCATACGTTACTGAATTTCAGATCAGAACAATCTCGAAAATGTATCCATTTTCCATCCATTTCTTCGTTCAGCATTAAAACTCTTTCCACAAAAAGGAATTTCTACTGTATCTGTAGAGTATTTGAGCATGTCATGTATACCCTAAGAAGTTGGTTCCATATTCTATGGTATAGATTTTATTTTAAAGATAACATTATTTTCTCCATATCGATCACAATATGAATCCTTTAAAATGATACAAATGAAAAAAAAAAACAAAAAACCTATACAATTCGCATTCTAAAAACAAAAGAGTACTATTCATTTTACAACATCAATGATGAAATAAAAAAAAAACTAAGACTCAATATTTTCAAATGAATTTTTTTTTATTTATTTACATCATTTTCTATAAAAGCGATTATAAAAGCCACAGTACTCACACTGTATATCGCAAAATTTCCCAGAGTGATTATATACCTCTAGGTCTTTAAATGATTGATGTTGTTGTTGTTGTTTTTGTTGTTGTTGTTGTTTTTCGTTTAAACGATTGTTCGCAAGGTTCCACTACTTCCATTGAATAATTCTCTAACCCTTCGAGGTCCTCATTATTTAGCTGGTTATTGCATCGTTTTGGTAAATATACAACGCAATCTTTCAGCTCCACCAAGATTCGTTCTCCAAACTTGGTGTTACACCTTTTAGCCTTCACAATATTGTACTTGCGGCGAAGTGTGAGCAGTTTGAGGCTGTTTAAAGGTTTTTGACTTTCAGGAACAACCTTAACAGCAGATTTAATTTTATTTAACCAAGACATTTTTTTGAAATTTTAAAATAACGTAAGAGAAATATAAACTTCAAGTCAACTCTAAACGGTACTGAACACATAACCTTAAAATCATGCAGCTTTTATACTCTCAAATCGTTGGTAGAGTTCGAAAAAAAAAACAATATAAGAATCGTAAACTTTTTTTTATCTAATCAAAACACATTGTCCTAATGTTTTTATCAAATTCTTTGTTATCATTTACATTCTTAATGATTTATTCGGTCATCATTATTTTTGGGGCCCCCAGAATCAAAGAAAATGTATTTTCTAATCAAGTCAAAACACATTATCCCCCTTTTTTAACGTTGTGTGTTCTATGCATCTTTATTTTTTCTTGGAGTCTTATGTGTTGATATTTCTTTAACATATGAAAATACCATGGTATTCAAATAGAATGATAAAGAATTTACATTTATCATTTATCAAATCAAACCACCTTGTCCGCATGGTTTTCTTTAAATTATTTTAAGTACCATTTACATGTTTAATGATTCAATCATTTCTGGGGCCAGAGTTAAGGAAATTGTATTTAACTTATCTAATCAAAACACCTTGCACCCTTTTTACTTGCGATTTAGGTACTAAAATGCAAGTTATGCATTTGTGCAAAAAAAAATATAACAACCAAACATGACATTACGATAATAAAGAAGTTGAAAAAAGTGGGTCCGGAAATTCCGTCCGTCCGTCTGCCTGTCTCTCTGTCTTTCTGTTCGCGCCTCTACAGCCTAAACGGATGGGCCGATTTGCTTCAAACATAGTATTTAGTATTTATTAGGTAGTATCTCGGGGGGTGTTTTACATTTTTGTTCTAGGTCGAAAACTAACGGTACCTGCCATACAATTTTTAACAAAAAGTTTGATTTTGTCAAAAACGACTCTATTTTGATAAAACTTTCAGGGTATCTTACAACAATACATATTTCAGTTAGAACGATTTTTTTGAAATTTGTTCTATAACGGTACCTCTCATATAACCGCTTTTTCAAGTGTAGTTTTAACGTAAACTGTTATCCCGATTTCAATAAAATTTTGCACACAGGAAGTCATTTATAATTCAATTAATATTGCATTTCAAAATTTTCAAAAACTTTTTTTTTAGATTTTTTTAAATTTTGAAAAAAAAATTAGTTTTCGAAATATTTTGAAAATAGGTTGATTGAATTTTTTTAAATAATTTTCCCAGATGAAAACTACAGATTTCCTTATAATGACATACTAGCAAAAAATTATAAAATATTTTTTCGAAAAGCTTTTAAAAAAAAACCACTGGTCAAACGATTTTCAATATTTTTTTTCCTTAATAGACATTTAGTTTTCAAATTTTATTGCATACTTAGTTTTTCCGAGAAAACTTTTAAGCTAATTAAAAAAAATGAAAGAATTTTCTTAAAAAAATATATATTTTTTTATTTTAATAGACGTGTGGTTTTCAATCTGGCAATACTTCTTTCGGAGTTGGTCTTTTTGACAGCTGTCACTTGATTTATGTTCAGTTTGGTTTGCCATTTCATAATAAGCCCCGAATGAGTCCACCCGCCATCGCGCCAAACAATTGAAGATGTGCCCATCCACTTTATGGAAGATTTTGCGGAAGGATCTTGGTTTGCAGGTTTACAAATTCCAACTCGTGCAAGAATAAAGCGCATCACACGTTCGGTGAATGGGCCCCAAACGAGATGGCTACCGATCCCGATTTTCACAAAATTGGGCCTCGTCTGGAATTTATTCGAGTCTGCCACGGCGGCCACTTCCCCGAAATCATACTATATTTAAAACATAATGCAATTATTGGCCATAACATTAAACTATATGCGTTTTTTTCTTCTTGAAAACTACACGTCTAAAAAAACACATTTTATATACATACAGATGCATCCACTGAGCATATAACATAAGAACAAGATTGTGCGACCCATTCGTGCATTTTTTTAAAATTTATTCGACGATGTGACCACACATATGAGCAAGTACGTGCGATCCAGTCATGCAATTTATTTAATTATAAATTAAATTTACATCAGCGTTAAAGGAATAATAGTTTTTTATCTGTTTAACCAGAAGCGGCTGTTGTAGGAGGCGGTGGAGTACCACTGCCAGATGGTGGTGGTCCTGGTGGGGGTGGACCTGGTGGGGGTGGACCTGGTGACCCTCCAGCTGGAGGTGGGCCGTTGCCTACAGGACTGCTAAGACCAGCAACGCCAGGACCTAGATAATTTTTTTTAAATTGCAATTAATATTGTTTTCATTAGCATAAAATCAGTTCCCATTCATGTTGGCTTACCTCTCAAGCCCACAGATTTCAGGCCAGCTCCTGTTTCAGATAACAACAATGATCCGGAAATCTGTAATAAAAATGTTGTTGTTTTTTATATTTAATATCATTTTACCTTACCGCAGAAACAAATAGATTACAAGCAATAAAAAATAAAATTATTGTTTTAGCCATGATTTTAACTTTGTTAAATGGTCAGGGCCTTATGTTTAAAAAGGAATCCATGGGCGGGTTTTATACTTTTGATTTATTTTCAAAGAGTTTTGAACGTATTAAATGCTTTAATTAACCATGAATTGTTAAGAGCACATGTGTTTTAAATTATTTAATGACAAAAATGGATTTTATATTATTTTGATTGGCGATAATTGCTTGACACTGTCAATGTTGTTACAGTTATGTTCTGTCCATTAGACCAAGCCCTGACGACATTAATTTAAATTGGTTTAATTTATTAATTTCGTGATTATTTGGTGCTTTAGATTTTATTTTGTGATTTGCGCATTTCTAAATCAATTTGTTTAAAATAAGTTAGCGAGAACGAAAAATTACAAGCCTGCCTCAGTAAGGTAAGTGAAAATAAGTTTAACCCCTTTATCTAGAGCTTCTAGAGGCATACGAGAAAGAGATGGAGCATGGTTATGATCGTAGGACCACATGGACATCCACTGGCTTATCGTCTTGTTAAGTCAGTTTCTATATTTCAACCGACATTTATAGAGGTTGCTCTGACCAGAGCTGAGGGAGCTTTTGCCCTGACAAAACGGCTGTTTTATAGCAGCCGCCTTGATAGCTGGGTAAAGCTGATTTGCTACATGGCGATCATTAGGCCAATGATTGTTAATGGATGTGTGGTTCAACGTTGCGCCATCTCAAATTGAAAAGTTTCAAGTGTTCGAGATACAGTGTCTTCATTCCTGTCTTCAACTACACAGAACACCAGATTCGGATTACAAACATTACTATCCCAACGAGTTTATATACAACGGGTCTAATATAAACAGGATAGATAAATTTTGAATTAAGTTAATTCGGGGTCACATTGCAAGAGCGATGACCTCGACTAATGGCTGAATTTTCGGTCCATACTACCCCAAAGACAAAATATTTTGAGAGTGCGTGTTTAACCGGCCTCATCCCGCCCGAGGCATTTCTCTATTTATACAGTCGAAGGTTGATAGAGAGTTGTTCGGCGATTCGGCGGTAAAACTGTTTGTTGAACGATAGTGGCAGTCGAAATACGTTATCACCACCGTCGGCTTACAAATGCTTAGGACGGTTTTTAAGTTACGTAGTGTAGAGCAGGTGCAGTGGCATCAACTAATAATAAATTGCACGACTGGGTCGCATATAATTGCTCTTATGTGCGATCACAGCCTCGAATAAAATTTGAAAAATATTAAAGGAACTTCAAAGTTTTTTTTCGATTTTCTGATATTTGATTGTTTGAAAAAGTACTTAAAATAGTTTTCAGCGAACAAAATTTAAACGCCATTTTGTGGCTTTAAAATATGTGAAGACGATTGGCCAAAACATTTAGGCTGTAGTTCAATATACATCCGTACAGACGGACAGACAGACAGAATTTTGCCAGTAATTGAAATATGTTTCCCTATCATCGTAATGTCATGTCTGATCGTTAGAATGCATAACTTGCCTCATAGTCCCTATAAATCGAAAGTAAAAATGATTACTGTGGTTTTAGTTAGCTATAAGTTTAAAGTTTTCAAGAAAAGGAAAAAATGATCTTCAACAAATTTTTTTTCTTACACTTTTCTGGGTTGATTAATATTAATATTAAAATTATTATAAGTTAAATGAAATTGAATTGTTAAATATAAGTAAGACTAAGGCCGAAAGGCAGTAAAATAAGATAATGATTAATTTAGACCGCCCCCATAGAGCCATTGAGTTAGTTAAGTTAAGCTTTTTGGACACAGAACTTTTTAATCAGGAGTTCTTAGTTCATAGAAAAGATCGTCATGCTGATAGAAATAATGAAGTTAGTGGTGGTTTTTTGATCGTAGTTAGAAATAAAATCATGTCTTAAGTGGTTTTATCCCCCTCTAGTCTTTCGACTAAATTAGTTTGTGTAAAATTAGTTACACAATCTAAGGCAGTTTATTTGATTAATGCGTATATTCCTTCCAAAAGTTCTGCGTCTGGTCTATATCGAACTTTCTATGGTCTTAGATTACGTTTTTGACCTTTCTTCTTCTGATAGCAATGTTATACTTCCCCCTCATATTGAATAGGTTCCTTCCGAAGATGGATCTCATCAAGAAACTTCTCTGACTTCCTCACAGCAAGAACTTATTTTCCGCGATGGTATTATTTCAACTGATTTACGGCAAGTAAGCTCGTTTTTCCATCTGAAGCAATTAGCACTGTAGTTCTTGAATCTAGTTTAGGCATTACTAATATTTTTGACTTCAGCAGTCATCATTCTAAACACTAACCCACAAGACTGTTCAAATATTTTTTGATTTAAAAAAGCCAACTTTAAGTTGCTATGTCAGCAAGCTTAGATAGCGCTGGTATATTTAGTATATAAGACTGTACTAATATTGTCGCATTATTTTATTTTAATTTAAACCATATGGGTTTCCACATTTTGTTATTACATGGATCGCATCCTAATTTAAGAACAGATCTTATCAAGTGAAATTTCAGACTTCCCTTTCTAATCCTTTTAATGATCACCCTGGTGTACCCCAAGGAAGACATCTAGGTCCTTTTCTATTTATTCTTGCAATAAATGATGTAACATCCTGTATTCACCTCAGTGAGATACTCATAATGACTGAAATTAGAAGAAATTTAATTAACATAAACCGAAGAAAGTAAAACTATTCAAACAACGGATATATTATGGTATAAAAGCTCGAAGCTTAGTCAAGCTTATAGTTCAATATAGTTCAATGCTCAACCTTTGACTATATCTGTATCGGCCGAGGTCTGGTGTTTTTGTTGATTTTTTTTTTAATTTAAAATGTTTAATAATGATTTGTGATATTATCTTATAAAAAAACTATCAATCATTATATCAAATATATCCTTTCTTAAATGTTGCATATACGCCACAATTTTTTTTTTATTTTTGAAAACTTTGTTTTTATAAAACAAATTTAAATGTATGAGTACATTTTATTTTAATAAATTAAAACAAAAACTAAATAATTTTATTTTAATTTATTTGTATTATTATTTAAATATCACTTCACATTCCTCTGCAAAGTAGTCAGAAAACTCTTTCTGCGCCATTTTGACATCAATTTTAGCCTCCCTTCATGTTGAATGCAGCGTTGCAATCGTTTTACCTCGCCATTCACCATGAACCAGGTAAGGTAACCATCGTTGTCGTAACTGTCGAAAGATTGCGCAGGTGCGTACATCCCTTTATTTATATGCTCAACCAGTAATTGTTCACGGCTCAGGAGATAATTAAATAGGTGCGTTGCACCATTCTTAGATCGCGTTGGTCGTGCGGCTTCAAGATGTTCGGCCGCATAGCAAATGCATCGTCAGCCACAAGAACATATGGAAATTGCTATACAATTGTGGCTCTTCCGCAAATAATTCCAAAAACAGTTTGGCGCAAAAGCCTTCGTCTCTAGGTGGCTTAGCCAAGTTTTACTCCAAAAACTGCAGCGCTTTCGTAGCATCCCCACGGCGTTTTGTTGACTTCAAATCGGAAAATATTTTATAATAGAGTTTATTTTTTTATTAACTTAATTTTATTGAATGAAATAAAATATGTTTAATTTAATTGAGTATGTTCCGAAATATTCAATAAACGTCAAAACCCGATTTGCAAAAGGCAAAAATCCAAATTTATACACAACTTCCATTTGTGTAAAAATAATCAAATCGTCAGAACCACAAATATTAATGGTTTACACAAATCGCATTTCTGTATGTTTTGTGTATCTTATCCACGAATGAAATTTGTGTATTTACACAAATCGTCTGATCCAAGCTTTAGTTAGTTTTAGGAAAAACGAAAAACAAAAAATTTATTTAAAAAAAGTAAGAAAAAATAAAACCTGATTGGCCCCTATCAGTGTGGTTTCAGACCAGGAAAGTCCACAATCGACCAAATGTTCACGCTACAGCAGATCCTGGAAACTACCCACCACCTCTATTGATTTTAAGGCCGCGTACGATAACATTTATAGAGACAAGCTATACAGAGCCATGTCAGGTTTTGGCATCCCCACAAAACTCGTCCGACTGTGCAGGATGACGATGGAGAACTCTCGCTCCTCCGTCAAAGTTGGTACTGACCTCACACAAGCTTTTATCTTCAAAAAAGGATTCCGACAAGGTGATGCGCTATCGTACGATTTCTTCAACTTAATACTTGAAAAAATTATAAGAAAATCGCAAGTCAATTGTAGTGGGACAATTTTTTCAAGTCTGTGCAATTGCTAGCATACGCTGACGACATGGACATCATTGGCAGAACTCGGCGAGCTGTCACTGGAACGTTTGCTAGCATTGAAACTGAAGCGGCTAAGATGGGACTAGCAGTCAATGAGACAAAAAGAAGTACCTGCTGTCCCCAAAAAGGGACACACAACACCGGCGGATTGGACAAAACATCACAATAGACAGGTACAACTTTGAGGTAGTTAGGGACTTTGTGTACCTCGGATCCGCTATAACATCTGACAACAACATCTCGCCAGAAATAAAGCGAAGAATTACTCTTGCCAATCGCTGTTTCTATGGGCTAGGAAGGCAATTGAGTAGCAAAGCCCTCTCTCGAAAGACAAAGGAGACTCTGTAAAAGATTCTAATCATCCCAGTCCTGCTCTATGGCGCCGAGGCATGGACTGTATCTAAAGCGGATGAAGATATCCTAAGTCGTTTCGAGCGTAAGAGAGGATTTTTGGCCCTATCTGAGTTAACGGGCTTTGGAAAAGAAGGTTCAACCAAGAACTATAAGAGCTGTACAGCGACATTGACCTGTTAAAAAAATATGCATATCACGTTTAAGATGCCTAGGATCGGCTCGCAGGATCTTCAATTCCATCCCAGAGGGTAGACGCAGTCAAGGAAGACCTCGCCTTAGGTGGCGCGCTCAAGTGGAGGACGACCTCAACCAACTTGGAGTGCGAAACTGGAAGCAGCTAGCCAAAGACCGAGCTGGCTGGAGAGGCATGTTGGTTGAGGCCCAGGTTCGTCCCGAACTGTAGCGCCCCCTAAGTAAGTAAGTAGAAAAGAAATATGAATCAAGCATATTTACATTATATACATATCTCTCAAAACGGTATTTTGTTATCAAAACATTTTTTCTTTTCGTTGTTATGAGGTTACCCTATACAATTTAAGTCCAGATTTGAAATAATCTCCCTTAAGACCTAAAACTCGTCACATTATCTCTACCACACAGCCTAAGTATGTAACTTGATAAGAAAATCAGCATTAAAGAACAATGGAAAAGATGATTATTGCCCTTTTCATTTATCTTTAGTCTATACAATAAAATGGACGTGAACTATGACGATTGCTGACCCCAGTTTACATCTCCCCTAGAAATCAAAAAGCCGTGAAGGCAAAGACAAACTAACACTCAAAGTTGCAAACAAGAAGTTTGCTAATACCTTTTTTTTGAACTCCGGAACATAATATAGAAACAATCCCTCAAGCATGACAATAAGGCACCTCGAAATCCATTCAAAACAGATAAAAATAAAAAAAAATGTTAACAATACAAAAACAACATTAGACAGATAAACATAGTTGAGTCTAAAAAAGTGCGTACACTTTCAACTGACACTTCAACTATGGAATATACTCAAACAAGAGTTCCTAAGGATTTCGTGCATTTGTTGAAGATCCACTGAACCTAGTTAGGGATTTTGAAAGACACCGGTGCACATAAGATCCCAAACCCCTAACACCGTTTGCCGTTATCTATGCTCGAGGCAGTAGAAATGTTCTCTTTGATACCTGTTGCGATTATTTCTCACTCAACTATGGTGTCTGACAAGTAGTCATGAAAGTTTGACGAAATCTGCATTAAAATAAGTACTTTAAAATCTAACTTTCGACCGAAACACCCTGTCTTTAAAAAAAAACTCACTCATATTAACACTTTGAGTTAATACTACGTGGTTAAAGTCTTTTTCTTACCAAACAAAAGTATCTCAACAATCCAAGCTTGAAACCAACCGAAACCGAAGGTCTACCTCATTACATTCCGTTGGCCACAATTCAGTTGCTGCTGAGCTCTTAACTTCTACTGACTCACTCGTTACCAAACGAGATCTCGATCTTTCCAAACAAGAAATAAAAATGTGAAAGCAACAAACCTGAATTACAAAAGATACAAACAAAAACTATCCCTGCGTGAAAAAAGATAATAGATACAATTTAAAGTAAATTAAAATTCATATAGCACAAACCGCCAACGTATCATGTTACTTACCGTTCCCGAATTGGTGTTGGCCATTGTGATAGTGTCTTACCAAACAGGTAGGTAGGTGGTGTACCTAGTATTGTCGTGTTGAAGATCTCGACGCACAAACCATGACTCAAACAAATAAAAATGCTAATCACACTTTAATTCTTCGGTCCAAGTTGCAGTTGATGGCGGTGACTTGATAGCGTATATATCACAACATGGTCTACACGGGGAAATAACTTTCCGGCAGCTTTCGAGCTCTTCTGTGCAAATAAGAGCGAAACTTGAGACAACCTTGCAGTTTCCCGATCAAGCCTGGAGTTGGGGCATCCATGAGTTCCCTGTCGATTATACCGAAACGGATGCAGGCGCTCGATGTGATTTGGGCAAATTGGGCAGACAGGTGATAAGCTTCGATGATGATCTTGGATTTTTGACACTACCGGGAAATGAGACATCAGTGTGGGCCAAAGATATGCAGATAACAGGTTTGTTTTGTGCAAAAAAAACTCACTCTTGATCGATTGGTGAGTGAGTTTATTGATTTGTTTTCTTTGTTTAGGTAAGAACGGAATATGGGGGAAGTCTCTTGTGCTGACAGACGGCAGCACGCATGTCTGCGGGAGTATAACAACAGTCGAGTCAAATGTTGAGCATATGGCTGAGGCACGATTTACGACCCCCATATCTGGCTCAGTGTACTTCCGTTGGCTGGCTAATTCGAAGGGAAGTGGTGACGCACTTATCTATTCCGACTTGTATCACATTCAGTCGCAACCACTGCCGCATAATGACGAACCAGCCACCAAGCATTTCTGGAAGATCTATGTGACTGACATTCTGGGCAATGATCACCACAGGAGCGAGGATAACTGCAATTTCTTGCAACAGGTGTTTGATCCACAGGGCTATGGAGAAGGAAAGAGTATTGGAGACTTGGACAAGCGATTGGGAAAAATCAATGTGGCAAAGAACGCTTTGAAGCAAAGTCAGCGATCAATTTTCAAAGACAACAAGTTGGATCTGCTGCCATCCGATTTGACATTTCCTCATAGAACACTCTACTTGGTGCTCTATGATTATCAGCATACCAATGAGTATCTAGCTTGCACAAAGATTCGAAATGTCAAGCCTCTGTTATACAAGTGAGATTTCCAGATATTCTTAAAAAAAAACTCCCTTATTCCATTTCCTATTTTCAGAACCTTCTTTAACTCTGGCGGGATCAAAGGGGAAATTTCCTTTAGTGCACGATCAAGATTCGATCCGACGTTTTTGAACTTCAGCCTTTCTTCGACAGGACGTGATGTCGATCGAGTGAGTAAGAAGTTTGCCGAAGACGTTTCGGGCTTCCGAATCCACAGTCTTCCACCGGATCCGATCAGAAAGGGAAAACGGGACTATTGCATCACAACCGACGAAATATATAACCCCCATGATATAGATCTCAAGACAGCACCACCTCCAGGATTCGGAACACAGGAACAATATGCCATTGGTGATTTGAGTGGAAAATTGCAGAGCCGCAACAAGGATTACTATCACAACTATAAGCTTCCTGGAGCGAGTTCAGAACTGAGTGGAATTTACTGGGACATATTCCTACCATTGCAAGGCATTAACAGCATCGTCCATAGAGGATTGGTTATCTATACCTATGACAGATCGAATCCGCAGAAAATCAAGGAAGACCCTTGGGGTTGTTCAACGATCTTGCAATATCAGAAGAATGGTATTTTCCAGAAGCAAATGTCCACTGCACAAGTTTTATTCCGGTACCCGATAGTGGGAAGGGTTCTGTTCCGTCAGGCGGCCGAAGAGCCATGGCAAGACACAACCATCCTCTTCGAGTATCTAATCCATGCTGATGGATCGACGCAGAATAATACTTTCGGTCATCGTTGGGCTATTCATGATAGTGCACCGGGAAGAGATTTCTATGACTGGCAGAATCGATGCAGTAGCGCTGGAGATGTTTTTAATCCCTACAAAGTAGACTGGGATAACAAACGAGTTGACGATTTTTGTAGGCCGCATCTGATGTCGATGTGTCGAGTAGGATCTTTGGACACCCGCTTGGGAAGCCTAGCTATAGCTGGGAGGAAATCTCAAGCTACTAAGGTGAGCCGCAAGATATTTACCGACTCCAATTTGCCACTCTCGGGCCAGCACAACATAATTGGCAAGTCTCTGCTGATCTATGATGACAATGGCCCACAAGCTAGAGGAGATCGCTTAGCGTGTTCTATGTAAGTTGTTTGTAGGATTTTCCCAAATCCATGTTGCTTATGACTATTTTCTTACAGAATCATAGGACACTTTAAACGAAAAGTCGTGGCGAAAGATTGGTACCCCAATGGCTACGAATTGTCGGTTAAGGGGAAACTTGAAATTGTCCAGCAATCCGAGTATGATTTGAGCAACATTGAAGTCGACCTAAAGGGCTTGGACCAAACTAGTGGTTATCATGTTCATCAGGTTCCGGTGGAAGAAAATTTAGCCTTCCCATGTGAGGCTTCGTCCTTGTACGATCATTGGAATCCGTTTGGTATAAATTCGAAGTTGTCACCGCCTCCTACCCTCGGGTCAACAGATCAGTACGAAATGGGTGATTTGAGTGGCAAGTTTGGCACTCTGGATGGTTTGAAGCACTTCGAAGGTGCCTATAACGACTCGAATCTCCCCCTGTTTGGATACAATAGTATCCTTGGACGGTCGATAGTGATTCATAAGAGAGAGAAGAATGCCAGATGGGCTTGTAGTACCTTAGAGCGTGGTTACAGTCCGTCGGAGGCTAGAGAACTGCGAGCCATAGCCTCGTTTCATCATCCGACTGGATATGCTTATGGCTACATCAAGATGTCGCAGCTGGTTCATTCGGATGGAAGTCAATCGGATACGGTAATTGAAGTGAAATTACGGCACCCAGGAAAGAATGATCGCAATGTGGTACGTGTTCAGATAAAGAAGATATTTCTGTAGATTTCTAACGAATTTTGATCATAGACTCAAAACCACAAGTGGCAGATATTTGTTAACTCGGTGGGTGTAGATGCAGTAGTGAAGCCGACCGCAACGCGATGTGTAGCAGGCGGCTATGTATGGAATCCGTTCTTTACTCAACTAGCTGATCCTTTAAATGTGAGTTTGATTAAAAGGCAATTTAATAGTTAATTCTTACAGAGATGCTATTGCAATTTCAGACAGAACTCTATGAACAAGAATGTGGATCGGATAATCCCTTGAGATGTTATGTGGGGGATGTGTCGGCTAGATTGGGTCCAATAAGTTAGAGAAGTTATCATTATTTGTTAATAAATATTATTTATTTATATTTCTTAAGATATTGGTGATAAACGTTTGGTCTTTACCGATCCGAATTTCCCCCTGGAACAGCCTGTGGGCGCTATAGGAAGATCAATTGTTATCTTTGCCCCAGACTGGTCAAATGAAAGATTCGCATGCGCAAACATTGAACCGGATCATAATATTGTAAAATTCGTAAACATCCAGAAACCGCCCAGATTTGTTGTGTAAGTTTGTATTTTTTTAACTACATAACTTTATTACACTGTGAATCACTCAAATAGGTCACTATTTTTTTTTAGTTATTTGTTGAACTTATATAAATTGGTTGCAAGTACTTTTTTGAACACATTGTGGGTGGGGAAGTTGCTTGCTTCAAGATTCGAATTGCCTTATCAATTACCGTAGGGCAGATAAGATATTATTTTGGCTCCGATTTCTTAGAAATTGAAACGTATCATATCAATAGAATAAAAATTAAACAAAAACATTATTTTGAATTCAAAATTTAGGAGTATATTAAGTGAGAAAGAAATAAGGTGAACTCGACTTTATTTCCATTTAGGATTACAAATGTCGAATTTCGTAGTCGAAATTATTTCCATTACGAATAGTAAAAGTGTGAATCGATCAAATAATTATGTCGAACCGATTGACATTATTACTTTTTTTTTAAACAAAAACAACTACAATTGGAAGTAATGTTGACCACGAAATTCCAAATTATTCCTAATTTTAAATGGAAATCAAATCTTTCCTTACTCATATATTCAAGGCTGATATTAAACACAAAATACACACGCATTTGTAAAATTGAATTCCAAATCTTTTTGAACAAATGGTCTTGAGGTACACTCTGGCGTACCTCAAGGAAGCCACCTTGGTTCTTTACTATTCTTTTGGCTATATAAATGACAGTGTGTCATTATTATAATCCCTGATTATATAATAATTATAAATTATAGTTACAATTTTAATTATAATTAGTTAATTATAAATTTCTGATACCGAATCACCTTTTTTATTTTTTATAACTTTTATTGAGTTTCGTTGAAAATCAATACATTTTAATTTTTATAATAACTTTAAGTAAGAATTTTTATTTCATTTACATTCATAGTAAATTTTCATACAGCAAGAAAAACATCGTAATAGCTATGTGTTTTTATGGAATTTCCTTCACTGTAATAAATTGTTGGCCCACAAGTTTTTCGAAAACTTTTCAATTTTGTTCTGATCATATTAAAAATCTAGAACCAAAAGAGTAAAAATTGGTGATATCATGTATGGACAAAAGTCAGTTGATTTGGGATATCACAAAGTTCGGTTTTGGGACCAATACTCTTTTTATTATACATCAATTCTGTTTGTGCCCCGTGGTTTTGTTGTTAGTGTGTCGGACTGCTAAGCGAAAAGCCTCAGCCACCATCTTTGTTAAGAATTTGGTTTTCTGAGCACAAATTGATTTTAAGTTCTAAAACTAAAGTTATGTTTTTACTTGCGATTATGGGTACTAGATATAATGCAAGTTATGCTTTCGTACAGATTAAAAATTTCAAGATAACAATCAAAAATGACATTACGATGATAGAGAAACATATTTGAGAAAATATTAATGGTGGGCGAAAAACGGTACCTTCCAAAGGACGTATATTTTTTATTCCACTCTCTCGTGAACTGGAAACCGATTACAACTTTACAACCAAAATTGATATTCAGGAAATTGTAGGGAGCCTAAGTAATTTGTTTATATTTTTAATACATTTTTTTTCTTGAAAAATCGATATTTTGAAAACACGGAAGTAATTTTTACTTGCGATTTATAGGGACTATAAGGCAAGTTATGTATTCGTAAAATAAAAATCTAACAATCAAATAACTCTACCCGACAGTTTTTCGAATTAGCATTCTAGTTCCAAGACTAACGGTACCTGCCATATAACTTTTAATGAAAAACTGATTTTTCTCGAAAACGGCTCCTACGATTTTCATAAAACTTTCTGAATGGTGTTTTCTATGCAACATCTATATTTTAGTTTTAATGTTTTTTTAAAATCAGACTTTCTCGTTAACTAATTGACGGATTTTGATGAAATTTTTAAATATGTAGTTATGATTTAAAAAAATATTGCTTATTAAAATTTTCAAGAACATTTTTTTTTATTTTTAATAATTTAAAAAAAAAATATTTTGTTTTTTGAATATTTTGAAAACTGATCTATAGATTTTTTTTATTTTTTCTCCTAGTATAAACTATAGATTTCTTTAAATTGACACACTCAAAAAAAATTTTAAATATGTTTTCGAAAAGTTTTTCAAAAAAAACATTTTTTTGAAAAAAACTGGTCGAACGATTTTGAAATGAAAAAATTCATAAAATAGAAAACAGCAATAGAAATAAGATGGATTACAACATATTTTCCGTTATGAATAGTGTTTTTTTGATTTCATTAAAATTTTATTTGTTTAATATTTTCCCCAAAATTTTATTTCATATTGCTCGGCTAAGCCCTAGCCATTATAGAAGGTGACAACCTTCATACATACCTACGTATTTTAAAGCATTTCATCTTCATAAAAGCACACAGAATAAATAAGGAAGCCTATGATAAACACATAAAAACAACTAACAAATAAAAAAAACTATTCGATTACTACTGAATTCAAAAATTTCAATCGAGAAAACAAAAGCTTACACCGGTCCTATATTTCTCATTAAAACCATATTAACAAAATATGGGTATAGGAATATCTTGGAAAATGTCATGCTTTCAATTTCTGAAGAAAACATGCCCCTCCGATGGCATTTTCAACAGGATAACGATCCAAAACACACGGCGGGTCTCATAAAAGATTGGTTCCAAGAGAAGGAAGTATCTCTTATCCCGTGGCCAAGTCAATCCCCTGACCTCAATCCCATTGAGAACTTGTGGAATGCACTCAAGCGAAAGTTAGGCGGGCAATATTTCACAAATGGAAACGAATTGTGGGAAGCCGTTCAAAGAGAATGGTATTCTATACCCAACCAGACATGCCAAAAATTGGTGCAATCAATGCCACGCCGACTCCAAAAAGTTCAAGCTAACAATGGAGGATACTCTGGTTATTAGAGTTAGGTAACCAACATTAAATGTTAATAAAATCAATATTTTTAATACTTTAGGAAGACGCGCCATTTTATTGACCAGGCTAAAATGCGTCAATCGCCAGTTTCGGCCACTTATTATGAAAATGTTCTATTAATTCAAGATCCTATTAAAATCTTTTATTTTCTTTGTTATTGAAGTTTTATTAAAAACATAAAAAATTATAATGCAACTGAAAAAATGTAAAAAAAATTAACTAATAAAAAAATAAATAGTCACACCTATCTTTTTGACCAGCTGTGTATATGTACATAGGTCCCTACACCTTTATGCCAGTTGTTCAAATTCTTCCATACCAAAATGAAAATTGAACTGAAAAAGTCCTTTATATCCTTCTATTAGCAAATTATATTATAAACAGTAAACAACAAGTGAAAAGATAATACACTAACAAACTGCAAAAGCTAACAATCTTATATATTTATGTGTTTATCCCTTTGACGTGACGCATGTTCGTTCGAGCTTCAAACCACAACGATTCTAAAGAAGGTGCACTTCAAAAAAACATTATAATTAAATCTTTGTCAAAAAGACGCCTGTACCTAAAAGGTATTGGCATACAGGAGCAAGTACGTGCGACCCAGTCGTGCCTTTTATTTTTAAATATTGTTTTTAAATGAAAATTATTTTTGTGCTAAAGTTTGCATTCTTTAATTATTTTTTTTTTTTAATTTTCAACAAAAGTTGTTAAATAAAAACCGTTCTATTTAAAAACCGTTCCTACAATTTTGAAAAAAAAATTTGGCCGAAATAATTTATTTTTTTTAGAGATTTATGAATTAGTCCAGAAGCGTATTTATTGCATGCCACTAAAAGTAGTATTGTGAAATTAATTATCATTTATTATTTATTTTGAGTTGGGTAAGATAAGCAGATTTTTAAAATATCAATTTAAAAAAATCGACTGCTGAAACATCGATTATAAAAATGTCGATTGACCATAATTTCGATTCTTAAATACCTAGTCGATTTTGAAAATATCGACTCTTAGAATACCGACATTAGTTTTTTTATATAACTTCATTCAATATGTGGCGCTTTCGACGTTATGCAGAAGAAAAAAAATCTATGGTAAGCCCGAGCAACGCCGGTTATTTATATATATAGCAATTTAAATTTTTTTCTAAATAATTATAAATGTAATTTTTTCTAAATGTTGGTATGCAGGATTTATGTTGCCAACTAAAGTCTTGGTAGACATTCAATGAGCGGTTACTGAAAAAGTAAAAAAATATGAAATAAACGTTGTATGTATGAAAAGTGCTTTTAGTAAACATTTTCGGTAATCTATATTTTTATAAGATCATAGCTGATAACTACCGAAATCTTTAAATTTTTTTTTTAACAAAGTCGTTTTGCCGTTTGAAGAAAACAAGGTCTTTATTAACAGTTATATATCATCTGGCTGTCTAAAATTTAGGACTTAAGGCTACGGTTCCGCTGCGAGCGAATATATAAGCGAATTTAACTCACGCGAACTCGCAAAGTTCGCTAAATTCATTCAAAAGTACGCAATTCCTATGTTGTGTTTCCGGTGCTTTAACGAATCAAGATTCCGATGATTTTATTACTATTTTGAATAAAACGAATTTTCTTTTACTTTTAAATGGATTTCTGCTTAGCTTAGTAGTTGCGTGTATTTAATATCGCAAAAAAAATCTACAAAAATAATAATTCGCTTACTTCGCTTGCACCGGAACCACTCTTTTCGCGCGAATGTATTCGCTTACTTTCCCTTAATTCGCGCGAGTAAAATTCGCTTCCACTGGAACCGCAGCCATGCTTTAAGATGATTCCCTAGAGGGGAAATTGAATTTTCTAAGAACTTCATCTCAGAATGTTGGATAAAAAAGCACATATAAGGTTATTTTTGGCGCAAGGACATAAGTACCCAGTTCCACTTTTTGGGATATCACACCTTTTCCTAATCCTATAGTGACCCCAGTGTTAATTTTGGAGCCTAATTTTTCTTGTTGTTGTGATGATATTTTTGAAAAAAAAATTAAATATGTGTCGATATGCTTCCGCAAGAAGCTATATTTGAAGGTGAAGAATCCCAGGAAGAAAAGGAAAGTCCCGTTTTGGGGCCTTATTTTTTTTGTTGGTTTGGGACCTTATTTCCTGGGGTCACGGAGCTAACATTTGACTTTAGTTCTTTATTATACTTTATACTATCTCTTATAAAATTTAGGACTTTTGTCCCATTTTCACCAAACTGAAGTTGGGATCTATGTGCCACCAAGGAGGGTTATAAGTCCCAATTAAGATTTTGGGACTTAAGTCCCCCAATGTGTGATATAGGTCCCAAAACTAAAACTTGGGGCATATGTCTCTGCACCGTTATTTGAATAGGTTAACAATTATTTGTATCTGTAAAGGACCTTGGTTACTTTACACAGGGTGTCCCATTATTTTTAAGAAAAAAACTTTTATAGGAGGAATCTTCCAATTTTGTAGTTATGAAATAAAAAAAAAACCTTATGACCTAAAAAAATATTAATATGACTTGAAAAAAAAAATACTTCTTAAACGAAGCCATACCTGAACCCGTTTTTAATATAATCCATTACATAATACATATATTCCATTTTTAAACACTCCAAAATTTTGTTTTTAGCAAAATAATTTGTGCATCTTATCTGCGTTTACATTTAATTAAATAAAAAATATGTATTTTCTTTTGATCATAATTTAAGTGCTCAATTTCTTGAAGACCTCCGCGAAGTAATGGGTGTTCCTGAATGGATGCTCAATGTCGATGCCAGAAAAACGAAAGAACTACATAGTGGAGCATGTATTCAATTGATTATTCATTTCAAAGGACCATTGGCCCATCGTCTAGAATTGGTTTGAAAAGAAAAAGATATAGAAAAAAAGACACAAAAATCATATATATTTTTAAACAGGACATGTCGCGGCTAATAGCAGCTGGAAGGTTAGACGCCCCAACGCTATACATCCCTGGATATATTAACAAAAAAAGGAAGGCAACTCTGTCATACCGTACTTGCGGTGTACGAGATACAAATGAAAAAAGAAGTATATTTAAAACAACAAAGTCTTTCATAAAAATACCATTTTTATAAAAAAAAATTTTTAAATTACATTTCAGAATCATCAACATACAGAGGGAGCAATGGAAGCTCAAAACCAAAGACTTTTCTGTTATTTTATATTGTTTTATCTATTTTTCACTTTATTCATTAAGTTTTTATATAAAAATGTTCAATTTTGTAACTAAAATCACTTGAAAAAAAAAACTAAATAAATCTTTACTTTACCTACAGAAGTGTATAAATGATTGACGAACACACTGTAAGTGCGTGTGAAGCAACAGGTGACTGCTTTCAAAAATGACAGAATCTCCATAAACCAGGCAAATATCGAATGTAAATATAAACACAAGAATTCACCCCAAACTGACAGATGTGTCATATTTATTCGCATCCCCAAATGCGCATGTCCCTGATATCTTTGTGTATATCGATCTCCTGCCATCGGGCTATTCGGTATTCTTCAGATACAGTTTGTTAGAATTTTTCACAGTTCAGTGAAGAAAAAATGGAGTGGATTGGCTTTTTAATTGTATTTCTGGGCATTTTTAGTTCCTCCAGTTCCACCCTAAGTGGACCCTATCTAATGTGGGGCCATGATAAGCTGAATGACTTGAAATTACCAGCTCTCGTGGAGGCAGACGAACAAAGCCTATCGACACTTTTCACCGAAGCAAAGGCTGTTGTTGTGTTCATTCGAAACAATACAAATCGCTTGGATGGCGAAAACTATCCAAAGTTCCGTCAGTTGGTAAACGCAAATGCTTGGGCCTATTTGCCTCAGCACACTTTGGCTGTGGAACCTTTCAATTACAATACCAATGTTGAAGTAAGATTCAATCTATATCAGCCAAGGGTACATGAAAAAGGAATATCGATTTATTGTTTAGGTCATCAATTTGGTTGGACAAACGTCCCAGCAAGATACCGAGATTGTGGCCCTTTTCAAGGACTCAGTGACTATCTATGGCGAAGGTGAGGTTTTGGGCATACTCGCCTATCGCGAGGAAGAAATCCATTATATGTTCAAGAGGGAAGCCAATGAAGAACCCACCACAACTTCCATAACCCCCACAGAGGAACCAACCGAAACCAATTTCATCTATCGAGCTCCAGGTGAGATTAAGTTATTTTTATTTTCGCGACCAATGTACACCGAACAAATTATTAGCTCAATAAAATGTCCATTTATTGCTTGCATAACATAATTTTGCCTCTAAAAGTGCGCATCTATAATTAAAAAGTTTTCCAACGAAATGAAAAAAAAAAAAACAAAATAAATAAAAAGGAAAATATGAAAGGTATAAAACTAGAGTTCGTTTATTGAAAAGCGTCCCCGTTCCGCGTTTGTGTGTCTCGGTTTTGAAATACATTTTCGGTACATAGAATACACTTTTGTTTTTCTCTCGCAGATTTTTTTTTTTTTTTTTTTGAAGAAGAAGAGAAAAAAAAAATGATTAAGAAAAATGTGAGCGAGATACAAATCAATTTCATTGAATATATTTCATAAGTTTTTCCATTTTTCAATTGAAAAATCCAAAAACAACTCAATATCTGGAAAACATGCTTGAGGATGATGTAAATGCTATGAAAATGAATGTTTCGTGTCTGTTTATATATTTGTTTTTGATTTTTTTTATAGTCTGTTTAACGGCTATAAATATTTAATTATCCAAAAAAACTATCAATATTCTTTTTAAAAGAAAATTTGAAGCTGTACGCACATGATTTTCGTTGTTGGCTATAATTAATGTATCTATATTAACCATAATAACTATATTAATATTTTTAACGATGCGCCTGTAAGGCCTCTTAGAATGCAACTGGATATTGCACGACACTAGTTGGAAGAATTAGATAAAGTGGGAATATTTTTACTTGCGATTTATAGGGACTATAAGCAAGTTACGCATTCGTAAAAAAAATTCTAAAAATCAGACTCAGCCATGACATTACGCTGACAGAGAAACATATTCGAGTTACTGGCAAAATTCTGTCTGTCTGTATTTTAAAATATTTTCGAAAACTTGTTTTTTGTATTTTTAATAGTTTTTTTTTATTTTTTTTCAAATATCAATATTTTGAAAACGGGTAGATGGATTTTTTTTAATTTTGTTTTGTAAGTAATTTTTGTGTTTAAGTTTGAATTTTTGAATGTTTTTTTTTTAATTTTTAAAAAAAGTTGTTAAATAAAAAACGTTATATTTAAAAATCGTTCCTACGATTTAAGAACACAAATTCACACTATTTCACATTTTCTAAGGAAATAAAATGGCGTTTAAATTTTTCCGCTGAAAACTATCTTACGTACTTTTTTCAAACAATCAAAAGTCAGAAAATCGAACAAAAACTTTGAAGTTCCTTTAATATTTTTCAAATTTTATTCGATGCTGCGACCGCACATAAGAGCAAAGACGTGCGATCCAGTCGTGCAATTTATTTTTTTCGGCGCAGTAGATCGAGAATTAGGTGACTATTTTCTCACTTAAAACCCACCGAAAGCTCTAGTTTGCTTCCCATACTGAGAGTCGAACTTACGATCTCTCGCTATATACTGAACCACTGCCGCCCGTTGTTATTATTTTAAGTTAAAACTATTAAATGAGCAGCACACACATGATGCTTATTGATGAATAAGTTCAAACAGCTTCCAGTAATCTTTTATCAGTCAGTCCATCTTTCCTGTCTCAAATCGTGTATTTGAAATGGTCCCTTTTCTTAAAGCCTTTAGGTATAAAAAACTGTTTATTTTTAACAACTTTGGTTCAAAAAATAAAAGTAACATATTCCAAGAATGCAAACCTATGTAAGTGTGTGCATACATCATGACCATCATTTAAAAAACAAAATTAAAAAAAATTATCAAAATATTGCTTTTAATATTTTTTTTTAGTATTTAAAGACTTAAAATGGGTTAATTAAAAATTATTTTAATGCAAAATCACTCGGGCTGCCTACATCTTCTTGAATATTAATTTTGGTTGAAATAGCTGTAATCTTTCCCAGAAAGTCAAAGAAAAATAAAACGTTCCATCTTAAATTTTTTTCCCCAAAACATAATTCGCACCTACGTTATAATATTTAGTGCCCAAATTTTTTTCATAAAAAAATATCTGGCATATTCAAGCTAAAAATCAAATTGAAAAAAGGAACGCCTAGACGGCACGTGCTTGCTCTTATGTGCCTAATTACATTGTAAAGCAAGATCTTTGGCAGAAACAAGTAACATTTTCGTTGAAAATAACACAGTTTGAACTTATAAAAAGTATTAAAAACCACAATATTTAACGGTTTTAAGTAAAAATGAGGTATGCCATCACACGTCTTAAATAACAAGGAACTTATGAAAAATGTATTTCGAAAATTGTAGTACCGGTTTTGATAAAATCCTGTTTTTTACTTTTAGTTTTTTGAAAAAAAATTATTTTTTAAATTTTGGTATGCAGTTTTTAAGAATTTATTAAAATACATGTGATTATAAAATTTAAAATATTTTTTTTGTGACTAGTTTTCAAAATATTGATTTTTCAAAAAAAGAATCAAAAATTAATTTTAATTAGATAAAAAAAGTTATTCAAAATTTTGATATGCAGAATTAATTCGGCTACCTAGATCTTCTTAAATATAAAATTTAACAGAAATCCATAGAGCCATTACCGAGAAAGCCAAAAATTAAAAAAAAAACGTTATATATGAAAGGCCCCGTTAATAGACTTTTCCCGTATATGTGGTTCTAATCAAATGAAAGCCAATACCAACAAAAAAATTCTCAAAAATGTTCATTAAAATCGTTGTTTTCGAGAAAAATAAGATTTTCCTAAACGATCATATGGCAGGTCCGTTATTTTTAGGCCTACAAATAACATTTCAACTTCCCCTCTGGGGAATGCCAAAATAATGACAGACATCAAGTTTGAAGATAATCGCTTAAGCCGTTTAGACTGCAGCTCGTTATACATACTGACAGACAGACAGTCAGACAGACATTTTTTCTCGATCACTTTTTTAGACTTCTCTATGATCGTCATGCTTCATTGTTATCTCAATTTTTTTTTTATATTCACGAATCCTAAACTTGCCTTATACCGCAAGTAAAAACTTTATGTGAAAGGTACGAGACTAACACGAAAATCTCGAAAGACAAATCTTAGAATACAATAATATGAATTACTAGCTTACGCACCCGGTGTTGCTCGGGTATGTATACCATACATTTTCATAAAAACGAACCCGATGTGGCGCCACCTTGTAATCAAACTAGCCTTAGTTACTTCCTACAAAATTAGATATCTACTTGTGAAACGACCCTAGCGGCACCAAGGGGTGATTAAAATAGCTTTTGGTACTCTTTACAGCATTAGCTATCTGCCTATGAAAATCCCTTCAAAATCGGAGAATAAATAAGAATTTTCGAATAAAAACGACCTCAGCGCCACTTAGCGTGTAATTCCTATAGCCTAAGTTAATCCCTAAAAACATTAGCAATCTGACAGTGAAAGACCGTTTAAGCTCGGTGCAGCATTTCCCGAGATTAACCCGAACAAACAGAAAGAAAGACAGACAGACAACAAATTTAAAAAATGAGTTTCGGTTATAAGTACTGTGTATGCTTTCATATGCATTTATTTTTTGTTTTGATATTATGTTTTGATTATATATAACTGACACCTCATTTTTATTTATGTGTACCTATATAGATGTATAGATGACAGTGATATATGTAGCTTTCCCATGTAACCCCCCACCTTGCTGTCACTTTCAGACTCGGAGTATGTGCGTGGTTTATATATGCAAAGTTATTTATATTTAAGTTAAAACTCTTTAAATATTTTTATTATTTTTAAATTTTTGTCATCCGAGATTACGTCATAATCCCGGAAGGTAATATTGATACAATTTTCCAGTCAAATTGGTTTTTGACAAAATGATAGCAAATACCTACAAATATACTCTTTTTTTCCCAAATTTTAAACTTTCTCTTAAGGGCTCCAAAATTCTAAGGCTTGTTTTTACTTATGACACTGGGACTTAAAATAACCCCACAATAAATAACTGTCAAATCGGTTGATCTGATCAGGCAGTGCAAACCTTCAGCAACGCAGTATTTCAATTCTTCAAAACCTATGTATTTCCTGAACCGTTTAGCCGATCGTCTTAAAATTTTAAACATAATGTTATTTTTCCATTCTACAGAGAATTTAATTTTTTTTTTATTTTATAAAAAAACCGTTAAATAAAAGCTTATTTTTCTCGAAAACGTCTCCAAGAGTTTTTATGAAAACCTACTATCGTAGGTGTGTTTTGGTTAAAAAAAATTAAGATCATGGACTAAAAACTAAAAACCTTCGATAGGACTGGTCAAGTAATTTCACTTTAAAATATTTTCAAATCCTTATTTTTTTTATTTTTTATAATTTTTTTTATTTTTTTTTTTTTTGAAAAATCAATATTTTGAAAACGGGTAGGTAAAAGATAGATTTAATTTAAATTAAGTTTTAAATAAATTTGTTTTAGATTTATGTTACGGTCTACATGTTTCTGTTCATAAAATCTGAATAAACAGTTGGTAACCCTGTCAACATTTGTGTGAGAATTACATCAATTTATAATTGTCATACTCAGTAGTCAGTACGGCAACCATGTGACAGTTTTAAAATGCAGACAGCTTATTAAGATCCATATATCCAAATATCCTATCTTTCCTGTACTGAAAATATAAATGGAACAGATTATTTTACAGCGTAGTGAATCCTGTAACTGTCTAAATCTCAGGATAGGATTTTTGAATTTCTCGGTAACGGCTCATTAATTTTTTATCATTTGATACATCAACAAATGTAAGTAGCCAAATTATTTCTGTATACTCGTACCAATATTAGAAAAAAAAGTCTATATATAATAATTGATTATTATTAATATTCTTTTTTTGAATTTTTAATGATCTTAAAACGAATCAATACATTTTATTTTAAATTTTATGATCACCAGTATATACATTTATAATCTTAAAAAAAACTGTACGTATAATAAAATCTCAAAAAAACATTTTTTTTTTCAAAAAACTAAAAATAAAAAAACAGGATTTTATCGAAATCATTATAATCAATCCGGTAACAATATATACCGGCAAAACTGTTTTTTAGGCACTATGGGCGTTCGGTTGAACTAGTTCTGCCTAGTTCTGAGGCAAAACTTGTTCAACCTAACACACTTATGCTTAACTAGTTTTGCCTAGGAAAAACTAGTTCAGCCTAATGCACTTAAGCAAAACTAGTTTTGCCTGAAAAATAGTTTTGCGACGTGTGATGGCGTTTTGACACTTTTAGGGGCCAGTTATAGCTATCATTGAAATGCATCATTGAAAAACTTTAAACCGATTTTTTTATATGTTTTCCTTTGATAAGTAACACAAATGATATACCAATCGATAGCAAATGATACGAAGAAATTTTTCCATAAGAACAAATCAATTTGCACAAATATTTTTTACTAAAAATGAATATATCTGTTTTCCTGATGCAAATTCGTTTTTCGTGTCAGCTGCATTGTATATACATTGCCTATAGTACTATCATGAGACGAGAAAAAATCTTTTTACCTAGAGCCGCTTGGAGTGCTAGTGTAGGGACATTTTATCTGAGTGAGAGAGAATTAAGAGCATGGTTTTTAGTGTTATGCTTTGTGCTTAGTTTCCTGCGCATGTGCAATGTGACAATGTGAGGCAAGAAAAAACCGAAGGAGAACATGAAATAATTCAGTATCTTGTTTTGTTCATTGTATATATGTGTATAAACTGCTAGCAGTTTTGAAGTTAATACATAATGGTTTCGCTTAGCTGAGGCTAATAGTTTTTTGTAAGGATTTATACACGATCCAACATTTTCATTGTATAGGTTTTTTTTATATGGAATATGTAATATGAGAACTGATTCTTACATAAGTATTTATATATGCGTACGTCATTGACCAGACTTTTGATTTGAGTTTTTTAGGATTTTCAAGTTTTGTACGAACACTACCTACATACATATTTGTCATATTTGTACATATACCTATACACCATTGACCAGACTTTTGATTCGAATTCTTTAGGATTTCCAATTTGCTTACTATTCTATTATGAAGGTTGTCGTCTTCAAATAATGTACACATATTCATTCTTCAAATTTAAATACAAACTTACTTCTTGCTGTATTTACACAAAGATACAAACGTCCTTGCAGTGGATGGATTTTTGTTTTGAATTTTAATTTCCATTCAGATAGGTACCTACATATCCATATAGGTACATACATATGTATTATGTAGGTATCTATCTGAATGAACTATGTTCAGAAATTCAATCAAAAATTGTTTGTAAATTGATTTATATTATTATTGATTAATTATATATATTATTGATTTATAGTAACAAAGATCATTTGTTTATTTGAAGTTTATATAATAGATACTAGTTAACCTACCCAGCTTAGCTCGCGGGAAAGAAATTTATAGTTAAACCAAAATATTTCTTTGTACTAATCTTCTATAGATTTCCAAAAAAATACCACGGGTTTGTTACATTTGTAATACCTAATTGCTTAATTTTTACTTGCAATTATTCTAGGTAGGTACTAAGTACAAGTTATGCATTCGTGCAGAAAAAAAAATTTGAGAGAACAATCAAATACCTATAACATTACGATGATAGAGAAACATATTTGAGTCACTGGCAAAATTCTGTCCGTCTTTTAAACGGTTTGGCCAGTTGTCTTTAAATTTGGAATATAAGTTTATTTTGACATTCGACATAGGATTTTTTTAGTTTCTTTTTTGGCTGAAATATTTACGGTACTTGCGTAATAACCGTCAAGTAAAAGCTTATTTTTGTCAAAAACAGCTCCAAGAATTTTTTATATAAAAAATCAATGTGCATTTTATTTTGGTTAAAAAAAACATGACAGTTGGCTAAAACTGGTACCACCCATAGGATTTTTTTTTTGGCATCGACTTCTCTGAGAACTGGTTAGGTAACCGATTGCAACCAAAATTGATATTCAGGAAAATGTAAGTAGCCTAAGTAATCTTACACTAAAATATATTTATATAGGTATATTTAAAAATAACGGCAACATTTAAAATAATGTGCTATACCTTTTTTAAAGCCAAAAGTCTGTTCAATCATATTATTTTTTAAATAAAGAATTTCAGAAAAAAATAAATATACATATAAAAGGCACGACTGGGTCGCACTTACTTGCTCCTGTGTGCTAATTCGTTTATTTAGGGGCAGGTGTAAGCTTTCGTTTTCTCGATTGAAATTTTTGCATTCAGTAGTAATCGAATAGTTTTTTACTTGCGATTTATAGGGACTATAAGGCAAGTTATGCATTCGTAAAAAAAAAATTTTACAATCAAACATGACATTACGATGATAGAGAAGTTAAAAAAAGTGAGTCCGGAAATTCCGTCCGTCTGTCTGTCTGTCGGTCTGTCTGTCCGTATCGATATCTACAGCCTAAACGGTTGGGCTGATTTGATTCAAACTTGGTACATAGTATTTTTAGAGTGCTCTACCCTACAGTTTTTGGAATTGGCATTCTAGCTCCAAAACTAACGGCACCTGCCATATAACTTTTAATGAAAAACTTATTTTTCTCGAAAACGGCTCCTACGATTTTGATAAAACTTTCAGAATGATGTTTTCTATGCAAAATCTATCTTTTAATTTTAATGGATTTTTGAGAAAAAGTTTTATAACGGTACCTCCCATATGACTGGTTTTTTCAATTAGACTTTCTCGTTAACTAATTGACGGATTTTGATAAAATTTTCAAAATTTGTAGTGTCTTATGATTAAAATAATATTGCTTATTAAAATTTTCAAAAACATTTTTTTTTTTAATTTTAATTTTTTTTTTTAACTTATTTTGTTTTTTGAATATTTTGAAAACGAATATATAGATTTTTTTAATTTTTTCTCCTAGTATAAACTATAGTTTTTTTTAAATTGACATACTCAAAAAAATGTATATATATGTTTTCGAAAGTTTTTTCAAAAAACTGGTCGAACGATTTTGAAATGAAAAATTTATAAAATAGAAAACAGCAAAAAAAATAAGATGGCTTACATTTTTTCCAAAAAACGTTATGAATATTTTTTTTTTGATTTCATTAAAAAATTATTTGTTTAATATTTTCCCCCAAATTTTGTTTTATATTGCTCGGTTGAGCCTTAGCCACTAGTCTAATGAAAGCAAATTTCGTTATTTATATTATTATTTATTTATCGTTATTTATTTTAAAGCATTTCATGATCGTAACAGCATAAAGCATACAGAATAAATAATAAGGACGCCTATGATAAACACATAAACATGCAAAAACAACTAACAAATAAAAAAAATACTCGATTACCTACCTACTGAATGCAAAAATTTCAATCAAGCAAACAACTCAATTCAACAGTCATATGGCACTACCGTGCCTTATGGCCTACAATTTAAATTTTAATGCCCCTCTGGGGAATGCCAAAATAATCACACACACAAGTTTGAAGATAATCGCTTAAGCCGTTTAGGCTGCAGCTCGTTATACATACTGACAGACAGACAGACAGACAGACATTTTTTGTCGATCACTTTTTTAGACTTCCCTATGATTGTAATGTCATGTTTAATTGTTATCTAAATTTTTTTTGTATTCACGAATTCTAAACTTGCCTTATAGTCCCTATAATCGCAAGTAAAAATTGAAAAAAAAACTCCTCTGTAGAATGTTAAAATAACCTTAAGTTCTAAATTTGAAGACGATTGGCTCAACCGTTTAGGCTATTATCCAAAATACATCCGTACAGACAGACCTACAGACAGACGGACCGAATTTTGCCAGCAAACTCAAATATGTTTCTCTATCACCGTAATGTAATGTTTGATTATTATCACAATTTTTTTATGTTCACGAATCCTAAACTTGACTTATAGTCCCTATAATCACAAAGCTACTTGTGCATTAACTTCAACATCAACGATAACGAAGCATGAAATGAAAATTCAAAAAA
Organism: Platycheirus rosarum; assembly: GCA_963971375.1. Lineage (NCBI taxonomy): Eukaryota > Metazoa > Arthropoda > Insecta > Diptera > Syrphidae > Platycheirus > Platycheirus rosarum. Next base: position 118,296,171 of record OZ020509.1, on the reverse strand, counting down.
TAAAATCATTGTTGATCCTCTTCGTTGTTCACCGTCACCGAGAACAGGATATTCACAATACACATACACATGTGCTTATTAAGTTTTCCTTGTTAGTATCTCCCTCACCCTCGCTCGCACCATCTACCACACCGACGACCGACCGATCGACCTGAATTTAGCTGAACATTTTATCAAAGATAATATAACAAGTATACCTACTTAAATACACACATTATGTAAGTATGTATGTAGGTATATACCTAAATATCTACCTACCCTCGAAAGTTTTATATGAAAAAAATATAAAACTCAAAATAAACTTATCAACCTGCTTAAATATATATCCACCCCCCAGACACCATTCATTTACAAAAGTCGTTTTTCTTCTTTTTTGTCAATCCTTTTAACTAGCCATCTCGTCGCCCTGCTTGTGTGAAGCAATCCAGTTGTGCAAAAAAAAAACTATACTCGCATCATTGTATATATGTAAACTGCAAACTGCAAAGAGTAAAGTACATGTTCACAGAGTTTCTCTTAGAATTCTCTTTGTTCGACTCGTGCGCCTCTTTCAATTTACCAAGTTAATTTTCCCTAGAGCCGCTTGGAACGCCACCGTCCACCGGTCGTCATGATAGTACTATAGCAGTCTATATACAATGGTCAGCTGATTGTTTTTTGACAGAATATGGAACAACTCGTTCCACTGATTTGAGTACCAATTTCGTTCAGTTCCAATGACAGATTTGTATCCGAAAAAAATGTTCGTGTGTATTTCAACCCATTGTATATAGACTGCTATAGTACTATCATGACGACCGGTGGACGGTGGCGTTCCAAGCGGCTCTAGGGAAAATTAACTTGGTAAATTGAAAGAGGCGCACGAGTCGAACAAAGAGAATTCTAAGAGAAACTCTGTGAACATGTACTTTACTCTTTGCAGTTTGCAGTTTACATATATACAATGATGCGAGTATAGTTTTTTTTTTGCACAACTGGATTGCTTCACACAAGCAGGGCGACGAGATGGCTAGTTAAAAGGATTGACAAAAAAGAAGAAAAACGACTTTTGTAAATGAATGGTGTCTGGGGGGTGGATATATATTTAAGCAGGTTGATAAGTTTATTTTGAGTTTTATATTTTTTTCATATAAAACTTTCGAGGGTAGGTAGATATTTAGGTATATACCTACATACATACTTACATAATGTGTGTATTTAAGTAGGTATACTTGTTATATTATCTTTGATAAAATGTTCAGCTAAATTCAGGTCGATCGGTCGGTCGTCGGTGTGGTAGATGGTGCGAGCGAGGGTGAGGGAGATACTAACAAGGAAAACTTAATAAGCACATGTGTATGTGTATTGTGAATATCCTGTTCTCGGTGACGGTGAACAACGAAGAGGATCAACAATGATTTTATTTTTTGAATTTTCATTTCATGCTTCGTTATCGTTGATGTTGAAGTTAATGCACAAGTAGCTTTGTGATTATAGGGACTATAAGTCAAGTTTAGGATTCGTGAACATAAAAAAATTGTGATAATAATCAAACATTACATTACGGTGATAGAGAAACATATTTGAGTTTGCTGGCAAAATTCGGTCCGTCTGTCTGTAGGTCTGTCTGTACGGATGTATTTTGGATAATAGCCTAAACGGTTGAGCCAATCGTCTTCAAATTTAGAACTTAAGGTTATTTTAACATTCTACAGAGGAGTTTTTTTTTCAATTTTTACTTGCGATTATAGGGACTATAAGGCAAGTTTAGAATTCGTGAATACAAAAAAAATTTAGATAACAATTAAACATGACATTACAATCATAGGGAAGTCTAAAAAAGTGATCGACAAAAAATGTCTGTCTGTCTGTCTGTCTGTCAGTATGTATAACGAGCTGCAGCCTAAACGGCTTAAGCGATTATCTTCAAACTTGTGTGTGTGATTATTTTGGCATTCCCCAGAGGGGCATTAAAATTTAAATTGTAGGCCATAAGGCACGGTAGTGCCATATGACTGTTGAATTGAGTTGTTTGCTTGATTGAAATTTTTGCATTCAGTAGGTAGGTAATCGAGTATTTTTTTTATTTGTTAGTTGTTTTTGCATGTTTATGTGTTTATCATAGGCGTCCTTATTATTTATTCTGTATGCTTTATGCTGTTACGATCATGAAATGCTTTAAAATAAATAACGATAAATAAATAATAATATAAATAACGAAATTTGCTTTCATTAGACTAGTGGCTAAGGCTCAACCGAGCAATATAAAACAAAATTTGGGGGAAAATATTAAACAAATAATTTTTTAATGAAATCAAAAAAAAAATATTCATAACGTTTTTTGGAAAAAATGTAAGCCATCTTATTTTTTTTGCTGTTTTCTATTTTATAAATTTTTCATTTCAAAATCGTTCGACCAGTTTTTTGAAAAAACTTTCGAAAACATATATATACATTTTTTTGAGTATGTCAATTTAAAAAAAACTATAGTTTATACTAGGAGAAAAAATTAAAAAAATCTATATATTCGTTTTCAAAATATTCAAAAAACAAAATAAGTTAAAAAAAAAAATTAAAATTAAAAAAAAAAATGTTTTTGAAAATTTTAATAAGCAATATTATTTTAATCATAAGACACTACAAATTTTGAAAATTTTATCAAAATCCGTCAATTAGTTAACGAGAAAGTCTAATTGAAAAAACCAGTCATATGGGAGGTACCGTTATAAAACTTTTTCTCAAAAATCCATTAAAATTAAAAGATAGATTTTGCATAGAAAACATCATTCTGAAAGTTTTATCAAAATCGTAGGAGCCGTTTTCGAGAAAAATAAGTTTTTCATTAAAAGTTATATGGCAGGTGCCGTTAGTTTTGGAGCTAGAATGCCAATTCCAAAAACTGTAGGGTAGAGCACTCTAAAAATACTATGTACCAAGTTTGAATCAAATCAGCCCAACCGTTTAGGCTGTAGATATCGATACGGACAGACAGACCGACAGACAGACAGACGGACGGAATTTCCGGACTCACTTTTTTTAACTTCTCTATCATCGTAATGTCATGTTTGATTGTAAAATTTTTTTTTTACGAATGCATAACTTGCCTTATAGTCCCTATAAATCGCAAGTAAAAAACTATTCGATTACTACTGAATGCAAAAATTTCAATCGAGAAAACGAAAGCTTACACCTGCCCCTAAATAAACGAATTAGCACACAGGAGCAAGTAAGTGCGACCCAGTCGTGCCTTTTATATGTATATTTATTTTTTTCTGAAATTCTTTATTTAAAAAATAATATGATTGAACAGACTTTTGGCTTTAAAAAAGGTATAGCACATTATTTTAAATGTTGCCGTTATTTTTAAATATACCTATATAAATATATTTTAGTGTAAGATTACTTAGGCTACTTACATTTTCCTGAATATCAATTTTGGTTGCAATCGGTTACCTAACCAGTTCTCAGAGAAGTCGATGCCAAAAAAAAAATCCTATGGGTGGTACCAGTTTTAGCCAACTGTCATGTTTTTTTTAACCAAAATAAAATGCACATTGATTTTTTATATAAAAAATTCTTGGAGCTGTTTTTGACAAAAATAAGCTTTTACTTGACGGTTATTACGCAAGTACCGTAAATATTTCAGCCAAAAAAGAAACTAAAAAAATCCTATGTCGAATGTCAAAATAAACTTATATTCCAAATTTAAAGACAACTGGCCAAACCGTTTAAAAGACGGACAGAATTTTGCCAGTGACTCAAATATGTTTCTCTATCATCGTAATGTTATAGGTATTTGATTGTTCTCTCAAATTTTTTTTTCTGCACGAATGCATAACTTGTACTTAGTACCTACCTAGAATAATTGCAAGTAAAAATTAAGCAATTAGGTATTACAAATGTAACAAACCCGTGGTATTTTTTTGGAAATCTATAGAAGATTAGTACAAAGAAATATTTTGGTTTAACTATAAATTTCTTTCCCGCGAGCTAAGCTGGGTAGGTTAACTAGTATCTATTATATAAACTTCAAATAAACAAATGATCTTTGTTACTATAAATCAATAATATATATAATTAATCAATAATAATATAAATCAATTTACAAACAATTTTTGATTGAATTTCTGAACATAGTTCATTCAGATAGATACCTACATAATACATATGTATGTACCTATATGGATATGTAGGTACCTATCTGAATGGAAATTAAAATTCAAAACAAAAATCCATCCACTGCAAGGACGTTTGTATCTTTGTGTAAATACAGCAAGAAGTAAGTTTGTATTTAAATTTGAAGAATGAATATGTGTACATTATTTGAAGACGACAACCTTCATAATAGAATAGTAAGCAAATTGGAAATCCTAAAGAATTCGAATCAAAAGTCTGGTCAATGGTGTATAGGTATATGTACAAATATGACAAATATGTATGTAGGTAGTGTTCGTACAAAACTTGAAAATCCTAAAAAACTCAAATCAAAAGTCTGGTCAATGACGTACGCATATATAAATACTTATGTAAGAATCAGTTCTCATATTACATATTCCATATAAAAAAAACCTATACAATGAAAATGTTGGATCGTGTATAAATCCTTACAAAAAACTATTAGCCTCAGCTAAGCGAAACCATTATGTATTAACTTCAAAACTGCTAGCAGTTTATACACATATATACAATGAACAAAACAAGATACTGAATTATTTCATGTTCTCCTTCGGTTTTTTCTTGCCTCACATTGTCACATTGCACATGCGCAGGAAACTAAGCACAAAGCATAACACTAAAAACCATGCTCTTAATTCTCTCTCACTCAGATAAAATGTCCCTACACTAGCACTCCAAGCGGCTCTAGGTAAAAAGATTTTTTCTCGTCTCATGATAGTACTATAGGCAATGTATATACAATGTTTCAACCAGGAAAATTTCAATGATTTGTTTCAATGATGCATTTCAATGATAGCTATAACTGGCCCCTTATAAAATAGGCCGAGCTATTTTTTCTACTTGATCCTGCATTTTCCATCTGTCTGTAGGTACACTTGTCTGTATGTTATTCAAGCTAGAGCACGTCCTCTGAAACGATTTTCTTTTGCAACTTAGAATTAATAAACGGTTTCTTAAGTGATTACCTAGAGAGGACAGAATTTTTTTTAAGCTAAAGGAATGACTGCACCGGACTACCGGAAATACAACCATTATTGAAAAGGTTATTTTTCTAGAAAACATCTCTAACGATGCTGATATTTTGTTTATATTTTTAACAAAAGCTGTTATTTAGAGACATTTCTAATAGAAAGAAGTTGTTGAAGTTTTTAATTTAGGGCTCAAAATAACTGAACTTGCCGTATATTACCTTTAAAGAAAATAAAAAACAAAATTTTAATTATTTTTCTGGCCAGCTGAATATTGATAAGCTCTAAATGAACTCCTTACCAAAATCTAAAATAATATACTATATAAAAAAACATGATTTTATCAAAATTGTCTTAAAATGTTGAAAATACTTTTCCTTTAATTAGTTGCGATGGAACAATTTATTTTTACCAGAAACTACTTGGTATTGTGTTTTTAACTTTTACTTATAAAGCTATATGCTTAGATTATTCTTATATAAGGATCTTCTCTTCAAACTTTTTCTACCAAAAATGTATATATTTTTATTTAGGGAAAGCTATTTTGTACACAACAACTGCACCATTATTGAACATGGAAATCAATGGCCAACTCCACTCACTTGCCCTGATGGAACATGACAAAGAAATAACCTTCGATGATCGTAACGAATGGAGTCGACTCAATATTGGATTCAAAGTAAACAATACAAGGGTTAGTTTTCCGAATGACCTTTTTAAGATACTTGTAAATAACTAAGCAAACACTCCAGCTTCGATTACGTTTCAACTTTACACTCTCTGCCTACCTTTACTGGTCCCTGACTGCTGTTGAAGTCGAATACAAGGACATCAGAAACAGTTTGCCTTTGGTTGGAGATGAGCCCATCGCTCCAGAGGGATTCTCTTATAGATGTTCATCAAAACCACTTCTTTTCCGCAGTGAACAAGACAATCTTACTATTTCTGATTATCAAGTAATTTACAATCAAGATTTACTAAATGAATAGAATTAATGATAAATTTAATTTCAGATACAACCTTGGATGCATGGATTGGAAAGTTTCAGTGATGCCTATCATTGTGTTGGATTCGTGACAGTTCCTATTCTGTCAGGATTATTTGTAAGCTCCTTATTGATTGGTCTACTCTTCCTGGGAATTCTTGCCATAATGGACATAAAGACCCCAAACAAATTTGAAACATCCCGTAGCAAGCAATTAACATTCACTGTTCAAGAATAAAGTTACATATTTAAAGAAAATATTAATTATTTTAAACTTAATAAGGGTTTATTGTAAAATTCATAATAAATAAATAATGAAATGTATATATTTAAGTTGTATTTTGTTAAGGTATTATGTAGAATTTTCTGGAATTGGTTAACCAGCAAAATATATTTAAATAATTTTTTTGATTTCTGTGCTGAACAAGTAAATATTTAAGTAAATATTTAATCTCAAACAAGATTAGATACATATTATCTACATTTGTATATTCAAAAATTAAAACCATAACTTATATTTGGGTAATTTTAATAAATATAATGCCTTGTTTGAAAACATCCATTTATTATTGAAAACCTAGCTGACCCAGCCGGCGTTATATCTATGTATTAATTTGTTGACTCACATTCACACACATTAAGATGTACCGATCAATACATTTTTCCAATATGATTGAATTCGTAAATATAAAAAAATTGAGATAACAATCAAACATGACATTACGATCATACAACAAACAAATTAGTGACAAAAAATATCTGTCTGTCTGTTTGTCCATCTATATGTAAATAACGCGCTACAACCTAAATGGCTGAAGTAATTACCTTCAAATATGGTATGTGTATGGTTCTTTTGTGTGTGTTTGTGTGTGTGTGGATTTAACGAGGTCTGTGGGTAGTTTTTTTGGTGACTCTGAGGACGCAGCGGTGAAGTTTTTGAGTCTTACATTACTCACAAATGACGCGGCGGAATCTGACGAGTGTGTGCACCACTCTATTAATTTGTGAGTACTGTAAGACGCAAAGGCGTCACCGCTGTGGCGCCGCCGCGTCAAAATGACGCAAGTGTGCACCGCGCCTGCATTCTGTAAAAAATCGACCGCAAACGTATTCTGAGTACCAGGCGAACATCAGATGTATGAATGTGTGTATGTATGTCGAGTATGTACTCCTAAACAGCCCAACGGATTTTAATGAAATTCACAGGATAAATATAGTTTTATCCAGGGATCAAAACTGTGTGAATGTTTGGTCCCTGGTTTGGTTGGTGTTGGTGTTATGAAGTTATCACATAAAATTATCGTTCGTAAACCGACTTTACAGATAACCAACTTTTTTTTTTTACTTTGGACGTTCTCGTTAACCCCTGACTTAATTTCAATGAAATTTGAATAATTTAATTTTTGTATTTAAATTTAATTTTTGAATGTTTTTTGAAAATTTGATAATTTTAAAACTTTTAAAACAATTATTTTAAATTTTATGATCAGCTGTACATTAATAAATTCTAAAAATTGCATACCAAAATCTCAAAAAAAAAGTTCCAAAAAACTAAAAATGAAAAACAAGATTTTATCATAAATTCATTAATAATTAAGACATGCGATGTCGATGGCGTTAATTGTTTTGGTACTTTTTAAAGGTTCGGACCTTGTGGTAAAAAAAATGTTGGTCCGTCTGTCTGTCTCGAACTAGAGTTTGGAAAAAAAATTGAGATAAAAATTAAAACATTTTAATGACGAAGCGATTTAAAAAAAATAAACGAATTGAAAATACTTTTTATTAAATTTTGTTGTTTATTTGAAAAAAAAAATGTCTTTCAAAGAGAAGATTTCTCGCTATGATACACAGTTTTATAAATCTAATATTTGTTGACAGCAAATTTGTATCTGGAAAGAATATTGTAAGGTTATTTGTAATTTTTATCCGAAAGAAGCACCTTAGAGTTAATACGTAAAATAAATTTCAAATATTTCAAAAAAATCAGACAGACAGACCTTTCTTGTCACAAACCCTTTTTTCATCATTCTGATAGTCTTTCGTTATATATGATACAACACTATACCATAAACATTTTTTAACGGTACCCTGCGCATATAACGGTTATTTTAATTTCAATTTTCTCAGAAAAATATTTGGTAATTATTTCTTTTAACTTACAACTCCAGAGCGGTTCGATCTTGATATATGTCATCTTTAGGGTCATTCTGAACATGTATATGTATTTTTCATTCATTTTTTGTTTTTACTTTTCACGTTTACAAATTATCCTCTCTAAGTCATAGTTTCCTAAGTTTCTACAAAATTTAAATTTCTAGCCAGTTAAGCTTTAAGACATGTATGGGGGAGCATGCTGCCTGCCTGCAAACCCACTGGTCGGGGTCACTATAAGATTTGGAGTAGGTGCGAGCAAGAAATGAAGTAGGTGCAAGCGCGCTTTAAAAATTACACAGTCATTTTCAGAATGACCCCAAAAACAACATAAGTCAAGGTCATCCCCTCTCGAGTTGTAAGCTAAAAGACATAATTTGCAAATATTTTGTTTATATTTATAATTTTAAAGAACTTAAAAAAAATTGAAAAAAGTACATCTACTCAATTATGTATCTAAATCATGTGGCATAGAGTGTATGCCAAGAAATCACCTAAAAACCAAAAACAATAAAATTAAATTTAAATTTTTTTAAGAAAAATTAAAAAAATTAAATCTTCAATTTACTATATCCAATGATATTTACTCATACCACGGAAAAAATGTAAACCCCCTTCGCAGACATATCGTCTAGCACGGTGTCTTCGAAACTCAGAGCACCGCGACACGATCTTCAATATGTCACCTTAAATGACAGTTTCTAATCTTCCACTTGATCTATTAATGTATACACATTCACATTGAACACATCAAATAAGTCTGCTCTGCTCCATCGAAGCCTTCCATTTTTGCCTGCTCTCTTTTTGGCTGGTCTGAGATTTTTGTGAAAGTTGTCATGATGGGAGCGCACCGATATACAGAGCCTTAAATCAATAGAGGTTTTCACCTGGAAAACGTGTGCCATCGATATGGCCTTGTTGTTTCCGAGCCTGTTCCATGGGCAGTTCAAGCAATCTCTAGCTCATCAACAAATACTAGATTTTTGCAGTGCTCCTTCTAATGATTCTGGTTGCTTCAATTTTGTTGTTTTTTTATTTTTTTTATTTTGTTTTTAATAACTTTTACTATTCGAAACATTCGCAAGACTGCTTTTTAGTTTAAGGAACTTGTTTTTCGCTTTATTTAAGTGATAATGTGAATTTTATTCACTAAAAGCGTTAAGAACAGCATTTACTTTCATCGAAGCAAGTTGTCTTTAATTGGCATCGGCATGGCATCAGAGGTGCAGAAGTTGGAAACATTTCCTTAGCAGGTTCTGGAATAATTCCACAATTCCACTCGTTATGTTCAGCGTCGAGGTAGGTGGCGACGGCGATGGTGGAGTGGTGAAACATTAAGTCGAGACATTACTCGCAGCCAGGAATAGAATGCTCAATTAAACTATTATTAGGAACACGGTTGCCAAGTGTTTTTCCGTATTGTTTTATTTATTTATTTAGTTCCAACCAATTTGATGACAATGTATTAGACAATTAATTATTGATATTATAATACAAAATATGAACATTATTAGCAACTTTAAATATTTTGATGGATAGATAAATTAATTTGTTTGATTCTGGTTTTGGTTTTGGGAAAAAGTTAAGTTTGTTAAGTACTATTTGAGGTCAACAACTGACAAATTAGTGAATACTCATTCATTTTGACATTTTGACCAGTTTGTATATAATTCCAAGAACTTAATCTAATTTGACTTTTATATAGCACCCAACTAAATTCACAACGAGGCAGCGTTCGAAACTAAAGTAAATTCATAAAAAGATATATAGCGTTGCGTCTTAAACATGTTTCAACCGCAAGCTAAGGTGAATTATAAACATATATTGAAAATTCCAGTCAGTGCTCGAATAAAAATCCATTTAGTGTTCTTTCCAGTTGTTTAAGATATGAAATTATTGCATTCGCCCGAATTACGAATTGGAGAACAGAGCACTGCAGAATCATTTTAACCTTCAAACTCGCATCACGTCTTAGCGATTTAAAAATCTCTTCAAAAACTCTTCACTAAAACAACTTTATTTTTACTTGGGATTATAGGTAATATAAGGTAAGTTTAGGATTCGTGAATATAAAAAATTGGGATAACAATCAAACATGACATTACGATCATAGAGAAGCCCAAAATAGTTAGTTACAAAAATGTCTGTCTGTCTGTCTGTCTGTATGTCAGTCTGTCAGTTTGTCAGTCTGTCAATCTGTTAGTCTGATTTTAATAAAAAATCTATATCTCATTTCATTTCATTTATTTATTTGGTAACATACACATTAAGAAATATATACTCTTATAAGAAGTGATTCTTTAAATTGAAGTTAACAAAATTAATTAAGGTTAATTAATCACAAGGAAAACAATTGTAATTTAAATTTAAATTTAATGTAATGTTTAAACTTGCGGTTCAAATCTAAAGTTAAGTTTACAATAAAAAAAAAACAAGCTTATTAATAAAATTTAAAATTAACAATAACATTCTATTAAAATTTAAACTTTAAACATTAAACATACGCCGCCATTAAACAAGGAAGAGAAAGTTAAACTTAACTAGCCAGAGGTTTGAACGAAGAACGACCTCAATTCGTTACGAAAACCGTCGCGTCAGTGCCACCAGTCTCGCGGACATGCCTTGGTAGAGAATTCCACAAACGGACACAGTTAACGAAATACTGCCGTTCTGATGTTAAGCAGGAGAAACGAGGGTAAATAATCTGACGAGATCTAATGGATGTACTAAAACGTATTTTATTAAATAGAAAACTAGGCTGATTCGTTTAAATCACATTGGAAAGCAAGATAAGAGATCTATAACGAATAAGATGATCAAATGACATGTTATACAATAATTTAGAAAAATGGGAAACCCTGTCAAAACGTCTTACGATAAGCATTTTTGCTAGCAACATGCGTGTCTTGAAAGGAGTGAAATGGTGGGACAGCCAGAGCTGGCGCTAGTGTTCCACAAACTTTTCCAACTCCTGTGTTGATATGATTATTCCATGTAAATGCCCTGTTGAAAACCATACCAACATTTTTTGTCGTGTCGATATATTCGATTTTGGAGTCACGAAGCAAAATATCAGGGAAATATGATAGGTCAAATTGTTTCTTGAATCGATCTATATAAAGCAAAACTAATTTTGCATACTAATATTTTGAATAACTTATTTTTTGTATTTAAAATTTATTTTTATATATTTTTTTTGAAAATTCAATATTTTTAAAAGTAATCAAAAAGATTTATTTTAAATTTTATGATCAGCTGTATATTAATAAACTCCATAAAAATCCATACCAATATCTCAAAAAAAAATTTAAACTTAAAATAAAAACAGGATTTTATTAAAATCCGTCTAACAATTTTCGGAATACTTTTTTCATTAATTCAATAATGCTTAAGACGTGTGATGGCGTACTCCATTGTTACTAAAAACCGTTAATTGTTGTGGTTTTGGTACTTTTTGTATGTATAGACCGTGTGATTTTGTTACTTTGTTTCTGTTAAAGATCTTGCCTTCCAATGTGATTAGGCACAAAAAAGCAGGTCCGTGCGACCCATTCGTTGCCATTTTTGTTTAAATACAAACAACTCAAAGAATGGGTACCACTGGATCCTATTTCCTATTGCTTCCGCGCCGTTAACATGATTGGTCCTGGTTATATAGCCACATCAGTCGACTTTTTTGGCCAGAGCTCAACAACGTCAATGTATTAGAACTATGATTCCAAAAAATTCAGGCCACAATCTGAGACCGGGTCACCTCACGGTCATCAATTCTCGGTTCCGTTTATGTATTGGAAGAGCCCAATGCCAATATTCGATGCGATTGCCGGAATAACACTGCACATAAGTTTCAGACTGGGTGATCAAAATTGGTCCGAGCAATCGCTCGAAACACGATCGGCCTAGCTTTCGAATGATGTGCTTTTCCATACAAAAGGCTTGAATAAACCTTCAAAAATTTCCAAAAAAAAAATAAGGACGTAGAAGTTTTTAAATTGAGAAATAAAAATTCAAGTTCGAAGCCTTCATTTAAAGCATTTGATTCCAGTTCCTAAAGAGACGAAGAAATCTATTAACAAATTGTTTAAAGATTGAATGGAAAGTAAGATAATTATGGTATATTCATAGGCAAATAATAAAATGCTGGATGCGTATAACAAGAGGATCGCCACCAGCTTTGTAATATTGGTGCAACTAAGCTAAGAAAATGATTATATTGATGATTTCGTTTAGTAATTTAACAATCTATTTGTATGCTTTCTTTTGTGAGTAATTGCATAATATTTGCACTCAAAAACAGTAACTCTTTTACTTTCACTGCATGCAAATACCAGAGTTTAACGTTTGACTACGAACTAACTTTTAAATAAAGAAATGATACTTAATTCAGGGCGGATACTTCATCTAGCCTCCTTATTATGCCAGTTTACCTAATTTTTATGCATTCGTGCAAAAAAAATGAGATAACAATCAAACATGACGTTACGATGATAGAGAAACATATTTGAGTTACTGGCAAAATTCTGTCTGTTTAGGATTCGTGAATATAAAAAAATTTGAGATAACAATTAAACATGACATTACGATCATAGAGAAGTCAAAAAAAGTTTTCGACAAAAAATGTCTGTCTGTCTGTCTGTCAGTATGTATAATGACCCGCGCCTAAACGGCTTCTTTTGGCATTCCCCAGAGAGGAAATTGAAATTTTATTTTTAGCCCTAAAAATAACGGTACCTGCCATATGACCGTTTAGGAAAAGTTAATTTTTGTTGAAAACGGTTTTAATGAAAATGTTTGACAATTTTTTTGTTGGTATTGGTTATTATTTGATCGGAACCAAATTTACAGGAAAAGTCTATTAACAGCACCTTTAATGTAACGGTTTTTTTATTTTTGGCTTTATCGGTAACGGCTCAACGGATTTCTGCCAGATTTTATATTTAAAAAAGATCGAGGTATCCAAATTAATTCTGCATATCAAAATTTTGAATAACTTTTTTTTCTAATTAAAATTATTTAAAGTTTTTTTTTTTTGAATAATCAAAATTTTTAAGACTGATTAAACAAAATTATTTAAAATTTTACAATCACATGTAAATGAATAAACTTTAAAAAACTGCATACCAAAATTTAAAAAAAATTAAAAAAAAAACTATAAATTAAAAACAAGAATTTACCAAAACTAGTCCTACACTTTGCGAAATACTTTTTCATAAATTTGCTCTTATACAACACGTGTGATGGCATATTCCATTTTTACTAAAAACCGTTAAGGGTTGTTGTTTTGACACTAATTATAAGTTCAGAACGTGTTATTTTTGTACGTAAATTTTACTAATTTCGACCAAAGATATGATTAAGCACATAAGAGCAAGTACGTGCGACCCAGTCGCGTCCATTTTTACTTTCGATTATAGGAACTATAAGGCAAGTTTAAGATTCGTGAATATAAACAAAATTAAGATAACAATCAAACATTAAATTACGACCATAGAGAAGCCTAAGAAAGAGCTGGTGCAAGCTAGTGATCGTTGGGCCACATGGACATTTGGACATCCGCACTGGATACAGCATTTGGCTGTATCAGTTTCTATATTTCAACCGTCATATAGAGGCTGCCCTGGCCAGGGTTAAGGGTTCTTTTGCCATGACAAAACGGTTGTTTTATGGCAGCCGCTTTGACGGCAGGGTAAAAGTGATTTGCTACATGGCCCTAATTAGGCCGATGATTGTCTATGGATGCCCTGTGTGGTTCAACGTTGTACCATCTCTAATGGAAAAGATTCGGGTGTTTGAGAGACAGTGTCTTGATACCTGTCTTGGACTTCACAGAACACCAGAGTCGGAGTACAAACACTACTATCCTAACAAAGTCCTATACAACTGGGGTTTACTACCCCCACGATGAATATTTCAAAGGCACACGTTCGAGCAGTTTTATCCCACCTGAGGCTTTCCTTTATTTAGATAATCGAGGGCTGATACAGGATGGTTCAGCGATTCCGCTGATCTACCAAGTCGGCCGTAAAACTGTGGATAGGCGGCTCCTTTACGACCGAGACATTTTCGCAGGGAGCGAGGCAGAGCGCCTTCGGTTCAGTAGGGCTGTGTCCGATAGGGACCGGAGAGAATATAATGGCAGTCGACTTTTATTGCCGGCTTACATATTTGTAGGGTATACTTAATTACGTAGGGAAACGCAGTTACGGCGGCAACAAAAAAGGAAAAAAAATACAAAACATAGAAAAAAAAAACACAAACAAAAAACAAAAATACAACATTGAAATAAAAAAACTGCTGCTGTGGCTGTTCTAGGTTTAAGTAGCTTTAGTTTATTTTTAATTTAGCTTAAGTTTGTTATAAGAAGATTAAAATAGTTTTTAAGGAAAACAAAAATTAATCAGATGCCTAGTTTTAATTTTTTGTGGGGAAAAATAAAACCCATCAGTATTTTAGTATTAATATTAATATAAGTTATTCTTAGGCCGAAAGGTAAATAATTACGATAGCGAGTAATTTAGAGCGCCTGCATGAGATCAGTAAGTTTATTAAGTTAATATGTAAGCTAGCATTAAGTTAGTTATAAGTAAATTAATAATAAAAAAATTAATTAAAAAAAAGGCATTTGCAAAAAAATTTCGTCTGGCTGTGTGTGTGTGTGTGAGTGTGTCTGTCTGATTGTATGTCTGTCTGCCTGGGTGTATATCCCTCTGCAGCCTAAACGTGTTAAGCGATTGCCTTCAAATATGGTGTGTGTTTATCTCTTGGCATTCCTCAGAGGGGAAATTGAAATTTTATTTTCAGGGCTAAAAATAATGGTACTTGCCATACGACCGTTTAAGAAAAGCTTATTTTTCTCGAAAACGGCTCCAACGATTTTGATGAAGAATTTTCAGAATTTTTTTTGTGGCTTTCTGTCAAATGTTATATTTGGGAAGACCTAGAAAGCCAAAATTATTCTGCTCATTAAAATTTTGAATAACGTTTTTTTCTAATAATTTTTTTTTTTTTTTTTTTGAAAAATCAATATTTTTAAAACTAATCAAAAAAATTATTTCAAATTTTATAATTATATGTATATTAATAAACTTTAAAAAAAAAACTATTAAGCTAAATAAAAAAACTAAAAATAAAAAACAGGATTTTATCAAAATCCGTCCTACAAATTTCGAAATACTTTTTTCGTGAATGCTTTGTTATTTAAGACGTGTGGTTGCGTACTTCATTTTAACTAAAAACCGTTAAGTATTGTGGTTTCGATAGTTTTTAAAATTCAACGTAAATGTTATTTGTTTTTGTCCAAATAAAATCTTTTTTTTTTTTTTTTTTTTTCTATCTATATATATATATATTATCAAGTAAAATCAACCTATCTATTAAAACAATTGTACTTTAGAACTAAGTATTCCTTAAGAAACTAAATGTTTTTATATACTTAGGTTTGTTTATTAATTAACAAAATACAAAATACAAATACAAACACAAAAAATCTTGGCTTCCAATGTAATTAGGCACATAAGAGCAAGAACGTGCGACTCAGTCGTGGCCATTTTTTTTTTTATATTTCGAACATTTCCATAGGTTTTTTTTATTTTTATATTAAATCTTCTTTATTATAAGGGGTTAAAGTTAAAAAAGTTAATCAAAATACTAATTATAAAATTAAGAAATATTGAAAAGCTTAAAAAAATCTTAACAAACCTTGCATACATACATATAAAAATAAAATTGTGTATGTGTTATGAATTTTCCCTATAGACTCCAAAGCGGCTTGACCGATTTTGTTTCACATTTTCAGGCAATGTTTACTTTAGCCTAGGTGATCTTATAAGGTTTTGAGCCGACAGGAATAGGTGGCGCTGGTTGGAGATGTTTGCTAATTTGTTGCGGATTTTTTGACATCTATTAACATGGTAAACTTGGTGGTTTAAACTATAGTTAGAACCGATAGTTGGGGGCTGTTGTCAGAATTCATAAAATGTATGGTGTAGTAGCCTATTGCTACTTTCTACATGAACGAGTGATCCTGTGATTTGATATCGATTTTTTTATTGGCAATTTCGTTTCATATTTTTCAAATGCGTAGAAAAGCACTGCACTATATATGTGTATTTGCTAATTTCGTCACATATTCAACCCACACATCTACCAACATTTTTGAGTATACATTCAAACTTAATCTTCCTTTATAAAGAACTTTTACATAATATGACAAAAAAATAAATGCAATATGAAAGAAGGAAATGTTATCTTTGTGTTGTTTTTTAAAACCATTAAAAATTAAATTAAGTGTCCCCTAAACAGATAAATGTACATACATAGTTAATTTTTTATCCATCAAGTTCGACAACAATGTATCAGCCGTGATAAAAACATCATCAACGTCAATTCAAAAACATGTCGATCTTTTCGATTTCCTGGAAAAGAAACGCAAAACCATCTGCTTTTCAATTTCTCAATTTATTTGTAATTATAAGCGAAGAGAAAGATGCCAAACAGCATTAAAAAACAAATAAAAAAAAGACCACTTTGAGACTTAGATCTCACACCAGAATCACCGAACAAGCCCAAACAAACAACACTCTTGTGGTCTTGTCGCAATTAACAATTTGATTTACTAATCGAATAAAAGTGTCGTCTGTCTCTCATTTATTTAGTCCGCATGTTTACATTCATCATCATTTATGAACATTTAGCACGCACTGCCGATGGTCGCACTCCATCCGAATCCGTGGTGTCTTCGGTGTCTCCACTCACCCTGGCTAACACAGAGACAGGTTCTTAAACCGAAGACGCGCACTTCTTGCCAAATGAAAACAACATAAAAATGTCACCTGGACACAAAGTTTCTCTTTCTAGGAAAAAATTTCAAATTCCATTGGTACAATCCTTTCGGTGTTCATTTAGTGGGGAGAGTGAACCAAGCTACCAAGCTACCAAGCCTCAAGGCGCTTCATAGCATATGTGTATTCATTGCGTGCACGCACAACCAAATTCCATGCCAAATGCAGGTTTAATGATGCTCCATAACAACTTATCTCAAGACAGCATAAAAAATTATAAAACACAAAACAAGGCCACACACTTCGCTTTCATTTGCGAATGTTATTGAATGTGTTTGCATTTTCAGATGTACCCCGCCCCGTCCATATGGTTAGAGTACACATACAAATTGGGTAAAAGTGAAAAGTAATGTTTCTTTTTACTTCGATTGAGGACATAAATCAAAAGGCCAAAATTTTGTATGACAAGTTCGAAAATTTGACCCAATTCCCTCAAACAAAAGTCATATTTCCTCCGATTAATGTTTCGCAGACAAGATGGCGGTGTTTCTGTCATCGATCTTCATTCAAAATGGCAGCTTCCATGACAATGTATTTTTCAAATCATTTCATCGCATCATTAAAATTCAACTTTTATAATTGCGGTTTAATAGAATTTTTTTTCTGTATTTTCAAAGTAAATTATATGACTTCCGACAGCTATTAAGTGGAAAGATATACTCATCCATCTTGGCTTAAGAGTTACTTCCACCGACATTCCACTGTGGGACTTGCGCGAAATGGAGCTGTAAGGAGGATCAATGGTAGAATCATCATCAGTGTTTGGTTTGAGTAAAATGCGAGAATGGCCAAAATGCTGATTGATTGTCGGACGGAAACAGTCTTGTGAGCAGGCACGAGCAGTGGAATTGTGCATTCGATAGCATGAATTACACGGTTGCTATTTAAATTGGACTTTTATTGCGATCGAATGGGCATAAACTTTGTTTGAATGTAAACCAAATTGATAGGTTTGGTTCGGTTGGCTTCCAAATTGATGGGCCGATTGAGGTATTTTAACCAAAGATTTGGAACAATCAGCGGTAATAAGGAGAAAACGTTTAAACTGCAGCTAAACATACGCAATACTTTCAGCATAACCACTTCGGATCGTTGAAATTTTATCAAATAAAGCATTAATTATTTTCTACATACATACATAATGTATGTTAGAGGCCAGTTATATGTAGTTTTTATTGAAATACATACATATGTACCAATCGATATCAAATGATACGAAGAATTTTTTTCGACAAGAAAAAACCTTTTTTTTATGTATGTACATACATATGTGTATTATTTGCTAAAAATGTATTTATCTGTTTTCCTGATGCAAATTCATTTTTCGTGTCAGCTGATTGTTTTTTGACAGAAAATGGAACAACTGCTTCCAATGATTTGAATTCCAATTTCGTTCAGTTCCAATGTCAGATTTGTATCGGAAAAAAAATTTGTCTTATTTCAATCAGTAAATTTTTTTCAATGACAGACAATTTTAATGATTGCTATAACTGATCTTTCAAATATATTCCATGATTTGTTTCAATGATGCATTTCAATGATAGCTATAACTAACTGGCCTCTTATGAAATCATTTGGGTGGAACGGAGAAGTTTTAAAAGCCTAATTTAAAGGTAGCCCAGTTTGACTTCCTGGTAATGTGAAGAATAAAAAATTTAGTTGAGGACAATTTTATCAAGCTGAAAATTTAATAAGCTTATCACAAGCCTTACTGTCCTGTTCGTAGCTTCAGGCAATCTTAACTTCTTGTGGCTCAAATTCACTTTCCGCATGCATATCATTCATAATCGTTTTAATTACAGGAGTCTTAATATCGACATTAAACGCTGTATGATTCCATCTCGAAAATTTCAATCTCGAAAATTCCACAAATGTGATTCTTCTAGAAATGCATGCTTTAATTCTCAAGGAAGTACGTTTCCGATTTTACAAAGCCAACCCTACAAAGCAATCGGAAAAAGCAAAACAATTAAGAAATTCAGGCAACTCCGTTATTTCTAGAACTAAACTTTTGCATGACGAAAAATTAAGGCAAACAATTCTGCCATGTCCGAAAAAATGTAAATTTGTTTGGCCTTGTAAAAAAATATTTAAAAACTCCACAACATCTTCGGATCAGAGAAGGCTTGCTTGCTCTATGTTGCCTCGCAGCAACGTTGCCCATCCTGATGTACTTGAGACAGAATTTTTTCCGCATTCGTAGGATAGCAAGACTTCTTAAAGATCTTGATATACACAATCCAATGGCCACCATTTTTTTCTGAAGAGGTGTTCTTCCGCACTGGCAAGGCCACTGCGTAAGCTTTTCTATTGCTTCTACTCTTCTGGAATCTTTTCTAGAAGATTGAAAACAGCATTTCTCAAGCCTGTCCCTAAGAAAGGTAACCCATTCTCCCTCTCCTCCTACCAACCCATAGCACTTACTTTCCTTCTTTCTAAGGTAATAGAAACGCTGATTAACCGTCAGCTTAAGAAATATCTCGAAAACCGAAAGCTTTTTCATGACCACAAAATGGCTTTCGCAGCAATCGTTACAATGGTGATCTGATGGCATACATCACCGAACTGAGCAACAAGTCTTTACATCGCTTTGCCCAAAGTAAGATTATTGCGCTTGATATTTCCAAGACATTTGAAGGAGTTTAGCATCAAGCTTTCTTATCGAAAATGAATGTTTTAGAGATCGATGACACTTTAGTTCGTTGAAATAGAAGCTATCTTCTGGACTCTTCAATAAAGTTGAATTGGATAGTTTACAGTCACATTCCCACAAAATAAATGCTTATGTGCCCCAGGGCTCCGTCCTGTCTCCGATTTTTTTTCTATTTTGTATTTGTAATCTTCTGCCTACAAAACTGTTTTATTGATGACTCCCATCAGCTTTTCATCACAATTTTCTTCTTCAACATTCAGTTTTTTCAATTATTCACCTTACCGTAGCAGTAATAGTTGCAAGTCATTGATGTAAGCACATTATTGAAATATAAATATCATGTCCAGTTCAATTAAGGAACCTTCAAAATCTGTTATTGTGTGTGAAAAGTATGCCACTAAGATGAACCGAAATCACCTTTTAATTTAAGATATTTTGTAATATTATTTTCACAATGCAATGTAACAATTAGCCAAAAAAAAAATATGTAAGATGAAATATCTGTTATTCAAGGTTACACGTATTTTATTAACACCTTCTTCAAACAAGCTGCTCTTCTCTTGTGTTTGAATTGCGTGCTATATAATTATTTCAGTAGGTACGCATCATTTTTAATTGTAGCCTTTTGGACTTAAGGTAGCAATGTTTTTTGTATAAATTAAATAAAATATAACGTCAAAACACAGACAAAGAATATGTGGATATTTGGCAAGATATGAATCATCTTAGACCTGACTTACGCTTTCCTCTATTTTATAATATTACTGAGGCAATGTTTCGAAGGTTTTCCTTTGAAAAAGAAGGTGTTTTAGGGAAAGTGAATCTTTTCAAAATACCAGGAGTTAATGCGCAGTGTAAGTTGTCTCATTGGAAATTTAAGAACTTCTACTCGAAAAAAAAACTGCAATAGCAGTAAGCGGTATTCGTAAAACTCATAAGATTTGTACTTTTACTCTCGGTGGAAGGATATTGCAGATGTAAAAAAGCCCAACTTACAATTAACATCTATTTGAACAAACGACGGAGGGAGAATGGGCTAAGAAAGACAGGACAGATCTATTCTCTAAAAACCTCGAAAAAAAACTTTCAAACCCTTTGACCATCAGGAATTGTTAAGGAACTCGGCGATATTCAATGGACCTTAGAGAACTTTCGCCTTTAAAATTTTACACTTGCAGAACTTTCCAAAAGAAAAAGAAACAAAAAAGATTCCAATTTTGATAACTTGGTTAATACACGCATTTAAAAAAAAAAATACCGAGAAAAACAATTATTAAAATTCAATATCTGATTATTGCTTAAGGTAGGTTTAGGGTTTAGGCTCTCATACATTCTACGTCAATGCAAAGTTGCCGAAGTTATTATGGTTCGAAAACCATGAAAAAACTCTTAGCGAAAAGAAGTCTTAAATAAATAAATTTATTGGCGCGACAGCTCCTTAAGGAGCCAAGGCCTAGTGACTTATACTCTCAACCATTCCTGTGTGTGTGTTGTGAATGGTAGGGACCTAAAGTTTACCGCCGAGTCCGAACGGCTACATGAGATGCACTTTATCAAGACAAATTTTACTCTTTGTCAGTTTCTCGCAAGAGGCAGAAAAGAAGTCTTACAGACCAATTTTTTAAGCTTTCGATAGAGTCTGGCAAGACGCACCGCTTAAGATTGAAATTAAGATAGAATTTCTCTGAAACAGATATATTATATTCTGGGACCCTGTCTGGATAATAAACTTTTCCTTAAACACGGATTTAAAGAAATAAATGCTTGTTTCCCACAAGGAAGTGTTCCTGTCACAGTGTTATTCGCACTTAATAGTCGAGATATATGTACTTTACAACGAAGATTTCATGATACTTGCATCATCCAACTTAATCGGCAGAGCATAAACCGCACATTAATGGTCCAAACGAGTCCAAATCAACTCGGTATAAATACCGTATGCAAAGTATCTTAACATGACCCTTGATACTAAGCTAAAATGGAAGACGCACGTTAAAAAAATAAATTGCACGATTGGATTGCACGTATTTGCTGATATGTGCGGTCACATCGTCGAATAAAATTTAAAAAGAAAAATAACATTAACGTAGAAAAATAATAGCATGGAGTACGTCATTGCACGTCTTGTATAATAACGAAGTTATGACAAAAGTATTTGGAAAATTGTAGAACGTATTTTGATAAAATCCTGTTTTTTATTTTTAGTTTTTTGAAAACAAATATTTTTGGAAATTTTGATACGCACTTTTTTAGAATTTATTATTATACATGTGATCATAGAATTTAAAATAATTTTGACATGTTTTAAAAATATTAATTTTAATTATAAAAAAATAAGTTATCCAAAATTTTGATATGCAGAATTAATGTGGCTACTTTTATTATTATCAAATATAACATTTGACAGAAATCCAAAAAGCATTTACCAAGAAAGCCAAATAAAAACCGTAATATGAAAGGTATGTACGTACTTTTCCGTAAAATGGCAACAAAAACATTCTCAAAAATGTACATCAAAATTGTTGGAGCCGTTTTCGAGAATAAAAAGGCTTATCCTAAACGGTCATATGGCATGTACCATTATTTTTAGGCCTACAAATAAAATTTCAATTTTACCTCATTGAATGCCAAAAGAATCACACACACCAAATATGAAAATAATCCCTTAAGCCTTTTTTGCTGCAGCTCGTTATACATACTGACAGACAGATAGACACTTACTTTTTTAGACTTCTCTATGATCGTAGGGTCATGTTTGATTGTTATCTCAATTTTTTTTATATTCACGAATCCTAAACTTGCCTTCTTATAGTCCCTATAATCGCAAGTAAAAACGAAAAAATTAACGAGAATTAAACCATCTTCACTTAAGAGCCTTTAATCAACTGCTTATCTACAAGCAAGTGCTTTAACCTCTATGTACGTACGCAATATATCATGGTTGTGGTTATATCAAACTAACCTATAAAACAAAACTTTAACTATATATCAAATTAAATTCTATGAAAAATCATTAATTTGCTATGGTACATCGTACGAAACATGAATTGCACGGAGATTTATATTTGGAAACTGCTGAAGAAAATATATAAATTTTGTCGTCAAATTTAAAATACGTTTACAAGGAATTGTAGTAGAAGCTTTCAGTAGGCCCCTGAAGAGAATGATCTTTGGTCCCCTCACCGGAAAACAGTGAGTCAACAATATTTAAATTAAAGTACATACACTACCCATCTTCGTGCCTTCAGTATAGGTGATCCGATTTCCCTCTCCGTCCTTACAGTATGTGCCGGGTCGACTACCCTTATATGCACATAATTAAAATTTTAGGGCAAAGGCGTTACCGGTCGTAGTTCTTTGAACATCGATGTTTAAAAATCGAGTCTATAAATTTTTCGCCATCTTTTGTAAGCCTAATAATTTCTTATTTTAGTGGTAGAACGCAAGCAGTTTTGTGAATAACAAAACATCAGATTTCCTCCCTGTTGTTATAGGTGTCCCTCAAGGATCTATCCTAGGGCCATTGCTATTTACACTATATAAACTACTACCTTCCCAAGTTAATCATTTTTTTTACACATATGTATGCTGATGCTTCCAGAAGCTGTTCATTAGATCCAGTGGCGGACTAAGATCGTCAGAGGCCCGGAACGGCAAAGCTGAAACGAGGCCCCGGGCTTAAGAAGTTGATATAATTTCACAAGCTTTTTATTTAGTTCACATTTGTATTAACAAGGCCCATTTTCTTCACGTCGCGTCGGGTTAACATTAACACCAGGTTCATGTCCAGTAATTGCATGTAAATACAGGAACAAACCCCAATGTTAGAAATAACACGACGCACGTGAGCAAATTCGGGGTAAGTTTATATGTATATTTAATTAAAAAATTGCGAGGGAAATTTTAATTTGACGAAAACAAATACAAAAACAAAACCTTATTTTTGCTAATGAAGTAAAATAGGTAGTTTTTATTATTCATATTATATATGTTTTCGTGCCTTCAGTTTACCAAACTCCTCAACAATTTCAGTGAAATAAATGTCTTGTGCAAGTTTTTTCTCAATTGAAAGTATTGACAGATCTCTTGATTCATTGTAGACCTCAGATAATTTTAAATTAGTTTGAATTTAGGAAAACACCTCTCGCATGATGCAACTGAGGTGCAAATGGTCAAGAAGTACTGAAGTCTTATTTTGTTATATACTTAAGGATTTTGTTGGTCAATGCGGTGCCAGAATACTAGCACTTTGGACAACCAAGTAAATATATAACTCCACTTAAAACTGGGAAAATAATTGCTAAGACTGTGACTATCCTAGAGCTGGAGTAATCAATTTATCTTGCCCATATAAAAATTACCTATATTTTCAACTTATAAACCTGAACACCATGAAAGAATACAGAAACATTGCAGAGATTCTCTTCATTTATCAGCTCCTCTCAAGTTCCGTTGACTGTAAGACTCTTCACTTTACCTTTTTACTTGCGATTATAGGGACTATAAGACAAGTTTACGATTCGTGAATATTAAAAAAAATGAGATAACAATTAAACATGACATTACGATCATAGAGAAGTCTAAAAAAGTGATCGAGAAAAAATGTCTGTCTGTCTGTCTGTCTGTCTGTCTGTCTGTCTGTCAGTATGTATAAGGAGGTGCAGCCTAAACGGCTTAAGCGATTATCTTCAAACTTGGTGTGTGTGATTATTTTGGGGAAATTGAAATTGTATTTTTAGCCCTAAAAATAAAGGTACCTGCCATATGACCGTTTAGGAATATCTAACTTTTCTCGAAAACGGTTCCAACGATTTTAATGAGAATTTTTAATAATTTTTGTTGGTATTGGCTCTTATTTGTTTAGAACCACACATACGGGAAAAGTCTATTAACGGGACCTTTCATATAACGGTTTTTTTTTTGGCTTTCTCGGTTACGGTTGTTTGGATTTCAGTCAAATTTTATATTTAGCCAAATTAATTCTGCATATCAAAATGTTGAATACCTTTTTTTCTAATTAAAATTAATTTTTGAATTTTTTTTTTTGAAAAATAAATATTTTGAAAACTAAGCAAAAAAAATTGTTTTAAATTTTATAGTCACATGTATTTTAATAAATTCTAAAAAACTGCATACTAAAATTTAAAAAATATTTTTTTTTTTTCAAAGAACTAAAAATAACAAACAGGATGTAATCAAAACCTACAATTTTCGAAATAAATTTTTCATAAATTCCTTGTTATTTAAAAAGAAAAATAACATGATGGCATACTTCATTTTTACTAAAAGCCGTTTTGTATTGTAGTTTTTAATACTTTTTATAGAGCCGAAAGTCTAAGCAACTTGTGCTCGTTTCTTTTATGTTAGCATTATAATTTTAATTATGTGTTAATAAATAATAATAATTTTTATAAGTTCAAACTGTGTTATTTTCAACGCAAATGTTACTTGTTTCTGTCAAATATCTTGCTTTCCAATGTAATTAAGCACAAAAGAGCAAGTACGTGCGACCCAGGTGCGATTTGGCTTCTCTTTCGAAAAAAATCAAAAGTAAAAATGACACCTATTATTTTTAGTTGGGTAAAAATAAAAATATATTCGATATTATTCGCAAAAATTATATCATTTAAACTCGCCGAAAAAATGGATACACAAATTTTAAGGTATGGATGCTTTAAATTCTTTAATTTTAACAGGAAGTATTTTTTAATCGATTAACCGCTATGAAAATAAAAATTATTGACTTTAATTGCTACAAAAAAAAAACAATATGTAAAATAGTTTTCAACGGAAAAATTTAAACGCCTTTTTGTGGCTTTAAAATCTGTGAAATAGGTTGATTTTTTTTACCAAAATCGTAGGAGCGGTTTTTATATAAAACGATTTTATTTTAATAACTATTCCCAAATATTAAAAAAAAAATAATATAAGATTGTAAACTTAAGCAAAAAACTAATCTACATTAAAAAAAATACATCTACCCGCTTTCAAAATTTTTATTTTTGAAAAAAAAAATTAAGAAAGAAAATAAAAAAAAAAGATTTCGAAAATATTTTAAAATAAAATTACTTAGGTTACGAACATCTTCCTGGATATCAATTTTGATTGAAGTCGGATGACTAGTTTTCGAAAAAGTCGAAGAACAAAAACGGTTCTATGGGAGGTACCGTTTTTAGCCCAACCATCTTGAATTTCCTTTTCAACAAAACATAACCTACACCTACAGTAGTACCCTGATTTTTTTTTTTATAAATAACCTTATGACGATTGGCCAAACCGCTTAGGCTGTAATTGAATACACATCCGTACAAACGGGCAGACAGACAGACAGACAGACAGGCAGAATTTTACCAGTAACTCAAATAAGTTTCTCTACCATCGTAATGTCATGTCTGATTGTTAGATTTTTTTTTACGAATGCATACCTTGCATTATAGTCTCTACAAATCGCAAGTAAAAAATTGAATGTTTTTAATATCAAAATAACAGCTTTTTACAAGATGTATATACAAGTACTTAAAACAAAAACACAATTTTAGATTTGTTGGTCTGTGTCTTTCGGTCTGTTTGTTCAGGCTACTCTTGCGAATAGCTATACTGGTTTTGACAAAACTTAGGTTTGAATTACCCACTAGGTGGCGTAGGGGTGTTTTTTTTTTAAATTCTTATTTATGGACCGATTTTGACATGACTTTCGCAATCAGAAAGCTGATGTTCTGAGGGAGTAACTTAGGTTATTTAAACTACCCACCTTCACAAACAAATAGCTAATATTGTAAGAAATACCTAAGGCTATTTTAATTACTAGGTGATGCCGAAAATTGTTATTTAATGACCAATTTTGACAGGGCTTTCGCAGACATAATATAGCTGATGTTGTAAGGAATAACTAAAACTATTGTCATATCAGGAATATTAAATTTTGTTTATGCAATGACACGATTAGGTTGATGATGTTTGGTTACTGCCGAACCGATTTGTGGAGTTTCTTCGGGTATCCAGAAAATGTATGGTATGTCCCAGCAACGCCAGGTGTGTCAGTAAGTTTGTTATACAAATTAAGGTAAAATAAATACAAATAATGTAACTTCATTATTATAGCTAAATAAATAAGGAACGGATTCCCGTATCAGAGGAGCAAGTTTTAGAGTTCATTGAACCTTTTAAAGGTTTTCTAAATCATTGATTAATTTGATACAGAAATAAGTAACACAAAAAAAACGCCTAATTCAGTACAATATAGTAAGCAACTGTGTGTGAAGTCTTTTCTCTCTTCTTCTGAGCTCTTTATATATGTTCATATTTGCATGCCCGCGTTCTTTGAAAAGACAACACATTGAACTTTAAATAATTTAGAATCGCTTCCCCATAAACGTCAGTATTTATCCCAAACCATAAATTCTAGTTCAAATTGGACTTAAACATCAATATTTGGTACGAACTGCTGTCGAGATAAGCTTCTTCTTTTCTTTCTACTTATTGCTTACGCTTGTTTCTCCATTACATTCTGAAGTTTATGAGACATGCTTCCAACTCCCTAGTCCTATTTCCCTTTGAGGCAAGAATCTAAATTATAAAAGAAGATTAGAATGATGAATGATCTTCGACCCATAAGGAAATGCAACACCGGCTATTCACAACAATGTTCTTGCCACACACAGCTCATAAAGCAATTTTAAGTGGCATCCCAGTCGGCCAGTGCTACTTTTTTGGCAACAAAGTATCCACTTACGAAATTGGAAATCTGTCATTAAATTCTTCAGTCCGTCATCACTTAAACAATTTACAGATACTTCATTTGCCCGCCCAGGTATTTTCCATTTTCATGCGTCGCGTCGTCACGTTCCTTCTGGGTGGCAACAATAAATCTTCTTTTAGCTAAGAATGTGGCATATTAGTGTCAAAATTTCATTATTTCTATGTGCAACTAGGAATTTTTGAGGAAATCTTCTCCTTTGCAAAACGAAGGACGTACTATACGGCAGTAGGGTGCATATAATTGAAGAGCACTCACCTTAGCATGAAATTAGACCCCACTGCTTCGTCGCACTTTTATTAGTGGTGTGGCAACATCATGAACTCTGTGAATATCCTATGCATTAGACAAACTAGGAATTAGCTTCGAAGAAAGTGCAGACTAATCATGGGTTAAACACTATTGAAGGCAAACTTTTCAATGCAATTAGATGTGGCTGGGTTCACGTAATGGGGCAACTAATTGGACACACCACAGTGAAATGGAATGCAAATTATTCGGCGAAAGAGTTGAAACTCTTTGGAAAAAAAATTCTTCAATAGAGTGATTCACTTTTTAGGCGCAACGTTTTGACCAGAAACCAAGAATTTTACGCCTGCATTTCTTCAATCAAATTCAATTAATTAAAAAATCGGATCAGTCGAAAAACCGCATGCAAAGAACATGAATTTTCTCACAAATTAAAGACACCTAAACTGTTTCCGATTTGGCCAATCATCTTGTTCCCATGTTGATGTACTGAATTTCTAATTTTCATTGAGGAAATTAATTCAGTGCGAAACAAACTCAAGACCACACCAATTTACCAAAGTTACTTCATCGACTTATGCCAACAAACACCTCATTACAGACATGTTGAGAGTGTTTAAATTCACATCGCGCATCTAGCTTCTTCATTTGTTCATTCAGAAAGAAGATACTTTTACATAACTAACTTAAGTTTTTATTTCCTATGTTATGTTGTCATGGAGTTCATATAGTTGGATGTGGTTTTGAGAAAATATGCGGGTTAAAGCTAGAGTCAACAAACTCTTCTTTCCGTAGGTTTGCTATGCCATTAGACTTTCTTGTGGTGATCACTTCTAAACAATGTGAATTCTTGTGGTCTTAGTTTACACTTAGAATGTACTGCACTCGGTCTAAGCCTAAATGGTATGAACTAAGGTTCATAAGGATGAGCCAAGAGATGGTGATGACAATTGATTTTGTCATTGATGATATCATGACAGGATGTACCCTAATGGGTGCTTTTTTCTACACTGGCGTCCACTTGTTCAAATGTGTTTTGCTAGCAACTCAACTGTGGATTTAGTTCCTAGCAATATCCCTTTTGTTTTTTTTTATATCATGAGCGCGCACAAGTGATTTGTGTTGTCTTGAAGGAGGGACAGATTCGATTAACATTTTGAATGCAAGGGAATATCCAGCCGAGTAAACTATTCCCCATTCGTGTTGTTCGGCTAAAATAAGAATCTCTGTATATCACGGTACGTCTAAAATTATTCTCAAGTGTGGACCGATGAGCATTCAGAGCGAGATGAGAATTATGGTTGAAATTTGTAAAGGAAGGCATGCAGCTGTCTATACCTCTGATGAGAGTTTTGTTTTTATAACAGAAACGATAACGGAGTTCGAGAAGGACAATTGTTTCAGAGACAGTTCTATTTCCTATCAATCTTAACGCTTTGATTTGTATTCTATCGAGCAAGGATAACGTCGGGATCGCACGTCCGAAGGTGGAGGGTGTGAATACTTAACGAAAATGAAAAGCAGATTGTGGAGCCGTCAATAAAACAGTTTAGTGGATTTGACGTAACAGACAAAAGACCATGTATTAAAATGAGCAAAAGAATCGAAGGCAGAATAGAGCCCTGGGGCACACTAACATTTATTTTGTTCGATTCAGACTCGGAACCGTCCAATACAACTTTGATTGAACGGTCCAGAAGATAGCTTCTAATTTAATGAACTGAAGTATCATCGATCCAAAAAGCACGCATTTTCGATAAGAGACATTCATGCCAAGCTCTATCAAATGCCTTTGGAAATATCAAGCGCGAATAATTTTGCTTTCCCCAAAGCGATGAGATATACCATCTGCCATCAGATCACCAGTGGAAAGATTGCAGCGAAAGACATTATATCGGTGATGAAGAAGAATTTCGTCTTCGAGATATTTTTCTCAAGCTGACAGCAATTAGCGTTTCTATCTTCCATGTCCTTAGAAAGACCAAAATTCTCAAATATAAGAGGAGCAACATTGCTAAGAGGCAACGTGGAACTAGCAGCAAAATGGGCTACGAAAAAGTTTGACTTCTCTGAAAAGTAAACAATCGTTTTGTAATTGGTAATGAGCGTTGAAACAAATGACCAATAAATTTTACTGCCCTTGGGACATAGCAAATTTTGTTGCTCGAATTTTTGGTCATGCGAATATTGTGTTCTATCAATATGAGTTGTAACAAGACTTTTTTCAGGTTCTATACTTCTGACCATATTATATGATTTTTAAAAAAGCAAAATAACCAGTTAAAGTTATATATACCCACTTAAAAAGTCCAACGAAGTCTCTTCTTATCTATCTTCTCCGGAATTGTCACGCACACGAGCAAGATGATGCGTTGGTGGCATATTTCATGCTTAAAATAAACACACACGAACGTATGTATCATACAAAAATATTAAAGACATTGTTGATCCATATTGATGAGAACATCCTTCCATTCCATTTCAGTTAATATCTAAAATGGAATATATTATATAACATTATAACTGTTAAGGAAAAGCTTGTTTTTTGTATTTTATTTTATATAATTTTTTCTTACATGTATTTATTTATTTTTATAATTATATTTTTATTACACCATTTTTATTTTTACTTGCGATTATATGAATACAAGTTATGCATTCGTGCAGATTAAAAATTTTGGCAGAGGAATTTTAATTTTTTTTTTAGCTCAAAAATTAACGGTACCTGTCATATAAACGTTATGTAAAAGCTTATTTCTCTCGAAAACGGCTCCAAGAATTAAAAAAAAAATCAGTATACTACTGTAGGTATGCATTATATTTTGGTAAACAAAAAAATAATATGGTGGGCTAAAAACGGTACCTCCCATAGGACCGGTTTTTTTTCTTCGACTTTCTCGAAAACTGGTGATCTGATTACAATAAAAATTAATATTCAAGAAGATGTAAGTAGCCTAAGTAATTTTGTATTAATTTTTTTTCGAAAACTTTCTTTTGTATTTTTAAGATTGAAAAAAAATTTTGTTTGGAAAAAATCACTATTTTGAAAACGGGTAAGTGATTTTTTTTTAAATTTGTTTTAAATGTACGTTATTTTTGTGCTTAAGTTTGTATTCTTGAATTATTTTTTTTATTTTTTTAAAAAAAAGTTGTTAAGAAAACCGTTTTATTTAAAACCGGCTCCTACAATTTAAAAAAAAAAATTCACACTATTTAACATTTCTTAAAGAAATAAAATGGCATTTAAATTATTTCACTCAATACAATTATTTAACGTACTTTATTCGAACAATCAAAAGTCTTAAATTTAATAAATTTTATTCTACAATGTGACTGCACATATAAGCAAGTACTTTTTATTTTTTTAAACAAACAACTTAATTCTGGTATGCAGTTTTTTAGAGTTTATTAATATCCATATAATTGTGAAATTTAAAGTAATTTTTTTTTGATTAGTTTATTTTTATTAGAAAAAAAAGTTATTCAAAATGTTGATATTTTTTTTTTTATAATTAACGCATGCACAAGGGACTATTTGTTTCCCTTTCAATGTAGAACACACTGCGTGGGCATTAGGAAGATAGGGAGGGGAGAGATAGGAGGTGTCGATTAACATTGGTTTTGAATGTTTGCAGATCAAAATGGCAAGGGAAAATCTCGCCGGGTAAACTATTCCAAATTCGTGTTGTTCGGCAAAAAAACCCTATATTTCACGGTACGTCCGAAATTGGGGTCAACGGTGAAATGGGCATTCATTTCGAGACGAGTATTACGGTGGAAACTTTTAAGGGGAGGAATGCAACTGGCTACTTCGAGTGAACATTTTTTGTAAAAGAAACGATAACATAAAGGAAGGCATGAAACATTGCGTCGGTGTGCTAGAGGGGCAATTGTTTCAACGGCAGTTCTATTTCCTATCAATCTTAACGCAAAATTAATTTGACTATCTAGATCTTTTTAAATATAACATTTGACAGAAATCGTTACAGCCGTTACCGAGAAAGCCAAAAATTAAAAAACCGTTATATGAAAGGTCCCGTTAGTAGACTTTTCCGGTATATGTGGTTCTAATCAAATGCCAATACCAACAAAAATAAACTAAAAAATGTTCATCAAAATCGTTGGGGCCGTTTTCGAGAAAAATAAGCTTTTCCTAAACGGTCATATGGCAAGGACCGTTTTTTTTAGCCCTAAAAATAAAATTTCAATGTCCCCTGTGGGGAATGCCAAAAGAATCACACATACCAAATTTGAAGGCAATCGCTTGACCCGTTTAGGTTGCAGCTCGATATACACCCGGACAGACAGACAGACAGACAGACAAACATTTCTTGCCAATGAAATTTTTAGGCTTCTCTATGATCGTAATGTCATGTTTGATAGTTATCTCAATTTTTATTTATATTCACGAATCCTAAACTTGCCTTATAGTCCCTATACTCGCAAGTAAAAAGTGTAAAGCAAATCATAAAAAATAAAAAATTGTGTAATAAAAATATAATTATAATAATAAATACATATAACAAAATTATAAAAAAATTAAATACAAAAAACAAGCTTTTCCCTAACGGTTATAATGTTATATGTCTGGAACTTTTATTTATAACATTAAAAATAAAATTTTGAATCCAATCGTTTCACCCCTGAAGACCAAAAAGCCTTATACAGATAGATATTTTTAGCCTTTTTTATCATCATGTTTCTCAATTTCTTATGATTCTTACATATATTTTTTATTCTGATGAGCAAAGAAGTTTAACCGAATAATAAAATCAACTCATTTTTACTATTTTACTTATTTACTTATTTTAAGAACCATTCAATTAATTAAACGCTATTTAATTCAAAACAACGAATTACATAAATCAACATAAAGCAACGTTGAACGGGTCAGCTCTTCATTAAGAAATGCTGCTAATTTAAAACTTTTAGTTTTAGCAAATCAAATACAAAATGGATTATCTTTCGGACGACCGATATTAGAGATACAAAATCAAACCATCTCCATCATAGCTGTTGGCAGATTCGCTGGTGACGTTAGCAAGCCAGTTCTAAAGCCAAACCACACCGCACCGGCTCAAGACTTGTTTTAAGAAGGCACACACCAACTATTCCAAAGCCTAATGAAAGAAACAGAGCTGGTGCGCTGGTGCGGTTAAATCCACTTTTTCCGTCCAAGACGGCTTCACATCGTGTCGTCTTGGGCTAAAGATTCCCACAAACTACCTGTACATGAGGCTCGATTGGGCATTGGCTTTGGTCATGACATTCAGTCTGAGTTAGGTTTTTATCAACATCGGTCGTTTGGTCGTGGCAACTTCTCGCGTTACAGAGTGTTGTAGTGAACTTCAAAGTGCAAAAGATACAAAATTTATGAATGCTTGGATAGCCCGAAGATTATCTCGGTTTTTTTTTTTTTTGTCAATACTAAATACATTGTGTTTCCCGGATAGATTATCAAGAAGTGGAATTGATTGCTAGAAATAGCCGCGAATAGCCGCATCATGTGCAAAAGTGATTAACCTATTTTGTGTGCCGTGATAGTTACATCTCTCGCCGGATACCTTGGGAACTCTAATGTTATTTTCTTACGATTGATTTGATCTTTTCTTTTGACCCTTACTTTGGATTACGAGTTTAGAAACGCATTCGAAATAATTAATCACTTAAATAAGTAAGTTAACTCAAATTTTCAAACTTTAACGAATAAGTATCTATGTATCTATAAGAATGTGACTGTTCTATCACAAAATAACTGTTTTTATGTTCTAATGCGTTCTATTGGGGTTACCAAAAGGAATTTATGCAAATTATATTATAAAACCACGATAACAGCTTTCTTGTTGGTAAGATACAGAATCCAAAAAAAAAAAAAAAGAATCTAGCCATTTGTTTGGAGTTTAACCAGTCATTGGGTCAGTGTGCTGCAACAGCAGGTGAATGGAATACAAGTTTTGGTTGAATCTTTGGGGAAAGGTATCTTATAGGCGCATTCAAGGAAAAAGACGCCAAAAAGGGGTTTCCATTTTAGGCGTGATTGGTGTTTTCTTTTGGAGACTAGAATTCTTTACTTGGGCATCACAGCGTTTTTTTTATGCTTTTTTGATTTAATGCTGCAGTAACCCAGTTTTGTCTCATAAAATATTTTCTTGTTTATGGTATGCAGATGCAAGGTAGTATCTTTATTAATTATGTGTTCATTCAAATGAATTAGTTGTGAGACTTGTTTGTTTATTAGATTGGTCTTAACGGTATATTTAACAAAAAAATATTTAAATCTGTATTTAAGGCTGTCAAAAAATGTCATCTTTGAAAGAAAGTTCGGAAAATATGATATTTTTTGTAGAAATAGATAATTGTTTATTTAAATAAGGGCAGAACTGCTTGCAGCCAAATTGGTCCTGAATACTAAATGAAAAAACATGGTATCCCAGATTCGTATGCTGCGGCTGAGATTTATAAATCTCTACACTTAATAGTAAGACTGCTTCATCGAATATTTGGCGCTCGAAGATATCCGATTGTGAGAAAAAACGAACGAAGTCAAGTCAGCCAGTTCCTTAAGAAACTAAGACTTAGTGACTTATATATCTTAACCTGTGTCGTCTTGCACTTATTCTTTTTCTTCTTTTTTAACCGAAAATTGTTATGTTCGAGATCATAACCACAGCTCTCCTCCTATCCTCTCATATTTCACTGTGTGGACTAAAGCTTCTTCTGTTTGGTTTGCCTTGTTGACCTCAACTTAACCAAAATATTTGTCTTGTTCTTGCAATTTACGATCAAAGGGACTATGAGGCAAGTTATGCAGTCGTAAGATAAATAAAAAATTCTAACAATCAAACATGATATTAAGATCATAGAGAAAAGTAAAATAAATAAAAAAAATAATAGAAAAAAAAATGTCTTTCTGTCTGTCTGTCTGTCTGTCTGCACCTCTGCTACTGCCTAAACGGGTTAAGCGATTGCCTTCAAATTTGGTATGTTTGTATCTTTTGAAATTCATCAGATGAGAAATTGAAATTTTATTTTTAGGGCTAAAAATAACGGTACTTGCCATACGACCGTTTAGGAAAAGCTTATTTTTCTTGAATATGGCTCCAAAGATTTTGATGAACATTTTTGAGAATACTGTTGTTGGTACTAGCTATCATTTAATCAGAACCAAATTTACGGGAAAATCTATTAACGAAAAAATCGGTAACTGCTGTTTTGGATTACCTCCAAATTTTATATTTGAGAAGTTCTAGGTAGCCAAATTAATTCTGCATATCAAAATGTTTAAAAACTTTGTTTTCTAATTAAAATTTATTTTTAATTTTTTTTTTCGGAAAAATCAATATTTTTAAAACTAATTAAAAAAATATTATAAATTTTAAAACTTTAAAAAACTGTATACCAAAATTTGAAAAAAAAAAATGTTTTTTAATGTGTTTTGTGTGTGTTTTGGGTATGGACTGTGGATTTGTCACTTTGGACTTAGTTTTGCTTATTGCTTATCTATAGTAGCTGCAAAATGAGTTCGCTCACGAATTTTTTTGGAATTTCTGGCAGTTAACTGTAATAGAAATCATCACGAATTTCACAGCATGTAATACAACAAAATTCGGCTAATGCTAGGTGCCGAAAAATCAGTTCCACGCAACACTCATGAGAGATTTGGAACATTAAGCGTGGTTTTGATGGCTTTGGTTGATACCGATTACACATTTCTATTCATGTCAACATTGAAGCAAAATCTTCTCGAGCTGCAAATTTAGTACAAACAAACTCATTAAGTTTGCCACCAGAGAGACCGTTGCCCGGTCGTTAAAAGGCCGTGCCATCGCCGCATCGATGTCGGTGTCTCCAAAAAATCGATGGAACACAATCCTCAAATGGTCATTCCTACCACACTATTATTGTGTAGCCCAGAGAAAGGAATAATTATATTGCCGGAAGGTGTTAATACCCCGGCCATAAAAAGCACGGCGTTGAAGAACTCCCACTCATTTATGCCCCGAATTTGACGGGACTTTTACAGGCAGTTAGCTGATGTCCCGGGGCTGTTTTTTCGAAAATGTATGTTATACCCGAGCAACGCCGGGTGGGTAAGCTAGTTTTAAATATGTAAGCTTTCTAGGATTTTGGTGTTTCTTATTCGAAAACGTCATGTGAAGCCTATACATTTTTTTTTATTCCCGTTATGCCTTGTACACTGTCCAACTTTGTCAGCAGTAAGTGAGCTGTTGATAGATAACTGCGGTGTAAGATCGTCCTTTCAACAAAGCGTGCATTTTTTGATAATAAAGTTATCACAAAATACTATGCTATTGATCAAAGAACCAAAACAATGTTTTTTAATTAACGTTGAATAAGTACTCATTACTCCCCCATTTGAAGTGCTAAATAGAAACTCGGATGGTTTTGAAATTGATATAAATAAAAACTACTGATGTGCCCCAAGGTTCCGTTTTGTTTCCGACACTCTTTCTCATATTTTTCAAACGACTTTCTGAAACAACTAGTTCATTAAATAGTTTTCCTAACGTTAGTGGAACTGAAACTACAAAATTAGCGAATGATTCCGACCATGACCATTGTGTATGCTTTCAAACTTAATGCTTTCTTTTGTCTTAAAAATGAAACATACCTCATATCTCACATGTGAATATCCTTGAATGACAATTGCACCTAAGAAACTGAACAGTTCTTAAACCCTGATTTGTGTAATACATATAACCGACTGGTCATTCCTTAGCCGCACAATACGAATGTAGAATGCCATGGCGTGGCGGGCTCTAATTTTCCTTTCCATTTTGAAAGGCAAGAACAATAACTTTGTGTAACGCCTACAATACACAAATAACTTTTTTATTTTAGTCAAAAATTAAATTTAAATTTTAATG
Organism: Platycheirus rosarum; assembly: GCA_963971375.1. NCBI lineage: Eukaryota > Metazoa > Arthropoda > Insecta > Diptera > Syrphidae > Platycheirus > Platycheirus rosarum. The sequence goes on along the minus strand of OZ020509.1, from coordinate 118,259,526 downwards.
AAAAAACAATTTGGCACAAAAACAAAAATAATGTAATTTTTCCCATCATTCTGTTATTATATACCTAAGGTCTTAAAACCCAAAACAACGCAGGGTCATTCACTCAAAAAGAGACCAGATTTAAGTAGTTACTTTTCTGCTCCAACTGTTTGAAATTCAACCGAAAAGAACTGCTTCTGACCCAAAATAAATTACTATAAAATCATCATCTTACTTAAAGATCATCCAGAAACTCTCAGATCATTATAAAGTAAAACATAATACTTTGTTGGAAATTTTTCCATCACGCAAATGATGTTCCAAACAAATTATTAAAACAAGCTATGGTCTTAGTCTAAGTGAAGTCATGAGTTCTAATGATCCATTCCACAGACTCTCCAAGTCCCAAACACGAACCACTGAGTAGAATGTTTCGTGCAACTAAATAACTGCTTTTGTGAGGCTCTGCGCATGTGCAACACCCTAATGACATTTTATGAGTTCACTGCTGTGAAATCGTACCTCCTCTGCCAGGAGGGAACTAATGTCACTAATTACCCGAGACAATTCCCCGGATTCTCCAGGGGTCCTATAGAATTGGAATTTAATTTCAAAATAATTTACAATCCACTTGAAAGTTGACAGTTTGTTTGTCGAGACAGAGTAATGTTGTCAAACATGTTGCATGGAATCTTGGAATTAGTGAAGGAATCCCTAAATGCACCTCAGTCAACAAAACCTAAACGGAGGTACACCGAAACTATTTTATGTCGCAATGAAGGTCAACAAACTGTCAGATTCCAGAGCTCTTTATTTAATGCTGGCCCCTTTATACCTTTGCTGTTCTTATAATGCGTTCTTTGGGGTATTTACACTTTTCGGTTGTTATAATTGGGACTTCAAAGGTTGTTATCATTGTTACGAGTTCAGTTTAATAGGTGCAAGAACCTTTTTTTTATTTAATTATGATGTCAAGAGTTTGGTGTTTGCTACAAAATTGTTTGTTGTTTACTTACTTTGTTTGCGTGTTTCTTGTTTTTTTTTTTTTGGTTTTTGGAACGGAAATAGGTTTTTCATAAATGGGAAATGTGATGAGAAAAATCTAGCTTAAGTCATCAATGTAGTCTACAATTTTACTATCGGTTTGTTTTTATATAAAAATGTATATCGAACTTTCGGGAAAAAATCAAGAGAAAAATTATTCAATTGCTTCAATTTTTATTTGATGTGATTTGATGCAAAATAAATGCATGAGACTGAAAGCGATTATGAGCAATCCACACTTACAATTTAATTGATATCGATAATGCAGTGCGTTGCATATCGATAACCACTGCTCCTGCTGTTCATCGATTTTAAGAAAGCTTTCGACAGCGGCAATCCATATACCTAAATTAGTTACTATTATTAAAGCAACATATGAATTATCTAAATTTCATGTCTGCACGAAAGGAGGCTATCGGAAGATTTTGAAGTCCTAGAGTCAGACAGGGCTCCATTATGCTACCAATACTACTTTTGTTGAGGATAAGCGATGTTCTGCTCGCAGTCTTGACAGGAAACCGTGGGATTCGATTGACTCTTACATCCTACCTTAAACATCTTGATTATGGGGACGACGACATAAGCATACTTCGCTTGCCCATAACTTCATTGATCTCCATCAAATGAAAACAAGGGTGGAGAAAGCTGATATTATGAGATTGAAAATCAATAATGGCAAAACAAAGATGAGCAGCCTTGTGATCCAGTCATCCTCTTTAATAAATATTTCTCAATATCCGGAAACGAAAGTACCTACCTATACAGACTTTCAATACCTTTAGGGAGTATAAGTTCTTCCTAAAGGCGGAACCGAAGATGACACCATTAGATGGATCGGGAAAGCAGAGGCTCCTTTTGGCATATTTATGTTAAGAAATATATACAGGAATAGCTCTTTCAGCTTAAGAGCAAAGCTATATGACTGTTTAGGTCCGATGAAGAATCCGTACTGAATAATGGATTCAGCACGTAAAAAGTTTCGTGGGATATTCGAGAGAAAAGTACTATGAAGCACCATCTAAGAAACTGAGCACTTGATCCTGGATCAAATAAGAATTATATATGTTTACATTGTTCTACCAACGTGTTGGATAAAATGTGACGTACTTCCTATAGTAGGTATTAGTACTTGCGGATAGACTGGGGTTAGTGAATGTTAAAAATATGTTGTAGGTTCGTTGATGAGAAGTGTTCCGAGGATGAAAAATTGTCAAATTTACTGGACAAGTATGTCATATACAAAGTCCAGAAGTTGTGCCAAAGAAGAAGCTATTGGAGTATTATCAAAGCGCACATAGGTACTGGGAATTTATTTATAGTTATATTGCTGAAAGCTGAGGGTGGAAATATTACCGAAGAAGAAGAAATTCCTAGCTGTAATTCTGAATATTATAGAAAAAGATAATTTGTTATTTATCTTGTTTTTTCTTTATATTGACGAAAAAGAGTTGGTTGCCTGTAAAGTCGATAATTTAACGTGATAACGTCATAAGAAAACATTGATGGCAGCAACACCAACATACAGCGCGTTAACTGACACCATATACAATTACACTTAACACGTCAAAAAATTCTAGTACTGAATCTACTACTAAATACTAAATCTAGTACCAAATCCAGATCCAACAAAATACAATAGTACTATATCTAAGTACTCAGTACTAAAAATCTAGTACCAAAAATACTATTGTACCAACAACCTTGTACCAATCGGCATCAGTTTTATATTTAACTAACGGTACCCGGCGCGATACTACGCCCTAGAAAAAACATGTTTTAATGTGAAATGCGAAAATAATGCTAGTGGGACCAAACATTCATTCACAAGAACGATGCCTGGCAAAACTATATTTACCCTGTAAATTTGATCAAAATCTGTTTGGCGGTTTAGGAGTACATACTCAACATACATACACACATACATACATATTTACTTCTGACGTTCGCCTGGTGCTCAGAATACTTTTGCGATCGATGTTTGTCATAATTCAGGCCTGGTGCACACTTGTCATTTTGACGCGACGGCGCAGCAGCGGTTACGCTTTTGTGTCTTACAGTATCGCTGCGTTAAAATGACGTAAGTGTGCACCGAGCCTCGGAGTCACCAAAAAAATTACCCACAAAACCCCTCGTTAAATCCACACACACACCACACACTCCTACTTTAACATCGATTTTGGTTGAAGAAACCACAGTCTCGCGTTCGGTTAGCGTAACGCGTTACTTTTCTGTCAGCATGAGTCATGTTATTTCGTATGTATAGCGGGTTATCACGTCAAAAAACTTAAAATTAGTACAAACAAATGAAATTATAATACAGTCAAACTTCTCCTTTTAGCAAATTTGCACTGGACCAGAAAATTACTTCGTTATATAGAAAATTCGTTATACAGAAATTTTGCATATAGTACTTAATTCCTCGTCTTCACCATTTCTTAAAACCACTGCTTTGTTTTTTTTAAAATTAACGATAAGCTACTGGAAGGAATTCCAAATCCTTCTTCAACTTTATTAATTATCAACAATTTTTTTCTAAAGAGAAAAGAGAAAAAGAAAATTTATGAGGTTTGGCTTTTCAGCAACAAAATTTGTTCGTTAGGTAGGTACTTAATTCGTAATAGTATGTTAATACTTCATATGTACATTAATTCATTAGAAACTTCATATTTCGTTGAATATAAAATACCTATTTTAAATCAGTCTTGGTGATTTTTAATATTTTTTTTAAATGTATGCTGTGTGTTCGTTAAAAAAAATAAATTGCACGACTGGAGCGCACGTACTTGTCCATATGTGCGGTCACATTGTAGAATAAAATTTAAGAAAATTAAACTGAACATCAAAGATTTTATTCGATTTTTGTGACTTTTGATTGTTCGAATAAAGTACATTAAATTGTATTGAGTGAAATAATTTAAACGCCATTTTATTTCTTTAAGAAATGTAAAAAGGTGTGATTTTATTTTCAAAATCGTAGGAGCGGTTTTTAAATAAAACGGTTATTTCTGAACACCTTTTTTTAAAAATTAAAAAAAATAATTTAATAATATAAATTTAAGCGCAGAAACAACATACATTTAAAAACAAAATTATAAAAAAATCACTTGTCCGTTTTCAAAATATTGATTAAAAAAAAAAATAATAAAAAAATATTAAAAATACAACAAAAAAGTTTTCGAAAAAAAATAATGCAAAATTACTTATACTACCTGCATCTTCTTGAATATCAATTTTGATAGTAATCGGATCACCAGTTTTCGAGAAAGTCGAAAAAAAATCGCAAGTAAAAAGTGGGCGGGATTGGTGCAGTAGAAAAGATGTTTGCTTCCTACTCGGGGGTAGTCATTCGATTCTCAGGTTGAGGAGAAATTTTTTTAACTCCTAGCCCAAGCTAGAGCCGTCCTTGAGTTTTAAGGTCAAACTAATAAACTAATTATCGATCCACTGCGCCGTAAAAAAACGTGTTCATATCTTTCTAATTCTTAATGCGTAAGCGCATTGGAATGCAGCAATTAACATTTACGTACAAAAATTACACGTTCTGAAATTATAAATAGTGTCAAAACCACAACCTTTAACGGTATTTAGTAAAAAATTAAGTACGCCATGGCAAGTCTTAATTAACAAATAATTAATAAAAAAAAGTATTTCGAAAATTGTAGGACGGATTTTGATAAAATCCTATTTTTTTATTTTTATTTCATTGATTTTTTTTTATTTTCAGATTTTGGTATGCAGTTTTTTAGAGCTTATAAATATGCAACTGATCATAAAATTTAAAACATTTTTTGATTAGTTTTAAAAATATTGAATTTTCAAAAAATTATTATAAATAGACATAATAAAATATTCAAAATTTATTGGCGGCGGAAAGGTACCGTAAATAGACTTTTTTCGGTAAATTTGGTTACTTTAAAATGATGGCCAATACCTACTAAAAATTCTCAAATATTTTCAACAAAATCATTGTAGCCGATTTCGAAAAAAATAAGTTTTTCCTTAACGCTTATATGGCAGGTTCCGTTATTTTTAGCCCTTAGAATAAAATGTCAATTTCCCCTCTGAGGAATGCCAAAAGAATCACTCATACCAAATTTGAAGGTAATCGCTTAAGGCGTTTAGGCTGCAGCTCGTTATACATACATACCGACAGACAGACTGACAGGCAGACAAACATTTTTTGTCACTAACTATCGTAATGTCATGTTTGATTGTTATCTCAATTTTTTTTATATTCACTAATCCTTAACTTGCTTTATAGTCCCTATAATTGCAAGTAAAATAAATTGCACGACTGGATCGCAAGTACTTGCTCATATGTGCGGTCACATCGTTGAAAAAAATTCAAAAAAATAAGTAACATTAATAGGAAAATAACACTATCTGAACTTAAAACTTGTAGGACTAGTTCGCAATTGAATTCGATCATGGATATTGACAAAATATACAAAGCCAGATGTTTTTGTTGAGAATATACAGTCAGTGATGATGGTACACGTACCGTTAGTGGCACACCATGAATTGAGAATTCTCCAACTCCATCGAGTTTAGTTTTTTGTCGTTTTTGCCTCTCTACTTGCTACCCCATGTTGTCGTAATGGGAATAGTTGGATGATTGTGGACTTTCCTGAAATAAAGCTGCACCAATATGAATCTACCAGGGTGTTGACAAATGGCTTAAGGCGATCACTCACTATAACAGAAAAGATTTAATTTGGTACATATTACTAAGTCATAGCATGTTGCTTTGAAAAGTTCGGCAGCTAGACCACAGGTTTCGGTAGCTTTATTACTTACTTACTACTACTTTTACTAACTATAACAATATTCCGGCCCGCAGCAAAGTTAGTAAGCCAAGCCTGAATCCGTTATCAGAAGTAACGACCTATAGGTTGTGTTTTCCGACTGTACCTAAGATACCACTCTTACTGGATTGGCGTTCAGGTTGCTTGGAACAGTTTTAATGTTATAGCTTGGGTACAGCTCATATTTATGTTTTGTCCAAGACCTCGAAAAACGTATCTTTGGTGTAATCATCTTATTCCTTTAAGCGGGCATGTGCGCACATATAACGCTTATGTGGGCGAATTAAGCCTTAAGAATTTTCCCCGCTGCCACATGGATCTAACAAGACTAACTTTGAGACAGTAACAATTACCACCCTTCTCACGTTTATGATGACCTACAACTATTAAGATACAGTTCAACAAAACAAAATAATATTACATAACACCAGTAACTGGTTAAATTTTCTTGAAGATATCTAAACATTCTACTTAATTAAAGATACATAGGTTCCGGAGTTTCCTTTAACTTATCAACGTCACTTTGATTGCCTTTTCATTTCTAGTCTTATCTCGAAACCTACCCAACCTAACCTAGGCAATTAAGCCGATCAATGTAAGCTCTTTGTGCTAAAGTTCGCACTATAAAACCAAAAATATTTAATTAAAACTTTCATTAAATTCATTTCCCAGATCGCTTTCGTTTGCTCCAAACAATAATTATGACATCTAAATAGGAAACCGCTAGAAGCTCAACTCTTCGCTGCTCCTCTGCGCCATCTTGAAGACAATAGCGTGCAGATTGTCTCCCACAATTAACACTTTTTTTTTTTATATCCAACGCTTATGCTGTTAACCCTTTGATTTATTTAATTAGATAAAACAAAATGCATTCCAAGAAAAAAAGTGTTCGTCGTCTAAGTGTGGAGTGTTCTCCCACAATATGAAAAGCTAGGCTTTTGGTATTCACCAATAACATTTACAACTTTTAAGTCCCACACTTTTTTACCACAACATTTTTAATTATTTTCACACTGAATGGCTACGGTGAAAGTATATAACTTCCAAGTGAATTTCATTGACATTTTTTTCGATCGGAAAAGTATATTTGCCGACCTTGGGAAAGACATATTTATACCCTGTTTTCATTTCTGTTTGCAGATGAAAACGACATTTAGTCTAGAGATGGCTTGAAGAGCATTAGAATTGAAAAAAAAAAATTAAGAGAATATTGGAAACAAAATGGCAGACAGCAGAGAGCGAATACGAGGTCCTTCAAGAGATGGCAGAGAATTTTTAACCAGCCCGAGGCAAGTCCTTCGGCGATTGATGCTTCTTTCGGAGGGCAGACAATACCGGGAAGCAGCTGGAGTTGTTGGCCGATTGGGTCCATCAGTCTTACGCTCGGTGATATCAGAACTTCCTATAGACTTGCTGCTAGAGGCATTGCCACACAGTGCCTATCTTTTGGAATCATTCTTCTCAAGGTATGTTGTAGATGTAGGGTCCAGTCAAGGCAGACCTCAAGAAACCTCTTTTGACTAAAAAACTTATTCCCTTTTATTTCAGATTACTCACCCTTAACCCATCACCTAAGCCTGAAGTGCCAGTAGATGCAGTCATATGGCAGCTAGTGCGACTCTTCTCCAATCCCCACGAATCAGGGCTGCGACAACGCTGCTTAAAACTCCTACAAGCTATCGGCCAATATGAGCCATCAATACGCCACAACATCCGTGAACGCAGAAAATCCTTCGACATGGCAGTCCAAGGCCTCGGAATTCACGGTCTAACAGCCGATCACACCGGTCAACTGATATCACTTCATAACGCCCTCAAGACTGAACTGCAACGTCACATAGACACCTACAAGGCGGCCATACACAAACTAGACGAATTAAGTACGATAACCGTCAATCAGCATCCGGCACACTCGTCCCATCAACGATTGCTGGCCATCAACTATGGGGACATCCAACAGCGTTTAATCGACAACAAAACACTTCTCACAACACTTGACAAGCCCGCCCTCAAGCAACTGGCCGTCTTGGTGGAGAATCTCGGCCAAAGGGTACAAAACGACAAGGAGGTGCTACAATGTGTCAGCTGGATAAAACGCCTCGACACTCAATCCTGCATAGAGAAACGACCTGCCGCAGGTCTTCTGATGAATTTCACCCGCGGATGCGAAGCCGTCCTAAACCTCATGGGACCAGAATCCACTCCACCCAGCCCCAGTGCGTGCAGTAATTTCAGTGACGGCTATCATTCCGACGATTCGGCTGCTGTCGATGAAATGAGGTAAGAACGAATGCGAATATTTGAAATTGGCGGAAAAAAACCTTGAAGTACTGAATTCACAACAATTGACACCATTTATTCAAATTGGCACCTTTAAAGTGTGGAAAGGTTTTTTTTTAATTCGAGATGCCAATTTGAATGGCATTTGAGAAAATTAATTTATGAACATTGTTTTCCTTTGTTTGTTTCTTGTAGTGAAATTGTATCGCAATATCGGTATTTATACGAAGAAAATAGGTCAGAAACGCTGGAGGTGTTAGATGGCTTGACGCAACTGAAGCATGTGCTCAACTTGAAAGCGAAACTACTCTTTTCGATTATTGTGGTAAGTATGAGGTAAAGTCATGGCAGATAATGATGGACATTGGTTTTTGCATTGCTCTTTGGGGGCAAAAAGTTAGTATTCACTTAGAGAAATCATAATTGCTTATTAAGTTTGAAAAAATGGAGGATTATGGATTAAGACTTTCTCGGCGTGGTCCATTCAATGGGGAGTGCTTTTTGCAGAAGGTTTAGGTGTGTCTTGACGATTTTAAGTGTTTGAAATCACATTATTAGCATGGCAAGTACACAGGTTAAACTAGCGATTTTGCTTGAGAACAATTTCAGACCAGAAGTGGCGCTACAAATATCATTAAACCCCATTTAACATTCTCGACAATTTGTGTTAGTCTATGGGAAAAAGTTTAACATTCATACGAGGAACCATTTCAGTTTGTAGAACAAAACTTTGCTTTTACTCCAAAAACTATACCAATTTTTATAAAAATAAATAAATAGAACGACTGGATCGCTCATATATGGGGTCACATCGTCGAATAAAATTTAAAAAATAAGTAACATTAACGTAGAAAAATAATACTATCTGAACTTAAAAAACGTGTCAAAACCACAACTTTTGACGGTTTTTAGTAAAAATGGAGTACTCCATCACACGTCTTGTATAATAACAAATTTATAAAAAGAGTATTTCGAAAATTGTAGGACGGATTTTGATTAAATCCTCTCTTTTATTTTTAGTCTTTTGAAAAGTTGTGATTATAAAATTTAAAAATAAAGTTCAAAAATGTTGATTTTTGAAAAAAAAAATAATTTTTGTTAGAAAAAAGTTATTCAAAATTTTGATATGAAGAATTATTTTATCTATCTAGATCTTTTCAAATATTAAATTTGACAGAAATCCATAAAGCCAAAAATTAAAAAAAAAAACGTTATATGAAAGACTTTTCCCGTATATGTGGTTCTGATCAAATAATATCCAAAACTAACAAGAAAATTCTCAAAAATTTTCATCAAAATCGTTGGAGCCGTTTTCGACAAAAATAAGCTTTTCCTAAATGGTCATATGGCAGGTACCGTTATTTTTAGGTCTAAAAATAAAAGAATAACACACACCAAATTTGAAGATAATCGCTTAAGCCGTTTAGGCTGCAGCTCGTTATACATACCTACTGACAGACAGACAGACATTTTTTGCCAATAACTTTTTTAGACTTCTCTATGATCGTAATGTCATGTTTGACTGTTCTCAATTTTTTTATATTCACGAATCCCAAACTTGATTTATAGTCCCTATAATAGCAAATAAAAATGTATTTTTTTAGGTTGCGGAATATGTTTTAGGGAAATATAAGTTGTCGATACTGGTATCTCATGGAACCGGTTTTTTCTTTGACCTTACGTCAACCGATTACAACTTAATTCGATGATTAAGAAAACGTACACTAAATCAAAATATGTATGTAATTTTTCATCCTACTTATGTACATAATGTATTACAAATTTGGATGTTTGTTCCCCGATCACGCCTTAACGGCTTAACGGATTTGAATGAAATTTAGTAAGAAGATAGATGAAGTGCTTGATTGAAAAATAGGCTACATCTTATCCCGAGAAAATGCACGGTTTCTGTAGAAGAAACTTAAATTTGAAATGATGTATGGTTGGAGGTTTGTTTGTTACGCTTTCATGCCTTAATAACTGCAAGAATTTTTGAAGTTTTCTAGATGGAAGAATTACAGTTTTCACTTGGATTCTTTAAATGCTACTTTTATTCCAAAAAATGCACCATTCCTGCGGGTGAAGTCTGAATAATTTTCTTAAACGAGTTTTAATTTAAATTTAAAAAAAGAAAAACAATGATTTAATTTGAAGTCCACGTATAGTTTGAAGTCGCTGGTAGTTTCAAATAATTTTAAAATATTTTTGTCTGTTTTTAAAATATCTTGTTTTTTATTTACTACTAGATGACCGGGCTAAGTTCGCATCGTATAACAGTCAATAAATGTAGTGATACGTTTTAGGTTTTAGCTAAACTTAATTATGATTAAAATTAACCTATTTAAATGATTGCAAGCAATTTATTGAGTTCAATAGTTCATTAGGATAATATCTATATGCCTACCTATATATAAAGAAAATAGATATAAATGGCCGGGTCAGTTAGTATACAAATTCAATGAAAGTACAAAAATCAAGAAATTTGCTTTTGAAGATATATTTATGTATATATTTTCTGCATGGGTTATACTTGTATTGATTATCTTCCGTCAAGCACTTTGTAATTCTGAAAATGTTGGTTTTGTTATCAGGTGCAAGGACAAATAAAGCGGAAGATTTGCCGACATGTGATATAAATGACCATAAGAAAAACATCCATTTTCTAAATTCCGACCACAAACACATGGTGAATGCAAGACGATTCCGAAATTGGATTTTTGGAATAAGAATTTATTCACCTTTGAATTTTCCCTTGAGTAAATTTGCGTGACACATAGATCATCCAGTTTTATCAACTAACGCGTTAGATTGCATAGTTTTTATTGGTTTAAATGTCGAAACATCATATCTAATGAACCAAATTTAGTTGTTAATTATACGGGGCACATCCAAAAGGTGTTTAAAAATTTAGCTGGGTAGTTGATGGTTTTACCATTGTTTGTTACGCAGTCAATAGATTCGAATGAATCTGCTGAATTCGTCGACATGAATACCGTCATTACCGATAGTTATTGCTTAGAGAAATCTTTAGCAGATAAATAGTTCTACAATGCAATATTCCTGTTTGCTGCAAACTGAAGTTTCATAACATAGCGCCTAAAGTTTCATGATTCGAGGCAAGCAGTCAGGCTTGGAAGGATTGACAGAATTTGGCAAAAAATCGTCAGACCATTAAAATCATCGCACCTCCAAAACATATCATGTCATTGCACAGATCTTTCAATGTATGGTCAAGTGCTTCTAAAACGTCATGCGTGTTTGTGCTCCATTGAGCATTCATTCCAGATGATGATTTTAGACACTACTTAAACTTTAGCCATTGCAATGTGTTTCGCAATATTATATTACATGTCGGTTGTTGTTCAATAGTTTGAAGGTTTAAGGTCAATTTAAAAGTTGAATAAGCCAGGAGGCGGCCACAAGAAAACTCATCGAGTCAATGGAAAATTTTAATATTAAGTAATGGCAGATTACATAAAAATGTACAAAACCACTGTTCGGACAGACTTTATCTTGTCCGTTTGGCGGTAAAATGCCCACTTCCGGTTTGGTGTTGGCCTATAACTTATTGGGTCAACGCACAAATGGGGTATCAAATGCAAGCTTAGGCCGTCTTCATTGATACCCCATTGGTTTCGCCAAACGGACAAGAAAAAGTCTGTCCGACCAGTGGTTTTGTACATTTTATGTAATTTGCCATTTATTTATAGCTACATAGCTACAATTGACTCGATGGGGTAGGCGTTCCTACGGCCGCCTCCCCTACTATTACGGCATCCTTCCGATAATGTGGCCGATATTCTAAATGTAGCAACAGCTAAGCTACCGCAATGTCAGATCCTACACGAACTGTGGCCATCAGCGACCGAATTTTTTGCTTGTAGACACTTGTGGTGATGTGGTAAATGCATCGCTTAGATAAATATAATCCCCAGAACGCAGTCTGACTTTATTCAACAAAATGAAAGCAAGGTGCTCCGTTTTGATTTTGACGAATCTTCAAACGATTTGCGTTATTTTCGTAGTTTTCTTACCATTTCTGGTAAGATTAGTATTATAGAAGTAAAATTTACGCCCGTATTATTTGAAGGGGTGGACAGAATCCTTCGATCACTTAGTCACTTTTGACGTACTTAAAAAAGGAATGTATTGAAAAATAATTTAAGATTGGTTTCCGGCAGCTCTTTACCGAATATTCTTCAAACAAACAGCCCCCAATCCTTTTGTCGACTCTTACGCCTTCCTGGGAAATTAGTGGTTCTTTTGGAGGTTGGAGCGTTGAGCCTGTAGAATGTAGGTGTGGCATTAAAAAAAACTCGTATTCCAATTTAAGCATTTAAAATCACAGCTCTTGTTGTTGTATCAACATCAAAGGTTTCATCAACAGTTAATGATTCAGCGTAGGAAATCATTTTATGAGAATCGTTGGAAAAAACCGATAATGACCTTTTGACCCTTATGGGTGTGTTATAAGTCAACAATTCAGTAATGGAAATTTGAGATTTATATTTTCCAAATAAAATTTTTTTTTTTTCTTAATAATGTCATCCAAATGTCTTCCGTCGAGTTGCATACACTTTTCGAAACGAAGCCTTTTATTCCACGCCCGGTTTAATTTCTCTTAACTCCACCAAAGTTAGGATCGGGAAACGACAGATTGTTAGGAATATTTTCTTTAGGCAAATTCATTGCTGTTCTTGCAGTATGTGGGACGCGCCTTCCTTGTGGAAGCACAAGTTCAATGTAAACATTGATGAGCTCATGCGTTCGCAAAAAAGAATTCCGAAATCCGTGACTGATAGATCGCTGATTTCAATGACTGAAATTAATGGACATTACCAAAATTCAGATAACAATCAAAAATTACATTACTATAAAGACGTATAAAAAAAACATCTGTCTTTGCATCTCAAGGAATGTATTTTCAACGACAGCATGAGTTGAGCAAATATTCCTGAAATTAAGAATATAAACTTATTTAAACATTCTACAGGAAACTTATTTTAATTCCTAACTAATATCAATATAATAATTAAAGTAAAAGTATATTATTTTCGTGGACACAAATTTTGGATGCAATTTCCTAGAAGATACTTTAAATAATCTTAGTAATAAGGTTTCATCAAGAACGTTAAAGCCGTTTTTTGTGAAAAATGCAGATATTATCTGAGTATATTTTTTCTCCACCTCTTTCTTTTAGTGAATCACTTAAGCCAAATTTTGGAATTCCTGTGATTTAACTACAGCCTACTAGATTCTTCGGTATAAAAAAATGTTGTTCAAGTTAATGAGAAAGTTACAAAAAAAAAATCTACATCCTAAATTTCAATTTCATTAAAAATGCAAAATTTGCAAAAAAAATAAAAAATATTTACTCTCCTTCTCGAATAAATTTCCCACCGTCAATCCACCAAAACACCCATAGCCTGCATAATTGACAATACTCTTTCCACGTTACGTTACGTGTCATCGAATCACCAAAGCCGCAGGCCTTATATCTACAAAGTGGTCATCAAATCATCTAGCAGCTACGCCATTCTGCAAAATAGTATAATTACATCTTCCGAAGCTGCGGCACAAGAAAGTGCTCTGGATCTTGTTGAAGATCGTTAATACTTTCAATTTCGATTCGCACCTCGTTTCACTCAAGACCTGAAGGCTTTGACATAATTAGATATGCAAAACTGAAAGTAAACGTTTTCATTTCAATCTTGTCGTCTAGATTTTTGTGGGCCAAACATCAATTTCATTCAAACCATTAAAGTTTCTCATAATTTATTGATGCCAATATTAATTTACTACCTGAGGTAGGTAACACCCAAGTTGATTGATATTATCAAAGTTAGGCTTAGGCGCGAAATTTGAAATTCAAAAATCTAGTTTTCAAGCCATAACAGATCCCACGCATACTTTTTAACTTTCTATTCTCATTAAAATCTCATCTTTGGCAGCTTTCGTTCAGAGCATGTCATGGAATGCGTGAACGCAAAGTGATGGAGGTACGTCGAGCTCTGAGTTGTCCGGTGGATAGCGTGAATGAGACTTCGCTGGCTTTGGATCGTTCTGTGCGTGCTCATCTCCATATCACGGCCGATACCTTCCCCATGGGGGACATAGAGCGACAGGTATCTAATCAGGTAAGATAATTGTATCCATATCAATATTTTAGCATTCGAATTCCCGATTTAGGTTTTGTCGACTCTTCATGAATATCCATGCCTGGAGACGTGTCTGCCACTCACCAAATTCATAAGCGACAGTGTGAGACTGGCTTGGAAGATGGTCAATCAGAAGTGTCCCTACTACCTGGATAGCGATTTCAATTTGGGTAAGTTGTGTTTTTTGATGCTTTTAAGTTCAACTTCATAGATTAAATTATTTTTAAGGCTTCCTCCGTCCAGAAAAGCACGAACGTCACCAACACTCCGATCGACGGTCTGATCTTATAAAGACATTTCTCTGGCCAGCGTTAATGCAAAACAATCAATGCGTATTTAAGGCAATTGTGGAGACTTAGTAGTATTTTTTTTATTATTTTCTGTTGTTTTTGTTTTAATAATTAATTAACAAAAGCTCTTAAACTGCAATTCAACAAATTTGTACAAAATAACCTTAAAACTAAGAATTTATTCGTAGACAAAGAAATTATAAATTTAAATATCTTTTTTTTTCTCTTAATTTTGTATCTTTTACGATATTGGTAAGAGCTTAAGGCAAATGCTAATTTTTTTATTTGTACATAAAAGTGTATTTAGTCTATAATAATCGATAATATCACTGGGTGCATTGAAAAGCTTTTCGCAAGGCTTTTCCTGACCGATGCCGTACATTTCGGTGCCGAGTATTTTACGAATATATAAATGGAAATAGTTTTGTTGAGCATAAACTGTGACGACGTATTTTATTAAGATATCCTGAAATAAAATATAAAAATAAAAAGGATTATTTTTTCTCTTATTTGGACTTACTTGCTCCTTGTATGGACGAACCAAACAAGCTCCATCTTCGTGACACGTGAGTATTTCTTCAGCAGCTTTGCGATCTACGGTGCGATAGTACGCTTCGGTTTCGATTTTCTTGGTGGGTATTACATAGTACTCTAGGTCTAGGTCACCTTTGAATTGAAATTTGGAAAATAATTCAATAAGAGAAGTTATTTTAATTAAAAATATAAATTTTTGCCGAACAAATTATATATAAGTTCTAAGAACTTTTCCATGATTTTTGAAGTCGGGGAAGATTAAAGAAGAAAATCTGAGAAATGGTGTTTTCAATTCACTTGCAAAGACATTCCAGGAGTAGGACACGTAAAAGTTGTACGCAGGGTCTACGCACCGTTAAAAAACACCTTTTCAGACAACTGAGGGTATATTATTCGGATTTGTATTGGTCTTGGGAGTTGAGCTTTTAACTTTTGAGTACTGCACGAGTCATTGCATCTGCTAGCATTGTTGAGATTCTCACGAATTGATCTGCTAGCTAGAGCTAGTAATTTTTTTACGAAATGACAGAACTTTTTTTAAGTTTTTGTTTTAGCCCAAAAATTAAGGTTACCTGTCATATAACCGTTATGTAAAAGCTTATTTTTCTCGAAAACAGTTCCAATAATTTTTATGAAAAAAAAACAAGTGTAGGTACTACTGCAGGTATGCATCCTATATGTATTTTCGTGAAAGAAAATTATTATGTTGGCCTAAAAACGGTACCTCCCATAGGGCCGTTTTTTTTTCTTCAAATTTATCGAAAACTGGTGATCCGATTACTATCAAAATTGATATTTAAGAAGATCTAGGTAGCTTAAGTAATTTCGCATTAATTTTTTTTCGAAAACTTTTTTTTGTGTTTTGTATAAATTAACATTTTTTTTTTGAAAAATCAATATTTTAAAAACGGGTAGGTAAATTTTTTTGTAATGCAAATTATTTTTGTGCTTAAGTTTGCAGTCTTGAATTATTTTTTTTTTTATTTTTTGAAAAAAGTTAAAAAAAAAACCGTTTTGTTTAAAAAGCGTTCCTACGATTTTGAAAAAAAATCACACTTTTTTCAAATTTCTTAAAGAAATAAAATATAAATTATTTTGCCCAATACAATTTAAC
Organism: Platycheirus rosarum; assembly: GCA_963971375.1. NCBI lineage: Eukaryota > Metazoa > Arthropoda > Insecta > Diptera > Syrphidae > Platycheirus > Platycheirus rosarum. The sequence goes on along the minus strand of OZ020509.1, from coordinate 118,243,322 downwards.
GTTATTTTTTCGAAGAATCAAAAAACCAATAAATACTTTAAAGTTCTCTTAATGTGTATATTTTAAATTTTATTCGAAGATGTGACCGCACATATGAATACGTGCGATCCAGTCATGCAATTTATTTTTAATGTCGTTCCTTCGATTTTGGAAGAAAAAAATCACTTTTTTATTGTTTTAACATAACTAATGATCGTGTAAGGTCCGGTTTATGATCGGATCGTAATGTCATGTTTGATTGTTAGAATTATTTTTTTTTACGAATGCATAACTTGCCTTGTAGTCCCCATAATCGCAATAAAAAAGATTTATATTTTTGGATAGTTACTGCGAAAAGATCATGCTTGGCTCCAGAAAAACAAAAACAAAGACCTGTCGTCATTCTTTTGCATTTCCCGAAATGTGTTTTATAGATTTCAAACCATTTAAAAGTTCTGTTAAGTTATAAACCAGGTAAACCTGATTGCAACAAACATAAAGGTTATAACGCCCAAATCACAAAATGTCATAGCACCCGAAAACCCAAGTTTCCTTAAACCCATAGAATCCGTTCGTACGTTGCGTTGCCACATACAACTGACAACTCGATTAAACGCACGTGTTCTTATGAAAAGTGACCCATAGCAATCGCATTTGCTCAAGTAGACCAACTTTTATCTTGTCTCTCCGGCAAATCCGATGACATCAGATGTCAATAGCAATTTGAAGTTTCATGTTTTTGTTAGTTTATGGGTTGTTACCTACACTCTGTTCAATTTATATTTTCAGTACAGACCTTATGGAAGAGAGCTTTCAAACACACTGGTACCTGCAAGTGTTCGCATTGCACTCAACTTAAGAAATTGCCACTTAAATATAAAAGAGAACCCTGAAATACATTGAAATTGTTCTTGTAATACTTCATTTAACCCACGTACATACCACGCTCCCCGGCTGCGAGGAGACTGATTATCAATTTGCCTCTCGCTTATTGTGTTTATTTTTACAAAAAGCACTACTGCATAGCATATTTTAAGTTTAAAGAAGAAGGTGTTGTCGCTATGTTTTTTTTGCTTACATCTTTTCGTTTTAATTTTGCTTAGTAAAAAACGGTTAAAGTAAAAATACATAATGCAATATTTGTTGGCAATTTTTTTTTTTTTACTTGCGATTATAGGTACTTTAATGCAAGTTATGAATTCATACACAAAAATAAATTGAGATAATAATCAAACATGACATTACGATTGAGAAACGTATTTGATTTACTGGAAAATTATGTTTGTCTGTCTGTACGGATGTATTTTGTACTACAGTCTGAACGGCTTGGTCGATTGTCTTCAAATTTATAACATAAGATTATTTTGACAGAGGCCTTATTTCATTTTTTTTAGCTCAAATATTAACGGTACCTCTCATTTAAACGTTAAGTTCTTATTTTTCTTGAAAACGTTGGTAACCATACCTACATTTATGTGATAATTATACCAATTTATAATGCCCAGTATGGCAACCATTCGAGAGCTTTAAAATGGAGATATCTTATTGAAATCCATAAGAGTAAGAGTGAAAGGCAAATATCCTATCTTCCCTGTACTGAAAATATAAATTGAACAGAGTATAGCGCAATTTTTGCTGCTACTTAAATAAACAATTACAGGAAAAATAAGGGAATATAAAATATTAAAATCATTTCATATTTGTTCAATAGAGGGAGGACAGAAGAGACCAAAATGCAGAGATCTTCTTGGAATCGTTTTTAATTTTCAGATTTGTCTAGCAATTTTTTTGTAATTATTTGAATGACGTTTGGCAACTTGCTGTCATGTTTTCACAGCCATTTTTGGTGCTTTATTTATGACAAAACTTTTAAAAACTATAACAAAATTCAAATGAAATGCAAACTTTTGTGACATATGCAAAATGTCATATACTGTAGTGCAAATCAGTGTAAATCTGGATAAAAATCCAGAATTCCAAAAATTGAACTAGATAAAAAAATTATTCTTTTTTAAAATTACTACATTACATTACAATTACGATCAAAATGCAAAATTACTAAAATAAAAAAAAACTATTCTCTGCCATTTGTTACAAAACGAATATGTAAATCCACATTCACCTATTTCCTATAATCTTTATGCATTAATATCGTTAGATTTTATTCTCCCCTATCTATCGAAAAAGTATGATTTCGATATTTTGTACAATCTTTACCGGTTACCAAATCACTCAAACACTCTTAACTTACACATCGCTAGTTCGTTTTACATTTTGTGTCAAAATAACAGAACGGATTCTTTGGCCACCTCTTTTTATCGCATGCGGCAATCGTTGCCGCACCGGACGCAACCGATTCTATGGGTTGAGCGGAGCCCTTAAGAATTAAAAGCATTTAATAAGAAGTTCTTCTTATTCAATGCTTTTAATTCTCGATTAAAAGCGAGAAACCGCCAGCATAGAGTAATAATATTATAAAGAGGGAAATCGTTCGTACGTTCCATCCTCCAACACCCTCAGTTTTCATTGTATCTTATATTCATTGTTTTGTGTTCTCTTTTGTATATCATTCATTGTCCTTGTAAATTAATAGATAAAAAAAACGATGACATGAGTTTTGTTTATTTTGACATTTCATTTTGTTCTTGTTGACAGTTGTTGTCAGACGCACTCAAGAAATGCAAAAAAAAGTCAAAAAACTAAAATTAAATTCCAAATATCTCCAGGACATGTTAAAGGTGCTGTGGTAAATTGTTTTCACGCGTTTTTAATGTTGAGATTGTTGAGACTACTTTACGTGGCGTGGAGATTACTTTGACACGGCGTCGCGTTCTAAACGCGGCCTTAGGGAACGTCAGGCGGAGAGCTATCCAGCAGCGCGTTTAATATTTGAATCTTGATTTTCATTTTCTCACTAAATGCCAATTAGGTTATTTTTTCCATTTAAAACAAAATTAAATGAGACAAAATAATCAAAAAAAAGTAATTTATAAATTTCTACAACAAATTCAGAATGCTTTATTCACCAAGCACAAAATATTTAAAAAAAAAATCTTTCTTTAGAACGCCGCGTCAAAACAATCTCATCGCAGTGTAAAATAATCTCTATGCAGCGTTAAAAACGCGTTCTGTTTGACGAAGCTTTAACTTGAAGCGGCGTTGAAAACGCGCTCTAGCTAACTTGCGATATGTTATATACTGTGTATTACAACGCGGCTCAATGAGATGACAGTTCAGCACTACTACATATACTGAAACGATCAACTAGATGACAGTTGAACACCAATACTTATCTGAAAATGACAGTCCAGCATCTAGGCATTGTCAAAAGAAGGCAGTAGATTTCCCTCTTTATAATATTTTTACTCTATGCCGCCAGAATACCTAAAAAATGCCACAACGTCCAATATTTTTCTCAAATGTCATAAGGGCCAAATCAAGAAATGTCACCACGCCCAAACGAAAACTTGTTTTTGAAATTGGACATTATGACATTTTGTTTGGGCGGTATGGCTTTAACTACGAGACGAACTTGTTCTTATGTTAGATAATTGCTTAGTGGCTGCATATATTAAAGAGTGTTTTTTTAGACGTGAAGTTTTCAAGAAGAAATAAAACGCATATAGTTTAATTTTATGGCCAAGAATTTAGCTTTATTATAAAGATTAGGGTTTGCATTATGTTTTAAAAATGATTTCGGGGAAGTGACCGCCGCGGCTGGCTCGAAAAAATTCCAGCCGGGCCCAATTTTCTCAATTTTGTGAAAATCGGGATCGGTGACCTTATCGTTTTGGGTTCATTCACCGAACGTGTGACGCGCTTGATGGTCGTTCGGCTTCAATTCTTGCACCAGTTGGATTTTGTAAGCTTGCAAACCAAGATCCTTCGACAAAATCTTCCATAAAGTGGATGGGCACATCTCCAATTGTTGCGCGAGATGGCGGATGGATTCATTCGGGTCTTCTTCGATACTTTGCTCCACCGAAACGAACCATTATTTTGGTAATAAATTTGCACAATTTTCAAACTTGTTCAGGAGGTAGTCTATTCATTATGAAATGGCAAACCAAACTGAGCATAAATCAAGTGACAGCTGTCAAAAAGAACAACTCCGAAAAAAGTATCACCAGATTGAAAACCACACGTCTATTAAAATAAAAAAAATTATTTTTTTTTTTACAAAATTCTTTCATTTTTTTAATTAGTTTAAGAGTTTTCTCGCAAAAACTAAGTATGCAATAAAAATAAAAAAAATAAAACTAAATGTATATCGAGGAAAAAAATATTGACAATCGTTCGACCAGTTTTTTTAAAAAGTCGTTTTTTTTTGAAAAAACTTTTTCGAAAAAATAATTTAAATTTTTTCTAGTATGTCATTATAAGGAAATCTGTAGTTTTCATCTGGGAAAATTATTAAAAAAATTCAATTCCACCCAAAATAATTCGAAAACCAATTTTTTTGTTATTTAAAAAAATCGAAAAAAAAGGTTTTGAAAATTTTGAAATGCGATATTAATTGAATTATAAATGACTTTCTGTGTGCAAAATTTTATTGAAATCGGAATAATAGTTTGCGATAAAACCGGATTTGAAAAAACCGGTTATATGAGAGGTACCGTTGTAGAACAAATTACGAAAAATTCATTCTGACTGAAAGATGTATTTTTGTAAAAAATTAGCACTCAAGAAATGCTTGTTTATGCTTGTTTGCTTGTATGCTTGTTTTTCCAGCTTTAGCTTCAATTTGTGTGAATTTATATATAAATATTTAAGTAAAAGCTACAAAAATATCAAGATTCCTACACCCCTGTCTAGAAACCTTTGACTAGTATTTTTAGAATTCTCTTTAGTAGCAGTGGGAACATGGCTGTATATGCAAATCGGAAAGGCTTCCACAGACTTAATGTAGAAGCAACATGCAATGGAATGCAGCTGAAGAATTTACAAGACTTTACCCCTATCCTTGGCTTTCAGATAAGTTATTGGTATTATTAGAATCAAAACTCGCTAAAAAATTGTTCAGATTTATCATTATTATTATTATATGTAAGTAAGGGTAAGTAGGATAAGGTTGAAATACTAATACATTTTTCTCAATCTTTTCGACGATTCTTAACTAACTCGTAAACGGCTATGTAATCAAATATTGGATATGTGAATTTTTATATTACCTAATAAAATCTATTCTAAACGAAGTGATATATCCCTATATCTGCATATCTCTGTACCTCTATATCTCTTTATCTCTATATATCTCTATTTCTATATCTCTATAGTATAGTGAATCATGTAACTCTTTCGGCTACCAACTTCACAAATTCGAATAGTCGTTAAGGTATGAAAGACTAACAAACAAACCTCCAGCAATGCAGTATATAACAATTAAGCCTCTCCCACAGACAGGGTTAATTTTTCCTGAGTAAAAAAGTAGCTTATCTTTCAATCCAGCACATTATCTATATCTACCTACCAAATTTCATCCAAATTCGTTAAGCCGTTGAGGTGTGATTGGGGAACAAACATCCAAACACACAAACATTCACATTTATAGTATAAATACGATCAGTTTTAGCTAAAGCTACCTCACCCAAGACATGTGAATAAACAAACAAAAGCTGAAAATTCAAAAATTAAGCTATTTAGTAAAAATCTTTGTTTTTATTCACATAAAACAAATCTGAAGCTAGTGCAGTCTAGCTTAAGCTACTAGTAAAAACTATAACTAACTAGCTTCCTCTAAAAATGGCTTTTATTTTTTTATTATTCACAAGACCCAAAGTCACTAAAACGGCAACACTGGTTGTTGGGCGTATGATATTTCTTGATTTGGGATTTATTTGATGAACTTGGCGACAAGGCTTTATGCCATTTATCACGTAAGTAGTGTCATAATGTCCAATATCAATGTCAGTTTGCCCAAATTTCAGTAAATTTGACACCAACAAATTCTTTAGAAAAATGTTAGGGGTAATGATTTTTTACTTGCGATTATAGGGACTATAAGGCAAGTTTAGGATTCACTATAAGGCAAGTTTAGGATTCGTGAACAAAAAAAAAATTAGATAACAATCAAACATGACATTACTATCATAGAAAATCCTAAAAATGTCATAAAAATATTTGAGAATATTTGAATTTGAAAATTGTTGGTAAACTTTTTAAATTAAAAAAAGCCATGCAGAACTTTTCAAAGAATGCCATAGAAAAGTGTATTAAAAAACAACAAGATATTCAAATATTTAATTTCCACGTTTCATAAACAGTTTTGGCGCTTTATTGTGAATATATTGATTTTTTTGTTTTGCATATTTTTTTTATAGATATAGATACTACGCATTAAAATAAAGGAGGTTTGAGTAATTTTCAATTTGTACTCCTCCGTTGTGGATCACTTGTTTGTTCATCTATAATTTGGCGCCGTATTGATACAAGCAATGTGTGTTCAGTTCATTCCAAAACAGCACAAGCAAAACAAAAAATGCAGCTATTTTAAACATTTCAAAATATTGTAAGCAAATTCCAAAAAATCCGCGTCCGACACAGTGTCAGTAAAAATGGTAAATCCCATTAAACACGAACATTTATTGAAAAAAATCACACGAACATTTTTTTTCTTAGCACAAAACAACCGAAACTGAATGTTGTTAGTTTTTTAAACAATAACAATTTGTTTGTAATTAATTATTTAACAAAAGATACTCACTAACGATGATATAATCATCGAAATTCGGCGACAAATCATCGTTGTCTTTCGAATCGCTGCCACCGTTCGGTTTTCGTTTCTTTTTACAACAAAATCCACTGTAGTAAGCGTTGGTGAGATTATTCACGAATCGGACGAATAAGTTCTGCAAAACGGTCCAATAGACGCGCAGACACCAGCACATGTTTTTTTTTTTTGCTTGAACTATGGGGCCCTGATAACGGAGTATCTCCAGCAATAAAATGCTAATTTATTACCAAATTTGTTGATTCATAAAGCTCCCGAAATATTGACCATGATTAGTAAGCAAACAAACGCGATCAGAACGCAAAAATAGCGACGACGACGACGACTCGACATTGCCGTGAAACATCTCCGGCAGAACTACTACTACACCGAACATCAGGGAACAGAAGGCGAGAAGTGTTCTCTGCCAGGGTGTGACTTTGAAAAAATATTATAAAATCATTACTGGCAAGTGGCAAGGCAACCGGCACTCCACTCAATCGGATCATGGACCACGACGTAATCCATCTTTAAGGCTAAACAGAAACAATGGGAATATGGTATGGCATCCCCAATGCTGGGGGCACTCCGGCGGATGGGAGAAGCTCGTTTTACAGGGTGTTCCAGGGAGGTTTATTTTTTAAGGATCAGATTAGATACTTGAAAACCAAGTTAAAGATATTGTAATCGGAGTGATAATCAATATGATGACATCTCATGGTGGTGGAGATAAAAACGATTGGGGTAGTACAGACAAGGCCCCCACGATGAAGAGCACTTAAAAAAGACTCTTTTTGAATAACAACAACAATTTTCTGAATATTTGGATTTTGAAACTGTCGTTCGTCGGTGTGTTCTATTAAATTAAACACCTAATGAACTAACTATTAAAATTCTTTATGACGTTTTTGAAGAATTCAAATAAATTTGAAATGTCCAAGGAAATTATCAACCATAATTAGAAAAACCCAGAATAACGAAAAACGAACAGTCCATGGACAACCATAACATTTGAATTATCATTTTTTAATAATGTAAACTTTTTTCTAAAACACCCTGTAACCTTTTTTTCGGTTGGAAGAATTTAGTAACGTGATGCTTGTTCAACAGATGTTTTACACTGATGGGAATGGGAATATCATTTATCCAATATCCAGAACTTCAACAAAACGAGGCACATTTTTGCGCTCTATATAAATGGTTAAAGATATACAAAGATATACCTATTTACATATCGACTATGTGGTGTATTCTTTTGCTTACCCTTTGAATTTAAATTTCCAAATGAGAGAAGATCATCATTATCAATTAATTAAGTTTTTAAATAATTAACACCCAAACAATAGCCAAAGCCAAGAGGGTTTCCTCTCCATTGGAATGTTGAATTATTATAATGACTGGTTTTTTTATGAGTCTTCTTTTTTTTAATATATATCGAATAAACGCGAAATTATTCTTTATAAAATTTTTACTTGAAGGCATAACATTTAGAAATAAATTGCACTACTGGATCGCACGTACTTGCTCATATGTGGGGTGACATTGTAGAATAAAATTTAGGAAAATTAAAGTTAACATCAAAGCATTTATTCGATTTTTGTGACTTTTGATTGTTCGATTTAGTACGTTAAATTGTATTGAGTGAAATAATTTAAACGCCATTTCGTTTCTTTAAGAAATGTTAAAAAAGTGTGATTTTTTATCAAAATCGTAGGAAGGGTTTTTAAATAAAACGTTTTTTTAATAACTTAAAAATAATTTAAGAAAACTAGCTTTAGCATAAAAATAACATACATTTAAAAACAAAATTAAAAAAAAATCACCTCTTTTCAAAATATTGATTTTTCTAAAAAAAAAATAAAAAAAAATATTAAATAAGATACAAAATAAAGTTTTCGAAAAAAATTAATGCAAAATTCTTTATAAATATTAATTTTGATAGTAATCGGATCCTATGGGAGTACCATTTTTAGCCCACCATATTAAATTTTTTGTTCACCAAAATATAATTCTTACCTCTACAGTAGTACTCTGATTTTTTTTTCATAAAAAATCTTGGAGCCGTTTTTAAGAAAAATAAGCTTTTACATAACGGTTATATGACAGGCACCGTTAATTTTTGAGCTAAAAAAAATTAAAAACTCCTTGTAGAATTTCAAAATAACCTAAAGTTCTAAATTTGAAGACGATTCAACCAACCATGTAGGCTACAGCCCAAAATACAACCGTACAGACAGACAGACAGATGGACAGAATTTGGCCAGTAACTGAAATATGTTTCTCTATCATAGTAATGTCATGTTTGATTGTTATCTCATATTTTTTGTTTGAATGCATAACTTGCATTATACGTAGTACCTATGATTGCAAGTGAAAATAAGCAACATTAACGTAGAAAAATAACAAACACTATCTGAACTTCACTATCTGAACTTAAAAAAAGTGTCAAAACCAAAACACTTAACGGTTTTTAGTAAAAATAGAGTACGTCATCATACTTCTTGTATAACAACGAATTTAAGGAAAAAGTAATTCGAAAATTGTAGAACGGATTTTGATAAAATCCTGTTTTTTATTTTTAGTTTTATAAAAAAATATTTTTTTTTAATTTTGTTTGCAGTTTTTTAGAGTTTATTAATAAACATGTAATTATACATTTTTTAATAATTTTTTTGGATTATTTTTTTAAAAATATTGATTTTTCAAAAACAAAGTTTCAAAAATTAATTTTAATTTAAAAAAAAAGTTTTTCAAAATTTTGATACGCAGAATTCATTTGGCAACCTAGATCTTCTCAAATATAAAATATAACAGAAATCCAAATATCCTTTATCGAGAAAGCCAAAAATTAAAAAAAACAGTTAAATTAAAGGTACCGTTAATAGTTTTAATTAAATGATACCAACAAAAAATAACGGTACCTGCCATATAACGATTAAGGAAAAGCTTATTTTTCTCGAAAACGGCTCCAACGATTTTGATGAATTTTTTTGAGATTTTTTTTTGTTGGTATTGGCTATCATTTGATTAGAACCAAATTTACGGAAAAAGTCTATTAACGGTACCTTTCATATAACTGTTTTTTTTTAATTGTGGGATTTCTCGGTAACGGCTCTTTGGATTTCGGTCAAATTTTACATTTGAGAAGAGTAGGAATAGAGACGGTTTAGCATGGGAACTTTTTTGACCTACATTTGAGGTTTTGATAGATAAGGGAAGGTGTTTTGAGTATGTGACGCGTGCCGTCGGTTTGTGGGTTTTGGATTGGAATAATTTTTTTTTTCATGTGGGTAGTTGATAAGAAAGTGTTTTTTTGGTTGGGTATAAGGTAATGGTATTTAGTCAAGATTATATGATGATGATAATGAGAACTTTTAATTGTGATGTGTGTCTGGGGTGATTAATGTTTTTTTAATTGTGGTTTTATTGTGAAGTTGAAATACTTGGTAATTGGACGAAGATGATAAAAGAGGGACAAAGAAGATCTCACAAAATTTAATCACATGTTTCTTAAAAACGTTAAAGACAAAGAAAATACATATAAAAAAAATAAAAAGTATAAATTTCATATACGATGTAGATTATTTATGAGTTCATTTCTACCCCTTGACCTATATTGGTAGCTTCAGACGAATAATTTTCATAAAAATGTTGTACTTATTCTTATCTTTTCTTACAATTATTCCATTTTTCACATCTTCAGTTCAAAATGATATTTCCAATCGATCTGTGACCACCTCAATAGAAAGAATTTAACCAAATAAATTCATAACTGTTGACAAAGTAGGTAAAGTAAGTTTTAGGCAAGCTTTAATTAAAAAAGAAGTTGAAATATCAAAGTAAAGATGTTTTCTATAGACATTTTAAAATGAAATTCGATGATGACAAGGCTTTGACAATAAGATGTGCATATGATAGAAACTTCGTTTTTGTAGTTCAAGCTCGTAGAAACCTCCTTTGACAGGGTGACCTTCGAAATCTTTTAAGACATACGTAACAGGGTGTGTATGTTGTACTTTCGATATTTTAAAAATTTCTGTTGTCCAATTTGGTGTATATCCTTTTTCAAATACATGTTTATATTTACTTAATTTGACGAAATATCCAACTTTGAACTTAGGAACATATACTGTAGAGAGTAATTGTTTTCATTTGAGCTATTGACTTTAGAGGGTTTAATTTTTATTGTACGATGTGTTGAATTATTGTACGTTTTAGTTAATGTTGTTATCATATCAATCCATTGATATGATCAATTTGCACTGAATTCTTTTTTAAGAAAAATGTGATTGAATTTTGTGAGATCTTCTTTATCCCTCTTTTATCATCTTCTTCGATAAATCACCCCCAGACACACATCACAATTAAAATTCTCATCATCATCACCATATAACCTGGACTCAATACCATTGCCTTATACCATAACATTAAATAAAAACACTTTTTATCAACTGGCGCATGAAAAAAAAATTAAATTTCAAAAATAATATCCCACACTTAATATATACAAAACAACCTTATACCATGCATAACAATAAATTAAAACCATTTTAATTTTCTTCAATTTATTCCACAATGTGACCGCACATATGAACAAGTACGTGCGATCCAGTCGTGCAATTTATTTTTTTAATATTCACGAATCCTAAACTTGCCTTATAGTACCTGCATTCGCAAGTAAAAAGAGAAGAAATAGTGAGGCTGAGAAGATTTCCTATACAATCTGCACAAGCACATTTTAATTGAAAATCAGGAGCCGTTTTTGAAATTACTTAGCTATCTGGAAAATGGTATACTTTTTCGAATATTTGTGTCGCCTAACTTATTGTTGTCCTAAGTCTTTACCACACTTTTACTAGAGCTTAGGTATAGGTACTATAATGCAAGATATGAACGGCTGGGCCAATCGTCTTCAAATTTAGAACAAAAGGTTATTTTGACATTCTATAGAGGTCTTTTTCAATTTTGTTTTTAGCTCAAACTTTAATGGTTCCTACATATCTGTTAACCGTTTACTTTCGCTTACTTTTCTCGGAAACGCCTACAAGTTTTTAAGAAAAAAAATTGTGAAGTGTGGATTATGTTTTGGAGAAAAAAAATTGAGGTGGTTGTCTAAAAACGGTTCACTTCCCATAAGACCGATTTTTTTCGACTTTCTCGGGAACTCGTTAACCAATAAATTACAATTAAAATTGATATCCAGGAAGATTTATAAAGCCAAAGTAATTTAACATTGAAATTTTTCGAATTAGGTTTTTTTTTTGGATTTTAAATATTTTTTTTTAATTAAAATCGGTTTATCGAATTCGATCGGACTAAAGGATTTGTTCATTATATGTCGGGTTTCGTTTCTCGATATTAAGAATAAATGTTTAGCACTTGAAGTTTTCTGTAGTTATCTTTTAGTGATCTGATTATTTACATCCTGATATGTTGGTTGTAACACAGAAGTAACATTAGGTGGCAAAAACACAAGCTTCATAGAAGTAAGATCAATCAATCAATATTTGGAATTGCCGGACGACTGACCACAAACAGTAGAATTTTCTAGTAACATTTATACATTCCTTAGGTGTTTTTTTGAATATGTCAGACGTCAACCAGGCATGCTGCTTCCCAGTCATGCCTCTGCTTGTCCCATCTTCAGCAAACAATAGTTGGGACTTACGTCTCTCCTAAATATTTAAGAATATAAGTCCCAAATTAGTTTTTTGGATCTATGTCTCACCATAAATACATAAGTCCTAAAAGCCTAAAAGGTAAAGAAGGGGCTTATTTTTGTGCCTGGATCGTAGAATCCAAATGTTTGAATAGGTGAAATCATGTTTTCCCAGCCCTTTTGCAAAGTCTTCTGCTTTAGTTCTTAGAAGTGGTTACTTTTTATTCACCATAAACTTTAATACACTTTAAAATAAATTGCACGACTGAATTGCACGTACTTGCTCATATGTGCGGTCACATCGTCGAAAACGGGGAAGTGGCCGAATAAATTCCAGCCGAGGCCCAATTTTCCCCAATTTTGTGAAAATCGGGATCGGTGGCCATTTCGTTTTGGACCCATTCACCGAACGTGGACGCGCTTGATGGGCGTTCGGCTTCAATTCTTGAACGAGTTGGATTTAGCCTGCAAACCAAGATCCTTCCGCCCGCGATGGCGGATGGACTCATTTGGGTCTTCTTCAAAACTCTGCTCCACAGCAGTCAAAAAGACCAACTCCGAAAAAAGTATTGCCAGATTGAAAACCACACGTCTATTAAAATAAAAAAATGTGTTTTTTTTAGAAAATTCTTTATTTTTTTTTAATGAGTTTTAGAGTTTTCTTGGAAAAACTAAGTATACAATAAAATTTGAAATTCTTCTATTGAAGAAAAAAACATTTTGAAAATCGTTAGACCAGTTTTTTTTAAAAAGTCGTTTTTTTAAACTTTTCGAAAAAATATTTTATTTTTTTTTCTAGTATGTCATTATAAGGCAATCTGTAGTTTTCATTTGGGAAAATTATTTAAAAAAAAATAATCCACTCATTTTCAAAATATTACGAAAATTCGATTTTTAAAAAATCGAAAAAAAAAGTTTTTGAAAATTTTCAAATGCGATATTAATTGAATTTTAAATGATTTCCTGTGTGCAAAATTTTATTGAAATCAGGATAATAGTTTACGAAAAAACGGTTATATGAGAGGTACCGTTATAGAACAAATTTCGAAAAAATTGTTCTAACTGAAAGATGTATTACTGTAAAAACTTAGCACCCTGAAAGGTCTATCAAAATCGTTAGAGCCGTTTTCGAGAAAATCTAACTTTTTGTTCAAAATTATATTGCAGGTACCGTTATTTTTAGACCTAGAGCAAAAATGAAAAACACCCCCGAGATACTACCCAATAAATACTAAATACCAAGCTTGAAGCAAATCAGCCCATCCGTTTAGGCTGTAGAGCAGACAAACAGACAGACAGACAGACGGACAGACGGACGGAATTTCCGGACCCACTTTTTTCAACTTCTCTATTATCGTAATGTCATGTTTGATTGTTAGATTTTTTTTTTTGCACGAATCCATAACTGGCATTTTAGTACCTAAATCGCAAGTAAATAAATTACACGACTGGATCGCACGTACTTGCTCTTATGTGCGGTCACAGCTTGGAATAAAATTTGAAAAATATTAAGGGAACCTTAAAGGTTATATTCGATTTTTCTGACTTTTGATTGTTTGAAAAAAGTACGTGAAATAGTTTTCAGCGGAAAATTTTAAACACCATTTTATTTCTTTAAAAAAATGTGAAAAAGTGTGAATTTTTTTTTTTCAAAGTTAGAGCCGTTTTTAAATAAAACGGTTCTTTTTAACAACTTTTTTTAAAAAATTAAAAAAAATAATTCAAGAATACAAACTTAAGCACAAAAATAACGTACATTTAAAAACAAAATTTACCAAAAAATTCACTTACCCGTTTTCAAAATATTGATTTTTCAAAAAAAAAAAAAATAAAATAAAATAATGCGAAATTATTCAAGCTACCTACATCTTCTTGGATATCAATTTTGATTGTAATCGGATCACCTGTATTCGAAAAAGTCGAAGAAAAAAAACCGGTCCTATGGGAGGTACCGTTTTTAGCCAACCATATTAAATTTTTGTTCACCAAAATATAATGCATACCTACAGTAGTACACTGGTATTTTTGTATAACAATTCTTGGAGCCGTTTTCGAGAAAAATAAGCTTTTACATAACGGTTATATGACAGGTTAATTTGAAAAAGAAGAAGAATGTCAAAAGAACCTTAAGTTCAAAATTTGAAGACGATTGGCCCAACCGTTTAGGCTGCAGTCCAAAATACATCCGTACAGACAGACAGACAGACAGACGGACAGAATTTTGCCAGTAACTCAAATATGTTCCTCTATCATCGTAATGTCATGTTTGATTGTTATCTCAAAATTTTTAATCTGCACGAATGCATAACTTGCATTATAGTACCTATAATCGCAAGTAAAAATCCTACAGCTAACTTCACTTATACTTGGTCTCATCTCAACCTTTGATGATTCATCATTCCAGCTTATTAAACAAACTTAAACAGATTGATATGTACATAGGTACCTCGTGTTGGATATGGAATTTCATACACTGAGTCTGCTTCTACACCTTACAATAGGTATTTAACAATTGTTTTTGTTTGTGAGCAAACAGTGGAAAATATTATTACTTTAAAGATAAATTTCATAGCTGTTTGCTGTAACTCTATCTATTCCATGTTCTTTGGAGTTTTATATTACAAAGTAAAATATTTGAATTTGTTGCTTGTTCCCAGAGACATCTAGTTACTCAGTGATAAAACATTTTTTTAAGCGATTGAGACGCCAGTTAGTCCATCTAGTACTACAAATGTTCATATGGTTCGTGTATATGATTTTCTATGTTTTTCCAAGCCATTGAAATGATTTATGAATTGGACATATCATCATTTTTTTTAGAATACGGAAATTTACATTGTCACACATAGCTGACAAACATGTTGTTCATCGAATTTTTGAAATGGAAATGTTTAATAATAAATTAAGAACATTATAAACCAATACAAATAAAATATACCGAGTGTGAATAAATTAAAACCCAATTATGATCCAATGCTACCAGTGACGGATCCACGGGGGGGCGGACCATCCACATGAGCATTGGCTCCAAAAAATTTCATAAAACAAACTCAGTGTTCATTGAAGCTGTGGATTCCATCTTAGTGAAACAAAAATTAATTAAAAAAAATAGACAATTTTTTTTTTCTTCGACTTTCTCGACAACTGGTTAACCGATTACAATCAAATATGATATTGAAAGAAAAGTATGTAGCCAAAGTAATTTCACATTAAAATATTTTCGATCGATTTTTTTTGTAGTTAAAAAAAAATTAAAAAATCAACTATTTATTTTGAAAGCTGGTAGGTAATTATTACTTGCGATTATAGGGACTATAAGTCAAGTTTAGGATTCGTGAATATAAAAAAATTTAGATAACAATCAAAAATGACATCACGATCATAGAAAAGCCTAAAAAAGTCATTGACAGAAAATGTCTGTCTATGTGTATATCGATCTGCAGCCTAAACGGGTTAAGCGATTGCGTTCAAATTTGGTATGTGTATCACTTAGCATTCCTAAGAGGGAAAATTGAAATTTTATTTTTAAGGCTAAAAATAACGGTACCTGCCATATAACGATTAAGGAAAAGCTTATTTTTCTGCAAAACGGCTAAAACGATTTTGAGATTTTTGAGATTTTTTTCTGTTAGTATTGGCTATCATTTGATCAGAACCAAAAATAAATTAAAAATTCAAAAACACTTCATCAAACAAAATAAAAACAAAAAAGGACTTCATTTTTTAAACCTAGAAAAAAAAACAACTTAATACTTATTAAAAAAGAATAGAAATTATAGGCCCAGCACTTCTTGTTTTCCTTTTTACGTTCGCTTAATGTAAGTTGGCCATGGCCAACTCCACTTTCATCCTTTTTAGTTTCAGAATTCAGTTCTTCTTATTTCAAAGCAATCGAACTCCCTCTCATTCTTTTTTTCCGTGCAAGGGGTTTTAATGTACTCTGTGAGTTCACTCATTGAATTTTCCATTGCCCTACCATTTGTAAGGTGAGAAAATTTTGCTGCAATTCTACTTGCTTGCAAAACACATTCATCTATTTTGGGCCTATTCCTTTTTTTCTGAACATTCGCAGAAGATTCAATTGGCTCTTTAGGTTACAAATATAATTGTTCAAACCCTTTTCCATTCTTGTGTTGTTTTAGTTGGTGGTATCCATTTATGTTTAACGCTTTTGTTAATTTTTCCCAGAGCATTTTTTGCGTTTCTTTTGCATGTATCCCTTTTGTTGTAAATGATTTTGCCAGATCGGTGTGTTTTTCCATGTACTCCGCCATGATCCTCATTTGATTTTTATTTGCATGCGACCTATTACTTGAAAATAATGCATTAATATGATATCTTTTACAGTTTCAAATAATGTTTACTTACATTTTTATTGTGAGTTTTTGCTTGAACAAATAACAAAACGAAACCCTGCCAGTTATTTTGAAATAAAAAGAAATTTGACAACTGTCAGACAACTGACAAACATTTTCTTTTAAAGTAATGCCAAAATGGTCAAAAAAAAATTGATATTTGAATGATCACTTTACACAGACGGAAAATTGTGCATGATCACATTTGATAGTAAAAAATATGACAGTCAACAATCATCTTACACGATTCCACCCCTGTATTTTATTTTTGATTTTTTTTGTAAAATGGTAAAATGGTGGGGTTAGGTTGTTAAAGCTCGGGGTATGTTATCTTTATTTTTCTCCGATTTCTGTATTTGAGATTTAAGGTCTAAATTAGTGTATTTAACTCACGCTCAAACTTTTGCACGGTGCCACACGTGTTGCCTGTGCACTAAAGCCAGGTGATTATTTACAAGATACAACGGAGACTGAATGTGGACAGTTTTTTTTACAACTTCCATACGTTCGACAAACTTTAAACGATATGTAAGGGGACTTCTAAACTTTGACAGCGGCCATCTTGTTGAAGCTACATCTGTAATGTCATTTATTTATTCAGTCAGTTTTGCCAAATCACCATGGATGGATATAGCCGTTCAAAAACATGTGGATATGATAAAATAGTTTTATTAAAATGGGTGTTCTGTTCAGCAACGTTCCGCGTGCTTCGCCTATTGTATGGTCACCATAATCGTCCTACCGAGAGGACTATTCGCAGTGTGGTGGATAAATTTGAGATGGCCACCGAGATCGTGTGATTTAACCCCTTTAGACTTTTTCTTGTGGGATTTTCTTAAGTCGCAGGTCTATGCAAAATAGGCCACAAACCACAGCGGCCCTCAACATAACCAATGCCATCGGTCAAATTCATCCTGATTTTGATTATGGCTTTTCAAACGAATAAACAATGTCGATGATATTTCACAAACACTTTGTTTTATTTAAATTTAAAATTAGGAAGCTCTTAATAAAAGACCATTTACATGATAAAATTGTAAGCTTACTAAATATTTCGATTGCTTATGTCATTGGTAACTTTGACAGATGCAGATTTCATCTGGAATCCTAAAAAAATCTTTTTCGAATCCTTTTAAAAATATACATATCTAAGTTGCATTCATCTCCTTAAAAATTTCTCTCGTAATACTCGCCTAGCTAGGAAAACCTTTCAAATTCGATTTGCAAGAATTTAATTTCAGTTCATACATATGAACTGAACTTAAGAACCACACAAACAGTTTTTGTACAATTTTATAGATCTAGGTAATTGCCGACATAACGATAGATTGGCCGAAATGGCATCAGACAATTTAAAAAACTACGCTATTTTTGGTTTCGTTTTTTTTGAAAAAGATTTACTTAAAAAATCATCCTACCTACATAAATTAATGATGTGTTGGAGCTGGACACAGGCCACACCTCTATGGTCATCTTATATCATAAATTCAAATGGTCTTAAGGCTGTTCCCTTTCTTTGAACAAGCCCAATCCTTTAGGAATTTTTGGAAATAATTTTTGAATGCAAATTTGACAAATCCCCAAATCATAGCTTTTAAAATGAACCAGCCAAGCCTTGAAACTAAGGTGCAGTCTTCAAATTGATTTAAGGGAATTATGCCAATCAAATGAAAAGAATCTGGGCGAGATGATGAAATAAACAGGAATCTGTAGCACGCAGCAAATATCTTTAAGACATCATCCCAGAGTAACGTGAAACCAACCGATTTTGTTTATGTCTGAGGATTAGGGAAAATCCCCTTAACGCATTTATTTCAATTTAACTCAAACATCACAATCGTTTGAATGTCTAATGAATTTTCCTGTGTTAAAATTGACTTTAAAGGATATTTTCTCGTTTGTTCAAACGATAAAAGGAGATTTAGAAAAACAACGGACAACCTAATGTACTGCCGTTTTACACACACTTGTTGAAGATTTAAATTTATTGTCTAAACTTAATGAGGAAGTTGGAAAGGATATTTGGAAACGGATTTTGTCAGAAGCTGCTTTTATTGTGTGAGAAATATATCCCGGTTGTGTATTTACATTTTGTTCTTCCATATTAAAAACAAGGAGATTGACATCTTTATAAGTCAATTCGTTTCTTTTTTCTCTGCTCCATAAGTGTAGAGGTTTTCTGTTCACATGATATCCTTGCTTTGGAGGCTTCTATTTCGCATTTTCAATTCATATTTCATTTAAGTTTTTAAGTAAAGTAACCCTCTCCAAGGAACCATGTTTATTAGTCGTCACTTAGTCCTTAAAAAAATTTCCTCCGGAAACCGTTTAATAACTGACAAGTAAGATCTACCCTCTATCTAGCTCTCGGTAGCCGGTTTGTCTCTTACAAATCATTTTCTATTTAAATTGAATCAATTCACCCAATTGACGATGACATAATTGCAATATCTGCACGTCGAAACGCTAAAAATTCCAGAAAATTAACAACCACGCTTCATTAATGACCTATTATCTCCCTCAACACTTGGTCTTACAGTAGAACCCTGCAACACTCCACTATGCCATTTAACTATTCTCTTACTGATGCAAAAAAAAACTATAACAAGTGCATGTGGCATGCTTCAGCTGGAGGCCATTCATCCAATAATCTGGATCCACGATTATTACGCTAACACGCAATCAGCGATGTAGCAAGCACACGACCAAGTGAGCTTGAGTTTCACGTAAACGCCCCATGCTGACAGAAAATAACATAAACTATGCGTAAATTCGTTGTAAACAAACCAAGAATGTTGCATAATCAGATTTAATGATTCCGAAAAGAATGCAATATCAACAGTTGTCATTAAATTCCATGGCGTGTTGATAATTTATCTGTGTGGTGCAGCTATCGGTGGATGTGATCGATTTAGCGAAAGATCCATCAATCAATTGAAAAGTCATAAGCACACCGCTGTTGAGTTCACCACCTCTACGTCCATCGTCTTTGATAATTTAATTGATTCTGGATTCTGAGTCTGGAGCTGCTTTTTATGTTCTAGCTGTTAATTTGGCATCTGAGGTTTTTTCTTTCGATGGTAGTTTGTATGGCTTCAGAAAAGTCAGTCTCTGAGCACATACATATAGGGAAACACCTATTACTTGGGCTTCTGTTTGACATATTGGATGATGTGCTGCAGGCAAAACGCAACTTAAAAGCAGCAAGCAATAAAAAATGATAAATCATTAAGAGGGTGTCAGGCGGGAGGATTGGAATGAATGTGATTGCTAGTTATTCAAAAGTTATAGCTAAGAAACTAATATGATTATCTTATCCCACTGCTATCACTTATAACTTAAGAATGTAATGTTGCAATTACTGATTTTTAAGGAAACTGCTTACATTATCATAGAAATATTCTCGAGGCAGACTTAACAATCGTTACAATCACTAGGACAACAATTCTCGAAGCCACAAAAACCGTCCAAAAGTAAGATTACCACCATACACTTTAGATCGGATTCGGATATGGAGGCAGCTTTACATCTGTGATAATCTTTTCGAGTGACAGCTTCTTTAAGAGCAAAGGCATAATAAATAGCTTGCATTGTTCACCATTCGTTTGCGTTATAAATCTGCGAAGGATGAGTCCATTTACAATAAATTGCACGACTGGATCGCACGTACTTACTCATATGTGCGATCACATCGTCGATAAAAATTTAAATAAAATGCACGACTATACATACACATGAACTAGTTCTTATGCTAGATAATTACTTAGTGGCTGCATATGTATGTATATAAAGGGTTATTTTTTAGACTTCAAGAAGAAATAAAACGCATAAGAAATCGCAAACTAAACTGAGCATAAATCAAGAGACAGCTGTCAAAACGACCAACTCCGAAAAAAGTATTGCCAGATTGAAAACCACACGTCTATTAAAATAAAAAAATATTTTTTTTAGAAAATTCTTTGTTTTTTTTTTAATTAGTTTCAGAGTTTTCTTGGAAAAACTAAGTATGCAATAAAATTTGAAAACTAAATGTCTATCGAAGAAAAAAAAAAATTTGAAAATCGTTCGACCAGTTTTTATAAAAAGTCGTTTTTTTGAAAAACTTATCGTAATGTCATGTTGATTTAATACCTAAATCGCAAGTAAAAATCTGAAATGATATGCATTGTTTCAAGACTACAATTAAAACACCTGTCCGGATTGTCAATTGTTAATTGATAATTGACATTTTTCAACCATTTTACGAGAACGTTATTGTGGTTGTCAATTGTCAATTTTTTTTTTCAAAAAACTATTGTAAATGAGCATCAACGAAAAAGTGGGTACAACACATTATCGCCTTAAAATTATTATAAGTAAATACTTGCTTTTATTTTCCTTACCTCATTGGATAACAAGATCATTGAGAGAAACAAGCAACAGCTATGTAGAAAATAGCATAGTCCTGAATTAATAAATTGTCAAAACTAAGAAAATTAACGGTTTTTAGTAAATTTTATCAAAATCGGAGCTACAAATTTCGAAATGCTTTTTTATATATTGATTATTATTTGAAAAGTTTGATGGCGGAACGTTTCAAATAATAATGAATTTATAAAAGAGTATTTCGAAAATTGTAGGACCGATTTTAATAAAATCCTGTTTTTTAATTTGTAGTTTTTTTTAATTTTTTTTTAATATAAAAAAATTGAAAATCAGGAATTAGTTATAAATAGGAAAAATATATTCAAAATGCTAGTATGCTGAATTAATTAATTTAAATTGACATACAAATTACTTTATTCGAAAGATATACTTCCGGCATTATTATTTCTGGCATATGACCGCCACATCCTATGGATGTAATTCTAAAACGAGTTGCATTTTGTAAGCACACAAACCAAGATCTTTCCAAAAAAAATCTTCCATAAAGTGGATGGACACATATCTAATTCCAGTGCACGATATGGCGGATAGACTGATTCGGGTCTTTCTCTAAGCTACGCTCTACAGGATCAATGACTTGTTCTGTACGCGCTGTACGACGTTTCTGTGGATGCGTATTATCATTTAGAGTAAAAGTGGTGTGAAAACCTTCCATAGTTAATTGAATTATCTGATTTTTTTATATTCACGAATCCTAAACTTGCCTTAAAAAAACATATTTCGAGTTAAAAATAGCAAATGGATTTTAGAAAGTAAAACGTACGAAACATTATCTACCCCCTTTTATTCTCTTTTGGTAGTTATGTATGTCTAGTATCTACTCATTAAAGTTGACTTTCTTTTTTCATTTCGAATTTTGAAAAATAACCTATTAATTTGTGTTCACAAAACTGACGGATTTTGAGTATCCGAAATTGCAAATCGGACAAAAATGTGAATGCACTCATTAGTAATACATGACCTGACCGTGTGCCAGGGGGGGGGGGGGCACTGTAATACATAAGAAAACAATGGCTTCGTTAAGCGTCGAAAGCTTTTAACAAATCTAGAATGGAAGTACATATACATATTTTGGGTTTTTCAATAGGGACTTGACAACTTTGAATTTAATTTGTGGATGCGTTCCCCTTTCCCTAATCATCGAACTGTCATTGTCAATTAATTCAGTAAACTTAACATTTTCATCATGGTAAAGTACACGAGCGAGCAACGTCTGCAAATTATAAAAATTTTCTACCGAAATTCGGATTCGGTGACCGCAATTTTAAGAGCGTTGAATTGTTGAATTTCATCTTCAGTGACGAAGCTCATTTTTGGTCAATGGATTCATCAATAAGCAAAATATGCGTTATTGATCGGGTGATCATCCACAAAAAATAACGGCGTTAGTGGGTCATATTTTTTCGTCGAGGATAACGATCGTCACGTTACTGTGAATGGTCAGGGTCATTGCGCCATGATTACCGATTAATGTTGGCCCAAATTGGAAGATATCGACTTTGACGACATGTGGTTTCAACAGGATGGTGCCACAAGCCACACAACACACCTTACAATCGATTTATTGAAGAGTGAGTTAGTTTCGTGCAAACGTGCCCGCGGTGTTTTTATTCTAGCCGATAATAAAGTTTTTGAAATATTTTTTTTTTAATTTGTCTAGTCCTTTAAAAAAAACGCTTTGTATTTTCTTGTGGTTTTTTAAAGGAACCTGCTAGGTATTCACATGATTTAATCTAGTTCCAAAGGATTCGATATTTGAAGCATCTCTAAGTTGCCTTCTTCTCTTCAAAATTTCTAAAAAATGTACAATCTTGATTGTCCTCGACGCCATTAAACCAGAATTCTACTGGTCTCATACTAAATTTTAATTTTTTCTTTTATTTGAATTCGAAGAAATTATTTACTCTTCCAATGTCTGCTTTGAAATTAGAAATGTCAAAAATTGTGTTCATTCATAATAAAATATTATCAATATTAGGAAAGGCCTAGTCAATCGATTTAAGAAATACCGGATTTCAAGCTGATTGATAAATTTGTTGATAATTGACAAATACAATAAGCGTATTAGCTTATTCGCGGAGAGTTTGTCATATTCTCGTAGGAGGTAGTAGTGCGTCTGAAAAATTAACCCATATTATTGAAATATAATTTTCATAGCTTAATAAAAAAAATGAGCACGACTGGGTCGCACGTACTTGCTCTTATGTGCCTAATTACATTGGAAGGCAAGATCTTTGACAGAAACAAGTAACATTTACGTTGAAAGTAACACAGTTTGAACTTATAAAAACTATCAAAACCACAATACTCAACGGTTTTTAGTACAAAATGAAGTACGCCACCACACATCTTAAATTAGAAAGAATTTATGAAAAAAGTATTTCGAAAATTGTATGACGAATTTCGATAAAATCCTGTTTTTTTTATTTTTATTTTTTTTTATTTTTTTTATTTTGGTATGCATTTTTTTTGGGTTTATTTATATACATGTGATTATAAAATTTAAAATGATTTTTTTTGATTAGTTTTAAAAATATTGATTTTTCAAAAAAAAAATTCAAAAATTAATTTTAATTAGAAAAAAAAGTTATTCAAAACTTTGATATGCAAAATTAATTTGGCTCTCTAGATCTTTTCAAATATGAAATTTGACATAAATTCATAGAGCCGTTACCGAGAAAGCCAAAAATTAAAAAAACGTTATATGAAAGGTCCCGTTAATAGACCTTTCCTGTATATGTGGTTTTAATCAATTGATAGTCAATACGAATAAAAAATTCTCAAAAATTTTCATCAAAATCGTTGGAGCTTTTTTCGAGAAAAATAAGCTTTTTCTAAACGGTCGTATTTCTCCTCTGAGGAATGCCAAAAGATAAACACATATCTAATTTGAAGGCAATCGCTTAAAACGTTATCTCAATTTTTTTTTATATTCACGAATCCTTAACTTGCCTTATAGTAAAAAGGAGTGGACTCAAGTGGTTGCCTTGTGGAACACCGGAACAATTTAAAATAAGGAAGAAGGAATGCCGTCTTGGATGACGATTTTCCTTGTGTCGAAGACCCTTAGGAGAAGGTGGAGACGGTAGGTTCTGGTTTTTAGCAAGTTTTAAAGTGAATGAGTGCTTACGTCCAAATTACGACCTTGAGAACAGAGCTATGTTGAACCACCTTTAACTTCGAAATAGTGTCACGTGCAATGGCGATCTGAAAATCTTTGTTTTACCGGGTTTAATGAAGAAAACTTGGCAAATTCCACCACCGCAGAGCAAAATGGGCCAAGTCCCTTGCTCATCTCGATGGTTTTAAACTTCAGGTGATCTTGGAATCACTAAAGAAAAAAAAGTCAGCAAGACTCGATGGTATAAACAACATTATATACATCTCCCTGAGGATCTGTATAAACAACATTGTTTAACAACACGCTGAATAATGCATATTACCCAGTGGCTTGGAAGGAACATGTATGGTAAATCATCTCCCAAAAAAGGGAAAGGATAACTCTAATCTGGCCAATCTCCGGTCGATTAGTCTTCTTCCAAGTATCAATAGAGCTCTGTCCAAGTGGGAGGAGAATAAAATATAATTCCAGATAACCAGTTTGGTTTTAAGTTGGGATATGACACAAATCATGCCATTTCTAAGCTAGTACTAGCTGTCCAATGGAACAATGCAAAGATTTGGAGGCTTTTGACACCGTATGGGTCTTTAGTGCCCGGGGCTTAGTGGTTAGTGTGTCGGACTGCTAAGCGAAGAGCCAGAGTTCGAGTCCCGCTCAAAGCCACGATTTTTCCGGGGTATTGCCTCTTGCGAGGAACTGACAAAATCCCCAAGAGTAAAAATTTTGTCTCGGAAAAGTGCATCTCATGTAGCCGTTCTTTCAGATTAACAACACACACACAGGAATGGTTGAGAGTATACAATTCACTAGGCCTTGGCTGTCGTGCCAATAAATTTATTTATTTTATGGGTCTTTATCTGAAGGTAACCAGATGGGGCATAAGTAAACTACCAGCTTAATGATAGAAAGTTTGTTGCGAAAAGTGGCAACTTAACTTCTACATCAGTATTTGATATTAAAAATGGTCTGTAACAGGGACCGGTGAACTCGCCGATTTTCTTTTGTATTTACAGCAGCGATCTCATTGGGAGCCTACCTCTTGCAATTGGAATTGCGTATGCCAACGAATTAGTCGCGTACAAAATAGGTCCAAAAATTGAGGCTTTCAGAAGCCTCTTGCAACGTGACTTCGATAAGATTCAGCTCCTTTACGACCGAGACATTGTCGCAGGGAGTTTTGTGTTTTGAACGGCCATCACAACGAAACCCCTGGTTTGATAATTAGTACCGAGAAGAACGTGTAGCTAAACAGGAAGCTTACATGGCGCTATTGCACAAAAGGACCAGAACTGTTCGTGGGTTTTACGAGCATACAAAGAAACACCAAGGATATGGAGAACTGATACTGTAATAATGAAGTTCGAAAGTCGGAAAAGTTAAAAGAAACTGCGAAATCTACTTGGATGATCGATCAATGGAGCATCGTAGTAGAATTAAAGTCGATGTTAAATATGCGGATAAAACCACTTCCGGCAGTCTGTATAGCGGCGATGATAAGCCAAATACTACAGTGAGGAAGAATGTACCAAAGCTGCACACAATGACTTGGTTAGAAGTATGCATCAACTCATAAGCAGAAAACATGTCCGATAAGTGGAATCTTACCATTTACAAGATATTTCAGAATAATACGCTCTGAAGTGCACAAAAGCCAAAAGGCACCAGTCCTCTCAACTTCAACTACAAAACCAAACACTAAAGTAAGCCCAACACGATGAGTACTCCTGACATCTCCGTCTAGAATAAATGGAACAAAAAATAATGGACCAAAATCTCTTTCTTGCGGAACACCATTGATTTTAAAATGCTTCAAGAATGGTGCTTAGCTCAGATTGCAACTCTATTGTCGATATTGCAAGAAAACTATTGACAATTGTATGGGATTCAACCGAAACCTAAAACCCATCAGAGGCAAGTGGAAGAACAAAAGACTGACTAAAGCTTAGCAATCAAAAAATGTTTACCTCAACAAATATGTTTATGTACGTCAAGTCGTCAACCCCATCCAGCAGGCAAGCCAACGATGCCATTACAATTTTCAGGATTTTTTTGTTCATATAATTTTACTTCCATAAATGACCTTGGAATGTCAATACACCAAGCAGGTCCAGTCAGCCAAGCCCCCAAACTAATATCAAAAATTATCCACCATAAAAAAAACGGACAGAATGACCAGAAATGATGCAATCGAAACAGCTCATTATCAAAGAACGCATACAAAATCTGCAAGAGGAGTCTCTGTTCTGCTGGACATGATGCAATATCATTTTATGCGCGGATTCCTCTTTCAACATAAAATTAACCAAATTGCTGACCAATTTGTTGAATTCGACATAAAAAGATACCCCTTGGATTCCTTACGACAGATAAGGTAGTCACTTTTCGGAATTTGTGTGTGCGTCTCACTAATTTCATTCCCCACTGTTTTTTGTAGGCTTTTTGCGAATCCTTGCTACCAAATTGGTATCCGTCCTCTGTTCAAGTTCGTGAGCACACAATACAAGAAAGATGCACAGCAAAGTTATAAAATATTGTGGTGTACACACATATAGAATACATCGCAGAAAATAATTATTATTGCCGGCTACAGCATCTGCGCTGGAGCATGTGACGTCATAGATGATGGTTCGATGAGAAAAGTTTATCTTTGACTCTCCTTCTAACCAATTGAAAGACAATTTTTTTTCGGTTCTGACGTCAAAATTTTACCAAAAAAAAGAGAATCCCTTAAGGGAGGTCTGTGTGGCGAAAAGGAGGTTTTCGGGAGGAACGGATGTCGTGCGACAATGCCATTTCTGTTCGCCATCTCTCAGATAGGAATCCTTATCACAACGCAGTTCGTTTTGTTCGCGGTAAAGGCGTAAAAGGTCTTCTACCTGCGGAGTTTGTTTCGTCAGACATCCTAAGGATTCTTAACAATTTAATCG
This sequence comes from Platycheirus rosarum, assembly GCA_963971375.1. Lineage (NCBI taxonomy): Eukaryota > Metazoa > Arthropoda > Insecta > Diptera > Syrphidae > Platycheirus > Platycheirus rosarum. The sequence continues at coordinate 118,216,147 of OZ020509.1, read as the reverse complement.
TTTTTTTTTTGTCTGCCATCATTCGGCTTCCTATATAAATTGTGTGTGATTTCTATTGTGTGGGAGAAAATATTAGTTTCCAAAGGAATATATTTGCGTTGTAGAAGTGTCGAGTGTCCTAGTGAATGAACATCCTTTTTGCAATAAAAAACCATCAGAATGTCTGAATAAGGAGTTGTATATCAAGAAATAAAAAAAAGGATATATACATATAAAGGAATTCGCAGAAATAGGTTGCAGGTAAATTTAGTAGGTTCCTGTGGAACGAATTGTGGAAAAAAGTTAAAACAAATATCTGGGAAGGTCATTGGGCTTTATGTTATGCTCTGTGAAAAGAAAGGCGGTGTTGCAGCAGCTTTTAAAACGTCATTATATTCCGCATAGTGTTGCAGGATGCTGATGCAATATTTGAATAAATTGAAGTTCATATAACTAGTTCAACCGAGAAACTGTTTTTTTTTTTAATCCTTTTAAATTGTATGACGTTCTGGAAAAAAGTGAAATGGGTGGCACGGGTGAAATATGTGTATCAGTCACTATCGAGCCTGTGTCTACCACAGAAAGCATGTGCTTTTAATTTTCCCTTTTTTCAGAAAATTCATGAAAAACAAAAAGTGATGAATCGTATTTTCGATTGTTGAAGAAGATTTCTTTGTATTTTTTCCATGATTATCCTTTTTTTTAGAGTAAATCAGAAGGATACGTATGTATGTAGGTATTTAGTTTTAAATGTTCTAAATGCCTTTTTCATTTTTGACAGCCAGTTTGACCTCGAAAAGTGTCCAAACCTTGTTTATAATAAAGATACATTAGAGCCAGTTCTGAAGAAAAAAAGACTGTTTTTTATGGGCATGGATGAAAAAAATGTACCTAAAACCGTGCGTGCAAGTAGCGTTTTAAATTAGTGTTGTGCGAGTAAAGAAAAAATCTGGATTTTTTTTTAAATACGTCCGTAGATGGATTTAAGGGTACCTACCTAAATTTATGTGCATTCTATAAAGTGCTATAGTAAAGGATTTTCCAATAAGATTTTTCATTTTAATATTAAATAAAATCGAAAATTTACAAGAAGTCACCTATCTATCCGCAGCTGGATTTAAACTTGTTCTTTTATCTACATATGACAAAAAGGCACAGCAAATTTTTGCAGTTTCAAAATATGGGTAACTCTGGTTTCGATTAAAGCTTATTCTGTTTAAAAAAATATCGCGATTAACAGTGCTCGTTTAAACACATAATGGAATTTTACATTTCGTATAAGTTAAACGACTTAACCGCCACAGAGTCAAAGCCAATTTGAATTTTTAAATAACCATAAAACTATTTGAAATCTTAAATTTTCAATATTTGCTTCTTGAATACGACATTTCAATACAATCGTCCGTTTACTGATTAGAAATTTCTTTTTTTTTTATAATATTCCATTTCTTCAATTTTTGTCCCACCAAAAGATATACATATATCTCAAAAGAATGTTTGTGATTGCTTAGAATACTGTTATTCCTCTCCATTGACAAAGAAAAATAACGTCTTCCACAATTTGATTCTTGCAATTTCTTAATTTACATGTATTATAGATATCAAACGTACTTGAAGCAAAATTGATGGTAAATATACCTTCAGTCTAATCAAAATTCTTTTGGTAAACAAAATCTAAGCTTCAAGGGCTTATTCCACAAAAAAAAAGTTGCTACTGCGCCACTACACGCAGAACGCAGCATATCTTTCTTCAACTGCCTTGCAAAACACAATATTTATGGTTTTGTTTCGATAATACACATCATTATCTCATTTCAAAAATCTTTATCTTCTCGTTTGAAATTCAAAACCTATGTAGATATTTATAATTGAAATCAAGACAACAATAAAAAAAAAAAAGACATTTAAGTGCCGCAGAGATCTCATCCGCCGTATGCATTGTGCTTAAATGGCCTGGAGTAGTGGAGCTGGAGCTCACTCTTAATCTTGTATAGAAAACATAAATTGAAATAGCCCAAAGCAAAAAGCAAACAAAAAAATGCGAGACATCATTAATTCCAGCAGACTTTTGAAAACACAGTTTTTTTCTTATCTTTTATAGGGAAGACATATTTTTTAAGTTCAAATTCGTCATAAAGAAATTTTTAAAAAAATTGAAAGGTATTTTATATTTTATATTTTATATTTTTTATTTTATATTTATATTTTATATTTTAGGTATATTTTATATTTTATATTTTATATTTTATATTTTGTGTTTTATATTTTGTATTTTATATTTTGTATTTTATATTTTAAATTTTATATCTTATATTTTATATTTTATATTTTATATTTTATATTTTATATTTTATATTTTATATTTTATATTATATATATATTAATATTTTATATTTTATATATATTTTATATTTTATATCTTATATTTTATATTTTATATTATTACTTTATATTACTATATAATATAATAAGGTTATCAAAAAAGGTGGTTCATATGGCTGGTTTCTTCGGATTTGCTTGAAAACGACTTTAATAATTTTGATAAAGTTCTCTATTTTAACTTTTAGGAGTACTCGTTAAGAAATTTAAAAACCAAACAACATCCTCGGAAAAGAACTAATTCAACAATCCGTCAACAGAAACTGTGATAGATATCGGCATTATCGGTAGAAATCAAAAAGTTGTAGAAGTTTCCGTAATGCAGACGGAGCAGGCAGGACAAAAACTGGAGTTACTCATTAATGAATCCAAATTAAGTACTTGGTTTCTGCGAGAAGCATTGGTCTAAGCAATCAGAGAAGTGGAGTATGAATGGCAGTCGATAATCTTACAAAGGAAGAAATACTCGGGATGTTGACTAAATAGAACTGAAGCTACTCTAGTCTGTCAAGGCTCTTCAAATCCAGATTTCGTATCAGAAAAACTAAGCTATATACTTGCCAGTATTCACATACGGATCCGGGATTAAGGTGTTTGAGGGGAAAGCCTAATACCGGTTTTGTGTGTGAGGGAGTACAATTTCCGGGAAGATACAACCATGAGTTCTACCAAATTTACTTGGAAATAGATGTGACTCCCACATCCGGTTGGAACCACCCGAAAAGTATTTTGCGTAAACTAAAACGTGTGAAGGGATGTATTGAAAAATTTGTTGGATAAGGCCTGGATCAATGTTTCGTAAGAAACCTTTAAAATCATTGCTAGCCTTCATCATCATTCTAGAAGCAATGCTAAAGACTTTGTCTAACTTAGAGAAAAACACCAGCGCTGAAATCTAACGAAAAATAACTCTTGCCAATCGCTGCTTCATCGGACTAAGAAGACAACTGAGTAGCAAAGGGCAAGTTTTGCTCTTTGGTGGAGATTCATGGGCTTTGTCAAAAGTTGATGAGGAGGTTGCTTCTAAAGAAAAAATCTCCAGGTTTTTCCCGAATGCATTAACGGTGAGTGGAGAAGAAAATACAACGAAAAACTCTACGGGCTGTACACCCTAGCCAAAAGAGAAAGATGGCTGGGTCATATAGAGTCGAGTAACGCATTAATGTTCCGGGCGGAAAAATATTTTATTCCACTCCGGAGGGACGGCGCAGTAGATTAAGAAAAGGAGGCGCCCGCATGTAGAAAAGGAGCTCGACCGACTTAATGTGCATAACTGAAAGCACCTAACTAGAGAAGCTAGTTGATTGAGGCCCAGGTCAACCCTTATTCTGTAAGATAAGGATCAAAATGTTAACTTCAAAATCTTAAAAAAGAGTTAATAACACCAAAAACAGAAAAAACATGAAAAACGATAAGAAATTCTGAAAGGTCTGTCATTTACCTAAGAATAGGGTAGGATCTCATAATTACTCAAAAATATTAATACTCTCGGTATGTTTTCCTTCTAGTACCTATTACTTGCAGAAAAGAACACAATTTTTCGTCATGTTGGCCGTCTCATTGTCATTGTACCCACACAAATAACTTAATATGAAATCTCGGGATGATGCTCATTGAAAAGTTTAATTGAACAAAATAGTAAAAAAAAAAAACGTTTTAACATATCTTGTCTGATAATCGTACTTTCGTACTTTCGAGTTATGAAAAATGAGACTTAAATTACCTTTCTAGGGGACAAAAACTATCTTTAAACTATGTCTTAGACTTTAAAATTGAATTCAATCAAGCTTCGTTAAACCGACTAAAAAGACTTACCACAAAACACATTTCACAAACATAAAATCTGTTTTATTTGAAATGCAACTTCTCCTTTAACCTGGTTTATTCATATTGAATCCCCTTGTTCCCACAACAGAATTATTCACACTAAATGAAACCATATAATATATCGCCTTAAAGCTTTACCTAATCCTTCCACTTAGGGACACTTAAAACAATTGAGACACTCAATTCTCTCCCCCCATTAGCTAAACTTATAAATGTATTTTATTTATTTATATGATACTATGGCTTCTTTTTGACACTCAGTCAGCTATTGGGGTTTATGTTGCAGTAGCAATAATAGTATAGGTGTGCGATATATCCTAAAGCCAGCCAAGTGGAAACCGCATAAAGCTTCTGTGTGACTTTTTTTGTACTTATTGAATGCCAACACGCCTTCATTAGTAAGAGAAAGGTCGGTCAGCAATTAAAGAATTAAGAAATGAAATGAATCTCAGTGGTTAAACGACGTTATTTTTGATTGTGAACTCGCCACACCGAAGAAATGGCAAAAACTGGATAACTATTTCCACAGAGCTTAGCCAAATGAAATATATTTGAGGTGGTTTTACAATTCTGTGATTTTGTCCGTCTAGGACAACTAGGTTATTCGTATTATATTGGGGGTGGTGGCCGTAGAAACATCTATCTCATCGAGTCAATGCAAAATGTTGCCATAAATGAATGGCAAAATACAAAAAAATGTACAAACCGCTGGTTGGACAAACTTTTTCTTGTCCCTTTGGCGGTAAAATGGCCACTTCCAGTCGCGTTTTTGGTTCTGGTTAACCTCATTGGGATCAAGTTAATGAACAAAAATGAAGTATCAAATGAAAGCTGAGACGTCTACATTAAGAATCTGCTAGTCGGACAAACTAAGCATGGGCCTAACAAGCGTCAAACTAGCAGATTCTTAATGTAGATGGTCCTCGATACCCCATTTGTTCGTTGACCCGATGAGGTAAGCCAACACCAAACCGGAAGTACCCACACTCTTCTTTCAAGTATAATGTTAAAGAAGTCGCATGACAGTGGATCATCTTGTCATCAAAGTTGTCGCTAAAGTTTTTGCCAATCTGGATGGAACAGCGTGCGTTTTTAAACCTCGCTTTTACTCACGCTTAAGAGTTTGGCAGGCATGCCTATCAGATTGTTGACGAATGGCCTTAGGAACTATCACGCATTGCTGCAGAAAGGATCTTCTAGGCGATAAACTCTCTTTCAATAAACTCCGATTTATAGAGCATTGTCAAATGAGGTAAAAGGAATCGTGTGGAGTTTAATGCTTCGAAAACTCAATGCTGTCTTCTGTCGTTAAAGGTAAACATATCCCCAATGTCATTGTCCATGAATGGCACTTACATCGAAGAAACCGAAAAAATTTCAGTACTCGGTATGTGTGTCAACGACGACCTCCGTTGGAACGACTTTATATTTGAGATCGCTAAAAATGCTGCTAAGGGCTTAGGTTTTCTGTATCGGTGTTAGCAGTACTTTTCTCCTTCTGATCTGGCTACAATGTATAAAGCGTTTATACGCCCTAAACTCGAGTATAACTCCCACCTCTGGGCAGGTGCTTCGCATACATCGCTTCACCTGCTTGAAAGAATACAAAATCGAGCGTTAAGATTGATAGGAAATAGAATTGCCGCTGACACAATTGCCCATCTTGAACACCGACGCAATGTTTCATGTCTTTCATTATTTTATCATTTCTTTTATAAAAAAGGTCCCCTTGAAGTAGCCAGCTGCATTCCCCCCCTTAAAAGTTTCGCCCGTAATACTCGTCTCGCAAGGAATGCTCATCAGTTAACCCTTGAGCCCAATTTCAGACGTACCGTGAAATATAGGGATTCTTTTTTTAGCCGAACAATATGAATTTGGAATAGTTTACCCGGCGATATTTTCCCTTGCCATTTTGATCTGCTAGTATTCAAAACCAATGTTAATCCACACCTTCTGCCCTTCGCCCTCCCTATTATCAAAATGCTCACGCGGTGTATTTACATACATTAAAAGGGAAACAAATAGTCCCTTTTACCTGTGGGATCGCCCTTCTAATGAAGTAACCGCCTGCAGTTATTAAGGATTTGGAAGCTAGGCCATCGATTCCGGTGGCTCTCCCATATTTTGTTTTACCATATTCTCAATATAGTCTGCGATTCTACTAAGATGTTCTTTTGATCGTCTTTGGAAGCTTTGGTTAGAGCTCTGTAGCTTCGACAGTTTCTTTTCTTTTCAGTAACAGCTCTGAATTTCCTCAATCGTGCACCTCTTATGCCCTATTTTACTTGCGATTATATGGGGTGATTTTTTAAGAGCTTGAGAACGCATAAAATTTGCAAAATCTCATCGGTTCTTTATTTGAAACGTTAGATTGGTCCATGACATTTACTTTTTGAAGATAATTTCATTTAAATGTTGACCGCGGCTGCGTCTTAGGTGGTCCATTCGGAAAGTCCAATTTTGGGCAACTTTTTCGAGCATTTCAGCCGGAATAGCCCGAATTTCTTCGGAAATGTTGTCTTCCAAAGCTGGAATAGTTGCTGGCTTATTTTTGTAGACTTTAGACTTGACGTAGCCCCACAAAAAATAATCTAAAGGCGTCAAATCGCATGATCTTGGTGGCCAACTTACCGGTCCATTTCTTGAGATGAATTGTTCTCCGAAGTTTTCCCTCAAAATGGCCATAGAATCGCGAGCTGTGTGGCATGTAGCGCCATCTTGTTGAAACCACATGTCAACCAAGTTCAGTTCTTCCATTTTTGGCAACAAAAAGTTTGTTAGCATCGAACGATAGCGATCGCCATTCACCGTAACGTTGCGTCCAACAGCATCTTTGAAAAAATACGGTCCAATGATTCCACCAGCGTACAAACCACACCAAACAGTGCATTTTTCGGGATGCCGTTCTTGAACGGCTTCTGGTTGCTCTTCACTCCAAATGCGGCAATTTTGCTTATTTACATAGCCATTCAACCAGAAATGAGCCTCATCGCTGAACAAAATTTGTCCATAAAAAAGCGGATTTTCTGCCAACTTTTCTAGGGCCCATTCACTGAAAATTCGACGTTGTGGCAGATGGTTCGGCTTCAGTTCTTGCACGAGCTGTATTTTATACGGTTTTACACCAAGATCTTTGCGTAAAATCTTCCATGTGGTCGAATAACACAAACCCAATTGCTGCGAACGGCGACGAATCGACATTTCACGGTCTTCAGCAACACTCTCAGAAACAGACGCAATATTCTCTTCTGTACGCACTGTACGCATTCGTGTGGTTGGTTTAATGTCCAATAAAGTAAACTGAGTGCGAAACTTGGTCACAATCGCATTAATTGTTTGCTCACTTGGTCGATTATGTAGACCATAAATCGGACGTAAAGCGCGAAACACATTTCGAACCGAACACTGATTTTGGTAATAAAATTCAATGATTTGCAAGCGTTGCTCGTTAGTAAGTCTATTCATGATGAAATGTCAAAGCATACTGAGCATCTTTTTCTTTGACACCATGTCTGAAATCCCGCGTGATCTGTCAAATACTAATGCATGAAAATCCTAACCTCAACAAAATCACCCGTTATAAGGCAAGTTTTGCATTCCTGCAGATTAAAAAAAAATGGGATAACAATCAAACATGACATAACGATGACAGAGAAAATATTTTGGAGTTAGTAAGCAAAACTATATTATGTCTATCTGTACCGATGTATTTTGGACTACAGTCTGAAAGATTTGGCCAATTGTCTTCAAATTTATAAAATGACGTTATATTGACATTCTTCAGGGTCTTTATACTTGCCATTATTTTATGTGCATTTATTTACTAGGTATTTGTTTTAGCTCAAATATTACCGGTGCCTGTAATATATGTATGTATAATAACCCGTTAAGTAATAAGTAAAAACTTCTTTTTTTTGTGGAAAACGGCTCCAAGAATTTTTATGACAAAAATCAGTGTACTAGTGTAGTTTTGATTAGTAAAAAAAATAAGATGGTGGGCTAAAAACTGTACCTTCTACTCAACCATTTTTTTCGACTTTCTCGAGAACTGGTTAACCGATTACAAATAAATTTTATATCCAGGAAGATGTAGGTACTACGTAAGCAAAGTAATTAAACATAAAAAAAAATGTTGAATAACTTTTTTTTGGTATTTTTAATAATTAAACACTTTTTTTTGGAAAAGCAATATTTAAAAAATAGGTTAGTGGACTTATTTTTTAATTTTGTTTTTAAATGTAGGTTATTTTTGTGAATAATCGAATGAAAATAAAACTGAAACAAATATTTAATTTTTAATTTAAATATTTTATTTAATTTTACAGTTTTTTTAAAACAATTTTACAACATTGGATTATTTATATTATATACGTTATTTCAATAACGTATTTAAATTAGCCCCATGATGGACGCAAAGGTCAAAACCTGGGTCGCATTTATTAATTATTAAACGTGTAATTTTTTTTTAACTTTAAAATTAATTAAAATAGTTAAATTAAAATTAAATATTTGTTTTAGTTTTATTTTATTTATTTTTTTAACAAAAGTCGGAAAAATTCAAGTAAGAACTTTGAAGTTCCCTTAGTAGTTTTCAAGCTACATAATATTGGATGCTGTGTGTGAACACACATAAGAGCAAGTACGTTCGATCCATGTCGTACAATTTATTTCTCTGCGGGTGCATGCTGGCCTTATGTGCCAGCATGCACACATCCGGCCTTGATGCTGATTGTCGTGAGGTATTCGTTCATACATTTGAAACTCATGACCTCAAGGCATTGACTAAGTCGTTCCTCTTTGATGGAATCGCTGATTCCGCGAACCAAAGCATTGTTGTTTATTCGCTCTTAATGACGTGAAAAATTGTACAACACTATTCTAAAGAAATGACAGCTTGTTCTAATCTCTTATTTACAATTGAAATCTGATGGGTTTCGTGATCGGTAATATTTTCTTCTGACAAAATCTTCATGATAAGAGTTGGTGGCTGCCATTTAGCAGGTAGTTATCAAGAGCCCGAAGAAGCTTGGTGGATTGAACACTGGCCCAATACAACAAATAAGTTGTTTTTAACGTATTGGATATTTCGAAGTCCAGTGACCGTTTGATGTCATTGAATCTGGTGGCAAAGCAAAGCGTGGAAAATTGTCCGCGCTTATTCTCCTCGAAACGGATGTGAACAAGCGGAAAACATCCCGCGAAATGACTTTCGGTTTTGTAGGCGGGAATTGGAATTGATATGTTGGAAGGTCTCACAAGCACTGAGGACTGCCATGAAGGTTGCAGACGTGGAACTGGGAATCTTCTTGGTGAAGAAATCCTAAACTTAAACATGTTTAGGTCAAAGCCGAAAAATTAAAGCCGAATGTACTCAGAGTTCTGGAAGAAGATAAGAAACATCATCTCTAGGTGGCTCACTATTCTCATCTCCAAACTTATCAGTGGTTAGCAAATGCCTGATCAGTGGAAGGAAAGTTACCTGCGACAGCTTCCGTTCAATCTGATATCACATATCGTGAAGATCATAAAGCGGGTATTAAATCGCCGTTTGCGAAAAATAATATGGCTTTCTGGCCACCAGTGCTGTTTATTTTTCGGGTCAACCAACCACAGATGTTATATTGAATTCAGAGTCAAAAGAAACCAAATGGAAAAATATCGAGATTCCTCAAAGGATTTGCACATTCGGTAGACAACAATGAGATCTGATATGGATTGCCTTAGGAAACGTGGACTTTCAGAAATCTACATGCGGAATATTATGGAGGTTTAAGAATAAGTCGAGCAAAGTTAAGATGCCCCAATAGAGTAACCTAACAGTTCCCAATCAAAGTTCGTATCCACCAGGGTAGCATCTTAAGTCCTTGTCTCTTTATTGCAGTCCGTGCAATAAAGGGACATCTCTGCTGGAGGATAAGGTGACGGAACGGAAAATAAATCAATAAGTAGTTTTCTGACGATGTATCCATCATAATTGGACAACATGACGTTGCGCGATACTAATTAGAAGAATTAGAAAGATAGGAAAGATTTTTTTTCTGAGCAGAGGCAGCTTAAATGAAAATGCTTCGCATGGCTGTCATACTATGCATTTTCTTTCAGGAGTGGCAGAGAATTATTTATCGAATAAGAAGCAAAGAAATTCGATGAAGCCTTCTCTACTTAATGAATACCACCTTGGACAATAGGAGAGCTGTGATCAGATTCGAGGTCATAACAATCATTGGTTAAAGAATGAGAAGAAGATATTAGGATAAATCTTGGGTATAATTCCGGTTTTTGGACAGGTGTTTTAGTAACTCACTTATATTTCGTGGAAATGTTAGAAATAGCGAGCTTTAATCCTCACCTAATGAAATGCTTATCAGTTTACCATTGAGTCCCACTTCAGTAAGACAGCCCAACACTGAGATACTTTCATAAATCGATACCACACGTACATTCCATTTTTAAAACGGGACTTAAAATTCGAAGTTTCCATTCAGACATAGAATAACAGTAAGTTTAATCAAGAGGAAACAATTCTAGGAATTATAAAAAAAAATTAACAATTGGCCAAATATCCAGAAATCTCTCGCAACGTCCTCCTTTCTACAGTTGTTTCAATTTCACAAAAGCGCGTGAAAATAAAAAGTATTAATTAAATAACGCAATTTAAAAGTCACCACCCGGCCGCTGCCGCCCGGCAATCTGAGCTGAGCATCATAACTACTTAACTTCTAACATTCCATTTTATATCCCCATTTCCAGATTTAAAATGTATCTTTAATTGAATGTATCCTCTGCTTTAATCAGTGTTTAGTGCGAACTTTCATATGAAATCACAGCTATTGTAGCAATTCGGAATACAGATGAATGGATATAGATATAGATACTTACTCTCATCGTTGCTTGGCTTCGTCGAGAACCTATTCATGGTTTCAAAGTTGGAAGATGACAAAAAAGAGATACATTTTGTATCCATTGAAACCAGGCAAAAGCTTTGTTTTGTGCAATAAATTCAGCTCTTTTGTAAAGCCTGTCTGTTGGTTGTCCGAATGTCGGTGTCTGTAAACTTGTTTCAGACTTTTCAATCATTACAATGCAAGCTTGTCACAGATAAATAAAACAAACTGTCACAACCAGAGGATAGTGAACCCATTGGTTTTTTTTTTTTTTTGACTCTTTAAAACCATCGTTAAACCTTTGATTATAGAATTTTATAAAATTATTAAAATTCGTTCAAAAAATTGAATTATCCTGATCGAATGACTTTGATGGATGTCTGTGCTGTGTGGCAGAGAGTTTGTTGTAGTACGTACATCCAATTTAACAACGTGATAGTGATATTAATTATTGTCATTTGGCAGATGGTAATTAAATTTTGTAATCAATTTTGGCAGTACTTATATAAAATGTTAACCTTCGACAAGAATTCTGACTTTTATAATATAAATATATATATATTTCGAAAGGTGGTTCTATTGGTCTTATTTTCTTTTGGAACAATTGCTTTATTTATGGCTTTTGAATTTAACAACTTTTTGTGGTTTTTTATAGCTTTAATTGGCCTTGTTGCTTCAATGGATTTAATTTATTACATTTGATGATGTTTTATTTTGAAAAGAAAATTAAGTAGAAATTAAATTTGGGGAATTAATGAGCACTTTTGTTTGCAATAATGATGATGATGATCATCATCGGCACAACAACCGGGATCCAGTCCAGGCCGTCACTAACCAGTTTCACACTCCAAGACTTCGGTCGTCCTGATCTACCATCCAATGCTAGCAAGTTTGTTACTCGTTATCTAGACATCCTTACTTACTTACCAGAATTCTCTTGAAAAAATAACTGCGACTCCAGGAGCGGATTGAATGGTCGCGTGCCAAAAAATACATTTTTCACTCAAGCCTTCCGCGCCTATACCCTTTTATTTTGAGGTCCAAGGTGAGTGGTTCTTGTACTGTCAGATAGGTATTGAATCCAGCTACCAGCTTTTAATACACCAGAAATAAGTTGAGAAAAAAAATTATTGCACCTCCAGGAGTGAAATGAGTGGAAAGTTCTTGATTCGCCCCCCTTTTCTGCCCTTAAATTGCCGTTGGTGCTATTGGCACTGGGGTCGCCGCTAACGGCGCCTAGCTTCCATTTTTAACGACGCAGTCAATTCTAGAACTATTACAAAGACATTTGAGAAAAAATGAAAATGTGGAAAATTGGTCCAACTTTTACCTAATGAAGGTGGTGAGTGGTCCAAGAAATATTATTATGGTCTCATTTAACGCGAAATTGAATGCTCTACACAAAAACTATGCCATGTTCGCAACTCTACCACGGAAGAAAGGCAAGCGCAAGTACTCCTCGATTGGATAAGGATAATTATGCAGAATTGGCCTGCATGGTTGAGAAAATGGGTAGCATAAAAGTATTCAATATTTTTCGCAATTTCCACGAATCCTAGAAAAACGTTGACTTTTTGCAAGGGCTTGAAGATTTTTCTTGGCACACTTTAAGCCATATTTTTCAAATGTAGGTATCCTTTCAGAAACTTAAAATGAAAAATTAAATAAATAAATTGCACGACTGGATCGCACGTACTTATGTGCGGTCAAATTGTAGAATACAATTAAAGAAAATTAAAGTGAACATCAAATCATTTATTCGATTTTCGTGACGTTTGATTGTTCGAATAAAGTAGTGCGTTAAATTTTATTGAGTGAAATAATTTAAACGCCATTTTATTTCTTTAGAAAATGAAAAAAAGTGTGAATTTTTTTTTTCAAAATCGAAGGAGCCGTTTTTAAATAAAACGGTTTTTTGACATTTTTTTTAATTAAAAAAAAAACAATTCAAGAATACAAACTTAAGCACACAAATAACGTACATTTAAAAAAAATAAAAAAAATTCACTTACTCGTTTTCAAATATTGATTTTTTTTGTTTTATTTAAAAATTATTAAAAATAAAAACAAAAAGTTTTCGAAAAAAATTAATGCAAAATTACTTAGGCTACTTACATCTTATTGAATATCAATTTTGATTGAAATTGGATCACCAATTTTCGAGATAGCCGAAGAAAAAAAACCGGTCCTATGTAAGATACCGTTTTTAGCCCCTTATATTAATTTTTTTTAACCAAAATATAATGCATACCTACATTGGTATGGTACACTGATTCTTGGAGCCGTTTTCGAGAAAAATAAGCTTTTACATAACGGTTATATGACAGGTACCGTTGCTTTTTGAGATAAAAAAAAATTGAAAAAAATTTCTGTAGAATGTCAAAATAACCTTAAGTTCAAAATTTGAAGACGATTGGCTCAACCATTTAGGCTGCAGTCCAAATGACATCCGTACAGACAGACAGACAGACAGACGAACAGAATTTTGCCAGTAACTCAAATATGTTCCTCTATCATCGTAATGTCATGTTTAATTGTTATTTCAAAAATTGTATTTATTTATTTATTTATTTATTTATTCACCAATGGATATTTATCTGTTGATTACTTTAACAAAGTTTTTTTTTAACATTAAGAATTCTCAAAACATATGTTTAAAAACATTTCTATTCATTTGAAGGTCGACTTCACAATTAATAGAACTAAATAACTTTAACGAACGAGTTAAAGGTTCATTCAGTCTATAGTTTGCCCTGTGACTGGGGACGAGAAAGAGAACGTCTCTGTTTCTAAGATTTCTTTCTGGAACATAAAAAGCTATAGGATTTAATAACTCTGGTGAATATATTCTTCCAATAGCAACATCTCTTACAAAAAGTGTACATAGTGTTTCCCTACAGCTTTTCAAAGATGTAAGATCTATTAAGGCGCACCCTGACTTAAAAGAGGGTAAACCTTCTGGCCAACATAAGTTTTTTAATGTAAACCTTGTAAATCTTTTTTGGATGTTTTGAATTTTTTATAAAAGGGAGACCATATAACAAAGCAATATTTAAGTATAGGTACAATTAAAGAAGTATAAATAGCTTTTAAGGTATAACAATCCTATAATCGCAAGTAAAAAATGGACACGACTGGGTGGCACATACTTGCCTTTATGTGCCTAATTACAATACCAACAAAAAAATTCTCAAAAATTTTCATCAAAATCGTTGTAGCCGTTTTCGAGAAAAATAAGCTTTTTCTAAATGATCACATGGCAGGTACCGTTATTTGTAGGCGTACAAATAAAATTACAATTTCCCCCCTCTGGGGGGGGGGAATGCCAAAAGAATCACACACACCAAATTTGAAAATAATCGCTTAAGCCGTTTTAGGCTGCAGCTCGTTATACGTACTAACAGACAGACAGACAGACATTTTGTATCGATCACTTTTTTATACTTCTCTATGATCGTAATGTCATGTTTCATTTTTTTATACATATTCACGAATCCTTAACTTGCTTATAGTCCATATAATCGCAATTAAAAATGAAATTAACTTTAAGTACTTCTTAAGAAAAGTAAGTTATTACTGAAGAAAAACAATTCCCAAACACCCACACACATTCCTGGCCAACACGCAAAAACATTCAAGAATAACCAAAGCCAAAGTCGCACGTTAATTAGGCTAGACAAATACATATTTCCATTAAAAATTATTATTAATTTTGTGCGTAAATAAATACGTTCTTGGCTTTGGTCTGCCATCAAGATTAATATTAATTGCTTTCGCATTTTAACTGGAAAAAACCATGTGCTCCCATTGATTGGTAACGAATGTTAAATCTCAGTTAATTGGTATTTTGTTTGCACTTTAGGCCTATAAGCTCCGAAGAAAAATGTGTGGTTGTGGTTAGTAAAAAAGCGTTATCTATATAGTTAACCACTGCACTTAGAGTGTGACAGGACTGTGGGCAAATGTTATATATTTGACATGTGTATTGGAGCTCTGTTTAATGAGAATCAGAATGAATGCAGAACAGAATCGTGAAAAATGTCAGATCAAAAATGAGAACAACAAATGTATTTTTTTGACGCAGGTTAATTAATTGAATTAACACAGTTGTCAACGAAAACAGATTTCATTTATTTTTTTATCTGGAGGAAGTGCAACTGACATTCATGTACATTGGCCAAAATGAAATAAGAGCAATCGAACACACAGAACTTAAACGTCAAATGCCAACAGCTGATTATGATCCTTTTTGCAATATTGTTCCGAAAAACAAGCCTAAAATTTTCTTCTTATTTCGATCTAAATATCTTTGAAGAATACTCCGGATTTTATTCATCAAAAACCAAAAACATAGTATACTTTGCTGTTCTGAAGCAAAGAGCAGACATATTGAACAGAGCTTTATTTATTCGTCTTATGAAGAAAAAAATTAATGTTAGAAAAATAAACTTATTTGTTTATCAACAAATCAAGATTCAGGGAAGGCCATCATTATGTGGGTATAGCAGAAAATGCCGAAAAATTAAAGCAAGAAGTGACTCCCAAACTTAACAGTACAACAACAGAGCCAACTTCGAGCTTTTACTTCATACAACATTCCCAGTCCTGTAATCAGCTCATCTAGAAGAATATAGCAAGCACTAAGCAGGCATTAATCAAAGCATTAAACAAGCAGCAAGTCATCCACGTGGAAATTAAACAGAACCCCCTTGAATAGAGGTACAAATTATCACCAGGGATGTTATACAAACAAACTATCTTTAAACAAAAAAAAAATTAGTAAGATGGCTTTTTAATATTTTTTTTATAATTTTAGCCAGTGCTTTGACAAGACAATGGCCACAGACAAACAGTTCGAGTGGTAAATCATTTACCGAAAACAAAAGGCTTTATTTGTTAGCTTGGTCACTTTGTTGAAGAAGTTAGTGGTTCGGTGAAAACCTCCATACAAATTTAAACGATTAGGACAGACGAGATAACTTCAAAATTCCAAAAAAGATCGTTAAGCGGGTATTGGATTACCGTTTTGAAAAATAATCCGGTTGTGTGATGGGCAGTGCGTGTTCGTTTCGGGTAATATAACGATATCTGCATTAAGTTGTCCCTAGACATAAAGCAATCCAAAACTAGGAGGTCTGCTGTCGCGAAGTTTTCTGAAGTCATTTCGGTGAACCCGCCAGTCGTACCTTGGGACCAACCAGAGAAGTGAAAGATTTGTAGTCCCAGTCGAGATTATTACAATCGTCGGTTTAAAGAAAGTGAAAGTAATAAAATAATAAGAGAGATTTGGCTGAAATACTTGCCTTCGGTGCAGATTTTTGTAAGAATCAAAAACTTGAATTTATTTACAAGCCTGATGGGTATTCAGTACAGATTATTAAAATCATCTCATACCTAAGACGATTAAATTAAATGTAAGAAACAAAACTAAAAGTTATTGCGGTATTTTTATTTTCGTTTAGTTTTTAAAAGCTTAGATCAGACGATTTGTGTAAGTACATAAATTTCATTTGCTTATAGCATACACAAATCCATACAGAAATCCGATTTGTGTATCCAATACAAAAACGATACAGAAATCGATGCCAACTAGGACGGCCTGAATATTTTTTTCCGAAACTTTAACTGGTCACTATGCTTCCTCTATAGTGACATTGATGCCAATGCTGTAATGATGACAAATGTGATTCTTCTAGGGATGTGTGCTTTTATTCCTAACAAAGTAAAAAGCATCAAGCCTAAAGAAAAGTCTTGGTTTTATTCTGAGTGTAAGGAAGCTATCAGGCTCAAAGAAGTAAGTTTCCTACCCTACAAAGCCTACCCTACAGATGAAAATCGGAAAATAAAATAAAACAAATAAGCAAGGAACTCATGCAACTCCGTTATTAAAGAACCAAATTGTTGCATGACCAAAAATGACGGCAAAAAATTCTGCAGTGTCCCAAAGGCAGTACAAATGTTGGTCATTTGGAAAAAATACTAAAAACTCCTCAACATCTTCGTTTCCAACGCTCATCGACAGTAACAAACCAATTGTTTACTCTTCAGAGAAGGCAAACTTCCTACTCTTCTGAAATCTTTCCTAGAAGGTGGAAAACAGCATTTGTCCAGCCTGTCCCTAAGAATGGTGACCCATCCTCCCCCTCCTACCGACCCATAGCACTAACATCCCTTCTTTCTAAGGTTATGGAAACGCTGATTAATCGTCAGCTTAAGGAATATCTCGAAGATCGAAAGCTTCTGGCTTACGCAGCCATACTGACTCGTCTTGGGAAGGAATGCCCATCACGTCAGCCTTGAGCCCAATTTCGGACGTACCGTGAAATATAGGGATTTTTTTTAGCCGAACAACACGAATTTGAATAGTTTACCCGGCGAGATTTTCCCTTGCCATTTTATGCCCGCGCAGTGTGTTCTACATTAAAAGGGAAACAAATAGTCCCTTGTGCGCGAGTTAATTATAAAAAAAATGGCGCCTGTGTAAATTATCACGGCACTGAATTGAGAAAATTTCTAATGAAAAAGGTACAAAGCACTGACTGACGTACATGACTTGTGGTGATCTCTCTCTTAAAAAAAAACTTGTAGATGAGATAAAAATGATCTTTTACTTACCCCTGCTATGTAAATTGAAAAAGTACATATTCCACGAACATAGTTTGCCTTTGCCAATTGAAATCAATACTATGCATATAGCTTATTCATTGGTTTTTATCATAGTGCTTTCAGTTTTGAAGCTTTGAGAACAAGATTATTAGTGTGAGAGCCTAGGTGTTGTCGTGTTTGTGTATTTTTTAGTACAAATAGTTGGAAAATTGTTAAAATGCAGTTAAATTTTGTTGGATTTTGGTATTTTAGTAGAAAAAAGTTATTTCCATGAAGTTTGCATTGCGTTACGTGATCATATTAATTCGGAAAAATGTATTGACCTGATATTGTCTTTTTATTAGAGTGAAGCGAAATTGTTATTAATAAATATAAAAAAACATATATATTATAAATAAATATAGCGAACTAAAATTGTTTTAAATTCTGTCCTAACTGTGAAGTGATAACGTTCTTAACAAAAAGTGAATTTATATTTTTTTTAATTAATGTTATTTTATTGTATTCTAATCAGCATGTGCTAACCCTACGCATATTGCTCTGCAACTTGCAATGATTTATAATAATAAGTACGGAAACCCTGTTAGAGCTTTTATTCCAAAAAGAAATATGCAACTACTCTGAAATCCGATTCGAAATCGTTCGAAAACGGATAATTGGTACTTTGAAATCAAAAACTCGGAATAAAATGTCTGAATTTTATTTTCTTAGATATATTTATTCGAAAAGTGGAAACCTCAAACCAAAAACAAATAAAACAAACTCAAAACAGCATCAGCTTGAAATTCTAGTCGATTTCATCTGTTCACATCCGGATTTGTGAATTGACTTAAGCAAAACAAGAACACTTATTGATATTTAACAAACGAAAATATTTGTTTGTACTACTGGCCACATTCACAACTTTCGTATACCCAAAATAATGTTTTTGATAGCGAAAAAACCCAACCACATAGTTTACCTTTCAAAATTCTAAGCAAAATAGAAGCAGTAATTTTTTCATCACATGTTCCTTCAGACAGAAAAGTTTTAAAGAAATTTTAGAATACCTTTGGATTTTCCCTCTATTTTCATGTATGTTCTACAATCAACGAATTCAATCCAAAGGATACGAATGTGAACACTGTATGACCTTTTTTATAGAACAAAATACGATATTTGAAATACCTTTTCGAAAGTTGTTTTGCAACATGAATTTGAAGTAGTAGTAGCTGTTCACAATCTTGGAATATCTTTTGGAGTTCTTTTTATGGTAGAAGACATGGTGTACACCTGAACGCCCGGAAGCCTTGAGGTTTGCAACTAAATGACGACGGCCAGTGGGCCACTATTAAGGATGCATTGAAGAACTTGTTGAACATTTGGATTTAAGTAATGTCTTATCTGTGAATTCATAATTTTCTCAAGAACCTTCGACAAAAACGGTAAAATAGCTATTGGTCGATACTCGTTACGATTTTCTTGGTATAGGGACGATTTAAGGCAGTTTTCAAACTGCATTTGCCGAAACCAGGAAATACTCCAGCCATTAAGGCTGTAATGGATTTCAGGTTACATGTATGGAAGTGTTGCTGCTTTACAAATACCTGATGGATATCATCGAAATGAACTGAAAAAGATTTTATACATAGGCTCAACTGAAGAACAACTTTAGTACCATTGTCTGATCTATTTATATATTTGTTTATTAACTCTTATTATCCCCTAGATTTTTCCTCAGCTTATTACCAGCTAAAAGCAATTTAGCCGTGAAGATTCTTTTCTTAACGTGTCGTGTTTTTATTCACTTAAATTCCTTATTAAATTCAAATGTATTTAAAAGTGCATTGTTAATATAATTTTAAATAATTTTTAAAATTGTATTTTTAGCAAGCTTTTAATAAATAAATTTAATTTTCTCAAATATCTTTACACATAAGGTGTGGGTAAACATAAAATCAATAACATCGCTGTGCGCAAATCAACCACGTGGTCAAACAATCCAACCAATTTGATTCAAATGGTCTGCACTATCTTCTACCCCACTTTTTAAAGCTGTTCCGATAGTAGATGAAATGAAGGACACAGCGGCCGGCGCGGCGCGGACATCCAGTAAAGTAACCACTATACAGTACATCCCTTTTTTAAGCTTAACATTTCATACCAAACCACTCACATGTTCGTTGCTTCTAAGCTGACTTGTTGTTTATGAAATTCAGTTCGAAACATCCATCAGATACAAATAAAAACAGAACAGATAGTTCTGGTTTAAGGTTTAGTTTAGTGAGACGAGACTTCGATTTGGTTGTTAGTAAACTGCTGTGGCTTCGACTCTGAGTTCTGAAATCGAGATAGAAAGTTTCAGCTCGTGTTCTTTGCTTCTTGGTTTAGTTTAGTAAATGAATCTGATTGCTTGCCGGCGGATTCATTGTCAGAGTCAAGTCAAAATCAGAAGTCACAAGTCAGTCTCTATAGAACATCACCACATCACGGTGGTGCGTCGCTCTCCATTCGTGGCTGAATTTTCACGTGCGAAAATCTGCAGAAAAAAAATACTGAGGTGGTCTTGCTAATCTCGTTTGCATATTGTGCGTCCTTGAAACCAAGGGTTGTAGTAGTTTGTAGCCGGTTCCTATTGTTTGAAATAACCCCTTTTGGCATATCGGTTCGTTGATTTGAATTTTAAAATAAAACAACTTGGAAACGCGTATTTTACAAAATCTGAGGCAAAGGTTCTACATTCGTTCTGTATTCCGTTACAAATGATCGGTCAAGCGAAAGAATTGCCGACACTTTAAGTTGTCTAAAAAAAAAAATTAATCACAAAAATATTTTAATTGGAACGAGATTACTTTTTGCGATCTTTTGTTTCGGGGGTTTTGAGCTAATTCCGTGTAGCTGACCGTTGAACCTACCTTGGTTACCTGAGCGCGGCTGATGTTTTGAAATTTTAAGTGCTTCTTGTGGATTATGTGTTTCGTCATTTGAACGGTCATTATTGCCAGTACAGTAAGCGTAAAATTTGTAAGTAGTATACCTGCCTAGTTATTATTTCTAGAAAATCGTAGTTAAAAAAAAATATTTTTTTTTTATTTTTATTAATCAAGCCGTGAATTGGTAAATAATATTGAGGTGTTGCTTGTGGATGATTGATTTTGATTGAAGTAAATTACATTAATTTTCGAAAGGTAATAGACAACTGTGTATTTTTTTTTTTTTTTTTTTTTTTTTGGTGAAACTTATTTTTATAGTCAACGTTAATTGGCTTGAGGATAAAACATAGTTATGATAATAACGATAATGTCGGTAAAATTTATTATTATTGCAAAAAAAAGAAAGTAAATGTTGATTAATAACTAAGTGACTGATTGATTTCTATCTTTTCAGTATTATTTTATAATTTCATTTAATAAATGTCTTAGTGAGTGTTTTTAGATCAAAATCGTAATATATTACCCGAGTACTACATTAAAGGCCATTCTTCTTATTTCCTTATTAAAAATAGTTGACCAATTGGAAAATTCGTATTTTCAACATAACGATTTTTCTTGCATCATTTAGACAAACATACCTTTAGTAAGTGGGTATCAGGTACATACCCACACTATATAATTAAATCTGGGAAATAGAAGTTTGTGATTATAAAAAAAAATCTTTTGAAAGAAAACAGAACTTCAATTGTAATTTGTTCCATTAAATGTATTGGCAACAAAGATGACAAATGCTATGTTCCTATGTAGGAACTACAAATAGCCAGGTCATATGGTAATTTAAAGTAGAAAGTTTTGGTGTAATTGTATTTAATGATTTCCTTATGTTTTTTGGGTCACTAGACGCGAATCTGAAGTTGTTCGGTAATTTTTTTTCACGGCAAATATGAGAAATTGTCAAAAAAACCTTCTGAGATTTCAGCATTTTTTTCTTTATATCAAAAAAATAAGTTTATTTTATGGATGCGTCTGGATGTACACAAAAAAAAATTAAAAACACTAACCAAATAAGCTAAATTATTTGAATTGAAAATTCAAGTCCCTACTTCAGAAATATCCGGGTCATTTTCTTTAGTTTCATCTTCTTTTATTTCATACTAAGCAGCATGTTACCGCAATAGCTTCTGCAATTCATACATATTATGGAGGGCATAAGACGTGCTTTTTATGTCCACAGTTTTTCTGACAGGTCCTTGTGAAGTTATCAGACTATCTTTATATGTCTTCCAACCCTAAAACTTTGGAAATTTTCCATTTCCAAGCCATGGCTTGCGTGGAAATGCACCGTCAAAGAATGTTGGTAAGCTGCTACTTCAGTAGGAAGTAAGAACACCAAACGAGCTGATGTTCTTAGTGCCAATCTTATATAGAATATAACCTTAGTTTGTTAAATAAAATGGCAACATGATAAAAAAAAATGGGCACGTCTGGGTCGCACGTACTTGCTCTTATGTGCCTAATTACATTGGAAAGCAAGATCTTTGACAGAAACAAGTAACATTTGCGTTGAAAATAACACAGTTTGAACTTACAAAAAGTATCAAAACCACAATACTTAACGGTTTTTAGAAAGAATGAAGTACGCCATCAAACGTCTTAAATAACAAAGAATTTATGAAAAATGTATTTCGAAATTTGTAGGACGAGTTTTGATAAAATCTATTTTTCTTTTTAGTTTTTTTGAAGAAATTTTTTTTTTAAATTATGGTTTTTTTCAAAATTTTGATATGTATTTGATTAATTATTTGATAACCTAGATCTTCTCAAAAATAAAATTTGACAGAAATCGAAAGAGCCGATATTGAGAAAGCCCAAAATAAAAAAACCATTACATGAAAGGTACCGTTAATAGACTTTTCCCGTAAATTTGGTTCTAATCAAATAATAGCCAATATCAACAAAAAACTTTCAAAAAATTTCATCAAAATCGTTGGAGCCGTTTTCGAGAAAAATAAGTTTTTCCTTTAGGCCTAAAAATAAAATTTCAATTTCCCCTCTGAGGAATGTCAAAATATTATTATTATTATTATTATTGCATCTGCTACAGCCAAGAGTCTGAACCTATTAAAAGTGTCAAAACCACAAAAGTTAACGGTTTTTAGTAAATTTGGAGTATTTCGTTATTAAACAGGTTTAGACGTTTTTATAAAACACTGGGCAGGATCTTGGCTTTGAGAATTATATCGCCAAAATTGTTGCACATTATTAGTATTGTTTTTTCGCAGTGGTAAGATACATGAGTTGAAGAAATGATCTTGTAGAACTTATCATCTGCGTACATGCAGAATTTTTATAACCAATTAGTGGTAAGAATAAAAAGCATTGGGCTAACCTGGGGGACAACGGAGGAAGTTAGGAAAGTAGTTAAGAAATCAGATCGGAAACGAAAAATGTAAAATCGTGAAATGAATTGTGAATTATAAAGGGTGTTTTTTTTTTGAAGACGTGTGGTTTTCAAGAAGAAATAAATCGCATATAGTTTAATGTTATGGCCAAGAATTTATCTTTATTATAACTATAAAGGCTTGCCTTTATGTTTTAATATGATTTTGGGCAAGTGACCACGTCTGGCTCGAATAAATTCCAACCGAGAGGCCCAAATTTTCGACCACTTTTTGCAGCAATTGGGGCCGTATGTCAACAATAACGCACCGAATATTCTCTTCCAATGCGTCAATCGTCTCGGGTTTATCTGCGTAGACAAGCGACTTCACACAACGCACGCTCTTGGAGGCCACGACGCGAGATAATGCGCTCACCAAAAGTTTCCTTTAATAAATTGATTGTTTCGTTGGCTGCATAGCATGTAGCGCCATCTTTTTGGAACCGAAGGTCGTCCACATCAACATCCTCAAATTCAGACACGAAAAATCATTAATCATGGCTCTATGGTGTTCCCCATTGACTGTAACATTATGGCCGGCTTCATTTTTGAAGAAATATGGACCAATGATTCCCTCTGCCCATAGAGCACATCAAACAGTTAATTTGTATAGGATATAACGGCGTCTCAACAATGGCTTGTGGAATATGATCACTCCAAATACGACAATTTTGCCATTTAACCAAAACAGAGCTTCATCGCTGAACAAAATTTTGTTGTGAAAATTCAGATTTAGTGGCCATCTCGTTTTGGGCACATTCACCGAATGAACGACGCGCTTGATGGTCGTTCGGCTTCAACTCTTGCACGAGTTGGATTTTGAAAGCCTGCATAAAGTGGATGGACCTTTTTCGATGATGTCGATATCATATGGGCAAGCGAATATCTGGACTTTTGACGACAGTCCCTCTTGTTTAACGTGCCAGAGTCACAGTTTGCAATTGTAGGTGGCTTTAAAGTCCATAAAAATATGGTATGTTGGAATGTTAAATTCCAATTTTTTTCCATCACCCGCCTAAGGGTTAATTGTTTATTTGCCTGGTATGAAACCATATTGATATTTGCCGATTATGTTTTTAGCGTATGGGGCTATCCGTTCTTAAAGAATAGATGTACTCAACATTATTATAAATGCTCCACTTTGTGATGTCTCCCTTCTTACGTTTGGGACATATGGATTAATCGCCTTTTGTATTTCCTCAATGCTTGGTGGCTGCACCCTGAGGTCTTCCTCTTGAAATGCTTGATTCTCAATTTCTTCCGTGAGCTAACCGCTCAACAATTTATTAAAGTACACTTCACATCGCTTTAGAATGTCTTCAGGATCGGTGATCATAGTTTCCTCTCCGTCATTATAGTATGTGCAGCATGGGCTATATTGTGACATGTTTCTGACGGATTCGCAGAATTTCCTTGCCTGGCGTGGACATTTCACAGACAATGTTTTTTCTTCGAGGCTGATGTTTTTTGTCTGTGAAATCTTGTCTCTATTTTTTCTGAACTCTTTATATTCATTTTTCATTAGACTGCTGCATTGCTTGATATGCAGCATTCATACGTTCCTCCTTCTCCTCCATTGGATAAAAAGCTATATTCTAAACAAGTTTCAATGTTTCATGTCTTTCTTTATTTTATCGCTTCTTTTATAAAAACTACTAACTCGAGGTAGCCAGGTGCATTTCTCCCCTTAAAAATGTCACCGGTAATAGTAGTCACCATCGGAACGTTCATCAGTACATCTTTAAGCTAAATTTCGGAGGCACTGTGATATACCATATATTTTTGACGAGGTAACGTCTTATAAATCGATGACCTGCTACACATACGAAATAACATGACTCGTGCTGATAAGACTCATGCTGATAAGAAAAGTGACGCACGCTGCGATAATGTGATTCTTTCAACCAAAATCGATCGCAAGCACCAAGCGAACATGAAAAGGAACAGGCGCAAATTCCCAAAATAATTCAAAAAGAACAAAAAGAGAAAAAAGAAATACAAAATAGGCGGAGTTGTGTTAAAGTAGAAAGTGGATCTAATAATGGGGTGTGTAGATTTAACGAGAGGGTTTGTGGGTCATTTTTTCAACCAAAATCGATCACAAACGTATTCTGAGCACCAAGGGAACATGAAAAAGTACAGGCGCAAATTCCCAAAATAAATAAAAAAAAAAAAAGAAGAGAAAAAAAAATACAAAATAATGGGAGTTTTGTTAAAGATGTAGATATTGGGGTGTGTGTGTGTGGTTTTAACGAGAGTGTTTGTGGGTGTGAGTTAACGGGCTGCATGTTGGTGTTGCTGTCATCAATGTTTTCTAATGACGTTATCACGTAAAATTATCGTCCGTAACCCGACTTTACAGACAACAAATTTTTATTTTTAAGCCGAACAACACGAATTTAGTAAAGTTTACCGCACTAGATTTCCATTTTCATTTCAATTTGAAAGCAAGACTATTATCTTCATTACCAATAATTTCCAAGGTCTTCAAGAAGTTATTCCTTATGCGCCTACTTTCTAAATATAAAAGTAAAACCCCCTGAAAAGAAGCTTTTTCTTTACGAGCATACGGCAGGTAGTTTGAGTTCCTAAAGGGATTCTAAATTATCAATGTTTACAGATCAATGCTAACAGACATTCTGCATTCCTATACCATGTTTGATTGTCAAAGTGTACTCATTCCAAAACAAAACAAAACCCTCACAAAATTTATTATAATTTCTTATCTCACATGGTCTTGACATTTGTGCCAAGTTGACGAAGTTCTCATTTAATACTCACAATACAACAGATTCCCTTAACCGTGAAATAGTTCTAATTACTCAAAAACGTTTTTTATTTCCGTATTTCGTCAACCCCCTGACAAATTCATTTAAAATCGTTAACAAGCCATATCAAAACATATCTTTATATTTCAAATGAAAAAAATGACTCCAACAACAACAAAAAAACATCAAACGCTGTCCAATTAATATAAGTGTCTTCTAACTTACAAGTCCATCGGAATAGAACTTTTAACTAAATTACAATTTGTTTTGAATTAAATTTAATCAGATTCAATTGGCATTTAAGTGAACTCTATTTAGCTGGCATTATTTTTTTTTTTTTCATTTTTTAACTCAAGCTCTATTAAAGAATAAATTTGGCACTCTTTGCGTGCCATTGATGCCAGAACAATGGTTTCCATGACATTGATAAGGGATGTGAATATTGTTGTCGAATGAATTGGTTGTGACGTTCTTTAGAAGAAAAAAAAAGTTGGAAAAAATTAAGTTTGATAAGTGCTTGCTAACACGGTGCTATGGATTTAAACAAGAATTTACTTTAAGTTTCGAAGAGCAATGCAAACGTTTTGAGTCAAGCCATCTATTAAATTTGACAGTCGTATCCAATTAGTATACCAGTCTTTTAATCTCATATAAGCTTTTGAGGTGTACCTACATACCTGTTGCAGTTAATGGAGGAACTGATTAATAATTATTAGCTTGGGATTTAGTATCAATTGGCGTTCAAGAAGGCGATTAACTGAAGAGGTTTTCAGAATATGATGTTTTTTTTTAAGATTTGCTTGGAAGCCTTAACAGCATTTTGTAATCAAAAGCCGTTCTAGCCATTTCATGTTTTAAACACGAAGATCTTTGAATTCCATTTCTATTTTTCAGGTCTCAAAATCACATGTGGAATGTAACAACTTATTAGTAAAAGCTTCCATAAAAAATTCAAACTAAACATTTCTGTTATGACCAACAATTGTTATAGCCTTTATCAGCCTAAATGTTGATTTCCAATATCTATATCGACAACTATTCGATGAATCACTTGCACGAGGCACGACCCTCACATCCAATGGATTTCTGAGTTAAAACCTAGTTTAATCTATACTCATTAAAATATCTTTTTATTGATGACGTAGAATCTAATACAAAACAGTTTATTATGAACAAATATATTTACATACATATGTATCCACGCCAGATCTGGTATATAATTCGTTTCAGTTAAAGTCTAACTAACCTAGTATTTATAAACAAATCGAAGGGAAAAACAGTCAACAACCTTTAGCCAACTCGACTTGTTGAAGTGGTTTTCGTGTATTTGTTTTTAAACACAAGATAAATTTTAAGCAGAATCTATATGTATTAAAAAGTGTTTTTTTCCAATTTTTTTTATAACAACCTGAACAGAAAAATGTTAATTAATCTCGAATGTGTAAACAAAATTTGAATATTGACTTTTTTTCGCCGCACAACAGCATGTGATATGTGATATTCTAATCGCGTTAGGTGTGACACCTGTTTTTATGTGGCAAGTAACTAGATTATTGCGATTTTTGAAAACTGATTTTTGTTATTGGAATAATACGATGACACGGGAAGTATTTTTTTTTCTTTTTATTTTTTTTCCCAAAATAATTCCAGTAAAATTCAAAAAGAACAGAAAGAGAAAAAGAAATACAAGATAGGCGGAGTTTTGTTAAAGTAGAAAGTAGATGTAGATAGTGTGGATTTAAAGAGAGGGTTTGTGGATGAGAATTAACGGGCTGTATGTTGGTGTTGCTGCCATCAATGTTCCAACTCTTTTTTTTTTGAGACCAACTTAATGAGGGTGTCGGTGCATTTGTTTGATCCAAAAGTTTTTCGGTCCGCCTTCTTTTCACGATAGTATTGAAACGTGAGATGATACTGCCTTTTGAACTGGATTCTCAGGCCATCTTCTTTCTATGTCTATATTTTGGTCAAGGTGGGGGTGGAATTTGTGCTTTGTCACTTCTGCTATCAGCCGGTGCATCTTTATTTCAGCTCGCGCTTCTGCGGTATCCATTTCCTTCTAGGAAATCAACCTATATATCGTTGCAAGGATGTAGAATCTTAACTAAAGATGACTCCATTGTCACCAAAGAATAACCAATTTACTTTTTCACTGCAAAATTAACTTCTTCAAATGTGATATCGGGGTCCGGGCACTTCTTCATTGTAAGCTGCAATTATTGAATCGATAGCCTAGGAAACTGTTTATTTAAAAGTCCTTAAAAATATTGTGGCAATGTATACAACATTTTGTTTTTCTTCCTATTTTGATCAAGAATATTTAAAAAAAAGTCCATCTTCATGTTGCTTAATTGCAGTTCCTCGAAAAACGTGCTTTTATCATATGTATTATGAGGGGGCATATTATCCATGAGTGACACTTGCATCCTGGAAGCTCATCATCTTTGAATTCTCAGTATGTACACTACAAACCACAATTTTAGAAACATCACATATGCGTTGTCGCCAAAAATCCCGCAACATATTTTAACTTCCTCCAACGATTTAAAAGAAAACATGACCCCTTCTGATCGATCGGGCTACTACTGGAAATGAGCAAACATCGATTCGGATCGCTATCTCGTTGGTGACAAACTTCGTGGAAGCTATTAAGCGATCAAACAACCACGCAGAAGAAATTCAAAGTTAGATGATTCCAATTGGAAGCGACAACAACTGAAGACCAGTGGCAACTATTTATGTCAAATCTATTACATTCACCTTACACATCCCACATCCTGTTCATCGATTTTAAGTCAGCCTTTGACAGTGTAAATAGTGAGGAATTTTACCGGGCCATGTCTAGCATTGGATTTACCGTTGCTTTCACTTCCATGGAGGCAACAGCATGCAGAAAGGACTAATCAT
Source organism: Platycheirus rosarum (assembly GCA_963971375.1). Taxonomy (NCBI): domain Eukaryota; kingdom Metazoa; phylum Arthropoda; class Insecta; order Diptera; family Syrphidae; genus Platycheirus; species Platycheirus rosarum. The sequence continues at coordinate 118,187,445 of OZ020509.1, read as the reverse complement.
AAACGAGGACAAAGACGAAGTATTTGCTTTTACCAACAAAAGTCTCACCCCCGGTCTTGGTCAAAACTCCGAGGTAGTTAGTAAATATGTCAGCGAAGTTATCAAATCACTGTTTTTGGGGTACGTAAGCTATGGGGAATAAAGCCCTATCGAGAGGAACTAATAAGACGCTATATAATCGGGATGTCCTACGATTTATTGCCTGTTTGAGAACCAGATACAACAACGAGTGGTCAAGTGGGACGTACTGCACAGCGAAATAAGCATAGCCACGAAAGAGCCAGCGGCTATGATGGCTCTGTCCATATTTTGTCAGGTGCTCCTTTAGCACACTCGAGTTTTAAAAAAAAATAACGTTTAAATTGAAAGGCAGGAAACATATGGATATAAAACATCTCTGGAGCACATCCAAGCCATAACGATACTTTCATTGTCTTACCCCTACACTTTCCTCAGTGAAAACCCAAGTCGCATTACCACTCTGAATAATACCTCTCAAAATACCCTTCAGAAGTCGCACCACATGAATGTGGAACGTATCGCTTGGCTCTCTTTTCCCTCCCATTTTTATGTAATATACTATAATATAAATGTACATGGGCAATTATTTTAACATATTTCCTTAGTTCCTAATACTCATTCCGTATTCAAACATTTTAAGGGCAGGGAAGAGTGGCGTCCACAAGAAACAAAAAAACCTTATACGTTGGACTTGGAGGAGTTGAAAAATCATCGAAATTTCATCGAATAAATAAATTGCAGCTGGAGAAGGTCTTGAGATGGCTTAAATAAATGCCTGCAGTCAAAATACCAATTATTTTCGGACCGAAATCAGGAGGCTTAAATTGGATCACCCTCTACTTAGAACAGATATGTACTTTTTTGTGAAAGATTAATTTAAATTACATCCATTCGTGCGTTTGACATCTTTTTATAAAAAAAAAACATTTTTTTGATATCGTGCGTCATGGAACTTTTAATTCGTGTATTTTTGATTAATTTCACATTTGAGGTTTTTTTATAATTCAAGAATTTCAATTTATATAAACAATTTACGGACGAATATTTGTGTGTATTTTGCGTGTGGAACTTCAAGTAAATCGATTGACGCGTGTCGTCTATGAATGCCAACTTCGAAATCATTATGAATGCATGAATCTTTCAATCATGTAACATTAGATCCTTCCATCAAACCTTAAGCTAATGCATATCAGAAATCAAGTTCATTGTTTGCAAAGCATATTTAACCCATTAATGGTGTTCTTGGGAGTTTATTAACTTCCAAAGCTCCATAATGGCTTAGTCATTGTTAAGACGTAATGGAATGTTAAAGTAACTATTACTGGGCATCAAAGATTGGTAATAATTACTATGAGTTCTGGAACAGTCAACCTGTCCATTTGGGCGCTATTTTTGGTCTAATGCGTGTAAGATATAGCGTGATAGGTTTTTTTTAGACACATTTAGCTTCAAGCAATGAAAATCAATAAATTTACTAAATGAATAAATTAACTCTTTAATTAGGGGTTTCCGAAAAACCTGTTGAATTAATATGCATATAAAAAAAATAAAGTAAACAAATTAAACATCAAAAGAGGTCTAAAAAAATAAAAGAATTGCTCATAAACGGGTCTTTTTTACCAAAATATCTTAAAAGCTCGAGGGTTTTTGGCGGATCATGTGGATTGAAAATGGGTGTGTCATTTTAAAAATCAGACAATAAAATATAAATTGTCACGTTGAATGCATTCGTTTTTCGGTGGCAGTAAATATAGAGGGCGTTGCATTTAAATATATATTTTGTTAACTGTACATATTGTTTATATTATTATTTTAAATAAAATAAAAAAGTTGATAATTAAGTTGTTATTGTTTGTGCCTTGAAAATTAACTGATAACACTTTTTGTTGACAAATTTCTTGGGAATTCACCAATATCGATTATTTTAGGTACAAATAAAATAATTTCTTCTCATTTCGAATTATCGCTGGGGGTTTTGTGATCAGAGTAAGAATATACATCCACTTATTGGGATTTTTGTAAACCTGAACTTTGTTATAGAATTAATTAAGAAATGCCAACCCCAGAGAAGATGCAGTCCTGACCATCACTTTCTCATACATCAACATTTATGATGTTGATTGGTCTGAACAGAAATCTGTTTTGCCATATCTTCAACATCGCTTTTAAAAAATCTTGTATTTCCACATAAAATAAAGTTCTACCGAGACTTGTGATTTTTAAAGGAACAAGATGACGTGATGTCTGCGGTAAATTTTAGCGCTCCCATGGATAGACAAGACTAAATCATCAAGGCAGAAGGAAAGTATGCCTGATGACTGGTCAACGATATGCGATATACACACACAAAAAAGGCGATTTGATGTCCTGCCTAATGTTTTCTACAAAATCCTATCCAACGTTTCTAACACTAAAATCTTCACAATAATCTAAATCTTTCAGGATTTAGACACAAAAATTAGAGTCCAGATTGAGACCCACAATCTTTACATTGACTTCATAGTTGGATATGTTAGCATATTTTGCCAGGAGGTTGTATTGGCGATGTCGGACCTCGGAATCGGGAGAAAAGTGATTACCTATACCACCTGAAGATACAGGACATCATCGACAAATGGTTAAATGAGTGACATTATTGCTTTGACATTTGTGCGATGCAGTAGATGAAACCCAATTGAATTTGTGTTGATCGAAATTAAATTTTCAACAACGTCTTCAAAGTATTGGTATTGGCTATCATTCTATCAAATCCAAATTAACAGGAAAATTCTATTAGCGGTATCTTTCGTTTTTTTTTTTTAATTTTCGACTTTCTCGAAAACAAGTTTTTTTCAGTCAGTCAGTTCAGGATTTCAGGCAAATTTTATATTTGAAAAGACCTAAGCAGTCCAATTATTTCTGCATACCAACATTTTGATTATTTATTTTTTGTCTATTTATAATTATTTTTTGAATCTTTTTTTTTTAATTCAATATTTTAAAAACTAATCAATAAATAAACTCTAAAATATTGCATACCGAAATATCAAAAAAAAATGTTTTTTTTTTTCAAAAAAACTAAAAAATAAAAAACAGGATTTTATCAAAATCCGTCCTACAATTTTCCTAATACTTTTTTCATAAATTCATTATTATTTAAAACGTCTGATGACGTTATCCATTTTTACTAAAAACCATTAAGTGTTGTGATTTTAATACTTTTGTATAGGTTCATATTGTGTGATTTTAATAATTATAATAAAACTATTTTTTACTATTTATTGACATTATTATAACAATGCCTTTTAGAATGCAACCGGATGTTGCACGACACTAGTTAGAAAAATTAGAGAGATAGGAAATTTTTTTTTTGCCAGTAGATCGAGAATTATATGACTATTTTCTCAATTAAAACCCACGGAGGGCTCTAGCTTGCAGTAGAAAAGTTGTTTCCCAAACTGAGAGTCGAACTTGGGATCTCTCGCTTAACAATCAAACATCTTATCTACTGCACCACTGCCGAAAATATTACTTGTTTCTGTCAATACGTGCGACTCAGTCGTGCCCATTTTTTTTATTTAAAATTTGCAGCCTCATTCATAAAAAATGGGCACGACTGGGTCGCACTTACTTGCTCTTATGTGCCTAAAGCAAAATGCTTCACAGAAACAAGTAACATTTACGTTGAAAATAACACAGTTTGAAATTTGAAAAAGTATCAAAACCACAATTCTTAACGGTTTTTATTAAAAAATAAAGTATGCCATCACATGTCTTAAATAACAAAGAATTTAAGAAAAAAATATTTCAAAAATTTCGAGAAAAATGAGCTTTTCCTTAACCGTTATGTGGGAGGTACAGTTATTTTAAGCCTTAAAAATAAAATTTCAATTTCCCCTCTGAGGAATGCCAAGAGATATACGCAGGCTGCAGCTCGATATACGCCCGGACATACAGAAGGACAAACAGACAGAAAGACAGATAAACAGACAGACGGACCTTTTTTGTCAATGACTTTTTTAGGCTTCTCAACGATCGTAATGTCATGTTTGATTATTATCTCAATTATTTACTTGCGATTATAGGGACTATAAGGCAAGTTTAGGATTCGTGAATATAAAAAAATGAGATAACAATCAAACATGACATTACGATCATAAAGAAGCCTGTCTGTATATCTGTCCGGGTGTATATCGATCTGTAGCCTAAACGGGTTAAGCGATTGCGTTCAAATTTGGTATGTGTGTATCTCTTGGCATTCCTCAGAGGGGAATTGAAATTTTATTTTTAGGGCTAAAAATAACGGTACCTGGCATACAAAAATTAAGGAAAAGCTTAATTTTTATTTCGTATAATATCTTGAAGTTTGTTTACTGCGCCGTCGTCGCTTCGAAGTCTACGAAGTCCCAAATTACCTCAAGCTCAAAATAATTGCTTTCTTTCGTGAAGTCGACGTTGGGTGTCACTTTTTGATGCTTCCGTCTCAATACGCACAAAAGCGCTACTGACATCAACCTGTGTTCTTTCGATTATTTACATATCTTCGGCATATGAAAGTAATGACATTGATATCTTTTAAGTTTTGTATAAGTAACTTTTTGAATAACTGTGTTACCCTCAAAACTTACCTTCATACATAGAACAGACAACCTGATAATAAAGTCAAAATCTACTACATTTTGGACGAGTCATGCTGTCTTATCAGTATCTCGTTCATTAAAAACCACTCAGAGCCCAGTTATAAGTTATATTATTCAAATTAAAGTCACTATAGCTCACAGCGAATTGGAACTCTAACCCGAACTGATAAAGAGATACATTCTAGATTGCCTAACCAACTGATAGATGCTCATGTTTCGTCATTGTTCCTATTTCAATGCCATGTTCATTGTCAGCAGAACAATAAAAAAAAGTACTCTACTGCCTCTGTATAAACCTAAAAAGATGATAAGCTCAAACCCTAACCAAGAAATGGGAGTTTCTAGTTTCGTAAATATTCTTATGAATGTTGAATTATTTGTTGATCTTTAGTAGCTATCTCCTCACCTAACTGCACAGGGTTATCTTCGAAATGTAAAAGTGCCCTAAATATTCTAAGCTTTAATAAAAACTTAAATCATAACTATGCATAGCAAAATAGAAAACAACAATTAGAAACACATGACCCTTAACATCTGGAAAAGATTAAATCTTCTGATGAGCGGATGTTTAGCACTTTTAAAGTATTTTTGAGCAAATATTGATTTCAACAAAATAACATGGTTTTCTATTTTTTTTCTTTTTTGCAGATCTAAAAAAACTGGTAACCGATAACAATAAATTGGCAGTTAATAGGAACATCGGAAAGTGTTAACCAATTGACCCAAACAAAAACGAACACACATCGAAAATGGAAACGGAATCACTTAACAACAAATCTTCTTCACGACAAAATTCTGTGGCTAATGGTGGCGATGAGAAACCCTCGGGCGATGGGGGTGGGGAGGTTACACTTAAGGCCAAAATGAGCCTGCTTAATGGAGTGACTGTGATTGTCGGATCAATTATTGGATCTGGTATCTTTGTGTCCCCCACAGGTGTCCTTATGCACACGGGAAGCGTTAATTTGGCACTGATTGTGTGGGTTGCTTCTGGATTGTTTTCAATGGTGAGTCAATTAATTGAATTAACTAAGATTTTTAACTAGAGAGATCTCATATGTTTAGTGAAGAAAACCTTGGGGAACTTGAAGATGCCTTACTGAGACTGGGTCCAAGGTATAGTTATGTTTTGATCGGGGGTGATTTTAATGTAAACTACTTACTGAACAATAGTCTAACGCGATCATTTAAACACTTTTGTGATAAAACTGGTCTTTCAGTTGTAAATACTTGTTGGCCAACTTGTTTTAAGTCTGAAATAAACCCTTCGCTAATAGATATGTTTTTAATTAATTCGAGTAGTAGAATACTTGAAAATGATCAAATAAGGCCAACCTCGAACTTTATCCATGACTTTATCCTTTGCTCATTTCAGTCTGATGTTGAGAGAACAAATAGCAGCAGGACTATAAGCTTTAGGTCGTATCGTGAATTTAATTATGAGAATGTCATTGCGAATTTTAATATATCAGAGTGGAATGCGATTTATAACTTACCAAACGTGAACGTTAAGGTTACTAAACAATTAAAACCAAAAAGATGCAAATGGTACAGCCATAATATAAAGCTTCTCATTAGGGAACGAGAGTACTTTTATAGAAAATTTAAAAGGAATCTGTCTTATTGTAACAAAAGACAGTTCGCTTTTGCTCGAAATAGGGTAACCTCTCTGATTTGTAATGCCAAGCGTGAATATTTAATTGAAAAACTTGATTTAAATCTCAATTCTAAAGATTTGTGGAAAAATCTAAAAAAATGGGTGTCAAAGAAGATAAAAATCGAATCAATTGTCCGTTTCATCCTGAAGTCATGTCCAACATACTGGTCCAGCATGGATCCAATCTTCAATGCCCGAGGGATATTCTTGTGATGCCTGATGGCGGAAACTCTTGTTCGTTTAATTGTATAGGTACTAATGAGATATTTAGTGCTATCCGGTCGATCAAATCTGGTTCTGTTGGTCCTGTGTTATATGAACAAATTCATATCTTTTTGACTGCTAATGACAAGCTTTCTAAATGTCAATGGGGTTTTCGTTGCAACCACAGCTGTGAATCTGCAGTTCTCAGTTACATCTGACAGCCGCCAGGCTTTGGATTCGGACAAGTTTGCTGTTTTAGTTCTATTAGATTTCTCTAAGGCCTTTGACAGCATCATACGTTCAGTACTTCTATCAAAGCTGAAAAGGCATTTCAACTTCTCTAACACTTCGCTTAAACTTTTGTGGAGTTATCTGAAAGATCGAGCTCAACGAGTTAAAACTGAGGTTGACACACCACATCCTCTCGTTACATATAAGGGACTTCCTCAAGGCTCAGTTTTGGGTTCCTTATTATTTTCACTGTTCATAAATGTCACTCTACATTTCTCGTACAATTGGTTTGATGGAGAAGATGGAGATGAATGAAGATCTGCAACATATTCTTACTTGGTCAGTTGATAATGGTATGAAACTTTATTCTGCTAAGTCAGTTACCATGTTATGCTCTAGATCCCTACTTAACCCTACAGAATTGCCCACTGTTGTTCTTGATAATGAAGTTATTGTTTATGTGAGTCAAGTTAAATACCTAGGTTTTTGCATCAATAGTAATCTTACCTGTTGTAATGCCATCAGTGATGTTGTTAGAAAAATCTACTATGGACTTCGTTCACTAAGATCTTTATCAGCTTTACTTTCACCCAGTATGAAAAAAAACACCTGGTAAAATCGCTTATCTTATCATATTTCAGCTTTAATAGTTATATTTACCCTGTTGGACTGTGAGTGTAAGCGCAAACTAAATATAGCTTTTAACGACTGCGTCCGTGTAGTGTATCACATTTGCGTAACTCACTATTTGGGATTAGTCTTGATGATTACTTAAGGTTCAGGATGATTCTGAAATTCCATAATGTCATTCACAATAGGTGTCCTAGTTATCTTAGTGAAAAGCTTGTATTTGCCCAGTCGAATAGAGGACTGAAATTAATTCTGCCGCGCTTTTTGCACAGTATTGCTGAACGTTCATTTTATGTTTTTGCAATTCGTTTGTGGAATAGACTTCCACATGAATTGCAACGAACCACCACATCAGTCGCTTTTAAGAGGAAACTATTTTTACACTTTTCAACTCAAACTTAGGTATTGTTCTTATATTTTCGTTTTTTTTTCTATTTTTCTATTTTTTTTATAAATTTAAATTATTAAATTATTTTTTTTATTTAATTTTATTATTATAATAGTCTGTAATTTAAGTCTCTGATACTTTAAAAGATTCAAATCTTGTTGTATCATTGTAATGTTTATACTTCTTTGAAAAATAAAATAAATAAATAAAATTAATTCTCCGTAAGACTTTCTCGAAAGCGGTTTAGAGATCCCAGTGCGTTTTGTTACGTCTGGAATCCATGCTGTGAGTACTGTTAACACTATAGTCTTGTTCAGAAGTATCTAAGTTGTTATGGTAAGAATTCTGGATTCAAAGATCCTTGAAAGCTTGTAGTAGGTTCCGTTGGATTTTAAGAGGCGCCCAAGTATTTCTCTTTCCATAAGATAATTGGCTGTTTCTTTTGACCCAGAGTACTTCGAATTCATGCTCAACTATCCTGATTATATAACCAATACTTAACGTAGAGGCAGTCACTATGTACTTGCGGTTTTCCCTTTATAAGTGCTGCCCTGGGTTTTGTGCCCTCTGCTCAATCCGGATAAATGGATCTTGTATATAGCTATTGGACATCTATCGATAATGTGGATATCATTAGTGTAAGCCAGTATCTCTCTAATAACGACAACAGTTGCACTAGCCTCATTTTCGAATAAGTTAGATCCAATCATACCGCCAGCCCAAAAACCTCCCTAAACAGTGACACGTTGAGGATGGAGAGACTTTTCAATAATCATTCTTGGATTTTCCGAGCGCCAAATGCGACAATTCTGGTTATTAACGTAGCCTCCATAGTCTCATGTTGATGCATTTCAAGGACCCAATCAGCAAAGATACGACGTTGCTGGTAACCTTGAGTTCTTATGTTAAATGGCCTTTAAAAGCTTTAAGTCCTAAGCCTTTATGCAAAATATTCTGTAATGTCGTTTGTGGAATACCTAATTCCAAAGATCGACTAGGAACCGAAAAAAACTGGGTTTTTATCAACACTACGGGCTACAGCAGCGATATTATCGGCTGTGCTTGAGCGACGCAGACGGTTTCGATTCTTTACATCGCTTACTTGTCCCAGCAGCTCAAATTTTTCCACCAGTTTCACTATTGCCGGCCGAGAAGGTGTTTCACAACGAACCAAAAGTTCTCTAGGTTTACAAAGTGTGACTGCAAAATGATCACCATTTTTATAGCGAATTTAAACAGTTTCAATGCGTTGTTGAAGCGCGTATCGTTTTTAGCAATGGCGTAGTTTTTACTTGTCGAATGTCTAAAGATAACAGCTTCAAAAGTGGCAGCTGCCTAAATAGCGGGCTATTCAAAATGAAACCTTTTATTGAAAAACCCTATAGATCAGGGATCAAACTCACATAAAGTATTGCCAAGTCAAATCTTGAAAAGAAAAAAAATGTTTTTAACAATGTACACAAATATTAAAAAAAAATATTACACATACGCCACAGTGTCCTTTTTTATAAACTGTCTGTTCACCAACGCCGTCGCTAATCGCTATCACTAAGTTAGTATAGCTTGAAACAAATCACTTGGTCAACGGTCGGTTGCGCAGAGAGAGGATACAAGAGAATAAATATTGTGAGCAAGAGATTTAAAGAGTACAATGCCATTTAGTTTCCGACGTATTATATAAAGTGTGCTATAGGGACTTCTGAATTTTTGTCAGTTGAATGCAGCCATCTTATTGAAGCTACCAAATTGGCTGTCAAATTGGCTGTCATTTATTCAGTCTGTTTTGCCAAATTTGCATGGACGGATTTAGCGTTCAACAACACGTGTAAATGGTAATTAAAATGGGTGCTCTGTAGGGCCAACATACCACGCGCTTTGCCTATTGTACGGTCGTCATAATCTTTTTACCAGTGGATAAAACTGGGTCCGCTGGTTCAGTTAACAATCAACGCATACCCATTTTTTGACGAAACGCAAGATCTGCCGAAAACATCGCCGCCGTCCGAGAGAGTATAGAATCCGAGGCAGTCGATTTCGCGTCACTCACAAGAACTCGGCCTTTCGCAGACCACTACTTGGCGAATTTTGCGTCTAGGCCTGCATCCGTACAAATTTTAACTGACTCAGGAGCTGAAGGTCCTTAAAGCCAACATAACCAAAGTCATCGCTTAAATTCATCCTGATTTATGCGCTAGAGTCATAGAAAAATAAGAAATTTCCAAAAGAAGCCGCAGTGTACATTTAAGCAATTTCATATATTACACAAAATGACCTCAATTAGGCCTTTCAAAGTAATAACAAATTTCGATGATATATCACACACTTTGTTTTATTTAAATTTAAAGTTAGTACGCGCTTAATGAAAGACCCTAGTATATTTGTATATTAATTTACTTTTATGGAATATAAATTAAATTGTTACTTTATTTATTAAAATGTATTGGTTACTAGCTTACCCACCCGGCGTTGCTCGGTTATACCACACATTTTCAAAAAAACAACCCCAGAGCGGCGAGGCGCCACCTAGTTATAAAAATAGGCTTAGTTTCTTCTTGCAAAATTAGCTTTCTGCTTGTGAAATGACCTCAGCGCAACCTAGTGGTAATTAAAATAGCCTTACTTACTCCTTACAATATTAGCTATCTGCCTGTGAAAAAAAAATGATTTTTTTTATTTTTTTTCCTCGTTTTTCGATTTAAGAAATAAATAAAATGCAACTGTTATTACTATTTTGTGTTTAAAATCTGAATACTCTACAAATCTACAATATCGCAACTCACAAACCCTTTTTAAAGTATTTGTAATCCCTTTTAACTGATTATAAATATGTATTTCTTAAAAAAATAAAAAAGCGTGTCGCTACAACACAATAAGACCACGTTATCATCAGTCATCCATTATTGAACTTTATTGCAACCCCACTTCAATTAATCACTCTATTATGAGCACACCTCCGCACAACTAAGTGGGTGTGTACGGTGCCAATTCTATATTAATTGTTTATAAACTACTTTGAGTAAAGAATATCCCATTTGAAAAAAACATGTGTTTCTAAAATAGAATAACCAAATTGTTGTCGACAATATGGCTGACTTCCTGTACGATGTTTGTCATCGATGACTTTGAAAATCTTTTATTTGTTACGTATCCTTATCACGTTTCATACATATAATTTTTATATTAACCAGATAAGAGATTGCACGTTCCTCCAATAGGTTGAAGATACAACTAAAATGTGCGAATCTACTACACCCACAATGGTGTCTGCCATTCATCACATTTTCATCTATGACATTGGAATTTATGCAAATACTATACTTACGATGTTCATTCACAAATCATAGTTCATACGACGTCATTGTTGACTCCATTTATTAAAATACCGTTTGTTCGATATAGGGTGCTATACATTTATGCCATAAGCTATCACACAAAGAATTTGTATGAAGATTTTTTTTTTTTTTTCTAGCTTACCAACCCGGCCCGACGTTGCTCGGGTATACCATACATTTTCGAAAAAAAATTGACACGGGCGGCGTGGTGCCACCTAGTTATCAAAATAGTCTTAGTTAATCCTTCCAATAGCACTGCGGAATGATTAAAATAGTATCATTAACAATATCAGATATCTGCCTGTGAAAGTCGCGTCAAAATCGGTGTAGCCGTTCCCGAAATTAGCCGGACAAACAAACAGAAAGACAGACAGACAAAAATTTTAAAAATTGTGTTTTTGTTACTACTGTATGTTAGTACTGTATATAAGTACATACTTTCATATGCATGTTGTAAAAAGCTGTCATTTATATTTATATTTTTACTTGCAATTATAGGTTCTAAATGCAAGTTATGGATTCCTGCAAAAAAAAACTAATTATAACAATCAAATATGACATTACGATGATAGAGAAGTCGAAAACGTGGGAACGGAAATTCCGCCCGTCCGTCTGTCTGTATGTCTGTTCGCACCTCTACAGCCTAAGCGGATGGGCCGATTTGCTTCAAACTTGGTATTTAGTATTAAATTAGTAGTATCTCAGGTGGTATTTTTCATTTTTGCTCTAGGTCGAAAAATAACGGTAGCTGCCATACAATCTTTAACAAAAAGTTTGATTTTATCGAAAGCGGCTCAAACGATTTTGATAAGACATTCAGAGTGTTATTTTTTTACAACAATACATCTTTCAATTAGAATGAATTTTTCGAAATTTGTTCTATAACGGTACCTCTCATAGAACCGGTTTTTTCAAATGCGGTTTTATAGTAAACCATTATATCGACTTCAATAAAATTTTTCACACAAGAAGTCATTTATAATTCAATTAATATTGCATTTCAAAATTTTCAAAAACTTTTTTTTTCGATTTTTAATTTTTTTTTAAATAAAAATTGCTTTTCGAAATATTTTTTAAAAAAGGGTTGATTGAATTTCTTTTTAAATAATTTTCCCAGATGAAAACTGCAAATTTTCTTATAATGACATACATACTAACAAAAAAATTAAAATATTTTTTCGAAAAGTTTTTCAAAAAAAAAAACGACTTTTTTAAAAAAAAGTGGTAGAGCGATTTTCAATATTTTTTTCCATCAATAGAAATTTAGTTTTCAAATTTTATTTCATACTCAGTTTTTCCGGTAAAACTCTTAAACTAATCAAAAAAATTAAAGAATTTTTCAAACATATTATTTTTTTTACTTTAATATATATGCATGTGCACATGCAGCCACTAAGCAATTATCTAGCATAAGTCTTGCATTTTATTTAAATTTTATTTTTTGGAATTTTAGATTTTTGTGGGCACTAAAGAGTGTATTAATATGCTACTGATCATAAAATGTATGATTAAAATATATTGATTAGTTTGAAAATTCGAAAAAAAAAATAAAAAAACTTGTTATAAATAATTAAAACTCGTTTTTCGAAGCTGTTTTATTAATCAGATTTGTTGTTCTTGAATTTTAGATATTTCAGTATTTTCTTCACGTTTTTATTTCTGCACTCAAAATGAGTTAGAAGATTCTTGCAATTTCTTTTCTATTCAAACTCTATAGGTACAGGGAGTGCGTCTAATATTCTTCGGGAATAGGTTGTATCTTCACACTAATTCACATGCCTTATATTCATATGTGCTATCCTCATTCATTCACTTCCAATAAAAACCTTTTTTAATTTTCGATTTTTCTATAATAGCTTTTTGGGTTTCTACAATATTTGAAAAAAACTAAGCTAGAAACCCAATTTAAAAAAACTAAGTTCGCTCAATAGCTTAGTTTTTTTAAATAGAAACCCAAAAAGTTTCCTTTTCATGAGTTAGGTGATTATTTAAAATCTTTCTGGAACTTTCAAGTGTTTTAAATTAATTTTACGAAATTAATTATACGAAAAACGGAATATTGTTAAACTCTGAAGTTATTAGTAATTTGTTTACAACTAGACAAAACAGTCACAAAAGAAATTACTGAAAAACTTCTGTCAGTTAGACAGAATCTGGGTAAAATTCCATTCACAAGTTAAAAAACTACTCTTTATCTCAACAATAGGGTATAATACAATCACTTCCAAACGCACAACGTCTTACTTATTGTTTTCAATCAAGAATGGTATTTAATTAAGTTCTCCCGGAATTGGTTTTCTTCGATGTCATTTGAAAAGAAAAAAAAAACCTAAATTCTTGAGATTCTCTATAAGGAGCATTGTGGTGACTTGTGATTCAAACCTCGAACTTGAATGCGAGCATCTTTCGGAATACTATTCTCTTCCCAAACTTAATCATCTCCTGCACCGTCAGTTTGAGTCAGGAATGGAGCAATCGAAGTTATGCGTGCGGTTGATGAAAAGGGGGCTTTTCTTGATAGTTTTCTCCTCATTTTTATGGAATTCAGAAGATGTTCAATAAACACAAATGACGACGATGACGATGACGGGTTCAACCATTTAAATAGGTGAGTCGTGAGTGATTCCGATCACCAGAGCAATGACAATGGCCGGCCACTAAAGTGGTTGGAACAGCAATCAACTTTGTTTTCTAGTTTGCAGTTTTGACATTCTGAATGTGTATCTGATGATGTTGATTGATTTTTTTTTTCATTTATTGTTGTATCGTACGGGTGTAGTTCACACTTGCGAGATACATTGTACTTGCTTCTTTCGTTTGACGTTTTATTGGAATCGATATTACAGTGGGTATAAGAAATGTGACATGAAAATTATTTTCGCGGATGCTCTGAACTCCGATTATAGAGTCCGACGCGACGTCCGACCACACAAAAATGACGCATATGTGACTTAATGGTTCCTAAGAAGTTCCTGCTTATTGGCTACTGGGAAAAACCCTCTGATAAACTTTAAGGATGTGAATTTTAAGTTTATTTCAATGTGGGGACTTTCAGGGGATTTTTGAGTTGTGACCTGAATAAATGACTTTAACTTTAAGGAAGTAATCGTATTAGTATAAGAACCTTAATCATTTGGAGGAGGTTTTTGAGGAAAATTCTGCAAGAAGTCAGTGATTATAATTGTGAATGGGTCACAACGCAAATTAAAGCGTTTAAAGAGGAATAATATCGATATGTCGTTCTACTTACCTAACTTGCATTCGTAAAAAAAAAATCTAACAATCAGACATTACATTACGATGATAGAGAAACATAATTGAGTTACTTGCAAAATTCTGTCTGTCTGTCTGTTTGTACAAATGAATATTGAATTATAACCTAAAAGGTTTGACCAATCGTCTTCAAATTTGGAACATAAGGTTATTTTGACATTCTACAGAGGACTTTAATTTTTTTTTTTGCTCAAATATTAACGGTACTCTTTAAGTAAAAGCTTATTTTTCTCGGAAACTTCTTCAAGAATTTTTATGAACAAAAATCTTCTTCTTCGACTATCTCGAAAACTGGTCATTCGATATCAATCAAAATTGATATTCAGGAAGATGTTGGTAGCCTAAGTAACTTTATTTCAACATATTTTTAAAAACTTATTTTTTGTATTTTTAATAATTTTCTTAATTTTTTTTTTCAAAAATTAATATTTTGAAAACGGGTAAATGGATTTTTTTTTATTTTAGTTTTAAATGTAAGTAATTTTTGTGTTTAGGTTTGCATTCTTTAATATTTTTTTTTATTTTTAAAAAAGTTGTTAAATAAAAACCGTTTTATTTAAAAACCGTTCCTACGTTTTAAAAACAAAATCACACTTTTTACATTTCCTAAGGAATTAAAATAGCGTTTAAATTTGTCCGCTGAAAACTATTTGACGTACTTTTTTCAAACAATCAAAAGTCAGAAAAATCGAATACAAACTTTGAAGTTCCTTTCATATTTTTTCAAATTTTATCCGAAGCTGTGACCGCACATCAGAGCAAGTACGTGCGATCCAGTCGTGCAGTTTTTTTTTTTTTTTTTGATAACGTTGTTGATGAGTTTCCTTATTTTCGCCTTCCACATCAAGAATTTTATTTTAGTTGATGTTACGCAGTATATTTAAATGGAAAGTAACCAAACTGGTTATGGTTACGAGACCGAGATTCGTTCTGGTAGGAGGTCAGATTTACACTAGTTTTTTTCCCGAAACAAATATATACAATTTGAAATTCACCTGGACAATAAGTTCTTCTGGGTTAAACAAGGAACGAAATATTAAGAATTTATTGAACAAAATACTGGTGTTCCACAAGGAAGTGCCTTTGGCTCAATGATTTTCGAACGTTTTACTCGAGATATACCTCAAGAATAAACGGAAGATACACTCGGAAGATAAGATCTCGATATTAAAATGCGAGATTTGAACAGGCTTATTTGGAAAATACTGTAATCTAATTAAAGCAATCGAATCTCCAGGAGATCTGTTCATAAAGTGCCTTTTAGGAAAGAAACTGGCCTAAGGTGAATAAAAGGTAAAAAAACCAAGATAAGATTGGGAATTCTAGCGAGCAACTTTTGTTAGATATTTTATTTCTTATCTCGATTTTGCTCTCACTTTTCCATAACTTGTCCTTATAGTATTTTTAACGTCAATAAAAATCTCGAGATTTCAATATTAAAAGCGATAGTTCTGTTAGGAGAAATCCAAGAAGTAATTTTAGGAATGTTGTGTCTTTCTACGTTTAGTTTTAATTCCAATGAATAATAAAAACACAAAAAATAACATCTGGAAGTATCTCTTTTTATTTATTTTAAAATTCTGGTTAAATATAACCATAAATTAATAAATGTAAAAAAAAAACTCGCTTTAATGAAGTGAAACAGGTGTTAGGGACAAGAATCAAAAGAAGATTCGAAGTCCAACACACAAAAAATCGATAACATCTGAGAATTTTATATACATAAATTATTTAAAAGTAATCCTCTCAGAGTCGGGTGAAATAAAAATTAAAATTTGAATACTTAATATGAAAACATATTAATTAAGTCGTGTTTTATATAATTTAATTACTTCGCCACATTGGCGCATTCATTATTAGAGGTTTGTGTGACGTGCAACGTACACTTTACCAAAAATATTAGTCGAATTCATGACTAATGATTATATATGTACCTAAGATTCAATTTAAGTTTAAGCTTAAGATTTAAAAGGAGGCTGGCCCGATTTTCTGCGATGCACCAGGGCCCCTATCCACCTAGCTACGCCACTGACGACAAGGGAGCATCTTTGAAGAATCGCTGTTGAAGCTGAGAATATTAAAAAACAATTTCTGCAGATTTCTCTATAACTAGCAGGATCTCTTTACAGTCCCAAAAGCAATAAAATAAGTTTAGTTATTGATCTAAACTTTATCCCACAAACAAATATTCACGGCAGGTCTATGGAAAAATAATTGATTTCAAGGAATTGCATTGCAGCATCCTTACAGGAGAGGATAGAACAATGTCTATTAGTATACTCCTAGTTGGTGTGCACGAAATGCTGATATAGAAAACATACAGTGTTCTGTCAAGTTCGGCAAAGAACTCACCGACACCCTTTATTTTAATATCAAAGAAGAATTGAGATTAGGCTATAGTGCTAAGTTAAAGATTTTAAGTTAAGGTTAGAGAAGCAATATTACGTAGTTAAAAAACCAATTTTAACAAAGAAAACCGAAATAAGGATCTTTATAGCTCCCATTTGAAAAAAAACCTTATTTAATCACAACTAATTTTTCCGATCGTCCTCCCTCGCACACTAGACCAAAAATTCACCGTAAGACTTTCCTCTGGAACCCGTTGAAGGGATTAGAGCATCCAAATTTCTATTCCGTATGTGAGTAATAGTCTTGTACAACATCAGCTTAGTTTTTATGGTAAGACTAGCTTACCCACCCGGCGTTGCTCGGGTATACCATACCTTTTTGAAAAAACTACCTCGGCGGCGTGGCGCCACCTAGTAATCAAAATAGTGGAACAACTCCAGATTTCTAGATTTTAAGAGCCGCAACAGAATATAGTAAGTTCTCTTGAATTTCAGCCATGAGACGACACTGTATCCAGAGCGAGTCATTGTGTGGTGTGCATTTTCATCAAGATCCATTGTCGACTATATTTCTTTCTAGGAAACAGTGTTACACTAATTGTGTATGGGGATCATTATTTAATTGTTGAAGGAGTTTTTATGTCAATGAAGAGGTAAATAAAACTAAATGAGGAATTTTACTGAATTGCGGCAGTCGATTAAAACGATAATTGAGGCGATCCCGATCTAATAATAATTACTGGTCAGAAGGTGCCGAATATGCGTGAGCGTGGAGGTCATTTACGGTCTATCATCTGCAAAAACAATTAGACATATGAAATAAAATGTATTTTCTATACGATGGACCAAAAAAAAATACTTGATTAAAAAAAAAGTTCTTTAAATCACCTGTTCTACATTTTACGTTACCAAAAATTCTGTGAAATGTTTAGTTTTCCTAAGAAATATTTTTCCCCATTAGGTTTGAACCTAATTTATAAAACTTCGCCAAAAGCGTAAGTGTAAATCTCATATGTAAGCATATTTTTGTTTTACTCTTTAAAGTTTCCTGGGTAGAACTCACAAGAGAATATTAGAAAAATAAAAATGGTTAGGAGTAGGAGCATAACAGAGATATTTCTTTTGCTAGAGCATCGTCAAAATGATAATGTCTTTCCTAATTCTATTGGTACTTTGATAGACAATGCTCTCTAGCCTCTAGCGATGCATCAGATACAGATGCATTCCTCCCTCTCCCCTAAAGATTTCTCCTTTATACTCGCAGAAAGCCTCATAAATTTACCCTTTAGTATAGCCTTGCGCACCAATTTTAGAAGCAAGGACACACGAATGTTGTAATTCATGATAGATACAACTTTGTCAAGGCTATTTTAAGGCTGGGTGTACCTCAGACTAGAACTCAGATCTCAAGTAAACGTACTTGTATGTATTGGTGTACAAACAAAATTCTGTTTTTTCTCTTTGGATGAATTTTGGACTGTAGCCTAAACGGTTGGGCCAATCGTCTTCAAATTTAGAACTTAATTTTGAAGACCATTTTTGACATTCTACAGAGAAACTTTTTTCAATTTTTTTAGCTCAAAAATTAATGGTTCTTGTCATATAACCGTTATGTTAAAGCTTATTTTTCTCGAAAACGGTTCCAAGAATTTTTATGAAAAAAAAAATCAGTGTACATCTGTAGGTAAGCATTATATTTTGATGAACAAAAAAATTAATATGGTGGGCTAAAAACGTTACCTCGCGTAGGACCGGTTTTTTTTCTCGACTTTCTCGAAAACTGGTGATCCGATTACTATCAAAATTGATATTCGAGAAGATGTAGGTAGTCTTAGTAATTTCGCATTAATTTTTTCTTCGAAAACATTTTTTTTTATATTTTTAATAATTTAAAAAAAATGTTAGTTGTTAAAAAAAACCGTTTTATTTTTTACACTTTTAAATATTTCTTAAAGAAATAAAATGACGTTTAAATTATTTCACTCAATACGTAAAATAAAAAGTCACAAAAAACGAATAAATGCTTTGATGTTAACTTTAATTTTCTTAAATTTTATTCTACAATGTGTGCCCGCAATCCAGTCGTGCAATTTATTTAATCAGATTAGAGTGTTTGAAAGCAATATATTTTTTTTAAACTATAGTCTTAATCCCGAACTTGCAAACTCAGCTTTCAGATAAAATTAAGAATAAAATGGAAAAAAAATTCACAAAAAAAAGTTTATTATTTAAAAAAAAATAGTGTTACTCACGGTATTGATTCAATCAATCAAATCAAAAATAAAAAAAAAAAATAAAAAAATTAAATTACTAAGAAAAAAACCCCAAGATTTAAGATTAGAGAAAAAACGATAAATGTATAGCTTTTTATGATCTCTAACTTACAATTTTGAAAAATAAGAAATTATTATAATGAATAAATTTAGCCTTATATGTTAACTAAACATTTAAATTTATTTATTTAAAATATCATTTGAAATAAAAAAAAAGTTATCCGCCAATTTGTTAACAAACACACATCCTTAAAGTCCGATCGTATGTGGACAACACCACATTATTATTAATTTTGTTGAACAACTTACAATCGGAAAATAGGCAGCTTTCTTAATGTTATGGTTTGCTTGGGTTAAACATAAACCTCATTTGATCGTGATTTCTTCGTTTTTGTTTTGTTTTATTTGAATATCATTGCTTATCCAAACCAAATCCAACGATTTTTTTAATTCTTTTTTATTCAAATCAACTATAAATGATTTTTTTTATTTATCCACAGGTTGGAGCTTATTGCTATGCTGAATTGGGAACAATGATAAGAAAGTCAGGTGCAGATTATGCATATATCATGGAGACGTTTGGACCATTTATGGCCTTCATAAGACTGTGGATCGAATGTATGATAGTGCGGCCATGCTCGCAGGCGATTGTTGCCCTCACATTCAGTGTGTACGTTTTAAAACCATTTTTCCCAGACTGCCAACCGCCAGAGGATTCAGCGCGCCTTTTAGCTGTATGCTGTATATGTAAGTATCTATAGAATGGTGGTCAGATTCATGACTGGATGATGGGAGTTAGATAAATAATTCTGCAATTGCACTTTGATTTTTAATGTTTCTATTTAAATAATGCAATTGGATTAAAAATCTATACTTAAAAAAAATTAAATGGAAAAATATATGCACATGAAACTTGGTATAAGGCTTGTGTGTGAAAGCCTTTAGGAAGTAACCAACATTCTGTCGAAAATAAAACAAAACAGCTATCGATGTAAAAATGTCTAGAATATATTTGCATACAAATCAAAAATTGATTTTTTGTATTATTGGCTTATGGAAGCTATCTAGAAATATATATTCATATGAAACTTGTTTAAAATCTTTTTTATGGAATAAAAAAGGACTAAAAATTAATAAAACATTTTGCTGAAGGTACGATCTAAGAATTTTAAAAGATTTGTTTTCGTCGACGAACCCCTTTCAGCGGTGCAGAAGTGATAAAACTTTGTTTGGATAAAACTGATTTGCTTTTCGAAGCTTATTAGATATAACATCCATATAAAACTTGGTGTACAGAATCTAGGGTGAAAAAGGAAACCTTCCGCAAACAATAAGCCAAAAGCTTTTAATATAAATACTATAACGGTCTTGTAGTTCCCCGTGGCTTAGTGGTTAGTGTGTCGGACTGATAAGCGAAAGAACCTGGGTTCAAATCCAGCTCATAGCCACCTTTTTTCTGGGGTACTGCCTCTTGCGAGTAACTGACAAAACCTCCAAGAGTAAAATTTGTCTCGAAAAAGTGCAACTCATTTAGCCGTTCGGACTCGGCGGTAAACTGTAGGTCCCTTCCATTCTTGCAGATTAACAACACACACACAGGAATGGTTGAGAGTATAAGTCACTAGGCCTTGGCTCCTTAAGGAGTTGTCGCGCCAATAAATTTATTTTTATTTATTTATAACGGTCTTGAGTCCCAAGTGAAAGCAACGTTAATTAAGGAAGCTTTACGGGAGTTCTATAGAAATTTATCATATAAGCAACTTCCAAAAGTAACTGCTTATCTTGCTTTAAACTGAAGGCCTTTATTTTCTCATGTCAGGTTATAGAGTTAACCCACTTGACACACTTGGTTTTATTAAATGATAGATAATCCTTGAATTCAAAATCAAAATCAACAAAGAGTACCTTTTACCTCGAATGCATCATAAAAAAAACCCTGTCTAGAAATCAAATTAAAACATTCCTCCACATAGTAAACAATGTTGTGGGCTTCCAAAGGTCTTATTTGTGTCCATTTTTATAGCTAATGATTATGAGAGTGTTGAGAGTTGTTTTATGATTTTTTTTCGTCATTGATTAGTGGCAATTAAACAATTGGAATTATTTATGTATCGCCAATTTATAGCTCAGAGGAAGGGTGCAGAGATAGAGATAAATATTACTGTGGCAATTTCACAAAGACAACGATTCTTTCGTAAAATCTTGTGTAAAATCGGGAAAAGTTTCATCATTCAATGTTTTTCCGACATATGAAGTATAGGGTACCTCTATAAAGACAAATCGAATCGTCTGTCTGTCCGGCTATTTGTGGTTTTTGTTTGCAGTCATCTATAGGTTTATTACTTTTTTTTTGTAGAAATAGTGATTGGATTGGACAAAGGGTATAACGATTTAATGATTTACTGATATATATTCTTTCAATAATTACTTAATGGCCTCCGTCATTCGTCGAAACTAAGTCACGCTGTCTGGGTGTTAAATATTTAACAAATGACTTCAATACAAAAACGTATCGTTAGCTTCACTTTAATTTATTAGATCTTCCGGTCGGCGATACAGTTTTTTTTACGGAGATAACAAGGTTTCCCTTCACTTGGTTAATAATGGTTGTAATTGAATTTTTTTTCAATTTGACTTACTCTTGAGTTGGGTGTGAATTCAAGCTATTCTGTTATCCTTACTCTATGGACAGACTTAGATTTTTATTTAAATGAAGCTTTTTTAGGAAAATTGTTTGGTTATGCCGTTTCTATTAACATTTTTCATTCAATATCTCGTTAACGTTTATAGCAGCAAATAATCGAATGCTATAGAACAACTTCTGGTCTCTTTACACCTTTTTCTATTGAAAATTAAAACTTTCATGGTATCTTCATCGGAATTTGACGAAGTTAACTTCGCATCCGCTTCGTTGGCGTTTGTAAAGAAATCTTCTGTCTTCTTTTGACAAATTCCAGAAGCCTGAACTGTCATCTCATTAAAATTTTCGGATAAGTATGAGTAAAACACAATGAATCATATAAAAAGAGACAACAAAAATTGATGGTGTTGCGGGATGGAACGTATGAACGATTTTCCTCTTTATAATATTTTTTACTCTATAGAGCTGGGTTCTACTTCTGGCAATGCATTAAAGAGGAAACTACAAGAAAACCCGTTCGCCAAAAAAGATCATCGCTAGATAAATCGAAAATCCTAAGGACGGACATTTGTATACATCTATTAACAAACGCTTGCAGTTTCCTCGTGATAGCTGATGTAACTTTTCACGTGTTGCATCCACAAAGCTGTACGGATTCAATATTGGAGCAAAAAAGTCCTAGCTTGGTCCTTAAGCTGAGCAGTTATTCCTCCATATATTTGTTAACATACCGAAAGCAGCCATTGCTTTCCCGATTAGGCTGTTGATGTCTTGTACCGTTCCTCTTCCGGTAGAGATGATACTCCCGAGGTATTGAAAGGTCTGTATTTTCTCAGGCTACTGTTATTTATTAGAGAGATTGACTGGGTCCTAAGGCTGATCATCTTTGTTTTGCCGGTACTGATTTTCAACCCCACGATTTTGACTCTAGCCTTGTGTCATTTGATGGACATCTATAATCCTATATAAGGAAGTAACCATACGTCATCCGCATAATAAAGGTGTTTCAATTAGGATGCCAGAGTCAATCGAATACGTCGGTTTCCTGTCAATGCTGCATGAAGAACATCGCTTAGCTTATCATCAACAGAAACAATATTGGCGACAATATGCAGCCCTGTGTGGATCTACTTTGGACTTTAAACTCAATGAGTACGGGCTTAACGATAATTCCCTTTTCCACTAGTCGGAGAAACCATCGGAGAGACGGAGACTCAAGTCGTTTTTATAGGTGGATGTAGGAATTCGCTGGATGGGGTTGGCTCGGCGTCATTATCCCTACTGGAGGGTCCGGTGTGAATTCCGAAGTTTGTTGTTTCGGGCAGTCCAGCAGGTATCGGTTGCACACATTGCTATCATTAAATCGGTTTAAGACCGCAGCAAAGTGATCCTTCTACTATCTGAGCTCGTCCTCATCCGCGCTGAGCTGTCAGCCGTATATATCTTTAACCAGGTGTTGTTTTGAGATTCGAGCACCAGTCAACTTCTTTGTTATCTTATAGACGGTTCTGCTGTCGCAACTAGTTCAAGAATATCCTATTTTGTACGATTTTCATGGCGAACCGCTCTCTTTTTCGTGCGGTACGAAGATTGTAGCTCCTTACGCAGCTACTATGCGAACCTTCCTTAGGTACATATTGAAACCTCCCCAAGTTTCCTCCAAGTTGTTACCTTGTTCGACCTTATCTGCCTGCGACGACGAGCTTTCTCACAACCAATCTTTTCCACAATAGCCAAAAGTGTAATCATATCTTGTCCGAGGCGTGATCTCTGTTTCTCATTACCAAATCCATCCAGTGGGTCTGGAATTGAGTTAATATTGATAGAAGTCAGTGATTCCTATCTCCTATCAGAAGTGCTTGATATTATGTGCTTATAACAAAAGTCGGCGATCTTTGGCTGCTCCATTTTTCTCTGCTTTAGGCCCTGTATCCTGTTTCAAAGATTTTCATGTAGTTCATGAAGATGCAGTTATCAAATGTGTGATGGCCATAAAATCTGACTCAGTTGCTGAAGATGGTGTACCCATTCATTTTGTTAAACTCATACTGCCCTTCATTATAACTCAGCTAACTCATATAATAAATTGGTGCGTCACTACATCGACCTTCCTTCAGTCGTTTAAATTATCAAAGAAACGGGATTTCACCTCCTGCAGATTTCAGACCGATAACCGAGAAGCATCCTGCATTGCCTGATCTGATTTTTTTCAGTGGAAATTGAAACATTTGTTTAGCTTTAGCGGTCGGGCAAGCAAACTTATAACAGACTACCTATCTTATAGATAACAAAGAGTTTTTTTCTGCTGGAAAATTCGCTTTTTACAAGGAGTTCTTTAGGGGTCGATTCTCGGTCCAATACTTTTCTGCATGTTTATCAATGCTCTCCCATCGTCTTTTTCAATTTTTCTAAACATCATTCTCAGTTATCTATTTTTATTTAAGTATACTATAAAAGAAGTTATCTTACCGTAGGAAATGAAAATATGAAATGGAAGCTTTCGATAAGGTCTGCCACGATAGCAAACAAATTAAATGAAAACAGGTACAAAATACATTGTGAAACTAAGATTTTTCCAACATAAATAAATAGTGGTATTCCGCAAGGAAGTTTACTTGGCCAATATTGTTCGACTCTTACAACCGAAACAAAGCTCAAGAAGAAAACTTCTAGATAGCCACTTGCCACCCTTGCTGACTTAACAGCTAGGTGCCACAATTAAATTAGAAGAAGAAAACTACAGAAATCGCTTAGTGGACAAAGACTAGCAACATTGTTCTAACGAATGAAAATCTTTCGCGCCTTCGCTCGGAAGAAAGTTAAGAATCTACAACCTATCTAATGGTTTTCCAATAAGGTCTTGACATTTTTTTTGTATATAACCAGTGCGGTGAAAATGGTCATTTCCTTCCATTTCTAGGACGCATTTCTAAAACGACATTAGCCATTTCATATGATCGATAGGCTTTGGTTTTTGAGTTCTTCATAACTAATAAAGGTATAGGCCAAGATCTTTTAAAAGATGCACTTTAAATAGAAACAAGACAATTTGAAAATCCGAGGAATTGGAAAATACAAAATACTTATTTACGAGCAAGTGCTCACACATTCAAGTTCTTAACGGTCCAACTCGTGACTCTGAAACTCCATCCAATTCGCTGCATTTATTTGCCAATCCTTGTAATCTGTTCAGTTCTGCCCAAGAATTTCTACTAGACCCAAGGTCAAAGCCGTGCCAAGAATAGTGTCAAATTTCCTATAAAAACCCAGTTTAGTTAACCTAGGGTGTTGGTCAGACCCTTGAGGCTTTGTGAGGATATTTAATCCCTATTATTTGTTTGATTGTATATATTAATTTTTTTTCATTTCAGTGGTTCTTACATTCGTCAATTGCTGGGATGTCAAATGGGCTACTTGGGTTCAGGACATTTTTACCTATGCCAAGCTTTTGGCATTGTTCATAGTCATCGCCACCGGCATGTATCAATTAAGTTTGGGTAAGTAGATCTCATGTTCGATATATTATCGACAAACAAACTACATAACCTTTCACATCCACTTACAGGAAAAACTGAATACTTCACATTCGAAAACACAAATACTCAAGTGACGTCCTTGGCGCTGTCCTTCTATTCAGGATTGTTCGCCTACAATGGATGGTAAGTCTTATTGAAAAACCAATTAAAAAACCATATCCATTCCCACGCACCAATCCTTATCCATAACAATGCAATTACATTCAATTTAATTAAAGCTCAAGGGATCATCTTTTTTTCTAAACTATGAGATATTCTTTCCCTATCGCAGGAACTATCTCAACTTTATCATTGAAGAACTCAAAGATCCAGTTAAAAATCTACCAAGGGCCATTGCGATTTCCTGCACTCTGGTCACAGTGGTTTATTTGTTGGCCAACGTCGCCTTCTACACAACCTTGTCGCCCGAGGAAGTCCTCGGATCTGAGGCGGTTGCTGTTGCTTACGCAGACAGGATATTCGGGCAATTCGCATGGACTATTCCTGGTAAGTCTATTTGCCTTTATTATATTTTATGTTTAACTTTTTACATCCTTCGTATATAGTTTTTGTGGCGCTATCAACTTTCGGAGCTGTCAACGGAATCCTCTTAACGTCATCGCGACTTTTCTATGCCGGAGCTTGCGAAGGACAAATGCCCGAGATCCTTACAATGATTCAAATACAACGATTCACTCCCACTCCTGCTGTCCTGGTGATGGCATTACTCTCGATGTTGTACCTTACGAGTTCTAACATCTTTGCATTGATTAATTATGTCGGATTTGCCACATGGGTAAGTTGACTTAATTGGACCCGAAGGAAATTGGCTTTAATAGCAAAATAACTTTTTTTTTAGTTGAGTATTGGTGTGTCGGTGCTTTGCTTGCCATGGTTGAGATGGGCTCAACCCAACCTGCCCCGACCGATCCGTGTGCCCCTTGTCTTCCCCATTGTGTATTTACTTGCCACTCTGTTCGTCACCGTCGTCCCAATGTATGCCAGTCCTGTGGAGACGGGCTATGGCATCTTGATGATTCTGTCCAGTGTTCCTGTGTATTTGGTGTTCATTGCGTGGAAAAATAAACCAATGTGGTTCCAGAGAACAATGGGTTAGTAGTAAAACACTTGATTGTGTTGGATGTTTTGAATTTCTATTTTTGAACACTTCTACACTGAAAAAAATATGTTAATTTTTATTTATTTTTTGTATGTGTAGTTTTGTTTTGTTTATTTAAAAAAATATATTATTTTTCTAGGTGGATTCACACAATTACTGCAAAAAATGATGATGGTTGTTCGACCAAAAACTGCTTCCAAGGTTTTTATTTATTTTTATTTCTTTTATATTTATACAAATATCTTTTTTCTGTACTAATTTTAAATTTAATTTTGCATGTTTACTAACCTTCTTATGCAAGCAGACTTAACTAGAAGTTACATTTTTTTGCACAGTTTGGATGATTTCTTTGATAAGTTTTAGTAACTTTTTCTATATTTTTTTTTTGATTTAATTAAAAAAAAATTTCTAAAATTTGATTGTAGAACCATCATCGGCAGAAACACAATTAATACTCTGCACATGCATTCCGTATACCATAAGCTTAGAATATTTTTTTTTAACTTGTCTACGATAGTAAAAAAATTTCTGGGTTGCCAAAACTTCGTTGCGCCGTCATTTGTTTTAAATAACAGTTTATGTAGAAAACATACCAATAAAGTTGTAGGGTCGATTTTGATTAAATCGTGTATTTAGTGACAGTTTTTAGATTAAAAAAATTCTTTTTTACTTAGAAAGTTCTTAAAGTTGATAAACTAAATAAATTGCCAGACTGGATCGCACGTACTTCTTCTTATGTACCGCCGCAGCTTCGAATAAAATTTGAAAAATATTAAAGGAACTTCAAAGTTTTTATTCCGATTTTTCTGACTTTTGATTGTTTGAAGAAAGTACGTAAAATAGTTTTCATCGGAAAAATTTAATCGTCATTTTATTTATTTATAAAATATAAAAAAAATTGCGTAATTTTTTTTTAATTTATAAAACGGTTTTTATTTATCAACATTTTTTTTTAAATTAAAAAAAATTATTCAAGAATGCAAACTTAAACACAAAAATTACTTACATTTAAAAACAAAATTTAAAAAAAAATCCATCTACCCGTTTTCAAAATATTGATTTTTGGAAAAAAAATTTAAGAAAATTATTAAAAATACAAAAAAATATTTTAAAATACAATTACTCAGGCTACCAACGTCTTTCTGAATATCAATTTTGATTGAAATCGGATGACCAATTTTCGAGAAAGTCGAAGAAAAAACGGTTTTACCGGATGTACCGTTTTTAGCCTACCATCTTGAATTTTTTTTCACCAAAACATAACCTACACCTGCAATAGTACACTGATTTTTTTCATAAAATTTCTTGGAGCCGTTTCCGAAAAAAATAAGCTTTTACTTATCGGTTATATGACAGGCACCGTTAATATTTGAGCTATTTAAAAAAGTCCTCTGTAGAATGTCAAAATAACAGACAGAAAGAATTTTGACAGTAACTCAAATATGTTTCTCTACCATCGTAATGTCATATCTGATTGCTAGAATGATGACTAATACCCACCAAAATACTCTCTAAAATGTTCATCAAAATCGTTCGAGTCGTTTTCGAAAAAATAAGCTTTTCCTTAAGGGTTATTTTTAGCCCTAAAAAGAAAATTTAAAAAAAAACCTCGAGGAATGCCAAAAGAATCACACGTATACCAAATTTGAAACTTTTTTTTTTTATTTTACTTGACATCTTCAACGAGTCAAAAGATACAGCAATTTGAGGTGTTGTGATAAACGTCAACACTTACGCCCATGTTCTGCATTTCGATCGAAACCGAATCGAAATCACTTTTTAATTTCACGTGAAATGAAATTGCGTGTTTTACATTTCGACCGATTTCGAAAACTTCGGAATTACTCCGAAATGTCAAAACTGAAGGTTCATCCATTTTCAATTTATTTTTAAAGTGAAATTACTACTGCTTATAAACATGAATGCTACATTATTGGCAATTTTAAGGGAAAAAGGAAGCAGAACTCTAAAGAAATATTAGAAAGCAAATTTTGCGAGACAAATCAAGTATATAAGAACTACCGGATACCGGAGAACAAGAAAAGCTTTTCTTGTCGTATGTTCTTATCTTTTCCGATTAAAAACAATGAATTAATAGTACAAATCGACTGTAAATAATTTCTCTAACATTTTAGACGAAGAACTACACAGCTAACTGCAATTTCACCAATTTTACAAACAATTCACGAACATAAACAAAATTTGAATTCGTTCAGAAAATGGAATAAACCGAAATGCAGAACATCCATTTTCATTTTCGAAATTCCAATTCACAATAACGAATTGTGGAACACTTAAATTCACTTTTATCTGTTGAATTCACAATGAGTGAAATGCAGAACATGGGTAACTGATTCCTTTTTTAAATGTGTCGAATGAGGTCGAGGAACGCTCATGCGTTCAATGAAAACTGAAGGGGTCTTATAAGAGGTAGAGAGGTGAGCGATTCTGTGCTATACTCTGAGTACAGAGTACAGTGACAGTGAAGCAGCTCCAGCTATTGCCATTTGTTCTTCACTTGTGGAGTGTCTTGAAGGTCAGTTTCTGGGCGGAAAGCAACAAGTGTATTTCCCCCAGTAACGAATACAAAGAGATGACCAGATGACAGAAAATAGGTTGCTCAATGATTTGCCAAAATTCAAAGCACTACTGCGGCACCAACTGTGCGGTCATTTTTGAAGAAGACTCTACAAAACGATATGAGCAGAAGATAAGAGGATCTTTGAAAACATCTGTAGGCTTCTTAAGAAATTAATTTATTTCTAATTTCTGTAATGCTCCTCTCAAATATTTATGCGAAACGATACGCGTGCCCCTTGGAATACATTTTCAAGAATACTTTAATTAGAGTTTTGTAGTTTTAATTAATGCAACAAAAACTAGATTTTGTTTTTGAATTTTTTTTTCTATAATAATAAGCATAACAAGAATTAATGTTTCTGTGTTTTCTCTATTCTAGTAAACGTAACAATTTTCCTGCAAAAGATGCTCATGGTTTTAGGAAAGACCAAACCAGCTCAGGTGTAAACATACATTTAAAAATAAATAAAAAAAATCTTACAAACATAACTGATACAATTTATAATATTTAATTAAGTTTAAGTTGCTTGATTCAAAAGAACGTTGTAAAATCAAATAATATTTTTAGAAAAACACAAATCCATAGATAATTTCGTAAAAACCTTTCGTTTTAATGTCTGTACAAAACTGTTTTATTTTATTTTTTTTAATAATTTAACTGCACTTCTAAGATAAAAGCACCCGTATACAAAATGTGAAACTCAATGCTTAGCATTTAAAATATAGACAAGAATAATTATAGATTTATATTATTTTTTTTCTTACTTTTCGTTTTATCAAATTCATTTATGAAAAAAAACTGTATTTTAGCTCTAAGAACAACATGATATTTTTTATTTAATATTATTTTGTTTACTGTTTAAGTGAATCTGTTCTGTGTAACAACAACGATTATAAACATTTCCTAAGAATCTACAATTTATAATCATTATATATATAATTTACTTTTTTTAATGTTTATAATATAAATACATTCTAATTTACCGAAAAATGCATTTAATGTTTTTTTATTTTTTGAGTGTTTTTTTTTCTATTTTTTTCACTGCTGATTAAACGAGTGTTGTCCAGCTGCTTAATGTTGTTGAAAATTTAGTAGAAAATACCGTTGATATTGTGTATTATGTCTTTCAACTCTTAGGGTCTGGTTAAGTTGAATTATTATTAAATTTATTAATTATTATTATTTTCGTAGTCTATATTTTATTTTTCTTGTTTAATTTTACTTTGTTTTATTTTATTTCACTTAATTTTAATATATTTTTTGTTATTTTCTTTTTTTATTTTATTTTATTTTTTTTTTTTTACTTTATTTTATTTTATTTATATTTATTTATTTTACTTTTGCGAAATATGATCTAACTGCCAGTAGAATGTAGAAATTATATCTGACCAAAACATAAAATAATTTTGATTTTATAATGTAGTCTGCATTTAGTATATTTTTAATTTTAAATATTGTTATTTTTTATTTATAACAACATATCAACTCAACAACAATAATTTAAGTTCAAAATGATGAAATCCCTTCCCCATATGAGATAAGCTTCCAAGGAACTTTTGGTTCCCATTCGAATCATGTAATGCATTAAAGAATTAATATCAAAAAAATTGTTATTGAAGACAAACATTTATTAAAGTTTATTAACTATTAAAGATAGATTCATGTATATGTTGTTGAAATGTTGTGTTGGCACAACATAAAATGTTTACTTATTTGGAGAATTGTTTAAAAAATAAAAGGAATTTATCATAAAAAAAAATTGATGACAATAATATATTCTTATCTTATATAAATATATACTATATTTGCGTATTTTGTTTTAAACACAAATAGCTGTATACTCTATGTAAAAATTATATGTATTTACATGTATATTATGATATTAATAAAATTGATATAAAACTACATAATTTGGTTTATATTTATAAAATTAAAATTTCAATTGAGTAAATGAAATTTATAATTTTTTTTCATTAGCCCAGTAGAAAGCAACATTAAAATTGCAAAACTTGACGTAGTTCTCTGTATTGTTGGTGTGTTGTATAGACCAGTTAGGGTACTGTTAATGCAAATTTGCAACTTCGAAAAACTTGATATAAATTTAGTTGAAACAGTTAAACTAAGCATTTTTCGACGAACTACAATTTCTACATTTTCTAAGTCCATTAAATTTCCAACAATTTAAGCCTAACCGCAGCTCTATACACCCTATACAGACCAAGATATGGCTCTTTGAAAATGATCCATTTTCACCGAAAATGACAATTTAAAATCAATATTTATATACTTTTGATGGCGCTTCTGGGCATGGATTAAAATGCACATCCTGATAGCTCTTGATATCTACCCTGTCATTTCCAATTTCGCACTGCAATGCAGTCGGAGGTCTTTCTTTACTTGATTCTTTCATCGAGTGTAGAGTAATCGATCTCTTTTTTTTTTTGTGGACGGTACCGAGATTCCGATCATCTGGTGTATGCATCTGACCACCCGGCGATGGCTACTTTGATGTTATTCTGTACGGGCCGATAAAAGTCTCGATTTCTACTACAGTATTTCCATCCCAATATTTGCAGGGCTCAGGGCGTCTTATTAATTCCGATGCTGAATGTTTCAATCTTCTGTAAAAATTTCCCACATGTCTCCTGTTACTTCTCGGCTTCACGTTGTTGGTGATCTTTGTTTCTTTCTCCTTAGCAATCGTTTCTTCGTTTCTTTCACTCTCTTCCGGAGCCACGACTTGTATGCCTTCGTTTTGAATTTGACCACATTCGGGGTCGAACCAGGGGTTTTTCGGATGTAGTTGTGAAATGGCCAAAAACCTCTAACGGTGCGTTTCTTATGGCTTATTGACATAGTTGCCATTTTCTTCGGGGTTCATTCTGGATACGCGATCCGCACAGCCTGTGGCGGTCGCTTCCGATTGAAGTCATCTAATGTTGAGCATCCTCTGCGTGGTTTTTGATCGCCAATTACCCTTTACTGCATTAAATTTATCCCCAGTAGGATTTTAATGTTCGCGAGAAACTTTCTTTCATAGCGTTGTCCTTCTCTTCTGTAGGGACAAAAGCTTAGATGTTGGAATTTGGCCTTTTTTATAATTAACGCGCGCACAAGGGACTATTTGTTTCCCTTTTAATGTAAAACACACTGCGCGGGCATTAGGAAGAAAGGGAGGGGAAAGATAGGAGGTGTCGATTAACATTGCTTTTGAATGCTTGCAGATCAAGGGAAAATCTCGCCGGGTAAACTATTCCAAATTCGTGTTGTTCGGCTAAAAAGTATTACTGGAGAAACTTTTAAGGGGAGGAATGCAGCTGGCTATTTCGAGTGAACATTTTTTATAAAAGAAACGATAAAATAAGGAAAGACATGAAACATTGCGTCGTTGTTCGAGAGGGGCAATTTTCGATAAGAGAGTTCATGCCAAACTCTATCAAATGCCTTGGAGACATAAAGAGCAATAATCTTACTTTCACCAAAGCGATGTAAAGATTTGTTCCACTGTTCGGTGAGATATGCCATCAGATCACCAGTGGAACGGTTGCTGCGGAAGCCATACTGAAAGTTTACGCAGTGGCTTTACCAGTGTGGAAGAACACCTCTTCAGAAGAACCGGGGGTATACCATCCGGGCCAGCGGATTTGTGTATATCGAGATCTTTGAGAACTCTTGATACTGTACCAGTGCGGAAAAAAATCTGTCCCATGGAAAAAATTACATTCTCAAGTACAGGAAGGGCAACGTTGCTATGAGACACCGTGGAGCTGGCAGCGGAATGGGCGGCGAGCAAGTTTGCCTTCTGTAAAGAGTTTGTTATTGTCGATGAGCGTGGGAACCGAAGATGTTGAGGATTAAAAGCTCCTCAACATCTTCGGTTCCCACGCTCATCGACAATAACAAACTCTCTTTTTTACAAATGACCAAAAATGTTTACTGCCTTTGGGACAGACATTGCAGAATTTTTTGCCGTAGTTTTTGATCATGCAAAAATTTGGTTCTTTCAATAATGGAGTTGCATAAGTTCCTTGCTTAATACGGATCGCCTTAATACGAATCGTCTTCTTTCTCTCGCTTTCTTCGCAAAAGACCCTTTGCCTGAGTCTTCCCCTGACCGTTTTTCGAATGCTAGTAGGGAAGGAGGTGTCAACTATATTGTTTTGTCATCCGAAATTATTTTAAATTAAGAGATATTTTCATTCTTTGGGACAAAAGACAGCCATAAATAGAAAAGCCACAAATAGTATGTACAATTTTCTTAATTTATTTTTACTTTGTATACATAATTTATATTAGTAACAAAAGTAATGCAAAATTAATAAAAAAAAACGCCTCTAAGGGACTAACTTCTTTTGTTTTTTATTCTCATATTTTGAACTTCCATCTTTGTTTTAAAAAGAACAAATGAGGACTTAAATGATTATTTCGAAGATACAAAAAGAAATTACACGATACATGGTAACATTTATCTTACAATTAACACGGACGCGAGGAAGAGATTACAAAAAAATATTAAAAGAAAAGAAAAATAAGAAATAAATTCAGAGGATGATTTTTTAGGCTTCTCTTTCGTTAGTTGAATTATGTAGTTAATTGATCACACGATAATATGAATCAGTTATACTGTACAAGGCCACGATGGGGGTGTTATTCTTCTCGGACAATATGTCGACTATTTCATCGAAAATTGTTGATATATAGCGTCTATGTTTAGGAAATCTAGAAAAGCCAAATATTAAGTAAAACGCATGAATCTTTTTAAACCAAATTTGTACCTTTCTATCACAATATTCAGTTCAAGTTCAGTCTCTTTCTTAGTGACTTCTCGTGGATTTATCGCACCGACGATGGCGTTTATAGCAGTTGTTGGTAGTTCCACAACAAGGACGGTAAAATCTTCATTTTTTCCGAATTGCAGAAGGGTCGTTGTCATTTGTTGAGTAACCTAAACAAATAAAATTCAGTTTTAAGACTTTCAAATTAAAACAAGAAAGTCAATATTGTACATGATTCTCATAGCGTCGGCGAAAATTTGCAGTCATCTTCTCGTGAGTCATGAAAACAACTTGGACTTTTGGCAAATGGCTGAGAAGGGCTCCACTGTTCTTAATACTGGTAGTTGAGGCTGACATGCTTAGTCCAGAGAAACTCTGCGTCGTATAGTCCAGCGAGTTGTTGTCATTGCGGAGGAGTTTTTGAATATATTCCACCAGTTCACTATGTGTTACATGACGCTCTTGAAAACGTTCACGGTCCCATGAACGCACCCGCAACGAACCGTTCTCTGCTACCAAAATTACATGAACTGCGCCCAGATCTTTTGCCAGATCTTGTGCTTCTTCAGCCCCTGTAGCCTCCACAATTCCACTGCGAATGCCTGCAGACCATAGAACTCGCATAATATAGGTGACATCCTTCAGAGGAGGTCTCGAGCCAGTAACGCAAACACCAACATCAATAGCCCG
Organism: Platycheirus rosarum; assembly: GCA_963971375.1. NCBI lineage: Eukaryota > Metazoa > Arthropoda > Insecta > Diptera > Syrphidae > Platycheirus > Platycheirus rosarum. The sequence goes on along the minus strand of OZ020509.1, from coordinate 118,153,147 downwards.
ACATTCTTCGCCGAATTCAGTACCAACAGCAGCAACTAATTTGTCCAGGGAGAATGATAGACCAGCGCCACTGACACCACGACTTGGGATGTTTACATTGAAGCTCTGCGCTTGTTTCTGGAATTCCAACAACATTGTATCATATCGTTCACCCACTGCTAGGACCGATGGCCTGGAAGAACGATTGGGTTTCAAATCGGCTATCATCTGCCACACTATGCCCCCAGATGAGGCTCTCTCAAAACTTATCGGTAGTCCAGCACAAACATGAATTGGACACTTAAATTAAATACAACATAATTAAAAAACACACAAAAACTCTCCGCATGACTTACTGTAACACCAAGGCTCTTAGCCAGCATTACAATAGCTTCCAATTCTCGTATGGCACCTTTAGCCAATGAAGACGCCTCCCCTTTGCCACGGACCAACGACTTCAAAGCTGATTCGTCGGCATTATTCCTTTGTCCGTTTACAATAAAGTCTGCCAGCAAAAGATCAATCAATGCACTGGCACTCGTCTTGGATTTCTCCATAATGGCAGTTACTGCTGAATGGAAATGGAATTTCGACAAACGTCCTTCAATGTAATCGAGTATGTTTCCAAACAGCTCGGCATACATGGACTTTGGCACGTTGCAGAATATAAGAATGGACCGCAACAGACTGGTGTGGTTCATTCGAATGCAGATGTTTTTTTCCCGCAAGCGCGGAATCTCATTTGTAATCTCATAGGCTACGGACAGAATTTCCGCATCGATCAGATGATTTCCAGGTATTGGAGTAATGATATCAAAAGCACACTCGTAGTTTTGTTTGGGATGAAAGTTAAATACTTTCTTTTCGCGATACACACGATCGACTGAGTATCGTCGAATCATATTGACTCCACTCATGGCAATATGACGTGCAAAGGGAACTCGCAAATCGCTAGGCAGTACAACAACTCCACCAGAGTGGGTCATAAGCTTCACTGGATTCAACCATATTCCGCAGTTCTTGGAGAATGGCGAGAGGAGTGGGGTATCCACTTCAATGGCTCCATGTTTCCGAAACAAGCTCACAACTTTTGACTTAAGGAGAGAATCAAATAGTTTTATAAATTAATAATACTGTTCCCCCTACCTTGACAAACTCAATGACTGGATTGAGCGACACTAAGCCCAGGTGATAGGTATGTTCAAGAACTTCGTCACTCTCTTGCTGCAGACATCGGGCTACTAAATGCTTATAAGCCTTACTTTGGGGGTTAGCGAGGGCATGCCGAAGCATTTCTTGTAATTCATTCGCCTCCAACTGGGCTGGTGGCACCAAATCCGAAGCAAGTAGCTCCTCAGCAGTTGGACGTTGGGAGGGATCGTGGTCTAAGAGCCAACGGATTATCTAAAAACAAAAAACAAATACTAATATAGAAAATGACTAGAAGATATGTGGTTTGCCATTCCACACCTGCACAGTCTTCTCATATTTGGGATCTTTCAGCATGCTATCGGGTATGATGATAGCCGGAGTGCGCAATGATAGAATAGTCTTTGCACGTTCCATTCCAGTTTCGAATGAAGGTTGACTCATTTCAAAGAGAATTATTCCAAGCGTATACATGTCTACCTTTTGGCCATATGTGGACTTTGAAGCATTTCCCGTTAGCTCTGGAGCAACGTAGAGTGTGGTGCCGACTTTTCCCGTGCCAGTTCCTTCTTCAATCGCCGGCACATGAGAATTAGTCACATGTTCTGAGGCATAGGATAAAAATGATACCCAAATCTATCAAAGATGCTTTATCTTTACTCACCCTGAGCTTGTAATGCTAAAAAGCTTGTTGTCGCAAGTCCAAAATCACCTATTTTTATCTGGTCATGGGAGTCCAAGAAGATATTTACAGGTTTTAGATCTCGATGGATCATTCCCTGTTGATGGATGTGCGACAAGCCTTCTGCAATTTCCCGAAACAAACGCCACAATCGATCTGTATCTTCATAAAGGTTTTCATCGATGGCAGTTCTATGTGAACATATCGAATAAAAACTTTAGATCTGATAAAATTTCTCAAGCCGACCCACCTTAATGTACACTTTTCGCAAAACTCCATTTGAATGTACATCACTTGAGCAATTGGACGCGGTGAAGCACTCTTTGCAACTGTCCCATCTGAAGTCTCTTCTTCGTAGACAGCTACCTCGCCATTCGAGTGGACAAATTCAATGCCATCACTGTCGGAGTCGTCAATGGTGGGCCTTAAGGAGGAGAGTAGAATCGTTTTTTTTTTTTAGAACAATATTCTTATTAACTTACATAAAACCTTTCCAAATGCTTGAGGAACTCTCCTCAATTTCCGGTATAGAAGCTGCTATGGGCTTCGCGCTTTCTAAACTGGCTGACCAATCCCCAGAGACTATTTTATCCTACGAGGTTATAGGAAGGATAATAATAGTAACTATTAAGAGAAAGATAGACAAATTATCTCACCATTTCCTCTATATCAGCATCGGTGGCACTTTCAATCCAGCTATTGAAATACCGAACTACATTCTCATGATTCAAACGGGATAGAAGTTCCACCTCCCGTGTCATCTTCTTGTACAACTGACGACTACGAGCTGGCAATGGAATACGTTTGATGGCATACTCACGATTGTCCAGAATATTTCGAACCTACAAAGCTTTCCAAATAAAATCTCCACCGAGTTTGACAGAAAAAACACCCAAATACCTTTAAAACATCGCCAAATGCACCCTTTCCCAGATATTTTAGTTCCTCAAATTCAGTTTTAAGTCGCGAGTGACTGGAAGTCATGGTTGGAATAGTGAAAACTGACTTTTCGGCATTGAATGATGGAAGAGCTAGTGTGTCACGTTTGTTATTAGTGCAAGCCGGTCTTGGGACATGGTTTGTGCCGGTGTTATGAGGAACACCATTTTCTTTTTCATCGTGATACAAGGCAGACCTTAGAAAGGGATGTTCGAGAAGCTCTGAAGCCGAAAGTGTACGATCGGAGTTGCATCTGTCGAAGAGAAACAATTATTATTTTTCTCAAGAAATGTTTTCTATTTTCACTTACTTGTCAATGAAATCTCTCATTTCGAACGTCAAAGTCGGCATAAGGGATTCCACCAGAGCCCCCAGCGCTGGCAAATCTCCTTTTGAAGATTTCTGCCCTCCCACCAAATCTAAGAGATTTGGAACTAGAGAAAAGTCAGTACACCTTATAGTTCCCGTGTTATCCATAAATACAGTGGAATCAAATAAATGGCTGTGCGACACACCTTTGTTATGCAAATAGACTAATGCATCTAGAACACCTCTTGCTACCATCCTTGCGCCATCAATACACCAACCCAGAGACGATGAGATATTGAACACACTGGTCCCAAGAATGAAATCTTGAGCTAGATATACTTGCACACCTTCCTTACGTTTCATGCACAAAACACACTCGTACGGAATTAGATTCTTATGATTCAATTGGGACAACTGAGTGACTTGTTTTTCAATGGCTGCACACATCTCGTCAATTTTATGACCACCGCATTTGGTTTCGACACCCCAGAAGCAACTACCAACGCAGCGTTGCTCCAATTGGGAATATTTGATGTTCCATTCGGTTATGAAGAGCAACTGGCCATTGTCTACATCAATACCGGTGTAGGCGATGCAACCCTTCGGGGAGTGGCCCAAGCAACAGCCACGTTTAATCTGTCGTCCAACTCGTTGAAAGTAAAGCGTTTCACAGCTACGATGATCAATGCATTTATTGGGATAAACCAGACCACGAAAATATTGCAAAGAATTCTCAGAACTTTCCGAAGACGATTGATTGCGATTTGACTCACTCATGCTACGTCGCGGTTCACCACGACGTCGAGCTTCGTTTTTGTAAATTTCTTTGCGGCGCTCAACTTCATCCAATCGATTCTGACGTTCCAGGGTTTCTTTTTGGAGTTTTTGGTGTAGTTCTTCTTGTTCTCGTTTTTGTTTCTCTTGGACCATTTCGTCGTAGAAACTTCCACGCGGTGGTTTATTGTGTCTCAATAGGAATGCTTGCACTGTTTGTGCTAGCTCGAATATCATAACCTCGCCGCGCAGATCGGCAGATTGTTGCAACAGCATTTTAAGCAGCTCGTCGATGAGATTGTCTGAGATACCTTTAGTTTCTTCCAATGATATTTTTGGTGATCTAAGCAAAAAGAAACGAGAGAGGATGATTTTAAATCCTAACTTTAGTTTGTATTTTGTTTGTTACGCTTTCACACCGTAACTACTCATCCGATCATTATGAAAGACGGTACCCTTTATCCCGAAAAAAGGAGACGCTCTGAACTGCACCAACTACAGGGTTATCAGTCTCCTCAACATCGCCTACAAGTTCTTTTCTGCTGTATTGTGTGAACGCCTAAAGCCATTTATCAACAACCTGATAGGTCCATATCAGTGCGGTTTTAGAATAGTGAAGGAAATATTCACATGACGACAGATCTTGGAAAAAATCCAAGAACTGCAAATGGATACCCACCACCTTTTCATCGATTTCAAAGCCAGTACGACAGCATTTATAAAAATAAAATAAATTTATTTAAGAAGCCAAGGCCTAGTGACTTATACTCAAGAAAGGAAGGGACCTATAATTTACCGCCGAGTCCGAACCGCTACATGAGACAAATTTTACTCTTGGATGTTTTGTCAGCTCCTCGCAAGAGCCAGTACCCCGGAAAAAAAGGTGGCTCTGAGCGGGAGTCGAACCCAGGCTCTTCGCTTAGCAGTCCGACACACTGACCCCTAAGCCATGGGGCATTTATAGAGGCGAGTTATATAGAGCAATGTGCAGTTTTAACATCCCTGCAAAACTCGTCCGCATGTGTAAAATGACAATGGAAAACGTACGCTGTTCTGTCAAGGTTGGTAAAGACCCCACCGATCCTTTGAAGTCAAAAAAGGATTTAGGCAGGCGATGCGCTGTCATGCGACATTATACTTAAAAGGATAGTGCAGAACTCTCACGATATTGACCTAATCTGAAGAAGAAAGTGTGATGTCAGAAGCGGTTTTGTGAGTATTGAGGTGGAACCGGTGAAGATGGGTTTAGCAGTCAATGAGAGCAAAACCAAATGCTGTCATCAAGAAAAGACCCCATCATAGACAGCTATAACTGGGCTCCGCTAATAACCCAGACAACACCAGCGCTGAAATCAAACGAAGAATAACTCTGACCTATCGCTGCTTCTTTGGGCTTAGAAGGCAATTAAGAAGCAAAGCCCTCTCTCGGGTAACTAAATTGTGCCTTTATAAAACCCTCATCATCCCAGTCCTGCTCTATGGTGCAGACGCATTAGACTTGGAACAGTCTAAACAAAAATATATGGAGTGTCGATCTTAAGCTCATAGCGGCCGGACGTCGGGTCGAGGTGCGCGCATAACAATTAAACAAAAGTCAAAAAAAAAAAAAATTATTGCGCATTGTTATCGCGAGTGTTAAAAAAAAAAAATTATATTACACACTCGTTTGAGAAATTGGCAAAACCCCCTCGCGTGTGCTGTAAAGATAATAACAATATCCACTTGCGTCGTTGGAAGACGATAAGATGCCCATTCGCGCTGTGAAAGAAAAAAAAAAAAAATAATTCACACTTGCATAACAAATTAAATTATCCTCCTATCTGTCCCAACCCTTTGTGCTTAGCTTAACTGCCTCTTTCTTATCTACTGTAGGCATCGTATGCTTCCGGTAAATAGATAAGGGCATCTGAGTTGTCCTATTGTGCTGAATATTTAAATTGATTTTTTGTATGCAAGCTGTCTTATGGGCATAACACCTAAGACAGTTTGATTATTACAGAGATTAATTTTGATTTTCACTGCATGGTTCGACTTATTCAGAATTGTGTTTTGTGTGTAAGTATTTTTAAATGGTAAGTGATTTTTGTGTCGTGTATTCCAATGTTCGTGGTATTAGAAAGAATTTCTTTCACCTGTACGTCTACACTGTTCAATACAGGCCAGCTGTTTTGGCATTAAGTGAAACCCAGGTTGGAGTAAATACTGATTTATCAGAATTTACTCTACATGGGTATAGCTTGGTGCCATTACTCTTTTCCCATCATGGTCTCGTGGTCTATGTTAGAAATGATATTGCTTGCCAGAGCCTTCCCCAATATGGGCAATGTTCCAACACGGACTTTAACTTCTTGTGGCTCAAATTCACTGTCCGCAAGCATGTCATTCATTATTGTTTTATTTACAGGAGTCCAAATCTCGACAGCAATTCGACTTGTAACGAGTTTGATGCGCTGTCAGATTCTATCTCGAAAATTGTTTCCCTTTGTCCTCGCACTGAAATCGTTATTGCGGGCGATTTCAATGTACACAATTCCAATTGGCTCCGCTATTCTGGTCAGACAACACCCGAAGGAAGGTATGTCGAGCTCTTTGCCGGGTTACATCACCTTACCCAGCTGATCGATGTGCCAACGCGTATACCGGATGTTGCTGGGCAAGCCGCCCATACTCTTGACTTGTTTCTTACTTCTCACCCTGATAAATATACCATTAGTGTAACTTCTCCATTTGGCACTTCAGACCATTGTGTCATTTCAGCTAATTTCTCATCCTCCACCCATCCAGTTAAAGAAAAACTTCCCACCAGGACCGTTTGGCAATACGAGAAAGCCAACTGGGACGGCCTGAATATTTTTTTCCGAAACTTTAACTGGTCACTATGCTTCCTCGATAGTGACATTGATGCCAGTGCTGAAATGATCACAAATGTGATTCTTCTAGGGATGCGTGCTTTTATTCCCAACAGAGTAAAAAGCATCAAACCTAAAGAAAAGTCTTGGTTTAATTCTGAGTGTAAAGAAGCTATCAGGCTCAAAGAAGTAAGTTTCCGTTCTTACAAAGCCAACCCTTCAGAGGAAAATCGGAAAAAGCACAAACAAGCAAGAAACTCATGCAACTCCGTTATTGAAAGAACCAAATTTTTGCATGACCAAAAATTACGGCAAAAAATTCTGCAGTGTCCCAAAGGCAGTAAAAATTTTTGGTCATTTGTAAAAAATATTAAAAACTCCTCAACATCTTCGGTTCCAACGCTCATCGACAATAACACACCAATTGTTTACTCTTCAGAGAAGGCAAACTTGCTCGCCGCCCATTTCGCTGCCAGCTCCACGCTGCCGCATAGCAACGTTGCCCCTCCTGTACTTGAGAATGTAAATTTTTCCATGGGACAGATTTTTTTCCGCACTCGTACAGTAGCAAGAGTTCTCAAAGATCTCGATATACACAAATCCGCTGGCCCGGATGGTATACCCCCGATTATTCTGAAGAGGTGTTCTTCCACACTGGCAAAGCCACTGCGTAAGCTTTTCCATCGCTCCTACTCTTCTGGAATCTTTCCTAGAAGATGGAAAACAGCATTTGTCCAGCCTGTCCCTAAGAAAGGTGACCCATCCTCCCCCTCCTCCTACCGACCCATAGCACTGACATCCCTTCTTTCTAAGGTCATGGAAACACTGATTAACCGTCAGCTTAAGGAATATCTCGAAGATCGTAAGCTTCTCCATGACCGTCAGTATGGCTTCCGCAGCAACCGTTCCACTGGTGATCTGATGGCATATCTCACCGAACAGTGGAACAAATCTTTACATCGCTTTGGTGAAAGTAAGATTATTGCTCTTGATATCTCCAAGGCATTTGATAGAGTTTGGCATGAAGCTCTCTTATCGAAAATGCGTGCTTTTGGGATCGATAATACTCTTGTTCGTTGGATTAGAAGCTATCTCCTGGACCGTTCAATACAAGTTGTATTGGACGGATTCAAGTCTGATTCCCATAAAATAAATGCTGGTGTGCCCCAGGGCTCTGTTCTGTCTCCGACTCTTTTCCTCATTTTTATAAATGATCTTCTGTCTGTTACTTCTAATCCACTTAACTGTTTTGCTGACGACTCTACCCTCAGCTTTTCATATTCGTTCGATAATTCACGTCCTTCGCCTTCGGACGTACAATTGCAACGGTGCCGTATGTCAAGCTCATTAAACTCCGATTTATACAGCATTGCCAAATGGGGTAATAGAAATCGTGTGGAGTTTAATGCTTCGAAAACTCAATGCTGTCTTCTGTCGTTAAAGCTAAACATTCCCCCAATGCCATTGTCCATGAATGGCACTTACATCGAAGAAACCGAAAAGCTCTCAGTACTCGGTATGTGTGTCAACGACGACCTCCGTTGGAACGACCATATATTTGAGATCGCTAAGAATGCTGCAAAGTGCTTAGGTTTTCTGTATCGGTGTAAGAAGTATTTTTCCCCATCTGATCTGGCTACAATTTATAAAGCGTTTATACGCCCTAAACTCGAGTATAACTCCCACCTGTGGGCAGGTGCTTCACAATCATCGCTTCACCTGCTTGATAGAATACAAAATCGAGCGTTAAGATTGATAGGAAATAGAACTGCCGCTGAAACAATTGCCCCTCTCGAACACCGACGCAATGTTTCATGTCTTTCCTTATTTTATCGGTTCTTTTATAAAAAATGTTCACTCGAGGTAGCCAGCTGCATTCCTCCCCTTAAAAGTTTCGCCCGTAATACTCGTCTTGCTAGGAATGCCCATCAGTTCACCCTTGAGCCCAATTTCGGACGTACCGTGAAATATAGAGATTCTTTTTTTAGCCGTACAACACGACTTTGGAATGGTTTACCCGGCGAGATTTTCCCTTGCCATTTCAACATGCAAACATTCAAAACCAATGTTAATCGACACCTCCTATCTCTCCCCTCCCTATCTTCCTAATGCCCGCGCAGTGTGTTACATTAAAAGGGAAACAAATAGTCCCTTGTGCGCGCGTTAATTATAAAAAAAAAAAAAAAAAATGTTTTTTGAAGTCAACCCGGCGAACCCCACATGTAGTGCCTAAGGATGTGGGAGATCTTGCGAATCGTCCTTTTAAGGAAGCAGAATGATTTGGTAAGACTAACCACCCGTGCAAGAACTCTGAAAGGAGGGACCGTTGCACATTGGTTTTTAATGTTTGTAAATCGTAATGGGAGGGAGGTACTGCGGCTAAAGAATGAGTCTCTATACTTAACAGTGCGTCCGAAATTAGGCTCTAAGGTAAATCTATGAGCTTTCCTAGCGGTACGAGTTTTACTGGGAAAACTTAAGAGGGGAGGAATGCAACTGGGTATTTCGCTGGGGCAATGTTTATAGAAAATTCGATAGAACATGGAGAGACAGGAAACGTTTCGACGATGTTCTAGCAAATCAAATGTTTCTGTTATGTTCTTATCACCTATCATTTTTAATGCACTCTTCTGGATTTTATCCAGGAAACGCAAGTGAGTAACAGGGGCACCTGTTCAGATATGAGAATTGTACTCAAGATTCGGGCGAGTGTACGCCTCATAAATTATAGCCAGATGCAAGTGCCAATCATGAATAGTGCCAAGGAGGGTAGATTATGCTTTAACGACAGAAGGTAGCATTGAGTTTTTGAAATATTAATTATTAATTATCATTCCTTAATCATTATTCATTCCTCATTGAACAATGCTGGGAAGATGGAAATGAATTAATTCCAGTTCCACATCCGAAGAACAGGCAAGTGAATGTGGAAACGATTATGAGAAGCTGAGGATACGGTCATCAGCAAAACAATTTAATGGATTAGAAGTCTTAGACAAGAGATCATTGATACAAATGAGGAAGAGTGTCAAAGACGTAGCCTTGGGGCACACCAACATTTATTTTGTGACTATCAAACTGGAGACCATCCAACACAACGCCAATCGAACGTAATTTCTAATCCATCGAATAAAAGGTTTGTCGATTCCAAATGCACGGATTTTCGATAAAAGAGCTTGATGCCAAAACTCTATCAATTGCTTTTGAAATGCAATAATCTTACTTTCTCCAAAACGGTGTAAAGATTGATTCAACTGTTCGGTAAGATATACCATCATATCACCAGTGGACCTATTTTTACGAAAACCGTATTGCCGGTCATTAAGAAGTTTTTGTGTGTCAAGATATTTCTTAATCTAAAATTGTATCAGCGTTTCCATGACCTTGAAAAGAAAGGATGCAATGCATTTGGTCGGTAGTTTGAGGGAGATGAAGATATGCTTTTTTTAGGTTACGGGCTGCACAAATGCTGTTTTCCATCTTCTCGGATAGAGAACTGTAGAACAGGACAGATGGAAAAGCTTACACAGTGGTTTTGCCAGCGTAGAAGCACACCTCTTCTTAGAACAATAGGCGACATATTATCCGTGCCAGCGGATTTGTAAATATCGAAATTCTTAAGAACTCTTGCAATTGTACGAGCGCAAAAGAAGATTTGTCCCATAAACCATTTACGTTATCAAGTACAGAAGGAGCCATATCACACTGTGGCAACGTTGAATTAGCTGCAAACAAAGTTGCAAATAAATAAGTTTTCACTTTGGTGTTGACGACAGAAAAGTCCTTATGAACAAGTTACGAATGTTTTTTACGAAAGGCCAATTTTTTCTTCTTTAAAACTATTAATATTTGTTGCCTTACCTTTGTTCATGTAAAAAATATGTTCTTTGAATAAGAGCATTACAGGTCTTTCTGGATTGTTTGAACCTCTTCCAATTTTCCTACTTACTTACTTAGGGGGCGCTTCTGTTCGGGACTAACCTGGGCCCCAACCAACATGCCTCTCCAGCCAGCTCGGTCTTTGGCTGGCTGCCTCCAGTTTCGCACTCCAAGTTGGTTGAGGTCGTTCTCCACTTGAACGCGCCACCTAAGACAAGGTCTTTCTTGATTGCGTCTACCCTCTGGGATGGAATCGAAGATCCTGCGAGCCGGAGCATTATTGTTCATTCGCTTTACATGACCTAGACATCTTAAACGATATGCGTATTTTTTTTACCAGGTCAATGTCGCTGTACAGGTCGTATAGTTCTTGGTTGAACCATCTCCTCCAAAGCCCGTTAACGCAGATAGGGCCCAAAATCCTCCGAAGAATCTTAGGCTCGAAACGACTAAGGATATCTTCATCCGCTTTAGATAGAATCCATGCCTCGGCGCCATAGAGCAGGACTCTTATGATTAAGGTCTTATACAGAGTCTTCTTTGTCTTTCGGCAGAGGGCTTTGCTAATCAATTGTCTTTCTAGCCCATAGAAACAGCGATTGGCAAGAGTAATTATTCGCTCTATTTCTGACGAAATCTTGTTGTCAGATGTTAAAGCGGATCTGAGGTAAAAAAAGTCCCTAACTACCTCAAAGCTGTACCTGTCTATTGTGATGTTTTGTCCAATTCGCCGATGTTGTGTTTCCCTTTTTGTGGACAGCAGGTACTTAGTTTTGGACTCATTGACTGCTAGTCCCATCTTAGCCGCTTCAGCCTCAATGTTAGCAAACGCTTCAGTGACAGCTCGCCGAGTTCTGCCAATGATGCCTATGTCGCCAGCGTATGCTAGCAATTGCAGACTTGAAAAAAAATTGTCCCACTACAATTAACTTGCGAGTTTCTTATAATTTCTTCAAGTATTAAATTACTGGACTCCTTTTTTGACTTAAAAAGCTTCTGTGATTGGCTTTAAAATAACGGAAACTAACTTCTCTCACCTTGATATCCTCTTTACATTTTGAGTCTCACAGGCCCTTTAAATCCAGAAACCTTACCATAAAAACCAAGCTGCAGCTGTACAAGACTATGGTCTTACCAGTACTCACACACGGATCCGAGACTTGGGTACTTACAAAAAGGCACTCTGATCTCTTACCCGCGTTTTTAGCCCCGTGTGCGAGGGACGACGATTCCGGAGAAGATACAATCATGAATTGCATAAAATCTACCTCGAAGCAGATGTTGTGAAAAAATAGAGTTCGGAAGACTCTGGTGGGGCTCCTATTTCGCATGATGGAAGAGAAACCAGCTCTAAAATGTGGCAGACCATTCTTATGTTGGAACAATAGCAGGACGCCAGGCGTCGTCCAGCAATCTGGATACATGGAAGAACTTGTTGGATGAGGCCCGGACTGGATCCCGGTTATTGCACTGATGATGATGGTGAAATAGGCTCTATAAAAACAATCTAACAGATAAGAACAGATATGTTTTCATTGAACATAAACAGTTGTACTTTTCTCTTCCAAGAAGACCGGAGTATGCACAACAAAATTATCTGAGATCTGTCTTTATGGTTCGTAAATTCTATCTATGTCCACCGTCACTATCTGTATACCATCCCTTAAAAAAGATAAACTGATAACAAAATTGCTGTATGTCTAGCCTATAAGCGTTTATCTAAGCATTAATATATAATAAGCTTATCTGTTCATTGAAGTGTCACTTCAAATACAGGAGCTCATTGGAAATTGCATTCAATGTTTCTATTTAATATTCCAAAATCTTAAATCTTAGGTACACTTTTGGTTTGATCACTTCAGTGCATTCGGGTGGGTCTGAGGCAAGGTATATAAATATTCTTATATCTTGGATCTGAACTGCATTCTGTTTCACACCCTCCTTACATGTTGAATACATTCAAAACACAGTTTATTTTAAATTGAGTCTGTTTTTTCTCCTTTATCTACCGTCAATATTTTATAAAGAATCCTTGCAATAACTGATTACACGTAAAGATTAGATACTATGACGACCAGAAACTTTAAAAAATCGAATACCGTTAAATAGATTGTTCCTACTCATGGCAACATGAAAACAAAATAGGTTTTCAATTTTGCGTAACAAGAACTTACAGTTTAGGATATTTCGCCGGGCAGATGATTCGCAATTTTGTCCTAACATACGCCTCCCCATTGCCAGAGGAGTCTCGCAGTGGGGTCAAGAGAATACGTATATCTGGGGGTTTCCATCCGCCAACAGTATTGTCACGCAAGTCTTCGACATCATTTCCAAATATGCTCTGCAAAATCATCAAATAGGAAATAATGAAAAAATAAAGCTTAGAAATCCACTATAAGGCAAACGCCTTGGCCCACTTGTGTTCCTTTTTCAAGAACCCAATTACAAATTATTAAAATACCTTTATCACTTCGAGTTCTGCAATTTGTCGCTCACGAAATGATTCCTTCGGTGTGATTGTTGTTGCCATTATGAAGGCAGCGTGGGCGCTAAAGGGCGCTCAATTGTGAACACATATTTGATGGCAATATCAACAAATACAGCAGGATTTCAGTTAGATTCCAATAAGAAACTCAAAAAAAGCAAGGAACTGTTTTCTAACAAGGTTTTCTTTTTTTGCTTTGATAAGGGAGGACAATTATTTTGTTATTTTCACACAGGCTGGATTCTTCAACATCCAACTACGATGTACGGTACGGCAACGGCAACGGCAATTTGCTTGCGGTTGGGTTTCTTGTTGGGAAAATGTCAAATTTTGCCGTTAAAAATGACATGTCTGTCAAATCAATATAAGTCTGTTCCATAGCTGCGAAATTTGTATGAACTTCTAGGTTTGTTCCAATTGCTGTACAAAGCTTTGAAATTAACCGTAATGCCCCATGTACACGGAGCAATTAAAAAAAAACTGATTACCGATACGAATTGGCAACTAGTTTGCTTTGAAACATAACGTGTTTAATCAAATGGGACGATCCACACGACGCTACTGGTTGTAAACTCGTTGGCGATTCACAAAAAAGGTCTGTAACCAGTGATTTAAGTTTCTAGTTTCTCGAAAATGAGCGAACAACAAAACAACCTGTTGTTGGTGCTGGAGGTGGAAAAACATCTATTTTATATAGTTATTGCCTTCCCGGCTATTTAAATAAAAATGAATTGGAGAAGGTGTAGATAAAATCGAGAATGTCGTTAAATTGACGGATATGTTTTTTTTTTATTTTGACTTGAATGCGGATGTTAATAGTTCCAGTATACTGTGTATATATTTCCACTGCTATTGCAGATAAGTTATTATGAGGTTGGATTAATAGCCTCTTCCTGAGATAATAGTACAAGATGATGGTTTCACGCCCGGTATCCATGAAGACACTGAATGAACTAGAGATTTCGATTGGTGATGAGTTTTTTCGTGTGGAGTCAAATCACATCTGAGTCCGTAACTGGTCTGTAACCCGAGTTGCCAACCGGTTTAGTTTGTATCCAGTTGCTCCCTGTGCATTGGGCCTAAATTCCCGAAAATCTGTCCAAAGTACTTCCATCTTGTAACCCTAAGCCCCAACTTGAAAAAGATGATTGCTATGTGTCATGTAGATGACCCTTATGTCTGGATTTCTCTTATTTTTAGACATACATTTCTCAACTATAATGGTCGGAAGCAAGCGGAAGCTAGTGTCAAAACCGACCAAAAGATTCCAATCCGTTTGTCAAATGAGCACGTCTACCCATAATAGACGGAATGCCGCGGAAGTATACTTATGTCAAATTTTCTTCATAACAAACACCATCAGAAGCCAGCTGTCGAATTTTCGTTCGTAAAATGCGCTCGCTAGCGCAGTTTATGTACGTAAGCAAAACTCAACGAAACTTCACGAAACGGAGCAATCCGCCATTTAGGGCACAAGATACGAATTACTGGCTGAACACAATGACGACGGAACTGGAATACGCATACGGAACTGCAAACATTGAATACACGCGAACTGTATTTTGCGAACACAATGATACGTTACTGCATACGGAACTGCAATACGCATACGGAAAGGTTGGTTAACTTTTAACTTTTACGTACAGTAAATTTGACATTTTATCTGATGCAGAGAGAAATTATGAAAGAGAGAACAATCTTTCGTACGTCTGTCCCTCCCAAACCCTTTTATTTAGTATACCTGAAATAACACCAGATGATTCCATTCTTCTTAATGATATTTCAATTCGTTGTATAAGAGTTTCTTCTCTTTTTTATCATTTGTTTTTGGTATTCAATCCATTTTTGAATTTAAATGTCAAAGTTACTGCACATGCATTGTGTTCCGATTGAAATTGGTACGTACGACAAATTTGACAGCTGTTCCGTACTCCGTCTCCGTACTGCAGTTCCGTTTTTGCATTGTGTTCAGCCAGTTACTTGTTCTCGCTCATTTACGGACGGGCTCGTCCGCGCCATTCCAACCATTATAGTTCAGCCTTTACTCAACGTTGAGCTTTGTCAGCAGCTGCTTTGTCGTTGGGAATTATATTTGAATTCCATCAATCGTTTTGGTTGACATCTTTCGGTGGTGTTTAACAAATGCTTCCAGTTTCCAGAAGGTGCTCGTGCTGTCGTTTGTTGACAGTTGTCGGAATGACGTTTGTTTTGGGTTTTCGCCACTCCGATTTTCTTTTTTCGATTTGTGTTCATCCAGTGAAACGAACAAATTTGCAAAGTTCTTCAAGTCAACAAATATTGTTAGAATTTGAACAAATTGAACAATAATTTACTATTTGTTTTAAAAAATCAAGAGTACAATTAATAGAAATATCTAAAATGGAAAACATAAATAGTTATCAGTTTTTTTCTGTTTGTGCTTCGGTGTGCATATATCCTAGTTTTTCATAAACAATAACTGAATATCTACATATTTATTCTTTATTAAAATTTAAATCAAATTACTCAAATGATATACAATAGACATTAAAAAATAATGGTTGGAGCTATTCAGTGCTATGGAATTCATAATTTGCCAACCACTGGGCATTCCCAACTGGTCCGATCCCTTGAAAGGATTTTAGAAGAAGCTAATATAAGTGGAGAATTAATCTTGACAAATAGAAGTCTTAAAGATTTCCCAATACCTCTAACCAAATACAGTTTATCAGACACTGTTATAGCAGATTTATCTCGTAATAGATTTTCTGAACTGCCTGAAGAAGTAACAACATTTGTATTCCTCGAAACTCTCCTTCTATACCATAATACAATTCGACTTATTCCTGAATCAGTAAAACAGTTAACATTGCTTACATTTTTGGATCTACGTAGCAATCAGCTGACAACTCTTCCAAAAGAATTATGTTCGATGCCATTGCAAGTTTTATTAGTATCCAATAATAGATTGTTAACATTGCCCGATGAGATAGGGCGTATGGAAAAGTTAACCGATTTAGATGCTTCTTATAATCAACTCACTGCACTTCCGACAACAGTAGGAGAATTGCGAAATTTGAAGTCGTTTTCGTTGCGTAACAACAAAATTTTGTATCTTCCTAAAGAATTGGGGTGTCTTACATTAGTTTCTCTAGATGTTAGTAATAATCGAATAGCTAGTCTTCCTTTGGAAATACGACAAATGACTGCCCTTGTTGAACTTAAGCTGGAAAACAATCCACTAATTTCTCCACCAGCTAGTCTGTGCGTTCGAGGACTTGTTCATGTATTCAAATTTCTCGAAACTCAAGCCACAAAAGATGAAAAAGGATGTCGAACTGGTATAAACCATGATGGGTATTCTACATTAAGGAGGACACCAAAGCAAAATGGTGATTCGGAGTACTATACTACATGCAATAAAATAGATATTGCCAACAAAAACTCCAAAAGCGGTTTATTGATGAAAAGAAAATTATTACCAAAATCTACGTTAAACAACACTAGTCACGATGAGTGCGGTCAAGGTGGTTCTATTATTTCCAAGGCATCCGCATCGGCAGAAAAGCAACTTGCCAAAAAACAAGTTTGTTTTGCTCAAGAGAATGGAATGAATGACGATTTAATAAAGTATCCTCGGTCAACAGCCTTGGCTTTGATTAAACATCCTATCCCGCTGGATCTGCTGAATCAACCACCACTGGGCGTGGTTACTAGTAGGATGGAAGACCGTCCGAAAACCATTTGTTTTGCTAAAGAGAATGGAATGAATGACCATTTAATAAAATATTTGCAGGCAGCAGACTTGGCTCTGATAAAACATTCTATCCCGATGGATCAGCTGAATCAACCACCACTGGGCGTGGTTAGTAGTAGGATGGAAGACCGTCCGAAAACCATTTGTTTTGCTACAGAGAATGGGATGAATGACGATTTAATAAAATACTCTCGGTCAACAGCCTTGGCTGTGATATCACATCCTATTCCGATAGAACTGCCAAACCAAGCACCATTGGGCGTTGTTAATAGTAGTAGTAGGGTGGAGGAGCGTCCGAAAAGCATTTGCGTGCTGTTGACATGTCTTATCGGTTTTCTGTTTTCCATTCTATCTCTTTCTTCTGTTTTGTCTTGTTTTAATTTCGTCTTGTGTGTCTTGTATTATCTGAGCCGATAGCCTCAGTAGCCGGTGTGCTCGCAAGTGTTTCTACTCTATAGATTCATCTACGGAGTGGATCATTATGTAATGAAATGTAAAATATTCTACACCCTAAGAAAGAGGATATTATTAGTGAAAACATCGACAACGAAAACAAGCACCTAGTAAACATTCAATCTTATCGTGAGTACAAACAAGCGCCTAAACAACAACGAAACCAAGAGATTTCAAATGCTATAAAGTCAAAGCCAAAGAACTATGCGACACAAGCGTAGAACATGACCCCATCTCATTTTATAAAGAAAATTCTAAATCCAAGGGGAACAAATCCTGCAAACGTAGTAATTCGAATTGAAATTCTTCCTGAAGAAGTTTCCAAACCGCAGCAATATTTGGCATCACAAAATAATGCAAACAGGTCCGCACCTTGGAATGATGAAGTACTCACAAAAAAAAAACTAAGTTTTACCATGTGAAGAGAATTCCATAGTCAACGAGAAAGAATTGACCTTCCGACATACCTCAGAAAAATTCAAGATGGAGATTCAAGACATTGCATTTCCTTTGGCTGATGGTGTAATACTTTGTCATTTAGCCAATAATTTGAAGCCTAGATCGGGTGGCAGGTATACATGTGCCTTCTCCTGGAGGATTGGTACATGTTGCATCAACCGTTTCAGCGCTTTTTCGCTTATATCAAACAAGCTATGATAAAGATTTTGATCACCGACGCTGGATAGATAACTAGACTCGCCCTCATTAGCCGTATAAGAAGCAATGACCAAATATTTCCTTTTATAAGTAATCTTGTTATTGTCGCGTTCGAGAGTATCGGCAGTTTAGTATAGTTGATTTTATCATCACATAAACTTTTAGAAATATTAAAAAAAAATAATATTTATAACGTTTTGTGAATAAATGAAATTATAATAAAATAGGTAATACAGAAGAAACAATTTTTTATTTTATTATTTTTAATAACATTTTAACTATGCGTCATTTGCCTTTTAGAATGTGACATGACAGTGCATGACACCAGTTTAGAAGAAAGAGGAAAGTTTTTTTTGCGCAGTAGATCAATATTAACATCCAATATCCCGCCAATGATCGACCTGGACTGGTCAACCTAGATGATGACGTAGAGTTACACCCCCTCGACCAAAATGAGATCAAAGTAGCAATTCCTTACCTTAGGTGGCGCTATAGTTTGCGGTGGACCTGGACCTCAACCAACAAGCTTCTCCAGCCAGATCGGTCCCTAGCTAGCTTCCTCCAATATCAACGTGGGGTCGGTTGAGGTCCTCTTCCACCTGAGCCTCGGTTTTCCTCTGCTGGGCCACCCCACTGGGGTAAAATCGAAGATTTTCCGGCCCGGAGCATGTAAGATGTTTTGGTTTTGCCCTCATTGACTGCTAAACCAGTCTTCGCCGCTTATGTCTCAATACTCACAAAAGCGCTACTGACATCACGCTGCGTTCTTCCGATAATGTCAATATCGTCTGCGTATACGAGTAATTGGACATGCCTCTGGTGTTGGCGTCTTATCAGTTGGTGCATACTTATAGCCAAGTCATCGATTGCAGCTTTGAAGAGCTCGGTCCCTAGGCCATCGGTTCCAGCGACTTTGTTGCTCTTAAGCTTAGATATAGCTAGTGGGCGGAATTGTTGGTCTACTTCGCCCAGATAAAATGAACCATTCTGCCTGACAGTGGAATTCGTTTCGTTGTTCATCGTTGTTATACAGTCTGCAGAAATGGTTTTTGAATATTCCAGCATCGACTACGATTCCACTACAATGTTCCCTTGATCGTCTTTGAAAGCTTCAGTTCGGGCTCTGTAGATTTGATAGTTTCTTTTTTTACGTTTGGTAAAACTTTCAAACTTCATTCTTGCAATAACAGCTCCCCATTTCCTCGATCGCATGCTTCTCCTGATCCCTTTTTTCTTTCTGAGAAGCCGGTGTTCCTCTTCTGCTCGTGGAGCGCACGGGCAGTTCTGGTACTTCTTTGCAGCGCCACCTTGACTTCTTATTTAGCTGCTTGTGCTTGCCTACAATCATGATGCTGGCTGTAAAGGATTCCTTTGGGGCTTATTTGAGACATGATCGAAAAAGACCTTGAGATTTCTTTTCGATTGCAGTTGGTTGCCAGCTTATTGATCAGAGGATCTCCATGTTCATTTGTGAATGTTGAGGTCTGGGAACTTGGCACTAGCTATTACAATATTTCGTCCCTCAGCAAAGTCAGCCTGAATTCGTTATCGCTTTGTCCAGGAGCTCAAAAAACATTTTGTCGGTGTCATCTTTTTCCTCTGTGCAGTTGCCATAGTAAATATCGCAACTTTACATTCTTCTTTTCGCATTTCTTGGATGGCGGTTATATCTGCCTTACAGGAGTCAAGGGCATCCGCTAGCTATTCGGCTGCACGTGGTCTGTTAAGGGACCTAACATTCCACGTACATATACGAAATTCGTTGTCCTTATTTCGTTTGCAGGGTTCGTCATCAGTGAATCCGCCCGTATCCGAGGCTTGTTCATGCTTCGCAACTAGTTGTTTTTGGTGTGGCCGGGAAGTTACCCCGACGGCACAACCCCCAACTTGGAGGACCAGATCCTTATTGTGACTCCAAGGACGAAGAGCCGGATAAACCGCTCCTTAAAGGCCTGAGCTCCGAAAACGTCCTAGTAGCCAATATAAGGTGTTCACTAAGTAGTTCAGCCTGACTGGAACTGTAGACGCCACCATTGATTCCATCTAGAGAATTCTTCCGCTGCCGCCAGGATGCAAGAAGTAGTTCCTCAGCGGTTACACTTTTCCCTCCCGCTCTCTCCAGGTACTAGGCACCCGATGTTCACCCCGTGCAGGTGAGAGTAGGAGTTGATGGACAGAAGTGGATTGTGGGGCTTGTACCCACACTTTGAATATCATCGGAAAGTCCCATACTTATGTCTGGATAATTTAAACAGTTTAGTTTAAAATTTATTTTTTTTTTGTTTTTCGCTAAAAATAATGCTAACGGTATCATAAAACAGAGCCAATATATACAAATAACGGAATAAAGCAGTAAATTATTCTTCTACTGCAGCTTTATTAAAACTTTTGACCATAGCCGTCGCCGGCCCTTGCAGGACCTTCCTAGACAGTCTCATAAATCCTGATACAGGATCTCGTCCAAAATATTTCACTTGAATCTCTTGGCCAACTTCGAGATTCAAGGCTGATGGATGGGCAACCTAAAATAACGAAATTAAATTGACAAATTCACAAGAAGTCCTTTCAAATTCTACCTTTCTCTGGTCAAGTTGGGAGTTATGCAACAACGCTGGAGGCATACTTGGATACAGCGTCACCATAACCCCTGTTTCCCTCATTTCTGTGATAGTAGCTGTATAAATACCACCAAACTCGAGGTCTGGAATTTTTTCTTTGGTCAACAGTTCTTCAATCAATTCTTTCGCCTCATCCATGGCCTCTTGAGAGGGAGAAAACAACGAATATGTCGTCTCATCCTCAGCGGTAATCTGTGTGCCAGTTTCCAGATAGATTCGCTTCAGATTGATTCCACCAGGACCTACCAGACGTGTTCGCTGGTGTGGTTCAACTACCATCTTTTCCGTCACCGGCCAACATTCTTTTCGATATTTTCTGGGAGCAAAATAGAATTAGAGATCAAAAAATTAATTGAAATCATCTCCTCTCACCTGTGTTCCCGAATGGTTTGTCCCATAATATCCAGGATCTTACCTTTGGCATCTGTGGCTTTTTGCAGAGATTCCATAACGACCTTAAGAGGAATTCCAGGAATTTTCAAATCAGCTTGTATGGCAGTAAATCCTCGGCGGGTTCCAGCTACTTTCATGTCCATATCACCCATGTAGTCCTCAATTCCAAGAATGTCGGTAAGGATCTTGTAGTCTTTCAGATGTTTAGTATCATCGTTGTCATACTTTGTGACCAAGCCAATGGCAACTCCAGCTGCTGGTGCCAATACAGGAACACCAGCATCCATTAGGGCCATTGAACCACCACAGACAGTCGCCATTGAACTGGAACCATTTGATTCGAGAACTTCTGAGGTGAGACGAACAGTGAAAGGATAATCACTTGGCAGTGTAGGAAGAAGTCCTCGTTCAGCTAAGGCACCATGCCCTAACTCCCTCCGGCCGGCCGGACCCATTCTTCCAACTTCCCCGGTGGCATAGGGCGGAAATTCGTAATGGAGCATGAAATTTTTCGCTTTAATTCCTCTAAAATGAACTTGTAAAAATCAAGATGGTATTGGAATTGGGAAACCTACGTTTCTAGGGCAGATACAGTGTCCAGCTTCAAGGCACTTTCTTGGGAGTCCAGAGAAACTGTACAGAAAACCTGAGTTTGTCCACGTTGAAAGAGTGCTGAGCCGTGCAGAGGCTTGTACAGGTCAACCTAAGGAAGAAGCCTTTAGGAAATTCCAGTGTCCAAGGCACTTCTCTTACCTGACAACTGATATTTCTTAGATCATCGTAGTTTCTTCCATCGCAACGCTGGTTTTCCTCGAAAATCAACTCACGAAATATGGATTTACAGGTTTTGTTGAACATCTCGGAGATGATTGCGGGCTCTATACCGGGATAACTAGACCACACCCTATCGACTACATCAGTTCTAATATCGTTCACAGCATGATCCCGGGAGAGCTTGTCGTGGTTTGCATCTCGGAAAACCTCTCGCAGACGCATCTCGGCTAAACTGTTCACCGCCTCGGCAATTTCCTGATTGACTTCTGGAGAAGCTTCCAAGACGCGCTTTTCTCTACCGAAGGTACGTTGTAGTTTCTCGATTTCTGTGATGATGAGTTGCGCTTCTTTGGTTCCTTGTTTAATGGCTTTAAGTAAATCCTGTATCAGAACGACGTTACCCTTTCCTTCAAGCATGACAACCAGATTCTGTTTTGTCGCAGTAACAACTAGATCCAGCTGTGAGGATTGAAGTTCTCTTCTCGTTGGGTTAACAATGATTTCACCATCGTTTAAGCCTAGTCTAGAAGCCAATTGAATTTTTGTTTCTATTGCTAGTACTTACTGGAAGCTATATCTTACCTTACAGCACCGATTGGTCCATTCCATGGAATGTCGCTCAAACTAAGGGCCATTGAAGCAGCATTAATAGCCAGAATATCCGGTGAATAGACACCATCCATGGCGAGCATATTGCACACCAACTGGGTTTCGGTTTTGAATTCGGCGGGAAACAAAGTTCTAACAGATCTATCGATCAGACGTGCGCTGAGAATCTCTTTCTCCGAGGGACCAAGTTCTCGACGCATAAAGTTGGTCGGAATACGACCAGACGCTGCACTTTTCAACCGATAGTCCACAACCAGAGGCATGAAAGACGCTCCGGGACTTTGTTTCGGTTTGGCAACGGCTGTCACCATTACCGAGGTATCACCCATGGTACAGACGCCTGTTCCATTAGCGAAGCGAGCATATTTTCCAGATGATAGGTTCATATACCGCCTGGATCAGTTTTTTATTCAATGAAAATTTGGTTAGATTGAAGAAGGTCCAAACGAGAGACTTACCCATTGGAGAAATTTATGCTGACGTCAGGACACTCGCCCGAGGAATTGTTGTGAAAGAGTTTTGTTGATGAGGTCTTTTCATATTTGAGGCTGTTTGTAAGGATTTTAAGATATTTTCGAGGAAAAATCACAGCCGAAGTCAAAAGAAAATTTGACATTTTTTAAGACCAAAAACGCGAAAAGGAACAATGTGACATTTGATTTTTGACAAGTCAGCAACTAATGTTTTTTTCATTTGTGCTGAATATTTAAAAGGGTGACTCTTATTATTTCTACTTTTTGAATAATTTTAAATTCGCTAATACTTTGTTATTATACCAATTTTTACCACTTACCACTTAGGCACAAGTTTAAGTGCTAATAAAAAAACTGTAGTGAATTAAATAACTTATTTATAGTTTTAGTTTTATTTTGTTTGTGTAACGTAAAAAAATAAATAAAAATCAAACGCTATTGAAGACAATTTTTAATCAATTTATTTTATCGGTTTTCAATAGACACAGATAACGAACAATTTGGATAGTTTCTTCTGCCTTCTTACTTGGAACAACAAATTGACAGGAACAGGCACGATGCACTGCAAATGCAGTTCTTCGATTGTTTTTTTTACTTTGGTCACTGGTATCTAAAACCAAATCTTAATTCAGGAGGGCGTTTTGTGTGAGGTTTTCTAAAAAGGAGAAGTTAAAAAAATTATCTGTCATTATAAGTAAATTATATATTTACTTTAAAGGTCTTGTTTAAAATTAAAACTGTGCATATATGTGGTTTCTTTCCATAAGTATTTGTTTGTTTTGAATTTAACAGTTAAGATCTTTCAGTTCAGCGTTCAGGTTTCCAGTTGTTGGAAAAACATTGCACTATGTTTGCATTATTTTAAGAAGAATAGAACTGGCACCAGTTTTATATATAACGAACGTTCGAGACTGAACAATATTTATATTAAAACTTTAAGCAGTCGAATCCGAATATGGCAACATTGGTAGTTGATTTTGGTATAAGAAATACAGAAAATACAGAAATAACAAAATTTCTTGAAAAATGCAAAATCCAAAAAAAATAATTGAAGACCCACAATCTTGGTTTGTTTACGAAAAATCAAAGGGAAATTTTTGTTTCCCTTACTCTGCCATACCATATGGTCTAGTGTCACTTTTTGAACCTTTCACTCGTACTTATTATTCGGTATATAGTATCAGCATTGTTTCTATATTTACCGCAAGGAATTTGTGTTTGACATCTGTCGTCTAGGCAACCGTTTATTTTGTATAAATAAAATAATAAGAAAATATTTGTTGATACAAAAAAAATATTTTTTTAAAGAAAATGAGATCCAATGCTTCAATTTTAAGTTTTGAATAATTATGTGCTGAAAGCTTATCGACAAGTCAGGAGATGAACATGAGATCAGTATACATTCGGCAAAACAGTTAATACCGATTACCGGTACCACACCGACAAATGAGGGAGCGGCCTAAGTTTGCTAATTTCGTTTGATACTTTCTTACTTGCTATTATGGGTACCTTTAAGCAAGTTAAGGCTTCGTGAATATACAAAAAATAGATAAAATTTAAATATGAAATATCGGTCATAGAGGTAGCCTAACTGGCTGAACACAATGGTGAAGCTGAAGTTGAAGTATGAAGCGCAAAAAACAGGCACGTCAAAATTGAAGCTAAGTGATGAAGCTGACTCGAACATAATTTTGAAGTACGGAATGTCAATTTTGCTGCCAAGAAAAATATATATATTTACCGAAATATTACTCGTTACTTGCGCCTTCTTTTCAATATTTTTTATAGTTGGGGTTGGTTAATTCCCATAAAATATTTTCTTTTTTAACTAGCTCTTTCAATAATTCCATGTTTCTCACACACATTGGGTACGTTCACGAACGTAACTTTCGGATGAGTTACCTTGCTTTTGTTGTAATTAGCATGGTTAAAAACAGCTGTTTTCTATATGTTCTTCAATCAGCTGGTAAACAGCTGTTTTTAACCATTCTAATTACAACAAAAGCAAAGGTAACCTATCCAAAGAAGTTCGTGAACATACGCATTTGTTTTCGTTTGATTAAGCTAGTTCAAGTTTCTAGAGATTTCGGAGTGATCAAGGAATTTTCTCAGTCATATTCAATGGATCTGAGAAAAAAGAGATCTCGGATAGTTCAGAAACTTTGAACTAGCCTATTTTGTTCCTGTGAAATGTCAATGACCTTGTGTACATGATTCCTTTTTTTGGTTGATTCTTCATTCTTTCTTTTGACAATAATTGGGTGTAGAAAAGTAGGGGAATGAAGTAACGAATGGAAGAATGAAAATTTTAAGATTTTTTGTAGTTAAGCTTTGAAGTTTCTCGTTTGAGAAAGAAAATGCTATGCATGGACTAAAAATAAGAACTTTTGAAATTGAAAACAATTCGCAATCATGTTTTCTAGTGGTAATGGATGGTTTTTAATTTCTTTTTTCTTAGAATTTCGCAAATTTATTTAGAATAAAACAGAACAATTTGTAGGAAAGTATTGTATATATTCGGGGTAATCCAAATCAGTGTACACACCAACGTACGTGCCTGTAAAAAAGAAGAATGAAGAAACAACTGAAAAAAAGAATCATGTACACAAGGTCAATATGAAGCTAGATAAAAAAAGTACGTGCGAACAAGTCGTGCCTTTTTACTTTGTTATTTTCTTCTTTGACTTTTTATAATGTTAACTCCGAGGATTATTGTTATAGAATATTGTTCAATTGTGATTCAATTGTTTTCAAATAAGATGTGTACGACTTCGCATTACATAAATTGAAACCTAATTTCGTCGAAATTAGGTGGAAATGAGATGATTTCGAAATGTGAATTTGTATGGGAAATGAGATGATTTGGAATCAAATTTGGAAATTTGATGCGAAATAAGCTCATTTGCTTGACATTTGAAATT
Source organism: Platycheirus rosarum (assembly GCA_963971375.1). Lineage (NCBI taxonomy): Eukaryota > Metazoa > Arthropoda > Insecta > Diptera > Syrphidae > Platycheirus > Platycheirus rosarum. The sequence goes on along the minus strand of OZ020509.1, from coordinate 118,127,468 downwards.
TAGCTTGAACTAAGTACTGCTCAGCTAAAAAACCCGAGCCTAAATTTATTTTGGTTGGAAATGTGTATGGAAGACTTTTATATGAAATCTATAGTAGTATCATCAGACAGCATCTAGTTTAGCGAGGTAGAGCCACAACGTCGCTGCAATATCTTTTTCTGTGAACATGATATACATTTGTATGGGTTTTGGAGGGAAGAGAGAAAGAAGGAAATGATAGAGTTGGTTGTATGGTTTGTTTGCAAAAAGTCATTATTAAGAATGAGTACAAGAATAGGTGGAATTAATGAATAATAAGTACGAGTGAAAGATTCAAAAAGTGACACTATATGGTATGGTAGAGTAAGGGAAACAAAAAAAGCAACAACATAGGTACAAATATCAGCAAACAATGTGTTTTATTTGTAAAATAAGTAACTAGGTAGGTACATCAACTCAAATTAAATTTTTGCAAAATTTTTGAACAAAAAATAATCAAATTTCAACAAAAATCGTTAAAACGGTAATATTTATCTTGCAATGAAATCGAGTTGTCGTATCTTTAAGAAACCCACCCGAAAACAGTGTATTTTCAAGGCAGAAATGAAAACTCCTCACATTCCTGTCTAAATTTCTATCTTTCATTCTCTTATTATCAGTTATTCTAAAAAAATGCGTTTGTTCACGTACGTATCTTTTGGATAGATTAACTTGCTTGTGTTTTTTTTTTCTGAACGATCAAGTCCAACCAGATAGGTTACCTTTCAAAATTCGAAGCTAAAGCGTACGTTCATGAACGTAACTTTGGGATGTAAACCTAAAATTCTGCCAGGATTGCAGAATCTGCATGATGTCTCTATTTCTAAATTTCATGCCTAGATTCATTGCTGCCAAAAAAAACGAACGAAAAAAATGTAAATAAAAGATATCTGGTATTACTGATATATACCACACTTGATAATCAGCGTTACCGCTGTGACACTACTGCCACCACAACCACTATTGCCACCACTTTTGAAAAAACCATTGTATATGAAATCTATAGTACTACCATCAGGCAGCATCTAGTTTAGCGAGATACTGCGGTAATAGCGCGTTAGAAATTTTTGATATGCATTTGTATGGGTTTTGGAGAGTAGAATGACATATAATGATGAAAGAGTAGATTGTATGTTATATTTTCAGAAACATATGAGTTAGAATGACTGCATTTGCATGAATAATGAATAATAAGTACGAGTGAAAGGTTCAAAAAGTGACACTAGATAATATGGTATGGTAGAGTAAGGGAAACACAAATTATTAGATTTCCCTTTGATTTTTCGTAAACAAACCAAGATTGTGCATCCTCAATAATTTTTTGGATTTTGCATTTTCAAGAAATTTGGTTATTTCTGTAGCTTATACCAAAATCAAATACCAATATTGCCAAATTCGGATTTGATATTTTACAGTTTAAATTGTGTATTTAAACGTAGGTAGTCCTATTTACATTTCTATTGAAGGAAAGAACAGTAAAAGCTAATGTTTATTCAAAACGGCATTTTACTGCTTACATCGGTACCTTACTATCGCATCGATAAAATTGATCGAGAAACGTTGAAAATTGGAAAAAAATTAATTTTGTCGCATCATCCTGTAACATTGACAGGCGATAAGTTTATCGATTGGTATGTATCAGAATGAAAAACTGTAAGAATGCGATAAAATGGTGTTCTGTATCTTTCAAATGCGATAAGTTTTTCCTTTGAAACGTCAAATTTTATCATTTGTTTCTGAGTACGCGAAACAAACAGTGGACTCAACTAAAAAGGTAATTAAATTAGAAGCAGATATTTTCTACTTTGTTTTTGTTTGTAATTTATATTAAGAGGTCTTCGCGGATATCGAAAGCCCAAAAATCTTTCCTGGTGGATCATATGGAGGAAAATTTAGTGTTTGCAATGGGACAGTTCAGTAGGGCGAACTCCTTGCAGCAAAACACTGATCGCTAGGAGGCTCTTGCCTTAACCCTGAATTCTTTGGGCTGTGTGATTAAGTCCACAGAACAATGGAAAAAGGTAAAACTTTAAATGGCTTACATTCTTTTGATGTTTATACAAATTTACTTACAGTGTTGCATTGATATCAAATTTGCTGTGCGAAAGGTCGCTAATGAAAAGCGGGCTTTCCTAAATAAGAACGGCGGTGGGGGTATAGCCGATGCACCACGGGAATTCACCGAGTTTGAAGAAAAGGTGCTGCATGTTATCACCAACGATGCGGTTAATGGAGATGCCTCTACTCCAGAGCTTGGCACAAGCTCAATTTTAATAAATGATGTAAGTTAATCGTTCTCCCTCTCTTTAATTTTTTATTAATTCGTTTTCATTACCAGCCAACAACTTTAACACTACAAATAGACAAGGTAGACTCTGACTCCGATTCTGATGTACCTCCTCCTCCGAAAGTATCGAGAATGGTGTACAGAAGTGCACTGGAGGAGGCCAAGGGATTACAGCGGACAATGGAGGAAAAGATGGACAGAATCCTCTAACAAAATGAAGCCATCATGATGCAAAATGAAAAAAATTATAATTTTTTTCAAAATTAATTAGTTCCTTTTATATATGTATATATTTCTTAAAGTTTCATTTGTTTTAGTTATTTAAAATATTTATGAATCTATATTTTTTTTAAGTTAGATTTTAGTTATGAAGTCTGATTTTTTCAATGTTAAGTTTTTTTTTGTTATGGGTACAAATTACTCACAAATGTACCTAAACCAATGTACCTCGCATACACGTTTAATAAATAAATGTGTAATTAAATATTGAATTTGTTTTTGTTAAATATTCCAGTATTTGACGTAGCCAACAAAAACTGGCCAACAATGCTGTGCGCCGCTGGAAAAGCTCTTCTAATGTGTGCGGTGTGTCGTCCGACAATTCAACGTTTTCCTTAAGATTGTGCCTTTTAACTTCATTGTCATCGTCGTCATTTGCTCCTGTTTTGGATTCTAGATCCATGCACTCTTTAGCTGTCACTGAAATTACTTCAAATTCCATCATTGTACTTGAAGTTGAAACAAAATATCAACGAAGTGCCTTGCAGTCAAAAACATTAATCCATTTAATTTGTTTAATTCTGTAATTGTTGGAGCAGGCATTGGTGGAAAAGCTGAATTCTATAATGGGATGAAAATAACAGCTGCCTTGCAACAAACTGGAAAATTAAGGAGGACGCAGTAAGTTAAAAAAACAGCTACAAGGTTATTCTTTAAGGCTTCTGAACCATGTAATGAAACAAGGATCTTAATCTCTATTTCAATTATTTTATTTTATTAAAGTACGAATTGTTATAATTTATGATATATAATATATAATATAGAATATATATTATATAATATATAATATATAATATATAATATATAATATATAATATATTATACATAATATATAATATATAATGATGTATATCGTTCAATTTCGAACGTAATAAGGAATAGATTTTTGTTTGTATATAAACGTAGGTAGCCTATTAACATTTCTATTGAAGGAAAGAACAGTAAAAGTTAATGTCTATTCTAAACGGCATTTTACTACTTACGATCATACATAGGTAAGGTCTATGTTTCCGTGATTTTTTTTTCAAAAAAATAAAAAATCAGCCAGAATATTTTTTTATTTTTTTAAATTTTTATTTTACGGCTCGAAAAATATTAACCATTTTTTGAAGATACTCAAAAGCAATAACAAAGGTACAAACATGTGAAATAAATGTGTTTTATTTGTAAACTAAGTAACTGGATAGGTACTTCAACTCAATTTTTTTTTGCAGACTAAAAACAATTGATATAATAATCAAACATGGTAAGCATATATTTGCAAATTCTTCCAATAAATCCATGCCAATCAAGAAAGATACAGAATATGAGATGCGTATATACATTGTACATACAGTGTAAGTGATGTTTATTGTTAGCGAAGCTGCATAAGAAAAAAAACATTCATTATTTCTTTTTTGTGTAATGACAGAGTAAAATCATGAGCGCATTATTTTTTCAAAAAATAGGGCGCCCGTAATAAGGACTTTTTGTATTAAGAAGTTTTTAGTCGATCCCTTATTTTTTTTATATCAATATTGAAAGACTATATAAGGTGTTGTTTTGTTTGTCGGTTTTAATTGTGTTGTAGTTTAGTTAAGTTATTGGTACACATGTCACGTTTATTGCGTAAAATAAACAAACTCAAACAATTTAGTTTGCAAATACTCCCTTCTACAAATTTACAAACTGTTAAGAAAGTTTATAAGAATTTAATTTAATCTTTTTTTTGCATTTTTCATATTTTCCTTGGCAAAAAAATCAAAGTCTGTTCTCCTTAAGGCTCTTAAAACAATGTCAACCATTTTACACTCCTTCCCTGTGTGAATATTTCGTCCTCCCTCAATACCAGTTTTCAGCGATACGCAAATGATTTAAAAATAACACGAACAAGTGTCGATGGTTTGTTTTCTTCTGACTGCTAACACTTTAAATACATCTTTCCCTTTCTGTCTCTTTCTAACATTGCATATGTGTTGAATTCATCTCCCCGACTAAAAGTATACAATGAGAAATAGCGAGATGGCGAAACTAGATGACGCTATTTGAAACACCCATCTTGATAGTACTATAGATTAGATATACAAGGAAAACATTTCATCATATTTTTTATGGTAATATGTATTTCGTTCACTTATATTAATACGATACTTAAAAAATCGAATTTTTGCCGGATTTGTTGCAATTTTTATTCTCTAAATTCAATATTCACATAAATTTGATTTTATTTATGCATTATTATTAAGTGACATTTTTTTCTTCAGTATAAATTTTTTTTTGCAATTTTGTAATAATGTCCAGTGGTAACGCTGCATTTTGGCATTAATACAGCAATACATAAATGTAAAAAAAATATGCACATCTGTTTTAGGTGCGCGGCTGCATACAGTCATGCGTGCAGCCCAGCTGCACATCTATTTTCACCATTTCTAAATTTCATGACTAGTTTCATTGCTGCTACAAAAACAAGCGGAACAAATGTAAATAAAAGGTATCTGGCATTACTGATATATACCACACTTTTTAATCAGCGTTACCGCTGTGAAACTTGCCACCACTTTAAAAAAAATACTTCATCATAATTTATATGGTAATTTTATGTATTTCGTTCACTTACATTAATACGATACTTAAAAAATCGAATTTTTGCCGGATTTGTTGGAATTTTTATTCTCTAAATTCAATATTCACACAAATCTGATTTTATTTACATTATTATTAAGTGAAATTTTTTTCTTCAGTATAACAATTTTTTGCAACTTTTTAATAATGTCCTGTGGTGCTGCATTTTGGCATTAATACAGAAATACATAAATGTCAAAAAATATGCACATCTGTTATGCGTAAGAACAACTGCACATCTGTTTTCAGCTTATGAATTTATCTCGATGCATGAATACCCTTAGTATTTTATCCAAGCGACGAACGGTAAATACATTTTCTCGCATTCAACCAAGCACCAATAAAAAATAAAAAAAAAAGTTTTGCATTGATTTGAACAAATAATGTGGAGCACATTGTCTTGAACATTACCAACATACATTAAAGGATTTCAATAAAATACCGTTCCTCTTGAGTTACTCCAAATCCATAAACAAAATATTTTATTTAAAGAAAACCTTAGAAAAATAGTCACCCAGCCAACCCTGATCAATTAACCCTGCCTGTAACTTGGTATCGCGCGCTGAATATTTTTGACAACCACTCCAACCACGCACACCTACTCACATCCATTTTTATACCTAATTCCGCACATTATACGTCAAACGCGCATGTATTGAACATCCGAAAAAATCCAATTCAGCAATTCATACAACCCGAACGCGAACCCATCATCATCGACGACAGAACGACGACGTTGAAGTTGAAGTTGGAAGAAGAGCTGCACAATATACCCTCCGACAAAAAAACACCACAAAATAAAGTTCACCCATGGAGTCTGCTGAACTGTGAATACAAAAAAATTCTCATTTCTATCTTCGCTAGCTGACGACGACGGCTTTGCTGCGCGAACTAAATAGAAAATCTACCTTCCGTGTTGATCTGTGTCTGGAAATTTAATTAAATTCTTCCAAAATCGATTGAAGTGAAAAGAAATACACGAGTTTTCCGCGGTTTTCTCAACACAACTTTCTGAAAAAAGTTTTATCGCTCCTTTTTCGAGATTCTCGCTCATCTTTTGTGTACACGGGTGCAATTTTTTTCCTTCTTATCCCATTACACCGCCAACCACAGTCGTTCTTGGTTCATAAAGTCAGTGAAACTATCAGAAAAGAAACAAATCCAAAATAGGAAAACGAAAAACGAAAACTCCCTTTGCCAACCACACCGACACCACACCCTGTGCGGTAGGTACATCGAATTAAAGTGAATCCTCCCGAACCTTAAAGTGGCATCCACAGAAATTCCAAAAATAAGAAAGAACCAGGAGACTTCCATCGTGTGTCTCCGATACAGTGACCTCGACGTCTTACATCGTATGTTTCTCCGTGAGTGCAGAATAGAAAAGTAAAAATACGAACAACCCAAAGGTGTTCTCTGTCCCCAGACTTAAGTGCCAAGTGTAATAATTGTCCAACACCAACACCACGCATTCTGCTCCTCTGTTTCCTTAATACTTTTAACTTGGAAATTCCGTAAATTAACTAATTACGACATCCCTTCCAACAGTGAACAAGTGAAGAAAAAAAAAACATCGAAGACGACGACGACGACAGACGGGTCTCTATCGATGAGCTTGTGTAGTTTGTCTGGTTGTTCCTCGCTTCTTTCCCATTGAACACACGGGGCGTGAAAAAGAATCCATTAGTAACATAAACCACCCACTATTCCCACAGCCAACTGCCTCTTCTCTCACAGAAACGCCGGTCTCGCATCGTTTCGCAAGGTGGATGGTTCTCTGCATCCACATCTACTTATCGAGTGAGATGTGTTCGTCGTCCTTGTAGTGCTCGTCGTTGGGGGAGTTCAGCATTGTCGTTTTGTCGTGTATTCGTTGCCTGCTTCCGTTTTGTGGTCTCTTTTTCATCGATGTACACAGAATCGCATGCTGTGTGTGTGTTTATGGGCATCGAAAGATAATTCGCTTTTCTTCTTGAAAATTGTGCTGGAGACAAAAACTATCATCCGGGAAGCGGAGTTTTGAGCATCACTGTGGTACGCATAGCAGACAATTTAAAGGTAAGTTGATGCTTCCTGTCAGAACTCTGACACAGAAAAGTAGAGTTAACCATTAGTTCCTCATTAGCATCCATGGTAGTTCCAATTAAAGCTGAATAAGCACCACAAGGATGTCTTAAGTTCATCTTGAAGACTGCTTTGTTGGAATGTGTTCTTTTTTTACGATGAATGGTTATCCAGTACAAATGCTGTTGCCGTGCATGTGAGTTGGTATTTACATTGTTGCTTCATCATCAAATTTTTCTTTGACGTTCTTGAATCTGCTTTGAGTTGACAAGTTGCGTCTTAAGCAGAACATTATGTGTACATTTTTAGTGTCGTAGCGTAGGTGTTTTTTTTTTTTTTTTTTTTAACAAAATGTGTGTTTGTTATCAAATCTTTATTAATAGATTCATCATTAATTTTTTTGTGGATCATTAAATGGCTCATTCAGAGATGATAAGGTTACGTGAGTTGTGTTGACGTCAAGACGCAAGTGAACTCAAATTATCAGATTCTTAAAATAAAGATATTTCTGTAGGCAATTAGCAACTTGACAGATAGATGAATGAGCAGGGCAATGGGTCACTCTTGCTGGTTGTTAAGTTGGCAGAAATAGAGGCCAACCTGGGTTGTTGACGGCTTAGCTAACTTGTTTTCTGTTACAACGTAATATGATGCGCAAATGAAGCGAGTAAAAATGAAAAAAAAAAAACAGTTGCACACTTAGGTTTGCAACGCAACTCAAATTGTGTCCTCAATTGTGTGTCTTTTTGTTCAATTAACTGACCAGGTTATCATCAAATGTAGGGACTGTGAAGCTCTCACTTTTCTGATCAACCGGTAGGATTTGCTCCAAACATGGAAGCTATAGTTACGAAAAGTGTAAAAAGGCATTTGTACCTCTGTGCTTCGACTAAGTTGGTTGAACAAATCGTCAACGTACATTTGCTTTTGGGGGCGCTGCATAGCGTTGTTCTCCTGGCTTAAAATGCCCCTCCAGCCTGTTGGATCTCTATCCTGCCGTCTCCAATTTTGCGCTCCAAGCAGTTGGAAGTCTACCTCTCGCTGCATCAAAGAAGGGGTGATGGCGTCTTCTTGATTCTTATCGATAGAGCCTTACTTATCAATAGCTTACTTAACCACAAAGAGGTAGATTTCTGCCCTGATCTTGTTTCCTGTGTTACCAGGAGTGTCCAAGTCCATGTTGAGGTAGACAAATCCACTAACTAACTCGAAGTTATACCTATCAAAAGTCACAATTTGACCAAGTCGGTGATGGGATTCAACTTGTGTTCATGTTTTTAGTCAGCCGCTTGCTCCTGATTCCATGGAAGCGAGCGAGGAGAGATCGCTTAGTTCTTCCTATCACATCAATGTCGTTAGCAAACCTATGTATTTGTGTTGATTTAATAAATGTTAGTTTTTGTGACCTTTATATTTATCAATTTAGAAAATATTAGTGGGCTTTAGGGTTTTGTGTTGATTTATTTAAAATAATGCCTGAAATACTGGCCTGGGTGTGCCGTACGACTTTTTTGAGCGCAACATTAAAACAGTTGAATGAAAGTGCGTCACCTATTCCTAATCCTCTGGTGGTGGTGAAGATCTCAATTGAAAATCTACCAATTTTGAAGGAGTAGCAATATTCTCAAACGTCATTCTGACGAAGTATCAGTTTAGCAAGAATTGCAAAGCTACAAATGGCCAGGTACAGTTCATCCCTGTTTCCACAGCCGTAAGCTGCCTTAAGATTCATTAACAGAGGGTGGGTCTCCGTGTTTAATTCTTGGGTTTTCTCCAGGTAATGTGAAGATTTGGTCCATCGTAAAATTTTCAAGTCTAAAACTATATTAATTGATACGGACCTTTTATTTATTGGCCATCATTTCAGTTCAACAACTGGTTTGAGAAGTGTCTTCAGCTGGTTAACAGTGACTGCATATGTACTACAGTGTTTCCATGCCTAACTTTATAGGGCTCAAGACCGCCGGTTGCCTGTTTCTGATAACTCACATCAGTTACATTAGCCGTGTTTTTTTTGGAAAAGCTATGTGCAGTGAAGTATCGGCAACCGCCTGTTATTCTATGTCAAGTTGACATCACGACTACTTCATAATATACAGAAATATAAAGTTAAGTTATGCTGATTTTGTGTGTGACGTCACTATTATCTGATTTTTGTTTTAAGGGAAAACAAATAAATGTATTAATTTAGTTTTTTATTGTTTTATGTTTATAGTTCTCTCAAAAAAATCTTTTAAATCTTCAATTCTAAGATAAATTCTTTTTCACTGAATTCACTAAATATTTTTGTTCGAAACTTTAACTGGTCACTATGTTTCCATTTGTGACATTAATGCCAGTGCTGAAATGATCACAAATGTGATTCTTCTAGGGATACGTGCTTTTATTTCTAACAGAGTAAGAAGCATTTAACCTAAAGAAAAGCCCTGGTTTAACTGTGAGTGTAAAGATAAAGAAGCTATCAAGCTCTTTAACATTTTCGGTTCCAACGCTCATCGCCAATAAGAAACCAATTGTTTACTCTTCAGAGAATGCAGACTTGCTCGCCGCCCATTTCGCTGCCAGCTCCATGCTTCCTCACAGCAACGTTGCCCCTCCTGTACTTGAGAATGTACAGTTGAGTTCTCAGAGATCTCGATGTACACAAATCCGCTGGCCCCCGATTCTTCTGAAGAGGTGTTCTTCCACACTGGCAAAGCTACAGCGTAAGCTTTTCCATCGCTCCTACCCTTTTGGAATCTTTCCTAGAAGATGGAAAACAGCATTTGTCAAACCTGTCCCTAAGAAAGGTGACCCATCCTGCCCCTCCTCCTACCGACCCTTCTTTCTAAGGTCATGGAAACGCTGATTAACCGTCAGAAGATCGAAAGCTTCTCCATGACCGTCAGTATGGCTTCCGCAGCCATATCTGATGGCATATCTCACCGAACAGTGGAACAAATCTTTACATCGCTTTGGTGAAAGTAAGATAATTGCTCTTGATATCTCCAAGGTATTTGATAGTTTGGCATGAAGCTCTCTTATCGAAAATACGTGCTTTTGGGATCGATGATACTCTTGTTCGTTGGATTAGAAGCTATCTTCTGGCCGTTCAATACAAGTTGTATTGGACAGATTCAAGTCTGATTCCCACAAAATAAATGCTGGTGTGCCCCAGGGCTTTGTTACGTAGACTTTGTTGGGATTGTTACGATTATTTGGTATTTTGGAACGACAAACAATTTTCAACGATATCTAATAAAAGAACGCCAAACTAGTATTTCTGTGTATCATGGACTACTTAAGAGTCTACGTAGACTCAGGTATTTGCCATGAACGCTTATGGATGATGAAATGGCAATTGTGCTTGGTGGTTGGGATTGGTTATGCTGGGTTTACACTTGTCAATGAAATGGCATTTATTGATAGTTCAAAATCTTGCCATTTACTGATAAAGTAATCAGTTCATTTCCACTTATGTCATTTACTGTCAAAAAATTGTTTGCCATTTCATTGATAAAGACATTTTGACAAACCATTTTGTCATATCAATGATTTCTATTTCCACTAGTACTGTCATTTCTGAATTGCCAGTATGATTGTCATGAAAAAATATTTGCTTTATTGAAGTTGTGTTGTAATGTAATGTAATGAAGTTGTGTTGCATTAATAGTTTTTCCTTTTTTATTAAATAATAATAATAAATAATGTCAAAGAGGAAACATATAGCTCTTGCTTCGTTTGTTATAATGGTGGGAATCTGGATTGGAGCTCACAACGAGTGAAGGGAAAAGGAAAAGAAAAAAACCTGACTGCTGGGTACAACATTTGTTCCTCGACAGAGATTCTTGAGGTTTTATTCAAAGCTCTGCAATATGGAGGCCATAGAAAAAAGAAACGAGAATACCCACCTCGGGTAATTCAAGTTTTTCCTACAAACTGAAAATCTCCCGTCAGCGACTTATGTGTACTGGTCCCGGTATGTTTCTTGTGGGACTACTAATACGTCTGTAATTTTTGGGAGTAGAAAACGTATGGCTTGGCTGCTTTTCCGCTCACACGCTTTATTAAAATGTTAGAGTTTGCAGGGCATTGGTCGCAGTTCTTTTTTCTTTTTTCTATGATGAAGGCAACATTTTTTAAAAGAAAAATCCGTATGACGTAATTAGATTTCGTTATTTTGCTTTTTTCATCTTCAGAATACTCCATTTTAATGCAAAAAATTCTAAAACACAATTTTAATTTCTTTGTTTTGTGCCAGACAAAGTGATGTTTGTTGTGATGTTTTTTCTTGTCATTTCATTGACAACACATTCAACACGATGCCAAAAAAATGTCTATATCAGTGAACGATGGAGTTTGCCAATCAATCAATTTCCACTTGTCATTCAAATTCACTACCAATAAATGAGCGGCGCTGTTGGTCAGTTCAATGACTGTCAATTTTTGCAATTTCCACTTGTCATTTTTCTCAATGACAAAGAAATTTCGTCATTTATCATTTGAAAAAATAGCAACTGGAAACCTAGCATTACAAAAATCCATTTTAATAAAGCAGCTATGTACGTTCAAAACAGCAAAATTGTAACAGTAAATAGTAAATAATATTTAAAATATTATTTAAAACGTACTCCTAATTTTAATTAATTTTTTCAGGAGTGGGGGTTATAATATCTTAGAGAAATGAAAACTGCACAAATAGATGGAACGAGGCACCACTTTGGACAGAAAATTACAGAAATACTGACAAAACTGATATAGTGAAATGTCAAAAGTTTGTTTTCCTTCTGTTTGACAGTATTCAATTTTGTACACATAAACATTTTTGTAGCAGAAATTCACAGGGTATGGAATTTTTTTAGTCTCTTGTGAGCTCTATCTTCTGTGAAAAACTACAAAAAATTCGCAAAATAGAGCGGTTTCGGACAGTTTTTCGGTGATTTTCGGCGAATTTCACAGTTTTGCATAGCAATTTGAAAAAACTTTATGCTTGAAAGCATCTCGAACATGCTCTGAACCTCTTCTACTCTCAAATCTGAATGTGAACGAACCTGTTCTAAGGGCTAAGCTTTCATTAGACGTTTTTCTTTTTTTGTTCAGAGCAGAGTTTGAGCTGTCAAAAAAAAGTTGTATATCTTTGTTCGCTCAGAGCGTCAGATCTTCATGGCTAAAACACATACACGCTTCCTGTTACGAATATATAGCTTCAACGCGCTCTTCTGTCATCGTGAATGTGTAAATATTAAGAAGTTACAGTAAAAATATATTTTTTTTTTTCAAAATTTGAACATATTCATTGAGTAAAATGTCAGAAAGCGAGCAAAAGTTCAGTCGATTCGAACTTTTTTGTATATGACTCGCTTTGTTACGTTATCCTTACGTACGTCAAACAAAGCATTTGTAGAAAAAGCAGTAATGTGATAAACTTTAAACATTTCCGTATATTTAAACTTTTTCACATTGTCAAAGTCAGTTGTAAAGCGACTTCTTTCAAAGTTACATTTCTTTTTTCGTTCAGAGAATGATCAGAGCGTATCTTGTATACGCTCGGACTGAGCATTCTGGGAAATGCTGAACACAATAAACGTCACTTTAGAGTTGTAGGCTGTTTCGCTTTATCCCATGCACATTGCCTAAGCCACTCTTCGAAAAATGCATGCCAAAGCGAAAGAGAAAATTTATATTATGTAAATATATATGCATAATATTGCCGCCAGTTAAAAAGCAATATGACAAGTCTCAATTTGTGACAGCCAAGTGCTTAAACGTATTTCAAAATTATATCTGGGCGCAAGCAAACTTATAACGACTTGATCTTTTTCAATTTCGAGAGTTTCATTGCAAGAAAAAAGAGCAAATCTAGATCAAATCTCAACACGAAAGATTTGATCTCTGATGGGTTGGCAGATTTGATCTGAATGCAGACATACATATAAATAGTCTTTCAGTCAAACGTCAAATGGAAAATATTTTGTTATTTGTTGTTTGTTCTGAACTTGTGCCAGCCGGTGCTTAGCCAAAAAATTAATAAATATCCATTAAATATACGAAATAACAAATAAAGGTGTTTTTGAAGTGAGAAAATACCAAATATGGCATTTTGAATATATCAACTGTGCATGCCTGGTATTTTTGTGTGTGATATCAAAACTGTGTATGCTCGTCAGTGAATTACCAACACTAGGATTAATTGATGAAACAAGTTTCATTAAAAAGAGCAAATATCGATTTTCAGATCAAATCCTTGAAATTTGAATGAAACTCGCTATTAGTCTGTTAGGTTCAGAGAATTATCAGAGTATGCTCAGATTCAGAATGCTCATCCTCAGACTCTGTTCAAAGACCTTTTCTCAGTGAATAAAAAAAACTTATATTAAAAAAAAATCACTTGTACATATGTGTCATGGCTACTATTTGTAAACAAAAAATGGATCAAACTTTAAATATTGACTTAATTTTTAAAATAAAAATTTAATAGTAAAATCGAAAGTATCATAAAAAACCATCTTCTTCCATTTTATGGTTTTTGTTTTTGCAATCGCAATGTTTTTTTTCCATATTCATTTTGTTAAATCACAAGTCGATTATGTCGTGTTCAGTTATCACTCAGAATACTTATACTCTGAACTAAAAAAAAACGGAAGTCAATTATATCATTCATTAAACATATATTACTGACAGGAACGATTTGTGTATGTCAAACATTAGCTCTGGATATTTGACGTTCAAATTTGCCTAAATTTTGGGCTAAAGTGAATTCCTCGCTATACATCAGGAATGTACACCTAAAAGCCTGCCGCAACGCTTTTAATTATGGATTTGTGTTTCTGTATTTTCGTTCAAGAATGAAGAATGCTATAGCACTTTCTTATGTTAAAATGGCGAATAAATTTAAAGTGAAAAGTATGGATCCTCCTAACTTTTCAATCTAAACAAGTTTAAAATTCCTGATACCGACATTCAATTTTATTGAAAAAAAACATACACATACTAATAATTGCATTTATCTAATTTTTGGTGTTTTTCTAAATATAACTAAATAAAAAACATAGGTACTTCCATACACAAATTATCTCGATTTGTTTAGCTTATAAATTATAAAGCCCCAAAATACAAACGTACGTATGTAGGAGTAGTTACATATATCTATATAAAATTTCGAAAAACCCAAACTTTCCAATTGAATCAGAAAAAAGAAAAAAATTGTCAACTTTTATTAAACAACAAAACAATTCTGTAGGACCAGTTCATTGCATATTTTGCTATAAAACCAACGTTATCTCCAGCAGCGTCATACAAAAAATTTAAATATGGCCTCAAACAACCCTCAAAAACAACGCTCTCTCACCGACCGAAATGTCCGAAAATCCCCATCTACATCTCATTACTCACAAAAAGAAAAAAAAAAAATTCTAAGAACAAAATACCCAAAACATACACAACGTCTGCATTCCTTAACACTTGAAAAAAACTATCAAAACAGAAAATTCGAACAAAAAATATGTTATTCTTTATCAGTTTGACATTCTGCCATTAATTTACAATGGCGGTCGGTTTGTCGGCCTCAGCCCCTCAGCATCGGCATCCGACATCCGTCTGAATCATAAAATTCCAGTCTGAATGTCGATACTCTCACTCTGACTCTATTATACTCTGTGTTTTTAGTTCTGTTCAGTTATAGTTTCGGATGGTGGTCTGTCATTCTTCAACCCATAACATTATTACTCTTTGCCTCTCTATCTAATGCAATGCACATCATAAAATACTAACTTTCAAACAAAAGATGAGCCATTTTGGAAACTTTAAATTACAATTTAAATCAATTAAAACACTCATCCAGATGTAGGGTATCGATCGATTTTGTAGCACTGCACTGAACTGCATTACAAGTAGAGGATGGCGTTGTGGGGGCGTTTTTGAATTTAATTGAAGAGCGAAATCTCCAGAAAACAATCTACGTACATATTGTGTTTTTTTTAAGGAACATGGCTGTCATGACAGGTATGTGTGTCAGAGGCTAAGAAATTATTGATGTATGCCTGGCCGTATTGGCATTCTTTTCTATATTTTAAAGTTTGGTTCGACCCAAATCGAGATATTGCCAAAATTGAACTGCAGTGATGCCAACGTTATCTTTAAAATTCAATACCATGCTTGTGTTTATAAAGAATGAACAAAAAAAATTTAAAGTCATATTTTGCACTAAGTACTACACAAAAATTTAAGATACGTCAAAAAAAAAAAAAATTATTTTTCCATTACCAAACTTTGTGTGAAACAAAATGTATGCCCAAGTTAAAAGTCCATTTGATTTGGAGAAAAAAAGAAAATGGCTCTCAAAATATGGTCGAACTAAAGTGTGCACACTTAAATTTGGTTTTTAACGTTCTAACGAGGCTCTAGCAATTATGTCGGATTAATAATAAATGCAAAAAATAGTAGACCATGTAGTGGCAATAGATAAATAAACTTTTAAAATTAATAACTGTCAAAGCAGCTGTCAATAGACCAGCTTTGCGATAGACTTTGCGATAAACCATCAACAAAAGAAGCTTAAATTTGTAGATAAGTTCGTTTGTAGTTGGTTAAATGAAAAGACTGTAGGTATCTGTGCGTTCTTTTTGTTAAAAATGGTTAAACAAAGTTAACACACCCTTTTTCTGCGATGCAATAACACCATTTTATTTCTGGATGTCGTTTTCATATATTTTTCTCAACTATTCTCGTCCTTTCAAGAGGATAACTCTGAAAAATTAAATAGAGGTCAAGTAACTGGAAGTGAGCGAATAGAGATGTTCATTAATGTTTACACGCATAAAATGAAATACAACAACAACTTTTTAACAAGTTCGTAAGCATTATGTCCTTAGGATACAGCATACTTACTCTTCACCTTGATTGCTAGAAGCAGCAGAAAAAATATCTACACATAAAGGACACCTTTCACTTACACTCTACAGAACATCGTTGTTGGTATATGCTCACTTCAGAGTTCACATGAAAAGAAATACTTATGTAAAAATAAAACTGTCAAGCGAAAGAGAGAGAAGGATTTTATGAATATTCATAGTCTGATGACATCCATCTTTGTGGCGTTAATTTAAATTGTTGCAATGCCGCAGGTTTACTTCCTTCCAGATCCAGTTCCATGGGTATGCCATTCATGACACGACA
Organism: Platycheirus rosarum; assembly: GCA_963971375.1. Taxonomy (NCBI): domain Eukaryota; kingdom Metazoa; phylum Arthropoda; class Insecta; order Diptera; family Syrphidae; genus Platycheirus; species Platycheirus rosarum. Next base: position 118,111,066 of record OZ020509.1, on the reverse strand, counting down.
AAAGAAACCCAAGCATTTAAGCGTAATGGCTATAACAAGAGTAAAAGTAGAAAACACGGTGAATGTGAACGATGAAAAAAAACGAATTCAAAAGATTCTCATTCAAATCAGAACGCGTTACCTACGCAAACATTTTAAGGGCGTAAAATAAGTCAAAGGCTGACACTGACACAGCAAAGGTGTCATGGACAACAAACAAGAATAAGGATAAAAACACATTAATTTTTCAATATAACCGTGATTTGCATTTTTTGAATGACAGATGAGAGTTTAAGATGTTTTAAAGAAACCATTTTGTATTTCGGTTTCGCTAATTTTTTTTTAATAAACACTTTTAAATAGTCACTAAGGTAGACATTGACCGAAATCAACATGGATGACTTTTATGACATGTGACATGTGTCAATTTGCAACAAAATGAAGTTTTGTATATATTAATAGTTGTTATACTATAATTTTTTGTTTTATGTTTCGATGTTGGTATAGAATTGAAGATGATTTAATTTTGTCTTTTAAACACTGAAAACTCAAGTTTTTCCCAAGTTACTTTTCTGTGTAAATCAATATTTGAAATAAGACAATTCCCATTACGGTAAAGAAATTAACAAAGTTAGTTTAGAGAATTCACACCTTCAACCTAAACAGACGCTCCCGACAATTATGGTCCATGAATCATGACCGTTGTATATTATTTTTTAATGTCCCCCTGGAAATCCTGGTTTGCTCTAAGAGATTTGTATATGTATGTACAATTTTATATAAGGAAAAAGTTAAAAAGTGGGATTATTTTTTGTAGTAAATATGTTGCTGGGGGAAAACTAAAAATATTCCATTAATTTAAACTTTATTTATTTGTTGGTATTATGTCACGTCACTGCTATTTTTGTTTTTCTATTTTTAATGTCTAGTGTCCACATAAACTCTCGAGTTGGGTCAGTAATATAAGACAATTCATAAAAATCCCATTTATAATGCTTTTAATAATAAATGTAACTGGATTTAAGACCACTTCGAATTCTGCATATGGTCACAACTATCCAATTCACATCATCATAAAAAACATAAAACATATACTGATTTCGCAAAGCAAACGCGTTTTATTTAAAACTGATAAAGGTTATTCTAAATCCAATGCAAATAAAAGCACTTTTTCTGGTGGACATTTATAGCAATTTATAGCGATTATTTATTTCATTGCGGATTTCCCTAAGTTGAAATAAGCTGATTTCAACTTAGCGAAATACGCAACAAATTAGGGAAGCAACGCTTCAATCTTCTCTCCATCATTGACCCTCATCATCCTCTTCTTTCTCTTACACTTTATCATGATCATGATAAAAGCATCCCTTCAATTCAGTCGGAAAACTCTTATTTTTTACACTCGTAAAGCTGACTTTAATTGGCTTAAAGTGCTTCTTAGCAATAAAGATTTCAATCTTTTTCTAAACATAGAAACCTCAATTGATATAGCCCAATGTGTTTCCTACACAGATCAAAAAAGTTGTTTGTACCTCAGGGCAGCCATTTAGAACCGTTTTTATTTGTATTGGCCATAAATGATGTTGGTAGCATCATAAACTACTCAGACCTATTTATTTATGCAGACTACTTTAAAATTATGAAAATACTGCTTTCTATGATTCTTCCGTTCTTTAGCAAGACTCAAATTCTTTTCTCATTTGGTGTAAACAATATTTCTTAGAGCTTAATGTTACTTAATTTCAATAAGTGACCTTTTCCCGTTAACGCCTGTCCTCACAATCATGAATTTATCACTTTTGCAATTAACCTATACCAATCGATTTCTGAATTCATGATCTTTTTTGTTTTTATAATTAACGTGCGCACAAGGGGCTATTTGTTTCCCTTTTAATGTAGAGCACATTTCGCGGGCATTAGGATGATAGGGGAGGGGAAAGATAGCAGGTGTCGATTAACATTGGTTTTGAATCCTTGCAGATCAAAATGGAAAGGGAAAATCTCGCCGGGTAAACTATTCCAAATTCGTGTTGTGCGGCAAAAAACAGAATCCCTATATTTCACGGTACGTCCGAAATTGGGCTCAAGGGTGAACTCATGATCATTCCTTGCGAGACGAGTATTACGGGAAAAACTTTTAAGGTAAGGAATGCTGCTGGCTACTTCGAGTGAACATTTTTCATAAAAGAAACTATAGAATAAGAAAAAGGATAACATGTGACAAGAAGTTACATTTTTGCATCCATATAGATCAAATTATTCCATCGGGTTCATGAGGTGCTGGTCTTTCTAATCATTCTGGATCCATGAGTACGCCTGTCAGGTATGGTCTCTAAATCCGTCCCTTAAATTCGAAGCGGTGCAGCGAAGGTTTCTTTTATTTGCGTTACGCAGTCTTCATTCGTCATATCCCTTTATCTTGCCCCCCTACGAAGCCCGCTCGGAATTAATAAACTTACACTCCTTTATCAGGTGCGGCAAAGTAGCCGACTTACTTTATCCAACAACCGTATTACCTATGCAATCGATTCACCTAAGCTTTTTGAACTCATTTACCTGTATACGAATCCACGCAAACTAAAATCCATTTCTCTATTTTGCCTACACACTCATCGCAACACAATTACTTGAGTGTGACGCCTAAGGCCTAACCAAAAATGCACAAATAATTTAATACTAAGTTTCGTTCACTTTCATGCAATAGGTCATTTAAGTAAACGAAAATATCTGTAAATACATATACGTGTCTCATCTTTCCGAAATTTCAAAACTAATCATAATTCAGAATAAAAAAAAAATTTGTGAAATTTTTAATGAGTTAGTGTCAAAATTACACAAAACTTTAATGTGCATCATTTCTTGTCTTCTTCTATTTAATGAATTACTAAGTTATAAATGTTAACATATATATATATTTTAAATTGTGTAAAACAAACACCAAATTAATAAACAAAAAAATTCAGATAGAAACTTAGCCGTCCAATATCGATCAGATTTGTTTTAGACTGTTACAACTCATTCTGCCTGGCCACATTGACGGAATCGAAATGTAAAAGAGAAGGAATGATTTTTAATACGAAGGAAAGAGATGGGCTAAAGAATCCAAAATCTGCAGGAATTTCATAATTTATTCATTGTATATAGACTGCTATAGTACTATCATGACGACCGGTGGACGGTGGCGTTCCAAGCGGCTCTAGGGAAAATTAACTTGGTAAATTGAAAGAGGCGAACGAGTCGAACAAAGAGAATTCTAAGAGAAACTCTGTGAACATGTACTTTACTCTTTGCAGTTTGCAGTTTACATATATCCAATGATGCGAGTATAGTTTTTTTTTGCACAACTGGATTGCTTCACACAAGCAGGGCAACGAGATGGCTAGTTAAAAGGATTGACAAAAAAGAAGAAAAACGACTTTTGTAAATGAATGGTGTCTGGGGGGTGGGTATATGTTTAAGCTGGTTGATAAGTTTATTTTGAGTTTTATATTTTTTTCATATAAAACATTCGAGGGTAGGTAGATATTTAGGTATGTACCTACATACATCCCTACATAATGTGTGTATTTACGTAGGTATATTTGTTATATTATCTTTGATAAAATGTTCAGCTAAATTCAGGTCGATCGGTCGGTTGTCGATGTGGTAGATGGTGTGAGCGAGGGTGAGGGAGATACTAAAAAGGAAAACTTAATAAGCACATGTGTATGTGTATTGTGTATATCCTGTTCTCGGTGACGGTGAACAACGAAGAGGATCGACAATGATTTTATTTTTTGAATTTTCATTTTATTGGCTTCGTTATCGTTGATGTTGAATTTTATGCACAAGTAGCTTTGTGATTATAGGGACTATGAGTCAAGTTTAGGATTCGTGAACATAAAAAAATTGTGATAATAATCAAACATTACATCACGATGATAGAGAAACATATTTGAGTTGCTGGCAAAATTCTGTCCGTCTGTCTGTAGGTCTGTCTGTACGGATGTATTTTGGATTATAGCCTAAACCGATGAGCCAATCGACTTCAAATTTAGAACTTAAGGTTATTTTGACATTTTACACAGGAGTTTTTTTCAAATTTTACTTGCGATTATAGGGACTATAAGGCAAGTTTAGAATTTGTGAATATAAAAAAAAATTTAGATAACAATGAAACATGACATTACGATCATAGAGAAGTCTAAAAAAGTGATCGACAAAAAATGACTGTCTGTCTGTCAGTAGGTATGTATAACGAGCTGCAGCCTAAATGGCTTAAGCGATTATCTTTAAACTTGGTGTGTGTGATTATTTTGGCATTCCCCAGAGGGGACATTGAAATTTAAATTGTATGCCTAAAAGTAAAGGAAGTGCCATATGACCGTTGAGTTGAGTTGTTTTCTTGATTGAAATTTTTGCATTCAGTAGGTAATCGAGTTTTTTTTTTATTTGTTAGTTGTTTTTGCATGTTTATGTGTTTATCATAGGCGTCCTTATTATTTATTCTGTATGCTGTAAGCTGTTACGATCATAAAATGCTTTAAAATAAATAACGATAAATAAATAATAATACAAATAACGAAGTTTGCTTTCATTAGACTAGTGGCAAAATTTGAGGGAAAATATTAAACAAATAATTTTTTTATGAAATCAAAAAACACTATTCATAACGTTTTTTGGAAAAAAATGTTGTAAGCCATCTTATTTCTTTGCCGTTTTCTATTTTATAATTTTTTCATTTCAAAAACGTTCGATCAGTTTTTTGAAAAACTTTTTGAAAATATATATATAATTTTTTTGACTATGTCAATTTAAAGAAATCTATAGTTTATACTAGGAGAAACAATTAAAAAAATCTATAGATTCGTTTTCAAAATATTCAAAAAACAAAATAACTTTTTTAACAAATTTTTAAAAATTGAAAAAAAATGTTTTTGAAAATTTTAATAAGCAATATTATTTAAATCATAAAACACTACATATTTTGAAAATTTTATCAAAATCCGTCAATTAGTTAACGAGAAAGTCTAATTTCAAAAAACCGGTCATATGGGAGGTACCGTTATAAACCTTTTTTCGAAAAATCCATTAAAATTAAAAAATAGATTTTGCATAGAAAACATCATTCTGAAAGTTTTATCAAAATCGTATGAGCCGTTTTCGAGAAAAATAAGTTTTTCATTAAAAGTTATATGGCAGGTGCCGTTAGTTTTGGAGCTAGAATGCCAATTCCAACGGCCCAACCGTTTAGGCTGTAAATATCGATACGGACAGACAGACAGACAGACAGACAGACAGACGGACGGAATTTCCGGACCCACTTTTTTTAAATTCTCTATCATCGTAATGTCATGTTTGATTGTTAGAATTTTTTTTACGAATGCATAACTTGCCTTATAGTCCCTATAAATCGCAAGTAAAAAACTATTCGATTACTACTGAATGCAAAAATTTCAATCGAGAAAACGAAAGTTTACACCTGCCCCTAAATAAACAAATTAGCACACAGGAGCAAGTACGTGCGACCCAGTCGTGCCTTTTATAAGTATATTAATTTTTTTCTGAAATTCTTTAAATAATATGATTGAAAAGACTTTTGGCTTTAAAAAAGGTATAAGACATTATTTTAAATGTTGCCGTTATTTTTAAATATACCTATATAAATATATTTTAGTGTTAGATTACTTAGGCTACTTACATTTTTCTGAATATCAATTTTGGTTATGCATTCGTAATCATCGTAATGTTATAGGTATTTGATTGTTATCTCAATTTTTTTTCTGCACGAATGCATAACTTACTTAGTACCTACCTATAATAATTGCAAGTTAAAATTAAACAATTAGGTATTACAAATGTAAAAAACCCGTGGTATTTTTAGCAATTCTATAGAAGATTAGTACAAAGAAATATTTTGGTTTAACTATAAATTTCTTTCCCGCGAGCTAAGCTGGGTAGGTCAACTATTATATAAACCTCAAACAAACAAAAGATCTTTGTTACTATAAATCAATAATATATAATCAATCAATAATAATATAAATCAATTTACAAACAATTTTTGATTGAATTTCTGCACATAGTTCATTCAGATAGATACCTATATATACATATGTATGTACCTATATGTATATGTAGGTACCTATCTGTATGGAAAGTTAAATTCAAAACAAAAATCCATCCACTGCAAGGACGTTTGTATCTTTGTATAAATATAGCAAGAAGTAAGTTTGTGTTTAAATTTCAAGAATGAATGTGTACATTATTTGAAGACGACAACCTTCATAATACTAAAAAAAATTGAAAATCCTAAAGAATTCGAATCAAAAGTCTGGTCAATGATGTATATATGTACAAATATGACAAATACGTATGTAGGTAGAGCTTGTACAAAACTTGAAAATCCTAAAAAACTCAAACCAAAAGTCTGGTCAATGACGTACGCATGTATAAATGCTTATGTGAGAACCAGTTCTCATATTACATATTCCATATAAAAAAACGTAAACAATGAAAATGTTGGATCGTTTATAAATCCTTACAAAAAACTATTCGCCTCAGCTAAGCGAAACCATTGTATATATTAACTTCAAAACTGCTAGCAGTTTATACACATATATACAATGAACAAAACAAGATACTGAATTATTTCATGTTCTCCTTCGGTTTTTTCTTGCCTCACATTGTCACATTGCACATGCGCAGGAAACTAAGCACAAAGCATAACACTAAAAACCATGCTCTTAATTCTCTCTCACTCAAATAAAATGTCCTACACTAGCACTCCAAGCGGCTCTAGGGAAAAAGATTTTTTCTCGTCTCATGATAGTACTATAGGCAATGTATATACAATGAATTTATTTTAAAACTCTGTGCAGTGACTCAAGTTTCCTTCTCATATCGTTTCATTTTTGACAGACACATTCATTTGCATTTTATCGCCGTGATGGAAGGTTCATACGATTCACTTGAATTGTATATATTTGAGTGCTTTTACTCATTAAAAAAAATATATGCGTATAGCTAGGACCTTAAAAAAAATATTTAGAAATATAAGCTTATCAAACAAAACACATATAAAACACTTTTGCGAATAGATTCTTAGCACAGACTCAACCTTTCTTGGTAGAGCAAAGCTGTGTTTTACTTTTCAGACGTTCCTCTCGTGTCAGTTTATCTCAGTGTGCAGACCCGAGTTTGCAGTTATGCAATTGCGCGCTTCAGTCAATGTGTCCAGGCAAATTAAGACTAAATTAAAAGGCTAACTATAATGGGCGGAAGCATATGGAAGCTAGTGTCAGAACTGAACGAAACTTTCTCATTTGATCTGTCAAATGAAAATGTTATCCATAATCAACTGATGGAGATAGGAGTATGTTTCAAATCAATTTTATTTCAAACACCATAAGAAGTCAGCTGTCAAATTTTTGTTTGTAAATAGCAAATTCCGTCTGAAACTAAACTAACCAAAAACTTGACGAAACTCGCTCGTTCAATCTATTATATTTCTGCCTCAAGTTTAAAGTTTTTCTTATTTAATTCGTCATTACTCCATAACATGTTATTTATATTAACATAAAAGTCTAAAAAAAGAAATCATCATAGCTGATTGTTTCTATTTGTAATCACATTGTTTGTTATAATTTTATGTAAATATTCAAAACAGATACATGACGTCAATAAATAGAAACATAACTTTCATACATATCATATTGTTCACGCAAAAAATCTCGATATATCTGGATTTGATGTGAAATAAAATTCAAATGTCTTCTAAATATAAAACTATAAATAGTTAAGACAATTATGAATAATTGACTTAAATTGTTACATTTTGGAGATATTAATTAGTTAATATTAGAATGATTTGACATCTTAGCAAACAAATCAAATTAAATAACTATTTAAAAAGGTATGTACCATTTTTCCCACCAAAATGAAATTTCGCATTTCACCCTGCATTTCCGCAAATGTTGCTTATTTGGAAATCATAGTTTGACAATTCGAAAAAAATGTTTTTAATCCTTAGCAATTCATTTTTCATCGCTGAATACAGCAAAACAAAAATGTAACAAGGACAGTTCAATCATTTCTGATTGTTTTCTCATTCATTCGCACTGCAAATTTTTGACATGTGAAATCTTCTTGTTAATGTGAACACCATTTTTAAGTTTTTTATTTCATTTTGGTTACATCAGCCTATTAGATTTTTTTAAATACTTTTTGGAGAAATCAAACTAACCTTTTCCATACATTTGTTTTTTTTTTCTTTGTTCAACATATCAAAACTGTGGTATCAATATCAGAAGAAAAAAGTGAAAGACAGAACAATATTTCGTGTAATAATAAACAACCAAAAAGTATCAAGAAAGAAAGAAGAATATTGAACAAAAGAAGTGGAGGAATTTTCTATTTATCTTGGTCATTATTGCTTGGTAGAATAACACAGAACTGTTAAAACTAAAAAAATGACGTTAAAATGAGAGATTGTGTTATATTTACAGCGAAAAAATATTGCTGTCGAGTTGACAACGTAATATTTATAAATGTAATCCGTTCTTCTTCCCTAGTTGGACCACAATCACAACTCTCCCATTTCACTGCTTCATCACACCAGTGGCTCAAACCTCTTCGACTACTACCTAAAATGGTGACCATATTTTCATAAACACGTATCACTCTGTCAGTCGGACTTCCTCTTCTCTCATTGAAGAAAAAAAATTACTGTCAACTGATTTTGACATTTATTTCGATATTCCGACAGGCAAGTAAAAATGCGTTCATATTAACGATCGTTCGCTTATAATTTTTAATTAAAATGTCAATTAAACATCGAATTAAAAAAATTTTTTTTCTGTTTCTTCAATAAATCGTTTATGCGCTCCAGGGTAAAAATGAGAAAGTTTTATAAAACCTTAAGACGACACATTTTATATATTAAGCTGACAGTTTTTTTTTCAATCTTGTTTAAGTGAGTGTGTTGAGAAAAAAAAAATAACAACAACAATATCTTGTTCTCAAGTGGAACCGCAATTTCAGCGGCAGCACAATGAACTTTTCTTCAACTATACAAGTGCTACAATCAAGCATATTATGCAAAAAAAAAAAAAAAAAACGCTGTATCTGTATCTGAAACCTAAATCTGAACACAAACACCACAATGATGGGATCTTCTTCTGCACACACTTAATTCTTCGTTCAGGAATACTCGAATGTAATCAAATAAATGAACAAGAAATGCTTCCAAATAATGTGACACAATGAGTTGCAAATCAACTGCCGAATAGAGGGTTACATCTTACATATGATGTAAAAAAAATAGGTGAAACGGAAAAAACAAGCAAATGGCTCCTCACTGCTTTTCGATACATTTCAGTGAAAAAAAACGATAACATGTGGGTCGGCGCCGGGCACTACGAATGAAAAGGTGGCAGGCATTTTTTGCGTACTCTTCTCTTTTTATTCTTTAGGTGGATAAAGTTTAAAAAAATAGTTGTAATTATTTTAATTAACTGTTGTTGAGGTAGAAACTGGTGACAGTGATGCCAAGTATATCGTTTATTTCAATTTAAATTTTAAGAAATGTAAAGTTTGAAAATTAACTGAATGAATAGATGTTTGTTGATTTGACTGTACAACAGCACCCCCCCCCCCACCTGACTGTATAATATAAATAATCTACCGCGTTTTTAAACAGTGTCATATATATGTTTATTACATTTGCATCTTTAGGGAAATGCTTTATATGTAGCACAATATTGGGTATAAAATCGACTCCTGATGTTAAGTAATTTGGAAATGATTTGAAGTTTCATTTTCAAAATGAGCACGGAACCATCCGTCCGTTTTGCTCGGCAATAATAGGATTTCCTAAATGTTCTTTACTGTTGAAGAAAAATCAAGATTTCAGAATGCCATTGAGTGATGCTATTTCTTGCTGATAAGTAGTCCCTATCGTCGCCACCTTCTCTCAGGTAAAAAAAACAATTGTCCAAGACAGCATTACCCGGAACTATTCATGGGGTCAGGAGTAGGATTTCGTTCTCTGTCTTTCTTTGACAAAAAAGATTTTTCTGATATATTTGTCCAAAAATTGTATTTACATACTCGGTTCGCTGGAGTAAACGCTCGAATTGTTTTATCCGAAACTGAGTTAATAGACAGTCTAAAAGTTTTGTTATGAGTGAGCTAATCAAAATTTTTTTTATTAAATATTCTTCTTTCTTGCTTTTTTTTTTTGTTTTAAGAACTTTTAGTCATGTCTAAGGTGTAGTCAGGGTAAAAAATATTTTGGTGACAGCAAAATGAGAACACAACCACTTCGTTCGGCGTCTGATATTCAACAGATTTTTTTCGTCTTTGTAATACATAAAGAGAAAAAGAAAAGAGTAATAAGAATAATTAATAACTAACGATCGCTCTTAAGAAAAGGATTACGAGAGGACTTACGTACACAATTGTAACGTATTTTAGGGTGGATATGGAGAGAGGAGACTTTGAGTCTAACGAGTAGGTAGAATGAACTAAACGTTCATATATAACAGCATTCATTTGTAGAAAATAATAGAAAGGTTTTATACGTACAAAATGGTTATACAGTGGTGTCGTTAGTAACTCTAACGCAAAAACTACTACTAAAGTAACCTTCCTAATATTCTTTTGTAAATGTTCTCTTTTTTCCGAAAAAATCAACTAAAGTATAAAAAGATATTTGAAATTTTTTTTATAACTTTAAAAATAGTACAATTTAGGAAAAATACCATTTGCTTTGTCAAACTTGTTCATGTTTTTATAAAGCTTATTAAAATTCGTCATTTAAAAAAAACAGTCTCAAAGCTACTTCACTTAAAAAAAAACAGATCTCCTGCAGATAAATACTATTAAATAATTACATTTTAAAGTTATGAATAATCACCCAATTCTCATTTTTTTGACATTCATTTTAACAAATTTATGACTTTATTATTTAAATAAACATAAAAAGTTTTATCTCCCAGAATTTACGCATCTACACTCTGCAAACGACTTGAAATCCTTATTACCATAATTTTGACATAACAAAGTGAAACACTCTAACCTCAAAATTTCGTCACCGCTGTTATCTCATTTCACAAATAAAAAAAAAACTTTATGTAAAAATATCTCATAAAAAGTGAGTAAAACTTGGATTGTTACGTAACACACACAACTGTAACTAAGACATTGTGCATCACTAAGATGAGGGAAGCGCTTTTTCTCCCTTTTTCCTTCCTCGTCCTAGGGTACTCGTTATTGACTTCTTAATCTTAATCAAAGTAACTATTCATCCAGGCTATTACTCGACTGGGAAATATATTACATCGACAACCCTACGTACACACCAACAAACATAGATAGTATATGTCCAGGCTCCCGGTATCTGTATCTGTATTCTGGATCAACAAAAACTTTGTTATTCCATTCATTTTCACCCAAAAAAGTGGAAGTTCTTCTAAAAACAAGATACAATATCTTAAAAGACCACTAACAGTGTAGAATGTACAGATACATTTTTTTGGGTGTAGTAGAAGTTTTGTATGTTTTTCCTTCAAGCAATATACTTCCAGGCACGTATAGAACCAAGAGTCCCGAGTATTTAATTAGGCCACCGATGCGTGACCTTTTTTCCGTTGGGATATTCTTTTGAAGTATTGTTTAGTAGATAGATAACAAAAAAGTTGATTTAGGACGAACTGTTTCGTCGGTTGGTATAGCTATATACCTAGACATTCTTTTTTTTTGAAGGAAGATCTGGACATTCAATTTAGATAGCTGTTAAGATAAAAAAAAAAAGAAAACGAGAATGTAGACTAGGGCAGATTAAACGAGTTCCCTTTTAGCACCTAAAGTTGAAGGCGACAGAATTGTTTTGGCATTTAAAGCCATAGATCCACTGGTGTATCTTAATATAGCAGAATCTTTTGTGATGTAGGTTGACCGAGTGGTATGAGAATTGGACTGTCACTTGAGCGAATAATGATTAGAATTTGCTCTACATATGGGTATAGGTTACTGCCATAATTTTTTAACCACCATGATCTCATCATTTATGTTAGTAATGATATTTCTTGCCAAAAACTTCTATAATACGGACAATGTTCCAAAACGGACTTTAACTCCTTGTTACTCAAATTCAATGTGGGCAAGCATATTCATTATTTTTTAATTTACAGAAACCCAATTACCGGGTATTCTCCGATGAGGGAAGAGTAGTCCTTGCGGACAGAGTGCCTGGCGCAGAGGAAAAATTGTCTTTAAGAACAAAGTTATTAGTAATGCTGATGCCATCTTTAGGCAATAGTCTTAGAAATCGGATCGACTGGTTTGATGATGAATCCAAACTAGCAACTGAACGTAAGAATGTACCGAGCAATGTAGCAGTCTCATAGAACGCGGGCACGCGAAGATAAATATAAAGATCTCAGCAGAATAGAGAAACGACTTTACGAACAAAAAAAGACAGGCTGGGAGAAAAACATTATTTGTGAAAAGGAAAAAAATAGAGAGCGAGGTCTGCACCAGGCGCGGAAGTTCTACCAATCTATCAGAAACATGTGGCGATATACAAAACATTGGACATATTGTAAGGACGGAGATGGATGTCTGATTACCGACCCTGAAAGCATTCTGGATCGATTGGAAAGGTACTTCAATGAATTGTTGAACGGTCAACTCAGAGAAGAAAATACATAAGAAAGGAGATCTCACAAAGTGCAGCTATTAGGTGTATAAGATTGTTGAGTACATACTATCAATCAACACCTTTAATGGACTCTCATTCTCTTCAATCTGGCGTTAGAGAAAGCAATTCGTGACTCTGGCATGTCAACATGAGGAACTATTGTCACCAAGTCCAGCCAGATATTGGCTTACGCAGACCACAACGAAAGCTGGAACACTAAGTACATGGTGGCTACGGAGAAGATAAAATCATAAAATCTTCATCGAAGCAGATGATGTGGAAAAAATAAAGCCCGACAGACTGTTGATCTGGGCACCCTCTCTAAACTCTCGCATAAACGGAGAGGAACCAGATCAGAAAGTCTTTTCCAGTTTTTTTTTTTTTTTTTAGTAAAATACAAAATGATGGCGTAGACCAGGTCGCCAGGTGCCCAATTGTATGGCGTCGGCCAAAAATCGGGATATATGGAAGAACTTGTTGAAGGAGGCACATACATTTAAAGAATCCATGCAACTTCGTTATTGGTAGAACCAAATTTTTGCACAAAAGTTACAGCAACCAATTGTGCAAAGTCCCAAAAGCAATAAATATTTTTGGTCATAAGTTCAAAATTTTAAAAATTCTTCATCATCCAATGTCAACTAGATATACGTTGTCTTACAGCAATGTGGTACTTGTGTGTACTTGAGTATTAAAATTTTTCTATCGGACAAACTTTTTTACGCTCACATACATTTTTCTGAAGTGATTTTCTTCCATGCTGCCAAAATCATAAGTTTTTCCATTCCTCCAGCCTGTCCCTAAGAAAGGTGAACCCTCCTCCTACCGACCCATAGCACTTACGTCCATTTCATTCTTTCTTAGATCATAGAAACGCCGATTAACAGTTAACTTAAGAAATATCTAGAAAGCCCACAAATTTTTCATGACCGCCAGTAGGTATGGTTTTCGCAGCAATCGTTCCACTGGATGGCATATCTCACCGAACAGTGGTACAAATCTTTACAAGCTTTGGCGAAATATTGCTCTTGATATCAAGGCATTTGGAAGAGTTTGGCTTCAAGCTCTATTATCAAAAATTCGTGCTTTTGGGATCATTAATACTCTTGCTCGTTGAATTAGAAGCTATCTTTTAGACCTACGGCTAAGATTTCAAGTCTTATTCCAATAAACAATGCTGGAGTTCCCCAGGGCTCCGTTCTGTTTCCGATTCTCTTCCTCATTTTTATAAAAATGTTCTTCTGTCTGTTACTTCTAATTCACTAAACTGTTTTGGTGACGACTTTACCCTCAGCTTTTAATATTCGTGCGGTCATTCACTTCCTTCTTCGGACGTACAATTTCAACGGTACCGTATGTTAAGCTCATTAAACTCCGATTTACACAGCATTGTCAAATGAGGTAATAGCAATCGCGTGGAGTTCAATGCTTCAAAAACTCTATCCTGTCTTTTGTTGTTAAGGCCAAATATCCCCGAATGCCATTGTCCATTAACATTTGCATTAAGCAAACCAAAAAACTTTTACTCCTCGGTATGTTTGTCAACGACGATCTCTCATTAGTTCACGCTTAATCCCAATTTCGGACGTACCGTGAAATACAGAGAGGAATAGTTACCCGACGAAATTCACCCTCTCCAATTCATTTTAAAATTCTTTCAAAACCAATGTTGATCGGCACCTTTTGTCCCAGCCTCCCTTACAAATGGTCGAATCATCTGCAAATGGCAGTACTAGATTATAATGATTTTTCTAGTAATAAAAAAAAAAAACTAGTTTAATGGAAGACTTCCTTAAAACTAATATTTCACCTAAAGAATGTTTAAATAAACAGTTAATGAACCATAGTGTTTTTCTGGTTAAATAATAGAAAATAATTAAGGTGTTCCTAAACACTTTTCTTATAAAAATTATATTTAACAATAAAATGTGTTCGCTGCTGACTAAGCCATAATTCCTACAACAACAAATCCATCTGTCATTTTCTTACTCATTGAATGCAAATGAATATCATTATAACACCTAAACGGTTCGGAATTTGGAACTAAATGAAAATGTTATTATTTTAAATTTTTGTTTTGTCGAAACGAAAACATATGTCAAAATTGTTTTTTTGGTATGTAAAGTCACAAACGAATTCCAGTCAACTAATCACCATTTTTACCAGTTAAAGGCTTCAGGTTCATAAGATGGATGTTCTCTATCAACGGCAAAAACAAAAAATACAACAAAAAGATTAAAGTACCAAATGGAATCAACGACGACGACAATGCAACGACACGACACTATGCCTTCAGGGTGGTCTACACGCGGCCGGCCTGCGGCGATATTAAACGCGACCATACCACCCTGATGAATAGGTAGTCACATATTGGAGCTTTTTATGGCCCGCGTATTAGCCGTAACGTCGTCGTCGCGCCCATAAAAATCACATATATAGTATGTATTTGACTGTGAGGAATGGACGAAATGACTGTTTATTGGATTTCAGCTCGAAATGGCTTGGAACGTAAATATTCTTATGTTTTATATCCACCTTCAATATAAATTGGGTGCGATACAGGTTGGGGTGAAGGTTTTTGGTCGGAAAGGATTTTTTATGTTTGAATTGGAAAGACAAGACCAATGATTAATTTTTATATAAAAGGTACCATATATACATACATATTATAAAAGGCAAAAGAAAACGAACAAAAAAAGATTTTGACCGCATCGGTCCTGTCTGCGGATATGGAGTATGGAGTCCTGGAATGAAATTAATGGGGCAATTATATATTAAACTGAACTTACAAAGAAGTCTTTATGATTGACATGACAGCGAAGCTTGCATCATAGTTAAAGCTTTAATATTATTTACCTTTGAATCCTTTGCAGACGTATATTTCAATAATTTTAAATAAATTATTAAAAAAATTGAATTTTTTTGTTTTTTTTTAACATCTAATTTGTTTGCATCTGTTCGATTCAGTCTCAGAAAAGAAAGAAAAATTTGCTCGAATTTTTGAAATATAATTTATCCGAACAACGCCAAGAGGTTTCGCTAGTTTGATAT
Organism: Platycheirus rosarum; assembly: GCA_963971375.1. Lineage (NCBI taxonomy): Eukaryota > Metazoa > Arthropoda > Insecta > Diptera > Syrphidae > Platycheirus > Platycheirus rosarum. The sequence continues at coordinate 118,095,354 of OZ020509.1, read as the reverse complement.
TCTTATGAAACGTTTGATTTGAACAATATAAAGTTCTACATTTTTGATACATATTAGTTGTCGGCATTGGTTTTTGTTTATTTAATCTAAAGAGTTAAGTAATTAAGGGTCAGTTTCACATTTGATTTCTTAGTGCTAAATCCTTAAAATTAAATTAAAAAATCTTGATTAGTAATTATTAGAATACTTCAGTGCTGCTTAAATTTTGACGTGTTTGTTGCTATCTTTTTGCCGGAAATCCTCCATCTCAGTTATAATTGACACGCTTATGTTTATTAACTAATTTTACCTATTTTTTTATTCATTTCGTATTATTATTTCAATTTAAACGTGAAAACAACTAGTGGAAGATTCAATCATGCTTTTAAGTTCATGTCCAAAGCGTTTGTAATTTAAGTAATTTGTACGACTGGATCGCATGTACTTGCTCTTTTGTGCGGTTACAGCGTAAAATAAAATTTGATAAGTATTTATAAGAAGAATTTCAAAGTTTTTTATTCGATTTTTGTGACTTTAACTTATAAAAAAAAAACCGCTACATTTTTTCTGAAAAAATAGTTTTATAATGTTATGAATCATAATAATGAAATGTTCATCAAAATCTTTGAAACCGTTTTCAAGAAAAAAATAGCTTTTTCTAAGCGGTTATATGACAGCTACCTACCGTTATTTTTAGCCGTGAAAAATAAAATTTCAAAAAGCCGTCGAGGAATGCTAAAAGAACCCCACATACCGAATACTTTAGCAGTGTTTGGGCTGCTGATCGTTATACTTATAGACGCACAGATAGACAGACAGACATTTATCGTTACCAACTTTTTTCTCTATAATCGTAATGTCATGTTTGATTGTTATGTCAATTTTTTTTAATATTCACGAATCCTAAACTGCCTCATAGTACTTATAATCGCAATTAAAAATAAATAATATTGTGTCACTGTGAAACTGCACCTTAATATTTTCGATTAGCAACAGTACAAATTTATTTTCTGAGTTCAACTCAATCTAAATTGTGATGAATCGCACAAAAAAAAGCAGCTCGAGGATTATCTAATTTTAATTTTTTCGTCAAGTTTTCGATAAGTGATAAGATGGATGCAATGCTCGCACCACCATATTAAGAAGACAAATTTAACAGCTGACTTCTTAAATTTGTTTTGTAATGAATACACTATCAAATACTTTAGCTCCTTATTGGTAACGTGTTTGACAGATTGGGATACAACGTTTCGTTCAGTTTTGCACCAGCTTGCAATTGGTTTCTACCCTTTACTATAATGAAAGCACTCAGGTTCGTAAGATTTTGATTATTGATTTTAATTCCATTTCACTTTAATCTTAATACAATTTAAATTAATTTAATTTCAATTTAATCTTAATACAAGCCTTATGTCTTAAACTAACTTAAAACTATAAAACGTATGGCTAACTTCAATTTAATGGATCGGGATGATGATTCCGGAGAAGGAGTTTTAGGAACCTGAGATGAGTCGATGTATGCAATTTCTCAGATTATTCAGGTTTATGAGTTTTAGGCGATTTTTACAAATGATTTTGAAAAATGGATCATTTTGGTCAGCGAGCGTTTCACGAAGCCAAGTGCCGAGTTGGCATTAAAGATGCGATGTTATCGATATGTGACTATAGATACGTGGGAAAGATTTTATAAGTTTACGTGAAAAATTAATTGACTGATATTTGGCAAAACTGAGATTTAAGCAGTTTTTGAGGCACCGCACCTAGAAGCTATCGAGATCTAGTATCTAGTTGAATGAGAGAAGAGTCATGTGTGGAAGAAATTGTCTTCAAAAATTTTGTGTCATCAGGTAATAGTTAGAAAGATATGAGAATGTTTGATGACCATTACAATATCGTTAATAGAACGGATAAAAACGTGAGGACTTAAGTTGGTGCCTTGAGGGACCCCGAAGGTAGCTAAACAAATTGGCTGGAGAGGTTGGATCTGAAACGAACATTCTAGTATCGGTTTCCTAGATCAAAAAGAGAAGGAAAAGTTCAAAGACGAAAAGTATAAGTCTATGTGAAATTTTATCAAATGCCTTGCCTTACGTTCTCTAGAATAAAAATTCAACAAGAATGGTGTTAGTAGACCTCCATTCAAGATAGCTATGCTGTCTAGAAGAAATGAGAGACTTACAAAAGTACCTTAAAACATAATGCTTTTGAATATTTTAAGGATGCGGGAAATTTTCCTGGTATACATCTGATATACATTTCGTTTAGTTAAAACAATTCCTTGTGCTAACTCTAAAACCTTAATCTAAAACCCGTTCATAGTGGCCATGACAAAGCATTTACTACTGTCAAAATTGCATGTGTTAATGAGCCACAATACACAGCCATATTGCACATATGCCTCTGTTCAAGTTTCGTTAAGTATGGATTTTCATTCTGAATTACACTGACACATGTAAACTTGATTAACAGCTAAATTCAATATTAGGTCTGTTCATCTACTCTTTAGGTTGTTTTAGGAAAGCTGTCAAATTTTAAAGAATGGGGATGAAAACTCTCAGAAAATAATAAATTCCCTCAAAAGTAAAAGAACGCTTTGTGCATCAAAATAGGGAAACTTTTTAAACGTCAACAAAAATTAATAATTTAAACTAAACGAAATGAATGAATTAAGTGCAGATGAAATAAAAATTGTGATGGAAACCATTCTATTAGGCCATTATATTATTTATTTTGGGTTTAGCTTTTAAAAATTCTTCAAATATGAAAAACGTCAAATTTCAAATGTAATTTTGAGTTTGACAGAACTCACATTTCTCCCCCAAGAATTTTTGTTGGTTTAAAAAAGGGAGTTAAGGGGAAATCTTTTGCTCTCTCACAATCACTCACTTCTCACGAAAATTCTCAAAAATGTGTGTAAACGAACAACATTTGTGTGTAATTTTTTTCAAAATAGTCTGTTTTAAGGAGTAGACGAACAAAGCTATTTATTCATCATGTTTTTAGAAACAAGACAGAACAGTTCGTTTAGTTCATGATACACAAAAAACAAGGTAATATATTCGGGAATATTTTTTTGAATTTTTCTGTGCATCTACGTCATCTGTAGTGCCCGCATTTTGTATCAGCTTTCAAAACAATGCAAAGTTGTACTTCAATTCGTGTTTTCGTTCGGTTTGATTAAAAGTGTTCGGTTTAGTTTAGTTAATAAGTGTTTGTTTTATGTAGAATAATTGTCAATTTGTGCAGTTTTTAATTGCAATACAAAAATAATTGCAATATTCTTAAACGTTAACAAAAATTTGGTAGAAACTGAATAAATTGAGCAATAATTTTCGATTTTCGTTTGTTTATTTTTCATTTCAATTCGGAAGTAAAATTAAAAAAAAAATGGACACGACTGAGTGGCACGTACTTGCTCTTATGTGCCTAATTACATTGGAAAGCAATATCTTTGACAAAAACAAATAACATTTACGTTGAAAGTAACACAGTTTGAACTTATAAAAATGTATCAAAACCACAATCCTTAACGGTTTTTAGTAAAAATTAAGTACGCCACCACACGTCTTAAATAACAAAGAATTTACGAAAAAAGTATTTCGAAAATTGTAGGACGGATTTTGATAAAATCCTGTTTTTTTATTTTTAGTTTTTTTTATTTTTATTTTTTTTTATTTTGGTATGTAGTTTTTTAGTTTAATATATTATAAAATTTAAAATAATTTTTTTTAATAAGTTTTAAAAAATATTGATTTTTCAAAAAAAAAATCAAAAAATAATTTGAATTAGAAAAGAAAAGTTATTCAAAATTTTGATAAGCAGATTTTATTTGGCTATCTAGATCTTTTTAAATATAACATTTTACAGAAATCCATAGAGTCGTTACGAAAAAAATTAAAAAATTAAAAAAACCGTTATATGAAAGGTCCCGTTTATAGACTTTTCTCGTATATGTGGTTCTGATCTAATGCTAGCCAATACCAACAAACAAATTCTCAAAAATGTTCATCAAAAGTGTTGGAGCCGTTTTCGAGAAAAATAAGCTTTTCCTAGACGGTCGTATGGCAAGTACCTACCGTTATTTTTAGCTCTAAAAATAAAATTTCAATTTCCCCTCGGAGGAATGCTAAGAGATACACACATACCAAATTTAAAGGCAATCGCTTAACTCGTTTAGGCTGCAGCTCGATATACACCCGGACAGACAGACAGACAGATAGGCAGACAGACAGGCAGACAGACAGACAGACGGACATTTTTTGCCAATGATTTCTTTAGGCTTTCCTTTGATCGTAATGTCATGTTTGATTGTTATCTCAATTTTTTTATATCCACGAATCCTAAACTTGGCTTATAGTCCCTTTAATCTCAGGTAAAAAAACAATGTAAAATGGACAACCTAAATAGAGATGAAACAATTTTTTTAGTGGAATATAAAAACCGAAGATGTTGACGATACTGCACCTCTATTGATTTAGAGAACTCTGACGTTGACGAAGAACAGATTTCAACAACATACAAAATTATTTTGATTCAACTAGTTCTTTTTTATTTATAGTTTTCAATTGTCAAACTGACGTTTGGCTGCTACTTTTTTTCTGCTACAAACCTTTCTTCAGCAGAAATTTGCAGGATAGAAAAGCTATTTTCTCTCTCACGAGCTATCTCTTCTGCGAATTTCTACGAATTTTTGGTGTACGGGAACAGGAATAAACAGAACTTCGTAAAAATTCGAACGAAATCGTATATTTGGAACCTAACTATATTTCCGAAAGGACTGAAGAATCTGTCTGACATGTACAAACTTCGTAAGTGAGGGTGGACTTAAAAAGCAAAATTAATCTTCCTTGAATGAATTGACACTTGACATTGATAGGTTTAATTGTTTCAAAGAACATTTTTTTAATCCCAACACTGAACAAATTCGCCGAACCCAGAGAACAAATTCAAGAAGACAATACACGTGACGTCAAGCGTACATGCGCAATATTTTACTTTTTTTTTTGTGTATCACGAGGGTCTCTAAGCCCTAATTTTAAACGACCTCAGAATTGTTCACCTTTATCAACTTAAGAGTCTGTAATTGTTAGCGTTTTTTTAAATGCCGAACCATCTTAAATACAGTCGTTTGATTTTATTTAAAATACTTCTTCTATTTACTTTTGACACTTGTTTACCGACATACATAGGTGATCGACAAACCGTCATAATATCCGAATAAGAAAAAGATCGCATTTGTTCTTATTCTTTTTTTGCATTTATTGTCCAAGCATTTTAGCTGGAATCTGAGATTTTAAACGAGATTTTGTCAAAATTGCATTGAAATCTCTTAAGTCCTAGATCATTAAATCGAACATATCTTTTTAGTAATCAGCAAACAATTCCTCTCAGATTAGGCGTTTTTCTTTATTCACTCAGAAAAGGTATCTGAACAGAGTCTGAGCATTCTCAGCATAATTCTCTGAACCGAGCGTGATTTGAGCGCTCAGATATAATTTTGAAATACGTTCTAGCACTTGGCTGTCACAAATCGACACTTCTCATATGGCTTGTTCGCAGGCGGCAATATTATGCACATAATACTATTATCTCTTTCGTTTTGGCATCTATTTTTCGAAGAGTGGTGTAGGCAATGTGCATGGTATAGAGTGAAATAGCCTACAATTCTAAAGTGTTGTTAATTTCGTTCAGCATTTTCTCAGAATGCTCAGTCAATTTATTCTGAGCGCATACAGCGTTCTCAGAGCACGCTCTGATCATTCTCTGAACGAAAAAACAAATACAATTTTAAAGATCTGAACGCTCTGATCGAAAAAAAGAAACACAACTTCTTTTTTGACAACTCAGACTCTGCTCTGAACGAATAAAGAAAAACGCCTATTATTTTCTTCTAATATTCACTTAATAAATAAAAGAAGAATGTGACGTCATAAAATATCAAGATGACGATTTGTATGTGTCTACTGAGCATACCTTGTATTTCTGTGTATCATGATATTTCATATGTCAAAATTTGCAGCGAGTAGCAAATTTTGACATATTATTAAGTGAATATTAGATATTTTTTTAAATTGAAGGTTTAAACGATTTTTTTATGATTATGGGAACAATAAACTTAAAAAATACAATAACAAAATCGGCAAATTAATACATTGATTTACATTCCTTAGGAACAAAAATCAGAAGAATGTGACGTCACACGCATAATCAGCCAAAGTGAGCATACCTTGTATTTCTGTGTATCATGAAATCTTCTAGCCTGCTCTTTGCCCAAAATCCGAGATAAAATTTTGGTGGGAACACAGTTATTTCTTTTATATATTTTGACATTTACCGAATTTTCAACAAAAGTCATTATTAATGGGCCAAATCGAATGAATCTTTTTAAGTATTCAGCAATCACTTTGTTTTCCCTAAACACTACAAAATGGAGGTGTCAAGCAAAATGGCACTACCAAATAGTATCAAGAAATATAGATGAATCTTCTAATTGTGATTTTTCGATTGTTTTGTTGTGTTCAGCGATGACAATACTAGGTTGCTGAATATTAACAAAATTTTCTTCGATTTGAAAAAAAAAAAAAAAAAAAAAAAAAAAAGGATTTTCAATGAGATTTCAGCGAAATCTCTCATTTCGAAATCCTTTCAATGCATAGGGATATATAGGGTGTGAATTAAATTTTTTTTTTGATAGGAGCTTCATATTCCTTTATTTGTTTTTGACAGCAGACAATCAGTATAGTGCGTGCGGGTGGTCTTGGGGTATATGAATGTGACATAAGCACTCTTTACTCTTTTTGCATATAGCTTTGGTCTTTTCCGAGATATTAATTAAAAGCCAAGGATAAAGGCCGCATGAGATCCATAGTGACAGGGACAGTGACAGCGACAGCGACAGCGAAAGCAATATAGCACTACCTCTATGCACACACAAAACAACCGTTAAACCAGATTTCATTTAGAATGCCTATTAAGCCATGAAGTTAATCGATATGTACCTAAACCCAGGAGATAACACGTAATTACACATGATGTGTCGTCTGGTTGTGTTGGATGATGCAGAAGAAATTTTCTGCGTTGTTTAGGAAAATGTTCAATTATGTCCGTCAAATGATCTGTATAAAGTATAAAGGTTGCCAAAGGTTGTAGGTGGATTTATTGTTACGCGTCGACAACCCCAATGGATGACAACCCCATGATGTAAATGTGTGTGTATGCTTTTTTTAATGTATATGACACTGGGGCAGTTAAAAGTGTGTGCTGAAGCGGCGACGTGCGTCGCGTAGTGGGTAGATATCCGAGACTAATTATCTGCTCAGAAAACTATACCTATGGATGATGTGTTAACTATGCCCAGATATAGTTTCTAGCCATTGGAAGAGTGTGTTATTTATTTTTTGGATACCTGGCTCGGCTAATTAGACAGCTATAACTATGTATTCATATAGGTATGGAGTATGCTTCGTTTTTATATATGCATAGATACATAATGGATATATGTATGTAGCTGTCCAGACTACAGGTATAGATTCTCCAAGTTAAGTCAGCATCGCATTAAAACAACTACCTCGGGTTCTGCTTAAAACTTTTAAGCCCGCGGTGTTCTAGGACAATCTTTATTACCATACCATCGGAAGTCTCGAATTTGGCCACCAAACGTTGAAGACTCGACTGTGAAGGGCAACGCATCACGTCTACCGTAAAATGGGCGCAACGTAATTATCTTTTTGACAATTAATTGTTATCATTTGGACTTTCTTGTAATTGTGGGTTTGCATCAGTACCTAAAACCTAAATAATATACAACATATTTGACAGATGTCACCAAAACAACATTTGTTTGTTTCACAAAGGTGCATTTAAATAAAATTTTCTAGAAGCAAGCTTTTAATAACTTTGGTGTGAAAAAAGGCGGCTCTAACGGGAAATCGAACCCTGACTCTTTGACATGAATGCTATAAGAAATGCAACAACAGGCAATCATTATTCTAGGTATAATTTTAGGCATTCAAACCGAGTTAAAAATGTTGGATACTTTTAGGAGTGTAAGCCAACATGTTATTAATATCGTTGCTACGATTTGTTTGGGAACAGTATTTTCTCGGGCTAAAGGGTACCCTATATTGCATTTATAATTCTAGTGAGAATAGATATGGTTCTTTAGTCCTAATCTTTTTCATGACCTGTTGGTATAGCCAATAACGCCCAACAATTAAAGATTATATTCCCATCAATTCCACACATATCTAATCATCTCAGTTTTCAGCTTAACCAGTTCTAACTTTATATTTTGTTTTATTTATTTTCAGGTAAGATTTTAAGGAAGATTTTAGAATCCTGAAATAATTTCAAGCGTAAGTCACTATAAAATTAATTGCACGACTGGATCGCACGTACTTGCTCTTTTGTGAGGTCACAGGGCCAAATAAAATTTGATAAGTATTTATAAGAAGAATTTCAAAGTTTTTTATTAGATTTTTGTGACTTTTTATTGTTTGAAAAAGTACGTAAAAGAGTTTTTAGCGAAGAAATTTAAACGCCATTTTATTTTTATAAAAAAAATTTAAACAGTCTGATTATTTTTTTCAAAAGCGTAGGAACGGTTTTTATTTAACAACTTTAGTTAAAAAATAATTAATGAATACAAACTTTAGCACAAAAATAACATTAATTTAAAACAAAATAAAAAAAAATTACTTACGCGTTTTTAAAATATCCATTAAAAAAAAAAAAAAATTTCATTATTAATACAAAAAAAAAGTTTTCGATAATATTTTAAATTAATATTACTTAGGCTCACTACATGTTTCTGAATATCAATTTTGGTTTACACAATTGTTATATGTTAGAAGTACCGTTAATATTTGAGCTAAAAAAAATTCAAAAAACCCCTGTGTAGGATGTCAAAGTAACCTTATGTTCCAAATTTGTAGACGATTGGCCTTACCGTTCAGGCTGTAGTTCAAAATACACACGTACAGACAGACAGACAGACGGACTTTTGCCAGTGACTCAAATATGTTTCTCTATCATCGTAATGTCATGTTTTATTGTTATCTCAAAATTTTTAATCTGCACGAATGCATAACTTGAATTATAGTACCTATAATCGCAAGTAAAAATTATGCATTTTTTTTTACAAAAAGTTAAAGTAAATGTATTTTCTAGAAAACATTTTTTAAATTTAAAATTTAAAAAGGCATTACTTGTTGAACAAATGAAGCCTATCAACCAAATAATATTATAATGTAGAAACAAAATGCATAGATTTTCGGAAAAAAACATGTTGTTTTCTATGTAATGTCTTCCGGAGCATACATTGTGTTCAACAACATTCTTGTGTCTCCTAAAAGTATGCTAAATATTTGCATTATGTCTCGACTGAATTCGAATTCGAACACGAACGCACAAACAACCGAAAGCTTTGGATAGTACCAGAACTACGCAATGGAAAATTACCAGTAGAGAGTTTGCCAAAACCAAAGTTTTGAGAACTTTGTCAATTTGTATAAATACACCAATAGGTGGCCTTAAGAAGACAGTTAATTTTCAAGCGTTGAAGCGATAGTAAAAAGTGGTTGAATTGAGATAAAATAAAAACTGTTGAAGTATAAAGACTAATTTGAATCGTGATTAAGTAGAATAAGTGAAATTATTATTTGAACCTTAACACGTTTTGTTTTAACAAATAAAGAGATTTGTTATGTTATTTTAAAAGTGAGATTGATTTTTATATATTTTATCATTCTTCTTTTTCAATTGACAATTGTTATTGTTGAATTGTTGCTATTGGTCCACTTGTGAGGTTCGTCGAGTTGCTCTTAGAAAGAGGCCGAGACTCGTCGGGTTTTTTTTTCATGCAGAGTACACTGAGCATAAGAAAGATAGAGAAGGGAAGGACATCGATTAACATTGATTTTGAATGCTCTCAAATCAAAATTTCAAAGCTAAGGGAAAATATCGCCGGGTAAACTATTGTTTGGCTAAAAAAAAAAGAATTTAGATTATTCCATGTCTGAAGCCAAATAAAAACAGATGTCGTTGCATTTCTTTTATCCAGGACTTTTAACGACTTACTGGAACATACGGCATGCTATTGACTTTTGAACTGAGTTCTCAGGGTATTTTCTCTTTCTATATCCACCACCTCAGTGAGTCATACTGTGTTTTATTATTGATTGAGGATTGCTCTCATTTTCTTGCTCCTGATGTCATGCAAAGGATCTAAATTTCAAAGGACTTAAGCTGTCTACACTTATGAGACACTTGTAGTCATTACAAGATCCCTCAGATAGTTAAACTTTTCACACATGGAAAGAACCGTTTTATTCAAATAAATTTCCGAAAGATGTGGATCAGAAATGGACAGCAAAGATTTTCCGTCTTTTTCGCGCTAACAAGATTTATTTCTCGAGACCATTTATCAAGTGCTCGTTGGAGTCGTCAGAAAGCCGTATTAAATGGTTATCGACCCAATACCCCTGAACGGTCTTCATGGTTCGTTACATAAGGTTGTTTGACTAGTAGCTATCGCAATTTCGTGTATTAGCCTAGATTAGGATAAGGTACTTTTCTCTGCATTAAGGCTAATGATCACAGCTGATAAGTATCATCATCATCGGGGCCAACAAGTTCTTCCATAAATCCCGATTGTTGGCTGACGCTATTTTTTCAACATAAGCAAGGTGTGGCTCTGCCATGCTGCCTTCTACCATAAAAGGAACTGCAAAAAAAAAAACTCCGAGCTGGTTCCTTTTCTCTGATTCGGTTCTCAACACACCGGAAATAATTTTTTCACCACATCTGCTTCCAGGTAGATAAGATACTATACAATTCATGACTGCATCTTCTCTCAGTCCTACGTAAGACTGGACATTTTGTAGGCAAAGTTTTCAGTGGTTAAAAAAAATTATCAAGAGGAGTTACCAGTTCTAAACAAATACATTTTTTTTAACAGTGAATAGTTCCTTAAAAAGTCTTTATTAAGGAATGGATTTTCAATAAAAAATGTTTTTATTAAATTTTTAAACTTTTTAAAACAAAACAATTTGACAAGGATTCATGAAAAAAAAAACAAAAGCAAATGCCCTTTGAATTGAATGTACATATTATGTGCTTCTTTTGATTATGTGCTTCTTTTCCAATAATTGATTTATCAACGTTCGGCTGCAGGCGTTTTCTTTGAAAACCTAATGATTATAAAATATGCAATTAAATTCCATATTATCCTACAAGGCATTTCGAATCAATAAATTCTTCGAAAGCTATTCAAGCCTAAATATATTATCTTTTAACTGAATAAATTCCAAGGATTTTAGAATCCCTTGTGGCCTCACTCACTACATAATATTCTATATTTTCTTCCAATATCAAAACAACATATGAGATGTTAGTTTACTTAAAAATCCCTTAGGAGGAAGACTAAAAATTCGAACTGGTAGTTGAGGCAAAAGGTATGAACTTTCGGGGAAAAACGATTGTGTTTTCGAATCAAACATATAGCATCAACCATTTACGGGACCTTTAATATTTTTTAGGGAATAAACGAAGATAGAAATGAAAACCTTCTTTATGTCTGGCTATGGTAACGATTTTTCCATTTTCACTTCAGGCAATCGCATAAATGATTGAAATTTGAAACTTATTCCAGACCCAGGAATGTGTTTTAAGGGGAATGGGGATGACCTTTGGAGGTGGATCTACCCATCAATGCTGAGATATTATTTCGGGAGAATCGAAGCATGATTCGTAAATCATTTGATTTAACATTCCCAATGATCTTTAGGTGTTCTTCGTATGCTTATTCCTGCAATGTATTTGTTAGAGGAATTTCGCCAGAAATGTAATTGAATTTTTTAGGATAGGAGAGTGGTGTTTGGAAAGCTGGAAAACCAAATGTCAAATTAGTGGTAGATAGATTTGTGGATTTTGTCACTCCTACGTGATCATGACATTAGCTTTTGTAGGCAGTACACAGCGTGGTGCTTTTTGGGTTGGTTGAATATGCCCCTCCAGCCGGCTCATTCTCTACCGGAAGGACCGATGTGATGAGTTTTTTGTATAGCGTTGTTCTTCTCGATAGGGCTTTATTCTTCAATTGTACAAATGGTACTAAGATTCCAATTATGGTGCAAACTTTCCTCCGAATATATTTTGCAGATTAGTTGGTGTATGCACCTGACCAGGTCATGTCCAGACACATTTTTACCTCCCGCCTATCGGAACTAGTTGCTTTGATTGTTTTTAGTCTGACAATTGCTACTTTGATTTCTTGTTAGTCGGTGGATGTAAATAGTCTTTCATTAAGGGCTTCATAACTTTAAATTCAAATAAAAGTGTGTGTGATATACATATCATCGAATTTTTTTATTCGAAATAGAACACCAAATGTCCGCCGCGGTTTCTCTTCCAGGCGCGCATTCGAAATGTCCAATTTACCATGACTCTAGCGCATAAATCAGGATGAATTTGATCGATGGCATTGGTTATGTTGGTTTTGAGGGCCGCTGTGGTTTGTAGCCTATTGGCATAGATCTGCGACTTAAGAAAACCCCACAAAAAATAATCTTATGGGGTCGAATCACACGATCTCGGTGGCCAGTTCACATCACTTCTAAGTGAGATGACCATGCCCTTAAATCGCTCGTGCAAAATGTCTTATGTGGCATGAGCTGTGTGGCAGGTTACGCCGTCATCCTGTTCATCTAATTAAGGCCAAAAGGAGTTGGTAATAATCGACCTATAGCGCTCGCCTTTTGACGGGGATAACCTGGCCAACATCGTTTTCAAAGAAATATGGACCAGCCAAAAATCCACACCAAGCAGTGACTTTATCGGGATGCATTGGACTCTCTTGGACCTCATGTGAATTGATATCGTCCCAAATTAGACAATTTTGTTTGTTCACATACCCATTCAACCAGAAATGGACCTCATAGCTGAAGATGTTTTTTTGTTTGATGGGCGAAGCGCGCGGAACGTTGCCCCAACGGACCATCCATTTTGATAAAACAATTTTTCACTAGCTTTAGCAATGAAACAAAGATAACATTAATTTTCCCGACGTTTCGACAACGGTTTCTGTCGTCTTCAGGGGATTCAGGCATTTGTTATTGTTAATATCGCAGTTAACAGCTCTTCTCAGGTCTGTTCCATCCCATTGCATCTCCTGGAGTGCTATTACATCACTTTTTGAAACTGGCGAGGTTTCGGCTAGGTTCAGTTTTTGCCACATTTTTGATATACGCACGTTAACGTGCATACACATTATTCACTGTCGGTTTTCTTCTTCTTTTTTTTAGGGGAAGGGGGGGGATATCGTCAACATTATTGGTTTGTTCATCCGAGGCTTTTTTTTTTTTTTTAATAATTTACACGCGCGAAAGGGGTTTGTGTGTACCCTTAAAATGTTTAAATACCGCACGAGCATTAGGGAAATGAGGAGGGATAAAAGAGGAGATACCGATGCACATTAGTTTTAAAGTTCTGCATATCAAAATGGGAGGGAAAAACAGAGCCTGGCAAAGCATTCCACATTCGTGTGGTACGAAAGAAAGAATCTCTATACTTAACAGTACGTCCGAAGTTAGGCTTAAGGGTAAACTGATGGGCATTCCTAGCAGTTCGAGTATTACGGCCATTCGCGGTTGAGAAAAATAACATCAAACATAGAACATTTTTTTTATTGGTGCGACAGCTCCTTGGAGCCAAGGCCTAGTGACTTATGCTCTCAATTATTCCTGTGTGTGTTGTTAATCTGCAAGAATTGAGATGCACTTTTTCGAGACAAATTTTTATTCTTGGAGATTTTGTCAGTTCCTCGCAAGCGCAGTACCCCGGAAAAGAAGGTGGCTATGAGCGGGATTCGAACCCAAGCTCTTCGCTTAGCAGTCCGACACACTAACCACTGAGCCATGGGCTACTACATCGATATCGACAATATCGACAAAACAAATATTAATTTAGTTTGTATAAGGCCTTTATAGGCAAGCCTTACACAAGCTGTATGTATTGATGTGGAGAGCACTAAAGCAGCTAATTTTTTTTTAATTTTCAGTAAACATCTTAAGAAGGCTTTATTCAAGCTATTATCTACAAGCCTTGTATAGTACTTGCCAAACTCGCTTTTAAAAGCTTTATATCAGCAATTTTTTTAATTGTCAAAGCTTGAATTGTGTGGCTTTCTAAAGCTTGCATGTTCTTAGCTCTTTACAATCTATTACTTGCCACCAATTACGAAAAAATTGGGCTTTATAACTCAAGCTAAATTTTATTTGAGAAAAATAACATCAAAGGTGAATTATTTAACTTCACGTTACCATTGGATGGTAAGGCATGCCGTCGCTTATAAAGATAGAAAAAATGCAGGTTTTGCTTTTGTCGACGAGCGAATAATAATTTTGTTTGTATAAGAACTTTATAGCTGCCTTATACTAGTTCTTTCCATTGACTTGTGGGAAATCTTGAAGTGCGTGGTTTGCGAGAGTTTACCTTATACAAGCTCTATACAACTATTGCTTGTCAAATAGGACCTTATATAATTTAAGTTGTTAGTTTGTCCTGCTTCTAGCTCCTGAGAAATTTAGTCAGATATCTGCAATCCACAGATCTGGTTTGCGTACCGCATTCAAAGTATAACTTACCTTATAATGAGAGTAAAGGCTTTATTTTAGTATTAGGTTTTTTTATTTAGTTTTTCCACACGAAACTCATTAGAAATTTCTTTCTTTCCTGGTGAAATTCACATAAACTCTGGTTGTTACCCCTTCTTTTTGTACACTTTTTTCTTGACATTCCTGCTGTCTGTAATTTCTATCATTTTGTTCAATATTTATTGTGATATCGTTTCTTTCTTTTTTATTAAATGTGATTGCAAAATAGCAAAACTGCTATTCCTTACCCTGTGGCCTGTGGGATGTCTATTTCAAAGCCATGATAATAACTGACTTTCCAGTTTATCGTTGCAAAAATTCTTTAAAGGACAAACTTTCCATACCATGTATTATATAGTTTGAGGAGGATTTAAAAGGATAAATTCGATGGGATATCTTTTGGATTTTGTATCTTTTGTGGAATTTTTTTGATTAGCTCTAACGAAGGGGAATAATGTCAATTTTTTTATTTTTTCCTAGGATGGGTTGTTAGCATTTTAGAAAAAGGACTCTGGCTTTTTTTATTGTCATATATTTTACTTGAGGCTTAAAGAAATGTCAAATAAACTAACAGCATTTGTGGTCGCAATTTATATTTGAACCAACAATAGAAAAGTATCTAAAAAAGGAAAAACCTCAACAATTGCAGACAATCTTTTTTTGGGTGGCAATAAATTAAGCTTATAATGCGGGAAAAGACACATTTTTTGCTTGTTTTCTCAATAAATATTTATATTGACAATTAAAGATATTAATACTGAAGCTAATGGTCATCGAATAAATAATATAGCCATACCGGACAAAAAAATGGTAATTTTCGGTTAGAGATGGTTTTGTTAATTTGGTGGAATCATGTTAATGGTATAGTCCATTAGGGATACGGCTATCTGCGTAATGACCATGTAAGTTTTAATTTGCAAAGCTGTGGTAATCTTTGTTGTCTAAAAGGATAATCAGGGCTCTAGGACTGTGGCAATTAACATGAATGGTGTATGTGTGTGTATTTAAGTATTTTTTAGAGGTTGCTTAGCTGGCAATTGACAAAATTATTGCAGAAAATTATGGTTAAGGTGACCCTCAAATAAAGTCAATAAAGGTGAATTATTTATAAAGGTTTGTGGTTGGTCATCCTTGAATGAATAAACGGAAGTTTATAAACTATTCAGCAATCAAAAAATACACGATAACAATCATTTTCAAATGTTTTTAATGGTCTACTGCAAGGCACTTATTTAGGACCTCAATTGTTTAATGTTTACGATTTGGAAACATAAATGTCTTAATTTGTATATCGTTGGCATAGAAGTGCTTCGACGTTAAAAGTATTATTGAGAATGTATCATTAATATACATTAAAAAAATTGGATCCAAATAGAAAGAAATTCAGAGAAACCATTTTGGAGAAATACGGCTTGCTTCCTGTCGCTTTTTAATTTTACCGATTTTGAAGAAACATTGAATCTATAGCGCAGTTTATTAACAAGCAGGTTAACCATATCGAATTCTTTAAAAAAATCTGAAAGATCGAGAAATGTTACACTATCGTGATCAATTTCAGTCAACCCTCAGCAGAGCAGTTTTTAAATCATGGTTTTGTTACACTTTTAATCCTTTTTTCTTGATATTTACATGGGCATTGAAAAGTATAATAATGTTTTCATTCTAAAACATCACTTGTTCATTGGATGAACGTATAGACTGCTTGTCAGAGTCACAACATTACTTCGCATGTGATGCTTAAATAGATGTCTTCGTATTTGAAGAATAGAAAAAAAGAATCATAAATTTTACCACAAGGGAGTCATCTTGGTCCTTTAGTTTTAAGAATATATTTAAGAGTTATAGTTAAACAAACTTGTAATTATCTGATGATTTATGCACACGAAAATGATTCCGACCACTTCGCAGTAGAACTCAGTTTAAGACATCATCAAAGGATATTCTGCTCAGAACAAGAGTTCCACATCGGGTATGAAAGGGTGAACATTCCGTACCGAAATTCAAAGAGGTCTCCCGGAAGTCGAAACCAACAGCAACTTCTCTAACAGCGAAATCTATAGCGCCATAGTTCTAGACTGCAGTCAACAATGCCTTGGAAAAGCTTAAAACACCAGCAGGGACTGTTATGCGAATATACCGGAGCATATCCATATCACTCAAAGACAGAGAATCCGTAAAAAGCTTCAACGGATCTACCACAGGTTGTTAAACAGAGAGATGAACGAATATAAGTATAAACCCACCAACATTATGTTTAACCAGGCAGTAAAACATCACCAGGAGGATGAATTCTCAGGAAGAGGCTTGAGAACATTAAACCGGTACCCGATTCCTTTAGGAAAATTAACCAGCTTGTTGGGAAAAACAGTTCGATGCCAGATACCATAATGTATGGGAACATTTTGCAACAACACCAACCGATAAAAACTCTCACTAACTCGTCATGCTTTTACCACCTTCGAGAAATTAACTGACATAATCCTTGGAGGAAATTCTAAGAAGTAAGCCAGAAATGATAAGATTTTTAACTTTGTGCTTGCTACAGATCTCGCCATTCTCCTGCTGATGATCATTTTCAACAACTGCCTGAACAACAGCTACTTCACCGAAATATGGAAAACAGCAAAAGTGGTGCCCATTCCGAAGAAGACCAATAGGAATAGCATCGAGGGATATCACTGCTTTAGTATTTCTTCATGCAGTTTGGTTTCCGAGCATCCGCTTCTTGGGCTGCACTCCGACGTGAAACGCGGACAACAAGAAAGAGACGACTTCGAAAAGGCTTTCGACACAGTTTGGATAAAAGTAAAAGTATTCAAACTGTCAAGTCTATGACTACATGATCATGAATACTTGGTAAGATGAAAAAAATGTCTAACCCATAGATCGTTTTTTGTAGGTAATGGTTAACAAGGAATATGCACCAAGAAAGACGATCAGCGCTGGAGTTCCACAAGGTTCCAAGTTGGTCACCATACTTTTAAACATATGTGTACCAACATCCCAGTGACGAAAACAAAGGTGTATGCAATGACTCATTAACATGCAACAACCTTTCACCGGAAATCGCGGCCAGGAGAGTTGAATATCACATAAGAAACTTTTGGGACTTCTACCTTAAATGGGGTGTGAAGATATATATAATAATAATAGCGATAAAAAGGAGCGTATCTACTTCAGAACGCCAATAATAGCAACAAGCACCGTATGAACCTACCAGGCAACACAGTTATTAGGGACAAAGACAACAGAAAAATATCTTGGAGTAATTTTCACCAATCGCTTCAAATCTAACAAACACGCTTCATTACATTACATTAAATTTTAATCTACTCCGTAGATAAATCTACGAAGTAGATTAGTAGGAGCACTGGCTACTGAGGCGATCGGCTCAGACAATTACAAGACAACACACAAGACGACATTGATACTGGACAGATCAGAAGAGAAGGGGAAAACATCTTTCTTCTAACCACGCGCAACGATGCTTGATTTCGCTGATCTCACGGGAAGCGATGCTTTATCGGAGCCAAGGCCGTTGACCAAAACACGCTTCATTTATGTTTAACGGTAGCTAACTTTTTCCTACGTCCATCCTTCCACCCGCTTTGGTCCCAATAACTCAGTTCTCGACACAGCTCTCCAAAAATATTTTGAGGAACTTGAAGGACCACCTTAACTTGGAAGTCCGGCAACTACTATAGAACCAGCAACGAACACAAGAGACGAAAAACAATTCCGCATCTCCTATCCTAACCTTAATTTAAAACCCAACCAGACAGTTATTATAAATAAGAATTTATAAATAATTTCAATTAACAAAAATTGCAATCAAAAATATGATATAAGAAGAAATATATATATTGTTGGGCCCCCTGTTGTTAAGCCGACATAATTTATTTTATTTATAAGTTAATTTTAGGCCAATTGTGTAATTGTAGGACACACAGTTGATGATTATGCGTTGAAGTGGAAACATCGAAAGCGATAATAAAAAGTGGTTGAATTGAGATACAGAAAAAATTGTAGAAGATTAAAGAGTAATTTTAATTGTGATTAAGTGTAGAAGTCAAATTGTTGTAAATTGAACTTAAATAAGTTGTGTTTGATAAATAAAGTAATTCGTTCGTATATGGCTAAACCAGGACGCCTGAAGCGCTGATATGTGAAACTGGGTAAAGTCAGACAATAATCGAAATTAATGGAAGACCTTGTTTGTTGAGGCCCGGTCCGGATCCCAGTTGTTGCGCCAATGATGCTGATGGCTAGTGTCGGGATTTTCGAAGAACATTTCAAAATAAATTGCAACATAATTCTTAAAAAAAAAATATGTAATTACTTGTCATTTTAACATGCACGTTATAATTAATCATGAATCAGTTTAATCCCAGGAATACACAATGCTAATTAAAATAACTGGGATCTTCGCCGGAAATTATGCAATGAATGTCTTTTCAATGAAGTCCCGAAACATTTTTATCCCAACTCATGCGCCGTCAGTTGGCGTCATTGAAAAAATAATGCAAAAATATTGTTTTTATTAAAATCATATATTAAAATTAAACCCAGGTAAACATAGTATAATAAAAAAAATATCGCTAGTTCCATTATTATTTTGTAATTATTTTCATTTTTATACGCAAAAAGAAAAAAAGGGCACGACTGGAGCGCACGTACTTGCTCTTATGTGCCTAATTACATTGGAAAGCAAGATCTTTGACAAAAACAAGTAACATTTTCTTTTCGTTGAAAATAACACAGTTTGAACTTATAAAAAGTATCAAACCACAATACTTAACGGTTTTTAGTAAATATGAAGAACGCCATCACACGTCTTAAATAACAAAGAATTTATGAAAAATGTATTTCGAAAATTGTAGGACCGGTTTTGATAAAATCCTGTTTTTTATTTTTAGTTTTTTGAACAAATCTTTTTTTTTGAAATTTTGGTATACAGTTTTTTAGAGTTAATTAAAAACATGTGATTATAAAATTTAAAATAATTTTTTTGATTAGTTTTAAAAATATTGATTTTTCAAAAAAAAAATTAAAAAAAATTATTTTATTAGAAAAAAAGTTATTTAACATTTTGATATACAAAATTAATAAAGCTACCTAGATATTCTCAAATATAAAACTTGACAGAAATCCAAAAAGCCGTTACCGAGAAAGCCCAAAATTTGAGAAAAAACCGTTGTATGAAAGGTACCGTTACTCGACTTTTCCTGTAAATTTGGTTCCAATCAAATGATAGCAAATACCAACAAAAAATTCTCAAAAAATTTCATCAAAATCGTTGGAGTTGTTTTCGAGAAAAATAAGGTTTTCCTAAACGGTCATATGGCAGGAACCGTTATTTTTAGGCCTACAAATAAAATTTCAATTTCCCCTCTGGAGAATGCCAAAATAATCATACACACCAAGTTTGAAGATAATCGCTTAAGCCGTTTGTCATGTTTCAGTGTTATCTCAATTTTTTTTTATATTCACGAATCCTAAACTTGCCTTATAGACCCTATAATCGCAAGTAATGCCATTCTGGTCTTCATCTTGGGCTGAATATAATCTAAAAAGCTTTTTGGTTCCTTGTTCAGGAGTTTGCTTTGTGAATACGAAAGGAGAGTATATCCCTCGACTGATAGAATACTAACGAAGGTTCATTCAAACGAAAACCAGACAGTCGATGTGATGCACTCCCGGTTTGGGATTTCTAGAGTTTATTTATGGAACATTTTTTTTGTAGAAATAAATCCTTATTCCCTAATGCTGTAAGAAATGAAAATAAAAGTTTTCTTCTTCTGATTCCAAACAGATTGCAATAACTTCAAATTAGGTCCTACTCTTCCACAAAATCTACCCGCTTTGCATATGCCCCACCAGTTATTGCAACAGCAGCTAATTAGTATTATTTGATGATGCGCTCGAGCAGACTGCATACAAAAATGCATACTTTCTGGAGTGTTCATCATCGTTCGCATGTTACATAATTGGTTTCTTAAAAAAAAATTAAATATATCTGCAACGTATTTTAATAAAGTGCGTACCTTAGCATAAAAAAATCTAAAAATCTAAATTGGAAAAAAAACTGCAAATGTATATAATATATACAATCAATTGAAATACAAAAAAAAAACTTCATACATTTAAAGCAATAAAGTGACAAAGCTGTCACTAGGCGCAGACTCTTGTTTCACCAATTGATTAATTTATACGAATTTCACGAAACAAACATGGCCTAATGTATTGGCCAAACTCTCATTTGGTATTCCACAGCACAGACGCAGACTAAGCGAGAACCCACTTAATTAATTGCTCTACAAAAAGTGAGATTTAAACATGAGCCTCTACAAATGACTAGAGTGCATTTTTAATTAAAATCCAAGTTCCATGTTAGAAACCCCGTCTAAATTAAATGTATCTAGATATACACGCACATCCAAATGTACCAGACTGAGCAATCGAAAAAAAAAAATTAAAACAACAAAAAAGTCGCGAACTAAATTGCAAATTTTGATTTAGATTGACTCTTGATGTCTTTCTTGTTGCACATAATTTGGGTTGATTGATGTCGAGACTGTTGGTGATATGATATTGGTATTGGATGTTCATTAAAAAAAAAAAAAAAAAACAGTTGCAGTCGGCATTAACGCCAGGTGTTGAAATATTATAAACTAGCCTAGAATTTAGATGTCAAAGTACGCACGAGTTTCTTGTTTTGGAAGGGAATTCGAAGGACGTTTTTAACTGGGAACAGTGAGCATGGAATTTTGATTTGCTACTATCCAATTCGGCACTCCACTTTGAGGGAGTTTTGAGAAATCAATTTTTGGAATGCCTTAAAGGAAAAACTGACTGGATGAAAAATCTTTGATCCGAATCAGGAGGTTTGCAATATTAAATTTTAACAAAAAAATTAAACCAAAAAGCCACACCATAGAAAGTTTGTATTTTGTGTTGCTTTTTCCTGTATTACCAACGTTTGTATGTTTTTGAAATAACTTAATCAAATGATTTCAAGAAATGACAATTTATTGATTTGAATGATTAAGATACACTTGTTCAAACAATCTGAGAAATATTTTCGAAATGTTTTTGAAAAAAGCATGTGATTTGTGTTGTGCCGGATAAAAAATGTTTGCCAAGTGATAAGAATTCTAATTGTTGTATAAGTTTTTTCACGTGTGTTTTTTATTTGGTTATCAAAAGTTTTCTTAGCAGAAAACAATACAGAGTAACATATAAATAAGTTATATTGAAAGTTCCCACACATTATTATGTTTCTAAAAGTTAACGTTGTTTTCAACATCTAGTTCATTTAACGCACTTATACTTTCTTCCTCCAAAAAGGCTTATTTTACTCAGTAATGGATATTTTCCAATGAAATGCAAGAAGCCTTCCGGTTCACTCATGTAGCAGCTAGCACTTTATTCAGGTTTATAATATCTTCTCTCAGCTTCATCATCATGGAAATAGTTTTTTCCGATCTATATTTGATGATAGTACTTCCTATCTGTACTTCGACACATGCAGTTATGATATAACATTGAACTACAGTTATCTATGTTTCCAATGCTAAGATCGACCTCTATTTTAAATTGAACGACGACATCCGTTGGAGGAACGACCTAAACTCGAGCATAACATCCACCTCTGGGCAGGTGCTTCTCAAACATCGCTACACCTGCTCGATAGAATACAAAATCGAGCATTAAGATTGATAGGAAATAGAACTGCCGCTAAAACAATTGCCCCTCTCGAAGACCGACGCAATGTTTCATGTCTTTCCTTATTTTATCGTTTCTTTTATGAAAAATGTTCACTGAAAGTAGGCAGTTGCGTTCATCCCCTTAAAAAATTCTCCCGCAATAACCGTCTCGCAAGGAATGCTCATCAGTTCACCCTTGAGCCCAATTTCGGAAGTAGCATAAAATATAGAGATTCTTTTTTACGTCGAACAACACGAATTTAGAATAGTTTAACCGGCGGAGCTTTTCCTTGCCATTTCAATTTGAAAATATTCAAGACCAATGTTAATCAAAACCTTCTGTCCCTCCTTCCCTAAACTTCCTATGCTCCCGCAGTGTGTTCAACATTTGAAGGGAAGAACCAAACCCTTGTTCGCGTGCACCGTTTAAAAAAAGGTATGAACATACATAGTATTCCAATTATATGTATGTAAATACATATATTATATGGCATCCCAAAAGGACGGTGCGAAATAAAGCCCCAGACAAAACGGCCCAAAAAACAAAAATGAAATAAGGCCGCAAAAGTATATTAAGAATACAACAATACTCAATTTTGGGTTGTAATTTCACTTTCTACGGCCTAATTTCATTTTTAAAATTGGGGTTATAACGGGTGACTTTTTAAGAGCTTGAGAACTTTTTTTTAAAAAAAACGCATAAAATTTGCAAAATCTCATCGGTTCTTTATTTGAAACGTTAGATTGGTCCATGACATTTACTTTTTGAAGATAATTTCATTTAAATGTTGACCACGGCTGCGTCTTAGGTGGTCCATTGGGAAAGTCCAATTTTGGGCAACTTTTTCGAGCATTTCGGCCGGAATAGCCCGAATTTCTTCAGAAATGTTGTCTTCCAAAGCTGGAATAGTTGCTGGCTTATTTCTGTAGACTTTAGACTTGACGTAGCCCCACAAAAAATAATCTAAAGGCGTCAAATCGCATGATCTTGGTGGCCAACTTACCGGTCCATTTCTTGAGATGAATTGTTCTCCGAAGTTTTCCCTCAAAATGGCCATAGAATCGCGAGCTGTGTGGCATGTAGCGCCATCTTGTTGAAACCACATGTCAACCAAGTTCAGTTCTTCCATTTTTTGCAACAAAAAGTTTGTTAGCATCGAACGATAGCGATCGCCATTCACCGTAACGTTGCGTCCAACAGCATCTTTGAAAAAATACGGTCCAATGATTCCACCAGCGTACAAACCACACCAAACAGTGCATTTTTCGGGATGCATGGGCAGTTCTTGAACGGCTTCTGGTTGCTCTTCACTCCAAATGCGGCAATTTTGCTTATTTACGTAGCCATTCAACCAGAAATGAGCCTCATCGCTGAACAAAATTTGTCATTTTCGTCAATTTGTCACATTTCGAACCGAACACTGATTTTGGTAATAAAATTCAATAATTTGCAAGCGTTGCTCGTTAGTAAGTCTATTCATGATGAAATGTCAAAGCATACTGAGCATCTTTCTCTTTGACACCATGTCTGAAATCCCGCGTGATCTGTCAAATACTAATGCATGCAAATCCTAACCTCAAAAAAATCACCCGTTATTTCATTATGAAAAAAGCCCCTAATATCAAAGAATGAAATAAGACCCCACAAAAATATTATGTCGAATACAAAAATTGGCAATAAAAGCCACTTATGCCAGTATAAGCCCCAAACAAAGAAACAACAAATTTAAAGATATGTCCCACTTTGATAAATGTTAGTATGAAGAAGGTATGGGAGGGCATGCTGCCCCCTCCAACCCTCTGCTTGGGCTCTCTATAGGATTTGGAGAAGGTGCAAGGTTGGGTATGTGCAACGTTTCTTTTTGATTTAAAGAAAAAATCTCAAGAAATGCCTATGCAAAACTAGTATAGCCTAAGTTTGTTAGGTTTTTTTTTATTTTTTTGTATTTTTTTTATTTTTAAATTGGATTCTTCTTTTATTTCGTTTTTGGGGTCTATTTTCATTTTTTGGGTGCAGTTTCATAAACAAAAATATGAAATATGGTTTTATATCGTTGTGAAAAATACTCCATTTTTGGGGCCTTATTTCATATTTGTTTTTGGGGCCCTTTTGTCTAGGGCCTTATTTCGCACCGCATCCCAAAAGGCCCCAAAATCTCAAAATTATCCCCTTGAATCGTGTGCATTCGCCCACGCGTTGCGATTTTGACACTAGGTCTTTCTTGTCTATGCGTATGTCGTATCCAGTCATTTTATATCGCGATACTACCTTGTTAATGGGTGATCAACACCCGGGGCCGTCAAAAGAGCCAGACTCAAACAACAAATGTATTGACTAATTTTTTCAACCAATCAATAACAGACTAGCTTCACGAAACATTAACTTTAAATTTTAGAGAACTTCTAAGGTTTTGAGTATCTGCTGGAGATAAGAAATTATAGCAGGATTTGCAGCCAGCCTCTTCTTATGCTACATATATAAGCAAGACAACCTGGGAGAGGTTTTTGCTCAAATTTTGAGTAACTTTCGGGCATCTCACCTACCCCAGCTGATATTACTATACGTAAGGTAATATTCGTGAGGGTTTTGTAGCTTTCGTGCATATATTTGAGGAAATATCTTATTCCAGAACTGACGAAGAAAACGAGTCCGATGAGGAAAACTGGAGAGAAACCAGAAAAATATAAATTGCCAGAAGGAATTGGATGTAAATTCTATATCTAAGGAGTTATCACCAACTGCCAAAGCCTTTGGCCAAATTATAAGAAGCTCAAGCTTCCTCTTAAATGGTCAGTGGGAATAAGAACCTACGGATTTGCTGTTATATTTTTAGGAATTTGAGGTGCTGTCACGGTAATTCAGAAAGAAGCGAACAATGCTGTGTAGACTCCATGCTACAGTCACAAAATAAAGAACATCATTTCATCTGACAACATGATCAATTGAATGTTGAGTTGAAAGTTCCTCGTTTTCCACGTCATGGTGGACATGGACGCCAAATTTACCGAGCCATGTTATTTAGCAGAGGAGTACTACAGAATATCTTTGCACCTATGCATCTATGAATTTCTTCAAAGATTTCAACCCAAAGCTTAATATGGGATTAAATTAACGATTTTCATTCAGAAAATACAGTCAGATATAACACTGATGAGTTAAATACCACCTTTAAGTCTCTATTGGATCGCTTTCGACAACTCTTAGACCTAAATAAATATAGACAAACGCCTTTTTTGGTGCTGCGGCGCGGAAAATGGGTAAAAGTAAAGTAGCAGAACAATCATCTTCCCGTTACTATTCTGGATTTAAATAACAAATGAAATAAGGATGTGCTTGATATAATACATAGTTTTCTTCTTATTCTTGAAACGTTTCTGGTAACAAATTCTTCGGCGGTGAGGTCTTTTTCTTCGTATTTATAATGAACAATGGGTGAAAACTACGTTCATGGACTGGCACTCATGCACACCCACAAACAAATGCCGATCGATGTTGAAATAGTAATTACTAGGATTTCAAACCGGCCCCACCGAAAGATTAGAATCAAGTATTTCAGAACTGTGTTCGTACATATCGTATACAAACGTACTTATGTACTCTATTTTATTTAAATTAATTTGTGTTTTTAATATGTACTAGTTTCTGTACCTCTTTAATCCAGACCTCTAGAAATTCTTATTCTGAAACTAAAAAAAAAACTAATTGAAAGTTACATGGTAAGTCGCTTACAAATTGTTTACTACAACAAAAAAAAAAATCTAATTTTCTAGAAATTAAAGCTGGTACCCAACAAGGTTCAATTTTAGGTCCCCTAGTGTTTAGCCTATTCAATAATGACATTTTCTCATATACCCTGTAATGTCCTTATGTATGGTGATGATATGCAGATGCACTTTAGCTGATAGGCCTAGTTGAAGATGCCACTGAGTGAATTAATGAAGATCTTAGCTTGATATCTTCTTGCTCGAACAAGAATAAGCTTATGCTGAATTCCAATAAAAGTTAAGCTATATAAATTAGTCACTCGAGCATTGATACTCAAAGTTTACCACGGCTTTATTTAGAACGATTAGCGCTACCCTAATAAGGTACAAAATCTCAGTATTACATTTATCCAAAATCTCACTTAAGAAAATCATTTGTTAAAACAGTTTTCAAGATTAACCGATCCATTCGGGATTTTTATGAATTGGAAACTGTCTTCCTTGTAGGATTAAGGCAATGCTGGTTAAGTCACTTTTGTTGCCGATTATTTGTTATGCCTACCCCTGTGTTTTGACGTAGATAGCTACTTCTTACGTCAGCTGAAAGTAGCTATCAATACAGCTACAGTAAGATTCGCTTATAACTTTGGTCGAAGAGAACACATATCTGACTATGTTAAGGTTTTCCTTGAAATTGAATTACAAAAATATCTCGAATTTAAGGCATTAACATATCTATATATATCTTTTCCAAAGAATTCAATTTTCATCTTCTTCCGGTAGAAGTATACGTTTAGTTCCGCCTATTTCGAACAACCTACTCTCACTCAAAAACAATTTTCCTAGTTTGTGATGCATTCCATGTAAAAAAAACATAAATTTTCTATTCTTTATAGAAGAAAACGAAAGCTAAACATGTGCGTTAAGAATGAACTTGTTCTGTAAATTAGCTGGAAAAAAGTTAATCTTTATCAGAAATTTATGACGAAAATTAAGATAATTAAGAAAGCGGCTTTTATATATTTCACATTTAAAAAAAATTGTATTCTTTTGTTTAAAGTGATGGAGTTTGATTGGTTTTTTGTTTTTAGTATTTTTTTTGTACTGATATACGATACAAAAACTCTTTCTATTCTATGAGGGCGTAAATAATTTTAAATCTGCCAATCTAGTCACTCGGTGAGTCGCAGAAATATTTACAGATCTTAATATACATAAGTCCCTGAGCAGGGTAGTATTCCTGTTGAAGAGGTGTTCAACAAGGCTGACAAAATCCCTTCTCAATCATTTCAATTTGTTATACATAGGAAGGAAATAAAATTCCTGCTTGTCTTTAAAACTACAAATATTCTTAACTTTCTAACTATCAACTAATTAAATTGATTTGAGATTGAAAAATATCTCGAAAAACACAAAGCTTCTCAATGATCAGCATTCCGGGCTATACAGAAATAGGTTCTATTGGTGATCTATTGGTTTATGTCTTTGAAAAAAATATTAAAATTATTGCTTTTGGTATTTCTAAAGCATTTGAAAGAGTTTGTCATTAACACTTTTGTCGGAAATCCGTGAATTTGGTTGTATAAATTTCTTCTTTAAATTGCTAAACACCATTCGTACCATTTAATACGAGTAGTTTTGAACGTTTTCAAGTATGATATTAATAAGATAAATGCTGGTGTACCTCAGGTCTCCTTTCTATCTCTGTCGCTCTTTAATTATCAGAGACCTCATGTCTTAAATGACCAATACCATGTATTATACTTATACTCTGTTCAATTTATATTTTTTCAGTACTGGAAAGATAGGATATTTGCCTTTCACCGTTACTATTATGGATGCCGTAGTGAGCCATAGACCATAAACTAAATAAAAAAAATAAATAAAACTAATTAAAACTAATTAAATTAAATCTATCTTTTTCGTCACTACCAAAAGGTAGCAGGATTCACAAACCTTTCCCCATCCAATACTCCGATTAAAACCACAACCTAAAACTTAAAATAGACCGCAACCAAAGCACCAATTTACACCCCAAACTAAGCCTCAACCTAAGCCCTAAACTATAACCCAATCTAGGCCAAGACTGTCTTTACTAAAATCCAATGCGAAAGACCAGCAAACTCCAATTCTCACCGGAATTTGCTCATCAACGTGTGTCTTTTAATATCAATCTTGACTCTCCTTCTTCACCCATAAATTCCTCAAATCCTTCAGAATCTCCTCAATTTCCATGCTTCGACCTCACTACAGGAGCAAAGTACTCTCACTTTGTAAGCTTCCATATTCTAAACCCTAACTCTTCTCTTTCTTCTACAGATCCACGTCCACATCCCTGCTTTGGTCCTCTCTTACCACCTAATGTAAAACTAACCCAACAGACCCTTGCTGATTCTACTGAGTCCCGCTATGCCCTTTCCAAACTCACAGATAACAAACTGTTGGACAACATTCGTCTGTTCTTAGCCTATCTCCACGATAAACCTGACGATTTTTGTATAGATGGTAAAACGAAAAGTTATGTCTCAGCGTCTATAAAAATGGAAGGTCTGCCTACTGATCCGATACCATTAAGGCAGATATACGACAAATATCACGAGCTTCTGAACATATCCTCAAAACAAATCTCCAAAGATCTCTACGCCTTTTCTTCGTTTCTTCATTCTAAAAGAATTTCCTACCTTCAAAGAGTAAGATCGGAATCTAGTCTATTCTAATTTTATCGCTCCTAACACTGTCTCTGCCCAACCTCTTTCCAACCGCCACCCTCTAAAACACACTGTGTATTCCAAGTCACAAGCTCTACCCTATGAAGTGTTTGCTCTTACTGAAACAAATCTTTCTAAGGACATTAAAAATCAAGAACTTTTTCCTTCGTCCTTCAATGTTTTGACTCCCTCTTAAAGCCAAGTTCTTTCCATAACATTTTATTATCAAAACGTAAGAGGTCTTCGTTCAAAAACTCACCTTTTGAAATCTATGCACTAACCGAAACCAATCTTATACCTAGCATTAATAACCTAGAATTGTTCCCATCTAATTTTAATGCTTACCGCGATGATCTAAACCGAAGCTCAAATGATTCACCTAGTCGTGGTGTATTACTCGCCGTTAAAAACACAATGGATTCATCTTTCATATCAAAATCTTCCTCATCGATTATAGACTTTATTTCTATAAAAATCAGTCTTCTTCGTAAAGCTAATACGATACTAAGTTTTTCAAAACCATATCTTCAGTAAATGATTCAAACCTTATTCAATTAGATCTTGATCGCTTTTCAATTTGGTGAAGCAAAAATTGCCTGGAACAACGGTGGGAACAATCAGTTCCCATCGTTGATTCGATCCGAGATCTCGGTGATTTATGTGATCGTGAACTTAGTTTCCGATCACACATCGATGAAATAATATAGAAGGCTTATTCAACTCTAAGTTTTGTAAAACGATGGTCTAAAGAATTCTGCAACCTAACATTCTAACATTCGTTAGACCTCTCCTTGAATATGCTTCTCAAGTTTGGCGCCCATACAACCACGTTCATATTTCGAGAATAGAAAGCATTCAAAAACGATTTCTTCTTTTCGCTCTTCGCGGCCTTCATTGGCAAGATCCTTTTATTCTACCTCCATATCATGCCCGTCTCCAACTTATTAATCTGAGAACTCTAGATGAACGAAGATTGGTTGCCGATATTCTTATCATTCACCGACTTTTTTCTGGTTCCGTTGACTGCCCTTCATTATATAATTCCATTTTGAAATAAGCCAAATAAATGGGGGTGCGGCCGCCATCAAAATTAAATTAATATAGTAGAAGCGTTTTTTAAAAAGTTCTCAAGGAGGCCGAATCTCTTAACGTAAAAATCATGTTTGTTGCACTGCACTATTCCAAATATTATAAAGAAGAGTGTCATTTTATTTTTATTTTCATAAATAAAAAAAAACTATTTGGCATTTCAAAATCAAAATTGCAATTAATTAATGTATGGGACTGCATCAAAAAAATGCTCAAATAGTAATTCTTCCTTAAAAAATAGCCAAAAGCTGTATTTCAACTGAAAAAAATTACAAAAAGAAGTAAGCAGAGAAACGGAACACCTTTTCTTTAAAATTTAAATATATTCTTCCTAAAGCTCTAAAAAAGCTCAATTCTGAAAGCTCCATAGCAAAAACTAAGGAAAAAGGTATTATAATTTCCATCAACGACGAATGGTAATTCCAAATCAGTTTTTTTTTTTAATAAACACAAGAAACATAGAGGCATATTCGCATATTGGCGTTCGCGACCGGTCTCCTCACAGCTGGAGATAGGTCATAGTTTATGGAATACTATAACAACAATTTCAATGTAACTCCGGGGTTTTGTTTTTTTATTTTAGTGGACATTTCTTAATTGTCAACGGTAATGTACTTCTAACAGTAACACCATTCCTCATTTTACTTTTCGTGGTGTTCAGGTATTATTCTCTGACTACATCAAAGTTATACTTATGAATTGTCATGTTGAAATTCCAAAGCTAGATATACCTCGGTACAGTTCATCCACTTTTATACTGTTCGTAAGATACTTTAAAATGGATGAACAGGTATTGGTTCTCGGTGTTAAATTGTAAATATTTAGTCAATCGGCTTATGTGTTAGAAGACTGCTTAAGACGTTAATTGAAAACATTATTGCAGAAATGAAAGTAAGGTCCTTGACAAGACATTTATCATCATGAAGATATCCTTGGTCCTTTCGAGAGAAAAAATTATACGGTTCCATTTATGTTGAAGGAATTTTAGTAATGATTTTACCGAAAAACTTTACGAGTAGTAAGTTACATTGACTGGAGTGCACATTAGGTGGGTTGAACATTTTGTATACCAAAGGGCCTTATAACAATGGTGTATGTGATACTTCCTTAACAAAAAAAAAAAATTAAACAGAATCATAAAATTTGTTCTTTAACTTTCTACTGTAAATTCTCCCTCTTTGATAAATTTTTTTGTTTAATATCGATTTGTTTTTTTTAATGAAAAAAAAATACCGTTTGAGATATACAATTAAAGAAAAATGTCGTTTCATTTAACCCTTAAGAAGAAGTCTTCTGTAGAATACCTCTTTTTCAAAACATTCATTGTCCTTTCACTTCAATCTTGACGATTTATTACATCACGCCTGTGTTAAATACCTTGCTCATATGGATGTCGAAAGACAAGCTTACCCAAACAGATGTCACCGATTTATTGCTTTCATTCTAGAAGTGTCAGTCGTAAATTTCAATTCCTGCCAGTCTGGCATGAAAGCAAATGAAATTTGTATGCCTTTTGCAAGTAAATATCCAATTCACAGAAATACTTATATCCTCACACAGAATTTATGCTTATCTCGGTGCTTTCAGATGTGAGTTCCAGGGACGTCCCACTCATCCTTTAAACACACACAATCTTCCTTTTACTTTTTTTTACCTGCCTTATGGAACCCGCATGTTCATTTCGCAAAGGGATCCTAATAAAAGAAAAAAAAAATAATACAAACAACGAACGAAACCTAGAAGTAGCAGGACTCTTAGTTGATCCAGCTCCTAGCTCTGCAAATAGCCTTATTCATATTCAAGTAATACTGCCCTTGCTTGCCCATAGACCCACATACTCCCAGCGATAAATGCATGATTCTAATAGTCCCGATGTTAGCATAGTCTTCTTTCCATTCAAAGAGACTTTCAATAGGCTCAAGAATTACACTCCGGACTCTCATATGAGTGTTTTGCCTCCTGCCTGACTACAAACAGAAATCTTCTATTACTCGTTCCTTTCATATTTAGTGCCCTCGCAGATGAGGTTCCTCCTTGTCAGGAAGTTAAGTCTTTTTTTTCTTCTTCCATATTCTTTTGCAGGCTTAACGACAGAACCATAAAAGACCTTCCATTTTGATAAATGAAACACCCCAGCAACAGGATATACCTACCTATACCTATACAGGCTTGGCAACGGAAGCTAACTTTTCCTGTGAGCCTATAACGACCATTTGGCTATAAGGGGGAACAAGTAAATAGCCCGTTTGTCCCTCATTTATAAACTTATTCTATACATTTATCCATTTGGTTTGCTCTAGGTTTTGTGTCACTTAACAAGTGTGCCTATAGAGACAGCGCCAGGAGCTGAGCTCTCTAAAAAGGATTTCTCTGTTTATGTTGTTCCTGTTTTCTTTTTGAAATAAAAAAGCTTCCTTTGACACTGGTGTTAAATATTAATTTCTAATTAAAAATAAAAACGCCAAACGCATTGGTTCCCCCTTAAGGATATTCCTTTTTCAAGAAAAGGATGAGATGAGATTCCTTTGAAAAATTATTTATTGGCACATTTGGGGCAAATGTTTTTTTTTGTAATATTTGTATGACTCCCACTAATTGGTCTTCTAACAGGACCTCGTCGTCGTCTTAAGGATTACTTTGTATAAGCTTTAGGCTTTACCGCAAATGGAAAAGCTGAGTTTTCACTTTTATCCTAGTTGTGTCCTTTGAGAAGGGGACACACAAACAAATATTTCTAGTCAGCCATTTTGAACGTGGGTATGTGTGTTCCAGCTTCATTTAAGGATAGCTCACCACATAAATAAAAGATTTGTTCCTTTAAAACAGCGAACAAATGAAATTTGAAGTGGATTCACATTTTTTTAAAGGGAGATGCAGGCACTTGGAAGAGGTATTCGCGAATAGGGAAATCCATCCAGGATTGCTAAAAGCCCTTTAGTATTATTTTCTTAATTTTTTTTTTTACTTTCCAGAGCAAGGATAATTTTTTTTTCACTGCACAAAAAAAATGTCTAAAAGATTAATGAATTGCAACAAAGGGACAGAGCGGCATTTGAAATATATATAGGAGAAAAGAGAAAAAGGGATTTGCTGGGCATTCACTTTGATACCCTTAACGACAAGAACCAGGATGACGACGACGATGGAGGCGATGACGGTGGCGAAATAGGTTTTCAATGGCAGAGTTTATAACTTATATATGTACATATTATGTATCTGTATATATGTACATAGCTGCAGATTGAATGCATTTCATTTTCTGGTGCTTACCCACTCGACATCGATACAAGGACCAAAGAGAAAAAAACAGAACCCTTCAACTATGTACACCAGTCGACTGGTTTAATTAATGAAAAAGAGTTTCTAACGATATATATATATATATATATTTGTTTCTTGTTTTCATCCATGCGGTATATGCAACTCCCGTGAATGTTGCATGGAAGAGGATAAAATTGTGTCCTGAATGCAGAAATACATCTATCAATGTGTAGAGGGTAAAAAAAACTCATTTATTTCTGAATAATCTGCAATTCTCTTTGTTAAATTCATGTTTCCAAAAGTTGCATATAAAGTTTCGAATAAGCTTTAATAAAAAATAAAATAAAAATGCTTTAAGATCCTAAAGTCCGAAATAGGTTATTGTTGGCAATAAAGACTCATCTGGCATCCTCTAATTGGTAAATTCAAAAACCTGCTGTCTGCACAAAAATTCCGTTCAAAATGAAAATTTGTTTTATAGAATGAATTGAGCTCTTGATCCTTCTAGAGAATTCCGAGTTAGTAATCCTATTTTTTTTATTTGTTCACTTTATTACATCCGGAGTTAAACCGAAGTATAGGTTCATCATTGTCAACCACGATGTAAAGAGTATGTTCTTTCATTTGCAACTTTTTTTTAAATCAAACTCTATCCGCTTAAACCTCATCCTCCCATCAACTTAACCTTTTTTTGGAATCATGGTTAAAGTAAAGTCAGTTTACTATTACAGAAGCTTCCATCTTCTTCCTGGATGCCCTCCTCCAGCTTGATCCATGGTATCAAGTTTATGTTAACCACATTTCCCTATTCTAATTTTGTTTATTATTTAAAGTTTTGTGGTGCCTTGAAGCTATATATAAATTCATTTCAACAACTATAAATCACTTCAGAAAAACAAAAACTATTTTCAGCTTTGGACGTGAAACAATAAGGGAAACAAACAAAAGAGTTGTTAAGAACTCCTCTTTTCGGACAATTCATCTTTTAAAAATTGAAAAAAGCCCTTTCCTTCTCGTAACCACTTGATAAACTGCCCTGGCGCATAGGAGGTCCATTAAAAAAAAAATCTTTTCTACCAACAATGCTCGCATTTCAATGTGCATTTGAATTCCATGTAACTGCTACTGCTACTGATAAGGCACCTCGTACCTGGCATTGTTCAGATTGCATCACAAAAATGAAGTTGATTCAACAAGGGTTTTTATTTTTCCATTGCCATTGTGCTATCCTTAGAGCTGTTGTTCTATTTCAAAATCACATTTCTATGTACAATTGAATAAAAAAAAATATATGAATACAAGGATAATACACAAACCTTAAACAAAAAATTCAATTTTTTAAAGTTGTTTAGATGTATTGGTCTTTTTTAAAAGGACTAAGCGAGAGCTTTAACTTCAATTTTTTATGTAGTCTTTTTTTCTTTTATTAAATCTTATTTTCATTTCATTTATTTAAAAAATTTCATTTCATATTAATAATTTCATTTCATTTCAATAACTTAATTTTATTAATACATTTTATTCATTCCATCATTCATTTCATTCCATTTAAATAATTTTATTTTAATTCCATTAATTTAATTTATTTCATTAATTTAATTATTTTTCATTAATTTATTTCGTTTCATTAATTTATTTCGTTTCAATAATTTAATTAATTTCATTAAATTCATTAATTTCATTAATTTCATTAATTTCATTCATTTCATTAATATCATTCATTTCATTAATTTCATTAACTTCATTAATTTCATTCATTTCATTCTTGATTCATCCCTTTCTTTCATTTCATTCATTTTATTAACTTCATTAATTTCATTCATTTCATTAGTTTATGTTATTCATTTAATTTAATTTATTTATTTTTTAATTATAATTTATTTTATTTAAAATACGTTTATTTCATTTAATTTAATTTTATTTCATTTTATCGTATTTTGTTTTTTTTTTATTTATTTTATTTAATTTAATTTAATTTCATTTTAATAAATTTTATTTTTTAGTTTATTTTATTTTATTTTAAATTTAATTTATTTTTATTTTTTTATTAATTATTCAAGTAATTTAGTGTTGTTTTCTAGGCAAAAGTTTTCTTGAACACATTCAGCAAACAATTGTTTTTGAAAGACAAATATTTTTTAATATAATAAAGTGGGAGGGAATGGTGGGAGACTATTCAACAACGTAATGCCAAAGTTCCCATCCTCGTGTCTATGATAGCACAACAATAAATTGTTATAGGAGGTTCAAGAGTGTGGCTTAGTCTGTTGACAAAAGGTTAAGAGAGGGATGTTTTTTTTTTTTGTTCTTGCCCACTATAAATGCCATTTTCATTCACTTATAAAGCTTTGTTTAGAATATAAACATCGTTCTTGTACAATGTACATACGGTTAATAATATGCATATTTTTGAATTTTTTCTTTTCAGGTGAGTACCGAACAATGCACTAAATAAAAGAATATAACGGGTATGATTGATGATTTTCCTTACAACATAACTTGGATGACTTTTGATTTGATGGTAAATGGCTTCTGCAGGTAAGTGTTTTTTTTTTCTGTTAGTATGTTGGACTAGGAAGTTGGTGGGTTTCTTTGAATCGTTTCATTTCTTTTTATTTTTAACAAATTCACTGCCCTTTTATAAAAACAATTAAATTTATCCCACTTCTGACACCATTGTAAGAAAGTGAAATTCTTATGCCAAAGAAGAATGATATTTGTAACTATCGGGAAGCATTAAAATGTCCAATTAAAATTTCGGTAGACCGTATCCGTTGGATTTCTTGTAACGCCATCTTCAAGAATAATTCTATACCTATGTATAAAGATTTCACAAAAAGAGGATGACATTTGATTGAAAACCTGCTTTAAAGTATGAAAAGGCATAATTCAGTTTTAAAATCCTAAAATTAATATTTCCTATATTTCCACGAATACATTGCTAAATATTTTACGCGCTATAAATACAATTCTCTTTTTTTTTAGTCCAAAAAAATTCGCATCGAAACACAAAAACATAACTGACAGACAAGGGTTCTGAACAACCACAGACATTGAAAAGGAGCAAAGTTGAATTCTAAATTAATAAAGCCATTAAGCCTTTAAAAGCTCGCACAGAAGTTTCTTATGAAGATTTATGACTGCAGCTATAATTTTGACACTAAAGAAGGTCCCCTTCCTTGTAAAAAGAAACTTTCTAAGCCCTATTTGAAAAACCTTTTTCCTTCAAGTAAATTCGAAAGTAGTTAAAGGATTTCCAAAAAAATCGTCGATATCACAACTTAATTTAAACATATGTACAAACACAGTATTAGATGTTAAAAGGACAACATTCCTAAATTACAACCTATAAAGGTAAATTCGCGTTTTGGAATAAAATTAGAATCGAAGATCCTGTCTCAATGGACTAATTCCTTATATCCTTTAATTCATTTCTAACACAGAATTATTGTGAAATCCTTTATTCCATTTTTTTCTTTGTTGCTCAGTTGCTGAGATAATTCTTCCTGGTTGGCATAAGCTCCTGCATAATTAATTCCTGTTCCCCCTTTATTTATTGTCCTCGTATTGTGTTTTCATAGGGAATTGCGTGTTCAATGTTCTGTGTTGAATGTGGTTGTAGATGAAGAAAACCTTGCGATTATAATATATAATATTTAAGTGATGGTCACATATTCTTTTCACAAATCGAGTAAAGTCAAAAGACATGCCTCGATTGTTAAAACATTAAATGGATTCATTTAACCGATTTGTTGTCCGATTTTATTTTAAACGCCAACCGCCAACCGCCAACCATTCGAGACCTTAAAAGAATCGTGCTCGATAATATTGGAATTTAAAGCCTTTCGAGAGAATATTATTGTATCCTTATGAATAACGTATCATATTAGAATGTGTAAGCAAAGGTGAAAAAAAAAGATTTTTTTCGAATTAAGGATAAAAAAGAGTTTAAAAAATAAACCATGTCTTCCTTCTGACTGCAAACCCTATTTTTTTTAACAAAAACAGTTTGAGTTTTGTTGAATTCCTTAAAATATAATAATAATAATAATAATAATAATAATAATAATAATCCATGGCATAAAATTCTTAAGTAAATTGTACCTTGGAAAAGTGAATCTTATAATAAGCGTTCAGTTTCGGTGGAAAATGATTGGTTCGCTCCATTCCTGCAAGCTCAAAAGAAGCCAATAGGCTTTAGATTCTCATAAAACTGTTGTTTAAAACTCTTCATCAATTTCGATTCCAATTCCAATGCTCATTGCTAATAACAAAATAATTGTTTGCTCTTCAGAGAATGCAAACTTGCTCGCAGCTAGCTCTACGTTGTCCCGCTTCTACCTAATTGTGAATTTTTTCCAATTTTTCAATTTTCCCGCGGTCGTACAGTTGCGAGAATTCTCGAAGATCACAAATCCGCTGGCCCGGATGAAATACCCCTCATTCTTTTGAAGAGGAGTTCTTTTACCCTGGCAAACTCACTGCATAAGCTTTTCCGTCGCTCTTAGTCTTCTTAAATATTTCCTTGAATATGGAACAGAACATTTCAGCCTGTTCCTAAGAAAGGTGACCCCTCTCCCTACCGACCCATTTATATTACATGAAAGCTTCTTCATGCCCGAAAATATGTCTTTCGCAGCAATCGTAAAATTGTTGATCTGATGCATTGAGTAACAATATTATAAAGAGAGAAATCTTCTGCCCTCTTTTGACAATGCCTATAAGCTTGAACTGTCATCTCATAAACATTTTCAGATATATAAAAGAGACAGCAAAAATTGGGGATGTTGGGGCATGGAACGTACGAAAGATTTTCCCCTTTGTAATGTTTTTAGTCTATGATCTGATGGCATTTTTTACCGAACAGTTGAACAAATGTTTTTATAGTAAGATTATTGAGCTGGATATTTCCAAGGCATTTGATAGAGTTTATCATCAAACTCTCTTTTCGGAAATTAGTGCTTTTGGGATCGATTATAATTCTGTTCGTCGGATAAGATGGTAAAAGTCTGCGTTCCATCAAATAAATACTGGTGTGCCCAAGGGCTCCGTTCTGTCTCCGATACTCTTCCTCATTTTTATAAACAATCTTCTGTCTTGTTCGCTGACGGTCGACTCTACCTTCAAATTTTTCATATTCGTTTGGTGATTTGCCTTCGGATATAGAATCGCAATGGTACTGTATGGTAAACTTACTAAATTGCGAATTACACAACATTTTCAAATGGAGTAAAAGGAATCGTGTGCAGTTTTTATGCTTCAAAAACGCAATGCTATCTTGTGTCGTTTAAGCTAAATAGTCAATGATCTGGCTACATTGAATGAAACAGTTATATGCCCAAAACTTGAGTATAACTCCCACCTCTGGCCAGTTACCCCAGGTGCTTCTCAAGCATGGCTACATCTGTTCGTTGAAATACAAAAGAGATCGTAAAAGTTGATGGAGAAGAGAACGTTCTCTAAAAGTCTTCTCGTTCAAAATGCTCATCAGTTCACCTTTAACCCCAATTTCGGAGGAACCGAGGTTATACCCTTAGGTTTTCGGGTCTATTTACAATATGTTGCATACCTTAAGGAGTGTAAATAAGTGTTTGAAAATTATGTAAGCTGCTCATTATTACAAACCTATATAATTTCTCTGGGAGAAAATATGGGGTTCTTCTAAATTAATGAAAATATGTGTACAAAATTTTATCATCATTCATAATGTAGTTATGAATATGATGTTAAAGCCTAACAAATATACAAAAACGTAACAAACAACATTTTCCAGCTAGTCTCTTAAAATGTTTACTCGATTTGAGCTCGGGTTTCTTCTTCTCATTTAACGAAGGAGGCTATCATATTGAATCGAGGGATCATAAACTTTTCACTCCACTGCTTTTAGTTTATTGATTCACATTTATGTATTTTGCGGAACTGTCCCTTAGAAACATCAGCAAGCATTCCGTTTTATGGATAGTACCATGAATAAGGCCAACAAAACGCTAATTTTTTTGCTTAGATATATATCCGTCTTCTATTTCACTAAGACTCGAATCAAATTCTTATATTTGAGCACTTGCTCATATAGAGTCTTAAAAATAGAGCCTAGAAGATCTTCAAATTGAATATTAGGTACAAGTTGTGTGTGAGATGTCGATGCATTTAATATCAATCAAAAAGTCTTTTAATGGCTAAAGTGAACCGGAAGAATGTATGTTCTTTGCAAAACTAACCTTAGCAAATATAAGCAAGGTTTCTGGCTAAGGAAAGAATTGTTTCATGAATGGACTAAATATTTTTTTTTCGGTTTATCCGTCTTTCTTTTTTCACCAAGCCTCAAATTAAATTCTTAAGTTTTAGCACTTGCTCATTAAGAAGAAGAAAAAGAAGCAGAAGATAAAAAAGAAGACGATAAAAAAGAAGACGATAAAAAAGAAGACGATAAAAAAGAAGACGATAAAGAAGAAGACGATAAAGAAGAAGACAAAGACGAAGAAGAAGAAGAAGAAGAAGAAGACGACGAAGAAGAAGAAGAAAAAGAAGAAGAAGAAGAAGAAGAGAAAGGAGAAGAAGAAGAAGCAAAACAAGAAGAAGAAGAAAAATGAGAAGAAGTTCTTTACCTTCAAAGCAGAATGAAATATTCTGATATTATCGGATAACCCGTATAGATCATTGTTCAAAATACTTTAAACACTGTTATCTTCCTAGTAATTAAGATTTATTTCATTTATGGTTGCTTAGGATAACAAAAATAAGATGAAAAGAACAGCACACAAAAATTCCGATAACAAACAAAGATTAATAAACTTGGGTTCGGGATTGGTGTGTGTTTGTTTTAGAGATTATCACTTATCTTATCAGCAAACAAAATAGTATATAAGCGTAGGTTAAGAAGAAATTATTTCAATTACAATAAAAGAATCAATGAGCATAGAACTCAATTTTTTGTTCAATTCACTATTTATGAATTCACTCCACCAGAGATAAGAGATTTATAAACAATCTAGCTAAAATAAGAGCTGTTGCTTATGATGTTTACCATGATTATTGTGATTACCCGATTTACTTTAACCTATTAAGGGGTATTCACACCAAATAAACATTTTTTAAATATTTCAGAAACATTTTTTTAAACCTTTCAGAACTGTTTCTATGTTTCTGAAATATTTTTTAAATGTTCATTTAGGTCTGGTCGTCTGGAAGCTTCGCGAAACATTTCTGAAATGTTTACGAAATCTTTCATTATTTCTCGAACGGAAGACTTTCTATCTATTAAGCATTTTAGTCTAGTTGACAGGTTTTTTTTGTTTGTATTTTTTCATGATAATAAAACACGACGATATGATTGCTACTTCTTTAACAATCTATCTTGAAGTACAAAACTTGATACATAAAATGGGAAACAAATAAACATTCAGAAATATTTCTAAAAGCGTCCACACCAAACAAAAAAAAACACTTCAGAAATATTTCTAAAATGTTTTAGAAATGTTTTTTTTAATAAATGTTTCTTTTATTGTGGAAACACCTTCACGTGAAAACCTTTGCTTTAAATATACTTCGAAAAGAAGCAAAAAAAAATTCTGGAAGGTGAAAAAAATGCAAATTGTTAAGTGTAAGACTACGAACGAAGTGCGAAGTGCACCCAAACCAAATTCTCTTCTTGAAACACATAATAATGCTTTTTCATACGGCGGCCATTTTTACCTTTACAATCAACGGTTAATAAAGAAGAATGCTATCTTCTTTTGTTTCACAGTTTCGTTAGATGAGATGGAAACCAAGTTTGCAAAGAAGCGTGTCCCTGTCATATCTCTCAATATAATAATTAATCTACATTTACTTCATCTATCTTCTTCTTTCAGGTAATTTTTTTTTGTTTTTCTACGGTTTGCCGGTAAAAAAATTATTAAAATTTTAGCAAAGCATGTTTATGTTTATGTTTTAACTGTAAGTGCAGTGCGGTCTGCGAGGTGCAATTGCTAGTGACAGTTAGAGTCACTCTCAGTACTCTACTCAGTTGCAATCGAACAGCGTTGAATAAAGGTTGTTGTTTAATTTTTTCCTAAATGGAATTTTATTTGATTAGTGTACTTTGGAATATTTTCTTTAAGCAAACTACTACATTCATTATATAACCTCCGTTCATTTGGTTCCAAATGAAGTAAAAGATATATTATAGAGAAAGCATGATATTATTTTTGCTTGAACAAAATTTAATTCAATAAAATAAAATAAGATGAGGGTAAGGAATATAATGATTGCGCAAATGGTCGCTCATCCCTATCATTTCATCATGTCGAAGTCTCTTTTAAATCTCATCGAAGCGTAAAGCTTTTAGTGTAATCACAATTACAATCACAACTACCTCAAGAAGTTGGACAAGTTTACTTTTATTAAGAGATTATTTCCTTTTTTTTTCTTGCCTTAGATACTTTGAATTGTTTATTCAAACTCTCTTGGTACTTGATGATCCTTAGTCCTGCTACGGTAGCTGATTATATTAAAAACACAAGTTGTAAGAAATTTAAGAACAAGTACAAACTTTATTGGTATTGAAGGTTGAACAGCTACTGCTGCTTCAAAGTGTTGTGGCCATAGAAGAAAAAAATAATTAGATCCTGGATTTGTAACAATTCAAAAAGTTTTTTTTTTTGAATATTTATATAAGTAGGGGTGGTTTTAATTCTTGGAAAAGCGAAATTTCAATTCGTTCGACCGTTTTGTAAAGAACCTTCTTAAGGTTCTTGTCTTACCCTTGTCAAGGGCAGCGCTAGTAAAATAGGTGTTCCATGACATTATTTTGAAGGTACTTTGGTAGGTATTTGTTTGTTTTGATTTTGAATTATTTATTTATGTATTCATGAAACATGGGCCAGAGGCAAAATCAGTTCAATGAAATGAGATCAAATAAAATGAAGGGGACAAAGTTTCCATGGATTTTTGTTGGTATGAAATTGAACATAAATTCTTTTTAATGTTCGAATTATCAAGAGTTTTTATCAATTCACTTTATTTTCTCTGAGGTGACATGGCTAAAACTCATTTGAAGTTTACCCTGAACACTGTTCTGGTCCATCAAAGTTGTGTTCTATAATCACGGTAATGGATCAATATTTTGGAAACATTAAACTTGACAAATCATCAAATTTGGTACTTATCGACTTATTAATACCTCACCAGCCACAAAAGGGTTTGTTTCATTTTTGACTACCCTCCATCATCCCTTTTTTATTAATATCGATGACTTTATGATGGAAAATCTCCACTAACACCCATCAAATAAGGGATGACTGATAATAATTAAACCTCTCAGTGTTGTTAATTAATAAAAAATGTTCGCCTAATGGAACTTTATTGATTTTCGCACTAAGCCATGCGCATTATTGTACAATTTGTATTTTTCACAGAAATGTACACTGAACAGAAATTAAGTATCGTCCAGGACGGTAATGCGGCCATCTCTGTGACGACGACATGAGATTCCCAATCAAAGAGCCCATTAATTTTAATTTCAACCGATGAAAATGAACAAATTGGATTGCTGCATCTCAAGGCAATCGTCTTTAATTGGATGCCACAAAATCGGAGTTTCTTTAGTACTCGACATTGTAGTCGGTTCCTGGATTGGGGTCAGTCCAGACGAGAGCACACATTCCCGCAATAAAAATAAACAAAAACAATGGCTACTATGGCGTTCGTGGTGGGGGTTGGGGTAGTGGCTACGTTGTCGTCGATGGCGCTTGATATCAACGAGGTAATAATTAATAATGATTTTTTTTTTACTTATATGAAGGAACTCTAGAGCTCTGCTCAACGTTGCTTCATGTGATTAACCCGCGTTTTAATTAACAAACAATTTAGAATTCTAATGATGAATGGTGTTTTGATGGCTGAATTTATTGCTAACTTCGTTGTGTTTGTTTATGCACGGAACCGCTGGTGCATGCGGGCACATATGCGTTGAAGAATTGCTTTGTATTTAAGGGTGATCCACACTTTGAATCTTTTTTCTGATTAAAAAAAGAAATTGATTTGTTCACTAGGATGGATGTAGATGTGG
Source organism: Platycheirus rosarum (assembly GCA_963971375.1). NCBI lineage: Eukaryota > Metazoa > Arthropoda > Insecta > Diptera > Syrphidae > Platycheirus > Platycheirus rosarum. The sequence continues at coordinate 118,052,207 of OZ020509.1, read as the reverse complement.
AGGGACAATTTAAACAATAACAAACAATTTATTAAAATATTCCAAGCGCTAAGGTTAAGATAATTTCAGATAATTTTAACTCATTGCGTTCACAAGGTCACCATCTGTAATGTCTATTCAAACTTGGTTAGGATTGTATGTTTTGATGTTTTGTTTTGACGAATCCTTAAGAAAACTCGATATGTTTCAACTGTTTGCCAGGCCAGAGAATTCAATCACAAGTTCCTTTAGCATTGCTTGATTTATTGGTGAACTACATGGAAGAGTTTGATTGAAAGTGCGTAATTGATTGACTGGCCTGTCAGTTTTAGCGAACACATTCTCTTCGTATGTCAGAAAGACGTATTATTGCAGCAGCTTGTGTATTTATCAATCAAATTTATTCTTGATGGATTTTGAATTTCTTGCTAATTCTTCTCATGAAAACTTAAAGCATATTTGGTCTTGGTCTGGCAATTTATGACCATCGTCTTTAAAATATTGCGTGTAGAAGAAGTAGTGAAACGTTCGTTGCCCGGTGTATCCTATTCTATCCTATGAGATTCCCCCCCCCCCCCCCCCCCAAAAAAAAAACACTGCTTAAGTTATTCAAAATTGCAAAATTATGAATAACTTAAGCAGTAGATGGTATATCTAAAATATCTTTCTAAAACGTTCCACCTTTTTTATTAAACAATTTCAACTATGCTAAAAGAACGTCAGCAGAATTTTTTTATTTGTAAATTAAAGAACTTAAAAGTTTCACTTCTGCACTTTTTTAAAAAAATAGTCTTATGTATGTAATTTAGTTTTACAAAAAACTTTTTTATTTCTATAATAATACTCTTAACTTTTTCGGTTCCATTTTGTTTTGTTGTTTTGGTTCGGCATTTTTTCGTGGTTATGAAAGAGATACGACTTTGCTTTTATTTACTATTTTTTCTCTGTCTTGAATATTCAACTTTTACATTCTTAAAAAGCTTTTATTTGATCTGCATGTCAACATCTGAAAAAAAAGGATACAAAATACAAAAAAATCGTACTTGTTCGATAGTGAGAGAGAGATCTTCAAAATTATAGGAAATACAAGTCATGAATTGAGTACCTATAATCACATAATCAACTCTACGAACGAAGCCTTCCAGATACACAGAAATGCATAAAACAATCTTGTATCATGAGAGAACTGATCAGTTGTGAATGAAAGAGGAGAAATAACTTTGAATTGGAAAATCTATCCGCAACCAAGTTCAACATCTATTTTATCGACAAATGGGTGTTTTTATCGGCAACTGGTTGTTGTATTTTTAATGTGTGTAAAATCCAATTGCGCTACGGATAGCTTTGCCAAAAAAAAAAAAAAAAACGGCTACTCAAAAGATATGGTATATTGAAATTAACTAACGAAAACTAACATAACCTAACCTAACGTAGTAAGTTAGGCATGTGCGAACCATAAAAGAACGGCGTTGTTGCAGATATAAACAATATTATTGTTTTCATTGTAAACAAAGGTTAAATGATGCACTTTGGGTCCACAATACACATAAATGAGGTAATATATTGCGCAGGTTGTCAAAATCTGATCTGTCACCATCATCTGTATATAAAAAAAATGTATGAACAAAACTGCTCATCTGACATTTGTTTTATATTTTTCTTATTTTCTTGTTAATTAAAAAGCTTTTTTATAAATTAATTACCACAAATACTTACAAATATAGCCACGAAATTTATTTTTCAGAACAAATAAACAAGCTAATGGTCTCTGGCGGCCGCCATTTTACTTTGATTTTGACAGATGCGCAGAAGATTGCAAAAATAAAACCCCTAATGATATTACCTTAGATATGTGTACTTGAAGCTCTGACAACCTAACGCCATCTTTGTTTTTCTCTACACCAGATTTACTCCAACAATGCCCAATTCACAAATTCGCCAAACATGTCGTCTGTGTTTTCTTAATTTGGGACCAATCTCTCTGATTGTTGGCTTAATGTCCAAGAAGTGTACTCACGTTCGAACGCTTCCACGGTGAGATAAATTTCCTACGCAGCCAAAATTGTTAATGACCTCATGACGAACTTCACTTTGCGTATTTAGAACTTAAGCGGAATTTTGATTAATTTTTTTAGTGATTTCCACATGTTCGACAAGTGAAAAATGATGTAAAATGAAATTACAAGCATTACTGTTAATTTTGACAGCTGGATGTCATTTACTTTGTAAGCATAGCATTTGAAAAAACTAGCTTTGCCATTCGGTTACCCGCATTACTGGCTGAACACAATGCAAAAACGGAACTGCATTACGGAGACGGAGTACGGAACAGCTGCCAAATTTGTCGTACGTACCAATTTCAATCGGAACACAATGCACGTACAGTAACTTTGACATTTAAATTCAAAAATGGATGGAATACCAAAAACAAATGATAAAAAAGAGAAGAAACTCTTATACAACGAATTGAAATATCATTACGAAGAATGGAATCATGTGGTGTTATTTCAGTTATACTAAATAAAAAGGTTTAGGAGGGACAGACGTACGAAAGATTGTTCTCTCTTTCATAATTTCTCTCTGCATCAGATAAAATGTCAAATTTACTGTACCTAAAAGTTAAAAGTTAACCAACCTTTCCGTATGCGTATTGCAGTTCCGTGTGCAGTAACGTACCATTGTGTTCGCAAAATACAGTTCGCGTGTATTCAATGTTTGCAGTTCCGTATGTGTATTCCAGTTCCGTCGTCATTGTGTTCAGCCAGTTATGCTGTGGTAATCAATGCTATATGCTGTATCTAACTGAAAGCTTTATTGAGCTTTTGTTCGATGTTGTTCTTTTTTTTCTCTCCCTCTTTGATCGAAAGAATTTGTTTTTCAGTTAGCTAGTTAGTTGTTAGTTCTTTTTGTAACCCGTGAAAGAAATGACCTATATATGGGCACTGGGCACGGACGGTTTTTCAAATAAATAATCATAATGGTTTTTGCGACTGATTTTCCACTTTAATTTTTTTGTTTTATTTGAAATTTATGAACTATGTGTTCGATATAATTCAGGCTACCTGGTTGAAATTAATTTTATTCGACATTTTTTAAAATTAAAACACTTGTTTGTTTCACTAATTCAATTTTTTAATTTAATTTTAATTTTAACAAGTGTTTTAATGTTGTATTTTAAATTTTTTTTATGTAATATTGTCGAATAAAATTAATTCTTTGAGTCTATGCTACAAACAAAAAAATTCAATATACGAATCGGCTCCATGAAATAGCAATTGCTTGTCAAATCTATCAGACCTTTTAAGTATTCACCAATTTGTGATTTTATTCGCTGAACACTACAAAATGTAGGTGACAAAAAAATGACATCTCAAATCGTTCTCTCTTTCTTTTTATCACTGCAAAAAGACAGATGCATGACCATGAAGCGTCAAAAGATATATTAGATAACAGAGATAGAGTGAATTTTGACAGACGTGGAATCTTCAAGTTGGTTTCAATACTAAATCTTCAAATCTCTTTGTTTGTATTTCCCACTGAACACAATAAAACAGAGCAATTCAAAACAAAACGTTGCTTTAACCAAGAAGTATTAAGAAAGAAAGACGAATTCTCCGAGGTTATGTAATTTAATTGACGTGTAATTTTGACTATTTTTGACAGCCTAATTTTTCTAGTCAGTGTGAAATGCACAGGGATTTGAATTCTCACAGTTTTTCTGCAGAAATCTGAATCTTAGTTTTTAATGAAATCTTACATGAAAACTCATTTCGATTTGACAGTTAAATTTAAACATATATAAGAAATCAAGATTCCCCATTTTGTTTTTTATTGCTTTCCACTCAAAAAGATTGCTTTGAAAAGAAATAAATATTTTAAAACATATTCCCGTCGCAAAGCACGAAGAAGTATGATGCAAATTACCTTTTTTCCCTGCCCAATCATTTAACACAAATCACAAGAATATGGACAAAAATCGTTTATTTTGTAATTTTAAATTTTAAACTTAACTTTTCTGTCGTAAATAAACCATAAGTGTCACGATCTCTCCCAAGTTGGATTGCCCAACAAAATATTCAAATTAGTTTCGCGTCCATTTTCTTCGACAATCGATAAACCATAGACTTGCAAATGACTAAGCGCACATTAAATAGCAAAGCCATAAATACATTCATTCCCTATGCACCGCACCGGAAGCCATCGCCATTAACTCTGTGTCTGTGTACAAACTCACCATGTAGACACAACGAACCCTTGTCTGGTTCGTCTCCATCAATAAGGATCCAATATGCACTTTACACTGAGTCATCATTGTTCCTGCAACTTTGCCGAGCAAACCATTTATTTATTTATATTGTACTCCCCGGAATAAGGGGCTGCCGTCCGCGCCATCTTCTTGCCACAAACCCTTGCCTTTGGTTGCGTACCCTTCTATACATCTAGCATGCTCCGAACAAGACGAACACAATTGAATCCAAGAATACAACCAACCACCCAGGAATAAAGTAATTTATGTAAATTAAATGTTAATAGGTTTCGCTACAACAGTAAATTATTGCCACAAATGAGTGTCATGAAAACTATCAATTATAATAAAAAAAGTTGACCAAGAAAAACGACCATTGCAACAAAGTTCCGGTTGGTCAACGAACCTATCTCAAGCGAGAATAACAAATCCACACTATACCATAGTAGCACGCAACTTTTTTATCACGCAACTCAGGGTTGACGCAATTAAAATTGAAGTGAATTAAAAGTGAAGCTTTTTTTATGCCATTAAAGAAATTTAATGGCAATGGCAACACTGTACAAATATATTGTAATGCAGGCACCATGGACTGTTGGGCAAAATAAAGTATTATGTCAAAAAGTTATTTGAAAGTCGTAAACTATTGCGGAACCGGGTGGCTTGTTGCTTGATTTAATATAAAAATGTCACGGTAATAGAGTTGGGAGTTGACTGACGCCAGAGTGTTTTTTAATCGGGATGTCTAAATGAAGAACCGAGTTCCGAGCCTTTTGATGGAAGGATTTATAGTTTTGTGGCAGTTTTCAGTATCAGTGGTTATATTAATTTCAAAGTATATCCACGAATTAATATAGAGCTTCGTTTAGTATTTCAATTTGAGGTTAAGTCGGTAAAAATTATGCCAGAAACAAAAGTGGAAGTGAAGTAAAGCATAATTTTGTCTGAAGTGGTTAAAAACGCTGGCTTTTACCTTAAATACCAAAACTGGTGGATCTGATCAAAAAAATTCTCTGCTTTGCACCCTTGCGGCATAGATTCAGTCGTAAAAATATTAATCAAAATATTCATCTTGCGGGTAATAATACCGGAAGATTTGTCCATTAGTCATAATCATCGCCATTGGAATGTGACCTTGAATCAGTTTAATTAATATCCTGTTTATATTGGCCCAGTTGAAGTAGTGTTTGTACTCCAGCTCTTGTGTTCTGTAAATTCCAAGCCAGGTACGAAGACACTGGTCTGTAAAACACCTGAATCTTTTCCATTACAGTTTTCCGGCGAGTTTTCCGCTCCCTCTATCAGACCATTTTTGATATCATATATTGTGGTAGAAGTCACATTGCCACTTTGACCACAAACTAGGTACTGCCATTAAGCATGTCGTAAAGCATACATATATAACAGTGGTTTACTTATGTCCTACCTGGTTAACATATGCATTGATTCTATTAATCTATTCCTGTTGTCAGGAATAAGTTTTTGTTCTCTGTAGTTCTCTGGAAGCCAGATTGCTTCTGTCTGGAAACCACCGCGCCGCCGCACCAGTAGAAAAGTTTAAACCTTTTCCTAAGTCCTTTTTTCTTTGAGGTGATAACGTCTTATAAATCGATGACAGGCTACACGTTCGAAATAACATGACTCATGCTGATAAGACTCATCACTGATGCTAACCGCGATACCAAATCGCTCGCAAGCACCAGGCGAACATGAAAAATAACATACACAAATTCCCAAAATAGTTCCACTCAAATTCAAAAAGTACAAAAAGAGAAAAAGAAATACAAAATAGGCGGAGTTTTGTTAACGTGCTGTATGTTGATGTTGCTGCCATTAATGTTTTCTTATGACGTTATCACGTAAAATTATCATCCGTAAACCAACTTTACAGACAACCAACTATTTTTTTGTCTTAGGAATGCATCATTCGATCTCTAGATATCTCAAGATAAATGTAGTCAGCGTCTCTTACAAATATTGTAGAAGCGCCCAGGCACAGATTCTGCCAAAAATACTAGACTGTATAACGCCGGTCCGCAGTAGCCACGTTGGGTCACTGCCTGTCAGTCCTTGACAATAATTTTGTTGAGTGTAGTATATTTGAATCTTCCTCGGTAGCCCTCCTCTTACAATATATTTTCTCGTTATAGCTTAAGTTAAAAAACATTTTTAATGTTGAATTCATTTTAAAGTATAGAAATAGTTAAAATTTAATTTTAAGCTTTTATTAAGCTAATAAGTGGGACATTAGCCCCACAAATTTAGTTAAAATTGGCGCTGCGGAGGCTTCCCCAGTTGACCACGACTAAAAACCTCATCAAGTCAAATAAAGACTTAAGTTTGACGTCAGACCCCATTAAAAAAATTGTCATGCCTAATAAGACGATTGGCTGGTGCTTGCTGCAACACCTTATAATACAAGCTTAGCTCTTTATGCTTTCTCAAGTTTCTTGAACTTACTATAATAAATACAAAATAATTCAAGTCACAATAAACCCTCTCAAAAAGATACAAACAAAATCGGAAAAAAACTTATGCAATTGTAATGGCAAATTGAATTTTTTTTAGAGAATTTCTAAAATTCTAAATATGTTGAATATGAAAATTCAATTTTCCAATTCCAAAAAATCAACACGTTCCACGTCCTTTTATTTTTCTATAAAAAAATATTTCATCTGTTCAATAAATTCCATTCAATACCTGACATACTTTCTACTGCTAAAATGCACGTCCAAAACACTTTTTCCTACAAAATTTCAAAAATAAAAAGTAATAAAATTGCATATAAATCGATTTAGAAATACAAAGCCTTCCTCCCGGACGACTCGCGACGCCCCATCCAAACTCCTGACTCAGAAGCCAATTCCAAAAGGATTAGCTCGTTCTACTCAGTGAGTACTCATAATACCGTTCGGTAATTATTTTTCCATCAAAACTTAGAATTTTTATCGATTTTAGTTATGTGTGTACACAACGCTTAAAGCTTTGTCTGGCACATCTGTTTCGAATTAACCTCATTCGTTGCTGCCGCAACCGATGCCGCACACCGGCTGGCCACCCGTCCTATCAAACGCTGAATGCGCTAAAAAAATGGAATCCATCCACATGGAGAGGGAACAGCTGGTGATTGCCAATAGCTTGGTGTGCTGCAATGTAACGAAGTTAAGTTTGCTATCAACTAATTAAATCCCGCGTCGATCAAAAAAAAAAAAAAAAAAAATACAAACAAGCAATAGATAAAAAAAAATTGAATCAATTTGTATTTGATTCGTACGACTCGCGACGTCAGCGTTAAAAGTGCACTGGACCATTGAACATGCCATGCCAAACAAACCCCTAACATACGTACGTACCTATGTGTCTACCTCCCCTCGGCTCGGACATCTGTGAAATGTACTATTGGCTTGATTGATTGACGGAATCCATCTATAGAAGAGTGGGCTTGCTTTGTTTAGTGCGCCAGTTCTATCTGCCACCGGATGCAAGTGAACTTTGATGATTCGGTTGTTGCATCATTGGTGTGCGATATAATTTTTTTCCAGTTTCATATTTGTTGGATTTAGCTGGAGAGGAATTTCGCCAGCTTCGGAAATTGGGTAGAAAATATTCACGAAGAGGCAATATTATTCGCTACTTGTAAGGTTTATCGATTGGGATTTTTCAACGCTCATCCTTAGGCAATTTTGGCGACATCAGGTTTATACTCTCTTCTATTTATATTTTCAGTACAACCCTTATGGAATAGTGCTTTCAAACACACCGGTGATATCTGCTATAGAGTTTGCACTCAACTTAAGAAATTGCACTGCAATAAAAAACGGAACCCCTGAGTTACATTTAAATTGTTGTAATAATATTCCATAAACCCACGTACATTGCACCATGACCTATCTGCTCCCCGGCTGTAAGGAGGCTGATCGCCAATTTGCCTCTCCTTACCTTACCTTACATTAGGTGGCGCTACAGTCCGGGGTGGACCTGGGCCTCTACAAACAAGCTGCCTCCAGTTTAGCACTTGGGGTCGGTTGAGGTCCTCTTCCACTTGTGTGCGCCACCTTCTCCCTGTGGGTGCGGGGGTGTGAGAATAGGCCCACGCTCAGGTTAGCGGAAGTAAGAGTCTTCCAATACCTAGCCTAGTTAAGCGATCACCACTTTTTCCGCAAGGATAAGAGGCTGTAACCCATGCTTCTAGGCGGGCATTCAGGGAGTGTCCTAGTCTTCACCTTAGTTGACTGGATTATGAACTGTTTGTCTTACTGGATGGTGGGCTAGCGACTTCATGGAGTCGAACCACAAGTGCGTCTCATGAGAGACGGGCGAGCCTCACCTAGGGTCCTAAATTAGGTACCGTGGGTTAACAGGTGCCCCGGCTGATTACGTGAGCTTGTCTCGGTAGCAGTCGCCTGTTAAAATTGAGGTAGGCCCCCTAGTGGGAGCTTCACGGGGGCTGATGGTTACTCCAAATGCGGAAGCGAAAAGGTATCTTTGGTTTCTGGGAGCATGGCACGGCTTCGAAAGAAGCGTGTGTTCATTGTCTTATTTAACCTTGATACTAGGGGTGCATGATAGGCCCTGCTTCTCAGCAAGGAGGATGGATTTTCCATGAGAAATTCATCATTTGCTACTAGAGTGGTTTAGCAGAGCCACTCTAGATGATAGTGTGGTCTGGTAAACCACTTTAGGGGTCTTGTACGCCCCAAGGGAACTCCATAGGTGGGTAAGCCCACCGTGAGATTAAGCCTTAATAGGCAGGTGCTCACGTTAAGCCTCTCCTCCATCTGTGTGCGCCACCTGAGTCTCGATTTTCCTCTACTGCGCCGTCTTATTGGGGTGGAATAGAAGATTTTCCGGGCCGGAGCATTGATGTCCATCCGCTCTATATGACCCAGCCATATGAGACGATGAATTTGTACTCTTTTGGCTAGGTCCGTGTCGATGTACAGGCGGTACAGTTCTTCATTTAGTCTTCTTCTCCACTTTCCGTTAATACATACGGGGCCAAAAATCACCCGGAAAATCGTTCTCTCTAAGCAGCCTAAAGCGTCCTCATCCGCTGAGTGTTACCACTACCCGTCGGGGTAACTACTCGGCCATGAAAAACATTTGCCTCTCGCTTGTGTTAAAAAAAAAACTCATTCTGAGTTACCACTCGGCCTTTGATGGAAATTATAATACCTTTTTCTGTGGTTTTAGCTATGGAGCTTTCAAAATTGAAGCTTTCTTAAATCTGTGGCGAGCATATATTTATTTTAAATTTAGGGAAAGGGTGTTGTTGCTGCGTGTTTTTTTGCTCACGTCTTTTTTTCTTTTTAAAAAACGCTTTAAATAAAGCTATACAAAATTATTTGTTCGCTATTTGATTTTAGGGAAGAATTATTATTGGATCAAGTTTTTGATGGACGTCAGTTCATTAAGTAAGTGAAATATTGATTTTAAAAATGCCAAATAGTTTGTTCATGAAAATAAAAAGAAGAAAGATTCGTGTTGATTATCCCTTCCGAAAAACTCTTGAAAATCGGCGCCAACTATCTTACCTCTTGGTGCTGTAGAAAAAGATAGATTTAATTTAATTTAGGTATAATATTTTTTTTTAAAGATTTAGTTCATGGTTTATCTACATGATTCTGTTCATAAAATCTTAATAAAGAGTAAGTTGGTAACCCTACCGAAATTTATGTGAGAATTATGCCAGTTTATAATTCTCACTACGGCAACCATGTGAGAGCTTTGAAATAAAGATAGCTTAATATTATTAAAATGTTGTTGGAGTCACTTTCTGATGATATGGTTTTGAAAAAACTAATGAAAAGAAGAGGGCCTAAGCGATTTCCTTGAGGTACCCCGGAAGTAGCGACAAATCGGCATAGAAAGTGCATTTCTGAAACGCACTATGTAAAACCAAGTGCATTGAGTTTGAAGAGTAGAAGACTATGTTAAATTTGAAAAGCTTAATGCTCTTAACGTTGATTTCAAAAGCTTTCCATTCAATCGATAGAACATCACTATTCTACAAATTTAATGATAATGTGAACAGAGAAACTAAAAACTATTCCTATTCCTATTCCTGTTCGTTTAGTGCTTTTCTACTCGCATCAGCCCATTTACTTTTTTAACCATATAGTTTCAAATTAGTGTACTTTTAAATAAGAACAAATAGACTCTGGTAAAGTATTCCACATTCGTGCGGTGGAAAAGTGTTTTGTTTTTTATTTTCATTTCTACTGGAATGGCATAGTTAGTCAATAGAACTTTTTATATTTTAGTGTGTTGTTTGGCGAATAAACTACTAAGATACGATAGATAATGCGAAATGCAAAGATTTTCCAGAACAATGTTACCAACAGCCGGAAAAGTGTGCAATATTAGATAACGTGGTTTGGTGTTGTTTGAAAACTCCTATGTTTACAGTTCTGGTAAGAAATTGATACAGAATAATATATCAGCAACTTCTCGATATTTTGTGAAGGTCGCAAATGGATCAATGTTAATTGATCAATGTAAATCGATCCAAAAAACAAACTAACTAAAGCTACGCTGTGTGTGCAAAACAATAAATCGAAAAAAGTTTGAGGTAAAAACTTTTCATGGCATATTTTATCGAAGGCTTTGCTAAAGAAAGTCGAATACACATTAACATGTATCCATCGTTTAAGTATTGATTTTTGGTCTGAAGTTTGTAAAAAATTTAGGAACACAATGCACGGTTTCCAATTTTTCGTAGAAAAAAACATACCTAATTTTAAAAGACCTATCTTACCAGCCGTTCTTAATTTCTGCGCCTACTAATTAACTAACTAACTAACTAACTAATATATTAAACTTTTAATGTAAATAATACTAAATTGAATATTCATAACTCTAACTAAACTAATAATTTTTTTTCCTTCCAGGTAAGAAATAGAACGAATGTTAATGAAGAAAAAATCGTCTAAGATCGGCATTAAGTTGAGGTAACTTTCAATAAAAACTTGTTGCTAATTATTTCCAGTCCTACAAAAGCTTGTACATGAATAGCTGATGTCAGTTTTACAACTTAACTAGATACATTTTTGCTCTAGAGAATCCTAAAAAAGTCGCCACTGTTCCACTAATACACTGAAAAACAATATTTATTCTTGTATCCATAATATTTGCTTAATACAGTCCAAGGTGGACCTGGCCCAAAAAACATATTTCTTCAGCCAGCTCAGTCATTGGATATCTGTCCATAATTTTTTTTAAATCCTAATAACTTTATTAGCCTGAAGTAGCAGTGAAAGTGATTCGTGGGTTTATTTTTCGTTTGATGTTCGCACTGCTCAGCAGACCAAGGTAGATAAATTTCTTAATTTCCTCAAAGTATAAATTTCTATAGTAAGCTTCTGTCAACCCAGTCATAAAAAGAAGTATCACTGCCCTTTGCTGTCTAACTGACAGAAAACCTTAGAGCTATGAAAGCCGACCATAAAAGGTTGAATGCGACTATCAATTTTTATTCAACCACTAAAACTATTGAACTCATGATCCAAAAAAAATCCTGCCGATACCAATCGGGCACTACCCTACTTTGCTCCCAAAACATTAAAGACGACGGGCGGGTGGGTTTACGGGTTCCTATTGGAGATCATTTTTGGATATCAGATACCGTAGTAAACAACGCCATTTATGACAGCAAACTTTCTACTGTTAAGCGAGATTTTAAGGGTAAGAAAATATGGTTTACTGACTCTATCTGGTTAGCTTTGATAAAGACCTCTTAGCCAAACGGTTCCGAAAGCCTTCTCCAAATCCAGCTGACCGGCACCCGTGCCTTTATTCTTAGCATTGTTCCATTGAACAGCAGATACTAGTTTAGTCGTGGCATTAATGGTGTCATGTCACGCCTTAAAGTCAAACTGGGTATCTGGAATTCCGTTTTCGAAGAATACTTAGATAGAACTCTGTTGAAAACTTTTTCGAAAACCCAGCTGATACTCCGAAGAAGATTATTGTTCAGAGATTCGCCGGGTTATTCAGCGTGTTGTTAAGCAGTTTTGCATGTGTGCCTATTGCATTTTCAAGTAGTTCTCGTATTACAATTTTGAGTGCCTGTACCATCGACTCTTTCTGTCTTTTTTTCTTTTGTAATTGGAAAGTGATTGATACTCTCAGCTTTGAAATGAGGAACCCACTTCACTTGTTCTGCTCGGCGATGGTGACGCTTGCCATTTTTAATCATTAAATTCATTAAAACTAAGATTCTCAGATCGCCATTGCGTGATCCTATTTCGAAGTTAAAAATGGTTTAGCAGAGCTCTATTCTCCAGTTTTTAGTTTTAAGATTCTTTTAGATTTTTCAAGAGCTTTTAGTACAATTGACAACCTAATCTTAAGACGCAAGTTACACACGAAAATATATATTTTTTCTTCATCTCACAGCAATATGTTTCTATTTCAAAATGTTTCTATTTTCATGCAAATTTGTACTGGTGTCCCACAAGGTTCGATTTAAGGACCGATCCTATTATTACTTTATAAGTGAATGTGATATTAGATCTCTTGGGAAAACTTATGGTTCTCTTAGATTCCGCAATACTTAACTCCTATAAAAAACAAGATTTAAGTTAAATTATTTAAACATTTTAAAGATGTATTCTCCTGCTCGAATTCTTTCCTACAGCTTTGAAGAACTTTGCAGTTCGGCCCTAAGCTCCACAGATTTAATCCTAAGAGTAAGTGGTACTTTCACTCCTGCCTGTTCCCCTGACAGGATTGTTGATCTACTTTGACACTCAACGGTAAATTCGTCATCGTTGTAGTACAGTCTGCAAAAAATACATTAGTTGCGGCCTCAACTTAGACTCTCCCTAGATTTTTCCTCATGCGAAAATCTAACTATCTATAAACCCTAATGTATTTGACCAATCTACTACGTTCGTGTATCAATTACCGCCACGCTGAAATCCTCCTTCCGTCTTCACGCTTACTAAAAAAAAGCCAAATAGAATTAAGCTTTGCTAATTGGAATCAATACAGAGGAAACTGTTCCTAAAAACCGAGATAATGAATCAGAACGAATCTTTTGATGCCAATCTATGAAAATGTATCTTTTCTTTTCCTCTGTGGTATCTATTGCGTCTATTCGTCTTGGGATGCTCTTTATTTTATTTGGTGCTGTTTTTTTTCTATTATTTTTTCTCTCATCTTCACTCAGGGGAAATCCGCTCTTTCATTTTTTTCTTCGTGATTTAGGTTATCATCTTCATCTTTCCAGCATAGTTCATCTTATATAGATAAACAGATGTATCTTTATTATGATGGCGCTGTATCTCATTGATGTTTTGAATAGTTAATTTATTGCAATTTTTTTTTGTGTGAATAATAGAGTGAAAGAAGATTTTTACTGTATAGTATCAAAAATGATTCATTGCAAAAGGTCTGAAGTGTTATAGCCTCTGGGAAGATTCTGGAATATAAGAGACAATAAAAGACAAGAACGTAATTCGAGTAGATAGATTGGAACAAAAAATCGAGAATTCAATAGTGATGAAGTTGAGAAGAGATTTGCATCTTTGTATTTCTGTGTTATGGATTTATTTTGTTGGCTTAAGAAAAAAGGAAGAAAAAAATACAATAAATGAGGAAGTCATCTTCATCATAGGTTTGAATGGATTTTTTTTGCAGAAATTAAGATAATAATGAAAATCATGAATTTTAAATCATGGATTGGGGATGGCTTCCGGATAATGAAGGATGGATAAGACATAAATCTTACGGGGTAGCCTGTTCTAAAAAAAAATATGAAACAATTATGGAAATAGTTGTGCAGCGGAAAGAATTATGTTTAAAAAAGAAATATATATAAAATACTAAGGGTATAGATAGATTATAGAAATATTAGCATGAAACTTACTTTACTTTACTTTCGCTCGTGCTCCTCGGTCTGGTTTAATATCATCCTTCAGCCGACTCGGTTTCGTCTGAGGTCTCCCATCGAAGATGATGTCTACCTTGCCTTCTCACTCCTTCGGGTTCGCCCTGTGGAGTGGAGTGGATTTAAAAGGAAATGCTGAAAAGAGAGATGGAAAAATAGAGATAACCAAAACTTTCCACATTCGTGCTGTACGGCTGAAGTTTGAATCCCTGTGCTTAGAGATCGAAATTGGACTCGAGAGATAATTGGTAGGCATTCCTGGAAGCGCGAGTATTACGGTACAATTGCTTAAAGGGATGAATTCAACTGGTTATTTCACTAGAAAATTGACCGTGTAAATAAAGGTAGAAAAGAGAGAGAGAAATTGTATTCTAGTCTTTGACAAATATATGTTTTGTAGATAGTTGCCAGATCAGAAGTAGAATTTCTTACATCATCTGAAAAAAGCCAAACATCAGAAGGCAGTATAACCCGCATTCTTCTGAAGAGGTGCTCTTCCCCACTGGAAAAACCACTGCGTAAGCTTTTCCATCGCTCCTACTCTTCTGGAAACTTTCCTAGAAGATGGAAAACAGCATTTGTCCAGCCTGTCCCTAAGAAAGGTGACCCTCCTCCCCCTCATCCTACCGACTTAAAGATAGCACTTATATCCCTTATTTCTAAGGTCATGGAAACGCTGATTAACTGTCAGTTCAAGGAATATCTCGAAGACCGAAAGCTTCTCCATGACCGTCAGTATGGCTTTCGCAGCAATCGTTCCACTGATGATCTGATGGCATATCTCTCGGAACAGTGGAACAAATCCTTACATCACTACATCACTTTTGTGAAAGTAAGATTATTGCGCTTGATATTTATAAAGGCATTTGATAGACAGATGGCATGAAGCTCTCTTATCGAAAATGCATGCTTTTGGGATCTATGATATTCTTGTTCGTTGAATTAGATATTATCTTTTGGATCGTTCAACACAAGTTATATTGGACGGTTTCAAGTCTGATTCCCACAAAATAAATGCTGGTGTGCCCCAGGGCTCCTATCTTTCTCTGACTCTTTTCCTCATTTTTATTAAGAATCTTCTGTTCGTTATTTCTAATCCACTTAACTGTTTAACATCTTTTCGTGTTCGTTTAGTGATTCCCGTTCTTCACCTTCGGACGTACAATTGCAATGATACCGTATGTTAAGCTCATTGAACACCGA
Organism: Platycheirus rosarum; assembly: GCA_963971375.1. Classification (NCBI taxonomy): domain Eukaryota; kingdom Metazoa; phylum Arthropoda; class Insecta; order Diptera; family Syrphidae; genus Platycheirus; species Platycheirus rosarum. Next base: position 118,036,887 of record OZ020509.1, on the reverse strand, counting down.
TTTATACAGCATTGTTAAATCATGTGGAGTTCAATTCTTCGAAAACTTAATTCTTATGTCGTTAAAGCCAAACATTCCCCTAAGCCATTGTCCGTGAAAGGCACTTGCATCGAAGAAATCGAAAAGCTTTCAGTACTCGGTATGTATGTAATCACCTCCGTTGGAACGACCATATACTTGAGATTGCTAAAAATGCTGCTAAGTGCTTAGGTTTTCTGTATCGATGCCAGAAGTTTTTTTCCCCTTTTGATCTAGTTACAATTTATAAAACATTTATACGGCCAAGATTCGAGTATAACTGCCACGTCTGGGCAAATGCTTCTCAAGCATCGCTACATCTGCTCCATAGAATTCAAAACAGAGCGTTAGGATTGGTAGTAAATAGAACCGTCTCTGAAACAATTGCCCATCTGGATCTCCGACGCAATGTTTAATGTCTTTCCTTATTTTATCGTTTCTCATCAGTTCACCCTTGAGCCAATTTCTTTTTTTTTAGCCGAACAACACGAATTTGGAATAGTTTACCCGGCTAGGATTTCCCATGCCATTTTAATTTGAAAGCATTCAAAACCAATATTAATCAAAACCTCCTTTACCGCCCTCCTACGAAAAAAAATATCTACGATTAAGTAGAAACTAACTAGCGGACATGTGTTTGTTTTCCAATAAAATTTTAGTTTAATAAATTAATAGTTAATCAAAGCCTCGGTCGGACTAAAAGGTTTACGTCTGAAGTATCAAAAACAGAGAGATTGCATCTAAGGGCTGCATGTTTCCAAATATTTTATTCTTTTTTCATCATATTTGCGTTCAAAGTTTCGAAAGTAAGTTTTCGTTTTGGAAGATGTTAAAAAACTAAATCCTCGGTAGACTGAATCATGAAAACAATCATTACAGTTACAGCTGTTATAAAATGTTACCGAACCTTTAAGTCCTTTAAAACTTTTTTTAATGGCTTAGTTTAATTCTGGGTTAATAGATGTAATGGCTTCTTTAAGATTAAAACAACTAAATGGAATCAAAAACTTAGACTTAAAAACATTTATTAAAATTATAAAAAAATCTTGTCATCTTAAAATGTCAAGATGGCCGAATTGTTTGCAGTGGCAACACTAACCATCATTACCGGAGCAATATTTTAAATAATTTTTTTGTGAAATATGACATTCTCTTAAATTGCTTCTTAGAAAATATCTTACTGACCAAAAAATATGTTTGCTTATTATTTTAAAAGTACCCTTAAATGACTTCTTTCTACTACACTTCTTCAACTAGTATTAACAAATTTAATAAAAAAAACTTTTCAATTTCTGAGCCTCCATAGGACAATTTGATGAATGTTTTAATATTGATGATGTTCTATTATTTTATTGTATTTTCTTATGTTTTAAAATTGACATGTTTCGGTAAAAAAAATCCACTTCACTAATTTATTACAATATTCACATTTTCGTATAAATGCACTTGAAAAACACTTGCAAGTAGATTGCATCGTTACAGACTTCGCTGAATATTTTTTTCAAATTGTTTCACGCTTCTTAATAAATCCAAAACTAGACGCAACCATCGTTCACTTTTGTGAATTTAATTCTGGTGTACCTCAAGCGAGTCATTCTGGTCCGTTGCTATTTATTGTATTCATAAAGGGTCTTTCATTAATTTCGTTAAAATGTCCAGCGTGGTTTCTCTTGGTGACTAATTTTCCATGACTCTAGCGCATAAATCAGGATGAATTTGACCGATGGCTTTGAGGGCCACTGTGGTTTGTGATCTATTCTCATAAGCCTGCGACTTAAGAAAACCCCCAATCATAAGATTCACACACAAGTCCACCATACTGCGAATAGTCCTATCGGTACGACTATTATGGGGACCGTACAATGGGCGAAACGTGCGGAAAAGTGCCCGAACAGAACACCCGTTTTGATAAAACTATTTTATCATTTGCACGTGTATTGAACGCTGTATCCGTACATGGTGATTTGGCAAAACAAACTGAATATATTACAGCCGATTTGACAGACGTAGCTTTAACAAGATGGCCGCTATCAACTGTCAAAGTTCAGATGTCCCTATTGGAACACCCTATAAATGATCTTGTTTGTAAAAAAACAATATTCAATGATATTAATCTATGATGATGGCGTAAAAATATTTCAAATTTTGGGCCCTACCATGGTAACCGATCGGAACGGATTTTTTTCCGATTTTTAAGAAATATAATTTATTTAAAAAAAAAAAAATATTTTTAATATTTCCCTTTTCAAGCGCGCGAGTCGGAGAAAATTCCGTTCCGATCGGTTACCAAGATATGGCATATTATTTCTTTAATGTTTTGTATTCTTGGTTTAATAATGAATACAAAACACAACCCTTTTTCAAGTTCAAATCCCTTGAGCATTGCATATTTATTTACAAGAAAAAATAAGAACAAAAATACTTAAAACAGTATCTTGTTTTATTCATCTGTATTTTTTTTAATCTCGTATCTTTTCGATCGAATTCAAATATAATTTATTTATTGAATGGCCTAACCAATGCCCAAACGTCCTTTTTATCATTTTTGTTAAAAGACAAAAAAAAAAACAGTAAATGTAATTGAACCAATAAACATCATCATTTCGGCTTATGATGCTCCATTAAGTAAAGCTATGCACGTAAAAGCATTTATACAATATATTTGTTGTTGTGTTTCTGTTTCTAAGTATCCAGTTGGGCCTAAGCAAATTTCATTCGCTTCAATGAACATGAAAACCTAGACAATCGAACCTCTGTGAATTTTTCTTTAAGTACTTATAAGCTTAGTTGTATTCTCTAAAAACAACACACTTCGGTCTTTAGTCGATGATGAGGAGTCAATGGAATTATTTTATTCAATTCCCTCCCATCTCTATCCTTATCCAACAAAGACTGTTAATATCTATTATTGTAAAATCTTACGACATCGATTAGGCTTAAACCGACAAAGATACACCAAAAACCGCAAACAGTCGGTATTCAAGGATACTCGTTAAGTTTAAATCTTTTTTCGCCCACAAAGCCGCAAACTCACCTATTTTGCACGAAAAACATTAACATCCGAAGTGGTGGGGGTGTGGGGTGGAGATCAAAACTTGAACGGATATAATGTAATTAGAGAGTGAACCACGAAACCAAACGTTGGAAAGAAACCACCACGACTATGAAACAATCTCAATCCAAGAGGATCCCGGTGGCGTACGCAACATTTGAGACAGAAAATCCTTAACAAAAAAAAAAAAAAAAAAAAGAACTAAGCTCCTAAAATTATGTTCTGTGATGAAATCAAAATACCTAATCCTTTTCAGGTATCGTTACTCAATCGAATAAACAGAAACACATATTGTTCTGTAGGTACTTCGTAAGGAATTTCGATTTCGTTGGGGTGCGTTCGGGTGCGGGGTAGAGAAACCTTTCGAACCCGTTCACCCGCATAATCGTCCTTAACCACCTGTCTTTTTCCGTTTCTGAGATAATTCATAAGGTTTTCTTCTTTTTTATTGTTTGCCACGTGGGCTGAAGCAATCTATTAAAAAAAAAAAAAAAACAATAAAGCAGATGCCGTACTTAAGGAGCAAAGGATTTCGTATTTCGAAGTAGTAGTTGCTGCTCAGATACAGTAAACCCAGAAGATAGACATGTATTGGAAAAAGCCTTTATCTGAGGATATACACACATTTATCCAGGTGAAAGCAAGGTGAATTGAATTATGAAGGCTTTTTATTGTCAATGACGAAAAAGCACAGATTGGTGGGTGTGGTTGGGAAATTCAATGAACATTTATCGAGTGGAAATGAACGGATTGTAGATACATTTTATGTTTCTTTTTAAGGCATGATGGCAAGTAATATGAGTAACTGTCAAATCTCTCAAAAAAAATTGATTTTCGAGGAAAATGTATAAAATGTATAAAGGAGTGGATTTCCCTTGTCAGATTGATAAGGCGAAAGTTAATTTAATTTGTTGCAAATCTAATGTAAAGAAGGAAAAGTATCTAAAAGAGAATTTAGGGAAAAAAATTAAAAGGGTTCAAAATGAAATTAATTCGTTCCAGTACGTCAGAATCTTATTTATGGGCAAGCCGCCCATACTCTTGACTTGTTTCTTACTTCTCACCCTGATAAATATACCATTAGTGTAACTTCTTCATTTAGCACTTCGGACCATTGTGCCATTTCAACTAATTTCTCGTCCTTCACCCATCCAGTTAAGGAAAAATTTCCCACCAAAACCGTTTGGCTATACGAGAAAGCCAACTGCGACGGCCTGAATATTTTTTTGCGAAACTTTAACTGTTCACTATGCTTGCTCGATAGTGACATTTGATGCCAGTGCTGAAATGATCACAAATGTGATTCTTCTAGGGATGCGTGCTTTTATATATAAAAGAGTCAAAAGCATAAAGGCTAAAGAAATGTCCTGGTTTAACTCTTGAGTGTAAAGAAGCTATCAGGCTCAAAGAAGTAGATCTTACAAAGCCAACCCTTGAGAGGAAAATCGAAAAAAGCAAAAAAAAAAAAAACAAGTAACTCAAGGAACAACTTCGTTATTGAAAGAACCAAATTTTTCCATGACAAAAAAAAAAAAACGGCAAAAAATTCTGCATTGTTCCAAAGGCAGTAAAAATGTTTGGTCATTTGTAAAAAAAATATTAAAAACTTCTCAATATCTTCGACAATAACAAACCAATTGTTTACTCTTCAGAGTAGAAAAACATGCTCGCAGCCCAGACTAATAAAATAGGAGCATTAATTTTGCCCCTTATAAGTTAATGAAGAAATATTAATATCGTTATTAACAAGCATTTCGTGAAGAGTTGGAAGATAAAAAGGATCATTCCAAGAAAGACCTTAACAAGGCCTCCACCAAAAAAAAAAAATACAAATTTTCACGACCGTATTGTTAAAAAAATATAAAAAATAAAAAAATCTGCTCCAAATAAAGTTTATATAGTTTAAGGTTATATTTCACGATCTACACGTATCCATAGAGTGGCTTTGAACAACTTTACAGTATTGATAAAAAACAAAAAAAAAATCAAAAATTAAAAAAAAAACACCTCGAGCTATTGAAAGCAAAATACCATTCTTAGATACACAATTTAAATTTTTGTAATACAATTACTATGGCCTTCATTCTACACGTATCCATTTGTGCAATTTCTCGCTGAAAAAAGGGTGGAGGACTCCTAAAAACAAACCGAATGAAATTGTGTTGGATTGCTTTAATTCGCTGTATACATGTGAAGCATGTGATGGTGCCGTACCTACCAATGGTATAAGAAAAGACTCACAAAGAAATCTTAAAATTCCCTAGCTTAGCGCTTTACGAATCCAAGCATAGAGCTAGCTTTATTTTTAATAAAATTGGAGCTTAAATGGACACGCAAATCCTTAAAACTGAAGATCCAACAGATTTCATGCTGCGAAATACAATGATCAAATGGACTTATGATAAATTTTCTTGTGAAGTTGTCGTCTGATATTTTACAGGTCTTAGGGAAATACCACTTTTTCTACACCAAATCTTCCAGCTATCAAGATATCTTAAAATTCTTTCTCTTATCAACGAATATAAGACTTTTATTTAGTGTATTAAACATGGTTTCTTGATTTAACATCATTTATAGCAAAAAAAGAATAGCAATGGACCAAAATGGCTTCCTTGAGGCACCCAAGAGTGAGGCACGAAAAGTCTGAAAGACAGTTTAAATTCCGGTATTCGAGGCTACTCATCGATCAGGGCTCCATTCTGTGTGGTACACTTTTTCAATTAGTCTTGCTGTCTGAAACTTCTTATGTATTGAATTGTTCTGTTGAAGATAGTATTTTAAGCTTTTAGTGCTTCTTGCCAGATTCACAATCATGATATTCGAATGTTGAATTAATTTCCCATCGTAATTCCACATTTTAAGCAGAGTATTCAAACATTAGGTATGTGATTCGCTCGTTAAACTCTGAACTTCATATTCAATCGTGTAGAATTTGATGTTTCAAAAACTCGGGGTTTAATATTTATTTTCTGAAAGGTGATCTTATAAGTCACTAGAGTTTTTTCTTAGACCTAAGTTTTTGCATTATTTGAGAAGAACTGTTGATTGGGCAGGGTTCATGAAAAGGTAATTGTTTCTAGAGCATTGTGGGATACGGAATAGGTACTCATTTATCAGAGCTAAGGCATGGCAATATTTTTCTCTGCACAGGATCGAATAATAAGAAGCTGCAAATCATCAGCATATAGACGCAAAAAACCATGCTTAAAAACGTTCGGTAGCTGGTTAATATACAGCGAACAGAGAATAGGCCCAAGTATTGAATCCTCTGGGACTCCAGTGAAAACATTAAGAAAAGAAATTAGAGGAAGGTTAATTAACCCCTACGCATTGTTTTCTCCTGCTAAGGTACGAATGAACTGAACGGATTTTGAAGAAAACTCGAAGTTTTTTTACAAAGATACGAATGATTGATAGTATAAACAGTATCAGCTGAAAAAAAAACTTGAAACATCATCAAATATTTATTCTTACAAACAAGATTTCAGACAGAAAAACTACATTAATCTTTGATTCCACAAACAGATATCAAAATTTCACTAATTTATGTGTCCAGCTCAGTGCATTTAAATGACAAATCATTGATCCATTCATGTTTGAGCCTTCAAAAATTCGAATCATGTCATACAATTTCCGTTTTCGGCTGCAATTATGAGTGTTGAAAAACAACAAGGAAAAAAACAGTATGAATTCTCTAATATTATCACAGTAATGAATAACATTTTAAAGGCAGTAAAATCCTTTTTCTCTACCATTTTATTATAAAAAAAGAAGAATTTTTGCATAAACAAAAGGTTTGCAGTTTTTTGCTTACTTCCTTTTGCAGTTCATAAACTGCTATCAATTATTTAACTTCCGGACTTTTCTCCTAACTTTTTTAGCAGTATATTTAAGTCTCTTAATATCCTTCAAATACAATTAACTATGCGATCCTCCCTTTCACCTTCTTTTGCCTCAGGCATCTGTTATCCAACCGAAAATGTTTCGAAGCGAAGATTAACTTTAACGAGAACAAAATGTATATCTAACTTGGATAATTTTGAAATAATTTTTAAAAAATATTTCAATTATTCTAATTTCATTGAAATTTATTAAATTCTTTACCTTGAATGAACCTTTTGACTTTAAAATAACTTAATACAAAAAAAAAAAAAAAACTTAAGTTTACTGTTTAAATATTGCTTTCCTATATTGTGGGTTCTGATTCTGTTCCCTTTTTCTCAACCCCTTAAATGTCGTCCATGGGGAGTTTAAAAAAAATTATTAGAATCCAAAATTTTCAAATTTTATTTTTCTACCCACGGGTAAATTTTCTCTTTATTGAATTTATCTTTTGATTAAAAATAAATAATTTGTGATTATAAAATTTAAGGACACGTTTCAGGTTTTTCAGAAAAAAAAAACAAAATAACATAGCAGACATCATTTCAAAAGATATATTCATTCGAAATCGATTGCGTTTGTGTTAAAATCGTGAATTTCAATAAACACCATTATAATACAAAAACCCAATCACCTGAATCGAGTAAAAATACAAAAAAAAAATGTGTTAAACTTGTCAGATTGGCAACAATCTCAATGCCAAGATGGCTCCTTCCCTCAGTAATAATGCCTGAACTCTGCCGTTTCTGTGGCTTCGAAAACACAAAAATACACACACAAACGCACATCGAAGGTTTTCCAAGAAAAGTGTTCAATAAACACAAATTTCATGGCCTTCAGCCCCGTTCTCCCCTTCTCACCCCTTTCGAAAAGTAATGGTAGCTTATACGCAAAGTTTAATTTTTTTTGCTCTCTTTTCGAAAACACAAGATGAAGTCTCTCCACCATGGGATGTCTTTGGCTGCACCTTAACGTTCGAAAGATAATAAAATCAAAGTACATTATTCATGAACTCCGTAGCAAGGACGAGTGTGGAAATTATGTACCTTGTACCAACTGCTCTGCTTGTATATAAAAGAAAAAAAAATTGATTTTCCCAGCAGATAATGTTGTTGTTATTTCTCTCTGGTTGAACAACAAACACCCAACACCCACCGACCCGTTTGACAAAGGACACCTCATTGGTTGTGTGTTTTTATTTTTCTGCTCCTGCCACTTGGGGTTTCACGTGCTACGCATTTCATTTCACACCAATAAACAGACATTAAAGAAGAAACCGACCACAAAACATTAAAGAGGTGGTGGAGTGGTTGAGGGTGTAGTAACACGGCGATTTCCAGGACTAACCTGCATTTACCAAGTGTATAGTGAATAATGAGCACACTTAATGATGATGAACAGGAGAAAAAGGAGAACCTGAGGGAATGCATCTGACACTTTGTGGTAAAAAATGCTATCGGATGTAAAGGATATCAAAGCATGTTTATTAACCCCTTTTATAAGGAATATCGATTTTTTTCTCATAGCCAGAAAACTTGTAGAGCAGTTATTTCCTTTAATAACGGTAACGGCCTTTGAAGTTTTTTTTTGCCTTTTAATGTAATTCAATTTTGTTGAGAGTTAAACTAAAGTGTTTTATTCAGTTTTTCTTAATGAGAACAAAATCCCAAATGAAACATCTCAAAACTATTTTCAAAACATTTCAAAAACTATAAGGAAACATTAAAAAATGTTTATCGGGATGCATTGGACGCTCTTGGATCTCATGTAGATTGGTATCGTCCCAACACCCTGTATGTTTACGTACCCATTCATCCAGAAATAGGTAGGACGATTATGGCGACCTTACACAATGGGCGAAGCGCGCAACGTTGCCCGAACAGAACACCTATTTTGATAAAACAATTTTACATTTGCACGTGTAGTTGAACGCTATATTCATCCATGGTGCTATAGCAAAACAGACTGAATAAATGGCAGCCAATTTGACAGATGTAGCTTCAAGAAGATGGCCGCTATCAACTGTCATAATTCGGAGGTCCATATTTTAAGAGCCATTAGTTCAGCCTGACTCGAACCTCTAAAGAATACCTCCCCTGGCGTCTGGATGAAATGAGAAGTGCCTTAGTGATAACACTCCTCCCCGATCCTCTCTCGTTTTGGACAACTTACTAGTCCCTTTATAAAACTCATCATCCCAGTCCTGCTCTAAGGGGCAGAAGCATGGACATTGTTGAAAGTGAATGAGCCCGCTTTGGGTTGCTTCCAGAGAAAAATTCTCCTGGTGATTTTTGGTCCTGTATGTGGAGAAGGAGATACAACGAAGAACTGTAGCCAAATGAGTAAGAATCTAACGTCTCAGATGGCTTTGTCATATAAAACGGATGGGCATCAATACCAATTTTAAATAAATGTTATCGCCAATAAATATGTGTCAATTCGGTTTATTGTTTTTTTTTTTTTAAACGGAGTTAGATTGTACATGAACCGAAAGACAATTCGATACGGGTGTCTATATAAGTCGTGTTTGCTATGCTATAACCCTCCAACTAATAATTTAGCTTGTATAAGGTTTAATATTTTTTATTTGTTAAGCAATAGCTTGCATAGAGCTTGTATAAGGCAAACTTTCGCAAGCCACAGATTTCCAACATTGACAATTAAAAAATAGCTGTTATAGGGCCTTAAAAGTCTGTACAAGGCTTGTAGATAAAGAATCAAAATGAACTGTTGAGGCTTTACGAAGATGTTTATTGAAATTTAAACAAATAATAGCTGCTATAAGGCGTTCCATGACAAGTCAATGCAAACAGCTTTTGTAAATCTTGCCTACAAATGCCTTATACAAAGTTATTAATCAATCTGCTAGTATCAAGAGTCTATGTTCTTATAAATAAAATCAGTAATACAAAAAAGACAGGTAAACATTGAATATCGTAGAACAGAAAATAAGCCCTTACAGAAATAATTTCTTAAGTGTTACAGATATGAAATTAAATGGTTACGTGAAGTTTATTGTTTCAGAAATTCGCCTTTGATTTTATATTTCTCAACTAAAAATTTAGCTTGATGTATTTTTCCGTTTTTGTTAAATATTGGATTGTAATGATCTAATATGATGCAAACTTTAGAAAGACATACATATTTAAACTTTGACAATTAAACAATTAACTGCTATAAGGCCTTTAAAAGCTCTATACAAGGCTTGTAGATAAAGGTTAAAAATGGCCTGTATAAGGAACTTGTGTAAGGCTTGCCTAAAAAGGCCTTATACAAATTAAATTAATATTTATTTTGTCAATGTTTGATGTCCATTTTCTTAACCTCGATTTAGGTTCAAAACAAAGGTTGATAAAAACTTTAAAATAAAAATTCAACCGTTAAAGTATGTAATAAAAAAGATAAATGGAACTGACTGAGAAGAAATTTAGCTAAAAAATGTAATACAAATAATGAAATAAAAATTTTATTACACAAAACGAAAATTATGTAATTTTTTTTAGATATTCAAAATCTGTTAAAAAATTACTTTTTAATAAAAATAAAATATTGCACGGTCTCGGTTTGTTCGTGGCAATACAAAATAGCCTTTACATAAACATAGGGCATTATGTTAGCAAAATCTGTCATCAAATGGCTTGGATAAGGACGAATTTAAAGTTGACAAGTTAAAGATCAGTGCAAGAATGCAAGACAGAAACCATTTCCATGACCCAGTGATCAATTTAGTAAAACAAACTGTATGGAAGCAAATAAGGAATGTTTTTGTTAGACAACAAAATTGCTTCGAGAAAGAGTCTAGACGATTTAGGGAACTATAGAATCTTCCTTTTAATGGTCTTAACATTTTTTATATGCTAGAGAGCCTTGAAAACTATCTATTGGTTATCTAGGGCAGAGATAACTGATGCTCTATGAAGGAGCTTAAAGGAAGGAGAAGCGGCTGGGTCTAATCGAATGCCCGTGTCAAATACGGGACCAGGACTTAATTGTTCTGTTTAACCAAGATATGGATACCGGGTGTATTTCAAAGCAATTTAAAGAATTTTTAATTGTCCCGATCTACATAAAAGGATGCACGAGAAACCCAGAAACCTATCGTAGGATAAGGTTTCTTAACGGTTCGTACAAAATATTTTTTTTAATTCTACAACAACGACTTAGCTCCTGGATTGATGAAAACTGTTTAATTAATGACTTTTAAGCTGGATTTAGACAATTCTAAAGCAGTTTTTACATACGGATCCGAGACTTGGGTGATTTTAATCCTTTTATCTGCGTTCGAAGGGAAAGTCTTACGAGGAATTGTTGGCCCCGTGTGCGAGTGAAGATTATTCTGGAGAAGATACAATCGTGACTTGTAGGAAATCTACCTCAAAGCAGATGTGAAAAAAAAGCTTGTTAGACACCGGCGGGCTGGGCTACTAGTTCGCATTAGTGAAGAGGAATAAGCTTAGAAAGTCTCACAATTTTTTTTTATAGTAGAATACAACGTGGCAGACCTTACGTACCGTGGAAGAATTAATTAGACCAGAAACCCCGAAGCATTGGGGGTGCGCAACTGGATGGAGTCGACGAGCAATCGGGATGTATGGGAGAACTTATTGAAGGAGGGCTGAACCAGATTACGATTGTTGTGCCGATGAAGCTGACATTAGGACCGGTTATTCCACTATCGATCACATAGAAAATGGATCTAATGTATATGTTCTAACTAATGACTTTAGTAAAGGATTGGAACTCAAACTCAAAGCTTTTGGTTTTCCACCATTGTTTATCGAATGGATAAAATCATACTTAGAGAACCGAATTTACAGAGTTATCTTAAGGAATGCGCCGTCTGACCCAATCTTCGCCTCATCAAAGGTTCCTCAGGGCAGTCATCTTGGCTCCCTCCTATTTGTGTTCGCCATCTATGATATGGGTATTATCATTTCCTACTCGGCCTCATTTATATTGATCATAATATTGCAAAAACAATTTTTCCTTCAGGTTTTTTCAAACGATATTCTAAATAATTTTCTAATTCACCCCCAACTTTTCATATTCGTTTGGTGATTGAGGTCCTTCGCCTTCAGGCGTACAATCGCAACAAGACCGTATGTTAGGCTTAAAGCTTATGCAAAATGACGGTGGAAGACGCACGCTGTTGCGTAAAGGTTCATTACGACCCCATCGACATCTCTGCTGTCAAAAAAGAACTTGGACAATCCTTCTTCTACATCATGCTTGAAAGAATATTGCAGAACACATCAACAGCATATTCATAATCTTTAAAAAGTCCATCGAATTACTCGCATACGCCGACAAAAATGGGTTTAACAGTCAATGAGGGTAATGAGACACCCAACGTCGACGTCTTGTACAAAACCTCCGATATACAGCTATACATTATAGGTAGTTGGGGCTTCGATCCACTTTTAACTCAAAAAACAACACCAGCGCTGAGATCTAACGAAGAATTACTCTTGCAAATCCCTGTTTCATCGGGCTAAGAAGGCAATCAAGTAGCAAATCCATCTCTCGGCCATCTAAATTGTGCCCTTTATAAGACCCTCATGATCCCAGTCCTCCTGGTGCAGAAGTTTGGATATTGTCAAAGTGGATGGGGACGCTTTAGGTAGCTGCGAGAGAAAATTTTCCATTCCACCCCGAAAAAATGGCGTAATAGAGAAAGACCAAGACTTAGGTGGCGCACTTAAGTTGAAGTGTACCTAGATCGACTTCACTTGCAAAACTGAAGTAGATTTGTAGGCGTACTTAATTTTGACTAGAAACCATTATATTGATTTGAATTTTTTTATTTGTTCAGGCTTGCTTCTGTCACTTGTTTTCCAATGTGATTAGCCGCATATAAGATTAGAAGATATTCTCACCTAAGTATTTTTAACAATTTGTTTGTGTAGAAGCAAGTGCTCAAACTGACATTCACTGTATTTTTTTCAACACTGTTATGTATATTAACTAACATTAATTTTTTTTTCATTTCAGTAAATACGCCGCATTTTTAATCTTGCCACTCAAAACAAGCACCGTAATTATCGTTGCCGCAAAGCAAAAATATCAACAAAAAAAAAACTTTCGCACAAATCTTAAAATATTTGTATCCAACAAATTAATTAATTCCCCAGAAAAGTGCATCACGCGCCGGTAATTCCTCCGTCGATCGTGTTCGGTGTATAGTTTTTCATTTTCTTAATGCAGTCGTGCAATAAACCTATAAATAAAAAAAATATTACCAAAGAAATTTGTATGAGAAAAATTAAAAAAGAAAATCTACTAAACAATTTCCCAGCATCATCATAATCTCAAGGCAAGCGCCTGTGTCGTTGTATCTTAAATCCGCAAGCCGTATCCGTCGGAAAGTATCTAATATTTTTTTATATTCCAAAAAAAAAAACGTGCTTCAAAACCGTAGACCATAGCTCGTCGCGAATAGTGGTGGGGTTAGAGGCTGTGCCAATCCGACTCCAATTAGCACCCACATTGTGCCGAATTTCGTTGATGGAAACTTTCAGCTTCACAAATCTCGTGGGTATCATCATAATCGGCAGCATCAAAAATGAAATATTTCTAATTAGTTTTTCCATTTGTTGTTGCTGTTGTGTTGCGTGTTGTCGTGGTGCAGCAATAATAATAATAAGTGAATCGAATTTGGCATTTTTATTTGCAACAACACCGACGTTGTCTTGTTGTATTAGTTGCAATTGCATTAAGCGGCGGCCGCAGAAATTTCTGTTGCCTGATACAGTGCAATCGAAACTTTATTGTTCATTGTTTCTAAATTGCTTTGGCAATAAACATCGCGAAGAACAAAAGCGACATCTAACTATCGGTGCGGTGAACTAAATAACTATCAAACCGGAGGAGGATCCCACTTCTCCGAACAATCAAATTAATAAATTTTATTGGAAAAAACCAACAGAAATTAAAAAAAAAAAAGATTATTGTTTCGACCTCGTCAAAGAGATTTAATAAAAAACCGCCAACCTGGAACTAATGGAATTAGAGAACATTGTGGCCAATACGGTCTACTTGAAAGCGAGAGAAGGTGAGTGTTGTTGTTGGAATCCTTTGTTGTGGATGGTATCCTCTTGTTTGTTTTAATGTTGGTTAATTTTGATTTATTTAAATGTAGAAGAATGTATCGTGATCCATTTACACAGATAAACAGTTTTTAATTAAATTGTGGTTGATGGAAAATTGGTTATTATTAAACTGAAATAGGAAACAATTGCCAAGGACCTTGTGGTATTCAAACCCCTGGCTATGGATATGGATTAAAGGATGAGTGTTGTATGTGGATGCGTAAAAGGAGTGTTACAATAAAAAGTCTATTTATTTAGCAATTATTGCGGAAGCCATTTATAGTCATATTGCACTTAGAAAAGTAAAATACATTAATTAATTATCTTGATATTAAGAAATTAAAATCAAGCACATTATATTAAATCATTAAATTCTTTAATGTTAAAACACACTGCTCGACCTTAGGGAAATTAGTAAGGTTGGAAAAAAAGTAAGGATTAACGTAGGCTTTAAATGCTTTTTAAGCGAAATTGAAAGGGGAAATTTCTATCTAAAATAAGACATAAAATAAAGAAAGACACAAAACATAAAACAGCATTAAATTCCACACAATTCGTAGTAACCCGTTTGACAATCTTATGTAAATAAGAGTTTAATAAGCTTAACACACAGTACCGATTCGAAGGACATAAACCAATAAACGAATATAAAAAGCGGACGGCGACATAAGATCATTTATAAGAATGAGAAAGAGTGTCGGAGATAGAACTTGCACTATTTGGTGAGATATTCGATCAGATTACAGTGAAACCGTTGCTACGAAAGCCATACTCTCGGTCGATCTTTCGATCTTCGAGTTATTCTTTATAAGGCTGTCGGTAGATCAGCATTTTCATACCTTAGAAGAAACAGTCAGCACTCAAGCCATGGGTGTGTAGGAGAAAGGGGAGGATGGTTCACCTTTCGTAGAGATAGGCTGGACAAATGTTATTTTTCATCTTCTAGGTGGCTTTGTCCGTGTATCAGTGAATCGAGCTGAGTAGAGAGCCGTCTATGTTCTTAAGCAGGTTTTGTGTTGAGCTACCGGGACCAGTCAGTTTTGCTGTCGCTTCTAATTGCAGCATCTTCTACATGGTTCTGTCCTGGTGGTTGTTTCATTCTGTGATAAAAGTTGTCCTTGAATAGTTGCTG
Source organism: Platycheirus rosarum (assembly GCA_963971375.1). Classification (NCBI taxonomy): domain Eukaryota; kingdom Metazoa; phylum Arthropoda; class Insecta; order Diptera; family Syrphidae; genus Platycheirus; species Platycheirus rosarum. The sequence goes on along the minus strand of OZ020509.1, from coordinate 118,021,715 downwards.
TGTTGCGGGATCCTGTAGTCTTTCGAAGCTAAACTTGTGCGATCGGATGTTTCCATTTGATCTCCGAACTGCAGCTGTACGAAGTCTATCGATAGCTTCCACTACATAATAGTCTGGGACAAGACCCATATCGGTGTTTATTCTATTTCTTACATCTAGGAGACTGCTTCTAAAACAACGGCTGATCGCGAATTGATCTATTAGGTTGGAATGTGATTGTCTGTGCGTCGACACCCAGCTTTCTGTATGGCACCTTTTGCGTTTAAATATTGTGCCACAAATCACAAGACCCATTCTTCCTCTTCGTCAGATGCTAGGTCTGTTGTGACGTAACACTTTATAACGGCGACGGGGTGTTCGCTAGTTTGAATTATAACCTTGAGGATCTTTTCTCCAAGAGGTCTGATGAAATTGGGCTATTCAATTCATAGCTGTTTTGGTTAGCAGCAACCCAACTCCAGTTTCGCAAGCACTTCCTGGATTTGCTTTATCCCAACCATTGTACTTCACTTAGCCCTAAGATGTCAATCTGTTATCGCATGAACTCCCTCTCTAATTGAAGGCATCTGGCATTGTGATGTCTCAATTTCTGTTGTGTGATGAATTTCTTTAACGAGGAATGCTTCCGGATGTTAGAGGCATTCGCATTTCCAATTTTATTTAAATTTGTATATATATAACAATTCGCAAATAATTGCCCGTGGAACACCACGAGGATGTAAAGCAAGCACTTAGACGTGAACAAAAATTACATTAATCCAAGTTTTAGGCAATCATCAACTACCTCAGCTACGCCTCAATTCATAAGTTCATCCAAGTAACAATGTTGTACTGTAAATAACCATTCCAAGCTATTCCCCGTCATCAAAGATTTTCTCAGGAACTGAATCATGGAAATCAATCCTTATTCTATTTTGATATATTGTATGTCTACAAATTCCATCTGTATTGGGTTCTCCAAACTTGGCTAATCCCACTTCTGAATATCTAACTCACATTAATACGAACAAACTACAACATTACTCAGCATAACTTTAAATTTCAACTCTTAAGTATCTCTTAAGGCTTCCCAGATAAATTCTATGTATAGACCAATATATTCTAAAATATCGTAGCAATGTTACAAAACTTTTCCTCCCATTGGTCTTTGATCAGTTGAAACCTTTTCATACTCTGACTCACATTCTGTTATTCCATATTTGCCTTCTTCTCCGCCTCACTTCTGCCATATATGAAACAGAGATTCTAAAGTCTTTATGCAAATACGGAATCAGTTATCAAAGCACCTCTCAACCTACGTTTATTGACCTCCCAGTCTTGTGAATCACTGCATTTAACATTCACCATCGTCGTCGTCGATCGTCATCACATACTCATTCGTTTCTATTCGAAATTCCAATTCTAAAAATGGTATTTAAAAAAAAAAACACCCAACGTCCCTATTTTAGAAGAAGAGATACGAAACTATCAATGGTGTGTGGCAGTTGCGGCACAATCACTCTCTTCACGTATAGCGCCACAAACGACACCGACGACATCGACATCGAAGCAGGGGATACGATAAGCTTCATCCATATAAACCCTGAATCATGAAAATTGCATTCTTAAAGTTGTTTGGTGTTCCATGCTCCATCTCTCAGGCTGGAATATTCATATATTCTTCTGGGATTGGAATTTATGGTGTTGTTTTGGTGTTTCCTGAAGCTTGTGCATCTATTAGTTTGGATCACTGGAAGGTCGACTAAATGGGTCATCTAGAAATAGTTTTTTTTTGCAGATACTCAATAACTCGAATCGATTTTGGTTCTTATAATGGGTGGTTCATACTGGATGCATGGAAGATAATAGTTTCAATAATTTCAAGGATTTAGGAAAACCCAATCAATGATGTTATTTTGAAAAAAGACATGGATTATTGCTTTTCGGATTAGATAGTGGAATGGAGTCTCCGCTTAGAAAGAGTTGCTATGAATGACTTTTTGGGTCATATCCATTCGCTTTGCTAGAAGAAAAAACTGATTAATATAAGAGTGTTTATGGAACTATATTTTTGATGAGATGTTTCTTGATAGAGCTAAACCCCGAATATACCTGATTAAATGAGTAAAAGCCATGACACACGCATCGATTTTAACTGCTTTTGACTAATTTCTATTTCAACAGAATAAAGGTGCTGAGAATTTTCGAACGTCATGAGTCACTGCTATTCCCTTTTTTGTTTTTTTCTTCGTTTGTGTTAAATTTTAATTATAAACTGTTATTAAAGATTTTTTACAGAAACTCCTAATCTTATCCTCAGGAATAAAGAGCAATTTTTCGCATCAACAATTGATTGAATTTTATGTTGAAATTTAGGAGATCCTCAATGCTCATTCACTGGACCATTCGACTTCGTCATTTATTAAAAAAAATTTTTCCGAGTTTTCGGTGAATGGTAACATGAAAGGCTTTGTTCATAGGTCCGTTGTTATCCATAATCTCCAAAGGATCCGAAAAATATCATTAATTTAAAAAAAATAAAATTAATTTAAAAAAAACTTATAGGGCTATCTAAAGAAATCATTTCACCGTTGCAACATGGTTTTATTACCGGAAGATCTACGAACACAAACCTAGCAATTTTTTTTTCAAATTTTGTTCTGGGTGCACTGGAGAATAGTCTAATATGTGAAGTAATCTACACTGATTTTGCGAAGGCGTTCGACCGGGTTGATCACAATATGCTTCTTAGGAAACTTCAAAGATATGGTTTTCATTCAAATTTCTTTAAATAGATTAAGTCGTATGTTTGTGGACTTACACAATTTGTTCGCTTAGACAATAACTTGTCTGGTGCTATCAAGGTTACTTCGGGTGTTCCCCAAGGAAGCCATCTTGGACCTCTCCTATTCCCGTTATTTGTCAATGATATTCCTGATGTTTTCATATATTCCAATTGTCTGATGTATGCTGATGACTTAAAACTGATTTGTGTTGGGAAAAGATATATATATGACTGTTTAAAATTACAAAAGAATCTGTTCAATCTTTCTGTGTGGTGTGAAAGTAACAATTTACATTTTAACCTCTTGCTAAAATTTCTGAAAAAAAAAGATTTAGGTGTCATATTTGATGCAAAGTTTTGTTTTAATGGCAATGCAGACTACATTGTAGCTAAATCCAGTCCTATGTTTGGTTTTATAACTAGAATTTAAAGATCCTTTTACAATTAAATGTTTGTACCTCTCTTATGTACCTGGAATATTGCTCTGTTATTTGGAACCCTTTTTATTCCATTCATTCTAAAAGGATAGAAAATGTTCAAAAACTTTTTACCAGATACTTATTTCATCTATTACGATGGAATATCCCCCTTCCTTCCTATGATACTCGTTGTTTGCTCTTTGGTTTACTAAGTCAGGAAATGCGTCGAAAATATTTTGATATCATGTTTATTAGAGATATTTTGAAAAATTAATTGCCCTGTTTTACTAGATTTGCCCGGCACATACCTTGAGAACTTATAACACCTTTTATGTTCCCCGTCACAGGGTAAATTATGGTCTAAATGAACCGATCTCTCTGTAAGGAGTTTCAAACTCAAATTGACGAATACAAATATTAAATTAAATTAACTGAGTTTGAGTGAGCTAGAATCACGAATTGACTTCCAACGCCAGGTTGAAGAAATATAAGATGCAAGCCAGATCATACCCTTGCCCGAGTCCGTTAAAAATCTCTAGACAGCTTACCGGCTACTTTAACAAGTGTTTGTAATGTTGGTCATGGTCAGCCTACAAAGTCGTGTCAATTTATTTGGGATGTTGAATTCTCTCAGTGACTTACCCTGTCTATGCTATCGTAGGCAGCTTTAAAGTGTTTAAAAAGATGGCAATCACTAGGAATTTAAATAATTCCATCACATTTCTTGTAGTTGTGTTATGTCAGGTCTGTCTGCCTTATATTTTGTCAGGATATCGACTGGCTTTTGTGTAGCTCGACTCCTATGAAGTAATTTTACGTTTCATTTCTAAATAGTTTAGCCATAGCTGTTGCTTGTTTGTATCCTCGTCGTGTTTTTTAACTGCAGATAGTACTAGACTCTCGCTAACCCTGAGAAACTATTCCCAACATTATTAGCAAAAAAAAAAAAAAAAGGTTTAATAAACTGTTTCAAGCGGCCCCCACAAGAGGTCGATAAATCGAAATTTCGGAAATATTATTCAATAGTTTTCACACGAATGATGAATCGATGAAATTGCAAATTTTACTTAATATTTTGAGAGATACATTTTACATGTAACCTTGACAGTTGCTTAAACATACATATCAATTAGAAAAAACTCTCATTGCTTTCTGGTCATTTTAATAAATGAATTCTACGTTAGATTATAAAATCTAAGAACAATATTTTATTTTTTAAATTTATTCTTAAGACGAAAAACTGTATTTTCTTTAGCTTTACTACATATGTATAATCAAACGACAAACTTCGTTTCAGTCATAATTAATATTTTATAAATCAAAATTTGGTCAGAAGAAAATGCGTCCTAATTGCTTGGCTTCCAATATTCGACTGATCACTGATGTGGCGTGGGTTGGGAGCAGTGCTGCCACCCTATAGATGACAAAGCGCAGTATATATGAGAAAAAAGCGCAGTAGATTTTTACAATATAAAACTTTTGTATAATTAACGCGCACTCATGTGCCAGTGACATAGAGCGAGCATTAGAAAAAGCCGAGGGAAAGAGCTGGATAAAGCATTCCACATTCGTGTAGTATGCCTAAAGAACGAATCTCTATACATTACAGTACGACCGAAAGTGGCCTAAGTGGTGGCTATTTTGGTTGAGCACTGACCGCAGACAAGAGACATTACGTAGGTGTTAAAGTGAAGAAAATGTATCTATGAAGTTCCTTTCTCCAATCATTTTAAAATTTAAAGGCTCATCTTTGAATGGTATCCAAGAACCGTAAGTAAGCTTTTGGGCGCGACTAATTTTGGCTGGTTTCCCAAAAGTCGTTTTCGGCGGCGTCTGTCAGGGGCTTGGCGGCCTGCAAGACGTCTGTCACAAACATTTTTGCATTCAATGAATCGAGGGCGTTAGGGTGTGATGCATTTGAAGTGCTTTCCTTCACTAGGTCTATGTCCAGAAAGATGGTACTTCTAACCCACCATTACTCGGTAATGCTGCCTCTATGTGCTGGCAGACGATTGATGGCGTTATCACCTTGAGCAGGACTGTTTGTAACATCAATATCATTTGGCTTCCTCTCAGGCAAAAAATCTGTTGCGGGCTCTCGATCTACCTGCCTAGCGCAGATTAGAGCAGTTAGAGCAGGCTCGGTGAACCGACATAATTTTAAATCCTCGGTGAATGCATTCAGACTGAACATGGTTATGCTTTTAAAATTCTTGATAGAAGCGTTTAAAGTTATCTTTGGTCATCAACATTTGTAAAAGAGGAGTACAATCGTTTTGCTGCGCAGTAGATTTTCCTTTGGAGCTTAGCGCAGTAGATCTACTGCTAAAGGTGTAGGGTGGCAGCACTGGTTGGGAGTTGGGTAATTGGGTAAGCTTAAAGAGACACAATTACACAAACACAATATACAAAATACAAGAATAAGAATAGAGAGAGAGAGAGAGAGCGTAATAAATAAGTATGGTTAGGCTTAGGGTTACTTACTTATTTATTACGCTCTCCCTCTTAGAGAGCATTGACTATTGATATTGACATTTGACATAGAGTAACAATATTATAAAGAGAGAAATCTACTGCCTACTTTTGGCAATGCCTACAAGCAGTGTGAGCAATTATATTTTGAAAAACATGCTAAACCTAGCAATTTAGCATGTTTTTTGTATATTAAAATGTACTAAAAATCATGCTAAATTTCTTTTGAAATCAAAACCTGTTTAACATGCCAAAATAACAAAAAAAGAATATTATTTCAATCAAAAGTCGCAAAAGAAAGATTTCTCCCGCAGAACCGTGCATTATTACCAAATTTAATCAAAATCCGTCATGCCTTTGAGGCGTGATTGTAGAACAAATAGTATATTTATTTCATAAAAGTAACGTATTATAAGAAGACAGAGAATATCACATTATGTTTCGTCTTTATTAATGTTGGTAGATTAAAAGTAAACTTTTTTTATAATTAATGCGCGCGCAAGGGACTATTTGTTTCCCTTTTGATGTAGAACACACTGCGCGGGCATTAGGAAGATAGGCAGGGGAAAGATGTGTCGATTAATATATACAATGGCATTGGGGGTATGTTGAGCTTTAACGACAGAAGACAGCATTGATTTTTCGAAGCATTAAACTCCACAAGATTCCTATTACCCCATTTGATAATGCTGTATAAATCAGAGTTTAATGAGCTTGACATACGGTTCCGTTGCAATTGTACGTCCGAAGGCGAAGGACGTGAATTATCGAACGAATATGAAAAGCTGAGGGTAGAGTCGTGAGCAAAACAGTTAAGTGGATTAGAAGTAACAGACAGAAGATCATTTATAAAAATGAGGAAAGGAGTCGGAGACAGAACAGAGCCCTGGGGCACACCAGCATTTATTTTGTGGGAATCAGACTTGAATCCGTCCAATATAACTTGTATTGAACGGTCCAGAAGATAGCTTCTAATCCAACGAACAAGAGTAACATCGATCCCAAAAGCACGCATTTTCGATAAGAGAGCTTAATGCCAAACTCTATCAAATGCCTTGAAGATATCAAGAGCAATAATCTTACTTTCACCAAAGCTATGTAAAGATTTGTTCTACTGTTCGGTGAGATATGCCATCAGCGATTATTCAGCGTTTCCATGACCTTAGAAAGAAGGGATGTCAGTGCTATGGGTCGGTAGGAGGAGAGGGAGGATGGGTCACCTTTCTTAGGGACAGGCTGGACAAATGCTGTTTTCCATCTTCTAGGAAATATTCCAGAATAGTAGGAGCGATGAAAAAGCTTCAGAAGAATCGTGGTTATACCATCCGGGCCAGCGGATTTGTGTATATCGAGATCTTTGAGAACTCTTGCTACTGTACGAGTGCGGAAAAAAATATATCCCATGGAAAAATTTACATTCTCAAGTAAAGGAGGGCAAGTTTGCTGTGAGGCAGTGTAGAGCTGGCAGCGAAATGGGCGGCATGCAAGTTTGGCTTTTCTGAAGAGTAAACAATTAGTTTGTTATTGTCGATGTTGAGGAGTTTTTAAAATTTTCACAAATGATTAAAAATTTGTACTGCCTTTGGGACACTGCAGATTTTTTTTCCGTAATTTTTGGTCAAAAATTTGGTTCTTTCAACAACGGAGTTGCATGAGTTCCTTGCTTGTTTGAGCTTTTTCCGATTTTCCTCTGTAGGGTTGGCTTTGTAGGATCGGAAACTTAATTCTTTGAGCCTGATAGCTTCTTTACACTCAGAATTAAACCAGGACTTTTCTTTAGGCAAGTTTTCTTTGCAAAGTTTGAACTTAATGTATTACAATGCTGGCGTAAGCACCAAATACTTCATATAATAAGTACTATGTGAAATATCTATTACAAAAGGAGGGCAATGAAAAAGAAAAATTAAAAAATTGTTTCTTTTATTCTTTTGCTCTCTCGATACAACACAGCTGAACTATTTCTCTATCAAAATATTTGAATTTAATTAATATCGAAATCTAAAAAAAATCTATCATTGTGGTATGTAAAAACATTTCTGGTAAATAAATGTTTTATTTGGATGTATTTGATTTTTTAAGTTCAAATTTATTAAAAAAATATTGAAACACAAATACCAATAAACAAATGTTAAGTTGGAGCCCTAATATTTCATCAAAGAGCAAAGGTTATACATTTTTTTCCTACAAAATTTGAGTGAAAATTAAAAACCCGTTTAATTATTTTTGTTGTGGTTTTAAGTTTAAAAAAGCCATTTTTAAAGTTAATGGCGTAGAGCGCAAAATATATATTTTATAGTTAGGTGCCATTTCATATAGACATTAGACATTATTGTCTTGAAAAAATTAAACCTCTTTAAATATTACCCATTTAAAAATATGTTTATTTGAATAAGCATTAAATTAAAACCTTTGAACGAGGAACCACATATATGAAAGAAAGAATTTATGCTTCAAAAAGTATCTTCTTCGAGATTGCAATCGCAGAATCTCTCATCCCAAAAGATGTCCACTCATAAAAACCTAAAAAATTATTTCCAACTCTCATCTAAAACAATGGTCCTACGGTATCTGAAAAGTTTACTGCATCTATTTTAAAATTTACATAAATTAAATTCTACTCTTAAAGTCTTCCATCCAGGATAAGACAATGAGGCCATTTTGTTTTTTGAACGGACGGACACCACCGCTCACCGACTGCAGATGGGATGTGTTCGTATGTTGAGTGTGGACAGGAACTGAAAAAATATTCCAACTGGATGACTTGATTATGTAAATGTGCTTCGTGTGATGTAGTTTTTGTTAAATAGAGGAATGAATTTAGATTTTTATGGCTAATGACATAATCTATGAAGGTACATACTTGAATGAATATTAGAACAACAGTAGCAGCTATGGAAATGGAAGTTAATTTACTTATCTTGTGACTTTTAAAAAAACAATTTTTTTTTCGGTAATCTTATCTTTAGCGATGGGCTCTTGGAGTTAAAAGATATTATTGTTTTTGTAACTTTCCATCAGGTTAAGATTTATTGTTTGATTTTGCTTTTCATTCTCGTTTTCGTAACTAGAAAAATTACTTATAGATTCTTTATTATGAACAAATCGAGATGACAATCAAGCTGTAACTGAGAAACAAAACCTGAGAGACACAACCTACAACCTACTTCTCTTGATATGAATTTCTCTCTGAACTTCTGAACAAACCCTAGAAATCTCACTTTAAAGAAATGCAAATGAACTTCTTATGTTTTAATATAAATTAACAAGTTTGAAGATGTAACTTCCCTTTTTAAATGGGAAATTTTATTTAAGCCAAAATTTGTTTCTTAAAAACAAACAACAAAAATTACATTATCATAGGAAATTAAAGAGAAAAAGCCCGAACCCACATTTTAGACAACAAAAACCAACAACCACATCCTCGACTTAATTTGAATAATTCGTTCTTTTTAAGGGAACTTCATGCATTTGTGTCTTCTTGGTTCTTAATAAACATCCAAGTGTTTCTTATCTGAAATCAAACAGCACACCGTAACATGTATGTGTGTATGTGTGCAATGGAAATGTTATGCAAATACATTCAAAATTAATCCTGGAATTGGATGGAATGCATTTTGATGGCATCATCATCATCATCGTAGCAACCGAATCCTAAACCAAGCTGCACGAGATAACTTCAAATTCAGTAGATACTTAGGAGCGATGCTATATCGGAAGACGGTAGTGGCAGGAGATTGATCAACGAACGTCGGAACCTTGCTTTAGAAAATGTTGCACGCGTTGTAAATCCGGATTATTCCCTCAGATGTGAATATTGAAAGAATGGCTTGTGGGAATGATAAGACAGACGAAGGTGCATCCATATTTCATAGAGGGATCAACCCAACCCACACCATCTTACACTTGTGTAAGCTTGGATGGATAACTTATGATTTATGAGAATTTTCTTGTCTCGGAAAATGAGATCATGTTCAAAATTTTGCGATAAATGTTTCCTTCCTGTAGCTGGGAGGGAGACAAGTAAAGAACTTGTCTGTTGAATGGAATAGCACTACATCTTAGACCTCATCTGGGTGTATCTGTATCTGTATCTTTTGGGTTATTTTTTTTTCAGACGCACTCAACTGGAGCCACAACACCACTTTGTGCTGCTGGCATTGTAAATTACTGTGTGCTGGCCTCTGTTGTGTGATAAACGTGTTGAGTCGACGAGGTGTGCACATTCTAAAGTCCTAATTGGATGGAGATAAATAATTGTTAGCGATAAGAAGATCAAAAAGTTTAATTATAACCCTTTAAGCCAGTGCGATAGAGAACTGTGCTGTGGGGGCAACGAAACAAATCAAGAACTTATGGTAGTTGACCTTTGTAAGAACGTATTTTGTGAAGAATCGAAGCGATTGTATGAAATGGAAGTATCGAAGAATGGAAGATGTTTGTGTTGAACTGAGAGTGATAACTTGGTTGAATACTTGAAAAATTTATGGAATTTTTGTAGAAATAAGTTTAAAAAGGAACGTCATTGTTGGAAAATCCAGATATTTGTAAAAAAAGTAAAATAACATTCCAGTCTACATGACAAAAATTTGGCGGGCTTTCAAAAAAAGGGTTGTATGGATAAGGATTTTGGCTAGAAAGCGCAATAACGGTATAAGAACCATATGCTAACGTACATTTTTTTTCCTCGGCGAAAGATGAAAAAATCTTCATAGACACCATAGGCCCGTACCTATGGTAGTGTGAGATTCTTACTCAATAAAAAAACACCTTCATTTGTTCAATCGCCTTATCAAGTAGTTTAATTTCATTTTCATTAATCACGTTTGGCAGGGAGCTGTTGCACCAACTATACCAATTCGATAGCTCAAGTAAATTTGATCATCGTTTGCATACGTATACATTTCACATTGCCTGAGTATCGATGGTAACCCAAATAATAATTAAGCTTGTATAAGGTCCAATTCTTAAAATTTTGCTAGTAATAGTTTGTATAGAGCTTGTAAAAGTCTGTTTACTGTTAACTGTTTCTATAGCTGTCTGAACATAGCTTAGAATCTTATACATTTGTATTAGGTAAGGTATTGTTCAACATGATGAATAAAAAAGGACCTAGAATCGATCCCTCAGGCACATCAGTAAGTAAAAAAGAGAAAATATAGTTCTATGACTCAAGAATCAATAATACAAGGATAGTTGTGCAGCCGTGTTATGATATTAAACCAGATAATGTAGGTTTTAAAATCCTATTGGTTTTTAAAACTGCCATCATCTGTCGAATGAAAAGTTTTTTAAATGCTTTTGCATTTATAGCTCCCGTAAAAATTGGTTGCTATTCTTACTTTTGTGAGTTTTATTTCTTTATAATTGGAATTTTACGTTTAAAGTTTAAAGTAATATATTTCGTGCCATATACGTATACAATAGATATTTAGATTCATGATCAAGCTGTGACAAATGTTGTACAATTCATTATGACTCAGTTGCTTTTATACAGAACATTTTTTGTTGAACCCCTGAGTTGCTGCTTCAACTTCTCATAACATTTTGCTCAAAATCTTAAATGATCTAGAAATTTCTACCATTAATCAATAGTTCATCTCTGTTTCATAGCACTACAGAAATTCTACTGCTGTGGAAGTTTTTATTTTTTCTTTAAATCTTTAATTCTTTAACTTCGAGGTATTGATCAGAGTCATTATTTGATATAAATCTTATCACGCTTAGTCGAACTAGAACGGTCTCTTTCTAGTTCTCCTGAGTCCGCGTACAAGTTTTGCCTTTCAAGAGCCTGTTGAAGGCTTCTATTACAAATGTCCATGTTTTAATTATGATGAAAATTGTTTGTATTTCTTCTTCGACAATTTCCATACACAACTCTCTGCAATGCAAATCGCTGTTTCGTATATATCATAGATCATTAACGATTGCTCTAAGAGCGTTGTTTTAATCTTCTTGATGTGTCTGGTTATAGCTTGGTTTATTGCAACTTCAAAGTTTTATTCCGTACGTCTATACAGGTTTAAGCACTTGCTTGTAGATAAGTACTTTGCTATATAAATTTGATTGAAGTATTTATCATCAAACTTATTCAATTCTCGTAAAGTTTTTTTTTCGATTTTTTCTTGTTTCTTCTTAAAGCGTTTCATCCACTTTATCTTAGCATTAAAATTCATGTCATAAAATCCTTTTTTAGAAGATTTTTTATATTTAATATAATAAACGTCTGTTTATGTTCTGAAAAGCCAATCATTTTTCCAAACAGTAATAAGTATTTAAAATTACATTAAAGATTTCAACCAATGTTTCAGTAGTTTTGTATCCTTTTGTTGTATCTACCAGAGTTTCTTTAATAAGATTCCACACCAACCAAATCGATTTGAAAAAGTGAAGAAGATGTGACTCACCCCTTACCCCACATTGACTTAATAATAAATTGCTTTGAAGGCTCTTCACGTCTCCTCTCATCGGCCATACCAAATCAAAACCGAAACAACATTATGATTAACCGCTTAACAGTCTCAACTTAACCGCATATCATTTTTAATCAATTAATTAACTAAGCCCAACTAAACATCAACAATATAAAATTTCTTAACGCGTCATTAATTAGAATAAAACAAAGTCGTTGCTGCGATGCCTCCTTCCACTGTCCAGGTCCACACGACATTTGTGCGAGCGATTCAGTCAGGCAGACATAAAAAATGTTTTAATTTATTGGTCAGCCTTAGCCAGGTTTAGTAAGGTGGTTTGGGTAATATAATTCCATGAAGATTGTAGTAGATGTAGAATGAATTCGAAAAATGCATTACAATCCACAACAATCATCATTCCGACGATAATGTAAACAGAGGTTAAGGTCGTTTAATGGTGACGTTACGGGCTGCTGTTTATTAGCATCCAGATAACAATCATCAAGTTGTATGAGAATGTATTGTTGGAACGACTAAGCGATACGAGAAATCTACATTTACACATCCATATGTAAACTTTCGTAAGAGTAATTAATGTGTGCATTAATCTCGCTTCAGTTATCATTATTATAACATATTTTAAGCGTTTGTTTTGGTTTGTGGTACGCCTTAACCCATTACGTTTAACAGAGCGTAATGACTTACGACCATTAGGAGCAAAAGATCGAGAGAGTAGAGGCTTGTTCTTACGTTGTTTTTGGTATAAATATTTTTTTTTTTTTTTTTTTTTTTTTTATAATTAACGCGCGCACAAGGGACTATTTGTTTCCCTTTTAATGTAACACACTGCGCGGGCATTAGGAAGATAGGGAGGGGAGAGATAGGAGGTGTCGATTAACATTGGTTTTGAATGTTTGCATGTTGAAATGGCAAGGGAAAATCTCGCCGGGTAAACCATTCCAAAGTCGTGTTGTACGGCTAAAAAAAGAATCTCTATATTTCACGGTACGTCCGAAATTGGGCTCAAGGGTGAACTGATGGGCATTCCTAGCAAGACGAGTATTACGGGCGAAACTTTTAAGGGGAGGAATGCAGCTGGCTACCTCGAGTGAACATTTTTTATAAAAGAACCGATAAAATAAGGAAAGACATGAAACATTGCTTCGGTGTTCGAGAGGGGCAATTGTTTCAGCGGCAGTTCTATTTCCTATCAATCTTAACGCTCGATTTTGTATTCTATCAAGCAGGTGAAGCGATGATTGTGAAGCACCTGCCCAGAGGTGGGAGTTGTACTCGAGTTTAGGGCGTATAAACGCTTTATAAATTGTAGCCAGATCAGATGGGGAAAAATACTTCTTATATCGATACAGAAAACCTAAGCACTTTGCAGCATTCTTAGCGATCTCAAATATATGGTCGTTCCAACGGAGGTCGTCGTTGACACACATACAGTACTCGGTATGTGTGAGCTTTTCGGTTTCTTCGATGTAAGTGCCATTCATGGACAATGGCATTGGGGGAATGTTTAGCTTTAACGACAGAAGACAGCATTGAGTTTTCGAAGCATTAAACTCCACACGATTTCTATTACCCCATTTGACAATGCTGTATAAATCGGAGTTTAATGAGCTTGACATACGGCACCGTTGCAATTGTACGTCCGAAGGCGAAGGACGTGAATTATCGAACGAATATGAAAAGCTGAGGGTAGAGTCGTCAGCAAAACAGTTAAGTGGATTAGAAGTAACAGACAGAAGATCATTTATAAAAATGAGGAAAAGAGTCGGAGACAGAACAGAGCCCTGGGGCACACCAGCATTTATTTTATGGGAATCAGACTTGAATCCGTCCAATACAACTTGTATTGAACGGTCCAGGAGATAGCTTCTAATCCAACGAACAAGAGTATTATCGATCCCAAAAGCACGCATTTTCGATAAGAGAGCTTCATGCCAAACTCTATCAAATGCCTTGGAGATATCAAGAGCAATAATCTTACTTTCACCAAAGCGATGTAAAGATTTGTTCCACTGTTCGGTGAGATATGCCATCAGATCACCAGTGGAACGGTTGCTGCGGAAGCCATACTGACGGTCATGGAGAAGCTTACGATCTTCGAGATATTCCTTAAGCTGACGGTTAATCAGTGTTTCCATGACCTTAGAAAGAAGGGATGTCAGTGCTATGGGTCGGTAGGAGGAGGGGGAGGATGGGTCACCTTTCTTAGGGACAGGCTGGACAAATGCTGTTTTCCATCTTCTAGGAAAGATTCCAGAAGAGTAGGAGCGATGGAAAAGCTTACGCAGTGGCTTTGCCAGTGTGGAAGAACACCTCTTCAGAATAATCGGGGGTATACCATCCGGGCCAGCGGATTTGTGTATATCGAGATCTTTGAGAACTCTTGCTACTGTACGAGTGCGGAAAAAAATGTGTCCCATGGAAAAATTTACATTCTCAAGTACAGGAGGGGCAACGTTGCTATGCGGCAGCGTGGAGCTGGCAGCGAAATGGGCGGCGAGCAAGTTTGCCTTCTCTGAAGAGTAAACAATTGGTGTGTTATTGTCGATGAGCGTTGGAACCGAAGATGTTGAGGAGTTTTTAATATTTTTTACAAATGACCAAAAATTTTTACTGCCTTTGGGACACTGCAGAATTTTTTGCCGTAATTTTTGGTCATGCAAAAATTTGGTTCTTTCAATAACGGAGTTGCATGAGTTTCTTGCTTGTTTGTGCTTTTTCCGATTTTCCTCTGTAGGGTTGGCTTTGTAAGAACGGAAACTTACTTCTTTGAGCCTGATAGCTTCTTTACACTCAGAATTAAACCAAGACTTTTCTTTAGGTTTGATGCTTTTTACTCTGTTGGGAATAAAAGCACGCATCCCTAGAAGAATCACATTTGTGATCATTTCAGCACTGGCATCAATGTCACTATCGAGGAAGCATAGTGACCAGTTAAAGTTTCGGAAAAAAATATTCAGGCCGTCCCAGTTGGCTTTCTCGTAATGCCAAACGGTCCTGGTGGGAAGTTTTTCTTTAACTGGATGGGTGGAGGATGAGAAATTAGCTGAAATGACACAATGGTCTGAAGTGCCAAATGGAGAAGTTACACTAATGGTATATTTATCAGGGTGAGAAGTAAGAAACAAGTCAAGAGTATGGGCGGCTTGCCCAGCAACATCCGGTATACGCGTTGGCACATCGATCAGCTGGGTAAGGTGATGTAACCCGGCAAAGAGCTCGACATACCTTCCTTCGGGTGTTGTCTGACCAGAATAGCGGAGCCAATTGGAATTGTGTACATTGAAATCGCCCGCAATAACGATTTCAGTGCGAGGACAAAGGGAAACAATTTTCGAGATAGAATCTGACAGCGCATCAAACTCGTTACAAGTCGAATTGCTGTCGAGATTTGGACTCCTGTAAATAAAACAATAATGAATGACATGCTTGCGGACAGTGAATTTGAGCCACAAGAAGTTAAAGTCCGTGTTGGAACATTGCCCATATTGGGGAAGGCTCTGGCAAGCAATATCATTTCTAACATAGACCACGAGACCATGATGGGAAAAGAGTAATGGCACCAAGCTATACCCATGTAGAGTAAATTCTGATAAATCAGTATTTACTCCAACCTGGGTTTCACTTAATGCCAAAACAGCTGGCCTGTATTGAACAGTGTAGACGTACAGGTGAAAGAAATTCTTTCTAATACCACGAACATTGGAATACACGACACAAAAATCACTTACCATTTAAAAATACTTACACACAAAACACAATTCTGAATAAGTCGAACCATGCAGTGAAAATCAAAATTAATCTCTGTAATAATCAAACTGTCTTAGGTGTTATGCCCATAAGACAGCTTGCATACAAAAAATCAATTTAAATATTCAGCACAATAGGACAAACTCAGATGCCCTTATCTATTTACCGCAAGCATACGATGCCTACAGTAGATAAGAAAGAGGCAGTTAAGCTAAGCACAAAGGGTTGGGACAGATAGGAGGATAATTTAATTTGTTATGCAAGTGTGAATTATTTTTTTTTTTTTCTTTCACAGCGCGAATGGGCATCTTATCGACTTCCAACGACGCAAGTGGATATTGTTATTATCTTTACAGCACACGCGAGGGGGTTTTGCCAATTTCTCAAACGAGTGTGTAATATAATTTTTTTTAACACTCGCGATAACAATGCGCAATAATTTTTTTTTTTTTGACTTTTGTTTAATTGTTATGCGCGCACCTCGACCCGACGTCCGGCCGCTATGAGCTTAAGATCGACACTGTTCTATATATATATATAGATATAATATGCATCATTGTGCGATTTTTGACACTTAAAACATTATGAATAAAAGAAAGATATTCCTTTCCTTCTTTCTACTTTGCGGTTGAAATGTTTACATGTCAAATAAACAAAAGTGAAGAGGAAAATATGGTATAAAAGAATGGTACTACTAGTACCCTTCATGCCTGAAATTCCCTCAAATTTACTTAAATTTAAGTAAAATTTAAGTAAACTCAAAATTTCTATCATGGTAAAGAACACGACCGGGCAACGTCTGCAAATTATAAAAATTTTCGGCGTTATTGGGCCATGTTTTTTCGTCGATCGTCACCTTACTGTGAATGGCCAGCGTTATCGCGCCACGATTACGATTATTTTTGAACCGAATTAGAAGATATGGACTTGGACGACATGTGGCTTCAACAGGATGGTGCCACCAGCACACCTTAGAAGAGTAAGTTTGATGAGCGTGTTTGTGTTATCTCAAGAAATGGGCCAGTCGATTGGCCGCCTCGTTCGTGCGATTTAACGCCTCTAGACTATTTTCTTTGGGGCTATTTTAAGTAACATACCAGTCCCCCAACGGGTTTAGAGATTGAAAACGCGATCCATCTTCTAAAGAAAAACAAGGCAGCTGGACTTGACGGTATTCCTGCGGAGTTCCTGAAAACAGACCCTGAAACAGCTTCCCATATTTTGCTTAATTTAGTGCAGGCTGTTTGGGAGAGCGAAACTTACCCACAGGACTGGAAGGATGGAGTTATTGTGAAGTTACCAAAGAAAGGGAACCTAAAAAACTGTAATAACTGGCGCGGTATCACCATATTGTCCGTTTTTCCGAAATTAATGGCAACCAGTGTTCTCGAAAGGATAAAATCCAGGATCGAATCTACCCTCAAGAGGCACCAGGCGGGATTTCGTAGTGGTCGGTCTTGTGTCGACCACATCAACACCTTGCGAATCATACTCGAACAATCGTCTGAGTACCAATCACCACTGTACCTCATGTTTGAAGGCATTCGACAGGGTTAATCGTGAATGCATATGGAGATCGCTTATTGCGAGAGGTATCCCTGAGAAAATTGTCGCCATTATTAAAGAATCTTACAACAACGCAAGGTGTTTCGTTTTGCACAATGGACAGCTTTCCGATTCCTTTGATGTGCGTCAAAGAGTGAGACAAGGAGATGTCCTGTTACCAATTCTGTTTTTACTGGCAATTGACGATGTGATGACTGCCACGGTGGGTGAAACTGAGAGGCATGGTATCCAATGGAGTCTGTTTGACAAACTCAGCCACATAGACTATGCTGACGATATATGTCTCATGGCGAACAACACGTCTGGCTTAAATCAAATATGTCATTCGCTGCAGCTAAATGGGGAGGTGGCTGGCTTAAGGATCAACGCAATTAAGACCAAAATAATGACTACGGGCCAAAGCACACAACAAGTTACTCTAAGGCAGGGACCCATCGAGGAGGTCACGCAGTGTAACTACCTGGGCAGTTTCATAGCACTCGATGGAGGAACGGACCTGGATGTAAACAATAGAATAAACAAAGCCCGTAGTTCATTTGGAATCCTTTCTCCTGTGTGGAATTCCAGCGAAATATCGCTACGCACCAAGTTTGAGACTCTTCGAATCCAACTTAAAATCTGTGCTGTTATATGCTTCAGAAACATGGTAATGCTCTGCAATCATCTTGAGCAGGCTGCAAGCCTCCGTTAACCGTTGTCTGCGGTACATTCTGAAGATCCGGTGGTTGCAAACCATATCGAACGCTGAACTGTGGAATAGGACCGGACAGAGAAAATTGGACGCCGACATCAGACAACGGAAGTGGCGTTGGATAGGCCATACACTGAGGAAACCTACCGACAACATAGCGAAGCAATCCTTCGAATGGAATCCTCAGGGTAATAGACGCGTTGGAAGACCGAAAACAACTTGGAGGTCATCTGTTTTGGGGGAAGCTCGATCTCAAGGTCAGTCGCGGCGAATCGGGACAGATAGAAGGATCTTGTTGCTGCCCTATGCTCCAGAAGGAGTTGAAGCGCTGCATTGCAGCCGGATAACATATATACTCATTGGCGTCGAGGCCGCTGCAAACGTGCCGGCGGTGGCCATATGAACGAAGTCGATTCATAAATGTTTTGATTGTATTTTAAGCGGATAATAACATTTTTGAAATATCTCAAATGGTGTGGGTTTTATTTTAAAAAAAAGTTCCTAAGTCCTAACGCCGAAAAAGTATTAACAATATTTTAATTCAAGATAAGCTCTCACAGTCATCATTATTAGGACTTTGGTCGACCTTTTTGAGAAAAGGGGTTCACAGGCCAACGTCCTAAATGTTCATCAAAATATTCGCAACGAAAATAACTTAGAAGCTGTATTTAGGAATTTTAGATATTTTATTTATTGATTAGACTTACACAGAATCTTGTGAATAAAAATGTGACAAATAATTCTCTCAAAAAGAAGAACTTTTAGATTAAAACTCATTTAATGTTAACGAAATATTATTTCATAATCCACATAAATCGGTTTTAAATAAATTTGTGTTACTTATTTCTGCATCAAATTAATCAACGACTTAGAAAACCTTTAAAAAATTCAATTAACGCTACAATTTGTTCCTCTGATACGGGGATCCGTTCGTTATTTATTTAGCTATATTAATAAAGTTCCATTATTTGTATTTATTTAACCTTAATTTGTATAACAAACTAACTGACACACCTGGCGTTGCTGGGGCATACCATACATTTTCTGGATACCCGAAAACAGCACCACAAATCGGTTCCAACAGTAATTAAAAACCATCAACCTAATCGTAACAGTGCATAAACAAAATTTAATATTGGTGATATTAAAATATGAATAACAAATAGCTTTAGTTACTCCTAACAACATCAGCTATATTATGTCTGCGAAAGCTCCGTCAAAATTGGCCCATGAATAACTATTTTTCTGCACCACCTAGTTATTAAAATAGCCTCAGTGTCTTCATACAATATTAGCTATCTGCTTTTGCAATTAGGTAATTTAAATCCTAGTTACTCTCTCTCTAGAACATCAGCAATATGCCTGTGAAAGTACCGTCCAAATCGCCACCCCTACGTACACCTACGCCACCTTGTGGGTAATTCAAATAGCCTAAGTGTTTTCCTAGAACATCAGCTATCTGCCAGTAAAAGTCTTATCAAAATCGGTACAGCCATTCCATAGAGTAGCCCGAACAAACAGACCGAAAGACAGACGGACAAAAAATAAAAAACAATTTTGGAATTTGTGTTTGCCTATATGTATATCTATTTAAAAGTGCCCAGTACAATTTGTTAATTTTCAGTACTATTTTATTTTAGCGTTCAGTACAATCGAAAATATTGGATTTCCATCACAATATGGGGCATAACTAAAGTTTTTTAAGCAAATAGGTTTGCGAGTGTTATGGCATGTATAAACTTGGAGTAAGTTGAAACATGACTATCTCCGCAGCAAAAAAAAAAAAAAAAAAAAATACAATAATAAAAATAAAATATGCATAAATGAATTCAAGCTTAGTGATGGTTGCTCATTTATATATAGAGAAACAATAATGGGCCCAAAATTGATGCCTGAGGAAGGCCTCTGCTTAAAGGTAAAAAAAAAGAAGTTCTGTTGTCAGCAACAACTGCCTGAAATCTATAACCAAGGAACTAGAAGATAAGTCGGACAGACGATGAATCAAATTATTCTATAAGCCTGGTTGCGTTTGTTGATTACATTTTTTAT
The DNA here is from genome assembly GCA_963971375.1 of Platycheirus rosarum. Lineage (NCBI taxonomy): Eukaryota > Metazoa > Arthropoda > Insecta > Diptera > Syrphidae > Platycheirus > Platycheirus rosarum. The sequence continues at coordinate 118,001,576 of OZ020509.1, read as the reverse complement.
GTAATTGTTAAATCAGGGACCTTCGTTGCTTCTTAGTATTTTAGTTTTTATTGGAACGTGGTGCGGATATTTGGTTAAAGCGAAGAGCTTCACTTAAATGACTTACAAATAATACATCCAGCAATGTACTTGAACAAAATTCAAACTGTGCAAACACTGCTATCGTAAGACCAGCAACAACGACTACAATACACTATACGTTTTAGTTGGTATGTCTTATTTGGCCCACTCTATTTGAAGGCCTGTCTGACTCCATTCAAAGAATTCTGTTTCTTTTCAACTTCGCACCGAAATCGTTATTACGAATGATTTCAATGTTCACAATTCTTCTTGGCTTCTCCATTTGGGCGAAACAGCAGTCGAAGGTATGTATGTGTTATAAGATCTTTGCTGAGTTTAACAATCTTACTCAGTTCGTCAAATAGGGCTTAAGGGCTCAACCCATAGAATCCGTTCGTCCTTTGCGGTGTCATATACAACTGACAGCTCGATTAAATACACGTCTTATAAGAAGTGACCTAGATATCGCATGCGACGGACGATCGCAATAAGTAAACGAACTTTTCTTTCCGGCAAAGTCGATGACAGCAAATGCCGATAGTAATTTGAAGTTTTGATGATATATTACTTACCGCAATGTTTGCTGATATAATAAAATAACAATTAGGCTAGGCGAGCAAAAACAATGTCTCTCACGGCGGGTTGTAAAAAGGGTGTGCTACGTCTAAAGGGTTATTTGTTTACGCGCGAATGACCGAGTGACTATATATTCGGCGGTCACAAAATTCTCGCCGATCGCGATCGGCCGTGTGCAAATCGTTTATGCGTGGCACCAGGCGGACCTGCACTTTACTGCGTGAAGGTTTTTCAAACTGCATATTATGAACTGTATACTTGAACTTCAGATGTTTCAAAACACGACAGAAGACTTTAATTTAGAAAGAAATTAGACCAACAAAATAAACAATCAATATTATGTTGCCAACAAAAGGATGGGTAGATTGCAACTTTGTCAATAAGTGTCTCTGAAATACAGTTACGCACCATACGGTAGTGTTCAATCTAATAACAGTTGCATTGTTGTGGAGTTCCGTTGAAGTGCAGGTCCGCCTGGTGCCGGCTTACCTTAATTACAATTTCAACAAAATGTTAAGGTATACGGAGATTACATTTTGTTTCCAACTTAACGACATCTGCAAGATACATTGTGCACAACAACCATTTTCAACATGTATTGTGTACAACAACCATGCTCCTAAAAGTATGCAACATATTTGCAATATGTTTTGACAAACAACCGAAAGCTTAGATTGTGCCAGAACCAGACGGAAGCTTCCAGAAGTTTGTGAATTTGTATAAATTTAAATAAAATAAAAAAAATTAATTTGATTAAATAAAAAGTGTTGAAGTAAGTATTTGAATTGTGAATAAGTGGAATAAGTTAAATTTGCTGTTATTTAAACTGTTATTCATAAAATGAAGAAATTTGTTGTATTATTTTGGAATTTGGAATGAGATTTATTTTTCGAACCCCACGACAAAACTCTACAACATAATCATCTCACATTAGAGGTATACTTATAGGCAGTTGAACCTAGATAAGAGTGTTTCATACCTTTAGGTGTGTGTTACAACGTTTGCATTTATTAAAGTGTTGCCACGTAGTTTTTAAACCCCGGGAACAGTCTTTTGTCGGAACAAGTGATATCATATGGCATTTTAGTTATTTCTAACAATCTAAGTACCCAATTTCATAAAGATTGGTTGTGGAGTTATTGAGTGAAAGCGTAACAAATAAACAAATTTAAATTCGCAATTCCCTAACCTTACCTTATAATGTGCTACAATTAGAGGTTATTTTAGATCTCAACCGGTAAGCTTCTTCAGGAAGGTTGTTCTCTAGCTAGCTGCCTCCAAGTTTGCACGTGAAGTTGGCCAAGGTCCTATTCCATTTAGGTTTTCCATCTCAGTCTCGGTCTTCTTTTTCTGCCCCAGCATTCCGCGGTGGAATGGAAGATTTTCCGGACCTGAGCATTGATGTTCGTCCGCTCTTTATTACTCAGTCATCTGAGACCTTGGTTGTTTTACTCTCTTAGATAAGTGTGTGCCGTCCATTGTGTCACACATGTTTATTGATTTAGATTAATGAGCGATCCAGAACTATAGGTACCTGTCAAACCTTCCCAGTTCCCACTTGCCCATCCTTCCCATCGAAAGGCTTTTTAAAAGCCCGAAGTACATTTAATAACTAAGGCACTGGCCAGAACAATGAACCCGCAATTTTAAACAAACAAAGTAGACACTCCAAAGCTGAAAGCCCTCTAATGCCTCTCTTACAATTTATTTCAAACTGATCCCCCTTGAGAAAAATATTACTTTAATTTAATTCAATTACCACAACTGCACTTGAACTAAAGAAATCAGAGCCTAAAACAGGGGACACTGGCTACCCCCTCTTCGTGCCCCCATAAAATAAAGTCGAACAGAAAAACTCAACTCAACTAAATTCTTTGATTAAAACGAATTAATGTTAATTTAAATAAAAAATCATGATTCAAATAAAGTCTACTTAAGAGCATCATCATGAGTGTAGCCACACCATCATCGGGATGCTAATGTCCGAAGTTTCCAAAATCACCGGCTCCCAATGGAACATCACTTTTAAGTGTCTGATGAATCTCAACGACCAGCATCCACAAGATACATGTTTTTTTTTTTTTTTTATAAAATCCTTTAATGGACCTTAGTGATTAAATTTAATCACATCCTCTAACACACACATTCACATGTACGTGCGACATGTTCGGCGTGGAGTTTGAATTTCTTCGAATTGAATAAAATTCCCTCTAAGTACCAATTGTGTGGGTGTTCGGGGTGCTGATGTTGGGTTTGGCGTGTTATGTGTTTAAATATTGTATCTTTGGCCATGAATTCTCATTTCAGAATGGACTTTATTTGCCCGGCTAGCGTTGTAAAGTCAATAACCAGATGAGAACTGAGGAGATGCGAAAGCGTGAAATTTTCTTGTCTAAATAGACAAAAACACTTGTCAACAATGCATGCATATATGCACTTTGTTGGTTGCAGAGAGAACAAACACACAATGCAGACGAGAAGACAAGACAGCATGGGGCAACCTCTAGCGTTTTGGTGAGCGGTGCATTTCTGGGCGTCCGCGTCCCAACGTTGGCGTTTGGTTCGTCGTCATCATTATCTACTCTTCAGCCGGCCAAAGCAATCAACATAAATAAACACTTCCTCAATCTAAACAAAGAAAAGCCGGCCAACGCCAAAATAGCAAAGAAGACTAGAGTCCATTCACCAAGAGTTTACCATATGCAATGCACATATAAACGAATTCTGGTTTTCAGATAAGACCACAGGAGCGTATTTATGTATGGATGCGCCTTTAATCAAATTCCAGAAATATTAGAAACATGTTTTTTTTTAATAACAAATTATTAACGATGTAATAAAAGAACCGATGGTTATTAAAAGGAAAACGCAACCAGGCTAAGCATTTCACATTCGTTTGGTGCGGCTAAACAAAAGAATTCCTGCTTTAAACATGCATGGGCTCATACTATGTTTCGTCTTTTTAGAAAACACAGTATTCATTCATCTTTTGAGTATTAAATTCTACGTGATTCTTATATCCCGCTGAACAATGTTGTTTAGATCAAAATTAAATGGTTATGAATGTGGGAATGAATATGAAAAGCATACAAAACTGTATTTATCCAACCAATTTATTTAGTTTAATATTTGCAGGCGAGATATCGTCAATAAACATAATAAATAGTGTCAGGGAAAAATGAGCCCTGGACCAAGCCAACATTAACTTTGTGGTTATCAGACATAAATCCGTCGAACACTAATGGTATAGATCAATGTGGAAGGTTATATATTATCCCCATGACGAATCGTCTGAAAAAAAATTTTGGTTGATAAGATAGGGTATAAGAAAACCTTTGAAAAGTGCCTGAAGTTCTTAAAATTTAAAAAAAATCTGCCGAAAACCAGTTGAATAAGGAAACCGCCGCGAAGAGAGGAACTACAACTTAATAAATAGGCAAAGGTCAGCATACCATTCAAGATTTGAATAACAGTCATTTCAATGTTATTGTTAGTAAGTAAGTATAAAAACCAAAAGACCTAATAGCAGCATGCAATTGCGGCCTTAACCCGTTATACTATATTCAAAACACCGGAAAAGTTTCCAAAATGGGGAATTTTGTTATAACCATACAAAAACGCTGGTCCAAGACATTTCAAGTGTGGCAATGCCAGACGCTTTACGAATTGCAAAAAAAACATATTTTTTTTATATTCGTTATAACCAATTTCTATCGACTGCAAATAATATAAGAGTTGTGCCTCATGACGAATTTGTAGGTCTAGGACGTTTTGAGCGCGGCTTTTGGCCTACCAGACGTTTTCGAAATTGATCAAAAATGGTTTTTGGGAGAGATTATGCAAGAATATTGGAAATTACACCCTGATTACGAAAATTTAGGTCCAAGATGTTTTTAAGGTGGCGTTTGTCTTGCCAGACGGCTTAAAAGTTCCTAAAAAAAATAAAACAATAAATCAAAATTTGTCTTTGGGTATAGAAAAACCTATTTAATTCAAAGTACCTACATAAACACTTGTGTCTTTTTGCTGATTGACATTTATCAGTTCCTAATAATTTAAGTATAAAAGTGTTAAAAACATAATTATGTATTTAAAATAAAATAAATTGCACCACTGGATCGCATGTACTTGCTGTAATGTGCGATCACAGCTTCGAATAAAATTTGAAAAATATTAAAGGAAATTCAAAGTTTTTATTCGATTTTTCTGACTTTTGATTGTTTGAAAAAAGTACGTAAAATAGTTTTCAGCTGACAAATTTAAACGCAAATTTATTTCCTTAGAAAATGTGAAAAAGTGTTTTTTTTTAATCTCGAAGGAACGGTTTTTAAATAAAATGGTTTTTATTTAACAACTTCTTTTTTAAAAAAATAAAAAAAAAATTATTCAAGAATGCAAACTTAAACACAAAAACTACTTTTTTTATTGGCACGACAGCTCCTTAAGGAGCCAAGGCCTAGTGACTTATACTCTCAACCATTCCTGTGTGCGTGTTGTTAATCTGCAAGATTGGAAGGGACCTACAGTTCACCGCCGAGTCCGAACGGCTACATGAGATGCACTTTATCGAGACAAATTTTACTCTTGGAGAGCTTGTCAGTTCCTCGCTAAAGGCAGTACCCCAGAAAAAAAGCTGGCTATGAGCTGAATTTAAACCCAGGCTCATTCGCTTAGCAGTCCGATACACTAACCACTAAGCCACGGGGCACTACAAAAATTACTTACATTTAGAAAAAAAAAAATTAAAAAAATCCATCTACCCGTTTTCAAAATATTGATTTTTGAAAAAAAATTAAGAAAAAGTACAAACAAAAAGTTTTCGAAAATATTTTAAAATAAAATTACTTACGCTACCAACATCTTCCTGAATATCAATTTTGATTGATATCGGATGACCAGTTTTCGAGAAAGTCGAAGAAAAAAAAACCGTTCTATGTGAGGTACCGTTTTTAACCCACCATCTTGATTTTTTTTCACCAAAACAACCTATATACCTCTATTGTAGCTACACTGATTTTTTTCATAAAAAAATTTAAAGCCGTTTCCGAGAAAAACTTAACTTTACTTAACGGTTATATGACAGGCACCGTTAATATTTGAGCTAAAAAAATATTAAAAAAGTCCTCTGTATCTCCAAATGTCTGTCTGTCTGTCTGTACGGATGTATTTTGGACTGTCGCCTAAACGGTTGGGCCAATAGTCTTCAAATTTAGAACTTAAGGTTATTTTGACATTCTACAGAGGAGTTTTTTCAATTTTTTTAGCTCAAAAATTAATTAATATTAAAAAAATCAATTAAGCATTATATTTTGATGGAAAAAAAATTATGGTGGGCTAAAAACGGTACCTTCCTTAGGACTGTTTTTTTTCTTCGACTTTCTCGAAAACTGGTCATCCGATATCAATCAAAATTGATATTCAGGAAGATGTAGGTAGCTTACGTAATTTCGCATTAATTTTTTTTTTATTTTGAAGAATCAATATTTTGAAAACGGGTAGGTGATTTTTTTTTATTTTGTTTTTAAATGTATGTTATTTTTGTGCTTAAAAAATTGTTAAAAAAACCTAAAAGCTTTATAGGCTAAATAGCTGCTGTTATTATATATAATATATGTATTTATTTATTTTAACTAACGTCATGATAACTGGTTTTCCAATAGGGACTTGACAACTTTTAATTTAATTTGTGAACTCATCGAACTGTCATTGTCAATTCAATTCAGTAAACTCAACATTTTCATTATGGTAAATTACACGAGCGAGCAACGTCTGGAAATTATAAAAAAATTCTACCGAAATTCGAAGTTGGTGACCGCAGCTTTAAGAGCGTTGAATTGTTGAATTTCATCGCAAAATCATCTTCCGTGACGAAGCTCATTTTTGGCTCAATGGGCTCGTCAATAAGCAAAATATGCGTTATTGGTCGGGCGAAAATCCACATTTGCTTCATGAATCACCAATTCATCCACAAAAAATAACTTTTTGGTGCGGTTTGCATGCCGGCGGCGTTATTGGGCCATATTTTTTTCGTCGACGATAATGACCGTCACGTTACTGTGAATGGCCAGCTTTATCGCGCCATGATGACCGATTATTTTTGGCCCGAATTGGAAGATATGGACTTGGACGACATGTGGTTTTAGCAGGATCGTTCCACAAGCCACACAGCACACCTTAAAATCGATTTATTGAAAATTAAGTTTGATGAGCGTGTTGTCTCAAGAAATGGGTCAGTAGATTGACCGCCTCGTTCGTGCGATTTAACGCCTCTAGACTATTTTCTTTGGGGCTACGTTAATTCATATGTTTATGCCAACAAGCCGACGACGTTGGAAAAGCTGTGTGGCCGAGTCATCGAAAATTGGGTCCAACGAATCGACTGCTGCAAACGTGCCGGCGGTGGCTATATAAACGAAGTCGAGTTCCATTCATAAATGTTTTGATTGTACTTCAAGCCGATAGTAAAGTTTTTTGAAATATCTCAAATGGTTTGCGTTTTATTTAAAAAAAATTTCTCAAGTCCTTATTGGAAAACCCTTTACAAACGACCTTACAAAACAGACTGATTAAAAGACAGCTAATTTGATAGATGTCTATAGCTTCAAAAAGATGGCCGCTATCAACTGTCAAAGCTCGGAAGCCCCTATTAGAAGATTCTTTGGTTGCTCCGACTTCTACCTAAGCAGGTGTCAGTAGTATACTAACGACTGTTCTTACAGTATACATTTCTCTCAAAGCCAGTCAGAGCCCATGACTGTAGTAATTGCTTTGGTTTTTATTTTATTATGCCAACATTTAAACACTACTGCAGCTCGACTTAGCGGTAACATCTAAATACTGAAAAATTAAGATTATTTTGTTCTTGTTGATTCTCATCAATTATATAATTAAACAGAAAATATGTAGCAGGATTCTGTATTTCAGTTGTTGTGTTTAATTTTTTTTTAATTTTAACCAAAAGTCCAAATAGTTTAAATCCATTATAGTTGTAATATTTCAACTACAGCTCGGCTATAAAGAATTCTCAGGAATTTTATTTTGAAGGGTGTGTTATTAAGCCAAAATGTCTAAAGGTAGATCAGGAAACACAATAGATTAAGTGCTGTTATCTAACGGCCTTCTCTTTAAACTTTTTTTAGATTTGATCCACTTTTATGAGTTTTATATTTTGTTAAGAAAACTCGGCCAAACTATAACAGAATAGAGCCTTACCGAATTTCTAGTGAGAGCGACCCTGGATTGTGTCAACTCCAACATGTTATGAGCTTGCTACCACCTTTTCTACCATGTGACATAATTTATCACAGTAGCTCGTAGACAGCGCCAAGTCAAGTCTCTCTCAGACTTTGCTTAAAGCATTGACTCTAAGTGCACAAGTTGTGATGACGCATTCGGCATTTTTTCGTTCCGCTTTTACCACAGGTGGGTTGCAAGTTAAAAAAATAAAAAATAAAATCGCCATTCAGCCGGGCAATTATCGCGTGGGCAGCTTATATGCCACATACATCTGAGCCATAAAAAAAGAAATTGCCTGGCTGGTTTGTATCTATCTATCTTTAGTCCCAAAGCAACTCAACAAGTCGTTCGTGTGAGTAAATTCATTAAACTACGCGACAACGAGTGTGTAAAATTCTCAACAAAACAACCAAATAGCCTCTAAACTCTAAGGTATATGAAGACGAAAAGTCAAGGAACTTCAAACTCTCGAGGCCTGTGCTTTCGCGCGCCTATAGCTTGCGATCGCGTCTGTAAATTTTAATAATTTTTGTTTGCGCTGGTTTTCTCTATAGTTTTTTTTCCCGCCTTTTTCTGGAGACAGCTGACATGGCTGCTGGTGCTATTTTTACAAACAAAATCGCATCTATACGATACGATTTATTCAAATCCACCTTAACTGCGAACCGTAAAATAGTGAGTTTTATTAGAGAACTAATCGAAATGAGGCTAAGAGCTGTGAGTCGTGAGTCGTTAGAGTCATTTAGATTAGTCGGTTTTAGGTAAGCGGGAAGCAGAGAGCTTGCTGCGTATGGCAGATATGAATGAATGGTGCAGAAAATGGTGTCATTTCCTGATGCTGCTGTTGCATGGTGGAATAATGGCAATAAATTTGTGTGAATTGATGGCGATGATAAATGATTTGTGTGAAATGTAAAACGAAACACTGTTTGCAAAATGTTTTTTTTTTGTAGTTTTCTGTCAGCGGGTTATGTAAATATGGCAGTTATGAGGATATTTATTTTGAATGTGTGAATGAATATTGAAAGTGCATTAATTTCTTATTAGTTTATTACTTTTGATACTTTTGAAGCTTTATTTAGAATGAGGGCTCTTGGCTGAAGAAAGCAGAGCAAATAATTCCTCTGCGACGACGGAAACTTATCTCTCTGACCTTATAACCTCATTACAGCTTGAACGATGAGTTTTGTTTAGGTTTGATACTTTTTGATATGTATATATGTATAGGACGAAATTTCTCATTCATATAAAAAATAAATATGTAATCTTATCTGTGTTGGAGTATATTTCATTATCGTGGGAGATGGTGCATTTGGCTTTCTCGTTTGTTGCCATCGTTACACCTTGGTTTTGCTTGTAACTGGGTTTTGTGGGCACATGAAATTCACAGAAATGACACAATGTCGGGTTGCCTTTGGTCTTTTGGCTTCGATTTTTTTGGATCAGCACAATCTTATTCGGAGCTTAACCACATTTCTGGGTCTTTCTCGATACAACCCGCAACAGAAGCTGTGTTATCTTAGAAATTTGTATAGCGACGTAGGCAACCACCCGCTTATTAGATCTAAATGTACCAAGAGCTCATAGTTAATGAAAATTCATAACGCTACCATATGTTGTATGCCAACTTGCCTACAGAGCTTTCAAAGAGGAACTCAATTTTGGCCAAAAGAAAAATCCTTAGCACTTAAGAACAATTTCATCTTCTATTCTATTCGAAAAAAAAACCCTTATTGCTTTATATTATTAATTTAGTTATAATATTTACAAAAAAAAACTAAAAACATTAATTTTGATATTTTTTTCTTTTCATTGCAGGTATGTTCAAGGAATCTAATTCAAAATCAAAGGATTTAAAGTTTGTATCTTTTTGAAATTGGATTTCGACGCACTTTACAAAAAGCGCTCTGAGTCCGAAGTTAACAACCTGTATTTATAACCCCAATAGTAAGAAACATTTTTTGAGCTAGCTGCTCGGTACCTACCTTAGTAGGTACCGCAAAAGTGTTAATTTTTTTATTTATATTTCTGAGGTAAGAAGAAAAACCCAAAAAGTAGCCACCAATGCACTATTTTATGGCTAAAATGGTAGATCAACGGAAGCGCCGATCAATCCTGTATCAGTCCTTGACAATCTGAATAAAAAAAAAGCTTCGGTCAGAACAAAACCGCTCGAATAATAAAAAAGATAAAATTTACGAGGTAGACACACGGGCAACTAAGGTCATCGCTACTCAAACACCCGATTCTTTTCCATTAGAGATGGTGAAAACCTTAATAAACTTTAATAAATATTGGGTTTTTCATCGACTCCTACTGACTTTTTTTTTAGTGATTCGAAGATGATTTGGAGTTCTGCCTTCTAAATGAGTAGGCAACTTGGCCCATTCTGCTCGTCGATGGTGGAGTTTGTCAAGTTATCGTCATTGATTCCGATTAATCCATAATTCTCAGATTGCCATTGAGTGATGCTATTTAGAAGATAAAAGTGATTCAGGAGACTGTTCTTCAAATCTTATGAAGGTTTTAAAGCCTATGTCTATGAAATTCAAGTACCATTGATTTTGCTGGCATCTTCACCGATTTCAAATGAAAGTCGACCGGATCGATGTAAGAACCCAACGGAAAAATTTTTTCAGCAACAAAATGAACATCTAGAACTTGAAGTATTGGAGCAATCTGAGTCGTTGTCATCTTTGTTGCAGCCTAGACTTCTTCGTTCAGTTCAGAAACTTCAGGCTGAGAACGCTAAATTGGTAGCCGTATCAAAAAACCTCAGAAGCAACCAACAATTAAATCCAACGATGAGCCTACTAGCATTCCACCGGATTCCTCAATACGCTCCATTATGGATGAGGGGATTTTTGACTCCGGAGAATTCTTATATGATGGTATTGAACAGTTGCCCTCAGCTTCCGCAGTGGTTGAAGAAAGAATCGCAGAAGAATTTGATCTCGTTGCTATGGAAAAACCTTTGCCAATTTTTATTTCAAATTTTCTACAAGCAACAAGTGAGTCAATGATACTGGTGTGCCTCAAGGAAGCCACATGGGACCACTGTTATTTGCGATTTTTATAAATGATTTACCCCTTGGGATAAAATACTGTGATATACTTATACATCTCCTCTAATACGCTAGAGGACAAGAGGTCATCACTTACTTACTTACTTACTTAGGGGGCGCTACAGTTCGGAACGAACCTGGGCCTCAACCAACATGCCTCTCCAGCCAACTCGGTCTTTGGCTAGCTGCCTCCAGTTTTGCACTCCAAGTTGGTTGAGGTCGTCCTTCACTTGAGCGCGCCACCTAAGGCGAGGTCTTCCTTGACTGCGTCTACCCTCTGGGATGGAATCGAAGATCCTGCTAGGCGGAGCATTGTTGTCCATTCGCTCTACATGACCTAGCCATCTTAAACGTGATATGCGTATTTTTTTGACCAGGTCATTGTCGCTGAACAGCTCGTATAGTTCTTGGTTGAACCTTCTCCTCCAAAGCCCGTTAACGCAGATAGGGCCAAAAATCCTCCGAAGAATCTTACGCTCGAAAAGACTAAGGATATCTTCATCCGCTTTAGATAGAGTCCATGCCTCGGCGCCATAGAGCAGGACTGGGATGATTAGGGTCTTATACAGAGTCTCCTTTATCTTTCGAGAGAGGGCTTTGCTACTCAATTGCCTTCCTAGCCCATAGAAACAGCGATTGGCAAGAGTTATTCTTCGCTTTATTTCTGACGAGATGTTGTTGTCAGATGTTAAAGCTGTACCTGTCTATTGTGATGTTTTTTCCAATCCGCCGGTGTTGTGTGTCCCTTTTTGTGGACAGCAGGTACTTCGTTTTGGCCTCATTTACTGCTAGTACCATCTTAGCCGCTTCAGCTTCAATGCTAGCAAACGTTCCATCATCATCACTTAATCATCACTTAATGCTGCATTTATATTTTAAATTTTGAACGGTAATATAAGTTCTCCCTATTTGCTTTCCTTTATAAAAATAAATGTGCCATTTCGCCAAAGTCGAAATTATAAAATTTTGCCGGACAAATGAAACAACTTTAAACTATGTACTTAAATAATGAACCTTTCTCTGTTTTATGTAAAATATTCAAAAATTATAATTCTTTCGTAGATTATAATCTTGTTTTGAAATAAAAGAAATTTTACTCATATACAATTTAAATCGTCACTAACTAAAATTTGTAATATACTTTTTATGTATCCAAATACTTGTGATCAATAACTAAATAAATATATCTCTACGTTAGACAAGTTCCCTTCATTTGGAAGTAAAATCTCGTTCGAACGGTCTTCTTTTGTTAACGAATTGGCGAAACTTGCCCAACGCGTCCTAAAAAAATTGCTATAATGATTAATGAAACTCTCTCCGAAGTCTTTATGACCCTAATAACTTCTCATCTCTGCCACCCTACCTTGACCGACTCAAAATTATAAATCTACACCCCCTTGAAGTCCGTAGGAATGTGTTTGACATCATTTTCATTCATCGAATTCTTACAGGTACCACTGACTGTTCCTCACTTTTTGATCTCATCTTGTTTAACACTAACCCACGCAACTTAAGATCATCACGTCTTTTTTACCTTCCTCCCCATCGTACTTCCTATGGTCTCAATGAACCTTTAACCCGCATGTTGAGTAAAATCAATTCGATCTCTCCTCTTTTCGATTTCAACATTCCAAGTCCTTGTCTGAAAGCCCAGCTCTTACATCATCTTTCCTCCTTATAAGTTAATTTAGTTTAATTAGTTTTTAAGTTTAGTTGTTTAAGTTAAGCTTGTATTAAGCTAATAAATAGGGCGTTAGCCCCACCAAAATTAAAATTAAAATTAAAAATCAACCCGTTTTGGAATAAGGAAGAATCAAAAGAATTTAAAAATGCAAAAAAGCGCAGTGCTTTAAAGAAACAAAAGTGGACTGAGATGGCTGCCCTGAGGAACTCCAGAGGTAGCATATATATGATTAGATGAACAAATTTTTGACTCCGACAATTTGATGAATGATTTTGTCGAAAAAGAAAGTTTAACAATAAGTGGAAATTCACCAATTAAATAAGTGTGAAAAATCCATCCGTTTAGGGTTCAGAAATTAGACACAAGAATGATTCATGAAAAATCGACCTTTTTCTTTTTGATACAGACATACCATCGTTCTGAAAGATGTGTGCTTTTCTAGATATTTTACTGTTAGACTCAATGACAGCAACTGACACTGTGGCTCAACGGAAAAGAAACTGTTTAACAACAGTTCGGTACGGCAGTGCCCACTGTGGATTTACCGCTTTTATACAGCTTTTGTATGTTTGTTTACAATTTTACTATTATTGTTTTTGAACTCAGTACTAATAAAAGGCTTAAAATAAAACTAACTTATAAGTTTTTCCTTTTTCTTTAAAATTTTATATTTTTATTTTATTTATGTTATAAAATACTGTTTCATAATTTCTTAAATTGCGCTACCAATCTGTTGACTAAACACATATTAAAACAATCAAATCAATTTATTAATTTTCTTCTTCATCATTAGTCAACTTCTTATCGGCTTTCTGAGCATATATTGTGATGACTCCGAGCACCAAAACCTGAGCAGCAATACCCAAAGCTGGCCAAAGTGATGCCATAGAACTTTTAACTCGAACAAAAGTTGTATCCTTGGCTTCAGTCGATATATTCAAATTGCTTAAAATATTACTACCCACACAGGTATACTCTCCTCTCTGGCCAAGAGTGACGTCTGTGACTTTCAGAACAGCATTTTCGACACCATCTTCATTTTTTTCCAACTTGAATAGCTCTGTAGAACTATCAATTGTCAAATTGCCAATTTCCCAATGTATGTGTGGCTCTGATCCAACCACCTCACAAGCAATCATAAGATCCTCCGTTTCAGGAACAACAACATTCGAAGGTGTACGAACTGCTAGCTCAGCCAAAACATTGAATTCCATTTTCGTTCCGTCCAATGTGCAGCTATAGTTCCCAACATCCGATGCTTCAGTCTTTGTTATTATGAATTTATTTTCAGAATCGATGATTTCATAACGAGATTTGAGTTCTTTCACTTTTTTCACTTCGATGCCATTTTTTTCCCAAGAAAGTTCCGAGTCGACTTTTTCGGTTATGTGACAATGCAGGACTAAGGGTCGTCGAATCACAAAAGCCTTCAGTTTGTGCTCCTTGTTGTCATAGTTTGGTACGAGTAAATCTGTGTTGTTGGTAGTTTGGCCGTGAATCACAAGAATTAGTGAGGCGAATAAGAACACTGCGGTGAGCATTATATTTTTGGAAAATAAAAAAAAAACACGTGCACTTTTGAGATATTTTTCGAAACTTGTGATTCTCCCTCGGAGGCCTTAAAGAAACTGCCAAACTACCCAGACCAAAGATATTATTGTGACGCTTTATTGTTCTGATATTAGCAAACATTTAAAAATACATTCTGTAAGTTGATAAAGCTGAAAGAGAAGTCCACACATTGTGATAATATAAGTGACAAGTTCGTCATTGAATGCGGCCAGTGTTGCCGTGTGATTATAAATTCTATAAATGTTTTATGTTTAATTTTTTATGAAATTTCTAAGTTAATTGAGAAAATAGAAAATGTTTTCTTGGCAAAAAAAAAATGAAAATTAAAGTTCATTATTAAGTTAACTTGTTATCCAGACAAAAGTTCTATTAGTTCATAGTTCATCAACCAACTAGATACAAGTTGGAAGTAAACCAGTTTGAAACTAGTATTGAATAAACACAAACAGTTGATCATTTACAAAAAAAATTGATATTAATAGTTTGAAAAATGTAGAAAATATTATTTTTTTTTTAAAGAAAATCCAATAATTAAATATGAAACATTTATCATCAAACAGAAACGATTTATATGCAATAAAGATAAAAAAGATGACATATTTTTGTTTTTCAGAAAAAGATCATTGACTAACCAACAAAAAAGTTGTACCGCGAATCACAGCTTCAAATACACCTTAAAATCGTTTTTTAGTGGAAAAAAGAGTTGGTTGTCTGTAAGGTCGGTTTACGGACGATAATTTTACGTGATAATGTCATAATAAAACATTGATGGCAGCAACACCAACATACAGCCCGTTAACTCACACCCACAAATCCTCTCGTTAAATCCACACACACGCACACCAATACCTACATCTACTTTTTACTTTAACAAAACTCCGCCTATTTTGTATGTCTTTTTCTCTTCTTGTTCTTTTACTCAGAATACGTTTGCAATTGATTTTGTTGAAAAAATGACCCACAAGCCCTCTCGTAAAATCCACTCACACACATCACAATATCTACATCTACTTTCTACTTTAATGAGCATGAGTCATGTTATTTCGTATGTGTAGCCTGTCATCGATTTGTAAGACTAGTTATCACGTTAAAAAAAATATATTATTTTTCAAAATATTTAAAATGCATTTTTGGCAACTCTGACCGTATATATTCATCACAAATACACGCATTGCGGCTGAAAATCTTTAAAAAAAATTGTGAGATAAAGAATCATTTTTGAGAACATCGAGTTGGAGTGTGCGTATCTTGATTCTTGATTAAGACATTAGCGTAGATACACATTCTGATGTGATAATTGATTAGTCTTGGTTTATCATTTTTTATAATAAAATGAATGTTAAAACATTGTATTTATACTAGTCATTTTTGCAAAGATTAAAGTAAAAAAAAAAAAAAAAAAACTGAGTGAACAGACAACCTGTAGACAAATCGAAACTACACGTTTTTTGGTATTTTAAGTTTATTTTAACTTATCTTTAGTATCTGACACTTTTGTAGAAGTTGTCCGGCTTAAATACTATAAAATATTTTTTTTTGTAATCATTTTGCAGATTTCATTGTAGATGTGTATATACGTAGGTTAAAAATAAGATAACAAAATTAACACAATTAGGTCGAACGCACTTGCTCTTTTGTGTCTATCAACTCTCTTATCTCTTTCTACTAAAATTCAAGTTCGTCACCAGGTGTCCCAGGATATGTTAAGGTTGTCATAAAAGTTATTGACCCATTGTAATATCACAAAAACTGTTGATAGAATAACCTATAAGACAAACCATGCAGAGCTTTTTAGAAAGCTATTTTTCTACTATGGCTGATATTTTTTTGGAGAGTCTAACATCTAACTATCTGCCAAATGTCCAGCAGAAAATATATACTTAGATCAATGATTTTTTCAATAACCGACTTTTGACAAAATTAAAACTCTTATAGGCGGTTTATAGGCAAAAACGATTTAAAGATAAGAAGACTAGAGTCGTCGATTAGAAATTTTAACTAACTCATAAAACAACGCTATAGTTTGTCTTTTAACTCATAGTGGGATAACAAATCTCGATAGCCGTTTCACTTAATAGTCCAGCAGTTATATACTTTTATGCTGGAAAATATTCCGAAGTTAATGGAACTTTAACCTCTGGCATGGTTTAGAATAAGAATAATGAAGAGAATAAAAACACAATATTAAAGTACCAACTTTGTTTGGTAAGCTTCCATCCGATCCACACCTGGACTCTGGACTTGAAAGTAAGTGGTACTTGGCGGCATCTATTGTTGGTGGCGTCTGGCAAGTTGACATTTTGTCTTTGCAAGCAACCGCTTTGAAAAACAAAATGCGGTATCTCAAGTGTTCAATATTGTTGATTTCGGTGGTCTCTCCATACAATTTGACAAAGAATTTCTCTCCAACGTTAGAGATGTCAGTTGGAGTTTCTTCGGGATCTTTAATCGCAAGAATCTCTGAAAGGCTAGAATTCTTGCTGTACATCTATATCATCTTCTTTTTTCCAATACCAAAGGGTGTCGATGTGGTGTCACACCCACTTATCGCATGCAGGAGAAGTATATCCCGTGCTTCGTACTTGAACGAGTGAGCAAAATATATTACAATTGGACTGTTACCTTTTGCACTCTTGTGAATATAAGCGTTCTGTTTTGAAGAATCCAAAGCTGTGAAAAGCACTGGAAGATCATGTCTGCACTATCATAATTGTCAGCATCTGAGACAGCAGTCTCCGAAGTTTACTACCTTTAAGCGAATAACTAAAAAGATTCTAAAAAATTGGGGGAATATGGAAAAACGATGCAGATTTTGTTGGGGGTAGCGCTGAAAAAATTGGTTTTGATCTTGTTTTTACTGAAGGATGTTAATTAACGTGTCATTTATAGTACCGCCATATACCGCAGTCAAAAATTGTTCTCCCACTTATTGAAAAATGATCACGACTGTGTCGCACGTACTTGCTCTTATGTGCCTAATTACATTGGAAACTAAGATCTTTGACAGAAACAAGTAATATTTACGTTGAAAAAAACACAGTTTGAACTTATAAAAAGTATCAGAACCACAATTCCTAACGGTTTAAATAACAAAGAATTTATAAAAAATGTATTTCGAAAATTGTAGGTTTTGATAAAATCCTGTTTCTTATTTTTAGTTTTTTTTTTTTTAAAAAGGTGTTTTTTTAAATTTTGGTATACAGTTTTTTAGACTTCATTAAAATACATGTATTATAAAATTTTAAATAATTTTTCTGATTAGTTTTAAAAATATTGATTTTTCAAAAAAAAAAAAAAAAAGAAAAAGAAAAAAAAGTTATTAAAAATGTTGATATGCAGGATCAATTAATTTTCTTAGATCGTCTTAAATATAAAATTTGACAGAAAACTATGAAGCCGTTACCGAGAAAGTCCAAAATTCAAAAAACCGTTACATGAAAGTTACCGTTTATAGACTTTTCCGTAAATTTGGTTCCAATCAAATGATAGCAAATACCAACCAAAAAATTCTCAAAAATGTTCATCCAAATCGTTGAAGCCGTTTTCGAGAAAAATAATGTTTTTTCTAAACGGTCATACGCCAAGTACCGTTATTTGTAGGCCTAAAAATAATATTTCAATTTTCCCTCTGTGGAATGCCAAAATAATCACACACACCAAGTTTGAAGATAATCGCTTTAGCGGTTTAGGCTGCAGCTCGTTATACATACTGACAGACAGACAATCAGACAGACAGACAAACAGACATTTTTTTTCGATCACTTTTTTAGACTTCCCTATGATCACAATGTCATGTTTCATTGATGTTTAATTTTTTTTTATATTCACGAATCCTAAACTTGCCTTATAGTCCCTATAGTCGCAAGTATAAAAGCGATCAGTTGCCACCTAGTGGTAACTAAAAAAGCCTGAGTAACTTCCTACAACATTAGCTATCTGCTAATGAAAGTCCCATCAAAATCGATGCAGCATTTTCAGAGATTAGTCGAAATAAAACAGACATGCAGACAAAAGTATAAAAAAAATGTTTTTTTTTTTAATAAATGCCGTATATATTTTCATAAGCATCTTGTAAACAGATGTGCGAAATGTGCACCTACAGCGCCACCTGTTGAGATTTTTCGCAATTTTATCTTTCTAAACCTTCACATAGCAATTACGAACAAACCCTCAGCAGGGAGTATCGAATTTGGTCCAAACGTTTTCAAATTTTGAGTATCACAACAAACCACGATGATCTTCACCCCAGAGCCACCTATCGCCACTTAACAGGATCATTCGGGAAGCATACAAAATACCTAAAAATTTTGACAAAATCGATCGCCCTGTTTTGGAGTCCGTAGGGGACATGCAAACTTATATAAACACAGTCTGGGAATGCCATCTTGAACAACGATTTTTTATTATCGGAAATATTTTGGGGAAGGTGAAAACTGATTTTTCGGAAGTGTAAAAGAAGCTGAATAGATTTTTGCCAAATCGCAAACTAAAAGTCGTCGGAATCGTTTCTACCTTCGAAATTGTATTTGCGCAATTCTTATCTGACAATCTTGAATTTACCGGTTAGAATCGCAAAAACTTTGGAAAACTCCACCATCCAATTAGAACGGATCAAGTTTCCTCTTTATTTGGAAGGGGAACTCCAAGTCATCCTCGAATCACTTAAGAGAAAGAAGTAAGTCAGCAGGGTAAATAATGCTAAATAATGCATGGTATTCAGTGAGAATACGTGTTGTAAATAATCTCATAAAGAAAGTATAGTTACAAATCCGGTGAATCTCCGGTCGATAAGTAAATTTCAGGCACACAGAGCATGATACCATTCATGCCGTGTTTAAGTTGGTTTTTGCTGTCTAATAGAACAACGCTGAGAATCCATGTATCTAGTTGATTTGCAAAAGGCTTTTAAAATATAATATAAAAAGCTTGTTGACAGTTCAATAAAAGTAAAAATGAGACTTTTTAAAACCGTTTAAACAATAGCCTTTCCGAATTTCACCTTTTCATCACAATCTTTTTTTCCTTCTTTTTTACTTCCGATTAAAGGTACTATAATGCAAGTTATGGATTCGTGAAAAAAATCTAAGAATCAAACATGACATTACCATAATAGAGAAGTTAAAAAAAGTGGGTCCGGAAATTCCGTAGGTGTGTCTGTCTGTTCGCGCCTCTACAGCCTAGACGGATGCGCCGATTTGCTTTAAACTTGGTATTTTGTATTTATTAGGTATTATCTCGGAGGGTGTTTTTCATTTTTGCTCTAGGTCGAAAAATAACGGTACCTGCCATATGACCGTTTAGGAAAACATATTTTTCTCGAAAACGGCTCCAACGATTTGGATGAAAATTTTTGAGAATTTTTTTTGTTGGTATTTGCTATCATTTTTTGATTGGAACCAAATTTACGGGAAAAGTCTATTAACGGTACCTTTTATAAAACGGTTTTTCAAATTTTGGGCTTTCTCGGTAACGGCTTTTTGGATTTCTGTCAAATTTTATGTTTGAGAAGATCTATGTAGCTTTATTAGTTTTGCATATCAACATTTTTAATAACTTTCATTTTTAATTAAAATAAATTTTTAATTTTTTTTTTTTGAAAAATCAATATTTTTAAAACTAATCAAAAAAATTATTTTAAAGTTTATAATCCCATGTATTTTATTAAACTCTAAAAACTGTATACCAAAATTTCAATAAAAATTTTTTTTCAAAAAACAAAATAAAAAACTGAATTTTATCAAAACCGGTTCTATTTTTTGTTATTTAAGACGTGCGATGGCGTACTTCATTTTAACTAAAAACCGTTAATTATTGTTATTTTGATACTTTTTATAAGTTCAAACTGTATGTTATTTTCAACGTAAATGTTACTTGTTTCTGTCAAAGATCTTGCTTTCCAATGTTATTAGGCCCATAAAAGCAAGTACGTTCGACCCAATCGTATTTCTAATTTCTAATTAAATTTAATTTTTAATTTTTTTTTTAAATCAATATTTTCAAAACTAATCAAAAAAAATAATTTTAAATTTTGTAATCACATGTATGTTATTGAAAACTGCATACAAATATATATATAAAAAAAAAATCAAAAAAACTAAAAATAAAAAAACTGGATTTTATCAAAATCCGTCCTACAATTTTCAAAATATTTTTTTCATAAATTCTTTGTTATTTAAGACGTGGCGTACTTCATTTTTACTAAAAACCGTTAAGTATTGTTATTTTGGTAGTTTTACTTTCAACGTAAATGGTATTTGTTTTTTTTGTTCAAGGATCTTGACTTCCAATGTTATTAGACACATACAAGCAAGTACGTGCGACCCAGTCGTGTTCGTTTTTTATTTTTAAATTTACTTCTCACTCTATAAACTATTTTCCAATTTACCTTTTGTTTTTCCAACTTTTCTTCTCACCAATTTTTTTACTTGCGATTATAGGTACTATAATGCAAGTTATGCATTCGTGCAGATTAAAATTTTTTAAATAACAATGCGGGCGCCATTGGTGCAGTAGATAAGATATTTGCTTCTGACCCGGAGGTCGTCAGTTCGATACTCAGGTTGAGAAGAAATTTGTCTAACTCCTAGTGCAAGCTAGAGCCGCCCGTGAGTTTTAAGTGAGCAAATAGTCACCTAATTCTCGATCTACTGCGCCGACAAAAAATTCTTTCCTATCTTTCTAATTCTCCAAACTAGTGTCGTGCACCGTCATGTTGCATTCTAAAAGGCAATGTGCCTTACAGACACTTAGTAAAAAAAAAAAAAAAAAGCACACTCCGATGATAGAGAAACATTTTTGAGTTACTGGCAAAATCCTGTCTGTCTGTCTGTCTGTCTGTCTCTCTGTCTGTACGGATGTATTTTGGACTCTAGCCTAAACAGTTGGGCCAATCATCTTCAAATTCAGAACTTAAGGTTATTTTGACATTCTACAGATGTAGATAAAGTTTATCTAATTAACTTTATCTAATATGAATATCGTCCGCGAAAATAAAAACCTAAAATCTCATATTCTACAGATGATTCTTTTTTTAGCTCAAAAATTAATGGTACCTGTCATATAACCGTTATGTTAGCTTACTTTTCTCGAAAACGGCTCCAAGAATTTTTATAAAAAAATCTGTGTACTACTTTAGGTAAGCATTATATTTTGGTGAAACAAAATTTAATATGTTGGGCTAAAAACGGTACCTCCCATAGGACTACGCCATATTTGCTGTAGTTTGCCACCGATGTGGAATCTGTATACTGTTTTCTCTCTCTTTCTTCCTCATTTATCTGAATTCAGTCAGATATTGGTGATTTTCCAAAGCCGGCAAATTCATTGGGGGAGTTCAGACCTAGTTTTTACTAATTTTAATTAATCGTTTTAAAAAGAAAAGTTAAAACATAGAAAAATTCTCAAATGCGTTTAAGAGTGGAACATTTTACTTTCCAATAAATACCGCGTATAATACAACATTTTAAAGTTAGGATGGGCTCTTGGCCAGAAAGAAAATTATATTCTTTATGTTGGGTGGCGTGTTGTATCATCAATGTTTATTTTGCGTTGGTTAACAAGTTGATTTTCCATTATATAACGGGTGATTTTTTAAGAGCTTGAGAACTTTCATCGGTTCTTTATTTGAAACGTTAGATTGGTCCATGACATTTACTTTTTGAAGATAATTTCATTTAAATGTTGACCGCGGCTGCGTCTTAGGTGGTCCATTGGGAAAGTCCAATTTTGGGCAACTTTTTCGAGCATTTCGGGCGGAATAGCCCGAATTTCTTCGGAAATGTTGTCTTCCAAAGCTGGAATAGTTGCTGGCTTATTTCTGTAGACTTTAGACTTGACGTAGCCCCACAAAAAATAATCTAAAGGCGTCAAATCGCATGATCTTGGTGGCCAACTTACCGGTCCATTTCTTGAGATGAATTGTTCTCCGAAGTTTTCCCTCAAAATGGCCATAGAATCGCGAGCTGTGTGGCATGTAGCGCCATCTTGTTGAAACCACATGTCAACCAAGTTCAGTTCTTCCATTTTTGGCAACAAAAAGTTTGTTAGCATCGAACGATAGCGATCGCCATTCACCGTAACGTTGCGTCCAACAGCATCTTTGAAAAAATACGGTCCAATGATTCCACCAGCGTACAAACCACACCAAACAGTGCATTTTTCGGGATGCATGGGCAGTTCTTGAACGGCTTCTGGTTGCTCTTCACTCCAAATGCGACAATTTTGCTTATTTACGTAGCCATTCAACCAGAAATGAGCCTCATCGCTGAACAAAATTTGTCGATAAAAAAGCGGATTTTCTGCCAACTTTTCTAGGGCCCATTCACTGAAAATTCGACGTTGTGGCAGATCGTTCGGCTTCAGTTCTTGCACGAGCTGTATTTTATACGGTTTTACACCAAGATCTTTGCGTAAAATCTTCCATGTGGTCGAATAACACAAACCCAATTGCTGCGAACGGCGACGAATCGACATTTCACGGTCTTCAGCAACACTCTCAGAAACAGACGCAATATTCTCTTCTGTACGCACTGTACGCATTCGTGTGATTGGTTTAATGTCCAATAAAGTAAACTGAGTGCGAAACTTGGTCACAATCGCATTAATTGTTTGCTCACTTGATCGATTATGTAGACCATAAATCGGACGTAAAGCGCGAAACACATTTCAAACCGAACACTGATTTTGGTAATAAAATTCAAGCGTTGCTCGTTAGTAAGTCTATTCATGATGAATGTCAAAGCATACTGAGCATCTTTCTCTTTGACACCATGTCTGAAATCCCGCGTGATCTGTCAAATACTAATGCATGAAAATCCTAACCTCAAAAAAATCACCCGTTAGTTGCTCGTCTGTGGTTGGGAACCGCCTGTCCCTTCGGTTTTGTTTGACCACAATCAAAATCCGCTGTAAAAGAAGCTTTTGACAGATACTGGGTAAGCACACCAATGGCCGCTCCATACTTGCTCAGGATCTTTCAGCCGCATTTAAAAATGTATCGAAAATTGGAAAGGGAGTAATCTGAAGCTAGTCTGTGTCGTGGTATCGTGGATCGTGGCGACACAATCGAGTAATAGTTAAGTAAAGGAGCTATATTTCAAGCTACGAAAGACTTTAGATGTCCGAGAGAGCGTGTCTTTATACCTCCTTTGGACTTCACAAAACACCTGCTGATATAAACAGAATGTATTTAGTTAATCTTGATTTCATTGGTATTCATCTAACACGCCAACCAAAAACAGTGGATTGGCTGCTCCTGCGGACCGGAGGGAATTTTGTTGGTCCGGTTTACCAGTTTTGGTATCTTAATGGAAATTAATAGTTTTAGTCAATCTTTTATTGTCTACCGTGGCCTTACAAAGTTGTAAATTATACATAAGCTAGATTGGAAAGGGCAGTTCATAAAAAAAGTTCACCTAGAACTTCTTAACGTAAGGCATCTAATATTCAAAACATTCCAAGAGCTAACTATTGGTATTATTTCTTGAATCGCACCTTACGAACTTGAGTATCTTATAATAATTCCCTGTTTTTCCTTCAATTTTATGAGATATTTTACACTTCAAAGTTGTTTTTGTGCGTTGTGGATTTCCCCCCATTGTGTTATCTATATTTGGGTAGTTAAGACCCTCACGTTACAAATAAAGTTATATCTTGTTCTATCTTCTTTATGTTCTTTATTAAACAAAAATTCCAACTTTCTGAGTGATCAATCTTAACAAAAGTTTTGTTTTAAACAAAGCATTCAAAGCACACCCACCTCACCAAGCTAAGCCTTTCATAACCCTGGTAGCCCAATGATAACAATGACGTCAAATAGCAACCAATACCACCCAATTCTATTTTGTTATATTGTTGTGTTTGTATATTGTTGTATCTTTTGTACAAATTTATTTACTGATTTAGCCTATAAAGTCAATATATACATTTATATGTATGTATATATGTAAATTCACCACATCAGACACAATGAGATACATGATTCTGGGTCGAAACGTCCTATCCGCTTGTGGGTGGTACTGGTTCCATAAATTTCATCGTTTGACACAAAGTCAAACATTTCTGACTGTAAATAAAATTGGATGAAAACAAATTCCATTGGACAATTTACAAAAAAAAAACCAGACATTTACAAAAAATAGACACATTTTCCACAAATAACAAAAAGATAAATACACTTTGAGATATTTTTTGTTATTTTTATCGCAACAAGTGCAAATATTTAAGAGTCTATGAGGCAACATCAACGATGTCGTCACAAATCGGATATGCTCGGTTATCTTCGAGCAAATAAACGCAATTATCTAATGCGGTCATAACTTCGTATAAATTATAGGAAACTAATGACGTTTTTTAACATCTTAAGACGTCAGACATCTGGAGGTTATCTCAAGATATTTTAGGTATTTTTTAAAATACACAAAGTATCTTTGAAATACAAAACTCTATGCTTTCACGAATTTACTCTGGGATCTGCAAGACTTGTGACATGTAAACAAAGATGTTTTGTGAATATTCTAATAAATATTTTTTGTTTTTTTTGGATCACAAGATTGTCTAAGTAATTTAGGATATTATTGAAAGTGAAATGGTAAAAAATTGAACTTTGCTATTTGGCTTTGGCAAGTACACGTCCGGGTATAGATAGATGTCTGAGTCTATAGCATGGATATATATATGTACTATTGAAACAAATTTTTGATCAAAGAAATGTTCCTTTTTTTGCGTTATGCTTTACAAAACACTTTGAATGCCAGGTAATATGCAAATGAGAATTAACAGTAAGTTAACGATTAATCTTATGAATAATATAATAAAAAGCATGCTCTTCAGAGATACATACATTTTGGGGCGAAATTGACCCCAGAAATTTAAAAAAAAAACATTTACCAGAAAAATAAACGATTTTTCAAAATATTACATATTGTGTTTTGCGACATTGTGATTAGTGGATTCGCACGTGATCTAAGTTTGTTTTTGTCTTTAACAAGGAATAGAACATTCATTTAACGAAAATTAAAACTTTTCTGAAAAATGCATTTTCGGTGTAAAGTTTAGTTTACTTAATTCTTAATTTTTGGAACTCCTCGA
Source organism: Platycheirus rosarum (assembly GCA_963971375.1). Classification (NCBI taxonomy): domain Eukaryota; kingdom Metazoa; phylum Arthropoda; class Insecta; order Diptera; family Syrphidae; genus Platycheirus; species Platycheirus rosarum. The sequence continues at coordinate 117,976,295 of OZ020509.1, read as the reverse complement.
TGTTCGATGTCTTCGATTTCGTAATGAATCCTCGCATCTATAATCAAGTTAACCTTAACATTCAACAATGGGACATGGACATCTCCTGGTCAATGACCAATGATGTCAGGATCATTGCGATCGACGCAAGGCAATGCGTCAGTATCAATGATATTCGAATTTTCCAAGGGCTAACATTGTATACATCCAGACCGTATATCCAGACCAATAACACGATAACACCAAGAAGTGGTAATACTGTGAAGAAGTTTGACGTCGGAAGACTTCAATCGTACAATCGCTAGAAATCACCAGGTACTTTTTCGATTGAATCTTCAATCACCTCCAAAGAATTCCATTATTTGTATTGTATTGGCTAATCAGTTAATGACAAATTTTGGTTGCTTGTTAGTGGATATTCTGGCACATATTTAATAAGAGAATATTTGACCGAGTGTTTTCTGATGCTCTAGAATATGCTAGGCGGAAGCAGCGAAAATGCTTTAATAAGTCACCGAGGGCGAAACCAAGTAACAGACACCCAACATCGACGTTTTGGGCAAGAGACAGCTATAACTTTAAGGTATTAAGTGTCGTTCTCTACCTGGACTCCGCTATTAACTATAAACTCAGAAAATCACAGCAGCGTAGCGCTGAGATCAAAACATTAATAATTTGCCAATTGCTACTTCTTCGAAATTTAAAAAGGAATTGAGTAGTAAAGCCTCTCTCAAGCAACTAAAATGTGCCTTTATAAGACCCTCATAATCCCAGTCCTGCTCTTTATTGCAGACGCATGGATATTACCAAAAGTGGATGAGGACGCCTGAGGTTGCTCCGAGAGAAAAATTCGCAGTGTGATTTTTCTTCTCAATGCATTCATTGCTTGTGGAGAAAAAGATAAAACAAAGAACTGTTTAGGCTGTAAATTGACACACCTTCCCAAAAGAGTAAAAGTTCAACGTCTTAGATGGCCATGTCATATAGAGCGGATAGATATCAGTGATCCGGCCGGCAAAATATTCGAATCCACTTCGGAGGGACGGTGCATTGGAGAAAGACCAAGATTCATGTGCGACACGTCAGTGAAAGAGGGCCTCATGTGCAAATTTGGAGGTAAAGACCGAGCTGGCTGAAATATTTTGTTAGTTGAGGCCCAGGTTCACCTCGAACTGTAGCGCCACCTAAGGTAAGGTTTACCTAAAGATTTATAAGAGTTATAGACCCAGACAAGTTTTTTTTTTAAATATTGGGGTACCTCCAGTGTCTGTATTAGGTGCAATACTATTTTTGATTTTAAGAGATTTCTTACTAAGATTACCTTTTGAAGGATTGCTGTCAGCATTTGCGGATGATGTGGGTCTTATGTTTGAATCAAAAAGTTATCAATTCAGATATTAATTACGATCTTGGTTTTTTAAGAATCTAATTTTTTGCAGAGTTTAAATTAGTCATCACTGCAAAATTATAAGATTATGTTTTTTTTAAATTTAAGGAATTAATAGATTTCGGAGCCGATTAATATTCCTATGCAACTGATTGTCCATAATTCAATTTGTTGAACTACACCTGCAGCTCTTGAGTAACATCCCACCCTCCGGAATTTTTACTTTTTGCGTAATATTTGTTCTCCAAACTATTGAAGAAGATCTTTTATGACATATTTCATTGTAGGTTAATATACCGGATTGCTAGCTGGGGAGGATTATACAAGAACAGAACCTCTTTAATTTCTTCAAAAATTTACTTTAAATTAATTCGCTAAAAATATCTTTTATACACACTAGCTTTCCACTATTCAATTTTTCTTCCTGAAATCCATGTTATCACTCACGAAATTAGTCAGAAAATTGTATGAGTGTAAGGGGAATGCAGTTATCAATATGACACTTGCGATCATCGAATTGATAATCGCGATCGTTTTTTTAAAAAACGAGATCGTGTCAATTTTCAAAGAATTATACCAACTTTTATTGATCAACCAACTTGAATTCCTGATATTGCAGGCAAACCGTCATTACTCTAATATCCGATTCTGATAAATACACTTCGTGTTTTATCGACTCTAGGTAGAGGCATATCTGACCATTGTGTCATATTTTCTCCAATTTATCGTCTCAACAAATTGCAATTACTTCCCTTCACTCAAAGGTCATGAAAACAGAGATAAACTTCAGCTTAAGGAATATCTTAAAGTTCTAAAGCATCTTAAGTGGTCTGATGTTATGTATCTCACCGAAAAGTGGAACTTGTGGATCCAAATCTCCATTGTTTTTATGATAGAAATATTATTTTTCCACACGAATCTATTCTTCGATGGATTAGTAATTAACTTTCGAACCGGTTAATACAAGTTGTGTTGGACGGATTCAAGTCTGATACTCACAAAATAAAAATAAATAAAATAAAATAATCGCGTCGAATTTAATGTTTCAAAAACTCAATGTTGTTTTTCGTTAAAGCCAAACGTACCTCCGATGCCACTAACCATAAGTGGTTCTTGGATCGAAGAAACCGATCACCACAAATATAGACATTCTTTCTTTAGTTGCACCACACGAATGTGACACGCCTTACCGGCCTCTGTTTTCCCTCCCGTTTTGAAATGCAGAACTTTAAAACGAATATACATTAGTACCTCCTCTTACATCCTTATCTATTAACTGAACACTCCCACTGTGTTTAATGAACACAGTGTAGTCAAAATAATCCCTTTAGTGCGGGCTAGTTATAAAAAAAGCAGTCAAACACAGAGATTTTATTCTTTAGCCGAACCACGTGAATGTGGAATGCATTGCACTATTTGTAGATTTATCTACGGAGAAGATTGAAAATCTAAATGTCTGCGTAAATATATTTTCTTTTAATTAAATAATTCAAACTGTTATTGAGTTATGTTTTGATGAGTTTTGAGATTTAAATTAATCCTCTTTATTTTTAATTAATGAACAAACAAATTCGTAACAACATCCATCTATATGCTATAGTTTAAATGGTTAATACAATTTTTTTTATTTTTTTGTGAATAAAATTAATTTATTTAAATGGGTTGATTGTGGGAAGGTCTTGCAACAATAAAGCATTAATTCCTTTTATAAAAACATAGTAATCGGAAATTATTTTTTCCGAGAAAATGAATTCAATGAGAAAATGAATCAATTTATTTTTGCTGACATGAAAACATTTTGTGTTTGAAACCTTTTGTTGATACAATTTTATATGTTTAATTTGTAAAAAATATTGGTTGAAATTTTAAATACTGCCTTAAAAACCTTTTAATTCTAAACTGTGAGTGATATACCCGAAGTTGAATGACATATGTAATTAAAAGTTGGTCCTATGAAAAAGATTATTTCGATATTTAAGTTTTTAGTAAAGATTACTCCTAGTCCGGATGGTATTAACAAAAACTGTATGTCTGTCAACATTCTGCACACTAATTGGCTAAAGTGGTTACTGGTAACCTTAAAATTTAGTACATTTTCATTTTCTTCTTGTGGAGCTTCTTCTGTTTTTTCTTGTTCTTCTTCTTCTTCTTATTTGTATACTACTTTTTTCCTCTTCTCATTCCTTTTTTTGAGTTTTTCATCCTTCTTCTTAATGTTTTGTTTGTTTTTACTTCCTTTTTCTTGTTAATACTCTTCTTCTTCATCGATCATCAACTTATTTTCACTTGAATTTTCTTCGTCATTTTGTTTAATTATTTTTTCTCATTTTCATTTTGACCTTGTCCTTTTTCATTATATTTATCTTTGCCTTTCCTATTTTTTTCTTGCGTTGTATGCTTTTTATTATTTGTCTTCTATTGTTAACTTTTTTTTCGGTAAGCACTGATAACGTGCTTAATCGCTGCTAGCAGAAATTAAATGACTGAAAAAAGAACATCGGACTCATAAGACTGCCCTGATGTTCACTAATTTTGAATACTCTCAAGTAAACTCTAAATACTATAAGCAAGACGATGCTAAAGTATAATCACAGAATTTTAAAATTATTAAAAAAAATCTTCTATAAAATTACGCCCCATTATCAAATATGTAAATGAAGTTCCTCTTCATGTTGATTCTCTTCAATGAAATAATCTATCTTTTTTTTCATAGATACTTAGGTTACCACACCAATCACCAAAGTTTATTGGAATACGGTGCGGGCGGTGTGTAGCTTTAGTAAAGAAAAAAAAAATCGTTTGGATCGTGAATTGCATAATCTACGTTTGAAAATCTTCAGTAATCTTCTTTCCCTTTAATCCCAGATACAACTCTTTGTCTTTATTAGAGAATTCTCAAGGTGCACAATGACGTACGATCGTCTAATACAATCAACAGTCAGTACTGTAAACTTGATTTTTTTTTCGGAAAGGTCTTTGCTTACGTATATCCGTTGGATACTTGAGTGCGCGGATACTTAGATCAATCTGGAAGACTGGTTTCTATTCTCATGTGAAATGTTTTAATTTTTTTTATTATTATTTTTTCAACTGGAACATTGTGATAGATATTGGATACAATGGTGTTTGGAGAAAAAATAAAAAATATGTGACAGTTTGATGAAATATTTTATTTTATTATTAATCGAAACAGAAACAATTGAATTTTATTCTATTTTTTTTTTTTTAATAAATTCACGTTCCGAAGTTATTTATATATTTTTTTTGTATTTGTTTTAATTATTGGTACTACGTCAAAGCTGAGTCAATTTATTTTCCAAACTGACAAGTTATGGTATTCAAAACAGCAATTATAAATATGTGTGAATTTTTTTGATACGAATCTTAATAATCGTTATTAATTTTTGTTGTTAAAAGATACTAGGTATTTTAGTAATTTAAAGGTTAGGCTGAAAGAACACGATTGGAGATCTTTCAATATTGGTAGACCTGTCAATAGTCTTCCAATGGCTGCCAATGAGCTGACAACTGTCGATTTTTATCAAATGATACTTGGCTGTGTACCCGGTAATCTAGTTTCAAACGGCGCATTTATCTTGCGGTCGAACACCGAGAGGCTACTACGCACGAACCCGAGCTATCGGGATATTTCCCACAGACACCGTGCTTTTTAAAAAAAAAAAAAGCCTGGTTAATATTACAGTGAAAATATCAGGTTTTAACTGAGCCACCAGAATTGGTGGACCTTATCAGGGGCTTCCTTCCCTACTGAAACGGAGGCGCTCTGCTTCGCTCTGCTTCGCTCCCAGCGACTATGTCTCGGTCGTAAAGAAACCGCTTATCGACTGTTCTGCGGCCGACGTGGTAGATCAACGGAATCACCGATCTATCCCGAATCATCCCTCGACTATCGAGGTGTAGGAAAGCCTCGGGCTGGATAAAACCACTCGAACCTGTACTTTCAAAATATTCATCTTGGGGGTAGTAAGCCCTGAAGATTTGTCCATTATCTGAGGTCATCGCCTTTGCAATATGTCCGCGAATGAGCTTAATTAAAAAGTTATCTATCCTGTTTATATTGGCCCCGTTGTATAGGACCTCGTTGGAATAATAGTGTTTGTATTCCGACTCTGGTTATAGAACACCGAGACAAGTGCGAAGACACTGTCTCTCAAACACCCGAATCTTTTCCATTAGAGATGGTGCAACAATGAACCACACAGGGCATCCGTAGGCAACCATCGGCCTGATTAGGGCCATGTAGCAAATCACTTTCACCCTGCTATTAAGGCGGCTGCTATAAAACAACCGTCTTGTCAGGGCAAAAGCTCCCCTAGCCCTGGCAAGTGCAGCCTCTACATGTCGATTGAAATAAAGAAACTGATCCAGCCAGATACCAAGATACTTTACCACACTTTTACTTGCCAGTGTAAACTCTTCTTCTTACAAAATTTCACATTATAAGCCTTTTCCATAGAAAATTTGCATTTTTCCGGTGCCACATACCCACTAAATTTTTATCAAAATCCGTTAAGCCGCTGAGGCGTGATTGCAGAACAAACATCCGAACATTTACATATAATATTTTGGTATTAGTAAATCAATCAAGTTATACATCAAATTAAGTAATTTTTATTTAAAATACACCAGTTTATAAATGAAAGGACGTTAAATTGACTGGCCTTAGCATGATATTTACGAGGAACTTTAGAAGATATCAAATTCGGAAGATCTTTTTTCCCTTTTGAGGAAGGGCGATTACTTTTCTTAGAAAAAAACATCATTAATTTTGATTCTATAACTGGATAGCGATCAGGAAGACGTATCAGGAAACAAATTCAAACGGAACTGCGTTTTCATATGATTTGAAACACGATTACTATACTAATCAAAGGGAAAACACGCCAAAAAAGTTTTCAATTTAAACGAATATTTCTTGTAAAAAATGTATTTATTTGTTTTCCTGACGGAATTTCATTTTTCGTGCCAGCTGATTGTCACTTGACTCAAATCGTTCCAATTATTTTTGTTCCAATTTTTTCCTGTTCCAAGCATCAGTTGGAATTCGAACATTGTTCAAATGTTACTCTTTGCGGCCCAAACAGAAAATGAAACTGCAGTGGTGCCGTAGATAAGGCTTTTGTTTGCGATACTGGAAAGTCATTTTTCTAGCTCCTAGCGCAAGCTAGAGCCGCCAAAAGGTTTTAAGTGGAAAAATGGTCACCTAGTTCTCGCTTTACTGCGCCGAAAAATATTATTTCCAATCTTTCTAATTCTTCTAACCAGCGTCGCATTTTGACTGTAACATTAATTTGTTTTTTCTATACACCAATAAATATTTTCAAATCAAACAGTACAATAACTGCAAAACATATGTTGGCAAGAAGGATCGGAACGTTAAGTCAACACCTGCAGTTCAAATTTTACAAAAAAGTTGCGGTTTTGCGCCGAAAAGTTATGAAACCAATTTCCAGAGTGCGAGTGTTTAAGCTCCTCCCACTTTCATATTGAGAATATTAGCGGTAACCAGCAAAGCAGCATGAATGATTTAGAGTAAGATTCAAGCAGATATTTCTTTATGTTCATTCAGTTTATAAACGTCGACGAGAGTAATCTATATATTTAACAAATTATTATAAATTAATTTTATCTAGCGCCAAAATGAAGTTATGGTATTGTGACCATTTTTATCTTACCATTTTAATTTCATCGGACAGAAAATAAAAAAAAAGTTTTAAATTAAAAAATGTTGAAAGAATTATGTTAGGTGATAAAAAATGCCGTAGCTTTTTTATTGCTTTTTTATATACTACGCACAACCTGCATTCCAAAAACATTACCTCATCTTTCTATCTCCTGAATGAATTGCAATTGCGTCCAATCCTTTTGGATCTTTTTTTAAAAGACTTCTTCCTCACTATTTTGACGGACAGTGAGTGACTTTAGCAACTTCTTTTTTAAACGACAATGATATTACACTTTTAATTTTTTTTTTCAATTCTTTTACCATCAAAAGCGAATAAATTAATAAAACCATTTTGATGTTTCCTCTATAAAAGACAATACAAAATAGAACTGACAAATTAAAACTGAAAGATGTTCTTGGCCAATTATATTTCAATTTGAAAAATAATACACATTAATGTAAAAAGCAACAACCTCGATACACTTGTATTAAGAATTTTAAACCGTTTTGATAAACATCGACACCGGAGTGATTAATTCAGAGTTGTTTAATGGTTCCCTATTGCAAGTTAAATTGTCCTAATCTCGAACCTGGCATTGGCACAAAAATGAGGCAAAACCATTTTGGAAAATTATTTTCATTGACAATGGTATGGATGTTCACGATTTTCCGTCTCCCCCTTAACTATAAACAAAGTATTAAAAATAGTTGTGTAACATTTTAATTATACATATAGTCCCACTTGATTAAATGTCCTAGATTTTCAAGTATTCCTCCGACCCAGTGTCATTATGCTGGGCTCCTTTGGCTGCACACAGATTCAAGATGAACGATATCCTCATAATGTCCTTAAAGCATTTTAACTGCGCAAACATTATAAGGACTATATTGAAGGCCATGTAAACATAATTTCTTGGAAAAGTGAAACAAAAATTAATGCAAAAGAAAAGAGTATGTCTGTCTGCTGATGTCTTTTGTTTGCTCAACATGTTTATAATATGTATGTATATTGTATATATTAACCTCAGGGAAAACACAATAGAAAATAAGAAATAAAAACTGAAATTTTAATTTTTCATATTTGCTGTATTTTATTACATTTTTCTAGCCCCAGGGTCTAGAATGTTGTTTTCTCGCTGTATAATGTAAATTATGTGTTTTGGTTTCTTATTATTATTATTATTATATTTTTTGTTACCAGGAAACAAGGATCCAACGTAATGACAATGTTATTCAACTTTATCAACTTTTCTCGTTATTAATTCTGATATTTTATTCTTTTGCAAAATGTTTCTTAAAACCTTAAAAGTAATTTAAAAACAGATTTAATTCGTTTTTATTTTCTATTTGTGGTAAAATATGTGGTAGAAAATCCCTTATTTATTAAATTTATACATTTTTGTTCTTATGTATGGCATTTGTAAATGAATTTATGTTTAAAAAAAGTTTTTTTTTTTAATTTTTTTTCTTTTTGTTCATTTCAGGTATGTAACAACATTGCAACGTTTTCAACTGGAACGGTATTTAATATAATTTTTATATGAAAGAAATATTAATAACTTAATATTATGAAATATTCTTTTCAAGAAGATTCTTAAACTTCTCATAAAAAAGTCGCTATCTTAATCTGTTTCCCACGTTTGAAAGCTAACTTTCTTTCGCAGATAAGTTTTTTTTATTAAATAGCTTGAATACCCATTTACATAATTTCGGACAGAAACTTTAAGCCAACTAAGAAGGTCTGAATTAATTTTTCCGTAACTTTAACAGGTCACTGTTTCCTTAATAGTGAGATTGATGTCATGACCACAAATGTGACTTTTTTTCTAAGAAAACAAAAGCTATCAAACTCGAAGAAAAATCTTGGTTTAGCTTCGTAAAAAGCTATCAGGCTCAAAAAAGTAAGTTTCTGATCTTACAAAGCCAACTCTACAGAAGAAAATATTAAAGAGCATAAACAAGACAGAAAGTCATGCATTTAATTTTTGCATAACCAAAAATTACGGCAACAAATTTTGCAATGTCCAGGCAGGAAAAATGTGTGGTCATTTGTAAAAAGTAATAAAAACTTCTCAACATTTCCATCTTAATGCTCATCGCCAAAAACAAAACAATTGTTTGTTCTTCAGAGAAAGCATACTTGCTCGCCAACCGTTTCGCAGCTAGCTCTAAGTTGTCTCACGGCGACGCGACGTTGCCCTTACTGCACTTGATAATGTACACATTTCCATGGGATATATTTTTTTCCGCACTCATACAGTAGCAAGAGTTCTTAAAGATCTTGATAAACATATATCTTTTGGCAAGGAAGGTAACCCTCATTCTTTTAAAAAAGGTGTTCTTACACAATGCCAAAGTTACTGCATAAGCTTTGCTATCGCTGCTATACTCTTCTGGAATTTTCACTAAAACATGAAAAACAGCATTTGTCCAACCTGTCTCTATGAAATGTTACCTCTTCTCCCGCTCATCCTACCGATCCTAATCACTTTCTTCCCGTCTTTCTAAGGTCTTGAAAACGCTGATAAACCGTCTGCTTAATATAATATCTCGAAGACCGAAAGCCTCTTCATGTTCTACCTACAGTATGGCTTTCGCTTTCGCAGCAGTCGCTCCACTGGTGGTCTGGAATTTTTATCACCGGACAGTAGGGGTCAAATTTTCAAATCGCTTTGGCGAAAGTAAGACAATTGCGTTTGATATTTTCAAGGCATTTCATAATGTTTGGCATCAAGCTCTCTTATCAAAAATGCGTTCTCTTGGGATTGCTGATAAATACTCTCATTCGTTGGATTAAAAGCTATCTTCTGTACCGTTCAATACATAAGTTGAAAATGCTGTTGTGCTCTAGAGACTGTTCTGTCTCCGCCTCTCTTTATCATTTTCATAAAAGATCTTCTCTCTGTTACTTCTTATCATTGAGTAAAAATATTAAAAAGAGCAAAATCTTTCGTAGGTTCCATCCCCCAACACCCTCAATTTGTCTAGTCTCTTTTGTATATCATTCATTGTGTTTTTCTTTCCAAGCATTGTGTTTTACTCATACTTATCCGAAAACGTAAATGAGATGACAGTTCAGCACTAATACTTATCCAAAATAGTCAATGAGATAACAGTTCAGCCGGTAGGCATTGTCAAAAGAAGCCAGTAGATTGCTCTCTTTATAAAATTGTTACTCTATGCTTCTGATCCACCAAACTGTTTTCCTAAAATTCCCATCATCAGCGTTTCATATTCGTTCGGTGATTCAAGTCCTTCGCCTTCGTACGTTCAATGACAACGGTACTGTGTGTAAAGCTCTTTAAATTCAGATTAACACAGTATTCTTAAATGGGGTTATAGGAATCGTGTGGAGTTTAATGCTTCGGAAACTCAATGCTGCCTACTTTCATTTAAGCTAAACGTACCTCCATGCTTTTGTCCATAATTGGCACTTGCATCGAAGAACTGAAAAGCTTTCAGTAAACGTTGGATGTGTCAACGACGGAGAGACCATATAGTTAACAGACCATATAACTAGTTATAGACAACACCCGAAGGAAGGTATGTCGAGCTCTTTGCCGGGTTACATCACCTTACCCAGCTGATCGATGTGCCAAAGCGTATACCGGATGTTGCTGGGCAAGCCGAAACTTTAACTGGTCACTATGCTTCCTCGATAGTGACATTGATGCCAGTGCTGAAATGATCACAAATGTGATTCTTCTAGGGATGCGTGCTTTTATTCCTAACAGGGTAAAAAGCATCAAGCCTAAAGAAAAGTCCTGGTTTAATTCTGAGTGTATAGAAGCTATCAGGATCAAAGAAGTAAGTTTCCGATCCTACAAAGCCAACCCTACAGAGGAAAATCGGAAAAAGCACAAGCAAGCAAGGAACTCATGCAACTCCGTTATTGAAAGAACCAAATTTTTGCATGACCAACATTTACGGCAAAAAATTCTGCAGTGTCCCAAAGGCAGCAAAAATGTTTGGTCATTTGTAAAAAAATATTAAAAACTCCTCAACATCTTCGGTTCCAACGCTCATCTACAATAACAAACCAATTGTTTACTCTTCAGAGAAGGCAAACAAACGCATAGCAACGTTGCCCCTCCTGTACTTGAGAATGTAAATTTTTCGATGGTACAGATTTTTTTCCGCACTCGTACAGTAGCAAGAGTTCTCAAAGATCTCGATATGTATACCCCCGATTCTTCTGAAGAGGTGTTCTTCCACACTTGCAAAGCCACTGCGTAAGCTTTTCCATCGCTCCTACTCTTCTGGAATCTTTCCTAGAATATGGAAAACAGCATTTCTCCAGTCTGTCCCTAATAAAGGTGACCCATCCTCCCCCTCCTCCTACCGACCCATAGCACTAACATCCCTTCTTTCTAAGTCATGTAAACACTGATTAACCGTCAGCTTAAGGAATATCTCGAAGATCGTAAGCTTCTCCATGACCGTCAGTATGGCTTCCGCAGCAACCGTTCCACTGGTGATCTGATGGCATATCTCACCGAACAGTGGAACAAATCTTTACATCGCTTTGGTGAAAGTAAGATTATTGCTCTAGATATCTCCAAGGCATTTGATAGAGTTTGGCATGAAGCTCTCTTATCGAAAATGCGTGCTTTTGGGATCGATAATACTCTTGTTCGTTGGACTAGAAGCTATCTTCTGGACCGTTCAATACAAGTTGTATTGGACGGATTCAAGTCTGATTCCCATAAAATAAATGCTGGTGTGCCCCAGGGCTCTGTTCTGTCTCCGACTCTTTTCCTCATTTTTATAAATGATCTTCTGTCTGTTACTTCTAATCCACTTAACTGTTTTGCTGACGACTCTACCCTCAGCTTTTCATATTCGTTCGATAATTCACGTCCTTCGCCTTCGGACGTACAATTGCAACGGTGCCGTATACCAAGCTCATTAAACTCCGATTTATACAGCATTGTCAAATGGGGTAATAGAAATCGTGTGGAGTTTAATGCTTCGAAAACTCAATGCTGTCTTCTGTCGTTAAAGCTAAACATACCCCCAATGCCATTGTCCATGAATGGCACTTACATCGAAGAAACCGAAAAGCTCTCAGTACTCGGTATGTGTGTCAACGACGATCTCCGTTGGAACGACCATATATTTGAAATCGCTAAGAATGCTGCTAAGTGCTTAGGTTTTCTGTATCGGTGTAAGAAGTACTTTTCCCGATCTGATCTGGCTACAATTTATAAAGCGTTTATACGCCATAAACTCGAGTATAACTCCCACCTCTCGGCAGGTGCTTCACAACATCACTTCACCTGCTTGATAGAATACAAAATAGAGCGTTAAGATTGATAGGAAATAGAACTGCCAAGTAATCAATTGCCCCTCTCTAACATCGACGCAATCTTTCATGTCTTTCCTTATTTTATCGTTTCTTCTATAAAAAATGTTCACTCGAATTAGCCAGTTGCATTCCTCCCCTTAAAAGTTTCACCCGTAATACTCGTCTCGCAAGGAATGCTCATCAGTTCACCCTTGAGCCCAATTTCGGACGTACCGTGAAATATAGGGATCCTTTTTTTAGCCGAACGACACGAATTTGGAATAGTTTACCCGGCGAGATTTTCCCTTGCCATTTTGATCTGCAAACATTCAAAACCAATGTTTATCTCTCCCCTCCCTATCTCCCGAATGCCCGCGCAGTGTGTTACATTAAAAGGGAAACAAGTAGTCCCTTGTGCGCGCGTTAATTATAAAAAAAAAAAAATTCCCCCGTGATACTCGCCTTCCTCGCAATGCTCATCGTACCGAGTAATACTGGGATTAAAAACAAAATCATGTTTGCGCCCACTTGTTATAAAATAAATTAATTAAACCCATTTTAATCAAAATATGAATTACAAAATTTAAAATATTAAAGTAACATATACTTTGAAAGATTTTGAAAAAAAGTAATATTTTAAGTATGTGGCAACGCCAATTGACAATATTTTTTTTTTTGGCACGATTTCGTTTCGTTAGCCAGGCCGCTCTCCGACTGAATTGAGAACGTTCATGAACTAATTTTAACTTAAATCATCTAGAGAGAGAGAGAATGTTGCATTAGCTTTCGAATTTCTCTCTGTCTTCATATGTGTAAACAAGAACAAGGTGAAAGTATAAGACATGACCACTTTGCTTGTGAGTGTAAGATAAAATAAAATAGTCAATTACCGTAATTTTTTTATTCGCGAATCCGCAATAGCTTTAATGACTTCAGATATATAGCGTGCAGACAAAAATTTAAAAACACTCGAACATGTTGGCCTCGACAATTTTATCATACATGTTCACAATACATCTGCCATACTATATTTTATTTGGTTTTCGAATGTATACTCAAAGACCCTTAGTATATCTTTCAAATGCTTAACTTGATTCTTTTACTGTTACAGCAAAAAAAAAAATGCTTTATCTAATATAAACTTAAAAAAAGAGCAATTTTCTTATTCGAAACCCTCCCCAAAATCAAATAAAACTCAAGCCCCAATCGATTATTGTAAATACACCACTTCTAGGATTGGATTGATCTAGAATAGTACTTCTCGTTTACCTTATGCCTTCAATGATCTCTTCGGGCACTTTACTATAATCAAATTACCAATTCCATGCTCCACAACAATCCTCAAGGCCAATCCAAATCATTTCGATGTAATTTTTGAATTAAATTTTATGACAATCTCACCGCACATTTGAAACGCAAATTCCTATTCCCATAGATACAAAACACGAGGGGTGGGTGAGTGAGTGTACATTGACCCCCTCCCCAACACCAAACAAGACCACCCGCAGAAAAACTGTATACATTTTATACAGTTCAGTATAATAACAATAAAACATTATTAGCTGTATTTAGATACATTTTTTTACCGTCTATGTCTTTATCTGTGGTGTTGTTTTTGATGGAAAAAAAAATTAAAAATTAAAATACAACAATATACCTGCGAAACCTATTATTTAAGGGGGCCTGAAGGGCGTGCGAGGTTGTACACAAATGAATAATTGCAGTTCGCAGTCTTCCCACCATCCTTGCTGGCTTTACTTCCCACATTACCACGTCCGGCTTCTATGTCAGAGATACTCTGCCACGATACTCCCACTTTGTTTGGTTTCGGCTTATTTCATAGCCAGGCCTGTTGCTCTTGATAACGCCGAGACCAGAAAAGCCAAGTTAAATTAACATTTTATTACCAGTTAATAAAAACTCATTTTATATTCTCAAAATGAGAATGTAGACTCGTGGATACCATATACAACAACAATCTCAACACCATCAACTACTAGTATAATGTAAATGGCGTATTCCCGCAGTTTATTCCTGGAAATAAAGTCGGGAGTAATTTTATAGCGCCAGGGTATTAATTTGTATTGTTCTTGCGGTGGATCCGTGTACTTCCAGCTGTGCTAACGAATTTCGTTGAGGTTTTTGAAGGGAAAAGGCATGGCAACTTCTGATTCGAAGTTAAATCATATTAGCCAGGGCCGAATAAGTTATGTCTTTTGTTGAGCATTGAATAGAGTTTTCATTTTCACAGAAAAATTGTGTAGTTTAAGAACAGTCAGCGATGAATTAATGTGCAGTTTTTGCAGGGAGGCATATTCGGTCTACCTTGCCGACTTTTACGTATTTTACTTGCTAATTAAAAAAGTTATTTGCAGCGATTTTCGTTGCATAACCAGAAGTGTGGAAATAATTAAGGCCATGTTTTTAAAATTCACAGTAAAAAAAAAATAATCATTGCGGCTTCGAGTAAGTTTGTTTAATTGTTTTGGTATACAATAGATGTTCTATATTTAACGTTTTTTTCAACATTTCCTTATACTGATTCCACCCCCAATTGATAGGGTTGTGGTAAAAAAAAACAATAAAACCATAGGGGAGTAATTAGTTTTATTGTTTTATTGTTTTTTTTTGTTTTAACTTATTTTTGTTTTAATAAACAAATAATATAATAAAGGCTTGTTTATTGAACTTTTGTTCTTATAAGTCGAAGCCTTAAGATAAATTGTTATCATATGTGTCAGTTTAGGTTTGGATCAATGGGAAGACACATGAGAACTATATTTAAAAGGTCTCCGACCAAAATGGTGAACTCAGATTCGAAGATCAGCAATTTCGAAACGAAGCAAAACAAAAATCGCCTCCTTCATTTCCTTTGTTACATCTCTTGTTTCGTTATTGAATAAGTGATTAGAGAGTGAGAGTTGTTTAACTAATTAAGGTAGTGTAGTAGTTTTTTTTTTCAATCATAGAAGACAGAGCAAGAGTGGGGTGAGTTAGCTGAGAATTTTATCAACATATTGAAACCAATGCAGGGAAGGGTAAATGTTAGGGTGTCAAAAGTTTGTAGTTTTATCCAGAAATCAAAATTACAACAACAATTGATCATAATTCAAGTATAACAGAAGAAATGAGGTAAAAATCTGCATTTTTTGGCATTTTTCAGATAAATCTTGATAACGAATTGACATACAAACATGTTTGAATAACCAATATTGTATGAAATTTTATGCTTTATGCTTTATTGATGAAAAAAAAAATAAATTGCACGACTGAATCGCACGTACTTGCTCATATGTGCGGTCACATTGTAGAATAAAAATTAAGAAAATTAAAGTGAACACCAAAGCGTTTATTCGATTTTTGTGACTTTTGAATGTTTGAATAAAATACGTTAAATTGTATTGAATGAAATAACTTAAACGCCATTTTATTTCTTTAGGAAATGTACAAAAGTGTGCTTTTTTCAAAATTGTAGGAGCCGTTTTTAAATAAAACGGGTTTTTTAACAACTTTTTTTTAAAAAATTAAAAAAAATAATTCAAGAATACAAACTTAAGCACAAAAATAACGTACATTTAAATACAAAATTTAAAAAAAACTTCACATACCCGTTTCAAAATATTGATTTTTTCAACAAAAAAAATTAAAAAAATATTAAAAATACAAAAAAAAATTTTAGAAAAAAAATTAATGCAAAATTACTTAGGCTACCTACATCTTCTTGAATATCAATTTTGATTGTAATCGAATCACCAGTTTTCGAAAAAGTCGAAGAAAAAAAACCGGTCCTATGGGAGGTACCGTTTTTAGACCACCGTATTAATTTTTTTTTTTCACCAAAATATAATGCAAACCGACAGTAGTACAATGATTTTTTTTATAAAAATTCTTGGAGCCGTTTTCGAGAAAAATAAGATTTTACATAACGGTTATATGACAGGTACCGTTAATTTTTGAGCTAAAAAAATTAAAAAAACTCGTCTGTAGAATGTCAAAATAACTTTCACGATTGGCCGAACCGTTGATGCTGCAGTCCAAAATACATCCGTACAGACAGGCAGACAGACAGACAGACAGAATTTTGCCAGTAACTCAAAATTGTTTCGCTATCATCGTAATGTCATGTTTCATTGTTATCTCAAAATTTGTAATCTGCACGAATGCATAACTTGTATTATAGTACTTATAATCGCAAGTAAAAATACAGGGTCTATGAGGTGCAAAACTTGAGAAAATGTTAATTAACCATTCCTAAGTATTTTCTCAAAGTTTCATTTCCGACCTTTGTCGACTTAAAACTACCCGTCGACTCCAATAAAAGTAGTAGGATATTTTGTTTACTACAAGTTGAATTATAAACTGATTATGCGTTAAAATACACTAGAAAGGAGTTATAGGCCAAATAGTGAACAAAGTGTTTTTTTTCAGTAGTTTTTACTTGCGATTATAGGTGCTATAGTTATGCATTCGTGCAGAATAAAAACTTTGAGATAACAATGAAACACGACATTACAATGATAGAGAAACAATTTTGAGTTACTGGCAAAATTCTCTCTGTCTGTCTGTCTGTACGGATGCATTTTGGACTGCAGCATCAACGGTTCGGCCAATCGTGAAGGTTATTTTGACATTCTAAATATAAGGGCTTGCATTCTGTTTTAAAAATGATCTCGTTTTGGGCCCATTGACCGAACGTGTGACGCGCTTGATGGTCGTTCGGCTTCAATTCTTGCACGAGTTGGATTTTGTAAGCCTGTAAACCAAGATTCTTCCGCAAAACCTTCCATAAAGTGGATGGGGACATCTCTAATTGTTGCGCGCGATGGCGGATGGACTCATTCGGGTCTTCTTCGATGCTCTGCTCCACCTAAAAGAACCATTATTTTGGTAATAAATTTGCACAATTTGCAAACTTGTTCGGGAGTAATTCTATTTATTATAAAACGGCAAACCAAACTGAGCATAAATCAAGTGACAGCTGTCAAAAAGACCAACGCCGAAAGAAGTATTGCCAGACTGAAAATCACACGTCTATTAAAATAAGAAAATAATTTTTGTTTTAGAAAATTCTTTCATTTTTATTTATTTCAAAATCGCTTACAAAGTAGGACCAGGTCTTATAAATTGTTGAAAGCCTTTAAATCAATTACAGAACTTTGAATTTATATAGTTGGTAAATCTATTTACATATTAATTTATTAAAAGAGAAAAAAGAAGCAAAAAAGCAAAAAAAATAAGAATTAAAAAAGAGAGACAAAGAAATAATAAAAATAAATAAATAGATGTTATCAATGATTTGCCAAGTAGTTGAAAAGTAAACATTTAAATCTTCTTGTGCTTCCTACACTTCTCATACTTATGGGCAGGGAGTTCCAAAGGCGAATAACATGGACGAAGAATTGACGCTCAGTAATGAGAAAATTGTATCGAGGTAGTATAAGAGCAAATGACCTTGTTGAATGAGGGAAATTCAGCTTACCGTGTAAGTAATCCGGCTGTTTTGTTTGAATGATTTCATGTAGATAGCTAAGTGAGCCAAAATTTAATAAATTGTCGAGGCTACAGCCAGAAATGCGAACAGCAAAGGAGGAAACGTGATCATAGCGACGTGGATTATATACATAACGGGCAATGTTGTTATATGCGACATTTAATTTGCGGCAAGTGGCTGAAACCAAATTGCAAAAGATTTCACATCCATATAACACAATAGGTAGTAAAAGCGTTTTGGCAAGAAGAAGTTTGGTTTTTGAAGGGACGAAACTTCGAGTGACTTCGTAAAAAAAAAAATCTAACAATCAAACATGAAATTACGATGATAGAGATGTCAAAACAGTGGGTCCGGAAATTCCGTCCGTCTGTCTGTCTGTCCGTATCGATTCCTACAGCCTAAACGGTTAGGCCGATTTGATTCAAATTTGGTATATAGTATTTTTAGAGTACTCTACCCGACGGTTTTTCGAATTGTCATTCTAGCTCCAAAACTAACGGTACCTGCCATATAACTTTTAATGAAAAACTTATTTTTCTCGAAAACGGCTCCTACGATTTTGATAAAACTTTCTGAATGGTGTTTTCTATGCAAAATCTATCTTTCAGTTTTAATGGATTTTTCAGAAAAAGTTTTTTTAAAATCAGACTTTCTCGTTAACTAATTGACGTTTGTTTTATGATTTAAATAATATTGCTTATTAAAATTTTCAAAAACATTTTTTTTTTTAATTTTTAATAATTAAATAGTGTTTTTTTGATTTGATAAAAAAATTTCCCCAAAATTTTATTTCATATTGCTCGGCTAAGCCCTAGCCATTAGTCAAATAAATGAAAGTGACAACCTACATACATACCTACGTATTTTAAAGCATTTCATCATCATAAAAGCACACAGAATAAATAAGGAGCCTATGATAAACACACAAAAACAACTAACAAATAAAAAAAAATTATTCGATTACTACTGAATGCAAAAATTTCAATCGAGAAAACAAAAGTTCAAACCTTCCTATAAATAAACAAAACCACTGTGTTAACTTTTAATATTGTCTCTGTACCTACTCGCTTAGCAGTAGTTGGATTGGAACGTGTATCTTAATTTTACTACCTACCTTCCTTCCAATCTTATTATAGGTACCTTATATCCTTAATAAATTCCATTTATACCTACCCACACCATATGTTTATCGATCCATCAAACATAATTAAGCTATTTTAATTAATTTGATTTCAAAAAGTAAATTATTGCTTTCATTATTGCATTTTAGTACCTAAATCGCAAGTAAAAAATTTAGTATGGTGGGCTAAAAACGGTACCTTCCATAGGACCGGTTTTTTTCTTCGACTTTCTCGAAAACTGGTTATCTGATTACTATTAAAATTGATATTCAAGAAGACTAAGTAATTTTGCATGAATTTTTTTTCGAAAACTTTTTTTTTTGTATTTTTAATATTAAAATAAAATTTTTTTTTTTTAAAAAAATCATTATTTTGAAAAAGGGTAGGTGAATTTTTTTTAATTTAGTTTTTAAATGTATATTAATTTTGTGCTTAAGTTTGCTATTGTTAATTATTTTTTTTTAATATTTTAAGAAAAGTTGTTAAAATAATTGCTTTATTTAAAACCGCTCCTGAGATTTTGAAAAAAAAAATTCAGTTTTTAACATTTTTTTAAAAAAATAACATGGCTTTCAGTTTATTTCACTCAATACAAATTAACGTACTTTATTCGAACAATCAAAAGTCACAAAAATCGAATAAATGCTTGATGTTAACTTTAATTTTCTTAAATTTTATTCTACACGTTGACTGACCACACATATGATCAAGTACGTGCGATCCAGTCGTGCAGTTTATTTCCTTGTTGTGCAAGGGACGGAGTGGGCAGAGTGGGTTGTAGATATTTGTATTATGATATCTACCGGGCATTACTTTTATAGAAGTCTCAAAACTACCCGACCTTCTTGTAGAGTTATAAAGCACTTTTAGAAGCCCTTTGCAATAATGACTTGCTTAAAATAGAAGTTATATATACGGTTCGAAAGTAAATTTTTTAGTGAACACAAAAGTAGATAATACAATTTCAAATATATTTAACAGATTCGAAGTTGTTTCGGAAAATGTCTCAAAAAAATAAAAATAAAAAAAAAGATTTTAACAAAGTTTCGAATATTTTTGGTATCATGACCCCAAATAATGTTGTCAAATATACCGTTAGAAGGTGTTATTTTTCCATTTTTATAATCACTAACAATATAGGTAAATATAAAAACCCAAACCCGAGTAATATAGGAAAATGTAGAATCATTTCAAAAAAATTGGCCGCCATATTGATTACGTCATTAATGCCGCTAGAGAGCTAGAAAAATGTGTGGTCCGGGCTTTTAAGACTCATCTAATACCCATGTAATATACTATGTAAACCCAAAAGGGCGCATTGGTTGCCAGATGTGAAACTTCTTTCAGCTAATTCACCCCACTACAAGAGTTATCGAACAAAATACAAGTCCATAACAAAACTTGTTATTTATGGATGTTTTTTTTGTGTATTCATAAGTAAAGCATGTTGGACAAATGATCTTGTTCATCCGTATATCCGTATATCCTTCTAATTGTAGAGGAAAGAGTCTCAGGTACCGGGGGTCAATTACCGATCTTTGATACTATGAAGAGATACAAAAATTTATTATTTCAGTTTTCACAGAAACTTCTCATTTTATCAATTTATAAACTCGCTTTATGCGGTTCTCGAACTCATTGTGATAAATGGGTATCACGGTGTATAATAAAAGGTACTAAATGATAAATTACGTAACTCACCGTGAAATTAGTTTTCTGTTTCTTTTTTCAATTTTTTTTTCTTTTTCGCACTTAATTGATGCATTTCTCACGGTGCACTGTGAAGTACCGCATTTTGTAGTCGGATGGAGGACCGTCCGAAAACCAACTGCTTGCTGTTGACATTGGTAATCTGTTTTCCGTTACCTAGTATCAGAATTCACTAATCAATTCACTGATAAATTCTTAAATCCGGAGTCCTGTGCGGCATCTTCAGACATGGATGGTTTGGAGTTGTGAGTCTTTTGAACGAGCTACTTAACGTTGTCCAGTTAGTGCAAGCTGCGCCAAATTAGTAAGCAAAAAAATTGAAATCAAGTATTTCGCACCGCTTAAGGCTAACATGTCTTAGTGACGTATTTTCTATTGACAAACGTCAAAGTAGAACCGATATTTTCCATTTATAAAATGATAGCATCTTCTGACTTTTGCGCCACCAAGTGTAATCGTATGTGGGTCGACGTTGCTCGATTCCGGAAGACAGTATTGAACTTGTGAATCGATGCTTACTAAATCGATTACCCACGAACCATTTTGAAGAACAACTGTTCCGGAAAATCTAGTATTGCGTGTTTCGTCTTCTTAAGACATCGTCAGGACACTCAGTCCTAAAAAGACGATTCGGATTGGCCTTTTTTATTTAAATGATAAATAAAAAATATTAATTTCTGGAAAAAACTAGTGTTTTTCATTTTTAAAAATGTCAAATATTTACTCTAATATGCATTAACTTTAATGCCATTATCCTGATACGCTGACATTAGCTTGGCCTAGCATTCGCGCTCTAGATTTTGTTTTTATCAGAGAAGCCCCAACATCAGTCACGACATCTGTGCAAGCTATCACTCAAATTCAACTAAAAAAAATCGCCTCAGCTTTTTAACATACAATGAAATAGTAACAGACTCAAACTCATTTCTCTCTTTTAGCTGAAAACTCTTACTAGACATGAATACCGAAACATTACCATTTCATACCTCGTGAAGATGCAGTGTTTCTGGAATTCGTTCTAGAGAAAGTATAAGGAGCTGTGATGACATCAATCTCCAAAGATAATATCACCAAAAGTCACAATGTGGTGTGCCATTCTGTCAGTTGAGATTTTTGGTACCGTACTAACAATTTAGCTCATATAAGGTCCAATTTTTAAAATTTGTCAACTAATGGTTTGTATAGAGCTTATATAAAACAAATTTTCGCAAGCCACACATTTCATGACATTTGAAAAAATAGCTCCATAGAGATTTTAAAAATGAGTTGAACAAGCTCTATACAAGAATAAAGGTTCAAAGTGATTTGTAAAAGGCCTTCCGAAGTTGTTTTCTGAGAAAATTAAAAAAAAAATAGTACCTTCAATAAGACTCTCTGGTGTAAAGCCTGTCTATACAGGTATTATGTAAATATAATAATTAATATTTGCTTATCGACAAAAGCAAAAAGCACTTTATATGTTTGGCAAGTTCTACCCAAGACTTGTGAATAAAGATTCAAAATGACCTCTATAAGGCCTTCCGACGTTGTTAACCGAATATACCTTCTATAAAACTCTCTACGACAATTTAATGCAATCAACTTGTGAACGGCTTGCCTATAAACCCCTTATTGAAACAAAATTGAAGCAAAACCTACTAGTTTAAAAAAAAAATTTATAAGCTTTTTTCAGCTACAAATTTAGCTTGGTGGACAATACAATTATACAAGGCCCAATTGTTCGTATTTAGCAAGTAAAGAATGAAAGATGGCCACACAACTTAAACTTTGACAATTACAAAAGAGCTGTTTAAAAACATAAAACTGAGTTTGATAAGTTGTGCACTATTGACCTGTATAAGGCCATGCGAAGTTGTTTACTGAAAATTAAATAAAATTAAATCTTCTATAAGATTTTTTACGACAGTTCAACGCAGGCAATTTGTGTACGACTTGCATATAAAAGTCTAATTCAAACAAAATTAATATTGCCATGTCAAAAAAAGGCAAAACACATTTGTTGTAAAATCTTTACTAGCCTTTATTTTTCTCAGCTAAAAACTTAGATTCGTGTATTTATAGAGCCACTCAAGAGGGTCATACAATTCAAACTTTGGTAAATAAAAAAAAAATAGCTGCTTAATCCTTAAAAAAGTCAATTTGGCCAGCTCTGTTCAAATAACCTGTATAAGATCTTCTAAAGTTTTTTTACTAAAATTAAAAAAACAATTTCTATAAAGCTTTCCACAGCAAGCCAATGAAAACAACTTGTGTAAGGCTTTCCTCTAAATGTCTTATAAAAACAAACAAAATTAATATTCGTTTGTCGTCAAAAATACAATTCATTTGTCCCTGTTGACTGTGTATTAACATTTCTTTGCTTTGGGAAATAAAGAAGTCCTTAATTTAATTTTCAATTTAAAATTCAAAAAACACAACTGAAAATAAAATTGATCAATTGACATTCGAATACTAAATTTTTTTTCTGTCGAAAGTCCAGGTGTCGTCTGTATGAGATGACAAATTGCTTGTATATCTTGAAATTTACCCACTTCAGGCAACCTGTCCATTTAAACAAAAATGTTTTCCAAAAAGAAACTCCATCACTGCCCAAAAATCATTAAATATCAACATAGGCAACATGATTTCCTAAAATATCTTTAAAGTTAAAAAAAAGATACAACCATCATCGTTGTATATGGAAATGTCAACATGGACATCATTGCAGTTTTTGCACATCAACCTCGCAATAAAATGCTGTCCAAGTGCCATATATCGAAGATTTCCAAGGTTCTAGCTCAATTAAATTCTAATTTCCACCATCAAGTAATTTTTTTTTTGAACGTTTAAAAAAAAGCTTCGTCTTCAAGACTTGGATGAAACTTCATTTTCATGACATTAATTGCGAATGAAATTTTCAATTTGACAACAAGCAACATTGTTTCTATCTTTTAATCGTATCTCAATGTGATTTAGTAACTCCCGAGATGAAGGACAAGTAAACGTTTGATGTATGGTGCTTGGTGCGCCATCACCACTCGAGCACAGCTTGAGACAAATCAAGAGGAACACATCAGCCTATTGATATTGAATTATACTAATGAAGCGAGAGTTTTCTTAGGAAGAACTTAATCAATTTATGCATGGGTTCTTGGGAATAAACTGGCAACGTATCCGACGGTGATGTGTGTTGAAAATAAGGACCTTTTCTCCAAGTAGTGTCTAGTGTGCCATCTTTAAGTGGAAAAGAGGGTTAGAATTTCTGAAGCTGAAAGCAATCAAATACTGTATTCCTCATTGCTTTTTCTTTGGCTTTCGATTCAATTTGAAAATTCAATTTGGTTTTCTCCGAAAAAAATCTGATATTTTTTTTTATTGTGTTTATTGTTTGACTTTAATTGTTTTGTTTGTAAATTTTCATTTTCTGGGAATTTCTTGGACCTTGTTACTTTAATATTAGTGCTATCTAGTTTTTGTTTGATGTCATTTTAACAGGGAATTGTTGGTGATACTCATACAATGAATGATGCAAAACATTAAAAATGGAGTCTGTGTACCTCAGCTCTGCTGTTAGTTCTGAGTTCTATAAGGGGCAGAAAAGAAGACTCTATTATTTTGGGTTTGCTTTCTGTTTTCTGTCTTTAAGATCGAAAGCTTCTTAAAGATCACCATTATCTGCCATCGTAGAAATAGAAATGGATTGAATGGTGTGCCCAAGGGCTCTGTCTTGTTTCAGACACATTTTTTCTAATATTCATCAGCAATCTCATGCCTGAAGGTACTAATCCATTTAATTGCTTTGCTTGATGGCAGTTCTCTTAGCTCGCATATTTGATTCCAGATTCAGAACCACGTTCTCTTGGGATGTATGGAAGAACTTGTTGAAAGAGTACCGGAACGAAAACCGGTTATTGCGTCGATAATGATGATGATCAAAGTCTAACAAAAAAATTAACGAAATAGAGCAATTCGCAAATCCTTGCTGTTGCTCAGTTAAGGAAAGTTCCATACACCTGTTCCTCCCAAAATAGTTCTGCTTTCTGTGCCGAGAAAGAACCCGCAAAGTGTGGATCGCCCGGAGAGTATTTTTTAAATTAACCTAAGTGCTCATCGAAGTTCGTCGAATTTTATCTCGAATTTACCGAGATATCGATACAAGTTTTTTTTTTTTTTATAATTTACACGCGCGAAAGGGGTTTGTGTGTACCCTTAAAATGTTTTAACACCGCACGAGCATTAGGGAGATGAGGAGGGATAAAAGAGGAGATACCGATGCACATTAGTTTTAAGGTTCTGCATATCAAAATGGGAGGGAAAAACAGAGCCTGGCAAAGCATTCCACATTCGTGTGGTACGACTAAAGAAAGAATCTCTATACTTAACAGTACGTCCGAAGTTAGGCTCAAGGGTAAACTGATGGGCATTCCTAGCAGTTCGAGTATTACGGTTGAATCGTTTCAGGAGAGGAATGCAGCTGGCTATTTCGCTAGAGCATTGTTTGTAAAAATAACGATAGAATAACGAAAGGCACGAAACATTATGGCGGTGCTCAAGAGATGTAAATGTTTCTGTTATTGTTCGATCGCCTATCATTTTCAAAGTTTTTTTTTGAATTCTCTCTGGAAAACTCAAGTGGGTTATAGGAGCACCTGCCCAAATATGGGAATTATACTCGAGTTTAGGTCGAATATATGCTTTATATACTGTAGCCTGATCAGACGGGGTGAAGAACTTCTTGCATCTTCTAAGGAAACCTAAACACCTCGCAGCATTCCTTGCGAAGTCAAATATGTGGTCTGTAATGCACACACCGAGAACTGAGAGGTGTTCTGTTTCTTCAATGCAAGTGCCGCTCATGGATAGTGGCATTGGAGGTATGTTTTGCTTTAACGACAAAAGACAACATTGAGTTTTAGAAGCATTAAATTCTACGCGATTTCTTATTCCCCATTGTACAATGCTGTCAAGATCAGAATTTAATAAACTTATCATACGCTGCCGTTGCAGTTCAACATCCGAATAACATGGATGTGAATCTGGAAACGAATATGAAAAGCTGAGAGTATTGTCGTCAGCAAAACAATTGATTGGATTAGTTGTTTCAGATAATAAGTCATTGATAAGTATAAGGGAAAGAGTCGGAGTCAAAACAGAGCCCTGGGGCACACCAGCATTTATTTTGTGAATATCAGATTTGAAACTGTTAAATACAACTTGAATTGAGCGGTTCGAAAGGTAGTTACTAATCCAACGAAGAAGAGATTCATCGAGTCCAAATGCACGCATTTGGGCTTGATGCCAAACTCTATCTACATATACATATGTACATATACATATTGTTCTTTGAAGTGTTAAACAAAAATCTGACAAAAAGCTTTCGAAGGCTTTAAGATGTCAAAAAAAAAAGTTCAGACTCAAATGATTAGAAAGACTACGAGGAAGCGAACAAGTTGATTTTTTTCTTTTGGGCTAAAATTGATTAGCGAACAATAACAGTTAAATTCCAGATTTCCTCAGTGGTTTCCTAAACGTAGACTGTTCCTTTATTTAATCGATAAGGTTGGATAGAGTGCCACGTGTAAACTTCTTTTTGTTCTTCTTGAAATGACGATTGTAATGATCTCGGGACCCTAACTCTCCCACTTCTGAGCTTCGCCTAAGGGTTCAACCCGTGGGATTTACCTCAGAAAACTTCAGCAGGCATCCCAGTTTTAAATAGATTCATGTCTGAACGAACGAATAATCAAAAAGAGTATTTACATAAACCATAGGCATGTGATATAGAGATCCATACAGGAAGTGTTAATCCCTTTCAACACTTTTCAGGCTCAACAAAGATTTGTACTCCTATTAAAATATAAACTTAATCGCACGAAAACACATCCCTCAAAAGTCTGGAATGTTTCCTGATTTGCGAATCCCATATGCATGTCAATCAATCAAAAATTCTCTTTCATTTACTCAAAAAGCTGTGTTTCCTTCTTGAATTCCCAACGGATCGATTATGTCAACCATTCCTCCATGAACAAACAACCCTCTAAGAATATGTGACAAGTGTTTTTTTTTGTTGCGTGTAACTTGTGTTTTTATAGTTACGAACAATGTAAACAAAAAATTTTCTGATAAAATTAAAAATCCAACCATAAAAAAAAATAATAAATTGATTCTTAATATAGAATATACTTCCAAGGACTCAGTTGCTCTCACGCACGTCGAAGATAAGCTAAAATTAGTATCGATTCTTTGACGAATTAAGTAAGTGTACTTTCGAAAGTTGTTTCATAATATCTTCAATTTTTTTCGGGCACTACCCGCCCAGCAAGTTAAATGAAATATATATTTTTATCTTCACTTTGAAAGTACTCTGTTTGAAGATATTTAAATTTTTATTCAACAAATGTGATGAAATGTTTTATGCATCCGCGTGTTTATAACATAAACTTTATTTTAATTTTGCGATGGATTGTGTATAATGTTTAACTGTTGCTTAGAACTTAAAAAAAGGAAAAAAGTACAAGGTATGAGTTTATACAGGTTGGCCCAAAAGTCACAACTATTATTTTTACTTGCGAATATAGGTACTAATGCAAGTTATGCATTCGTGCAAAAAAATTTGAGATAACAATCAAACATGACATTACGATGATAGAGAAACATATTTGTCTGTCTGTCTGGACGGATGTATTTTGAACTGCAGCCTAAACGGTTGGGCCAACCGTCTTCAAATTTAGAACTTAAGGTTAAGGAATAGTTTTTTTTTCAAGTTTTATAGCTCAAAAATAACGGTACCTGTCATATTACCGTTATGTTAAAGCTTATTTTTCTCGAAAACGGCTCCCTGAATTTTTATGAAAAAAAATCAGTGTACTACTGTAGGTAAGTATTATATTTGGGTGAAAAAAAAATTAATATGATGGGCTAAAAACGGTACCTCCCATAGGACCGGTTTTTTTCTTCGACTTTCTCGAAGTGGCTTTGTGGTTATAGTGTGTTACTGCTAATCAAATGAGCCTGGGTTCTAATCTCGCTCATAGCCACGTTCTTTTCCAGGGTACTGCCTCTTGCGAGGAACTTAGTACCAAAACCTCCAAGAGTAAAATTTGTCTCGAAAAAGTGCATCTCATCTAGCCGTTCTGACTCGGCGGTAAACTGTAGGACCCTTCCATTCTTGCAGATTAACAACACACACACAGGAATGGTTTAGAGTATAAGTCGCTAGGCCTTGGCTCCTTAACGCCAATATATTTATTTTTCCCGAAAACTGGGGATCCGATTACTGTCAAAATTGATATTCAAGGAGATGTAGGTAGTCTAATTTTGCATTATTTTTTTCAATTTTTTTTTGTGAAAAATCAACATTTTGAAAACGGGTAGGTGGACAAAGTCGTTTTATCTGAAAACTCGTAATACGATTTTGAAAAAAGAAATCAAACTTTTTTTTACATTTCTTAAAGAAATAAAATGGCGTTTAAGTTATTTCACTCAATACAATTTGACGTACTTTATTCGAACAATCAAAAGTCACAAAAATCGAATAAATGCTTTGATGTCCACTTTAATTTTTTTTAATTTTATTCTACAATGTGACCGCACATATGAGCAATAACGTGCGATCCAGTTGTGCAGTTTATTTATATTTTTATTTTAATATACTATTAACTTTGTATGATATAAAATTTAATTTTTAAAAATAATATCGGAGAGATGAAAACCATTTTCATCCATGCACAATTGGACAATTGAGCGTTACGCAAAGTTTCTGCCTCTATTGCCCTGATCTAAGCTTCAATGTTGTGCTTTAGCTGCTCTTTAGTTTGGGGCTTGTTAACATTCACTCGTTCTTAGAGATATCCCCATAGAAAATGATCAGGAACTGTTAAATCTGGTGAACGTGCTGGCCAATTGAATTCTGAATTTTTTGTTGCCAAGATTGTGACAAGTCTGACACTGCACCTTGTTGTTGGAACCGTCCAACTAAACGATTAATTTTGGTTTGGCTAGGTGCTTTTCTGGTGTTGAAATAATTTCTAAATGCTCGTTGCGTCAGTAAAATTGAATGCCCATTGGAAAAGTAAATTTCTACCACTTTGGTTTGTTGCTAGGTCTTTAAATTGTACATCATGGTAAATAACGGTTCGATCAATAAAATCTGAAAAAAAAATATAAAAAACAAAAAAGTTATTAAATTTTTGAAAGTAGGCGTGACTGTTGGCCCACCCTGTATATTTTTTTTGGGGAAAGTATAAATCAAAGATTAAATTATCTTTCCTTATCTGTCATCTCTCGTGGAGTTTGGAGATATCAAAACACCTTAACATTTACCTTTTTATGATGCTTTAGATCTGAACAAAAGTAGATCTGAAATGTTTCAAATGTTTTTTGAGTCTGACCTCCATTATGCGGGTTATTGCTGAAGATGTTGGACTTGTTGATAAAGACGCCACAAGATTAAGCGTTTTCTTGAATGATTTTTGCAGAAGTTGTATAGAAGAAAAACAATACATTCCGCATTTCCCTTGCTTATGCTCTGCACTTTTCCAAAAAAGACGTACATTTTGTAGAATTTTTCTTCGATGACACCAGTGGTATGATGATCATAGATGCATAACTTGAAATCTACATCTCTTAATCAAAAGCTCTCATTGTTATTACGAATTTAAGAAACTTGCGAGAAAATGCAAACCTTTCAATACCAATTGTTTAGAATCTTTATATGCCCGATACCAAAGATAACTCTTCTTTTCTTTTTGATGTTTTCTTTAAGTTCTTAACTTTTCCTGCTGCAAGGGTGACCGAGCTTAATATTTACCTTACCTTTGGGGGCGCTACAGTCCGGGGTGGACCTGGGCCTTAACCAACAAGCTTCTCAAGCCAGCTCGGTCCCTAGCTAGCTGCCTCCAGTTTCGCACGTGGAGTCAGTTGAGGTCCTCTTCCACTTGTGTGCGCCACCTGAGTCTCGATCTTCCTCTACTGCGCCGTCCCTCTGGTGTGGATTTGAAGATTTTCCGGGCCGGAGCATTGATGTCCATCCGCTCTATATGACCCAGCCATCTGAGACGTTGAATTTTTATTCTTTTGTCTAGGTCTGTGTCGCTGTACAGGCGGTACAGTTCTTCATTGTTTCTTCTTCTCCACTCTCCGTTAATGCATATGGGACCAGAAATCACCAGGAGAATCTTTCTCTCGAAACAGCCTAAAGTGTCCTAATCCGCTTTTGACATCGTCCATCCTTCTGCACCATAGAGCAGGACTGGGTTGATGAGAGTCTTATAAAGGGACAATTTAGTTGCACGAGAGCGGGCTTTGCTAGTCAATAGCCTTCTAAGCCCGAAGAAGCAGCGATTGGGAAGAGTTATTCTTCGTTTCATTTCAGCGCTGGTATTGTTGTCTGAGTTAATAGCGGAGCCCAGGTAGACTAAGTCCCTAACTAACTCGAAGTTATAGCTGTCTATGGTGATGTTTTGTCCAAGATGCTTCGGGGGTCTCTTCTTGATGACAGCATATATTTGGTTTTGCCCTCATTGACTGGTGAACCCATCTTCGCCGCTTCCGTCTCAATACTTACAGTAGCGCTACTGACATCACGCTGCGTTCTTTCGATTAATATCGTCGGTGTATGCGAGTAATTGGACGGACTTTTGAAAGATCGTGCCTCTGTCTAAATCCATTTTTGACTTCAAAGGTGCACATTGCTCTATATAACTCGTCTCTTTAAATGCTGTCGTACGCGGGTATTAAATCGATGAAAATATGGTGGGTATCGATTTGAAGTTCTTAAGTTTTTTTCCGAGATCTGCGGTAATGTGAATATTTGAAGGACTTATACTAAATGTTTAATTTCATATGCTTATAACTCCAATCTTCTATTCCATTGTTGTTTTCCTTCTTTGTTGCATATATAATATCAAACTATCATAGTCAATTAACGTTATACTTTAAGGCATTTAACTCTATATTTTCAGTAGATTTGAGGCTTATCAGCATCCGTCTTGGAGAAAATAATTGAGAATCGAATTTCAAATCACCTGTCCAGTCTCAATCTGTTACATGATAAACAATCTGGTTTAAGAGCAGAACATTAGGATTGGCTACGATTGGGGTCATGCGAATCTTCTTTGCTAACTTGATTTTTCCAAAGCTTTTGATAAAATGTATCACAGTGGTATCAAGTGGAAACTGCTTAACTTCTTTTGTTTAAATGGCCATGCATGTGAACTAATAACTGATTATCTGTCTCGGAGATTACAAAGAGTCATTTATGATGGAAAAGCCTCAGCCCTATGACGCCTTTTACAAGGAGTCTCACAAGGATCGATCTTCGGTTCAATACATGTTCATCAACTATCTGCCCTCATCTTATTCACATTCTTCTCTTCATCTTACTATGCCTCTTCATCCCCTTGATGAATTGCGTCACTACATCAACGGTCTAGGTAGAATAAATTAGGTCTATCACCAATGGTTTGCTGTTGAATCCTACTTAATAATAATAATCATAATATGTAATCTTTTAGAATTCAAACATACTTACGCTGTCCAGCAACTTGGGCAAACTTAGAAGTGATTTGGCTTTCTATTAGTTATTTCATCAAACATTTCCCTGTACTGTACCCTGGAACTCAACTAACAATTTTACTTGTATAAGGTTCTAAAAAAAGCTAATTTAAGACTGATATATAAATACTGAACAGCTTTATACAATTAATTTTGGCACATAATACGCTAGCTATTTAACTACTGTTATAAGACCATTGACTACTACTATTGACAGCAGATTTCCATTAAAATGTGATAAGCTTTGCTCAGCAAGCCATTTTATGAAACCTAAATACTAATAGCTTGTTTTGGATGTTATAAAAAAGCATTACCGAAGACTTTTAAAGACAGCTTGCTTTGGATATTATAAAAAGGCCTTACCCAAGCTTTTTTTGAAGCTCTTGCTATTTAATACCTTGCAGTAAATTTGTATAGAAAGGCTCTATAAAGGCACGGTAAAACCAGCGGTCGCTTATCAAGATTTTTCTAAAAGTCGGCTTTGCTTTTATCGACCAGCAAATAATAATTTTGTTTGTATAAACGTTTATAAGCAAGCCTTACACAAGTTGTTTGCCTTGACTTGTCGAAGAGAGCCTTTAGCAGCTATTTTTTTTTTTAGTTTTCAAAAAACAACTTTGGATGGTCTTATACAGCCTGGCATAGAACTTGCCAAAACTCACTTTTAAAGGCTTTATAGCAGCAAATTTTTAATTTTGTTTGAGTTGGAATTGTGTAGCTTTCTAGAGTTTGCATTATATTTGCTCCATGCAATCTATTACTTTCTACATTAAACAAAAAATTGGCCCTATACATCAAGCTAAACTGTATTTTGAAAAAAATAAATTCGTAGGTAAATTAAATAAGCTGTATGCTTCTCATTACCTTTTGATGGTAAACCATGCAGTTGCTATTAAGATTTTGAAAAAAAATGTTGCTTTTATCAACAAGCCAATAATAATTTTGTTTGTATAAGAACTTTATAAGCAAACCTTATACAAGTTGTTAACTTTAAGACGCTACAAGCCTTGTATAGAACTTGCCAAACTCACTTTTAAAAGCCTTGTAGCTGGTTATTTGTTGAATTATCAAAAGTTTGTGTATGTTTTATACAAACTATTACTTGCCAAATTCGAACAAAACTGCACCTTATACAAGCTCAATTGTAAGTTAGTTGGGCAGTTTGCAATTTATACAGAATTATGATGAAATTAAAGCTTTCTAAATCACTCCCCATTTAAATAAATCAATAATTATGCAATGTTAATTCAAATTTTATTAAATACTCTTCCAAATTCTAATCCTATTTAAATTTTAAAATCAACAACCGAATTTAGGCCTTCAAAAAAAGGAATTTATTTTAAAGTCAAACACGGGCTCTGTTATAATTTTTTTTTTGTTTCTAACATCCAATCTCTCAATCTCATTGAATGTCCAAACGAAATCCTGCAAAATTGGAATTCCAATTAAATTAAATAAAAAAAAGAAATTGCCAGCTGAACTTAATACTTGACAACTCTCGAAAGTCCATGAACCTATTTTTTTACAACACCGTTGTCATAGCACTTAAATATTAATGTGAAAAATACATTTTTTAAGGATAACGAAACAAAATTCAAAAACCCGAAAATAGAATAAAATATACTCCCTTATCCTTATTATATTTCTCGTTTCCCTCATCTTCATCCTTATAAAAGTCGATTCGCTCGAAAAAAAATTAACTCATAAATACGAAACACAAGGGCATAAATATTTCGAAAAAATTGCTATTTTTCATTATGGAAAGTAGAAAAGGTATAGGGTGCCCCCCCCCCCACTGACTCTTCTGTAAACCTAACTTGTCAACGTCGAAAAACACTCGTTTTTGCAACATCTCCGTTAAACACATCCTTGGGAGAGTAAAACAATAAATGTGTTTTAAAAAGTTGCACAGTTCTTGATTATAATATCAGTAAAGGGAACGAAATCAGGGGTTTGAGGTGCGTTCAGCTCGACAAATTAGGTATTCTGACAGTATAACCCTCAATAAGTCAACACGCTGAACGAACAAAGGTCCTTTTGGTCCCAAAAATAATAATAAAAAGGACCGAACAGGGATGATGATTAACATGGAAAGCGAAGAAAGAGAAGCTATAAGGTCATGCGGGGAACACATATTTTTCGGTGTCGAAGATGTGCTAGTGAAATTTCACAGCACCCTTGTTTATTCTTCTTCATTACAAGTTTGTTCAATCCAGAGCTCAAAGGATTTTACTTTTTTTTATCATCGGCAAAGAATAAATATTTTCATTTCACTTGGAAAAAACAGCAAGACCACCTTTTATCTTGTTAAACATAAATAAATTATGTATAAATATTGGCAAATCTTTAACATTTTTGTTTATATATTTTTAACAAGATCAACATTCCTATAATTTTGATATAATTTCAAAATATTTATCAAAAACTATAATCGGTAAAACAATTAAATGCAATTACTGTATGAATATATTTTGAGTCACTGTACTTTAATTATTGCACTTTGTAATTCTCCTTTGTATTTTCGCAAATTATCTTATCTTGTCTACTTTCCTTTGACATTTGCCACTTATTTCGTAATTTTTCATTCACTTCACTTTGAACCTCCGATCAATAAAAAACCTTTTTTAAAACCTTTGTTAAAACTAAAATTTAATAAAATGTCTTCATTTATTGCAGTTATTGCAGTAGCTGACTAAGTTTTGTTGACGCTACTCATAAAAGCTCTTCTTCAGTGACAAAAAAAGTATTCAGGACTTTATTACTTCGGACGAATTATTGGGTCTTGGGTTCACTAAACTGACAAAATCCGAATTTAAAACAGCAGAAGAGCTGTAGTGCCCCGTGGCTTAGTGGTTATTTTGTCGGATTATTAAGCGAAGGCTCGGGGTTCGACTCCCCGTCAGAGCCACCTTTTCCCCGGGGTACTGCGAGGAACTGACAAATCCTCCAAGTGTAAAATTTTTTCGAAAAAGTGAATTTCATGTAGCCGTTCGTAATCGGCGCTAAATTGTAGGCCTTTTCCGTTCTTGCAGAGTCACAACATACACACTGGAATGGTTGAGAGTTGAAGTCACTAGGCCTTGGCTCCTTAAACAGCTGTCGCGCCAATAAACAAATAATAATAGAGGAGCAGAATAGAATGGTGGACATCCGTCGGAGTTTTTAACAGGGTGTTGCTTAAAATTGTAAAAAACTGTGAGAAATGTTTGTACTTCTATAGACTTCTATAGTGCTTCAAGAGTTCTTACGATATTAGCTTTGAATTGCTTTCCTTGTTCAAGTTTTTTGAAAAGCCAACTACTATTTCTTCCTGGCGTCTGGTGTTTTGTTAGGATCTCAGAACTGCAGCTGTACGCAATCTTACGATTGCAACCAGAGGATAGTCCCAAGTCATTGCCTCTTCTGCACCTATTCTGTAGCCTTTTATAAAAGGCCTCCTCGCCCTCATCAGATGGGAACTCCATTAGGCTGTAAGACTTTGTGATGGTACCGCAACATACTACAGTGACCAAAAATATCCCAGGAAGCTTAGCTATTTCAGAAAGCTGCATTTTACCAAAAGATTACATTACATTACATTTTAATCTACTCCGTAGATAAATCTACGAAGTAGACACATTTACGAGCACTGGCTACTGAGGCCATCGGCTCAGACAATTACAAAGACAACACACAAGACGACATTGATACAGGACAGAAGAGAAGACAGAAGGAGAACGGAAAACAGAAAACACATAACACATGTCAACAGCACGCAGTTGGTTTTCAGACGGTCCCCCATCTTTCCACTAACCACGCGCAACGATGCTTAATTTCGCTGATCTCACGGGAAGCGATGCTTTATCGGAGCCAAGGCCGTTGACACAAAAGATTTTTGAGGGCATCTAAAAGAATAGGCTGAATTGCCTTCTTGAAGCCCTATAAGAAGCAGGGATTGGTTAAAATGTCCCTTCTTTTGAGCACAGCGTTGGTGATGTTTTTTGAGTTTGCGTTCAAAGTTTCTTACTCCCTCATAGTAATACCTCTCAGGCATGATTTTCTGTTTAAGACGTCGCATCTCATAGGAATAAATATAGTCTTAATAGATCCAAGTTTTGAAGCAACTGGAGTAAAGTTAACGTTTACGTCGTTTACGCAATCCCGCATAAATCCGCTCTATAACAAGATTAATGTGGCCAATTCCGGATAAGAAGCCATTGATTTTTTTAAAACCAAGCTTGAACAAATAATCTACAAATTTCTTTTGCATTTTATTAAGGACTGCACGTGAACATTCTTCAGTGTTGTTAAGGTTTTTTTGAGATATTGACTCGATTCAAATTGATTTCATAAAAAAGCGACCAGCGGAAACTACAAAAACCTTCGTTGATTCTAGCAATTAGATCTTCAATTAGTGAAATGGCCGTTATAAATCTATTTGAGCATCATCCGCATAAAAATTAATTGATACAATGGAACATACTTTGGAAAGGTCATTAATCAAAACACAAAACAAAATTGGTCCCAATATCTTTTGGGTAATTCCAAAGGCAATGGATCATAAATAACCCTTTGGTATATTAACTAAATTATTTCTTATCGGAAGCATCGATTTTCATGATGATCCACAAAATCATATGCCGTTGAAAAATCCATGTATCAGATTAAACACAAATGTTACCAACTTTTATCATAGATCTGTCCTCTTTATAATGTTAACTGAAAGTGGTTGAGTTTTTTTCGGAAATGGAATGACCTTTGCTCACTTTCAAATATCAGGAAAAGTTGACGATGTAATACAGAAATTACAATCTTTTTTAACATTTTTGTCTGGTATGCGTTGAATAAAACTAATTTCGACTTTTTAAAACCTCACAACGAACTACTTCATTTATCAAACACAATAAAGTAAAAAAAACTAATAATTTATTTTTTTTCATTAAGACTTTACTTTTCCTTCAACCAATTTTTATTACGCTTTCGATGTTCGCAATTCAACGCATAATATTCAACTGTGTTCCTTTAAGCATCTTCTCCGTCTATTTAGACAGATTGACAAAGTTCGTTAAGTTGGGTATGACTAGCGAGTTCAATGGGTGAATTCAGTAACTTCTGCATTTTTTTTCTCCCCTTAAGGTGGGAACACAGTGCATCCTTAAAAAACCGTCACATTTCTTCGCCACATCAAAATAATAATAATAATAAACGTAGCTATGGTGAAGGGAACATCAAAGTCACAAAGACAGTTTTGTTTCATTTTAAGATTTCCTAATGAAAACATGACTGTTGCTTCTTTCCAGTTCCCGAAAATAGTAGGAATTCTCTCCGCAGTCTGATAGACTCTTACAGTGGTGCTTTTGCGGAAATAAATGCTAAAAATTATTTATTTTTTCATATTTATATATGTAACTGTTTTATGTTTTCCCAAAACTTGGGAAATTTATATCAAGGATTATGCGAGATGATACAGCGCTCTAAAGTTAAGTTTTGAAATGTATGTAATTTCTTGCATTAACTTTTTTTTCATGAAGAGTAGCATTTTAATAGATGTTTGTAAAAACAAAATTTCTTTATAAATAATATGCTATTGAGCTTTCAGAATAAAAATAAAATTCTTCGTCTTTTAGTTGGGTTAGGACTGAGTGTACCTGTTGCATAACAGTTATGTAAACGCTTATTTTTTCTCG
The DNA here is from genome assembly GCA_963971375.1 of Platycheirus rosarum. Lineage (NCBI taxonomy): Eukaryota > Metazoa > Arthropoda > Insecta > Diptera > Syrphidae > Platycheirus > Platycheirus rosarum. The sequence goes on along the minus strand of OZ020509.1, from coordinate 117,939,435 downwards.
AAAACTGCTCGAAGAATTTTTATGAAAAAAATATCAATGTGCTATTGTAGGTAAGCGTTATATTTTTGGTGAAAAAAAAAATCAAATCGGTGGGCTAAAAACGGTACCTTCCATAGGACCGTTTTATTTGTATTTAACTTTCTCGAGAACTGATTACAACCGACATTGATATTCAGTAAGATGTAGGTAGTCTAAATAATTAAGCATACAAATATTTTCGAAAACTTGTTTTCTATTTTTATAACTAACAAAAAATTCTTTTGAAAAATCCATATTTTGAAAACGGGTGGGCGATTTTTTTTAATTTATTTTTTAAATATAGGTAATTGTGCTTAAGGTTGCATTCTTGAATTGTTATTTTTTTAATATAAAAAAAGTAGTTATTTAAAAACCGTTCCTACGATTTAGAAAAAAATCACACTTTTTTCACATTTTTTAAATAAATAAAATGGCATTTAAATTTGTTTGTTGAAAACTATTTTACGCATTTTTTTCCAATAATCAAAAGTCACAAAAATCGAATAAAAACTTTGAAGTTCTTTTAATATTTATAAAATTTTATTCCACTATCTGACCCTACATAAGAGCAAGTGCGATCCAGTCGTGGAATTTATTTTTTAACCAAATTCTGTCGAAATGTGTGTTGGCCAAGTCCAAGCATGTGTTTCATTTAATTTCTTTCCGTAGTTCAGATTTTGTCCGCTCTCCCAAACAAATGGCACCACTGTGCGACGTATCTTGAAATATAGAGATTCTTTTCTTAGCCGAACAATACGAATCTGGAATAGTTTACCCGGCGAGGTTTTTCCTTGCCATTACAATTTGATGGCATTCAAAACCAATGTTAATCGACACCTTCTGTCCCTCCTTCCCTAACTTCCTGTGCTCGCGCAGTGTATTAAACAATATAAGGGAAACAAATCTTTTTTGCTCGCGTATGAATAATAAAAAAAAAACATGGAGGATGGTTACCAAAAGTAGATTTGATTTCAACTCGAACTCGAAAGACATCAAAGTGCGTATTAATTTGATGATATAATTAACTGATGATATAATAAATCAGGTTTCAGTGGTATACCACGAACAATCACGTCGCGTAGCGGTTTTTTTATGCAAATCAGCAAGTGTCTCCTAAAGTTTTCGGGACTATGGTCAAATTGGAGTTTAAGTTTCAGTTTGACTGAAACGACGACGACATTAAGAAAAGTTAAGTTTAAGTTGCTATCTTCACATCTCACCATTCTAAACTGTATTTACCTGTCAGCTTAATTACAAAGGGTGACAGCTGACAACGTTAAAGCAGGACAAGCTCTAGGTAGTAAAATGTAGATTAATTATTTGACAGATAGCAATATCTATAAGATAATGTATTCCCAGCCTACGCACCCGTTTCTATGAATAAATCCAAACAAAATTGCCATAATGTATTCTCATGGCGACCGACGACGACGAAGCGACGTCAAGTGATTTTCTGTCAATTTATTATTAAAATTACAATTTCATAGACACACATCGGACAACAGGATAAATATACGTAGGTAGCTAACTAGCTACTACTTAAATGCGCGCCTTAAGTGAATCAATTATATTTATCTCGCCTTTTCGAGTCGACGTTTGATAAAGTTAATTTTTTTGTATCTATAACGATGTTAATTTGAATTCAATTTGTAGATAAGACATTTATTATCTTTTCGTTTGGGATTTATAATCCAATTTAATTTATTTTAATAGAAATACTTCAAAGATACATTTTTTAATGACTTCTTCTCTCTTTATTTTCAGGTAAGATGGGATTAGAAAATATATTTTTTAATGTAAGTATATCCAAATAAAATGTGATTTTATTAATTAAAAAAGCTTCGATAAAAATTAAACAAAGTTTTTCCTTATTCATAAACAAATATGCTCTTCTACGAAGTTTTATACTTCAATTAAGAAAAAAGAGAAAAAAACTCAACCGCAATAAAAACATTCGTCTGCCTCTTGTTTCCTTGAACAAACCATCTGACCCCATCTCTAGCTCTTCATTATTAACCCACTCAAGACATCTTGATTGCATCTCGAAGCAAAGCGTTTAATTCAAACGTTGTTTTAGCCTTTTTATTCTAAACGAATTGCAAAAAAAAAAAAAATATTCTGCAAATGCCTTCAAAGTTGTATGGCGTATACGTAACTTTTTTCAGTTCTTATTTGCCTCTCGCTTTGTATTCGTTTAAAAGAGCCGAACGTCGGTAAAGAGGTTCACCTTTTCCGATAAACTCTTTCCATCATCCTTCCCGACGTCGACTGTGCTTAAGTGTCAGCCGTTCGTCCTCATATACCTTCTCTACTTAGGTAAAACTTCGTCTGATGATGTTGATGATGATGATGATAATGATGATGATGAAATGCAACTGCAAATCAAAAAAAAAAAACCCACACACAAGACTCGAACTACGTGGTTTTTGTGATTCTAAAGCGAATAGCAAACATCATCATGAAACCCTGTCAGAAACAGACATCAAAGGCGTTGAGATTACGAATCGCAGCAGCCCAACCGAAGTGGTTCAACCTGCGTCAGACATTTCATGCCCATTCGATGGTGATGCTGATGTGCATACTAATCGAAATCCACATAGATACTTGATGGAGATTATGACTGTCGGCAATGGCAGTCTGTGTGCGGACTCGTTTTCGAAATTCGTACAAAACTTGCAACCGCAAAAACCATTAGTGATTCGTGTCGGATGTAAAGCATATTGTGGTCCTGCTTTTGCATACTCAAACCTTTGCTTTTCCAAACTCACATTTTGGGTTTCACAACCACGACGCTGACGACGAAGGAGGACTTGACTGTCGTTGACAAAAGCGTATTATTCAATTTAATGTGACTCGTCTGGCCTTGTTGTAGATTAAAAACCCTAAAATCCTGTGGAATATTCAATTTTTCAAAACCAGGTATATCTTCCACACAATGATGTGAACCAGACAATGAGTGTTGACATAGATGTGCGATTAAATATGGAAGGAAGTGTAAAATCAATCATGACGGGCGAAGGTATGTGAACAATGTGCAGTATGTGCAATGCCCTTTAAGGTCCAAGTATGGTTCTGGGAAAATAAGGGAAGTTTTGGGGTGTCCATGGGGTTCATAGTGTTTGTCTATGCATATGTGATAACTATGATTGGTGCAGAGAATATTTGAAGTGTTCTTCGTGCAGCTGTAAGTTTCTAGAATAAAGGATTTGGAACCAGGACGATGAAGCCGCCTTTATCCTTAGTTAATAGTTAATGGTGTTTGGGTAGAAGGAACTTAGATTTCATTCTTTTTAAAGAACCTAGTGTTTAATGGCTAGTACCCCTTGGTAAAGAGCTATCAAAGCTATCAAGGCTATCAGTTCTTGATACGCTGTGGTCGGGAACCCAATAGTGTCTTAAATTATGCTGTGCGCCAAAAATACTTAGCTCTACAGAAGCTAAAAGTTTCTATTTAATTTCAATGGTGGAAATTGCTTTTATCTCTGCTTGACTCACTGAAAAATGTGATATCAGTGTTTGGAATTTCCTTCATTGTAACCTGCTTAGCAGTTTCCGTCACCGCCAGGATCTCAGCCTAAAAGAAGCTGCTGGAATTTGCGAGCCTGATTGGTCCAGCTGGTTTATAGGGATATCGCCCGAATAATGGAGTTGCTCCCTTATAATGAAGAAAAGTGTGGCCTTTGCTAGCAGATATCAATCAATTGCATGTGCTACTAAATCTTATAAAAATCTCGTAAACAACATCCGATTTTCACTATATTTCTAAGCTCTTAGTCTTCATATAAATGTCTTTGATATCAGCCACCGACATTTTTGAGACATTTAAAATCTGACTTTTGCCCATGCAATCTTCCTCCTTTGCTATTATTTAAATATCAAACGATGTACTGAACCGTAATTCGGCCAACTTATTTGTTACTTACCAGACACCATTGTGAAGTTTTCTGCATCGACATAATTGCTGAATTCAATGTCGGTGTTGAATTCAAAATGATGACCATTAGAATTTAAAAATCCCACAAAATGTTTACCCTTATCTTGGAACCCCAAAATCCAACATCATATGGATACAAAAGTTACTTCTTATGGTCATAGACTATAAACTGCAGGCACAACTTTTTCCAAGGGACTAACCTTTGGTCATCATTCGTTGCCTATCATTCCAGCTATCGGCATGTTTGGCACCGTTGCTCCGAAATCAAATCACGTTTTAGTAACGCAATTCATCACTAGTTATCCCGAGTATGCTGATTCATTCCTTGGAAAACTTTTCTCCTAGGGCGACGGCCAGAAAAACGTATGGGCAGACAGAATTTTGCCACTAACTTCATATATTTCTCTAGAGTCGTAATGTCATGTTACGTCAGTGTTATGTTGTCCTTAAAAAGTTTTAAAATCTAAGGCAGAGTCTCCAATGATTTCATATATTCTCGACTCACAAGGATCATATGCTTAACGATAGTCCATAATCTATGAATTAAAGTCTGTCTTATTCATTCCATTTCTGTCCATATTCTTTGATAGGATAGTGCCAAAGCAGATCATTATTCATCTCACGACTAAAGATCATTCTACCACCTATAAATATTCGGGTACACTCATGATTTTTATTGTTGTTTTCTTTTGCCACATAATTTTTGTTATAATTTTTTTATTCGTTGAATAAAACTCAATTTCAATTGACTTCACCACCTATTCATAATTAAAAATTACTCTTTATTCTTTTAACACTTTTACTTTATCTCAATTCAGCCAGTTTTTATTATCGCTTTCGATGTTCAAACTTCAACGCATAAAAATCAACTGTGTCCCCTTAGAGCCATCAATTCATCTATTTGTACAAATGGACAAAGTTCTCAAATTTCCCTTTTGGGGATTTTCTACTGGTACTTTTTTATTGGAAGGGTAATTCTTATATATTCTTATATTAAACACGTCCAGTACTTTCAGTTGCTGTCTGTTCTTTGGTTAAGTTGGCTTTCGTTCGCGAGTACGATGCGTTTAGAACACATCGTAACATTTTGTCATCACATCACACTATTAATGCACAAGCAAAGATGAAAATGGGGTGAATTTTGTGATTTTATTTATTTATTCTATTTACCTTAGCTCTAAACATCGAACAGTTAACTTAAAAAAAAACTTAAAGTTTTTGACCAAATAAGATTCAATGTACTGCAGATAGTAAGAAGAAAATGGGGTGAATCATATGAATCATATCTCCCGCTTTAAAAAAAAAAAAAATTTTATTGGCGCGACAGCTCCTTAAGGAGCCAAGGCCTAGTGACTTATACTCTCAACCATTCCTGTGTGTGTGTTGTTACTCTGCAAGAATGAAAGGGACCTACAGTTTACCGCCGAGTCCGAACGGCTACATGAGATGCACTTTTTCGAGACAAATTTTACTCTTGGAGGTTTTGTCAGTTCCTCGCAAGAGGCAGTACCCCAGAAAAAATGGTGGCTATGAAGCTGGATTTGAACCCAGGTTCTTTCGCTTAGCAGTCCGACACACTAACCACTAAGCCACGGGGCTTTATCTGTCAAAAAATTCATGTTAAATTTGAAAGGAGTGTTTAAAAAAGATTAGGTATGAAATGTTGGTGACATATTATTTTAACTTGAAAACATATCGTGATTTATTTCATTTTATAGCCATGATTATGCGAACTCATTTCCCCTCTTTCTCTTTAATAAATTTGTATGATTTCATCCTCGTCTTCCTAGAGAAAGAGAAATATCACTTTAAGTCGGTCCAGATATGTGTGCTTTTTGCACTCGGATTCTTTGGACTGTTTTACTACATCGTCTGCCATTGATAAGTTGTCATTTTTATTCATCTTAATTACTTTATTACGTTTTCCAGATTTATTGCTTTTGCCAGACTTTCATCAAAATATTATAATTGCTTTCTCTTTGAGGAGGGCCAGAAGATTTTTTCCTTGCGTGTCAACTCCATTAAAATAGGAAATAATTAATATTTCTTTTCATATTTTTCTTTTTTACTGTCCATATAGCTATATTATACATATATACATAACATAAAGTATACGACTACGAATTATAGGTGAATTTGTTTTAATGAGCTAAGAGAGGGCACGGCAAGGTTTTTTTAAAGTGAGCCACAAAAAAGTCGAAAGTCGAAAAAACGTTTAAAATTTGTATTTATCTTAGGTTTTTTGGCTTATGACAGTTACAATTGAAACAAACTATCGCAAATATCACAATCAGAAATGCTTTTACAATAATTGTGATATCAAAACTGCAATGTTTCCATAATCTTTTATTCTTGTGATATTATTGTTTAAAATAAAAATTAACAGGAAGTTTATTATTCAAAGATAATAAATGGCGAGATTGTGATTAATTATAAACGTCGAAGAATTGTCACAAGACGTTGAAAACACGACAAGTACTTTTTTTAACAAAAAGGAACTTCTTAATTTAATCTAAATATTCTTTAAAAGTTATAATTTTCGTCTTTTATTAAAAAAAACTAAACTTCTGAATACAAATGTCATAGAGCTGGCAAAAATGACATTTAGTCCTTCAATTTATCTCTGTTTCGATAATTCATATAATTATTTTACATTAGAAAATCTTTTCATAATTTAAAATTAATTTTGTAATAAAAGTTTAAAATGCTATTTGAAACTCACTCTAGTGTTGGTAAAAAGAAACAAAAAAAAAAACAACAATTCACTTGGTTCAAATCTTGCAAGTGGCGGTAAATGTAACTAAAAACTAAAACAAAACACAACCGAACCATTAGAAGGGGCAAAAACACATTTCAATGAACACTATTCAATTCCAACTTAAATTAGAGAAGTTGTTCTGTTTTTCTTTTTCCATTTTTGGTTTAACATGAAAACGAAAAGAAAAAAAAAATTGAAAAACAATTGCCATGTGAAAAGCAATAATAAAAACAACAAACAAACGTGTTTAATTGATTTCGACACTCGAAGCAACCGCATATGGATAAACATCTGTTTGCTTACGTTTTCTTGTACAATATCTTTTTTTATTTAACTTATTTGTTTCATTTTTATTCCAATAGATGGTCTTGTTGTGTTGTTTTTGAGTTGCTGGCCAAAAGTTCTTCTTTGTATCTAACATACATACATATTTTAAACGAGAGGGTTGAGTTTGAGTGTCAAATTTGTGACTTAGGTAGGTTTTGATTGTTGAAAGTTGTGTATGTGTGTGTATTGTGGTCAAAGGATAAAAAATGGAGAGTTCAATGTCAGTTTGTTTGTTTTTTTTTTCTTTTTTTTAGTAAAAAGATTTTATTTTGTATATGTCAGCAAACATGAATTTTTAATTAAAAAATAAAATTGTTACTTTCAAAAACAGAATTCACAGGAAAAGTTAACTTTCCTTCTGATATTTTCATGGAAAACAAGTTTGTATGGAAAAGTTTTTTTCCTTATATACATAGATACAAACACTATGTTGTAAACTATACAACCTCTGGTAATTAAGTGGAAACCAAGCCACATGGCTGATACGTTGTGATAGTTGAATGCTAAAGTACATTTTTTTTTTGTCAAACAAAATATAATTTTTTGTGCACATAATTAAATTGTACTTCTAACATTTAATAATACCTCGACAGGTAGTTTCAAATAGAAAAAAAAATCTCAAGTTATCGAAACTTTGGGATGTTGTACAGAAATGGTTAATTAAAATTTTCTCAAATTTTGAACACCGTGAATTGGCAAATAGAGGAAGGATGGGGGCGGGGGGGACTGACCGTGCTTAGGTTTTCATCAATAGATGAAGACTTGGACTTTTCCATTATGTCAATTTGCTACAGAGATATTCCGTTGCTGGACACCTGATTTATTCGTGCTCATCTCTATTACCAAGATGGGTGAATATACCCTAAAGGACAATATGTATCCTCACGACTATATGAGGTTCATTCCAAATGGCTATTTCACCATTCGTCGATCTGAAAAATTTTGGTGAGGAAACTGGTCCGACATGAGCATTAGGGAGGCCCTAATGCGGGCTATTCAAAGCACATGTTTGTATTATTTTTACTCCGGTAAAAAAAAACCAGTTAATGAGCTAATCCTTAAAAGAACCGGAAAAAGTCAACTGGAACAATCTCAATGCTTTCTTCAAGACTTTTGACTGATCACTATGCTTCCTCGATAGTGACGTAGACTTCAAAAATGGTTTTTTTTAACAAATTTAATTCTTCAAGAAATGAGACATTTTGTCCCGAAAAAGTATCACCCTAAAGATGACCCGTGCTTTTATTCTAACTTTAAGAAAGTTATAAGTGTTTGAAGTTTCCAGAAAATTGTCAGCAAGTTAGAAACATCTGCAATACTCATGTTTGCAATACCAAATTTTTTACATAAACATCAAATTCACCAAAAAAGACTGCAATGTCTCAAAAGCAGTCAATGTTTCTAGTCATTTGTACATTCTTCATTGTCATCGCTTCTTTTGGTCGTCCAACATACTCCTGCTGTCAGTCCTGAAAAAAGCTGATTTACTTTCAGCAACAATTTAGGCAAACTATCGATCAATCGAATTAACGTCCCTTCTTTCCCAAGGTCATGGAAACTCTGATTAATTGTCCGCCTAAGAAATTTCTCGATTATCAATTTTTTTTAAATAATTTGTTGGAGCTTAGCAGAAATAGATCCGTTATGGTGTTCTGATGGTACATCTCCCCCAAATATGAAATCGATCCTTTGGTCCTTTTGGAGAACTGTAATATTATCGGAATTTAGTTTCCAAAGCGTTTGAAAAGCTTGACACCATGCTCTATAATCGAAAACGCGTCCATTTGGTCTCTATGCATATTCTTTGTTGGATGGTTATCTTTCGAACCACTCAATTCAACTTGCATTCGACGTAGGGATACCCACAAAATAAATGCTGGTGTGCCTCAGGGCTCTATTTTGTCTCCGACACTATTTCTAATACCTACCAACAATAATCCTAAATTCTCCATAGGCGTTTTTCTTTTTAAGCTCAGAGCAGGGCACTAACCTGTCAAAAAAAGATCTTTGTTTCTTTTTTAACTCGGAGCGCTCTGAGCGCTAAACTTTTATTTCTTTTTTCAATCGGAGCTAGCTCGAAACGTGCTCTATGAGCTCAGAATAAAATGACCGAGTAAAAGGCTGAGCACGGCTAACTTCATATATTTTGTGTGTTTTGACAAATGACAGGGTTAAAAAAAAAACAAAAATCAAAATGGCGTCGGTTGATGTAAAATATTAAAATTAATTTTTCTAAGGAAATAACATGAATTTAATTAAATTTTTGTATTTAAGGTGCAAAGTGGACCATATAACAGCTCAGTGCTCATGTGTGTCTCTTAATTAAATCAGAGACTTCTGATCATACTCTGCTCAGAGCTTAAAAAGAAAAAACGCCTCATATAACCCGTGAAAATTGATTTCCAAAAACTATTTATATAAAAAAAAAAATTATAACATACACAAACTCACATTCGACTAGCACACATAGTGTGTAATAAAAGAAAAATTATATTTTGAAAAAAATTAGATTTTCTAAAAACATAATTTTGGAAGTTTCCGTCTTTTGGTAGTAACTTGAACACCTTATTTGGCAGCACCTAAAGCTTGAATCCATTTTTTACCCTAAAAAAACCTCTTTTGACTTGACTATATCAATATAGTTTTCAATTATTTTTATCATCTGGCCGTTGTAAGAAGATATGTATGTTCGTTAGTAGAAAATATCTTTAAACATTTCTTCAGAGTTCCCACTTTAATTATTTTTAATTTTATTTATTTTTTTATAAATAAATATTTGCAATTTTTTTTTTATAATTCAACTTTTATTTTTTTTCATTTAATTTGGCAAAAAACCTTTTGTGCTTCACTTACAAAAATCACAAAATTCCCTATTGAAGTCATTAATGCCTGCTTATTTATATTATTCCTGTGATAAAATTTTGTTCCTACCATCTGTCATTGGTCGCAAATTCGTTCCTATTTAATTAATTCCTATTTACACATGGAGCATACAAATATTAAACCAAAATATCGATTAATAGATACAGAAGCAAAAGCAATTACTGAAAACTCAATTTTTCATATTAAAACAAAATCATAGATCCGCGACATTATAGTGTTACGTGGGAACTCACACGAGCTGTCAATTCTTGTCAAATGGCGCCTGTTGGTTGTTGATTGGATAACTTTTGGCGGCTCATTCTATGTAGAGTTGTTTATATTGTATAGGCGATGTGCGTAGTTGGCTTTTTATCGACTTTCAAAGTATTCATCCGGCTGTCACATGAAAACTCCATTTAATTGACTTAATGAATGCATTTATCACAAAATTAGTGTCAGCGATAAAAAATGTAACTAACATCATCGCCAACTCGTTGCTTGTCAATGAAGTTTTGTGGGTTGGTTGGTTTTGTTGGTTGTTTGTTGTTGTTGCATTTTGTAATTATATTTTGCTTGTCAAGTGATTATTGTGGGATTATGTTGTTTGTATTCCTTCTGTCATTAACGAAATGTGTTACATTATTTCTCTCTCATTTGGCTGCAAGTAAATAACAGTGTGGTGGTCTCCAAACTGTTCAAGTCATCCGAAGCTTAAACCCAACAAAAACTGACATTTTCTTGGCTAATCGGGAAAAAAATCCCGAAGTGTCATTTTTTATATTTTTCTGTTTTCAGTTATATGCTTTCTTTCTCCCTCTTTTCCGTCAGTGATTTCACTTGACGTCAACCTTGGGAATTGGCGCTTAACCTCGAAAAGGTTTCCCATCCCTAAATAGACCTTATTTCGCTTTTTAGGACAAATGCTCTATAAATGACGTTCAATGTCTAACATCTAATTAAGACATTATTTATGTCGGGTAAAGTAAAGTAAGTATAGTAATGTAGATAAAAACAAAATTTCATTTGGTTCTTATGACGAATGCAATTGCTTGTTAAAAATCTTGTGACAGAAAACGAATAAAGTCCTAAAATCACAACGATGTCACCCATAAGCCGTCATGTTGTGTTTCGTGTTCAAATGTATGTTAATTTCCACTCCACTTCCGCTGAGAAAAAACCACATCATCTGTCAGTCGGAGAAAGAATTTTACTTAAACTTTTCTTCCTCCATTTATCAAATACAAAACGCAAGTCAGGATGAACATTTTACTCCTTAAATTCTATTTTTATATCAAAACCTTAACAACGCCATATGCTGCTTGTTGTGTGTGTTATTGCCACACAACACTTGGATGCCACATTTAACTCAACCCTTTAAAAACTTTAACACGTTCTCGTGCTAGATTGATGAGTATCCTTAAGATTTCCTTGTGTGTGTGTGTTTTTAGCCAAAATACGATGTGTCTATCTGTCATTCACATTGCCTTAGTGTACGTGTTAGGTATATGTTCACCTCTTTTCGTCTTCGTGTTTGGGAAATTTTCATCTTCTCCATTTTCCAATTGTCAGCACTATAAATCACTCAAAGGAATTCTAAAGGGCTCAATTTATTCGTGCATCTGAAACTACTACATACATATTTGTCTGACTGATGTATTTCTTAATCATCCATCTGAGTTCTGATCCTTTTATTTGTTAATGTAATTATATGGCTTATAGACCATTGGTTAAGGCCCATTAAGAGTCGGACATAAAGTATGAGCGGTAGAATGTCGAATTTAGTATTATTGTATCGTATCATGCAATCGAAACTTAATGTTTCGGAATCACACTCTCCTATTTGTACGGCATTCGTGAGGATGAATTTATGTTAGAAGTTGTGATAGCTGAAGAAAAAGTTTTTGAAAATGTATAAAAGTTTTCTTTTAATAAGAATTGAGTAAAGAAATAAAGCATCACTGGCATAGTTTATCATAATTCATAAGAGGCTTTGATTTTTAAAAATCAGTGATGCCACTCCTTAGTTTTATCAGGAAAAAAAGTTTATACTTGAGTTAAAAAACTGATTTAACAAAAACTTATAAAATCTTTTCATATTGCCATAAAAAAACAAATAACCAAAATTGATGAAGCATATTTCTTTTTACGGGACTCCTCAGTTTACAAATCAACAAAGTCTTTAATGTTAATGGACTTTTAAAAAATACGATTTAATTTGAAGTATGAAAAGTTATGAGGTTAAGAACCCTAAGTGGGAAGAGCTGATCTGATGAATATCTGATAATGATAAATTAGGATCAATCTTTTTTTGGGCTCGTACATTAAAAAAATCTTGATATAAAACAATCATTCTGGCAAACCTCTACTCCGAGTAGGGGTAGAACAGGAGTGTGTCTCTCTGAATATCTGATCTTTTCGCTCCCATATCGTACATATAACCAATCGTTTCCACGTTTCTCAAGTTTTGTTATTAAGATAATGAAAAAGCTGATAGGAGTCCCAAAGTTTTATAGCGATTACAGTATTATATTTTTCCTTCGTTTTCGTCTTCTTTTTATCCTTCTACTTTTCATCTTCGTCTTTTTTTGTTCTGCTCTTTTTTTATATTCGTATTTTTCTCTTCATTTCTCTTCTTCTTCTTTTCATTTATTCTTTTCTTCTTTGCCTTTTATTACCGACTGATTGTGGTTTAATAGGTCTAAGCTCCTTTAGCTGAATTTTGTCTAAGATCATATTCTTAATGTGGTTACTTCCTTGAAGATTCTTGCCCCTTCTTTTAGATATACATACCTCATTGACTCACCTGACCTGATTCTTGACTTTCAGAGAGGAAGATAGGTATTGGATGCACCTACCCGACACATTAAAAATAAGTGATTAAAACAAATTATTGGGCCTCCAGGAGTGAAATGAGGTGAAGCATGTCAGATGTAACTCATTCAGTCCTGCCTTCTCACGCCCTTATCTCGTTACTTAGAGATCGTAGGTGAGTGGGCAAAACAATTTATTGTGCTTACAGAGGCGAAATGAGTGGAAGTAACTACCCTCCCCCCAGATGCCTCTCCACCACTAACCGCTTAATAGCTTTGCTTTCTGCGTTTCTCTGGGGCAATCCAACATTGTATGGGATCTCTTTGGTGACTTCTGCGAGGCATCTTATCTTTGTTTTAACTTATAAGATCTCGTATGAAAATTTCTTTAATAATTCCGATATATGTCCATTTTCATTCTTATACTCTGGATGGCATCTGTAGTGCACTGGTCTTCTGAGAGATGTATTATTTTTCGTACCTTGTCATTCAATACCCGAAAAAAATTAACCATATGGTGTGAGACATTCACAGTCGGTGCTGAGTACATGGAAGGACCATTTCTGCAGACTGTTAAACGGCGATGAAGGCCAAAATCCCGCTGTCAGGCAGAATGAACCATTCAACATGGATGATGACAGACAAAACTTCCGTCCATCTGACCAAAATGAAGTAAGGATAGCAATATCTAAACTCAAAAACAACAAAGCTGCTGGACCCGACGGACTACCCGCCGAACTTTTTAAAGCGGCCGGAGATGACCTGGTGGAGTGCATACACCAACTCATCTCTTCGTTTGCCCGATCCACAAGAAAGGAGACCCTCTAAACTGCGCCAACTATAGAGGAATAAGTCTCCTGAATATCGCCTACAAGATCCTCTCTGCCGTACTATGTGAACGCCTGAAACCTTTCGTCAGCAACCTGATTGGCCCTTATCAGTGTGATTTCAGACCAGGAAAGTCCACAATCGATCAAATGTTCACGCTACGGCAGATCCTGGAAACCACCCAAGAATTCCAAATCGATACCCATCACCTCTTTATCGATTTTAAGGCCGCGTACGATAGCATTTATAGAGACGAGCTATACAGAGCCATGTCAGGTTTTGGCATTCCCACAAAACTCGTCCGACTGTGCAGGATGACGATGGAGAACTCTCGCTGCTCCGTCAAGGTTGGTTCTGACCTCACAGAAGCTTTTGACGTCAAAAAAGGATTCCGACAAGGTGATGCGCTATCGTGCGATTTCTTCAACTTAATACTTGAAAAAATTATAAGAAACTCGCAAGTCAATTGTAGTGGGACAATTTTTTTCAAGTCTGTGCAATTGCTAGCATACGCTGACGACATAGACATCATTGGCAGAACTCGGCGAGCTGTCACTAGAACGTTTGCTAGCATTGAAGCTGAAGCGGCTAAGATGGGACTAGCAGTCAATGAGGCCAAAACGAAGTACCTGCTGTCCACAAAAAGGGACACACAACACCGGCGGATTGGACAAAACATCACAATAGACAGGTACAACTTTGAGGTAGTTAGGGACTTTGTGTACCTCGGATCCGCTATAACATCTGACAACAACATCTCGTCAGAAATAAAGCGAAGAATTACTCTTGCCAATCGCTGTTTCTATGGGCTAGGAAGGCAATTGAGTAGCAAAGCCCTCTCTCGAAAGACAAAGGAGACTCTGTATAAGACCCTAATCATCCCAGTCCTGCTCTATGGCGCCTATCTATGGACTCTATCTAAAGCGGATGAAGATATCCTTAGTCGTTTCGAGCGTAAGATTCTTCGGAAGATTTTTGGCCTTATCTGCGTTAACGGGCTTTGGAGGAGAAGGTTCAACCAAGAACTATACGAGCTGTACAGCGACATTGACCTGGTCAACAAAATACGCATATCACGTTTAAGATGGCTAGGTCATGTAGAGCGAATGGACAACAATGCTCCGGCTCGCAGGATCTTCGATTCCATCCCAGAGGGTAGACGCAGTCAAGGAAGACCTCGCCTTAGGTGGCGCGCTCAAGTGGAGGACGACCTCAACCAACTTGGAGTGCAAAACTGGAGGCAGCTAGCCAAATACCGAGTTGGCTGGAGAGGCATGTTGGTTGAGGCCCAGGTTCGTCCCGAACTGTAGCGCCACCTAAGTAAGTAAGTAAGGTGTGAGACATCATCATGATTAATAGCATTTTGATAACCGATGAAAAGTTTGGAGATAATAATCTTGAGCCATCTAGAACTGATGTCTCCAAACATTGTTCATTACTACGTACCATCTGCTCCAAGAGATTTCCCATTTTGGAGTTTTACACTACGGCACTAACTTCTCTAACTGTGATGTCGGAGATTTTTTTTATTGCTAGGTACAGGTATAGAAAATATGGCCTAGTATACTGTTCATTTAAATATCCCTCATAATACTGTCGCGTTCGACACCTGAGGAGAATTTTGTCGTTAATTCAAAATAGCTTTCTTAATTCCTGCTTTAATTCCATCTAAAATTGGTGTTTCATCACATTAGCTAAAAGCTAACTTGGACTCATCAGATGAGAGTGAATATCTTGATAATTTTTAAAGCTCATTCCAAAATTCGTTCATTTGGTATCGAAGAATCGCTTCTTCAATACATTACAAAATACATTTCAGTTTTCTTTTCACATTCACAAAATAAATAATATTGTGCCTCAGGGTTCCATTTTTACTTCGATTTCGTTTCTTTATTCTAATAGTTCAAACAATTTCTGTGCTGAAAAATGATCATTAGTTTCCTTCTTTATCTTCATGCCAAAAGTTCCCAGATTGAACAACTGACACGGTTGACGGTCATCAAGTGAAAAAGAAAGGATCCAAGCTTGGACTTTTGCGGCATCTTTATCTTAATAACTTTTTAAAGAAAAAACTTATATACCTTATTGTTAGCTGTTGAGTTTTTTAAGTTTCCACTAAAAATGAAAACGTATCTATATCTTAAAAAATCCTATTTCTTCTTCTCTGATGGAATTTTTTTTGTTTTTATCATATCGCTAGAGATGTTAAACCAAGTTGGAATTCCTATAATTCTGCTATAAAAAAGGAGTTTTCCTTGGAGATTCAGTTTTTGTTTTACTGTTGGTTAAGTTAATTACTGGTCAAAACGTATGGAATGATTTCTTCAACTTCTTAGCGAAATCTTGAACTTATTTTGTCAAACTTGATGTGAAGCTTAGACTCTCATCGCCTAGAGATGATTCTGTGATTCAGTCAAACCGTTGTGTGTCACAAATTGGAAATTGTAGAATTCTGGAAGGAATATTAGTTAAGTTAGTTGATACCCAAAAGATATCCAGAAGTGATCGATGAAGGTAAATCTAGATTGAGTAATAACCGCTAGTTGATGGAGTTCAAAGTTATTTTGTTAACAGCCCGCTATAATTATAGGATGCAATGATCCTAAGTTATACAAGCACAGATGGCTGATTTCGGAGAATTCTCAAAGTGAAAGTGTGTGTTCAGTTTGTATGAGTGATTCATTTTAATAAAAATTCTCTTAACAAAATTCAGAAATAAAGGGTTTCCAACAACCAACAATTTAATACCAAATTACCAAGACAATATCCATTCGATAAAATATAAAAAGCTGTTCATTAATATTTCGAACGCTCAACAAAGTTGTTAATTAATTGAGTGACACTTTCCTTAATGGATAAAACGCATAAAACCCTATCCCCTATGGACGACAGAACATACATCAATTCCAACATTAAATGTAATAACACTTTATTATGTTGCATCACATAAAATGCATTAAATTCAATGATACTCTCGACCTATTTTCAATTGATATCGACCAATTGCACCAATCATTTACCAAACAGCAATGGCGTTCGTCGTCGTCGTAGTAGCCATTGAAGAGGACAAAAAAAGGACTTCCACTTCATTATGAATTGGTGGATGCCGATGCGGCCTTTGTGTTGGACGATGTACAATGAAATTGCAGATAAACTTGAATGGTGATACATTTCAATACCACACCCATAAATTGTTCTATTTACTATATTAAGGATCTGTCTGGGCTGGATGGTTCTGTTTGAATTCAGCAAATGTAACAACATTAATCACAAAAGGAAAACTATATAGGTATAGGTTTGCTCGGAGATAATTAAACAAAGAAAATGAGTGTTATTTACACTAAAAGGTTTACACAGACAGTGTATAGTGTGGGTTAAGATGGGGATGCATCTTTTCTTGGTGTAAATTGTGATAGATGACCTAACTAATGAAAAAACCTTAATTAGTTCGAAATGAAGAATATTAATTAAAAAAACGTTTTATTTTGTGATTTTTGAAGTAAAAACTACACAAGATGGCGCATTGCTGTATATTTGGGTTGTTTTACCTATAACGTTATGATAAGTAGTAAAGATAAAAGGATTTAGAAAATCGGAAAAGTAGATAATAAAAACCATAAGAAAGAAAGAAACGATAGAAACAGAATCTTACCATTTTGATGACAATGCCCTCGAATCTCTCGGGCAGAGTTTCCAATGTTGAAACCACATGTCGATGATGTCCATATCAGCCAATCTAGCCCAAATGAAGTTGGTAATCATCGACCTACGCGGAATGATTTTTTAAGAGCTTGAGAACTTTTTTTTTTAAAAAAAACGCATAAAATTTGAAGATAATTTCATTTAAATGTTAACCGCGGCTGCGTCTTAGGTGGTCCATTCGGAAAGTCCAATTTTGGACAACTTTTTCGAGCATTTCGGCCGGAATAGCCCGAATTTCTTCGGAAATGTTGTCTTCCAAAGCTAGAATAGTTGCTGGCTTATTTCTGTAGGCTTTAGACTTGACGTAGCCCCACAAAAAATAATCTAAAGGCGTCAAATCGCATGATCTTGGTGGCCAACTTACCGGTCCATTTCTTGAGATGAATTGTTATCCGAAGTTTTCCCTCAAAATGGCCATAGAATCGCGAGCTGTGTGGCATGTAGCGCCATCTTGTTGAAACCACATGTCAACCAAGTTCAGTTCTTCCATTTTTGGCAACAAAAAGTTTGTTAGCATCGAACGATAGCGAACGCCATTCACCGTAACGTTGCGTCCAACAGCATCTTTGAAAAAATACGGTCCAATGATTCCACCAGCGTACAAACCACACCAAACAGTGCATTTTTCGGGATGCATGGGCAGTTCTTGAACGGCTTCTGGTTGCTCTTCACTCCAAATGCGGCAATTTTGCTTATTTACGTAGCCATTCAACCAGAAATGAGCCTCATCGCTGAACAAAATTTGTCGATAAAAAAGCGGATTTTCTGCCAACTTTTCTAGGGCCCATTCACTGAAAATTCGACGTTGTGGCAGATCGTTCGGCAGACGCAATATTCTCTTCTGTACGTACTGTACGCATTCGTGTGGTTGGTTTAATGTCCAATAAAGTAAACTGAGTGCGAAACTTGGTCACAATCGCATTAATTGTTTGCTCACTTGGTCGATTATGTAGACCATAAATCGGACGTAAAGCGCGAAACACATTTCGAACCGAACACTGATTTTGGTAATAAAATTCAATGGTTTGCAAGCGTTGCTCGTTAGTAAGTCTATTCATGATGAATGTCAAAGCATACTGAGCATCTTTCTCTTTGACACCATGTCTGAAATCCCGAGTGATCTGTCAAATACTAATGCATGAAAATCCTAACCTCAAAAAAATCACCCGTTATTTTTCAAATTTTATTCGACGCTGTGACTGCACATAAAGCAAGTATGTGCGATCCAGTCGTGTAATTTATTTTTTATAATTCTTGTTTGATTAATTGCTTCAAACTGTTGATTTTATTTATCAAGGGCTGTTTGCAAAAGAGTTGTTATTAATTTAATATTAAAATTTATTAATTTTATCTTTTTTCCATTGGTGCTTGCCGAAAAGATATGATTTTTTTCTTTTTCAATCAAATCTATCTTCTCTGTTGTATCTGCATTTTCATTAATTATTTTTAACGTTTTAAGAAAAACGCTTTCCATAAACTAATCAATTATGTTGTGCTTATCACATTCGCTAATACTGGATTAATTTTTTTCTTTATGGCAACATAAGATACAAAATTGTACGGATCTATTAATAATGAACCCGAGTAGATACTGAATATATACTTAAATGTCCGGTTGTTGTGACACCAGAGTAATCGAGTTCAACGTTGACAGCAACCATGTCGACGACGACGACAATAACGCACCGTTGCAATGTTGAAGTTTCGCGACTTTTTAGTGTTTTTTTCTTTTTATAATGAAAAGTTGTCATTGGTTGTCTATTTTTTTCTTAGGAAATGATTAATTATTATTTTGCTAAATTGGAGTTGTCTTACACATTTAGTGAAAATTCAAAATTTATTTTGGTCTATTGGTGTCATTTGAATCAGACGAAATTTTAAATAGAGGAATAGCAATTTAAAGTAAAAATGGGCACGACTGAGTTGCACGTACTTGCTCTTATGTGCCTAATTACATTGGAAAGAAATATCTTTGACAAACAAGTAACATTTACGTTGAAAATAACACAATTTGAATTTATAAAAAGTATCAAAACCACAATACTTAACGATTTTAAGTAGAAATGAAGTACGCCATCACACGTCTTAAATAACAAAGAATTTATTAAAAATGTATTTCGTAATTTCGTAGGACCGGTTTTGACAAAATCCTGTTTTTTATTTTTAGTTTTTTTGAAAAAAATTCCGTATTCAGTTTTTTAGAGTTTATTAATATACATGTGATAATTAAATATAAAATATTTTTTTTTGATGAGTTTTAAAAATACTGAATTTTCAAAAAAAAAAAATTATTAAAAATAGAAAAAAATAATTATTCAATTTTTTTGTATGTAGAATTTATTTGGATACTTAGATCTTTTCAAATATAAAATTTTATTGAAATCCATTGACCCGTTACCGAAAATTAAAAAAAAAAGTTACATAAAAGGTACCGTTAATAGACTTTTTCTGTAATTTTGGTTCTTATTAACTGATAGCTACTATCAACAAAAAAAATCAAAAAATTTCATCAAAAATCGTTGGAGCCGTTTTCGAGAAAAATAAGCTTTTCCTTAATCGTTATATGGCTGATGCCGTTATTTTCAGCCCTAAAAATAAAATTTTAATTTCCCCTCTGAGGAATGCCAAGAGATACACACATACCAAATTTCAACGCAATTACTTAACCCGTTTTGGTTGTAAATCGATATACAGCCGGACAGACAGACAGACATTTTTTGTCAATGACTTTTTTACACTTCTCTATGATCCTAATGTCATGTTTGATTGTTATCTCGATTTTTTTTATATTCGCGAATCCTAAACTTGCCTTATAGTCCCTATAATCCCAAGTAAAAAGAAAAATACCAAGGGGAAAAATCTTCGGGCGTAATTTCATGTCGGCAATAAAACTCGACTTCCCATTAAGAACAATTTTATTGAACTTAATTTTTATTGTTAAAACTTTTTTCATTTACCTATTTTTTTTACAGAATCTAATTTAAGCTCCGCTCTTCTACAGTTTTATCCACAACAGCTGCTTCTTTGATACTGGCTGGTTATCATCACATCCGAAAGCTCCACATCAACTATTACAGCCGAAAGCGAAGATTTGATAATACTTGATTGGGAGTTTGCCGATAGTTTTCTGTGCCTCTCAATTGATTAATTTCTTCTTCGATAGTTTCTATTCACAAATCACTGTTACGTTTGCACCATATACCTAAGTTCTACTAAGGTATGAGCACTTGCTTAAATATAAGCACATGCTTTAATATTATATCGTGGATCCGAGATGTGGCGCCGTTGTCTGGATACTGAAAATGTATGGTATACCCAAGAAAAAATTCCAGATGAGTCAACTAGTATTTAATAAAGTTGTACCCATGTTTATGTTAACATATCATAATTTTCTGAATAGGCGTATTTCAATCAGCACCCGGTGCACATATGCTTTCCAGTTCCGTTATATCAGAAATTTATATATTTTTTTTTTTTGGTTTTCAGGTCTTGAGCTTATAAATATTCAGCTGATCATAAACTATAAAATTAAAATTAATTGATAAATATTAAAAATATTGAAAATTAAATAATAAATAAAAATATATTATAAATTATAAGTAAAAAAAATAATCAAACAGATTTAGTACAGATATGCATAATAAATTTAACTACCTATCTTTTAAGATATAACATTTGATAGAAATTCAATAAGGCGTTACGAAGAGATTGGAAAATAAAAAAAAATTATAATAATTTTTGTTTTCAATGAAATGAAAATTTCATCAAAATCGTTGAGCCATTTTTAAGGACAAAAAGTTTTCCCTCAAATGTTATAAGGCAGGTGCGGTTATATTTAGACCGAAAAAAATAAAATTAAATTAACTCCTCTGAAGAATGCCAAAAGAATCATATGTACCATATGTAAAGTAATTAATTTAGTCCTTTAGGCTGCATATTGTATATAGAATGAGAGACAGACATTTTTTGTCACAAACTTATTAGACTTCTTTATAATCGTAAAGTCATCTTTGGCTGATATCTCATTGTTTTTAATATTAAAAAAGAGTTGGTTGTCTGTAAAGTCATTTTACGGCGTTAATTTTATGTGATAACGTCATAAGAAAACATTGATGGCAGCAAACACCAACATACACCCCATTATCTACTTTCTACTTTAACAAAACTCCGCCTATTTTGTATTTCTTTTTCTCTTGTTCTTTTTGAATTTGAGTTGAATTATTTTGGGAATTTGCGCCTGTTCTTTTTCATGTTCGCCTGGTGCTTGTGATCGATTTTGGTTGAAAGAACCACAGTATCCCGGTTAGCATG
The DNA here is from genome assembly GCA_963971375.1 of Platycheirus rosarum. NCBI lineage: Eukaryota > Metazoa > Arthropoda > Insecta > Diptera > Syrphidae > Platycheirus > Platycheirus rosarum. Next base: position 117,917,885 of record OZ020509.1, on the reverse strand, counting down.
AGTGATGAGTCTTATCAGAATGAGTCATGTTATTTCGTACGTGTAGCTTGTCATCGATTTATAATACGTTATCACGCTAAAAATCCTAAACCTATATAATCCTACCCGAATATTACCTTTATTGCAAATAAAAAATGGAAAAAGCTGAGTACCACAAGGCTCTCATATTAGTTGTTATTTATTTTTTTATTATTTAATAATGACTTTCACTTGATTTTAATTAATTTAATGTTTCTCATTTATGTCGGTCGGTGATTTTAAAGCCTCAATAATGAATTGTGATCTTCTACAAAAAGAGTTCCTCAGATTTAGGGTATAAAATACTCTGCGTTCTTACTGACCTACCACTTTGAGTTATAAATTAATCACTTACTGATGCCAAATCATCATCCAAGTAACACAATTGAACAGCGAGTTCAAATGATAAATCTTTATTATCAAAATTTGTGTTCGCTAGTTAGTTAGTGCGGCTTTGCCCCCATTTTAAGTGGTGGCCCTTCAAAGTCGACTTTTTAACGTTTGGTTTGGGGGGCCAAATTTGAGAAGAACGGTTCAATGAGCTAACTTTTGTGCGTCCAATAAATGTAAGATCGGCCGAGAACATGACGCGGTCTCTAAAAGTGTACAGCAAGTCCAAGTCCAAGCCGTGCACAAGAACTCGGCGAATTTTGCGTCGAAGTTTGGACCTACTTCCGTACAAAATCCAATTGACCAATAAGCTCAAAGTTCATGACCGTTTACATCGCTTTTTTTCTGACTGGGCTTCGAAGCTTTTTGAGAGGACATACATTTTGGACGAAAACTCATATTAAGCGACGAGGCTCAATTTCGGCTAAATTACTGTCTTAACAAGCAAAATTGTCGTCCATGGGACGACAATAACTAACATTAAGTTCAGCAAGAATGAAGCCTGACATTTCAAAACTATAAAATTGCCAATTAATTTCATCTTTATTTTGTGAGTTCCATGTGTAGATGTCAGATGAAAAAGGATCACAATTATTACTTCTTTATACATCATACATTAATAATTAATTAAATTTAGCCTGACTTTGTTGTTGATGTAAGATTTTCTTTTGTTTTTTAATTGGATAAGCAATTTGGTCTTATCAACTATTTATTAACACACAAATTACAATTTTTTTTAAATTTTATTAGAAAATTAATTTGTGTTTCTAAGAATGAAAAGAATGAAATAAAATACCAAAACATCATATCATCATATTATTATTATTTAGTTTTTTAATATTTCAAAGGAAGTTTTATTATCTTTTCAATACATATTTCCTTCCAGTATTTTGCGCAAAAATTCTGTTCTAATAAAGATGAATATTGAATATGTTTATGAACTTCTTCCTAACATCATCATCTTAGGCGCAACTTCAAGGAACCATTTTCTATTTCTATTTCAATCCAACCATAGTGCTCATTCAGCTGAAAAAATCTAATGTATTAGGCAATAATTTTATCAAAATATCTGGCAAAGTACTCTGGCCAAAATAAAAACAACAAGAATGTATACTTTTTCTTCTTCCTCATTGCCAAAACCGTAAAGTATCTTCTCCAACTTATAGATAATACTCAACCTTGAACCATTATATTCGAGGAGCACACCCGCCCCAAAAAGAGTCCCCCAACAGGCTGTCAAAGTTTCATCTTTCCTCCGAACTTACTACATAACGAAGAAGTCATGCTGCATAAATCTCACATTACAATTCCGCTCCCCGGGTTATCAAGCCTCCCCGTCGTTGTCGTTGGTGTTATTGGATTTTGTTTGCTTCATTTATTTATCTCCTTTCCCACGTATATCCTTCGCATGTGTGCTTATGTTGTTCTGACACTCCATCCATACACATTCAGAAGATTAAAAATAAAAATTCCTGCCACTTCCAAGATAAATTAGTGCGAAGCCAACCTTTGATAGGAAATTCAGGACACTTTTTAGTTAAAATTTAATTTGGATCACATAAAATCGAATAAAAATATTACAATTGAATTAGGAGGCAATCTTCTGCGACGTGTTTGTCAATTTGTTACGTCAGTGTCATTCATCGGCAAAGCCCCAACTCTTGGCACTTGGTGGCTTCTGCAGGCTCTGGATTGAAGATGAGAACTCAATGAATAACTCTGAATTAAGCGGGAAGACAATACAAGAGAAATTCAATTAAATTTTCTAATTGGAGCTGAAAGTCCTTTTGATGAAGCTCCGTTGTCGTTGTCGTTGTCGTTGTCGTCGTCGATGAAGATGTTATTGTTGTTGTTTGCCTGATTGAGTTTCTCTGTTCTTGACTTAAGTCACTCAAGCCTTTGGTAAAGTTTAACAATATACGATTGGGAGTAATCTACACGAGATTAAGGATTAGTTATTGCTGCTGTTAAGATGAGTTATATTTGTGTGTCATGCTGACATGTTGACACGGTTCTTACTTACGATTTATAGGGACTATAAGGCAAGTTATGCATTCGTAAAAAAAAAATTCTAACAATCAAACATGACATTACGATGATAGAGAAGTCAAAAAAAGTGGGTCCGGAAATTCCGTCCGTCTGTCTGTCTGTCTGTCTGTCTGTATCGATTCCTACAGCCTAAACGGTTGGGCCGATTTGATTCAAACTTGGTATATAGTATTTTTAGAGTACTCTACCCGACAGTTTTTCGAATTGGCATTCCAGCTCTAAAACTAACGGTACCTGCAAACCTGCCATATAACTTTTAATGAAAAACTTATTTTTCTCGCAAACGGCTCCTACGATTTTGATAAAACTTTCTGAATGGTGTTTTCTATGCAAAAGCTATCTTTAAGTTTTAATGGATTTTTCAGAAAAAGTTTTATAACGGTACCTCCCATATGATCGGTTTTTTTAAAATCAGACTTTCTTGTTAACTAATTGACGGATTTTGATGAAATTTTCAAAATACGTAGTGTTTTATGATATAAATAATATTGCATATTAAAATTTTTATAAAAATTTTTTTTAATTTTTAATATTTTTTTAAAAAAAATATTTTGTTTTTTTTTTTGAATATTTGGAAAACGAATCCATAGATTTTGTTTACATTTTTTTCTCCTAGTATAAACTATAGATTGCTTTAAATTGACATACTCAAAAAAAAAATTTAAATTTTTGAAAAGTTTAAAAAAAAAAAACATTTTTTTGAAAAAACTGTTCGAACGATTTTGAAATGAAAAATTCATAAAATAGAAAACAGCAAAAGAAATAAGTTGGCTTACAACGTTTTTTCCAAAAAACGTAATGAATAGTGTTTTTTTTTTGATTTCATAAAAATTTCATTTGTTTAATATTTTCCCCAAAATTTTATTTCATATTGCTCGGCTAAGCCCTAGCCATAAGTCAAATAAAAGAAGTTGACAACCTACATACATACCTACGTATTTTAAAGCATTTCGTCACCATAAAAGCACACAGAATAAATAAGGAAGCCTATTTTTAACACACAAAAACAACTAACAAATAAAAAACTATTCGATTACTACTGAATGCAAAAATTTCAATCAAGAAAACAAAAGTTTACACCTGCCTATATATAAATAAACAAAACCACTGTGTTAACTTTTAATATTGTCTATACCCACTCGCTTCACAGTAGTTGGAATGTCTATCTTAATTTTAGTACCTACCTTCCTTCCAACCTTATTATAGGTACCTAATCTTCCTTAATAAATTCCATTAATACCTAACCACACCATACGTTTATCGAACCGTCAAACATAATTAAGCTATTTTAATTAATTTGATTTCAAAAAGTAAATTATTGTTATTGGGACCTATATAGGTCCCTGTACCTAGCATCATTGCCCTACTGCTGATTCCCACGAATCTTTATGCCAGTTGTTAAAATTTTTCCATACCAAAATGAAAATTGAACTGAAAAAAGTCCTTTATATCTTTCTATTAGCAGATTATATTATAAACAGTAAACAACAAGTGGAAAGATAGTACACTAAAAAACTGCAAAAGCTAATAATCCTATATGTGTTTATCCCTTTGTCGTGACGCATGTTCTTTCGGGCTTCAAACCACAACGAGACATTTCTATTTTATATTAATCTTAACGCTCTTTTTTGGATTCTATAGAGCAGGTGATGTAATATTTGCGTAGCACCTGCCCAGAGGTGTGAGTTATACTCGAGTTTTGAGCGTATAAACGCTTTGTAAATTGTGGCCAGATCAGAAGGGGAAAAAACTTCTTGAATCGATACAGAAAACCTTAGAGGAGCTCAGCAGCATTTTAAGTTTCAACAGAATTCCTCATTTAAATCCATACCGAGTTAAGCTTTCTTTTCGGCTTCTTCAATGCAAGTGCCATTGATAGACATACGCATGGAGGTATATTTAGCTCTACCAACAGAATACAGCATTGAACTTAACATACGGTCCCGTTGAGGTTGCATGTCCATATGTGAAGAGCTGAAAGTTGGGTCATCCCCAAATCAGTTAAGTGGATTAGAAGTAACAGACAGAAGGTCGTTTATAAAACTCAGAAAAAGAGTCGGAGACAGAACGGAGCCCTTGGGCATACCAGCATTTTTTTTGTAGGAATCAAACTTAAAACCGTCTAATACAACTTATGTCGAACGGAAGACGGTTTCTAATCCAATGAATTAAAGTGCCATTGCTTCCAAAAGCGCGGCATTTTGATTGGAGAACTTGCGTTTCCATGGCCTTAGAAAGAAAGAACTGAACTTATCTGCTATAGGTCGGTAGAAAGAGGGGGAGGAGGAGTCATCTTTCTTAGCGACAGACTGGACAAATGCTGTTTTCCATCTTCTAGGACAGAAGTTAGAAGAGTAAGAGCGATGGAAAAGGTTTGCCAGTTTGGTAGAACACCACTGCAGAAGATTGAGGGGTACACCATCTGGCCAGCGGATATGTGTATATCGAGAATTTAGAAATCCTGCTACTGGAAAAATATATGTCCTATAGTAAAATGTAATTTACATCCTCCAGTACGGAAGTGGCAACTTTGCTGTGAGGCAACGCAGAGTTAGCAACTAAATGGGCTGCGAGCAAGTTTGCCTTCTCTTCAGATTAAACAATTGTTTGTCTTTGTTGATGTGCGTTGGAACCGAAGATTTTGTGAGTTTTTTTTTAATATTTCTTACACATGACCATGGTTCTTTCAATAATGGAGTTGCATGAGTTCCTTACTTGTTTGTGTTTTTTTCGATTTTCACTTGACCCTTCAGTCGCACTCGATTCATCAGTAAATCACTCGTTAGTCTAGTTTAATGTTCCATCTACACACTTTTTAACTACATACCTCTATAAAATTTCTTCACTAAGTTGTACTTTTTAATCATACTATCATACTATCATGGTTTTACAACCGCCAGATTTTTGATTTTTAGCTCCGTGAGAACCCTTGTAGGTTCCCCTACAGTTATTTTGACATGTTCATTCCAGAGGAGTTTGCTGTCAAATGCAATACCTTGATACTTAATCTCGTTGTAGAAAACGATTTTTGCTAAGCCTAACGGATATTTTTCTTGAGTTGTAAAAGCCATTTCCTAGTAAATTGAAGTTTGGTCGTCTTTGCAAAACTCCACAGATAGGGTGACAGAACCCCTTAATAATTACCTTGTTATAATTCTTTGGACACCTTAGTGGTTTGCATTCTTGTGTCAAAGCATACCTTTTATCCATCTGATTATAGTAATAGAATCACACATCCTCAGAAGATCCCTGTTAACAGCTTTATAAGAGAGTTCATCGGATAAATTGATAGGATCAGTTAGAAGCGTACAAACTTACTTCTTCGAAATTCACTTCTATCTTCTGTCCTCACTGGGAAGCTTCGTGGCAAACTAAATATAAGCTATTCCACGATATTGAATCTGTTTTTTCCTCTTTCCTCTAGGCACCAATAAAATCCAATTTCGATTTCAAATGTCATTCGATGCAATCAAAATAAAGGACTCGTTTGTCTTTACGAATTAATTGTTTCAACATTTCCTTTATTGCAATGTCACGAAATGTGATGGTGCGAGTCAAAAAGCCAACAGAAATTCGTCAAAAATCCATTTCTATTTAATAATCTGTTTCAGTAGAAGCATTTGCTTAATTTTGCCTTCTTTTATGAAGCGCAATACTTCATCGATAAACTCATATTTTGTCGTATGTACTAAAGTGTTTTCTGATAAATAATGTTTGCTCTGATAAAAGACTTTTAGTTATTCATTTCTTTGTCAATTGCTAAAAGACATCTAGATGATTAGGCCCTTCCAAGAGTTCCTCAAGGGAGTCACTTGGGTCCTTTTATATCTTTTCATATTTCATTATTGGCATTATTGATTCTTATTTAATTTTCAAAACACGCATGTTTTCTGAAAGCTTTTATAACTCCTAAATCTATCTGTTGCGTGTGGATGCTTCTCAGAATTATGTTTGAATATGTCAAAATAAAAAATTGAAAATAGAAATAAAGATTTCAAAATATCTTTTAAATTTCCAAGAAGTAAAATTAGATTTCGATTACTTTCAGTAACTTGCAAAAAAAATATAGACATGCATATGTCGTTGTCATCGAAGGATCCTTATTCTGAGACTTCCTTAAAGAATTTCCTTTGCTCAAAACGTTTGCCTTTTTGTTTTGCATATCCAAATGCGCACTCATACCAATACTCACCGTTGTGACAAATCCAATAAAGTTGAGATGATTGAATTTTCATTCCTTTAAAAGAGATGTGTGTTCAGTGTGTACTTGTAAATATTTTTCCAGGACGCAATCAAATGAACGTCATCGGCTTCTTTTCTTTTTTTTCTTTTATACATGCAGATGGATATGCTGCAATGGCATATTGATGAAGTGAAAGTTTTTATCCTTTAACTTTGTTTTCTTCTTTGAATTTTTCGAATAAAAGTTCGTTTAATGCTTTTAAGTCAAGATATAATATTGTTGTACTTGACATTTCTTGGAATAATATCTGCACTTGTCATTAGAAATTTTATTTTCCACTTCATTAATATAATCTGCAGTTTTTTAAGTTTGAAAAAAAAAACTTCAAAAAAAGGGTTTATCCTCGGGTCTTGATTGTCATCTATATGGAGTGGTCCTATTCGATCATTGGCGGGATATTGAACGTCATCACCTTTCAAAAACTGGTTGAAGTAGTCTCTCCCTCTAAAGTATTTCCATCTCCATTTTTGCAGGACTCAGGACGCTAGTAAGTGAAACCAAATGTTGACTGTTTTTAGACTTCCGTAGAAGTCTTTTTCCTTTTAAAGCACATCTTCATCTCTTCGATTTCACGTTGCAATGACAATAAATGTCAGTACAGGGAAGATAGGATGTTTTCCTCCAAGTCTGGTTGCAATGGCTTGTATATATCTGTTTCAAATGAAAGCTCTAACAGGTTTCTGTACTTTTTACTATAAAAGTATCAAATCGAAGAGTAATGTGCGTAGGATTACCACCTACTGATTAAAAAAATAAATTTTGTTCTATAAAGCTTCAAAATCAAAAGCACTATAATAAAAACCAATGAAAAAGCTCTTAGTATTATTTTCAATTGGCAAAGGTAACTCTGTTTGTTGAATAACATTTATTTTTAATTCACACAGCATCAGCCAGGGCGAAGGTAGATAAAAGTGAGTAAACGATCGTTATTTATTATTCCATCCATCAATGTTGATAGAGGTCTGTCATGGATCATGGTGGAGTGTACAAGTTTTTACTTAAAGAGGCGCATACAAGTCATTTACGTTAGTCAGTGGCTTAGTATCAATTTTGCTTAAAGTTTTCCCAATTCAGTGCTGTGATAATATACACAGGCAAAACTGTTATGAAAAAGGTGGCCCGAAAGCCCTGTTCTGACAAATTTTCTTAAACAGACTTCAGTGAGTAAGTGTTTCTCATTCTTCATTTGCTCAACGTAGAGATTATATGATGCTCTGGATCTCTTCACTGGCTTTCGTTCATGATGTTTTGTTGGGGCTTTTTCAGAGTTGGTTGTAAGAAGTCCATACTTCTACGCTGCGTTTTTTATGGCTTGTCGACAAAGTTGCAATTCTGACTGCGCGAAAGTATTCTGTTTTGAAGTCTTTTCTAGTCGTTTTCAGCGTTTTTTTCAGGGCGGTTTTATTACACGCATTACGCATTAAAAAATTGTCTCATGTAGCCTTTCGGATTCGGCGGTAAATTGTAGGTCCCTTCCATTCTTGCTGATTAACAACACACACACAAGAATGGTTGAGAGCTCCTTAAGGAGCTGTCGCTCCAATAATTTGTACGCATCAGCTTGGAAACTGGCGAAGTTTTCGGATGATTGTTCACATTTGGGCGGCCTATTTAAAGTACGAACGCATAAACGTAAATCACTGACAGTTTTTCGTATGTGGGGGGAGGTTCGTTAAAATTTATTGATGTGGTCATCCTTGCCTTGTTTTTGATCAAGGCCTGTAAAACTTCAGAGCTTATCAATTCTCGTGCGTCTAGTCCCTGAACAGCTAACTCGTTAGTTCACCTTTCAGTTAACCAGCTGAACCACATGTTGGTGACAATGCAATTTTAATCCAATAAGATCAGACTGAGTTATTGCGTGGTATATCTCATTAAATTCTCTTCAATCTCTCTCAATTCTCTTCTGATCTGTCACTAAAAATAAAATGAGACTTACATCGAAATTTTTTTTTAACAAAACTGCACACTTCACGTTTGTTTTATATTTTATTTTTTTTATTTTTATTTAAAAAGCTTATTTATAACTTAATTACCACAAAAACATTAAAAGATATACTTTTCAGAACAAATAAACGAACTAATGGTCTCTGGCGGCCTACATTTTACTTTGATTTTGACAGATGCGCAGAAGATTGCAAAAATAAAAACTCTAATGATATTACCTTAGATATGATATTTGACCGGACCGCTAGCCTCTTTGTCAACACTATCCTTGTTTTTGCTTAATTTTTGTAAGGATGAACTAAAGTGTCCGATGTGTCCTTGGATCTAATGAGATATGGCATTTTGTTCCTTAGTTCATTATAGTTCTAGAAGTCGAATATCAAAATAAACTTAAATTGATCAAAATTGTTGAATTCTGTACCCTAAAACGTGTCAAAATGCTTTCTGTTCAGGTCTTCAAAAAATTTTACACATTTTCTTTGTTTTCCACGCTAGACGAATGTCGAATGCTTAACCAAACTTTTGATGTTCCCTATTCATTTCTTCAAAACCACCTCAAAGTGCTTTTTTCCTTCATAATTACAAAAATGTCTCCTTTTATGTTCGAAGCAAGAAAAATTTAAATTAAGTCATTACCATCCCCAACCCCTGAGTAATGCCGCTGCGGAACAAATATTTTTTTTATATCCAACCAAACTGTGTCAAGGACATAGTTTTATCCAACTGTTATGTTCATTTACAAGAAAATAAAAAAAAAAGTTGTAAATATAAAAAAAACACAAAAACATTCTCTATGAACCACCCAACCTGCCATAACTTCCGCCCAAAAGAAATGTCAACTCCATGGGTTGATCTCTGCTCCTGTTTTATTGGTCCCAATAATAAAGTTTTATATTCAGACATAAAAACACATACGCTCCACACTATGCCAGACGATTTGACAAGACATCCTTGAAGGACAAAATAAATGGCATCTATATGTGGTAGTTTTCTTTAATAGAGCGAAAGAGGTCTTGTTACATCATCGTCACAGGAAAAAGGATGTTTTAAAAATGAGCATAAAAACCGCTTATTACTCACCCTTAAGTTTCCGTTTTGTTTTTATATATATATTTTCAGAGGGCAATGCTCTTGCATTTGTAGATATATCTTTTCTTTTTTTACTGAATCCTAATCCTTCATCAGCTGCTGTAGAATTTCTTATTGATAACCCAGGAGCCAGGAAAGGGTTCCGTTTTTTCTAAATTAACACATTTTTTTGGATCGGAAAGGTCGTGGTAGTAAAATATTTGATATCGATTTGTGCAAATTATTTCTCTCGAGGAAAAGTATTCGTAGTTGAATAATTGAAGAATTATTCAAACATCGCAAGGATACCAAAGCAAAGTTATAGAGAATAGAGATATAATCGTCAAAATGCTAAAAAAAATGGGCACGACTGAGTCGCACGTACTTGCTCTTATGTGCACAATTACATCTTTGACAGAAACAATTAACATTTAAGTTGAAAATAACACAGTTTGAACTTATAAAAAGTATCAAAACCACAATACTTAACGGTTTATAGTAAAAATGAAGTATGCCATCGCACGTCTTAAATAACAAAGAATCTAATAAAAAGTATTTCGAACATTTTAGGACCGGTTTTGATAAAATCCTGTTTTTTTTATTTTTAGTTTTTTGAAAATAATTCTTGTTTGTAATTTTGTTGTGCAGTTTTTTACAATTTATTAATTTACACCTGATTTTAAATTTTTAAATATTTTTTTTTTGATAAGTTTTAAATATTGGATTTTCAAAAAATAGAAAAAAATAATTATTCAATTTTTTTGTATGTAGAATTAATTTGGATACTTAGATCTTTTTGAATATAAAATTTTATTGAAATCCATTGAGCCGTTACCGAGAAAGTCGAAAATTAAAAAAAACCGTTAATAGACGTTTGCGGTTATGTGGTTCTAATGAGCTAATAGCTTCTACCAATAAAAAATCTCCAAAATTTTCAACATAAACGTTGGAGCCGTTTTCGGGAAAAATAAGCTTTTCCTTAATCGTTATATGACAGGTACCGATATTTTTAGCCCTAAAAATAAAATTTCAATTTCACACATGCCAAATTGGAACACAATCGCTTTACCCTTTTGAGCTGTATATATGTACTGTACACCCAGACAGACAGACGGACATTTTTTGTCAATGACTTTTTTAGGCTTCTCTATGATCGTAGACTGGCAAGAGCTTCGTCTGATGCCACGGATTGATGAACAGGTTGACTATTTTACCCAACAAATAAATTATCTCTTTCAACAGCATGTTCCATTTAAATCTTTTACCCTCGGAAATAAAAATACTGAATGGATGACCTCTAGGATCCAACATCTTCTAAAACAAAGGGACAACGCGTATAAGAGATGGAAAAGGTTTAGAATGTCAGAGTTTTTTGATGCTTATAAGATTGCAAGGAATATTGCTAAAAGAGAAATTAGAAAATCAAAGACCAGGTCTTTTAATTCTAAGTTTAGGCCTGATCTAAATATCTCAAAAACTTGGAAGAATATTAAAGCTAAAGGAGCTTGCAATAAGAAGACAGATAATGGAGATGCCTGTAAAACGAGTCCAGATGAGTTAAACAGAGAGTTTACTTCCATTTCAATTGCCTCTCATGAAGGAGAACTTACTGATGACATACCTTACATTGTAGAAGAATCACTTATACCATTAATCTCTAGAGATTTTAGCTTCCAAAAAGTTTCTGAATATGAAGTTTTCAATGCAGTTACTGGAATTAAATCAAATGCGATCGGATTAGATGGGATGCAGCCAAAGTTTTTGAAAATTATTATTCATATGGTGCTTTCCGAAATTACATACATTTTTAATAACATTTTAACCTACTCTACACATCCGTCTGCATGGAAGATTTCCAAAATCATTCCTGTCCTTAAAAAGAATGTCTCTGGAAACAAATCCTATCGTCCTATATCGATTCTGCCTTTTCTCTCAAAGGTTTTTGAAAAACTTATAAGCAAACAAGTACATTCATACCTCAATGAGTTTAACCTTTTATCACCATGGCAATCTGGTTTCAGACCAAAGCACAGTTGTACTACGGCGCTCTTAAACTTGGTAGATGACATTCGAAAGGAAATGAATGAAAATCATGTAACATCACTTGTGTTCCTTGATTTCACAAAAGCCTTCGATACAGTACCTCATGAAATTCTCATTCTTAAGCTGAAAAACTACTTCGGTTTTGACTCTACAGCAATAAAACTAATGGAAAGTTACTTGGTAGGTCGGTCACAAGTTGTTTACTGCAACCAAAAAATGTCTAATTTCCTTGAAACTAAAGCCGGTGTGCCACAAGGATCAATTTTGGGCCCGCTATTATTTACCCTCTTCAATAATGTCATTCCCTCAGTCTTAAAATGCTGTAAGGTCCAAATGTATGCTGATGACGTACAGATGCACTTTAGCTTTCCGATAGATCAAGTCGAAGATGCCACGGAGCAAATTAATGAAGACCTTACCTTGATAGCCTCTTGGTCAAAAAAGAATAAGCTCATGTTAAACTCCAATAAAAGTCAAGCCATATTAATTGGTCGCTCGAACATTGATGCTCAAAGCTTACCACAGCTTTTCTTAGAAGGATTAGTGCTACCCTACGTCACTAGTGTACAAAATCTCGGTATTACATTTAACCAAAATCTTACCTGGGGAAATCATATTGTCAAAACAGTTTCCAAGATCTACGGATCCCTTCGAGCTTTGTATCAAATTGGAAACTGTCTTCCTTTTAAGACTAAGGTAATGCTGGTTAAGTTACTTTTATTGCCAATTATTTTGTATGCCTACCCTGTTTTTTGTGACTTAGATAGTTACTCCTTACGTAAGCTGAAAGTTGCTATCAATAGCACAGTAAGGTTCGCATATAATCTTGGTAGAAGAGAACACATTTCTGGCTATATTAAAGCCTTCCTTGGAATGGAATTACAAAAATATCTCGAATTTAAAACATTAACTTATCTATTCACTCTAAAAGACAATAAAGTACCTGAATACCTTTTTCAAAGAATTCAATTTTCATCTTCTAATAGAAGCAGAAGTTTTGTTACGCCGACTTCAAACTACACTTTGTATACGCCATAAGACTTTGGAATTCCCTTCCAGTCTATATTAGAAGATCTTCAAGCATTAGAGAGTTTCAGGATAAACTCAAACTATATTATTGCACATAAGCGCTGTTAAGCACAACTAAATAATTGAATTTTAAAATTAATAAAATAGTACTTAAGATCATAATTATGTTTCAAGTGAATAATAAGTAAATAAATAGTATAAATAAATAATTAAAATAAGTAAATGTCTACTAATATTTAAACCTGAATTTAATTTAAATTTAACCTTGTTTATATTGTTTCACAACTAAAAGATATTATTTTATCTACGTGTAAACAAGATTCATATGAAATAAATACAAATACAAAAATACAAATAATGTCATGTTTGATTGTTATCTAATTTTTTTTATATTCACGAATCCTAAACTTGTCTTATAGTCCCAATAATCGCAAGTAAAAACGGAAAGCTCTCTACAATAAAAACCATTTTAAAATGAAAAAAAAGATTTGTTTTTATTTTTGGAGGATATTTTAATATTCACAGTTTCAGTTCGTCCAATTTGGACGAAATACAAATTACAACAAATTTAACATAAACAAATTTCTATTCTGATTATTTAACATAAAATGTTCTCTAACTTTTTGTCTCTTTCTTTTTTCAGGTAAGAAAAAAAAAACAAAAGAAAAAAACGATGAAGTGAGAGTCGTTTGAAACCAAAGAGCCTTTGTAAGTTTGTGTTGCAAATTCCTTCTAAATAAAACTTTTCAATACGAAGTCAAGTTATCCTGATTGAAAAAAAAGAAAAAACTTTTACACTTGAACTACAAGTAAACCAGAAAGTAAAATGTACATAATATAAATATTTTATTAACATGCCAGAGTTGTTTATGTATTTTTTTAAGAATAATTTCTTAACTGAAACACACACAAAGCATAGAACAACAAGGACTAAGGATGGAAAATATTTTTGTAACGATGATTTGTGTTTATATTTTTATTTTATTATTATTTTCTTCTGCAAAAGAAAAACACAACAGTTGTGTTTTGAGAAAGTAATATACAAAAAAATTTCTATTTTGTGGAGGAAAATCAAAGTGGCTTTCAACAACCGAAACCGGGTAAAGGATAATGCACGCTAACGGAAAGAGTATTTTGATATAGAGGAATAAAGTTTATCCGGCATATTTCCGTTCGCAAAAGGGATGACATTCTTAGACTAGTAATCACGGTGAATTGAAAAATAAAGCTCAAATAGAATGTATGTATACATGGAATCTTCAGTCTTTGTCCGGATAAAATGTTAAGCATTTTAATGAAGCTTATTAGGAGTACTTTATATCTTTTTATAAAAAAAAAATAAAAAAAAAAATAGTGAATTGATGACGCAGTAGCAAAATGTGTCCATCACTCCTGCGATAATTGTGTCACTGCAGCCTGCGTCTGGATGAAACCATAGCTTAGATGTAACAATTTTGTCGAGCTGTGGTCAACGAAAGTCGGTAAACATTGCTCTTCTTTCAAGATTCCATTGACGGAAATGGAATGTTAAGATTCGGTCGTTTTTCGCTGATCTATTGCGGGCTAAAAATAGTTTATTACACCTATTCAGCTGGCTTGTTCTTTAGCCTTGCGTCTTCAGTTTTGCACTCCAAGCAAAAGCTCCCTCTGCCAGGTCTACCTCAGAATCATAATTATTGGCGCAACAACCGGGATTTGGTCAAGGCTTCCTTCAACAAGCTTCCATACTTTCCGATTGCTGGCCGACTCCATCCAATTGCGCACCCCAAAGCTTAGAGCGTTTTGGTCTACGCCGTCCTTTCAACGCAGGCAAGGTCTACCATAAAAAAGAACTGCAAGACTTTCCGAGCTTGTTCCTCTTCGCCCATACGAGCTAGGGGCCCAGCCCACCGGAGTCTGTCGAGCTTTATTTTTTCCACATCTGCTTCGAGGAAGATTTCATACAATTCATGATTGTATCTTCTCCGGAATCGTTCTTCCTCGAACACGGGGCCAATAATTATTCTTAAGACCATCCTCTCGAACGTGGATAAGAGTCATAGTGCATTTTTGTAAGCACCCAAGTCTCGGATCCGTATGTGAGTGCTGGCAGCAGCTTGGATTTTATGGTAAGGTTTCTAGAAAGAGCCTTGACAGACTATAGTAAGTTCGCGTATTTCTTCCTTCATATTATTATCGGCTGCTAGTTTTGACCCACGGTAGTCAAAGGACTGCACTACTTCAAATTGAACCAACATTTCTCACAGACGTAGACATCATGTGCTTTGTTTTCCATTGATGATATATATATATATAATATAGGTATGCAGCCCCAGGTTTTGCGCCGGCTTCTCGATCTGTGTAAAGGAGTCATGTACAGCTTGTTGGCTTCCGCCGATGATATCGATGTCATCTGCGTAAGCCTATATCTGACTGGACTTGGTGACGATAGTCCCTCTTGTTGACGTGCCAGAGTCACGGATTGCTTTCTTCAACGCCAGGTTGAAAAGAATGCAAGCCAGACCATCCCCTTGCCGGAGTCCATTAAAGATGTTGATTGGTCTGAACAACAAACCGGCTACTTTTACTTGGCTTGTAATGTTGACCATGGTCAGCCTACATAGTCGTCTAAATTTATTTGGGATGCCGAATTCTCCCATAGCCTTATAAAGTTCTACCCTGGCTATGCTATCGTATGCGACTTTTAAGTTTATAAAAAGATGTTATGTTGAAAGGTTAAATTCCAGAACCACATTGATATTTACCGATAATAGTTTTAGCGTATGGGAATATCCGTTCTTGCAAGATAGAGGAGAATACCTTATAGGATGTACTCAACAATGATATACTCATATAATTGCTGCACTTTGTAATATCAACCATCTTGTGTTTGGGACATATGATGCCTTTCCGCCAGTCTTCTGGCATTTATTGGTGTTTTTATGAATCCTTTGATGTAGCGTTGGCCCTCCATGTTTGATCCGCTCGGTAGGTATGTCATCGTCTTCCGGCCGATTAATCGCCATTTGTATATCCTCAATTCTTGGTGGCTGCAACATTGGGTCTTCATCTAGAAATTGTGGAGTCTCCATTTCTTCCGTGTTTTTATTACATTCGTTAAAATTTATTTACAATTGGCCTTAAATTAACTGATATCTAAAATAAATCATGTCGGCTTAACAACAGGGACCTGACATACGTCACATGACTCAATACAATGCTATATTTATACTTATATCATATTTTTGTTTGCATAATCTTTTAATTGAAATTCTTATTTATAATTACTGTCTGCTTTGGTTTTAAAAATTGGTGTTGGGATGTGGTGTTGTGTCCGTTGCTGGTTCATAATATCCTCGAATCGGTCGTCTGTGATGGATCCAATGTTGAGATAGCGATGGTTGGGCTCTAGTTGTTCATATAGCTTCTTGTTTGGGACATATTTCCTTATAATGGGGTTTCGGTGTAGACCTATACAGCTACGTAGAATCTTCCTTTCAAAAACTTCGATCTTCTTCATATATGTTGATGATATGGCCAACCAAATAGGACAAGCGTATGTCAGAACTGGACGGATCAGCTGTTTATAAATGATGAGCTTCTGTGAACTGGCTGTTCAACAATTCATTAAAGTACAGGTCTCATCGCTCCAGAATGCAGGCTCGGTAATCAGATTTCCTTCTCCTTCCTTACAGTATGTGCAGCGTGATGTTGCGCCATGTTTCTGACGGAGTGGTAGACCTTCACTTAATTTCTTGAAGTAGTGTTAATATGCCAGCTTTATATGTGGCCAGGACATCAGCTAGCTGATGTGCATGAGAAAATTCGTAAATCGCTTAGCAATCGTCGTTGCTTGTTTCGTCGTGTAATCACTATCCCCCATAATCAGTCAAACTTTTCTTAAGTGTTTTTATAGACAAAATTGTTTTAAACGCCCGACACGATGAAACGAGGAAGCAACAACGAAGGCACTTTCATCATTCCAAAAAAGTTACGGACATTCATACTCTCGTATGCTATACCTGTAAATCTACCCAATTCTGCAGACGGCTGGCTCTCTGATTTTATTAAAAATTAATTGTTTTGTTGGCCTTTTATGATGAGAAATTTGAGATGCGATTAATAATTGAAAAGACTAATTCATCTTTGTTTCCCTACGTTTCGCCAGAGAATTTTTTTTATTAGTTTCGTAAATTGATTGTAACATTGGAATTTACGCTATTTTTTTATGTTTTGCAAAAAAATCCAAGACAATATGACAACACTATTATCACAGAGTTACAATTTTTTTTATGGCAACACTATATAACGGAAATATAATAAAGAACACATTTATTAAGCTAGCACGACTATGCTCTTTCGCATTCAATCAAACACTGAATCGCTTTCTCTTCTCATACATACAATTGAAGAGAGAATTGGAGAATTGGAAAGAGAGATGATAATATAATGAGATTTTTACATTATAGTTGCATACTACAACTACAATAAGCCTAAAAATTTGTAATAACATTGTCAGGTTACTTGTACACATAAGGTTCTTATAAAGTCTCCTTAAAACCCCCCTTCTCATGAATCTCCATGCCAATTCCATAAAAACCATCACAATATTTGTTCAATCCAATCGACATGCTCTAATCAATCAAACAAGCATTATTCCTTCAGCCCATAACAAAATCACAACTTTATTTAACACCTCGATGAATAAAGGCAACTTGGGGGGCTAATAGCTGCAACAAGCTTATAGAGGCTCGTTTTACTATCGAAATTCCGTTTTGAGCACTCCACTCACTCGCACAAATTGCCACCAAAGTCTTTTTTCGGCTAATTTATATTTCATGAATGACTTAACCGAAAACCATTTGCTTACCATAAGTAGCTGCTAATCACAGATCGATAATTTTGGGCAACACAATGCCATTTGCAATGCGCTAAGCACATGCTGTCGCGTCGCACAACTAAAGATACGTGTGAATCGATACTCGATACATTGCGAATAGGTTCATCTGATTCTAACGCCCATTTCGATACGTGATGTTGCTACTTAAATAATGTCGTGTTAATTGTGCCATGCAATTACGAATCACCCTGTTAGGGGGAAAATGCATGTGTGAGAGATTTGTGTAGGTCGATTTGTAGGGTAGACAGGGACATGATGGGGCGGGGGTGTGTAAATTGATTTGCAATGAAATTGATTGAGTATTATATTGCATTGCATTGCACAGGCCATTCAGCTAATGAATTTATTTAATGAATTTAGAGCATTGGCAGGAGGTTGCCAGCTGTGCTCCAATGTATCTATGAGTGTGTTTTTTTTTATTTTTTTATCTGCAAGCCGAACAATGCAAGTAAAATGCTTGTGAAAATTGAAATAAAACAACTCATGGTGTCGTGCAGAAAATGTTTTTTTTTTTTTAATGGGAATTTGTTATGCATAACGTTGACGTTGTCAATTTTTTTCTCGTTTCTTTTTTTTTTATTCAGACTGTTCTTGTTGTATGTAGTAAATGTATATGCGAAATGTCTGATTTGGACATTTAATATTGATCACGTCAGATACATAGGAAAGATATGAGGTACGATGTTGGGAATAAATGTGGCGTCGGGCGACGACGATGGTGACGTGGTGGGAAGGAACAATTTTCTTCGTTTATTATGGAATTGAATTGATCAATATTTTGATTGATTACATTTGATTAGGTTGATTTTGCTTGTTTGTTTTTTGATTGATTTTTTGTGAGTATACAGTTAAGAAAAAAATTAGTTGGTCTCAGAAATGGACAATTAACTATCGAGAAGACATTTTTTTTAAATAGACCTTGATTGCGCTTTATTTTCTTTTGATTATTAGAAACATAAGACATTTTTGTTGTGTCTATGTTCATCGAATAGTTGCACGTATTGAATTTTTTTTTTTGCTTGGGGTTATAAGTATTATCTACATATATTAAAGGCACAAAAAGTCAAATATTACAATGTCCAGCAATTATAGGGGTTTAGCATTGCTGACTACATCCTATGAGATAGTCTTCTGTGTCATACGCGAAAACTTTAATCAGCGCTAATCGGTTTTGATTTCATACCAAGCAAACCAACTGTTGATCAGATGTGTCACAATAAAATCCGGAACATAACATTGCATAATATAACACCTTTGTATAGACTTTAAGCCGCCTACGATAGCAATGCTAGGTAGGACTTTATAAAGCATTAAGAGAATTTGTCGTCTCAAATAAATTAACTCCACTATGCAAGCTGACCATGGTCAACATCACAAGCGAAGTAAAAGTAGCCAATTTGCTGTCCAGACAAATCAACATCTTTAATGGACTCCAACAAGGGGTTGGAAAAACCAATGTGATCTGGCACGTCAGTAAGAGTGATTTTCGTCACCAAGTCCAACCAGATATTAGCGTACGCAGACGATCCCAACATTATCAGTATAAGTCCAACAAGCTGTTCAAGACTCATTTATCCAGATTGAGCAGGTTTCTGAAAACACTGGGGCTGTATATTAATGAAGGGAAAACTAAGTTCATGATGGCTACTTTTGCGAGAAATGTTTGTCCAACTATCAGGGTAGTGGAGCATGAATTTTGTTGTGATACAGTCCCTTAACTACATAGGTCAAAAGTAGCAGCCGAAAATAATATGGAGGAAGAAATGCGGCTAGAACCCCCTTCAATATGTCGAGGCTGTTCAACTCCAGGAACCTTAATATAAAATCTAAGCTGCTGCTGTACCAAACTTACTAATACTCACATACATACATACGTATCCAAGAATTAGATGCTTACTTAAAGGCACTCTGATCTCTTAACCAAGTTTGAGAGGAAAGACTTAGGGAGAATCGATATTGCGTACATGGTGATTTGGCAAAATAGAATGAATAAATGACAGCCAATTTGACAGACGTAGCTTCAACAAAATGGCCGTTACCAGCTGTCAAAGTTCGGAAGTCCCTATTGGAAGACCCTATACAACCATAAATTGTATGAAATCTACTTCGAAGCAGATCTTGTGGAAAAAAATAAGCTCGGTAGACTCCACTTGTTGGGCACCTAGCTCGTATGAGTGTAATACGACTATAGATCTATATCTGGCCCTTATGGCAGAAAATGCCCTAACATCGTTTTTGAATGAACCCACTAGGCCCATATCAGGTTCGTGTTTAGACCATGTATTTGGAAGATTCGAAAATATTGATTCTGATCACCTTTCTTGTATTAACCTTGACATCCATATTACTGATGATTGTATGACTTCAAATATTTGTATCTATGTTGCAGAGTCATATAACTGCTTCTAGCTTATCCTTAGTTCGAAAATATCGGATAATTAGTTAAAGCCTTGGATAACGGACAATCTAATAAAACAAATCAAACAAAAAAATAAGTTGAGTAGTAAATGTAGAAAACACCCTATAGATTCAAATTTGCGAAGACGTTGTATTAGATATGCCAAAAGAGTGAATAGTGAAATTCGTAAAGCAAAAAATAGCTATTATTATTCAAAAATAATAGATGCTAAAGGAAACTCTAGAAAAGAATGGGGTGCAATTAATTGCATTTTGAAAAAGACACATCCAAGAAAAAAGATAATTATGCTTAAAAAAGAAAACGATACTATTACAAACCCTATTGAAATAGCCAATGAATTTAACGACTACTTTGCATCTATTGGACAAATTTCTATTTTTGACGGAAAACAAGTATCTTGTAGTTGTTGTAGTCAATAGAAAATGAATAGTATGTATAGAAATAGTTTCTTTTTTGGATTTGAAGTTCTAAAAACTATTTATTCACTAAAGAATTTAAATTCAAGAGGCGTGGATGGAATTTCGAACTCAGTTTTGAAAACAATTGGTCCCAACCTAGTGGATATCCTAACGTTTCTTTTAAATAAAAGTATACTAACGGGTATTTTCCCAGAAAGCTTAAAAATTGTGTTATTGATTCCTTTATTTAAAAAAGGAAATAAATCAGAAATAACAAATTACAGCCCGATTTCTTTGTTGTCTTCTATCTCCAAGGTTTTTGAAAAAGTCATCAAGATAAGTATCATGTCGTACTTGAATAAAATATTTTTTTTTAGTCCTTTGCAGTTTGGTTTAAAATCTGGCCTTTTAACAGAAGACGCTTTATTAGATTTTTGTTCTATCGTTTACAAGGGATTAGATGAAAGAAATTGCTGCGCTGGACTATTCGTCGACATAACCAATATGGTAAATCATGGAATCCTGCTAGATATATTAGAAAAGGTTGGATTGCGAGGATTTATTCACAATTGGTTTGAGTCATATCAAAAATAGGAAACAGTATATGTATGAAAATTAGTGATAAAACTTGCTGCCCGAAAAACTATAACATAGGTGTACCACAAGGGTCTGTACTTGGTCCGAATTTGTTCCTTATATATATAAATTCTTTATTTACTTCCATTTAGGGGCAAAATTAAAGCCTTTATGACCTTGGGTTCTCATACTGTTCTGATCTTATTGCAGATATTAATCATGATGTTCACCTTTTAAGAAGTTGGTTTGCTAATCACGAACTCATTGCAAGCAATAAAACTAAGTTGATGTTCTTTAGTCTCTTAGGCCAGGAATATCCTGATTTTGATATGGGTTTTTACTCTTTTGACTATTCGAAACATAACTTATTTATAAGTAACTGTGAGCTCTTATGTTCTTTCATCTTTTGATTCCGCTCTTAAGTGCAGTAATTCTTGTTTTAAAATTGAAAATGTAGATAGATATCTAGGCGTATCAATTGATCAAAATCTTGATTGGTGTAAACACAATATCCAATTTAAAACAATATCTTTTTTCAGCCACTCGTTGTTACAAAAATATTGTTCTACGAACTTACTTAAAACAATTTATTATGGTATATTTCAATCCAAATTGCAATACGTCATATGCTGTTGGGGTGGTGCGTACCTTAATAAACTTAAACCACTTACACTGGTCCAAAAATCTGCCATTAGAAGATTTTGTAAAACTCAAAGACTTTCCCACTCAATGGAGTTATTTAGGTGCTTGAACATTCTCCCAGTGAGACATTTATATTACTTCAAAGTCTTAAAGATATTTTTTATGAGAGGAGGATATTTGCAAAGTCCAATATCCAATAACCGTAGTCTCCGAAGTATTTCAATATATTTTGTAAGTATTCCATCCTTTAGAACAAGTTACAGAAACTTTTACACCATCCTTTCCTGTAAACTATTTAATACTGTTCCGTTTGGAATTCAGACAATAAGGAAATTGATTAGTTTCACAGAAAAGATCAAATCTGGGCTTCTTGGTTTTATACCATAAAAAAATTGAAAATCTGATAAACTATATTTTAATTTTATAAATTGACCTAAAAAAAATATTTTTTTATATTTAGTCATAAAATAATAATGAATTTATAATTAAATAAGTAATCAAAATCAAATGTTATATTGAAATAATTAAGTTTTTTTAATTGCATTTAGTGATAACTTAACGGGTGATTTTTTTGAGGTTAGGATTTTCATGCATTAGTATTTGACAGATCACGCGGGATTTCAGACATGGTGTCAAAGAGAAAGATGCTCAGTATGCTTTGACATTTCATCATGAATAGACTTACTAACGAGCAACGTTTGCAAATCATTGAATTTTATTACCAAAATCAGTGTTCGGTTCATTCACCGTAACGTTGCGTCCAACAGCATCTTTGAAAAAATACGGTCCAATGATTCCACCAGCGTACAAACCACACCAAACAGTGCATTTTTCGGGATGCATGGGCAGTTCTTGAACGGCTTCTGGTTGCTCTTCACTCCAAATGCGGCAATTTTGCTTATTTACGTAGCCATTCAACCAGAAATGAGCCTCATCGCTGAACAAAATTTGTCGATAAAAAAGCGGATTTTCTGCCAACTTTTCTGATCCCTATAATACTCGGTCCAACGAAGATCGCTAGTACAGGCCTTATGGGACAGGTTTTTTAAACACTGTGGTGCCTCCCAATCTGTTTGCCAAAACAAATCCCCTGAAATACACAATAATACAGATTTACTACAGTATTGTTTTTGCTTAAGCGACGCACATCCATATAGCCTGATAGCCAATCACAAATTGCAAACCCATCCTTATGATTATGAAAAGTACTCGCATACGATCGGAGTTTCTCTAGCTTATTTAACCAATATACCTACTACTTTGTGTATAAGTTTCGGCAAGAGCTTTTAGAATTAAAGCTTTTTGTGTGCTTTAAGGATTGAAAATAGATCAAGTGTTGTCGTAGTGATGAAAATAGCAATACAAACTGCTCGTCAGATTCTTACTATGGTTAAGTATATTTATTATTGGTTTTTATTTACATACATTGAAAATGTCTTGTTGTGTTGTTACATTGTTAAATAATTTCTACATACATACATTTGTATGTATGAGTTATTTTATATCTTATCCTACTTATATTATAAATGTGAATGTATATATGTTTGGATGTTTGGATGTTTGTTCTCTAATCACGCCTCAGCGGCTAAACGAATTTAGATGAAATTTGGTATATAGATGGATAATGTGTTGGATTGAAAAATAGGCAAATTTTTGTTCAGAAAAAAATGCACGGTTCCTGTATGAGAGGCCTTAATGTGAAAAACTGCTGGAGGTTGGTGTATTTGCTTCGACGCCTTACCGACTGCACAAATTTTTGAAGTCTTGAAGACGGATAAGTTACTGGATTCATTATACTATAAAAAGATATAGAGATAGACATATAGAGATATAGGCATATAGAGATATAGACATATAGAGATATAGAGATATAAGGACATAGAGACATAAGGATATAGAAATATAGAGATAAAGGGACATATAAGGATACAGAGATATGGAAATATAGAGATTTAGATATATAGAGATATAAAAATATAGAAATACATAGAGATAAAAAAATACAGACATAAAGAAAATATACAAATATAGATATAAGTCACTTCGATTGGAAAAGGGGTATTCAATAAAAATAATTTGACGAAAAATCTAATTTAACCAAAATGCTTAATATTAGAATAGACTTTTTTAGGTCTAATTCACATTTGCAATATTTGATTACAAAGCAGTTTCGACCTGATTCAAAACCGTCAATAAAATGTATCAATATTTCAATTTTATCCTACTTATATTATAAATGTGAATGTTTGTATGTTTGGGTGTTTCTTCTCCACGGCTTAACGGATTTGAATGAAATTGTGTACATAGATGAATATTTTGTATTATTCAGGAAAAATGCAGAGTTCTTATGGGGTAGGCTTAAATATGAAATTTTGCATTGTTGGAGGTTTTTTTGATATTCATCTACGCCTTAACAACTGCATAAATTCGTGAAGTTTGGTAGACGAAAAAATTACAGGGTTCACTTTACTACACAAGCTACTTGTATTTAGAAAAAATGCTCCGTTTCTACTTAAGAAATCTGAATAATTTACTTTGGCGAGTTTTGATTTAAATTTAAATAATAGTAATTTATTTTGTTTATTTTTATTTTATTTTATTTGAACATTTAACCATCAAGGTGGCTACGCTAGTACTTTTTCACTCAAGTTGAAACGATTTATTTAGCATTTATCGACATCCCCGCAAGAGCGTTTGTATGCGATAGACTTATGTGCCAAACTGTTATGCAAAGGTCCTATCCTTTTCTATATTATATTCTTGATGACAGCACATACTTGATTTTGCCCACAATAACTGTTTAATTCATCTTCACTGCTTCCGTCACAATACTCACAAAAGCGCTTCTGACATCACGCTGTGTTCTCCCGATTATGTCAATATCAAAGGCGTATGCGGTTCAAGTTTAGTGTTTAAGAAGTGGCATGTCAGAGAATCGCCTTGTCTAAATCCTTTTTTCACATCAAATGTATATCCTGCAGCTTTTAAAAGATCGTCAACTAGGCCACTGTCTCCTGCGTCCTTATTGGTCTTAAGCTAAAATATTCCAAGCTTTTTTCATCCAGTTCTTGCGAGTGTTCTACTTCGTCGACATAGAGTGGTTCTTTCTGTTTGCCACCAAAATTTGGTTCGCCAGCGCCATTAGCCAGAGGTTATTCATCTTCTTACATCATCGACGGCGATTTTTCTTTCAGCTAACATGTTCCCTTGAAAGCTTCGGTCCAAGCCAAAAACTGTCTTTCTAGTATTTGTGGGAACCTTACAACCACATTCCTGCAGTAAGAGCTCTGTTTTTTTAATGTATTTCTGAGCCGACCAGGTTCCTCTTTCATTTTCTACTCGTAAATCCCGCGAGCAGGGCTCGACCTTCTATACTGCGCTCCATCTTGTATGCTTCCTATATGGTTGCATGTGCTTGCCAGCACTTATCGTCAAACTAGAGGTATTCGTATTGTTGTGGTTGCCCTGTGAAACCCTGGCACGCTCCACACATTTCTGAGCACAGCATTCCTGACCGCTTACTGCAATATACGCCAGTTGCAAGATATCAACTTGTGGAGATGTTCTGGAGCCGGTGACAGGTCAATTGGAATGGGCAATTGGAATGGGCAGGAAACTACTTTTGTAAAGTTTCCATCCTCAATCTGTTGGTAGCTTGAACTTGATGATATACTCGAAATGAATACTGATCTGCAGCTCCTCTTGTTAGTGGGAAACATGCTAAAACGAATTTAGAATGTGACTGCAGATTACAATTTATTACTCTGTTGTCATCAAGATATCTTACTTCTTCTAGTGGAGACTCTATGGTGATTTTATATAGTCAACCTATTAAACGAGCTCCGCTGGCTGCAATATTCTCCTTCGTGGCACTTGTTTGCAACAATTTACAAATCCTTCAAAAGCGAACTGTTTCTTTGACAAGTGTCGTTCACATCATTCATCCAAAATTGACATAAAATTTAAGATTCCCTTCATTCCAGAAGACCAGAAAGTCACTATTAGTCACTAAGAATTAGCAATGGAATTAAGTAAATTAGTTAATCCGCAATTAATTATGAAATGATTACAAACACAGCGTTGAAAACTCGAGCAACCCACATTCGTGTGGTGTGGCTAAAGAAAACAAGAAGAACTTAAATTTTTTCATGTAACGGAAAAAATTATAGTTTCCTCACTAAGGGTTTTTTTCTTAATATAATATCAAAATTCTCAAACTACTCTACAAAAAATCAACTTCGTGCTCAAATATTTTGAATTCAACTTGAAAAGCACATCACGTTTGCCAAAAAACTCCATTCAAATCCCATTCCATAGAGCATCCCTTCAGCACGAACTAAGCAGAGGCAACTGGTTTAAGTCGCAATAAAACTAAACGCATCATCTTCATGACCAAGGATATTATGCATAATGTCAAGATTATGCAAAATTAAATTTTGAAGATGCACAGGCATCTCTTATGTGCACACTAACACCTCCCGAACGTGTCCTTGTGCAAATCTTACTGTCACAAAGTTAGACAATTGTTCTTGCGTGAAATCAAAAAGTTTTATTTGCCTACATTTAGGATGAAAAAAACTTTGTTCGTCCTTGTGACAGGTGAAGATAGGGTAGATATACACATCCTCAATTCCACAACAAATACTCATTTCGTGAAAATTATAGTAAGGTTTCAAGGACCGGGAAAAGAGGGTGGAGTATCCTTCGGAGAACAATCGACGACGAGCAAAAACTCTGCGCAAAGTTTATTTTCCCAGAGTCGAGTCGTAAGGAGCAAATTAATGAGCTGTGAGTTAGATATGAATAAAAAAAACAATACTTTACTAATTAATCGATGGATAACGAAGGAACGATAGCTGTTTAGGGTGTTCAGTTGGCTAATTAGTAATAAATAAAATACCCCGACCCCCAGCCTCACGGGGTGGAAATAGTGCTCCAAAAGAGTTTTATTTACGGAGCACTAAACTTTAATGGCTCATTAGGGAAGTCATTGAACTTCAAGGTTGTAGAATTTATAAGGAACCTAATCACCTTCGCCTTTAAGGATTCGAGAGCTACTCCTTGGATTAACTATTCAACATCCATTTGGCGTATATTTTTTCTCCATGTTCTGATCTAAAAAATTCCATTTCGTGAGTCAATTGATTAATGTGTTTGCCAAACTTAAATGACAGCGGAAAAGGATGTTAAGATCTGGCAAAGTCTGTTCTTTATTCTCATCCTGACCGGCGCTCTTGTTATGGTTGAGGCGGCTGAAGTTCAGGAGGAGTGTTTTGTGGGTAATAAACGTAAATCCTTTTGATGGCATTAAATCAGTTAGCCTCATCGGTGGAAAGGCATAGCGGAAAATGGGAAACAAAAAAGGGAAAAATAACTGAGTAATGCGGCACCGACAAACTAGGGAATCACTTTTATTGACAGGATGTTTAGGATAATCCTTTATCCTTGTCTCGTCGTTTTTCATTTTTTTGTCTTTTGTCTTTACTGAGTAATGTCGAAGGTCGTGCTGAGGACACATGACTTACGCCAGACAGCTTAAGTTTTTGCTGTTGCGTCTGGCCAATTGCTGGCATTTCAATCAGAGAAATGGCTACTTATTGGCCGGATATTTGCCATGAACGGATATGGAAATTGCCAGTTACTACGTTGTATTAGATTAAGATGGTTGCGACTGAATAAATGGAAAATTGTTTGATAGATAAATTGATTCAAGTCTAATGGCTATAGATTTTTCTTTTTTTTTTCCTTTAAGCCGGAAAGCAGGAAGTTTCAGGCGGAAGGATCTAATATCTATTTAAGGATGATAGTAAGCTGTCTACATCGACTTGGCAGGAGCTGACATAAGGTCGTGATTAATATAAAATAAATTGCACGACTGGATCGCACGTACTTGCTCTAATGTGCGGTCGCAGCTTCGAATAAAATTTGAAAAAAACTAAAGGAAAGTTTTTATTCAATTTTTCTGACTTTTGATTGTTTGAAAAAGGTACGGAAAATTGATTTCAGCGGAAAAAATTAAACGCCATTTTATTTCTTTTTTAAAAAATGTGAAAGCGTGATTTTTTTTCAAAGTCATAGGAACGGTTTAATAAAAACGGTTTTTATTTAAAAACTTAAAAATTAAAGAAAAAATAATTCAAGAATGCAAACTTAAACACAAAAATTATTTACATTTAAATACAAAATTATAAAAAAAATCACCTACACGTTCTCATTTTTTTTTAATTATTAAAAATGCCAAAAAAAGTTTTTCTAAAATATTTGTATGTCGAATTGATTTGGCTTTCTACATCTTCCTGAATATCACATTTGATATTTGAGCTAAAAAAAAAATTAAAAAAAGTCCTGTGTATAATGTCAAAATAACCTTAAGTTCTAAATTTGAAGACGATTGGTTCAACCGTCTAGCCTGTAGTTCAACAGACATCCGTACAGACAGACAGACAGAACCTTGCCAGGTAACTCAAATATGTTTCTCTTTGAGGAGCCATTATTTTTTCATCGAATAGGTAATTGCCATCATCAGAGGAACAAGAATTTTCTTCTGAATTCGAACGACTATAAAAAATGCACTTCTTGAAAGCAAGGTATAGCTCTTGAAGGAATTGGTGCCACTTTGCCAATTACAGTAGCGGACTGTAAAACGCATGACCACCTTTCGGCATCTCATCATATTTATCATATTCATAGACAATCAGGAAATGCAGAAAGTACAGGATGGCTTAACTAAGCTGGTACTGCCATGTACAAATAAGATGCCCAGAGAACCAAGTTCAAAAGGCTACAGCATGTCATGTTTCAAAGCTATCGCCGAAGAAAGACAAGTACAATAACTAATGGATCAAAAAGGTAGTTGGTTTCAGGCATGGGTCAATCCAAAACCGAAAGGCCTGATGATTTTTTTGATGTCCAAACTGAGCCAAGCAAAGACGTGGAAGATTTGTTGTCAGAAGTGATAGGTTTAGGAAGTTGAATGTAAACGTTATCCGGAGTACGACATTGATTAGCATTTTATTCAACATTGAGTTCCAGATTTTGATTGCACCATGTAAAAAAAGGTATTTACCTATGTCTTTTTGAAGAAGGGTAGAGTCACGAGAAGATGAGTTCACTTTTATTATTTTGATGTCATCAACGCCAATAGAAAGATCAGAGTTGGAAATGATGCTATACACATCATTGATGGCGAGCAAAAAATAGGAGTGAGTCAAATTGGCTGCCCTGAGGAACCCCCGAGGGAGCAAAATTTGGGCCGACAGCGCATTTCGAAAGATAACTCGATAAATAACGGTATGAAAAAACGAAGGCTTTGGGTTTGAGGTATATAATTTGGTGATTGATCGTGTCGAATGCCTAACTTGAGTCAGTAGGATCAGATAATTTTTCTAGAGCCCTTTTTTAGTCGTTTATTGCCTTTTAAGTAACGGTGTTGTAGAAAAGAAACAATTGGTTTACAATGAAAATACAATTTACTATAAACTATGCTTTCGAAGAGCTTGGGTATAGCGGAGAGCTTAGCGATCGGTCGATAGCTTGATAACTAACTATCGCGCTTTTGTATCCTTTCCCAAGTGAGAGAAAGACTGCTTGTCAGAGCGACACTTCGAAAAGATTAGAAAGATGTTCACATAGTCCACGAGCACATTTCTTAAGAAAAAATTGCAAGGATGCCATCTTTTGGTTAAGATAACTTATCGTAACGTGTGTACGGGAACAAAAAGTAATTAAAAAAAAATCGGCGGTATTCAAGGTCAGGCTCATTGGCATATTGCTATAGGATTGACTTTAAAATGAAGCAAAGAGTTTAACAATTACTTTGGGACTAGCTTAACACCCGGCGTTGTTCGGGTATACCAATTTTTTTTGAAAAACGACCCCGGCGTACAAAAGCTCTATGCTTGTGAAACGACACCAACGGCAAAAAGGGGTGATTAAAATAGCCTAAGATACTACTGCAACATTAGTTATCTGTCTTTGAAAGTCTTGTCTTATCGAAAATGTGTGCATTCAGTATAGACAAATCCCTTAATTTTGTAGATTCCGCAAGGATATGTAAGGAATTGTTCTTTTCTTCTGATCTGGCTATCTTCTTATACAATAAAATGAATGTGTGTTTATGTGGTTGTGTAATTCTCTATGGGCTTCAAAATGGCATGTACGGTTCGGACCGTACCGTACCGTAGCGCTAGAATAAAAAAAAAATTACGAAAATGTTTTTTTTTTGTATATAAATTAAATACCAATAATTGAATTTAAAGGGCTTGACTGATTTTGAAACTTAATGGCGTCGCAAGCGATCGGGATTCGGGGATTTTATTTTTTTTATTTTATTTTATTTAACCATGCGCTTTCAATAAGAGCGCTACAAAAGTTTTTTTTAAATAAAACAAAAACGGTTTTAGATATCAATGAAAATCTTTATTCCTGTGAAAGTACGTTCGATGCCATTATGTATGGAACTCGATTTCTTTTGCATAGCCACCACGGGCACGCTTGCAGAAGTCCAGACGCTGAACCCAATTTTCGACAGTTTTCAAGCATAAGTCGGCCGATACTGCTGCAATTTCACGTTCGATATTCGTCCGAAGTTCATCAATCGTCGCTGGCTTATTGGCATAGACCATAGACTTGACGTAGCCCCACAGGAAATAGTCTAACGGCGTCAAATCGCACGACCGAGGCGGCCAAGCGACTGGACCATTTCGTGAGATAACACGTTCTCCAAACTTGGTTTCCAATAAATTGATTGTGACATTCGCTGTGTGGCTTGTGGCGCCGTCCCGTTGGAACCAAATGTCTTCTAAGTCCATATCATCCAATTGGAGCAAAAAATATTCGGTTATCATTGAACGGTAGCGATCCCCATTCACAGTAACGTGCCGGTCTTAATCATCACGGAAGAAGGACGGCCCAATGACGCCGCCGGCCCATAAACCACACCAAACCGTAATTTTTTCAGGATGCAATGATGACTTATGGAGTACGTGTAGATTGCTGCCTGACCAATACCGCATATTTTGTTTATTGACGAAGCCATTCAGCCAGAAATGAGCCTCATCGCTGAAGAAGATTTTTCGATGAAAATCCGAATCATTTTCAAGTTGTTGCTCAGCCCAATTCACGAACATACGACGCTTCTGGTGGTCAAGCGGCTTCAGTTCTTGCGTCAATTTAATCTTGTAAGGATGTAGGCCACACACAGAGATGCCCAAGGCTTGAGAACGACGTGTGAGAGACACATTTGGGCTTTCTGCAACTGAAGCCTCAGCGGCAGCAATATTCTCGACACTACGAACACTTCTTTGTCTCACTGACACGGGAACATTTTGTACTGTGCCTTTGGATTCAAATTTTTCCACTAGACGCTCAATTGTTGATCTGCTAGGACGATTATGACGACCATAAATTGGACGTAGCGCTCTTAACGTTGAGGCCACTGACTCCGAATTTCGGTATTAAATTTTAATAATTTCGACTCGTTGTTGGCTCGTATATCTTTCCACCATGAAATGGCAAACCTAACTGAAGATAAATGTCAAAAGAGCGGCAAGAAATATGGCGTCGTTTGCTGTCCCTGTCGCTCTACTTTTGTAGCCTCCCTGTTGAAAAACCTTATATTAAATATCAGAAGTGAGATAAAGTGTAATATATTAATATATATGAATATTACCAGTAAGGCCTGCACATTTAATATATATATTGTTGTATTCAATGATGAATATTTTGAAAGTACAAATTTGAGTGGTTAAATTTCGCCCGAGTCTTTTCTATATCAAAATAGTCGAGGGCTGATGCAGGACAGAACGGCGATTCCGTTGGTCTACCACATCGGCCGCTCCTTTACGACCGAGACATCGTCGCTGGGAGCAAAGCGACTGGCTCATCAGGGCAGTGCCCGACAGGAATCGAAAGGAAGTTGTAAATCAGGTCGACCAGTTTTGGTGGCTTAATCAAAGTCGATGTATCGCTATCGCCTATGGTCGGCTAGCATTTGTTTAATCCTTAGCTACTTTAGTGTTTTCGTTAATAACAGTCCGTCAAACTATTATCATGTCAACCAAGGTGTACCACAAGGATCAATACTAGGTCCCTTTCTCTACAATATCTTAACATCTGATATACCAAGGCTACTAGAATGTCAAATAGCAATATTCGCGAAATGATGACTAACTATTATACAAAATGGAAAATAAAGCTGAATTTTGGCAAATTACAAGCTATCTTTTTAGCAGAAAGAGAAAGTCTTGTTATCTTCTAAGCAATCAGCTCAACGTTAATGGTGCAAATGTCAAATGGGACTCAAGTGTTAAATATCATGGTATTTATTTAGACCAAAAAATTACTTTTGGAGAGCATATTGCTAAGACTTTGCAAAAAGTTAGCATTGCTATAAGTATATCATATCCTCTAATAAACAGGAAGTCTTGTCTTACCAAAGAGAATAAAATGACAATCCAAAAAGTTGTATTCCAAGCAACCCTTCTCTATGCCAGTTGTGGGGAATATTAGCAAAAACTCACATTAAAAAACTGCAAGTATCACAGAACAAGCTGCTGAGAATGATGCTGAACCTTCAACGATACCATCTCACCTTAGATTTACACGAGAAGGCAAATGTAAAAATGATTTATTTTAGAATCAATAAATTAACTAGCATTTTTTTTGGAATTTTTAAACCTCTGGAAATCCACTCATTGATTCCTTAACCATATTGTGATGTTAATTGTAATTATTTTTTGTTTAATATTTATTAACTTATTTGATTGTTCAATATTTATTAATTTAGTTGTTTGTTCACATATCTATTATTTATTTATTTAACTGTTAATTTCTTTATGTTTTCATGTACTGTATATTATATATTTGTTTATCATTTTTATTAAATTTTAAAGTTATTCATATTCATTATGTATTTATTATTATTATTTTTTTATTTATTTATTAACTTATTTATTTATATATTTATTTATTTATTTATTTATTGTCTTATTTATTTGTTAAGAAGTTTATTTATTTATTCAAATTATTTATTTACTTACCTGATCATTATTCTTTACTAACCAAACAACTAATATACTAAAATATACATATGCATGTACTTATTTATTATTATTCATACTAACTTCATAACTAATGTTATGAAGTTTTACATTTTATCCGAGTCAAAATGTTTCTGCGCTTTTTAATTTGCATTGAAGGTTTTGTTTGCATTGCAAATTATAATGTAATACATATATCAAATTTCTGTATGTGAACTGTGCGGTAGCATACTAAATGTAATTGTAATTACGAAAATAAAGATCTATCTATCTACGTTAGTGATAACGGATGGTGGACCTGATATGTGGCACTGTTGATGGGAGCCAAAAAAGATATGGTATGCCAGAGCAATTCCGTATAGGTCAGTTAGTTATCTATAAAACTTTTATACGTCCAAAGTTTGAATATAAAAACTTCTTCTAGGAATGCTCATCACTTTCCCATTGGGCCTAATTTCGGTTGTATCGTACTCTCAAGTACAGAGATTCGTTCTTTAGCCGCACTACACGATTGTGGAATGCTTTACACAGATCTGTCTTTTTCTCTAATTCTAATAGTGATATTCAAAAATTCAAAACCAAATGTACAACTACAACTCCTTTTAAATCCCCTCTGCCCTTACCAATGCTCCCACTGTGTGTCATACTATTGATAGGTATCAAAACCTCTTGAAAGTCGGTTTAGGGATGATAATTTTACGTGATAACGTCATATGGTAACATTGATGGCAGCAACACCAACATACAGCCCGTTCACTCACACCCACAAAGCCACACATACACATCCCAATATCTACATCTGCTTTCTACTTTAACAAAACTCCGCCTATTTTGTATTTCTTTTTCTCTTCTTGTTCTGTTGAAATTCGAGTGTAATTATTTTGGGAATTTGCGTCTGTTCTTTTTCATGTTCGCCTGGTGCTTGCGATCGATTTTGGTTGAAAGAACCACAGTATCGCGGTTAGCATAAGTCATGAGTCTAATCAGCACGAGTCATGTTGTTTCGGTCGTGTAGCCTGTCATCGATTTATAAGACGTCATCGCAAATGATTGAATTTCTTTGGTAGTATCTGCTAAATGGATATTAAAATCCTTTGCATCGATTGACTAGATTAGATTGGATTCTTAACTATAGAAATAAATGTAACTTTCCGTTTAATACTACTGATACTCTCTTTCATTTTACTTGCGATTATAGGTACTATAATGCAAGTTATGCATTCGTGCAGTTTAAAAATTTTGAGATAACAATCAAACATGACATAACGATGATAGAGAAACATTTTTGAGTTACTAGCGAAAATCCGTCCGTCTGTCTGTACGGATGTATTTTGGATTGTAGCGTAAAAGGTTTGGCCAATTATCTTCAAATGTAGAACTTAAGGTTATTTTGACATTCTGCAGAGGAGTTTTTTGATTTTTTTTAGCTAAAAAATTAACGGTACCTGTCATATGACCATTATGTAAAAGCTTATTTTTCTCGAAAACAGCTCCAAGAATTTTTATGAAAAAAAGTCAGTGTACTACTTACTGTTGGTAAGCATTATATTTTCGTTGAAAAAAAATAATATGGTAAGTTAAAAAAGGTACCTCCCATAAAACCGTTTATTTTTCTTCTTTTGAAGAAGATGTAGGAAGCCTTAGTAATTTTGCATTAGTTTTTTTTGGAAACCTTTTTTTGTATTTTTAATAATTTAATTTTTTTTTTAAATCAATCAATATCTACATATTTTGAAAACGGGTAAGTGGTTTTTTTTTAAATTTTGTTTTTAAATGTATGTTAGGTTTGTGCTTAAGTTTGTATTCTTGAATTATTTTTTTTTAATTTTTTAATTTCTCAAAGAAATAAAATAGCGTTTAAATTATTTCACTCAATACTTTATTCGAACAATCAAAAGTCACAAAAATCGAATAAATGCTTTGATGTTCACTTTAATTTTCTTAAATTTTATTCTACAATGTGACCGCACATATGAGCAAGTACGTGCGATCCAGTCGTGCAATTTATTTTAACCTATAATCTGAATTAATTTCGAATTTTTGTAATTTTATTGCTTTACGAATAATTGGATAGTAAAAGATACAGATGCGATTCTCCTAGCCTACAGGTATAACTGCAACTTGTCCAGAGCTACTACTTAATTGCATCCAATAAACAGCAAAGATTAAGATTCCAACCATCAAATTGCACACAAAACCTTTAGATAGTCTCTAGTCTGTGAAAAGTTTCGTAATTTTTCACAGCTAAGTATTTTTTTTTTTTCTATTTTTTTATTGGAATTCGAAATAAACTGTTTGCCTAATAAATCTTCTAAAGATACTTTAAGTTTAAGACAAACAAAAAATTAGACAAGAAAAGCCGATAGCACCAAGTCCGCTGTTGCCGCCTTAAGTTTGGTTTAAGGCCTCGAACAACGCGCAACGGGAGATGAATATACGCATCTGGACTCTTGCGACGACGGCTTCAAAGGTGCCTTTTAACTTTGGCACATTACAGTCTACGGCAACTTGTCATTTTCATTTTAAACTGTGATATCTATTTGAGGTTGACACGTGACAAAAATTCTCAAATAGCAGTTACTTAGCCATTTGTTTATTGACTTCGCGCGCACACACTAAGTGGTGCAAGAAAGAACGCAGTTTTTGTTGTCTTCAATTTTGTTAGCCATAGTGTAGTTTATGCCTGTCGACTTGAAATGTCAAAAAAAAAAGAAAATGGAGAAATACTTGAAACCTGCTGGACTTTGAAGGTAATAATATTTTATGGATACCTACTCGGTGAAACGGGGTCGCAAAATAAATTAGAAACGAAACATGTCAGTGTTGTCGAAATGAAACATTCGCAAAATCATGTCTGCGTTTAAATTGACACCGCCAAACGCATGGGTCCGGGGATGGAAGTCATTTTGAATAAATTTGAAAAAACACCCTAAATTCGTGACATTTCTTACCAAAGACAATATTCTTCGAGAGAACGTTGTTGGTTGAAAGATCCTTAAAAGATCTCTGATTCCAATTTCAAATGAAATCAATTCACAGTATAAAATCTCCTCTGGAATAGGGTGAATAATAATTGACCACGGAAATCCAATACAGCATTTGGTTTGGTTTTGTGTGTCAAAAAATTGAGATAAATCTGCGTTTGGTTGCGCATGAAGTATTCCGCATCCAACTAAATGTATCTCTGGACTCGGAGTTGTTGTTATAATCACATGTGTGGCGTTATACGATACCATGGTTCCAGCGATGGAATGGCGATGTTAATGATGATAAGCGATTCTGTGGAACCATCAGTGAGAAACAAGAACATTAGTCGCATTGATATACATCATGCATATGGAAGTGGAGCTCTACTGAAGCATCTGAGGTATTTTTGTATCTGATGCTATGTATGTCTGATGTGCATCAGCGGCAGATACAAATTGTTGTATCTAGAGTTTGGTTCTAAAGATAAGGGATGATGGTTTGAAGAGTGAAGGCAAGAGCTGTTGATTGTGCCCGGAAGCAACGTTCCGAGTGGATGGAATTTTATAAATTTATTTGTACTTCTAAGTAATGGACGAGTGGGTAAGTTATCGCTTGAATGGATGGATATGGATTGGTTGGGTGAATAGATAAATAGCTTGATTTAGGGGGAGGAGTGTTCATGCGCAAGTGTTGAAATATTATCATAACTGATGCTGTTAATATATTTGTGTACTTCTTACATTAAATTTAATTTAAATTTCATATTTCTGCACCATAAATTGACTCGAATTCGGAAATTAAAGGTCGAATGTAAATGTCCTTATGATTTTTGATTTTTTTTTTCTGAGTAAGGTCCCCACAATGCCAGATTTCTCCAATAAGAGAAAGATTTTGCGGCCCAAGATTGGCATCTTAGAGCTTAGATATTAAATACGATGGTTGTGAACGGGCTAATACAAGTCACCAACGCGTAACACTGTACTATTCTACTCCGTCAACGATCCAGGAAGTGCTCGGAAAGCTGGAGTTAGGCTGTTAGTAACCAAAACAGCCATTAGTAGCCTAATTCCATATATAATCATGAATTTGCCAAGACAATGACGAGAGATTCATTGAAACTTGTGAAACGCTTGGTGGCACATAAAGTAAGCCGGGTGTCTACGGACAGACAAGCATCTTCCAAAGAAATTGAGATCTTCAGCCGACGTTTTAGAAGGGGTCTCCTAGATGTTTGAAACAGAAGAAGTATGCCGACATGGGGCTTGCGGCTTGCCTGAGACCACTAGCTGCCGTAAGACTTCGTACAACTATACAATTCGAAGATCCAATGAAATTATCCGATTGCCCAAGTTTAACTTGGATTTCGCAACGAATTCAGTGGCCACCTTCCACACGGAATAAGAAAAATCAGCAGTACAAAACCCGACGCAATCGAAAATGATTGCAGTGTTTTGAAAAACTTTTTCATTTCGGCTGCTTAAATAGAAAAGCCGCTAAATAGTTGTACAGCAGAATCATCTATATCTAAAGGATAACAAAGAAGCTAATTGATGCTCGAAGCTGAAAACAACACATAGGCATAGACGGCTTTGTGCTCAGTTTGGATGAGAACCAACTCAGAAGTTGGAAGGAGCACCTTGCTGCGGCTTTAAACCAATTGAATGACAGCAATGTGCATGTGCAACCGATACCTGCTGAGCTGCCCGAAGCAACAAACTTCTAAAATCCTACCGCACGGCCTGTGTTTCCAAAGGTTTCCCCGACGAGTCTAAAAAGTTAATGTTCGTCAAGCTCCAGAAAATAGGAGATGGAATTAAGTGCGAAAACTGAAGGATTTGTGGTTCGCCTGGTGTTACCAAAATAGTAGTGAAGTTTGTTCTGGAACGCATACTCGATGCTCAAAAAGACGGTTTCTGCGCTGGATCCTCCATGCATTGATCATATGAACACCTGAAATCACAACTGAGCAGCACGTTGAATATCGATCAACGCTACATCTGCTGTTCATCGATTTTGATAAGGATTTTGATCCAAATGTCACGTTTTATACGTTGTGGGATAAGTTTGATGTCCAAAGTGGTGTCCGACAGGGCTGCAAATTCTCGCCAATACTGTTTTTGTTGGTGATAGGATATGTTCTGCGCGCAGCATTTTAATGAGACGAAGGATTCGATGGACTCTGATATCCTGATTATATTCTAATACATCCATCAACATTGTCAATTCTATGTAAACCAAAAATGGGCACGACTGGGTCGCACATATGTACTTGCTCCTATGTGTCTAATTATATTGGAAGGCTTAAGTTTAAAAAAAAACAAGCAACATGT
Source organism: Platycheirus rosarum (assembly GCA_963971375.1). Taxonomy (NCBI): domain Eukaryota; kingdom Metazoa; phylum Arthropoda; class Insecta; order Diptera; family Syrphidae; genus Platycheirus; species Platycheirus rosarum. The sequence goes on along the minus strand of OZ020509.1, from coordinate 117,879,848 downwards.
ACATAGAAAATTAACACGATTTGAATTTGTAAAAAGTGTCAAAACCACAAAACTTAACGGTTATTAGTAAAAAAAAAATGGAGTACGCCATTTATGAAAATAGTTTTTCGAAAATTGGTGGACCTTTTTTGATAAAATCCTGTTTTTTTTATTTTAAGTTTTTTTTTATATATTTTTGAGATTTTAATAATATAACCTAAAATTTAAAATACAATTTCTTGATTAGTTTTAAAAATATTAAATTTTTAAAAGAAAAAAATTCAAAAATTAATTTTAAATAGAAAAAAAAGTTATTGAAAATTTTGGAAAGCTGAATTAATTTGGCAACTTAGATCTTTTCAAATTTAACATTTGATGAAAATCTATTGAACTGTTACTTAAAATTTGGTTTTGATGAAATAAAAACCAATGCCGTTGGAGCCGTTTTCGAGAAAAATAAGCTTTTCCTTTACGGTTATATGGCAGATACCGTTAATTTTAGCCGTAAAAATAAAATGTCAATGAATGCCGCTCAAGCCGTTAAAGCTGCAGATCGTTATATATACATATACATACAGACTGACTGACACACTGACTGACAGACAGACAGACAATTTTGTCACTAACTTTTTAAGACTTCTCTATGAGCGTAATGTCATGTTTGATTGTTATACCATTTTTTTTAATATTCACGAATGCTAAACTTGAATTGGATTATGATTAATTAATCTTAATCAATTTTGTGATTACGATTTTTAATCATTAATTTAAATCCGTTAATCAGATTAATGTTGGGTCAATATTGATAGGATTATGGATCTCCATCAAATGATCACAAGGATGGAGAGAAAAGCTGAATTCGTGGGGCTCAAAATCAAATTCGCTGGTCCGGATGGTATAGCCCCATTCTTTTGAAGAAGTGTTCTTTCACACTGCTAAAGCCACTGCGTAAGCTTTTCCATCGCTCCTTCTCTTCTGGAATCTTTCCTTGAAGGTGGAAAACAGCATTTGTCCAGCCTGTCCCTAAGAACGGTGACCTATTCCCCCTGCTCCTACCGACCCATAGCACTTACGTCCCTTCTTTCAAAGGTCATGGAAACGCTGATTTAACGTCAGCTTAAGGAATATCTTGTATCAGTATGCTTTCGCAGTAATAGTTCCACTGGTGATCTGATGGCTTATCACCGAACAAATCCTTACATCGCTTTGGTGAAAGTAAGATTATTACGCTTCATATTTCCAATACATTTGATAGAGTGTAGCATGAAGCTCTCTTTTCGAAAATGCGTGCTTTTGGAATCGATGATACTCTTGTTCGTTGGATTAGAAGCTATCTTCTGAACCGTTCAAAACATCCACTTTACTGTTTTGCTGACGTCTCTACCTTCAGCTGTTCATATTCGGACGTGCAATTGCAACGGTGCCGTATGTTAAGTTCATTGAACTCAGATTTACACAGCATTGTCAAATGGGGTAATAGGAATCGTATGGAGTTTAATGCTTCAAAAACTCAATACTGTCTTCTGTCGTTAAAGCTCATAAAGTCCATGAATGGCACTTACATCCGAACAGCTTTCAGTACTCGGTATGTGTGTCAACGACGACCTCCGTTGGAACGACCATATATTTGAGACCGCCAAAAATGCTGCTAAGTGCTTAGGTTTTCTGTATCGATGCAAGAAGTTTTTTCCCGTTTATAAGCCCAAAACTCGAGTATAACTCCCACCTCTGGGCAGATGCTTCGCAAACATCGCTAAACCTGCTCGATAGAATACAAAAAAAAAGCATTAAGATTAATAGGAAATAGAAATGTCTCTAGAACACCGACGCAATGTTTCATGTCTTTCCTTATTTCATCATCATCAGGAAACCATCGACAGCAATGCAGTGGAATCCACTAACACAAGAAAGAAAAAGAGTTTGGTGGCTGAGAAACATATGGCATAGAACAGTCGAGGAAGAATCAGCACAAGTAGGTTACTAGGGAACTGAAACACATTTCCGAAAATCGCACACGATGGCGCGTAAGCATAATATAATAAACGGACCTATTTTCAAATACAGCATTTAATCCATTCACCTATTAAATTTCATCAAAATCTGTTAAGTCGCTGAAGTGTATACAATCACATTTATAACATTAGAAGATTACGAATTTCTTAGAATAAAAATCTCAGGGCCATTCAATTCTATAAACAAATTTAGATAATAATTTTAATTCAAATATCCATTGGTTTCTTTATTTAATCTGCGATTTTGTAAAAAAAAATTAAATGATCACAAAGATTTATTGAAACCACCCGAATTTCATTGTATATTTTCAGGCGGGTCTGACAGCAACAAGGGAAAGAGTAAAAAATGGCGCAAAATTCTACAGTTTCCGCACATATCGCAATGTATACACCTCAAAGACAAATTAGGTGAGTGTCATTTTCATTTAATTGGCGCCCAATCTGAGACTCCCTAAAATACATTACATACTTCAAACTTCCTTCCAGATATAAGTTATGGTTACGTCATAGACCAACAGCCCATCGGACGAATACTTTTTCGGCAATTCTGTGAGAACAAACGTCCCATATATTATAGATACATTTCGTTCCTGGACCAGGTGCAAAGGTGAGTGAGGTATCGCCATGCTTTCCATATCTGAATTCATTTCATTCTCAAAACGCCATCATAGTTCATTAGTGATGATTGAGTGAAGAAATCATATTATTTCTAGATACGAAGTCGAATACGATGAACATCGTATTGCAATTGCCAAAGAAATCGGCCGACGGTTTCTTGTGATCGATGTCAGTTCAACGGACACCATTGATGGCAATACAACAACAACAACAACAACAACAACAACAACTGCATCGCCAACAAACGAAGAACCACCCCAAACAGAGACTGACAGCAATCATCATAAACTTCAAAAGCATCACATCGATGCATCGGCCACACAGTGCAATCACAATGGAGAGGAGCACAATGGTGTTGCCAATGATGACAGTGGTGGTGGCGGTGGTTGTGATAGTGGCGGTGGTGGAGGAGGAGGCGGAAACGGAAACAGCACTGACAAGAATAACATCTCATATTGGGAGAGCAACAAAGAGAACTACAATGACTGTCATAAAAACTCTGCCACAATGATGTCAAACACAAAGGGTGGCTTCCGTTATGGCAACGATGATCATGTCCTTGATGTCCTAAACGATGATCTAATCGCCAGGGTACGGGATAAGATAACAAGTAAGTGTGACATTTCATCCAAGTGTCATAAATTGATTTTTTTTTTTTTGTACTTACTCTAGGTGGCAGCAAGGAGTTATTCGAACCATGTGTCAATGCTGTGAAATCATTTTTAGCTGGAGAACCATTCCGAGAATTTGAGACTTCCATGTATTTTCATCGGTAAGTGTAGCGTGTGCAATATTCCTATCACATGTCAAATTAACTCTGACAGTTGAGCATCAACTCCCGCTTTTGCGTTTATGTCAGATGTGTTTACTGTCATTCTGCGTTAACTATTGATGGTTGTTTTCTTACGAATAAAAACCGAATTCACTTTGTTGATAAGATTCCGTTACTTTAAGGAGTTGATGGCTTAGGGTGGCAAGCTGTCACAATAAGCATTGAATAATATTAACTCCAACAGTAAATACAATTGGAAGATGTTTTGGTTAACTTTGTGTTTTTGTATTCGTGTGGGAACACGCATCTGACAGATTGTTATTCGGGGGCTTAATTTGACAGGTTCTATAAGTTGAAATTAATATTGCAGGTGAAATGCGGTTTCACTTACATATGTACATAATTTAAGGTTTAATATTTCTTGAGTTCCAAATTTCAACGCAATTTAAAGATACAAATCTTAAAATAGCATTTTTATAATTTTCTTTAGATATTTACAATGGAAATGGTTGGAAGCACAACCTGTAACGTATAAAACATTTCGAATGTATCGTGTCCTTGGTAAAGGAGGATTCGGTGAAGTCTGTGCATGTCAGGTAAGATTTGAAACTAACTCTTTTTGAGGATTTGAATAATTTTAACTTTTTTTTTCATTTTTAAGGTACGTGCAACAGGCAAAATGTATGCGTGCAAAAAATTAGAAAAGAAACGTATCAAAAAACGAAAAGGCGAATCAATGGTTCTAATAGAAAAACAAATTTTGCAAAAAATTAATTCACGTTTTGTTGTCAATCTGGCGTATGCTTATGAGACAAAAGATGCTTTGTGTTTAGTTTTAACGATAATGAATGGTGAGTTTAATTATTTTTTCTTATACAAATCTGTATTTATCTTTAAAACATGGTTTATCACATTAATATCGAATTAGCTTCAATTTTTACAATACTTTTGTAATTTGCTTTTAAAAAAATAAGCAGCCACAACTTTTAAAACGTCAGATAATCTATCGATAATGACATAACCTATAAAGTGAAATGTCAAACTATTGGAGTTGTTTTGGCACTAAGTGAAACCGAAATAGGAGAGGCTTTCGTTCCCACTGATTTAATTATCTATCCATTATTCTTTTCTTATTAGTCTTGTCGTCTATGTAAGGAATAATGTCGCATACCAATTTCAACTTCAATATAGTTCATGTGCCAGCCTCTTTTTTAATGTTTTATGGTTTAAATGCTCGGTAAATAAGCGCTTGTTTCCCTAAACAAAATCCAAACCTGGACGCGAATTTGATGGTGTCTCACTTCATCTAAAGAATTGTTTCTTTGCAGTCTTGCATTCAAATCGTTTTTACGGCTGATTTTAATGTTCGCAATTCTCCATGGTTTCTCCATACCGGCCAGTTTAAAGGTCAAGGACCTCCATTTACTGTAATTCTCTGGCCGGCATCGTTTTTAAACAATTACGGCACCAATTATTCCACCAGCCCATAAAGAATACCAAACTATATCATCACTCACGCTAACCGCGATACTGTGGTTCTTTCAACCAAAATCGATCGCAAACGTCTGCTGAGCACCAGGCATATATACATATTACATATATACATATGTGTGTATGTATGTCGAGTATGTACTTCTAAACCGCCGAATGGATTTTAATGAAACTTACGTGGTAAATATAGTTTTGTCCAGGGATCGTTCCCCTCGTGTGAATGTTTGGTCCCGCTTACATTATTTTCGCATTTCAAATTAAAACATGTGTTTTCTAGGGCGTAGTAACGCGCGCCGGGTACCGCTAATTAAATATATAACTGGTGCGATTGGTACTAGGTTGTTGGTAAAATAATATTTTTGGTACTAGATTTTTAGTACTAGAATTTAGTACTATTGTATTTTGGTACTAGATTTAGTACTTTGTAGCAGATTTAGTAATAGATTTTTTGACGTGACAAGTGGCATTGTATATGGTGTGAGTGAACGGGCTGTATGTTGTTGTTGGTGTCATCAATGCTTTTCTAATGACGTTATCACGTAAAATTATCGTCGTAAACCGACCTTACAGACAACCAACTTTTTAATGAATATAACGACGCGACATCACAACAATGGCTTGAGGATAATCCACACTTCAAATGCGGATGTTTCCTAATTGAAATAGCCATTCAACCAAAAATGAGCTTCTTCTTGTGAAAATCGGGATAAACACCATTCGCGTTACGAGCCGGTGGTTGTGCGGCTTAAAAGCAAAGTTGATGGACATTGGACACAGACCCGATTGTCATCTTTACCGATGCTGCGCCCTACAGCATCAATAACTCCTTCGGTACGCAGTGTACGACCATAAAATGTATGTAGTGCGCGATGCGTTCCACGAACACATTACAGATGACAAAACGGCTGTCAATGAAAACAGTGCTGCTAACCTAAAGCTTTATACCTATAAAATAAACTATTTTAAAGGCGTCTACCATTTACACTCTACTGTAACTAATTTCTTATAAAATAAAAAAAAATATTTAAAAGTTTTTTTGCCGTAATTTTGGGAAATTGTAATTACATAAAGAAAAGGGTTTGCCATTGTGTTTTAAAAATGATTAAGGGCTGCGGCCGAAGCCCAATTTTCCCAATTCTGTGAAAATCAGAATCGGTGGCCATCTCGTTTTGGGCCCATTAATCCATAAAGTGGATGGACACAGCTCCAATTGTTGCGCGCGATGGTGCATGGACCGAACCGAACCATTATTTTGTCAATAAATTTGCACGATTTGTAAACGTTCTTCAGGAGTAAGTCTATTCATTATGAAATGGCAAACCAAACTGAGTAAAAATCAATTGACAGCTGTCAAAAAGACCAACTCCGAAAAAAGTATTGCCAGATTGAAAACCACGTCTAAAAAAAACACCCTTTATTTGACGGGCTTACCACCATTACTTAATTCCACGAGAAGTGTAACATTTTTAAACGTCAGATACCAGATGATCGATAGAAATTGACATAAACAATCAAGTGAAAAGTCAAACTGTTTTGAAAATGGGTTGATTGATTTTTTTTAAATAATTTTCCCAGATGAAAACTACAGATTTCCTAAAAATGACATGCTAGAAAAAAATTTAAAATATTTTTTCGAAAAGTTTTTTCAAAAAAAACGACTTTAAAAAAAACTGGTCGAACGATTTTCAATATTTTTTTTCCTCAATAGTCATTTCGTTTTTAAATGTTATTGCATACTTAGTTTTTCCGAGAAAACTTTTAAGCTAATTAAAAAAATGAAAGAATTTTCTAAAAAAAATTATGTTTTTATTTTAATAAACGTGTGGTTTTCAATCTGGCAATACTTCTTTCGGAGTTGGTCTTTTTGATAGCTGTCATTTGATTTATGCTCAGTTTGGTTTGCCATTTCATAATGAATAGACTTACTCCCGAACAAGTTTGCAAATTGTGCAAATTTATTACCAAAATAATGGTTCGTTTCGGTGGAGCATAGCATCGAAGAAGGCCCAACTGAGTCCACCATCGCGCGCAATAATTGGAGATGTGCCCATTCACTTTATGGAAGATTTTGCGGAATGATCTTGGTTTGCAGGCTTACAATATCCAACTCGTGCAAAAATTGAAGCCGAACGACCATCAAGCGCGTCACACGTTCGGTGAATGAGCCCAAAACGATATGGCCATCGATCCCGATTTTCACAAAATTGGGCCTCGGCTGGAATTTATTCGTGCCAGCCGCGGCGGTAACTTCCTCGAATTCATTTTTAAAACATAATGCAAACCCTTATCTTTATAGCCAAGCTAAATTCTTGGCCATAACATTAAACTATATGCGTTTTATTTCTTCTTGAAAACCACACGTCTAAAAAAACACCCTTATATACATACATATGCAGCCACTAAGCAATTATCTAACATAAGAACAAGTTCGTGCGACCCAGTCGTGCATTTTTTTAAATTTATTCGACGATGTGACCGCACATATGAGCTAGTACGTGCGATCCAGTCGTGCAATTTATTTTTGTTGGTCTATATAAGGCATTTTTTTTGAATTTTTAAAAGGTGAGGTCAGCATGTGAAGCAAGATCCCCCCTTATTCCGGTGAGCTAAGCCGTGCCCGCTAGCCTGACACTGCTCCCACAACAGACATTATATCCCTTCCTGTCCACTCATACATCTCGTATATCCATTTTTACCTCCTGCCACAATGTCCGATTCCCTCATTTGATACGAAGGCTCTATTGTTTACTCCCAGTCATTACCTGCCTATCTAACTTCCAGCTCCTTCCTACTTCTTATACAGTATCTCATCTGCCAATTCATAACCTGCTCTTTTTTTTTTGATAGTCGCTCCACTCCTACTTCTTAACCTATTCTATCCTAACCCCATCTCTTATGTTATATTTACTATCCTAATCCCTTTCAAGCTTTGATTTCCCAAATACACTATCCTATTCCACCACCTAATGCCTCATTTAAAATGGCAACATTAAGTGAATAAATGGATAGGACCACAGAAACTTTGACGATTAACACAAAAGCAGATACCTCCGTTTAATAAAACAATAACTTTTTGTTAAATTTGACACAAGAACTAAAAAAAGTAAACAAAGTGGCAAAGGTCACTGCCTACGTCACAGAAATAAAATCCCAACTTTCATTTGACAGCACGGCGTAATCCTTTTTGTATCATTCTTGGCTAAAATTTAGCCTGCTCTGGAGCAGGTTCAATAATATACCAATTTAGCCTGTCAAAATGTATCCTTGGGATCAAATTTAGCATTTTATCGCAATTGGCACGCAGCTTAAGGGGCGTTCATGCAAATGCTTGTGGAAGGGTAGAATTTCCTGCATACAGTGTATAAATTTAAATTTAAATTTGCAATGGTTTAGTTATGTAAACTCTCTTTTAACTGGATGTGTTGCCGCAACAGGCGTAACTTATTCTTTAGGTCGGGTCCTTAAATCCATACGATTCAATTTGGGCCATGCGAAATTGGTTTTCATCGTTTTGTAGCGCTCGCCATTGACATTGACCGTTCACAAACGTGCCGCCAAACATTAAAACGGTCAGTTTTTGTGGATGCATTGTCGCCTGGTTAAATTCGTGTGACTGGTTCCGTCCTGTTAAAAATAAAAATGAGCTTCGTCGCTAAGAATGATTTTTCGATGAAAATTTAATTACTCTTCCAAACACTCCGAAGCCGTGTCAGCTTAGTAAAGTAACGGTTTAGTCGTTTACGAAATTTGGCGGTGTCAAATCGGTCCACAAATAAGAATTTTCGAAAAAAACTGACATCAGCGACACCTAGGGGTAATTAAAATATACAAAGTTACTTCTTACAACAACAGCTACATTTCTGTCAATTCTGTCCTGTCAAAAAAGGGACGGAATTGAACTGAAAAACGCGCCTACAGTTCCACCTTTTGAGAATTCTCCGACTTTTACTCTTTCCTTATCCTTTGTATAACATTTACGAACAAACCTTAAGGATACAAGGCCTAGTGACTTATACTCTCAACCATTCCTGTGTGCGTGTTGTTAATCTGCAAGAATGGAAGAGACCTACAATTTACCGCCGAGTCCGAACGGCTTCATGAGATGCACTTTTTCGAGACAAATTTTTACTCTTGGAAATTTTATCAGTTCCTCGCAAGAGGCAGTCCCCCGGAAAGGAAGGTGGCTATGAGCGCGACTGAAACCCAGGCTCTTCGCTTAGCAGTCCTACACACTAACCACTAAGCCAAGGGGCAATACTTTCAAGTTTTAAGCAACCGAATAGGTAATACACGATTAATTTTTTATATATAAAGATTAATCTTTTTTTTTGTCGCAGACTATAAAACTTTAGGTTTTGTGATCGAAGCTCATTTAAATATTTTTAAAGTCGATTAAAAAGTTTAATTTATAATTAATATCAATTCGTGCATTACTTAACAAAAATGGTAAAACAGATAATATGTAATATCGTCAATTGAATTCAAAACATTTTAAGAGCATTTAAGCCATGGGTAAGGGTGGCCTACTCATTTTTTTCGGACAGCTTCATTCATTTGTTTCCAATGTGAATGCCAAAAGTGTTTTAATATTTACCATTGCATAAATAGATCCCGTTATGTTTATATCTATGTATGTTTAAAAATGTAAATAAGCTTCATTTGAGTGTTTTCATGTTTTAAGGTTTATTTACCGATTCCCGTCCTTTTTGGTTGAATGAATTCACAAAAATAAAGCCTGCTTTCGGTTTTGCTTCAGGGAAAGTTGTGCGGGTTGGGATGAAAAAGCCTTTTCCAAAATCGTTTGTATGGACTGAAAAACACACACACGCTCCTCTACAAGGAGTAGTATTTACACACATTATTGTGCATTAGTTCGCCTCGTCGAATGACTTTGCCTTTATAAAAGCACCAAACTAATATTTCACATTTTTCTCCATCTCTTTTCCGCATTCTTTTGAAACTGTAAAGGTGGTGATTTGAAATTTCACATTTACAACATGGGTGGTGATCCGGGATTCGAATTACTGCGAGCCAGATTCTATGCAGCCGAAGTGGTGTGCGGCTTGGAGCACCTCCATCAGCAGGGCATTGTTTACAGAGATTGTAAACCCGAGAACATTCTACTAGACGACCATGGTCATGTGAGGATATCCGATCTGGGCTTGGCAGTTGAAATACCCGAAGGCGAGATGGTTCGAGGACGTGTCGGAACTGTGGGTAAGTGTTTTCAATCAACCCGATTCTCTTTTGATTTTTTCTTTGTTTTTTTCGTTTTTTTATTTTAAAATCCTTCTTTTTATTTAAGAAAATAAATTGAATTGATTTAGGATAGTGTTGACGTAGGGATAGGTCAAACTGTTTTTTCTATCCTTTCGATTAGAAGGATGTATATGTACTTTTGGTTCTCATTTCCAGAAATTGATTATTGTTTATGGTTTCATTTTTTGCAAAAGGTTATATGGCGCCTGAAGTTATTGATAATGACAAATACTCATTCTCACCGGATTGGTTTAGCTTTGGATGTTTGCTGTACGAAATGATCGAAGGACAGGCACCTTTTCGAATGAGAAAAGAGAAAGTCAAACGGGAAGAGGTAGACCGGCGAGTTAAGGTAAATATAGTCATTATTTTCATAATGTTTGACTCTCATCTAATTCTATGCCACCTTGCAGGAAGATCCTGAAAAATATTCCACTAAATTCAACGATGAAGCCAAATCCCTTTGCCAACAGCTTCTCGCAAAATCCATAAAGCTCCGACTTGGTTGCCGAAATGGCCGTCAGGGGGCGCGTGAAATAAAACTGCATCCATTTTTCAACGTTATCAATTGGAAACGTCTGGAAGCGGGAATGGTCGAACCGCCCTTTGTGCCAGATGTAAGTGAAATTTAAAAAAAAACCTCCGAACTTGATTTAGGATTTCCTTTATTTTCTCGCAATAGCCTCACGCTGTGTATGCCAAAGATGTCCTTGATATTGAACAATTCTCTACCGTCAAAGGTGTCAACATAGACGAGTCCGATTCAAACTTCTATACGAAGTTCAATACCGGATCGGTGTCGATATCATGGCAAACCGAAATGATCGAAACGGAATGTTTTCGCGAGCTGAATGTTTTTGGAATTGACGAATGTCCTACTCCTGATTTGCTAATAAATGCCACCCCAGTTATTGAAAAAGCCGGTTGTTTTCCATTTAGAAGAAAGGTTAATAGTCTAACTAAGACAAGAGAATTCGCAACTATATAATGAGTGTTCTTGTTTTTTTTTTTCTTAAAATTTCATTTTAGAAGAAGCAACCAGCTAGAACTCAGCCGATACCCATTCCTGAACATTTGCTAACAACTAGTCACAGTGTTTCTTCAGCAACCGTTGAAAGCTGATAGAACTTAATCAAATTCTAACTTCTGTGTTGTATTCATCCTGAAACGAAAATCAAACTCTGAAGAAAAAGAACACTAAGTTGAAGATGTTGAATTGAAAACAAAAGACTTTTGCTGCCAGGACAAAGAGTAAAACGTTTTAACACAAAGTAAAATCAAAATGTGCAAAAAATGTGTTCTACAAGTCTTTATACATGTATAAATTAATTAAAACAAAAAAAAAAAAATGAAAAACTAAAATCAGCAATTTTAAATAAGAACTAAAAAAATTGAAAATTTCTGTGTCGAGATAAAAAATAAAAATAAATATAACACAACATTCATTATATCATTAATCAAATAAAACATTTTAAAAATAATATTTTAAAAAAACTCACAAAATAAAGAAAACTACACGCATAAATTACTACAACCATTTATAAATACTTATATACAACAAATTAATATTAAAACAAAAACGCGCAATTTTTTTGTTCAATAAAACTTTTATTTGTTTACTCTGTACAAAAAAAAATTAAAAATAAATTAAATTTTGTTTGTTATATACATATTAGGATTATTTAGTGAATTTTATTGTATTTTTAAGATATTTTCTCTTTAATTTTGTTGATGGAGGTGACGAATTGTATTTAATTGCATTAGTTTTTTAACTATTTTATTCAATATTGATTTTTTTTTAAATTGTAATATAAACGTATGTATTTTTGTTTTTAATTAAGTTGACTATTAATATAAAATTTATTTTTATACATATTTAAGTATATTAAAAAATATTTAGTATATTAATCTAGTTTTTTTTCGTTTGTGTGTAATTTAGTTTATTAAAACATATATAAACTGGGAATTATAATGAATTGTTTATGTTTAAATGAAAAAAAGAATTTAAAGTAGATAATATACTCGTATATGATTAAAACAAAAATGAATTTGTATGCAAAACTTATGATAAGTAGTGTAAAGAAGAAAAAAACGATAAATAATAGACGAAAGTATTTGTTTTGTTTTTTATTTTATTTTATTTCTTTTCAGTTTTTATTTTATTTATTTTTTTCTTACTGTGTTATATTGATAAAAGTAAAACTGCACAATATTGAGGTTGTATTCTGTATGCTATTTTGACAATCCCAAACATCCCAACGCGAATTGAAAACCAGATAGACATTTATTATTTTTTAATAATTAAAAAAAAAAAGAAATACAAATACCTTCGTTGGTAGCAATAGTCTCTCCTAAGCTAAGCCGAAGAAAAACCAGAGTTCGTTGTCTGTAAAGTCGGTTTACGGACGATAATTTTACGTGATAACGTCATAAGAAAACATTGAAGGCAGCAACACCAAAATGCAGCCCCTTAACTCTTACCCACAAAAACTCTCACACATACACCCCAATATCTACATCTACTTTCTACTTTAACAAAACTCCGCCTTTTTTTTAATTTGAACGGAATTATTTTGGGAATTTGCGCCTGTCCTGTTTTTTTTCATGTTCGCCTGGTGCTTGAAATCGATTTTGGTTGAATCGCAGTTAACATCAGCATGACATGACATCAGCATGAGTCTTATCAGCATGAGTCATGTTATTTCGCATGTGTGTCATCGATTTATAAAACGTTATCACGTCAAAAAAAAAATTAGAAAACTGAACATAGTAAATGAACGCGAAGGCATTTGAATGAGCTCACTCTGTGTTATGCTGATTCCTTTTTAAATTTTCAAAAAAAAAAGATACATTTTAATTTTCATTTTACCGACTTACTTACTTTTTTAATTTTGGTGGGGCTACATAGCGTGGTGGTTCTGGGCCTGGTTAAATATGGCCCTCCAGCCAACTTGATCCCTAGCGTGCCATCTCCAATTTCGCACCCCAAGCAGTCTGAGGCCCTCTACGTGGTCGCTCCATCGACCCTTGTGTTAAAGACCTTGCGCATTGGAGCGTTGGTGATTATTCGCTGTACATGGCTGAGCCATCTTAGCCGTTGCATACAACAACGAATTACTTACTTTTTCGCAAAAAGAGCCATAAATCGCACGTAGTACTTTCACCTCGAATATCCCAATAGAGTTTTTATCCAAGTAGGAAAGGAAGGTTGCTTCTTCTTATCATCATCAGCATCGGCACAACAACCGGTATCCAATCCAGCCCACGTTCAACAAGTTCTTCCATACATTCCGATTGCTGGCCGATGCAATCCACTTACACACTCTTAGGTTTCGGGCTTCCTGGTGTACGTCATCCTTTCAACGTAGGCAAGGTCTCACATTGATATCTACCATTAAAAGAACTGCAAAAGACTTTGAACTGGTTCCCATTCTCTCAGCTATGTAGGTGCCCAGCCCACCACATCTGCTTCGATGTAGATTTTATACAATTCATGGTAGACACATGTAAGACTTTCCTCTCCAACGCTGTTAAGAAATTAGAGTGCCTTTTAGTAAGCACCTAAGGACCTAAGTCTCGGATGCGTATGTGAGTAATGGTATAACCATAGTCTGCGGCTACTTCAAATTCATGCTCCACTACTGATAGCTGGATCAACACTTCTCGCAGACGTAACCACCATGTACTTTGTATTTTCCTTCATTAATATGCATCCCCTGGTTTGTGCTGCCTGCTCGATCTGTATGAAAGATTCTTGTACAGCTTTCTGACTTCAACCGATGATGTCGCTATCGTCTACTGGACTTGGTGACGGTAATCCCTCTTGTTGACTTGACAGAGTCACGGATTGCTTTCTCGAACGACAGGTTGAAGAGGATGCAAGCCAGACCATCCCCGTGTCAGAGTCCATTAAAGATGTTGATTGATCTGGACAGCAAACCGGCTACTTTTACTTAGCTTGTTAGTCATGGTCAGCCTACATAGATGTGTCAATTTATTTGGGATGCCGAATTCTCTCATGGCCTTAGGCGGCTTTAAAGTTTATAAGCAGATGGTATGTTGAAACCTTAAACTCTAGACTCTAAACTCTCGATTATCGTTCACCAAGAACGATGTATCGATGTTTAAGTGGGTTTCATCGATGTTTCGAAATCGATGCTTATGAATGATACATCGATTTCTCAAAAAATTGATGTATCGCTTGTATGTTGCATCCCTATTGACATTGGCAGAAAAGATTATTTACATGTGTGTGTGCATTCAGATCAAATCTTCCACCTCATCAGAGATCAAATCTTTCGTGTTGAGATTTGATCTTTTTCTAGCAATGAAACTCAAAATTTTAAAAAGTCAAATGTTTTGACAAAGAGCAAATCTTTTCTTGAATGCAACTCGCTATTAGGCAGCCGTTTTTCTTCAGTATGGGCATGGGCGTTAATAAGGGTTAAATGATTGGATTTTGCTTTAATACGAATCGTCATCGAAATCTTGCTGACTCGCGAACGCTTAAAACCCTTTGTCTAAGTCGTCCTCTAAGAGCGAAATCGCCATATACCCACCCCATCAAGGTTACATTTCCCATAATAAACAATGCAGTTTTCAGGCCCGTTCCATTCCATCGCATCTGCTGCATGTGGAATAGTACTCCCTCTCAATCGGGGCCAACAGTTCTCCGCAAGACTTTCCTCTCGAACGGGGTTAAGAGATAACAGTGCCTTTTAGTAAGTTCAGTTCTGAGTCCGTATGTGAAAACTGGAAGACGCAGAAGCAGCTTAGATTTTATGGTAAGATTTCTGCATTTGAAGGCTATTGTAGTAGGTTCTGTAGGATTTTTCTCCGTATTTCATTCTCCATAGTACTTTTGACCCAAACAATAGTTAAAGAATTGCTCTACTTCAAATTCATGCTCCAATAATTGTCGAACCAACACTTCTCCTGTAAATCGGAGTGCTGAATTACTATTAATCAGGTTTATATTATTCGACCCAAATCTTCAGGATAAATTTATGTATCCAGCTAGTCTGAAAGGGTCACCGGCATTGTGGCCAACAGTTTGTTGTTTTTAGGCGAATACATTTCTTTCCTCAGTTCATTTAACTGAGGTCGGCGAAATTAACTCCGTTTGTTTAGGATGTAAGACTGGGAAAATAACTACTGTTTCTTTACAATTGTCGCTGTCTTTGTTTTAAAAACTTGTAAAAAGAGCATTGAAACAACCGATACCAAAGCCGATATACTTCAGGGTTTTGCCAAAAAGAACCCAATGATTTTAAAGACTGATTTCATGTACATAGTCACAATGGAAAAGGTATTCCCTGTAGGTAAATTAATCGGATAAATAAAACAAACAGATCCTGTTCATGGATAACGGCAATTTGAAGGCGGTAAGTATCAAATTGCTTAAAAAAATGAACAAGACAAAACGATATATAAGTAAAATATTATATGCATTTAATAAACAGTAATTATTTTAATCGCAACTTAATAACAACAAATATTTTTGTTTGCAAAGGTCACCCACCATTTATTTTTATAAGCATTTTTCTTGTTATTTTTAATATTTTATTAATTGTGTTTAATTTATTAAAAAAATATATTTTCAATAAAAACCAAAGTCTGTCGTAGCTAGATGACTTACAAACATTTCAGAATAATTCGACGTTAAATCCTATACTATTTATTTATTTGTTTTTGTTTTGCATTGGATAAAAGAATTAAAGTTTTTTATACAAAACATTTTAGGTAAAACAAATTTTACAAGAAAAAAAGATAAAAATTAAATAAACATTTGCAGCATTATATAAATATGTAATACACAATCGTAAATGGACATTAGTTGTGCAATACATATACATTATATGGAAAAAATAGGTATACATAGGTCTTATGATACTCAAACATAGTAGTGTTAATATTATTTGACTAATTTAATCATAACTAAGTTGTTTTAAGTATTAAAACTAATAGTTTATGCTTTACAAAAATAAAATTAATAAACAAACAGACATATACATATACATGACATAAAAAATAAAAACAAAACGCTGAGTCAATACTTACATATAAATATTAAAGAATTACTAATTTTGTAACGTAGAAAATATCAAGCATTAATAAATAACGGCAATGTAAAAGAAAAAGGAAAAAACTTATGAAAATATGTAAAACATGATCTTAAAAATAAAACTTAATTCTGAAAGAAAGTTTTTTTTTGAATATCCTTGAAACTTAATCGTTGATTTTTTTTTTAATTTTACCCCTTTTTTTGGCTTAATGCAAGCTTCATATTCTACATTAATTTAAAACTATGAAACCTAACTTACGACTAATTTAAAGTCGAAACACTTTTCATTGCATACTGAATAAGAATGAATGAAAAGGTATTCAGGGCCCATAGTACGAATTATGATGATAATCGTTAAAAATTCCTCGTTATTGTTAACGTTGCAATTAAGTTTTACGAAAGTCGTTTTGTTCATTTGGAACGCCTTTTGGCGGTCGCCAAATGGAATGAATCAATGAATTCCTAGAAGAAAGTAAAAAAAAAAATCGTAGGCTATACAGTTCCACATAAACTTGGACTAAAATGGGCAGCTTTCAAAATGAAAATCTCTACCAGAAAAAATAAACTACACAAATATTCGGGAACGCGTTGAACAAAAAAGTTAACTACTTAAACGTCAAAGTCATATGATTAAGGCTCTAACATACGGACGAAAAACGCAGCCACAATTGCGTTTGTGATTTAAGCGAATTATTATTTATGTAGATTATTGTGCCAAAAAAAGATTCTCCGAATCCATTTTCTACATAATCCAATCAATTTGGGTGGAATTCTATAAGTGTTCGCTCATTATGTCACTGCGGCCATGTTTGTATCAGAAAAATGTTATCTAAACGGTGTCTTTTATAACTTTCATTGCCCATATGCCAAATCATAAAGAAATTGGCGATTATTGCAACTATTTGTTATTATGTTCAGGGCTGTAAAAGAATGCATTAATTTAATAATTTTACTCATTTGACTTCACGTGGATTTATTTCAATTCAATGACTTCAATAATGACTTGAACTTAAAAAAAATAAATCACCATTCATTCTGAAGTCATGATTTAGCAATCATTTTTTGCCATCATAATTTTGAAGTCAACACGAATGCAATCATTTTGAATGCTCCCTATTCAATGAAGTCACTAGCATTCATTGCATTCACTTGAAGTCAGTGAAGTCATATGAAGTCATTGAAATCATCTGAAGTTATTGAAGTCTGAAGTGATTCAATTTATTGAATCTATTTCTTACTGTCTTCTACCATAAGAATAAATTAAGAAAAAATAAAAACTCCAATGACTTCAAATGACTTCAATGGCTTTATATGACTTCAAAGACTTCAGTGACTTCAAGTGAATGCAATGAATTTTAGTGACTTCAATGAATGGAGAGCATTCAAAATGATTGCATTCGTGTTAACTTCAAAATTATGATTGCAAAAAATGATTGCTAAATCATGACTTCAGAATGAATGGTGATTTATTTTTTTTTCAAGTTGAAGTCATTGAATTGAAACAAATCCATGCGAATTCTTCATTGAATTCATTCCGCAATGATTCCATTCTTTTATATCCCTGATAATGTTTGTTCATTTTGGACATAAAATTATTCAAACAAATTGCCAAAGATTTTGCGGTTTTTAAACGCAGAGTTAAAATGCGCTCAGTTTAAAGGTCTTTAATATTGTTTGTATTGTTACCTTCACCACCTTTGCGTTTATTTGACATAGGAAGTCCGTATATCTATACATATGCATACCGAGTTTATAATTAAAAAGTTTTGTGTGAATGATAATTATATACCGCCAGTTGATTGCCGCGAAACAATCGTCCATTAATCGTTTTCCGTTTGCGGGAACCTTAATATCCCAGCTGACGTAACATGAAACTCATTTTTCTGCCCAAAGAATTTTATAAGGCTGAAATTATCTGGAGAGAGAATTATTTTACTCTCTCGTGAGCACTCTCTTTTGTCAACAACTATGAATTTTGTGTCTGAGAACAGTATTTGGATGTTTTTCGTAAAAATTGACTAAAATTCGTAGTTTTGTGGAGCATGTGGAACAAAGCTTTCATTTGGATACTACTAAACTAAACTGTATTAAATTAAATATTCTTGTAAGTATATTAGCCCAGTTAGTAAATTGAATTTGCGCATTTTGAAGAGTGATTTCTCGTGTTATTTTCTTTTTTAGCCCTAAAAATAACGGTAGGTACCTGCCATATGACCGTTTAGGAAAATCTTATTTTTCTCGAAAACGTCTCCAACGATTTTAATCAAAATTTTTGAATTTTTTTTTGTTGGTATTGGCTATCATTTGATTAGTACCACATATACGGGAAAAGTCTGTTAACGAGACCTTTCATACAACTTATTTTTTTATTTTTGGCTTTCTCGGTTACGGCTTTTTGGATTTCTGTCAAATTTTGTATTTAAGAAGATCTAGGTAGCCGAATTAAATCTGCATATCAAAATTTTGAATAACTTTTTTTGTCTAATTAAAATTAATTTTTGATTTTTTTTTCAAAAAGTCAATATTTTGAAAACTTGTAAAAAAAATTATTTGAAATTTTATAATCACATTTATTTTAATAAATTCTAAAAAACTACATACCAAAATTAAAATAAAATATTTTTTTTTCAATAAACTAAAAATAAAAAAAGTGCGTGCGTACAAAGTACACATGTCAGAAGTGAAACTTCTTTTTTTATGTTTTATTTATTTATAAATTTAAGTCATATCGACGTATGCAAACTAATGACAATGTAAATAAATAAAACAGATCTGCGTTTACTCACTCGCTTGCTCCCTATTCTCGCTCCATGGCTATGTGCTTCATGCTACGTTCGCCAGTTCTCACTCTCTCTCAATCGGTTCAAATGACGAATTGTAAATTAAAATGTCACGTGTTTTTTGTAAATACTAAAATTTCCTAACCTTCAAACGAATTAACATAAGATAATAATAATAATAATTGTATATGAACAAAAAGATAACAATTATATTACTTACTCTGAACTGCTTAGTATAGGACGATTTACAAATTAATCACAAATTATTTATTTATAAATTTAAGTCACTCTACACACTGTATACTAATGATAATGCAAATAAATAAAACAGATCTGCGTTTACTCACTCGCTTGATCCATGGCTATGTGGGCTATGCAGGAGATTTTAAGGGAAATCCACGATGAAGAATCCGGCGGGCACTTAGGAATCAACAAGACACGGAAAAGGTACGGGTACGTTTTTATTGGTTAACTGTAAGAAAAGATGTCGAGAGATGGTGTCGAAAGTGCACCACGTGCAAAGCTAGTAAAGGACCCAAAGTCAAGGCAAGCGCTAAGATGCACCAGAACAAAGTGAGCGCCCCGATTAAAAGGATCAACGACACACACCAAAGAACCCAAAGCAATATAAACATTGCGAGTGACCGCATGAAGACCAGATACGATACGAGAGCAACAGCACCTGAATTCAAAGAGGGAGATCTGGTATGGCTTTATAACCCACATCGCAGAAAGGGAAAATCGCCCAAGCTTCAGCAGGACTGGGAAGGTCCCTACCAAATAGTTACGCGCATTAATGACGTCGTTTTCCGAATCCAACGAGGACCAAGAGCAAAAATGAAAATTGTCCATGTGGATCGACTGCATCGTTACCACGGAAACAATGATGATGTGCTTGTTCGGGACGAACAAAACTAAGAGGGGGACAATGTGATGTGGCAACAAGTTTAGATATTCGGAGAATACATTTTGTAAATTAACGCCATCTGTTGGATTCATTGTGTACAACAACCAACATTCATTGTGTACAACGACCATGCGCCTAAAAGTATGCTACATATTTGCAATATGTTTTAACTGAGTACTAAATCGAACTTGAAGTACTAATTCGAGACTCGAATTAGTACCGAAAGCTTAGATTGTGCCAGAACCAGACAGAAGCTTGTAAACTTGTATAAATACAAGAGTAGATTGCATTGAAAGTTCAGTTTATTTTCGAAAGTGGAATTGTTAACAACTGGAAGTATTAGTAAAAAGTGATTGAATTGAGATTAAATAAAAAGTGTTGAATTATAAAAACGTATTTGAATTGTGAATAAGTGAAATAAGTTAAATTGGTGTTATTTAAACTGAAAGACGTTGTGTTTTATAAAATAAAGAGATTTGTTTTATTATTGTGGAATTTTGATTGAATTTTATTGGTCGAAACCCAGGCGAAAATATTACACTATGTTAATTTTGTTTGTACTTTTACGATTTAAACTGAATTTATTATCAAATTATCCAAATTCAAAGTTTTTTTTTTGTGAAACGTCAAGTCAACACTTTGTGAAGTTAGCTACAATTCAAAGGGTATGTTCAACATTTTCAGAATCATTTCATGGTTTTGGCTCTCACTAGAGTTGTGGAATACCGATTGTTTCTCGATTCGACTGTGAGCTCTCCAGCGACATCCCACTCGACTCGTATTCAGGAATTGGCCCCCAGGATGGATTTGACCGATGGCATTGGTTATGTTGGCTTTGAGGGCCGCTGTGGTTTGTGGCCTATTCGCATAGACCTGCGACTTAAGAAAACCCCACAAGAAAAAGTCTAATGGGGTCAAATCACACGATCTCGGTGGCCAGTTCACATCACCTCCACGTGAGATGACCATGCCCTCAAATCGCTCGTGCAGGAATGACCAATGTAGCATGAACTGTGTGGCACTTGGCGCCGTCCTGTTGAAACCAGATGTCATTGGTATCCACATCATCCAATTCAGGCCAAAAGAAGTTAATAATCATCGACCTATAGCGCTCGCTGTTGACGGTGATGAACTGGTCCAGTGGAAACGGCAAGAACACCAGAACTTGAACGAAGCTGTCTCAGGCAACGTTTCAGGGATGCAATTTGGGAATCCAAATGAACAGTTGCCTCATGACGGTGCTAATGCTCTAATGGAAGAAGATTTGGAAAATGTTTTAGAGCTAAAAATCAATTTTAATATCAATCAAACAAATGAAAATGAAAAAGTAGAGAATGCAACAGATCCACTAAAGACAAAGTCAAGAAAAAAGATGGGCACGACTGGGTCGCACGTACTTGCTTTACCTAACTTTATTCATCTACCGAGCTTAACTCTAACAGATTACGGATATAATACTATAAATATATGTATGAATAAATAAATAATAAAGTGCAAAAGTAATATATTTAGTATAATGAAATGTATGTTAGCTTAAGTTATAATAAATTAATTAATGAAGAAATATTTATTCATGATACATGATATTGAAAAGTAATGATTTAACTTTTTCTCTGTCATCACATAAATCAATTTCGATACAAACTGAATTGAATAATTTGATACTTTTTGTAATAAGTTCATTAAGACCATAATTTATGAATATGCATGGGATTAAATAACAAGTTTCTTGATCTAAGTATTCTTTCCGGTGCATATATCAAGAAAAAATTTAGAAATTTTGGACATTTTATACAGTAAGAGAATACATCATGAACAAACGGTATACATTGAACATTACGTCTTTTTTCAAGAGTATCCAAGCCAATTAAACCACAACTTGTAGAATAAGAGGGGATTTCATGAAGATTCCAATTCAGCTGAGCAATAACAAATCTAGTAAATGTATTTTGAATTCTTTGCAATCGATTTATGGAAGTTTTATAGGTAGGACACCAAATAATAGAACAATATTCAAAAAAAGGACGACCTAGGGACATATAAACAGATTTAAGAACATAAGTGTTTGAAAATACAGCACACGATCGTTTGAGAAATTCAAGCATTGAGTTAGTTTTAGAAACAACATAATCAATATGAAGTGAAAATGACAATTTAGTGTCAAAAATCACACCCAGATCTTTAACCTCAGTTTTTGAAGAAAGTGAAAATTCAGAAACGTTATATGTATATATCACAGGAATTAAAGTACGATGAACAGAAAAGGAATGACATTTAGTAATATTAGAGAAAGCCGATTTAACTTGCACCACTATTGTGTTCATTTCACATTGAAGCTTTTCACAATCATCAATGTTCATGACAAGAGAAATATTTTCAAATCGTCAGCATACATAAGAACATGAGCATGTTGAAGCAGCGTTGGAATATCATTAGTAAAAATATTGAAGAGCAAAGGCCCTAAATGACTACCCTGAGGAACACCAATTGTCCGTGATTCAGAATAACCAATTTTAACAATTTGCTTCCTATTGGTTAGGTAACTAGCAATCCAATTCAGTAGGGTTGAATGAATGCTAAATAGTCTAAGTTTTTCTATAAGAATTTTATGACAAACAGTGTCGAAGGCTTTCACAAAGTCAGTAAACACAACATCAAACTGCTTACCTAACTCAACAGAATTGTAAAGATATTTACTGAAAAGCATTAAGTTTGTTACGGTAGATCTACCTGGTATAAGCCCATGTTGGTGTGGAGAGATTTGTTCTTTAATTGAAAATTTTATTTTACTTGTCACAATTGACTCAGCTTAGGAATGGCAGAAAGTTTAGATATTCCACGATAATATGGGGGCTATAAATGACATTTTCCATTCATCCAAAAATGTACCTGAAGATAGATATAAATTAAATATGTATTTCAAAGGAGAAGCTAATGACGATTTACAGTTAATAAGTACTTTAAAGGGAATCCGATCAGGACCAGCACTTTGATAAGAGTTAAAAGATTGAATGAAAATTTATAATATCATTAGTTGAAAGTTGTAATGACCCTAAATATGAGTGACAACCATCAATGGTATTTACATAAGGAAAACTAATATTTGAGTGATCAACATTAACCGATTGGAAAAACTTTGCAAATAGTTCACAAGTTGATTCAATGCTACGTACTTGCTCTTGTGTGCCTAATTACATTGGAAAGCAAGATCTTTCACAGAAAGAAGTAACATTTACGTTGAAAATAACACATTTGAACTTATAAAAATTATTAAAAACCACAATACTTAACTGTTTTTATTAAAAATGAAGTATGCCATCATATGTCTTAAATAACAAGGAATTTATGAAAAATGTACATATTTCGAAAATTGTAGGACCGGTTTTGATAATATCCTGTTTTTATTTTTGGATTTTTGAAAAAAAAAAAATTTCGAAATTTTGGTAAGCAGTTTTTTAGGATTTATTAATATACATGTGATTATAAAAGATCTGTTTCCGTACTTTTTGAATGAAAGTTTGGGAAAAAGTTTTGGCATCGAGCACGATGTTGTTTTTGTAATTTTTGTGCCCGAGCTTTAAAGTAAAGAAACGCATTTTGGGCTGTTTCTGGTTAAATGTCATACATGACAAGCTTATTGTAAGTAAACGAAATTTTTTGTTCGGAAGAATTAAAGAAAAAATTAAAGCATTTACAATCAAAGCGTTAAACAAAATAATCAACAAACAAAATTTAAAAAATAAATTCAGAAAATTACAAAAAGTACGGAAAAAGACCTAAAGAAAGTGCAGTAGCTCTAGCTAAATTGTACGGGTAGATTCTTGCTGGAGGGGAAATGAAAAAAATGTCAAAAGCTCTTATATTTTCGTGCCAGAAAAAAGTAAGGAAACACTTTTAGGGTATATTTGGGTAGTTTTGGGTAGATTCGTGTGAGCACGGAAACAGACTAAAAATTTGAAATATTTTGCTTTGATTAGTTTTAAAAATATTGATTTTTCAAAAAAAAAAAAAATTAAAACTTAATTTTAATTAGAAAAAAAAGTTATTCAAAAATTTGATATGCAGAACTAATTTGGCTGCCTAGATCTTCTCAAATGTAAGATTTTACAGAAATTTAAAAAGGCGTTACCGAGAAAGACAAAAATTAAAAAAAAAAAACGAAAGGTACTGTTAATAGACTTTTCTCGTTAATTTGGTTCATGTTTTTTATATTCACGAATCCTAAACTTGCTTTAAGTCCCTATAATCGCAAGTAAAAAGGACGAAGCAAGGAAGCTGATAGAGAAAAAGGAAAGCTTATGAAAGATACATTTGATAAACAAAAATCCAACAACAAAAATAAAATGAGGTTACGTTTTGAACTATTGTCAATAAATTCCAACTAAACGTCAACTAGCAGACAAGACGAATGGAATATCAACACCAAAACATGATTGCGGTCTCAACGAGAGCTTCAGCAGTTCCAGCTATAAGCACAGATACTATAGTATCTGTTCGTAGAGGTATTGGAAGTACGTCCTATTTTTTTCGTATGCGCTAGGTTCACTCACTTCCTTAACACACACCCAGTTCATCTTTTTCGATTCCGTATGGCTTTACCTAATCAATTTTGAACTTCACATTGCGTTACATGTAAATATCTCAAGGTTAGGTACTAAGTGTAACTATTCATTGACAGCTTTATGGAAATCGATACTGGTCCGCATTCTATTCCCGATCAAGCGATTCAACTACTAAATGTTGCAACATATGTGTGAACTTCACGCTTGAATGGCTGGCGAAAACTGCACCAACTGATTGCCGCTATCCGGCCATTACCTAGTGTACTTTTCTCTAGATCGATTTAGTGTGATGACACAGTGATCTTACCCGATCAATGTCACAAACATAACATTGAAATAAATATGTCGTCAATCACATCCATGCCAGAGCCAGGGAGCACAATAATGTATCTAACATCTGCGTCCATATTGAAACAACCCACTACCCCCTATCCTATACAAGATCATCCACCCTTTCATGTTCAACGGTTCAACTGACTTGATGAACAATCGAAATAAATCATTTCTCCATCTGGTAGAGTTAAATAGTGTCCCTTGCCTTCTCCGAAAGCACGGACTGGAACTGGGACTGCGACTGTCATCTCTTTAAAGCAAATCTTTTCTTTTCAAAGGCATGGAAGTCATAATCGAGTGTCATGTTTTGTTTTTGCATCTGGCTGTTCATGACGTCATGAAGAAGCTAGATGTATCTATCAAGCTAAATTCGAATTTAAACCTATTTCAGTCTATTGGGCTTAAATTGGGAACACAGTTCGGAAACAAGGACAGTTGTGGTTCGGACGGTTCGAAAGAATGCTGTGGTCTAGTGCGAGTTTTATTAATTAAGATTGATTTGTCGATTAACGGTTTTTGAGCAAGTGGATTTAAGGATGTTTGTCTCAAGGATAACACTTGTGGTTCTGTGTGTTGGGATTGTTGCTTGTGCTGCCAGTACCCATCGGAGCTTAGAGGATGCCCGAAGTGAACGAAACCGATTGGTGCAGAAATATATCAAGACATTGAAAAAGGAGGAGGGGGCGATTCGTTTAGTCGGTGGACCAAATGAGTATGAAGGTGAGTTGAGGTGAATTTAAGGATAGCCAGGCGCAAGGATAAATGTTTTGGAGCGTTTATCAAATTTTAATCTTTCGAATTTGAGATTCTGTTTGTGATTCTGCTTTTTGTTAAATAATCGAAGTAAAAAAAAGGATATTCGGTTACCAAAATGTGCTTGTAGCTTTATACAAAATGTATTGAACCTTTATTCCTGTCAAATTCAGGCACAAATTTATAATTAACTGGTTTATCATTGCCAATGGTGTTAACCATTTAAAGTCAGAGAATCGTTAGTTTCCGGGTAGGTAAATGGGTTTTGTTTAGAGGCGAAGAAATTCGATTTGAAATAAAACACCTTAATTTGAAAATAATTTCGGGTATGTGGCTGGCCGCCGCGGCTGGCACGTACTTAGAGTAATCTGGCGGTCCAATTTGAAGACACTTTTGGCATCGAAGATCGAATGTTGACTTCCATATAGGGCTCAGTTGATTCTTCTTTTCGGCACTGAAATGCGACTTTACATATCTCCAAAGAAAGTGATCTAATGGCTTCAAATCGCAAGAACTGGGCTTTTGAATTAAACCTAAGCTCGTTGATGAGTCAACACGAATTCCTGATATTGCAAGCCACACCGCCAACCCTCTAGACTTGTTTCTAACCTGTGATTCTGATAAATACACAATTCGTGTTTTATTGCATCCAGGCACATCTGACCATTGTGTCATCTTTGGAAATTTCTCATGTCAGCTAAATTCAGTACAAGAAGAAAACCCTAGAAGAACCGTTTGGCAATACTAGAAGAAAGCCAACTAGGACGATCTCAATTGTGTATAATTTCAGAACCTTTAATTGGTTACTATGCTTCCGCAATGATGACATATGTACATAGATTCCATCGCAGATATTTAATGCTTTTAGAAATGACGACATTTTATCCAAAATAGATCAAAAAGTATCAAACTTAAGGAATCCCCATGGTTTTATTCGAGCTTAAGAGGTTATCTGGTTAAGATAATGTAAGTTTCCGTTGTTATAAGGCCAACGCCTTAAGGCTGGGTGTACCTCAGACCAGAACTGAAAACTCAAGTAAACGTACTTGTATCTATATTGGTACCTGGATACCTGGAAAAGGTTTCAGCAAGCTAGAAAGTTCAACATGAACTAAAAATTCGATAAATAATATGCAATGTCCCGAATAAGCAGTAAAAATGTTTGTTAGTTTTGTAAACACGTACGGGATCGATCGTTTACAATTATACTCCTGATGCTGTTCCTGTTTAGTTGTCAAAACAAATTTTGATTTGCTTGCTCCCCGTATCGCGGAAAACTCAACTCCTGTGTAGAAAGGGTAAATGATTTGATGGGGCTAATTTTCTCTTGCACTCTATCAGTCGCAAGAGTCTTGAAAGATCAAATATAAACAAATCCGCCGTTTTCGTAGCACCAGGTCAGCTAGTGACTTGATGGTATACCTCACCGAAAAGTGAAACCAATCTTTCCACCAATCTTTGCACTTGTTATTTTTGAGGCATTTAATAGATTTTGACTTTGCCATGAAATAAAATCTTATGCAAAGAGGTTCAAAACGTCATTTTTGAGTTTATTGCAGTTTTGAAATTGAAACTAAAGCGCACCAAATTTTTTGACTTGACTTATTCTAGATGTAATGGTGGTTCGACAAATGCTTGTGTGTTATCATTGCTACAAATGCGGCAGTTAAAATAATTTTACCACAAGTGTTCTTCACCACTGAACTACATTTTCAAATGAAATTGTGGGTCGATGGCAATGTTTCCCCCAATCTGGGTATGGTATGGGTACTAAATGATCGGCGTGAAAGAAAAAGTGGATCATCATCATCAGCGGCGCAACTACCGGTATAGCCTCATCCAACAAGTGTTTCCAGTTTCGCACCCCAAGGCTTCGGGTTTCCCGGTCTACTACCATCCTTCTAATGTGAGGAAGGAAATATCAAGAGTAATAACCTTACTTTCACCAAAGCGATGATGTGAAGATTTGTTCCACTCAGCGTACAGTAGATATGCCATCAGATTACCAGGTTGCTGCGGAAGCCATACTGATGTCATGCAGAAGCTTTCGACCTTCGAGATATTCCTTAAGCTGACGGTTAATCAGTGTTTCCAGGACCTTAGAAAGAAGGGACGTAAGTGCTATGGGTCGGTAGGAGGAGGGGGTGGGTCGGTCTCCTTTCTTAGGGACAGGCTGGACAAATGCTGTTTTCCATTTTCTAGGAAAGATTCCAAAAGAGTAGAAGCGATGGAAAAGCTTACGCAGTGGTTTTGCCAGTGTGGAAGAATACCTCTTCAGAAGAATTGGGGGTATAAAGTATACAATCCGGGCCAGTGGAGTTGTGTATATCGAGATCACGAGATCAACAATGTTGTCCCATGGAAAAATGTACATTCTTAAGTACAGGAGCGGTAACGCTGCTGTAAGGCGGCGAGCAAGTTTTCCTTCTCTGAAGAGTAGACATTAGGTTTTGCATTAGCAATGAGCGTTGGAACCGAAGATGTTGAGGAGTTTTTAATATTTTCTTACAAATGAACAAAATTTTTACTGCACAATTCTAATTCGAATTGTGCGTTGAAGGTCCAAATTAATTTTCGTAACTAGCAATTTGTCCTAGGTGTTATGGCCATAAGACAGATTGCATAAAAAAAAAAAACAATTGAAACGTTCAGCACATCTATTTACCGCAAACATTGGATGGTCATACAAATGCCTGCAATAGATAAAGAAGAGGCTTGCATTAGTATTTTGGAAAATTGCACCCAACTTAGATGCGAACTCACGATCTCTGGGTTAACAAGAAAACACCTTACCTACTGCACCACTGCCGCCCTCATAGCGTACTCCATACTCGATGTTGTGGTTTTTGACACTTTTTAGTTATTTAAATTATTTTTCTACATAAATTTTGCAGTCGAACCAATTTGAGATAACAATCAAACATGACATTACGATGATAGAGAAACATATTTGAATTACTGTCAAAATTCTCTCCTTCTGTCTGTGTGTCTGTCTGTACAGGTGTATTTTGGACTGTAGCCTAAACGGTTTGGCCAACCGTCCTCAAATTTAGAACTTAAGGTTATTCTGACATTCTACAGTGGAATTTTTTCAATTTTTTTTTTTGCTCAAAAATTAACGGTACCTGTCATATAACCGTTATGTAAAAGCTTATTATTCTCGAAAACGGCTCAAAGAATTTTTATGAACAAAAATCAGGGTACTATGTTGGTAACCATTATATTTTGGTGAACAAAAAATTAATATGTTAGGTTAAAAATGGTACCTCCCACAGGATCGTTTTTTTTTTCTTCGACTTTCTCGAAAACTGGTCATCCGATTAATATTAAAATTGATATTCAAGAAGATGTAGGTAGCCTTAGTAGTTTGCATTAATTTTTTTCGAAAACTTTAGCTTACCGTAGGTGGCGTTTCATGACATGGGCGTTAACCAAAAACGGACCCCTGCGTCAACATTAATGTTTTGGTCACCCGAGGTGTAGACATTAAATATTTTGTTTGTTTGTCTCTTGTACAACACATTGTTTCTTGCAGCATTATTAGGGCCTGATCGTATAATGTATTCTCTCGCAAGATAATTAGAAGTACCTATACCTACCAAAATTAAAGACGGTCGCCCCAGGTTTTCTTGACAACTCCAAGAGTTGTTTTTCAAAAAGTTTCTTTCGTAAGAACCTTCTTCTGACAATTACAAACAACGAAACAAAATTTGAGCCAAATCGGCACAGCCGTTCTGAATTGATGAACTACTATACATTTTTCACACCATTTTTATATACTATATAAGATTTATGAAATTTGCGATTGTTTATTTCCGGGAGATAATAACAAAATAAACAAATTCCAAGAAAGAAATGATATAGAAGTGACTGGAATTTCACAAGCTATTCCAGGGATTTTTTTTTAATTCTACAAAATGGCAATGGTCAGAATCATAGGTGAAAGGGATTAGAAAAAGGGGAATGGCGAGGTGTGTGAAGGTGGGGCTTAGGGGTTGAAAACTTTTTTTTTTGATTTCCGTCGGAGTTTAATTTCTGATCAAAAAATGGTCTGCAGAAAAGTTGGAAATAATTTAAAAAAAATATATAATTTTACTTCAGGTTATTTTCCAACATAACCTCAAATCTTATAAGCAAAAAAACGGTCTTTCGATTTTTTTAGTTTTGCTAACTAAAATCGCATTTAATGTTTTAAAACGCAATGAAACCCAAACTTCAGAATTAAAAATAATGGCTAATTATTGCATTATTATTTCTTTACTATTCGTATTTGAACTCAAGAAGTAACCGTTTATTGAGTATCAAAAATCAGTTCATAAACATTTTTTTTAAACATCGCTAAAATATCGATATCATCATCATAACATCGAAGTTCAAACCTCGATGTTTTTATGAACGATGTTGTATCCCTAAATGCAAATGACAAAGGAAGAGTGACAGTCCATCACAAATTCTACAATTTAATTAAAGGGGTTTTTATTTTTGAGCTCAGAGCAGGGCACTGAGCTGTCCAAAAAAGATCTGTGTTTGTTTTTTAACTCGGAGCATTCTGAGCGCTCATCTTGTGTTTATTTTTTTCAATCAGAGCTCGATCGGAGCGCGCTCTATGAGCTCAGAATAAAATGACCGAGGACATGGAGTAAAAGGCTGAGCGCGGCCAACTTCACTCGTTTTTTGTGTTTTGACAAAAGACTTGTTTTGTTGGAAAGAAAGAACAAAAACAAACATTAAAATGGCGTCATTTTTTGTGATACGTTATTGTATATAAAAACTACAGTACTACCATAAGGCGGCTTCTAGTTTAGCGAGATACTGCTGCGATAGCGCTGCAGTAGTTTTTAATATGCATTTGTATGGGTTTTGGAGAGTAGAAAGAAATATAGTGATGAAAGAGTAGGTTGTATGTTATATTTTCAGAAACGTATGAGTTAGAATGATTACAAGCATTTGCAGGAATAATGAATAATAGTACGAGTGAAAGGTTTAAAAAGTGACACTAGACCATATGGTATGGCAGAGTAAGGGAAACAAAAATTAGTGGATTTCCCTTTGATTTGTCGTAAACAAACCAAGATTGTGCGTCTTCAATTATTTTTTGGATTTTGCATTTTTCAAGAAATTTTGTTATTTCTGTATTTCATATACCAAAATCAACTACCAATGTTGCCATATTCGGATTCGACTGTTTAAAGTTTTAATATAAATATTGTTCAATCTCGAACGTTAGTTAAATATGAAACTGGTGCCAGTTGGTACAATAGTATTTTGGTACTAGATTTTTTGTGCTTAGTACTAGAATTTAGTACTAACGTAGTTTTGGTATTACATTTAGTACTATATTTAGTACTTAGTAGTAGATTTGGTACTAGATTTAGTAGTTAGTAGTATATTAAGTACTATATTTAATAGTTAGTAGTAGATTTAGTACTATATTTAGTAGTTAGTACTATATTTAGTACTAGATATTTGACGTGATAAGTGAAGATACTCTAACATAAGTACAAATATCTGCAAACAATGTGTTTTATTTGTAAAATAAGTAACTAGGTAGGTACTTCAACTAATTAAATTTTTTGCAGACTTAAAAAAATTGATAACGGGTGATTTTTTTGAGGTTAGGATTTTCATGCATTAGTATTTGACAGATCACGCGGGATTTCAGACATGGTGTCAAAGAGAAAGATGCTCAGTATGCTTTGACATTTCATCATGAATAGACTTACTAACGAGCAACGCTTGCAAATCATTGAATTTCAATTACCAAAATCAGTGTTCGGTTCATTCACCGTAACGTTGCGTCCAATAGCATCTTTGAAAAAATACGGTCCAATGATTCCACCAGCGTACAAACCACACCAAACAGTGCATTTTTCGGGATGCATGGGCAGTTCTTGAACGGCTTCTGGTTGCTCTTCACTCCAAATGCGGCAATTTTGCTTATTTACGTAGCCATTCAACCAGAAATGAGCCTCATCGCTGAACAAAATTTGTCGATAAAAAAGCGGATTTTCTGCCAACTTTTCTAGGGCCCATTAACTGAAAATTCGACGTTGTGGCAGATCGTTAAAAATCGTTAGTAAGTCTATTCATGACGAAATGTCAAAGCATACTGAGCATCTTTCTCTTTGACACCATGTCTGAAATCCAGCGTAATCTGTCAAATACTAATGCATGAAAATCCTAACCTCAAAAAAATCTCCCGTTATAATAATCAAACTTGGTAACCATTCAAAATTGTACACAAAAAAAACCAAACCAAATATCAAATTTCAACAAAAATCGTTAAAAAGGTAAATTTCATCCTGTTGCCGTATCTATAAAAAAAAACGTACCCAAAAACAGTGTATTTTCAAGGCAGAAATGAGAATTCCTCACATAACTGTCTAAATTTCTATCTTTCATTCTCTCATTATCAGAAAATAACAAAGAAATAACACAAAAAAGACTTTATAGTTTGTTTCCCTCTGACTGCTAACACTTTATATACATCTTTCCCGTTCTGTCAATTTCTAACGTTGCATATGTGTTGAATTCATCTCCCCGACTAAAAGTCTACTGAGAAAAAGCGAGATAGCGAAACTAGATGGCGCTAGGTGAAATACCCATCTTGATAGTACTATAGATTCTACATACAATGATACGTCTTGAATGATTTACTTGAAAATTATCATCTTCCTTATCGGATACAAAAAATAAATTGTAAGCTTCTCGTAGAATAATTGCTTTATCCATTTTTTTTTTTCAATTTCTTTTCTTAAAACACTTAAAACTTCAACAACAAGTAAGCAAATTAATTTCATTTGACATTCAACAAAATATGACAATTCAGTGCTCGTGTGTTTCTTTTTTAGATCGGAGAGCTCTGATCATACTCTGCTCAGAGCGTAATCGTTTTGCTCAGGCTCTACTCCGTGCTCTGCTCAGAGCTTAAAAATAAAAACCCCTTGAAAGAAGTTTCATTGCATGATACACGACAGAAATACAGTGCGGTGTTCTTTTATTAAGCAGCGTTCACATGCAGCAGACAAGACAATGGGACAGTATTTAATTGTCTCAGAAATGAAGATTTTTTTTGTGGTTTCCACTTCCATTTGTCGAATTTGTTTGATTTTGCTAGAATAATTTACAATAATTGATGTTTATCATAACCAGAGTTTTGGATAAGACGTTTTTTTTTAGATTTTGCATTACGTTTAATTACATGAGCTCTAAGTAACTAATATGGGTTAAAAATTCTTTATAAATAAGGATTTACTCAACGTTGAGTGAAGGCTGAGTAAATGATTTGACGTTGCGTAACTAATCAACCGCTCAACGACATTTTAGCCAAATCTAATAAATAAAGCAGTTTAGGAGTTTATAGATTTAAATTTAAATTTATTTTAAAAGTAAATAAATACTCCAAGTCCACCTATTAATTGTACACTTTATCTTTCAACTTTTTTTTCCTCTTCAATGCAGTAAAATCCTTGTTTGAGTTAGCATAATCAATGATAATCCTTATTGTCCAGGTAACATTGAGATTCTTCACAACAACAAATGGGGTTCTATTTGTGACGACGAGTGGGACAGCACCGAGGCCCAAGTTGTGTGTCGACAATTGGGATTTCCAGGATTTAAGAAATTCACCCACAGTGGAGCATACGGACCGGCAAGACGTAAGAAGCAATCACAAAAGTAATCCAAATCTGTATGCATAATAATTATTTGCTTTCTCTGCAGGACGTTTCTGGATGGATAATGTGATCTGCGATGGACATGAAAAGGAATTAACCGATTGTCGTTTCGACGAATGGGGCCAAAGTGATTGTGAATCATCTGAAGCAGCAGGTGTCGTATGCAAGGCACCTTTATCGTCAAAATTTACCGCTGTCAAGCAGCTGCCAAGGCAAAGAGTTCCCAAACAAAGACTACACTATTCACATCGTATGGACGTGCGGCTAAAAGGTGGACGAACGGCTAGTGAAGGACGAATTGAAATCCGAATAAATGGTGGAGAATGGGGTACGATTTGCTCGGACGGATGGTCATTGTTGGAGGCGAATGTTGTATGTAGAGAATTAAATCTGGGATATGCTGAAGGAGCCTTCCAAACCGACTTTTTTGGTGGGGCAAATGTTTTGAAGACAATTCTCAGTGGAACCGAATGCTATGGCAATGAGTCCTCGTTGGCTCATTGCCTGCATCATGATCACTTGAATGGCTTTAATCACTGCCATGGAGCTTGGAATCATGTAGCTGCCGTAACATGTTCTCATTTAGCGCCGGATTTGGTTTTTAATTATCTGGAACTGGAACAAACTGCCCATCTAGAAGACCGGCCAATGTTCTTTTTGCAGTGTGCCATGGAGGAGAATTGTGTGGCTGCGGAGGCATATGAAATTCAGAAAGAAAATCCAGACTGGCATTTGATCACACGCAGGCTGTTGAAGTTCACGGCGAGTGTTTTGAATGCTGGGAATACTGACTTTAGGCCGTCGATCCCAAAGCACTTGTGGGAGTGGCATATGTGTCACATGTAAAATTACTTATCATTTTTAATCATATCATTAGTGACTCTCTCTTTTGGCAGGCACTACCACAGCATGGAAGTTTTTGCGGTTTTTGATATTTTTGATCTGCATGGTAATAAGGTAGCTCAAGGGCATAAGGCGTCCTTCTGTTTGGAGGACAACCAATGCCTCCCAGGAGCAAGGCCTAAGTACGCTTGTGCCAACTTTGGTGACCAAGGTAGGTTTTTATTTTAAATCGTATTCAGATGCATCAACTTTGGGTTTTTTTAGGAATCTCTGTGAATTGTTCGGACATTTATCGCTACAACATCGACTGCCAGTGGGTGGACATCACTGAGATGGAAGTTGGTGATTACATCATGAAGATATCCGTCAATCCTGAGTTCAAAGTTTCAGAGATGTCCTTTGATAATAATGCTGCCGTATGCAAGCTGATGTACACCGAGTCGTATGCCAGAGTTTACGATTGCCACATGACACGACCCTAAAATGTCGTTCAAAGCAAATGAGTGCTTTAATTATTTAAATAAATGAATAATTTTTTAACTATCCTGTTGTTATCTGTTTTTCCTTTGAAAAAGAATAAAATTGTTTGAAAAATTGTTCAAAAATTAACGTCTTTTAGAATGAAAGCAGCATTTATTGCCTGCCATCTACAAATGAAGCGTTAGAACTGAATATGGTTTGAAACTAAACTATTTGTGATGAAATGTGTTATAATAATGAATAAATTTATTCATATTATTGCCTTTTAATTCCAAATTTCTTACTTTTTTCGATGTCAACGAATTCTGAATAAAGAATAATATTTTTAAGAAATTATTTTTTCCATGTGAAAAACCGCAAATTCCTCAGGAAACACCAAATACAATGCTTTCAACTGTTATACAGACAAAATACAAACAAAAAAAAAAACATTCCACCAAACGTCACACTAAATTGTTCTCTTTGAAACTTTATTCGTGAAATGGTCAAGTAAAAGAAAACGTGTCATTCGATTTGGTCTGCGATTTTATCCTCCGAAACGGTGCTTCTATCCATTTAACTGCAACTTATTTACCATTATTATGTTAAACAGTGAGTAAACTAATCACAATAACCTAATTTGTTCATAACCTCAATTCGCAAATAACCACAAAAGAAAACAAAATTTTTGAGTTGCCTAGAAAAAATTACTCCAGGGAATTTTTTTTCGCCATCAAAATGGCGATTATTCAACACAAAGTTGTGATGTAATCGAAGTGGTGCGCTGGAATTTGATTTTTTGTGTTAAATTTAGTGTTTCGGATGAAAGTTTAAGTGATGTTTATTGAAAATTGCGGTTGTCGTTGGGGGTGGATGTTGAAAATATTTATCATAATAAACATCCTTAACCTCATTTGGCCATAACCTTATTTAGCGGTTGGTAAAAAAATTGTTTTTTTTTTCTGAGGAATTTTGTGAATTTTCTTTCTTCCCCGGTGCATGTGAAGTGGCAGCCATTTGTGAAAACAGTCTGGCAGGGGTGAGAGAGATAACCATATGTTGAATGGTGAAGATGCTGTCTGATGCTCAAATCAAATGTCGACTTTTCCAGTGCCGTCGATAAAAATTATTTAAAAGGGTACATGACAGAAGTTTGATGGTTAAAAAAAAATATTTGCGTTCAGCTAGATTAATTAGCAAGAAAGATCAAATAATTGTACGCGATTTCGTTTTCGTGTCCCAAAAGTTAGGTTCAGTTTTAAGAGAACATTATATTTATATATAAAGGTCTTGTTCTAACCCCTAAGAACATTTTTCATGTTTGCTTACTGTTTTTTTTTTGTAAAAGTAATTACCTGGGGAAAACCGGTTTCAAACCTTACTTCAAGCACACACGGGAAGAATTACTCTGGTGGAAAGAAGTGTTTACATGAACTTCTTTCATATGTGTTAGTATTTCTTTTGCCTTTTGTAGAACCAAAATCGTACTAAATTGTGTGTGTGTATAAGTTTTCCTCTTCGATCATCCACTCAAAAGTTGGTTGAAGATTTTAGTCCAATGTACACAGCACGCTTCCCTTCCTTTGTCTATAAAACCGGTTTTCCCCCGGATGAATTCATCTCGTGTGTGCAGGCCCTATGAGCCTGTTCCAAGACATTCTGGATAAAAGATCAGCTTTTTGGTGTTTAATGAGAATTTTCCTGTACTTTTTTGATCTTTTTTTTTGTGTTCGATCGTATCATAGTTGAGAACAGTAAAGAACAGAGGAAGCCAGCTGATAAATTTTGCAATTTATTTGGCAAAGAACTGCGATTTTTATTTGTGAAGAATGTTTTATTTATTTCTTTATTTATATAAATATTTATTAAAATAAATAAAAAAATCATTTAAAAAGAATTTTGCGCTCGCAAGTGCTTACAAACATTTTGATGTTCTCCTTTTGTAAACAACATTGATATACGTATGTAGGTATATATACTTCTGTGCACTTCTGGTCTGTGATGTTCTGGATCTTAAAAAACGGCCATTGGTGCTCATGGACCTCGTAGGTCATAAGCCTGCCGTCTCCAATTTCGCACTCTAGTACTCTACTAAAACAGACTATTTTGAACAATTTTACACAAATGTTCCTTTTCAGTTCACACATTTTCAAGAGTTTTCGTGAGAAGAGAGTGTGAGAGTGCAAGACATTTCCCCTTAACTCTTTATTTTAAACCAAAAAAAATCTTGGTGGAGAAATGTGAGGTCTGTCAAAAGTCAAACTCAAAAGCACATTTGATATTTAACTACTTACTTACTTAGGTGGCGCTACAGTTCGGGACGAACCTGGGCCTCAACCAACATGCCTCTCCAGCCAACTCGGTCTTTGGCTAGCTGCCTCCAGTTTTGCACTCCAAGTTGGTTCAGGTCGTCCTCCACTTGAGCGCGCCACCTAAGGCGAGGTCTTCCTTGACTGCGTCTACCCTCTGGGATGGAATCGAAGATCCTGCGAGCCGGAGCATTGTTGTCCATTCGCTCTACATGACCTAGCCACCTTAAACGTGATATGCGTATTTTTTTGACCAGGTCAATGTCGCTGTACAGCTCGTATAGTTCTTGGTTGAACCTTCTCCTCCAAAGCCCGTTAACGCAGATAGGGTCAAAAATCTTCCGAAGAATCTTACGCTCGAAACGACTAAGGATATCTTCATCCGCTTTAGATAGAGTCCATGCCTCGGCGCCATAGAGCAGGACTGGGATGATTAGGGTCTTATAAAGAGTCTCCTTTGTCTTTCGAGAGAGGGCTTTGCTACTCAATTGCCTTCCTAGCCCATAGAAACAGCGATTGGCAAGAGTAATTCTTCGCTTTATTTCTGACGAGATGTTGTTGTCAGATGTTATAGCGGATCCGAGGTACACAAAGTCCCTAACTACCTCAAAGTTGTACCTGTCTATTGTGATGTTTTGTCCAATCCGCCGGTGTTGTGTGTCCCTTTTTGTGGACAGCAGGTACTTCGTTTTGGCCTCATTGACTGCTAGTCCCATCTTAGCCGCTTCAGCTTCAATGCTAGCAAACGTTCCAGTGACAGCTCGCCGAGTTCTGCCAATGATGTCTATGTCGTCAGCGTATGCTAGCAATTGCACAGACTTGAAAAAAATTGTCCCACTACAATTGACTTGCGAGTTTCTTATAATTTTTTCAAGTATTAAGTTGAAGAAATCGCACGATAGCGCATCACCTTGTCGGAATCCTTTTTTGACGTCAAAAGCTTCTGTGAGGTCGGAACCAACCTTGACGGAGCAGCGAGAGTTCTCCATCGTCATCCTGCACAGTCGGACGAGTTTTGTGGGAATGCCAAAACCTGACATGGCTCTGTATAGCTCGTCTCTATAAATGCTATCGTACGCGGCCTTAAAATCGATAAAGAGGTGGTGGGTATCGATTTGGAATTCTTGGGTGGTTTCCAGGATCTGCCGTAGCGTGAACATTTGATCGATTGTGGACTTTCCTGGTCTGAAACCACACTGATAGGGGCCAATCAGGTTGCTGACGAAAGGTTTCAGGCTTTCACATAGTACGGCAGAGAGGATCTTGTAGGCGATATTCAGGAGACTTATTCCTCTATAGTTGGCGCAGTTTAGAGGGTCTCCTTTCTTGTGAATCGGGCAAACGATGCTGAGGTTCCATTCATCAGGCATACTTTCTTCTGACCAAACTTTAGAGATGAGTTGGTGTATGCACTCCACCAGGTCATCTCCGGCCGCTTTAAAAAGTTCGGCAGGTAATCCGTCGGGTTCAGCAGCTTTGTTGTTTTTTAGTTTAGATATTGCTATCCTTACTTCATTTTGGTCAGGTGGACGGAAGTTTTGTCTGTCATCATCCATGTTGAATGGTTCATTCTGCCTGACAGCGGGATTTTGGCCTTCATCGCCGTTTAACAGTCTGCAGAAATGGTCCTTCCATGTACTCAGCACCGACTGTGACTCTACTACGAGGTTTCCATTCCTATCTCTACAGGCTTCTGTGCGGGATTTTTTTCCTTGGCATGTTCTTTTTACCTGTTGGTAAAACTTCCGCACGTTGTTCCTGGAGTAGCATCTCTCAATATCTTCGATCGCGCGCTTCTCATGCTCTCTTTTTTTCTTTTGGAGAAGCCGGTGTTCTTCCCGTCTTTTCTGCTCGTAAAGCTCGCGAGCAGCTCTCGTCTTTCTTTGCAGCGTCGCTTTATATGCCTCTTGTTTGGCTGCATGGGCCTGCCTGCATTCGTCATCAAACCAGAGGTTTCGTGGTGGTGGTCTGGTAACACCTAGCACATCAGTTGCGGCATCTCTGATGGCTTGTTGGCAGTGTTGCCACTGATCTTCGGCACTTGATGCTGGCGGTACTGGATTTCTTGAGAGGTTACGGGATATTCGATCGGCATAGGTTCTGGCGGTTTCTTGCGATTGCAGCTTTCCGACGTCATACTTCCTCACAGTATTACTCCGTTGTTGTGGAGTTCGGGTTATTCGCATTCTTACCTTTGCTGCAACAAGGTAGTGATCCGAGTCGATGTTAGCTGCTCGGAAGGTGCGAACATCCAAGATACTGGAGGCGTGTCTTGCATCGATCGCAACGTGATCAATCTGATTGACGGTTCTTTGATCTGGGTGTCGCCAAGTCCCTTTGTGTATATCGAGATGAGGAAACCGTGTGCTTGCAATGGTGACGTTATGTGCCGCTGCGAAGTCAATTAGCCTAAGTCCGTTTTCAGACGTTGTGTCGTGTAGGCTATGTTTTCCGACAGTCCTACCAAAGATTTCCTCTTTACCTATTTTGGCATTAAAATCGCCTAGTACGATCTTAACGTCGTATTTAGGGCATTGCTCATAGGTTTTTTCGAGGAGCTCATAGAAGTCATCCTTGGTGGCGTCATCTTTGTCCTCTGTGGGGGCATGAGCGCATATTAGGCTAATGTTGGCGAATTTAGCCTTGATACGGATTGTCACAAGTCGCTCACTTACGTGTCGAAAGCCCAAGACTTCTTGCCTAAGTCTACCGCTTATGACGAATCCGCACCCAAATAAACGCTGTGGTCTTCTTGCGCAGTCACCGTAGTACACGTCACAGTTTTTCATCCTCCTTTTGCCCGGCCCATTCCATCGCACTTCCTGGATGGCAGTAATTCCTGCTCTGTAGCAGTCTAGGGCCTCTGCTAGTTGTTTGGATGCACGTGGTCTGTTAAGAGTTCTAACATTCCACGTGCAGATCCGAAGGTCGTTGTCCTTGATTCGTTTTTCCGGGTCGTCAACAGTAAATCCGTCCTTTTCCGAGGCTATTGGTCGCTTCGCAACTTTTTCTTTTTTCCGTGGCAGGGTTGTTAACCCCACGCACAACCCCCAACCTGGAGGGCCAGGTCCTTTGTTGGATTCCTTGGACAAAAGGAACCGGAGAATCCGGAGTCAGTAACCCACTTCGGGGATATGAGCGCTGCCGTTGGCCCATTAAGGGTTCATCCGCCACCATCTCTATTTCAATGCCCTGACTTGCATTGAATTGTCCTAATGACCTTATCTCCAAATACGTCGAAGTAGCTCATTAGGGCGTCTGCTTCGTTGACTGTTGACGCCACCGTTGGTCCAATTGGTTGGGCTCATCCGCCGTACGTCCTCTTTCTGAGGGGCTCGTGCAAGACTTCTGCGAATCGATCAGAACAGTCATTAAAGCAGAGCATTATAGTGTTGCTATTTTTTCTGTGTTCAACACTCGCGCTTATATGTTTAGCAGGAATGTCCGGATGGACAGACCAGTACCCGGTGGTTACCGCGGGGAGGTAAAATAAGCACAATTGATGTGTACGATATAGTTGCAGCGACTGTGCATCACCAGTTTGATGCCTTTCAGTGCCTACCCTATTCATACAGCACCCAACCACCATAATTTGATATTTAAAGTTTTGTGAAATCTTCGTATTTGAAGAATTTTAAATTAAAACGTTTTTTAAGTTAAATCCAAAGTAAATAATAAAATAATAATGGCATAATAAAATGGTTTCCATCACAATTTTTATTTCATCTACACTTAATTGATCCATTTCGTTTAGTTATAGCGAGTTTCATTCAATAAAAGATTTGCTTTTTCTGTCAAAAGATTTGATCTTTTTGAATTTTGAGAGTTTCATTGCAAGACAAAGAGCAAATGTAGATCAAATCTCAACATTAAAGATTTGATCACTGATGGAATGGAAGATTTGATCTGAATGCACACATACATGTAAATAATCTTTTCTGCCAATGTCAATAGGGATGAAACATATAAGCGATACATCGATGTTTGAACAAATCGATATATCATTCATAAACGTCGATTTCGAAACATCGATGAAACTCACTTAAACATCGATACGTCGTTCTTGTTGAACAATAATAGTGCCACTGTGTCGAAAGGTCCGATAATATTTTTTTCAGTTTTAAGTATTTTTTTAAGAAAATTACCCTTCCTGGCTTTAGAAGGTAGATGGGGGGGGGGGGGTAAATCCTAAAAATAATTTGATTTAACAATTTGTCTACGGATAATTTACGGCAAATTTTAAGCCCATGCAGATAATTGTAGGTGCCATTTATAGAAAGAAACGCGATTGGTCATGCTAACTTTATATCAAGTTAGCAGTACATGGAAAATCACATGATCCGACTTCGCGGCAAATTTATTTTTTCCACGGATAATTTACGGCAAATTATAGGATATTTGTTTTTAGTCCAGCTCAAAATGGTCATGCCAACTTTAGAGACCTCAATTGACAACAGTTTTTTGTCTGAAAAGAAGAGAAAATCGAACCCTCCCGCCGTTGCTCGGGCTTACCCTAGCTTTTTTTGATACCGAAAGCGGTCCAATTATAGCCAGAAACCACAAACGTAAACGTAGTTACAAAATAATTTCGAAATCGGCCAAGCCATTAAAATTTAATGTTTGTTATATAAAAATATATGAAATTACATACAAATATCAATTTTCGATTTTTCCTGACTTACCGGAGGGTTTTCCCAAAAGTTTCTTTCGTAAAAAACCCTTTTGCTGGCAATTACAAACAACGGAAAAAATTGCCAAATCGGCCCAGAAGTTCTGAATTGATGAATTACTATACATTTTTCACACCATTTTTTATATATATAAGATTTATGAAATTGCGATAGTTTATTTTGAACACACATTCCAAGAACTCCAGGGTAATTTTTTTTTGAAGAGGTGTGTGAGGGTGGGTTTGAAAAAAGTTTTTAGATTATTTAGTTTTGCTAATTGAAATCGCATTTGATGTTTTACAAACGAAAAGAAACACAACCTTCAGAATTAAAAATAGCTGGCTAATTATTGTTTTTTTTATTTTCATTACTATTCGTATTTTAACTTAAGAAGTAACCGCTTATTGAGCATCAAAAAATCAGTTCATAAACATTTTTCTTAAACATCGCGAAAATATCGATATCATCATCCTATCATCCCTAAATGCAAATGACAAAAGAAGAGTGACAGTCCTTCACCAACACATCATCATCAACACAACCTTCATAATTAAAAATAGCTGGCTAATTATTGTTTTTTTTATTTTCATTACTATTCGTATTTTAACTTAAGAAGTAACCGCTTATTGAGCATCAAAAAATCAGTTCATAAACATTTTTCTTAAACATCGCGAAAATATCGATATCATCATCCCATCATCCCTAAATGCAAATGACAAAAGAAGAGTGACAGTCCTTCACCAGAAATACAATTTAATCATAATAGAAGTTTCATTGAAAAGATCAAATCTCGATTTTGAGATCAAATCCTTAAAATTTGAATGAAACTCGCTATTAAATTTTAATTGCTTGACTTTTAAAAAGTTTCCCTATTTTGATGCACAAAGCGTTCTTTTACTTTTGATCGAATTTATTATTTTCTGAGAGTTTTCATCCCCACTTCAAAGTTTGACAGTTTTCCAAAAAACATCCCAAAAAGTAGACGAACGGACCTAATATGTATAATTTCTTTGGAATAAGTTTATAGGTCTGTTCGTTTACTTTTTGGGTTGTTTATACAATTCCATACAACTTGTATTGAACAGTCCAAAAGATAGCTTCCCATCCAACGAACAACAGTATAATCGATCCCAAAAGCTCGCATTTTGGATAAGAAAGCTTCATGCCAAACTCAACCAAGTGTCGTAATTATACTTTCACCAAAGCAATGTAAAGATTTGTTCCACTGTTCGGTGAGATATGCCATCAGATCACCAGTGGAACGATTACTACGAAAGCCATACCGACGGTCATTGAGAAGCTTTCGGTCTTGGAGATATTCCTTAAGCTTACGGTTAATCAGCTTGTTTTTTTTTGGATAGGGTTTTATTCCTCACTTGCTTACTGACCAGGTAGACAAATTCACTGACTACCTAAAGTCTCAGTATCCCTGTTAATTTTTACGGAGCAGCATGCATTCTCCATCGTTATCCTGATAAGACGTATCATTTAAGCAGGAATTCCAAAAGTAGACATTGCTTGGTATAGTTCCCCCCAGCTTACACTGTCAAAACCTTAACTTACCTTTGGTGTCAGCTCGGTCACTAGATAGCTAACTCCAGTTTTGCACGAAAAGTCAGTCGTAGTCTTTTGTTGTCTTACACTCCTTAAATGCACAAGGTACCAAAAATTACCCGGACAATCTTTCACTCGAAGCAACCTAAAGCGTCCTTATCCGCTTTTGAAAACGTTCATACGTCTGTACCATAGAGCAGGACTGGGATGATGAGAGTCTTATAGAGACAATTTAGTTGGCCGAGTGAGGGCTTTGCTACTCAATTGCCTTCTAAGGCCGAAGAAGCAGCGATTGGCAAAAAAAAAACTACCTCACTGTCATACGCTGCTTTAGAAACAATGAACAGAGGGTGGGTCTAGATTTTAAATTCTTGGGTTTTCTCCAAGATGTGGTGCAATATGAACATTTGATCGATCGTAGATTTTCCAATTCCAAAACTGGTAAAAAACTTGGTAAGGACCTGTTATTCCGCCAGCGAACGGCTTAAGATGTTCACATAAAACGCTGAACAGAATCTAATAGGCGATGTTTGAAAGGTAAATCTCCTATAGTTGATGCAGAGTATTCGATCTCCTTTTCTGTGGATATGTGGTACTGAGATTCTAATCATCGGGCATATTTTCCTCCGACCAAATTTTAGATATGAGAGTGGAAATAGTCTCTCCATCGACTATCAATTAACTACAGTGTTTCCATCCCATTATCCAAAGTGCCATCCCTCCCTTCTGATTGAAAAATCTATATTTAATTTTAACTAAAACAACTTTTTGTTACCCTTACCTTAGCGCCGGACAGACAAGATTGAAAAAAAACATACAATGGACACTCAAACTTACGAAATCCCGTCATGGGTACCGCAAATCGAACGTCGCCACATTACCGACCAAGGCATTATGATCGGAGACTCTGAAGGCGACAGTGGAAATCATACAGACTATCTGGTGCACGAAGTGCCATCCAATATTGACCAAATTGCTGCAGAAAATCTTATCTTCATGGCTCGTGATGGCCAAATGGAAATAATCCATGCAGGAGTAACTAATGCAAATGACGATAGCGGCATAGTTAATTTCCATGAAGATTACACCGAGGCTCAAATGGTGACCGAGGAAGTGATAACAGACGATTGGGTGCAACATCAGGGTGAAGAAAGGTAAGATCAATAGAATAATGATATGACATTCATTTCAATTCAATTGTATTTAAAGAGTTGAAATACCTGCTGAGCAGATTATATGCAGCTCCCTGCCCCACATCACCGCCCAAGACATTGAAGTGCCTCTGCCAACTGTGCAAGACGAATACACTGCCTTAAGACCATATCCTTGTGATTTTTGCAGTCGCAGATTTCGGAAGAAAGTCAGTCTGATGAATCATATGGTCGCCCATCAGAATGATCGACCACATGTGTGCAAACTATGTGGATCACGATTCTTCCGGCGAAGTGATTTGATAAATCACTTAAAAGCCCACGCTGAAGCTTCAGAGTTTGATGATGACAGTAAGCTTAGTCTATCAATATCAATGCTCTAAAGTTTTATTTGTGTTTTTTTAAAAAGTTTTTCAGACGAATCCATCACCCACAAATGATCATTTTTACGATCAAGAATG
Organism: Platycheirus rosarum; assembly: GCA_963971375.1. NCBI lineage: Eukaryota > Metazoa > Arthropoda > Insecta > Diptera > Syrphidae > Platycheirus > Platycheirus rosarum. Next base: position 117,835,195 of record OZ020509.1, on the reverse strand, counting down.
GAACGACGAAATCAAATCCACCAAAAAACCTCGCGGAAAACGTACACCAAAGCCCCACAAGGAGGAGAACTATACGATTGATGAGACCCTTGGTCGACGACAAGATCAAATCCAAAATGAGCAAAATATCAATCAACTTCCGCAGGAAACACAGGTTCCTTTACAAATCTATCAAGAAGAAAACACTGTAGTTGAAGAAACCAAACGCTTCCCTATTATCGATGAAAATAAACCATTTGTGTGCCAACAGTGTGGGTTATCGTTTGCCAGAGAAAAGGCATTGTCGTCCCATGTCAAGGTAAGTGGATTAAGTTCTCCTGTCCTTATGTGAAACTTATAATAAGATATTATTAGGCACATCGGAACGATTCGACATTTGAATGTGGAACATGCAACGAATTGTTCTGGGACGCCAACACACTACAAGACCATCAGAAATCACATCAGTTTGATGCGAGTAACTCGGAATATGAACCCGACATCGACAATGAGAGTGATTCTGAATCAGAATACAAATACGGTGAATTCTACTGCCACCAATGTGGCATGTCCTTCCATCGTCAGGATCTACTGCGACGTCATTCGAAATCGCATATTAAGAAAGAGGTTTTCGATAAGGATCAGCACTGTTGCAATACCTGCGGCGAGACTTTTCCCGGAGCTCTGGAATTGCTTGCTCACGCAGAGATCCACGCGAGATATCCACCATTTAAGTAAGAAAATAGAAAAGTTGGTTCTTGATGTGTCCAATAAAGAAAATTTCAATTTTTCAGGTGTGTTCTTTGTGGCGAATCGTTCTTTGAAGAGAACACAATAAAATGTCATCTGACCAATCTACATTCGACAGAAATGACTTCTAATTCGTGCATTCTTTGCGGCAAGGAGTGTCGTGATCGGAAGGCTCTTATGAAACATGCTTGGGATCATTCGCGAGAGAAATGCCATTCGTGTTCAAAATGTGGAAAGAATTTCCACAACAAGGCGCGCTTAAAGCGTCATATGGCATCACATCGTGACAAATCGGTAGTCTGCAATGTGTGCCACGAGGAATTTCCCGATGGGCGTTCGCTGTCGAACCACAGGCATTCGCATAGTGTTAATGCATCGGGTAAGCTCTTTCCCTGCAACGAGTGTGGGAAAACTTTTGGTTCGAGAAGCTCGCAACAGATTCACGTGCGTATTCATACTGGTGAAAGGCCCTATGGATGCCGTTATTGCTGGAAGGCGTTTGCCGATGGTGGAACTCTTCGGAAACATGAGCGAATTCATACAGGTTTGTTCGATTAAGGCACTTTAAGGTTGCATGCCCGTTAATTTCTTTTTCACTTTCAGGTGAAAAGCCATATGCCTGTTCGGTATGTCCACGTGCCTTCAATCAACGAGTTGTACTCCGAGAGCACATACGTTCACATCACTCTGGACTGGATTCCAAAAGACAATCATATTTCTGTTCTGTTTGCTGCAGTGAGCTGGCATCATCAAATGATCTGATTCAGCATTTGATTCAACATAGTGACATCAATACAGCCATGCAGAGGCAACCTGTCGTGAGTCTTCAAATCTTTTTCATTTACATTGAAATTAAAAAAAAATATGTTCTTTTCCTAGACTGGTCCAAGAAAATACAAACGACGACGAAAGCTTAAACCCCATGAGATCGACAGGCTGCGAACAGAAAACAAAAATAGCAGTGATATTGATATTTCTGATTTTGATATGGACAATGTGGATGATCTCCTGGGGATTACTAACCCAGGTACATCGACAAACCAGAACAAAAGAGGTTCAACACCATCTGAACAAACTTCTCCCACGGCTGCAATATCAAAGACCAACGATACTGATTCAAACAGAAACCGTTACAACTCGACTGGCAGTTCTGAGAAGTATTCTAGCAATTGGCACACAAAGCTCATAAACTCGTCCACGGATGATACGTACAAGTCACTGTTGTCTAATTTAGAAAATACTCTACAGACTATCGATACACTGGTTGTAAGTAATCCGTCTTCGTACGGAAATACAGTTCCTGCAGAAGCGCCTGCACCATCAACTCCAACAACAGCAGTGAGTCTTTCGAAAACGCCAAAAAATTCACGACGTCGCAATGCTTCCGCGTCAAAGATGTCCAGACGACCAAAGATGATTCACACGGAAAAAACTCGTCTACCGGCTGAGAATGGAAAACGAAAAACGAAATCGTTCATTACACGCACAAAGCCCACAGATTTGGATATGTTTAGCCAACGCTCCAAGATTTCATCCTCGCATGCGAATGACTATGAAATCATCTCGCCAGATAAATATCCACCAAACCAGATACAATCTAGTCCGATTCATATAAAACAAGAACTTGTGTGTACTCGTAGCGAGCTCTACGATGCTCAGCTGCTTTTAGAAGCCACCTCAGCACGCAGAGAACTCGACAACTACAACCCCGCTATAGTAAATGATCTAGAAGAGATTCTACGATCACCTGATAAATCCAAATCCCCAAGACGACGAACAATCAGTGATCGAACAGACGATGAGATCAAAGTCGAACCCGAATCTCCGGTTCAGCAAAACTTTGACTTTGTCCGCAGATCGACTAGGCCCAGGCGGCCAGCATTAAATAGAAAATACCTCGCTTATGAAACAGATTTGCCTACACCGAAAGCAAAACCGCGTGCAGAAAAACGGGAAATGAAAGCAATCATTAGTTCACCTCCTCCTCCAGCAATGCCATCATCTCCAATACCTCCTATATCATCACCACCGAGACCAACAACGCCTCCCGTTAGGAAGCAACGGTATTTCGAGTGCGAGATGTGTTCGTCAATGTTCCCAGATCGAGCGCAACTTCTAGATCATGTACCTATACATATTTAAGAGTTTTTTTTTAAATATCTCTAACACTGTTAACCAAAACAAACCTTTTTAGAAATTAGATTGTATATTGAGTATTCCTTTAGAAAGTTTAGTATTTACATAATGTTTAACATAGAATGTAGTATATTTTATTGATTTTTTGTTTGTTTGTTGTTGCAACTTGAAGAGCAATAAAATAAATCTGACGTGAGTAATGAACGCGAAATAAAATATTTGTTTGTCTTAATTTTTAAGACATGAATTGTCATTAAAAATATATAAATGTATATTTTTGCATTAGGTTAATAGGGAGGGGAAGGACAGAGGGTGTCGATTAAAATTGGGTTTGAATGCTTACAAATCACAATTGGCTGATATCCAACTGCGTTGATAGTACAGGAGGCGGCCGTAAGAAAACTACCTCATAGCGTCAATGGAAAATTTTGCCTCTATGTAATGGCAAATTACATAAAATGTACAAAACCGCTGTTCGAACAGTGAAATGTCTACTTCCGGTTTGGCGTTGGCCTACCTCCTCGGGTGAACGAACAAATGAGGTATCAAATGAAAGTGGCTTTTTTAGCTCCGAGCGGAGCTAATTTCTTGTAATTGCTTTCTCTTCTCATGCAGAGCAAACTCTCATAAATCAGTATTCGCTCCTGCCTGAGTTGCATACTGATTACTGACCCATCGACTCATTTTAAGTTCGTTTGACATTTTGTATTGCCTGATGTATTACATGAGAATTTAATAGCGAGTTTCATTCAAGAAAAGATTTGCTCTTTCTGTCAAAAGATTTGATCTTTATCAATTTCGAGTTTCATTGCAAGAAAAAGATCAAATCTCAAAACGAAAGATTTGATCTCTGATGGGTTGGCAGATTTGATCTGAATGCACACATACATGTAAATAGTCTTTCGACATTGTATATATATGCAGTGTATATACAAAGCTTTCGGTCAAACGTCAAATGGAAAATATTTTGTTATTTGTTGTGAACTTGTGCTAGCCCGTGCTTAGTCAAAAAATTAACAAATATCCATTAAATATACAAAATAACAAATAAAAGTGTTTTTGAAGTGAGAAAATACAAATATGGCATTTTAAATACATATATTGTACATGCGTGGTATTTTTGTGTGTGATATCAAATCAGTCGACTCTCGTTAATTCGAAACTCGAGGGACTCTTAAAATATTACGAATTATCGAGTATTCGAAATATCAAATGGTTCGAAATTTTTGAGAGAAAATAAATAAAACTTCGAATTATTAAGTGTTGATTAATTATTATTTATTAACTGCTATCCTTTTACAATGACAAAAGTTTAGATGTACATTCGTGAACATATCCATAATGTGAATTAATTAATCTTTCGAAAAAACTCTGTTATATAGTTTGCTTCAAAACACATTGCTGCTGCTCAGACTGCTTAATAACTGTTTTTAAGAGAAAAAGTGCCTGAAATGCTTTTTCATCACTTTCGTTTTGTATACAGAAGCTTTGTAAGGTATCGAATGAGGCTCTTGCTTCCTTAACTGACACCTCCGCCAAAGGTTCTGATGTATCGTCCTCATCTTCATCGTTGCTTTTTTCATTCGTATCTGTCGCAGATAAAATTTCGCCATCGGTTAGTGAACCTGAGACAGCAACATCTTCATCCACTAGAACAAAGTCAGAAAAACTCACACCGCTGATGTCAACTAGTGGTTCTATTGCTGGTTCTTCATCATCCATAATTATTGGAAGATTTTCCTGATTTTCTTTTATGAAACCGGATTTTTTGAAGCAGTTGAAAATCGTTAGGGGTGTTACAGCTCTCCATGCCTCGTCAATCAGTAAAATAGCTGTCAGAACCGTGATATTCGCAGTTAGCTGCTTGTCGAGAGATTCTAAAATGAGCTTAACATTTCTTTGCGATAGAACGTCTTAAAATTATGGATGATTCCTTGGTCCAATGGCTGCAATTTGGAAGTTGTATTCGGCGGAAAGAAGTAAAGTTCTACGTTGGACAATGTAGGAGGACTGTTGTGGACAGTGCAATTGTCAATAAATAGTAAAATTTTCCGCTTCTGTCGTTTCATGTCCCCATTAACTGTTAAAAGCCAATTGTTAAAAAGTTCTGTCGTCATCCAAGCTTTTTTGTTAGCACGATAATCAGTAGGAAACGATTTCACTCCTTTGAAACATCGCGGCTTCATTGCTTTTCCTAAAGTTTTTCCGATCCGTCCATATTTACTGCAAGTAAAACTGTCAACCTCTCTTTACTATGTTTACCCCCATGACATTTTTCATCATTAAAAGTAAGCGTCTTGTCCGGTAAACATTTGAAAAATAGGCCAGTTTCATCAGTATTAAAAATGTCTCGGGTATCATAATTTTCAATCAAAGTCTTCAATTTACCATGCCAATCTAAGCAAACTGCATCATTAACACTTCAACTTTCCCCACAAACTTTTTTAAACACAACTCCATTTCTTTTTTTGAAATTTGTAAGCCACCCTTCACTTGCCGCAAAATTTTTGATGCCTAGAGTAGACGCGAACTCTTTTGCTTTTTCCTTTAACAAGTTTCCGCCAATAGACACTTTTTGTCCTCTACACTGTCTTAGCCAAATGACCAGGCTTTCTTCCAGACGAGGAAATTCACCTTTAGTAGTTCTTTTCCGTACTCCAGCAGTTTGAGCAGCATACATTTTCTCTTTGTGCTTTATTATGGTTGAGAGAGTACTCAGAGGAATCTTAAATTCTTTAGCAACATCACTTTTCTTCTCACCTTCCGCCATTGTATATACATTTTCTATAGTACTCTCATGGTGGTCATTTTCCGTCTGGCCATCTTCCTGGTTGATTCAGAACTAACTCTAAATAGTGGAGACGAGAACATTTACCGATATTTTACCAGTATTTAATACACTTTTGTTGTCTGTACTTATTCTATATTCACACCAATTGGCAATTTCACCACGCCTCATTGCGACTTGATTCAGAACTAAAAAATGATGCTTCATGATAGTACTATGGGCAGTGATTAATTTTAATCAGATTAAATTAATCATATATTACATATTCTTAATCATGATTACTGGTTTTAATCATTAATCACTAATCATTAGTTGATTAACTTGATTACATATACTAGTACATCCATCAATGTTTCAATTCGATGTAAAAGAAATAATGGAAAATAATGGCACCATATTTCTAAAAGACTTTCTACGGTTTATAGATCAAAATGTCGCGTTGTGTTACAGGCCCCAGGACACCTCTTTTTTGAAATTCACGACTGGGTCGCACGTACTTGCTCTTATGTGCCTAATTACATTGGAAGGCAAGATCTTTGACAAAAACAAATAACATTTACGTTGAAAGTAACACAGTTTGAACTTGTAAAAACTACCAAAACTACAATACTTAAAGGTTTTTAGTGAAAATGAAATACGCCAACACACGTCTTAAATAACAAAGAATTTATGAAAAAAGTATTTCGAGAATTGTAGGACAAATTTTGATAAAATCCTGTTTTTTATTTTTAGTTTTTTTAATTTTTTTTTTAAATTTTGATATGCAGTGTTTTAGAGTTTATTAATATACATGGGATTACTAAATTTAAATATATTTTTGGTTAGTTTAAAAATATTGATTTTTCAAAAAAATCAAAAAACTAATTTTAATTAGAAAAAAAGTTATTCAATATTTTGATATGCAGAATTAATTTGGCTATCAAGATCAAGATTGACAGAAATCCATAGAGCCGTTACCGAGAAAGCCAAAAATTAAAAAAACCGTTATATGAAAGGTCCCGTTAATAGACTTTTCCCGTATATGTGGCTTTGATCAAATGATAGCCAATACCAACAAAAAAAAATGTAAAAATTTTCCATCAAAATCGTTGGAGCCGTTTTCGAGAAAAATAAGCTTTTCCTGGCAAATAGCGTTATTTTCAGCCCTAAAAATAAAATTTCCCCTCTGAGGAATGCCAAGAGATAAACACATACCAAATTTGAAGGCAATCGCTTAACCCGTTTATGCTGCAGCCAATTACTTTTTTAGGCTTTTCTATGATCGTAATGTCATGTTTGATTGTTATCTCAATTTTTGTTATATTCACGAATCCTAAGCTTCGCTTATAGTCCCTTTAATCGCAAGTAAAAATGAGCACGACTGCGGGTCGCACGTACTACCCTATGTGCCTAATCACATTGAAAGGCAAGATCTGTCACAGAAACAAGTAAGATTTACATAGAAAAATAACACGGTCTGAACTTATAAAAGTCCCTCTTAAATATGTAATAATGAATTGATAAAAAAAGGATTTGGAAAACAGTGGGACTGATTTTAATAAAATATTGTTCTTTTTTAGTTTGAAAAAAAAATTCTCTATTTTTATTTATTTTACAGCTGATCATAAAATTTAATGTAAAATTTATTGATTAGTTTTAAAAATATTGAAAAGTTAATGAAAAAAATTCAAAATGCAGAATTAATTTGGTTACCTAGATCCAATAAATGGATATCCAATGAGCCGTTACCGAAAAAGTCAAAAATTGAAAACACCATACGTATCGCAATTAAGACTCCCAAAATGCAGATAAATCGAAGTACCTGAGCCCTCACCTCTACACCCCTGTGTTTACCCAGCAAATAGTCTATGAAAATAGTTGTTTTATTATAGGTACATTTTAATTGAACAAAGTTAATACTTAATCAAATAATCAAATTAACGATGGGCCTCACGGTGGCCCACTACTTTGGGGCATCGTGTAGAAGGGTGCGTCAGATGGCACAGAGCGATGGCCTCCGGTGGTAGATTTTCTCGGTTTTTCGTCCGTACATCAAAGGATAGTCCGCACGTGGCCCACTTACTCATTATTTGACTGAACTTCAGTAAGAGATCGAAACAGATGGCTTTTTCAACCACATTTGAAATCGAAAATGAACATCGCAATCGTGTAGAGGTGAAGCAACCATCCATGACCATTTCATCGACCATCGGACCATCTGATGAGCCATCAATTGCTCATCGTTTAGAGGGGCATTCAACATACGATCCACACTTGAATGAACAAATTGTTCACTCGCGAATAACCTCAAAATGACCATTGGTTTTAATTCCTTGGAGGTTGGTTATTATATTACAAACAAAACAACACCATGTGAAAGAAAAGTCAAAATGGACGAATATAAAAAGTCCTTAAAACCATACCCTGACAACTTCACTTGTTAAAATATATTTCTGGATGAAGAATGTGCAGGCGTGCCTGCTCGTGAATGTCGACATTAATTTGTGCAACAGTTTGCGCAAACTCAAAATTTGCGCATTTTTGCCTGCCTGTGGATGCCCCCCCCCCCCCCCGGCCTTTATTAATCTTAATCAAAATTGTTGATTATTGATTGACCTTTCACAGACAAATAGCTGTTATTGTACACCCAAACAAATCGTCGCTACAACATATATGGCAATCAATTTTACAACAAAAGCCAAAATTGTATAATAAATAGCAAACTTATTCAAATTCACAATTAATTGTAACTCTTATATCAATTGCTTTAGTTTTTGCACCAAATACGTAGAAACAAATGCAAATTTTAGTCGTAAAAACTACAGCGCGTTGTCGAATTTAATTGTGAAATGTACAAATATTAATTCGTTCCTATCTACATCACAAAATTGTTGAATCTACAATACAACCAATACAGAACAAAGAATGAGCAACCATTGTATATACATTTTTTTATGCAGTGTATATACAAAGGAGCAACCACAATATGTTGTAGATTTCACAGTTCATTTACTAAAATCCCACAACCACCCAAACAGCCCATCCCCATGCCATTACTGACATTATAATTTGTTCATTTCACAACAATTGCATTCAAATAAAATAACAAAAAGTTGTGAACGTGACATCTGTATTGAATCATTTACCGTTTCTCAGTTACCCAGAAAGAAGTTTTTACTTTTTATTCTTTTATTCGCATTCGTTCATCCTGTTACAGACGAATAAATCGCGGTTAATATTTGGACAAATAATTTAATTTTTAGTGATAATAATTTTTTTAAATGGATGATGAGCTGGTATTACTGCCATCCAGGAAGTGCGATGGAATGGGCCGGGCAAAAGGAGGATGAAAAACTGTGACGTGTACTACGGTGATTGCGCAAGAAGACCACAGCGTTTATTTGGGTGCGGATTCGTCATAAGCGGTAGACTTAGGCAAGAAGTCTTGGGCTTTCGACACGTAAGTGAGCGACTTGTGACAATCCGTATCAAGGCTAAATTCGCCAACATTAGCCTAATATGCGCTCATGCCCCCACAGAGGACAAAGATGACGCCACCAAGGATGACTTCTATGAGCTCCTCGAAAAAACCTATGAGCAATGCCCTAAATACGACGTTAAGATCGTACTAGGCGATTTTAATGCCAAAATAGGTAAAGAGGAAATCTTTGGTAGGACTGTCGGAAAACATAGCCTACACGACACAACGTCTGAAAACGGACTTAGGCTAATTGACTTCGCAGCGGCACATAACGTCACCATTGCAAGCACACGGTTTCCTCATCTCGATATACACAAAGGGACTTGGCGACACCCAGATCAAAGAACCGTCAATCAGATTGATCACGTTGCGATCGATGCAAGACACGCCTCCAGTATCTTGGATGTTCGCACCTTCCGAGCAGCTAACATCGACTCGGATCACTACCTTGTTTCAGCAAAGGTAAGAATGCGAATAACCCGAACTCCACAACAACGGAGTAATACTGTGAGGAAGTATGACGTCGGAAAGCTGCAATCGCAAGAAACCGCCAGAACCTATGCCGATCGAATATCCCGTAACCTCTCAAGAAATCCAGTACCGCCAGCATCAAGTGCCGAAGATCAGTGGCAACACTGCCAACAAGCCATCACAGATGCCGCAACTGATGTGCTAGGTTTCACCAGACCACCACCACGAAACCTCTGGTTTGATGACGAATGCAGGCAGGCCCATGCAGCCAAACAAGAGGCATATAAAGCGACGCTGCAAAGAAAGACGAGATCTGCTCGCGAGCTTTACGAGCAGAAAAGACGGGAAGAACACCGGCTTCTCCAAAAGAAAAAAAGAGAGCATGAGAAGCGCGCGATCGAAGATATTGAGAGATGCTACTCCAGGAACAACGTGCGGAAGTTTTACCAACAGGTAAAAAGAACATGCCAAGGAAAAAAATCCCGCACAGAAGCCTGTAGAGATAGGAATGGAAACCTCGTAGTAGAGTCACAGTCGGTGCTGAGTACATGGAAGGACCATTTCTGCAGACTGTTAAACGGCGATGAAGGCCAAAATCCCGCTGTCAGGCAGAATGAACCATTTAACATGAATGATGACAGACAAAACTTCCGTCCACCTGACCAAAATGAAGTAAGGATAGCAATATCTAAACTCAAAAACAACAAAGCTGCTGGACCCGACGGACTACCCGCCAAACTTTTTAAAGCGGCCGGAGATGACCTGGTGGAGTGCATACACCAACTCATCTCTAAAGTTTGGTCAGAAGAAAGTATGCCTGATGAATGGAACCTCAGCATCGTTTGCCCGATCCACAAGAAAGGAGACCCTCTAAACTGCGCCAACTATAGAGGAATAAGTCTCCTGAATATCGCCTACAAGATCCTCTCTGCCGTACTATGTGAACGCCTGAAACCTTTCGTCAGCAACCTGATTGGCCCCTATCAGTGTGGTTTCAGACCAGGAAAGTCCACAATCGATCAAATGTTCACGCTACGGCAGATCCTGGAAACCACCCAAGAATTCCAAATCGATACCCACCACCTCTTTATCGATTTTAAGGCCGCGTACGATAGCATTTATAGAGACGAGCTATACAGAGCCATGTCAGGTTTTGGCATTCCCACAAAACTCGTCCGACTGTGCAGGATGACGATGGAGAACTCTCGCTGCTCCGTCAAGGTTGGTTCCGACCTCACAGAAGCTTTTGACGTCAAAAAAGGATTCCGACAAGGTGATGCGCTATCGTGCGATTTCTTCAACTTAATACTTGAAAAAATTATAAGAAACTCGCAAGTCAATTGTAGTGGGACAATTTTTTTCAAGTCTGTGCAATTGCTAGCATACGCTGACGACATAGACATCATTGGCAGAACTCGGCGAGCTGTCACTGGAACGTTTGCTAGCATTGAAGCTGAAGCGGCTAAGATGGGACTAGCAGTCAATGAGGCCAAAACGAAGTACCTGCTGTCCACAAAAAGGGACACACAACACCGGCGGATTGGACAAAACATCACAATAGACAGGTACAACTTTGAGGTAGTTAGGGACTTTGTGTACCTCGGATCCGCTATAACATCTGACAACAACATCTCGTCAGAAATAAAGCGAAGAATTACTCTTGCCAATCGCTGTTTCTATGGGCTAGGAAGGCAATTGAGTAGCAAAGCCCTCTCTCGAAAGACAAAGGAGACTCTTTATAAGACCCTAATCATCCCAGTCCTGCTCTATGGCGCCGAGGAATGGACTCTATCTAAAGCGGATGAAGATATCCTTAGTCGTTTCGAGCGTAAGATTCTTCGGAAGATTTTTGGCCCTATCTGCGTTAACGGGCTTTGGAGGAGAAGGTTCAACCAAGAACTATACGAGCTGTACAGCGACATTGACCTGGTCAAAAAAATACGCATATCACGTTTAAGGTGGCTAGGTCATGTAGAGCGAATGGACAACAATGCTCCGGCTCGCAGGATCTTCGATTCCATCCCAGAGGGTAGACGCAGTCAAGGAAGACCTCGCCTTAGGTGGCGCGCTCAAGTGGAGGACGACCTCAACCAACTTGGAGTGCAAAACTGGAGGCAGCTAGCCAAAGACCGAGTTGGCTGGAGAGGCATGTTGGTTGAGGCCCAGGTTCGTCCCGAACTGTAGCGCCACCTAAGTAAGTAAGTAAGATGAGCTGGTATTCACACTAGAAAATGCTAATTCGAGCATTTTAAATATTATTCCTGATGAAAATAAGCCACCTGTGAAAAATAACCCTGTGGATAATGTAGAGTACAATAATGCAATGCTGTTGAAATTGTAAATAATTTCGCATTTTGCAAAAGTTTTGCGCCATTTTTAGCGGGTAAGTTTTATTTTCCTTGTACATTATAAGCATTTACCTAAAAAAATGGATGTTTTTAAAGGCACACGGCCTTTGACAAAAAAGAGTTTACTGCTTCTTAAATCGGAGCACTTATCAAAAATATTTCCTGGCTGCGAACGAGGTCTTCAATTGGAGTTTGAATACGAATTGGAGAAATGGAAACAAAAAGAAGTACCTAATTAGAATCCTATTTTGTAGATGTATGTAGGTACCTACCAATTTAGAAAGTCAAATTATTTTTTATATTTAGTTTACACAATGTAACACGATTACAAGTGAAATGAGCACCTCAAATTGGGTTTATGGCTTGCCAAATGATTTAAGTACAACTCCAAGGAGCTCTAGTGGATCTAATTCCTCCTCGAATTTAGTCGTATGTTTGAAATACAAATTGCATGTCTTTTTCTCTTTGTTCCAGCACATGGAAAATATTCTTATCCGAGCAGAATTTTATATAACGCGCACCATAATTTTAATAGGGGAAGAACCAAACATACAGCCAAATTTAAAGTTCCATTTAACGAAGAACAAAAAAATAAAGAGACCATACCCAATCTTCAAATCGATGAAAAAGAATTTGAAGAAATCAAACAGTATTTAAAATTCAATGATCGTCCATGGGCAGACATAGAGGAAAAATGGGAAAAGATTATCTTCAACAGATGAATAAAAGAAAACAGTGACAAAAATTGTTCCAAAATTTTAACTGAGTGGCCATTATATAAGCATGCACATTCATTTTCACTAGTAGGTACATAATTTAAATTACAGACTTTGACTTGTTTTCATTCTATTTTTTCTGTAAATAGATAAACATAGATTTTAAATCGCAACACCCTGAATCATCAAATAAATTATTTTCGACGCATTTCAAACTGGACACCTTATTGATAAAGTACTATCAGAAAGAAGGCGTTCTAAAAAATAAAGAGTACACCAAACTCCTGAACTCCTTACCCCTGCTTGATGAAGGTACATATTTCTCTCTATTTTTTTTTTCTTATTTTTAATTTGTAATTTGAAGTTTTTATTTTTGTTCTTAAATATAATAAAAACTAATGAAAAATGTTTTTTTGAGATATTTCATATTATTTCTAATGAAAATAAAGAAGTATGTTTAATATGCTGTGAATATGAAATATTGTATTTTAATTATCATTTTAGTTGTTATGTTGTGGATATGTCCAAAATAATTAGAAATAATGTTATTTTACAAATAAGTAATTTTATAAGTCCACCTATCCATCTTAACACATTAAATGACGGTACGAAAGTCTTTAGAAATAAGTTCATTTGAATTGTTCTATACTAAATGAATACATTTATAGTTTATGATATGTACATTATAATAATTTATTTTCATATAAAAAAGTTAAATAAAATGAATTTGAAAAGTATTTTACGTATTTTTATTTTTTAAATTGGAACACCCTGTAGATTCCACTACAAAAAGCGGTTGGTATGTTGGTTTTTATTTCTACAAATAAAAATGTAGATTTTACATTTTTGATCGCAGAGTGTTGTGAAAGTTATAGCAAAAAACTGTAGTTTTTGCAAATGAATTTGTATATTTTACATGTTTTGCTGTTTCTTCAACAATGAGCGCTGTTCTTTTACTTGCGATTTATAGGGACTATAAGGCAAGTTATGCATTCGTAAAAAAAAAATTCTAACAATCAAACATGACATTACGATGATAGAGAAGTCAAAAAAAGTGGGTCCGGAAATTCCGTCCGTCTGTCTGTCTGTCTGTCCGTCCGTATCGATATCTACAGCCTAAACGGTTGGGCCAATTTGATTCAAACTTGGTATATAGTATTTTTAGAGTGCTCTACCCGACAGTTTTTCGAATTGGCATTCTAGCTCCAACACTAACTTATTTTTCTCGAAAACGGCTCCTACGATTTTGATAAAACTTTCAGAATGATGTTTTCTATGCAAAAATCTATCTTCAAGTTTTAATGGATTTTTCAGAACAAAGTTTTATACCGGTACCTCCATATGACCGGTTTTTTAAAATCAGACTTTCTCGCTAACTGATTGACGGATTTTGATGAAATTTTCAAAATATGTAGTGTCTTATGATTTAAATAATATTGCTTATTAAAATTTTCAAAAACATTTTTTTTTAATTTTTAATAATTTAAAAAAAAAATATTTTCTTTTTTGAATATTTTGAAAACGGATCTGTAGACATTTTTTTTTAATTTTTCTCCTAGTATAAACTATAGATTTCTTTAAATTGACATACTCAAAAAAAATTTAAAATATGTTTTCGAAAAGTTTTTCAAAAAAAGGATTTTATCATCATAAAAGCACACAGAATAAATAAGGAAGCCTATTTTTAACACACAAAAACAATTAACAAATAAAAAAACTATTCGATTACTACTGAATGCAAAAATTTCAATCGAGTAAAACAAAAGTTTACACCTGCCCCTAAATAAACAAAACCACTGTGTTAACTTTTAATATTGTCCCTATACCCACTCGCTTAACAGTAGTTGGAATATGTATCTTAATTTTAGTACCCACCTTCCTTCCAACTTTATTATATGTAGAGGTACCTAATATCCTTAGTAAATTCCATTAATATCTACCCACACCATACGTTTATCGATCCATCAAACATAATTAAGCTATTTTAATTAATTTGATTTCAAAAAGTAAATTATTGTTATTGGGACCTATATAGGTCCCTATACCTAGCATCATTGCCCTACTGCTGATTCCCACGAATCTTTATGCCAGTTGTTCAAATTTTTCAATACCAAAATGAAAATTAAACTGAAAAAAGTCCTTAATACCTTTTTATTAGAAAATTATATTATAAACAGTAAACAACAAATGGAAAGATGATACACTAAAAAACTGCAAAAGTTAACAATCCTACATATTTATGTGTTTATCACTTTGTCGTGACGCATGTTCGTACGAGCTTCAAAACCCAACGATTCTAAAGAAGTTGCACGTCAAAAAAAAAAAACATTAAAACTAAATCTTTGTCAAAAAGACGCCTGCACTTAAAAAGGATTAGCACATAGGAGCAAGTACGTGCGACCCAGTCGTGCCTTTTATTTTAATTGTTTCTGGTTGTAAAACCTACAAATGATTTTCTAATTTTCACAAACTATTTTTAAATTCTACAACCAGGGAATAGTAGAATTGAAAGCAGTGGTTGTCGGGTAATATGTGACAATGAATGCAGTAGAATTAACAGCGATTTTCAACGTTTTTACAACAAATTTTTTTGGGTGTAAGGTGTAACTAAGGATATTTTAATCAACCCTTGGTGCCGCTGCGGTCGTTTCACAAGCAGATAGCTAATTTTCTAAGAAGAAACTAGAGCTATTTTGATTACTAGGTGGCGGCACGCCGGGATCGTTTTTTTTCGAAAATGGTATTTTATTGCCCAGCAATATTTATCAAGCAAGTTTATCAAGCGTTTTTTGGAGATTCGTAAAACCATGCTAAAAACATTTATCACAAACGTATGGTATTCCCGCGCAACGCCGGGTGGGTAAGCAAGTGCTAACATAATTATAAAAATCCGAAAATTATTTATATATATTTATTTATATTTATTCAAAGACATTTTTGAATAAATTTCCATATAAATTTAGTGATTTTGGAATTTATTTCTACCGGATTCTCTTTAAAGCCGCATAGTGAAGCCTTTGATGCTTTCAATTTAAATTACAAAAATCAAAGACAAAATTAACTCAAAACTCACCCTCTTACATTAATCGTATTGATATTTCCCCTTATAATTCTTACCTTAAGCCAGAGCTCATCATCATGGTGAGCGGAAAAAACGCAAGACATGAAGAAAAAGCTTTCCGTAAATACCCACTTCCTTAACATTCACCCTCAAACTATATCAGACAATGGTCTTTTTTTTCCTCTATGAGTGACCTTATCCCACTAGAAATAATACTATCGTAAACAAACTGGTGGGTGGTGGGTTGGACTGCCAAAAAGGCGACCTGCCACAAATTATGGCTCCAATTTCACTACGCATGTTACGCATCCAATATGGTTGGTTCTCTGAAACAGAAACTCTCTCATATTTTTCCTCTTTTTCTGTCAAAACTCAATCCCCTGAACATGACATATTAGAATGTCTCATTCAGTGGAAAAGACTACCCTAAAAGCCCGTCTGTGTAAAAGTTCAACCTACTCCGCAAAGAAAGCTATCTTTTCCATACAAAGTCTGTCGTAGTGTCGTATCTGCCCGAACATTTTCAGAAAATCTAACAGTTTTTCTCTCTCATTCACTCAGTCTAAAAGCTGCTCCCGTCGGATCCGGTGAACGTGTCTCTACAAAGAGGAGCTCCGTACCGGTTAACCTCAAGCAATTTGCATAATCACTAGTAGACCCCCCATATAAAAATAGGTCCACTTTAAGAAAAAATTAAACCACATTCACTAGCTGTTTCGAAAATCAAACCATTATATGTAAATATTAAACTTTGAAGTTGTTTTTCCGTGTGCAATCCGAAGATGTAATCATTTTATAGTCGACGACGGACGCGCTGTTTTGATAGATTTTATTATCTCACAATCAGCAACGAGTTAAAGCGTCTGCACCTTTTAAGTACCTACTTCTATCTTCTACGGGTGGTGCAGTCTGGTTTTTTTTCAGATTTTTGTTTCTTTTTTTTTGTATACCTACGCGAAAACATCTGAAAGATATTCAATCTTGTCTGCCTAGAGAGGACGTGTTTATCAATTAGCTTGTAAAAACAAACAACAAAAAGATTCGTTAACCCATGTTATACAATTCGGAAAAGCGTAGGGGTTGAAATAATTGTGTTTCGAACGATCATCATCACCGTTGTCGTCGTCGTGGCTTGATATTTGCTATTCACCCGCTACCACCCCCATAGCAAGCCTAGTTCTGCTTTGAATATAGTAAACGTTTTTTTCTTGAAACTCTCGGAAAAAGGAAAATATTTTCGTAGACCCACTTTTCAACCCTCCACCCTGTGTATCCATAGACATCGTCATCCCCCCATGAGATGTGAAGTTTATTAGAGCAGCTTGTGTTGTGTAATCCATTGCATACTTGTGTGCGTTGTATGTTCTCTCGCTGCTCTCAAGGTGTCACTGTTTTGTTCTCTTTGCTCTCTCTCTCTCTCCTGTTCTCATTTTACTCGTCTCTCCTGTGTCTAGAAAAGAAATAAAAATAAGAACACAGGTAGGGAAACTATAGAGTCCTTGACGGCGCGGCGGGCTTCCTGTTTGGAATGTTTTATTATAAACAGCGTGTCGAAGTTGATTGAAGCTATCGTTCAAACGGTGCTCAGTGTTGATTGTTAAATGTCAATAATTTTAACACAAAAATGTGTGAGATGTTTAAAGTAAAATTTCTTCGATATTGACATGACAACAGTTATCGAGTGAAGTGAAGTGTGATTCGTTTGTTGTTTTTGTTTTATGAAAATCACTAAATTGATTCGAATAATTAAAACGAGGTTTTTCAAAACAAAGCAAAACGATTCGTTTTATATTGGATCATAAATACATTTTCTTGTAGGCAACAGATTCTTTATTGGAGAAACAGTTTGGTGTAGTTTTTGAATAAGGAAACGTGAGTATCAAATAGATTGTATATTCTTATAAGATATTTCAAAATATTCTTTTGACTTAAAAAGCATAAGAAATACTGAACCGGTTAAGTTTTAAGTTCTATAAAAGTGTCGATTTGAAGAACTGTCAGTCATATCTATACATCATGTACGTGATTATCAAAGCAGATGCAAACTTTTGAAAACTGTTGTAATATGTAAAAAGAGCTTAAGTCAACATAAGCGAAAATCGTTCTTTTTAGCTAACACGCTTTCCAGTGTGCATACCTTTATTTTAGTCTGGGCCCTATTACTCTACGATAAAAATAGACCGTTAAAATTTAACGGACCCAGACTTTTTTGAATTTTTTTTTGAGATTTCGGAATCGATACATATTTTTTAAATTTATTAATATATACACATACCAAGCTGAAAAGCTGCAGCTCGTTATACTTACAGACGGACAGTCAGATAGACAGACATTTTTTTTCTTGCGTTTATATGTACTATAAGGCAAGCTTTGAATTCGTGCAAAAAAAATTATAACAATCAAACATGACATTACGATGATAGAGAAGTCGAAAAAAGTGGGTCCGGAAATTCCGTTCGTCTGTCTGTCTGTCTGTTCGCACCTCTACAGCCTAAACGGATGGGCCGCTTCAAACTTGGTATTTAGTATTTATTAGGTAGTATCTCTGGGGGTGTTTTTCATTTTTGCTCTAGGTCGAATAATAACGGTACCTGCTATACAATAACATAACAAACGGCTCTAAAGATTTTGATAAAACTTTTGGGGTGTTATTTTTTTACAACAATACATCTTTCAGTTAGAATGAATTTTTCGAAAATTGTCCTATAAGGGTACCTCTCATAAAACCGGTTTTTTAAGATGCGGTTTTATCGTAAACCATTATCTCGATTTCAATAAAATTTTGCACACATGAAGTCATTTATAATTCAATTAATATTGCTGTTCAAAATTTTCAAAAACTTTTTTTTTTCAATTTTTTAAAATTTGCTAAAAAAAATAATTGGTTTTCGAAATAAAAAAAAAAAAAATTTAAATATTTTTTCCAAAAAAACGACTTTTTAAAAAAACTGGTCGAACGATTTTCATTATTTTTTTTCCTCGATAGACATTTAATTTTCAAATTTTATTGCGTACTTAGTGTTTTCAAGAAAACTCTTAAAATAATTAAAAAATAAAAGAATTTTCGAAAAATTGAATTTATTTATTTTAATTTATACATAAATATATGCAGCCACTAAGCAATTATCTAGCATAAGAACAAGTTCGTGCGACCCAGTCGTGCATTTTATTAAATTTTATTCGACGATGTGACCGCACATATGAGCAAGTACGTGCGATCCAGTCGTGCAATTAATTTCATTAACTTTTGTAAGCTTCTCTATGATAGTAATGCGGGCGGCATTGGTGCAGTAGATAAGATGTTTGCTTCTGATACGGAGATCACCAGTTCGGTACTAAGGTTGAGAAGACATTTTTCTAACTTCTAGTTCAAGCTAGAGTCGTCCGTGAGTTTTAAGTAAGAAAATAGTCATCTAGTTCTCGATCTACACGCCGAAAAAAAATTCTTTCGAAAATTCCTATTTTACACACTATGAAAGCGAAAATATTTTCTGAAAGCGCCTTCTGAAAGTATTTTGTGTGTAAACGGGAAACAATCTCATTGAATTTGCCTCCAAATAGACTGTTGCATATCTGCAAAATGCCTGTGCTATTTTGTATTGTATCGGGCGATGTATTAAGTGCATTGATTTAACATTATCAAGCCAAAAAATTAATAATTGATAGTGAAATTACGGATTCAAATATATGTCACGAGTACCGCCGTAGTGTAACGTGTCTGTCATTGTTTTATCGTTATTACACAAATTATTACAAATAGTGCATCTGTCAAATAACCAAGAATTCCACGAAAGCGAAAGCGCTTTCAGAAAATGATTTGCTTTCTTAAAAACGCTTTCAATACTTTATAATTTCACGAAAAATGTTACTTACTTTTCTTCTTTGTGATTCTCATACAATTAAGTCCACAAAATTCAGTACAGTCCTCAATGTGGGCTAAAAAAAGCAAACAATCCCAACATCGAATATTTGGATAAAATATCATAATGGACACATACACACATAAAAAGCCCATCAAAGCTTTTCGTCAGAGAAAAACGGCTGCACTGAGAACGTTGGGCTAAGAATGCATCTGTGAAACCTTCTTTTGGGTTGTTGCAAAGGCATGAACACTACATTGGATAATTTTCAGTGATCTTGTCAAGTTATATTTGTTATTGTTTATTTTTGATAAGAACTCAATTTTGGTCTATTACAATTTATATATAAGAAAATAGATTTCTTTTTGAATTTAGTTGTAAAGTAAACAATTTATTGACCATCTCTCATACTCAAAATTTATAATATTTCATTTTTATGATGAACAACCTTTTAAAACCATAATGTATGTGATATGCAGGGTGACCTAGAGAATATTCGGGCCCGATGGTAACCATGTACGGCCCTTTAAAAAAATTTAAGTTTTCACAGAAAAATTAAAGTATTTTTTGTAATTTAAGTGTCCCTTCAAAGAATTTCTGGCTCTCGAAAAACTTCGGTTCCGGGAGTAATCCATCCGTTAACCCCCCTCTCGGCTGCCCTGTTTATATGTATATCCAAAAATAAAAATATCTAGTGCAAAAACTCATATTATTTTATTTATTTACACTTGCTTTTAGCTTGTACTTTCACAATAATCTTATCAAATTATTGTTTTAATATTGCATATTTCCAACATCAGATAGTAATTAATAAAAACATGACTAAAAATAAAGTTTGTAGATCATTACCATTAAGTGAACTAGATTATTTATCAATAAAATACACTTGAATGCAATCGAAAGACTCCTGTAATCCATAACAGCACTTTAGCCTCTGAGCTCCTCATAAAGATAATAAGATATAAATGTAGATTAAAAGAAAAATATAGCAAAGAACAAAGTTGCCACTTTAAAAAAAAAAATAAATGGATTAAAAAAATATATATAGAGCTTTCATTTGAAATTTAGGATGATAGCTTTAAAAATAGAGTAACGAGTTACGAATTTTTTTTTGTTTTATTACAAAACAAAATGTTTCTTTGAAGTTCGAATCCAAAAAAATTAAAAAAAAGTGTCCTCATAATTTAGTACATAATTAACTTATTGTTTTCGCTCAACATTATTCAACAATGCAATTTTGCTGTAATAGTTAGTAAAAGTTTCTCACTTTTCATGCAGCTAATTTTCTTGCATCTTGCATCAAAAAGTTGCCCGTTTGCTATCTTTTTATTGAAAAGCAACATCGCAGTAGTAGTCTCCATTTCCATTTCATTTCCATTTCGGTCACACAAATTGATAAGAATCAACCAGAACTAAGTAACTAACAGAGAGTATTGATTATTTCACTGCTCTTAATTTTGGTCACATAAATGTTTGAGAATCGACGAGAAGAGAGGTAAATGACATTTTTAGTCAAATTCAGGTATTTAAGTTATCTGTTTTTCCACGAAGAAACATTAGCTCGGACACAAAAACATGTTGTTTAGTCTATAGTTTGTTAAATAATCTATAACTCTTAAAATAATTTGTAAATTAAAAAATAATTTTTATTTTATTGGAAAAAGTTATTTGACAAAAAAATTCTCCATGAAAATAAATGCATTTTTACGCTCATTAGAGTTTCTTAAGAAGTAACACTACATTGAAATGTAGATGTGTAGGATGAGGTTCTTTTTTTTGGCGGTCCCAATCGTTGTTGGTTTTCAAGAAGAAATAAAACGTTTATAATTTAATGATATGGCCAAGAGAAGCTTTGGTATAAAGATAAGGGTTTGCCATTATGTTTTAAAAATGATTTCGGGCAAGTGGCCGCCGCGGCTGGCTACTTTAAATTCCAGGCGAGAGGCCCAAATTTCGATCACTTTTTGCAGCAATTGGGGCCGTTTGTCACGCGACGAATATTGTGAGTTGATCAGTCTATTCACGTTGAAATGCCAAACCAAACTGAGTATAAATCAAGTAACAGCTGTCAAAAAGACCAACTCCGAAAAAAGTATTGCCAAATTGAAAACCACACGTCTAAAAAAAAACACCCATTATATACCATTATATACAGTGCATACATATACATATACAATGGGGATTTAACAAGTTGCGAGGTTGGGATAGTCCAAATTTCTTTTAGATGGACCTGACCTTTAGTTTTTTTTAAATTAAATTAAATTTAATAAAACAAGTATTTTTCGGGCTATTGAACGGTATTAATTCAGTTTTTTTAAATACATATTTAATTTCAAAACGTATATTTGCCTCCAAAAATGGTGAACAAAAATATCTTAATATTATTTTTCGATGTGATTTCTAAACCTAAAAATTATTCTTCACCCTACCAGTTTCCTTATAGAATTTTAATTTTAATATTTTATTAATAATAATGTTCATTTTTTGAAAACAAATGTTTGGTTTTAAATCAAATATTAAAAAAAAGAGTTGGTTGGTACATCGCGTTAACTCACACCTTCTACAATTCTATTTATCACGTCCAAAAAAATCTAGTAATCGGTGCCAGTTTTATATTTAACTAGCGACACCCGGCGCGCGTTACTACGCCCTAGAAAAAAACATGTTTTACTGTGAAATGCGAAACATTCACAGGAACGATCCCTGGACAAAACTATATTTACCATATAAATTTCATTAAAATCCGTTCGGCGGCTTAGGAGTACATACTGGACGTACATACACACATACGTAAATCTTATGTTCGCTTGGTGCTCAGAATACGTTTGCTATCGATTTTTGTCACAATTCAAGACCGGTGCAGACTTACGTCATTTTGACGCGGCGGCGCCGCAGGGTTGACGCTTTAGCGTCTTACAGTACTCACAAACAAATAGAGGGGTGCACACACTCGTCAGATGCCGCCGCGTCATTTGTGTGTAATGTAAGACGCAAAAGCGTCACCGCTTTCCGGCTTAAATTTTGACAGAACAACAGCTAAAAAATGGCCAAGCGTACAAAGAAGGTTGGAATCGTAGATAAATATGATACCCGTTATGGTGCTTCCCTACGTAAAATGGTTAAAAAGATGCAAATCATCCAGCACTCCAAATATACCTGCAAATTTTGTGGCAAGGATGCCATGAAGCGTGTCTGCGTCGGCATCTGGTCATGCAAGTGTTGTGGCTGGCGGTGCTTGGGTGTACTCAACAACTGCTGCTTCTGCTGTCAGTTCCGCCGAGAGGCGTCTTCATGAAACCAAGGAACACGAAGCTATTCGCTGGTTTAGGTTTTACTAGGAGATAAGTCCGTTTTAAGGGAATATTGTTGACTGGAACTGTCCTCAACAGACAGACACGTGAAAAATGACGCAAGTGTGCACCGAGCCTCAGAGTCACCAAAAAGATTACCCACAAACCCTCTCGTTAAATCCACACACACACCCTACTATCTACATCTACTTTTACTTTGTACTTTAACAAAACCCCGCCCATTTTGTATTTCTTTTTCTCTTCTTGTACTTTTTGAATTTGAGTGGAATTATTTTGAGAATTTGCGCCTGTTTTTTTCATGTTCGCCTGGTACTGAGAATACGTTTGCGATCGATTTTTGTTGAAAAAACCACACAGTATCGAGGTTAGCGTAACACGTTACTTTTCTTATCAGCGTGAGTCATGTTATTTCGTATGTGTAGCGTGTCATCGTTTCATAAGACGTCAATAAAATTACAAATAAACATGGCAGAGATCGGTATTAAATTTAAGAAAAGATATTTTAAGCATGACATATTTTTTTTCGAAAACAATTGAAAAGTGTGAAAATGAACAAGACGATATTGACATTATCGGTGAACTTAGACGCCCTTTTGTAGGTCACGCGTTGATAATATCCAGAATAAGCTGAGCAATTAATGAGGACAAAACTAGGGTTATGCTGATGATTTCTTCAAAAAAACAAACTTCATAGGCCGTTTTGCATTTTACTGTGTTTCTACATCGATATCCCTGCAATTGGAACAAGAGTTCTTTCCTGTAATTTGTAAAGAATTCAATTAGTTTTCTAAAGCTAAAAGATGAGCATCTTGAGTCATTTGAATCTGAAATTTCTCAGTTTTTTCCAAAGCTCATATTATAGTCAGTTCGACGAAAATGTTGCGTCTTTTAAAGTGTTTTCGACTGTAAGGTGAAGTCAAGGGAGTACTATATGGAGTACGGTATGATAAGTTCAATGAATTCTGATCTTGACATCATTATGCAATGGTGAATCAGAAAACGCGTCGAGTTTAATGCTTTGAAAACTCAAAGTCGTGCTTTTCGTGAAGGTGAAACGTTTTGTAAATGCCTATCTGTGAGTGGAACTTACATTAAAGAAACTGAACGAAAACTTTTCAATTCACAAAATGTGCATTACAGACCTCCTTTCTACTTGATTTATACTTTATAGGTACTGTAAGGCAAGTTTAGAATTCGTGAATATAAAAAAATGGAGATAACAATCAAAGATGATCAATCAATACGATCATAGAGCAGCCTAAAAAGTTAGTGACAAAACTGTCTGTCTGTCTGTTAGTCTGTCTGTCCGTTTGTATGTGTAACGAAACAGCTTAAGTGATTACTTTTAAACGACAAAACGACTCCAACGATTTTAATGACATTTTTTGAGAGTGTTTTTGTGGGCATTGGCCATCATCCTTTGAAAACCAAATTTATCGGAAAAGTTTATTGAAATGAGGTTTTTTTAATTTTCGGCTTTCTTGGTAACGGCTCATTTGATTTCTGTCAAATTTTATATTTGAAAAATCTAAGTAACCAAAATAATTCTGCATACGAAAATTTAACTTATTTTTTCATTCTATTTTTAATAATAAAAAACAATTTGGAAAATTTAATATTTTTTAAACTATTAAAAAAAAAACTTTTATTAAGTTTTATAATCAGGTTTATTTTAATAAACTCTAAAAAACTGCATACCAAAATATGATTTTTTTATTTTGAAAAAAAACTAAATTTTTTTGTTCATAAATTCTGTATTATTTAAGACGTTTTATGGCGTACTCCATTTTTACTAAAAACCGTTAAATGTTATGGTTTTGACCCTTTTTAAAAGTTCAGACCGTTTTATTTTTGTACATAAACGTTTGTTGTTTCTTTCAAAGTTAAGCCTAACAATGTGATTAGAATTAGGCGGAATTACGGATATAGTTGTTGCAATATTAGTTTGGATGTTTAAAAAAAAACCAAAAAGGTTAGTTTAGAAAGCGAAGAGCAGCAAGAAGGCCATCATAAAACAAAAAAAAACCATGGCATTGGAAATGGCGAAATCCAAGATAGCGTATGAGAACAACTGTTGCTTGAGGGATGGATTCTTGGCATAACCGATGATCAGGGAACCAAATACTGATCCGATTTTGGCTACACTGACGACGGTGGCAGCGCCAGCACCAATAAATTTGGCAGCCGAATCAATATCACGGGTGACTGGAGAGGTCTGGAACGACTTAACTTGATGGTAACTGCTGGTAACAGTAACGAAACTCAGGTTTTATTCTGGGCAGCCAAGGTTTGGCTTTGACTGATAACTGCGCTGCTGATTGGACCCAGCGAGCCAATCACTCCTGGTATTTGTATTGTGTTTGCAATGTATTTTTTTAATGGATCTTATCTGCCAGAATTTTTGTTTACAGGATATTGTTTTTCCTTTCCATTTTGACACTTAGGACTCTAAAACAAATGTACATCGGTGTCTACATATACAGTGTTCCTTATATCCTTATACGTCCCGCTGTGTTTTATCAACAATAGGCAGAAATTGCCGACTTCTAATTTTCTCCATTTTTGGGAATAAATATAGTTTGAAGAGGCCATATCCGTAAGGCAGTCATGGCAGCATGGCTTTTGTGAATTGGAACATTTTCGTGCAAAAGCAGAGCACCTTTTGTCCATTTTCTTTTCTTTTTTCCTTTTACTGGTTCTTTCAATTTATGCAGCAGGTTTATATTTATATTTATATTTATATTTATTCTTGAATTGCTCATATACAATAAGACACATCGTCTTTTAAAATAGATACAAGCTTTATTTTAGATGTTACAAAAAATAGTGTGAAAGCTAAAATGTTAACATTTTTAATATGAAATTCATGGAAAAAAATTCAATTATGTAATTTGACCAATTAACAGAAGGACATTTATAATAAAAAAGAAAAAAAAACATAATGCATAAAAGAAGAACAATATATATATATATACAAAAAAATATAGAAATGAAAAATAAAGAAATGAAGAAGGGAGAAAAATAGCATAGTTAGATAGTTAAAAGTGCACAAATTTACGGATACCTTCTTGCAATAGTATAGTGAGTTCTTAGTTTTTCCTTTAGTCTTGTAGCATCATTTATTTCCCTCAAATTCCGAAGTAGAGAATTTCATAAACGTGTAGAATGATCGAAAAATTGGCGTTCGGATGTAAGAGAAGCATAACGTGGTTGAATCAAAATTCGTGTTCTCAGCGAGAACTTACTTGTAACTGAATTCCAAAAACTTGTAGCCATGATTTTTCCAGCCAATTGTGAGACCATGAAATTCTTAAGGGGTGCTTCGTCTTTTTTAAATCATTGCATTGACGCCAGTTTCATGTTTAGTCACAATTTGACATAAATTTAGCCCATCTTCGGATACTGACATCAAAAAATTCACTCCACTCCACTCGCTGTCGCTTCTGAACCGCTGAGCACAATCTCGGCAACCATCATGCGCTGACCTTAGATATTCCAAGATAATGAAGTAGAATTTTTAAAACGGTTGAAGGTAACAGCCCAATTGTTTTTCTTTAACCGAGAATCTTAGAGTAGGTACAAGTTCCTCGACTTTTTCGACGGTGTCTGAAAAGTCGACAAAATCAGTCGGCCAGAACGGACCTTATCTTCGATTGAACCCCTGCCTTGTTTAAATACACAAACCCACTTATTAACTATGATTTTTCCAGAACAAGAATCCCAGTAGACCGATGAAATTTCTTCTAAAATAATCTGCGGTTTTTTTCTTTGTTTAGTCACGAACTTTATCACTCTACGAAACTCAATTTTGTACATAATTAATATTTTCGTTTCGATTGACTTGTTTACCTCGCGAAAGCACAAATACTAATGAACCATTTTGAACAAAACTTGTCATAGGTTCTCCGTACAATAGTCCTAACAACACAGCGTAAATAATCTCTAACCGCTCCAATCCTGGATCTTTTTGACCCCCTCGTATAAATATGTAATACATTCAAAAAAAAAAAAAAACTGTCCCAAAGGATCATCAAAGAGCATGAACCTTAAGCTTAACACTCTTGAATGATATCTTCGCTTTTCATTTTGTGAAAACACAAAAGTTCCAGAGAAGACGAGCGTAATTCGATATCGGCTCAGAAAAATATTCCACTGCTGATAATCCATTAACTCATTTCATTGAAATCGCAAGTGCATTGAATATCCAGATCCAAAAAATATGCTATATAACTCATTTAAATGTTGCTTCTTACTACAAACTACATACAAAAGAACTTCATAGTCATTTACATTTTTGAATTCCAAATATAATAAAATGTTCCTTTCAAAAATACATTCCACTGAATAAAATATTTATTAAGTATTAAGTGCTGAACAACTTAATTACTAGAATAGCTATCAGGCTTCCATTTAAGCCATGAAACTTTCTTCAAAGCCCGTTAACTTTTCATTAGCATATAACATTAATGCCATGTGCCTTTCATTGTTCTTAAAAATACTTTTAATTACATACTCAAAAAATTATACGAATCCACTGTGGCGTATGAGTAACAAAAAAAAAATTAAATTAATAATAAACTCTCAGCGTAATTTCTCTTAAATCCTCGTCCTTTTTTCGGTCTTATTGTCTTGGGTGTAGAAAATATAATAACACAGATAAAAAAAAAGAAGAAAACTCTTTTTTGTGTGTCCTCTTTGCGGCTTCCACCCACGTCCCATGGCGTATGTTTCCCAGAGAATAAATGACGGGGTATAAAACTATAACTGTGTCAAAATTATTTTCTTCCTCCTCGGTGGGACTTTTTTCTCCATTTTGTTTATTTAAATAGGGCCACCATGTGTCTGTGTCCTTCAAGGATATCCCAAGCTAAGCTGTGGGGTGGTGTGTTTTTGTATGCTTCTTGAATGTTAGCTTCTCGTTCTCATCTAGACACATAGTTGAGTCTTCGTCTTGTTCCGCCTCCAGCTTTGTTCTCGCCCTTTGCATATATTCGGGTACCGATACAGGAACTTATGAACTAATTTACTGTGTATGTTGTAGTTTTATTGTGTTGGAGTTTATTTTTAGAATATATTTGGTGACTTGGTTTTTTTTGTATCTTTTTTACTACGATGAACGTGATATTATACAATTCCTAGAAGAATTCCGTTTATCTTTTTGTTTTTTTTTTTTTTTTGTTTGTTAGAGGTTTCATTTTATTTTTGGCCAATTTATTTTAGATGAATGGATTACATAATCTTGCATGATGATGATTACTTCAGAAGGTACAAGTTCAGTGGTTATATGATGGGTGTTGTGTGGTGTATTAAGGAAAACACAGGATATGGAAGCCTCTGATAAATTGAAATTTGATTGGCGTGTTGCGAGTATTTTGTTTTGGGAAGCTCTGGGTAAGATAAATATTACCAGGAATTTATGTTAACATGTTTATTATATAAGTATGCAATACTGTCATTCGGTGATACCTTTGGGGAAAATGTGTTCAAGTGATAAAACAAATAATACATGTGTGCGACAAATTTCTTGGAAGTGAATTATATATTATAATATTATTATTTTTTTTATCTTCGCATCGCTATGGGATACCACAGGTTGGAATCTAAAAATAGGAACTTTTGAATAAAATAATTTTGCTTTTGGGGTTATTTTTTATTTTTAAAATTGAATTTTATAGCTTTGTAAAAACTTAAATAGGTATCGTGGCAAAAAAATAAAAAAAATGCTGACCACAACCTATAATTTTTATTTTTATTTAAGTTATAAAAATTGGAGCTACCTTTGTATATACACTGCATATAGTACTATCATGGAGCATCATTTTTTAGTTCTGAATCAAGTCGCAATGAGGCGTGCTGAAATTGCCAATTGGTGTGAATATAGAATAAGTGCAGACAACAAAAGTTTATTAAATACTGGTAAAATATAGGTAAAGGTTCTCGTCTCCACTATTTAGAGTTAGTTCTGAATCAACCAGGAAGATGGCCAGACGAAAAATGACCACCATGAGAGTACTATAGAAAATCTATATACAATGGAGCTACTAAACCTGGTTAAATTTGCCCCTCCAGCCAGCTTCATCTGTAGCCTGCCCCTGCCGTCTCCAGTTTCACACTCCAAACAAACAAGTCGCTGCGCTGCATCAAAGATTAGGTCTTTTTTTTTGGCTTGGTTTATGTCGCTGTACAGGGCGTGCAACTCATTGTTGTATCTTCTTTACCTTTCGTTACTTACTGGATCACAATACTCCAAGTGAAAACTTTCACCCCAATGGGATAGAGTCCAGCCTCTGACCAGGAATGACGAGTGTTTTGCATACTGTCTCCTTATTTCTTCTCGATAGGGTTTTATTCCTCAATTGTTTACTTAGCCCAGAGAAAAAGTAATAAACAATATTGATTCGACCACGGATAGTATATTTGCACGGATATTCAGTACAAAAAAAAGACCAATTTCACATCTGCTCGAATTTACTCATACATTCCAGTTCGATCCAGATTCTTTGATACATACTGCGACATCTTTGTTGATTCAAATTTTGTTAGCTCGTAAAGTTTGTTGTCGCTTAGACTGTTTTTAAACCTTGACTGTTTTTAAATCTTGCGACTTTTGCTTGCGATTCGTTACTTTGCTTCAGTTTTTAGGAGAGAGACGTATGTGGTGGCCGGGGTAAACAGAATCGCACAAGTAGCTCGAGTCGCGCTGCTATCGGTCTTTCTTCTTTGTGCTTATTCCGGAAATCATTAATTTTTGTCAATCCCTTTCATTGCTTGTTCGCCATGAACGAGTAATGTGATGTTTTTTGTAGCATGCAGCACGAAGGCACAGTACAGCAGCTGAAAATGTTCACTCTGGAAACTTGAAATGAAAAGGAATTCAAGAAATGACATAGTGAAGAGTTACAAACACAATCGCTACGTTTAAAAGTATCTCTGCGACAAGGACAGGCAACAAAAGAGAAATCACGGAAGTTGCAGTGCTCTAGTCGCAAGATTTAAAAACAGTCTTACCTTTTTCCTTGTGCCCCTTGGTTCAAACTATACCCAATGCAACAAGCAAATAAAGATGTACTTTTCTAAATAAAACGATACTGTGTGCAAGATCATACGATGTACTAGACTAAAACCACACACATACGAACAAATGAGAAATTTTAACATTCGAGAAAGCACGATCAACCCTAACCAGTCCCAGTCAGTCTGCAGTTAGTCATTAAACTAGAAACTACTATCGTGATGAGCAAACAGAAAGAAATTGAAATGTTATAATCAATAAAAATTCATAAAGAAAATATTTGGAGTTAAGACGGAGTCGTGTTTTCATTTATGGCTAAAGAAAGATACAAAATCCTGCATTTAGGAAAGCAGAAATTGTGGGTGAATTAAAGTAATAAGTATTAAAGTAATAAGTAATAAGTCGAGTAGATGTTTTAAAGTTCATGTTAATGGTAGTGTCTCTGAACTGATATGTTTTAATTACGGCGTTCCTCAAGGCTCAGTCCTTGGGCCAATTCTATATAATTTATTTACATGTGACTTTCCCAAAATTCCTGATTGTGAAGCAGAAATTTTTGCTGACGACACAGCAATACTCTCCTCGCATGAGTTTGGTCTCAATATTGAGATCAACTTAAACAATGCGATTAGAATATTGGTAGATTATTACAATAAATGGAAAATAAAGCTTAATGCTGATAAGATGCAAGCGATCTTTTTCACGCGAAAAAAAAGGTAGTTATCTTCCAAGCAATCAATTGCAAATCCTTGGAAAAGTTGTTTCTTGGGATCGTATAGTCAAATATCTTGGCATTCATCTTGACACCAAATTAACCTTTGACCATCATATAACACAAACAATAAAAAAAGTTAAATAGCCATTAAAATGATGTTCCCATTCATCAACAGAAAATCTTTTTGTCAAACGAAAATAAAATAATAATTCATAAAGTTATTTTCCAAGCTATTCTTTTATATGGTTGTCCTGTATGGAAGAATTCTGCTAAGTGTCACATACAAAAATTACAAGTTTCTCAAAATAAACTTTTGAAAATGATGCTTGACCTTACTTGGCACCACTCGACTTCAGATCTCCTTAGAAGGGCGAATGTTGGATTGATATCTGAAAGAATTGTTAAATTAACAAATAAATTCCTAAATCGCATAGAACTTGCTGATAATAACCTCATAAATCAACTCAATAATTAATATTCAACTAAATGAAATATGAAGATTTGCAAACTGTGATAAGAACTACCTGATTTTGTATACGATGTTTAATTTATTAAAATGTTAATTTATATTTTTTTTTGTTAATATATTATTTATGTTGTTTTATGTTTACTTATTTATTTCTTCATTTCATGTACTTATTTATTTATTTATTATTTATTAACTTGTTATATTTATTTATTTATTTTGTTTCAATTTTGAAATTTACCATTTGTTTATTTGTTTATTCACTAATTTATTTATTTATTTACTTAATTATTTATTTATTTATTTATTTATTTACTTATTTCCATGTTATTTATTTATTTGTTTATAATTTATTTTTTTTATGTTGTTTAATTATGTACCTAACCTACTTAACTATTTTATTTATAATAAATTTTCTTTCTTCTAGTCACTAGTTTTAAGTTATCTTATGTTATAATCTTATAAATATTTTTCTTTTTTTTTTCTTTTTTTTTCTTTAAGGGAGGTTTTTATCGTATTTCCTCCAAAAAATGGTTAGGTAATTAATAAAATAAACTTATAATCCTTAACAAAATAATGTTCTAGCTGTAAGATACACTGTTTCCAATCACTATAATGTAAAATGTGCGGTAGCAAACCATTGTAAAATTTAGAACGAAAATAAATATATCTATCTATCTATCTAAAGTAATAATAAGACAAAGGCATCTTCCTCCGGCATATTCTTTTCAGTTACTTGAATAAATATTATTGCTTCTGTAATTTGTTTTGTCATATTTGATAAACATCTCGACATAGATACATTGTCCCACTTAAATAAATCCTGTTCAATTCCCATTGATTTTTTTCATAAAAAAAAGGAATACAATAAAATCTATTTAAAAAAATCTCAACCAATCTCTTTAAAACCCACATCAATATACATATAAAAGGCAAATACTCCTCCGATGAATCCAAATCAATATTTTACAGACTCCTATATCCTTAAGAGTAGATATATCTAAAATGCAAATGAAAGTGTATATGTAATGTACCCTCTGCTTTGCTAACATTGATTGAGAGAGACAAGTTGTGTTTGTATAATATTCTGACCCTCCCGTTTTCAAAAGAAGAAATCTGATCTTCCAACTAGAAAAATAAATAGGAATGAAGTCTCAGACTAGAGATGTTCCTTTTATAGGAAAGTGCAAAATAACGAAAAATACCAAAAAATATTGAATCCATCCTTTTTAATAAAAGTACCCAATGGCTTAAATATTGTTTCTTCTTATCAAAAAATTACACACTCAAGTAATTGCTTCGAAGGGATATCCGATTTCATAGACTTCACCTAAAGCAACTATCGTGTAGGTTATCGAATCTAATCCTAGAGACAAACGATTAATTAAGGATTTCAGAGAGAGAACAAGGATAACTGGTGAAAACCATTGGCAGGATTTAAAATTTAATTCTATAGATAGTATCTAGTATCTTAATCCATCTGTATATTGGTTATGGTTCATGTTCGACATCAAGGAACTTCATCAACCAAAATCACCTAAAGCTTCCACCACCACCCACTAAACCCTTAAGAACTTGAATGACTTCCTGATCAAACAAAATAAGTTTGAGTAAATATTTGTGATTGTATAGCACTCAGCGAATCAGCTTGAATATATGAATGGAATGGGATTCGAACGTAGACTAGGAGTAACCGAACGCAACAATTCATTGGTGAACCCTGCCCTCATCACCCATTTGACATTTATTGCTCTTTGGTTTGCTTTATGGTACGATGGAAGGGCGTTGTAGGAAGGAATTGAGAAATACCAGCTTTTCTTATTGATGTTGCAAAGGTCAGCAATCGAGTAAAATTACGACCTGAAAGATTTCTTTGGAAAATGTTGTTAGTGTAGAAGAAAACTGGGTGATAATATATGGAAAACTAGTTGTTTTTTCATAGACAATGATACAGAACGATTAATTAGATAGGAAATAAGAAATATGTAGACGTGAGTTGCAACAAGATAGATGAGCTCTGAAATTGTTTTGTAAATCAGTTTCATCTCCGAGTGGTTCAAATATGTTTTAAATAACCATCAAGTTACCGTCGAATGCTTTTTGGATGTCGAGAAAATATTCGACAGTGTATAGAATGAAGCTCTAATCCATAAAATCCAATTAGGATGACGTCAGACCATCCCGTTTCCAGTGGATGCGAGAACCTTTTTTTCTTTGGACGACTCGCTTACATAAAACTCGTCAATTTCTCCAGCTTCAGCTCTAATAAATGTTGAAGCCCACATTGGAAAACTCTCCCCCAAAATGGAGCATCAAAACCCAACTAAATGTGAACTTTTCTGATTGAGCAGATCAACATCTAGAATACGTAACTATAATGGGTCGAAACCTACAGAAGTTGGTGTTACAACTCTTTAACGAAACATCTATTACAAGTAAAGCTATTTTGCTACTTAAGTAGAGCTTGCTGCCCTCAGGAAAGTCAACTTCGCCTTCTATCGACTATATCCCCTTATGCAAAAACGTAATGGACTAAGCCAGCTAACGAAGAATTCGACGCATTATCAGCTAAGGCTTCCCAGTGTGGTTCACAATTTCCAAAACAAGCTTACCGTATTTGAGAGGAAAACGTTAAGAATATTCACAGAGGTATTCTTTTATAGATCATAAAAGAGTTTACTGCAAATTACCGCTTGTATAAAGTCCCCAAAACTGCTACCCTACTGAGCGCTATGCTTTGTTCCATGCGAAAATGTCTAAATCATAGAAGAGCCACCTATCCACTGTTCAACGGCAGACGTGGCAGATGTATGTGATCGCCAATCAATCCTGTTTCAGACCACGAATATCTAATTAATTGGTGGGCTGAAACCGCTCTAACGCGTGCTCTCAAAATATTCATCTTTGGGGGTGGTAAGCCCCGATAAATTGACCATTTAGCTCCTCCAACAATGTTACTTCGAACTGAATTCCAAAACATATTTAGATCCCGTAGTTGACATGGGCCTCCAGGTTTAAATCTAGTATCCATTGATATATCGTTGTAGCACCGCAATTAAGCTATGAAAACGTTATTTCGTTGTGAATTAAATGTCCAACGCTATTTTGTTGTGAATTTAGTGTGCAACGCTTATTTTTCGTGAATTTAATGTAAAATGTTATTTCATTGTGAATTTTGTTTCCAACGCTATTTCGTTGTTAATTTAGTGTCCAACGCTATTTTGTTGGGGATTAAGTGCCCAACGCATTCGTTTTTGAAGCCAAAGCTGAAGCGTGATTGTGTTTAAGCCATAAGTGTCCAACGCTTTTTCGCTGTTACCATAGTGGCCAACACTATGGCGTTGTGAATTAAATGTCCAACGCTTTTTCGTAGTGAATTTAGTGTTCAACGCTTTTTGGTTGTAAATTTAGTGTCCAGCACTATCTTGTTGTGAATTTAGTGTACAACATTATTTCGTTGTGAATTTAGTGTCCAACGCTATTTCGTTGTGAATTTAGTGTCCAACGCATTCGTTGTGAATTTAGTGTCCAACGCTTTTTCGCTGTAAACATAGTCGCCAACTATATCTCGTTGTTAGTGCCCAACACTATCTTGTTGTGAATTTTGTGTACAACGCTATTTCGTTGTGAATTTAGTGTCCCACGCTATCTCCTTGTGAATTTAGTGTCCAACGCTATTTCGTTGTGAATTAAGTGTCCACAGTTATCTCCTTGTAAATTTAGTGTCCAACGCTATCTCCTTGTAAATTTAGTGTCCCACGCTATCTCCTTGTGAATTTAGTGACCAACGCTATCTCGTCTTGAATGTATTGTCCAAAGCAATATTGTCGTGAATTTAGTTTCCAACGGTAATTCGTTGTCAATTTAGTGTCCAACGCTATCTCGTTGTGAATTTATTGTCCAACGCTATTTCACTGCGAATTTAGTGTCGAACGCTATCTCGTTTGCCATGCCTACTCCACTTGATCCAAGCTCTGTTCAGAGTAATAAAAAAGTCTATTGTTAGCCCCAAAGTAGTATTTTCAAAAATCCCATTTTATAAATTGGATGTACGCCGCCGAGTCAGCAATGAAAAATTAAAATCCCAATTGCTTTTTCTCTAACGATAAATCTTCCATACGTTATATCCGAAATCCCTCTGCTCGTCTAAAAGTCTAAAAGTGGTAATAGTATCCATGGAATACGTTTAAGGATAGGTCTATTGTCAAACGATGCGCCCACACGAAACCAATGATAATAATAATAATAATTTCAATTTATGGACGTCTTTTTGTAGAACAACCTCAAAACTCTCCCGATCCGACCCCTTTTTCAAATTTAGTTTAAACTTCCCATGAAGTGCAGAACACAAGACAGCTTTATAAACCTCCTTTTGTCTGGAAAACATGATTGCAATGTATGCTGGAACTATGTTGTCCTTGTCATCGTTAGTTAAGTGGCGAAAGGATGGCGACATCACTGACGCTGTAGTGTCATTGGTATTTATATAAAGTCAGCACAAAAAAACAAAACCTTATTAGGGATGTGATATGATGAAGTGTCCTTTGTGTGGAGGACAATTGACATTCGATGGCGTGTGATGTTTCCCGTTTTAGAATATTATTCCTAGATACATGCTATGTTCCCATATCGAATCGAATTGCCATTGTGGCACCATCAGCCGCTGTGCTGTATGTTGTGAGCCATGCTGTCATTTTCACATCATCAAGAAGAAGATGATGGTGATGGTGATGATGATGATTGCATCTTGTCACGGTTTAGCTTGTCTTGTATTGTTGTCGTCCATTATTGAATCGCAGGAAGCCGAGTACAGCTGAAGTGTGTAGGGTTGTGGGTTTAGTTTTATTTATAAAAGTTTGACACTTTTACCCGTGGAAGAATGGCAAAAGCTATTTTTAAGGACAAACGTCACCACTGTCTTGGACGTGTAGGATGTTGTGTTTTTGTCTTGTTTTTCAATGTTTTATAAGTTTTTTTTTTAAATGCCAATCCCACACGTGTCGTGAAATGTTACACGAATAATTGATGCTCTTAAGAGCACTAATGACACCATTAAAGGTCGTTAGGGAGTTAATGTCATTTGGATAATTTAATATGCCATCGCAAGACGATTTATCACCACGTCTTTCTGCTAAGAGAATACAATTTGATAAATGATTTTAATTTATAGGTTTTGATAAAATATCAAATGACTAATATCTATGTTATATGTGGAGACATAAATTGGTATTTTAACATTTAACTTGAAAGTCAAAATCAAATTTATTTAAAAGGATTATAGATTGACCTCTCTCACTTTATTGTTTCGTCTTCATACTCCATTTATGGGATTCAATGGGTTGAACTCAGAAAACGTCAACAGGTATCATGGTTTTTGAATTATTTGAGACCAACTATATGCAAGTGTCGTTGAAAGCGTGATTCTTGGATTTCTTCCGTGATATGCTTTTCCAGGCTTCTGTGAAAATAGCAGCATAGATATTAAGTATTTTTTGCACTGATACTGTATCCATTTCGCTGCAGAACATCCAAATATAATCGGAATATTAGGTGTTCCTGATTGTTCCATTCGTTAGTAAAGGCAAAGAAAAAGAATCTATTCAATTTCGGATCCTTCAAGCTAGCAGTAATTCAAGATCTGTAATAAGAAAAAAGACTCAAGAGGCTTCCCTGGGGCACGCCAACTTTGGTGACTTCTTCGGGGCATTTAACTTTGTTTTGAATGGCTTATAAATATCCATGAACTTCCGGAAGGAGATTTCCAGAACTCCTGTCTATCAAATGCCTTTTCAAAATCTACCAAGACAACATGCAAATCTCTTGAAGGTCACGGTTTATTTCTATTTTTATTCTTATTATCTCAAAAATCAGCATGATTGGCAGACTCCGGCAATTATTAGATCTCGATTGCTGTAATTAGAGTGTAAGATTATATTGATGCTACTTTTTGCTACTAGCTACTTGAAAACTTTTGAGGAAAGATCTTGATAAGATCCAACTGGTGCAAGAATTAAAGCTAATGGACCATCAATTGCGTCGTGTGTTCGGTGAATAGGCTGAAAATCAACTGGATGTTAAAACAGATTTGTATCGTCAAGTCAAATCACCTATACCGATGAGACTCATTTCTGACACAAAGGGTATAAAAGCAAACAGAATTGTCGGTTTTTGAGTGAGCACAATCTTCATGAGACTCTTGAGATTCCATTCCATCCGGAAAAAATCACTGTTTGGTGCGATTTATATGCCGAAAGCGTCATCGATTCACTTGCCTTTAAATCCGAAACCGGTGCCAACATTACCGTTAATGGCGAAAGCTGAAGGAAAATGCTTTGTGATTTGGTTATTCCTCATTTCATTGAAAATCATTTGGAGGAGAAATAGTTTCCACAAGACGGCCAAGACTTTGTTGATCCAAACGTTTGTTGGCCTTGAGATGATTCTCAAGGAATGAGCCTGTGAATTGGCTACTTCGTTCCTGTGATTTGAAACCTTTGGACTATCTTTTGTTAGGCTATTTACTTACTAATGTAAGAAGAGTTTTTAGGTATGCGAGTCAAGCCTATCTATCACCAGCATGTTACACCTATCAAATGATGACCTTATAGTTGATTTTAATTCTGTCCACTTGTTTCTCTCGAAAGATCTATTTTGTTCGTCTCTTCAATAAACTTGTTTGTTTTAGTATACTTAAGTTTGTATTAAAGAAAAATACAAGTTTTGTTTTGAACAAAATTGTCGTCCTATTTTTGTTCGTATACAAATTTGGTTTGCCGAATCCAAGCGTTACTAGCATATTTCTTCCTTGCTTAAACCTTAAGCGGTTATCCTCAAAAAGTTTGACTTTATATGTTCGACGATTTTCTGAGGATGCATTGTGTCCCCACCTTAATGCGAGAAAAGACATTCAATAATCACTGAATTCACCCATCGAACTCGGCAACTACAGTAATAAACTTAACAAAAGCATTGACAACAATTTAAAGTACTAGAATGTACTGGAAACTA
Source organism: Platycheirus rosarum (assembly GCA_963971375.1). Classification (NCBI taxonomy): domain Eukaryota; kingdom Metazoa; phylum Arthropoda; class Insecta; order Diptera; family Syrphidae; genus Platycheirus; species Platycheirus rosarum. The sequence goes on along the minus strand of OZ020509.1, from coordinate 117,797,114 downwards.
GAATGTACCAGAATAATTCACCCTCCATCGCAAAAGAAGAACAGTAATGCGTTTTTCACTTTTACTGCTGGAACACAATGGAGACGGAGACGGAAACGCCGACGCAGACGTATCGCGTAAATAAATAATAATAATAAATCCGGATCATTGTTTTTCATAAATCTGAAAGTGGCCTGGAAATAGCCCTTTAATGGCCTCTCCTGGTACAAAGGCCCACCCACCATCTTCGGTTATTTTGTTTATTATAGTGCTTGAAGTACAAGTAGCACAATTGTAGAAAAGCCATACAAAAAATTAATGTACTCTTCATCATCCATTTTAACTTAAAAAAAATTATATTTTCCGTATTATATTATTTTATCAAAGGAAACACAGAAAGTATTCAATTAACTTACATAAATGAGAAGTAAATGCCAAAAATGCGTACGACTTCATTGTGGGCATTTCTAATTAGGTACGTACGTTTTCATTTGACATGCGATACGTCTGCGTCTGCGTCTTCGTCTGCGTTTTTGCATTAGTCGTTTTTCTTTTTTCGTTCAGAGCAGAGCCTGAGTTGTCAAAAAAGAAGTTGTGTTTCTTTTTTTGCTCAGAGCGTTCAGATCTTTAAAATTGTATTTCTTTTTTCGTTCAAAGAATGACCATAGCGTGCTCTGAGAAGGCTATAAGCACTCAGAATAAATTGACTGAGCATTCTGAGAAAATACTGAACGAAATTAACGTCACTTTAGAGTTGTAGGCTATTTCACTCTATGTCTATACCATGCACTTTGCCTACACCACTCTTTCAAAAATAGATGCCAAAACGAAAGAGACAATAGTATTATATGCATAATATTGCCGCCAGTGAACAAGCCATATGAGAAGTATCGATTTGTGACAGCCAAGAACTAGAACGTATTTCAAAATTATATCTGAGCGTTCAGAGAATTATCAGAGTATGCTCAGAATGTTCAGACTTTTTTCCCCTTTTCTGAGTGAATAAAGAAAAACGCCTATTGTGTTCCTGCAGTTAAGATCTGAGCAGGGCACTGATCTGTCAAAAACAGATCTGTTTTCCTTTTTTAGCTCAGCACATCAGAGCGCTCAGGTTGTGTTTCATTTTTCAATCGGAGCTTACTCGCGTGGCAGTGCGCTTTATGAGTTCAGAATAAAATGACCGAGCAGATGGAGTAAAAAGCTGAGCGCGGCCAACTTCATTTATTTTTTGTGTTATGACAAATGACAGGGTTGGAAAAAAGACAAATATTAAAATGGCATTGGTCGAAGTAGCTAGTTTCCCTAAAGGTACAAAATCAAAAGAAAAATCGGAGAGCTCTAATCATACTCTGTTTAGAGCGTACAAAAAAAAAAGTTTTCAAAAAAAAATTATGCGAAATTACTTAGGCTACCTACATCTTCCAGAATATAAATTTTGCTAGTAATCAGATTACCAGTTTTCTAGAAAGTCGAAGAAAAAAAACCGGTCCTATGGAGGTACCATATTAATTTTTTTTTCACCAAAATATAATGCTTACCTACTTACACTAATTTTTTTTCATAAAAATTCTTGGAGCCATTTTCGGTTATATGACAGGTACCATTAATTTTTGAGTTAAAAAAAATTGAAAAAAACTCCTCTGTAGAATGTCAAAATAATCTTAAGTTATAAATTTAGAGCCAACCGTTTAGGCTATAGTCCAAAATACATCATTACAGACAGAAAGACAGACAGACAGACTCCAATATGTTTTTTTATCATCGTAATGTCATGTTTAATTGTGATATAAATTTTTTTGTACGAAGGCATAATTTGCGTTATAGTACCTATAATCGCAAGTAAAAAAAGAATCTATTACATTTTTATGCCTCCAACTTCAATTAAAATGGCGGGGATCAGGAATAAATTTATACAATCTCTATTTAACCTCCGAGTGCCTTAAGCCTATTCAATCTCCATGCAACGTTGCATACATTTTGTAAATAATATTTTCTCCTTTACAGGCATTATAAAAAGTGCATAACGCTATATGTATACTCTCTTTAATGCGCCTAGAAACTCGGCTGAAAGAGAATAGACGGATAGGTTTGATTTTATGCGTTACATTGTGAACATCGAAAGGTTTAAAGGTAGAATACAACATTGAGAGAAAGTATTGTACAATAAAGAGTAATTACAATTGTAAATAGGTGGTGAAGTCAAATTATTGTAATTTGAATTTAAAGAAATGTGTTTGATAATTAAAATAATTTGTTGTGTGATTTTAAAAAGTGAAACTGAGTTTTATTCAACAAAAACACAACAATACATTAGTAAGTATACATTTCTCTCTGACATTGACATATTTCCAAAATGTTTTCTAAGAATTTCAATTAATTTCCAATAAGGTAAATTATTGGAACTTACTATATGGACTTGCAAATTTTATGTAACCAATTCGTGCAAATTTTAACAAATTCAAAAACTTTTTTGCTTAAGCTAAAACACCAAACAATTGTTTCAATGCGTTTAATTTTTAATTCAAATGAAAATTGAGTTTCCCAAGTAAACTCACTTCTTCCAATTTCATTAAAACTCTCATCTACAGTAAGTTCATGGCTCAGCTCAATTTTCCCGCAGGAAATAATTTTCCACTTAGAAGTACAACTTTGACAAACTTCCTCTCATTACCAAAATCGTTCCATCAGACCACACTAATGAAAAACCAAAAAAAAAAACTTTTCATTGTGTTTACCAAAATTTGTGCAAAGTCCTAAGCTATACACCCTTTGCCTTCTTTCAACTCTATGCCATTATATTGCGTGTGGCTTGTTCATACATAAAACATAAAAAAAAAAGAAATAAAAGGCACGACTGGGTCGCACGTACTTGCTCCTATGTGCTAATCCTTTTTAATTGCAGGCGTCTTTTTGACAAAGATTTAGTTTTAATGTTTTTTTTAACGTGCAACTTCTTTAGAATCGTTGGGGTTTGAAGCTTTTGCAGTTTTTTAGTGTATCATCTTTCCACTTGCTGTTTACTGTTTATAATATAATTTTCTAATAAAAAGATATTAAGGAATTTTTTCAGTTTAATTTTCATTTTGGTATGGAAAAATTTGAACAACTGGCATAAAGATTCATGGGAATCAGCAGTAGGGCAATGATGCTAGGTATAGGGACCTATATAGGTCCCAATAACAATAATTTACTTTTTGAAATCAAATTAATTAAAATAGCTTAATTATGTTTGATGGATCGATAAACGTATGGTGTGGGTAGGCATTAATGGAATTTACTAGGTAGTAAATGTAGGTACCTCTACATATAATAAAGTTGGAAGGAAGGTGGGTACTAAAATTAAGATACACATTCCAACTACTGTTAAGCGAGTGGGTATAGAGACAATATTAAAAGTTAACACAGTGGTTTTGTTTATTTAGGGGCAGGTGTAAACTTTTGTTTTACTCGATTGAAATTTTTGCATTCAGTAGTAATCGAATAGTTTTTTTTATTTGTTAGTTGTTTTTGTGTGTTAAAAATAGGCTTCCTTATTTATTCTGTGTGATTTTATGATGATAAAATGCTTTAAAATACGTAGGTATGTATGTAGGTTCTCACCTTCTTTTATGACTAATGGCTAGGGCTTAGCCGAGAAATATGAAATAAAATGTTGGGGAAAAATTTTTATGAAATCAAAAAAACACTATTCATAACGTTTTTTTGGAAAAAATGTTGTAAGCCATCTTACATTTTTTGCTGTTTTCTATTTTATGAATTTTTCATTTCAAAATCGTTCGACCAGTTTTTTCAAAAAAATGTTTTTTTTTGAAAAACTTTTCGAGAACATATTTAAATTTTTTTTGAGTATGTCAATTTTAAGAAATCTATAGTTTATAGTAGGAGAAAAATTTAAAAAAAATCTATAGATCCGTTCTTAAATATTCAAAAAACAAAATATTTTTTTTTAAAAATTATTAAAAATTAAAAAAATATGTTTTTGAAAATTTTAATATGCAATATTATTTAAATCATAAAACACTACATATTTTGAAAATGTCATCAAAATCCGTCAATTAGTTAACGAAAAAGTCTGATTTCAAAAACCGGTCATATGGGAGGTACCGTTATAAAACTTTTTCTGAAAAATCCATTAAAACTGAAAGATAGATTTTGCATAGGAAACATCATTCTGAAAGTTTTATCAAAATCGTTGGAGCCGTTTTCGAGAAAAATAAGTTTTTATTAAAAGTTATATGGCAGGTACCGTTAGTTTTGGAGCTAGAATGCCAGTTCCAAAAACTGTCAGGTAGAGCACTCTAAAAATACTATATACCACGTTTGAATCAAATCGGCCTAACCGTTTAGGCTGTAGATATCGATACGGACTGACAGACAGACAGACAGACAGACAGACAGACGTAAGGAATTTCCGGACCCACTTTTTTTGACTTCTCTATCATCGTAATGTCATGTTTGATTGTTAGAATTTATTTTTTTTTACGAATGCATAACTTGCCTTATAGTCCCTATAAATCGCAAGTAGAAATTACAATACTTCAACTTTTCTAACAAAACTTGTACGACAGAAATTCTAACCTCCATTGTGTGCCCCGCAATTATTTGTTATTGTTACTAGCTCCTTGGTCTTTGCAATGAACTTTTTAAGGACCAAGTAAACAGTTTGAATGGAATCAGGTGGAATTTACTCAAATTTACAGGAAATAATGTTCTGCTTTAGTTGGTAGATTAAAAATGTTCTTGTGCGTTGTTTTTTTGATAAGTTCCTTATTTTAGAAGTTTTAGATTTTTTTTTCAATGTTTTAATGAAACCCTCTAGTGTGTGGATTGTGGGCTATTAAAACAGCAAAAGCTTACCCAAAAGATTAAATTTGATTGCGTTATAAGATAGTTTTATGTATGGTATTAAGTATGTCTATAATTAACCTAGTTTTAGGTTTTATTCCAATTTCTCAGAAATTACTTAGAGGATTTTGATTAAGACTCGCAATAAAAAACGACTGAGCTATATTCGTTAAAATCGAAAATTGTTCAATTTTAACTTTTTATATTCTCTTTTTGTCTAAGACCTTAGAAAATGTATTTTTTTAAGGGAAAGCTTCCTATTTTCGGGGGAGTATTCTGTGAATATATTTTCATGTGAAAACTAGCTTTGCACTGTCAAATATTTTTTATTCCGTCTCAACGATTTGAAATTTTGCGGACTTGGATTTGGATGGTAAAATAATTTCATATTCTCAATAAATAAAAGAAAAAATTCGTTTCATTTCTTTTCCTTTTTTATTTCCATTTCCATTTCAAGAAAAAAAAAAAAATCAGAGAAAAGTTATTGCTACCGCGTTAGTATCTTTTGAATGCATTTCAAGGAAATTCTCTATGAGTTGAATTTTTGATTTTCTATTTGAAATTCGCAGGAATACATTTTATTTGAATACGAAAAGTTTTAAAAAATAAAGTTTTAAGCTTTATGTATGCTTCAGATGTTGATAAAATAGAACCACGTGCTTTATGATTAAGTTATACGATTTTATTTGGCTAATTACTTTTATCGTTTGCTGTCTTCAAATTTAAGATATCAAAACAAATTTATATAAAGCACTTATGTAGTTTGTATGAGTAATTTTCATAATATAAGCAAGTTGAATTCAATATTTTTCGTGGAATTTTGCAACTTAATTGACTTTATCTTTATGAAAAAAAACAGGGCTAGCGGAGCCTTACTTATTCAATTAAAGTTGTCCTAGATTACTGGTTGTCTCAACTTTTCAAGCGGAAAACGTTGATTCGGACTGCTACCTCGTTGAAGACAAGGAACGACTGCGGATATCCCGACAAACGCCAAGAAGATGAAATACTGTGAAGAAGTTTGACATCGGATGGCTATAAAGCAAGAAATCGCAAGGTCCAGAAAAGAGGAATACCAGCTTCTCAGAATGAAAAAATGGAGCAATCAATACTAAAAAAATATAGAAAAACACTTCTGCGAACTCTGTAATGATGAAAGGAATTCCGCTGTCAGGCAGAAGTAGAACAACACAATTTTGCACGCGCTGTACGGCATGTTGCACCATCTTGTTGAAATCATATCTTCTCTAAATGATTGCAAATCAGTTTTGCTCCCAAATAATGTCCAACCTTGATAGTAAGAACTGTACAGGTGGACTATTCATTGATATAACCATTTGATATGGTCAACCATGAAATTTTATTGAAGAAATTAGAAAAGGCGGGTTTTCGTGGTTTCGTTCTTGATTGGTTTGAGTCTTATCTTAAAGATAGGTCACAAAGTGTAAAGACTGGTGACGTTAGGAGTGACATTAAATTTTTCAAACCTGGGTGTACCTCAAGGCTCTGTCCTTGGGCCTTTTCTGTTTCTTATTTATATCAACTCTCTCTTGGAAGTTGACTTTAAGGGTTCTCCAACTGCATTCCCGGATGAGATAGGTTTCTCGTATTGTGCCAAAAGTCCCCTGGACCTGGTTGCTGATATAAATTGGGATCTAAGTTTGTTGAGGGTATGGTTTGTTGAGCACTAACTTACTTACTTAGGTGGCGCTACAGTTCGGGACGAACCTGGGCCTCAACCAACATGCCTCTCCAGCCAACTCGGTCTTTGACTAGCTGCCTCCAGTTTTGCACTCCAAGTTGGTTCAGGTCGTCCTCCACTTGAGCGCGCCACCTAAGGCGAGGTCTTCCTTAACTGCGTCTACCCTCTGGGATGGAATCGAAGATCCTGCGAGCCGGAGCATTGTTGTCCATTCGCTCTACATGACCTAGCCATCTTAAACGTGATATGCGTATTTTTTTGACCAGGTCAATGTCGCTGTACAGCTCGTATAGTTCTTGGTTGAACCTTCTCCTCTAAAGCCCGTTAACGCAGATAGGGCCAAAAATCTTCCGAAGAATCTTACGCTCGAAACGACTAAGGATATCTTCATCCGCTTTAGATAGAGTCCATGCCACGGCGCCATAGAGCAGGACTGGGATGATTAGGGTCTTATACAGAGTCTCCTTTGTCTTTCGAGAGAGGGCTTTGCTACTCAATTGCCTTCCTAGCCCATAGAAACAGCGATTGGCAAGAGTAATTCTTCGCTTTATTTCTGACGAGATGTTGTTGTCAGATGTTATAGCGGATCCGAGGTACACAAAGTTCCTAACTAGCTCAAAGTTGTACCTGTCTATTGTGATGTTTTGTTCAATCCGCCGGTGTTGTGTGTCCCTTTTTGTGGACAGCAGGTACTTCGTTTTGGCCTCATTGACTGCTAGTTCCATCTTAGCCGCTTCAGCTTCAATGCTAGCAAACGTTCCACTGACAGCTCGCCGAGTTCTGCCAATGATGTCTATGTCGTCAGCGTATGCTAGCAATTGCACAGACTTGAAAAAAATTGTCCCACTACAATTGACTTGCGAGTTTCTTATAATTTTTTCAAGTATTAAGTTGAAGAAATCGCACGATAGCGCATCACCTTGTCGGAATCCTTTTTTGACGTCAAAAGCTTCTGTGAGGTCAGGACGAGTTTTGTGGGAATGCCAAAACCTGACATGGCTCTGTATAGCTCGTCTCTATAAATGCTATCGTACGCGGCCTTAAAATCGATAAAGAGGTGGTGGGTATCGATTTGGAATTCCTAGGTGGTTTCCAGGATCTGCCGTAAAGTGAACATTTGATCGATTGTGGACTTTCCTGGTCTGAAACCACACTGATAGGGGCCAATAAGGTTGCTGACGAAAGGTTTCAGGCGTTCACATAGTACGGCAGAGAGGATCTTGTAGGCGATATTCAGGAGACTTATTCCTCTATAGTTGGCGCAGTTTAGAGGGTCTCCTTTCTTGTGGATCGGGCAAACGATGCTGAGGTTCCATTCATCAGGCATACTTTCTTCTGACCAAACTTTAGAGATGAGTTGGTGTATGCACTCCACCAGGTCATCTCCGGCCGCTTTAAAAAGTTTGGCGGGTAGTCCGTCGGGTCCAGCAGCTTTGTTGTTTTTGAGTTTAGATATTGCTATCCTTACTTCATTTTGGTCAGGTGGACGGAAGTTTTGTCTGTCATCATTCATGTTAAATGGTTCATTCTGCCTGACAGCGGGATTTTGGCCTTCATCGCCGTTTAACAGTCTGCAGAAATGGTCCTTCCATGTACTCAGCACCGACTGTGACTCTACTACGAGGTTTCCATTCCTATCTCTACAGGCTTCTGTGCGGGATTTTTTTCCTTGGCATGTTCTTTTTACCTGTTGGTAAAACTTCCGCACGTTGTTCCTGGAGTAGCATCTCTCAATATCTTCGATCGCGCGCTTCTCATGCTCTCTTTTTTTCTTTTGGAGAAGCCGGTGTTCTTCCCGTCTTTTCTGCTCGTAAAGCTCGCGAGCAGATCTCGTCTTTCTTTGCAGCGTCGCTTTATATGCCTCTTGTTTGGCTGCATGGGCCTGCCTGCATTCGTCATCAAACCAGAGGTTTCGTGGTGGTGGTCTGGTGAAACCTAGCACATCAGTTGCGGCATCTGTGATGGCTTGTTGGCAGTGTTGCCACTGATCTTCGGCACGTGATGCTGGCGCTACTGGATTTCTTGAGAGGTTACGGGATATTCGATCGGCATAGGTTCTGGTGGTTTCTTGCGATTGCAGCTTTCCGACGTCATACTTCTTCACAGTATTACTCCGTTGTTGTGGAGTTCGTGTTATTCGCATTCTTACCTTTGCTGCAACAAGGTAGTGATCCGAGTCGATGTTAGCTGCTCGGAAGGTGCGAACATCCAAGATACTGGAGGCGTGTCTTACATCGATCGCAACGTGATCAATCTGATTGACGGTTCTTTGATCTGGGAGTCGCCAAGTCCCTTTGTGTATATCGAGATGAGGAAACCGTGTGCTTGCAATGGTGACGTTATGTGCCGCTGCGAAGTCAATTAGCCTAAGTCCGTTTTCAGACGTTGTGTCGTGTAGGCTATGTTTTCCGACAGTCCTACCAAAGATTTCCTCTTTACCTATTTTGGCATTAAAATCGCCTAGTACGATCTTAACGTCGTATTTAGGGCATTGCTCATAGGTTTTGTCGAGGAGCTCATAGAAGTCATCCTTGGTGGCGTCATCTTTGTCCTCTGTGGGGGCATGAGCGCATATTAGGCTAATGTTGGCGAATTTAGCCTTGATACGGATTGTCACAAGTCGCTCACTTACGTGTCGAAAGCCCAAGACTTCTTGCCTAAGTCTACCGCTTATGACGAATCCGCACCCAAATAAACGCTGTGGTCTTCTTGCGCAATCACCGTAGTATACGTCACAGTTTTTCATCCTCCTTTTGCCCGGCCCATTCCATCGCACTTCGTGGATGGCAGTAATTCCTGCTCTGTAGCAGTCTAGGGCCTCCGCTAGTTGTTTGGATGCACGTGGTCTGTTAAGAGTTCTAACATTCATAACATAAGCTTTTGCTAAACTTGTCATATCGCACGTTCCGTTATTTTTAGGCCTAAAAATAAAATTTCAATTTCCTCTCTGGGGAATGCCAAAAGAATCACACACACCAAGTTTAAGCCGTTTAGGCTGCAGCTCGTTATACTACTGACAGACAGACAGACAGAGATTTTTTGCCATTCACTTTTTTAGACTCCTCTATGATCGTAATGTCATGTTCGATTGTTATCTCAGTTTTTTTATATTCACGAATCCTAAACTTGCCTTATAGTCCCTATAAGCAAAATAAACGAAAGTAAAAAGAATTTTATAAAAAAAAGAGAGTGTAAAATAGATCTGAGTTGAAAAAGAGAACATGTTCTCCTTAAAAAAAGATATATTGAAAACCGTACTCGGGGCCTATAGCCGAGCTGATGAACTTTTCAACTGCTAGTTAAAAGAATGCACCAAGATATGATTAGATTAATGGAATTTCAGCATACCTAATTTGCCGGATATTTATAAGCAAGGAGACTCTCTGAACAACACTACTGCAGAGTTATTAGTTTCCTCAACATTACCTTCAAGATCTTTTCCGCTGTATTATGTAAACGTCTTAAACCATTCATCAACCACTTCAAATTGAAGACCACTTGCTTTAGCTTTTCACCGCTTTCAAGGCCGCGTTTTGGTATCCCTGCAAAATTTGTCTGCCTTATCAAATTGACGGTGGAAAATGTACACATCTTTGAGATAGTTAGGGTCTTTGCCTACCTGGGTTCCGTGGCTATTAATTCAGAGAACAACGCCAGTACTAAGATCAAAGGAAACACGACATTTGGCAATCGCTTACTCTTCGGGGTAATAAAGCAATCGAGAAGTAAAGCCGTCTCTCGGGCAAATAATTTATCCTTTTATAAGGCCCTGACCATCCCAGTCCTTCTATATGGGGCAGATAATTGAACATTGTCAAAAATGGCTGAGGGTACTTAAGGTTGGTGCGAGAGAAAAATGTTCAGTGTGATTTTTGTACAATAAGCATTAACGCAGTAAAGACAGAAATACAATAAAGAACTGTACAGGTTACATAGCGACACATGCTTAGCCAAACGATTTAAAGTCCCATGTCTCAGATGACTGTGAGATTGAACATCAATGCTTGGGTGGGGGGCTTAGGTAACACACGCATGTAGAAGAGAACTTGAACGACTTCTTTGGAGGCTTGTTTATTTTTCAAGTTTCCTTTCGTGACTACTAGGTTCCTCTTCTGGAACATCCATCAACAGTAACTGCAAAGCTCATTTGTTGCCGACACGTCTTATATCTCTGAGCATTTAACTTTGACTGCTCAATTATTTATTATTTTATCCCCTTTACCTAACAGCAGCAGCACTGCCATAGAGTAACTATACTATAAAGAGGGAAATCTACTGCCTTCTTTTGACAAGGCCTACAAGCTGGTCAAATAAGTATTGGTGCTGAACTGTCAAAAAATTGACGCCAATTGAGAGTGTAGTAGTGCTGAACTGTCAAATAATGATAATAATAAATGCGATTCACACATTTTGAAGTTCAATCTATTCAAATTAATCAACATTAGCACTTACTTTTTTAATGAATTAAATGATTTTTTTGAGTTTTTCTTTCCAATGCCAGGATAAAATTAAATTTTCTCAAACACAAATAACAATTCACTGACAGTTGTTGTACACAAGAACAAAATGAAATGCCAAAATTAACAAAACTCACCACATCGTTTTTTCTTTGTTTTTTAACGCCGACAATGAATGATATTCAAAAGAGAACACGAAACACAATGAATGATATACCAAAGCAACAACGAAAATTGAGGGTTTTGAGGCGTGGAACGTACGAAAGATTTTCCTCTACATAATATATTTACTTTATGAGCACTACACAGCTTAAATAGCGGTCTCCTCATATCCCAGTTCAGCGGTCTCTTTTTAACATATATTTTCTCTTTCTGTTTGTTTAAAAGTGTTGGCATAATAAATATACAAATTAAGTTTTCGCCAAAAGCCAACAATTTATTTTATTTTTCACGAATTCTACTTCTATTCTTTAATTAACCATTGTTATTATCTCGTCTAGGACTAGGACTATCACTCTTCTTATCTGCTGCGTAACGTCATTTCTTCATCCGTGGAGTTCTCCGGGTTGATCTCAGAAAATGTCAGTGGTTCGTCCCTCTCTTAAAGATGTTATGTGTCTGTGGACAACTTAATGCAGATTTCGTTCTATTCACTTGTTCCAAGTTTTGTTGCACCTGCCTTTTTTCTGCGAGGTTGATATTGCCTTTTTAACTATGGGCTCATCAAAGCAGCTGAGTTGGTCACTTTGTGTGCGCCTATTCCTAAGTTCACATATTTCCAATTTATTGCAATTTGGACAAGAACTTCTGTTGCCTTCAACATTTGTCACTCTTTTTTGGCCACCCTTAAATACACATTACCTTTTAGTATCTATCAACTCTAAGCAACACGGTTGCTTCAAGTTCTACTGACATACTGACATTTAAGCCTTGCCATATGCCAAATAGTTTCTATAGTCAGAAAATCTTAATGAGATTTTTCATTTAATGACAATAATTTTTGATACAATTTACCAATCAAACACATTTTCAAAGTGTTAAGTAGTTTTTGATTAAATATTCGTTGTCCGCCATGTTGGTTTTGAATCACTCCAAATAAATAAACGAACTCAGCTGGTAATCATTTCCATTTTCTTCGAAATGGTTCATCTCTTGTCTTTGTTTCTGACACTCAACCAAGAACAAGAAAAGTAATTTTGAAAACAATATAATTGAAATAACGCAATCAAATACTTATCAGAGACAAAAAGCTAAACAAAAATCCATCTACATAGATCTTGAATTTCATTAAAATCAGTGAAGTTCGTAAGTCTTTAAAAAGTTTTTTTTTCTCACAAGCAAAAACCACTAACAAGGATATCCTTGTCCAAAAATAACAAAGTTTTCACATTCCCAAAACATGGATAATTCTTAACCAAAAGTTCTAGGACCCCGAATTTCCTACATGTTATCCCCTACATAGATAACACTATGGTAGTCACAGTCAGCTATAAATTTAATTTTCAGCCAAAACATATCCTTTAAGGTGTGTGCATTAGTTGGTAAAAGCAAAAGGAAAACTTATTGATTACATTTCTCGGTTACCCGTTGTCCTTTTTTTTTTGCACAAACTTTATGACATAAAATATAGCTTCTTGTCCGCAAGGACATTTTTATGGTCATGTGAAAATGCACACATGTATGAAGTATACATTAATTATTGCACTTTATTATGTAGAAAAGCAACAGTATCATATAACATTGGAGAGAAATTTGATGAAGTGGAGACTTAAATAACACAATAAAGTCACTCGAAAGTGGTTAGGTGTATGCTTAAGTGTCAGTTATCGTTTTAATAACCATTTGCAGGACATCTTGCTTAAGGATGTGTGCATTCAATTCGGATTTCAATTGCTTATATTTGGAATTATGAGATGAACCATTTTGGAGAAGTATGAATATGTTAGTTGACATGTCCTCTGAGACTTGATAAACAAATGTATATATAGTGTGTTCTCGTTTAGAATTGAATTGGTAAACAATAGTAAACATGTGTCACCACCAGACCCACAAATACAGATTTACCTGATTCTCAGAGTCAGAGCACTTTGTTCAAAAACTTCTCCAATTGTTTGGCAAAAAGATGAGTTCTAGAGTTTTATAAGTTTTTTGAAGTGCTGTTTATGTTTACCTGTTCAATAGGTAATGCGTCATTGTAGATATTTTTGTTTGTGAATATAATGGACTTCCTAGAGAATGCTCTGCTCAAACACACTCACAGTGCTTTGTATATTGTACAAGTGATAAATTATTTTGCCAACTTAAGCATTAAGCTCATAATTGGCAACTAAACTAAGAGTAGGTATTCTTAAGGTAGATAGATAGATATTTTATTGTTTCAATGAAATATTTACAGAGTTTTACAATCATTTTGAAATCATTGCACAGCACAGAGATATGATAACAATTTGCATCTTACTACTGAAAAATAATGTTATATTTTTTATGAGCTAGCTTAGGCGAAAAAAAAGATAATTTGAAGGAAAATAAAGCTTAAAAACCTTCATTCGAATTGAATTTCTATTAATATCACAGATAAAACTTAAAACTATGAAATTATTAAATTTGATTAAATTTTTTATTAGATCAATAACAAAGATAAATAATTAAATAAATAATTAAATACATAAGTAAATAAATAAATAAATAAATAAATAACTTAATAAATAATAAAGTAAATTAATAAATAAATAAATAAATAAATACATAATTAAATAAACATTTAAATAGATAAGTAGACGAATATATAAATATTTGGTTTAACAAACAAATAGGTTAATAAATTAATAATGAAAAAAAAAATAATTTAAATTAACAAAAAGACGTAATTAACAAAAGATAATACATTTCTTATACAAAATCAATTTTAATGCTTTCTTTTTTTACTTTACCTTTTTTTTTTTTTTTTTTTTTAAATAAGATTTTTAATAAAATCTTTCATTGAGAATTTCAATCTTATGTTCTATTTTTAATAATTTTGCTTGCTCATGTAGTTCTTGTGTTGAAAATGCCATGGTAATTGAAAGATCATTTTTAATATTGTGTTTTGCAATATCTGCAGTTTTTTCTTATGAGTTTTTGCACAGGAACCCCAGACAGGAGATCCGTATAGCAATATCAATTGAAAAATGATTTTAAAAAATAATCAATTTATTATGATTATTTAGTAATGACTTTCGATTTATAAGCGGATATAGTAATTTTATGGCAATATTTATTTTATTAACTGTTATTTGTGTGTGTTTCCTAAAGGTCAGCGTCTTGTCTAAGTGAATACCAAGGTATTTCACTGAGCTGACCCATGGGATATCACAGTTATTAATTTTTAAATTACAGCTGGGTATTCTTTAAGGCAGGCGTTTCTTCATTAAATATTTAACTATAGGCAACAATGTTTTCTCCGAAACAGTTCTATAGACCTAGAGATGGAATTATTAATTAGTGTCCTGTTTTCAGAGATTTTTTTTCTGGGATGATTTTAAGGAGGAAAAGCAATTTAAATACACACTTTATATATTCACATAGAAATCAGGGTAACTTGTAATTGTAAATTGTAGTTAATTCTCAACAGGCGTGACAAAATGTAATGCTTACATACATATCATTTGGTTAACATTGTTTTCCAAACGCAAAAAAGGTTTCTCTCTTTCTGATTCTTCCATTCTGTAGTGCAGCGTGTAAAAACGCCCTAAATTCATCCACAGACCCCTCTTTACCACTGGGCCCACTGGGCTTGGTCCCAGGGCCCCGCAATCACCAGGAGCCCCAAATTGCTGAAACATCACTTAACCTCTATTGGTCTATTTTTCGATACAATTTTAGACGCATAAAGGATGATCAGAATTTTTAAATCACATTCCCTACGAAATTATATTCAAATTAAAACAGAAATATGAATCACCTATAAAAAATGCTCCGCTTTGAATAACTAACTAAGTGGCAGTTTGCTTTCTGACAGAAAAAAAAACACACATTTAGAATATTACTGTATGGAAAAATAAAGATAATGGTATTTCTATATTTGCAACGCGCATACAAGTTTGCATCAACGCAGTAACTCATACATAGGCGATTTAACTATCCGTCGGATGAACGGCGCTCAATTTTTTTAAGATTTCAAGAGGGGTTTTTATTTTTAAGCTCAGAGCAGGGCACTGAGCTGTCAAAAATAGATCTGTGTTTGTTTTTGAACTCGGAGCATTCTGAGCGCTCATCTTGTGTTTATTTTTCAATCAGAGCTCGATCGGAGCACGCTCTTTGAGCTCAGAATAAAATGACCGAGCACATGGAGTAAAAGGCTGAGCGCGGCCAACTTCACTCGTTTTTTGTGTTTTGACAAAAGACTTGTTTTGTTGGAAAGAAAGAACAAACATTAAAATGGCGTCATTTTTTTTGTGATACTACTTGAATGATTTACTTGAAAATCATCGTCTTCTTCATCGGATACAAAAAATAAATTGTAAGCTTCTCGTAGAATAATTTTTTTTCAATTTCTTTTCTTAAAACACTTAAAACTTCAACAACAAGTAAGCAAATTAATTTCATTTGACATTCAACAAAATATGACAATTCAGTGCTCAATTGTGTTTCTTTTTTAGACCGGAGAGCTCTGATCATACTCTGCTCAGAGCGTAATAAGGTAAAGAGGTAAAGAGTTTTGAGATAGATGAAAGATTACGCTTCTCACTATTTGTTCTATAGATCAATAGTAAAGAGAGATAAGCGTACAGTCGAATCGTTTTTGCGCATGCGGAATTTTCAGATATACTCTGGTAGTGTTTACTTGCGATTACAGGTACTTTAATGTTAGTTATGGATTAGTGCAAAAAAAATTTTTTTCTAACAACCAAATTTGACATTACGACGATGGAGAAGACAAAAAAAGTGGGTCCGGAAATTCCGTCCGTCTGTCTGTCTGTTCGCACCTCTACAGCCTAAACGGGTAGGCCGATTTGCTTCAAACTTGGTATTTAGTATTTATTTGGTAATACCTCGGAAGGTGTTTTTCATTTTTGCTCTATGTCGAAAAATAACGCTACCTGCCATACAATGTTTAACAACAAGTTTTTGATAAAACTTTCAGGGTGCTATATTCTTTACAACAATACATCTTTCAATTAGAATGTTTTTTTTTTTGGAAATTTCTTCTATAACGGTACCTCTCATAGAACCGGTTTATTTTAAATGCATACTTAGTTTTTTCCGAGAAAACTCTTGAACTAAATAAAAAAATTAAAGAATTTTCGAAAAAAATTTATTTTATTTTTATTAATATATATTATACATACCATACCATACCATTATACAGCCACTAAGTAATTATCTAGCATAAGAACAAATTCTTGCGACCCAGTCGTGCATTTTATTTTAATTTTATTCGACGATGTGAGCGCACATATGAGCAAGCACGTGCGATCCAGCGTGCAATTTATTTATCATCGTTCTGTGTCAAGTTTGTAATGTATTTTCAATTTGTGTTTTTATAAATAGTTAAAATGTTCCGTTTTGATCATCGTTCTGTGTAAAGTTTGCGTATTTCATTTGTGTTTTTGATGTGCACAGAAATATACTATATTAAATCAAAATATGTCTAAAAGATCATATGTAAGTGGATTCGAAAAAAGGAAAAAATCTAGACAACAGAAAGAATCAATTGAAAAATTACCAAAACTGACATCGTATTTCACTTCAACTGCAAGAGAAACGTCTGTAAGTAATCAGTAATCAATACATTAATCTCTACACTAATCAGTAAGGTACTGAAAAGGGGGCTTAAGTGGTTAAAAAATAGTTTCACATTATGGTTTCATGAATAAAATTCGGCATGAGCAATGACCATAGAATCTATAACAATTTCACATAGTAACTGTTTTAATACAAACTCTATATACTACGTTGTATATATTAAATTTATTTTATTTTCTTACAACGTAGTATATAGAGTTTGTATTAAAACCTTCAATTCATTAACTTAGTCTGGCCACGGACTTAAACCTCTTTTTTTCCAACTTAATGATTTAATCTTGTTGGATATATGTAGTTCACATTAAGTTGTTCGCAAAAACTTTATATATATTGAACTGAACAAATCGAAAGTTGCGTCTTGACAAAGGTACTCACTGTCAACTGATTAGTCCAAGTGAGTTACCGGGACGAAACACCAATTTTGGTGGACTAAAGACCGTAAAAAGCTATTTTGAATCAATGATTGAGAGTAGCGCCATCTATATTATTGAAGGCAGAAACAGTCTTTCTTTAAATTACATTCTGAATAACTTATTTAATTTTCTGTTATTTAAATTTTGTTTATTTTTGAATTTTTATATGAAATATTTATTTTTTTGTTTTTATTTTTACATTCTTTATGTTTATGTTTATGTTTATGTTTATGTTTATGTTTATGTTTAAGTTTATGTTTATATTTATGTTTATGCTGCAATAATTATTTATCTTTTTAATGAATTAAAAAAATATTATTTATTTGAAAAATTAAAAGAATAAATATTAATTCAAAGTTATGTGGTTTTTCTGTATACCTTTATTAAACAACATAACATTTTTATATAATCATACAGGGGCCCCATTTTCGAAAAGTGCCCAGTGCCCCCATTTTCGAAAAGTGCCCAGGGCCCCCATTTTCGAAAAGTGCCCAGGGCCCCCATTTTCGAAAAGTGCCCAGGGCCCCCATTTTCGAAAAGTGCCCAGGGCCCCCATTTTCGAAAAGTGCCCAGGGCCCCCATTTTCGAAAAGTGCCCAGGGCCCCCATTTTCGAAAAGTGCCCAGGGCCCCCATTTTCGAAAAGTGCCCAGGGCCCCCATTTTCGAAAAGTGCCCAGGGCCCAGGGCCCAGGGCCCCCAAAAGGGTAAAGACGGCCTTGTGCATCCATGCAAATCCTAATCGAACAGACCTTGTCTATTTGAATTGTTTATATATTGGTCTCCTTCTCTGCTAATTGCACTCTTCATAATCTTCTGTGGATTTTCCATTTATCAGTAAGTTAAGTTATATGAAAAGAAGCATCTGAGACGAAAATATGTGCAGCTGTGGTCTGGATTCTGGAAGAAAATTCCATTCGTGATATTTTTTTTCATAGATTTGGTTGTGCTTCCCTTTGTAAATCAAATTCCTTCTAAAATATTAATTTAAAAGTGTTTAAGTAAATGATACATAAATAAAATTAAATATGAAGACCTTTTGTTTCGAGTGTTTACTTGGATGTTAAGAAATTTTTAGTGTGAATAACCTATTCCTCGGTGGTTGAATAGGTTAGGCACTGAACGGCGTCAAACAGATGATGCACAGTGCTGCAACTATCTCGTACGCATCAATTGTGTTTATTTTACCTCCCCGCGGTAACCACCGGGTACTGGTCTGGTCTGTCTATCTGGACATTCCTGCTAAACTTATAAGCGCGAGTGTTGAACACAGAAAGAATAGCAACACTATAATGCTCTGCTTTAATGACTGTTCTGATCGATTCGCAGAAGTCTTGCACGAGCCCCTTAGAAAGAGGACGTACGGCAGATGAGCTCAAGCAATTGGACCAACGGTGGCGTCAACGAAGCA
The DNA here is from genome assembly GCA_963971375.1 of Platycheirus rosarum. Lineage (NCBI taxonomy): Eukaryota > Metazoa > Arthropoda > Insecta > Diptera > Syrphidae > Platycheirus > Platycheirus rosarum. Next base: position 117,778,526 of record OZ020509.1, on the reverse strand, counting down.
GATGCCCTAATGAGCTACTTCAACGTATTTGAAGATAAGGTCATTGGAGCAATTCAATGCCAGTCAGGGCATTGTAATAGAGATGGTGGCGGATGAGCCCTTAATGGGCCAACGGCAGCGCTCATATCCCCGAAGCGGGTTACTGACTCCGGATTCTCCGGTTCCTTTTGTACAAGGAATCCAACAAAGGACCTAGCCCTCCAGGTTTGGGGCTGACCAATAGCCTCGGAAAAGGACGGATTATGGAGGCAGCTAGCCAAAGACCGAGCTGGCTGGAGAGGCATGTTGGTTGAGGCCCAGGTTCATCCTAAACTGTAGCGACCCCTAAGTAAATAAGTAACCTATTCTTCATTTTCAAGTGTGCCATTTTGAACATTCATTCTTTATCAAGCAACTGGAGTTCACTGATTTATGCCAGCGAAAGGCGGAAACTTACTCTCAGTTCAGTTACTGATCTGAATCTCACATACCGCGCGCCCTGAATTCCTGTGCATCATCTTGGAGAAATTGTAGAACTACCGAGGACACACACTAAAATAGGCGATGAATTCCAAGCAGTGAATTTCGCCGTCCAGAAAACGATTTACCGTCGATCAGATCAACCTAAAAGTAGAATAATGAAGCCATAAAAATAGAGGGAGGTGCAGTAGGCCTGACTGACGATTCCAATCTGTAACTAACGATATGAATCTTATTTCGTTCTTTAGCCTAGTCTAGTAGGGCTAGCGGTTTTTGAAATAAAAAACCGTTTTTCGGTTTTTTCCTTCCTTCGGTTTAACCTAGCAGTTTAAACCGCTCATAAAACCGTTTTAACCAAATTTCCCTTCTAATCTATTTAAAAAAAAACTCCTTCGGCTATTTGTTGATCTGTGAGGCGATTTCTCTCCCCGGAAACAATGTCATTCAGAGTCGGCACTAACCTCTCTGAAGCCACAGAACTCCCAACGAGGGACAAATATTTGTTCGCCATATATGCCAAACCAGGCCCAGGCATACGTTTTTATGAACAATTCAAAAGCGTTTCGAATTAAGTTACATATATAAAAAATATAGAAATATGGTTTTTCACTTGCGATTATAGGAACTATAAGGCAAGTTTAGGATTCGTAAATATAAAAAAATGATATAACAATCAAATATGACATTACGATCATAGAGAAGTCTAAAAAAGTTAGTGGCAAAAAACGAGCTGCAGCCAAAACGGTTTAAGCGATTATCTTCAAATTTGGTGTGTGTGATTCTTTTGGTATTCCCCAGAAGGGAAATCAAAATTTAATTTTTAGGCTTAAAAATAACGGTGCCCGCCATATGACCGTTTAGGAAAAGCTATTTTTCTTGTAAACGGCTCCAACGATTTTGATGAAATTTTTGAATGAATTTTTTTTGTGGTATTGGCTATGATTTGATCAGAACCAAATTTACAGAAAAAGTTTATTAACGGAACATTACATACAACGCTTTTTTATTTTTGGCTTTCTCGATAACGGCTCTAAGTAGCCAAATTAATTGTGTATATTAAAATTTTTCATAACTTTTTTTTCTAATTAAAATAAATGTTTAATTTTTTTTTTAAAAATCAATACATATTTTTAAAACTAATGAAAAAAAATATTTTAAATTTTATAATCACATGTATATATATAAACTCTAAGAAACTGCATACCGAAATTTCCAAAATTTTTTTTTTCAAAAAATAAAAAATAAAAAACAGGATTTTATCAAAATCCGTCCTACAATTTACTTTTTTCATAAATTCGATATTAAACAAGACGTGTTATGGCGTATTCCATTTTTAATAAAAACCTTTTGTGGTTTTGACACTTCATATAGTGTTATTTTTCTACGTAAATGTTACTTATTTTTTAAATTTTATTCATAGATTTTTTTTTTTTTTTTTTTTATAATTAACGCGCGCACAAGGGATTATGTGTTTCCCTTTTAATGTAGAACACACTGCGCGGGCATTACGAAGATAGGGAGGGGAGAGATAGGAGGTGCCGATTAACATTGGTTTTGAATGTTTGCAGATCAAAATGGCAAGGGAAAATCCCGCCGGGTAAACTATTCCAGATTCGTGTCGTTCGGCTAAAAAAAGAATCCCTATATTTCACGGTACGTCCGAAATTAGGCTCAAGGGTGAACTGATGAGCATTCCTTGCGAGACGAGTATTACGGGAGAAACTTTTAAGGGGAGGAATGCAACTGGCTACTTCGAGTGAACATTTTTTGTAAAAGAAACGATAAAATAAGGAAAGACATGAAACATTGCGTCGGTGTTCGAGTGGGGCAATTGTTTCAGCGGCAGTTCTATTACCTATCAATCTTAACGCTCGATTTTGTATTCTATCAAGCAGGTGAAGCGATGTTTGCGAAGCACCTGCCCAGAGGTGGGAGTTATACTCGAGTTTAGGGCGTATAAACGCTTTATAAATTGTAGCCAGATCAGATGGGGAAAAGTACTTCTTACACCGATACAGAAAACCTAAGCACTTTGCAGCATTCTTAGCGATCTCAAATATATGGTCGTTCCAACGGAGGTCGTCGTTGACACACATACCGAGTACTGAGAGCTTTTCGGTTTCTTCGATGTAAGTGCCATTCATGGACAATGGCATTGGGGGAATGTTTAGCTTTAACGACAGAAGACAGCATTAAGTTTTCGAAGCATTAAACTCCACACGATTTCTATTAGCCCATTTGACAATGCTGTATAAATCGGAGTTTAATGAGCTTGACATACGGCACCGTTGCAATTGTACGTCCGAAGGCGAAGGACGTGAATTATCGAACGAATATGAAAAGCTGAGGGTAGAGTCGTCAGCAAAACAGTTAAGTGGATTAGAAGTAACAGACAGAAGATCATTTATAAAAATGAGGAAAAGAGTCGGAGACGGAACAGAGCCCTGGGGCACACCAGCATTTATTTTATGGGAATCAGACTTGAATCCGTCCAATACAACTTGTATTGAACGGTCCAGAAGATAGCTTCTAATCCAACGAACAAGAGTATTATCGATCCCAAAAGCACGCATTTTCGATAAGAGAGCTTCATGCCAAACTCTATCAAATGCCTTGGAGATATCAAGAGCAATAATCTTACTTTCACCAAAGCGATGTAAAGATTTGTTCCACTGTTCGGTGAGATATGCCATCAGATCACCAGTGGAACGGTTGCTGCGGAAGCCATACTGACGGTCATGGAGAAGCTTACGATCTTCGAGATATTCCTTAAGCTGACGGTTAATCAGTGTTTCCATGACCTTAGAAAGAAGGGATGTCAGTGCTATGGGTCGGTAGGAGGAGGGGGAGGATGGGTCACCTTTCTTAGGGACAGGCTGGACAAATGCTGTTTTCCATCTTCTAGGAAAGATTCCAGAAGAGTAGGAGCGATGGAAAAGCTTACGCAGTGGCTTTGCCAGTGTGGAAGAACACCTCTTCAGAAGAATCGGGGGTATACCATCCGGGCCAGCGGATTTGTGTATATCGAGATCTTTGAGAACTCTTGCTACTGTACGAGTGCGGAAAAAAATGTGTCCCATGGAAAAATTTACATTCTCAAGTACAGGAGGGGCAACGTTGCTTTGAGGCAGCGTGGAGCTGGCAGCGAAATGGGCGGCGAGCAAGTTTGCCCTCTCTGAAGAGTAAACAATTGGTTTGTTATTGTCGATGAGCGTTGGAACCGAAGATGTCGAGGAGTTTTTTATATTTTTTACAAATGACCAAAAATTTTTACTGCCTTTGGGACCACACATTTGAGCAAATACGTGCGATCCAGTCGTGCAATTTATGTTATTTATAATAGAAGATCTAAAAAAAAACATCCAAGTGTTACGACATGCGATCGACGGGACAAGTATCTATTCAAAAGAAGGGCTACAGAACGTCGAAGTGTAAAAGCCCATTACGCGAAGGAGTTTTCTTACTTTTTTATACTTTACTGATTAATGTAAGACTGCCAAAGTAAAAAAAACAAACAATTTTTTTCACCCGGTTAACCGGTTTAACAGGGGCTAAACAACCTAAAACAACCGGTTAACCGAAACAAAAAACCGATTTCGGTTTTAAACCAGCCGGTTTTTCCCATGCCTAGAGTGCAGGCGAATTCCTCAAACATGAAAACCAAACTTCCTCCTAATGCACTATGTGTGTTAACAAGTGATCTCATTCCATCTTGCGGACAAGGAAATGCTCATCACTAAACAAGATGCTGTCTTAAGAAAGCAACAGCTTCAGCTCTGGCTAATTCCGATCACGAGGATGCCGCCGTCTACACTGACCCACATGACCCTGACGATGTTATATCCCGGCAATGGCTCTGCCACGCACCTTGAATGAAAAGACTAAAGTATGGGCGTACTTCGGCTCAGGAAAGACGTTCCGCTTCTGACTGACTCAGCGGACTCAGACGCTCACTCTTGTCTCTACTGTACCGCATCCTATAAGTGAGAGTATGAGACGCAATGTACATCATCATTCAAAGTTTATCCATTCCCATTTACCAGCTTATTGAGCCCTACTATACAGTTGTAAGTGAAATTCGGAATGTCTGCTAAAAATACAAGATACGTCCTTTCGAGAGTTAAATATTTAGTTGCAGGGAAAATGTTTAGACAAATAACTACAACGTATTGTAAATCTACATCAGCATTCCATTCACATTGTTCCTTGAAATGTGTGTCGGGCCTTAAATGCCAGCTCCGAAATCTCTGTCCTATGCGATCCTTCTTGCAAATCACCCATTCAGATTCAATTGACTCAGCTTAGAGCTGTCGCCTTTGCTTCCGGTCGTTTGTTTTGCTGTGTGCTTCCTACTCTGGCTGTAGCATATTTTATACCTGAACGCTCCTTTGGCTTCAGAGACATTAAAACAGATGGGCGTGAGTGGTATAGGTAAATGGATAAGAAGTTGTAACCATAGCATCGCAGCTAACAACTTGCCAGCGCCTTTTGGAACCGATATGTCCTTAAAGAAGCTCATATATACTCTACGGACAAGGATGCTCCCAAATTTGAAGAGTGTTGTGGGTACTTAAAAGGATTTCCAGGCGAGTATTGGAGAATGAAACAAGAACTCTTATGTGCCACCTACAGGTAACACAAGTGATTCGTCCTTATTGAACATTCAATATACAAACGGAATTTTGTCTTCCAGGGGAAAAAAGCAGCCAAGTGGTTGGTACTTTGTCAACGATGCCTTTATTTTAGTGTTCATGTCTCCTCCTTTGGTCGGCAGTCTTAGGATGTCTCAATAGGATTTCCCAGAGACGGATAACAATGTTAAATGAATGGGTAAACATATCGATTTGGGTGATTCCAATTTAGATGATGCTGTTTGTTCCGACAGGAAAATGTATCTACATACTTATTCAGGATGCGTCTTGGTATTTGGATTATTCAAGCAGTGCCGCATACTACATGGAGCTTTGATGCTCTTTAACAAGGGGAGGCGGTGATTGTTGTATCTTTTTCATCCGCACATTCCATCTCCAACTACAATGAAGAAATGATTTTGTTTGTGTTCGTGCCTCGGTTACACAGAAATGGATAAATATTGTGAGGCAGGTAATTTAGCTTTTGAGTCACGTGTAGGACGCAACATGGATATCTACCGCAAAATCTTCCTCGAAAATCAGGGAATGAAGTTAAATGCGAATAAAGAAAACAAATTGCAAATTGTTTATGGCCATGTTTAATATTAAAGAAGTCCTAAAAGTGCTAATGTGTCTTTTTTTTAAATGATGGTTGTGACAGTATAAGTTAAATACTTTGGGTATACAAAAAATTAAATAAAACATCAAAATTGCAAAAATGTAAATTCTATTCAAATAGAAGATGAAAGCAAAGCAACTTCAGCTTATCAGGAGCAGCATTGGAATTTTATTTTAACCTTTTTTTGCAAATGCCTCTTTGTGGGAAGGATTTTCGTATCCATTGGCTTTTAGATGTCACCCGCACTCGAATGAACATTATGATGAAATGCTAATGACATCCTAATGAACCATTAAGCTGAAGGAAAGTATTTTTGGTTTGAATTATTGGAATTTTAGGCTAATTTGACGCCTGGTCTTGATATATTTAAGAGTTTTATGAATCCATTATTATAGCTTACATGAAGCTTAATGAGTGAGTAACGTATGCCGTATGTGTGTCTATTGTCAAATGGTTTATTTTGTAATCAGATTTTTTGATCCTAGTGTTGCATTATATTTGTCTTATTAACAGGCAGGAGGAAATAAGGGTCGGAACGTTTTCTAAATATGCTTATTTTTTTTTATAATTTACACGCGCGTGTGTACCCTTAAAATGTGTAAACACCGCACGAGCATTAGGGAAATGAGGAGGGATAAAAGAGGAGATACCGATTCACATTAGTTTTAAAGTTCTGCATATCAAAATGGGAGGGAAAAACAGAGTCTGGCAAAGCATTCCACGTTCGTGTGGTGCGACTAAAGAAGGAATCTCTATACTTAACAGTACGTCTGAAATTAGGCTCAAGGGTAAACTCGTGGGCATTCCTAGCAGTTCGAGTATTACGGTTGAATCGTTTCAGGGGAGGAATGCAGCTGGCTATTTCGATATACGAATATGAAAAGCTGAGAGTACTGTCGTCAGCAAAACAATTGATTGGATTAGTTGTTTCAGATAATAAGTCGTTGATAAGTATAAGGTAAAGAGTTGGAGACAAAACAGAGCCCTGGGGCACACCAGCATTTATTTTGTGAATATCAGATTTGAAACCGTCCAATACAACTTGAATTGATCGGTTCGAAAGGTAATTACTAATCCAACGAAGAAGATATTCATCGAATCCAAATGCACGCATTTTTGATAAAAGGGCTTGATGCCAAACGCTATCAAATGCCTTAGAAATATCAAGTGCTGTTTTGCTTTCACCAAAACGATGGATGTTGCTACGAAAGCCGTACTGCCGGTCATTAAGAAGCTTTCGTTCTTCGAGATATTTCTTAAGCTGAAAATTAATCAGCGTTTCCATGACTTTAGAAAGAAGGGACGTTAGTGCAATTGGTCGGTAGTTTGAGTTTTATTATAAATGAAAAGATTCTTACCCTTAGACAGGTGAAAGCATAGCCAGCATTCCATAATGCTCCAGCTCGCAGGATCTTCCATTCCATCCCAAAGGGTAGACGCAGTCAACGAAGACTACGCCTTAGGTGGCGCGCTCAAGTGGACGACGACCTCAACCAAAACGGTCTTATGTGAGGTACCGGTTTTAGCCCACAATATTAATTTTTTTTTCACCAAAATATAATGCATACCTGCAGTAGTATCTACACTAATTTTTTTTTATAAAAATTCTTGGAGCCTTTTTCGAGAAAAATAAGCTTTTTCATAACGGTTATATGACAGGTACCGTTAATTTTTGAGCTAAAAAAAATTGAAAAAACTCCTCTGTAGAATGTCCAAATAACCTTAAGTTCAATATTTAAAGACGATTGGCCCAACCGTTTAGGCTGTAGTCCAAAATACATATGTACAGACAGGCAGAAAGACAGACAGACAGACAGACAGAATTTTGCCAGTAACTTAAATATTTGTCTCTATCATCGTAATGTCATGTTTGATTGTTATCTCAAATTTTTTAATCTGCACGAATGCATAAATTAAATTAAATTGTTTAATGTAATAGTTAGCAAGGAATTATCCTCCTTCAACTTCATTATTTACGTGTGTCATGACAACAATTTCTTTTATTGTAACATAACTAGCTAACCTACCTGGCGTTGCTCGTTATTAGACGACAGCATCATTTATTTACCAAATCAAACTATAGTAAAGCATCATCACTTTAATCCCGTATATTAATGAAAAACCATTTAAATATGTCAATAGGTTTAAAAGAAATTTTTAAAATCTTATATCATGTAAACTACACATATTTGGAGTATAATAAATGTTTTTCTTTTTATTTCAGGTTGCCCATTAATTTTGTTTAAAAGAAATTGATTGATCTCAAAGAAAAAAGGTAATAATCTATAATAATGTATATTAAAAAAAATTAAGTTTCAAGTAAAACTCTTTGAATAATTGTAAATTATCCAAAAATGGCTTGAAAACTTTAACATATTATCACAAGGAACGCATGTTATATGTATTATGATTATCAAAATCCCCAAAGTTGTTCGCAAGTCTATCAGCGACATGCTAAACAAGATTCTATTTGCCTGCCTGTCTGTCTATCTGTTCGCACTTTTACAGCCTAAACGGAAGGGCCAATTTGCTTCAAACTTGATATTTAGTATTTATTTGGTAGATCTCGGGGGGTCTTTCATTTTTTCTCTAGGTCAAAAACTAACGGTACCTGCCATACAATCTTTAACAAAAAGTTTGATTTTCTCGAAAACGGCTCTAACGATTTTGATAAAACTTTCAGGATGCCATTTTTACAACAATACATTTAGAATGAATTTTTCGAAACTTGTTTTATAACGGTACCTCTCATAAAACCGGTTTTTTCACATGTGGATTTATCGTTAACCATATTCCGATTTCAATTGGGTTATTTATTTGAAGTGAACTTCTGACAATTGAAAGTTTAATGAATAATTGTACTTTACCTTCTTGCCAGGGACGGATTTAGAATAAATATTTTTTGTTAATAAATCTGCATTTCGTTAAATAATTTATTGAAAAGGATTGAAACTACAATATGCGATCTTTCATTCATTTAAGTATATTCGAAATGAAAATCATGAAAAAATATTAAAAACTATATGACGGTGGTCTAATTAACTGAATTTTTTTTATGAAAAAGCAAGTTCAAAGCAATTATTTTATTCTTAAATTTATTTCTTACAAATCACTTTAAAAATCAACATCATTATGAGCGTTCGTTTTAAATTTTATTTTTTGCAGTTTTTCTTTCAAATTTCGTCAATTTTGGTTCTCCCTTCTCTTTCATAATTTCGTTGAATAATAATTCCTGCAAAACGGTTGAAAACTTTGCGCACAGCGAACATAAAATGACAACATTGCAACCCCTCATTCAAAAGCAATATACATCTCCTCGGCTTTTCGTAATACTCGCACTGTGTCTGGAATATTAAAACCTATCAAAAACTTAAAAAACGAGAGCCTCGGTTTGTGAGAAGCTTTTAAAACAAACTATTTAAAAATATAAACGCCCCCTTCAATTTGTAGCCCTGTTGACACACCTTTTAATCCATCCCTGTGCTAGTACTCATAATTTTCATCGCGGAATGCATCATTGCGATTTCCCGGATCCACACAATCACAACACCATCATGACTCATGAGTCATGACGCAAGACAAGTGTTTGGCGCAAACAAATCAAAACAAAGTGTCCATCTGTCAAGGTCAGTGCGTCACCGTGATTCTGACTCTGATGGTGCAATGTCCATAAGCATAATGAAAGCTCACATGTCACGTCACATCTGACGTGAACGACGGTTTGGAAAAAGAGGTAAAATGCCGGAATCCAAGTGGATGGCTCATGATCAAGAATGATGGGGTTTTTGATTCCATTTCCATATTCGTTATCCAAGCAAAAGGGAAGGCCCCATATCATTTAGTTTTCCGAGTGTGTGTGTCTACTTCGCTAACAGAGTCGTCCAAAGTGTGACATCGTTTCCATTGATCGAACGAAAGCCAAGCAAACAAAATACTGCTGGAGCTCCTCCGGTACCCCCACTCCCACTCAAAGATGATTGTGGTGCTTTCAGTCGGGTTCAGGTGACTGAACCGTATATGGAACGAGATAGACACGATGTCAGGCGGCAGCGATGTAAAGTCACCCTTCTTGGTTGCGGCTTATATCTTTGGCGTTCCAATTTTCTACCCACCATTTCTCACCGCAACCCCTTATGATGGGGGTAAATATTTGCTGATATCACACCTGTGGGGTTGGGTAGATTTTCAGAAAAGTGAATTTGTTTTCTCAATTTTTGTGTGAAAGTGGCGCCAAATGCTACATGGCTTGGGGCAAATAAAAAATATTCAACATTCCAAAGTTTACCCTCTGGGTGTTTCAAAACAAGGAAAAGGTTTTCACCTATGAATATGCATATTTTTGTGTTGAACATTTTGCGGTGGAAAAAGGTTTTGAATGGAATAATTTTTTTGAGCAACTCTTCCCATGAGGCTTACACATGATAGAGATTAGAATATAGAGATGGTACTCTAAATGACGATGATTCTGTGCGAGAAAATTGAATATTTTTGTAAGCCTGCTAAAAGGTAAAGTTTGTTTGTACTTCCTAAATGAGGGTTGATTTTGGGGATCTATTGCTGTTGCTGCCAAAATAAAGCAAGAATTAGAAGGTTTGTGGGGGCGGGGGGTTTGGTGGAAACTACATCAAATTTACTCGGATATCCGTGATGGAAGTAGCTTCATTAGATCTTTACAGAAGGGTGTATAATAGCTGTGAACGAAAAGAGGAAGTTAGGAGTCGTTTTCGTTAAAAAAAGATTTGCAGGTTGCTTTCCTACCCGAGCATTGACCTAGTCCTAGATTGTTACACCATCAAGAAATAATAAAAGGACTATGCCTTATCTAGTCTTAGGTCAGATATGCAACACCGAAGTGCGTTCGTCTAATTAGAAGAATGCACTCCAGTATGGGGTTATTATTTCCATCGTCATAAGCGCAACAACCGGGGATCCGGGTTAATACATTCCGATTGCTGGCCGTGGCCGATGCCATCCGGTTTCGCACCCCAAGGCTTCGGGCTTCCTAGTCTACGCTATCGTAAAATACAAAATACTTTCCGAGCTGATTCCTCTTCGCTTATGCGAGCTATAGGTAAGAGCCCACCGGAGTCTACCGAGCTTTATTTTTTTCCACAACATCTGCTTCTAGGTAGATTTCAAACAATTCGTAATTATATCTTCCCCGGAATCTTCCTGCCTCCCTTGTAAAGGTTTCTGGATTTAAAGGGCTTCGGCAGACTTTAGTAGATTCTTTATTATTTTAGCAGCCGTCCGCGTATTTCTATTTTATTGTTTAATCGACAAGAAAATCCAATTTTACGATACATTTTGATTTTATTCTGAAATCTTTTGGATTCTCATGATCAAAAGTACTATTATTTAAACTATATTCAGCATATTTCGGCGCTGTCATATAAGCATTGAAAAGGAGTTTTGGTTCTTATTGATTCTCATCAACTAGTGTACATATTTAAATTCATATGTATCATTTTAAAAAAGCACACAATTTGCAGAACTTTGTAAAAGTGTACACATTGTTCGATTGTGGAAACTCACGGTTTGGACCAAGAGCCCACAGTAAATTTTAGAGGTGAAATTATAACCAAAATATGTCTGTCATTAATGTTAAGTACTACGGTTGATGATAATAAAAACTTAGTTTGGTAGGATTTAGTTAAATCACACCTCACACGTAAGTTACACTAACCTAAAAAAGAACATTTTTCCAAAATGTGGTTTTTTGGTATAACCGTTTGAAAGTTCTATTAAGTTATAGAACTTATTTTTTGTAATCAGGTTGACTTGTTCTATAACTTTACTCAACTTTCAAATATTATATAAATATAACTTAAAAAACACGTGTCAGAAAATATGGGCTTTTACTCCGTTCAATTTATATTTTCAGTACAGGCCTTATGGAAGAGAGCTTTCAAACACAACACACTGGTGCCTGCTGGTGTTTGCATGACACTAAACTTAAGAATTTGCCACTAAAATAAAAAACAGAACCCCTACCTTGAAATTGTTTTGTAATAGTCCATAAACACACGTTCCACCATGATCTGTCTGCTCCGGCTTCCCGGTTGTGAGGAGACTGATCGCCATTTTTCTCTCGCGCTTATTTTGTTTATTAAAAAAAAAACACTCATTCACGGTCCATTCGTGGTTGATAGACTTAAAAAACACGTGTCAGAAAATATGGGCTCTTACTCCGTTCAATTTATATTTTCAGTACAGGCCTTATGGAAGAGAGCTTTCAAACACAACACACTGGTGCCTGCTGGTGTTTGCATGACACTAAACTTAAGAATTTGCCACTAAAATAAAAAACAGAACCCCTACCTTGAAATTGTTTTGTAATAGTCCATAAACACACGTTCCACCATGATCTGTCTGCTCCGGCTCCCCGGTTGTGAGGAGACTGATCGCCATTTTTCTCTCGCGCTTATTTTGTTTATTAAAAAAAAAAACACTCATTCACGGTCCATTCGTGGTTGATAGAAATTATAAAACCTTTTACTTTGGTTTTGCTAAGGAGCTTTCAGAAATAAAACTTTGTTAAGCTTTTGAAAGCATATATTTGAAGTTTAAGGAAAAAAGTGTTGTCGTTGCGTATTTTTCTGCTTAGATCTTTTCTTTTAATTGCAATTTTGATTTTGACATTTAATTTTTTTTGTTTTCTTAAATATTAAGTTTAAGGTCTACATGTTTCTGTTCATTAAATCTTTACAAACCGAAAATTTGTGTGAGAATATGCCATTTTATAATGCTCACAACCATGCGAGAGCTTAGAAATGGAGTTAGCTTATTAAATCTATTATAGTAAGAGTGAAAACCAAATATCTTATTTTCCTGTATTTAAAATATAAATTGAACAATTTAGTGGAAGGAGCAAGAAGGGACGCCTGAGAAATGGTAATAAAATTTCTGAACATTAAGATTTTGGCATAAAAATGCCTGATCCAAAAAATGTTGATGGTATCCGCAGAAACTCGTTCTATCAGTCAGTCGTTATGCTACCTTGCCGGGGAATACTAATAAATAGCTGGGCCCGCGGCTTTGCTTGCGTTAGCCTCAGATACAAAAATCGTATATATTTTGTTTTAACTACTACTTCGTGACATACCTTTCATTTAATCTTCAATTTTAAGATAAAGTTGAGGAAATATTAAGATGGCGATCATAACAGCATACTCGGTATTTCTGTGTATCAGTGCACTTCTCTATAAAATATAGCTCGTAGTGATTCGGTGTTAACGAAGCTTTAAGAAGTGAAATAAAAAATTAGAATGCATACGCCATCTGTTTTACAGTAGGAGAACGCATCAACACAATTGTATGGCGTGATTTGGTAAGCAAATTTTTTTCTTTGGCCATTTTACAAAGTTTTAGTTAATTTTTTTTTAAAAAAATGTGTCTTATATGTTTTTCGAGTAAATATCCCCTTAATTAAAAAAAAGATTTGTTCAAATTCGTTTTGTTATTCGCGCGTGATGCGCAATCAGGCCGATACTGTTTTAATTTTATTAAATATAGTGATTTGCAGGCTTCTTTTTTTTCTATTTATCTACATTTTACAACGTAAGACGAAGATTCGCAAACAATAGGGTTTTTTATGGTCGGGACATCCACGCATTTCACCCAATCCGGACGCGGATGGAATTGATTAAAAATCCAAAACTAAAGTTTTTGGTCACTTGTTTTTCTTTTTTTAAGTAATTCAAAATTCCTTTAAAAATAACCTAATGGGCAAAATAAGTTTGTTTGTTTTTAACAAATCTAAATCTAGAAATTCATAAAATCATATGTTCCATAATAAAGGGTGTTTTTTTAGAAACGCAGAAAATTTAATGTTATGGCCAAGAATTTAGCTTTATTATAAAGATAAGGGTTTGCCATTTTGTTTTAAAAATGATTTTGGGTAAGTGGCCGCCGCTGGCTCGTATGAATTTCAGCTGAGAGGCCTACTTTTCCCAATTTTGTGAAAATCGGGATCGGTGGCCATCTCCTTTTGGGCCCATTCACCGAACGTGAAACGCGCTTGATGGTCGTTCGGCTTCAATTCTTCCACAAATTGGATTTTGTGAGCCCGCAAAACAAGACCCTTCCGCAAAATCTTCCATAAAGTGGATGGGCACAGCACTAATTAATTGTTGCGCGCGATGGCGGATGGACTCATCGGGTCTTCTTCGATACTCTGCTCCACCGAACCGAACCATTATTTTGGTAATAAATTTGCACGATTGGCAAACGTTGTTCAGGAATAAGTATTTTTATTATAAAATGGCAAACCAAACTGAGCATAAATCAAGTGACAACTGTCAAAAAGACCAACTCCGAAAAAAAAATATCGTCAGATTGAAAACCACACGTCTAAAAAAAACACCCTTTATGTAGATTGCTGTCAAAAAAGCAAATACGTTAGAAGTTTTATTTTTAACTGACAGAATCTGAGTGGTTCACTTTCAAGTCTCACTTGAAAAAATTATCACGAATGCTGTCAAAAATAAAGTGATTAATTTTATCATAATTAAATATATTATACGCAAAAATAAATTTAATTAAGTGGATTATTTTAGTATACAGACAAATGTACAAACATTAATTGCATAAAGAATCATAGATTTTGAGTCGAATTTTAATGTATGTTTTTCTGTTTAACATTTATTGCTTTAATGCGATTTAGCGTAAGCTTATTTAAAAATAATGATTTTTTTACAATTCACTGCAGGCACCGTATGTCCTTATCCAAATAAATCGAAAATGGGGGACGGATAAACTCGTACATATGTATATAAACAAGGATTTAAGTACACAAAAAAATAAACCAAAAGTGGGAAATTCAATATTGGAGCTACCAAACCCCGCCAAAGAAAACATGCTTCTTCCTTATGTTCCTTGTGTTTTCCCTCGTCAAGGTTGAAGTGTCAATTTTCTTTGACTGATTACCCAAAATCCACATCCAAGCAACAATAAGGAATACATGTGAAAATTGAGACATAGTACTGTTGTTGTTGTTGTTGTTGTTGCTTGGCATTTATTTTCTGATTTTTAGACATTGAATCTGAATCTAAGGGAGAAGGTATTTTTTTGTATTTTTTTAAAATATATTGTCAGTTTTTATGTCAAAAATGACAACCTATGGGAAATTGACTTATTTATGGATATACAAGTTGAAATCTTTTGAGTCGAAAAGAAAACAAATTTATTTATGAATATACTTAATTTAATAAAATAAATATTTCCAGTGACATTGTGTAAGCTTGAATTGAATTCACCAACATTTCAATAAAACAATGAAGCGAAGCAATTGACTTGAAAAATTAAAATTGAATTCTTATTTTTTTTAAAAAAAACTTTTCAACAGCAGCTCCATCAAGCAATTTATTTGCATGACAACTTCGAAAATTTTTTTTCTTGGCAATTGCAGGTATGTAAACAAAAAATTAATTTTGTGAAGAAAAAGAAATGGATTTTTTTGAATATTTTAAATTAAAGTGAATTTTAATTTCAGCGAATAAAAAACAAATTCGAGAGGAAGTTTGAAAAAATAAGGACAATAAGTCAAATGATAATTTGATGTCTTATTATTGAAAGATAACAGGATATGAAGAATATTGAAAGAAATTGAAATAAAAGCAACAGCTTGTCTTATTTATTTGTTAATCCAGACTTTTTATGTGAAGACATACCTACCTACCAACGTCTACAAAATAACATAAATATAGGAAGAGAGAGAAGAAATTAGGGAGGTTGGGACAGATGGTTTTCGATTACCTTGGGATTTGAAGCTTTTAAAATAAAATGGCAACGGAAAATCTCGCCGGTTGACTTTTGAAAATTAACATACAATACCGTTGCGGTAGAGTCGTCAGAAAAATAGTTAAGTATATTAAAAATAACAGACAGAAGTTCATTAAAAAAACAATGAGGAAGAGAGCAGAAGACACAACGGAACCCTGAGGCATACCACCTTTTTGTATAAATGAGAAGAGTGGTAACCTTTCTAGGGGACAGGCTAGAGGCTAAAAAAATGCTTATTTCAATCTTCTAGAAAAGTGAGCATTGTTTCAAATGATACAAATATAGTTTCTACAAGGTGGTACACTGCAGCGTTGTAATTTTTCAATTTTTGTTCGGTTAAAAAGTAGAAATTAGCTATTTCAGCAATATCTGCGAGTAAACCATATTTGTACCATTTGGAACAATGCTAACCTGAAAAATCCAACTACCTACAAACCAGAAAATAATGGTTGGGTAATTGAAAATGACCAATACCATTTTAAATAGTTTGAAGGGGATCAGCTACCAAATTTTGTTAGTGATTCTCTACGTACTCTATCAGGTATGTAATTATAATGTCAAATTATTTTACATGATATTTGCGAGTATTCACATTGTATTAACTTGTTTTTTTTTTTTGATGGCTTAGTAGTGACGAAGATCATAAAGATATCGACGACGATTAAAATTATAAAAATAATTAGATTCAAAAAAAATAAAAATATTTAAATTATATTTTTTTTACTTTGTATAGAACTATCGAAAAAAAAAATGTTCCTTCTATAGTAAACTATAAGTTCCTATAAATTGAGATTTAAATTAAAATTTATTTTTATAAAAATTTCGTAAAATTAAAAAAAAGTGCATAGATTAATTTATTAGATTTTTGTTTTATTACCTTATTGACTTTTTAAACTTTGACACTTTCCGGAATAATATTTTTTGAAATTATTATATTTATAAATCATAATTTAGAAATAATAAATCCAAAATGCACACAATACAGTATATACAATACACTCTGGGCAGGTGCTTCGCAAATGTCGCTACACCTGCTTGATAGAATAAAAAAAGAGCGTTAAGATTAATAGGACTTAGAAATGTCTCTGAAACAATTGCCCCTCTAGAACACCGTCGCAATGTTTCATGTCTTTCCTTATTTTATCGTTTCTTTTACAAAAAATGTTCACTCTAAGTAGCCAGTTCCATTCCTCCCCTTAAAAGTTTCTCCCGTAATACTCGTCTCGCAAGGAATGCTCATCAATCACCATTGAACCCAATTTCGGACGTACCGTGAAATATAGGGATTGTTTTTTTAGCCGAACAACAGGAATTTAGAATATTTTACCCGGCGAGATTTTTCCTTGCCATTTTGATCTGCAAGAATTCAAAACCAATTTGAATCTACATCTCCTATCATTCCCTTAAATATTTGTAGTGTAGATAAGCATTATTTATGTATAAAAGTAGAGGAATTGCAAATAAGTCAACAAAATTAGTTCTTTTTATTTAGACTTCCTCCACCCGTGGTAAGGGGTCTCTAAATTAGAATTAACAGAGCAGTCCCCGCTTGAAATTAAAACCCCTTAGATTTGCATTTTAAAATTAATTTTGAAGTACATGCTGATGTGATCCAGTCGTGTCCATTTTTACTTGCGATTATAGGTACTATAATGGAAGTTATGTATTCGTGCAGATTAAAAATCGTGAGATAACAATCAAACATGACATTACTAGAGAAATATATTTGAGTTACTGGTGAAATTCTGCCCGTCTGTTTGTCTGTCTGTCTGTCTTTCTGCCTGTCTGTACATATGTATTTTGGACTGCAGCCTAAGCGGTTGGGCCTATCGTCTTCAAATTTTGAACTTAAGGTTATTTTGACATTCTACAAGGGAGTTTTGTTTCAATTATTTTTAGCTCAAAAATTGACGGTACCTGTCATATAACCGTTATGTAAAAGTTTATTTTTATCGAAAACGGCTCCAAGGTAAGGTAGGTAACCAAAGTAATTTCGCATTAATTTTTTTTTAAAGTTTTTTTTTTGTATTTTTAATGTTTTTTTTTTTGAAAAATCAATATTTTGAAAACGGGTAAGTGATTTTTTTTAAATTTTGTTTTTAAATGTATATTAATTTTGTGCTTTAGCTTGTGTCCTTGAATTATTTTTTATTTAATTTAAAAAAAAATTGTTAAAAAAGACCGTTTTATTTAAAAACCGTTCCTACGATTTTTAAAAAAAATAACATAAATAAAATGGCATTTAAATTATTTTACTCAGTACAATTTACAATTTAACGTACTTTATTCGAACAATCATAAGTCACAAATATCGAAAAATTGCTTTGATGTTAATTTCAATTTTCTTAAATTTTATCCTACAATGTGACCGCACATATGAGCAAGTACGTGCGATTCAGTCGTACAATTTATTTTTAAAGGGTATCAAACAAAATAATATTCAAATAAAACACATTTGTTGTTTAGATACAGTTTTTTAAAGGTTCCGTTATAAAATGAAAGAAAAGTGTTTCAGAAAGCCTTTCGAAATGTTCTATTTTCGCTTTCCGAAAGCAATTCTTATATTCTGTGACGGCACCTTTAAATGTACGCGAAGCAAACTATTGATAGATCGTCGTTGTCGGCAACCGTTTATAAGAAAATAGTTTTAAACATCACAAAAGAATGATTGTAACGCTAACCTTGATTCTTTCTTAAGAACACACGAGTGCTGTCATAACTCTTGCCACCAACGAAGCAAGCAGTTAGTCTTTCAAATATTTATGTGTGGTGGTTTCTGAGAAAATACTCTTGTGTGAATTTCAAGTTCAATTGAACCCCAAACGCTAACTCTAATTCAATTGAGGTGTCAATCATTGGCCACCCTATTATTCACAAAAGCCATTATTATTTTGCTCCCTTCAATTGAAAAGAGATTCAATTTCTATAGCTTTGACAATCGAGAACAAAAACAAACACACATGCACTCACAGTGTTACAAATAGCACTCAAAACTCAAAATCATGTAATTGACATAAGTGTCAAATGTTTACCTTAACAGATCCATTAACAAGGTAGTGAGCTCACATATACGCACGGCCACTCTTTTGGAGCACTAAATAGGCTTGGATTTTAAAGCCAAGTCAAGGACTAAGGGGAAGGACGACATCTTCTATAAATTGTTTGTAAGGAAAATCAAATTTGAATATCCCCTCGCTTAAAACATGAAAAGGGCGGTGAATGGCGGTGGAGCCCGTTCGTCCGCCTTACGAATTATTGAAAGCATTAGTTTGGTGCACGCACGTTCCCAGCATCCAATTAGATCCCCTTTCAAGATGCTTAATAGTGCCACATTATTGCAAATCTGTCTGCCTACTTTCCTATCCTCCAAAGAAGCCCCCTTGACAGGCAACCGCAGTGCAACGGTTAATGAGATTACTATTAGGAATTGAAGAAAAGTTCACCCAGCCAGCCAAGCCATCAGCAGCAGTTCTAGGAGGTGATGATGTTCGATGAAGAATGAGGCCAAGGTTAGGAGAAAGGATAATGCTGTTGGTACAGCTAGTGTGGGTTTCTTGTAAGGGATTCGTTAAGTGTATGATGAGGTAAATATAGAAAACGGAAAACAGAAAATCTTATTTAGTGGGATTTTCTTGGATTTATCTGAACTGTGTTACGTGATCCTTGTTATACTAAGAGGTCGTGGTGATTCCTTCGCCATCAGCACCGAGATAATTGAGAGATATGTAGTTTTTTTAATGTGCTGACCGCACAGTGATTTAAGGATTTTGTTCTCAGTTTTGATGAGTTCCGCTGAGAGAATTTTTTTTAGAAAGAATTTCAAAGGAGCGACAGTAGTTTTTATTGTTGTAGACAAGAACAAGAACAAGAACAACGAAAATTTATATGTGATTTGAGATGTTTCAAAGTTCCATCTTTTACAGTGCTCACCTCACCTGTGCGGCTATTGAAAAGCCGAAGTGCTGGGGAAGCTAAGAAGATTTATGGAGGAAATTTTTGAAAGCTTCGTTAGGTTATTACTGGTGAGGATAATTGCCTTTTCTGAGACAAATCGCAAGTGTGTCCTATTAGTAAATTAAAAATAAAATGTATGCATTGCAATATCAGGAAGGATGTAAAAAAAAAAAAAAAAATTGCACGACTCAATCGCACGTACTTGCTCATATGTGCGGTCACATTGTAGAATAAAGTGAACATCATAGCATTTATTCGATTTTTAAGACTTTTGATTGTTCGAATAAAGTACGTTAAATTGTATTGGGTGAAATAATTTAAACGCCATTTTATTTCTCTAGAAAATGTAAAAAAAGTATGAATTTTATTTTCAAAATTGTAAAACGGTTTTTTAACAACTTTTTTAAGAAATTAAAAAAATAATTCAAGAATACAAACTTAAGCACAAAAATAACGTACATTTAAAAAACACAATTAAAAAAAATGGGCCTGACTGGGTCGCACGTACTTGCTCTTATGTCCATAATTACATTGGAAAGCAAGATCTTTGGTTGAAAATAACACAATTTGAACTTATAAAAAGTATTAAAAACCAAAATACTTAACGATTTTTAGTTAAAATGAAGTATGCCATCACACGTCTTAAATAACAAGAAATTTATGAAAAATGTATTTCGAAAATGTTAGAACCGGTTTTGATAAAATCCTGTTTTTTTATTTTTAGTTTTTTGAAAAAAAAATATTTTTTAAATTTTGGTATGCAGTTTTTTAGAATTTATTAAAATACATGTGATTATAAAATTTTAAATATTTTTTTTTCATAAGTTTTCAAAATATTGATTTTTGAAAAAAAAAATTTTAAAATAAATTTTAATTAGAAAAAAAAGTTATTCAAAATGTTGATATGCAGAATTAATTTGGCTACTTAGATATTCTTAAATATAAAATTTGACAAAAATCCAAAGAGCCGTAACCGAAAAAGCCAAAAATTAAAAAAACCGTTATATGAAAGGTCCCGTTAATAGACTTTTCTCGTATATGTGGTACTAATCAAATGATAGCCAATACCAACAAAAAAAATTTTAAAAATTTTGATTAAAATCGTTGGAGCCGTTTTCGAGAAAAATAAGATTTTCCTAAACGGCCATATGGCAGGTACCGTTATTTTTAGGGCTAAAAATAAAATTTAAATTACCCCTCTGGGGAATCCCAAAAGAATCGCACACACCAAGTTTGAAGATAATCGCTTAAGCCGTTTAGGCTGCAGCTCGTTATACATACTGACAGACAGACAGACAGACATACAGACAGACAAACAGACAGAAAGACAGACAGACGGACAGAATTTTGCCAGTAACTCAAAACTGTTTCTCTATCATCGTAATGTCATGTTTGATTGTTATCTCAAAACTTTTAATCTGCGCGAATGCATAACTTGTATTATAGTACCTATAATCGCAAGTAAAAATGGAACCAGTCTACTGAAAAAATGTGTTTTAATATTTTTAGTTATTCATACTGAATATTAAATTTAAAAAAATTTAAATTTTAGTAATAAGAACATTAAAAAGATTAAAAAAACCAGAGTTAAAAATGCTGGAGGTCATCACCAATGTAACCTAGTTGATGCATAGAGTATTAGGTATAGCTCTTCAGACTTTAATCAACACTGAGATCTTGAAGAACAGTAAGATAATGGAATTACGGGCAATGTTTCAACACGGACTTCAACTTCTTGTGCCTTAAATTCACTGCCCGCAAGAATATCATTTGTTATTGTTTTATTATTCACTGGATCCGAATTCTCGTTAAATGCCGTCTTCCGTCATTAAAGCCAAACATACTCGTCATACTATTGTCTATGATTACACTCATATCAAAGAAAGTGAAACACGACATTAATATACATACTTAAGATCACCAAAAAATGCTGCTTAATGCTTCGGTTTTCTGTATCGACTACAATGTATTAAACGCTTATACGTCCAAAACTTGAGTAGAATTCCCGCATCTGGGCAGGTGTTTCTTGAGCATCCTGTTACTCCTGCTCAATAGAATATAAAACAGAGCATTCAAATTGATAGAAAATTACACTATACAAGTGTGGTCCAGGAAAGATTGTCAATACTGGCTTTAAGCGAGAGCTTTTTCCAACACAGTGGAGCCTCGAACTCTGTTTACCAAATCAATTCCCATGTCAGTATGCACAGAATTACCACAAAATAGTTTTTGCAATTTGTTGCTTAAGCAACGCAACCCCCAAGCCCGCTGACCTTCGAAGTCGAAGAAAAACTGAAAGCCAATCAATAATTTCACTAAGTAAAAGAAAAACTGAAAGTGATAGGCTTTCAGTTTTTCTTCGACTTCGATGGCCAGCGGGCATGCGGGTGTGCGTTGCTTAATACTATAATACAAGTTATGCATTCGAGCAGATTAAAAATTTTGGGATAACAATCAAACATGACATTACGATTATAGAGACACATATTTGAGTTTCTGGCAAAATTCAGTCAAATTTGGAACATAGGGTTATTTTGATATCCTAAAGAGAGATTTTTTGAATTTTTTAATTAGCTCAAATATTAACATATTAACGGTACCTGTCATATAACAGTTATAATAAAGCTTATTTTTTTCGAAAACGGCTCCAGGAATTTTTATGAAAAAAAATCAGTGTGCTTACTAGGCATTGATTTGGTGAAAAAAATAAATTCCACGACTGGATCGCACTTACTTGCTCTTATGTGCGGTCACAGCTTGGAATAAAATTTGAAAAATATTAAGGGAACTCATATTATATTCGATTTTTCTGACTTTTGATTGTTTGAAAAAAGTACGCAAAATAGTTTTCAGCGGAAAA
Organism: Platycheirus rosarum; assembly: GCA_963971375.1. Taxonomy (NCBI): domain Eukaryota; kingdom Metazoa; phylum Arthropoda; class Insecta; order Diptera; family Syrphidae; genus Platycheirus; species Platycheirus rosarum. Next base: position 117,756,220 of record OZ020509.1, on the reverse strand, counting down.
ATTTAAACGCCATTTTTTTTCTTTAAAAAAAGTGAAAAAAAGAGATTTTTTTTTTCAAAATCGTTAGAGCCGTTTTTAAATAAAACGCTTATTTTTTTACAACTTTTTTTAAAAAATAAAAAAAAAATAATTCAAGAATACAAACTTAAGCAAAAAAAAACGTACATTTAAAAACAAAATAAAAAAAAAATCACACCCGTTTTCAAAATAGAGATTTTTCAAAAAAAATTTTTTTTTAAATTATTAAAAATACAAAAAAAAGTTTTCGAAAAAAAAATTAATACAAAATTACTCACGCTACCTACATCTTCTTGAATATCTATTTTGATTGTAATCGGATCACCAGTTCTCGAAAAATTGGAAGGGTAAAAAAACCGGTCCTATGGGAGGTACCGTTTTAGCCCACCGTATTAAATTTTTTTTTCACCAAAATATAATGCATATCTACATTAGCACACTAATTTTTTTTTATAAAAATTCTTGGAACCGTTTTCAAGAAAAATAAGCATTTACATAACGGTTATATGACAGGTACCGTTAATTTTTGAACAAAAAAAAAATGAAAAAAGTCTTCTGTAGAATGTCAAAAGAACTTTAAGTTCATAATTTGAAGACGATTGGGGCAACCGTTTAGGCTGCAGTCCAACATACATCCGAACAGACAGACAGACAGACAGACAGACGGACAGAATTTTGCCAGTAACTCAAATATGTTTCTCTATCATCGTAATGTCATGTTTGATTGTTATCTCAAAATTTTTAATCTGCACGAATGCATAACTTGTATTATAGTACCCATAATCGCAAGTAAAAATTAAGATGGTACCTCCCATATGACTTTTTTTTAATCGACTTTCTCATGAACTGGTTAACTGATTACAACCAAAATTCATATTCAGGAAGATGTAGGTAGCTTAAGTAATATTAATTTAAAATATTTTCGAAACCTGTTTTTTTTCGTAAAAAAAATTCTAACAATCAAACATGACATTACGATGATAGAGAAGTCAAAAAAAAGTTGGTCCGGAAATTCCGTCCGTCTGTCTGTCTGTCTGTCTGTCTGCCTGTCTGTCTGTCTGTCTGTCCGTATCGATATCTACAGCCTAAACTGTTGGGCCGATTTGATTTTGATTGGTATATAGTATTTTTAGAGTGCTCTACCCGACAGTTTTTGGAACTGGCATTCTAGCTCCAAAACTAACGGTACCTGCCATATAACTTTTAATGAAAAACTTATTTTTCTCGTAAACGGCTCCTACGATTTTGATAAAACTTTCAGAATGATGCAAAATCTATCTTCTAATTTTAATGGATTTTCAAAAAAGGTTTTATAACGGTACCTCCCACATGACCGGTTTTTTTAAATCAGACTTTCTCGTTAACTAATTGACGGATTTTAATAAAATTTTCAAATATATAGTGTTTTATGATTTAAAAAATATTGGGTATTAAAATTTTCAAAAAGATTTTTTTTTAATTTTTAATATTTAAAAAAAAAAATATTTTGTTTTTTGAATATTTTGAAAACGGATCTATAAATTTTTTCTTCTAGTATAAACTATAGATTTCTTAAAATTGACATACTCAAAAAAAATTTAAAATTTGTTTCGAAACGTTTGTCAAAAACAACATTTTTTTTGAAAAAAACTGGTCGAATGATTTTGAAATGAAAAATTCATAAAATAGAAAACAGCAAAAGAAATAAGATGGCCGCTGTGACCGCACAGTAAGTAAGTGAGATCAAGTCGTGCAATTTATTTCCATTTCAGCTCATTTTTTTGTACATTCCGACTGGGCTACTTACTATGAAGAATGCACCAGAAAGGAGTTATAGATCAAAGGGTGAATGTCGATTTTCAGTAATTTTTACCTGATTGTGGTGGCGGCATAGGGGCGGAGGATGTGGTTGTGGAATATTATTTTGGCATCTACCGGGCACCCTAAAAATCTTATCAAAAATTGATGGGGAATTTTGACACTTTATTTCTAATAGTGTACCCAAGGTCTCCACCAAATTGTTTGCAATTTAACCACTGTCTTTATGACTAACTTGACCGGACTATAAGGTGATTTTAAGGATCTTAAGGCTTCATTGATCATTGAGTAGTTCTCCAGTCAAGTTTGAAGAAAATCCACTTAGCTTTTGTTCTAAAAACTCGGTTATACTAAAAAAAAAATTTAAACGATACAAATCTAATTTATTTAAATTTGTTAAAGTTCACATTACAAATAATGAGCAATTTAAATAAACCTTTCTTCTCAAATATTTTTTAAATGAATCTTTTAAAAGCATTTTGACTATGATTTTTAAAAACTTTCTAATAAAAGAATATTTATTGAACACTCGGATTGAAGAAGTTGATTTTATGGAATTATAAAACATTAAAAAATGAATGTAATAAACTTAAGTATAAGTATATAGGAAACGAGGAAAAGTATTTCATAGCCGGATGTTATTATTGTGAAAACAAATACATATAACGGGTCCGCCAAATAACTTTTTTTTTTGATAATGCTTCATCAACATCGAGTGTAACTTCGGCTGTGTGGCACCGTCCTGTTGAAACCAAATGTTGCCAATATCCTCCTCTTCAATTTTTGTGAACGAAAATTCGTTCAACATGGCCCGATAACGATCGCCATTGACTATAACGGCCACTCCTTGCTCATTTTCGAAAAATGGCCCAATTATGCCTCTGGACCAAAATCCGCACCAAACAGTGACTCGTTTTGGGTGTATCGGCTTTTCAATGTATGCGTGCGGGTTTTCTGTGCCCCAAATGCGACAATTTTGCTTGTTTACATACCCGATAAGATCAAAATGAGCTTCATCTGAAAAGATGATTTTTTTGGCAAAATTGGCATCGATCGCAGGCAGTAATGTCGCAATATTTCCCAGCGTAGTTCAAGCGTATACACAACCATATTTGTTCAGCGGAAGGATAAAACTAATTATCTGTTAAATCAGACATGAGCTAAGTGTTACCATTCACGAAATAAACACTAGTTGAAAAAAAAAAACGTTAGACGGCAGACCCTTTATCATAAAATAGCAAGTTATTGCAAAATTTAATATCAATGATAAAACAAAATAATGTTTTGAGATTAGTATTTAGATGAAAAAGTCTTGATTCTAGGTGATTATTTTAGTTACAACAATCTTGTATCAGAGTATGAATATCTGATGCCCTTACCCGAAAACATTATTGAAGAATATAAGTGTGTTGAATTCAAATTAAAAATTTGGAAAAGTTTTGATTAGATGCATGAAAAATTACCTGGACGAATGTATTCCACCTACCATAATTTATACACCTTTGTAATTAAAAATTAAAATTTTCAAGCTTCCACATAACAGTGCTTGTGCAGAAAGGACATTTTCAAAATAAGCAATTTTAAAAAACACAAAAAATATTAAAAAAAAAAAACATTTTTTGTAATGCTTTGCATTTTATATACATTTATATTGATTTTTAAAAGTTTTTCCTTATGCGACTTTTTTCGCTGGTGATCCCTTTTTTTGCGACTTCTTAAATTTCCCAGCAGCAACAGTATAAAGAAAAAGGACATTTGTTCTCAAAAAGTCATTTCATAACTTCTAATCCTTAAGAGCATTATGTCCATGTGTTACTTATAACAATTGTTACCATGTAACATAACTATATATGAAGATGTTAAGCCTGCAATACAAAATATTCCAACCCTACCCAACATAGGGTCCTTTTCACAAAAGCTAAGCCACCCTTCTGTATAATTAATAATTTAATTTGATTAATTGGTCCCTTAAAGCCGTTAAGACAGAAATAGAAAAAACCTTGTCGACTCTACCCCCACGCACATTTCACCTCAATCATATAATTAGTATTAAAGTTTCTTTCCTTTCACAATTCCAGGATCCTTGAGGCTGAGGGTCAAAATTCAACAAACCCTACATTTCAGAAGGAAATGTCTTGATATAAAAGTCTAAGGGTCATTCATAAACTTTCCATTTTTCTATGGCGTGAAAAAAAGAAAAAAAAGAAAAAAAGAAACAACCAAAAATAAGAAAAAAAAAAACAATTATTCTTGGTCCTGTCATAATTGTGTTCAACTAATAAAGATTTATTCCCAGTTACACGTAGTTTCGGGGGTGAAATGGGATGGAAAATAATAATAATAATTGACCTCGGGAGCTAGACAGTACAACATTTGTGTCCATTCCATGTCTAACTGGGGAGGTTTAGAAGGACCTTCTTTTATCCATCTCCTACATGGAAATCCAGTAATTGGCTCAAAACACGAACGTTTACTTAATTTTTGGAAGACCTTTCGTTACCAACAATTTATTCCCAAAGAAAGTTTTTTCGATATAAATTTTGTATACATAAAAGTCAAGTTTAACTATAGAAGACACCAATTTAAAATTCAATCGTTAAACTGCCATTATTGTGTGGTTTAGTATTCATAGGCAGTTTAGGGAGAACACTGATTCGGTGGAAATAAAATGAAATTAAATTCAAATAAATAATTAATATGAACCTTGTCCTCCTTGTAACATAACATTCATTAAGAGTAAATGTGCGTTTTTATTTTTCCGACACGCAATTTCCTGCGTGTCATCGGGAAAAACACACGACTTTTCTTCAATCCAAACTGACATGAATAAATTGTTTTTTTTTCTGAAAATGTGTTGGCCGCCTATAGTTTATGATTCCTTGGAAGAGTCCTTTGGGAAAGAGGACATCAATGGACGAGGGTCGGTCATAGTAACAGGCATCATTGGCAAGGACTTCTCATATTTCATATAATTTTTTGTTGTTGATTTACTGCCTCAAGACTATAAGATTGGCCAAAAATTGATTGCCACTGGATTGTGGTTGTTTTGTTTTCAGTTGGTGGGTTGTCCCAGGCCACTTAGTCTAGGAGAGCTATTTGATATATTTTCCTTGATCTAATAGTAAACACAGAATGTGATAGTAAGATAAATCAAACTAAGGTACTGTTATTAATGTTATATTTCATTATATTATATTACTTAGCCTTGCGCTGCAGAAGCTCTTGAACTTGCTGCTCAAACAGGAAATTTTAAGATATGGAGCTTTACAGAGTTTGAAGGTTATGGTTTCAGTAATTAATAACATCTTTTTTCATAGAGCTCCTCCTTGAACTTCTGGATGATTGTATCAAAAGCTTACAAAATAATGAATTATCACAATTTCTATCGAACATGACATTACGACAATAAAAATAAATTGTACCACTTAATCGCACGTACATATGTACTTGCTCTTATGTTCGCTCAAATTGTGTTATAAGGTTTGAAATATTATTAAAGGCATTTCAAAGTTTATATTCTATTTTGTTTTTAGTTTAGTTGGTTGAAAAATGTAAGAAAAATATATTTTCAGGGGAAAAATTCAAACGTCATTTTATTTGTTTAATACATAGTAAAAAATGTATGTATTTAGTCCTTCTTTTAAAAATCCATTATTATTTTGCGGCGCCAAACTTATCGCTTGCCCATGTGAATAAGTATTTAATTTTTTTTGGAAACCGTATAGACAACAACTTAATTAAAAGGTAAACAAAAACTCAAACACATGACTTTTATTTCAAAACAGAACTTTAAATAAAATTCATCTTTCTAAATATCAATTTTGATTGTAATTTATTAACCAGTTCACGAGAAAGCTGAAGAAAAAAACCTGTTCTAAGTGAGGTACCGTTTTCAGCCCACCATCTTCAAATTGTTTTTTTTTTTTACATTTCTTCGTACTGCTCATTTTATTTTTTTTTATTAATTAATTTCCAGTTTGAATTAGTGATGCCCGGTTATTTTTGAATACATGTTATATTAGCTACTATTATATAGTGACAACAATTATTGTTTAAAGTTATTCAGTAAAAGTTATTTAAAAAAAATTTGGATGTGTTTATAGTCGGTTTACGGACGATAATTTTACGTGATTACGTCATAAGAAAACATTGGTTAAAATTGCATACTTTTATGAATTAAAATTGAATCAAAATTTGAAGACGATTGGCCTTACCGTTCAGGCTGTATTCCAAAATACATACATACGTACAGACAGACAGACAGATGGAATTTTGCCAGTAACTCTTATATGTTTCTTTATCAACATAATGCCATGTTTGATTGTTTTTTTCGAATTTTTTAAACTGCACGAATGCATAACTTGCATTATAGTACCTATAATCGCAAGTAAAAATAATAGTTGTGTTCCCGATAATTATTCGCAGCAAATTCAGAGCTGTCAGAATTTTTGAGTAGAGGAGATATTTATTCTTTTTGAGAGATTTCTACGAAAATAGTACGGGAACTACCAAAAAAAAATTGCAGCATACTTTCCTAGTGTTATCGATAAGTGCATACTGCATAAGTGCATAGTGCATCGATAAGTATTTATTTCCGATATTATCTATCGATAGTTTTGAAAAAAATATTGATAGTACCGATACTATCGATACATTTATCAAATGAAAGCAAATTATAAAGCATTTAAAACTTATTATTTGAGGTCCTTCTTTCATTAAAACATTTAAAATACAATTTAAATTATTCATAGTTTTTTACTCTTTTACGATGACAATGTCATTAAATTCGATAGACTTGTTCAGATTTTATAGGTTTATAACCGATTATCCTTACAACAAAAGTCAAGCTTACTACGTTTTATAAAAACCTTTATTGTCTTTCAATAAAATTGAAAAAAATAATAATCGAAAAGATTTTAGACAGCACGAGAGGCGTTCTAGTGTAATAGGTTTTATTCGCTTATTAACAGTATCAGTTAACTTTTAAGTACATCCCTGCCTTCAACAGGTACAACCTTCAAGAGGAAGAGGAAATTGTTGCGTATTTTTCGCTGGATATTGTTGTGTTCAAAATTTCAAAGCACTCAGGAAGCTGCAAGATTTCATCTATTGCCTGAAAATGTTTGGCTGTCAGTGCAGCAAGAGCTTTTGGACACTTTCTCATAACTTTAACAAGCAACAATCGAAAATCTTATAATCGATGAATGGCGCAAACTACAACACTGGAAAATCTGTTTACTGAACCAAGAATCAATTTGCTTTTTGTATAAATAAACTTAAAGTCGTTTCAATTTGTTTAATTATTTTAATTTGTTATTTTGATTTGACTAATCTAAAACTAAACTGAGTCTTACAAAATTTTTGTTTTAACTAAACTTTAAGTCATTTTAAAAAATACATACATAAATATTTTAATTTCACTAGTCTGGAAGTCCTTAAAATTGTTTTAGCTAGAAATTTATCTATCTAGTATGAGCTTTTTCAGCAGGTTTCCATCTCTTGAATAAGCTCAAGCTCGAAATGTGAAGTTAAGTTTTAATTATTGTATCGATCGTCGTTCGATTGTTTTTTTAAACTAATGTAACCGATATTTTTCACTATTTTTACTATCCATAAACTGTCGGATGTTCGAGCATCACTACTTAAATGTCAAAATATTAGTGGGAACTAACAATTATTGCGAAACGATTTTTGAAATGTTTTGTTTATTATTTCAAGAGAATTGGCCTATTTGTTGCATCAGCTCTACCAACAAAACAATTAGTAGTTTTGTAGGGGCTTCCACGCTTCCAGCAAAAATTCATCTCTTCTTCTTCTTGCAAATAGGTGGCTTCAGAGGACTCAACTGAAACTGCTCTGTTACAATTGCCTGAACCTTGAACTACCTGGGGACTTCGTCAACAATATTCATGGAAAAATTCATAGAACTTTTTATAAACTTAAAAAAAAACTCTGCAATCTTTATAAAACGTGTCGTAAATTTGATTTATTTATTGTCTATTTTCAATTGTCAAACTGACGTTTGGCTGCTACTTTTTTCTGCCTTCAAAAATTTCTTGATCAGAAATTCGCAGTGTGCGGAAATTATTTTCTCTCTCAAGAGCTATCTCTTCTGCGAATTTCTACTAATTTTTGGTGTACGAGAACACCGCCTATTGTTAATTAAGCTCAGTATACATATATGATAACAGAAGGCAGTAGATTGCAATATATCGCGGTAGATCTTTCAATATAAATTAAACATATATATAAATACTAGCTGACCCACCCGGCGTTGTTCCAATTTACCATCCCGACAACAGCGCCACAGTAACAGTAACTAAACGTAATCGTGTTATTGTTGATATGAAAATATATACAGGGAAAACTACATGTTCGAAAATATTTCCACCTTAAAAATTCCGTCAAAAACCATTCATATATAAGAGTTTTCAATAAAACTGAAAAACGAAATTTGCACTTATGTATAGCACTGCCTGTGTAGAATTTTCTTACTTTTTTTCCTAAACCTTCGCGTAGCAAGGAATCCACCTACCGCGTTTTTTTTTGAGTTTTGAGTTTTCAAACTAATCAGGAACCCATTGAAACATACACACAAAATTTAATCCAAATCTTTCCAGTCGTTTGGGACGTTTTTATTTTGAATCCACCATTTAAAATTATAGTTAATATTGTCTAATGTTAAAAAAATTCAAAGAGGAGTAGATTCTGTTTGTTTGGTGAGTACTGTCAGTGCTGTCGGTTAAGTACTCGTTACTTTCGTCATCGTAAATAAAAATTGAATTGTTTTTGAAAAATTGGTTTTATTGATTTTGAATGATAAATAATAAACATATAGTTATATGATAAAGTTTACCGTTTGCATGGTATTCTCGTTATAAACTTTCTTTCATTCAATTTAAATAAATAATGAACTTTTCCAATTACCGTTTATTTCTGAATTTTTAACCTATTCAAATGAAAAGAGATCGTCTTAAGAAAGAAAAATGATTTTTAAAGCAAAACCCATATCCGTTCTTGTGGCCAAAAATTTAGCTTTATTATAATGGTAAGGGTTTGCCATTATGTTTTAAAAATAATTTCGGGCAAGTGGCCTGGCTCGAATGGCCGAGAGGCCAAATTTTCCCAATTTTGTGAAAATCGTGATCGGTGGCCATCTCGTTTGGGTTTATTCATGGAACGTGCGAATTGCTTGATGGTCGTTCGGCTTCAATTCTTGCACGAGTTGGATTTTGTAAGCTCGCAAACCAAGATCCTTCCATAAAATAGATGGGCACAGCCCCAATTGTTGCGAGCGATGGCGAATGGATTCATTCGGGTCTTCTTCGATACTCTGCTCCACCGAACCGAAACATTATTTTGGTAGTAAATTTGTACGATTTGCAAACGTTGTTCAGGAGTAAGTCTATTTACTATAAAATGGCAAACCAAACTGAACATAAATCAAGTGACAGCTGTCAGAAAGACCAACTCCGAAAAAGGCATTGCCAGATTGAAAACCACACGTCTAAAAATAATACGCTCAGCCCTAAATAACTTGCAATTAGGCCATAGCAAATCGTTGGTATCACTGATTTGCTGCCGTCTATAGTTTGCGCACGGTTCTTAGTAGTTCTACTACTTGAAACTAAATGCCTCTGCTCTAAATAAAGTAGTCATTGACCTAGTAGGTATGGACTGCTAGGAGCCAACTCCACGTTGGTTTCAACTAAGCGCTACAGGCAAACCCGCTGTCAGGTAGTATGGAAACAAAATTTCAAGCAAAAGGGCAACTAATCCCTCTTATAACAAAAAAAAAACATGTACCAAAAAATATAAAATAATAAAAATTGAAGTTGACTTGTGCCGAAATTATTTATTATTTTTTATTGCAAAGCTTCTTATTTTTGCTTAAACTATTTAATAAAAAAAATAATAAAAAAAAATGTATTTACAGTAAACTGCAGCGACACCCCCTTGCTCATATTCAAGATACGCTTCTGAAAATGAAGTCCCTTCATCTGAAAACCAACTGCGTACTGTTGACATGTGTTATGTGTTTTCTGTTTTCCGTTCTTCTTCTGTCTTCTCTTCTGTCCTGTATCAATGTCGTCTTGTTTGTTGTCTTTGTAATTGTCTGAGCCGATGGCCTCAGTAGCCAGTGCTCATAAAGGTGTCTACTTCGTAGATTTATCTACAGAGTAGATTAAAATGTAATGTAATTAAATATTTTAAAACTAAAGATTTTGAAGAATAAATCTTGGCCAGGTACTCACTGTCAACTGTAGAGTCGAAGTGAGCTACCGGGACTAAACGCCAGTAAAAAGCTATTTTGAACTAATAATTCATTAAATACCAAAATAAGAGCTGAGGGATTTTCACAACGTAAAATATAATTGAAGCACATATGAGGACAACACGAAAAATGTTATTTCAGCAGCCAAAGCTCAAACCAACAATTCTTTGAAAATAATGTACTATTCAATTAAACACAGACTTTCAATGGAATTTCAAATTTATTTGTAGAATTTCAACTAATGGTTTCCAGAAACACCGAGTACAATCATAAAAGCGTGTGTAATGGCATTTCTAGAACGGTGCCAAATCCAGAATAAGTAAATAGGATTTCTTTGAAGTTTTACCAATCTATTTGGTCTGAAAAGGAAGCAAATGTTATTTATTTTCATTGAATTTTCTATTCCTTTTTTCAATGCCCCCCCCCCCCCCCCTCCCTTCATCAAACGACAAAATCAAATAATTTTAGGCATCATCGCTAGAAATGCCAAATATATTTTGTAGTTTTCCATGTCCTTGTTGCTATAATATTTGAACCAGGAGCAGAGTCATGGAGCGACGACGACGTTTAATTCGTTTTACATTCGAATTAGCACGTTATTTCGAGGATAAAGAGCAAAAAGCTTTTGTTGGAAGAATTATGGTTCATGAGGCGAAAATGAATTGCACACTTAAGAGTTATGAGTTAAGAGTCTTAGTGTACCTAGTTTTGATGGCGCAAGGATGACGAAAACCGATTAGCTTGCTTTGATGGCCTCGCGTTACATTGTGTTGAAAACCGACTAATTAAGTGGCATTTTACTTGGGTTTTCAATTTGAAAATAAATTAGTTAAAATACTTATTTTTTTGAATAATTATAATGTTTTTAATTGAATAGAGCATACCGAACTTGTAGATGTAGTGACTAATTATTTCTTTGAGCGACTTGGTTTATACCACGAGTCCTTACATTTGAAGTGCTAATAACGGGTGATTTTTTTGAGGTTAGGATTTTTATGCATTAGTATTTGACAGATCACGCGGGATTTCAGACATGGTGTCAAAGAGAAAGATGCTCAGTATGCTTTGACATTTCATCATGGATAGACTTACTAACGAGCAACGCTTGCAAATCATTGAATTTTATTACCAAAATCAGTGTTCGGTTCGAAATGTGTTTCGCGCTTTACGTCCGATTTATGGTCTACATAATCGACCAAGTGAGCAAACAATTAATGCGATTATGACCAAGTTTCGCACTCAGTTTACTTTATTGGACATTAAACCAACCACACGAATGCGTACAGTGCGTACAGAAGAGAATATTGCGTCTGTTTCTGAGAGTGTTGCTGAAGACCGTGAAATGTCGATTCGTCGCCGTTCGCAGCAATTGGGTTTGTGTTATTCGACCACATGGAAGATTTTACGCAAAGATCTTGGTGTAAAACCGTATAAAATACAGCTCGTGCAAGAACTGAAGCCGAACGATCTGCCACAACGTCGAATTTTCAGTGAATGGGCCCTAGAAAAGTTGGCAGAAAATCCGCTTTTTTATCGACAAATTTTGTTCGCCGATGAGGCTCATTTCTGGTTGAATGGCTACGTAAATAAGCAAAATTGCCGCATTTGGAGTGAAGAGCAACCAGAAGCCGTTCAAGAACTGCCCATGCATCCCGAAAAATGCACTGTTTGGTGTGGTTTGTACGCTGGTGGAATCATTGTACCGTATTTTTTCAAAGATGCTGTTGGACGCAACGTTACGGTGAATGGCGATCGCTATCGTTCGATGCTAACAAACATGTGGTTTCAACAAGATGGCGCTACATGCCACACAGCTCGCGATTCTATGGCCATTTTGAGGGAAAACTTCGGAGAACAATTCATCTCAAGAAATGGACCGGTAAGTTGGCCACCAAGATCATGCGATTTGACGCCTTTAGATTATTTTTTGTGGGGCTACGTCAAGTCTAAAGTCTACAGAAATAAGCCAGCAACTATTCCAGCTTTGGAAGACAACATTTCCGAAGAAATTCGGGCTATTCCGGCCGAAAAGCTCGAAAAAGTTGCCCAAAATTGGACTTTCCGAATGGACCACCTAAGACTCAGCCGCGGTCAACATTTAAATGAAATTATCTTCAAAAAGTAAATGTCATGGACCAATCTAACGTTTCAAATAAAGAACCGATGATATTTTGCAAATTTTATGCGTTTTTTTAAAAAAAAAAGTTTTCAAGCTCTTAAAAAATCACCCGTTATAAAAAGAGTTTTGCATCGTGGAAAATCATTTTCGCAGTGCATGTGGCAAGGCGAGCAGGAGTCTGCTTGGAAAGGTTGAAGTAGATGATGATGAGGTGTGAGGTGAACCTTGCAGCACCTCTTTTAGAACTCAGGGAAAATATGGAATTCTCCAGACCAAATTAGGGAGTTCGAATACAAAAAGAGCTTGCATTGCAATATATTTTTATGATAAGTATTGGTGATAGATGTACCTCTCAAACACCTTATTCAAAACTCAGTGTTTTTCTTAAGCTTGTAAATGATGGTCGCTTGAGGTGTGCGTAAATACAAATTGTAGTACGTATTATTATCATCGCGTATGTACAAAAATTACCGTTAACCTCGTAAAGCCCTCATCCTCATTTACTACTCACTGCAAGCATGGACGTATTATATATGGATTATGGACTGCTAGTTGCCTACCTCAAGTTGGTTCCATTTTAGTCTCAGTTTTGAAATGATTATTAACAAAGGGGAAATGTTTTTAAACAAATGTTTCTTTGGCGTGGACACACCTTTATAGTTCACAAGGAATAAATCTCATAATTTTCTGGCCATTTTAGCTGGATTTTTATTAACTTTATCTTTTATCATTATTAATGAACAATTAGTTAGAAGAAATAAATAAAAAGGAACTTTGGTCTTAAAAGACACATTGCCGCTTAGAACGCTACTGGACTTTGGACGTATGTAGGTTGAAGAATAAGAACGATACGAAAAAAATACAAAACACCTTATCTCCTGCCTTAGTAGTGACAATAATTCATTAGTCTTTTTTAAAATCTTAATAAAATCAGCAAAATTTGAATTCTACGAGGTTATAAAAAATCCCTTTTTTCCTTCTAGTGCTTTTAGCTTGTCAATAAAAAAAGTAAGTTGGCAACGATCTTAAAAAAAAACAAAAGCCAAATAACGAAGATGTCGCACACTTCTATAGGCTATATCACACTGACAGTGGCAGGCAGTGTCGTCACGAAAATTGACGTCGTTTTTACGCCAGTGAAGCAATTGCTCATCAGTGATCAGTTGAGAAAAATAAGGTTATCACACTTACTGGCAGGCCTGTGTGTCCCAAAAATCACTGACACTTCTTGCTAGTCAGTGAAACTTTCTTCGGGTCGGTCAGTGAACTGACGCCTGAAAAACTGACTATCACATTACACTGAAACATGCTTCACTTACACAAGACACTGGCAAGTAGCTTCAGTGAAATTTACGCGAAAATCGTGTCAGTGAGCAGTTTTGCTATCAGCACTGACTATTGACAGCCAGTCCCTGTCAGATCCTTGTTTTTGGTTGACATTCGATCGATTGCCTTATAATATACTAGAAAAATATACTAGAATATACTAGAAAAAAACTTAAAATATTTTTTCGAAAAGTTTTTCCAAAAAAAACGACGATTTTCAAATTTTTTTTTTCTTCGATAGACATTTAGTTTTCAAAGCAGAGCAGAGCATCGAAGAAGACCCAAATGAGTCCATCGCCATCGCGCGCGGAAGGATCTTGGTTTGCAAGCTTACAAAATCCAACTCGTTCAAGAATTGAAGCCGAACGCCCATCAAGCGCGTCACACGTTCGGTGAATGGGCCCAAAACGAAATGGCCACTGATCCCGATTTTCACAAAATTGGGAATATTGGGCCTCGGCTGGAATTTATTCAGGCCAGCCACGGCGGCTGGCGGCTAGAACATAATGCAAACCCTTATCTTTATAAATTAGGCCTACTCAAGACAGTTCTTGTAGCTTAAATTCACTGTCCGCAAAAATCATTAGTTTTATTGTTGTATTTATTTACAGTTGCCCAAATATCTCGACAGTAAATCGACGTTTCACGAGTTTGCTGAGCTATCTGATTCCATTGTATGAATTGTTTTCTATTTTCCTCGCAGTGAAATCGTTATTGCGGCATACAAAATTCCAGCTGGCTCTGCAATCCTGGGACACAACGCATCCTTGCTGACACCTGAGCAGCCAGAAAATTTGCCACTAAAAACGTTGGCAATACTAGAAAGCCCACTGGGACGGAATGAATAATTTCGTCCATAGCTTTAACTGGTCACAAATTTGATTTTTCTGGGGATGTAAAAAGTATCAAATGCAAAAAACAGGTACAACTCTGAGGGTAGAGAAGTAAGTTTCCGATTTTGCAAAGCCAACCGAACAGTGAAAAATTGTCCCTTCTTTCCAAGGCAGGGTGCGCACTGAAGTGGCGACGTTACGTCACTATATCTGTTAGGTACAAGTCTGCTGCTAACATATTAATTGTAAACATTTACATAAATCTAATTTATTTTCCAAAATATATAATTTCCTTTTATCAGATTTTTCACGACATTTCGTACTTAAATGTATTTCCTTATTAAAAAAAAGTCCTTGAAAACCACTTAATCTGTTAGTTCACCTAAATAAACCTAGACACAAGAGCTCGAAAAAAAATTAATTTCTTTCAGCATTTAAAAGTTCTTATTCTTCCATACTCCCTCGTCCCTCAGGCGGAACGAAAAGGCTCTTTAATCTACCCTGGTCCTTTCAAAAGGAAATTCGAGCCATTTCATTTTAGAATAATCTGATAAAAAGAAAAAATCCCATCTCAAAGGTACGGTTCCGCCCTTAAGGGCTCCGTAACCAAATTTCATGCAGCCTCTCTTCAACACCTCATTGAATTTTAAATAAGGATCTCATACATTTCCAGGATTTCAGAAAAAAAAACAATTTACATGACAATGGAGGACCAGCAATGCCCGCCTGCAATGTTAACCTAATGAAAGTGTGTATCGATTAATCTCCTGTCGCGTCGTAATGTTTCCTTCCCTGTTGGAACCGACATTTTATGAAGCTTCTCCTCAAGGATCACGCATCGGTTTGGTGCTACAAATGTATCAATAGTGTTGTGTTGGTGGGTCTCTGGTTCGGTAGCTGGTAATATGTTCGATTGACCACGAGTCATGTCGTTTACTTCAATGCTTCGGGGAAAAAAAGAAGAAAGGTGCACAGTTCGAATTGCAGCAGAGCAAATTAACGTCCTGGAAGTTGTAAACACCATTATCAATTATAGCAAGACTGGAGAAGTCAGTGGTCAGTGTGCTGTGTAGAGGTACAAGTGTTATGATTGTGTGTGATGTTGTGACATGCAATGAACATTAAGAAGCCATACACACGGCACATTGTCATCCTCTGAAGGTGGTGCTGAGAGAGGGCAAAGAGCTTGGTTAAAAGTGAACATTACCACTTATGGTAAATTGTGTCCTGAATTTCACCAGACCTGAAGTTAGTTTTGAAAATGTTTTCATTTCAATGATGTCTTCCCGCCGAATCTGAGAAAGATCAATGACAGCAAATGAAATAGTTTGGAAGATTATGGAGACTCCACTCGGGGAAATACGATCAAGAGAATATATTACTAGAGCTGAGAACATGGAAAACCACATCAGCAGACTGTATAACGGCGAGGAGGAAACGAATTTTGCTGCTCATACAGAATGAACCATGCTATTAGGGCGAAGTGAAAAATCCCAAGAACTTCAAATCGATACCCACAACCTTTTCATAGATTTCAAATCCGCGTACATTTATAGAAAGGAGTTTTATAGAGCAATGAGTAGATTTTTTTGTAGATTTATAAAGAGCAGATGGGTATCAATGCTGCTGCCCAGAAAATCTTGGATTCTTCCACGGAAGGAAGGCGGCGCAGTAGAAGAAGGCCCATTATGGAGCGGGTATTCAGGCAGTACATAGGATCCCATAGTTTGCATGAAAACACTTATGACAATGGACTACGATTCATAGAAATGGCATCATCAACGAGGTTGGTCGTTGCGAGTATCAGTCTCCCTCGGAAAGATATCTACAAACCCACCTGGGTATCACCTAATGGATTCTCATAATCAAATTGACCACGTGTTGATAGATCGCCGCCACTACTGGAGCCTGATGATGATACGAAAGTATCGAGGTGCCAACACTGACTCGCGCCACTATTTTGTTGGAATGGTTTTCCGAGGGCGGATTGCGGATTGCGGAGAAGAACTGCATCCCCCGCTCAGGTTCGAATCAATACGGCTGCTCTACGCAATGAAAACAGTCGCCTTAAGAGAGCTCTACGAGGAAAGAATAAGTCCTAGAGACAAAGTGCCGGCGCCGGGTGCAGATGAAAAATGGTCACGCCTTAAGAACAGTCATTAGTAATAAGTACTGCTGATACCATCTTAAGCAGTAGTCGGAGAGATCGGACCGACTGGTTTGATGATCAATAGAAACTAGCGTCTGAACGCAAGAATTCTGCATACCGAGAAATGCAGCAGTCTCATAGAAAGCGGGCACGCGAAGATGAATAGAAAAGACTTCACGACAAAAAAAAGGCAGCCAGGAAAAAAACCTTGTCTGTGAAATGGAAAGAAATACAGGACGAGGTACGCACCAAGCGCGGAAGTTCTACCAATCCGCCAGAACATGTTGCAATATACACCACGCTGAATAAACTGTAAGAACGGAGAAGGAAATCCTGAAGGCATTCTGGAGCGATGGGAAGTGTACTTTAATAAATTGCTGAACGGTCAGCTAGCTCACAAAAGAAATGGAAACTCCACTATTCCAACATACAATCTTTTTATAGACTTTAAAGCCGCCTACGATATCATACCACAGGTAGAGCCTTATAACGCAATGAGAGAATTCGGCATCGCAAATAAATTGACATGACTATATACGCTGACAATGACCCAACATTACAAGCCAAGTAAAAGTAACCGATTTGCTGTAGAGACCTATCAGCATCTTTAATGGACTCCGACAAAGGGATAGTCTGGTTTGCAAATTCTTCAACCTGGCGTCAACCATGTCCAGCCAGATATTGGCTTACTTTATTCTGTCAAATCCCTTTAAATCGAGAAACCTTACCATCAAAACTAAGCTGCTGCTATACAAGACATACATAACATTCATACGGATCCGAGACTTGGGTGTTTACAAAAAGGCACTTCGATCTCTTATCCGAGAATTGTTGGCCTCGTCTTCCAGGGAGGACGATTCCGGAGAAGGCACAATTATGAATTGTATGAAATTTGTGCTAGGCACCTAGCTTGCATGAACGCAGAGGAATCAGCTCAGAAAGTCTTTTGCAGTTCTTTTTATGGTAAAAGACAATGTCAACGACAGCATCGATCCTGGGTCGTTCTTCTGGAGCACAAACAATTGATAGTTTTTGAGTGGTTTTGATATAAAGACGATGTCGATCGGGTGGCGTTTTTTTCGAAAGATATCATCAAAACACCCTGTTTTACAATCCTTTGACAATTTCTAGATTGAATTAAATCAATAAATTTTAATAAATTTAATGTATATATTTAAATTTATAGTATAGGTTGTTTTTTTTAGACGTTTGATTTTCAATCTGGCAATATTTTTTTCGGAGTTTATCTTTTTGACAGCTGTCACTAGATTTATGCTGAATTTTGTTTGCCATTGCATAATGAATAGACTTACTCCGGAACAACGTTTGAAAATTGTGTGCAAATTTATTACCAAAATAATGGTTCGTTTCCCTAGAGCAGAGTATCGAAGAAGACCCGCGCGCAACAATTGGAGCTGTGCCCATCCACTTTATGGAAGGATCTTGGTTTGGGACCTTACAAAATCCAACACGTGCAAGAATTGGAGCCGAATGACCATCAAGCGCGTCACGTTCGGTGAATGGGCCCAAAACGAGATGGCCACCTATCCCGATTTTCACAAAATTGGGAAAATTAGGACTCTCGAGCGAGCCGTGGCGGCAATTGCCCGAAATCATTTTTAAAACATAATGGCTAACCCTTACCTTTATAATAAAGATAAATTCTTTATATTTGTTTTATTTCTTCTTTAAAACCACACGTCTAAAAAAAAACACCCTTTATATTACAGGCTTGACTTTTTAAACTCAGCTATTATAAATGCACATTCATCTTTAATTTTCAAAGAAAAAACAAATAAATAAATTAGAGATGGGAAAAAGATATTTTCGAATATTCGAAAACAAACGAATAGTGGTCGGGAAATACCAATTTTCGATAATAAGTTATGAGCCTCATAAACTTAAAAGCAATTTATCAGTGCATGATAAATAAGACCTGCTTCATTGACCGATCCCGTTGAATACACACTGTGATCTGACACTGACATATTTTAGACTGACACAACGTTTTCCGTTGGTTTCACTTGTTGCTGCTCTTCAGATTCATAGATTCACTCTCTCCGAAATGCAATGGTAGATGAAACAGCAAAATTATTGCTTCTTGACCTTTTAGTTATTGTGTTAGTGATGCTTCGTTTTTACATGTCGTCATTGTATATGAAATCATTAGTACTATCAAGATGGATGTTTCACCTAGCGCCATCTAGTTTCGCTATCTCGCTATTACGCAATGTAGACTTTTATTCGGGGAAATGTATTCAATACATATGCAATGTTAGAAAATGACAGAACGGGAAAGATGAGAGCGTTAGCAATCAGAAGGAGGCAAATCATCAAGGCTTTTTCGTGTTATTTCTTTGTCATTTTCTTTAGAATAACTGATAATGAGAGAATGAAAGATAGAAACTTAGACAGAAATGTGAGGAGTTTTTATTTCTGCCTTAAAAATACACTGTTTTTGGGTGGGCTTTTTATAGATACGGCAACAGGATGAAATTTACCGTTTTAACGATTTTTGCTGAAATTTGATTATTGGTTTGGTTTTTTGGAAAATTTTGAATGGTTTCCATGTTTGATTATTATATCAATTTTTTTTAAGTCTGTACAAATTTAATTTGAGTGCAAGTACCTACCTGGTTACTTATTTTACATATAAAACACATTGTTTGCAGATTTTTGTACCTATGTTATTTCTTTTGAGTATCTTCGCTTATCACGTCAAAAAAATCTAGTACTAAATATACTACTAACTTCTAAATAGAGTACTTAATCTATTACTAAGTACTAAATATAGTACCAAAACTACAAACATTGTAGTACTAAGTATTAAAAATCTTAAACCAAAATACTATCGTACCAACAACATAGTACCAATCGGCACCAGCTTTATATTTAACTAGCGTTCGAAATTGAACAATATATATTAAGACTTTAAACAGTCAAATCCGAATATGGCAATATTGGTAATTGATTTCGGTACAAGAAATACAGAAAATACAGAAATAACATAATTTCTTGAAAAATGCAAAATCCAAAAAATAATTGAAAACACACAATCTTGGTTTGTTAACAAAAAATCAAAGGGAAATTCACTAATTTTTGTTTCCCTTATTCTACCATACTATATGGTCTAGTGTCACTTTTTGAACCTTTCACTCGTACTTATTATTCATTATTCCAGCAAATGCTTTTATTCATTCTAACTCATACCTTTCTGAAAATATAACATACAACCTTCTCTTTCATCTTCACTCTCCAAAACCCATACAAATGTATATCAAAAACTACTGCAGCGCTATTACGGCAGTATCTCGCTAAACTAGAAGCTGTCTCATAGTAGTACTATAGATTTCATATACAATGATGTCGTTTATATGCGTAATGTGAAATTGCTTCTGACTTTAAATAAACCAAATATTTTCTTTTTTGAATCGTCAAGAATATTGAATCTGTTGGAGAATAGTTGCGGATTCTCCTGGAGCACTACTTCGCGCAGACAGAAGTGATTCAATACTTCCGTAATAGATTCAAGAAGTAATTTTTCTACATTCTCAATTTTACTATGATGTTCTGTTAATCGTCTTCTTACCTTAAGTTCCATATCGGAGTAAAAAAGACTTTAAAATTTTTTTACAAAAGACCTGACTGACCTTACCTGCATTGATCTAACACTTTGTTTTTTAAGGAAATTCGCTTTTTCAGACTGTAATTTTCCCTCCAAGTTCCTTAACATGGAGGAACTTATCCGGAAATCTGACAAAACCGAAGAAAAGTAAAGTTCCCGTGAAATTTCTTTGGCAAAAAATCCTTTCTTTCAACGTCTTTCGTTAAATAGAATGCAAGCAAATGCATTATAAAATCAAGGGAAGCTTTTGAAATATTTTAACCTGTGCGTGCATAGTTCCTAAATGGGAGTCTTAAGTACTCTGGAGGTTAGGTAGTTCAAAGAATTTCTTGCCAAACTGAGTGGTATTCCCGATGAATGCATGAGTTCACAGAAACAAGAAAGGTCTCTCGGTTCTTATATTTTTCATCTTGTTGAAGTTAATTGAGTGTGTTTCGGTGCGGTTTTTGTTGGCAGGTCTTACGAAGCGTATTAATTAGAAATTTCATTAGACTTTGGGTTTATTGTGAAGACTTTTATCATAAACTTTCCTTGTGCATGTTCTTAAATTAAGGAGGCCAACTAAATTTTAATAAAAGACTAAGCAATTTGTAGGAAAAAATAAGCAAAAAAAAATATGGCACTTCTATGATACCAGCTTTCTCTGTGTTAACAAAATGAATGGATAGTCACAAAAAGTCCCATCACTAAGATTTTAAACACTAACACTTAACTAATTTATCATCTCGTTATGAACATTAATGTGAATGAGTTAATGTTCTCCTTAAAACAGGAAACTATTTCATGCCAGAAGAGATGTCAAACGATGTGTTCCTTCTTAGTATGCAACTTCGACCTTTTATGCAAAGTTTGTTCGAGTTCTACGAATAAATTGCAGCATGTTTGGATAAAGTTTTAAAATATTAAAACTTTTAACTTTCTTCTCACATTCTCATGATTATTTACATGAACTCTGTCTGGTGCTCTTTGTAAGCTTTTTGAAAATGTAATGTATGTATGTAAATACCTTAAGAGCAAGTTGTAGATTCGTGAATACAAAAACAATTGTTTTATTTGAGGCTTTTAAAGTTGAACAAACGGCATTTTTTTTATTTAGCTTTATACCTGCTGCGACCCAAACTCATAATAGTTGGCCTACTCATCAACTAATGCATTCATCCTTTTTCAAAACTTAAAATTTCTGGTCCATAGCAGATTTTTGTTTAAATTGTTTTTAAAAATGTAATATTGTGTCTTTAATACATAAATTCGACAAAACAGAACTAAACTTTAGAATGCTCATGCATGGCTACAATTTGCCTTTCTCTTAAGTAAAGATGATAGCATGAGAATGAGAGATGTTGGACTAACTCTCTTTCAGATGTAATGTAGTTGCTGTTGGTCTATCCGCTCTCTGCTGTGCCTATTTAAATAGAGTTTTGGTTAACAGCAATTAAAAAATTACATGCTCTTTTTTTAATGATCTCTTGTTTTTTGCAATGAAGCAGCAGTTTGAAGTGAATCATGTCTTTATCGCAAACACAAGGGAAACAAAAATTAATGATAGAAGTACAAGTACAGTGAAGTTATCCGCTGAAGTAATTCCTCTAATGAAATGTTGTTACAACATCCCTAACCTTTCACCAATTGACACCGTCTGGTATAAAGTAAAAACTGCGAAAATCATCATTTTGGACTCTTCAAAACCTAACAACTAAAATGACAAACATGCCGAGAGCTGAGGAATATCAAAAATTAGCTGGCACCATACCGAGACTCATACAGATGACGTAAAATGAAAATTAAGGGCTCATAGTCCAAATATTTTGCGTTAAAAAAAAAATTGTATAAATGGTTATTTTTTTATTCTACTGAAGTAATTTGGTGTTTGTTGCATTTTTATATTCAAAATTAATAAACCAGCAATCGGGATGTGTGGAAAAACACTGTTTCCAAAGCAATACACATTTTGTGTCATTTGTATATAAAATACGGATTCTTCGTTGTGAGGGTAAATGATTCTATTCTAATGATTGAATGAAAAATAGCATTTCTTCACGCAATCCCCAAAAAAGTCGAATTCCTTACATCATCAAACTTTCAACAATTTTGACTTACGACGCTTCTGTGCAAAGTATTCACCCCCAATGACTTCGAGAGAAACTTTGGAAGCACAATCAAATACAGATATGTTTTTAGTCGTACCACACGAATGTGGTATGCCTTGTCAGACTCTGTCTTTTTCTGCCATTTCCAAATATAGAACTTTAGAAAAAGGCATCTAAGCCCCCAACTGTTTAAATCAACATTATAAGGATAGCCTAAGTCCCTTTAGTGCGTTCTAGAATGCATGAATTTTAAAGTTTGGTAGATAGAGGGTTTGCAGGAACCACTTTATTTCGTCTCCGGAGAGATCGAAATATTTTCTTTACCGAGTTTTGGTTTAAATAATATTTTTTTTTTTAATACAACAGCATGTAGTTGTTTTTCGGACGGTCCATATCCAACTAATAGATAACCAAGCACAATGATGCTTGATTTCGAGATCTATCGGGATCATATCAATTTCTTATCAAAGCCAAGACCGTTGACCGCAATACAGAAGATAAAGAATAAAAAAATGCAGTATTATTGCACGGCTACCTATCTATAAGGAACATTTTCGCTTTTTTTCGCTGTATTTTTGGAAGAGCTTCATTGTGATTTACTATAGTTGTTTTTTTTATAGTGATATAGATATATATATATATATAGAGAGAGATATATAAGGATATGGAGATACAGAGATATAGAGATATAGGCACATAGAGATATAGAGACATAGAAATATAGAGATATAGAGACATAAAGATATAGACCTATAGGTGGAATAAGTATTTGTTTCAAATCACGGGTAGGTGCCCATTTTTCTTCAACAGACTAAAGCTGCGCTGATTCCTCCTCGACTCTTCCACGTCATTTGTTTCTCCAGTGCAGATCTTCGTTGCATATTCGTTTGGGTCAAAAAAATGGTAAAGATGTTTCGTACATCGCTCAGCCTTTTGTCAAGATTTGTATGCTTTGGAAATGTAATCAACCTTAAGAACTCAAGCCTATTGCAAGAAATTGCAAAGCCTTCATATTTAATCACCAGTTAGTGTTCCTAACAACAAAATCCTCGATCTGAAGGAAACCCTTTGTGTATATTAGTATTTTCACTAGCGATTTATAGGGACTATAAAGCAAGTTATGCATTCGTAAAAAAAAATTCTAACAATCAGACATGACATTAAGATGATATAGAAACATATTTGAGTTACTGGCAAAATTCTGTCCGTCTGTACGGATGTATATTGAAATACAGCCTAAACGGTTTGACCAATCAAATTTAGAACATAAGGTTTTTTTTGACATTCTACAGAGGACTTTTTAAATTTTTTTTTTATCTCAAATATTAACGGTACCTGTCATATAACCGTTAAGCAAAAGCTTATTTTTCTCGGAAACGGCTCCAAGAATTTTTATGAAAAAAATCATTATACTAAGGTGTAGGTTATGTTTTGATAAAAAAAAATCGAGATGGTGGGCTAAAAACGAACCTTTTTTTTGTTAGACTTTCTCGAAAACTGGTCACCCGAATTCAATCAAAATTAATATTCAGGAAGATGTTGTTCGTAGCCTTAGTAATTTTATTTAAAAATATTTTCCAAAAAAAAATTTTTCTTGTATTTTTAATAATTTTCTTATTTTTTTTCAAAATCAATATTTGGATAGATTTTTTTTTTTAATTTTTTTATTAAATGTAGATTATTTTTTACTTAAATTTGCATTCTTAAATTATTTTTTTTTAATTTTTGAAAAAAAGTTATTAAAATAAAATCGTTGTATTTAAAACCTCTTCTACGATTTTGGAAAAAATTAACCTATTTCACATATTTTAAGGCCACAAAATGGCTGTGACCGCACATAAAAGCAAGTACGTGCGATCCAGTCGTGGAATTTATTTTCTTGGGAATTTTATAGTTATTTAAAGGACACGTTTCATAGATTTTTTTGAGGTTAGGATTTTCATGCATTAGTATTTGACAGATCACGCAGGATTTCAGACATGGTGTCAAAGAAAAAGATGCTCAGTATGCTATTCCGGCCGAAATGCTCGAAAAAGTTGCCCAAAATTGGACTTTCCGAATGGACCACCTAAGACGCAGCCGCGGTCAACATTTAAATGAAATTATCTTCAAAAAGTAAATGTCATGAACCAATCTAACGTTTCAAATAAAAAGTTCTCAAGCTCTTAAAAAATCACCCGTTATATATAAAATTCTTTGAAGACATTAAAACCGTTGAACTTGGCAGAGGTCCTTCTCCTTAGGTCTTTCCATACTTTCTTTATCGACAAGCTTATACCGTTCAAATAGTTTCCAAATCCTTTTCTTTCTTCCACTCCTGGCTATGTATTTAAAAATACAAAATTAATTGTATTTTCGTTTCTTTAAGAACCTTCCAAGTATATGCCATCCCGGGGTGTATCCTCAAAGCCTGACTGAACCAATGACAAGAACCCAAAGATTAATTTTCTCTCTTAGCATACCTTTCTTCAAATTGACCTAATCCAACTATCAAATCAATCGTTGCTAAAATAGATGAGAAAATCCAATTTGCAAGGTGATATTGGAATTCTGGATATCCTTGGTGTTTGACATTCCAATGTTTGCCACGCAAAGCTGTGTCGTTGTTGGAAGAAAGGGAAATCCGATTACTGGGAGTGTAGGTATAGTCAAAGCGATTTCTGATGTTCCTAGCCTTCGATGATGATGCAGACACATCAAACAATTCCTTGGAATGCGTTCGGAAAGATTTTCTATTTGCTTTTCTTCCAAATGCCTCTACTTCACTCGGATATTTTATTATTTTCCGATGAAAAGAAACGAGAATTTCCTTAAGTACTTGTCACAGGGAACAGAAGAAATTCTGTGTTTTTTTTTGCTCTTCAAATAGAATCAGGCATTTTGAAACATAAAGAAAGAATCTTTTAGGCCAACCTAACGACCGATGTGATGGATGCATGCTGTGTGGTGGAGGGGGAGGGAAAACGACTCCTAATTTATTTTATATCCTTCCCTAGAGGTATTTCTTTAGATTAATTTGCAAATTAGCAAATTGAAATAAAAATGCCCGTCAGAAGTTTTATCGATTTGTTTTATTGTCCTGCATTACACTAACAGTGGTTGCAGGCGCTGGGCCGGAGTCTTGGGTATCCTTAGATACGTATTTAATGTGTTTAAGGATTATTCTTTTGCCAGAGGAGCTAGGTACCCCCATTGCGACAATAAAAGAAGAATTACATTGAGAAAGCATTCCCTAGTTAAATAATACCTGTGTAACGAGATATTTACAAGCTATACTGCATCCAGGTGAGGGATTTGGGGGATGTCGGGATGAGATTTTTTATTTAATTAACTGTTTATATCATGTTCGTTTGACATTTCCAGGACTCCTTAGGAATAAAGAAAATCTATTTTTTAAATCATCTTGATGTGATTCATTACGCGGAGAGGTTTTAAGAAAAATATCTTCTAACTTATTATTAGGAGGTTATTAGGAGATTTTTTGGGCGCCGAATTTTAAGATAAGAGAGATTGAATCACACATTTTCATAATTTTGATTCATTCAAATAGGACAACCTATTTGTATTGAGACATGAAGAATTCCTACTAGGCAAATTCATCTATACTATTATTATAAAGATGTAACAATTATGTTGTTTGTCACGTAAAATCTCAAAAAGTACTGGACTGATTTATTCGAAACAAATTTTGCAATATTATATATTATTATAAGATACTTTTTTTTAATAATTTGTTTTTTAAATATGTATATAAGTGTTTTTATTAATTGCCCATTTTTGTATAGATTGTCTTACACAATCACTCATATCTTTTCACCTGTTAGATATTTTACAAAGATGAAAATTGTTCGATATCAATACGATAGCGCAAATTTTATGTTATAAATCATATATTTAAGTTACCTATACAAGATAAATAAACAAAAACGTGTTTTAAAAATATCAACTTTTTAAAATTATTTTACCCAGACCGAAGTTGCTGATTTATTTAATTTCACTATCATTTCAACTTTTTTGCTTTTTCTCTTCCGCTCATACTCTCTTAATTTATGTTATACTACTATATATACAATCAAAGTTACGTGTTTTGACTTTTCCTTGTATATGAAATCTATGTATAGTACTACCAAAGAATATAGATTTAATTCTAATTTCTTTCTTTGGTGGCTCATTTTTTTTTTCCTTGAAAATGAAAGGCAGGAAGCCGCTAGCACCGCTGGCTGAGGAGCTATTAACGATCAAAGAGGGATATCAACGTGAAAAACAGCGTGTAAGTTATGAAACGCAATCGGTTTTTCGGCTCCTGAGGGCGTAATAAGCGTTTGGGAGGGGGGGGGGCGGGTGTTGGTTCTGCGGAAAGGTCTTTTACCCACCTTTCTGCTGGTGCCAAAATAAATTTTTGGGATTTTTCAAGTTTACGAGCTACAAGCGTTTGAAGCGTTCCGTTAGAGCATTGATTTTTTAAACGCAATCGGTTTTTCGGCTCTTGATGGCGTAATAAGCGTTTGGGGAGGGGGGGGGGGGGGGTCGGGTGTTGGTTCTTTCTGTAATTCTATATTCTTTGGTACTACTATGACGCAGCATCTGAAAGAGTAGGTTGTATGTTATATTTTCAGAAAGGTATGAGTTAGAATGAATAAAAGCATTTGCTGGAATAATGAATAATAAGTACGAGTGAAAGGTTCAAAAAGTGACACTAGACCATATGGTATGGTAGAGTAAGAGAAACAAAAAACATTTGTGGATTTCCCTTTGATTTTTCATAAACAAACCAAGATTTTCAATTATTTTTTAGATTTTGCATTTTCCAAGAAATTTTGTTATTTGTGTAGCTTATACCAAAATCACATACCAATGTTGCCATATTCGAATTTGACTGTTTAAAGTTTTAATGTATATTGTACAAGAATCTGCAAAACATGTGTTGTATTTGTAAAATAAGTAATTAGGTAGACACTTCAACTTAAATTAAATTTTTGCAGACTAAAAAAAATTGATATAATCAAACATGGTAACCATTCAAAATTTTACAAAAAAAAACCATAATAATCAAATTTCAGAAAAAATCGTTAAAACGGTAAATTTCACTGTGTTGCCTTATCTATAAAAAAAAAACCAACCAACAACAGTGTATTTTGAAGGCAGAAATGATAACTCATGATACACAGAAATACAAGGTATGCTCACTTTGGCTGATTATGCGCGTGACGTCACATTCTTCTGATTTTTGTTCTTAGAGAGTGTAAATAAATATACTAATTTGCCGATTTTTTTATTGTTTTTTTGTTTATTGTTCTTTTAATCATAAAAAAAAATCGTCTAAGCCGTCAGTTTTAAACAAATATTCTTCACTTAACAAATAAAATAATAATAAAAGAAGAATGTGACGTCATAAAATATCAAGATGGCGATTTGTATGCGTCTAGTTAGCATACCTTGAAAACTATTCACATCCTTGTCTAAATTTCTATCTTTCATTCTTTCATTATCAGATATTCTAAAGAAAATGACAAAGATATAACACGAAAAAGTCTTGATGATTTGCTTCCTTCTGACTGGTAACACATTATATACATCTTTCCCGTTCTGTCTTTTCTAACATTGCATATGTGTAGAATAAATTTCCCCGACTAAAAGTCTACATTGCGAAATAGCGAGATAGCCAAACTAGATGGCGCTAGTTGAAACACCAATCTTTCTTAAAGTTATTCAATTCCATTAAAATTAAATTAAAATATATAGGTATATACTATATACCCAAGATATGTCTTCTATCTTCTTTCTTTGATTTTAACATTGCTGCGTCAATGGTTTTATTTCGTACTTACTTGGGTGAGTGTGCAACTCAGGGCAAGTGCATTGCACTCTTGTGAACAGAGTAATAAAAAAACTTAATTATTTTGTTGAAAAGCTGGTCATCACTGCATAGAAAATTGGAATGGTTTCTGTTCACACTGTTTTTAATGTTCTGTTTCTATTGCAGAGAACCATATGCATTTCTTTCTAATCACTCAACCTATGACTTTTTTCGGTAGGGAAATGGTTTTTCTCTACTTTTTGTGCATTGTTTTCAAATCTCTTTTTATTGCATAATTTTTTTATTGCATTAAATAATTTTTTTCATTGTATAAATATTAAATAAAATTCCGAAAAGAAAGGCAAACTTGGGTAGACAATCCATAGACCCCAACAGAAAAGGTTATCAACGTCTTAATAAGCAACCTTCACAAAGAGAAAAAAAGATAAAAAAATAGATTTAATTTAATTTAGATATATTTTTTTTTTTTTAGATTCAGTATACGGTCTGCATGAAATCTTAATAAGAATTTGGTAACCCTGCCGACATTTGCATAAGAATTTATAATGCTCACTATACTCTGTTTAATTTACAGTACATGGAAGGTAGTATATTTGCCTTTCACCCTTACTTTTATGGATTTTAATAAGCTATCTCCATTTAATATGGTTACCGTAGTAAGCATTATACAATGTATGCTCCCAAAAGCTCTAAGAAAGCTTCACTTTTGAAAGCCTGGACTCCAATGCTTTAGACTTAAGGACAACATTCTTGCCAACAACTTAAGTAGTTTGGTTGTATTTTAATTATTTCATTGACACCAGTCAACTTGTTCTTTTTAGTTAAGTTCTAATAAAACTATTTTTTTTATAATTTCAGGGTTTTAAATCACAAACTCAATCATAAAAGCTCAATAAAACACTACAATAAAAACTATTGCGTCAGTAAAACAAAACTCAAAACTTGGGTTCCAATTTTTATTTGTATACAAATGAAAGAAACATTCCAAGACTGACAAGTGTTAGATGATGCAGTCAAATCAAAATGACCGAAAACCTCATCAAAACCACGTCAGCAAAAGAAGCAGCAGAATCATCGACACCAGCCACAACAATACTAACACCGAGCATAATCAAATCCTGCGATAAAGAAAAACCCGAAGTCGATAGTGAGTTACGAAGGTTTTCTAATGGACTACAAAACGGCAGTGCGAAATGTTTAAATTCCACAGAAATGGAAGTAGTCAATTCAATACCAAAAATTGTAAACCCAACTTTGGGGTTATCGGAAGGAAGCAATAGTGAGGATCAAACGGACGAAATCGCAGGTGATTCGACAATTTCTTCGAAGAAACACCAAAGAATTGGAAGTGTATCATCGCCAATAGTTAGCTCACCAACTCGTGGTCATTTATCACCGATATCCATAAAATTACCTGCAACAGATGGCGCTGATAGTCCATCGAGTAATGGCAAACCTGTTTCGTCTCAAGATGTTGACGAGGTGGCCAAATTATTCGATGAAAAACCAGAAGCTTTTGAAAAATGGCTGACGGAAAGAGCTCCCGCCGAGGCGCTAATAAGACTGCAACAATTCATTGAAAGCCGTAAGCCCGCCAAACGACCGTCTGTGACGTCAGATCTCTTCCAACAGTGGATGCAGGCGCCGCCAGTTCAGGTGAGTTAATATTTTTTTTTTTTTGCAAAATGTTAAATATTTTTACAATCAAGATTGAAATAACAACATCCGTCTGATTTTAATAAATCAAAAACAGACCTGACATTTTTGTTTTAATTCCGTTTTCTATGGAATTAATTATACAAAAGCCTTCTTGTGGTGGGCGAATTATTCTTTGGATGTCTATTTATAGTTAAAAACAATGGTAGGTGGGCTCACCTTGTTTAAACGAAATAAAGGACACAAATGTGTCGCACGCACTTGCCTTTAAATTTTAAATAATAATAAATCGTGGTGTTAATGTGGAAGAATGAACTAATATCACACTTCCTCACTTTGAGAGAGTGAGGGAAAAACTGACCACCTTGGTGCCAAAGGTTCTTGTCTGAGTCTCGTGGATGTTCAAGTAATCATCTTAGGCGGCATTGGCACTGTGGTCTCTTCTAATTACGATTTCGTAAGCTTTATTCTTATTGCCACGAGATACAGAACCCCCTGCTCAAGGTCCACTTTTCTAGTATCATCGATATCAGTCGGTTGAGTTCAGCCTGATTTGAGGTAGGCCAGGTGTAAAATATTAAACCTATTCACAATTTTATTCTGTACTGCCAAATACACACTTTTCCTTCGTTTGTGTGCATTTGATATCATGGTGTTGATATAGAATTTGTTTTTTTTTTTTAACAAATTCGTGATGTGTGCCCTTAAAATATGAACCGTACAGCATCACATACAATCCGCGAAATTATTTCTTAATTAAAGTGCACATACGCCACAGTGCACCATCATGCAATTAAATTCGTTTTGGATGAATTTCATTCTTTTTTATAGTTTTTATTAAGAGACTGTGTAATTTTTTGTTCATATTTATTTTATTTTTGTTTATTTACTTTTTTGCATGGCACTATAATGTTATTGATAGTGGCAACAAAATAAAATAAAACTTTCAATAAGCTATGAATATGTTTGGTTTTTTAATAGCCTAGTGGCTATTCCGAAATAAAAAAATCAATATTTTAATGTAATAAATCATTGCGTAAAAATTGTATACATATTTCAATCTTCATGGTAGAAACATGGGAATAATATTTTGGTTATTGCCATTTATATTAAGGCTTCGGAATTAAATATTTTATTAAGATTTTTGTTTGTAAACTACGTTGTATTTGTTCAGGATTTCTGTAAATAAAAATTGTCATTTTCATTTTAGTTCAGTTGGTGTGAATTTATTTTCTCCCATAGTCTAACATGTTGTACAACATCGTGAAGCGTATGTATGCGCTGAACGAAAAACTGACGTGTAGAGACTTCTTCTTACCTTAGAAAGCATTTTTTCGATTACTTTTAATTAAAGATCTTTTGTTATTCATCATAGAACCGAAATTCATGGTGTTCGGCATCAGCTTGATTGAAGGGTAACTATCGCATTTTTTGAATCAAGGTTCCGT
Organism: Platycheirus rosarum; assembly: GCA_963971375.1. Classification (NCBI taxonomy): domain Eukaryota; kingdom Metazoa; phylum Arthropoda; class Insecta; order Diptera; family Syrphidae; genus Platycheirus; species Platycheirus rosarum. The sequence goes on along the minus strand of OZ020509.1, from coordinate 117,725,069 downwards.
TTTTAGATTGGCAGAAGGTACATTTCCTACCACCAGCACTGATGAATCGTTTAAGAATTTGCCCATGGAACGTTCGAACGCTCTACAAACTTCGAGCGGCACATCAGCTAGCTGATGTCTCAGCCACATATACAGAAAGAAATAGAGAGTGAGGTCGCACAGCAGGTCAACTAAAGTTCTACTACCCATCCGTCAGAAATATGTCGCAATATTCTTTTACCGCTGCACTTACTGTCTTAACTGTGATGTCAGGGAGTATCTCTGTGGTTTGTAGCAACCTTTGGAAAGTATAGTCTCTGATATTACTGTCGCCATCTTAGAAACATTTATTCGTAATAGTTACATAATAAACAAATAAATTTATTGGCGCGACAGCTCCTTAAGGAGCCAAGGTCTAGTGACTTATACTCTCAAATATTCCTGTATTTGTGTTGTAAATCTGCGAGAATGGAAGGGACCTAGAATTTACAGCCGAGTCTGAATGGCTACATGAGATGCACTTTTTCGAAACAAATTTTTACTCTTGGAGAATTTGTCAGTTCCTCGCAAGAGGCAGTAACTCGGAAAAGAAAATGGCTATGAGTATCGGGATTCGAACCCAGGCTCTTCGCTTAGCAATCCGACACACTAACCACTAAGCCGCGGGGCACTACTTACACCTCTGTTCATATTGGCTTCGTGGAGTTCCTGTTAAGCTAAGGCAAGGCGTTGGAAGTCACTGTAGACTTTTCTTCCAGCCACGAATTAATGTTTTCGGTATTCTTAATTTGTTTGTGCTTCTTTCTTGCAACATCTAAATATCGCATGATCACATGATCATTCAAAGCTCTGCCTATTATAAAAGCTCACCCTTCGGAATGCCAAAAAGCATATTATTGGGCTTCTTTACATCCAATTTAGAGGACGGTCTTTCAACTTCGAAACAGCCAAGCTGTTCCCACACAAGGATGATATCGATTCCAATCCTGTACCAAATTCAATTAAAGTTTTTATTTCATATACATGTAGGATAACGACTAGGGTTTCTTTTCAACGGCTTAATTTCTTTACAATAAAACTTTATTTAAATATTTTAATGATTTCTATTCTTAATTAACAGTTGACCTGTTAATAAACAAAAGAATGCTCAATAGCAGTGTCACTGCGGTGAACGATGTGAAATCAACGAAGGCACAAACTGAACTAATATTGAACTCTAAACTCAATGAATATTTTAGAATAGAATGGAAAGAAGCGACACAGAGCAAAAGAGTCTCGCATGCTCTTTGTGTTTTGTTTGTTTGTCGTGCGTGGTGCGTCTGACTTTTTGCGTGAAGTAGATACAAGTCAGTTATTAGTCTTCGTTACACCAACATGTCGATTTTATTCAACCCACATACATATACATATGTACACATAAAAGCCTAAGAATTATTTTATGTTTTCAGTGACATGAAAATATGTACAAACGGTAAGCCCTTAAAATAAACACAACTAGTGATGCAGAAATGAAATACGTTTTTATCTCCTTGAAAGCAAAAAAAAAAGACTTCAACCTAAGGAGATCTCTCTGACCTGAAGTCTCGAGCATCCAACAAAAAGAAAACACTCAAATACAGACTTAGAAGACCAAAAACCAGAAGAACTATTGACAGCCACAAAATGTCCTCATACAACCTCTCGTGTGCGCACTGCATAAAGGAAAATATATATTTATTAGTTTCTCACATTTTTTTTTTCTAAAATTTGCCCTTTTGCTTCGGGGCTGGTTCCTTTGTCACCATATCCTAAGAGATAATATCAAGTTAATTGTTTTATTATATTTTCCATCTCTTGAGCAAGGAAAAGATACTTTTTTCCTGTCAAAGGTACACGGCTTGCTTCGGTCATAATAGAAAAATATGACTTCAACAAATAATGGTTCTTTTCAATCGGCTTTTACCTTCTGGAGATCTTTACAAAGGGCAATTCAATATTAAAAAAAACTACTTAGCCAACGTTAAGAGGTCTTTTGACTGAAGTCAGCCGCAGGATGGTCGGTTTGAGTTCTTCAAATATAGGATCAAAAAATAAACCAAAAGTAAATTTAATGCGAAGAGATATTTGTTTTTGTCTTTGACTTTGAACAGAACTCTCGGCTAACGTTTACTTTGAACTGAATGGTTTATTAAACCGTTAAACAATAATACTGTGACATTTTTCAGTTCTGGAGAATTTATTAAAATGAAAATAAAAAATTCTTCTTTCAATTTTTTTTTTTTAATCAATCAACTTTTCTTTGAACTTTTAATCCTAAGTCCTGTCGCAACATTATACCTTCATTCAGACAAACATTTGATTTGTAATTTCTTCAAAAATCTCATCTCTGATGGCTTTTTTTCAATCACATAAAACATTTAATTTCAGTTTATTATAGCTCAGTCAGCATATAGTATGAGAACGTTGGGATTTTGACACTGAAGGATCTTAAGGATGACTTTTTTTGGAATTTGTTAGTGGAATAACCTCATTTTGTTGTGAGGGAGGGTAAGTTTCATTAGCCATGCATTTACAAACTCTCAACCAGATTGACCACATTGCGATCGATGCAAGCCACTCCTCAACTTTCCGAGGGGCAAACATTGTCTCCGACCCCTACCTCGTTTTTGCCAAGGTAACGACTGAGGATATCCCGAATAACAACGTCTGCAATCACACGCAGCTGTACAAGAATCATACAAGGCATCACTGCAAAGAAGGACCAGGACTGCCCGTACGCTCTACGAGCAGAAAAGGAAAAAGGAACACTGGCTTCTCAAAAAAAGGGATCGGAAGAAGCGTGGGATCGAAGAAATGGAGAGCAGTTATTGCCTGAATGAAGTTCGAAAGTTTTACCAAAAGGTACAAGGAAACAGTTATAGCTACAGAGCTCGAACTGAAGTAGTGGAATCGCAGTATTCCTGCAGATTGTATAACGGCGATGACGAAACGAAATTCCACTGTCAGGCAGAATGGTTCATTTTATATGGTTGAATTAAACCAGCAATTCCGCCCACCTGGATGAAGTAAAGCTAGCTATATCTAAGATTAAGAGCAAGAGCATGACTGCATTTAGAGAGACGAGTTATGTAGACCAATGTACAGTTTGGCATCCCTGCTAAACTCGAATGGCTGTGAAAAAAGACAACGGAAAACGCACGTCGGCTAAGACCTCACCGACACTTTTGAAGTCAGAAAATGATTTAGACAAGAGGATGCGCTTTTTCAACATCATTCTTGAAGGAATAATGCAGAACTCTCACGCCAAAAACAGAGGCTAGATCTTTTAAAATGCCGTCCAATTACGCGCATATGCCAACGTTATTGACATAATCGGAAGAATACAGCGTGATGTCAGTCAGTAGCAGAGAAGTTTGTTGGCTGAGACCCAGGTGCACCCCGAACTGTAGCTCTACCTAAGGTAAGGTTTTAATAAATCTAAACAGGACAAGTAAACAAAGGCGTATGTTACCTAACAAATGAAAAATTGTATATTATGTGCAAGTTCATACGATATACTTAAGCCATAAGAAACGCCAGAACAAAACCGCACTCACACATACGAACATATGAGAAACACGAACATTAACAGAAAGTGCAATCAACTCTAAATTGTAACCAGTCACAGTCAGTCTGCTGATAGTTGTTGAAGTAGTAAGACCAATCCCAGTGAGCAACAACGAAGAAAAAGAAATGTTATAATCAATCAAAACAATTGAAAAGGTGTCGTGTTTTCATTTTTGGCTAAAGAAAGATAAAAGAATCCCACATGTTAATAAAAAAAATTGATGATAGATCCAATTTTTGTTGTGTTTATAATAGCAATCACATTCAAATGAGTTTATAACGTCTTCAATATTACGAACTGACAGTGTTCTTCATACAAAAATATTTCATTTTCAAAAAACCAACAGAAAGATCCTTTAAATTCATAAAAGATAAACAATCCACAAATTTATTCCCTTAAATAAAACAATCACAAGACTGAACTTAAACCCCATTTTACCTCAGGCACTTAAGTAACGTTTTATATTTTCAACATATTAATCATCATCACGAAAGTAGCTTAACGATTGTGCACAAGGATAATAGAATCTCTTCGTTGCTAATTCAAACACTATCTCGTCCTTTCTCATCCTCTGCAAGAGTATAACCATTTCAAATTCAACGAGTTGGAAAAAATATAATGCCATCTAGTGTGCAAAATACAAATGAAAAGACAAAACGAAAGTGTATAAATGCTTTCGTCCTGCAGTTAGCACTTAATTTAAATAACATGCAAAACGCAAAAAAGTCAGAAACGAAGCACAGAGTTAAAGGGCAAGCAACAATTTTCCATCAACAAAAATAGATTTTCAAGATACACAAACTGAATGGAATGAAGATTTTTTTATTTTTATTTGTAAAATCCTTTTTATTGTGGAAATGTTTTCAAGTAATTCCACTGCTTAGCAAATAATATTCTTAATGGTACTCTCGGAGATGCAATTCACTTTGATGTCCTTTTCGTTGTTTGCCCAACGCAAGTCCCGGTTTTATATTTTTGTTCTTATTGCTCATTGTGTAGTTAAAAGTTTGTGTCTGTTTCAGCTGCCGGCATTACGTTTTTTATGCAAATAAAGTAGTCGAATTGAAGTTAATGACAGCCAGAGACCTTTTTTGGAGGATAAAGGGATTTGTGGATTTTATTTTGTTTTGGTGTGGGACAAAAGTTAGTTGTTCTAGAAGAATGGGGAGCAAAAAAGGGATTTCCTCTTAAAATCAATACACAAGGACAAGACTAGTGTGTAGGAATTACGTGTCTATAATTTCGAACATTTTTGTAATCTACTTCAACTTTTCTTTTGGTGCTTCTTTTGTTTTCTTCTGTGGTAATGTCCTTGTTATAAGCACAACACAAGTTAATCGATAGGAGAGGGAAGCAGTCGCTACGGGACGGAAGACCATAAATCTTTAAGTTTTTGTTTAGTGGTTTTGAGGCAGAGACACTTACATGGGCAAACGAGTTGGCCCGAAATGAATATGCAGAAATGTATGGTATTCTTGACTGGGTATGGGCGAAGCGATTTGCATGTTTAACCCTTAAAATATATATTTTAAAATAATGATTCTTATTCTAGTTTTTTTTTATAAGTTGACCTTCGTCCTTTGTATGGGAACATCCGACTGGGTCGCATAGAATTATTCTTGTGTGAGAAACCCTCCTCTTTTGCTTTGTTTTTATTCACTGGACAATATGAATCTTCAGCTTTTCATATTCGTTCGGTGAGCGTTAAAATTCAATATCTCACACATTTGCCCACCTCGAATACCGACGCAATGTTTCATGTCTTTCCCTATTCTATACTGTCTTCTATAACGGGTCCGCCATCTAACGTTTTTTTTTTCAACTAGTGCTTATTTCGTGAATGGTAACACCTAGCTTATGTCTGATTTTAAAGATAATTAGTTTTATCCTTCCGCTAAACGAACATGTATGTGTATACGCTAGAAATATTGCGACATTACTGCCTGCGATCGACTTAGAGAAGATGCCGATTTTGCCAAAAAAAATTATCTTTCCAGATGAAGCTCATTTTGATCTTGGCGGGTATGTAAACAAGCAAAATTGTCGCATTTGGAGCGAAGAAAACCCGCACGCATACATTGAAAAGCCGATACACCCAAAACGAGTCACTGTTTGGTGCGGATTTTGGTTCAGAGGCATAATTGGGCCATTTTTTCGAAAATGAGCAAGGAGTGGCCGTTACAGTCAATGGCGATCGCTATCGGGCCATGTTGAACGAATTTTTGTTTACAAAAATTGAAGAGGAGGATATTGGCAACATTTGGTTTCAACAGGACGGCGCTACGTGCCACACAGCCGAAGGTACACTCGATGTTGATGAAGCATTTTCAAAAAAAAAAAGAAGTTATTTGGCGGACCCGTTACATGCTCTCTCAAGGTAGCCAGCTCGGAATGCTCATCAGTTCTTGCTTGAACCCAGTTCAAGTTTACCGGTAAACACGGAGATTCTTTTTTTTTAGCCTAATAACACGAGTTTGGAAGAAGCTTCCCGACAAATTCGTTCGCAGTAGAAGAAGATTGAGATTCATGTTGCGCACATAAGTAGAGTAAGTACCTCGACCAAATTTTAGTGCAAACTGGAGGCAGATACCTAGCGATCGATCAGTTTGGAGAAGCTTGTTGGTTTAAGTCTAGGTCCACCTCAGACTATAGTGCTGGTGCTGGCTAAGGTAAAGACCGGTAAAGGAAACATTTTATTGAACTTTTGAAAAATTATAAGCATTTTGATAAAAACAAGTTTTGAAGTGGCTAGCTGAAACCTCGGAAGCGGTGACAAGATGAGAAATGCCTAAACACCAAGGACAATGAAGACAACCACAGAGGTCTGGCATTCGGACCCAAAATATCTTAATTGGGAGGGACCTCTACATCCCGCAATTATTAGTGGATATACTGTGGATATATATATATATTGCACTAGTCGAATCGTCTCATTTTCTGGAGTCTGTTAACAAGGTTTGCCTCGTCATATTGCCTGTTGAATACTTTTATTGCAATAGCTTTGTAAGTTTGATAACAAAGTCTCCTTTTAAATTGCTGTTTCGTATTAACCAGAGACCATTAATGATTGCTCTGCAAAGTTTGTTTTAATATGTTTGCAGTGTTTGATGAAAACTTATTTTGGAACAATCATTTAGATTTAGAATAGTGAGTCATGTCCTTGTCCACTTTAATATGCCATTCAACGTTTTCTGTAGCTTTTTGTTTGCGCCGAATGTGGATATCATTTTCATGACATCTTCTTTTTGAGATATATCTCGAGCACAAAGAACGAATAACAGAGAGCAAGAACGTTTCATGTAGGACACCAGCTTTATTTCCTTAAATCCTGAATATTCTGTTACTTAATTTACTTAGAAAAGTCTATTTACAGTTAGGATCCCAAAATATGATATATTTGTGTTGAACAAATCAAACCATATCGAAAGCTTGGGACACAACGAGAAACGCACTAGAACACAACTTTCCCCCCTCTGGGTATTTTTCAATTTCATTTATTATTCGGTGTACTCGATCGACATATTATTGAGTGATTCAAAAATAAGCTGATTTTTTCTTTAATTGGAACTAAGCGCTTGATTAATAATTTCTGGAAGATCTTAGAGATTACTAATAATAAGATGGTAAGTTTGTAAGCCTTTTTTGGAAACATAATCACTTCGTCTACTTTCCATTGACGTGGTAAAGTGTACAAGCTTAAACATAGCATTAATAAGATTGGATAGCCCGAAGACTCGTTTATATTGGGTTTTTCAACAGGGACGCTACAAAAGTAGAGTGACAGGGACAGCAAACGACGCCATATTTCTTGCCGCTCTTCTGACATTTCTCTTTAGTAATGTTTGCCATTTCATGATGGAAAGATATACGAGCCAACAACTAGTCGAAATTATTAAAATTTACTACCGAAGTTCGGAGTCAGTGGCCTCAACGTTAAGAGCGCTACGTCCAATTTATGGTCGTCATAATCGTCCTAGCATATCAAAAACTGAGCGTCTAGTGGAAAAATTTGAGTCCACAGGTACAGTACAAAATGTTCCCGGTGAGATAAAGAAGTGCCCGTATTGTCGAGACTATTGCTGCCGCTGAGGCTTCAGTTACAGAAAGCCCAAATGTGTCTCTCACACGTCGTTCTCAAGCGTTGGGCATCTCTGTGACGTCGTTGTGGCGAGTTTTACGAAAAGATCTTGGCCTACATCCTTACAAGATTAAATTGACGCAAGGACTGAAGCCGCTGGACCACCAGAAGCATCTTATGTTCGTGAATTGGGCTGAGCAACAACTTGAAAATGATTCGGATTTTCATCGAAAAATCATCTTCAGCGATGAGGCTCATTTCTGGCTGAATGGCTTCGTCAATAAACAAAATATGCAGTATTGGTTAGGCAGCAATCCACACGTACTCCATGAGTCATCATTGCATCCCGAAAAAAATACAGTTTGGTGTGGTTTTTGGGCCGGCGGTGTCATTGGGCCGTACTTCTTCCGTGATGATCAAGACCAGCACTTTACTCTGAATGGGGATCGCTACCGTTCAATGATAACCGAATATTTTTGGACTTGGAGAACATGTGGTTCCAACAGGACGGTGCCACAAGCCACACAGCGAATGTCACAATCAATTTATTGGCAACCAAGTTTGGAGAACGTGTTATCTCACGAAATGGTCCAGTCGCTTGGACGCCGTTAGACTATTTCCTGTGGGGCTACGTCAAGTCTATGGTCTATGCCAACAAGCCAGCGACGATTGATGAACTTCGTACGAATATCGAACGTGAAATTGCAGCAGTATCGGCCGATTTATGCTTGAAAACCGTCGAAAATTGTGTTCAGCGTCTGGACTTCTGCAAGTGTGCTTGCGGTGACCATGCAAAAGAAATCGAACTCCATATATAATGGCATCAAACGTTCTTTCACAGGAATAAAGAATTTCATTGAAATCCGAAACCGTTTTTGTGTTAAAGAGAAGAGCAAGCCTTTCCTATGGTTCCACCTTCATCCGTCTTATGTTGGTAAATTATTAATCCTGATGTTCTTCTTGAAAAGTTGATATCTGCAACACCATGTTTTTTTCGAAAAAGATCAACTTTTTTTCCTTTTTTGCCTGAGTCCACTAATTTTTCCGGGATTATTTGATTTAGATGATTTTGATCGTAGAACTCTTGATTTTGTAAGGAATTTATTAAATGCATTAAATAGCTCTCCATAGAATATATACATATAGCCAACCAGAGAAGATAGTGAGTTTTCGAGTGAAACTATATAGCCACTTGGGATAATATACATACATATGTATGTAGGATTTAAAATAATTTAGTTATGCGAAAAATAAATAAAACTCATGGATGTTTGAAAAATGTATTTTCTCTTTTAATTAAGTATAACATCTCCCACTGAATTATTTTAAAGTGAGTTGATGGTTTGACGACTACTTTATAACTGACTAGGCACACATTAGGGTTGATACCGGTTTTACCCCTGTTCTCGTTATGCTTTTCGTTCGTTCGTGTGAGTATTTTTATGTATCGTGATCGTTTTCTGTTTTGTTTATCTTGTTATATACGTTATATCGTTTGTTTGCTAGTCACGTACACCTTCATTTACTTATCTTCGTTGTTCGTCGTTATATCTTCTGCCTGTAGGGTATGGTGTTGCAGAATCGGCCTAATTCCACATGTATGTATCTTGTAGTTTTGCTAATTGCAAAATGGACATGTATGAGCAAATAAAAAAAAATTAAGATTCCTCGCAGGATTAACCCAATAGTTATCAATAAAAATTGATGTGCACCAGAGAAGCGTCTTGAGTCCTTTCTTCTTTATTAATTTCTTTACATTTCTGCTTAAAATTTAAGGCGATGGATCTTAAAGTGAATATTACTCTATGCTGACACTTGATATACGGATGAATTTGGACAGTAGGCAGTGCCTTCTTGTTTGTGCCAGTTGCTATGAAATGACAAATCCTCCTATCCTATAATAAACTTTGTCTCAAAAAATCCATCTCAGGTTGCCGTTCAGATTTGAAGTTGAAGAAGAATTGCAAGGCAGTTTTACACACAAATGGTTGAGAGTATAAGTATGTTCCTTGGCTCTAGAAAATTGTCGCTCAGAAACCTACGTGTTTTCAATTATTAGAAATTCGTTATTGAGTCTTAATCGAAAGAACCATGATTTAAAATCCAAGCTTGTCAGCTTTAAATGAAATCATTTTAAATTGTTTCCATTTCTTTGAAATATCAAAATTCAATTTCTTTGAACACATCAGAGCCCTAATTGCAATTTCTAATTTTCCTTTTGCAATAATCTCAAGTCTAAAAAAAGCAATTTGCTCTCATCCTTTTATCCAAAAGTCAAACGGAAATTGAATAACCTATAAGTCTTTGAATTTTTATTCAATTTCTCTAAAATTATAAAAAGAAATAAAAACCTCACATTTTCATAAAACCTTAATTTGAGTGCTTCTATTTCACTCGGGTTGAGTAATATAATGTATAAAATAAATTAAAATAAATCCTTTGATTTTAATATTTTTATAATTATGAACAAAATTAATTTGATTTATGATTGTAGATTGAAATTGAATTCCACAAAACTTTATTAAGCAAAGAAGCCTTAAGCGCAGCAATTTAATCGCTTAATTAATTCCAAAAATAAATTAGAAACTTTCGAGTATTTTCAACGTTCAGTTACCTTTGTTTATAATTACTATTCATTCAAAAAAAGTGTTCATAATTAATTTAAAATTTAATGACTATATAAACGGCTTTAAGGACAACCAAAATTGTTTAAAATGTTAAGGAAAAACAAGAGGAAAGGATAAATTTAAATTTAAAAAAATACCCCAGCACTTAAGGAAAGTGGACAATTTGTATACCAGTGCTCTGGCCGGTTCTTATTGTATCGCCAGGACGCATCCGTAAATTTATGGAACACTAGGTAACAGAAAATATTTTATAGACAGACAACGAAGATGTAGATAAAAATTAAAGGATTATTGTTAAACACGATACTGGCCAGCTACCTTTAAGAAGAGTTGAATGTGGCAAAGGCAATGCCGTGCACCATTTCAATTCACCGGCAAAAGGACATGTTTAAATATTTCCTAGGACACTATGGGACACCAGCATGGGCAGTAGAATTGCAAAATCGGTTGCGTGCGAATAAACTTTAGCAATCCAAGCAACGAGCACATATCGTGCACAATAATGGCAGTCGAAGGACACTGAAGAAATAAATTTCAATCTTACTTTGCCATACAAATAGGACAACAAAATAGGTTCTGGATTATTCATTAATAGGTATACGTATGTTATAGTGGGAAGCAGAAACTCCATGCATTTGGAAGTTTGTGGGTTAAGTATATGTACATACAGTGGATTTATACATCAAACGCTATCACGCGAAACAATTGTTTTACTTTATCCGATTGAATCCTTTGAAAGGGTATAATATCCTTGCTTTAATGGGGCTATTACATACTTGGATAATCATGTTTTTTTAGTAATCAATGGTGGAATAAGTTATTAAATTTAAATTTATACATAATTTATAAAAATAATTAATAGAATAGGTCACAGAACGGAGCCCTGGGGCACACCAGCATTCATTCTTTTTCTTAGAGAGTTTTCCACCTTCTCAGAAAGATTCCAAAAGTGTAGTAGAGATGAGAACTCTCGCTACTGTACAGATGCGGATAAACATCTGTCCCATGAAGAGATTTTAATGTTTTTACGAGTGACCAATCATTTTGACAACCTTTGGGACATTGCAGAATTTTTTTCGTTACTTTAGGTCATGCAAGAATTTGATTCTATTAATAATGGAATTGTTTGAGTTCCAGATTTATTTGTGCTTTTCCCCTTCACCAGTCGGAATAATTATTTCACTGGTTAGGACTTTTTCAGTTTAGTCTTTTCGGATTGCATCTCGCGGCCTGTAACGTAACTTTATGTTTTATTACTGCATTGTGGCAAGCCAGTTGTCACCAGTTATATTGACATTGTGGATCCAGTTCAGGTTCGTCTCCGGTTGTCGCCTGTTTTTAAAGAGAATTTTTGGAGATTCGAGAAATAGCGCCCATCTCTCGGAACGATCTTCTATTTTTTGCTGGTTGCCGCAATCTCGCCGCAGTCTGTGACGACTTTGAAATTTGTATCTTATCTTGGTCTTGGTCGTACATTTTTATCGTGTTTATCTTTTTGCATTCCCTACTGACTTCGCATCCTCGTAGACTTCGGGATGGCATCCTACGCTGCAAAGAAGCTAAGACTGTGGGATTATTATCACCCTTGAAACTATTTTTCTTGTTGTAAAACCACTTTCGGTTAAAAAAAAAAAACTTTTTATTTTGTTTTAACCTTCAAATTTTAATTCACATTCATTTTTAAACAAAAAAAAATTTGGTGGTATGTAAAGTCGGTTTACGGACGATAATTTTACGTGATAACGTCATAAGAAAACATTCATGCAGCAACACCAACCTACAGCCCGTTAACTCACACCATATACAATTCCACTTATAACTTCAAAAAAAAAAATCTAGTAATAAATCTACTACTAAGTACTAAATCTAGTACTAAGTCTAGTACCAAATCCAGAACCAAAAATACAATAGTACTAAATTCTAGTACTAAGTACTAAAAATCGAGTACCAAAAATACTATTGTATCGACAACCTATTACCAATCGGAACCGGTTATATATTTAATAGCGGTACCCGGCGCGCGTTACTACGCCCTAGAAAAAACATGTTTTAATGTGAAATGCGAAAATAATATTAGCGGGATTAAACATTCACATGAACGTCCCTGAACAAACTATATTTATCCTTATCATTTATCATTAAAATCTGTTGGGCGGTTTAGGAGTACATACACGACATACATACACATATGTACATCTGATGTTCGCCTGGTGCTCAGAATACGTTTGCGATCGATTTTTGTCATAATTCAGGCCCGGTGCACATTGCGGTCATTTTGACGCGGCGGTGCCGCAGTGGTGACGCTTTTGCGACTTACAGTACTCACAAATAAATAGAGTGGTGCACACACTCGTCAGATGCCGCCGCGTCATTAAGAGTAATGTAAGACGAAAAAGCGTCACTGCTGCGTTAAAATGACGCAAATGTGCACCGAGCCTCAGAGTCAACAAAAATATTGACCCACAAAACCTCTCGTTAAACAGGGCAAAAGAGAAACCAGCTTTTGAACATAAGAAGGAAACTTGTTGAAGAAAACAAAGATATAAAGATATATGTAAGAGACGATAGAATGCATATCCTTGACAAAATATTCCGCTGGATCAAAACATTAGGACTTTTATGCAACAACACTGCAGATTAAATTTCGAAATTAAATCGAATTTACCAAAAAGACCTAAGCAAACAACTGGGTAATCTGGATATGACAGATGTACGTCAAAACAACCAGGTAAATAGAAGTAATAGAACGACATCTAGCAGTCAAAGCGGAAGCAGTTTAGTGAAGACTCAAACCGTCCAAATGTTTTCGAACTCGACTCAAGCATAGGGCAAAGGTGCCGTCTGCATAAATAAAGAAATTAAATTTGAAATAAAAAGTTTTTATATAATAAGTTACAATATATCAGGTTTAAGTACTAAGTCATTATATGGAATTTTTTATGAATTATTAAACAATTATGATTTTGTTTTTTTGTAGGAAACATTTTTTTGGGTACAAGAAGTCTATTAAAGATATGTCATATGAATTTAAATCGGATGAAGAAGATACATAACTACGTGTTGTCATTAATTCTACAAAATATGTTATGATACCGTCCTACGTAAACTGCAACCATTGAGAGATGGATTTCGGATTCTTGCAAGAATTTCTAGAACGCAACAATGAGGACAATATATTACTTTTAGGTGATTTGAACGCGAAGATTGGTGAGGAAACAGGAAGAGAAAATATGTTTGTCAGACATTCCAAATATACAATTATTAACGCAAGAGGGAAACAACTCTTGGATTTATGTGATTCATTTGGTTTTTATGTTATGAATGGTGTGAGTAAGTCTGACAAAAGTGACGAATATACTTTTTTGGGTCAACAAGGTTCGTCAGTGGTTAATTTCTGTGTAGCAAGAGGGGAATGGTTGATACTAATCCACGATTTTAAGATGTTGATTGTACCATTTTCTGACCACATGCCAATAAAACCTCAAATTAACTTATCTTATTGGCCACTCGAGGAAACCAGGAATCTTAAACTGCCCCCAAAACTGTTATGGAAGGAAAGAAAGGCATCAGAATATCGACAAAATTTAGACAGAAACCTGCAAACGGAAGTAGAACTAAGTTTGGGCGATATTGAATTAGTTATAAAAACGTCTTATCCGTTCATCTCACAATCAAATAAGAGCAAACCTAACGCAAAGGAGAAGTGGTTTGATGCTGATTGTGAAGCGGCTAGGAGAAGATCCTTCGGTTGGCTTATATTTTTCAGGAAGCACAACAACCCATATTTCAAAAGACGCTATATTGAAGAGAACAATTTTTTTAAGAAAATTTGTAGAGAGAAATAAAATAAAGTTCTACGAAGATGAGGCTATGAAACTGACTTCCTGCAAAGATTCAAAAGAATTTGGGAAAGCGATAAAAATCATAAACGGGAGAAACCTTAAAATCAGCTACAAACTTTCTGCTGCTTTATTGAAGGAGTACTTCCAACAACTGCTAAACCCTGCTTTCATCGCGCCAAATATTATGTATGCAAAACCCTCTTATTTTAACGAAATTCTGGATTCCCCTTTTACTTATGAAGAAGTTCATTTGACATCAAACTCAAAGATGGAAAGGCTCCAGGAATTGATAGAATAACTGTAGAACTGCTGAAATATGGAACGATGGACCTTACTATGAAACTTACTGAGGCATTCAATGATATATTAAGAACTGGAAGAATACCACATCAGGTTAAGGAAGCGATCATTTTCCCAATTCATAAAAAAGGAGACATATCCGATCCAAACAACTATCGAGGAATTTCCTTTCTTAATACCTTCTACAAATTATTTGTATCTCTTTTAAACAACCGCTTGTATAGATGGATAAGCCAAAATAAAATGATAAAGGAATGTCAGGCCGGTTTTCGGAGTGGCTACTTAACTATCGACAACATATTTATCTTAAGAACCATTGCGGGATATTTCTTAGAACAAAATAAAAAACTATACGTATTTTTCGTCGACTTCAAGGCTGCTTTCGACACAATTGATAGGAGGGCTTTGTTCTAAAAGCTTTACAACTCGGGAATGTCTTCAAAATTTGGAAAGGTAATAGAAAACCTGTACGAAGGAAACAAGGCAGTGGTGTGGAACGGAGAGGTCAAGTCTGATCGGTTTGATACAATAATGGGCGTTAGACAAGGTTGCCCCCTGAGTCCTAACCTTTTTGCTCTTTTCATCAATGACCTTACTGACTACCTTCCAGGTGGAATAGAGTTTGCCGCAGTTTCAATTAAAGCCTTACTATTTGCCGATGATGTTGTACTATTTGCTTACTCACTTCAAACACTGCAACTTATGATCAACCGTCTAGATATGTACTGCAGGTTGTGGAATTTGACAGTGAACTTAAGCAAATCTAAGGCGATGGTGTTTAAAAATGGCTCTGGCAGAGTCGCTAAGAACGAGAAATGGCATTTGAACAACGAACCAATCGAAGTTGTAAAAGCCTACAAATATCTTAAGGTTACAATTAAAAGCAATCTGAATATGGAAACACACTTAAAAGATAAACTTGTAAAAGCGAAAAGTGCAATATGTGCTACATGGAAGAAATGCTTTGCAAATAAACTTATTTCACATAACGTTAAGTATAAAGTCTTCACATCAGTTGCTGAATCTGTGATGATGTATGCTGCGCAAGCTTGGGGTTTTGAGAAGTATGAAATGGTAGAAAAGTTGTTAAGATTTCCTAAAAAGATGTTTTCTGCTGCCGTATTCGGCGTATTTCTCGCCAAACTACATGCTGACTATTGAAATCGGATTGCCACCGCTGTGTATTAAAACACTCAAAATGCACATTGATTATCTTTTGCAAGTCTTAAAAATGCCAGACGAAAGACTTCCAAAAATAATAAGTCTGTATATAATCGGAAGAAGGAGTCTGGAGTGGTCTGGCATTTAACCTGAGTGTGCAAGGTATTGTCGGGAGATAAGTTGAGGATGTACTTTACGACCTTATATCAAAAGCAGATGAGAAACACAGGTTGGACTGTATCAACCAGGCGACTTCTTCCGTGTATAGGACAACCTAAAGTGTACTGCAACACAATCTGTACGAAAAAAAAATTATTTTCGGTCTGACAATAGCCAAAAGATAATATCAGCTGTATTCAAAATGAGAGGCGAGCTACTTCAATTGAATTTCATTCCGCACCGGGAAGACCTACCAATCATTTGCAGTCTTTGCAATCTTTTCGTGAGAGAAGACGTCATGCATTTCATAGGTTCATGTCCTGTTGTAAAAGAAATAAGAAGATCTTTCCTTGGAAGTAACCTCTTAACTAGAGAACAAGTAGGTACTAGAAACCCTTAACTGTGAAATTGACGTAAGACAAACTTACAACTATTATAGAAAAGCCATATCATATAGAAATCAAATTTTGAATGAAGCCTTTTAAAGCAAACCAACATTTTTTTTTTTTTTACAATTTTTTACTATTTAAAATATGAATTAACAATAAATGTAAAAAAATTGCAAAAATAATGTATCTTTTAGAAACACTAATTAATTATGTTATCTATCTTGTGAATTTATGTAATATAATATCAATTTATAATAACATATCATAACTGTCAATCGAGTAGACGGCATAAGCCATGCTTAACGATTTTTGTATTTATAAAAATATATATTATATTTTTGTGAAATTGATAATAAAATCTAATCTAATCTAACCTCTCGTTAAATCCACACACACACACACACACCAATATCTACATCTACTTTCTACTTTAACAAAACTCCGCCTATTTTGTATTTCTTTTTCTCTAACCACAGTATCGCGGTTATCATGCGTCATGAGTTTTATCAGCATGAGTCATGTTATTTCGTATGTATAGCCTGTCATCGATTTATACGACGTTATCACGTCAAAATCGAGGAAGCTACCTCAGCAAAATTAATTTTTATTATCTTGGACAACCTAATACGTCAAAGCCAAGTTCACGATTGAAAATGAATAATAAATAGAGTAATGACACTGTTTCTTTTCTGGGTGCGTTTTCGATATTCCGAAGCCTTGGGAAGTAAATACATAACTAAGTTTCTGTCTTTCTTGACTTGGTCAGAGATCATCAATGATCAGCTAGTAGCTAAGAAATTAAATGTTTTTAAAAAAAACACTAACCTGTGTTAAGCTTTAAATAAATAATAATGAATAAATTTTTCATCTTAATTATGCAAAAGAACCATCATTCCTTCCCAACAAATCCTCATTTCTAAGCAGTTTTGAATTTCATTATGATTGCTCCTATTTTAAGCACAATTCCTGCATTATAAGAGCCTTCCTTTGTTCTAACCAGCATTCATAGTTCTCCAAATTATTGTGAAGCAAAAAGTTCAAAGGATTTTCAACTAAAATTTGTTTCTATAGAAACGATAGGTATGGGAACATGGGGGATGATATATTGTATGTCGTGGAAGGCGGAAAGATTATAATGTCGTGTCCTTGTCTCTGCGGTCTTGGATAACACCGGAAATTGCCATGGTGATAATGCACATCAGACTGGCAGTGAATTGGCATGCGAAGATAATTTGGTGTGTTGTCAGCCATACTTATATCACCCACAACCATAGGAACAAGGACAATAGACACCGACATCCGACACCCACAGGCAAACTTTTTTCTCACACTCGAAATTGCAGACAATTCGTGTCCTTAGGATGCGAATACCGAATACAACGGAGATTTGATTTGTTAGTGAATTTGTAAGAACATAGCAGACAAGTATAAACGACATTCTCGGTGCTTGATAATGATGTAAATGTGTGTATGTAGTTCCTTTAAATACACAGAGGAACTGCCTTAATTGGAAGCACAACTATGAAGATGATGCCCGCCGGATGTTCTATTTATAAAACAACAGTGCAGCGTCAAGTCTAAAAGCATTAGCAGAGCAAAAAAGCCGTTTAACTGAGTTTTCTTTCAAAGCTAAAACATCTAACATCAGGTTCTTGTGCCCGCTCATAACAAATTAAACGACCAAAATGTCTTCTCTGCTGGCAGGAAGAAAACAAATAAAATAATCAGTTAATTGTCAAAGCTAAGACGAACATTTTGTTGTCAAATTATTTATTTCTCATTAAAGCTAATACATAGGCACAAAAATTCCTATAAAGAATACATTGAACCATTAACTAACACGAGTTATCCCAAAAGACAAGCAATACTAAGAACTCTTGGGTTAGCTGCTGAATCTATTTAACAATGACAAATCACAAAAATGTCAATCAATTAACATGAAATATCCTATCTGCTAGCTCAATCTTGAGCTATTGTTGTTGTGTTCACAACTCTTAGACACGCAGTCAATGTACCCAGTTTGCCTTTTAGTCTCGACTACCGGAAAAGGCAATTGCTCTAATTTATTCGACCACACCAAATGCACAGGACACTGTGAGAAGAATTCATAGGCACATCTATAGTGCCAGAGTTCTCAGTGGGGATGTTGCTTCATAATTATGGTGGAGTAGATATCGTGTTGTCGTCATTGTCGTCCCAGACAAATGTGCCCCAACTCGACTGTAGTAATGAATATGCTCTGCCATTTAAATAAAACCATTAAACAAATGTCCTGTCAATTTGTGGGCATAAAAGATCCAACCCCAATCATTAAGTTTGGATCGCTAACTCTAGAGCCGTGAATATTTTTGTTTATTTTGATACTTTACAACCCTAAGCACTTTTGGCGGAAAGATATTAATAAACTAGAAGTTCATTCGTTTGTGGCACGCATCCGCGTGCTAAGCCATTCACTTTAGATATTTTTATTGCCAACATCCGTGGCAAGAAGTCTTTTATTGTTGTTCAGGATATTGTTTAGACAACGGAATTGAACACCTCCGATTTGTATGCATATTGTGCAAAGTCAGGCAAGGTGTTCTAATTAGGAAATATCATGCAGCGCCAGCAGACACATGAATTCATTTATAGCAAAACTTACCTGTCATTCATTGAATCTTTTTTAACTTGAACTTTGTTTTGTTTTTTTTTTTAATTTAATATAATTTTGTTTTGTTTTATTTCATTTTATTTTATTTTGTTCTATTTTGTTTAATTTTATTTAATTTAATTTAATTTTATATAATTTTATTTAATTTTATTTTATTTAATTTTACTTTATTTTATTTTATTTCTTATTTTTATTCCTTATATATTTTTTATTTTATTTTATTTTATTCTATTTTATTTTATTTCAGTCAACGGCCTTGGCTCCGATAAAGCATCGCTTCCCATGAGATCAGCGAAATCAAGCATCGTTGCGCGTGGTTAGTGGAAAGATGGGGAACCGTCCGAAAACCAACTGCGTGCTGTTGACATGTGTTATGTGTTTTCTGTTTTCCGTTCTCCTTCTGTCTTCTCTTCTGTCCAGTATCAATGTCGTCTTGTGTGTTGCCTTGTAATTGTCTGAGCCGATGGCCTCAGTAGCCAGTGCTCATAAGTGTCTCTACTTCGTAGATTTATCTACGGTTTTATTTTATTTAATTTTTTTTGTTTTATTTTATTCTATTCTGTTTAATATAATATATTATTTTATTCTATTTAATTTAATTTCATTTATTTTTTATTGTATTTTGTTTTAATTTATTTTGTTTTATTTCATTTTATTTTATTTTATTTTATTCTTTTATATTTTTATTTTATTTTGTTTTGTTTTATTTTATTTTATTCCAATTTTTTTTTATTTTTATTCTATTTCGTTTAATTTAATTTTATTTCAATTTATTTTATTTTATTTTTATTTGTATTAATTTGTTTTTTATTTTTATTATTTAAAAGTTGTGCACCCTATTTGCTGTTTAATTTTATTTTAATATATTCCGTCGATAAATTAATTTTCTTTCGAAAACCTTAGGTTCAGTGTTAATCACTCTACAATCGATTGCACAGTTCTCATCGAAACGTCGAACTAATCAGATAATTTTATTAAATAAAAAAAATTGTATCTTTTTATACACTTTGTTGATTATTGTCAACACGGAAAGTGTGCGCTTGCAAAGTGTTTAATTTTCCAAAAACAAAATTTTGTGTACTTTCCGTAAAAGGCTTAACGACATAGGATTTCCCCATCCGACGCGACGTTAATTGCCGAAGTACGCGCGCCGCACAAAGTTTTAACGTTTTTATGGCTTCAAGTTGTTAGTGGGAGTCTATTGAGTGTGTTCGTTTGAGTTGTTGGAGATGCTTAATGGCTTATTGAGTTCCACTTAAGACGCAGATAGCTAAATGTGAGATACCGTCAGATACTAAATAAAAAAAAAACTGTTAATGTGAGTTTATGTTTATTATGTTTTTAAATTTTAGTACTTTATTAGTTTGGTTTTATGAACTTCCGTTTTTAAATTAGTCAATGTGTGGAATGCCGGGAAATTGTTTGTATTTAAACATCAATGAAACCGAATACTGGCATGGAAGATACTATTTTTCTGCGTATTTTATCTTTGAAATACTTAGGAATAGGTAATCATTTCTAGTGAAGAATTTCTATATATACTATACTATCAACAAGCAAGTATCTTATTTTTTACTGATTTCAGGACAGGATACATCCTTCTGTTTATATAAAAGGATGTTTATGTATAAAGATTATGAAGAATCTGCAAGGTAGATTGGGGTTTTTGAGTTAATTATTGTATCTAAGACGTTGAAACTTGTTGTAATGAAATATCTCCTGCAAAAAAGATACAAAATCTAATAACTAAAGAATTACTGGAAACAGCATTCAAAGGCACAGTCAATTTGAGCTCCTAGATTCTACAAATATACTAAAAATTAAATACAGATAGCTGAGGTAAATATGCATTCCCTTTCTACCACGGAGCTGTAGCTAAGCAGGGGACATTATATCCTGGGTGACATTCTATCCAGGTTGACGTTCTATCCAATTAGTTGGCATTTGGTATCTTTTTTGTAGGCACAATTATATGTTTGCATAGTTTTTTCAGAAGTTCACTCCAGCCACTTGTGGTATTGCCATCTGGTTGAGGTAATTCTATGATGTCCAATGTCGTCGGTATTGGTTTTGAGTCTGGACGTGCAGTTTTACGGTTGTCAGAAAAGATTTTTGAAGTCCAACGTGTAGCATATATAGATTGATGATTGGTGTATTATATAGCCAGAAGAAAACATCTTTTCAGATATAACGGTGTAGTATAACCGATTTATCTCTTTTAAATTCCGACCATGTTGAGTTGTAGTCCAGTCTTATTAGCATTTCACCTGCGAATAAGATATAATAAGTTGAAAACTCGTACACACTTTCATATTGGCGTTCCTAAAGTTTTCTGGAAAGTTCCAAAAAATCTCGTGCCTGGAAAGGAAGTTATTCAAGGTCAATGATCGCGAAAATATAAAAAAAAAAAAAATTACTCAGATTTCTTTCGTGCAGTTGTTAAGGCATGGAAGCATATCAAACAAACATCCAGCAATGAAGTACATAATTTCATATTTAAGACTCTCTAATAGGAACCCTGTTTTTTCGGGATGATTAAAAATTATATATTTCCATAATTCTTTATTTCAATTTCTCTACATCTCTACATCCCTATACATCTATATCTCTTTATATCTTTATCTCTATATCTCTATATCTCTATTTCTCTATATCTCTATATATCTATATCTCTATACCTCTGTATCTATATCTCAATATCTCTATATATATTTCTCTATATCTCTATCTCTATATCTTATTTATACCTAATTCTTTATATCTCTTTATCAATACATTTCTATATCTATAAGTCTTTATCTCGATATCTCTATGTATATCTATATATATCTCTATATCTCTATATCATTATATCTCTATATCTCTGTACCTCCATATCTCTGTCACCTTATATATACCTAAATCTCTATATCTCTAAGTCTCTATATCTATATACCTCTATATCTCTTTATCTTTATGTCTCCATATCTCCATATTTCTTTATAGTAGGTGTCAACCAAACTTCACAAATTCGTGCAAGTATGGAACCGCCTTCACGACTGCATATTATTTCAAACAACTTTCCAGAAATGCAGTATTTCACATTTAAGCCTCTCCCACAGGAACCGTGCATTTTTGTTGCATAAAAGGCTACTTATGTCTCAATCTATCACATTATCCATCTACCTACCAAATTTCATCCATATCCGTTAAGCCGTTGAGGCGTGATTATGGAACAAAGATCCAAACATTCAAACATCCAAACATACAAACATTCTCAATTATAATATTAGTAAGTTTTTCAAAAGTGGGAGATGAGAATCCAAATAAAAGAAAACAAAACACCTAAAGGTACGACGGTATGGGTTCTGAGATCTTTGCTGAATTTAATCATCTTACTCAATTAGCTGACAATCTTACTAGCATATCTGACGCTGATATTGATTACCAAACCCAAAACACTCTTAACTTATTTCTTACCTCTGATAAGTACATTATCGCCTCTAGGCACTTCAGACCATTGTGTCATATCTGGTAAATACTCATGACAAACCCTTTGGCTGAATGAGAAAAGAAACTGGGCTGGGACGTTCTCGATAATTTCATCGGGAAATCAGGATCTATGCTTCCTCGATAGTGACAAAGACTTCAAAGCAGATATGGTCACAAACCTTATTCTTTCGGGAATACGAATTTGTATCCCAAATAGAGTCAAAAGTATCAGACAAAAAAAAATCTTTATGAGGTATAAATCAGGTTCAAGAAGGTATGTTTCTGTTGCTAGGCGTCAAGAGCCAACCCTACTGAGGAAGCCAGGGAGCCCTGTAATGCCTTTATTCTATGGACCAAATTTGTATATGACCACAAATTAGTAGGAGTAGAGATATTTACGATATTTCCATTATTCCCATGGATCCAGAAAATGTATTGTGTTCCGAAAAAGGCCGGGGGCAATCATTATATTCTTGATTTTGCTGACCTTTTTTTAGGAAATCCGTAAGCTCATTTGTTGAATCTGTTAGCTCTAGACTAGGTCTTATAATATGCGCACTTACAAGGGATTTGTGTTGTCCTTTTAATGTTAAAAAGCATTACGCGAGTATTCCTGCGCTCTAAATTATTTTATATCTAATTTTTTATTGCCTCTCGCCCTACAAATAATTTAAATCAATATTTTTAAAACTAATCAAGAATTTTTTTTTTAAATTTTGCAATCAGGTGTAAGTATATTATTACTCTAAAAAACTGCATTTCAAAATCTCAAAAAAAAACTTCAAAAAACTAAAAATGAAAAACAGGATTTTATCAAAACCGGTTATACAGTTACCGAAATACTTTTTTCATAAATTCGATAATATATGTATTAGACGTGTGATGGCGTACTTCATTTTTACTAAAAAACCGTTAAATATTGGGGTTTTTGACAATTTTTATAAGTACATATCGTACTATTATTCTATGAAAATATTCCTTGTTTTTCTTAAAATTAAGCCTTCCCAACAAATAATGACTTAAGAGCCATAGCGCAGTTGGATTATGCACATTACAAATACAACAACCAGGTGCCGATAAAAATACCCAGTTGCCGATAAAAGTAGATGTTGAATTTAGTTGCGGGTGGATTTTCGAAGTTAAAGTTATTTCTTATAATTGATCATATCTATCATGACATAAGATTTGTATCATGCATTTCTGTGTATGTGAAAGGCTTAGTTCGTAGAGTAGATTATGTGATTATAGGTACTCAATCAATCAAGATTTCCCATCTCGGTCTTAAAGGAGCCGCCTTACGACTATTTTGCGGCCGACGTGGTAGATCAACGGAATCGCCGATCTATCCTAAATCAGGTTTCGACTATGTAAGTATAGGAAAGCCCCGAGTGGGATAAAACCGCTCCAACGTGTACTTTCAAAATATTCATCATGGTCTGCTTTTAGACGTTGCGATTTTTCTCTGAGATTTTCTGATACAAGGGTGAGAAACGTATATGGTGACGGGGGTACACAAAATCACTCGGGCTGATCCCCGAACTAGTTTATCACCCATTCTTCTTTGTGCTATCCTCATTTTGGGTCAATCTGTTTTATCTCTATTCGTCATTTGTTGGTCGGCTGTTTGTTCTGAATTCAAGGGTTGCTGTTGGTTGGTCCGAAGTAAAGAAGAAATACAGAACGTAAACTTTGTGTGAAATCGCAGCATTTAAAATTAATTCGAGTTTGGAAGGAGAACCAAAAGAAATAGCAACTAAAATATTGCAAGGTCTAAAAGCAGTCATGGGGATAGTAAGCCCATAAGCTGATTAAAATTCATCTATCCTGATTGTATTGGCTCTATTGTATAAGGCCTCGTTGGAATAATAGTGTCTGTACTGTGAAGTCCGAGTCTCTTTCTCTTTCTAAATCTTCTCCCACCTTGGACGTTGTATGACGGGAGCTTCCATAGCATTGGCTTTTTCTTTGACCTATGTGGGAACAGCTTTAAATATTTTAACACAAATTCTATATTACCTTCCTTTACTTAAGCAAAAGAAAAACTATGGATTTTTTAATCCTAAGAACTCAAGCTTTTAAAGAAGTTTTTTAACCCATTTTTGACAAGCACTAAAAACGCCAAAACCAAAAATTTAATATGTACCTGTTATGGAAATTCCCAGTTTTCTGGACTTTAACTTGCTCCGTACATTTTAAATATTTTATTAAGTAAACCGTACCCCCTGTTACCCTTTATTTGTGAATCACCAGTTATCCCATTTATTGACTCATTAAGTATTTATAGCCACGTTTAAATATTTCCGAGGCGAAAGAGGGTTAACCATCTACTTAAAAATACTTCTATAATGGAAAGTCCTATCGGGGATCTTCCCTTCCGGTCATTTAAAAAAAGGAAAGTTATCAAAAGCTCTTCTTCACTCTAAGTTCAATCGTATGTGAATATGTATTATTTTATTTACTTAACTGCCTCCTTCTAGCCTTCTATATGAATATTTCATAACCACAACTCGTTCCCCCACTCAATTTACCCGAAGCAGATACAATAAATCGACTTATCCTTCAAAATTGAATTTCATTGTTTTCAATATTATATGTACGTTCATACATTATACTGGAGTTCATAGGGATTTTTTGTATTTTCCTCTTTTTGCAGAAATGTCGCTCAGCCTCGTCGGTTGGATCTATCATCGATAGCCGGCGGCATCTAATGGACCTGGACGAAGGTGAACTGTTTATGGAATTGATTCGTGATGTGGCCAATGAATTGGATATTGACATCCTTTGCCATAAGATTCTAGTTAATGTTGGCCTGCTCACACATGCCGACCGGGGATCCTTGTTTCTGGCCAAAGGAGGACCCACCAATCGATATTTGGTGGCAAAGCTGTTCGATGTGACACAAACCACAGGTACATTTTTTTTTCTGCTTTTCTCTCTATTAAAAGGTCAATAAAGTTGATTTAGTGTTTTTTGGAGTAAGGTAGGTACTCCCCTTTGAGAAAATAACAAATCCTTGAAGAATATATCGTGCGTGCTTGGAAAAGTATACATTACCAGTTCTGAGAGCTCCTGCCATCTAAATAGCATGTTTTGTTTGGGCGGCGTCAGCCGTAATAAAAAAAATTCATGTGTTATCAATTAAAAATAAAAGTAGAATAGGATTAATCCAGTACTTTTTCAGTTTATTGTATGCTAATATAACTCCCAATATTTAAAATAATAGTAAAGCAAAGGCTAATCCATCATACATTAATTCAGCTACAAGTATACATTCACGTAAGAATTAAAAAAAAAAATAGTTTTTTTAATATTTCAATATTCAGTATTATTAAATAAAGAAATTAAAATCAATGTTATAAGATAAAATCAAAAAGTGTTTAAACTATTAAAATTAAGCCCAATGCACAGAAGCAACTGAAAAAAAAACTGATCAGCGATACGAATTGGCAACTAGTTTGCTTTGAGTCACACCCTGTGACTGGTTGAAAACTCGTTTGCGATTCACAAATAAACAGTTTGTAACCAGTCGTCCATTGATTTGATTAGTATGTCGGGTTGCCTAGTGATTTCAGTTTATCGTTTGCCAAAGATGTGCGAACAACAACAGACCAATCTGTTGCTGGTGGAGAGGTTTTTTTTTATAATTATACGCGCACAAGCGACATTGGGTTTGAATATTTGCAGATCAAAATGGCAAAGGAAAATATCGCTGGGTAAACTATTCCAAATTCGTGTTGTTCGGCTAAAAAAAGAATCCCTATATTTCACGGTACGTCCGAAATTTGGCTCAAACTTTTAAGGGGAGGAATGCAGCTGGCTACTTCGAGTGAAATGATAGCCCTTCCATTACAACGACAAACGGGTTTGAAAACCGACTCTTAAATTTTGGAAATCAAAACTAGTTTTTTTTTTTTTTGTTAATCGGCATGTAGTCGTAACGCTTTGTTCAGGCCTACGAGACCAAGAATCCTCCTTCCGACGAGCTAGGTCGAGCTTGATGCAAGCATGCCGGGATCTCGTAGGCTGAACACCCTCTCTTTCCTTCTGCCAGGATCAGCCTCATGTACCTGTAGACATGGGGTTGTAATAGGAAAGAAAAACATCCTGAAACACTGAGCCAACTAGATATTTTAATTGGTAATGAATTTTTGCGTGTGTAGAATCAAGTCACCCCTGAATACGTAAATGGTTTATAACATTAGGCATTAGGCTTTAGCTTGAATTTTTTTTTTCAAAATTTTGAGTTTGAAATTAACTTTTCAAAAACTATTTTATAAAACAGATTTATTTAAAAACAGAATAAAAAAATAGATTTCTGCCTTTACAAAAAGGTATATCATTGAATTGTGAGTGTAACCGTTGTTTTTATTTGCGATAATAGAGTAAAGTTCCTACTACGAGTACAACTATAAGGCAAGTTTAGGATTCGTGAATAAAAAAAAAATTGATATAACAATTAAACGATAATAAGGAAGCCTAAGAAAGTTATTGACGAAAAATGTCTGTTTGTCCGTCTGTCTGTCCGGGTGTATAAGGAGATGAAGCCTAAACGGTTTAAGTGATTGCCTTCAAATTTGGTATGTGTGTATCTCTTGACATTCTGCAGAATGGAAATTGAAATTTTATGTTTGGGGCTAAAAATAACGTTAAAAATAACCTTAAAGGAAAAGCTTATTTTTCTCGAGAACGGCTCTAACGGTTTTGATGAAATTTTTAGGACGTGTAATGGCGTACTTCATTTTTGCTAAAAACCGATAAGTATTGTGGCTTTTATACTTTTTATAAGTTCAAACTGTGTTACTTTCAACGTAAATGTTACTTGTTTCTGTCACAGAAAAAGTGATTTATTTTAGCCCTAAACTGCACGATTGGCTTATTTTGACATTTGTTTTTTTGTTTCAGTGAAGCCATTTTAGTAGGACTAGGTAATCCTCTTGCATTTTCCTAATCCAAAAGTGACCCCAGAGGGGGGTTGTAGCGGGTGCAAGCTTTCTCATACATACCAAAAATTTGTTGTTCGGTATACTGAATTAAAAAAAAAACTTTGCATATACCCCACCTCGCACCTACTCAAAATCCTATAGTGGCCCCAACCACGGGGATCGGAGGGAACCGCATGCCCCCCTTACTTATCTACAGTTTTGTTTGTAAGTATTTTGAATTAATAAATAAATTGCATATACACATAACATCGTATCTATTTCGAATCTAATAATGACCCGAGGGTGGATTTGGCCCCCTAGCAATAGTTATTGTTAATCTCATGAAAAATTCCAATTAAAAAAAAATGTAAAAAAAATTATTAAAATAAAAAATTCATAAAAAAAAAAATCGTAGGTAGACAAAATATTGTTACAAAAAAAAAGTTCATTTCGTCGCAAAAATATTTTATATTTATGTTTTTTTAGACTATTTGAAGCACAAATCAAAACAAAATTCTAGCTCAATGTGCATAATGGAAACCCATCCCTTTTCTCAAAATCTGGTTATCCGATTACAATCAAAATTAATATTCAAGAAGATGTTGGTAGTCTATGTCATTTTACATTCAAATATTTTCCAAAACTTGTGTTTTTTTTTGTTTTATTTAAAAAAAAATTGTTTTTTAATCAATATTCAAAACGGGTAGGTGGATTTTTTTAATTTAGTTTTTAAATAAAGGTATTTTTTGCTCTTAATTTTCGATTCTTCAGTTTTTCTTTTATAATTTTTCAAATTTTATTTGACGCTGTAATCGCACACAAGAGAGATAGTACTGCGATCCACGTTGAAAGGTTCAAAAAAAAAAAAAATATATATATAAGAAGGAAATTAATTCCATCGCTTTGCTGCCGGAAGCTGAATGTTATTTTTTTTTTGGAAATGTATGAACACTTTTGAAACAAAATTTGATTTGCATTATTTATTTTGTATCCTTGATCCAGTATTTAGAAACAACTTATACTTATACATACTTAATGCTCATGATAAAAATTAAAACAAAAATTAAACAGTTTAAAGACTGAAAACACAATTTAAGAAAACCACCATGTGTTCTATCTCATCCACTCAGAATACTAAATGCCTCTTAATGAATTAAGCCCGACACATTGAAAAGGCGCCCAAGCATTATGTCCTTGTGCCACCCCCACAACTGAAGCTTTTCTATAAAGATCATTAATGATTTCGTGGTCCACCGCTTTCGAATGGCAAGTAACAAGCTCTCTGGAAAACTTAATACGACCATTCTGGCGCTGGTTGATGTAAATTACTTTAATTATTTACTATTCATACCTCAGGTCCTATAAGAAGCTATATATTCCTGATGAAAACATATACACCCTCATCGAACCTGAACGAATCTCATCTACCACGTTAATCTCGTGTATATCCTGTTCTATATTTCCATATGTATGTGAATAACTCGGGACATACAGTTAGTGCACATCGCAACATAGGTAAATAATTAATTAGAAAAGTTCGGGACTAAATTCGCGTACTTTGGGAGACATTTAATTTAATTACGCCAGCATTCGAACCAGTGAATCTATGCCGCACACCAGCGCGTCATTACTACGACTTATTTATCTCATTTATTTGGCCAGGATCAGGGCAGAGGGTATGTCATGGCAGTGCTTAGTAAATAAAGTATTTAAGGTAAATAGTCCTTAATTCGAACAGAGATAAAGGATGATGATGCTATGCAAATCGGGTGTTACTGGGAGGCAATCTGACATCAATTGATATGGTTGGTTCATTTGTTGACGCTCAGCTGTTTTTTATCTCATGACATGAGTATGAGTAGATGAGGTTGGATCCTATTATAAGATGTAGTCTCAGTAATTAGTTAATTTAAAATCATCTATTAACAACTACCAATTCATTTAGAAAATCATCTTGTTTAATCAATGAGAGAAAAAGCTTCACTGTAGTTAATTATTCTGGGTCCATTGCATCTTTTTTAATTGAGGAAAACTCTCCTTGGCCACAAACGAGGATGATCTATGGAAGACCGCAAAAGCCAATTTTATAACACAAAACTTGGCTTTTTGAAAACGAAATCCTTTTCATTAATAATTCGCTACATTGCATACACACAGAGAAATTGGTTTTGTCTATTAGAATGTTCAGAGAGAGTTAGGACATCCTTTCATGCCGTTCAAATCAAATTCGATGATTAATAAGACAGCAGCACAAAATCCAGAATTTAATTTCCTTATTTACCCAAATCTCCATAGAACTATTAAAAACAAATTAAAAGTGTATTCTAAGTTCCAAGAAGAACGATTTTTCATTTTGAAAACGGTGGCATTAACCACCCTAATCATTTTCAACTAAGGCAGCCCCTTTAAGACCGGAAAAAAAAGTTAATTAATCTTTTATTAATTTAAAATTTGTTTCAAATTCTTAGGCAGCAAAATGTAATTAAACGACGATAAAAAAAGGACTTCGTCTTCTGTGCCGTGGTACCTTTTTTTAAGGAAAATACTTACCCATCTAAAGTCTAAATTTATATCCTTTCATCTTTTTCAGGAATTCATCGTCTTATTTCATCTGAAACTGTTGTCAGCCAACAAAACAGGAGCTTATACTGTGTTTGAGATTTTAATATTCTGTAAAACTTTTGTTTTGTATGTAATTTAAAGCGAATCCACCACAATGGTAAGCGATGCTTCACCCTGTGAATCTTTCTCTCGAAACAGCCTAAAGTGTCCTCATCCGCTTTTGACAGCGTCCATGCGTCTGCACCATAGAGCAGGACTGGGACAGTTTAGTTGCCCGAGAGAGGGCTTTGCTACTCAATTGCCTTCCAAGCCCGAAGATGCAGCGATTGGCAAGAGTTGTTCTTCTTTTTATTTCGGCGCTGGTGTTGTTGTCTGAGTAAATAACGGAGCCCATGTAGACAAAGTCCCTAAATACCTTAAAGTTATAGCTGTCTATCGTCTACAGGCGTTCAAACAATACGACAGAAAAGATTTTGTAGGTGATGTTGAGGAGTTGTTGTGTTGGTGTAGTTCAGAGGGTCTCTTTTTTTAAGATCGGGCAAATTATGCTGAGATTCCATTCATCGGGCATGCTTTCTTTTAACCATATCTTGCTTATAAGTTGGTGCATACTTATAACCCAGTCATCGCCTGCAGTTTTGAAGAGTTCGGCAGCTAGACAATCGCCTCCTGCGGCTTTGTAGCTCTCAAGCTCAGATATAGCTAGTTTTACTTCATCCAGATGTGGTGGGCGGAGTTGTTGGCCTACTTCTCTCAAATAAAATGGAACATTCTGCCTAGTTCTCAATAGTTGATGCTGGTGGTAAACGATTCCTTTGGAGGTTATTTGAGACTCGACCGGAAAAGGAGCTGGAGATTTAGTGCAATTGCAGCCGTCCGACGTTAAACTTTCTCACAGTATTACCTCTTCTTGGCGTTGTTATTCGGGATATCCTTAGACGTTACCTTGGCTGAAATGAGGTAGTGGCCGAAGTCAATGTTTGCCTCTCGGAAAGTTCGGATATACATCATACTTTTGTAGTGCCTTGCATCGATCGTAATGATTGATTGATTGATCAAAAGATCTAACTAACAATTTAGCTTGTATAAGGTTCAATTTTTTTTAAATTTGGCAAGCAATTGCTGGCATAAGGCAAACTTTCGCCACACATTCCAAACCTTAACATTTAAAAAAACAGCTGTTATACGGCCTTAAAAAGTGAGTTTAGTGAGCTCTATAGTACAAGGCTTGTGGATAAAGGTTCAAAATGGCCTTCCGAAGACGTTTACCGAAAATTAAACAAATAATTACTGCTATAAAGCTTTCCACGACAAGTCAATGCAAACAGCTTTTGTAAGGCTTGCCTATAAAAGCCTTTTACAAACTGAACTAATTTGATGATATCAAGAGTCTTACATATAAATAAGTTCTTATAAATAAAATCAGTTTTAAATAAAATAAGAGTTACAACTGAATATTGTAAAACAGAGAAGAAGTACTAAAAGAATTTTTTTCCTAAATTCACAGAAAGGAAATCAAATGCTAACGTGAAGTATATAATTTCAAAGAATTAACCTTTGAGTTTATTTTTCTCAAATGACAATTTAGCTTGATTTCTAAAACCCTATTGTTCCGTTTTTTTTAAGTATTAAATTGTATAATGAGCTAATATGCTTCAAACTTTAGAAAGCCATACAATTTAAACTCTGACAATTAAAACAATAGCTGCTATAAGGCCTTTAAAAGTTAGTTTGGAAAGCTCTATACAAGGCTTGTAGATCAATTTTAAAATTGGCCTGTATAAGGCCTTCCAAAGATGTTTATTAAAAATTTAAATGCAAAGAACTTGCGTAAGGCTTGCCTAAAAAGGCCTTATAAATAAATAAATAAATTTATTGGTGCGACAGCTCCTTAAGGAGCCAAGGCCTAGTGACTTATACTCTCAACCATTCCTGTGTGTATGTTGTTAATCTGCAAGAATGGAAGGGACCTACAATTTACCGCCGAGTCCGAACGGCTAGACTTTTTCGAGACAAATTTTACTCTTGGAGGTTTTGTCAGTTCCTCGCAAGAGGCAGTACCCCAGAAAATAAATTGCACGACTGAATCGCACGTACTTGCTCTTATGTGCGTTCACAGCTTGGAATAAAATTTGAAAAATAGTAAGGGAACTTCAAAGAATATATTCGATTTTTCTGACTTTGATTGTTTGAAAAAAAGTAGGTAAAATAGTTTTCAGCGGAAAAAATTAAACGCCATTTTATTTCTTTAAAAAATGTGAAAAAGTTTGAATTTTTATTTCAAAATCGTTAGACCCGTTTTTAAATAAAACGGTTTTTTTAACAACTTTTTTAAATAAAACGGTTTTTTAACAACTTTTTTAAAAAAATTAAAAAAAATAATTCAAGAATACAAACTTAAGCACAAAAATAACGTACATTTAAGAACAAAATTAAAAAAAAAATTACTTACCCGTTTTCAAAATATTGATTTTTCAAAAAAAAAATTATTATACAAAAAAAGGTGTGGAAAAAAAATTTATTCAAAATTACTCAAGCTACCTACTTCTTCTTCTTGAATATCAATTTTTATTGTAATCGGATCACGAGTTTTCGAAAAAGTCGAAGAAAAAAAAACCGTCCTATGGTAGGTACCGTTTTTAGCCCACCATATTAATTTTTTTTTCCCGCAAAATATAATGCATACCTACAGTAGTACACTTATTCTTTTTTATAAAAGTTCTTGGAACCGTTTTCGAGAAAAATAAGCTTTTACATAACGGTTGTATGACAAGTACCGTTAATTTTTGAGCTAAAAAAAAATTGAAAAAAATAAAAATAAAACACATCTTGTATTTATAATAACAAATTTATGAAAAAAGTTTTTTATTTTTAGTTTTTTTGAAATTTTTGTTTTGTTTTTAATTTTGGTATGCAGTTTTTTACAGTTTATTAATGTACATGTGGTTATAAAATTTAAAATATTTTTTTGATTAGTTTTAAAAATTTTGACTTTTCAAAAAAAAAATTAAACATTATTTTTTATTAGAAAAAAGGTATTCAAAATTTAGATATGTAGAATTAATTAAGCTACTAAGATCTTCTCAAATATAAAATTTGACAGAAAATCAAAAAGCCGTTACCGAGAAAGGCCAAAATTAAAAAAAAAAAATCAAATGTACTGTTAATAGACTTTTCCTGTAAATTTGGTTCTGATCTGAAATGATTGCCAATACCAACAAAATAAATCTCAAAAATTAATTAATGCTGCAAACTAACATTTTGAATATTTTCTATTTAAAATTAATTCATGATTTTGTTGTTTTTAATTTTCAAAAAACTAAAAATCAAAAAAAAGGATTTTATCAAAATCGTTTTTACCATTTTTGAAATGCGTTTTTCATAAATTCATTATTATTTGAAACATGTGGTTGCGTACTCCATTTTTACTAAAAAGCGTTGTTGTGGTTTTGATAAATTATTAGTTTAGACCGTGCTATTTTTCTATACGTAACGGTTAACCGTTTATCTCTAACATCTTGTCTTGTGATAAGGCACAAGCAAGTGCGATCCAGCCCACTAATAATAATTGTAAAACCAAAAACAAAACAAGGCTAAGCATTCAGATAAGGTATTTGCATGTTTTGAGGGGAGTCCACGCCAAAGAAAAATTTCAGAAACTAAGAAACATTTCTATTTATTTAGGTCTGGATATGGAAATGTTTATGAAACGTTTTTCTTTTTCCCATTCCGAACGGAAAACTTTCTTTATAAAAATCTGCCTCATCCTAGGAAATTTCCTGCGGATGCCTATGTAGTCCTTCTGTATGTTCTAGACGCATAGACACTGTTGTTGGATTAGGGCGCTTCAAGTTGCTTTGAAAGAACCTCTTCTAAAAAGCTGGATGTTATATTTTACCTTTTTACTTGCGATTATAGGGACTATAAGGAAAGTTTAGGATTCGTGAATATAAAAAAAATTCATAACAATGAAACATGACATTACTATCATAGAGAAGTGATCGAGAAAAAATGTAAGTATGTCTGTCTGTCTGTCTGTCTGTCAGTATGTATAAAGAGCTGCAGCCTAAACGGCTTAAGCAATTATCTTCAAACTTTGTGTGTGATTCTTTTGGCATTCCCCAGAGGGGAAATTGAAAAATTATATTTTAAGCCCTAAAAATAACGGTACCTGCCATATGACCGTTTAGGAAAATCTTATTTTTCTCGAAAACGGCTCCAACGTTTTTAATGAAATTTTTTGTGATTTTTTTTGTTGGTATTGCCTATCATTTGATTAGAACCACATATACGGGAAAAGTCTATTAACGGGACCTTTCATATAACGGTTTTTTTTTAATTTTTCGGCTTTCTCAGTTACGGATCATTGGATTTCTGTCAAATTGTATATTTAAGAAGATCTTGGTAGCCAAACTAATTCTGCATATCAAAATTTTGAATAACTTATTTTTTCTAATTAAAATTAATTTTTGATTTTTTTTTTGAAAAATCAATATTTTGAAAACTAATCAAAAAAAATTATTTTAAATTTTATAACCAGTATATTATTAAATTCTAAAAAACGGCATTCCAAAATTTAAAAAATTATTTTTTTTCAAAAAACTAAAAATAAAAAACAGGATTTTATCAAAACCGGTCCTACAATTTTCGAAATACATTTATCGTAAATTCCTTGTGAATTAAGATGTGTGACTGCATACTTCATTTATACTAAAAACGGTGAAGTATTGTGGTCTTTAATACTTTTTAAAAGTTCAAACTGTGTTATTTTCAACGCAAATGTTACTTGTTTCTGCCAAAGATCTTGCTTTCCAATGTAATTAGGCACATAAGAGCAAGTACGTGCGACCCAGTCGTGCCCATTTTTTTTTTTAATTCGATTTCTCCTGAATTCTGGGAAATCAAAAATACGTTTGATATTGGCTTTGTTGTAATCCTTGTTTTTGTATACTTTTTGAGCTTTTCAAAGAAATTTTTAAATTAAAATTAAATTCACTTCTGACTACTCTTCAATCTTAGAAAGCTAAGCAGGTCCTTCCTTCCAATATGTTTGACCACATTGTTCTCTTAAACGAGTCAAAGTTAACAAACCGAACAAAATATATGCGTCAACCACAATAAAGTGGTTGCGTAGAATTTCATAACTAATGGTTCTGGCCAAAATCCCACAACCAATTTCAAATTGAATCTCATTCCGATTCTCCCTCGGCCAACTCGCTATAAAGACATCCATCTTGAAGCCGCACC
Source organism: Platycheirus rosarum (assembly GCA_963971375.1). NCBI lineage: Eukaryota > Metazoa > Arthropoda > Insecta > Diptera > Syrphidae > Platycheirus > Platycheirus rosarum. The sequence goes on along the minus strand of OZ020509.1, from coordinate 117,690,096 downwards.
AAATCAGCTTTGTCTTTGCTAATAAGCAATTCCCTTCTCAGTTATGGTTTTCTGGAATGAATCTAATTTGTCCCTGCTTAAGCCAGCAGTTTTATGCATCATTAACTTACGCTCCAACATCTCCCTGGATGATGATGGTCCCCAAATCTTAGCGAAGCAAATTGAACTTCAAAGGATTTTTTTTTACTTCACAAAGATGTATCTTCTCAGTTTCACTTTCAATTTCTATTTAAATTTCATATTTTCTGCAAAAAAAAATAAAACAGGAAAGCTTTGAATAACGATGGATGATGGTTTATCTTTTGCCTTTCTTTTGTTTCTTTTTAGCCCTTCGGGAGGCAGTCACGAAGGCGAGATCCGAGGAAATCATTATCCCATTTGGTGTAGGCATTGCCGGCACAGTTGCCCAGACAAAGGAGATGATTAACATCAAGGAAGCCTACAAGGATTCACGTTTCAACTGTGAAATCGACTTAAAAACCGGCTACAAGACCAACACAATTCTATCGATGCCAATCTGTAACTATGAGGGCGATATCATTGGCGTGGCTCAGATCATCAATAAAACAAATGGTGGGTGTTGTATCTTTGTATCATTGAATCATTGTATCCTTGTATCTTTAATTTGAAAGATAATACGACTTTGATGGGTCTTATTTGTAAATTACAGGATCATTAGAGTTTGACGAACACGATGTTGAGATATTTCGACGATATTTGACATTTTGCGGTATTGGCATACAGAATGCGCAGTTATTCGAAATGTCAGTGCAGGAATATCGAAGGAATCAGATCCTGTTGAATTTGGCGAGGAGTATTTTTGAAGAACAGAACAATTTGGAGTGTTTGGTGACGAAAATAATGACTGAGGCCAGGGAGCTGCTGAAGTGCGAAAGGTGTTCGGTGTTTTTGGTGGATTTGGAGTGTTGCGAAGCGGTAAGTTTGGATATTCTTCATGAAACCCTAGGTTTCATTTTAGAAAGAAAAAAGTTCTCCAATTAATCGAATTACAAAGCAGTTTTAGGCTAATTCTAGCTTTTATTTTGTTTTAAAATATCAGATTTGTGAACAATGCTTATGATAAAAAACGAATCCTTTTGGTCAAACCAAGAAGTCAAGAAATGTTCCCTTTCATCATATTTATTCCGTCAATTTAAATATAATTTTCTAGTCAAAGTGTGTTCCTGATTTTTCCACTTAACGGCATGATCGATTTTGATGAAATTAAGAATAATATATTTAAATCGTATTTTTTTACGATTTCCTTCTTCCCACCATCTAAACTTATATTGGCTGCGTAAACCACACCCCTTTTCATAGTGTTGATGGATGGTTTTTCCACCAGCGACAGCTGACAGCAGTTATTTAAAGCAAGATAGGAGAGCGAGAGCTCCAGCTTAGTCCTTATTAAATTAACTTTTCCTTGAGGAAAGATGCAAAGGGCGTCTTACATTGTTTTTGAAATTAACAGTTATTATTATTATTTTATATATTATTGAACACTAGAAATAGTCCAGTCGACAGATGAAAAAAGTGATAACAAATCTCGAATTAAGTTATCGTTTTTTTATAATTAACGCGCGCACAAGGGACTATTTGTTTCCCTTTTAATGTAGAACACACTGCGCGGGCATTAGGAAGATAGGGACGGGAGAGATAGAAGGTGTCGATTAACATTGGTTTTTAATGTTTGCAGATCAAAATGGCAAGGGAAAATCTCGCCGGGTAAACTATTCCAAATTCGTGTTGTTCGGCTAAAAAAAGAATCCCTATATTTCACGGTACGTCCGAAATTGGGCTCAAGGGTGAACTGATGGACATTCCTTGCGAGACGAGTATTACGGGCAAAACTTTTAAGGGGAGGAATGCAACTGGCTACCTCAAGTAAACATTTTTTTATAAAAGAAACGATAAAATAAGGAAAGACATGAAACATTGCGTCGGTGTTCGAGAGGGGCAATTGTTTCAGCGGCAGCCGGCAGTTCTATTTTCTATCAATCTTAACGCTTGATTTTGTATTCTATCAAGCAGGTGAAGCGATGTTTGTGAAGCAACTGCCGAGAGGTGGGAGTTATACTCGAGTTTAGGGCGTATAAACGTTTTATAAATTGTAGCCAGATCAGATAGGGAAAAGTACTTCTTACACCGATAAAGAAAACCTAAGCACTTAGCAGCATTCTTAGCGATCTCAAATATATTGTCGTTCCTACGGAGGTCGTCGTTAACATACATACCGAGTACTGAGAGCTTTTCGGTTTCTTCGATGTAAGTGCCATTCATGGACAATGGCATTGGGGGTATGTTTAGCTTTAATGACAGAAGACAGCATTGAGTTTTCTAAGCATTCAACTCCACACGATTCTTATTACCCCATTTGACAATGCTGTATAAATCGGAGTTTAATGAGCTTGACATATGGTACCGTTGCAATTGTACGTCCGAAGGCGAAGGACGTGAATTATCGAACGAATATGAAAAGCTGAGGGTAGAGTCGTCAGCAAAACAGTTAAGTGGATTAGAAGTAACAGGCAGAAGATCGTTTATAAAAATCAAGAAAAGAGTCGGAGACAGAACAGAGCCCTGGGGCACACCAGCATTTATTTTGTGGGAATCAGTCCAATACGACTTGTATTGAACGGTACAGATGATAGCTTCTAATCCAACGAACAAGAGTATCATCGATCCCAAAAGCACGCATTTTCTATAAGAGAACTTCATTCCAAACTCTATCAAATGCCTTGGAAATATCTAGAGCAATAATCTTACTTTCACCAAAGCGATGTAAAGATTTGTTCCACTGTTCGGTGAGATATGCCATCAGATCCCCAGTGGAACGGTTGCTGCGGAAGCCATACTGACGGTCGTGGGGAAGCTTATGATCTTCGAGATATTCCTTTAGGTGACGGTTAATCAGTGCTTCCATGACCTTAGAAAGAAGGGATTTTAGTGCTATGGGTCGGTAGGAGGAGGGTGAGTTTCAAGAGTCTGGTGAATCTGTGTTTGCTCAAAATCTATTACTTTTTATAGGTGGGGTCTAAATCTAGTTTTTAGTTAATCAGACTTGTTTTATATTAAAAGGAAGAGTTTGAAGCAGTAAAAGTCAGACTGTTGGAGCCCTCACTGAAAAGTAAACTTTTAGCAGATTAACAGTAGGAGTACAAGTTGCTTGCCAAACAAGGTATAACAATGAGACAATGATTGCTGGCCTTGAACTTCCTGCCGGCAGCGACAAGTTGCGAAAATCGACTTCACGTGTTTATTTTTGTGAGGACCTAAACGGCAGAGTTGCCCTTGCGAAGGCGCAATGAACCGGTCAAAGTGACTCTTCCCTAAGTTGCTATTAAAATTAAAGAAAAGGTAAGGATGAGTGAATGTGACTGAAATAAAGACAATAGAGAACACATCTACCAGCCGCCTAATTTAAATACTGATACTGATTTACTCGCCGACAATGCTGCGTCCTGAGTTTCACCAAAATTGCCTTGAAAGTTTTTATCATCTACCTAGAAAAGAGAATTACGAGGGTTAACGAGGCCACGAAAGCGATATTTTTCATACGTCGGCATCGGTGAGAACAATGAGGAATGCTAGTTCTCCATTCAACATCGCATAGAGCTGATTGAAGACGACGATCTCATACCAAACTGCGAAAGTGTTCTTCACACAAAATATGGTGAACAAATTATTTCAGAATCAAGAAAGGTCCTTTTGTCAGTATTAACAGGATTGGTGACAATTATTTTGTCGATAAATGGTAGTTCACCGAAAGGAACGGACTCGCTGAGGAAGTAAGACGAATTGTGATGGCAGCTGAAAAATTAATCTCGGCTCCAGAGTGCTCAGCACAGTGGAGTATCCTCAGATTGGCAACTTCTTAGGTAGTTTTGCGTTTTGCGGTTCCATTTAGCAACTATTTATTATCGCTTTTGGTGTACACAATTTAATGCATAAAAAATAAATTAGATTATTATTTTTATTACATCCTTAAAAATTATGTACAATTGGCCTTAAATTAACTTATAACTGAATTAAATCATTTCGGCTCAACAACAGGGGCCCGACGTACGTCAGATGACTATACAATGCTATATTTTTACTTATATCATATTTTTGTCTGCATAATCTTTTGATTGAAATTTTTATTTATAGTTACTGTCTTCTTTGGTTTTAAAATTTGGGGTTAGGATGCGGGATGCGGTACTGTTTATCATCTGTTGTGTCCGTTGTTCAGTGTCCGGTTCTCTAGTAGAACGGGGCTTCTTCATTGTTTATTATGTCCTCGAATCGGTCGTCTGTGATCGCTCCAATATTGAGATAGCGATGGTTGGGCTGTAGTTGTTGCTGGAATAGTTTCCAAGTTGGTGTCTTCATAAAGCTTCTTGTTTGGTACATATTTCCTTGTAATGGGGTTTCGGTGTAGACCTGTACAGCTAAGGAGTATCTTCCTTTCAAAAACTTCGATCTTCTTCATATATGTTGGTTGATATGGTGAACCAAATAGGACAAGAGTACGTCAGAACTGGACGGATCAGCTGTTTAAAGATGAAGAGCTTAGTATTAGTGCTTAGTCCGTTTCTTCTCCTAAGAAGCGGGTGGACCAGATGCAGGGAGAAGTTGGCTCTTTTAAGCATAAATAAAGCGTGCTTGTTGAATTTGAAGCGGTTAGTGAAATTCACTCCAAGGTATTTTGCTGTTGTCTACTGATATTATCACAGCGTGATGCAAAACCTCTTCTACCTCTTGTTGCTGTTGTTGGGGTTCTGAAACAGATAAGCTCGCTCTTATCGCTATTTATCTTTAGTCCCCATTTAAGGTAGTAGTCCCACAAGTTTCTTATGTGATCTTCAACTCTCCTGCGATTTTTGGGGAAATGGATGCTGCATATGTTAAGTCGTCATCTGCATATAGCTTCGTTTTCGTTCCTTGGAACCTTGTGGAACTCCAGCTCTGACCGTCTTTCTTCGTGAATATTCTTTGTTTACCTGTACATAAAAGGATCTATGGGTTAGAAAATTTTTGATCAATATTACCAAGAGTTCAGGTAGTGCTAGACTTAACAGTTTGAATATTAGTCCTTTTATCCAAACTGTGTTGAAGGTCTTTGTGTGCCTTAGACCACCTTATCTTTCTATTTATGCAAATGGATGAAGTTCTCGAAATTTCTCTTTTGGTAAATTTCAGCTAATACTGTTCCATTGGAGAGGGTATTCTGGTACATTTTAATTTTCAGTACATCTTAGTACTTTTATTTGCTTTCATTAAGTTGGCTGTGGTTGGCGAGTTCTATGAGTTAATTCAGTGATTTCTGCATATCTTTTATCGCATTAAGGCGAGAACACAATGCATCTTCAGAAAAACGTCACATTTTGTCGCCATGCCAATCACAATTGCAATGGATGAAAAAATATGTGCCTTGCTGGAAACACTCATATCTCGTTCTCTCCCACTAGAAACAATTAACAACATTCAGAAGAAATTTGAACCCAATCTAGCTGAGATGCAGTTGAGCTACTTGACACCCAAAGGTAAAAGTCTTCTTTATTTCATAGAACTTACGATCTCACTCTCGTTTTTTATATGAAGCATTCTTTCGTAGATTTGTAGATATTAGTATGAACTTTAGGCTAAATACGAGCGATTTGGTCACTGAATTCCAGCTTAGCCCACAATTGTAAAGCCCTGTGAGATTCAACTTAACGTAGGCGAAATAAAAAATACTTCATTCTAAATGCAAATCATTACTTTACTAAATTTATTTCCCGGCTGTTCCACTTCAACATCTGAATGTCTTACTTATTTTAGGATCAAATTTTTTAGAGAGGATGGATGCCATAAAAGACCTCTTCTCGGTAGGTACGCTAAAACGATTTACAACCAAAGCAAACACTCACTCGAGAGGTGTGCAACACTTAAGAGTCTCTCTGCAAGGAAAAGGATCCGTTCCGTAGTGTTGTGAATAACAACGACTTCGTCTCACACATCCTTACACAGCATTACCATTTTATAGTAATATGCAAATTTATACTGCGTCATGTCCTTACTTCATAAACCATTTAGCTCTTTCTACGAGAGCTTCACCTGCCTTCGGTGCGGACCAAAGGTGCCTCTTGACGACGACGACATGAAATATTCCCGGATAAAGGATACATTTATGTGAATGTATGCAAATGTTAAATAATATAAACTGGTAAGACTTACCATCGTTTACGATTTGGAATTTAATAATTTTTTCATAAGTAAAGTTGATGATGACGCGTCATCATGGATGAATGAACAAATTTTGTCAAATTGATCCAATAAATTTGTATTTTTTATTGAGCTATAACTTGCATTTTTATTTTTTGGAAGGAAACAAGGAACCTAATTGATAAGAACTTTTATTAACATCCAACTCTGTGACACTTTTAATTAATTGACAACAAAAAGCTGTTGCGTGTCGAGTGTAATTAACTTAAAAAAGTCAAGAGTCAAAAGAGGTCCTCTCACAGGTCATTTTTGACGGATTATTCAATATAAGGAAAACCTTTTTTTGTGGCCCATCAGTTTTGAGTATGAGTTTGGACTTATTAAAGGAAATTCAATTAATTTGTATTGCATGACACGGCCGACCATCTACTGCCTCTTCCACATGAATGATTTTTTTTCGTTCAACTCTTCCATCAATCGATGTCATGAGAGGCTTAACTTTTGTTGGGGAAAATGAAAACCCATCAATTAAATATGATCCTGTGAAAGGGAAATATGTAAGGATTTGGGGATACAAAAGTTACGTATGGTATCGGATGAAGAAACAGGAATTCATTTCACAGAGGATGTTAGCTGTTGGAAAATAAGCCACATTTGTCCGGGTCATTCGTTGAAGGGTGGTAGACAATACATCAGGGCGTAGCTTTTGTTGTTGGCTCCTGAGACCCAGAATATCAACTCGCTACACCACACATAAGTTGGGGCTCGCTCGACTCCTTGATTAAGTAATGAATAAGAAGTCACTATGATGCACTGATGACTAATCCTGCAAAAAAAAATAAGCACAGAACATTTCATCAGTATATAGAATATTAGGTCGCTTTAACAGACAACATGCAGCTTAACAGTTAGTGGAAGACCTTGAACGCTATAAGACAAGCATAACATTCATCCAAGATATGCAATAGGATGGTAGAGGCATAAGGAATATAAAAACTGAGATTTATGACTACGGCGACTTATACATAAAATACATATACATAAATTGGCGGTGCCAATTTAATATGAATTTTTCGTTGAAAAATTACTCCTACGAAGGGTCGATTGTCCACAACGTGATCGACGCAAGACAGTACTCAAGTATCACAAAACAAAACCCCCTTCTAGCCAAGATACTGCTGCTGATGATATTCTGACCTTCTCCAAGTTAGTATTTCGAATAATTACGTAGGACAGCCAACATTACATGAAACGGCCTTCCGACAAAGTATCTAATAACCTCTAAGGAAATCCTTCACTGCCAGCAAATATGTTGTTGGTTTTACATGGTCAACTGAACGAAACTCCTGGTTTTGATGATGAGTGCCGTTAAGCATAAGCACAAACAGCTACAGGATTTATATAAACCGGCAATGCCCAGAAGAATACCTATATGAGAATATGCAAAAAAAACTTTTGCATACATCTCCCATATAAGATGACGAACCGAAATCCGCTGTCAGAAAGAATGATAGTGACTAAAGCCATTCTTCAACAACATAATGTCAGCCATATCAGTGCCAGCCAGAAAAGCTAACCATCGACCAAATATTCACATTATGGCACATCTGGGATAAAACTCAGGAACTTCAAATCGATACCCACTAGCTTTTCATAAACTTATAAAGCCGTGTATGACAGCATTTATAGACAAGTTATTGAGAGCAATATGACACCCCTGCAATACTCCTCCCCCTATGCAAAAAGACGTCGGAAAATGCAAGCCGTTCCGTCAAAAATCAAAAAAGGATTCCGACAAAGTATTATGATTTCATGTGTTTTTCATATGTGAATAATACAGAAATCTCAAGTCAACACCAGATGTACTTTTTTTCAAAAGTTCATCCAATTCCTCAAATAAGACGACGATATTCACATAATCGGCGCAAATGATTTAGAAGATGAGACTATACGAGACTATTTTCTCATTTAAAACACAAGGAAGCATCTAGTTTGATCTAAGAGTTAAAAAAATTGCTCCAAATTGTAGTATCGAACTAACGATCTCTAGGTTAGCATATAAAAATCCTATCTACTCCCGCCCATAATATAATCTCCAATTAATTTTAAAATGAGAGTGAAGGGGATTTATTTTGATAAAAAATTATAAGACACATTATTTACTTTTAATCTCTAGCGAGCGACCGATCTTTGCCACATGAATTTGAAGACTGAACTGAAACTGAACTCTTAAATGAAAAATATGATTCTCGTTTTCGTAAGTGCAAAATTGGTTGATGAAAAAGACACTTTCTTCCTTCCCACGTTATTCGTTTTTCATTCGTGTTTGTAATGTTTTTAGTGTAGAAAAGTACATTTGTATTATTTTTTAACTTCACAAAATTCAAGTAGACTTCAAATTAAACATTGTCTTTTTTCAGAGTCACTTGGAAAAAATTCTCGAGAAACCAAATCAAATTATGTCAACTGCCCGAAGATTCAGCAATAATGTTAATGTCGAGGAAATCCTAAAAGAACAGGTAAGTACAGATGAAAATTTAAAACTAATCTTGGAACTTTCAACTCAACATTCAGTTCATTTTAATTGTATTTAATAAACGGCTATTCAATTTAAACAAAGTAATCAAAAGGTTTTATTTTCCCATGCCTCAAGTTCTTGTGTGTGTTCAAACCTTTTTAATGTCAACCAAACAGATCGAATTTTAATTAGTTTATATTAATTAGCCAATTATATATATTCTTGCATTTGTTTTTCAATTTCAGCAAAACTCACGCACCCGTTTTACGGTGCTTTTCGAGTTGGGCGCCGAAAACCAATCGGCCAATATTTCTCGACCGTCGGTAAATGATTTAAGCAATTCAACTCTGGCCCAGATCGCCCAGTATGTGGCGACAAGTGCACAAACTGTTAACATATCCGATGTGCGGGAATGGGTGCGTGAACACAATAAAATCCACAGTGAAGGTGAAATCGATTGCACCAAAGCCATCCTGTGTATGCCTATTGTGAATGCCCAGAAAATCGTTATTGGCGTAGCTCAGCTCATCAACAAGGTACGTACATACGAGTTAAAGGGTTGAATTAAAATTTAATATCAATCGTCGCGGGTTTGACAGGCTCATCACGTATTGATAACCGCTAAATGGTCTTAATTGCTTTGCCATTTAGGATGACGGATGCTTCCATTTCGTGTTACAACGTTTACATGTAGAGCGACATCCGATGCATCTGTTTGGCCTGATGTGCAGTGTAGTCACGTTTTATTTGATTAGATGGGAAATTGATTATTTCACGAAGCAGAGTCCACTGATGTTATATTAATGTATACTGTTAGCGGTTACTCATAAATTATTCCGACCGATTTTTGAAATTACAAATATGCTTGACAACCTACAAATGTTTAAAATATCAAGCACCCTCTAGGATTAGGATTTTGCACATTTGATTCGAAAAAAATATGCTTTGTGTGCATTGAGAATTTCGAGGAACTCTCTTCCAAGGAAACAAGTAACAGATTGTACAAATGATTACTGAATCTCTTATAAATGCTCTTCCCTTGAGGTTGAGTAAGCCGCACCTAGACCTTAGGGGCCAGTTATAGCGATCATTAAAAACCATCATTAAAAAATTTCAATTGGATAATTTTGTGTGTTAGAAAAAGATTTAAAATATGAAACTTATGCCAATCGATGGCAAATCAATTGAAATAATTTATTTTGACAAAAAACAAATCCGGGAAACAGTATTTTTTATTTAAAAATCATTTATTTATTTTAATGATGAAAATTGATTTTACTGAACAGCTGATTGTCATTTGACAGAATAATGGAACATTTCGTTCCAGTGTTTGTGGTCCATTTTTTTAATGTTCCCATCCCATCAGTAAAAAGTTTACTGAAGCATTTTGCATCATTAAAACAAATTTGAGGTTATGGCTGGTGTGGTTGGCCTGTAAATTCTGACACAACTTTAATGATCGCTATAAGGGGCCAGTTATAGCTATCATTGAAATGCATCATTGAAAAACTTTAAACCCATTTTTTACATGTTTTCCTTTGATTAGTTACACAAATGATATACCAATCTATAGCAAATGATACGAAGAATTTTTTTCGACAAGAAAAAACCAATTTGCACAAATATTTTTTATTAAAAATGTATTTATCTGTTTTCCTGATGCAAATTCGTTTTTCGTGTCAGCTTTTTTTTGACAAAAAGTGGAACAACTCGTTCCACTGATTTGAATTCCAATTTCGTTCAGTTCCAATGACATATTTGTATCCGAAAAATTTGTTCGTGTGTATTTCAACCAGGAAAATTTTTCCAATGACAGAAAATTTCAATGATTGCTATAACTGACCTCTCAAAAAATTCCAATGATTTGTTTCAATGATGCATTTCAATGATAGCTATAAATGGCCCCTAACTACCCGTACGTAAAAAATTCCAGTTTCCAGCCGTTTCAACTTTTAATGATGGATTTTTAATGATCGATATAACTGGCGCCTCAATACAATATGACTTATCATCTCGCGTGAACTAATGTCTTCAAAGTAGTTTGGCACTTTTATTACATATATTTCAAGTTGCAATACTCGTCGTGTAAACGTGATTGAATCGTATTTCTATGAGTTTCGTGCAAGTTTCTGTATGCAATGCCCTCCACTCAGACCTTGTAGACCAGTTAAACTCAATATTGACTTCATTAAAGAGATCTGACCATTCATTGACCCATTAAATCTGCTTTCTCACGATAATATCACATTGTTTTCTCTGCAGTCTGTTTTCGGGAAGGGTGCCTACAATGAATATATTTGAAATGGAGTTAAAGTGTTGCAAGAAACGCTATTGGAAGTCCTGTTTCTAAGTAGAGCACGTTATTTCGTGTGTTACTTGGTAGGGAAAAACATCTTTTAATGAAAAACCGTTGCAACAGTTTTTCAACTTCGTTATGTTCAAAATAACCCCAAATTTGTGGACAGTAGTTCAATATCGATTTTGAAGCACCTTCATATATTTTATAGTTAGCTGGGTGTTGTATCTTTTTGTTCTTCAGGAATATTGTCCAGGTTGTATTTATTGAATTTTTAGACATTGCAAATCTCTGTGTTAGACGTTCTGGTAAAGATATTTTGTAAGTCAGAGTTAATTCTTGGTACTTATACTTGTTGGATATTTTGATGTCATCATTATTAAAAGTCCATTTTTCTTCAGCTGCCCGGTCCACGTCCACCGTTTCGAAAAATCACTATTTCTGACTTTTCTAAATTTACCAGCAGATTTTATTTTGTGCAATAATATGCGAAACTATTTATCATTGCTTGTAGTAGCACAATATCATCTGTATAGTCAGACTTTTACTGATATGCCTCCAGCTTTAACAGTTACTCCAACTGGTAGATCAAATTCTAGGTTATCGAACAGATGATGAATAGAAGAGCACTAAGAAAACATCCCTCTTTTACTCCTCGATTGATAGAAAAGAAGTCGCTGATATTTGATCCATTCCATACAGTTGCAGTGTTGTTGCAAAAGAGAGCCTGGATTGAAAGCATTTTTTGGATAACCCCAAAAGTTTCAGTTTGTGAACTAATGCATCTCGGTTTATATCGTCAAACGCAGCCTTTGTATATACACTGTCTAGAGAAGGTATATACAATGACGCAGCTTTTAAATCTATGAAAAACGCATTCCGGCTACGTTATCCTTTACCAATGCAATAGCTGATTGGACTTCAACCATTTTAATGTCTTCATTAAGCAAAATTATATGTATATCTGTGTTTAAATTATATTCGTATGATAATTCTGTAGATGTGGTTGAATTGAGTAGGTTCTGGAAGTGTGTTCCTGAAGTCTTTTATTGCGTCAACAGAACTTTATGATGGACAACATAGTAGTCGATGATCGAAGACCCTCTGCTGCTCACAAATGTGTACATTCGCGAGTACTGTCTTCATATCCTGTCCCGTTCAAAATAATGGCTCCTATTTCTTCCAAAAATTCCGTAAATTCCGAAGTTGTGGCTGTAGAAACTATATTCTCCTTCCCAAACTGGATATCAATGCTCCCTTTCGTGCCAGTTCTTATGTTAAAGTCGCCTACGAAAATAAAGTTATTCTGCTCTGTTTCATCAAAAAATGTTATAAGTTGAATAAAATCGCTTTTCCAATGACTGCAGTTGATGTACGCAGGAACAGGGTTGAGAAGGGCTCCTTCAAAATGTCGTCTGAGGAAAAGAGTTTCACAGTGTTTGACAAAACTGAATTCATGAACTTGTTCTACATATTATTTTGTATTCCTCCGGTAGAAACGGCCGGCGCAGTTGCTTGTTTTTCCTCGTGTTTATTGTTGTGCAGCTACTTCATGGTGAACTCATCGTTGCGCGTGGTTAGCAGTCAGATGGGGGACCGTCCGAAAACCAACTGCGTACTGTTGACATGTGTTATGAGTTTTTTGTTTTCCGTTCTCTCCCGTTCTCCTGTTCTATCCTGTATTAATGTCGTATTGTGTGTTGTCTTGTAATTGTCTGAGCCAATGGCTTCTATAGCCAGTGCTCAATGCTCATAGGTGTCACTATTTCGTTGAATTATCTGCTTAGTAGATTAATATGTAATGTAGGGTTTCCAGAGCATCTCTTTTAAAGAGAACATGTTCTCTTTTTTCAATTCAGATCTATTTTACACTCTCTTTTTTATAAAATTCTTTTTTTGTTTTCTTTTTTTTTACATGTCCTCTTCTTAGTCTCTTTTTCTACAAAATTTGTTTCCTTCCTTCCTTCAATTTTTAAATTTCAACATCAAAATAATTGTTCATATAAAACTACATTAACACGTTTAAAAAGAGTTTCAAGAGTCGAAATTCAGGCCCTTATTTTGAAAATAAAAGGTTGTTTTTCTTATAAATTTAGGTAGATTTACTTCTGATTTGGATAACTGTCAAACTAGCTGTCATACTAATCACCATGCAACACCTACAAATCTTATAAGCTTATAGAGCCCTTCGTCAAGTTTACGGTGTGCATAATCGTTCATCTGTGAGTCAGTGAGTTACAAAGAAGCTTAAGGGGGGGGGGGGGGATAGTATCGTTTGAATCTTTGAAAATGTTCTCATTTTTTCTACTTTCATTATGGACACCCTAATGTAATGTAATCTAATGTTTCATACTTTTAAATTTAATCGGTGCAAATTTTGTTATTCTCCAATGAATATTTTTACCCTGTTCTCCAGAAAGTTACATTATTTGATAAATTAATTTTCTCTTTAAATTAAGTTTTTTCTTTAGTATCTATAACTGAATTACATTTAAATGAGTTAATGATTTGACGACTCGACTACCTTACAACTAAACTCTATGGTAGGCAGCATGCACACATTGGGCATGCACACATGAGATGATTTCAACCTGGGGGATAACCGTTTTCAAACCTTACTTCAAGCACACACTAGATGAATATAAATTACTCTGGTTTTCCGGGTTGGTACTGATTTAACCACTTTTCCGTGCATTTGAGTGTATGGAGACTGATCATTTTCTCTGCATCTTCTTGTATCCGTTGTATCGTTCGTTCAAATCTATTCAGCATACAAAAAAGAAAAAGAACTGCAACTCATACCGACCATGCCCTGCAAACCCTGAAATTTTAGTTTACGTATGTGAATACGTGTGAGATTCGTGTGAGAAGCAGCCAATCAGCCATACGTTTCGTGCCCACATAAATGCAAACGTAAACAAACAGTTGTCGTTCTTGTTTCTTTTTTCTATGTTAGTCAATACGTCTTTATGTTCTTATCGCCGTTGTTTGTTTATTATTTCTTCTATCTGTGAGGGTAAAGGGTATGGATCGTCTTTTAGATTAGGGCTTACACATAAAAATAAGATCGGACCGTTGGAGCACTTGCATGACCATATGTCTAGTCATCATAACAAGAAGCTGTACTTAGAGAGGTGCACTCTCACTGTAGTTATGTAAAAGCACAGTACACATAACTAAGGTATTATATTGCGCAGGTTGTCGAAATTTGATGTCACTTTGTATTAAAAATGGCGGTTCTCAGAGACCTACATAAAACTTATTTTCTTGTTTATTAAAAAGCTTTTTTATAAATTATTTACCACAAATACCTTAAAATATAGCCACGAGTTCTATTTTTCAGAACAAATAAACAAGCTAATGGTCTCTGGCGGCCGCCATTTTTCTTTGATTTTGACAGATGCGCGGAAGTTGCAAAAATAAAACCTCTCATGATATTATCTTAGATATGTGTACTGGGATGTAAAATATGAACTACTGGATAAAATTATAACGTTCACAAATTCACACCTCCTTGTTCATTAATTCCATTCATCGGTAAAGGGCACCAAACAGTTAAACTTGGTCAATGCAAGGGTTTTTGACGCATGCAGTGCTGCAACTAAAACAGATGTGCATATATTCTTTCTCATTTATCATGTCAAGTTCTGTCAAATCGAAAATTACAATTAATTGTTGTCTTTCAAAACTGCATTTAGCCAATTCAAGTTTCAGAGCCTTCCGAGCTCTATGATTTTCCAGAAACTTTAAAAAAAACTCAAAGATGCTGTCAAAAAATGAATCTTAAAACTGTTGCTCAATTTTAATTTTTCAAAGGAAATTTGTAAGTAAGAAAGAAATAAATATTTTTTGGCGTTTTATGGTAAATTTTGTTCAGATACATTTCTCCGAAAGCTTATGATTTAAATACCAGTGATGCCAAATACCAAATATTTGCTATTTTTTTCGTTTTTTGTTGTAGCTGCACTGAATCTAGGCATTTACTTTAGAAATATCTCCCAAAATGTGGCGTGGCTAACCTTATTAAAACCGGTTTGTGGAAGCCGTGAAATAAGATAGATGGCAATAAGGTCTATTCGATCTTATTTCAATTGCCATTTTTTGTCTTCGAAAATATTTTCCTCATCTTAGGACATGATGTAGAAAACGTAAAGTCGATTGAGTCGGAATCGACGTTATTACCATCTTCTTTGTGTAATTATACACTTTCGCGTTTTTTGGCTTTAAAAAATTCAAAATTGGACCGATTTTCATGATTCTTTTTTTAAAATGTCCATTTTGAATTTGAAAAAAATTCAAAAATACTTATTTGTTTATATTAGCTGGAAAAGTTAAAAATTTGTTTGTGTTCATGAAAAACGTTCCAGTTTTATTTTTTGCACAGCCAAAAAACAGGAGACCGCAAAAGTGTATAATTACCCTACTTTTTTTCAACGCGACAAGGGTTGAATTTTAAAATCCTCAAACTTCAAGTCTTTTTTTAAATATCCCAATGAAGCTGCCCTTATAAATTCTAAGAATAAACTGTATTTAAAAACATAAATCTGCATCAAAATCATAAGGTGGGTTTGTCTTATCAGAATACCCAAGGCAACTTAATTTTTTAATAACTACCCAAACACTTGATTATAATCTTTTACACATTTTTAGGTAAAACATCAAATTCAAAACAATTATTTTCCAACATAACTCACAAGCTTACAGGTTGAATCTATATGAGTTTATTTTATGTCCTAAAGATTGTTTTCACAGAGCAGATTTTAAATGTCGTTGTATGATTTTTTTATGAGACAACATCCAATCTACTCATCAAAAAGTCATTAAAAATTGTTTACTTCAAGCGAAAGGGGATATGCGATTAATAAAAAAAAACAGTTTCACTTTAACTCCACCGTTATGTATTTTTCTAATTCAATTTTAATTAATGCTTTAGCTAAAATATTTACATAGAAAACTGAGTCCTTAATTTATGTAGAAAAAAATAACCATCCTTGTGGAGAACTGTTAGTTTTAAGGTTTAACGACTTCTGTTCTTATTCCCACCAGGATTGGCAAGTAAGGACGTTATTATTGTAATGATGTGGATATACAAATTGGTTTTGAATTCTTCGAGAGGGAAGACAAAAAACATTTAGAATATAATTTTCTTTTAGTTTAATGACATTTAACTAATTGACATGAAAAAGCCATTAAGCTGAATCATTTTGCATTTTTTCTGTAAGACAGACTGTGTTCTTTTAATTCACCTTCTTCATTCGAGATTTGAATTGTTCGTTCACTGGGTTATTAGATGGAGGTCACGAACAAAAAGATATCTTCCACAAGCCATCTGAGGGACATAAGCCGATTATTGGTAAAAAAAAGATTGTCTCCAATAAACTGAAAATTTGCAGACTTAAGGGAAAATTCTTCGTAGGACACACCTTAAAATTTCACGATGATGGTTAAGTCATCAAAAATTATGTCTTTTAACTTGACCTATGTCATTTTTGGGGTCATTCTGAACATGAGTATATAGTTTTTGTTCACTTTTTTCTTCGTTGAAAATAGACGATTATTACTTTTCACGTTTGCACATTATGCTCAATAAAAGACAAAATATTTTATTTCGTTCGCTTCTTATTATTTTTGCCAATAAATTCAATGATTTTTGCCGTATAATAGTAAATTACAATTATTTAATCGACTTCTTAGCTGATTTTAATACCCTCAGAATTTATTTGTCGTAAGTGTGGCTCTGTGATGAAATTCTCTCGCGAACGCCTGCACTTCTTCACAAATAATCCATTGCCGACGTCAAAAAATACGCCTAGTTTGGAGTAATGAAAGGCTATCTTGATCTTCATCTTCTTGAGACATTGGCAACCGCACCAGGCAAAAATCATGGAAGGTCTTCCACACACACAAGATCATGTAACATTAAGCTGGATAACTCGTTGTCGCAAGGTATTTCACTACTTCTCTTTACTGTTATCTTCACTTGTTTACTCTTTTCTGTTTACTTTATACGTTTTTCTACATTTTTATTTTTTCTACCTCTATCTCTCTTGTCTTAAATGGGTTCGACGGACATCCCGACGAGTCGGTGGCCCAAACTCCACAGTCCACAGCGACGAGACCAAAATTGGCGACCACCGAAAATACAGTCGTGGTCGGCTGCTTGCATGTGACTGGCTTTTCGGGGGAAATGACACCGTCACTAAAGAGTGTTTTATGGTGCCCGTACCGAATCGGTCCCACGGTACTCTCATCAAACTTATTTAAGAACACATTCGCCTGGAGACAACAATAATGTCTGACTCTTTGCCTGGCTACCAAAATCTAAGAAAGCATGGCTTGTACCACCTCACAGTTAATCACCGTGTAAACTTCGGGGATCCAATAACGTTATGCTCACACTCAAAATATTGAGAGATTACTGCGGTGCGGGATCTTCACGACAACATCCCTACATACGGAATCCTTCGGCATCACTGCCACCTGTACATTACCGAATATTTATTCAAACGATCATTTTCATACACTGTACGTTTTGAGGTTTTTCTCGCAGAAGTTGCCCTTCACTACCCTCTCTTTATAGATGACGTAGTGTCTGCTTCATATGTAATTATTAACTCTTGTCCTATTCTTCTTTTGTTGGTATTTTCTTTAATAAATTTCTTTTTTCAATTGCTTTTCGATTACTTTTTTTCTTCATACATCCCCCCTGCCGTTATTATTTCCCCTAAGTCACATCACCATCCTCTTACCTTTTCTCCTCTCCACCGTTTCTTCTCATTTCATTCTATATCCTTCAATAGGCGGAGCAGAGTCTGATTTGCAAAAAAATAATTGACTGAGCATTCTGAGAAAATTCTGAACGCAATTAACGCCACTTTAGAGTTGTAAGCTATTTCACTCTATCCCACGCACATTGCCTACACCTTTCTTCCATAAATGGATGCTAAAGCGAAAGAGACAATAGTATATGCATAATACTGCCGCCTATGAAAGAGAAATATGAGAAGTGTCAATTTGTGACAGCCAAGTGCTAGAACGTATTTCAAAATTATATCTGAGCGCTCAGATCACGCTCGGTTCAGAGAATTGTCAGAGTATGCTCAGAATGCTCAGCCTCTGTTCAGATCCCTTTTCTGAGTGAATAAAGAAAAATGCCTAATATACACTGTTTTAGCTTCATCAATTCTCAGTTTTTCATTGATATTGGGGCAGCGTAAAAGGGAACTTCTCCGTTATCGATGGCTGGCATTATTGCTTCCATTGCGCTTATGTACCGTCGTTCCTGATTGGCTATTCCGCTAATGAGTGGATTCGGGTGGCTGCTGACTTGTCCTATTAGAGCTTCTTGGTTGACAGGGTGAGGTATTCTATAGGGTTATCTATAGGGATGATTCCAGCTTCTTCTTAGAGTTGTTCATTCCTGAAGTGCCTCTGTCTTGGATGATTGAAAAATAACCCTGTGCATGTTCTTAAAATTTTCCTCTCAAACAAGGCTAGCCTCCTCATGCTGGTTTTTGAAATCGTGAACCAAGAGGAAAGATGTAGCTGATGATTGGTCATATGAGTTGCTTGTATGTATATGAGAAGCTTGGTTGGTTGGCTTAGTCCAGTACCTACGCTTCCGCATTAGGGGATGTAGTCGATGAAAAGCAAAGTTGACTTTCCTGAAAAGAGTGGGTCAGGTGGGCTTGATTTGAATGTTTCTTCAAAATAACTAGGAAATGCCTGGGCGTTGTCCTGTGCTGATGTTGCCTCTCCATTGCGTGTGTTAATTGTTTCGGGTATTGGAGCCTTTTTCCCAGTTATTCGATCTAGTTTCCTGAAGGCGTTAGGTCCAGTTTTGATTTTGTGCAGTCTTTTCTGAATCTGTATGTATGAAATCGGATTGCGTTTCTGAACATTATGTTCACACATTCAAGCTCACTCCTGACAGTTTGGTAGGATGTTAACTGTGTTTAGTTCTCTCTAATAGATCATTTGAAGGCATTTTCTCAGTTGGTGTTTGCTATCGTATAGGATCTGTACGTACTCAGGGAGGTGCTAGTATCTATCTTTGGATTTGTTTGCATGTTTTTGGTTGTCCAATGCTTCTTGTGACAGTCTGCTCTAGATTCTCAATTGCTGCATCTATTTCCATGTCATTCAAGTTCCTGTTTGAGGATGGTGGCACAATTCGTTCTTCGATGTCACTACTAAGCCGTTTAGCGTCAAATTTAACTTAGTTAATGTAGTGTTCCGTGGATTCCTAGTGAACAAGAATGGGTTGGTTGAGCCGGATGGAGTTGCACTGCTCTATGGTTGGAATCACTCTTAAGTGCCATGCAGGTATAATTACTGAAGAAGAATATTGACTAAATTAGGTGTTGCTAGAAATAAATCTAGTGTTGAAGCTGTTCGTGGAAAAGTGGGCTTTGGTTGGGAAACTGCTACTAAGGAATGTTTCATGGTGTCTATCCATAGACGATGCCGAGCATTAAAACCCGCCAATTAGTCCATAAGTACTTATCTCGAAAAGGTGGCTGAGAGTTTGGAGGTCTCTTTTGATATTTCGACTGCTGGAGCCCCTCTTGAAATACGCGCTGATTATAGTGAGGGTTTCGTCTCTCCCTAGCTTTAACTTTATGGAGGTTGCATCGCTAGTCACCAGGTTGTTAATGCTAATTTCAGTTGCGTTGGATGCGATTTTCTCCTTGATGTAGATAGCAGTTCCTCCTCGTTCCTCGTTTTTGTTTTTCCTAAACATTTTATTACTTGTGAAATCGCACACGTATTTTCTTCCCTAGTTGGTGGCAATGTGAACAGCTGGCAATTCCTGCATTAAACAAGATCATTGTTTTTGAGGCGTTCCCAATGTACCTTCTGGTTCATCAGCAAGGTTTTTGTATACACTTGGCTGGGGTCGATAGTTTTATCTTTGTATATACACTGCATATAGTACTATCATGGAGCACCATTTTTACTTGCGATTATAGGGACTATAAGGCAAGTTTAGAATTCGTGAAAATAAAAAAATTCGAGATAACAATCAAACATGACATTACGATCATAGAGAAACCTAAAAAAGTCATTGGCAAAAAAATTTCCGTATATATATATATAAAGTATATTAACGGGACCATTCATGTAACCGTTTTTTTTAATTTTTGGCTTGCTCGGTAACGGCTCAATGAATTTCTGTTGAATTTTATATTTGAGAAGACAAAGCTGTTGCAAATCTTCCCCAAAGCCTTGATTTGATCGGGGAAACTTTGATTCCTCTGAAGCGAATGAAAATTCCTTAGAATCTACTTAGTCTCCGAAGCTAATAATAAAGCAAGCGATGAAAATAACAAATGAGAATGAGAGAACCGCAACAAATGTTTGGTCCTAGCGTGATTGCGATTGTGTTCCCTTCTTCTTACCGCTTTTCAACTCCTTATAATTAGAATAAATACTTCGTCACGCAGCTTTATATATCGATGTATAAAAGGGGACTTACTTGGTCACTGATCACTGAAGTTTGTCTTTCTTTATGTGTATGTATCTGCTATTTCCGACTCGCCGACTAAAACAGTAGAAACAAATTTAACTGCATACCTACATGTTTGACATGGACTTTTTCATCGCTAACTGCAAATACTTTATAATTAAGCTGATATACGCCTTAAGTAGGCTTTCCATGCATCTTCATCTTCATCTGTAAAAAAAGAGGACACAATACACAAATCATACTTGTGCGATAGAGAGGGGAGACCAAGATCATCTTCATGTATGAAGATTATAGGAAGTATTAATCTGAAGATAGCAGATTATAGTGAAGATAAACATGTTCATCTTTCATCTTTATTATAGCATTTCATCTGCAACATTGTTTTTTTTTGTTCGGGTGAGTATTTCAATCAATGTTGAACCATCAATTTAAAAAAAAATACTTAAATAACACAAACTACAGGTTTTCTAATAATGACATACTAAAAAAAATTTTAAATATTTTTTCGAAAAGTTGTTCAAAAAAAAAACGACTTTAAAAAAAACTGGTCGAACGACCATTTAGTTTCAAAATTTTATTGCATACTTAGTTTTTCAGAGAAAACTCTTAAATTGCTTAATCAAATTACGCATTTACGAAAAAAATATATTTTTTATTTTAACATACATATGCAGCCACTAAGCAATTATCTAGCATAAAAACAAGTTCGAGCGACCCAGTCGTGCATTTTTTTAATTTTATTCTACGAAGTGACCGCACATAATGTGCAAGTACGGGCAATCCAGTCGTGCAATTTATTTTGTATTGGAATTTGGATTTACATATGTATATCTTCATTTTTTAGCAAATGGCAAAGAATATTAGTTTTTCTTATTTTTGTTACTTTATATTTTGATAGAAATTGGAAGCTTTTTTGGTTTTTGTCTATGTTAAATGTACTTCTTTCCGAAGTGTAAGTTAACACATCACTCGTATTATATTATTCATCACAACTCGTACGCACTATAACCCCAAGCGGAAACCAAAAAAACATAAAAACCCAAGATACCGGAAATCATAAAAACCCAAGATAACATAAGAATCAATAGCATCAATAGACGACACACACAGGTCACGTCCGAACCATGATCGTGTCCGATTTTTATTACTTTCTTCATCATCCCTTTCACACACTGCATACAATTAGGAATGCAGCTACTACCCATACCCAACAGTATATAAACTACAGCGCACACTCATCATGATCTTCAGTTTACACATCATCCTGCTGTCACGCTGTTTATCGTTTAAGTAGAAATAAGTTTGTAATAATTTAAGTCGAAATATTGAATAAAGTTTTTTTTTTAATAAATAAATTAACTTAATATTAATTGGGGGCTCAACCGGGATTTTTCAAAGAAATTTGTGTTAACCACTGACGCATCGGATGACGCAGTTGGAGCAGTCCTATCACAGGACAACAAACCGATAACATTTATATCAAAAACTCTCAGCAAATCAGAACGAAGTTATGCCGCAAATGAGAAAGAACTCTTTGCAATCGTTTACGCTTTGAAGAATTTGAGAAATTATTTATATGGTGTCACAAGCTTAGAGATCCACACGGATCATCAACCTCTCACCTTTGCAGTTTCACCAAGAAACCCGAACGCCAAGGTGAAGAGATGGCACGCTCTAATAGAAGAGCATGCACCTAAAATGATCTATAAACCAGGTCATACTAACGTAGTCGCTGACGCTCTGTCAAGACAAAACCTAAACCAGATATCTGATACAAACACGATACACTCAGCCGAAAGTAGCGAAGAAAATGACATTGATCTCATAGACAGACCGGTAAATCAATACGGCCAACAAGTAATAATAAATAAAGGTATCGAGACAATACATGATCAATTAACTCCATTTCCCAGTAGGAAACGACATTTAATAACCTACGCAGACCCTAAAGATGTAATTCCTATATTTAAAGAATACCTACAAGACGGAATAATAGCCCTATACACAACTTCTGAGGTTATTTACGAGATAAAAAGATATCTTAAAAGAAAATTTTAAAAACAAGTTCATCAGAGCAAAGTATTTTGCCGATGATATCATGAACAAAGATGATCAAACAGAGATAATAAAACAAACTCATTGTCGAGCGCATAGAAATGCCAGAGAGAATGTAAAACAAATCCTAGAACAGTATTATTGGCCTAAAATGCAAGATGAATTCTTGCAATACATCAAACATTGCGAGGTATGTAATATTAATAAATATAATAGACACCCTAACCTGCAGCCCATTGGTGAGGCACCAATTCCGAAAAAGGAGGGAGAATCAATTCACATTGATGTTATGTTCGCTGAAAGGCAAACATTTCTCACATGTATAGACGCATACTCAAAATTCCTAATTATAAAACATATTGATAATAGACAAGATATGTCAAACAAAGTTTTGGAACTACTGCAAATATTTCCAGCATGCAAACATATAACATGTGACCAAGACTTAGCCTTCACATCCACAGTCTTCACGACTCTTATGGAAAGATCCAACATAACCTTATACTATGTTCCGACAAACCATAGTACGTCCAACGGACAAGTTGAACGAGTACATAGTACACTACAAGAAACAGCGAGATGTATAAAAACAGAACACTCGTTACTCGAACCTGTAGAAATATTCGTAAGAGCGGCAAAGGAATACAACTTAACAATTCATTCTGTAACTCAGAAAAAACCTATAGACATTCTATTCAATAAAACATTCCATGAAGACACTCCTCTCAAATTAACTATCGCCCAAGACAAAATGATAGAATATAATAATAGGAATAGGAAAACCAAAAATATAAAACCCAAAGATGTAGTATACCAAAAGGACCCTACAGTAAGGAACAAGTTGCAACCTAAGTTTAAAAAGAGAATAGTTAAAGAAGATTAAGGAAATAAAGTAAAATTAAGCAACGATAAAATAATCCATAAAGATAACTTGAAATTCTAGTTTTCAAGAAATGGACATCCTACCATTAATTTTCTTTCTCGCTGCAACCCAAGCGGAATTACTCGATTATACTCGAGAAAATTATATCCTAATAGAAGTAGATGACGTGCTCCTATACGAGAATACGTCAACTATATTTCACGTGACAAACCTCACGTACATACAGAATTTCGTCGACACAACGTGGAGGGAATTAGAAATAGAACATGACACTACTAGTTACCCTGACACTCCCAGACACCCAAAACATGACAACAATTTAAACATAATACAAACGTTCCTTGATCAGCTAACAATTTCAAGACCAAAAAGAGCAATAGAAACAATTGGTAAAATTTGGAAATGGATCGCGGGTTCACCAGATCACGATGATAAAGTAGCCATAGAGAATAAGATAAATGATTTAATAACCAATAACAATAAGCAATTCGTTACTAACTCTAAGAAATTTGACGCTATTAAAAGTGTTAAAAGAGACATCAAAGATGATCTCATTGCGGAAAAATGTAAACTTTTTATTTTAGAATTACAAAATATATTAACCACTCTTACTTTAGCAAAGCGTCGGATACTTAATCCAACCATTCTAAACCATAAAGAAATAAGTAAAATCATTCAAAAAGAACAAACAGAACTAACAATTTATGAACTTATTGATATATCTAAATTTAAAATTGTCCAAAATGATAATATCATTGCTATAATGATTGAATATCCTATTCTATATAAGAAATGTAAACTTTATGAAACTAGAGCATTAAGCCGGCCTGACGGCAAATTAATTATCAACAAAGAAATAGCTAAATGTGTTAACACATATCAAAATGTTAAAGAATGTAAATTTGAATTAAGATTTAATTATTGTAAAACTCAAAAAGATAATAACACTTGTTTAATAGACCTACTACACAATGAACGAGCTTTGTGCAACAAAACAAAAGAAAAAGATTTAGATTTAGAGGTTATCAAGGATGGATCAATTCTGCTTACTGGAAATCATCAAGTGGGAAACCAAACTATTATGGGAACATACTTATTAACATTCGAAAAAACAGCAACAATAGATGGAAAAATATACGAGAACCCCACGGGACAAATCAACACGTTCCTGAAAACATACACGGTCAACGAATATGACATAGGCTCATACTTCGAAGCACTGGACGAGAAACTTAAGATGGAAAACATCAACCTATTACAGACGATTCAACAAGAAATAACAAGCAGCCCTATTGTATCCACATTCGGATTGATAGTCTTAATAATTCTTGTTATCATAACTACAATTTTAATAATATATTTCAGAGGACCAAGACAACCTCCTCTCACTAAAGAAGAATACATGAGTCTACAAGTTCAAGACATAATGAACAGAGTGCACGCACAATCAACATAAATATCGGGACGATATTTTATTAACGAAGGGGGAAGTTAACACATCACTCGTATTATATTATTCATCACAACTCGTACGCACTATAACCCCAAGCGGAAACCAAAAAAACATAAAAACCCAAGATACCAAGATACACACACAGGTCACGTCCGAACCATGATCGTGTCCGATTTTTATTACTTTCTTCATTATCCCTTTCACACACTGCATACAATTAGGAATGCAGCTACTACCCATACCCAACAGTATATAAACTACAGCGCACACTCATCATACTCTTCAGTTTACGCATCATCCTGCTGTCACGCTGTTTATCGTTTAAGTAGAAATAAGTTTGTAATAATTTAAGTCGAAATTTTGAATAAAGTTTTTTTTTTAATAAATAAATTAACTTAATATTAATTTGTATTTAATTGGAGCACTCGAATATGCTCAATGAAAATGTCAAAAAGTTATAGTAAATTCATGGGAAGTCTTTAGTATATACTAAAATAGAAAATCTTATATATTAGTGATTTACATTGGTCCAGGCTGTCTTATGGGCATAACACCTAAGACAGTTTGATTATTACAGAAGTTAATTTAGATTTTCACTGCGCAGTTCGACTTAATCAGAGTTGTGTTTTTGTATGTAAGTATTTTTAAATGGTAAGTGATTTTTGTGTCGTGTATTCAAATGTTCGTGGTTTAAGAAAGATTTTCTTTCACGTGTACGTCTACACTGTTCGACACAGGCCAGCTGTTTTGGCATTAAGTGAAACTCAGGTTGGAGTAAATACTGATTTATCAGAATTTGCTCTACATGGGTATAGCTTGGTGCCATTACTCTTTTCCCATTATGGTCTCGTGGTCTATGTTAGGAATGATATTGCTTGCCAGAGCCTTCTCCAATATGGGCAATGTTCCAACACGGACTTTAACTTCTTATGGCTCAAATTCACTGTCCGCAAGCATGTCATTCATTATTGTTTTATTTACAGGAGTCCAAATCTTGACAGTAATTCGACTTGTAACGAGTTTGATGCACTGTCTGATTCCATCTCGAAAATTGTTTCCCTTTGTCCTCGCACTGAAATCGTTATTGCGGGCGATTTCAATGTACACAATTCCAACTGGCTCCGCTATTCTGGCCAGACAACACCCGAAGGAAGGTATGTCGAGCTCTTTGCCGGGTTACATCACCTTACTCAACTGATCGATGTGCCAACGCGTATACCGGATGTTGCTGGGCAAGCCGTCCATACTCTTGACTTGTTTCTTACTTCTCACCCTGATAAATATACCATTAGTGTAACTTCTCCATTTGGCACTTCAGACCATTGTATCATTTCAGCTAATTTCTCATCCCCCACCCATCCAGTTAAAGTAAAACTTCCCACCAGGACTGTTTGGCAATACGAGAAAGCCAACTGGGACGGCCTGAATATCTTTTTCCGAAACTAACTGGTCACTATGCTTCCTTGATAGTGACATTGATGCCAGTACTGAAATGATCACAAATGTGATTCTTCTAGGGATGCGTGCTTTTATTCCTAACAGAGTTAAAAACATCAAACCTAAAGAAAAGTCATGGTTTAATTCTGAGTGTAAAGAAGCTATAAGACTCAAAGTTTCCGATCTTGCAAAGCCAACCCTACAGAGGAAAATCGGAAAAAGCACAAACAAGCAAGGAACTCATGCAACTCCGTTATTGAAAGGACCAAATTTTTGCATGACCAAAAATTACGGCAAAAAATTCTGCAGTGTCCCAAAGGCAGTACAAATTTTTGGTCATTTGTAAAAAATATAAAAAACTCCTCGACATCTTCAGTTCCAACGCTCATCGACAATAACAAACCAATTGTTTACTCTTCAGAGAAGGCAAACTTGTTAGCCGCCCATTTCGCTGCCAGCTCCACGCTGCCTCAAAGCAACGTTGCCCGTCCTGTACTTGAGAATGTAAATTTTTCCATGGGACAGATTTTTTTTCCGCACTCGTACAGTAGCAAGAGTTCTCAAAGATCTCGATATACACAAATCCGCTGGCCCGGATGGTATACCCCCGATTCTTCTGAAGAGGTTTTCTTCCACACTGGCAAAGCCACTGCGTAAGCTTTTCCATCGCTCCTACTCTTCTGGAATCTTTCCTAGAAGATGGAAAACAGCATTTGTCCAGCCTGTCCCTAAGAAAGGTGACCCATCCTCCCCCTCCTCCTACCGACCCATAGCACTGACATCCCTTCTTTCTAAGCTGATTAACCGTCAGCTTAAGGAATATCTCGAAGATCGAAAGTTTCTCCATGACCGTCAGTACGGCTTCCGCAGCAACCGTTCCACTGGTGATCTGATGGCATATCTCACCGAACAGTGGAACAAATCTTTACATCGTTTTGGTGAAAGTAAGATTATTGCTCTGGATATCACCAAGGCATTCGACAGAGTTTGGCATGAAGCTCTTTTATCGAAAATGCGTGCTTTTGGGATCGATGATACACTTGTTCGTTGGATTAGAAGCTATCTTCTGGACCGTTCAATACAAGTTGTATTGGACGGATTCAAGTCTGATTCGCACAAAATAAATGCTGGTGTGCCCCAGGGCTCTGTTCTGTCTCCGACTCTTTTCCTCATTTTTATAAATGATCTTCTGTCTGTTACTTCTAATCCACTTAACTGTTTTGCTGACGACTCTACCCTCAGCTTTTCATATTTGTTCGATAATTCACGTCCTTCGCCTTCGGACGTACAATTGCAACGGTACCATATGTCAAGCTCATTAAACTCCGATTTATACAGAATTGTCAAATGGGGTAATAGAAATTGTGTGAAGTTTAATGCTTCGAAAACTCAATGCTGTCTTCTGTCGTTAAAGCTAAACATTCCCCCAATGCCATTGTCCATGAATGGCACTTACATCGAAGAAACCGAAAAGCTCTCAGTACTCGGTATGTGTGTCAACGACGACCTCCGTTGGAACGACCATATATTTGAGATCGCTAAGAATGCTGCAAAGTGCTTAGGTTTCCTGTATCGGTGTAAGAAGTATTTTTCCCCATCTGATCTGGCTACAATTTATAAGGCGTTTATACGCCCTAAACTCGAGTATAACTCCCACCTCTGGGCAGGTGCTTCGCAAACATCGCTTCTCATGCTTCATAGAATACAAAATCGAGCGTTAAGATTGATAGGAAATAGAACTGCCGCTGAAACAATTGCCCCACTCGAACACCGACGCAATGTTTCATGTCTTTCCTTATTTTATCGTTTCTTTTACACAAAATGTTCACTCGAAGTAGCCAGTTGCATTCCTCCCCTTAAAAGTTTCTCCCGTAATACTCGTCTCGCAAGGAATGCTCATCAGTTCACCCTGGAGCCCAATTTCGGACGTACCGTGAAATATAGGGATTCTTTTTTTAGCCGAACAACACGAATTTGGAATAGTTTACCCGGCGGGATTTTCCCTTGCCATTTTGATCTGCTGACATTCAAAACCAATGTTAATCGGCACCTCCTATCTCTCCCCTCCCTATCTTCGTAATGCCGTGTGTTCTACATTAAAAGGGAAACACATAATCCCTTGTGCGCGCGTTAATTAAAAAAAAAAAAAAAAAACCAAACATACTAAATTTGAAGGTGTTGCCGTTTAGTTCTTTTAGCCCTGAGTAGTGCTAGACTAAAATACAGATGTACTTCCCATTTTTCAATTAAAAGTTTTTAATCAACACAACCACCCAACGTATAAAACATATTTTCGCCAATATGTTCCCTTAATAAAACAAAATCAATATTCAATAAAATGAACCATGTTTTGCTTCTGTTTGTAAAAAAGCACTTCTGGTGTAAATTTATAAATGGTATAACACCGAAAAAGTTCCACAAAACTCATGTTTTTTATTAAACCCATAATTCGGTTCTAGCATCCTAGCAAAGCAAACGAAAAACAACTTGCATGCAACTCAAATAAAATCTTTTTTTGATTGGAAAATTCCCTACGGAACGAAATTCAAACAACAATAATTCCCAAAACAAAAAGTTGACTAAACAAACGCGTTGAACGGGAACAATTAGTGTGTAGTTATTGCAAGAAGCTTACTGAAAGTGAGCATAGTATTTACAATACACATCTCGATAAAGGTTTCATTCATTCATTTTACTATTATCCAATTTTATATTTTTAAGGTTTCGAGTATTTTACAAATTTGTTTTGATTCAATTGCAATTTATGCGTATGGATAACCATTAGGTTATCTTAATGTGAGATTGATATTAAAATCGTACTTGCTAAAGATTATATGAAATACATAAAGGTGGATTTACATATTCGTTTTCGAACAAATGGCAGCAAATATTTTTTTCGCTATTTTGGTAATTTAGCATTTTGATGATATCTAATTGTAATGTAGTAATTTAAAAAAAAGAATATTTTTGTATCTAGATCACTTTGCAATTCTTGATTTTAAGCAAGTTTTACCCCGGTTTGCACTAAAATACAGTGACGACTTGTCATATCACCAAAGTTTGCATTTCATTTAGATTTTTGTGTGGTTTTGAAAAGTTGTGTCAAAATAAAAGTAAACAAAATGGATGAATAGCTAAAAATGTTGAACTAGTTCTTAGAATTCGTATTAGATTCAATGGCGCAAAATTATATAAAAAAATTGTAGGACCGGTTTTGATAAAATCGCTGAAGCCGTTTTCGAGAAAAATAAGGTTTTTTCTAAACGGTCATATGCCAAGTACCGTTATTTGTAGGCCTAAAAATAATATTTCAATTTTCCCTCTGTGGAATGCCAAAATAATCACACACACCAAGTTTGAAGATAATCGCTTTAGCGGTTTAGGCTTCAGTTCGTTATACATACTGACAGACAGACAGATAGACAGAAATTTTTTTTGTCGATCACTTTTTTAGAATTCTCTATGATCGTAATGTCATGTTTCATTGTTATCTCATTTTTTTTATATTCACGAATCCTAAACTTGCCTTATTGTCCTTATAATCGCAAGTAAAACGTGACGAAGATCTCAAGTCAAGCGGAGTGGCGGAGTAGATGGTTGATTTTGTCTTAAAATCGAAGTAATTTGCTTCGATTGAAGCAAGGGTTCGTACCCTGGCTCACCTCCCATAAGAACACATGTATTTAATCGAGCTATCAGTTGTATGCGGCATAGCAACGGACGAACAGATTCTATGGGTCGGGCCCTTTAGCCAAATACTCATACTGTGAAGATTGAAATCCTATCAATAAAATCAGCCACGGAAAAATTGTTATCCTCACAAGTAGTATTTAAATAATTCTTAAAAAAAAAAACAAATAAATTATTAAATCAAAATATATAAATTGCACGACTGGATCGCACGTACTTGCTCTTATTTGCGGTCACAGCGTCGAATAAAATTTGATAATTATTACTAACTTCAAAGTTTTTATTCGATTTGTGTTTAAAAACAAAATAAGAAATCACTTACGCGTTTTAAGAATATATGTAGATTTTTTCAAAAAAAAAAAAAATGGTCACTGCTGGGTTGCACGTACTTGCTCGTTTGTGCCTAATTACATTGGAAAGCTAGATCTTTGAAAAATGAAGAACGTTATCACACGTCTTAAATAACAAAGAATTTATGAAAAAATATTTTCCAAAATTGTAGGACCTGTTTTGATAAAATTCTTTTTTTTATTTTTAGTTTTTTGAAAAAAAGATTTTTTTTGAAATTTTGGTATGCAGTTTTCTAGAATTTATTAATACAGATGTTATAATTTAATTTAAAATATTTTTTTTGATTAGTTTCAAAAATATTGATTTTTCAAAAACAATCTTTCAAAAATTTTGATTATAAAAAAAAAGTTGTTCAAAATGTTGAAATGCAGAATTAATTTTGTCGAGTAAAAAAAAACCGTCATATGGAAGATACCGTTTTTAGCCCAACATTTAAACTTTCTTTCGCTTATCTACAAAAGCACTCTGATTTTCTTTCATAAAAATTGTTGGAGCCGTTTTCGAGAAAAATAAGCTTTTACATAACGGTTATATGACAGTTACCGTTAATTTGTGAGCTAAAAAAAAATTGAAAAAAGTCTTCTGTAGAATGTCGAAACAACCTTATGTTCCAAATTTTAAAATGATTGGCCTAACCGTTCAGGCTGCAGTCCCAAATACATATGTACAGACAGACAGACAGACAGAATGCATAAATTGCATTATATGTAATACCTACATATAATCGCAAGTAAAAAGTGTTTCTGTGTGTGTATGTGTGCATTGGTTTTAGTAAGCGAGAGGAATCCCTAGAACTGAGTGCACAAATCCCACATTAAATTTAAAATTTATTTCAACATATAAATAATGCAATTTTAAAAATTCTTCTAGTCAAAGTTCAATACACACAAAAACCGTTGTTTACTCCCGGACTTTTTCACTGACAAATATATAAAATATATTCGTCCTTCATCTTCCTTAGTTTAATATAAAAGAAACATTTGAATGATTGAATAAGAAGTTGAAGTTGGCTCTTCTAAAACCTCAAAGGGAAAACTTTTCCGGCCACTCTCTTACCACTGCAACACACGATTGCATTTGAAGTTGTGGAATAAAGTTTTCAAGTTTTCTCAGCCGCTCCTCTTTGCGGCTCATTCATTTCAGATCGGCAAATTGAATTAGTAGAATTCGTTTTAGGGTCAAAGTTAAAGTTGTTAGCGGGTTATGCATACTAAGGAAGTTTTTTTTTTATTTAGATAGAAAGGTTTTTGATGAAGCAAGGTGAATTATAGTAATAAGAGTTTATAGAAAGTTACTTGTGTTTCATATGATTACTAAATAGGTGGCAATGCTTTGGAAATATTAATTCTTTTGGTCCTTCGAGCTTAAGAGAAATAAATATAATCAGTGAATCAGAATCAGAAACTCAGTGTCGGTAAAAAGATACGAAAGACCAATTAAGAAGGAAAAGTGGAGTGAATAAGAAAATTATCTAAACAAATTTACACAAAAGAGCCAAAAGCGAGAAGAAGAGAGGAAACATTCAGAAACAATTCGATGATCAAACTTTTCATTGGAACTTTTTCAAGAAGTGAAGTGAAGCCTTAAGAGTTAAGAGCCCACGAAAACTACAGTCAATTACATCTATAAGCTAAAGCAAACTTCTACGACCGAATTCCGGATATTGAAGGTCAATCCGCCAACACGCTAGACCACCATTCGTGTTTCATATCCTTCATAAACCTTTTTAGATTTTAAACGATAATAATAATAATAATATTTTAACTATGTGTCTGTAAGGAACAATGCCTTTTAGAATGCAACCGGATGTTGCACGACACTAGTTAAAAGAATTAGAGGATGTAGGTAGAGAATTTGGTGACTATTTTCAATAAGAGTTAGAAACATTGCTTCCCAAACTGAGAGTCGAACTTAGGATCTCTCGCTTAACTAGCGAGTACCTGTTATACACGATCAATTTCAAAGGGGACAATGCTATCAGGAAAAGAAGTACTGCTGTGTTTTCTGAATCACTAAAGAGTTGGTTGTGCCGGAACTTCCAACAAAACCCCATTTGCAGATTCCAGTATCATGCTGAATTTGAAAAAAATACTGTAACGCTATCCACTCTTGTTTAAGAGTTCTTTATTTTTTAATTTAATGGGGTAATATCCCCATTTATTAAGCTTAATACAAGCTTCATATCTGAATCTAACTTTAAACTATGAAACTTAAACTAATGGATTGGGAGGATGATTCCTAAGAAGGAGTTTTAAGCAGGGGTTGCTTAGGTTAAATTCGAAAAAGTTTTCATTCGAATCAACCCTCTGCAGCATTCGAGTAAAAGGTTCGTTAGAGCCTAAACAGGTGCGGTAATTAGACGGATAGAACAGGCAAGATAGAGTTATAAATAGTTTCATAGTCGACTCGACGGAACCAAAAAAAGTCGATGAATGAAGAGAATCTCTGCAATTTCTCTGCGCAATTTCTCGTTGAAGGCGATTTTAATAAGGGGTTGAATGGGTCATTCCAGGCGAAGACTAAATCTGAGGAAACGATTCTCGAGATATGAATCTGCTAAAATGGGGACCATACATAATTGGCAGGGGTTTTCAAGTAGCAGGCATTCAAAGGTTATGTAGAGGGGTCGGCTTACGTAGGTGTCGGAAAATTCTTTGGACCTAAGTTTCTCAAATCCAATTGCAGAGTTAGCCTAAGAAAATGCTATTATTATCGATATTGCCAAAGTTACGAATCGAGTCCACATTAGATATGCGTTGATTATGGAGATTTTCCTCTTGGAGGAGATTTTATAAGTTTATGTGAAAAAGTGATTGACTGCCAATTTATTAAGAAGTTTTTGAGGCACCACACTGAGAAACTATCGACTATCGAGATCTTGTTTAATGAGAGTAGAGTCAAGTGTGAAAGAAATAGTCTTGAAGAACTTCTTATCCCCAGCGTAGAGTGAGATATGGGAATGTTTGATGATTATTTTAATATCGTTAATTAGTAAGGATAAAAGCCGAGGACCTAAGTGGCTGCCTTGGTGGATTCCGGAGGTAGCAAAAATGGATTTGTGAAGTAGATCTTAAACAAACATTATA
Source organism: Platycheirus rosarum (assembly GCA_963971375.1). Classification (NCBI taxonomy): domain Eukaryota; kingdom Metazoa; phylum Arthropoda; class Insecta; order Diptera; family Syrphidae; genus Platycheirus; species Platycheirus rosarum. The sequence continues at coordinate 117,656,672 of OZ020509.1, read as the reverse complement.
GTATCGGTTTCCTAGATAATAAATTGCAATGTTTTCGCAATGGGTCGATAGTTTTTTAACATTGCTCTAAGAACCCTTTTTGTGCATTGGAGTTATAAATTAGTTTTTCCATACCTGAGGGAATTCACCTTTAGAAAGCGATAAGATAGAACATTTGAAAGTGTGAAGAGTGGAATGATGAGTATTTTGTTTAGAAAAATTACGGGGATACCATCAGGGCCGAGGAAAAATTCGTCATTAAGTTGTTTTAACTTATTCTCAATACGATTAAGGTCGACTGTGAGAGGATGAAAAGAACCTATTCAGAAATTCGGCAAATAATCGAAATATTCTGATTCAGGTTCAAAGGAATCGTCGGTGAAAGATTACTTGAAAATTGATGGTAGGAGGTGGAGGAAAAAATGAGGGAGTGAAGGGAAGAGGACTGAAGATTTATTGGAAACGGTTGTAAAAATGAGGTCTACTCGCTTGTTCATATAGTTTGATATTAACGGGTGCAGTTGTTTGTCTCTCCTTGCTGGGAAAAGCATTTGTTTTTTACGCTTTTTCAGTTTGAATTATGTAGCTGGAAGAACAATCTTTGTGCAGCCCGACGTGATGTTATTCATTAGCTTTTTCACAGCCAATCTCGTTTCATTTCACACTAGAAATTGCTTAATGTTACGCAGCATGATAACAACTGATCTTACTTTTAATTGAAAAACAACTCTTCCGGACAAAAAACTGAATTGTAGCAATGAGATTATCAAAATTTTTGTTTTTATCAAACGCAAAACGTCTTTTCTATTAAATTAACTCAACTTGTCTACTCAATTTTATTCTTTTGTGCAATTTGTACCATTTTTTCAGCAGCCTTAAACGATAACATTACAAAAACATTCACAAACTTAACAATTAAATAAACTACACTAACTAAAACTAAAATTACATCAACACTGTTTTCCTCAAGGATATTTAAATTCTTCAAAGGACTCTGCATGTGTGGCGCCCCCTTGTGCCGTAACACATATTCAATCCAATAAACAGCATTTTCTCGTGCTGTTAGAGGACGATCTCGATAAATTCTTGAAAATCTCTGCACTGCTTCCCTATATTTTCCCGCCTCCAATACTTCCAGAACAGCTGCTCTAAATGATTCCTCTGTTATTGTTCTATAATCCAATACAATGCCATGTCCTTTGCTTTGCATGATTGCAGCATTCTTAGGTTGATCACCGTAAACTGGCAGCGACACCATCGGAACTTCGTGATATTCAGATTCCGTTATACTCCCTTTGCCGCCATGATTGACAAACAGCTTTAAGTTCTTATGAGCTAGTATATCATCCTGTGGCAGCCATTTTTTGAAAAGAATATTAGTTGCATTTCCCAACTGTTCTTCGTTATTGAATTTCCAAATAACGTTGTAGGTAAGGGAAGAGAAAACTTTGTAAATAGTTTCGCTAATATTTCTCCCTAAATGATGTTCACGGACGTTTGATCCAAGACTGAATAAAATCGCACCTTTTCGAGAATTTTCAAGAAAACTTTTAATGTCCTGGAAGGAAATTAATTCATTAATATGCAATACAAACATAAATGGGATTGGAACACAAACCTCAGGCAAAGGATCGGGTTTATCCTTAATTTGAATTCCACCGATTTCCACGAGGCCTGGCACCAACGGTCTCACTGGGCCTTCACTAAAATGATGATTGAAAAGGATAAGCGAAATATTTTCCTTCATCTCTCTGAGCGATCTGTAACTATCCGATGGAAAGTGTTTACTGCAAAAGATACAAATTGAGTATTTTTCCTTGAAATCTAATTTCATTTGTCAAACTTACTTGTAAAGCCTTTTGGAGAAAAAGTGAAGTGCTATAGTGAGAAGTCTTTCGGTGGTGCTTAGTAGGAAATTCATAATCCTTCCAGAAAGGTCCATTGGACTTGATTCCATAAAGGGTGAGAATGGAACAAAAGCCATATGCGTTGGATTCCCAATCATTCGAGACACATGACCAAATGGTTGATTTGGAAAAGACAGGACAACTGGACATTTAAAATGCGCAGCAACTCCCAAAGGTAGATCATTGAAAGCATAGCCTAAAATCATCAGATCGAATTGATTATTCTCTTTCAAGAAACTGACAAAATCGGGATCTGAGGTGAACTCGGAGTATTGACCAATGATTTTCTTGATTAGAGAAAACACTTTGATGATCTTCAGATGAACTGGTGTCTCCTTTGCTTCGTTTATTATAGCATCCATATCCTTTTGAGATAGCGCCTGTTGCTTGAGGAAAATATGTCTATAGCCTGGATATGATTCAGTTAATGGTATTGAGGTTATCACAGTAAGGTTATGGCCACGTTCAACTAGAGCTCGAACAATAGCCATGTGAACGATCACATTGGACGGACTGTGGGTCAGAAACACCCCAAGGATATTCGAAGCTCCTGTGCCTACCATGGCTTGACCAAGTAATGCAAGGAATAACCCGATTTTGAATATCATTTTAAAAATAAAATTATATCTGACTAAATCCTAGAATCGTTCATTCTTCCAAATTGACCGTTTCGAGAATAAGGGAACGATGAAATACAGCTCAAGACTGACTGCATATTTTAGCAATATCGTTATATAGCCAATTTTCTAATGGCTAGGAGTGTTATTTGTTGTAGTTATCTGAATGTTGTTTCTTTAGTAAGCTTCAAGATAAATGTGTTGGTTTCACACAATATTGTAAAGATAGAAGATACATAAGAGCTTAAGAAGCAGCAATACCACCAAAAATATTATTAAAACTAATAAACCGACACCATGGACAGTATATAACATCTGCAAAACAGTTTGCCTTCAATCAGAAACACTTGACAATTAATCATAGACTTAGAGTGCTTGGCAAATAAATAGGAATCAACTAATCTATTAATTATCTTAAGGCTTGTGAATAATTTCGATAAGAATCTACATTTTTTATATGACTCCCCATGACCTATTCTTCTGATACAATTGGAACATATTTATAGATAAAAGTTTAACATATGACTTGTCACATGAGCTTTATATTGCAGTGACCATGTGCAGATGGGATATAAAGACGTTTCTAGGAAAACTACACCTTATCTTATACGATGTAGTTTAAAAGTAAAAGAATTTCATTTCAATTTTATTTCGTTGGATTGCTTAGGTTAGGTAGTTTGCACCTCAAGCGCATAGAAGCTACGACTCAGACTCTACAAGCGTGCTAGATAGAGATAGGCAACTTGACAAATGGTTTTCTATTTTATAACAAAATTTAAATATCCCTGCTTATATTACAAATGTGAATATTTGTATGTTTGGATGTTTGATCCCCAATCACGCCTCAACGACTTAACGGGTTTTGATGAAATTCTGGCTTCTTTTTATCCATCATTAGAAGTGAAATACCGCATTGCTGGAAGTTTATTTGATATCCTTCAATACATATATGTACAATAAGAAGTATGTTCTTTAAGTGTGCACAGTCTACTAAATGGTTTATAAATACATTGACGTTTCTATAACAAAAGTATAAATAAAACAAAATTTAACAATAAAAATAAAGCAACGGTTTTAAAGGAAAGTTTAAAAAATAATAGTTACAACTAAAAATTATAAAAACAAGAAAAAAAACTAGAAAAACATCAACGATGAGAACTGAAATAAGAGAAAACTAATGACAAAAAATTTCTGTGCTTGACCTTGCTTCTTATATTAAGGGGAAGTTCATTGTAGAGGCGAATGGCATGGATAAAAAATTGCCTACACGATATGGTGCAGGTGTATGTGTTAGGCCTAATGGTAAAAGAACGCACAGATTCTGAAACGACAAATTTGTTTTTCAAATAAAAAGGTTATTTTTGATTTAAAATTTTGGAAACCAAAAACTGTTCAAGGCTGCACCCAAGTATTTGTCGAGATTGACTTGAAACATGATCGTATCTGCGCAGGTTATATACAAATCTTGCTATTGAATTGAATGCAACGTTCAGCTTACGTCTTGACCTAGCGTCCGTGTTAGCAAACAGCTAACTAAGCTAATTAATGAAATTATTAAGGATTTCACCAATTTAAGCTTAACTGCAATCGGTAACGTTTCTCTGCAAACTGATAGACTCCGAAGAGCTCCATAGATTTTAGATATATGGTCATTCCAAGTAAGGTTACTGTTGAGTATAATCCCAAGGTTTTTAATTTATGTCACCATCTCAACTTGAGTACCATTTAATAAAATAGGAAGTAAGCATGAACACAACGAATGCTTATAAACTTGTATTGACTTTGTCTTAGAAGGATTCAAAAGAAGTTTAGTATCGCTGGACCATTTTGCCAACAAAGCTAATTCCTCATTCATTCTAGTGACACCATCATCCATTAAACCAATAGGAAAACTAATATATATCTGTACATCGTCAGCGTAAATATGAAATTTACAGTTATTTATTACGACTGCCAAGTCGTTAATGAACATTGAAAACAACAGAGGACCAATTATTGATCCTTGGGGCACACCACAATTAACAGGTAGGGAACAGGATAAGGACTGGTTATAGAAAATTGATTGGATTCTTTTAGTTAAGTAGGACAAAATTAACTTTGCGGAAAGGTGAGAAAAATTGAAATTAGATACAAGTTTATTACAAAGAATATTTGGACAGACAGAATCGAATGCTTTAGAAAAGTCCACTTAAGTAACCAGGCCTACTTCATCACGATCAATGGCCTCCCTAATATCATCTGTCACTTTGAGTAAGGCGGTTATACAACTGTGACCTGAACGAAACCCAGACTACATAGGTGTTAACAAATTATTTGATTCTATGTGTTGCTTAATTTGAAGGCTAATAATTGATTCAAATACTTTAGACAGAAAGGGAAGAATGGCAATTGGTCGATAATCAGTTCCATTTATGGTTTTAGGAATAGGAATAATGTTGGCTTGTTTCCATTGAAGCGGGTACATAGAGGACATAAGTATAGTGTTGAATATAAACGTAATGTATTTGATGATAAAAGGCAAAAGAATTTTTACAAATTTTGGATGATCTATTGTCCAAACCCATGCTGTCTGATTTAATGGACATGATTGCTTTTCCAACTGCAAGCGAATCAACAATATCAAATATAAAAGCATTTTCAGTTGTATTTATAGTCACATTATCGGATAAAGATTGAGATAAACTATTATGCTCCCGTGGATTTTTAGTAAAAGTTCTATTCCGTTCATCAATATCAATATCTTTATTACCTTGTACGTTATTTTTATTGCAAACACCACTCTTTTTTATTTGGCTCTAAAGAAATGACGAAGAACGATTTGAATTGAATTTGTTTGCATAATATGAGGCCTTAGCTCTTTTAATCATGCAGTATACTCTATTCCTAATACATTTAAATTCAGAAAACATTTCAGGAATTTGAAATCTTCTCCACCGACGGTAAAGATGATCTCTCAATTTCATATTTGCTTTTATTTCATTCGATAACCACGGGCACGACACATTTCTTGAGACAAATGTTTTTTTTTTGTACATACTTTGTGAATAGATAGGTTATTAAGCAATTAAAAAACTCAACTTGATCATTAACATTTGATTTGTACAAAATAGAATCCCAGTTCAGAGAAAGACATTCATTTAGCATAGTTATGAAATCAATTCTCTTGAAATTATAGTATTGTAACGTTTGTGAACTATACGAAGCTTGAGTTGCTACGTCAAGAGTAGCAAACGCTAAATCGTGATGAGAAAATGCAGGAAAGGATAACTGAGAGTAGTATTTTAGCATATTGGCATCACTTAGTAAGATAACATCTATCAGCGAAGGGTTCTTATCAGGCATATATTGGGTTGCGTGAGTCATATTTGCAAAGGACATTTTAAATGAACCAACCAGTTCAATCAATGGTGGACCCGTGGATCTACCTAGCAAATTGATATTTATATCACCACAAAGAATACATTTAGCAGCAAGCGAACAAATATCTTCCAGTAAGTTGCTAACATACTCACAGTTAGCAACATTAGGTGGTATGTAAACAGAGCCAATAATACATTTATCATCACCATTTAATATTTCCAAGAAAATATATTCAAATGTATCTGTTGTAAGAGAACATCTTACCCGTTTGGCCTTAATTGATTTTTTTATAAAAATGGCAGCACCTCCCCCAACCCTGTTATGCCTATCAGATCTAAACAGATTGTATCCACTAAGCGCAAAATAAGCGCAGGAATGGTTTGCGTTAAGCCAAGTTTCTGATATGCAGATAACATCTAATTTTCCATTTTCGAACACTAGCTTAAATTCATCAATGCTTTGTGCATTAATATGGCATATATGAAGGCCAATCCTTTGCTTACACAAAATATTTAGCATCGTACCATTCGCATCCCCATTGTTATACACAACACTGTTTATTGTAAAAAATAAAAATTATAAAAACATTGAAAAGGTCGAAGAAAAGCACAGAAGATAGTTCAAAGAATAGGTAATACCAAAACAAAATGAAAAGCTCAAGGCCATCGATGTTTTTCTTGCTATAAAAAATCAAAACTAAAGTTAAAAAAATTACATGACTGAGAAAAATAAATATGAGGTAAATAAACAAGTACAAACAATTGCAGGCAATATAAAATAAATAGATGAATGAAATGAAAGAAAAAAAATAATAATTGATATGTACTTATACGGGTAACCATATTAAGTCGCAGCAGAAGAACATAAACTTTCGAAGTAATCAATTTTTATTCCTCTTTCAGTTGCATTTCGTTTTACATATATAGACCCAGAAATGGTAAATACTGAGAATAATTTAGAATTATTTTTGAGTTGAACTGCTTGCTGTAAAAGAGAACGATTTTTATGTGTTAAGCTCTCGTTTAAGAAAAACAGCACTTGTCGAGTTGGAGTTTTGGCAGAAAGTCTTTTAATATTAGAGATTTTTTTCTTGCATTCCGAAAAAGAGAACTAGCCTTCAATAAAGCGTTCTTTTTTCGCGGCGAATTAAATTTAATTATAATGGGAGCATTATCAGGTCTCGGGTGTTTGGGGCGAAAAATATCTCTTAAAGCAGGAGCATCACATTTAATTGTATGACATAGATTTGTAAACATTTCATGTAGGTTTTCATTTGCAAGTGCTGGAACTCGAAACAGGATAACATCAGCAGCGAGTTCTTTTCGTTCTAAATGATCAAGTTGTTGTTGCAATGCTTTAACTTCTGACTTTACATTTGGCAATTGAATTACGTTTGCTTCAACAATGTCCATTCTCTCCGAGATGTCATTAACTTGTTTTTGCAGACCATTAAACCGCTCATCCCAAGTTCGTTCCAATTTGTCAATTTTTGTTGAGAGATCATTCCGAATGCCGTTGATATCTGAACTTATTTTATATATAATTGTTGCAGGCGCTCTTCAAGTAAATCCACTGTAAGAAATCGTGGGGTTCGACTAGAGGTGGGTGTCGGGGTTAGTTGTTTTCTCTTACAGCTCTGATTTTTTTCACTTGACATGTTTAACAAAGGGCAGATGCAGATGAAATGATAGGCAAGAGGAAAACCAAAATGTCAAATTATGTGTGGTTAAAAGTTAAGAAATATTATTTTAAAAAAAGGACACCTTGCACACATTTATTAAGCCTTTAAAATTATCAGGGCAACAGCAAATGTTATAAGCGGCCTTTATTGAGTTTTTTAGGGTAAATTGGTCAATGATATGCACGAAAGTTTTAATGCTTAGCCGGACGACTTATTACAAAGTGTTATTCGCACTTGAACATACCACACACTTCTAAAATCTCGGCGGTTAAAGTATTCCAAATTCGTGTTGTTCGGCTAAAAAATAATACCTTAATTGGTCTCAAGGGTGAACTGATGGGCATTCCTTGCGAGATGAGTATTACTGTAGAAACTTTTAAGGAGGGAATGCAGCTGGCATTGAATGAGCATGTTTTATAAAATAAATGATAAAATAAGGAAATACATGAAACTTTTCGTTGGTGTTCTAGAGGGGCAATTGTTTCAAAAACATTTCTATTTCCTATGAATCTTAACGCTCTTTTTTTGTTTTCTATCGAGCCGATGTAGCGACGTTTACAAAGCACCTGCCCAGTGGTGTGAGTTATACTCGAGTTTCCGACGTATAAACGCTTTCTAAATTGTAACCAGATCAGAAGGGGAAAAGAACTTCTGGCATCGATACAGAAAACCTAAGCACTTAGCAGCATATGTATATATAGTATAGAGATATAGAGATATGGAGATATATAAATATATAAGAGATGTAGAGATTAAGAGGAATAAAGAGTTAGATATATAGATATAACAAGAAAACCCTATAAAAAATGGGCACGACTGGGGCGCACGTACTTGCTCTTATGTGCCTTATTACATCTTTGACAGAAACAATTAACAAATACATAGGAAAATGACACAGTTTGAACTTATAAAAAGTATTAAAACCAGAATACTCAACGGGCTTTAGTAAAAATGAGGTATGCCATCATACGTCTTAAATAACAAAAAATTTAAGAAAAAAAGTATTTCCAAAATTTTTTTATTTTTGGTTCTTTGAAAAAAAATTTTTGTTTGTAGTTTTTTTATGCAGTTTTTTTTAGAATTTATTAATATCTACCTGATTTTAAAATTAAAAATTTTGTTGATAAGTTTTAAAATTAATTATCAAACATAATTAAACATAATTATTAAAAATTTTTGTAATGTAGAATTAATTTGGATACTTAGATCTTTTCAAATATAAAATTTTATTGAAATCCATTGAGCCGTTACCGATAAAGTCGAAAATTAAAAAAAAAAACCGTCATATGAAAGGTACCGTTGATAGACTTTTCCGGTAAATTTATTTCTAATTAGATGATAGCTACTACCAACAAAAATAAATTGCACGACTGGATCGCACGTACTTGCTCATATGTGCGGTCACATCGTCGAATAAAATGAACAAACTTGTTCTTATGCTAGATAATTGCTTAGTGGCTTAAAATAAAAAAAATTACTATTTTTGAAAAGTCTATAATTTTTTTTATTAGTTTAGGATTTTTTTTCGGAAAAACTAAGTATGCAATAAAATTTGGAAACTAAATGTCTATCGAGGAAAACAAAATATTGAAAATCGTTTGATCAGTTTTCTTAGTCGTTTTTTTTTAACTTTTCGAAAAAATATTTAAATTTTTTTTCTAGTAAGTCATTATAAGAAATCTGTAGCTTTAATCTGGGAAAATTATTTAAAAAAAATTCAATCCACCAGTTTTTAAAATATTTCGAAAACCATTTTTTTTTAGAAAATTTGAAAAAATCGATTTTTTTGAATTTTGAAATGCAATATTAATTGAATTATAAATGATTCCTCGATTTATTGAAATCGAGATAATGATTAACGATTAAACAGCATTTGAAAAAAACTGGTTCTAGGAGAGGTACATTTATAGAACAAATTTTGAAAAATGCATTCTAATTGAAATATGCAAGGTTGTAAAAAAATAGCACCCTGAAAGCTTTATCAAAATTGTTAGAGCCGTTTTCGAGAAAATCAAACTTTTTGTTAAAAATTTTATGGCAGTTACTGCTATTTTTCGAACTTAGAGCAGAAATGAAAAACACCGCCGAGATACTACCTAATAAATACTAGATACCAAGTTTGAAGCAAATCGGCCCACCTGTTTAGGCTGTAGAGGTGCGAACAGACAGACAAACAGAAGGACGGAATTGCCGGACCCACTTTTTTCGACTACTCTATCATCGTTATGTCATGTTTGATTGTTAGAACTTTTTTTGCACGAATCCATAACTTGCCTTATAGTACCTATAAACGCAAGTAAAAATTGTAAAAGTCAAGTATTTTTATAGAAATTAGCTACATATATTTTTACAGATGAACATTTTCAAAAAACACTTATTGCCAAGTTTAAAAGTAAGAGTTTAAACAAAGGTGTTACTAGGATTGGCGTCGAACTACTGTATATGGTCAAAATTCTGCTTTCAAAATATATTTCGTAATACTGTTATTCAACATTCTGTATTTATACAAAAATCGTTTTGATAATGTAAAAAAGTGTGCACTTTATAACACTATCAAAACGATTTTTGTTTAAATTTCTACAGAATTTTGAAAACAACATCAAAATCAACAATGTCAACAAAAAAACAACAACATATGTATGTGTACCTACATGTATTGTATATGTTAAACGCATACATATAATTCAGTCACTTATATTGCTCGCTTTCGCTTACTGATTCGGTAATTCGGCTTGAGGCAAAAGCTGGATCCACAACGTGTCATTTCTAAACACTGGCTATAAGGTAAATATGTCATGAGGCTCGGTATCTTTTTTTAATGAATTTTGTAGAAGTTGATTGAACGAACAAGAAGTGAAAACCATTCGGCACTACCTCTGATAATGTCCTGTTTTTTTTTCCAAAAATGTGAAACACTAAAGAGAATTCTTCTTTGACAATCCCAGTGATCTGCCAATAGCCTCAACTAGATTAACTAGTGTGAGACTGCTCACAATCTTATGAGGTATCACAATGAACCTATTGTGGCCTCAATGAGTCAGTTATTTTCTTTATAGCTACTACAATTTTTTTTTTTTTTTTTTACTTTAGTCCTTTTTACTCTTACCAATACTTAATGTCCTTTTTACAATTAACAACAAAATTCTAACAAACAGTTTAACAACTTTAAAAACTAAATAAATTGCGATTGTCAAAAACAAAATAACATCGATACTGTTCTCCTGCAACACATTCAACGTCCTTAAAGGACTCTGCATGTGGGGTGCACCCTTATGCCTTATCACATATTCAACCCAATAAACAGCGCTCTGTCGTGCTGTCAATGGCCGATCCCTATAAAGCCGTGAGAATTTCTGTACGACTTTTCTGTATTTATCGTTTTCCATTACTTCCAGAACCGCCTTCCTGAATGAATCTTCTGTCATTGTTGTATAATCCAGTGCAATACCATGTCCTTTAGCCTGCATTGTTTCAGCATTTTTAGGCTGATCACCAAACACAGGTAACGCAACCATCGGCACTTCATGGTACTCAGCCTCTGTTACACTACCCTTGCCAGCATGAGTTATGAAAAGTTTCAAATTCTTGTGAGCCAATATATCATCCTGAGGAAGCCATTTTTTAAACAGAACATTCGATGCATTTCCTGGAAGTTGTTCCGATTCAAATTTCACTATTACATTGTAGGGGATAGTGGACAGGGTATTGTATATATATTTTGTAGTATTTGCCCCTAAATGATGGGCCCGAACATTCGATCCAAGACTGAATAGTATCGCCCCCATTGGTGAGTTATCAAGGAATTCTCTAATGTCCTGAAAAAGGCAGTTTGTCTTCGTAAATGGGAGAAACGGGATATTTTTTCAACTTACATCAGGCAAGGGGTCTGGTTTATCTTTGATTTGAATTCCTCCCACTTCCACCAAACCCGGAACTAAGGGTCTTACAGGACCTTCGCTGTAATGATGATTGAAGAGAACCAACGAAACTCTTTTTTTTACTTCTTCCAGGGGAGGATATTTCTCTGGTGGATAGTATTCCCTTAAAATACGATAGAAATGATGCTTTAAATTAAAAGAAAAAAAAGAAGAAACTCACTTGTAAACCCTTTCATTAAAAACTGCAAAAAACTCAGAAAATGTCCTTTCAACCAAATTAGACACAAAGCATATGACTCTGCGGTAAAAATTCATTGGGCCTGGGCTCATAAACGGTCCGAACGGAACGAATTCCGGATGAGTCGGATTACCAATAAGTCTGTTAATATATCCGAAAGACTCACGACTGGACAATTAAAATGAGCCGCCATTCCCAGTTGATACTCATTGAAACCAGTTCCATGCAGCATAAGATCAAAGTGATTATCCTCCTCCATGAAACTGATGAAGGCAGGATCACGGATAAAATTTGCAAATCTATCTGCAAACTGTTTGATTATTGAAAATGATTTGAAGATTTTAAGAAACGGTCCAGAATCCTTGATTTGATTGACCAATCCATTCATTTCCTTTGGAGTGTATGTGATAGACTTTAGGAAGATATGTCTATATCCAGGATTTGGATCCTTCAGTGGCGTCGATGTAATGATAGTTACATTGTGGCCTTGTTCAACTAGTGCCCGCACTGTGCCCATGTATATGATCACATGTGATGGACTGTGGGTCAGGAACAAACCGAGAATGTTCGAAGCTCCAGCATTTGTGGCTGCCCAGAGGAACCAAACAATTCCAAGAAATTTAAGTTTCATCTCTACGTAACCGGAGCTAAACTAAAGTATTACGTTTAAATGCAATGAGAATAAACCCAATTTTTGATTCTTTAAAAGCAATCTAATCTTGGTGGATTGATTTGCCTCCCAAAATCTAATCTTTTCCAGATAATTCTTCAATAATATTAAATTGTTTTTGTACGAAAATCAATAGTATCTTAAAATGCGTTATCAAAGATATTTATGTTTTTTTCTATTTTTTAACATACATACATAACTACAATTGTTTTTTAAACACCAGAAGTTATTATAAGATAGACATATCAACGTAACATAAGATATGTTTATGTTATTTTAAACACATTAAAAGATAAGGATTGGTTTTTGATAAGTGCGACTGGAAGAAGAAAAGAGATTTGGAAGAAAATCAAAAACAAATTACGTCTTATCGCAAATTCGATCAACAAAGTCATTTTACTTTCATTTCAATTGTTTTTTAATCAAATTATAGTCGATATTATTATTAACCAAACTACAGTGTGGTGGGAAAGTAGTGATTCATGAAAGAAAATAATTTTTTAAGTAACCATGCGATTTTGCGATAAAAACCAAGCCAGACAAAACGTTCCACATTCAAGTGGTGCGACTAAAGAAAGACCCTCTGTACTTGGGCGTACGTCCGAAGATGGGCTCAAGGGTAAACCAATGGGCATTCCTAGCAGTGCGAGTATTGCGCTTGAATATTTTCAGGGGAGGAATTCAGCTGGTTATTTCGCTAGAGCATTGTTCATAGAAACATCGATAAAATAACGATAGGCGAGAAACATTACGACGGTGCTCTAGAGATGTGAATGTTTTAGTTATTGTACGCTCGCCTTTACCATTTTCAAATCTCGTTTTTGAATTCAATTTAGAAAACTCAAGTGGGTTGCCCTAATATGCGATATATACTCGAGTTTAGATCGAATATATGTTTTATATACTGAAGCCAGAGCAGACGGAGTGAAGAACTTCTTGCATCTTCGAAGGAAACCTAAACACCTCTCGCAGCATTCTTAGTGACTTCAAATATGTGGTCTGTAATGCACATACCGAGGAATGAGAGGTGATCGGTTTTCTCGATGCTAGTGCCGCTCATGGATAGTGGCATTTGGGATATATTTCGCTTCAACAACAAAAGACAACATTGAACGATTTCTTATTCCCCATTGTACAATACGATGCCGTTGCAGTTCCACATCCGGAGAACATGGATGTGAATCTGGAAACGAATGTGAAAAGCTGAGAGTACTGTCGTCAGCAAAACAATTTATTGAATTAGTTGTTTCAGGTAATAAGTCGTTGATGAGTATAAGGAAAAGAGTCGGAGATAAAACAGAGCCCTGAGGCACAACAGCATTTTTTTCTTTTGAATATCAGATTTGAAACCGTCCAATACAAATTTGAATTGAGCGGTTCGAAAGCTAATTACTTATCTAACGAAGAAGAGATTCGTCGAGCCCAAATGCAGGCATTTTTGATAAAGGGCTTGATTGCAAACTCTATCAAATGCCTTAGAAATATCAAGTGGGATAATTTTGCTTGAAGAAAATTCGCCTATCCCCAGGCTGGACAGATGCTGTTTTCCATCCACTCGATGGAATCAGGCTGCAAGCAGATTAGCTTTTCTTGAGAACTGTCAGCCTCAGCAGAAGTATTGTTGAACCGATGATGACGAAGAGTTCTTTACGTTTTTTACAAATGATAAAAAGTTTTTACTGCCTTTGGGCTATTGCAGTATTTTGTGTTTGTTCATGTAAAAAATTGGTTTTTCGTTGGTTTGATACTTTGACCTATTTGGGATAGAACTTCGCATTCCTAAATTAATTAAATTTGTAATCATGCCTACGCTGACATCAATGTCACTATCAAGGAAGCATAGTGAAGTGACAAGTTAAAGCTAAAGGAGAAATTTGTCAGGCCATCCCAGTTGGCTTTCTCGAACTGACAAACGATCCTGGTGAGAAGTTTTTCTTTAACTGGATGGGTGTAAGACGAGAAATTTGCTGAAATGACACAATGGTCCGAAGTGCCGAATGGAGAAATTACACTAATGGTATACTTATCAGAGTGATAAGTAAGAAACAAGTCAAGAGTATGGACGGCTTGGCCAGCAACATCCGGTATTCGCGTCGGCACATCGATCAGTCGGGTAAGATGATGCAACCCGGAAAGAGCTCGACATACCTTCCTTTGGGTGTTGTCTGACCAGAATAACGGAGCCAGCTGGAATTGTGTATATTGAAATCGCCGCAATAACGATTTCAGTGCGAGGACATTGGGAAACAATTTTTGAGATGGAATCAGACAGAGCATCAAATTCGTTAGAAGTCGGAAAGATTTCGAGATTTGTGCTCCTCATAAATAAAACAATAATGAATGATATGCTTGCGGACACTGAATACTACCATTGAATATGATCTTTTAAATACTAAAAAAAAAACTTTTAATGGAACAGTTAATTAACAGTTAAAATATGTGTAACATCAAATAAAGCTCTTTTTTGCCGAAATCGATTCATTGGATAGGAAAAACCGTAATCCTACATATTGTGATATTTTGGGGTTTGATTAGAAAAACTCAATCACAATACCAAAATAGTACAACAAATTTCTTATAAAACACAACCGTCTTTTAGTTTAAATAACAGCAATTTAACTTGTTTCTCTTATTCACAATCCAAATTAGTTTTTATACTTTAACACTTTTTATTTAATCTCACTTTGTACTATCGCTTCCGGTTGTTAACAATTCAACTTTTGAAAATCAACTACCTCTTAATGCCATCTACTCGTGTATTTATACAAATTTACAAACTTCTGAAAGCTCCCGTCTGGTTCTGGCACAATCTAAGCTTTGGGTTTATTGTGCTTTTCGTGTTCGAATTCGAACTCAGTCAAGACATAATGCAAATATGTAGTATACTATTAGGAGGATGTTGTACACAATGCTCTTATATGTAGGGCAATCTCAAATACTCCATAAGCAGTACTTTATGATTAGTTCTGATTCACATTAGATTAGACGGAGAAAGTCCAATCAAGTTGTTTTTACGATTTCCAGACACTTCTGAACCATAGGTCGATTTTACATATACTGAAACAAAAAGTCCTTTATGGGCTGTACCAACAATTCTCACATGATAACACTTTAATATGAGGTGAATACCATCCAAACAAGATACAGATGTTTGCATTTTCAATCAAAAATGTTCTATTTCAATTTATTCAATGTCTTCCTTATATTTTATGTTCGAGTATTTTTAAAATGTCATGCAGCTGCTCCTAGGTGGAAATCCCATTTTATCCATCCTCCATCCTACGTACTGATGAATTTGTCTCTTATCGATTTTGTTCTGGTCGGGATGAACATATTGATGGCTCTATGCACAAAGCTTGACTACATAATCAAACTTAAAAATTCCATCTTGCAAATCGAAGCATTTTCGTTCCCAAACCCAACATCTCCTTGGAACGAATATTTCTCTCAATTGTGCATTGCTGACCATTTAAACTGTATTTTTTCTTGCCTTACAGGGAAATGGATTGCCATTCACCGATTCGGATGTCTCAATTTTCGAGGCGTTTGCCATTTTCTGCGGACTGGGCATCCACAACACACAAATGTACGAGAACGCATGCAAATTGATGGCCAAACAAAAAGTCGCCCTGGAATGTCTCTCTTATCATGCAACCGCTAGCCAGGAACAGACAAACAAATTGGTCCAGGACACTGTGGCCACTGCAGAGGACTATAATTTGTACAGCTTTACGTTTATTGGTGAGTGCTCGTATTCGATGGCATCTATCCGATGTGGTATGTGGCAAAGGAATATACAAGGATTGTTCATTTTAATTATACAGATTTTGAGCTCAAGGACGATGACACGTGCAAGGCGGTGCTGAGGATGTTCTTGCAGTGTAATTTGGTGCAGCAATTTCAGATACCCTATGATGTAAGTCTGGTTTGTATGGAAGGTTTAAAGTTACTTTTTAAATATACCTCCATATAGGTCCTTTGTCGATGGGTGTTAAGTGTTCGTAAGAATTACCGTCCTGTGAAATATCACAATTGGCGACACGCTCTGAATGTGTCCCAAACGATGTATGCCATGCTCAAGACTGGCAAAATGGAACGTTTTATGACTGATTTAGAGATATTAGGTTTATTGGTGGCATGTCTGTGTCATGATTTGGATCATCGTGGGACGAATAATGCATTTCAAACGAAAACCGAAAGTCCCCTGGCGATATTGTACACAACTAGTACGATGGAACATCATCATTTTGATCAGTGTGTGATGATATTGAATTCGGAGGGGAATAATATATTTCAGGTGAGTTTGATAAATTCATTGATACGAATTTACATAAATTATGTAACGAAGAAGGCTCTGAGTTGGGAGAGTTGCATTCTAAAATTACGGTATTGCCCAAATTGACTCAAGGTATGTTAAAAAGTTTGACAAAAATTCTAAAACAGCATTCAACAAATGCTGTCATATGCGGCGTGGAAATCAATAAAGAGGTGATAAGGTCATAAGAATGTTGTGCTGTGCTCTTATCTCTAACCATACATCTTTCTGGTGAATAATGACAGTACTATCGGCTTTTCTTATTCTTAGCCCAAAACCTTTTTTCGAAAATGGAACATCTCTCATTTTAAGACACATACACTACTAACTACTTACTTCAAAGATCCATTTAAAGGATTGTTTCCAATTATTCTTCTTTTTTTTTGTTAACATAAACTTATGATCAATTTCGAATGAGATTATTTGCTTAGCCGCACCACATGAATGTGCAGTTCATCAATTTTGTCTTCTCATTTTAATTTTCAAAATCAGTATGAATCATTATTATCCATTCTCCTTCTTCCCTTCTTCATTAAAGTTATGTAGTGTTTTATGCCATGTACATGGGTTCAGTTATTTTCTTTTCCATTTAAGGTTCTTGGACACTAAACTCTTTTCTTGTAATTTTCAGGCACTTTCCACTGATGATTATCGTTCCGTAATGAAAACAGTTGAAAATGCAATTCTCTCCACCGACTTGGCGATGTACTTTAAAAAACGCAACAACTTCCTTGAATTAGTCGAAAATGGAGAATTCGATTGGCAGAGTGAAGAGAAAAAAGAACGTAAGTAAATTACCTACACAAGCCGTGCATAATATTTATCTTCCTTACATGCTTTATAAAACCCATAAATCCCACAATCTAGTACATGTGTGCTCGCAATTTGTATCCTTTGAACAACCTGGCTTAGAAAATGTTTTCCCTACCATAGCCATTGCACAATTTTTTTTTATTGATTCATGACACACAAGTTCCAGCTGTGAGGGTGACGATGATGTCACAATGAAATTGATCATCAAAAATCAAGCAGAAAAAAGGCTTAGAGCCAAACATATTTCATCAGTTCATCATCAAATTCCTTGAAAAATGGCCTTTTTCCAGAAAATAGCTTCGCCAGCTTAACCATACTATGATGGCAGAACCATTGTACGTCAAAGAAACTTTCGAATGTCATGTCGGCCTGCATGGTGCACTTTTTTTTTTGTAGAAGTCAATTTATTTTGTCGGCTTTATGCCCAGCTTTCTAATGGCTTTTTGTTTGATTTACCTTTTGCAGTTTTATGCGGGATGATGATGACAGCCTGTGATGTGAGCGCCATTGCTAAGCCCTGGGAAGTCCAACATAGGGTGGCGAAGCTGGTTGCAGATGAATTTTTTGATCAAGGTGATTTGGAAAAGCTACAGTTAAATACGCAGCCCGTCGCTATGATGGATAGGTAAGAAAAAGGGGGGTTTCCAAAGTTATTTTTTAAGGTTTTCTAAAGGACATGCTAAAAGATTTATTTGAAAGCTGAAGCATAGAAACATTTTAATACCAAAAAAAGATGTTGTGTATGTTAAATGTGAATTAAAACTGTGACATATATGTGGGATTAGGCGCTGATTTTGCGATGCAATACCCTACACACGACAAACAGTAATTTACCGAACGCAACTATACCCGACGCGACAAGTAGATGTAGGCGTACGTAACCAAACTTGAAATTGCTTACTATGGTGCCTGGCCACATTGACGGAAGCGCACATGCAACTTGAATCGAAATGTAAAAGAGAAGGAATAATTTTGAATAAGAAGGAAAGAGATGGGCTGAAGAATCCAAAATCTGCAGGAATCTCATAATTTATTTTAAAACTCTGTGCAGTGACTAAAGTTTCCTTCTCATATCGTTTCATTTTTAAAAGATACGTTCATTTGCATTTTATCGCCGTGATGGAAGGTTCATACGATTCACTTGAATTGTATTGATTTGAGTGCTTTTACTCATTCAAAAAAATATATGCGTATAGATAGACCTTAAAAAAAATATTTAGAAATATAAGCTTATCAAAAAAAAACACATATAAAGCACTTTTGCGAATAGATTCTTAGCACAGACACAACTATTCTTTGGAGAGAAAAGCTGTGTTTTACTTTTCAGACGTTCCTCTCGTGTCAGTTTATCTCAGTGTGCAGACCCGAGTTTGCAGTGATGCAATTGCGCGCTTCCGTCAATATGTCCAGACACATGAGCAACATCATACAATGCCGTAAAACGAAAGCAAACAACATAACAAACTGTACACATAAAGCAACCAAAACCACAATCACACACGAGAACGAAAAACACAAAGATAAGATAGAGCATGATCAACCCTTACCACTCAAACACAGATCACAGTCAGTCTAAAGATAGCCATTAAACTAGAAACACCTTTTCCATTGAGCAACTAGAAAGAAAACGAAATGTTATAATTAATATAAAATAATGAAAAAAAGATTTACTGTAAAAACAATGTCGTATTTTCATTTTTGGGTAAAGAAAGATAAAATAAAAGAATCCCACATCTATTTCTAACGTTAACAGGGGAGTAAGAGTAGTCAAATAAATACAAAGTGCATATTACATTGACATACAAAAAAAATCGTTTACCGCACAATAAAATTTTTTAAACGTTTTTTTTTTCTTCGAACCATAGAGAACGTAAGGACGAACTGCCAAAAATGCAAGTTGGCTTTATCGATATAATTTGCCTGCCATTGTATCGGGTATTGTGTGACGCCTTCCCATGGATAACGCCGTTATACGAGGGCACCCTGGAAAACCGTCGTAATTGGCAGGATTTGGCAGAAAAAGTCGAAATGGGTTTGACATGGATCGACCACGACACCATCGATAAGCCCGTCGAAGAATTCGCAGGTAAATGGAGAATTATTTTTTCATCGAAATGTCAAATACACCTGATGCTCCACCATACTAGTTTATTTTATTTTAATTTTTTTGCACACCCTTGGCACTATAACAGCGTAGCGTCATGATAGATTGCCAAACCCGCAGCACTTTTTCAATGTTGAAATCAATGTCACTTTATTTAATATCCTTCTTCTTTCTTTTTTCTCTGTTTTCACCTTACAGCTTGCAAGGAAGAGGAAATAAAGGATATTGAATTCACTGTTACAACGCTAAACTGTCAACATGCCAGCGGTGGTGAACCAAATGACACATCAACACCTGAGCATCGTGGATCCCGATTTAGCAGTATGAAAAAAACTGGAGCTCTGGGTAAAGTGGTTCGTTCCAAGTTGAGCAAAACACTGTACAACAGTATGGATGGCGCGAAACCAAAAACACCATTGAAACCATTGTTGGATGTTCATCCTGTGGACACGACCAAGGACTCAAAATCATCATCCCAAGATGGCACAAGCTCTGATAAGAGTCCCACCAGCCCACAATCGTCAAATCAAATGCCTGATAAGTCAAAGAAACGCTCAAAGCTGTGTGCGCTTTTGTGACGAAAACCGTCCAATTAGAGTTTGAAAAACCCTTCTTTGGGTAGCTCAACATAGTTGGGCCCTGAGGAGGGCTTTTTCAGGTTTTAATTGGTTGAATTAAAGAACTTACAAAACCAAAAAAAAAAAAGAAGAGTTTCATAAAGCCTGTTTGTGTAGGTTGCTGTTTCTTCGAGCAACAGGTACCGAAAACAGCGGTTTTCCTTATAGTTTTGTATATCCTTTCGAGTGGTTTGTGCGTCGTCGTCAGTATAGTCGTCCTTGGAGAAGGTTAGTGATTATAATGATTGTTTGCCATTTTGTTGTTTGTAGACACAATTTGTTGCTTTTCCGTCCTTTTTCAGTGGTTATCTGAAATACTTTAAGCTAGCTCTGTACACCTGTTGAAACAAAATCCGAGCTGGAGGGTCTTATCCTTATAGGCATCGAAAATGTTTTTTCTGTTGTTGCTGACAAAACAGAAATTTTAATTAAGGAAGAGATGGCGGTTTGGAATTTGAGATGCGTCTGTAAAATGAACAACACATTTGAAATTCTGTGAAATTTAACATTTCGCAATGATGATGTGTGTTTTTTCGAAATTGGGCCAACTCCCATTTGCTATAGGGACTTATCCTTGATAGAACAAAAAATTAATTTGCAGAACAAAGGATTCACAAGGATTAAATTGATTCTTTCGTTGTAAGAAAACGAAGGAATATGTAGGCGCACGCCCCAGGTGTTTGGCGGCGAATTATGTGCATGATTTAGTAGTTTAACAGAAGCTATGATTTGTTTATCTTCCTTTGTACGTGGATTTTTATTTTCAATAGAATTAATTATCACGAATTATCTACAAAAAAATTGATTCTGTTTGTTTCTTTAGTAAAGTCGATTTGTTGTTAATATTTTAGCTTCTCTTTATTTGGGTACATTAAGCGTTTTGAAAATTAGAATAGATGAGGCTCCATTTGTCGAGTTCGCCAAGTTTACCTCAGAAAACGCTTCATGTCCGAGGCCAACTAACTAACTACTAACGCTTAATCCAAGGGTTTTTGCGCCTGTTTTTTACCGCCATAGTGTTTATGAACTGAGTTTTCGGGGAATCTTTATTCTACATAGCAGTACCAGCAACCAGCAGATACCACTCCTGATTTTATGTATTTATTTATATATACAACATTGATAACCGCTTGTAAGAGGTGGAGACGAACAACTGCCTTATGGAGCCTAAAAAGCAAAGGACTGAAGATGCTTCCCTGGGGCATAGCAAATTTGTTTGGGAACTCGTCTTTGACTCCTAAGAGACATCCTTCTTATGTTAAGAGTTGCTCGTGCAAGTACATGATCATCCGCAAGTAGATTTCTGGAATCCCGATATTTTTCTGATCTCATTTTATGCTCAGAGTTGTCTCGGCAGAATAAATTAGGTTCAGTTGGAGTTGATGATGTGCCAGAGTCGCCGATTACTTTCTCCCTGATTAAACTTTTAAACTTAAAAAAGCAGCATGGACATTAATGAAATTTTTCAGTATGGAGATCTTTTAAACTAAAAATAAATCTGACGGAGTATTTAATTTAGTTAATTAATAAATAAGAATCAAAATCCTCCAAAGCCCTGATTATTAGGAACCTACCACACAGAGCAAAACTAATATCAAAAACATGAAAGTATACATATTACATCAAATTAAAACCAAAACTACAGCACAAACTATTTAAATCAAAAGCAATTTTCTAAAAACTAAATGTTCATTGTGCTTTTTTAGTACAATTTCATAAAACTCAACTCAATCTTCTGAAGACAAAAAAAAAAATAAATTGATATTGTAAGTGCAACTCTTTTACTCTATGTACTCGTAAGTAAATAATGTCAAAACATGTGATCTATTTAGGGTCGAGTAGTATATCTGTGCGTAGTACAAACGTAATAGATTTTCACTTCAAAAACCACTCAATAAACTTACCTTGAAACACAAAACAAACTAAAGCATAAATTAAGTGATAAACTTATTGCATTTTACTAATTTTCAACTATCTAAGTCATAAATTTAAACAGAAAGTGTAAATTTAAACAACTGTAGTGCTATCCAGAAAGAAAAATAAAAATAACTTAAGCTGCGAACTAGATTCAACTTTAATAAATTAATATGACACTATTTTAATTGTTTAACTTAAAACTAGTCAAATAAGTAAAGTGAAAAAACAACAACTATTTTTAAGAATTAATTGTAACTAAAATCTAATCTTTATACGCAAATTCTGTGAGACATAAATACTTATTTATTCAAATAGAAATTCTATAGCAATAAATCGATTACCTACACATTTTAACTTTTTTGAAATATATTATACTATAAAAAACATATTAACTGTTGACTTTAAAAACTAAAACTTTAATTTAGTACAATTTAATTGATATAATTAAGCTTAAATGTATGTTTGAACCTTGATTTTCCTCTTTTGTATACAAAACTTGAGAACAAGTGTAGAAAATTAAAACGTAATAGAAACTTGTATTTGTGATTGTTAATATGAAAACGTTGGCTAAGTTCTAAACTTATAAATGTTACCAACATAATAAAAAAAACTAATTCATTAGTTTATGTATTAAATGTTAAAAATAAAAAGTTAAAATTAGGACCCAATATGTGCATGTCAATTTAATTCGAATCAAAATAAAAACAAGAAAAACATTTAAAAAAATTGATAGAAAATTGTTTTATTTTAAGACAATAATTTTAAGAAAAAATATATATTTTATTTCGTTCAGAACTATACAAATCGCTTAAAACGTTTTCTTTTGATCTATTTAACAAACACTAACCAAACTAAGCAAAACAAAAAAAGATGTTTTTGTTTCATGTGCTGAGTGCTTGTCAAATATTATCTACAAAATAATATTTCAAATCAGTCTTTATGATTATTACACGTTTTCGAAATGTTTGCATACATACATACATGGTGTGTTCTTTGTCATAAACTGGACTATTGTCTTAAAGAAGCAAGAAAAAATTCGTTATTTTAATTTGGCTTTACAACTGTGTTTGATTGTTGATTTGTGTTAAGATAAAACACGTTTTTCTTCCTGGGTAGTAGAAACCATTTTGTCTGATTTAGTTACAAAAAAATGTGACGATTTTCTGATGATGCATTATGTTTCCACCTTAAGGAAAAAAAACGACATGCATGAATCACTGAATCTACCCATCGAATTCGCCATCCACAACCAACTTAACGAAAGCACTGACCACTGACAACAACTGAACGTACTAGAATGTAGAAATTAAAATGTACCTACCCGAATTCCCTCTCCAATGGAAAACTATTGGTACCACTGGAAAAGTACCAACAATTAAATTCCGTGAACTTTGTCCAATTTGCATACATGATACACAGAAATACAAGGTATGCTAAGTAGACGCATACAAATCGCTATCTTGATATTTTATGACGTCACATTTCTTTATTATTATTTTATTTATTAAGTGAAGATTGTTTTTTAAAATTGAAGGTTTAAACGATTTTTTGTATGATTATAAGAACGATAAACATACAAAAACAATAACAAAATCGGCAAATTAATACATTTATTTAAACTCTCTAAGAACAAAAATCAGAAGAATGTTACGTTACACGCATAATCAGCCAAAGTGAGCACACCGTGTATTTCTGTGTATCATGTATCATGATTTGCATAAATAAACGGATATGTGGCTCTAGGGGACACAGTTGATTTTCATGCGTTGAATTGTGAACATCGAAAGCTATAATAAAAAGCGATTGAATTTAGAAAAAGTAAAATGTGTTTAAGAATAAAGGGTTATTTTGATGGTGATTAAGAGTTTTCAATGCACGAGGAAAATAGGTCAATATAAAAATATATGGCTCCAAATAAAAAGCAGCGCCTCTAATAGTCAATTATTTAAACCATTGTTTGGGGCAGGTGAATGCGTTTCTTAATGAAAGGCAAAAATCATAGTTCGTTCGATCATATAAAATTAAATTCATTGTTCACACGGTGTAATCCGATTAAAAAGGATCTCTTTTTACATACGGTGGCTTCAATTTACGCCGATTCTCCAACGTTTCCCATTTCGGAACTGTGTGTTAACGTTTGTTTATTCATCGCTCTCGTTTGGCTATGGCAAAATATTAGGTTTGTTCCCGATAATTATTCGCAGAAAATTCGCAGCTGTCAGATTTTTAAGTAGTGGGGATATTTTCTCTCTTTGAGAGATTTCTACGAAAAAAGTACGGGAACGCTTTAAACCAAAAAATTTGCAGCATTCTTTCCTAGTGTTGCTTAACCATCGATAGTATTTATTTTCGATATCGTCGATAGTTTTGAATAAAATATCGATAGTACTGATACTATCGATCTATACATTTATCAATTGAATAGGCCCAAATTATGAATCATCAAATTCGATGGCTTGTTCAAATTTTTAGATTTATGACCGCCTATCTATAAAACAAAAGTGAATCTTACCACGTTTTATGAATACCCTTATGGCTAAAACACAATCACGCTTCAGCTTTGGCTTCGTCAAGTTACATTTCACACGCTTTAAGTGACATTTTATAAATTTCGATTGTTGTTTTTGCTTTTTTCTGTCAAAATGAGCAAAAAATCAACCAGTTTCTACTTCAGCTTTGTATTTGAATCACGTTACCTTATCTTGTACACGAACCAAACGTAACGTCAAAGCCAAAGTAAAATTGTGTTAAGATGTAGTGATTTCCAATGGTTGAACTTATAAACGTCAAATGAAACCGAAGCTAAAGCGTGATTGTGTTTTAGCCATTAAAGCATTTCAATTAAATTGTAAAAAGTTAAAATCGAAAAGATAACAGCACGAGTGGCATTTTTCTGCAATAGGTTTTATTCGCTTATTAACAGTATCAGTTAACTTTTCAAGTACATCCCTGCCTTCAACAGTTACAACCTTTACATAATAACGCTTTCGACTGCGGAAATTCCTCGTGTAAAAGGAAATTGTTGTGTTCGAAATTTCAAAGCACTCAGGAAGCTGCAAGATTTTATCTATTGCCTGTCAGTGCAGCCAGACCTTTATGACCCTCCCTCATAGCTCACATATCTCAAGCTCATATCGAAAATCTGATAATCGTTTTAGCATATAGTATGAGCTTTTCCCACAGGTTTCAATCTCTTGAATAAGCTCAAGCTCAAAATGTGAAGGTAAGTTTGAATTATTTAAACTATCGATAGCCGTTCGATTGTTTTTTAAACTATCGATGTAGCCGATATTTTTTACTATCTATACTATCGATAAACTGTAGGAAGGTTGAGCATCACTACTTAAATGTCAAAAGATTGGTGGAAAATAATTACTGCGAAACGATTTTTAAAATGTTTTTTTTTATTATTTCAAGGGAAATGTTATGCCTATTTGTTGCATCAGCTCCAAAAACAAAACAATTAGTAGTTTTGTAGGTGCTTCCACGCTTCCAACAACAATTCTTCTCTGCTCTTTACAAACAGCTGGCTTTAGAAGACTCAACTCACACTGCTCTCTAACAATTGTCTGAACCCTGAACTAAATCAGGAATCTGGACTTCGTCAACAATATTCATGGAAAAGTTCACAGAACCACCGGTTTTTTATGTTTTTTTTTATAAACTTTTAAAAATAACTGCAATCTTTATCAAACGTGTCGTATATTTGATTATTTATTGTCTTTTTTTCCAATTGTCAAACTGACGTTTGGCTGCTACTTTTTTCTGCCTTCAAAAATTTCTTGAGCAGAAATTCGCAGGGTGGGGAAATTATTTTCTCTCTCACGAGCTCTCTCTTCTGCGATTTTCTACGAATTTTTGGTGTACGGGAACAAGAATTAGCAGAAATTCGTGAAAATTCGTACGAATTTGCAGATGGGGAACAAAGCTATTTTTTGACCACAAACTCTCGAAGCAAATAATAAAGCATGCAAATAATACATTTGGGAATCGTAACAAATTTTCGATGCTGTGTTAAGAGTTATTTGATTTAAATGACCGAAATTCAGCCATTTTTGCCTTCTCGGCATATTTGCCAATTTTCCAAAGATACTTTTCATATATTTCCAAAAATGTCTATTTCATCGTATTGTGCATTTTCTTTGGTGAATTGCGTCATATTTTCAATGGAAACTCGTAGGAGCTCATTCCGTTCTTCCACGTGATGGGTAGTATTTTTAATTTTTTCCTCGATGAAGAATCAGAAGCTTCTGAGTCAAGAAAAATAAAAAAACAATTTAGATACAAGAAATTATTTTAACTTTAACTTGCTATTTGGTCTTTAATCAAATATTTAAATGGTTGATAAGTTAAAAAATTGCTTTTCGTGTCTTGAAATAAAAAATCCAAAAAATCAAAATCCCATAGACTTGATACAAGAACGTCTTCAGAACCACATCCGGATTTCTCACTAGTTTGGATTTTTTTTAGTTCTCTACTATAACAACATCATCATATCTGTTCTAAAAAATATCGTTCTTAACTTTCCAAAGCGCTGGTAAATTTTTAAAACACTCAAAGAAATCCAAGGAATTGGTACCAGTATAGCTTGAACCAATTCACTTGGCCATTCTACGGCGCAGCTCTCTTCAAATTTCTCTGCTCATCTCATTAATTTTGAAAGATGCACACAACGTCCCATCGATGGACCATTATTGTTCTCTTGAATCCTTTCCCTGCGCAACCGGCTATTGGCCCAGTAATTTGGTTCAAGCTATACCAGCCCGAAGAATATTAAAATCAACTCGAACATAGTACACGAACTATGTGCGAGTGTCTACGGAGATTAATAGGAGATTTTTTCTCATTCGGCAATACTCAGCTTTCTAATTTTAAAAGATTTGTTGTTTATATCTTATCTTAAAGGGATCTAACAAGCAAGTAAATAACCCATATTTCTTACGAAATAAATAATAAAAAAAACACTATAAGCCTCCGCCTTTGGAAGCTTCTACTGTATTAAGACTGAATCATTTATCAATAGCTTATCTACTCTACTAATTATTCGAATATAGATACTGCGGTTTTAGCAGTTCAATGAAAGCCCACGCCTTTCCCGAACTCTTATTCGAGTAATTTCCAGCATTTTGTATTCCAAACTCTCAGTTCTCATTTAACTTTTGCTCGGAGCGTGTTAATGCAGTTTTCGACGCAGTCGGAGAATTACAAATTAAAATGAAGCTCCACCAGTTTGTTTTCGTCACTGTGTTAATAATACACTCGATTAATTACGTACTTGCTACTCGGCATGTTTCTCACCCATAGCCCATCGCATGTAATTGTGCACATGGGCGTAGTGCGGGCGTTAGTTGAACGAGGCCACAACATTACTGTGATAACTTCCATGCCATTGCATGACCAGAATCCAGGTTACAGGCATATTTTCCTCAAGAACCTTGAACATACACAAACCGATACATTCAATATGATCGACAAAATAAATCGCGCCCCCCTTTATCTAAAACCACTTAGATGGTTTGCAGCTGTCAAACAAATGAGTGATAAGTACAGTAACTACGAATCGGATCCAGATTACATCAGTTTCAAGAAAGAGGACAACCATTTTGATCTAATGATCTTGGGATATCAGTATAATGAATTCAATCTGGGAGTGGCAGCACATTTTAAATGCCCCACTGTGCTAACATGGATGATGGAACCTTTTGGCCATATCTCAAGATTGATTGGGAATCCTAACCATCCAGCTTTTGTTCCATTCTCGCCGTTCATTGAACCAACTTCAATGAGTTTCTTTACAAGGGTCCTGAACTTCGTTGTTCACATTGTGGAAAGAATTGTGACGGCAATAATGGGACTATTCCAAGAAAGTTTTTATAAGTAAGACATTTTAATTTTTGCTGAATCTTCTATTACTTTTCTTGCTTGCAGTCGATGGTATCCTCCTCCGCAGTACCCATCATTTAAGGAGATGACAAGGAATGTTTCTCTCATACTTTTCAATCATCACTTTAGCGAAGGTCCTGTAAGACCTCTAGTTCCGGCACTAATCGAAATTGGTGGTATTCAGATAAAAGAAAAACCAGATCCTTTGCCAAAGGTCTTAAGAAACTTTCCCTGAAACAGCAATGTGATGATATTCTTTCTTTTGCATATAGGATATTGAGCGGTTCATGAAGAACTCTAGGCAAGGAGTGATTTTTTTCAGCCTTGGTTCTAATGCTTGTGGACTCCATGTAAAGGACAACACCTTCAAAATAATATTCGATGTCTTTTCTATGCTCCCATACAACATAATTTGGAAGCTTGACGAAATTTCCACGAAACCTCCAGGAAATGCAAGAAACATACTTTTCAAAACATGGCTTCCGCAAGACGATATCCTGGCCCATAAGAATTTAAGACTCTTCGTTACTCACGCAGGTAAAGGTAGTGTAACGGAGTCAGAATATCATCAAGTTCCAATGGTTGCATTGCCAATAATGGACGACCAACCTAGCAACGCAAGGACAATGCAAGCCAAGGGACATGGCATTGTCCTTGATCATGAAACAATGACCAAAGAAATGTTTCGAAATGCTGTCCTCGAAGTCTTGCAAAATATAACTTACAAAGAGACAGTAACGCGATATTCAAAACTCTACAAAGATCGACCTTTAACAGCCCGAGAAAATGCAGTGTTTTGGATTGAATACGTCATAAGGCACAGAGGGGCGCCACACATACAGAGTCCTTTGAAAACGTTAAATATCTTTCAAGAAAACAGTATTGATGTTGTTTTGTTTTTGATGGCCATTTTGTATTTAACTGTGATTGCAGTAAAAGTTTTGATTAGGTTTTGTTTTAAGTTTTTTAAAAACGTTTGTCTTCCAAGGCGCAGAAAGGTAGATTATAAAAAAGAATGAGTGTAGAGTTTTGATTATTGTTTAATAGAGTGCATTTTTTCAACATATAAGAAATGAGATATAGTCAATCCTTTATGATCTCTCCCCATATTGATCTCTACTTTTTCTATAGGCACTGCATGGTTATAAATAAGGCGAATAAGTCCGGACCTGTAACCCTTAAGTACTCTAATGTTTGACCATGAGTAATTCCGTTTGAAAGTTGTATTGGCTCTGTTATTGAAAAAATGTAATGTTAAATGCACATATTTTGTATTTTGGTATTATTAAAATAAAACAGAACATAAGCAATAAGTTTGTTCCTTATCTGGTAATATACATACAGTGCAACGATAAAATGTCGGTAAAAAAAGACGAGTTTGATGACTTTTTTGAAGATTTTTGAAGGAGTTTGGCAATTGTTTAATAGTCGGTGAAAAGTTTTATAAGAATTCACACAGAATGAAGCTCCAGCTACATCTGATGAGCAATTAATTATTATGATTTATCAATGAAAATTTTATTAGATGTGTTAGGATTCAGGAACGGAACCGAAAGCGGGAGCGAAAGCGGAAACACAAACAAACCGGACATGGATTTAGATTTATATTCATTGCAACAGATTTCATAAATAAAGGGTTTTTCAACAGGGACTCTACAAAAGTAGAGCGACAGGGACAGCAAAGGACGCCATATTTCTTGCCGCTCTTTTGACATTTCTCTTCAGTTAGGTTTGCCATTTCATGATGGAAGATATACGAGCCAACAACGAGTCGAAATTATTAAAATTTACTACCGAAATTCGGAGTCACTGGCCTCAACGTTAAGAGCCCTACGTCCAATTTATGGTCGTCATAATCGTCCTAGCAGATCAACAATTGAGCGTCTGGTGGAAAACTTTGAATCCACAGGCACAGTACAATATGTTCCCGTGCCAGTGAGATAAAGAAGTGCCCGCAGTGTCGAGAATATTGCTGCCGCTGAGGCTTTAGTTGCAGAAAGCCCAAATGTGTCTCTCACACGTCGTTCTCTAGCGTTGGGCATCTCTGTGACGTCGTTGTGGCGAATTTTGCGAAAAGATCTTGGCCTAAATCCTTACAAGATTAAATTGACGCAAGAACTGAAGCCGCTGGACCACCAGTAGCGTCGTATGTTCGTGAATTGGGCTGAGCAACAACTTGAAAATGATTCGGATTTTCATCGAAAAATCATCTTCAGCGATGAGGCTCAATTCTGGCTGTATGGCTTCGTTAATAAACAAAATATGCGGTATTAGTCGGGCAGCAATCCACACGTACTCTATGAGTCATCATTGCATCCCGAACAAATTACGGTTTGGTGTGGTTTATGGGCCGGCGGCGTCATTGGGCCGTACTTCTTCCGTGATGATCAAGACCGGCACGTTACTGTGAATGGGGATCGCTACCGTTCAATGATAACCGAATATTTTTGGCCCCAATTGGATGATATGGACTTGGAGGACATGTGGTTCTAACAGGACGGCGCCACAAGCCACACAGCGAATGTCACAATCAATTTATTGGAAACCAAGTTTGGAGAACGTGTTATCTCACGAAATGGTCCAGTCTCTTGGACGCCTCGGTCGTGCGATTTGACGCCGTAGACTATTTCCTGTGGGGCTATGTCAAGTCTATGGTCTATGCCAACAAGCCAGCGACGATTGATGAACTTCGTACGAATATCGAACGTGAAATTGCAGCAGTATCGGCCGATTTATGCTTGAAAACCGTCGAAAATTGTGTTCAGCGTCTGGACTTCTGCAAGCGTTCCCGTGGTGGCCATGCAAAAGAAATCGAGTTCCATATATAATGGCATTGAACGTGCTTTCACAGGAATAAAGAATTTCATTGATATCCAAAACCAAAAAATGAGATATAGTCAATCCTTTATGATCTCTCCCCATATTGATCTCTACTTTTTCTATAGGCACTGCATGGTTATAAATAAGGCGAATAAGTCCGGACCTGTAAACCTTAAGTACTCTAATGTTTGACCATGAGTAATTCCGTTTGAAAGTTGTATTGGCTCTGTTATTGAAAAAATGTAATGTTAAATGCACATATTTTGTATTTTGGTATTATTAAAATAAAACAGAACATAAGCAATAAGTTTGTTCCTTATCTGGTAATATACATACAGTGCAACGATAAAATGTCGGTAAAAAAAGACGAGTTTGATGACTTTTTTGAAGATTTTTGAAGGAGTTTGGCAATTGTTTAATAGTCGGTAAAAGTTTTATAAGAATTCACACAGAATGAAGCTCCAGCTACATCTGATGAGCAATTAATTATTATGATTTATCAATGAAAATTTTATTAGATGTGTTAGGATTCAGGAACGGAACCGAAAGCGGGAGCGAAAGCGGAAACACAAACAAACCGGACATGGATTTAGATTTATATTCATTGCAACAGATTTCATAAATAAAGGGTTTTTCAACAGGGACTCTACAAAAGTAGAGCGACAGGGACAGCAAAGGACGCCATATTTCTTGCCGCTCTTTTGACATTTCTCTTCAGTTAGGTTTGCCATTTCATGATGGAAGATATACGAGCCAACAACGAGTCGAAATTATTAAAATTTACTACCGAAATTCGGAGTCACTGGCCTCAACGTTAAGAGCCCTACGTCCAATTTATGGTCGTCATAATCGTCCTAGCAGATCAACAATTGAGCGTCTGGTGGAAAACTTTGAATCCACAGGCACAGTACAATATGTTCCCGTGCCAGTGAGATAAAGAAGTGCCCGCAGTGTCGAGAATATTGCTGCCGCTGAGGCTTTAGTTGCAGAAAGCCCAAATGTGTCTCTCACACGTCGTTCTCTAGCGTTGGGCATCTCTGTGACGTCGTTGTGGCGAATTTTGCGAAAAGATCTTGGCCTAAATCCTTACAAGATTAAATTGACGCAAGAACTGAAGCCGCTGGACCACCAGTAGCGTCGTATGTTCGTGAATTGGGCTGAGCAACAACTTGAAAATGATTCGGATTTTCATCGAAAAATCATCTTCAGCGATGAGGCTCAATTCTGGCTGTATGGCTTCGTTAATAAACAAAATATGCGGTATTAGTCGGGCAGCAATCCACACGTACTCTATGAGTCATCATTGCATCCCGAACAAATTACGGTTTGGTGTGGTTTATGGGCCGGCGGCGTCATTGGGCCGTACTTCTTCCGTGATGATCAAGACCGGCACGTTACTGTGAATGGGGATCGCTACCGTACAATGATAACCGAATATTTTTGGCCCCAATTGGATGATATGGACTTGGAGGACATGTGGTTCCAACAGGACGGCGCCACAAGCCACACAGCGAATGTCACAATCAATTTATTGGAAACCAAGTTTGGAGAGCGTGTTATCTCACGAAATGGTCCAGTCGCTTGGACGCCTCGGTCGTGCGATTTGACACCGTTAGACTATTTTCTGTGGGGCTACGTCAAGTCTATGGTCTATGCCAACAAGCCAGCGACGATTGATGAACTTCGTACGAATATCGAACGTGAAATTGCAGCAGTATCGGCCGATTTATGCTTGAAAACCGTCGAAAATTGTGTTCAGCGTCTGGACTTCTGCAAGCGTTCCCGTGGTGGCCATGCAAAAGAAATCGAGTTCCATATATAATGGCATTGAACGTGCTTTCACAGGAATAAAGAATTTCATTGATATCCAAAACCAAAAAATGAGATATAGTCAATCCTTTATGATCTCTCCCCATATTGATCTCTACTTTTTCTATAGGCACTGCATGGTTATAAATAAGGCGAATAAGTCCGGACCTGTAAACCTTAAGTACTCTAATGTTTGACCATGAGTAATTCCGTTTGAAAGTTGTATTGGCTCTGTTATTGAAAAAATGTAATGTTAAATGCACATATTTTGTATTTTGGTATTATTAAAATAAAACAGAACATAAGCAATAAGTTTGTTCCTTATCTGGTAATATACATACAGTGCAACGATAAAATGTCGGTAAAAAAAGACGAGTTTGATGACTTTTTTGAAGATTTTTGAAGGAGTTTGGCAATTGTTTAATAGTCGGTGAAAAGTTTTATAAGAATTCACACAGAATGAAGCTCCAGCTACATCTGATGAGCAATTAATTATTATGATTTATCAATGAAAATTTTATTAGATGTGTTAGGATTCAGGAACGGAACCGAAAGCGGGAGCGAAAGCGGAAACACAAACAAACCGGACATGGATTTAGATTTATATTCATTGCAACAGATTTCATAAATAAAGGGTTTTTCAACAGGGACTCTACAAAAGTAGAGCGACAGGGACAGCAAAGGACGCCATATTTCTTGCCGCTCTTTTGACATTTCTCTTCAGTTAGGTTTGCCATTTCATGATGGAAGATATACGAGCCAACAACGAGTCGAAATTATTAAAATTTACTACCGAAATTCGGAGTCACTGGCCTCAACGTTAAGAGCCCTACGTCCAATTTATGGTCGTCATAATCGTCCTAGCAGATCAACAATTGAGCGTCTGGTGGAAAACTTTGAATCCACAGGCACAGTACAATATGTTCCCGTGCCAGTGAGATAAAGAAGTGCCCGCAGTGTCGAGAATATTGCTGCCGCTGAGGCTTTAGTTGCAGAAAGCCCAAATGTGTCTCTCACACGTCGTTCTCTAGCGTTGGGCATCTCTGTGACGTCGTTGTGGCGAATTTTGCGAAAAGATCTTGGCCTAAATCCTTACAAGATTAAATTGACGCAAGAACTGAAGCCGCTGGACCACCAGTAGCGTCGTATGTTCGTGAATTGGGCTGAGCAACAACTTGAAAATGATTCGGATTTTCATCGAAAAATCATCTTCAGCGATGAGGCTCAATTCTGGCTGTATGGCTTCGTTAATAAACAAAATATGCGGTATTAGTCGGGCAGCAATCCACACGTACTCTATGAGTCATCATTGCATCCCGAACAAATTACGGTTTGGTGTGGTTTATGGGCCGGCGGCGTCATTGGGCCGTACTTCTTCCGTGATGATCAAGACCGGCACGTTACTGTGAATGGGGATCGCTACCGTACAATGATAACCGAATATTTTTGGCCCCAATTGGATGATATGGACTTGGAGGACATGTGGTTCCAACAGGACGGCGCCACAAGCCACACAGCGAATGTCACAATCAATTTATTGGAAACCAAGTTTGGAGAGCGTGTTATCTCACGAAATGGTCCAGTCGCTTGGACGCCTCGGTCGTGCGATTTGACACCGTTAGACTATTTTCTGTGGGGCTACGTCAAGTCTATGGTCTATGCCAACAAGCCAGCGACGATTGATGAACTTCGTACGAATATCGAACGTGAAATTGCAGCAGTATCGGCCGATTTATGCTTGAAAACCGTCGAAAATTGTGTTCAGCGTCTGGACTTCTGCAAGCGTTCCCGTGGTGGCCATGCAAAAGAAATCGAGTTCCATACGTAATGGCATTGAACGTGCTTTCACAGAAATAAAGAATTTCATTGATATCCAAAACCGTTTTTGTTTTATTTAAAAATTTTGTAGCGCTCTTATTGAAAAACCCGATATTTGTGTTAGCTACGTAGATTTATGCTTATCTGTGGGTGGTTGAATTTCAAGAACTAGACGACATGATTTTTGTGTGTTAAAATCTATTTACCTAAGTGAAAGACAAAGGGAAACGAAACCGTAAACGGAAGCGGAAACGGATTCGAAACCAAAAACGGAAGCGGAAACGGAACCGGAAGCGGTAGCTGAAACGGAAGCGAAAATGGACGCGGAACGGAAACGGAAGCGGAAATGGAAACTTAACTAGAGTTATATTTACTAAGGCGTCAGTTATAGCAATCAATAAAAACC
This sequence comes from Platycheirus rosarum, assembly GCA_963971375.1. Classification (NCBI taxonomy): domain Eukaryota; kingdom Metazoa; phylum Arthropoda; class Insecta; order Diptera; family Syrphidae; genus Platycheirus; species Platycheirus rosarum. The sequence continues at coordinate 117,621,840 of OZ020509.1, read as the reverse complement.
ATCAGGAACAGTTGAAACAAATGGAAAAGGGATTTTTTTCCTGATGAGCGTTTATAGCAATCAGTAAAAATATGTCAGTTCACTTCACAAAAAAACAGATCTAACCACCACATTTCTTTTTTCCTGTTGCAAAGTTCATCAGAATTTTTTTTAATGGTGCTTCGAACAGGAAAAAATTGGAACGCAAATAATTGGAACGATTTGAGTTAGGGGCCAGTTATAGCGATCATTGAAAACCATCAGAAAAAGTTGGAACGATCAAAAACAGGAATTTTTTTCTGAAGATCGTTTATAGCGAACAGAAAAAACATGTCAATTGGAAGGCTGTCAAGCAGCCTATGGAATGTTTCTTTTTGACATTTGATAAGCACTCGCTTCGTAAAAAGTTGAAATATTAGTTTGTTTTAAGTATATTTTGTTTAATATTAAAAATCCTAAAAGTGAAATGACGCGTGCAAAAAAAACAATGTTAATAAACCTTGCAATTACTTTGCTTGTTTTAAAAAGAAATCGACGACAAAATCGAAAATTTCAAGTGCATCCTTTATATCGCATCCGGAGACAACAAGGAGAGTTCTTTTCCCTCATGCATTTGCTTGAAAGGTACCCAATTAAATTTTTTGAGTACTTTAGAATGGGTTGTTGCTATACGAGGGTTTGTCTTTGGCGAAGAGACAATCATGGAAATTCACTTCCATTATTAACTTTTCCTCAAACTCTCTTGCTGCTACCCTCTTCTGCAATCTTATCGCTTCTTTGCTGTTCATTTTTCTCTGTAAAAACAACAATATTATTACTATTTCAATGCAAAATCTTTATTAAACGAACTCACAATCCCAAACAAAAATTCCAAAACAAAGAAAATCAAACGTCCGCCAATTTTTTCTGATTGAAATGTACACGAAAAAGTTTTTCTGACAGCAATCTGTCTTTGGAACAGAAAAAAACTGGAATTCCAGTCATTTCTGAAAGAAGTATGTAAGTGGAACAGAAAAAAATTGGAACTCAAATCATGGAACGATTTGTTTCATTTTGGTCGAAATGGCAATCAGCTGGCACGAAAAATGAAATTCAATCAGAAAAATAAAAAAACACATTTTTAACAAAAAATACTAGTTTAACTGAACTTTTTATTTGCAAAAAAAATTCTCTGAGTCATTTGTCATCGATGAGTGTAGCTTTTGTGTTTCGAATCGAATTAAAATATAGTAAAATATTGATTTAAAAGTTTTTTCTGATCCGTTTTACTGATCGCTATAACCGGCCCCTTAAGTGACAATCAGCTGGCACGAAAAATGAAATTCCGTCAGAAAAACAAATAAATACATTTCTTACAAAAATATTCGTTCAATTGAAAACTTTTTTGACAAAAAAAAATCTGAGTGTTTTCCTTTCGGTTAGTATAGTAATTGTGTTTCAAATCATATGAAAACATGGTTAAATATCCATTTGAATTTTTTTCCTGATACGTTTTCCTGGTCGCTATAACTGGCGCCTTAGAAAGAAAAAGAAACAGTTTTTTTTTTGGTTTTTGTATGTGTATTTGCTTATTTTTTTATTTAAGTTTATGCGTTTATGTGTTTGTGTTTTATTGTTTATATGTTTGTCTGTTCTTTTTAGAACCAGAAACGGAAGCGGAAACATTAGTCAAAATTTAGAGAATTGTTTTTTATTTTTTTAGATATACCTAAGTTTTTAATATTTTTCCACAGTTTATCAGACAATCGGTTTTTGAATTTTAAAATATAAAATCTTCTTTTAGATTGTTTTATATCTTTATTCACAATATTACGTATGTTTTTGAAATGCTCATAAAAAGCTGCCAATCTGTATCGTCGCCAACGTTTGTAAGCCATATTTCTTTCACGAATAAGCTTTTCAATCATGTAGTTGAACCAGCCATTTTTCTGATTACGGACAGAAACAGTTGTCACTGGCACATGAGTATTAAATAAATAGTTGACATTATTCGTGAAAAATTGAACCTGTTCGTCAACCGACGGAAAGAGATAAAGATTCGACAAAGAGGTTAATGACACTGCACTTAATAATTCTTCCATATCAATAGCCTTGAAATCTCGGAACTGTAAAATTTCTGTAGACGTTGTTTACATAAATTGAGATCATTAAAACAATATTAAAAGATCGTGTTTAGAGAAACCTGGCACATCAAGTTGGTCATAATAATTGATTTTATCAGGTTGATTTAGTAGAATCAGTCCAGAAGAGTATGTTTTGCATTAAAGATTCAACCACCAACTTTTCTTAACTCACAATTAAAACAACTATCTTTTACTGACTCAACTTTTAGACTGACTTCATAATCTTCGTTGAGATTATATCAACCAATCAACTCCTCTTCAATATTCATTTCTTAAAAAGAGCAATCTGCATGGCAAGCATAATGTGGATACATAATGCTAGTATACAAATATATTCTTTTCATTGCTATGCTATTGAGTGAGATGATGAAATGACTTAGATCAGTCATGAAGACCAATGATCGGTTCTGTTTATGTTTTGAGATAACATTCTCAGTAGCTTGATCATTAGAATTGTCGATACATGTATGGCGTGAAACTACATACCATGCGGATGTTTATATCTGACGTAGTTTTAAGTATCAGTTCCAGCAGAAAAGGATAATTTATTGTTAAATAAATATCACTTCACGCAAAATGTTAATTAGGCATTTTTTTCTGAGAATCGATACCACGATCTTCGGATCAAACAAACATTAAAAGAATAGAATATGTCATCATCATAACAAGTAGAATAAGTTTCTGTTAAATGCGTCGGCGACGATAGGTTAGAAGGAAATAGATTAAGTGATGTTAAATTGCTGCGAAAAATCTTAACATTACTGTTACGAATATCAAGTTAATCAGTATTAAAGTCCCGCAATTAGAATTTGGTTATATCTTGGTGAAATTTCACAAAACACTTGTCCATATCACTACCGGTTTCTACGAAAATGAATTCAAAGCCAGATTTTCTTAAAAATCTTGCGTTGAATTTTTTCTTAACAACTGCAACGCCCCCTCCCCTACCTGTGCTATGTGCATTTATATGACAAACAGAAAGACCATTATAATTGTTACGAAAAACATTGAGCATTACATTTGTTAAATTAACTACGCCACCAGTCTGCTAATTAAAATTTCTACCCAGTGTCGAGTTGATTGAATTAGTTTTTAAAAGAAGAATAAGGGTAATGCCAGGAGAATGATGAGCGATTGCGACATTTTTTTTAATTTGCCATTACTTAATTCCATTTTCCATGGACTAGATAAGGTCGTTTTCTTACGGCCGCCTCCTGGAGTGTTATGATATGACTACAAAATAAAATTATAGTCGAGTTAATTCGACACTAACAAAAATTTAGTTTCACACTAGGCGATATTAATATTTTTGTATCTATATTATAGACGATTTAAAACCGACTTTATTTTAATGACTGGCATTAAAGATAAAACGGACCAAGCCCTATTTTAATTTTTTTATTGTCAAACTATCGCATTGACAACTGTCACATTCTTCAAAAAAAAAAATACATACCTATAGCAAAATGTTTTCTGAGGATGAAGATTTTGAAATGTTTGCAGATTTTGAATTTTTCCCAAAACAAAAAGTGTATAAGCAACGAGCTGACCCTTTTTCAGTTCTTGACGATGAAGAGTTTCATCATTTAATCCTAGTATTGGTCATTCAATGGCGAGCATAAACAGTATTTGATATCACACACAAAAACACCAGGCATGTACAGTTGATATATTCAAAATGCCATATTTGTATTTTCTCACTTCAAAAGCACATTTATTTATTATTTTGTATATTTAATGGATATTTGTAATTTTTTTTGTCTAAGCAGGGGTTGGCACAAGTTTACAACAAACAACATATAACAATCTAAACAAACAAAAATCGAATGTCTATATTTTTGCGGCAGGTTTTGCTATTATGTGCTTTTACACGTAGACGGGTCCATGAGTCTTGACCTTTTATTCGAAATTCTCTGTTATTTTCTTTAATTAATTTGACATCTTGACAAAAATGAGGAAAATCCTTCACAGCGAAACCGAATCTACTAGCACCAAAAACATATGAAGCAACACAATTTAAAAACCATCTTCTGTGGAACACATATTTAATATTAATATCGACAACAATTATTTGTTTAGGTTTCCTATCCAGAGACGATGCAAGAAATATTTCTCTCATCTAGTTCTGGCTACAATTTATAAGGAGTACATTCGCCCAAAACTTCCATATAATTCCCATATCTGGGTAAGTATTTCTGTTACTCACTTTCGTTTCATCGATAGAGTCCACAAAAATGCATTTGAAAATTAAAATGAAAAAGGATAAATATTTGCTTCGCTGTATCATCATCCAAATGTTTCCTGTCTATTGTTCTATTAACAATGCTCCAGTGAAATGGCAGATGCATTCCACCTCTCAAAAGTTTTCCCTGTATGCCATCGGTAAGTTTCCCATACATTTTAACTACATTTCGGACGCACTGTTAAGCATTGATACCCGTTCTCTTGCCGTACTTTACGAACGTGGAATGCTACCCCGCACAAAAATAAATACAATTTTTTTAATATTAGCTATTTGTTTATTCTATAAATATGTATGTATGTCAATTCATAATTCACATAATGGTCAGTTACTTTCATTACATTGTTACATTATTTTTATTATAAACGGTTCATAAGTATATTGTAGATATTACATCAACTGTTTTAGTAGTAAACACTAGAATAACTTTAAACCTACAAAAAAAAAATAAGAAAATTGCTAACAATGAAACACGTTTACATCATTTATATGCATGTACTGTACATATGTGTAGATATATGGGAACAAGTTCAATATATTGTGTGCAGCAAAACGTATAAATCGTATGCAAATGGTATAAATTAATGTGTACCGCGGTACGGAAATCTATTTAGATGTAAAGGGGGAAGTATTAGTTATTTTTATTAATTTATTTTTTTCTTATTTTATTTTAGTTTCACATTTAATTCGATTTTTTTTTTAGACAATTTTCATTTGAAAGACAAAATTTGTTCATTCGTTTTGATTTTTTGAATTTACTTCCCAACTCGACAGATTCTGTTTGGTTTTGCATTTTTTTTTTTCTTCAACACAACAAAAATATACATATTTTGCTTAAACAATTTTGGGGAATGATAGCTGATTGTGAGTGGGGAATGGGGATATATTTTAAGACAAAGCAAATGCCAACTAACGAATGAAAGCAATAGTTATGAAAGAAAAAGTATCTCGTTTCGTATAAATAAATAATTCGCAATGATTTTGTTTTCAAAAGGAGACCAATTCTTACTTAAAAAGAATCTTGTCAAATTAAAAAAATATCGTTTGCCTTATAATATTGACAACTTATTAGATAAATGATCTCTATTAATTCCTACATACAAAAAACAAACATAAAAACAAGAGGACACAAAAAAGATGTACAAAAAAATGTCAGTTTGGCCAAACGTTACATAAAGAATTCCTCTGTTGAGTGGGAAAGCGGAAGTCACGTTCGTCCGGGACGATCAAGTATGGAAATCTCTATGACTCGTAATCCACGGTATGTCGGGTCGATGACCTGCAAGCCTTTGGGATTGTAAATGCGTTCATTTTGGGCAGCAATGAATTTTGATATTTTACGCAGGACCTGTAAACAATTTAAAATGTACTTATCAGTAAAATGTGCGTATTTTTGTTGTGGTAAATTATTAACCTTTTCGTAATGCGTTTCTGAGCACATGTATACTAAATAGGCGGTGATGCATCCAATACAGCCCTCACAATATGTGCTGCAAGTGCCCTTCTCCGCCTCTGCAAAGAACTCATTTAATCTATTAATTGTTGACTCGAAAATCTGACGCTCGATCTGAAACAGAAAAATATAGTTTAATCAACGGTACAAGCAATCATAGTTTTTTTTCAAGACCCACTCTATGTGGTGAACATCGTGCCTAGTATCACAACTGGAGATTGGTTTGCAATCCCTTTGGAAGGCTGTTGTTGGTAGCACTCAAAAGATAGAGAAGAGGGAGGATTGTTACCACCAGGGCTGTACTCCTGTACAGAAGAATTTTCTAGATGGCTTAACGCCGAATTTCTTGCTTGACCTCCTCGTGGTGGTCCCCGGGAATGATTTGTGTACATCTTTATACACAAATTAGCAAAATTGAAGTCTACCATCATCGGCTTTAATGCAACAAACGAAAAGCTATGCACCCTTCGCGTGCGAAGCCCAGCCTCTTAAACGTTTACGCATCTATTGAGGAGTACGAAGAAGACGAAGAAAACTCTTACTACGAACTTGTAAAGAGGACCCCCAATGCCTGCCCAAGGGATGGCGTTAAGGTCATCCTTGGCGATTTCAACGGCAAATTAGGTATGGAGCCGGTATTCAGGCAGTAAATAGAAATAGGGTGCATGAGAACACTAATGGAAATGCACTACAGTCTCCCACGTAAAGACATCTAAAAGCCACTTGGGTATCATCTGATGGATTCACTCGTAACCAAATTGTTCACGTTTTGTTAGATCGTCGCCACTACTCGAGCCTAATGACGAGACGTACGAACGTATCGAGGTGCCAACATCGACTCGGAGCACTATATTGTTGGTATGGTGTTCCCAAGGCGGATTGCTTGTCTGTGAAATGGAAAGAAATAGAGAGCGAGGTCCACACCAGGTCGGCGGAAGTTCTACCAATCCGTCAGAAACATGTCGCAATATACACCACACTGCACATACTGTATGGACGCAGAGTGAAATCTTATCACCGATCCTGAAGGCATTCTGGAGCGATGGGTGTGTACTTTAATGAATTCTTAACGGTCAGTTCTCGGAAGAAATAAAGACTCCCAACATTTCAAGAGGAAGACATCACGCTGCAGCCACCAAGCACTGAAGAGAAACTAGTGGCGATTGATCGGCTCAAAAGTAGCAAGGCCTCGGGAGCCAGAATTCGGGATGTATGGAAGAATTTGTTGAAGGGGGCTCGGTTGTGTTTTTCGGAACTCAGATCTATACGGAGCGGTTTATCCGGCTTTGGAGTTATATTAAGGATCTGGTCCTCCAGGTAGCGTAACTACCAGACCAAGTAAAGAAAATTAGTTGCGAAGCAACCAAAAGCCTCGATGATGAACCCTGCAAACGAAATAAGGACTACGAACTTCGGATCTTTACGAATGAATGTTAATTCCCTTAATCTAACAACTAGCGGAGGCAGATATAATCGTCAGATGTCGCCGCAAGACATGCGATGGGATGGCCGGGCAAAAGGAAAATGAACTGTGATATTTACTACGGCAACTGCTTCAGACAAAAATTAGAACTTATTTGAAAGTGTTGGAGGCAGACTTCAGCAAGAGGCTTTGAGTTACAAATGTCATAAAGAGCGCCTCACGACAAATGGGCTAAACTGGCCGACATAAGCTTTAAATCGCCGCTTGCCACATGATGATAACACCAAAGGTATCTTTATCGGGTTCCTGGACATTACATATGAACTGTGATCTAGCTATAATATTAAGATTGTCCTAGGCGGCTTTAACACCCAGCTGGGGAAAGGCTGTATCTTTGGTGGAACAATGGAAAAACATAGCTTGCACGACACAACCTCCGACAATGGATTCAGGTAAATTGCCTTTGCTGTAGCTAGTACCAAGTTCCCAAACCTCAACATACACAAAGGGATATGCACATAGATCCCCTGATCAATCAACTGTCAATCAGATTGACCACATTGCGATCGATCCAAGGCACTACTCAAGTATTATGGATATCCGAACTTTCCGAGAGGCAAACATTGATTCGGACCACTACCTCGTTGTAGCCAAGGCACGACTGAGGATATCCTGACCAAGGATAGTTTAACGTGGGACGGCTGCAATCGCACGAAATCTCCTGGTCCTTTTCCGATCGAGTCTCAAATAACATCCAAAAGAATCCTTTAAAGCCAGCATCAAGTGTTGATAACCGGTGGCAACATTGCCAAAATGTTATCAGGGAAGCCGTGAAGTGCCACCACAACGAAACCCCTGGTTTGATGATGAGTGACGGCAAGCAACCGCAGCTAAACAGGAAGCATACAAGGATCAGAACTGCCCGTGCGCTCTACGAGCAGAAGAGGAAATAAGAACACCGGCTTCTGAGAAAGAAAAAAGGGATCATAAGAAGCGTGCGACCGAGGAAATGAAGAGCTGTTATTGCAGAAATGAAGTTCGAATGGGAAGGAACTGTCAAAGCTACAGAGCCTGAACTGAAGTAGTGGAATCGAAGTCGATGCTGGAAAACCCATTTCTGCAGACTGTTTAACGGCGATGACGAAACGAATTCCGCTGTAACGCAGAATTATCCATTTTATCTGCACGAAGTAGACCAACAATTCCGCCCACCACCGGAGCCGATGGCCTAGCTGCCGAACTCCAGGCGATAATTTGGTTATAAGAATGCATCAACTCACAAGCAAGATATGGTTTGAAGAAAGCATGCTCGATGAATGGAATCTCAGCATAATCCTTAAAAAAAGGAGACCCTCTGAGCTGCACCAACTACAGAGGTATCAGTCTCCTCAATATCTTCAACGTCTTGGACGAAGCATCAAGATTGACAGCTAGCACCACCTAGGGTCAGATAGGGCTGGCTTTGACGTTGGGCTTAAGTTTTTCACGTTATTTAAGCAAGGCGATCGAGAGTAAGACTTGATTATACTAAACAGGTGTGATAAATCAAAGTAGTCGGACTTGATGCCTTCCAAGCTCAGTACCTTAAAGCAGACTTTGTTACACCTCTTATACACAAGAGTCACAGCCTTGAACTTTCGTTAAAACAAACTAACGACTATGGCAAGGGGCACTACTTATACTTTATGTACAAGAAATTTAGTTGAAACAGAATGGCATTATTGCAAACCGGAAAAGTAAAGAAGTTCCTTGTTGTCTTTGTCTTCATTTAAAACTTTGCGCAGGCCAGACAATAGACAAATGTTGTACCAGAAAAATCACATCAAAAACAAGACCATTTTAAAATTAATATTTTTTGTTTGTTTTGTTAATTAAGTTTAAATGAAAGTCTACAGAATTAAACTCAGTTCTTTGACCTAATTAGGAGATAATTCGATGCTCCCTTCATCCAAATTATGTTGAGACTTGACACATTGCCACCCACTTTTCTTCAAGGACTTTCGCCCTTTAATCTCAACCACAAACAAACCACAGCCAAATTATAATTGAATTTTGTTTTATTTTTACTTACCAGACCCTCCAGTTCACTGGGAAGCCTTGTATGGAATTTCACTGATGTCCCTTCACTGTAGTCGCGTTGAATAAAGACCTTTGTACAATTGATTGACTGAAGGGCTGTTGTCGCTGGAGTCCCTGTTTGTGACATCTTGCAGCGGTATATCCTAAACACAAGAATATATTTTAATTGCAATTGCAAGTGCACATTTTACCAATTCACATTTTTCATACCGATTGAAACGGAAATTCTTTGTGGAACCTCAAAAAATTTATTCGATTTCTTTTCTTTTTTTTTTTGGAGTGGATGTGACTTTTTCTGGTAAGCAAAAATTAGGTTTTTTTTCGTGACTAGCAAATGTCAGATAAATGTTTAGAATTCGAAACAATCTTTTCTGACAGATTACCAAGTGTAATGTTTAATTTAATGATGAGGATATAGATGGCAGTAAAATAAAGTTTGAGTAATTGATGCAAAACAGGTTTAGAATGACTGTTTAGAAAAAATGCGGTTCGAATACTTACTAAAATGTACAGTAGGAATCAAGAATTTATTTTTTTTTCTGGAATTAATTTATTAATCGTGTACATAAAAAACATCTTATTCCACCTCTATTTCACGAAATAACTAAACGGTGAAATAAGACGTAAGCTACGGAATAAAATTGTCCATTAATAAAAACAAAATGTTTCTCACCCTTGTACTTTTACGGGGCATATTTTTAGACAATTTTTAGTCTGCTGCTAAGTTATAACTAAGCAACACTGCAGTTTAAGGTATTCATAATGAAATTTAAACTTCAGATTAAGAATTAAACTGGAGTTTAATTTTAAATATGAGTGATGCTATGTTAAGCATATCATTTCACATTCTCTCATTTTATTATTAACCAAATACGTTTATAATAATTCTAAGATAAATATCTGATTCTGCAAGTATTTTCTTATTAAAAAATGTCAATTGATATCAATATAGAAGAAGATCTTGATATACTGAAAGACATGGATATAATAAATGATGTCCAAACTGTGCCAGTAGCAAGACGGCGTAACATATATAAGCCACGTTTTGATCCTTTTGAATAACAAACAATTTTACGAACGATATCGATTCGACAAGGAAACTACCATTTATTTAATAAATTTGTTAGGGATTGAAGAGCTTCCTAATAAGAGAGGATTGCCGATTTCTGGCAGCCTGCAAGTTCTTACGGTGTTGAGATCTTTTGGAAGAAATGTCCACCATAGTGATATAGGTACCTACACAAAAAAATTGTTTGCAACATTTAAGTACGTTCAAACTCTTTTTATAGCTGACTTTCATGGAATTTATAAACCAACAGTTAGCAGAATTATTGCTAAAATGGCAAAGAAAATTGCACTACAGCTACTACAGACACAGAATATTTGTTTTTTGTGTTCTTATTTTGTAAAATTTAAATAAACATTTTATAAAGAACCTTACTTGGCTTAGAAAAATTTGAAGCAGCAGTACGGAAGAATTAGTTCTTCTTAATCTTCAACGGTTTTTACTTTATCCCCATTCCATCTCTTTTTTTCGATGTTCATAATTCAACACCATACAAATAGACTGTCTCCTCTAAAGCCATCTTATTAATTGCGTTAAAATGCTGGCCTAAATTTCATACCTTGGCTAAATTTTGACGTTTTCATCGAAATGGACACAATTTTGGCTTTTTGCTGTGTCAATTGGATTACAAATTTTCAACCCACTATTGGCCTATATTTACCACATAAATAGTACATTTTCCTTAACGAACAAAATGTATCTTGATCAAATTTATTACTTTTTTATACGAATGACAGCTTAAAAAATACCAAAATAAAAATTCACTCACATATGTAAGTTCAATTTTTACTTCTTTTTAAATGAATTTTCACTCATAATTTAACTTGAAACAACAGTCCCAAATCTCTGTAAAATAATTTCCATCACAAGTAATTTATTTACTAGTCTATGAACAGATGAACACTAGATTGACGACGAATGACACAAACAACAAATTCATATTTATCGTCTTCCCAAGCAATGGAAGATGTCAAAATTTACCCGACTGTCAAAAATTTAGCCTGTTCTGGAGCAGGTTAAATAATATCCCAATTTAACCATTTCCCAAATATGACCAAAGTTTGCATTTCATTTGGATTTTGTTGTGGTTTTGAAAAGTTTTGTCATAACAAAAGTAAAAAAAAAATGGATGAATAGTTAAAAATGTTGAACGAGTTCTTAGAATCCGCATTAGCTAGATACAACGGCACAAAATTATATACACTTCAATATGAAACTAAAACGGACGGAGTGCAGAAGATTAAAAACGATCGTGGGGCACCAACTAGAATGTTATAAAGCGTGTAATGGAAATAAATAGTTACTGTAAAATAGATTTGGATTTATTTTATTAATAAAACTTACCTGTTACAAAAATCTTAAAAATACAAACAAGTGAAACAGCGACACCTCTTTTTTAATTTTAAAGTTAGGTATATTTTATTTAAATAATTTATGACAGTTTTTATCAACTTTATTGGCAGCATTCCCTTGAAATGTATTGTTTAATATTTTTTTTTGTCAAAATTGTTATATCACAGTGTTTTGTTATCTTGCTAGCTACATTCTACTTAAATGTTTTGTTTTTTATCACAGGTTTTTCTTTCTTATCTTAAATTCTACTAATTTTGTCATATTAATTAGCAACATTCCCCTGAAATGTATGATTTGTATTTATTATATTATGTATTATTTATAATGATTCTTTTTAACATTGTCTCTTTTCCGTCAATTAGTTTTGACTGTGTTTTTAGTTGGGACAAATACCTTAAAAAAAAAAACATTTTTATCAAAAAATATTCACGATTCACAAATGTAAAAAAATTTCAAACATAAATTCATTCTACATGCAATCAACGTATTGAAGCGCCTTACCAAAAAACAATGAAAACAAATGCGTCCCTGACTTCAACTCTCTCATTTGACAGATAGAAAGTGAATTTTATCCATTAAAGATTTACATTTTTATTTTCAACTAATTTATTATTTTCATTGTTTAATACTAAAAAAAAACTGTTCTAAATTGTTCTACAATATTTAAAATATATTCAAAACACCACTCCACACCGCTTTACGTTCTAAATAAAACAATACTTACTTGTGAAAAGAAATGTGTTAATTCCTCTTAAAAACGCTGGTTGTACAAGAGTTTTAAGAATGCAGCTCATCCTGATTCTTGTTTTTTTTTTTAAATTATACAATTTTTTCACTAAATTATTTGTTTAATAAAACTTATAAAGCTTAATATCTTTGGATTAACAATTACCAAAATTCGAATGACTTTTTTTTATTTACCGCCTTGTGAAAATGACAGGAAGAGCTAGAATTTTCTTCTATATTTATAACTGATTAGCTTCACTCCCGTACACTATATATACACAACACGTCTTCCTGTACTTCTTATTCAGTGTTCCTATGGGTCACCTCCCATAGGCGTTTTTCTTTTCTCGTTCAGAGCAGAATCTGAGTTGTCAAAAAAGAAGTTGTGTTTCTTTTTTCGCTCAGAGCGTTCAGATCATTAAAATTGTATTTCTTTTATCGTTCAGAAAATGATCAGAGCGTGCTCTGAGAGGGCTACATATATGCGCTCAGAATAAATTGACTGAGCATTCTGCGAAAATACTGAACGAAATTAACGTCACTTTAGAGTTGTAGGCTATTACACTCTATACCATGCACATTGCCTACACTACTCTTCGAAAAGTAGATGCCAAAACGAGAGAGACAAAAGTATTATATGCATAATATTGCCGCCTGTAAACAAGCCATATGATAAAGGCTGAACTATAATGGTAGGAATGGCGCGGACGGGCCCGTCCGTAAATGAGCGAGAACAAGTAATTCGTATGTTGTGCCCTAAATGGCGGATTGCTCCGTTTCGTTAAGTTTCGATGAGTTTTACTTAAGGACGTAAACTGCGATAGCGAGCGCATTTTACGGACGTAAACTTGACAGCTGGCTTCTGATGGTGTTTGTAATGAAGAAAATTTGATATATACTTCCGGCGCATTCCGTCCATTATGGGTAGATGTGCTCATTTGACAAACGGATTGAAATGTTTCCGTCGTTTTTGACACTAGCTTCCGCTTGCTTTATAGTCTATATGCTCAGAAATCAGAATGTTCAGACTCTGTTCAGATCCCTTTTCTGAGTGAATAAAGAAAAACGCATCATAAGAACACGTTTATTTAATCGAGCTGTCAGTTGTATTTGTATGCAGCAATGCAACGGACAAACGGATTCTATGGGTCGGCCCCTTTAGTATTTAGGGGAAGGTAGTGATTAATACGACCAAAATGGAATAAAAAATGACCACTGACCAAGTGAAAAAAGTTATGACCAGATTTGGTCATAAATGACCAAACTGGCAGCGTGACTTAGTATTTGGACGAAGGAGTTGAGAAATGTAGTGGCGATCACAATGACGCAGGGTCCGAGAACTGGTTCAGATTCTCTCATTCTCGTTTGTTATTGTTATTTTCACTGCTTGCTTTATTATAATCTTCCTCAGTTTGTGGTCAAATGTATGTTTTGTTATAAGTAAGAGCGAGAGCGTTCAAATTAAGAAACGTAAAGACATAGTTGCCATAATATTAACTGACTTAATATTAATTTTGAATTTTAATCAATCCGATCTTCCGTCCAATTTATCCTCTTCTTCTTTCATACATTTTTCCATTTTCAACGAAATCAAAAGGAAGATTAAATGATTTTTTTTTAATTTTTTTTAATAAAGCCCACTGTTTTTTTTGGTTTGTCGGAGAATTGAGAGCCTGGGTATGAATGGAACTTGATCACGTTTTACGTGGGCATGAACAAAAAATCAAATCCAATCCATCCAAAAAATCCTGCTTGTTACTCACGTCAGGTGTGCTTAAACATTGTCTAACCCCCAGATTCACAGTAAAGGTTTAAACTCTGATGTCGATTTAAACTTCCGCTTAAAATTTTTTGGGCATCACAGTACTCGTTTACACTCAAAGTGAAGTTTAACTTTTCGTCTTAGTTAAACGACTTCACTCCAGCGTTTAAGGTTTCGTTTAACGTCAAAGAACATAAAGCCTTAGCCGTTTTGAGTTATGAGGTACATATATTTTTGCATCTGGCGATGGTGGCGATGGCCAAACTAGGATTAAACGAATGCAAATCATTTTTAAATAAAAGATATCCCTATGATAATGAACATATGGTGTGCACTTAGAGCATAACTTGTAGAAGTGAAAGAGGAAGAACAAAGATGTTGTTGCTAGAAAATCAAAAGGAGCCACCCATACCCTCTAAATCAACTTGTCTTTTTCAAGTACACAGACACAAATTTCCCATAAATATTTATGTACAACAAGAATCCCTCTGAAACTGAGCCTCTAAAACTGCGTTAAGTTAACTAGAAGTTTATTTTCCACTGTGAAACTGAACGAGTTTAACCTAAAGTTTAAACTCTCGTTGTGGTTTAGTAAATCGTTGGTTTAAACTCTCACTGAGAAACTGGCCGTAAAATCGCTCAAAATAAGTACGGATTAGAGGAAGAGGACGCAGGATATACATATTCAAGCTTCGATAGTAAACTCAAAACTGAAAACATTTTTAATAACCTTAAAAACTCAGATATTTCACGAGCTCCTCGTCAAAATAATTTTCAGCCCGACCTTTAATGTCAATTTTGTTAAATTCTAAAAATATACACACTTCATCCTTCTCTACTTAAATTGCAGTAATGCAATATTAGTTAGTATCTCGCAGGCTTTCTTTGCGTTGTCGCTATCATTAAATCGATCCATAAACGCCGGCATATCTTGTCCTATAATTTGTGCAAGCTCCTCAATTTATTTCCAATCACCACCACATTAGCTCTATTTCGATCTCGATAGAATAGAAGGTAATTATCGTTAAACTATAGAGCTTGGAGCGATGCGAAGCTCGAATTAATTCTGCAGAAATTAATTATAATGGCAGTCATTAGGCGACACATTATAGAGACTTCTCTACACTGAAACCATAATTTCTTCTCTGCTTCGGGCGTTCATTATTAATCCATTAAAACTAAGAATATTTCTCTATTTCATATTTATAGCTTCATAAATCTATGTATTTCGGTTTTTATACCACACAATCAAATACATTATTGCAAATCCAATGCAAAATCTAAAGCAATTCCAATTTAAATGAGAATAACATTGTATTCGTCGCAGGAATCCCGAAGATACTTTCCTTTTGATCCATATGCTTTCGATATCATAAAATCGAAATGGAAAAAATGCTGTATAATATTATTTCACATACGATTTAATGTAAATAACGGTATGTTATATGGCTGTTATGTTTATGAACGGCAATACATCGGACTAGTGCCGTCTAGCAATAACTATGATATCGATTGTGTTTTGATTACAATTAACTAGGTCACATGTGCATCTCTACATCAATTTTAAAAAAAAGCTAAGGGAGAATAGGGTAAGAATAACAAGTGGCTTTTCGTAGACAAACAAAAACCAAATGTTATAAATAACGGCAATCACATAACCAAATTAGGGAAACATTGTAAGATGTGTCATTTCAGTGATTTTAAGGGTCAAAGTAGACTTCTCCACTAAAGCTGTCGTTTTGGGGATTTAAAATTGAATTCAATTTTGTTTATATTTTGATTTGTTGAAAAATGAAATTGAAAATAATTATCAGAAAAAAATATATGCATATTGTAAATGTAAGCAAGCACTAAAAAAAAATCCAGAGAAGTATTTCATTTCTTTCGAAAGGACTACCGAGTGGATTTGTATATAAATGGAAAATGAAATCAGATGAGACACTTTTGGTTTATACCCTCCAATTGTGCGGAAGTATACTAAAATTATTATTTCTTTGTATCTTCTGTAAAATAAATGTAAAAATTTTTTTTAAAAATCGTAGCTTTAATTTTTGTTTGAAAAAAATTGGTTTTTACATAAAACCGAATTAGAAAATTGTTTTTTTCCAAGCAAGATCTGAATATTCAAGTAGAAAAAAAATTACATAATAACTATGAGATTTGATGATACGATGCTTCTTTAAATACTCTTAATTTAATTTCTAAATAATTCAATTTTCGAAAATACCAAATGTAGTTTAATTTTGTATAAAACGACCCCGTTTTACCCAATCATACCGTTTCAAAGTGCTAGTACACTTGAATCCAAAGGCGAGATGTGCGTGCGAATTAATTATTTTAAAACATGCTTGATGTTTTATATTAAAAACAGAAGTGAAGGTTTAGAAAAAGCGGTAGATTGAAAAAATCCATCATAAATTATAATTGGAAAATATGTTTTGAGATAAGTATTAATAACTAAAGAAGACACAGGAATGTTGCATTTATTTTTATTTTTAACTTTTTAAAGCAAATTTAGTTCATTGGTTCAGCAGTATTTTTTGTAAAAATTCCATGAGTCGTTAACGAGAAAGTAAAAAAAAAAACTGTTAAATGAAAGGAACCTACTTATTTGAATTACAGAACCCTGAAAAAATTGTGAGGGCGAGCATTTAAGTCACTAACTAGGCAGAGGTTGGTTGAAAATTAAAAAAAAAACATAGACACCCAAAACTGTCAGTTTTACGCTGATCAATCAAATTGGGATTTGCCGAGGATTTTCACACCTCAAGGCGTAGGACGTCCTGGTCTACGTCATCCTACGCTTCTTTTGACCCAAGGTAGTTAAAGGATAGCACTACTTCAAATTCATGCTCCACTACCCTAATATAGTTGGACCAACACTTCTCGCAGATGTAGGCACTATGTACCATGTACGTGGTATTCCCTTCAATTAATATGATGATGTCGATGTCGTCTGGACTTGGTGATAATAGTCCTTCTTGTTGACGTACCAGAGTCACGGATTGCTTTCTCCAATGCCAGTTTGAAAAGGATGCAAGCCAGATCATCCCCTTGTCGGAGTCCATTAGAGATGTAGATTGGTCTGGACAGCAAACCGGCTACTTTTATTTGGCTTGCAATGTTGGTCATGGTCAGCCTACATAGTCGTGTCAATTTATTTGGGATATCGAATTCTCTCATGGCCTTACATTGGCTACGCTATCGTTGGCGGCTTTAAAGTCTGTAAAAGAATGACTAGTTGAAAAACTAATTTCCAGACTTTTTATTTCCATCACCTGCCTAAGAGTAAAAATTTGATCAATTGTTGATTTGCTTGTGATGTGGTAAACCACATTGATATTTGCCGATTATGGTTTTAGCGTATGTGCATATCCGTTCTTGCAGGATAGAGGAGAATATCTTATAGGATATACTCGACAACGTTATTACCCCTATAATTACTGCACTTTCTGATATCATATCTCCCGACATATGATGCCGCAAGTCTTCTGGTATTTCGTGTTCCCATACGTATACAATGATTTCATGAATTGCTTGATGTAGTGTTGCCCTCTATGTTTGATCAGCTCGCCAGGTCTGCCATTAGCTCTTGAGGCCTTGCTATTTATTAACCGATCATCGTCTCTAGTTTCTCTTCATTGATTGGTGGCTGCAACACGAGGTCTTTCCCCTTCAAAGAGTGGAGTCTCCATTTCTTCCGCTAACCGTTCTCCATTGTATATTCTGACATGTTTCTGACGGATTTGTAGAACGTCCGCACCTGGCGCGGACCTCGCACTCTTTTTCTTTCTTTGTTGTCTGTGAATTCTTTTCTTTATTCTTTTGAGCTCTTTATATTCATCTTCGCGTGCCCGCGTTCTATGAGACTTCTGCATTGCTCGGTATGCAGCATTCTTATGTTCATACGCTAGTTTGCATTCATCATCAAACTAAACCTTCCAATCTCTGCGACAATTACCTAAGATGGTATCAGTAATACTAATGGCTTTGTTCTTAAGGCGTAACCATTTTTTCTTTACTCCAATGTCGGCACCTCGAAACGTTCGTATCGTCATCAGGCTCAAGTAGTGGCGACGATCTATCAACACGTGGTCAATTTGGTTACGAGTGATTCCATCATAGTTGATACCCAGGTGGCCTTAAGATGTCTTTACGTAGGAGACTGACACCCGCAACGACCAATTTCACCCAGGATAATTTTAACGTCAGCTAACGGTCATCTAAATAGATTGACCTAGGTTCTTCATTGGTGGGATATCGGCCGGCATCGCTATTCAACAAACCGGTTGAAGAAGTCCCTCTAGATGGTTAACATCGACTGCATCAACATTGTCCTTCATAAATCCCCGAACATGCCTAGCCAACTGCATTCGATCTGTCTAGACCTTATACTATTCTTCTAGACTCCAGAGTAATTTTAGCTGCAGAAACACGGCATTTAAAATCTATTTCAGGAACAAAAACTTATCCAGGTAGCTGATCATAAACCTACCTAAGTTACGCATCTGCCAATCATAACTATTTATGTATCTAAGAGACACAAGATGGATGTACTGCTTGTCTTGAGCCTTGCAACTGCAGTAATTATATTTATTTATTTTACTTTAAAGCAGGAATCGTATTTTTTTTTTCAAATGATTTAATGGAATCCAAAGAGAAATGATTTGTGTAGAATAATCAAACGAGCGTGAAAGTCTTTAATTGATAAATAGGTTCGTCAGATACTTCCACGTATCTATCGGATGCATTTCTTCTTCTGGCTCATTCCTCTTTCCCATCGGCCGGCGATGCACGATGGTGTGGCCTCTATCAAAACAAGTATCACTCCAATTGTTTTAATAACCTTCGCAATGACCTAGTTTAATTCAGATTCCATTTATAAGTAGAATCATCTCATCGCTGCATAGTTCCATTTGTTCATTGCCCATCAATTGTATCGAACTAAACCGAGTCCGAGTCCGAGTGTCTAAAATTTCGCCATGATACGTCGTCGTGTTCTGTTGTGGTCGGTGATTATTTTTGGAACATCGATTTCGGCTCTTAACACAAGTTATTTTCCCGGTGATGAGTTCCTCGATCAAAACCAAAGGGAGTGCTTCGTTAAACGTAGTCTTGGTTCGTGTGTGAAATATAAAGCAGCGAAAATCCTTTGGAAACTTGCAACCAACAATTTAGGATACTTTGCTAGTGAAAATAGTCGTGATTTTTCCGATGCAAGGACGACGATACGTTTGGTTCATCTGGAAGTTCCTAGTGAATTGCAATTAGATATCCAAAGCAGAAGCTTGAAAGGTTCGTCATCATGCAGGACGCATTGATTATTGTAAAGTGCTTTATTATGACAAAAAATTCATAAATTCATGCGACACGTATCGCTTTCACGGAGTTCCTTCCATTGTTTTATTTTCATTCCTCATTTTTTACTTGCGATTAAAGGGACTATAAGGCAAGTTTAGGATTCGTGAATATTAAAAATTGAGTTCAATCAAACATGATATTACGATCATAGAGAAGTCTAGAAAAGTGATCGAGGAAAAATGTCTGTCTGTCTGTCAGTATGTATAACGAGCTGCAACTTAAGCGATTATCTTCAATCTTGTTGGTATTAGCTATCATATGATCAGAACCAAATTTCCGGGAAAATTCTATTAACGGTACGTTTCATATAACGGTTTTTTTTTAATTTTGAGCTTTCTCGCTAACGGCTTCTTGGATTTCTTTCAATTTTTATATTTGAAAAGATCTAGGTAGCCAAATTAGTTCTGCATATCAAAATTTTTAATAACTTTTTTTTCTAATTAGAATTAATTTTTGAATTTTTTTTTTGAAAAATCAATATTATTAAAACTGATCAAAAAAAATTATTTTAAATTTTATAATCACTTGTATATTAATAAACTCTAAAAACTGCAAACATAAATTAAAAAAAAAAAAAATAAAAAAAACAGAAAATAAAAAAAAAAACAGGATTTTATCAAAACCGGTCCTACAATTTTCAAAACATGTTATTTAAGACGTGTGATGGCGTACTTCATTTTTACTAAAAATGGTTAAGTATTGTGGTTTTGATACTTTTTATAAGATTAAACCGTGTTATTTTCAACGTAAATGTTATTTGTTTCTGTCAAATATCTTCCTTTCAAATGTAATTATGCACATAAGAGCAAGTACGTGCGACCCAGTCGTGCCCTTTTTTTTTGAGACATTTGTGTTTTTGTATCCATTTTAATGTTAAATTTAGATCTACTTATGGAAGGGTGTTGTTTTATGAAGGTGTGAGACATGATAAGCAATTTAAATGTACATAAACAATATTGTGATGACAGATGGTAACGCTTTGGGGTGAGAGTTGTTTGTAAATCAAAGGGCAATCGTAGGGTTCTGAATAAGGGGGTTGTTAACATAATACTTTTGTGAAAAAAAGTAATGACAAGGCACAAAAAAGTGAGTTACTGACATATATTGTGAGTTGAATTTCAATACATGAGTTTTTAAAACATCGCTTTTATCCTTATCCGTCCAGTGCAGAAATTAGCGTTTGTTCATATGAGTTAGCTCTAAAAAATATATCAAAAACTCCTCTGAGAAATGCTAAAAGGACATGTTGAATAATTATTTCCCAAACAATCGCCTACGAATTAGGAAACTTTCTATAAAGCACTTTATTTCCTCTTATGATGTCAAATAGCCGTTGATTAACTTTATGACTTTTTTCAATGTAAACTTATGAGCTTATACCCTTAAACTATAGATATATTCCACCTAGATCGATCTATATAACTTCTACCAGAAAAAAAAAACAAGATGACACTCTCATATGCCATATGCCATATAATCGTTAAGAAAAAAGTTTATTTTTCTCGAAAACGGCTTCAAGAATTTGTATGAAAAAAAATCAGTGGACTTTTGTACATAGGTTTGGTATATTTAATGGTGAAAAAAAATGTAAGTTGGTGGGTTGAAAATGGTACCCCCCATAGGCCCGTTTTTTCATGCAGTAACGCATCAGTATCTTTGAATAATAATGAATTTATGAACAAAATTGTTTCGAAAATTGTAGGACGGATTTTGATAAAAAATGTTTTTTAGTTTTAGTTTTTTTGAAAAAAATATTTTTTTGATATTTTGTTATGCAGTTTCTTAGAGTTTATTTATATACAGCCAATTATAAAACTAAAAGTATTTATTTATTTTTAAAAAAAGTTTCCAAAATTTATTTTAAATTAAAAAATATAAATAAATATTCAAAATAAGGAATAATTTGGCTGCTCATAAGTTCTCAAATATTAAATTTGAAAAAAAATCCAATGAGTCGTTACCGAGAAAGTCGAAATATAAAAAAAAACCGTTCTATGAAAGGTACCGTTAATAGACTTTCCGGTAAGTTGAACATTAAGGTAATACATGAACATGATAGGTAATACCTACAGCAAAAAATTGTCATCAAAATCGTTGCAGCCGTTTTCGAGAAAAATAAGCTTATTCTTAACGGATGTAGCCCTAAAAATAAAATTTGTGTGAGGAATGCCAAAAGAATCACACATACCAAATTTGAAGTTAATCGCTTCAGCCATTTAGGCAGTTCGTTGTACATACAGACGGACAGACAGGCATAAAATTTACTTTTAGAGATTACAAGATGGACCACCAACACGCTGACCAGACATACCATACATTGTCCAAGGTGCAGGCACCTAACTTTACAGATCTTAACTGCACATGGGAATTAACTTCATCACTTCTGGGTAATAATTTCCCTTTTTTTTTGTGAAGTAAATTCCCAGTAAATTCCGGAAGACGCTAAATTTGATGGAGAAGAATCCGAGAAAGAGAAAGGGAAGTCCTGATGTTGTCGGACCCTAAACAATTGCTGAAGGTCAAACAAATTATATGTAGATGTCCTTATTGCAGACAAATTGTGCAAGAATTAATGCAAGGCACGATTTCATTATAAAAAACTGCTCCATTTTTGGAGCAACAACAATTCAACAATTTTAATCTCTTGACATTTTCTTATTATTAATGGAAAATTATTTCACACGATTTTTAGATTAAATTATTTCTCACTCTTGGTGGGAATTTACTTAAAAAAAACGTGAAATTATTTCCCACTATTGGTGAAGTTAATTTTCATGTGAAGTTAATACCTGTGAAGTTAGGTCCGTGCACCGTTGTCCAATGGTAACTAAACACCACTAACGTAATCGTGTTTATACATAATATAGCAATATTGTGATCTAACATATAAATTCATATTTTTATGCAGGGAAAGTTACATTTTCTTTAATACCTATAAATTTCCACCTCAGTGCCACCTTTCTGGCTAAAATTTTGCCAAAGGTTTTCTTTTTAATATTTGTATTTGAATATTATCAACATTAATATATTGCGTAATTTTGAATCAAATCCCTCCATAAATAAGAATTTAAAAAAAAGCGACTGCAGCGCCATCTACAGGTAAAAAACCAGCTTTCTGCATGTGAAAATCCCGTAAGATCGGTCAATAAATAAGAATTTTGAATTTGAAACTGACCAACGAAATGTTCGCCTACAGTGCCATCTGTTGATAATTTTCGGACTCTTCTTTTTGCTCAGCCTTCGCGTAGCAATTACGAACAAACCCACAGAGAGAAGAATTCAATTTGGTCCAGTTGTTTTCAATTTTTAAGCGTCCGAACAAA
Source organism: Platycheirus rosarum (assembly GCA_963971375.1). Taxonomy (NCBI): domain Eukaryota; kingdom Metazoa; phylum Arthropoda; class Insecta; order Diptera; family Syrphidae; genus Platycheirus; species Platycheirus rosarum. The sequence continues at coordinate 117,598,950 of OZ020509.1, read as the reverse complement.
CAACGATCCATTTTACATATAAAGACTAAAAGCGTATCGGTTTAGTCGTACAAGCCACCAAATCATATTTATTTTTCATTTTTTATTTGCAATTATACATATAAGAACTATACAAAGCAAATTCGAGGTAACAATAAAACATGACATTACGGTCATAGGGAAGCTTACGAAAGACAATAAATGTCTGTCTGTCTGCTTGAAAACCTATCTGCAGCCTTAATGGCTAAAGTTATTATGTACCTACTTTCAAGTTTGGTACGTATGGTAATTTTGGAATTCCTCAGAGGGGTTTTCGAAATTTTATTTTTAGGGCCACATATATTTTTGCAGGTATTGGCTATGATGTGGTCAAAACCAAATTTATCGGAAAAGTATATTAACGCTACCTTTCGACTTTCTGGGTAACGGCTGATTGGATTTTATAAAATTCTATAATTGAACAAATCTTGGTAACCAATTTAAGGTGACGTGCAATAAGGCCAAACAAAATAAGACAACATTTTTGCATTATTTCAATATTAATGTTCCACCAAGGTGGCCACCAAGGTGGTTTATTAAGTTCAACTAAAAAAAGATATTTGTCGGGGGGACATGCTACCCCTTGCTTGAGGTCACCATAGGTTTGGGAGTAGGTGCAATTTACTTTTGTATTTAAGAAAACTCGGATATAAAGAAACTTGATAAACGAAATAAGGCCAAATTCGAAAAAAATTCAGCCTTACTTGTTAAGCGTTTGGGAAGCAATTTTTCTAACTCCTAGTGGAAGCTAGAGCCGGCCGTAGTGGGTTGTAAGTGAGAAAATAAATAAATAATTATCGATTTAATACGCCGAAAAAGTCTTTCCTTTTTCTCTAATTTTTCTTACTAGTGTCGTGCAGCATCGAGTTACACCCTAAAAGGCATTGTGACTTACAGACCCATACTTAAAATATTATTATCATTTTTTAGCCTTATTTCAATCTAAAAATAAATTCTGCATACCAACATTTTGAATATTTATTTTTCTGTTTTTAATTAATTTTTTTTTAATTTTCTGTATTTTTAAAACTAAACAGTACATATTATTTTGTATTAAAAAAACTCTAAAAAACTACATAACAAAATCTCAATAAACAAAAAAAGGTTCACAAGGATTTTCTTTGAAGAATTCAGCAGTAATATCAATATTTCTGTTAAAAGCTTTTTATGAAAAAGAAAATTCCTAAATTTATAAAATTCTTCTTAAATCCAGCGTTTTATTAAGTTTTCCAATTCAAGTGAAACAGAATCCTGTTTATTCGATATGTTGTTTTTTTCTCGAACCGTCTTCCAGAGCTCTTTCGTACTTCTACAACCCGCAAGGCATGAAGCAATGTTCCTTGGGTAAAATTGTTTGTTATCCATTATAAATTCCTTGTAATATTTGTTCATAGCAAGGTATTGACTTTAAAAGTAAGTAAATCTCTAAATAATCTTTTTCCCAAGTATCAAGTTCTTGAGTATTTTATTAAGTTCCGCCAAAAAAGACTCATATTCCAAGGAATTTCTTTCTTGTAACTAGAAGTACTACATTATTAATTCTTCTGCATACTTTTCAACAAACGGATCTTTTCACTTAAATTTGACACGAATAATAATAGCTTGCCTTAATTGTTTTTGATGTTAATTATAATTTAACAAACCACATAAGGTGGGATTTAAAATAATTTAGTTATGCGAAAAACAAATAAAAATCGTGGACGTTAAAATAATTTCTTACATAAATTTATTTTCTCTTTAAATTCAGATTTTTCTGTAGTATTACTTCTCCCACTAAATTAAATTCAAGTGAGTTATTTATTTGACGACTGCCTTACAAATGAACTCTGTGGTAGGCACACAGGATTGATACTGGTTTTTCCCCTTCGTTGGCTTCGTTCGTTCGTGTGAGTATATGCAGTCTGTTCATTTGGCTAGTCACGTACACTTTCACCGACATCTACTTGTCGTTGTTTTGTCTTCTGCCTGTAGGTATGTTATTGTAGGATATACCTTTTGGATTTGGTTCCTCAGGCGATCCTAAAAATATGGCATTTGACTATCTCTAAGGTTTAGTGTGAAGTCTGTCTCAGATTTGTTCGTTTTTTATTCGGTTATGCTTTCATACTACTACTACTTAGAGATATGGCATTTGACTATCTCTTAGTTGTAGTGTGAAGTCTGTCTCAGATTTGTTCGTTTTTTATTCGGTTATGCTTTTATACTACTACTAACATTTTGAACCGTATGTAAGCGCTTTTTCGCTCACAAAAGATTTCAAAGTTTTCCGCCCGCCATCACCAGATCTTTGGTTCTTGAATATAAACACAAAATGTTTTTAATTTAGTTTATACCTATTAATTTATTTCAACCTTATGCCACGTTTAGTAATTTTACTTACATATAGACGATTTGATACTAAGTCCGGAATCCATACATCTAATTAACTTAACAGAACCACAAGACCTTCATTTTTGTATCAATAGCCAATGTTATATCATCAATCGCAGGTTCGCAGCTTTCTTTTGAATATTCAGCCTTAAATTTAAAAAAAACATTAATAAAATTAATCAACATTTTAATACATTAATGTATCTCATATCTTTTTTTCACCACTGAAGATGATAACGAGCTAACAAGGATTCTAAAGTTCTTTCAACGCACCACAGAATTGTTTGCCAAGAACCATGGATTTCAAGTCGGTATCTCTAGTGATGATGGGATAAGGATCAGCAGTGACGACACGGATGTAGTGGGTGAGTAAATTATTGCTGCACAGATTTCCTTTTTCTTCATTATTTAATAATTCTTTTTTTTTTTTTTTATAAGAACCTCGTTCACAGCCTCGTGTTTCCCGAGGTGAAAAGAAAAAGAGAAAATGGCTGATTATATTACCGCTAATTATTTTGATGAAAATCGCTCACCTAAAGATGACGGTAGTAACGTTGCTCTTGGCGACACTGGGTCTTAATGTGGTGCTGATTATAGGTGGTGGATGGGTGATAAACTATTTGAAATACAAGACTTTATGTAAAATCCATCCGCACTATATTCAGTCTCATTCCAACAGCTACGAATCGGATCCCAGTGGTGGGTTGAATAAATCATTTTTGAGACATTTTTATAGATTTTAATGTGTGCAATCCTTAGAATATTCTACGTTTTTGGGTACCAGTGGTTTTCCCGGCGGACATGGTGGTGGAGGATATTATTCGTCACAAGAACCTGGGCCTTACGACAAGAACTGGAGTAACCGAAAAGTCTTTCAGGCATATTCAGACTGATAAATAAAATATTGAGAACATTTTTGTAGCCATCTTAAGTGCATTCCTATTATTGAATAAATTATTGAAATTTTGTAAATAAGAAAAAATAAGTAATAGAACAATTTAAACTAAAAGAAAACGAATGAGTTGGTTTTTGATTTAAAGCTTTATATCTCACAGTTAACCACTTAACAACAAATAATTGACTATTGAGACTGAAATTTGATAAATTGGCTTTTAACAATCTTGAATAAAAACGACATTAGATTGAATAATACGTTTCCAAAGGAAAAACAGATGAGAGAAAAATAATTTTCCTTTTCATAAAGGTCACTATGTCCACTTAGAATCTTGACTCTTGACTTTTACTTTTACTCATTACTTCGATAAAAAGGCTCAGTGCATTTATTTTTCCAAGCCTATTTTTTTGCTTTAATATTTAAGAGTCAAGACAATTTCTGGATCTCTTACCTAGAGAAATAAATTCTAGAAGAGCCGGTAAGTCGATGGTTATTCAAGGCTCCATTGACAGGCAACAATTATATCAACAATTTAATGGCTTTAGGCATGGTGAATGGGTATGAAGATCATTTAGCCACAATTGAACTTTACAAGGAGGTAATATAAAATGGCCGTCCAATGGCATATTAGGTAAGGAAAACCGAAGAAATGTACATTGCACAGAGTATATTACTTGTGAGTTGGTAGAATAGAAAGGAGACCAAACGGGACAAGTTTATTAGAGAATAAGTCTGACGAAGGCGATGAAAAGTGATTTGGTGATAACGGGTGATTTTTTAAGAGCTTGAGAACTTTTTTTTTTAAAAAATCTCATCGGTTCTTTATTTGAAACGTTAGATTGGTCCATAACATTTACTTTTTGAAGATAATTTCATTTAAATGTTGACCGCGGCTGCGTCTTAGGTGGTCCATTCGGAAAGTCCAATTTTGGGCAACTTTTTCGAGCATTTCGGCCGGAATAGCCCGAATTTCTTCGGAAATGTTGTCTTCCAAAGCTGGAATAGTTGCTGGCTTATTTCTGTAGACTTTAGACTTGACGTAGCCCCACAAAAAATAGTCTAAAGGCGTCAAATCGCATGATCTTGGTGGCCAACTTACCGGTCCATTTCTTGAGATGAATTGTTCTCCGAAGTTTTCCCTCAAAATGGCCATAGAATCGCGAGCTGTGTGTCATGTAGCCCCATCTTGTTGAAACCACATGTCAACCAAGTTCAGTTCTTCCATTTTTGGCAACAAAAAGTTTGTTAGCATCGAACGATAGCGATCGCCATTCACCGTAACGTTGCGTCCAACAGCATCTTTGAAAAAATACGGTCCAATGATTCCACCAGCGTACAAACCACACCAAACAGTGCATTTTTCGGGATGCATGGGCAGTTCTTGAACGGCTTCTGGTTACTCTTCACTCCAAATGCGGCAATTTTGCTTATTTACGTAGCCATTCAACCAGAAATGAGCCTCATCGCTGAACAAAATTTGTCGATAAAAAAGCGGATTTTCTGCCAACTTTTCTAGGGCCCATTCACTGAAAATTCGACGTTGTGGCAGATCGTTCGGCTTCAGTTCTTGCACGAGCTGTATTTTATACGGTTTTACACCAAGATCTTTGCGTAAAATCTTCCATGTGGTCGAATAACACAAACCCAATTGCTGCGAACGGCGACGAATGGACATTTCACGGTCTTCAGCAACACTCTCAGAAACAGACGCAATATTCTCTTCTGTACGCACTGTACTCGTTCGTGTGGTTGGTTTAATGTCCAATAAAGTAAACTGAGTGCGAAACTTGGTCACAATCGCATTAATTGTTTGCTCACTTGGTCGATTATGTAGACCATAAATCGGACGTAAAGCGCGAAACACATTTCGAACCGAACACTGATTTTGGTAATAAAATTCAATGATTTGCAAGCGTTGCTCGTTAATAAGTCTATTCATGATGAAATGTCAAAGCATACTGAGCATCTTTCTCTTTGACACCATGTCTGAAATCCCGCGTGATCTGTCAAATACTAATGCATGAAAATCCTAACCTCAAAAAAATCACCCGTTATAAGGTTCTGAGATGTTTTGTGACTAACGTTTTATGAAACCAAAGAAAGAATTTGCTTTGGATTTCTTAATAATTTACTTAAACTTAAAGTGACAACGAATATTTAGCTCTTTTATTACAAAATATGCCAAGATCAATATGTAATAGTCACAACTGGAAACGAAAGAATTTAAAAAAGAGAATCGCAGGAATTCCATTGAGAACGGGAGAGAAATTCTCTATAAGAGAATTGATTTTGTCCCTAGCAATCAGTTCACTAATATTAAGAGATATAAATGTGGAAATTGGACAATTCGTAAGATAAGTGAAATATTCATTGTCAAAGATGTTTACGTTGTCATTATAAGATTAAATAAAGCAATTCGTTAATAGTTTAAGAAAAGGTTGAAAGTTTTTATATAGGAGATAGTTAAAATTGAATGTGGGAGGAAATGATCGGATATTTTCTTAATATTTATAAATAATGCTACTACTAATGTAACCTACCTTACCCTAATTGGTGCTACAGTACTGGATGGACTTGGGTCCCTAGCTAGCTGCCTCCAGTTTCACATGTGAGGTCTTCTTTCACTTACATGCGCCACCTGAATCTTATTCTAATGCACCGTACATCTGGGCTGGAATCGAAGATTTTTCGAGCCGGAGCATTGATGTTCATCCGCTCTATATGACCCAGCCATCTGAGACGTTGAATTTATACTCTTTTGGCTAGGTCTGTATCGCTGTACAGCCGGTGTAGGTTTTAGGTAGACAAAGTCCCTTACTACTTCAAAGTTATAGATGTCTATCGTGATGTTTTGTCCAAGACGTTGATGTTGGGTGTCTCTTCTTGATAACAGCAAATAATTGGTTTTGCCTTAAAGTAGATATGTATATCCTAATGAAATGATTATAATGAAAATGTAATGATATAAACAAATCCGCTGGATCGGATGGTACCCTCCGTTGTCATTCCACAATGACAAAACCACTACTTAAGCTTTTTCATCGCTCCTACTCTTTTTTGAATCTTTTCTAGAAGATTCTTAGCCTGTCTCTAAGAAAATTAACGGTACCGTAGATTAAGCTAAATAAAATCCGTTGTTCAACAAGGGGTTTCCTAATGGCGGATGGCTTAATGAAACAAAAAAAATATAAATTTATTGGGGCGACAGCTCCTTAAGAAGCTAATGCCTAGTGACATACTCTCAACCATTCCTGTGTGTGTGTTGTTAATTTGCAAGAATGGAAGGGACCTACAGTTTACCGTCGACTCCAAACGGCTAGATGAGATGAACTTTTTCGAGACAAATTTTACTTTTGGAGTTTTTGTTAGTTCCTCGCAAGAGGCAGTACCCCGGAAAAGAAGGGTGCTATGAGCAGAATTCGAACCCAGGCTCATTCGCATACATCATACACTTAATCTTAAGTCTAAGTTCGCATATTTGTATATTATATATACCATTATCTGTACTCTGGCGTTAAAGTGTTACAAATAAACAAAATTAAGTAACAAGAATTTACAATCATTTAAATAAAATGTTTAATTTTGATCAATTTTCTTAGTATTCCATCAACATTTCATGGCAATTGTAAAAATAATTTCGAAGTACAAAACAAACACTCAAAGAATTATTGATTTTTATTTAAATAGAGTCAATCAACCAGAGAATAGTAACGACTTCTAAGGTCCTCGCATTTGAAGAAGAAGAACACTAACACAACCAATCAAATTTACGCCTACAATTATGCTTCTTTGAATTAGAGAGCCGTCCTTATACAGTATTTCTTGCAACATATAAACTCCTTTGGCATCAAATGTTCTTCCTTTAAATCAACATCCTGTTGCTATGCACACGGCCTTCACTGGTTAACCTCTCACCCGCATTTATACATACCTTATGGTGCTCCTACAACTTCTTACCTTCCTTACACATGTATCACTCAACCTTGAATCAGAACTCATTTTTCTAAAGAACATTCTTTGCGTTGAAGAGAGTTCACTTGATATTCAGCAAATATTGTCGTAAAATGTACATAAATTGCACAGATTGCTTGTGTGTTAGTTTAAAGGACCTTTCAGTTCGAAGCCTTGATACTCAATATACACATAAAGTATGCTAGGAAAAGGATTGCATTTCAACAAATGAAGTATATTCATCGGGGACAACAGAACAAGCCCGAGGCAAAGTCAACATTTAAAATGTTTGCTCATACAAAATCATCTATGAATGTTTGCTAATTGAATAAACACAAGGTTCAGTGATGATACATATTATGTGTACAATACAAACCTAATATTTATTTCACAGGAAACTAGCTCAATGGTTATTTCATTCGAAAAATATGAGTTTTTTGCGGTGACTAGATTAGAGAAATGAGATAATTTAACTCCGATGAAATCAATAAAACATTTACTAGGAAAAAAAGTCTTTTATGGTATTTGTTCATGTGGTAGACCTATTATTGAAAATCAGGAACATCATTAGTCGGTGTCCCTGATGTTTAAACTAATTTAGAGGAAAATTTTCATAGTTAAATACATATGTTTGAGAAAGTTCAAAATAAACAAAAATACGTAGAGCAAATGTATGACTTTTTAAAGCCTATTTTAAATACATATTTTCAATCATTAATTTTCAATAAGATCTTTAGCGTTATTTAAAATAAAACCGATTACAATTGATGTTCTTGTACAATTTAACTGAATTTTTGTATAAACATCAATTTTGAGTTACTGTAAAAATCTATTAAGATAATTATTATAATTTCTTTGTTTTTTTTGAGTTTTCGCAATCCTATTAATGTCAAAACAAGAGACATTATTATCGTCTTCGTAATAATATTCATGCAGCACTTCACTTCGAACTCCCAAGGTGTTAAGACCTCTTTTGGAAGAATTAAAATAGAATAAAAGTATTTTTTGAAAATCAGTTTTTTGTTAAGCAATTAATTATTAATAAATCAAGACGCCTGAAGACCTCCCCAATTCGAGAGGACACGTAAAGACGCCCCAGGCTGTCTCAAATGGACCGAAACACATAACAACACACATAAATTAAAAGCATTGTAAGGGTGTTTTTTATACGCGTGGTTTTCAAGAAGAAATAAAATGCATATAATTTGATGCTATGGCCAAGAATTTAGCTTTATTATAAAGGGTTTGCCATTATGTTTTAAAAATTATTTCGAGCAAGTGTCCGCCCTGGCTGGTTTGAATAAATTCCAGCCGATAGGCCCAATTTTCCCAATTTTGTGAACATCGGGATCGGTGGCCATCTCGTTTTAGGCCCATTCACCGAACGTGCGATGCGCTTGATGGTGTTCGGCTTCAATTCTTGCACGAGTTGGATTTTGAAATCCCGCAAACCAAGATCCTTTCGCAAAATCTTCAATAAAATGGATGGGCACAACCATTATTTTGGTAATAAATTTGCATTATCATATTGCATATTCATTTTGAAATGGCAAGCCGTGAAATAAGGTAAATGGTAATAAGGTGGATTCAATCTTATTTCCCTAAAAAAATCGAAATAAAGGCGAACTTCGGTTTTATTTCAAGTCGACTCTATTTCCAACAAAAATGGTAATAATGCCTCTCACTCAGAATTTCAGCGTTATAACCGAATCAGTGTGCAAAGAAATTTCTTGAGATTTTATTTCCCAATCAGTATGAGGTAGGTATGGCAACACCCCTGCTTGGGCTCACTATAGAATTTGGAGTAGGTGCGAGATTGGGTTTATGCAAAGGTTCTTTAAATCAAAAATAAACGTTGCACATACCCAACCTTGCACCTTCTCCAAATCCTATAGTGAGCCCAAGTAGGGAGGTTGCAGGGGGGCAGCATGGCCCCCATACCTTCTTCATACTAACATGTTTACTTGCGATTATAGGTACTATAATGCAAGTTATGCATACATGCAAAATAAATGTTGAGATAACAATCAAACATGACATTCCGATGATAGAGAAACATATTTGAGTTACTGGCAAAATTCTGTCCGTCTGTATGTCTGTATGTCTGTCTGTCTGTACGGATGTATTTTGGACTGTAGCCTAAACGGTTGGGCCAATTTAAAACTTAAAGTTATTTTGACATTCTACAAAGGATTTTTTTGATTTTTAAAATTAAAAATTATGGGCACCGTTATGTAGAAGCTTATTTTTCTCGAAAACGGCTCCAAGAATTTTTATGATAAGATCAGTGTAGTAGGTAAGCATTATATTCTGGTGAAAAAAAAAATAAATATGGTGGGCTTAAAACGATACCTCCCATAAAACCGGTTTTTTGCTACGACTTTCTCGAAAACTGGTGATCCGATTACTATCAAAATTGATATTCAAGAAGATGTAGGTAGCAAAAAATTGGCAAATTATTGAAAAAAAGAGTATACCAGGTTATTAAGAAGCAAGATTTTATGCCTCAACCATTCCAGTCAAGACTACTTATCTACCACAATTCTTCAATATCAATTTCAATGCCTATTTTGAACAATTTAATCCGCCAAACTACAATAAGCTGGGCGAAGACAGAAAGTTCGTGGCCATAACCACCTTCATCTTCCAAATATGGAATTAAGAAATCTTGACTGAATGGAGGATAACTTCAAACAATATGCCTTCTTCGCCCTTGAAAGCAATTGAGACCATAGAGCATTGAAGCTTTCGCTGAGCTTAACTAAACTATTCTTTCTGAACTCAAATCCAATGGAACTCCACACTAAGAATAGCTGGGAACTGGATGCTGAAAGAGAGTGACATCAAAGAACGAATCTTGCTAATCTACTACTGTATCGAACCGATATATACTTACAATGACAAGTTACAATACAACATACAACCCCAAAAAAATAAGTATGTATGAAGGCAACTTGAACATTTCTTTTCCTATCAGAATGGGAGATGAAGATGATATAAGAATTCTATTCTCACGAAAAGAAAGCAAGTAGGCCATTTAAGGTGGTTTTGTCAGGTCTGGATCTATATGACCAACAATCTTTAAAGAAAGTCCTAGTGTCACTTGGAATAAAATGTCTGGAAGTTAAGCCCATCACATTAAAAAACAATGTACACCACATGCAGTACAAATATATTGTAAATATTGAACGCGGTTCAATTAAAATGAGTGAATTGCGCACAAAACATAAAATTATACTTAAAACTTTAGTGAGGTGGGATTATAAAAAACACCATCCAAACAAAATAACGCAATGCTACAATTGCCAAATGTATGGCCATGGTGCTATGCATTGTCAAGTTAAAAGCTTCTGTTCATCTTGCTCAGGACCTCATAAGACATCTGAATGCACTGAATCACCAACATCAACTAAATGTGCCAATTGCAATGGTGCACATAAATCCACCGACCCTACATGTATCAGTCGACAACATTACATTGAAATCAGACAAAAAATCTCCTCGCGCACACGTAGCAACAACATCATTCATAATTCAAAACCGGTCTTTAAATCCCAACTTAAAGCCACCAACAATCACGTTAAATTCACCATCCAGGATTTTCCCCAACTCCCCCAAATCCATAATAAAAGCCGAACTCACCATCAACACACAGCTCCATTGCCGTCATCGTCGACCTCAAATCGACCACATCAAATAAAGTCTCATTTAGAGGCTCCAAAAACAATAAACTCAAATCCATTAGATTATAACAATAATATTAAATCTAACAATAATTTACTTTTTTTCTTAGATGAAATTTCAAATCTTTTAAATGAAGTTGTATCCAAATTAAGCTCATGTCGTACAAAAGCTGAGCAATTTAATGTTATTACCACTCTTGCAGTGAAATATGTATACTCAGTATGTTGAACACAAACCCAAAAATTATCACTTGGACTGCTACAAGTATTCAAAATAAACAAATTGAATTTTTTGACTTTATGATCCAACACAAAGTTGACATTGCTCTATTGACAGAGACTTGGTTAAAAAACGAAAACAAATTTGCTAATGACAATTATATATGCTACAGACTAGATAGGCAACATTTAAGGGGTGGTGATTGTGATAAACAAGGCTATTAAGCATTCAGTCATACCAGCGTCAGCGGTTCGCCTTGAGATTGCTGAAGCTTTAGGAGTTGAGGTAGAATTACAGGATTCATCTAAATTAAGTTTATTTTCTTTTTACTTCCCAGGTGGAAATAGTAATAACGAAAAAAGGGCCAAATTTAAAAGAGATTTACTCAAACTAACTAGAGCGAACTCAAATTACCTAATAGGGGGTGATTTTAATTCTAGACATCAGTCATGGGGATGTTTGAGACCAAATAGTTGGGGCAATATAATTCACGATATTGTCGCTGTTAACAGTTCGCTCTCGATATTATATCCACTTGACCCGACATATATTCCAAACTCTTCTTCCAAAAGACCCTCGACTCTTGACATTTTTTTTATCTAATAATGCCTTCTTCTTCAGTCAACCTTTAACATTAAATGCATTAAGTTCAAACCACTTACCCGTTTGCATAGAAATACAGACTTCTTGCGCTAATAATAACAGAAATGGCCACTTTAATTACTCTGCTGCTAACTGGGAAAGATATCGATCTTATATATCAAGTAATTTATATCAAGGAAACTTATGCTTAGACAATATACAGTCATACGAACAGATAGAAATGATAACTGATAAATTAGAACAAACAATTAATTTAGCAGCTGAGGTCTCTATTCCTAAGACTCGTGGTTCATCACTTAGTTCAAATCTGTCACCCCTACCAGACAATATTCTTTACCTTATCCGACTAAGAAATTCGGAACGAAGAAAGTGGATCCGTTTTAGGTTAAACTCATTTAAAATTAATCTTAAACATTTAAACTTTCAAATTAAAAATGAGATCTTTAAATTTCGAAATCGAAACTGGAATAACCTTCTATCAACTTTTGATAAAGGTTCTAAACCGTTTTGGAAGGTAACAAAGATAATTTAAAAACAAGGACCAAATATACCTCCTCTTCGATTGCAAAATAATGTTTTTGTTACTCAGGAAGAAAAAGCAAATGTTTTAGCTGAAACATTTAGGCAAAATCACATAATTTCAGCACATCTAAGTGATACTCAGACTGAAAATCTTGTGGAAGAAAAACTGAAAGAAATAGATAGACCTATTCTTATACAAAATAATAATTTGATCAACAACAATAGTGTGGTTATTGTTGAAAGCTCTACCAAAAAAAGGCATAACTTATCTTACCTACATTTTTAACCTTTGTATTAAATATTCTTATTTCCCCGAAAAATGGAAAATTGCTAAGGTGGTGCCAATCGGCAAGCCTGGCAAGCCAAAAGAAAATCCAAGTAGCTATAGGCCTATAAGCCTATTGAGTACCTTAAGTAAAGTTTTTGAAAAGGTTTTAAAAGATCGTCTTTTAAATTATATTGAGGAACAAAACATATATCCTATTCAGCAATTCGGTTTCAGAGCAGGTCATTCCACTATTAACCAAGTATTGAGGATAAAGAGGTTTGTTAAGAACAGCCTAACCTTAAAACAGTCAACTGGTCTGGTTCTACTAGACATTGAAAAGGCTTTCGACACTGTGTGGCACGATGGACTTTTATACAAACTTATCATGTTTCGCTTTCCTGATTACCTCATCAAAATTTTACAAAGTTTTCTAAATAATAGAAAATATATCGTTTAAACTGGGGCCACAAAGTCCTCAATAATTGATATTTGCTACGGAGTTCCACAAGGCTCTGTTCTTGGCCCGATTCTTTTCAATATATTCATATCAGACCTACCACATTTTGAAAACAATACATATCCAACACAATCCACAAAACCAATCTTTTAATCAAAATATTGTATCCGTTTATCAATAGAAAATCTGGTCTAAGTATACATAATAAGATATTAATTTTTAAAACGATTTTTCAACCGATTCTAGCATATGGAGCCCCAGTGTGGTTTGACTGCGCTGAGACCCACATAAAAAAGCTTCAAATCAGTCAAAACAAAATACTTAAATTAATGCTTAACTTACCGAGGTTTTATTCAACAGCTAGGCTCAACAATAGAGCAAACGTCAGCCCAATTAAATGTGTTTTAAACAAGGTACAACTAAAGTTTTTTGAAAGATGTTCATATTCAGATAATGAAATTATATTAGCCCTTCAAAATCTATAATTTTAAATACTTTTGTGTTAAATCGGGTGTGTGTGCAATATTAGTCTGTAAGTGTTATATAAGGGTTTTTGTTTTGTAGTACTTTCCATTAAATTAATATACTTATAAAAAAATTAAAATCAAATTTTGTCATACCCACATGCAAAATATTATAGGTGTAAAGAATAAATTTCTATAACTCTTAAATTATAAAATAATTTATTGTAAATGAATGTAACGTTTGAACTACTAATAAAAAATTGAATTGAAAAAAAAACTTCAAACAATATTCCTTCTTCGCCCTTGAAAGCAATTGAGACCATAGAGCATTGAAGCTTTCGCTGAGCTTAACTAAACTATTCTTTCTGAACTCAAACCCAATGGAACTCTACACTAAGAATAGCTGGGAACTGGATGCTGAAAGAGAGTGACATCAAAGAACGAATCTTGCTAATCTACTACTGTATCGAACCGATATATACTTACAATGACAAGTTACAATACAACATACAACCCCAAAAAAATAAGTATGTATGAAGGCAACTTGAACATTTCTTTTCCTATCAGAATGGGAGATGAAGATGATATGAGAAATTGAGAATATGAGCATGAGAATAGAGATGATATTAAAATTCCCCTCCAGTCTTCATTTACCTTTTTGACACGAACGTGCAGAAAAGCCGTGCTCACGCCAGTATAAAGTAAAGTATATACATTTTATAGAGCGTATACATTTAAACCTTTAATTTGAATCTAATTCAATAAAATTCCACAAAAAAAAAAACAACAAGAAACACCTAGCTATAGTTGTTGTTATTTAAATATATTTTTATTGACTTGCTTGTCCACCAGCAAGATAACCAAATTTAGGCGCATAACTTTAAAAAAAAGTTCCCTAAAAAAAATAATTCACCTTCATCGACCTATATGTGCGTCTTAGAAAGGCATGAACGAACTAACTAATAAGCCACCATTCCTGCTTGGCCAAAACGCATGTTTTGTAGTAAACGACACTTCAACCTTTAATTTTAATTTAATTCAACAAAACTCCACAAAAAAATAACAACAAACAATTAGCAATAGTTGTTGTTGTTTAAATATATTTTTATTGGCTTACAGGTATTTGAAAAACGGTTTCAACAAAATACACTTTTCGACCATCAATCTAAAGAACTCGCCAGAAAAATAAACTAAAGGTAACGATACTAAACCCTTGATAAGGTTCGGATTTATGTAACTTAATCGTTTTTAATAAATGGAGTCTCCAATTGTATGATCAAAGAGAGGAATAATGTTTCTGGTGATCATAATCAGTGCTGCCACCCTGTTATTGATTAAGCGCGGTATAAATGATAAAAAATGCAGTAGATTGCAATATATCGCAGTAGATCTTTCAATATAAATTACATATAAATATATACTAGCTGATCCCCGGCGTTGTTTGATTTTATTTTGTATGTTATTTTATTTTTCAAAATTAAAAAGATAAATAAAAAATAAAGAGAGAGAAAAATAAGTTATATTATAATACATAAGAGAGACAAAAAAATAACAAAGTATAAAAACATAATACATAATTAAAATATTTATAAAAAAAGAACATTCAAAATTAATTTTTAAAATTGATTTAACAAAAGGTTTAGTTAGTTTAAATTAATGAGCTTTTAGTTTAGCGAAAACAAAAATTATTGAGCTTAATCTTTATATATTGTTAAAGGAAATGCATATAATGTATATTATTTTAGATTTGAACGATAATTTATGTTCCATTGGGTCTCAAAACATACTCAAATAATCATTTCGAAAATTGTGTTTAATTGCGTTTTTGAAGTCAATATTTATATTTGAAAAAGTGAAAAAACAACTAAGCGAATCAAGGTAGGACAAATTTAAGTTTGAGTTTACCATCCTGACAACAGCGCCACAGTAACAGTAACATTAACTAAACGTGTTATTGTTGATATGAACATATGTACTGGAAAAACTACATTCGGTAATATTTCCACCTTGGCGACACCTATCGGGTCAAAATTTTGCAAAAGACTCATTTTATTATATTTATTTGAATATTATAAATATTATTGCATGTCGTGATTTTGAGTCAAATCGGACCATAAACAAAAAAAATCAAAAAAAGCCGCCTTACGCCACCAATGGGTATTTAAAATAGCCTGGTTACTTCCTCAAAAATCAACTATCTAGCTGTGGAAATTCTGTCAAAAACGGTTCACAAATAAGAATTTTCAATTAAACTGAAAGACGAACAACCTGTGTAGAATTTTCCGACTTTTTTTTCTTAAACCTTCGCGTACCAAGCTACCTACCTATCGCGTGTTTTTAAACTAACCAGGAACCCATTGAAACATACACACAAATTCAATTTCATCAAAATCTGTCCAGTCGTTTGGGACGTTTTTATTGAATCCGCTCATGAAAACTAGTTTCAGTTTGATGTTCTTGAGCCGCAACCCGCAAGATAATGTAATTTGAAATAATCGGTGGATATATTTAGATAAAACATGGGTGTACACTTAAAATTCTGGTTGGGGCATTTATAGTTAATATTGGATAATGTTCAAAATTTTCAATAAGGAGTAGATTCGTTTTGCTGCGCAGTAGATTGTCGTAAGTGACTAAGCGCAGTAGATCTACTGCTAAAGGAGTAGGGTGGCAGCACTGATCATAATAGACAACAGGCAAGGAATTCGCAGTCACTATCGTGGTTAAAAGGAGCGAAAACTTCTGTATGAAAGAAAAGTGACGACAACTACCTAGCAAAACGTTGCTGCTTCAGTTTGGCCAGCAAATTAGTTTAAATCCTCTTAGTCGACAAAGACAAGGTTCACGCTTCATAAAATATTGATGATGATCAGTTCTACTTATGCGGCACTGAGTGATGGACGAAATAAAAAGTAGGCAATTTATAGCGGGAGAAGAATTAATCGTGCGAAAAATTAATCGTGAATTGTATGAGCTGTACAAGATATGGATGTGAAACTAAAGTTAAAAACACGTCGACTAAATTTGTGGTTCAAATAGACAACGACGTTGCAGCCAAGACAATTTTTTACAATCCCCTTTTATTTATTGGGAGGATAGTTGAAATTTAAGTTGAACTCTAAAATATATACCTTAATTGAGACGGATAATTTAACGGCATTAAATTTGTATGCAAATTTGTTCAACATTTAGCCATCGTCGCTATGCACGTAAGCTGGAGATGATGGATTTTCAATCACGCTTCCAGCTGTATACCAGAAACAACCCATTAAACTTTAGTTTTAAAAAGTTCAATTTATTTCGGTATTTCGGCGTTTTTAACCACCTATTATATCATATCCTAACAGTAAATAACCAAATAACGCCAAATTCCACAAACAAAGTGGTTGGCAGTTTAAAGGTCAGTTTCGTTAAATGCTTTACAGTAAATTTATTTTGCCACATGTCATGGCATGTGGTGCTTAACGACCGTAATGGAACAAACAGCTTGCATTTTCCATAGTTATTTAGGGGTTGGGTACGCGAGCCCGTTTTTGAGAATCCAGTTTTTAAAAAACCCGCCTTAAAAATCCCGTTTTTCTTATACCGTTTTTTTAAATTCCGCTTTTGTTGATTCGAAAGCGGGATTGAATATAATTCTGCGGCCCAGTGCACGGGATGGTGGGTGACATAATGTCTAAAGTACATAATATTCATGGGCGTCAAGTCGCAAGAAAAGAGAAAAAAAACAAACAAACATTTTAGAACTAAACAAGGCATTTTTACTAATTAACAAAAACAATAAAGACACAAATAAAGAATATAAAACATAACCAGAAAAGAACATAATAACAAAATAACAAGAAGCTATCTGTACTCTACACTATAGTTTAATATTGCGAACCATACGGCACAGGAAATCCGTTTTATTTATTGTTTTTCTATTTTTGATAATTTTTGATATTGCTCTTGATTTCATGACAGTTTGTTTGAAAAATGTTTGTTCTCTATTTTAATTTTTTCTATTTGAGATTTAACAACAAAATTTGCTTTGCTTAAATTTTCGATGAGTTTATAGAGTTTATAATAAACCTGCACTTTTGCGTACAATACCTATTTTGAGTTACATTTATCTAATTACGAAACGGTCTAAGCGGCATTAAACGGAATTTTAAAAGGCGGGTTTTGCAGACACGGGATTGTATTTAAGCCGGATTATGAAAGTGGGATTTTCAAAAAACGGTATTTTCGAAACGGGATTATAAATTTTTTTTTCGGGATTTAAAAAAACCGGGATTTTGAAATACGGGCTCCCGTTACGCTCCCGTTATTTTTCTTAGGCCGATGAGCTTGGCAGGGATATCAAAATCTGCACATCGCTTTTTTTTTTTATAATTAGCCCGCACTAAAGGGATTTTGACTACCCTTATAATGTTTAATTAAACACAGCGAGGGCTTTAGGAAAATAGGAAAGGATGTGCAAGGAGGTAACGATGCACATTTATTTTAAAGTTCTGCACTTCAAAGAAGGGGGGAAAAACAGAGTCTGGCAAGGCATTCCACATTCGCGTGGTACGACTAAAGAAAGAATCCCTGTACTTGACAGTACGTCCGAAGTTGGGCTCAAGGGTATATTGATGGGCATTCCTTGCAGTGCGAGTATTACGGTTGAATCGTTTCAGGGGAGGAATGCAACTGGCTATTTCGGTAGAGCATTGTTTGTGAAAGTAGCGATAAAATAATGAAAGGCAGGAGACATTACGTCTGTGCTCCAGAGATGTAAATGTTTCTGTTATTGTTCGATCGCCTATCATTTTTAAAGCTCTTTTTTGTATTCTATCTTGAAAACTCAAGTGGGTTACAGGAGCACCTGCCTAAACGTGGGAATTATACTCAAGTTTAGGGCGAATATATGCTTTATATACTGTAGCCAGATCAGACGGTGTGAAGAATTTCTTGCATCTTCGAAGGAAACCCTAACTATCTCGCAGAATTTTTGGCAACGTCAGATATGTGGTCATTCCACAGAAGGTGGTCTGTAATGCACATACCGAGAACTGAGAGGTGATCGGTTTCCTCTATGCAAGTGCCATTCATGGATAGTGGCATTTGGGATATATTTCGCTTTAACGACAAAAGACAACATTGGGTTTTCGAAGTATTAAATTCTACGCGGTTTCTTATTCCCCATTGTACAATGCTGTCAAGATCAGAATTTAATGAACATATCATACGCTGCCGTTCCAGTTTCACATCCGAAGAACGGGGATGTGAATCAGAACACGAATGTGAGAAGCTGAGAGTACTGTCCTCAGCGAAACAATTGATAGGATTAGTTGTTTCAGATAATAAGTCGTTGATAAAAATAAGGAAGAGAGTCGGAGACAAAACAGAACCCTGAGGGGCACGCCAGCTTTGAAATAAAACACAGAACGTATAGAGTAGACCGTCACTTGACTTTCCCATGACTTCCGCACGTGCGTAGCGCATGGGATGCTAATCGCTGTATAACTTGGCACCTCGATACGTTTGTATCATCATCAGGCTCGAGTAGTGGCCACGATCTATTAGGACGTGGTGAATTTGGTTAAGAGTGACTCCATCAGGTGACACCAAGGTGGCTTTGTAGATATCTTTACTCGTATCCACAACGACAAATTTAGTTGATGCTGTCATTTCTATGACTTGTAGTTCATTATCATTATTGTTCTCATGCAGACTATGTGATCCTATGTACTGCCTAAATACTGCTTCCCTAGCTAATTTCGCGTTGAAATTGTCAAGGATGACTTCAATGTCATATTTTGGATAGCCATTAAGGGTCCTCTATACAAATTCATAGTCGGAGTCTTCTTCGGAAGCATCAATAGGTGCTTAAATGTTTATGAGGCTAACTTTATTAAATTTGCATAGCATTTCGTTTATTCCATTAAAGCCGACGATGGGAGGCTTAATTTTTTGGCTGACTAGGAAGCCTACCCCGAGCACATGATGTTTTTGATGACCGTTGAAATAAAGGGTCTTCCATTAGGGACTTTCGAACTTTGACAATTCATAGCGGTCATTTTGTTGAAACTACATTTGTCAAATTGGCTTCTGTTTATTCAGTATATTTTGTCAAAACCCATAAAGCATTCAAGAATACGTGCAAATGATAAAATTATTTTATCAAAATGGGTGTTCTATTTGGGTAACGTTTCCGTTCAACTGACCCCAGGAGCTGTAATTAAACGACCATAGACAACGACGTGTGTTTGCTGAATTTGCTCTGGAGCAGTTGGCAACTGACCCTAATTTTTATAGAAAAATAAAATTCAGCGATGAGGCCCATTTTTGGACGAATGGGTACGTGAACAAACAAATTTGTCGAATTTGGGACAATACCATTCTACATGAGATCCAAGAGCGTCCAAAGCTTCCCGATAAAGTCACTGTTTTGGCGTGGATTTTGGATTCGCGGCTCATAATCGGTCCATATTTATTTTCGAACGATGTTGGTTAGGTCATCACCGTCAACGGCGAACGCTATAGGTCGATGATTATCAACTTCTTTTGGCATGAATTGGATGATATGGACAGCAGTGACATTTGTTTTCAACAGGACTGCGCGGCGCCACGTGCCAAACAGCTAATGCCACATTGGACATTCTGCATGAACGATTTGAGGGCATGGTCATCTCACGTGGAAGTGATGTGAACTGGCCACAGAGATCGTGTAATTTGCCTCCATTAGAATTTTTCTTGCAGGGTCATTTCATTTCTGAAAGTAATGTTACGTCAGCTAGCTGTTCTAGCTTTGTAGAACGTTCATACGTTCCATGAGGAAATTCTTAAATCGTTTAGCCGTTGTCGTTACTTAATCAGGTCATTTCCTAGGCTTGTTGTCGTGTTCTGAGTCGTTGGGTTGTTTAACGGCAGAGATTACCAGCCCCTTGTCAACCCTCGTAATGTTTGCTAATTTGTGTATACATTTATACAAAACTCATTGCCCGGGGATTACCACGGGAGGTTAAGCAAGAACTTCGCCGTGAAGCCACAGGTCTCCACATTTTATATTCTATTAATGTTTTTTTCTTTGCCTGAATGTACATACTTAAGTATTTGGGCAAATAAATGGAATCTAGTTTTATTACATAGTTCGAAGAAACACTTTCATTGGCCTATTCCTTATATTTCTCTCCAAATGTACATTTAAATTTTCTGAACGAAACCCCAGAGTTCTCAATAATATAAATAACATTTGCATCATTCTGTATTTGCAATGATCAAGCCATCAATTTGAGCAAAAACAAAAAAAAAAGTAGAAATCAAAATGAAATAAAAATTTATTTATCCGTCGTACCGCAGCTCAATAACCATAAATTTCAAATTGATGTTCATTTACTCCTCCAACAATAAATAACATTGGTTTTGAATTTTCCTCACACTTTAATGGAAATTGTTTTCATCTGTAGAGGAAAAAGTGAATAAACATGTAAATATTTTCCAATTTTTATGGTTGAACATTTTTTCCAATTGTTTCACATAAAACAGCAACAGTTTGTTGTATCCATATGGAACTGTTTTCAAAAAAAAAAAAAATCTCTTTACTGATGAATTTCCGTATTTATGAATGAAAAATCTGAAAGAATTTTCTGCGCCTTTCAATTATATTCAACTAAATTGAGAAAAAAGCTCTCGCAGTTGATAAGGAAGCTTAAAATTATTCACCTTTACGTTTAATTTGTAAAATTCAAATTGTTCTAAAATCAGTTTCATCCCAACCCTTTGGTAAGAAATACGTGAAAACGCCGGACTGGCGCTTAAAAATTATACACGCGAATCGATTTAATTTCGTTTTCACGTACGAAGATCCATTTATGGAGCGCACCAACTTGAAATTCTTTTCATGTGCATCACAAATATGGTTAGGAATATCGCTATAAGTTTTTAAGGAATCCTCCTCAGACATACTTCCTTTACATTGACCAAGAGCATTCCCTCCTTACTTATCCCAAATGTTTTGTGCCAACAATACATAAAACACAAGGTTTTATGTTAATTTATATTTAAGTATCTTCGTGTCAAAGTTTGCTAATTGATGGCGGTAATATTGGTGTTTCTTTTTTTTTTTAACTGACATTGAATATCAGTAATAAGGATTGCAAATAAGCCAACTAAATGGTTTTATCTTCCCCCAGATGTTAGTATCGTGAAAATATGTTCATGGAAAGCGGTAATAAATTTTAAATAATAATTAAACGTATCTATCAGATACCTTTATCGACGTGTTACTATCCATTCGGATGGATTGAATTGATTTCTATCAACTAAACGACGATCTGCTTCGATAGGCAATCAATCTGTGCTCGCCTGTATATATCGGGTGAATTAATTTCATTTTCTATTATTTGGTGAAAAAATTGCGTATACGCCACAGTGTTCCACATATATACATGTTTAGATTTACCAGCAAAAAATGTTCGACAGCATAAAACCATATGAAAGCATGGTAAGCAATTATTTTGATTAATCGCTGTTTGAATATTAAAAATAAAAAAATACACAAATTAAACATATTTTTAATTTCAATTGATCGGTTTTATTCATTTCATCTCTTGGGTTTATTTTTTGAATTGAAAAGTGCAATGTTGATATGGGGTAGCCACTAAAATAAACAAATTGTTGAATCAATAAACAAATTCAAACAGATGGCAAAATGGGGGAGGGGGCATAGTGAAAATGAGGCAAATATTTTAGATATAAATAATCCAGTGAGGAGATGGTAGACTGGGAAATTTGTGGTTAGTAAATAAATTGCCGAAGAGGGTCTTTACTTGATAAGAGTCTAGGTAGTTTGTTATTTTTCATTTACATTTTTTTAATGGCCCCCTATTATAAATTTCTTTTTTCTAGGGGTATCGTTCATGTTACAATTTATGCGGAACATCCCATCTATTTATTGGAAGATGGTGATTTATTAGCAGTTTGTTGGTTAAAGCTCATTAAAAAAATATATTTTCAACTGACCATTGAAAATGTTTTCAGGAGGACTTAACTTTAAGCTTTAATTAATTACAATTTAATGTAGTGGAATTGAGATACATATGTATGGATGTATGTTTTTATGTGTTTATGAGTATATGCATAGGTTCAAGGCAAATTTGGATAAAACATTAAAGCGTTCAAGCTCAAAAGTAATTCAGAAAAGACTGAAATCGAATTTAATTAAATAAAACAATTGTCAACCGTTACAGTTAAAATGTATGTTTTTTTCTTCCAAGTGCGATGTAATTCGATTTCAAGGACTTTTGGCTTTAACTGGTTAAAAAAAAATAATGTTAATAGCTTTTGGCAAAAAAAATAGTATATACTATTATTCGGATTCTGATATGCAAAAACGTTAATAAGTTTTTTTTTTCATTTCATTACTAATTATAGAAAAAAAATATTCAAAAAAAAAGACAATTTCAGAGAATGATGGAATGTATGAAATCTACATTGAAGCAGATGTAGTATAAATAATAATAATAATATAGCATTTTTAATATTTTTTTAATTTCAATTTTTTTTTGAACGAAAATAAACCAAAGAAACCAAATATTTCTGAGAAGTAAATTTTTTAATAACAAATCAAAAGTGTACCCATACATTTGTTTTTAAAGAGATATGACTCTTGTGATGATTAACTTATAAATCTGATTATCTGGTGTTCGGCTTTGGTTTAGCTGAAATTTTAAAACGCTCGAAGTTACGGACAATGTTAAAACACGAACCTTAAATTCTTGTGCATATCATTTATTACTGTACAAATCTTGACAGTTATTTGATTTTTAACGAGTTTGATACGTTGGCTGATTCCATCTTGGAAATTGTTTCTTATTTCTCACCTTGATAAGTATACCATTAGTGTACACATTAGTGTAGTGGCACTTCGGACCATTGTGTCATATCAGCAAATTTCTCGTCCTCAACTTATCAAAGATAATCTTCCCACCTGGACCCTTTGGCAATACGAGAAAGCCAACAGGGACGGCCTCAATAATTTCTTCCATAAATTTGACTGGTCACTATGGTTCCTCGATAGTATTGATGCCTGTGCTGAAATGTTCACAAATATTATTTTTTTAGGTATGCGTGCTTTTATTTTTAACAGAGTCAGAAGTATCAAACCCAAGAAAAATCCTGGTTCAACTCTGAGTGTAAAGGAAATATCAGGCTCAAAGAAGTAACCCTACAGAAGAAAATCGGAAAAAGCACAAACAGGCAAGGTGCTAATTTAACTCTGTTATTAAAAGAACCAAATTTTTGCATGACCGACAATTTTGGCAAAAAGTACTGCAATGTCCCAAAGGCAGTAAAAATGTTTGGTCATTTGTAAAAAAATATTAAAAACTCCCCAACATCTTCGGTTTCTACGCTCATCAACAATAACAAACCAATTGTTTTTTCTTTAGAGAAGGCGAACCTGCTCGCAGCCCATTTCGCTGCTAGCTCTACATTGCCTCACAGAAAAGTTGCCCCTCCTGTACTTAAGAATATAAATTATACCAAGGGACAGATTTTTTTCACACTCGTACAGTTCTCAAAGAGTTCTCAAAGAGCTTGATATACACAAATCCCCCATTCATTTAAAACGGTGTTATTTCAAACTGGCAAAGACACTGCGTTACCTTTTCCATCACTCCTACATTTCAGGAATCTCTCCTAGAAGATGGAAAACTGCATTTGTCCAGCATTTCACTAAGAAAGGTGACCCATCCTCCATCCACCGAAAGCTTCTCCGTCAGTATAGCTTTTCAGTAATCGTTCCACTGGTGATCTGATAGCATATCTCACCGAACAGTGAAAGAAGCCTTTACATCGCTTTAGCGAAAGTAAGATTATTGCACTTGATATCTCCAAGGCATTTGATAGAGTTTGGCATGAAGCTCTTTTATCGAAAATGCGTGCTTTTGGGATTGATGATACTCTTGTTCGTTGGATTAGAAGCTATCTTTTGGATCGTTCAATACAAGTTGTATTGGACGGTTTCAAGTCTGATTTCTACAAAATAAATATTGGTGTGCCCCAGGGCTCCGTTTTCTCTCCGACTCTATTCCTCATTTTTATAAATGATCATCTATCTGTTACTTCTAATCTACTAATCTGTTTTGCTGACTATTCTACCTTCAGCTTTTCATATTCGTTTAGTGCTTTACGTCCTTTACTTTACTTGCAACGGCAACGGTACTTTATGTTAAACTCACTGAACTCCAAATTACATAGCATTATTAAACGGGGTAATAGGAATCGTGTGTAGTTTAATGCTTCAAAAACTCAATGCTGTCCTCTGTCCTTAAAGCTATGCATACACAAATGCCATTGCCCATGCCCTGCACTTGCATCGAAGAACCCAAAAAGCTTATTCAGTACTCGGTATGTGTGTCAAGGATTGCCTTCGTTGGAATGACCTAAAT
Source organism: Platycheirus rosarum (assembly GCA_963971375.1). Classification (NCBI taxonomy): domain Eukaryota; kingdom Metazoa; phylum Arthropoda; class Insecta; order Diptera; family Syrphidae; genus Platycheirus; species Platycheirus rosarum. The sequence continues at coordinate 117,574,082 of OZ020509.1, read as the reverse complement.
TTGAAACCAACAAAAATGCTGCTAAGTGTTAATAGTCCGGGAGCCAGGTGAAAATTTGGTCAATCATTTCCTCTCACGTGATAATTGGTGAAACGCATCAGTGAATAGTATTATAAAAAATCGTGAACGTCAGCTGCGGTTCCGTGAGTGGGATGAACAGTCCAGTGCGTTATAACGTTCAAAATATCAGCTGACGGTCTTTCCACTGATATACAGCCAGCTGACATTTATATTAATTTAGTTTAGTTGCGTATAAGCTACCATCAGTCTAAATTTTAGCTGAGAGGAAATCACTGAAAGTAATTTTTTTTTTGCAAGTTCAAGCATGGAGTTGACGCATAATACGCCTTATTAGAGCCAGCTGTTTTTTTCTTTCCTTCAAGATGATGGATAAGCTATGATTTAACAAACTTTTAGTCGGGAGGAAATGACTAAAAAAATTATATTCGTGGGAGGCTACAACGAACCGTCTCACCAACGGAACCGCAGATGACGTTCACGAGGTTTTATAATACCATTCCCTGATGCTTTTCACCAATTATTGTTTGAGATGAACTTGGTCATGAAAATCTGTCGCTGGCTCCCGGATTATCATGTTTTCTGTATAGATGCAAAAAATTTTTTCCCCTTCGGAACTCATTTTTTTACAAGTCTCAGCTAATTATTCTTTGGTCAAGAAGGAGTTTAAAAAAACTATTACTATTCACCTTTCTGTCACTGTTTTGTAACACAAATATAACCTTAGAAGCCAACCACTGTGGAACTTTATTGCAACACAAAATATAGTATACATAGCCCAGTTTGGTATAAGAAATATGGGCACGACTGGGTCGCACGTACTTGCTCTTATGTGCCTAATTACATTGGAAGGCAAGATCTTTGACAAAAACAAATAAAATTTACGTTGAAAGTAACACAGTTTGAACTTATAAAACTATCAAAACCACAATACTTAACGGTTTTTAGTAAAAATGAAGTGCGTCACCACACGTCTTAAATAACAAAGAATTTATGAAAAAAGTATTTCGAAAATTGTAGGACGGATTTGATAAAATCATGTTTTTTTTTTTTAGTTTTTTGATTTTTTTTTGTTGAAATTTTGGTATGCAGTGTTTTAGAGTTTATTAATATATAGCTAAATGTGATTATAAAATTTTAAATATTTTTTTTGTTTAGTTTTAAAAATATTGATTTTTCAAAAAAAAAAAAATATATATTTTTTAATTTGAAAAAAATATTTAAAATTCTGATATGCAGAATTAATTTGGCTATCTGGATCTTTTTAAATATAAAATTTGAAAGAAATCCATACAGCCGTTACAGAGAAATCCAAAAATTAAAAAAACTGTTATATGAAAGGTCCCATTAATAGACTTTTCCCGTATGTGTGGTTCTGATCAAATGATAGCCAATACCAACAAAAAAATCTCAAAAATTTTCATCAAAATCGTTGGAGCCGTTTTCGAGAAAAATAAGCTTTTTCTAAACGGCTGTATGGCAAGTTCCGCTATTCTTAGCGCTAAAAATAAAATTTCAATTTCCCCTCTGAGGAATGCTAAGAGATACACACATACTAAATTTGAAGGCAATCGCTTAACCCGTTTAGGCTAAAGCTCGATATACACCCGGACAGACAGACAGACGGACATTTTTTTCCAATGACTTTTAGGCTTCTCTATGATCGTAATGTCATGTTTGATTGTTATCTCATTTTTTTTTTATTCCTCAACTTGTCTTATAGTCCCTATAATCGCAAGTAAAAAAGTTGTTACTGTTGAGTAACATTTAAGTTTTCCAAAAGATGTTAGCATTAGGTTACTCTGAAGTCACTCAGAAGTTACAATTGATAGAAGTTACTGAAATGTTTCAATTTCAGTTACATGCGCACACTTTTGTTGTTACTGTGCAATTACATTAAAGTTAGCAAATTCACACTGTTTCTTTTAAGTTACTACGATGTTTCTAAGGTGTACATTTTCTGTAGTTTTTGAGTTACATTGCAGTTTTGTGAAATATGTCATCATAATGTTACTCTTGAGCCGTGCAGGAGTTACAACTGATAAAAATTGTTGAACTCTATCAATTTCACTTAAAATGCCAAACCAGTGTTTACATTGAAACTCTTATGTTACTGCTCAGTAACTTAAAGTCAAACGCATAAGTAGCATTCAGAAGCAAGTTTTGTGCAAAACTAAAATTTGTGCCATTGGGGTGTTTTTAAATAATTTGACAAAGTTTGGTACCAAGGTTTTTTATAGAAAATGTCTCCATTTGAAATCGATGAGTCTTTTCTTTGTAGGTTTAATCATAAGCGTCAGAAGCAGCCCATTTAAATCTGCTGGTATGCTCTCACTGTCCTGTTTTGTCTCCAAAACCACACATTAACATTCATTATCCGTCTCTTGTCTGAAAAAAAAACAATTCCATTTAACTGTTTTGTTGCCGTAAAAAATCCCTTATGAGATTCAAACCATAATCCTTAAAACTGCCATGACAGGGAATGATTAGCTAATTAAATTCTGATTTTGACAGCGTTGTCCGATTTGGAACAAGTAGGATATTCCGTCGAATTAAATATGTCAAAAACTCAATTCTATGTTTAGTCATTAGAGGGAAATAAACTCCATGCCACTGTCCTGGAGCAGGACTAAAATCAGAAATACGCTCCAAATCTCAGTCCCTGGAACGACCACATATTCTTTACTTTATTTTAACAAACTTTATCATTATTTGATTTAACTGGAAAATATTATGTAAGTAATGACGTTGTGGCAAATGAAATTAATTAAGCTCTTCTGGACTAAACTCTATTGACTCAACTGAATAACTAAACTGAAATGGCTAATTACTGACTGTACAATATTTCTGAGAATTAAGAATTGAATATCAAATCAAAAATAATATAGAGGGGCACACATTTGCTCTTTTTGTTGCAACTGTTTGTCTTGTGCATCTGTGTTTATGAAACATTTTTTGTGTGGTATAAGTTAGCCAAGGATAGTGGTGGTGGCCAAGAGCAATCTTTAAATTCCTGCATGTATTTTCTATGTTTGGACAGATGGTCCTGTAAAACATTTGAGTTTTTTGGATCAAAAGCAACAAAAAGTTGTAAAATTGATAGCTGATAGAAACATTACTGATTTAAATCCCTATTTCTAAAAAAAATATAACCAAAGCATTCCTCCCCGTAAAAGATTCCACATCGCCAGGAATGCCCATAAGTTTACACTTGAGCCGAACATATGATGCTTAATACAGATATTCATTTTTCAATCATTCCACACAAAAGTGGAATTCTTTGCTAGCAGCAGTTTTTTCAAAACGTTATTTCAGCTAACAATGAAACATATGAATGTAAAATGCACCGACCCAGACCCTCCCAATGCTTATTTGTTTTCGAATACGTAACTTAAGGAAACAAACGGTCCACGTTGCAAACAAAATAAATTTCAATTTACTTATAAATATTCCTTAAGACCTCTTCAAAAAAAAGTTGTTGTGTATCCTCTCCCCCAAACAGTTTCCATCATAATCATAAGTTGACATTAGTTCAGCAAATTCTCGATACTATGTATATCTGACAAAATGTGTACTTAATGTGATTCCTTGTAAAAGTAAACAAAAAATACAATATTTTTGTGTTCATTAAATTTGCATCACAAACTTAATCTTATATTCCCCCATAAATCATCCCAACAAAATTGCCATCTTATACACTCTTCAAGGTGCTGTCAAGTGGTCACAGAGTTTCTCCAACCCAATGTCAAATTAATCCTCAAAAGGGTTATAAGAAATTATATTTCTATTATCTGGCATACTTTCTCGGACATGGGGTAAATCTCCATAGTGAACATATGAGTTTGGTGAAAAGACCAAGATGAGCTTGCGCATAGAGGGTATCCTGTTTCAATCGTTTTCAACCGAGAGAGTTTTCCAGCATTTTCACCACTACTGATAAGAAAGCTGAATATTTTCACCTTAACATTGCTTATTTGATGTTTGGCAGAAAATTCAGATAAAATCAAACACATACGTGTGCTCGGCCAAGGTAGACAACGGAGTCGCGTTCTTGTATCTCACAGATACATATTTGCCTTCGGATACGTATTATGTATCTGGCTGCTGTAGCTCGGTGTACTTAAGTTAAGGTATTAGCACCTTGACTGCTAATTTCTGACAACATCTCTTGGGATTTGATTCTCGAAATAGAAATTAATTACCTGTTGAGTGATATTCCAAGAATACCGAAGCAGCTACCTAAAAGTGTTTCCTAAAGTAACAAATACTATGAAGTGCGTAGATTTGGTGCTTTAGGGAGGGAAATCGGTGTTTGTTGCAAATGGATGTAATGAGAAAATATAATAAATTGCCGTGTGAATAGCTGATGAATTTATTTAAATTGTGTTTTTCATCTATGTTGATAGATTGAGTGTTTTAATTAAATTAATAATTAGACCACAACCACCCCCTTTCTTAATTACTTAATTTGATCCACATGGGGTCTATTAGCCTTCTGTGGATGAGTTTGATTAAATTATTCTTCGGTTAAAGATACAAGTCAGCTATAGTGAGTTTCAAGCTAGTGAAAGTGAATGGTGCGGTTTTAAATTAAAAAAAAGTGCGTATACGCCACAGTGACCACAACGAATTTTGGAATATTTTATATGAAAATATGGCGGAAAACTCCCACCCATCTGACAATATGGTAGGATATATCTTTTTCTATATGAATAAAGAAAAATATAATCTCTGCGTGGGGTTGGTTGTTTATGTTTTGGATTAAACTTGATTGATTGTTTCACCTAATTATTTTTTGTTATTATTTTTCGATAGCCTAATGAGGGAAATTGATAGACATGGTTTAAATAAATATATGTATTTTCTATTTGTGGTGATGTGTGCATGTATGGATCAAAAGGCATTCAAAAGTGTAATTGGGAAAACAGAAAAGCCGATTTTATGTATTTAATCGTAATATAATTTATTTTGCAGAATCAATAAAACAAGGATATTGAATTGTGTATGTTAAAAATTTGTAGTTTTGATTTTTATATGTGCATGTTTATTTAAATCAGAGCAATTAATCAAAGATTATTTTGAGTTTTTGTAGGTAAATACAATAGTCTAAGCGATATTGTTACACATGCTTGTTTAATGAATATTCGCGTGCTGTGTTCAAATTATAAAAATAGATATGGGTATGTTCTTTTTTTATTTTTTTATTTAATAAGATTTTTTTTTTAAATTTGCGAATAAGTAATTGTATGTTTTTTTTTTAATATTTTATGAACAAAAATTCAATGATGCACTTTTCAAGGCGCGTTACTAATTTGTATAAAACAATTAAGACAAACAAATGTTACAGAGCCATAATTTTTAATAGACATTTCAAAAACACCCGTACTTTGTACTTGTATAGTTGTAATGGCGAACGCAAGTCGAACCGGAAAGCATGCTTACAAATATTAAAATGTTTGCTTTGTTGATATTGTAGATCAGTTTTTGTTTAGATTCTTCAATATCTGAGGCCAACTAAATTCAGATGTTGTTGCATTTGTTTGAACCAGGGGTTTTTGGGGTAACTTTTCTTCTTTTATTTGTGCTTAATATATGCATATGCTCTATTTTTTCTGTAGTTGGAACTTTCCTTAACAGAATTATAGACTTCTAACCGTGTCAACGCAGAGATTTCAATACACTATTGAGGGAAATTTTCAAGACATTTGAGTGTCGCAAGTCTTTCCTTGAAGTTTATTTCCTAGACATGATATCTTCTAATTATCTTTTAAAACAAGTAAAAAGGAATGGGAAACTGCGGATATATTCTACACCATCCTGCACAGGAATCATAATAAGCAAGTAAGAGCTGTCTTTAGAAATGCAAATATTTGCGGTCTTTACTTGCTTATCAAGATACAGTGAGCTTGATACTGATGCATAAGCATTTTTCAAATACTTCTATTGCAAGCTAGATGTCGTTTGTAGGTTTTTAGTCTCTAAATTCTCGATTTCTGCGCCGGAAAAATCTTTTTACTTATTTATAACTATAGTATTATTAAGCCTTTATTCTCAACTAACAATTTAACTTGGATAAAGTTCTAAACAAGCTATGTTCAGGCTGATATAGTACGAAATAGATAACAAAAACTCTATTTAAAAATAAAACTAAATGTTTCTTTTAGTAGGAGTTTTCAATTTTTGTATTTATTTAAATGTGCTACATACAGCGCTACATATGAAGAATTTTCCGATTTTTTTGCCTAAACCTTATTGTAGCAAGCGACTTACTTACGGGTTCAACTGAGTATTTAAACACAAGCAAATTCATGCAAATCAATCCAACCGTTTATGGGTAGTATGGTGACAGTAACACATACAAAAGAATTATATATTTATTTATGTGTATGATCTTGGGCAACAAAATTGTCCCTTTATACGACCCTCATCATCCCAGTCCTGCTTTATGGTGCAGACGCATGGACGTTGTCAAAAGCGGATGAGGACGTTTTAAGCCCTTCAAGAGAAAGATTCTCCGGGTGATTTTTGGCTCCGTATGCATTAACGGAGAGTGGAGAAGAAGATACAATGAAGAACTGTACCGGCTGTACAGCGAACTAGCGAAAAGAGTAAAAATTCAATGTGTCAGATAGCTGGGTCATATAGAGCAGATGGACATCAATGCTCCGGGCCGGAAAATCTTCGATTCCACCCAGAGGATGGCGCAGTAGAGGAAGAGACCGAGAATCAGGTGGCGCACACAAGTGGAAGAGGACCCCAACTCACTCCACGTGCGAAACTGGAGGCAGCTAGCTAGGGACCGAGCTGGCTGATAAGCTAGTTGTTTGAAGACCAGCCCAACCCAAACTGTAGCGCCACTTTAGGTAAGGTATATGTATAAAGAAACGATATGATAAATAAAATTCAATTCATTTTAAATACAAATAAAAACAAAAGAATTTGGAGACTTAAAAATAACTTCAAAATATATTTTGAAAGCTCTGCAAATACTAGTTCACGTAGAGCATTCTTAATTGAACCCACTCATGAAAACTACATAGCTAGAGCTAGTTTTAGTTTAATGTTTTTGAGCCCCAACCTGCAAGAGAATCTAATTTAAAATACTCGGTGGATACATTTAAATTAAACATGGTTGCACATTTAAAATTCTGGATGGACTCATTTAGAGTTAATTTTGGATAATGTTCAAAATTCTCGCAGATTCTTGTTGCTACGCAGAATATCTACTGCTGCGCACCGCAGACGCTATTGTTACTGTGCAACAAAATATCGAAGAAGACCCGAATGAGTCCATCCACCATCGCGTGCAAGAATTGAAGCCGAACGACCATCAAGCGCGTCGCACGTTCAGTGAATGAGCCCAAAACGAGATGGCCACCGATCCCGATTTTCACACGAACATTTTATCCAGCGATGAAGTTTACTTTTGGTTAAGTGGGTACCTTCATAAGCAAAATTGTCATATTTGGAGTGATCATAATCCACAAGCCATTGTTGAGACGTCGTCACATCCTGAAAAAGTCAAGTTCAAAAATGAAGCCGGCCATAATGTTACTCTGAATGGGGAAAGCTATAGAGCCATGATAAATGGTTTTTTTCGTACGGCCCCAAATGCTGCAAAAGTGGTCGAAAATTGGGTCTTTCGGCTGCAATTTATTCGAGACAGCCGGCAAACCCTTACCTTTATAATAAAGCTAAATTCTTGGCCATAACACTAGCGTTTTATTTCTTCTTGAAAACCACACGTCTAAAAAACACCCTTTAGAACATAGTCAACTATTACAATTTTTGACCTTTGATCCTTGATTTTATTCAGATTTTTGCTGTAATTAAGATATAAAAGTTGGTGATTTTTTTTATGCCTACTACTGGGTCGCACGTACTTGCTCTTATATGCCTAATTATATCGGAAAGCAAGATCTTTGACAGAAACAATCATACAATGTATCAAAACCACAAAACTCAACAGTTTTTAGTAAAAATTAAGGACGCCATTACACGTCTTAAATAACAATAAATTTATGAAAAAAAGTATTTCAAAAATTGTAGGACGGATTTTGATGAAACCCAGTTTTTTAATTTTTTAGTTTTTGAAAACAAATATTTTTTTTTTAATTCTGGAATGCAGTTTTGTAGAGTTTATTAACCTACAGTAGATCTTAAATTTTAAATAATATATTTTAGTTACAAATATTAAAAAAAAATCAAACATTGATTTTAAGTAGAAAGAAATAATTGTTCAAAATATTAGAATCAATTTGGCTATCTAGATCTTTGCAAATATAAAATTTAAAGAAATTCATTTAGCCGTTAACGAGAAATTCGAAAATTAAAAAAACAATTATATGAAAGGTACAGTTAAAAGACTTTTCCCGTAAATTTGGTTTTGATTCATTCAACAAAATTCTCAAAAAAATTTATCAAAATCATTGGAGCGTCTTCGAGAAAAATAAGCTTTCCTTAACAATTTTATGCAAGGTATCGTTATTCTTCGACCTAAAAATTAAATTTCAATTTTCCTTCTGAAGAATGCCAAAATAATCACACATACCAAATTTGAATATAGTCACTTAAGCCGGTTAGGCTTGTTATACATACAGACAGACATTTGTTACTTCTATCTTTTTTAGCCTCTGTATGATCGTAATGTCACGTTTGATTGTTATCTAAATTTGTTTTATATTCACGAATCCTCAACTTGCCTTATAATACATATAATCGCAAATAAAAAAAGCAGAGATATAAATAAAAACATAACATAGAGTTAAGTTTTATTTCTATCGACCCTTTTTAAATATTTGTTAGCTTTTAAACGCGAAGTACACTCCACACTCCCGGCATTAATCTGAAGATTCCGATTCCCTATTTCAAAGTTAGCTAAGAGTGCTTATAAAATAATAATGAAAGGGCCTTGGTTGATTAATATTACAGCACTTCCCAATCCACCAACAGAATTTTGGAGATATTTTAGTATCACATTAAAACTAAAAAAAAAAAATTCAAGCAATTGAAGGACGTGTTCAATTTTTTTAATATTCCCACATCAAAGGCTACATTTCCGATTAATGTCAGGACGAGACCCATTTCCATCAACAAGGATGAAATTCCTAAAGCGGAAATCCCACACAAGATTAATGTTTTTCTCTTTCCGTTTTTTCTCTCTTCAAAAAACAAGGGAAAAAATTCAAGTGTTCGCTTCAACGTGAAAAGGATAATCCATCCCATTTATCAGTAATGCAACAGGAAGGGATTGTATACCAAATGACAGCAAATTAAGGGTTTGACTTAGATTAAGGACTAGTGTAGAGTAGACTTTTTTGTCTTATTTTATTTTAAATTAAACTGTATATAAAGCTCATTGATGTTATGTCCCTTAATTTGGTTCATGAGGGCAATAAATACTCGACCATCGGGGTTTTTTTAATATTGGCAAACTAAAGGTTCAAGTATTTCCGCACCAAACTTGTGGGAATAAATTCATCAAAGTTTACCGAATTTGAGTCTTTTTTTTTAATTTCAATTTCTTTTTTAACCCCAAAAAGCATTTAATGAAACAATAAAAATTAAAGCAGGGTTTTTAAATTTCGTGTCTTTTTTCTTTTTCAGTTTAGAAGCCAGTACAAAAACAAAGGCACAATTGATACTATCCTTTGGAGATCAAAGAAATTAATTAAAAAAAAAGTAAATTTCATCCTTTTACTTTCTTGTTTTGCTATGAATATATTTTGTTTTTGGGCTTACCGGTGATTTTGTTTTCTACCATAAAGCCCCTTGAACTTCAAGACCTTTGCCATCAAAAAAATTATTCTATTTTTAAAACCTATATCCACTCTACGACTCTACGAATTTAGAGACAGTGAATGAAAAAAAGTATCCTAATTGGAAAGGGAAATTTTGTTCCCTCATTTCCATTATATTGCAAAGGAAAGCAAAAATAATCCTTTGATTGAAGAAAATGGAAAATGGTTTAAGAAAAAATGTGTCCCTTTCTTGATGAAGGTAATATGATTAAAGTCGCTGCCGGAATAAGAAATTCAAAAATTCATTATTTTATGATATCTATGTTTTGAAAACGATGAAAAACATGACAAAAAGACTTCTCTTTCTCCGTCAGTTCCCTTTCTACCATTCAAGGAAGACAAAAGTGCGAACATGTTGGATATTGGATATTGGGTGATATGCAAAAAGACTTTGCTCAGTCTCATGAGAAAGAGCTTAAGGAATGGGCTCTAGATTATGAGATCCAAAATTTGCAATGAGACAATGCTTAATGTAGTATGCAAGAGACGTGTTTCATTTCATGATCTCAGTCTCAGCCTGGGATCCAAAATCGAGTTATTAAAAATGCAGTAATACCATAGCCTTTATCACCAATAAGAACACTTGTTGAGCTTTCAAGAAGAGTTTGGTATTTCTAATTTTTTTAGTATTCTCGAATCAAGAACCAAACCTGGCCAAGATATGTCAAAACTGGTTAAAAGCTCAGCTTCATTGCATATTGCGTTCAGGTACATTTCTGGAATGATAACCTAATTAAATAAAACTTTTTTAGATAAGTTTAATTGCACGAATATAGGAAGGGAATGCACATTTTTTCAACCAAATTAACTTTTCGTTGTCTTTTTCTCCAGTTCTCCTTTTTATTCACAATTTTTCAGCAACTTCAACGATGATACTGGGAATCAAACTTTGGTTGATGGCAAAATCCTCGGCAATTCCGTTTTGAAAATTAGGATCTCAGACGAATCGTAAGAAACCATTCAATCGACCTTCCCAGAAATTATTATTATTAAAAAAAAATGATAATAATAATTTGTTAGAGCCTCAACGTGGGCTGGGGTAAACTTACTAACGATTTTATAGTTTCTTGTTGAATCAACGGGAGCAGCAATATTTAAATATTAGGCCATTGTACTTCCTGAGGCAAGGAAATTCCAGTCTCAACATTTTAAGAGCTTCACCTAATTTTATTGAGATTTTGCTTTTTTCTACATACGGAAATCTCCCAAATGATATAACTCTCGTAAATGAGATCGATCTCATTTTTCTGAGACATGCCTAAATTTCTAATTTTGCTAGCAAAAGCTCAAAATCATGAGATTTGAGACGGCAAACTTTTGCGAGCCACACATTTCAAGCTTTGCCAATTAAAAAAATAGCTGCTATAATACCTTTAATAGTGTGTTCAGCAGCTCTATACAAGGTTTGTAGCTTAAAAAAATCAAAATGGACTGAATAAGGGCTTTCAAAAATATTTACAGAAAATTTAAAAATATTTTAATAATAGCTTCTATAAGGCTTTTAACGACAAGTCAACGCAAACAACTTGTATAAAGCTTGCAAACTATTCAAACTTTGACAATTGAAAAAATAGCTGTTTACTGAAAATTAAAAAAAAATTATAGCCGCTATAAAGCTCTCCTAATCTTGCCTATCAAGGCCTAATAAAAGCAAAATTGCTGTTATACTTTACTATTTTCTTTAACAATATTAGTAGTTATTTTCATATTTATATTAATCATAAGACAATAACTCTTTTGAAGTAATAATACTAATGTAAATTATGTTATTTTATATTATTCTTTAATTTTATCATTATTGTTTTTATTAATTATTAGTTTTTTTTTAATTAATGCTATTTGTCAAAAAAGGTTTTATAGCAGTCAAGTAGCTTCTGTAATTTGCGCCAAAACGACTTATGTATGTATGTGTGAAAGGCCTTTTAATATTTCTACAGCAGTCTAAAAATAGCTTGTTTAGAACCTAAAACATTTTAAATCTCAATTTGGAATATTTTATCAATAGTGCTACAACTTACTTGATTTTTTTTAAAGGAATACAAATAAAACCTTCCAAATAGACTGCCGAATAGTAATAGAAACATTTAAATCTCTTTTTTGACCGCCATCCGTAAAGAATCCCACCGAAACATTGTCATGTAAAATGTTGCCAAGGCGAGACCATGTGACTCGCACATGTTTTATGTGGAGTCAAGCTTCTAACCATACGAGCCCTAAACTCTAAAAGGCCTAACTTCCAAACACCTTAGTCAAAATATGTTTTACAATTGATTTGTTCCTTGTGTACCTAAACTAGCTTATATACCAAATTTTAGATTTCCAACACATTTGGAAGTACATTAAGTGTTTTGGTAATCATCAATAAGCCAGTAAGGAAATCAGGGTTTTTTAGATATCAATAAAAAAGTAAAGAGCTATGCAATTAAAACCTTACATGTTTTATAACTCTGCTATTGACAACATATCCTAAACTCTAACCAAATGAATCCGTTGCATTATTTTGACAGTTTGAATACAACAGACAATACAAAATGTAAAACGAACTAGCGATGGGTAAGTTTAGAGTGTTTAAGTGATTTGGTAACTGGTAAAGAGGATACAAAATATTAAAATCATACTTGTTCGATAGAGAGGGAGAACAAAATGTAGCGAAGATTATAGGAAATACGTGGATGTGGATTAACATATTCGTTTTCTAACAAATGACAGAGAATATGTTTTTTTTTTAATTTGGTATTTTTGCATATATTATAATATTGTTTATAATTTTGCGTCAATATCTACTTCGCATCGTCATCGTCTTCCAGTCATAATATTTTTTGAGTTTCTGAAGTAAAATATGATTTTGTCCTTTTTACAAAATAAAACAGCTTTTTTAGATTCATGTCCAAAATATTAATAATGATGACCACATCAGTTCTCAGAATATTCATTATTAAACAATTTGCTTCAATATTCTGTTGCGAAGCAGGTTTCCACGGGGGAACTTCTTTGGGGCAGTAGAAGGGCGGCGGTACGCTTGTCGTTGCACGGCTAGGCTCGACGGATTGGGGGCGGTTCTTGCCGTTTCTACTGTTCCCTCCTGTTCGACAAACAAAATTATGCCAGAGTGTAAACAAAACCAGGATCGGAAAAGGAAGGATGAGGAGAAGGATAATTCTACTCTAAAAGGCAAGGAATGAATACACAAACCCGAGGATATTGACAATATCCAAGGGAAAACACAAGTAAGTAAAGTGCATTTTTTTATAATTAAAAACTAACCTAACTAAACCTACGATAAAAATAAAACTAATAAAACTAAAACAAAAAAAAAAAAATGAAAGTAAAACCCATCACCAAAACAAAATATACTTACTACAAAAAAATACTTAATCTAAAACCCTATACTAAACCCTTATCGTAATGCATCCTACTTTTTCTCTCCCCTGGATAACGCCATGATAAATTCCAGATGCTCGTCTGATGTTGTCGACGAGGTCTGGCCAGCCCACCCAAGTATCAGAAGGATACTTCCAAATGCTACCTTCTTGGCCGAAATTCTCGAAGGTAGCCCGAGATATGACTTACCAGTCACACTTCCATGTCCGTTTATATGTCCCTAGTTCTTCCAAATCTTATCCAAGGACGGCCCTGCCAAGCTCTGCACACACCCTTAAGCTATTACTTTAGCACAGCATGAAAAAAAGTTATTCTTCTTCAGATATTAAATAAAATTTTATTAATAATGAAAAAAAAAATAACAAAAGTAAAAAAAAAAATTGTTTAATCTATTCTTTCTTAAATCTAAAAATTATAAAAAAAAATCAAAATAATAAAAAAAAATTACCAAACTTCAGTGTAAAAAAAAAATTCTCAATTCCAATACAGGACCTTTATTATAAGGAAAACAAAATAAACCACTTACGAATTTTTTTTTTGAATTCCCTCGTTGTCCTGCCGGTAGCACCAAAGAACTGAATGGATTTTCCTTAATAATGTCTAATTACTATATCTTTTTTTTTTTTTAACACTAGTATACACTTTTTTTTCAATTCATTAAAATTATATGACCTCATTTACTTAAAAAAAAATTAAAATCAAGCTTAGGAACTTAATTAATTTAGCTAATGGAAAATTAATCCTTTTTTTTGTAATTTCTCTTTTTTTTTCTCTAAATATTTTCCTTTTTTTATTATATGTAGATAATATTCTTAATTTCCATTTCTTTTTCTGATTGTTCACTTAAAAAAAAAAAACAAAAAAAAACAACTCCTTATTTTGTTCTACCGTCTCCTAGCTTCCTTTGTCTCCATTTCTCTGGCAGGTCGGATAAAAGAATCCAATTATAAATTTAAGGAATCCAAAAAAAAAAAATAGCAGAGGCTCAGGCCCCAAGTCAGTCGAACCTAAACCTAATTTAAAAATCATAAAATTGCCGCAAAAAATATCACCACAAAAATCACAAACCTCTGTTTGTTCTTTAGCTATTTTTCTTTTTTTTATTACGAAATCCCTTAATAAGTCAAAAGGATTTCCGAAAACATTTCGTTTTTGGGTTGACTATCACCTAGTAGCAAATATGTATATGACATCCATATATATGTTCTTTTTTTTATAATTAAATTATTTTTTTTATTTACCTTTTATTCTTTCCTTTGTTTTCTTATATTTCCAAGTTTTATTCTATTAGTTTTATATTTAACACTTTGAAAACTTTCGAAGTTTAAGACTTTAATTTAAGAACACTGTTATTGTAGGTTGTAGTCAAACTATCCAAATAATATAGATTATGGCCATGAAATCCTCAATGCCATTCCAGTCTTTGTTCTATTCATATAGTTACCTCTATAATCGGAGCGAGATAGGTATTTCTATTAATTTTTCCAACAAGCAAAATCTTAGGGGTATTATTTCCAATCTCTATCTCTATCATATTGTCTCCTCCTTTGTCCATAACTATGTTACACAAATACTTAAAACCTATTTCCAATAAATATTATACTTAAATAACAATTTACTAATCCATGCTTAAACTATAAGCTTTTCCCCACATCTCTGTTCCTACTTCCTACTACCTTTTGTAAAACAATACTTTAACTCTTCATACAATCTTTCTAATTGGTTAGAGAGAGATGAAGCTTTTATTCTTGCGCAGACTGTAAGTTAGTCTGAAACAAACAATGTGTACTTGCAAAAACAAAAAAAAAATGTCAACAAAACAAATAAAATTCCTATCACTGCACAATTATTTTTTTTCAATGGATTTAATAGTAAGTACATTTATTTTTCTTTTATATGTTTTTCTTAGCTACAAATCGTTGAAAAATCCTTTTCAGTTGTATTAATAAATAATATATCACACCGGAAATGATGCTACCAACGATTTGTACCTAGATTGAAGACAAAACAATGTGTTGTGAATTACATTTAGCCATGTTTGTATGTATCTCGTTTCGCAACGACAACGACAGAACAAAACGGAACATAAAAGTATCAAAGGTAGGTACATTTTGAACTTATTTGAAAAAAAAACGTACTTATGTATGTATGTATGTCACACATGCTTGCGCCTACAGTGCGTGTCGCATGTTCTTGCGCATGTTTTTGAATATTATTATTAGGTATTATATTATTGTTATAAAACATTAATAATAATTTTCTTTTCAGGTGTCACTCACAATGGAGTTTGCCAAAGCCACGCAACAATTCATATTGATGTTTTATTTAATTGTTTTAGCGAAACTAATTTCTTTGTACCTATAGCTTGTTCCTTTTTGCTCTTCGTTTACAATGCCGTTGAAATGGCATTGAAAGCCTGACAGCAAGTTATAAAACGGCATTCTAACAATCACACAAATATCAATCTCTTTCCATGTTCGTTTTTGCAAGAAACGTCTGAAATCTGAAAATTAAAAACGCTTCCAAGAAGATCAAAGCATTTTGGTCACCTCTCTCTATCGGACAAGTGTATTTGTTATATTTTATATCCCCTTCTTTTTTCCTGTAATTGTTATGTAAGTAACAGTAAAAATTGCGCTTGTAACAACTCATCACTAGGCGTTTTTCTTTTTTCGTTCAGAGAATGATCAGAGCTTACTCTAAGAACGCTTTATACGCTCAGGATAAATTGACTGAGCATTCTGAGAAAATGCTGAACGCAATTAAGAGTTGTAGTCTATTTCACTTTATCCCATGCACATTGCCTACACCACTCTTCGAAAAATAGGTGCCAAAGTGAAAGAGACAAAAGTATTATATGCATAATATTGAACCATATCAAAAGTGTCAATTTGTTACAGCCAAGTGCTCAAACGAATTTCAAAATTATATCTGAGCGCTCAGACCATTCTCGGTTCAGATAAATATCAGAGTATGCTCAGAATGCTCATACTCTGTTCAGAGACGTTTTCTGAGTGAATTAAGAAAACAGCCTCATGAAACTTCAAATTGCTATTGATATCTGATGTCATCGGATTTGCCGGAAAGAAAAGTTAAAATTATAGGAAACACAAAACACTGTATTGTATTCTTTCTTATTCTCTCGCAGGGTAAACACTATTTAGTTTTAAAATGTTTAAGTCGTTTTATTGAATTTTCAAATCACAGCGGTGTTAAAGAAGTTTCACTCCAAAAGAAATGTTTTTTTAGCTCAACCACATGAATGGGAAACACATAGTAATGTTCTCTTTAATTTAATTTAAATTTTAAAATTCTAAAACACTTAAACTTATGTCCAATTAAAATATTTACTATTATCTTCACATTTTTACAACTACTTATGTTTTTGGTATATCTTTATGATTCTTATTATAAGAAACAAAAGTTTTGAATTATTGCATTATCAGTTATTAATTACACATTTATCAACACGTAACTAATGCCCCGGGGCTTAGTGGTTAGTGTGTCGGACTGCTAAGCGAATGAGCCTGGGTTCGAATCCAGTTCATAGCCATCTTTTTTTCCGGGTTACTGCCTCTTGCGAGGAATTGAAAAAAACCAAAAAAAGAGTAAAATTTGTCTCGAAAAAGTGCATATCATGTAGCCGTATGGAATGGTTGAGAGTATAAGTCACTAGGCCTTGGCTCCTTAAGGAGCTGTCGCGCCAATAAATTTATTTATTTATTTATTTATTTTTCAAAATATGTAGTGTTTTATGATTTAAATAATATTGCTTATCAAAATTTTCAAAAACATTTTTTTTTTAATTTTAATAATTTTTTTAAAAAAATATTTTGTTTTTTGAATATTTTGAAAACGGATCTATAGATTTTTTTTAATTTTTCTCCTAGTATAAACTATAGATTTCTTAAAATTGACATACTAAAAAAAAATTTAAAATATGTTTTCGAAAAGTTTTTCAAAAAAAACATTTTTTTGAAAAAACTGGTCAAACGATTTTGAAATGAAAAATTCATAAAATAGAAAACAGCAAAAGAAATAAGATGGTTTACAACATTTTTTCCAAAAAACGTTATGAGTAGTGTTTTTTTGAATTCATAAATTTTTTTCCCCAACATTTTATTTCATATTGCTCGGCTAAGCCCTAGCCAAGCCATTAGTCAAATAAAAGAAAGTGACAACCTACATTACATACATACTTGCGTATTTTAAAGTATTTTTCATCATCATAAAAGCACAGAATAAATAAGGAAGCCTTTGATAAACACACAAAAACAACTAACAAATAAAAAAAACTATTCGATTACTACTGAATGCAAAAATTTCAATCGAGAAAAACAAAAGTTTACACCTTCCTATAAATAAACAAAACCACTGTGTTAACTTTTAATATTGTCTCTATACCTACTGGCTTAACAGTAGTTGGAACACGTATCTTAATTTTAGTACCTACCTTCCTTCCAACCTTATTATAGGTACCTAAATCCTTTATAAATTCCATTGGTCCCATATTGGGACGTATAAAGGTCCCTTTACCTAGCATTATTGCCATACTGCTGATTCCGACGAATCTTTATGCCAGTTGTTCAAATTTTTCCATACCAAAATGAAAATTTAACTGAAAAAAGTCCTTTGTGTCTTTCTATTAGCAAATTATATTATAAACAGTAAGCAGCAAGTGGAAAGATAATACTACACTAAAAAACTGCAAAAGCTAACAATCCTATATATTTATGTGTTTATCCCTTTGTCGTGACGCATGTTCGTTCGAGCTTCACCCCAAAACGATTCTAAGGAAGTTGCACGTCATACAAAAAATATCAAAATAAAATCTTTGTCAAAAAGACGCCTGCACTTAAAAAGGATTAGCACATAAGAGCAAGTACGTGCGACCCAGTCGTGCCTTTTATTTATTTCGTTTTTTGATACGACTCAGAGGAGACATTTTAACTGAATACTTATTTACCCTTCTTCACATTAGCTAAGAAGGGGGTTCTTAGCCGCGTTTTTACATAAGTATACAATTAATTTTCATTTTCAACGATTTTTCGAAAACAAGTTGGTAGGTGGTAGTAAATCACTTCTTTATTAAACATTCTCCATTCTTCTGACACGGCTTATTATGTCGTATTCCTATGTAATTGCATTTGAAGGAACAGCATTTTAATGTGTTCCCAGCTGATGTCGAATATGGATTTTAATGAGGCAAAATTGACATCCTTAATGTTCGATTGATATCGAAAAGAACATTATACATTGGAAATTTGTTTTCCGAATTTTCAAAGATAAAGTTTTATTGGACTTGTTTTTTTTTTTTGAATATCTGTATCCCATTTCAAGTTGCTACTCTGAATTTGAGGTTTCGTTGGAAATTCTAAAACAAGCAATTTTTTTCTGGAACCAGAAAACTTTGGGGAAAAATCATCAGCTTTGTTCTGCTGTATAGTGCAGAAGCATGTATTCTTTTTAGGGAATGGGTTAAAAAAATCTTGCAAATTTCTAGAGAATTATGATACATGGTTCAAGTTGGGGCAACTTTTACGTTAAAATTCAATAATGATTGGACGAAAGAGAGATGAAAGTGTTACGAGGGATGTTTGCATTCAGTGATTTTTTTTGTTCCTACATATCTCTCATTTTCAAATTTCGATTTTCATAATCTCGACAAAAAGTTAACAACGGGTTATAAAATAAAATCTGCTATAAGTTGGTATTTTTGTTTACTATTTACATATCTAGGATTCGTAGGATAGTCAAGGAGAGGTTAGTGTTGTTAACTGCATCAAGGAGTACGTGTCAACACAATATATTTTATGTAATCTAGCCCAAGGGAACGCTCTTAGCAATTCTTCCTTAGTCGTATTGTTCTCCTTTTTGCAATAACTTTTTTTGGTTTAAAAATTTTCTTAAAAAAACTAATTTAGAATCCATTTTAAGACTTGCCACAAACAGAACCACATTTTGTTATTCTATGGAAAACAGCAAAATTGTCTGTCTCCTTGTATGATATGAAGAACAGGAAGTTTGTTTTCAAGTTTTCTTGAATACAAACAAGGTGTTTTATATTCCATTTCCCTAAAAAACAGGGAGAAGGATCGAGTTCTTAAAATAAATAATAAAAGCAGCGAATGGCACAAGTGTAGTCGTACATCGTTAGGGCTGTCAATTTGGGTGATCCATACCTGAAATCAGCTTGAAATACGTAATAATGGGGTTTTTACAAATGCAATTAGGGATGCCACATAATAAGTTGTCGAAAGAATGGGGTTGTAGAATAAAGAAGTAATTTACTACCATCTCTTTGCTGAAAATTTATTGAAAATGATTTTACTGCTTATTGTTGTGGCTCAGTAGCTAATGTAAATCGTAAATAAGTAATCTGCTTAAGTACTTTTCAGAGTGTTGTATCAAATAACGAAATTGATTATAGAAATCAATTTAAAACTCAATTAATTTCATTGCACCAGATTGTTGCCATCATAATGAATAAATGAAAATTATTATTAGGGATGCCACGAAAAAAGCTGTGGAAAGAATGGGATTGTAGAATAAAAAAGTAATTTACTACCATAACATCGCTGAAAATTTGTTGGAAATTATTTTACTGCTTATTGGCATGGCTCCGTAGCTAATGTAAATTATAAATGAGTAATCTACTTAATTTTTGTTTTTTAGAGTTGTATCAAATAACGGAATTGATTATAGAAATCAATTTAAGACTCAATTAATTTCATTGCACCAGATTGTTGCCATCATGATGAAATAATGTTTTTTTCCTTCTATAACTAAAACATTCCTTTCCGTAAGCTAACTAGTTAACCAAACCTTAGCATAGGGGCGCTACAGTCCGTGCTGGACCTGCGGCCTCAACCACAAAGCTTCTCCAGCCACCCCGTTCCATAGCTAGCTGCGTCCAGTTTTGCACGTGGAGTCGGTCGAGGTCTTCTTCCATACCTGTACGCCACCTGAACCCCGAACACATTATATGACACTGCAATTCAACACCATAGACACCACACAAAGATAAAAAAGAGAAAAACATGGTACAACATTTAAACATCAAAATGTAGAAAAAGACAACACCAACTTTAAGAACAAAGCTTTAGTCCAACAATACAAGCCCGATGATAGATACTTTTATCCGAAACGCGTCGCTTTTTAATTATAAATTAATGTTATTTTTATTTATTCTCATTTCCAAATTGAATAAATTCTAGTAAGAATTTGTCTGGCTGGTTGTTTTGTGTGTTAGTATAGTTTGTTGTAGGCTGTTGTTTCAATACTCATCCCAACTACTCGCTTGCACAAAAAAATATCTGGGAAAGAATTTCATGTACGTTTTCTACAGTGCAGGTTACATAAATGTATAAAACCTTGGTATTTAAAACCATATAGTTATGCGAAAAACAAATAAATATCGTTTAAGTTTTTTCTTAAGTATAACTTCTGCCGCTGAATTACACTTAAGTGAGTTGTTGGTTTGACGAATAATTTACAACTGAACTCTGTGATTGCATACTTTAGTGTTGAAACTTCTTTTTTCGCTTTTCTTGATTCATTCGTTTGCGTGATTTTTCTGTATATTTCTTTGTATCTCTTGTGTCGTTTGTCTGTCTTTAGTCACGTATGCCTTTATGTAGTCACATACAATTTTATGTACTTGTTGCAGTATCAGCCCCGTCCTATATATAATATTTTCTCCCAAGTATATTTTTTTCGAAAAACAGGATTTGTTTTCTTATTTTGAATTTATATTGTTGACCAAATGTTTTACAACAACATTACAGAGATTAAGGTTTGGGAATTGCTTATTAGCCAACACATACCACAATTGTTAGCAATTTGTTAAACAAGTAAGACTACGATAGACAGACACAGAATTTGAATAGAAATTTATAGGATTAACCTATCATCTTTGTGCAATGTTTGACTGTTATCTGCTCCTTTTGTAGTCATCAATCCATAATTCGCCTTGAATGTATTTTTGTAAATTTACCAAAAAAAGCCTTTCATCATCGAAAAAAAAACGGCAGGAATCGTTATTCAAAGCCTTTAATTAAAACTTCAATAGAAGACCGAAAGCATGATGTAATTAACCTTATTCAGTTTGTCAAACATCCTAATGTAATTTCTTGCGAAAAAAATGTGTTTTTACTTTTTTTCTAGATGCAATACTTGGCCTGTATTGCAAGCTAAATGAGACTTTTAATTTTTACTCGAAAAGTGAAACTTTATATCTAGCTCCTTCAACGTGTGTAAGAGATGTATAGACAGAAGAACTCAATTCTGTTTTAATTAAAAATTCAAGTGCAATGTCACTGATTAAAAAAGTGATTCACCAGGGACCTTAAGCTTATACCATATTCATCAAATCCTTTTTACGTTTTTTTCCTTTAATTAAAATCTCTTAAAATTAGTTTGTATCAAATTTGAAGTGACAAATAAGCAGTGCTTTAGATTTGTCATGTAGATTTTTCAAAACTTTTTTCTCGTAATACTAATTAGTTGAGATGCTTCGTTGCATAGAGGGGGAATGTGTGGCTATTGAGTTCAGAGTTATCCATTGAGCATATGAAACAAACAAAATCGACCTTCGCCTAGTAAATTCAATCTGAATAAAGCAAGAGGTAGCAGTTTCAAGCCCAATTCAGACAAAAGAAAAAGTAAGGAAGACAAAGCCCCACCTTGAGGCACACAACCATTTGATTCGGAATTTATGACTTTGTTGAAAAATGTTATTATTAGTCCAAAGAAAACCTTAAATTGAGTTTTCTAACATCCAATTAAATGTATTGTTTTATTTATCAGTGGAAAATATAAATAAATCCCAGTGACCGGTTCATTTATTGCCAAAAAAAGCCTATTAGCTTACCCTGTAACTCTTGGTGTAATAATAATTCTAATTACTGCAAGCGAGAACTTAAAACAATACCCATAACAAAGTCTATCAAACTAACGAATACTAATTTTTTCTTCAAAAGATCAAAAACACAAAAGGATCCACAGGAAAATCTAATCTCTAAATCACACCTCCATTAAAATAAAATAGTAATTTGCAAAACCCAACAAAACTTTTTTCATCCCAACTCCTCAAAGATTAATTGTTAATTTACCCCTTGAGACAGATCCCTATAACTAAAATGTCCTTTAAGTCTGGTAAATGGATTTTCATAATATAAAATTATTGTCCCTCTCTTTCTCGGAAGTGTCTTCTTCGAATGAAAATGAATGCGAATTACTTAGTCGAGAGGTTGGTGAGGTGGTAGCTGGATATGAGCAAAATGTTCAAATTAAGGCTTTTTGTTTTCCAACTCAACACAATTAGGGTTTTGCTGAAAAAGAGGTTTTCCAATAAATTGTATCTTAAGTGTTATTATTTTATGTCCCAGCACCCATCATATTCTTTTTTATTTGTCACATAAAATCCAGGAATTTGAGGTTCTGTGCTATAGGCTGAGATAAGTTTATGATAAGAAGCAATAAGGATTTATATGAAATGGCACTCCTCAGAGTCACATCTGGTTATGTCGTTTTGAGTGTTTGAAAGAAATGTGTTGAGGAAAGTAGATATTATTTTCAAGGAAGGCTGAAGAAAAACACCTTGGATTTTCTTTTTTTTTGAATTTTGAAAATTTATTAGGTAAATGTCCTTTTCAAAGATTAATGTTAATAAATTGAAACAATCTGGTTTAACAAATTTCTTGCCGCATGTTGTTGTTATTTTTATAACCTCACTGAATATAAGTTCTGACATAAAGCTTTGCTTTTGTTATGTCCTTATGGTGATTGAAGGAGAGCAAATACATAAAGTGAATTCACAATAATATATTTCCAGGACTATTTTTCGTACTAATAATAGTGATCCAAAAGCAGCAGAAGAAGCCGTGATGATCTTTTTCGAAACTTATAGTGGAAACATCAAATTTGAATCTTTAAATGCAAGCAATCTTGTTGATAGACAAGAATGGATCAACAATTCCTTGGGAGTAAAATTAACGTTCCTTATTTCAGTTAACTCATTAACTTAAAATTCTATTAAAATTATTAAAGAGAGAAATTGGAATAGGTTCTTTAGATTTTTAATTAAAAAAACCTTCTAACTTAGATGCCTATCCATGTCGAAGAAGTCATATTATTCAAAGCTAAATAAGCTTTTCAATAACATTGTCTGTAAGAAGAATAAAGTATTCCCTCACTTCGCAGCCAGAGCAATTACTTGAACCCAACTAGCAGCACTTGGTGATGGTAAAGGGTGTTTTTTTAGACGTCTGGCTTTCAATTTGGCAATACTTTTTCCGCAGTTGGTCTGTTTGGTCTGCCATTTTCAACATGAATAGAATGACAACATTCGCCGTGATACACGGCCACAAATGAAAAGTCATCGAAAATTGGACCTCCTTTAGTTTTTTTTTTGGTGTTTTTTTTTTACAGAAATAGAACTTTAATTTGGCAACACTATTTTAACTGGAGATCTTTTTGACACTGTCACTTGATTTATGCTCAGTTTAGTTTGGCATTTCAACATGAACAGACTGACAACATTCGCTGCGTTATTGCTGACATAAGGCCCCAACTGCTGCAAAAAGTGGTCGAAAATTGGGCCTCTCGGCTGAAACTTATTCGATCCAGCCGCGGTGGCCATTTGCCCGAGATCATTTTTAAAACATAATTGCAAACCTTTATCTGCAAGGTAATCTGGGCTAGTTAATAGCAAAAACAAAATTCAAATAATATTTTCTTATTCAAGGAGTTATTCATTTAGATTAAAAAAAATATTTTATAATTACTTCTTTTTAATCAAATTGCAGACAAAATATAATCTTTTGTATGTATTTTCGGATTTTTTCTTGTAATTAAATCACGAGTTCTTGGATTTTAATCCAGGTTAAAAAAATAATTAGGTACTTTGTGATGGTAATTAGAAAACAAAAAAAATAAATCATTTTCAGAGAATATTTATAAATTAATTTTTTTATGTTCTTAATTTAGTTTTTTGTTTGAATGAATTTGAATATTCTGCAAATGCGATAATCATAAGATTCATTGGCGAAAATGTATTAACTATGCTAAAAAAGAGTTTCTTGTTAATGATATTTATTCAGGTGGCAACAGTATTGTGATGGACTCATAAGAAGTTTCGCCTTTTTGAAAATTAGATATATGGTCGGCAAACTTGCAGGTTGATGTGAATTAGAATTTCAGTGCAAATTATATTGCAACGAAAGAGTGATTTTATAAAAACATTCTCTACAAGAAAGAATTCCCTTAATGGCATCCCCATCGGTGATTCTTTCTATATCCGTTTGTGCGATCTGCCAAAGAATAAGACAACCATATCACACTTCAGAATCTTGTCTAGTTTTGGTATATCCACCAAAATCCTTTTGGCATGTGTAAAATGATAATTATTATTGAATGTATGAAGTATGTAACTTTTTAACACTTTTATTAATTCGAAAAGTTAAATTGACCCAATCCTACAACAAAATACCCTACAAACAGAAGACATAACAAAACAAAAAAAAAAAAAACAGCGAAAAGTACAAGAAGTGTACGTGACTACATAAAGGCGTACATGACTAACGAACAACACAACGAGATACAGAGAAAACGATCAGACTACATACACTCACACAAACAAACGAAGTCAGAAAAAGAGAAACCCGTAATGTCTGCCTACCATGTAGATCAGTTGCAAGGTAATTGTCATAGAGCAAACCCACTTCAATGTACGTCATTGAAAGAAGTTATACTTAAGAAAAAAACTTAATTTTAAGAGAAAATACATTTATTTGTTTTTCGCATAACTAAATTGTTTTAAAACTCACATATATATATGTGAAATTAAAAGCTACAGGAAACAAATTTTTTTCTTAAAAATAAATTCTAGAGTGGGTGGAACAACAAAGCAAAAAATTCTTTTTGTCTTAATTATATTATTATTCCAATAATGGTAAAGTCAAATATCATGAGTAAATTGAGTAACATTTAAGCAATGACCCACACAGCTAGAGCTTTAGAGAGTGTTTAAAAAATGGTCTAAAAAGAATGCGACTTGTGTAAAAGCCATCAAAGTCAATCCTGACCAATCTTAAAAGAGAATGGGAATAAGCTTTCAAGAAAACATGCAATAGTTTAATATCAATGTCATTTTCCACACTTGATTTTCTTTTTTTTTTCTATTATACGATCAACTTTTTCATGATTTTTTAAAGGAAAATATTTATTCATTTCCAAATCATCCTTTGCTCCGAATCAATCCGGAGATCCTGTTCCAATACAAAATTGGAATTGGACTCTATGGATGAAAACTTTATAATTCAGCAGTCTACAGATTTGAAAAGTACGATTCGAAAGGTGTGTCCACACCAAAGAAACATTTATTTAAACATTTCAGAAACATTTATTTAAACATTTCAGAAACATTTAAAAAAACATTTCAGAAATGTTTCTGTTTTTCTGAAATGTTTTTTAAATGTTTTTGAAATGTTTATTAAGACTTGGACGCTTCGCGAAATTTTTCTCTGTTTTCCCTTCCGAACGGAAAACTTTCTTTACTTTTCAAGCATTTTAATCTAGTTAACAAGTTTTTTGTTTGTATTTTGTTCATGATGACACAACGTGCCATTTTAACAATTCATCTTGAAGTACAAAACTGGATATGTACATAAAATGGAAAACAAATAAACATTTCGGAAATGTTTCTGAAAAAATAAAAACATTTTAAAAACTTTTCTGAAATGTTTTTTAAACAAATGCGAAAAAAATCCGAATTTTGTTTAAACAAATGTTTCTTTGGTGTGGACACACCATAAGAATCCTTTTGATTTCAATAGAAAAGAATGAATGATTAAAAAGATGATTTTTTTATTTGAACGTCAATTTATCTTTCTGAGCTTTGGTGCAAAGACATTTCTATTCCTTTTTTCATATTCTACAAGTAGATTTTGCAAACCAAGTATAGTGTTATGGAGATTCTCTGCCATTCTCGTTTATCAGGGATTTCGGCATCTTCTGGTGCTATGAGGATTTTTTTCATGATTGATATTTGACTAATTTACAATCCACAAAATGATGAAAGCTTGGAGATGTTTATAAGATGACTTATAATATTGTTATGCATTCGTAAGAAAATAACTAAAGTTTAGAATTCAATCATAGAAGGAAAAACAATATTTCGTCTTTCTTTGTCTATACAAATCGAAGATTACAATAAAAATAATACTCGGACAGCAGCTAGAATCTATTAAAGTGTTCTTCAAATACATAAACCATAACTTGTGGGTAGTGCTGCGCTGCTGCAGTAGGTAGTTTTTGCTTGCTAACCTAAAGGTTGCCAGTTCGAAGCTCAGTTTGGGAAGCGATTTTACTAACTCCTAGTGCAAGCTAGAGCCACCCTTGGATTTTACGTGAGAAAATAGTCACTAAATTCTCGATCTACTGCGCCCAAAAAAATTCTTTCCTGTTTTTGTAATTCTTCTAACTAGTGTCGTCCAATTGTACAGTTGCATTTTTAAAAAAAGACAATGTGCCTTACAGACACATATTGGAAATAACTTGCAAAGCCTTTTTTTTTAAATTCTGCTGGACACATTCTTTATTTCTGTACCAGTTATTTATTATCAACTGAACCGGTTTTTATAGTATACTGTATACAATACATATAAAATGTATGTATCTTACATGATACTGTTGCTAAATCCCTAAATCTCTATATCTCTATATTTCTAAATCTCTATATCTCTATATCTCTATATCATTATATCTTCATATCTCTTTATATCTGTACCTCCATATCTCTGAATATCTATATCTCTATATCTCTATATTACTTTATCCCTTTATCTCTATATCTCTATATCTCTATATCTCTATATCATTATATCTGCATATCTCTATATATCTGTACCTCCATATCTCTTTATCTTTATATATCTATACCTCTATATCTCTATATTTCTTTATCTCTTTATCTCTATATCTCTATATATCTATATATTTATATATCTATATCTCTATATCTCTATATCTCTAAACCTATTTTTATTTCTCCATATCTCTATATTTCTTTATAGTGTAGTGAATCCTGCAACCTTCCATCTACGCAACTTCACAGATTCATGCATTTGTTGGGACACGAAAGCATAACAAACAAACTTTCAGCCATACATCATTTCATATATAAGCCTCTCACAAGAACCGAACATTTTTTCGGGATAAAAAGCAGCTTATGTCTCAATCCAGCACATTATCCATCTACGTACCAAATTTTATCCAAATCCGTTAAGCCGTTGAAGCGTAATTAGGGAACAAACAATCAAACATCCAAATAGCGTATCTTTAGCATATGAAAAAAGGGGTATAGCTGCAGTCACTATAAATAAATATTTTGTACTCAAAAGTACGAAGTAATAAAAAATTTGTCACAAGTAAACTTTACAATCTAATTGCGGTTATAAGGACATTATCGCACTTTATTTTGAAAATATTGAATTCAAAGACTTTTTAACGAATAAATAATCCCCTGCATCATCCAGGTGAAGAATGCAATTAATTTTTTAATGAATTACCTTTACATTTTAATATAGAATCAAACGGCTGGATAAGGTTCAGAGGCTTCAAAGAACATTCATTTCGCCAGAGAAAATAAATGCATCCGTTCCTAAAGGCGTTTGCACAAAAGTTAAAAAGCATTGCAATGTCCGAAGAAACCCGATAAAATGCAGTAACGAAGAGCAAACCGTTTTTTTAATTATTTTTTCTTTTAATTTTGTTTTATGGGGAAAAATGTTTGAAACAGCGATATCAGCAATTACAACTTTTTTATTGCTTTTTGAACTTTTCAAGACTAACATAGACTAGTACATTTCCCTGACATTAACCAAACGGTTTTGACCAAATTGGTTTCTTAATAAATGTAAATACGTAGGCGGCAATCAACAATTCTATAAACAGCAATCTCAACAAACATTTTATTGAGTAATAGGCTTCGACATTTAAGTTAAAAAATTTTTTTTTTTACTTAAATTCAATCAAAATGTAATGCCAATTGAATTTTTTTTTGTTTGGAAACACAAAATAAATGGAAA
Organism: Platycheirus rosarum; assembly: GCA_963971375.1. Taxonomy (NCBI): domain Eukaryota; kingdom Metazoa; phylum Arthropoda; class Insecta; order Diptera; family Syrphidae; genus Platycheirus; species Platycheirus rosarum. Next base: position 117,545,794 of record OZ020509.1, on the reverse strand, counting down.
AGGTTTCGCAGTAATGGAGAGGCAATCTTACGAGAGGAATCCTTTGAAGTCGAATTTAATGTAATGTTTTGTTTTGGCTGAAACTGGTCCTCTGCTGGAATCCTGAAAGATATTTGTTGGTCGCGCAACTAAATTCTTGAGGCATCACATAACAAACGTTTTTGATTAAGGTCAATAGCCCCACTTTACATGCTAAGATAATAATAATCAAAACAATAAAAAAAAAATAACACAGTGGTGTTCGGCGAAAAGCCTCGACTTTGGTATAAGGATTAAGGAATCCTTTGAAGATGGCTATTCTAAATGCATAAACGAGTAAAGTGTTCAATTTCAAATTCAATTGAACTCAATTTTCGTTTATTGAACGTAGAAATATGGTTAAGTGTTTTTAGTTGTTGACATTTGTACGTCTGTGTTATTTCTGGAGTAAGTATTGAAAGGAAAAACTGGTTGCAAAGCAACAGGAAGCATCGAATAGATTTACTGAAATAAAAAAGTAGAGAATATAAGGACCCTTATAAGACAGATATTATCCAAATACGATGAAATGAGTCAGGCGTGAAGAGCGGAATACTGCATGTGTTCTATGGTAACGGGCTAACCCAGTTAGATCTTAAAGCGTGCTCATCCACAATGTCCATGCGTCTGCACCAATCAGCACTGTTATGATGTGGGCCTTAAAAAGGGACAATTTACTTGCCCGACAGAGGGATTTACTGCTTGATTGCCTTCTTAGCACGAAGAAGCAGCGATTTCCAAGAGTTATTCTTCATTTCATCTTAGCGCTGGTGTTGTCCTCTAAGTTATAATGTAGCAGAGTCCAGGTAGAAAAAGTTCATAAAGATTGACTTTTATCGTGATATTTTGTCCAAGGCATCGAAGTTGGTTGTCTCTACATGATGACAGCATAATCATTTGTTTTGTTCTCATTGACTGCTTTATCCCCTGCAATGACATGGAAAAGCAAAACCAGGCAAGCATAACACATTCGTGTGGTGCGACTAAAGAAAGGAGCTGTGTTCTTAACAGTACGTCCGAAGTAGGGCTCAAAGCTCGAGGGTTAATTGATGGGCATACCCAGCAGAACGAGTATTAAGGGAGAAACTTTTAAGGGGAGCAATGAAGCTGGCTACTTCTCATGGAATTTTTTTTAAGGAAACGATAATATAAGGAAATATATGAAACATTGTCAGTTTTAGAGACATTTCTATTTTCTATTATTGTTAACGCCCTTTTTTGTTATTCTATCGAGCAGGTGTAGCGATGTTTGCGAAGCACTTGCCCAGAGGTGGAGGTCGTCATTGACATACATACCGAGTACTGAAAGTTTTTCGGTTTCTTCGATGAAATGTATGTTTAGCTTTAACTACAACAAACAACATTGAGTTTTCGAAGCAATAAACTCCACACGATTTCTATGTCCCCATTTAACAAAATGTTGTAAAAATCGAAGTTTAATGAGCTTAACATACGTTACCGCTGTAATTGCCGTCGTGAATTATCGAACGAATAGCTAAGGATAGAGACTTCAGCAAAACAGTTGATTGAATTAGAAGTAACAGACAGAAGATCATTTAAAAAATGAGGAAAAGAGGCGAAGACAGAACGGATTTTTGAGAACCATTGCTACTGTACGAGTGCGCAAAAAAATCAGTCCTATGGAAAAAAATTACAATCTCAAGTACAAGAGAGGGAACGTTGCTATGAGGCAAAATAGAGCTAGCAGTTTCAATTTTCCTCTGTAGTGTTGGCTTTGTAGGATTGGAAACTTACTCCCTTGAGCCTGATAGCTTTTTTACACTAAGAGTTAAACCAGGACTTTTCTTTGGGTTTGATACACATTTGTAATCATTTCAGCAATGGTATCAATGTCACTATCGACAAAAACCTGGTCCTGGGTGGGAAGTTTTTTTTTGGAGAAGTTACATTAATGATATATGTACAGTACATATGTATTTATCAGGGTAAGAAGTGTAAAACAAATCAAGAGTAGGTATGGGCGGCTTGCCCAGCAAACATCCGGTATTCGAGTTGGCACATAGATCAGTTGGGTAAGGTGATGTACCCGGCAAATATCTTGGCAAACCTTCCTTCGGGTGTTGTCTGACCAAAATAGCGGAGCTAATCGCAATTTCGATTTCAATCCGAAGACAAAGGGAAACAATTTCCGAGATGGAATCAAACAACTCATCAAACTCATTAAAAGTCGAATAACTGTCGAGACGTGAACTCTTATAAATAAAACAATAATGAATTAAATGCTTACGCACAGTGAATTTGAGCCACAAGAAATTAAAGTCCGTGTTGGAACATTGTCTGTATTGGGAAAGGCTCTGGCAAGCAATATCATTTCTGACACATGACAAGACGGTGATGGGAAAAGAGTAGTAGCACCAAGGTATACCAATGTAGAGCAATTTCGGATAAGTCAGTATTTACTCCAAGCTGAGTTTTACTTTGTGCCAAAACAGCTGTCCTGTATTGTACAGTATAAACATACACGTGACAGAAATTCTTTCCTTAAGCCGCAAAGTTTGGACGACGAGAAAATCACTTACCATTTAAAACACTTACACAAAAACTCTGACTAGGTCGAACTGTGCAGTGAAGGTCCAAATCAATTTCCGTAATAAACAAACTGGTCTAGGTGTTATGCCCATAAGACAGTTTGTAAAAAAAAAAATCTATTCAAACATTCAGAACAATAGGACAAATTCAGATGTCTTTATATATTCACCGCAAACATTTTATGATGGCCATACAATGCCTGCAGTACATAAGTAAGAGACAGTTATGAACCAAAAGTCTAATGGACAGAGAAGAGATTAGCGGCGCTCGTGTATATATTTTTTCTTCCACAAACGCGAGTGCATATTTTTTTCCAACACCCGCGACTACAATGCGCAAATTATTCTTTTCGAGTTTTTTTATTTCGTATTTGCTGTGCTCGCACGACCGTCCTTGACTAGCTTTAGATCCACACTGATCTGCTGCATCGTCTCGGCTGCCGCATGGATGCAAGAAGTAGTGCCTAAGTGGCAACATTCCTCAAATGTTGCTTTCAATATTTATGACAACTGTGGTGTTCTGTAAGGTAATCGTGTATTCATCATGTTAAACCCTGGTTTTGTTTTGAGAATCAAAGTTTCTTATGTTAAAACCGTAGTTTTCAACATGACAACCGGATTATTAAAGATGACCAACAAAATCGTTAATATGATTACATTTTTGGTTCAGTGCACTTAATCAAGCTCTAAGCAAACACTACATTCATATCCAAATAAAGTCCTGATATCAATCGTTAATGGTAAATAAGAAACATTCATTCACAGAAATTAAGTAACTGTTTTCTAAGTCCATGTAGCTTGAATTACCTTAATAAGGTTTATAACGTTATAGTCGATAGTAAAACGGATTTTCGATTTCCTTATTTTTTGTTGCTATACAACCCCCCCCCCTAATACCTTTCAATAGATATAAAAAAAACCGGTTTCCAACAAGAACTATTATTACATTTTTCTTTCCTCTGTCAAGGACATCGTATTTATTATGTTCTTCATTTTCTCTACATATTTGCGTTGCTTATTTCTACATTATACTATATTTACACTAGGGGCCCCTCTACGTGTCACAATGAATATTACATCCGGGGAAATGCACATAAATATGTAATTTTACGCAATGGAACACACTTTCACAACCACCTAGGAAAATGGAATTATTATTAATATTGATTGTCATCCATAAATATGGGGACATGAATGACACAATATTTTATGAAAAAAACGTGGAAGAATGTTTTATTTATGTATTCAGAAAATACAAAACAATAAATTGTACATCATTTCAGGACCCGACGATATTATTTTCTTATCCAAACAGTTTCCCCTCTACGACCATGCCGAAGGATATATTTTTGTCTTTAATGCTGTTGATCGATAAGGAACAACTTACAGACAAGAAATTGTTTTACTCACATAATTTACTCAAGGGGAAGTCTCAAAAGCGTAAAACAAACAAATCGGTGAAACATGTGTTTGAATAAGTGTGAGTGAATGATGGCTCTGATTAATTTGGTTATAAGATAGACAACTTACAATTTTCTGTCTTTTTAAAATTGAGCTAACGTGCTTTAAAAATGCTGAAATGGGCTCCAATCTCCCTTGATACGGTCCTGCTCCATTGATTCCTTTTGATCTTAGATATTCATAAATAAACTTGTTCCCTATAAAATATTGACAATTGCGTGTTTATTTATTGATTCGAATAAAATGTATGCCAATGTGATTCATTCACTCATATAAAAACAAAAATGTTTTAACCCATTTCTAAAATGACAGCAGGTGTTTAATAGCCTGCCTGTCATGAACTCATTTTAAGAAGATTACATATTTCAATTCCATTAAATCCCTGAAATGTACTTTTAGTAAATCCTTTTCCCTTGCACTCTCTTTTCTTAGAATATTTTTGTTAAAAATAGATTTTTTGTGTTGAACTCAAAATCTTTTCAGTGGTTGTGAAATGCCAAAGAATTTTTGGAATTTTTGGCTGAGCGGTTATCTTGTTTTAGGCATCAAATATTATTTGAGATATTTTTATATATTTATTTCATGAATTCCAAGAGGAACAAAATCAAAACACTTTTAAGTTATTCAGGTAGTGATTGGCACCAACTTTTGCCCCACAACCTCAGATTCGTTAGAAGATACCTTAGAGAATTCCTTTTACGAACTTGTGAGTCTTTTGTCCTAGAATAAATTATCTTATGGTTGACAGAGTAATTTGAAATAAGTAAATACTTAATTTGCAAAGGATTTTAGGTTCTTAGAAACATTATCTATGGCTTAAACATTGTGCACACTGTGGGGAAAAAGTAGTATATCTCTACTGAACAAAATATTGCTCTACGACCATTCTAAATCAATATTTTGAAAAGTGATCAGAAAAATTTATTTAAAATTTTATAATTACATGATTATTAATAAATTCTAAAAAAAACTGCATATCAAAATTTCAATTTTTTTTTTCAATAAACTAAAAATAAAAAACAGGATTTTATCAAAACCGGTCCTACAATTTTCGAAATACTTTTTTCATAAATTCTTTGTTATTTAAAACGTGAGATAGCGTACTTCATTTTTACTAAAAACCGTTAAGTATTGTGGTTTTGATACTTTTTGTAAGTTCAAACTGTGTTATTTTCAACGTAAATGTAATTAGGCACATAAGAGCAAGTACGTGCGACCCAGTCGTGCCCATTTTTTTGTAAAAACTCTTGGAGTTGTTTTCGCGAAAAATAAGCTTTTACATAACTCTGTCGAATGTCAAAATAACCTTAAGTTCTAAATTTGAAGACGATTGGCCCAACCGTTTATGCTGCAGTCCAAAATACATCCGTACAGACAGACATACGCACAGAATTTTGCCAGTAACTCAAATATATGTGTCTCTATCATCGTAATGTCATGTTTGATTGTTATCTCAAAATTTTTAATCTGCACGAATGCATAACTTGCATTAAAGTACTTATAATCCGCAAATACAAAGTGAAACTTCCAGAATTGCATTGGAGCTTGGAGCGTTAGTTGAGAAGCGTATCGGAATGTTAGCGCCACGAACATTGCCAGCATATTTTACACTTAATTATATACATGGATGTTGGATGTAAAGGTCGCATTTCTGATGGTGGAGTTTTCAATCAATGCTCCTTAGCCGAAGCGTTGATTCGAAATAATCTTCATATTCCAAATACAAAACCTTAGACTAAAAACGGGCCACCTGTTTCATACGTAATAGTTGCAGATGATGCATGTGCATTGACCACTCACATTTTGAAACCAGGTTCGTGTCTAATCTTACTTGGAGAATGAGTTGAATTGGAAGCTAACTTTATAATTTTCCGTTTTTCTGGGCTTGAAGGTACAGTTGAAGTCTTTGTCATTTTTCCGTAAAATAATACATTAAATACATAACTGTTTACTCATTTTGAACATTGTTCAAGGTCTTAGGCTTTAGCACGATTAGAAAGATTTTGTTAATCTTAAGCCACTGTTTAAGCAATTTCTTTCTCCGCTCTTCGATGATCGCGTTGCTAATCTTTCGCCAGAAAGCTAGTTGAGGCTATTCCAATGTTACAAGAAATAATTCACTTTTCAATGAATGCACACAAAACTTGCTCAAAAAGACCAGTTGTTAACTCAAAAACATTTAAAAGCTTACTTAATCCAAGCAACTTCCGCTTTTAGCTCATATGCGCCCGCAGGGTAGGGCAAGGGGACACAGTGCCCCCCGTGGCTCACGGCCGGACCATGTTTAGGCAATGAGTGCATTCAAATTTTTATCGGATTTGCAATTTCGGGTACACAAAACCGGTCTGTTTTGTGAACGAACATACCTAACAATTTTTTTTAATGCTATTCTGAGGAATTCCATTTTTTTTGCAGGAACAGGCTTTGAACAGATTCCTTTGGCTACTTCTGGGTTTTACCCATCAACTCTTCGTTACTTCTGGTGTTTACAATCCTGCTCCTAAAAATAAACAAAATATTGTTAGGCAAAAAATGAATTTTGTTTAATAAAAACAAATTAACCAACCAACTTATTTTTAAACCACAACCACATTACAAAAACAAAAGACAAATTAGAACAGTCAAACGTCAAATCAAAACCCATTCATAATTAAGCTTTGATCGGTATTCACAATCGGCTTAATTGATACTAATAATACCAAATTATCAATTATACGATAGAAGTTATACCAAATAATTACCGATAATTACAAAAAATGTCTGGCTATATGTGATTAGGATTACCTTTGCATTTGGTTTGTTTCTATTTAGGGCTAAACATAACAGCACCTACTGCTGCCATATAACCGTTAAGTAAAAGCTTTTCCATAACGGCGGTAATGAATTTGATGAAAATTTAAGTGTTATGGTAGGTGTATTGGCTATCATTTTATCAAAAAACAATTTTAGCAGATAAGTCTATTAACGACAACTTTCTTATAGCTTTTTGACGTATAACGTCTTATAAATCGATGACAGGCTACACGTACGAAATAACATAATTCATGATGATAAGACTCATGACTCATGCTAACCGCATTTGGTTCTATCAACCAAAATCGATCGCAAGCAACAGGCGCAGATTCCCAAAATAATTCCACCCAAATTCAAAAAGAATAAAAAGAGAAAAAGAAATACAAAATAGGCGGGGTTTTGTTTTTCTTGAATGAGATGACAGTTTAAGTTTGTAGTTGTAGGCATCATCAAAAGAAGGCGGAAGATTTCTCTCTTTATAATATTGATACTCTATGCTTGTGACGCATTTATCTCTATTCCACTCCATCGGCCGATGCGTCCGAGTAGAAGAAAGACAGCAGCGGCAGCAGCAACACGCAACCTACACGTGAACCGCCTCTTAAACCATGCGATTTTCTGATACAAAAAAAAAATAACCTGCGACCCAGCCGTGTCCATTTTTTTCCTAGTTTGATTTCGTGTCTACCTACGTATTGTAAAAACCAAAAATGAAACAAGGCTAAGCTAAGCATTCAGATAAGTTGAGAGGGTAGTATTAGTGTGTTGTACGCAATTTTTCGCGCCTATTCTTAATTTTAGGGCCTATATCTTAGCATGTCGCCCAATGCACATTTCCTTGGGTACACCGTACACGGTACTCATCAAAGAGTTCTCAAAACATTTAGTTAAAAAAATAATAATAAGTAAGTTTATCCAATTGTTCAGAACTTTTCTTTTGAAAGTTTCCGAAACATTTATATTACAAAGTGACTGTTAAACATAGAGTAAAAATATTATAAAGAGGAAAATCTTTCGTACGTTCCATCCCCAACACCAACAATTGTTGTTATCTCTTTTGTGATATCATTGTATTTTTTTTGCAAGCATTGTGTTTTACTCATACTTATCCGAAGAGGTAAATGAGATGACAGTTCAGCTATTAGGCATTGTCATTGCATATGAAATCTATAGTACAACCATGAGGCAGCTTCTAGTTTAGCGAAATACTGCCATAATAGCGCTGCAGTAGTTCTTGATATGCATTTGTATTGGTTTTGGAGAGTCGAATGAAATAAAATGATGAAAGAGTAGGTTGTATGTAATATTTTCAGAACGGTATGAGTTAGAATGAATAAAAGCATTTGCAGGAATAATGAATAATAAGTACGAGTGAAAGGTTCAAAAAGTGACACTGGACCATATGGTATGGTAGAGTAAGGAATAAAAAAATATTGTGGATTTCCCTTTGATTTTTCGTAAACAAACCAAGATTGAGCGTCATCAATTATTTTTTGGATTTAGCATTTTTCAAGAAATTTTGTTATTACTGTAGCTTATACCGAAATCACATACCAATGTTACCATATTCGAATTTAATGTATATTGTTCAATTTCGAGCGCTAGTTAAATATAAAACTGATGCCGATTGGTACTATGTTGTTGGTACAAAAGTATTTTTGGTACTAGATTTTTAGTACTTAGTACATTAATTCAGTACTATTGTAGCTGTGGTACTATATTAAGTACTAGATTTAGTACACAGTAGTAGATTTAGTTCTATATTTAGTAGTAAGTAGTATATTTAGTACTATATTTAGTAGTTATTAGTATATTTAGTACTAGATTTTTTTGACGTAAAAAATGATAATACTCAAAAGCTATTAAATAGGTAAAAACATCTGCAAACAATGTGTTTTATTTGTAAAATAAGTAACTAGGTAGGTACTTCCACTCAAATTAAATTTTTGCAGACTTAAAAAAATTGATATAATAATCAAACATTCTAACCACTCAAAATTGTTCAGAAAAAACCAAACCAATAATCAAATTTCAGCAAAAATCGGTAAAACGGTAAATTTCATCCTGTTGGCGTATCTATAATAAACCCCACCCAAAAACAGTGTATTTTCAAGGCAGAAATGAAAAATCCTCACTTCCCTGTCTAAATTTTGATCGTCCATTCTCTCATTATCAGTTATTCTAAAGAAAATGACATAGAAATAACACGAAAAAGTCTTGATGATTTATATACATCTTTCCCATTCTGTCTTTTTTCTAAAATTGCATATGTGTTGAATACATCTCCCCGACTAAAAGTCTACAATGCGATATAGCGAGATAGCCAAACTAGATGCCGATATGTGAAACACCCATCTTGATAGTACTATAGATAATATATGTACAATGGCATTGTCAAAAGAAGGCAGTAGATTTATCTCTTCATAATATATTGTTTTGTTACTTTATATGCTGCCTGTAGACAGAGCTCTACATCTACGCTCTCACTCTAACTCTATCGAGTGTTTCAGTGTTTACATTATTGACTAGTGAGATTTTTCTCTAGCACTACTTATTATTCTCTACAGTGTACGCAATGCTTTACAAATATATGTCTGTAAATTTTCAATTCATTAAACTTTTAGGATTCTTTAGGATGTTTTTACATTTTGGCATTATTTTGTGACGAGGGGCTAAGTGGTTTAAGCATATTTTCTTGTTAAAAAGAACATAAATTGCCAGACTGAATGCAAGTATTTGCTCTTATTACGAGCAATCACACTGTCGAATAAAATTTGAAGTGTAGTAAGGGTATTTCAAGGTTTTTATTCAATTTTGTGAGTTTTTATTCTTCGAAATAGTGCGTTAAACAGTTTTTAACAAAAAGGAGTTAACGCAGTTAAAGTTTAAAATTATTTTGAAAATTATAAGCACGGTTTTTATGAAAAACAAATGTTTTCAAATATTTAAGAATTTAATTTTAATACATGTCACGTCTATAAATAATTTTTTTTAGTAAATGCATACTTTTTTTTAAGACGCACCACACGAATGAAGAAATCCTTTCCTGGCATTGTAAGCGTTAATATTTCTTGAACTCTATTATTATTAGAGTATAGTTTTTCATTAAATTTCAACTAAAAGCCAAATTGTTAGATGGGTTGTGATCGAAACAATTACAAGAAGAGGAACTGAAGTCAAAAGGAGTACACCTCAGCAGTTCACCACAAAGGACCAATTGCTTATACAAGATTTAAGACCCAGACTTGTTGGGAAATTTCAGATTTTCAAACTAGTGTTAAACGCTATCTAATTTATTTGACTCTGCAATCTAAAGCTTGTACTCTTACATTTTGGGACATATTAGTACAACAGTTTAAAAAATTTGAGTACAAATAGTCTTCAATAAATTTAAGTTGGTGTTGCTCTAGAAAATTCTGACACGTGAAACAGATGAACTTACATCAGCCATTTATTGAAAAATAATAATATAGGAATATAAGCAACCTTGAGTTCTATCCCGTAATTAAAGAAGCCCAAGGCACACAAGTCCTAACCTACATTTGAGTTTTGACTCTTTTTATAAGTTTACTTTACTTTTCAAAATAAATTTTACTTGTTTCTTTGATAGAACTACCCTTATGTATGTGCGACCCAGCCCTGTCCAATCCTTTGATTTATGACAAAAGAGTGATGCGTACATTACATGAAGTGTAATCAGGTGAATGACATCGCTCGAAAGCAAGCTCCTCTGTCCTTGGTTTTATAATTTATAGTCCGGAGAGTCATTGTATACACCCACATTATGCGTATCCATTTCTCTGTGTCTGGATATTAAAATGACATTCAAAGGATATTCCCAGTGGGTGGAATACAGTATAGATTTCTCTTCTTCAAACTTTAAGTATGTTGTGTATTAAGACCAATTTGTTTTTGAATTTCGTTGACTGTCTTGCTGTTTTTGACATTGATTTATGATTTTCTTACAAACAAATAGAAATTATGGTAAATAAACGGAGTTAGTTTTTGTATAGTTGACACGCACTCAGGGGGTTAGGCTACCCTTTAATTATTTTTACACAGAGCAAGCACTATGGAAAAAGACTAAGTAGGAGATGACGATTTAAATTTCTCTTAAATGCCCTGTAAGGCATATAGGCAATGAAGGGTGCCTTGGTATCAGTACAAATGTCTCCAATAATTGTATTTCAATAGCTGAAAAGGTCGTTGTGATTTCCAGATAGTTTTTGAAGATGATCTTCAGGGTTTGCCATATTATCAGCCTTGACCAACATTTGGAAATTGGAATGTTTATCCTCTGTTGTGTCCGTTGCTGGTTCCCTCGTAGAACGGGTCTCCGTCATTGCTCATTATATCCTCGAATCGGTAGTCTGTGATGGTCCGAATGTTGACTGAGGTAGCGATGGCTGAGCTCTAGTTGTTGCTGGAGTAGTTGCTAGATTTCTAAGTTGGGGTGGTCCTTCAAGTTCCTCAAAATATTTTTGGAGAGCCGTGTCATGAACTGATTAATTGGGATCAGTTTGGTGTTTTCATATACATAGCTTCTTGTTTGGGACATATTTATTTGTAATGGGGTTTCGGTGTAGACCTGTACAGCTACGGAGTATCTTTCTTTCAAAAACTTCGATCTTCTCCATATATGTTGGTGATATGGTGAACCAAATAGGACAACCGTACGTCAGGATGGGATGGATCAGCTGTTTATAGATGAGTAGCTTAGCATTTCTGCTTATTCAGTTTTCGTGCTTGTTGAATTTGAAGCGGTTAGTGAAATTCACTCCAATGTATTTTGCTGTTGCCTTTGTCCTTATCACTGTGTTGTCTGGTAGCTTGATACTGTTATATACATCTTCGATATCTTGTTGCTGTTGTTGGGGTTCTGAAGCAGATAAACTCGCTCTTATCTTTAGTTCCCATTTAAGGTAGTAGACCCACAAGTTTATTATGTGATCTTCAACTCTCCTGGCTGCGATATTGTGAAATGGATATGTTAAGGAGTCATCGGCATATAGCTTCGTTTTCGTCTCTGGGATGTTGGTAGGCTGGTCAACTGTATAAAGGTTGAAAAGTATTGGGCCAACTTGGAACCTTCTGGAACTCCAGCGCTGATCGTCTTTCTTCGTGAATATTCTTTGTTTATCTGTACAAAAAAGGATCTGTGGGTTAGAAAATGTTTGATTAATATTACCAAGTGTTCAGGTAGTCCTAGATTTGACAGTTTAAATATTAGTCCTTTTATCCAAACTGTTTCGAAGGCCTTTTTGAAACCCAGTAAACAGGCGAATGTCGCCTCCTTGTTGAGTCCGTGTGTCACGTCGGAGTGCAGTCGAAGAAGCGGATGGATGGTGGAGTGTCGTGCTCGGAAACCATGCTGTATATTTCGGACTGTAAATTGGTAAAAACTATTAAATAAAACGCACGATTTTTAGATTTTCTTATATTGATTTTTTCTGTACAATCTTTTGTTCTCTACGTTTTATACTCGACCGACATGCGCTTACCTACGTCTTGACTGTACGGATTCATGAATGGAACTAACTCTCTCAAAGGAAAAAGACTACCTTTACTAATATAATCACAAACAAAAATTGCAGACATTATTTAATACAGATACATATAAAAATGTTAATGCACATTCTTTCACTATTGCATGTCGGTTCGATACACAAGCTGACATTCAGGTATGATTTCCCTTTCCCTGAAGAAATGATGAAGCTTTCTCAGGATAAATCCCTCCTGTAATTTGGTGACACAGCATAGAAGCGAAATTGCCCGATATCCCTCGACGCTAGTCCTGTTGGTTTTCTTTAACGGGCACCACTTTTGCTATTTTCCATGTTTCGGGGAAGTAGCTGTTATTCAGGTAGTTATTGAAGATGATTGTCAGCAGTAGGATGCCGAGATTTTGTAGCTTTTTAAGCACAAAGTTAGAAATCCCATAATTTTCTGCTAACTTCTTAGAATTTTCTCCGTGAATTATGTCAGTTACTTCCTCGATGCAATTAAAAGCATCTCCCGTTGGCCCGAGTGAAGGATTGTCCTCATTATAGTTGGTGACTGAACTATTAGAGGCTGCAACTTCTTCGATGAATTTAGGAAGGTGATTGGGTGTGCGATCCTTGAAGGTCTCCTCAAAATGCTTAGCGAGAGCTTCTGCTTTTTCGGTTGATGTCGTTGGTAGGATGTGGAGAATAAAAATAGGGTCGAAAAGGAAGAATTTTCAAGATACTGATAAAAATTGTCGCAGTTAGGTTTTAAAATTTTATATAATTGTTAAATCTTATTATATGACGAGGTAACGAATTCCATTGACGTGCAGCATTGATAAAGAAATGACGTTCAGATATCAAGGAAGCGTTAAGTGGTTGTATTAGCTAATCAGGCCTGGATGAAGGAAATCTTGTAATCTTTTCGAATACATAGGGTGTTTGGTGTGTGTGCAGAACATCCGAGAACAAAGATAAGGTGCGAAAGTGAAACTAATTTTCGAGTGACATATTGAGTAACTTACCTATTAGCAAAATTAGACACTCTTTGGTATCTACGTAGTCCAAAAATGTACCTGATGGTATTGTTGAAGACAACATTAAGTTTTACTTTGCACGCATAGTTACACCTTAAAAAAAATCACAGTTATAGACCAAAATGGGAAAAAGTAAACTTGTGTTTTTTTCGGGAATATCGTTAACATAAAGAGAAAATAGTAATGGACTTAGTATGGATCCCTGTGGAACTCCACTTCTTGTTGAGAGAAATTCCGAGAAATTTTTTTCTATTTCAACTGCTTGCATTTTTCCGCATAGATAAGAAGAAATGAGCCTCAGGCAAAAATTTAAATTGCTAGCGAAGTTTATCTACAAGCTTACTGTGAACCACTGTATCAAATGCATTGGAAAAATGAAGAAGAACTTAAAAATTCTCCTTATTATCACCCAGAGCTTGGCGAAGATCTTCGATAACATTAAGGAGAATAGTAAGAAAGCTGTGTTTTTCTCGAAAACCAATCTGTTTAAAAGTTAAAAGTTTATTTGCCTTAAATAAATCACACCCTTGTATATTTTCAAGTACTCCCATGGTGGTAATTTTTCGTCTGGCCATCTTCCTGGTTGATTCGAAACTAACTCTAAATAATGAAGATGAGAATCTTAACCGATATTTTACCAGTATTTAATACACATTTGTTGTCTGTACTTATTCTATATTCACACCAATTGGCAATTTCGCCACGCCTCATTGCGACTTGATTCAGAACTAAAAAATCAGGAAAATGGCCAGACAAAAAATGACCACCATGAGAGTACTATATGTAATGTATATACAATGTGTATATACAATGGTAGAAATATCGCAACTGTTTTCTGTTAAAACACGCCTGCATCTCTTCAATTGCTGTTGATCGTTTTTTCTTTCTCATGCGTTTTCGGCGGTATCCCGGTTCTTTTCTATTAGTGTGAGTTATTTTAATTCGTTATTTTATTCGTAATTAGCCAGGAACAGAAAGCAGGAGGATGGGGTGCCTACTGACATGATCTAAGCCTTTTATAGAAATGTAAGTTAACTCTTAAGTTGCGTTATGTTTCTTTGGTTAGGTCATTTAAAATTATGTAATCGGTATCTTAGAATTTCGAAACCGATATATAAGTCAGAAAGTCCTTAATATATTTGTTTACATTTAAATAACGTTTTACAAAAAGCTGAAGCAAGTAAACCATTGCATAACACATAAAATCCCTCATGACAAAGTGGTGGGCAGAATTATATAATATAGCTGAAAATACGTTTTGTAAATATTCACGGGTGAAACATTAAAATTTATTAAATCCATCAAAACTATTTCAGAAAATATATCCATTTCGAGTTATTGAAGAGCCTAACCATATTCAATACAATTTAATGTGCCTATGATTTGAATCCGTCATTTTTAACAGCAACAATGGCAGGAATTATTTTCCAGACACGTGTTTTGTTACCATACGCACATATATGTACTGTATATATATGTCAACACCAGAATTCGTCACCTGGGTCTTATCTTGTTGAATTTCCGTTTTTCAAATGGTTGATAAATCGATTTTTACATCTAATTGACAACAAACATAACTACACGAACGTTTTTTTAACAATTTTTTTTTTTAATTAAAAAAAAACAAATTCAAGATATCAAACTTAAGCACAAAAATAACATACATTTATAAACAAAATTCAAAAAAAAAATTCACTTACCCGTTTTCAAAATATTGATTTTTCAAAAAAAAAAATAATTAAAACTGAAATACAAAAAAAAAGTTTTTGAAAAAAGAATTACGCGAAATTACTTAAGCTACCCACATCTATTTGAATATCAATTTTGATAGGAATCAGATCTCCAGTTTTCGAGAAATTCGCAGAAAAAACCGGTCCCATGGGAGGTACCGTTTTTAGCCCACCGTATTAATTTTTTTTCACCAAAATATAATGCTTACCTACAGTAGTACACTGATTTTTTTTTCATAAAAATTCTTGGAGCCGTTTTTGAGAAAAATAAGATTTTACATAACGTTTATATGACAGGTACCGTTCATTTTTAAGCTAAAAAAAATTCAAAAAACTCCTCTGTAGAATGTCAAATTGAAAACGATTGGCCAAACCGTTTAGGCTACAGACCAAAATACATTCATACAGACAGACAGACAGACTGACAGAATTTTGCCAGTAACTCAAATGTGTTTCTCTATCATCGTAATGTCATGTTTGATTGTTTTTTTCAAAATGTTTAATATGCACGAATGCATAACTTGCATTATAGTACCCATAATCGCAAGTAAAAATCAAAAATCACCCCAAAAAATTGCGACAACCTCGCATCTACTCAAAATCCTATAGTTACCCTCAAGTAGGGGGATTTCAGGGAGGCAGCCTACAAATACCTATCTCACTTTTTTTAAAGGCGTAAACTAAATGGAAAATTGTCGCATTGCAAGATCTTTTGCCTCCTTTATGAAGTCGCCCTTATTTCAAACGCAATTTTCGACGTTATCTCACTTTGTCATTATGAAATAACGCCGAACTCCAAAATTCGATGTTAATCCAATTTGTAAAAACGAATTTCGGAATTCGGAGTACCCAGAAATTGTTCTGCAGTTATAGCCATTGCGGTTCCGTGAAATAAGGTAGATCGTTTGGGGCTGCAGGGGGCAGCATGCCCCCATACCTTCTTCATACTGATTGGGAGATAACATTTCAAGAAATATCCTTGTACACTGATTTGGTAATAACGACGAAATTATTTGATCGACATTATTATCATTTTTGCCAGAAATAGAGTCGACCTTATTTCACAGCACCAGCGATTGCATTTGATATTGAACAAAAAGAACTACATTTGTGTGTTGGAACTTGAAGAAATAATGTATATTGGTCAAAATAGAACATTTTTGCATTTTTCTTTGAAATTTATTGAATTTTTTTCAATAGTACAAACATTTTTTTGATGGTTCATTGAACAAAATATGCTTAAAAAGTAAAGGAAACAGAATGAAACGGATTTCACCAAACGAAAGAGCATTATTTAGCGTATAATAGTAAGATTGCATACTTAACTTAATTTAGCCATCCAAGTGACGAATTCTTCCAGTATTTCTTCTTTGTGTAAAGACTCTTGAATATCTTATAAACACAGAATGGAGAAGTTTACTTAGCAGCAGTTTCAAGTTTTCTTGACTATTTGTTCAACTGATTTCAAATCTTAGTGTACGACACTTTTTTTTTATTTAAAAGATTAATTTTCAAAAAAGTTTGTTTTTCCTTTCCAGCTCATTAAAAAAATCAGAACAAAGAACAAATATGGGCAACAGCTATGTAATTAAAAAAAAACTGCCGCAAGTAAACGTTTCCTTTTGAACAACGATTAACTGAGGGTTTTTCATTTTATTATTATTAACCCTCCGTCTTTTGATTTTGTTCGTTTATAATGTGCCTTCAAGCTCCAGCCTCCAGAACGCTTCATAAAATTGAAAAAAATATGAAATTAAATTATCTAATGTCCTTTCTGTTATTTCATAAACAATCCCATTATACCCAAGCCTTTTAAACGGACCACGTTCTTAAAACCTCCGAGCAACATAAGACGAAAACCTTGAATCCTATTGTAATTTCATGCCATTTAACACCGTTTCGTCCGCTTTTGTGCCATATTGGCTGAGGGGTGAATAATCCGGACGTAAAATAACTTTCAATATACTGTGCTCCTCTTAAGGTCCTTTGCAAAATCATCCGAGCGTTATTTAAGCACCAAGGAAACGCAAATGAATTCCGCACAAAAGACATTCAACAAAGTCCTAAATTGCTCAAGGCTGACAACGTGTCAAAGAAATTTATGATTGGTTCATTCCACTGCCGGCATCGATAAGACATTATCAGGGGGATTGTGTTGTCTTTCTCAATTTCTTGTGGTCATCAAATAAAGGTCCTGGCTAGGCGCGTCATCTTAAAAAGTTCAAAGATTGATTTTGTTCTCTTTTATGATCGAATATAGAAAGCACATGGCTGTTTTTGTCAAAGAATATAAAAATACTTCTTTTTTAGTTTCTTTTTTGGTCGAAGTTCATTTCGTTTGATTTTTACGTTTCTTGGAAAGTTGATTCAATTTAGTGAGCAATTTTCAGGAGTAATGAGTTTGAAAATATTGTGTTTGGGGTGTAATTGGTTTTTGAAAAGATGACACTTTGACGCAATTCTAAATATTTGGAATAAGTTGAAGGTGTGTCGGCTGGAAATTTGCCAGTTATGGGTCATTAATTTTGCATGAAAAGATAACCGACAGCGCTTTGTTATCGTTCAGCATACAAGCGAACAAGGACACAATTTCAGACTTTTAAACAGAGGTTGGGATGTTTTGTAATCATCAAAGTTGTAAATTCTTGCAATTTAAAATAATAATCCATGTGGAATAATTTGCATAATTTAAAACTATTTTTTAATGTAATTTTAAGAGTTGGAGATAATTTAGGATAAGACTTGTTATAACAGAAACAAGATAAACATTATTGGGTTTTAATCTTCTAAAAGTAATTACATTAATGCCAAGAGAAGAATCGTAAGTTTAAGGGTGGAAATGTAGAGGGTTTGTAAGAATAATCAAGAGTTAATGACTTAATAATGTTGTGCTCTGCGGATGAGTTTTACAGCAAATAAAGTAGAATCAACATTGTAATTTTTTTAATTAGTACTCTCAATTCAAAAATTTTTATTCTAATTTTTTATAAGGTATGAAAGTAGAAAAGTTGGAAGAGAGTGATTAAATTAACAGTGATTTTTCAACGAGAAACGAAAGAGAGAGTCACGGCCATTTCCTTCCGTTTCAATTTCAATTCTTCAAAATTTTACCCCAAAACACATGATATGTCTATCTCTTGCTAAAAGACAGTTGAATGATTCCTGTTCTCAGATAAACTATCGCGTGGATGTGAAGGAATGGGGGTTGTTCAGTGAACCATGCACGTGGTTACAGAAAGACGTATGGTCATGGTGAAGTATCCTTCTGTGGTCAACATCGTATGTTCCTATCTGGTAGGATGACTAAAGCTGTGTTATTTTGGGAAAGCCCTAAAAAACGCATCCGCAGCAGCCTTGTTTTTATATTTTAAATTTGTCACTCTTGACAACCTAACTGTCAAATAATTGATCTAGAAACGAGAAACATTACCATCGTGTCGATTTTAAGCTCATAGAGGGCGTGTGTGGTTATTGCGCGCATAAAAAAAAACCAAAAATAAAAAAAAAATAAAAGGCACGACTGGGTCGCACGTACTTGCTCTTATGTGCTAATCCTTTTTAAGTGCAGGCGTCTTTTTGACAAAGATAGAACATAGCCAGTTTTTATATGTCGTTTACTCCTTTTTATCACAGGATGATTCTCTTTCCTCACCGTAATTTTAAATTTTTCCTATATAGTTTAATATCAATTCTTTCTTATTCTCATTTTGATCACCTTCTTTGTAAAATCACGTCTTCATGTATATAAGTCAAATAATATTTGTAATATGAGTTTAAGTTGTTTATCTATCCTATAAGATTTATTTTTTATATACATATACACTACCTGTAATACTTTAAGAATTCATTCTCTTTGTCCAGCGATAAATAAAATGAACCAATACTAAACACTAAATACTAATATTTTTGTCTTTGGTTTCGTTGAATAAAACTCAATTTCACTTTTAAAATTCCACCACGAATTGCTTTATTTATCAAAAAGAACATCTTTCATATTACAATAATTTGACTTAACCACATATTCAAAATTAAAATTACTCTTTCTTGTTCAACACTTTTTACTTTATCTTAATTCAACCAGTTTTTATTATTGCTTTCGATGTTCACACTTCAACGCATAACAATCAACTGTGTCCCCAAGAGCCACCTTCTATACAAATGAACAAATTACTCGAAGTTTCCCTTTTGGCAATTTTTGTGCGGTTCTTTTCTATTGGAGGGGTATTCTGGTATTGTCAGTTGCTTAGGTAAAACAGAGAGTAGGTAACCAATTTTTCTTTTATTTTAGCCCTCGAGCCTCGACTGTCTGAATATAATAAAGCGGGACGAAACCAAGATTGTCAGACATTCTATACTATTTCGAAGTTAAAAATGTTTGCTGAAAAGTCATTACTGTCTCCAAATTATCTAATGGTCTTTGTGACAGCGAAGATATTATTTTTCAAGATGACATTCACAGATCTATTTCTGCAATATAGAGTTTGTTTTCATTCTCTATCGTCCACTGAAGCTTAATCCTGCATAGCGTTTCTATTGTAGCGTTCTTTTTAAATATTATGGTAACTACGTTTTTCTCTTCATATCATGGGATTATCTGTCCACAGTTTATTTAATGTTTCCATCTATATACATTTATAAAACTAATGATTTGAACTGGAAATATTTCTTAGTAATACCGATTCCTTTTGTCCCAGTCCTCCATGTATTTTTATGAAATAAGCTATCCCAAGCCCTGTTTCCTAAACTTAATATCTATACTTTACTAGTCGTTTCTTTTTCTTAGCATTATAGATTAATGTAGGTTCATCAAACTCCAAATGTGTTTTAAAATTACGACTAAAACGTGACCAAGCAAATAAGTATACTTTTTTTACGAGTTTGAAAAATAACTGTAGATAAATTGCAAATCCATCATTATTTTTTATTAACAACACTTTTCGGCAACATGAATATGTATATAAATCTTCCCCCAGAATTGCGAAACCTTTTTCATAGGACACGAAGGCATTTGTTTTGTTTAGTGATGTAAGTTTTGATTTTATAGCTTTCAACTTTATAGGTTCTCAGTTGCAATTTTATTGCTTTTATTGCTTAAGATATCATCAAGTCGCAAAATTAGGAAATGTCGTATGCTTTAGCTTGAAGTCATAAAAAAATTCCTTGTGTACCAAAGCTAAGAGGTCACGTCATCACCGAAACTTCTAAACCCGAAAAAAATCGGTCAATAAAATCTTTAAAGATGCTTTACATGGATTCTTTAAAGAACTGTTGTATGAACAATTTTATGTCTCCAATATTCAGAAATTTGATATAACCTTATAAGGATAAGTTAATGACTGTCGTCAACAGTAAAAATACATTTCTACCATAAAAAAATGATTATGTTAAAAATTAATGAAAAACCCCTGCAGGTAAATACATGTCGGGTTCTTAAAGAAATACCATGGTTAGCGTGTCTACGGTCTTTATTTAAGAAAACAAATCCGACTAGTTAGTACTTTAAATATACTCACTTATTTTAAACTCATTACAAAGCAAAATAATAAAGGTAAGTGACAACGACTTACTCAACTCGACCGACCAGCTCATAACTCAAAAGTCATTACAAAGCAAAATAATAAAGGTAAGTGACAACGACTTACTCAACTCGACCGACCAGCTCATAACTCAAAAGTTTACAATTAACCCAGTTGGAATGTACAATTGAAATAGAAAAAAATGGATAGGGGTTTCATTCACTTTTAATCGTAAGAAGAACTCATAAGGAGTATAAATTTCGATAGCTTTGGCCGCCATCTTGTATTCAAGGTACATTGACTTTTGTTAAATAACTCGCTTATTTTCAACATTTGACAAAAAATGCATATAACAACTGTTGTTCAAAATTTAGTTTTCTATCAATCGTAGACAAAAAAATTATTAAGACCAAAGCTGTAGGAAATTATATTCCGAACAGCTTTTGTCATGTGCATTTTTCAGCAAAAGTCGAAAATAAACGAGACAATTAACAAATATAAGTTACATTTATATTCAAAATGGCGGCCGAATATTCGAAAATCGAAATTTATACTCCTTACGAGTTCCCTTAAAGATTAAAAAATGTGATATTTCCCATGTCAGCAGGATGTACAAAGATTCCACCTGGGCAAATACGCGGTAATAACCTTAATCTTATTTTCCGGATTAGCTCGAAAAATATAAATCGTAGGCAAAAATTTATTAAGACCAAAGTTGTAAAAAATAAAATTTTGAACAACTGTTTTTATATGCAGTTTTTGTCAAATGTTGGAAATAAGCGAGTTATTTAACAAAAATAATCGCAGCTAGAATTCAAGGCGGCCAATGTAACGATCCAGGATTTAAAAAATCGAAATTTAAAGCTCCTATCTATTTTTTTCTATTTCAGCTCATTGTTTTTGTACATTCCGACTGGGCCAATAAAATCTTTTCTCTGTTCATAAAATGTGGTGGGTATTTTACTCTGACAAATACCAATAGGGACGCACATTCTTTGTCATCGTCTGTCCGGTTCTCTTCTTGTATGTATCGATATGGTAGAAGGTAGATCGTTCTATAGTCTGTTCAACAAAAATTGTCAGTACAGGGAAGATAGGACGTTTGCCTCGCAGTCTGGTTGCATTGGATTGCATATTTTTCTTTCAAGTAAAAGCTCTAACAGGGTTTCCGTTCTTATCATTATAAGTCATCGCAAATGGGAGAGCAATGTTCGTAGGGTTACCACTTGCTGATTACAATATAATAGCTTTACGAGCAGAAAAGACGGGAAGAACACCGGCTTCTCCAAAAGAAAAAAAGAGAGCATGAGAAGCGCGTGATAGATGCTACTCCAGGAACAACGTGCGGAAGTTTTACCAACAGGTAAAAAGAACATGCCAAGGAAAAAAATCCCGCATAGAAGCCTGTAGAGATAGGAATGGAAAACTCGTAGTAGAGTCACAGTCGGTGCTGAGTACATGGAAGGACCATTTCTGCAGACTGTTAAACGGCGATGAAGGCCAAAATTCCGCTGTCAGGCAGAATGAACCATTCAACATGGATGATGACAGACAAAATTTCCGTCCACCTGACCAAAATGAAGTAAGGATAGCAATATCTAAACTAAAAACAACAAAGCTGCTGGATCCGACGGACTACCCGCCGAACTTTTTAAAGCGGCCGGAGATGACCTGGTGGAGTGCATACACCAACTCATCTCTAAAGTTTGGTCAGAAGAAAGTATGCCTGATGAATGGAACCTCAGCATCGTTTGCCCGATCCACAAGAAACGAGACCCTCTAAACTGCGCCAAGTCTCCTGAATATCGCCTACAAGATCCTCTCTGCCGTACTATGTGAACGCCTGAAACCTTTCGTCAGCAACCTGATTGGCCCCTATCAGTGTGGTTTCAGACCAGGAAAGTCCACAATCGATCAAATGTTCACGCTACGGCAGATCCTGGAAACCACCCAAGAATTCCAAATCGATACCCACCACCTCTTTATCGATTTTAAGGCCGCGTACGAAAGCATTTATAGAGACGAGCTATACAGAGCCATGTCAGGTTTTGGCATTCCCACAAAACTCGTCCGACTGTGCAGGATGACGATGGAGAACTCTCGCTGCTCCGTCAAGGTTGGTTCTGACCTCACAGAAGCTTTTGACGTCAAAAAAGGATTCCGACAAGGTGATGCGCTATCGTGCGTTTTCTTTAACTTAATACTTGAAAAAAATATAAGAAATTCGCAAGTCAATTGCAGTGGGACAATTTTTTTCAAGTCTGTGCAATTGCTAGCATACGCTGACGACATAGACATTATTGGCAGAACTCGGCGAGCTGTCAATGAGGCCAAAACGAAGTACCTGCTGTCCACAAAAAGGGACACACAACACCGGCGGATTGGACAAAATATCACAATAGACAGGTACAACTTTGAGGTAGTTAGGGACTTTGTGTACCTCGGATCCGCTATAACATCTGACAACAACATCTCGTCAGAAATAAAGCGAAGAATTACTCTTGCCAATCGCTGTTTCTATAGGCTAGGAAGGCAATTGAGTAGCAAAGCCCTCTCTCGAAAGACAAAGGAGACTCTGTATAAGACCCTAATCATCCCAGTCCTGCTCTATGGCGCCGAGGCATGGACTCTATCTAAAGCGGATGAAGATATCCTTAGTCGTTTCGAGCGTAAGATTCTTCGGAAGATTTTTGGCCCTATCTGCGTTAACGGGCTTTGGAGGAGAAGGTTCAACCAAGAAGAACTATACGAGCTTTACAGCGACATTGACCTGGTCAAAAAAATACGCATATCACGTTTAAGATGGCTAGGTCATGTAGAGCGAATGGACAACAATGCTCCGGGTCGCAGGATCTTCGATTCCATCCCAGAGGGTAGACGCAGTCAAGGAAGACCTTGCCTTAGGTGGCGCGCTCAAGTGGAGGACGACCTCAACCAACTTGGAGTGCAAAACTGGAGGCAGCTAGCCTAAGACCGAGTTGGCTGGAGAGGCATGTTGGTTGAGGCCCAGGTTCGTCCCGAACTGTAGCGCCACCTAAGTAAGTAAGTAAGATTACAATATAATACATTACTATACATTAAAAAAAATTGACATTCACTCTTTATTAAAAAAAAAACATTAACTTCACAGTTTAATAACAATCTAAACTAATTCCAGTTCACTGTATTTAATAATACTATATATATATATTTATATTAGTCATAAAACCGCATCACTCTTATTAAAACACAATATCACGTCAAAATACTTTTCCGATTTAATATGATCACGTAATGCCCTTGCAAACAAATAACTTCTTTCTACCATTAAAATTTAATCGCGTTTTAACGATTTTCCAACTATTTGGACTAATAATACACAAATACCACAACACATTCCCTTTCACATTACAAAATTTTTTCTCAAAAGCTTCAAAACCGAAAGCCTTATAAGCCCAATATGATAACAACCAACGAAAAAGCTATATAGTAGTATTTTCAATTGACAAAGTAACTCTGTTGGTGCAATACCTTTTTTCAATTCGCACAGAAAGGGTAGGTAGAGGATCAAAGAAGCCATTTTGGTCTAAAGGACCAAGAAACTTCTTAGGGCTTACCGCACACAGAATGATTTTAAGTTGTAACATATTTGCCTCGAATTTCTTCCAAGGGCTGTGGGAAGTTGTATTGATTTTTCTTAAGAGGATTTCAAGCAAACTCTATAGACCAGCCATCATTTTGGTAGAACCATTTGACTTACTACGTTTCTTCCTCTTCATGTTGTTGTAAATCTAAAAAGAAAAAAAAATGTTTCAAGAGAAATCTCATAAGAAAATAAGTCAACAGGAATCTATCTTTAAATTTGATCTCCAACTTCCGACCACATTTTCATTTTATTGGCCTAATAAAATTTTACGTTGTTTAAAACCCATTTTCTCTCGAACTGACGAGAACCAATATGACCAAAATGTTTTTTTTTCTAGACACGTTATTTTGTCCAATTATTTTCCATCAAGAATAAATGTAGCATAACACAAGGCGAAGAAGGATTTTCATTTTACAGTGTAGGCCAAAAGAAAGTAAACAGTCACTAAAATGAAAATTATTTGGTTTCATTTATGTAGTAAAAAGTATTTTCTTTTAATTGAGGTTTTTAAACATTGACAACTGAACTCTATTTGATAGCGTTGAGACTTAATATAAAGGAAAAACAAAAGAAAAAAAAAAAAAAAAAACTTTAATTAACTGAAACATTGTTTTGATGCTTAACGTGTTCAAAAATAATTGTGAATGGTAATCGTTTCAATTTTCAGTTCATAGCAGCATGTGGCTGAGATGTTCTAAGCTTAGTGAAGTTTGAGGTTCGATTCTGTTCTGTTCGTTTTTCTTTATGATGATGATTTTCTAGGTGGTATTCAACATATGATGTCTTTATATTTATTTATATTTTAAGTTTATTTAGGCTTATTCAATGAAATGTTATTTTGTAGGTGAATAAATAAACATTAAAAAAAAAAAAAAAAACATTTCCATTCACCTAGTGCCATCAATAACATTAATGGGTTTTGAAGACTTTGTATATTTGAATCGTTTATTGACTCTTAAGTGTTCCAAATCAATCACACATTGTTTCTCTGAAGCCAGCTGTAGTAGTAGTACAGAAGAATTGCTGCTGGACCTGGAAGCGTGGAAGCACCTACAAAACTACTAATTGATTTGCTGGCGGAGCTAATGCCACTAATAGGCAAAACATTTTTTTTTTGAAATAATAAACAAAACATTTTAAAAAATCGTTTCGCAATAATTGTTAGTTTCCACCTCCAATCTTTTGACGTTTAAGTAGTGATGCTTGAATAACTGACAGTATAAATAATACAAAATATCGAGTACATCGAACGACTATCGATAGTTTAAACAATTTAAACTTACCCTCACATATCGAGCTTGAGCTTATTCAAGAGATGGAAACCTTTTGGAATAGCTCGTACTATTATGCTTAAGCGATTATCAGATTTTCGATGTGAGCTTTAAAGCGTTCCCTTTTTTCGTAGAAATCTTTCAAAGAGAGAAAAAAACCCTCTACTCAAAAATCTGACAGCTGCGAATTTTCTGCGAAAAATTATCGGAAAACCAACTACTGTTTTATTGTTGCACTGCCTTCTACTTGCATTGCCATCATCATCACACAAACGGTTGGGCCAAACGTCTTCAAATTTAGAACTTAAGGTTATTTTGATATTCTACAGAGGAGTTTTTTGAATTTTGTTTTAACTCAAAAATTAACCGTTACGTAAAAGCTCATTTTTTTCGATAACGGCTACAAACATTTTTATGAAAAAAATCAGTGTACTAATAAAAATAAAAAAAAAAAAAATTAATACGGTGGACTCGGTACCTCCTATAGGACCGGTTTTTTTTTCTTCGACTTTCTCGAAAACTGGTTACTATCAAAATTGCTATTCAAGAAGACGTAAAGTAGCCTTAGTAATTTCGCATAAATTTTTAATCGAAAACTTTTTTTTTTTGTTTTTGTAATAATTAAAAAGCGTGAATTTTTTTTAAATTTTGTTTTTAAATGTACGTTAATTTTGTGCTTAAGTTTATATTCTTAAAATATTTTTTTTTAATTTTTTTTAAAAAAAGTTGTTAAATATAAACTTTTTTATTTAAAAACCGTTCCTACGATTTAGAAAAAAATCACACATTTTAAATGTCTGTCCGGGTGTATATCGATCTGCAGCCAAAACGGGTTAAGTGATTGCGTTCAAATTTGGTATGTGTGTTTCTCTATGCATTCCTCAGAGGTGAAATTGAAATGTTATTTTCAGAGCTAAAAATAACGGTACCTGCCATAAAACGATTAAGGAAAAGCTTATTTTTCTCAAAAACAGCTCCAACGATTTTGATGAAAATTCTTGAGATTTTTTTTGTTGGTAGTAGCTATCAGCTAATTAGAACCAAATTTACTGGAAAGGTCTATTAACGGTATCTTTCATATAACGGTTTTTTTAATTTTCGTCTTTCTCGGTAACGGTTCAATGAATTTCAATAAAATTTAATATTTAAAAAGATCTATTTATCCAAATTATTTTACGTACACAATTTTGAATAATAATTCTTTTTCTATTTTTAATAAATTTTTGAATTTTTTTTTCTGAAAATTCAATATTTTTAAAACTTATCAACAAAAATATTTTAAATTTTAAAATCAGGTGTAAATTAATAAATTGTAAAAAACTGCATATTAAAATTACAAACAAATTTTTTTTTCAAAAAACTAAAAGGAAATAACAGTGTCTTATCAAAACCGGTCCACAATTTTCGAAATACTTTTTTCTTAAATTCTTTGTTATTTAAGACGTGTGATGGCATACTTTATTTTTTTAATTAAAAAACCGTTAAGTATTGCCGTTTTGATACTTTATAATAATTTCAAACTGTGTTATCTTCAACGTAAATGTTAATTGTTTCTGTCAAAGATGTAATTGGGCGCATACAAGCAAGTACGTGCCACCCAGTCAGTCGTGCACATATTTTTATAATGGCTTGCGCCGGCTGTTCCTGTTAATACTTGATTGATCCCTCATACATAATATCATTTGGAATTGGTTTCCTCAATTGGTGCAGTGCAGGTCAATGCAAGGATTTCTCCAGAAATATTACATTCATTAGGAGCATTATAAACACCAAAGACACTATATAGTCTGACACATCCATTAATCAAAATTCCTATTTAAAGAGTTCAACAACTCTATAGAAATTGTACTTTGTCGTCGTTCATAATTTACCATTCCAGATAAAAAAATTCAATATAGGGTACAAACGGTATTTTTGTTTTGAGGATTTTGTATTGCCAATGGAAAAATAAAATCAATTGGTTTAACATTTTTAATGAAGAATCATCTTTCGCTGAATAAGCTTCTGTTTGTAGGCGGAGTTTTTAAAGGACATTACATTTTGCGATCGCCACAGCCTATGCCAAATCAGAGGCTTAGAGGTTGTGGCTCATGGCACTGCAATTGAATAAGAGATCTTATAATCTCAGAAGGACAAATAAACGCTTGCTCAGGAAAAGGAAACAAAATCACCAGCAACGTTAAGTCAGGAGGATGCTGACGTTTTTAAATAGGAAAGAGGTGTAAAACCTCTACAGAAGAGTGAAACAGTCAATGTCAATATAGCCATTCTTGGTGCTGCAAAGATAAGGATAGAAACACTACAGTACATTTATTCAAAGCCGATGTTATTTATCTGGAGAGACTAGTTCAACTGAGTTTGGAAGATTTTTTTTTAATATAAAAAAATATTTGCTAAATAGCGGGCTATGGTTTAATAAATCTATTTGACAGTTTAAGATATTTAAGTATTTTATTTTTCTTTATTAAACCAATACAAGTTTTCCAGGTAAATAATACAAAAGAGACGCATCATCAAGGGAGTATCCAGAAATTTGAATACATTCAACAAGTCCAGAAGAAGGTTCCTGACGCTCAGAAGCCTTTAGATGTTCAGTAAATAATTTCGAAATCCTAGATTTTTCTACAGAAAACGGTCAATTGCTTGGATATCATATCCATTATTTTCAGAAATGTACTTACATAAGTAATGTACATACATACACATATGAACATACATACATATGTACATACATACATACATAATTATTTTTAGCTCTTTTATTTTTTTTTTTTACTCAAACAAACCCTAAGAAGCCGATTTATCATTGAATGAAAAGCTGACATTTTGATACTCCACGGGTCCGCGAAATATGGCTGGAGGAAAAAATGCCAGACGATTAGAATCTCTGTACCATTTGCTCAATCCGAAAAAAAGAAGATGGATGCACTGCAGCATCTAAATAGAAATTACCCTTTTGTTTTCCGGCTTTTCTTTCCACCTATACAAGAGGTACGCATTTTTTTGGATGCGTTCAAACTTTGTAGTTAAATATCTTTATATATATATATATGAAATCGTCAAAGAAACGGCAGAAGATATTTGCCCAATTTGAACGGCAGAGTAAACTAACAGAGTAAAAAGCATCAAACCTAAAGAAAAGTCTTGGTTTAATTCTGAGTGTAAAGAAGCCATCAGGTTCAAAGAAGTAAGTTTCTGTTCTTACAAAGCCAACCCTACAGAGGAAAATCGGAAAAAGCACAAACAATCAAGAAACCCATGCAACTCCGTTATTGAAAGAACCTAATTTTTGCATGACCAAAAATTACGGCAAAAAATTCTACAGTGTCCCAAAGGCAGTAAAAATTTTTGGTCATTTGTAAAAAAATATTAAAAACTCCTCAACATCTTCGGTTCCAACGCTCATCGACAATAACAATCCAATTGTTTACTCATCAGAGAAGGTAAACTTGCTCGCCGCCCATTTCGCCGCATAGCAAAGTTGCCCCTCCTGTACTTGAGAATGTAAATTTTTCCATGGGACAGATTTTTTCCGCACTCGTACAGTAGCAAGAGTTCTCAAAGATCTCGAAGTGTTCTTCCACACTGGCAAAGCCACTGCGTAAGCTTTTCCATCGCTCCTACTCTTCTGGAATCTTTCCTAGAAGATGGAAAACAGCATTTGTCCAGCCTGTCCCTAAGAAAGGTGACCCATCCTCCTCCTCCTCCTACCGACCCATAGCACTGACATCCCTTCTTTCTAAGGTCATGGAAACACTGATTAACCGTCAGCTTAAGGAATATCTCGAAGTTCGAAACCTTCTTCATGACCGTCAGCATGGCTTCCGCAGCAACCGTTCCACTGGTGCTCTGATGGAATATCTCACCGAACAGTGGGGCAAATCTTTACATCGCTTTGGTGAAAGTAAGATTATTGCTCTTGATATCTCCAAGGCATTTGATAGAGTTTGGCATGAAGGTTTTGGGATCGATAATACTCTTGTTCGTTGGATTAGAAGCTATCGTCTGGACCGTTCAATACAAGTTGTATTGGACGAACTAAAGTCTGATTCCCACAAAATAAATGATGGTGTGCCCCAGGGCTCTGTTCTGTCTCCGACTCTTTTCCTCATTTTTATAAATGATCTTCTGTCTGTTACTTCTAATCCACTTAACTGTTTTGCTGACGACTCTACCCTCAGCTTTTCATATTCGTTCGATAATTCACGTCCTTCGCCTTCGGACGTACAATTGCAACGGTACCATATGTCAAGCTCATTAAACTCCGATGTATACAGCATTGTCAAATGGGGTAATAAGAATCGTGTGGAGTTGAATGCTTAGAAAACTCAATGCTGTCTTCTGTCATTAAAGCTAAACATACCCCCAATGCCATTGTCCATGAATGGCACTTACATCGAAGAAACCGAAAAGCTCTCAGTACTCGGTATGTGTGTCAACGACGACCTCCGTTGGAACGACCATATATTTGAAATCGCTTAGAATGCTGCTAAGTGCTTAGGTTTTCTGTATCGGTGTAAGAAGTATTTTTCCCCATCTGATCTGGCTACAATTTATAAAGCGTTTATACGCCCTAAACTCGAGTATAACTCCCACCTCTGGGCAGGTGCTTCACAAACATCGCTTCACCTGCTTGATAGAATTCAAAATCGAGCGTTAAGATTGATATGAAATAGAACTGCCGCTGAAACAATTGCCCCTCTCGAACACCGACGCAATGTTTCATGTCTTTTCTTATTTTATCGTTTCTTTTATAAAAAATGTTCACTCGAGGTAGCCAGCTGCATTCATCCCCTTAAAAGTTTCGCCCGTAATACTCGTCTTGTTAAGAATGCCCATCAGTTCACCCTTGAGCCCAATTTCGGACGTACCGTGAAATATAGGGATTCTGTTTTTAGCCGAACGACACGAATTTGGAATAGTTCACCCGGCGAGATTTTCCCTTGCCATTTTGATCTGCAAACATTCAAAACCAATGTTAATCGACACCACCTATCTCTCCCCTCCCTATCTTCCTAATGCCCGCAAATAGTCCCTTGTGCGCGCGTTAATTATAAAAAAAAAATTTGCGTTTCGTCAGTGGAAGAGTTACAACCACAATTAAAATCAGGTCATTTATACGATTTTGCTGCCCGCAGATATCTGCTCATGTGGAATTGAATGAAACCAGTTTACTGCCTGTGCCAGCAGATAAGTACTCGTGTGTGATGGCGATGCAGATTTCAGAGTTATTCCACAATTTTGATTACAAGCTAAACCTCCTTGCAATTTGTTTCCTTTTTTTCAATTTATTCAGCATTTAATACAAATTCCACTCATTTTTTAGAATGCCAAAAACTACATATTTACTGTATCAATTTTAATCCTTAAACCTTACCAACCATACAAGAGAAAAAATGGAAAATAAATTAAAACAATTAGAGAAAAACAGACGTAAGCTTAAAAAAGGGATCAAAATAGAAATGTAAAATAAAATGTTTAAAAATAACTTTTCTAACCATATGTAAGGAAGATTATGGATTAAAAAATATATAAAACATATTTTTTGCATCTCTACTAAGGATCCAGACTTTTGATTGCGAATTCCTTTTATTTTTTTTTATCAAAGGAACCTTAGTACCATAGTAATTGCATCCTGTAGTTGGAAGTAATCTGCCTCCAACACGATGAAACGTTGTCTTTATTTGCGGTCTTCGTTTGACTTGTAGCAAAATTAAACAAATTTTTAATATGAACAAAACTATCTTGTTTTCCAGGAATCTTAAAAGCTATACTGAAAGATAGGTTTGTTGGTACAAAAAGATTAAAGGAACTATAAAAATAAATTGCACGACTGGGTCGTACGTACTTGCTCATATGTGCGGTCACATCTTCGAATAAAATTAAAAACACAATAACAATAATTTACTTTTTGAAATAAAATTAATTAAAATAGGTAGCTTATTATGTGTGGTGGATCGATAAACTCATGTTGGTGTTCACGGAATTTATTGAGGATATTATGTACCTACCTATGATAAGGTTGGAAGGAAGGTAGGTACTAAAATTAAGTTACTTATTCTAACCACTGTGAAGCGAGTGGGTATAGACAATATTAAAACTTAACACAACGGTTTTTTGTATATCGGTGTACAATTTTGTTTGCTTGATTGAAATATTTGCATTCAGTCGAGTATTTTTTTTACTTGTTAGTTGTTTTTGCGTGTTTACGTGTTTATCATAGGCATCCTTATTATTTATTCTATATGCTGTATGCTGTTATGATCATGAAATGCCCTAAAATAAATAACGGTAAATAAATAATAATAAAAATAACGAAGTTTGCTTTCATTAGACTAGTGGCTAGAGCTCAACCGAGCAATATTAAACAAATTTTGGGGGGAAATATTAAACAAATAAAATTTTTATGAAATCAAAAAAACACTATTCATAATGTTTTTTGGAAAAAAATGTTGTAAGACATCTTGCTTCTTTTGCTGTTTTCTATTTTATGAAGTTGTCATTTCAAAATCGTTCGACCAGTTTTTTGAAAAAAAAAGTTTTTTTTTTCAATTTTGTTTTTTGAGTATGTCAATTTAAAGAAATCTATAGTTTATACTAGGAGTAAAATTAAAAAAAAAATAGATTGGTTTTTAAAATATTCAAAAAACAAAATAAGTTTAAAAAAAAAAATTAATTAAAAAAAATGTTTTTGAAAATTTTAATAAGCGATATCATTT
Source organism: Platycheirus rosarum (assembly GCA_963971375.1). Classification (NCBI taxonomy): domain Eukaryota; kingdom Metazoa; phylum Arthropoda; class Insecta; order Diptera; family Syrphidae; genus Platycheirus; species Platycheirus rosarum. The sequence continues at coordinate 117,513,589 of OZ020509.1, read as the reverse complement.
AAATCATAAAACACTACACATTTTGAAAACTTCCTCAAAATCCGTCAATTAGTTAACGAGAAAGTCTGATTTTGAAAGAGCCACCATATGGGAGGTATCGTTATAAAACTTTTTCTGAAAAATCCATTTAAATTTAAAGATAGATTTTGCTTAGAAAACACCATTCAGAAAGTTTTATCAAAATCGTAAGAGCTGTTTTCGAGAAAAATAAATTTTTCATTAAAAGTTATATGGCAGTTACCGTTAGTTTTGGAGCTAGAATGCCAATTCGAAAAACAGTCGGGTGGAGTACTCTAAGAATACTATATACCAAGTTTTAATCAAATCGGCCCTACCGTTTTGGCTGTAGGAATCGATACAGAAAAACAGACAGACACAAACAAACAGACAGTTAGACACACAGACAGACAGACAGAATTTTCTGACTCACTTTTTTCGACTTCCCTATTATCGTTTTGTCATGTTTGATTCTTAGCATGTTTTTTTACGAATGCATAACTTGCCTTATAGTCCCTATAAATCGCAAGTAAAAATATAGAATAAACGTCAATAATAAGTTTTGCTTTACTCTTCAAAAACGCGGAATATTAGTAGGCTGACCAACATCGATTGATTTCTCTTGTTCCACCCTTGTAGACCAATAGCTTATTTTCAAGTGGGTTAAATAAAAAAACCTTTTTTTAAAATGAAACAAAATTCAATCTGAGTAGTTCACATAAGAATTAGGCTAACGAATAAATGTAAGATTGGGCCAATCCTGCAACAAGATACCCTACACCTACAGACATAACGTACGATCAACGGCTTCAAATACATACATAAAATCTTACGTGACTGCATAAAAGCGAACGTGACTATACAAACAAACGATACAATGGGTACATTAAGAAATGATGTGAGATACACAGAAAATGATCAGACAACATACGCGCATATGAACGCAAGAAGCCAGAAAAGGAAAAAAATACAATTAATCCCATTGTGTGCCTACCGGAGAGTTTAGTTGTAAAGTACTCGTCGTACCGGTACCACCGACTCTATTAAACATAATTCAGTATCAGTGGCAGTAGTAATACTAAAGAAAACTCTTAATTTAAAGAGAAATTAAATTTATCAAAGACAATTTTACTTGTTTTTCGCATACCTAAATTATTTGAATCCCGTATATCTATTAAATACCATTTATTTTTGTATTAAATTAAATGACTTTCTCATCAGTTTCTTTTTTTTTATTTGCTAATCAGCAATTATATCTTGATGTATATTGATTGACACGTTAATCTGATATCTGTGGCCTATGGGAAAAATACGACGTAAATGGAAAGCTCTTTTGCCAAACTAATCAATTTTCAACACATAATTATTAAACATTATCTGTCCTCTTGACTTTTATAGTATTAAAGATTAACAAACAGATTGATTAACTTAACTGAAACTAATATTCCTTTCAGCATCATCATCATCAGTTCCTGAAAACCGTTCGGGGCATAGGGCGCCAACAAAACGTCTCCATCCTTTACGATCTGCAGCTATATATCTTAACTGTGGCCACGTATTTCTCTGGGAATTAGCTTCTGCTAGTACTGTTGATTTCCATGTTATTCTTGGTCTTTCAACCCGCCGTGAACTCTGAGGATTCCATTCAAAAGACTGTTTCGCAATATCATCGTTTGGTTTCCTCAGTGTATGACCAATCCATTGCCATTTGCGCTTTTTTATGTCGACGTCCAATCGCTTTTGACTTGTCCTGCGCCACAATTCCTGGTTAGATATAGTTTATGGCGAGCGGATCTTCAGGATTTTTTTTTTGTTTTTTTGGCCTGTTAGCATTATTTTTGTCTTTTTGCTATTTATTCTAAGACCGCACGACTCTCCTTTTACCCGTAGAGTTTGACACAACTCGTTCAGCCCACTGATGTTATTTGCCATGAGACATAATATCGTCGGCATAGTCTAAATGGCTAAGCCTTTCATACGGTCTTCATTGAATGCCCTGCCTCTCCGTTGTACCAACGCTAGCCGTCAAAACATCATATATGGCCAGCATAAGAAAAATTGGCGATAAAACATCCCCTTGTCTCACACAGCTGAAAGAAGTCTTATCGATTTGTATCAATATCCTTTCTCATATTAGTTGACACTTGCGTCCAGTTCCTAATATAATCGTTAGGTATAAATCTATTCTACTCAATTAAAATCCCAATACCAAAGTAAACCATCTATAAAAACCAATGATACTTTGTAAAAAAAAAAAAACAAAAATAATATTTAACATTTTTGTTTATAATTTTCAGATCAAATTGAACGAATCTGAAGACAGTGATGACTTCGCTGACACACATCGTCTCAATGTCACCATCAACGAAACTGCCACCCGTCTGGATCCGATTCTGCTGGAACGATTTACCCGAAACCGCAGCATTGATGGTCCCTGGTATTACATCCTCATTGCCATGTACAGCGTCCTCATAGTATTCGGAGCTGTTGGTAATACATTAGTTGTCATAGCTGTCGTCCGAAAGCCGATGATGCGTACCGCTCGAAATCTTTTTATTCTCAACTTAGCCATATCAGGTAAATGAGCCGCAAAGTTTCACAAAGGAAAAACCTTAATTGAATTTCTATTCATAATGCTTGTAGATCTTCTTTTGTGTCTGGTTACAATGCCATTGACTCTAATGGAAATCCTATCAAAGTTCTGGCCGTTCGGAACATGTGCAGTCCTTTGTAAAATGATTGCTATGCTGCAGGCAACGAGTATATTTGTGTCCACAATATCGATATCAGCTATTGCCTTCGATCGATATCAGGTAATTATGCGGATTTACGATTAGAATATTGTATGGTTGGTGGTGTAAAAATAATGGCTCAGTGACGTAGATGGTAATAAAGATAATGTGCGTGTATTATCCTCAAATGGGGAACTGTTTTAGGAATCGTTTGATGAAAAGTCTTTATCAGAAAACTTTGATGGACTGCATAGCTTTGCAAGCATTCATGATGTAACAAGTTTAGTGTATTTTGAGAAGAAAATTTGCGTTTCGTGGAATTAAGTCTTTTAGTAGGATTTTATGATGAACATTGTTCCAATTAAAATTGCAATTATTATTTGCTATTTATACAATTTTTTTTTATTATTTATTAGCAGCATAGTTTATAGATTTAAATTATTATTTTAACAATTTTGTATTTGAATTGAGCCTGGAAACGCTAGCCACAACCAAATAATTTATCCTCCATAATGGATTATACAAAGACCGACACTATGTATGAGGAATTATTACAACGGGGCAATATTGACGCTTTGACTTCTGAGGATAAAACGAAACCCCAAATTCCATCAAATAAGGATGACGAATTCTCACAGTCGGTGCTGAGTACATGGAAGGACCATTTCTGCAGATTGTTAAACGGCGATGAAGGCCAAAATCCCGCTGTCAGGCAGAATGAACCATGGATGATGACAGACAAAACTTCCGTCCACCTGACCAAAATGAAGTAAGGATAGCAATTTCTAAACTCAAAAACAACAAAGCTGCTAGACCCGACGGATTACCCGCCGAACTTTTTAAAGCGGCCGGAGATGACCTGGTGGAGTGCATACACCAACTCATCTCTAAAGTTTGGTCAGAAGAAAGTATGCCTGATGAATGGAACCTCAGCATCGTTTGCCCGATCCACAAGAAACGAGACCCTCTAAACTGCGCCAAGTCTCCTGAATATCGCCTACAAGATCCTCTCTGCCGTACTATGTGAACGCCTGAAACCTTTCGTCAGCAACCTGATTGGCCCCTATCAGTGTGGTTTCAGACCAGGAAAGTCCACAATCGATCAAATGTTCACGCTACGGCAGATCCTGGAAACCACCCAAGAATTCCAAATCGATACTCACCACCTCTTTATCGATTTTAAGGCCGCGTACGATAGCATTTATAGAGACGAGCTATACAGAGCCATGTCAGGTTTTGGCATTCCCACAAAACTCGTCCGACTGTGCAGGATGACGATGGAGAACTCTCGCTGCTCCGTCAAGGTTGGTTCTGACCTCACAGAAGCTTTTGACGTCAAAAAAGGATTCCGACAAGGTGATGCGCTATCGTGCGATTTCTTCAACTTAATACTTGAAAAAAATATAAGAAACTCGCAAGTCAATTGTAGTGGGACAATTTTTTTCAAGTCTGTGCAATTGCTAGCATACGCTGACGACATAGACATCATTGGCAGAACTCGGCGAGCTGTCACTGGAACGTTTGCTAGCATTGAAGCTGAAGCGGCTAAGATGGGACTAGCAGTCAATGAGGCCAAAACGAAGTACCTCCTGTCCACAAAAAGGGACACACAACACCGGCGGATTAGACAAAACATCACAATAGACAGGTACAACTTTGAGGTAGTTAGGGACAACATCTCGTCAGAAATAAAGCGAAGAATTACTCTTGCCAATCGCTGTTTCTATGGGCTAGGAAGGCAATTGAGTAGCAAAGCCCTCTCTCGAAAGACAAAGGAGACTCTGTATAAGACCCTAATCATCCCAGTCCTGCTCTATGGCGCCGAGGCATGGACTCTATCTAAAGCGGATGAAGATATCCTTAGTCGTTTCGAGCGTAAGATTCTTCGGAAGATTTTTGGCCCTATCTGCGTTAACGGGCTTTGGAGGAGAAGGTTCAACCAAGAACTATACGAGCTGTACAGCGACATTGACCTGGTCAAAAAAATACGCATATCACGTTTAAGATGGCTAGGTCATGTAGAGCGAATGGACAACAATGCTCCGGCTCGCAGGTTCTTCGATTCCATCCCAGAGGATAGACGCAGTCAAGGAAGACCTAGCCTTAGGTGGCGCGCTCAAGTGGAGGACGACCTCAACCAACTTGGAGTGCAAAACTGGAGGCAGCTAGCCAAAGACCGAGTTGGCTGGAGAGGCATGTTGGTTGAGGCCCAGGTTCGTCCCGAACTGTAGCGCCACCTAAGTAAGTAAGTAAGGATGACGAATTCACAACCGACACAACTCACAGGAGTATAAGCTGCCACACATCAAAAGCTGATTTTTGTTACAAATAAAAAATCTAAGAAAACCAAATCTTTGAGGAAGAAATTTCAAATAAACAATGCTAGTAAGCTTGTAACAAATCAGTTGCAACCAAGTGACCTACTCTATGATCCCACGATGTATCATGCAACAGTACCTTTGCTACCTTCTATGGATTTATATAAACCGCTTATAAATGATACACTTCCTCCACTTCCAATAGCACAGACTCTACTATTACCATGACCTCCATTACACCTACGACCACCTTGCCTACCAATCATGCCCACTTCTCATTCAGCCCGGAACAAAGCGCTTGTTAAGCGAAAACAAATTTATATACAAAACGCAGAATTTTATTAGAACAAATTTAAATGTTTTAATGTTGTCTGTAATGAAATTGTTCCTTGGAATTACAAAAGATCAGAACCTCAACATCTTAATTTTAAGGTCAGCGTTCCTGAAGACAACATTCATGAGCTTTTATACTCTAATAAATGGCCAAAACGATGTTCAGTTCGTGAGTCATGCAGACTCCGCAAGGAGTTAGGGATTTTTATCAGAACATATCAGCATTTAGAGGAGATTTAATTGAACTTCGCTGAGTCACGACCTCATTTGAATATAACGTTATTGTCCTTGTTGAAATCTGGCTAAAAGAGAATCACCTTGATGCTGAAATGTTCAACTCTACGTGCCAAGTATTTCGTTGCGACCGCTTTCTTGCTCCTACACAAAGCAAAGGAGGTGGAGTACTGCTAGCAACTCATACTTCTTTGCCCTGCTTTGCAATTGCCTGCGCATCATCATATGACAATAACTTAAACCAACAATTTTTTTTCCATAATATATGGCGAAATTCTTTTTTGACGCCCAAATTTAAAAATGGTGATAGATCCAATTCAAAAAACGGGCACGACTGGGTCGCACGTACTTGCTCTCATGTGCCTAATTAGATTGCGAGATCTTTGACAGAAACCAGTAACATTTATGGTCAAAATAACACAGTTTGAACTTATAAAAAGTATAAAAACCACAATACTTAATTTTTAGTAAAACTGAAGTACGTCTTAAATAACAAAGAATTTATGGAAAATGTATTTCGAAAATTGTATAACCGGTTTTGATAAAATACTGTTTTTTATTTTTAGTTTTTTTTTTTTTGGTATGCAGTTTCTTAGAGTTTATTAAAATACATGTGAATAAAAATTTAAAATACATTTTTTTGAATAGTTTTAAAAATATTGATTTTTCAAAAAAAAAAATCAAAAATTAATTTTAATTAGAAAAAAAAGTTAATCATTTTTTTGATATGCAGAATTAATTTGGCTATCTAAATCTTTTCAAATATAAAATTTGACAGAAATCCATAGAGCCGTTACCGCGAAAGCCAAAAAAAAAAAAAAAACATATATGAAAGGTCCTTTTAATAGACTTTTTGTTCTGGTCAAATGATAGCCAATACCAACAAAAAAATCATCAACAATTTTCATCAAAATCGTTGGATTCGTTTTTTTGAAAAATAAGCTTTTCCTAAACTGTCGTATGGCAAGTACCGTTATTTTTGGCCCTAAAAATAAAATTTCAATTTCCCCTCTAGGAATGCCAAAAGAATAACACACACCAAATTTAAAGATAATCGCTTAGGCCGTTTAGGCTGCAGCTCATTATACATCCTACAGACAGACAGACATTTTTTCTCGATCACTTTTTTAGACTTCTCTATGATCGTAATGTCATGTTTCATTGTTATCTCAATTTTTTTTATATTCACGAATCTTAAACTTGCCTTATAGTGCCTATAATCGCAAGTAAAAACTACAGGGGTATTGCAATTTCATCGGCTCTGCCAAAACTATTTGAAAAACTCGTCACTGACCAGTTAAGTACAATACTGAAGCCAGTAATAAGTGAGCATCAGCATGGTTTCCTTAAGAGTAGATCTAATACTTCAAATCTTGCTGATTACACCTCCTACATTCTTTTGATAATGGAGAAAAACAACCAGGTTGATGCGATATACACTGATTTTAATAAGGCTTTTGATAAAGTAGACCATAACGTAACGTCTGGAGTGCCCCAAGCATTTATAAATGATTTGCTTTGGTTATTTACAAGATGCAGATACCTTTTCTATGCCGATGACCTCAAGATATTTTGTGATGTTAACAGCGAAACCGATGGACTTTCTTACAAGAGTCAAGAATGTAGAGAAGTGCAATATTACTTCATTTTTGAGGAAAAAAAGTTTAATAAGTGTTGACTATTTTAATGACGCGAAAAAGCTAGTTTGAATTGACGCACTTAAAGTAAGAGAAGTTATAATTGACAAAAAGCTTACTTTTAAACACCACATCGACAAAGTACATTCTAAAAGTCTTGGTATGCTAGGTTTTCTAAAAGGAAGGATTTTGACGACCCTTATATTACAAAAGCAATTTATTGTTCATTGGTGCGTTCGTTATTAGAATATTGTATATTTATAATATTGATGTGAAAAAAACTTGAATCCGTCCAAAAGCAATTTCTGTTTTTCGCTTTAAGAGGTCTTGACTGGAACACAGACTCTTTTGTGTTACCGTCTGAAGTTTATCAATATGTGTAGTCTTGCTAATCGTAGAGGGTTATCTGAGGCTTTGTTTGCGTTTGATCTATTGAAAGGAAATATTGAGTCAGTTTATCTGTGTTCCAAAATGTAAGTTAACCACTATGTTCGAGTCTTGAGACATACCAAATTTATAAATGAAAGAAATTGAAGGACTAATTATTCATTTCACGAATCATTTACTCGGTGTTCGAGAGCTTTTCATAAGTACTGCGACTTGTTTAATATAAATATGAGCAGAAACTCTTTCAAGGACAAAATATTAGCCCGAATGATAGCTGAATAGTGAATAATCTTTCCGACTTTTTTTCAATCAACTCTTAAATGTTCATTTAGTATTTTTTATTTATTTGGTAATATTAATATCCATTTAATTAATGTAGAAAAGTTAATTTTTGCTTGCGATTATACATACTATAATGCATTTTTGAGATACCAATCAAAAACGACATTACGATGACAGAGAAACATATTTGAGTTATTGGCGAAATTCTGTCCATCTGTCTGTCTGTTTGTCTGTCTGTACGGATGTATTTTAGACTGCAGCCTAAACGGTCCAATCGTCTTCAAATTTAGAACTTAAGGTTATTTTGACATTCTACAGAGGAGTTTTTTCAATTCAGTCAACACATAGCCCGCCAGGAGTTAACAGAAAAGCCACAAGAATTCGATTGACCAGTGAATATGGTATCTAGAGTATAGATCCAAACTCCAAAACTTTTAAAAGACTTATAACCTAAAGTTGACGGTAGTCTCCAACGCCATATCGTTATGAATTAAGAATCCAACCTTACTTGATTGTGAATTAAGTGTCCAACTCTATCTCGTTGTCAATTTAGTAATGCTATCTCATTTTGAATTAAGAGGATTCTGCCTTTTCAGAATTAAGAAACCAGTTTTCACTCAAGTACCTGCTGATTATATCCTAATCTTGAAGTGAGACAGTTTACAATGGACAAAGACAAGGTTCACCAGCTTAAAGATAAAACTCGTTAAATAAAATTCTGCGAAATGCTGGGCTTATTGCCAGAAATGAGTGACAGCCTTAAAATTACTTGAGAGTCGACTTTGAAAGGTTCTGCAATAAAGTTGGCATACCTGATCCATTTACTGTCAATCATTATTGGAACCCACTATGAGTTACATAAATGTCAACTGTAGGTATACTCTTCCGTGAATAATGGCACCAAAGGGAACATTTACCCAGTAGCCAGTAGGTTTGTTAAATGTCAGAACACTGATTGAAATGAAAACAATTATTTTCGCAGCATGTGCAAAATGAAGTGAGACACCTTTTTCTTACACCTACGACCATTACACATACATATGTTAGAAAGGATAGGACTTTGTGCCTTTTTCATTTGAGTTGCACATGTTTCCATACGTACGCAAGTAATGTTCATCGTTTCGATTGACACATTTCGAGTGAAATATTTTTTCAGTGGATAAATCAGAGAAACACGTGTGTTCTTCTCAGGTTCGTTAATGTTATGTCTAGTAACAGAATCAGAAAAAGAAAGAAGACAAAGTGCGATATACATAAGTTCGTGTAATTTGAATTTCAATTCGTCTAGAAGCTGAATTGACAGATCATTTATATTTTGCTTTCATAATTTGGAAAAAAAGCTGCGTTTGTGGTTTTCCAATGAATTTTGGTCACATTCATAAAAAATGTATCTAATTAAATTAATAATCCTAAACAATAGCCGATGTGTTTTGAATGCACAGAGTTTCGTCGTTCAGCTTTCTAAAGAACATTGGTCTTGGATCTTGGTCTAATATTAGCAGAGTTTCCTAGATACCTATTATGAACCATTAGTTTGTGTTTGGAAAGGTTCCTTCCGTCGGCTTTTTGGTCACTGTAGTTTTCGCAATGAAACAACTATGTTACATTAGCTTTTCCCGACGTTTCGGCAGGGGTTGCTGCCTTCCTCAGGCGAACTTTATTTGAACAAAAATACAATACAATACATTAAGCGATAAGTGAGAATATTACACTTACTTTTTTAAGTAAGTAAAAAGTACGCGACGACAAAATCAACATACTCGATTAAAAATTCGTTGGAATTTGTTGAGAAATCAAAAAATATTAAATTAAAAGCCAACGAGGTTCTAGTATCTTATGATGAAGTGTCTCTTTTTACAAACATTCCCATATCACTAGCTGTCACCATAGTAAACAAGAAATGGGAATTGATAAGTAAGAATACCAACATCAATCAGAAAAAAATTTTAGAGATACTAGATTTTTGTCTCAAGGAAAACAATTATCTAAAATTCAAAGATGATATCTTCAAGCAGATTTTTGGAATGTATGGGCAACCCTCTTTCACCTACAATCGCTGACTTATAGCGAGTTTCATTCAAATTTTAAAGATTTGATCTCAAAATTCAGATTTGGTCTTTTCAATGAAACTTGTTTCACGATTTAATCGTAGTATTGGTGATTATCTGACGAGCACACACAATATTTTGACGGAACGCAAAAATGTCTATGCACAGTTGTTGATTCACTCAAAATCCCATTTTGGTATTTTCTGACTTCACAAACATTTTTTATTACTGTTTTGTTACTTTTACGAATATTTGTTAATTTTATTGCTAAATATAGGCTTGCAAAAGTTTACAACAAACAACAAATAACAAAACATTTTCTATTTGACGTTTGACCGAAGATTATTTACATGTATATGTGCATTCACATCAAATCTGCCACCCCATTAGAGATCAAATCTTTTGTGTTGATATTTGATCTAGATTTGCTCTTTTTCTCGCAATGAAACTCTCAAAATTGAAAAAGATCAAATCTTTTGACAGAAAGAGCAAATCTTTTCTTCAATGAAACTCGCTATTAGTACTAGATCAGGTACTAGACGAATGTTTCGATGCCATGAAAGAGAGACCTTCGTTCATCGCTAAATATGTAGACATATTTGCTAAGATTGACAAACAGGAAGTTGACAAAATGCTTCTTATCCTCAACGGATTCCACCCAAAAATACAATTCACTGTTGAAATGGAACACAATAATGCGATTTCATTTCTTGATGTTAAAGTCCACAGGGAAAGCGACAGCTTATTGTACAACTGGCATCAAAAACATACAGCGTCAGGCAGAATAATCAATTTTCGTTCGAACCAAGCTAAACATATCATCATGAACACTGCCTCCAACCTCGTAAAAAAGATTTTTGCTCTCAGCAGCGAACAATTTCTTAAAAAAGTAAGTGTAATATTCTCACTTATCGCTTAATGTATTGTATTGTATTTTTGTTCAAATAAAGTTCCCCTGAGGAAGGCAGCAACCCCTGCCGAAATGTCGGGAAAAGCTAATGTAACATAGTTGTTTCATTGCGAAAACTACAGTGACCAAAAAGCCGACGGAAGGAACCTTTATAAACACATACTAATAACTCAAAATTGGTCAATAAAATATTCTTTATTATGAACCATGTTGCATTGGAATTGATTCTTGATGATAAACAGAAGAGAGATTTTTTTTTCATATTGAAGTTATGAAGTGAATGAAAGACATTTTGAAAGTTTGATAATTTAAACGCAATCTAATTGTGCACCTCAAGGCTTTGGGCGTCCTTGTCTCCACCATCCTTCTAACGTAAGCAAGGTCCGTCAAATTATCCCTTACCATACAAACAAGTCTACAAAGACTTTCCGAGCTCATGCGAGTTAGGGTCCCAGCCCACAGGAGTCTACCGAGCTTAATATATTTCACAAAATCTGCTTCGAATTAGATTTCATCAAATTCATGATTGTGTTTTCTCCGAAATCGTCCTCTCTCACTCACGGGACCAACACTTCTTTGTAAGAATTTTCACTCGAACGCGGATAAGAGATCAAAGTGCCCAAGTCTCGGAGTGTGCTTGGTTTTTATGGTAAGGTTTCTGCATTTAAAGAGGTTCGACAGATTTAAGAGGTTCTGTTGAATTTAGCAGACGCCCGCGTATTCCTTCCGCCATATTAACATCGGCTGTTATATTTGACCCAAGGTAGTAGGGTAGGTAGGTAGAGGGCTGCTCTACCTTAAATTCATGCTTCAGTAACCTGAAAGCTGAACCAATACTTCTTACAGACGTACTGTGCTTAGTTTTCCCTTCATTAATATGCAGCTTTTGGGCTTCTGCCAATGATATCGATGTCGTCTACAAATTAGAGACAATATCTGCCTGGACCGTATAACAATAGGCACTCTTGGTAACGTGCCACAGTCACAGATCGCTTTCTCAAACGTCAGGTTGAAGAGGATACAAGCCCTTCCCCTTGTGGAAGTCCATTTTATTTATAGGCCTGAACAGCAAACCAGGTAATTCCTTGGCTTGTAATGTTAATCATGTTTAGCTTACATACTCAATTTATTTGAAATGCCGAATTCTCTCATGGCCTTATAATGTTTTACGATGGCCTTGATATCGTATGTGGCTATAAAGTCTATAAAAAGATGATATGTTGAAATGTTAAATTCCAGATTTTTTTCCATCACGCTTTAGGGTGAACATCTGATCAGTTGTTGATTTGTCTGGTATAAAATCTCTCTCTTATGAGTAAGATTATTGCACTTGATATATCATGAAAGAATTTGGCTTTAAGCTCTTTTATTAAAATACATGCATTTTGACTCAGTGAAACTTTTCTTAGTTGGATTTATATTAACCTTTCAATTTCAAGCCAACCAATTCAATTTGGGTTCAACGAAATCAAGTGTTATTTTCAACATAATTATTAGTATGCCCCAGGGCTCCGTTTTGTCTAGCATACTTTTTCTTATACGTATTTATTATCTTTGTTATGTTTAAAATTCAGAAATTCCCTTTAGAATAATATTCTATATCAAATTTGATATTGACTACTGAATAAAACAAACATTTTAAATAGTGCCCCTTAACCTTTCTTCACTGCCTTAGGAAGAAAGCACAACTCTTTACACTCTCTACACATGCACATGTATATTCACATTTGTAACACTATTGGAAATACCACTATTAAATATTTCAAAATCATCAAAGGAAACTCGAAAATATGAAAATATTTACAAAATTTAATTAAATGGATGCAAAATATAAGACTTTGTTAATGAAAAGAAGATAGGTAAACCGGAATACTTTGGCTTCTTCATTACAAGTACAACAGAAGGAAATTTAAAATCCTCTTCTGTGCCATTTAGATGATATCTACCTTTACAATACCAGAAAATATTTTACAAAATGTGTATAGTGGAAGAGTATGCCTGTGCTACCCAATCCTTCATATTGAATTAAGTCTGAAAATCTGAAATTTATAATGGTTGTGTCCTTTGTAAGAATTAATTTTTAACTGAGAGATAAAAATCAAAAAAAAAAAATTGGTTGCCTGTAAAGTCGGTTTTCGGACGATAATTTTACGTGACAACGTCATAAGAAGGAATTGATGGCAGCAACACCAACATACAGCCCATTAAATCACACCTACAAACCCTCTCTTTAAATCCACACACTCAAATATCTACATCTGCTTTCTTCTTCAACAAAACTCCGCCTATTTTGTATATATTTTTCTCTTCTTATTCTTTTTGAATTTGATTGGAATTATTTTGGGAATTTGCGCCTGTTCCTTTTCATGTTCGCCTGGTCGATTTTGGTTGAAAGAACCACGGTATCGCGGTTAGCATGAGGCATGAGTCTTATCAGCATGAGTCAAGTCATTTCGTACGTGTAGCCTGTCATCGATTTATAAGACGTTATCACGTCAAAAATTATTTCTCTTAAATATGTGTATAAAAGTGTACAAAAATTAGAGAGTATGTAAATAGTTTTTAACAAGAGTAATTTTTCTTTTGACTGACACTAACATTTCTGCCTTTCTAATATCATTATGCAATACTGGATTCAGATTTTGAAAATTTTAGCAGGCATATAAATTGTCCTTAATAGCTTTTAGCAAACAGTTATGGAAAAATACAATTTTTACAAATTTACCTTCATCTACGAGATGGTAAAATGGCTCCTTTGGGATTTAAAAGAAGAGCAGTAGAGGTATTTAGTTATGGCTGGACTAATAAGAACAATAGGTAACTCTATAAGAAAAAAAAAAACATGGGGAGGGGATTCTTCCCCTTTGATCTTTGCGCTTTCTCCACATACAAAAATGTCTCAAGTCAACACAACAATAGACGCACTTAACAGACAAGACCGTAAAATATAAAAAAAATCGACTTCTTGTTTGGGTAATTGAACATCGTCATTAAAAAAGCAAAAATGAAATTTTACTTAGCATTTGTGTTATAGAACAAAACAAATAAATAAATTATAGTAACATCATGTCGTTCTCCTAGAACCTAGAACAAGAACATCCATCATTTACACCAGGTAATCAAGTTTTGAAATTAATTATTGTCTCGAAACCCATGCGACCTCTTTATTACTGTCATTATTGAAGTAACAGATGATGAAAAGACGCGAAAAAATCAGGACTTATTGATGCATGTAATTGATATACAGTGAATTTTGAAAGATGTTGTTTGTTTCTTGGTAGTGGCTTTGATATTTTTTTTGTATTCCAAGGTTTTGCAATCATAAGCTTTGCAAAAAAGGGTTTAAATTAAAGGCTTTATACAAATTTTGTTTTCATAAGATTCTCCAACAATATTGGAGATTAATTTTTTTAATTATTATTTATTAACTATTTATTTATATATGTGTAGGGTTTAAATATTTTAGTTATGCGAAAACCAAATAAAACTGTTGGACGTTAATATATTTTCTTTGTGTAAGGGAAATAATAACAATACTCATTTTAATAGGAATGATTCTAATACAAGAAATAAGCACTCGTTTGATAGTTTCTGTCTTCACTCGACGGGTACGGGTGTCAGTCTTCAACTGCTATCTTTATTACAGTCAAAAATGAACTAAACTATATACATCTTGAATATAAAATTACTTTAATACACATGCATACGCATTTTTGTATGTTTTTTTATAATGTGTCTACATTTGATAATTTTGTTTTCTCTATAAATCAAGTTTTTTTTTACTAGCATAACTTCTGCCACTGAATTGTATTGAGTTGGTGGTTTGATGACTAATTTACAACTGAACTCAATGAAAGACAGATGCAATAGGCAGATATTACGGTGATACTGGTTTTTCCCCTTTTCTGGTTTCGGTTTTTCGTGTGAGTAGTCTAATCGTTTTCTGTGTATCCGTTGTGTCGATCGCTTGTCCAGTCACATACACCTTTATGTTGTACGTTGAGGTAATTTCCACTCCAAATTTCTCTCGATTTTTTGGATTTGCTGGTCATTGAGTTTTTCTAGAGCAAGTAAGAGCAAGATTTTCTACACTTGCTTTTGAGGTAGAGCAAGGACAGCAAGTTGGAGTGGAAGTGTCAAAATCAAATGTTTTCGATGTAAATGTGATACTTTTTTTTATTGAGTGCGTTTGTTTTGATTAGATATAGAAAAATGCGCATTAAAAAGCTTAAATTAGCCAAAAGAAAAGATAAATGTTCTGATTCTAAAAAATAAATTGGAAAAATGCATTGTATTGGACATAGGTCTAATGTTAGCTTATAAGTATTAGTAAATTGCTACTAGAAAATGATTTTTTTCTGTCACATGATGAATGAGGAACGACATCTGTACTCTTCTTACTCTGACATTTATCATCTGTTTTGCTCTCCTATACGCTGCATTACGTTACTCTACTCTAGGCAAGACTTCATTGAACAAACTGTATGTCCTCTGTTTTTAGGGTATGTTATTGGAGGATTGGCAGATGTATTTTTTAATTCTAGGTAAAAGGGAAATTAGCACAAATCTGTGGAATATAGGTATACATTTTGTTAGGATAGTTTGAATGTAAGAAGCAAACCAGGATCAAGGCTAAATGATTGGCTAGAAGGTTTGGATATTTTACAAATGACTGTGGATGTGGATGTCGGGCTCATGACTGCAGACCTGTCAGTGATATTTTGGGATGGGTTTAGTTTGGAGCCGGGCTGTCATGTAAAAGGTTGTTCTTTTGAAGTTCTAGGTAAATATTTGCTTCCTACCGATAAAGAAGCCGATTTGACATTTGTGTCCGTAATGTAGAAAATTAAAATTCTGTTAATAAAAAAGAACTAAGCAAACATTCATTTGGTTTTGTACTGTATTACAGTTGTTTTTTGCAGCGTTAATAATATTTTATTAAAGAGAAAATTAATTTAAAAGGAATTGTAAAAATAACTTTCTGTAAGCATTCGTCTGTTCAATTTATAATAAAAAGAAAAAGATATCTTGTACACTTTATTATTTAACACTCGTTTATTATTGTCTTTAATTTGTTTCGCGTCTACACTCTTTGAAAGTCTATTTTCAACTGGACTTAAAAAGTTCATCGTGTTCAACCATGAACTTTTCGTAAGAATATACAAATACTTAGAAATAATTACATATGAATATAGACATATAGAGCAGATGCAACCCTCCACCGACAGCCTTTAAGAGAATTCTTTTTTTTTTGTACAATATGGCTACATTTCTTTAGCCAAATTATACAGAAAACGTTAAAATAATTATTATCGAATATTAAGCACTCATAATCCTAATATTTCAATATAAATGTATATGTATAAAATATATAAAAACACTTTTTTATACTTACAGGTGATTGTCTACCCAACACGCAACAGTCTTCAATTCCTAGGAGCGCTCTCGATTCTCATCGGAATTTGGCTACTAGCTCTTATTCTTGCCTCACCGATGTTCATCTTCAAGCGATTGGTGCACGCAGAAATTCCAAGTCTACTGAAAACAGTTGGCATCAAAGGCATTTCTTTCTGCATAGAAGATTGGCCACACAACCATGGCCGCTTCTATTACTCAATTTTTTCCCTGTGCGTCCAATACTTGTTGCCAATAGTCATAGTTTCTGGCGCCTATTTTGGTATATACAACAAACTAAAGAGTCGCATTACCGTTGTTGCTGTTCAAACAACCCAACGAAAAGTCGAACGGGGACGACGCATGAAGCGCACCAATTGCCTGCTCATCAGTATAGCTGTCATCTTTGGGGTTTCATGGCTGCCATTGAACTTCTTCAATCTGTATGCGGACATGAGGCGGTCAGTGGTGACACAGTCCATACTGGTCGGATATGCTTTTTGCCATATGATTGGAATGAGCTCGGCCTGCTCGAATCCGCTGCTCTATGGATGGCTGAATGATAATTTCCGTAAAGAATTTAAAGAATTATTATGCGGTTATAAAGATCCTACTAATGTTGCTCTTAATGGTACGACAGGACATACGCGTCGGAGGCAAAAACATGTCAACATTACCAAGGGGGATCTGAAATTGCTCGAAGGACAGCGCATAACTGATTCGGTTGTTTTGACCGAGAATCCAATGTCGACGGAAGTAACGACATTGATGCGGTAAAACATCATCAAAAACAAAAACAAAATAACAAAAAACATAAATACGTAAACACAAAAACAACAAACCGATACATTTTAATTCGATTGTTCTTCGGTATAGAGACTGATTAATCATTGCTTCGAGCAATGGTCAGGTACATGAACTGATGAATTTTAAAGTCAATTAACTTCTTCTATAGAATTCAGATTTACACTTTTGACAACTTTGAAGCTTTATAACAAGTAAATACGCACATTTGACAAACAACATCATTTATTTGACAACCACACAAATTTTAATTATTTTTTTAATTTGATTTTATGTTGTAGATGAAAAACAAATGTCTTAGTGGATTAGCTTGTTCTTGGTGATTCTCACAGTTCTAGGAGGTGCTAATTTTTATTTGTAAATGTTTTTTTTTCTGCTTTGTGGCTTTGTTTTTGGAAAGAATCTACCTTTATATATCTATTTTCAATTTTTTAAAGTACTTTCAAAGTCTAAGTTGTGGTAGATCTAGTGGCAGACTTTCTAGTATAGGGTTATCCATGTCGTTTTATTCGTGTCTTTACTATTTGAGGTTTCGATAATTTTTGATTATTTTATTTTGAATTGGGTTTTGGTTAAGCAGCAATTTTTTTTATTTTTGTTTTGAATAAAGCCAAAAGTTGCACATGTGTATTTGGTGGCCTTCTTTTGGCTATATGGATCAGAATTTAGGGTATTGTTAACACTTTTATTATTTCAACGCGAGTTGAGGAAGCACTATCTATCTAATGTTTTCCCTTTTTTTTGTAAAGGGCTTTTCAGTAAGCGTGTGTAGATTTAGGAATGAAATAAAACACGTTGTGTTTGAGGTATTCAACATTTTTTTTCAGTCCAGAGGGAAAATTAGTTGGCCTTTCTGTCAACAATATCGAGTCATTGATTATCAAATCTGAACTTCAAAATACAAAAAGGAAACATTTCTCCAGGTAGCGACGATTTTATCAAAAAACTAGGATACACCACCAGGATGTTTTTAGAAACCATACGTTATTAGAAAAAAAAATTATTCTTAACATCTTCGAAGGCTAATGCCTTCTATAGTATGGATTTTCAGGTCATTCAACGGTTTCTCGAAGGGATTTAGTTTATTGTCTGTTTACAACTCAATTTAAGGGCTATTTTCACTTCCAAAATAAAATTACAATATTATCATTCGCAACAATATCTATAAACATTCAAAATCCGAACATTTGCGTTTCCAAAATAATAATTTATAAATAATATTAATAAAGCACTTAGCATCAAGTAATCAATCCTTCTTGGTTTTCGAGACATTTTTGTAAATAATAATTTTCAAATAGTATATATGTATATGTTTTAACATAAAAATTATATTAAAACAAAAAAATTCTAACAAATTTTTATATTTCTTTTTTTAAAGGTTTAATCTCCAGAGCTCAATAAAAGAAAACTTGTGATGAAGAGCCGAACAATGGTTTTGAATTTGAATACAAAAAATAATTAAGGTTTATAAAAAAAACTCCTGTTATAATTAGCATTAAATTGATAGTTTAATTTTAACTGTATATAGACTTGTCCATTTCTAGAGCTTAAATTAGATTTTTTTTAATAAATACATTTTATGGCATAGAAATTATTGTAAATTATTAAATAAAATAAAAGATTATAGAATTCAATATAATAAAAATATTTTGAACAAATTTAATAAGTGTAACACATGAATATACGGAATTTATAAAAAATAAAGTTTAATTTTCTAAAATAAAAGTCAGTTTGTATTTTATTTCGGTTTTTTTTTGACAAAATTAGAGAAATTGACAAAAAAGAACCGAGGCTTATAATAGGGAGCCAACACAGAGCATATTCTCATTCTTATTTCCTCAATTGTATCGTGCAGCTTGATACCTTTTTATAATGGAAATCATCAAAATTTCAAGATTTCAGCCAATAGTACAGGCAAACTAAGATAAAAAATAGTGTGAACGTGGGCAAAATTTTAGAAGGAACTTTTAATTGATATTTGTTTAAAAATCATAGCTTAGCAATATATCAAAATTGGGAAAAAATCGGTCCATGAAAAATCCCAGAAATTAGGTTTCAAAATGGAGACATATTGGTTTGTTGCTATTTTGTTGTGATTTATCCTTTTTATTATAAGGAGGGTTTCCGGAGACTACCGATCGATTCAGGGCCCCCTCTACCATTAATGACCAACCCATGTAAAAGCCCCAGTTTCTAACTCCTAGAAAATAATAAAACTGAATTAACTGTGGGGTCTATAGATCCAGTCAGTTTAAAGTACTTATTTAACACCTTATATGCTACGAAGTAATAGGTTACGAAGTTTTCTGAGCTCAGGGAGATATATTAGGGACTTGGTCGAACTTATAGGTTGGGGGTTTTGTCGTCAGTCTATTTATCTCCGCGACCGAACAAATATTTGTAGATAAGCTCATGAAGAACCCTGCAAACGAAACAAGTAAACTTAGGATCTGTTGGTGGAATGTTATGTAATTTAATACAAAAAAATGGGCATGACTGGATTACAGGTACCTGTCTTATGTGCCTAATTTATATTACAGGGCAAGATCTTTGACAAAAACAAATAATATTTACGTTGAAAGTAACACCGTTTGATCTTATAAAAACTATCAAAACCACAATACTTAACAATTTTTAGTAAAAATGAAGTACGCCACCACACGTCTTAAATAACAAAGAATTTATGAAAAAAAGTATTTCGAAAATTGTAGCACGGATTTTGATAAAATCCAGTTTTTTTTTAATTTTTGTTTTTGTTTTTTAATTTTGGTATGCAGTTTTTTAAAGTTTATTACTATACATATGACTTTAAACTTTAAAATATTATTTTTTTGATTAGTTTTAAAAATATTGATTTTCAAAAAAAAATTAATTTTAATTAGAAAAAAAGTTATTCAAAATTTTGATACGCAGAATTAATTTGGCTGCCTAGAACTTCTCATATATATAATTTGACAGAAATCCAAAGAACCGTTACTAGTCCAGTCAAAGCGTAGTTAAAATCGCCCTCATGTTACAAAAAAATTTACTTGCGATTATAGGGACTATAAAGCAAGTTTAGGATTCGTGAATATAAAAAAAATCGAGATAACAATGAAACACGACATTACGATCATAGAGAAGTCTAAACAAGTGATCGAGAAAAAATGTCTGTCTGTCTATCGGTCTGTCTGTCTGTCAGTATGTATAACCAGCTGCAGCATAAACCGCTTTAGCGATTATCACAAACTTGATATGTGCGATTATTTTGGCATTCCCCAGAGGGGAAATTGAAATTTTTAGGCCTAAGAATAACCGTTAAGGAAAAGCTTATTTTTCTCGAAAACGGTTCCAACGATTTTGATGAAAATTTTTGAAATTATTTTTGTTGGTTTTGGCTATCATTTGGTTAGAACCAAATTTACGGGAAAAGTCTATTAACGGCACATTTAATATAACGGTTTTTTTTTAATTTTGGACTTTCTCTGTAACAGCTGTTTGGATTTCTTTTAAATTTTATATTTGGGAAGACCTAGGTAGCTTTATTAATTCTGCGTATCAAAATTTTTTTAATAACTTTTTTTTTTCTAAAAATCAATATTTTTAAAACTAAGAAAAAAAATTATTGTAAATTTTATAATCACATGTATATTAATAAACTCTAAAAAACTGCATACCAAAATTAAAAAAAAAAAATTAAAAAAAAAATTTAAAAAAACTAAAAATAAAAAACAGGATTTTATCAAAACCGGTCCTACAATTTTCGAAATAAATTTTTCATAAATTCTTTGTTATTTAAAACTTGTGATGGCGTACTTCATTTTTACCAAAAATCGTTTAGTATTGTGGTTTTGATACTTTTTATAAGTTCAAACTGTGTTATTTTCAACGAAATGTTACTTGTTTCTGTCAAAGATCGTGCTTTCCACTGTAATTAGGCACATAAGAGCAAGTACGTGCGACCCAGTCTTGCCCATTTTTTTATATAAATCGGCGCGCACTCAAGGGGTTGTTACTACCCTTATCCTTACCATTTATTAACACAGTTCGATTGTGTGCCTCTGCTTCGCAACATAACTATACATACATAACATAAGTATACATATGTATTAATTGATACAAATCGAAATTGTATACTTAAAAAAAAAAACAGTTCCATGTCCCAATATCATTAACACAACCAGTGGAATAATTGACGGGCGTTATTCATTTGTAATGTAAATTTTCGGCAACTAAAATGGTGAAAAATAAAAACTTTGAAATGAAGTATTAAGTTATTTACCATACAAAAATACACCAACTGCAAAAATAAATTATTCCCATTCCCATTGAAGGGATACGCTTTTGAAATATGGAAGTGCACTTTATTTTAATTGTTTTTTTATTTATCCGACTTTGGAAAATAAATTAAATGTTTCAACTGTAGATAAGTGAAACGAAGGGACTGTATACTGTAATTAAATTTAAATGTAATCTGTAAGGCATTATTTTAATTATTTTGGTTGGTTGGTTGTAATTGATATTATTATTTCTGTAAATTTTACAAAATAAAAGCCAATTATTTGTGTAAAGAGAAACACACAAATTTGAACTCCAACCAACTTTTTTCATCTTCTTATTCCAAACCAAGATATTTACGATATTGCTTGAGACAGGGACTCTACCACTACCACTACATCTTTTTAAGGCTCGAAGGCTCCACATGTTCACAGAGATTACATTATAAAAAACGTTCCATGTCTTCTTTATCCAAGTGTTCCTATCAGTCTCAGCTAAAGGCTATGTATCAAAGAAGATGGCATCAGAGAAGAAGACGTAGCAGGAATTCCAAAGCTATACATACATTGTCCGGTAGAGTTTTTCCCTGTTCACACCGTCTTAGTCTACCTTAAAATCGATGAACAGCTGATATCTGGGGTTATCATAAGTTTTAATAGATTGGAAGTAGCTTAAAGTAACACAACACTTTATATTGTCTTTCATTAGCAGTGTTTTTTGGGAAGCTATGGTCAGTGAAGTTGGATTTCCCAAAACAAAAAAAAAAAACAATCTTATGTCAAAACTGACATCTCGACTACTTGACAACGGGATTTGTTCGTAGAATCAGATAATTGCCATACAAGTTTATGGATGATGAAATGACAATTGTGCTTGGTGGTTGGGATTTGTTACAAAAATTCATTTTAATAACGCAACTATGTACGTTCAAAGCTGCAAAATTGCAGTAAATAGTAAATTTCTAATATATAAAATATTTTTTAAAAAGTAGGTACTCCTCATTTTTTGCAAAATAGTGAACATATGTATCGGGTTTTTCAACAGGGATGCTACAAAAGTAGAGCGACAGGGACAGCAAACGCCGCCATATTTCTTGCCGCTCTTTGACATTTCTCTTCAGTAAGGTTTGCCATTTCATGATGGAAAGATATACGAGCCAACAACGAGTCGAAATTATTAAAATTTACTACCGAAATTCGGAGTCAGTGGCCTCAACGTTAAGCGTTCTACGTCCAATTTATGGTCATCATAATCGTCCTAGCAGATCAACAATTGATCGTCTAGTGGCAAAAATTTGAATCCACTGATGGCTGAGCAACAACTTGAAAATGATTCGGATTTTCATCGAAAAATCATCTTCAGTATTGGTCAGGCAGCAATCCACACGTACTCCATGAGTCATCATTGCATCCCGAAAAAATTACGGTTTGGTGTGGTTTATGGGCCGGCGGCGTCATTGGGCCGTACTTCTTCCGTGATGATCAAAACCGGCACGTTACTGTGAATGAAGATCACTACCGTTCAATAACAGAGTCTGAGTATTCTCTGAAGCCAGCGTGATCTGAGCGCTCAGATATAATTTTGAAATACGTTCTAGCACGTGGGTGTCACAAATCGACACTTCTCATATGGCTTGTTCACAGGCGGCAATATTATGCACATAATACTATTGTCTCTTTCTTTTTGGAATCTATTTTTCGAAGAGTGGTGTAGGCAATGTGCATGGGATAGAGTGAAATAGCCTACAACTCTAAAGTGACATTAATTTCGTTCAGCATTTTCTCAGAATGCTCAGTCAATTTATTCTGAGCGCATACAGCCTTCTCAGAGCACGCTCAGATCATTCTCTGAACTAAAAAAAGAAATAAAATTTTAAAGATCTGAACGCTCTGAGCGAAAAAGAAATACAACATCTTTTTTGACAACTCAGACTCTGCTCTGAACGAATAAGGAAAAACGCCTATTATGAAACTTTGTCAGCTTTTGGGAAGGTTATAGGTATAGCAAAAAAAACGGCCAGTAGATGGCGCACATTGTGGAATTGAAAGAGCAAAAATTACAAATTAATGAATTACTAAAAGAAAAGGGAAATATGAATCTATCTCACACCATAAAGAGTATTCGTACAATTGTTCAAATAATTCCCCACAGGTGGCGTTACAAAAGAAATTTCAAAATATCGAGAGAAATACATATTTCCTTAAGAAATTAAGAAATGCGAATCATTTTTTTAGACAAAATCTACTTTATGAATGAAGCCTTTCAGATACACAGAAATGCATGATACAAGTTTAATATCATGACTGAAATTATCTATTGAGAATGAAATCTTTTTATGTCAAATATTCTATCTACCCAGCCAAATTCAACATCTACTTTTATGGGCAGCTAAATGTTTTTATCGGCAGGTGGTTGTTGTTTTGCGTGTAAAATCCAGCTGCACTGCGGATAACTTTGCCAATAAAACATGGCTATTGAATGACCAATAATCAACGAAGGTTATGATTAAATTAATACAGTTAATATAAAAACTAACATTTATCGAAAAGTGGCTTGTTGATCAATATTGGCAAAGTGAATGATGTTACATGATGGTGCATGTAATCATTTTCCACTGCCGATCTTTAACAGTTTATATTTTCAAAATCGACTTTATAAAAGTCGACATTTTGTTTGATCGTTAGTTTGTTGTTACGATAATGACTTTCGGTTAAGGTTTAAGGCACAACCGCTCAACAAAAAAATGGATTTTTAAAAAAATGTCTGCCGGAGCCCGGGGCAGTCACTTCCGATTACAGTTTTATGTAAAACCGTGAAGGAAATCTGGATTTTCTTAAAAAAAAAATTCGAATAGTCAACATTTAAAATTGTCTGCAGATAATTTTGGGAGTATTATGTAACAAATGGTGTCAAAAAATAAATTATGGAAATTACTGTTGGTTAGAAATTAAAGTTACAAAAGTGCCCAAATAATTTATTTTTTATATATTGTTTTCATACTTTGTGTAAAAATTTTACTCCAAATCAAAATGCTGAGAGACAAACTGATTCTTGTGTAACTTTCTCAAAGGCTTTCTATTGAAATGCTTTACAAGTTACAACATTATATAAATGACTTGATTCTTTATGTCGTTGGCTTTAAGAGTAATAACTAGTACTATAAGATTCATTTATAGCTTGAACAAATTCACTTGGCCATTCTACTTGGCAGCTCTCTTTATATTTCTCTGCTCACGTCATTAATTTTGAAAGATACACACATAACGTTCCAGCGATGGTCTTTCTTTATGTGAGGTATGATCATTGATTATGATGCAGTTTTCAAAAGAGTATTTCAACTTTGGAATTGTACTCCTTAAATATCTTGCTTACCATTTTGGTTCTCTTGATCCCTCTCTATACGCAACCGACCGTTGGCCAAGTGATTTGGTTCAAGCTAAATAATGATCTATGCTAGAAAAATATTCTATGGGTGGAACTGTGGAAACATATTACTTTGTCCTAGCGTTAACTTTTCGCCAGTCCAAGCATACTCTATTTTTGTTCCTTTTCTCATTGAGAGCACTGGAGAGCTTGAACCTCAAACACTGTTGTTCTCTTCTTGAAAACAGTCGGTTCCTTACAATATTAAGAGCTACCTTAAAGACACTCAAAAACACTTGTTGGAGTTTTTTCCGAAATATTTTCGTCTATAACTGTTATGTTGCACACTTTTTCGTTGTGTGGTGCAACTTTTAAAAAGATATCCTAGATCCCGCCCCTCGTCCGTATTGACTGCTGCAACTTAACTCTGGTTTAAGCAAAAAAGCAAATTAAGACCCCATTTCAATAAATATTTAAGACAAGTAACCTTCGTCGTCAGCTTAGATAATTAAATAACCAGCAATTATTTAATACCCCTTCAAAAATGTCTATAAGAGACGCGCCTGTACAAATTTGTTTGCCAAAAATTGAAAGTATCTTTTGTGTCTTACCTTCCAGATGTAGATACACACACCCCCACATACATTTAACACCAAGCTAATTTGAATATTATGTGAGGCTGTGTTTCCAAAACTTGAATCTGTACTTTTAGCTTAAGAAATAGGAAAATGTATTAACATTCCACTCATTCAAACTGGTTTATTTACGTCATTTAATTAAAAACGTAGAAAGTTACATATACATAAGTACAATTTTTAGATATTTATAAACAATCCAAATGCCAACTCCAGTAAAAATACAAAAACGAAAATCTATTACTTTCCTTGCATAGCTAAGTATTAAAAAATCAAACAGTTTCCGGGTTGGCAAATATTTACATTTTTTTTTTAATTTATTTTTTTCACCAAAAAATTCACAGCAGCAACATAATCATAACATTCCCTGCAGCACCTTTATATATTTCATCCTAAAATTGTTATCTTAGCGAGTTCCAGTAAGTCCTGCAACCACTTCCGGGGTTATCTGAACACACTCTCCGTAGGAATCATAATATTTGCATTTGCCTTTCGATTGCACTGGAGCCACTGGTGTTGCCAGAAGCAATTCTCCACCAGCGGGTCGCGGTACTATCAAATTTGGAATTGGAGCACTGTTGGCAGGATAGCAGGCCACGAAGAACGTCATGGGTGTGGTGAAAGTGAGTATGAGAAGTGCGTAGGCCAGTACTTTCATGGAAGACGACATTGTTTGTTCGTTTATATTTTTTTATGCACAAAACACTTTGAAAACAAACACACCTGAACTCAATCAGAGTATAGCGACACTGAAACACTGAACTGACATTTCGGTGCGATGACGATGCGAAGAAAGGGGTTTTTGTACATAAATGCGCCTTTTTCAAAAGGTAAAGGTAAACCCGTTTTAGTTTTTGCTTTCCCGTCCTATTGTTGTGTTCCATGCAAATGCTGGTAGTAGTAGCTAACAAGCTTTGTTTATTGTATTAGGAACCAGGTAAGCTGTTGCAGCACTCTCTTCATGAATCTATGCCTGTATCTTTACTTATTGGCACTAACTTATCTTTGTGGCTATAAAGCTAAAGTATCCATCGGATATATGGGAATTTTAAACGAGGTAGCTCTGACTCTGAGCCTGATATATGTAAGTAGTTAAACTCTTACTTTCTGTTTTCGGAGATGATTGAAAGAAACTTCTTTCTACTAATCAGTAGTATTTTTGTAACCACTCTTGTATGGAATCAAGTTTTCATAAGAGTTGAGATGGAAACAATCAACAAGAATTATGTTA
Source organism: Platycheirus rosarum (assembly GCA_963971375.1). Classification (NCBI taxonomy): domain Eukaryota; kingdom Metazoa; phylum Arthropoda; class Insecta; order Diptera; family Syrphidae; genus Platycheirus; species Platycheirus rosarum. Next base: position 117,487,027 of record OZ020509.1, on the reverse strand, counting down.
ATAAGACCAAGGCATTAATAATTAGTTAAAAACTGGCTAACAAAACTTGGTCAATATGCTCCTATCTTAATACAGATGAAAAAGCACATATCGTAATGGTGAACAGAAGTTACCAAAGAAGCAAAGACGTAGTGTCAGTGTGCCCAACTTCGACCAAAAAAGTATGGAAATCAGGTATCGGAAAAAATATCTACAAACGAGGCAATTCAGGAATTGTGACAAATCAATATGATCAAGGGTGCAGTGCAACTGTTTTCATCCCTGCCCTAGGAAAGAACAATGATCAAAAGATTTGTCCGTCAAAATTAATTGTCGATTACGAAACAATTCTTCACAAATGGCGACTGTTTTGTGGGGGACATTTAAACTTTACTTTTAATTTAATAACGAACAATTTCCCGAAGTCGCAGTTGAAGAAGTTAGTGCTGCAGTGAAAAACTTTCCTTTCCATAGGGATTGGGCCAGAAGAGAAACCTCCAGATTTCGGAAAATAGGTGGAAGATGAACAACACAATCTTACGACACATAGCTCAAATCGCAACTACAAACTACCATTTACAGGAGCGCACGAATCAATCTGTCATCCAGACGAAATGCTATTTAATCAAAATAAACGTCATCATGATTTCTCCTACTTCCTATAATCTAGATTGATTGAGTACCTATAATCACATAATCTACTCTATGAACGAAGCTTTTCAGACACACAGGCATGCATGATAAAAGGCTTATATCATGACAGAAATGATCTATTGTGAATGAACTCTTGTCAAAAATCACTTCAAATTCAAAAATCTATCCGCAAGCACATTCAACATCTACTTTTATCGGCAACTAAATGTTTTTATCGGCAACTCGTTGTTGTATTTGTAATATGTGTATAAGATCCTCCTTCGCTACGGATAGCTTAACCAAAAAACACACGCCTGATATCTTGATTTCGTGTTGAGTTTATAATCAATGCGTCAAAGCTTTAAATATTTCGAAATTTATAGACGTTCGATGTCAAAATTCTTCTTGACGTTTTTCGAAAGTGGTTCAATTCATTGTTAACCTCTTGGTTTTCGAGGGTATTGGAGCAGCTTTGCGTCTATCGCAATGTGATCCAATCAATTGTTCAGAAGATCTCTGTGTCCCTTATTTGTGATTGTTGAGACTACAGATAAATAAAATGCACGACACATGTAATAGCTTATACATATGAATGTGCGGTCACATTGTAGAATAAAATTTAAGAAAATTAAAGTAAAAATTAAAGCATTTATTCGATTTTTGTGACTTTTGATTGTTTGAATAAAGAACGTTAAATTATAATTTAAACGCCATTTTATTTCTTTGAGATATATTATAGAAAAGTAATTATTATTAAAATGTAAAACTGTGAATTTTTTTTTAAATCATAGGAACGGTTTTTAAATAAAACGGTTTTTTTAACAATTTAAAAAAAAAAAATAAAAAAAAATAATTCAAGTATACAAACTTAAGCATACAAATAACATAAATTTAACAACAAAAATAAAAAAAATCGCTTACCCGTTTTCAAAATATTGATTTTTCAAAAAAAAAAAATAATTTAAATATTAAAAATACAAAAAAAAAACTTTTCAAAAAAAATTAATGCGAAATTATTTAGGCTACCAACATCTTCTTGAAATCAATTTTGATAGTAATCGGATCACCAGTTTTCGAAGAAAAAACCGGTCCTATGGGGGGTACCGTTTTTAGCCCACCATATTATTTTTTTTTCACCAGAATATAATGCTTACCTACAGTTGTCTACCAATTTTTTCATAAAAATTCTTGCGGCCATTTCTAAAAAAAATAAGCTTCTACATAACGGTTATATGACAAGTACCGTTAATTTTTGCGCTAAAAAAAAACTGAAAAAACTCCTCTGTAAAATGTCAAAATAATTTTAAGTTTAAAATTTGAAGACAATGGGCCCAACCGTTTAGGCTACAGTCCAAAATACATCCGTACAGACAGACAGACAGAATTTTGCCAGTAACTCAAATATGTTTCTCCATCATCGTAATGTTACATTTCATTTTCATCTCATTTTTTTTGCACGAATGCATAAATTGCAATACAGTATCTATAATCGCAAGTAAAAACAGGGCTAATTTTTGATATGGATTCGTCGTTTGTGGCATATTTAGAGAAGAGATCTTGTGTGAACGAGCGCCTCATGCATGTTGTGTTGAAAATAGTTGTTGTACACAATGCATCCTGCAGATGATGTTAAATTAGAAAAAAAATTAATCCTCCGAATATTTTAACATTCCACATCACAGTATCAATATAATTAAAAGACGCAATATATGTCATATGACACCTACAATACACTTCCTTTTTTGAACAGGATTCTTGAAGTCCAAATTTGAGAAAATTCTAATCAAGCAAAGCATCCCTTAACAACATTGAAATGTTACATTACGTTCCAATCTTGTTCTTCTAACCCTATTTCTTCATACCTTTTGACTATACCATTTTAGTTTCAAAATGAGAATAGTTAACTTCAAAACGAGAATAGTAATCAATATGAGATTTTTTATCTAAATTTAATTTAAAATCATTATAAATAATAATACATATTACTAAAACATATGTTTTAAATTAAGGACTGCAGGGAATTTATTTTGAATGCTTGGGATGCAAGTAGCACACGTTGTTGGTGTAATTGTCTGCAAACCTTCTACTTTAAGGCTTTGTTAGGCACTTGCACTCTGTTCTCTTTAGAAAGAATCGGTTCTGCTGTTAAGAATCCTTAACAACTTTTGAGAGCTCTCTTTTAACGTAATTTATTACAACAGACCAAACAATTTCAAATGCGCATTGGACTATAGGGACCAAGTCTGAATATACTGTTGGCGCAAAATTCCTGCTCCTGCAGAACATCTTCAATTTGAAATGAAATGAATGAAATGAAAATTGAAATAACAAGGTGCATTGTCAATTACAATAACAACTGGATCACCATATTTAACATTTGCTTGACGAAGACAGGTTTTGATCCACTCTCTTCCATTGTCTCCATTCACGTTTCAAACGGCAAGTAATTGCGTTTTTCTTATATTATTTTTCTACTTTCTTAATTTTTTTAGACATTTTTCTGGGTTTTAAATTGAGCTGTAAAATTTTATTTTACAGTTTGTTGAAAACTATTGCCAAAATTGTTTTTTTAATTTTTACTTTAGGTATTCTCATATTTAATTTTTTATTATATAATTAAATGTTACTATTCCACATTGAAGTTTACTATTCTTATTTTTAAACTAAAATGGTATAGGCTAGAAGACTACATTATTTTTTGAATACTAACTTACATTGTAAATGATTACTAAGAGCCTACTTTAAATAACGATTACATGTTTTTATCAAGTTAGAAACACCTCAGATGACAAAACATAATTTTTTTAGTTATTTTAGCTGGTAATCTATAGTTAGCGCAGTATTGGAAGTCCCAATAAAATGCTATATTCACTCCATAATTCACTTTTCATTTAACCCTCGAAGTGACAACTGACGTCTTGTTGAATACATTTAGAAGGGTGTGTTCCAAATTCAACTCAGTTGTTGGACAGAGACATCCGGATAGAATATCCAACCATGACGTCATCAGTGACCCTTGATGACAGAATTAAATTCGGTTTTAGAAAAAAACTGCAGTAATATAAGTTTCAATTGATGCAGGTTTTGTCTAATGTCTTATTTGATTGATTCAATATACATTTACATTACATTACATATTGATTCTCTCCGTAGATAAATCTACGAAGCAGAGACACTTATGAGCACTGGCTGCTGAGGCCATCGGCTCAGACAATTACAAAGACAACACACAAGACGACATTGATACAGGACAGAACAGAAGATAGAAAGAGGACGGAAAAACAGAAAACACATAACACATGTCAACAGCACGCAGTTGGTTTCGAGACGGTCCACCATCTTTCCACTAACAACGCGCAACGATGCTTTATACATTTTAAGTCAACTAACACTTTGGATCCTTTCCAAAAATTTTATTTAATTTAGTCAATTTGGGTCACTGATGACGTCAAAATACAGGAAGGCGCTGTCTGGTAATCTTGTATCATGATACTCAACGAACATATCCTTAAATAATAAGATCTTACCAACCTTCACGTACATATTTTTTCTACATTCCAGTTGGTTGACATTACTTTCCAAGATTTATCTCAACTTATTATATTCACTAATTTCACTAACCTAATTATCGACACTTATTATTTGTTATTGTTTGCCGTATAAAATTTTACTGCGCTGGGTATACACTTACCAATAAAACACGGCTTTTGTTGCCTTACTATATCCATTACCTTAAAAAAGTTTAAATGAATAGAAAAACAATACTATTTGCACCTAGAAGTATGCAACGATTTAAGACTAGTTTTATCTTAAAAACTACAAGTAAAAGTTGCATTGCTGTGAAGAGTAATGCACTGAAGCATCTTGTTTAGCCAATAATTTGTATCATTATATAAGTACTGAGAAAGTTGTTTAAACATTCTTGTATTCTTTATTTGGTATACGATTGCTGGTATGGAAAAAATATTTATCCAAGTAATTGTAATTCTACTCAAAAAAGAATTCAAACCATATCACTGGCAAGCATGATATAAAGCTTAATATATCTTCAAGTAATACTATGTTTTCCCATTATATTAAATATTATTTCAAATAATTGTTTAAAACATACTCGTGAATAAGCCGGGCGTTATAATTCTGTTTTTTTTTTTCACCTTCAAAAAGGAGCTGCATGTAAGCTGAAAACAATTCTTAATTTTTAATTATGGTTAAATACCGCAACAACTTTCTGAAAAACATCGTTAGCAACTTTAAAACATCAATCATTCCTTCAACTTCATAATATTTAATCATTTAAATTAAAGTCAATTAAATTTTGTTTCCTTTAAAAGTTTTGTGATTGAAATTTTTGCACTTTAATCAAAAAATTGAATATTTTCAAAAACCAAAATAAAAATTAATTACCACAATAAATAATGGAAGCAATTTTTGTTCGAAAACGAAAAGAAAACATGCCGCATGTATTTATTTATGCAGCATATTGAATCTCGGTAATGGGAACTCAGAATCCTAGAACGCACACTGTTTGAGTTATACCACAAAATCCTTTGAGTGTTCACTCAGCATGGCTTTTCCAATAAAGCTCTTCCCGGTCTTGAAAGAAATATGTTTCGTTTTTTATAGAATTTCTCATGTGGTGTGTGTTTTGGGTTAGTAACGTGGAATGTGTGGATTATCTTGAGGCACACCTTTTAAATGAATACGTATGCGGGCTTATGTTTAACTCCTTTTAATTGGATGTCTTGTGTCTTGTGTGCAATTGTGAAACAAGGTTTTTTTTTAATGACCCATTTTTACTGTTTCCATTACTGCTCTATGTTTTGCTCTGTTGTTTTTTTGAGTGAATCTAACTTTTTTCTGTTGGGAACTTTTCACCGAATATGTCCACCCGGTTAATATATTTGAAATCATATGACACAGACTTGTGCATAGACCGTAGTCATTGAATTTGTTTTATATATGCTATATATCTCTAATGCTGGCAAGGTTCCACCACTGGCTTGTGGCTTAAATTCACTGCCTTACCTAAGCTCTTAAATACAGGGCAGTAAATTGACTTTAACAAGTGTGATAAGCTGTCGCCCTCACTCCATATCGAAAAAAATGTTTCAAAATATCCTCGCATTTAATTGTTGTTGTGGGCCATTCATAAGGCTCCTCTAAATTCTGGGTTTCTAATGGCTGGGTTTCACAACCTTAGCCATACCGGAAGTTCCTTGGCAAGGTGACTATACTCCTGATTTGTTTCTTACTTCTCATCCTGTTTAAACATAATATTAGTTGAACTTCTTCATATAGCACTTGGGACTGTTGTGTCATTTCAGCAAATTTCTCGACCTCCACCCATCCAATTATATAAAAGCTTCCCACTAGGACCGTTTGGCAATACGAGAAAACCAACTGGGATGGTATGATTAATTTCTTCCGTAAATTTACCTCGTCACTATGCTATGCTATTCAGAGTTGAAATGATCACAAATGTGATTCTTCTAGTGATGCGAACTTTAATTTCTTACAGAGTTAAAAGTTTCAAACCCAAATAAAAGTCTTAGTTTAACTCTGAATGTAAAAAAAAACTATCAGGCTCAAAGAAGTAAGATTCCGTCCAAAAAACCCAACCCTAAACTGGAAAATCGGAAAAAGCATAAGCAAGTAAGAAACTCATGCAACTCCGTTATTGAAAGAACCAAATTTTGCATGACCAAAAATTAGGGCAAAAAAATTCTGCAATGACCCAAAGGCAGTAAAAATGTTTGGTCATTTGAAAAAAAATATTAAAAACTCCTGAATATCTTCGATTCCCGCTCATCGACAATAACAAACCAACAGTTTATTCTTCAGAGAAGGCAAAATTGCTCGCAGCATATTTGGCTGCTTAGTGCTCAACGTTGCTGCAAAGCAATGTTGCCCATTCTGTACTTAATGTAAATTATTCCATGAAAAATATTTTTTTCCGTGATGCCAAAACCTGACATGGCTATGTTTAGCTCGTCTCTATAAATGCTATCGTACGCGGCCTTCAAATCGACAAAGAGGTGGTGGGTATCGATTTAAAATCTTGGGTAGTTTCCAGGATCTGCCGTAGCGTGAACATTTGATCGATTGTTGACTTTCCGGGTCTGAAACCACACTGATAGGGGCCAATCAGGTTGCTGACGTTCACATAGTACGGCAGAGAGGATCTTGTAGGCGATATTCAGGAGACTTATTCCACTATTAGTTGGCGCAGTTTAGAGGGTCTCCTTTCTTGTGGATCGGGCAAACGATGCTGAGGTTCCATTCATCAGGCATATTTTCTTCTGACCAAACTTTAGAGATGAGTTGGTGTATGCACTCCACCAGGTCATCTCCGGCTGCTTTAAAATGTTCGGCGGGTAGTCCGTCGGGTCCAGCAGCTTTGTTGTTTTTTAGTTTAGATATTGCTATCCTTACTTCATTTTGGTCAGGTGGACGGAAGTTTTGTCTGTCATCATCCATGTTGAATGGTTCATTCTGCCTGACAGCGGGATTTTGGTCTTCATCGCCGTTTAACAGTTTGCAGAAATGGTCCTTCCATGTACTCAGCACCAACTGTGACTCTACTACGAGGTTTCCATTCCTATCTCTACAGTCTTCTGTGCGGGTTTTTTCCTGGGCACGTTCTTTTTACCTGTTGGTAAAACTTCCGCACGTTATTCCTGGAGTAGCATGTCTCAATATCATCGATCGCGCGCTTCTCATGCTCTCTCTTTTTCTTTTGGAGAAGCCGGTGTTCTTCTCATCTTTTCTGCTCGTAGAGCTCGCGAGCAGCTTTCGTCTTTCTTTGCGGCGCCGCTTTATATGCCTCTTGTTTGGCTGCATGGGCCTGCCTGCATCCGTTATCGAACCATAGGTTTCGTGGTGGTATGCCCGATGAATGGAATCTCAGCATAATTTGCCCGATCCTTAAAAAAGGAGACCCTCTGAGCTGCACCAACTATAGGGGTATCAGTCTCCTCAACATCGCCTATAAGATCTTTTCTGCTGTATTGTGTGAACGCCTAAAGTTATTCGTCAACAACCTGATAGGTCCATATCAGTGCGGTTTTAGGCCAGGAAAGTCCACTATCGATCAAATATTCACATTACGGCAGATCTCGGAAAAAACTCAAGAACTTCAAATCGATACCCACCACCTTTTCATCTATTTCAATGCCGCGTACGACAGCATTTATAGAAACGAGTTATATAGAGCAGTTTTAACATCCCTGCCAAAATCGTCCGCCTGTGTAAAATGACGATGGAAAACGCACGCTGTTCCGTCAAGGTCGGTAAAGACCTCACCGACACCTTTGAAGTCAAAAAAGGATTTAGACAAGGCGATGCTCTGTCGTGCGACTTTTTCAACATCATACTTGAAAGAATAGTGCAGAACTCTCACACCAACACCACAGGCACGATCTTTCAAAAATCCGTCCAATTACTCGCATACGCCGACGATATTGACATAATCGGAAGAACGCAGCGTGATGCCAGTAGCGCTTTTGTGAGTATTGAGACGGAAGCGGCAAAGATGGGTTTAGCAGTCAATGAGGGCAAAACCAAGTATATGCTGTCATCAAGAAGAGGCACTCAACATCGACGTCTTGGACAAAACATCACCATAGACAGCTATAACTTGGAGGTAGTTAGGGACTTTGTCTACCTGGGCTCCGCTATTAACTCAGACAACAACACCAGCGCCGAAATAAAAAGAAGAACAACTCTTGCCAATCGCTGCTTCTTTGGGCTTAGAAGGCAATTGAGTAGCAAAGCCCTCTCTCGGGCAACTAAACTTTATAAGACCCTCATCATTCCAGTCCCAGTCATCTATGGTGCAGACGCATGGACGCTGTCAAAAGCGGATAAGGACACTTTAGGCTGTTTCGAGAGAAAGATTCACCGGGTGATTTTTGGTCCCATATGCATAAACGAAGAGTGTAGAAGAAGATACAATGAAGAACTTTACCGGCTGTACAGTGACACAGATCTAGCCAAAAGAGTAAAAGTTCAACGTCTCAGATGGCTGGATCATATAAAGCGGATGGACATCAATGCTCCGGCCCGGAAAATCTTCGAATCTAGCCCAGTGGGACGGAACAGTAGAGGAAGACCGAGACTCAGGTGGCGCATACAAGTGGAAAAAGACCTCAACCGAAGCCACGTGCGAAACTGGAGACCCGTAATACTCGTATCACTCGGAATGCTCATCAGTTCACGTTTGAGCCATCAACCGGGAACCATCAAGATTCTTTTTTTAACCGTACAACACGAATTGGAAATAGTTTACCCGTCGCAGTTTTACTTTGCCATTTCAATTTCAAAGCATTAAATACCAATGTTAATCGACATCCTCTATCACTCCTTCCTTAACTTCCCAATGGTCACGTGGTGCGCTAAACATTATAAAGTGGAATACTAATTCATTGTGTGCGTTAACAATATATAAATATAAAAAAAACAGCATTGGGAACAAATGATTCATCATCTATAATGTTGAATAACTACCTACTAAAAAAACAATTCTGAACTGAATTAACGCTGCTCTGCTCCACTCCTCTGCCTAATGACAGTCTTTGCCATCGAAAAAATACTAGCTTTTTATTAAGGAACCTTAATTAATTCCATTGTAGTTTTAACTATTGTTTCTCATCAAACTCAAACATTTTTCAAGGGAAAATTTATACTAAATTTAAGTTTAAAATGCAAAAACCGAAGATCAACAGATGCTTATCCCAAGGAATTTCAGAAAAGAACAAAGTTTCTTAAATAACTTTAGAGTAATGAGAGGACCAAGTCCTACTTGGAAAGTTTTAAAAACTTCCTTATTGGGAGTTTCTGCAGATGCAAAACGGAACTTTGAAAATACAATTGCAAAATGTCAAATAACTTTTTCCTTTCTTCCTTAAGCATTATTCAATTTGTTTGTAGAGTGCGGCGCAAAATAATCACAACATTGTGTCCAGTGAATTGAAGTTTTTCTTCCTTGAGCACCTGGTAATTATTTAATAATTCCTTGTCAAACGAAACGAAAATATTCAAACTGCATTGTAATTGTAAGTTAAATGAAATTTATTGCAAATCTGAGGTTGCAACTTGCAAGACTTTTTTTGTGATACATGAATTTTATTGACAAGTTAAAAAAAAATCAAAATAACAATCAAACATGACATTACCTTGATAGAAAAATAAAATGAAAATCCTTTCTTTATGTCTGTGATGTGTTTGTCCGTCTGAAATTCTAACGCTCTGTGTGTATTAAAAAGAATTTTTTTGGTTGACACCCAAGAGTCGGATGCTAATTTTTCAAAGTTTTACTTCTTACATTTTGTTTTCCAAAATCGTTAAGTTCACCTTGTTTCTTGCCTAGATGTAACATCGTTAAACGTTAACAGGCTCAATTAATCTTTTTTTTAATAAATCGAAATGAAATACATTTTTTTAATGTGTTTACATACTTCCTCACATATTTTTCATGAAACAAAAAATACAGCCCAAAAACATGCAATACTTTGGCCCAACAAATTTGATGAACTCAACTTTCTGATTAAAAGTTCAACGATCCGAAAAAATTATGTTAAATTTTTACTACTTTTCAGTGAATACCATTAACCTTTTCTCTTAAAATTGATATTATTTAGAATGGAAAAAAAAAAATTAACAGAATGGTTTAAAAATTTAATTTTCATTTGATGGTGATGGTTAGGGAAAAGGTTTCGTTGGTCATATCAAAGATCAAACCAGTCATCAGAAATGGAGAATTCAACTTATTTTATAATGGAGTGTGTAATGGTTGATTGGACTCCAGACCAGAAAATCATCTCCATGTGGCTCCCCCTCCTCCATTGCGCTTGTTAGTTGCAATGTGGGTGAAGGTAAGGAAGACGATGAAGTAGAAGAAAACAACTTTTACAATAGTTGACCGGTCATGGAATGTGCATTGAAAAGAATAAATAAATATGAACTTTAACAATGAAACCTTGCTTCAGCGAGAATGAATTGTACAGGGTGCACCATAAAAACAATTGACTTTGAAAAAAAGAGAACAATCTTGATCGTCAAAGAAGGAGTTGGTTAGACTTTTGCTGATCCAAAAAAATTTTAGCAGCCGTTAGTCCATCTAAAGCTTTAGTTTTGTCAAGGTAGTTCAACACACTCATAAGTTGCAAGTGAGGACCTGGCAACGGGCTTGTGAAGTAGAAGAAGCTATAACTTTTGCAAATGGCAATTCTGTTTTGGCATTTTTTGAAATGACCAAATGCAGAATACACGTCAGTTAACCTTGGAACGTTTATATCCGGGGAGTGCGAGGGTTCGGCCTCAAGCGAAGATGTCAAAGAGAACCCTAGAATATCGAGCAGGGGGTCAATTCCCGATCTGTGAAAATGTGAAATGATAATAAGCATATCATTTCAGTTTTCATAGAGGCTTTTCATTTTATCATTTAATGAACTCGCTTTATGCGGTTCCCGATCTCATTGTAATAAATCGCTGTCATAGTGTGTACTAAATGAAAATGGAGTTCCTTTTTTCAGATTTCGTTCTTGATTATATTGCATTGGAAGAGTTATTATATTTATTAATTAAATATCCACAAAGTTCGTAAAAAAAAAAATAAACAAAAATAGTATAAGAAATTGCCCGTAGAATGAATCGATTCCCCATGATTTGCCTTTGATATACCTATAGATGGTTGCTTGAACTCAAAATGGCGGTGCCTTCACGGGATGATTTGGTTGTGAAAAGTAATTTATCATTGTGAAAAGTTTCTGACGTTTGTTTTCATTTTTTCATAGATCTAGAATCAAATTTAGCGTGAAGAGTCAACAAATTTATCATTTCACAGTTTCACAGATCGGGAATTGATCCCCAGACTACAAGCTACGAAATAATAATTATCGGCGAATACAATTAATTTTCATGACGGATCATCGTAATAAGCTTTATGTTTATGTAAAAAACGTTAAGAAAACGCAGAAAAAAATGTTTTTATTAAAGAGCCCGATTTGTTTATAAAAAAAGATTTTCTTATCTATTTACATAAAGATTTTTATTATAAAAAGCTTCAATTATTCATAGACAAATAAAATATTTACTATTCTTCTGTTTCTATATGACAATGCCTATCATTTTCTCTCGTTTTTCTCAGTAATTTACTTTATTTACTGTTTTTTACCCTTTTTACGAGTTTTTTACGTTATTTACGGTATTCTTACGTTTTGTACATCACTGTCGGGCCAAACGCTTACTATTAATGAGGAGCAAGAAGGAACTCTCATTTGAATCATACTTACTCGTCTTAAAGGCAGTAAAAATGTTTGGTGGTTTAAAAAAATTATTTGAATTTGTCTGTTGTTAATCGAAGAATCTGATGAAACTATAGTAAAAAACTTTTTGAAGATATTTAGAATGCAACTCCTAGATGTCAATCGTTAATTTGTTTTGAATACAAACAGAATGTAAGGCTTATAAAAAGTATTAAAAATCACACGTCTTAAATAACAAGGAATTTATAAAAAATGTATTTCGAAAATTGTAGGACCGGTTTTGATAAAATCCTGTTTTTATTTTTAGTTTTTTGAAAAAAAAAATATTTTTTTAAATTTTGGTATGCAGTTTTTTAGAATTTATTAAAATACATGTGACTATAAAATTAAAAATATTTTTTTTATTAGTATTCAAAATATTGATTTTTCAAAAAAAAAAATCCAAAAATTAATTTTAATTATAAAAAAAAGTTATTCAAAATTTTGATATGCAAAATTAATTTGGCTACCTAGATCTTCTTAAATATAAAATTTGACAGAACTCCAAAGAGCCGTAACCGAGAAAGCCAAAAATTAAAAAAAAACCGTTGTATGAAAGGTCCCGTTAATAGAGTTTTCCCGTATATGTGGTTCTAATCAAATAATAGCCAATACCAACAAAAAAAAATCTCAAAAATGTTCATTAAAATCGTTGGAGCCGTTTTCGAGAAAAATAAGATATTCCTAAACGTTTATATGGCAGGTACCGTTATTTTTAGGACTAAACATACAATTTCAATTTTCCCTCTGGGGATTGCCAAAATAATCACATACGCCAAATTTGAAGATAATCGCTTAAGCCGTTTAGGCTGCAGCTCGTTATACATACTGATAGACAGACAGACAGACAGACATTTTTTCTCGATCACTTTTTTAGACTTCTCTATGATCGTAATGTCATGTTTGATTTTTATCTCAATTTTTCTAATATTCACGAATCCTAAACTTGCCTTATTGCCTTATAGTCCCTATAATCGCAAGTAAAGAGGAAAAACTTCAGTCTGTTGACTGGACATCGATGTTCTGAGTAATTTGCGCCACACTCAACAAAGGTGAATAATCCTTAGGAAAGGCCAGGAGAATAGTTACTTAAGAGTTTGCAACTGTATTCTTAAAGTTCCCTTCCCAACGAGGAAGTTTTTAAAACTTTCCAAGTAAAACTTGGTCCTCTCATTATTTTAAAGCTATTTAAGAAACTTTTTTCTTTTCTGACATCCCTTCCGATAAGCATCTGTTGACTTTCGGTTTTTTTGAATTTTAAACATAACGAAACTTAGCGTAATTTTTTGTTATATGTACCTAAATGTTTCACCTGAAAAAGTTATTGCGCTTGAAGAGATACATTAATTAATAGTTTATATGTAAAGGAATTAATTAAGAAAGAGAAATATCAATTTTATACTTGCGAGGTTCCGTGATAGAAAGTTAGATTTTTTAATGGCCATCACCTTCATTAGGTAGAGGAGTAAAGCAGAGCCAGAGCGAAAATAGTTCAAGTTAGAATTGTTTTTTAGCTGATTATAGATGATGAATCATTTATTGCCGATGTTTTTGTTTATATTGTACACGCGCACAAGAGATTAGTGTTCCCCTTATAATGTTTGGTGCACTGCGAGCGCATTGGGAAGTTATGGAAGAAGGCAATGGCAACGAAAAATAGCTCCTAAACTATTCCAAATTCGTGTTGTTCGGTTAAAAAAAGAATCTCTATACTTCACGGTACATGCGAAATTGAGTTCAAGCGTGAACTGATCAACATTCCGAGTGTGAAAAGTATTACGGGTGAAATTTTTCAAGGGGGGGGGGGGAGTGCGGCTGGCTACCTCGATTGAAATTTTTTTTTTTTAAACCATAAAACAAGGAAAGATATGAAACATTGCATTGTTGTTCGAGAGAGGCAACTGTTTCAGAGACATTTCTATTTCCTATTAATCTTAACGCTCCTTTTTGTATTCTATCAAGCAAGTGAAGCGATGTTTGCGAAGCACCTGCCCAGAGGCGGGAGTTGCACTCGAGTTTTGGGCATATAAATGCTTTGCAAATTGTCGTCAGATCAGTACGGAAAAAAACTTCTTGCATCGATAAAGCAGTTAATAGCATTTTTGGCCAAACCAAGTATTTGGTCGTTCCAAAGCAGCTCGTCGTTGACACACATACCGAGTAATGACAGATATTCGGTTTCTTTGATACAAGTGCTTCGATTTGGGCTTCTATAAATAAAACAGTAATGAATGAATGAAGACCAAGATGCCCAGAAGTAATGGGCTGCGAAGCCTTCTTTTTCCAATCAACGTGATTTTTAAATAAGTATCAAGAATAGTCTTTCCTGTCAATCCATTATGCTGGAAGTTCATAATTATGATGTTTTAATGTGGAATCCACACTCTGCTTATGAACTCATATTTTTTCACAAGAAATATGAGATGAATTTTAACAATAGAATTAATAATAAAAAATTATGTTTTTAAATAGTCAATATGTTGCTTCTTTCGTTCCCACAGCTAACAAGTGTTATGTGTTAAACAATCAAAGAAAAACAGCACGACTAGGTCACACGTACTTGCTCTTATGTGCCTATGAGAAGATCCTTAACAGAAACAAGCTACATTTAAAAAGTGCCAACAGCACAACAATTAACGGTTTTTAGTAAATATGGATTACGCCATCTTACGTCTCAAATATTTATGAATTTATGAAAAAAACTATTGTAGGACGGATTTTGATAAAATCCTGTTTTTTATTATTAGTTTTTTTTTTTAAAAAAAAAATGTTTGTTAACATTTTGGTATGCAGTTTCTTAGAGTTTGTTAATAAACAGCTAATCATAAAATTTAAAATATTCTTTTTGGAATAATTTTAAAAATATTTATTTATTTTAAATATTTATTACCTATATTAAATTATTAAGATATAATGGTAAGAAGTAATTTGAGAACGCCGAAAATTAAAAAAAACGTTATATGAAAGGTAAATCCCGTAAATTTGGTTTAAATGAATATTACTAGTATCTACAAAAAAACTTTAAAACTTTCATTAAAATCGTTGCAGCTGTTTTCGAGAAAAATAAGTTTTTTCTTAACCTGGCAGGTACCGTAATTTTTAATTTCCCTCTGAGGAATGTCAAAAGAATCATACATACCAAATTTGATGGTAATCACTTTAGTTTAGTTTTAGTTTAGTTTATTTAATTCAATGTAGGCTTACACATTAAGAATAAAGTTCTTATAAATAAGTGTTAAGCTAATTATTGGTATAATGCTTTGAAGAAAACTACTATAAATTATGAAGTGTTAATTATACATTCTTGATGCTTCAAAAAAAAAAAAAAAAAAATAAAATAAAAAAAAATTAAAAATTGAACGCAAAATTATATAAAACAGAGTAAAAAAAGAGTTATAAATGTACACCTTTTACAAAAATCAAAAATAATAAAAAGAAAAATACAAAAGGAAAAAAATACATTACATCTCTATTGAATAGCAAAACATTAAAGGAAAGATTTATTAAGAAAAACAGAATTAATTTTGAAAATAAGCATTGGGCTTCGCCACTTACTCTCCTTAAGTGCCTTGGAAGCAAGTTCCACAGTCGGATGGCGTTAACAAAAAACTGGCGCTGTGATGTTAGGCATGAATAACGTGGATGAATGAGTTGCTGAGATCTGCTAGAGGAACAAAACTGTATCCTGTTGAATAGACTGCATGGTTGTTGGTTTTGAATTATATTGAATAATAATATGAGGGTTCGAAAGCGCATAAGGTGATCAAGGGAAATGTCATATATTTGTATTGAGAAATTAGAAACATGATCAAATCTTCGCAACCCATATATATAGCGCGCGGTATTATTAAAAGCAACATTAAGCCTTCTCCTGCTGATAGCATCGCATTCACAGAAAATTTCACATTCGTAATTGAGAATCGGTAATACTAACGTTTTAGCCAGAAGCATCCGTGTTTAAGAGGGGTGTAATACTGAGAAGCCCACAACCTACGTAATACTCCATAAACTTTACCGACGGCAGAATTAATGTGCATCTCCCAAGACAGCGTTCTATTGAACAACATTCCAAGATTTTTGGCAGTATTGACGTAAGAAATGCTCGAGTTGTTTAAGTACAAGCTAGAAAAATAATTCAAGTTCAAGGTTTTCCTGCTAATGACAATGTATTTTGATTTCAGAGGATTCAAGAACAAACCATTTGATACCAACCAGCGATAATTTTCTTCAAGGTTCCTATAATAGTGTCTGCACAGTCTTCAATAAGTCCCAAGGGACAACTTTTATATAGCTGAACATCATCAGCATACACCTGAACAGAGGAACCAGCAATTTTTGATGGGAGTTCATTTATATAAAGCGAGAACAGAAGAGGCCCCTAGATCGAACCCTGAGGAACTCCTCTAGTGGTCGGAAGGAAACTTGAAATTTTATTACCAACTGAAACAGTTTGTTTTCTATCACGAAGGTAGTTCGATAACAAAAGAACAGCAGATGATGAAAAGCCATAAAATAATGATAGTTTGCGGCACAGATTAGCGTGATCTACTGTATCGAACGCTTTGGAAAAGTCATATCCTGTCATTATTATAGTATTGAACGTGTGTGTAATATACGGTAAGATAATGGGTAAAAGTGATTTAATAAATACAGGATGTATTCCATCAATCCCTACAGCATTAGCCCTAATAGATAAAACGCTTTCAACTATGTCAGTGGCTTCCACACAACTAAACTCAAAACGAGCTTCTGAAGAATATCCATTAGGAGGCCTAGATATTGTAATTGAACTGCTGGAAAGTGCTGGGAACGGTAATGAGACGAAGTCATGATTTAAAGAACCAACATTTATATTCATATCACAGTTCAGGTTCTTTTTGGCTTACCGCTTTCTCCCTCAAGTTCTTCCATAGTTGACGTCCATTCATTGATGAACATAATTTTCTTTTAAGGCTGCTCTGACCAGGGCTAGGGGAGCTTTTGCCCTGACAAGACAGTTGTTTTATAGCAGCCGCCTTGATAGCAGGGTGAAAGTGATTTGCTACATGGCCCTAATCAGGCCGATGATTGCCTATGGATGCCCTGTGTGGTTCAACGTTGCACCATCTCTAATGGAAAAGATTCGGGTGTTCGAGAGACAGTGCCTTCGCACTTGTTTCGGACTTTATAGAACACCAGAGTCGGAGTACAAACATCATTATTCCAACGAGGTTCTATACAACGGCGCCAATACAAACAGGATAGATAACTTTTTAATTAAGGTCATTCGCGGACACATTGCAAGGGCGATGACCTCAACTAATGGACAAATCTTCGGGGCTTACTACCCCCAAGATGAATATTTTGAAAGCACACGTTCGAGTGGTTTTATCCCGCCCGAGGCTTTCCTATACCTTGATAGTCGAGGGCTGATTCAGGATAGATCGGCGATTCCGTTGATCTACCATGTCGGCCGCAGAACAGTCGATAGGCGGCTCCTCTACGACCGAGACATAGTCGCTGGGAGCGAAGCAGAGCGCCTCCGTTTCAGTAAGGCCGTGCCCGACCGGGATCGGAAGGAAGCCCTGGATCAGGTCCACCAGTTTTGGTGGCTTACCTAGAACCCGATAAGTTTCAGTCGACATAGACGAAATATCGCCTATAGCCGACTACATTTATCTTTAGTATCTTTAAGTTAGGTAGGGCAGTTGCGGCGGCACCAAAAAAAAAAAAATTATAAAATAAAAAAAAAGCTTGCTGTGGCTGTTCTAGATTTAAGTATTTTTAGGTTTATTTTAAGTAATTTTAAGTTTATTTTTTTTTAGTTTATTTAAGTTAGTTTTAATTAGTCTAAGATAGGTTAAGCAAAAAAGCTCAGATACGCAGTTTCATTTTTCTGATAAAAAATAAAACCCTTCATTGATAAGATAAATTAAAGTTATTTTTAGGCCGAAAGGCAATTAATTTAAGTTAAAGATTAATTTAGAGCGCCCGCAAAGGGGCAGTTGATAGTTTTAGCTAGTTTTAAGATTTTTGTCTAGCATTTAAGTAGATATGAGTAAAAGTAAAATAAAAATCGTTTAAAAGTAAAAGTAAAATAATTTTCTTTTATAGAATTAAATTTTTCTGGTTCGTATTTTGCACGACCTGGTCCCGCTGTACTATAAGTCTACAAATTTCGTTGGTAAACCAAGGACGTTCACCATGTTTTATTGTTTTATTTCTCAGTGGGACGCATCTATTAAACAAGCTAGCTATATTATTGTTCAGAAACTCAATTTTCTCATCAGGGGAGAGAACATGGTAAACCTGTTCCCAATCAACACTTCGAGTGCTAAGCTCTAACCCAGAATAGTCAATATGCCTGAAATCTCTGTATATATAAGAATTTGGAGGACTTTCCACATTGTAGTTGAAACATAGAAAAATGAGATCGTGTTTTGAAAATGCAGCAGCAGATAACTGATCATATAAAATGACTTCATTCACATCGCTAACGAAGAAAACATCTAACAGGGTTTGGGAATTCCTAGAAAAATGCGTTGCAACTGAAGTGTTAACCGGAGTCAGGTTAAATGTTCCCATGCCCTCGACGAGAAAAGTCTGGTTTAAAAGATTGCTGTTGAGATCTCCACATATAACTATCTTAGATGGGGCCAAAGTTATTGTTTCCAAAATAGTAAGCAAAGGACTAACATCTACATCATTATTAGGTCTGTAAACTACCCCTAAAAGAAGAGTACCTTCGTCATCCATTATGTCAAGAACAAATAATCCAACTCACTACCCGCTGGCGACTTACAATTGATTTTGCATGAAATACCATTAGGGACATAAATAGCGGCTCCTCCACCTCTCCTCCCATATCTATCAGCACGAAAAAGCCTGAAACAACTCAAATAGTACATGGAATCAATATTTTTAGCCGAAACCCCGGTTTCAGAAACACAGATTATATCAACAACTAAACTCGTCAATTTTGCTATATAAGCTTTGAGCATTTAAATGACAAACGCCTAACCCCGTCTTTTGTTTGCAGAGGATTTGAATCATCGAGCGAAGAATTCTATCACCACCACCGACCGTAGAATCGTCACCATTTTCATCGTAATTCATACCTATATAATAGGGGAAAAATAATAATGCACCAAAATTCGAATAAGCGGATCAACCAGAATCAAAACAACAAACCGATTTCCAATCATTCTGTTTAAATAAGTGATAAATATTCACCTAGACAAATAGTAGAAAAATAGAAAATTATTAGGCAATAGAGATGTTATGTAGTACAACATAAAATTTTAAAAAAATGTGAAATTTAAATAGTACAAATTAAAAAAAAAGAAAAAAAAAATGGTGTACAATTCCAGAAATTACTGGTTTAAAATTAGAAAAATAAAATAAAATTATAATATGAAAATGAATATATATATTTATAAAAAAAAAGATAATAAATTAGCCGTTTAGGCTGTAGGTCAATATACATACAAACAGACTGACATTTGTATATTTTTTGTAACGTAATTTTTTATGCTTCTCTATGATCGTAATGTCATATTTGATTGTTATCTCAATTTTATTTATATTCACGAATCCTAAACATCCCTTATAGTACCTATAATCGCAAGTAAAAACGAACTTTTTCTGTGCCACCAACATGTGTGTCTTAACAACAATGTTGTTTAATAAATAAATCCAAAAGTATATGAGACAGTTGAGAAGAGTTTCGCCGACACTTTTTTTCCAATCCTACACGAAGTGATCCACAAATGCGGATTTTTAAAGTCATTAATTGAGTATTCACTAAGAGGGTTTGTAAGTAGTCTGTATACAAATATTTATCTTTTCTTATTTATCAAACTTTTGCGACCATTTACTCCATATATTTCAGCCACATGGTAAGTGTATAAGTGTATTTAAAAGCTAATAAGTTGAACCGACCTTGAAAATAGATACAATAACTATTCTCAATTTGCGCCATAACACTCAACTTCCTAGTATGTAACTTAAAGCCGTTCATGTTCAACGTTATGCGTCATAAGTTTTTACACAAACTACGGCGCATTAGATGGTTAATGTGAGCATTATAAATTCCAACAGCGACGTTTCAATTTAATAAAATTAATTATAATAATTGTATCTTTTGAATGGATCGAAGCTCTGAATCATGCGAAAAAGCACAGAAGTTAATGGGTATCAAGTCCAATGAATGCTACACGAATTTCAATTAATGGAATCAAATTGAATGAAAAATCATTAAATTTTCAAGAGACTTTTGTATTGATTGTTTTTTTTTTTATTTATAAAATACCATTGAAAAATATAGCACCAGTAGGAAGAAGAAATTTAGTGCATGAATTAAAAGTTAAGTTAAAATAAATTTCAAAATGTTTGCTCTAATTTTATGAATTTGAATAGTAGATCATGTTGATTGCAAGTCCCGTGTAAATTCAACTTGAACACTAGTACTAATTTAACATGGGTCATGTAGATTTCACAGGAAAGCATTGCTAGTTTTACAGTGAATCATGTTAATTTATTGAAGTTTCAGAGTAAACTTAACATGGTTACCAGGATAAATTTGACAAGTTGGTTCATCAACTGTTTCGTGTTGGTTTGACATAGTTTACAGCTTTAATTGAACTATTTTGTCATGTTATCTTAACACTTTTTTTAATGTTAATAGAACCTATCATGTCAATATCTTATATCTGATTAAAAATTAACAAAATAATAATAAATTAAAAAAATAATAATAAACTGTTAATTTCTGATTGATGATTTAAAATGGTTTTTACTCTAGGTTTAAACGTGTTCTATTGTTTCGTGAACTGCTTGATAAAGTTTTGCACCATTGTAATGTAATGTAAATATAATAAATACAATGTCTATCGCATCATCAAGGAGATGGCGTGTACTATAGGTACTATTGACTCATGTTGAATTTTTTTTTCTTAACCGATTCAAAGATTATTTGAAATTTTATCTTTGAGATGAGATGCTGGCCGTAAGGGATTCCTTTGGAGGTTATTTGAGACTCGATCGGAAAAGACTTGGAAATTTCTTGCGATTGCAGTAGTCCGACGTTAAACTTCCTCACAGTATTAGACGTACCTTGGCTACATCTTGTGTTGAAACAAACTATTTATATATTTTATATAATATAATTTAAATTTTAATATGAAATGTGAACTATAGCAAATATGTGGTACCCAGTCGTGCAATTAATTTAACTTCTAGGTGCCAAGGTTGATTTAAAATAGACATTCTGTGAAATGTGATATTTTAATGAAAATATTTAATAGGTACATATCGCTTGCCGTCACATAAAGCTCTTCCAAATAATATTTTATTGTCATTCCCAGAGAAAAGAAAGAAGGAATACCTCACAAATCTATCAGGTCACACTTGGACATTTCCTACGAAAAATAATACGAAAAAGGACGAAATTCTGATTTCAACTTTATGAAATTAACTTTTGTAAATTAATTAAAGTGATTCTTGGAAACTGATGTATAAGCCAATGAATCGTGACTGGACTTTTCCACCGACGCAGTTGACATGGTATACATTTTCCTATACAAACTCCATTGATTCACCGACGAACCTACATCACCTACTCACAAGAAATTGATTGATTATGTAGATACCTCATCGCCAATGGAAACTTGTTGGATCCCAAATGTGCAGGGTGTGGCTCACAACAGGCCGTAGTTACTTTTCAGATACTTATCCACTTATCACACTTACCAAAAATAGAAGAAAAAATAATTTTCTACCAAACCCACGTGTTTGTGGACCAAATACCAAAGAAACAAGTTTACTAGACCTGGTTTCAAATAAATAAAAAAATAAAAAATAAAAAAAGACATTTTTTTTCGAATTGTAAAAAGTTACAGAATAATTTATTTTTTATTTTATATTTCGTATGTCTTGTCTTAAATAAAATGTCGCTCCATATTTATCCCCATTTTGAGCCACATCCAATTATGCGAGTGTGTGTGTGAATATTTTTGAAACTCCAAAACATTTTTTTTTTAAATTAACTTAGACAACTTCACGCCATTTAATTTTTTTATCAAATCTCAAAGATACACATAATATCCAACTCTTAAAAATAAATTATTAATTTTCACTCTTGATGGCTTCTGATGATTTTTCTGTCGTTTTGCTTGCATCATCTACTTTGGGTTCAGTGGTTGATGCTTCGGATTCGATGGGCTTGGTGATTTCCTCGACGGGTGCAACAGGTGCTTCTTTGATGGCATCAACTTTGGAGTCCACAGATGCAACGGGTGCCTTAGATGATGGGGTGCTTTCTTCAGCAGATGGTGTGACAATGATGACCTTTGGTGTTGTTTCAGCCTCTGGCTTCTTGGCTTCCTCGACGACCTTAGGGGTGAGGACTTCTTCGACGGGTGATGAAGGGGCGGCTAGGCTATCTTCAGCAACTGGTGCAGATTCGGGCTTAGCTTCAGTCTTTTCTTCTTGCTTGGGTACAATTGGGTCGACAACAACTTCTAATACAGCCATCGACACTGGTGCGTCCTCAACTAGTTTCACCACTGGTGCAGATTCTGCTGCAACAGCTTGTTCAACAGCAGCTTCTACTGCCGCAGCCAAGGGTTCGACTGTGTTTTCAACAATAGCAACAGCTGGCTCATTGGCTGCCACTACTTCAACAATTGGTGCTGGAACAACCAATTCAGCTGCATTGGTGATTTCTGGTGCTGAAGATGCCTTGATTTCCTCGCTGCTTTCCTTGCTAGTTTCCTTAGATTCTCCAGATTCAGCCGAACTGCTGTCTTCACTCTTACTCTTGTTTTCCTCACTGCTGTCAGCCTTGGAAATAGTTACAACTGGAACTACAGACAAAATTGTTGATTCAGTATCCTTTGTGGCTTCTGCTACAACTTCTGCTTCCTTAATGGTAGGCTTATCTTCACTCACAACAACTTTTGGCTCTGCAATTTTATCTTCCACCACTGCCACAGCTGGTACAGATGCTACAGCAGTCACTGCTGGTGCTAGCGAATCCTCCAAAGGACGACATTGTGCAACTCCCAACAAGAAACCAATTGCAACAACAAATACAATTTTATTTTTCATCTGAGACGACACCATTTCGATCGATCGAGCGTACCGTTTGACTACGACTTTAAAACTGTTTTTGTGCCTAAGAAAAGTCCAGTATTTTGTTTTTCAACCGGTTCTCATTGACTTCGGGTATTCGGGCCAGAAACCAGAAATATATAAGAAGAAATAAAATCGCTTGGACTTGGGAAGTAGAAGATACTTGTTTGCCTAGGCAAAAAATTGCATAATACATGAAGCATTCTCTTTTTGGATCGCGTTTTTATACATCTGAGTGGAGACTCGGAATACTGATTTACTTGTAAAAATGGTGGAAAAAAAATAACACCACGCTGAAAGAACTTATCTACAGATGTATCTGTAGCTTTTGGTATATAGATAGAGTATCTTATGTTAGTTAATGACATCTCGAAGAATTGTATCTGAGCTGGAGCTGGGCATTGGTGGATTGGCTTTAAGCGGGACACTTGTACATAAGAGAAGTCCATTTGGCTTCTTTGGTTGTGGTTAAGGCTTGTTTGTTGGCATTTAATTGGTATGAGTCTGCGCGCAGGCTTTTGATATATACATCCATTCCTACAGCTATATAGATGGCAAGACTGCAAAGTATGTTAAGGTTTCCGAACACGAGATGATACTTCGTGATATGTTCTTTTGGTATTTGATAGGTCGTCGATATAATGTTTATGACACATGAGATGCTTGGATTCTTGGAATTGTTTTTTTCTTGATTTTTGGTCATCGTTTCTTCAGGGTATAATGAACTTTGTTCTTTGTTAATAAAAAGTGGTTTTGGATCATAAGGAATATGGTGGTTATTTGGGGCTTGTTAGTTAAGGCTTGGAATTGTGAGACAGGAAATGGGGCGCTAAGGATTAATATTGTCATAAACATTATGATCAATATTAGAGTTATTCGACATGAGCCATATGTTAATTAAATGGTTTCTAATATTTTAATCATGCTTAAGAAATTGCATATTTTTATGAATAATAATTTATTGTCGACTCCAAATAGAAAGCTATAATTAAGCAGGTATATAGGCAGATGGGTTCTTCATGTTTGGCGGTGGTTGTTAAGGAAAGTTTTAGAAAAAAGAAATCTAAAAGGTTTAGAAGCATATCTGATATATGCGTATGTACATATATGTAGTAGTAACCTAGGTAGTGGGTTTTAACATACTAGGAGCATCAGTCTGTAGGTATAAGTAAAGTATGTGTTTTGTAAAGGAAATTTGAGCGTGATTCGAAAATAGTTTCTTCCAAAACTTCTAAACATCATAATGGGAGGGGAAAATACCCTAAAGCAAAGTATATACCCCATTCGAACTGTACGGCTGAAGAACGCATATCTCCATATCTACATCCTTAACAGTACCATCAAAATATGGTTCGAAGGTAATTGTATATTTCTGGTAGCGCCAATATTACGGTGTATTAATTTAGGGGAGTAATGGCTATTCCTATAAATTATAGAATATTGATCGTATAAATAAAGGAAGAAAAAAAAGAGAGAGAGGCATGAAACATTCAGTCGAATTTCGAGTGATGTCCTAACCAAAGGATATGATCATCTCCAATAATTTTGAACGCTACACTTTCCGGCAGACGGCTTAGTTGCCATGTCCGTATTCTTTACTTAAATTTTGTCAATATTTATTTGAAAAAATAAAAAAAAAATTATAATGATGGAATGACATTACGATGATATAGCAACATACATATTTGAGTTATTGGCAAAATTCCGTCTGTATGTCTATTGAACTACAGGCTAAACGGTTGAACTAATCGTCTTCAAATTTTGAACTTAAGGTTATTTTGTCATTATTGAGAGGCCTTTTTAATATTTGTTTAAGCTGAAATATTAACGGTACCTGTTATATAACCGTTAAGTTAAAACTTATTTTTCTCGAAAACGGTTCCAAGAATTTTTATGAAAAAAATCAGTGCACTTTTGTAGGTGTGGAATATGTATGTACAGGTGAAAAAAATTAAGTTGGTTAGCTAAAAATGGTGCCCCCATAGGACCGTTTTTTTTCGACTTTCGCAAGAAATGCTTACCCGATTGCAATCACATTTTATATTCAGAAGATGTAGATAGGCAAAGCAATTCGACATACAAATATTTTGGAATAACTATTTTTCTATTTTTAATAATTAAAAATTATATTTTGAAAACGGGTAGGTGAATTTTGTTCTTAATTTTGTTTTTAAATTAAAATTAATTTATTTCATCGACTTACTTGAAAACTGGCTAAGCGATATCAATCAAAATTGATATTCAGAAATATGTAGGTTCCCAAAATGTAGTTTACCAAATAATTTTCGCATTGAACAAAATTTGAGAAATACGTATTTTTAAAATGGCTTAGTACTTTCTTTTATAATTTTGTTATTAAATGAAGGTTATTAATGTGTTTAAGTTGTCATTGTTGATTTTTTCTTAATTCTTAAAAAAAACTGTAGGTACCTACGTTTTTATTTCAATTTCCTTGTATAATCACATTTTTCATAGAAATAAACTGGCGTTTAAAGTTTTGCGCTGAAAAATACTACGAGTATCGAAACTCACAAAAATCGAATAAGAACTTCGAAATCCTTTCATATATTTCAAATTTTATTCGACGATGTGACCGCGCATAAGAGCAAATACGTGTATTTGTTTTCATAAGCGAAAAGCGATCGCACATCGATCCCATAACACTCTCCTTTTACTGGCTGAACGCAATGAAGCCGCAGCTGCATACGGAGCCGCACCTGCAACAGCTGTCAAATATTGAATACACACGAATTCAATATTGTGAACACAATTGAGCGCAACTGCATACGGAGCCGCAATAGGAGCCGCAAAGGTTGGTTAACTTTTAACTTTGTCTTACGAGTTTATTATTTTTGGTTGTCAAAACAAGAAAAAAACGTGATGGACGAAAACGAAAAAATTATAGAAGCCGTGCGCGCTAAAGAAATTTTGTGGAATTTGACCAACAAAAATTTCAAAAATATTCACTTTCCATTTTAATAACTTTTATTGATTTTTAACAACAATTATTAGCAAATTAAAAATGAACACAGACTTAAATTCACGCAGATAATATCAATAAAATCTCATATGTCAAAACATCGTACGGCTCCATTGTGGGCAGTCCTAAAAAAGCCGTACGAAATATTTTGACAGCTCTCTGCGGCTCCGGATGCGAATTGCGGCTGCGACTCTCATTGTGTTCAGCCAGTTATTCTTCTAATCTTTTATACACGTAAGCAAACAATGAACGTCTCGGTTTCTTGAGTATGAGTAATTCTCCTCGCTTTTGGTTCTTATCTATTTATTATTATTATTCTTCGTGTTTCCAGAGCTTTTAATTATTTAAGTTTTGATTACCTTGGAAAGAGAACGCATTTTTTCTTAATTATTATTAAAAATGCAAAAAAAAAGATATTAAAATTACTTAGGCCACTTACATCTTCCTGAATATCAATTTTGGTTGTTCACGAGAAAGTGGAACAAAAAAACGTCCTATGGACGATACGGCTTTTAATCCACCATTACTATTTTTTGCACCAAAATCTAAAATTTCAAATCCACACTGATTTTTTTTCATAAAAATTCTTGGAGCCGTTTTCGGAAATATAAGCTTTTGCATAACGGTTAAAAGTCTTTTACCGTTAATATTTGAGCCATTGGGGCTGCAAAAACGCGACTATGACGCGCCGAGTATTCTCTTCCAAGGCGTCAATCATCACGGGCTTATCTGCGTAGACAAGCGTCTTCACATTACTCCACAAAAAATAGTTCAGCGGTGTTAAATCGTACGATCTTGGAGGCCACGCCACAGGCCCACGACGCGAGATAATGCGCTCACCAAAAATTTCCTTCAATAAAATTGATTGTTTCGTTGGCTGTATGGCATGTAGTGCCGTCTTGTCATCATCATCGTCACATCCTCCAATTCAGGTACGAAAAAGTCAATAATCAAGGCTCAAGGATGCGCATTATCCACTAAAGTAAACGTGGTGCGAAACCGATCCATGGTTGCTCGAATCAACGACTCTGCTGGCCGACTATGTCGACCGAATATTAGACGCATCTCGCGATGCGTCGCGTGAACCGATCCTTAATTTTGGTAGTTAATGTGCACAATTTGTAAAACGTTGTTTAGGAGTAGATCTATTTAATATGAAATGGCAAACCAAACTTAGCATAAATTAAGGGACAGCTGTCAAAAAGACCAACTCCGAAAAAAAATATTGCCAGATTGAAAACCGCACGTCTAAAACAACGCCCTTTATTAAAAAAAAGTTGGTTGTCTGTAAAGTCGGTTTACGGACGATAATTTTACGTGATAACGTCATAAGAAAACATTGATGACAGCAACAACAACATACCGCCCGTTAACTCACACCATATAAAATTCTAGTACTAAATCTACTAGCTAGTATTAAATCTAGTACAAAATCTAGTAACAAAAATACAATAGTACTAAATTCTGGTACTAAGTACTAAAAATCTAGTACCAAAAATACTATTATACCAACAACCTAGTACCAATCGGCAACAGTTTTATGTGTTTAACTAGCGATATCCGGCGCGCGTTACTACGACCTAGAAAAAACGCGTTTTAATGTGAAATGCGAAAAGAATGCCAGCGGAACCAAACATTCAAAGGAACGACCCTTGGGCAAAACTATGTTTATCCTGTAAACTTCATTAAAATCCGTTTGGTGGTTTAGGAGTACATACTCGACATGTATACATCTGATGTTCGCATGGTGCTCAGAATCGATTTTGGTTGACAAAATCCACAGAAACGCGTTTTATTATGTTGTTGTATGAGTCATGTTATTTCGTATGTGTAGCGTGTCATTGATTTATAAGACGTCATCGCGTCAAAAATAAAAATTGATTTTAAAGGCATTTTGTCATTTAGAAAATTTGTATTGCTTTATAGAGTTCTTTACAAGTTTTACTTTTTATTTCACCTTATGTGATACCAATTACATAAATTGTACAGGATTGAAATATGTATAGTTACTTTTATGAGCAGACATATTTTGATATAAAAATTAGTTTTCTTTAATCACTTAAACGATGTTTATAAAATAAAAGGCACGACTGGATCGCACGTACTTGCTCCCGTGTGCTAGCTAATCCTTTTTAGGTACAGGCGTCTTTTTGACAAAGATTTAATTTTAATGTTTTTTTGACGTGCAACTTCTTTAGAATCGTTGTGGTTTGAAGCTAGGTAAAGGGACCTATATAGGTCCCCATAACAATAATTTACTTTTTGAAATCAAATTAATTAAAATATCTTAATTATGGTATGGTGTGGTTAGGTATTAATGGAATTTATTAAGGAATATTAGGTACCTATAATAAGGTTGGAAGGAAGGTAGGTACTAAAATTAAGATAGACATTCCAACTACTGTGAAGCGAATGGGTATAGACAATATTAAAATTTAACACAGTGGTTTTGTTTATTTATAGGCAGCTGTAAACTATTGTTTTCTTGATTGAAATTTTTGCATTCAGTTGTAATCGAATAGTTTTTTATTTGTTAATTGTTCTGCATGTTTATCATAGGCTTCCTTATTTATTCTGTGTGCTTTTACGATGACGAAATGCTTTAAAATACATAGGTATGTATGTCGGTTGTCACCTTCTTTTATTTGACTAATGGCTAGGGCTTAGCCGAGCAATATGAAATAAAATTTTGGGGAAAATATTAAACAAATTAAATTTTTATGAAAACAAAAAAAAAACACTATTCATTAGGTTTTTTTTTTGGAAAAAATGTTGTAAGCCAACTTATTTCTTTTGCTGTTTTCTATTTTATGAATTTTTCATTTCAACATCGTTCGACCAGTTTAAAAAAAAAATGTGTTTTTTATATTAATTTTAAGAAATCTATAGTTTATACTAGGAGAAAAATTAAAAAAAAAATCTATAGATCCGTTTTCAAAATACATAAAATGTTTAAATCATAAAACACTACATATTTTGAAAATTTCATCAAAATCCGTCAATTAATTAACGAGAAAGTCTGATTTTAAAAAAACCGGTCATATGGGAGGTATTGTTATAAAACTTTTTCCGAAAAATCCATTAAAATTAGAAGATAGATTTTGCATAGGAAGCATCATTCTGAAAGTTTTATCAAAATCGTAGGAGCCGTTTTCGAGAAAAACAAGTTTTTCATTAAAAGTTATATGGCAGGTACCGTTAGTTTTGGAGCTAGAATGCCAATTCCAAAAAACCTTCGGGTTGAGCACTCTAAAAATACTATATACCAAGTTTGAATCAAATCGGCCCAACCGTTAAGGCTGTAGATATCGATACGGACAGACGGACAGACAGACCGACGTAATTTCCGGACCCAGTTTTTTTTGACTTCTCTATCATCGTAATGTCATGTTTGATTGTTAGAATTTTTTGTTTACGAATGCATAACTTGCCTTATAGTCCCTTTAAATCGCAAGTCGACGGCTAACTATGAATACCTCCTATGTCGCATTTTGTAAAATGTACAGGAGACACAAAAAAGGCGCAGTGTCAGAAGTCCAGAAGCCAAAAGTCCATAATAGAGTTTTGACCCACTTGGGTGGGTCAGAAGTCCATAAGTACATTGTGGACTTCTGACCCATCCTAGTGAGCCAAAAGTATACAAGGAAGTGGGCCACAAGTTCATAATATTTAAAGGGAAGTGGGTCAGAAGTCCATAATAAAAGTTAAAATTTTATAGAAAAGTAGTTCGAGTATGGCGTACGTATCGGGGGGCATGCTGCCCCTCTGTAACCCCCTGCTTGGGCTCACTATAGGATTAGGAGTAGGTGCAAGGTTGGGTATGTGTAACGTTTCTTTTGGATTTAAAGAACTATTGCATAAACCCAATCTCGCACCTACTCCTAATCATATAGTGAGTCCAAGCAGGGAGGTTGCAGGGGGGCAGCAAGCTCACCAATACGTACGCCATACTCGATAATATGGCTATATGCGCGATTTTTATATTGATTATATTAATAATTATAACAATAATCAATTAATTATATTAATAAATAATAATATAATAATAATAATAATAAAAACAACCACTACTAAGTATTTACGTGTTCTGAATGTGCTACAGAAATAATAACCAATTTCTTCCATTCGCCTAATGGAAGAACGCCGAAGGTACCATCAATAAAATAATTCCTCTCAGATTCGAGCAGTAGTTGAATTTCCTCACACATTTTTGTTGCCATGAAAATGGTGTAGCAAAAGTCTGTTTCTAGAACCGTCCCTTTGAAAAATGTGTTATTATTATTGTAACGAGACTTTCCATAACGGTGGCGAACATTTTCCGTCAAAAATATTTCTTTGACTTCGGCAAAAGTCTTTGGGGATTGTGGTAAAGTACTACTTTTAAACCTATTGAGGCTTCTTTTAAGTGTTTTATATTGTACCAAATGGGTGGAATCTTGTATTTTCATCCTTTTTTGGTCATAAATCACCCTTTATATAGAGAGCAATAAAGAATTGTGACTCATTTTAGTAAAAAAAAAAAAAATGAGAGCTGTACATCATTATATACTACTGGCTCACTTGAGTGGGTCAAAAGTCAATAATCGATGGGCCAGAAGTCCACAGGAATTCCTTGTTTACTTTTAACTCACTAGGGTGGGTCGTAAGTCCACAATGCATTTATTGACTTCTGACCCACCCAAGTGGGTCAAAACTCTATTATGGACTTTTGGCTTCTGGACTTCAGACACTGCGCCCACAAAAAACTAAATATTTTCTCAAAATAAAAACGTATAATCATGATATTTGACAAAGTATTTTCTATTTTGTATCTCTATGATGTGAAATAGTTTTAACTGCAAAAAAAACGAGATTTTCATAAGAAAAAAGAACTTAGGAGAAATTCATTCATAAAAAGAAGAACTTTTTATGCTGATAGTAGTAATTTGTTCATTGATTTAATATCATTCTATGGAAGCAATAAAAACAAAAACAAAAACTTAAAAAAGAATATAAAAAAATTTATTTTAACAAAAAACAGAAATAATAAATAAAAGTATTAATTCATTACAAAATATCACAAACTTATTCTTCAACTTTAAATAAGCAGGCACTTTTCAAGCCGGGTAAGAACTCCTTAAGTTCTTGCAGATGTGTCCAATTCTTTTTTGGAATAGCAAGTGGACTTAAATTTAAGGGTTTAAACAAAAAAATTTCATCCAAAATGTTTTTAACACGGATTAGTAAGTCTTGCCAATCGTTTTCGAAGCTAAGCTTTACTTTAATTGTTCCTTCGTCATATAAGATTGCTTTGATATCTATAACTGCTGGGTCACCTTGCTTTTTACCTGGTCGAATAGATGAATAAACAATGTTTTCAGTAAAATCCTTAAAGAAATTATATTTAAGGGAAACGACTTTGTAAGGATTTTTTTCCTGGCATCTTTAGAAATCCTAATGTAATCCGATGGCAAATGTATGGTCGTGTTTTTTAATTTTTTTTCTATGCAGCTGTGAACTGAGTCGCGCTCCATTTTAGTGTGGCCTTTAGTTAAATATTTCTGGGTTATTTTAACACCAATTTTTTTTGAAAAATGCAGAAGCCCCTTTGAAACTATAGCATTACGATTCTGGTATGTACAACCATCCGAATATATTGGATTTTTTGTAGGAGTAAGGGCATACCTTTCCAAATAGTCCCAAATACAAGACATGAAACAGAATGCTACAAATTCAGTGTCGATTTCTGAAAACCAGAAGCATGTAGCTTGATGACTCTGTAAGTTGAAAATTGTAAAATTGTGGCAAGAAAGCTTTGTTTTGTAATAGGCAGCGCTAACATTCAATTGAGGACTTGTTTTTGTTGCTTGTAAGTCCATAGTGAGTACGATAGCTTGTCCATTTTCTGCCAATTTTTATCCGTTGCCATTTCCAGCCAGGCTTTTTCTTTCGACCGAATATGGGACTCATATTCCTCCTCAGAAGTTGTTTTCTCCCGGAATTTCGTGCAAAGATCGCACTGATCTTTTTTTAGCTGATAGAGGGCTATGTTCATGTTATCGAACAGTTCTCGAAATTTTTTTATTGAAAGGGATTCAACTTTATGAGAATTGCAATGCTCTATATAACTTTTTTGGGACTTGACATGTGGTTCAAGAAAAAGCTTAGAAAATTCTTTACGGGAGTAATGTGATGGTAGCTTTGGTTACTGTTCCAAAAACTTCTTTAAAAAATCATTCTTTTTTGTTCTTTCAGAGCGGTCATGACATTCATATTTCTTATAAACCCCGGAAACATGCATGGAAAAAGAACTATTTCTTTGCCAATAGTGAATAGTATGATCTCCGATGCAAATGGTTTTCATAAACATTTGTCGACAAACCTGCAATTTTGTACCTGCAAGAGTTTATTTTTTTTTAAATTGACATTTGTATTAAGAGTTATGCGGAAATTAGGGTACCTTTTTCATTAGAGGGTTAAAAATAAAACAAACTTTATGACCTTCTTGAATTTTCTCCCAAAGTTTGCCTTCGGGAAATTTCCAATTGTTGGACGTGGTTGCATACGAACATATTTCGCTGAGACCAATCCATTTTAGTCCAAAAAATTTCAAAAATTGTAGTTCTATTTGCTTCTGTGAATGAATTACAGAATCTTTTTGAGGATTTCTTGCAGTATTCGGAAGAACAAGAAGGACCCATGACTCTGGCGTTTCGAAAATTGTGTCTTGTTTTATAATCTTATGTTTTCTTCTATAGCCAAGGTATTGAAGTCCTTGCATTCGAAGAAGATTGTTTTTATTCTGTCTCCAATTTGAATTATCGGCTTTTTTGCTTCTCTGTCTCCCTTCTTGCATATCACCATACTCACAATCGTCTGAAAAAATGTGGTTCTCATTTTCTAGTTATTTATGAGGGTCGACGGGTGGATCTGATTCTCCAATTAAAAGCTCATTGGTTTCTATCTGTAGCTGTATAATTTGGTGATCATGAATTTCGACTAATGATCCCACTTCATTTGGTTGTTTTTGGGAAATGAGGAAGCTGACTTATTGGACATTTTATTGGTAATGCAGGGTTCTTGAATTTCAAGCACTGATTCCACATGATGAAACGATTTAGCAGTCATTTCGTTGTCGCTGAGAAATGGACATTATTTAATCTGTACTGGAAAAGGTGTTGGTAACGGGCTCAATTGCCATCTTAATGGTTTTAGGAAAGAAGGTAGCCCTTTGAGACCGCACCATATCGAGACATTTTTTCGCTCGAGAACACATTTTACTTAAAAATAAATTAAAAGAGCATTCATAATCTGTAATATAATAAACATAATAAACATTTACTCAACAGATTTGTACTGACAAATACCACCTGTCAGTACAAATCTGTTGATAGGAGATATCATGGTACTAGTAACACGAAACAGAATACCTCCTAACATACTGTGCAATAGTTTTATGACTTTTGTAGTATATTATTGTAATAAAACCATACAATTTTTAGACTATTATAACAGAAAAATACAATTTTATAAGCAAAACAAAACAAAAATGAGAAAATACTTACATATGTATAATAAAATATGAAGCGAAAACTTCTTGTGGGCCCTTGCGTCTGCACGAAGTTGAGTCAAATGTGATGATAGGAGATATTTTAGGCGCCAATATGATAGGAGGTATTAAAAAACTACAAAACAAAGACTTTGACAGCTGCTGGGCATAATAATGATTATATTCAGCGATGCAGATGAACATTTTCAACGAAACTACATCAAAAAGTGAATTTCACAAAAAATTTATGTTAGGAGATATTCATAGTTAGCCGTCGAAGTAAAAAAAATATATAAAAATTACAGTTAAATACCTTTTTTGTATGGTCATGGAATACCTGACTTAAGAGTGGATTGCCGGACCAGCAAAATAACATTACTTCTTATTCTTTGATAATGAATAATCAAATATAGGCTGTATCCTATATTTCTGCAGTTAAAAAACTGATTTGACCCTTTTAACGAAAGTAAGCCTAATAGTCTAGAAACGAAAAAAACGTCTGTTTCTCGTGTTTTTAATACAATTCTTTCAATCTTCGTAGTAATGAAGTTGAATTAAAAAAAATATTAATTATTTAAAAAAATTAAGAAAATTTCTTAGAAACTTTCGCTAGCAGCTTTTTGCAAGGATTAGCAATAATCTTTGTTTAAAAAAATATAAACGTAATACAAATTTAAAAAAAAAGTTGTATT
Organism: Platycheirus rosarum; assembly: GCA_963971375.1. Lineage (NCBI taxonomy): Eukaryota > Metazoa > Arthropoda > Insecta > Diptera > Syrphidae > Platycheirus > Platycheirus rosarum. Next base: position 117,452,800 of record OZ020509.1, on the reverse strand, counting down.
TTCCTTAAATCAAATGAAACAAAAATGCATATGCATAATATAAACCACTGAAATCTCCTTGAAATTGCACAAGCCAAAAATTACTATTCAAAAGTCAAGGCATCCCGGACGAATATTCAAAATTGAATATTTTAAAAGAGCATCGAAAATAATGCACTTAACCTAGATATCGATACCATAAAAATCTAGTTAATTAAAAAAAGAAATCAACGGTAGATATTTTTGAATATAGAAAAAGCAAATTTAAATCGCCCTATTTAAAATCATATTTTTAAAACTTTATCGTTTTTAATCATTTTTTTTATTGCCTCTAATTTGAATGCCAATGTATGCCTTCTAATAGAAATTTCTAATTCATTCCTTAAAGCATATTGGTTCCGTTATTTTTTCGAAATTAACATTTTAAATATTCACACACATTAAATCGAACAAAATTTCGTTTACAAATATCCAATGACAAAGCTCAACTAAAAGTTCAAACTGAGGTTTGAATAAATAAAACATTTGAATTTATTTTAACTAGATGCTTATTGCAGAATCTCAGCATTTGTGTCCGGCCATTGAACTTTGAATAAATATATTATTGAAATAACTTGCCAGTCGTTTTGTATGGTAATTTTTGATTTTATGGATTTTGATTCAAAATATAAACTGACCATTTTTTGCGGAAACATTTCATAAAATGGCAATAGCTGACTGGAAACTATTCATTTATGTTTTAGCAAGTGATCCGAAACCATACTCTTTGCACTAAATGTTTAAGAGTCCTTATCTGTTTAAGAAAGTTTTTTTTGTCAGAACAAAAATCTCAGGAAATTTATTTCAGGTTATTTATAATAATTTTCATTTGGAATTATTATTTTCATGATGCTTATAAGTAACTAGCTCTACCCTCAGAGCGTTGCTCGGAGTTATTAGTAAAATTGTAATACTCTTTTAAAAATATTATCTTCGAACAGTCCCTTGAACAAATTATTATGCTTATGTATTTTGAGGTAAACAATAAGAAATTTAAATACATTAGATATTTTATCCAAATTCAATAAGCTTATAGAGAACAGTGCCATCTTTTGAAAAAGTTGGGACGAAATAAGTAAACTTGCACACAAGCGACTGCTTTTTGATTTTTTCGGTTTCAGACCATAACATAATGAACCCTTCAGCATTTTTACTCGGTTAAACATTAACCTTGACATAGGTTACGCTACAGTCCGGTGTGGATATAGACTTCAAGTAACAGCTCGGTCCCTAGCTAGCTGTTTCCAGCTTGGTTTTCCTCTACTGTGCAGCGTCTGGCCCCTAGCGTGAAATTGTAGTTTTTTTCGATGTGTATCCGTTCTTTATGACCCAGTCATCTAGGCTAGCTGTACAATTCTTCGTTGTACAATCATCTCCTATCTCCGTTGAAGCATAGTAAACCAAAAATCACCCTGAGAATCTTTTTCTCAAAGCAATTTAAAGCGTCCTAATCCACATTTGATAACGTCCATGCGTCTGCACCATAAAGCAGGACTGGGATAATTAGGGTGTTAAAAAGGAACAATTGAGTTTCCGGCCAGAGGGATTTGCTACTCAATTCCCTTTTTTAGCCCGAAGAAGCAGCAATTAGAAAGAGTTATTTTTCCTTTGATCTCAGCGCTGGTGTTGTTCTCCGAGTTAAAAGCGGAGCCCAGGTAGATAAAGCCCTAACTACCTCAATGTTATAGCTGTCTATTGTGTTTCTGTGTCCAAGAAGTGGAAGTTGGATGTCTGTTCTTGATGACAGCATATAAATACTTGGTTTTGCCCTCATTGACTGTTAACCCATCTACACTGCTTCCATCAGTATACTCTCAAAAGTGCTACTAATATCACGCTGTGTTTTTACGATTGTATCAATATGTTGAAAGTCCAAGATTAATATAATTTGAATATTTATTAATATAAAAATGAATTATTAAAAACTTATAAAGGATGTTCTTCAATGAAAATATAAACATAGAATGGAAAATTATTTTTTGATAAAGACAAAATTAATATATGTACATAAGTTGGGAGTCTAAGCTTCCTAGAAATAAATACAGTATGAATCTTTACAATTTCCAAAAATCCTCCTTAAGCTGCTATGAATGGCTACTTTATTATATAAAAATAATTCAGTAGGTTCTTTTATATTGAACCCTAACTCTTGCATTATTCTTCGAATCCAGCACAAACAAGACTGCTGCACGATATTCTGCTTTAGCTAAAGAAAAAGAAATGACTGATTGTTTCTTAGCCATCCATACTATAAGTCCTCCGTAATCCACAAAAATTCCACTAGTTGAAATTAAAAAATATTCCGAAATCGCTTGTTGAGATACCTCAAAGCACGTTCTATAAGCTTGCAGTCACATCTTCTAGCATTTCTAACTTGTCGACTCAGATAATTTACAGTGAAGCTTATGTCCGATCTTAATATAGTGGATAGATATAGTAAACTTCCAATTACTTCCCGGTAAAGCTTGTTCTTCAAAGGTCCACTATATATTTGTTTATCAATCAACATTCCTGGCTCAATAGGAGTTGCCACAGAATATGCTTCATTGAATCCAAAATGAGCTATTATTTGTCGAGTATACTTTTGCTGCATTATCAGTATCCCATTTTCTTTAAGATGAATTTCAATTCTGAGATAGTACAATTTTCATTCTATTGTTAGCTAGTTCTGACAATATTAAGTGAATCATATTTTCATCGTAACTGATTACAAATATTCTGAGAATAACAGTCTTATCTTCATTGAAGAATAAACAAGAATCATCATCAGTGTCTTTTAATTTTAGTCTTTTTAAGGTTTTGATAAATTCGGCATTCCAGTCTTTCGGAGCTTCTTTTAGTCCATAAAGTCTTCTTTTGAGACAACAAACTCTTACAGAATATTTCGGGTTGTAACATATATATTTCTTCAGACAATTTTCCGTTGAGAAATGCAGTATTTATGTCGAAGGTGTAAACTCTAAGTCTTTTGTTGGCAGCATAACTTAAAAGTAAACGAATACTTGCATATCTTCCAACTGGTGAAAAGTTTTCTTTGTAGTCTAAATCTTGAATTTGATCGAAACCTCTGGCAACCACACGTGTTTTTAAACGTCTGTCGGCTTTCTCACGTGAAACCCATTTACACGTTAGTAGTTTACGATTCTTTGGTAAGTTAACCAACTCCCATACTTCCATTTTATTAAGAACTTCCATTTCATCTTCCATCGCTCCAGGATCTTCTGCAACAATCAGTTTGGTTTTAGGGCTGGTTTGTCAACAGAAGATGCAATCCAAAGGCAGTCAAAAGTTTTGGTCATTTGTAAAAAAATATTAAAAACTATCAACATCTTCGGTTCCAACGCTCACCGACAATAACAAACCAATTGTTTACTCTTTAAAAAAGGCTTGCCGCCAATTTCGTTGCCAGCTCCACGCTGCCGCATAGCAACGTTGCCCCTCCTGTACTTGAGAATGTAAATTTTTCCATGGGACAGATGTTTTTCCGCACTCGTACAGTAGCAAGAGTTCTCAAAGATCTTGATATACACAAATCCGCTGGCCCGGATAGTATACCCCGATTCTTCTGAAGAGGTGTTCTTCACACTGGCAAAGCCACTGTGTAAGCTTTTCCATCGCTCCTACTCTTCTGGAATCTTTCCTAGAAGATGGAAAACAGCATTTGTCCAGCCTGTCCCTAAGAAAGGTGACCCATCCTCCCCCTCCTCCTACCGACCCAAAGCACTGACATCCCTTCTTTCTAAGGTCATGGAAACACTGATTAACCGTCAGCTTAAGGAATATCTTGAAGATCGAAAGCTTCTCCATGACCGTCAGTATGGCTTCCGCAGCAACCGTTCTACTGGTGATCTGGTGGCATATCTCACGGAACAGTGGAACATCTCTTATCTATCTCTTATCGAAAATGCGTGCTTTTGAGATCGATAATACTCTTGTTCGTTGGATTAGAAGCTATCTTCTGGACCGTTCAGTAAAAGTTGTATTGGACGGATCCAAGTCTGATTCACACAAAATAAATGCTGGTGTGCCCCAGGGCTCTGTTCTGTCTCCGACTCTTTTCCTCATTTTTATAAGTGATCTTCTGTCTGTTACTTCTAATCCACTTAACTGTTTTGCTGACGACTCTACCCTCAGCTTTTCAAATTCGTTCGATAGTTCACATCCTTCGCCTTCGGACGTACAATTGCAACGGTGCCATATGTCAAGCTCATTAAACTCCGATTTATACAGCATTGTCAAATGGGGTGAAAGGAATCGTGTGGAGTTTAATGCTTTGAAAACTCAATTCCATCTTCTGTCGTTAAAGCTAAACATACCCCCAATGGTACTGTCCATGAATTCGACTTACATTGAAGACACTGAAAAGCTCTTATACGCCCTAAACTCGAGTATAACTCCCACCTCTGGGCAGGTGCTTCGCAAACATCGCTTCACCTGCTTTATAGAATACAAAATCGAGCGTTAAGATTGATAGGAAATAGAACTGCCGCTGAAACAATTGCCCCTCTCGAACACCGACGCAATGTTTCATGTCTTTCCTTATTTTATCGTCTCTTTTACAAAAAATTTTCACTCGAAGTAGCCAGTTGCATTCCTCCCCTTAAAAGTTTCTCCCGTAATACCCGTCTCGCAAGGAATGCTCATCAGTTCACCCTTGAGCCCAATTTCGGACGTACCGTGAAATATAGGGATTCTTTTTTTAGCCGAACGACATGAATTTGGAATAGTTTACCCGGCGAGATTTTCCCTTGCCATTTTGATCTGCAAACATTCAAAACCAATGTTAATCGACACCTCCTATCTCTCCCCTCCCTTTCTTCCTAATGCCCGCGCAGTGTGTTACATTAAAAGGGAAACAAGTAGTCCCGTTAATTATAAAAAAAAAAAGAAAAAAGCGGGAGTGGTTCGTATTTTAATACTTTTTGACCTTACTCATAGCACAGAAACATTTAATACGGATTATTTTAAACAAAAATCGTTTGGCTGAAAGTTGGGCCTTTTTTAAGATGTTGCATATTCTACCAATGAGACACTTATATGTTTTTAAAGTTTTGATAGAGTTTTTTAAACGAAGCGGAACCTCCGTATTAATAATATGGGCTTTGGTTGTAAATAAAACACATTTCTCTCATTTTTATTCATATACAGCTCCTAATATTTTCAATAAATTGCCTCTATCTATAAGAGAAACCCTTAGCTATTCATGTTTTAGTAAGAAAATAAAAGACTGGTTATTCACTTTGAATTTTAATTGTGTAGAATCATTTTTTTTAGTATTTCTTTATCAGCACCAATAAAATCAATGTAATGATGTATATATTGAATTGTTAAGTACGAATAATTATTTTTTCCATTAAGCCTTGCATTTTCTTGTATTTAAAATTACACTGATTGTCACCCCACATTCAGTTACTATTTGAATTTTAAAATTGATATTTCATTCACCGCTAACTTTGTAGTTAAAGAATGAACACTATTATTCATCGTATTCTTTTTAATGAATTGTTATTTTAGTTTTAAGATTAAATGAATGAATAAAACTCAATAAACTAACTAACTAATTATCTTCACTGTCACATACAGCATACAGGTGGCTTGGTGTTTTAACGATGTCGGAGATTATGAACTTGAATATCTTCACTTATTTCCGGATGTTGATAATTTGAAAAGCTCTGGAAATTCTCCTCTTGTTATTGTTCTTCTTCTGGTATATGTTGGTCTTCTTCCTTTCTTTCTAAATGACCCTCCTGCAATTGACATTAATATTGAAAATGACATCAGTGTAATCAGAAGCCTGACTTAATTTATCATCAAAAATGACATTAAAGGAAACTTCAACATGTCTTTCAGTAGGAAAATACACTCCATAACCATGCTCTTCAATACCATATCTAAAGAAAACGCCTTTCTTGCTCTTTTCATAGATTTTCTTCCGTTGGTTATTTTGAATTAGAACATAGCATTCACATCCAAAATATTTTATTTAACTCAGCAGTTGTTTTTCTGACAACATTACTCTTTCCTGTCTGGTTTCTGGTAAAAACTAAAAAGTTAATTGCTTCTGCCCATAAAGATAATCCAAGATCCTTGAAATATATTTCTGCTTATGCTGCTTCAATAACGGTTCGCATCACCCTTTCAATTCTGCTTTTCTGTTGCGGAGTATAAGTGGCTGATCTTTCATGAAATATGCCAAGTTCTTCGAATATTTTCTTAATTCTAACGTTTTTGATTTCACTTATATTATTTGACATTAAAACTTTAACACTTCTTCCTAATTGATTTTCGACTTGGTTCCAAAAAATATTTAGCTTATCTACTGCTTCTGACTTATGTTTCAAGAAGTAAAGTATTCGAAATCGAAAAACAAAATATTTGTCAAAGCAAGACGTAGTGCAAAATATCAAATAATCTCATTGGACAAATCAGTAGCCACCCGAATCAATACCTTAGTGGAATAGCCAATCAGCAACGACACCAAATGCCAATATATCTAAGTGCAATGGACTCTTCGCCAGAAGTAAGAATATCAGCCATAAACAAAGGAGAAGTTACCTTTTACTCTGAGCCACAATCAGCATACCATAGAGGAGAGAAACCATAAATCCTTTTACACTAACCAATGGACAACCAGAACTGAACAGAACAACCCGAGAACGAAAAGTCAACATTTATAATGTGATATTTTCCCAAGGGTTCAACAAATAAAACTCAATCTCTTTATTTATTTAACACAAACTCCTTAGGTTCAAATAACAGTAATATCACTTATTCCACTTATTCACAATTCAAATTAGTATTTATACTTGGAACACTTTTTATTTTATCTCAATTCAATCACTTTTTACTATCGCTTCCGGTGTTTACAATGCAACGCTTGAAAATTAACTGTCTTATTAAGGCCACCTATTGGTGTATTTATACAAATTTATAAAGTTCTCAGAACTTCCATTTTTCTCCACTGGAAATTTTACATTGCATAGTTCTGGTATAATCTAAAGCTTTCGGTTGTTTGTGCTTTCGTATTCGAATTCGAAATCAGTCGAGACAAAATGCAAATATTTAGCATAATTCAAAGAGCTACAAATATGCAAATAGTTGTTGAACACAATCGTTACATTCGAAACAAACTGTATCCTCCGAAAATCTACATTTTGTTGCCCCATTACAATAATGCATCTTTCGGGTTTTTTTTTTAAATAAACAGCATTTATTTGCTTTTGTTCGTTGTTTACTATTTAGTTTTGTAAGCCAATTGTATATATCTTTAATGTTTAATAAAAAAAATGGCAAATGGTAGTCAGACAGAGTCCGCTCCTGATCATCCAAGAATCGCCAGATGTCCATCGAGAGTTTTGAGAAAATTTGAACACACAAAAGACTTAAAAGTTAGAACCCATAATTTACGTGCCGTGTTGATGCCACCCTACAATTGCGACAAGCTTGATGTCGTCATTCTTCAATCCAAGAGCCTGCGATAATGATCGTAGGTCCAAGTCCAAGACATAATATAAGCATTTCGGACAATAGTACCGCTGTAATACACTAAGTGTACACACATAAGTTCGAACGTATGCTCCTTAAGGTATGCAATATATGCGCCGCATTAGGCAACAAACCGAAGACACCGTGTTGTTCAGTTTCCTGAATAAAATGGTTTAATTAGTATTAAATCTTTCTGTGTTTTATTTCATCTCCCAGTTCAATATTCTTGTTATTAGGAAGTACTATTCCTTGTTGAACAATCCGACAGAGGGATAATCTCGGGAATTAATTCCTTCCAAACAATCAAATATAAAACAAATTAAAAGGCCAGCAAATAAGAGCAATTACGTCCTAGGCTCATTCCATCATTCCATTATATTTTCTCTCTCTTTTTCTTCACGAAAATACAAAGTTTAATAAGAATATACATATAAAAACATTCATGGACATTGTAGCAAAAATTTTTATTAAAAACTTGACGTCCATTGGAAAACCAAATTCTTGGGAAAAAATCGTCATACCATGTTTTCAGGCTCTCGTTAAATTTTTATTATTTCTCGTCCTGAGTAACAAATATTCCATTTAAACAGGAGAAAAAGAAAACGAAAAGTTCTGTTGTTCCCAGTTTTTCCAAAACACATAAAAACATATATTTGTGTTTGTACAGACAGCTGGCGTAAAGGACTTCAGGACAGGAAAAAAAACCTTGACCTTGAAGTACGTGAATCTTTACGCAAATAAGCTGCCTTTTGTGCTTCGTTAACAGTGGCCTAGAATAACAATTTGATTTTCGATTTCCAACCCAAGTCTGCTCCATCCCATGGTGTGTCGGCATTATAATATTTGCTCTGGTGCTCCAAGATATCTGTAAGCTTTATCCTTTTGGCAAGCACACATTAAGAAAATTCGTTCAAGTGCAGGTCGCGTTGCATATAATAAGAATATGAACGCTCGGATAGATGGGGAGGATTGGTGGAACACTAAACAATGTGAAATTATACACGTCATGAGAAACCAAAATGTCTGATAGAAAAAGGATGTTCGGTTTGTGCCGAGAATGTGTTGTGGTAATTGTAGTATGAACCGCTTAATGAAAGATAAAGGTTCTTCCAATAAGGTCTTCCGAGCTTTGACAGTTGATAGCGGCCATCTTATTGTTCGCAGTATGATGGATAAATTTGATTCCCCTGCTTCAGTAAAAAATTAACAAACAATCGTTCGTCGGCGAAACGCAAGGTATGCTGAAAACATCGCCGTCGTTCATGAGAGTGTGCAGGAGAATCTGAGGCATTTCGCATCGCTCACCAGAACTCGGCCTTTTGCAGACCACAACTTGGCGAATTTTGCTACTTGATTTGGACCTGCACTCGTACAAAATCCAAATGACCCAGGAGCTGAAGGTAAACGACCATAGAATGACGCGTGTTCGCTGAATGGGCTCTGCAGCAATTTCACAACTGATCCTAATTTTCTTAGAAAAATCATCTTCAGCGATGAGGCCTACTTCTGGATAAATGGAAACGTGAACAAACAAAATTGCCAAATTTGGGACGATAACAATTCACATAAGATCCAAGAGCGTCCAATTCATCCCGATTAATTCACGGTTTGGTGTGGATTTTGGGCTGGCGGCGTCATCGTTCCATACTTCGTTGACATCGATGTTGGCCAAATCATCACCGTCAACGGCGAGCGCTATAGGTCGATGGTTAGCACCTTTTTTTGGCCTGCATTGGATAATATGGACACCAACGACATCTGGTTTCAACAGGAGGGCGCCAAGTACCACAAAACTCATGCCACATTGGTCATTGGGTTGAGATGACTCACGTTGAGGTGATGTGAACTGGCCACCGAAATCGTGTGATTTGAACCCATTAGACTTTTTCTTGTGGGGTTTTCTTAAGTTGCACTTCTATCCGAATAGACCACAAACCACAGCGGCCCTCAAAGCCAACATAACCAATTCCATCGGTCAAATTTATCTTGATTTATGCGCTAGAATCATGGAAAATTGAAAACTTCGGATGCGCGCCACCAAAAGAAGCTGCTGTGGACATTTAAACGATGATATATTCCATACATTATGGCATCGATAGGCCTTTTAAAGGAATAAAGAGTTGCCACATTCATCGCAAATCCTCCCTTAGTCCAAAATAACTTTTTTGCTCAACTGCCTATGCTTATATATTGCAGGCATTGTATGACCTCATAAAATTTTTGTGGTAAATAGACAAGAGCATCTGAGTTTGTCCTGTTGTGTTGTATGTTTGAATTGATTTTTTTGTATGCAAGCGATTTGTCTTATGGCCATAACACCTATAAGACAGCTTGTTTATTACAGAAATTAATTTGGACCGTCACCGCCCAACTGGACCTAGCCAGTTTTCTCGAAAACGGCGCTAACGATTTTGATAAAACTTTCAGGGTAGCACCCTTTTTGAAAACCGTACATCTTTCAGTTAGAATGAATTTTTCCAATTTTTTTCTATAACGGTACCTCTGATAGAATCAGTTTTTTGAAATTGAGTAAATCATTACTCCGATTTCAATAAAATTTTGCACATTTATAATTCAATTAATATTGTATTTTCAAAAACTTTTTTTTTTCAATTTTTTTAAATTTTCTAAAAAAATTGGTTTTCTCAATATTTTGAAAACGGGTTGTTTGATTTTTTTTTTAAATAATTTCCTTATAATGGCATACTAAAAAAATTAAAAATACTTTTTAGAAAAGTTAAAAAAACGACTTTTTAAAAAACTGATCAATCGATTTTTAATATTTTTTTTCTTCGATAGACATTTAGTTTTCAAATTTTATTGCATACTTTTTTCCGAGAAAACTCTTAAACTAATTAAAAGAATGAAAGAATTTTTTTTTGAGTTTTTTTAATTTCTGGTTTTTACCAAAACGGGTTGTTAAAAATTAAAAAAAAAATTGTTTTCTGATAATAACTATTTTTTCTTAGAATTCAAAACTGTAAAAGAAATTAAATGGGTGACTTCATTTTTTCCAAAAACCTTTCAACTAGTGGTTTTTAAGTGATTTACAAAATTTCAAATAATTTTTTACCTCCTTTTTTAAATCTCAAGCCTCAAGACCACTGTCGCACATTAGAGCAAGTTCGTGCGACCCAGCCGTGCACTTTATTTTTGATGTGTATAGATTCGTGAATCAAAGATTTTAAAGATCTTAAAATTTTACCTCAAACTGAACATTCGTGTTTTAATGCATACCTTGCCACAAAACAGTCTTACTATTGTCTTGGCATTGCGTGTTTATTGTAAGAACTTTCATTGTCAATACCGTCATCTCGTGTGAAAGTATTTCCACTTCCAAACCGCGATACGTGCTAAGTGATGCAGACTCTTTATTTGTCAACGCATCACCAAAAGTCGTCTGAGGTAAGTTGTGGCTGCCATAAGAGAACAGTGTGTGGCATGTAAATTATTTAATATTTATTAAAATATTTACCTTTGAGCGCTGAGTGGTGACGAAAATATTTACTTTCTATCTCCATATAGTGAAGGAAGATTTATGTTTTAATATATTTTTTATTTTGGTGATGCTTTCACTTGCAACATTGCTCTGACGAAGACATGTTAATTAATGGTGGCGGGTGTCTATTGTGGTAACAAAAGATATGCAAGGTTGGGCACAACAATAAATCAAAAATGGGATTCAGTTTCACTTTTATTGAAAATTTGTTTGAACATTTAACATTTATGTTATGCAATGACTTGAATGGTCCCGAAGAACGTGACATTTGAGCTTTTTGATGTTTAAAGTTCATACCAACATTGAAATATTTTTATTGCATAGTTAAATGACTGTTCACTTCCTTGAAATTGAAGTCTATCATGATGATTAAGTCATCTGTCAGATAAAAAAGTTGATTTGTGTTGGTGGATAAAAATCTTAGTAAAATCTTGTTATGATGTGACAAAGTTCCGTTTAAAACGCGTTTTGATTTATTCAACAGATAGAATGAGTTGTCAGCTAAGTATTAATATCATGTAACAGCTTATAGAAACAAAGTTCAAAGATACATATACATAACTAAACAAAAAAATATTTTGTTGACGTAATTTTAGTTTTGTAATGCCTTTTAACAACTTCCCGGTATTTATGCTGTCTTCTATTCTGTCCAACTAAACTTCAATTCCTTCCGTCTTGTCTTCTTGACGTGTACGTGTCAGACGGATTGCTTTTTCCCCCACTTCAGGTTTGAGACGATGCAAGCCAGACCGTCCACTTGTGTGATTCCATTGAAGACGTTAATTGCTCTGGACAGCAAACCAGTTACTTTTACTTGGTTTGTAATGTTGGTCATGGTCATAGTCGTGTCAATTTATTTGGGATGCCCGATTCTCTCGTGGCCTTATAAAGTTCTTAGTCCCTTAAAATTCCAGACTTCTTTCCATATCCTGCCGGTTCACTTGTTCAGTAAATAATCAACCAACATCCGAAAACATCGCCGCTGTTTGTGAGAGGGTGCAGGAGAATCCGAAGAAGTCGATTTTGCGTCGCTCACAAGAACTCGTTCTTTCGCAGATCACAATTTGGCGATTTTTTCGTCTTGATTTGGGCCTGCATCCGTACGAAATTCAACTTATCTAGGAGCTGAAAGTGAACGACCATAGAGAATGACGTTTGTTCGCTGAATGGGATCTGGAGCAGTTGGATCGAAAATAATCTTCAGGATGAGGCCCATTTCTAGATTTCGAATTTGGGACGATACCAATTCACATGAGATCCAAGAGCGTCCAATGAATTGCGATAAAGTCACTGTTTGATGTGTATTTAGGGCTGGTGGCGTCATCGGCCCATATTTCTTTGAGAACGATGTTGGCCAAGTCCCCACTGTCAACGTTGAGTCGATGATTACTAACTTCTTTTGGCCTGAATTGGTTGATATGAACATCAACGACATCTAGTTTCAACAGTGCCATACAGCTCTAGCCACATTGTACATTCTTCACCAGCGATTTGAGGGCATGGTCATGGTCACGTAGATGTGATGATGCCACCGACATCGTGATTTGACCCTATTAGACTTTTTCTTGTGGGATTTTCTTAAGTCGCAGGTCTATGCGAATAGGCCACAAACCACGGCGGCTCTCAAAGCCAACATAACCACTGCTTTCGGTTGAATTCATCCTTATTTATGCGCTTAAGTTATGGAAAATTAGAAACGGGCCACTAAGAGAAGTTGCGGCGGACATTTAAGCGATGTTGTGTTCCGCACATATAGGCCTTTCAAACGAATACAAAATTTCGATGATATCTCATTCACACTTCTAGCTACACCACTTCCAGAAGATAACAAGAAGTCATGTACACACACAGTATAAATAACTCCGCTACAAGCACGCACATCGTACTACACTTTGGTTCTGTCGCGACAAATACCTCTAAGCCTTTCTTATTATTAAAGAAATTGTCTACTCTAATGTATTAGTAACTAAGTTATACGTTTCAAATAAAGTATTTTAATCAAGCTTACTCATCGCTGTTCTCATATTACTTGACGAGTTAAGACACATTGGAATACTAGGATATCCTTCCTAAGGACATCCACTCTAATTGATCCTGAACTAGCTAACCGAACTCTCAAGAGCCAACACGGCTACCGACCTTCTTAGTCAACCTGCTAAATCAAGATTAAAATTTATGTATATGTATATATAAATAAATAAATAAACAAATTAATTAAATGAATAAATAAATAAATAAATAAATAAATATATAAATTAAATAAATAATTAAATTTATAAATTAAATAAATAAATAAATGAATAAATAAGTAAACAAATAAATATATTAACCAGTTAATTATAACAAAAATAAATAAATATCTATAAATTAGTTAGCAAGTAAATAAATATGTAAATATAAAAATCTCTATGACAGAAAAATAAATTAATAAATAATTAAATCAATAAATAATAGAAAAGAACAAATAAATAAATACGAAAATAATTTAATAAATAAATAATAAATATATCATAGAAAAAAATATATGTACCTTTTTTGGAATGATTTTATAAAGCCAAATTTGAAATGAGGTTATTTTCAGGTAATCTACACGATAAGTTGTAGCGATCAGACAGATTTAGGACTCTATCTGAAGTTCTTTTAATGTTTGTTATGTTATGCAATTCTTCTGTAGAATAATGCCAAGGTAAATTGCGCATCATTTTCAAAATTTTGTTTTATATTCTCTGTAACCTAAGTAAATGACTTTATGCACATTTTCCCCACACAGGCGATCCGTACAGTATAATGCTTTATATAATTAACTTATTTTCATCACTGAGTTTTGAAATTCTATTTATAAAAGGATAGAGAATTTTTATTGTTAAATTGACTTTGTTGAGTGTTTGTTGAATATGCATCCAAAATTTAAAGTTTTGTCTAGATGCACGCCTAAGTATTTCGTACTGGATTTCCATTCTGTCGGAGTTCCATTAATAATTAACCTTCGACTGGTTAGAAAACAAGCTTTTATTTTCCTGGTGAAAAAGATGGTTTGGGTCTTTCCAGCATTTAATTTGATTTTCCATTTATTGAAATGCATTTGAACATCGTGTACTACAATTTCATGAATTGCTTAATGCAGTGCTGGCCCTCCATGTTTACTCAGCTCGTCAGGTATGCCATTCGCTCCTGAGGTCTGTTACTTTATTGCCTCTTATATCTCATCAATTCTTTGTTGCTGCAGCATGAGATCTTCCTCTAAAAATGGTTGAGTCTCCATTTCTTCCGTGAGATGACCGTTCAACATTTCATTAAAGTACACTTCCCATTGCTCCGGAATGCCTTAAGGATCGTTAATCAGGTTTCTCTCTCCGTCGTTACAGTATGTTCAGCGTGGTGTATATTGCAACATGTTTCTGACGGATTGGTAGAAATTCCATACCTGGTGCCGGTGTGGACCTTGCTCTTTATTTCTTTCCAAGTTAAAGAAAATGTTTTTCTCCCAGACTGTCTGTGAAGTATTTTGTCTGTTCTTCTGGGCTAGTTATGTACATTTTCCGTGCCGGACCAATATATTGGTTGATTGCACCATTTCTATGTACCTAAGCCTTGAGGGCCCTCTTTACAAATTCGTATTGTAAGAGTCTTCTTCGGATTTATCAATAGGTGCCTGAACGTTTATAAGATTGATCTTATTAAATTTGCCTCACACGCAAAGGATTAGCTTATTGCATCAAACCCCATGATGGTAGGCTTTATTTTTTAGAGAGCCTATTCCGAGCACATGGTATTTTGGGTGACCGCTGTAATTTTTTTTCTGCAAAACACCATTCCCGGACCATTTCATTTCTTGAAGTTATGTTATGTCAGCTTTGTAAGTGGCCAGGACATCGGATGTCTAGCTAGAGTTCTGTAGAACGTTCGTACGTTCCATGAGAAAATTCTTAAATCGTTTAGCCGTTGTCGTTGCTTGTCTCGTCGTCATATAATTTGGTTATTCCTAGAGTGAACACTCTAGTTTAAATAGGGCTCACATCTTCCTGAACTCATAAGTGCAACGTCCGCAAGCTAATTCGAGGTTATTTTTTCAAATAAATACAAGCAATCAATCAAGCTAATTTTTCGGATGAAAGTTCGTCAATTTATTTTCGTTTTCACAGGGGTTGCGGTCAGAATTCTGCCGGGGTCAAAATTCTTTTAACAAAATTCTGCTTTCAAAATTCTGCTTTTAAAATTTAAAGCAGAATTTTGAAAAGCAGTATTTTGAAGCCAGAATTTTGACCCGCTCCCTTTTCAAAGTTCTGCGTTGAATATGTGATCTTAAAGTACCTACATTATTCACGAAATGCACTAAAGGTCTATTATTTAAATTACTTTATAATTTCTTAATTAAACTCATTGAAAAAAAAATGTTTTACATTAAGATATCCCAAAGTAATTATCTTTAGGTCTTGGCTATAGAATTGAAATTACTTACCATAAATCAAATATCATTAATTCACCACTGGCCTCTTCGGTCTCTCCTGAGTGCTTTTTCAAGTCCTAATTTATTCAACCGTAGATAGCAATTGATAGCAGTTTAATTTCCGCATTGACCGTCCCACACCACCGACCCAACAAACAACAACAACTTTGCACGACGTAGCTCACCATCAAGGTTCGTTAGTTACGTTCTCAATTTACTTAGAAAAACAACTAAAGCAAAAAATAATATTTCGAATAAAAAGGTTGTTATTGGCATTGCGATTGGCATAGGCCTACGGAACCAAAAAAAAAAAAAAAAATGATTCCAAGGCCCAGATTGTCTTCAAACGAACACGGAATATTAATTCATATAGACAAGACGTGCTGTGCCCGTGACCAATTGATGATGACCGTTAAAATAGCTTTAAGTCACGTAAAGTGGGAGCACATTTTCAATTTTGACATATGAAGCATGACAGCTGAAGAAAGTTTTTAACAGTGTTTTCAAAAATCCAAAAGGAGGAGGAGAAGCTTTAAAAAGATTCTTACCTTCGGGGCTGTCTAGCTGTGACACAAAATGGATGACGAACTGGAACGTTAATTTCTCTGGTTTTCCCAAAAGACACAAGTCCATGGATTTGTTGTTGTTGTGCATTGAATTCGCTTCGGTTGGGATAGTTCTTTGTATTACATGGACGTCAAGTTGCACATCATGCTAGTGGATCTGGATAAAGATGACAATGATGGAGGTGGTGACAGTGATAGTGCCTACTCTGATGATGAGAATGTTAATAAAGCCGTCACCCAGATGTTCAGTGATGTAGTGATGATGTGAAGAGTTCCAATGGATATCAGTTTTTTTCTACCATTGGAGTTCAATATGTTGATGAATTTCGTTGCAGGCTTCCAAAACCCTGTATAGGATTGTCAAAGTTTTATTTTTTTTTGTTGAAGTATGCTTGACATTAATGAGCAAAAAAAGCATAAATAGAGTTGTTTAACTTAAAGTAGTTTATTCGTTAATTAATTGGTCTGCAACGTGCGTACAACTTTGCCCCATAATGTGGCACTTGAGAGTAGGAGTTATTAAGATAAGTTTCATAATGAAACGAGTTCGCTGCGGAAATTTAATTTAACTTGTTTTGGTTGTTATTTCATCAAAATTACTCGGAATAGTTGATTATGATACTTGAGGAGGTGATTGACCTCAAAGTGGCATTATACTGAAAAGTGTTTGTTGAACTTCTAACCAATTAACTTTTCTTTTGTTTTGCTCAGTTTAAATGTTAAAGAAGTAATCAAGAGTTCTGGGAACACATTTTATATGAACACATGTATTAATGATATTCAGTAATTTTTTTCGAAGAGATTTACGAATACCAATCCAGAAATTCCGTCCATCTGTCTGGCTGTCTGTCTATTTGCACTTCTACAGCCTAAACGGATTCGCCGATTTGCTACAAACTTCGTACTTAGTATTTATTTAGTATTTATTTAGTAGTATCTCGAGGGGTGTTTTTCATTTTTGCTCTAGGTTGAAAAATATCGTTACCTGCCATACCATCTTTAACAAAAAGTTTGATTTTCTCGAAAACGGCTTTAACAGTTTTGATAAAACTTCCAGGGTTCTATTTTTTTACAACAATACATTTTTTAAAATTTGTTCTATATATGTACCTCTCATAGAACCGGTTTTTTAAATGCGGTTTTATCGTAAACCATAATCCCGATTTCAATAATATTTTGCACACAAGAAGTCATTCATAATTCAATTAATATTGCATTTTAAAATTTTCAAAATCTTTTTATTTCGAATTTTTTAAATTTTCTAAAAAAATAAAAATGGTTTTTGAAATATTTTGAAAACGGGTTGGTTGAATTTTTTTAAATAATTTTTCCAGATGAAAACTACAGATTTTCTTTTAGTGACATACTAAACAAAAAATTTAAATATTTTTTTCGAAAAGTTTTTCAAATAATAAGCGACTAAAAACTGGGCGAACGATTTTCAATATTTTTTTTCCTTGATAGACATTTAGTTTTCAACATTTATTGCATACTTAGTTTTTTCCGAGAAAACTCTTAAACTAATTAAAAAAATTCGAAAAAAAAAATATTTTTTTTATTTACATACAAATGCAGCCACTAGCAATTATCTAGCATAAGATTAAGTTCGTGCGACTTATTCGTGGATTTAATTTAAATTTTTTTCGATGATGTGACCGCTAATATGAGCAAGTACCTGCGATCTAGTCGTGCAATTTATTTTAAAAGCAGATAGCTTTCCCAGCAAAACTAATGGAATGGCTTCAATCCATCATTCATTGAGTATCTTAAAAACCTTCTTTGCGAGGCAACAAACACATTCCGTAGTTAAAAAGTTTTTAAAAGATTCCGCGCAAGTGGTCCAATATGTTCTTCCGTTGATTTGGAGTATATCAGAATATCTTCCATATAAATTTCCAATAAATTTGTATCCATCAAACGTGAGAGAGTACTTCAAAGTCATGAAAAGAACTCGTATTGAACAAATGGAGTTAAAATTGCAGTCTTCCAAGTATCGTCTGGGTAAATGGAATTTGAAAACACTTTGTTTTGACTGATGTTATGGGTCAAATCATGGATATGATGTGAAGAGTACTTATCTCGAATTGAAGGGGCATGTGCTGTCTGAATGCTTCCTGCAAGTTTCTCTGGAGAAAAACGACGGGGACGAAAATACTAGAGGGCCAGTTGTATGCTTGGTAACTCTGGGTAAAGCAGCTATGGGTGATTAATTTCTTGATTTCATGATGATGTATATTGTTTTCATCATGTTTTTCTGACATTAGTTTGCGATTTTGCTGGGTTTATAACAAAACAAATTCTTATGGTCTACTTCATGTATCCTATTTAGATCATCATTATAAGTGCTGATTGCATCCTGAATATGTACGAGTATACCTTTTTTTATTAAATTATTTTCTTTTGATTTAGATTTATTATTTCTTATTTCGAAAATAAAATAATTAATTCATGTTTTTGAGGGGCAAATTTGTTGTATTTGGTCATGTTTGGACAAACATTTTCTATAAAAAAAAAACTAATTTTAGGATTTTAGTGATACCCGAGGGAAATGCCGCCATCTTCAAAAAACTATTTTATTTAATTTTGCTTTATAATTCCTAAACACTTTTTTTTTCTAAAAATTACATTAAATAAACAACTTTCAGACGGTAGAATTATCTACAAAATGATATATTAATGACTTATGTAGTTCAAATCGTTCTTAGGTTATAGCGGTCCAAAGTTTGTCAAATATTTATGGACTATAAACCAAGGCCCAAAACCGAGTGTTTTACTGACATTCAAAAAATCAAGTAAGCCTGTCAGAGGTGACAAGTGATTTGGAGGAAATGAAATGAATCAATGAAATCGGAAAACTGACTGAACATCAGCTTTTCCAAGCCCTTAGAAAGAACAGGAATATAATTGTTTAAAAGATCTTTAAATCTCGTCTTTTTCTAAAGAGGAATGACCTTTACTATTTATTTTTGGAAAAATAAGGTTATTGCAAATATTGGCAACGATTGAAATAATTGCAGGTAGCAGCAGACGGCATTGGACTTAATTGATTTCATGAAAACAAAGTATTATTCACTATGCATACAATTAAATGAAAAAGATCCAACAGAATATTTTTTTACATTTATTTGTGGTTTTTGCATTCTGTATTTGAAATGTGATTTATTATTTTTGTTGATAATTTATTATTTATATTTAAATTAACTACCTCATGGCGGAATCGAACCCGGGTCCGTTGGCACCAATAATCTGGATCGCTGACCGCTCGGCCAATCTCGTTGTGGAACTCAAAGCAAGAAATCGGTATCACTTTCATCTGATACATTGAATCTTTGATGTTTAATATACGTCTATTATACGTTCATTGAATAACATCAGATCTGAGAATTTAAATCGTAAGATATTTAGTAAATTTTATATGTATATTAGACGTAAAATATTTAACCGAGATATGTAGAAAAAACACGTTCAATATACGTATATAAATACGTCTTGTTGACAGCAATGCAGTTGTATTCATCTCTATCGTTAAGTAAATATTTTGTACACATATTACAAATGTATAAAATTCGTTCACTATTATTAATTAAATAGACCTACAACATCCATTCATGGACGTAAACATATTAAATACATATTTACATGTATTATATGTATATTAGACCTTCTTGTTCTATTTGGGTAATTGTTCCCAACATTCAACGCAATAAACAATTAAGAAAATCAAGATCATCACAAAAATCAATCTCCTATTGATTCCAAGGTTCTTTAAAGTTATTTTATAAAATTTTGGTGAAATTTCTTGAAGTGTATAATTTATATACCTAGGTGAAATGTTTTTTCTTTATCTTTAAAAGCTTTAAAAAGATTAAAAAATTTGAGATAACAATCAAACATGACATTACGAAGAATTCTGTCCGTCTGTCTGTCTGTCTGTCTGTACGGATGTATTTTGGACTGTAGCCTAAACGGTTTGGCCAATCAACTTCAAATTTAGAACTTAAGGTTATTTTGACATTCTACAGAGGAGTTTTTTGAAATTTATTTAAGCTCAAAAATTAACGGTACCTGTCTTATAACTGTTATGTAAAAGCTTATTTTTCTCGAAAACGGTTCCAAGATTTTTTATGAAAAAAAAACAAATCAGTGTACCACTGTAGGTAAGCATTATATTTTGGCAAAAAAAAAAATAAATATTTTTGGCTAAAAACGGCACCTCCCATAGGACCGGTTTTTTTTCTTCGACTTTCTCGAAAACTGGTGATCCAATTAATATCAAAATTGATATTCGAAAAGATGTAGGTAGCTTAAGTGTTTTAAATAAATTTTTTTGAGAATTTTTTTTTTTGTTATTAATTTAAAAAAAAATTTTTTTTGACAAATCAATATTTTGAAAACGGGTAAGTACATTTTTTTTTAATTTTTTTTTAAATGTATGTTATTTTTGTGCTTAAGTTTGTATTCTTGAATTATTTTTTTTTTATTTTTTAAAAAAAAGTTGTCAAAAAAAAACCGTTTTATTTAAAAATCGCTTCTACGTTCTGAAAAAAAATGTGCATCTTTTTACATTAAAAAAAATTAAATGGCGTTTAAATTATTTCACTCAATACAAGTTACCATACTTTATTCGAACAATCAAAAGTCACAAAAATCGAATAAATGCTTTGATGTTCACTTTAATTTTGTTAAATTTTATTCTAAAATGTGACCCCACATATGATCAAGTACATGCGATCCAGTCTTGCAATTTATTTATAATAGGCTGCATAACGTTCCCAATCACTGTTCAATCTTGAATTTTTGTACACGTTAAGGAAGTTTCATTCATCATTGATGGCCTCTGTGAACAAGGGTAATGTACAGGAGGAGGTTTTTGTCTTTATCGAGACATATTTGTTATATAAATTTGCTAAAAAATCAACTCTAAAATCAATATTATATTTGAAAAACTAAGAAAATGCCATTCAATGGGCGAGAGTTCCACGAAAGTTCTACCATTTTAATATTACTGAATCTTGATGAACAATTAAATTGTTCTGGTCAGAACTCTTAACCTCAATATCGTAAATTAATAAAGTTATGTCATAATTTGCGACTCCATGAGTTTGGTTGAAAAACACTTTATTTTTGTATTACGTGGTCTTGTTTTTGAAATTCCCAATTGTATTTATCCCTTAAAAAAACTCCCCGTGATTTGTTGCCGCTGGAAAAGCTCTCAAATTCATTCTTTATTTTTGCAGCTGCACAACACGAATGATCACCCAATTTTGCTTTCCTTCTCATTTCGATTAACGAACATTGTCCATCGACTCTTTCTCTATAAATTTCTGTTATAATAAGAGTCCCAATAAACCCTTTTGCTATAAAAAAAAACTGTACTTACTTTACTGTTTTTAATTAATTTTCTTTTAATATATTAAAGTTTCAAGACACTGCGGTTACTTTAAATCAAAAAAACAACTCTGTATCAATACATTCTGGTCAGAAACCAGACCAGCTGTGCACGTGTAAATTTTCAAAGAAAAATATCAAACCAAGAAAAAATTACCATAATTTTGTTGATAACTATTTGATAATATACAGTCGAACCGAATTCCCAAAACCACTAATTCCCATAGAACCTCCTACATAATGCTTTGGTTCAAATTTCGTAAACAATCGTGATTAATGGAATTTCGGTTATGGTAACATTTTCAAAAGCACATTCTTAGGTAACCAAGGCAACAACAGATGGCACTCAAAGCCAGACCTATTATAGGATTGACCCCAAACGACACCCATTATTCATCTGAAATGGTGTTTTGTTATAAATGAAAAGTTTTTTTTTTAAAGTTCTTTTTTTAATCCGCAACTGACCAAAACATCAACAAAACAACGACATAAGTTAGATCAACCCGACGAGCTACAACTATAAGAAATGAGAGACTTCTAGACGAGCTTGAAACCACGCGTTTACCTACGATATAAAATCTACGATATTACTACCAAGATCCACAAAATAAACAACATTTTCGTCTTCTCTTTAACTCGAAGATACTTTACTAAGCTGAGACTTAAAAGAGCACAAAAGCGATCCACAGCTCGAAGAAGGTTACAAAAAAAAAACAAACAACCAAGACGAAGACCAGTAACCCAGTCCACCATCAGCAACCATCCAGCCATCCACTTCAATGTCAAAGTAAAAGAATCTGAGCCACACATCCGATTCCCCCAGAAGAGATTCAGTTCGAGCCAGTACCTGGCATCATGCCAGCAACATAAAACAATTTCTGCTGATTCTGCTCTTGATATTAAACATCGTTTTTCTTTTCCATTATAAATATATTGTATCTGCGTATCTTTTATGAAGCCGATCACGTTCGTTGTGCATATGTACGCTTTCGCCAAAGTGTAATGACTGCTGTACCTACCTGTGGATTTTCATTTTCGTCATTCGTCCGACAAGCCAAGAGAGGCAGTCTTACTGAAATATCTAGATACTTTGGTTGAATTTTTTTCGGTGAAGTATTTCTTTTTCTTTTTTTTTGTAATCCATCGACCAGGAAGACAGAAGTTATTAGAGAACCAAAATTAATTAATTAGTTACAAAGTATCTGATAGATACCTATCAGAAAAAAAATACCTACAAGATTAAATATTTCGAGTTTTTCAAGTTCAGTGTATTATGGTGAAGTTCGAAACCAGTTTTGTGTGAATGAAATAGAAAATAGTGTTTTCGACAGCATCGCACCCAACGAATGTAATGGCTAATAAATGAAATCAGTGAAAGGATTAAAACGACTCCCCCCATCGAAGAGTGTGAAAGTCTTCAATCAATGCAGTTTTAAAAATAACCACATTTCACTAGAAAACTGGGAATTATTAACATAGAAATCTCAAAGTGAGTAATTTATTGTAGGTTTTAATTTTTCAGATACTTTTTCCGTGAATAATTTTATTTAATATTTCTGGGTTGAGTTGGCTATTTCAATTCACTTAAATATTTGCCTTCATTGATCCCTATGGATGCAAATAAAAAAAAAGGATTTTTATGTTCCACTATGTTTAAGTAAGCAATGGGAAAGAGTGGGTCGCACGTACTTGCTCTTATATGTCTAATCGCATTGGAAGCCAGGATATTGTCGGAAATAAGTAACGGTCCGAACTTATAACAAATTTCAAAACCATTACAACGATTTTTAGTTAAAATGAGGGATACCATCACATGTCATAAATATTAATTTATGAACAAAAATATTTTCAAAATTGTGACCGGTTTTAATAAAATCCTGTTTTTTTTATTTTAATTTGTTTAATATTTTTTTTTGCGGATTTTTAGAGTCAGTTGATTTACAGATTATTAAAGAACTTAAATGAAATTTATTAATTGATTTATTGAGTGAAAAATTGCAAAATAAATAATTATATATATAAAGATATAAAAAATAATTTTAATTTTGGAATGTTTAGACAAAATTTAATTAACCTACTTAATTTTAAAATTAAATTTGATAAAAATTCAATTAGGTGTCGCAGAAAAACTCGGAAAGTGAAACAAAACCGTTATATAAAAGATAACGTTAATAAACATTACCGGTAAATTTGGTTTTGATAAAAGCAGATATTTCCCAAAATTGGTACTTCCAAAAATAACCATCAAAATCGTTTCAGACGTTTAATTTATTAATTTTTAGCGGTAAAATAAAATTTCAAAATCATCACGGGGGAACGCCAACAGAACCACTCACACTAAATTTAAAGTTAACTTAAGTCATTTAGGCAGCAGATCTAACTCTAACTGGGCAAAGAAGAATAACAATTCTACCCAACCAATCTGATGGACAAAGTAAAGATTTGGCGGTGCGAAATAAGGCCCCAGACAAAACGGCCCCAAGAACAAAAATGAAATAAGGTCCCAAAAATGGGGTACTTTTTCATAATGAAATAAAACCATATTTTTGGCTATGAAATTATGCCCCGCAAATGAAAAAAAGAGCCCAAAAACGAAATGATAGAAGACACCAATTTTTTGAAAAAATAAAAAAAATAAAAAAAGGGCGTGCGTACAAAGTACACATGTCATTAAACTTCTTTGGCAATCTAATTTGCAATAGCTTTCAACTCAAAAAAAAAATCGCAAGTCTTCATATTATTCCCCAGCCATCAATGAACGCAGCGGCTTTGCGCATTGAAACTGATATAGCTCCACTAGAACTTGAAAGTTACTTGTCTAGACTACTTCCCTGTCTATCAAAGGTTCTAGAAAAAATAATTACAAATAGAATTTTATGGTGCACTGAGTTCATAAAAGTTTTAAGCCCCAACCCAGTCGCATTCAAACCAAGGAGAGGATGCATAGATGCACTCCTTCATATCGACTTTTCTGTAACAAATGCACTCACTGCTCGCAACCATATAACACTCCTGGCACTAGACTTCGAAAAGGCATTCGATCGTATTGATTCTCACCTTATCCTCAACAAATTGAGAGATTGGGGTCTGGGACCTAAAATCCTTGGATATATAAAATCCTTTCTAACTCATAGAACATTTTGCATAAAAATACGTAATATGTTTTCCAAGACGGAGTCAATCGATAACGGTATTCCGCAAGGATCACCCTTATCATTAATTTGTTTTGCAATAGCCTTTAATAAAACAAAAATAGAAAATGTCACTAATTTAAATATTTTAGGTCTCATTATTAATAACAAATACAACTGGAAACGGCATTATACTTATTTAAAAAAAGCATTAGCAGCTAGGCTTAATATACTTAAATATCTTTCATCTAGTAAAAGTAATGTACACGTAAACTCACTTTGTCAAATTTCTAAAATGTAAGTTCTAAGTAAAATTGATTACGCTCTGTCCATCTACGGTTCATGTCCAAAAAAAGCAGCCAGGAAAAGTCTTGGTGCTTTTCCAACCACACCAATTAGAAACATACTTGATGAGCCTAGACTCCCAACAATAGAAGAGAGATACTTTGAAACTATAGCCAAACTCAATGTGTAATTCGTCTTTCAAACGGGGTCAATGATAGATAGCGATGTCAAAGCTATTTCTCACAAACGCAGTAGAAAGCTCCCATCTGCAATACATCATGTTCTTGATTCACAAATCAAATTACAAGTGTCGCTAACCAGAAAAGCTAAATTCACACCAACACAACCACCATGGTCAATCCCCAAAGAATCAATTATTCTTGATCTTCAAGAACTAGAAAAAACCAGACTTGCAACGACATCTTCAAATCTCGATTCCTGGAAAACAAAGGTTGGTACTTTATGTACACAGACGGATCAAAAACAGACTCGAATGCGACTTTTGCAGTGGTAGCCCAAGATGGTTCACTTATCGCCCAAGGCATCCTTTCAAACATGGCCTCCATCTACACAACAGAAGCTCTAGCTATCTAAGAAGCCTCTAAGAGATGTCTTCAAAGAAAGGGAAAATGGGCAATCTACTCCGACAGTGTGTCAGTACTGCAGGCTATTGCCAATCCAAGAAACAACACAGACACAATAGCTAAAATTCGTGATACTATATGCAAAGCAAAGTCAAAAATTAAACTTATCTGGACTCCAGGTCATGTAGGAATTAAAGGTAAAGATAAAGCTGATGCAGCCGCAAGCGCAGCTCACAATACCGCAACATACACCTTCAATACATATTCCCGCCTTGACCTAAAGAGACACATTATTCAAGAGTGTCATAAACTCTCATTGCTTGACTGGGAACACCATGAACACCACTACAGCTCGATCAAACCAAATAAAAATCAACCAAAGTATCCAACAGAGTTACACAAATCTGAACTCAAAACATTTATCCGACTTCGCCTTGGTCACACTGAATTCACTCACCAACACCTGTTAAAGAAGATAGATCTACTCAATAAACCGCAACATATAAACATTTCCAAAATTAATGAAAAATTAAGTTATCTAAAAATTAAAACATAATAAAATATTTTCTTTTAACCCTAGAGCCGAAAGCCTTAGCTGCTATTTGCTATTTTCTTATATATTAATAACAATTTTAATTGTTTATTGATATTTAAATAAATAAATAAATAAATAAAATTATTATTAGGTATAGAAATTCTATTTTTGAAATTAAAATTTCGTAAAGAGAATTTATGAAATAATACTATTTTATATTTTATGAAAAATAATTTATTGAAATCGCAAATGACGAATTATAAATAAAAAATGCACAAGTTTTTCGTAATATTAAAATTTCCTAACCTTCAAACGAATTAACATAAGAAATTGTATATGAACAAAAAGATAGCAATTCTCCTGTACTTGAGAATGTAAACTTTTCCATGGGACAGATTTTTTTCCGCACTCGTACAGTAGCAAGAGTTCTCAAAGATCTCGATATAAACAAATCCGCTGGCCCGGATGGTATACCCCCGATTCTTCTGAAGAGGTGTTCTTCCACACTGGCAAGGCCACTGCGTAGGCTTTTCCATCGCTCCTACTCTTCTGGAATCTTTCCTAGAAGATGGAAAACAGCATTTGTCCAGGCTGTCCCTAAGAAAGGTGACCCATCCTCCCCCTCCTCCTACCGACCCATAGCACTGACATCCCTTCTTTCTAAGGTCATGGAAACACTGATTAACCGTCAGCTTAAGGAATATCTCGAAGATCGAAAGCTTCTCCATGACCGTCAGTACGGCTTCCGCAGCAACCGTTCCACTGGTGATTTGATGGCATATCTTACCGAACAGTGGAATAAATCTTTACATCGCTTTGGTGAAAATAAGATTATTGCTCTTGATATCTCCAAGACATTTGACAGAGTTTGGCATGAAGCTCTTTTATCGAAAATGCGTGCTTTTGGGATCGATGAAACACTTGTTCGTTGGATTAGAAGCTATCTTCTGGACCGTTCAATACAAGTTGTATTGGACGGATTCAAGTCTGATTCGCACAAAATAAATGCTGGTGTGCCCCAGGGCTCTGTTCTGTCTCCGACTCTTTTCTTGATTTTTATAAACGATCTTCTGTCTGTTACTTCTAATCCACTTAACTGTTTTGCTGACGAATCTACCCTCAGCTTTTCATATTCGTTCGATAATTCACGTCCTTCGCCTTCGGACGTACAATTGCAACGGTACCATATGTCAATATACAGCATTGTCAAATGGGGTAATAGGAATCGTGTGGAGTTTAATGCTTCGAAAACTCAATGCTGTCTTCTGTCGTTAAAGCTTAACATACCCCTAATGCCATTGTCCATGAATGGCACTATGTGTGTCAACGACGATCTCCATTGGAACGACCATATATATGAAATCGCTAAGAATGCTGCTAAGTGCTTAGGTTTTCTGTATCGGTGTAGGAAGTATTTTTCTCCATCTGATCTGGCTACAATTTATAAAGCGTTTATACGCCCTAAACTCGAGTATAACTCCCACCTCTGGGCAGGTGCTTCACAACCATCGCTTCACTTGCTTGATAGAATACAAAATAGAGCGTTAAGATTAATAGGAAATATAACTGCCGCTGAAACAATTGCCCCTCTCGAACATAGACGCAATGTTTCATGTCTTTCCTTATTTTATCGTTTCTTTTATAAAAAATGTTCACTCGAGGTAGCCAGCTGCATTCGTCCCCTTAAACGAAACCATAATACTCGTCTTGCTAGGAATGCTCATCAGTTCACCCTTGAGCCCAATTTCGGACGTACCGTGAAATATAGGGATTCTTTTTTTAGCCGAACGACACGAATTTGGAATAGTTTACCCGGCGAGATTTTCCCTTGCCATTTTGATCTGCAAACATTCAAAACCAATGTTAATCGGCACCTCCTATCTCTCCCCTCCCTATCTTCCTAATGCCCGCGCAGTGTGTTACATTAAAAGGGAAACAAATAGTCCCTTGTGCGCGAGTTATAATTCACAAGGTCGTGAAAGTGTTTTATTTAACTTTTATTTATTTAACTTAATAATTTATTTATTATTTATTTTTTTTACAATTTTTTATTTGCAATTCTAATTTTTAGTTTACAAAATTATGTCCTTCTTTGGTGACGACTGTACCAACATTGCCAAGAATATCATGATCAAGAAAAAAAGAGTGATACAAATAATGAGATAAGCTTGGCTCTGGTAGCTTTGATGCTGGATCTGCAAACTGCAAGGTTAGAGGTTTTATCTCTCTCGTAAGTTTGTTTTTGTAAAGCCAATGAAAAGTTTAAACTTGGCTTGAGTTGTGATGTCATCTTGTCTTGTTGCTATGTGAGATCTACATGGTCGAGGAGAAGTTTAGGCTTGGCTTAGGTTGTGATGTCATCTTGTCTTGTTGCTATGTGAGATCTACATGGTCGAGGAGAAGTTTAGGCTTGGCTTAGGTTGTGATGTCATCTTTCTTGTTGATATGCTGTGACTTGCAGGAATAGTAAAGATATGGGATGCGTTGCCGCTTGGTAGATGTAACAACAACACTATGCATCTTTACAGATGTGTTGCTTGTAACTCCTCCCATGCAAGAATGAACTGAATGAACAGATGATTGAAGTTCATAATTATTAATCGTCGAAATCAGGGTCTCGCCTCGAATGATGGATGTGTTGCAAGTTACATGTTGATTAGCAGAGCTTGTCAAAATGATCAAATTCATCGGTTTAAGGATATAGGGATTGGATTTAAAGGAAATTTCTAGTACTCAAAGTGTATTAAGTTTGAAGCCACACAGTTTGAAGGTTTGTAGTATTAACATAAGAGAAAAAAAAAATGTAATATGTTAAAAGCATAATCTGTTGATTAAAAGAAGATATTCATGTTACTTCTTACAAAGATAAATTTGTTGTTAACGATATGAAACTAATGCAAATCGAGAGACATTTGTTTAGACATCAAAAGTTTAATTAATTAAGGATTTTTTTTTTTGGTTTCTTTTTAATTTTTTGTTTATGGACTTTTCGTTTATTTGAGTCTATAGTTATTTTATTGTTCTTAACAACTTTATGCTCGGTAAATCTAGGTGCCAACTTGTTTCTTCTGTCGTCAAGCTCATAAATTGTCTCATTCTCTATAAAATCTGGTGGATCATTTCGGTTTTCATTTCGTTTTTCAATAATTTTTTGTTTGTTACTTAGGCTACGATCGTGAATAAGATTTGTCAATTTTTTGTAATCTTTTATATGTTGAATTAAGTATTCTTGCTCTGTTTTGGTATTCTCATTTACAAATAATGGGCTAGTTTTGCTAATATGCCCGTTAAGTAGTTCAAAAGGTGTTAATTTTGTTGCAGAGTGTACACTATTGTTGTAAGTAATTACTGCCTCGTCGACAATTTCTCCAATAGCTTTATTATTATTTTGTGATTTAATAATCCTGATAATTTCGGTTAGGGTAGAGTGAAATCGTTCTATAGGGGAATTACCATTAGAGGATTTAGCGCATATTGTATGATGGTCAATCATATGAAGTTCCAAAAACTCTTTAAAAGTTGAAGAGATAAATTCACTACCATTATCTGAGATTAATAGTTTGGGTATCCCGTGGTGAGAAAAGAAATGTTTTAACGACTTGATGATGTTAATGCTGTTTCGAGAAGAAATTAAATAAACAGAAGCAAATTTACTAAATTTGTCTACTATGGTGAAAAAATTTTCTTTATGCACTGAATAGATATCGACATGAAGGATTTCTAAGGGCATTGAAGGTGTTTGAGTAATTTCGAATTTTAAAGGTTCTCTCTTGCGATCATATTTCTGTTTTTGACAAATCTCACAACTATTTATTAGGGAGGTAATTATATTTTTCATATTAGGAAAGAAATATGTTTTTTTTAAATGATTAAGAGTCTCAGTTATACCTCTGTGGTTCGAGTACTTATGATAATCTCTTATGACCTTTTCCTGTGTGTCTTTTTCGGATATATCCTCCAACAAAATATTACATCTAACTAGTTTCAAGTGCTTATTATTGCTAAAAAATTTTGAATAGACTGACTGAATGGTTTTAAATGTTGCATCATCAGTAATTATGGCGGAAACTCTTTTTGTACTGAGAAAATCCTTAAAAATACTTATTATAACAGATTCGTCATTTATTTTGTTGTGTTCGACTGTAATTCTTTTTTTTCTTTTGAACAAAATAGTTAACTTTGGATTTATTTTTGTCTTATTCTCATTGTTTTTTAAAATAATTTGGTTAGAAAATTCGTTTAATGGCCGCTCAGATATAGGTATCCCATCGTTCATGTTTTCTTGTGCAGAATGGATAGTGGATGTTTTGTCCCGCTCGTCTAAATTGTTCTGGACTGAAATTAAGTCCAAATTTTCGACTTCAATTGCATGGTTGACATTTAATTCTATCCTTGATAAAGCGTCGGCGTTTGAGTTTTGTTTTCCCTTCTTATGTGTTATAAAGTAGTCAAACTCTTCAAGTTGTAACCTCCAGCGTACCAGCTTGGAATTAGGTTCTTTTAACGAGAAGAGCCAAGTAAGAGGCTTGTGATCGGTTACTATTTCAAATCTTCTTCCGTATAAGTAGGGGCGGAAGTACTTTGTAGCCCAAACTACAGCTAAGAGTTCTTTTTCTATGGTACTATAACTTCCTTCACTTGTGGATAAGGTCCGACTTGCGAAGCAAATTGGTTTATCCGATCCTATGGGACCCTGGGACAACACTGCGCCTAATGCAACGTTACTGGCATCGGTTGTAAGGATGAAAGGCTTATTAAAGTCGGGATACTGCAGTATGGGATCATTACATAGAAGAGCTTTGCAAGTTTCAAAGCAATTTATATATTTTGAATCTAACTTTATACTGTTGTTCTTACGTAAGCATTCGGTCATAGGTTTGGTAAGTTTAGCAAAGTCCTGGATGAACTTCCTATAATATCCTAAGAGCCCAAGAAAGGATTTTATTTGTTTTGTTGTCTTGGGTATAGGAAAATTAGTTATAGCACTTATTTTCTCAGGATTGGGTCTTACGCCATCGGAAGTGACTAAGTGTCCCAAGAAAGAAACTTCTTTTTGAAAAAAAGCAGACTTCTCTAATCGAACTTTAAGATTTGCTGTTTTTAACCTTTCAAAGACGGATTTCAAGTTTTCAACATGCTGTTGGAGTGATGTGGAAAATATGATTATATCATCCATGTATATTAGACAATTTTTCCCTATTAGACCTTGAAGAACATTGTCTAAAGCTCTTTGAAACGTAGACGGAGCATTTTTTAAGCCAAATGGCATCCGAAGAAACTCGTAATGCCCGTTTTCAAATGAAAAAGCTGTCTTTTCTATGTCTTCCTCTCTAATTTCGATTTGATGGAAACTGGAAGCGAGATCGAGCGTTGAAAAATACATGCATCGGCCAAGTTTGTCTAATATGTCGGTTATATTTGGCAAGGGATATTTATCTCCGACTGTCTTGTCATTCAATTTACGGTAGTCAATGACTAGCCGCCATTTTCTCTTGCCCATGTTATCTGTTTTTTTGGGCACTATCCATATAGGGGAAGCCCAAGGAGAAAAACTATTACGGATGATGCCTTGATTTAGCATATCAGAAATTTGCTTTTGAATCTCCTCCTTGTGGATATATGGATAGCGATATGTTTTAGAGTAGATAGGTATATTGTCTTTAGTATTGATTGCATGTTTTGTCAGATTAGATGGCGTCAATATCTGACCCTCTTTAAAGAATATATCTTTATAACTATTACATAAATTAAGAATAGCTTTTTCTTCTTGAGAATTTAAGTTATTGGATTTTAAATTTTCTAAAATATTTGTTTTTCCCAAATGTTCTTCATTTTTGAAAGAAAAGTTATGTACCTCAACATACTCGTTAGGTGAGAATGCTTCAACTTTAATTGGCTGTTCAATTAAAAATGTTTGAGAAGTATCAGAAGTATTTACAACTTCAATTTTAGAATACCAATCTTTAGCTTCATATAATCCTTCAGATATAGTAAGGTTTTTTCTTATTGTAGTAGGCTTTATATAAATGTTTCCAGATTCGATATCAACTGGAAGATTGCAAACTAATTTGCTTTGCTCAGAGACCACGTAAGTTTTCGAGATCGAATTCGGTTTAAAGCTTAATGGGATGTTTATGTTTTCAGTTTCTAAGATTGAATTTTTTAAATCAATTTTCATTGAAAGTTTTCTCATTATATCGGTTCCAATGAGTCCATCAAAATAATTGTGGAATTTAAATAACAAAAATATTAAAGTTTTATCCGTTTTAAATTCTAACAAATTTTGTATTCTTATTTGTTTATTAACGATTTTTTCGTCAAAAATTGTTTTAATTCTTATAGGGTCATTATATTCTATGTTATCATCTGTGACAATCTCTGGATTTATAAAGGATTTGTTACTTCCCGTATCTACCAAAAATTTTAGATTTTTATTGTATAAACTTTTAATATTGATGTATGGTAAATGGTTTGTATTATGGATGTTTACATCTAAATACCCTATTGCATTTCCGAGGCTTATATGTGAAAATTTCTGTCATCAACAACATTTATATCTGACGAATTAAAATCATAATTATCTTCAGGATGGCTCTCAATATTAAAAGTTTGTCCATTCCTACTTGTTCCACTTCCTCTATTTGTATTTGCACTTAAAGTGTCCATTGGCTCTGGAATTGAGGTTCTACTAGTGTTAGACTGACGGCTTTGAACAGAGCTATTTGGTCTAAAATTGTTATTATTTCTTGTTGAATTATAATTGACCTGCCTTGAGTTATTTCCCTGCCTGAAACTATTATCCTGTCTACTATCTAAATTTTGCCCTGAATTATTTGAACTTTGTCCTGAATTATCCGAAATATTATAGTTTGAATTTTGTCTGAAGTTATTTTGAGGAGGGTAATTGTTAAAATTAGAATTATGATATCGCGTATTGTTTTGAGATTGATTGACTGATTGTTGAACATTTTGTGTGGAAAAATTAGAATTAGTTTGTGTGTTGGTATTTGGAAAGTTTGTTCTTCTATTTTGATATCTACCTGTCTGTGGAATCTGTGATCTATATTGTGAGTTTTGGAAATAATAATAGTTTTCTTCTTCTTTGCAAAAATTAAAGGCATCGGCAAGTTTTGTGGGCCGCATTGCTCTTACAGTGGAACCCATAGGTTCTCTTAGACCGGACAAAAAGATGTTAAGACACATTTCCTGATAAAGGCTTTGCTTAGCCTCGACAACACTCGTATTTTTTTCATGCACCTTTATGTGATTTATCATCGCAGAAAGTGTTTCGATTATCTTTGAATAAAAGGTTTCTACAGATAATCGATTTTGTCGAAGCTGATGCAAATCCCTTATGAGGCTAGTTTCATTTCTCTGATCCGCGTAATGAATTATTAAATTATTTTTTATGTCTTCCCAATTTACTTGAGTTCCATACATATTTAGAGCTTCGTTGGCAGGCCCAACAACCTTATTTCGTATGGCTCTCAAAATTACTTTTTTATATGCAGGATTTGTATCCAATTGTGGCATAAGGCTTAAAATTTCTTCTACGTTACTGATAAAATCAAATAGCAACCGAGTATTCCCATCAAAGGTGGGAACATCTTTAATTGCATCCGGAATTCGAAGGGAATTAAAGATTTCAACTGGTGTATTAGAAAGCATTATGCTTGACTTTAGATCTTT
This sequence comes from Platycheirus rosarum, assembly GCA_963971375.1. Taxonomy (NCBI): domain Eukaryota; kingdom Metazoa; phylum Arthropoda; class Insecta; order Diptera; family Syrphidae; genus Platycheirus; species Platycheirus rosarum. The sequence goes on along the minus strand of OZ020509.1, from coordinate 117,419,173 downwards.
CGTTTTTGTATCAACAGATTTGCACTCAAAATAATTATATTGTAAAACGTTTTTATTTAATTTGATTTCTTTTTTAATCCAACTTGGGGAAAAAAGGAGACTTTGAACTTTATTTTTTTGAGTTTTGAATTTAGGGATAGGAGGCATAGGAAACCGATAGAAATGCTCAATTTGACTTACCCTACCAATCTTCACTATCTTGGTTCACGGTGCTTAAGGCTTAAAAACCACCACTTCAATAATCCGTTGAAGTGTGCTCCAAACTGTATCCAATACTGGTTTAGCTACTCGAGATGTTCACTATGTAGGTTATTTGGATGCAGTATTCCTAGTCCGACTGCGCCAGTTATAATTCACAAGGTCGTGAAAGTGTTTTATTTAACTTTTATTTATTTAACTTAATAATTTATTTATTATTTATTTTTTTTACAATTTTTTATTTGCAATTCTAATTTTAGTTTACAAAATTATGTCCTTCTTTGGTGACGACTGTACCAACATTGCCAAGAATATCATGATCAAGAAAAAAAGAGTGATACAAATAATGAGATAAGCTTGGCTCTGGTAGCTTTGATGCTGGATCTGCAAACTGCAAGGTTAGAGGTTTTATCTCTCTCGTAAGTTTGTTTTTGTAAAGCCAATGAAAAGTTTAAACTTGGCTTGAGTTGTGATGTCATCTTGTCTTGTTGCTATGTGAGATCTACATGGTCGAGGAGAAGTTTAGGCTTGGCTTAGGTTGTGATGTCATCTTGTCTTGTTGCTATGTGAGATCTACATGGTCGAGGAGAAGTTTAGGCTTGGCTTAGGTTGTGATGTCATCTTTCTTGTTGATATGCTGTGACTTGCAGGAATAGTAAAGATATGGGATGCGTTGCCGCTTGGTAGATGTAACAACAACACTATGCATCTTTACAGATGTGTTGCTTGTAACTCGCGCGTTATATATATACAAAAAAATAAATATTACTTACTCTGAATAACTGCTTAGTATAGGACGATTTACAAATTAATCACAAATTAGTAATTTATAAATTTAACTCACTCTACACAGTATGTATAGAGTATACTAATGATAATGCAAATAAATAAAACAGATCTGCGTTTACTCACACGCTTGATCCATGGCTATGTGCTCGCCCTTTCTCACTCTCCCTCAATCGGTCTCAATCGCTCTCTACCTATTCTTAGACAAAAACGTTGCACATTTCCGTGTCACTACTTCCGTTTCATCCGTAAGAAATTTACCCTCATGCGCGTAAAGAAGTTTCACTTAAAAAAATAAAAAAAAAAATAAAAAACCTAACACACTTAGGCTAAACTAGTTTTGCCTAGGCATTTCTTGAGATTTTATCTCCCAATCAGTATCAGGTAGGTATGTAACCCCCTTGCTTGGGCTCACTCACTATAGGATTTGGAGTATGTGCGAGATTGTGTTTATGCAAAAGTTCTTTAAATCAAAAAGAAACGTTGCACATACCCAACCTTGCACCTTCTCCAAATCCTATAGTGAGTTCATGCAGGGGGGTTGCAAGGGGGCAGCATGCTCCCCCATACCTTCTTCATATTAACATTTATCAATGTGGGACATATCTTTAAATATGTTGTTTGTGCTTATACTGGCCTAAGTGGCTTCTATTGCCAATTTTTGTGGGGTCTTATTTCATTCTTTGATATTAGGGGCTTTTTTCATAATGAAATATAACCAAAATTCTAAAAATTAAATTAGGCCCCAAAAAGTGAAATTATTCCCCAAAATAAAGATTTTTTTGTTGTTGTTGTATTCTTAATACCTATTCTTTTGGGGCCTTATTTCATTTTTGTTTTTGGGGCCGTTTTGTCTGGAGCCTTATTTCGCACCGCTAATTTTTTTTAGACTAGAGATAGAAGGTGTCGATTAACATTAGTTTGGAATGCTTTCAAATTGAAATGGCAAGGAAAATCCCCGCCGTGTAAACTTTTCCGAATTCGAGTTGTTCGGCTAAAAGAAAAATCTTTATAATAAATGGTACGTCCGAAATTGGACTCAAGCGTGAACTTGAACTCCTTGCAAAACGAGGGTAATTTTTTTAAGGGTGAATATAATGAAAGTCATGAAAAATTGCGTCGTTGTTCGGGAGGGGCAATTGTTTCAGATACAATTTTATTTCCAATCAATTTTAACGCTCCGTTTTATAATCTATCAAGAAGGGGTTACCAAGTGCCGTTTTCCAACTTCTAGTAAGTTTCCATGCAGAAGGTTAGGAGCGATGAAAAAGCTTATACGCAGTGGCATCATCGATAAAATATTTAGATTACGGAAGATTTTGGTAAAAAAAAAAACAAACAAGAACTTCAAATCGATATCCACCAACGATTCATCGATTTCAAAGCCGCGTACCATAGAATTTATAGAGAGAGTTATATAGAGCAAAATTTTGTTTTAGTATCCCTGCCAAACTCGTCCGCCTGTGCAAAATGACGATGGAAAACGTACGCGGTTTCCTCAAATTCGGTAACGACTTTACCGACACCTTTATTATATTTAGACAAGGCGATGTGCTGTCATGCGAATTCTTCAACATCATAGTTGAAAGAAAAGTGCAAAACTCTCACTCTCAAAGCCCATCCATTTACTCCAATACGCCGACGATATTGACATATTCGGAAGAACACAGCGTGATATCAGTATCAGTAGCACTTTTATGAGTACTGAGATTGAAGAACTTAGTAGTTGATGAGCGCAAATCCAAGAATTTATAGAACAATACCAGTGCGAAAAAAAATTCTTGCCAATCGCAGCTTCTTCAAGTATTTAGATTGAAGAACAAATTGCTGCAAGATAGCATTTTTTAATTGCATTTGTGTTAGTTAAAAAAAATTAATCAAATCTTTTGTAACGCTCTTCATTGTAAAATTCAAAGTATTCAGAATTAGATCAATCTTTTTCCATTTTCTTCTCACTTTTTGCTGAACAGGAAAACATTTTGTTCATCTGCATCCGATGCACAAGTCTGCAAACGCAATTGTATCACCACTTTTACTTTTTACTTACGATTATAGGGACTATAAGGCAAGTTATGCATTCGTAAAAAAAAAAAAAATTCTAACAATCAAACATGATATTACGATGATAGAGAAGTCAAAAAAAGTGGGTCCGGAAATTCCGTCCGTCTGTCTGTCTGTCTGTCTGTCTGTCTGTCTGTCCGTATCGATATCTACAGCCTAAACGGTTGGGCCGATTTGATTCAAACTTGGTATATAGTATTTTTAGAGTGCTCTACCCGACAGTTTTTGGAATTGGCATTCTAGCTCCAAAACTAACGGTACCTGCCATATAACTTTTATTAAAAAACTTATTTTTCTCGAAAACGGCTCCTACGATTTTGATTAAACTTTCAGATTGATGTTTTCTGTGCAAAATCAATCTTTTAATTTTAATGGATTTTTCAGAAAAAGTTTTATAACGGTACCTCCCATATGACCGGTTTTTTAAAATCAGACTTTCTCGTTAACTAATTGACGGATTTTGATTGCTTATCAAAATTTTCAAAAACATTTTTTTTTAAATTTTAATAATTTTTTTTTAAATATTTAGTTTTTTGAATATTTTGAAAACGGATCTATAGATTTTTTTTTAAATTTTTCTACTAGTATAAACTATAGATTTCTTAAAATTGACATACTAAAAAAAATTTTAAAATATGTTTTCGAAAAGTTTTTCAAAAAAAAACATTTTTTTGAAAAAAACTGGTCGAACAATTTTGAAATGAAAAATTCATAAAATAGAAAACAGCAAAAGAAATAAGATGGCTTACAACATTTTTTCCAAAAAACGTTATGAGTAGTGTTTTTTTGAATTCATAAATTTTTTTCCCCAACATTTTATTTCATATTGCTCGGCTAAGCCCTAGCCAAGCCATTAGTCAAATAAAAGAAAGTGACAACCTACATTACATACATACTTGCGTATTTTAAAGTATTTTTCATCATCATAAAAGCACAGAATAAATAAGGAAGCCTTTGATAAACACACAAAAACAACTAACAAATAAAAAAAACTATTCGGTTACTACTGAATGCAAAAATTTCAATCGAGAAAACAAAAGTTTACACCTTCCTATAAATAAACAAAACCACTGTGTTAACTTTTAATATTGTCTCTATACCTACTGGCTTAACAGTAGTTGGAACACGTATCTTAATTTTAGTACCTACCTTCCTTCCAACCTTATTATAGGTACCTAAATCCTTTATAAATTCCATTGGTCCCATATTGGGACGTATAAAGGTCCCTTTACCTAGCATTATTGCCATACTGCTGATTCCGACGAATCTTTATGCCAGTTGTTCAAATTTTTCCATACCAAAATGAAAATTTAACTGAAAAAAGTCCTTTGTATCTTTCTATTAGCAAATTATATTATAAACAGTAAGCAGCAAGTGGAAAGATAATACTACACTAAAAAACTGCAAAAGCTAAAAATCCTATATATTTATGTGTTTATCCCTTTGTCGTGACGCATGTTCGTTCGAGCTTCATCCCAAAACGATTCTAAGTTGCACGTCATACAAAAATTATTAAAATAAAATCTTTGTCAAAAAGACGCCTGCACTTAAAAAGGATTAGCACATAAGAGCAAGTACGTGCGACCCAGTCGTGCCTTTTATTTATCTGGATGAAAGGAATTACTATGCAAAAAGGTGCTCAGGTTCTGATACGTGACCACCTGCAGTGCACTTAATAATTCTGATGTGAAAGTTGTCTTCATTAGCTGCTCCAGCAATAAACAGTCTGAAAGTACCTTTAGGAGGATCTATACAGCATCATTCCGATGGTTCGTTATCGGTGTTTTTTAACTTTCTGTCGGAGTAAATTAAGTGATTCTCCAACATAATAAAAAGTATACCATTAATGCCCTTATCACAGTTACTCTTCCCCAGCTATTCCATTATTCTCATCTTCATGAAGCAATTGCGAAGCCTCAATGGCCAGCGTTAAAAAAAGCTTTCCATGCCAATCATATATAATGACTTCTTCTGCCTTATTAATTACTTCGAGTGTGTGTGTTGACCTAATGAAGGGTATTTTGTTTGCTCATTATTTTCATTGTAGTGCTAGGTGATACCAAAGCCGATAACTTAATGATTAATGGCCTAAAAACAAGTGCTGCCATAAAATGTTTGTGTAAATATTGGAGTTTCTCACTCACAAGCACTTTTACTTGTTCGAAGATTGAAGCCAAATGGCTACTTAATTGAATAATAAGGAGTAAACTATTGTGATAGCTATCATCACATCATTATTCCAAGAATTCGAGCACACTGTTGTATTGAATTAGTAAGTAAGTAAGTAATCTTACCCGGAAATTTAATTACCTCCAAAATGAAAGGGGATTAAAAAGCTTCTGTATCAAAGAGATGAGTAACGATTGGTGGTTGCGGAAATTTAAGGTATTATTTAATTGAAATTCGAAATGGAAATCAGATTCGATTTTGATTACAGATAATGGACAACGGTTTTGACGGTTTTATTGGGAAACACTGATTTCTTTGTGAAGATAATAAATGAGAACAAAGTGAAATATCCTGCGAATATATGTAGTTAATTATATTGAATGTGAAAAGAAGTATTTGAAAAAAATTCGAAATAAAATTCTTTTTAAATCAGTCGATATCTTTTGAATGTGAATTTGATAATCTATTGGACTCTATTCATAGAATTGTTTCTTTGCAACCTCCTTCTAATAGGTCTTCCAATAGGGACTTCCAAACTTTGACACTGGATATCGACCATCTTGTTTAAGTTACTTCTGTCAAATTGGCTGTTGTTTATTTAGTCTTTTATGCCAAATCACCATAGACGGATATAGCGTTCGACAACACGAACAAATGATAAAAACAAACATTTTAATCTAGTTGACGGGTTTGTTTTTATTCGTTTGTATTTTGTTCATGATGACAAAACGCGACGGATTGATTGCTAATTTTTAACAATCCATCTTGAAGTAAAAAACTCAATACATAAAATGGGAAACAATTAAACATTTCAGAAATGTTTCTGAAAGAAAAAAAAAATTCAGAAACATTTCTGAAATGTTTTTTAAACAAATGTTTCTTTGGTGTGATACGGCAACTCCTTCAGTTCACTGTTTTGCCTTGAGATTCCACCTGTTAGATTTGGCGGGTTGACCTCCATATCTGAAGCCAAAGAAATGGAAGTAAGTAGATAGTGTTGCATTTCTTCCGCGATAGTATTGGATCGTAGCATGCTTAAGCCTTTTGAAATGTGTCCTTTTTTACTTGCGATTATAGGGACTATAGGGCAAGTTAAGGATTCGTGAATGTAAAAAAAAATTGAGATAATAATCAAACATGACATTACGATCATAGAGAAGTCTAAAAAAGTGATCGAGAAAAAATGTCTGTCTGTCAGTCTGTCTGTCAATCTGTCTGTCTGTCTGTCTGTCAGTATGTATAACGAGCTGCAGCCTAAACGGCTTATGTTTATCTTCAAACTTGGTGTGTGTGATTATTTTGGCATTCCCCAGAGGGGAAATTAAAATTTTATTTTTAGCCCTAAAAATAACGTTACCTCCCATATGACCGTTTAGAAATATCTTATTTTTCTTTCACTTTTTCTCTCTCCAACGATTTTAATGAAAATTTTTGAGAATTTTTTTGTTGGTATTGGCTATTATTTGATTAGAACCACATATACGGGAAAAAGTCTATTAACGGGACCTTTCATATAAGGTTTTTTTTTTTTTTTTTTTTGGCTTTCTAGGTTATGGCTCTTTTGATTTATGTCAAATTCTATATTTAAGAAGATCTAGGTAGCCAAATTAATTCTGCATATCAAAATTTTGAATAACTTTTCTTTTATAATTAAAATTAATTTTCGAATTTTTTTTTTTGAAAAATCAATATTTTGAAAACTAATCAAAAAAAATTATTTTAAATTTTATAATCACTTGTATTTTAATAAATTCTAAAAAACTGCTTACCAAATTTTAAAAAAATAATTTTTTTTCAAAAAACTAAAAATAAAAAAGAGGATTTTATCAAAACCGGTCCTACAATTTTCGAAATAATTTTTTTATAAATTTCTTGTTATTTAAGACGTGTGATGGAATACTTCATTTTTACTAAAAACCGTTAAGTATTGTGGTTTTTAATACTTTTTTATAAGTTCAAGCTGTGTAATTTTCAAATGCAAATGTTACTTGTTTCTGTCAAAGATCTTGCTTTCCAATGTAATTATGCACATAAGAGCAAGTACGTGCGACCCAGTTGTGCCCATTTTTTAATACTTCAAATTCTTTGATGTAGTAAGCTAAGAGCAAACTTTTTTCTACAATCAGAGACTTATCATAAGTGCACGTGTTAGTTGTTAGTCAAATAAAAGTAGGCTCTGCATGCATCTTCATCTTCATCTGCATCGACATCTGCAAAAAAGAGGACACACCATACATACATCATACTTGTGCGATAGAGATGGAGACCAGAATGCAGATCATCTTCATGTATGAAGATTATAGGAAGTATTAATCTGAATACTGCAGATATGTTCATTTTTATTATAGCATTTATCTGCTTTGAAAATGACACAATAAACTAATTGTATCTACTTGCGGCCGTCACATGTATCTTTTTGAGTAAACATAATTATTTAGATTTTTTTGGATTTTTCTAGCAAATGGCACAGAATATCTGTTTTTCCTATTTAGCTTCTGGTTTTTGTCTAATGTTCTTCAGGTAGGTATGGAATTGTGGCACTCGAATGCGCCCAAGAACAATGTCAGTGCCTTTAGTCTGTACTCTTTCTATCTTATATATTATTTATTTATATTGGTCCTGTTTTACTTTTCTTCAAATCTGCAGATGCAGATCAATGTAAAGCCTCCTTAACGCACGCAAGAACTGCAAGATTTAAGTAAGAATGGAAGTTCCGTTCCACGCAGGTGATAAGATCCTCCACGGTAATTAAGCCCAATATACAGGCTAATAAATAAGAAGCATCAATATCGCTCTTAATTATTTGATGAACAAAATATTAAATCGTTGTTAACACGCCTTTGGTGAAGACCTTGCATCTGAAAAAGCTGCATGGGTTCGCTGTTCATATTGTGGCTGATTAAAAAGAATCATTCGAAGGTAGATCCTTAAAGGCAAGACTGATGAAATTCAGTTGGAATCCAAGCATAGACCTAGCTTTATTGACAATAAAATTAATGTGTTGAGTGAATTCTAAGTTGGAGTTAAAATGGGCATTCAAATCCATTTGTACTGCGAAATACATTAATCAAAAATGCACTTGCGATACGTTTTTACTTGCGATTATAGGTAGGTACTATAATGCCAGTTAAAAAAAATCAGATAACAATCAAACATGACAATACGATGATAGAGAAACATATTTGAGTTACTGGCAAAATTTTGTCCGTCTGTCTGTCTGTCTGTCTGTCTGTACGGATGTATTTTGGACAGCAGCCTAAACGGTTGGGTCAATCTTCTTTAAATTTTGAACTTAAGGTTATTTTGACATTCTACAGAGGAGTTTTTTCAATTTTTTTTAGCTCAAAAATTAACGGTACCTGTCATATAACCGTTATGCAAAAGCTTAAGGGCTCCAAGAATTTTTATAATAAAAAATCAGTGTACTGCTTGTAGGTATGCATTATATTTTGGTGAAAAAAAAATTTAATATGGTTGGCTAAAAATGGTACCTCCCATAGGACCGGTTTATTTTTCTTCGATTTTCTCGAAAACTGGTGATTCGATTACAATCGAAAATGATTTTCAAAAAGATGTAGGTAGACTAAGTAATTTCGCATTAATTTTTTTTTGAAAAATTTTTTTTGTATTTTTAATAATTTAAAATTTTTTTTTTTTTGAAAAATCAATATTTTGAAAACGGGTAAGTGATTTTTTTTTAAATTTTGTTTTTGAATGTACGTTATTTTTGTGCTCATTTCACGTGGCAATTACAGTAAGAGAAAGAAAGATTTTTAGGATTACACTTGAAAGCCTATATGATTCGCACTCGTACAGCCTAAGGGTCTTTGCATTAAAAAAGTCCGTTAGTCTTAATTGGATCGTAATACGAAGCAGTTTTCTCAAACAAAACATCTCGCATATGATTTTGTTATCTCCTGATTAAAGTTGCTTTCTCGACGAGTTGCTGATGTTGATGACGCAATTACCTAGCTCGCGATTGTTATCTCCAGCTCCGAACTGCAACAAACAGAATTTCATTTGTTAGCTCAGCCATAATAATTACATACTGTGAGATCCTTTGTTGAATCAGAGACATAAGGAACGCCTCGCTACGCAGACTAAATTAGGCTAAGAACGGTAGGTACCTCCCATAGGACCGGTTTTTTCGACTTTCTCGAAAACTGGTGATCCGATTACTATCAAAATTGATATTCAAGAAGATGTAGGTAGCCTAAGTAATTTTGCATTAATTTTTTTCGAACACTTTTTTTGTATTTTAAATAATTTTTTTAATTTTTTTTTGGAAAATCAATATTTTGAGAACGGATGAGTGAATTATTTTTAAATTTAGTTTTTAAATGTATATTAATTTTGTGCTTAAGTCTGCATTTTTTTTTAATTTAAAAAAAAAGTTGTTAAAAAAACCGTTTTAAAAACAGCTCCTGGGATAAAGAAATAAAATATTTCACTCAAAACAATTTAACGTAGTTTATTCGACTAATCACAAGTCACTTAAATCGAATAAATGCTTTGATGTTAACTTAAATTTTTTTAAATTTTATTCTACAATGTGACCACACATATGAGCAAGATACATGCTTACCTACAGTAGTGCCGTTTTCGAGAAAATAAGCTTTTACATAACGGTTATATGACAGGTACCGTTAATTTGTGAGCTAAAAAAAATTGAAAAAAAACTCCTCTAGAATTTCAAAATAATCTTAAGTTCAAAATTTTAAGAAGATTGGCCCAACCGTTTAGGCTACAGTCAAAAATACATCCGTACAGACAGACAGACAGACGGAGAGTATTTTGCCAGTAACTCAAATATGTTTCTCTATCATCGTAATGTCATATTTGATTGTTATCTCAAATTATTAATCCGCACCAATGCATAACTTGCATTATAGTACTATCGCAAGTAAAAAGGAAAACGAAATGAATAATGTTAGGATTCCATATAAATGTTCGAATTCAATAATGAAACCCATTAAAATCCCCAAAAAAAAATTAAAGCTTTTATTGCTACAAAAAAACAATAAACTCTCTTATTTCATGTCTAATATACTCTTATTGGGTAAGATGGCTTCCTCATGTTCTGCTGTTTAACAATAATTTCTTCGAGGTGATTACATTACATCATGTAAATAAGCTGTATAAAAACGGTTCAGCTTGTTAAACAAAAATTGCGTTTTATTTCAGTATTAAACATATGTACATATATCATTTGGATAAAAATAACTGACTTTGGAAATTCAAATATTGAGAAAGATTATACTCATAAGTCTAAGATAATTGGGATTTTTCATGGATGAGGGATAATCATAGAACATTGTTGAATTGTTATCTAATCCAGCAACATTTGTTACATACAGAATAATGTGTCGAAAATATTAGAAGACATGCATTTATGAAGGTTATCAAAAGCCAGACACAAAGGAATTTTAGTATATTGTTATCCAACAGTTATTTGGTATTTCACCTGGAAAGTTTTCCGGGAGTCTTAAGGAATTGGTGGTTTTATTAATTTCGACATGCTTTTTCCGAATTTCAACTTTGCCACCTCGTATCATTGCCGCTCGTGCCACCATTTTGGCGCCTAAACATTATTTTTCTACAATATCTACTTTCCTGCTAATCTTATCAAGAAAATGTTGTGTAGTAAATTTTTTTTTTTTTTTTTTTTTTTATAATTGGCCCGCGCAAAAGGGATTTTGGCTACCCTTATAATGTTTAACACAGCGGGGGCGTAAGGAAAATAGGGAGGGGTATAAAAGGAGATATCGATGCACATTTGTTATAAAGTTCGGCAAGTCATAATGGGAGGGAAAAACAGAGTATGGTAAGGCATTCCACATTCGCGTGGTACGGCTAAAGAAAGAATCTCTATATTTAACTGTACGTCCGAAGTTGGGCTCAAGGGTAAATTTATGGGCATTCCTAGCGGCGCGAGTATTACGGTTGAATTGTTTCAGGGGAGGAATGCAGCTGGCTATTTCGCTAGAGCATTGATTGTAAAAATAACGGTGAAATAACGAAAGGCACGAAACATTACGACGGTGCTAAGGAGATGAAAATGTTTCTGTTATTGTTCGGTCGCCTATCATTTTCAAAGCTCTTTTTTTGTATTCTGTCTAAGAAACTCAAGTGTGTAATTGAAGCACCTGCCCAAATATGGGACTCAAAAAGCTTGTTGAGTCGACTTTGAAGCATTCGTTCGCGTAAACTACTTATTTTACAACTGTTACAACAAACTGTTTTTAGGCGCCAAAATGGTGCCTGGAGCTGTAATAATTCGAGGTGGTGAAAGTCGGATTCTGTCTATATACAGAATCCTTACATGAACACTCTGACCTATTTATCTTTAAAAGTAACACTTTATTCGGTATTTTTCAAAGGGGTTTTTTAATTCGAGATTTTGAAATTGAAATAAGCAGAAACGGCTTCGTCTATTTTAAAGAAAATATTAAAACTTTGCTTAACTAATTAATAGCACCTTTCATAAAACGCTTTTTTATGTATGGCTAATTGCATAAAAAAGAACAAAACTTAAGAAAGACCTAAAACAATAATTTCTTTAATTTTTGTTTAAGAAACTATTAAAGATTTTTTAATACTCTATAAGGTAATCGCTTATATTATTTTCTAATTTTATGAATTGTTGTTTTGAAAAGGCTTTGGAAATGGCTTTCGATAATCATGCAAATTTTAAAAATTACAACAAAACCTTCAAACATAATTTCTTATAAGTAACCTATATTACAAACAAAAACCACATCATTCCACCTACAAAATTTCATTCGAATCTGCTAAGTCGTTTAAACATGCATTTAATATAAAAGGTGCAATTGTCATTGATAAATTTTGGCGACCTGTGGCAGCCATGTTGTTTTGTAGACATCTGTGATAAAAACATGTAAAATTTCACTTTTTACACAAAATTTTCATTTTATGTATAACCTTATGAACGCCAATGCGATTCGAAATCTCGATCTCATTATGATAATGGCCGCAATTTTTGTACTTAAAAGTACTAAATGATAAGTTTTATAATAATATATCCGTCACTTTTTTACTTGCGATTGTAGGTACTATAATGCAAGTTATGCATTCGTGCAGATTAAAAATTTTGAGATAACAATCAAACATGACATTACGATGATAGAGAAACATATTTCTGTCCGTCTGTCTGTCTGTATGTTTTGGATTGTAGCCTAAACGGTTTGGCCAATCGTCTTCACATTTTTTAACGTTTTTTTTGAAAAATCTAAATTTTTCGAAACGAACTTTATTCGAACAATCAAAAGTCACAAAAATCGAATAAATACTTTGATGTTCATTTTAATTTTCTTAAATTGTATTCTACAATGTAACCTCACATATGAGCAAGTACGTGCGATCCAGTCGTGCAATTTATTTCTCTATTTTATGAAATAAATATTCAGCTGCATTGAAGAAAGGTATTTCATTCTCTTAAATTGTTATACTTCACTAGCTTGAATTTTATTAGGAATAATTAGCCGTGTTTTATTGGTAAGTGTATACCCAGCGCAGTAAAATTTTATACAGCAAACAACAACAAACAATAAGTATCGATAATTAGGTTAGTGAAATAAGTGAATATAATACGTTGAGATAAATCTTGGAAAGAAATGTTAACCAACTGGAATGTAGAAAAAATATGTACTTGAAGGTTGGTAAGATTTTATTATTTAAGGATATGTTCGTTGAGTATCATGATACGAGTATACAAGACAGCGCCTTTCTGTATTTTGACGTCATCAGTGACCCAAATTGATTAAATTAAATAAAATTTTTGGAAAGGATCCAAAGTGTTAGTTGTTAAAATGTATATTGAATCAATCATATATGACATTAGACAAAACCTGCATCAATTGAAACTTTTATTACTGCAGTTTTTTTTCTAAAACCGAATTTAATTCTGTCATCAAGGGTCACTGATGACGCCATGGTTGGATATTCTATCCGAATGTCTCTGTTCAAGAACTGAGTTGAATTTGGAACGTACCCTTCAAAATTTATTCAACAAGACGTCAGTTGTCACTTCGGAAGTTAAATTAAAAGTGAATTATGGAGTAAATAAAGCGTTTTATTGGGACTTCCAATACTGCGCTAGCTATAGATTACCAATAAAACACGGCTAATGTAAGAATATTGCGGCTTTCCCTTCGTGATTGTCAGGATTCATGCGTAATTACCGAAGTGAACTTTATTCAGCTTTACAGTTTTCCAAAACATCTTTTCTATTGCTATTCCTGAACTCAAATCAACGCACAAACCACAAATGCGCTTCCATGTTACATTAAAGTGCTGAGTTCCTTTCTTTCTTTTGACACGGATAGTTTTCAACGTGGCTGCTGGACAGCAGACAGCTGTTGTTTTATGAGGGTTTCTTCAGCTTTAGATCAAATAGCTTGTTCATAGGTATGTGAAGCTTCCTACAAGAGACGAATTTCCAGGAATTAAAGCGATGTACTACAAAAAGTTTGGATATCCGGGAGTAATAGGATTTGTTGATGGCACTCACATTAAAGTTTCAGCTGCATGAACATGTTTTTACTGTACTGCCGGAAAGGACGACATTCAATGAATGTTCAAGTTACTTGTGCAGCGGATTTCATCATTCATCGTGCTAACGCACAATACAAAGGATCGATGTTCAAGAGCTATGCCGTCCCTTGAAACTTGAATACATTAATTTGTGATGAATGAAAGAAGAAGAGTTTCATTTTTTTGGATAACAAAGATTTTAAAACATGATTAGGAAATTGATTTTAATGGCGGAAATAAAACTCACACCGGCTTGAATCAATTCTACAAGAAGGTTAGCATACCCAAAACAGAATTGTTGACCAAACTTTTGGTTAAAACTAGCTGCTGATTCTGCATAAACAGTTCTTCTTATATTCGTTTACCTAGGTAAGACTGAGTTACATATAGGCATAGACCATTAAATTTCAACGTTGAAAAAGTGATATGTTTGAGTGAAATAGAACCAAACAGAGTGGCAGTATCTCGCTGTTCATTGTGCGCCGTTGCTCCGTTCTTTTGTAACCACACGTCCTCCAGTCCCAATTCATTTAATTAAGGAAGGAAAAAGTCGTTGATCGTGGCTATGTAGCGCTCGCCGTAAGGAGTAACCTTATGGCTCACGGCGCTCTCGAAAACATCGGCCCCATGACTTCTCTAGCGTAAGCAAGAAATAATTTGGAGCGGTTGTACCGATGTGTGTCTTACCCGGATTAAGCGTACCACTTAAGCTATAATTTTGCTTATTTAAGTAACGGAAGAAATGGAAATGAGCCCATCGCTCATAATAATTTCTGATGAAAAATCGTCCGTTTCTTTTTCGAAATAGCTTATACGCATAGGTTACACCGGTTTGGATATCACCAGCCAATACCTTAAGCCTTATGACAAAATTCCTAATCGGGACCACCGGCTGATCCCCATTTGCGTGGAATGTAGTCTGGTCGATATTTCTCTTCGACATTTTAGGCATCTCTTCAGAACGGCTTTTCCGCTGCTTCTAAGGTAAATTAGACAAGTCAAAAAATTTCTGTCGGTCTGCTGTCGCTCCTAGTTTTACAGTACATCCCAAGCTTTCGCCTGATGACGGAAATTATTCCGAAATGCATTGCTTCATAAGTAATCAAATTATACTGTGTAAATTTTGTTTTTTATTTTAATTAATTAAAATAATTCTTTTCAAAAAAATAATGATTTAGTTTCTTATAATTAAAATAAATATTAGTGAAAACACAATAACTCAACCGACATAACTATACATACATAATTATGTACAACCGAATTAATTTTTAAATTTTGAATTCCCATCAATTCTCATTTCAAAAAAAAAATCATTCATCTGTTTAATTTTAAAAACAACTTAAACATTAATACGTAACACCTGCTGAAACCTATGATTTATCCAAATTCCCACTAAAAAGTGAAACCAAAATCGAAAAGGCAACTCAAATCTCACTTTCACTAAAAATTCAGTTCCGAGCTTATTGAGTGGGAATGAGTGTTATATCATGTGAGTAATGTCCTACTATTGCATGGGCCTTGCGTAGGTGACAGTCTAAAGAAACGTCTTAGCCAGATGCCAGAACCTGCTTCCAAACATGCAAATCCAGCTAAAAACATTGTTGCCGTACGAGCGTACTATAACTTCGAATATTTATTAAACTTGTTCACAAGAGTTTTGAGAGTAAACCACGAGAGGGTTGTGGTGGAAATATTTATTCTCCAAATAAAATAATTATATTCTTCATAATGCTTTCACTCAGACAGACTTGTGCGTGTCTTATGAAAGGTTAACCCAGACATTCCGTCAAATATCTATCGAATTGATTAATAATTGGAAATTTTAATTAATCGAACATGTAGTTTTATTTCTTCGAACCAATGTAAAAGTAAAAGTTAATAAATAACAGAATTCGCAGAATGTCAAGCGAAATCATTTAAGATACATTTACGAGTATAGATGTTGGGTAGGTAGGTATGATCCATTCCAAAGTTAAAATTCTGCTTTTTTTCATTTGAGAGGAATCTGATTTCACCGAGATTATTCAACAAGAAAGGTGTATGGCACAAATGAAGGTTGTAAAAGTGTGATTGGAGACATTTTGCGATAAAATTTCTCATTGATGATGTTTTCAAACATTGAGCTTTCACTCGAAATGGAAAAGGGTGTGTGTTCTTCAGGAATTTTTTTCTGATTATTTTCAAAAAGATACATGAAAGTGTTGTGTGATTACATTTAAATTATAAATTATATGTGACTACTTTCTTCCTTTACGAACTTACGCATTCTGGAGGTTGACCTTTTATTTAATGTTATACATAGCTATACGTCATTCGTTTGAGTTGAAGGTTTCATTTGTCTACATACAGTGGCCGAAATAAGTATAGACAGTAATTTTCAAACAGTTCAATTTAACTAGTAGGCTTAGCGCCTAAATATATGCAAGTAAATTGTTCAAATAATGTCTAGAGAATGAATTTTCTCTTAATTCTAAAAAAATTGTGCTTTTATTTATCATATCGTGTTAGAAAGAGACTGATTTGTCTTTTTTAATAAAAAAAATGTGAAAAACTTGCGAAATAAGTATAATAACGCTCTTCAATATTTTTACTTCCGATTTTCCCAGATTACCAAACTGCGAATATGGAATGTATACAGATGATATTGCTATATACTCTTCTGACGAATATGGTTCCTGAGTTATCCTCAATATTCAAACTGCTCTTAATGTTATCTTCGAATATTATAAGCACTGGAAAATTAAAATAAACGCTGGGAAATGTCAGGCTATCTTTTTCACAAGAAAAAGGAAGGACTGTTTCTTACCCGGCTCAAATCTTAAAAAAAAAAATTACTGTGATATTCCTTGGGTCGATTCTGTTAAGTATTTAGGCATTAACTTAGACAAGAAATTGACTTTCAAGGATCATACTAAAAACACATCAAATAAACTTAATATAGCAATCAGATTATTATACCCTTTAATACATCGAAAACCATTATTAAGCGACCAAAATAAACTTTCTATCTACAAAGTCGTTTTTCAAGCTATAACTTTATATGGATCTCCCGTTTGGTGAAACTACGCTCAAATGCATATTAAAAAACTTCAAATATTCCAAAACAAAGTCCTCAAAATTGATCCTTCGCGTTCCTTGGTTTTATTCAACATCAACATTACACGAACAAGCTCGGGTGATTACCATTAAAAATAAAATTGAAAACCTCAATGAAAAATTCATTAGACGATGCCAACACAACGAAAATGTATTAATAAAAAACCTCGTGCTATAACACAATTTATTACAATTTTCTTGTATCCTTTTAAATCAATGTAGATTTGTATATTAATTTATTTATTTGGAAATATTTGTATTTGTAGTATCTTTAAGAAAACTTATTGTTAATTTATTTATATACTTATTAATTTATTTAGTCTTTTATTTTTTTTTTCTTCATCTGTAATATTTATTTATTTATTTGTGACTTTGTTTATTAATTATATAATTTATTTATTTATTTATTTATTTATTTATAATTGTTTTTTAGTAAATTTATTTATTTATATATTTTTCATCTATTTATTTATTTATTTATTTATTTATTTGTTTTTATATTTGTTTTGTACTTTTATATTCATTATTATTATTATTATTATCATTATTATTATTATTAAACAAACCCTGCTGTAATATAATTTGTTATACTTATTTATTAATTCATACATTTATATATTAATTTATTTATTTTGTAATATGTTATAACAAGTAATATTAAATTTAAAAATTGTGATAAAACATAAAATATAAACATTTATATGAAAGTTTTTTCTCTCCAATTTTGATGTTAAATCCCAGTAAAGCAATTTAAAATCAAAAATTATTTTTTCAGTTGTAAGATACAAAATAAAATATCATATCTCTGTACTGTGCAATGACATTATCAATTTGTAAAATATGTAAAATTTAAATGGACACAATAAATATAACTATCTATCTATCTATCTATCTTATTATAAAAACGCTTAGGTTATATTAAAGTATTGGAGTTCTTTTCCATTTTTTTTTAATAAAAAGAGTGAAAAACAATAAAAGGTAAATTGATTCATATCTCGTCCTTCGCCCTTAACGACCGACAACATGATATACAGCTATATTGCTAAAAAGTTGCCTTCAACCAACTTATCTGGTGTTAGTATTAGAAAATTTAATATGACTCCTGAAAAGAATACTCCTCTTTTGAAATTAAAGTTGGAAGAAATCTCGATCTCCATAAGTTGCTAAGTAATGCATCTCTTTGGCCGTTGCACACAGTAGTTCATGATTTTTTTCGAGGAAGGAAACGAAATCCTGACAGAAACTGAGTTAAAAACTAATGCAGCTATCTCTCACAAAAAACATGTGCCTTTGTCGAAACCCTCTTGTTCGCTATACTACCATAATGCAGGAGGTATGAGAACAAAAGATGTTAATTATCAATACGCTGATAATTTGCCTTCGATCTCATCTTTAAATTCGTCTACAAAATCATCATCCTTCCATTTTGGAAACAAAAGCTCATCTTTTTATTATCAAAATGTTAAGAAGTAGACTTGATAATGTATTTGTTTCTTTTTCTGTATGTAATTATGATATTATTTTTCTTACTGAGACGTGGTTGTCTGATAATCATTTAACTTCAGACATTTTTCCAAATTGTTATAATATATTCAGAAAAGATAGATGCAACATTAAAACAGGAAAGGATAGGGGTGGAGGAGTATTGGTTGGTTCGTTTGAATTGGAGTCAAACTGCTCAGCTCCTAACCAAGATATTGACCAGATTATTGTTTGTGTAAAAATAAATGAATCACAATTATTTGTCGTAGCAAGTTATATACCACCTAAGAGCTCACTAGACTTCTACAACTATCATTTGTTAAATTCAAAACCAATTTTAGATAATATGAATAATCTAAAGCATGTAATATTTGCTGGAGATTTCAATATTGGTAATATTAATTGGGAATTTGACTAAGAAGACAAATAGTTAATTCCTTTTGAAGTAACAACTGAAATTGAAACTTCAGTTATTGATTTTTTAAGCCAATATGATTTAGTCCAAATTAACCATGAACATAACGATCTCGATTTAGTATTTGTTGATAAGGTATTTCATATTTCTATAGAAAAGTCAAATTTCCCCGTTGTAGGCAACACACTACACCACCTCGCTATTGAGGGTGATATAACTTTTTTATAACTATTTAAAAAAAGAAAATATTTATAATACTATTGTATATGATTATCTAAAAGCTAACTTTGATGCAATGGTTGAGTATTTGTTGTCTTTTTCGTGGCAGAATATTTTTAGCTGTACTGATGTAGAAAATGATTATAAGGCATTTACGTCGATTTTACAAAGAGCTATTGAAAAATTTGTACCAATAAAACATTTAAAACAGAATGCTTAATATATATATTATACAAGAACAAAAAACAAGATCTTAATCTTCGAAACAGCTATCTGGATTGTCAAAAAAAATGTTACTATTTGAATAAATTTTTTTATCATAACTACATATTTTCTGTTGAAAATGAACTTAAAAGTAATAGCAAGCGCTTTTGGAATTTTATTAACACTAAACGAAAGTCTATTGGATTACCAAGCTGCATGAAGTACATTGACACAACTACAAGTGAAACATCTGTAATTTGTAATTTATTTGCAGATTACTTTCAATCAGTCTATTCTTCAGAATCTGTTATAAGTCAAGAGCTTCCAGGGGTAAGTGTGTGTGTGGATCTTGGGTCACTTGTTCTATGCCAAGCGGAAGTTGAATTATCCCTTTTAAGCTTAGATGTAAAAACAAGCGAAGGTCCCGATAACATTCCTCCCATACTTTTGAAAAACTGTGCAATCGCGTTAGCCCAGCCGCTAACGCTGATCTTTAATTTATCTCTTTCCAAAGGCAATTTTCTTGAAATCGTGAAAAATTTCGTATTTGTCTCCAAATTTTTAAATCAGGGTCTAAACACGAAATAAAAAATTACAGGCCAATCTGCAAATTCTCTGCTATTCCAAAACTATTTGAAAAAATAGTTTATAATAGAATGTCATTGACAAAATATCAGTCTTTCAACATGGTTTTGTAGCGGGCAAATCAACATCAACAAATTTAATGATTATGACTAATGCCATTATATCTAATATTGAAAAAGGATATCAAACTGATATTATCTTTACCGATTTTGCTAAAGCTTTCGACAGAGTGAATCACAAAATTCTACTTCATAAGCTTTTCTGTTTTGGTGTTCAGTCATCTCTATTACTGTGGCTTAAATCTTATTTGACTGGAAGAGTTCAAGTTGTGAAAATAAAAAACTATAAATCAGATGATATAAATGTCCCATCAGGTGTCCCCTAAGGTAGTCATTTGGGACCACTGCTTTTTCTTCTTTTTGTCAATGATATTCCACTATCTTTCATGATTCACTTTATCTCGTTTTTGCGGATGATCTGAAACTTTATCGAAACATATCCAGCAATTTAGACTGTAGCCTTCAGTTAGCCGACTTGGATAGATTGGCCACTTGGTGCTAGGTCAACTACTTTGACCTTAGTATTGCTAAATGTCAAGTTTTATCCTGTCACAGGAACCATAACCCAATTATGTTTGATTACGGCATCTATAACATTAAAATAGGAAGGGTGGCGCAAAAAAAAGATTTGGGTGTTATTCTTGACGTTAATCTGTCATTTCATCCTCATATTGATTATATGATCAACAAAGCTCATCAGATGCTGGGTTTTCTTAAAAGAAACACCAGAGAGTTTAATGATTCCTATACCCTTATAACATTGTATAATTCATTGGTAAGATCCGTGCTAGACTATTGCTGTACAGTTTGGAATCCATATTATTCAAATTCGTTAAAAAGAAAAGAAAATGTTGAAAGAAATTTTACGAGATATGCTTTCTTTAAATGTAAGAGATTATGACTCTCTAATTGATGAAAATAAATAAATAAATAAATAGATTCAAAATATTTTACGGCCTTTAGTCCATCAAAAATTGGCATTTCGTCCCGTTAACTCACTTCGACTTATCAGTTGACAGTGAGTACCTTTGTCACGACGCAACTTTCGATTTGTTCAGTTCAACATATATAAAGTTTTTGCGAAAAATTTAATGTGAACTATATCCAACAAGATTAAATTTGTTATCATCAGGAGCGAAGGAAAGAGGTTTAAGTCCGTGGCAAGACTAAGTTAATGAATTGAGGTATTTAATACAAACTCTATATACTATGTTGTAAGAAAATAAAATTAAAAAACAACTAAGTAGAAGACTCAACACTTATTTTGGACTTTGTTGAATTATTGATTCAAAATAGCTTTTTACGGCATTTAGTCCATCAAAAATTGGCGTAAACTCATTGTCACTCACTGTCAACTGATGAGTCCAAGTGAGTTACCGGGACGAAACGCCAATTTTTGATGGACTAAAGGCCGTAAAAGATAAATTGTTTTCATTGTTGGCAAAAAAATTGTTATCACTAAATTATTAAGCCATGCCTCGCGGAACTCATTTAACGACAGAAGAAAGGCCAATAAATACGACTCATAAGGAGTACGGATGGCACAGATAGTTTTACCTTTTATTGACGTGACTTGAGTTACGAAAAAGCTAAACAAAAAAATGAGTCGGCACTCTGGAAACGGTTGTTTGATGGTTTGGGGTGCCTTTGGTTTTCATGGTAAAATACCTTTGATGTTCGTTCAACCTAGAATGACTGGTGAACAATACAGAGAAATGTTCAAAAAATGCCTTAAATGAATTTGGAGACATTTCAGCGGCTGCGAGGATAAAAATATTGTTCCTCAAACTCAATTTGGTTTCAGAAAAGAACATTCCACTGAACATGCAATACTTCTTCTTTACAACAAAATTATTCAAAACCTGAGATCTAAAAAATGCACGATTTCCCTGAATTTAGACATTGAAAAGGCATTTGATACTCTATGGCATAAGGGGCTGATTTATAAACTGATAAAACTTAATTTTCCGAAGTGGATAGTACGAATTATTCAAATTTTTCTTGAGAATCGTTTCTCTTTAATTTTTATTAAATTTGAACAATCTGATCCTTTTCCAGTATTGTCAGGAATCCCTCAGGGATCAATATTAGGCCCAATTTTGTTTCATATATATTTGAATGACTTTCCATTTGGAAACTTTGCTGATGAGGAACCTAATGGAATCTTGTTTGCAGACGATACCGCCATAATAGCCAGTGATGTGAGACCCCAAAAAGCTCTAGACAAATTGGAACAAAAAGTACCGTTACTTTTTGGGTATTTCCAAAAGTGGGGTTTAAATATTAATATTGAAAAATGTAGTTTAACATGTTTCCGAAACGCTAGTGGAAAAGGTCATCGATTGGCTGTAAAAGAAAGTAAAAACCTGTCCTTAAAAATTAATAACATAATAATCCCACTGAGATCTGAAATTAAGTACTTAAGTATCCACTTTCATAATAGATTCCTGTTTAATAAACACGCCCGCAAGACATTATGTAAAGCAAAATTTGTAACCGCGAGTCTAAGGCCAGTATTGCATTCAAAAGGAATGCCTTAAGATACAAAAGTTCTCATGCATAAGACTTTGATTCCAAAAACTCAAAAAACATTCCTTTGTTGTCATCATTGTTATGAAGCGGTGGTTCACACATTTTTATGTTCTTTGTTTAGGGGTTTTATAAATTATTCAAACACCTACTTATATTAACTTTATAATTACTTTAATATGAAATTTAATAATATTTTACATTACTTTAATAAAATAAAGGGTAAGTAAACACCGGTATAAATGTAACGCTTGGCCAACAAGTCTGATCACTTTTAGCTACTACTACTGAGACTGACTGTACTTCTGTACTATACTACGTTATTCATTTGGTAGTAGGTATGAAGGGGACGCGAGTTCCTTCATTTTATGTCGTTCTTAGGTTAGTTGGCGTAAGTGTGTGTAGGTCTTGATCGTACGTAATAGTCTAGGCTCTAGGCTCTAGGGTATGGTATACAGTGTTAGCTCATTCCCACATATATACAAAAATTATTAGAACACCTCCACCAATTTTGCCCAAATTCAATAGTTTAACACGAATTCGCAAGCTCTATTAAAAAGTTTCTTTGTTTTTCTAGCTTTATACTAAAAATCTCCATAAAAGGCCAAATGACCACTCAAACATGCTGCAGGTACGAAGAAACGTTGCGATGAAGAGGCTTACCTCTAGAAGCTGTGATATGAGTTGGACAAGCAAGGTGATAGGAACTTTAGTAATATTTTGTAGTATACATTTAGCGTTAAGCGGCCATAGTGCAAGATACAGTGCACCCTTAAATAGTCTCCTGGAAGATGAATTCAAACCAATGGTTTTTACACACCTTGACTCCGAGCTGATAGCGAGACAACAATTCACCAAAACTGGCCAGTATCGAATATTTGATCCTGTGGAAAGTGATTTGCGGTATAACCGCAAGGAATACCATTATTTGACTGAGAGTCCGTCTGAAGTGCCGAAAATGTCTAGTCCTGGATCAGTAGACAGAACTACCCTTGAGACTGAAAATGAAAGCAGTGATAGCCTGGATGACTCATTAAAAACAGAATTGAAAGCCTTGGAAGACCTTCTCTCGTCCTATGTGGAGGAAGTGCTAACTCGAAAGGAGATAAGGAAATCTGGATTTTCAATAAAATTCAATGAGAGCTCGGAAAACGTTGTAAATGACAAATCTTCACAGGAAAGCAGCCTTAAAAGACTTGTCAGATCTGCTGTTGTAAATGTGTCTCTGCCAAGGGCGGCAGCAACAGGAAGACTGTTCTTTTTTTCGGGTATGTTTTTATGGTAGTAATTTTTAAAATTCTCTCAACAAAATTTTATTTTAGGCTTGAAAAAAATACTTTGGCCGATTTTCATTGGAATTCAAATACTCAAATCACTGCTTTTCGCTCTGTTCTTACCAAGTATTATCGGATCTGTTGGTAAAATTGTAACACAAGGTAAGAAAAAAAATAAATTTAATTTAATTTTGGTGGGGGCAGCACTCCCATTTATTAGGCTTATATCAAGCTACAAAACTCAATCTAACTTAAGATTAGGTTACGAGTATTTAAATCTAAATGGGAAGGTTGGGACGGTTATAGTGTCGTAACTTTAGATTCGTTGTCCTGATATTTAAGTCAAAATATTCAGCGGTTATACTTACACTTCGCAGTATTCGTATAAGAAATTCTTTGGAGCCATATGCGATACGGTGGGAGGGTAGATAGAAAAGACTAGGATTTCTGAGATTGCGGGGGTTAGTCTTGAAGAACATGGAATTTTATAGTGAAGGACAACCATTTTTCGTATTATTTTGTCGATATGCGAACAAAGATCTCAGATCGAATCAATGATGGGAAATGATTGATTAAACAGAAAATAATGACGTGAAAAGTTTATAGATTTGCATTTTTCAACGTTCAATTCCAGGCAATTTTTGCAACACCAATTTGAGTAGTTTTGAATAAGGTTTGAATCATTTACAGTAAAAAAATGGAGTTGAAAAAACTTAGTATCGCCAGCATATAATGAGATGCTGGAATTCTAATAAGCAATTCAGTGTCTTTAATGGTAAGGATGAAAAGAAAGAAAGTGACTTCCTTGAAGGACACCGTAAGTGACAACAAAATGGTCTGGAAAGTGCATTTCTGAAACGCACACTGTATGAACGATTGCTGAGGTAACAAGATGTCCATTTCAAGGAGATCTTTTCAAAGCCAAATGCCTTAAATTTGAAGAGTATAAGACTATGTGAAATTTTTTGAAAGGCTTTATTAAAGTCAGTGGAGATAACATCGACTACCATCCCTTCTTCTAGTGCTAGGAAGTACTAATTTAATAAGGTTAGTGGAACTGGATCTGCATTCGAGGAAGCCATGTTGTATAGGCGATATAAGCAACTTACAACGAAAATGTATTAATTCGTAAATGAGGTATTCCTATATTTTGGGGCTGTAGGAATCTGGGCGTTAAGGTCATAAGAATTTAAGATAGCTTCTTCGGTTATACGGTGTTCAAACTATCAACATCCCAAGGACAAAAACGAAGCTATATGCCGATGACTCCTTAACATATTCGAGGACCGATTAGGACTAGGAGTTGAGAAAAATAAATCGAGAAGATAGAGGAAGAAAATAGAAATGGGAAGATAATTCTTGACGTTACTTTTTCGTGCCTTTTTTTCTGAATCAGTTTAACAAATAAAGTTTTCCATACTTTTCGGAATTTGAATTAGAATAAGCTTCGTCTGGTTGAAAAGAATCATTGGTAAGGGATTGCCTGAAAATGAGGCAAACGACTCTGATATAAATTAAACTACTTTAGATTTATTGCATTAAAAAAAAAGTTTTCTTTTTTATTTCTTCATTTTTCTATTTCTTTGTTTAAACTTTATTTTTCAATCGGACAGTGCTTCCGCACCATTTGATTACGAGAATACAATTTTTTTTTGTTTTGATTTATGATTGGTTTTCCAATTTCGTGCACAACTCATGGTATGAGGCTGATCTATGGGCTCTCGAATACCGAGTAGTTTTGGAAGATCTCCTTTCAGTCCCCTAATAAACGTGCCCAGTACTTTGTTTCTATAAGTATATGTCAGGTTCTGCATCTAAATTCATTCCCGAGATGTTATTGAGGATTAACGACAGGTGCGAATATATGGCATTGTAATATTCTTGTATTAATTTTCTACCCGGCACCAGCTTTATCGTTCCCAATCGCTTTTATCCACGTGATGAAACGTTAGACATTGAGAAATACTTTCCCAATCTAAAGAGGTGTTAAAAACTTCCAAGGCCAGCATTGCCAACTATCTTTATCTATTTAGAGATCCCCTTGAAATTTTAGTAATTATCCAAAACTCTTTCCACACTTTTCCTCAAGGAACTGAACTTTTCACTTTCCCTGGAATAGCACCCGAATCTGGAAGCCTATCTCGCACTTGCGAGACATTTGTATCCACACATTGGGAAGTAGGGTTTCGTGAAAGATTATGCGAATTTCCTTTTAAGACTGGCGAAACAATACTAGCTATTAATAATTCTAACTCTGGTGTGGCAATAGGTACCCCTGTGTCAATAGCAGTTGCACTGATGGACTAAAACGATTTGTTTGCATCTCCGGTAGAACCATTTCTATCCCTAATTTGGGAAATATCAAGGCTGGAGTGGGTCTATTGTCAATTCTTGCAGCGGTAACTTGGGTTCTAGTCTGCATTCTTTTGTTTTACCAAAAATTAATGTTAATTAAAACTCTCTTTCATAGGCAGTATTTGTGTTCACTTAAAAATAATTCTTCAAAAAATCTCAAAATGTTCAAAATGTTATTTAAATGGAAGAAAATCTTACAGAGCTATATAATTTTTTCTTAAATATTAAGAACTTCTTAAAGGTATTTAACAACTTGATTGTTAGTTATTTGAATATTTTTTTTAATGTTTAATAGAAAATAATAAAGTGGCGAGTGGTCACATGTCCAACGCTGGTTCCTTTTTCTTTGAATTCTCCCAGGTACTTATGGGCCTTAATGCACACTCCCTCGTTGCTGACCCAGATTCAATCGACTTCGGTCAATTTAGATCTGTTGGTTCTGGGCCTAGGTTACGCGGCGTTATTGTTTCACTCCGAGCAAAATTCGTCGACTTACGGTAAAAAACTCAGGACCGCCGTGAGCTTATCAGGTCGTTTTAAGCAGTTTGACGCGAACTTTAAAAAACCTTAGTGATACCACGGCGAGGAACTTCACGTTGGCTTACGCGGGCATAATTTACCCTGGGCCCTACGTTGGGCGACAATTAAACTACTTTTGATTTATTTAATTAAAAAAAAAGTTTCCTTTCGTATATATTTATTTTTCTATTTCTATATTTTAACTTTATTTTTCAATAATACAATACAATTAGCACTCCACTTGGTTCTTGTGAACTGTATCGCGTACTTGTTGGAATGCAGCTGGGTATCTGATGACTGAAACGCGTTGTCAGCATAATCGTGAGATAATTTTAATGTTTGTTATTTCGATGCTTTTTAAGCATAATTGTCATTAACTTATATGTTAAGAATCACTTGAGGTTTCACTATTGGGGAATCCATAGGTAGTTGGTTTTAATCACAAAAAAACTATATGTCATGAAACAATTTAACAATTATAAATATATACAAATTTCTTTCAAATGCAGTTAAAATTTCTTAATTAGTTCACATCTGCACCAGAATATACAGTCATAAGCAAAATTATTTGCACAATGTATTTTCTTGGTAGAACTTCTCACAAAAATAGTTGTACCTTTCAGAACACCCTTTATCTTGTTTATTTGTTTTAATTGATCAATAATAACAACAATTTTTGAAAAAACTTAACACAAAAAAAATTATCAAACTTCATAAATAACGGTTAAATTCGTAATTTAAAAAGTGGCACAATTATTGTCACAGCCAACAAAGCTGGCAAAATTATTTGCACAAGGGCAATTGACGTGTTTTACAACCTACTAAAACCAAAAAAGTACATTTAAGTAAACCAAAGTAATGGGGTATCTTAAGCGAAGCATTACCTAGTATTTTGTGTTTCTTCCTTTGGCAGCAATAACCTCTGCGAGGCGTCTTGGAACAAAGTCAATAAAATGTGGAATTTGTTCTGTTGGAATAAAACTCCAAGCCGTTATAAAAGCTTTCCATGTTTCATCTGCAGACCGCCCAATACTAAGTAGAATTTTAGATTTCGCAATATGACAAACATTTTCTAAGACCCTTAAGTCTGGACTTTACGGAGACAAATTCAAAACTTCTTGCTAAACTTCTGATATATACTTTTTGATAGTCCAAGCCGTGTGTATTGCATTGTCATGTTGAAGTACAAAGTCGGTTCCGATTAACCTTGATCCTGCTAGCAGTGCAACATCATTTAGAATCTCTAAATAATGAGACTGATTCATACCATCTGAGCACCTCATAAGTGGTCCTATACCACTAGAGGATATGCATCCCCATATCAATACTTTGCCCCCATGTTAGTGCCCTTGTGGGTCGCGTGGTGGATTTTTTGCTTTGGTTTTTGAATTGGAATAAAAAAATCTTCGTCCAAAAGTACCATCTAGAGAATAAGCAGTCTCATCGGTCCAAAGAACTTTTCTCCAAAAATCTGCTGTTTTATTTATGTGATTCCGTGCAAATTTTAATCCTGCTTTTCTGTTTTTCTTTGTTATGAAGGCATTTTTTTTAGGAAACGTAAGCTTCAACTTGGTTTTCTTTCAACCTTCGCCACAGTGTTCTTTCACTAATATTGGTCTCACGATTTTTTTTAATGTTATAGCACACTTCGGGCTTTTCAAGAAGGGTTACATTTAAAATGTCGTACGATAAGTTTGTCTTCCCGACTCTTTGTTATTCTTTTTCTTTCTCTTCCGATTTGATTTTTAAAACTGTTAATTTTTTCTTCTTTATCTATCAGATAATAAACCGAGCGCCGACTGCAGTGATATTTTTCAGAGATATTTTCATTTCAGCCGAAATACCGAGTTTAAATTCTGCAACAATCGCCGCACGTGTTTCAAACGCAATTTCCCTAGTTTTACCCATTTAAAACAAGTTACCTTGATGGAGAATTACGCTAGACTACTACAATAGCAGCACGCATCACTTCATATTGATTGAATTGAACATTAACTAACGGTTTTCTCTCCCAAGTCATCGATTGCCCTTGTGCAAATAATTTTGCCAGCTTTGTTGGGTATGACAATTATTATGCCACTTTTAAAATTACAAATTTAACCGTTATTTATGAAGTTTGATAATTTTTTTTTTGTGTTAAGTTTCTTAAAAATTGTTGTTATTATTGATTAATAAAAACAAATAAACCAGATAAAGGGTGTTCTGAAAGGTACAACTATTTTTGTGAGAAGTTCTACCAAGAAAATACATTGTGCAAATAATTTTGCTTGTGACTGTATCAATGTATCTATCATTCCTTCTATGAAATTAAAAATGGAGTCGTATAGATTTATTCCCTTTAACACGTTTTTGTTTTAAAATTAATCCAACATTTTCCCAGAGACATAGCTTTTAAAGCACGTTACAAATCAATTTAAAGACTGTAAAGTCAATGCATATTTAAAATTGGTCTTAACAAAATTCCATTATTTAATTCCATCCGTTAATTAATTGTACTTCCGGTTCAATCATTACTTCTTTTGTTCTCTTCCCAGCAAAGTATTGAATGCCAAACCTTACATCCCAACCACATGTGTATGTGTAGGTACCGAAATATCCTTGCTAAATGTCATACATATTTATTTTTCGGTCATCATACTTAAACATAAAATAAGCTTTCCGTTCAATTCATTAGTTGAGTGTATATTAATTTTCCAAAACTGTAAATCTGTAGTTGCATCATCGCTTTGAAGTCTTAAATGACGATAAAGTTATGTCTGTGACGCATGTTTTTAACTAAGGAAAAAAGTTGCTGAGCTTACTCAAACCAAAGTAAAATTAATGTTTTTGACACAAACATACATACATACAAAGTTCGGTAATCCTTAAGGTTGTGGTTGGCAAATCTGTAAGATGAAACTGGGTTTATCGTCTTTTTTAGGTGCACTATGGCGTATTAGCAACAAGAAATCTAGAGAATTATTGTAACCTTACCCTTATTTCTCCAGGGAATAAGGAATTCAAGAAAAAGTTTTTTATCAAAAAAAAACTCAAAATGTCTAGACAAGTAAAATGAATTTCTTAAAATTAAATTAAATATTAAACAATTTTCTTTCTTATTTCAGGTTCATCTGCAAGTGCAGGCTTCAATCGTCCATCTGAAAGTGTGAACGATTTGAATTTCAAGGATAATTTTGAAGATGACAGTAAATTTATGCTAATGGACAATGCTGGTTATGGTTACAATCAACCAGGTAAATTTTGTTTTGGCTTACAAAATATTTAATAATTTTTTTCTTTTTCTTACCAGCTGGGTCATCTAATCACTTTTCAACTCAACTTTATGATGCAGCTGCTGCTAATAATAATGCTCTTTCGAGATTTGGCATAAACGACAACAAAGACAATTATTTAAGTGAAAATGAGGAGAATAAAAAAGCCAATTTGAATTTAGATTCCTCAACGTTGGCACAAATTTATAATTCTTTCAAGAAACTACCGCCATCTTCACTTGTGCTTTCGAACTATGATCCATTTTATAGTCCACTTTTGTCTCGATTGGATTCGATATTTGATCAATTGGGACTCAAGACAAAGGATGAAAATTGCAGAGAAAAAATAATTTGTTTTATGTATGCAGACCCTCAGAAGTATGCACCTTATAGTAATTTGGTGTCTGCGCAGTTAAGCAGGTAAGCGTAAAGGTTTATTAAAAAAGGATTTAAAAGTTTCACTCTATTGTCTTTAAATTTGGTTCAGAAACTTAAACTTAAACTTCTACATTATATAGTGTCTAGGCCAACAGAAACATCAAACCATACGTTTGTGTTAACCAAAACGAATTATTGTTTCTCACATTAAATGTTTAAAATTTCAATCGTGGTGTCTGGTCTTTAGCTCCGTTCTGCTGGAACCACATTTCGTCTAAGTTAACATACAAAAATTTTGGCACATAGGCATTTTTTGTTAGGAATAAAAACAATAAACTCCATGGAATGACCAAAGTATTGGTTTTATTAGGTCACAAATTTCATGGCATTTAATGTCTGCGTCTGCGCCTTTATTAACGCCATCCTGTGGGCCCAATCTTGCACCACTTTTTCGAGCACACCCGGTCTTTTTCGCCAATTGTGCATTGTATATACACTTGATATTGTACTCCCATGGATGTTGTAATCAAAAGTAAGTAATCAAAACGTGTCAAATCACGAACGAGTTGACCAATTCACATCAGGTCCATTTTATGAGATTATTCGGTCACCAAACATTTGGCTCAACAAAGTGATGGATGCGCCGTCTTGTTGAAACCATTTCTCCTCCAAATGATTTCCACTGACATGAGGAATAAGAAAAATCATGAATCATTTGCCTGTAGCGTTCGCTATTCACCATTCAACTTCCAGTTGATTCTTAGCCCATTCACCGATTTTACGACGCAATTGATGGCACGCTGGCTTTGATTCTTGCACCAGTTTTTTTTAAGTAGTGAACGGGCAGAGACCGATTTTCTGACAAAGTTTACGGATCGATATATTCAGATTCTCTATCCCACTGTGTTTTTTCTCTACACATTTAACGGGCTCGGTTTGGATGAAGATTATCCAAAAGAGTAAATTTAGCCCTGAATTGATCCATAGTACTGCCTTTAGCTGCTCAGATTGCCGATTATATGCACTGTAAGCTTGAAGAAGTGTTCTATAAGTTTGGGGTACGGAGCGCGAAGTTTACGGATCGATATATTCAGATTCTCTATCCCACTGTGTTTTTTCTCTACACATTTAACGGGCTCGGTTTGGATGAAGATTATCCAAAAGAGTAAATTTAGCCCTGAATTGATCCATAGTACTGCCTTTAGCTGCTCAGATTGCCGATTATATGCACTGTAAGCTTGAAGAAGTGTTCTATAAGTTTGGGGTACGGAGCGCGAATTTAGGAAAAAAAATTCCACGAATTGTAAATGTAGTTTTTTTGTAAGTCTTTGGTGATTAAGGTAGAAACACAAACACGCTTTAGAACCGGTTTTGACAATTTGAAAAAGTTCAAATATAAAGAAACATTTAAAGCTTATCACAATACCGCTTTTTCTACAAACGCTTTATTTGACGCACGTAAGAATAACGTAACAAAGCGAGTGATATACAAAAAGTTCGAATTGACCGAACTTTTGCTCGCTTGTGACATTTTACTCAATGAATACGTTCAAATTAGATTTTTATAATTTTACAGTAGTTTCTCAATATTTTCATATTCATGATGACACAACTGCGCTCTAAAGCTTTATATACGTAACGGGACGAAATTTTACAGTTATCCTCATCGCTAATTCTATGCCTCCTAAAAAAATAAAAACACCTGGCATTTCATTGATTGACACAAGCGATACGTTGAAAGATGGGCTGTGACCTTTTGAGGCAAAAACGGAATAAAAACACAACCACTTCGTTCGGCGTCTGATACTCAACTATTTATTTCAATGTTGGTTTGCTTAAGATTTTTTTTATAATTAATGTGCACATAAGGGACTATTTGTTTCCCTTTTAATGTACAGCACACTGCGTGGGCATTAGAAAGATAGGGAGGGGAGGCAT
This sequence comes from Platycheirus rosarum, assembly GCA_963971375.1. Classification (NCBI taxonomy): domain Eukaryota; kingdom Metazoa; phylum Arthropoda; class Insecta; order Diptera; family Syrphidae; genus Platycheirus; species Platycheirus rosarum. Next base: position 117,387,102 of record OZ020509.1, on the reverse strand, counting down.
AGGTGGTGTCGATTAACATTGGTTTTGAATGCTTGAAGATCAAAATCGCAAGGGAAAATCTCGCCGGGTTAACTATTCCCAATTCGTGTTGTTCGGCTAAAACAGAATCCCTATATTTCACGGTACGTCCGAAATTGGGCTAAAGGATGAACCAAATGAGCATTTCTTGCGAGAAGAGTATTATGCAGCTGGCTACTTCGAGTGAAAACTTTTTATAAAGGAAACGATTAAATAAGGAAAGACATGAAACATTGCGTCGGTGTTCGAGAGGGGCAATTGATTCAGTGGCAGTTCTATTTCCTATCAATCTTAACGTTCGATTTTGTGAAGCGATGTTTGCGAAGCACCTGCCCAGAGGTGGGAGTTATACTCGAGATTAGGGCGTATAACTGCTTTATAAATTGTAGTCAGATCAGATGGGGAAAATACTTCTTACACCGATACAGAAAACCTAAGCACTTAGCAGCATTCTTAGCGATCTCAAATATATGGTCGTTTCAACGGAGGTCTTCGTTGTCACACGAGTACTGAAGGCTTTTCAGTGTCTTCAATGTAAGTCGAATTCATGGACAGTACCATTGGGGGTATGTTTAGCTTTAACGACAGAAGACAGCATTAGGTTTTCGAAGCATTAAACTCCACACGATTCCTATTAACCCATTTGACAATGCTGTGTAAGTCGGAGTTTAATGAGCTTGACATACGGTACTGTTGCAATTGTACGTTCGAAAGCGAAGGATGTGAATTATCGAACGAATATGAAATTCTGAGGGTAGATTCATCAGCAAAACAGTTAAGTGGATTAGAAGTTACAGACAGAAGATCATTTAATAAAAAAATGAGGAAAAGAGTCGGAGACAGAACGGAGCCCTGGGGCACACCAGCATTTATTTTGTGTTAATCTGACTTGAATCAGTCCAATACAACTTGTATTGAACGGTCCAGAAGATTGCTTTAATTCCAACGAACAAGAGTATCACCGATCCAAAAAGCACGCATTTTCGATAAGAGATAGAAAAGGGATGTTCCACTGTTCAGTGAGATATGCCATCAGATCACCAGTGGAACGGTTGCTGCGGAAGCCATACTGACGGTCATGGAGAAGCTTTCGATCTTCGAGATATTTCTTAAGCTGACGGTTAATCAGCGTTTCCATGACCTTAGTGAGAAGGGATGTTAGTGCTATGGGTCGGTAGGAGGAGGGGGAGGATGGGTCACCTTTCTTAGAGACAGGCTGGACAAATGCTGTTTTCCATCTTCTAGAAAAGATTCCAGAAGAGCAGGAGCGATGGAAAAAGCTTTGCCAGTGTGGGTTATATAAGGGGAAACTGAAAGGAATTTTAACAATCTGCCTCATGACTGTTTTATTTAGAGTGAATTGTTATATTATTTTAATTTTATAGTAGAATGACCGTTAATTTATAACATCTTTACATCTTCATTATTTATTTATTTATCTGTTTATTGTTTAATTTTCCAGAGAACTCGATGAGCTACGCAAGCCTACTTCTGAGAATCCAGAGATCCTAAGATTCTTCAGATACATGAAAGCCGCCAAAGATGGTCAAGATGGTAATAAATGTGAAGTAACATATTCCATGTGCACAGATTTTACAGATTTCGAAAACCCAGCAATGCTGAATGTGTACAACGATATAAATAAATTAGTCGAAGCTCGAAAATTTCTTAAATAAAAATCATAAATTGACTTTGTCAAAATAAGTAGACCTCGACCTCAATGGAAATGTAAATAAATAATTTAAGGTCAAAAAAACATTATTACGATTAATAAGGTCTTGTGGTATTTAACAAAATTAAAAAAAAAACACTATTTTAAGCAAATTGTAACACATATGTAAGGAAGTGGTTTTAAGTTATTTAATTTATTTATTTAATTTATTGTTATTTATTATTTATTTTTAGATAAATAAAACAAATAAGAAAACTTATATGTTTTTTGTATCCGATCTATAATATAAAGCTTATCAAAATTTCGATAAATTAGCTATTTTAATTATTGAAATGCGTTAAAAATGTAAATATGAGAATAAAACATTTGTTAATTTAACTTAAAGTTTAAAAGAATTTTCAAAAGTCTTTAATTCGCTTGACAGCTTTTTAAATATTTAGAAAAGCTTAGCATTTCAGTGAATCGCAAGCCAATTCAGGGAGAAAATCGGAAAAAGTGTGTTTCGGCGGAATTATAGCTAAGTTTAACATATCCCAAATTGATTTGCACACACAATGCTAAAATTTAAAAAAATCTTAAGTAATATTTTAAACAGACTTGGCAACACAAGCAAGTTGAAAAGGAGAATTTTCTACGTAGGTTTCATGACTTTTCTGATTGTTGCCATTACCCTTAAGCTTTTTAGTACTAAAACAGGAAATTTTCTCGATATACAAGTAAACCAAGAGCCAATTTTATCTTATTCTTTCACATATTTTTTCATCAATCCTAAATTTGTGTACAATGGGGGCAAAATTATATTTTCTCTCGAAACTAAAGGTTGGTTCAAGACGTTGTGTTTGCCAATGCTGTCCCATAAACAAATGAAACGCATATAACCCACTCATGATCATGGTATTTCTGCTCTCTTCTGTCGTTAAAGCTAAACATACCCCAAATGCCATTGTCCATGAATGGCACTTGCATCGAAGAAACCGGAAACCTCTGAGTATGGTGCTCCTCTCGAACACCGACGCAACGTTTCATGTCTTTCCTTATTTTATGGTTTTTTGTTTTTTTAAATGTTCACTCGAAGTAGTCAGCTGCATTCCTCCCCTTAAAAGTTTCTCCCGTAATACTCGTCTCGCAAGCAATGCTCATCAGCTCACCCTTGAGCCCAATTTCGGACGTACCGTGAAATATAGAGATTCTTTTTTTATGCCGAACAACTTAAATTGGAAATAGTTTACCCGGCGAGATTTTCCCTTGCCATTTTGATCTGCAAGCATTCAAAACCAATGTTAATTGACACCTCCTATCTTTCCCCTCCCTATCTTCGTGTTCTTTACATTAAAAGGGAAACAAATAGTCGCTTGTGCACGCGCTAATTTAAAAAAAAAATACACAATTTGCAAACACTAGTTGGAAACCATGTCTTTACAAAGTTCTTAAAATCAGCAAAATACGCTTTTTAACAAACTCGGATCTAGGATTTTGACGTTTTTACTTGCGGTTATAGGGACTATAAGTCATGTTTAGAATTCGTGAATATAAAAAAAAAAGGATAACAATGAAACATGACATTACGATCATAGAAAAGTTTAAGAAAGTGATCGATAAAAAATGTCTGTCTGTCTGTCTGTCAATATGTATAACGAGCTGCCCCCCAGAGGGGAAATTGAAATTTTATTTTTAGGTCTAAAAATAAGGGTTCGTAAGACCGTTTAGGAAAAGCTTATTTTTCTCGAAAACGGCTCCATCGATTTTGAAGAACATTTTTTGATAATTTTTTGTTGGTATTAGCTATAATTTGACTAAAACCAAAAGAAAAAAGAAAAGTCTATTAACGATACATTTGATATAACGGCTTTTTTAATTTTGGGCTTGCTCGGTAACGGCTTTTTGGATATCTGTCAAATTTTATTTTTAAGAAGATCTAGGTAGGCAAATTAATTCTGCATATCAAAATTTTTAATAACTTTTTTTTGTAATAAACATTAATTTTTGAATTTTTTTTTTGAAAAATCAATATTTTTAAAACTAATCAAAAAAATTATTTTTAATTTTTTAATCACATGTATATTAATGAACTCTAAAAGACTGCATACCAAAATTTCAAAATATTTGTTTTTCCAAAAAAGTAAAAATAAAAAAACAGGATTTTACCAAAACTCCTACAATTTTCGAAATACATTTTTCCTAAATTCTTTGTTATTTAAGACGTTTTGATGGCGTACTTCATTTTTACTAAAAACTGTTAAGTATTGTGGTTTTGATACTTTTTATAAGTTCAAACTGTGTTATTTTCAACGTAAATGTTACTTGTCAAAGAAGAAATTGCTTTCCAATGTAATTAGACAATTAAGAGCAAGTACGTGCGACCCAGTCGTGCCCATTATCTTACTGTGAATTCACCACAAATTTAACAAAATTAGTTTGGATGATCACCATCCTCTCTTTGAAGAAGACATACCTCTCAGAAACGTTAATTGCAACTTTTTGGAACAGACGAAATCACCTTAATGATGCCACGTATGCGAACAAAATATAAGCGAGTCCCATACAAAACCTTTACGTGGCTTTGACTTTAAAATACCTTTGATCATATTGAGTGACAGTGGACAACAAAATTTGATATCAAATTATATATATATATAATATATGATATATTTGTAGGCCTGTGAATCGGCAAGGATATCTAAGCCTATAGCAACCCAATGTCAATTATAGTTATGGTATCATTTAAATAACTATAAACATATTGATAGTTAAGGAAGGCTTTTGGAAGCAACCCATCGGTGAGATCAGATGAAGCATCAGTTAAACTATTAACTATAACTATTAGTGAAAGTTGCATTTAGGTAAACAAACACTTACAATATTTCCTGGCGTCATTAACAACCAATTTGTTTTATTTTTTTTTATTTTCCATTTATGTTTTTCATACTCATCATGAGATAATAATCGAACATGACATTACGATCATAGCGAAGCGTAAAACAGTTAGTTACAAAAAGTGATTGTCTTTCAGTCTGTCTGTTCGTCTGCATGTATATTAATCTACCTTAAATTTGGTATGTGTGATTCTTTTAGCATTCCTCAGAGGAGAAATTGAAATTTTATTTTTAGAGCTGAAAATAACGGTATCTGCCATATAACAGTTAAGGAAAAGCTTATTTTTCTCGAAAACGACTCCAACGATTTTAATAAAGTTTTTTGCGATTTTTTGTACGTATTAGCTAACATTGTATTAAAACCAAATTTACGAGAAAAGTCTATTAAAGGTACCTTTCATGTAACGGATTTTTAAATTTTTGGCATTCTCGGCTCATTTTATATTTGAAAAGATCTAAGTAGCCAAATTTATTCTGCTACCAATGTTTTGAATAATTTTATTTTTGTATATAAAACTAATTTCTGATTTTTATTTTTAAATTCAATATTTTTAAAACTATTGAAAAAAAATTATTTTAAATTGTATGATCAGTGTTATATTAAAAAACTCAAAAAATTTTTTTTTTCAAAAAACTAAAAATAAAAAAACAGGATTTTATCAAAATCCGTCTTACAACTTTCGAAAAGCTTTTTTCATAAATTCAATAGTTTTTAAGACATGTTATGGTGTACTCCATTCGTACTAAAATTGTTGTAGTTTTGTCACGTTCTATAGGTTCAGACCGTGTGATTTTTTTATGTAAATGTTTCCTGTTTCTGTTAAATATCTTGCCTTTAGTCGTGCCCATTTTTACTTATGATTATAGCTTTTCTAATTCTAAATCTAAAAGGTTATACATTTGAGCAAAAAAAATTGAGATAACAATCAAACGATGATAGAGAAACATATTTGAGTTACTGGCAAAATTCTGTCTGTCTGTTCGTATGAATTTGGAACTGAAGCGAAAAAAAATTCTTTCCTATCTTTCTAATTCTTCTAACTAGTGTCGTGCAACGTCATGTTGCATTCTAAAAGGCAATGTGCACAGACACTCAGTTAAAAATATATAAAAAAAATATATATAAAAGCCTAAACGATTTGGCCAATCATCTTCAAATTTATTACATAGGGTTATTTTGACATTCTACAGAAGAATTTTTTGCTTAAGTTAGCATTCTTAAAACATTTTTTTTTTGATTTTTGAAAAAAATTGTTAAATAAAAACCGTTTTATTTAAAAATTTGTCCTAGGATTTGGAAAAAAACATCACACTTTTTTTACATTTTTGAAAAAATAAAATGGCGTTTAAACTTTTTCGCTGAAAACTATTTTACGTACTTTTTTTCAAACAATCAAAAGTAAAAAAAATCGAATAAAAACTTTGATTCCCTTAATATTTTCCAAATTACGAATACGTCGCTGTGACGTGACGGCACGTAAAAGCAGGTACGTGCGATCCAGTCGTGCAGTTTATTTATATTTGACTTTCTTGGTAACGGCTAATTGAATTTTTATAAAATGTTATCTTTGTAAAAATGTGGCTTAACAAATTAATGCTGTTAACCAAAATATTGAGTATTTTTTTCTTTTTATAATTAATTAATTTTTTTTTAATTTCAATATTTCTTACAACTCAACAATAAATTTAATTTTGTGATCAGCTGTATATTAATAAAACTGCGTAAATCTATTTTTTTTTTTTCAAAAAACTATAAATAAAAAACAGATTTTTATAAAAAAAACAGTGCCATGTGCTCGATTATCAAAATCCATTGAAATCGGTGCGATTATTGTACGCACGTAAAAGCAGGGAATACAAGATACAATCACCGTACAAATAATCGTACCGACTTGACATCGTATGCGATAATTGTATAGTGTGTTCAAAAAACAGATCGTGAACGATATCGCATGCCTTCGACGGAAAACCGAGGTCGTTTGCGACAATGTGCATGATCGCACCGTGTGTTTGCATGCGTACCGATTTCAGTTGATTTTGATTTTAATAATTTGCAGCGAAAACATTGTAATGTTCTATGAATGGTGCATAAATGAAAAAAAAAAATTGGTAAGAGTTCATAGATATGTACCATTCATTGATTTTGGTACGCAGTTTTTAGAGTTTTAGAGAAATTTAAAATAAATTTATTGATGATTTTTTTAAATATTGAAATTTCAAAAATTGATTTCAAATAGAAAACAAAGTTGTTCAAAACTTTGGTTTGTGGAATTAATATAAATTTTATAAAAATACAATTAGCCGTGGAAAATAAAAAAAAACCTTATATGAAAAGTACTGTTAATATACTTGTTCGATAAATTTGATATTTATATATCTATAAAAATTCTCTCAAAATTGTTCTTCAAAATTCTTTAAGCCGTTTTTGAGAAAAATAAGATTTCCTTAGCGGTTATATCGCAGGTACCGTTATTTTTAGCCCTAAGAATATAATTTTAGAAACTCCTCTGAGGAATTCCAAAAGAACCAAACATACCAAATATTAATGTAATCATCTTAACCGTTTAGTCAGTAGAACATTTTGTCAGACAGACAATTTTGTCACTAACATTTTAGTCTTCCCTATAATCACAAGGTGATGTTTGATTGTTATATCGTTTAGTTTTAATATTCACGAAAATGAAAAACACATACTACATTCGTAAAAAAAATTGCAAATAAAAGGACTTGTTTGTCAAGAGAATTACAAAAAATTTGAAGCTTTAAACGTGCCAGTAGCTCAACCGTAGATGTGTATCAGCAAAGTGGATTTTATATTCATAACAGGGTCTACGACTCTTCAATCAAGAAACAAAACCCTCTTCGATTGGTATTTGATATCCACAATCTTGGTTCTCGGCATTCAAATTCAATATATTAGATAATAATTTTCATTCGAGTGTTATCTGAGACACTCCTCTATAACGTTATAGGAGATTGAAATGCTTCATTATACATTATTCCATCACATATGTATGTATATTCGCTTCCTTTTTACTTGCGATTTATAGGGACTATAAAGCAAGTTATGCATTCGTAAAAAAAAAAAAAAATTCTAACAATCAAACATAGCATTACGATGATAGAGAAGTCAAAATAAGCGGGTCCGGAAATTCTGTCCGTCTGTCTGTTTGTCTGTCTGTCTGTCTGTCTGTCTGTCTGTCCGTATCGATATCTACAGCCTAAACTGTTGGGCCGATTTGATTCAAACTTGGTATATAGCATTTTAAGAGTACTCTACCCGACGGTTTATCGAATTGGCATTCTAGCTCCAAAACTAGCGGTACCTGCCATATAACTTTTAATGAAAAACTTATTTTGCTCGAAAACGGCTCCTACGATTTTGATAAAACTTTCTGAATGGTGTTTTCTATGCAAAATCTATATTTTCATTTTAATGGATTTTTCAGAAAAAGTTTTATAACGGTACCTCCCATATGACCGATTTTTTTTTAAATCAGACATACTCAAAAAAATTTTAAATATGTTTTCGAAAAGTTTTTCAAAAAAAAAAAAACATTTTTTTTGTCTTTGAATTCTTCTAATAGAGATGCGAACGTACCATTGACTTGAAATGTATGAATTCTTACTCTACCTGATTTACACGAGTCCCCCGATGTCTCCAGTTTCGTATTTCCATCTATTAGCTTCTGCTTACGAACGTCTATAAGCAACCCGTAGTGCGTCAGTGAATCGTCTATGAAACAGTACATGGTGCCGTTATTGCTATTGTTGCGACGAGCAGGTGTTTTTTCACGTTTATGACTTCTACTGCGAGAACGATAAGGAAAGCGATGGCTTTCATGAAGAAGTTGTTTTAATTGACGGTCTATTTGATCAATGCGTTGCTCCATAGATAATTTTGATGTGGATGGAACACTTTTCGTGGCCATAACTATCTGCTGATTGTCACTAACCTCAAGAATTTTGTCAGCGAGAACAGCTTTCTTTTTGAGATCTTCCGTGGAGGCTTGAAGAATCGCTCGAACATGTGATGGTAGCTGGTTGAGCCATAAATTATGTAAAAACTCATCGGTCAAGTGTGTTCCACCCAACAGACGCATTTCGTTTAGAAGTCGCTTGGCTTCTTATCTCCCAGCTCGATGTCCGATAGCAAGCGTCTAATTTTCTGCTGCTCCGATGCACCAAATCTTTCAAGTAAAACTTTCTTAAAGTTTTCGAACTTGCCAGACTCTGGTGGGTTGAGAACAGCATCTGTGAATTGAGTTAGAATTTTGGTTTCAATGGCTGCGTAGTGTTGAACTTTAAGATATCTGAGGTAACTCCTGCGTTGGAAAATTGTGCTTCCACTTGTGCGAACCAAATTTGTGGATTTTCATCCCAAAATGGAGGCAATTTAACTGAAACGCGGTTGATTATTGAAGTTTGTAATGTGGGTTCTGGTTTATCATTTTCCTTGTCAGTTCCCATTTCAAGCACGTTGTAGAAAAATTGCACTGCAAATATCTGTAATAGCTGTAAATTTACCGCACGCACAAGCACAGGTCTTTATTCCGCTATTTTTTTTAATCGTTCGATGTTTTACTGGCTTGTGTTCGTTTAATAAGCGTCAGGGGTCATCAATATAGAACCTATGCATATAAAAGTTCCATGAAAAGACTTCGTTTAACTAATTCATTCTTTAATAAACTCTTAATTTAATATAAATATAAAAACTTTAAATAAATAAATAAATTTATTGGCGCGACAGCTCCTTAAGGAGCCAAGGCCTAGTGACTTATACTCTCAACCATTCCTGTGTGTGTGTTGTTACTCTGCAAGAATGGAAGGGACCTACAGTTTACCGCCGAGTCCGAACGGCTACATGAGATGCACTTTTTCGAGAAAAATTTTACTCTTGGAGGTTTTGTCAGTTCCTCGCAAGAGGCAGTACCCCAGAAAAAAAGGAGGCTATGAGCTGGATTTGAACCCAGGTTCTTTCGCTTAGAAGTACGACACACTAACCACTAAGCCACGGGGCACTACAAAACTTTAATTAGATTTAATTTGTTGACGATAACTTTTTCTATTTTCTCCTGGCTCCGTCCAGTATTTATTTCCATACAGAGCTGAGATTTGGTCGGAAAAATGACGTTTTCACTGGAAACTGATGGATGAAGTGTTGCCACTTAAATGTACAATGCCACTGTGGTTGAAAGGTGCCACATTTCTTTCTTTCAACGTTTGCTGAAGAATGAGGAATACAGAAAGCACCTTGAATAATTCGATGAATATTTTGAAAGATAACATAAAATGAAAGAAAGAAATCAATTTTGTAAAAAAACAATTCAAAATTGTACTGAAAATGGCAAAGATGTACTTTTGTACTGACGATATCAAATTGTACTGAATTCAGTACAATAGTAAGCCTTTTTCCAACTGTGAAACACACTAAAAAACTGCAAGAGCCAACAATCCTATATATTTATGTGTTTGTCCGTTTGTGGTGTCGCATGTTCGTTTCATCGAGCTTCAAACCACAACGATTGTAAAGAAGTTGCACGCCAAAAAAAAAAAAACAATTAAATGAAATCTTTGTCAAAAAGACTCATGCACTCAAAAGGATTAGCACATATGAGCAAGTACGTGCGACCCAGTCGTGCCTTTTATTTAGCAAAGCAATTCCCATGATGCAAGCTTCTTACAACTAAAATCTTCGCAAGCAATTTTTATTCTACTTGTAGGATTTGCGTTCTTCAGGGAGAATTAAGGAAAATGCTAATATTATTCACAAGTTGTGATTCCATTGTTAGACCTATAATAGTTGTTCTAGTATTACGAATTAAAATGAATTTAATTAAACTTAATTGGATATGCAACACTACTGTGTGATTCATGTTAACAATATGTGTAACACAACAACCCACACACCTGACTAAGTGATTAATAGTAAAATGAACTCAATGATTTGACGCAGTTTACCTTTAAAGATTCAATACCTTAACAAATATCGTTACGACGAAAACGTTATTTTTATGAGTTAACCTAGTTTTGAGTCACATAATTAAACCAACTTTTCGTTGTAGGCAGCTTCACAATACTATGAACATTGAATTGAAGCTTTTCCTTTCTTCACAAGCCCTTCAAGTTACTTTCTGGATGCAAGAAAGTGAAAGTACATCGAAACGAAATGCAATACCCAGAATAATAAAAATATAATAAGATTCGTTTTTATTACTATTTACTCTCAAAAAAGTGCAAAAACCTCAAGCGGATGATGCGTCATTCAAGCCGGCATTACCACCGAAATTATGCAACACACTTATGTCGAACTTGCTGCGGCTAATACGTGATCTGTTGAATAACTACGAACGTGTGCCTCTGTCCGACAATCACCATTACAATACCACGATAGTTTGATTAGTTGAACAAACTTTGACTTTGCACTTCGGAAACCGGTGCGGTAATAGTATCTTACGGATTTATTTATTTTTGTTTTGTACTATTACAACAACAATTTTGGAGTCTATCGCGGAGTATCCCAAAGTGTGTGTCTCTGTCTCCTTGCATAATTTCATTTCTGGGAGCAGAGTGAAGCAGTAAGCATTTCTTCGAAGGATTGCCCAACTTTGGGTATTGGGTTATTCCAAATGACAATGATTCAGACTTATGTTCACAGTGGACTGACGACTGAGGAGCAGAAGAAAAATAATGGTGCGAGAGAGTCAAAATTCAAAGAGTGGCAACTTATACAAAAAAAAAAACTCAATCTCAAGGCTTTGGGGTTTTCTCAAGGTGTTCGGATGCAAAATGATGTTGTGGTAGGGCTGGACTTGGATTGTATTACCTTATTTTTATTTTTGTAATAATTATTGTATTTCTTATAAAATGCTGGTTAACTGTCGTAGGGCACCCAGTTGGTTACTTGAATTGAGTTAAAGAAGTGTTAAGGACTCCAGCTGTGAGATAGTTTGAGTGAAATACAAAAAGGATATACGCAGCTGGCTGAGGTAAAAAATTAAATGCAATATTTTTTTATTCTGAAATCAGTAATTTTGTGGTGAAAAAAAAGTTTTATGTGAAAGAATGTGAGTTACATAATGTTGTGAATTGTTATGCAATAACTTAAAGCAAAATTACATCGATGTTATGCAATAATTCAATTTTAACGAAATAATTTTAATATGAATACCGATATTGAAGTGTTGAATCTGTTTATCTGTTTATTAAAAAGACTTAAGGTTTTAAAATATTAATATTCCGAAGACAAGTGTACAAATGAACAACATTTGCCCCACAAAAATTAAGCTTGGCATAATTCTTGAGACTGGGATTGTGATTAAAAATAATTGTTCATAAAAAACTTTAATTGTATTCTTTTAGGTGGAACAAACAATGGACTGTTGAAATTTTTACTAAAAGTGCTTTTTTAAACTAAAAAATACCTTAAATGTCATTTTGTAAAATCTAAGGTTCTGAAAATACTGCTTACCGGATCTTATTATAAGATTTAAAAACAAATTGTGTTGCATATTATTGCTTTTATGTTTCTCATCATTTTATTAGCCAAGATCCATGAGAAAAACATGTAATTAGTAAAAAAAAAAAAATACACCTACAGTTTTTTAGGTATACGTTTAAACATTATCATCTGTCCGGGTCTCATTGAACAAGTACTTAAAAACATCCCGATTGCTGCCCGAAGGCTTCCAACGTAAGGAAAGTCTGCCACTGGTTTCTACTATAAAAAGAACTGCATACGACTTTCCGAAATGGTTTCTTTTCCCTCTAGGCGCGCAGGTCCGGGGAGACTACAGAGCTTTATTTCTTCCACAATTCAGAATAAATTCTTTCCCGGACCAACAAGTCTCCATAAAACTTTCCTCTCGGAAGTGGCTTAGATATCGGAGTGCCTTTTCTTAAGCATCTGATTTTAGACCCGAATGCGAGGACTATTTATTTATAGTAAGGTTTCCGGATTTAAAGAGCTTCGACAGACTGTAAACAGCCGAAAACATATTTTCTTACCCATAGTATTTTACTACTTTTGACCCTCGGTAGATAAAGAATTGCACCACTCTAAACTGCTGATTGTTGGACTGACTCGTCTTGCAGATACTGGCACCAGAGGTATGGTGCCGCCTGCCTGCTCGATCTAGATGAATGAGGCTAGAACAGATTGTTGACTTCTGCCGATAATGTCGATGTCTACTGCGTAAGCCAATATCTGGCTGGACTTGGTGACGATAGTCCCTCTTGTTGACGTCCCAGAGTCACGGATTGCTTTCTCCTGGTTGGTATGAAACCAAATTGATAGTTGCCCGTTCTTGCAAGATAGACGGGAATATCCAACAAGATGACTTAACCATGTTTTACCCTTATAATTGGTGCGCATTGTGATATCTCGATTTCTAGGCCTTTTAGCCGATTAATCAATTTTCTCTGCATGGCTTGGTGCCTGTAGCATTATGTCTTTCCCCTAAAATGGTGGAGTCTCCATTTCTTCCAGGTGCTGATCATTCAAAAATTCATTAAGATAAACTTCCCATAGGTCCAAAATGCCTTTAGGATCGGTGGTCAGATTTTCCTTTCCGTATTTACAATACTACGAGTCTGATGCTCGCAAAAACTAATTTGGTTGATGCTGCCATTTCTGTGACTTGTAGTCCATTGTCAATAGTGTTCTAATGCAAACTATCAGCGCCTGTGTATTGCCCGAATACCGACGCTAAGGATGATTTCATCGTCATACCTTCTAATATTATTGGAATATGGAAAATTTTGTCAAAATCTTTTCTTTATCTAATCTTTTTAGAATTTATCAGACCTCAAAGCTTAAAGAAGAGAACCTATGCACAGAGCAGATATCAAAACCCGAAACATTTAAACATTTTTCTTAGATTCTAACTAACTTAATAGTATGGAAAACATTATTTTATCTTCCTTTAATTGAGTTTATCCTCTATGCAAGAAACTATACTAACTTAATGTTCCAAAGTTTCGCAGAAAATTCAAAGGGCAGGTGCTTCCTTTCGTCAAAAGCTTTTCTTAGGGAAATTGAATTTATTTACAGAGTAGAAACTAGAAAGCTTATAAAGTCAGTAAGTCAAGTTCAAGTTTTCCTTTGGCAAACAGTTCGAAAAGTACAAAGAAGAATATTGAAAACGATTGAGTTGTGAACTATATTTTATCTCTGCAGATACAATTTATTGAATATGAAAATCCATATTTTTCTTGGAAATGCTTTCTAAAAAAAATTAAATCAAATTTTATTCAAAATTCTTTACAGAAATGTTTCCTTAATTATTCTTATCACTACTTTACTCCAGACAAAAATTATAAATAAGTTTGAGAATAAATTAAAGGTTTAAGTGGAGATAAAGGGAAGGAAAAACAAGGATAAACGTATCATGTGGTACCGTTGCAATGCCAAATCCAAGGAACATGGTTGTTAATCAAATAATAATAAATAATCGAATAAATTAAAGAAATAGTATCGGCGACAAAATGAAACCCTGCGGCACATCAGTATTTGTTTTGTGCGCTTAATAATAATTCGAACCAGAGAAGGCATTTTAGACAAAGGAGCTAAGCTTTGAATTCTAATTATTTCTTAAGAAGTATCAAGTGGAGATTAGTCCCCTTTTTCGGAGACGTAAGGAATTATGGCCCAGGCCAGATTTCATATGACTCCAAAAGCCGTACTACTTCTGTGAAAAAAATCCGAAACTAATAATAATTAGTTTAAGTGAACTACCCAGATATGGACGTTATTATAAACGAGATTCGATAGATTGTTAGTGTTTGTCGAATTGTGTTACCACAGAAGGGAATGACTTCAGGGTTCTATTATATTCTCTGTTGACTCTTTCCGAAATTGAATTTTGCAAGTGTAATGCCTTTGCTGATGATTTTGTTGTTTTTGTTCTTGTCGAAGGTCCTCCTCACGCTATTGTAGAAAACAGGGTTCGGAAGTCATGAGCAGTATATATATATATGCAATTCGGGTATGAGTATTGGTTTCGAATGCCAACGGATACCGCTGAAAATTTTACAAGGATCGCTAATGAAAAATTCCTTAGATGCCAGAAGATAATTACGGATGATATTGTTCTTTTAGAACAGGTGTCTTGCAAAATTGCTGGAATCCATGAAGACCAGATACGATGCAAGTGCAGCAGCACCTGAATTCAACGAAGGAGATCTTGTATATCTTTACAACCCACATCATAAAAATGGAAAATCGCCCAAGCTTCCGCAGGACTGCGAAGGTCCCTACCAAAATAGTTACGGGCATTAATTATGTCAGTTTCCGTATCCAACAAGGACCAAGAACATAAATGAAGGTTGTGCATGTGGATCGTTTGCATCGTTACTACTGAAGCAATGATTATATGTGCTTGTTCTGGACAAATAAAATTAAAAGGGGTGTCCCCCTGTGATGTGGCAACAAAATGTAAAGATTTTCGGAGGTTAAATTTTGTTTCTAATTTAACGATTTCTGGAGGATACATCGTGTACAACAACCATTTGCAAAACATATTCAGTATGCCTTAACTATATTCGAATTTGATTACTAAAGCACAAACAACCGAAAGCTCAGATTGTGCCAGAACTATGCAATCGAAAATTACCAGTGCAGAGTTTGTGAAATCGGAAGTTTCGAGAACTCTGTTAATTTGTATAAATACACCAACAAGTGGCCTTAAGATGAAAGCTAATTTTCAAGCGTTGAATTGTAAATACCGCAAGCGATGGTAAAAAGTGATTGAATTAAGATAAAATAAAAAGTGTTGAAGTATAAAAACTAATTTGAATTGTGGATAAGTGGAATAAGTGAGGTTTGCTATATTATTTTAAAAGTCAGATTGAGTTTTATGTATCGTACCCCAGGACCAAATACCACAATACTAAAGAGTCCGCCATATAACTTTTGTTTTTCAACTAGTGTTTATTTCGTGATTGGTAACACTTAGCTCATGTCTGATTTGACAGATAATTAGTTTTATCCTTCCGCTGAACGAATATGGTTTTGTATACGCTTGGAAATATTGCTATTGCTTCCTAAAGGGTCTGCATACACCTAAGAACCTTATAGGAAGCAAGAGGTGTAGATAGATCTCGCTCTCTGTATGCAGTGTAGTTTATATTACATACACATGACTATGATTTGAAATTGGGCAGTACTTGTACTTCCACGTGTATTTATTTTTCGAGTTAGCATACTGAACCGTTGCAAACCCTGAAGAAATAATTAAAGACATCTTAGTTGGCTTTGTCTTACAACCAAACGGTTTTCGTATTTTGTCTCATTAAAATGCTCAGACCCACCCAGAGGCCATCAAACATGGATTCACATAGTAGGATTGAAGGCAAGAACCCGTTGAAGATAGAGTTAAGTTTGTTGAACTCTCCATACCTCTCCTTGGCTGGTTTCACATCAGATATATTCATCCCATATTTATTTTATCTACCCCAGACAAAATCAGGTAAAATTGGATGCTTCTTTAAATTAAATATAATTGATTGCTAGCTTTTTTCGAAATTGTTTTAACAAGAGCCAATCGTCGAATTTGGAGCCAACACAACCTCACAAATTGTATGTTGATTTTTGTTCATGTATCTCAAGGCTAAACATTTTATATAACTACATATACATACATACATACATATGGTTTGTACAGGAATTTGAGAAAGAAATCTCATCCTTTCTGATTTCTGAATCCTTTTTATTTGTTGAATTTTTTTTTCAAGGAATCCTGTTGAAAGAAGAATAATAAACTGAAAATGAAACAAATATTTTCTTCTCTAAAAGGTTTCTCAAAAAAAAAAAAAAAAAAAAAAACATCCCAAACTAATATTTGTGTATTCTTGTAAAATTAAATTCAGTAAAATAATTTAATATTTATAAATAAATATATTTCCATGGATTACTATTGAAATTAGATACAATGCTTTAATAATATTTTATTTATCCTTCCGAGAAGTTGGGTTAAGTATCAGGAAGACAGACAGTGATTTGACGTTAAGTGAGCTGGAGAGTTTAACTTTTATTTCCCTAAATCGTTAAATAAAGGTAGATTTAAATAGTTAAAAGATTTTTGTAAATAGACACGTTTAAAAACGACGGTAAATAAAAGGTCAACTAGTTGTGAGTTTTTGATAAGAGATTTGGGATGGGTAGATACAAAAAACAAATTTCAAAAACCACGCCCCTTCGCCCTTTCAGTATTAGGTAAAAATGATTGCAAATTTTTCACTCTTTGGAATGTAACTCGTTTCAGGTGCATAATTTTAACGAAAGATAAATTAATTATGCCGACGTATTTTTCTAATTATTTTCTTTAAAATATATGTACAACAACTGGCCCAAAATTAACTTACAACAACAATAAATCTTCTCGGCTCAAAAAAAAGCCCGACGTGCTTCAAATGGCTTTATACAATGCTGTATGTATTTCTTCTTTTATGTATTTTTGTTTGCATAATCTTTTGAATGAAATTATTTATAAATTCTTATTTGTTTGTCTGTTTAGTTGGGTTTTAAATTAGGGTAAGGATGGGGTATTTTCTATCCTCTGTTGTGTCCGTTGCTGGTACTCTCGTAGAACTGGGATTCGTCATTTAATCAATTTTGTTCGAAATTTAATTATCGTTATATTTCTTATTCTTTTCTATATTTGTGACCGGTAAAACGGAATGAAGGTTTATTAAAATAAATTACACGTACTTGTGCGGTCAAAACCTCGACAAAAATTTGAAAACAATTGGGATATTCAAAACTTTTGTTCAATTTTTGTTGACTTTATTTTGTTCAAAAAAAGGACGCGAAATAGCTTTCAAAGGAATAATTTAAACACCATTTTATTTCTTTAAGAAATTAAAAAAAAAAACGTAGGAACGGTTTTTAAATAAAGTGTTTTTTAAGAACTTGAAAAAAAAATTCAATAATGCAATTTTGAGCACAAAAATAACATACATTAAAAAAATTTAACCTACCCCTTTTCAAAATGTTGATTTTTAAAAAAATTAAAAAAAAATATTAAAAGAAAAAATAAGTTAGAAAATATTTTACTGAGAAATTATCATTTTGAACATTACATTACACATTACATTACATTTTAATCTACTCCGTAGATAAATCTACGACGCACTTACGAGCACCGGCTACTGAGGCCATCGGCTCAGACAATTACAAGACAACACACAAGACGACATTGATACAGGACAGAAGAGAAGACAGAAGGAGAACGGAAAACAGAAAACACATAACACATGTCAACAGCACGCAGTTAGTTATCGGACGGTTCCCCATCTTTCTACTAACCACGCGCAACGATGCTTGATTTCGCTGATCTCACGGGAAGCGATGCTTTATCAGAGCCAAGGCCGTTGACCTTTTTGAACATTAATTTTGATTGTAATCGGTAAACATATTCTTGAGAAAGTCAAAGGCAAAAAGCCTGTCCTGTAGGAGTTTTACCCCACCATCTTATTTTTTTTTTGTTCTTGGAACTGTTTCCGAGAAAATTAAGCTTTTGCTTAACGGTTATATGACAGGTACCTTACCTAGTACCTACCGTTAATATTTGAGGTAAAAAAAATCAAAATTTCGGGAAATAATTCCAAAAAATTCAGAATTTCACTTTATTTTATCTGTTGTAAGACCGGAATTATGATTATGATACTTTTGACAATCCCAAAATCGAACCTCGCTCCCAACCCAACCACTTTTCACAAAATCTTATTTTCTTCTCTGATGAAAGCCAACCATAATTACGTCATGTTGTTATTAATTACTTTCCGGATAGATATGTCCCACGTAGGTGGTATTATAAGTCCCAAATTAGATGTTGGGATTTATGTCTCACGTATGTGGGACCGCGGCTTCTCTAGGTATGGCGCATCCCAAGAGATGACCATTAGGGTGTTGCTTCAAAACTTTGGCCTGTTTTATTAATTTGCATAACAACATTTTCTTGACAATCGGATAGGTATAGGAAATTTAATTCAAATTACATTAAATTTATCAAGCAGTGGTCTTAGGGTCAAAGAACAAAATGATGGCGATATGCCCAAAAAAATTTAAATAAGAAACATCATATTGGGGGTATATTTTCAGGTTGATACCTTTATAAGTTTGAAACCGCTGAAAACGTGTTGCTGCATGCAAACTGAAACGTCAAATATGTTTTACATCTAAAAAAAACTCAAAAAGTGCATATTTTTACAATATAAAGTTGTTCTGCAGCCGAAATTAAGTAAAATCACCATAAAAATATCAGTTTCTCCAAATTTTGAAGTCCGGTAGCACCCCAAGATATATTTTTATTTTATTTTTAAAATCAATTTTGTAATCTAAGGTCGCGTTCCGGAATTCCAAAAAAAACACCCTAATGACCATGCCACCATGCCCTCAAATCGCTCGTGCAGAATTTCCAATGTGGCATGAGCTGTGTGCCTCGTGGCGCCGTCCTGTTGAAACCAGATGTCGGTGATGACCTGGCCAACATGGTTCTCAAAGAAATATGGACCCCTCACGCTGCCGCCAGCAACCCAAAATCCACTCCAAACAGTGACTTTATCGGGATGCATTGGACACTCTTGGATCTCATGTAGATTGGTATCGTCCAAAATTCGACCATTTTGTTTGTTCACGTACCAGAAATGCGCCTCATCGCTAAAAATGATTTTTCGATTAAAAGCACCACACACGCAAAGTTTCCCGAACAGAAGACCCATTTTAATAAAACAATTTTATCATTTGCACGTGTTGTTGAACGCTACATCCCTCCATGGTGATTTGGCAAAACAGACTGAATAAATGAAAGCCAATTTGACAGATGTAGCTTCAACAACATGGCCGCTATCAACTGTCAAAAATCGGAATTCCCTATTAGAAGATCCTTTATAAGTATGCGAGTATGCACCATGTGATACTGCGGCCAGAAGCTTTCATTGTATAAATAAAAATGGGCACGACTGAGTCGCACGTACTTGCTCTTACATATGTGCCTAATTACATTGGAAGGCAAGATCTTTGACGAAAAAAAAAATAACATTTACATTGAGAGTAACACAGTTTGAACTTATAAAAACTATCAAAACTACAATACTTTACGGTTTTTAGAAAAATGAAGTACGCCATCACACGTATTCAATAACGTGTTTTTTATTTTTGTTTTTTTTTTTTTTTTTTTTTTTAAATTGTTTCAGATTTTGGTATGCAGTTTTTTAGAATTGATTTATATACAGCTAATTCCTAAATATTGAATTAAAAAAAAATCCAAAAATTAATTTTTATTAGAAAAAAAGTTATTTAAAATTTTGATATGCAGAATTAACTTGGGTATGCAGTTTTTTAGAATTGATTTATATACAGCTAAATCCTAAATATTGAATTAAAAAAAAATCCAAAAATTAATTTTTATTAGAAAAAAAGTTATTTAAAATTTTGATATGCAGAATTAACTTAGGTATTTAGATCTTCTTAAATATAAAATTTGACAGAAATCCAAAGAGCCGTTACCGAGAAACTCAAAAATTAATAAACCCGTTACATGAAAGGTACCGTCAATAGACTTTTCCTGTAAATTCGGTTCTTATTAAATGAAAGATAATACCAACAACAAATTCTCAAAAATTTTTATCAACATCGTTGTAGCCGTTTCGAAAAAATAAGATTTTCCTAAACGGTCATATGGCAGGTACCGTTATTTTTAGGCCTAATAATAAAATTTTAATTTCCCCTGTGGGTAATGCCAAAAGAATCACACGCACCAAGTTTGACAGACTTTGACTGACAGACAGAAATTTTTTCTTGATCATTTTTTTAGACTTCTCTATGATCGTAAAGCCATTTCATTGTTATCTGAATTTTTTTTAATATTCACGAATTCTAAACTTGCCTTATAGTCCATATAATCGTAATTAAAATTTTAAAAAGTGTGTTTTATTATTTTTATTACTCATAATTATCTTAAAGACATTGTTGATTCCTACTACACTTAGTTATTATTTTGGTCCATTTGGGACATGAATTTATTCAAATATGTTTTGCCACCACCAGCGTTTGCACCGGAGCAGACGCAAAGTTAAAACGCGATCAGTTGTTTAAGGAGCCTATAATTGCTTTCATTGTTTCCTTCACCACCTTTGCGTTTCTATGACATACCAAGACATACATATTCACACCGAGTTTATTAATAATAAGAAAACAACTTAAATGTGCTTTGAATGGTGATTCTGATCACTATCTTGTCAAAAACTATGAATCTTTCCTTGTGGAACAGACTAACTATCTTTTTTATATACTAAGTGATTTTTATCTTTGATAAAAATGCAATGGCAGGATAACATTGCACTTTCAAAAAAGATTTATTTATTTTTCAATATTTTCTGGTACATGTGTAAATGTGTACTTAATGTTTTAAAATTAAAGGTTAAACTATAATGGCCACATATTTGACTTGGTGCTAAAATCTCTGCGAAGTTTCTAAGTATTTCAGTGTCGATCTTAAGCTCATAGCGGCCGGACGTCGGGTCGAGGTGCGCGCATAACAATTAAACAAAAGTCAAAAAAAAAAAATTATTGCGCATTGTTATCGCGAGTGTTAAAAAAAAAATTATATTACACACTCGTTTGAGAAATTGGCAAAACCCCCTCGCGTGTGCTGTAAAGATAATAACAATATCCACTTGCGTCGTTGGAAGACGATAAGATGCCCATTCGCGCTGTGAAAGAAAAAAAAAAAAAATAATTCACACTTGCATAACAAATTAAATTATCCTCCTATCTGTCCCAACCCTTTGTGCTTAGCTTAACTGCCTCTTTCTTATCTACTGTAGGCATCGTATGCTTGCGGTAAATAGATAAGGGCATCTGAGTTTGTCCTATTGTGCTGAATATTTAAATTGATTTTTTGTATGCAAGCTGTCTTATGGGCATAACACCTAAGACAGTTTGATTATTACAGAGATTAATTTTGATTTTCACTGCATGGTTCGACTTATTCAGAATTGTGTTTTGTGTGTAAGTATTTTTAAATGGTAAGTGATTTTTGTGTCGTGTATTCCAATGTTCGTGGTATTAGAAAGAATTTCTTTCACCTGTACGTCTACACTGTTCAATACAGGCCAGCTGTTTTGGCATTAAGTGAAACCCAGGTTGGAGTAAATACTGATTTATCAGAATTTACTCTACATGGGTATAGCTTGGTGCCATTACTCTTTTCCCATCATGGTCTCGTGGTCTATGTTAGAAATGATATTGCTTGCCAGAGCCTTCCCCAATATGGGCAATGTTCCAACACGGACTTTAACTTCTTGTGGCTCAAATTCACTGTCCGCAAGCATGTCATTCATTATTGTTTTATTTACAGGAGTCCAAATCTCGACAGCAATTCGACTTGTAACGAGTTTGATGCGCTGTCAGATTCTATCTCGAAAATTGTTTCCCTTTGTCCTCGCACTGAAATCGTTATTGCGGGCGATTTCAATGTACACAATTCCAATTGGCTCCGCTATTCTGGTCAGACAACACCCGAAGGAAGGTATGTCGAGCTCTTTGCCGGGTTACATCACCTTACCCAGCTGATCGATGTGCCAACGCGTATACCGGATGTTGCTGGGCAAGCCGCCCATACTCTTGACTTGTTTCTTACTTCTCACCCTGATAAATATACCATTAGTGTAACTTCTCCATTTGGCACTTCAGACCATTGTGTCATTTCAGCTAATTTCTCATCCTCCACCCATCCAGTTAAAGAAAAACTTCCCACCAGGACCGTTTGGCAATACGAGAAAGCCAACTGGGACGGCCTGAATATTTTTTTCCGAAACTTTAACTGGTCACTATGCTTCCTCGATAGTGACATTGATGCCAGTGCTGAAATGATCACAAATGTAATTCTTCTAGGGATGCGTGCTTTTATTCCCAACAGAGTAAAAAGCATCAAACCTAAAGAAAAGTCTTGGTTTAATTCTGAGTGTAAAGAAGCTATCAGGCTCAAAGAAGTAAGTTTCCGTTCTTACAAAGCCAACCCTACAGAGGAAAATCGGAAAAAGCACAAACAAGCAAGAAACTCATGCAACTCCGTTATTGAAAGAACCAAATTTTTGCATGACCAAAAATTACGGCAAAAAATTCTGCAGTGTCCCAAAGGCAGTAAAAATTTTTGGTCATTTGTAAAAAATATTAAAAACTCCTCAACATCTTCGGTTCCAACGCTCATCGACAATAACACACCAATTGTTTACTCTTCAGAGAAGGCAAACTTGCTCGCAACGTTGCCCCTCCTGCACTTGAGAATGTAAATTTTTCCATGGGACAGATTTTTTTCCGCACTCGTACAGTAGCAAGAGTTCTCAAAGATCTCGATATACACAAATCCGCTGGCCCGGATGGTATACCCCCGATTATTCTGAAGAGGTGTTCTTCCACACTGGCAAAGCCACTGCGTAAGCTTTTCCATCGCTCCTACTCTTCTGGAATCTTTCCTAGAAGATGGAAAACAGCATTTGTCCAGCCTGTCCCTAAGAAAGGTGACCCATCCTCCCCCTCCTCCTACCGACCCATAGCACTGACATCCCTTCTTTCTAAGGTCATGGAAACACTGATTAACCGTCAGCTTAAGGAATATCTCGAAGATCGTAAGCTTCTCCATGACCGTCAGTATGGCTTCCGCAGCAACCGTTCCACTGGTGATCTGATGGCATATCTCACCGAACAGTGGAACAAATCTTTACATCGCTTTGGTGAAAGTAAGATTATTGCTCTTGATATCTCCAAGGCATTTGATAGAGTTTGGCATGAAGCTCTCTTATCGAAAATGCGTGCTTTTGGGATCGATAATACTCTTGTTCGTTGGATTAGAAGCTATCTCCTGGACCGTTCAATACAAGTTGTATTGGACGGATTCAAGTCTGATTCCCATAAAATAAATGCTGGTGTGCCCCAGGGCTCTGTTCTGTCTCCGACTCTTTTCCTCATTTTTATAAATGATCTTCTGTCTGTTACTTCTAATCCACTTAACTGTTTTGCTGACGACTCTACCCTAAGCTTTCCATATTCGTTCGATAATTCACGTCCTTCGCCTTCGGACGTACAATTGCAACGGTGCCGTATGTCAAGCTCATTAAACTCCGATTTATACAGCATTGTCAAATGGGGTAATAGAAATCGTGTGGAGTTTAATGCTTCGAAAACTCAATGCTGTCTTCTGTCGGTAAAGCTAAACATTCCCCCAATGCCATTGTCCATGAATGGCACTTACATCGAAGAAACCGAAAAGCTCTCAGTACTCGGTATGTGTGTCAACGACGACCTCCGTTGGAACGACCATATATTTGAGATCGCTAAGAATGCTGCAAAGTGCTTAGGTTTTCTGTATCGGTGTAAGAAGTATTTTTCCCCATCTGATCTGGCTACAATTTATAAAGCGTTTATACGCCCTAAACTCGAGTATAACTCCCACCTGTGGGCAGGTGCTTCACAATCATCGCTTCACCTGCTTGATAGAATACAAAATCGAGCGTTAAGATTGATAGGAAATAGAACTGCCGCTGAAACAATTGCCCCTCTCGAACACCGACGCAATGTTTCATGTCTTTCCTTATTTTATCGGTTCTTTTATAAAAAATGTTCACTCGAGGTAGCCAGCTGCATTCCTCCCCTTAAAAGTTTCGCCCGTAATACTCGTCTTGCTAGGAATGCCCATCAGTTCACCCTTGAGCCCAATTTCGGACGTACCGTGAAATATAGAGATTCTTTTTTTAGCCGTACAACACGACTTTGGAATGGTTTACCCGGCGAGATTTTCCCTTGCCATTTCAACATGCAAACATTCAAAACCAATGTTAATCGACACCTCCTATCTCTCCCCTCCCTATCTTCCTAATGCCCGCGCAGTGTGTTACATTAAAAGGGAAACAAATAGTCCCTTGTGCGCGCGTTAATTATAAAAAAAAAAAAAAAAAAAAAAAAAAATCTATCAAAGTCTTGCTTGGTGCTTGGATCATTGATATTTCATATATGATATGTAATCATTGTATATGAAAACTATAGTACTACCATGAGGCAGCTTCTAGTTTTGCGAGATACTGCCGCAATAGCGCTGCATTAGTTCTTGATATGCATTTGTATGGGTTTTGGAGAGTAGAAAGAAATATAGTGATAAAGGAGTAGGTTGTATGTTATATTTTTAGGAACGTATGAGTTAGAATGATTACAAGCATTGGCAGAAATAATGAATAATAAGTACGAGTGAAAGGTTCAAAATGTGACATTAGACCATATGGTATGGCAGAGTAAGTGAAACAAAAATTAATGGATTTCCCTTTGATTTTTCGTAAACAAACCAAGATTGTGCGGGTTCAATTATTTGTTTGGATTTTGCATTTTTCAAGAAATTTTGTTATTTCTGTATTTTCTGTATTTCTTATACCGAATGTTGCCATATTCGGATTTGACTGTTTAAAGTATATGTATATTTCGAACGCTAGTTAAATATAAAACTGGTGCCGATTGGTACTATGTTGTTGGTACAATAGTATTTTGGTACTAGATTTTTAGTACTTAGTACTAGAATTTAGTACTACCGTAGTTTTGGTACTATATTTAGTACTTGATAGTGGATTTAGTACTATATTTTGTAGTTAGTAGTAGATTTAGTACTATATTTAGTAGTTAGTATTATATTAAGTACTACATTTTTTGACGTGATAAGTGAATATACTATGAAGCAATAACATAATAACAAACATGCAAACAATGTGTTTAATTTGTAGAATATGTAACAAAATTTTTGCAGACTAAAAAAATTAATATAATAATCAAACATGGTAACCATTAAAAATTATTCAAAAAAACCAAACCAAATATCAAATTTCAACAAAAATCGTTAAAATGGTAAATTTCATCATGTTGCCGTATCTATAAAAAAAACCACCCAAAAACAATGTATTTTCAAGACAGAAATGAAAACTCCTCACACCCCTGTCTAAACTTCTATCTTCCATTCTCTCATTATCAGAAATTGACTTGATAATCCATTCCCTCTGACTGTTTACACTTTATATACATCTTTCCCGTTCTGTCAATTTCTTACGATGCATATGTGTTGAATTCATCTCGGATGCATATGTGTTGAATTCATCTCGACGACTAAAAGTCTGCACTGAGAAATAGCGAGATAGTGAAACTAGATGGCGCTAGGTTTTTTTTTGTGTAATTAACGCGCGCACAAGGGACTATTTGTTTCCCTTTTAATGTAACACACTGCGCGGGCATTAGGAAGATAGGGAGGGGAGAGATAGGAGGTGTCGATTAACATTGGTTTTAAATGTTTGCAAATTGAAATGGCAAGGGAAAATCTCGCCGGGTAAACTATTCCAAAGTCGTGTTGTACGGCTAAAAAAAGAATCTCTATATTTCACGGTACGTCCGAAATTGGGCTCAAGGGTGAACTGATGGGCATTCCTAGCAAGACGACTATTACGGTTTCTTTTAAGGGGAGGAATGCAGCTGGCTACCTCGAGTGAACATTTTTTATAAAAGAAACGATAAAATAAGGAAAGACATGCAACATTGCGTCGGTGTTCGAGAGGGGCAATTGTTTCAGCGGCATTTCTATTTCCTATCAATCTTAACGCTCCATTTTCTATTCTATCAAGCAGGTGTAGCGATGTTTGTGAAGCACCTGCCCAGAGGTGGGAGTTATACTCGAGTTTAGGGCGTATAAACGCTTTATAAATTGTAGCCAGATCAGATGGAGAAAAATACTTCTTACACCGATACAGAAAACCTAAGCACTTAGCAGCATTCTTAGCGATTTCAAATATATGGTCGTTCCAACGGAGGTCGTCGTTGACACACATACCGAGTACTGAGAGCTTTTCGGTTTCGTCGATGTAAGTGCCATTCATGGAAAATGGCATTGGGGGTATGTTAAGCTTTAACGACAGAAGACAGCATTGAGTTTTCGAAGCATTAAACTTCACACGATTCCTACTACCCCATTTGACAATGCTGTATAAATCGGAGTTTAATGAGCTTGACATACGGCACCGTTGCAATTGTACGTCCGAAATCGAAGGACGTGAATTATCGAACGAACATGAAAAGCTGAGGGTAGAGTCGTCAGCAAAACAGTTAAGTGGATTAGAAAAAAACAGACGGAAGATCATTTATAAAAATGAGGAAAAGAGTCGGAGACAGAACAGAGCCCTGGGGCACACCAGCATTTATTTTATTGGAATCAGATTTGAATCCGCCCAATACAACTTGTATTGAACGGTCCAGAAGATAGCTTCTAATCCAACGAACAAGAGTATTATCGATCCCAAAAGCACGCATTTTCGATAAGAGAGCTTCATGCCAAAGTCTAGCAAATGCCTTGGAGATATCGAGAGCAATAATCTTACTTTCACCAAAGCGATGTAAAGATTTGTTCCACTGTTCGGTGAGATATGCCATCAGATCACCAGTGGAACGGTTGCTGCGGAAGCCATACTGACGGTCATGGAGAAGCTTACGATCTTCGAGATATTCCTTAAGCTGACGGTTAATCAGTGTTTCCATGACCTTAGAAAGAAGGGATGTCAGTGCTATGGGTCGGTAGGAGGAGGGGGAGGATGGGTCACCTTTCTTAGAGACAGGCTGGAGAAATGCTGTTTTCCATCTTCTAGAAAAGCTTACGCAGTGGCTTTGCCAGTATGGAAGAACACCTCTTCAGAAGAATCGGGGGTATACCATCCGGGCCAGTGGATTTGTGTATATCGAGATCTTTGAGAACTCTTGCTACTGTACGAGTGCGGAAAAAAATCTGTCCCATGGAAAATTTACATTCTCAAGTACAGGAGGGGCAACGTTGCTATGCGGCAGCGTGGAGCTGGCAGCGAAATTGGCGGCGAGCAAGTTTGCCTTCTCTGAAGAGGCAATAACAAACCAATAACAATTGGTTTTTTATTGTCGATGAGCGTTGGAGCCGAAGATGTTGAGGACTTTTTAATATATTTTACAAATGACCAAACATTTTTAAGGCCTTTGGGACACTGCAGAATTTTTTGCCGTAATTTTTGGTCATGCAAAAATTTGGTTCTTTCAATAACGGAGTTGCATGAGTTTCTTGCTTGTTTGTGCTTTTTCTGATTTTCCTCTGTAGGGTTGGCTTTGTAAGAACGAAAACTTACTTCTTTGAGCCTGATAGCTTCTTTACACTCAGAATTAAACTAGAACTTTTCTTTAGGTTTAATGCTTTTTACTCTGTTAGGAATAAAAGCACGCATCCCTAGAAGAATCACATTTGTGATCATTTCAGCACTGGCATCAATGTCACTATCGAGGAAGCATAGTGACCATGACCAGTTAATGTTTCGGAAAAAAGGCGCTAGGTGAAACACCCATCTTGATAGTACTATAGATTCTATATACAATGATGTAATATGAATTCTATAGCAGAGTTACCTTTACCAATTGAAAACAGTACTATATAGCTTTTTCATTGGTTTTTATCATAGCATTTTTTAGTTTTAAAGCTTTTGAGAACATATGTATAAATTAGTGTGAGAGGGTAGGTGTTGTCGTATTTGTCTTTTGGTAAGTACGAATAGTTGGAAAATGGTTAAAATGAAGTAACATATTTTATCTTAAATATTTTAGTAGATATAAATTATTTTATTGAAGTTTTAGAGAATTTGACATTTTCAACATTTATTTGATCTTGACGGGACCGTGATATATGTAGGTTTAAATCACCGATAATTTACTTCTTACAATTCAAAAACTTTCACAAATATTTTTGATATTAAAAAATGACACTTTCGATCTGTTTCATTCATATCATTGCTTTTCTGGACGTCTTATGATGTCTTCAAGGCTATAATTTTCAAATTACTTAAGCACACATTTTTATTAGGTACGTGCCGAACTTGGGCAATCGAAAGTTATCAAATGATTACACAATATTATATTTTTGTGTTCAACCAATTAAGAATCACATTTTGTTGTAAATGACACCCAAATCCATTAAATGTCACAAGAAATATCGTCGAAATCAGTCAATAACAATAAAAATGATGTTTATGTTGACATTGATTCGAAAGATTTCACTTTTCTCCGCCAGACACAAGTCATAAAACCAAACATCATTTTCAAGTATCTGTTGGATTGTGTATCTTATTTTTTTTTTATTTGACGAGCTTTGGGCTATAAAGTGATGTGGTTTGGATCTTAATCGAAAGAAATGATTCCAAACACCCACCAATGGATGAGAGTTGAATGACTAGAAATCGAACGAAGAAAGTTTTTTTTTTATCGTCGAGAATTTGTACCAAACGATTGAAGAACACACAAATGAAAGTGAGAGTTAAACGTGAGTTTAAACATTAGATTTTATGGTAAACATGACTACAAGATGCTGTGTCTAACACCGTTGATATAGGTATCCATAGAGCTGACTGTTTACAAACATCCATCCGTAATTACGAATAGCTCATGAACTTCAAAACGCACATTGAAGTCTCAACCCGAAGAATATATTCCCTGGAATTGGAATACCATACCACCAGGCGTATACAGAGAGACTGCAAACTGCAAGCAAATTTATATGGATTGCAGTATAGACCATAGACGTTACCAGGTCGTAAATAGAACGATGGAAAGAAGTCTTGCAGGTCGGATGGAATTTAGGTTGGTTGTATCTGTCGGATGTAGTGTGGGCATTGAAAAAGGAATACCGTTATTGGCTTTGGTTTGGGAATAGATTTATTTTTACAGAACGAGCAATTGGATCACATGTCTGCAGGCGTAGATATAAACTTCGCAATCTTGCAAACAGAAACTTTCTGGTATGCAATAGCTTCATGGAAAACAAAACAAAAACTGAGGTCAGAAAAAAATATTTTTTTCCCAGCAAAAGCTAATACCTATCTTCATTTACAAAATAACTTTGTATGATAAACTTCTGGTATGTGGGTTTTGGTTTTTAATAAAAATCTTTATTCTGACCTTATGAGTTCAATCAGTTCAATGAATTTGCCAAATTTTGGCACTTCAACCGGAATACTATCCCAGGAGACCTTAACTGCAGCCGGTTAAGGTCTCCTGGGAGATCCTTAACTGCGTAGTCGGTTTAGTTTCAGAGACTGCATTCTTTACGATTGGGATTGCGCAGACCACCACATTATTTGAATGATCTTCAAACCATTTTTTAACCTTCTTACTGGGGTGTTTGGGGTCATTGCCCTGTTAGAAGACCCATAAAAGCCGCATCTCTTCCTCTTTAAGAGGAGAGGGAGCATAACATTTTCGAGTATATTAACCTAAATGTGTTGATCCATGATGGGTTTAATTCAATATATGGGCCCAATATATGGCCCAACTCCATAGTAGGAAAAACAAGCCCACACCATTATA
This sequence comes from Platycheirus rosarum, assembly GCA_963971375.1. Classification (NCBI taxonomy): domain Eukaryota; kingdom Metazoa; phylum Arthropoda; class Insecta; order Diptera; family Syrphidae; genus Platycheirus; species Platycheirus rosarum. Next base: position 117,357,146 of record OZ020509.1, on the reverse strand, counting down.
GCCTATTCACACTTGGTTGGTTATTGCTATTCGTTTACTAAAACGAGTAGAGCGTTCACACTGTACATATACTCGTTTTTGTTTGATATTTCAATTGTTATGGCAATAGCCAAACAAAAACACACATAACCTAACTTTGATTTTTTGCCAATTGTTCGCTCCGTTTGTACACTTATACTTTAGAAAAAAGACACAATCACACTTTAAAACCGACTTTGACAATTTGAAAAAGTTCAAATATATACGGAAATATTTAAAGTTTATCACAATACTGCTTTTTCTACAAACGCTTGGTTTGACGTACGTAAGGATAACGTAACAAAGCGAGTGATTTACAAAAAAGTTGGAATAGACTGAACTTTTGCTCGCTTTCTGACATTTTACTCAATGAATATGTTCAAATTGTATTTTTTTTATTTTTACAGTAGGTTCTCAATATTTTCACATTCACGATGACAGAATAGCGCACTAAAGCTTTATATACGTAACGGGACGAAAGCTTGTATGCGTTTTAGCCATATTGATTTAAAAACAAAATATTTTTGAATTAAAACATTATGCACACATCACAGAATCTCTTAGAGACCCCACCGCCTTCACCAAATAATTATGGCCATGGTTTTAACTTCCTCAGAGGGCTGGTTCATTTTTGGCACACAAAAGTCTTCTCTTCTCTGTCATTTTTTGTTAATAAAAAGTAAAACTAAGCATTTACAAAAAAGCTATTTACCGCTGCTAAAAAATATCTGAAATTATTTACATATTTTTTGACAGCAAACAACCAGCTGTTCTTTTTTTAAATGCCTATTCACAATCATACTAATTGCTCTTGACATAAAGATCTGTTTGACTGGTTCATCTTTGTACTGAAAGTCGTGTATGAAAATCGTATAGGAAAACGAGTCTTATTCGTTTTGCGGAAAACGAGTAAAATGTCGTTTATGGTTTGGGTTGAATAGGTTATTATTAATGTGCTTGAAACTCCGTATTTCAGATTTTATTCCGCTTTCGTAAGAACGAGACCCATTACTTCCAAACAACACTTTTCTAAATTCATCTGTCCATAGAACGTTGCGCCATTTCTCTGCTGGCCCATGCAAATTTTTAGCATGTTTTTCAGTTAAAGCCGGGACTTTTCTTGGGCTACGAGTGTTTAAATAATGTTCCTTGAATCTGTGGCGAACGGTTTTCACGCTTGTAATATTCAGCTCTTTTCTGAGCTCAGGTGCAGGCTTAAACAGATTTTTATTGCTTTCTCGGACTAGGCGCCTAATGAGAGAGTTATCGTCATAGCCGTTTTTCGTCCACGCGTTTCAGATTTGGGTGTGCATATTATTGCATTTCGAATCATTTTGTTGAAACAGCCAACAAAACGTCGAATTTCTCTAAAAAGAACTGTCACCATTTTAATGTCAGAGATTCACAATAGAGAGAGGTGACAGTTCAAGCAATAACAGTAGAGGCTGTAAGTATTTTATTTTTTTTATTTTATTCTCTATTCACCAATTTAAAGAAGTAAGAATAAAACTTCTAGCAGAGTTGCTATTTTCTTACCAGCACTGTATATATGGTATGGATAAAATTGAAAAATATGCTTTTCAAACGTTATCGTAGTCATAAAATATAAATTAGCGGGAAGAGGTAATAATGGTTTCAAGGATGCATCCTTTAACGATGATGTTCCATTCGTTATATGTAAAATATACGTTATGTAAAATTTTCTGAGAATTTTTGTTGAAACTTTGAATTCGTAAAACATGTCTTTTGTAAGAAGTAAACCGGAATATTTTTGTTTACCCTTTCAACTATGAAAACACTTTAATTAAACTTCCAAAGTCGTGTTCTCCTTAGTTATGACTACCCTCGCAGTCTTGGTTTTACTACTAGGTTACAAAAGTTTGTTGAGAATTTTCATTTGAAAACTCCAGGTTCGTGGTTAGGCATCTTCTGAGAAATTTCATTCCCAGGAATTACAAATTTCTCTTTGTGTTGATAGTGTGGCAATGTAAGTTTTGCTCAAAATTGTAATGAAATTCTCAGATTTTTCTTCGAGTAGATTAATCCACTTGATTCTCCTTATTTTTTACTTGCGATCTTAGGTACTATAATGCAAGTTATGCATTCGTGAAGATTAAAAATTTTGGGTAACAATCAAACATGACATTTCGATGATAGAGAAACATATTTGAGTAACGGACAAAATTCTGTCCGTCTGTCTGTCTGGTTGTCTGTCTGTACGGATGTATTTTGTACTGTAGCCTTAACGGTTGAGCCAATCGTCTTCAAATTAAGAACTCAAGGTTATTTTGACTGACAAGGCATTTTTTCAATTTTTTTTTAGCTCAAAGATTAACGGTACCTGTCATATAACCGTTATGTAAAAGCTTATTTTTTTCGAAAACGGCTCCAAGAATTTTTTTATGAAAACAAATAAGTGTATTACTGTAGGTAAGCATTATAGTTTGGTGAAAAAAAAAATGTTATATGGTGGGCTAAAAACGGTACCTCCCATAGGACCGGTTTTTTCTTCGACTTTCTCGAAAACTGGTGTTTCGATTACTATTAAAATTAATATTAAGGAAGATATAGGTAGCCTAAGTAAATTCGAATTAATTTTTTTTTGTATTTTTAATAATTTAAAAGAATTTTGCGATTATAGGGACAAGGCAAGTTTAAGATTCGTGAATATAAAAAAAAATTGAGATAACAATCAAACATGACATTATGATCATAAAGGAGCCTAAAATAGTCATTGGCTAAAATGCCCGTCTGTCTGTCTGTCTGTCTGTCAGGGTGTATATCGAGCTGCAGCCTAAACGGGTTAAGCAATTATCTTCAAACTTGGTGTGTGTGATTATTCCTCAGAGGAGACATTGAAATTTTGTTTTAAGGGGCTAAAAATAACGGTACTTGCCAAAGGTCCGTTTAGGAAAAGCTTATTTTTCTCGAAAACGGCTCCAACGATTTTGATGAAATTTTTAGAGAATTTTTTTGTTTGTAATTATTAACGGGCGGGACCTTTCATATAACGTTTTTTTTTTATTTTTAGGTTTCTCGGTAACGGCTCAATGGATTTCTGTAAAAAATTATATTTAAAAAGATCTAGATAGCAAAATTAATTTATATTTTATAATCACATGTGTATTAATAAACTCTAAAAAACTGCATACCAGCATTTCAAAAACAATTTTTTTTAAACTAAAAATAAAAAACAGAATTTTATCAAAACCAGTTCTACAATTTTCGTAATACAGTTTTCATAAATTCTTTGTTATTTAAGACGTGTGATGGCGTACTTCATTTTTATTAAAAACCGTTAAGTATTGTGGTTTTGATACTTTTTATAAGTTAAAACTGTGTTATTTTTAACTTAAATGTTATTTGTTTCTGTCAAAGATCTTGCTTTTCATTGTAATTAGGGACATAAGAGCACGTGCGACCCAGTCGTGCCCATTTTAAAAAAAAATTTTAAGTGAATGTTATTTTTGTGCTTTAGTTTGTATTCCTGTATTATTTTTATAATTTCTAAAAAGAAGTTGTTAAAAAAAACCGTTTTATTTCAGAACGATTGAAAACAAAACTCACAATTTTTCTTAAACTTAAATTTTCTTATATTGTATTTTACAATGTGACCGCCCATATGAGTAAGTACGTGAGATTGTGCAATTTATTTCCTTGACTTCTCTCGAATCATTGAACAAAATTGTCAATGAAATTTGGTATTACTTGACAGAAACCTCTTCCACTATGATATCCTATTTTTGAATCCAAGTCCAGCCCTTACAATTGATCAATTATTGAAATTACAATGTACCATATGTCTCTGTAGGTATCTTCATTGAATGTACACAGTCATTGAAAAAAAGGTCCAATGATTTCACCGATTTCATTTCATACATAGTTGTTTTTTCTGCGAACGAGGTGGTGTTTCTTAAAGCACATGAGTGTTTTTAAAGACCACTAGAAACACTCACCCGGCGTTGCTCAGGTATTAGCCCTACCAATTCGCACGCAAGTATACATAGAAACTACCAGCCAACCATGTTAATACGCAAAAAAGATTTTTTTTAATCATTCAAGTCGCTTAAATTTAATAATAAATTTAATATTGTTGATACATATATAAATTTAAAAGGTATAGGGAAAACTTAATATCTCCTACCCAGTGGCATTGGGTAAAAATTGTTACTAAAGGCTTTTTTTATTATTTTTATTTATTTTTTTGAAAAAAAAAGTTATACCAATGCTTTTTAGGGGTAGTTAAAAAAAGTTTTTGTTACTGCTTACAGCATCAGCTATCTGCCTGTGAAAGTCCCTTCAAATCTGTTCATAAATGAGAATTTAAGGGAAACAAAACAAACCCAGCGCCACCTAGTCAGTAATTAAAATAGACTAACTTACTATCAGCTATCTGCAGTGAGAGTCCCGTAAAAATCGGTGCAGCCGTTCCCGATATAAGCCGAAACAAACGCAGAAATACAGATAAACATTTTAAAAATTGTGTTAAAGTTTACCTCTCGGGTAAACTTATGGATATTCCAAGCAGTTTAAGAGGAGGAACAGAGCTGGAAAATTGCTATTTAGGCAGAGCATTTTCTATAGAAATAATGATAAAATAAAAAAAAGCTAACAAATTTAAAAATGTATATTTTGAACTGATCATTCACAGAATGTGGTCTGTTATGGACATTCCGAAAACTTAGAGGTATTCGGTTTCGCCGATTGAGTTAGTTGTTACATACAATACGAAAAAATAGAGCCCTGGGGCGCACCAGAATTTATTATTATGCGAATATCATATGTTAGACTTGAATCTGTCTAACATAACTTGTATTGAGCGGCTAGAAAAGTTATTCCTTACCTAACGAAGAAGAGTGTATTCGAGTTCAATTGCATGGCTTTTTGGCAGTTTCTACAAATACAATAATTCTCTACAAAAACATTACAAAACTTTTTTCCTACGAGCCACCGTTCTCGAGTTATCACAATTTCAAATACGAAATACGAATATGTACGTTGAAGAACATGGATCAGTGAATTTGTGAATATAATTTTTTTTCTTTAAGAGTGACAAACTAAATTGGTGTCATGGAAATGGCCTTGGCTCTGATAACACATCGCTTTCCGATAAATCAGCCTAACCGAGAATCACTGCGCCTGGTTAATAAGCGAGCGTCCGAAAACCGTGCGTGTAGTTGACATGTGTTTTCTGTTTTTTTGTTTTCCGTTCTCTATATTTCTACTGTTCTGGGTTGTATCAATGTCGTCTTGTGTGTCTTGTATTCTCTGAGCCAATGGCCTAAACAGCCACTGCTCCTAACTGTCTCTACTTCGTAGATTTATCAACGGAGTGGATTAAATTGTATTGTAGATTGGTTCCATGAAATCAATAACGCTTTTGAGTACAGGTGGACCACTATATATGTCCATGGTGATTTGGCAAAACAAACTGAATAAATGACAGCAACTTAGACAGAATTTAGCTTCACCAAGATGGCAGCTATCAACTGACAAAGTTCGCAAGTCCCGATTGGAAGACCCTGTAATTGTTTTCATAATTACAGTCGACTCTAACTCTCTATCGAGGAAGCGTAGTGACTAGTTTAAGGTCCTGCTCCTGATACCGTTGATTTCTTCATATTGGAAAACAGTTCAATTATGCCAAGGAGATTTTGTTTAATTTTGGTTTTATTGACAAAAGAAATTTGCAGAAATGACAGAATGGTAAAATTTTCCTTATATATAGGTATGCGATAGATTTCTATTTTGAAAATTTACTAATTTTAAAACAACAAGTTTAAAAGGAAGACCAAATGCCTTACTATTTGAATGAATTGAATTGAATCAGATTTCTTCAAGTGCTCCAATAAGAGGGATTAGTGTCCTTAGTATCGCTTGTAAGATCTTTTTGGTTGTGCGGTTGATCCTAATAATCATCTTGATAGGTTTCCATCAAACGGCTGTAGGCCAGAAAAGTTTAGAATTGTTCGAATTCAGGATTTCCATGTCAATATAAATCATTTTTGTATCGTTCTTAATGCCGGTGATAACAGAGGAGCTTTCAGAGAGACAGAGACATTTCTAGTTATCAAAACTGGACTTAATTTGTTTATCTATGCAGAAGGTCATACACGGTCTTGTTTCGGCTTCCTGAGTTAAATAGGAACGACCTTTGTATACATATTTTAACTTTTTAATCAACAATGTTACCGTCTCTTTAGGCCCGTAGATACTTCGGAACTGCCAACTAGCAATTCCTTATAAACTCATTCAACTAATTTCAAATTCCATATTCTGTAAGCTATGTAATGTGTTTCCTAACCAAACCTAAACGAATTCATAAATAAAACAATTTAGTCAATTATTTTGTTCACCGGAATTTATTCCAGCCACTTTAAACCCTTATTTGCATTTTGACATTTTTTTCATTTTTGAATTTGAAATTTTACCAAAATAATATGCAATTTATAGTCTCGTAAGAAATAACACAATACAAAAAAAAAGGAAAATTCCTAGACAACACTTGCGATACTAAGAATTCAACTCAAATGCCATGGGAAAAATACGTCACGAAATGAAATGGTAGGGAGCTTTAACTTGTAGGGGAAACAAATTGTTGATATATGTGGTGTGTTAAATTCAGGGAATACATTAAATTCAGTTGTTAGTTACAAAAATGTATTTTACAAGCCATTTATTTTTGTTCCCTCTTCAGAGTTACATGCCCCCCCCCCCCATCATCAAAAGCTTTTCTCACGAGTCCTATAACAATGATTAGGGCTTTCTGGAAAATATAAAGCAAGGACAAATGGACTTGCTATAGACATGTTAATTTCGGATAGTCGCCTTCGTCTTTATAACAACTGGAAGGGGATGAATCCTTATTTATGTTTTTTTTTTTTTTTTTTTTTTTTGAAATTCATCTTGAAACCGTAACCATGTTGTCGCAATATCTGAAAAGTCCAGACAACAGTTTTTGTGTACCATTTTCAAATCATGCAATACAACAATATGGAGACAACTAAGCCGCACGTACTTGTCCAAAATAATAACAATTCTAACGGAGAAGGCAAACTTGGTGGCAGCTCTGCATTGCCTCACAGCAATGTTTCCCTCCTGTACCCGAGAATGTAAATCTTCTATTGGGACAGATTTTTTCATCGATTCTACTCTTCAGTAATCTTTTCTAGAAGATGGAAAACTAAATTTGCCTAGTATGAAATTTGACACCCTTCCCCCTTAACGAGCTTTTGTCATCGATGATACTTATTTTCGTTTGATGAGTTTAGCAAAAACTGTTTTGTTGCATGTAGGTATGTAAGCAACGCAGGGAAGGTACAGCTAGTTTATTAAAAACCCTATAAAAACAGATAATAACAGAAACAAATATTTAAATATACGTATTCAGCTTACATTTTTTTTAACACCAATACATAGACTTTAGACCTGGGTGAAAATCTTGTGAAAGGATGATAAGATGTTTTTACAAATAAAGAAAAATATTCAAATAAATGAAAAATAAATTTCACATAGTTCACAGTTTGACATTTGACATGAAATGAAATTAAGCAACCTACGTGACGTGACTGACACGTTAAACGACACGTACCGACGACCTGTGTTGGTGAATATACTAAAAAGTTACCTATGTATATAACATCCAGGATACTATTTTAAGCATTTTATCTTGACTTGAATGATCTATAAGAATGCTTTGTCTACGAAAAATATATAGAAATTTGTAAAAAAAAAAAAAAATGTCAGCCATCATACCAACAAGTTGAACTGTTGGGTGATGATTGAAGGAGTATTAAATTGTGCCCTCATTACGTGTCAGAATGCACCTATTCTTTGGAGCGTTCACATAATAACCTCAACTCCCACCGTACAGGTTGCACGAACACTCACTTCAAAAATACTGGCGAAACATACTCAGGGACGGATTTGCTACAAACTTAATGAGTTGAGTCGTATTTTAAGGCCGGTTTTCTAAGGGTGCGCTTATAAAAGGTTTATTTTAGAGGAAAAGAATTTCTTATTAAAATATAGAACGACATTTTAAATATCCATGAAATTGGTAAACTATTCCAAATTCGTGCTGTTCGGCTAAAAAAAAGAATCCCTATATTTAACGGTACGTCCGAAATCGGGCTCAAGGGTGAATTGATGAGCATTCCTTGCGAGACGAGTATTACGAGGGAAACTTCTAAAGGGAGGAACGCAGCTGGCTATTTCGAATGAACATTTTTTATAAAAAAAAAACCGATATAATAAGGAAAGACATGAAACATTGTGTCGGTGTTCGAGAATGGCAATTGTTTCAGCGGCAGTTCTATTTCCTATCAATCTTAACGCCCGATTTTGTTTTCTTTTTCAACAAAGGTTGAGTCGAATATAATAGGACAGGACACTGATTAATAAATTAAAATCAATTATTTGAACTGATTTTTACTTATTACAGATATTATATTATTACTTATTATAGATATTACTTATTATAGATATTAAAATCAAACGTGACATTACGATGATATAGAAATATATTTGAGTTAGTGCCAAATTCCGTCTGTCTGTCTGTTCGTATGTATTTAAGACTACAGCCTCAAGATTCAATCGTTTTCAAATTGGGAACACAAGGTTGTTTTGACCTTCAACAGAGGACTTTTTACATTTTTTTTTAGCTCAACAATTACCGGTATTTAATACCTGTGTCGCATAACCGTTTTGTCAAAGCTTATTTTTCTCGAAAACGGCTCAAAGAAATTTCATGAAAAAAATCATTGTACTGTTGTATATAAGCATTATATGTTGGTTAAAAAAAAGTTTAAAATGGTGGGCTAAAAACGGTACCCCCATTTTTTTTATTCGACTTTCTCGAGAACTGGTAACCGATTACAACGAAAATTGATATTCAGGAAGATGTGGGTAGCGTATGTAACTTAATGAAAAAATATTTTGGAAAACTTTTTTTTTATATTTTTAACATTTTTTTTTAATTTTTTGTTTCAAAAACGGTTAGGCGAATTTTTATTTTAAATTTTGGTTCTTTTATTACTTCCTTCTTTAATTAAAAAAAAAAACGTTTTATTTGAAAACCGATACTACGATTTAAAAAAAAGAGCAAGACTGGGTCGCACGTACTTGCTCTTATGCGCTTGGCAAATTAATCACATTGGAAGGCTAGACCTTTGAAAGAAATAAATAACATTAGTAGGAAAATAACACGGTCTAAACTTGTAGAAAGTGTCAAAACCACAACACTTAACGGTTTTAAGTAAAAATAGAGTACGCGATCACACGTCTTGTATAATAACGAATTTATTAATAAAATATTTCGAGAATTGTAGGACGGATTTTTATAATATCTTTTTTTTTTTTTTTTAAAAAAAATCAAAAATTGATTATAATTAGAAAAACAAAAGTTATTCAAAATGTTGATATGCAGAAATATTTCGACTACATTGATCTTCTCAAATTTAAAATATTAAAGAAAGTCGAAAATTAAAAAAAACGTTATATGAAAGGTACCCTTAATAGATTTTTTCTGTTATATTTGATTTTGAAAAAATTATAGCCAACACCAACCAAAATTACTTCTTCTAAAACAGAAGATATTTGGAATACCTATCTTGACTTCACCATTAAAATATGACAAGTTATTTCCTACCCAAAAAAACTGTTAAACCGATTTGCAGCAGATTAAAAATCCAGAAAATGGCTTTCAACATAATGATCTTCTTATTGCAATAAGATTTTTAATTAAAATTTAAAGAATAGTTTATTTTTCAACCCTGGCCTCCCCGACCAGCCTTGCCCGATGCGACCCTGTGTTTTACTATAACTACCCACACCTCCGATGGCAGCTGTGGGGGCCAAAACGTTCTTGGATTTCTGCACAATTTGAATGTACTTCTAGCCCCAAACCAGCTTGAGAAAGAGCATTTTGGTCAGAAGACTCCGACATGGCATCGAAGCACAGTACCAGATACTTGTGAGTAGACAGTAGAGTTAAGATAAATTATTTACTTCTTGTTTTGTTATATCTTTATTTCCACAATTTCTTCCACATCTCTCTCTTGTCAACTACTGGCATGGAACACCCTGCCAGGTTTCACCAGACCAAACATAAAGTTTGCATATTTGTGTTTCCAACAGCCACATGGCCATGCCAGAAATTTAATATGCGAAATTAAAAAAAAAGTCTGGGAGTATCTGCGATTAAGTGCGACAACCCGACATTCACTTGAGGGTATTTTAGATACATTTTGAAAATTAAAATAAGCAATTTAGTGTTGAACCAAGTTTGGTCCGTTTCGGATTCAACTTTTTTTTTTGTTTTCTTCAAAGTGGTTCTATGGCGGTTAAGTGAAATCCGTGTACTGAGATGGTGCGGCTGCAGTGCACCGACAAAGTCAGGGATCGACGACCATCGAGAGAGCTATGTGATTGACCAAAGATAGAGTTTCTAGAAAGTGTGTCAATTTTACTGAAGCTGTACAACGAGGCTTCCAAGCGAGAGTGCTTCTTCGTAATGATGTACACAAAGTCTGATTGGATCTTTAATTGATTTAGCAATATTTTTGAGTTTCATTAACGACGAATTTAATTAGATTGTTTCTGTTTTGATTTTTATCACGATGCATCTTCGCAGAAAAAACAAGTGTAATAATTTATTTGAATAATATAGTATTTGCAAAAAAGATATTCGTAAAAGAAAGTGTATCTATAGATACTTTTATTAATTTTTTTATCTTTTTTTAGAAATGGACTTAAGAAATAAGTTTACGTTGACATTCGTTGTGGTGGCACTGTTTTCCTTGGATTTTATAGATGGTGATGGACTGCGATTGCCGGATCAACAGTCTAGTCCAAATGTTCATCCTCTTCAACAGCTTCAGCAACAACATCAAATACAACAACAACAGCAATCTCAAATTATCAACAACGAGGGAGCACCAAATTTTGGAGAAGAACGAAGTCGACAGGGCAAAGGATTGCTGGATCTTTTTGGACTGGGAACTGGAGCAAATGTTGATCCATATGTGGCGAGGACAAATCAAAATTGTCTAACTGGTGATTTGTCTGAGTGTTTCAAGACACAGGCTTTAAGTGGTTTCGATGAGATATTCGTTCGGGAAGTTTATACGTAAGGAAAACAAAAATAATTTTTATTTAGATTTAATTTTAATGTTTTCACCAGACTTTCAGATAATGCCCGTATTATTAGAACACCAGAATCACAACAGAGGTCTCTGTTTAATGAACCATTTGAATTTTCATCCGAGCCCAGGCAAACCGACAGCGATTGGGATCAATTGGTCAAATATGCCTTGAGGAGAGCTGAAAGGTAAGTCTTCAAACTTTTATGTATCATGCATAGATTAGATGAGGTTTTATTCAACAAATAAAAAGTTCCAAAGAATAAGGTCAAGACATGGCTATAAATTAGTCATGATGTAGTTAAAATTAAGTTATAGTGATGAGAAATGTGGAGGTGACAGATAAGCGTTTCAATAAATTTCAGGGAAAAGAAATTGACATTCAACAACAAATCTGAGTAATTTCCTGTATTTTCAGATTTTTGCTAAGCCAAAGATTTAGCCGCATTAAGCATAATTGCTTCCGAAGTGGCTTTGAAAATTGTGTACATTGTCATCTTTTCCAAACTCATGTTTGGAAGCTAGTAGTTTTCTTATCAAGCTGTCTGAAATTTAATATAACTTGTTATATTCAACACTAGTAGCGGTGCTCACTTATCATTTCCATTAGATTAGGAATTTTTTGATCAAAAATTAAATTTAATTACCACCTAAAGGGAGTCCGCGTGGCATTATTTTCAGTATAGTAGTAGATTAGATGGGAATGACAAGACTAATAGGCACAGATTGTATCATTATCTCAATACACGAAAGCATTTCTACTGCTAGCTGTGACGATTAAAATTTTATTTTAATTATAAAAGTGAAAAAATTTACCCGGTCCCTCTCGTTCATACTTCAAATTTTACTACTATATCAATTCTCGCCTGAGAAAAATAACATCAAACATCCAAAGTAAAATATTACTTTCGTTTGCCTTCATAGGCAAGTCTTACACAAGTTGTTTGTATTGACTTGTCGCGAAGAGCTTAAAAAGTTCTTATAGAAGCAATTTTCAAAATTTCGCAAAAGCGATAAATTGTAGAGTTCAAAACATCATTAATCTCTTAGTTTGTGTTATTGTTTAAGCATTATGACATTTCTTGATTTGGCCCTCATGATATTTAAGAAAAATATTTGGTATTGTGGCATTTCTTTTAGGCTTTTTGGCGGTTTCTGATGGCTAACGCCGATTTATTCCTCAGTTGTATTTTTAGCCCAAAGAAACGGCGATAAGCAAGAGTGATTCTACGTTTGATTTCTAGGCTGACGTTATTAACTGTGTTTACATCCATGCCGAATTATTATCTATACAAATTCAGATACGCGATCAGCATGGGCAATGGTAATAGCTTTCGATTGAAGACGTCCAACATTAAATTATTTTCTGCCTGATTTTTGATCGCCTAATAGCTTCTTTGGAAATCTGTTAACAAATTTTGACACCAACTAGATAGTGATCCGGGCCGTGTTTTTTTTGCAAAGCTATCCATAGCGTAGTTGGATCTTGCACATATTACAAATACAACAACCAGTTGCGATTTTGAATATGGTTGCGGATAGATTTTCAAATTCGAAGTTATTTCTCCGCTTTATATGCTTGGCATACAAAGATTTCATTCGGAAAAAAACAAATCTTTTCTATCTTTTTAATTCTTCTAACTAGTGTCGTGCAACGTCATGTTGCATTCTAAAAGGCAATGTGCCTTACAGACACTTAAAAAAAATAAAAAATAAATGATCATTTCTGTATACAACAATAAACTTAAAATAACTTAATATTAACCTAAAATAAGTAAATTTAGAACAGGCACAGCAAGTTTAAATATATGTAAGCCGACCATAGGCGATATTATGTCGGATGAAACTATCTATTTGGACTTAGCCCCCAAAACTGGTGAACATGATTTATTGCTTCCTTCTTGCGGCCGAAGTGGTAGATCAACGGAATCGTCGATCAATCTGATTCAGCCCAAGACTATCAAGGTATATAAAAGCCTCGAGCGGGATAAGAATACTAGAACGTGTACTTTTAAAATATTTATCTTGGGGATATAGCCTTAAAGCCGAACTGGGTGTCTGGAATTATATTGCTGTCCTCGACCCACTTGAACAGAGCTCCATTGAGAACTTTCTCGCATACCATGCTGATACTCGGAAGAATACTTATCGCCACGAGATTTTCCGGATTGGAAATATCTTGTCCTTTTTTCGGGAGTGGATGTACAACAGCTGTCTTCCAACTCACTGGATAATATGCCTTTGAAAGATTGTCTTTAATGAACCCGGTAAAACAAAGATTCTCCGATCGCCATTGCGTTATGCTGTTTCAAAAGTAAAAATGAATTATCAGAATATGATACACTTGCTGAAGAGCAGAACCCACTGTCTCAACCTTCTCCAAAGGATTCTCTCTCAATTACAAAGAAATCGTCGTCCAAGACGGCTTTTCTCAGATTTCTTTCTGCAGTCACGTGTATGTTTACGTTGTCTGTCGTTCTCTGGAGCTTAACGGAAGATCCTTTCGATTGTGTTTTCTGAAGATTGTATTTATCTCGGGAAACATACTCGGGTCGCTGGAATTAGCGGCTCCAATTCTGTTATCCCAGTATGAATTAATTGACAATCTATATTCTGTTCAATGAGCGAAGTTAAAGTTAGCATTGCATGTTTTGACCATCTAATTACGGCCATGTAGACGTCAAATCTACCAAATCGCTCACTGCTTAACACCAAGATTTTCCCGCTGCAAAATCAATGAGTCTGAGTCTGTTTCCAGAAGTAGTGTCTTGTGTCTTGTAGCAAAGAAGGTTTCTTTGGGAGCGTCGGTCGTGTCTCTCTTTTGTAAGGACATTGGTGCTAATAAGGCATAACTCAAGGAATTTGGCCAATTCAAATCGTCGTAATCTTCTCGCTGACTTCGCGATAGATTAGGACACTTTGCGGAAGTCTTCCTTAGTCCACTAAACAGCATCCAAACAAGCTTGAATTTCCATCAAAGTGGCGTAAGGAATTTTCCAAGAGTTCCTCTATGTTATGGAATATGTGTCGCAATCTGTCTGTTGTAGTTCGGGAACTTCGAAACTACACTTGATACTTCGTGCCTAGCACTTTCAGTTGTTTTTAAAGCTAATCGTTACTCAGAAATATTTGTGTAATCTTAAGAATTATTCTTTTGGCATTTTTTTTTTAAGTTTTGATAAAGCAGCTGGTTTCGAATATGGATTTAATGGTCTGGTCTTCTTTTGAGATTTACGAATATGGGGTACTAAGGTTATAATTAAAGTGAATTACAGTTTTGTTATTGTTCGATCTTAAAACCCAAACATACACAAATTCAAAGAAGTCCTTACACTCTATTAAACGTCTCATTCATCTTGTCATGTATTAAATAGCATCAATATACATACACATGTTTTTCTTATGATTTGGAAATCCTTGACTTTTATATTCAAACCCACTCAATATTGCCAATCGACAAAGGATATTCAATAAAGCTTTACCTGAATTACATTCTACTTACAATTTATACATTAACACAGCACAAGCTAATTCTTAAAGACGTTCGAAATAAAATCATCTCTTTATGAACAAAGGAGCACTTATCACTATTTCGTTTGTTATATCCTCCTCAGTGATATCCTTCTATGAAGGTATAATGGATCCTTTATAAGTGTGGACACGATAAGGTAGTCCAAAACCTTTTGATATTTGACAAAAAAATACCTTCTGTACGTGTATTAAGCATCGAACAAACTTGCATGCATACATTAAAAAGATATCCTTAAGCCAAGGGCAATACTGGACAGGTGTTCTTCACCGAAAAACTGAGAAATGATAGAACCAGCTATATGCAAATTTACATTTTTTTGTGTAAATTAAACAAATATCATCGTAATGTAATGTTCGTTTGTTAGATTTTTTTCACGAATCCATAAATTGCCTTATAGTACCTATAAACGCAAGTAAGAATAGCATTTATCATTGATTGAAAAGTTAGATTGCAGTTATTTACTACCCTTTGGCAGGAAATTGATTTTTGTTCTATATTGAGAATATTCAGAGTAAACTCTATTTTTATAATAAGCCCACCCAGTGATTTTGACTGACCTTATAATGTTAATTAAACACAGCGAGGCCGTTAGGAAATAAATTGCACGACTGGATCGCACGTACTTGCTCATATGTGCGGTCACATTGTAGAATAAAATTTAAGAAAATTTAAGTGAACAGCAAAGCATTTATTCGATTTTTGTGACTTTTGATTGTTCGAATAAAGTACGTTAAATTGTATTTGGTGAAATAATTTAAACGCCATTGTATTTCATCAAGAAATGTAAAAAAGTGTGAATTTTTTTTCAAAATTTTTAAATAAAATGGTTTTTTTAACAACTTTTTTGAAAAATTAAAAAAAAACATAATTCAAGAATACAAACTTAAGCAAAAAAATAACGTACATTTAAAAACTAAATTTGAAAAGAAATTCCCTCACCCGTTGTCAAAATATTTATTTTGAAAAAAAAATTAAAAATTATTAAAAATACAAAATAAAAGTTTTCGAAAAAAAAATTAATGCGAAAATACTTAGTCTACCTACATCTTCTTGAATATCAATTTTGATTGTAATCGGATCACCAGTTTTTGAGAATGTCGAAGAAAAAAAACCGGTCCTATGGTACCGTTTTTAACCCACCATATTAATTTTTTTGTTCACCAAAATATATTGCATACCTACAGTAGTACACTGATTTTTTTTTACAAAAATTCTTGGAGCCGTTTCCGAGAAAAATAAGCTTTTACATAACGGTTATATGACAGGTACCGTTAATTTTTGAGTTAAAAAAAAAAAATTGAAAAAACTCCGATGTAGAATGTCAAAATAACCTTAAGTTCAAGAAGACGATTGGTCCAACCGTTTAGGCTGCATTCCAAAATACATCCGTGCAGAATGACAGACAGACAGACAGACAGACGGACAGAATTTTGCCAGTAACTCAAAAATGTTTCCCTACCATCGTAATGTCATGCTTGATTGTTATCTCAATTTTTTTAATCTGCAGGAATGCATAACTTGCATTATAGTATCTATAATCGCAAGTAAAAAGCGAGAGATGTAAAAGGAGGTAACGATGCACATTTGTTTTAAAGTTTTGCACTTCAAAGTGGAAAGGAAAAACAGAGTCTGGCAAGGCATTCCACATTCGCGTGGTACGGCTAAAAAAGAATCTCTGTATTTGACAGTTCGTCCAAAGGTGGGCGCAAGCGTATATTGATGGGCATTCCTTCCACTACGAGTATTACGGCTGAATTGTTTTAGGGGAGGAATGCAGCTGGCTATTTCGCTAGAGCATTGTTTATGGAAGTAGCGATAAAATAATGAAAGGCGAGAAACATTACGTCTGTGCTCAATAGATGTAAATGTTTTTTATTATTATTCATTATATTAATCATTTTCAAAGCTATTTATTTAATTCTATCAAGAAAACTTAATTGGCTTATGTGAGCGCCTGCCAAAATGTATTTATGCTCTATATACTGTAGCCAGATCAGACGGGTGAAGAACTTTTTGCATCTTCGAACGAAACCTAAACACCTAGCAGCATTCTTGGCGATGTCAAATATGTGGCATTTCCGAAAAATGAAAAAATGTTCAATTTCTTCGATGCAAGTGCCACTCATGGAAAGTGACATTTGGGGTATATTTCGCTTTAACGGCAAAAGACAACAACATTGAGTTTTCGGAGCATTAAATTCTATACGCCGTTTCTTATTCACCATTGGACAATGCTGTCAAGATAAGGTGCCGTTGCTGTTCCACATCCGAAGAACATATATGTGAATCTGGAAACAAATATGAAAAGCTGAGAGTACTGTCATCAGCGAAAGAATAGTTGTTTCAGATAAAAGGTCGTTGATAAATATAAGGAAGAGAGTCGGAGACAAAACAGAGCCCTGGAGAACACCAGCATTCATTTTGTGATTATCAGACTTGAATCCATCCAAAATAACTTGTATTTCCGGTTTGAAAGGTAATTACTTATCCAACGAAGAAGAGTTTCGTCGAGTCCAAATGCACATATTTTCTATATTTTTCTATCAAACACTTTAGAATACCGAGTCCAATAATCTGACTTTCACCAAACCGATGGAGTTGATTGATTTCACTTTTCGGTGAGATATACCATCAAATCACCAGTGGACCTATTGCTGCAAATGCCGTACTACTGCCGGTCATTAAGAAGCTTTCGATCTTCAAGATATTTTTTAAGCTGAAAATTAATTAGCATTTCCATAACCTTGGTAATAAGGGTCGTAAGTGCAATTGTTCGATAGTTCGAGGGAGAAGAGGATTCGCCTTTTTTAGGGACAGGTTGGACAAACGCTGTTTTCCATCGACTTGGAAAAGACCTGAGGAATAGGAAAGTTGAAAAAGCTTGCGCAATGGTTTTGCCAGCGTTGAAGAACACCTCTTAACAATAGCGGGATTACCATTATTGTTTATTGAGATATTTCAATACTATTGCGACTGAACGAGTGCGAAAGAAGATTGGTGCCATAAAATCATTTACGCTCTCTAGTATAGGAGGAGTTCCAACACCTGCTGGCAGTGTTGAATTTTTAGCTAATTGGGTTGAGAACGGACAGCAGGAATATCATTGAAGACGAGCGTGGGAACCGATGATGACGTGGAGTTCCTTACGTTTTTTTACAAATGACCAACAAATTTTACTACCTTAGGGACATTGCAGTATTTCTTGGCGGATTTTTTGTTCATGTACAAATTTAGTATTATGAATGTGAGCATTACAGGCCTTTCTAGCTTTTTAAAACTTTTTCCGGTTTTCCTCGGTTTTGTTGGCTATATAACAACGGAAACTTACCTCTTTTAACCTGATTACCTCTTTACAGCTCGAATCGAAATATGAGTTATCTTTAAAGTTGATTCCTTTTGACCTATTCGGGATCAAATTTCTCATTTCTAAGAGAATAAAGTTTGTTACCATAACTGAGCTGGACGTCTATGGCATTACCGAGGAGCAAAGTTGGTTTAACTCAGCAAAAATTTCAACATACCTTCCTTCGGGTGTTGTCTGGCCAGAAAAGTGAAGCCAACTTGAATTGTGTAATGTTGACATTGAAATCACCCGTAATTATTAAATTAGTGTGAGGATAATTGGCAACAATACTTTGTATGGAGTCTGACGAAGCATCAAATTCGTTGGAAGTTGACGCTCTGTCAATTTAGGGCTTGTTTAGATGCAACAAGTGAATTTTAACCACATTAAGTTAAAATCTGTATTTGAATTTTTGAACACCGACGTATTGCAAAAAAATTTCTTCCAATTATTGTTTTCTATTAAATTTCCAGCATATATTGATTCAGCAATGGATACCAACCGTCCAAAAATGTCTGACTCTTGGTGTCAGAAAAATGAAACATTCAAATGTTCATAACAAAAGCTTTACCATCTTAAAATATTATCCTGCGGATTTGAGCATAACAATTATTTATACAAAGACTCATAATCTCAAAGCTTTCTACGTGATTTTTCAATATCTTAATTTTTTTATTGAAAAGCACCTCCTAACTTATATACGTTATTCATAGTGTATCTTTTCAACAAGAAAATTGCTTTTAGTTCTTATTGAATCCGAATTCTTAAAGAAATCCTCCGAAACGCCTTATTTCCATTGAAAGTTCATGTGACAATAGGAGGAACAACACAGAAGCCATTTCATCATTCATTTTCGTTTTCGTCTTTCAATCTACAAAAAAAAAAATGCTTCTTTCAAGTTAACAATAGCGAGAACCAACTCCATTATAAGATACAATATTAAGTGAAAAAAAGTAAATTTTGTCTTGCTTTCTTCTCCTTGCAGATTCATCAAAACCACCGCATTAGAAGTTCAAGTTCCCGAAGAGATTACCGAGGGCGGAAGATATCAAGCGCGTTTCATTGGTGATATTGACAGTGAGATTGATATCATCGAAGACAAACATGCCCCACTTCTGAGTAAGAACTTGCCAACATAATATTATTGTTATTTTCCATCTTAGGGGACAAATTAATTAATTTAATTTTTTTCAATTCGATTAGATCGGAAAAAGTTGAAGAAACTTATCATTCCTTTGTTGTTGGTTTTGAAGATTTTCAAACTGAAACTACTTCTATTCCTGCCCTTCATCCTGGGAATTGCCGGACTTAAGAAAATACTCGGATTAGCAGCTATCATATTGCCAGGACTTTTTGCATATTTCAAATTGTGTCGTCCTCAAGGATTGGGTGCGGGCGGATTTGGAGGAATATTCAATCAGAAAAACAATTTCCCCGAATACAGTCATCAAGGAATCGGATCTGCCAGCTATCATCAGCATGAACACTTTGAGGGCGGAAACCCTTTTTATCGACAGGAACCATCATTTGCAAAACCCTACACGGAATACTACAGTAAAAATAGCAACACGAATGGCATCAGCTTTGGGGAGACACATCAGCAAGACTTGGCGTATCAGGGATACTCACAGCAGTACAGTAGGAGCAATAATAAGGATATTAAAAGCACAAATTGAGGATAATTTATCTGTTTTATTTTTTATTTATTCATCTAATTTAGTTGCCATTTCTTGAAAGTATGTTTGTTTTTAATTGTTTATTTTTTATTCTTGTTTATTATTGAAAACTTTTATTTAAAGCTTTAATGTATATTATGGTATTTATTGAAAAAAAATATATACTAAATAAAATTAAAAAAAAAAAAAAAAAATGCCGACAAAATGTACTACTTTATGATGCAGAAGCGAGGGGACATTTTCAAATTTAGATGAAGACATCTAAGTGTTTTGAATTCTAGAATTCACCATCGGATTGAGTAAGTTAGATATAATTATAAGAAAATTCCTCAACTATCATATAATAAGAACGTCTATCATCAAAGACCAAATATCACAAACATTTCGTTTTGGCAAATACCGTGATAACAATAAGATTAGGAAATAAAATACCTCAAGAAACAGGTTTCTCCAGCTGGTTCAGTCCTCGATGTTGACCGAGCTCCTCATCCACTTGCGTGCGTCGGTCTACCTATATTGCGCCGTCCCTCACGGCTGGAATCGAGGATTTTTCGGATCAGCCATTGAGGTTATTTTCCACAAAAAAAAAATCCTTGGAAATTCATAAAAATTTCAATTTTTTTGAAATTGGTTTGAACATGCTCCTTGCATTTTACAAATTACGAGCAGAAATAAATCCTATAAATGCTTTAAGGCTTGCATAATCAAACAAACATAAGAGGACTTTATTTTTAGACCGGGATATTTCTACCGCTAGTTGCTTTTAAAAGCCCGCCACCGTCGAAATAGCGCTAACGATATCCTTTCTTTTCCTTTTCTGGCGCTACATAGCGTGGTGCTTCTGGTTCAGGTTCAATATGCTCCTCCACCTGGCATATTCGATCCCTAGCCTGCCGTCTCAAGCTCTGCATACCTAACAGTCGGAACTCTTCTTCTACCTGGTCGCTTCATCAGAGACGAGATCTTGCCTAGCTTCTGACTCCCTCAGATACAACTCGGTGTCGAAAACCTTGCTATCTTAGCCGCTGGACACGGATTTTTTTCATCAGGCTATAATTTTCCTGTACAGCATGTACAACTCCTTGTTGTATCTTCTTCGCAACTCGTTGGTAACTTGATCTTAAACAGGACAATAAATCGAGCGCGGTACTTTTCTCTCGAATAACACATAGGAGCTTTCATCCGAATGGGAAAGAGTCCGTGCTTCTGCACGATATAGCAGGACCGAGTGTTTTGAATAGCCTATTCTTGGTTCTTCTCGATAGAGCTTTGTTCCTCAATTGCTTACTGAGCTCAAAGTATCAGCGATTAGCAAGAGTGATTCTACGCCTGATTTCTGCGCTAATGTTGAATTATGCTAGCTTGAGTGTTACGTAATAGTTTTTTCAAGCACAATGTTGAAACAGCTGCACGACAATGCGTCACCTTGTCAAAACCCTCTGCTGGGGTCAAAGGTCCGAGCGAGCATTCTACATCGTCATCCTGATAAGACGTATCAGTTTAGCAGGAATTCCAAAAAAAACATGGCTCAGTACAGTTCCTCCCTGTTTACACTGTCATAGGCTGCTTTAAAATTGATGTTACAGATGTTTCTTGGGTTTTCTCTAGGATCTGGTGCAATGTGAAAATTTGGGCGATCGTAGATTTTCGAGGCTTTAAACCGGATTGGTTTGCATCTATTATTTCGTCGGCAAACGGCATAAGAATTTCACATGAAACGATGGCCAGGATCTAATAAGCGATGTGTAAAAGGTTAATATCTCTATAGTCGATCTCCTTTTTTGTGGACCACCCAGATGTTACTGAGATTCCAAACATCGGCACCAACTGCTTTCTTCTTTTTTAGTCTGACATTGGCAACTTTGATCTCATTTTGGTCGGTTGGGAGTCGCTCTCGGTTATCATCTAGGTTGACTGGTCTAGCTTGATCATTGGCGGGATACTGGACGTCATCGCCATTCAACAACTTGTTGAAGTATAGTCCCTCCAGATGGTTTGACTGTTGCACTCTAGAAGTTTCGCATATCTTTCCTGTTAAAGCACCTCTGCATCTCCTCGACTTCACATTTTTTCTTTCTACTGAGTAAGGGTTTTTCAACCTTGCTTTGCTCAAAGTATAGATAAGATGCTCTAGTTCTTTCGCTGACCCACGATCTGTATGCCTCTGTTTCGGTTTTGTTTGCTTGAGCACATTCGGAGTCAAACCAGAGGTTCCTCGGAGGTGGTTGTGAGAAGCAAGTTGCATTTCTTATGGGTTGTTGACATGCAAGCCATTGGTCTTCGGATTTCATATTTTAAGTGGCTCACAATAGGTCAAAAGATACGCGATCAGCATATGCTGTGGCGGTCCCTTCCTCTGCGTGGTTGTTGATCTCCTAACAGCTTCCTTGGTCTCCGTTCCGTGCTCAACCAACTAGATAGTAATCCGAGTCGATGTTTAATCATAGGAACGTACAGACGTTCAGTATGCTGGAGGAATGTCTTCCTTCGATGTGATCGATTTGGTTGCAGGTTCGACCATCCGGTGACCGTTATGTGCCCTTGTAGATGTTAAGACGAAGCAATCGCGAACTGTTTAACACCATATTTTTCCCGCTGCAAAATCTCTAAGCCTGAGTCTGTTTCCAGATGTGGTTTAATGTAGGCTGTGCTTTCCGATTTTTATTACCAAAGACGTTTTTCTCTCCCAATATTAGGTTTGAAACTGGCGAGGGTCTTACGTAAATACTTAAGTCTGTTTCGTTTGCGAGCGGGACCGTGAAATTTATTGGTTTGTTCATCCAAGGCATATCTATTGATTTTCATCACAATAGGATTCTTCCATGACGGGCTTATGAGGCCAGTGCAAATCGTTTTGTGGTTGGATTTTCAAACGATATTAAGCATCACATAAATTGCTTGCAGCTGCACAACTTTAGAAATATCATACAATTATGAAAGTAAGCATTGATATCACCAACTCTTTCAACCAATTATTGAAGAAAAAACTTTGTTCAAAAATAGTTAAAGATCAGGTTAAAAAGTTATTCAATACCTTAGCCTATTATCCGTATAACCGTCTTCACAAAACTCGCAAGATAAAATTAGTTCCCAATTATATTCCGTTTGATTTATAAGCCATTTGCAACACGCATGCACTTATCACCATAGCCTAGAAGACATACATCATCATCTCTCATCCGTCTAATCGACAAATAAATTCCAATTTGTGAAATCTGAGCTTAAGTCCCGTTTACCTATGCCTTTTAGGACGCTACGTCCGTCCCGTCGTCAATGGAAAAAAATGTATCAATAAAACTGGTCTTTCTGGACATCGTTCGTCGTCGGTCGCCTCTTCACAGACTCCTTGATATGCCATAGCTTCTCTTCAATTTCCATTAGAAAGCGTACAAACCATTTGGTTAACAATCCGAGTCCAGAAAGCACCAGATTGTAATTTTCCCTCCATCCATGGTTAGGCGATTGCACATCGCTAACCTACATATATGAGTGTAGTTTATATACAAACAGCTTCCATATCAAGTTCAGGTTCAATCACAATGACAACTTATTCCTAGCTATATCAGCTAAGAGCCAAGCAATTCAACAGCTTCAAATCTTGGGCAAAGAGCTCTCTACCAGATGAAATTGAAGTCTAAACTTGGGATAAGGTTGAATTTCACCAGGAGTTTTTTATTGAAAACATGTTAATTTATATATAAACGCAAATGTGTGTATGTGGTTATGTTTTATGTTCCTTATGGACTCTTAAAATGTTTGACCGAGTGTGATCCTGTAAGGCTTCGACTACATAGGTGGCGCTGGTGTATTTTGTTTTCTTAGACTCGTATATAATGGAAGAAACGACTGTTTTACAAAATTTTACTATTCTTCAAAACTTTAATGTGAGCTGTATGATGCAATCCAGAATTTGGCACAATAATGACAACGAATTTCGGATATGCACGCAATAAAAGCATTATATGCGCGCATGTCCTTACAGAGGAAAAGATGATTACCCTAAAGAAATGTTCTTTCAGGTCCTGGACAAAATATATAAACAGTGCCCTAGCTATGACATAGAAATTGTCTTACACAATTTTAACGCCAAGCTAACCAGAGAAGATGTCTTTGGTGGTACAATCGGAACACAACACCAGCGCTGGAATCAAACGAAGAATAACTCTTGCCAATCGCTTCTTCTTCGGGCTATCAAGGCAATTGAGTAGCAAAGCCTTCTCTCGGGCAACTAAATTGTCCCTTTATAAGACCCTCATCATGCCAGTACTGCTCTTTGGTGCTGACGCATGGACGTTGGCAAAAGTGGATCAGGACACTTTAGGTTGCTTCGAGGGAAAGATTCTCTGACTGATTTTTATCCCGTATGCATTAATGGAGCGTGGAGAAGAAGATACAGCGAAAAAAATCTTCGATTACACCCCAAAGGGCCAGAGCAGCAGAGGAGGACCAGAACTCGGGTGGGGCACAAAAGTGGAACAGCATCTCGACCTACTCCACGTGCGAAACTGGAGGTAGCTAGATAGGAACCGAGCTGGTTGGAGAAACTTGTTGGGTGAGGCCTAGATCCAGCCCGGACTGTACCGCCAAGTTAAGGTAAAATAAGATGAGGAAACAGGAGCCGAAGGAGTTTTAGAGTGTTTGATATTGAAGAATGGCGCCCACTTTACACACATGTTTTACTCTTGCAACTGCTGCTATTGCTAGCTTAAGATCAAAAATAGGCAAAGGTATATCACCAAATCTCACAAATTTATCATAATCAGCGAAATTGAGACATCTCATATTTCCTTCCACACCGCACCGGCTACATGGAATGGTCTCATAAAAAAGGCTATCTTGTGTCTTAGTTGAGATTTGCAGGGCCATTCAATACAAGGGATTTGATGAGGGACGACAATAAATAAAAACAGACTATTTCACTTCAAACATTATTGTCTAGATTATTTATGTTTTCCTTTAATGCTTTTTGCGGTTGAATTTCTCAACACTTAACAGGTGGGCCATCCAGTGGTTTCTTTTTAAATCATAGGTTATTTTCACACTGATAACTCTGTTTCCCGCACGAAATCTTGATAATAAGCCGACGAAATGAGTCACTTTACGCTTGAACAACGTTGGGAATTACTGAAAATGTATTTTCGAAATGAGTACTGTGCGTTTTTTGAAAAGAAGTTTTGGGGAAGCGCATTTTCAACTCGGCGGCTAGGTTAACAAATAAAATTGTTGCATGTGGATGCCAGTGTATTCATAGAAAGTGACAGTTTGGTGCGAATTGTTAAGTGGTGGCATCATTGGACCATTGAGGTTTGGAACAACGTTTCGGTCAACGGTGAGCATTACAGAGCCATGTAAACTAACGTTTTTTTTTTACTGAAATTGAAATTGGACGACATCTAGTTAATGCAGGAAAGCTTGCCCTGCCACACAGCCAATGCCCATGCCAAAAAGTGTTATAAGTCATCTTGATGATGTAAATTGGCCACCTCAGAGCTGCGATTGGCACAAGCTAAAGGAGTTCTATTGACAGATGAAGAAAGATGAGTATAACTTATCCAAAATCAATTTTTATGTAAGATTGCCAAAGGGAGTAAGGCAAAAAGGGGCCCGTCCCGTTTGTCAAAAAGTGAGCCATGTTGGCTGCTTTGTCATGATCTGGGGATGTTCAATGATTTAAAATTATTAACTTAGTACCCCAAATGATAATGCCTTTCTTTCCGGGGAGAGACTTTTTGGGAAACTATTTATCCTTCAACAGGATGTGGCTCGCGGCACCGAGCCCGGATGATAACTAACTTTTTGAAGGATGTTGGTGTTACCACTTTGGACTGGCCACCTCAAATTCCAGATTTGAATTTTATTGAAAACGTTTGGTCTCTTTTGAAACGAAAAAGAACAGTTTCGTTAAATAAAACCCGAGAGGAGACCATTTCTGAGGCCACTTTCCTTTGAAAAGAGATATCTCCAGAGATTCTTCAAAATTCAGTGGATACAGTAACGAAAAAAAAGTTATTGAAACTAAAAGAGGCCATATATTTTACTAAATTCTTCTTCATTTTTTTACTTTTGTTAAGTTTAAACTTTGTTTATTTAATATTACATACTTGTCAAAATACTTATTCCAACACGTAAAATTACGAAAGAATTTATATCTTTTTAAGTTTCTATGAAAAAATATTTGCCTATTTTTAAGTTTGTATTATTTATAACTTTACAAAAAGGAAAAAAAATAAACAAGAATTCTTCATAAAGCCATTTAAAAGTTAAACTCAAAAATGCACGATTTTTATTTTGTCAAAATACTTATGCCGACTAGTCTATCTAAAAAGATCATTGTTTTCTCACTGAATAAAAAGTGGAAAACTCTGATTCTGATATCGATCTATTTGTGAATGCATGGTTTTTCGCGGTTGTAAAAAAAGGAACCCAAATACACATAAACAAAGAACTATTCTAAACGATCAAAACGGTACTTTTCCATCGATGGTTAATGTTTCTTTGTTCTTGAATGAGGATGCTGAATTTTTTAATTAAATAATAATTCAATTTTTCATGCTGTCCATACATTAGTGAGTGGAAATATGTTTTTCAAAAAAATATCATGAAATTCTGTAATAAGAAAAATGATAATTTTCATATCGGATAAATTATTGTTCCGTATAGATTGAAGAACGGCCGTAGAAACAAACTTTACATTCTAAGGGAAAACTGATTTGCACTCCTGAAAGTATGCAATAAATTCAATGTTTGAAAGATTCAATTTCTATGATCAATAAACTAAACTAATAATCGAGAAAAAATCAACTCACAAATTTACAAATTTCAAATTTTCTTTATAATAATAAGAAGCAAAAATTTCCCATTTGTCTCTATCTTAATTTTAAAAATTTGTAGAACGGACCCCGGAATTTTTTCTTTCTAAAATTTTTGACTGAATGGTTGGGTGTATTCAGTGCATTTTCAGCATCTAGGTTTGTAATGAAATTCTGGTGAAATTCTCCTAGCGATAACAAGATGAAAATTGAAAACACACCAAAGGATAGATGCATTTTGATACTTGCCGGTTTGGTTCTCCTTGGATAAGGAGACGGGGGACCATAAAGTGTACACACAACCGCACCAGAAAGCGAAAAACTGACATTTAGGTTACATACATTATACAAGCTTCATCTAAGTAAATGTGTTTTGATTTTTTTTGCACACCACCGTTTCTAGCTCACATTTTACACAATTTCTCCTCATCTTCTTGTTTTTGGAGTCGTCGTCGTCGTCGTTGTCTCGGATGTTTTTGTTTTCCATGTCATCGATCCCTCCATGCGTGCAATAGTTTTCTGTTTACACGGCCAATCAGCCGAGAGATTAATTCAATAAACGTTGATCTATCACACAAGACAAAACAGAATCCAGATATCTGGTTTTCACCTGGAGCTGGAAAAGTTGGGGTGGCATGTAATCGATTGGTATCCGTTGCCTAGAGTCCATATAAACCTGAAAGTCATTCGCATAGTTCGCATTAGGTTTTCTTATATCACGACGATGTCACCAGCACCTGCAGCAGCTCCACGGTTCGATACTTAACTAATTTAAAATATCCTTTGTGGATATCCCTTTCGTGAAAGTGAATACTTATTTTGTGTTGAAAAAGTGTTAAAAGGACGAGTATTGCCAAAATATTTGGAACACAAAAAAACTGTTTTAAGACCAAAGAAATTTGAAACTTGTTGCTTACAGTTTAACTAAAATGAGGAAGTTAACATTCTTTTGGATAACCATCACACTGACAACAACTCTTGTGGATAAAGTGTATTCGGCCATTAATTCCAGTGATAATTCGGTAATTGAAATATGAATTCAAAAAAATCTGAGCTGGTAGGAATGTGCAAGTGCATGCTAGACTCATAGAAAAACACAAAACCTGTGAAGTGTTTTTTTTTTATAGGCATATTTTCAAAAGACGACTGTGACTATAATTTTAAAAATCGAAAAAAATCGCCGATTAAGAAAAAAAGATTTACATGAAAGCTTTGCCCTTATCATTCCATGGAATGGAATGGAATCTGAATGAAATCCTTTCGCCAAGGACCAAAGGTAAACTGTGGGTCTAGAGCCACATTAGTGCCCCCGCCAAGACGAGCCAAGCAAAGCAAAGGCACTACCGACGTTTTTTTGAAGCGCTTCGTCGTGTTTTTGAGCCCAAATGACTTTGGTTTAGGTAGTGCCCCGTGACTTAGTGGTTAATGTTTCGGACTGCTAAGCAAAGAGCATGTGTTCGAGTCTCGCTCGGAGCTACTTTCTTTTCTGGGATACTGCCTCTTGCGAGGAACTGACAAAATCTCCAAGAGTAAAAATTTGTCTCGAAAAAGTGCATTTTCTGAAGCCGTTTGAACTCGGCGGTAAATTGTAGGTTCCTTGCATTCTTGCAGATTAACAACAAACAGAGAGAGTACAAGTCACTAGGCCTTGGCTCCTTACTTAAGGAGCTGTCGCGCCAATAAATTTATTTATTTATTTATTTTTCATGACTTCGGTTTGGATTGTAGCAGATAAACAAAATGTTAAGGATCAGTATACAGATTTATTAAACATATATGTAATTTGTTTTTGAACAGTTTTAAAAATATTGAATTTTCAAAAAAAAATTTAAATTAATTTCAAATACGAAAATTAAATTATTTAAAATATTGGTTTGCAGAATTAGATCTTTTCAAATGTAATTTTTTATTGATTTCTAATGACCCGAGAACGCCGAAAATTTAAAAAAACCTTATATGAAAGCTACCGTTATTGGACTTTTCCATATATTTAGTTTTGATAAAATGATAGCTCAGAACTACAAAAAAAATCTCCAAATTGTTCATCAAAATCGTAGTAGCCGTTTAAAAAAAAAAAATCAGATTTTCCTTAACTTTTATATGGCAGGCGCCGTAATTTTGTGGCCTAAAAATAAAATTTCAATTTCCCTCCTGAGGAATGTCAAAAGAACCACACAAACCAAATTTGAAGGTAATCACCTTGCCGTGTAGGCTTTAGTAGATTAATATACATACATACAGACGGACAAACAGACTGACAGACTGACAGACTGAGACACTGACAGACTGAGAGACTGACAGACTAATAGACGGACATATTTTGTAACTAACTGTTTTAGGCTTCTCTGTGATCGTATTGTCGTGCTTGATTATTATTTTAATTTTTTTTTATATTCAAGAATCCTAAACTTGTCTTATCGTACCTATAATCGCAAGAAAATATAAGCACGACTGGGTCGCACGTACTTGCTCTTATGTCCGTAGTCACATTGGAAAGCAAGATCTTTTTCAGAAACAAACTAACTTTTACGTAGAAAAGTCCCAAAACAACAACACTCAATGGTCTTAATAAAAAAATTGAGTACGCCAATACACGTCTCAAATAATAATGATTTTTTAAAAAGATATTTCAAAAATTGTTAGGACGGATTTTGATAAAATCTTGGTTTTTTTAAATATTTTTTTTACATTTTGCTATCAGGTTTTTAGAGTTTATTAAAATACACCTGATCATAAAATTTTAAATATTTTTTTTGATTAGTTATAAAAATATTGATTTTTTTATTATTTTAAAAATCCCTCTGAGGAATACCAAAAAGAACACACATCTGTATACACATAAATAAAAGTGAAGTGTCTGTTTTTAATATCAAAGCTAGAGCTATAGATCCTATGAATTTATGTCCCTTTTGCTGAATTCTTTTAATAATACGCGGTCCTTTAATTTTCACATTCACCTCACATAAAAGATCGTTCAACAAAACAATGGTAACCAAGAACCAACCATACCAACAACGTTGGTCTGTCGGTTTAGAAATTTTACATACTGTAATGTTTCTCATGATTGATTAAAATTTAAAAGGTTGTAGAATAGTTATTTTGCATTTGATGTCAAGACTTTCTCGGATTTTCGTACTTCTTACTTCGAAGAAAAGTGGTTTATTTTCGGTTTCTTCGATACAACAGAATTTTTTTTTTCTAAATTTGGACTATTTATTAAGAATGACATCTGCTTTGATTTTGATGCACCTATTAAAAATCCCTATTTATCTTAACTAACTGCTGGGCAAGAATAGCTTTTTGTACATAAAAAAGGAATTACCGTTTAGAAGTTACATCAAGTTTCGTTAAGATACCGAATATGAGTATATTTTCTTCAACATCTCATTTGAGGTCAAAAGATATAATATCTTTCATTTACCAAACACCGTGATTTAGGCCTCCTTAGGATAGGTAATACAACTACATACAAATAACGCAAATAGTACTTGACATCCAAGGTATTGTGGAAGAAAGTGCATATATTCGCTATATTAACGAAACTTTAAAGTGCTCTAACTTTTTTAAAACTTCCACTTTTGTAAATAAATAAAAATATATAAATAAATAAATAAACAAAGTAAGTTTTTGAACAAAATTATCTCAGTTTGGGAGATTTAAGCACGTTTTACAAATAATTTTGGTAGAAAGCACTATTAAAAAATTGCATACTTTTGGGAAGATATAAGACATTGAAGTGATGTTGTGATGTTTTGTGATGTTTTTTAAATGGCAAATAATATGGGAAAACTATTTATAGCAATTAAATGTAAAATTAAATCGTCTATAAGTTTTAAAAATATTTTTTTTTTCTAAAGCTATGCCTAAGAGTAGGTGGGACAGTTGTGGACTTTCCACTGACTATAAATCACAAGAATACCAACCTGTATACCAAAAATAAGCCTGTAACTAATTTATTCCTTTCTTGGACATTTTTTGTTTATTCTATACCAAAATGTGTCATCCAAAAAAAGCAAAAAAATCAATACTTCATCAAAGGAATCACATGAGCATTTTTACTTGCAATTATAGGCACTATAAGTATTCGTGAATATAAATAAATTGCACAACTGGATCGTACGTACTTGCTCTTATGTGCGGTCACACCTTCGAATAAAATTTGAAATATATTAAGGGAACTTTAAAGAGTTTTTATTCGATTTTTCTGACTCTTGATTGTTTGAAAAATGTACGTTAAATAGTTTGCAGCAGAAAAAATTGGACGCCATTTTATTTCTTTAAAAAAATGTAAGAAAGTGTGATTTTTTTTTCAAAATTATAGGAGCGATTTTTTAATAAAACGATTTTATTTTAATAATGTTTTTCAAAAATAATAATTCAAGAATGCAAACTTAAGCGAAAACATAATCTATCTACATTTAAAAACCAAAAAAAATCTATATACATGTTTTCAAAATATTGATTTTGAAAAAAATATGAAAATTAATAAAAAAAAAAAAAATTTCGAAAATATTTTAAAATAAAATTACTTAGGCTAACAACATCTTCCCGGATATCAATTTTGATTAAAAAATCGGATGACCAGTTTTCGAGAAAGTCGAAGAAAAAAAAACGGTTCTATATGAGGTACCGTTTGTAGCCCACCATCTTGAATTTTTTTCACCAGAACACAGATTTTTTTTTTTATGAAAATTCTTGGAGCTGGAGCTTTTACTGAACTGTTATATGACAGGTACCATTAATATTTGAGCTAAAAAAATTTGAAAAGCACTTCTGTAGAATGTCAAAATAACCTTAAGTTTTAAATTTGAAGACGATTGGCCTAACCGTTTGGGCTACAGTCCAAAATACATCCGTACAGGCAGACAGACAGAAAGATAGAATTTTGTCCAGTAGCTCAAATATGTTTCTCTATCATCGTAATTGTTAAATTTTATTTACGAATGCATAACTTGCCTTATAGTCCCTAAAATCGCAAGTAAAAAAATTGAGCTAACAAAATAGCATGACATTACGATCATAGAGAAACCTAAAAATGTTAATGACAGAAAATGTCTGTCTGTCTGTGTGTATAAAGAGCTGCAGCCTTTACGGGTTAAGCGATTGCTTCAAATTTGGTATGTGTGTATCTTTTGAAATTTTATTTTAGCACCTGGAGGAAAATCTTATTTATCTCAAAAACGGCTGGAACGGTTTTGATGAAAATTTTAGAATTTTGGTTTGAAGGTATTGGCTCTCATTCTACCTCTATATTCCAAATTTCCAGGAAAATTCTAAAGACTGTTCCTTTTATAGGTATAACGGCTTTTTTTTTAATTTTCGAGTTTCTTCTGTAGCAGCCAAATGGATTTCAGTAAAATTTTATATTTGGAAAGATATAAGCAGCCAAATTTCTGCTTACTGACATTTTTAATATTTCTTTTTTTTATATTTATAACTTTATCTATAACTTTTTTTTTTAATTCAATATTTTAAAAACAAATCACAAAAAATTATTTTAAATCTTATGATAAGCTGTTATAAATAAACTCAAGAAAGCTGTATATCTTTAAATAAAAAATAAAAAAACCTGATTTTAAAAAAATCGGTCCTACAATTTTCGAAATATTTAATTAATTATTAATTTATACTCGACACGCTTGAAAAGCTTGAAATTCTTTTTTTATTTTTAGTAGCTTTCACCAGCGACTTCTTCTGCGTGGACTTCAGATTATGTGATTTTTATTTTTTAAATCAAAACCCGTTCAAGAAAATTATTCAGATTTCTCCCACAGGAACCGTGCATTTCTTTAGAATAGTAAGTAGTAGCCTTTGTTATAGTACAGTGAATCCTGTTACTCATCAATCTATCAAACTTAACAGATTTTTGCACTCATTGAGGCATGGTAGTATAACAAACAGTAAAGTTATAAAATGTTATCAAAATTATTTCTTAGTGCAATGCATTCTTTGTGCGCGTTGCCTGCATTTTATGGTAGACTTGATAGCCTTTCAAAGTCGATTCTGCAAAAGTTTGGTGGCCAATTTTTTAAATGCCTGTTTCAGTAACCATTCGGCCAAATATATCGTCCAAACAATCTAAGTTCGACCGAGAACATCGCCGCGGTCCATAAAAAAATGCAGCAGAGCCCGAAATTGTCCTTTCTGTGCCCAAGTAAAAATGGTCCCAATTTTGTCCGCAAAATCATCTTTAGTGACAAGGCGTATTTTTTTGATGAATGGCTGTGTTAACAGACAAGATCGCCGTATAGGTATGGGACGACACCAAACCACTCAAGATTCAGCAGTACGGTGGCGGAGAACTGACTCATAATGAACCTTGACCTTGTGGTTCTAGATTAGATGGATGGCTGCCCTACGTGTCACACAGCCGACATCTAGATTGACATTCTGTTTGTACTGTTTGGTTGTAGGTTAATGTCGCTCGAGACTTATTCTTGCGTGTTTTTCTATGAAAATAAACCACATTCGACCGAAGCTCTTAAGGAGAACATAGCACAGCCCATTGCCCATTCAGACGAGCTTAGGTTGGTGGAATATTGGGCATCTCCGATTTGTTGAAGCCGGGGCGGGCATGTAAAAAACGTCATATTTCGAACATAATGGCTTATAATTAGCCTTTCAAATGAAATATTAATATTTTTGAGATACTATTCAATTAATACTTTCCCAACAACAGGCAGATTTCAAAGGAATTTTATTTATTGTAATACGTTCCTTGACAATGGCATAAATTTGATAACGATTGAATGAATTTCTCTAAACAATGCAAGCATATTATATTGCATAATCTAACAACAGTGCTTCGAATTAAAACAATCCTAAGTGCCTTGAGCATACACAATACCTTGTCCTGCTCTTTAATCCTTGACCCACGGGAATACTTCAATATCCCCCTTTGAATGGCAATTGTCTTAAGTTTATTGATTTATTTTCATGGACTCTGGCAACGTTTGAAATAATATATAACTCCAGTAGGTATAAACTGATTTTGAGGAATTTAAACTTAATATAGATTTTCTGAAAAGGAATTTCGATAGATTCACTTCCGGCACGAGCTTGAGTGAGATAAGATAAATGTGCAAAAATATTTTCATTCATTACACTTAAATGGTTAAAGCAATCTTGTACAATTAAAAGTTTTTCATGAAAATTTGCATTTCAAGGAATGTTTTCATCTTTTATTTCTCATGCCCCAACCTTTACATTCCTTTAATAAATCTCAAAGATGAATTAGCCCTGGTGTCTTAATTTGTTCAAAAAATTTGGGGTTCTAAATTCAATGTTATGAATAATTTGTATCCTTTTAAATGTTTTAGATACAAGCTGTTAACCGTAATCAATTGGAAGAGGGTTTCTTGAGAAAGTTGAATACGAAATGTAGCCAAAGGGACAACCACTCGTGCATGATGCTGAAGCTCATCGTCTATATGAACCGAATTTTCAAAAAGTCATCCATTGATGTTAACGAAAATGTCAAAGTCACAGAAAATCGGTACGAATGAATAAGATAACAATAATATATTTTAAATAAATTATTCTTTATTTCGTATTCCACTTTTTTTGCAGGGGAGTTGATATATCCGATGATCCAGATGAAGACATGTTACTAGCTCGTGCGTTGCAGTCGGACGACGAAACTCTTGGGCTCTTGGTAGCAGGAAAAATATGGCGTTTTATCCGTAGTCGGACATTACGGTACAAGGTCACCGATAACGCCGAATTCACTGTCACAACTGAGCCAAAGGGAAACATCAATCTGGGTCTTTCGGTTAGTCCGACTGAAGTGCTGGAGGAAGGCCGTGGAAAGATGAAGAACATGGGGCCTCTCATGGCAATGATGGCCACAAAAATGGGCATTATCGGCGCTGTGTTGATCAAAGGTTTGATCCTTCTCACCGGCAAGGCGTTGATTGTGTCCAAAATCGCTCTGCTCTTGGCAGTTATAATCGCTCTGAAAAAATTGCTTGGACAGAAGCACATAGCTTATGTAGAGCCACATCATGAAACGCACAGCACAGGATGGGCAAGAGCTTTAGATGGGCTGGTTGATGGTTTTGCTGGTATACCAGCAAAAATGTTGGACGTTCATGAAATGGCTTACTCAGCTCAAAAACCAAACCCCATTTAAATTAAGTTTCTATGTTTTTTTCGTTGTTAAACTTGTGGTAGTGAAGAGCAAATTCTAACCTTATATCTTTTCCTACTAAACTATTTATTTTCTAGATTTAAGAGTTGTTTAGTTAGTATTGCCATTTTTTGTTAATAGAATATTATTCTGTTCCTCTATCGCATCCTTTTCTCCATTACCACTGTGATACAAAAATAAATTTACTAATAGTGTTAAAAAACAAAGTTATATGTTTAAATTATTTAAAAAAAATATTTATTTTGTTCTACTTTGTTGTTAATTTATTTTTAACTATTTATTTTTATATAATAATAATAACGATAATTAATTTGTTTTCTTGCTGGCGGTTGTATATTAATTTAATTGGATTTTTTTTTACTTACATTAGAAATAAATAAATAAATAATTATAAATCTAATAAACAATGCTAATTTGTTAATGAATAATAAATTATGGTTTGTTGATGGATTTGCTTACTACTGTTTGATATTGTACATCGATCGTGTTGGTAAGTAATTGTACAAAAACGGTCTCGCTGCACCTGTGAAATAAAAAAATTTAATATAATTTTTAAAATGATTATTTTACTATGTTCAAAATATTGATTGTTTTTTTTTTTAACTGTTGAAAGCTTTTAACACATCATCTTAAAATTTTATTTCATTTAAATATAACTCACTCCAAGATTAAATCAGAATCCCGAATATCAAAATTAAGATTTATGAAATCCGGCCGTTTCAGAACTACTTGGCGCTACTTGTTGATTCTCATGATATGATATACAAAGAAAACAAAATTTCAAGCTAGGAAATATTTAAATGCAAGTATTCGCAGGCTCGCACCAACCATAGCACTGTCATCCATCCATAGATAAGTTAGGAATCTTCGTTTTAGTTGATTCTCATCAATTAGTGTTACCTTACAATATTAGATATTATTAAATTGGCAGAGTTTGTGAAACGGTATTTTAATTTTCGGGATTAAAATAAACTGAACTTTGTGAACGTGATTTTAGAATAGTGTATTTTTTTGTTTATAAAAAATAAAAAGAAGCTCTTGCAGAGAAAATTATGCTTTATATAAAGGTTATATGGCAGGTACCGTCATATAAAGTTCTAATTATAAAGATTAATTTTTATTTGATTATTTATATTTTCGTACCATATGCGTTCCCATATCGGTTACCTCATTGCAATAGAACCTTGTCAGTATATTTTCGGCACGTACGGGAATGTTTGTTCATACTGGCAAATTAATTAAGAGATCAATACAATATGTCGAGATCATGAATTAGTTGAACAAATAATAAAAAAAAAACCACAACGCACGTAATTGCTTTAATGTGCGGTGTGCCTGGAATAAAATTTGAAACACAGTGTTGGACAAAATTAAAACACCAAAATACATTAGAGTGGAAAAAAATTCAAAAAAATCTGCACATTTTTTAATTATTATTATTCATATTTGTTTATTGTAGCTGAATTATTATACATTTTACTTGCGTAAAAAAAAAAAAAAAAATTCTAACAATCAAACATGCCATTACGATGATAGAGAAGTCAAAAAAAGTGGGTCCGGAAATTCCGTCCGTCTGTCTGTATGTCTGTCTGTCTGTCTGTCTGTCTGTCTGTCTGTCTGTCTGTCTGTCTGTCCGTATCGATACCTACAGCCCAAACGGTTGGGCCGATTTGATTCAAACTTGGTATATAGTATTTTTAGAGTGCTCTACCCGACAGGTTTTGGAATTGGCATTCTAGCTCCAAAACTAACGGTACCTGCCATATAACTTTTAATGAAAAACTTATTTTTCTCGAAAACGGCTCCTACGATTTTGATAAAACTTTCAGAATGATGTTTTCTATGCAAAATCTATCTTTTAATTTTAATGGATTTTTCAGAAAAAAATTTATAACGGTACCTCCCATATGACCGGTTTTTTAAAATCAGACTTTCTCGTTAATTAATTAACGGATTTTGATGAAATTTTCAAAATAAGTAGAGCTTTATGATTTAAATAATATTGTTTTTTAAAATTTTCAAAAACATTTTGTTTAAATTTTTAATAATTTTTTTAAAAAAATATTTTGTTTTTTGAATATTTTGAAAACGGTTTCATAGATTTTTTTTTAAATTTTTTTCCTAGTATAAGCTTTAGATTTCTTTGAATTGACATATTCAAAAAAAATTTAAAATATATTTTCGAAAAGTTTTTCAAAAAAAACATTTTTTTGAAAAAACTGGTCGAACGATTTTGAAATGAAAAATTCATAAAATAGAAAACAGCAAAAGAAATAAGATGGCTTACAACATTTTTCCAAAAAACGTTATGAGTAGTGTTTTTTTGAATTCATACATTTTTTTCCCCAACATTTTATTTCATATTGCTCGGCTAAGCCCTAGCCAAGCCATTAGTCAAATAAAAGAAAGTGACAACCTACATTACATACATGCTTACGTATTTTAAAGTATTTTTCATCATCATAAAAGCACAGAATAAATAAGGAAGCCTTTGATAAACACACAAAAACAACTAACAAATAAAAAAAACTATTCGATTACTACTGAATGCAAAAATTTCAATCGAGAAAACAAAAGTTTACACCTTCCTATAAATAAACAAAACCACTGTGTTAACTTTTAATATTGTCTCTATACCTACTGGCTTAACAGTAGTTGGAACACGTATCTTAATTTTAGTACCCACCTTCCTTCCAACCTTATTATAGTTACCTAAATCCTTTATAAATTCCATTGGTCCCATATTGGGACGTATAAAGGTCCCTTTACCTAGCATTATTGCCATACTGGTGATTCCGACGAATCTTTATGCCAGTTGTTCAAATTTGTCCATACCAAAATGAAAATTAAACTGAAAAAAGTCCTTTATATCTTTCTATTAGCAAATTATATTATAAACAGCAAACAACAAGTGGAAAGATAATACACTAAAAAACTGTAAAAGCTAACACTCCTATATAAGTAGTTATGTGTTTATCCCTGTACCTAAAAAGGATTAGCACACGGGAGCAAGTACGTGCGACCCAGTCGTGCCTTTTATTTTTCATTAAACCTATATTGCACAATTTACAGAGACTTGGTATAAAACTACCTCCTACTGAAAAAATTATAACAATGATTTTAAATCTATAAATTAAATTATAATTAATAGATAAAAGGAAAAGCTACACAAAAAAAAAACTTTCTTTAAAAAGATGATATGGAGAGAAAAAAAGGGAATCAAATTAGATAAATAAGTAAATAAATAAATAAATAATTAAATAAATAAATTAATGAATAAATAAATAAATAAATAAATAAATATATATAACAAAAATAAATAAGTATATATAAATGAGTTAACAAGTAAATAAATGTGTAAATATAAAAACCTCTACGACAGAGAAAATAAAGTAATAAATAAATTAATAAACAAATAATACAAGTGAATAATTAAATAAATACGAACCAAATTAATTCAATATCACAAAAAAAATATATGTACCTTTTTTGGAATGATTTTATAAAGCCAAATTTGATTTGAGGTTATTTTCAGATAATCTATACGATAAGTTGTAACGATCAAACAGATTTAGGACTCTATTTGAAATAATAACAAGGCAAATTGAGCATGATTTTCAAAATCTATAAGTATTATACTAATGACATATATTTTATAACAATAGCACAACGACGAGGCATACAGATGATGCGGTTTTAAATTATGTGGGAGGGATTTATTTTTTGTTTGGTGTAGTATGGTCTTTAAATTATTGCACTTACAGCGATCAATCCTCTACAATTTCTCATAAATTCAATATGAAGTTGAGATCAGAGGATTGTGCTTGCCATTTATTAACGGTTATACCGCCTTCATTTTCGATATAGAACGCTGTCATGTTGGAAAATCCATCATATCTGAATATTCTCTTCAGTATAAGGGACGACGTTTCGAAAGATTTCCAGACATATGAAACGACACGATCCTTTTCCTTGACCGAAAACACATCCCTAGGTAATTATATTGGCTCTACCATGCTCTAAACTGTTCCTCTTGGTGGATCGAGGAATTAGACGTTCCCTTTTTGTTGTCGATGCGATACGAAACCCGTCAGATCCATTTGATTTAAAATTTGAATCATCAGAAAAGACAACCGTTTTCCATTTGAACACGTAGTCCAGCTTATGTGGGCCTTGGTAAATTTCACTCTCACGATTTTATAAGGAAATAAATGACTTTTTTTAGAATTTTGATGAGATTTCAATGTTCATATCCATTGCTATTCGCCGGATTTTTTGATATCTTTAGCCCTAGTTCCTTTTGATTATTG
The DNA here is from genome assembly GCA_963971375.1 of Platycheirus rosarum. Taxonomy (NCBI): domain Eukaryota; kingdom Metazoa; phylum Arthropoda; class Insecta; order Diptera; family Syrphidae; genus Platycheirus; species Platycheirus rosarum. The sequence continues at coordinate 117,318,168 of OZ020509.1, read as the reverse complement.
GCTGATGATATCAAGGGTTCCTTTTTAATTATGATCATTTTTTGTGATCGCAACTGTTGGTTCTTCGGGGCTTTCCACAAATATGCACTGTTAGGCCATTACCACGAGCGCGAAACCGAGATATTATGCGTCAAATTACCGAACCACCTTCCAAATTTATTGGCGATAAATGTTACATAGATCCACTCTTTTTATAATCAGATACTATTTTTTCTTGCGATTATAGGGACTATATAATGTCTTTCCTTATTTTATCGTTTCTTTTACAAAAAATGTTCACTCGAAGTAGCCAGTTGCATTCCTCCCCTTAAAAGTTTCTCCCGTAATACTCGTCTCGCAAGGAATGCTCATCAGTTCACCCTTGAGCCTAATTTCGGACGTACCGTGAAATATAGGGATTCTTTTTTAGCCGAACGACACGAATTTGGAATAGTTTACCCGGCGGGATTTTCCCTTGCCATTTTGATCTACTAACATTCAAAACCAATGTTAATCGGCACCTCCTATCTCTCCCCTTCCTATCTTCGTAATGCCCGCGCAGTGTGTTCTACATTAAAAGGGAAACACATAATCCTTTGTGCGCGCGTAAATTATATAAAAAAAAAATAAGTCAAGTTTAAGGATTCGTGAAAATAAAAAAAGTTAGTTATAAAAAATGTCTGTCTGTCTGTCTGTCTGTCTGTCAGTATGTATAACGAGCGGCAGGCTAAGCGGTTAAAGCGATTATCTTCAAATTTGGTGTGTGATTCGTTTGATTGCAATTGAAATTTTATTTTTAGGCCTAAAAATAACGGTACTTGCCATATGGCCGTTTAAGAAAACCTTATTTTTTCTCAAAAAAGGCTCCAACAATTTTGATTAATTTTTGTTGACATTTTTTTGTTCGTTTTTTTTTTGCTTTCTCGCTTTCTCGGTAACGGCTCTTTGGATTTCTGTCAAATTTTATATTTGAGAAGATCTAAGTTACCAAATTAATTTGGCATATCAAAATTTTGAATAATTTTTTTTTTCTAATTAAAATTAATTTTTGATTTTTACTTGCGATTCGTAAAAAAATTCTAACAATAAAACATGACATTACGATGATAGAGAAGTCAAAAAAAGTGGGTCTTGAAATTCCGTCCGTCTGTCTGTCTGTCCGTATCGATTCCTACAGCCTAAACGGTTGGGCTGATTTGATTCAAACTTGGTATATAGTATTTTTAGAGTACTCTAAACGAAAGTTTTTCGAATTGGCATTCTAGCTCTAAAACTAACGGTACCTGCCATATAACGTTTAATGAAAAACTTATTTTTCTCCAAAACGGTTCCTACGATTTTGATAAAACTTTCTGAATGGTGTTTTCTATGCAAAATCTATCTTATATTTTTAATGGATTTTTCAGAAAAAGTTTTATAACGGTACCTTCCATATGACCGGTTTTTTTTTAAATCAGACTTTCTCGTTAACTAATTGACGGATTTTGATGAAAGTTTCAATATGTAGAGTTTTACGATTTAAATAATATTGCTTATTAAAATTTCGAAAAACATTTTTTTTTAATTTTTAATAATTTTTTTAAAAAACTTATTTTGTTTTTTGAATATTTTGAAAACGAATCTATAGATTCTTTTTTAATTTTTCTCCTAATATAAACTATAAATATCTTTAAATTTACATACTCAAAAAAATTTAAAATATGTTTTCGAAAATTTTTTTCAAAAAAAAACATTTTTTTGAAAAAAATTAGTCGAACGATTTTTAAATGAAAAAATTAAAAAATAGAAAACAGCAAAAGAAATAAGATGGCTTACAACATTTTTTCCAGAAAACGTTATGAATAGTGTTTTTTGATTTCATAAAAATTTTATTTGTTTAATATTTTCCCCAAAATGGTATTTCATATTGCTCGGCTAAGCCCTAGCCATTAGTCAAATAAAAGAAGGTGAAAACTTGCATACATACCTACGTATTTTAAAGCATTTCATCATCATAAAAACACACAGAATAAATAAGGAAGCCTATGAAAAACACACAAAAAAAACTAACAAATAAAAAAAACTATTTGATTACTACTGAATGTAAAAATTTCAATCGAGAAAACAAAAGCTTACACCTGCCAATAAATAAACAAAACCACTGTGTTAACTTTTAATATTCTCTATATACCTACTCGCTTAACAGTAATTGGAACGTGTATCTTAATTTTAGTACCTACCTTCCTTCCACCCTTATTATAGCTACCTGATATCCTCAATAAATTCCATTAATACCAACCCCCACCAAACGTTTATCGATCCGTCAAATATAATTAAGCTATTTTGATTAATTTGATTTCGAAAAGTAAATTATTGTCATTGGGACCTATATAGGTCCCTTTACCTAGCATTATTGCCATACTGCTGATTCCGACGAATCTTTATGCCAGTTGTTCAAATTTTTCCATACCAAAAAGAAAATTAAACTGAAAAAAGTCCTTAATATCTTTCTATTAGCAAATTATATTATAAACAGTAAACAACAAGTGGAAAGATAATACACTAAAAAACTGCAAAAGCTAACAATCCTTTATATTTATGTGTTTATCCCTTTGTCGTGACGCATGTTGGTTCGAGCTTCAAACCACAACGATTCTAAAGAAGTTGCACGTAAAAAAAAACGTTAAAATTAAATCTTTGTCAAAAAGATGCCTGTACCCTAAAAGGGTTAGCACACAGTAGCAAGTACGTGCGACCCAGTCGTGCCTTTTATTATTATTTTTTTTTTTTTTGAAAAAGCAATATTTTTAAAACTAATCAGAATTTTTCAAATTTTATAATCAAATTTAAACTCTAAAAAACTGCATACCAAAATTTCCAAAAAAAAAAAAATAAAAAAACTCAATTTTATCAAATTCCGTCCTACAATTTTCGAAATACTTTTTTCATAAAGCCATACAAGATTGTTGATGACGTACTTCATTTTTACTACAACCTTTAAGTGTTGTGGTGTTACTTTTTTATTAAATTCAGATAGTGTTATTTTTTCTACTTTAATGTTACTTATTTTTTTTTTTAATCTTATTCGACGATGTGATTGCACATATGAGCAAGTACGTGCGATCCAGTAGTGCAATTATTTTTTCTCTAGCTTAAGGTACAGACAAACAGATATTATCTTCACTGACTTATTTGGGCTCCATCATTAATGTAATGTCAAGTTTAATTGTTATCTCAATTTCTGCCTATATATCAGGTACTAATTGGATAAGCATATAAACGGGTAGATTTTATGTTTAAAAAGTTTAAGGCAGCCAAATATATACTGGCATACCAACTCTAAATTCTAGAACACTTATTTTTTCTGTGCAATTATAATCAGTTTAAATTTTTTTTTTTTAAGTTTTTAATATTCTTAAAAGTAATCATTAATTTTTTACTTACGATGTACAAACATAGTTACTATATGGGCAATTTTAAGATTCGTTAAAATAAAAAAATAGATAACAATCAAACATGACATAACGATAATTGAGAAGCTTCAAAAAAGTTAAAGACAAAAATCGTCTGTATGTATAGGTGGTTTTTTGGTATTATTTAGGGGAGTTTTTGAAATTTTATTTTTAGAGCTAAATATAACGGTAGCTGCTACATTACCGTTAAGTAAAAGCTTATTTTTCTGAAAATTGGCTCTTATTTTATCAATATCAAATTACATTAACGGTAGTTACATATATTTAATGAAACAGTTTTTATTTTTTTCAAGTTTCATAATTTGTTTCTATTTATAATTTAATTTTAATATTATTGTTAATTATAATCAATCAATAATTTTATCATGGTTGACTAATGATAAAACAGAAAACTGTAAAAACAAGTCCAGCCACTAGCCAGAAAGATTTAAAAAATCAAAGAATGGATGAAGAAAATTCGAAATCACGATTACATTTTTAGTACAATAACACTTAGAAACCAATGCTAGTTTAGAAGAAATTACCGTATGATGATTAGCTGTATATTAATAAACTCTACAAAACTGCATACTTTAATCTCAAAACAATTTTTTTCTCAAAAAAGAGTTGGTTGTCTGTAAAGTCGGTTTACGGACGATAATTTTACGTGATAACGTCATAAGAACACATTGATAGCACCAACACCAATATACAGCCCGTTAACAACTAACACCCACAAACCCTCTCGTTAAATCCACACACACACGCCCCATCATTACATCTACTTTCTACTTTAACACAAAACTCCGCCTATTTTGTATTTCTTTTTCTCTTCTTGTACTTTTTGAATTTGAGTGGAATTACTTTGGGAATTTGCGCCTGTTCTTTTTCATGTTCGTTTGGTGCTTGCGATCGATTTTGGTTGAAAGAACCACAGTATCGCGGTTATGAGTCTTATCAGCATGAGTCATGTTATTTCGTACGTGTAGCCTGTCATCGATTTATAAGAAGATTTATAAGAAGTTATCACGGATGACGTTCTTCATAAATAATAAATTGCACGACTGGATCGCACGTACTTGCTCATATGTGCGGTCACATTGTAGAATAAAATTGAAGAAAAATAAAGTGAACATCAAAGCATTTATTCGATTTTTGTGACTTTTGATTGTTCGAATAGAGTATGTTTAATTGTATTGGGTGAAATAATTTAAACGCCATTTTATTTCTTTAGGAAATGTAAAAAAGTATGAATTTGTTTTGCAAAATCGTAGGAGCCGTTTTTAAATAAAACGGTTTATTAACAACTTTTTTCTAAAAAAAATATTTCAAGAATACAAACTTAAGCACAAAAATAACGCACATATACAAAAAATCACTCACCCGTTTTCAAAATATCGATTTTTTTAAACAAATTTTTTTTTAATTATAAATACAAAAAAAAGTTTTCGAAAAAAATTTATGCGAAATTACTTGGGCTACCTACATCTTCTGGAATATCAATATTGATTGTTGATGACCAGTTTTCGAGAAAGTCGAAGAAAAAAAACCGGTCCTATGGGAGGTACCGTTTTGAGTCAAAATATAAGGCATACCTACAGTAGTACACTGATTTTTTTTATAAAAATTCTTGGAGCCGTTTTCGAGAAAAGTAAGCTTTTACATAACGGTTATATGACAGGTACCGTTAATTTTTGAGCTAAAAAAAATTAAAACTCCTTTGTAGAATGTCAACATAGGTAACCTTAAGTTCTAAATTTGAAGACGATTGGCCCAACCGTTTAGGCTACAGTCCAAAATACATCCGTACAGACAGACAAACAGACAAACGGACAGAATTTTGCCAGTAATTCAAATATGTTTTTCTATCATCGTAATGTCATGTTTGATTGTTGTCTCAACATTTTCAATTTGCACGAATGCTTAACTTGCATTATAGTACCTATAATCGCAAGTAAAAATGAAGTGTCTGTTTTTAAAATCAAAATAACAGCTTTTTACTTGATGTAAATGTTTACGAAAGGATATACAGTACTTATAACAAAACCACCATTTAAAATTTTTTTGTCTGTCTGTCTGTTTGTTCCGGGTAAGCTCGGGAACGGCTGCACCGATTTTGAAGGGGCTTTCACTGGCAGGTAGCTGATATCCTAAGGAGTAACTTAGGCTATGTTAATTACTGTGGGGCTGTTGTCGTTTTTTTTTCTTATTTATGGACCGATTTTGACGGGACTTTCACAGCCAGGGAGCTCATTTTGAAAGAAATAACTAAAGCTATTTAAATTACCCGTAGGTGGCGCTTTTGATAAATTTCAGGCGGACGAAGTCGCGGGTAACAGCTAGTATAAACTAAATCCCGTTAAATGTTACAGTTTTGACATTTTTTTATAATTTCGTATCGTGTTATCTTTATACGTAAAAAATTAAAGATCTGATAAGGCAGAAACGAGCAATTACATGCGAGCCAGTCGTGTCCATTTTTAATTTATTTATTTAAAATTATAAATTGATAGCACTATTAACAGGCGTTTGATTACCTGCCCTTCAACAATTCAACCGTAATATTCTCTAAGGATTTTGATGAAATATTCTTAAAATTTAACTATAATCGTCATTGCCAACCTAAAACCTAGAGAATTGTTTGTTAATTTTTTTCATTTTCTATGATCTATTTTTGGCATAACTTTTAAACTGTTTTTTTTTTGGAAAAAAAAGTATTTCGCTTTCATAACCTACAACATCCTCATTATTCTTTATGGCGAAGTTTGAAAAAAATCCTCCAAACATTTTCTTCTTTCTTTTTGCAAATAACCCTTGATACTTGAAAATAAATTCCTATAATTTCCTTTGCAAATCCCTTTTAACACTTGTTGATGATTTCATAAAATGAACTTACCCATCCACGTGTCATCCCGCTTTATTTTCTGCTGATGTCCTATTTGCTTAGCCAAGCCAGCCAACATCTGCGTGCCATTTTGCACGTCGAGCATTTGATGCAAATTACTCTCAGCAGCAACATTCTCTAATCCCTGATGCTGATGGCCACCTCCAACAGCAGCTGCTGCTGCTGCAGCATAATGCAACGGATACATTTCCTGCGCCGCTAATTCCTGTCCTTGCAAGGCATGTATTCCATAATCCATGTTATAAGGCATTATGAATGGCTGTGCCTCCGGATAGTGAGGGTACATTAATCTGCGAATAATATACTTATAAGCACACCAACCACATTAGTTGCAGATGCAAACTCACTTCTCCGATGCGTTATCCATGAGTTTCTTTATAATCACCATGGCAGCAACAATAAAAGCCAATTTCGATATTGCCAAGGCTTTGAGTGTTAACAATCCGACGGCCTTCACAGCCAGCATAGTCCATCCGAAAGTCGTTGCGGCCAAATACATTGGCACAAACATCTGGAATTGCTTCTTATCCTTATGACCCTGACGACGGTTGCCTATCCGATTGCCTATTCCGATTCCCCCTTGTCGCCTTGCTTCAACATTTAGAATAGAAGTCATGGGGTTAAGACTTCGCTTATGAAAACTTCGCTCCCTCAACTTACCTTCATTCGTTGTCGGCCTTAGAATCGAAAGTTCAATATAGTCAGCATCTTCAACGGACCGTCGTACTCTAAAAACCAATGGACCTATTGGAACACTAATCGAATTGCCACTTAAAATGTCCACTAGTCCCAAGGATCTGCGGGAGCTTGAAGTAATCCTTGAGTTGGGAAGTTTTTCCACATCAAATGGTCCGAAACTTATCACTTCTCCTTGCTTGTAAGAGGATATAACACTATTGGCCACGGAATAAAGGCAACTTGCGTTGTTGGCACATGTCCAGGACATTTGATCCACAAGGACAGAGTTCTTGACGCCACTGTCACCTTGGGCTTCGGCACTAACTGATATTACACTTAAGGCAAACATTGTGGAAAATGTCAGTAATAAATCCATTTTAAAGGATAATTTATTTTGGATCACTTAAACAACGTACTGTGACAAGGAACGGATTCACTTTTTTTTTATCCGCGGTTTATCAGGCAGAGTGATGGCGATTGTGGCCTTCGTCTTAGAAGGCAATATAATATCGACTAATTACTTGGTTATAAGCGTATCGCAGTTTTATTGTATCTCCACGTCTGGATGCACATTGCATATTGCAGCCCCACTTTCAGAGGCTTCTAAGATCAACAATGCATGAGCGTCAGGAGGGCTGTGTATTAATTATGCTCTTGAACACGCAAGAAACATTTAAATCCCAGCACCAATGCGAGATGGACGGACGGATGTGCTTCATATACGTTTGGAGGCTTAGATTCAAGCCACCCGTCTATGGATATTCATTGGCGTTGCAACTCGATACTTGATGGTTTGCATCAGTGATGATGACATGTTATAGAGAGCGCTGCTGCAGGAGATTCACTTTAGGAATCATGAAAGCAAAACTAAAAGATTCCTTTGTTGTTGTTGTTGATAGTAGACAATGTTTCATATGTAATTAGATCTATGCAGTCGGTAGGCGACTGATGATGGTGATTTTCTTAGGTTTTAACACGGACCGCCATCTCCAGTCACAATTCTGTATGGTAAGGGGACTTGACATTTTTGCGCTCTGTTTTATGAAACTGAGAACCCTGTGGGATGGCTCCCGCTTGATGGCTCAATCAAGGTTAAGTGAAATGTTGGGCTCAAGTGCAATTTGACTTGAATTGGTTCCTAGTGATTCCTACGATTAAAGCTTAAGTTAAACAACACACGACCCTTAAGGACTAAAATTAAGGTTTCAATGCAAACAAAAATACTGGAATAATTTTGAGAGGAGAAGAATTAATTCCTCTAATTTTGGACCTGAAATTATTTGAGGTCCTCCTCCTCATCCACTGAAGTGCGCCACCTAAGTCTTAGTCTTAGTCTTTTTCTTAACTGGCCGTACTGATGGACGTGGTTTTGTCTGTGTCACGTCTGTTTCACGCTACAGCCCTTACAGTTCCTCGATGTATATCTTCCTCCAACGCCTGAAACAAAAAAATACGAATTTGCGCAGCAACCCTTGAGAATTGCACCGTAAAAAAATGGGCACGACTGGGTCGCAAGTATTGCTCTTATGTGCATTATCACATTAGAAGGCAAGATCTTTGATAGAAACAAGCAACATTAACGTACAAAAATTACACGTTCTGAACCTAAAATAGTACAAAACCTGAGTACCAAAAATTTGGTACATTTAATGTCAAATGCAAAAAGAATACCAGCGGGACCAAACATTCAAAGGAAAGATCCCTGGGCAAAACAATATTTACCATGTAAATTTTATTAAAATCCGTGCGGCGGTTTAGAAGTACATCATCGACATACCTATGCACATACAAAAATAAATAAATTTATTGGCGCGACAGTTCCTTTAAGGAGCCAAGGCCTAGTGACTTATACTCTCAACCATTCCTGTGTGTGTGTTGTTACTCTGCAAGAATGGAAGGGACCTACAGTTTACCGCCGAGTCCGAACGGCTACATGAGATGCACGTTTTCGAGACAAATTTTACTCTTGGAGGTTTTGTCAGTTCCTCGCAAGAGGCAGTACCCCAGAAAAAAAGGTGGCTATGAGCTGGATTTGAACCCAGGTTCTTTCGCTTAGCAGTCCGACACACTTACCACTAAGCCTCGGGACACTACCTATACACATACACATACATACATCTGATATTCGCCTGGTGCTCAGAATACGTTTACGATCGATTTTGGTTGAAAGAACCACAGTATCGCGGTTAGCATGAGCGATGAGTTTATCAGCATGAGTCTTATCAGAATGAGTCTCATCAGCATGAGTCATATTATTTCGTATGTGTAGCCTGTCATTGATTTATAAAATTGTATCACGTCAAAAAAGAGTTGGTTTTCTGTAAAGTCGGTTTACGGACGATAATTTTACGTGATAACGTCATAAGAATACATTGATAGCACCAACACCAATATACAGCACGTTAACAACTAACACCCACAAACCCTCTCGTTAAATCCACACACACACGCCCCATCATTACATCTACTTTCTACTTTAACACAAAACTCCGCCTATTTTGTATTTCTTTTTCTCTTCTTGTACTTTTTGAATTTGAGTGGACTTATTATGAAAACTTGCGCCGGTTCTTTTTCATGTTCGCCTGGTGCTTGCGATCGATTTTGGTTGAAATAACCACAGTATCGCTATTAGCATGAGTCATGAGTCTTATCAGCATGAGTCTTAATCAGCGTGAGTCTTATCAGCATGAGTCTTATCAGCATCAGTCTTATCAGAATGAGTAATGTTATTTCATATGTACTTGTAGCCTGTCATCGATTAATAAGACGTTATAACGTCCAAAAAATGAATACTGAAAGTTCTTCTAAGTCAGATCGCATTCCCTTTTACTGGAGCTTTCCAATGTTCATAGAACTATTCCTCTTTTCAGATAACTAAATGTTTTTCTTTAGTTAAGTTAGCTGCGTCCCCTTTTTTTGCGCTAAGAACCCAAAAGCCGTAACACATGCTATCGTGCGACTAAAAGCCATTTTGTTTCAGTTTTAGATGAGATTGTTGGTTTTCACTGAAAACTAAATTATTATATGCATATTTCATTTCCCTTCAATGATAATGTTTTACATTTTTGGTTGCCATCAAGATTAAGAACTGAAAGTATATTTATTTTTTTAATTTGTTGTTTATAGTTTTTCTTCAATTAAAATAATTCACGGTTCGATTCCCCTATGTCTGGCTTCTTTTTGAGCACGCTATCTTAAGACTTTGAAAAACGCCATGAAAGTATGGAAAAACCACTTAAAAGTGTTTTGTTACGCAACGATGTAATTAATTTCCAATTTGCACATTTTAAAAATTTCTTTTTTTTATTTTATGCAGAAAAAAAGTGTTAGATGGATAATGATGTACAAAAAATCACTCAAGGTGAACCAATTGATTTCACTGACATAAATTGGAATATTTTTGTAAATAATGTTTGAGTGAATTTGTGCTGCGTTCAATTGTTACCAGCAAACATTCGTTTGGCATGCAAGATTTATGTTTTATGATGATTTCGTGTTTCGGTTTTGATTTTTTACATTAGAATTCAATTAACTCGTGACTTGTTCCTGTTGTTTAGTTCTTACATTAAAAAATTAAAATAAACAGATTTTTTGTGTGCTTTGTGAATTGTTTTTAGTTTTTAAGAAAAATAAAATAAATTTATTGTCGCGACGGCTCCTTAAGGAGCCAAGGCCTAGTGACTTATGCTCTCAACCATTCCTGTGTGTGGTGTTAATGTGCAAGAATGGAAGAGACCTACAGTTTACCGCCGAGTCCGAACGGCTACATGAGACGCACTTTTTCGAGACAAATTTTACTCTTGGAGGTTTTGTCAGTTCCTCGCAAGAGGCAGTACCTCGGAAAAAAGGTGGCTATGAGCTGGATTCAAACTCAGGCTCATTCTTTTTTTATCGTTTCTTTTACAAAAAATGTTCACTCGAAGTAGCCAGTTGCATTCCTCCCCTTAAAAGTTTCTCCTATAATATTCGTCTCGCAAGGAATGCTCATCAGTTCACCTTTGAGCCCTATGAAATATAGGGATTCTTTTATTAGCCGAACAACACGAATTTGGAATGGTTTACCCGGCGAGATTTTCCATTGCCATTTTGATCTGCAAACATTCAAAACCAATGTTAATCGACACCTCCTATCTCTCCCCTCCCTATCTTCTTAATGCCCGCGCAGTGTGTTACATTAAAAGGGAAACAAATAGTCCCTTGTGAGCGCGTTAATTATAAAAAAAATAAAAAATCGCTTAGCAGTCCGACACACTAACCACTAAGCCACGGGGCACTGCAGTTCTTAAGAAAACAAGAAAACATTTATATTTATCATAATTCGTGTTTTAGGTCCCCAAGTTGTTGTGTTTAAATCAGATAAATAAAAAAAAAAAACTTAAAAATAATATAAGTGCTTTTTTTAAATTTTATTTAATTAATTAAATATATTTCACAACTTTTTTGTATATTTTTTTGTAAATGTAAAACGCGTCGCGACATCCATACTACTAATATTTATAGTATTAGTATCCTTGTGGGCGGTGATCGCTGTAGATGTGACCATGTGCGCAGTTATTAAAAGTGGTGTTTTGGTTAAGTGCGTCACATATTATTGGGACTTTATTTTTCTAATACATAAATAATGGTGCCGTTTTAACTTTCAACATATTTTTCTTATTGCCTTCATTAGGAAAAAGCTCAAACTTTGAGATAACCAAAGGTATTTCGGTAAGTTCAGGTGAATAATAACTGAACCTTTAAATAGTTCAGTGAATCTCCTTGTCCCTTATATGGAATATTAGTGTGTTCCTAATATGGAATAGGGCACGAGTACGATAATTTGGCCGCCAAGATTTGGTTTTGTAGAGGGGTCAAAAACAAGCACTTTTTACTATATGGGAGGGGGTCTATTTCCCCCCGTTTAGTAGGTAGGGTCCCTTTTAGAAAAAATGGTTTAAATTGAAAAAAAATATAAAAAAAACAACGGCAACATTTACAATAAAGTGCTATACTGCATTTAAAAGCCAGAAATTTGTTCTATAATCCTGCATTTAAATTAAATTACTTGTGTTAATAGTTTTTGAGAAATTCGCATTTAAAATCAAAATTTTGATAAAAAAAACGTAAAAAAAGTTTAGTTAAAGTAAAGTAAATCCTATGAGCGAGGCATACGTCATTTGCATAGGCATAATCAAGGTATTTCAGGTAGGATGTCAGAGTCCATCGAATAGTTCCGTTTCCTGTGAAGGCTGGTTGCACAACAAAAGCCAACAAAAAAGGAATTGATGACAATATACAGGCCTAATGCCTGACTCCACTTTGGACGTAACCAATCGTCGGGGAAACTTTCAGACCCAGGCCGTCTCTATGAGTGAATGTAGGAGTTCCCTGGATATCGCTGGCGCCGCTTGTAGAAGCTCTGTGGGGATGCCGTCAAGTCTTGTTGGTCTCTAGTGGTTTGTTTTTTACTTGCAATTAAAGGGACTATAAGGCAAGTTTAGGATTCGTGAATATTAAAAAAAAGAGATAACAATCAAACATGACATTACGATCATAGAGAAGTCTAAAAAAGTTAGTGACAAAATATGTCTGTCTGTTTGTCTGTCTGTCAGCCCGTATGTATGTATAACGAGCTGCAGCCTAAACGGCTTAAGCGATTACTTTCAAATTTGGTATGTGTGCATCTTAAGGCATTCCTCAGAGGGGAAATTGAAAAAATAATTTTTTAGGGTTCAAAATAACGGTATACCTGCCATATAACCGTGAAGGAAAAGCAACATTTTCCCGAAAACGGCTGCAACGATTTTGATGAAATTTGTTGAGATTTTTTTTGTAGGTATGAGATATCATCCCATAAAAAACAAATTTACGGGAAAAGTCTATTAACGGTACCTTTCATATAACGGTTTTGTAAAGTAATAATGACAACTGTGTCAAGAAATCTTTTAAATAACAAAAGACTGGAAAAATAATATGGAGAGGAAAGATCTCACTATTAGCCATGCCTTGAGATAGATGCCACTATTTACGTGAATCGTTTTTACCTTCTACCCGAAGAGAGTTGAGATTTTTGCTGAGTTAAACCACCTTACCCAGCTCGTCAATTAGCCAACCCCAATTCCCGAGATTGCAGGCCAAACCGTCTGTCTTGGTGACTGAATCATCTATAGAAATGGACCTGTGAATTGACCATGATCGCTTCGTTCATTTGATTTTACGCCTTTGGACTACTTTTAGGCCCATTTTCTTATCTTCTAGTTGAGTTTTAACTTGGGAATTTTTTTTTCAACTTGCCGAATTGTTTTTCTTCAGTCAAAATTTAATGCTCAAATTTCGATTTCAACTTCAACCTGTTTTCTCATGTTTTTCGCTTTTGTTTACTTAAAAGTTATAACATTTGATTTCAGAAGATTTAAGAGAAGAATAATAATTAATTTGACCATACATAATTTATTTTAATTTTAACGATATGGATTGTCTACTTAAGAAAATAAATTGCACGACTGGATCGCACGAAATTGTTCTTAATAAATACATTATAACAAATATTAAAAATAAAAATAATAATTTTTCTTTGAAATTTTTTTCATTTTTTTAATTAGTTTAAGAGTTTTCTCGCAAAAACTAAGAATGCAAAAAAATTTGAAACTAAATGTCTATCCAGGAAAAAAAATTGAAAATCGTTCGCCCATTTTTGTTTAAAAAACCATTTTTTTTTGAAAAATTTTTCGAAGAAATATTAAAATGTTTTGTTGGTATGTCATTATGAGAAAATCTGTAGTTTTCATCGGGGAAAATTATTTAAAAAAAATTCAATTAACCCGTTTTCAAAATATTTCGAAAACCAATTTGTTTTTTAGAAATCATTCAAGTACTAAATACCAAGCTTGGAGAAAATCGGTCAATCCGTTTAGGCTGTAGAGGTGCGAACAGACAGACATACAGACAGACGGGCGGAATTTCCGGACCCACTTTTTTCGACTTCTCTATCATCGTAATGTCATGTAGACCACAAAACCAAATGCTTACTTATTAGTTTGACCGTATTCATGAAATTTTCTGCTTACTAACTCAAAAACAATAATTTAAGGTTGAAAACTTTTAAAATCACTGTCAAATTTAAAAATGTCCCTATATATAATATAATGCTGGTAAACCAGCTCGATGCTCGAAAAGGGGACTGAGCAACCTGACGACCTAAGTCGTGTTCGACAGCGGTAATTACAGCTGACAACTGCTTAAACATAAAGCCTAGTATTATTCTAAAACAACAACATCGCAGAGAGTCAAATGGGAAATTAAAGGATGCACAAACCTCTTGTTAAATCATAAAACATCTTCAAAAATGTATCTTAAAAATAATGTCATTGAAGTATTATATTAAAGCGAATGCTAGTAAGAAAGTTAAAATAAATGTAAACAGAAAAAACTGCATACTTTTAGGATAACTACGATTCTTCTGAAGAGGTGTTCTTCCACACTGGCAAAGCCACTGCGTAAGCTTTTCCTTCGCTCCTACTCTTCTGGAATCTTTTCTAGAAGATGGAAAACAGCATTTGTCCAACCTGTCCCTAAGAAAGGTGACCCATCCTCCCCCTCCTCCTACCGACCCATAGCACTAACATCCCTTCTTCACCGTTCCACTGGTGATCCGATGGCATATCTCACCGAACAGTGGAACAAATTCTTACATCGCTTTGGTGATTAGTGCTCTTGATATCTCCAAGGCATTTGATAGAGTTTGGCATGAAACTCTTTTATCGACAATGCGTGCTTTTGGGATCGATGATACTCTTGTTAGTTGGATTAGAAGCTATCTTCTGGACCGTTCAATACAAGTTGTGTTGGACGATTTCAAGTCTGACTCCCACAAAATAAATGCTGCTGTGCCCCAGGGGTCCGTTCTATCTTCGACTCTTTTTCTCATTTTTACTTCCGATTTATCGGGACTATAAGCCAAGTTATGCATTCGTAAAAAAAATTCTAACAATCAGACATGACATTACGATGATAGAGAAACATATTTGACTTTCTAGCAAAATTCTGTCAGTCTGTCTTTTTGTCCGTCTGTACGGATGTATATTGAACTACAGCCTAAACGGTTTGGCTAATCGTCTTCAAACTTGTAACATAAGGTTATTTTGACATTCTACAGAGGACTTTTTAAATTTTTTTTAGGTCATATATTAATGGTACCTGTCATATAACCGTTAAGTGAGAGCTTTTTTTTTCTCGGAAACGGCTCTGTGACAAAAATCAGTGTACTATTGTAGGTGTAGGTTATGTTTTGGTAAAAAAAATTCAAGATGGTGGGCTATCTTTTTGAAAAACTTTCGTTTCCATCATTACAAAGAAGTAATATTTTAATCGCTCCCATATTTAACTTTCGTAATTCAAAGCGGCAGTTCTTTGTGCACACTGTTGGTCTCTGGAATTCCCTGCCAATCAGCCTTAGGAGACCAAATAGCTACAATTCCCTTCAAAATCTCTTAAAGGTTCATTTGAGAAGCCAAAATCATTAATAGTTAGTTAATTTTTAAATCTTAAATCTTAAATCTCATTATCAATATTTTTCTCTTTTTCAATGAAATTATTATCAGTTTCTTATTTTTATTTATAATTTTATATTGGTAAATATCATTATATGTTATTGTAACTTAATCATTAACCACTATGTAAAAGTATAGCAAAAAAGACATTATGTCTTAATATACTATGATTTGAAGTCAATAAATACAAAAAAAAAAAATACAGAAATAAAAACAATATCTCCCATAGAACCGTTTTTTTTTCTTCGACTTTCTCGAAAACTGGTCATCGGATTTAAATCAAAATTGATATTCAGGTAGATGTTGGTAGCCTTAGTAATTTTATTTTAAAATGTTTTTGAAAGCTTTTTTTTTGTATTTTTAATTATTTTCTTAAATTTTGTTTTTAAATGTAAGTATTTTGTATGTTTACATTTGCATTCTTGAATAATATTTTTTAATTTCTTAAATACCGTACCGTAAAAATCGCTCCTACGATTTAAAAAAAAAGATCACACTTTTTCACATTATAAATAAAATGACGTTTAATTTTATTTTTTTTTTAAGTTCCTTTAATATTTTTCCAATTTTATTCGAAACTGTGACCGCACATAAGAGCAAGTATGTGCGATCCACCCTTAGCTTTTTATATTCGTTCGATAATTCACGTCCTTCGCCTTCGGATGTACAATTGCAACGGTTAACTCCGACTTATACAGCATTGTCAAATGTGGTAATAGGAATCGTGTGGAGTTTAAAGCATGCTCGATAGAATACAAAACAGATCTGCCGCTGAATCAAATAATGCTCATCAGTTTACCCTTGAGCTCAATTTCGCTAGTAACGTGAAATATAGGGATTCTTTTTTTAGTCGAACAACACGAATTTGGAATAGTTTACCCGGCGATATTTTCCCTTGCCATTTTGATCTGCAAGCATTCAAAACCGATATTAATCGACACCTTCTGTCCTTCCCCTCCCTATTATCCTAATGCTGGCGCAGTTTTCTTACATACATCAAAAAGAAACAAATAGTCCTTTGTGCGCTCGTTATTTATAAAAAACAACGCGCTGAATATTCAATAATATCCAGTAAGTTAAAAGACAGCTGCTGTACAGTACATACTCCCCGAAAAAGAGAAAGGATAATTCCTATCCAGCAAATATCCGGTCGATAAGTCTTCTTCCGAGTATCAGCCAGGTATTCGAGAATCGAGAAAGTTCGCAATAGAGCTCGGTCCAAGTGGGCAGACGACAAAAATATAATTCCAATTCCAGACACACAGTTCTGTTTTTAGCGAGTGACATGACACAATTCATTCCGCGTCTAAGTTAGTAGATCCACTGGGAAGATGTGGTACGGTACCTTGGTATCTGACTAGATCCGTTTCTGAATTTTAATGACATTTAGAGACTGCTCTGATTATGGCTAGGGGAGCTTTTGCCTGACGGTTGTTTTAAAGCAGCCGCCTTGATCTCTTATGGAAAAGATTCGGGTGTTTGAGAGATACTCTCTTGGCACTTATCTAGGACTTTACAGAACACCAAATTTGGAGTACAAACATTATTATTCCAACGAAGTCCTATAACACGGGGCCAATACAAACAGAATAGATAACTAATTAAGCTCATTCGCGGACACATTGCAAGAGCGATGACCTCAACTAATGGACATATCTGCGGAGCTTACTACCTCCAAGATGAATATTTTGAAAGTAAACGTTTGAGTGGTTTTATCCCGCCCGAGACTTTCCAATACCTTGATAGTCGGGGCTGATAAGGGTTAGATCGACGATTCCGGTTCAGTAAGGCTGTGCTCGACCGGGATTGGAAGGAAAGCCATTTTTGTGGCTCAGTTAGAACTTGATATTTTCAGTCGACATACACGAAATATCGCCTATAATCGGCTTACATATATTTAAGTTAGCACCAAAAAAAAAATTAAAAACACATAAAATATAAAAAGCATACAAAATTATAAAAAAAAAAATTTAATTTAAGAAAGCTTGTGGCTGTTCTAAAATTACATAAAAAAATAAAAATTCACAAAATAAAAAAAAGAATAAATCTGTGCGGAAGGAAAAAATATTTTGTATTTATTAATAACTAGGTGACCCGTTTAACTTCGTATCACTAACATCTATCTATCTAAATATGTATAAAAATAAATTGCTGTTCGTTTAAAAATAATTGCCTACTTGTGTACTTATACATACGTATAATAATTTTTTTGTAAAAATGTACCATTTTCAAAGAGCCATAGCTTGGTCTAAATTAAAGAGTTTATAGAGCTTGGGATAAGCTTAAATTGTTGGAAATTTAATGGATTTAAAAAAAGTTCTTAATTTTGTTTGTCGAAAAACATATAGTTTTTGAGTTTTAGAGCAAAAACTGAAAAAAATCAAAAAAGTTTGGAGTTTTTCAGATACTTTTAACGACTGGCCTTGCGATTTATTTATGTTCATCGCAAAGACCTGTCGCACGGGGCACGGGAATTGTAGACGCTTAAAATAGAATGTTAAGTCCGTTGGAATCATCGGTACTGGCAGGATCATTAAAACTTAAACCCATCACAAAAAAACCCACAGAAATTGACACTAGAAAGACTTACTTTGACAGATGAGATTTTTCTGGAGATGTAAGAAATCTTAAATAAATTGACAATACTTCAAAAGAATCAATTTTCGCAAATTTTTCCACTGACATTAAACCACTTAAAGGGGCTCAAATTGTCAAATGAAAAATACTAACCAAAGTTATTTCTTGCAAGGTCTTTGGTTCTTGAGGCTAGACAGTGGTAAAGGATGATATTAAAGTCTTATTGTTGAAACACATTCAAATGGCATTTTCAAATTTATTGTCTTTGTTGGATGAATTATTTGCTCAACCCCTCTATGATACTTAGCGCATGTTCTACCAGACAATAAAGTTCAGATAGACTAAAACTTTTTCTTTGTCTTGTCTTTTTTCTTGGCGAGGTCCCTGAAATACAATATAATGTCGGGACGAATGACTCATTTATTTCACAGCTGGATGAAAACAATTTGTAACAAACAAACCACTAAAAGTTGGGGATAAAAGTCTGTTGGTACACTGTGGGAGCAATTTTTTATTTTATTGAAAAAATAGTATTCTAAAAGAAGATTAATTTACATACATAGTTATTAAGATTGTAAGTATAGAAGTAATTTTTGGGATTAAGAAAAATTTAGAGGAAGAGCTCAATCGAGTAGGTCAAAGTCATCATTAAACAAAGCTACACTCGAATGAATAATGCATCAGAGGGGGAAAAGACCTCTTTTAACACTCATATTAAATCAGTGTATAGCTGTGTTCCAGGAGGCGATGTCATCATCATGGGGAGCTTGAATGCCAAAAATTGGCTCGGAAAACATAGGTCTTCAAAGCGTTATAGGTAATCATGACTTAAGTCAACGTAAAGATAATGGTGGTATGCTTGTCGACTGTTCCCAATGCTCGATTATTGGATTCTTATTTCCGCACAAGACCTGCAATAAAATCACATGAGAATTTTCAGATGAGATACCGAACTAAACATAAAATCGATCGCTTTATTATTACTGCAGAAATGGAGGAAGTCAATGGAGGAAGCGGTTTATGATATGAAAGAAAACACTGACACTGATCCCAATGTACCTAGTTATTTTGCTAACACACTTGAAACGTGAAATGTGATCCATCTTCTAAAGGTTAACAGCGCATCTGGTATATGAAGCCTGCAAAATGTGTAGAAATATACCCCTAAACTGCTTCCGATATTTTACTATAATAGTACAAAATCTTTTGGGAGACGAAAACTTAAAATTTACTCAAGGAACTAAAAGAGTGGAGTTATTTAAAAGCTGCCGAAGAGAGGAAGTCTCAATAACTGCAATAGTTGCTGTAGTATTGTTACTGTATTGTCCGTTTTTCTGAAATTAGTGGCAACCATTATTCTCGACAGGACAAAGTCTGGAAACTAATCTAGGTTCAACACTTCAGCACTTCGGCATAAGCGGTTTTTCGCAGTCGTTGATCGTGTATCGACCACGTCATCACCTTGCGAATTATCGTTGAATAATATTCTGAATATAACTTACCGTTTAACTTCCATAAGCCATACACTGAGGAAACCTGATGACAATATAGCTAAGGAATAAAATGGAATCATCACACGACATGTTGGAAGGCTAAACACAACTTGAAGGTCATCTGAAATAAAACAAGATCAATCTCAACAAATTCAATCATGGCCAAAGCAAAGGCCAGCAGTGGCGAAACGGGCAGGTGGAAAGATCTTGTTACTGCCAGAAATATGGTCCATGAGAAGCTGAAGCACTATAGTTCTTGTAGTCGGAAAATATATGTATATACATATTATGTTTACATAAAATATTTTTTCTTTAATTTTTAGTTTTCTTCTCGAGAAAAAGCTGATGAGTAGATAAGGATAAAAAGAAAATGGGTCGCACGCACTTGCTCTCTTATGTGCCTAATTACATTAGAAAGCAAGATCTTTGACAGCAACAAGTTACATTTACGTCGAAAATAACACAGTTTGAACATCCAAAAAGTATCAAAACCACAATACTTAACGGGTTTTAGTAAAATTGAAGTACACCATCACACGTCTTACATAACAAAGAATTTATTGAAAATATATTTAGAAAATTGTAGCAACGGTTTTCATAAAATCCTGTTTTTTTATTTTTAGTTTTTGAAAAAAAAATTCTTTTTTCAAATTTAGGTATGCAGTTTTTTAGAGTTTATACATGTGATTATAAAATTTAAAATAATGTTTTTGATTGGTTTTAAAAATATTGATGTAAAAAAAAATTAAATTAATTTTAATTAGAAAAAAAGTTATTCAAAATGTTGATATGCAAAATTAATGACAGAAATCCATAAAGCCGTTATCGAGAAAGCTCAAAATTAAAAAAACCGTTACATGAAAGGTATTGTTAATAGACTTTTCCCGTAAATGTGGTTCTAATCAAATGATAGCCAATACCAACAAAAAAAATCTCAAAATCGTTGAAGCCGTTTTCGAGAAAAATAAGCTTTTCCTTAACGGTCATACGGCAGGTACCGTTATTTTTAGGCCTACAAATAAAATTTCAATTTCCCCTCTGGGGAATTCCAAAAGAATCACACACACCAAATTCGAATATCCTTAAGCCGTATAGGCTGCAGCTCGTTATACATACTGACAGACAGATAGACATTTGTTGTTGATCACTTATTTAGACTTCTCTATGGTAGTAATGTCAGGTTTCAATGTTATATCAATTTTTGTTATATTCACGTATCCTAAACTTGCCCTAATAGTCCCTATAATCGCAAGTAAAAATGACAAATCTTATAAGAAGTACAAAAATATGTTAAATTTCTTAAAAAGAATTTTTTTTTCTTTAAAATTCTCGTCTCAATACGGCAACAAACCTACCCTTTATAAAAAATAATTTTTGTAATATTTGCCACGGCTTTTTTCATTTGGTCCCACAGTGCGTTGCTTCTTAGCAAAGTTGACGGAGGCAAACACATGTCTATGTAGGTAGTTGTAGATGAAATGATGGTTTGGATTTGTTTTAAAAACAATAAAAATGTATCTTTCAAGATTAATGTCAATCGAAAGCACCTGAACGCATCTTTTTTGGCTTACTTCGTGAACTGATTGATTGATGGTCTCAATCGTTCTGCTTCAATTTTTATCTGGTTTTGTGAAGGGGAGTAAGAAGGGTAATATTGTGTTTAACAACAACGTGTGATAGCTCCAGATGAATTGACTGATAGTAATTCCAAAAGATATTTTATTTAGATAACCATCGAGTTTGAGCCTTAAATTTAAAAGAACAAATGAAAATGTCATGAAAACATCCAAGTTTTATTTGCTATTATGAAAATTTAATAAGGCTTTGATTCAGGGTTCATGGAGTAACTCCAACAAGAAACATGAGGTGGAAAATATTATATTATTCAACATTCAAGCAATTCTGTCGTTTGTGCCTTCATCCCTTTTTATATTCTATTGCAGCTCAAAGGCAACTGTCGTGAAAATGTGAATTTAAGTATTTAAAGCAGGGGTCACACGCAGACAAGACAAGGGGAGAACACTCAATTGTCTTGTCCGAGCTTCTTGAACGGGGTCCTCAGAGATAGCTCGGAGGCTAGCTCGGAGGACAATGTAATGACAATTGTCTTGTCCTGGAAACAATTGTTCACAAGGAACAACGATTGTCTTGTCTCATTGTCTTGGCCTCTGCATGGCCCTATGTGAACCCCGCTTAAGTGAAGACTGATTTCAAAATATACAATATATATGGATTGTACTAACACTATTGTAGGTGTAGGACAGGTTCACCAATTTCGAGGAATTTTCTCAAGGAGCAAAACAGATTATTTACACTGGAGCTGAACAGAACTCAAATGTTTCTTATCTCAATGGTAACCAAATTTTTACAAAATTGTAAATGCCCCAGGTAAGCACAGAATAGAAAAGCAGCCCTCGGAGAACACTTTTCTGACGAATTGGTTGATGTTAATATTGATAATATTCCACAAAAAATTGTGTCTTATCGCCTTTCAGCACATCCGATATGCAGATATGTTTAAAAAATTCATTCTTTTAGGAATGAGAAATGTTATCCAAAATAGGTAAAACCTAAGGAAAACTCATGGAATATTGATTCGAGCTGAAAAGGGACTTTTAAGCTAGGTGATGTAATTTTCCGTTTTTTTAAAGCTCAGTTTCAGCTCAGTAGAAAAGCAGTAAAAGATTCAGGAAGCAAAAGCGAATTCCTACATGAACAAATAATTCAACAAAAATATTATGTTATGTCCCGAAGTCGGTTAAAATTGTTGTTTATATGTAAGCAAACCCTGGAATTCTTCGTTGTCGTCAGTGCCTACGCACGTATTTAATTATCAATGCTTGTTGACTTATTCGCAGCAAACTCCACCTGTCATCGAATGTATAAATGGTTTTATTTTGGATTGATTTATTTCTACATTCGTTCAGTCACAATATTCTTTACAAATTTTAATAAACACAAATCCGCTGGCCCAGAAACTATCCCCCTCTATTGCTCTTCAGAGGCGTTCTTCAACGCCTGCAAGACCAATGGTCCTATTTCTATGGGTCCTAAGTGTTCTAAGTGGAAGAGGCGAATCTTCTTCACCCTCAAACTATCGGCCACTTTTGCACTAATGAACCTCCCTTCCTACCAAAGTCATGGAAACGCTGTTTAATTGTCAGCTTAAAAAAATACCTCAAAGATTAAAAGCTTCTTAATGAGCGGTAATATGGGAGCTTCATGCCAAACTCTATCAAATGGCTTGGAAATATCAAGCGTAATATTTTTACTTTCACCAAAACGATGTAAAGATGCGAAAGCCATACTGTCGGTCATGAAAAAGCTTTCGGTCTTCAAGATATTTCTTAAGCTGATTGCTAATCAGCGTTTCCATGACCTTTGAAAGCAGGGACGTAAGTGCTATGAGTCGGTAGGAGGGGGGGAGAAGGGGTCATTTATTTTAGGGACAGACTGGACAAATGCTGTTTTCCATCTTCTAGGGAAGATTCCAGAAGAGTAGGGACGATGAAAAGCCTACGCAGTGGCTTTGCCAGTGTGGAAGAAAACCTATTCCAAAGATTAGGGGTATACCATCCCGGCCAGCGGATTTGCTTATATTCAGATCCTTGAAAACTCTTGCTAACTGCACGAGTGCGGAAAAAAATCTGTCCACTGGAAAAATTTACATTCTCAAGTACAGAAGGGGCAACGTTATTTTGAGGCAACATTTGTTGCTTTGTTTGGAACCGAAGATGTTGAAGAGTTTTTAATATTTTTTTACAAATGACCAAAAATTTTTACTGCCTTTGGGACAATGCAGAATTTTTTGCTGTAATTGTTGGTCATACAAAATATACAAAAATGTGGTTCTATTAATAACGGAGTTGTAGAAGTTCCTTGCTTATTTGTGCTTTTTCCGATTTTCCTCTGGACGGTGGCTTTGTAGTATAAACTTACTTCTTTAAGCCTAATAGCTTCTTTACACTAAGAGTTTAACTAAAAGTTTTCTTTGTGTTTATACTTTTTGTGTTTACTTTGCTAGGAATTTAAGCACGCATCCCTAGAAGAATCACATTTGTTATTTGTGTCTCGATCTCTGTGATCTCGACATACCTTCCTTCGGGTGTTGTCTGGCCAGAATAGTGGAGTCAACTGGAATTGTGTAAATTGAAATAGCCCGAAATAACCGTTTTGCGAGAACAATGGGAAACAATATTCGAAATGGAATCGGATAGCACATCAAACTCGTTAAAAGTCGATTTACTGCCAAAATTTGCGCTCCTGTAAATTAAACAATAATGAGAGTGAAATTCAGCCACGAGAAGTTAAATTCCGTGTTGGAATATTGTCCGTATTGGGAAAGGCTCTGGCAAGCAATATCATTCCAAGCAACCGTTCCACTGGTGATCTGATGGCATATCTCACCGAACAGTGGAACAAATCTTTACATCGCTTTGGTGAAAGTAAGATTATTGCTCTTGATATCTCCAAGGCATTCGATAGAGTTTGGCATGAAGCTCTCTTATCGAAAATGCATGCTTTTGGGATCGATAATACTCTTGTTCGTTGGATTAGAAGCTATCTTCTGGACCGTTCAATACAAGTTGTATTGGACGGATTCAAGTCTGATTCGCACAAAATAAATGCTGGTGTACCCAAAGCTCTGTTCTGTCTCCGACTCTTTTCCTCATTTTTATAAATGATCTTCTGTCTGTTTTTTCTAATCTACTTAACTGTTTTGCTGATCTACCTCAGCTTTTCACATTCGTTCAATAATTCACGTCCTTCGCCTTCGGACGTACAATTGCAACGGTGCCGTATGTCAAACTCATTAAACTCCGATTTATACAGCATTGTCAAATGGGGTAATAGGAATCGTGTGGAGTTTAATGCTTCGAAAACTTAATGCTGTCTTCTGTCGTTAAAGCTAAACATACCCCCAATGCCATTGTCCATGAATCGCACTTACATCGAAGAAACCGAAAAGCTCTCAGTACTCGGTATGTGTGTCAACGACGACCTCCGTTGGAACGACCATATATTTATATATCGGTGTAAGAAGTATTTTTCCGCATCTGATCTGGCTACAATCTATAAAGCGTTTATACGCTCTAAACTCGAGTATAACTCCCACCTCTGGACAGGTGCTTCGCAAACATCGCTACACCTGCTTGATAGAATAGAAAATGGAGCGTTAAGATTGATAGGAAATAGAAATGCCGCTGAAACAATTGCCCCTCTCGAACACCGACGCAATGTTTCATGTCTTTCCTTATTTTATCGTTTCTTTTACAAAAAATGTTCACTCGAAGTAACCAGTTGCATTCCTCCCCTGAAAAGTTTCTCCCGTAATACTCGTCTTGCAAGGAATGCTCATCAGTTCACCCTTGAACCCAATTTCGGACGTACCGTGAAATATAGGGATTCTTTTTTTTTGCCGAACAACACGAATTTGGAATAGTTTACCCGGCGAGATTTTCCCTTGCCATTTTGATCTGCAACATTAAAAACCAATGTTAACGACACCTCCTATCTCTCCCCTCCCTATCTTCCTAATGACCGCGCAGTGTGTAACATTAAAAGGGAAACAAGTAGTCCCTTGTGCGCGCGTTAATTATAAAAAAAAAAAAAAAAAAAAAAAATCCCAACATAAACGACCAGTCCGTAATGGGAAAATAGTAGTGGCAGCAAGGTATGCCAATGTAGAGAAAATTCTGATAAATCAGTCTCCAACCTCATTTTTACTCAGAACCAAAACAGCTGGCCTGTATTGTACAGTGGGGACGTGTAACGTCTAAGAAATTCTTCCTTAAGCCACGAACATTGGAATAGATGACAAGAAAGTCACTTACTATTCAATTTATACAAACTATACACAAATTGATTGTTGATTTCATCTACGAATTGCACAGTATTGTTTTTAAGAATTAATATGGGTATGCTGGACCTATCAATAAAGTTTTAAGCATAGATTATTTCTTTTGATTGAAGTGGATTCAATGTTTTATTTGAGTGTCATCTACGTAGATACCCATTGTAACATTATGGAAACTTCTGGTAAGTGATTTATAAAAACTGAAATGAGGAACGGACTTAATTTGTATCCTTGAGTTCCCCACTTAAGACTCTCATAAGCGAGAAGACATCAGAATCAGTGCATACGTGTTATCATCTTCCTTTCAAGTAGATTTCGACTAAAAGCAAATTTCTACAGATATAGTTAAAATTGAATTTAAGCATATTAAGGAAAATCTTGTAGACCAACACTGTCAAAAGCTTTTGAAAAGTCAAACTGACACACAATCGAGATGTTGTTGCACCTATGAATGAATCTTATGGAAACTGGACTAACTAGTTGTAAGTTAGTTGTTTTGACTTATGTTGTCATTCATGTCATCACGCATAATTATTTCGAAAACCTTCGATAGAATACAAATTGGTCGGAAGTCTTCAGAATTGATTCTATTTGTATTTTGGGTTGGGGAACGACTTTGGCGAACTTCCAAATAACCGGAAAACAAGCGTGCCCCGTGGCTTGGTGATTAGTGTCGGACTGCTAAGTGCAAGGCCGGGGTTCGACTCCCCGTCAAATCCACCTATTTTGCCAGAGTACTGCCTCTTGTGAGGAACTGACAACACCTCCAAGAGTAAAATTTATCTCGAAAAAGTGCATCTCATGTAGCCGTTCGGACTCGACGGTAAATTGTAGGTCCCTTCCATTCTTGCAGATTCACAACACACACATAGGAATGGTTGAGAGTATAAGCAAAGAATATTATGGACATATTTGCTTTTCTAAAATTGAAGATTCATCAATACATGGAACTCAAAAAAGGGTTGCTACTAATAAGCTTAAAACGTAAGTCCCCCCCACCCCTACAGCCGACTTCCATTTGATAATTCAGACAAGAATGTTTGAGAGCATAATTAATAGGATTACATCAGACGCGATATTCGCTAGATTCTATAAGATTAAACAAAGAGAAAGTTATTTCTTCTGCTGAAACAAGCTTGTGGTTTTGACAGATGCTAAATTGATACCAATCAACTAAACTGTCTTGGCAATAATTAATTGCATTGAATTATTCCTAAACAATTTTGTATCTATATTTTGTCAAACAGGGCGGAACGACAGACTATGAGATATATTTCAAAGTAATGTGTCTAAAAATGATTCTAGTTTGTTATCTTCCTCCGCCTTAAAGATACAAAATAAAATATAAAATAATCACCTTCCTTCCAGCAAACAATGTGTGCATCCAATAGATACTTGCCCCTCTATGAATCGGTATCTTTAGTCGATTTAGACTACCAAACCATGTAGGTAAATTTAACTTTCTT
Source organism: Platycheirus rosarum (assembly GCA_963971375.1). Taxonomy (NCBI): domain Eukaryota; kingdom Metazoa; phylum Arthropoda; class Insecta; order Diptera; family Syrphidae; genus Platycheirus; species Platycheirus rosarum. Next base: position 117,291,254 of record OZ020509.1, on the reverse strand, counting down.
CTCTGACATCTAATGCTGTAGCTACTCATTTGGACCGCGTGCTATGTTACCATCGAGGCTTCGAGGCCATAGAGATGTTCGGATGTATTGATGCTGCCATCATTTGTGGTTTCTTGTGTTCCGTTCGATGAGAGTGAAAGTTGTTGATTTCTTTTGCTGTGAATATTTTTAAGCACATTTATTTTTTTCTTTATAAAGAATTGTAGGTATATTTTTATATCATGGATAATTATCATTATATTTCCCCGAATTTTATTTCTGTTTGTCTTTATTTTTGTATAAAAAATAAAGTTTTATTTGGCTGCTTTGCGACGGTTTTTTTGTGAGATTTTCTACGAAATCGAAACTCAAAATCTTAATTATGATGTAAATTAGTTGGCAGTTGTGTTTTCTGTTGCCTAAGACTTCGATACAGTTATCGGGCAAAAAATAACTTTCGCTTTTCTCGTGAAGATACTTGTGTCTTATAAAGATACAAAAATGTTACTATAGGTCCCTTACGAATTAGCATCGGTAATGCGGGTATTAATACGGATATTTTTTTTTATTTTTTTTGAATAATTTGAATGTCGTAAGAAATTAGGTGAAATAAAAACTGTTTGTTTTTGTCACGTCTTGTTTTTTTTTTAACAAATTTAAATACTAATGCAAGAATTTTTTTTTTGTCTAAAGATGAAAGTTATTCCCGATTAGATGATCAAAACGAAATTTCACTCATAAATAAATTTAGAAATTAAAGATAGAAATGGTGAAAGAAATCCAGGTTTGTAGGCTTTTGGACTAAGAGTACAGATATTTTAGCATTTTTTATGATTTACAGACTCATCGTGTCAGTATGACTTTAATTCGGCAAGTTTCAACATTTGTCTGTTTAAGAATGTTTACAGAGTTTTAAGCACACAACTAATCCTTTTTACATGGTCACCTAATAATAGCAAACCTATTAATAGCATAATAAATATCACAATGCAAGATTATAACTTAATGTCCCAAATGAAACGAAATGAAATGAAATGAAATGAAATTAAATGAAATGAAATGAAATGAAATGAAATAAAATGAAATGAATTGAAATGAAATGAAATGAAATGAAATGAAATGAAATGAAATGAAATGAAATGAAATGAATAGAAATGAAATTAAATGAAGTGAAATGAAATGAAGTGAAATGAAATGAAATGAAATGAAATAAAATGAAATGAAATAAAATTAAATGAAATAAAATGAAATGAAATGAAATTAAATGAAATGAAATAAAATGAAATGAAATAAAATGAAATGAAATGAAATGAAATGAAATGAAATGAAATGAAATGAAATGAAATGAAATGAAATGAAATGAAATGAAATGAAATGAAATGAAATGAAATGAAATGAAATGAAATGAAATGAAATGAAATGAAATGAAATGAAATGAAATGAAATTAAATGAAATGAAATGAAATGAAATGAAATGAAATGAAATGAAATAAAATGAAATAAAATGAAATGAAATGAAATGAAATGAAATGAAATGAAATGAAATGAAATGAAATGAAATGAAATGAAATGAAATGAAATGAAATGAAATGAAATGAAATGAAATGAAATGAAATGAAATGAAATGAAATGAAATGAAATGAAATGAAATGAAATGAAATGAAATGAAATGAAATGAAATGAAATGAAATGAAATGAAATGAAATGAAATGAAATGAAATGAAATGAAATGAAATGAAATGAAATGAAATGAAATGAAATGAAATGAAATGAAATGAAATGAATAGAAAAGAAATTAAATGAAGTGAAATGAAATGAAATGAAATGAAATGAAATGAAATGAAATGAAATGAAATGAAATGAAATGAAATGAAATGAAATGAAATGAAATGAAATGAAATGAAATGAAATGAAATGAAATGAAATGAAATGAAATGAAATGAAATGAAATGAAATGAAATGAAATGAAATGAAATGAAATGAAATGAAATGAAATGAAATGAAATGAAATGAAATGAAATGAAATGAAATGAAATGAAATGAAATGAAATGAAATGAAATGAAATGAAATAAAATGAAATGAAATGAAATGAAATGAAATGAAATGAAATGAAATGAAATGAAATGAAATGAAATGAAATGAAATGAAATGAAATGAAATGAAATGAAATGAAATGAAATGAAATGAAATGAAATGAAATGAAATGAAATGAAATGAAATGAAATGAAATGAAATGAAATGAAATGAAATGAAATGAAATGAAATGAAATGAAATGAAATGAAATGAAATGAAATGAAATGAAATGAAATGAAATGAAATGAAATGAAATGAAATGAAATGAAATGAAATGAAATGAAATGAAATGAAATGAAATGAAATGAAATGAAATGAAATGAAATGAAATGAAGTGAAATGAAATGAAATGAAATGAAATGAAATGAAGTGAAATGAAATGAAATGAAATAAAATGAAATGAAATAAAATGAAATGAAATGAAATGAAATAAAATGAAATGAAATGAAATGAAATGAAATGAAATGAAATGAAATGAAATGAAATGAAATGAAATGAAATGAAATGAAATGAAATGAAATGAAATAAAATGAAATGAAATGAAATGAAATGAAATGAAATGAAATGAAATGAAATGAAATGAAATGAAATGAAATGAAATGAAATGAATTAAATGAAATGAAATGAAATGAAATGAAATGAAATGAAATGAAATGAAATGAAATGAAATGAAATGAAATGAAATGAAATGAAATGAAATGAAATGAAATGAAATGAAATGAAATGAAATGAAATGAAATGAAATGAAATGAAATGAAATGAAATGAAATGAAATGAAATGAAATGAAATGAAATGAAATGAAATGAAATGAAATGAAATGAAATGAAATGAAATGAAATGAAATGAAATGAAATGAAATGAAATGAAATGAAATGAAATGAAATGAAATGAAATGAAATGAAATGAATAGAAAAGAAATTAAATGAAGTGAAATGAAATGAAGTGAAATGAAATGAAATGAAATAAAATGAAATGAAATAAAATGAAATAAAATGAAATGAAATGAAATAAAATGAAATGAAATGAAATGAAATGAAATGAAATGAAATGAAATGAAATGAAATGAAATGAAATGAAATGAAATGAAATGAAATGAAATGAAATGAAATGAAATGAAATGAAATAAAATGAAATGAAATGAAATGAAATGAAATGAAATGAAATGAAATGAAATGAAATGAAATGAAATGAAATGAAATGAAATGAAATGAAATGAAATGAATAGAAAAGAAATGAAATGAAATGAAATGAAATGAAATGAAATGAAATGAAATGAAATGAAATGAAATGAAATGAAATGAAATGAAATGAAATGAAATGAAATGAAATGAAATGAAATGAAATGAAATTAAATTAAATGAAATGAATAGAAAAGAAATTAAATGAAGTGAAATGAAATGAAGTGAAATGAAATGAAATGAAATAAAATGAAATGAAATAAAATGAAATGAAATAAAATGAAATGAAATGAAATGAAATAAAATGAAATGAAGTGAAATGAAATGAAATGAAATAAAATGAAATGAAATAAAATGAAATGAAATGAAATGAAATGAAATGAAATGAAATGAAATGAAATGAAATGAAATGAAATGAAATGAAATGAAATGAAATGAAATGAAATGAAATGAAATGAAATGAAATGAAATGAAATGAAATGAAATGAAATGAAATGAAATGAAATGAAATGAAATGAAATGAAATGAAATGAAATGAAATGAAATGAAATGAAATGAAATGAAATGAAATGAAATGAAATGAAATGAAATGAAATGAAATGAAATGAAATGAAATGAAATGAAATGAAATGAATTAAATGAAATGAAATGAAATGAAATGAAATGAAATGAAATGAAATGAAATGAAATGAAATGAAATGAAATTAATAGAAATGAAATGAAGTGAAATGAAATGAATTAAATGAAATGAAATGAAATGAAATGAAATGAAATGAAATGAAATGAAATGAATTAAATGAAATGAAATGAAATGAAATGAAATGAAATGAAATGAAATGAAATGAAATGAAATGAAATGAAATGAAATGAAATGAAATGAAATGAAATGAAATGAAATGAAATGAAATGAAATGAAATGAAATGAAATGAAATGAAATGAAATGAAATGAAATGAAATGAAATGAAATGAAATGAAATGAAATGAAATGAAATGAAATTAATTAAAATACAGCAATATAAAATAAAATTAAATTAAATTGAACTAAATCAAATTCAATTTAAATTAAATTAAATTAAAATAAATTAAATTATATTAAATTAAATCAAATTAATATAAATTAAATTATATTAAATTAAATCAAATTAATTCAAATTAATTAAATTAAATTAAATTTAATTAAATGAAATTAAAATCAAATAAAATAAAATAATTCAAAATGAAATGAAATGAAATAATATACAAAAAAATTCAAGAAAATATTATAAAAAAAATAAAAAAAAATTAAAATAAATTAAAATAATAAAACAATAATTCTATTTATTAATTTATTAATAAAATAAAATAAAGCAACAAAAATTAAATAAAATGAAATAATATAACATAAAATTAAAATAAATTAAATTAAATACAAAAAAACTAAATAATAAAAAGTATATCGAAATTGTATAATTCAAAATGACATTAAAATTAATTGAAGTAAACCAATCCAACGTATTAGTAATTCAGCCCTATTTTCACTTTTATGCCTACACATATATTTTTTGCAATACTAAGGTAAATAAATCCTGTTCAACACAGAATTAGATAAACTTGATAGTAAATCGATAGACATAAATAGAAAATAAACTCTTATCTTACATTCTATGCACAAGAAAATAGCTACCGAAGGATGAAGTTTAAAAGTCTTTATGTTAACAAACCATTCTATTTGAATTAACAACCCGACCCAAATAATGTGTAATGTTGATGTTTTGTAAATATCCGTGATATGACATCAAATATCCTGACAAACACCATAGCTTTGATTATGAAATATACACACTCTTATCCTTTCTGAAATCGAACCATTATTTGACATACTTTATAGAAGCACCTTTAACAGAACGTTGATAGTTTTATGGTTTTATCGACCCAACTATCGAAATCCTCCTTTTACCTTTAATATTGCAGATGGCATTTATTGACTCTGTAGATATTGATTTTTGTATAACATATACAGACAAACGATTCCATGCTTAAACGCCTACTAATGTGTAGATTTGCTGACAAGTCAATAGTCTGACCAGCCAGAACGTTGTTCGGATAGGCATAACATACAAATTAATAAAACTTAATAACTGATATCGGATTCTATCATTTGTACGTTATGAGGCAGTAAAATTAAACGATATCAACATTAAGGTGTCGACAACAGGAAAATAATAATATTTTGCGTGACTGCTCTTTCATTCTTTTAGATTAGAGGAAGGCAAAATAATAAGTGTTTTTGTTATTTTTTTATTTATTTTATATTGCTGAACTAGCCCAAGGAGGAAGATATGTTTTAGGAGAAATCAAGCAGTTTTGAATTTATATACAGAAAACGTTTAAGGATTTAGTTTTAAAAATATTTAATGATTTCCTCTTGCTCTTATATTGTTTCCTCTTTGTATGAAAAAAAGCTTTTAGATGTAAGAAGCATTACACAAAAGACTTCACATTATAATTGTTATAGTGCAAGATGCAAACTTTTCGATGTTGTCTAAAAGCTTCTTCTGTTACAATGACTTCACTTGAGAACATTTAGCCCCAACCACATACATAATGGAAGACATAGTTGTTTGCGGCACATAAAACTCCAATACAACGTGGTTGAAAAGATAATTTATGATTCATGGTTTTAACGGTCTTAATCTTGCACTTGAAACCGCCCCGACGACGATGTTTAGTCATAGCACTCCACACCACCTATGTCTATGTACATACAATGGAAGCAGAGAGAGAGGATGTCATGCAGAATTATGAAGCCAATATTTTATGGTCTGATTGTTGGCTTGAAGCAAGCCAAGTGGGGAAACTAATTCTCTCTCCATGGATATTTTTATACTTTTTTTCGATCTTCTTTTGTTAATATAAGTTATCTTGTTGTTTAGGCCAAGAAGTGAAGAGGATAAATTTCCTTAAGAACATCAAAACCTTAGTTAATCAAGTGAAATGGTTTATAACCCTTTGCACCATGAACTTGAACCCATTTACTTTTGTATTTTCAAACCGAAGATTTACGAACATAGATTTATTGGTTCATTAAACACTCACAAGAGGGCAAGTAGGTGGAATGTTTGTTTACTAAGGGTTTAGTGGTGAACTATTATGGGAATTGGTTTTGGAAAGTATTATAGGTTTATAACATCCAATGTGAAGAAGTTGCTTTTGACCATTTCAAATATAGGTTAAAAAGCCTTTCTATTTACTATTATGAGTCTGGGAATCTAAAGGCATGAATGTATTAGTTTCTTACTCAAAATAAGATGAACGAACTCATAAAGTTTGACGAAGAAGACAAGAATGACTTAAAAGATTCTTGGAAAACTTAAATCAAAAATATACTAAAGAAGACACCAGAAATGTCGGCATTTGAAGACTAGAAAGAGAAAGTTATAGTCGAATTTTAATTTGCAACTGCAAAAGTACCTATATGTTAAATTCAGGAGCACACTAGTAATAGAAAGAAGCTATCAGGATTACTCAAGAAAAAGTGATATGATGTACTCACAGCCCCTACCCGTAAAATACCTGGTTTTGGATCATGAGCAACATGAAATCACTGAGATATAAAATGGTTTAGACGAAATAGCGGAATTTCTAAAAATTTCTAAAAATAAAACATCTGGGTGGAATATACCTGTAGCTCCTTTCTGCTGGTCGTAAAAGACGACTGAATATCAAATCCACGATACAAATATCTGGGTGGAGTAAGCGACACTTAAACAGCTCAAAAGTTTAAGAAAGGTAAGCGCAAATATTCTTGGATCAAACAAATGGGACCACACCTGAATTTATTTGGCCTCTGAAACAGTACAAAGCCGGGAGCTCTGCTTACATTTTTTGAGGTCAAACTGGTGAACTCCACAGGTTTAGCATTGCGGAAAAACAGAAATGTGAAATGTGGGAGAGTTGTGGTCCCAAACGCGATCATATCAATCTTCGGTTAAATAAGAAGAAGTTAGACTTTATGACTGACTGCTACCGTTAATCAATAAATTAGGGAGCTTAAGGATCTGGTACGTCTGCTGAGGCACACCAGTTCCGATTTTGGCTAATGTGTTTGATTGATGACTTAAGGTTTCGTCACACAATAAAAGGAGAGCGTTTCAAAAATTCTTGTTTTAAAAATTTCTTGAAAATATTTTGAGAGAACAGTTATACTATGAAAGGACAACACTTTCTGAAAGCTTTACTTTCCAGAAAGCAACATTTCTGAAAGTAGGTACTTTTCGGGTCGTCACACTATGAAAGTGAAAATATTTTCTGAAAGCACTTTCTGAAAGTGTTTTGTGTGTAAACGGGTACGGACTGTTTATTTGCCACTCTGGTCTTAGTTTTGTTTATTGATTATCTATAGAAGCTGCTAAATAAAGGTCGCTAAGAAAATTTTTTTGCGAAGAAGAATGATTGTATTTCAAGCAGTCAACTGTTATATAAATCATCCTACGGATTTCCCAGCATGCGATAGAAAAAAATGCGGTTAATCGTATGCCAATTTGGGTGCAAACGTTTAGGGAACTTGTGGTGCTGAAAAATCTGTAGACTAGTAAGCTTAACAAATTTATTTATTTCAACATTGGATTAAAACTTTTTGGAGCTGCAAATTGACTAAACACTAAAGCATTGGAAATGAACTCATTGAATTTATCACCACGTAGACCATTGACCATTTATTTCAACATTGGATTAAAACTTTTTGGAGCTGCAAATTGACTAAACACTAAAGCATTGGAAATGAACTCATTGAATTTATCACCACGTAGACCATTGCCCGGTTGTAAAATAGTCGTGCCAACGTCACATCGTTGAAAACACTTTTAGTATCGTTTAATGCTCTGGCGGTGTCTCAAAAAATCAATGGAACACAATCCTGTTAAATATATGCAGAAGTAAATATATTGCCGGGAGTTGTTAATACTCCAGCCATAAAAAACGCCGCGTTCACAAACATTTTCTGAAAGCGAAAAGCGTTCAGAAAATAATTTGCTTTCTTGATAACGCTTTCATGAACATCAATTATTTCACACTTTGTGAAAGCATTTTCCGGAGAGCAAATAGCCTTCAGAAAATATTTTCTGGAAAGTACTTTTTAGTTCGTCACACTATGAAAGTTTTGCTTTCAGAAAACTTTTTGCTTCCTGAAAGTACTTTCATTTCATAGTGTGACGATACTGTTACAGTTTTCATACGTTGTCGAATGCTTTTTCATCATCCAGAAAGCTTCCAAGGGTGGCAAGATGGCTATTGAGATCTTGTATTCACCGACATCTATGTTGTTTCTCTTTGTCACATTAGATTCATTTATAAAAAAGCTAAATAACTTACACTTTTCCTTTATAATAATCTCACATTATACGTCCGTTCAGTATACTGAGCTTTTTTTTTTTTTTTTTTTTTGTTTTTTTTTTTTAACTAAGTGTCTGTAAGGCACATTGCCTTTTAGTTGGTCCAATCTCCGTAGGAGCTATTTTTGGTGCAATAGCGTTGATGATTAATTTGGGGAAGAATTTGATGACTAAAAAGTAGCTTAACTATGCGGGCGCTCTCAATAAATCTGTATCTTATTTAACTGCCTTTCGGCCTAAAAAACAACATCAATTAATATATATATCTAGTGAGTAAATCGGTATCGGTATCTATTTTATGCTACTTAAAGAATAAATTTAAAATAACTTAAAATAAACCTATATTACTTAAATCAAGAACAGCAATTTTTTTTTGTTAATTTTTTGTTGGTTATTTTTTTTTGTATTTTTTGGTGTAAAAGCAGATCATAGGCGAAATTTCGTGTATACCGAAGGAAAATATTAAGTTCTAACTGACCTGGAACTGATCAATGACTTTTTACCAATTCCGGTCGGGCACGGCCATACTGAACCAGAGGCGCTTTGCTACGCTCCCAGCTACTTTGTTTCGGTCGTAAGAGAGTCGCCTATTGACTGCTCTGCGGCCGACATGGTAAATAAACGGAATCGCCGATCTATCCTGAATCAAGGTATGTCTATTAGTTGAGTTCAACGCCCTGCAATGTGTCCGCGAATGAGCTTAATTAAAAAGTTATCTATCCTATTTCTATTGGCCCCGTTGTAAAGAACTTCGTTGGAATAATAGTGTTTGTACTCCGACTCCGTCGAGATATGTAAGTGCGAAGACACTGTCTCTCGAATACCAGAATCTTTTCCATAAGAGATGGTGCAACGTTGAACAACACAGTGCATCCTTAGGCAATCATCGTACTTATGAGGGCCATGTAGCAAATCACCTTTACCCTGCTTTCAAGGGTGCTATAAAACAACCGTCTTTTCAGGGTAAAAGCTACCCTAACCCCGGCCAGAGCAGGCTCTACATTTCGATTGAAATATAGATACCAATCCAACCAGATACCAAGGTATTTTACTGCATCTTTACTCGCCAGTGGATGTCCATGTGTCCCTGCGATCACTAGCTTGTGGGAGTTCTTTCTCGTAGAAGCCCTAGACAAAGGAGTTCTAAACACAATAGTTTCACACTTCTGTTAATTGATTTTTAACTTCCAATTATTGTGATATTTCTGAATCTTGTCAAAGTCACTGTGCAATAGAGCTTTGACCACCTTAACTTTTAGAGTTGTTCTATACGCAATTAAATCGTCAACATACTCAATTTTATGAATTAAGCTCCCATTGAGATCGCTGGTGTAAGGACGCGGCATGAATTGTGTAATATCCCGCCTTAAAGCCGAACCGTATTATAATTTTTTTTGTCCCCCACCCACTTGTCTGGTATTATGTTTTTGACCACCGCCCACTTGAAAAAAATCTATTTAGAACTTTTTCGAATACTTTTCTAAAACTCGCAAGAAGACTTATCGATCGGAGACTCACCGGATTGGAATCATCCTTTACAACAGATGTCTTCCAACTCACTGCATTCAGACTTTTCTCTTAAAATAATGCCAATTCCAGGAATTATTGTGATTTAACCTCAATATTCGTGAATCCGAAACACGCCTCAATGTCAATACCTTATATCTTACCAATTTAAAACAAACAAGCAAGACTGGGTCTAATCGTGGTTTTAATAAATTTGCCCCATCTATTTCTTCCAATTGAATTGAGTATCAGCAAGCAAAAAGATTAAAAGCACAAACTTTTCCAATTACATTCAATTAATATCGTGCAAATTCTTTTAGCATTTTGTTCAATCAAATCATTATTAATAAACTACAAATCCAATTTTCGTATAACCCTAAGCCCGTGCAAAAGTAATTACTGTTTTCGAAGTATTTTTCCTTGAGGACAAACTTTTCAAAAACAATAGCTTCGTTGTCGTGGTTTTTGTCGTCATCGAATATTAATTCAGCAGTCAATCCTCGAGGCTTACAGGAAGGATAAGATTGAATAGAAATTTAAATAGAAAAACTTATGGACTGAATAAATCTACATCCTATTTGAGGACATTCCAGAAATTTAAATTTTTTTTTCACACAATATCAACCGTTTTAAAGCGAATTTACTTTCTCTGGTCTATTTTTTCAAAGGGCCTTCTCGGCGTATGAAATAGTTGAATATTGTCTGCAGAAGTACTCTTGAAACAGCCATAATGACAGACAATTGTGACCCAGAAGAATTACAGTAACAATAACTACTAAATACTAATGCGACAGAAGAAGTAAATCACAATCACAGCAATGAAGGTCTTATTATTGTTGATTCTGAGGGAATAAATTCATACTAGACGGTTCCGCTGTCAATAAATGACTGGCCCGGAACAAACATTTGTGCCATTTCTGTCTGCATTGCTATGGCTCTAGGGCATAAGCAACAGTGGGTCAAAACCAAATGGGTAGATATATTTTTTTTAAATAAATTGCAATAAACCTATCTTTTCAAAACTTGGTACTCCATTTCATACCATATCAGGGTTTAATATTTTTTAAAAATTAAATTCTGATTTTACGAAATCCTTCAGGAAATTCATGTTTTTTCATCTTTTTTAAAAAAATCATGTCAACCTTGATCCCTGCCAATAAGCTTTAATAAAAATAGAGTTGTATTTTATAAAAATAAGGTTTTTTCAGAAAACTGCTGCAAAAAATCAATATGATTTTCTTACAAATGTATAATTGACTGACTGTACTTTTTTAAATGTAACTTCTGAATTCACAACCATGACCACCAAGAATTGAATCGGTTCATTTTTATTGACAAAATGCGTGGAAGCTATAAAATGTACAATTGCACTTCAGATTCTATTCAGTTGTGCGTTAAATTTGAAGATTTAAAGATTAATTTAAAAAAAAAATATAGATTATAATGACGTATTTCGTGCGATTTATTGTTCCACTTCTGGTGTCCTTAATTTTTCCTTGCGTCACAGGAAATGGTGATTGTGAAGAAGGGATTTTTTTTATGTGTCAAAATGCTCAATATATTCACAATTTTCTGGATAAACTAAATGAATTTAAAAGTCCATACGAAATAATTCCAGGATTTGAAATTGTCATGAAAAATAGTTCGGATTCGGATACCATGAATAAAACATCTGCTGAAGATAAATCTATAATCGGAAGAATAATAAATTATTTTCAAAATCATGAAATCAATATTAAGCCATCGCAGATATTGGGCACGGGTATGTGGTGGGAATTATTCGACAATAAAATAAACGAGGAACAGGTTACTGGTAAGGAAAAAAATAAAAAAAAAACAATACAAAATTAAATTTAATTAAATGATATAAAAAATATAATAAAATAAAATAAAATGAATAAAAAAAATAAACTAAAAAATAAACAATACAAGGGGAAATTAATTAAAACGAAATAATTTAAAATAAAATAAAACAAAATAAAAATAAATTGCACGACTGGATCGCACGTACTTGCTCTTATGTGCGGTCACAGCTTCGAACAAAATTTGAAAAATATTAAGGGAATTTCAAAGTTCTTATTTTTGAAAAAAATACATAAAATAGTTTTCAGCAGAAAAAATTATACGCCATTTTATTTCTTTAGAAAATGTGAAAAGTGCATTTTTTTTACATCGTTTGAACGGTTTTCATTAAACAATTTTTTTTTTAATTTAAAGAAAAATAATTCAAGAATGTTAACTTGAACCCAAAAATTACTAAAATTAAAAAACTAAGGAAAAAATTCAAATACCCGTTTTCAAAATATCGATTTTTCAAAAAAAAAAAAAAGAAATATTAAAAAAAATATTAAAAATACAAGAAAAGTTATATTCGAAAATATTTTTATGCCGAATCGGTTTGGCTATTGAATATCAAATTTAATTGTAATTGGCTAAGCAGTTCTCGAGAAAGTCGAAGAAAAAAAACGGTCGTATGGGAGCTGTCGTTATAGAACAAATTTCGAAAAATTCCGAGATACTACCAAATAAATACTAAATACCAAGCTTGAAGCAAATCGGCCCATCCGTTTAGGCATTAAAGCTTCGAACAGACAGACGGACGGAATTTCCGGACCCATACTTTTTTCGACTTCTCTATCATCGTAATGTTATGTTTGATTGTTAGAATTTTTTTTCACGAATCTATAACTTGCAAATAAAAAGAAAATAGAATAAAATAAAATAAAATTAAATTAAATAAAATAAAATTAAATTTAATAAAATAAAATCATGTAAAATAAATATATAAAATAATAAAATAAAATTATATTAAATTAAATCAAATAAAATAAAATAAAATAAAATGAAATTAAATATAAGTTTCCTGTTTTCAGAGGCCCGAAAGAAAGATAACAAAATGCACTTGATAGCCATATCCATGTTATTTGGAAAAATAATTGCTTTCTTAAAAATAGGTGCCATTGCAGCCTTAGCTATGAAAGCACTTGGTATAGCATCAGTAGCTCTTTTCATAACTGGAATGGCAGGTTTAAAAAGTCTGCAACAAAGTGCTGAAGGAACCAGTCATCATGTGCAATATCTTTCTGATGGAATACATCGCAGACGGAAAAGAAGTTTTGCTCCCTATTTGCCTCCAGCAGTACCAATTTCATATAAAAATACAAGGAAATTTATTAAATTTTAAGGACAATTGTTTATATGGAGAACTATTTATTTTCAACTAATTAATAAAGTATCTTATTTATTCTTAAATTTACTATCCTCGGCTTCTTATGAACACACGCCTGGACGTTAGGTGATTGTACCGAACTAATTGTTTTGAATTTTGAGGCTTAACTATTAGTCATCTTTGAAAGGACATTCTTTCTCGGACTAAGAGGTGCATTTACAGTCGCGTTTTGTATTTCCAAAGTGCCTTAATAATAAATGAAATAAATCAAATCTGATAGACACCGACAAAAGAACATGACGCGTGCCTATTTTTTTTCTCTTTTATCTTACAAAATTAAAATTAAAGTTTATCTATACATTGAAAAATTATTATTTCTTTTAAATTACTTTTTATTCAACTAAATAAAATTTTAAGAACCTTACCATATGAATGCATCAACGTCCATCTATAAAATGCAGGCTTATTGAAGACACCAGCAGTTATTTATGTAAAAGATACAATTGCTCAAAATTTCTTCTAAATTTCGTCTTCTCAATAAAGAGAATCCAATCTTTGCAGCGGAGAAAGTTTTGATATTGTAAAGAAAATAACCTCCACTCCATCACTTTCTCAAGCCAACTTTCTTGACTAACCCCTCTGTTGCACACCATCTTTGAATGTATATAAGATAAGATGAACGTGTGGGTTGGGGATATTTACCATGGACCACTATATTATCGAACTTACACTTCACTCCTTCAAATATGGTACAGTAGGTCAGTGACCAATAGCCATGGCAAGGTCCACCAATATCTTACCAAATATGGTTAAATTCATTCATTCGACTTACACAGTCGGTTCACCATCATCTGGCTGTAGATACAAAGATACAGATACTGATTAAGAAAACGTTCGCTTTCTTCTCAGATTAGCAAGAGAGACTATTCCAGTCCACTAGAGACTCGAGGCTGGACTATTTCCCTAACACGGGAGTACGAAGCCAATTTGTCACGGTTCCAAGCCTTCGCTTATGCCGCTAACACTAACAGCAAAAGATAGTAGGTAAGCCAAGCCACAGACACCGGTTACCATTGAATATGTACTCAAGACCAGCTATAAGGTTGTGTGCTTCAGGCTTTCGATTCAATTCAGCTCAGCAAAAACCGGCAAGCAGCACGTGCCATTTGTAATTTTGGATTACAAATTGTTGGATTTTTTTTTATATTTGTGTTTACGAGACTGTGTACCTACTTAGGGTACATAACTTCTTTTTCTTTTTAGATAAATGGCCATAAAATGTGTTAAGCATTTTCATGGTGTTTTGGGTTATCTAATGAATTTATTATGACCTACCGGCAAATTGCATGGATGAGCTTGCGTTGTGCCGCCTTGCGGAATAAAAGTAAGGTTATAAATGTGTTTATTGGAAGAATTAGGATCACCGAAATAATAGTTTGTAAAACGTAAATTCCAATTTCAGGTGTATAAATTGGTTTCATAAATCAGAAGTACGTACGTTTATTGTATACATTTCTCAGTATAGCTAGTAATTGTTACAACTTTATGTCCAAATGAATAAATAAGAAAAGTGAATTTATGGTTTTGTGAGCCTCTCGCAATAGGAATAGGTCCATGCCTATTGGCTTTTTGCCAATATGTAAACAGGTAAAATTGGAAGTTCATGTGTACAGAATGGGGAAACCAAAACATATTTCTATTCATTGTTTAGTCGGCAAAAGCTGAATCAGTTGTCTTCAAACATTACATTTAAGCTGTTTCCAGATTTATCGGTATCTGTTATGCATATTTAACGAATTAATGAACGAATGTCGATATTGTATTCATCTCCTCATTTGGCGGTTTATTTTCGACACAGTTTTACAGAATTGCCGTTTAATGCGTTTTGCGAAAAAGATTGATGGACGTGCAGCCTACGGGAGTATAGAAGTGTTGTAATTATTTACCCTGACTTCCGCTGGAAACAAGGCTTTACTAAATTTTTTAACAAAAATTTGGCTGACTTTGAGGAGCGAAAAGGATATTCCCTCTTAAAACCTTTAACAATCTTCCGAATCCATGATAACGAAACTATCAACGAATATGGCTAACCATTTACGGAGTCGTCACAGCTAGCCGATGTCCTGGTCCCATTTAAACACTTCAATATTAAACGTTGCGAGTGTAGTTTGAACCAATTCACTTGGCCATTCTACTGCGTAGCTCTCTTCAATTTTTTCTGCTCATCTCATGAATTTTGAAAGATACAACAATCAAGTTCCAGCGATGGACTTTCTTTACATGAGGTATGATTATAACTTATTGACATATTTTCAAAAAAAAAAATATTTCATCTCTGGTATTGTACTCATTAAATCTCTTGCGCAACATTATTTAGTTCTCTTAATCCTCTCTCTGCGCAACCGTCCATTGACCAAATGATTTTGTTAAAGCCATAGAGTAAAAATATTACAAAAGAGAAAAATCTTTCGTACTTTTCAGCTTGTTGGCATTGTAAAGGGAAGGCAGTAGATTTCTCTCTTTATATAAATGTTACTTTATAATGGTTCAAGCTAAACCAGACTCCTGCGAAAGGAAGCCCATAGAGCTGTGTCAATCGTAATTGATTCGGTCTTTACGACCTGTTCACTGAAAAGTATTGACTGCAATCACACTTCCATAACTCGCTTGTTCACAATTTCAATACTTTTCAACTGAATGAGAAAGATACGATGCGGAAAACGAAACTGAAATTCAATCAATCATTGAATGCAATACAGAATACACAATACATAAAGAACCAAACCAGATAGAGAATGATTGAAATAAATGAACGAAACTAAAGTGAAACTGAACTGAAATTTAAATAATTTTTTTTTGCACAGCAGAGAGTGAGAGAATAGAGAGACATACACAGAAACACACACTCAACTGGCGGAAGACGGATATCGGTGTCGGATAGATCCAAATTCAGAAATCACATTCACAATTCACAACACATTTCCGTAACCGGTCTCGGTAGAAACTGAAACGAGTGAAAGAGAGTAGATATGGGATTGATTGGTAAAATGATTGATTGAAAGGACCGAATCTTTGAAATGACCGAATCATGAACGATTGAATCTTTTAAAATGAATGATTAAAACAGCTCCCATAATGAAACATAGGTATCAACTGATGGAGTCACTCATAATAAAATGAGCCACGCTTTTATGTCTTCGCCGCTACTCATGTATGATGACGATAGGAAAGTATCGATTTGCCAAATCTCCTATCTTTGTTTTTAAAGTAGACAAAGTGATACAATTAATATTAATAACAATATAAAACCATATTTAATTTTGAAAATCAATTGAATCACAAAGTGTACCGATTTCAAAAGAGCTTTTATTTCGTTCTATAAAAAAGAGAGGAAAAAACAGGAGCTTCATTTTCACGATAATTAAATAATTCATTCGGTTGTTTTGTTTTATTATCTGGAAACACTTCTTTGTTTAACTTCTATGTTTAACTTACACATTTTGCATTTTTTGGTTAGCATAACTCTTAGTACTTAAAATTTAGTACACCAGGCAGAAGTGAAAATTCTTTTACCAGTAGCAAATTCACGAGGTATTAAAAAATCAGTTTTATTTTAAAGAGCTGTCGTTCGAAATAAATTTAATTATATATTTATATTAAACAAAAGTTATGTACGCATCGAACCCGGGTCCGTTGGCACCAATAATCTGGGTAGTTTTTTAATCATTATTATTCCATTAAATCTTATAACTATTTTAGTCTAGGCAAAAATCTTAAAGACAAGTTAACACTATCAACTTAATTAACTTACTAGCCATATGCGGGCTCTTAATTAACCTATATCTTAATTTTAATTCCTTTTCGGCTTAAAACTAACTTATATTTAAATTAAAACTAGCGGGTTTTATTCTTTACCCAGACAAATAAAAAAACAGGGTAAACTTTATCGGTTTGTTTTCTTAACATATCTTAAAGTACTTAACATTTTTATATGCGATAGTCGACTTAAATTATCTGGTTTCATTAAGCCATAAAAACTGGTGGACCTGATTAATGACTTCCTTCCGATCCAAATCGGGCACTGCCCTACTGAATCGGAGGCGCTCTATTCCACTTCTAGCGAGTATGTCTCGGTCGGAAAGGAGCCGCCTATCGACTGTTCTGCGGCCGACGTGGTAGATCAACGGAATCGCCTATCTATCCTGAATCAGCCCTCGACTATCTAAGTATAGGAAAGCCTCGGGGGAATAAAACAATCGAACGTGTACTTTCGAAATATTGGGGGTAATAAGCCCCGAAGATTTGTCCATTAGTTTAGGTCATCGCCCTCTTGCAATGTGTCCGCGAATGAGCTTAATTAAAAAGTTTTCTATCCTGCTTGTATTGGCCCTGTTGTATAGGACCTTGTTAGAATAATAGTGTTTGTATTCCGACTCTGGTGTCCGAAACAAATGCGAAGACACTGTCTCTCGAACACCAGAATCTTTTCCATTAGAAATGGTGCAACGTTGAACCACACACGGCACCCATAGGCAATCATCGGCCTAATGAGGGCCATGTAGCAAATCACTTTCACCCTGCTGTAAAGGCGGCTGCTATAAGACAACCGTCTTGTCACGGCAAAAGCTCCCTTAGCCCTGGCCAGAGCAGCCTCTACATGTCGGTTGAAATATAGAAACTGATCCAGCCAGATGACAAGGTACTTTACTACACTTTTACCTGCCAGTGGATGTCCATGTGGCCCAGCGATCACTAGCTTGTGCCAGTTCTTTCTCGTATCCCTAAAAGCCCTAGACACAGGGGTCTAAACAGGTTAGTTTCACAGTTTTGAATGTAAACTTAAGCTTCCAATCATTACAATATTGCTGAATTTTATCGAAATCACTTTGCAAGAGCCTGGGCCTGTTCTGTATGCAATTAAATCATCGGCATACGCAATTGCATGAGGTAGAGTCTGGGACGCTAACCGCTCTGCCAAACTCGTTGTGGAATTCGTAGCAACAAATCAGTATCACTTTTATCTAATACATGGAATCTTTGATGTTCAATATACGTATATATTATGCGTTCATTGAATAATATCAGATCTGAGAATCGAAATCGTATAGGATAATTAACAAATATTATATGTATAAGAGATGTACAATACTCCACCGAGATATGTAGAAAAAACACGTTCAATATACGTATATAAAAACGGTTGGATTCATCTTTATCGTTTAGAAGGTATATGTTTCGTATACATATAATAAATGTAAATTCGATGTCAAATGTTTATATATTATAAAAATATAAAATTCTTTTACTGTATTATTAATTAAATAGATCTACAATACCCATTCAGTTTATGTCTAATTCAGGTTTATCATAGACGTACGCATATTATATGTATATTAAACCTTCTTGTTCTATCTGGGTGTTTGCATGAAATTATTCTTATACCCGTGACGTCTGGTCAAATCGCATGAGTTTGGTGGCCAATTCGCGTTACCTTACTATCAAATTAATTAATGCAGAATGCACGTCGTCGTCGTTAAGAAATTGGTGATCATCATCGTATTTATAGCACCCGCCATTGTAATTTGAGATCCTGGGTCAACGTCTTTGAAATCAGGGAAAGGCCGAGTTCTTCTCCACGACGAGAAATCGAGTGCCTCGGGTTCTGCTGTACATAAGGCCGTCTTTTGGGGGCCCTGGGCACTTTTCGAAAATGGGGCCCCTGTATGATTATATAAAAATGTTATGTTGTGTAATAAAGGTATACAGAAAAAATCACATAACTTTGAATTAATATTAATTCCTTTAATTTTTTTAAATAAATAATATTTTTTTAATTCATTAAAAAATTATTGCAGCATTTAAAACATAAAAATAAACGTTAACAATTTAAAAATAAAAACAAACAAATAAATATTTCATATAAAAATTCAAAAATAAACAAAATTTGAATAACAGAAAATTAAGTTAGTTATTAAGAATATAATTTAAAGAACAATAGGAACCTATATTGATATTCGAAAAGTGACACAGACTATATTTTTTCAGGTGAAAGAGAGGAATGTTTATTGAAGGAGTCTTTTTCTTGATATGAAATTAGCAAAATCATTGATCTTCAAAATCGATGCCTCTGAAGATGTCGCTTTCGATTGACATCAGCGACAAACTAGTCAATCTTTCTTGAATCATTGTTGTAGTTCTGAGTTCGTTTTTTATTCTTTTTAACTTACAGAAGGAACGTTCCCCACTGCAATTAGTCACCCTCATACTTAAGAAAATTATTAGTGCAATTTCAACATTTGGAAATTCATCTTCAATTTTATTTGTTGTTGTCGTTCATCCGACGGATAATTAAATCACCTATGTACGAGTTACTGCGTTGATGCAAACTTGTATACGTATACTCGTATACGTATGCGTTGCAAATATAGAAAGAAACACCATTATCTTTATTTTTCCACACAGTGATATTCAAAATGTGTGCGATTTTTTTTGTTTCTGTCAGAAAGCAAACTGCATTGCCACTTAGTTAGTTATTCACAGCGGAGCATTGTCTATTAGGGTAGGTCGAATTTTTTCTTCTTCTCAAATTCAATTGTAATAGTGATAATATATTGTGTTATTGGTTCAATTACAAACCAGTAAAATATTATTGTTTTATATTCAGTTTAACAGCCCGCGCATTGATTTTTTATTTTGATTCCAACTTGTTAAATTGAATTATTGTTATAGGCAATAAATTTGTAAATCAAACGGAAATTATTTTTGTCGTGGGTACAACCTTTTAGTTGATGTCCCGCATTTGTTAATCAAATCAACTTAAAATGAACCGAAATACTTTCAAGAAACCATAAGTTTTAGATATTGCCGAGTGTGTGTCTCAAAAAGTTGAAAATATTTGGGCAAATGCGTCCCTTCCTACGGTTTCACACACTTTAGCTTACCATTTAAAATGCAAAAATATCATAAAACCCAACCCTTAAAAAAATTATCAATTGAACAGAAGAATGAATTTTTACAGAAAGGCCAAGTTCTTTTCGATATTTGTTCTTGTAAATGTAAGGAAATTCATATTTGTTGCTGTCAAAGAAAAAACAAGGTACCAAAAGAAGAGCACGAGTTTTTACTTGATCAAAGACAAGAAAGAAAAATGCGGATTGGTGGAATAGATAAGATTCAAACAACAAAATTACAAAAAAGTTAGCACGAGCCTCTTATAAAACAAAGTCTAATTCAAGCCCAAAAATAAATCAAGATGAGTGAGAGCAGGTGCTGGTGTCATCTTCGAGTGACTCTGAAGGCAATCTATCTTCGTCTAATAGGCCTAACTTACCTCCTACATCATATGCAATGAAAACAACGTTATCAGCTAAAAATTTGCCTACGGTGTCAAAAACCTGCGACCGTTATGATATTTCAGACAGAGCAGCCGCTGCAATTGTTTCTTCAATATTTCACGATATATCTTCTGATTTTAATGTGGTTGACACATCCAAAATTCGGCGGGAAACGAAAAAAGAACGTAATGAATTATGTAAACAACAAACGCAGCTTCACGTACCAGCTTAATATTTTGATGGACGGAAAGATAGGATGCTAAATATTGCCAGGAAAGGAGCAAAAAGATACAGAAAAACAGTGATTGAGGAACACATATCTGTTGTTAAAGAGCCAGATTCAGTTTACAGTAGTTACGCTATCCCAGTTCAAGGTGTTGCCAAAAGTATTGCAGAGTCGATTTATGTATAATTATTATTAATAATTAAGATGGTGTTACCACTGGTCCATCTTCACATGCTGGTCCTATTGACAAATCATTAGAAAATTGCGAGAAATCACCAACATAAAGTTATGACAAAATAAAAGTTGAACTGCCAGAATTTAATTGAAGATCTAAAATTCAGTTATAAGTGGAAAATGCCTTTTCGATTTGGCCAATAGGTTCCCAGGTAAGATGTCCCATGCCTGATGGTTAACAAAAGCAACTAGAATTTTGAGGTTGTATGTTTCTACATCAACTCCATCAAATAATCTAAGACTTTTATCAGAATATTGTGTGAAAGTATACGCTCTAGGATGGTTTCAAATAAAAACAAATCCGACTTGCAAAGATGGGTCTAATAATTTGTGGAAATTAATTAAAAGCTCTAGATATCTGCCAGCAGAGTTAAAACTAATAGTCGACCCCGTAATTCAAGGGAATGCCTATTTTGCTTACCCAGAGAATCTGCTTTTGTCAATGTTGTCAGATGAAAACAAAACAGTGAAAGAATTAGCTGCCAGGAGAATACTTAAAGCACGCAATTCACCTTATACAGGTAAGCAGCCTCGTATGTTTGAAGTTCCACTTATCAATTTTTATGCCAAAAGCTATATTGACCTCATCGATTGGCAACAAAACTTTTACGATCCTCCAAGCCTTCTTAAAATTAATAACCAAGAAATAGAAGATGTTATTGAGTCTAAGGACAAGGCAAACTTAATTTTCTTAAACCTACCATGCCATACGCAGGCAGTCGAACGTTCGGTAAAAATATTGACGGAGGCATTAATGACCGTATGTGAAAAAAAAATCAAGAGAAGGCTTAATCCAGGCGAAACTTGCCTCCAGAAAACTTATGCCCCAATTTGAGAGTAAACGAGATTTTGTGCCCAAAACATAAATTTTTTTTACTACTTATGATTTTTACTACCAAATTTATGTTCTACGTTGATTGTTAATAAATTTAATGAATTTTTTTTCAATTTTAAAGATAAACAATTGTTTCTTAATAAAATATTTGAGCTCAACTAAATGTTTTCTTTTTTGAAACCTCCAAAACTTTGAATCACATGCACGGGCTAAAGATATGACTTAATTTAAAAAAAATGATCACTTCTTATTTCTATAACAAAAGACAGCATAATATTACTATTACAGTATGATCAACAAAATTTTATTTTTTTCCATACAAAAGCGATTCACACTATTGCCTAAAGGTACTTCATATTTCTGTTTTAATTTGAATATAATTTCGCAGGGAATGTGATTTAAAATGTTCAGCAAAGGTTGTTGTTCAGCAAAGAAAGTACGAGTTCTGATCATTCTTTATGCATCTAAAATTGTATCGAAATATTTTTTTCTTGAAAATAGACCAATAGAGGTTGAGTAATGTTTCAGCAATTTGGCGGCCCCTGGTGATTGCGGGGCCCTGGGCCCGGGCCAAGTGGGACCAGTGCTAAAGAGTGGTCTGGCTGTACATTTGCACCTAACGCGGATTGCTGTTCAATCGTGCAACTTGCCATTGTGATTTAACATGAATAACTGAATAATGAACAACAGATTTTACACACATGATGGTCGCAACATGGCGCCAAAATCTACACACGCCAATTGGAAAAACCTCATAAATATTATATCCCACCAAAAACATTTTCATGTGAAATATTACCAAGACGAGACCAGATGACTCGCACTTTCAAAAAGTTATCAGACCTTATGTAAAGCCAAGCTTCTAACTCTACAAGGATTAGATTCACAAACTTTAAACCTTAACCAAAATATGTAGCATAAATATATACATTTTTTTCTCCTCCAGAACATCCAGCCATAACATAAAGTGTTCGTTGGTTAGAAGATTATAAAACCTTCACTTATAATGGCTCCATTGTCAGCAAAGAATATTTGATTAATTTCCGGGTCCTTCATCCTGTTCTCTAGCAGAAAGCCAAGGTATTTAATAAAGACAAGTTAAAAGTTTTCAAAGCTTTTCTTCTTTCTAATTCCAAAAATACGAGAGAATTGTTTGTTTGTAGTGCTTCCTCAGGAAATATGCTTTTCATTTTATAAACCTTCAAATGTTTTCTGACCACTGCAACAAGACAAAGTTTAATTAGTTGCACTTCAAATTTAATTTTGGTCATAATATTTGAAACTTATCTACAATTTCATGAGTGAAATAAACCGATCTACAAGAAAACCAGGAAAATACAAAAGCCTTCCCATTTTAGAAGGCTTTGGCTTAGATGTGACCACAGGTTGAACAGCGTGAAGGTTGTATGGAAAATAAATCCAACGAAGCCAGATGATTTATTTTCCGTTTCAAAACTTCTGAAAACTTTATAATACCATTGCATAATTTTTCAAACCCTAAAATACATATTTAAATAGTCTTTTTTCACAATCCTTGCGAATTGTCTTGTTATGTATCCAGGATGCTGCATTTACAGCAGTCATTCTACAAACACAAATATGAATGTTATTTTTCCAGGAACTTAATATTTACTCTGCAAAAGGCAGACTATTACTTTACAGTTATTTTTTTAAGGATAAAAAGGAAAATCGTATCTACTGTTTATTTTCCAAAAATTCGGGTGTGCTCGTATTTTAGAGTTCGTTTTAACAAGGAGAAAAGACTTTTTACGTAAACCTATGGGAGTAATGAGGTTGGATATAAACTTTTGTAATTTACTAAATATTTTGATGTATGGTTTTATTCGTTTTAATGTCTGAAATATTATAGTTAATCAGTTAAGAACTAGGGCATTAGTTTTGTTGCAGTTAAATGCTAGAATTGAGGTTGTTTTAACAAAAAATTTGATTATTATGAATTTATTTTCTAATAAATTGCAAAATACATCAATTTACGCAAATATCTCTAAAGTCGAAAACATTCAAAATAATTTTCAAAGCAAGATTGATAAATTTTCAGCGTTATGCTCGGATAATTAGATAAATAAATAAATCTTTATGAGTGTGAACATTTTTAGTTATTTATTTATTGATTTATTTATTGAATGCATGCACAGTAAGAAGCAATATTTTAACAAATCTTATAAATTAGTTTAACTACAACGGCAACGCTATAGAAGGATAACCACTACGGCAATACTCTAGAAGGAGAGAGAATAAGGATCACTTGTGTTATAGTCGAGCTTGAGAGTAGTCATAAATAAAAGTGTTTACATCTTGATATATAGTTATAATAATATAATATATTTCATAATATTACTTTAAAGTTCAGAAGTGGGATTGGACTCCAGTCACATTTAAGATAAGTGACTTAATATAATAAATAACATTTGCTTTTTATAATACATATGTGAATAAGGCGATCATGTTGATTGTTATTGAGTGAATTTTCGGAGCATATTGTGTGCAACATTGTGCGTAGCGAGATACTGGCATTATCAATGATGATTATAAGTTCAAATAGTGTGGTTTTGGTTAAGAAAACTGCATTTTATTCAGGTATAATGATGATTTGATTAAAGATTTCGATTGTTGGTAGCGGCCTGACACTGACCGTTATTTCTGTTTGTGAAACAGTTGTGCTTGCATTTTCAGTCCATGGAAAAGTAATACTATCTCTGTTGCTCAGCAGAATAAACATACAGACACATACGTGTCCGTGTCGCCTACTACCATGTTATTGTGTAAAATTACATAAAAGGGATATAATGGCAGAATACACAGTGGTTTGATGTGAAAGAGACAATTATAGTGGTCTACGAAAAAGCATTTTCGTTATTTTTATATGAAATGAAAGAAGAGTGCGGAGAAACATTGTCCGTTTAAATGCGTTTTCGGTCTACGAAAAAGCATTTACTATTTCTTTATTTGAAAAGAATGAAGTGTAGAAGAAATATTTTGTGAATGTTTCTTGGTATGAAAAAAAGAAGCATATTGTTATCTCTATTTTAGCTGAATAAAATGGTTGTTATAATTATAGCTGAATTTAAAATAGAAGTTTGTTCGAGACTGCATTGGTAAAGAATTTTAAAATACATTATGCTCTGAATTTTGTCGCCTTTTAGTCAGGTAATTATTGTGTTTATTGGATAAACACTTTCTTAAGGCAACTGACGAGGAGCTGAGGACCAGAGAATGGTTTTTTGATAAAACACGAACGAGATCTCTTTGAAAAAGAACAAATACTCTTTGTAAAAGAACGTGAAATAACGGAGAAGTTGAGGCACCTAGATTCAGTCACACGATCAGAAAGTGAAAAGGCTTTACGTGAGCACCTGCCTATTATGGCTTAATCTCACGGTGGGCCTACCCACTTATGGAGTTCCCTTGGGGCGGACAAGACCCCTAAAGTGGTTGACCAGACCACGCTATCATCTATATCATCTAGTAGCAAATGATGAATTTCTCATGGAAAATCCATCCTCCTTGCTAAGAAGCAGGGCCTATCATGCACCCCTAGCATCAAGGTTAAATAAGACAATGAACACACGCTTCTTTCGAAGCCGTGCCATCCTCCCAGAAACCAAAGATGCCTTTTCGCTTCCGCATTTGGAGTAACCAACAGCCCCCGTGAAGCTCCCACTAGGGGGCCTACCTAAATTTTAACAGGCGACTGCTTCCGAGACAAGCTCACGTAATCAGCCGGGGCACCTGTTAACCCACGGTACCTAATTTAGGACCCTAGGTGAGGCTCGCCCGTCTCTCATGAGACGCACTTGTGGTTCGACTCCATGAGAAGTCGCTAGCCCACCATCCAGTAAGACAAACAGTTCATAATCCAGTCAACCAAGGTGAAGACCAGGACAATCCCTGAATGCCCGCCTAGAAGCAAGGTTACAGCCGCTCATCCTTACGGAAAAAGTGGTGTTGCTTAACTAGACTAGGTATTGGAAGACTCTTACTTCCGCTAACCTGAGCGTGGGCCTATTCTCACCCCCCCGCACCCACAGGGAGAAGTCACACGATCAAGAGATTCTTTTCCTGAATGACCAAGAGTAAATTGCACAGTCAGAGAAACCTGTCTTCTCACTTGGAGAGAATAAATCGATATCAGCTGAATGTTGGATAAACCTTGTAGAGAGTTTAAAAAATATTTATAGATGGGTTTAGATGGCACTACTTTTGGCAGCCTTGTTAAGAATGCCTGGACCAGCAAGACACTGATGGGATTCATGCCAGAAAGTCGCAATATCATGGAGTCAGTTAGCTACAGAACTCTTATCGAATTACCCGCACCATAGCAGCGAAGTGGAGGTGCATCAGAAATTGATGAACAGGACAAGAAAGCCATCAGAGACCATTGAAAATTTCTGTTTTGAGATGAATCTGTTAGGAAAAAGGATTGACCTTTCAGACAAGACTTTAACTCACTACATCCTTACTGGCTTAAATGACACTCAGATAAGTACCACTCTTGCGGCTGGAAACTTCAGTAATATTGCGAATTAATTGAAAAAGTAAAATGATATCGAAGAATCCGTCATGCCAAATGGCATCCTAGTCGTCATAGTCCTGCCATGATGGAATATTTTTCGGAAAGGAAAACCTTAGAAGACCTAAAGAGTAGATACTGGTTCCCACGCATGACGCAGGTTACTTAAAATGTACCTTAAGTCTTGTGTTGAATGTTCCTACACCAGCAACAAAGTCCAGCCCCGTGGAGAATTATAGCCGAGAAGATAGATATCCCTTTTGACACTGTATACGAAAGGGAACACGTATTTGTTGGTACTAGTAGATGGATTCACCAAATATGTAATTATGAAGGCGCTTCCAAGTACGCAAACAAGACCAGTGCTAAATTTTCTGACAGAAGCATTTTACTCATTTGAAGCACCCAGAAGGAAGGAACATCGAAGATGTTCGAAAATTGTATTAAGGATTTTGGAATTATCCACGTTCATACCGCCATCAGAACACCCAGAGCGAATGGTCGGTCAAGTAGATAGGCATAACAACACAATCCTTCAGGCTTTACTTGCAAGTGTAGAAGATGAAAATCGATGTGATCAAAGGCCGATGCAATGGTCTATAAATAATACAAACAACGAATCTATAGGGAACACTGCTTAACAAATGTTGATGGGATATATTCCTCGCGATCCATGGACCATAGACAGATGTCCTTGGAGCATATAACTAAACTCCAATCTAAACAGAAAACTCATCATGACAAAAAGTATGGAAAAGCTAAGCAGTATAATGTAGGTGATCTAGTAATGTCGAAAAACAATGCTGTTAATTCAACTGGTCCTTCACGTAAACTTGAAGCAAAATACAAAGGTCCTTACATGGTTATTGCGAAGCTTCCACGCTATAGAAGAATAACAACTACCGCAATACTCTGGAAGAAGAGAGAATAAGGATTAGTTGTGTTATAGTCGAGCTTGAGAGCAGTCACAAATTAAAGTTTTTACATCTTGATATATATATTATATGTATAATATAATATATTTCGTTAAATTAGTGTTCTGCTATCTTCGAGTATTTGAATTGTGTATTCTATAATTTTTTTAAGCAATTTATAAAAATAATACATTAATGCATATAAATCTCACTTATTAAAGTTCTATTTTTCAAGATAACTTAGAAGCTCCTTCGAAACTGTGCTTCGCCACTTGTTCTTCTCTAATTTCTTGGAAGGATATTCCACTGACGTGAACCACTGATAAAAAATTGTTGCTCTGGGGTCCGACAAAAAAAAAACGAGGGTGTTAAAGCATTTGGGATCTGTTAGAGGAGCTGAACCGTATTCAATTAAATAAATTACAAGGTTGTTGGGTTTGAATTATGTTGTGGAGCAAGAGAAGTATTTTATACCTAAAAAGATGATCTAGAGAAATATTGTAGATTCGAATCGAGAAATTTAATATGCGATCAAATCGAAGTAGAACAAATATGTATTGAACTGTGTTATTAAAGGTGACGTTCCGTTTTCTCCTACTATAATTTTGGATATCATCATACGAGTCGTCAAGGGCGTGTAATGTTGCGATGACCACAACATTCTTAGAACTCCATAGACCGTTCCAACGGACCCATTTATATGACTGTCCCATGTTAGTGTCCTGTTAAATAACATACCAAGATTTCTTGCACTAGACGTAAATATAAGGGATTGGTGTACAATGCATAAGGATACTTGGGAAATAATCTTAATTAAGCAGTTTCTTACTAATCACAATATATTTGGATTTAAGTGGGTTAAGAAAAAGTCCATTATCTTGTGACTAACTGAGAATTTCAGCAAGATCATTGTTAACTGAATGCACTGAATCCTCTTTTAGTCCGAGAGGACGGCTTTTAAACAACTGGACATCATCAGCATACATCTGAATAGAACAGCCTGAGATCTTTATTGGAAGTTCGTTGATAGCGACAGCGAGAAAAGAAGGGGACCAAAAGTTGAACCTTGAGGAACTCCTCTGACTGTGGGAAGAAAGCTTAAGATTTTGTAGTTGTTTTTTTTTATAATTAGCGCGCGCACATAGGACGATTTGTTTCTCTTTTTATGTAGAGCACACTTCGCGAGCATTTACAGAGACCGCTTGCTCTCTATCTCACAAATAATTCTTCATTAAATGAACCGCAGATGGTGAAAAATTATACTGGCAGGAAAGTTTAAAGCATAAGTTGCTATGATCCACCGTGTCGAAGGCTTTTTAGAATTCAAGCAATACTAAAAAAGTTACAAGGTCATTGTCTAAGGCCAATCTGATATTTTCAACAACATTTGATATAGCTATCGTGCAACTATACTGCTTGCGAAATCCACATTGCTCAGGGGACATCATGTCATCTAACTCAAGTCTGCTTTTTTCAGTTACCCGGTGGAATATGGATCACAAAAAAAGCGTGGCCCTATTTTTGTTTTTTTTTTTTACATATTACTTATTAAAAAAAAGAAACAATAACCACATTTACTTAACAAAAATAATAATAATAATAAACGTTCCGCAATCAAACCTGCACGGCTCATTGGATTTAGATGAAATTTAAAAGGTAGAATAATGTGCAAAAATTGACCAATTTCTTCCGTGAACGGTTTCTGCAGTAGAGGCTTAAATATGGAATAATGCATGTCTGGACCTTTGGTTTTAATATTTCTATACCTCAACGACTAGATGAATTTGTGAAGTCTGGTAGTTGGAATAGTTATAGGATTCACTATACTTAGCGTTGCGGCCCAGCCGGGTTTTTTTATTTGCTAGTAGTAATAGTCTATACTAGTAGGCGGTGTACTTTATTCCGAAAAAATGCTAGGTTTTTTAGGGAGAAATCTAAATTGGAGAAAATTGCTATTTCTACGCAAAAGACGAATGAGGAAGCACATCCAAGGAACGAAATATAAAGGCTCTAATATGACTCCTGTCTGGAGCTTTGCTTACATAGACCACATGTAAGCAACAACCTCGAACTCATTTAACATATTAACTAAAGGTTGACGGCATAATTAAGACTTTCTTTTATATGAACAACCCACATTGGGAATTGTATCCAGTTTTAGTTAAGTAAAAACAATTTCACTTTTTTTTTTGTATTGTAATTATCAGACAAGCCCATAAAGCTTATAATGACATATTGTATAAGAATAAAGCATGTTGCATTTTAATTTTCAAGCAGAAAACAAGCGAATAAGGTTTGTTAAATAAGAATGAAATAATATAATGGCAACAGCCGTTTACCATCTAAATGCTATGTGTAACAACATAACAATTTAGTATCTTCATTAAACCTTCATTTTTTACTGAAGAAGTTATGAAATGCATAGTGTGGAGCATGTTTTTTTAATATGGTAATAAAACTTTTTCGTCTGGTCGGATTCCAGTAAAATTCTCGTTCGGAAGGGTTTTATGACTAACGGATCAATAGAATTAATAAGGGAGAGCGATCATCTTTAAAAATGCATGAAGTTTTTCTTTTATCGAAGATCATAGCTGCAATAACCAAGCAATCGAAAGACCACGAAGACCTTTTCCAAGTCTTGATGAGGATGATTGTACAAGGAAAATTCCAAAAATTTGACAATATCAATCACCAAATTATATAATCGAAACTAAAGGCTTTCGGTTTGTTTCCATTGTTTATGGAATGAATCAAAATCATGCTGACATTCTATTTATACATCAACTTACCGCTGGTACCATAGACTCTCCGGCTTTTCTAGAATTGTTTCCTTCTTTCCTTCCTACTAACCGCACCAACTACGCCCACCTCAACCCAATTTAAATAATGCTATGTTGAGCATATTCTGTACAAGATATCCTTTACTTTTCCATTCCTCAGAATAAATCTGTCACACATCTTTCCCTAAACGTTTAATCAATATTTTTACTTGCGATTATAGGGACATAAAGCAAGTTTAGGAGTCGTGAATATAAAAAATAAATTGCACAACTGAATCGAAACTGGTCGTACGAACTTGTTCTTATGCTAGATAATTGCTTGGTGGCTGCATTTGTATGCATACTTATATAAAAATAAAAAAAAATATTTTATTTCGAGAATTCTTTCATTTTTTAATTATTTTAAGAGTTTTCTCGGAAAAACTAAGTGTGCAATAAAATTTGAAAAATGAATGTCTATCAAGGAAAAAAAATATTGAAAATCGTTCGACCAGTTTTTTTTTAAATTGTTTTTTTTTTGAAAAACTTTTCGAAAGTTTTTGAAATTTAAATTATGAATGAATACTTGTGTGAAAAATTTTAATGAAATCGGGATAATGATTTACGATAAAACTGCATTTGAAAAAACCGTTTCTATGAGAAATTTCGAAAAATTCATTCTAACTGAAAAATGTATTGTAAAAAAATAGCACACTGAGAGTGTTATCAAAATCGTTAGAGCCGTTTTCGAGAAAATCAAACTTTTTGTTAATGATTGTATGGCAGTTACCGTTATTTTTCAACCGCTGAGATACTACGAAATAAATACTAACTACCAAGTTTGAAGCAAATCGGCCCATCTGTTTAGGCTGTAGAGTTACGAACAGACAGACACAAGACGGACGGAATTTCCGGACCCAATTTTTTGAACTTCTTTATCATCGTAATGTCATGTTTGATTGTTAGAATTTTTTTTTGCATGAATCCATAACTTGCCTTTTAGTACCTTTGAACGCAAATAAAAATTAAGATAATACTCAAACATGACATTACGATCATAGAGAAGTCAGTATGTATAACGAGCTGCAGCATAAACCACTTAAGCGATTATCTTCAAATTTGGTGTGTGTGATTCTTTTGGCATTCTCCAGATAGGAAACTAAAATTTTATTTTTAGGCTTAAAAATAACGGTACCTTCCATATGACCGTTTATCATAAGCTTATTTTTCTCGAAAACGGATCCAACGATTTCAATGAACATTTTTGATAATTTTTTTGTTGATATTAGCTATCATTTGATCAGATCCTAATTTACGGGGAAAGTCTATTAACTATACTTTTCATATAACAGTTTTTTTTTATTTTTGGCTTTCTCGGTAACGGCTCCTTGAATTTAATATTTTATATTTGAGAAGATCTTAGTAGCTTAGTTTTTTAAATCTATAATGACATGTATATTAATACATTCTAAAAAACTGTTTACCAAAAATAAAAAAAAAATTCAAAAAACTAAACATAAAAAACAGGATTTTCGAAATTCATTTTTCATAAATTCTTCGTTATTTAAGATGTGTGATGGCGTATTTTAGTTTTACTAAAAACCGTTAAGTAGTGTGGTTTGTAATATTTTTTATAAGTTTACTGCTTTTATTTTCAACGTAAATGTTACTTCTTTCTGTTTAAGATCTTGTTTTCCAATGTAGTTAGGCACATAAGGCACAAAATCGAAATTAGTGCTAGGAACTGTCAAAAAAAAACATTACCAATGCTTAAAATAAACATGGTGGTGAATATTAACTAGGAAAAAATTGGCTCCTAGAGCTTGATCAAAATGCTTCTCTTATAAAATAAATGAAAAAGCAACCCTTGCAGTGTAGGAGAGAGAAAGTAGTTTAGTCTTTAGCTAACTTAAACAGAGAATACAGAGAGCATGGATTAGGAGCTGGAAAGAGTTATCTGCAGCAGAGACTAATGGAAACCAAGCTTTAAAGGAATTGTTTGGAATTGATGTACGTAAAATAAGGTGGCAACTTTTTTTCAAAATGGCGAAGTAATTTCACAAATCAACTCTTTATTGTGGGCTTAGTCTTTCTATTTGAAGGAAGAGGTGCTGGATGGTGTCGTCATAAGTAAAGGTTCTTATTTCATTCAACAATCACTTGAGGGGTAGATTTTGTAGACGAAAACAGTTATGGCAATTAGTGCAGAGAGAACACATATGTATACTTATGCTACCCATATTCTGATCCAAACAGACCTATTTCGGACATTTAGTTCAATAAAACGTTCTTTCTCAGTGACAAAAGAATGAAGATATATAATAGAGTGGTTGATAAATTTAAGTCCACTGTTTCTATAAATGATCAACCAACACTTATAATCTGGAATCTGTAACCAGTCATCCGTCTTCATACTTATATTCCATTCAAATCCTACCTTTCTATGTTGTTATTCTTCATTAAAATCCAATCCTGATGCAATCCTACAATCGACAAGAGTATTCTGAGAATTCAATAAAAGCCCCTGCTCACGAGCTTCGTATAGAAGATGATTATATCCATCAGACAGTTTAGTTTTACAGCATAAAGGAAATTCAAGGAACTCTTTCATAAATGTAATCTCACTTCAATGCATAGATAGAATTTTCTATCTATATGTATCTCCATTAATATGGTAAAAGGCTTTTTATTAATATTCCTTGGATAGCTTTAATTACAAAACAAGAGTTATATTCGCCACAATTTTGTTTCTTTAAGGATTGCTTCATCGCTAGAAATATGGCCCAGTATTACCGCACAGTCCTGAATTTCATTTATTAATATGTAAATTCAATTCTTTTTCTCAATTTCCTTTTTTTATGACGTTCCCAATTAATCGCCTCTCGTTCTTATTTTTCACCGAAAAATATAGCTCACATCCATAACCACAGAGACTTGAGTAGGTTTGCTTGAGTAAGCCGCGTTCCCAACTTTAACCGCG
The DNA here is from genome assembly GCA_963971375.1 of Platycheirus rosarum. NCBI lineage: Eukaryota > Metazoa > Arthropoda > Insecta > Diptera > Syrphidae > Platycheirus > Platycheirus rosarum. The sequence continues at coordinate 117,258,163 of OZ020509.1, read as the reverse complement.
ATCCAAGTCGTTAATTTGCGCCCAGAATGTTTCACCTTGGGAAGAAAGTGAAAACATTGCGGTCGTAAAATTTCTCCTAAAGAATGAGCCAGTGAATAAAAATGTTGGCCAACAACAACAACCAGAACAACAAACAATCAATACCCAGCCTCAGAAATATTTCAGATGCAAAATAAATTCCAATGTCGGTCATCATCATCATCGTCTTAACACTCTTTTCGATATTCTTTACCATTTCTTTGGGCATCCAGTGTTGGCTTACTTTTGATTTCTTTATCGAAATTTGTTTCATGATTACCATATTCTTTATGAGTTTGGATACGGCGAATTTAAGATAAAAATGTATCTAGGACAATATTTTTTTTTTTGTTCAGGTGTTAGGAGACAAAATGACATCATGGAATTTTGAGTGATTTTTTTAGTAACTTTTACTCATTCATCAATCGAAATGCAAAAACAAGTTAAAAAATTGTTCTTTTTAAACTTTATAGGATTTTTAATACGCCAAAGCTGCTTTAAACATAGAAATAGAAACGATACATTTCAAAGATTCTTTCAAAATTTAAGATGAAAATCTGAAGGTATTTCTGGATGCAGTTAACTGATACAAGATGAATAAGTTTGAAAGCTAGTTGGGAATTCAATCATATGACTTTGAAGAGGATTATTCCTTTAAAATTTTTCCCAAAATGGATCCCTTTGCTCTAGGAAATTTGATTTGCTATATTAATACAAACGACATTCTATCTTCAGATTCTGACGTTCCTCTCTTCTCAAAGACTTCAATGAACAATCATACACATAACTATCCCATAAACCAAAGATCAAAGTCAACAATTCCAGCAGCAATCTCATACAAATCCTAGCCAATTTCAATATTCTACTGAAGTCCTCACAGTCGATATGATTTTATCCTTTTTGCAATATCTAGTACTATATGGCATTACCAATTAATAAGGACTATGCCACAGTCTCATGAGGTAATAGTTATAATGCATTGCTCGTTGCACCATCATCATGTTTACGTTGCGTCAGATGAGTCAACTACATACATATAGCAGTAAAGGTGTTGTTCCACAACCAAATAATTGACCGATTTGTTGAATGAAAAAAGATGATGAAAAAGAAAGTAGTCCTACCGGATTTATATCTGTGAGGTGTGTCTTTGTTTGTTGTCATATTTTGTTTGAGTGGTTTTTTTTCACATGAAATCTCAAATTGAGTCAGAGAGATACCAACAAGGCTGGCGAAAAGATGCTAAGTTCTTTAATTATTTTGGTAAATGAAAAGTTTGCCAATCAATTTTTGGAATATTTTTGAAGAAATTGGCAAGATTCAGGTATGAGTATATGTTATATATGTATATATAATAAGTATGTTTTCTTAAATATTAATTTTATGGCTTTGATGCGGCAGAAATGTCTTTGGGTGAATAACTTTACTAATTTTCTTGACACATTGAAATTGAAATGCTGCCACAGAGTGTCAAGTGAGGATTCCAAGGGAACTGACTTCTTTCTTTAATACAGTTGCCATAGACTTAAAATATATTGACGGATGTATAACCGCTGGTAAAAGTAGTAAGCCAGCTTTGTTCAAAGGAGGTGATCTTTTGTGCTGTTCTATTGTAAAGTTTTCCAACCTGTCCTGCCCAAAAGCGTTGAAAAAAGCTTATTTCCACCCTATACCACAAAAAAGTGAATTTTCTTTCCTAACAAAGTTCCCCGTTTAAGTCCGGGGTTAGCCTAGGCTTTTAGTTGTGCCTACAGCAAGTCTGATAAATCACCACCTCTATACGTTCGGTGGCGCTCGAAGTAAGAGCCTTCTTAGCATATTTCTTATCTAAAGGTCGTGAGAAGAAAAGTCTAGTGTTGTGGGTGTGTTTGTAAGAAGTAACTGAGGATTTTTTATTACTAGTTGGCGGCACGCCGGGGTGGTTTTTTTTTCGAAAATGCATGGCATACCCGAGCAACGCCGGGTATGCCATGAATATATCTTTCTCATGAATTGTCCCCCTCGCATCACGGAGCCAACAATTCTCCGTAAGACTTTCCTCTCAAACGCGATTACGAGATCAGAGAGCCTTTTAGCAAACACCCAAGTTTCGGATATCCATTGGAAAGTACCCGTAAGAAAATATTCTTGGACAACAACAGTTTAGTTTTTTTTGTTAAGGTTTCGGGTTTAAAGAGCCTCGAAAAACGATATTATGTCATGATGGATTCTTTATTATTATCGGCTACTATACTTTTGATCCAAGGTAGGTAAATGACTGCACTACTATAAATTCATGCTTCACTGATATAGTTGAACCGAAAATCTATAAAAAGATGACAAGTTGGACTATTAAATTCCAGACTTTTTTCCACCTGCTCAAGGGTAAAGATCTGATCAGTTGTTGATTTTCCTGGCCGATTATGATTTTCCTATATGGATCTATCCATTCTTGTAGGATGGAAGAGAATATCTTATCAAAAATGTGTACCCCTATAGTTACTGCACTTTGTGATATATCCCTTCTTTATACGGGACTTATGATGCCCTTTCATAAGTGGTCTGGAATTTGCTTGTATTCCCTACGTGTACTATGATTTCATAAAATGCTGGATATAGTGTTGGCCCTCCAAGTGGAGGATCAGCTTTGCAAGTACGCCATTGGCCCGAGGTCTTGTTATTTTTGACCCGAATTAATCGCCTTTTGTATCTCGTTGGTGGCTGCAGCAAGAGGTCTTCCTCTTGAAACTCCAACATTTATCCTTTTCTTCCGTGAACTGACCATTCAACAATTCATTAAAATATAAATGCCCTCTGTAACAGATGCTAATCAGATTTCCCTCTATGTTCTTACAATATGTGCAGACATTGGTAAAACTTTCGCGTTCCGCGTCTGGTGCAGACTTCCTCCTCTGCTTTTTTGAATTTCCCAGATAATAATTTTCTCCCAGGACTTACTCTTCTTTCATCAAAAGAGAGAGCTTTTCTGTTGATTTTAGCCTGATCGGCGGAATACCATACCAACGAGATAGTGGCCCGAGCCAATGTTGGCACCTCGATACGTTCGTATCGTCATTAGGCTATAGTAGTATAGCCTAGGCACTAGTGACTCCACCAGGTGATAACAAGGTGGCTTTGTAGATATCTTTACGCGGGAGACTGGTACCTGCAACCACCAATTCCGTTGATGCTGCAATTTCTATGACTCGTAGTCCATTCTCTTGGGTGTTCTCATGCAAACTATGATTTTAACGACAAACCTTGGAAAGGCATTGAGGGTCCTCTCTATAAGTAAGAAAAAATCTGTTTCGTAGGTGTGTGAACGTTTATGAAACAGATGTTATTAAATTTTCCTCGTAAGGTTTCTAGCCTTTCGTTTATTGCATTAAAGCCGATGATTGTTGGCTTCATTTTTTGCTGACTATGAAGGCTACCCCAAGCACATGGTGTTTTGGACCGCTGGCTGTAGTAAACGTCAAATTCGGTTTTCTGCAAAACACCATTCCCCGGCCATCTCATTTCTTGTAGTGAAGTTATGTCGGCTTTATATGTGGCCAGGACGTCGGCTAGCATATTTGCAGCTCATATTCTTTACAGCGTACTGGCTATCTTGCTTCATGTGGGTTGCACGCATCGTTTGATAAGCTTTGATTGTATTTATTATACGCTGATGAAGGAATTTTATGTAGCTTATTTTGCATATAATACTCTCTGTTGAATTATATTCATCGAAATTCGGCTAGCTACAATGATTTGTTGATCTTGATAGAGTTTTTAATAAGTGTGCAACAAGAGCTCTAAGGACTACAGTATCCGAGAAACAAACTTTACAAAACGGCAACAATTACTTAGGGAACATCGTCATTGTAAGCATCTCCGAAAACTACATCAGCTTGTGATTTGAAAATTATTAGAAATTATTTCGTAATGAATAAATGTGTGCAACTTAATTCAATAAACAGCAGAAAGAAAATAAATGTCAATTTGTCTTTTTCAATAAATTTCATTTCACATCCTTACTCGATATCTTATTTTGGTGTTTCTGAAATTGAACACATAACATACAGTATAAAAATAGTAGCCTCACTCTTTTAACGATGATAACTACTAGAAAGAAAATGTTGGGTTACGCCTTACACAAGTTTCTATCTTTCGTTTTCAACTGATTGTTGATCTATAGACATTCCTTGGGAAAATTCCCATCCGAACTTAATTGCATTTTAGATATTTGATCCTTTTCTGCCCGAACCTAACCTTTTCATCTTTGCCTTGCATTTGCCTCTTAGACATTACGGCAAAATATTGATTGATTAATAATAATTCATAAGTGAAGGTGATTGTAAATGGCATTCGTCTATCTTTTAGATGCAAACTGCATTGTGGGTTATCGTATCCTGTTTAATTTGCTATTTTCCTGAGAAAATTAAATTTATAAAATTAAATTGCAAATACAAATAAAGGGTTTTTAAATAAGAGCGCGTTTTTTTTAAATAAAACAAAAACGGTTTTAGATATCAATGAAATTCCTTATTCCTGTGAAAGTACGTTCAATGCCATTATGTATGGAACTCGATTTCTTTTGCATGGCTACCACGGGCAGCCTTGCAGAAGTGCAGACGCTGAACCCAATTTTCGACGGTTTTCAAGCCTAAATCGGCCGATACTGGTACAATTTCACGTTCGATATTCGTACGAAGTTCATCAATCGTCGCTGGCTTGTTGGCATAGACCATAGACTTGACGTTTGGCTTGTGGCGCTGTCCTGTTGGAACCACATGTCCTCCAAGTCCATATCATCCAATTGGGGCCACAAATATTCGGTTATCATTGAACAGTAGCGATCCCCATTCACAGTAATATACCGGTCTTGATCATCACGGAAGAAGTACGGCCCAATGACGCCGCCGGCCCATACACCAAACCGTATTATTTTCGGGATGCAATGAGTACGTGTGGATTGCTGCCTGACCAATACTGCATATTTTGTTTATTGACGAAGCCATTCAGCCAGAAATGAGCCTCATCGCTGAAGATGATTTTTCGAAGAAAATCCGAATCATTTTCAAGTTGTTGCTCAGCAAAATTCACGAGCATACGACGCTTCTGGTGGTCAAGCGGCTTCAGTTCTTGCGTCAATTTAATCTTGTAAGGATGTAGGCCAAGATCTTTTCGTAAAATTCGCCACAACGACGTCACAGAGATGCCAACGCTTGAGAACGACGTGTTAGAGACACATTTGGGCTTTCTGCAACTGAAGCCTCAGCGGCAGCAATATTCTAGACACTACGGGCACTTCTTTGTCTCACTGGCACGGATGCGGATTCAAATTTTTCCACTAGACGCTCAATTGTTGATCTGCTAGGACGATTATGACGACCATAAATTGGACGTAGCGCTCTTAACGTTGAGGGCACTGCTTCCGAATTTCGGTAGTAAATTTTAATAATTTCGACTCGTTGTTGGCTAGTAACGGGTGATTTTTTAAGAGCTTGAGAACTTTTTTTTAAAAAAAAATGCATAAAATTTGCAAAATCTCATCAGTTCTTTATTTGAAACGTTAGACTGGTCCACATTTACTTTTTTTTTTAATTTCATTTAAATGTTGACCGCGGCTGCGTCTTAGGTGGTCCATTCGGAAAGTCCAATTTTGGGCAACTTTTTCGAGCATTTCGGCCGGAATAGCCCGAATTTCTTCGGAAATGTTGTCTTCCAAAGCTGGAATAGTTGCTGGCTTATTTCTGTAGACTTTAGACTTGACGTAGCCCCACAAAAAATAATCTAAAGGCGTCAAATCGCATGATCTTGGTGGCCAACTTACCGGTCCATTTCTTGAGATGAATTGTTCTCCGAAGTTTTCCCTCAAAATGGCCATAGAATCGCGAGCTGTGTGTCATGTAGCCCCATCTTGTTGAAACCACATGTCAACCAAGTTCAGTTCTTCCATTTTTGGCAACAAAAAGTTTGTTAGAATCGGACGATAGCGATCGCCATTCACCGTAACGTTGCGTCCAACAGCATCTTTGAAAAAATACGGTCCAATGATTCCACCAGCGTACAAACCACACCAAACAGTGCATTTTTCGGGATGCATGGGCAGTTCTTGAACGGCTTCTGGTTGCTCTTTACTCAAAATGCGGCAATTTTGCTTATTTACGTAGCCATTCAACCAGAAATGAGCCTCATCGCTGAACAAAATTTGTCATTTTCGTCAATTTGTCACATTTCGAACCGAACACTGATTTTGGTAATAAAATTCAATAATTTGCAAGCGTTGCTCGTTAGTACGTCTAATCATGATGAAATGTCAAAGCATACTGAGCATCTTTTTTTTTGACACCATGTCTGAAATTCCGCGTGATCTGTCAAATACTAATGCATAAAAATCCTAACCTCAAAAAAATCACCCGTTATATCTTTCCATCATGAAATGGCAAACCTTACTAAAGAGAAATGTCAAAAGAGCGGCAAGAAATATGGCCCCCAACGAAAGGAAGTAAAGTCCATATCCATAATTCAGTACCTTTTGTTTGATCTCTTGGCTCAAGCTGACTCAATTTCTAAAATATCAGTTTATTTATCTTCCCTTGCTCTTCATAACTGGATTACTTTTTCTTGAAGTTTTTTTTTTCTTAGCGCACGCACAAGGGATTACTTGTTTTCCTTTTAATGTACATAACACTGCACGGGCATTAGGATGATAGGAAGGGGAAGGATAGGAGGTGTCGATTAACATTGGTTTTGAATGCATGCAGACCAAGGGAAAATCTCGTCGGGTAAACTATTACAAATACTTCTTGTTCGGCTAAAAAAAGAATTCCTATATTTTACGGTACGTCCGAAATCGGGTTCAAGGGGGAACTGATAAGTATTCTTTGCGAGACGAGTATTACTGATAAAACTTTTAAGGGAGGAATGAAGCTGGATTTTGTGACAGCAAAATTTATTCGTTTTCTGTAGGGTCTAAAATAAAAAATAATGTGTCTTTACTGTTTGAACTGGAACTTGCCAGACAAGCCAAAATTGATTTTCCAACATGAGAAATAATTTTTAAATGTTCAGCTAAGTGTACAAATTTCAATCTAAGGCGACTAACACAAACTTCTCCATGGTTCGATAATGATTGAAGTAATGCAATACCTTTTGTTTAAATGGCTAACACTTTTCGGAGAAAGGAAAAATACCGCTTTTCTAAAAGGCTCTTATTTAGAAGCCAATTGGCAGTACAAAGAGGTTTGTCGGAAAAAAGAAGAAAAATTATTGTGAACGGGAACTTAGAAAGCTGTTAACCTTTAAGAACTAAAAGGAATTTTGGGGATTAGTGAAAAAAAATAATTGGAAGAGTAAATCGAAATTTGTACCCAGAAATTCTTCGCACTTAGGAGCAATATATTCTTTTAAAAATGCGTCGCCAGCTATTACGGTACAACAAATTAATCAAGCACATGTAAGTTTATAATTGAGATTTTATTTTAAACGAATTTTTATTATAACTCCTAATTCTCCAAAGTCCAAATTGTCTGCTGATGATCGAAACAGAACCTTTAACTTTTTTCATAAAAACCTTAAAATTGCTGATAGACTATTAGCCCAGCAGAAATTCACAATAACAAAGGCTAGAATCGCAACACTTTTTAGTACGTTTTGTGGACCAGTTATAAGGTAGTGTTAATCCAAATTTTCAACTCCAAAAAACTTGTTCTCGCTGCGCAGCACGTGAAAAATTGCCAATTTTGCTATAAAACTAAAAAACTATGCGTTTTTTGACAAGTAAAATTAAGTACTTTTTTTAGGTCCATTAAATTTAAAACAATTCTAAAATTCGGCGTTATATCAAATAACGAAAGAGAAATAACACCGAATTTCCAGTTTCGTTCTTATTTCACTTTGCTAAAGTGAAATAAAGCCGAGTCGGCCTTATATCACTTTTACTTTATTCTACTCACCACAGCAAATAGCAACAATTTTTGATTTAGTTTACGTCGTTTAAAAAGTTAGAAAGGTTAATTTTGCTTATAGGTACCCAACCTCGCAGCTACTAAAAATCCTATAGTTAAACCAAGCAGGGGTGTTGCAGGGGCAACATGCCTGCCATTACTGTCCCGCTTTTTAAATGGGCCGTGCGAAATAAGGCCCTTAGTTCATTTATGTTTTATAAAAACAGATTTGGGACTTATTTCATTTTGCTCAATTAACTTGAAAACTCTTAATTTCATGATGATTTTCGAAACAAGCCTTACATTGCCTAGCTATTGTGGTTTTTGAAAAAAAATGAGATATGTGTCTAAAGATATTGTAATGTCGCCCAACTCACTGATGTGATGCGGGATAGTATTGCCTTGTTGCTTTTTAGCTGTGCGTAGTTTATTAATGCAATATTACTTTCGTTTTTTAAGGATTCTTTCGGATATAAGGAAATCTTTGCATATGCTCAACATGGCACGCCACACATACTCCAAATCCTTAAGCGGCCTCAAGCCGGAGGGATGTAGGGGACAGCATGTCCCACTAAACCTAAACGGCGTGGCATAAACTAAATGTAGTTTTGCAAATTCTTTTGCTTTCTGTCTGAATACGGCTTTACTTCACATGCAATGTTCGGCGTTATTTCACTTTGTTATTGTGATTTGTGATATAACGCCAAACTTCAAAATTCGGCGTTGTTTCTCGATCATCATAGAGAAGCCTAAAAAAGTCATTGACAGAAAATGCCCGTCTCTCTGTCTGTTTGTCCGGGTGTATAACGATCTGCAGCCTAAACGGGTTCAGCGATTGCGTTCAAATTTGGTTTGTGTTCTTGGTAATCCTCAGAGGGGAAATTGAAATTTTATTTTAGGGCTAAAAATAACGGTACCTGCCATATAACGATTAAGGAAAAACTTATTTTTCTCGAAAACGGCTCAAACGATTTTGATTGAGATTTTTTGTTGACAGTAGCTATCAGCTTATTAGAACCAAATTTCTATAAATATTGAACAACTTTTTTTTCTGTTTTGATTTCTATGGTATAAAATTAGATTTGGGATTCAAAATTGAACGCAACGTATGTATATGTGATGTGTTTGAATAATAAACAAAACCTTATACCTAAAACCATGAACCAATAGTTTTGTATAATTTTAAAGAGAAAATATAATTGTGAATACAAAAAATAAACTACTACTACTGGTAACTCTATTTCCTTACCTTTTCGAATTTATAAATTGTGAATTTGCAAGACTAAAAATGTAAGAGAATTGGCCAAAATTTGCCTTCATAAATTGTCCAACAAAACCCTCAAACAAGAACATTTTTTTTTTACCAACAAATTGTGTGATATTTTTTAATAAAAAAAAAAAAAACAAATTATTGGCGTGACAGCTCCTTAAAGAGCCAAGGTCTAGTGACTTATAATCTCAATCATTCCTGTGTGTACGTTGTGAATCTGCAACAATGGAAGAAACCTACAATTTACCGCCGAGTCCGAACGGCAACGACTACATGAGATGCACTTTATCGGGACAAAAGTCCAAATAGCCCCAGAAAAATAGGTGGCTCGGACGGGGATTCAAATCCCCGGCCCTTCGCTTAGTAGTCCGACACACTAAGCCACGGGGCATGCTGATATTCTTAATTTACTCATAAAAAAATATCTTGTTTGAAATATTTCAATCACAAAAAAAAAGAAATATTTAAGAATGCAGTGTTTTAAAAATTTTGAATTTAAAAATTATCATAAACATAAAACTATATAGAAAGGAGGGATACTGAAAGTACAAAATGCGAAAATATTTAAATTTCTTGTTTCACTCAAATGGTAATTTTCTTCCCAAGATTCTGGTCAATGTAGAGTGTTCATTGTAGACAATCACCGTTAATAAAAAAAATGATAGCACGACACTTCCAATTCCACCGTAATTCCTTTAAAAAAATCCTTTAGATACGCAGCAGACAAGTTAGTCAAACTAGCACACCTGCTGTCTTGTCTTCCATGTAAGATAACACATTGATGCCCAATATAGGCATCTTCGATCGATGGTGTCTGATTTGATTGTGACAGAATTTCTTCCAATTTCACCGAATTGCTAATCGATGTTTCCGTCTCAACAAACCTTTGCCTTCCGTCACCATCATCGTCTATAACAAATATTCAAAGATACAAAATGAAAACAAAACTTACATAAAAGCCACACATTTACACCTTACTGCTGCTTACGGATGCTTTTTCTTCTTCATCACCTTGTCTTTGCCTCCCTTCCGGGCAAAAAGAATCACAGCTTCTTTGGGGCCTTGGGATCGGGGGAGATATGTATACCATAATGAGATGAGCTTTCCTTCACCATAATCCATAGCCATCATCTTCATATATCTATGGATCCATTAAAAAAGGGTGGCACGCGGCGCGGCGTGCTTCCCCCGTAGTATTTAAAGATACTTTTTTTTATTTAAAAGCGAAGATAGCGTGTAGAAAATAGTAGGAACAAAAATCTATTAAGCTAAGCGTTTTACATGCTTGCTTCTTCTTCGCATCGATTTGTATGGGTTTTTTACGGAAGACGTTGAATAAGGAAAGAAGAAAGCAATGCTTGCCCAAATATCATTTAAAGCACAAATATGTATCTCAGAGGTCTTATAACCATAAATCCGGGAGTGGGAGAGAAGATACTCGAACAAAAGGCTTAGCCACAGCATTATGTGTAAAAATTATGACTAAAAGCCATGTAAAGGTGTGTGTGGTACTGAAAAACGCAGGTAAATCGTAGGTTTGTGGCTTGGAAGAGGCTTGAGACTGCAAGGTAAAAGATTTTCGTTTTCATAATTTATTTTTAATTTTACTTTTTTTTTTTGTTATATTCGGTCGTATTTTTATATTATATTTGTCGCTTGGCTTGGACTCTCTACCTGGGCTGGCATTCATTTGTATATATTATCTTATTGTGTTATGTATCTATGTGTGTTTGCATAATAATTTAGCTCGATATATTTTCGAAATTGTTTAAAAACGGCCTGACACTGACGAGAAATTATCAAACCGCAGCTTGTTCCATTCGAATGAACACACAGTGATTCGGGTGGTGTTTCAAGAATTTATTTATCTAATTACGTTTAATATATTTTTTTTTCAAAAATTTCCAAAAAAAAAACATATTTTTATTCAATATGAAATTCTTTATTGTGTCCGCTTGTGTCCTGCTGTTGAGCAATGGAATTTACGCTGAAATCGATAACAATTCGGTGGATACTCCAAACGCTAATGGATTTGAAAAGTGCTTGGATGCTGATTCCATTTCCTGTCTGCAAATGACGGTACGGATTAAGGATTAAAGACATAAATGTTCACAAAAAAAAGAAATTAATTCAAACAAACAATTGATAGTGAAATACAATTGAGTGAAAGTGATTTTGGTTTGAATTAATAATTCAGTGAAATTGATTTCTCAACCAATTGCAAAGGGATTTTTACAGTTTTTGTTTGTTTTTCTTGTTTCCTGTGGCATAGTTAACTCTTAAGTAAAATTGTTTTAAAGAGACAAAATGTTTACAATAGCATCTCGTCTAAAAATTGGCATTGCCTGTGGGTTTATACATTAATGTGATTTTATATTCATTGAAAGAACTGAAAACTATATTATTGTTGTTTCCTGAATTTTTAAATCTGTGTTTGGGATTGCAAAATATTTTAAACGAATATTTACATAGTCACAGTTACATGTCAGTTGGACCCTGATTCAGAAAACGATATGATTGCAGTTTAATTTTTTTTTTTAATTCTATATCTTAATTTTTTATTTCCTAATTCTATATTTGAATTCTAACTCAAACGAATATCTTGTTTTAAATATGTGGTTCATATAATTTTTGAAAGTTTAGTCCCACTTCTAATTCTGAAAACGATCTGTTTCAATTTATTTTTTAAATTCTAAAGCTCAAATCATACAGAGTTTTCATTATCATTCGATATACCGATAAATTGGTAGACTCAAAACTTCAATCCCACTTCCCATGTTTTAAATTTAATTTGAAATTAAGTTTAACTGTAATGCCTTTTTTATGTTTAAATCACTTATTTGTTTTTTCATTTACTGCTTATTAAAGCACTCGACTATTATTTTACGTAATGTGGTACAATCCCACTTCTGATAAACCAATCAATTTGTTGCTTATTTACCATAAGCAAACAATGATGAAAGCAGAAACAATATTGCACAACGTTTATTGGTTTTTCATTAGCAGTTTATAAATGCAGATGAATTTTTTTTTTTAATTAAGATTATACAATCCCACTTCTGATCCATTAATCAATTTTTATATATTTGTCTTAAACAACCACTGTTTTATAATAATTTGTAAAATGAATTTCGCATTTTATTTGAGCACATGTTCTTTTATCAATAGACATCTTAATTTGATTAAATTCAATCCCACTTCTGAACTAAATGCATTTTTTTTTTTTTTTTCAGGCCTTCCGTCGTGCAAAAGCAATCTTTGATAATCCCCAAATTGAGATCTTCGGTGGTGTTTCCCTGGTCAAGGATACCCAAGGACGTCAAGGAAAATCACTCGATGACAATTCACTTGCAGTCGAGGCCGCACCCACTTTTGAAGCACGAACCTCCGAAATGACCACCTACTTTGTAAATGGCATGAAGAATTTCTTCGCTGAACGTTCATTGAGCTTCAACTTTGCCAACACTGCTCGCAGCATTGCTCGTGCCATTCCGTCTGACATCAAGGATGACATCAAAGACTTGGTCTCCGAAGCTCGTACCGGCAAGAAGAAGCGTCTTTTGAAGAAATTCTTGCCAGTCATCTTGGGAGTTGGAGCTAAAATTGCACTTTTGGGAGTCGCTTCAATGTTCGGTGTCTTGCTGATGGCCAAGAAGGCTTTGGTTATTTCTGTATTGGCCTTCCTTATGGCTCTGCTAGCTGGTATCGGAAGTGTCAAGAGCAAAGTAGGTGGTGCTGCTTCCGGGCTTCTTGGTGGTCTTGGAGGTCTTCTATCTGGCGGTGGTGGACTTTTGGGAAGTTCTTCTAACATTGTACCAGCCACATCTGGATGGGATCAAAGTGGAGCTTATAGCTCACCAGTTGCACAATCGTATGCCTACCAGGGTTACAAGCAAAGCAGGCGGTAAAGCATAGATGACTATGATGATGATGATGCTGCTGCTGCCATCTAGATATCGTGATTTTCTTCTTTCTGAAGGAAAGCATTGATATTGTTATTATTTTTTTAATTTTTTGTTTTCGAATTAATTTATTTAATTTATTTAAAAAAAAAAACAATGCATAGAAAATTACTTTATATGTAATGATTAAATGTTATTGATGACAGTGTGTGTGTGTGTTTATGATAAATATACACTGCACTGTTATTAAGCTAGCGAACAACAAAGACAAACTATACATTTCAAACTTCAAACTTTAAAAAGTTGCATGCAACTAGTCGATATCTCTATTTTTTTGCCTATTCTATCTTCATGTCTATATTTTTCTATTTGAATCTTTTATTTCTGTAATTTAAACTTTAATTCTTCATCTTAAACTTTTAACTTTCTGAACTTCTCTATATATGATTCTTACATTTCTGCATGACTCTTAAATTATCTTCAAATCTATCTTTTTAAAACTATATATAGTATCTTTCTTTAGATCTATCTTTTCCACTTCTGTAATATATCTTTTTTAAATCTTTCTTCCAAAATGTATCTATACTTGCTATTTCAAACTATGTAAACTATATTTTTCTTGACTTATTTTTTCATACTTACTTTTAGATTCTACTGCATCTTTTTGTTTATAATTAATGTCAATCTTTTCCTAAATCAATCTATTCTTCTTCTGTCTATAATGCTTTCTTTCTTAGCCATGTGAACCTCATTAAAATAGAAATCTTAAACTATTTATAAAAAAATAACTTCTTTTCATTTAATTTCTTCTTAAAATCTTCTTCTCATAATCTTCGTCTGTTCTTCTTCGATCATTTCTTCCATTTCCATCTTTCCATCGAAATTGTTGCTTTTTGTAAAAGTATCTATCGGATCTTTTCATAACCGAAATACAATAATTAAAAAAAAAACAATTGTCTTCATTATTTTCTTCACTCAATAGCAATCACAATACCTGAGATACTCGCTGATATCAGTGGTTTCATCGAACGGCGTTTTTAATTGCTTCTGACTTTTCTAATCTTTACCAAGATAGCCAGCGCCATGGTTATGTTTATGTATGAAGACTTCTGCAGCTTAAAAAGTCAAATACCTTCTAACCTATTTTTCACACTGGTATTGTCACGTGCCTTGGCTTAGAATGAATCCACAAAAGCATTGAAACTCAGTATCTTTGTATCTTTGCATTATATTTAAACCTTTTTAGGTATTCCAAGTCCAAGTTGAGTGACAGTAAGTACTTTACTGCTACATCTAAGCTTCAATAAGGGTACGACATGCAAAGTATCTATTATGTGAATTTCAGCTAAGAAATTGCATAAGATACGGTTTGAGATACATTTCAATTCGACAAAGCCGGTAAGATGTATTTTGGGTACGACCATTTTATTGACACTTATCTGAGTTGGCGCTGTATGGAAAGTGAATTGATTTTTTTCTGGGATTTTATATCTTTCACTTGGGTTTTTACTGAATTGATTATTTTATATTTTTTTTAAGTCTGCGTGCCAAGAAAGAGAAATCTCTTTTTTTTGTAAAAAAACGTAATTTAAATGTTTTTATATGTTTGATTGGAAAATGAATATTGGATTGTCTTTCTTATCCGATGTGCCAGTCGTTTGTCATAGATTGGTTAAGATGTTGGGATTTTCGCTGGATGTAAGCTAATAGAATGTCTTCGCTTTCGCTGTTATAAGGTGCTAAATGATATTTGTAGGTGTTTTAAGGTTGAAAACCTTCAAGAAAATGGGAAATGAGACTTTGCCAAGTTGTGATTATTTTGAATTAATATAGTGTTAATAAATGAAAGTGTTATAGCTTATGGCGATAGGTAAAAATATAGTCATCGAATATGAAAGAGAGGCAGGTAGCGGAGTAGTGAAACGAATATGTTTCTCCAAATAAATAAGATATTTAGGGGGAACGATAAAAACGACCTTCCATGTCTTAAACTCTAGAGAACGATAGGGAACGAACACGAACACTTTTAAGGAATAGATCTCGAGAATGTCATATTGGATAACGACTTCTTTATGATCCATGATCCTCAGGAGAAAGTATGAACGGCAGGGTCCGTGTTACAGCAAGTGTATAAGGTGAATGAGAGAATTCAGCCAAGGTACGACTTGGAAGAAAGGGCTGTGCTAAATCACTTTTTTTCTGTATAATAGGTACGCGCGAAAGGGGTTATATTTCTACTTTTAAAATGTGAAAACACCGTGCGAGTATTAGGGAAGAAGGTAAGGATGTAAAAGGAGATGTCGATGGACGGGAGGTTAGTTTTTAAACTCTGCACATAAAAATGGAAAGGAAAAACCGACTAAAGAAACAGCATTATGCAATGGCGATCTAAGAATCTTGGTTTTATCGGATTCAATTACGAAAACATGGCAAACGCCATCATCTCCGAGCAAAATGGGCCAAGTTCTTTGCTCATCTCGAAGGTCGAACTCTTACTGATCTTTGCATCATTGATCATCATCATCATCTTCTTCTTCAGAAAAAGTTCTAAATAGAGCTCTGTCCACTTGAGCGGAGAACAAAAATATAATTCCGGACACAAAGTTTGGCTTTTAGGTCGGACACGGCAACATTTATGCCGCATCTAGGCTTGTATCTGCTGTCTAATGAAACAATGCTTAGAATCAATAGACTGTTTGGTTGATTTGGAGAAGGCTTTAGACTTTGTAGATATGGTAAGGAGGTCTTTATCTGAAGCTAGCCAAATGGAGAATAAATAGACCATATAAGGAGTCTATCATTAAGCGCTTCCTAACTTTAAATTTAAATAAAACAAAGTATGTGTGAGATATCATCGAATTTTTTTATTCGTTTGAAGGGCCTATCGAGGCCATTATGTGTGGAATACAAGATCGTTTAAATGTCCGCCGCGACTTCTTTTGCTGGTATGCATCCAAAGTGTACAATTTTCCATGACTCTAGCGCATAAATCAGCCTTTTCGCATAGACCTGCGACTTAAGAAAACCCCACAAGAAAAAGTTTAATGGTGTCAAATCACACGATCTCAGTGACCAGTTCACATCACCTCCACGTGAGATGAACATGTCCTCAAATCGCTCGTGGCAGAATGTCCCATGTGGCATGAACTGTCCTGCTGAAACCAGATGTCATTGGTCTCATATAATCCAATTCAGGCCAAAAAAGCTGGTAATCATCGACCTATAGGGCTCGCCGTTGACGGTGATGACCTGGACATCGTTTTCAAAGAATTATGGACCCTGCCCAAAATCCACACAACATCGGGATGCATTGGACGCTGTTGTGGATTGGTATCGTCCCACCCAAATGCGACAATTTTGTTTATTCACGTACCCATTTACACAGAAATGGGACTCATCGAACGTACGATGGGCAAAGCACACGGAACGTTGCCCGAATAGACCACCCAATTTGATAATACAATTTTATCATTTGCACGTGTTCTTGAACGCTATATCCGTCCATGGTGATTTGTCGAAAGACTGAATAAATGACAGCCAATTTGACAGATGTAGCTTCAACAAGATGGCCACTATAAACTGTGTTCGAAGTACATATTGGAAGACCCTTTATAATCAAAATGCATAGGAGATAAAGGGCGACATTAAAACAGACTTTGACATTTAGATACATTCAGATGATCAGATGTAACTTGTTGTTTAAACACCAGACAGAACGATTAAACCAATAGTTTTGCAGCATTAAGCAGTCAGATGGTTTTTTGCGGTACAATATTATTAAAAGTCATCAGCAAATATAAGACACTGAGATTGAATCAACGTATCAGGAATGTTGTTAACAAATAACATAAACAGTAAAGGCCCCAAATGACTACCTTTTGGGACACCAGATATAACCTGTACGGCAACTGAAATGATATTGTATATTCTAACTATTGCAGTCAAAGTGAGAAATGAACGTCCTTTCACTGTACTGACAAATTCTAGTGGACTATAAGTTATTATACCCATGAATATTATATCCAGGAATCGGATACCTGAGTTTCAATCAGATCCAATACAGTTGGCCCTAAAAAATAAATTGCACGACTGCATCGCACGTACTTGCTCATATGTGCGGCCGCATTGTAGAATAAAATTTAAGAAAATTAAATTTACCATCAAAGCATTTATTCAATTTTTTTTTTGACTTTTGATTGATTGAATAAGGTACGATTGATTGTATTGAGTGAAATAATTTAAACGCCATTTTATTTCTTTAAGATATGTAAAAAAGTGTGGTTTTTGTTAACAACTTTTTTTTAAAAATAAAAAAAAATTATTCAAGAATACAAACTTAAGCACAAAAATAACTTAAAAACAAAACTAAAAAAAATCACTTCACCCGTTTTCAAAATATTGATTTCTCAAAAAAAAAATTATAAAAACTAATAAAAATACAAAAAAAAACTTTTCGAAAAAAATTAATGCAAAATTACTTAAGCTACATTATAGTATATTATATATATATATATATATTATAGTACCTATAATCGCAAGTAAAAACAGTAGCACACCAGCCCGAAAATTGGATCTAGGCCCTTGTGTATTAGAATAGTCATACCTTTGTTTCATTTTTTTCCATATAATACACTTACAATCTCAACTAAGAATTAAAATAACACTTTCAAAAATGACATTTTTGAATGAACCTGTCATATAACCATCATTCAAAATTCAATAACTTGAACTTGAACTATATAATAGTAGTTCAGTCAAACGGTGTTTTTTCCCAGGAAAAAAAATACAAAAGTCATTTTTTTCACTTTTCCTTTATGTTTGGGGGGTCGCTGAATCCGATTTTCAACTTTGCTACTTCCCACGGATATGGCTTCACAACGAAAATCGCAAAAAACCTCAAAATGTTGCACCTATTTTTGGTTTCTTGTCAAAAATTCACACAAAAATGCATTTTTCGAGAAATTTCCTATTTTTCAATTTTTTTTTAGCTCAAAAATTAACGGTACCTGTCATATAACCGTTATGTAAATGCTTATTTTTCTCGAAAACGGCTCCAAGAATTTTTATAAAAAAAATCAGTGTGCTAATGTAGATATGCATTATATTTTGGTGAAAAAAAATTTAATACGGCGGGCTAAAAACGGTACCTCCCATAGAACGGTTTTTTTTTCTTCCAATTTTTCGAGAACTGGTGATCCGATTACAATCAAAATTGATATTCAAGAAGATGGAGGTAGCCTAAGTAATTTTGCATTAATTTTTTTTCGAAAACTTTTTTTTTGTATTGTTAATAATTTAAAAAAAAAATTTTTCTTGAAAAATCAATATTTTAAAACGGATTAGTGATTTTTTTTTTTTAAATTTTGTTTTTAAATGTACGTTATTTTTGTGCTTAAGTTTGTGTTCTTGATTTTTTTTTTTTATTTTTTAAAAAAAGTTGTAAAAAAAACCGTTTAATTTAAAAACGGCTCTAACGATTTTGAAAACAAATCTCACTTTTTCACATTTTTTAAAGAAATAAAATGGCGTTTAAATTTTTCCGCTGAAAACTATAAACAATCAAAAGTCAGAAAAATCGAATATAATCTTTGAAGTTCCCAAATTTTATTCCAAGTTGTGACCGCACATAAGAGCAAGTACGTGCGATCCAGTCGTCCAATTTATTTTTCCTGTAACAGGCACCCCCGGAGACGATTTGACTAAATGATAGTAAATTTTGAATATTTGTTGGTAGAACTTACGCGCAGAACCCAGAAATCGTTTAAATAGTGACTTAAATTCCGTTTTAAAAAGCCTTCTTTTATGCGCTTTCAATTTAAAATGTAAAACTAATACGAATGTGGCCAATTCACAATAAAGTTTCTAAATGTCCGTTACAATTTTGTTTTAAATTTCTTAGGCGCTCTCTTGATCCTAAAGGTATGCAAGGTCAACTCGAGTGTAATTTTGTTAGCTACGAGAAGCCTACGTTTCGGATTAATTTTTTGAAACACTGCTGCAGGCTAAAAGTTTCAGGCTTTGTCTTTGTATATAAAATCTTTATTTTATATGCAAAGTTTCAGGTCGTTTGTATATTTCGAAAAAAAAACAAATTTTAACACTGAACATATTTTAAATTAGTAAAAGGCCAGTTACGTTTAACATTCAATTTGGAAATAATTCAGACAAAAGAATTTCCTGTTGCAATGTCTTTTTTTGTAGCCCAATACGAATATCTTAGGTTTCCCCTTTGATAAAGGAAGGCTGGGGGGTAAAATGTATCACCAAAAGGGATATTTTTGTGGTTTTTCGCTTGTGTATGTCCTTAACAAATCATTATTTTAAAAATGGCATTTAATTCGGCGTGAGACCAAACCCATATATTTTGAAGGACCACCCGCTAACAAACTGCATTATGTAAAGGTTAGACCAATTTTCCACATTTTTCAGTTTTTCTCAAATATCTTTGTAAATCAATTCTTTATTGTAGAAGTAGTGCATATAAAAGTTTAAGAATTGAATTAAGCGTTGTTGAGAATGGAAGCTAGAGGGAGAGAGTCGGGGAGATTTAAGAACCTTGCACATATTTCACTCCTGGAGGTGCAAACATTTAGGTGCAAAACATTTTTTTTTCGCCCCTTATTTCTGGTGTCTAGTGTACGGATAACTAGTGTACGGGTAGTGATAGGGCAAGAACCACTCACCAAGGAACTCAAAGTAACGGAGATATGTAGGCGCGGAATGCTTTTCAACCCGGTCATAGAGACGCTGTTATTTTTTAAAAAAATATGTGGTATAAGGATCGTTTAGTTGGACACAATTCCTAACTGACAATGCAAAACATACTCAGATATAGATATGAACAAAATTGAGTGAAAAAATACATTTTTCCACTCAAGCCTCTACATGTATATAATATCTCAGTATGTAGAGGTCCTATCTGAGTATGTTTTACATTTTCAATACTACAAATGAAAAAATAACTGCGTCTCCAGGAGCTGGTTGAAGGGTCACGTGTCAGAAAATACATTTTTTAAATCTAACCTTCGGATGCCTATACCTCGTTGTGTAAAGGCCCTAGCTGAGTATGTTTTGTTAGATAGGTATTGAATTAGGTACTTGATTCATACACCAGAATTTTCTGGAAAAAATAACTCCTTCTCCAGAAGCGGGTTAAAAGGTCACGTGCCAGAAAATAAATGTTTCACTCAAACCTTCCGCACTTATATCTCGTTATTTTGAGGTCCTTGTTGAGTGGTTCTTGTACTGTCAGGTAGGCATTGAATCCAGCTACTCTACTACTACGTCGTACAACAGCTTATCCATACACCAGAAATAAAGAGCAAACAAATTATTATTGCACCTCCAGGAGTAAAATGTGTGGAATGTTCTTGATTCGCCTATACTTTCTTCCTTTTAATTGCTAAATAGCTCCTCAGCCGTTGGTGCAATCGGCACCAGAGTCGCACCTGCCTCCTGTATATATGTAGCTTTCAACGACGCAGAATGGATGGTCAAACAATATGGTTTTGATCTCCTACGTTATACAAACGTTAATACAAACCATTTTTGAAATTTTTTTGTGTGTGTTCAAGGGGATCTGAGAATGGTTTAGATTCACAATTTTGTCCGCTGGACAATGTTTTTTTAATTAATTTTTAATTTATTAGTAGTTGTTGATTTTGGAATGTTTTACATTGGATCCGACAGACGGCGCTACCATCGCAGTGTCAAATATTAAATAAAATATTGTACATACAATGGCATTACGATAAATTAAGTTTTTGTAAATAAAAAAATATATTTTTTAAATAAAATAGTTTGAGTGTAAGCTTTTTTACCTTTAATTAAAACAAGTTGAAGATTTCATTACACATACTCACACGCTATCGATTAGTCTTATTGTAATAAATTTACATGTAATGACGTTAGATATTGTCATAACATTTGAATAATAATTTTCATCAAAATGGTCCAGAATGTTTTAGCTTATTAAAAAAAGTTTGAAATTTTCAAATTAAAGACGTGTAGACAGGACAACGTCTGTCGGGTCCACTAGTGTATGTATAAAACTTAATTCTTGGCATTCTACCTATATACCTATATGTTTTTACATAGCTGAATGTGAGATATTTTTCCAGCAATTTTGTTGTGTATTCTAAAATGAAGATGGGAATTGATCCAGAACCCTTCTATCCCACTCGTGGTTTATTGAAAAAAATAAATAAAAAAATGTAAATCTCTCACCACCCTCTATACCCTTTTACACTTAAATGGTTAGTTAGCCCCAAATATTAAACAAATATTAAAATATCACTTTGAATTAGTATCTATTAATACAAATTACTCAAACTACCTACATAAATAAGCCAGACACAGAGTTTCAAACATCAATTTAATGCTTGTAGTGTAGTTAGCAACATCGTGTTCACTGACCGCAATCTGTCTTCATTTAAATGATGTATTAGCACCGGTAATAGTCTCTGGGATATTGGATTCCCTTTAAGGGACTTTGTACACATGACGCACCATAGTCCATACCTACAAGCTCATGGGATTTATTCGTTAATGTTTGCCCACTCGCTGTTGACTTGTGTCAAAACCTTGCATATGTAGGAGAGTGTCAATGAAAGAGGAAAATGCTGTGAGGTCATATGTGACAAGGTAAACTGTCACATTGTCAGTATCATGAAAATAAATTGATTTTGGAAGAGTCAGAGCAATCCATTTGACACCGTTCGGTAACCACAGGCGTTTTATGGCTCATGTTTTATGTACCTTTAACAAAACTTTATTTTTTTGATGCGCCTATTTGGCCTTTAGTTAAAAGTTTAAATATTCTTTTTATGGAATTTTGGAAGAATATCATAGTGTCCTGAAATCCAGCTTGAGAGCATTGGAAACATTGCAAGACTCACACCTAGAAAATAGAGACATATCCAAACTAATCAGTGCTCATTAAATGCCTGAGGATAAGTAACATTCCTCTCATCTACAAGAGGAAGGAGAATACACGAAATTACGAAAAGCAGACGTCACACATGTATAGGGTTTTTCAATAAGAGCGCTACAAAAGTTTTTTAAATAAAACAAAAACGGTTTTGGATATCAATGAAATTCTTTTGCATGGCTACCACGCTTTGAGAAGTCCAGACGCTGAACCCAATTTTCGACGGTTTTCAAGCATAAATCGGCCGATACTGCTGCAATTTCACGTTCGATATTCGTACGAAGTTCATCAATCGTCGCTGGCTTGTTGGCATAGACCATAGACTTGACGTAGCCGCACAGGAAATAGTCTAGCCAAGCGACTGGACCATTTCGTGAGATAACACGTTCTCCAAACTTTGGTTTCCAATAAATTGATTGTGACATTCGCTGTTTGGCTTGTGGCGCCATCCTGTTGGAACCACATGTCCTCCAAGTCCATATCATCCAATTGGGGCCAAAAATATTCGGTTATCATTGAACGGTAGCTATCCCCATTCACAGTAACGTGCCTGTCTTGATCATCACGGAAGTATGGCCCAATGACGCCCGGCCCATAAACCACACCAAAATGTATTTTTTTCGGGATGCAATGATGACTCATGGAGTACGTGTGGATTGCTGCCTGACCAATATCGCATATTTTGTTTATTGACAAAGCCATTCAGCCAGAAAGAGCCTCATCGCTGAAGATGATTTTTCGATGAAAATCCGAATCATTTTCAAGTTGTTGCTCAGCCCAATTCACGATATTACGACGCTTCTGGTGGTCAAGCGGCTTCAGTTCTTTAGTCAATTTAGTCTTGTAAGGATGTAGGCCAAGATCTTTTCGCAAAATTCGCCACAACGACGTCACAGAGATGCCCAACGCTTGAGAACGACGTGTGAGAGACACATTTGGGCTTTCTGCAACTGTAGCCTCAGCGGCAGCAATATTCTCGACACTACGGGCACTTCTTTGTCTCACTGGCACGGGAACATTTTGTACTGTGCCTGTGGATTCAATTTTTTCCACTAGCGCTCTTAACGTTGAGGCCACTGCCTCCGAATTTCGGTAGTAAATTTTAATAATTTCGTCTCGTTGTTGGCTCGTATATCTTTCCATCATGAAATGGCAAACCTTACTGAAGAGAAATGTCAAAAGAGCGGCAAGAAATATGGCGTCGTTTGCTGTCCCTGTCGCTCTACTTTTGTAGCGCCCTGTTGAAAAACCCGATATTAGCTTACGCCGATAACATTCACATAGTCAGCAGAAATCAACAAACTGTACAAGAATTCTTCATCCAGATCGAGAAGGCGGCACAAAACTTGGGGCTGCGTTTTAATGAAGGGAAAATCAAGTACACGGTGACTGCGTCTTCGAGAGGAGTTGGTCCAACAATCAGTGCATAGTCCAATCGGGTTAAACTTTTGTAATACAGTTCGTTGGGGGGTCATTAGTAGACAAAATTTCGATTTCGGGAAAATTGTCCTAAAGCTTCAGCCGACATCTTGAATTTAATGAAGATTTTGGTTTAGCTTCTTCGCCGTTTTTGATTTCTGATAAAAATAATAATGGTAAAACTTGTAAGAAATTAAAAACTATAGTCTTATTTTTTTTTTTTTCAGAAAAGTTACCGTTCGCGCATTTGCAAATAATAGTAAACGAAGATCTTTGCACAAGTGCTTTTAATTAATCCTGTTGAAGCCATGTGTTGTTCAGTCTTTATAACAATATTAAGAAACGAAAGAAAGCCCCATGACTCACATCTTTGAACAAAATTTAATGTAACGACGTGTGTTCCAAAGTTATTAAGACCAAACACAGTTGGGCGATATTGAATATAGGTCCTTGCTCACTAACCTAGATATTTGTTGTCAATTTTGAAAACCAGGTTCTATTTTTTCCAAACTCCTGGCGCTTGATACTCGTGCAAGCCACCAAGATTCGAAAGGAAATATGATTCTTATACACCAACCAATGTCATTCATACCATTCCATTTCTTCTGAAGATGTTGCGTGCAACAGCAAATTTCTTTGGAAGAGTGCTAGAGCTTCGAAAATTCTTCTTTAAAATCATCTTTAAAACTGTATTTCTTCAATTTCAAGTAGTTCTTTAAGGTATACTAAGTTTAACAAAAAATCAAGGAAGAATACTTTGTTTCATATTTTGACAATATTGTCTTGGGTTAATAAAAGAAGCTCCTATGTCATTGTAAATAAGAACTTTCGAAACTTGTCAAAAGCAAATTAAATACGAATTCCGGAGTGAATTGCAATATCGTTTGGTAAACGGCAAATATGTTTTTTGTATTTGATTTCAGGGTAGCTATAATGTGACGGGATGAATGAAATACCTCGTTATATGTATGTAAGAAATCGATGCAATGTTCTGGATTACTCCACGTCTTTATTGACTAAAATTGAACATTTATTACTAACCCTCTGTAGCTGGAGTGATGATGCTAAGATATTGACTTGCATTGTTCCCGCTTCCACGCTTACACATTACTACACAATAGCCGTGAATTTTCCGTAATGCAGTGGGATTTTCCAAAAAAAAACTTTCCGCAGCAGCTTGTTATTTGTATTTCAAACTTGACACTCTTGACAACTTAGCTGTCAAACTATTATAAGACAAAGGGGTTTGTTCGTAGAGTTATGTATTTGTGAAAATCAAAAAAGAGATCATTATGTGTTTGGTTTGGTTTCTTACTGTGTAGTTGTTGGAACAATGTTTATTTTTAATTATAAAAAAACTAAATAATTTTTAAATGTTTTTGATTATTTTAATGAAATTATAAAGAACAATGTTTATTTTTAATTGTAAAAAACAAAATAATTTTTAAATGTTTTTGATTATTTTAATTATATTTTTTTTAAACAAATTAAACACAGTTTTTTATAAAAACTTAATTTAATTTAATAAATTTTTATTTACTTTAATTTAGTTAAATTTTAATTTTGTTAAATTTGTTAAAAAAAATAATAATTAAAAAAATCAAAAATATATAAATTTTTATAATTATTTATTAAATAAAATTAAAAAACGAGTAGTGAATATTACAGATTATATATTTTGGGTAGGTATATTAAATCGCTTTTAGTGTGTGTTGAAAATAAGTCCAAATCTCATAATTTATATATGCTTTCGAAAATGGCTTGATGCGGCTAAAGGGGCGTCTTCAATCCTTAAATGCACCACTTGATGAAATATATCCAGTCGTCCAACCAAAATCGTATTTAGTCAAACTTATAATCGATGATTGTCATGAAAGAACCTGTCATGGAGGTACAAGTGTAGTTTTATGCAAATTGCGTGAGCGGTTCAGGATTTTAAAAGGGCGGTCATTTATCAAAGCATGGATTAAGAAGTGCATCCTCTGTAAGAAACTTTTTGGAAAACCTGTATTCCAACCGTTTGGCCCTATACCTATCGAACGCATCACGATGTCAAGGCCATTTCATTGCGTCGGCATAGACTTTGCTGGGCCTCTCTTTTATTTGGATGACTCAAGACACCAGATGAACAAAAGCTATTTAATGGTTTTCACTTTTGCTGCGATTCAAGCCGTTCATCTTGAAATAGTAACAAATTTGTCTACTGAGAGCTGCATAACGGGATTAAGGCGGTTTATCGCTCTAAAAGGTGCTCCAACAACGATCTACTCGGACAACGCTAAAACCATTCGAAGAGCTGCTTTAGAGCTTGATCACACCAACCAAGTGCCGGACGACAAACACACGACAACATTTTCTGAGTAGCAAACGCATACGTTGGAAGTTTATTGTCAAGCGAGCACCCTGTTGGGGTTGATTTTGGAAGCGGCTGATAAGATCAATCAAAAACATTTTGAATGTAGTAATCGGAAGAGCGAAGCTGACGTTTGAGCAACTACGGACTGTAATCGCAGAAGCTGAAGGAATGCTGAACGTTCGCCCTTTAACCTATGTAAGCAGTGATCCTTTGGATATTTCACCTCTTACACCCGCTCATTTCATACATGATGGCCAAGGGGCTCTTGTTAACACCCAAAATCCTGAGACGTCTTCTGATGTGCAACAACTTTGGGCTCAACAACTTAAGATAACTAATATGCTGTGGAACTGCTGGCGCACCGAGTACTTGCAACTGTTACGATCTTTTCATCACAGTCAAGGATGTTCTTCTACTCAACTCAAGTCAAATGATGTCGTTCTTGTTTTTGACTCTTCTAAACCTAGAATCGCTTGGAAGTTAGCAGTTATTGAGACAGCCGTCACTGGACGTGACGGTAAGGTAAGAGCTTACGAAATTCGCTACGCTGATGAATCAAAAACTAGAAGACCTTTTTAACTCCTATACCCCTTGGAACTCACATCATTGCCCCGGGTCGAGGATGTTGAAAATTAGTCTAAATCTCATAATTTATCCTATTGAAATATTTGTATTATTCTATTACATTTGTTGAATTCTAATTGCTTACTTTTCCTATTCTTAATGCTTTCTCTTTCTTTCATGAATTTAAGTTGTCTATTGAATATACCTACATATGCGCATAAAACACATTTTCATTAATCACTTCGTTATTGTACTTTCAAAGAGTAACTACCTTTCTAATAAAGACATAATTGTTAAAATCTCGGCCATTTCCATGTTTGAAAAACATTTTACAGATTTTTCCACAGTGTGTATTCTTTGTAGATTTCTCCATTATTTTTGATTTATATTGGGCCTGTTCTACTTTCCTTCAATATGCCGATGCAGATCCATGTAAAGCATTCTTAATATTTTAGTTAATTGTTGTTTTTTAAACGATAGTCCTCATTTTATTTAAATAATTTTAAGATTACTGAAACAAGGAAATCAAACTTGGAAAATGCTTTAGTAGTTTAGATGTTTGATTACTAAGCGAATCCTAAGTTCGACTCTCAGTTTGGGAAGCAATTTTGCTAACTCCTAGTAAAAGCTTGTGCCCCGTGGCTTAGTGGTTAGAGTGTCGGACTGCTAAGCGAAAGAACCTGGGTTCAAATCCAGCTCATAGCCACGTTTTTTTCTGGGGTACTGCCTCTTGCGAGGAACTGACAAAATCTCCAAGAGTAAAATTTGTCTCAAAAAAGTGCATCTCATGTAGCCGTTTGGACTCGGCGGTAAACTGTAGGTCCCTTCCATTCTTGCAGATTAACAACACACACATAGGAATGGTTGAGAGTATAAGTAACTAGGCCTTGGCTCCTTAAGGAGCTGTCGCGCCAGTAAATTTATTTATTTTAGTAAAAGCTATGGCCGTCCGTGGGTTTTAAGTGAGAAAATAGTCACCCAATTCTCGATGTACTGCGCCGAAAAAAATTCTTGCCTATCTCTTTACTTCTTCTTACTAGTGTCGTGCAACATCCGGTCGCATTTTAAACATTTTTAAAGTATAAATTCGGCACAAGCTCAATACCAATATGGATGGAAACATATTTAATAATTAATTTTATTAAATTTGCTTTTGAATTTATTAAATAAGATAAGTTTGAGAAAACAAATTATTCGTCGCGAATTGCAATTTGATTGTTAAAAGACTATTCACATGGGACCGCAGAATAAATGTGATTTTAAACTACTTATAAACCTGAATTCTTCACAAATTCTAAGCAAAACAATAAAAATATAATTTATATTTATGTTTTAATACTTAAATTTGCTTTTTTATCACTTAAAATAAAATAAATTAGAGATGATAAATTAGTCATTGCGGACTGGAATCTGATTGTTACGAATTGCTAAATTCTATTCGTGATCCACATACAAAACGAACAAATTTTTCGCCGCGAATAACCTTAAAATCACTTGTTTTTGTTTTCAAGATGGTTGGTTGTTTTGTTGAATTCTTCATTCATCATTAAATTTTCTTTTTATTTCAGTTAAAAAAGGGTGGACAAATCTGTGCGATACTTTTGCCAAGTATTGTAAAAAAGAAAAAAAAATGTTCCGAGTGGGTCACAGACTTTTCCAAAGAGCTCATGGCCTTATTTTGAAATAATGAGGTTTTTAATTCCAAATATTGAAGTTCCAAAGTAATTATTAAAATATTTAACTTTAGTATTTGCATTTTGTGTCATGTTAATGTTTTTTTTTATTTCAAGAACCAGTCAAAGAAAATTCTTTTAGTACCCTCTCAAACGTTTGCAAAACCTTCATCTCCAATAATCACACAGGGCAATTTGTTTGCTGTTCCAGGAATTCTTTGTCCAATAAGATTCCCGTCCGAGCATCGTTCAACAAGCCCTTCCATACATCCCGATTGTTAGCCGACGCCATCCTCATTTCTGTTTCAATATTTTCGAGCAAACTCATTTGACTACAGAGCAGTTTGTGGTAGCATTTAGTTTGCTTTACAATATTCTTAAATTCAGTGAGCAGCAAACTGTTAATGACAGATTATGGTTGTCCCTAATTTTAAAATATTCCAAATAAATACGGATGTTTTTCTATTTAAATGAATTTTTTTTTCGTAACCTATAAATAAAATAAAAAAAAAAACATAGGGTTTTGTATGGCCTAAAATGCACTAAGCCATTCATCATCATTATTAAATATTTGTTCATGCAATTCTAGGTGTATTTAAGGTTCGTGCATAACAAATGAAGATTGCTGCCGCAATTTCAAATTTTACAAAGTATAATTATTTCTGGTCAGGTTATAGTTATTATTGTAGTCAACCTTGTACACGTTCAGAAACCAATAACTCATACATCAATACATATTTCAATTTTCAAATACATTCGGAAAGCAGGATCTGTTCTATGAATTTTCCAGATATTAAAATTGTCAGTCGAGTTTGTACCACGTGTGGTTGCACTAACGACTGTTACATTACACATGATTTTAGAGTCTATAGTTAGTTCAAACCACTTTGTTTGATGGTTTACTATTGCACCCCGTTATTAATTTGCGCATTTGTATTGAGATGTCATAACACAGGCTTTTTGCAATTCGACAATTTCATTTTACTTTGATGACAGTCAGATGCACTTCTGCAATTGAAATCCATTTCAATGAAGTAAATAATACATATTCCTGGATCCATTGAAATATGGTTGACCATATTGCAAATTTGCAAATAAGCCACACAAAGTTACTCTTACTGTTTGACTTTGTATTTGCATTACAGTGGTTTCTCTAATTGTCATGTTCATTAAAATCAACAATATCTACAGTCAAACTTCTTTATAACGAACCTTCAAGGGCAAAAAAATTGCTTCATTATAAAGAAGTTTTATAAAAAAAATTCGTTACAAAGAAAATTAATTTTTTTTAACGCAGCAAGTGTTCAAAATATATTTTCCAAAAAAATGGTACAAAAAAGAACTCATTCTAAAATCATTCAGTTTTGTTTTTTGTTTTATTATAAAAATCTTCCAATTTAGAAAAGTGAAAATATGCAGCATCTGAGGCTTCATCTCTTGTTTCAATAAAACATCGAAAATTATCAATTGCAGTTTTCATGTAATTATCGTTGGGGTTTTTTTGAATTAGTTCGATTTCAGCATTGTCATTTGATGAATCCGATTCCTCAGATGAAATAACATTCAAAATTGTTTCGTCCGAAGGAAGTTCCATGGTAGCAACATTTGCATCCACTGCAATATAATCGTCAAATGTATTGATATTGTATTCGGTGGGAAAAATTTCAACTTTATTGCCTCTAAATAAATCTGAACCATGGGTGAATGCGCCTGACAGAAAAAATAAAACTTTCCGTGCTTGACGCACAAATTTTTGATCTTCTTTGATTCACCGGTCATCCAAGAGTTTTTATTATTAAAATAATCAACTGGCAAGGACTTGATTCCTGTAAAACAACGAGGCTTTGCAGTTTTCCCAATCACTAAAAGCTTCAGTTTTTCATCACCTGCCATATTTGATGCAACCATTAAAGTGATTCTCTCCTTGCTTTTCTTTCCTCCGTGACACTTTTCGTTTTTAAAAGCCAGTCTTTTTTGAGGAAGACATTTAAAAAATGACCCGTTTCATCTACGTTAAAAACATTCTCAGGGCTGTATCCGTGAAGTTCTCTATAGAGAGAATTACGTTATAAGGAAGTTCGTTATATAGAAGTTTGACTGTACTTCTACATCGTTAGGGTGTGGCCTGGAACTGGAATGGCCTTGGTCTTGGATTGCCTTAAGAACTAAAGTATTCCATTGCATCGACATTTTTTACAGCTTTCGCTATTATCATCGATGTCGTTTATTTACAGAAGAAAAGTAAAACTTTTTGTGCCATTCAAAGCGATTTGCTTGCTATGGATGGGTGAGTTAGCAGTAGCTGGAAATAATGCAGTTAACCGTATTCTGTGATTGATTGGATAATCGGCCTAGTGGTCTAGATCATACAATGGAGTTAAACTGTTTGGATATTTTTTTCCATGTTCCATGACTAAGAACTTTTTATTTTCCTTTTTATAGCTAGGAAATGTTTTCTACTGACATAATATTTTGATATGGAATAAAAAAAATATCAGTCAAATAAATAGCACGTACAACCGATTTTGATAAACATTATTTTAAACATTACGGACTTAAGGTAACAATCCACTTGAGGTAACTCTTCTTGTTAGTAATGCAGCCCAAATTTACAATATTATATGGAAACAACATTCATTATAATAAATTATTCGGTTCGGGGGACAGTTATTAAATAATAGAATAATAATACTAATAAAAACGTAAAATAATAACCACTCGCGTTTGTGGAAGGAAAAAATACGCACTTCTTAACTATTGTAGGCATTGTATGACCATCATAAAATGTTTGTGGTAAATAGATAAGGGCATCTGAATTTGCCCTATTTTGTATAATGTTTTAATTGTTTTTTATGTGCAAACTGTCTTATGTGCATAACACCTAGGACAGTTTGTTTATTACCCAAATTTATTTGGACCTTCACTTCACAGTTTGACTTAGTCAGAGTTGTGTTTTGTGTGTAAGTGTATTTAAATGTTAAGTGAATTTCTTGTCATCTATCTATGCTTCCTCGATAGTGACATTGATGTTAGTGCTGAAATAATCACAAATGTGATTCTTCTATGGATGAGCGCTTTTATTCCTTACATAGTAAAAAGTATCAAACCCAAACAAAAGTCCTGGTATAAAGAAGCTATCAGGCTCAAAGAAGTAAGTTTCCGATTCTACAAAGCCAACCCTACAAAGGGAAAATCGGAATAAGATTAAACCCGTAGGAACTGATGCAACTCCGTTATTGAAAGAACATAATATTGCATTACCAAAAAATACGCAACAAAATCTGAAAAGTCCCAACTTCAGTAAATAATGTTGGGTCATTTGTAAAAAATATTAAAAACTCCTCAATATCTTCAGTTCCTACACTCGTTGATAATTGTTTACTCTTCAGAGAAGACAAACTTGCTCGCAGCTTATTTCGCCGGTAGCTACGTTGCCTCACAAGAACGTTACCTCTCCATGGGACAGATTTTTTCCGCACTCGTACCACCCGAGAGCCATGGAACAAAACTATCAAAGTTTCTCCAACTTTGGGAAAAGTGGTACACTGCATGGTTGTGCTCTGTCTCATCTTCCATGGAACTCAGTACTTAATGAACTTCAAAATTAGCCTAGAAGCTGAAGTTACACATTTATAGCAAACATATGGCGGTGGACAAAGCCATTCGGCCAGAATACAATTCTTTCGTCCAGAATACAATTTTCAATGAATTAATAACTTCAATTCAATCAGATTAATCTCAAGTTATTCTGACTATACTAGCCATTATTTGAATAAGCTTCAATCGACTTAATCCTTATCTATCCTTCTACTACGAATCCTATTGTAGCGCGTAGTAATTGAATCAGTAAAATGTTTCTATCTTTGCTCAAAATAGTCTGTCACCTTGAAAAACTAATTCTGGTGTACTTCAGGGCTCCGTTCTGGCTACTATTCTCTTTATCATTTTTTATAAATAATGATCTCCTGTCTAAAACGTCTAATCCGCTAAATTGTTTCAACGATGGCGTTTCTTTTTTGTTTTTGGACTCACACTCCTACTCTTTAAATGTGGATCTCAAAATTCTTGTTATGGTCTTTACCAACCATCTCTTAAGAAACTATCACAGATGCCGTGTGGACAAAAATGCCGCAAGATGTAAGAAATTCTTATTTCCTGATCCATTTACTAACGGGTCCGCCTAATATTTTTTTTTTTTTTGAAAATGCTTCATCAACATCGAGTGTAGCTTCAGCTGTGTGGCACGTAGCGCCGTCCTGTTGAAACGAAATGTTGCCAATATCCTCCTCTTCAATTTTTATGAACAAAAATTTGTTTAACATGGCCCGATAACGATCGCCATTGACTTTAACGGCCACTCCTTGCTCATTTTCGAAAAATGGCCCAATTATGCCTCTGGACCAAAATCCGCACCAAACAGTGACTCGTTTTGGGTGTATCGGCTTTTCAATGTATGCGTGCGGGTTTTCTGTCCCCAAATGCGCCAAGATCAAAATGAGCTTCATCTGAAAAGATGATTTTTTTTTGGCAAAATCGGCATCTTCTCTAAGTCGATCACAGGCAGTAATGTCGCAATATTTCCCAGCGTATACACAATCATATTCGTTCAGCGGAATGTCTGTCAAATCAGACATTAGCTAAGTGTTACCATTCACGAAATAAGCACTAGTTGAAAAAAAACGTTAGATGGCGGACCCTTTACAAAGCGTATATCCCTCGAAGACTGGATTACTACTTCCATGTCTAGGCGGGTGCTCCATCAATTTTTTGCAGTCATTTGGATGCTATTCAACGAAGAACATTCACAAAAATTGGAAATGATAATTTTTGATATGTATAATTCTATTTTTTCTATCGTCATTTCTACGGTCAATGGTTTAGAGAAAAAGCCGGTTGTATTTCTCCGATCCATCCTAATACTAATACTTCCATAAATGCGAACCAATCTACCCTTCAGCACTATTGCAGTCGTACTGTTAATTGCAGAGATTGGTTTTTCTGTCGTACAACTTGAATTTGGAATATATTGCGTAACTCTATTTTCCCTTTCCATAATGATGTTCAAAAGCTTCAAAGCAATGTGCATTGGCGTTTCCTTTTAGTCAAGATAAAATAAACTTAACAAGTTTATTCCACCAAGTTATAACCAAAAACCAACACTGAGCTGATGAGAGCCTTATAAATGGCCATTTTGATTGTTTCAGTTATCATTTTTCATTCACATTCAGAGAGATATGTATGAATTTCAGTTTTCGCTCTCCATTCAAACAATATTATCCAAAAAAAAAAAAAAAATAAGATAAACCCTGGTTTATTTTATGATTGCGGGTGGAAAGCACATTAACTTCCATAATAACCACACGCGAATAAACTAACTATAAATAAGCCACTCAAGTTCATAGTCCTCTTTTCAAGGTACATACATACATATGTATAGAGACATGCAACTGACTTATGTGATTAAAGCAGTAAACTGTATTCATATCCGAAACCTCTCACCTGATGAACGAACAGGAATATCTCTTGAAACACTGTAGCCATTGGCGCTCAGAAGTGGGAACAAAATTCAATATCCCATCTGAGTTATCTATTGGAAGCAGCTATAAATGGCATGGGGTGACGACTGCCGTACGGCAAACACGGTTGTGGCAACAACGCCACGCTATGTCGCACCGCCTCACCGACTTATGCGGTGTTGTTGTGCCAAGGAGTATCAATACTTATTGGCCATTGAAACCGCGTCAAGTATTCCGCATTGGCATTGGTATTCACACTCTCATTTGCCGGACTAATGTGGACGTTTTTATGGTTGTTGAATACCAGATTGGCAATATTTGTTTGTTGGTGTTGAACGAAAGTGCTAGAAATTCTGCAGTGATGCATGGATGCCAGCAGCAAAGTATTCTGCAAACATTAAGAATACTGAAATGGAACATTAAATGGAAATTCAGGTTGTAATTGTAATGGTCTAGAAATATTTTCAAATAATGGTTTAAATTCAAATTTCAAATGCTAATGGTATTAATCCATTGAAATGAAATAAAATTATATGAAATGAAATGAAAAGAAATGAAATAAAATGAAATGATATGAAATGAAATGAAATGAAATGAAATGAAATGAAATGAAATGAAATGAAATGAAATGAAATGAAATGAAATGAAATGAAATGAAATGAAATGAAATGAAATGAAATGAAATGAAATGAAATGAAATAAAATAAAATGAAATGAAATGAAATGAAATTAAATTAAATGAAATGAAATGAAATGAAATGAAATGATATGAAATGAAATGAAATGAAATGAAATGAAATGAAATGAAATGAAATGAAATGAAATGAAATGAAATGAAATGAAATGAAATGAAATGAAATGAAATGAAATGAAATGAAATGAAATGAAATGAAATGAAATGAAATGAAATTAAATGAAATGAAATGAAATTAAATTAAATGAAATGAAATTAAATGAAATTAAATTAAATGAAATTAAATGAAATGAAATGAAATGAAATGAAATTAAATGAAATGAAATGAAATGAAATGAAATGAAATGAAATGAAATGAAATGAAATGAAATTAAATAAAATGAAATGAAATGAAATTAAATGAAATGAAATGAAATGAAATGAAATTAAATGAAATGAAATTAAATGAAATTAAATTAAATGAAATTAAATAAAATGAAATGAAATAAAATGACATGAAATTAAATGAAATGAAATGAAATGAAATGAAATTAAATGAAATGAAATTAAATGAAATGAAATTAAATGAAATGAAATTAAATGAAATGAAATTAAATGAAATGAAATTAAATGAAATGAAATTAAATGAAATGAAATTAAATGAAATTAAATGAAATGAAATGAAAGAAATGAAATTATATGAAATGAAATGAAATTATATGAAATGAAATGAAATTATATGAAATGAAATGAAATTATATGAAATGAAAAGAAATGGAATGCAAGTTCTCTTTTACCTTGTCGAGTCGCTCAGAGCATGGGTATTATTTGTCGACATAGCACATAGTAAACTGTAATTCTTTAACAATATTGTTCCTTCGCAGAAACCTATCAGTTTAACTAATCATGATACACCGACCGTCTGCAGTCGCATTGCACCATTTGGAAACATGAACTCACCTCAAAGGGAAAACTATAACCAGACTAACCAAAGAAGCCTTACCATTCCGGTATTCGGTGGAACACCAACACCAAAACTGAATGAATGAAACATAAATTTCACTTTCTTCGAAAGGTTGAACTTACCTGGGCAGACGCGACACGGCCATGCAAATCCAAATACATATACATAATAACTTTCCCATTGCACTGTGCAACTCACAAGTCGTGCAGCTGAACTTTTATGAATTTATTGCATTTCATCCATGGCTCTGGGCATTCTTGCTGATGCGGACACTGATGCATGTGGACATTGGAATATTAACTTCGAGAACAGATGACGCCGCAAACACCACCTCAATTAGCTCCAATTACCAAGCTTTTATATTTTTTTGTTGCCTTGATGTTGCTGCTGAATAAAAAGTAAAAGTTGTTAATTAAATTTGATAGTTTTGGGATTGCTGAAGAAATTTCACTTTTAAAGATATTTTTTATTTTTGTGGAACATGCACGCAAGGGTTATGCAAGTTTGATGGTTCTACTGATAAATTTGATTTTTGAATTTTTGGATTTATATACGTTTTTTTTTTGAACATTATGGTAGAGACTGGCAGTCGATTCTAAGAAGATCCAGAGTGTATTACGAAGTTGATCGTTTGAATTTTGAGTTGAGAATTAGTATAGAACTAGCACACCAAAACGCCACGTATTTCCAATGATCTACTTCCTTGGAGGTCCCACTAATTTCAGGGGCATTTAATTTCTCTGCACAGAGCAAAAGGTATTTAGTTCGACGCTGTTAAGCCGTCTTAGCGGGTTGGTCGAAAACAATCAGATTTTGCACAAATTCATAGTGGGCTTTAGAGAAAACGATTTGACATAGTTTTACTTTTCGTGGCGCTAAATAGATTGGTGTTCCTGGGCCTGATTAATTATGCCCCTCCAGTTGGCTTGATTTTTAGCCTGACGACTCCAGTTCTGCACACCAAGCAGTCGGAGGTCTCCTTCTACCTGGTTGTTCCATTGGAGATAAGGTCTCCCTTGCTTCTGACTCCATAAGGTATGGCGTCAAAGAACTTGCGCCCTGGAGCGTCGATATTCATCCGCTCTACATGACCGAGCCATCTTCGCTCCTGGATACGAATTTTTTGACAAGGCCCATGTCACTGTACAACAACTCGTTGTAACTTTATCTTAAACATGACCATGAATCCCGCGTAGAACCTTACTCTCGAATACTCAAAGGGAACTTTCATCCGATTGGGAAAGGGTTCATGCTTCTGCACCATATAGCAGGACCGTGAAGATGAGTGTTTTATATACCGTCTCCTTAGTTCTTCTAGATACGGCTTTATTCCTCAATATTGCTTACTCAGTCCAAACCCCCAAAGTAACAGCGATTAGCAAAAGTAATTCTATGTTTTATTTCTGCGCTGTTCACAGCAGAGCTTAGGTAGATAAATTCACTGACTATCACGAACCTCGAAGTGTCACGTTCTGAACAATTCTGTGGTGGGATTGGACTCTTGTTAATGATAGCATATAAATACTTCATTTTATCCTCGTCCTATTCTGCTTGCAGTGACGACATCAATGTCGTCACCGAACTCAAGTAACTTCATTGATTTTTTTTTAAGATATTGCCTCATGTGCTGGCTTGGGTATTGGGTACTATCTTTTCAAGCACAATGTTGCAATAGCTGCACAATAGAGCATCACCTTGTCGTGGTACTCTGGTGGTGTCGAAGGTCTCTGTAGTATCCCTGCTGAGCAGCGTCCATTCTCCATCGTCATCCTTATAAAAAGTATCAGTTTAGCGAAATGTGAAAATTTGATCGATCGTAGATTTTTGGTAAGGACCTATTATTCCGCCAACAAACGGGTTAAGACGTTCACATAGAGGCTAATTCCTCTATAGTTGGTGCAGAGAAGTCTCCTTTTGTGTGGATCGGGCAGTTAGTACTGAGATTCCAATCATCCGACATACTTTCCTCCGACCATATTTTGGAGATGAGTTGGTGTATGCACGTGACCAGGTCATCTCCGCTTGTAACCTATCGACACTAGCTACTTTTTTCGTTTTTTAGTCTGGCAATGGCTGGTCTGGTCCATTGGCGGGATATTCAGCGTCATCGCCATTCAACAACTGGGTGGGGTTGTCTCTTTAGATGGTTAACATGGATTGCGTATCATACTACAGTTTTTTTTCATCCGCATATTTGCAGGGCACAAGACGGCTAGTGAAACCTGATGTTGACTGTTTCATTAGGTACCGGTATAGAATGAATTTCGAAAAATTAATTGAAAGATGTATTGTTGTAAGAAAATAACACCCTGGAAGTTTTATCAAAATCGTTAGAGCTGTTTTCGAGAAAATAAAAACTTTTTGTTTAAGGTTGTATGGCAGGTACCATTATTTTTCGACCTAGAGCAAAAATGAAAAACATCCCCCGAGATAATAATTGAAGCAAATCGGCCTATCCGTTTAGTCTGTTGAAGTGCGAACAGACAGACAGACAGACGGACGGAATTTCCGGATCCACTTTTTTTGAATTCTCTATCATTGTAATGTCATGTTTGATTGTTAGAATTTGTTTTTTGCATGAATCCATAACTTGCCTTATAGTACCTATAATCGCAAGTAAAAACACTCTGCTCCTGGCCTTATGAAACCATGTAGTAATAGGAACGCTTGTACTCCTATTTACAAATAGGCTTTAGGTTGCGCTACTTATACATATGCAAACCCCGTTAATAAAGCCCATATATTCAAAAAACCTTATTTCAAACCAATGACGAATCTTTTACAACCAAAGCATTAAATAGAAAATGAGAATCAAAAATATTCTAGGCTTTCCATACACCTTACTTACGGATAGATACTTTTAATAAACTTAATGGCCTGTGAATTATAGGCATGTGAACAACCTTATCATCCCAAGCATATTAGACTTGGCTTTCTTACAATCTTACTAACCTAACCTACTGATTTTGAAAGTAAAAATCCAAAAAATAAGTAAAAATTCAAAAATTACAGTAAATGACCGTCGCAATGCAATAAAAAAAATAAAAAAAAAACAGGCCCAGCAAAAATAAAATTACAAAAAACACGTTTCAGAACTCTCACTTTTTAATTTAAACTGGACGCAATCGTGATTCTTTCTCTTTTCAGTTTTTTTTTTTTTTTTTTTAATTCACAATCTCAAACTCAAAGTGCTGCCGCGGTGTTACGAGACCAGAAAGCCGTTTACACTTTTAGTACTTCTGAGACAGAAACAGAAGAAGCTTCCGAGGGAAACCATATTGCCAGCAATTAACAAAGAAACGCACAATTCCCATGGAAACAGGTGTTAGCAGGGTTATGTTAACTATTATAGGCTTTAGGCTTGGAGGCCTTTCCAACCATTTTGTGTTTACACAAAAGAAATTCCTCTAACCGTCTTACCAGGCTTTTATAATTTTGTTTTGTGTTTGTTTGTGAGAATGATGTTTACCTGGAACTCTAATTTCACTTTCGCGCTCTGGAGTCCCGCCGCCTGAGGTTAAGGTGGCGGTTCATTGACTTCATGCTGTTGGTGTATGGTGACCACTAACAACAGTACAGACCATGTTTGAAAACCATCAACAACAACTTACAAATTTCTGCTGCAAATGCTGCTGATGGCCAGTAGAAGATAAAAAAATGTCTTAAAAAAAGAAGTTAACAGAAAAAAGAAAAGATACATTTTCTTTGTACAATTTGGTGTTGCGGTCGGTTGGGTGGGTTGTGATTTGTAGTTTGTGGATTTGTCCAGCCCCAGTGGTAATGGTTCGGAACTAATGCGGTTTCGTTTCATGAACACTCACATCAATTGTGTTTTACCAAAATCTCCGGAGGGAAAACAAGGTCATGTCCGGCTGTGTAAGCCAAGCAACCTATTGTGTGCGGGATGCTGGAATTGTTGAAATTTATAAGACATTTTGGTACTGACCAGTTGTGGGTCTTTGTACGTGTTAACGCCGGACAAATGGTTCTTTGAACATCAAATATTGTAGTAATTAAGATTTCTTTGCCTTAAGACGTAGAGTTGTTTGTTTATCTTTTGGATCATTTATTTATGTTTTTTGCGTTTTTTTTATTTAAGAATCAAAGTTTTTACAGAAAAGTCTTTTTGGTGTAACCGTTGCTACGTCCTGTAGGAATAATCAAGTTAATGCAGTTAAACTGGCATTAAAAAAACGAATTTATAAAGATCAGGCTTTCCAAGATAGAATTTTATATTCCAAAAAAGCATTTAATTAATAACTTGTTTAAAACATCTATCGAGTATTTCAAGATATAGTTATAAGCCGTGGTTTTGAGGTGAGGCGTAAGAGATGTGCAACGTATAGCTAATTGTAAATAGGAGCATATAAGTACGTTCCGTTAACTACACTGTGTTATAAGGCCAAGAGCCAACCTTTTTTTTAAATAGATATCTACATATGTGTAATATCTTGATGAAGGAATTTTATAAATGACACAAAATTACCACAAAGACCTATGGCTATTTCACCGATCAAGATAGACATTGGGCTTTTATTAGGAAATCGGAGAGTAATTTTCCTACTTTACTCCATGACTTAAACGCTTTCCATGTGGGGTTGTCTAAGGTGAATCCAAAAAATGACGAAAGTCCTTCAAACTTCAAAAACATCATATCATACTTACGTACTAATTCAAGCTTTCATCAGAGAGCAGAGAACAATTGATATTCATAAGCCCGTAACCTAGCGTTTCAGTAAGTTTTCCAGGGGATGAACCATCGATGAGGAGTGTTCTATGTATGACATCTTAGAGTTGGGGGCAATCAATTTAGTTCCTCCGACATATTCAGCTGACAACAAGCAAAATACACATTCTTTTGAAAGTTCGTAAAAGTTCTATAGATAAATCACATCTTTTACCGCGCTCCCATCTTTTTTATTTATCATTATCAAGGGGCGGCAAAACAACCGGTATCATGCCCAGGCCTCATCTCATAAGCTTTTCCATAGATCACGATTACTGGCCAAGTTTTATTTTTTGCACAACATTTGCTTCGAGATAGATTTCACAAAATTCATAATCTTATATTCTCTGGGATATTCTCGTAGCAACTAACATGAATCAATGCATGTCTTTGATTAATCCCAAAAATCAAATAATGCTTGCTTGGAAGGAAGGATTTCCAATTTTTTTCTAATAAGGAGCAACAACTCACTCTTTGTCCAAATTGACACTGAATATGCAGGCGAAAGGTGAACCGATGACGTTCAACAATATCAGCAAAAGAATCATTTGGGACACGATGCGATGCGATCACAAACGAGCATTGTAGATAACCCATGAAAGTTAAATGGCGAAATAACAAGGACCTCCTTAGAGATAATAAATTAAATAAATTTATTGGCGCGACAGCTCTTTAAGGAGCCAGGGCCTAGTGACTTATACTCTCAACCATTCCTGTGTGTGTGTTGTTACTCTGCAAGAATGGAAGGGACCTACAGTTTACCGCCGAGTCTGAACGGCTACATGAGATGCACTTTTTCGAGACAAATTTTACTGTTGGAGGTTTTGTCAGTTCCTCGCAAGAGGCAGTACCCCAGAAAAAAAGGTGGCTATGAGCTGGATTTGAACCCAGAGATACAATAATGATTCCAAGTGGTGGGTGAATGAAGTGAATGAAGTACGTCGGGCCCCTTTTGTTGAGCCGACATGATTTATTTTAATTATAAGTTAGTTTAATGCCAATTGTACATTACATTACATTACATATTGATCTGCTCCGTAGATAAATCTACGAAGCAGGGACACTTATGAGCATTGGCTACTGAGGCCATCGGCTCAGACAATTACAAGACAACACACAAAACGACATTGATACAGGACAGAACAGAAGAAAGAAAAAGGACGGAAAAAACAGAAAACACATAACACAAGTCAACAGCAAGCAGTTGGTTTTCGGACGGTCCCCATCTTTCCACTAACCACGCGCAACGATGCTTGATTTCGCTGAACTCACGGGAAGCGATGCTTTATCGGAGCCAAGGCCGTTTAGTGCCAATTGTACATACATTTTAACGAATGTAATAAAAATAATCTAATGTAAAAAAAATGTTCTTATTCTATACACCAATTGCTGATTTCAGCGCCACTCATTGTGACTTGATTCGCAATTAAAAAATAAGCACTATTGGGTCGCACGTACTTGCTCTTATTTGCCTAATTACATTGGAAAGCAAAATCTTTGACAGAAACATGTACCTAACATTTACTTTGAAAAAAAACACAGTTTGAACTTATAAAAAGTATCAAAACCACAATACTAAACGGTCTTAAGTAAAAATTAAGTACACCATCATACGTCTTAAATAACAAAGAATTTATGAAAAATGTATTTCCGACCGGTTTTGATAAAAATCTGTTTTTTATTTTTAGTTTAAAAAAAAATTGTTTTTTTTTTAAATTTTGGTATTCATTTTCGTAGAGTTTATTAATATACCAACATGTAATTATAAAATTTAAAATATTTTTCTTGATTAGTTTTAAAAATATTGATTTTTTAAAAATAAAGTTTCAAAAATTAATTTTAATTAGAAAAAAAGAGATATTCAAAATTTTTATATACAGAATAAGAAGAATGGCTACCAGGTATTCTCAAATATAAAATTTGACGGACATCCAATGAGCCGTTAACGAGAAAGCCAAAAGTTCCGTTAATAGACTCTTCACATAAATTTGGTTTTAATCAAATGATATCCAATACCAACAAAAAAATTCTCAAAAAATTTCATCAAAATCGTTGGAGCCGTTTTCGAGAAAGATAAGCTTTTCCTAAATGATCATATGGCAGGTATCGTTTTTTAGGGGAATACCAAAATTATAACACACAGCTCGTTATACATACAGACAAACAGACAGACAGGCAGACATTTTTTGTCGATCACTTTTTTAGACTATGATCGTAATGTCATGTTTTATTGTTACATAAATTTTTTTTATACTCAATAATAATAATTTTCATATTCATAAATATATTCATAAATATAATCGCAAGTAAAAATTATGCTTCATGACAGTACTATAGGCAGTGTTTATAAATAAACAACGAGCAAGTACTAAAATTAAGTGGTCGTGAAAATTTCGTATTGCTTTTCTTTCAAAAATCAAATGAATGACCTTTTTAGCCGAACCTTTCTAAGAGTATCAAATGCTTACTCCAAAAATAATGACTGCAGAATCAAACTGCAAATAAATCTTTTTAACCTTAAATTCACACAAAATTTATGTTTCAAATTCATGTATTTTTAATTTATGGTAAAGCCCGTGAGAAAGATAAATGACTCCGTTTAATGATGACAGCTCTGCAACATTGTTAAAATAGTTTTTTTCTTGTATAATTAATATTCATACAATTTATAGCTTATTGCCATTCTTCCAAATTAGTTCATTCGGCCTTGAAAAAAATTCTCTAAAAATGGATGAAATTTTCTCACCAAAAACCTTACCAACATGAACTAAGGCAGCTCTTGTTTTATTTTTCAGATACTTTACATAATGCTCATCTAGATACAAAATATGTCTTCTTTTTATGTGAATGAGAAAAGCCACAAGACAACAAGGCAACTTCCGCAACCGAAAGAAGACTTTGGTGCGTCAATAATGGGAGCACGACACGTACGTGTGCGTGTGGTTGTTATACAACTTTCCACTCTCAATATCGATCGTTATTTTGGAAACAAGTAAACAAACACTTATATAACTTCATCCGTAACCGAGAAATTTCTCAAAAAAAGAACTAAGTACCAAACTTCAGCGAGAACTACTATATTACTCGTATTGACTTCCCTCAATTTTATCTTCCCAAACTATTCAAATAAGGCGAAGCACGTCTGGCCCATACTTCTTGGATGAGTGAAGACCTATTTAAGATTACCTCAAGAGAATTTCAAAAGTATTACGTAACGCAAGATGTTTGTCCATACTCGTCAGAGATGAACACAAGAAACTCAGACTCCCAGATAACTGTTTAGAGAATCGGAATCTGAACCAGAATCGCAGCCAAAATAAACTTTCTTTGGTTTTTGGGAAAAAGAGAAAGGGAATTCGGTTGGCCAGGCCATCAGTGGGTCATCATTCGAATGAAAGATTTATACATCTTGGCTGTGACTAGACTATCTTATCGTTCCAAATATGTTTGAACGAATCATCAGGAAACATTGCGAAATGTCAACGGAATGCGCCACTTGCTTCTGAGGAATTTGCTTTGAATTTCAATGAGCTTTACTCATTTGCATCACAACACGCCGGCATATCGCCATCTCGGGGCATTTGGACGCGCTGAAGCTGATGGGCATTGTGTGATGATGTTGCGGAAACGGAATTGGTAATTTTTTAACGCCATCCGTCGTCGATAACATCGTTTGGAAGAGGGTGTGCGCAAAAGGTGAGTGCATATTGCAAACATTCGAGAGAGTGTCATAGAAATCAAATAAAATTTTGTGTTCATTGATGATTTCGGTGGCTCTTTTGGAGTGGATGGAGAAACTTTTTTTTAAGTCGTTTATGGGATTTCCGAATATGCGTGCAAAAAATATTAAGCGCAAGTATAGTAGAGAGACGAACAACAAACTTTCATTGAATTTGAGCTTGGGAGTCATTAAGTCATAAATTTTGAGCAAAGACGCATTAGAAATAGGTAAGCTGCTGGCGGGCAGAGAAATTGTTCTTAATGTCTCAGCGTTGCCATTGAATAGTAAATATTGTTGGAGATGTGGCCGGTATTTTGACGGGTAAAGTGAAAATAATATTTATAAGATACTTAGATTACTCGAGCTGTCAAAGTGTAATTAAGACAATGAATTGACAGACCATTATGACAGCGTGGTATAAATCCCATCTGACATCCTGACATAATAATAATATAAAAACACAGGCTGAGATTTGTGTAGGTTTTTACTTTAAGTGGTTGATTAATTGATTTGGTTTTATAAAAACCATAAGTAAATAGTATTACCTTTAAGTGCTTTTCATAAACAATGACGACTGTCTCTTTGTGTGCTTAATTCCGTTTTACTTGCGATTGTAGGTAATGACATAAGTATAATAGAGAAACGTAAACATTTGAGTTACTAGCAAAATGTTGTCTGTTCGTATGTATTTTGGACTACAACTTCGTTTTCAAATTTAGTTTTTTATTTTTAGTTTTTTTTTTTTTTTTTGAAAAATTTTGGTTTTTTGGTAGATTTTAGATTTTGGTATGCAGTTTCTTAGAGTTTGTTTATTAATATACGGTTGATCATAAAATTTTAAATCAAAAAATTATTATAAATAGACAAAAAAATATTCAAAATGTTGGTGTGCAAAATTGATATGGCTGCCTAGAACTTTTCAAAAATAAAATTATATAGAAATTTAAAGAGACGTTACCGAGAAAGTTGAAAATTAAAAAAAAAAAAACTGTTACACGAAAGTTGCCTTTAACAGACTTTTCTGGTAAATCTGGTTTTTATGAAACCATATCCAATACATATAAAACAAATCTTAAAAAATGTCATCAAAATCGTTTTGTTTTTAAATGTACGTTATTTTTGTTCTTAAGTTTGTATTTTTGAATTATTTTTTTTATTTTTAAAGTTGTTAAAAAAAACTGTTTTATTTAAAAACGGCTCCTACGATTTTGAAAAAAAAATTCATACTTTTTTACATTTCTTAAGGAAATAAAATGGCGGTTAA
This sequence comes from Platycheirus rosarum, assembly GCA_963971375.1. Lineage (NCBI taxonomy): Eukaryota > Metazoa > Arthropoda > Insecta > Diptera > Syrphidae > Platycheirus > Platycheirus rosarum. The sequence goes on along the minus strand of OZ020509.1, from coordinate 117,213,258 downwards.
ATTATTTCCCCCAATACAATTAAACATACTTTATTCGAACAATCAAAAGTCACACAAATCGAATAAATGCTTTGATGTTCACTTTAATTTTCTTTAACATTATTCTACTATGTGACCACACATATGAGCAAGTACGTGCGATCCAGTCATGCAATTTATTTTTTCAAGTATTAAATTTGCTAGGCATAAAGTGAATTGTTTCATAGAGTGTGACTTATGTGTAGCCTATGAACACTATTATGCTTCATGCACGTAATGCAGATTTACACGGAGATTTTGAGATTTCGTGGAGCTTTCGTGAAGATTTCGTGGTGGGGATCTTAGCAAAAATGATTGTTGCGTTGGAGATTTTGTCCATAGATATTATGTCTGTGGGAATATTAAATTTAATTTTTTGGGGATTTTGTCTAACTTAAAGGAACGAATTTTTTTCTTTATTTTTCTATTTTAATTTTTAAAGCATTATTTTATTACTCTAAAAAAATGTTTGGGAGTAATTTTTGTCGAACTTCTTATTAATTTCATTCCAAACACGCAAACTAATATGGATTTGAAAAAGTAAAAGCTTCTAGAATAACTTAAAAATACAGTTAATTCACAACTTAATCGTTATCATTACAAAATGGTTTTCTTTATTAATTTCAGCAAAGCTTTGGACATTCTCAAAAAAAAATCATTTAAAAAGCTTCAACGAAATTGGTGTGAGGAGTGAGGGGTTGTCAGATTGGTTTAAAAGCTACTAAAATTCCGATGACATAAAATGAAATACCTTTACAAAAATTAAAATCTCTTATTACGAATCAAACGATGTTAAATTATATTTACTTTACGAAATAACTTCAATAACTTAAATAAAAAAAATTATTACCTTTGTTTATGACTGCTTGCAAATAAACGTTTACGGTTAAGCTTTTCTAAAATAAAAATATTTCGAAAATAATGAAATTTTTTAAATTTGAAGAAAAATTGTGTAAATACTAGTTGTGGATAGAACAGTGCAGGTCATAAAAAAGAAACAAAAAGCTTTTGTGTGGTATCTCGCATTACCTTAGACGGTGTTGGTTTTAGTATGAACCTGAGCTTCAACCAATTTAATTCTCTATTCAGGTTGGTATATAGCAAAGCCCCTTTTGCTCCAAAAGCTACAGATCGATTGCACTTACGTCCATACTTTCCAAAGTCATAAAAACACTGAGTTATTATTATAGCTCAAGAAATATCTTGTGTTTCTTAGCAAGGTCCACTGGTGATCCGAATGTTTTTTTTTTCACCAAACAGTAGAACATAATATCTTCATATTTTGAAAGGAGGAAGTATGATTATTTCACTTAAAACTTCTAAAATATTTAGTAACTTCTAGCAACAATTGTTCTTACCGCAAAAGCATCCTTTCGGAATCGGCTTGGGCCACTTCGCTAAATTAGAAATTATCTCCCAGACAAAATTTTATTGGATTGACTCTCAAAATAATTCTGTTAACCAGGGCTTCCTTCTATCTCCGACTATCTTTCTCATTTTATAAAAATGATCTCTCTGAAACTCATAATCCACTAAACTGCTTCGCTGATGACACTCTCCAAGGAGTGGTACTGTTCATCAATATCGGGTTGCAATACGAAATATAATTTTTTCTTCAGGAGATGATGAGTTCACAGTAATTATAAATTGAATTACAGTAAATCGATTACCCAAAAACGGGCTTCATCAATTTAAAGGATAACGGCAAGGTAAGAAAATATAATAAAATCCTCGAAATGGTCTAAATCCATTTTATTAACAATTCAAAAGGGGTAATACATCCGATAAACGATAAGGTCGTGCAATTTTTTTTCTCTAATTGTGATTTCATGATAAATAAATTCAGTAAATTTTCTATAAATTATAGAAGTTCTGAAATTTAAGCTTCATCCCCAAAAAAATTAAGGAAATTTTAATTTTCTCGTAGTTAATGATTTTTTTTTTTGCTTTAGGTATAAGAACAACCAATTTGTGCTCTATTCCCAAAGTGTTTTGATATGAATCAATCATCTCAAAAGTCCAGAGAAAGACTACCACCCCGTAGTAAAAACAATGCGGCAATCACGACACCATCAATCATTATACTCTTCAATTAAAGTGAAACCGTTTCAGCTTCCTCTATACTTACCGGATGGAACTTATTTACAAGATTACGTTTTTTTTCTTATTTTTTTTTAAGATGAAAGTAAAATTGATATGGATTGTCGTGTTTTTTTTTTTTGTTTTAATGGTTGGTACTTTGTTTTTTTTTATGAAGAAGGTCGAATAACTACTAAGGGTAAACCATACGAAGCTGAAAGAAGTGCGCGAGGAAACGTGAGTTTTATTCGCAATTTAGGCGAAAGTCTTTCATGTTTTATGACTCGAATGCAGGCGAAGTTTAATCAAAAAATTAAGCTTTTTTTATCGAAAAGCAAAATTGATTAGTATAGACTCAGAAGATGGAAGGCATATGTGAGGAAAATTCGAAATTGTAAGGAGCAATATTTTCATATTTTTTTTTCAAATCTCCAATCAACTTCATGCGACCAAACATGCGCTTACTCACAGCTTTAAATTGCCTTGCCGACGGAACGTTTAGCTGAACAAATCGTGCACTTCACTCGTAGTCATTTCGATTCCACCAAGAGTGACTTGTCTGCGGACCGAACAATGCAAACAATGATGCGTGTGATGCTAAATCCCTCACGGATACTAAGTTAAACGATATGAGAAGACTAAGATAAAACTTTCTTTTTTTTACTCTTCAATCCAGGATTGCGCGATGCTAAGCACGATACCAACTTCCATTACTTAGTACTCAGCAACTCTCATATAATTCCGTATTGGTCAGTTAATTGGTCCAAGAGATTTCACTCTTGCGTGGCCGATGCCTTCGCCTTGCAATACCGCTTTTTGGTCGCACAATTCGCAAAAAAATTCGCGCGCTAATTTGCGACAATAAAAATTAACAGACCTCTCTATTCGTCACGATTACTTAATTCGATTAAAGCCTGACAGCCATGTTGCCGGATGAAGGTGTTGGTGTAGGTCTTGTGGTTATTTGCTTCCTCAGAATGATGACGAAGATACACATATCTGGTTCCTTCTTTTATTTTTCTGATATAATCGTCGATTTGTGAATATGATTTGCATAATGAAAATGACGACGATCGATCACGACACGTTAATTAATTTTTTTGTGGTTTTGCTTTATTAGAGCGATTTTTGTCTCGAAATTATTGTTTGTTTTATTAACGGAGAATTCGTTATAAAATATCGCCTGAATCGTTTAAATAAGGTGATGTATTCAAATATGCGATTCGCATTAAAAAAAAATTAATTAATCAAATGTTAATTACCTGTCCGATGAAAGAGAGGTGTTAAAAATGCTTTTTGATTGTGGTTTTGTTTTGTATATTTTATCTTGGAGATGCCCGAAGGTTCCGAAAATATGGATCAGTGGTTGAATTTGCATAAAAATACTGATTTTTGTGTAGATCTCTCAAATGTTGGTACGAGTTTGCAGTTGAATTTTTATATGTATATGTTTTTATTAATAATATGGAAAATTTCTAAGAAATTTAAATTCAAGAAATAATGGGAATTAGGAGCTAGTTTATTTTGCAGTTCCACACAACAAAAGATTTATTTGACAACACAGGCGACGCTATTCTTCTGCTGATGTATTCTTCCTTAAGAATGTAAACAAAAAATTCAGAAGATGAAGTATTTTTCGTTCAAATCCGACAAACGACATCGTTGATTAACCTATTTCAATGTTCCACTCGCTAGAATGTTCAAACAGGTAGGGGAATTAATTAAACTTAATTAAATTTACTGGCCCGATTGCTTTGGGAAGCAAGGCCTTGTGACCTATACTCCCAACCTTTCCTGTGTACAGGAGTGTATGGGACTAGACTAGGAATAGGAATTTACGATGGAATCTGTAGAGCTTTCTATAAAATTCACTATTTTGAGACATAGTTTACTTTAATGAAGGAGAATATGTTTATTCCCCGCAATAGCAAGATAAAAAGAAAAGCAAGAAAGCAGACTAGCGCTGCCTGAATAGATTTTTTCGCAACTTACACTGATCACAATAGCCGATGACCATGCATTATATTAACTTAATGGACTGAAGAGATTTAAATGCGACAATAGTTCTTTAGAAAACGAGCCATCCGAAAGAGACTAAATGCTATTAAATCAAAATTAACATTATCATGATTTCTCCTATTTCCTATAATCTTCATTAATTAGTACCTATAATCACATAATCAACTCTTTGCACAGTCTTATAGATATACAGAAATCCATGATACAATTCTTATATCATGACAGAAATGATCAATTATGAATAATATTTTTTGTGTCAAACATATAAAGAGTTCGAGTTCGAAAATCTATCTGCAACCCGATTCAACATCTATTTTTTCGGCAACTGAGTATTGTATTTGTAAAGGCGTGTTCACACCAAAGAAACATTTTTTTTTTAAATTTTAAAAACATTTTTTTGAAAAAAAACTGGTTGAACGATTTTGAAATGAAATATTCATAAAATAGAAAACTGCAAAAGAAATAAGATGGCTTACAACATTTTTTCCAAAAAACGTTATGAATAGTGTTTTTTGATTTCATAAAAATTTTTCCTCCAAATTTTATTTCATATTGCTCGGCTAAGCCCTAACCATTAAAAGGTGACAACCTACATACATACCCACGTTTTTTTAAAGCATTTCATCATCATAAAAGGACACAGAATAAATAAGGAGCCTATGATAAACACACAAAAACAACTAACAAATAAAAAAAAATTATTCGATTACTACTGAAATTTCAATCGAGAAAACAAAAGTTTACACCTTCCTATTGTCTCCATACCTACTCCCTTAATAGTAGTTGTATCTTAATTTTATTAGCTACCTCCCTTCCAACCTTATTATAGGTACCTGATATCCTTAATAAATTCCATTAATACCTACCCATATCATACGTTTATCGATCTATCAAACATAATTAAGCTATTTTAATTAATTTGATTTCAAAAAGTAAATTAGTGTTATTGGGACCTATATAGTTCCCTTTACCTCATTATTGCCCTACTGCTGATTCCCACGAATCATGCCAGTTGTTCAAATTTGTCCATACCAAAATGAAAATTGAACTGAAAAAAGTCCTTAATATCTTTCTATTAGCAAATTATATTATAAACAGTAAACAACAATTAAAATGATAATACACTAAAAAACTGCAAAAACTAACGATCCTATATATTTATGTGTATATCCCTTTATCGTGACGCATTTTCGTTCGAGCTTCACACCACAACGATTCTAAAGAAGTTGCACGTCAAAAAAACATTAAAATTAAATCTTTGTCAAAAAGACGCCTTTACCTAAAAAGGATTAGCACACGTTCGTGCGACCCAGTCATGCCTTTTATTTTGTTTTTCGTTCAGAGTAGATTCCGAGTTTTCAAAAAAAGAAGCTGTATTTAATTTTTTGCTCAGAGTGTTCAGATCTTCAAAATTGTTTTTCTTTTTTTGTTCAGAGCATCATGTTCACTGTGTAAGTTTTTCGACCGCTTTTATTCATCTGGACAGAATTTTATTTAACCTTAGTAAATAAAGAGGTTGGAGGTACTAGAGGTTCAACTAGTAGTCCAATAAACGAAAACTGGAAATTCATTCAAATTCAAATTTGGTATTCCTCAGAAGGGAAATTGAAATTTTATTTTTAGGTCTACAAATAATAACGTTACCTGCCATATAACGATTAGGGAAAAGTTTATTTTACTCGAAAACGCTCTAACGATTTTGATGAACATTTTTGAGATTTTTTTTGTTAATAGTAGCTATCAGCTTATTAGAACCAAATTAACCGAAAAAGTCTATTAACGGTATCTTTCATAAAACGTTTTTTTAATTTTCTAATTTCTCGGTAACGGCTAAATAAATTAAAAAAAAAATAATATTTGAAAAGATCTAAGTAAAATAGTGAATTCTACGTAAAACAATTTTGAATAATTATTTTTATTTAATTTCTGATTTTTTTTTTAAATTCAATATTTTTAAAACTTATCAAAATAAAATATTTAAAATTTTAAAATCAGTAAATTAATAAATTCTAAAAAACTGCTTAACAAAATTAAGAATGTTTTTTTTTTAAAAACTAAGAATAATAAATTGCACAAGTGGATCGCACGTACTTGCTCATATGTAAGGTCACATCTTCGAATAAAATTTAAAAAAAATGCACGACTGGGTCAAACGAACTTTTTCTTATGCTAGAGGTAATTGCTTACTGGCTGCATATGTATGTATTTAGTATATATGTTACCGGCAAAACTAATTTTGCCTACGCAAAAATCAAACTTTTTGTTAAAGATTGTATGGCAGGTATCGGTATTTTTCGACCTAGATCAAAAATGAAAAAAAAATTGGTTTTCGAAACATTTTGAAAATGGGTGGATTGATTTTTTTTTAAATAATTTTCCCAGATGAAAACTACAGATTGCCTTATAATGGCATACTAGAAAAAATATTAAAATATTTTTTCGAAAAGTTTTTCAAAAAAAAACGACTTTTTAAAAAAACTGGTCGAACGATTTTCAAAATTTTTTTTCTTCGATAGAAATTTAGTTTTGAAATTTTATTGTATACTTAGTTTTTCCAAGAAAACTCTGAAACTAATTAAGAAAAAAATATTTTTTTATTTTAATAGATAGATTTAATTTCAACCTGTCAATACTTTTTTTGGAGTTGGTCTTTTTGACAGCTGTCTCTTGATTTATGTTTAGTTTGGTTTCATAATGAATAGACTTACTCCTGAACAAAGTTTGCAAATTGTGCAAATTTATTACCAAAATAATGGTTCGTTTGGTGGAGCAGAGTATCGAAGAAGACCCAAATGAGTCCAACCGCCATCGCACGCGGAAGGATCTTGGTTTGCAGGCTAACAAAATCCAACTCGTTCAAGAATTGAAGCCGAACGCCCATCAACCTCGTCACACGTTCGGTGAATGGGCCCAAAACGAAATGGCCACCGATCCCGATTCTCACAAAATTGGGCCTCGGCTGGAATTTATTCGAACCAGCCACGGCGGACACTTCCCCGAAATCATTTTTAGAACATAATGCAAACCCTTATCTCTATAATAAAGCTAGATTCTTGGCCATAACATTAAACTATATGCGTTTTATTTCTTCTTGAAAACCACACGTCTAAAAAAAACATCCTTTATATACATACATATGCAGCCGCTAAGCAATTATCTAGCATCAGAACTAGTTCATGCAACCAAGTCGTGCATTTTATTTAAATTTTATTCGACGATGTGACCGCACATATGAGCAAGTACGTGCGATCCAGTCGTGCAATTTATTTAAAATTGGATTCTACGCTAACCAAGTACGTGAGATCCAGCCGTGCAATTTATTTTTTTTTCATGTACTGAGCATTCATTAAAATCGGTTATTAAGATGGTTTTTTCCCAATTTTTAGTTCAGATCAGTACTTTTCTTTCACATACATAAATACAACTTTTACTTGGAATGGCACAGGCCTCTTCTGAAAAATGGACTTATTATAATTACATTTGTCTAACAAAATAATTACATTATAATGTATTTTTTTTTCTCTCGTCCTAAATTTAAAATTGTTAAAAACAAATATTATATATGTATATATAATTTATAAATTAAAAAAAATTAAATAAAACAAAAATGGCCTATCTTTAAGGTGAAGCCTTAACGTTGAGCCCTGAGTATAATAATAACTATTCGAACCAAAAAAACGACGTAATTGCGACCCCTTCGGGCGCAAAACTTACCTTATTATTTTGTCGTATATTGCAATTTAAGTTTTTAAAAAGCTCATTAACTAAGGTAAAAATCCTCTCAAATAAAAAGTTGATTTTTACCAACCAAGCTGAATTAAAAAAAAAATAACACTTCTATATCTTTAAGATACCTTCTTTTAGACATTTGTATGGTCTACCTCTACAGGCTCCAACCTCCATCTCCCATAGCCCACATTCACCGTTATTTGTTCGCATATGGCTATAAACTATAAAGCATCGAAACTAAAGAGAGCGTACTTGTGCTATTGTTTGTTTTGATGGGTCACACGCTAATGGTATCACATATATTATTTCGAATGTATTCGCCTATGAGTGAAAGTCTGACCGTGGGACTTGAACGCCCCTTGAAAACAATGGCAATTGAATGCCAATCACGGGAGCTCACATTTCACACATTATAGCACCGATCCCGATACACATATTTGTAACTACCTATATGCTGCTGTGCTACTCTAGGTCTAGTATTTCTTGATTAGAAATTGTGTGGATTTTCTGTTTTTTTTTATCAAAAATTGAATTCTGATGTTGCTGCACCTGAGATGGGGTCAACATCATGAGAGAGCTCTTGCTGTTTGTGTGCACCACGGTTGTGATATGAAACTATTGACACGCACAACTTTCCAAGTGAATGTCGAATGAAAAACGATTGGACAACTTGTAAATTGGCTAATTCCAGCGCTCGTAGAGCAAAGTGCAAACATTGACCATCTGCAAATAAGAGGCACTCATGGACCATCTTCAAATAAATTGTAGTCATGACGAGGAGCAGCGCGGTCAATTTGATTACTTCAGTTGGGTTGTCGATTTGATCGGGGGAATTGCATGCTTGCATATGCCCGGATGTGTATGTTAAAAGGCATTATATTGTTTGTCAAAAGGCCATTGATTGCTTATAACTTGAAAATTTGAGGTCAAATCAAATCATGTTTTTGTAATAAAATTAAATTTGGTGGTAACTGTCTTATGAGTTGGTAATTGATTAGAGGCTGAGATGAAATTTCTTAAGAAACTAAGCCATTAATCTATATTTCTTAAATTAGTGCTTTTTAAGCTGATGGACTTTAGTCAATAAGAAATTCTTTAACATCGCCTATAAGATGCTGTCTGTTGATTGAATAATAGGTCCTTATCAACACATTTTCAGGCGTGTAAAACCTATGATCGACCAAATTTTCACATTTTGCCAGATCTTGGAAAAAACTCAAGAATTTAACATCGAGACACACTTCGTATTCACCAAATTCAGGAGAACCTACAACAACAGTGTACACAGGTATTAACAGTACCGGGCCATAATAGCTTAAGCCCGGTCAATTTTGCCCAAAAAATAGTGTGAGGTTACAATAATTCGGATAGGGCTGAAAATTGGTACAAATGTTTGGAACACCATTCTCAATAAAATGTGAAAAGTCCCGATTGATCCCGTGTTTGCCAAGAAGTTATCATGCTTTAAAAGTAATAGAAAGTCAAAATTTACAGAAGTACCCAAATTAGGACATTTTTTTCTGCTTTATAGCTCTGTTGCCATTTGTTTTTAAAAATCAATTTATACTCATAGGAAATATAATTTCCTACAAGTCGCCATAAAAGTTATTTTGCTTTACAATGTACCAGAAATAAAAAGTGAAAAAGTGCTGATTTTCAGTATTTTTTACATAATTGAGAAGGGGTCGAAGAAGGGCGGAGGGGAGGTGGTAGTGGAATGTTATTTCGGTATCTACGGGGCATCCCGTATCACCATATCAACAATTTACAACTTGCCGGCCTTTTGTAGGGTAAAACCTGTTTATGTACTGGACTAGATCGTGGAGTAGGTCAACTGCGAAAAACCCTGTCTCGTGCACTACCTTATACCTTAGTAAATTTTAGAATAGAGAATAGAAAATTGTTAAAGCACTTTTCATAGATAATTACATGATCTACATTTTTGTCTTTATTTGTATCATAAAACTAACCGTTTCGGTAAAAATTCCTTAACTGATTGGAACAATTATTCGAAATACCAAATGGAGAAATTATACTAATCGCATACTTATTCGGTTGAGAAGGAGTAAGAATCAAAGTCAAGAGTATAATCAACAACAGGAACATCCGGTATTCAAGTCGTCTTATCTATCAGAAGAGTAAGGTGCTATAATCTTCACTTTTGTCAATATCGTCGTACCTTACAATCAAGTTTGAATCTGCATTCTCATTAATCTCAATTTACTCAACACTGACATTAGCTACATAATCATAAGGTACCCTCAAGTTTGTCGCCTAAACATCAGCATTTTGCAGAACATTTTTTCACGCAACACATTTTTTTAACCATGAGATACTTTTAAAATTACTTTTTTATGGTTGTCCTGTTTTCTAAAGAAAAAATCTCAAAAACTCACAAAGACGGCAGATGTTTCAACAACAAAAAAAGTGAACTGTTTGTTCATTTGTTAAAATTTACAAAATCATTTTGAAAACAATTTCCCGCAAGAGACAGATGCTATGATGAGTTTATCCTTAAATCTAGAAAGAGACGACATAAATGTTTGCCCCGCAACATAAATATTTGAATTTTTAATGAAATATCTTACATGATATCTAAAGCTCTCAAAAGAAATGAAAAACTTGTTAGGCAAGAAAAAAACTTTCGCTTTTTCCGTCTGGTTTTTTCTTTATGTATCGCAATTTTTTACATTTTTTTCAAAAAATAAATAAAAGTAAACCAGATTTTTGTTGGTTTGAGAAAAACTCTTTCATGAACTATCTCTTTTGAAACCATCTATTCTATACAAAGCGAAGGTAAAAGATACATTTTTTCCACCTATGCATAAAATAATCCTTGATGGAAACATTGACGTTGCTAAATGAAATCTACTACAGAACTATGAAAACAATTTACTTCTTTGACTTGAATAATTTTCTTTGGATTTTTATGAATGAAATCTATCTGCGGCTAGGCCAGCCATCCTTCATTAACGGTCAAGTGATGGTGGTCGTGACCAAGAGACTGTATCTATTTACCACAAGCATCGCAGCTTATAACGTTTTACTTTTCTTTAAACCTGTTTGTTTGGTATCTTATCGGTAAATTATTATAAGCAACCTGACACTTCGAGGTTTTTTTTTTAGCTGTTTGGTCTAAGTTTCTATAACATTCACGTCTGCATCTAAGACACTGAAATAACGAACGTTGCGAGATAATCTCGTCCAGCCTCAGCAACAGTATCAGCAGTGTTAAGAAATCCTATCTTGCGCTTTTGTGCAGTTTTTTTTCTTGTGCGTAAATTTCTTTTTATTTTAATTAATTTTTCCATTTCCAGTTATTGTAGAAGATGCCATTTGAGAAAGTGTATATAAAAGATACATTTATGAAAATATGCGCTGCCAATTAAATGGGGGTACATGAACCGTTTAAACGACCACTTTAAACGGCTGTAGCGTAAAAAAAGAAGATATTAAAAAATAACTCGTAGAGTGCATTAAAAATTTTTGGTACAACCAAATTGAAGAAAGAGATATAGTATCTTTTTATTTGTAACATAGATATATACTTTCTTTAAAGAGTTTTTTTTTGACTAAAACATAAACTAGCTGCTGATATATGCTGGATTTGGTTTTCTTTTGATAGCGAAAAATAATAATTTATTTGATTTTTATTCTAGGCCTGGTAAGTAACGGTGGCTTGTTCTACATAATGTCTGACCGTTTTAGCTTTTTCTTTAATTTAGTGATTTTTTATTTTTGATGAGAATTAATTATAAATTCAACTAATTATTCAATCGGCTCACTAAATATGTTGCCGTTCGCCGCAGCCCCACACCATGCTGAATGTTGTGTCGTTTTCATTTTAATGTTATTCGAATTAATTGGAATGGATTAATGCCAGAGCTTGTGGCTAAGATGTTTTGGAGGAAGCGCCCAGCTTATGCGTTGCGTCGCGTCGGTCACTGTGCGGTGTTGTATGTTAATTGGGAGACGATGCGGAACCTATTTTTTTTTTATTGATTTTTTGTTATTTAACGTTTGGTGATTCAAATCACTTTAAATGATTTTACGTAATTTTGGTTTTGTTTTGAGAAGTGAGATGGAAGGCCTATTGGCTTAAGCGTTTGCCAAAATAAATTAATTGACACCTGGAATATTGGTTGAGAAAGATTATTATGCCTAACAAAAATCGTTTTATTTAATATATTCCAAAAAAAATCCTAATTTAAATTCAGTAATTGTTCGGATGTATAACATTGTCTTACATAAAAAAACTTCCATTTTACATCTTTTATGTGACAAAAATTTGTAATTGCATGTGCCACGGAAAACCTTTCTTTATAACAATCAATTTAACGTGATTTTCGTATAAATTTAAGCAGATTTGATTTTCTATTTTAACATAAAAATTGCCAAATAATTGCGTCCCATTTCACATAATTTTCAGTTTGAAATTAACTTGTACCTCTTTCTGGCTACTTTATCATAAACAGATTGAAGATTTATAAAATTTATGAATATTTTTTTATTATTTTTGCATTACCTTCAAACATAAAAGAACCCCAGAAGCAAATGGGTTACCCGAATAAACACACATTCACAACCTGAACAAAGCATTTTCTAGGTTGGTTAAAAATGCATCAAATTGTTGAGAGAAATAAATCCATAAGAAAGTAAACAAAACAAAACAAAGCAATATAATGATAATTCATTCTATATCTCAAACAGATTTCTCACACTTGCACTATTGTTCCTCTTTTTATTTCATTGGAATTCAATATATTCATCAGGCCGACCTACAAAACAAAAGAGCTGAGCTGCGAACTTGAAGTGGAAATTTCTGTATAGTATTGTTGTTTTTTTCACGATATTTGTGTGGTTTAGTTATAATCTGGGTAAAGCTTAGTTAAAATGTTATTTGTCATTTCTTTTCTTAATTAATACCAACCAAGCTGAGTGGTTGATGTAGATTTTTTCCATCCTAAGCTTATTTTTTATTTAATACATGGTTATTCAATTAGGGTAGATAGATTTTGGTGGCCATTTTGTTTTGGTGACATCTGTCATAAATGTTGTTTATTATTCAATCAATGATGCCAAATCACTTTTAAAACATGATTGTTAAGTATACATATATGTTTTGCCGGCAGTGTCATATGCCTTTACTTTTTGAAAAAAAGAGGTGGCTAAAGAAAGATGATAATCATTTTTTTGTGTCCTAAATTAACCCATATGGACCCTGATGATATATGATTCTAGAAAGACGGTGCTACGTGTTGCTCAGCGTACGCCACAAATGACATTCTGCATGAACGAATTAAGTGAAAAGTTTTCTCTTGTAGAGATGACGTGAATTAGACACCAATGTTACATTTGATTTGACTTCGCTAGACTTATTCTTGTTGGCTTTCCTTAAGTCATAGGTCTGCGATCAAACCACAATCGGCCGATATCACTTAGGTGAACATAACCCACGCCATTGCTTTCATCGTATCTATGCAGAAAACTCTTTGAAAATTGGACCAGGCGGATTCATGTCACCGGGGAGAAAACGAGGTGGGCATTTGGAAAATGTCATACTTCGTTGTCTTCATTGGGCCTTTTAAACAAAAAACGAATTACACAGCTTATTTTATTTCATTCCAACATCTATCCCTTACCTATATCGAAAAATTGTAAACATTTTTATTTCAAAAAATCTAAAATATACCATAAATCATAAATATCATTAATTTGTAAATTTATTTAAAGAAATGAATTTAAAACCAAAAGACTACTTGATAGTATTGTTTCACATAATACACAATACATCTACGTCTTATTTCATCAGCACATAGGTACACTTAAAACACAGGAAATTAATAAATGTCTTGTACTTCTAATTGTGTAGGACATGGTAAATCGTAAATGGGAGTATTTATACAAAAAGTATAGACAATCTTCTCCTTCTCCTGCTGAAGATTCTTCCTAATGACCCTCTAGACTCTGGGGATGAGATACGAATTCATCTATAGGCTTCAGATTAACGGATCTTTAGGGGACATGGTAGAAAAATTCGTTGGCGTAACAGGGTGTGTAGATATATCAGTGGTTTGATGTCAGTTGATGAACCTGGCGATCCTGGACAAGAGTGGTTTTGTCTTAGATCTGAGGCTCCGCTGCATTTGGCATGGTAATGGTGGTTTTCAAAGGCATTGAAAAAGCAATTTATTTCGAATGAAATTATGGGTGATCTTAAATATGATTTAACGAACAAACTGTCCTTCTTTTGATAGTGCTTGTTTATTTTTTTCAGAGTGTTTTCAGAGTCAGGTGCATTATAAAAAAAATGTCCAAGCGTCGCAACCACACCAATGGCTCTTCTAACATCAAAACATAAGCATATTTATAATTTTTTTACTTGGCTTTCATGTCCACCTTAACCATATTGAATAATTTTTTTCAACGACTTGTTAAAATTCTTTTGTAATTTATCCATTTCAATTGGACTGGCCCATGACTGAAGGAATTTTCCATCCATGAGCTCGCGGCTTTTCCGAGAGAAGATGCTGTCAGCGCTCTGCTAAAGAAAGTGACCCCAATTCCTACTCCCTTTTGTTGCCAAATTTTTGTCCAGACTCTTTGCACTCTTGAAGCAGCTGAACAAAAATCAAAAAACGACACTGTTAATCCCCATACTTCTAGATGCAGATATTGCGTTGCGTGTTCAATCTTCTACAACCATTTATTTTCTCTCTCAAAATTATTAGCTTGCTAATTAATTTCTTACGAAGAGTTCATAGCTAAATTATTTCATGGAAATTCATGCGTTGTTAGGCACCCATGCCCGTTATACCCCGTCCATTCTATCCCAAGTCATGGTCTACAGAAAATCTAACCCTAGAACAGAATTGAAATGATTCATACGAAATAATTTTACAACATACTTAAATATTAAATTAAACTAAAAAATGATTAACTTCACAGGTTACCACTTTAGTCTGCTTTGGAATACATTAAACGTGCATTTCATCCCACGTGACTGTTATACGATGGCCCATGTTCCTTACAAAATAATCTGAAAAAAGTGTGGGCATTAGTTTCAAAACAAAAGACCTGAGCTAGGAACTTGACATTTTTGTTTGTAATTGGTAACTTCAAACTCTTTCTTTAATACAGTTATAGGTTTATCTAACAAATATACAACGATGGATGGTTCTTAAAATTTTCATTTTCCTTAGAAACCTTCTTTTAAAATTGCTGGTTCTCTTGCATTTCAATTCATAAATTAAGGAAACTGAAACTTTCCAAACTCTTCACGCTCCAGGCTCTCTACGAAATGACCATCTTACTTCAAATATACCCCACAAATATTTCATCATAATTTCAAAAATACCCAACATCCTTATTGCTGTTTTATGCAACATCAACAAACCCTTTACCAGTAAAAAAAACCTCTACAATAGCAACTCTCAATTGAATCAAAAGGGAAATTTCATCTCCTAAAGCACCCCTGGAACTTTCTTTCACAGCATCCACCACATCCACATGACCAAAGCTGTACTTAAAGTAGTTCATATCTCCTTGAAAAATCACAATTTCAACATTTCATTTTCTTTTCGCTTCTATTTGGGTAAAAAAGAACATCCTCATGCGGATGGAAAAAAATATTGCATCGACTGCATTATCAGAAATCAAAAAAAAAGAAAAAAAAAATTCAAAAATAATCGGTCATGCTGTAAAATAAACTGCAGCCAATAAGAGTTAAAACAAAAACAACAACAACTGCAACCATCATTGAAAGTTAGTTTTGAACTTGAGCAATGATCTTGGCCACTCAGCCTCAGCATCAGAAAAAAAGATACAAAGATACAAATAACACAAGAAAAAGGAAAGAACAGATATTCGTATGTACATATGTATGCGTTTGGATATCTTTAAAGAGTCTATAGTCTGGTCTGGTTCGATGTTACATCTTACAAGCTCCAACTCATACAAAACGAGTTTATTCAACGTTTTTCATTTCATTCATGCCGGCTGCTGCATTTTCGGTCAATAATTCCATTCCACATACACAAATGCAAAATAACCACTCAACATCGGAAAGAGGTAGTAAAGCTGATGGTAAAGCTTCCTACCTACCATCAGAAGAAAAGTATAAAAAAAAACTTAAAGAGGAACACGCAAAAGAAGAAGAAAAACCAAGGGGACCATCATCCAGAGACGTGCCTCACCGGAGCCGCAATGTTTGTTTGATTTGCTTTAAATTCAAGAGTGGTAGAAGATGGTAAAAGAAGAAATTCATGTGGCCTCTTGGTGGGGCATTTAACAAAACCCAAAAGAGCTTACCTATATAAATTGCTTCTGCCATCGAGAAATGGTATCATATCATCCTTTATCGTCCATTCGGCAACTATCGTTTCGTAGCCCCTTAAAGAAATTTAATACGAAAATCTTGACGAGAAAAAAATTAACGGGAAAATCACAAATCGTCGATTAAAAAAAAACCTTTCGAAAGGATATAAAGAACAAAAATTGTAGAAAAAAGTGCGTTTTGTAAAAATGTCTTATAAAAAGATTTACGGTATTCTGTGTATTGTGGCGGTTGCAGCAGCCTTACCCGCAGAAGAGACACGAGGCCATGCAAGGAATGCAATTGGCGGCGACAACGACATCATGGATAGCATCTATAGTGATTGTCTGCGAAAGGATTCAGTGTCGTGTGTTAAATACAAATTATTCAATTTCGTCGACAAGGTCCTCTCAGCACGCGACCAATTCGCCCTGACCGAAGGCGTTACAGTTGTTAAAACACCCGATTCGGATACAGCCGGTGGTGCCCCACGTTCTATTTCCGCTGATGAATCATTCGAATCGTTGGCTCTCAATCGTATCACCAGCTTCCTGCAATCGCATACCATCAAAGTCGAATTGAAGGGTGCCGATATTGTAAATGCTGTATCATCGACTGGACGTGCTCTTGAAGATGTATCTGAGACTCTGTTTGGCAACGATGACCCCAACGCAACCGAGGAGAGTCGTGGCAAGAAGAAGAAGGCTGCCAAGATCTTGGGACCCATTCTGGCTTTGGTTGCCATTAAGGCTGCTGCCCTTTTGCCACTTCTGTTAGGAGCTATTGCTTTGATTGCTGGTAAGGCTTTGTTGATTGGTAAGATTGCTTTGGTGCTGTCTGCCGTGATTGGGCTCAAAAAATTGCTGTCACAAGAGAAACACGTCACTTATGAGGTTGTTGCACATCCACATCATTCGGCTAGTCATTCGGTGAGCCATGATGCATATGGCAGTGGGTACAGTGCTGATGCTGGCAGTTCTGGCAGCTATGGAAGTTCAGGGCATGGAGGCTGGGGACGATCACTGGATGCCCAAGACTTGGCTTACAAATCACAGAAGCCAGCAACTAATCAATAAGAGACAGAGCAGCTAATATAAGATCCCCCGCCCCTCATATGTAATGTCGTCACAAAGTCAAATGGTGCCCTAAGAAGTTGAAAATGGTTGGGAAAATTTTGATGATTCTTTCCGGTGTTTCAAATGAGGGTAGAGTGAAAAATGGTTTATTAGGATTTCCCTTCCACAAAATGCACGATTATTAAGTTATTTATATTTAATTTATTTTTGTATTAATTTTTTTAGGCGGTACAACTTGGTACGAAACGTATAAAATTGTTTATTTATTTAAATTATTTATTAAAATATGTAAAAAAAACAACATTGAGAGAAAAGTCAGTACCTTTGAAAAATACTCATCTAAGGCATTTGTTTTGTAAAAAAAGGTATTTTTGTTTATCTTCAAACATTTGCACATCTATAGTTTAAAAACTTCATTTTTTTTTCTCTCTCTCTCTTACTTTAGCTTCACTTTTGCTTTCATATCTTTCTCTAAGTTTTTCACTGTTATTGCATGCTTAGTATTTTCTATCTTGATAATTTTCTAATCTGGCAAAAATGATTTTCTAATTTAATTTTCTTTTCTCTATTTCTTAGATTTTATTTCTTTCTATATATATGCTTGTACTTAGCACACTATCTATCTCATATCTTATTCGAAGTTTTCATATGTCATTTTTTTCTCTTTCGTTTCATTTTCTCTTTAGTCTCTTCAAATACTTTTCATATGATCTTTATCTCGTATTCTAGTCTTATTGATTATGCACTTTCTCTTTAACTATTTTATCAATTTTATCGCTCATTTAACTTTTTTGTATCTATCATTCTTAAACATCTCGTTTATGTAATTTCTTCTTTAAAATAACACAGATACACAGTTTTGGTCTTAAAGAGCCATAACTTGCCATAATAAACAACAACTTGTCTTTCTATTTCTAGAGCTTTCTATCTCTTTCAGTTCTTTTTCTATTGCTTAAATCTTTTTCTTATAATTCTATTTCTATATTTCTCTTTCATGACTGAATACGTAAATCACACAAAATACTCTTTTATTTAATATTTTATATTTTGTTGTATATTTCATAAATATTTTCAATAATTGCAAAATGTGTTTAAGAAACACGAAAAATTAACAAAAAAAATTAAACAACTTAACATGTAAGCTATATTTAATTTATTTATGTACAAAAATTGTATTTAAAAGAAAAACAAACTTAAACGACAATATTTTTTAATGCTATTTGCTTTGAATTAAACAGACGAAATAATTAAAACAATTATTAAAAAAAATAATTAAAAATGGTTTTATTTTTTTTATTTAATTTTTATTTAACGAAATAAAAAATTTTGGTAAGTACAATTTTGTTTAATTAAATACTAAAAAAAATAAGAAAATACATTCACTATAAATAATAAAAAATAATGATTATAATATTAAATAATAATAATAATAATAATAATAAATAAATTAAGAGCATAATTAACAGAAATATTTTAAATAATAGAAAAATATTTAAATCGTGAGCATAAGATAATACCTAATAAAATAAACATATAAGAAAATAAAAAAAATGACAAAACTAAAATCAATTAATAATAACAAAATTAAAAGTAAAAATAAAAAATACAAATACAAATTTAAATAAAATCCATAATATTAATAAAACTTAAATTAAAAATTAAATAAATAAAGACATTTTAAAATAAAATATACGTTACACAAAACAAAAACTAAAAACTTGCAATAAATTTAATTGAAATATGAAGAACTTTCTCGCCTTATGCACACATAGTGTATCTCTGTTTGGGAAAACAAAACAATTAAGCGATTTCACTTACACTGCTCCGAAAAAAAGATCAAAAACAAGTCCAAAAGTGTGTCAGGAGTACAAAGCTGAATCACATTTTTTTTTCTAAGTTCATACCTGAGAAAAAAAAAACAATGCTGTACACACCTGTTTGGTAGTTGATTGCGCCCAATGCATTGCATATACGGTGTTCTAGAACAGCTTTCTGCAATGCAGCAACTTTCAACGTTAAAATTTGTTGCAGCAGCGGCAGAAACATACGTCGTCGGTCGTTGTCATCGTCGTTGTCGGGCGGTCGGCGACAACAGCGACCCGAATTGTTTTGAAGAAAATTTTCTTTTTTACTGCCGATGTTAATAAGCCATTGCTGTATAGGCCTTAACATCATCATGATCAAGATCATCATCTTGGTAAGCCGCTGGAAATTTCTTTATGGCATTCATCCATTCTTCAACCTCATGGATACAAGAAAGTGTGTGCTTGAGTTGTTGTGTGATGACTCTGTTTTGTGGTTCGCAGTTCGCATCCAAAATAGGCGGGTAAATCAGGTGTGTGTTGAAGATATGCGTGGATTTTAACCATAACCATAGTGGAGCTGGAGACACACGACACTCTCGCGACTGTTTGCCTTTATACGGTCCTGAAGATGGGACGGGAGGAAAAAGATTCATTACTGTTAGTATGCTTTCTTTTTTTGCGCTTTCTGGTGTGTCTTTCGAAATGGTCAACTCTTGTTGTTTGGTGTGTAAGATGCGTAAGATTGTATCTTCTTTATGGAAAGATTTCCAATTTCCACGCACATTTCCATATCAATTGATTTTCGAATTCGATGAAATATTGTTATTAGATAGAAGAATCGGTGGGTTAATTGATCTTGATGTTGGAATGTGAAATCGCTTGAAATACATTACATGTTCCACATTATATAGAAACATACATATGTATGTATATGCACTTGTCTTTAATGTGGGTAGATCTATATACATAATGGTTTTCTTTTGAAAGATGAAAGTGGACAGATTGATCGTATTAGAAGTGTTAAAGTGAAGATGATGTACGACTTATAATGGCCTTTTGTATAATAATTACTGTTGTGTTTATGTTGACGTTTTTGTTCCACTTTGAATTGGAATAAATGTGGAACATTTTTTTATAATTTTCTTTCTTTGATTTAAGTTGAGAAAAAAGAAAGATTAACTAGCTACAAGCTAACGACTTGATACTTTTATGTACATATATGATATATGAGACCTCTGATTATTATTCATCAGATACAATTTATTTTTAAGAATAATGAAAACAGTTTTGCGATTATAGGGACTATGAGGCAAGTTAAGGATTCGTGAATATAAAAAAAATTGAGATAACAACCAAACATGACATTACGGTCATAGAGAAACCTACAAAAGTCATTGACAAAAAATGTCTGTCTGTCTGTCTGTCCGGGTGTATATCGAGCTGCAGCCTAAACGGGTTAACCGATTGCCTTCAAATTCGGCATGTGTTTATCTCTTGGCATTCCTCAGAGGGAAAATTAAAATTTTATTTTTAGGGCTAAAAAAACGGTACTTGCCATACGACTGTTTAGGAAAAGCTTATTTTTCGCAAAAAACGGCTCTAACGATTTTGATAAAAATTTTTGAGAACTTTTTTGTTGGTATTGGCTATGATTTGCTCAGAACCATATATACGGGAAAAGTCTATTAACGGGATCTTTCATACATTTTTGGCTTTCTCGGTAACGGCTCTATGGATTTCTGTCAAATTTTATATTTGAAAAGTCTAGATAGCCAAATTAATTCGGCATATCAATATTTAGAATAACTTTTTTTTCTAACTAAAATTTATATTAATTTTAGTTAATTTTTTGAGTATTTTTTTTTTTGAAAAATCAATATTTTTAAAACTAATAAAAAAAAATATTTTAATTTTATAATCACATGTATATTAATAAAGCTCTATCCAAAATCGCAAGTGCATAAGGAAAACAGGGAAGGATGTAAGAAGAGATACCGATAGACTGTTTTTATACTTCTGTCTCGCAAGGTATTCCACATTGGCATGGTACGCCTAAAGAAAGAATCTCTGTATTTGACAATACGTCTGAAAATGGGCTGAAGAGTAAATTTATGGCCATTCCTAACTGAGTTAGGTTAATAGGAGGAATGCAGCTGGATTTCGGTAGAACATTATTTGTCGGAAGAGCGATAAAACAAAGAAAAGTAAGACAAATTACGACGGTTCTGAAGAGATGTGAGTGTTTCTGTGATTGTATGTCCAAATATAAAATTAATAAACTAGAGGTTAAGATGAATATATGTACGCTTTATATACCTTAGCCAAATCAGAGGGGTGTTCGGTTTCAATGTTGCAAGTGCCACTCATGGATAGTGGCAGTTGAAGGTATGTTTGACTTTGACGACAAAAAACAGTCATTGAGTTTTTAGAGCATTAAATTCGACAAGATCTGATGACACGGTAATGCCCCCGCCAAAACAGACCAAGAAAATCACAAGGGCACAAACTAGCCCTCATAACTTGGGTTTGGATTGTAGCAGACCAACAAAATTTACGGCATATGTTCTTAATAGCGGACTTATTAAAAACATTAAGTTTTAATTGCATAACTCTTATACAGGGTCTTTCATTAGGTAAGCGCTTCCTAACTTAAAATTATCGATTTTTGTATTCGTTTGAAAGGCCTATCGACGTCAGTATGTGTGGAATATAACATCGTTTAATTGTCCTCCGCGGCATCTCTTAATAGGGCGCATCCGAAGTGTCCAATTTTCCATGACTGATTTTCGATGAAAATTAGGGTCAGTTGCCAACAAACACACGTTATTGTCTTATATTGTCGTTTACTTTCAGCTCAGAGTTAAATGTCTCGAAAACTCAATGCTGCCTTCTGTTGTTAAAGCTTAACGTAACACCCATGCCATTGTATCTGAAATCGGTAAACGCGTTAAAGCGTGAACGGCGACAAATATATATAAATTGCTTTGGCTACTATGTAGTTCCCGGATAATGAATTTGATTGTTATCGGTTAGTCAGTTTTTGAGGAAATCAAGGAAAAAAAAACGTCCTAAGGGGTGTTCAGTTTTTAGCCCACCAACTTGATTGTTTTTTTTTTCACCAAAACATATACAACATCTACAAAAGTAGATTGCTGTTGGTGTTGCTCTTTACTCCTACACTGCAAGGTGGGGATCTTTGTTTCTCTTCAAAAAAATTTGATGATTTTTACAGCTGACTTCATAAATTTTGGAAATCTCAAACTCTGGGTGATTCGTTTGGACCTCAATTGTTTGGGAAAGTTTCTAAGCTCAGACATTTCAAGCTGTTCTGTCTTTGGAAAAAAAGATTTGAATTAAGAAACTGGCCAACTCTATTAGGCCTATTGATTTTCCAAGTAATTTTGGAAAAACTCGAAAAAATAATCGTTGACTCCAACATGTTCGCTCCAACCATCTGCCGAAGTTTCTGTCAAGTAACCATAGGAATCAGTGGTTCTTGCCTGGGAATAGGGTATTTAAAGCTAATCTATTGACTTCCACGTTCCACTTGTTATGCGCACCTAAGCCACGGACTGCCTGCTGTGAGTACTGCATTTATTGATTCCCAGATGACCTTCTTTTTCTGGTTTTTTTTTTGCACAATGCTTTTTAGAATGCAACCGGATGTTGCACGACACTAGTTACAAGAATTAGAGAGACAGGAAAAAAATTTTCGGCGCAGTAGATCGAGAATTAGGTGATTTATTTTCTCTCACTTGCACTAGGAGTTAGAACAATTGCTTCCAAAACTGAGAGTCGGACTTAGGATCTCTCGGTTAGCAAGCAAACATCTTATCTGTTGCTCCACTGCCGCCCGCCTTCGTGGATTTTCCTTAACATCTTATTGGTTTATACACGTTTATGTTACCAATATCCTTTATCCATTCTACCCAAGTATAAAGTATTGGTTTTGAAAATCCCAGTCCTAAAAAAGAAGGTGATAAATACACCCCTTTTGGTGTTTTAGTGCAATATTCAGTATCAGTATAGGATGGTTTGGTTTAAATATTAAAATATTAAGTTAAAATTTCCTAAGAAATAACCTTTTTAACATGTATCTCCTTTTTTTGAAAAAAAAAACTGTTTAAAGCTGAGGTCGTCCTTAAAGCTGCACATTTAAGATTCCTATGATAAACTTCGGACTCACCACAACAATCATGGAATTTAATCACTTAACTTATTCCAAATGATTCCCTTGCTCGAAGCACGCCACCGAACGGATCGTTAATCATTAATTTTATGCCTATTTTTCCAAAGTTGCATGCAACTTTGTTGGCAAATAGCTAATAACACCATTTATTTAATTGGTTCACGAGAAAGGCATTAGGAAAAGTGACAAATCACCATGAAAAAGAGTGATGGCATCTTAAAAATGTTTTGATCATACTGACATAATGGCATAACATTTAAATTTTATGTTTCAAACTTAATATGCATTTGTCATGGAAGGGGCACTGTTTTGTGGAAACGGAAATGCGCATAGAAAATTATTGATTTTGTAGAGGCAATGACACGAAGATGCAATTGGGGTAGAGTTAACTCAATTGACTCGAGATAGGCAACATTTAATCGGAATTTAAGAATCTAAAACAACGAATATTTTAGATTTGTTATTCTTTGGTTATTTTCATTTTGCAAATGGTCTTATCTTAGACAGTTTAAAAAGATATTTAAGTGTCAAAATTAAGGTTCTTTGATAAGTGCTTGAGAATCGAAGAGTGTAATTGGTTTAAATTTAAACAAGAATACTATACAAACTTTTTATAAGACGTTATTCAAAATTTAATTGAAAAATTAAACGGAAAATGATGCAATGTCTAGTGTTTTGATTCCTACTTTTTCTGGATCTAGTAATCTGCCTGATGTATTAGCTATACCTGATTGTCAAAATTCTTTCTCTTTTGCTTGCATTAATTCCGGCGATTTATTGAATTCTGTGAGATCGGTTAAATCTAATGCTATTGGCCAAGATAATATTTCCCCAAAATTTTTAAAAATTGTACTTCCAATTATAATGAATTACTTACTTCATATTTTCAATTTTTGTCTTTATAGTGGCAGATTTCCAAACGGGTGGAAAAATGTAAGTATCATACCAGTCCCGAAAAAAAGGAACCCTACTAACCCTGCTGAATACAGGCCTATTAGCATCTTATCATTCCCCTGCAAGTTGCTAGAAAAAGTGATGCATGACCAAATCCAGAATTACCTGAATTACCATAATTTGTTCTCAAAATGGCAATCTGGGTTCCGTAATAAACATAGTTGTGAAACTGCTATAATCAAGGTCACATCAGACATCTGGTTTTCTCTTGACTCTGACAAGTTCGGTATTATTGATTTATTAGACTTTTCCAAGGCTTTTGACTGCATTGACCACTCAATTTTGGTTGCTTGACTTAAACAGAATTTTAATTTTTCAAATATGTCATTGGATTATTGCAAATCTATTTAGTAGAAAGAGTTAACAGAATTCGAACTGATGTAAGTACCTCTGAACCCTTTTTAACCAATATGGGAATTCCCCAAGGTTCTGTTTTGGGTGCGTTACTTTTCTCACTTTTTATAAACGACCTACCTAGTGTCATTAAGAATTGTAAAGTCCATATGTACGCCGATGATGTAATGATATATATTTGTCGACCTGTAGGGTTAGTGGAAGACTGTGTAGATAGAGTAAATGAGGATCTAAATAATCTTTTTAATTGGTCTAATGAAAACAGGATGAACATAAACCCTTCTAAGTCTTTAGCCATGCTATGAGATGAATACGAATACGACCCTTTAGATTTTCCTTCATCGTTTTAAACAATGATGTCATTAACTATGTAAAGGAAGTTTCCTACTTGGGATATAAAATAAAAGGTAACCTAGGATGTTGTGTAGCAATCTCAGATACAATAAGGAAAATATACGCCGGATTACGGAAATTGAGATCTTCATCTTCATTATTGTTGCCAAACATGAAGAAACATCTTGTCAAGTCATTAATACTGCCATATTTTTGATTTAACAATTCTGTCTATCCAACTTTGGACAGTGAGTGCAGGCGTAGATTGAATGTTGCTTTTAATGATTGCATCCGTTTGATCTATGATGTTCCTATATATTGCAGTGTGTCACTCATGCGACGTACTCTCCTAGGAATGGATTTAAATGACTACCTTAAATTCAGGCTTGTGTTGAGCCTCCATGGTATCATCCACAATAGATGCCCAAGTTACCTTGGTGAAACATTAATTTTTGCCAATCACAAAGAGGATTAAAAATTATTTTGCCACGATTTTACCACAGCATTGCAGAACGACAATTTTAAGTTTCTGCTATTCGTTTGTGGACTATGATTCCAAAAGAATTGCAACGCATAGCCTCACCATTGTCCTTCAGGAGAGAATTATTTTTGCACTACACTAATCTAACATAAAAATATTTTGCCTGATTCTAATTTTTTACTTGCGATTTATAGGGACTATAAGGCAAGTTATGCATTCGTAAAAAAAATAAAAAAAATTCTAACAATCAAACATGACATTACGATGATAGAGAAGTCAAAAAAAGTGTGTCCGGAATTTCCGTCCGCCTGTCTGTCTGTCTGTCTGTCTGTCTGTCTGTCTGTCTGTCCGTATCGATATCTACAGCCTAAACGGTTGGGCCGATTTGATTTAAACTTGGTATATAGTATTTTTAAAGTGCTCTACCCGACAGTTTTTGGAATTGGCATTCTAGCTCCAAAACTAACGGTACCTGCCATATAACTTTTATTGAAAAATTTATTTTTCTCGAAAACGGCTCCTACGATTTTGATAAAACTTTCAGAATGATGTTTTCTATGCAAAATCTATCTTTAAGTTTTAAGGGATTTTTCAGAAAGAGTTTTATAACGGTACCTCCCATTTGACCGGTTTTTTAAAATCAGACTTTCTCGTTAACTAATTGATAGATTTTGATAAAATTTTCAAAATATGTAGTGCTTTAAAATTTAAATTAAATTGCTTATTAAAATTTTTAAAAACATTTTTTTTAATTTTTAAGAATTTAAAAAAAAGTACTTTGTTTTTTGAATATTTTGAAAACGGTTTTATAGATTTTTTTTTTAAACATAACATAATTAAGCTATTTTAATTAATTCGATTTCAAAAAGTAAATTATTGTTATTGGGACCTATATAGGTCCATATACCTAGCATTATTGCCCTACTCCTGATTCCCACGAATCTTTATGCCAGTTGTTCAAATTTTTCCATACCAAAATGAAAATTGAACTGAAAAAAGTCCTTTATATCTTTCTACTAGCAAATTATATTATAATCAGTAAATGACAAGTGGAAAGATAATACACTAAAAAACTGCAAAAGCTAACAATCCTACATATTTATGTGTTTATCCCTTTGTCGTGACGCATGTTCGTTCGAGCTTCAAACCACAACGATTCTAAAGAAGTTGCACGTCAAAAAAAACATTAAAATTAAATCTGTCAAAAAGACGCCTGTACCTAAAAAGGATTAGCACACGGGAACAAGTACGTGCGACCCAGTCGTGCTTTTTATTTTTTTAGCTCAAAAATTAATGGTAGCTGTCATAACCGTTATATACAAGCTTAATTTTCTCTTTGTAGTGCCCCGTGGCTTAGTGGTTAGTGTGTCGGACCGCTAAGCGAAAGAACCTGGGTTCAAATCCAGCTCATAGCCACCTTTTTTTCTGGGGTACTGCCTCTTGCGAGGAACTGACAAAACTTCCAAGAGTAAAATTTGTCTCGAAAAAGTGCATCTCATGTAGCCGTTCGGAATCGGCGGTAAACTGTAGGTCCCTTCCATTCTTTTAGAGTAACAACACACACACAGGAATGGTTGAGAGTATAAGTCACTAGGCCTTGGCTCCTTAAGGAGCTGTCGCGCCAATAAATTTAAAATTTATAATTTTTTCGAAAACGCCTCCAAGAGTTTTTATAAAAACAAAAATTTGTGTAGGTATGCATTATATTTTGATGAAAAAAAAATTAATATGGTGGGCTAAAAACGGTACTTCCGATAGGACCGGTTTTTTTCTTCGACTTTCTCGGAAACTGGTGGTCCGATTACTATCAAAATTGATATTCAAGAAGATGTAGTTTGCCTAAGCAATTTCGCATTAGTTTTCTTTTTTCGAAAACTTTTTTTTTGTATTTTTAATAATTTTTTTAATTTTTTTTTTGAAAAATCAATATTTTGAAAACGGATAAGTGATTTTTTTTATTGTTTTTGTGCTTAAGTTTGTATTCTTGAATTGTTTTTTTAATTTTTAAAAAATGAATTGTTAAAAAAACGTTTTGTTTTAAAACCGGACTCTACGATTTTGAAAAAAAAAATTCACAATTTTTTACATTTTCTAAAGAAGTAAAATGGCGTTTAAATTATTTCACTGAATACAATTTAACAAACAATCAAAATTCACAAAAATCAAATAAATGTTTTGATGTTCACTTTAATTTTCTAAATTTTATTCTACAGTGTGACCGCACATATGACCAAGTACGTGCGATCCAGTCGTGCAATTTATTTTTTAGGAATGCATAACGAGCACAGAATACCCGAGCCGTTCAACCCACAGTCAGAGGGTCCTAGCCATAAGGAATTGAAGTGGAACTTAAAAAAAATTTCTATTCAATAGACCGCACTTAATATTAATTTTTATACACAATGAAGCTGGCCAACCACAATAGAATTTATTTTGGTTTAAAAGTGTGCTTAATTGTTACATATGTATGTTATTATAATTTTTAAAATTGAATACAAAGTTTGCAAATATGTGCATTTAAAAACAAAAAAATTACAATTCGTAATAGCATAAATATGTAAATTGTATAAACTACTTTGTCTGCGTGGATTTCAATTTAAATTATATTTTATTTAAATCAAAGCCCGTTAAAAAAATTGTTTTTATTTCTCTCACAGGATCCGTGCATTTTGACGGAATAATAGGAGCTTAAAGAATTCTGTAACTCATCCATTTGGCAGACTTGAAAAGTTCTTGCAGTCGTTGAGGCACGGAAGTGTAACTAACAAACCTTCAGTCAAACAAACATCTGCCACAGAATCCGTTGTTGGGATAAGTATTGCAATCCACCACCCATCGATCTAACTATCAAATTTCATCAAAATCCGTTAAGCCCTTAAGGTCTGATTGTGGAGCAAATATCCAAATATTTAAGATGGTTGGTATAAAATAAGGGTGGCTGAGATAAGTTGTGTAAGATAATTTGGCTACTTCTGCTTTTCTTACTGATGACAATTTTAATTTTGTGTCACCTACTTCTCTTCTTCGCCCAAAGTCTTAGGTTTATTGCGTTGATCGTTAGCAAATCTCGATTTCTTCCTTAGTCCATAATATTCCATGTATGTATATGGGTAAGTTTAGGATTCGGGGATATTAAAAAAAATGAGCAAGGCTGGGTCTTGAAATATTTATTTATACACCTCTGTAAAATTCACAATGAAGATATTTGGTTTTCCTCCCATTCCTTGTCTGAAAGTAGTGTCATTCGTCCTTGTCGTCGTTCTGCAGCATTTGTGTGGCAGTTTTTGTATTCTTGAATTAATTTCTTAGGTTTGTCCTCATAATTTCCTGTGCCTAATTAAGTCGTCCGTTCATAACAACTTCAGTTGCTATGAAATAAATATATATATCTTTCCAAGTTTATGTACAGTGTACATCTAACCTTGTAGGGCTGTTGTATTTTTGTTTTGTATGAATAACACTTCAAAGGCAAGAGTTGTTCTAATGGATGAAATTTCATATGGCCACAACTTCCTGGAAGATACCATCTGAAAAACAAATTTCATCCCAACATAAGTTCCAGAATTATGTGTACGGAAAAATTTGAATGGCTAATTGAAACAAGACAGATATGAAACCTAATTAGGAATTTTGTTGTCATGTCGAAGGATATAAATGAATATCATGATCGACACAGACAGACAAATGGAAACGCTGTCTTGGGCTTACCATAATTTATTTTATTTGGAAGAAGTTTAATCTTAATAACCAAGTTTTAAATTGACCTACACTTTATGTTGCTTTAAAACTTAAGACCTGATAAAGCTTTCATAGATAATACCTACTATTATTATACGTATGACATAGGACTCGATAAGGACATAAGAATTATTCAAAAAAAGTTATTTTAAAGGATTGAAATAATGAAAACTATAGTTTACCATTTGGCCTTTTACCGTAAAAGTTTCTTGGCCTTTCAATGTTTTAAGTTACATGAACATTTATCCAGGAAAATATATATTAATACGTGAAGATAAATTTTGTTTTAGGTACGCTTTTCTCCTTACGTACTTAACGGAACTTTGTGATTATATTCATTAAATGAAAGGTAATTAGGGACGACTTGCAGAAAGTATTTTTCTTTAATTTTTGTTGAGTATTTCCGGTGCAATGTGTAATTAATGATATGTACGGAGTTAATCTGCCATTTCGTTATACAGAATTGAGAGGTGCTCGAGTTTCTAGTATGGATGGGTGATTCTAGTTTTTTTTATAATTAAACTTATTGTGTATTATTATATAATTCATTTATTAATTTTAAATAAAAAAACTGCTTTGGAATTTATAAAATTGATACGGATCTTCTTGTTCTTTTTCATGTTTTTGTTCTTCTTCTTCTTGTTCTGCGTAATCTTGTTGTTGTTGTTCATGTTCTTCTTCTTTATCTTCTTCTTTAACTATGTAACTCTAATTCGCCCTTTTTTACTTGCGATTATTATAGGTACTATAAGGCAAGTTATGCATTCAAGCAAAAAAAATCTAACAATCAAACATGACATTACAATGATAGAGAAGTCGAAAAATGTGGGTCCGGAAATTCCGTCCGTCTGTCTGTCTGTTCGTACCTCTGCAGCTTAAACGGATGGGCCAATTTGCTTGAAACTTTGTATTTAGTATTTATTTGGTAGTATCTCGGTGCGTGTTTTTCATTTTTTGCTCTAGTTCAAAAATAACGCTACCTGCCATACAATCTTTAACAAAAAGTTTGATTTTTTCGAAAACGGCTCTAACAAATTTTTCGAAATTTGTTCTATAACGGCACCTCTCATAAAACCAGTTTTTTTTAAATGCGGTTTCATCGTTAACCATTATTTCGATTTGAATAAAATTTTGTTATAATGACATACCAACAAAATTTAAAACATTGTTTCAAAAAGTTTTTCAAAAACTTTTTTAAAAAACTGGTTGAACGAACGATTTTTAATATTTTTTTTCCTCGATCGACATTATAAAATTTAAAATAATTTGTTTAAATTAGTTTTTTTTAAATATTGATTTTTCAAAAAAAAAAAATCAAAAATTAATTTTTATAAAAAAAAACTTTTTAAAAATTCTATCATGCAGAATTAATTTGGCTATCTAGATCTTTTCAAATATAAAATTTGACAGAAATCCATAGAGCCGTTACCGAGAAAGCCAAAAATTCAAAAAAAAAAACCGTTATATGAAAGGTCCCGTTAATAGATTTTTTTATATTCACGAATCCTAAACTTGCCTTATAGTCCCCATAATCGCAAGTAAAAAAATGAAAGAATTTTCGAAAAAAAAATATATATATTTTTTTAATATATTTAACATACATAATGCAGCCACTAAGCAATGAGCATAAAAAACAAGTTCGTGTGACCCGACGTGCATTTTATTTTAAGTTCAGATAGTGTTAATTTTCTACGTTAATGTTACTTCGTGTTATCGTGAAATTTATTTTATTTATTTTTATTTATCCTATTTTTAACGGGTGATTTTTTTGAGGTTAGGATTGTCATGCATTAGTATTTGACAGATCACGCGGGATTTCAGACATGGTGTCAAAGACAAAGATGCTCAGTATTCTTTGACATTTCATCATGAATAGACTTACTAACGAGCAACGCTTGCAAATCATTGAATTTTATTACCAAAATCAGTGTTCGGTTCGAAATGTGTTTCGCGCTTTACGTCCGATTTATGGTCTACATAATCGACCAAGTGAGCAAACAATTAATGCGATTGTGACCAAGTTTCGCACTCAGTTTACTTTATTGGACATTAAACCAACCACACGAATGCGTACAGTGCGTACAGAAGAGAATATTGCGTCTGTTTCTGAGAGTGTTGCTGAAGACCGTGAAATGTCGATTCGTCGCCATTCGCAGCAATTGGGTTTGTGTTATTCGACCACATGGAAGATTTTACGCAAAGGTCTTGGTGTAAAACCGTATAAAATACAGCTCGTGCAAGAACTGAAGCCGAACGATCTGCCACAACGTCGAATTTTCAGTCAATGGGCCCTAGAAAAGTTGGCAGAAAATCCGCTTTTTTATCGACAAATTTTGTTCAGCGATGAGGCTCATTTCTGGTTGAATGGCTACGTAAATAAGCAAAATTGCCGCATTTGGAGTGAAGAGCAACCAGAAGCCGTTCAAGAATTGGTTTGTACGCTGGTGGAATCATTGGACCGTATTTTTTCAAAGATGCTGTTGGACGCAACGTTACGGTGAATGGCGATCGCTATCGTTCGATGCTAACAAACTTTTTGTTACCAAAAATGGTTTGTGAAATAAGCCAGCAACTACTTCAGCTTTGGAAGACAACATTTCCGAAGAAATTCGGGCTATTCCGGCCGAAATGCTCGAAAAAGTTGCCCAAGATTGGACTTTCCGAATGGACCACCTAAGACGCAGCCGCGGTCAACATTTAAATGAAATTATCTTCAAAAAGTAAATGTCATGGACCAATCTAACGTTTCAAATAAAGAACCGATGATGCAAATTTTATGCGTTTTTTTTAAGAAAAAGTTCTCAAGCTCTTAAAAAATCACGCGTTACATTAAAAATGATATAATAATTATATTTATTATTTTAATTTTATTCTGCATTAAAATTTTAATAGGCGGAAAGTTTTCATCATACGGTTGTATTAACTTTGTGGTAGAGGTACCTATCATCGTATTAAGTGTTCTTGTGAACGTGGTTGATTTGTGTTTGTTAATGTATATTATTTTTTTTTTAATACATACCTAGTTTTTTTTGTGCTTTTATTTAATATATTTTTTTTTTATATTTTTAATTATTTTTTAATTCTAGGCGTGTTTTTTTGGTAAGTGAACCAGCGCAGTAAAATTTTATACGACAAACAACAACAAACAAAAAATTAAGTTAGTGAAATGAGTGAACATAAAAAGTAAGAATAAAGTCTTGAATGCTTGAAAAGAAATGTCAACCACCTGGAATTGTAGAAACATTTTTGGGGGTGGAATTAAAAGCGAATTATAGAGTGAGTTAAGCGTTTGTCCCAATCAATCCATTATTAATTAATAACTTGAAACTTCAGAACTTGAGAGAAGCCATTGTTTTATACTTTCTTTGTGAACACGTATTTTTGGGAAACTGTACCTTTTATGTCGGTTGGCAATTTGTTGAAGATGTGTGGATGTGGACCCATTAAATTTAAAAATCTCCCACGGTGCTCTTTTCTCACAGAGGGAACATTTACGACGTTCTGTAAAATGTTTGCATTATTATAACAGGTCTTAAGTTACTGAAGTAAGATTTTTTACCAGCATGTTGACCCATACTCTAGTCGTGAGCTTATTATCTCCAAGTATAATGGTTTGAAGCAATATAAAGTCTAAAGATTGTTTCACTTAATTAATGTAAGATACCCAGGTCAGTTTTTTGTCAATTTTTATACCAAAGTATCTGTATTCAAAAACGAATTCCAGTGTAAAACAAGACTTATAACCAGAATTGTCACATAAAGTGTGCTGATCAGTGGAACTTCGGGTCATTGAGATAAGTACATCGATAGTTTAAAAAAAACAAACGAACTACTATCGATAGTTAAAATAATTCAAACTTATGTTCACATTTCCAGCTTAAGCTTATTCCAAGAGATGGAGACCCGTTGGAATAGCTCATACTCATATGCTTAAACGATTATCAGGGGTGGAATCGCGTAAGGTGATAGTTGATAGGTGACAATTAAAAGCGATACTTTTGCTCCATGTAAGGTGATTATCAAAACGACTATCGTTTTTTGGCGATAATTTTAAGTGACAGCTGTTTAGGTGTCCCTTTCATACTTTCTATTGACATTTTGTATTGTTAGTTTGAACTTCGTGAAAATAAAAGTTAAAATTATAAAAGTGTTTCTTATTGAAATTAAAAGAAATAATTTAAAATAAAAGTGAAGTGCAATGTTTACATTATTAGCAATTTTTAATAACGCTAACAGAGTGATAAATGCAGAAAATAATTATAAAAAAGTCCAACTGATCAGAACCAACCTTAGAAATAAAGCAAATATTCTGGAACTTCCTAGCGCAATGTATGAATCCTATAAATACAATGTTTGACAATTATTAATTGAATATTTTACATACATATCTATTTTAGATTTTTGAAAAATGTTCGTCTAACTAAAGAAGCCTTTGTTCATGTTTTGCGGCTGCTAGATTTACCATCTAGCATTTAAATCGACATTTGAAATAATATAATAATATACTTCCAGAACCTTGAAGAGACAACTTACAAACAAATTGAATAAATCAGAACCAAAATGACATTCCATTCTTGACAGAATGTGTAAGTGATGCCAATAAAATAAAAAAAAATTGCGATCACCTTACACAGAGCAACCAAAAGGTGATAATCAAAAAACGACAGTCACAAAAGCGACAGTCAACTATCACCTTACGCGATTCCACCCCAGAAGTACGATATAAGATTGTTGAAGGTAGGTATAATTGAGTGTCCAAGAGCTCCTGGCTCCTGGCTCCTGCTGGCAATTTCTGACAACCAACATTTTTTTGCAGCTTCCTGAGTGCTTTTTCCACCACAACAACATCCAGCGAAAAATACGTAACAAGTTCCTTTATCCTTCCTATTCCACGAAAAAATTCCTATTCAAAAATCTGAGAGCTGCAAATTTTCTACGAATAAATAGCGGGAACAGAACTTATATTTTCATCAGTTTGAAGCCTTGTATTTCCCTTCCTCTAGAAGGTATAGACCAATTGTATAATGGTCGGTAATTTCAAGCTGCAAAACAAACGAAATTAGTTTTTTAAATTGTCTGGACTTGACTCTGGTGGGAGCATTAACAACTAACGATAGAAAACCCATTGACGTAAGCTGCAGAACATAATCGTCACTTTCTGGGGAAAAATCTAAAGCTGCACTTTTGTGTTCGCCGGGTTAGCCTCAGATAAGGTCGGTAGGCTTGTTGGTATGCAGAATTAATTTGGCTATATAGATCACAAATATAAAATTTGTCAGAAATTCAATTAGCCGTTACAGAGAAAGTCGAAAACTAAAAAAAAAACGTTATATGAAAGGTACCGCGTTAATAGACTTCCGGTAATATTGGTTTTTACAAAATCATAGACAATACCTACAAGAAAATTCAAAAAATATTCGTCAAAATCGTTGGAGCCGTTTTTGAGAAAATTAAGCTTTTCTTTAACGGCTATAATGCAGGTTCCGTTATTTTTGGCCCTAAAAA
Source organism: Platycheirus rosarum (assembly GCA_963971375.1). Classification (NCBI taxonomy): domain Eukaryota; kingdom Metazoa; phylum Arthropoda; class Insecta; order Diptera; family Syrphidae; genus Platycheirus; species Platycheirus rosarum. The sequence goes on along the minus strand of OZ020509.1, from coordinate 117,178,664 downwards.
TAAAATTTCAAAAAGCCCTCTCACGAATGCCAAAACAATCACAAACCAAATTTGAAGGTAATCGAATCGTCCTCACTAACTCTTAGACTTCTCTATGATCATGATGTCATGTTTGTTTGTTATCTCAATTTTTTTAACATTCAGAATCCCAAACTTGCCTTTATCGCAAGTAAAAATGTTGATATTGACGAACATTTTAGGAAATGTATAGTATTTTTTTTAATTGTTGAATTGGAATTTAATCGATTTGTTTTTTGTTATCTTGAATTTGAACACATTAAAGCTTTTTGTAAATTGCAAAATCATTTTTGTGGCATACCTTTAAGAGATGCATACTATGCATTCAGTTGCGCCTAAAACTATAATATAACATTATTTAAAATTTAAGGCAACGTTTAGAAGTTGCGATGTTTCTTTCTTCGATTGAATCATCAGCTTGCTGTTGAGGGAATGGTTACTCTCTTTTACAACATACTTGGTTAAAATCGCATTTTTTTCTCCAAAATAACAATTATGTATATATTTAACGATTGCCTGCACATAGGCAACATTGCATATGCTTGGCGTAAGCATTATTTACGAATAATTGTACTTCTAATTGGCTTTCCAAGGCAGCTGTTCAAGTAAATCATAAAACATATTTTAATCCTAATAATAAAGAATTAATAAAAATTTGATTTTTTTTTCAGATAATCTTCAAGTTACCGAAAAGAACAGAAAACAGTTGATAGAACTTCACACGGCAATTTGAGCAAATTCATTTAGCACGCTTTTAAAAATTAAATAAAAATATAATAATCAATTTTTAACAGAATATTAAGAGCCGGTTTGAAAATAACTAGCTTTATATTAAATACAGGTTCGTTGTTATGATAAAAAAAAATTTATTTTGGTCCTAAATATTTAAAATAGTTAGAACTCTGTACATAAATCGTTTTAAAACAAAATTTGATACCCATCTGAAATTGCGTTTTAATACACAAATTTTGGTGTATCACACTATATCTCCATATATAATGAAAAACGTGCCTTTAGCACTATTCTAAACACTAGTTTGCATTAATCGATTTTTGAGTTAAAATAATGGTTCGAAAAAACATTGCAGTTTAAGTTTTTATACTTATATTGTATAGGCATTACAAAAATATATTTTTAACTTGCTAACAACAGAAATTTACTTATTTTTTTAACCAAAACGCTAGAGGACAAATTCTAGAAATTCGACGTCACGGTCCCGAACAAGCGCATTCTGAACTATGTCCTTATCGACCAAGTGCATTAGTGCAATGCACTAAGTCCTGAGACGATTTTATTTTCAAGAGCGTCTTTATCACAAAAAGTCCATTAGGTGTTGAGTGTTTGGGTGTTGGCCATATTTACTTTACATACATACAAAACTCATAGAGAGGGATGACATTCAATTCTACCCCGATGGGCACTGTGCAGCCGGAAGAACTCTATGGCTGTGAAACTGAGTGCACTTTAAGCCTTTTTTCAATTTGAGTTTAAATAAAAAGTGTAAGGGATTATTAAATTAAAATTCCCTTTAACATAAAAAAATAAATTGAAATTTAATTTCGCTTTTCATTTTTCGGAAAAGTTGCATGAACTGACTTTATTGTTGGTATAAACGATTCACTGGAATTTAAAATAGCTTGATAAGTGAGCCGAAAAGGTGTTTGCACTACTTACCTATAGGTATAATCCTTGGATGCATTCTCCGAAAACATTCAGTGAGTATTTTTAATCAACTTGAATTTTTCGGGTCCTGTTAATTACCTTATAATAATTTGCCTTATTGTTAAATGTAACAACTTAACTATCAAATGTATCTTCAACATCAAATATATCTTTAACATCATTCAAGTGATTAATTGGTAAAAATGGTTAATTAATGCTTAATATAACGATTAAGTTACTTTCTTTATTCTTGATGGTAATTTACATTAAAGGGCTTTTGTTGTTTTTCTTATATTAATTCGTGGGAATTCGTTTTATTACTAGGGCAGTTGATGGTAAAGGGTTAATGCTTCTAATTATGAACTTTATTTAAAGTTCCTCATTTCTACTATTATTACCTTTGAAATCTTAAGTTTTATAATAAAAACGGTGATGGGTAAGAAGCAACTGACTTCGAGTGTCATTACAATGTTCGTTCAAAAATTGAGTTAATGATCCAGAAATTTTCAAAAGATAGAAATATGTAGAAGAATAACACAATCTAAACTCATAAAAACATTCGAAAAAAAAATATACCTCACATGGCTAAAAGATTTTAATGGATTCATCAGTTTGTTTGAAAATATGCTGTGGCAAATTCTTCTATCACCCTAACCCTCGTTGATTGAATGGTGGTAACCGACCCTACACAGAATAGGCATTTTGTCACCACTGATAGTTTAGAGATGAAAATCTCAACCCGCTGCGCTGTTCCCATCTTTTTTCAGATCTCTGTAGGTATTTCGTCTGGGCCAATAGCTTTCTTTTCTTGAAAGAACTTCACCGCAGCAATTAATTCTTCAATTCTGGAATCTGGGAATTCTGTATTGTTATAGTGACAGTATTATTGAAAAATATTTTCTTTGAAAAAAAGTTGTACCGTTGTTTATATTGGCATGTTGCAGCTTCAGATATTTGATATAATAAAGCGGAGAAGTATTTGAAATTTTTGTCTTCAAATTTTGAAAGCGAAGAATGTAGAATTATCAGCAGTAAAAATTTTTGGTCATTTGTAAAAAATATTAAAAACTCCTCAACATCTTCGGTTCCAACGCTCATCGACAATAACAAACCAATTGTTTACTCTTCAGAGAAGGCAAACTTGCTCGCCGCCCATTTCGCTGCCAGCTCCACGCTGCCGCATAGCAACGTTGCCCCTCCTGTACTTGAGAATGTAAATTTTTCCATGGGACAGATTTTTTTCCGCACTCGTACAGTAGCAAGAGTTCTCAAAGATCTCGATATACACAAATCCGCTGGCCCGGATGCTATACCCCCGATTATTCTGAAGAGGTGTTCTTCCACACTGGCAAAGCCACTGCGTAAGCTTTTCCATCGCTCCTACTCTTCTGGAATCTTTCCTAGAAGATGGAAAACAGCATTTGTCCAGCCTGTCCCTAAGAAAGGTGACCCATCCTCCCCCTCCTCCTACCGACCCATAGCACTGACATCCCTTCTTTCTAAGGTCATGGAAACACTGATTAACCGTCAGCTTAAGGAATATCTCGAAGATCGTAAGCTTCTCCATGACCGTCAGTATGGCTTCCGCAGCAACCGTTCCACTGGTGATCTGATGGCATATCTCACCGAACAGTGGAACAAATCTTTACATCGCTTTGGTGAAAGTAAGATTATTGCTCTTGATATCTCCAAGGCATTTGATAGAGTTTGGCATGAAGCTCTCTTATCGAAAATGCGTGCTTTTGGGATCGATAATACTCTTGTTCGTTGGATTAGAAGCTATCTCCTGGACCGTTCAATACAAGTTGTATTGGACGGATTCAAGTCTGATTCCCATAAAATAAATGCTGGTGTGCCCCAGGGCTCTGTTCTGTCTCCGACTCTTTTCCTCATTTTTATAAATGATCTTCTGTCTGTTACTTCTAATCCACTTAACTGTTTTGCTGACGACTCTACCCTCAGCTTTTCATATTCGTTCGATAATTCACGTCCTTCGCCTTCGGACGTACAATTGCAACGGTGCCGTATGTCAAGCTCATTAAACTCCGATTTATACAGCATTGTTAAATGGGGTAATAGGAATCGTGTGGAGTTTAATGCTTCGAAAACTCAATGCTGTCTTCTGTCGTTAAAGCTAAACATACCCCCAATGCCATTGTCCATGAATGGCACTTACATCGAAGAAACCGAAAAGCTCTCAGTACTCGGTATGTGTGTCAACGATGACCTCCGTTGGAACGACCATATATTTGAAATCGCTAAAAATGCTGCTAAGTGCTTAGGTTTTCTGTATCGGTGTAAGAAGTATTTTTCCCCATCTGATCTGGCTACAATTTATAAAGCGTTTATACGCCCTAAACTCGAGTATAACTCCCACCTCTGGGCAGGTGCTTCACAAACATCGCTTCACTTGCTTGATAGAATACAAAATAGAGCGTTAAGATTGATAGGAAATAGAACTGCCGCTGAAACAATTGCCCCTCTCGAACACCGACGCAATGTTTCATGTCTTTCCTTATTTTATCGGTTCTTTTATAAAAAATGTTCACTCGAGGTAGCCAGCTGCATTCCTCCCCTTAAAAGTTTCGCCCGTAATACTCGTCTTGCTAGGAATGCCCATCAGTTCACCCTTGAGCCCAATTTCGGACGTACCGTGAAATATAGAGATTCTTTTTTTAGCCGTACAACAAGACTTTGGAATGGTTTACCCGGCGAGATTTTCCCTTGCCATTTCAACTTGCAAACATTCAAAACCAATGTTAATCGACACCTCCTATCTCTCCCCTCCCTATCTTCCTAATGCCCGCGCAGTGTGTTACATTAAAAGGGAAACAAATAGTCCCTTGTGCGCGCGTTAATTATAAAAAAAAAAAAAAAAAAAATTGCACTGAATTTTTTTGTATTTTTGATTCTGATATCACGAGCTATGACTTATCCCTTTACTTTTTGCCTACAAAATAAAATGTTCAGCTAAATTCTAATATTACTTAATCTGCGGTGAGGGAGAGGGTAAAAATCTGACAAGGATGACTGAATATAAGCACAAGTGTGCCGCGGCGAACTGTGGTATGCAGTCTCGCTGCGTGAAATGCAGTGAGGTTCACAATATAGGCGAGTGTAAACTCGGGAATGAAAGGGTCGAAGATAGAAGGAGCACCCTGCTAGCTATCGGGGCTGTCCTAAATTTCAGCAAATAAAGCAAACAAAAGCTCCGAAGGTGGTGGATAGGCGACCTGTTTTTGCTCCTGCACCAACAGCCGTTGTGCCCCAAATCTCTTACGCCCAAATTGCGTATGGGAGGGCAACAACAAAGGTTGCCAAACAGGCCCCCGTTCGTACGGCATCTGCGGGACAGGCCGATATAATGACTGTGTTGCTGGTCATGCAGGCCCAGTTAACCCACCTACAACAACAGCTCGGAAAGCAGGAGGAAAGACTAGACCGTGTCTTCGCTTACCTTCCCAGCTTAGGGCAATTTAAACCATAATGTGCGCGTTGTACGAGAACCCCTTTAAAATCCTGGCTGTGAATGTAAATTCACTAATCAGGACCGAACGTAGAGCAAATTTGTTCCAATTGTAGCATGATCACAGTCCAGATGTCTTTTTGGCTAGCGAAACCAAGCTTGACCAGAAACACAAACTGACTCACAATAATTACAACATCATAAGAAGGGACCGGCCCAACTCCACTCGTGGGGGCGGGCTCGCTATCTTTTTACGAAAAGGTATTGATCATAAGGTCATATATAATAGTGAAGTGCGAAGATTCGAGATGCTAGAAGCTTGCAGCGTATGCATTCCTCTCCAACATGGGAACCGAATGTATGTGATAGCAGTGTACGCACAAGAAGCACCTCAACCTGCAAATTTTATAGCAGAGCTCGAAAAACTTTTCGAGTGTCTTAGTCTGCACTCGGAAGAAAATTACTATATTATCGCTGGGGATTTAAATGCCAAGCACGAAGATTGGGGAAATCAAATCATTGAGTGTAAAATCGACCTCCTTGCTACAGATAGACCATCGTTCCCAAGGAGCGGTGCTTTTCTGGATCTACTACTGTTAGACTCAAGACTGACAGTAACTGACTCTGTCAGCCAAAATGCAAGAAATTGTTTACAGACGGTAGAATACGACAGTGACCACTGCGGACTCTCCGCCGTCATACAGCTACCAAAACGAACTTGTGTTCTTGGATGAATTTGTGCCTGCGCGCTCTTACAATTTTAGTAAGGCACGCTGGCCACGTTTCTCCAACACCCTGACAAGAGAACTCCTATCGAACGTAGAGATCGATGGATACCTGCATCAGATGGATGGTGTCATAAAGCAAACGATGGACAGAACAATCCCACGATACAAAGAACATAACGCAAGAGAAATGTACAAGAACGCGACAATAGACGCACTACACAAACAAGAAAGTGGCCTTCTGACAAGATTAAAACTCTTATACAGGCGGTTTACAGACAGAAAAAATCTGGAGATTTGGACACTGAAGTCGTCAATCAAAAAGGTCAACTCACTCATAAAGCAAAATAACAGATTGTCGATTAACTCGTACTCGGATAACAGAATTCGAGCCTCATAACTCTAGCGACCCGAGTATTTTTCTCGAGATTAATAAAATCTTCAGAAAAAACAATCAAAACGATCTTCCGTGTCTTAAGCTCCAAAGAACGACAGACAACGAAAACATACTCCTGACCGCAGGAATAGATCTGGGGGACGCCGTCTTGGACGACGATTTCTTTGTGGTCGAAGTTCCATTAGAGAAGGTTGAGACAGTGGGTTCTGCTTTTCAGCAAGTGTATAAGGTGAATGATTCCATTTGCCCGAACCACGACCTGGAGAACAGAGCTCTGCTGAATCACTTTTACCTTCGAAATAGCATCACGCAATGGCGATCTGAGAATCTTGGTTTTACCGGTTCAATGAAGACAATCTGGCAAACGTCACCATCGCCGAGCTAAATGGGCCAAGTTCCCTGCTCATCTCGAAGGTCGAACTACAAATGATTTTCGCATCATTAAAGAAAAAGAAGTCAGCAGGAGTCGATGGTATACCCAATGTTGTACTACGACATCTCCCTGAGGAAGCAATAGACATACTTATACACAACACTGTTCAACAATGCGCTGAATAATGCATATTATCCAGTGAGTTGGAAGACAGCTGTTGTACATCCTCTCCCGAAAAAGGGAAAGGACAATTCCAATCCGGCAAATCTCCGGTCGATAAGTCTTCTTCCGAGTTTCAGCAAAGTATTCGAAAAAGTTATCAATAGAGCTCTGTCCAAGTGGTCCGAGGACAAAAATATAATTCCAGACACCCAGTTCGGGCGGGACATGACACAATTTATGCCGCGTCTAAGCTAGTATCTGCTGTCCAATGGAACAATGCTAAGAATCAATGCACGGGTGCCTGTCTGGTTGATTTGGAGAAGGCTTTCGACACCGTATGGTTAAACAGAATTCTCTTGCAACGTGATTTCGATAAAATTCAGCAATATTGTAATGATTGGAAGCTGAAAATTAACTTCCAAAAATGTGAAACTATCTTGTTTAGAACCCCTGTGTCTAGGGCTTCTAGGGATACGAGAAAGAACTGGCGCAAGCTACACTGGCGAGTAAAAGTGTAGTAAAGTACCTTGGCATCTGTCTGGATCGGTTTCTATATTTCAACCAACATGTAGAGGCTGCTCTGGCCAGGGCTAGAAGAGCTTTTGCTCTGACAAGACGGTTGTTTTAAAGCAGCCGCCTTGACAGCAGAGTGAAAGTGATTTGCTACATGTTCGAGAGACAGTGTCTTCGCACTTGTCTAGGACTTTACAGAATACCAGAGTCGGAGTACAAACACTATTATTCCAAAGAGGACCTATACAACGGGGCCAATACAAGCAGGATAGATAACTTTTTAATTAAGCTCATTCGCGGACACATTGCAAGAGCGATGGCCTCAACTAATGGACAAATCTTCGGGGCTTACTACCCCCAAGATGAATATTTTGAAAGTACACGTTCGAGTTGTTTTATCCCGCCCGAGGCTTTCCTATACTTAGATCGTCGAGGGCTGATTCAGGATAGATCGGCGATCCCGTTGATCTACCACGTCGGCCGCAGAACAGTCGATAGGCGGCTTCTTTACGACCGAGACATAGCTGCTAGAAGCGAAACAGAGCGCTTCCGATTCAGTAGGGCAGTGCCCGATTTGGATCGGAAGGAAGTCATTAATCAGGTCCACCAGTTTTGGTGGCTTACTTAAACCAGATAATTTTAGTCGACTATCGCCTATGGCTGGCTTGCATATGTTTTAGGTATCTATAAGATAGAATAGAGCAGTTGTGGCGGCACCAAAAAAAAATAAAAAGGCTGCTGTGGCTGTTCTAGATTTAAGTATTTTAGGTTTATTTTAAGTTATTTGAAGTTATTCTAAGTTAATTTTAAGTACTTTAAGATAGGTTAAGAAAAAAAAAACCATAAAGTTTACCCAGTTTTTTTTATTTTTCTGGGTGAAAAATAAAACCCGCTAGTTTTTTTTATTTATATATAAGTTAGTTTAAAGCCGGAAGGCAATTAAAATTAAGATATAGATTAATTTAGAGCGCCCGCATTGGGCCAGTATAAGTTAAATAAGTTGATAGTGTGAACTAGTTTTTAAGATTTTTGTCTAGACTTAATTAGTTATAAGATTTAATGCAATAAAAAATCATTAAAAAAAAAAAATAAATAAGCACAAGTGTGAATGTGTACATTATGTCCTCCGTGAATGCCACCTTGAGGGTCGACAATGATGACATTTTAACTTGCGAGTCTGTACTACTTATAATGCAAGTTACGCATTCGTGCAGAAAACAAAAATTGAGATAACAATCAAACATGGCATTACGATGATAGACAAAACATATTTGAGTTATGTATGTCTGTCTGTAAGGATTTATTTTGGATTACAGCCTGAACGGTTGGCCCAATCGTCTTCAAATTTAGAACTCAAGGTTATTTTAACATTCTATAGAGGTTTTTTTAATTTTTTTTTAGCTCAAATATTAACTATACGTATACCTGCCATATAACCGAAAAGTAAAAGCTTATATTTCTCGGAAACGGCTTGAAGAATTATTATAAAAAAATCAGTGTACTATTCTATTGTAGGTGTAGATCATGTTTTGGTGAAAAAAAAATAAGATGGTGAGGTAAAAACGGTACCTCCCATAGGACCGTCTTTTTCTTCGACTTTCTCGAAAAATGGTCATACGATTAAAATCAAAATTGATATTAAGGAAGAGATATAAGTAGCTTAAGTAATGTCACACAAAAATATTTTCGAAAACTTTTTTTTGTATTTACTTATAATTTAAAAAAAAAATTTGAAGACAATATTTTGAAAACCGGCGTGAATTTTTCAATTTTTTTAAATGTAAATAATTGTTGTGCTTAAGTTTGCACTGTTAAATTATTACTTTTTTTAATTTGTGTAAAAAACCGACGTGACAGTGTGACAGAGAAGTGTTACCGCACATTAGAGCAAGTACCTGCAATCCAGTCGTGCAATTTATTTTATACACAAGTAAATTCAGGTGATATTTAATTTTATTTCCGGCGTTGTGTGTTTTATTTGGGTTGTTTTTTAATAAAAAAATAATTCGAAAAGAATAATTTAGGATCTGTCTTAAGGCCTATGTGGAATCAATAAAGATAATTCAATAAAAAAGTCATTTATTTTGAAATACTTTCGAATAACTTTTTTTGCATTTGTAACCCTATACTGCATGTAAAGCATATAAAGATAAATATGAATTTTAATTTTCCAGCCTTGATTAAAAGTATTTCCCACCCCCGGAAAAATCACTGTTACTGCGTGTCATTGCTCATTGGTAACCTTTATGTACGTGTAGAGTGAATTAACTTTTTTTCTAATTTTATTAGATAGAGGCGCGTCAAACCGGTCGTATTGTTTTTAAAATTGAAAGAAAAAAAGATGTTTTAAAAGTAGGCTTTGCTTTTATCGACAAAGAATAATGAGTTTATTTGTATAACGCCTTTATAAGAGCGCCTTACACAAGCTGACTTTTTGTGGGAAGCCTTTAAGATGTTTTTCTCTGTTTAACTTCCAGTGCACAACCTAGGAAGACCTTATACAGACCATTTTTTTGGAATTTTAACCGACAAGCCTTGTAGAGAAATTGCCAAACTCACTTTTAAAAGCTGTTCTCAAATCAACTAAGTTCGATATTTTTGTTTGCTGATACCACATTTGTTCATTGACCCGATGAGGATGAAGTGGCCATTTTATCGTCAAATAGACAATAAAATGTCATTTTATGTAATTTTCCATTACTTAATGGCTACATTTTCCATTGACTAGATGAGGTAGTTTTCTTACGGCCGCCTCCTGGACTATAAGGTAAGAAAAATCAAATGATTGGCTGACGACTTATGTATCTATGTCTATGTACATTTAGATTTACAAAAAAAAAAAAAAAACAATTTATTTAGTTAAGAACAAAAGTTAAATTTAATCATTGTAATCGGTTACCAAGTGTCAGAGTATTAAGAAAAAAACGAGTCTTTGGTCGGTACTAGGTACCTTATATGGCAGGTAACACAATCTTTAATACCGGAATTCAAAAAATTGAAATAATTCCTCACTAGAATGTCAAACGAAACAGATGTATTCTAGATTTGACGATTAATGGCTGCACTCGAAGCAGTTTTTAAATTTGTCAACTTCCCCACTAACTCAAATACGTTTCCTTTATCGTAACATCATGTTTTGATTGCATGCCTTATAGGGCTTACAATTGCGGTAAATTTTTTTAGTTCAAAGTGTCCAACCAAAACATAAGTTCTGTCCTTAAAACGAAAGTGATTGCTGATTGATGTAAGGCCCTCACCATCAGAATTGATGCCTATGGGTAACCCTCTTCTCAAATACACTACTACAACATTAAGCCGGACAAAAAAGTTCACTTTTCCTTGACAGTTAAAAACAATTTACTTTCTTTCTCGTGAATCAAATGAGACAATGGCAGCACAGGTACTGAATATCAAAGCAATATAATCCCGTGTGATCGTAGGAAGACACTAAAAGCAATACGTCAATGGAATACCAGATCAGTTAAGCCGCTTATAATACTAGTAAACTTGGGAAGGTTAACCGAGTTCTGCGGGCGGCTGCTGGCTGACGACGAGGAGTAAATTGTCTTCCTATACTTTGCCAGAGCTGGTTCGCATAGGATGATCACTAGGCGCATGAAAGTATGTGCACTGATGCGACCCGATAATATTAACGGACGCAATATAAACGCTCTCCGTTCTAGAGTCTGGACACATAAAGTATCTGTTGGTACGCATAGGCAGTAACTATTGAGTAGCCTCAGTCTGGTATTGTTTGTTAAGCGAGGGCTTATGATATTGGGTACTTGAGTTGTGTGCTTCGTTTTAGTTTCTTCTGTTTTCTTGCCACTCAATGGAGGTTAGTGTGTCAGCAGTTTATATTGGAAACTAGCACAGGGTGTTTAAGGTTAAATCTTTTTAAATAATTAATTGATTAAATATTGGAGCTTAAAGCCTCCATTATAAGACAGATATTCTTCTAGTTCTGGTAAATGTAATGTAATGTTCTAGTAATGGTAAAAAAATGTGATTGTTTTTTATGTTTGAATGTTTGTTACAAAATCAAGCTTTAACGACTTAACGGATTCGTCTGAAATTTGGTTACTAGAAAAAATGCACAGCCCAGTAGAATGGGATTTAAAAACCGAGTGACATGTGCTAGATTTAACGTTAGTATATTTTTGAGCTTGTGGATCAGTAAGTATGACCAAACCAGTTGTGCAACAAGGTTTAAATAAGTTCCCTTTTCCAAGGTGCCCGTGAAATACTGGTAAATTCAGCCGAAATTGTATTAAGATAGTGGTTTCAGATTCCCGTCAGTGCCACCTATTTTCTAAGCACTACAAGGAAATGAAAGGTCCTCCAAGAGAAGATGAGGTTTGTTTCGAAAAAGGAAATTTCATGTAGTTTTTCATATTTTGGTGAATTCATAACACCCACACAGGAATATTATTGTGAGTCTCAAGGCCTTGACTTGGTGAGCAGCTGTTTTTCAGTTTTTTTGTCCGAATATTCTTCTCACTTTCATAACGACGATTTTTATTTTTGATATCTTTGACTTGGATAACCTTTATAATCTTACCAAGAAAATAAATGCCTCCAATTTTATCCTCTTAGAAATCCCTTATTTTGTTATCTTCTATCAATCTATTGAATATTATTATTATAAGAACCATCTATATTCCTGATGTTAAATTTTGGGCACGACTAGGTGGAATTTACCATTCTGAAGGACTGGACAAAAAAAAATAAATTTCAAAGGATATTAAATGGGGAATAAAAAAATGTTAAGTCAAAACTAAACACAGTAAATTGCTTCTATTGGCATACAAATTTATGGCATTATTGATAAAATATGATTTAAGGCATAAGGCATAAAGCACGTTTTCAATATATATGGGGTAATCTGGAGGTGGACTGTTAAAAAAAATGAGATAATTTTGTTTAGGCTTAAAACTGGTCATATTTGATCTTAAATATAGGTGCGAAAAAAAAACTAATTCGGGAAATTAATCCATTATGAAATTGTTCTATCATTTTATTATAAAAAAAAAAACAAACAAACAAATAGCAAACTCAGAAAATTAAAAAAAAAAAACAAAACAGTTATTATTAAAGATTATATGTACCTACATGTAATAATTAAAATTTGTATTAGCAAACTGTTCACCATTTTTTGTTGCTCTTTGCACATATTTACCCTTTCTTTCAGTTGGTATACATTAGGATAGCCGTTTCCAGAATTGGAAGATTTGCATATACAGTTAACATATAAATTTATATTCATATATTGCGCCTGAAGATGGAATCATAGTTCCGAAACGCGTCGCAGAGTTCATATAAATTAAAGTTGTAAAATTATTTGATAAAATAAAAATAAAATTAAACATTTTTGTATAGTTTAAATTTATTTATTGATCAATACTTAATATGACTTTTCACTTTTGCCTTTAATCACTGTAATTGGAAATGTTTATTTATTTATTTTTTTCATTAAATTAATTTAGGTAATTGAAACACTACAGAAACTCACTTCTATAATTAACCAAAACAATCAAGACACAATGACTCATTTGAGTAAATGTCATTGCAGTTTAGGATCACCGCCAACGATCAGCTGTTTGAGAGTTGTCAGGTCGTGTGATCGTCATTGTTTTTGCATGAAATTGCCATGACACCGAGACACATAGATCAACGTGACACAATTTGACGTTCATTGCATTTTGGGACAACAATGACAGACATGTATCATTCGTGTGATAGTCACTGTAGCTAGCCTTGGCACGATTACCTTTGCTGAAATCTGAGAATTGTAAATTCAGAAATAGTCCAGTCAAAATAGACATTTGACTTAGCCAAAATTCAAAGAGAGCTGAAAATTGGCTGTCATATCATTATAAATGAAATGTCAAAAATCCCTTTCGATCCTACATCTGCAAAAAAATTTATTCAAGGTTAAACATACAAAATTAAGGTTTTTTTTCCATTTTTCTCGAAAACGGTAAGTTTTATCGTGAAAATAGGTTGGACAAAAGTTGTAGATCAGAAATTCTGCAAGAAGAAGAAATGAAGACGAAGAAATAATTGTCGAAGTAGAATTAGACAATTATCTAATAGAATAACATTTAGAGGAACACAACTTATTCAACTTTCATCATTAGCAATATTACCATTATTTTAATCAATAGGATACGATCTCATCAAACTCTCGTTATTACAATAGATCGTGGATTATATGTGTGTGTGGAAATGTGTGCATATTATGTAAAATATGAATTTTTTAATGATTAAAACCGCGATATCTCACGAATGGTAAGTCGTAAGAGAAAAAGTGACTGAGCTATTTTTTTAGAGAATTGTATGATCTACAACTTTTGTTAAATATATTTTCACGATAAAACTCACCGTTTTTGAGAAAAATGGAAAAAACCTTAATTTCGTATGTTTGACCTTGAATAAAAATTTTCGCAGATCTAGGATCGAAGGGGTTTTTGACATTTCATTTATAATGATGTAGTTAACGTGTCAGCCAATTTTCAGCTCTATGAGAATTTTGGCTAAGTTATGGTTGTCTATTTTGACTGGACTTAAATGAGACTTTGGAGGAAAGAAACTACCGTTCAGAACTATTAGACGAGCGGTTTGCTTTGACTATGGTCGTGAACAAGATTTTAATCAAATAGAGTCTTACCAGGTCAAAGTAGTGGCTTATTAGGCCGCTTCCTCACTTGTCGGTGCGGTATCGTTTCTCTCGGTTATCTCGGTACACATTCGGTGCCGATATTTTACTGAATATGTATATGTACATACATTTCAATGAACACCTACTTATTTTGCGGTATGTGCGGAATCGGTACAGTAAGAAAGTGGTATACCGAGTGTCGGTACAGAGAATCAGTATGTTTCGATATTTACCGCAAGGAATTTATGTTTAACGTCTATGCAACAGTTTGTTTAAAAAAAAAAAACTTAAGAAATATTTGTTGATACAAAATAATAATTTTTGATAGAAAATGAAATCTGAGATTGCTTCAAATTTAAAGTTTTGAATAATTCTGCACCAAAATCTTACTGACCAGTGAGGAGATGAACATGAGATCCGTACCGACCGCTGCCGACTTTGCTTGTTTTTTTTGTTTAGTTTTGTTTACAAGGAAATGAAACAACTCAAATAATATTGTTCCTAAATTCAAAGGGACAGCACTCCAGGTCTCTGGCACAAACAAACACCTTGGGCCTCAGTAAAAACAATCACTAAAAATTGTTCATTTTGATATTGTTGTGTGTTAGAAAAAGATTTAAAACATGAAACTTATGCGAATCGATGGCAAATCAATTGTAATAATTTATTTAGGCAAAAAATAAACCCGGGAAACAGTATTATTTATTAAAAAAACATTTATTTATTTTACTGATAAGAATTGGTTTACCTGAACAGCCATTTGTTTTTGTCCATTTTGTTGTCCATTTTTTTTACTCTTCTGTTCTGGCTGGTGTTGTTGGCATTTGATTTCTAACATAAATTTACTGATTGCTATAACCACCATAATATGAAATACAGTTAAAAATATTAGGAGAGATGCATTCAAAATTATGATTGGCATGTGCATCATGTGGTAAGCAAAATTTACCGATTAAAATTTTGTTTATCTTATCTTATCTTATCTTATCTTAGAACATCACTGTTTGTTGAGTTAATCGCATTTTTAACTTTTACAAAAGTAAGTAAGCATTAAGCATAACTGCAGTATTAGAATATTAAATATTTAATTTGCAGTTTATGCAGTCTTTCTTTTTTTTTTTTTTTTTTTTTTTTTTATAATCGGCGCGCACTCAAGGGGTTGTTACTACCTTTATCATGTATTAACACAGTGCGAGGGCTTAGGAAAATTGGATAGAAGATGAAAGGAGGTACCGATGCACATTAGTTTTGAACGTTAGCAAATCGTAATGGAAAGGAAAAATTGAGCCGGGTAAGGCATTCCACATTCGTGTAGTGCGGCTAAAGAATGAGTCTCTATACATAACAGTGCGTCTGAAATTAGGCTCAACGGTAAATCTATGAACATTCCCAGCGGTACGTGTATTACGGGGAAAACTTTTAAGGGGAGGAATGCAAAACTGACTGGCTATTTCGGTAGAGCATTGTTTATAAAACAGCGATAGAATAAGGAGAGAGAGGAAACATTTCGACGATGTTCTAGTGAATCAAATGTTTCTGTTATATCCTAATCTCCTATCATTTTAATGCATTTTTCTGGATTCTATCCAGGAAACGCAAGTGAGTAACAGGGGCACCTGCCCAAATATGAGAATTGTACTCAAGCTTCGGTCGAATGTACGCCTTATAAATAGTAGCCAAATCTAACGCGGAGAAGTATTTTTTGCATTGTCCTAACCTAAAACCTAAACATTTCGCAGCATTTTTGGCGATGTCATATATTTGTTCATTCCACAGAAGGTGGTTTGTGATACACATACATAGAACGCAAAGCTGTTCAGTTTTCTCTATGCAAGTACCACTCATCGAAAGTGGCAGGGGGGGTAGATTATGCTTTAACGACAGCAGGCAGCATTGAGTTTTTGAAGCATTAAATTCCAAACGATTAACATTTCCCCATTGCACAATGCTATCCAGATCGGAATTTAATGAACTAATCATACGTTGCGATTGCAGTTCCACATCCGAAGAACAGGGGAGTGAATTTAGAAACGAGTTGAGAAGCTGAGGGTACTGTCATCAGCAAATGGATTAGAAGTCTTAGCCAAGAGATTATTGATAAAAATAAGGAAGAGTGTCGGAGACAGAACGAAACCTTGGAGCAAACCAGCATTTATTTTGTGACTATCAGACAGAAAGCCATCCAAAACAACGCGAATTGAATGTTCTGAAAAGTAATTTATAATCCATCGAATAAGAGGTTCGCTGATTCCAAATGCACGCATTTTGGATAAAAGACCTTGATGCCAAGCTTCTTTGTTCTCATTTCTATAATATTTTTCAGTTTACTATTAACTTATTATATTAAAAGGAAATGCGTCCAGGATGTAATAAACTATGCTTGGATAAAAAAGTGATAATTAAACACTATTTGGAAAACAAATCAAAACCCGAGATAAAATTATTTTGTATAGACTTTTTTTTGAAAAAAAAAACATTTTTTATTTGAAATTTGGGTATGCAGTTTTTTGGAGTTTATAAATATACATGTAATTATAGAATTTAAAATATTTGTTTATTAATTTTATAAATATTGATTTTTCAAAAAAAAAAAATCAAAAATTAATTATAATTAGAAAAAAAAGTTATTCAACATTTTGGCATGCAAGAAATCAATTGGCTACTTAGATCTTCTCAAATATTAAATTTGACAGAAATCCAAATAGCCGTTGCAAAGTCAAAAATTAAAAAAAAAAACCGTTATATGAATGGTACCGTTAATAGACTTTTCCGGTAAATTTGGTTCTGATTAAATAATAGCTAGTACCAACAAAAAAAATCTCAAATTTTTTTTTATTAAAATCTATCGGGCTGTTTTCGAGAAACAGACAGAACTGACAGCCAGGTAAACATAAATTTTTTTCTATCACTTTTTTAGTCTTCTCTATGATCGTAATGTCATGTTTGATTGTTAGATTTTTTTTACGAATGCATAACTTGCCTTTTACCTAGTCACTATAATCGCAAGTAAAATGAAACAGGTAAGTCCTGCAACGCTCGACCAATCCGGTTATCATGGTCGACACATAAGAAAAATCCTTTTATAAGTAAAGTGAATCGTCAAAATCGGATTCTTTTTGTAGATAACCCATAAATTTAAGGAAGCAGATTTTTGGAACACGGTAGAAGAACTCCGATAGAAGCAGATTTAACATTCACGGCTCAAACGGACGCAATAACGTGTGGAGAAAGAAAAAAACAGAACTTCATCTATCGAACCTGTCACGAACTGTAAGGCACGGAGCTGTGCAAACTAAACGTTATTAATTCAAGGTTTATTTGATCTGCTTACTTAAACTTTTGTGACATGAATTTGTTATTGGTTTAAGTTTAAGGGGGATATTTTTTAAGTTTGTTTAAATTTGTATTTAAATTTTACTTTTTTGGTTAAATATACACACTAAGTTGCAGAAAAACATTATTTTATTTTTTAAATGTTGCTATAAATTATTTAAAGGAAATAATCATTAAATTTATAAATGCCTATAGACTTTTGTGATTAACAGTATATTAAGTCTCTGGCTTAATTTCGAACTTAAAAATAAAACTTTTAAGTTTATTAAATGTTAAAAGTGAAAAAGAAAACTTAAACGTAAATCTTCTATCTACATGAAAAACCTCGAACCAATCATCGGAATCATAGTCGATTGTCGATACTTAATCTTAAAAAACAAAAGTAGAACTTTTAGTTTTGTTTTCACCCCTTCCAACACAACTCTTTCTTTTTCATTTTCCCTACTAACCATTTAGCACAGACCACGATTCCGTTGCGCTCTGGTTCCTCAAATTTTCCTCAAGCCCCTTGTTAGCCATTCCTCTTTTGTTCCAACTCTAAGACAATTCCCTCACGCAAATTGTCCACAAATCCATATAAAAAAAATGCATACAAACAGTGAAACAGTGAACATCAAAACGCAACGACTTAGAACGCTTTACTCTCTCGGCCTAGTGCAGCCCTGGTTGTTTTAATTACCTGCCCGTGATGCCTGCATTTTCTCTAATTGCACTCTGCAATGAACTTATTTTGGCGTGATTACTCCGCATCAGTGGATCCAATCCCACGTATCTCTTTCTTTTGCAGTCAATTGTGATTTTCACCAGCCACCAAGAGATGCCGAGATGACTACCATGCACCAGAACCATAAACCCACTGCGAAGCCTTGATTTAAAAGACAGTATCAGTATAAAACGGTTGGTACGTCATTTAAGTATATCAGTTGCTTGCTTTTGCCGGTTGTTCTGCCACCTAAATCTCGGTTTTCCCATTACAAAAGGACCAGGTTTTGACAGAAATTATGATTCGGAGTCTATCGGTGGTCCTTGTGGTATCCTGTTTTCTGGAAACAACGATTGTGGTAATAGCGCGTAGCGCCACCAGTTCTCCCTTGCAAAATTTGGATTCAACGCCAACGCTGGAGGCGGTTGAAACGTCCAGTGACGGTCCTTCCAAGTGGAGTGATTTATCGATGATGTACAGGATATACCAGCAATGCGCGAGTGAAGACTTAGCAGTGTGTTTGAAAATAAAATTGCTAATGGGCCTTGAAAAGGCTTTCAGATATTCAAAGGAGCTGAGAATAATGGATGGAATCAAGTTTGTCAATAATGGGGAGGGAGAAGAGAGCTCTCATGTGGATTCGAAGCCGGCTCTAGATGAAAAGCAGATTGAAGCTAATTTACCTCGCGGCTTGAATGGAAAAGAAGATACACTTAACGATATGATATTCAACAAACTGGCTAACTTTTTGCAGGAATACACTCTGCAGGTATAGATATGAAGGGTTCTCCATTTATGCTATTCGCAACTTACGTAAAAATTAATTCATTTTATAGGTAAAGTTTCCTGATGTACGGACCGTTGAACGGTCCTTTGAGGAGAGTCGCAAGAAAAAGGATAAAAAGGGTGGAGGAGCTTACATCATGATTCCACTGTTGCTTGGTGGTACATTTGTGCCAATAGCCTACGGAGCATTAGCTATGTTGGCGGGAAAGGCTCTTATTGTTTCAAAACTTGCTCTGGTGCTGGCTTCCATAATTGGTATAAAGAAACTTTTGAATGGCGGTGGTTCTAAGGAGTCACAGCATGAAGTGGTGGTTTCATCGGGTGGTCATAGTTCGGGCTGGGGTCGGGATATTGATTTGGCTTACAATGCTTATGATCCAAAGTCAGCAAAGAAACAGATTTGATAGAAACATTTTTAGGGTATGCAAAAATTATTTAAATTTTTTTTTAAGTTATGTTTTAAAATGCTATAATTGTAAACGATACCAAATATAGGAAATAATAATATTCGTGTAAATAAACATAAGTCCCGGTTGTATGAATTCTTCAGGTGTAAAAGTGGTAAGTGATTTGCTTAAGCGTCATTATGTTTTCTAGAGAACAATTTTAACAACCAAAAAATGGACAATGGGTCGCATCATTCACAATACCGCTATGGACATCATGCTCCTGTGTTCTTTAGATAGACTTTTGAAAGACCGTTCCTCTGGTATTGGCTGATGGTTTTCCATTCTCATTTTCCACTGACGGGTGAGTTTGGCAGGAATGTCAAAAGAACATATTGCATACTCGCCTCAATTATGCTGAAGTCACCGGCTTTGAAATCGATGAAAAGGTCTTGCGTATACCGATTTGAAATTCCTGGGTTTTTTATGAGATATCTCGTTTTATTTGTTGGCTGGATCGTCGTCGTTGCAAGCTTTACTTCAAGCTCTGTAGCTTTTAAGTTTCTTTTTACGTTTTGGTAAGATTTTCGAACTGAATTTCCACAGTAACAGCTCTCATTCTAGCTGTTCTAGTTATTCTGTGCAGGGCTGCCTTGTATGGTCTCAGTTCAGCTGATCCCTCGCTCCAAACGAAAATACAGATAAAAATATCGGTTGTTATATTGACAATCGTTGGTTGTTAACTGAAAATTATTATATTGAGAAATAAAATAATCAATATGATAACTTGTTTTTCGCATTGATGATCGAGAACGTCAGTTGTAAATTTGCGATTGTCAATATGATGATGATCGCCTTTTTAGAAGTTGGATTGAAGACGATTGTCAATATTAAAGCCAAGATAAATTAAAAGAATAAAAAATAAATTGCACAATTGGATCGCACGTACTTGCTCTTATGTGCCATCACAAAAATAAAAAATAAATTTATTGGCGCGACAGATCCTTAAGGAGCCAAGGCCTAGTGACTTATACACTCAACCATTCCTGTGTGTTGTTAATCTTGCAAAAATGGATGGGACCTAGAGTTTACCGCCGAGTCCGTGCGGCTTCATGAGATGCACTTTTTCGAGGCAAATTTTACTCTTGGAGGTTTTGTCAGTTCCTCGCAAGAGGCAGTACCAAAAAAAGGTGGCTATGAGCTGGATTTGAACCCAGGCTCATTCGCTTAGCAGTCCGACACACTAACCACTAAGCCACGGCGCACTACAATGTGCGTACACAACTTAGAATAAAATTTGAAAAATATTAAGGGAACTTCAAAGTTCTTATTCGATTTTTCTGACTTTTGATTATTTGAAAAAAATACGTAAAATAGTTTTCAGCGGAAAAATATAAACGCCATTTAATTTCTTTAAAAAAATGTGAAAAAGTTTTATTTTATTTTTTCAAAATCGTAGGAGCGGTTTTTAAATATAACGATTTTATTTTAATAACTTTTTTCAAAAATAAAAAAAAAAGTAATTTAAAAATGCAAATTTAAGCAAAAAATAATCTGCATTTAAAAACAAAATTTAAAAAAACCATCTACGCGTTTTCAAAATATTGATTCTAGAAAAAAAAATTTGGAAAATTATTAAAAATACAAAAATAAGTTTTCGATATTTTAAAATAAAATTACTTAAGCTACAAACGTCTTCCTGAATATCAATTTTGATTGAAATCAGATAACCAGTTTTCGAGAAAGTCGAAGAAAAAACGCGGTTCTATGGGAGGTACCGTTTTTAGCCTATCTATCTTGAATTTTTTTTCACGAAAACATAACCTACAATAGTATACTGATTTTGTTCATTAAGATTGTTGTAGCCGTTTCCGAGCAAAATAAGCTCTTACTTAACGGTTTTATGACAGGTACCGTTAATATTTTTATGCTAAAAAACAAAATTTAAGAAAGTCCTCTGTAGAAGTCAAAATAACCTTATATTCAAAATTTAAGGACGATCGGCCAAATTGTTTAGGCTGTAGTTCAATATACATCCGTACAGACGAACAGACAGACATACAGACTCAAATATATTTCTCTATCATCGTAATGTCACGTATGATTGTTAGAATTTTGTTTTTACGAATGCATAACTTGCCTTATAGAAGTCCCAATAATCGCAGGTATAAAATGGTAAATCTAAATACAAAAAAGCCCGTTATACAAGTTTTCATATTAACAAATTCGATCGTCAATATGATGATTGAACGGTCCGAATCCTAACCGTCAACCTAGGATCTGTTGTGATTTCTTTAATGCTAAAGATAGGCACGATCCTGGTTGCTGCGTCAACCGATGTTAACGTTTGTGAAAGTTCAAAGTTTAGTTTTATTGAAAAAAACACGATAAGACTTATTAAAAATGGGGAATTGCTCTTAAGTACCTACTTACATTGGAAGGCAAGATATTTAACAGAAACAAGTTACGTTTAAATAGAAAAATAACACGGTGCCAAAACTACAACAATTAACCGTTTTTAGTACAAATGGAGTACCCCATCACATATCGTAAATATTACTAATTTTATGAAAAAATTATTTCGAAAATTGGTGATCCGATTTTAATAAAATCCTGTTTTTATTTTTAGATTTAAAAATAGAATACATTTTGGTATGCAGTTTTTTAGAATTTATTATTAAAAAATATTATCACAAAGTTTAAAATTAAATTTATTGATTAGTTTTTAAAAAAATTAAAATTCAAATTTATTATAAATAGAATAAGAAAGTTATTTAAAATTTTAGTTTCCAGAAATAATTTGTAAAGCTAAATCTTTCAAATTATAAAAATCTAAAGAAATCCAAGCAGCCATTACGGAGAACGTCGAACATTAAAAAAAACGTTATATGAAAAGTCCCTTTAATAACTTTTCCGGTGAATTTGGACAAAAAAAATAGCCAATATATCCCAAAAAAATTCATTTAAATCGTTGAAACCGTTTCCGAAATAATTATCATAACGGTTATACCTATGGCAGGTACCTTTTATAAACCTATCAGGAATTTTAAAAGAAACGTAGACGGACAGAAAGACCAGCAGACATTTGTCAATATTTTTTTAAAAGGTTCTTCTATGATTTTAATATCATCTTTAATTGTTTTTTGAGTTTTTTTGTAATTACGATTCCTAAACTTGCCTTATAGTTTCCATATTCTCGAATAAAAAGTCATTGAGGAAAAACCGCAGAAGTATCGAAAATTACCATTCGGAGGTGGTTGCTTTTGATTAACTGGAAACATATCCAATTAAATAACCGAGAAATATTAAATTTCAGTCATTACTTCAGCCTCTACTCTCGCAATCCATAAAAAGCCTCTCAATGAAATCAACCCCAAACAGAGGAGTCGTTATGAAAATGTTCAAACAAGTAAAAACCTTTTAAGCCATTAACTTACTTTCGATAACACTACTTCAGCATCTGATGAACTTTCCTACAACCAAACTTCTTTTTCGCCCCTCATCGGTTTACCACATCTTCTTCACCCCACTCAAGCCACCTGCTACCTAACCATCTTCGCCCTGACTCAACATGGCAATGTTAAGGCTTTTCTTGCCACAGACACAGGAGCTTCAGCTAACAGAAAAAGTGCCCATAAGCGGTGTTGCTAACATGGCTAATGCGATTATAAGTTACCATAATTGCCCAACTTACGCTTAGGCAGATCGTTAGCAATCGAGCGATTTTTATGACAGCAATATTTATATTGGACTTTATCATTAGCGTTTAGTGCGTACTAACTAATTAGTGCCGTTTTGCGTATGTCAGTGCGTCCGTCGGTCGGATATAAAGCTTATGCAGATACTCTGTGGCAGATATTGGCTTGGCTCTGGAAGAAATTAGAAATTTCTCGGTAGTTATATGTGCTGTGTATATCTAATCTACGCACTTATGCCACGCTTTAACATTGATATAGCCATAGACCATGTCCCGGTGTTAAGCGATGATGGCCGGCGATATCAATTTCTTTTGCACTTTCCCACTCACGCCCGAGTTTGATTAAAAAAATTTCACTCTCATATGCTGCGAGTTATAAAGTGCGTGTTGTGTATCTTTGAATTAAATGTATGTATGTATTTGTTTTTTTTTTTATATTTATTTTGCCTTCGCCAAGGTATTCACGTATTTGGCTTTAAAGTTGCTTCTTTAGAAGATTTTTTTTTTTTAATTTATTTAAACAAATTTGTTCGGCGCGTTCCAAATGGCAAATTGAAATTTCACTTATCCGTTGGTCACCTTACCATTGGCAGTGAGAGTGACATAATTGTGCAATTTTGAAACCCAACCTGGAATGCATTTACCTGGGCTTGAGCTTGAGGTGGCTTATGGCATTTTTGTGTGCCTCAAGTTTGTTTAGATGGACACTTGACGGAACTATGGGATTTCAAGACAGACATCAAACTTTGAACTGGAGCCAATCGTGATTGGAATTGCTAATTACATTGAAATAATTTCTCTTATGGCTCGTCGCTGAAGACTGTGCGTGAAGTTGCGAACACAAATTGTTAACCTTATTCGACGTTTGTGTTGAAAAAGCGTAAGGTGTGACTTTAAGGTGTCACACTGTAGGATTATGTCCAATGGGCCAGAGAAGGAAGGAAGAAAATTAGTTTGTTAAATCATTAAAAAAAAGGTAGTAAGAGGTTTAAACAAATAATGAATACGTAACGAAAACACAGTTCCTGTTTTGGAAAAGGGAATTCTTGTTCTCACTCTTAAGAATAAATAATATGTCAGTTGGGATAAAATTGTAATACATAAATGTACTAACATTTAAAATTCTTCTACGAAACTTCTTGTTGTAAGTTCTAAGAACAGTGTGAATATTTAAATATTAGTAAATAAAAATGATTAAAAAGTTATATATATTTTTGTATAGCAAAATTTTAAATGAAGAAAGTAAGGTAACGATTTTAGTTTAGAATTTTTGTATTTTTTTAAAATAAAAATGTATCTTTTATACTTTAACCATTTGTTAAATGACAATGACTACTAATATTCTGCCTATGATCGCCCTGGATCAGTCAAACAAGATGACAACCCAGGACCTGACAAAAATCAGAATCAGATCAGATTTACCCTTTTAATGTCAGTTAACACAGCGCGAACTTAGAACAAGACGAGTGTATTTAAAGGGAGATGCCGATGAATATTGGTTTTAAACTTCTTAACATTATAATGGAATGGGAAAATAAATTTTGTCAAAACAATCCATTCGAGTTGTACGCCTAAAGAACGAATCCTAGTACTTAGCAGTACGACATTGGGTTGAGTTTAAATTGGTGGACATTCCAGGAAGAGCGAGTTAAAATTGTTTAAAAGAGGAATGCAACTAACTATTTCTCTATGCAACTAACTATTTCTGTGGAACATTGACCGTAGAAATAAGTGTTTAAATGGCTTAATCATCTCCAATAATTTTGAATGCTCTCTTTTAAATACAATCCAAAAGAAATGATATAGGCATACGTTTTGTAGATACTAGCCAGATCAGAAGGGAAAAAGAATTTCTTACATCGGTAGAGGAAGCCAAATATCTTGTGGCATTTCTTATAAATGTATATGACTATTCCACAAGAAGTGGCTGGTGATGCAAATACCCAGAATTCTGAAACAATCCGCTTCCATGAAGCATGTTCCGCTCAAGGAAAGGGGGAAGAGAGGTATTTTCTGCTTTAGAGACAGAAGACAGCATCGTGTCTTCGATGCATTAAATTCAATGATTAATTTTGGTATTGAATGCTTTCATATTAAAGTGGCAAGAAAAAACCTCGCCATATAAACTATTCCATATTCGTGCTGTTCGGCTCAAAAAAAAAAAGAATCTCTCTATTTCACGATAAGTCCGAATTTGGGCTCAAGGGTGAACTGATGAGCATTCTTTGCGAGACGAGTATTAGGAAAGTAATGCAAGTAGCTTCCTCGAGTGAACATTATTAAACAGAAACAGAACGGAGCCCTAGGCATACAAGCATTAATTTCTAGGGTATCAGGCTAGAACGCATGTAATACAACTGGCATTGAATGCTCCGAGAAGTTATTTCTAGTCCAGCAAAAAAAAAGCCAGCAACGATACCGAAAGCATGGATTTTGGAGAAGAGCGCGGATGAGATAGAGTAGAGGAGAGCCTTGCTAAGTCCTTTAGAAAAATCAAGTGAAATAATCTAACTTTCCCCGTAACGATGAAACATTTGTTCGGTGAGATACTGCCGTTCATTAGTAAGTTTTCGTTCTTCGAGATATTTCTTGAACTTATAATTAATAAATTACCTTGGAAAAAATGGAAGTAAGTACAATCGGGCGGGAGAAGTATTCGTCGTTCTTAGACAAAAGCTGTTTTCCGTTTGCACAGAACAAGTCTGATGAGTAGGACATGTAGAAAAGCTTATGCAAAGGCTTAAGAAGAACTCCTCTTGGGACAAAGCGGAGACACTATTTGGACTAGCGGATATGTGTTTTAAAACTCTGGCCACTGAACGAATACAAAACTAGATTGGTCCCATATAATCATTTACGCTCTCAAGTACGGGTGGAGCCACGACATTCTCTGAATTGGAGTTAAACTGCCTAACAAAAAGGCTACCTTTATCTTGAGAGCTAACAATGGAGGAGAACCAAAAGAAATTTTTCTGTAAATAAGAAATAAGACTGAGGCATAAAAAAGCCCAATTGGAAATGGAAAAAACCTTTTGAAATGAATTAAGACCCCTAGTAAGGAACTAATGCCATCACTTAAATATTAACTATGGTTAATTAAAATTACCGGGACATGCTGTACCCCCTGACGGTGGTCACTATAGAATTAAGAGTTTGAGGCCACAAAAAATTAAATAACACTCCAATTTCCTTGTTGTTGTTTTGAAATGCAAAATTTTGGGGTGTCTTATTTCATTTTTTATTTGGACACTTATTGGCCGAATTTCACATTGAGACGCTTAACCTGTTTATCGATTAAACTGATACTGATACCATTACCGAAATAATAAGTCGAAATAAAGGGTCCGCCATCTAACGTTATTTTTTCAACTAGTGCTTATTTCGTGAATGAGCTCATGTCTGATTTGAGAGATAATAAGTTTTATCCTTCCGCTGAACGAATATGATTGCGTATACGCTGAAAAATATTGTGACATTACTGCCTGCGATCGACTTAGAGAAGATGCCGATTTTGCCAAAAAAATCATCTTTTCAGATGTGTGGCACTACGTATTGTACAGCAAAATATTAGGTCCGTTCGTCTACTTTTTCGGTTGTTTTAGGAAAACTGTCAAACTTTAAAGAGTGGGGATGAAATCTCTCAGAGAAATAATAAATTCGATCAAAAGTAAAAGAACGCTTTGTGTAGGAAAAAATGGAATCTTTTTGAACGTCAAAAACATTGAAATTTGTGAATTTGTGATTTTGTGATTATTAAAAATAGTTAAAATTTACTAAACGCAATGGAAAATTTCAGTTCAATTAACAAATGTAGAACATGATGATTTATACCAAATTTTTGGATATTCGGACGAAAGCGATGAAGATGAAAGTGTGTTGATGGTATTGTTCGAACAAACATCAAGGAGCAAGAGAAATTGCATTAGGGATTATTTCAAAAATGTTGTTCCAACTTATACTGAAAAAGAGTTCGTTATGCATTTCAGGATTAGAAGGTCAATTGTTCAAGATCTTGCCGGAAGATATGAGTCTTCAGTAATTTTTCAAAAACTTCGCCCCGACAAAAGGATAAGTGCAGTAAAATCCACTGCATTTTGTTATGGTTTGCAGGAAACGAAGCCTGCGCATTCCGAGAGTTAGCTGACCGCTTCAATGTCTCTATATGTTCAATATCGTACATAGTACATCGTGTCTTGAGGTTTATAAGTGGCTTTAGTCCAACCACAATTACTTGGCCAAATGAAGAGGACAAAATAAGAACTAGCGAGTTTTTCAAAGGCAAAGCTGGATTTTCGAAAATAATAAATTATTTTAAATATTAGTTCATTCCTCAAAATTTCTATTTATAGGTTGTATCGATGGAACTCATAATCAAATTGACCCACCACAAACAAAGCTGAATACATCGACCGAAAAGGCAATACCTCTTAGATTCTGCAAGGTGTTTGCAATGAACAAAAAAAATTTGTTAATGTTTTTATTGGGTTTCCTGGCTCATATTTCCCCATCACCTGAGTCACCGTGAAATTGTACCCTTCTGATTCTTGGTTTTTTTTGGATCTGCTGCCACATTTTGCTTTTATTTTTAAGTGCGAAAGTCACTTCAACTTTAGGTTTCAAGTCGGCATACAGTGACAGAAGTAGTTTGGTTGTAGCTTCCAGCCAAATGTCCTTGCTACAAACATGCACTTATGTATGTACCGGTTTGCATACGTTGAAAAGTATTCGGGGAGCAATCAACTTGAAGTCTTTGGCTCATTTTTGTTTATTTTTATTTTATTTTTGCGAAAACAATTTAATTTTATCGAAAACTTTTAATTGCAGACCTCACAACGTGTTCAACTCAAATGTCACAATTCTTTTTTTTTTAAGTTTGACAGAACTCCCATTTCTCCCGCAAGAAATTTGTTGGTCTAAAATAGGGAATTAAAGGGAAATGTTTTTCTCTCTCGCAACATGTCTCTTCTCACGAAAACTCTCGAAAATGTAAGTGAACGCACAACATTTCTGTAAAATTGTGCAAAATAGTCTGTTTTAGGGAGTAGACGAACAAGGCTATTGCAACCACGCACCACCTGTACGACGCCACCGTTATGGATTTTTTGCCATAAGGGTTCTCGGAGATGGTTATGGCTTGTTGACTAGTTGTCATTATGGTCTTCGGTTTGAAATTGTTAGGGGGATTCGCTAACTGGTTGGATCATTTCTCTTGCTTCTTGTTCCTGAGAAGGTAGCTCTGATTTCTACAGCCAATGCATCATATAGTTCCAACGCTCGTCGGTAGTTTACCTTTTAGAGTCAGTTCTCAGTTATCCCGCGGACACTGCGGAGGAGGTGACGATGTGATTTTCGTAAAAGAACTCTCATATCTCTGAATATTAAAAATTGAGATATTTTAATATTAAAATGCCAAAAACATTTCGTATCCTCCGAAGTTTTCAAGATTCGCAAATAATTTATTATCCTTCTAATGTGAATGCTTATTCTTTAATTTTTGACCCGCAATCACGCCTGCAACGGCTTGACGGATTTGGAATTTGGGTAGTTTGGTAAATGGATAATTGACAGGATTCACTATATTATTAAGTAAGCTAATTTTATTCCGAAAATATGCGATGAATAATTTATTATTTAACCGGTTTTGATTTCAATAATTTAATCTGAACTCCACGCACACGTTGTGGGTAGAAGCTAGTTCACAATAATTTTCTGAAATCAGCCCCAAAGTATTAAGTTTTGAATTCAGAAACCTTTTTTTCCCTTTTTATCCTTTCAATGGCAAACAAGGAAATTTATTTTTCATGACAATTTGTTTCATTCCTTTATCCTTTATCCCAAATGAATAGGAAAATCCCTAAAATCAAGAAAATTCTTCAATAACATGAAAAAAATAACAAATCACAATTTCCTGATTCGGCATCATTTTCCTATTTTTTTTTTTCTGAAAGTGAAATACACGTTTATGCCTTATTTCGACGCACAGAGTGATACGAAAATGTAAGTTAACAATAAAATTACAAAAAAAAAAAAAATTCTGATTCCTATCTTCTGAGAATCCACAATTCGTTTTCACGTTGAAAGCGAGTTTAAATATACGCAAGAGTATTTTAGAAATCCATACGAAACGCTATTTTATGTTGAATTTTTTTTTTTGTATCTGTATCTGACTTTTTCTTCCGAATTAGATTCAAGCATTATGACAATATATATACATATAAAAGATACGAGGAGTAGCAGTAGTGTGGTTATGACCAAATTGGAGATTTTTTTCTTTAATTTATTTACGATCTTGCTTGCGTTTGCGTTTATAATCCTAAGTTAAAATGCAAAAAAATCTTTGTGTGCGTATGGATAAAGTGAAATTTAACGGAAACTAGTTATTTTCTATTTTACTCCAATTTTTATTGAAATTTTTCATTGAAATGCGAAACAACATCTCTGAATGGCAATTGTCGTCGATACCTCTTGTTGCATGCTTGTCAGATCCGTCCGGCAAACAGGTGCGCCCGCAAATACCAACTCAACTATTGGCCATATTATATCCTCATCGTTTTTAAGACTACTCTGCGTTGTACTCCCTCTTCTTGGATCGGATTGAAAATGTATAGATATGTATATTGTTCATTGACAAAGAAATGTTTGTATCTGCGAAGGAAGCCTTAGTGTCTTAGCTCTTAGTCTTTAAGATACTTGGCATAAGAGAGGCCTATCTAACTATGCTCATGAAGGAACACACATGTTGGCGAAGTAGCTGGAGAGCTTTCTTTGCGTGACACAACATACATAACAAGTACTTCAATAACATTTTTTTTTATTTGGGTGAATTTCTTTATTTCTGAAATATTGTCACAATATTTTGAATTGTATATATTTGTTTAAGTTTTCAACAGCATTGAAAAGATAGTTAAAATCAAAAAGACACTTTGAATTGGTTCAGTTTTTTTTAAAATTTGTATTCGATTCTTTTTAAAAATATTTTGAAATATTTTAACGTGTTTTAGGCCAGATAAAGTATATTAACAAAAAGTAACAAACATATTGAATTCATAAAAAATAAATATTTCCAAAAAAAGGCTTAAGAATCAATCCATCTACTTACCACTAAGGCCGCAATTGTGCTCTAGAGTTGTTTGATGGGCATTCCTGGAAGCGAAAATCTACACTGTCTTTTCCCCAGATCACCAAACGGAGAAATAGCGGTAGAAATGAAATAAAAGTAGAACATACTGTCGATTTTCAAGTGACGGGAATGATCTGCAACTGCATACTGCAATCATATTTAATGTTCAAGTGAGTTCAAGGAGCACCCATCCAAATATATTGTATAGTCTTATGGTAGTCTTGGCACCACCTTTCTGTAAGAATACTTTACCTTTGACTTTCAAGTTGATACTCAGAACAATATATTTGAATATAGGTATTTCAAGCACATTAAGTATGGCTCACTTCAGACTGATGTACATAAGACAAATTTGGATATCACCTTCTTAAATCAGGTTGAGTACGTTGATGAAAACGCATTAAGGCTGTTTGAAAAACACATACCATTGAAAACCAAAACCTGTGATCCTCGAAACAAACCCTGGTTTAAATTATTGATGCAGCAACGTCACTTGACATTAAAGCGTTGCAAAAGGTTTCGGATTGATAGTCTTCATGAGCTATACCGTTCCTTACGTAACAAAACTATTTTAGCTATTCGAGATGCAAAGATAGGTAGATGACTATTCTAAAATCTCAAAATTGCACACAAATATGGCTAAGCCTCAAGCAAAATGTTTTCCTACAATACCAATTGTCCTTAGATGATGTATCCGATCATGATCTTATTTTTTGCACTTACAACATTGACTTCTCACGTGTGCCTACTCCGTTGACGTTTCAGTTTAGAGATTTTAATTCAGATGATAACTATGCGCTGCAAACTGATTCTATCGATTTCCTTTGGCATTTATGTCAAAATTTCACCAACTCTACCGAAAAAGTTGAATACTTTCAATCACTTCTTATTGAACTGTTTGAAAAACATGTTCCCCTTAAAACGGTGTCAGTTCGTAGCAAAAATTGCCCCTGGTTTACCGCTGATGTTGAAGAGAAGAAAATTGTACTTGAAATGGAAGCTTAACCCTACCAACGATAATTGTGAATTATTTTGCCGTGCAAGAAATGATGCGACATATATTATTCGGAGAGCTAAAAAACGATTTTACATGTCAAAGTTGGATAGAAAGCAATCGTCTCGCAAGCTATGGAGCAATCTTCGGTCAATTGGTATTGGGAAAAAGGAGATAGTTCGAAATTTTCCTGATCCTGGTGATTTAAATACATCATTCATATTAAGAGACATCCAAAGTCTGAACTTTGTGCTTAACGATCAAATTGCTTGTGATCCATCTACAGTGTTTGAGTTTGATTCTGTTTCTGAATCTGAGGTTGAGGAGAGCATTCGATCTATTAAGTCCGATGCTATTGGAGATGATGGGGTGCCAGTGTGTTTCATAAAAATGATTATACCTCATATTTTGAGCGATCTGACGCAATTGATAAATTTTTGCATTGCATCCTCATCATTCCCTGAAAACTGGAAAATAGCTAAGGTCATTCCTGTAGCCAAAAAGTCCAACCCAAGTTCATGCTCTGACTTTCGTCCAATTAGTATACTTCCTTGCCTGTCGAAAGTCTTTGAGAAAATTCTATCTTAAAAGGTTTAATTTACTGTCACCACTTAAGTCTGGTTTCCGTGCGAATCACAGCTGCCAAATTGCATTGATCAAAGTCCTTGAGGATATTAGGTGTCAATATGACTTGGAAAACGTAACTGTTCTCTGCCTGCTGGATTTCTCAAAGGCTTTTGACAGAGTAAACCATGAATTACTTTGCCAAAAACTGAAGTACTATTTTGGCTTTCATGATAGAGCTGTGCAACTAGTCAAGAGTTATCTGTGCAGTCGCTGCCAAAAAGTCAAGATTGGCCAGATAGAATCAGAACCATTAAACTTACACATGGGTGTACCACAAGGTTCTATTTTAGGGTCTTTATTGTTCTGCACATTTATAAACGACCTTGCTAATGTTTGTTCTGATATATCTTACATTAAACCCGGCTAAGTCTCAACTTATAGCTATTTTCAAAAAGCACATTGACACCTCACTCTTGCCTCCAGTTTTTCTCTCCCAAATCCAGCTTCAGTTTGTTGAATGTGTTACTAGTCTAGGCTTTAAAATCAATCGGTCACTTTCAGCAGTAAATCATACTAATTACATTGTAGGAAGAATCTATTCTGGATTACGTAGACTCTGGCCATTTTCCGACATAACTCCAGTTAATACCAAACTAAAACTTATAAAAACCTTACTAGTGCCTTTAATCGACTTCGCTAATGTAGTCTATTGTAAGCCTGACTCGCTTTCTCAGCATAAAATCCTTGTTACTTTTAATGACATGATAAGATACGTATATGGCCTTCGGAGATACCAACACATCTCACATTATCATCAACTGGTCCTTGGATGCTCGCTACAGCAGTTTCTTGATGCAAGATGCTATATTTTTTTGCACAAAGTTATACAAAATAAAGCACCGCTATACATTTTTGATAAGCTTCAATTTTCCCAATCTCTTCGAACTACTAATCTCCTACCACCGGTTTTCAACTACTTGAATTCTTCACGGCTCTTTTTTGTCTATGCAACCAGGCTATGGAACTCTCTACCTCCCACAATTAAAAGAATAATAGGTACAACAAATTTTAAAACTGCAATATGTTCTTTCTTTCGTTAAAAAAACAAAAAAAAAAGGAATTTTTGTAATGTTATAGGAAAACACTTGCTATTTAATACAAATATTAGCTTTAAGATTAATGTATTATTATCATTATCCGTATTTTTAAGTACTATAAAAGACTAAGTCTTATGTGTACATTGGTTAAAATAAATTGAATAAATTGAATTGAATTAAATAAAAAATTTTTTTTTTTTAATTTAAAAATAAAATTAAAAAAAAATAAAAAAAAAAATAAAAAAAAATTACTTATTGGAGCCAACGCCTAGTAACTCATACTCTCAACCTGTGTGTGTGTTGTTAATCTGCAAGAATGGAAGGGAACTACAGTTTATCGCCGAGTCTGAACGGCTACATGAGATGCACTTTTTCGAGAAAAAATTGTCAGTTCCTCGCAATATGTAGTACCTCAGAAAAGAAGGGTGCTATGAGTGGGATTCGAATTCAGGTCTATTTCTATATAATTTTGTTATCAAATGTATTTGAAAAATGTATTAAAAAGCAAATAAGAATCTTCTTAGATCACGAAAATATATTAACATTTATTCAAAAAACAGTCTTGATTTCGAAATAAAAATAGCTGACCGCATTAATAAGTGTTAGCGAAGATATTAGGAAAGATATATTGACCTCGGAAACATAACGTTTTTGATACTCGTGCCGAAAAGAATGCAAGCAATTGAAGTAAATAAAGTCCTACCAAAGGTTTGTGGTGTTCCTCAGGGATCTATTCTTCGTCTACTACTCATTTCACTCTATGTTAATGAGCTTCGTACAATTTATTATTAAGAATTGTTTAATACGTTTATACGTAGATGATGCCCAATTGTACCTTAGTTGTCCATTGGAACTAATCGAACACACTGCATCCTGTATAATCGAAGATCTGGGAATAATTGAAAAGTGGACAGATAGATAATGCTTAATCCGAAAAAAATGTAAATGTATTGTGATATCTAAGAGTAAGGTAGATACATCTTATTTCCATAGTCTATAGTGTTAAATGGTTCATATATTGAATATATTGAAACAGCTAAAAATTGAGGTGTTATCTTTAATCGTAGCCTAACCTGTAAAGATCACGTAAACTTTATTGTTGGTAAGGCGTATGGTGTTCTTCGTACACTTTAGCCCACGTAGATTTTTCAACCCTTTAAAAATCCGCACCTGACTTGTAGAAACAATGATTTTGCCTCTACTTAATTAGCTTACCCTTGCTTTCAATAATGCATTACGTTATGTGTATAAGCTACTACGATTCGACAGTATTTCATAACCCGTAACACATTTTTTGAATTTCGAGCTTTAACCTTGCTCTCGAAGATACTTCTTACTCACCAGCCTGTCGATTTGTACCAAGATATTAGATTTTTTTTTAGTGATTCCTGGTTTTAGTTGCCTTACATCTGAACCAGAGTTTTTCGTCAATTATATACGTTAGATCCATTAACCGTAATATATGAGAAGTACACAGTACAGTAGTATTATACTTTTAAAGAACAAATTGAGAAATCTCTTTAGTAATGTGTGATTATATTTTCTAATATTTATAAAGTAGCTGCTGTACTATTATAAAGCTTCGACTCCAATAAGATATAATATCTAACGATGTAAGCTAACCATTTACAAAATAGAAATACTAAAATACAAAAATACTAAATGAACGATTTGTACATTGTAGATAAATCAGAAGGGGCATAATAAGTGGGAAGGGAGTATGTTCCGCTTAAGTTACTGAATACATGATTGTGTTTTCGACACAATACCGATATTATACGATTTTTTTATATTCCATATCCTGTCTAGATCAGAATTTAATAACCTTACCTATGTTTGTTGCTGTTGTAAAGCAACACCCGAAGAGCAGGGAAGTTGTAAGTTCAAAAACGAATAAGAAAAGCTAAGTTTAGACGTTTTAGACAGGAGATCATTTATGAAAATGAAAAAGAGAGTGGTAGACAGAACGGAACCCTGGTCTACCCCAGCATATAATTTGAGAGTATCAGGCTTGAAACACTTCAATAATACTTGTGTAGAACGGTCCAGAAGATAAATTCTAATCTAACGAAGGAGTGGAATACCGATTCCGATATGCCAGTGCCAGACTGTAGAAAAACCATATTTTATTTCCCTCTTCGGTTCACCAGTGGACTCTTTGCTACAAAAACCAAGCTGCCGGTCAGCGGTGCGAAATAAGGCCTTACAGACAAAACGGCCCCAATAACAAAAATGAAATAAGGCCCCAAAAATGGAGTACTTTTTCATAATGAAATAAAAACCATATTTTTCTTTATGAAAATACGCCCCAAAAAATGAAAAAAGACCCCAAAAACAAAATTAAAGAAGACCCCATTTTTTTTTTGAAAAAATAAAAAAATTAAAAACCTAACACACGTAGGCTAAACTAGTTTTGCCTAGGCATTTCTTGAGATTTTGTCTCCCTGCTTGGGCTCATTATAGGATTTGGAGTATGTGCGAGATTGGGTTTATTCAAAAGTTCCTTAAATCAACTTTGTTCACAATAAAATATAACCGCAATTCTAAAAATGAAATTAGGCCCCAAAGCGTGAAATTACACCCCAAAATAAAGATTTTTTTGTTGTTGTTGTATTCTTAATATACTTTTGGGGCCTTATTTCATTTTTGTTTTTGGGGCCGTTTTGTCTGTCATTAAGAAGCATTCGTTACTCGAGATATTTCTTGAGCTTAATCAGCGTGCAATTGTTCATTAGTTTGCTTGGACAAAAAATGTCTCCCATCTATCCTGAGAAGCTTCCGCTGTTGTATTGCAATCATAGAAAAACATGTCTTCAGAAAAATAGCGGTGATACTCTTAACCGCCTGGCTTATGTATGCCCTGATCTTTCAAGACTCGGGCCACGTTACCAGTATGAAAGAACATTGGTCCCATTAAATTACATAAGCTTTCAGGTACTGAAGACAAGCATTGGAATCAAATGTGAAGGAAGTCCTCATATTTTTTACTTGCGATTATAGGTACTATAATGCAAGTTATGCATTCGTGCAGATTAAAAATTTTGAGATAACAATTAAACATGGCATTACGATCATAGAGAAATATGTTTGAGTTACTGGCAAAATTCTGTCCGTCTGTCTGTCTGTCTGTCTGTCTGTCTGTACGGATGTATTTTGGACTGCAGCCTAAACGGTTGCGTCAATCGTCTTCAAATTTTGAACTTGAGGTTATTTGGACATTCTACAGAGGAGTTTTTTTCAATTTTTTTTAGCTTAAATATTAACGGTACCTGTCATATAACCTTTATGTAAAAGCTTATTTTTCTCAAAAACGGCTCCAAGAATTTTTATAAAAAAAAAAACCAGTGTACTACCGTAGGTATGCATTATATTTTGGTGAAAAAAAATCAATATGGTGGGCTAAAATCGGTACCTCACATATAACCGGTTTTTTTTCTTCGGCTTTCTCGAAAACTGGTGATCCGATTACAATAAACATTGATATTCAAGAAGGTGTTGGTAGCCTAAGTAATGTTGCATTAATTTTTTTAGAAAACTTTTTTTTTGTATTTGTAATAATTTTTTTAAATTTTATTTTTCAAAATCAATATTTTGAAAACGGTTGAGTGAATTTATTTTAAATTTTGTTTTTGAATGAACGTTATTTTTGTGCTTAAGTTTGTATTCTTGAATTTTTTTTTAAATTTTTTAAAAAAAAGTTGTTAAAAAAACCGTTTTATTTAAAAACGGCTTCTACGATTATGATAAAAAAATTCACACTTTTTAATATTTCCTAAGGAAATAAAATGAAATAAAATACAATGAAACCGCACAATGAGCAAGTACGTGCGATCCAGTTGTGCAATTTATTTTAAATTATTTTAGCTCAAATATTCGTCATATAACAGTTAAGTAAAAAACATTTTTCAGGAAAACGACTCAAAAAATGATTGTGAACAAAATTTGTGTACTTTTGTAGGTGTGGACGTTTTTCGACTTTCACGAGAATTAGTCAAGCGATTTTAATTAAAATTGACTTTTAGTAGGTAACCAAAGTTATGTCGCATTCAAATTTTTTCTTGTAACGTTTTTTTTTTTTTGAAAAATCAAAATTTTGCCTGACATTTTTATAGAAAAAAAAACTTTCGCGGATGTTGATCCATACGTTTCTTTATTAAAATAAACAGGCTGTCCAAAAGACAAAATTTCTCATCACATTTATTCCAACGCCTCCTTGCTTTACTTTCCAGTTTCCACCCTGATTACTAACTTTTAAGTAACCAGAGTTTTGAGAATTTAAACATTAAAAAATAGAAACGTTTCATTCACATATTTTAAAGAAGTTGATGGGAGCATATTTTGAATTCAACTATGGCAAACGAGCCCATAATGCCTTCTCGTATCGAAATCACATTTTTTAAATAAAAAACCAAAAATTAAGCTTGTATTGTTGACATTACAGAAGAGACTATTTCACTTCAAACTTTTTTGGCAAGATTGGTGCCGAATTTCCTCTTGCAATTTCTTCAAAGCGTTTGGAGTTATTTAAACCGTTAAGTAAATAGTAAAGTAAAATAAAGGTATTTTTGGAGTTTAAATTTTTAAGCCTGGCGTAATTTACCTGCTTAAACTAAATGCAACACAAGTTAACGGCTTTATCTAAAGCCTCTGGTCTGGCTTAATGAAGATGCGCACTTGCTGTGTGCTTACTGCTTACTTGCAGATATCTTAAAATGTGTGCAACAGCGACATGTTGCAAGCCATGCGTAAGAAGAAACATCGCAAAGAGCTTCCCAGCCTGCATGATGGTATGTCGTGTGTGACTCCGATGACGCGCTCGTAAGTGGTTGTCATCGAACCCCAAGACGCACAGTTTTGATCCGAAGATGTTAATTTAAATTCTAAAGCCATACTGCCGTAGCCCACACTGACTGAATAAAACTCCATCAACGCTACTTTCTTGCCACAGTCTACCGGTTGCCTTCTTACTGCCCACAATAGCCTCCCATCAATTTGCTACACTCAGCAGGAGGCTTCAGCTTTAGAGAAACGGATTAAACTCCAGCCAGCGTGACCCAAAATAAGGATATCGCTTGTTGTGTGTGAACCAAAAAAAAAAAAAAAAAAAAGTGCATTTAGTGAATGTTTTTGTGGTGGTTAAGTAAAAAAGAAAATGTTCCCAAAAATAGTGTGTCTGCTGGCTCTTGTGGTGGCTATATCCGCGACAGGAGAAAAATCCGAAGGTGACAATCTACTGGCTAGTGCCTTGAAAATGGTCAAAGATTGTGGTGATAAATCAATGATTTTGTGCATTAAGGTAGGTGGAGTCAATGACAATGTTAGAAAGTTGAATGTGGTGTGTTCCTTAAGGGAAAATGTAAAAAAAGCTTCTGAAATATCTTTCGGGATAATTGAAATTGAGGACACACAATTGTTTGCTTTCTCATCCACAGGAACGTGCCTTACAATACTTCGACACAGAGGATGGTGATGTTAAACTCACAGACGGAATTCAACTGATCAAGACTGATGATATTCCACAGGGTCGCTCCTTAAACGACGTTGATCTACCCAATGAGCCTGAAGCCAGGGAAAGTGAAGTGGACTCGCTGTTGGTTGAGCGTATTGCTAGGTTCTTTGGTACACACACTCTTCAGTTCAAAGTCCCAAAGGAGTCCATTGAGGATATGCAAAGATCTTTAGAAGAATGTAAGTATAACAAGCTACATACAGTTGAAGGGTATTAGAAATATAAAATTCTACCTTTCACTTCCTTCCTGAAATAACAGTGGTCCATTTAAAAATAATTTTATTTTTTTTTGAGGATTTTTCTATGTACTTTCTTACCTCTAACATTAAAAACATTGAAATTACCCTTAAAAATTTAGTTTTGCATAAATATTTTGTTTTAATTTACTGGTTTCAGGAAAACAAAAATATAAACAAGGTCAAAAATTATTAACATTAAACTATGCAGTATTTCGCGGTTTTTGTTGTTCCCTTGATTCGATATTTAAAAAAAGACTAAGTACAGAATTATTAGAAATTTACTACAAAAAAGAAGAAAATCTAACAAAAGTTATTTCAAAAGATAAAAAAAAATTAATTTTGAGCACTGCTTTAAAATAATATAAACTTTCATTGTAACTAATGAAAACAGTTGTCAATTTAGCTAAAACGTTAAATAAAATGATAGAATAAATAGTTTTCTTGGTAAAATCTTTGAGCTTCACCCAAGGAGAAGTTATTAAATAAAAAATTATTTTAATTCATAAATTATAATTAAATTTTGAAAAAAAAATATAGTAATAATCAGATTAGTTTTTATTCAATTAATATAGTTTTTTGTAGTTATGCCCAACCCCTTACCTCTAATATCTACCGATCTTATTCGAACCATGAAAACTTTCAAAACTTAAACACTAATTGAAGAAACGAAATTGGAGATACCAAGAACTTAGGAAATTTAGTTGCTGACAAAAAAGCGCTTTTATTGGGTTGGATCAAAGTTCCCTTTAATAAGACTACGTGTTTAACTGTCTATAATTTTACGCCAGTAACTACACAGACCCCTAAAGTTCTCCAAATGCTGCACCAAACAAAATTATTCCAAAACCAAAAGCAAAAATTCCAAAATTAATACAATTTACTGCTCAATAGCTGAAAATATCCAAACAAACTACAGATCAGTCGATGAGTACTCTGTAAGAGTGTTGGTTAAGCTTTTCATTTATGAAACCAGGCATTATTGAGATCAGGAATTGAAGTTTTTCGACCTAGGGGACAGTTGAACATTTTTTTCGATGCGAAAAAAAGAAATTATTAAAGTTTTTTTAAAAGTCAGAAAAGTAAGAAATTTGCTGAGTAAAGTCTAGAATAATTTTGACTGAAAAACGGAACGGAACTTCTCTTCAGCGACACTAAATGGCAAAGTAATTTATTATCCAACATCGGAAGATTAAGCTTTTTTACTGATCCAAAACTTTAGATTGCTTGTCATTTCTAAATTCTAGTCTTCTGTCGCGATTTAAGACGCTGTTAATCGTCTAGCTATCCTGGAGAGAATAGTTAATAAATTATATTTGTAAATTATTTCTTTAAATAATCCAATTGGTATGGCCTTACCTTTATTTTAATAGCTGTTCTTTCAATTTTTCTAGGCGAACGCAATACTTTATATAAATTTATTACTATTACGAATTCTGTGTTTGGCTTTCGTTGATTACTTTAATTCCTGGCGGTTAATTTTCTTGTGAAGTGCTAATTGCCGAAGAATTTTGTAAGAATTCGCAATACGACCACAAACACGTTTGGCATAATTTTCAAGTTCAAACTATTACCACCTTTTGACACGAACCTCTTTAAACTAGGTTCTTAACAAAATAGGTTCCACTTCATTTTCTCCCGTATGTAATTCTTTTTGTTTATGTTTATGATAATTCACTAATTAGATTTTTTTTTTTTTTTTATTCATTAACTACTACTTTACTTTTTGTCTGCATTACCTGCACTCCAATGTACCTTCCCACATGC
Source organism: Platycheirus rosarum (assembly GCA_963971375.1). Taxonomy (NCBI): domain Eukaryota; kingdom Metazoa; phylum Arthropoda; class Insecta; order Diptera; family Syrphidae; genus Platycheirus; species Platycheirus rosarum. Next base: position 117,138,492 of record OZ020509.1, on the reverse strand, counting down.
ATCAACTCATTTAATACATATTTAAGTTTTGAAATGTCACTACGCCCTTAGTTCAACCATTTGGAATTATTACAATATGTACAATTCAAACCCGTAACTCAGTTTCCCGGCGCTCACAATTTCAGTTGATTGGGCACGTGAGACTCTAATGATTGAAAAGGATTTCCTTTTTGATAATTGATTGTATTTCATCTTTAGTGAAATTGTTTAAAATTGTTTAAAAAAAATTAAGCACTCCTTTGTAAATATAAAACATCCAAGAATTCTATTTACTTGCGATTATAGGAACAATAAGGCAAGTTTAGGATTCGTGAATATACAAAATTGAGATAACAATGAAACATGACATTAAGATCATAGTGAAGTCTAAAAAAGTGATCGAGAATAATGTCTGTCAGTATGTATAACGCGCTGCAGCCTAAACGGCTTAAGCGATTGTCTTCAAACTTAGTGTGTGGGATTATTTTGGCATTCCCCAGAGGGGAAATTGAAATTTTATTTTAGGCCTTAAATTAACGGTACCTTGCCATATGACCGTTTAGGAAAAGCTTATTTTTCTCTAAAACGGCTCGAACGATTTTGATTTGAACCAAAATTTAAGGAAAAAGTCTATTAACGGTACCTTTCATGTAACGGTTTTCTTAATTGTGGGCTTTCTCGGTAACCGCTATTTGGATGTCTATCAAATTTTATATTTGAGAAGATCTAAGTAGCTTTAATTGTACATATTAACATTTTTAATAACTTTTTTTTTCTAATTAAAAATAATTGTTGACATTTTTTTTTTTTGAAAAATTAATAATTTAAAAACTAATCAAAAAAAAATATTTTATTTTTTTGAATCACATGCAAACTCTAAAAAACTGCATAAATAAATAAATTTTTTTTTCAAAAAACTAAAAATAAAAAAATTGGATTTTTTCAAAATCGGTCCTACAATTTCAAAATACTTTTTTCATAATTTTAAAATAATTTAAGAAGTAATGGCGTAATTCATTTTTACTAAAACCGTTATATATGGTGGTATTTATACTTTTTATAAGTTCAAACTGTGTTATATTCTACGTAAATGTTACTTGTTTCTGTGATAGATCTTGCTTTCCAATTCAGTTAGGCACATAATAGCAAGTAAGTGCGACCCTTATCTAAAAAATGTATTATATGAAGGTACCTAAATAAAAAAAAAAATAATATTAAAATTTTTGGAATTCAAAATTAATTTGGCTGCTTAGATCTTTTTAAATATAAAATTTTATTGAATTCCATTAAGCCGTTACCGAGAAAGTCAAAAATTAAAAAAAAAAACCGTAATATAAAATAAAATGTTAATAAACTTTTTTGGTAAATTTAATTCTAATTAAATAATAGCTAGTACCAATAAAAAATATTCTCAAAAATGTTCATCAAAATCGTTGGAGCCGATTTTTCTAGAATTTTTTCTGAAAAAAAAATTCACACTTTTTCACATCTTTTAAAGAAATAAAATGGCGTTTAAATTATTTCACCCAATACAATTTAACGTACTTTATTCGAACAATCAAAAGTTACAAAAATCGAATAAATAATGCTTTGATATTCACTTTAATTTTCTTAAATTTTATTCTACAATGTGACCGCACATATGAGCAAGTACGTGCGAACCAATTGCAATTTATTTTTCCTCGATAGACACCTCTTTTTCAAATTTTATTGCATACTTAGTTTTTTTTAATAAAAAAAATAAAGAATTTTAGAAAAAATATTTTTTTTTATTTTAATATATACAGCCACTAAGCATTTATCTATAGCATAAGAACAAGTTCGTGCGACCCAGTCGTGCATTTTTTTAAACTTCATTCGACGATGTGTAATTTATTTTCATTCGTTTACACCAAAACTTTTTTATATTTATATGTCGACACACAACGTTATTTTATTCAATTTTGGTAATACAAAAAAAAATTAAAAAAATAAATTCCACGACTGGATCGCACGTACTTGCTGTTATGTGCGGTCACAGCCTCAAATAAAATTTGATAAGTATTTATAAGCAGAATTTCAAAGTTTTTTATTTTATTGTACGTAAGAGTTTCAGCGGAAAAATATAAATGCCATTTTATTTCTATAAAAAAATGTGAAATAGTGTTATTTTTTTTCAAAATCGTAGGAACGGTTTTGAAATAAAACGGTCTTTATTTAACAACTTTTAATATAAAATATTAAAATATTAAATATTAAAAAAAAATTAAGAATGCAAACTTTAGCACAAAAATACACTTCATTTAAAAACAAAAAAAAATTAATTACCTCACGCGTTTTCAAAATATCGATTTATCAAAAAAAAAATGTATTATTAAAAATACAAAAAGAAGTTTTCGAAAATATTTTAAATTGATGTTACTTGGGTCACCTGCATCTTACTGAATATCAATTTTGGTTGCAATCGGTTAACCGTTTCCCGAGAAAGTCGAATAAGAAAAACGGTCCTATGGGAGGTACCGTTTTTTGTCCACCATCTTAATTTTTTTTCACCAAAACATATTGCTTACAAGCCCACTGATTTTTTTTCCTAAAAAATTCTTAGAGCCGTTTTCGAGAAAAATAAGCTTTCACGTAACCGTTATATGATAGGTACCGGTAATATTTGAGCTAAAAAAATCAAAAAAAAAACCAATGTAGGATGTGAAAATAATGCTATGTTCTAAATATGGAGACGATTGGCCAAAATACATACGTAAAGACAGACAGACAGACGGAATTTGCCAGTAACTCAAATATGTTTCTCTATCATCGTAATGTCATGTTTGATTGTTATCTAAAAAAATTTAATTTGCACCAATGCATAACTCGCATTATATTGTATTGTAACCAACAATGTTACAGTATTACTGCTTATTGATATGTACTTACAAAAAATGCCTACAAAATGCTTCAAGTCTAAAAAAAAACCGAGTTTTCTCTCTTACGATGTCCAATACAGCTGATTGGTGCTGAATTGAAATTTCTGGTTATACTTTGAAACAGGGCGTTACAGTGGTTTTTTTCTTTTGCATTTCTCATACATTTCTGTCTGATTAGCAGCTTAAGGTCAAAAAGACTATACTTACGCTGAAACTTTTCTATATTGCCTGCGGAATGAAACCATTTTTTTGTGGCTAATTTGACAACGTATTTGACTATTTACAACTGAGCTGGAATTTCGAATATATTTCTTCTTAACTACAGGGAATGACGCCTCAAGAAATACAATTTCTACCATCACTACATCTGCTTAATAAAATACAAGATAGCGCGTTCAGAGAAATAGAACTGTTTCTGTAATAATTCCCTTCTCGAACACCGGCGCAATTTTTCACGTCTTTATTTATTTAATCGTTTTTTTTATAATTATTTTCACTCGAGGTAGCCAGCGTTGCATTCCACCCCATTAAAAGCTTAACCGTAATATTCGTCTGGCAAATATTGCCCATCAGTTCATAATTGTGCCCAATTTAGGGCCTAAGAAATCAAGTAACCCGCCTTTGCTCTTCCTCAGAATTATTGTTTGTTTTCTAATTTTTAAACATTCACACGATATTTTAATTTTACGAAAAAAATCTTTTTTTATTTTCTTACTTTTAAAAAGTCTATTTTTTCTGCTTCAATGAAAGTTGAAAACTTCTATTATTTATGTGTAACTTTTGGTCTTATCGTAACTTTGTTTTTTTTTTTTCAAATTTGTCCATATTCGATAAAAATAAATATCAAATGTTAAGTACTGTGATTTTAATACTTTTTACAAGTTCAAACTGTGTTATTTTCAACGCATATGTTACTTGTTTCTGTCTTAGTCATTCATTTCCAGTATCAGTTACTTTCACGAGGTTCTGCGGAATTTAGTGAGTGAAAACTCGTCACATACACCCCATTCGCAGAATATACATACGTTAATGGCAAAAGTTGCAACCACAAATGGAAAAACGTGCCACTGCCTTATCGTAAGCAATCTGTGACAACCGCTTAATTCCAATGCTGGTTTTAATCACAACAAATGTTCCAAAGACCAAACCACTCAAAGTAGCCCCACAAAACGAAACCCCATTTCTTTGGACCATATGTGCATTGTGTGTATTCCGCCTCCGGTTTCAGCCAAATGTGGGTCACTGGCACTACTAGCTGTTCATCACCTGCATGTGCCAAAGCCGCCTCTTTCAGAGTCAACCTCTCCATTTCCATGTGTGCAATCTATAATAGTCTGTTGTACAAATTCCTGTTTACTGCAATTGCACCCATTTACGATCTAGCTGCGTTCCACATTCGACAAACAGTCGGCTATTTTACTCCACATCTAATTGATTGAATTCAATTAAGATTATAGATTCTTTTTTAACGATTTTTTTTTTTCTTTATTATTACAGCTCGAGGCAAGAAGAAGAAGACAAAGAAGTATCTGATGCCATTGTTGTTGCTGTTCAAACTCAAGGCAGCCGCTCTATTGCCACTGGCTATCGGTTTCTTGGCCCTGATCGCATTCAAGGCTTTGATTATCGGTAAGATTGCCCTCCTGCTGTCTGGTATTATTGGAGTGAAGAAACTCTTGGAATCGAAGAACTCAAGCCAAAACTACGAAGTTGTTGCACATCCACACTATTCGGCCCACGAGGAGCACGGTAGTTATGCGCGGTCCTTAGATGCTCAAAACTTAGCTTACGCTTCATACCAAAAATCAAATTAAAATTTTCTGAGAACCATTTAGAATGCAAAAAAAAAACAAAAAAAAACTCACACACTCAATAGACAAAATGCAATATTATTTATTAAAAAAGATGTAAAAAAAAATATTTTTTTTATAATTTTATTCATTTGTAGAATTTAAATATTATACATGCGCCATGTTTGTTAATTTATTATTTTTTTTTTGTAAATTCAAACTTGATTAATTTAATTTATTTATTGAAAATATTTAAACATAAGGAAATAATTTATATTTAAGGTAAAAAAAATTGTTTTCATATTTTTTTGTTCGGAATAATTCAATTAAGACAGTTATAAACATACAAAATATTTATCGCAGTTCATTTTCAAACTTAAATACAGCTTTAATATTTATTTTATTTATATGAAACTATTTAAATTACGCTTTAACTTACAACTTACTTTTTTAAGCTTGATTCTTTTTCATTGATATTTTTCTCTGAATAATCTTTTTATCTTTAAATCTGATCTTTTAATTTCATTGCATACTTTCCAGCTGTTTTACTCGTACGTATTTTCACAAATTTCTTCTGATCTTTGTATCTCTCTTACATTTGTATCTTAAAATAACATATTTTTCTTTAATTTTTGTTTATATTAAGTGCAAACAATAATAATCTCAAAACATAGGAAATAACAATTCATAATCAACAGTCTAACTAAATACAAATAAAATAGTCACATTCTTTTTTTATTTTATGATTTTACTTTTAAATGACTTCCAATACTTTTCTGTATTTAAACCTAAGAGCAACGTTTTTTATGAAAACAAATAAAAGATATAAAAAAAATATTCCACCGTTTTTTTTTTTGATTTTTTTATGTTATTGTTATTAGAAAAATTATTTTACATTTTTGTTTATTAATTTTGAAATTATATTTAACTTCAAAATGATTTATAGAAATTTTTATTTCAATGAATCGAAATAACAAATTGAAAATTCGATCTTTTGATTGAATATGACTGTTGTTGTTGACAAGACATTAAAAACTCCCCTGCATTAAAATCTATTGAAACTATGGTATTTATATAGCATAACCCAAATAACATATGGCCATCCTAAGTATTCTTATGTCAATTCTCTTTTTTGGCATTGTACTATTTAATCTAAATTATCTAAATTATCCTTTTATTATTTTTTCTTCATTTTTCTATCTTCCCTATTTTAATTGTAACTATATCTTGTTTTACAATACTTATGCTTGTTGCTATTTATGTAAAAGAAGTTGTTTCGGTTTAATTTATGTTATGAGTATGTTGCTGGAGTCCCGCAGTTTTGTCACTCGTTATCGTTATAGAGTTGAGTGAGTGGAATGCGAGTTCCATAGGTAGCAACAGCGATGGTATATTATTACGAATATTGATTAAAATTCTTAGCCATCGCGTTGAAGGTTTCAAGGTCATACATATTAATGCTCAAAGATTGATGCTGAAAATTGATGAATTCAGATATATGTTTGAAAATTCTGAAATTGACGCGATTTGTGTTTCGGAGACATGGCTTTCTAAGGACATCCAAGACGCTACATACTCACTTAATGGTTATAATCTTTTTCGTGCAGATCGTTTAGGCCGAGGTGGTGGTGTTGCAGTTTATGTCAAGGAGAGCTTAGTATGTAAAAAGAGTTGTTTCTCACCGAATGATTCTTAATGTGAGTACTTCTTTATTAATATAGTTGGAGAGGAAAATTGCCTCTTTTTGGGAACTTTTTATAGGCCAAATAGTAATATTGATTTAGATCCAATTTATGAGCTTATTGAGAACATCACAATAAGTGCAACAAATATAATAATTTGTGGAGATTTTAACAGCAATTTATTAGCTGATAATAGTTTTGCTAATTATATGAACTGCTTTGACCTTCACTGTGTCAATTCATCTGTGCCTACCCATTTCACTTTGACATCAAGTACTCTACTAGACCTTTTCTTCGTAAGTGAAAATGATAGGGTTCTTTTTTATAATCAACTATCAGCTCCAGTTTTTTCTAGACATGACCTGATTTTTGTTGACTTAAGATTTTAACTTTAAGAAAACCTCGGAAGTGCTACAGTCAAATTTAGAGACTTCAAAAACATTGACTAGACAGCTCTACAACACCAAATTTGTTCGATTTCTTGGGAAAATATTTACTATTTGTCATCTCCGGAGGACCAAGTAGAATTCTTGAACGAAAATTGAAATGATGTGAAATCTATTATAATTGTGACTCTGCCAGCAAACATAAATTAAAAGTGGCCTTCATTAGCACCATAAGATACATCCATGAATTAAAAAGATATGACAATATTTCTCATTTGAGTAATAGTTTACTAAAAATGTCCTTTGAAAATTTCATCGAATTCCGTACACTTCTGCTGCTCTTCAAAATTTTGAATTACACATCAACCAACATATCTATTTGAAAAAATTCGATTTCCATTATCAAACTAAAGACTTAATTCTCTTTCGATTTAGGTGTCTTACTTCAGAAAGACAATTTTTTCAAATGTGAATTTCAATTAATGAATTATTGTATATATATTTTTTTTGTTTTCTACTTCGACTTGAATTTAAAATTCTATTTTGTATTTATAAACTCTCACTACATTTATAAGATTTATCTTAAAGTGTTTCGACTATAAAGAATTACAATAAACTAAACTAAAACTAAACTAAAAGAAAGTCCATCCCTGTTTCCTGGAACTTAATTTTATATATCTTCCAAAATTAATAAGATGAGCAAAGAAATTTGAAGTGATCTGGTTCAAGGTATACATGGAACACTAGATGAAGAGTAAGAGTCCATAGTCAATTAAGAGAAATCTTTTTGGCGCCAAGCAAAAGCAACTACTCGTTAGAAGATGTCACTTTGACACTTTCAAGTCAATGTGTTGTTTAGCAAGAACAAAGCAAACTTTTTGAGGATAGTAGAGTTTAGATCCTGTTTAAAAAAAAAACTGTTAAGCAAACCAAAGGGCAATTTAAATATGTACATAAGTCCGAAAATACAAAATTTGGTTTTTATTTTTTTGTTTAATAAAATATTAATTGCTTCCTTTATTTAATTTTTTTGATACGATTCAAGATGTTATCGAAAAAGATTAGAAAGGATTCCAAAAGGTCTCGTTATTAAAGTGATTTGTATGATTCCACGAAGCTATACCTAATATCAATCAACCAATCAGATTATAAAATCCATAAATGAGCAATTTTTGTCCTAAAATGTAGCGGAATTTTATAGCGATTTTAAGTTTGCCTCGAGAAATAAGAAAGGTATCGACACGAGTTTAAATATATGGAAAATATTGCTACTTATATTGTATAACAGAAAAATGAGGGACTATTTTTCCAAAACTCTTCAGGAGAAAGTGAAACACCACTTTGATGAAATTTGCGAAGATGGAAGTTTATTATAGGATCTTGAAAGTTTGTTTATGATAAACGTATATTTAATATATTTTGGACATCATCACAAATCAACTGAGTCCAGCTTGTTCTATTGAAGATGTGTACTTTCACACAAGCAAAACAACTGTGAATGCTTTTCCATCGCTCCTACTGGTCTGAATCTTTCCAAGAAGATGGAAAGAAGTATTGTGTTCAGCCAGGGACTTTTTCCCCCTCATTTTTATACCTAAATGATCTCGCGTCCGTTACTTCTAATCCACTTAACTGTTTTGCTAAGACTCTACTTTCAGCTTTTCATATTCGTTCAGTAATTCTCGTCCTTTGTCTTTAGACGTGCAATAGCCATTCGCAACGCTACCGTATGTTAAGCTCATTGAACTCCGTGTGTCGAAAACGCATTGCTGTCTTCTCTCGTTAAAACCATATTTAGGAATATGTTTCCCTCATGCCGTTAACATCACTTGCATCAAAGAAATCGAAAAGCTTTCAGTACTCGGTATAAGGTTTAACGACGATCTCCGTTGGAATGACCATATTTATATTTGAGATTGCCAAAATTTAGCTATAGCTTAGGTAGTGTTTGCATCGCACTCAACTTAAGAAATTGCCACTTAAATACAAAGAGAACCCTGAAATACATTGAAATTGTTGTTGTAATAATTCATTAAACCCACGTACATTCCATCAAGACCTGTCTGCTCCCTGGCTGCGAGGAGAAGGAGACTGATTATCAATTTACCTCTCGCTTATTGTTTTTATATTTCTTTAAAAAAACGATTAAGATTAAGATACATAATGCAATATTTGTTGGCAATTTTTTTTCTGGCGATTATAGGTACTTTAATGCAAGTTATGCATTCGTACAAAAAAATAAATTGAGATAGTAATCAAACATGACATTACGATTGAGAAACATATTTCAGTTACTGGAAAATTATGTTTGTCTGTCTGTACGGATGTATTTTGGACTACAGCCTGAACGGTTTGGTCGGTCGTCTTAAAATTTATAACATAAGATTTAGTTATTTTATTTTTTTTTTTAAGCTCAAATATTAACGGTACTTGTCATATAACCGTTAAGTTAAAGCTTATTTTTCTCGAAAACGGCTCCAAGCATTTGTATCTGTATACTTTTGGAGGTGTGGTTTATATTTTGGGGAAAAAAATATAAGTTGGTGGGCTAAAAACGTTACCTCGGAAACTGGCTATCCGATTACAATCAAAATTGTTATTCAGGAAAATTTTGGGTAGCCTAAGTAATTTTTTTTTTTTTAATATTTTCGAATGTAGTTGTTAAAAAACGTTATACTTAAAAACCGTTCCTACGATTTCAAAAAAAAAATTCTGTTCCTTCAATTTTTTTAAGGAAATAATTTGTTTTTAGATTAAGTTTACGGTCTACATGTTTCTGTTTTCATAAAATTTAAATAAACAGTTGGTAACCATACCTACAATTGAGTGAAAATTACACCAATGTATATTGCCTAGTAGCAGTGCCCCGTGGCTTAGTGGTTAGTGTTTCGGACTGCTAAGCGAATGAGCCTGGGTTCGAATCCAGCTCATAGCCATCTTCTTTTCCGGGGTACTGCCTCTTGCGAGGAACTGACAAAACCTCACAGGGTAAAACTTGTCTCGAAAAAGTGCATCTCATGTAGCCGTTCCGACTCGGCGGCAAACTGTAGGTCCCTTCCATTCTTGCAGATTAACAACATACACAAAGGAATGGTTGAGAGTATAAGTCACTAGGCCTTGGCTCCTTAAGGAGCCGTCGCGCCAGTAAATAAATTTATTTTTTTATTTATTTTTATAATGCCCAGTATGGCTTATAAGCTTTAAAATGGAGATAGCTTATTGAAATCCATAACAGTAAGAGTGAAAGGCATCATTATATTGTGTTTTAAAATGAGTGAAGTGTTATTGTGACTAATAACTATGAATAGTATAAATGAATGTAGGGCACTAAAATTGGTTTTAATTGTGTTTTACAGTTTTTTTTTTTTAATTAATAGTATTGTATTGTAATCACAAAATAGTAACCACGCACATTGATCTCTGATTTGCAACCATTCAGCTCGATAGTGTACAAAAAAGAGCTTTAAAATTGATATGGAAAATTAAATAGAACTCTATCTCTAAAACAATTGCCCTTCTGCTCTCGAAGAACTACGCTACTTTTCATGTTTTTCCTTATTTGATCGTTGCTCACTCGAATGCCAGTTGCATCTTGCATTACTCGCTCTAAAAAATTCGAACGTAACGTAATACTCGTCTCTCATCAGTTCACGCTTGAGCCCAATTTCATACGTACCGTGAAATATAGAGTTTTTTTTAACCAAACAACACGAATTTGGAATAGTTTAAAAATATTCCACCTTCCCAGTCAAAAAAAAAAAAAAAAAACATAGCGTATGGGCTCCGCTTCTATTTATTTAAGGACTGCTCACTTTTATGCAATTGAGTTTGTATTCCAACACTGACAATTTAACAGTTTTCTTTTCTTTTTTTTCAACATTTAATATTGCAGCAGCAGTCACATATGAATGTATTAATTAAATAAATTACATAGAATAAAATGTTATTGCAATTAAGGTATTATAAGAGCATGTTACGGATTCAAGTAAGAACACAACAAAATAATCGTTTTAATTTTAAACCATTAACTAAAAAGGGGTTTTTAAATTTCATTCCGAATGTTTAAAATAACAGAATCTGCCATATACTAAATATAAATTAGACCCTTTTTTAATTTCTTTTTTTTTTCAGATATTACATATCAGCTGAATTACTTTTCCAAAGTGGCTCTTCAAAAAAAAAAAAATAAAAAAATGTTGCACCGGTTTTTAAATTTTTGATTTTTTTTTCAATTAAAAAAAATCAAATTTATTTTTATTTCTGTACATATTATTTCTTTCAATTGATGTACTTTGGTTTCAAGGTAATTTTTTTGAATACAAGAGCAAGTATCTGAACCCAATCGTATGCACTTTATTTTGGTTTGAGCTTTGTGCTGTGGCTCTTTCGGGAACGAAAACTATATATTTGTATATATCTTTTTTGCCTGTTTTCTTTTGATACTTTTTGGTTTTGATGATGAAAAATCATCGTGGCATGGTTATTCATTCAAATATGTAATTTTTGTTTGACGTGTACAAAAAAAAAACTGTTAAATTAAAAGTGAAATCCAATTTTTGTTTATTTTAATGGCGAAAATATATTTTTTTTCTTAACTGTCCGGTAAATAAATAAATATCGGTACAACTCACACATTTGGTTTATGATTGTTTGTAAATTTTATGTAAATTTTGTAAACGTTGATAAATATTTAACATACCGCACTGTTTCTCATTATTTAAAATAAAAAAAATTAAAGGACCTTCTGGCACACATTGCAGCATCACTGTAAAAATACATAACGCTTCCACATCGCTGATTCGATAACGTCAGAACCATTAGTAAAAACAATATTTGCATCATAGTTCACAAGCGAAGGACGTTTTAAATAGGATATTAATTGACATTAATTTCCAAAATGCCGAAAAGTAAATCTGACGGTATTAGAATAGCAATTTTTCGTGCAGGGAACAAATTTCAGTTTAAATTTTCGCTATGGATTCGTGCAAAAAAATTCTAAAATACAAACATGACATTACGATGATAGAGAAGTCGAAAAAGTGGGTCCGGAAATTCCGTCTGCCTGTCTATCTGTTCGCACCTCTACAGCCTAAACTAATTTAATTAATATTGCATTTAAAAATGTTCAAAAACTTTTTTTTTCAATTTTTTAAAATTTTCTAAAAAATGGTTTTCGAAATATTTTGAAAACGGGTTGATTGAAGTTTTTTAAATAATTTTCTCAGATGAAAACTACAGATTTCCTTATAATGAAAAAAAAATTAAAATATTTTATCGAAAAGTTTTTCAAAATAACGACATTTTTCAAAAATCTCAAGCCCCAAAACAAATGTCGCATATTAGAGGAAGTTCGGGCGACCCAGTCGTGCACTTTATTTTTCACCAAAGCAAAACTAACGTTTATAAGTACACTGATATTAATTCATAAAAATTCTTGGAGCCGTTTCCGAGAAAAATAAGCATTTACCTTACGGTTATATGGCAGGTACCGGTAATATTTGAGCTAAAAAAAAAATTACAAAAAACTCCTTTGTAAAATGTCAAAATAACTTTAAGTTCGTACAGACAGACAGAATTTTGCCAGTAACTCAAATATGTTTCTCTTTCATCGTAATGCCATGTTTGATTGTTATCATTATTTTTTTTGTCTGCGCGAATACATAACTTCCATTATTTTAGAGTACATATCTTTAAAATCGATATCTTCAAGTAAACTTTGAAGGTTGGCAACATTTTATTATTTATGAATTTCTTCGTTGAGTATTAAGTCTTTCTTTCAAAGACCTGATATTTAACTGAAGCCAAAACAAGACAATCATATATTTTTGTATCCTTGAAGTCCACTTCCAGAAGAGCTTTCAAGAGGTCTTTAAGAGGCTATTAAGACCCAAAAGGGTGGAGCCAACAACGAAATGCATAGAACAAAAAGATCTTATTGCAGTTTTCCCAAGAGCTGAACAGTGTATGGAAAAAAGAAAGAAATAAAAAAAAAATAGACGCAAATGAAAGTCGGATTTTACTTACACCCATTACAAATGAACGGTATAATTGCCGATAAAAGTAGATGTTGGCTGCAGTTAGATTTTTAAATTCGAAGTTATTTCTCCTCTTTATATGTTTGACATAAAAAGATTGCATTCAAAATTTATATTTTCTGTAATGACTCAAGACTTGTATCACGCACTTTTGTATAAAAATGTCTGTTTGCCTGTTTGTCTGTCTGTCAGTATGTATAACAAGCTGCAGCCTAAACGGATTAAGCGATTATATTCAAATGATGAACATTTTCGGGATTTTTGTTGGTATTGGTTATCATTTGATCAGAACCACACATACGGGAAAAGTCTATTGACGGGACCTTTCATGTAACGGTTTTTTTGGCTTTCTCAGTAACGGCCCTATGAATTTCTGTTAAATTACACTTCGAAAGATCTAGCTAGCCAAATTAATTGTGCATATCAACATTTTGAATAACTTGGTTTTCTAAAAATTAATTTTTGATTTTTTTTGCAAAATCAATATTTATAAAACTAATCAAACAAATTATTTTAGATTTAATAATCACATGTATATTAATAAATTCTAAAAAAACTGCATACCAAAATTAAAAAAAAAAATAAAAAAACTAAAAATACAAAACAGGATTTTATCAAAATCCGTCCTAGAATTTTCGAAATACTTTTTTCATAAATTTGTTATTATACAAGACGTGTGATGTCGTACTCCATTTTTACTAAAAACCTTTCAGATAGTGTTATTTTTCTGTTAATGTTACTTATTTCTTAAATGTTATTCGACGATGTGACCGCACAAATGAGCAAGTACGATCCAGTTGTGAAATTTATTTATTTTTACTTGAATGTGCATGTGATTATTACCAGTTTACTGTATCATATATTTCCACTGCTTTTGCACAGAAGCTTGTGGGGTAAGAATATAGGTGGCCTGATAGCCAACCTGCACGAGAGTTGTTGTTTATGGTTAGGGCTACGGGAGGAGAGCCTGCCTCTGCACCTACATCAACACTTGCTTCATTTGACGTATACCTACTGCAGCCCTTTTCTTTTGATGATATTTTCATCATCGCTCGAGTCCTCCGAAGACATTTTACGCCCGGTATCCCGTAACTGGTCTGTAGCCCTAGGTGCCAACCGGTTTAGTTTTTTATCCAGTTCCAGTTGCTCCGTGTGCATTGGGCCTAAGAAATACTGGAATTCTATCCGCTTGTCTGTACGGATTTATTTTGGCCTAAACGTCTCATTTTTCAGAGGCCATTTTTTTCATTTTTTTTTTATTAATGATACTTGACTGGGTGTGGATTAAATTGTGTTGGTTAAACAAAAATAAAGACATAGGACCGTTTTTTCTTCTTCGACTTTCTCGAAAATTAGTTGTTAACCGTATACAACCAAATTTGATATTCAGAAAGATTTCAGTAGCCGAACTAAGTTCACATTGAAATATTTTCGAATAACTTTTTTTTTTTTTTTTTACAGTTAAAAAAAATTTCTTGAAAAATCGATATTTTGAAAAGGGGTGCTTAAGTTTCTATTACTGAATTATTTTTTTATAGATACTAAGGGGTGATTTTTTTAAGGTTAGGATTTTCATGCATTAGTATTTGACAGATCACGCGGGATTTCAGACATGATGTCAAAGAAAAAGATTCTCAGTATGCTTTGACATTTCATCATGAATAGACTTACTAACGAGCAACGCTTGCAAATCATTGAATTTTATTACCAAAATCAGTGTTCGGTTCATTCACCGTAACGTTGCGTCCAACAGCATCTTTGAAAAAATACGGTCCAATGATTCCACCAGCGTACAAACCACACCAAACAGTGCATTTTTCGGGATGCATGGGCAGTTCTTGAACGGCTTCACTCCAAATGCGGCAATTTTGCTTATTTACGTAGCCATTCAACCAGAAATGAGCCTCATCGCTGAACAAAATTTGTCGATAAAAAAGCGGATTTTCTGCCAACTTTTCTAGGGCACTGATTTTGGTAATACAATTCAATAATTTGCAAGCGTTGCTCGTTAGTAAGTCTATTTATGATGAAATGTCAAAGCATACTGAGCATCTTTCTCTTGGACACCATGTCTGAAATCCCGCGTGATCTGTCAAATACTAATGCATGAAAATCCTAACCTCAAAAAAATCACCCGTTATAAAGCAAGCAAGATATGCATTCGTGCAAACAAAAATTGGGACAACAAAATTGAGACTGGCAAAATTCTGCACGTCTGTCTGTCTGTCTGTCTGTATGGATGTCTTTTGAACTGGAGCCTAAACGGTTAGGCCGTCTCATAATTTTGAACTGAAGTTAAATTTTGCCATTTTACAGAGGGGGTTTTCATTTTTTTTTTTTAGCTCAAAAATTAACGGTACCTGTCGTATAACCTTTATGTAAAAGCTTATTTTTCTCATAAGGGGTTTTAAGAATTTTTATGAAAACCAATCAGTGTAGTGCTGTAGATAGTTAAGCATTTTTTGGTGAACAAATAATAAATTGTGGGCTATAAACGGTACCTCCCACAGCAACGGTTTTTTTCGACTTTCTCAAAAACTGGTGATCCGATTACAATCAAAATTGATATTCAAGAAGATGTAGGTAGCCTAAGTAGTTTCGCGTTGTTTTTTTTTCAAAAACTTTTTTTTAATTTTTTTTTGGAAAAATTAATATTTTGAAAACGGGTAGATTTTTTTATTTTGTTTGTATACTATTTTCGTGCATAAGTTTGTATTCTTGATTTATTTTTTTATTAAAACAAAAGTTGTTAAAAAACCGTTCCAACGATTTTAAAAAAAATTCACACTTTTTTACATTTCTTAAATAACTAAAAATTACTCTAAAACCAAATTCAATCATTTATTCAATGTTACTGTTCATAACAGAAAATTAGTGTGATGCACTGTGATCACTCGGTTGTCCTCATAAAACCTTGACGTTGACAGACTTGGGATTGTTCCATTTGGGAAGCCTGCTTTTTTCCGTAAAAGTATTTTAACATTCTATAGACTTTTATGATATGGGTTCTTATAGGGCTTCTAGGTACCCACTTTTTACAAGGAAGCTTAACGCTTCATAGTTTTTTGTCGAAGACGGTATTGGTATTTCTAATGTAAAAGCTTACTTGGATGTTCCTGCTTCTTACAATTGGTCTAAAAATGAATTCCTCGAAAAATCAATTACTTCCTTTGAACATTTCTTCCTTTCAAATCAAGAATTTCAAAGACCTTCCTCCAGTCCAGGTGTTCCTCTAACCCAATTCCATCCAAGTTGCTTGCAAGTAGCACGTGGCATCATTTCACACACACAAAAATTGAAGCTTTAAATCGCATCAGCACAGCTACATACAATGAATACCAGAATCATCCGTTCCAAGAAATCTGTAAAGACATGTTTATGTTTTCTTGGTGAACCATCAACATAAACTTCAGCGAAGGCGAACAGCACAGTCTCCCTGGGGAAGGGGAATTTGTTCGTTGTTCCCGCAAGCAAATGGCAATTCTGTGTGTCTTCCTGCGGATAAAAAATTACAAACATAATTAACTTTGGAAGAACACGTTCTCAGAAGCCAAAATGTAGGTCGTCCCATCTTTTGCGCGAATAAATTATATCAACTGGAATAAACCAGGACCTGAAAAACCTGCTAAACGCTGATGCGCCGCCAAGCTAGCAACAAAAAGTGTTCAAAATCAAAGCTGACAAAAAAGATACAATAATTTTGTTGTTGTTGGGGTTTTCTTTTTTTAACTTCAATGAAAACACTTTCACCTTAAATGTCTAAGCAGACATCAGGTAAGGTTTGCAACAAGAAAGAAGGCTTTTCCCATATATGTAGCTCCAATCGCAACGGTGCTGATGATGTTGCTCCATATAAACTGCATCCAGATGCCGTCGTCGTGGAAGCGTGCATATCTTGTTTGCCCACCGACCACCGACCACATCCTGAAGAGTGTCATTGACATTTTGGCTCAAAAGAAGGTCGGACTTTCATTTGGTCTGGTGTCACTGAAGATGAATGTCTAATAAACCGAATTGCCAGAGTTACGTTTAACTATTGGAGCCTTCCTCTGTGGGTTGGTCTTGGTAGGTTTAGGTAGATACAGGTATTTTTACTTTCTACGAAACGAAAGGGAACGCTGGTTAGGGCATCAAAGGCACGCCAGCAAAAATGATGTTAAATTCCTTTGGCAATTGGAATCAAGGAGGAGGGGAATGAAATTGTAGGCTTTGAGCGGAAAAAAGGAAAAATCGGAGTAAATTATGGGGAAAGAGAGTGAAGGAGCAAATTGGTGTATAATGATGCTGACAAGGGTTATGGGAAGATCAAGATATCTCAAAGGACTTTAATTATAATTATGAAAGAACACAGGTTTTGTGGGACCTGACATGTTGGCTCGACTTTCTCCGATGTGGAATACGGAAAGATGATGATACAAGACATGATAAATGGCAACATACAAAAGAAAAAGGGTGTGGAACAAAATGGGTTTAAACAAAAAAAATATAATTTTTGATTAGTTTATAGAATTTGGGGTTTTTTGTGGTTTGGCTTCAAAGGAAAAGGATAAAAGTTTATCTTCTTTTCTGGTATAAGGTTTTTGTCAAACAATCTAATCTCATATTTTTGATTTTGGATAACAAAACAATTCAGTAAGAATAGCGCAGTAAGAATAAACAAAAAATTTGTCAAAGAAAGGAAAAAAAATATTTACAGGCTAATTCTTTTTATACAGGTCGGTATTGATGTGGTTTACAATTTGAGAGACATCCCCAACTTTGATATGTATGTTAGGACCGTTATGGTACGTTATGTACCGTATGGACAGTAGATTTCAGACAAAAAAAAACAAATTGCACGACTGGATCGCACGTACTTGCTCTTATGTGCGGTCACAGCTTGGAATAACATTTGAAAAATATTAAGGGAACTTCAACGATTATATTCGATTTTTTTTGATTTTTGATTGTTTGAAAAAATTACGTAAAACAGTTTTCAGCGGAAAAAATTAAACGCCATTTTATTTCTTTAAAAAATGTGAAAAATTGTGAATTTTTTTTCAAAATCGTTAGAGCCGTTTTTAAATAAAACGGTTTTTAAAAAATTGAAAAATAGTTCAAGAATACAAACTTAAGCACAAAAATGACGTTCATTTAAAAACAAAATTTAAAAAAAAATTCACTTACCCGTTTTCAAATATTGATTTTTCAAAAAAAGAAAAATTAAAAAAAATTATTGAAAATACAAAAAAAAGTTATGCAAAATTACTCAGCTTGCCTACATCTTCTCGAATATCAATTTTGATTGTAATCGGATCACCAGTTTTCGAAAAAGTTGAAGAAAATAAAACCGGTCCTATGGGAGGTACCGTTTTTAGCCCACCATATTAATTTTTTTTTTCACCAAAATATAATGCATATCTACAGTAGTACACTGATTTTTTTTATAAAAATTCTTGGAGCCGTTTTCGAGAAAAATAAGCTTTTACATAACGGTTATATGACAGGTACCGTTAATTTTTGAGCTAAAAAAATTCAAAAAAGTCCTCTGTAGAATGTCAAAAAAACTTTAAGATCAAAATTTGAGGACGATTGGCATATGTATTTAACACGTGCAACCCATCAGACCACCAGACACCAGACCATTTAACTCGTTTTATTTTGTAAAGTAAGTATAATAAAGTTTATAAGTAATTTAGAAACAAAGAAACAAGTTCCACTGGTAAAAATAAGGGTTCAAAAATGCCCCAGTATTTGTAATTTCTTAGCAAAAAAAGTACACCAACAAAGTTTATTATTTAAAAAAATATATACGAGTAATATCTTTGGTTTATCAAACACAGTAGATTGGGGTTCCTGGTGTAGGGTTTCCAGAACATCTTTTTTAAAGAAAACATGATCTCTTTTCAATTCAGACTTATCTTGGACTCTCTTTTTTATGTCCTCTTTTTAGTCTCTTTTTCTATCTTTTTTCTCTACAGAATTTCTAAATTCTAACAAAAATTACTTCAATTTTGAAATTTAAACATCAAAACCAATAAATTTTTCATATAAAACTACATTTACACGTAAATGTTTCAAGAGTCGAATGTCAAGCCCTTATTTTGAAAATAAATTAGTGTTTTTTTTAAAGTCATAAAACTTCCGATAGGGATAACTGTCAAACTAGTTGTCGTACTAAACTATACTCTGTTCAATATATATTTTAAGTACATGGAAGATAGGATATTTGACTTTCACACATACCATACTGGATTTTAATAAAAAATCTCCATTTCAAAGTTCTCATATGGTTGCCGTAGTGAGCATTATAAAATACTAGCTGACCCAACCGGTGTTGCTCGTGTTTACCATAGAATGAATGTCGAGCTATACTAAGGCTCCGCTTTTCTTGTGCGATTTCTCGTTCTTCTTCCGTGTATTGATTTGCAATATTATGAAGCCTAATTGTGTTCTGATAACGTCTTATCAATCGATGACAGGCTACACGTACGAAATAAAATGACTCATGCAGGCGCAAATTCCACTCACATTCAAAAAGTACAAGAAGAGAAAAAGAAATACAAAATGGGCGGAGTTTTGTTAAAGTAGAAAGTAAATTTAGATATTGGGGTGTGTGTGTGGATTTAACGAGAGGGTTTGTGGGTCATTTTTGTTCAACCAAAATCGATCGCAAACCTATTATGAGCACAAGCCGAACATGAAAAAGAATAGGCGTAAATTCCCAAAATAATTCCACTCATGTTTATAAAGAACACGAAGTAAAAAAAAAGAAATACAAAGTAGGCGGAGTTTTGTTAAAGTAAATTTAGATATTGGTGCTTGAGTGTGTGTGAATTTAACGAGAAGTGAGTGGATGTGAGTTGATAAAATAATAATAAAATAAATATACTTTCGTGATTTACAGTTTAAATTGACAGTTGTTGTCATTTTTTAACGTGAATATTTCCAATATTTTAATAGTTATTCTGCTATTCGGGGCGGAGGCGAATCCAACAAACCATAAATCATTGAAATCTGTTCAGCCGTTCTTGAGTTGTAAATGGTGTAACTAACACGACTTTGTTTTATGTATGTATATAGAAGAGGAGAGATATGCTCACAACAAGCTCTAGGAAAGCTTCAATTTGGAAAACTCTATAACAGAAACAGAAATAAAAGAAATGGTAGCTCTGAATCAGTACTCAGTTTTTTTTTTTTTTTTTTAATAAATACAATAAGCGAAAAAAAACAATTGGTGATCAGTCTTCTCAAAGTCACATCCAGGAAGTAAACAGGTCACATGGTGAAATGTACTTGGATTTATGGAATATTACTAAAATTAAATCAAGAAATGGACCTGTAAATTGGGCGGGCACATCGTTCATATGATTTGAAACCTTTGGACTACATTTTGTGAGGGTAATTCAAATCTTTGGTC
This sequence comes from Platycheirus rosarum, assembly GCA_963971375.1. Taxonomy (NCBI): domain Eukaryota; kingdom Metazoa; phylum Arthropoda; class Insecta; order Diptera; family Syrphidae; genus Platycheirus; species Platycheirus rosarum. The sequence goes on along the minus strand of OZ020509.1, from coordinate 117,118,321 downwards.
AATGCTGATAAACCTGATCATTAAGACGCCAACATTCCTAAAGGCAATTTCATATAACGGTTTTTTTTTATTTTTTGACTTTCTCGGTAACGGCTCTTTGAATTTCTGTCAAATTTTATATTTGAGAAGACCTAGGTAGCTTTATTAATTCTGCATATCAAAATTTTTAATAACTTTTTTTCTAATTAAAATAAATTTTTGAAAAATCAATATTTATAAAACTAATCAAAAAACAATTATTTTAAATTTTTTAATCACATGTATATTAATAAACTCCAAAAACTGCATACCAAAATTTTAAAAACGAATTTTTTTCAAAAAACTAAAAAAATAAATAACAGGATTTTTTCAAAACCGGTCCAACAATTTTCGAAATACATTTTTCATCAATTCTTTGTTATTTAAGGCGCGTGATGTCGTACTTCATTTTTACTGAAAAAAACGGTAATTATTGTGGTTTTGATACTTTTCATAAAGTCAAACTGTGTTATTTTCAACGTAAATATTACTTGTTTGTTTGTAATAAGGCACATAAGAGCAAGTACGTGCGACCCAGTCGTGCCCTTTTTTTCTATTAAAATTATGGACTACCATCGTTAAAAACATTATAACAATAGAGAAGGAAATACTCGGGCGACTCCAACCGAACCCACTATAGCCATGAAAACTAAGCTACTTCTGGCCAAGACTATATTCTTACGGTCTTACCAGTTCTATCATACGGATCCGATACTACGGTACTTACTTGAAGGTTTTCTGTTCTCTTCATCGCGTTTGAAGAAAAAAATTTAAGGAGAATTTTAAGACGGAGGACGATGATTAAGAAGTAGAAATAAAAGGCACGACTGGGTCGCATGTACTTGCTCCTATGTGCTAATCCTTTTTAAGTGCAGGCGTCTTTTTGACAATGTTTTTGTTATTGTTTATAATATAATTTGCTAATAGAAAGATATTTCAGTTTATTTTTCATTTTGGTATGGAAAAAATTGAACAACTCAGCAGTATGGCAATAATGCTAAGTAAGGGGACCTATATAGGTCCCAATTACAATAATTTACTTTTTGAAATCAAATTAATTAAAATAGCTTAATTATGTTTGATGAATCGATAAACGTATGGTGTGGGTAGGTATTAATGGGATTTATTAAGGATATTAGGTACCTATAATAAGGTTGGAAGGAAGTACTAAAATTAAGATACACGTTCCAACTACTGCTAAGCGAGTAGGTATAGAGACAATATTAAAAGTTAACACAGTAATTTTGTTCATTTATAGGTAGGTGTAAGCTTTTGTTTTCTCGATTGAAATTTTTGCATTCAGTAGTTATCGAATAGTTTTTTTTATTTGTTAGTTTTTTTAGTTGTTTTTGTTAGTCATCATAATTATCATTGTCTCCTTATTTATTCTGTGTGCTTTTATGATGATAAAATGCTTTAAAATATGTATGTAGGTTGTCACCTTCTTTTATTTGACTAATGGCTAGGGCTTAGCCGAGCAATATGAAATAAAATTTTGGAGAAAAATTTGTATGAAGTAAAAAAACACTATTCATAACGTTTTTTGGAAAAAATGTTGTAAGCCATCTTATTTCTTTTGCTGTTTTCTATTTTATGAATTTTTCATTTCAAAATCGTTCGACCATTTTTTTTTGAAAAAACTTTTCGAAAACACATTTTAAATTTTTTTTTGAGTACGTAAATTTTAAGAAATCTATAGTTTATACTAGGAGAAAAATTAAAAAAAAAATCTATAGATCCGTTTTCAAAATATTCAAAAAACAAAATATTTTTTTTTTAAATTATTAAAAATTAAAAAAAAAGTTTTTGAAAATGTTAATAAACAATATTATTTAAATCATAAAACACTACATATTTTGAAAATTTCATCAAAATCCGTCAATTAGTAAACGAGAAAGTCTGATTTTAAAAAACCGGTAGGTACCGTTATAAAATAAAATAAATTTATTGGCGCGACAGCTCCTTAAGGAGCCAAGGCCTAGTGACTTATACTCTCAACCATTCCTGTGTGTGTGTTGTTACTCTGCAAGAATGGAAGGGACCTACAGTTTACCGCCGAGTCCGAACGGCACATGAGATGCACTTTTTCGAGACAAATTTTACTCTTGGAGGTTTTGTCAGTTCCTCGCAAGAGGCAGTACCCCAGAAAAAAAAGGTGGCTATGAGCTGGATTTGAACCCAGGTTCTTTCGCTTAGCAGTCCGACACACTAACCACTAAGCCACGGGGCACTACACTACTACTACAGGTACCGTTATAAAACTTTTTCTGAAAAATCCATCAACACTAAAAGATAGATTTTGCACAGAAAACATTATTCTGAAAGTTTTATCAAAATCGTAGCCGTTTTCGAGAAAAATAAGTTTTTCAACAAAAGTTATATGGCAGGTACCGTTAGTTTTGGAGCTAGAATGCCAATTCCAAAAACCGTCGGGTAGAGCACTCTAAAAATACTATATACCAAGTTTGAATCAAATCGGCCCAAACGTTTAGGCTGTAGATATCGATACAGACAGACAGACAGACAGAGAGACAGACGGACGGAATTTTCGGACCCACTTTTTTTGACTTCTCTATCATCGTTATGTCATGTTTGATTGTTAAACTTTTGTTTTCTCGATTGAAATTTTTGCATTCAGTAGTTATCGAATAGTTTTTTTTATTTGTTAGTTTTTTTAGTTGTTTTTGTTAGTCATCATAGTTATCATTGGCTCCTTATTTATTCTGTGTGCTTTTATGATGATAAAATGCTTTAAAATATGTATGTAGGTTGTCACCTTCTTTTATTTGACTAATGGCTAGGGCTTAGCCGAGCAATATGAAATAAAATTTTGGAGAAAAATTTGTATGAAGTAAAAAAACACTATTCATAACGTTTTTTGGAAAAAATGTTGTAAGCCATCTTATTTCTTTTGCTGTTTTCTATTTTATGAATTTTTCATTTCAAAATCGTTCGACCAGTTTTTTCAAAAAAAATGTTTTTTTTGAAAAAAACTTTTCGAAAACACATTTTAAATTTTTTTTTGAGTACGTAAATTTTAAGAAATCTATAGTTTATACTTGGAGAAAAATTTAAAAAATCTATAGATCCGTTTTCAAAATATTCAAAAAACAAAATATTTTTTTTTTTAAATTATTAAAAATTAAAAAAAAAGTTTTTGAAAATGTTAATAAACAATATTATTTAAATCATAAAACACTACATATTTTGAAAATTTCATCAAAATACGTCAATTAGTAAACGAGAAAGTCTGATTTTAAAAAAACCGGTAGGTACCGTTATAAAACTATTTCGGAAAAATCCATTAATACTAAAAGATAGATTTTGCACAGAAAGAAAGTTTTATCAAAATCGTAGCCGTTTTCGAGAAAAATAAGTTTTTCAATAAAAGTTATATGGCAGGTACCGTTAGTTTTGGAACTAGAATGCCAATTCCAAAAACCGTCGGGTAGAGCACTCTAAAAATACTATATACCAAGTTTGAATCAAATCGGCCCAACCGTTTAGGCTGTAGATATCGATACAGACAGACAGACAGACAGAGAGACAGACGGACGGAATTTCCGGACCCACTTTTTTTGAATTCTCTATCATCGTAATGTCATGTTTGATTGTTAAATTTTTTTTTTTACGAATGCATAACTTGCCTTATAGTCCCTACAAATCGCAATTAAAAAAAAACATGAATTGATATAAATCTACCTTAAACAAGAAGTGTTGGAAAAAATAAAGGTCGGTATGTTCGGGCAAGCTTATCTTGTTTCTAAATTCTGTTAAAACACTTATTTTGTATTTTGTATGAATGAATTTAAATCCAAAGTTAGTTTTGTTTATATACCTACTTAAAATAAATTTAAATAAAACGAAATTAAAAAAAAAAACAAAGATTCCAAATTACCCGACTTTACAATATGTTTGATAGAATGTTATTTTTTTATTTTTTAAATTAAAGGTAATAATAAATATTTAATTTTTTTTTTAATAAAGTAAATATATTTGGATCAGTTCCAAACTCGAATGGAGATTAATTTACCAGAATTAGGCCTCTTCCAGCTGGTAAGTCTTATCCACCTGCAAATTAAATGAGCTCAAAACATATACTTTAACAGAACCTGAAAAAAAAGAAAATTAAAATATTATACATTTTTAAATGTTCGGAATTGGTTATGAATATTATCATAAAGTCAGATCTGGACACCGCGACATCACGAATTAGATAATGTCTTTCAATAACCTTTTACTTAGCAAGTCGTATAATCATATCACTGGTCCCATCATATCAGATCAAATTACATAAACTGTCGTTCAGGTAATGACGTTAATCTAAAGAATTCACACACTACTTGTTCGCTGAAAGTAGACCTTATCATACTCATCAATCACTATTTTTTTTTTTTTTTTTGAAGAAACCACCTAAACATTGTATTACATTGCTTGAGCTTACATAATCAAATCCCTGACCATAGCCACAACAACAACCAAGCGAAACGCCAAAATAAAAGTTTCGAACTTCCCACATAGATAATAGCCAAAAACCAAAACCTCTTCTTCTTTAACTCCACCAGAATCCCAACGTTGTGCAATTTATTTTTGCAAACTCCATCTGCCCACTGAGACGTATCCATCAGATACAAGAGAAGCCCGGAAGCAAAAAATGTATAAAGCTAACTGACCACTTCGTCTAACATTTCAGTTAGATTTCCGAGTTCTTTGTTAAATATAGTGAAAGTGAGCGGGTGGTGCAAACTTTTTCCGCCATGTTTATCCCTAAAAAACTCCTGAAAAAAGTTCTATTTGTAATCTTTTTGTGTTGTGTCCTTGCTGTTCGTTCACAAAACCACTTGGAAATTTTCAAATACTGCATAAAGGATACAGCTAACCAGGGATTAAAATCGTGCATGGGGCGGACAGCAATTAGTTTTTTGCAATCATTTAATGAACAGGAAAATTACATAGTTTTCGCCAATTTAGTTGCTGAAAAGGATGAAAAAGTTGCTTCACGTTCAATTGTAAATTTTTTGGACCAGGATCCGATGGACTTTCGGTTTGTTTTATTTTACATTCACGGTGTTTGGATAAATTAAAAAGAAGTAAAGGATTTAAAATAGATAAAAAAAAAAATATTTTAGTATGCGGATTGCGATGCTAATTTATATAGCAAAAGAAACGATTGAATGAATGGTGAAACAATTTGAGTGAGAACAAAATAATTGAGTAAATTTCGTAATAGCTTAGTGAGCAAAAATAGATTTGGTAGATTGATGAAAAATTGTAACCCTCTAAGATGCCTTGGCTTTTGATTCCCTTGGATATGGGGTCGAAGTCTTTGCGCACTGGAGCGTCAAAGTTCATCCGTTATACAGGGCCGTGGCATCTTAGCCGTTTTTGGGTTGGTGAGTTGAGTTTTACCGGAGTTTTACCTAGAATCTGCCGTTATATAGACATTCACCTAAAATGCTGGAAAGGATCTTATAGGCAAAGTTTTAAAAGCTTATTCTTCTTTAATTGGTGCAGAGGAGTCGATTTCCTTTTTTGATGATAGAACGGGTGGTAGGTACTGAGATTCCAATCATCGGGCTTCTGGTATACTCTTCTTTGACAATATTTTCCAATTTATTTGGCTTACAATCCTGACCAGGTCATCTCCAGCGTTTTTAAGTATTCCAGCTGGCACCCGATCGGCACAAGCTGCTTTGTTCGCCCGGCAATATATACTTTGATCTAATTTTTGTCGGGTGAATGGTTTTCATCTAGATTGACTGGTTCATGTCAATCACTGGTGGGGATATTGGCAGTCATCGCTATTGAAAAACTGGTTGGTTAACATAACTGCGTATCTACAACGGTCTTTCCATCCCCAGCTTTGCAAGGCCCACAGCCAGCGTATAGTGAAGACTGGTGTTGAGTGTTGACTGTTTCACTTTTCTGTAGAAGTTTCGCATCTCTTTCCTCCTGAATAAGCGTTTCTCATCCTTCCTTTGCTCAAGATGTTTAAATTCATTAGCGGAGCCATGATATGCATTTTGGCTTTATTTGCCTGATCACATTTGAAATAGAACCAGGGGTTTCTTGGAGGTGGTTATGAGAAGCCCATACGCTGCGTTTCTTATGCCTTATTGACATAGCTCATCACAATACCATCTTCGGCTTGTGAGCCCTATGCATGAGCTATATCTTCAAATCGTATGTTTTCTTCTGCTCCCATAGTCGGTTCAACAAAAATTATCAGTACAAGGCAGATAGGACATTTGCCTATCAATCTGGTTGTATTGGCTTGCAACTTTTACTTGCGCTTATAGGGGTATACTATAAGGCAAGTTATGGATTCGTGCAAAAAAAATCTAACAATCAAACATGACATTACGATGATAGAGAAGTCAACAAAATTGGATCCGGAAAATCCGTCCGTGTCTGTCTGTCTGTCTGTTCGCACCTCTACAGCCTAAACGGATGAGCCGATTTGCTTGAAACTTAGTATTTAGTACTTGTTCGGTAGTATCTCCAGGGGTATTTTTCATTTATGCTCTAGGTCGAAAAATAACGGTACAATCTTTAGTAAAAAGTTTGATTTTTTCGAAAACAGCCCTAATGATTTTGATAAAACTTTCAGGGTGCTATTCTATTACAACAATACATCTTTCGGTTGGAATGAATTTTTCAAAATTTGTTCTATAACGGTACCTCTCATAGAACCTTTTTTTTTCAAATACGATTTTATCGTAAACCAACATTCCGATTTCAATAAAATTTTGCACACAGAAAGTCATTTATAAATCAATTATTTTGCCTTTAAAAAATTTAAAAAAACTTTTTTTTTCGATTTTTTTTTAAATTTTCTAAAAAAATTGGTTTTCGAAATATTTTGAAAACGCGTTGATTGATTTTTTTTATTAATAATTTTCCCAGAGAAAACTACAGATTTCTTTGTAATGACATACTAGAAAAAAATGTAAAATATTTTTTTCTAAAAGTTTTTCAAAAAAAACACTGGTCGAACGATTTTTTAATATTTTTTTCATCGATAGACATTTATTTTAATTTTTTTTAAGTTTTTTTTTTCAAATTTAATTGCATATGTACTTTGTTTTTATAAAACTTTTAACTATTAAACAAAAATTAAAGAATTTTCGAAAAAAAAATTATTTTTTTTATTTTAATATATACATATATATGCATATGCAGCCACTAAGCAATTTTCTAGCATACAAACAAGTTTGTGGGATCCAGTCGTGCAATTTATTATTATAAATACTCACAATGTGTTTAGGGTTACCTTTTGCTGAAAAAAATGTATAAATAAATAAATAATAGTTAATTATGTGGCGTGTAAAAAGATAAGTTACCTATCTATCTTTTTCCACACCACCAAACAGGAATATTTTTAATATAAACACAATTTAAACCTATTTAAGTTCACAATATTTATTAATATCTAGTATAGGTTAATATTTATATTTTATAAAAACAATACCACTTCACTCTTATTAAAACAAAATATCATGTTATACGACTTTTCCGAATTAGTATGGCCACGTAATGAACTTGCCAACTTCGAGAAAATAACTTTTTCCATAAAATTACCAAACAAAATTTACTGCATTTTAACGATTATACATTATCGAACTATTAGTACCAAATAAATACACAAAAATGACAACACCAACCCTCTCACACTACTAGGTCTACACCATTTTAAAATTAATTAATTTTTAATTCAGGCAAATCACAACAAAATTCAAAAAACTGAATACATTATATAATATACAACATAATATTGTAGAATTCCAATCAAGTTACAAAGTTATGTTATTACTTACATACCCTTGCCTTATGAATTTTCTACTTCTTTTTTTATAATTAACGCGCACAAAGGACTATTTGTTTCCCTTTTAATGTAGAGAACACGATGATAGGGAGAGGAGAGAGGAGAGATAGGAGGTTTCGATTAATATTGGTTTTGAATGCTTGCAGATCAAAATGGCAAGGGAAAATCTCGCCGGGTAAACTATTCCAAATTCGTGTTGTTCGGCTAAAAAAAGGATCCCTATATATCACGATGCATCTATTTTGTCTATTTTGAACGCGTACCAGAATAAAATCTGATGCATCAAACATTATTATTTATTAAAATGCGTTTTTATTACTTTTCGTCAAGGGCTCCAGGCGAAACTCTTAACGAAAGTTTTTAAAATATTTTTCTATTCATTAAATTTTTTTAAGGCAAAGAAAAAAACTTCTTTTTTCCAGTGGCATCATGGAAAGTGCAGGTGCATTGTTAAGCGAAAGAGCTCTACAATGGCGCCTGGATAACATTTATCCTGGTTTAATGTTCAAAATTGGTCCAACAGCCGATTCAAATAGTGTTGCAGAGTTTGTAATGGATCCAAAAATAGATGAACGATTTTTCACTCCGCCAGAACCATCTACCGGTGAGTAGGAAAACATATTATTGAAAATTATCAAAATTCTATTAATTATATTGCAGACTTTTAGGATAATGATAACTTTTTTCGAATTATTTTCATTACAGCCAAAATACTGACAAAACAATACCTCTTGCCAATGCTATTGGGATTCAAATTTAATCTCGTAGTTCTGGTTCCACTGATTTTCGGCCTTATTGTTCTGTTTTTGAAGAAATCACTTTTTCTCGTCAAGATTGCAATTTATATAAGCAGTGTTCTTGGAGTTAGTGGAGCAGCTTCATTGGGAACATTATTCGGATATGGTGGAGGTGGTTTTGGTGGTGGTGGTTTTAATGGTGGTTTTGGTGGTGGTGGTGGTGGTAGTTTTGGGTTTGGCGGCCACGGTCATGGCCCGGGACTATTTCCTGCAAAAGATAGTTTTGTTGGAAACTATCAGACGGATTCAGATATCCTGAGTCATGATGCCGATTATTCTCGCAAAGATCGAAAGGTTGTTTTCAATCAACCGCGAGAATTTGTTACACATTCGACTCCGATGCCCGATAGGTTTTATGACTATGAGAAGTCGACGATGCAAAATGAACGTAGCTCACGAATGATTAAAGTGAAAAAGGACAACACTGACTTTAATGAAGGCTGGGATGGGTGGCATGCTGTTGCGTAGCGGTAGCCAAATAAAACACAATTTTATTTATTTATTGTTTTTCAATTTTATTTAAGTTTAATGCTGTTTTTTTTAATATGTACAAAATAAGTCAATGGCTAAAATAATTTAATTAATTTAATTTAAATGTTGAAAGTTAATTAAAATAAATTAATTTCCTCTATATTTCGGGAAAGAATGAAAACAAATTGTTTTTTTTATTTAGTTATATTTATATGAATTTGTATATTGTAGCAATTATATCTGTTTTCATTGTATTAATAGATACGCATATGATTTTATATGTCCTTGCGTTTTTCGCATTTCGCAACGAAATAAAAAAATATAATTTAACAAAATAAACAAGAGACTGATGGATTTATTGAACATTTTGTCAAAATATTTGTTTACACTACATAAATCCGTCCCAGCATTCCAGGAATTAAAGAATATTTATATTGACATTGAATAAAACTATGTTGTGTATACAAGGGTCGAACACCAAGAGAGGGTAGTCGACTTTTTTGTCCTTTTGCCCTTAGGTGTAGTTTCGATTTAAGTTTACATATGTTAAATCTTGACTTATATTTTGGTTATCAAATTTAAGTAAATATTTTTGAAGCTTCATTTAAAAAGAATAAAGTGCACTTTCCTGAGTCATTTAAACAAGTTTTTTTTTTTTTTATAATTTACACGCGCGTGTGTACGCTTAAAATGTTTAAACACCGCACGAGCATTAGGGAAATGAGGAGGGATAAAAGAGGAGATACCGATGCACATTAGTTTTAAAGTTCAGCATATCAAAATGGGAGGGAAAAACAGAGCCTGGCAAAGCATTCCACATTCGTGTGGTACGACTAAAGAAAGAATCTCTATACTTAACAGTACGTGAAAAGTTAGGCTCAAGGGTAAATTGATGGGCATTCCTAGCAGTTCGAGTATTACGGTTGAATCGTTTCAGGGGAGGAATGCAGCTGGCTATTTCGCTAGAGCATTGTTTGTAAAAATAACGATAAAATAACGAAAGGCACGGAACATTTCGGCGGTGCTCTAGAGATGTAAACGTTTCTGTTATTGTTCGGTCGCCTTTCATTTTCAAAGCTCTTTTTTGAATTCTATCTAGACATTAGTAACATGCAATCTTTATTAGACTCAATTGGATAGTTGCTTGCGTCCTATTTGATCTGGCGTTAGAGAAAGCAATCCTTGACTCTGGAATGTCAACAGGAGGGACTTTCGTCACCAAGTCAAGACAGATATTGTCTTACGCAGACGACATCGACATCATCGGCGGAAGTTTGCAAGCTGTCCAACAAAGCTTCTCAGTAAAGGAAAGATAGAACGTTTGCATCTAAGTTTGGCTGTAACAACTTGCATAAAAAGCTGTTGTGATGCTGTTTTATGCTAAATAAATCGTTTCATTCCAACTTGAGTGAATATCAATCTTACAATACTAATTTTAAAAATCGTATAATTTTGCTTTTTCCACACCAACATAATATAAGATAATAGGTGCGTTTTATTTAAGGTTAACCTTAGTCAGTATCTGACGAGTAGTTTCTACTACTATAAGCACTATATCACTATAAACACGACAACACTTGATCTTTTTTCGATACTTAAAGCACATGAAAAGCTTAAGTTCTGAAAGCTCTTGCAGAAAACTATACCAAAAGTGGAAGATGTCTGGCAAAAATTAGCTAGGATAACTCCGATCGTATGTGAACAATTCTCGTACTTACAAGGATCAGGGTGGGTTATTGTGAAATTTATGATTGGCTAGCAGTCTTCCTTCAAATTTGAAGGGAACAAGAAGTATGTAATGTCGATGTACGTCACTTAATCAAAAAATTACAAAAACAATGTTGTGGTGAGTCTGCGATTTTATTGTATATTTCAGGGGAATTGGATTTTTAAAAAGATTGGCAGGCGCCACTGTGTTGGAAAAAGCTTTCCCATAAGGCCTGTACTGACAATATTTGTAGGTCAGAGTATAGATTCTTTCATCCAGATTGAGCAGGTGGGATAAGACCTAGGGCTTCATAGTTATGAATGGAAAACCAAGTATATGGTGGCTACGTCTCCGAGAACTGTAAGTCCAACTATCAGAGTAGTGGAACATGATTTTGAAGTACTACAATCCCTAAACTGCTACTGCATTATCCAATATTACGACGCAGAAAGAAATAAGCGGGAGGCTGCTAAAATCTAACAGAACCTACTACAGTCTGTCGATGCTCTTAAAATCCAGAAATCGTACAATAAAAACTAAGCTGCTCCTATGCTATACTAGACTATGATCTTATCTTATCTTTACTACATTTTTGGTCGAAAGTTTATGAAAGTATGGGCAAAAAAAAAGTTCACGGTTGCTCTTTTCATCGATATAAGTAAGTGCTTTCGATACCGTTGACCATGACATTTTCTTCAGAAATTTAAATAAATTTGGGTTCAGGGGTTTCATTCTCGATTGGTTTTCTTCTTTTCTTAAAAATAGAAAACAAAAAAGTAAGAAGAGGTAAAATCGCATTGACATATATATGTGTTCCTCACGGGTCAGTTCTTGACCCGGCTTTATTTCTTGTCTATGTTCATTCTATTTTGAATTTAAGTTTAAAATGTAAAAGGTTTTGGTGACAATAACGCTTGGTTTTATTCTAGTTCATTCATTAGACTTGATATCATCAGTTAATCATGATTTAGAATTATTGAGACACGCATCTTCTTTTAAGTGAAACAACTAAAAATGTGTTTTTTTAATCTAACCCTTCTTGATGTTCACCCTCCCGCTCTCATTCTACATAGCATTGATTGTAAAAATTCTTTTTTTAAAAAAGTTTTACTTCTGATAGTTTTAATACATCTAGATTTTATTCAAAGCTTAGTTTGTTATTTAAATTGTTTCCATATAGAAAATGTAGCTGATTTCAAATAGCTGCATAAAATCTTTTTTAATTGTGTAAAAAATATTTTTTTAATTTTGTAAATTCGTTATTATTGTATTTCTATTTGTCATGCCCGATACTTTCGATGCTTGTCAACAGACAACAGGTTGTATCTTAAATAATATCATTTTATTTTTCACTTTTATTTCACATACTTATTTGTAATTTATGTATTGGATTGCTAATTCGGGTTTTGATTATATTATAAAAAAAAGAAATAAATTAAATTGAAAAATTGAATTTAAAAAAAAGGTTCTCTCATACCTACATTTGGGTTTTTAATAAAACACAAAAAACACTCAGATCTCTTTACGGCTTTCGAGAGGAGAATTGTTGGCCCTGTGTGGGAGGGAGGACGATTCCGGAGAATATACAATAAATAATTAATTATATGAAATCTACCTCGAAGCACATGTTGTCGAAAAAAATATAGCTCCATAGTCTTCAGTGTGCTGGGATGAACGAAGAGAAATCTGTTCCAAAAGTCTTTTGCAGTACTCTTTTATGGTAGAAAGCAACATGGCAGACGTTGCCTACGTTTGAAGACTAGCATAGAACAGGAAACTCGAAACATTGGTTTGAACAACAGCAAACCAGCAAACACAGCTGCAGTTCCCTAAAAAATTTAATTTTCTGTAGAAACTTTTTTGTAAAAGTACATCCCTTATTTGTTTAATATTTCATAATCTATTTCCAAGGAGATATTTCTGAAGAAGGTACGGTTTTCTTACTTAAGCACAAAGTCAGGTAGCTCGCAAACTTTCCAAAATGACAAAAATCTCAAAAATGACAAAAATTGAGTTGCGACCGAATTACGGATGTTATGGAAAAAGCACTTGAAGAAAAACAAGTATGTTCGGCTCTATTCTTAGATGTGGCTTAGGCATTTGGCACTTTTGGACTTCAGTGCAAACTGCATAGGGACCTTCCCAGGCAGTACTATACGAAATAAGAAAATCCTACGTTACAAACCGACTCTTTAGAGTACGGTACGACTAAAATTACTCGGAACTAAAGAAAATTGAAGCCGGTGTACCACAAGGAAGTGTCCTAAAAGGACCAACCCTGTATTTGTTATACAAGGAAATTCCAGTGGACAACAACGCTATCATGGCCACTGTTGCTGATTATACTGCAATATTGGTGCAACATAAGTCAATGATTGAACGCAAAATGGCGTATCAAATTAGAAAAGAGGAGAACTAAACTTGATGTATAGAAAAAAGTACTGATTACTAGGAAAGAACTCTGGCCTATCTAACCAGAACAAACTAATGTTATATAAGCAAGTACGGTACTGAAACCCGTTTGGACATATGACATCCAACTATGGGGTTGTACGAAGAAAACAAATGCTGAATCCATCCAAAAATTCCAAAGCAAGGTCCTTCGTGGAATAATTAATGCCCCTTTGTATATAAGAAACAGCGGTCTACCTTCAAATTGAAATGGTTACAGAAGTGGTAAAAATATATGCTGTGTCAAACAATCAGAGACTGCAAATGCAAAGTCATAGCAACTACGAGATGCAGATCGTCTTAAATGTACGAAGCAACCAAGCCTCATAAAGCTATGGGAAAGTGCAAACTCCCCCCCCCCTTCCCCCAATGCAGAGAAGAGAAAATCATTTGTCGATATTTCATAGATTGGTCCTGATTCAACGGTGGTTTTAATGCTGTAAAAATCCCACGCTACTGGGTACCGATTATTACCGAGTGTCTTTTAAAGATTTCCATCGGCTAAAAAAACAAAACAAAAAATGAATAATTGTTGACTTATTGAATTGAACTTATTTTTGGTTGAAAGGGTACGTAATAAACCAAAAATTTGGAGTGTAGTGCTTAATAGGCCTTACTTCTTTGAAAAAAACATTGCCGGCCAGGGGGTAACAGTTTAACAGTCAATGGAAACCGTTATAGAGCCATGATCAATGATTTTTTCGTTCCTGAACTGAATCGTCCTGATGTGGGGAAGCTGTGGGTTAATATGTTGAAGAAAACGTTTGGTGAGCTCATAATTTTGTTGATAGGTTAGTTCCACATATAAAAAGGCCGATTCCAGCTGATCGATCTTGGATCAACACAGCAATATTAAGAAGAAGAAGCAAATACCAAGAAACAATTTGTTTCTATAATTAACATTACACGAGTGTCAATGCACTTGATAGGATTGTGAAGTAATTTAAAGAAGAATGAATACCTTGGTTGTTGTTTTTTTTAATTCCCGAGAGAAACCGACTTTAAAGAACGTTGAAATGCCAAGAGTCAACCAGCCATACTAAGTAGTTACCTATCCCAATCAATTATAATGATAAGTTTGCATGCAAAGGGACAACTTAAATGCCATCTACCCACATACGTACTCCACATGTCAAGCGCTTCGTCGAACACCCACTTCCAACTGTCGCACAAACAAATATTCCTCCTCCAAAAGTGTGTTCTACTTGTCTCCTCAATTCCAAGATGTTCTTTTGATAAAAAAGACAAATAAACCTTTCTAAATGAAAACCCATCACTGCATCAGGTACTAAAGAAACTCCAGAATCATTCAGCGAAAAGTCTGCGACGATGATTGTCTTGCATGATATGAGAATGCTTTTCAGCTCCAGTAAGCAATTTTTGACTGATAGTCACCTGTGAACATCAAGAACAAACTTCAAACGGTCTTTTTCAAAAACCCAAATAGCTATATAAATAATTGCTGTGTTTGGAAAACTTTTAGTTGATAATTACCCTCGCGTTACTCAGCACCATTAACTTACCAAGATGCACCAAGTTCTATTAGTTTCGGTTACTTGTATTTTCCTAACCATGACAGGAGTTTTGTGTAGGGATGATGATATTCTAACCGCCCACGCCTTCGGTAAAAGTTTGGCCAAGTGTCTGGGTGAACCGATAATCCTGCAGTGTTTTCAACGTGAAGCTGTGAATGATTTAGATATCCTTTTGCGTGACAATTCCACATGGAAGTATAGTGGTTTTATAGAATTTGAAAAGGATCCAAACTTTGCGGTTTCCAATGGAACTGGACGATTTGATGACGAATCAATAGGGGATATTATTGGTGGTAAATTGCTGCAGTTAGTACAGGCTCGTTCTATTCGGATGAAGATGGACCCGAAGGTGTTGGAAGTGAATAAGGCAGAGAATTTGGGATTCGGGGAAGGTGGTGAAATTTCGAGAAAAAAGCAGAAAATTTGGTACTTAACTGATTCACTTAAAGGACGCAAGAAGAAGGACAAAAACAAAGGTATGGCTATGATGGGCAGCTTGGCTATGATCGCAATGATGGGTCAGATGTTTCTTGGCAAGGTGCTTCTTATTGCGGGCGCTGCTTTTGTGATGTCGAAGATTGCGCTGCTGATTTCTGTTTTGGTGAGTTTTAGGTTTCTTCATGAAAAGTGCCAGTTAATTAGTTGAGAAAAGAAATCAGAATGTTTGGTATTCGAATGTCGAATGAATACAGTTAGGAAGTTTAAATTTAAAATATAACACAAAAGATTATTCAGTGCCAGAAACAGTGTATATTATCTTTAAATATTAACAGTGTCTCTTATACGACCATGAAGTAAGAATACATTATTTATTATGTAAGTGTGGTTTAAGCTTTCGAGATTTGATGGTCTGTGCTAACGATGGTACATACCATTGAGCTTGAGAACAAGTTTTTCAATTTAATAATTCAAAACTAATGTTTTAATGCGTTTATGTGCTAGAGTTTTGAAAAAAAAATCTCAAAAGTGTGCCAAAACTGCTGGAACGATTTTGGCCTAACAGATTAGAATATCAAATATCAAAGAATTGCCTAAAAAGGAAACCAATCCTTTCAGACGCTTAATAATAAATAGGTCTAAGTAATAGAAACATTGATTATAATAATAAATAACATGGAAAAGTGGTTATCATTGTAAATTTGCACTTCAACGTACACTCTAAACCTTTTCAACAATATTTTAAAACTTTTTATTTAAGGTTGATTTTCTTTGCGAACGAAAAAATAGCGCAAAATGTCAATGCAGATACATTAAGATCTTTCATTTTAAATTTTCGAGCGCAAGGACATACGTTTTTCTTAGATCGAAACTTGAGTTTTTATTTACCACGAGCTAAAATAATTTAATTTTATTAGTACTATAAGACAAGTTTAGGATTTATGAATATATAAAAAATGAGATAGCAATCAAACATGACATTACGATCATAGAAAAGCCTAAAAGAGGTAGTAAGAAAAAATGTCTGTCTATCTGTCTGACGGTCCGTCTGTATGTACATATAACGATATGCAGCCTAAGCTGCTGGGACGATTTCTTTCAAATTTGGCAATCCTCAGAAGTGAAATTGAAATTTTATTTTTAGGGTTAAAAATAACGGTACATATGGCAGGTAAGAAAAAGCTTAATTTTCTCGAAAACGGCTCCAACGATTTTGACAAACATTTTTGTGAATTTTCTCGATTATCTGGGTTATCACTTTATTAAAACCAAATTTATGGGAAAAGTCTCTTGACGGTACATTTCATATAACGGTTTTTTAATGTTCGACTTTCTGGGTAACGGCTAATTCGATTTCTGTCAAATTTTATATTTGAAGCGATCTATGTAGCCGAATTTATTTTGCATACCAACATTTTAAATGTCGTTTTCTTTTTTTATTATTAATTATTAATTTTTATTTTTTTTTTTTTTTGAAACATTTTATTTGAAATTTTACGATTAGATGTATATTAATAAACTCTACAAAACTGCATACAAACATAAAAAAAAAATTAAAAAAACTAAAAATAAAAAACAGGATTTTATCAAAACCGGTCCTACAATTTTCGGAATTAATTTTTCATATATTCTTTGTTATTTAAGACGATGGCGTACTTCGTTTTTACTAAAAACCGTTATTTATTGTGGTTTTTAATACTTTTTATAAGTTTAAACTGTGTTATTTTCAACGTCAATGTTACTTGTTTCTGTCATTACATTGCTTTCCAATGCAATTAGGTACATAAGAGGAAGTACATGCGACCCATTTTTTACATGCGATTAGGATTCGTAAATATACAAAAAAGATGAGATACTGCTAGCTGCAGTACTCCGATGGCACAACCCCCAACCTGGAGGACTTGGTCCGGATAAACCGCTCCTTATAAGCCTGGGCTCCGAAAGCGGCGTAGTACCCGAGTACTGAGTCGTTCAGCCTGACTGGAACTATGTAGAGAATTCTTCCGCTGCCGCCTGGATGCAATAAGTAGTGCCTTAGTGTTAACACTCCTGCCCCCTTCTCTCGTTTGCTGCCACCAACAACCTACTAAAGGGGTTGGAACGCAATCGCCAGTTGAGGTACTAAGCACCCGAAGTTCATCACGTGGAGGTTATAGTAGGAGTTGATAGACAGGAGTGATTTGGGGGTGCTTGTACCCACAAACATATTTACCCTTTAACAATTTTTTTTGTTATTTTTTTATGCATTGCAGGTGATAAAAACTTCAATCTCATAGTGGTCAAAATCAAGAAGCCAACATTTTATTTTATTTTCAAATATACTTTAGGATCTCACGATTCTTATCTTAAAGGGCCTAAATCTTCGTTACGTAGAGATCGTTTCTGAGTATGTTTTTGTCAGATACGTATAGAGTTCAGTTGCCCGATTCATATACCACAAATCTTTCGAAGGAATAAATACGTCTCCAGGAGCGGATTGGAGGGTAGCGTGTCAAATATGGCCAGATATGGGCTTAATCTTTGCATAGTTTCTTGTCTTATCTCAAACATTCTTTTCCGATGTAAAGGGAAGTTTGCCAAATCTCAGATATCCAACGAAATGTGGTGTTAATACATATATCTGGAATCGTAGTTGATTTTTAATATTTTTAGGAAAATGTTTTCTTCCAATCCGATTAACAGTTTTTGGTTTATTTGGCTTGTTAGAGCTTTTATTTTTGTCCCTGGACGTAAAAAGCGTATTGTTCTAACTAATTAAAGTAGATGGTGGCTTTCAGCGGTTTTTAACAACGAATTTAGTGGCCAAGCATTCACTACCATTGAGTTTACCATAATTATGTGTGAACAATGACAACCGCCAGTTTTTGCCCTTTATTTTTATCTGGTAATTGTCTACAAATTGGTCATGAAAGTAGATCCAACTGTGCTCGTATTATTTGCCAGTAAAAGTGACTGACGAATGACTATCTTTTGTTTTGTTAAAGACTATCTCTTAACTTTTTTTAGTGGCCCCAAGACGTAATTTGTGGCGGCAGTTACCATTATATTTTCAACACGCAAACAATTATTATTTTCATCAAATTTGTAAGGAAAACCAACGATTTGCCTTCATTACCGCCTTCAAAGATTTAAGTGGACACTTTTTGTGTAAGGTAGCCATAAGTTTATGGACGGATCACGCTATGGTCAATTTGCATATTTACTATTTTGAGCAAATCACATACAAAATCTAAGAGCTTAAGCAGTTTTTTATTGCACTTATTTTTTATGGCCCCACAATGTATGCCAAAATTGTAGCACTACCTATCGCACAAACAGACGGGTAAATTGCTTGGCGGAATAATGACCAAAATATGTTTCATCGCCTTGTCTTGAAAACTATTTTTAATAATTTTCAACAAAACTCTAAACTTGAAGTCAATGAATCGATGGCCACATGAATGAAGCTGATGATTGTAAGCCATGGCCTTGGATACCAAAGAAATTTCACGTAGCTTCGTCTAAACACCAAAACAATGATTCTTGGAAAAAAGTGTGATATCCAGGAAGAAAGAATTATGCCTAAAAACTTTCAGAGGATTCTGTTGTGTTTTGGTTAAGTGCGTATTTCTGATTTTTCTCCAGAATCTAATTCATCGCATCACACTATTGAAAAAATTGTTAAAAGATTAAAACTTCGGGTTTCAACACCAAAAACGTTTTGTTTTTTTAATTTGGTTAACTTTTCCAAATAATGAAATATTTCATTCATTTCAGTGAATCAAATAACACGATTTGACCATTTTCGAGAAGTATTCAGAGACTCGTCTCTGGATGAGCTTTCTTCGCTTTCTTAAGCACCTACGCTTTTAAATCGTCTGGCTCCCGGGATACTACAGGAATTTTAGGAATCAAGTCCTCATCTATATCCTCCCAGTCTGTTAAATAACCTGCGGTGGAATGATAACTAAGGCCACTTCATTTCCATCATTTGCATTATCATCAAGAGCCATGTTGAGAATGGGAATAGCCGACCATAAAAGCAGCTACAGTTATTTCTTGAAAAGGCCATTTTTTTGAAAATCCAGTTAGAATTTAAAATTAGCACAGTTTTCGACAGTGTACTCAATTGAGTATACCAATCTTGTGACCGACTTAAATTGAAAAAGAAATAAATTGCACGACTGGATCGCACGTACTTGCTCATATGTGCGGTCACATCGTCGAATATATTTAAAGAAATGCACGACTGGGTCGCACGGATGGACTCATTCGGGTCTTCTTCGATGCTCTGCTCCACCGAAACGAACCATTATTTTCGTAATAAATTTGCACAATTTGCAAACTTGTTCAGGAGTAAGTCTATTCATTATGAAATGGCAATCCAAACTGAGCAACTGACAGCTGTCAAAAAGACCAACTCCAAAAGAAGTATTGCTAGATAGAAAACCATACGTCTATTTGTTTAGAGAATTCTTTAATTTTTTTAAGTAGCTTAAAAGTTTTCTCGGAAAAACTAAGCATGCAATAAAATTTGTTTTTTTTTTTAAAGTCGTTTTTTTGGAAAAACTTTTCGAAAAAATATTTATTTTTTTTTTCTAGTATGGCATAAGAACATCTATAGTTTTCATCTGGGAAAAATTATTTAAAAAATTCAATCAACCCATATTAAAAAAATCGAAAAAAAAGTTTTGGAAAATTTTGAATTATAATACCCTTCCTGTGTGCAAATTTTGGTTGATATCGGGATAATAGTTTACGATAAAACCGCATTTGAAAAAACCGGTTATATGACAGGTACCATTATAAAACAAATTTCAAAAGAAATATGTATTGTTTTAAAAAAATAGCACCCTGAAAGTTTTATCAAAATCGTTAGAGCTTTTTTTGTTAAAAATTGTATGGCAGGTACCGTTATTTTTCGACCTAGAGCAAAAATGAAAAACAACCCTCAAGATACTACCTAATAAATACTAAATACCAAGTTTGAAGCAAATCGGCTTATCCGTTTAGGCTGTAGAGGCGCGAACAGACAGACAGACAGACGGACGGAATTTCTTTATTATCGTAATGTCATGTTTGATTGTTAGATTTTTTTTTGCACGAATCCATAACTTGCATTTTAGTACCTTAATCGCAAGTAAAAATATTCTTCTTTACAATGTCTACATACTTGCGATGTTATTTTAGATACAAATATTTATGAAAAAATGGGCACGACTGGGTCGCACGTACTTGCTCTTATGCGCTTAATCATATTGGAGGCAAGATCTTTGATCGAAACAAGTAACATTTACGTACAAAAATAACACGTTCTGGCCTTATAAATAGTGTCAAAACCACAACCTTTAACGGTTTCTAGTAAAAATGGAGTATGCCATCACACGTCTTGTATAATAACAAATGTGTGAAAAAAGTATTTCGAAAGTTCTAGGACAGATTTTGATAAAATCCTGTTTTAAATTTTAGTTTTTTTTATTTATTTTTTAATTTTGGTATGCAGTTTTTTAGAGTTTATTAATATACATGTGATTATGAAATTTAAAATAATTTGTTTTCATTAATTTTAAAAACATTGATTTAAAAAAAAAATCAAAAATTAATTTTAAATAAAAAAAAAGTTATTTAAAATTTTGATATGCAGAATTAATTTCTACTTAGATCTTCTCAAATATAAAATTTGACAGAAATCTAGAGTGCCGTTACCGAGAAAGCCCAAAATTAAAAAAACCGTTCTGATCAAATGATAGCCACCAATAAAAAAATTCTCAAAAATTTTATCAGAATCGCAAGTGAAAAAGTAAAATTTATAGTTCGGTGATACATTTATAAAATTAAATCAATTGAAATTATTGGTTTTAAATGCAGAGCAATAATCCACATTTTTTTTTAATGATTTTCAAACATTATCATTTCAAGGTGTTAATATCAATATTTTGTTTTGTAGTTGAAAATAATAAAAAGGAACTAAATAAACCAATAACGTTGATCAATTAAATTTATTTAAACTGGTTTTTAAGATTCAGCACAACGTTTTGCCAAATATGTGTATGTAAATGTCGGTTCTTGTCCATGTATTGATAGTAATAGTTAACCCTGGGAACCTCACAATTTTTTGTTTGATTTGATAAAATTCTTTTCTATTTTAAATGAAGAATCGAATTTATTAAACCAGAAGATATCAATTTATTTGGCAGTCAATCTGTGTAATTAACAAATAATATAAATTTGTTATTATATAAATAAATTTATTATTATTGTTATTATCTTTTATTAACCAGCAATTAAAATTACAAAGTTAATTATAAATTAATAAATATTAAATTTTTTTTAAACACATTAAAATATCAACATTTACGTTTTACTTCATAAGCCGCACTAATTAATCCATTTTCCAGACCAGTCTAAAATCGAAAGCAAGTGGGCATGGTAGCACGGATCACGTAGTGACAATAGACTCTGGTCATGGGCACGGCGGTGGCGGACACAGTGGCTGGCATCGCAGTTTACCCTATATCACCCCCTCACCACCCATCCAAACCCATGAAGAGGAGCACCATGAGAGCCCTCATGGCTCAGAATACTATTCCCATGATACAGCTTTTGAAAAAAATGACTACAAATTTATTTAATTTATACAAAATATTTATTAAATCTAGATTTCTAAATGTAAGTTAAATATATTATATAAATATAAATTATTAAAAAAAAATTATTCCATAAATCTTTGGTTGTTGTTTCGTTTTATTTACTATTTTGATAGTTTTTTTTTTTTTTAATTTGTCCTCGTTGGAACATGAGCTCGATATGCCTTATCCTGCATCACCATTTCATCGTCTATGCTCCGATGATAGGCGCCGCCTTCATGGCCGCCTTCATATTCACCATGGCTGGAGGAGTAAGTGTGACTCTGTTGGACTTGTGGATGTTTGACTATCTCGTAGGTGGTCTTTTCATGTCCTTCGCCTGAGACTAGTTTTTTAAGGCCAATAATAGCACTTATGATTAGAGCGATTTTCCCCACGATAAGTGCTTTTCCGGCCAGGATGGCTATTGAGTGATAAGCCATTTTTAGGATCCCTGCCTTAAGAAGAACTGCAGCTATAAAAGGTCCCAGATACTTCTTGTCATCCTTCTTTTTCCGCGCATCGCTGAACAGTACCTGGCTGGTTCGTTGTCCGAAAGACAGTAGGCGAGGGATGTTTACTTGAATTTGCCGACTCTGAAGGAGACTTATCACCCGTGCGAATAAGATCCTATCCAAGCTTTTCGAAGACATCTTTTCCAGATCACTGTTACTCAAGTGCAGATCACCTCGGGACCTGGCTTCACTTTCATTGTAATCTGGCTTTCTCACTATTGTGATCCCATCGAGGATCTTGATGTTATGTACTTTTAATGCTCGCCCAAACAGTTTGGCTCCTTGAACTTTGAGACAGTGGAACAGATCATCACTGGTTTCGCACTGATCGTAGATGTGTTTGATTGCTCGAGATAATCCGTTGTCCAGAAGGGACGCTCGACCGGTCGTTGAATCCTCTTGACTGGCCAACGCACAGCCGATTAGAATCACCACGATAAGCTGCCTCAGTCTTGTATCCATATTGCTATCCTGGTATTCTGTATGTTTCGCGACGAACTCCTCTAATCAAACTGATCGCCATCAAGTGTAGCAAATCAATTTTATACTACATGCATGTTGTATCTTTGGGATGCACGTTATCCAGAGCGTGCAAAGCGGAGCAGTGCAGTTGGCAGAATTGCAATGCGGTCGAATCGAGATAGGATTACAAGCTTGGCTAGGTCCAATCTCTGGCTTGGCATTGAGGGTAATCAAATAGGGAAAATACTATTAGAGTCAAAAATTTTTTAATTCTCTTGATGAAGGTGTATTGGCGGCAGAGCGGCCGTGTTATAGTAGTGCAGATAAATTTCCATTTGTTTTCTTAATTTTTACTTCTTTTTTTATTTCTTCGTTTTACTTGCACTTGCATGGAGTTCATTAAGCGAAACGAATGAATTCCTAATTGAAAATGTGATGGAAAGGGGCCTGCTCTAGGTGTCGGTCTTGAGTGAATCTGGGGAAAGGGGTTAGTGGCAATAGGTACATAGGTGTACATTAGACTTTCTTTTGATTACTTTTGTCGTTTTGTGACGCTATTAGCACGCAACCTTGTTCGTTTGCATTGGAGCGTAAAGTGGTAAGAAAGTCAATTCTTGTTTAAGAGTTGTAGACAACACTAAGCTGTTCGTAAGCAGGGACCAAAGTCATTCCTATGGAAACTTTTTCAGACTGCTTTAGAAATTAAAATTCGAAAGTTCTAAGAGGTGATTAAAGGATGCAGGTTTGTCTTGCCGATGCTTAAAAATATTTAAGGAGCAGGTATTAACAGACTTTTCAGTGTCCTTGAATACTTTCAACTTTAGGAAAATTTTTGAGAAGCCCAGGTCACTTTTTTTGAAAATTGCAAATGTGTAGCCGTACCAGGATGTGTTCAAAACAATGATGCTGCATCTATTACGTGGACAGTGCAATTGTTTTGCCTGTCAATGCTTAGGGTTTTAGCAGCACATTTCAAGCACAATTTTTTTGTTACTTAAGCTTTCAATAGGGTCTGAAACTGCAGTTCAAACTGTAAATTGAAATAACTTTGCCCGTTGCCTGAGAAATTTTTTTTGGCCTGAGGTAACAGGTAAGTAACTGAGTTGCAAAAACACATAATGCGTTGTTGTAAACGATTTCAAAACAAAATAAAAGGCACGACTGGGTCGCACGTACTTGCTCCCGTGTACTAATCCTTTTTAGGTACAGGCGTCTTTTTGACAAAGATTTAATTTTAATGTTTTTTTGACGTACAACTTCTTTAGAATCGTTGTGGTTTGAAGCTCGAACGAACATGCGTCACGATAAAGGGATAAACACATAAATATATAGGATTGTTAGCTTTTACAGTTTTTTAGTGTATTATCTTTCCACTTGTTGTTTACTGTTTATAATATAATTTGCTAATAGAAAGATATAAAGGACTTTTTTCAGTTTAATTTTCATTTTGGTATGGAAAAATTTGAGCAACTGGCATAAAGATTCGTGGGAATCAGCAGTAGGGCAATAATGCAATAACAATAATTTACTTTTTGAAATCAAATTAATTAAAATAGCTTAATTATATTTGATGGATCGATAAACGTATGATGTGGGTAGGTATTAATGGAATTTATTAAGGATATTAGGTACCTATAATAAGGTTGGAAGGAAGGTAGGTACTAAATATAAGATACACGTTCCAACTACTGTTAAGCGAGTTTGTAAAGAGACAATATTAAAAGTTAACACAGTGGTTTTGTTTATTTATAGGAAGGTGTAAACTTTTGTTTTCTCGATTGAAATTTTTGCATTCAGTAGTAATCGAATAATTCTTTTTATTTGTTAGTTGTTTTTGTGTGTTTATCATAGGCTCATTATTTATTCTGTGCTTTTATGATGATGAAATGCTTTAAAATACGTAGGTATGTACGTAGGTTGTCACCTTCTTTTATTTGACTAATGGCTAGGGCTTAGCCGAGCAATATGAAATAAAATTTGGGGGAAAATTTTTTATGAAATCAAAAAAACACTATTCATAACGTTTTTTGGTAAAAATGTTGTAAGCCATCTTATTTCTTTTGCTGTTTTATATTTTATAAATTTTTCATTTCAAAATCGTTCTACCAGTTTTTTCAAAAAAATGTTTTTTTTGAAAAACTTTTCGAAAACATATTTTAATTTTTTTTGAGTATGTCAATTCAAAGAAATCTAAAGCTTATACTAGGAGAAAAATTGAAAAAAAAATCTATTAAACCGTTTTCAAAATATTCAAAAAACAAAATATTTTTTTAAAAAAAATTATTAAAATTTAAAAAAAAATGTTTTTGAAAATTTTGATAAGCAATATTATTTAAATCATAAAACACTACATATTTTGAAAATTTCATCAAAATCCGTCAATTAGTTAACGAGAAAGTCTGATTTTAAAAAACCGGTCATATGGGAGGTACCGTTATAAAACTTTTTCTGAAAAATCCATTAAAATTAAAAGATAGATTTTGCACAGAAAACATCATTCTGAAAGTTTTATCAAAATCGTAGGAGCCGTTTTCGAGAATAATAAGTTTTTCAATAAAAGTTATATGGCAGGTACCGTTAGTTTTGGAGCTAGAATGCCAATTCGAAAAACTGTCAGGTAGAGCACTCTAAAAATACTATATACCAAGTTTGAATCAAATCGGCCCAACCGTTTAGGCTGTAGATATCGATACGGACAGACAGACAGACAGACAGACAGACAGACAGACGGACGGAATTTCCGGACCCACTCTTTTTGACTTCTCTATCATCGTAATGCCATGTTTGATTGTTAGAAAAAGCAAGATCTTTGGCAGAAACAAGTATATATTATAAACCACAATACTTAAGGATTTTTAGTAAAAATGAAGTATTCCATCACACGTCTTAAATAACAAGGAATTTATAAAAAATGTATTTCGAAAATTGTGGACCGGTTTTGATAAAAATCCTGTTTTTTATTTTTAGTTTTTTGAAAAAAAATATTTTTCAAATTTTGGTATGCAGTGTTTTAGAATTTATTAAAATATATGTGATTATAAATTTTAAAATAATTTTTTTTTATTAGTTATCAAAATATTGATTTTTCAAAAAAAAAATTAAATATTTATTTTAATTAGAAAAAAAAGTTATTCTGAATTTTGATATGCAGAATTAATTCGGCTACCTAGATATTCTTAAATATAAAATTTGACAGAAATCCAAAGAGCCGTTACCGAGAAAGCCCAAAATTAAAAAAACCGTTACATGAAAGGTACCGTTAATAAAGTTTTCCTGTGAAGTTTGTTCTAATCAAATGATAGCCAATACCAACAAAATAATTTTTTTTTAAATTTATTAAAAATCGTTTTAGCCGTTTTGAAAAATAAACATTTTAAAAATCGGCAACCCAGTTTAGCATAAGCAATTATCTAGCATAAGGACAAGGTCTTGCGACCCAGTCGTGGATTTTATTAAATTTCATTCGACGATGTGACCGCACATGTGGACAAGTAGGTACGTTCGATCCAGTCGTGCAATTTATTTAATAAACTGTGAAAATTGTCAGCTTTGTTTTTTCGAATTCTTCACTTCGCCCCATCAATAAATAAAGTACAAAAATAATTAATTCATTTAATTTATTTAATTAATTTGTCCTTATTTTAACTGGGAGATTCAATTGTTTTGATTTTTTGTTTGTTTTTTGTTTTTGTTTTTTTTTTTTACTGTCATAAAAAACCAATGAAGTTAGCCGCACTCAGCTCTTCGCTCGATGTGCTTTGTTCTTTTTTTGACAGCTCAGTGTCCCGCTCGGACCTGAAAAACGCCTTATGAGATGACAGTGTAACCAGAGACGAACTGTACCGAGCCATGTCTAGTTTTGGAATTCCTACTTAACTGATAAGTCAAAAAGTGGAAGGGATACCACACCACCACACCACGACAAACCACCATTTACAATAAATTCTGGTTTTGGATTTACGTCAAGGTGGCGCATTGTCGTGCAACTGTTTCAACATTGGGCTGTCAGAAGCAAGGATTTCCCTGATCTCCGATTAGGCGACCTGGTAGAAGGCGACCTATGACTGCCTGCTGTGCAAAACTGAAGACGGCGGGCTAGAGTTCAAGCCAGCTGGAGAAGCATATTGAACTAGACTCAGGAGTTCCACGTTATGTAGGGCCAGGAAAGGCAAGCTAAGGTAACTCGAGGTAGCCATCTGCTTACTAGACATATATTTACATATTATATGGACTTGATTTTTTTAAAACACACTATTCTAAAGTATTTTCTAGCTTAGCTTGTATCGATGATATAAACCATTAAGCATAACTGCCAACGCGAAAAATTATATGTTCATCCCAGAGTAGTGATTTGGAGATCATTCAATTATTGCAGCACACTTTGCCACCATTCATAACATAGACCATAGATTTGCAAAAACCCCATCAAAATGATGGTCATGATCTCTGGCATAATACAACTTACTTGGAACGGAAATTGCTATGCGCAGCATTCGGCTTCAATCATCAATCAAGTTGCTGGGAATTTTTACTATGCTATCGATAAATTGGCTGAAAAGAAAGTGTGTGGAAGGTGAAAGGTGGAATCCACACATGGCAATCATATGCCAACCATTTGATATGTCGACATCGGAATTTGTCGGCAAACAAACATTAAAGGACATAATTATCGACTAACGAGATGAGTGAGGATGTGATGTGAAAAACACATTTCTTTTAAATTATATTTATTATGTGAAAATTTACCACGAACAATGGAAACGTGTGGAAATTCATTTTCATTTTTTGTTCTTGTTGAGTTTCTTTTGAACAATTCAGCTTGAATCCGAACAGGGCCAACTTTTCGTTTAATTAGATTTTGAATATTATCATTATTTGATTTTGAGAATCGTCGTCTAAGGTGAATGTTTCATAACGCAATGACTGGATAAGTCATTTCTCCATATCTGTTCATAGTACTGGCTGTGATTTGAATATTATGTTTAGATACTTTCATTTGCAGGTTCGTCGTCTTCCTCTGGAGTGATGTTAAGTAAGGAACCAACTGGCTAAAGAAGCTTGTTAGTCGAAGCCCAAGTCCAACCCAATCTCAACTGACTGTTATGCCATTAACATACATAGGTTAAAGTAAGTTTAAAAGAAACCTTCGTTTTAAGCCACATTGATGTCTCTAAGTTTATTACCTAATCTGCCATCAAGAAACATTTTAAAAACTTATGTTTACCATATCAATTCAGAAAAGCCAACTTAATCCTTAATTTTCTTGTTTTATTATTTGTTTGCCTTGTCAGAATTCAATTCATGTTTTTCTTTAATTTAGCTTTATGAAAATAATTCGTCCTCTTTGTGTCTGAAAAAGAAAACACGAAACTGCGCAATAATCATTATTAAAACTGAAAAAGTAAATAAAACATCCTTTAATGAGCTTCGCAGCAAATTACACAAAAACTTAGCTTCCGACGGAAATCTTTTGTTAGCTTTTCAATGCCAGCTGAAGAGATAATTAACTGTGTCAACGAAAACCATTTTGTCTTAAAGGGCTTGTCGGCAGGCTTTTGTTATGAAAGAATTTAAGGAAGGAAGTAGTAATATAATGTTTTTCTTTAGAAATATAACACCCTTACTCTGTTGTATATTTGCAAAAAGAAAATGTATTTTTGGGCTTTCCTCCTTCTTTCTATTTACTTAAATAGTATTTAGATTTTCTGGTTCAACAACCAGGGAATTGAGCATGAATTTGAAGTAGTGGAATCCTTTAAATTATCTCTTTAATTAAATTGGGGGTTTTGTTTCGATACGTCTTTTATGCCAGAGACACAAGGCGAGATGTCGGTGTTGATAAAGGTCTTAAATTTTTGAATATCACAATCAGAAGAAAAAACAGAGGTGGGTAGGTAGGTCATTCCACATTCATGTAGTACGGTTAAAAAAATAAATCTCTCTATTTAACAGTACGACATTCGTCTTTCAATCCTATCCAAGAGACTTTAGTAAGTTACTGGAGCACAAGTCCATAGACGGGAGTCATTCTCAAACTTTGGTAGTAGGTACATAGGTACATGTTACCAGCAAAACTGTCCAGGTATACTAAACTAGTTTTTCCTAATAACTAGTTTTGCCTAGTACGAACTAATTTCGGTATCGTTAACTAAGGCCATAATGAATAAAGCAACCTACTCCTATGCTCAACCGAATGCCCATAGGGAAAACTAGTTTTGACTGAAAACAGTTTTCCCGGTAACATTCTTATAACATACATATGAGTAATTTAAAAATGGCCAGATGTGGATGAGATAAAAATTCCTCACATCTCCGTAGGATGCCTAAACATCTTGCGGGATTTTCGACTTCGTTAATCATCATTGAAAAATCATTGAGCCTTTACCGAAAAAGTCGGCAATTAAAAAGCCGTTATATGAAAGGTTCCATTTTTTCGGTAAATTTGGATGATGGCACATATTACTTACAAAAATATTCTCAAAAATTTTCATCGAAATCGTTGGAGCCGTTCTCGAGAAAAATAACATATACCTTAACCAGTTACCGTTATTTTTAGCTTTAAAAAATTAACTTCAGTTTCCCCTCTGAGGAATGCTTAAGGATATAAAATTTGAAGGCAAACACTTAACTCGTTTAGGCTGCAGATTGTTATACACCCATTTTTTTTTGATCCTAATGTCGTGTTTGATTGTTATTTCATTTATTTTTTATAATCTTGAATTTAAAACATGCCTTATAGTGTCCTAAATCGCAAGTAAAAATGATGGCAACGGGGATAAAAAACAGAGTCTCGTCCAATACAACTTATGTAGAACGGTTCAGGATAAAATTCCTATTCCAACGACAAAGGTATTCGTCAAAATCGAAAGCGCACATTTTCTATAAGAGAGCTAGATGCCAGACTTAAATCAAATGTCTTGGAAATATCAAGTGCAATAATCTTACTTTTAACAAAGCCCTGAATAGTTCTGTTCTTTTGTTTTTTCCACGAAAGCCATACTTTAATTAAAAAGCTTTTGTTCTTCAAGATGTTTTCTAAGCTTAATGGATAAGCGTTTCAATTAAAAACGACAATACTTAACGGTTTTTAGTCAAAATGAAGTACGCCATCGCACGTCCTAAATAACAAAGAATTTATGAAAAATATATTTCAAAAATTGTAGGACCGGTTTTGATAAAATCTTGTTTTTTATTTTTAGTTTTTTGAAAAAAAATTATTTTTCCAAATTTTGGTGTGCAGTTTCTTAGAGTTTATTAAAATACATGTGATTATAAAATTTAGTTTTAAAAATATTGATTTTTCAAAAAAAAATTCAAAAATTAATTTTAATTAGAAAAAAAGTTATTTAAAATTTTGATATGCAGAATTAATTCTTCTCAAATATAAAATTTGAGAGAAATCCAAGGAGCCGTTAACGAGAAAGCCGAAATTTAAAAAACCGTAAAATGAAAAGTACCGTTAATAGACTTTTCCCGTAAATTTGTTGCTAATCCAATGATAGCCAATACTAACAAAACAATTCTCAACAAAAAATCATCAAAATCGTTGGAGCCGTATTCAAGAAAAATAAGCTTTTCCTAAACGGTCATATGGCAGTTACCGTTATTTTTAGGCCTAAAAATAAAATTTCAATTTCACCTCTGGGGAATGCCAAAAGAATAACACACACCAAATTTGAAGACAGACAGACACTTTTTGTCGATCACTTTTTTAGACTTCTCTATGATCGTAATGTCATGTTTAATTGTTATCTCAATTTTTTCTTGCGATTAGGGACTTAGGCAAGTTATGCATTTGTAAAAAAAATTCCAAGAATCAAACATAACATTACGATAATAGGGAAGTCGAATAAAGTGGGTCAGAAAATTCTTTCTGTTTGTCTGTCTGTCCGTATCGATTCCTACAGCCTAAACGGTTGCGCCGATTTGATTCAAACTTGGTATATAGTATTTTTAGAGTACTTTACACGACTGATTTTTCGAACTAAAGGTACCTGCCATATAACTTTTAATGAAAAACTTATTTTTCTCGAAAACGGCTCCTACGATTTTGATAAAACTTTCTGAATGGTGTTTTCTATGCAAAATCTATCTTTTTGTTTTAATGGATTTTTCAGAAAAAGTTTTATAACGGTAGCTCCCATATGACCAGTTTTTAAAAATCTGACTTTCTCCTTAACTAATTGACGGATTTTGATGAAATTTTCAAAATATGTAGTGTTTAATGATTTAAATAATATTGCTTATTAAAATTATTTTTTTAAAAAACTTGTTTTGTTTTTTGAATATTTTGAAAACGAATCTATAGATTTTTTTTTTAATTTTTTCTCCTCGTATAAACTATAGATTTCTTTAAATTCAAAATATGTTTTCGAAAAGTTTTTCAAAAAAAAAACATTTTTTTATGAATAGTGTTTTTTTGATTTCATACAAAATTTATTTGTTTAATATTTTCCCCAAAATTTTGTTTCATATTGCTCGGTTGAACCCTAGCCACTAGTCCAATGAAAGCAAACTTCGTTATTTTTTTAAATAAAGTTGTTAAGAACCGTTCCTACGATTTTTTAAAAAAATACACTTTTTAACATTTTTTAAAGAAATAAAATGACGTTTAAATTATTTCACTCATTACAATGTACTTTATTCGAACAATCAAAAGTTATAAAAATGCTTTGATGTTAACTTTGATTTTCTTAAATTCATCCAACAATGTGACTGCACATATGAGCACGTACGTGCGATCCAGTCGTGCAATTTATTTTTATATTCACGAATCCTAAACTTGCCTTATAGTCCCTATAATCGCATTTAAAAATGTATATGTAGGTATCTGGCATTACTGATACATATATACCACACTTGACAATTAGCGTTAACGCTGTTGTGACACACTTCATCATAGATTTTATGGTTATGAATACGATACTAAAAAAATTAAATTTCTGCCGTTTCTTTCAAGACAAAAAACGAAGAAATAAGAGGCAACTTCCTAAAGAATGAACTGAGTTGATAAGTTTGTTGGTCGAAGACAAACCCAAGCCCTCCTCCGACTGTAATTCCATCTAAGGTAAACTAAGGTTAAAAGAAACATTCGTTAAAAGCCAAATTGATTTCTCGTGGTTTCTTAGCTAATCTGCCATCAACGAACATTTTCAAAAGTTATGTTTCCAATTCCAATTCAGAAGATCTAACTTAATCCCTAAATTTCTTGTTTTTTATTTGTTTATTTTCTTTAATAATAATTTAGCTTTATGAAAATCGTTCGTCCTTCAGAAAACTGAAAAAAAAAAATAAAACATGTTTTTTATGAGCTTTCCAACGAAAGTGTTGTTTACCTTTCTATGGCCAGTTCAAGGGATAATCAACTGTGTCAACGAAAACAATTTGGTCTTAATATGTTGTGTAATGGCAGTAATACAATGGTTTTCTTTCAGAAGGAAGGACAAAAAAGGCAAAAGAGTGTTGAATTTACTTTTACACACATGACTAAGGGTAAAACGGTCTTATTTTGGTGTTTATTTGCACAAAGCAAATTGAATGTTTGTACTTGGAGTGTGTTATTGCCTTTGTTTAACACTTCCAAGAAAAATTCATTTCATGTTTCCGTTTCCTTCTTTGGAAGTGGAGCACGAATTTTAAGTATTCCTTATTTTTACTTGCGATTGTAGGGACTATAAGGCAAGTTTAGGATTCCTACATATTAAAAAATATGAGATAACAATCAAACATGATATTACGATCATAGAGAAGCCTAAAAAAGTCATTGACAAAAAATGTCCGTCTGTCTGTCTGTCAATATCAATATGAAGCCTGCACGAGTTAAGCGATTGCCTTCAAATTTGGTATGTGTGTATCTCTTGGCATTCCTCGGAGGGGAAATTGAAATTTTATTTTTAGGCCTTAAATGACGGTACCATATGACCGTTTAGGAAAAGCTTATTTTTCTCGAAAACGGCTCCAAAGATTTTGATGAAAAAACAGGACCTTTCATATTTTTTTGTTTTTTTTTTTTTTTTTTTTTATATAATTAACGCGCGCACAAGGGACTATTTGTTTCCCTTTTAATGTAGAACACACTGCGCGGCCATTAGGAAGATAGGGAGGGGAGAGATAGGAGGTGTCGATTAACATTGGTTTTGAATGTTTGTAGATCATAACTATTCCAAATTCATGTTGTTCGGCTAAAAAAAGAATCTCTATATTTCACGGTACGTCCGAAATTATGCTCAAGGGTGAACTGATGGGCGTTCCTTGCGAGACGGGTATTACGGGAGAAACTTTTAAGGGGAGGAATGTAACTGGCTACTTCGAATGAACATTTTTTTGTAAAAGAAACGATAAAATATGGAAAGACATGAAACATTGCGTCTGTGTTCGAGAGGGGCAATTGATTCAGTGGCAGTTCTATTTCCTATCAATCTTAACGCTCGATTTTGTGTTCTATCAAGCAGGTGGAGCGATGTTTGTGAAGCACTAACCCACAGGTGGGAGTTATACTCGAGTTAAGGGCGTATAAACGCTTTATAAATTGTAGCCAGATCAGATGGGGAAAAATACTTCTTACACCGATACAGAAAACCTAAGCACTTAGCAGCATTCTTAGCGATTTCAAATATATGGTCGTTCCAACGGAGGTCGTCATTGACACACATACCGAGTACTGAGAGCTTTTCGGTTTCTTCGATGTAAATGCCATTCATGGACAATGGCATTGAGGGTATGTTTAGCTTTAACGACAGAAGACAGCATTGAGTTTTCGAAGCATTAAACTCCACACGATTCTTATTACCCCATTTGACAATGCTGTATAAATCGGAGTTTAATGAGCTTGACATACGGTACCATTGCAATTGTACGTCCAAAGGCGAAGGACGTGAATTATCGAACAAATATGAAAAGTTGAGGGTAGAGTTGTCAGCAAAACAGTTAAGTGGATTAGAAGTAAGAGACAGAAGATCCTTTATAAAAATGAGGAAAAGAATCGGAGATAGAACAGAGCCCTGGGGCACACCAGCATTTATTTTGTCCCAAAAGCACGCATTTTCGATAAGAGAGCTTCATGCCAAACTCTATCAAATGCCTTGGAGATATCAAGAGCAATAATCTTACTTTCACCAAAGCGATGTAAAGATTTGGTGAGATATGCTATCAGATCACCAGTGGAACGGCAGAAGAGTAGGAGCGATGAAATAGCTTACGCAGTGGCTTTGCCAGTGTGGAAGAACGCCTCTCCAGAAGAATCGGGTGTATACCATCCGGGCCAGCGGATTTGTGTATATCGAGATATTTGAGAACTCTTGCTACTTTACGAATGCGGAAAAAAATCCGTCCCACGGAAAAATTTACATTCTCAAGTACAGGAGGGGCAACGTTGCTGGCAGCGAAATGGGCGGCGAGCAAGTTTGCCTTCTCTGAAGAGTAAATAATTGGTTTGTTATTGTCGATGAGCGTTGGAACCGAAGATGTTGAGGAGTTTTTAATATTTTTTTACAAATGACCAAAAAATTTTACTGCCTTTGGGACACTGCAGAACTTTTTGTCGTAATTTTTGGTCATGCAAAAATTTGGTTCTTCCAATAACGGAGTTGGATGAATTCCTTGCTTGTTTGTGCTTTTTCCGATTTTGCTCTGTAGGGTTGGCTTTGTAGGATCGGAAACTTACTTCTTTGAGCCTGATAGCTTCTTTACACTCAGAATTAAACCAGGACTTTTCTTTAGGCTTGATGCTTTTTACTCTGTTAGGAATAAAAGCACGCATTCCTAGAAGAATCACATTTGTGATCATTTCAGCACTGGCATCAATGTCACTATCGAAGAAGCATAGTGACCAGTTAAAGTTTCGGAAAAAAATATTCAGGCCGTCCCAGTTGTCTTTCTCGTATTGCCAAACGGTCCTGGTGGGAAGTTTTTCTTTAACTGGATGGGTGGAGGATGACAAATTAGTTGAAATGACAAAATGGTCTAAAGTGCCAAATGGAGAAGTTACACTAATGGTATATTTATCAGGGTGAGAAGTAAGAAACAAGTCGAGAGTATGGGCGGCTTGCCCATAACATCCGTTATACGCGTTGGCACATCGATCAGTTGGGTAAGGTGATGTAACCCGGCAAAGAGCTCGACATACCTTCCTTCGGGTGTTGTCTGACCAGAATAGCGGAGCCAATTGGAATTGTGTACATTGAAATCGCCCGTAATAACGATTTCAGTGCGAGGATAAAGGGAAACAATTTTCGAGATGGAATAAGACAGCGCATCAAACTCGTTACAAGTGGAATTGCTGTCGAGATTTGGACTCCTGTAAATAAAACAATAATGAATGACATGCTTGCGGACAGTGAATTTGAGCCATAAGAAATTAAAGTCCGTGTTGGAACATTGCCCATATTGGGGAAGGCTCTGGCAAGCAATATCATTCCTAACATAGACCACGAGAGACCATGATGGGAAAAGAGTAATGGCACCAAGCTATACCCATGTAGAGCAAATTCTGATAAATCAGTATTTACTCCAACCTGGGTTTCACTTAATGCCAAAACAGCTGGCCTGTATTGAACTGTGTAGACGTATACGTAAAAAAAAATCTTTCTTTGACGGTTTTTGAATTTTGGTTGGTTTGGTTTGGTTTGATTTATATAGCCAAATTAATTCTGGATATCAAAATTTTGAATAACTTTTTTTTTCTAATTAAAATAATTTTTGGACATTTTTTTTTTTTATTAAAAAATTTATATTTTTAAAACTAATCAAAACAAAATATTTTAAATTTTCAAATCACTTGTATATCAATAAATTCTAAAAAACTACATACCAAAATTAAAAAAAAAAAAAATTAAAAAACTAATAATAAAACAAACGGATTTTATCAAAACCGGTCCTACAATTTTCGAAATACATTTTTTATAAATCCCTAATTTTCAATAAAAACGGTTAAGTATTGTGGTTTTTAATACTTTTTATAAGTTCAAACTCTGTTATTTTCAACGCAAATGTTACTTGTTTCTGTCAAAGATCTTGCTTTCCAAGGTAATTAGGCACATAAGAACAAGTACGTGCGACCCAGTCGTGTCCATTTTTTTTAATTTACGTTCAAGGGGATACTCTTTATAATGGGTCTTTTTATAGAGATTCCGAACTTTGACAGCTTATAGCGGCCATCTTGTTGCAGCTACATCTGTGAAATTGGCTGTCATATATTTCAGGCCAGAAAACAGAAGACGCATGTCAACAGCACAAGTTTGCATTTTTTAATTATTTTTATTTATTTTTATTATATTTAAGTTATTAAAAAAACACCTCTTATTCTTTTTAACGATTTTGAAAAAAAAATAATATACACACAAGAAATAAAATTACGTTAAAATTATTCTGCTGTAATTTTATTTACATAAGTACTTTTTTTCGAACAATCAAAAATCACAAAAAAGGAATACAAACATTTGAAGTTCCCTTAATAATTTTCTAATTTTATTCGACGCAGTCACCGCACATTAAAACAAATACGTGGATCTAGCTGTTCAATTTATTTTTTATACTGACCTCAATGGTGGGGTAACAATGTTTGGTTGCTGAAAATCTAAAAATTTAACTCACGCTCAAACTTTTTTTCAAAGTAAGACCAATAAGACAACACCTAACGAAGAAATTCACGTTCATTTCCAAAAGTGTGGCAACTTGAAATTATACATGATGAAATTGCAATTTTTTTTGGAAAGAGAAGGAAATGAAACCTTGGGATCACCCTGTATATGAACAAAAAATAGTCCAACACGTTGAATTGTATCGTAGAGAAACGTTATAGTCAAGGAAATCCCTATCTCACTTCTCATGTGGCGCTTGACACTTACTTAGAAGATGACGAACTGTTGATAGCTGAAAAAGTTTTATCTAGTTGGCGATCCAACAACTTAAAAAAAAAAAAAAAAATCAAGATTGCAAAACAAAATTTAATAAAATGCATCTGCCCGTTTTCAAAATATTGAGCTTGGAAAAAAAAATTAAAAAATTATTAAAAATACAAAAAAAAAAAGTTTAGAATTTCCATCGCTCCCGCAACCTCAGCGCGGGCGACCGATCAATATACAATGTAAATACTCAACGATTAAATGTATTGGAAAATAATTCTCTCGTTCCAAATGCCGACAGCATCCATGCCGATGCAATCAACAATGAAAAGCTTTTCTCCGTTGAAGAACTTAATTCTTTAGCTATGGAGATGATTACTAAATTATCAACTTGCAAGACAAAGTTAGACCAGTTCAATGTTATCGCACATTTAGCCACTAAGTTTTTGTATAGTCATGATAAGTAATATGGTAGATAACTTGGAATGCAAGAAGTATTCAAAACAAATGTTTAGAATTTTTCAATTTCTTAAATAGTCATAACATTGACGTAGCCTTAGTGACAGAAACTTGGCTAGACAATGATTTACATTTATCCACACCTGATTACAAGTGCTATAGAGTTGATAGGACTGAAAGCCAAGGTGGTGGAGTAGCAATTCTTATCCGTAAGTCAATTCAACATTCGCTTTTGCCGGTTATTAGAACTCAGTTGGTGGAAAATGTTGGAATTGAGATAAAATTAAGAAATATGAGAACACTTAAAATTTATTGTGTCTATTTTCCTGGTGATTCATCCTCAAACTATAAAAGAGTATGCTTGAATAATGACTTAAGAAAACTTTTTGCAATAAGAGGAGACTTTTTGATTGGTGGTGACCTAAACTGCAAGCATAGAGACTGGGGTTGCAATAGGGCAAATTCCTATGGAAATGTTTTGTCTAATCTGTCTGTAACGTTGCCTGTTAGTATTTTGTTTTCTCCTAGTCCTACTTATTTTCCTGCTAGTTCTCGTGGGTGTCCTTCTGTCCTTGATATTTTCATAACAAATACGTCAAGTCAATTAACTTCTCCAATTACATTGAATGAGCTGAGCTCTGACCATAATCCAGTACTCTGTCATCTTCTTAGGTCAGGTGAAACTAAACTCCAATATTACCAAGACTTTAAAAATGCCAACTGGTCTCGTTTCAGATCAAATATGAAAAGAAAGCTTCGAAATATACCTACTGACCTAGCAAGAGTTATAGATAAGACTGATGTTGACAATATTGTCCACAGCTTTACCCAAAATATCATAACATCTATTGATGAATGCGTTCCAAAAGTTGTGAAAAGGAGCAATTTTGCAAGACTTCCTTAACATGTTCTTCAACTTATTAAAAATAGAAACATCCAAACAAGAAATTGGCAAAGATATCGTCAACCTATGTTTAAAGACCGTGTTTCATTTCTTAATAGACTCATCTCCAAGAAATTGCTGGTTAAAAGAAATAATGACTGGAATAATAAACTATCTACTCTAGAAAAAAACTCAAAACCATTTTGGAATATCGTCAAAATTGTAAAGAACAAACATAGACATAGAACAAACATAGACGGATACAGACACCTTTTTTACTGATATTGAAAAAGCAAATGCGCTTGCACTTAATTTTTCTAAAAATCATGCCGTATCACAAAACCTTACTACAAATGATTTAGTAGATAATGCTGTACACAATTTAAATAATATAACCGTTGAAACACCACCAATTTTTTTAACGTCACAAGAAGATGTTGTAGAAATTGTGAAGAGTCTAAAAGTCCGGAAAACTGGAGGCCTTGACCAAATAAAAAACATCTACCTAAAGCATTTACCCAAGATAGGAATTTTGTTTCTCACATTTATAAAAAATTCGTGTCTTAAAGTACAATATTTTCCAGACTCTTGGAAAATAGCTAAGGTTATGCCTATTTTAAAAGCTGGAAAGCCAGCCGTAAGGGCTGAAAGTTATAGGCCAATTAGTTTGCTCAGCAGTATAAGCAAAGTTTTCGAAAGAGTTATACAAAGAAAGATGCTTAGAATAATCTCAGATAATAGTTTATATCCTGATGAGCAATTTGGATTTAGACGATTTCACAGCACTTCACATCAAGTTCTCAGGATATCTAACATTGTCAAAAGTAATCGTGTTGAAGGAAGATCCACATGTATGATATTATTGGACATTGAAAAAGCATGTGATTCAGTTTGGCACAATGGTCTGATATATAAAATGTTATTTTACAATTTTCCTTCTTATTCATGTAAAATTGTCCAAAGTTTTCTGTCCAGTAGATGTTTTAAAGTTCATGTTAATGGTAGTGTCTCTGAACTGATATGTTTTAATTACGGCGTTCCTCAAGGCTCAGTCCTTGGGCCAATTTTATATAATTTATTTACATGTGACTTTCCCAAAATTCCTGATTGTGAAGCAGCAATTTTTGCTGACGACACAGCAATACTCTCCTCGCATGAGTTTGGTCTCAATATTGAGATCAACTTAAACAATGCGATTAGAATATTGGTAGATTATTACAATAAATGGAAAATAAAGCTTAATGCTGATAAGATGCAAGCGATCTTTTTCACGCGGAAAAGAAAAGCTTGTTATCTTCCAAGCAATCAATTGCAAATCCTTGGAAAAGCTGTTTCTTGAGATCGTCAAGTCAAATATCTTGGCATTCATCTTGACACAAAATTACCCTTTGACCATCATATAACACAAACAATAAAAAAAGTTAATATAGCCATTAAAATAATGTTCCCATTCATCAACAGAAAATCCTAAATAATTCGTAAAGTTATTTTCCAAGCTATTCTTTTATATGGTTGTCCTGTATGGAAGAATTCTGCTAAGTGTCACATACAAAAATTACAAGTTTCTCAAAATAAACTTTTGAAAATGATGCTTGACCTTCCTTGGCACCACTCAACTTCAGATCTCCATAGAAGGGCGAATGTTGGATTGATATGTGAAAGAATTGTTAAATTAACAAATAAATTCCTAAATCGTATTGAACTTGCTGATAATAACCTCATAAATCAACTCAATAATTAATATTCAACTAAATGAAATATGAAGATTTGCAAACTGTGATAAGAACTACCTGATTTTGTATACGATGTTTAATTTATTAAAATGTTAATTTGTATTTTTTTTTGTTAATATATTATTTATGTTGTTTTATGTTTACTTATTTATTTCTTCATTTCATGTACTTATTTATTTATTCATTATTTATTAACTTGTTATATTTATTTATTTATTTTGTTTCAATTTTAAAATTTACCATTTATTTATTCACTAATTTATTTATTTATTTACCTAATTATTTATTTATTTATTTATTTATTTATTTATTTATTTATTTATTTACTTATTTCCATGTTATTTATTTATTTGTTTATAATTTATTTACTTATGTTGTTTAATTATTTACCTAACCTACTTAACTATTTTATTTATAATAAATTCTCTTTCTTCTAGTCACTAGTTTTAAG
This sequence comes from Platycheirus rosarum, assembly GCA_963971375.1. Lineage (NCBI taxonomy): Eukaryota > Metazoa > Arthropoda > Insecta > Diptera > Syrphidae > Platycheirus > Platycheirus rosarum. Next base: position 117,078,129 of record OZ020509.1, on the reverse strand, counting down.
TTATCTTAAGTATATAAATATTTTTTTTTCTTTTTCTTTCTTTAAGGGAGGTTTTTATCGTATTTCCTCCAAAAAATGATTATGTAATTAATAAAAAATTGTTTCCCTTTGTCCTCGCACTGAAATCGTTATTACGGGCGATTTCAATGTACACAATTCCAATTGGCTCCGCTATTCTGGTCAGACAACACCCGAAGGAAGGTATGTCGAGCTCTTTGCCGGGTTACATCACCTTACCCAACTGATCGATGTGCCAACGCGTATTCCGGATGTTGCTGGGCAAGCCGCCCATACTCTTGACTTGTTTCTTACTTCTCACCCTGATAAATATACCATTAGTGTAACTTCTCCATTTGGCACTTCAGACCATTGTGTTATTTCAGCTAATTTCTCATCCTCCACCCATCCAGTTAAAGAAAAACTTCCCACCAGGACCGTTTGGCAATACGAGAAAGCCAACTGGGACGGCCTGAATATTTTTTTCCGAAACTTTAACTGGTCACTATGCTTCCTCGATAGTGACATTGATGCCAGTGCTGAAATGATCACAAATGTGATTCTTCTAGGGATGCGTGCTTTTATTCCTAACAGAGTAAAAAGCATCAAACCTAAAGAAAAGTCTTGGTTTAATTCTGAGTGTAAAGAAGCTATCAGGCTCAAAGAAGTAAGTTTCCGTTCTTACAAAGCCAACCCTACAGAGGAAAATCGGAAAAAGCACAAACAAGCAAGAAACTCATGCAACTCCGTTATTGAAAGAACCAAATTTTTGCATGACCAAAAATTACGGCAAAAAATTCTGCAGTGTCCCAAAGGCAGTAAAAATTTTTGGTCATTTGTAAAAAATATTAAAAACTCCTCAACATCTTCGGTTCCAACGCTCATCGACAATAACAAACCAATTGTTTACTCTTCAGAGAAGGCAAACTTGCTCGCCGCCCATTTCGCTGCCAGCTCCACGCTGCCTCAAAGCAACGTTGCCCCTCCTGTACTTGAGAATGTAAATTTTTCCATGGGACAAATTTTTTTCCGCACTCGTACAGTAGCAAGAGTTCTCAAAGATTTCGATATACACAAATCCGCTGGCCCGGATGGTATACCCCCGATTCTTCTGAAGAGGTGTTCTTCCACACTGGCAAAGCCACTGCGTAAGCTTTTCCATCGCTCCTACTCTTCTGGAATCTTTCCTAGAAGATGGAAAACAGCATTTGTCCAGCCTGTCCCTAAGAAAGGTGACCCATCCTCCCCCTCCTCCTACCGACCCATAGCACTGACATCCCTTCTTTCTAAGGTCATGGAAACACTGATTAACCGTCAGCTTAAGGAATATCTTGAAGATCGTAAGCTTCTCCATGACCGTCAGTATGGCTTCCGCAGCAACCGTTCCACTGGTGATCTGATGGCATATCTCACCGAACAGTGGAACAAATCTTTATATCGCTTTGGTGAAAGTAAGATTATTGCTCTTGATATCTCCAAGGCATTTGATAGAGTTTGGCATGAAGCTCTCTTATCGAAAATGCGTGCTTTTGGGATCGATAATACTCTTGTTCGTTGGATTAGAAGCTATCTTCTGGACCGTTCAATACAAGTTGTATTGGACGGATTCAAGTCTGATTCCCATAAAATAAATGCTGGTGTGCCCCAGGGCTCTGTTCTATCTTCGACTCTTTTCCTCATTTTTATAAATGAACTTCTGTCTGTTACTTCTAATCCACTTAACTGTTTTGCTGACGACTCTACCCTCAGCTTTTCATATTCGTTCGATAATTCACGTCCTTCGCCTTCGGACGTACAATTGCAACGGTGCCGTATGTGAAGCTCATTAAACTCCGATTTATACAGCATTGTCAAATGGGGTAATAGAAATCGTGTGGAGTTTAATGCTGTCTTCTGTCGTTAAAGCTTAACATTCCCCCAATGCCATTGTCCATGAATGGCACTTACATCGAAGAAACCGAAAAGCTCTCAGTACTCGGTATGTGTGTCAACGACGACCTCCGTTGGAACGACCATATATTTGAAATCGCTAAGAATGCTGCTAAGTGCTTAGGTTTTCTGTATCGGTGTAAGAAGTATTTTTCCCCATCTGATCTGGCTACAATTTATAAAGCGTTTATACGCCCTTAACTCGAGTATAACTCCCACCTGTGGGTTAGTGCTTCACAAACATCGCTCCACCTGCTTGATAGAACACAAAATCGAGCGTTAAGATTGATAGGAAATAGAACTGCCGCTGAAACAATTGCCCCTCTCGAACACCGACGCAATGTTTCATGTCTTTCCTTATTTTATCGTTTCTTTTATAAAAAATGTTCACTCGAGGTAGCCAGCTGCATTCCTCCCCTTAAAAGTTTCGCCCGTAATATTCGTCTTGCTAGGAATGCCCATCAGTTCACCCTTGAGCCCAATTTCGGACGTACCGTGAAATATAGGGATTCTTTTTTTAGCCGTACAACACGACTTTGGAATGGTTTACCCGGCGAGATTTTCCCTTGCCGTTTCAATTTGCAAACATTCAAAACCAATGTTAATCGACACCTCCTATCTCTCCCCTCCCTATCTTCCTAATGCCCGCGCAGTGTGTTACATTAAAAGGGAAACAAATAGTCCTTTGTGCGCGCGTTAATTATAAAAAAAAAAAAAAAAAAAAAATAAACTTATAATCCTTAATAAAATAATGTTCTAGCTGTAAGATACACTGTATCAAATCACTATAATGTAAAATGTGCGGTAGCAAACCATTGTAAAATTTATCTATCTATCAAAAAAAAAGTTTCAAATAAAATTACTTAGGCTACCAACATCTTCCTGAATATGAAACTTGATTGAAATCGGATGACCAGTTTTCGAGAAATTCGAAGAAAAAAAAGGTTCTATGTTCTACCGTTTTTAGCCCACCATCTTGATTTTTGTCACCAAAATATAACCTACAATATTACAATGATCTTTTTTTCATACAAATTCTTGAAGCCGTTTCCGAGAAAATAAGCTTCTACTTAACGGTTATATGTCAGGTACCGTTTATATTTGAGCTAAAAAAAATTTAAAAAGTCTTCTGTCAAAATAACCTAATGTTCTAAATTTAAAGACAATTGGCCAAACCGTTCAGGCTGTTCAGACATAATTTTGCAAGTAACTCAATCATCGTAATGGCATGCCTGATTGTTAGAATTTTTTTTTACGAATGCATAACTTGCCTTATAGTCCCTATAAATCGCAAGTAAAAAGGCTTAATTGGATTTCTTATGGCCGTTGCAAGAAAAAAGAACTGAAATTAAAATCATTCATTAGCAACAGACACCGTTTTTTTGTCGACAAACTGTGAAGCATAATCAATCAGAGGATCCGATTCCAGAAGCATCTTTTTTGCTTCCGGAAATTAATTAAGCAGATTATCAAAAAAGGTTGAAAAAGAAGGAAGAAGAAGATATTTGATTTAATCAGCTGTAATTTATTCCTTAATATTGTGTTTATAAAAGCATATCCATTTCCTTTTATTTATATAAGTACAGGGTGGAAAATAAGTTTTTGCAAATACCAACACTAGATATCTTAAAAACCGTTAGAATGAGGGATGGAAAAGTGATGAAGCGCTTCACGGGACAACAGCGTGTTTATGTGTAAAACAATTTTACAAAAACATTGATTTCTACGTTACTGTACGACGCCTGTTTAGTTTAGGATTGAATATGGATTACTCCGAGTAAGTGAGTGTTAATGTAATTAAAGCTTAGGCCAAAAAGTTTGAGCAAATAGGAACGACAAAGAATATTAAACAAACAGAGCGGCCACGTTCAAGAAGAAGCGATGAGAACAGTCGGAAAGTTATGAGCTCAGTGGAATACGTTAATATATTGCGAGACTTTTTAACACCACATTTACATGAATTTCAAGCATTAGGATGCAACAAGATGAAGCAACATGCCATACTTCACAAGTTACTTTACAGAAAGGCCAAAGAAATGTTTCCTAACAAAGTGATTTCTTTCAGAGGTTACATATATCCAATGGCCTCCGAGAAGATAAGATTAGATTAAGATAATATTGTTAAACAAGTTGGTCTGAATATACCCTAAATCCCTGCGGCCTCATTGGGCCTATTGTGATATCCTCTTGTTTAGAGCTCATCTATGATATTCCATTTACTGAGATGATTAGGTGAGCTGGCATCTATATTTGCTGCTTCAAGGTAGAATTTACTTAAATAATGATGACGTGTTCTTAGGATTAGGACATTAGGATGTGTTCAGCTGTTTCTTCGTCTTCATTGCACATTCTACAGGTGCTATCTTGTGCTATATAGTTAGTTAGTTAGTTTAGTTTATCGACTTCAAAAAAAAATATTTTTAATACAATTCACAATTTTCCCTGTATAAATTATATATCATAAGTCTTTAAATGGCTTGGCCTGAGGCCGTCTACCAGACTGACATTTGCATTATAAATTATGTGTATACACACTAAAGAAAAACTAATATAAAATATTTCATTACTTAATTTAACAATTTTCGAATCTTCAAAAACTTTCATGAACTATACATCTTCTATACCGAAACGCGTTCAAACAATACTTGTATAAAAGGTCCCAACCTCGTTCTCCATTTAACAAATTTATCGATTCTTCTAAATTAAGGGTTTCCGCTCCAAAGTATCGCTTACGGAATTCTTTGAGAATTGGACAAACTCCCAAAAAGTGGAAAACGTCTTCTCGTTCTCTGCGATTACATAAATCACACAAAATAGGAAGATCTGGACAATGAGGAATAAAGTTCTGACCGATGAGTTCGCCTCTTACTTTAAAAATCAAACTGATTTTGTCTGCGGTGTTGTCAGCCAAGAAATAGGTCTTTTGGTCTAAGAAGTGGTTTACTCTACTGTAGTAAGTTCTGTATATTGACGATTCTGCTTCCTCAATAAACTTGTCGTACATTCTATTCCCGGTTTTTATTAACAAATCATCGAATTTCAATTTGATAGATGCAGGGATTTCTTCAGTTAGTAGTGTGAAATTGATTGAACAATCGGTTGCCAGTTTATACCATTTTCTTACACACCCTCCTCCAGAATTCATGATTTGAGATAGCACCAGTCTCGAAATCCTATTTTCTCCCATCGCCATAACTCTTGTGACATAATTAAAATGCAAATTGAGTGTATCCAGGAAAAGAGGACCTAATCCTGTTTCAAGGTGCAGCATATAGTTGGGCGATGTACTTGGGAGTCTAAAAGTGGTTTTGATGAAAAACCGCAAAAACTTTTCCACCGCTTCAAACGGGAGATAACCCCAAACTTGGGCCGCGTAAAACAGTATTGCGATAGCAGTTGCTCTAAAAACTTTGTATTTGGCTTTGTAGGAAACGTTGTTCTTTAAATAGCAGTTTCTCCATACCGAACACATGGCACGCTTAGCTTCTGCTACTTTTGAACGGAGGTGCTTATCTAAGTTCAAGTTCGGTGTGATCACCGAACCACTGCCTCCTCTTCCAACGTCCACTTTTCCTGTCTTCAGTATCTTCCGCCGCCTCTTCTAAATATCATCATTTTTGACTTCGAAAGGTTAACGGATAAGTTCCAGATCTTGCAATAGCGTTGAAATCTATTTATCATCAACTGCATCCCGTCTATAGAATCGGCTAGGAAGACTATATCGTCTGCATACATGAGACCTGGGATAGTTTTTTCACCCAGCACTATGCCACCTTTTACAGATTCAGTGATGTCATTAATGTATAAAATGAAAAGAAGGGTACTCAGGACACATCCTTGCTTAACTCCCATCGAAGTACAAAACTCATCCGAAAGCAGATTCCCGTCCCACTATCTCGCTATATTATCTTTGTACATTGCTTTAATGACTGAAATTATTTTTGTTGAAATTCCATAATTATAGAGTTTATAAAAAAGTGCTTCCCGTGGATGCAGTCAAACGCTGTTCGAAAGTCAACAAAATAGGCGTAGAGCTTTTTTCCATTCTTCTTATAAATTTCCGCGATATTTATTAAAGAGAATATTTTGTCGACAGTTGAGTAATTCTTCCTGAGCCCAGTTTGGAATTCGTTCAAAATTCCCTTGAGTCCAATCCAATTCTGCTATATATATATATAATAATAAGTAGCAGATAATGAAAAAAAAAAACAAATTATATATGTTTATTTTCATTTTTTTAATACTAGCTGACACACCCGGCGTTCCTCGCGTATACAATACATTTTCATAAGTACGAGTATATCTAAAAAAACGGTCAAGGCTTATAAATTTAATATTGTTGGTTTGAAAATAATTTTCGTAGATATATCTTCACTGCAGCGCCAGCTAAAGGGTAAACATTTTGCAAAATCTTTCCAAAAATAAGAATTTTCATACAAGACTCCAGCGCCACCTTAAGGGTAATCACAATAACCTATGTTACTCCACATAATGTTATCTGCGAAATCGATCTAGCAAATTCTTAAATTAGCCGAAAGAAACAGCCACAGAAACAGACACAAACTTTAAATATATTTTTTTTATTTTATTTTAAAAGTAGCGTATACTTTCAAACCCATTTAGTAAAAAGTTTTATTTTGAGATAAAAAACAAATATTTCAGTTTTATTTATGTGTATAGTAAAAAAATATTATATCGTGTGATTCACAAAAATAAGAAAAAGGGTAATGAAAATTGCCTTTGTTGTTGGTTACGATGACAACAATAACTATCTGTCTGTGAAATCCTCTCCAAAATTGGTGCAGTCGTTTCCGAGATTAAGCGGAACAAACAAACAGAAAAACAAAGCAAAGCGCTAGTTAACAACATAATATGTAATAAGTTTTTTGATGAGTGCATTCAGATCAAGCAAGTGACTTTTTAGATAAAAGTTTCATTAAAACAAGTTAAACGAAGTAGAAATAAGTTACTACGTAGCACATGCATGAAAATAAATAAATGAAGTAGAGTCATATGAAGTAGATTGTTCATGAGGTGTTTTTTCACTCAACATTGTCCAGTGAGGAAGCCTGTGACCGACCAATCTTATGTGACTCCTGCTGATCTGCAGTATTGTATGTATGTATTTTTGTTTGTGTTTGATGGTGGTGATTGGCAGACCACAGAATGGACTATGCATCATAAATTGAGTTTCAGATCCTTTTCTGGCAAGTTCGTCTGCCTTCTCATTGCCTTCATGTTCACTATGTCCAGGTACCCAAATGAGCTGCACTCTGTTTGATGGAGCTAGTTCTAGTAGAAGTTGAAGGCAATCCCATACGAGTTTCGATTATAATTTAAAAGGGTTTTACTGCAAGTAATGCTGCTTTGCTGTTCTTGAATTGAAGATCTGTTTAAATTCTCCCGAAGGTACAGCTCTATTGCATGTATTTTAGCCTGATAAACGGAGCTGTTTGAGTTTATGCCAGCGAATATGGATATTTCTGAGCGAGATCCGTATACTCCAGCATCAACTCCTAGAATTGTCTTCAAACCATCAGCGTACCATACATGAGGATTGTAACCAAAATTTGGTTTATTCTGTTCCAAGTTTTGGCAATCTTGGAATGTGACTTTGAAGTTGTGGTTGAAGTTAAATCTTAGGACATTTATCTGTAAATTGAATTCCAGGTAGTTAATTTTTTTTATTTCTTGTATAATATCACTGTGAACATTCTTGGAAGTGGATTCATCTTCTGTGATGAGCAAGTAGGCATTTAAGATTGCGTCTTTCATGATCTGTAGATGTATATTTAGAATGGATTTTAATGCTGCAGTAGGGGCTGTTTTCATTGCATCAGTTGTACAAATTACAAATACAGGCAAGTCTGTAGCTTGTTTAGAAGCACCTGCTCTTATTTTTGATTTGTTTTTTGCCCCGTCCTCGTATGTAATTATAGGCCTTTTTATTGCTTTGTACATCCATATTATGACATTTTTGGATGTAGTCCAAAAATAATTAATGACCTCCTGGAGTTGTCTATGGTGTTGATAAGAAAAAAATTCCATCTAAGTTTTTCATCTAGGGTGACGCCTATTAGGTATGAGAATTCTATTCTATTGTTTCTTTGTGAATATACCTATGGGTTTTTATGACATTAAGTCCCCCCAGTCAGCAACTAGGTTTAACGCTCTCTGTAGTCGATCTGAGATTGTGTCTTCAAATTTTCCTGTGAGTATGTTAAGCAGTTCGTTAACTACAACGGACCAAAGCAAAGGAATCCTCCTCCTTGCGGGCATACTTTTGTAGCTAATCTGCTTAGTTTTTTGCTTCTTTGTAACGCTTTAATTATTTTGTCTTCTAGCATGCATTTTATTCATTTACATGTAGTACTTTTTACTCCTATTTTTTCGATCCCTCTGTAAATCTGGAGTATTATCAAAGGCTCCCTCGATATCCAGGAAGCAACCAACCGCAAGCTCTTTGTCTCTGACAGTTTTTTTTCAATTCTTGATGTTAGATGAGTGGTTGATTTTCCTGGTTGATAGGCAAATTAATTTTTATAAAGGGGGCTTGTTTGGAGCGCTCCATCTTTCATATGCCTTTCAACTACATTTTCCATAGGAAGGAAGTAAGGCTTATGAGTCTATCACGGAGTAGTTCTGACGGTCTGCAGTAAGTATTTATAGGACTTTCTTTCAGTCATTTGGTATGTTACCCCATGCAAAGCTAGCTCTAAATAGGTTGATTAGTAAGGGTAGCAGGTATGGGTAACCGGCTACACATTGCGACTTTTTCTTGTGGGGATACCTGAAAAGTCGAATGTACCTTAATAATCCCACCACCATATCCCAATTGTAAGAAAACACCCAGCAGCAGATAGCCGCGATACCTCGCAGCATGTGTCAGCTGTCCGCGAGTTTTACAAAGTTTGCGTATTCTATTGCAGGAGTGCGAACGACGAGACGGGCACATCTCGACGATGTCATTTTAAAAAAACATTAATTTCAATAAACGTTTATTACGTTTAAATAATTATTAACAAAATAACATTTTAAGTTCAATTTCTCTTCATGTTTCAAATGTGCAAAAATGTATGGACCACACTGTAGAACCAAGTTACTTCTAAATTTAAAACCGGGTTTGTTGTATGACTAGTCAGTAATTCTAAGAAATAATTTCAATAAAGAAAAACAATTGAACTTTCATTCTTGTTTAATATAATATTCTTTCGGATGCATTTCACGAATTGAATATTTATATTTATATTAAAAAAATTCTAAAAAGACTATCGGCGTCATCTGCAAATGAAGGTGGTCATATCATATCCATTGATTACTTTCAATTACAGTTCGGTTTGATGATGATATCCCACTTTCAGCAGCAAGCCCATCAATATTTGAACGTGAGGCTCCAATCATCTTCTTTGCCGCTTTAGAAGATAGATTTTTGCATCCCAACGAATTAAGTTTCCCTCAATTACGGTTACTTTTCAAATTGACATTTAATGTCTTCATTTCACTGTAGTTTAAAAATTGCAGAAAGCATGTCCAATGTCCATGCTTATTTAAATAAAATAGAATTGTACTTTTATAATGTTCGTATTGAGGACGGTAATTGAAAGTTAACATCTTCGTACATTGGATTATAAATTCCGTACCATTTATTTGAACAGACTTTCCGATCTTGGGTCTATCCAAGGAACTTCTTTTTGCCACCGCCCGGCCCGTAGGACAACAAGATAGTAATATCACAGCTAGTAATGGCATTTCACCTAAAAATATTTACCACGTGCAATAATTCTGTTGATTGAGTGTAATTACACACACACATCAGGCTCTGGTGCAGTTTCAAATTAATGTACAGTGGAAGTCGGAAAAATATGTACTTTTCAATTTTGGTTAGAGGTCAAGTAAAAATGTGTTATCTCAAGGACTTAGGATTTTATAAGATTATCCATACCTATGTATATTAAAAAAAGTGTTTTTTTTTTCGAATATTTGTATTTGGAATGAAATAACTGCTTATACCCATGCACGCTGTGTTGAAATTAAAAAAAAATTGGAGGTTTTGTGATGGAACGTTCATACAATTCACATTTACTTTATTGTATTTCGTGCTGTTACTCATTATATATATATTTTAAAATAAATTTGCACGACTGAATCGCACGTACTGGCTCTTATTTGCGGTTACAGCTTTAAATACAATTTGAAAAGTATTAAAAGAATTTAAAAGTTTTTATTCGATTTTTTTTTGACTTTTGATTGCTTGAAAAAAGTACGTAAAATAGTTTCCAGGCGAAAATTTAAACGCCATTTAATTTTTTTCAAAAAATGTGAAAAATATATTTTTTTAATCGTAGGAACGGTTTTTAAATAAAACTGTTTTTATTTAACAACTTTTTTTAAAAATAAAAAAAATGATTCAAGAATGGAAACTTAAACACAAAAATAACTTACATTTAAAAACAAAACTAAAAAAAAAATATATATTTAAAAAAAAATATTAAAAATAAAAAAAAAAAGTTATTCGAAAACATTTTTATTCCGAATTGGTTTTGTTATCTATATTTTCCTTAATATCCAATAGATGTATTGTTGTTAAATAGCACCCTGAAAGTTTTATCAAAATCGTTAGAGCCCTTTTCGATAAAATCAAACTTTTTGTTATTGTATGCAGGTACCGTTATTTTTCCACCTAAAACAAAAATAAAAAAACTTCCCCGAGATACTACCTAATAAATACTAAATACCAAGTTTAAAGCAAATCGGCCCATCCGTTTAGGCTGTAGAGGTGCAAACAGACAGATTCACAGACTCCGGACTCACTTTCTTCGACTTCTCTATCATCGTTATATCATGTTTGATTGTTATATTGCTTATTAAACAAACCACATTAAAAAAATTTGCGAATACATTCTCAGCACAGACTCAAGAATTCTATAAGGAGAAAAGCTGTGTTTTACCCAAACTTTCTTCACCTATCAAATTGTTGCAACTCCAAGTAAGTTAATTTCTGTGTGTAGCCACATTGTGTGCAGTGATGTATTGCCATCTTCCGTCATTGTGTGCAGCATCTATTTCAATTTTATTTTATGTCCTTCTATTTTGACTCCTGCTGTAAATACGTGTTTTCTCACTGAGAAATGCATTTGTGCAGAAAAATCAAAGAAATACCTTACTATGTCATTGAGCATCATGCAGGTGGCTCTTAGCTCTTAGCAAATTTCACATTGCACCAAGTTGAAGGTACATTTTTAAGTTTCAGTATGTCAATGTTAGCTTACCGCCAGTTACTAGAAACTGAAATATCTACTCTCACAGAACGGCGTGCAACGGAAAGCTTATTTATTTTCCTTAAATGGGAATCCGTCTTTTTGAGAGTTTGAGAGAAGTAGCTATTATATTATATTAAATAGCTACGTTTTAAAATGTCAGTGTTTTGTTCTGCGACAGGTAAGAAAAATAAACTGTTGAATATAAAATGTATTTTAATTTACCAGGAGAGCTGCAGCGCAATGTATTTTGCATTTCTGATGCAGTAAACTTATCGACCCCGTATCGTGTATTTTTACTTGCGATGAAAGGTACTATAATGCAAGTTATGGATTTGTGCAAAAAAAAAAAACTAACAATCTACATCACGATAGTAGAGAAGTTGAAAAAAGTGGGTCCGGAAATTCCGTCCGTCTGTCTGCCTGTCTGACTGTCTGTTCGCGCCTCTACAACCTAAACAGATGGGCCCATTTGTTGAAATTTGGTATTTAGTATTTATTAGGTAGTATCTCGGGGGGTGTTTTTCATTTTTTCTCTAAGTCGAAAAATAACGGTACCTGCCATATAATTTTTAACAAAAAGTTTGATTTTCTAGGAAACGGCTCTAACGATTTTGATAAAACTTTCAGGGTGCTAGTTTTTTAAACAATACATCTTTCAGTTAGAATAATTTTTTCGAAATTTGTTCTATAACGGTACCTCTCAATTAATGATTTTTTTCATATGCGGTTTTATCGTAAACTGTTATCCCGATTTCAATAAAAAATTTGCACACAGGAAGTTATTTATATTTCAATTATTATCGCATTTTAAAACTTTCGAAAACTTTTTTTGTTTTTTTTTTAATTAAAAAAAAATTGGTTTTCGAATTATTTTGAAAATGGATGGATTGCATTTTTTTAAATAATATATAATGACATATACTAGAAAAAAAAATTAAATAATTTTTTCGAAAAGATTTTCAAAAAAACGACTTTAAAAAAAAAACTGGTAGAAAGATTTTCAATGTTTTTTTCCTCGATAGACATTTAATTTTCAAATTTTATTGCATACTTAGTTTTTTTCGAGAAAACTCTTAAACTAATTAAAAAATGAAAGAATTTTCTAAAAAAAAATATTTTTTTTTATTTTAATAAAATGTGTGGTTTTCAATCTGGCAATACTTTTTTCGGAGTTGGTCTTTTTGACAGCTGTCACTTGATTTATGCTCAGTTTGGTTTGCCATTTCATAATGAATAGATTTTATTACCAAATTTTCGGTAGAGCAAAGTATCGAAGAAGACCCGAATGAGTCCATTCGACATCGCGCTCAACAATTGGAGATCTGCCCATCCACTTTATGGAAGATTTTGCGGAAGGATCTTGGTTTCCCGAAATCATTTTTAAAACATAATGCAAACACTTTTGTTTATAAAAAGCTTAATTCTTGGCCATAACATTTAACTTTATGCGTTTTATTTCTTCTTGAAAACCACACGTCTAAAAAAACACACCCTATATATTATACACATGAACATATGCAGCCACTAAGCAATTATCTAACATAAGAACAAGTTCGTGCGACCCAGTCGTGCATTTTTTTAAACATCGGTTTTTATTTAACAACTTTTGTTAAAAATTAAAAAAAAAAAATGCAAACTTTAGCACGGAAATAACCTTAATTTAAAACCAAAATTAAATGAATTTTTTAATAAATTAAAAAAAAAATATTAAAAATACAAATAAAAAGTTTTCGAAAAGATTTTAAATTGATATTACTTAGGCTACCTACATCTTCGTGAATAGCAATTTTGGTTGTAGTCGGTTAACCAGTTCTTGAGGAAGTCCAATAAAAAAAACCGTCCTATGGAAGGTACGGTTTTAGCCCACCATTTTAATTATTTTTTTACCAAAACATAATACTTACCAACAATAGCACACTGATTAAATTCAATACAAAATGGCGGCTGAAGCTCCACCACGATTTTCCCAAAAACCAAAATTTAGACTACTAATGACTAATGTAATAAAAATAACAAAAACGTAAATAACATTTGATTTTTGCGAAAAAATTATAAGTGACGCAAAGAACCTAACCATTTTGGCGATCGATTTAAAAGAGCAAAGAATAGTTGATAATCAAAAAGAACTATCAAGAAATTGACAACCAACTATCACCTTAGCCGATTCCACGCCAGAATAACCTTATTCTGAATTGATAAGAAATCTTATAATCTTTCTTTCTGTAAGGAGATTCCCTCTATCATTTTCCATTTTCCCAAAGCTTACTATACATTGAATGAATTATGTCGAAAACCCTGTTAATTAATCCATTGTATCCGATTGTAACAACATGTGGTATAAATAAGCTAACGCCGTAAAAAAAGACAGAAATTGAGTTGAGGACAGGGTTACTTTTGGGACTCTTTTGCGACATTTTAACTCCTTTTTGAAGCCTGGACTCCAGGACGCCACTTTTCTAAAATAATCGAAAATGGAATCCTTTTACAAATTAAGGACTCAATTAATTTTGGTATACAAGTAGTACACAATTTTCGTTGAATACTTTTCTTCTGCATTTGACTGCATTTCTTCTGTGAATCAAGCCTTGATTTTGCTTGAAATCGTTAATTTGAAAAACCATTTGAAAGTTTTTTTCCACTTTTATATGATTTTACTAAAAAAAAATAACATTACCCTATTGCAGCGCTTGTGGTAACAGTATGTTTTTCAAAACTAACGTTGAAAAAAAATATGTACCTATTTAAAAAAATCAATGTTTTCTGCCCTAAATGTATATTAAAAAAAATAAGCAGGTCGAAGATTGGGTTCCTGACACAATTTTGGCTCAGAAGTCAGAACTATATGTAAAATTATCCAAACAATTAATATTTATAGACTTTTCATTATTTGTTTATTTTGTTATTATAAACAAACTGAAATATTTAAAATTTTTACGTTTAATTATTTGTTAAAAAAAAATTATATTAATAAAATTAATCAAAATATAATTTTTGATACCTAATTATGTATGTAAGTTTTTCTTATAGTTTATGTAAGATTTTTTTTTTAGCCGGGACTCTTTTTTACTCCTTCAAAAAAAATTCAGAGGTAACCGTGGTACCATCAACCATTGGTGTACTTAGCCAGTGTTTTGCAAATGCAACAAAAACCAGGTGTTCGAGATATTTGCATTCTTCAATTCGAACAGGCGGTTCCCAGGTAATGCATACAGGATACAGGTGGTCTCATGCAACATGAAAGATGCCAAAGGATGAGTTGAAGAGGTAACGAGTCAGGTGGACTCTAAGTTACTCCAACATAGCTCATTAAGGAGGCAAGATCTAGACTTAAACTCTCAACCATTTCTGTGTGTATGTTGTTAATCTGCAAGAATGAAAGGAACCTACAGTTTACCGCCGAGTCCGAATGGCTAGTTTACTTTTGGAGGTATTGTCAGTTCTTCGAGGCAGCACCCTGGGAAAGAAGGTGGCTATGAGCTGGATTCGAACTCATTCGCTTAGCAGTCCGACACACTAACCACTAAACCACAGGGCACTATACCTATATAAATATTACAACAAAAGTTTACTGAAATTAAGTTAACATAATCTAACTTACTTAATTTCAACTAAACTCTTTATTGTATCTTGAGATGGATCCTTAACGATAAATTTTTAACTTTTTTAGAATCTAAATCTAATTTAAAATACGAAATTCTTTAAAGACGGGTTTTCGCAATGTATTCAATAGAGCACTGTTTTAGAAATATGCCTTCCTGCATCTAATCTCAAAAAAAATGTTTGTTAGTTCCTATTGCGCTTCGAATAACACCAGAATATTTTTGTGGGTAGCTGGGAAAATGTTCAGAAGAAGCTTTTTTTCCATTTTGTTTCTTTTATTTTTTTTTTTTTTGAAAAAAAAAATTAGTTTTGAGGTGGATCCGGAATCCATTAGATTCTGCATAAGTTTTGAAAAGCCATCCAACATCCAACAACTTGCTGCAATCCGTACATGTGAGAATGAGAGTAAAGTTTTGTGTGATTCATCAACGGGGGTTTTCATGGAAGCGGAGAAGCTTTCCAGAATGCCGTGGTCGTCACAGATGATCAACGAAACGAATGGCTGAATTTATGAATGTGCGGGTGACTGTAATGGTCGAGGAGGAATGGGTTTTCAGCTGGGAAAGCCACTCTTGACAGAGCTAGCCCAGCGAGTTGTGTGTGTTTAGAAAAAAAAGTTTCGAGAAGAATAGAAAGAAACTTTTCTTTCGAAGCCGGAAAAATATTTGGTAATATTACAACGAAAAAAAAGAAAGGAAGAAAGAAGAAAGAAAGGAGTACTGTCGAGGAGCGATTGGGACTTTAAAAGGAGACAAATTACTAAGCAGGGAATACACGATACAATCATCGTACTAATAATCGTACCGACTTGACAACGCATGCGATATTTGTAAAGGGTCCGCCAAATAACTTCTTTTTTTTTTTTTTGAAAATGCTTCATCAACATCGAGTGTAGCTTCGGCTGTGTGGCACGTAGCGCCGTCCTGTTGAAACCAAATGTTGCCAATATCCTTCTCTTCAATTTTTGTGAACAAAATCGGCATCTTCTCTAAGTCGATCGAAGGCAGTAATGTCGCAATATTTCAAATCAGACATGAGCTAAGTGTTACCATTCACGAAATAAGCACTAGTTGAAAAAAAGCGTTAGATGGCGGACCCGTCATATGTAACGGGTGATTTTTTAAGAGCTTGAAAACTTTTTTTTAAAAAAAAACGCATAAAATTTGCAAAATTTTATCGGTTCTTTATTTGAAACGTTAGATTGGTCCATGACATTTACTTTTTGAAGATAATTTCATTTAAATGTTGACCGCGGCTGCGTCTTAAGTGGTCCATTCAGAAAGTCCAATTTTGGGCAACTTTTTCGAGCATTTCGGCCGGAATAGCCCGAATTTCTTCGGAAATGTTGTCTTCCAAAGCTAGAATAGTTGGTGGCTTATTTCTGTAGACTTTAGACTTGACGTAGCCCCACAAAAAATAATCTAAAAGCGTCAAATCGCATGATCTTGGTGGCCAACTTACCGGTCCATTTCTTGAGATGAATTGTTCTCCGAAGTTTTCCCTCAAAATGGCCATAGAATCGCGAGCTGTGTGGCATGTAGCGCCATCTTGTTGAAACCACATGTCAACCAAGTTCAGTTCTTCCATTTTTGGCAACAAAAAGTTTGTTAGCATCGAACGATAGCGATCGCCATTCACCGTAACGTTGCGTCCAACAGCATCTTTGAAAAAATACGGTCCAATGATTCCGCCAGCGTACAAACCACACCAAACAGTGCATTTTTCGGGATGCATGGGCAGTTCTTGAACGGCTTCTGGTTGCTCTTCACTCCAAATGCGGCAATTTTGCTTATTTAAGTAGCCATTCAACCAGAAATGAGCCTAATCGCTGAACAAAATTTGTCGATAAAAAAGCGGATTTTCTGCCAACTTTTCTAGGGCCCATTCACTGAAAATTCGACGTTGTGGCAGATCGTTCGGCTTCAGTTCTTGCACGAGCTGTATTTTATACGGTTTTACACCAAGATCTTTGCGTAAAATCTTCCATGTGGTCGAATAACACAAACCCAATTGCTGCGAACGGCGACGAATCGACATTTCACGGTCTTCAGCAACACTCTCAGAAACAGACGCAATATTCTCTTCTGTACGCACTGTACGCATTCGTGTGGTTGTTCAATAAAGTAAACTGAGTGCGAAACTTGGTCACAATCGCATTAATTGTTTGCTCACTTGGTCGATTATGTAGACCATAAATCGGACGTAAAGCGCGAAACACATTTCGAACCGAACACTGATTTTGGTAATAAAATTCAATGATTTGCAAGCGTTGCTCGTTAGTAAGTCTATTCATGATGAAATGTCAAAGCATACTGAGCATCTTTCTCTTTGACACCATGTCCGAAATCCCGCGTGATCTGTCAAATACTAATGCATGAAAATCCTAACCTCAAAAAAATCACCCGTTATATAGTGCATCTTCAAAAAACTGAGATCACAACGCTAGTCTAAAATTATATTTTTGTCCTCTACCTACTTGGACAAAGCTCTTTAGAGAACTTTTTCGAATACCCTGCTGATATTATTTGGTATAAAAGGCTTATCGAACAGTGATTTTTAAGATTGGAATTATCGTTTATTTGTACTTGTGATTATAGGTAGATACTATAATGCAAGTTATGCATTCGTGCAAATTAAAAATTTTGAGATAACAATCAAATATGATATTATGGTGATAGTCTGTCTGTCTGTCTGTACGGATGTATTTTGGACTGCAGCCTAAACGGTTGGGCCAATCGTTTTCATATTTTGAACTTAAGGTTCTTTTGACATTCTACAGAGGAATTTTTTTAAATTTATTTTGGCTCAAAAATTAACGGTACCTACCTGTCATATAACTGTTATGTAAAAGCTTATTTTTCTCTAAAATTTTTATAAAAAAATGTTTTGGTGAAAAAAAGTTTAATATGCTGGGCTAAAAACAGTACCTCCCATAGGACCGTTTTTTTTCTTCAACTTTCTCGAAAACTGGTAATACGATTACTATTAAAACTGATATTCAAAAAGATATAGGTAGCCCAAGTAATTTTGCACAATTTTTTTGGAAATTTTTTTTTGGTAGTTTTAATATTTTTTTTATTTTTTTTTTGTTTTTTTGAAAAATGAATGTTTTAAAAACGGGTAAGTATTTTTTTTTAATTTTGTTTTTAAATGTACGTTATTTTTGTGCTTAAGTTTGTATTCTTGAATTATTTTTTTTGAATTTTTTAAAAAAAAGTTGTTAAGACGTTTTATTTAACGGTTCCTACGATTTTGAAAAAAAATCAAACTTTTTTAAATTTCCTAAACAAATAAAATGGCATTTAAATTATTTCATCCAATTCAATTTAACGTACTTAATTCCAACAATCAAAAGTCACAAAAATCGAATAAATGAATTTGATGTTCACTTTAATTTTCTTTAATTTTATTCTACAATGTGACACATATGAGCAAGTACGTACGATCCAGTAGTGCAATTATTTTTTTTCTTGGAAGAGTATGCACAACAGCTGTCTTCAAGCTTACTGGATAATATGCATTATTGAGCTGTGTGTTATGTCTATTCCATCCTCAGGGAGATGCCGTAGTATATTATTGGTTATACCGTTGACTCCCGCTGGCTTCTTTTTCCTTAGTGATTTGAAAATCATTTAGAGTATTGGAATTCAACCTTCGAGAGAAGCGGGAAACTTTGTCCCTTCTTGCTCTTCCATAATGGTAGCATTTACCAACCACCAACCACTAAATCACGGCACACTACGTTTAGATCCATATCTAAATCTCGTGGTTGTCTATCGAATGGGTCTTCAAAATCAACCAACAAAATGGGCATATGTGGTTTTTTTCATTCTGATTCCTATGCTCTAAAATGAAGGTATGGTTGATTTTTTGGAATCCTTAACAGCTCTATTGTTTTTCACAAACGCACATCCAAAACCACTCAACAATTCTAATGGTTTATGATATCAACTCTATTGAAAGTTTCCAAGTTCGTTTACCACTTCTCCCCTCGTAGATGGGCGAATATCCGATATCCCTGCAATGATGAGGGATTTGATTATCTCTGATAAGATGGAAGTTGAGAATCGTTGAGTACAGCAATCTAAACCCAAAGTCTCCCATTTTTTCCAGTACTTTGAAGGATCTCGTCCCGTTTTGAATTTTTTTACTAATTTCTTCTTCTTATTCTCATATACCTAATGTTGTCCTTGAACATCGTAAATCGATTTCGGTAAAGGAATCTCCTCCTAGACCTTTTTACTTGCGATTATAGGGATTATAAGGCAAGTTTAGGAAACAATGAAACATGGCATTGCGATCATAGAGAAGTCTAAAAAAGTGATCGAGAAAAAATGTCTGTCTGTATGTCTGTCTGTCAGTATGTATAACGAGCTGCAGCCTAAACGGCTTAGGCAATTATTTTCAAACTTGGTGTGTGTAATTATTTTGGCATTCCCCAGAGGGGAAATTGAAATTTAATTTTTAGGCCTAAAATGACGGTACCTGCCATATGACCGTTTAGGAAAAGCTTATTTTTCTCGAAAACGGTAACTACTCGTTGAAATTCTGTCAAATTTTATATTTGAGAAGATCTAGGTAACCCAATTTATTCTGTATATCAACATTTTCAAGAACTTTTTTTTTCTAATAAAAATTAATTTTTGAATTTTTTTTTTTTTGAAAAATCAATGTTTTTAAAACTAATCAAAAAAAAAATATTTAAAATTTTATAATCATATGTATAGTAATAAACTCTAAAAACTGCATACCAAAGTTAAAAAAAAAAAACAAAAAACTAAAAATGAAATATAGGATTTTATCAAAACCGGTCCTATAATTTTCGAAATAATTTTTTTGTAAATTCTTTGTTATTTAAGACGTGTGATGGCGTACTTCATTTTAACTAAAAACCGTTGTGGTTTGATACTTTTTATAAGTTCAAACTGTGTAATTTTCAACGTAAATGTTACTTGTTTCTGTCAAAGATTTTGCTTTCCAATGTAATTAGGCACATAAGAGCAAGGACGTACGACTCAGTCGTGCCCATTTTTTTCTTTTAAACAGACATTTTAAAAATATCAAATGCTAATTAATGTTAAAATTGTATACCTATATACAATTTAATTTTAACTTGAATCGCCCATATGCTCGAAATCCGAGCACATGAGTTTGTATCTAAAATTATTTAAAATTTATACTCATTTTATCTATATTCATGTTCACGTATTATAATATAGATTCCCCAGGAAAAACATGAAATAATAATTTAGAGGAAATGTTTGCTACAGTTCTTCAAAGCGATTAAAATTAATCGTATTACTTTTTGATTGTACTATACAGCAATAGCACGATTACCTTCCCCTGCCATGGCCTCGTTTTATTTGTTTGATGTGAAAATCATTTTAACCATAATTACTCTTGGAATCATTCATACTATGAAGTATTAAAATATTTTCTTATTACCAACACCGAACTTGGAAGCATGCATGATTCCCCTCGTCAGTGTATCTTTGCCCTTAATTTTAATTCTACAAAATCATCACTCATCTGAACTTCCCATATCTACCAAGCGAATGCTCTAATCTAAATTTGAAAGCAAAAAGTATCTAAAAGATAGATTCCGGAGAAGCATTAGGAAAGTGGAAAAAGTTGTCTGATTCCATCACTTCTGGCCTGTGATTTAGGGCGATTATCTTGAATTTTTCCTCCAAGCATTGTCTTCCCTCGACCATAACTCCAAGCATCCATTTATGCACAATCGCGCTCTGCGCATGGCCAAGTACTTGCTTCAAGTGCACGATAATGACAAAGCGAATCCAAGGCCCAAAGCCAGCTCCTAGCTGCATCACATCCAAAGATGCATCTTGCCTCGCCTCCTTCAATGAAATGCACAGTCATCTACGATGAGAATGGAAGATTTTAGTAGCGCTGCTCGCTGAGGTCACATTTTCGATTTCATTTTCCTCTGAAGAATTTGCTTGCAACAAAAACCAGGCGCTTTTCAGCTTTGCTCCAACATAAACAACATTTGCACGTTCGTCGATGAAAAAAAAGAAGAGCTCTCGACGCTTGTGAACTTTTTTGTCGGTTTGACGCGCCTGACTTGCTAATTTCTCCAGGATGATGAGCACACTCGGTATATTTTGCTGTTGGAAGTCGTGTCGGCTAAGGTGAAATGTCCCACACACACGCATTCTGTGCCGGAATGGAAACGGGTGGTGGCGAGGCTTCAGAAAAAGATGGAAAGTTTTGCATTTTAATTTCGCGCCTAAGCTTTGTAAATCCTTCTTCTTGAACTTAGTCAAGAGTTATGCTTGTTTTTTTTTTCGGTTCATTTTAATGGAAAAAACTGAATTCTTTTGCAGCAATTTACGTGCGGCTAGTTTCACTGCAGAGCATGGCAGCACGCATTGTAGAGTTGTTTTGGTAGTAACAACGTAATGGCATGTGACGGTTCTAGTAAGAATGAGTTCAAAAAAATAGTGACAATTCTCACGATTTTTTTGTTCTTCTGTGGGGCACTTAGGCTGATGTCATTAGTTTTTGCTTTCTTGTGGTCGTGCTTTGGGCCAATTTGTGTCGAGACATTGTGGTGATTTCAAGTGAAATTGTGTGCTCAATAGGTGGCTTGACTACTGGATACTGGTGGTAAGGTAGTAAGGAAGGAGTTTAATGATGTGGTAACTTAATAAGGGTTATGGAGTCAAAGAGGGTACCTCATAGTCACAGTCATGTTATTAATAAAAGGGAAACCGCTAAATGTAGAGCGTGAAGAAAAATTAAAGCACCAACATTTCTTAACAATTGTTTTTAATTTTTCGAAGAAAAAAAAATGTGGGGAAAACATTTCCATGTGAAGTAACGTCGGTTGGTTTTCGGATAAAAAAGCAGGAAAAATATAGTTGACCGTTTCTTGAGTGTTTTCTATTTCCGTTTAAGAATAGCACAGCAAATATTATTCTTTCTTCAACTTTTGACTCTGACTGTAATATTTATCCAGGCTGCCACCCTTTATGAAATTAATGTTTGCAATTAACCGTGATGAAGATCAAAATATTGTTTTAGTAATATGTAGCATATTTTTACTTGCGATTTATAGGAACTATAAGGCAAGTTATGCGTTCGTAAAAAAAATTCTAAGAATCAAACATGACATTAAGATAATAGGGAAGTCGAAAAAAGTGGGCCAAGTGGTCTGTCTGTCCGTATCGATTCCGACGGCCTAAACGGTTGGGCCGATTTGATTCAAACTTGGTATATAGTATTTTTAGAATATTCTACCTGACTATTTTTCGAATTGGCATTCTAGCTCCAAAAATAACGGTATCTGCCATATAACTTTTAAAGAAAAACTTATTTTTCTCCAAAACGGCTCCTACGATTTTGATCAAACTTTCTGAATGGTGTTTTTCTATGCAAAATCTATCTTCTTGTTTTAATGGATTTTTCAGAAAAAAGTTTTATAACGACCGGATTTTTGAAATTCACACTTTCTCGTTAACTAATTGACGGATTTTGATGAAATTTTCAAAATATGTAGTGTTTTATGATTTAAATAATATTGCTCATACAATTTTCAAAAACATTTTTTTTAAATTTTTAATATTTTTTTAAAAAACTTATTTTGTTTTTTGAATATTTTGTAAACGAATATATATATTTTTTTTAATTTTACTCCTAGTATAAACTAAAGATTTCTTTAAATTAACATACTCAAAAAAAAAATAAAAATAAAAAAAAACTTGTCGAACGATTTTGAAATGAAAAAATCATAAAATAGAAAACAGCAAAAGAAATAAGATGGCTTACAACATTAATTCCAAAAAAAACGTTAAGCCTGCCGAGCTTAATCAAATCGAGTTATCCGAATTTGCTTGTATACAAATACCTAAATCCTGATCCAATTCAGATGTAATCCTTGTACAAGTAGTATGTGTTGTTTTTTTTACAAACATTTAAAAATTATGTGTGGGCCCATTGGACCCATGACTTTAGTAAATGGCTTAATGGTTAAGCTACTATCTTAAAGATTAGGATAAGTATTTTTTTCTGTCTTAATAATTTGTTGTTTTTTTATAGAAATGTTACCGTCCTGATCTAAAAATGAATTCAGTTATTTTATTTTTCCAGTTTCATGGTTTTACTATGGACATTGGCTTATATTAATGAATAAATATTAGTTTAATTACTTACCGCAATCATCCGATGCACATTCTGACTTTAGATTTGGTAACTCATCTTCTACCTTTCACTTGCCTAGAGCTGTTATATCTGGCTCATTGAACAGACGTATTGTGATTTGAAACACTCGGTGTTTCGTGTGGGGCTAAGTGCAGTATAGGTCTACTGCTAAAGGAGTAGGGTGGCAGCACTGATTCACGGAACGAATATACAGTTGTCAGCCAAACAGTTTAGTGGTTTAGAAGTAACAGACAAAGATCACATCGTCGAATAAAATTTAAAAAAAATAACGTAGAAAAATAACTTTATTTTAACTTAAAAAAAAGTGTTAAAACCACAACACTTAACGGTTTTTAGTAAAATGGAGTACGCCATCACACGTTTTGTATAGTAACAAATTTATAAAAAAAAGTAGGTATTTCGAAAACTGTAGGACGGATTTCGATAAAATCCTGTTTTTTTTATTTTTAGTTCTTTTAAAAATTTTTTTTTTGAAATTTTGGTAGGGTTTTTGAGAGTTTATTAATATTCATGTAATTTTAAAATTTAAAACAATAGTTTTTGATTATTATTTATTAGACAATATTCCAAAAAGCCATTACCGAGAAAGCCAGAAATTAAAAAAACCATTATGTGAAAGGTACCGTCAATAGAGTTTTCCCGTAAATTTGGTTCTGATAAATAATAATAGATAGTACCAACAAAAAAAATCTCAAAAAATTTAATAAAAATCGTTGAAGCGGTTTTCGAAAAAAATAAGCTTTTCCTTAACGGCTGTATTACAGGTACCGTTATTTGTAGGCCTAAAAATACAATTACAATTTCCCCTATGGGAAATGCCTAAAGAAACACACACACCAAATTTGAAGATAATCGCTTAAGCCGTTTAGGCTGCAGCTCGTTATACATACTGACAGACAAACAGACAGACATAAATTTTTTGCCACTAACTTTTTTAGACTTCTCTATGGTCGTTATGTCATGTTTGATTGTTATCTAAATTTTTTTTATATTCCCGAATCCTAAACTTGCCCTATAGTCCCTATAATCGCAAGTAAAAAATGTTGTTCGTGCAACTTCTAACCAAGACCTCGCCTGCCACTATGAACATTTTGGCAGCTGGGACAGCTTTATTGGTATTAACCTTTGATATAGCTAGCTCTATTTACATCAGAATTGTTCATTCTGATTACAATGGAATTCGGTTCGACATAGCAGTTTTGTACAGGCTGCTAAAACAGTTTTTCACAATCTCAGTATCGACTGCAATTTTACCACGATATTCCTTTGATCTTTGCTTTTGACGTACTGAAAATTGAGAATATGAATTTGATGACCACGATAAATTGTCAATACGAAATTTGTGATTTTCAGTACGATGTTCCTTTTTGTTTGCTGTTGTCGAATTGACAATTACGATTATCCATAAAGTTGTGAAAATGATGTTCGGTACCGCGAGCGCTACAAGCAAAATTCAAATGACTTTATATATTCCCACAAATTCCATTTATATCACTTTAGCTGCCACAAATCTTCCTAACTCTTCATTATGGTATATTTTCCTTAACCGTGACAGCAATCTCTGACATCCTTTTTCCCCGTTTTCTAACTTTCCCTCTCAATATACTCAAGTCCATTCAACCTTAAAAGCATTTCTTTTTCGAAAATTTTCTTGTTGCATCCACAAGCAATAAGAACCTCTAACTGATGGCCCTGGCGAACTCATAAGATACAAATGATGAACAAAATACAAAAAACCAGTTGCAAATTTTCACCGTATTTTCCGGAGCTGAAGCTAGTGTATAAAGTCAGCCCTGCCCTTAACAACCGTTGTTTTCGTTTCTATTTGCATTGTTTTGTTCCATCTCATTGGTTATTTTTCCGTTTCCACTATACAAAGTGTTGAACTCTTCAACCTCAAGTACCACTATTGGCAATCTTAGCTCCTTTATACAACGAACACCTGTATTGTTGTTTAAAAAAAAAAAAATATATATATATACAATATAAACAACCGAAAGTGGCAATCCATCTGAGCTTCGTTGATGACGACGACGCGACGGACGGTGCCATATGAAGAAGACAGGTGGATTTCATAAGAAAGTCATTTCTAGCGACAGTACTCCCAGCTCTCACATTCGTTTCCCGATTCACAACCCATTTCTTTGAATGTGGAACTGTGAGGCCGCGTATGAAAAGGGCAAACCTACCTACTTCCAATTCCACTATCCATGAACAATGAGTGCACTTTGAATCGAGGAAACGAGAGAGAGGAGAGAGAGAGAGAGAGACAGAGAGAGAGAGATTTACAGCTAGCTTTGTGTTCATAGTATGCATATCACAAAATAACTTCTGTGGAACACATATTTGACATACCAACCAACAATGATAAGAAATGTTAAATTTTCGTAGGGAATATACAAGAAATATATTTGCCTCCATTATACAGAGCTAAAATCTATAAGACTTATATTCGCCTACGGTACTCCAGTTAGTTACTTGCGTTTACTTGATACAATCCAGAAGATTGCATTGAAAATGAAAGGGTTCAGTACCCTTGCTTATTTCGAACATAGTTATAATGTTGAGTATAGAGAATCATTCTATAGCCGCACTACACGAATGTGGAATGCCTTAATCAGCCCGATTTTTACCACTCGTTTTAATTCACTAATTTTAATAAAATCAGTGATCTATACTGCACAGCTTGATTCCTCTTTAACAATTTTAAAATGCTGATAAGCTTTGTACTTAACTTGAAGCTTTAAGACTATAATATCGCAAATCTGCAAAATCCTTTCCTGGTCAATAACATCTATACAGCCTGAAAAAATTCACCTTTAAAAATCTACCTCCCTAAGGCAAGATCCACAAAAATGAATGAAGACCATGCTGCATGAGTGATAGAAATGAGCTTGGCTTTTACCAATTCCTTTGCCCGATGTAGGATAGATACAAATGCAAGCCTGGATCTACGTACCATTCAACAGTCACACTTACCATTCCCATTTAAAACATTTGGCTGGCTCTGGAACCTACCTTGGGTTGGTATCTGCAATGTTTGTTTTGGTAGCACGCTGACTGCACTGAAAGTTGTGACGGGCCAAGAAGAAGAATAGGTCTATAAAAGAATTTACGCCACTATCATCTGGCATCAGTTATCTGTTGCCTCTGCTTGACGGCACTCGGGATCGTTGGTGCTGCCGTGTTTCTTTTTTTTTTTGCTTGATTTTGCTATTTCGGTGTCCATTGTGGATAGTGTGCTCCTTGTTATTGTTAGTGTTCAAACATTTATGGAATTCGCTAACAAGTGCTATCCTTAATTTAAATCTAAAAGAAACAAGAAAAAAACAACAAAAAAACACAAAAAAAAAATAAACAATGGTGCTTCAAAAAACATTCGGTATGTTCGGCAATTTAGTGGTCCTCGGCACTCTCCTGCAGCTGTGTAGAGCCGCTAGTGAGGATATCAGTGGCAATGCATCATCAGCATCAGGATCAGGTGCAACATACCAGAATGCTGGTATGCGCACCGTTTTGCGCGTTTACGACGAGTGCTCGAAATCGGAGGGAGGTTTTGTGCCTTGTTTAAAGAAGAAGACTGTTACGTTCATTGATCGGATCTCGACAATTGACGCCATTACCGTTGCCGATGGAATTAAAGTGGTACGGTTGCCAGACACGCCGATACCACGACCAGTTAGTGAAAATGAATTGGAAACGATATTACCACGGTCTATAGACGATCGTGACACAAAGTTAACGACAATGCTGATCGATCGGTTGAGCAGATTTTTTAACGGCCATTCTATGCAAGTGAACTTTCCCAAATTGACGTCGGAAGAGATCGGCCGAGGCTTGGAAGAAGGTGGGTTAACAGTGTTGTATGGATTAAAGCGAAGGGATAGTTTGGGATTTTAATGAGTAAGCTAAATAAAGTATGGGCCGATTAAGGATAATATTACCTTCGATAGTATAAAGAAGAAAATAGTTTTGGTTGGGAAATGTGAACCTATAAGAATATTCTATAGCAACATATACATAATGTATATATATAATATAACTTGCCAACCTTTGAAAGAGGTTTTTACTAACTAAGAATTATTCTTAGTTTCGATTTAAACAAAGATTAAGTTTTATGCCGATTAGAAAAAGAATATTTTTTTGTAGATTTGAGGCACCACAGGGGTAGAGCTATCCTATTATTCAGAGAAACTGAATCACAATTTTTAAAAAACGTTTTCAAGTTCAAATTCAAAATTGAATGTCAAGAGTTTTTTCTTAAGGATCTCCCAATTTTCTCATACGATATAAATAACGATAAAATTATTACAAATTAAGAGTAGGCGCTGTTCAAAAAAAAAAAAAAAAAAAAACAAAATCAAAGAAACCCGTAATGATTTTTCTAAAAAAATCCTAAATATCAAGTCAAAAACTGCTAAGAACATCTTTAAAATAAAAACAAAAAAAAAATACTTAAATAAAAACAAGATCTTATCGGAATCGCGTTTTTATAGGTTTTAAATTCTTTTAAAATTGGAGGATTAGATAGGCAACTATTTTTATTTTAATTTTTTGAAGAAAAAAATAGTAATAATAATAATAATTTGGTAAGATAGTAGGCATTAATAAAGAGTTTATACAAACTCAGCTAATCATTAAATTAAAAAACTATAAGTGAGTTATTTTAAAACTTTGAAAGTCTTCAAAAATTCTTGAAAAATAAATCTACACCAATATGTAAATATAATATATCGAAATAACAGGTTTAAGATGCACACGAAAGTTTATACGGTAGATAATTTTAACAAAAAAAAATGTTTTTAATTTTTGTTTCTGTCGGTTCCGGCTAATCTCGGAAGAACATGTACCAATTTATACGAGGCTCGCAGATTGTTGATATTCTAAAAAGTAACTTAGGATTTTCTACAAGCCATTAGATGGCGTTGGAGTCACTATTAACCTGGTTGATGGTAGATTTTATATATAAATATGTACTAGTGCGTGACAGGTAGTGCTGTTCTTGGGATTCAGAAAATGTATGTTATACCCAAAAAAACAAACCAAGTACCGAACATTTTAGAAAACGTCGATTGAAAGGGAGCTTTTGTGTGTAGTATTTTCGATCTAGAGATAATGAATATTTACAATATAACTTTAAGATTCTTTCCCAGAAAAAAATGAGATTTTTTATAATGAATTGAAGTTTTTAATATAAATTTTATTCATCACGTTGAAAAACAAACTATGAAGGATTTTTTTTATTTTTTTATTGCTGTCTTGTGATTTAATGAACTATAGGTAGAATAAAAAAATTGCTTCAGCTTAAAGAAGATAAATTTTATTCTCCGCGAAAATATTAAATTTTCTAAATTTAGTTAAAAATGTATTATTTCACGTGAGGTGCAATTTAAATTCATCAAATTCTAAAATTGAGTTATTAACTCAAATCCAAACGAAACTTCGCATACTTCCTACCTTGCACCTACTCCTAAAGCAACGCCAAGCATTTGGATTGCAGATGAATGCACTGGTACTCTTTGTTTGAATAGATATTTTAATTCAGGGAAATTCTGAATTTGTCCTCAATATTTCGTATTGCCCTAAACAAAGCCAAATAAGTGTTCTAGTATTTTTTTGATTCTCATGATTTTGTATAATAACTTTTAAAGTCTGTTTGGCCACTGTCTCTGCGCTGGCTTCTAAATCTTGAAAAATTAAAAAAAAAATTGTCCTCGGTGATTCTCATTCAGTTCGTTTATCTAAGTAATTGAATTTAATCTTCATGATTTCAAGTTAAATTACTGAGATACACGAACTGATGAGAATCACCGAGGACAATTTTTTTTTTAATTTTTTCAAGATTTAGAAGACAACGCTGAGAGAGTAGTCTATTGGTGTTTAAATGTCAATTTTAACAAAAGAGTATTAAATCGCTGGAAATTTGTAAAAGCGAGATTTGTAAATCAAGGGTTCCCATTTACTGACATTTTAAGTTTTTCATTAAATTTCGGGGATATTTATAATGCCCGTTTCTTATAAAACCGGTCTTACAGTAAAAAAAAAAAACAGAATTCATACTCTTTTTCATTATTTTATATTTTGAGAAAGGAACATTGATTTATTGAAATAAAATAGCTTTTGTTTTTTTTTCTTTTACAATTTTTTTTAATTTTCATTTTGAATAATTCTATTTCTTGTTTATAATTATTTTTTTATTTTTTTTTATTTTCCGTATTTTTAAAACTAATCAATAAATAATTTCTAAGAAACTGCATATCGAAATCCAAAATTTATTTTTTTCAAAAAAAAAAAAAAAAACAAAAAAAAAAATCCTATATACAAGAATAAGTTTCAATTTTATGTGTGCCCTTATATCTAGTAGAGTCCGGCTGGGTGGATTTTTATAATTTTTTTTAAGTGCAAGGGGACAATCCGTCCTGCCGAAGTCGATTTTTTTCAGCCAATTTTACAACCCTTTAGTAACAAGTGTTTTTCGTTAAGGTTTTCTTTCCCATTGAAATTTATTTAAAAAAATTATTTATTTCATTACAAATTAAAAAAAAAAAAATTGAATCCATAAAAAAGAGATATTCCTCTCGGGAACGGCTGCTCCAATTTTGACGGACTTTCACAGATAGATAGCTGGTGTCTTAAGGAAGCCTGGTAGCTTGGTAGTTTCTAATAATAATAATGCTGTAAAATGTATTTTAAGCCTAAGCAACGCCGGGTGGGTTTGCTATCTCATGTCGCGATATTTCTGTTCTATGTGTAATTTTTTCAACTTGATGAGGCATTGGATTGCTTTTAGCTCGATTAATAGACTCAATATTGTTTTATTGCAAAATAAATGAGACAAAGTAACGTTTGGCCGGTTCTGCTAGTATTTTATAAAAATCGTGCAACATTTTTTTAAATACGTCTTTCATAAGTTTTTTATTATTTGAGATATGTGATGGTGTACTCCATTTTTTACTTAAAATTGTTAAGGGCTGTGGGTTCTTAATACTTTTAATAAGTTTAGAAAAATGAAAAATATAAATAAGCTTGATAAACTAATAATAATAAATATAGGTTTTTTTTTTTTTTAAAGGACGGGTAGATTTTGAGAACGTCAATAGTGGCACAAAACACCTCTGCTTACAGCACATGTCATCTAGGTCAGTGGAAGAAGTAGATTCCAATGATATCGCTACGCCTGCTGCCAAAAATTCAGTAGACGCCCATGCGTCTACCGTTAAATGAACGCAACGCCAGCAACGTTTGCACCAAAGAAAACTGATTTTTTAAATTGTAATTATTATTATTCTATTTACATAAATATCATTTGGACTTGATGTTAAATCGTGTAATTTGCCATTGCGATTTGGTATCAGTAGAAAGTAACTTAATAATAAACAACAGATTTGACAGATATGTCACCAAAAGAAAATACATAGCTGACACAAACCGCACCAATTGCAAAATTGAATATGATTTTTTTTCCAAAATGACCTCTTGACCTCTTAGGATTTTATGGCATACTTCATATAACTTTTAACTTGGCATTCTCAAAAGAGGGTTAACCAGTCCATAGTCTTTACACTCCTCACCGTTAGTTATAGGTCGTTCAAGAAAAAAAAATCACACACTACTAACCTCAACACTATAGTACAATAAATTTTTACCCACTGTCTTACTTTTAAGTGGCATAATGTTTGATGAGTTTTGTTCTTTTTACACCTCGACAAGTTTCTATGTCATTCTTAAGATGAAGAATTATTCTTAATAAGATTAAAAATAACAAGATTCACATGTACCGCAAATAAGACTCATTAAACTCAAAAGCTAATGCGTTAGATACTGATTGTGCCTTTTAATTTTAATTGCCCCCAACATTATTTTTCTAATTTGTTGCATATCTAGGTTTTTATTATTTTTTTTCTGTTTCTTCAATGAAGTCTTAATGTCACTTTATGCCACTAATTTTTGTCATGCTGGCTTTGTTTCAATGCCTAATGAGGCGTTTCAAGTTCTGCCTATCCGAAAGGAAAACTCTGATAAAACCAAGTTGACCATTACTATAAATTGAATGAATTTTTTTAGTTTTAGTTTATCGTTCTATGAAATCTTAAATCGTTTCGCCTCAATGGATTTTATGGGGAGAAATGAAAACAGAAATACTAAAATTCATTTAGTCAATTTAATTATGGCTGAATTGCTGTTCCAATGCGCTGCTGTCTAGAAACTGATAGTCTACCTGCAATTTTCTTCTGACATTTTGTGAAAGTGCATTAAATTTCATTATCCTAACATAACGAGCAATGACAGCTAGCTGGACGTCTTTAATGCTCCCAAACAGACCTATAAGACATGGAATACTAATTTCAGTAAAATATGTAAAATAAAAAACGAAATGAAAACTGACAAATTACAGGTCTTTGGCAAGCAAATGCAACAAGATATCTTCTTTGAGTTAACTACGTATCCGTATCTATGAATGGAGTAGTAATTTATCTAATGGATGTAGCTGTTGTATCTTTTATCAAAACATACTGTGTTTTGTTTTTGCCTTTGGTAAGCCACATCTATCTGAGAGTTTATTGAATATACTAATGGATTTTTTGCATTTCAGTGCTGTCATAAAAAAAATATATCTTGAAGATAAATGAGTTTTGGTTAAATCAAGGTTAAGTTTAGTTTGTTTAGATGTTTTCCTCTTCGTGTTGATTCTGTTATTAAAAATTCGTTAGTAGAAATTTGGAACAGTTACTCTGTTGAATTTTTTTTAACAGTTATGCTGCATTTAGTCTGATAGATATGAAATTAGTACATGTATGTATCTGGCTTTTGGTCTATGATTATACAGAGACTATCACTTAGGCTTAAATGGAATGGTAGTTAGCAGCAGAACAGGAAATTCTATGTATGTATAGCTTCTAGTATCAGACTATGAGCTTCAGTTCATAGGTTCAACGCAAAATGCAAATGACTTAAACTGGTTATGACCTTAAATAGAATTTTTTGTTCCTTGGCCTCTAGATTAAGTATGTACATTAAATAAAGATATGAATAAAATTGCACTGCATTAGAATTAAATAGAATATTGAATTAGCCGCTTCCTTTCTTTAACTTTAAATAAATAAATAAAATAGATACATTTATTGACGCGACAGCTTCTTAAAGAGCCAAGGCCTAGTGACTTATACTCTCAACCAATCCTGCGTGTGTGTTGGTAATCTACAAGAATGGAATGGAATGGAATGGAAGTCCGAAAGGCTACATGAGATGCACTTTTTGAGACAAATTTTACTCTTGGAGGTTTTTGTCTGTTCCTCGCAAGAGTAGATGGCTATGAGCCGGACTCGAACCCAGGCTCTTCGCTTAGCAGTCCGACACCACTAAACCACGAGGCACTACCAACTTTAAATAAAACAAAGTGTATTAAATCAAAATTATCAATTTTTTTTGTTCGTTTGAAAGTCAGTCGTTGTCATTGTGTTTGTAATATATACTAACATAATACTGGCGCGACAGTTCCTTAAGGAGCCAGGGCCTGGTGACGTATAGTCTCAACCATTCTTGTATGTGTGTGTTGTGTTGTTAATCTGCAAGAATGGAAGGGACCTACAGTGTACCCCCGAGTTCGAACGGCTACATGAGATGCACTTTTTCGAGACAAATTTTACTCTTGGATTCGAACTCAGGCTCATTCGATTGGCAGTCCGACACACTAACCACTAAGCCACGAGGCACTAATATAACACTGTTCAAATATTTGCCCAGGCTTCTCTTGTTGGCGCGTATCCAACATTTTCAAATTCTCATAATTGTGGTTTATAATTCATGCATAGTTCGACATGTTGGCATTAATAATGTTGGCTTTGAAGGCCGTTGTGCTTTGTGGGTCATTGACATAGACCTGTGGCTTCAGAAAAGCCCACAAGAAAAGTCTTACGGTGGCCAGTTCACATCTCCTCTACGTGAATTGACTATGCCCTGTGAGCTGTGTGGCACGTAGCGTAGTAATCTGTAAGTTTTCAAGCCTAAAATCCATACCAAACCGTTGCTTTTTTGGGACGAATTGAACGCTATTGGATCTCTTGGATTGTCTGAAACCCGGCATCCGGAAATGGGCCTTTATAGATTCTTTTTCGATGAAAATTAGGGTCAGTTTCCAACAGTTCCAGAGCACATTCACCGAACACACGTTTTTGTCTATGATCGCTTACCTTCAGCTCCAGGTTCAGTAGAACTTTGTAAACACCTGAAATCTGCTAAGTTGTGAGGTCTATAAAATGCCAAGTTCTGTTTACCTGGACTCCGCTCTTAACTCAGGCAACAACACCAGCGCCGAGATCAAACGAAGAATAACTCTTGCCAATCGCTGCTTCTTCGGGCTTAGTAGCAACGCCCCTCATCATCCCACTCCTGCTCTATGCTGACGACCCATGGACTTTGTCAAAAGTGGATGAGAATGAGGTTTTTACCATTTTGTATTACGGATCGCATTCAGGTAAAAAAACTGTATTTGGTAAAATTTTGAAAATCCTTCTCGAATCCTTTAGGTCGTAACTCTGGTGTTCCCCAGGGAAGCCATCTTAGTTATTTTCTATTAATTTTTGTAATAAAGCATTCTTATATATGCCGATGATGAGAAATTTTTCAAAAACAATTAAATGATAATATTCTTTTGCAAACTGATAAAATAGTTTAATTTTGTATGTTATTAAAAATCAAACTATGATATTTTCAAAAAAAGCACAAAAAACAGGATCGTTTAAACTATTTGAATTTTGAACACATTCTGCGTCTTTTCATTACTTTCAAATGATTAGGACTTTACTTTAGAGCCACTCTAGATTCTTCCGCAACAGATTAATTTTATAGTCGCAAATGAGTACGGCTGGGTCGCACATACTTGCACTTATGTTCCCAATCAAATCAAAAGGCAAAATTTATGCTACAGCTACATTTACGTTGGTATAAACATAAAACTGATAAAAAAGTATAAAAACTTCAACATTTAATTGGTTTTAGTATAGATGGAGTATGTCATTAATTTTAAAGTAAATACAAATTAAATACATAATATACTTTTACTTTACTTTTGGTGGCGAAACATTACGTGGCCCTTCGGCCTAGTGTCTCTCTAGCCAGCCTTCTCCAGTTACGCACTCCAAGCAGTTGGAGCTCTCCATCTAATAGGTCGCTCCATCAGAGAAAAGGTCTGCCTTTGGTTCTGAATCCCTCGGGCACGGCGTCGAAGACATTGCACATTGGAGCGTCAATGTTTATTCGTTCTAGACTATATATTGTACTACGACATCTCCCTGAATAAACATATACACAACACTGTTCAACAACGCGCTGAATAATGCATTATCCAGTGGCTTAAAGGACAGCTGTTGTACATCCTCTCCCGAAAAAGGGAAAGGACAATTCCAATCCGGCAATTCTATGATCGATAAGTCTTCTTCCGAGTAACACCAAGATATTCGAAAAAGTTCTCAATAGAGCTCTGTCCAAGTGGGCCGAGGACAAAAATATATTTCTAGACACCCAGTTAGGCTTTAAGGCGGGACGTCGCATAATTCATGCCCTGTCTAAGTTAGTATCTGTTGTGCAATGGAACAATGCTAAGAAACAATGCACAGGTGCCTGTCTGGTTGATCTGGAAAAGGCTTTTGCCACCGTATAGGGTCTTTATCTAAAGTTAACCAGATGGGGTATAAGTAAATCACTGTTATATATGCTTTACGACATGCATTATGGTAGAAAGTTTGTTTTCAAGAGTGGCAATGTAACATCTACCACAACGTTTGATATTAAAACCGGTCTGCAACAGGAAGCGGCGAATTCGCCGATTCTCTTTAGTATTTACGCTAGCGATCTCATTTGGAGCCTACCTCATGCAGTTGCGTATGCCAACGATTTACTTGCGTACAGAACAGGTCCAAAAGTTGAAGTCATCAGAATTCGCTTGCAACGTGATTTCGATAAAATACTGTAAAAATTGGAAGCTGAAAATTAACTTCCAGAAATGTGAAACTCTCCTGTTAGAACCCCCGTGTCTAGGGCTTCTAGGGATACGAGAAAAAAACTGGCGCAAGCTAGTGATCGCTGGGCCACATGGACATCAACTGGCGAGTAAAACAGTGGTAAAATACCTTGGTATCTGGCTGGATAAATTTCTATATTAAAATCGACATGTAAAGGCTGCACTTACCAGGACTAGGGGGCTTTTGCCCTGGCAATATGGTTGTTTCATAGCAGCCGCTTTGATAGCAGGGTAAAAGTGATTTCCTACATGGCCCTCATCCGGCCGGTGATTGCCTACGGATGCCTTGTGTAGTTCAACATTGCAACATCTCTTATGGAAAAGATTCTGGTGTTCGAGAAACAGTGTCTTCGCACTTGTCTCGGTCTCTACAGAACACCAGAGTCGGAGTACAAACACTATTATTCCAAAGAGGTTCTATACACGGGGGCCAATACAAATAGGATAGATAACTTTTTTAATTAAGCTCATTCGCGGACACATTGCAAGGGGTAATGGACAAATCTTCGAGGTTTACTACCCCCAAGATGAATATTTGGAAAGTACACGTTCTAGTGGTCTTATTCCGCCCGAGGCTTTCCTATACCTTGATAGTCGAGGGCTGATACAGGATAGATCGGCGTTTCCGTTGATCTACCACGTCGGCCGCAGACTAGTCGATAGGTGGCTTCTTTACGATGAGATATAGTCGCTGGGAGCTAAGCAGAGTGCCTCAGTTTCAGTAGGGCCATGCCCGACCGGGATCGAAAGGAAGCCCTTGATCAGGCCCACCAATTCAGGTGGCTTAGTCAAAAGCTAATATTTTTAGTCGACAGACGACAAAACGACATATCGTCTAAGGTCGACTTACATATGTATAAGGTATCTTTAAATAAGGTAGGCAGGTGCAGCGGCACAAAAAAAACTATAAAAACACACAAACAAAGAAGAATAATATAAAAAAAATAAAAAAAATAAAAAAAAATATATAAAATTTAAAAAAGCTTGGTGTTGCTGTTCTAGATTTAAGTATTTATTTTAAGTGTATTTTTAGTTTATTTTAAGTTAGTTTTAAGCAGTAAGATAGATTAAGCAGTTTTTCTTTTGATTTTCTGGGTAAAAAATAAAACCCCTTATTTTTAACATAATTTTAAGTTATATCTTAGCCAGAAATTAAATAAAATTAGGATATAGAATAATTTAGAAAATTCACTGACTACCTCGATGTTGTACTTGTCAATTGTCACGTTCTATCTGAATGGGTCATCTTTAGCATTCCTAAAAAGTTCGGCTTGTAGCCGATCGGTTTCGTTTTTTAGTGTGACAATACCGTCGCGTCGTAGGTAAATAGGCCACGCGAAATAAATCCCCGCGAAATAAGTCCTAGTATTACGTTTGGGAGTTATGTCCCACGTTAGTGGTACATAAGTTCCAAAATCTAATTTGGGGCTTACAACCCATTATAATACATAAGAAATAATTTCCACCAAAATGCGCCATACAAATGTGTTAAGGATTAAGCAGTAAAATAGGTATGGGGGAAGGCAGGTATATCCCCAATACCACTCTCACTCTTTATACGCTTTAATACACCATATGGGCTTAGCTCACATTTAAGTGATGGTTTTAGTTCCTTATTAAATACTATCTCTTATAAAATGCTGACTTTTGTCCCATCTTCACCAAACAAAAGTTTGGTCTTATGTATGTCCCACCAACGTGGGCTATAAGTCCCAAATAAGATTTTTGCATTAATGTCCCACCAAAGTGGGTCATAAGTTTGTAGTAGTCTCTGCACCTTTCTGTAAATGTTTCGCACCTCTTTCCTATTGAACTTCAGGTTGCTGGTGATCTTGTTTTCTTTGCCACCAACAAGATAGTGATCTGAGCCGATGTTTGCTTTTTAGAAAGTACGGACGTTCAGAATACTAGAGGAATGTTTCGCCTGAATCGCGACATGATCGGTTTGGTTGCAGGCTCGATCTTCATGTACCCTTATTGATGTCAAGACAATGGAATTGCGTTTTAAGCTGCACTCCGTTTTTTTCCTGCTACAAAATCGATGAGTGTCCGTTTCCGGAAGTGGTTGTATGATAAGATTTATTCAATGTCATCTTTGAGGCACTGCTCGTACGTTTTCACACTACTTTGGTTGAGTCGCCTGGGCGTTAATAAGGTATAAATGATGCAGTATTGCCTTAATACGAACTCTTGTTATTGTCTCACTGAATTCTCGAAATCTTTAAATAACATTATATCGTCAACAACAATTATTTTTCCTTTCTCAGAAGATATTTACCTTTGTTCTAGACAAAACCATTTTCTGGGAATAGAAAACAAAAGAACTTCATTAAAGATGCAAAGTATTACTTTGAGCCTTGAAAAATAATGTTGTTGCATCAACAAAGCCTTGAACTGACTATTTTTTTTTTTATGAAACGTGCCGTTACATTAAATTTTTGTTTTGGGGTATTGCAAGGATATTACTTATTTTAACTTTCATATTTCACAATAAAATTAATTCAACATCATTGATATGGAAAAAAAACAGAATTTATATAAAAGTCCTTGCACACAGTAAATTCAAAATAAATTTAAAAACACATTTTTTATATTTTTGTACAGGCCGAGGTAAAATGAAGAAGATGATGGGAATGATGATGATGGGCATGGCTATGAAGATGATGGGCATGATTCCACTGGCAATGGGTGCATTGTATATTCTGGCAGGTAAGGCGCTGATAATCTCCAAGATTGCCCTACTATTGGCCGGTATCATTGGATTGAAAAAACTTATGTCCGGCCGTGGAGGAAACGGAGGAGGTGGTGGCAGTTCTGGTTGGTCTTCCGGCGGTGGCGGAGGAGGTGGTGGATGGTCATCTGGTGGTGGTGGAAGTGGTGGATGGGACAGACGTTCTTTAAATGAGGCTCAAGAACTGGCATATCGTAGTTACAGTAAGGCACACCAACAACAGCTACAACAACAACAACAACAACAACTACAACAGCAACAAGATGTTCAAAAGTCATAGATATTTTATATTTGATTTATAAATTTCAACCTGTTGTATAGGCTTAAATTGTAATTTAAATTATTAGGATTATATTTATATTATTTTGTTTTATTATTTATTTAATTTATTGTATTTATTTAATAAAAGAATAATAATTTAAGAGCTTACATTTCTTCAATCATATTTTTTAACTATGACTAGTAAATCTTAGAAAATAGACTTTTTTGCATTTATTAAAATATTTCTAATTATTTCTATATAAAATAATTTTATTGTAAAAAAAATATTTTAAAATAAAATATTAAAAAATTTGTTCCAAAAACCATATATAGAATTTTCATAAAATTATTAAGGATTTTTTGCCGGTAAGTAGGTTTATATGTACATTACATATATATATTGCATACATCTTAACAAACAAACACTCATTTATTTGAAACACATTGTACGTATCGCAATTAGATTTTAACACGGTGGCACCAACCGACGACGTGACAATAAGAGAATGTTGGAAAGAAAACCGAGCCATCAATGGAAATCGTCTCGGAGGGAAGGAGGAGTATGGTCTGGCATCTTCTCAGTAAATTTATTTAATTTTTTATAATTTGCACACATTAAGGAGAGTTTGTACGGCTGAAGAACGGCTCTATGTATTTAAATGTAAAAATGAAAAAAAGAGTATCAAAAAACAGAACAGAACCCTGAGACACACTAGCATTTATTTTGAAGGTATCAACTTGATCCCTGCCAATACAACTTTTATTGAACGGTCTGAAAGGTAATTTATAAACCAGGGAAGGAAAAAGCACGCATTCTTCTTTAGAGAGCTTAGCGCCAGACTTAATCAAATTCCGCTGGACCAGGAATTCTGTATCGTGATTTTTCAAAATATTTGCCGCTGTACATGTACCAATGATGAAAGAATATTAGTCCCATAGATTATTTAGGTTCTCAAGTACGGGCGGGGCTATGACATTCTCTGGAAACGAAGAATTTAGGAGAAATGCCAAATGTTTTTCTCTTAACCAGCAACAAATTGAGCGTCATTGAAGACAAGTATTTAAATGGAGGACAAGGAGGAATTCCTCATATATTTTTTTACAAAACCAACAATTTTCGCTGTATTACAGACATTGTAGTGCTTTAATTTTTAATCATCTACAAAATTGGTAGTTCATATAAATGGATTTTTCCCCTTACAGGCCTTCTTGCCTTTGTTGAAACTTTCCAATTTCCTCAGATAGGTTTCAAGCCACGGAAACACACCTTGTTTAACCTAATAACTTTTAACAGTTTACAGCTTGCATTAAACCGAGAATTTCCTTTGGTTCTGATGTGTTGAATTCTATTTGGGATAAAAATTCTCATTCCCGAAAGAATGTGATTTGTGATCATATCTGCGCCGAAGTCTATCATCACACAATAGTTAGAAGTGCCAAGAGGCCATTAACGTCCGAAAAGCGGGTGGGCTTGTCAACTTATTGAGTATGATAATTAAATTCGGCAAAGATTTTAGCACTCGTACCTTTGGGTGTTGTTTGTTTAGGTGTTGTAATAACTATTTGGGAAATTTACAAAGAAACGAATTCAAGATAAGTTGTAACTCCGTCTGTCCAGATTTGGGCTTCGATAAAGGAAACAAGTGTGGATGATGTGCTCAAGAATCGGGAATTTAAGCCACATGAAGTTGTGGCGACAACCACTACATTTAAATTAACTATTTCCTATAAAACACTTGTCTATATCGTAAACAAAGTAATCATATTATTGAAATATTCATTTGTTTTTCATTTTCATATTTTCAATAGTTAAGTGTTTCTTTTTTATCCATTGATAAACAGTGTTCTCTTATATTAAATGAAATA
The DNA here is from genome assembly GCA_963971375.1 of Platycheirus rosarum. NCBI lineage: Eukaryota > Metazoa > Arthropoda > Insecta > Diptera > Syrphidae > Platycheirus > Platycheirus rosarum. The sequence continues at coordinate 117,038,282 of OZ020509.1, read as the reverse complement.
AATAGTTTTATTTTTAAAAAGTTAAAAGTTTCTCCCGTAATACTAGTCTTGGAAGGAATGTTCATCAGTTCACCCTTGAGCCCAATTTCGGACGTACCGTGAAATTTAGAGATTCCCTTTTTAGCCGGACAACATGAATTTGGAATAGTTTACCCGGCGAGATTTTCCCTTGCCATTTTGATCTGCAAGCATTTAAAACCAAAGTTAATCGACACCTCCTATATTTCCCCTAACTATCTTCTTAATTCCCGCGCAGTGTGCTCTACATAAAAAGGAAAACAAATAGTCCCTTGTGCGCGCGTTTATTATAAAAAAAAAATCGCCACCTCATCTTATCTAACTTCGCCTAAGGTTAAAGTTGCAAGAATAGTATAAGTCCTTGTTTTAGTAGATAATAAATTTTGTTAAGTGCATACAAATGTATGAATTATTATATTTTATGTGCAATTTAGTTGCCTTTAATTTTCTTTTGACATAAACATTTGCATCAAAAAGGAAAACTTTTAAGAGCTTCTGAGAAAACATATCCTCAACTGTAGTAGCAAGTAGACTGTATAAGGCTCTTTCAAGTGAGAAAGCTTACACTTCAATGGCCTTAAAGTATGAAGACAGCAGCTACACATAAAACGAGAAACAAAAATTTAAAATATCTAAATATTATTATTATACGGGATCTTTCCCGCTTTGCTACAAACGGGCAAAAGAATTATCTCATTTGCCTCAAATTATCAGAAGCAGCCTGGCTTTAGGTTATATACCAAGACCATGGATGAGTACTAAGATAATATTTATCCCAAAAACGGGTATAAAAGATACAACCCATCCAAAATACTTCAGACCAATTAAATCTATTTTTACTGAAGACTATAGATGTCAAAGGTCATTGAGAATATCTTGTGAACAGAAATAATATTAGTAAATAATCTTTTGAACTCAAGACTGCATGCGTACAGAGCAGGTAAATCTATATATTCCGCCCTTTAACAACTAACAACAAACCTCCAAATGGTAATAGACTCAAAAGAAACGGTTCTGAGCCTTTGACAACACCTCACATGAGGCAGTCAGCAAAGCACTACAGAGAAAAAACACTCCGACCAACACTCAATCCAAACAAATTCTGAGAATTTTCACAACCAGAGGATGGCCACAAGGAGGGGTTTTGTCACCTCTACTATGGAGTTTGGTAGTAGATGAATTACTCGAAAAATTAACAGCAATAGGCTTTGTGGATGATATAACACTATTAGTCCGTGGAAAATACAAAAAGGATTGATAGCCACAAAGAAATGGTGTGTATTGGTGGGACTTAAAATAAACCCCACTGAAACCACTGTAGTCCCTTTAACTAGAAAAAGACTTCTACCACATAAGAAATCCATAAACTGGAAGGAGTCAATATAGAAAGAACGGAAGAGGTGATGTATCTAAGCGTAATTCTAGACAGCAAACTCTTGTGGAAAAGCAAATAGAAAGCTGCTATAGAAAAAGCCATCAAAGCCTTGCAAAGAGATTTGCAGGTAAGACATGGGGCGTAAGCCAAGAATCATACGGTGGATGTACAAAATCATGTTGAGACCCATCCTAACCCATGCATCGGTGGCCTAATACAAAAGAACAGGCCTTATAACCACCAAAAAAGCCCTAGAGAAAGTACAGAGGATTAATTATATATGCATAACAGTCTTTCGTAACCTAACACCACTGAACTTTTTCAAAGAAAGCACGGCAAAAGCAACATTGCGAAAATAAATCAGGGAAAAAATAGTGTTCTAAGCCAAAACGAAAGAAATAGGTTGTCAGAGGAGTTTCCACTCATTGACATCCATCGGGAAATCATGACCAAAGAGTTCAATTTTCTTAAGCTATTTAACACTGAACAGAGCAACAAGAAGGAATAGTAAATTGAGGAAAACACTTCCTCAATAAAGATGCTTGAAAAACAGCAGAAGGCACAAGCGCAGGTGTAATTGGGCCAAGAACTAAATTAACCCTAACTGTAGGGCACCTGTCTAGCATATTCCAGGCCGGAGTCTATGCGATTATGCAGGTGCGCTGAAATGAACATATAAATATAAATACACAAACAGGCAGATTTCAATTATGAGCAAAGTCACCCTCAAAGGACCAGAACCTTTCTGTGGCTTAACAGAGAACCACATCAAGAGGGAACTCAAAAAGGCAGAGCAACAAAACCGGCCAAAATATTGGAATGACCTCCCAAAATTGCGTAAGGCCAACAAAAAACGGCACGTAGACTTGATCAATTTGAGCAGAAACAATGAAAGTATTCTTGCGTGCGTCCTGACTGGACATTGCCGGCTAAGGAAACATATAAGAATACTAAAAGTCGAGAAGAAATAAATTCTGTAACTAACAGGCTGATTCTCCAGACTACATCCCTTGAAACTGCGAAGCTGTGTTCTTTTTAGAGGTGTAGAACTTTAAGTTGGCAACACTATTTAAACTGGCGGCCATTTTGTGAGCTGTCAAATGATTTATTTTAAGTTTGGGTTGGCATTTTAACATGAATAGACTGACGCCTGAACAACGCTTTTAAATTGTGCGAATTTATTTTGAAAATCATGGTTCTGTTCGAAGCCATGATTACTGATAATTGAACAACCATGATGTGCAGGAGCTGTGGTTTCAACAAGACGTCGCAACATGTCACACAGATCGTGACACAATTGATTTATTGAAGAAAACGTTTGCTAACCGCATAGTTTCACGTAACGGACCCATGAATTGATGCCCACTCGCGCTGTGGAAAAAAAAATAAATAAAACGCATTCGCATAGCAAATTATCCTCTTATCTCTTATACCCCCGATTATTCTGAAGAGGTGTTCTTCCACACTGGCAAAGCCACTGCGTAAGCTTTTCCATCGCTCCTACTCTTCTGGAATCTTTCCTAGAAGATGGAAAACAGCATTTGTCCAGCCTGTCCCTAAGAAAGGTGACCCATCCTCCCCCTCCTCCTACCGACCCATAGCACTGACATCCCTTCTTTCTAAGGTCATGGAAACACTGATTAACCGTCAGCTTAAGGAATATCTCGAAGATCGTAAGCTTCTCCATGACCGTCAGTATGGCTTCCGCAGCAACCGTTCCACTGGTGATCTGATGGCATATCTCACCGAACAGTGGAACAAATCTTTACATCGCTTTGGTGAAAGTAAGATTATTGCTCTTGATATCTCCAAGGCATTTGATAGAGTTTGGCATGAAGCTCTCTTATCGAAAATGCGTGCTTTTGGGATCGATAATACTCTTGTTCGTTGGATTAGAAGCTATCTCCTGGACCGTTCAATACAAGTTGTATTGGACGGATTCAAGTCTGATTCCCATAAAATAAATGCTGGTGTGCCCCAGGGCTCTGTTCTGTCTCCGACTCTTTTCCTCATTTTTATAAATGATCTTCTGTCTGTTACTTCTAATCCACTTAACTGTTTTGCTGACGACTCTACCCTCAGCTTTTCATATTCGTTCGATAATTCACGTCCTTCGCCTTCGGACGTACAATTGCAACGGTGCCGTATGTCAGGCTCATTAAACTCCGATTTATACAGCATTGTCAAATGGGGTAATAGAAATCGTGTGGAGTTTAATGCTTCGAAAACTCAATGCTGTCTTCTGTCGTTAAAGCTAAACATTCCCCCAATGCCATTGTCCATGAATGGCACTTACATCGAAGAAACCGAAAAGCTCTCAGTACTCGGTATGTGTGTCAACGACGACCTCCGTTGGAACGACCATATATTTGAGATCGCTAAGAATGCTGCAAAGTGCTTAGGTTTTCTGTATCGGTGTAAGAAGTATTTTTCCCCATCTGATCTGGCTACAATTTATAAAGCGTTTATACGCCCTAAACTCGAGTACAACTCCCACCTGTGGGCAGGTGCTTCACAATCATCGCTTCACCTGCTTGATAGAATACAAAATCGAGCGTTAAGATTGATAGGAAATAGAACTGCCGCTGAAACAATTGCCCCTCTCGAACACCGACGCAATGTTTCATGTCTTTCCTTATTTTATCGGTTCTTTTATAAAAAATGTTCACTCGAGGTAGCCAGCTGCATTCCTCCCCTTAAAAGTTTCGCCCGTAATACTCGTCTTGCTAGGAATGCCCATCAGTTCACCCTTGAGCCCAATTTCGGACGTACCGTGAAATATAGAGATTCTTTTTTTAGCCGTACAACACGACTTTGGAATGGTTTACCCGGCGAGATTTTCCCTTGCCATTTCAACATGCAAACATTCAAAACCAATGTTAATCGACACCTCCTATCTCTCCCCTCCCTATCTTCCTAATGCCCGCGCAGTGTGTTACATTAAAAGGGAAACAAATAGTCCCTTGTGCGCGCGTTAATTATAAAAAAAAAAAAAAAAAAAGCCTTTTGTGCTTAACTGCCTCTTTCTTATCTACTGTAGGCATCGTGTGACCATCTAATGCTTGCGATAAATGGATAAGGGCATCTGAGTTTGTGTTATTGTGCTGAATATTTAAATTGATTTTTTGTATGCAAGCTGTCTTATGGGCACAACACCTAAGACAGTTTGTTTATTACAGAAATTAGTTTGGATTTTCACTGCAGAATTGTGTTTTGTGTGTAAGTATTTTTAAATGGTAAGTGATTTTCGTGTCGTGTATTCTAATGTTCGTGGTATAGGAAAGAATTTCTTTCACGTGTACGTCTACACTGTTCAATACAGGCCAGCTGTTTTGGCATTAAGTGAAACCCAGGTTGGAGTAAATACTGATTTATCAGAATTTGCTCTACATGGGTATAGCTTGGTGCCATTACTCTTTTCCCATCATGGTCTCTCGTGGTCTATGTTAGGAATGATATTGCTTGCCAGAGCCTTCCCCAATATGGGCAATGTTCTAACACGGACTTTAACTTCTTATGGTTCAAATTCACTGTCCGCAAACATGTCATTCATTATTGTTTTATTTACAGGAGTCCAAATCTTGGCAGTAATTCGATTTGTAACGTGTTTGATGCACTGTCTAATTCCATCTCAAAAATTGTTTCCCTTTGTCCTCGCACTGAAATCGTTATTGAGGGCGATTTCAATGTACACAATTCCAATTGGCTCCGCTATTCTGGTCAGACAACACCCGAAGGAAGGTATGTCGAGCTCTTTGCCGGGTTACATCACCTTACCCAACTGATCGATGTGCCAACGCGTATACCGGATGTTGCTGGGCGAGCCGCCCATACTCTTGCCTTGTTTCTTACTTCTCACCCTGATAAATATACCATTAGTGTAACTTCTTCATTTGGCACTTCAGACCATTGTGTCATTTCAGCTAATTTCTCATCTTCCACCCATCCAGTTAAAGAAAAACTTCCCACCAGGACCGTTTGGCAATACGAGAAAGACAACTGGGATCATACAAAGCCAACCCTACAGAGGAAAATCGGAAAAAGCACAAACAAGCAAGGAACTCATCCAACTCCGTTATTGAAAGGACCAAATTTTTGCATGACCAAAAATGACTGCAAAAAATTCTGCAGTGTCCCAAAGGCAGTAAAAATTTTTGGTCATTTGTAAAAAATATTAAAAACTCCTCAACATCTTCGGTTCCAACGCTCATCGACAATAACAAACCAATTATTCATTCTTCAGAGAAGGCAAACTTGCTCGCCGCCCATTTCGCTGCCAGCAACGTTGCCCCTCCTGTACTTGAGAATGTAAATTTTTCCGTGGGACAGATTTTTTTCCGCACTCGTACAGTAGCAAGAGTTCTCAAATATCTCGCTGGCCCGGATGGTATACACCCGATTCTTCTGGAGAGGCGTTCTTCCACACTGGCAAAGCCACTGCGTAAGCTTTTCCATCGCTCCTACTCTTCTGCCGTTCCACTGGTGATCTGATAGCATATCTCACCAAATCTTTACATCGCTTTGGTGAAAGTAAGATTATTGCTCTTGATATCTCCAAGGCAATTGATAGATTGCTTGCTTTTGGGACAAAATAAATGCTGGTGTGCCCCAGGGCTCTGTTCTATCTCCGATTCTTTTCCTCATTTTTTATAAATGATCTTCTGTCTGTTACTTCAAATCCACTTAACTGTTTTGCTGACAACTCGACCCTCAGCTTTTCATATTTGTTCGATAATTCACGTCCTTCGCCTTCGGACGAACAATTGCAACGGTACCGTATGTCAAGCTCATTAAACTCCGATTTATACAGCATTGTCAAATGGGGTAATAGGAATCGTGTGGAGTTTAATGCTTCGAAAACTCAATGCTTTCTTTCTCCCCTCTCTATCTACCGAATGCCCGCGCAGTGTGTTACATTAAAAGGGAAACAAGTAGTCCCTTGTGCGCGCGTTAATTATATAAAAAAAAAAAAAAAAACAAATGTTGAGAAAAGTCATCCAATATTGGATTAGACTATGAGCCAGCCGTGGCGGTCATATGCCAGAAATCATATTTATAAGACCAGAGGATTATCTTTAGAATAAAGTAAATTTCATGTCAATTTAATAAAAATCATCTTTGTTTTATTCCATTTCAAAGTTCTATACCTTTACAGTTACACCGTTAGAAAGCCAAGTTCGCTTACAAGCAAAATAAATCTTTGTTTTAGTAGATTTCCGATCTTACTTTTGGGCGGCAGTGGTGAAATAAGTAAGATGTTTGCTTGTTAACCCAGAGATCGTGAGTTCGAATCTCAGTTGTGTTGCAATCTTGCAAAATCCTAGTGCATGCTAGACGCCTTCCGTGGGTCTTAAGTGAGAAAATAGTCACCTAATTCTCTATCTATTGCGCCGAAAAAAAATCTTTCCTATCTTTCTAATATTTCTAACTAGTGTCGTGCAGCATTTAATTGAATTCTAAAAAAGACAGACAGACACATAGTTAAATAATTAAAAAAAAAAAAACTAAATTACTAAAAATCATTTGAAAATTCGCAATATTTGGTTAAGAAAACTGGAGAATGTTTCATAGGCATTTAAATAGACGCAACTCGGAGTATCAACAACTTCATTCTCAAGTAAAATGTCTTCATAAAATAATAAAATAGAGAGTGAAACATGGCCTTGATCAGGAATTCAGAACACGTCTTGCTTTTAAAGAAATTGATGAAATAACAGAAAGAAAAGTTTCGGGGCAGATATTGTCAAGGATGTATTGAATATCAGTGGACAGGAACTGGTTGATGTTGAGGATAAACTCAGTGCATTCAGGTAAATTTTTTTGCAGACCGAACACCATCTTATGATATAAATTTAAATAACGAAGTATTTTCAAAAGAAGAAGAATTTTGTAAAACTCACTTAAATAACCCAACCATCAAACACTGGGTCGCACGAACTTGTTCTTATGCTAGATTATTGTTTAGTCGCTCCATATGTATGTATGAGTTTTTTTTTTAGACATGTGATTTTCAAGAAGAAATAAAACTCATACAATTTAATGTTATGGCTAAGAATTTAGCCTTATTATAAAGATAAAGGTTTACCATTATGTTTTAAAAATGAATTCGGGCAATTGACCACCGCCGCTGGCTCAAATAAATTCAAGCCAACAGGCCCAATTTTCTCAATTTTGTGAAAATTGGGATCGGTGGCCATTTGGTTTTGGGCCCATTCACCGAACGTGCTATACGCGCTTGATGGTCACTCGGCTTCAATTTTTGCACGAGTTAGATTTTGTAAACCCGCAAACCAAGATTCTTCCGCAAAATCTTCCATAAAGTCGATGGGCACATCTCCAATTGTTACGCGCAATGGTGGATGCACTCATTCGGGTCTTCTTCGATACTCTGCTTCACCGAACCGAACCATTATTTTTGTAATAAATTTGCACAATTTACAAACTTTGTTCAGAAATAAGTCTATTTATTATAAAATGGAAAATTAAAATGAGCATAAATCAATTAACATCTGTCAAAAAGACGAACTCCGAAAAAAGTATTATCAGATTGAAAACCACACTTCTAAAAAAACAACCTATATTAAAAAAAAATATTTTTTTTTGCGAAAACTCTTTAATTTTTTATAATTAGTTTAAGAGTTTTCTCGGAAAAACTAAGTATGCAACACAATTTTAAAACTAATTGGCAAAAAAATATTGAAGATCGTTCGACCAGTATTTTTAAAAAGTCGTTGTTTTGAAAAACTTTTTGAAAAAAATATTTAAATTTTGTTCTATTATGTCATTATAAGATAATCTTTAGTTTTCATTTGGGAAAATTATTAAAAAAAAAAAATCAACCCGATTTCAAAATATTTGGAAAACCAATTTTTTTTTTTAAATATCGAAAAAAAGTTTTTGAGAATATTGAAATGAATTATTAATAAAATTATAAATGAATTCCTGTGTGCAAAATTTTATTGAAATTGGGATAATGATTTACGATAAAACCGCATTTAAAAAAAGCATTTCTATGAGAAGTACCGTTATATAACAAATTTCTAATTGAAATATATATTGTTATAAAAAATTAGCACTCTGAAAGTTTTATCAAAATCGTTAGAGCCGTTTTAGAGAAAATCAAACTTTTTGTTAAAAATTGTATGGCATATTTTTCGACCTAGAGCAAAAATGAAAAATACCCCTGAGATACTACCAAATAAATACTTACTACGAAGTTTGAAGCAATTCGCCCCACCCGTTTAGGCTGTAGAGGTGCGAACAGACAGACAGACAGACGGACTTAATTTCCGGACCCACTTTTTTCAACTTCTTTACTATCGTGATGTCATGTTTGATTGTTAGTTTTTTTTTTGCACAAATCCATAACTTGCATTATAATACCTTTAATCGCAAGTAAAAATACACGACACGGGGTCGATAAGTTTACTGCATCAGAAATGCGAAATACATTGCGCTGCAGCTCTCCTGGTAAATTAAAATACATTTTATATTCAACAGTTTATTTTTCTTACCTGTCACAGAACAAAAACTGACATTTTAAACCGTAGCTATTTAATATAATATAATAGCTACTTCTCTCAAAAAGACGGATTCCCATTTAAGGAAAATAAATAAGCTTTCCGTTGCACGCCGTTCTGTGAGAGTAGATATTTTAGTTTCTAGTAACTGGCGGTAAGCTAACATTGACATACTGAAACTTAAAAATGTACCTTCAACTTGGTGCAATGTGAAATTTGCTAAGAGCTAAGAGCCACCTGCATGATGCTCAATGACATAGTAAGGTATTTCTTTGCACAAATGCATTTCTCAGTGAGAAAACACGTATTTACAGCAGGAGTCAAAATAGAAGGACATAAAATAAAATTGAAATAGATGCTGCACACAATGACGGAAGATGGCAATACATCACTGCACACAATGTGGCTACACACAGAAATTAACTTACTTGGAGTTGCAACAATATGATAGGTGAAGAAAGTCTGGGTAAAACACAGCTTTTCTCCTTAAAGAATTCTTGAGTCTGTGCTGAGAATGTATTCGCAAAATTTTTTAATGTGGTTTGTTTAATTAACAAAGTTTAATAAAGAAATTGAGTCCGGAGTCTGTGAGTCTGTCTTTTCCTCTACAGCCTAAACGGATGGGCCGATTTTTTTTTTAGTTTTGTTTTTAAATGTAAGTAATTTTTGTGTTTAAATTAGCATTCTTGAATCATTTTTTTTAATTTAAAAAAAAAAATTGTTAATTAAAAGCAGTTTTATTTAAAAACCGTTCTACGAATAAAAAAAATATACTATTCACATTTTCTGAAAAAATAAAATGGCGTTTAAATTTTCAAAAAAAAAAAATTGAATAAAAACTTTTAAATTCTTTTAATACTGTTGTAATCGCACATAAGAGCCAGTATGTGCGATCCAGTCGTGCAATTTATTTTAAAAATATATATATGCACATAATTGTTATAATGAGTAACAGCACGAAATACAATAAAGTAAATGTGAATTGTATGAACGTTCCATCACAAAACCTCCAATTTTTTTTAATTTCAATCCAGCGTGCATGAGTATGAGCAGATATTTCATGTCAAATACAAATATTCGAAAAAAACACTTTTTTTTTAATATACATAGGTATGGATAATCTTATAAAATCCTAAGTCCTTTAGATAACACATTTTTACTTGACCTCTAACCAAAACTGAAATGTACATATTTTTCCGACTTCCACTGTACATTAATTTGAAACTGCACCAGAGCCTGATGTGTGTGTGTAGTTACCCTCAATCAACAGAATTATTGCACGTGGTAAATATTTTTAGGTGAAATGCCATTACTAGCTGTGATATTACTATCTTGTTGTCCTACGGGCCGGGCGGTGGCAAAAAGAAGTTCCTTGGATAGACCCAAGATCGGAATGTCTGTTCAAATAAATGGTACGGAATTTATAATCCAATGTACGAAGATGTTAACATTCAAATACAGTCCTCAATACGAACATTTGCACAATTTACAAACTTTGTTCAGGTATAAATCTATTTATTATAAAATGGCAAATTAAATTAACAATTGTCAAAAAGACGAACTCTAAAAAAAGTATTACCAGATTGAAAACCACACTTCTAAAAAAAACAACCTATATTAAAAAAAAATAATTTTTTTGCGAAAACTCTTTAATTTTTTATAATTAGTTTAAGAGCTTTCTCGGAAAAACTAAGTATGCAACACAATTTTAAAACTAATTGGCAAAAAAATATTGAAGATCGTTCGACCAGTATTTTTAAAAAGTCGTTTTTTGAAAAACTTTTCGAAAAAAATATTAATTTTTGTTTCTATTATGTCATTATAAGATAATCTTTGGTTTTCATTTGGGAAAAAAATATTTCCAGAACCAATTTTGTTTAGTAATTTTTAAAATATCGAAAAAAGGTTTTGAGAATATTGAAATGAATTATTAATAAAAATGTGTGCAAAATTTTATTGAAATTGGAATAATGGTTTACGATAAAACCGCATTTGAAAAAAGCATTTATATGAGAACAAATTTCTAACTGAAATATATATTGTTCTAAAAAATTAGCACTCTGAAAGTTTTATCAAAATCGTTAGAGCCGTTTTAGAGAAAATCAAACTTTTTATTCAAAATTGTATGGCATATTTTTCGACCTAGAGCAAAAATGAAAAATACCCCTGAGAAACTACCAAATAAATACTTACTACCAAGTTTGAAGCAATTCACCCCACCCGTTTAGGCTGTAGAGGTGCGAACAGCCAGACTTTGCGGACCCACTTTCTTTCGACTTCTCTATCATCGTAATGTCATGTTTGATTGTTAGAATTTTTTTTGCACGAATCCATAACTTGCATTATATTATGTAGCTGTAATCTCAAGTAAAAATAAGACATTATCGTTGGCATAGTCTTAGAAAAATAGAGTTACTTAGTACTTTTTTTTTATTATTGTTAATTATGTATGTACAAATTATTCATCTTAAATTGTATAAATCATGGGTTTCTTGTTCCAATATATTAAATTTAAGTACCAGCTTTCTTAAATTTATATCAAACTCTAAAAAAAATCTTATTTAAAACCTATGCATATCAAATGCATCTTTTGTTATTTTAGTTTTAAGTTCAAGTCATTATATTTAAGTTTGGCCCTTCGCCATTGGCCATTCGAAATGTATAGATAATAGAGATATACATTTTTGAACCAATGTGTACCATATATTGTATGAAAAGAAAACTTGAACTTCTTTTATTCAACCTTTTTTTAAGCCAGACATAATTTATAAAGTCGGCAGCATAAAAAAACATTGTAATCAAAACTATATTTGTAAATTTAAGTTTCTTCAAAAAATATATTTTACGTGCGATTTAGTTGCGTTTTATATTCCTTCGACATAACCATTTTTGCGTAATTACTATGTACAAAGAAAAATATCTAACCACCGCCACTCAACAAAGCTACCCAAATCAGCCTAAATGTATGCTCTTTTTTAAATTTCTAGACTTTACTTACTGTCATACAAAAAAACGCCTAAAATGACTTCAAGTTGAAGTCTTCTCATTACTCTTTCGCCTTTCAACTTAAATTTCTCATTACCATGTCTGAGGTTTTTTCATTTCATTAAGTCATTTATTTTTACTTTGTATGGCAGTAACAAAAGAACCAAAGAACCACTTCAAAGCCCTTTTTACTTCGTTCCCGAATTACATATTCTGAGGAGTACCTACTGCGTTTCGAATTTTCTGTTTAACTTTTGTCCATGGAAAGAGTTTTTAACGTGAAAAAAATAATACTTCTTTTGGCTGCGGTAACTGACACTTTGGGATTGTGATAAGTGCCTCAGGTTGTATGGATTTGATCTAAGAAAATTGGAAAGTCAGTTTATACCAACAAAAAAGTGTTGAGCTGAAAGGAAATGAGTCATCTTAAAAAAATAATTAAGATAATCAATAAATAATCCAATCAAATATAATGCATTCATTCAATAACGAGATAAATGTTCAAAACTGTCGTCCTTTCTAAAGATCTTACATACGTAGGCATAGTTGAAATCTAGGACAATATTTCTTATGTCAGTAGAAATTTCCCTTTAAAAGGTTAACTTAAAATAAATGTATTTCTAGGATACTCGTACTCGTAATAGCAAACAAAAAATATGCTCAATTTCATTTTTATCATCGGTATCGATAACAATTGAATCGCGCACTTTATTGTTCAAATCCAATATTCAAAGTCATCGATCATGATAAATGAGCCAACAAAAAGGTGTTGAACTCTTTGGAATAACAGAAACCAACGCATGTTGTGCCGCTCCAGCCTGCCTCGCAGTCGCAGTAGCCATTGGCCATAACCAATCTACTCCGATGCGATCTGAATCTGAAGAAGTTTATAAAAGATACCTCAGTGGGTAATGTTTGTGTATGGAAACGGCAGAAGCCGTTGCGCTGCCGGACTTGAAGACTGCGCGATCATTGAGGAAGTAATTTCTTCAAATTGGTCTGCGCGTTAGGTCGGATCATGTGCTGACACCTGAAGCAGATTCGTAACGGCCGGGGATCATTGGCTAATTGTTTTTTTTTTCTTACTCTCTTACGGTATTATATGAAATTACTCCATCTAGGTAGGGGATTGCTTTGTTAATGTGTCGAATGCGTCACGAAGAAGTCGACGATGTTTGGAAGACGGAATGGTGATGGGCCATAGGCGAGGTTAGGTTAGCGACGCGACGAGGCGTTACTTGGTTGGAGTTTGATGGCCTCAATCGTATAAATTCAAATTGGGGATGGAAACTGGGCCGCTTAACTGGAAATATATTGTAGCGATGGTACACGCACATTCCTTTGTATGGGGAGGCGGATTTCGCTTTCTATTGGACTTTTGCCAAAAGTAAAAGTAGATTTGGGATAAATATTTGCTAAGAAATGTAAGTTTAGAAGTTTAGTCTCAGTCTTGACACTACAAATGGAACAACCTTTTGCAAGCAATTGTATACTTTGGAAGTAGAAAATTATGATGCAGACAAAATTGAAGATGAAAAGGGTGTGAGAAATGGTTTAATAAAAGCTCAATAGATAATGAATTACTTAAAAGAAGTAAGATCAGTAGCCCTAAGGTAAAACACTAAATCCAGTTACCTATATTTAGTCTTTCTTAAATTTTAATTCGCCATAATATTCAAATTTCCCTTTTTAAATTTTGTGATTTTAACTCTTTAATACAATGTGAGCGTATGCCGTTAAGAAAATAGAAAGTATCTATGCACATTTGCACATTGGTTTTAAGGTTCTGGATTTGAAAATGGAAGGGAAAAAACAGAGGTACAGCAGGGTATACCAAAGGGTTACCATATGAATGCTTTCAAGGGAGAATTGCAGAAGCAACCAAATACAAGAAACATTATGACAGCAGTACTCTAGAGATGTAGCGATGTGTTATAGCGGCACATGCTCAAACCTGGTATTTATACATACATACAAGAAAACATTCTTGCATCTTTGCAGGAAGCCTCATCACTTCAAAAAATTTTTGGATATGTGGTAAGCTTGCACAGAAAGTGGTCTGTAATGCATATTTCCATTACAGAGTGCTGTTTCATTACTTCGATGCGAGGTAAGTGGCATGGGAGTAACTTTTGTCTTTAATAAAAAAAATAAAATTTAGATTTTTAAATGCATTAAATTTAATTCGATTTCTTATTCTCTACGGTATGGACATTGATATCAAAATCAGAATTTAGTTAGCTTATCAAACGCTCCTGTTACAGTAAAATTTAAAATAAAAAGGGTCACTGATACACTGATACTAAGTAGTAGGAAGTATCTATGCACATTTGCAAATTGGTTTTAAAGTTCTGGAATTGAAAATGGAAGGGAAAAACAGATCCGGCAGGGTATACCAGTGAAATTTGTTTCACTATTTATGTATATCAAAAACTTTTTCTACATCCAGCTGAATAAGTCATGTTGATTTATTTTTTTCTGGAATTTTCTTTAAGATGTCTGCTGATTCTAAGAATCTAGTGCGACGTGATATGTCTTTCCTGACGCCAAAGTCATTGGAATAGCTATCTTATTAATCAAAAAATGTCCTAGTTTGATTCAACAAACCTTCTCAAAAATCTTACCAATATTACTCAATCGGCTCATTGGCCTATAATTTATTGGATCACTTTTAGCTGTTTTAATAAGCTCTATAATAAAAACTGCTAACCACAATCTTTAAAAAAAAAAAACACTGAAAATAAAAATAAAGAATTTTATCTAAATCGGTCCTTTAATTTTTTTTTAATACTTTTTCCATATATTCACTATTATTTAAGCTGTGATTATGTATTCCGACCCAAGTAACAATTTTTTTTTAACCTACCTCTTCCTATTAACACCTACACTAACTTTGTAGTGAACATCGGATTTCTCAACTGATGATTAGGTTGCATTCCAACAACCCTTTCGACGGGGTGAGTTTCACCATTAAGACACTTCTTCCTGCATTCAGGCGGCGGCAACGGTGGCGTAAACAGTTTTATTCAATCTGAAGTCAGTTTTTTCAGCTCATGCCAATAAGGAGCGGTTTATCCAGCTTCTTGTTTTTGGAGTTTAATTGTGGACCTGGTAATCTAGGCTTGGGGAACACATTCTGCGCGACACTGCCTCTTATAACGCATTCAGGCTAATTGGCCGCGGCGCCAGATATTGTAATAGCTAGTTCGCAGTTCCTACATTTCAATATGCACATAAAGATAATCGAGTTCTCCTGATCCATTAACTGTCAACCAAATTGACCACATGGCGACACTGCTCTAGTATATCATGAATGTCCAAACTTTACGTGGCAAACGTTGATTCGGAGCAGTTCTCCGTTGTATTTAAACTACGGCTGCGGATATCCAGACTAACGCTAAAAAGAAGTACTACTGGGAAGAAGTTTGCAAAGACGATCAAGGGAACATCGTAGTTGAATCGCAGTTGATGCTGAGAATACAAAAATAATGCAGACGGTAAAGTCGGACGAAACATTTTATGTGGGTGAAGTAGAACCAATTTTCCGCCCACGCATATTAATGAAGTTCCAAAGTACCGGTCACCAAATTAGGTGGAACTGTCGATGTCGACTGAACAATTATTACGAATCATTGTTTTCCACTTCTTAATAAAATCTTCACAAATTCTTAAACGACCCCGAAGTCGCTTCTCGTGGTCCTTTCTTTTTTTCAGGTAAGCCAGTCATCGTCTTTCTTTTTCTACTCATAGAACTGGCGTATAGTTTTAGAATTTCTATACAGAAATTAAGCTTATGGTTATTGTTTGGAGGGAAAACACCTTAAATCTGATGGACCAGGTCCACTAAATCCAAGAACGATGAACCGGTTAAGCAGAAACCTACAAACCTGAGCCCGGGTTTTTTAGTAGAAGCCCGTATAAGGTGTTTACAAAGTAGTTGAGTCTGTCTGGAACTACAAACTCCTCCATCTAAATACTGTGATATTTTGGCCTGGGGTTCGACAAATAAAACTCAATCGAAATTCCAAAATAATAAAACAAATCTCTTTATTTTATGAAACACAACGTCTTTCAGTTTAAATAACACCAAATTTAACTTATTTCACTTATTCACAATTCAAATACGTTTTTATAATTCAACACTTTTTATTTAATCTCAATTCAATCACTTTTTACTAACGTTTCCAGTTGTTAACAATTCCACTTTCGAAAATAAACTGAACTTTCAATGCAATCTACTCTTGTATTTATACAAGTTTACAAACGATGCAGTCGATCCAAATGGACAATTTTCATTTTTGCTCTTGGTCCTCGTTGGATTCGGAAAACGACGTCATTAATGCGCGTAACTACTTGGTAGGGACCTTCCCAGTCCTGCTGAAGTTTGGGCGATTTTCCCTTTCTGCGATGTGGGTTGTAAAGCCATACCAGATCTCCCTCATTGAATTCAGGTGCTGTTGCTCGTGCATCGTATCTGGTCCTCAGGCGGTCTCTAGCAATGTTTATATTGCTTCGGGTTCTTTGGTGTGTGTCGTTGATCCTTTTAATCGGGGCGCTCACTTTGTTCTGGTGCATCTTAGCGCTTGCCTTGACTTTGGGTCCTCTACCAGCTTTGCACGTGGTGCACTTTCGACACCATCTCTCGACATCTTTTCTTACAGTTAACCAACAAAAACGTACCCGTACCTTTTTCCGTGTCTTGTTGATTCCTAAGTGCCCGCCGGATTCTTCATCGTGCATTTCCCTTAAAATCTCCTGCACTTTCGACCGTGGCACCACAAGCTGCATCTTAAAGGATCTTCCATTCGGCATTTCCCATTTTCTCCACAAAACACCATCTTTTACATGGAGAGAGTCCCACTGCGCCCAGTATGCCTTTAAGGTAGGACTTCTGTCGGAGATGTCTCTTGCATTCGGCTTATTCATAGATTCCTTCCATACAAGAATGGGCTCGATGTCAGGATCTTCCTTTTGTGCATTACGAAGATCTTCCGCAGTCCAACCCTTTACAGGTTCAGCCCTTAGTCTCTGAACAGAAATTCTTTCGTCCTTCTTACCGTTCAAACACCTAGGATGCGCTCTTTCTGAAGATGGCCGGAGAATTTCATCACTGCTTATGATCGTCCGAAGATTTACCTCATTCTTGTTTCCGTACACCATTGGAATCTCGACGATTGAATACCTTAACACCTGCATTCGAAAGTCCAGGACTACCTCATGTGCCTTCATAAAATCCACACCTAGTATGCAGTCGTCGCATATGTCAGCTACCAAGAATGCATGTGCGAAGGTCAGCCCTGCCAGTTCTATCTTCAGAAGTACCTCTCCGTATACTTTTGCTACTTCTCCCGTAGCTGCCTTCAGACTGTTCCAGATGGTGTTGTGTAGCCAGGACGTCTGGACAAGGCCTCTTCTAATTATGAAGGCCGTGGAACCCGTATCGATAGTGGCCACATATTTTCTGTTGGCGATGACGGTCTCCACTGTCAAACTCTGGTTGCAGCGTTTCGTTTGCGCAACTTGGATAATGGTCCTGGGGGCGTTCATTTCATCAACCGACTTCTGCTCTGCAAAGTTGGTTCTTACGCGCTTTCCACACTGTGGAGATCTGCATTGTCGCTGTAGGTGTCCTAGCTTGTTGCAATTCTAGCATCTCATTTGACTTCGAGCAGTGTTCGGGTTTTGTCTTTCAATGTCGACATGTTGACATGAGCACTCTAGCGTAGCCATTTCCCTGACGCGATGGCTACCTTGCGAAGCTTGGTCTGCTGCTTCCATTGTCAGGGCAAATGCTAAAGCCTCAGCGAGCGTTTTCTTACCTGCCATTCTCACAGCCATTTGTAGTTTTCCATCTGCAATGGCATTAGTGAACGCATCGGTTGCCAGTTCGTTTATGATTTCCCTGCTGGTATTGGGATAAGACAAATTGGCCAAGCGCTCGATGTCAGCTTGCAATTGTTGTATCGTTTCACCTCTTGTCTGGACCCTCGGTAAACTTGCTGCATGTGGTCGTCGCCAAACCTCATCTCGATTGCCTTGACCATGGCATCATAATCCTGGTGTTTGTCTTCAGGAATGGTCTGCAGCAATTCGGCAGCTGTTCCTCTGAGAGCAAGCGTAAGAGCAATTGATTTGTCTTCGTTGTCCCAGTTGTTTGTCAAGGCGGCAGCTTCGAACTGCCTCTTATAAATTGGCCATGATGTTTGACCATCGAAGACAGGGGGCTGCGTTTCCTTTCTTCGTGGACCGTCGCTCGAATATTCCCGAACCGTCTGCTTTTTCAAAGAATCAAATTCCTTAGCCAGATGTTCGTACTGTTGCTCTACACTTACGAACTTTTCTTCCAAGTTTTCTATTTTGGCTTCGAATTTCTGATCGATTGCTTGAAGTCTTTTGTCGAAGAGAACATTCTGTGCATCGAGTTTGTTTTCGAGACCATCAAATTTGCTTTCGAGAACGTTCTTTTGTTCTTCAAGAACGTTCTTTTGGTCGCTTAGTTGCTGCTGGAGAATTTCCAACGAATTCTTCTGCTCATTCTTTTGTTCTTCGAGAACGTTCTTTTGTTCTTCGAATTTCGACAGAAGCAACTTAATGAAAGCAGGCATTTCATCGGCTGTACTTACTGTGCATTTTCTCCTTTGTTCTTCAACATCGAACAACATGGTATCGGGGTCTCCACCATCCTGAGTGATAGCATTCTGAAGTCGGAGCAATAGTTCCTTTTTCAGCCCCGAAGTCTGAAGATTTCGTTTTCCTAATTCTTCTTTCAACTCAGCTGTTGTCAATTGTTCTAATTTGCGACCCATTTTATGTAACTGAAACACTATTTTCGCAACACAGTCAGTTTTATTTTAATGTCTCTTCTAGAAAGATCTTTTTCCAACACTATTTTTAACAAAAATACTCGCTATTCACAGTTTTATAGCACAATCAGTTCAATAGTTTCTGGAAAATTCCACTTTCACAATTAAATGAGTCACCGAAACTGTTTTAGAAAATGTCACTATGGAATTTTCTAGCACTTTACTGAGTTTTATCCCCAATTTCTGACACCAATGTGATATTTTGGCCTGGGGTTCGACAAATAAAACTCAATCGAAATTCCAAAATAATAAAACAAATCTCTTTATTTTATGAAACACAACGTCTTTCAGTTTAAATAACACCAAATTTAACTTATTTCACTTATTCACAATTCAAATACGTTTTTATAATTCAACACTTTTTATTTAATCTCAATTCAATCACTTTTTACTAACGTTTCCAGTTGTTAACAATTCCACTTTCGAAAATAAACTGAACTTTCAATGCAATCTACTCTTGTATTTATACAAGTTTACAAGCTTCTGGAAGCTTCTGTCTGGTTCTGGCACAATCTAAGCTGGTACTAATTCGAGTCTCGAATTAGTACTTCAAGTTCGATTTAGTACTCAGTCAAAACATATTGCAAATATGTAGCATACTTTTAGGCGCTCACAATGAATGTTGGTTGTTGTACACAATGAATCCAACAGATGTCGTTAATTTACAAAATGTATCCTCCGAATATCTAAACTTGTTGCCACCTCACAATATTTAAATATTTCAACCAGAATACCAAAAGATATTATGCCCTCTCCCGATTGATTCAACCAAAAGTTTTCTAATTTGCTGTTATTTCTATTTAGATGCTAGACACGAGTCACCTGATGTTTAACATTTGAAAGTTTGGCTTTTGGTCGACAGATGTGTTGGTGATTACTGAGAACTTTTTGACAAGAGATGCCATCTTCGATATCTCTCAATGATGTACCTACAAAAATTGTCCTCATTTTTGTCCAAGTAAAACCAGATGGTCAACGGGAAAAAAAAGATTAGGAATTTGCGCTTTGAAAACAAATTCCAATAGCAACTTTGAGTTCTGACACCAATCACTTCCATAACTATATCACAGGTGGTAAGCTCTACTTCTTGGTTCATCTTGGGGCACAACTCCTCTTGACATAAACGTAACCCAGAGATCAACACATCATCTCGATTTGTAAATATATTCAAATGCACCTCAACGAGGACACTCCACCACCGGGTAATGTTGGTAAATTATTCACCGGTGTATCCCAAGGCACCTTCAAGTACCAATTTGTTGCGTCTATCTCCTTCATCCAACGAAATTCCACACATTTCCATCCATCCCGTAAATTACCAGCAATTTGTCTAAAGCAAACCTACAATCGCGCGCGAAGAACAAAATGCAAATATCCCACGTGCTGAGGCTGTGGGCCTTGAAATTACCCATCCATTTCAGCCCAAGTAAGTGCTAAGTGCCGAGTGATTATTTGTCAAAACGACTTCATTTGCATCCAAGTTCCTAGACAGATGACGACGACTGAGAGGATAATGGCAGGTGAGACTAATTTGACTAACGCCTTCAGGTCGTCAAGGCAGGCAGGTTACCATTAAACTTTCTCAAGAGTTATAATTTCTCGAACTCTTACCCTCGCAAATGTGTGTGGAATTTGAAGGCTTTCCATTTGATATACTCTTTCGTGGGCCCCTTGGACCAAAATGTTAACATAATCTTCCAGTCAGTACCTTTGTCCCAGCGGCCGTGCGTGAAGCTTCATCCATCCGATTCTTGAGTTTGAAAGTGATCCGCCTGCGCCTGTCACATTTTTTCTGAGACGTTATCGTCAAAGTATATCGTGGTTGATATCGAGAGTAATTTAACTGAAATCGGAACCACTTAATGGTATGTTTTACAAGACACAGGTATTGTCTCAAGCCCCAAGTAGTAATTATTGTCATTTTTACTTTTTTGGTTTTATAAAACACACAGCTGCTGGAAAAAATGTCCGAAGGCAGATGGAATGGAACGCATGAATAAACTTTGTTTGGATTTCGATACGATTGTGTCGGGTTTTGGGCTAGAACTCTGAAGAAAAGTCTACTGAAGCTATCGCTGGAAGTGGATTAGAAAATAAAAGAAGAAGTGATTTCTATAAATGATCGCAGCTACAGAATAGTCTGGATCATTTTTTGTCGATAAACTGAGTGATGTGCTTGTGACTTTGAAAATTCGCACCGAAATGCTTTACTTAAGGATTTTAATCAAAGTCGTCCTTTGGCATTTCGTGAGTGTTGCAAGTAGTGTTTCTAATGCAGACCAATGGAGTGATTGGATAATTATTCCGGCGAGAGCTGGAACAAGTCGGGAGAAGGTGGACTTATCAAGAAACTTTAGTGATTTCAATGTTAATCGAAGGAGTGGTGTGAAGAATTTTCTTGATTCAGAGGAAATGAAAACATACATAATGAGAACTGTAAGGATAAGGGAGGATTCGAAGAAACAACCAGTGAGAGTGCAAAGTGAAACGGAGGATTTCGATTCGAGTAATGATCTAATATTGCCTCTCGGGCGAGCTATTGAAAAAGTGAAAATGTTTTGTTCAGCAGTGAAGGATTTCTTTGAAGAGAGTGAGTTTTTTGTATATTTTATTTTTATGTATACAAAAATTTTAAAAGCCAAATTAATTTATTTTTATAGTGACGTAATGTGCTAAAAGAACAGATTTACTGATATTTAAAATAATATAAACAAAACAAACAAGTTTATATAAAAATTGATCCTATAATTTACGAGATACTTTTTAACTTTCGATAAGAAACGGAAAAGAAGATAAATACATTTTGAGTTAGTTGCAAATTTGTGTGTGTGTGTACTGACGTTTTTTGATTGCTGTTGTTGCCTTAATGGGTTAGACCAACCGGCTTCAGTTTAAGATTTTTAGAGTATAAAATTATGTTTTGAGATCTAATTTCAACTGTAACGCCCACAAAACCGTTGAGTAATAGTTAGATTGTTTCTCGGAAACGGTTTCAAGAATTTTTATAAAAGTAAATTGCACGATTTTTCCAAATCGTAGGAATGATTTTTTTAAAAAAAACCGTATTTTAGGACAACTTTTTTTTTTAATGAAAAAAAAACAGTATATAACAATAAAATAAATCAGCTACCCGTTTTCAAAATATTGATTTTGAAAAAAAAAATTTAATTAGTTTTCAAAAATATTTTAATGTAAAATTACTTTGGCTACGTACCTACATCTTCCTGAATATTAATTTTGATTGTAATCGGTTAACCAGTTCTCGAGAAAGTTTTTAGCCCAGCATCTTAATTCTTACTTGCGATCATAAGTACTATAAGTTTTTAGCCCACCATCTTAATTCTTACTTGCGATCATATGTACTATAAGGCAAATTTAGGACTCGTGAATACGTACTTGCTCTTGTGTGCCCAATTAAATTGGAAAGCAAGATCTTTGACAGAAACAAGTAACATTTACTATGAAAATTACACAGTTTGAACTTTTAAAAAGTATTAAGAACCACAATACTTAACGCTTTTTATTAAAAATGAAGTACGCCATCACATATCTTAAATAACAAAGAATTTATGAAAAATGTATTTCGAAAATTGTAGGACCGGTTTTGATAAAATCCGGTTTTTTATTTTTAGTTTTTTTTTTTTTTTTTTTTATTTTGGTATGCAGTTTTTTTAGAGTTTATTAATAAACATGTGATTATAAAATTTAAATACATTTTTTTTAATTAGTTTTAAAAATATTGTTTTTTCAAAAAAAAAAAAAAAAAATTTTATTAATTTAAAAAAAAAAAAGTTATTCGAAATTTTGATATGCAGAATTAATTTGGGTACTTAGATCTGCTCAAATATTAAATTTGACAGAAATCCAAACAGCCGTTATCGAGAAAGCCCAAAATTAAAATAAGCGTTATTTAAAAGGTACCGTTAATAGACTTTTCCCGTAAATTTGGTACTAATCACATGACAGCCAATACCAACAAAAAAATATCATTAAAATCGTTGGAGCCGTTTTCGAGCTTTTCCTAAACGGTCATATGACAGGTACCGTTTTTTTGGGCCTACAAATAAAATTTCAATTTCCTTTCTGGGGAATGCCAAAAGAATCACACACACTTAATTTGAAGATAATCGCTTAAGCCGTTTAGGCTGCCGCTCGTTATACATACTGACAGACAGACAGTTGTTTTATTTTAATTTTATTTTTGAAAATTTAATATTTTTTATAACTATTAAAAAAAATTAAATCTTTTGATCAGCTGTATATTAATAAACTCTACAAAACTGCATATCAAAATCTTAAAAAAAAAATCAAAAAACTAAAAACATAAAACAGGATTTTATTAAAATCCTTCTTACAATTTTCCAAATACATTTTTCACTCCATTTAAAAAAAACCCCGTTATTTGTTGTGGTTTTGGAAATTTGTATTGGTTCAGACCGTGTAAATTTCTATGTTAATGTTACTTTTTACTTGCGATTATAGGGACAAGTTTAGGATTCGTGAATATTAAAAAAATTGAGATAACAATCAAACATGGCATAACGATCATAGAGAAGTCTAAAAAAGTGATCGAGCAAAAATATTTGTCTGTCTGTCTGTCAATGTGTATAACGAGCTGTAGCCTAAGCGGCTTAAGAGATTATCTTCAAATTTGGTGTATGTGTGTGTTATTCTTTTAGCATTCCCCAGAGGAAAAATTGAAATTTTAATTTTAGGCCTATAAATAACGGTACCTGCCATACGACGAAAACGGCTGTAACGATTTTGATGAAAAAAAAATTGTTGTTTAAAAAAAACTAAAAATAAAAAACAAGATTTTACCAAAACCGGTCCTACAATTTTTTAAATACATTTTTTGTAAATTCTTTGTTATTTAAGACGTGTGATGGCTTGCTTCATTTTTACTAAGAACCGGTTAGTATTGTGGTTTTGATACTTTTTATAAGTTCAAACTGAAGTCAATGTCACTTGTTTCTGTCAAAGATCTTACTTTCAAATGTAATTAGGCACATAAGAGCAAGTACGTGCGACCCCATTCATGGCCATTTTTACTTGCGTTTATAGGTACTATAAGGCAAATTATGGATTTGTGCAAAAAAAAAATATAACAATCAAACAAGATATTACGATGATAGAAAAGTCGACAAAATTGGGTCCGGAGATTCTGTCCGTCTGTCTGTCTGTCTGCCTGTCTGTTCGCAACGCTACAGCCTAAACGGATAGGCGGAATTGCTTCGAACTTGGTATTTAGTATTTATTTGGTAGTACATAATGTATCTCGAGGGATGTTTTTCATTTTTGCTCTAGGTCGAAAAATAACGGTACCTGTCATACAATCTTTAACAAAAAGTTTGATTTTCTCGAAAACGGCTGTAACAATTTTGATAAAACTTTCAGGGTGGTATTTTTTTTTACAGCAATACATCTCCTAATTAGAATAATTTTTTTTGAAATTTGTTCTATAACGTTACCTCTCATAGAACCGTTTTTTTTTCAAATGCGGTTTTATCGTAAACCATTATCCCGATTTCAATAAAATTTTGCACTCAGGAAGTCATTTATGTATATTGCAATTTAATTTTGCATATCAAAATTTTCAAAAACTTTTTTTTTTTTATTTTTTTTAATTTTCTCAAAAAAATTGATTTTCGAAAAATTTTGATTTTTTTTTTTAATAATTTTCGTACAGATTTTCTTATAATGACATACCAAAAATTTAAATATTTTATTGGAAAGTTTTTCAAAAAACGAATTTAAAAAAAAACTGGTTTATTGTGCGCCACTGTATATATATCTATGGCTATCTCAGGTCTTACCATTTGCCTAACGGTCGCCTGCTTTGTAGATTGTAGTACGTGTGTCTTAAGGCAGCCCTAAACGACGAACATGCTCGCCGAAATGGTTCGTGATCGATATATTTTCGTCGTGTTCGCTGGTTCGCCAACGGTTCGCTGTTGGTGAAAATTTTTTGTCGTGTTAATTAGCTTTGATGTTTGCCATGTAGGGCCATGTTCACAAGCAAACCTCGTTTTTAACCATAAGCACACGCACTTATGCTTCCTTATCGCACATGTTTACGCTTTTAAGAATCAACACGAAATAAATGTTCGCCAAATGTGTTCAGTTTGTGAGTAAATCAGGAGTCAGTTAAAAAAGTTAAGTCAATTTAAAATTTACATATGTATGTATGTATGTTTTGTATGTCCATATGTTTTGGGCTAGAAAACAGCTTGACATCCAATATAAATTTTCTTTGAATCTAGATTCCAAAAATACAAAAGAAATTTAGTATACACACAAACTCGCACATACCATAAATCCTATAGTGAGCCCAAGCAGGGGGGTTGCAGGGGGCAGCATGCCCCCCATACATATTTCACTTTTTAAACGCCGCCGTAATGCTGGCAATGTAAGCAAATTAAAAAATATCTCAAAAAAGTACTTTCAGTTATTTTCAATTTTCTCAAGAACTAAGTTATAAAAGCTTTCGGTTGTTTGCGTTTCATTTAAAATTGATATGAGCATTGATCACATCATAACATTACATTTTGAACAAAAATGGTTAAAAAATTTGTTTAACGTTTTTTTATCAAAATTTTCAGTTTGAATGCGAATATTTTGAAAACTATTGACACAAATAATTTAATTTAAATGTAGGATTAAAGAAAAGATTTCTGTTCTTGAAGTCTTTATTGTTATGAATTTTTTGAGTTTCTGTAGTTTTTAAATATTTGTAATTTTTTTTTCGAAAATCACCATTATCTCCTAAACGGGGCCAGATAGACCCTTGCTTGTATTTAACCCTTCTAGAAAAAAAGTTATCATTTTTTGGCGCCGAAGTTATCGTAGCCGTGCCCTTATTTACTATTCAACATTAAAGAAAAGCTTACTCTTAAAAAACGACTCAAATACAATTTTGCATCAGAGTATTTCAGACCAAGATGCTTTTACCGGCAATGAACACTCATATAAGTCATTCCTTGATAGCGGACTTTCATTTTAGGGTTCAAATTGGGAAAACAACGTTATAGTTATTGTCATCAATAATCAAATGTTTGTTTAATTATTAAGGCTCAAATTGCAGCAGATGATACCATATTTACAAAAAATACAAACCCAGCCAATTATCAATTGTATTCGAAAGAATAAAAATGTCAGACCGTTGTACCTATCACAATGAACAGGAACACTGTATGTACATATGTATATTTTTATTTTGTAAACTTTACTATTATATAATTCATTCAAATATAAATTAATAAAGATATATTATAAACTAATAGGAAAACAAAATTGTAAATCTTATACAAATGTATCTCTATTTTTAACTAGTTTAAAAAAACTACTTATAGCTTTTTTAATCTAGTTAAGCAACTTTAATTTTTTATTTCTGAGGGCAATTGATTAAATAATTTTAGGCCACGATAGTTAAACGTACATATTTTGAGTTCTAGAGTCTCTATATAATTGAAGTCTAAAATTGTTATTTGATCTTAAATTATTCATAAGTTAAATTTGATGTTAAGTATTTGGGTACCAAGTTATTTTTCATCTTAAACACACACATTAAGGTGTTGAACATAATCCTCTGTTTAATGTTTAACCATTTAAGGCACGATAGCATCTATATAATTGGCGTGTAAATGCTGGTCTTAAGAATTGTTCTCATGGCTTTGTTTTGTAATACTTGCAGTTGGTTAATGTACTCATTGTTACCCAAAAATAAAATTGTTGAACAAAATTCAATGTGAGGTTTTATAATTGTGTTGTAAATATTAACTGCGCAATTTGTGGTTTTATTTTTTCTTATCCTTTTAAGGAACCCAATTTTTTTGGACTTATGTAAATCATATGACTTTTAAAGTTCAACTTGTTTTCCAATATTATTTCTAAATATTTCATTTCATTCACTTGTTCAATAAGGCTTCCTTCAATCCTTATATATATAATGTCATTACTATTTTTTTCCGACATTGTTAAGTTTATTTTATTATAACCACGTACAAAGGTTAAGTAAATCTTCATTAACACACTCCAAAAGTTAACACATATTTTTCCCAATAACGAACATAAGAGCATCTTCGGTATGTAGAGATATTTTTGAAATTTCTTAAAACTAGAGATATCATTATTGTAAATTAAGAATAATAAGGGGCCAAGTATAGTGCCTTGCGGTACACAAAAACAAACAATTGCGTTAGATGTTGAATTATTAATATGTACAAGTTTTTTGAGTTCTTTTGATTAAGAATGATTTAAACCAATTAAATTCAGCACCTTTTACACCACATTTACATTATTTACTATAATATAATATTATTTACCAATTTACTGTTTCAAATGCTCTGTGAAAGCCCGAAAATATTGCAATAATTTTGTTGAAACTATGTATTTCTTTTTTTTTATTGCATTTCAGAGGTCAAGTGGTACTAAGTTTAGAGCAAACTCATATGTACGCAACTTATTTACGCTCTTCATCATAAATGCAGGTGTTAGCAGTTAGTAACTACCCAACACCAACACAAAAAGAACGTAGGACTGAAGATAAACAAAAAAAAAATAACAATTCATGTATTAACTACAAAAAAAAAAATAATGAACAATATTTAAACAAAAAACAAAATATATTTTTTTACAAAATTAAAGAAAGACGGTTCACAAACACGTTTACAATAAATAGTAATTAAAGATAAATAAAAATTCGATAAATAAAACATATAACAAATAGAAGTCATGCTCGTGGATCACTGGTTATTAAGTTTTGTTTCAACTGCTTTTTGTTCAAATTAAAATCAATTTGAAGGTGATTGGTATTATTCAACCTTTTCATGCGAGTTAATGGCTCATGCATGCCATAGTTAGTTCTATGGTAGGGGCAATACAAGAGTTCTTTATTACGTAATCGGTAAGAGCCTCCCCGATAGTTAAAACCTACCAAGGAAAGTAATTCAGGAGCATCAATTTGACCAGAAAGCAATTGATGAAAAAACACAAGATCATTACTGACCCGTCTGTGAGAAAGGGGTTGGAGATTCAGAAGCCGAATTCGATTCTCATAAGGGGGCCAGATTAAATGGATCTTCCCATTTAAGGCCTTTAAGAGCAAAGCGAATAAATCTATGCTGAATAGCCTCAATTCGAGATTTATGGACTTCATACAATGGTGACCAAATTTGAGAAGCATACTCGAGATGGGGACGAACATAGCATTTGTATAAAGATATTGTTACGTAGGGATCATTGAATTCCTTAGCCCACCTCTTAATAAATCCAAGCATGGAATTTGCTTTACTTATAATAGAGTTGAGGTGCTCATCAAATTCAAGGTTAGAACTAAATAAAACACCTAGGTCACGCAATGTAGAAACCTGACAAAGAGTTTGTTGAGACATTGTATAAGTGATAATACTAGGTGTTCTCTTACGCGAAAAGGTCATACTTTGACACTTAGAAGCATTTAGACTAAGACCATTCTTAGAACACCATAAGACAAAACAGTCTATATCTTCTTGTGAGATCATACGGTCTGAAGAATTTTTAATTGTTTTAAATATTTTTATATCATCGGCAAAAACAAGAATTTCACTATTAGAAATGTAAGAAGATAGGTCATTTATAGCAATTATGAAGAGTAAAGGTCCAAGGTGACTTCCTTGTGGAACTCCAGATAATGTATTAAAAGGGTTAGACAATACGTTACGAAATTTGACTTGGTAAGATCTATTTGTTAGATAGCATCTTATCCAGGCAATAAACAAAAGTGGAAAGCCAAACATTTTTAATTTAAACAAAATAACATTATGAGAAAGTTGGTCGAAGGTTTTAGAAAAATCCGTGTAAATGCAGTCTAATTCAAAGCCACTTTCAAGTGCATTAGAGCATTTATGATGAAAAGATAATAGGTTTGTTATAGTGGATCTTTTTTGCATAAATCCGTGCTGCTGGTTGCAAATATTATTCTTAGTTAAGAAGGATAAGCTTTCGCAGACAACTTGTTCAAACAGCTTAGGAATGCTTGAAAGCTTTGAAATTGGTCTGTAATTTTTGATTTCCATTTTTTCACCTTTTTTAAAAATGGGTTTTATAAAAGATTTTTTCCAAAGACTAGGAAATTTGCCAGACGCTAATGAAAGCTTAAAAAGGTATTCAAGTGGATGAGCTAAACATAAGGAACACTTTTTTAAAACGATAGGTGGAATCATGTCAGGTCCAAAAGAAAAATCATCATTGAGAGAAGAAAGATAGTTTAAGATTCTCTCACTGCTAATAGGAACATTATTAAAATTAACTTGAGAACAGCTAAGTCGATTATCAAAGTAATTTTCATCTATTATTACAGAGGAACTACAAAAGGAATTAGAGAAATGATTAGCGAGGGCATTAGAGATGTCAGGGGTATTTTTCATGGTAAACCATTAAAAACAAAGTTGGTTGGATAACCATCCGATTTTTTCTTCGAGTTAACAAAAGACCAAAAACTATTTGGATCATTTTTAAGAGAATACCCCATTTTAGTTACATAGTTGGAGTAAAGATTATGGGAGAGCGTTCGAAATTCTTCCAAAAAAACCTACGAAGATTTCGTGGTCAGTTGGAGAAAGAGTTGATTTAAAAGTTTTCCAAGCTTTATTTCTTTTGTTCCTTAAAAGCTTAAGTTCTTTAGTAAACCATGGCTGGTACCGAATAGGATTTTTGATTAATTTTTGTGGAATTACTTTTTTCATACTATCATATAAAATAGAGTAGAAAAAAGTAACTGCTTCGTCAATATTTGCAAAGGTTGATATATTTTCAATACCGGACCTACGTAGTTCATCCGAAAGTAAATCGAAATTCGCTTTTCGGAAGTCAAAGGTGTATGAACAGTCATTTGCACAACTACTTTCGTCAAGGACATTCGTGAAAGCAAAAAAAAAATATCTAAAGGAGGATGGTAATCGTCTAATCTGATGATACCTGAATTAGCATGAAGAACAACTGTATTACTAGTCAGATGATTAGTTTCTTATACAGCTTACTTGCTGTAAGTCAGTACAGATAATATTGTCTAAACGGGAAAGCTCGTGCTGTGGTGAAGATAATGAAGCTTTTTGAAAGAATCCATTATCAGAGGGAACCCACTGAGTGTAGGGAAGGTTGAAATCTCCTAACAGTAAAATTTCGCTTTCGAAATTCGACAGTTGAATAATATAGTCTAAGACTAATGTCAACTCTGCATAAACTGAAATAGGGCTTTTTGGGCAAATATAAACATTAATGAGAAATACATTTTAACACAAATAATATCGATAGTTAAATAAAACGGAAAAGTGATATTACATTATTCTTCTTTTATATTCATTATCATCTAGTTAAGAGACGTTTCACAAGAATGATTATGCCAAAATCCTGATTGATGTTCTTTCAATAAATTATCATCATAAATATATTTCTAAAATTGTTCAAACGCGCACTTCTCAACTATTTTTCTAGCATTAGCATCATGTTGATTGGTCTTCTCACAGTCATTTGTCCCAGACTGTTTTAGTATTGGGATAACAGTAGATTCTTTAAAATTGTTTGCGAACACGACGTTTCTAAAGAACTCATTTACTATTTGTAATATTAGTGGGTATATTATATCAAGACAATAAATAGTATTAATAATTAATTAAAATTATTAATTGATTTAATTATCAATTAAATTAAAATTAATATTAGGATTCAATGCGTTTTTAGCATTCATTTTCTCATTGAAATCAATTTCACGAAATTTAAAAACATTTTCTGATGGAAGTTCCGCCATCTCTCTAACCTGATGCCAGGATCAAGCCATTCTTCCAAATACTCACGGATATTAAAAAAAAATTCTCAATATCATTTATATAATAATAGTCGAAATTATTTATTATTTATATTTCAATTTCTTACATATAATAAAAAATATTTTTATTTTAGATTTCCTTGATGCCGATCCTGGACCATTAGAAAACAGCAGTCGAAAAACAAAAAAACTCAAAAAGAAGTACAAAAAGTTAATATTTCCCCTATTAATAGCATACAAGCTAAAGTTCTTAACCCTCATACCAGTGCTTATGGGAGGATTGGTGTTACTAGTGGGTACAACTGGGCTGGCCGGATTCTTTTTTGCCCTTTTTACTGCTGTCATGAGTTTGAAATCTGAAAGTAAAGTTGAAGTACAGAAGTGGTAAAATGCAAATAGACTAAGGGATAAGTAAATTAAAAAAATAAGACAACTTTTGTAAATAGATTTTATCAGACATTAAAAAAATTAATTTAAATAAAGTTTGGTTTTTGTATTTTTTCCGACAAATAATCCACAAAAAAAAACATCTTTTCACAATTTACATCATTTATGCACTCCTTGAGGCTGAATTCATTAAATGAAAGTATCCGAAAATAACTTTTGCTTTTTTAGAAAAAAAAAATGGGCAGGGCTGGGTGGCACGTACTTGCTCTTATATGCCCAAATACATTGGAAGGTAAGATCTTTGACAGAAACGAGTAACATTTACGTTGAAAATAACACAGTTTAAACTTATAAAAAGTATTAAGAACCACAATACTTAACGCTTTTTATTAAAAATGAAGTACGCCATCACACATCTTAAATAACAAAGAATTTATGAAAAATTTATTTCGAAAATTGTACTACCGGTTTTGATAAAATCCTATATTTTTATTTTTGGTTTTTTGATATCTTTTTTTTAGAATTTATTAATATACATTTTTTGAATAGTTTTAAAAAATATTGATTTTTCAAAAAAAAAAATAAAAATTAATTATAATTTGAAAAAGAAGTTATTAAAAAAAATTGAAATGCAGAATTAATTTGGCAAACTAGAACTTCTTAAATATAAAATTTTAAAGAAATCCAAAAAGCCGTTACCGAAAAAGCCAAAAATAAAAAAATTAAAAAAATTATATGAAAATCGTTGGAGCCGTTTTCGAGAAAAATAAGCTCTTCTTAAACGGTCATATGGCAGGTACCGTTATTTCTAGGCCTAAAAATGAAATTTCAATTTTCTCTCTGGGGAATCACACACACCAAATTTGAAGATAATCGCTTTAGCCGTTTAGGCTGCAGCTCGCTACACATACTGACAGACAGACAGACAGACAGACAGACAGACAGACTTTTTTGTCGATCACTTTTTAAGCCTTTTCTATGATCGTAATGTCATGGGTCATTGTTATCTCAATTTTTTTTATATTCACAAATCCTTAACTTGCCTTATATTCCCTAAAAGTAAAAATTAGTTAGTTTAACTCCTGATCGAAAAAATGGTCTACAAAAAAGTTGTAGAACGAAAAAAACCTAAAATTTATTCAACATAATCCCCAATTTTTACAAGATATTAGCAAAAAAGTAGTGGTTAAGATTAAAAGTTTCACAGAACAAGGATTTAAAGTGTAAGTTCTAAAAAGGCAGTTGCTCGGAGGCCAAAAGTGTTTAGTTACTATAATCACTGCAGATCTGCTTGCAGCCCAATTCGCTGCTAACTCAACGCTGCCAGCAGGTGTTAGAACTCCTCCTGTACTCGAGAGCGTAAATGATTTCATGGAACCTATCTTCTTTCGCACTCGTACAGTCGCAAGAGTATTAAAAGATCTTAACATACACAAATCTGCTGGCCCGGATAATATCCCCGCTATTGTTCTGAAGAGGTGTTCTTCAACGCTGGCAAAACCATTGCGTAAGCTTTTCCATCTGTCCTATTCCTCTGGTCTCTTTCCGAGTGGATGGAAAACAGCATTTGTCCAGTCTATCCCCAAAAAAGGCGCATCTTCTTCTCCCTCAAACTATCGACCAATTGCTGTAACTTCCCTTCTTTCCAAGGTCATGGAAACGCTGATTAACTTTCAGCTAAATAAATATCTTGAGGACCGAAAGCTTCTTAATGACCGGCAGTACGGCTTTCGTAGCAACAGGTCCACGGGTGATTTGATGGTATTTCTCACTGAAAAGTGGAACCAATCTCTACATCGTTTTGGGGAAAGCAAAATTATTGCACTTGATATTTCTAAAGCATTTGATAGAGTTTGGCATCAAGCTCTTTTATCGAAAATGCGTACAATTGGACTCGACAAATCTCTTCTTCGTTGGATTAGTAATTACCTTTCGAAACGCTCACTACAAGTCGTATTGGACGGATTCAAGTCTGATTCTCAAATAATAAACGCTGGCGTGCCCCAGGGCTCTGTTTTGTCTCCGACTCTCTTCCTTATTTTTATCAACGACTTATTATCTGAAACAACTAATCCTATCAATTGTTTTGCTGACGACAGTACTCTCAGCTTCTCATATTCGTTTTCTGATTCACATCCCCGTTCTTCGGATGTGGAACTGGAACGGCAGCGTATGATAAGTTCATTAAATTCTGATCTTGACAGCATTGTACAATGGGGAATAAGAAACCGCGTAGAAATTAATGCTTCGAAAACCCAATGTTGTCTCTTGTCGTTAAAGCGAAATATACCCCAAATTCCACTATCCATGAGTGGCCCTTGCATAGAGGAAACTGATCACCTCTCAGTTCTTGGTATGTGCATTACAGACGACCTTCTGTGGAATGACCACATATTTGACATCGCAAAGAATGCTGCGAGGTGGTTAGGTTTCCTTCGAAGATGCAAGAAATTATCTACCCCGTCTGATCTGGCTACAGTATATAAAGCATATATTCGCCCTAAACTTGAGTATAATTCCCACATTTGGGCAGGTGGTCCTGTAACCCACTTGAGTTTTCTAGATAGAATAATCGAACAATAACAGAAACATTTAAATCTCTAGAGCACAGACGTAATGTCTCCTGCCTTTCATTATTTTATCGCTACTTCCACAAAAAGTGCTCTACCGAAATAGCCAGTTGCATTCCTCCCCTGAAACGATTCAACCGTAATACTTGCACTGCAAGGAATGCCCATCATTATACCCTTGAGCCCAACTTCGGACGTACTGTCAAGTACAGGGATTCTTTCTTTAGTCGTACCACGCGAATGTGGAATGCCTTTCCAGACTCTGTTCCCCCCCCCCTCTTAGAAGTGCAGAACTTTAAAATAAATGTGCATCGTTACCTCCTCTCACATCCTTCCCTATTTTATTACAGCCCTCGCTGTGTTTAATTAAACATTATAAGGGTAGTCAAAATCCCTTTAGTGCGGGCTAATTATAAAAAAAAAAACAAAAAAAAACAAAAAAAAATTATGGCTCAATTGCTCTTATTCTGTTTGACCTCATTTTGGATTTGAAAAATATTTATGTTATGACAAAGTTTATGTCATAAAACCAAACAATTGTGTTATAAGCTACGTCATCGTCATGCAATCCATAACCAATTTTACCGCATTGGCGACGTCAAAACCATTTCCAACATTGAAATAGTAAACGGATCTAAAACAAAGCGTTTTATGCACCCAATTTGCATACAATGTTGCATGAACGCAAACTTTACTATCCAAAGGCATGACTCTTCAAGCCGGAAACACATATAGTCTTATGTGTTTCATGACAGTCAGTTGATTAAAATCCCATGACACGTGTTGAAAATGATGATAGCACGTTTCAACAATATAATTTCACTGCCACAGACAATGTTATTTGTCATCATTCTGGCCAAAATCTTCCCATTTGTTTCAATCGAAAGTTATAATTTCCTTGAAAAATTATATTATAGCTAACTATTAGTTGGAATAGATTCATGCAATATTTTTGAATCAGAATATCCAGGATAATATTTCGTGTCACTATAGACCATAAAACAGCTGTTGGCTGGTGTTTACTGACAGTTAAGGGTAATTAATGGTTTTAATGAAAACCAGATAGGTAATCCTAATATTATTTCCGCAATCGCACTTCAACGGCTTAGTGGATTTCGATGAAATTTGGTAATGAGGTATTTATGGTACTGGATTGAGAAATAGGCTACGGAAAAGTGCACGGTTCCTGTGGGAGAGGCTTACATTTGAATTTATGTATGGCTGGAGGTTTGTTTCTTATGCTTCCATGCACCAATTCTTAATGTTTTGCAGACGGATGGATTGCAGAGGATATACTGTATTAACACGCAATAATAGCAACTTTTCTTCTGTTTCTAAATGCACGGTTTCCGTTGGAGTACTATGAATAATAATTTTCTCTTACGGGTTTTGATTTAGACAATAAAAAGTCATTTTGCCTGAAACTTACGCAGATAAAGTCACGGCAGAAGCTTGTAGTAAATTTAATTCTCAGGAATATTTGACATATACTTTTTTTTTAAATTCGGTTTTTATTAAAAAAAAAAACACGGTTTTTCTCAAGCACATAACTCAAAAAAATAAAATAATAATAAAAAAATATAACAAAAAAAAGAGTTTATATTTAAAAACAATATTTAAAAATCTTTAAGGGCGATTCAAAATGTTGGTTTAAGAAAAATTGAAATAATTAATAATAAAAAAATAATAATTATTATTATCTTTTAATTGCATTATAGCACAGGTATTAAGTATACGCCAAGTGCATATATAAAAATCGAGTAAAAAAACACTCAGGACCCTTGAACAAACCTCGAAAATGATCTGATTACACGACAACAAACAATGGAACGACAACGGCTAAATGACTATCGTCACAAAGTCCAGCCAGATATTGGCTAACACAAATGCAGATCACAGACCGCAGACGGCAGATGCAGTACAAAACTCCTTTACCAGATGGAGCAGGCGGCACAAGACCTGGGGCTGCATATTAAGGAAGGGAAGACTAAGTACAATGTAGCTACGTTTTCAAGAAGTGTTGGTCCAACTTTCAAGGTATCGGAGCATGCAGTTGAAGTAGAGCAGTCCTCTAACTCCATTGAGCCAAAAGTAGCAGCCGATAATAATATGGAAGAACGAGGAAGAAATAAGCGGATGGCTGCTAAAATCCAACAGAACTTACAATAATCTGTCAAGGCTCTTTAAATCCAGAAACCATAAACACCAAACTGCTGATGTACAAGACTATGGTCTTACCAGTACTCACATACGGATTCGAGACTTGGGTGCTTAGAAAAAGGCACTTCGATCTCTTATCCGCGTTCGAGAGAAAAGTCTTACGGAGAATTGTTGGCTCGTGTGCGAGGGAGGACAATTGCGAAGAAGATACAATCATGAATTGTATGAAATCTACCTCGAAGCAGATGTTGTGAAAAAATAAAGCTTGGTAGACTCCGGTGGGCTGGGGAACCTAGCTCACATGAGCTCGGAAAGTCTTTTGCAGTTATTTTTATGATAGAAGAGTGGCAGACCTTGCTTGCGTTGAAAGAATTTAGTGGACCAAAACGCCCAAAACTTTGGGTTGCGCCACCGGATGGCGTCGGCCAGTAATTGGAATGTATGAAAGAACTTGTGGAGCACGGACGGGATGATGATTATTGTTTAAACCCATAAATGACCCATTTTGGTACTCTTTTCTAATAAATTGCTAGGCCAAGGATTCAAAATAGTGGAATTTTCCGTTTACGGATTGGAACAATTTGGATCAGCGATTGCCAAATTGTTTTCTTTGAAGGCATACAAACTACTGTTCTCTGAACGCCATTACATGACATCGTTTCGAAGATAGAAGTTTTGATGCAAAGCTCTGTTCTCCAGCTCATGATTGGGTAGATAACAGGTATTGACCTCCTCCGTCTTCTGTGTATCTTCGATTACAAACAGTTCATTATCTAATACAGCATTTATTGGATCTATTTCAGATTCTACAGGTTTTGGCCACATTCAATATGGTCACGTTCACAGTTCTTTTGATTGTCTGGTTTATATATGTTCAGGGTAAATGCTAAATCTCCACGTTTGTTCCTATCTTAAATTAGAAGAAAATTTAATTATTTTCCTAGGAAATTGACTGTCTAAAAAAAAAAACAAAAAAAAATCCGTTTAATTGTATTCATTTTCACTCTTTTGAGGAACATTTTAATATCAATTTTGCTGAAGAATTTATTTTGTAGGTTTACAATTTCATTTACCTTACAACTAATGCTCTTTCGGAATTTTTCTCCAGATGTAATTAATCTTTGTCTGCAATTAAATGAATTCTTATTTTTATTGACACTGAAAGTTGAGTGTAGTTCTTTTTTTTCTATGATGAAACAATTTTAGTGAAATTCAGTTTAATTAAAGAGATGGAAAGTTTAACAATGATTCAAATTTTGTGATTAATTTAAATGCTGTCTGAGTATGCTACTTAGATATACGATTATTCAAGCACTTTCATCTTTTTATGTGCAAATAGCCAGATGGATATTATTTCAAAATCCTTAATCTTCATCCTCAGGAGCTAGAATTTTTTCATTTTTTTTTTTTTTTTTTTTATAATTAACGCGCGCACAAGGGATTATGTGTTTCCCTTTTAATGTAGAACACACTGCGCGGGCATTACGAAGATAGGGAGGGGAGAGATAGGAGGTGCCGATTAACATTGGTTTTGAATGTTTGCAGATCAAAATGGCAAGGGAAAATCCCGCCGGGTAAACTATTCCAGATTCGTGTCGTTCGGCTAAAAAAAGAATCCCTATATTTCACGGTACGTCCGAAATTAGGCTCAAGGGTGAACTGATGAGCATTCCTTGCGAGACGAGTATTACGGGAGAAACTTTTAAGGGGAGGAATGCAACTGGCTACTTCGAATGAACATTTTTTGTAAAAGAAACGATAAAATAAAGAAAGACATGAAACATTGCGTCGGTGTTCGAGTGGGGCAATTGTTTCAGCGGCAGTTCTATTACCTATCAATCTTAACGCTCGATTTTGTATTCTATCAAGCAGGTGAAGCGATGTTTGCGAAGCACCTGCCCAGAGGTGGGAGTTATACTCGAGTTTAGGGCGTATAAACGCTTTATAAATTGTAGCCAGATCAGATGGGGAAAAGTACTTCTTACACCGATACAGAAAACCTAAGCACTTTGCAGCATTCTTAGCGATCTCAAATATATGGTCGTTCCAACGGAGTTCGTCGTTGACACACATACCGAGTACTGAGAGCTTTTCGGTTTCTTCGATGTAAGTGCCATTCATGGACAATGGCATTGGGGGAATGTTTAGCTTTAACGACAGAAGACAGCATTGAGTTTTCGAAGCATTAAACTCCACACGATTTCTATTACCCCATTTGACAATGCTGTATAAATCGGAGTTTAATGAGCTTGACATACGGCACCGTTGCAATTGTACGTCCGAAGGCGAAGGACGTGAATTATCGAACGAATATGAAAAGCTGAGGGTAGAGTCGTCAGCAAAACAGTTAAGTGGATTAGAAGTAACAGACAGAAGATCATTTATAAAAATGAGGAAAAGAGTCGGAGACAGAACAGAGCCCTGGGGCACACCAGCATTTATTTTATTGGAATCAGACTTGAATCCGTCCAATACAACTTGTATTGAACGGTCCAGAAGATAGCTTCTAATCCAACGAACAAGAGTATTATCGATCCCAAAAGCACGCATTTTCGATAAGAGAGCTTCATGCCAAACTCTATCAAATGCCTTGGAGATATCAAGAGCAATAATCTTACTTTCACCAAAGCGATGTAAAGATTTGTTCCACTGTTCGGTGAGATATGCCATCAGATCACCAGTGGAACGGTTGCTGCGGAAGCCATACTGACGGTCATGGAGAAGCTTACGATCTTCGAGATATTCCTTAAGCTGACGGTTAATCAGTGTTTCCATGACCTTAGAAAGAAGGGATGTCAGTGCTATGGTTCGGTAGGAGGAGGGGGAGGATGGGTCACCTTTCTTAGTGACAGGCTGGACAAATGCTGTTTTCCATCTTCTAGGAAAGATTCCAGAAGAGTAGGAGCGATGGAAAAGCTTACGCAGTGGCTTTGCCAGTGTGGAAGAACACCTCTTCAGAAGAATCGGGGGTATACCATCCGGGCCAGCGGATTTGTGTATATCGAGATCTTTGAGAACTCTTGCTACTGTACGAGTGCGGAAAAAAATCAGTGCCATGGAAGAATTTACATTCCCAAGTACAGGAGGGGCAACGTTGCTTTGAGGCAGCGTGGAGCTGGCAGCGAAATGGGCGGCGAGCAAGTTTGCCTTCTCTGAAGAGTAAACAATTGGTTTGTTATTGTCGATGAGCGTTGGAACCGAAGATGTCGAGGAGTTTTTTATATTTTTTACAAATGACCAAAAATTTTTACTGCCTTTGGGACACTGCAGAATTTTTTGCCGTAATTTTTGGTCATGCAAAAATTTGGTTCTTTCTATAACGGAGTTGCATGAGTTCCTTGCTTGTTTGTGCTTTTTCCGATTTTCCTCTGTAGGGTTGGCTTTGTAAGATCGGAAACTTACTTCTTTGAGCCTGATAGCTTCTTTACACTCAGAATTAAACCAAGACTTTTCTTTAGGTTTGATGCTTTTTACTCTGTTAGGAATAAAAGCACGCATCCCTAGAAGAATCACATTTGTGATCATTTCAGCACTGGCATCAATGTCACTATCGAGGAAGCATAGTGACCAGTTAAAGTTTCGGAAAAAGAAATTCAGGCCGTCCCAGTTGGCTTTCTCGTATTGCCAAACGGTCCTGGTGGGAAGTTTTTCTTTAACTGGATGGGTGGGGGATGAGAAATTAGCTGAAATGATACAATGGTCTGAAGTGCCAAATGGAGAAGTTACACTAATGGTATATTTATCAGGGTGAGAAGTAAGAAACAAGTCAAGAGTATGGGCTGCTTGCCCAGCAACATCCGGTATACGCGTTGGCACATCGATCAGTTGGGTAAGGTGAATATACAAAAAATTGAGATAACAATTAAACATGACATTGCGATCAAAGAAAAGTCTAAATAAATTGCATGACTGGATCGCCTGTACTCTTATGCGCAGTCACAGCGACGAATAAAATTTGAAAAATATTAAGGGCGGGAGCGGGTCGAAGTTCTGGTTTTCAAAATTCTGTTTGGTCAAAATTCAGTTTTATTTTATAAAAATTCTGTTTGATCAAAATTCTGTATTACAAAATTCTGTTTTACAAGATTCTGTATTTCTAAATTCTGTGTGTGCAAAATTCTACTTCTAAACACAGAAATTCTGTCTAAGAAAAATAACCATTACATAGATAACCAGACATTTGGAAATACAGAATTCTGAAAAACAGATTTATGAAATACAGAATTTTGTACGTACAGTATTTCCCAAAAAAAAAAAAACAGAATTCTGGTCATACAGAATTTTGACAACCAGAATAATGACCCGCTCCCTAATAATATTTGAGCTAAAAAAAAATTAAAAAAGTTTTCTGTAGAATGTCAAACATATTTGAGTTACTGTTAGTTAGTACATAGGGTTAGTACTAAAGTTGAATATGTGGAAAAAAATGTCTGTTAGTATGTATAACGAGATGCAGCCTTTTTTGGTGTGTGTGATTTGTTTGGCATTCCTCAGGGGGGAAATTGAAATCTTATTTGTATGGCTTAAAATAACGGTACCTGTCATATGACCCGTTAGCTCGAAATCGGCTCCAACGATTTGTTAACAAAAATTTGAGAATTTTTGTAGGTATATTAGCTACCATCTTATAGGAACCAAATTTACCGGGTAAGTCCATTAACGGTACCTTTCATATAACGGTTTTTTTAATTTTCGATTTTCTCGAAAATCTCAAAAAAAAACTAAAAATAAAAAACAGGGTTTTTTTTAAAACCGCTTCTACAATTTTCGAAATACTTTTATTATAAATTCTTCGTTATTTAAGACGTGTGAAGGCGTACTTCATTTTTACTTAAAACTGTTAAATATTGTGGTTTTGATACTTTTTTAATTTTAAACTATGTTATTTTCAACGTTAATGCTATTTGTTTTTGTCAAAGATCTTGCCTTCCAATGTTATTAGGCACTTAAGAGCAAGTACGTGCCACCCATTCGTACTTATTTTTTCTTAAACACAGCGAGGGCATTAGAAAAATATAAAAAACATGTACAATTCGGTACAGATGCAAATTTGCTTTGAAGTCCTGCATTTAACAACTAGTGCCCCGTGGTTAAGTGCCTAGTTTGGCTGACTGCTAAGCGAAGAGCCTAGTTTCGAGTCCCGCTCATAGCCACCTTCTTTTCCGGGGTACTGCCTGTTGCGAGGAACTGACAAATCTCCAAATGTAAAAATTTGTCTCGAAAAAATGCATCTCATGTAGCCGTTCCGACTCGGCGATAAATTGTGGGTCCTTTCCCATCTTGCTAATTAACAACTAGAAGAAACAACAAATTAAATTTACCAGTTGCAATTTACGAGTCTCAGAGACACTACATGCATATGTAAGAACCAAGGGTTAAAAGAATTCATCCTTTTTGGCATTAAATGACGCAAATTGTGTGTTTCATTCTAAGAATACAAGAATAAGAATCAGGTATAAGCTACTTGATAGACATATTTCTCTCAACTTGACAACTCGATCAAAATTACTGGTATTATTCTAAGCTTCCACCATAACTTGGCATGAGAATGAACAGGCTTTTATTCTTCTTGAACAATACAACGATGGCAAACCTCATATCTTTGTTCCCGAGAAAGAAAACCTTGAACCATGACAACCGGCAACAAATGCATTAGAATAATGAAAATGTTAATGTAGTCTTAGCTTATGACCGCACGCCAAGAACCAAACCAAAATACTAGACGTCATCACCCTCTCTATTCCATTACACATCCTCCTAACGCAGTTCAAGAACGAGTTGCCCATGACATGCCACTCAAGGCCAATCAACCCATTGTCTCTAAGCAGCAATATGCTATTAAAGAACTTGCCGAAGTGCATCCAGGTGGAGTGACTCTGCGGCCATCGCTTAAACATATTAATTCTAATGGAAGCAACTACTCAGTCTGATCTCCTCGAACTCCTTCGGAATTAGTCTTCAGTAAAATACCACCGACCAAAGATGTTTCATCGCGTTCTATGTCTCTTTATTTTCATAACTGGATTACTTCTTCCACTAACCAAGGCCAAAGGAATAGAATTTTCAAATGTGAATGAGCTTAAACTCATACCCAAGGATAACCAGATTGCAGCTTTAAATCAAAATAATACAAATCGTATACTTAAAGCTTCTCATACAAATTCCCAGCAATTAGTCGGCATTGGTAAGTTGTATTTATTTCCTGAGATGTTCCAAGGCAATTAGAGAACCATTAAAAAATAATTTTATTCGTTCCAGGACGAGGACGTATTCACAGACACAGGAAGATCTTTAAGCAATTATACCCCTTTTTAATGGCTATATTGTTTGCTAAGCTCATTGTAGTGCCTTTGATCTTAAAGCTTCTTATTGCAACAACATCTTCAGCATTCGTAATGAGCAAAATTGCTTTGGTAACATCGGCAATAATAGCAATAAGCTGGTTGCTAGGAGCCACTCGGGAAAGGGCAAAACTGCAAATTGTGCAGTATCCTGGAGCAAGTGGTTCGAAAAAGCTACATGGTGGTTGGAGTGTGCAGGATAAATATTCGCCTCAATACCCATACAACGACTGGAATTATGATGACACACTGCCTGACAGTAACGACAAGAATTTCTTCCTCTAGATTTGGGTAAATCAGGATATATTCAAAGCGAAAAGTACAAAATTTATAGAAAATCTTTTTATTAAAATATTAAAAAAAATATTTTAATATTAATTGGTGTGTTTGAGTAAAAAAGTTAGACTTATGCAACGAAAGCTGAAATAAAATGAAACAAAATAAAATTAAATTAAATCAAATAAAATAAAAAAAAAAATAAAATACAATATAACAAAATTAAATAAAATGAAATAAAAAAAAATAAAATAAAATTAAATTAAATTAAACTAAAATAAATAAAATTAAATTAAATAAAGTACAATAAAATAAATAAACAAAAAAAAAAAACATAATATAAAATAAAAAAACTATAAAATGAAATAAAATAAAATAAAATAGAATAAAATAAAATAAAATAAAAAAAAATATAATAATATTAAAAAAAAAATATAATAAAATACGATATAATAAAATTAAAGAAAATGATTTAAAATAAAAAAATATTAAATAAAACAAAATAAAATAAAATAAAATAAAATAATATTAAACTAAAATTAATAAAATAAAATTAAATAAAGTAAAATAAAATAAAATAAAATAAATTAACAAAAAAACATAATATAAAATAAAATAAAATAAAATGAAATAAAATAAAATAAAATAAAATAA
Organism: Platycheirus rosarum; assembly: GCA_963971375.1. Taxonomy (NCBI): domain Eukaryota; kingdom Metazoa; phylum Arthropoda; class Insecta; order Diptera; family Syrphidae; genus Platycheirus; species Platycheirus rosarum. Next base: position 116,995,330 of record OZ020509.1, on the reverse strand, counting down.
AATAATATAAAATAAATTCAAAAAAATATAAAATAAAAATAAATGAAATGAAATAATATTAAACTAAAATAAATAAAATTAAAATAAATAAAGTAAAATAAAATAAAATAAAATAAATTAACAAAAAAAAAACAATATAAAATAAAATAAAATAAAATGAAAAAAAATTAAATAAAATAAAATAAAATAAACTAAAATAAAATAATATTAAAAAAATATATAAAATAAAACAAAATAAAATTAAATAAAATAAAATAAAAAAAAATATTATAAAATAAAAAAAAATATAATAAAAGACAATATAACAAAATTAAATAAAATGATTTAAAATAAAAAATATTAAATAAAACAAAATAAAATAAAATAAAATAAAATGAAATAAAATAAAACAAAATAAAATAAAATAAGGTAAAACAAAACAAAATAAAATAACAAAATAAAATACAATAGAAAAATAAAATAAAATAAAACAAAATAAAATAAAATAAAATAAACAAAAAATAAAATAAAAAATTAAAATACAATAAAACAAATTAAAATATAATAAAATAAAATAAAATAAAACAAATAAAAAAATAAAATAAAATAAAAAAAAATAAAATAAAATAAAATAAAAAAAGAGTAGTGATTAATGTTTATACAATACAAACAATAAAATAAAATGCAATGCAATACAATAAAATAAATGTTTGTGTATGATTTATTCTTCTTTCTTGATTGTTATAGATTAAACTAATGTAAGTAAGGCACATTTGAAAGTTTGTATGTGGTTATTTAATGTTTTTTAAAAACACTTCTCCGGATAGTTGTTTAGGCTACTAAAACTAAACAACAATCTTTAAATCATGCCGAACAGAAAAAAAGGTTAAATATAAATAAATAATATAAATGAACAAGTACATACATCGAAATAATGTCTTGTTTGATGTTCAGTTCATTTTGTATCCCTCTCACAATTTGCTTTAAATCTCCTTTACCCTTAAATATTTCAAACACAATTTTATCCAATAATTGTCGTGCATTTCAAATTACCATTCAAATGAACTCATCTTCTTCTAATCTTTTCCTCCATTCTTGGAAATGTTATTGCCTCAAATTAAGCCTATCAACTTGGAAAAATATTCAAATGACAAAAAATTCCAACTCATTGAATCTGTATATCGCTATGCAAATTCAAAATTAACATACTTATGAGGCACAATTTCATGTAGCCGCTTATTGTATCCATAAATAGAAACACCGATGACATGCCATGATAATGCGTATTTGGGTTAAACGCAAAAATTCCAACTGGTGAAATTGATTTTCTTTTCATTTGTGTAGATGAGAAATGCCAATATTGGCTAAGTGAGAAAGTGTTTTTAGGTGTTGTTCGTTGGTTTGTTTAATCTGCAATGCGGCCCATCCCATGTTGCCATATCCGCCACAAAGGCTGACGGGCCTGGCAAGTATTTCATCATAAATAAACAGTAATGTCTTCGTCTTCTTTTGGCAGCATCTCGGTTTATTTATTTATTTTTATGAATGAAGTTAACAAGTTTAAGCAGTTGTGAAACCGTATGATTTTAAATTCATTCATAAAGAAAACAAACACGAAACACGATCACACCGTTCAAGTAGTCGAGAGCTTGACTTAGTTATGGTTTTTTAAATTGATTCATTCAACCACATGCTGGCTAGTTCCATCAATGGATGATTAATATTTTTTTTTTTTTTTTAATAAAAGATTCAAATTCGAGAAATGATAAATTACTCTTACAAGGTCAGCAGAAACATTTATGATGTGAGTTTCGTAAGTTCACGATTGACTAATAGATATGAATTATCTTTTTGAATTACAAATAAAATACGATTTAGGATGATTTACCAGAGGTAACAAATAGTCACGTTAAAAAAAAGAGACCATTCCATGAACGAACTGAAAAATTCTATAAAGCCCCTTGATAATGTGAGAATCCACAAGAACAAACAATCTGTCGAGTCGTTTGTATCGTGCTATACTTAATATCTACAAGCTTAGTTGCAATATCCAGGTGAAGTAAATATAGGATTTTTTTACAATACAGTCTTACGTAAATTTTTGACTGACTCAATTTTTCATCAGTGTGGTCCAATATCCAGTTCTTTCCATGGCAATGATGGCGGTTAAGCTAATTTTTTTTTCTTGGAACTATGCGACCAGATACGAGAACCACCGCAACGTTTGTTGCGTCTTTCTTGTTCCTCCATAACACTACACCACACTGGTCTGCTAAATGACTTTCATTATCTTGTCACAGCCACCGCCATCATCGCCATCATCATCATGATCATGATCTTCGGCATGACTACCTAGACATCGGCTATGTCGTCGTCCGCATTCTTGCTTGTAATCTCCGACGCGCCATAGTCGTCACCCTGGCTGCTCTCAAAAGAAAGTGAAACCGATGACACACAAAATGTTAAATAATCGTTTACGTTGAGATTTTTTAAACGTTCCGTTTTAACGTCGATTTAAGGTTTACTTTCCCGCTGTTTGTGTAGTCGTCTCTGTTTGTTCCTTTTATTTTGTGAAATTAAGTACGAGTATACATTAAATCAAGTTGGGTTGGAGAGCTAATTGCCAAAACTTTCACTGAGCCCTATTGTCGTTATTGAGAGGAGACCCTCGGGTATTGTATTACGTCGTCGTTTAAATTCTTCATTGAATGATAAAATGTTTAGATAGTAACCGCGCATTGCGTAATGCACACGCACTTTGCGTGAGAAAAATGTATAGAAGCTCAGGGTGCAGGTACGTTTCACTTTTTTGTTTTGTATTTTACCACGTACCGTTGTTTTTTATGTTGGGATTAGTTTTTTCTTTGACTTTAATAGTCATTTACGTAGGAAGGTACTTTAAAGGTAATATTGTAATATGTAGGTGCAGGTGCAACTCGGCATTGATTACAACTACAATATTTAAATGAAAATAAAGGAAATAAATTTTATTTAGTCTGATGATTTCCATTTCAACTAACGAGCCAAAACATTTTAAGTACATATTTTTCGTTAGTACAATATGAAAGACAAGAGGAATTATCCTTATGTTATTAAATATAGTGACGTATTATAGGAATAGGGCAATGGACTGGTTTTTTGAAAAAAAAATTTTGTTTGTAATTTTGCTATGCAGTTTTTCAGAATTTATTAATTTACACCTGATTTTAAAAATTTAAATATTTTTTTTGATAAGTTTTAAAAATATTAAATTTTCAAAAATTAATTATAAATAGAAAAAAATAATTATTTACATTTTTTTTGTATGTAGAATTAATTTGGATACTTAGATCTTTTCAAATATAAAATGTTATTGAAATCAATTGAGCCGTTTCCGAGAAAGTCGAAAATTAAGAAAACTGTTATATGAAAGGTACCGTTAATAGACTTTTCCCGTGAATTTGATTCCAATCAAATGATAGCCAATGCGAACAAAAAATAAATTCATCAAAATCGTTGGAGCCTATCCTAAACAGTCATATGGCAGGTACCTTTATTTTTTAGCCTAAAACAGACAAATAGACATTTTGCTCGATCACTTTTTTAGACTTCTCTATGACCCTAATGTCACGTTTTATTGTTATCTCAATTTGTTTTATATTCACGAATCCTAAACTTGCCTTATAGTCCCTATAGTCGCAAGTAAAAAGTATAATGTCAAACACATCAGTTCCAGCAACATTCGAGAAGTTGTTAGATCCAACTTAATAGATTGGAAGCATGATGGGACCAAGAATGATGCAAATCAAGAGTTGCGTGCTTTGTTAAGATAATCCATGATCTGTAAACTGATTTGAGATCTACTCTATTGATTTTTTCAGCCAAAAGGTTTTTAAAAAGTGGCCAGGCCAGAATTATTAATGAAGTTCTGGACGTCGAAATAAAATAGGGAGATATGATTTCCGCTAATCTAAAACTGAATGATGGACAAGTATTTGGTTTGAATGGCATATCTGCAGATTTCTATGAATATGGCATGTTGGAACTTAACAATAGGTTGACAGCTATTTATACAAATAAAATAAATAAATTTATTGGGGCCACAGGTCCTTAAGGAGCAAAGGCCTAGTGACATACTTTCACCCGTTCCTGTGTGTGTGTTGTGAATCTGCAAGAATGGAAGGGAACTACAATTTAATGCCGAGTCCGGACGGCTACATATGAGATGCACTTTTTCGAGACAATTTTTTACTCTTGGATATTTTGTCAGTTCCTCGCAAGAGGCAGTACCCACGGAAAAGAAGGTGGCTATGAGCGTGACTCGAACCCAGGCTCTTCGCTTAGTAGTCCGAAACACTAGCCACTAAGCCACGGGCCAAAACCGGGCTTATACCTCGATAATTCAAAGAATTCATTATTTTCCCAATCCATAAGAAAGGGAGTTTTACAACTATAGGAAAACTTATGCTTCGTTCAAAATCTTCACCCTAATCTTGCAAAACCAATTGAATAAATGAATAGGAGACAACAAACTTTTGAGGGAATTTCAGAGTGGGTTTCAGAGCAGGTTATTCGACGATTGACCATATCTTTGTCCCTAAAAGTATCGCAGAATCAATTCTTTACAAAGGCAAGAAGTTGTATATGTTTTTTATTGACTTTAAATCAGCATTCAATATAATGGTAGATAGACAAGCGCTAATTTACAAGCTTTACAATATCGCTTTATCATGGAGATTGGAACAGTTAATAAAAATCTCTATGACGATACAATGACAAAGGTATGGAATGCCGAAGAATTGTCACGAGGATTTAAAACCAAATCGGGTGTCAGACAGGGTTGTATATTGAGTCCAAGCCTGTTTGCTTTGTTTATTGAGGACCTAGTAGACTTCTTACCCTGTGGCATTAAATACGCTGGACTCTCGATAAAAGCATTGCTATTTGCGGATAACATTGTACTTTTGGCATCATTACCTGAATCATTACAACTAATTATAAATCATCTCTCCCAGTACTGAAAAATATGGAGTTTGAATTTGAATTTAAGAAAGTAAAAGTTTTTGATTTTTAGAGGCAGAGGAGGCTGAACTGCAGAATCAGTTTTGTTTATCTCCTCTTTTCATCCGAACCCTGAAGATGCGAGTGGACTATATCTTGAAAATTATGAAGATCGATAATCACAGGCTTCCGAAGAAAGCAGCTCTTCAAGTTATCCTAACGAAAACAAGCTGGATGGTAACTGGATGGAGTTAGAAGGTTGGGATGGAATTATTTTATAATATAATTCTTGTAATGATGTTGAAAGTGTCCCTTTAACGGCTCATTTCGGGGGTAGACATAAAACAAAGAGAACAAATATATGAACGATGACACTGGATCCCTTCCCTTTACCTTACTCTAAGTTAGAACATTATTTGAAAGAACGGAATTATTCTAGAGACAACAACAGTTTTGCCGAAATATCGACGATAAAGTTGCAAAGTTAAAAATCTCAACTAAACATCATGCCAAATAGAGAGGACTTACCCATAATTTGCTCTTTATGTAATCTGAAAGAAAGCGAATAAATGTTTCACTTTATGAAAAATTTCCAATTCATAAGAATTTGAAGGAACTCAACGTGGTTGAAAAGTGGTAAGTGCGTCTGGTAATCATTCCAAAATCTCAGCAATGATTAACGCTGTAGTGTTGTTCAATATAAAAGGGAATTTTTTTTGTTGGAACTCCTACAAGATATATGAAATGTCAACGGATGTTTAAATATTTGTTGCAAGTAATTGGCAACATCTAACAACAACATCTCGTTGGAAATTAAGCGAAGAATAAGTCTTGCCAATCGCTGTTTCTATGGGCTAGGGAGGCAATTCAATAGCAAAGCCCTATCTTAAAAAACAAAGCAGACTCTTTATAAGACCTTGATCATCCCAGTCCTGCTCTATGTCGTCGAGGCATGGACTCTATCAAAAGTGGATGAAGATATTCGAGCGTAAGATTCTTCGCAAGGCGTTCGACCCTATCTGAACGGGATTTGGAGGAGATGATCTATGAACCATGAACTATATGAGCTGTACACCACATTAACCTGGTCAAAAAATACGTATTTAACGTTTAAGATGACTGGGTCATGTAGAACTAATGGACAAAAATGCTCCAGCTCGCAGGATATTCGATTCCATCCCATAGGGTAGACGCAGTCAAGGAAACCCTCGCCTTAGGTGGATCGCTCAAGTAGAAGATGACCTCAACCAACTTGAAGTGCAAAACTTGAGGCAGATAGCTGGAGAGGCATGTTGGTTGAGGCCCAAGTTAGCCCCGAACTGTAGCACCACCTATGAATAAGTAATTGGGCAAGAAGGGACGTCAATTGTTGATTTTAAAACCTGCGGAATTCCAGTTAGAAGTACAGGGCCAGTCATCGCTTTTCCTTTTAACGAAGACACCGACTGCTCAGAAACCAAATTTAGATCATCCGAGAGTTTTTGAGTCAAGAGTCTACGTACATATCCCCACGAAAAAAACGTTAAAAGTGTATTGCCAAATCCAAAGGACGTCTTTTTTTTTTGTTAAAGAAAAAACTTGAGAGGCTGTGGAAAAATGTATGTCGAAACAAATGATATCATTAAATTCGGTGACGTCATCTTCTTGAAAGAAAAAAATTGACATCCAATCGAAGAGATGAACTTGAACCAGGGGCAAGTTGGGAATACTTGAATGGCATAACACTGACATATCGCATAAGCAAACTATCCGTGAAGAGTATGACGCACAAATCAAGAATTTGATGAAACTTTTTCCCCAGTGGTCTGAAGTATAGTCCTGTTATATGGTGCAGAGGGGTGGACAATATCAAAAGGCGCTTTGTGCTGCTTAGAGGGTGATTTTCACCAACAACGTATGAATTGACGCGAATCGATGAGGAAATACAACGAGGCACTGTACGAACCATATGGTGACACTGTAGATCCAGTGAAAAAAGTAAATATCCTAAGTCTCAGATGGCTAAGTCTTATAGAGCGAATAGATCTCAACGGTTTGACCCGAAAAATATTCGATTCCACTTCACAGGAGAAGACGTCCCCGAAGGACTAATTTTAATGATTGATGAACAATCCCACCTGGACTATTGTCAAGAGTAATTTTTTTTTCGTTTTTTATTGCTCAGCATTTTTTGTTTTTATTTCTCAGCATTGATACCATTACTGGCACCCTCAGCAACAATGCGTGTAATGCTAATTGTGCAATTTATTTATATCGTTTGTAGAAAGCTACATTTACGTGAGAAATGCAAAAAGCAAATAAATTAAACAATTTTAGGAAAATCAAAGGCAAAATAAAAATTAAGTAATTAACAAAGCCGCTGGCACTTTCAAACGGTATTTAAAAAAACACTATAAGATCCATGGTTGCCTTCATTAATAATTCATAACCATCTTCTCAAACAAAGCCTATCTCAAGCATGAAACCAATTATGTGCCATTAACTTCAAAGACCTATTCATACAAGCTTTGCTTTGGCTGAAGACGCACATCTTTGCATCAAAACCACTTGCAGTTCCCTCTCCAGCTGCTAGCTGGCTTGACACTTTCATTGCTGCTGAGACGGATCTGGAGTCGATGTGCGCCCCAATGCACTACCGATGAGGCTTGGAGTCTTTTAAATGTAAATAGTATACTGGTTTGCTAAACGGTTTCTGCAACATCAAGTGGCCATTGCCGCACTGCCATCAAATAATACTGCAATGACGTCAATGATCGTCACATGGTGATGGCTGCGCAGCATGGTCTACGCAGGGAACCCTGAGGTGGTCTTTAAGCAATATTGCTTTAGCTTGGCCCCGCCGCGAGTCGCGTCGTCCGCCGGTCACTCTCTGATCTTTTCTTTTATTTATTTGGAATTACACAAGATTTATGAGAATTCAAACACAATTGTGTGGGCAAACATTTTTGAGGTCGATTCATGAATTTGTAATTATAAATCAGGGGATCAATAAAAAGGGTTACCGCAGGAATCGATTTTCTACTTCGAGTGGGTATTTACTCATGAGGGATTTTGTATTTTGTAATGAATAATTTATTTAAATGGTTGTCGGCGTTGCCCTTTATAGGAATATTTCATAATGACGCACCAACTTCAGGTGGAAATAAGTAATTCGTAAAAAACTGTTATGCAATGGATGAAAAGGTGCAATATTCGTTTACTTGTGACAGGTGATCGGCTATCTTAAGTGCTGTCAAAACTGGTAGACAATCGTGATGGAATAAATTAAATTAAAACTAAGAAAACAGCTTCTACCATGATGTCTCAGTTTTGAATTGTAAATAAGCTATTGATTAGTATAATTTGTTCCTAAATGCAAATGATGAAGAAATAAAAAAAGTGTGACACGATAATTTTTTCTGATAGAATAAAATCTATCAGAAAAAATTATCGTGGATTTATGTTTATTTCGATGAGTTTATTAACCTGTCATTCTGTTCTGTTTACATCAAGGTTGGGAAAAATGGTTAATTTTGAGATATTTGTAAGACCCTTTTTTGAGATGCCAACTTGTTTAGTCTCCCTGATTTATTTTTATTTAATATTTAATTTTTTTGTTATCAATACACGCTAAAGGGCTTCTTTTGATTTCCTTTTAATGTCGGTTATTTCCTGTAATATTTGTTAGGAATTAAAAATTTTTGGGTTTTCTCGTGGATGATGTTTATTTAATGAATTTGAATTTTCTCCATCAAATCGTTAAAATGATATCGAACAAATGGCCGCCGTCGTCTGAATTGATGATCATTTTTATCAAAAATAAGGGCATGACTGGGTCGCACATACTTCTCTTATGTGCCTATCGAGATTGGAAAATCTGGAATCTTTGACAGAAACCAATAGCATTAACGTAGAAAAAGCCTAAACCTATAAAAAGTATCACAATCACAAACCTTCACGGTTTTCAGTAAACATGAAGGACGCCTTTAGACGTTTTAAATAATAAAAAAATTATAAAAAAGTTTTCCGCAAATTGTAGGACGTATATTAATAAAATCCTGTTTTTTTATTTTTAGTTTTTTTTTTTTAATATTTGTATGAGGTTTTGGTATGCAATTTTTTAGAGTTTATTATTATAAAACCAATCACAAAATTTTAAATAATTTTTTTGATTAGTTTTAAAAATATTGAATTTTCAGAAAACAAAAATTAAAAAATTAATTATAAAAAAAAACAATTAGTTATTCAAAATTTTGGTATGCAAAAATAATGTGGCTACTTAGATCTGTTCCAATATAAATTTTACAGAAATCCAATGAGAAAGTTAAAACCTACAAAAAAAATATCAAACATTTTTATATTAAATTGTTGGATCCGTTTTCGAGAAAAATAAGCTCCTCTGAGGAATGCTAAAAGAATCACACATAACAAATTTGAAGGTAATCGCTTGAGCCGTTTAGGCTGCAGTTAGTTATGCATACAGACAGACAGACAGACAGATAGATAGAGAGAAAAAAAGCCAGACATTTCTTGTCAATAACGGTATGGACGGACAGTGGCAATCGATATTAGCGACGCGGCAATGTTTCCTATAGTAAATTGCACGACTGGATCGTACGTACTTGCTCATATGTGGCGTCACATCTTGAATAAAATTTAATTAAACGCACAACTGGGTCGCAAGAAATTGTTTTTATGCTAGATAATTGCTTAGTTATATTAAAATAAAAAAAAATATTGTTTTTTCGAAAATTCTTTAATTTTTTTGAATTAGTTTAAGAGTTTTCCCGGAAAACTAAGTATGCAATAAAATTTCAAATCCAAATGTCTATCGAAGAAAAAAAAATTTTGAAAATTGTTAGACCAGTTTTTTAAGTCGTTTTTTAAAACTTTTTGAAAAAAATATTTAATTTTTTTTAGTACCTCATTATAAGAAAATCCGTAGTTTTTGTCAGAGAAAATTATTTTTAAAAAATTCAATCAACCCATTTTCAAATTTTTTCAAAAATTATTTTTTTTTAGAAATATTAAAAAAATCGACCGTTTAGGCTGTAGAGGTGCGAACAGGCAGGCAGAAGACAGACGGACGCAAATTACGGACCCACTTTTTTCGACTTCTCTATCATCGTAATGTCATGTTTGATTGTTAGATTTTTTTTGCACCAATCAATAATTTGCATTATAGTACCTATAATCGCAAGTAAAAATGCAGTGTAATAACGTAATAACGTTAACGCAGTTTTATAGCAATTGTGCGGCTTCTAAGTTGTCAACAAATATAATATAAACTTTTTCTTTTTGGATAAGGTTGTTTCATAATAGAATCCAATTAGAAAATTAAACGGAATGTAGAATAACTTTTTCGAAATCCTCACAGGTATTCTTTCAGTGTCTCGCTTATATAAAACTAGCGGTACCCGGCGCGCGTTACTACGCCCTAGAAAAACATGTTTTAATGTGAAATGGGAAAATAATGCCAGCGGAACCAAACACTCACAGAACGATCCCTGGACAAAACTATATTTACCCCGTACATTTCATAAAAATCCATTGAGCGGTACGTTATTAGACATACATACACACATACATACATCTGATGTTCGCCTGGTGCTCAGAAAACATTTGCGATTGATTTTGGTTGAAAAAAACACAGTATCACGGTTAGCGTAACGCGTTACTTTTCTGTCAGCTCCAACCCTTTCCTTTATTGCAAAATTACAGTCATACCCATATAAGACTTTGACCACTGTAAAAAATACGTGTCAATACGTGCAGCTAAAATAAGTTTTTTTTAAATAAAAATTGTATTAATTTAATAGAAAATTAATGCAAATCGCTTTAAAACATACATATCTTTTAATTTTATGGCAGTTTTCTTTTTAAAAAGCAGGATGTATTGCAGCAAAGAGAAGTTTTTAAATACTTCAAATTTGTACATAAGAATATACAGAATATGATACCACCTAAAATCGGCTTACCCATATGCAAAAGCATTATCTCCAGTAGTCAATACTATAATTAATTAGTCTACACAATTGACACAAAAAATTCCTTATAACTTATTATTAACCACAAACAAATCGCGCTGATAAATTGATAAAATTTGTTTTTCCGACTTTCTTGACACTTATCGTTATAAATTGGATAATATACGATATATCTTTATAAATTGTAGCCTATGTGTTATTCTGATATGTAAGCTATATTATTGTGAAGTTTCATCAAAATCCATTCTGTAGGTTTTGTGTGAAAGAGCAACAAAGATACATACTCACAAACTTTCACGTTTATAATAATAATAGGATAATAGTTCCGAGTTCGTTAACTCCTCATAATGAACTCTCAACATTTTTTTTGTAATTTTCAAATTTCTGCGACACTTTTAATATGGGATTACTTAAAAGGAATATCTGTCTCTTTTACATGATTAGATATCTCTTAACTACATGACGAAGCATCCTCTTGGCCTAGGAGAAATGAACCAAGACATGTACTAAAGAATTTAAAATATGCAATAGTCCTCGGTGTGAATGCTAACATAGATGAACTTACGGTTAATGTACCATTAAATGTGTTGCCCTATACAGAAATGATAATGGTGCATTATTTACATATTAAAAAAGACATTTTTTAATGAAAAAAGAAACATACTCTTTTTTAAGAAACAGCTAAACGTTTCAAGGAGAAAGAATACATATATGTATCATTGAATTCAAGCGGTGTTCTGGGAAAAATCATATTTTTCAATATTTTTACTTCCGCAACCAAGCATGAATATTATACATAATAAAAGGCACGACTGGGTCGCACGTACTTGCTCTTATGTGCTAATCCTTTTTAAGTGCAGGCGTCTTTTTGACAAAGATTTTATTTTAATATTTTTTGTATGACGTGCAACTTCCTTAGAATCGTTTTGGGGTGAAGCTCGAACGAACATGCGTCACGACAAAGGGATAAACACATAAATATATAGGATTGTTAGCTTTTGCAGTTTTTTAGTGTAGTATTATCTTTCCACTTGCTGCTTACTGTTTATAATATAATTTGCTAATAGAAAGATACAAAGGACTTTTTTCAGTTAAATTTTCATTTTGGTATGGAAAAATTTGAACAACTGGCATAAAGATTCGTCGGAATCAGCAGTATGGCAATAATGCTAGGTAAAGGGACCTTTATACGTCCCAATATGGGACCAATGGAATTTATAAAGGATTTAGGTACCTATAATAAGGTTGGAAGGAAGGTAGGTACTAAAATTAAGATACGTGTTCCAACTACTGTTAAGCCAGTAGGTATAGAGACAATATTAAAAGTTAACAGAGTGGTTTTGTTTGTTTATAGGAAGGTGTAAACTTTTGTTTTCTCGATTGAAATTTTTGCATTCAGTAGTAATCGAATAGTTTTTTTTTATTTGTTAGTTGTTTTTGTGTGTTTATCAAAGGCTTCCTTATTTATTCTGTGCTTTTATGATGATGAAAAATACTTTAAAATACGTAAGTATGTATGTAATGTAGGTTGTCACTTTCTTTTATTTGACTAATGGCTTGGCTAGGGCTTAGCCGAGCAATATGAAATAAAATGTTGGGGAAAAAAATTTATGAATTCAAAAAAACACTACTCATAACGTTTTTTGGAAAAAATGTTGTAAGCCATCTTATTTCTTTTGCTGTTTTCTATTTGATGAATTTTTCATTTCAAAATCGTTCGACCAGTTTTTTCAAAAAAATGTTTTTTTTTGAAAAACTTTTCGAAAACATATTTTAAAATTTTTTTTAGTATGTCAATTTTAAGAAATCTATAGTTTATACTAGGAGAAAAATTTAAAAAAAAATCTATAGATCTGTTTTCAAAATATTCAAAAAACTAAATATTTTTTAAAAAAAATTATTAAAATTTAAAAAAAAATGTTTTTGAAAATTTTGATAAACAATATTATTTAAATCATAAAACACTACATATTTTGAAAATTTCATCAAAATCCGTCAATTAGTTAACGAGAAAGTCTGATGAAAAAACGGTCATATACCGTTATAAAACTTTTTCTGAAAAATCCATTAAAATTAAAAGATAGATTTTGCACAGAAAACATCATTCTGAAAGTTTAATCAAAATCGTAGGAGCCGTTTTCGAGAAAAATAAGTTTTTTAATAAAAGTTATATGGCAGGTACCGTTAGTTTTGGAGCTAGAATGCCAATTCCAAAAACTGTCGGGTAGAGCACTCTAAAAATACTATATACCAAGTTTGAATCAAATCGGCCCAACCGTTTAGGCTGTAGATATCGATACGGACAGACAGACAGACAGACAGACAGACAGACAGACGGACGGAATTTCCGGACCCACTTTTTTTGACTTCTCTATCATCGTAATATCATGTTTGATTGTTAGAATTTTTTTTTTTTTTACGAATGCATAACTTGCCTTATAGTCCCTATAATCGCAAGTAAAAATGGCATTCCATGAATTTTGGAATTGAGCACAATTTATACAATGGATGTTGATTTACGCTGGGTTTTACGCTGGGTTCAATTGAACAGTTTCGTCAATTCAATTTTCACAGCAGATAGACTAGCCACGGCTGTTGAATTTGTGAAAAAAATGTCCTCACGTTGTTCCACATACAAGAAACCTGGGTAACAATAAGTTACACGTGTCAAAGAGAACTGCCTATAAATATCCAGGCTCTTTTCCTTAAGCTTTAAAAAGTATAAATTCCTCTGTGTTCGAAATATATCCACCGGCCGAAATTCTGAGAAAAATAACTATTGTAGGATTAAGAAAGAAATACCAACATGCATGATGACAATGCTTTTGATAATTTCAGGATGTCGAAATGTTCAATTTTTTTTTAACCGAGTTCTTGATTTAGTATGCTTTTTGAGTGAAGTTTTTAAAAAAACGTAATATAATTAGAGAATGCTTGTCAAATGTTAATATTTATTTCTTTATTACATGAAACATGACTGTTGATAATATTTAGAAATAAACTACATATGCAGATATTTTATTAAGAATACCACGCCGAAAGCAACGACTTTTTATGGCTTATATGTGTGAGTTTTATTGTTAAAGTTACACATTTTTGTGTTATGTTATGGCCATTTATTTCGTAATAAAATAGTTAGGGACAATTAGCAATTCAATAAATCTAAATGATATATTTTCAGCATTTTCTTCAGGAACCACACGCAATATCTCCCTCTTTAATTGGAACAGATTTTTTCGTAAAGATATATCCTAGGATAGGTCCTATTCCAATTTTAGACCGGGTTAGTTGACTGCAACTAAAAAACGTATTCGCATGAATTAAAAAAACCCAATTATTGATAAGTTTTCAGAATATTGAAAGTTCAAGGAACAAAATTCAAAATTGTATATACATATGTATGTATAAAATAAATTGCACGACTGGATCGCACGTACTTGTTCTTATGCTCGATAATTGCTTATTGGCTGCATAATGTAGGTATATGTATATATTAAAATAAAAAATAAACATTTTTTTTTTTGAAAATTCTTTCATTTTTTTAATTACTTTAAGAGTTTTCTCGCAAAAACTAAGTAATCAGTAAAATTTGAAAACCAAATGCCTATCGAGGAAAAAAATATTGCAAATCGTTCGACCAGAGAAAATTATTTAGAAAAAAATCAATCAACCAGTTTTAAAAATATTTCAAAACCATTTTTTTTAGAAAATTTAAAAAAATCGAAAAAAGTTTTTAAAAATTTTGAAATGCAATATTAATTTAATTATAAGTGACTTCCTGTATGTACAATTTCATTGAAATCGGGGTATTGGTTTACGGTAAAACCGTATTTGAAGAAACCGGTTCTATAAGAGGTACATTTATAGAACAATTTTCCAAAAGTTCATTCTAACTCAAAGATGTATTGTTGTAAAAAAAAAATAGCACTCTGAATGCAAGTTTTATCTATTAGAGCAAAAATGAATAAGACTCCCCGAGATACTACCAAATAAATATTAAATACAAAGTTTGAACCAAATGGACTCATCCGTTTAGGCTGTAGAGGTGCGAACAGACAGACAGACAGACAGTAGGACGGAATTTCCGGACCTACTTTTTTCGACTTCTCTATCATCGTAACATCATGTTTGGTTGTTAGAATTTTTTTTATACGCATCCATAACCTGCCTTATAGGACCTATTATCGTAAGTAAAAATGGATGTACATACATATGTATCTCCGG
This sequence comes from Platycheirus rosarum, assembly GCA_963971375.1. Classification (NCBI taxonomy): domain Eukaryota; kingdom Metazoa; phylum Arthropoda; class Insecta; order Diptera; family Syrphidae; genus Platycheirus; species Platycheirus rosarum. The sequence continues at coordinate 116,980,181 of OZ020509.1, read as the reverse complement.
TATGGACTCCAAAACCGCTAATACCGATTTTTATGAAATTTTGAGGGTGAATAAAGTTTAGTTTAAGGATGGTTCCTGGGAAGGTGTGGCGCCGATCGGGTGGAGTGAAAAAAATCAGGTTTTTGGCATTTTTTTCAATGTTTTCTAAAATTTTTTTCTTTCGTTTTTTTCCTCAATGGACCGATTTCGACGGGACTTACATAGGCAGATAACTGATGTTTTGGGGAGTAACTCAGGCTATTTTAATTACTCCTTGGTAGTGCCTGATGGCTCCTTCGAAAATTCATATTAATAGTCCGATTTGATTCAATATCACACCATATAATAATATTTATAACATTCAAATAAAAACAATTAAAAGAAACCCTTTGCAAAAAAATGACACGATAAGTGGAGCTGAGGTGGAAATATAAACGAAATAGTTTTCCTTATTTTCATATAAACATCATTATTATGATATATTTTGTGTTAACAGAATTACGTTAGTAGTGTTTTGTTACTGTTGAACACGATATGTGGGGCTGTTGTCTGTGTCTGGATGCAGAAAATGTATGGTGTACCCGAGCGACGCCGGGTGGGTCAGATAGTTATTAATAAACAAACACAAATTTAATGTTAGTATGCATAATAAATTTGGCTACATAGATCTTTTCAAGCTTTCACACGCGGATAGCGGATGTTCAAAGGAGTAACTTAGGCTATTTTAACCTGCCACTTGGTGGCGCTGGGGTTGTTGTTTTTTGAAAATTCTTATTTATCGATTTTTATCGGGCTTTCACTGGCAAAAATGTAAGGAGTAGCTAGGTAAGTGGCGCTGGGGAGGAGATATTTGAAAATAATGTTTTCTCTGTACCTTTACATTTTTTTATAAAAACTATAAATTAAAACCGAAACAAGCTGAATTAAATAATTGTATCAAATCTATTTGAGATGCGCATATATATCTTTTGCAACAAAAGCACTTGCAGCTCCCTCTTCAACTGCTAGATAGATGGCTTGACTTGGCACTTTCGTTGCGGCTAAGACGGATCTGGGCAGTCGATGTGCGCGCCAATGCACTACCGATGAGGCTTGGAGTCTTTTAAATGTAAATTGTACTGGTTTAGCTAAACGGTTTCTGCACAATCAAGTGGCCATTGCCGCACTGCCATAATTTAATAGTGCACTGACGTCAAAGAAGACACTTTCTTCATGGCTGCATCGACACATGGTGCTGGCTGTGCAGCACGGTCTACGCAGGGAACCGTGAGCAGGTCTTTAAGTAATATTGCTTTGGCCTGGCTTTGTCGCAAGTCGCAAGTCCCGTCGTCGTCCGGTGATCTCTTGTGTTTTATTTATTTGGGATTACACAAGATTTATGAGAACTCAAACATAAATGTATATGTGGGCTGGGCAAACACTTTTGAGGTCGATTCATGAATTTGTAATTACAAATCAGAAGATCAATAAAAAGGGTTACCGCAGGAATCGATTTTCTGCTTTGAGTGGGTACCTACTTATGAGGGATTTTGTAATGAATAAATTTATTTATTGAAATTACTGTCGACATTGTGCTGTTTAAGTATATTTGATAATGTTGCACCAACTTCAGTGATTTCGTTAAAAATAATAATTGCGCAACCGATGACTAGGTGCAGTAATGGTTTACTTATATGACAGACAGTCGGCTATCTTAAGTGCTGTCAAAACTTGTTAACAATTGGGACGAAATAAATTAAATAAAGATTAAGAAAATGGCTCTCACCATGAACTCTCAGTTTGAATTTTAAAAAAGGTGTTAATTAGTATAATTTGTTGCTAAAATGCAAATGATAAAGAAATAAATGTTTGAAACGATAATTTTTTCTTATGGCTTTTATTAGGAGCCAAGTTTATTTTTGACGAGCTTATTAACCTGATATTTTATTTGTATCAAGGTTGCGTAAAATATTGGTTTTGAAGAATGGGTTTACCACGATATCTAAAGCAATAATCCAGAAAGCAAAAATTTCGAAAGTAAAAACTCGAAACACAAAAATCTAGAAAAAATATATATACTAGTTTTTGAGACAATGGTTACAATTCTTGCGCGCGAATTTGTGTGATTTTCCACGAAACTTACGCCACCAGGATGGATATATAATAAAGAATATAATTTCATTTGCATTTTTTTTTTAATTTCCCTAAGTATTATATTATCAAAATCTAAAATATATTTAAGAAAATTGATAAATTAATTGGTAATGGTTTTATATGGAAGCTTTTGGCCAACGAAATATTTGTTCCCCATGATTGACTGAAAGGTGAACTAACGACGCGCCTTGGATCCATTATAGATACTCTGTTACCTTCTCAGGAACTGGGAGCCGGAGAAAAGATACGTTCTATACTTAAGCTCAATACATTGTTTATGTGATGTCAAAAGGTATTGTGATGAAAAACAATGCTGGCATGACGACACCAATACTCCGCCAATGATCAACCTGCACCAGTCAGTCTAGATGAGAACCAAAATCTACATCCACCCGTCCAAAATAAAATCCAAGTAGCCATTGCCATGTCTACTGACTAAAAAATAAAGCTGTTCCCAAGCCATATACTTTTTAGAACCTCTGGAGATGGCCGAGCATACTTTCTTCCGTATGTCGGTATACCAGATAAATTAAACTTCTGTACCATCTGCTGCTTACATAAATAAATTGCACGACTGGATTGCACGTGCTTGCTCATATGTGCGGTCACATCGTCGAATAAAATTTAAAAAATAAATAACATTAACGTAGGAAAGTAACACTATCTGAATTTAAAAAAGTGTCAAAACCACAACACTTAACGGTTCTTAGTAAAACTGGAGTACGCATCACACGTCTTGTATAATAACGAAATTATGAAAAAAAGTATTTTGAAAATTGTAGGATGGATCAGGACGAACCAGGATCAAGAGCACTCACTACCCCTGAAATTAAAGGAAGCACTTCATTTACAAAAAGAAAAAACAAGAGTGCACCCGGATGGCTTCCTTTAGGGAATCCTGCGTAATTTGAAACTAATGTTGACTGTGTTTATACATTTTTAACTATCTGCAACCTATTAAATAGAAAATATTTAATCCAGTTTAACATCTAACAATGAAAACCTAATTATGTTAACCCAAACATATAAGTAATTTGTGACTAACTCTAACCTAAGGTAGGAGCACCAGGAATATTTGACCGTGTTCCTGCTTAGGGAAGGTAACTCACCGACCAGTTGGTTATTTTACTTTACTTGTTTACTTTCCAACTCTGCATCCATTTTTTGTAAAGGTGTCTGTCCTCAGTCAATTAAAAGAAAGTACTTTCAGAAAACGTTTCAAAAATTCCTATTTTAAAATTTTCTTGAAAGTACTTTCACAGAGCAGTCAAACTATGAAAGGTAAATACTTTCTGAAAGCGACTTTTTAATTTCCAGAAAGCGAAATTTCTAAAAGTCCTTTTTGGGTCGTCACACTTTAAAAGCGAAAATGTTTTCTGAAAGCACCTTCTGAAAATGTTTTGTGTGTAAACTGGTACGCATTGTAGATTTGCCACTCTGGGCTAAGTAGTTTTTATTGCTTATCTATGGTAGCTGCAAAATGGAGTTCGCTGTAAAAAGTTTGTGCGAGGAAGAATTATTGGATTTCAGGCAGTTAACTGTTATAGAAATCATCCTACAGATTTCACAGCATGTGATAATAAAATGAATAAAATGCGGCTGATTGTAGGCCAATTTTTGCGAAAGTTTTAAGAACTTGGTTCTGAAAAATCAGTTCCACGCAACACTCATGAGAGAATTGAAACTTGATTGAATACAGCATTAGAAACAAATTCATTGAATTTCGTAGCAGATAGACCGTTGTCTGACCATTAAATAGCCGTGCCATCGCCGGATCGTTGAAAAGACTTTTTGTATCGCAAAATAAAAATCGATGGAACACAATCCTGACATGATCAACATAATCCTATCTGGCTTATGACTTCACTACCATTGACAAGCCCAAAGAAAGGAATAATATATCGCCGGAAGTTGATAATACCCCGGCCATAAAAAGCACTGCGTTGAAGAACTCCCACTTCGGTTGGTTCAGTGTTCCACTTCCACTCTTATTCCTTGATTTTTACAATTAATTATACGTAAATATCCAAGTTTTTCTTTACCGTTGTCGTCCGCCGAAACACCAATTGCCGAACCGATTTCTTTAAACGCCCCATTTTTGAATTGTTTGTTTGGTTCGATTTCTGCGGGACAGAGGACCCATTTAAGGTGGAAAACATACGTTCGCTTTCATGAAAGCAAAAAACATTAAAAAAATATTGTGAAAGCGAAAAGCGTTTTCAGCAAAGTACTGTTCAGGTCTTCACACTATGAAAGTTTTGCTTTCTGAAAGTAATTTTCTTCCATAGTTTGACGACAACTTAACGAACAATTTTCAATTCACATGGTCCGTCGCAAATTATTCGAATTCTCATGAGCACATTTTATATATTGCGATTCTAATTTATTGGGAACATGATCTGAGGCAGCATCATCCATTCTCGAAGTATAAAACCTTTAGATCAAAAACTGTCAAACTAACCATTACATTCTTTTTTAGTTTACCGAAGAAATATTTCTTGTCATAAAAAAATCATGTTGGTTGAGAACTTGCTCTTCTGACTGATATCGGAGGATAAAAATACAAAATTTTGAATAAGTATAATTATATTTAAATACAGCAGCTTTCTTCGTCCATTTACTAACTTGAAATCTTACGATTCCACGGACTAGACAAATTACCAAGCCTGAATAGACATTTGGCCTAAATATCTTAAAACCTAAATATGAAAACAAAATACATTACTAAACGTAACCTTGCATCAAGTAATTCCTACTACTATCATAAATTGCATATTTCATAGAAGCATAAAATGGAAGAACACACTTTCGAAGAAACGTCTCATTTGAATCCATATCCTCTAAAAAGAACATCGGCCTGTTTTGCATGTTTTTCTCTTAAATAAATAACGAAGCATCCCCCAGGCGAAATAAAAAGTAAAAAAAAAAAAAAATGTTAATACACAACATGAACCTACACATGAACATTGTACATACTTAAGAATTCAATATATGCAATATGCTTCGGTGCGAACATATGTAGCTAGACTTTCCATTTTCCTTACCGTTTTTGGACTGTTAACTATATGTTGCCCTACAGAAATGGTAATGGTGATTTCATGCATTATTTATAAAAAAAAAACATATTTTTATAGGAAAACAGCAAAAAGCTTCAAGGACAATGATTAAGAATTTTTGGTTTAGTTACAAAATATCCAAAACGTATATGTTCATATGTACATTGTACATATTCACAGAGGGAAAACAAACCAAGGCCATTTAGGTTGTGAAAAAGGTGAGTGTCCTCACGTGTTTTCATATGAAAGAAAACCTCTACAACAATAAGAACTCCAAAGAGAGCTGTGAAGAAATATTATGTCTCTTTCCCTTAAAGTTTAAAAAGAATCAATAGCTTTGTGTTCGAAATATCTCCAGCCGCGAGATAATACGCTCACAAAAAATTTCCTTAAATTAATTGATTGTTTCGTTGGTAGTATGGCATGAAGCGCCGTCTTGTTGGAACCAAAGGTCGTCCACATCAACATTCTCCAATTCAGGCACAAAAAAGTCATTGATCATGGCTCTATAGCGTTCCCCATTGACCCTAACATGGCCGGCTTAATTTTTGAAGAAATATGGACCAATGATTCCCTCTGCCCATAGAGCACACCAAACAGTGAGTAAGATAGAGGTTAATTTAGAGCGCCCGCATAGGGCCAGTAAGTTAATTAAGATGATAGTTTTAGCTAGTTTTTAAGATTTTTGTCTAGCATTTAAGTAGATATAAGTTAAAGTTAAATAAAAAATCATATAAAAAAAAATAGAGACTTTTTGAGGATGTAACGGCATCTTAACAATGGCTTGTGGATTATTCTCACTCCAAATACGACAATTTTGCTTATTAACGTACCCATTTAACCAAAAGTGAGCTTTATCGCTGAACAAAATTTTCTTGTGAAAATCGGGATCGGTGACCATCTCGTTTTGGGCCCAACCGCTATGCGTCGCGCAAACCGAACCATTATTGTGGTAATAAATTTGCACGATTTGCAAACATTGTTGAGGAGTAAGTAAGTAAGTAAGAAATAGAAAACCAAACTGAGCATAAATCGAGTAACAGCTGTGAAAAAGACAAACTCCGAAAAAAGTATTTCCACATTGAAAACCACACGTCTAAAAAAAAACACCCTTTATATACAATGGTAAATCTTACATGTCCAAATCTCAATTTTGTATGTCAGACTATTGTTGTCTCATCTCAAGTTTTTTTCTTTTCTTTCTTATCTTGTGATTATAATACAAAGATATATATCTAGAAGCTAACAGCAACTTTTAGGATTATGTAAATCTTACAAGTGTAGATTATTTCTGTACCACAAAATAAAATTTCCCTACCCTTTTAGACATTCTGCTTACAAGTGCTCATTTAAAATGAGATATGCAGCTTGAAAGCATTGTTATTCATGACAAATAAAGTAGTAATGTTTAAGATTCGAGAAAATAAAAAAAACAATTTCAATTACCAATTTCAAATAAGTATTTAATTTTACAAAAATTCAATGAACTGTTACCGAGAAAGTCAAATATTAAAAAAATCGTATTTGGTACCGTTAATACACTTTTCCGGTTAATTGGGTTTTCATAAAATAGTAGCGAATACCTATAAAAGTGTTCATCTAAACACATAAATAAAAATGAAGTGTCTGTTTTTAAAATCAAAATAATGGCTTTTTACTTGATGTATAAGAAAGGATATACAGTACTCATAGCAAAATCTCCATTTAAAAAAATGTTTGTCAGTCTATTTGTTTGTCTGTCTGTCTTTCTGTCTGTTTGTTCCGGGTAATTTCTGGAACGGCTGCACCGATCTTGACGGCCTTTCACTGGCTGATAGCTGATATCCTCTGGACTAACTAAAGCTATGGTAATTACTCACTAGGTGCCGCTGGTGTCGTTTTTTTTTTGAAAATTATTATTTATGGACCGATTTTGACGGGACTTTCACAGGCAGGGAGCTCATTTTGAAAGGAATAACTAAAGCTATTTGAATTACCCGTAGGTGGCGCTGAATTTGCTTATTTTTTGAAAACTATTATTTTAGAACGATTTCTTTCAGGCGGACGAAGTCGCGAGTAACAGCTAATGAAAAATAAAATTTCAAAAAGCCTCTCATGAATACCCAAACAACCACACACACAAATTTTTAATGTAATCACTTAAGCCGTTTAGGCTGCAGATCGTTATACATACAGACGGAGGAGCAAACATCTGTATGACCGTTTTATAATGTTTGGTTGTTTTCTCAATTTTTTTTTAATCACGGACATTAAAAATGCCGTGTAGTTGCTCAGGAGTTACTTGCAACTTCTGTGTGGTCAAGTGAGGAGCAAGTAATTTTGGTTACTTAAAAGATAGCTTTGACCGAACGCTAACTGAATTTTAAGTTACGGTACAGTTTGGCAAAACCAAGTTGTAACTGACTAAATAGTATCTGTGAAGTTATTCGAAACTTAATTGCAACTAAAGGATGGTTGCAGTAAAGTTTTTTTTTATTTTAATGTCACATGAAGTTACATTCTTGTTACAAATCAGTAGTTTTTAATTTTTACTTGCGATTATAGAGACTATAAGGCAAGTTTAGGATTCGTGAATATTAGAAAAAATGAGATTATAATCAAACATGATATTACGATCATAGAGAAGTCTAAAAAAGTGATCGAGAACAAATGTTTGTCTGTCTGTCTGTCTGTCTGTCAGTATGTATAACGGGCTGCAGCTTAAACGGCTTAAGCAATTATCTTCAAACTTGGTGTGTGTGATTCAGAGGGGAAGTTGAAATTTTATTTTTAGCCCTAAATATAGCGATACCTGCCAAATGACCGTTTACGAAAATCTTATGTTTCTCCAACTTTTTTGACGAACGAATTTTTTTGTTGGTATTGGCTATCATTTGATTAGAACCACATATATGGAAAAGTCTATTAACGGGACTTTTAATATAACGGTTTTTTTTAATTTTTGGCTTTCTCGGTTACAGCTCTTTGGATTGCTGTCAAATTTTATGTTTAAGAAGATCTAGGTAGTCGAAATAATTCTGCATATCAAAATTTTGAATAACTTTTTTTTCTAATTAAAATTAATTTTTGAATATTTTTTTTGAAAAATCAATATTTTGAAAACTAATCAAAAAAATTGTTTTACATTTTATTATTTGTATTTTAATAAATTCTAAAAAAACTGTTTGCCTATCAAAATTTAAAAAGTAATTTTTTTTCAAAAAACTAAAAATAAAAAATAGGATTTCATCAAAACCGGTCCTACAATTTTCGAAATACATTTTTCATAAATTCCTTTTAAGTCGTGTGATAGCATACTTCATTTTTACTAAAAAAGTATAACTGTGTTATTTTCTCCGCAAATGTTACTTGTTTCTGCCAAAGATCTTGCTTTCCAATGTAATTAGGCTCATAAGAGCAAGTACGTGCGACCCAATCGTGCCCGTGCCCATTTTTTTTTTTATTATTATTCATTTTTGAAACCAAATATTATGTATTTTATCAAAAAAAGGAGACTTCAAACTTTTACAGCTGTAAAAATTAAACGTCAACCTATATTTTCATTCGAAATGAATAAGTAGCGCACTTTAATAATTGTTTTTTGGTGTTTTTACAGTCATACTTTGAAAACGCTCGCAGTTGTTTCATGAAATATACCTTGCTACCGCCTTAAAAATAAACGCGCTTACAAAACTCATTAAATTTAAAATGTTTTTAACCAATTTTGACTTTGACAACTTCTTTTTTTAGCGTTTATACCAAAAAATTCTTAAAATTACGTTTTCGCATATTATTTCATTTATGGAACTTTGCTTTTTAATTAATTAAAAAAGTGTTTATTCATTTTTTTTTTGAAACAACACAGATTATTTAATATCATGTTAATTATGGCGAATGTTTTATAATTTTGGCCCATGGCACGTGGTTTTTAAGTAAAAATAATAAGGGTGACAAGTTTATACTGTTTATCACCACCAAAGTTTTATTTTTACCTTTAAAAAATATTTTTATTTAGAAATGCAAAATAAAATAAAAAAAAATTAATACAAAATAAAACCCAAGACCTGGTCGCACAAGCCTACTACTAAAGAAATTGGATAAATAAATTAACTGGGTCCCATAAAATTGCAGTTCAAGCTAAATGTTTCTGTTTTGAGAACACTCGGTTTTTGGTTTCGGTTTAACATCAACTCGTACGTCGTGTTTGCTCTGTTGTAACCCGAATGATTGAAATCGAATACAAATCTAAGCCGAGTTGTCTTCACCTAGTTGCCACTTGCCCGTGCTTAATGGAGATGACGAAAGCGATGCATAACATTTAATTTTTTTAAGTAACATTCGCAATATAAAATGAAATTATAAAAATGTTCATAGTTTTTTATTGCTCCGGAAAAAAGGGATTTTAGAGCAAATGGGTGATTTTTGGAACGAAATACACTACTTCGTCCTCCATCTGCCAGGCTATGAAGTTTCAAATTCCATTCAAGGATGGCTACGATGTCGATGTTTTGAAATGTTCTATCCCTTTTATTTGTTCTATTTCCGTCCTGCTCTGTAAATCTCTCAGTGAAGGTTTAGTTACCAAAAGGATAGAATAAATGTCACACAAATGTTATTTATAAAGCGTTTTATAACAGAAATAGTTGAAACTACACTGTGATCGCCTTGTAACTTAATAGAAACAATATCGTTTTTGTTAAACTTTCAATTCTTCTCCTTAATTGTCTGATCGTACCATCTTCTGGTTTACCCATAAAATAATACTTACGAGTAGATCTCGTTAATGAGTATTCTCTTAGTTACCTTTCAGTAACTAAAATGAGAAGAATATAATAAAGACAATTTTACAACAGTTGCAGCGCGTCCTCGAAAAATGTCATTCTCTGTAGAAGTTGTGCCAAATAAGTGGATGTTGGGCCAGCATGTTTTTTGACCACCAAATCAATGGGTGACGATGTCAAAAGACCCCGAATCCGTCCCCAACGTCACGACGTGGAAAGCGTATCTACCCAAATTTATAAAAGTTCTGGCCGGTCATACGAGATGGCTGACCAGCAGTATATGACAGATTCAGACGACTGCATGACTCGTGGGAATTGATCGTTTCTGTTTCGTAAAACTACAATTTCTTTTCACTCTTGCACAATTTTTAAAAATGTAGGTTTTTAAAATAACAAAGAAACCTCTGAGAAACTTCAGCGATTCGGAAAAACGCGGGTGCAACCAATTTTTTTAAATCTCTGGTTGCACAATTTAAATGTGGGTATAATTTGAAGTAAACATGGCTTAAAGCAATTCCACTTCATCCAATTAGTCGATTCAAATTCAATCGAATAACAATTACGTGAGAGTTTGCAGGAGAATTCGAGGCAGTCGATTTTGCGTCGCTCACAAGAACTCGCCCTTTCACAGGCCACAAATTGGCGAATTTTGACTTGTGCCTCCACCCGTACAAAATTCAACTGATCCAGGAAGTGAAGGTAAACAAACATAGACAACGACGTGTGTTCGCTGAATGGGCTCTGGAGCAGTTGGCAACTGACATTAATTTTCATCGAAAAATCATCTTCAGCGATTAGGCCGATGATGAGCGATGAGTGAACAATCAAAATTGTCGAATTTGGGACGATACCAATCCACATGAGATCCAAAAACGTCTACTGCATCCCGATTGGTGTGGATTTTGGGCTAGCGGTGTCATCGGTTCATATTCCTATATGACGATGATTACCAACTGTTTTATATAGACACCAACGACATCTGGTTTCAACAGGACGGAACAGCGCCCCGTGCCACAATTACATCTTACAATTTACTAAATAGCCGATCGTTTTATTATTTTTATATTTACTTTTCAAAACAAAAATTCAACTGCAATGTTATAAAAAAAAAATTATGAGCCATGAAAAACTAGCTAAACTAGCAACTACTAACTGGTGCATAAAAATGTCATTTAAATGCAACTCCCTGTGTTGCTGTCGTCACTTTGTTAGTATCTAAACAGCTAACAAATTTATTTTACCTTAGGCTCTATTAACCACGATACCATCATCATTATATCACTGTTATGGCTAACAATGTAACTATCAAGATCACGAACAAACAGCTAAAGCCTTAATTTCGCACAAATTCAATTAAGATTTTCTGCACGGTTTCTCTGATGCACTTTATAAAAAGAAAATGTATCTTTAAATCAGACACCGTATAATCATATCGGTAAATTTAAATATTTACACTTGCAGGATACAGATTTCTACCCTAACTAGATATGATGTCTTGAATTTACGCACTTAAAATTTATTTAAATTTTAAACGAATGATTAAAAACTTTTGACTCGATCTTTTTTCCACTGCCCTGAAAAAATTAGGCAAATACATTTCGTAAGATCAACGCGTACCTCATGGATACAATTCAGAGTTCCGTTTTGGCTGTATGCGTGCTCGATCATACGCAATCTGAAATGTCAACTCTCTCGTTTTTTTCGTTGTTTTTCTTACGATAAATATGTATGGCGTATGAGTGCTTTAAATCAAATTCATATAGCTTATAATGTTATAGGATGATTGTGGGATAGTTTTCTTTATGGCCGACAAGTAAATGACCACAATTATCTGCCTCTCTCTGGGAGGCTTTTAAGAGACCTCCAAATTGGCTAGTTACCGCAAGTCTTGACCAAGCATGTGTGCTCGTTAATGGTTGGTTTGTTGGTTCAGTGTTGAGTGTGATTGTTTAAGCCATTTTTTGGTAATTTTTTTAACATTCTTTCATTTCCTTCTCTCCATCGAGAGGTTTTTACACTTATGCAGTCGCAACAATGGTTGTTATTTGGGCTAAATACCAAAAAAGCTGAAGCTAAAGTCTGAGAGTGTATTGAATACCTTGTACCTTGACTGTCAACCAAAAGCATGCAGTAAAGCATCTCTCTCTGTGGCTGGTTAAAGACGCGGCCCAGACTGGCGGTATAATTTTAATTTGTTTTTCCATTTTTATGGTTCGTTCGCGTTGCTTAACGGTTTCTCGTGTATTTTCGCGCGAGAGTAAATATTGACGAAAAAACCATAACCCCCCACCGCCCTGCTTCCAACTTGAAGTGATGGATAAACAATGAGTAAACAATATGCGGCAGCAGCAATGAGGGATGGCAACTTTGGATACGCCATCTCTTTTGGGGTGGGGAAGCGATGAGCAGGGGGATTTCGACTTTAAGGCGTATACGTAATCACGATACCTCGTGGTTTGTTGCTCTGCCTCTGCAACACTCCATGCGACAATATAAAAGCCAACCAAAAAGTTACTTTTTAAAATGCGGTATAAAAGGGTGCCAGTGTCCGGACAAGTACATCAAATCATTCTCACATCTCACTAGCGATACATCATACATATACAGCTGGAGTTTTTTTTTTTATTATTAATATTATAAAGTGAAGCCTTTTAAGTGCAAAAAAAGTGTCGCGCGGTTTCATAAAAAAATAAATAAAAATTAACTCAAACTAAAAATGAAAGTGTTTATTGTGTCTGTTATGCTGTTTGCTGCAGCTCTAGCTGCCCCAAGTGTTATCGATAACAAAATCGAAAGTGAAGGCACCCTATCGAGGGCAGCCAAATACCTTGGAGCCTGTTTCGAAAGTGATGATATTACGACATGTCTTGCGGTCAAAGGAATTACAGCATTGAATCGTGCCGCAAGGAGTAACAATATTGTTGTGACCAATGGAATTACGTTTACAAGGTGCGATTATATCTGAAATGTTGAAAATGAGGTTATGTCAGTTATGGTGACAGATATTATTGTGTGAATTTAAAAATATGCCAATCAAACGGATTTTCGGCAAAATTTAGACATCGTCTGCTAATTGTTTCTTAAAAGGAACATTTTGCTTGAATATTTAATTTTCACAGTTGTCCAATGCGATTTTTTTAAAGGATTATGCAAGAATAACTGTTTCAATGAAATTTTCAAACAAAATGGTTCTTCTGATTTTCTTTTTAATCCAATTTTATATAAACTGTGAAATTTGGCAACTACGCCCCAAAGGAAAAAATCGAATTAAAAGGACTTGACAGATATTCTTTCCGTGGAGTTGTGTCATAACAGAACAGCATCTTGCTTGTGTCAAATTTAGATTATAATTCCAATAATCAGCAACTAAATCTCCACAATAAAACAAAGTCATATTTTTTATTCTATAAAAAAATTCTTTTGATTTCCATAAATCTATCGACATTTTGCACATCACTATCTGAAATGCACCAGTGATGTGCAAGAACTAGTTTTTGAACTAGATTTTGTTATCTAAATGCATGCATAGTTCATTGCATCATGTAACTTTTATGTGACATTAAGATTTTTTTTATTTCCATTAATAACAAAAAATTGTATCTAAATCTCCCTTTCATCGTGTTATATTACAGAGATCCAGCAGTTCCAGTTGCACGCAGCGGCAAGGCACTATCAGAAAATGACATCATGACTGAATTGCCTGCAGAGTCTGAGGATAGAAATGGACGCCTCATGGATATGGCTATGCAATCGGTTGCTGATTTCTTTGGATCCCATAACTTGGAAGTCAAGGTACCCAGCACGACCACTCAAGAGGTTGCACGGGCTATCGAAGAAGGTGAGTTGAATAAGAAAAACGTGTTTTCCCATTTCCTAATTCAACTTTGTTTTGATGCCCATTTAGGTCGTGGCAAGATGAAGAAACTCCTAGGACCATTGGTCTTGGCTGTCGGTGCTAAGTTATTTGCCCTGCTGCCACTTTTGTTGGGCGGTTTGGCTTTGCTCGCAACCAAGGCAATTATCGTGGCTAAAATTGCTTTCCTTTTGGCTTTGGCTGTGAGTGCATCGAAATTATTCGGTGGAGCTGGAAAATTGGGTGGCCTTGGCGGAGGAGCTGGTGCTGGTTTGGCTAGTGCCGGTGGATGGCAACAACCTGCTCAGCAAGGATGGTCATCGGGTGGTTCATCATATCCATATGCTCGTAGTCTGGGAGACATTGAAGACAGTGCCGAAGATGCCCAAGAACTTGCCTTCAAGGGACAGATTCCAGCTCAATAGATAGAGATAAGAACAGAGGAACGAACGTTCTTCGTCGAGAGTTGTGCCTTTTGTTTTTTAGTTTGTAGTTTAATTTATTTATAAAAAAAACATGTCAAGAAGAAGAAAACGAAGACAAAAAGATGTTCAAGTCGTTAACCTAGTTGATGACAGCCAAGTCAAGTAAAGAAAGAAAAAATGTGACAGTAGGTTGTTCCGCCAGTTTCATTTACACATTTTGTTATGTTTGTTGAGTGTTTCTAGTTAATTACAATAAATAATTAGTTTAGAGAGCAAGCACTAATTTTAAATTTAAAGTTTCACATTTTATTGTTAAACTATTTTTTTTTTTTCAAACAGATGAGTGAAAAAGAAAATAAAAAAAATGTTAAAAACTGTATTTGTGTATCTTTTCTTGACGTATCTTTTGGTGTATTGAATGACATTTGTATCTTGCAGGTACATTGAAATCGAATTAGTCTGGATGATTAATCGATATGATGGTAACTTTTTAAATTTCAAGGTCATGGGTGTGATATAACTTTGGGTGAAGCAAGAACGATGGTAAAGTTGCATTAATATTTTGAAACTTTCATTAGCTTTTTTTATAAGCAGAGGGGAATTGAATGTAAAGGTGTTTTGCTGTTGGCTTATTTGAATATATTATTTTCATTTTTGGTGGAAGATGTTAATTCATTTTCAAGGTTATGTTAAATGGTTTCGGATTTGCATTTTAATTATATGAGATGAGCTCGTTAGACATGCTAAAGAAGTGTTTAGTTAATGTAATAAAATTCAAGCGTCATTAAATCATTAATCATAATTAAATCATGAACTTTGTCTACGAGATAGGATTTTAATTGGTTTTATTAGAGAGAAAACCGACCATGTCTTTTTCTCCTTTAAGCGTAAGATATTTCAATGAAAATATTAAATGATGTGCAATATTTATACATAAATTGAAAACAAAAAAAATCTTTATGAGTTTCGAGCCTATAACAAACTTGATTCATTGAATTTGTACATTAAATATAACGAAACTAGGAGATAGTTATTGTTTTTAAAGACGTATTTTCGATATTACTAAAACTTTTTTTTTTCATATTTTTTAGTTCGTGAACTGAATTTACATTTTTTAATAATTCACAAAGAACACCTAAATAAGTATTTTTGCAATTGTAAGGTGAATTGAGACATAATGTGTTATCTTAAAGAGCAGTCCCGAGGATGAATTCAGTATTAAATAATCACTTTCTGAAATGGAAAGATGAGAATTCTTGAATAAATTTTATAGGTGTTATTTTTTTTACTTTCGAGACATTAACCCATTATTTTAACTTGGGATACGTTTAAGGATTCATTCAATTTAATTAGATAGTAAAAAATGTAATCAGTGCGAGAAATAACAACTAGCCATAAACATTAACGAAACAAAAACATGAAAAACATTTTGACGGATCCTGTTTTTTTCAACCTTCAGTATTCGTGCAGATTAGAAAAATTAAGATGCATTACAATGATAGGGAAGCACATTTGAATAACTGGAAAAATTCTGTCTATATGTATTTTGGACTACTACGTCAAATATTAACAGTACCTGCCATATAACCGTAAAGTAAAAGCTCCGTTTTCTCGAAAACAACTCCAAAATTGTTTATGGAAAAAAATCTGTTTACTTTTGTAGTTGTATGATATTTTGATGAAAAAAAATTCAAAAATTCCCATAGTACCGTTTTTTTTTCTTCAAATTTCTCGTAAACGGGTTTACCGATTACAATCAAAATTGATAATTAAGAAGATGAAGGTAGCCTAAGTCATTTCATTTTAAAATTATTTTCGAAAACTTTTTTTTTTGTATTTTTAATATTTTTTTTCAATTTTTTTGAAAAATCAATATTTTGAAAACGGTCAATAGCAGTTATACAATCACCTAACCGCTGGTGGGGGGGATAATTGTTTTCTTGCAATTTGGACGTAACAAGAATAATTTTGTAATGTGCTCCTTACCACGGTGGGGGGTAGCACTTGAATTAAAAAACACTTGTTGTCTTGAGTTCTTTTATAAAAAACTGAATCTAATATATTTATTACGTCTCTATACAAATCAATTACTATTAAAAACTGCCTATTGATACTTAAATAATAACCACGAGCCGCAGCGTAAAAGTTTCGGGTGTCATTGCAGCCGGCTGTCGTCGACCCCAGTTCAGGCCAGGTATGCCGCTCGTGTGCTTCGTTGCTTATACTGTACATTCTTGTACAGGTAGGTGATTTTTTTAATTTTGTTTTAATATGTAGATTATTTGTGTGCTTAAATTTGCATTCTTGGGTTATTTTTTCTAATCTTTCGAAAAAAAGTTGTAGAAAAAACCGTTTTATTTAAAAACCGTTCCTACAATTAAAAAAAAAATCACACTTTTTTTAAATTTCTTAAAGAAATAAAATGGCGTTTAAATTATTTCGCCCAATACAATTTTGCTTTATTTTTTCGAAGATCGAAAAGTCACAAAAATTGAAATAATTTAAAGTTCTCTTAATATTTTTTTAAATTTTTTTCGACGATGTGACCGCACATATGAGCAAGTACGTGCGATCCAGTCGTGCAATTTATATTTGGTAGCTGAAATATTAGCGTTATCTAACCTGTCATTAAGCCGTTAATTGAAAGATAATTCGTCTCGGTTAGGAGTTTTTATGGAAAATATGAACGTACTATTGTAGGTGTGGATTATAATTTGGTGAAAAAAATGAGCACGACTGGTTCACACGTACTTGCTTTTATCACGTTGAAAAGCAATATCTTTAAATATCTTTATTAAAATCACATGTTCCAAAGAGTCAACAAAATTTTGTTTTGATAAGTTTTAAAAAATATTGAATTTTCAAAAAAAAAAATCGAATATCGAGAATTAATTTGGCTACCTATGTATGTACATAGGTTTAAAAGTTTTTTATAAGACTGACTGACAGACTGACAGACTGACATACTGACACACTGACAGACTGACAGACTCACAGACTGACAGACTCACAGACTCACAGACTGACAGACTGACAGACTGACAGACTGACAGACTGACAGACTGACAGACTGACAGACTGAAAGACTGACAGACTGACAGACTGACAGACTGACAGACTGACAGACTGACAGACTGACATACTGACAGACTGACAGACTGACAGACTGACAGAATCACAGACTCACAGACTGACAGACTGACAGACTGAAAGACTGAAAGACTGAAAGACTGAAAGACTGAAAGACTGAAAGACTGAAAGACTGAAAGACTGAAAGACTGAAAGACTGAAAGACTGAAAGACTGAAAGACTGAAAGACTGAAAGACTGAAAGACTGAAAGACTGAAAGACTGAAAGACTGAAAGACTGACAGACTGACCCTCTTTAGGTGGTAAGTTAAATATTCTTAAAAAATTACTCAAAATGAAAAAAAACAATTATTTAAAAACAAAGGCGCATTTTTATAAATGTTTAATAAGTTGTTATAAACAAAACCCGAGTTTATGTTATTCATAAACAATTTAAATTCATTTCTAAAATAAAATCTCGTGTATTTCGTTCGTCACGACACAAGCTTTCTTTAAGATGTTTTTAACGTCAAAAATACACAAAAACAGTAAATGAACAATTTTGTGACACACAATTTGACACAATAATTCCAAAGACACTTGTTTTACCTAGTTAAAATAAAGAAAAATGTTAATTGACGCAAACATTAATGACAATTTTGATATCTTGGTATCCATTTCTGATTCAGAACAGTTCTGCTCCCCTTGTCTTTTAAAATTCTTGGCCTTCTACTTTAAAACTTTAAGCTTTGATTTTAAAAGCATTTCGAACTCAATGTTTTAAGGAACCCTATTTGCCATTCAAATTAAACTGTTTTATATATTTCTTTCTAATGGGCTATATTAAGATTAAATTAAACTCTAACTCTAACATACTTCACAAAATCAATATCGCATTTCAAGAGCTTTAAGCAAAATTCCTAAATTCAATTAAGAGAAATGCCATTAATTTGGGTACATCAAATCAAACAAAACTTGAATTTCGTCATGTTTCATCATCCTTGCAAAATGTTAATTAAAAACATCCATTCACTAGGCAATCACAAAACCATTTGACTCACACTACATCCACCCGTTTTAAAGATGAAAGTGTCTGAAGGAAAAAAACACCAATTTAATCAGATATTCTGTATAATAACGCACATTAATCGATTCTCTAATAAATACAATTAGGGTCTCCGGTTTCGTTCTCTAAAACTTTCGCAATTTTTAAACAACCCACCTCCTATCTATATGTGTCCATAAAACATAATTAATATTGAGAACAAACAGTTCGATAAATTCCAATCGCCATTCCAACACCAATCACCCAACCCAAATAGTTTTGTCAGCCTATAGCCGTTTCAGCTATATCCATCTAGCCATGACGAATTTGTATAACGCAAATTAATTTCGACACAAACTGTCGAGCTCTAAACAAATTCCATAATTATCTTCTCATGACACCTAAGTGGGGTATCTGCTGGATACGAGTACCTTAAAATGATTGATACCCGCAGAGTGTGCTTAGGACCCTGATATAGCTAAAGGCTTTCTTTCGAATTCCATTTTGGGGTTTGGGTCCGAACGCGATGATGAGTGTGAAGATGGAGGGAGACTCCGTCCATTTAACTATCGTGAACGGAATTCCAATCGGGATACCTTGAAAATGAAAATCAAACGGTTAAGCGACGCGGAAGACCCTCCATGTTTGGTGTGTTTCGCGACTGCGGATGGGTGGTTGTTAAAGGTGATTCCGCCCTAGGGCCACCACCGCACCACCATACTCTGGCACCTTATTAAAAACATTCACGCATTTGTATGGGGGGGTTCGTTAGCGTATACGCATTCACCCGATCGATGGATGATGATGGAAAGAATTGTGTCACGTAGTGTAACATATTTTTATAGAAGCCTCATAGAATGAATACTAATTACCGGAGAAGACTTTGGCTTACGGATGCACAATGAAGAGTTTGTTTCTACCAATCTGCTCCCCCCCATTTAATATAATTCGAAAAATTGTTGCTATACTCTTTGGTGGCATTCCTTCGTCGGTTTGTGCACCTTACCTTGTATTTTGGCAGGTTGATTTCGAATTTCCATTGACCAGAGCCCGATTGATAGTTTCGTCTAAATAAATAGCTTGACCGATAGCCAATCAATCACAAAGCCAATTGTCCACTCGTTCCGGTTAAGAGGTGTTCATAGTGATCAGAACTTTTTTATTAATTAATTTTATTAAATTTAATTACAACCAAAAAAAAAATATAAAAAAATGTTTTCGAAATACTCGATTGTGCTTTTCGCTGTTGTGTGTGCCACCGCTGTTGCCCTACCACATCAGGATAATAGTGATAAGGATATTATCGATGCTCTGAATAAAATTGATAATGAGCCATCGCTGCCCCTGTTCGGAGGATTACGTATTGAACGGGTAGAAAATGGTCGTTCCTTCGGCGAGTCAAATTCTGGTGAAACATTCGTGGATCGTGCCGAAAGGTATTTGGAATCTCACGAATTGAATTTGGCCTTCCCCGGTGAAGATGATGAGAGCGAGGATGAGTTTGCTGGACGCTCTGCTGATGGTAAGGGTGAGGGAAATTTTAGTTGCTTGTTTTTATTGTTTCCAAAAAAGTGAAGGGAGTTGTGATTTTTTGTTTTTAATTTAAAAAGATCAAAATTTTCTCCAAAAGAATAATTTTTTTTTGTGGTGACGTGCATACATTTTCTTCAAGTTCGCTCTAGGCGATCGTTTGATTGCGTTTATTTATTTTTATTATATTTAATGAGACATTAGCCAGAAACAATGTTGTCTATACATCTTTCTTTAATTCAATTAAATCAAATTCAAAAAACTAATCTTCAAGCAACTGGTATAGTTGCTTAGTAAAACAGTAAAGTGGAATAATATAATTGCAGGCAACTTAATAATCACAATCTGGCTTATATACCACATACCTTTATTATTTTTCTTTGGTGGAATAAATCAAAATTTGCCAACTAGATCCTTGAAAATAATTCTCGTCGAAATCATCAAAGTTTTAAAATCTTTAGAATTAGGAGTAACTCATAGCACTTTGACTTTCTTCCAGTTACACATCTTATATAGTTTTAAGATTTTATTTTGGGAGATACAAGCAACATTTTAGTTCCAACTCTATATTAATTAAATATTTCATAAAAAGTTTAATTTCCTTAAAAAACATCGAAGTTTGATTAATATCAACATTGATTTAATTTAAATTGGGTGTGGCTAAAATATTGCATGCAACTTTTAAGTTGCGGTTGATTTTCAATACTTTTTGTAAGAAATCACCAAGTTTTACAGTGGAAAATTGGATTTCTTATGCTCTTCCGTACAACCAAAAAAATCAGATTCAAGCTGCAACTTGTTACTTGCAACTCAAAACTGATTTATTAACTTGTAATTAAAATGTTTGTTGCCTCAAAAGACTTGTTAGAACAGTGACACAAATTTACTGTGTTAATATCATTTTGCGCAACTTTTAAATTGCGATTCTTCTTCAACACCTTTAAAAAGAAATCACGAAATTTTAGCCTGGTAAGCTAGATTTTTTATGCTTCCCTGTAATAAGTAAATCAACATCAAGCTACACTTTTTTTATGTATTCTAAATTTATTGCAACTTAGTTTTCTAAGCTGCAATTCTTTAGTTGTATTTTACATTCATTAAACAAAGGTTTTTTTTAGAGTAAACATTTATTTATTCCGTTATTCTTAGTAAATATTTGAAACTTCTGCTTTGGATAAAAAAAAAGAAAGTTCATATTCGGAAACTTTTTAGTTGCCATATGATTTTATGCAAATTGTAAAGGAAAAATAATTCGCTTAGGTGTTTTTAAGAAATTTTATACCGTATTGACTAAAAATGACACAAACATGGCTTAAGGCTGTTAAAAAATGCATTTTTTGACATTTGCATTTACGTTAAACTTTTTTTATTTATTTTAATCCAAGACATGTCTATTTAAAGTATTTGCAGTTTTATAATACAAAAATGCTCTCCCTGTTTTTGTTTCGTGTTAGTTTCTATTTTAATTAATATTGTATACAAAAAAATATAGAAAATCATTGAAAACTGCTTATGATTTCATATTTTTGATATTGATGAAAGGTCTTTAATTTTTTTAAAAAAACATTAATCCCATATGTACATACATTAGTACGCCCATATAACAAAATATATCGAAACATTTATTGAGTTAAAAATCATGTTTTAAAAGATTGATCAGAAAAAAACTGTTTAGTTGTTTAGTTAAATCCCTTTAGTAAAATTCTTTCAATCAATAGCTTGAGTTATTATTTTTTATTGAAATACACAAATTGAATAACTATATAAGCCAATATATCTTTACGGACTTTGAATAGATTGACATTATACAGAACAACTAATTTTGCGGCAACTTTTAGTTATGGCCTTACAATATTCTTATCCATACTAATAAATTCTTTTGGGAAATAGCATAAAACAACGAAGTCTTCAGCAACTTTTAGTCGGCGTTTTCTTTAATTTACCCGAAAAAAATGCTTATTCCCAATGAAACCCTTTATAAAATAAGACTAATATTATTCGAACAGTACACTACGCTGACTTTTTGAATGGCTCAGATTATTCTGACAAAATAGCTTTTATTTCTGACTTCAAGTCCAAACTTACATTCTTAAAACAAGAATTACCCAAAAATCTCGAAGTCCTACGAATTAACTCGCAAAAGACTGGAACAACCCATTTGCACAGGTTGCACGTCTCCGAGCATCTGCCAGATATCACGTTCTCGTGATGATGCTTTAAATAAGAAAACCATAATGCCAATAAAAAAAAACTTTCTTTTTTATTTCTTCAACAACAACACAATCGTTCCATCCAAACGACATAAATAATTGTTGTCTAAAGTAAAAGTCCATTCGTCATAAAACAAAAAATCCAAGATGGAATCTAAAGAAAGCTGGGAATTGGGAATACCAGCTATGGTGGTAATAGTGTAAAGATACATTATATAGAAATAAGATACAGCATGTTGTAGAGTTAAGCAAAGGCTGAAACAGAGTTGTTATCAATAAAAACATCTAAAAGTAATAATAATAAACAAATAACTGCATATTTTCGTTCATTCACTACCATGACCAGCTACAGATACATTCTATTTTACTTCCCCATTGGATGGTTCAATATTGCAGTTTGCAGTTAATACAATCAACGATCAAATTTATTCCACATCTATCCGGAAATTCATTTTACGTTTTTATTCTTTATTGTGATCCTATTCGTCGAGTTTCTCCGGTTTAAAGAACTTCAAGCCCTTTTAAAGGAAGTAACAGAAGAAAAAAAAAAGAAAACGGATTTTCCACTTCCGCAACATATTATTGGTATTCATTTGAATTTCATGGATACGTAGAACATTTTTCGAATTCCTTTTTGGTTCCTACTCCATTTGAATGACAATCAAGTGGCAAAAATGAATGTGACTGCCCCACCCTGTGTTTGTCAATCTGGGGCAGTGGGAGAAGAGAAAACTTACATTTCCACACACCACACAATGCATTTACACAAAGTATCTTTACATAGTGTTGTATGCACCAGAATAGTGGTAACAACAAACCGCCATTGTCTTCTTAGCCTTAGCAAGCAGCGCACGATAAAAAGATACAAGATACAAGATACAAGATACAAGTTCGTAGACCTTAAAAACCAGTCAATTGAAAAAGAAGAGAGAAAGCAATTTTGTTTGGCGGTCACGTTCGAAATGCGAAGAATGGATGTGTTGGCTCCTCATCAGCCTCACTACCCGTACGTTGTACCAACATGCTATATGAGTGTTGTACGGTAGAAATTCATTTATGTTAGCTCTGGCTTGAAGTTGACTTAAATTTCAAAACAACTTTCGAATTCAATTTGCAAAGTGAAAATTTTATTTTTTTGTTGTCCATCTTTCAGCAAATTTGTATTTTTAAGTTGCCATCTCAGTCACACCCAGTCGGGAGAAATTCTCATTAAACTAACTAGATTGTGTAGGCTGTGGGTTAAAAAAGATACTTTCTAATTTTTACACTAACTTATTGTTTATTCATTCGCGATACGTGCAAGATTTGTTGGAGCTCGTATAAAAGTGATTGCGTTGTTATAAATGAAAACAGACTATTGATAGTTCAGGAGTAAAAAAGTTGGTTTTAGAGATGCTGACCAGTCAAAGCTCAAAAAAGAAAGGAATAGTTTATCCAGAAATTCAACTTTAGAATATATTAAAAGGACAAGAAGGATCGTCATTCTTTTTTCATTAAATATTTTTTAATCCTGCAAAACTTATTGAGAAAGAGAAACTTTTTTCAGAAAAAAGTTTGCATCAAACAATACATACCTAATAAAAATTGTTTTAGTTCCTACAACTTCTTTTTTTTAATTAGGATGATAAATTTTGTTGACTTTTGTTTAAGGATTTAAACTATAGTTTATATCAGTCATTGGATTGGTATTTAATTTCAAGTAGCTGAACCCTTAAGGCATTGTCCGGGTTTTTTTGAAAAACATATTATTTTTCTACATTTCTTTAAATTTAAATATACATTTAAAAACATAGAGGAAGTTAACGAAACTATTGTTCAATAAACCACAACATATATG
Organism: Platycheirus rosarum; assembly: GCA_963971375.1. Classification (NCBI taxonomy): domain Eukaryota; kingdom Metazoa; phylum Arthropoda; class Insecta; order Diptera; family Syrphidae; genus Platycheirus; species Platycheirus rosarum. Next base: position 116,956,285 of record OZ020509.1, on the reverse strand, counting down.
ATTTTATCAAAATCCATCAAGGTGGTAAAACGCAATGCCATCAAAAAGCGAGTTGTACAAAAAGTATATTTATAGTTAAAAATTTTCTTTATGTTAAAGAGTGTCAACTTGCATGATGATCGTTTGACTTATTTCCAACTTTGTTTAGGGGCACTGAATTTATGCGTATGCAGAATCCTTGCCTTATAAAGGGACACTTTAGTTGCCCTTAAAAGGGCTTTGCTGCTTGATTGTATACCTTCTCAAGAGTTATTCTTCATATGATCTCAGCGCTTGTGTTAGTTCTCTGAGATCAGGTAGACATAAGTCTCTTACTACTTCAAAGTCATTAAGTCAATATTGTCGGCGTATGCGAATTATTGGATGGACTTTAGAACGATCGAAACTCTAGAGTAAGAGTGAGAGTTCTGCACTATTCTGTCATGTGTAATGTTGACGAAGTTGCATGTATACAGAATAATTAAAATACAAATATTTTTAAAGTGATTTTGAAACTAGTAATTTTTTTTGTTCACTCCTTCGCAACTCTAGAAAAAATGCGTTGAACTTATACATGTTTTCCAAAAGACTTCTTATTTGGGTTATTGCTTTGTTTACAAAATGATCGGTTAAAGCAAGAGTATCCAAGTCACTTCAAACTGATATTCCATTTTCGAAAGACTGTTAGGAATGCCGAGCTAACCAATTTATTTAATTTTTGATATTTTGTTTTCATACTGTACGGAATACCGAGCTTACCACCGTCCGTCCACCGACGAATCTAGGCTTTCATCGACAAGATTTTCCAGCCACCCAGATGTCTGGTATCTAGCCTATTCTATTTTTGCAAACAGAGTTGATCTTCTGCCTATAAATAAACTTTTGGCCTATCCATTTATCTGATCCACATGGATCACAACTGGAAGGATGAGGATCCCGTAATAGATGGCATATTAAAAAGCAGCGAAGAGATCGTGGAAGCATTGATTAAAAGGATAGTTTTCTGTTGGTTATGTCTTGAGAGTAATGCTTCTATTAAACGTGCAATTCAAAGTATCTTCTTTCCATTTTCAAGGATTTTCTATGCAATTTTTCAGGAACGCATTTTACCAAGGAAATCGTTAAAATCTTCTCTAGATATAAAGAGTTCAGGAGCCAAGTCATCAGCACAAGGTTGCATTAGACCAAAGCTCAGTTATATGTTATATAGCTGAATTCGATCAGTTCTTGTCGACCAGATTCCAGTCTGTCTCTGTCTGCCTGGGTTCGTTCAAATGAATCAATGAACTGCGACTCTACAACCAAGTATCATTTATCTTTCTTGAAAGCTTGCGTACATGGCCTGTAGCTCTAGCAGTTTCTTTTAAATTTCGGTAAATCATTCGAGCTGAAATACTGTAGTAACATCTCTTAATTCTTTTGATCAGATAGCCAGACTCTCAATTTCGTTGCTTACTATTGCTTTTTCGAAAGAATCCTCAATTCACCTGCTTAACTCATCAATAAATTTATTTATTTCTGAATTTTTTAAATAATATATATGTATGTACCTGAAGTTTCAAAAACAATTTCCCATTTTGATATGTATTACGACTTAATCAAATTAATGATTTAAAATTCAAATCTGCCTGCATGAAGCATTTAACTTCTTATAACCTTTTGATAAATAAAATTATCTGTTAAGTGTCAATTATACTTTTAGCTCTTTAAAGCTTACATTCCAATTAATCAAATCGTGAAAAGGACATTAAATAATAAACCTCATAACTGTAATTATTTCCTACAGTTTCTTACTCTCATTTCCAACGTTTCTTGCAATTAAAATTTCATACGGCTTCGCAATTATTCTTAGATTTCCTCAAAAAAAGATTAAAAACGTTTTCAACTTTCAATAGGAAAATTGACAGTTTTTCACCTTTGCCATTAAAAACAAACGAAATTGCTTGGAAATTGCCTTGAACTCTTAAAATATAATTTGAATTTTTTATTTAAAAAGCTGAAACTTCACCGTTTGGATAAAAACAGTTGTATAGTTTCAGGAGAAAAAGATAATTTTTGTTGCTACAGCCATTGTATATACATTATCAGTGTATACAATGCTGCAGCATTATAAATTTGAAGAATTCATTTGCAAAGTCTATTCTTAGGAACTTTTATCAAGTTACTTTATATAATTTTGATTTATTTTACTCCTAAAACAGAGCCACGTACCAGGAGAGTGAGGAAAGTTTTGTTGCCACTTCTTTTGGCCTTGAAACTGAAGAAAGCTGTTGTCTTCAAGGTTCTGTTCATGATTGTGAAATTCATCTCACTTAAGGCTTTGGCTATTAGTTTCTTGGCTCTCATCTTTGCCGGTAAGTATAACCCAAAAAAAAAAAAAAAAAATAAGAAAACACATATTTTGTTCCTGTTCAGGTGCCACCTTCTTCAAAGATCTCTTGGCCAAAAAGAAGGATCATGTTACCACCGCATATATCACCGGAAGCCCATTGAACGCCGAAATTGTTCACTCTGACTGGAGTCGCAATGGACAAGCTACTGCCCAAGACCTAGCCTACAACCACTATGGACTAACTCAACCCTACTAAATTAATAATTTATAAGATCCCTTTCCCTTTGTAAATTAATGTATAAGCCCCTAGGATGTATCTAGTTAGACCAAAACAGAAAGTATGGATTTTAAGAAAACGAATTTATGGCAATGAATCAAGGACAATGCGCATAACAAGAGAGAGAAAGAAGAAGAAAGAGAGAGAGCTCTATAAGACGGATGTAAATAACTCCGAAAATATTTAATTTATTTTATGTCATAGTTAAAATGAAACAGAATTATTTATTTTATTATATACAAACAAAAAAAAAATCTATCCACACACTCGAAAATGAATTTGAATAATTTATATCGATATCACAACAAATAATTTAATTATTTTATCATTCATAGAACTCAGGATCATTTTGTTTGTGTGGAATTGTTAAAAAATAATAATGCAATTGAATAAAAAAATATTCAAATTAAAAATAGAAATATTTTCTTTTTATTTATTCCTTTTAAAGAATTTTAGGAGAATTGTGTAGTATAACGAGAACGATGTTGAAATGAAATGAAACAGAATGGATGTTTTCAGCACATCTGTTCCGAGGTTTGAAAGGGCCTTACAAGCCTATGATTTTATATTTGGCCACCAAATTTTTGAAAACTCACTTCCAAGAACCATAATCACCTCTGTCTGTATACGAAACGAAAGTTTAAATAGACGTCCGCCAAACAAACAATAACGTGGCCCAGGTATAGTGTCTCTATTAGAAGTCATTAAGTTTGCGAGTTTAAGGAATCTGGGCTTTTATGGCCTTGAGGGCAGGGCTGCCGTTTCAAATTTTCGCTGGGGAGTATATCAATGGCTTAAAGGGGAGTATTTCGTGGTAGGGAGTACGCACAAAAAAACACTGAATTTTTTTAACAATACAACTTAATTAAAACAATATTTATATTTGTACTCAAATTTCAGGTACATAAAACAAAACAATAAATAATTAAAACGTTAACAAAAATATTTCTTATAACGCTAGGTAGGTGTTACAAACTTTAATTAATATCACATTGTGTGTGTTATTATCACATTATTACCTTAAGCGGTAGTGAAACTTCATAACAATTTAATTTAATTTACATGCCAAAAACTCAACAATCTCCAAATACATAATTCAATTAAGAAAATAATAAATAATAAAGATAAAGTAAAATAATTTATAAGTTGAAAATTATTAAAAATCACATCATTTATGTTGGATACTTATCGTTTAAAATAACTATCCAAAAGTTCTTTTGAAGGTGCCCATTGTGAGGCATATTGATTATACAAAAGAGATTTTGCCATCAAAATGGCATTTACGCTAGGAACAGCTAAACAATTTCTATTTTTTGTTTTTATCAAAAATAATTGGGAAAAAATGCGTTCAGCATTCGCACTACTGTGTGGTAAAGAAATAATTGAGCTTATACATTTTTTTTTTAACTCCTTGAACACAGGCTCTCCAATCGCATTTCGGATTTCAAACACAGTACTCCAAAACTCCTCCAAACTACATTCCCTATTTATTGATTCATTATGGATCAAAAGCCTATATTCTTCATCCAGCTCCTCGACATTATCGCCAGTTACAAGATTTGGGAAAATCTTTATTAGAGGGACTAGAGAAGGACGTTTGGCTTTTTGGTTTAGAATGTTAAGTGCTTTTAGCACTTCATCGTTAAAATCTATCCTTGAACTGATTTCTTTGCATAGTTCAACATAGTACTCATACCCACGGCAGTGTTTTAAAATATCTTTTATTTCATCAGCTGAAAGTTGCTCTTCTGTGAGCAAAAGACTCGCCTTAGCACATATGTAAGTTTTTTCAAGAAAAATCTGTTTTCTTGAGAGGTCAATATCTACTAAATTTAGGTCCGAGTCATCGATAAAAGAAGATTTTAGAAAATTTTGTAAAATTGTTTTATAAGACATCTTTACTGTTGGAAGGAGAATATTTACTCGTGGCTCTTCTGATTGAAATTCTAAATTCATTTTATTTATCATTTTTAAAATGTAGGAAAGAAAATGAAAATGTATTTAGTTTTTTACATTCATATCTAAAAAAAATCTGATGGGCCAAACCTGCATCTTTGTCTATTTCAAATAATAAAAACTAATGAAATAAGGCATTCCATTGTTCTAATATTCTATTGACTACATGTTCTAACGAAAGCCATCTGGTGGAAGAAATTTTTAGAATTTTATGAAATTTAACATTGAAACTCTGAAATCATACTGTCTTTTGCAACTATGTGAAAAAAATAATAAATATTCCTTGCTAGTACCTCTATTTTCTCCGGCAGTTTTTTTGAAGCAGCACTTGAGCATAAGTGCAACGAATGGCAGGTACATCCGATGACGTAGATGTTCGGAATTATCTTTTGGAACAAAGCTTTCACCCCGTTTTTATTCCCCAACATGACTGATGCATTGTCAGCAGCGAAACCAATTATATTGTTAATCGGTATGTCCATCACTTTAAAACAATTGGTTATTGCATCAAAAATTGATTGAGCCGTTGCGCTTTGGAGTTCTATTAACCCAAAAAAGCAGTCGGCAACCTTTTGGCGCATAAAATCGAAGTACCTTACTACGAGGACAAGACATTTTTTACAGCTAGTATCGGTTGTTTCATCAATTATTAATGAAAAGTTTTGATTTTTCAAATTTTGCGCGATGGAATTTTGAGCTTCCGTTAAAAGAACGGTATTTGTTGTTTCAGTAGCTTTGATTTTTCCGCAATTTAATTGTTTAGCTATTTCTGAGTCTGTAGCAACAGACTGAATCAAAAATATAAGCGGTGCCATTAAAACCAAAGGAAGATTGTGTTCTAAAAGGAACATAATAATCCTTAACTCAGCCGTCTTTACTTTATTAAATTTTTCTTTTTGACTAGAACGATGGTTTTCATTTTTTTTTTGAGAATAAATCGTGCTGATTTTTAAGTGCTTTTATCGATTGTACATGATAATATGAGCTGCAATGTCTTTCGACATGTTTGATGTTATTTGAAAGTATCTTATTACACCATTTGCAAAATGGTTTTTCCATACCGTCCGTGCAAGTTACCATTTGCATCCAGTCAAATGAGTCAAGCCATACTTTTCGAAATTGTTGTTGTCTTTTATTTGATGTTGTGATTTCGTTGGACTCTGTTTGTTTTCTTTTCTTCTCGGTGGCAAACGCAGGTGTACTGGACGATGCCAACGATGACGATGGCGATGGTGTCACAATTTCAAGATGCAATGGAGTTGGTTCAGATGATGGTTTTGGTGGAGATGATGGACTCAGTAGAGATGATGAAGTTGGTGGAGTTGGTGTATTCGGTTCAGATGATGAAGACCCCAATGATTTTGGAGTTGGTGAAGATATTTTCGTTGTTTTGGTTGGCAGCGTCGTCGGTTTCGCGTCTGCGGATGGTGTTTCAATTGTTGATTTTGAAGAATTTTGTTTGTATTTAATAAGATGCCTTGATAAGAAGTATTCAATTAAGACAACTAATCTATTTTGCACTACTTAAAAACTTACTTTTCCATTTTTGTATTGTCTCTTGCATTGCAATTTCAACGAATTTTCAATACAATGAATGAATGAATGAATTTTATTGAGTCTTTTTAATCAATTACAAGGTACACTTATTCTATCTTGTTAATATAAAGTACAAAAGTGGCTGTAATGTATGGCCTTCTTTTTTCTGTTGTTATTCTTTAAAGCCTCATGGCGAACTGTTGTTATATCTGACAAATTATATTGTTTGACTGCTTTTGCTCATAAGCATTAGTGTGGGTTATTTGAGACGGTTGTCTGTGAATTTTCAATACAATGAGATTTCTCATTTGACAGCTTCTGTCGCCAATTATGACAATCATACTGGCAACGGTCAGGGGTAGAAAAAAAAAAAAAAATAATGCATTCATTCAGAGCATTAAGGGTTTGTCATACTTAATTAATAACAATAAATAATGAAAATTTAAAATATGATAGAATAAACTTTAAAATAAAACAAAAATACTAAACAAAATAGACTTCAAAATATTTTTGAGGGGAGTACATTTAAAGAGTGGAGTACGGAGTACGGTGAAGGCAAGGGGAGTACGAATACTCCCTTAGTACTCATTCCGGTAGCGCTGCTTGAGGGTTTCATTTAATAACTCTTTTCAATTTATATTTTCAGTAGAGGCCTTATGAGAGACCTTTCAAACACATTAGTAGGTACCTGCTAGTGTTTGCATTGCACACAACTTAAGAAATTGTCCCTGAAATATAAAACAGAACCCCTGAGATACATTGAAATTGTTTTTGTAATATTCCGTAAGCCCTCGAACATACCAGACAGCACCATGACCAGTCTGCCTCACGGCTATGTGTGTGGAGAGAGGAGACTGATTGCCGATTTCCTTTGCTTATTTTGTGATTATTCAAAATAAAATTGATTCAGAGTTGCCTTTCGTCGTTAATGGAAATTATAAAATTTTTGTTTTTTTTATTTTTTGCTATGAAATTTTCTGCTACGTGTTTTTCTGCTTAAATCTTTTAATTTTGTTTTCTTCAAAAAAACGGTTATAATACAGATATGCATCATTTGTTGACTATTTTTACTTGCGATTTTAGGTACTATAATACAAGTTATGCATTCTTGCAGATTAAAAATTTGACATACTGGCAAAATTCTGTCTGTCTGTCTGTCTATACGGATGTATTTTGAACTGCAGCCTAAACGGTTGGGCCTAACATCTTCAAATTATGAACTTAAGGTTCTTTTGACATTCTACAGAGGACTTTTTTCAATTTTTCTTTAGCTGAAAAATTAACGGTACTTGTCATATAACCGTTATGTAAAAGCTTATTTTTCTCGAAAACGGCTCCAAAAATTTTTATAAAAAAAAATCAGTGTACTACTGTAGGCATGCATTATATTTTGGTGAAACAAAAAAATCTAATATGGTGGGCTAAAAACGGTACCTCCCATAGGACCGGTTGAAAACGGGTAAGTGAATTTTTGTTTAAATTTTGTTTTCAAATGTACGTTATTTTTGTGCTTAAGTTTGTATTCTTGAATTATTTTTTTTAATTTTTTTAAAAAAAGTTGTTAAAAAAAACAGGTTTATTTAAAAACGGCTCTAACGATTTTGAAAAAAAAATCACACTTTTTCACATTTTTTTAAAGAAATAAAATGGCGTTTAAATTTTTGGGCTGAAAACTATTTTACGTACTTTTTTCAAACAATCAAAAGACAGAAAAATCGAATATAATCTTTGAAGTTCCCTTAATTTTTTTTTCAAATTTTATTCCAAGCTGTGACCGCACATAAGAGCAAGTACGTGCGATCTAGTCTTGCAATTTATTTTTACTTCCGATTATAAGTAAAATCATGCAAGTTTATGAATTCTTACAGAAAATAAATTGGGATAACAATCAAACCTGATATTACGATGATAGAGAATCATATTTGAATTACTGGCAAAACTCTGTTTGGCTATATGTCTGTGCGGTGTTTTTGGACTACAACCTGAACGTTTTGTCCGATCGTCTTCAAATTTAGAATTTAAAGTTATTTTGACAACAAAGGACTTTTTAATTTTTTGTAGGACAAATATTACCGGTAGCCGTTTATTTTTCTCAGAAACGGGTCCAAGAATTTGTATGAAAAAAATAATCAAAGTACTAAGTGTGAATCATGTATTGGTCAACAAAATTAACATCAGGGGCTAAAAACGGTACTTTTTTGAAAACTGGCTATCCGATTAATTGTAATCAACTTTGATATTCAGGAAGATGTAGGTAGCCTAATAGCAGGGGAACCCTATATTAGCCATTTATATAGAAACGTGCTTGTAGGGCAAATCAAATTAGTAAATAAAAATTGATCGTTCGAAACAATCGAGCGTGTCAGATTAAGCTAAGGTGGATTTCAATAATCTGACGATTTGATTGTGACGGAAGGGAGTGAGAGGGTCACAAACTTGCAAAAAAAAATCGTAGCTTTGACATTCTTGAGGGCGATTTTTTTTTGTATTTTAAGGGAAATGATTCAAGAATAATGGAAAATATATAATCTGCCGATTTGCACAAGCCGAAGTAAAAAAAAAACAATCAATAAAGTTTAGTACGTGCTGCTGCAGCTGCAGTGAAGCATGTTTTTTTATGGAAGGGGTATCTATTCTCACCCCTCTTTTAGCCAGGAAGTTAAATTTCTTAAAAAAATCACTTAAAACAAAACAAAAATTCTAAAAAAACAATTTCCCAAACTTCTTTGTAATGCCAGAAATCTCTTCTTATATTTATTTAAAAAAAGTGAATTAGTGAACAGATTTTTTAATTTTTTGAATATATATTATAATTAAAAGAAATAGATTTATTATTTGAATGCTATTTTACGTGCAATTTATTTGTCATATATAAATTTTTTGTTTTTCAGCATTTTTTTGAACCGTCAGATAAAAAAAATACCTCCAAATAATCGTTAGATTATTGGTCAGAACGATTAGGATATTAAGCTAAATCACATGTATAATAATCTTACACGCTCGAATATTTTAAAATGGCGATTTTTTTGAATTTCCATTTGCCGCCACGAGCTTGCGTCATATCCGAATCGTCAGTCTTTTGAATGGGAGCTTATTTTGGATTCACTTACCACTCTGTAAATCTGACCCGCTGGAATAACTATCCTTGCAAACCTGCAAATTAACATATTTCTATTACATATTCGTACTATTAATTTCTGACGCGCACGATTATTTTCAGTTAGCTGTTTTTTACATTTTCCAAAGCCCGTAAGCTCTCCTACTAAAAGTAATTTCATTTTAAAATATTTTCAAATGCTTTACTTTTTTTGGAAAAAATTGTATTTTTAAATGTAGGATTTAAAAGTTTTATTTAAAAACTTTAAAAAATCTCACTTTATCACATTTTTTAAACTATTTTACGTACTTTTTTCGACCAATCAAATCAGAAAAACTGAATAATTCCCTTAATATTTTTCAAATAGTGCCTTCTGTGGAATTCTTAAAAAATCTTACCTCACCTGGAAAGAGATAGTTTTATTTTCATTAATATTTATTTTTTTTTTTTAGATTTAGCTTACGGTCTACATGTTTGTGTTCATAAAATCTGAATAAACAGCTGGTAACCCTATCCACATTTGTGTGAGAACTATCTATCTTCTCAAAACTGAAAATATGAATTGAACAGAGTATAGCTTCATTTTGGTCACAACAAAGCATGATACACAGAATACAAGGTATGCTCACTAGACGCATACAAATCGCCATCTTGATATTTTATGACGTCACTTTCTTCTTTTATTATTATTTTATTTGTTAAGTGAAGATTATTTTTTAAAACTGACTGCTTAAACGATTTTTTTTATGATTATAAGAACAATAAACATAAAAAACAATATAAAAAATCGGCAAATTAATACATTTATTTACACTCTCTAAGGACAAAAATCTGAAGAATGTGACGTCACACGCATAATCAGCCAAAGTAAGACCTTGTATTTCTGTGTATCATGCAACAAAGGACGAAACGATGAAAAGCTATATTGTTAAAAAGAAGTTTGAAAGTTTACCAACAGGTAAAAAGAAACTGTGGAAGCTAAAGGTTTTTCAACAGGGACGCTACAAAATTAGAGCGACAGGGATAGCAAACGACGCCATATTTCTTGCCGTTCTTTTGACATTTCTCTTCAGTAAGATTTGCCATTTTATGATGGAAAGATATACGAGCCAATATAGAGTCGAAATTATTAAAATTTACTACCGAAATTCGGAGTCAGTGGCCTCAACGTTAAGAGCGCTACGTCCAATTTATGGTCATAATCGTCCTAGCAGATCAACAAGTGAGCGTCTAGTGGAAAAATTTGAATCCACAGGCACAGTACAAAATGTTCCCGTGCCAGTGAGATAAAGAAATGCCCGTAGTGTGGAGAATATTGCTGCCGCTGAGGCTTCAATTGCAGAAAGCCCAAATGTGTCTCTAACACGTCGTTCTCAAGCGTTGGGCATCTCTGTGACGTCGTTGTGGCGAATTTTGCGAAAAGATCTTGGCCTTCATCCTTACAAGATTAAATTGATACAAGAACTGAAGCCGCTTGACCACCAGAAGCGTCGTATGTTCGTGAATTGGGCTGAGCAACAACGTGAAAATGATTCGGATTTTCATCGAAAAATCATCTTCAGCGATGAGGCTTATTTCTGGCTGAATAGCTTCGTCAATAAACAAAATATGCGGTATTGGTCAGGCAGCAATCCACACGTTCTCTATGAGTCATCATTGCATCCCGGTTTGGTGTGGTTTATGGGCCGGCGGCGTCATTGGGCCGTACTTCTTCCGTGATGATCAAGACCGGCACGTTACTGTGAATGGGGATCGCTACCGTTCAATGATAACCAAATATTTTTGGCCCCAATTGGATGATATGGACTTGGAGAACATGTGGTTTAAACAGGATGGCGCCACAAGCTACACAGCGAATGTCACAATCAGTTTATTGGAAACCAAGTTTGGAGAACGTGTTATCTCACGAAATGGTCCAGTCGCTTGGCCGCCTCGGTCGTGCGATTCGACGCCGTTAGACTATTTCCTGTGGGGCTACGTCAAGTCTATGGTCTTTGCCAACAAGCCAGCGACGATTGATGAACTTTGTACGAATATCGAACGTGAAATTGCAGCAGTATCGGCGATTTATGCTTGAAAACCGTCGAAAATTGGGTTCAGCGTCTGGACTTCTGCAAGCGTCCCCGTGGTGGCCATGCAAAAGAAATCGAGTTTCATACATAATGGCATCGGACGTACTTTCACTTTCAGGAATAAAGGATTTTTATTGATATCCAAAACCGTTTTTGTTTTATTTAAAAATTTTTTTGTAGCGCTCTTATTGAAAAACCCGATACAAAATTCGATCAGAAACTTGAATATGACAGACGTTGCTGAGGGTATGGAAAAACCACTTTTCATCGACTTTATAAGTGCGCAGATGAAGCGAATTCAGCTGTAGGGCAAAACGAACGCAAGGAAACGAACCATTCCATATGAGCGAAGTACAACAACAATCCCGTCACACCCGATCTTAACGATGTAAAACTAGGTATTTCCATGCTTAAGATTACCTAGCTGCAAAACTCTTTTAAGCTACAGGTGATGATTTATTTAAAAGCATCATAAGTAAGATTTGATTAAAACGAAGAATGCTGGGTGAATTATTATTATTTACTTGAAAGTTGAAACATACTTTATAATTTTAAGTAGATACTTTCCAATAGGGACTTCCGGACTTTAGAGTGATAGCGGCCATATTGTTAAAACTGCATCTGCCAAATTGGCTGTCATTTTATAGTCTTTTTCGCCAAATCACCATGAACGGATATAGCGTTTAACAACACATGCAAATGATAAAATTGTTTGATCAAAACATGTGTTCTGTTCGGGCAACGTTCCGCTAGCTTTGCCCATGGGACGGTCGAAATAATCGTCGTACCGGGAGGACTATTTGCAGTCTAATGGATAAATTTGAGTCAAATGGCTCAGTTAACAATCAACCAACACCCGTTCGTTGACAAAACGTCGATGCCGTCCGTGACAGTCTTGGATTCTGCTACAAATCCAAGGCAGTCGATTTCACGTCGCTTACAAGAACTCGGCCTTTCGCAGACCACAATTTGGCGAATTTTGCGTCTTGACACCACGCAGCTCATGCCACATTCGACATTCTGCACGAGCGATTTGAGGGCATGGTCATCTCATGTCGTGGTGATGTGAACTGGCCACATTTAAGCGATGTTATATTTCACATAATTATAATGGCATGGATGGCCTTTCAAACGAATAAAGATTATAATGGTATTTCAGAAAAACTTTGTTTAATTTAAATTTAAAGTTAGGAAGCGCTTTATAATTTTGTTATTTTGTGGTGCTTCACAGAGCTTATGTGCAATAATGTTGTTTAAGTTTTTCTCGAATATGTCTAATGCTTGAAGACCTTCTGATTTAGTTCTAAAGCGATTCCATAGTTTTTGCGTAACAATGTAGTTCGAAGTAAGTGAAACAAAACTTCTTTTTCGACTTTAAGAAGATGAAAATTGAATTCTTTGAAAAAGGTATTGGGGTGCTTTATTTTCTTTTAGATTAAATAGAAAAGTGAATGTTTTAAGTTCGAGATATTTTTTTAATTCTGTTCCGAGGAAAACCTTACCATAGCCAGAAATGTGTTCTCTTCGACCAAGTTTATAAACGAACCTACCTGTGCTATTGATAGCCAATTTCATCTTATAACTATAAGTCACAAAAACCCGGGTAGCCACAAAAAATAGTTGACAACAAAAGCCTATTATTTTTCGACCAAGAGGCCTACTTCATTAATTCACTCCGTGACATTTCAACTAGGCCTATCGGATAGGTTAAATGCATTTGCACATTATCAGCATACAGCATTCTTAGACTGAAGGGAATATCATTATTGAGAAAGGGGAAACAATACCAGACCTAAAATCGATCCTTGTGGAACACCAGCTTTAGTTTCAAGGAAATTAGGCATTTTTTGGTGGCAGTAAACAGCTTGTGAGCGACCGACGAAGTAACTTTCCATTAGTTTTAATGCTGTTGAGTCAAAATCGAAGCAGTTTTTCAGCTCAATAATAACAATTTCGTCCTTCGTCTGAAGGCGAAGGACGTGAATTATCGAACAAATATGAAAAGTTGAGGGTCGAGTTGTCAGCAAAACAGTTAAGTGGATTAGAAGTAAGAGACAGAAGATCATTTATAAAAATGAGGAAAAGAATCGGAGATAGAAAAGAGCCCTGGGGCACACCAGCATTTATTTTGTCCCAAAAGCACGCATTTTCGATAAGAGAGCTTCATGCCAAACTCTATCAAATGCCTTGGAGATATCAAGAGCAATAATCTTACTTTCACCAAAGCGATGTAAAGATTTGGTGAGATATGCTATCAGATCACCAGTGGAACGGCAGAAGAAAAGGAGCGATGGAAAAGCTTACGCAGTGGCTTTGCCAGTGTGGAAGAACACCTCTCCAGAAGAATCGGGGGTATACCATCCGGGCCAGCGGATTTGTGTATATCGAGATATTTGAGAACTCTTGCTACTGTACGAGTGCGGAAAAAAATCTGTCTTATGGAAAAATTTACATTCTCAAGTACAGGAGAGGCAACGTTGCTGGCAGCGAAATAGGCGGCGAGCAAGTTTGCCTTCTCTGAACAGTAAATAATTGGTTTGTTATTGTCGAAGAGCGTTGGAACCGAAGATGTTGAGGAGTTTTTAATATTTTTTTACAAATGACCAAAAATTTTTACTGCCTTTGGGACACTGCAGAATTTTTTGCCGTAATTTTTGATCATGCAAAAATTTGGTTCTTTCAATAACGGAGTTGCATGAGTTCCTTGCTTGTTTATGCTTTTTCCGGTTTTCCTCTGTAGAGTTGGCTTTGTAGGATCGGAAACTTACTTCTTTGAACCTGATAGCTTCTTTACACTCAGAATTAAACCAGGACTTTTCTTTAGGCTTGATGCTTTTTACTCTGTTAGTAATAAAAACACGCATCCCTAGATGTTACAGGATTCTCATTCAATTCCATTCAAATGTCATCTACCAAGTTTAAGAGCGCCTAGTTTAACTGTATTTTGGTATGAAACCGGATTGCCTTGATGATAAAAGTTTAAAGTGGTATGAATGCACTTGTTTGCTCATAAGTTTTTCAAAAAACTTTGAGAGAAAAAGCAAAATCGATATCGTACGATGGGATTTTTTTTCCAGAGACTTTTTAAAGACAGGTATGATTTTGGAACTCTTCCAGGCAGCCAGATATATGGAGTAAGTTAAAATTTTATTAAAAATGTAAGTAATTTTGCAGTCCACCATGTGAATAATAATTTTCAAAAACTTAACTGCATTCCATCTAATCCGATCTTAGTGGTTAGTGTGTCGAACTGCTAAGAAGAGGGTCGGAGTTCGACTCTCCGTAAAAGCCACTGGGATACTGTCCCTTGCGAGGAAATAACAAGTCCTCCAAGAGTACAAGATTCAAAGTGAACATCATGCTCAAAATGATTATTTATTTTTTGGGTAAAATGGTCAACATGTTCATTAATCTAGGACATGAGATGAAGCTCTTGCCAGTCTATTACTAAAGTTTTTTTCCGAATCAGGGAATTTATTTCTATTGCTTTCAGGTCACTATATTGTTATAATATTCAAAATCAAAAAATTCAATTGAAATTTGAATTTTGAAAAAAATTTAAATTTTGAAATTAAAGGAAATTATGGCAAAGAAAAAATTGGCAATTTAAGCCCCAAAAAAACAAAACTGGTTGTAGAAAACGTAAATTAGTCTTATCTATTTCCTTCCACTTCGATGGAAAAATATAGTCGATTAAGTTTGCTCTGAATCGACCTTATTGCTGTTGAAGTATGACACTTGATTTATTGTACGTTTTTCTAAATCAGCAACGCTTTGTTTTTCATTTCTCGAACAAAAAAACTAGGAATTGTTTTTATTCTTAACCCAGAAACTTCAATGCGATACCCATGGTGCTGGTGCAACACCTTTTTATTCAATTGACAAATAATAAATGACATACAAAAAAGTCCAACCAATTCATATGTAAAACTGTTTGAATTCTCACAACGAAATTTCTAGAACAAGAAGATTTGAAATGTTTGTTCAAAATTTTCCCAAAAGCACAAGACCAGAATAGAATGTTCCTTTTATTATTTTCCAACAGAATTAAGTAATTTGTTGGGGGCTCTTGTTTAGAAAATCAACTCTCTCAATGCCTAACGACAAATTAATGTCAGTTTTATTGAAACTCTAATTTAACAACGGACATCAGAATCAATTATATTCTTCTAAAAATTATATTTGCTTTGCCATTTGCAAGACTAATAATGATTTCAATGAAAAATATATGTAGGTGTTTATATTCCACTTTTAATAATTTAAATTTCCGAGATTGATTTACCAGAAAATTTTTGAATTACGTTAAGGTTATTAGTTATATTCTTGAAACCTTTATTTATGGAACATGATATCAGAAAAATATAAATAGTGAGGAAATAATAAATGAATATGTATAGGTAAGTCTAATTAATAGTATAGTATAGTTCAGATACTATATTTAGTGAAGACAGAATCTAGACACTTTGTAAGTATCTATTAACTACTCACACTTTAATTTTCAATTTATTATCTCTGAAACAAATGTGTTCTTATGCTAGATAATTGCTTAGTAGCTACATAATGTATGTACCTATATAAACTAAAATAAAAAAAAATAATTTTTTTCGAAAAATTCTTTAATTTTTTTAATTACCTAGTTTAAGATTTTTGTTTTCGAAAAAAACTAAGTATGCAATAAAATTTTGAAACTAAATATCTATCGAGAAAAAAAATATTGAAAATCTTTCGACCAGTTTTTTTAAAAAGTCCTTTTTTAACTTTTTCGAAAAAAAATATTTAAATTTAAAAAACCAGTTCTATGAAAGGTCCGGTTATAGAAAAAATTTGGAAAAAAATATTCTAAAAGTCTAATATTATCAAAATCGTAAGAGCCGTTTCCCAAAAAATCAAAGTTTTTGTTAAAGATTGTATGGCAGGTACCGTTATTTTTCGACCTGGAGCAAAAATGAAAAACACCCCCCGAGATATTACCAAATATGTATTGTATATACTAAATACCACCTTTCAAGCAAATCGGTTCATCCGTTTAGGCCGTAGAGGTGCGAATAGAGAGACAGACAGAAGGGCGGAATATCCGGACCCACTTTTTCAACTTCTCTATCATCGTAATGTCATGTTTGATTGTTATATTTTTTTGCACGAATCCATAACTTGCTTTTTTATAGTACCTATAATCGCACGTAAAAATTTTAAATGGTAAGTGATTTTTGTGTCGTGTATTCCAATGTTCGTGGTATTAGAAAGAATTTCTTTCACCTGTACGTCTACACTGTTCAATACAGGCCAGCTGTTTTGGCATTAAGTGAAACCCAGGTTGGAGTAAATACTGATTTATCAGAATTTGCTCTACATGGGTATAGCTTGGTGCCATTACTCTTTTCCCATCATGGTCTCGTGGTCTATGTTAGAAATGATATTGCTTGCCAGAGCCTTCCCCAATATGGGCAATGTTCCAACACGGACTTTAACTTCTTGTGGCTCAAATTCACTGTCCGCAAGCATGTCATTCATTATTGTTTTATTTACAGGAGTCCAAATCTCGACAGCAGTTCGACTTGTAACGAGTTTGATGCGCTGTCTGATTCTATCTCGAAAATTGTTTCCCTTTGTCCTCGCAGACAACACCCGAAGGAAGGTATGTCGAGCTCTTTGCCGGGTTACATCACCTTACCCAACTGATCGATGTGCCAACGCGTATACCGGATGTTGCTGGGCAAGCCGCCCATACTCTTGACTTGTTTCTTACTTCTCACCCTGATAAATATACCATTAGTGTAACTTCTCCATTTGGCACTTCAGACCATTGTGTCATTTCAGCTAATTTCTCATCCTCCACCCATCCAGTTAAAGAAAAACTTCCCACCAGGACCGTTTGGCAATACGAGAAAGCCAACTGGGACGGCCTGAATATTTTTTTCCGAAACTTTAACTGGTCACTATGCTTCCTCGATAGTGACATTGATGCCAGTGCTGAAATGATCACAAATGTGATTCTTCTAGGGATGCGTGCTTTTATTCCCAACAGAGTAAAAAGCATCAAACCTAAAGAAAAGTCTTGGTTTAATTCTGAGTGTAAAGAAGCTATCAGGCTCAAAGAAGTAAGTTTCCGTTCTTACAAAGCCAACCCTACAGAGGAAAATCGGAAAAAGCACAAACAAGCAAGAAACTCATGCAACTCCGTTATTGAAAGAACCAAATTTTTGCATGACCAAAAATTACGGCAAAAAATTCTGCAGTGTCCCAAAGGCAGTAAAAATTTTTGGTCATTTGTAAAAAATATTAAAAACTCCTCAACATCTTCGGTTCCAACGCTCATCGACAATAACAAACCAATTGTTTACTCTTCAGAGAAGGCAAACTTGCTCGCCGCCCATTTCGCTGCCAGCTCCACGCTGCCGCATAGCAACGTTGCCCCTCCTGTACTTGAGAATGTAAATTTTTCCATGGGACAGATTTTTTTCCGCACTCGTACAGTAGCAAGAGTTCTCAAAGATCTCGATATACACAAATCCGCTGGCCCGGATGGTATACCCCCGATTATTCTGAAGAGGTGTTCTTCCACACTGGCAAAGCCACTGCGTAAGCTTTTCCATCGCTCCTACTCTTCTGGAATCTTTCCTAGAAGATGGAAAACAGCATTTGTCCAGCCTGTCCCTAAGAAAGGTGACCCATCCTCCCCCTCCTCCTACCGACCCATAGCACTGACATCCCTTCTTTCTAAGGTCATGGAAACACTGATTAACCGTCAGCTTAAGGAATATCTCGAAGATCGTAAGCTTCTCCATGACCGTCAGTATGGCTTCCGCAGCAACCGTTCCACTGGTGATCTGATGGCATATCTCACCGAACAGTGGAACAAATCTTTACATCGCTTTGGTGAAAGTAAGATTATTGCTCTTGATATCTCCAAGGCATTTGATAGAGTTTGGCATGAAGCTCTCTTATCGAAAATGCGTGCTTTTGGGATCGATAATACTCTTGTTCGTACTAAACATACCCCCAATGCCATTGTCCATGAATGGCACTTACATCGAAGAAACCGAAAAGCTCTCAGTACTCGGTATGTGTGTCAACGATGACCTCCGTTGGAACGACCATATATTTGAAATCGCTAAAAATGCTGCTAAGTGCTTAGGTTTTCTGTATCGGTGTAAGAAGTATTTTTCCCCATCTGATCTGGCTACAATTTATAAAGCGTTTATACGCCCTAAACTCGAGTATAACTCCCACCTCTGGGCAGGTGCTTCACAAACATCGCTTCACTTGCTTGATAGAATACAAAATAGAGCGTTAAGATTGATAGGAAATAGAACTGCCGCTGAAACAATTGCCCCTCTCGAACACCGACGCAATGTTTCATGTCTTTCCTTATTTTATCGGTTCTTTTATAAAAAATGTTCACTCGAGGTAGCCAGCTGCATTCCTCCCCTTAAAAGTTTCGCCCGTAATACTCGTCTTGCTAGGAATGCCCATCAGTTCACCCTTGAGCTCAATTTCGGACGTACCGTGAAATATAGAGATTCTTTTTTTAGCCGTACAACAAGACTTTGGAATGGTTTACCCGGCGAGATTTTCCCTTGCCATTTCAACTTGCAAACATTCAAAACCAATGTTAATCGACACCTCCTATCTCTCCCCTCCCTATCTTCCTAATGCCCGCGCAGTGTGTTACATTAAAAGGGAAACAAATAGTCCCTTGTGCGCGCGTTAATTATAAAAAAAAAAAAAAAAAAAGTAGCAATCATAGCATCACGATTTGTCATCATGAACAAAATACAAACAAATAAAACAAAAAACCTTTCAAACTGTCAACCAGATTAAAATGTTTGAAAAGTAAAGAAATTTTTCTGTTCGGAACGGGAAACCAAAAAAACATTTCAGAAATGTTTCGCAAATCGTCCAGATCTGAATAATTATTTCAGAAACATTTCAGAAAGAAAGAAACATTTCTGAAATATTTTTTTAAATGTTTCTGAAATGTTTTGAAAAAATGTTTCTTTGACATACCTTAATATGTCTATCGATAAATTTTTTTACTTTTTATTAAAATACAGTCAATGATAACGTCATCTTAATGCAATCCATCACGTTCACGGTCCTCATTTAAAAATTGTTAAATTTCGTTTTTCGTATGAGTTTTTCACTGATTTTTACTCTCTATGGACTCGTATATTCTTGATATACATGGTCGCACAGATTATGGTTTATCTAGTGATGAACCGGTCCCCTCCACCTATATATGTATGTCTGAATAAGGGTAATTCTTGGCGCATCCATGAAAAATACAAACAAAAATAAAATATTCCTGTATGGAATTATTTCTTCAAAATTAAAAAAGCAAACAAAAAATACGGTACCTGCTATATAGCCGTTAAGGAAAAACTTATTTTTCTCGAAAACGGCTCGAACGATTTTTATGAAAATCCAAATTTCCAGGATATGTATATGACGGTTTTTTTTAATGTTGGATTTACTCGGTGACGGCTCTTTGGATTTCTGTCAAATTTGAATGGACCTAAACAGCCAAATTATTTTACATTCCAAAATTTTTAATATTATTTTTTTTTCTTTTTATAATTATAAAAAATATTGAATTTAGAAAAAAAGGTTTCAAAAATACTTTTTTTTTCAAAATTCAATATTTTTAAAAATGATCATAAAAACTTATTTTAAATTTTATGATTAGCTGAATATAACTAAACGCAAAAAATGCAAACCAAGATATCAAAAAAATATTTTTTTCATAAAACTAAAAATTAAAAACAAGATTTTATCAAAATCCGTCCTACAATTTTCGAAATACTTTTTTCAAAAAATTATTATTAAATATGGCGTTCTTTACTTTTACTAAAAACATTTAGTGTTGTGATTTTGATACATTTTATAGGTTCAAATTGTCTAATTTTTCATTGTAAATATTACTTGTTTCTGTTAAAGATCCTGCCTTCCAATGTGACTAGGCACATTAAAGGAAGTACGTGCGACTCATTGCACATTTTTCACTTGCGATTACATTACAATTACATAACAATCAAAACATTACGATGATAAAGAAGTCTATCTGTCTGTCTGTCCTTATCGATTCCTACACCCTAAATGGTCGCCCAGCTGGCTTCAAACTTGGTATATAGTATTTTTATAGTACTCTACCCGAATGTTTTTCGAATCGGCATTCTATTTCCAAAACTAACGGTACCTGCCATATAACATTTAATAAAAATTTGAAATGAAAATAGATTTGTCATTGGCGATGAGCATTGTGACTGTGACTTTATCCTATCCTACAAATCTCATTAAATGATTAAATGGAAAATGGCTCACTCGAACAGAATTTTGAAGTTTTTTGTAGCCACATCGAGTTTGAATGATAATTCACGGCATAGTAATTTCTTTCATCAGTTCAGACTAGTACTTATGTCGGCTTTGATTAAACAGCAAATTATGTCTAGTTGTTGTTAAATATTTGGACAGCTTAATGTTAATTTGAATTTGACCAGCTGTTGAAACATAACAATTAAAAAAAAAATCACTTCTATTTGGTCAACCTTTATACCGAAAATCATACCATGAAGATAGTTTGATTTTTTGACAAAATTGTCATTAAATCTTAAATTTTACTAAACTGAAACTCCATTCCTTAAATAAAAAATTCTATCTTCAGCTATTAAATCATTTCTTTCCACACTCCCCCCCCCCCCCCCAAAGGAATTCTCTTAATTAATGACTTTTCTTGTACAAATTATAGTCTTAACATTACAAAACTTCCCGCAATTACTTTGTTAATTCAGAAAAAGGCTAAAGGTAAATACCGTTAATTTGCCCGTAGCTGATAATCTCTTCACAAAGTGGAAACGCATAAATTTGAATTGCTTAAAGTGGCATATTCCACTGCCAGTTAACTTACAAAAGAAATTGTTCCCATAACAACTGGCCAATAAATTTATAAGATAATCACTTTCTTTGGCGCTTTATTAGCACCTCTGGCCTTGGAAGTCGGTGTATTCAGACTTTGAGATGAAGCTTAAGATTTTCTGCTGAATACATATTTAACACCCCGACGACCAATTACCAACGGATGAATGGATTTTATGCTGCGTTTGATTAGCAGAAATATTTAAAGCAGCCTTGTGGTGACAATGTTGTCAAAAGAAAAGCCATTCCAACGTTTTTATAAAGCGATTTCTGAGGTTGCACGAACTTGCTTAGGATTTTTTTAATTGGTTGATAAATGAGAATTAGATTTTTAAGAGAGGAGATAGTTTTAAGAATATTTATTCATCGAATGTGTCCTTGTCGAGAAGAAAATGTTGGCGAAGAAATGAATTACAATTTAGTTTCTGTAGAATATTAGCTACTCACATTTCGGAGAGAAAATTAACACTTTTAAAACACATCGAGGAAAACCGGAAAAAATGTCAGCAAGCTAGAAAGGCCTGTAATATTCATATAAAAAATAAATGCTGGTGTGCAGGGCTCGGTTTTGGTTCCTTATATATATCAATGAGTTACAATCTGAAACAGCTAATCCAATAATTTTGTTTGCTGACGAAAGTACGTACGTAGTAAGTATGTTCTTCGGATGTGGAACTGCAACGGCACCATATAATTAGTTCATCAAATTCTGATCTTGTACATTGGGGTACAAAAAATTGCGTAGAATTTAATGCTTCAAGAACTCAATGTTGTCTTCTGTTATTAAACCGAAACATACCTCCAATGCCACTATCCATGAGTGTTATTTGCATCGAAGAAACTAAACACCCCTCAGTTTTCCGTATGTGTATTACAGACCACCTTCTGTGGAATGAACACATATTGAACGTCACAAAAGAATGCTGCAAGGTGTTCCTTTACCCCGTCTGATCTCAAGTATAATTCCCATATTTGGGGAAGTACTTTTATAACCCACTTGAGTTTTCTTGATAGATTTAAAAAAAGCTCTGAAAATGATAGGCGTATTTTGCCTTTCGTTATTCTATCGTTATTTCTATAAACAATACTTTAACGAAAAAGCCAGCTGCATTCCTCCCCTGAATCAATTTAACCAACTTCGGACGTAATGTTAAGTATAGAGAGACTTTCTTTAATCGCACCACACGAATGTGGAATGCTTTGCCAGTGTCTATGTTTACCTCTCATTTTCATATGCTGAACTTTAAAACTAAAGTGAATTAAAATAAAAAAGAAGCCATTACCGTTTAAGCTGGGCTCTGGGGAACATTCTTTTAATATACTCATACCTTATTAAGTCTTTTTAATATGATATATCGATATTACCAGGTTTACAGTATTTTGTTGTTCCTCAATTATTTGATGACATTTTCTTACTCATGCTGTCAAGCGAAGCATCTTTATTTAAGCTGTTATCAATCACAATGTCCAATGTAAAGACTGTTCCATTTAAATAAATGTCCGTTCTGTGTAGATCAGAAAAGGGGCAGGATTGTTATTCAGTCTTTTTCGTATTAATGCGTTATCTCCAAGTCAATCTCAAGTCCAGTATCTGTCAATAGGTTTTATATTTTTGTTTCTAAAAACTCACAATGAGAATGTTAAATTTTTTCCCTGGATCTGTTTTTTCTTCAATTTTAGTTTTGATATAAACAAAACTAATACGTATTGATTTGTCCCATTTACATTCTTCACCATTTCTCCATTATTCTATAGAATACTAACATTTCTTTATGCTCGTTTAAAATAAAAGTAAGTTTTTTTCTAATTCTCTAATCATCGGACAACGCCTATCGGGTCAGCTAGTTAATTTATGCCACCATCGCGTGCCGAGTTATGTTATTACTTTTTCACCATTCGAGTCACCCTCCAGTAGTCCAAAGAAATCACTTTTCTCCTGCTGTTGAACCCATAAGTTGTGTGACTAATGGTTTTGACATTCAAAACTTTGCTTCAAATTTGTTTCTTTTTTTTTATTATTGATCAAAATCACTCGTGCAAGAAGTCAAATGAAAATTACAAAAAAAACAAAACAAAACAAAAATATATGTTTCAGTCTAATTACAACCAATCACCACGACAATGTCGCCCCATTGTCTTATAGGGGTCTTGACTTCCGTGGCCCGCAGCATCAAAGCCCGCAATTTTAAAGGAAAGTGCTTCTGTTTCGGGTGGGGAGGTGCCCGCAAGTAAGAAAGATTGAGTGCTAAGAGTTTCTAGCACCAGAAGGCCCACGGTCCACACTCCATCATGGATGAATGATGAGCAATCATTTTTGCTTTCATCGTAATGAGCCAACAGTGGCATTTGTGGTAATTGTAGCATGTTGTATATATTTTCGGTCATTTCTTTCGATCGTAATTTACTTTTCCTTCTAACTTCTTGGGTTATAAGTTAGGGGGCTTGGCATTGGGGTTCTAGTTGACTTTGGTCACTTATATAAATCGAAACTACTTAAGAAGTCCGCATTAGTTCTTGTTTGTCCAGTGTTTTTGATAGTTGTGTTGATTAGTGAAGTACTGAGGATTTGAGTGATTTAAGATGTGCACGATGAAGGAAATATCAGTGATTGTGGTGATAGTGGCAGTGATATCACTTGGACAAGGAGCAAGCATTGAGAATAAGAAAGATATGAAGAGGTCACTGGAGAACTGTGAAGATGAGATGAGTTGGACGTGTCTGAAGTTGGAATTTGTAAAACTTTTGGAACGGATGATGGATCGAAGGGAATTTAATATTTTACCGGGACTAAGCTTGATTCGGGATGCAAACGTAACACTGCCAAAGAATTCAGAGTTAATAGCTGGTAATCCTAATTTATGTTTTGTTAGGAAAGCCATATTTATTTATTATTCTTTTTTTGGTTATTGGAAGGATAATTTTATTTGTTTTTTTATCAAAAAATATGTGTAATATTTTATTCTATAACAGTCAAAAAATATTAAGCTCATTTGATAGAGCATCTAAGATCGACTAAGATGCTTCCTTTTAACATGTTTTTTTTTTTTTTTTGTAATTAGTCATTGAATTGGAAATTTTGTCAATAACTTTTGAAATCAAATCCTTTAGGCTATGTTATGTAAAGCAAAGTCTGTTATTTTGGCTTTTTATCTAAAGGTTTTTTATATACGACACTTTTGCTTACAGCTTATTGGACTTCGACAAATACCAAGAAAGATATTTGTTCACTATCTTTTTTATAATGTTGTCTATATGATCATAATGTCTTATTTAATTATTTTTTAACTCATATCTATGAATCCTTGACTTGTCATCAGTACAAATTCAGACACAAATCCAACATGGCATTACAATCATAGACAAATCGAATTAGTGGGTTTCGTTTTAACATATCTGTCTGTCTATCTATCTTTATGTACTCAACCATGAGGACCAACTATTGAGCAAATTGTTCCAAACAGGAATCCTACAGTTTAATGGCATTTCTGGATAAAAAAAAATAAATCCTTCCATGAAGGTTTATTTTTATGAGAAGTCGTTAGTGGCAAGAAATGTCTGTCTACCTATCTGTAGGTATGTCTGTCTGTCTCTCAGTATTTATAACGAGCTGCAGCCTAAACGTCTAAGGCGATAATCTTCAAATTTTGTGTGTGTGATTCTTTTGGCATTCCCCAGAAGGGAAATTGAAATTTTATTTTTAGGCCTAAAAAATAACGGTACCTGCCATATGACCGTTTAGAAAAAGCTTATTTTTCTCGAAAACGGCTCCAACGATTTTGATGAAATTTTTTGAGAATTTTTTGTTGTTATTGGCTATCATTTGATCTGAACCAAATTGTACGTACCTTTCATATAATGTTTTTTTTTTTTTTGGCTTTCTCGGTAACGGGATTCGGATTTGGACTTCTGTCACATTTTATACTTGAGAAGATCAATGTAGCCAAATTAATTCTGCATATTAAAATTTTGAATAAATTTTTTTTAATTAAAATAATTTTTTAATTTTTTTTTTACTTGCTCTTATGTACGGTCACACCTTCGAAAAAATTTTGATAAATATTAAAAGAACTTCAAAGTTTTAATTCGATTTTTGTAACTTTTGATTGTTCGAAAAAAGTAACTTTAATTTTTCAACGGAAAATTATTAAACGTTATTTTGTTTTGTTAAGAGTTGTGAAGAAGTTTAAATTTTTTACTTGCGTTTATAGGTACCATAAGGCAAGTTTAGGATTCGTGAATGGAAAAGAATATGAGATAAATATCAAATATGACAATACGATCATAGAGAAACCTAAACATGTAATCGACAAAAATGTATGTCTGTCTGAGTGTATATCGAGCCGCAGCCTAAACGGCTTTGAAGGTAAATTTGGTATATTTGTATCTTTAGGCATTCCTCAGGAGTGAAATTGAAATTTTATTTAAGGGCTAAAAATAACGGTCCTGCGATATAAACTTTAAGAAAAATCTAATCAAATGAAATATTTAAAACTTTAGTGTCAGGTGTATTAATAAACTCTAAGAAACTGTATACCAAAATCTCAAAACCATTTTTTTAAACCAATAATAAAATACAGGATTTTTTCAAAACCGGTGTTACAATTTTTTAAATACTTTTTCATAAACTCATTATTGCTTAAGATGTGTGATGGCGAACTCCATTTTTACCAAAATCTGTTAGGTATGGTGGTTCTTAAACTTCTTATAAGTTCAGGCCGTGTTTGTTTCAACGTAATTATTAATTGTTTCGGTCAATGATCTTGCATTCCAATGCGATAATGCACATAAGAGGAAGTCTGTGAGACACAGTCGTGCCTATTTACTTTTTTAAATACTTAAAACCTTTTTTTTAAACATTTTTTTTATATTAAGAAAAAAATAAAAAAACCACTCACGTGTTTTCAAAATATCAGTTTAAAAAAAAATAAAAGAATAAAAAATAAAAAAAATATTATTAAAAATACAAAAAAAAGGTTTTCGAAAATATTTTTAAATTGAAATTACTTAGGCTACCTATACATCTCCTTAAATATCCACTTTGGTTGTATTCAGTTAACTCTAGAAAGTCGATTACAAAAAAGTGTCCATCAAAATATAATGCTTACCTACAATAGTACACTGATTTTGTTTATAAAAATTCTTATACATGTTTTCGAGAAAAATAAGCTTTTACGTAACGGTTATTTGACATGTACCATTAGTTTTTGAGCTAAAATAAAAAAAAATTGAAAAAAACCCTCTTTACATTGTCAAAATAACCGTATGTTTCAAATTTGAGCATGATTTGCCCAACCTTTCAGGCTGTATTCCAAAATAAATACGTACATACAGACAGACAGAATATTACCTCTAACTCAAATATGTTCTTCTATCATCGTAATGTTATGTTTGATTGTTATTTCAAATTTTTTTAATATGCACTAAGTACTTATAATCGCAATTAAAAATTCAATAGAAAGCACTCTTTGGTAAGATGAAAAACATAATTGAATTTTTAGTCCCAAAAGTTTATTATGTTGCTAAAGAGTCTTGTACCTATTTTACTCTTAGAGCCATTGCTGAACGGTTGCAAATCTAAAAATTTAATAACTTTAACAAACAATAGAAGTCAGCATTTTTTGGTTCTTGTTAAAGAAAAAATTCTTTGATTCTGAAACGGTAACTACCGCAAAAAAAAACAATTTGTTTCTTTTACTTAAGAGGTGTTTCAATTAGCTTCTCCAACCAGCATTTTCCCTACCAAAATACCATTCTTGCACGCCTATTAGTCTATATAAACTTCCACTGCATTGTCCCACCGGCTAAAAATAGAAGATTATCCGCACAGGAAAATTAGTATCCATTCGCTCTATATGACCCAGCCAATTGAATGGAAGTTTGGAAAGATCGTATCTCTGAAAATAGCGTGAGAGTTATGCACTACTCTTTCAAGTTTAGAGTGAAAGAAGTCGCTTGACAGAGCATTGCCTTGCCAAAATCCTTTCAAATCCTTTTAAAGTTGTCGGTAAGGACCTTGACTGAACATCGTGCGTTTTCCATCATAATTCTCCGTTCTTAATGATCGGGCAAGTAATTCTGAAATTTTAATAATCGGACAAGATTTCATCTCACCATTGTATATGGTCGCTCGATAAAGTGAACTAAACCAGGACCATTTACTATTTCAAAATTGTTCACTATTTCGAGTGGGAGTTTTTAAATGTTTACCAACAGTTCATTTGTTGTTTGAATGCTATTCCTTTTTTGTATTTATAGTTTTTACTGTTAATTCAACAGTTTAAACTATATATATAAGTGTTTGTTTTTTAGTCCACCATCTTAAATTTTTACTTGCGATTATAGGTCCTATAATGCAAGTTATCCATTCGTGCAGATTAAAAAAAATTGCGATAACAATCACACATAACATTACGATTGCAGAGAAACATATTTGAGTTAGGCCGCTCCCTTATTTGTCGGTGCGGTATCGGTAATCGGTATTTACAGCTTTACCGAATGCAAACCGATCTTATGTTCATCTCCTGACTTGTCGGTAAGCTTTCAGCACAGAATTATTCAAAACTTAAAATTCGAAGCAGTCTCGGATCTCATTTTCTATAAAAAATTATTATTTTGTATCAACAAAAAATATTTTCTTATATTTTTGTTTATACAAAACAAACAGTTGCCTAGACGACCGACGTCAAACACAAATTCCTTGCGGTAAATAAAGAAACAATACTGATACTCTATACCGACACTCGGTACACCGTTTTCTTACCGTACCGATTCCGCACATACCGCCCAAATCAGTAGGTGTTCATTAAAATGTATGTATGTATTCAGTGAAATATCGGTACCGAATGTGTACCGAGGAAACCGAGAGATACGATACCGCACCGACAAGTGAGGGAGCGGCCTTACTGGCAAAACTATGTCGGCCTGTCTGCCTGTCTTTACGGATGTATTTTGGACTACCGTTAATTTTTCGGTTCCAAATTTTTTTATGAAAAAAATATCAGTGTACTTTTGTAGGCAAGGATTATGTTTTGGTGAAAACAAGTTTTAAGATGGAGGGCTAAAAACGGTACCTCCCAAAGGATCGTTCCTTTTTTTTTCTTCAAATTTCTTGGGGTACTGCCTTTGCGAGGTTATGACAAAATCTCAAAGAGTAAAAATTGTCTCGAAAATGTGCATCTTATATAGCCGTTCGGACTCGGCGGTAAATTGTAGGTCCCTTCCATTCTCTCAGGTTAACAACACACACAGGAATGGTCAAGAGTATAAGCCATGGCTCTTTAAGGAGCTGTCGCTACTTTAATTTAATTTATACTCTTGGAAACTCGTTAACCGATTGCAATCACAATTGATATTCTGGAATAAATAGGTAGCCAAAGTAATTTCATATTAAAATATTTTCGCAAACTTTTGTTCGTACTTTTAATATTATTTAATTAATATTTTTAGAACGGTTTGGTGATTTTTTTTATAAATTATTTTTTTAAATGAAAGTGATTTTTATGCTAAAGTTTGTTAATTATTTTTTTTTATTTTTAAAAAAGTTTTTAAAAATAACCGTTTTATTTAAAAACTATTCCTACGGTTTTGAAATTAAATCTCAATTTTTTTTCACTTTTTTTGTATTTTTAATTACTTACGCGTAAATATAATATTACAGTTTAGTTGCGAAACAATATAATATAAGTTGCAGTCTTAATTATACTGCTGAAAACTCTTTTACGTACTTTTGCCGAACAATAAAAAGTCACAAAAATCAAATAAAAACGTTGAAGTTTCCTTATTTTACTTTTAAAAAATTATCCGACCTTGCGACAATAGCACGTAAGAGCAAGTACGTGCGATCCACCCATGCAATTTATTTTTTTTCACCATAACGTAATGCTCACCTACAATAGGTCTTAGAAAACATAGATATTAAGATAAAATGTTAAAAAGATATCAAAAAGTTGACATAAATTGTCAAAATAAACTTGTGTTCTTTATATCACGGTATCTGCCTCATAACCGTTAACGGAAAGCTTGTTTCAAAATGGCTCTAAAGATTTTGATTTGTTATGATACATTTATTTGAGATTAAATGTACTATAGCGCATGTTTAGGATTCGTAAATATACAAAAAATTGTGATAACAATCTAACCTGACAATACGGTCATAGAGAAGCCTAAAAAAGTTAGAGACAAAAAATGTTTGTCTGCCCGTATGTATAACGACCTGCAGCCTAAACGGCTGTGTGTAACTTTATCTTTTGGCATTCCTCAGAAGGTTTTTGAAATTTTATTTTTAGGGCTAAGAATAACGGTACCTACCATATACGCTTTAAGGAAAATCTAAAAATCTTAATTTTCTCGAAAACGGCTTCAACGATTTTAATAAAAAAATTTGAGAATTTTTTTGTTGGTACTAGCAATAATTTATTCAGAACAAAATTTACGGAAAAAGTCTATTAACCGTACCTTTCATATAACGTTTTTTTACTTGCGATTTATAGGGACAGTAAGGAAAGTTATGCATTCGTAAAAAAACTATTCTAAGAATCAAACATGACATTAAGATAATAGGGAAGTGGAAAAAGAGGGTCAGAAAATTCTATCTAAACGGTTGGGCCGATTTGATTCAAACTTGGTATATAGTATTTTTATAGTACTCTACCCGACCGTTTTTCGAATTGGCATTCTAGCTCCAAAACTAACGGTATCTACCATATAACTTTTAATGAAAAAATTTTGATAAAACTTTCTGAATGGTGTTTTCTATGCAAAATCTATCTTTTAGTTTTAGTGGATTTTTCAGAAAAAGTTTTATAACGGTACCTCCTATATGACCAGTTTTTTGACATCAGACTTTCTCGTTAACTAATTGACGGATTATGATGAAATTTTCAAAATATGTAGTGTTTTATGATTTAAATAATATTATTTATTAAAATTTTCAAAAAAATTTTTTTTTAATTTTTAATAATATTTAAAAAAAAAACTTATTTGTTTCTCGAATATTTTGAAAACGAATCTATAGATTTTTTTTTTTAATTTTTCTCCTAGTATAAACTACAGATTTCTTAAAATTGACATAAAAATTTAACATATGTTTTTTTTTTTTTTGAAAAAAACTGATCGAACGATTTTGAATTGAAAAATTCATAAAATAGAAAATAGCAAAAGAAATAAGATGGCTTACAACATTTTTTTTTCCAAAAAAACATTACAATGGTGTTTTTTTGATTTCATAAAAAATTTATTTGTTTAATATTTCCCCCAAATTTTGTTGTAAGAAAAAAAAATTAAAGTAGAAAGGTCAGCACTAATTTTGGACTTTGTTGAATTACTGATTCTTTTTTTTAATGATCAAATCTAAAACTGGGTACTATTTTAAACAAATATTTCTTTCTAGAATTTTTGATTATTATATTTTATTATTAATTATATTAAATAAATATACCAATTTTATCAAAATCATTTCCACTTATTTCGAAATAATTGTTTTTTATAAAATAATCCTTATTAAAGATCTGTGATGCCATACTCTCATCTTACTAGGAACAGTTAAGTACAGTGAATAATATTTGTAAATTCAACTCGTGTTTTTCCTCTACACACTACTTGTATCAGTCAAAAATGTTGGCTTTCAATTTTTTCTTAGCACATAAGAGCAAGTACGTTCGACCAAGTTGGGCAGATATTTATTTTTAATATGCGTACGTAATATATTCAAGCATATATTATAATACCTGTATCGCAAGTAGAAATGGGCACGTTTGGGTCAAAAAAATATTGCTTTTGAGTTACCCTAATTCCTTAATGTAAATGGTATAAGCTTCCATTTGATACGCCATTTGTTCATTGACTCGATCCCACCGGAAGTGGTCATTTTACCGTCAAAAGGACAAGAAAAAATCTGTCCGACCAGCGGTTTTGTACGTTTTATGTAATTTGACAGTTATTTTTGGCTAAATTGTCCATTGACTTAATGAGGTTGGTGCTCCTACGGCCTCCTCCCCTAAAATAATAAGAAGGCGCTGCTTTTTTCTCTGTATTTTGACAAATAATAACATATCCCATGATTAATGAACGTTAGTCTCATCTTTAAACACGAGGCAAAAGACTATTTTAAACATAATTCCAAATAAAATATAAATTACATATAAAAAAACGTTTGGAGAAGATTAATTTTTTTTTTTAATATTTAATTAAAATCAAAATGTTGATTTTGTTTACTTGCTTATGCAAACACATCAGCTTTACATATCTGCCACTTTTATTACTTATTATTATTAAAAAAAAAAGAAATTATCGGGCCTTATACCATTTTTTAACAAAAGGAATTCACCACAAAGAGTCTTAAGTTCGGTTATCTCCATCGTCTAGACTTAAGATATGAATCAAGGTTTTAAAAGACGTTTGAGCCAACTGTTGAAACCTTTTATAGTATTCAATCACGCACGTCTGTATACTTGTCCATGGAAACATTTTTTGGGTGAAATAAAGACAAATTTCCCTTGCATACCCTTACAACAATCATTTTTAACTTAAGTTCCATCATAAATTTTCCTTTAGAAGATATACTTCAAAAGTCATATTATTATAAATGATGAATTTTTCATTCTATAGAAATTGCCCGAAGTTTCCCAAAGGACCCTAACCAGCGCCTAAATGTATTCATAACGACTAAATTAAAGGACTTTCTGCAATCCCATTCTTTAAAATTTAAACTGCTGGACGCAGATCGAGATGAATCTGGCGTCACTGGCCGAAAGGGTAAATTTCACAAGAAAGGAGGCATTGAAGCTTTACTTGCCGCTGGAATAATGATGAAAGGTTTGCCAATGTTAGTTGCCATTTGTAGGAAAATAATAAATCAATTGAATTCTATTCGCAGGAACATTACTGGCTTTGGGCTTAGGTGCTATAGCATTGTTGGCTGGTAAGGCGCTTATAACTGGCCTAATGGCGTTAACGCTATCTGGTGTAATTGGACTGAAGGCTCTTGCATCAGGTGGTGGCAAGTCGACGACATATGAAATTGTGGCGAAACCTGTATACACATCATCACATTCCCATTCAATAAGCCATGACGATGGCCACATGCATGGTGCACACAGTGCAAGTGGATATGGAGGAGGATACGGCAGATCGATAAATTTTGATTTACCAAATCACCTTAAGGCGCCTGAAGTTAATTAATGACTTAAAATAAATTATATTAAGTGTTCAATTAGACAGTGAATTTAATTTTTTTGTTATGTGCTATTATTTATTAATTTATTTATTTATTATTATTATTTATTTATTTATTTATATAAAAAAAATTATTTATATAAAAATAAAATATACAAAAATTATGAATCACAAAACAAATTGAAAATAATAATACTAAAGCGTCAAGGTCTAATCATTAAAATCGTCAATATTTACTGTGTCTGTGTTATGGTTACTGAAAGGATTTAAATACATTTAGTAGATTGATAGATGAGGGGCTAGATTGTAAAATTAGCTCCTCCAAAAAATCATCAGCAAAAAAACATAATTATACTAAATTTAATTACAGTTAATTGCGGCAAATTTTTGTTAGGCAACCCTGGACTAATGCAATAAATAATTAGTTAGTATTTAAAGCATTAAGTTTCATTGAAAAAGAGATATCTGATCTTAAGCTAAATTAAAAAAATAATTGCGTTTTTGTTTAATATAAATCTAGTTTGTTATTATTATTGTATTGTTTTTGTTTATTTAATTAACAAATCCATATTCGTCTGTTTGAAGCTTTCGTCTACGAACAACGTGTTTACTCCGAAAAGTTTCCAATAAGCCTAACCATATCCAAACGCGATCGATCGCCAGAATCCGAGGGCAAGATATTGTCCTTGGATAAAAAACTACGTACTGCAGTGGCTAGTACAAGTCATCTTATCAACAATCCTTTTTCCCCCTCCAATGTCATCCGGACACTGTCATTAATGAGGAAATAGATGAAAACTATTCACTCCCAGAAAAAAAAGTGTATGTGCCACCAATAAAGTTGTTGCAAAAAACACCCGAATATGTGCATGAATCCATGAAAAAATTAAAAATATCTGATTATTCGATTAAAAAAACTGTCTATTGGAATTAAAATTATATGTGTTTCATTAGAATCATTTAATATTGTTCTTAAACATTTTATTGAACAAAATTGTCAGTTTTTCTCACATTACCTAAGAGCGAAAAAGCTTTTAAAGTTATTCTTTATGGCTTGGAGCGCGTCGAACCCCTTGATCTGAAAAATGAACTTATTAAACGCGAACTATTGAAGTAAAATAAATAATTAAAAACTATGATCACTACAGTGATACTTTGTACATAGTATCTTTCCAAAATGGTTCCGTAAAATTAAATGACTTAAAAAAAAATATTCGGTCTTTGTTTTGCACTAAAATTAATTGGAACTACCAAATAATTGCCAAATGTTTGTCCATGGAGAGCGTAATTGCCACATTAAAACCATTTGTGCTATCTGTGCTGGATCACATAAAACATCCAATTGTGACAACATCTCGCTTCATAAATGTGCAAACTGCAACGGCAATCACAAAGCAAGTGATGCAACCTGTGCAAGTAGAACCACATACTTGCAAATCAAGGAGAAGAAATCCCTTCGTCACACAACCAACCGTCAGCGAGTTTCATTTTTCTGTGGTTCAATGAGCGAATTTCCATTGCTTCCTATTCCTAGAAGGAAAAGTATTAATGAGAGCACACAACCTGCGAAAACCAGATTTAATCAGCCAACAACAAAAAGCTCCCTTGGCACTTCAGCACCAAATTCAAACAATGTAGCATATCTAACGGGTGATTTTTTTGAGGTTAGGATTTTCATGCATTAGTATTTGACAGATCACGCGGGATTTCTATGCTTTGACATTTCATCATGAATAGACTTACTAACGAGCAACGCTTGCAAATCATTGAATTTTATTACCAAAATCAGTGCCCTAGAAAAGTTGGCAGAAAATCCGCTTTTTTATCGACAAATTTTGTTCAGCGATGAGGCTCATTTCTGGTTGAATGGCTACGTAAATAAGCAAAATTGCCGCATTTGGAGTGAAGAGCAACCAGAAGCCGTTCAAGAACTGCCCATGCATCCCGAAAAATGCACTGTTTGGTGTGGTTTGTTCGCTGGTGGAATCATTGGACAGTATTTTTTCAAAGATGCTGTTGGACGCAACGTTACTGTGAATGAACCGAACACTGATTTTGGTAATAAAATTCAATGATTTGCAAGCGTTGCTCGTTAGTAAGTCTATTCATGATGAAATGTCAAAGCATACTGAGAATCTTTCTCTTTAACACCATGTCTGAAATCCCGCGTGATCTGTCAAATACTAATGCATGAAAATCCTAACCTCAAAAAATCACCCGTTACATCAAACGGTAATACACAAAACAACAACTCATCTTTATTTTCGATTGAGGAACTCAACGCCCTTTGCATGGAGATGATCACCAATTTATCTGTTTGTAAGAACAAAATAGAACAATTTAATGTAATCGCACATTTAGCTACTAAGTTTCTTTATTCAAATGATAAGCAACATATTTAATAATCACTTAAGTATTATAACTTGGAATTCTAAGCCAATAAGAAAAAAAATATGTAGAATTCTTAAATTTCTTACATAGCCAAAAAGTTGACGTTGCACTTGTAATTGTAACTTGGCTTACAACTGAAAATAGATTACCTTCCTCTGAATATCAGTGCTATCGAGTTGATAGATCTGAACAGAGGGGTGGTGGTGTAGCAATTTTCATTAAGAAATCAATTCAACATTCGCTGCTTCCTGTTATTAAAACTCGTTGCATAGAGAATAAAGGTATATCCGTTAAGCTCTTGAACGGAAATGAAGTCAATGTTTATATTATTTATATCCTCGGTGGAACTTCATCATATATAAAAAGAGAGTTTTTTAAACGTGATTTAAGGCAGCTCTTTTCCACCCATGGTGAATACCTGTTCGGTGGTGATCTAAATTGTCGACACAAAGACTGGGGTTGCAATAGAGCAAACTGTTGGGGAAATATTTTAGCTTAGTTCCCACTGTTACTTCCTATCAATGTTCTTTTTCCTCCTAGTCCTACATATTTTCCATCTGGTTCTCGTGGATCTCCGTCCGTTTGGGGAAGGGCTGCTTTGTCTCAAATTAAAAAACTTCAGGTGTCACAAAACAAATTATTAAAAATGATGATAAACCTCCCACTTCGTTACTCTGCTAGTGATCTTCACCGAGAAACTAATGTTGAATTGATTTCTGAACGAATAAATAAGCTCGAAGCAAACTTTATTTACAGATGTATTAACACTGACAACCCTCTTGTTCACCAGATTAATTACCTGTGATAAATGCTTGATATGTTTTTCATTTAAACTATTTATTCATTTATTTATTTTTATTATTTATTTATTTATTTTTTAGTTATTTATTTATTTATTTTTATTATTTATTTACTTATTTATTTATTTATTTATTTAATTATTTATTCATTTGTTTATTTTTATTATTTATTTATTTACTTATTTAGTTATTTATTTATTTATTTATTTATTTATTTTTATTATTTATTTACTTATTTATTTATTTAATTATTTATTTATTTGTTTATTATTGTTGTTTTCATTGTTTATCTATATATTTATTTGTATTTATTACTTTATTTACTATGTAATTAATTAATTTATTTATGTATTAAATTGTTTATTTTTTTATTTATTATTGTTGTTTCATTGATTTGTTAAATATATATATATTTTTTTTTTACATAACTTAATTTAAATTGGAGGTTTTTTCTGTGCTTTTCCTTCAAAAACAAAATCGTTCCCAAATATATTCTTCATAATAATAAAAAATAATGTTTCAGATGTAAGACTTTACATGTCAAATCACTGTATTGTAAAATGTGCGGTTAGAACATCTTTTGTACTGATTTATTGAAAATAAAAACATTACTTACTACTACTAAAAAAATCCATATTATATACCAAATAATCGAAACATGTTTTGACAAATTCAATAAAAATACCTCATAAGCTATTGGACTTCAAATCAAAGCCTTAATATTGGATCACAAAAATCATCCAGGATTATACTGCAAGTATTGCATTCTTTTTGTTCGTGATCCAATCCAATGAAGAATCTAAGTGGGCAAGTTATACATCAGTTCTCCAGTCAAAGATTGGTTAAGTTAAAGCAATCTAGGAGAGATTGAGATCAATTGGCGAGACGGTAACATTTCTAAGCCAAAGCCATATCCAATTTCGTGACTATAGGGATAACGGTTCTAGGTGTAATAGCTTGGAGACCATTTTAGAACACGATGGCATACTTGATTATTTGCTACGATTTCAAATATCATCTGAAGATATAAATCCGGGAAAAACATAACGTACTCAAAATTTCACTAAACAACTGACTGGTAATTCAGAAAATGATGAATTATTTCCTTTCAATTTTCTGTGGTCCATTTTTTACTTGCGAATATATAAAGGTACTATAGGGCAAGTTTAGCATTCGTGAACATAAGAACTATTTACGAAAGTCCAAGTTGCCTTGACCGAAGGCATGGGGTATGGTGGCTTTGAGGACCGTTGTGGTTTGTGGCTTATTAGACCTGCGTCTTTTGAAAACCCTACCAGAAAAAGTTTAATGCGGGGTCAAATCGCACAAACTTGGTGACCAGTTCACTAACCTCCAAGTGAGATGACCATGCCTTGAATCGCTCGTGCAGAGTTTCTAATGTGGAGCTAGCTGTGTGCTACATAGCAGCCCGGTCCGCGCCCTTTTGAAAGAAATTGTTGGTAATCATCTATATAATAGTGCTCGCAATTGACGGTGAGGGCCTGGACATTGTAATTCTTAAAGAAATATACACTGATAACAGCGCCAGCTGAAGCTTGTTGTTTGCTTCGCAACTAATTATTTTTATTATATAGCCGGAAGGTACGCCGACGCGACGCAACGGCTTGATCCCCAAACTGGAGGACCAAGTCTTTTATATAACTCCAAGGAAGAAGAGCCAGATAGATGAGGACGCATTAGGTTGCTTTGAGAACAAAATACTCATTGTGACTTTTAGTCCAGCATGTATTAACGCTGGCGAATGGAAAAGGTACAACGAAAAACTATACGGACTGTAAAACGACACAGACCTAGCCAAGAGTTAAAATGCAAAGTCTCAGATGGCTGGGTCATATAGAGCGTATGGACATCAAAGCTCCCACCTGGAAGACCGAGACTGAGGTGGCACACACAAGTAGAAGAGGACCTAGAACGACTTCCCGTGCAAAACTGTAGGCAGCTAGCTATGGACCGAGAGCTGGGTTGGGTTGAGCTTGTTGGTTAAGACCTAGCTCCACATCGGAATGTAGCGCCACCTAAGTAAGGCAGGAATCGCCAGCTTAAACCCCACACCAAACAGTGACTTTTTTGGAATAGATTGGGAGCTTTTTGATCTCATGTCTATTAATATCGCTCCAGAGCCAATCCAGCGAACACATAGCACTGTCTATGGTCATTTGCCTTCAGCTCCTGGGTCACTTTCTGGTCTTAAAAGTTTCTCTCGTAATAGTCGTCTCACCTGTAATGGTAATCAGTTTGGTTGAACCGAGATTTGGATGTGCCATGAAATTTAGAAATTTTTTTTTGAATAATTTTTCAGATCAAGTTTTCCCTTGCCATTTTAATTTGAAAGCATTAAAAACCAAAGTTAATTAACACCTTCTGTTCCTCCTACCCTAACCTTCTTATGTTCGCGCAGTGCGTTTAACATGTTTAACATTATAAGGATAACACAAATCGCGCTAGTTTAAAGAAAAAAGCGAAGTGGTACACCAACAAAATCCTTACTCTGTTATATTAGCTTGTTGGGACTTTTCTCTTCGTTTTTCTTTTAGTCTTTATTTTTACCCAAAGACTTTTAGTTCTCTATTGTTCAAGAATTCCAAGAAAATCCTCTTCCACCCGTTCGATTAATTAAAACCATTGTTTGAATTAATCTTTAAAATGACCGTTACGAAAGAATGCCACCTAATAGTCTGCTATAAGAATAAAAAAGGAGTTGATATTGCATACTTTCAGGATATACTGGTACAAATGTGACTTTGGCTTGTGTTGTTATATAATATAATGTACATATATATTTTACATAAAATGGTTGGAGTTAATTTTGAAAAAAAGATTTACTATGTTCATATTTATGTATATACATAAATTTACATATATGTTAAGAGAACGATGAACAACAGGAGCAAAAAATGAAGTTCTGGACAACCTTTTGGCTTCTTCATGAAGGATGCTTAATCTCCAAATAGCCATAATCAAGTGCTATGTTCACTTCCCAAATATTCATATTTAAAATTGATTAATATTTCAATAAGAGTTAATATTTTGTAAAAGATTTTCTTCGGAATTGTCTGATTGCATACCAAATATGTGCAATGTACACATGTTATGAGCAAATTGAATTATAGCATCAATCAATTCATTCGCATTTCTCATTAAATGACTTTTAATTTTTTGATGCCACATGTTTGTTATGTCCTTGAATAGTATTATTGTTTTCTGTTTTTCGCATTTTTGATGTATTATTCAATATATTCAAACAATAATTTTCAGAAGCCAAATGAAAATAAATTGCACGACTGTATCGCACGTACTTGCTCATATGTGCGGTCACATTGTTGAATAAAATTTAAGAAAATTAAATTTAACATCAAAGCACTTTTTTTGATTTTTGTGACTTTTGATTGTTTGAATAAAGTTCGTTAAATTGTATTGAGTGAAATAATTTAAACGCCATTTTATTTCTTTAAAAAATGTTAAAATTTGTAATTTTTTTTTCAAAATCGTAGGAACGGTTTTTAAATAAAACGGTTTTTTTCAACAACTTCATTTAAAAAAATAACGAAGTTTGCTTTCATTAGACTAGTGGCTAGGGCTCAACCGAGCAATATAAAACAAAATTTGGGGGAAAATATTAAAAACAAATAAAATTTTTATGAAATCAAAAAACACTATTCATAACGTTTTTTTTGGAAAAAATGTAATAAATCTTATTTCTTTTCGAAAAAATATTTTAAATTTGTATGTCAATTTAAAGAAATCTGTAGTTTATACTAGGAGAAAAATTAAAAAAAATCTATAGATTCGTTTTTCAAAATATTCAAGAAACAAAATAAGTTTTTTTTAAAATATTATTAAAAATTAAAACAAAATGTTTTTGAAAATTTTAATACATAATATTATTTATATCATAAAACACTACATATTTTGAAAATTTCATCAAAATTCGTCAATTAGTTAACGAAAAAGTCTGATTTTAAAAAACCGGTCATATGAGAGGTACCGTTATAAAACTTTTTCTGAAAAATCCATTAAAACCGAAAGATAGATTTTGCATAGAAAATACCATTCAGAGAGTTTTATCAAAATCGTAGGAGCATTAAAAGTTATCAGGTACCGTAAGTTTTAAGGCTAGAATGCCGAAAAACAGTCCGGTAGAGTACTCTCAAAATACTATATACCAAGTTTAAATCAAATCGGCCCAACCGTTTTGGCTGTAGGAATCGATACGGACAGACAGACAGACAGAATTTTCTGACCCATTTTTTTCGACTTCCATGTCATGTTTGATTTTTAGAATTTTTTTTTACGAATGCATAACTTGCCTTATAGACCCTATAAATCGTAGATAAAAATGATATTAGAAACACGCATAAATGAGAATTGGCATGATTAATTGGAAAATAAGTCAAGGAAATAAATTCTTATGCAGAAACAAAAATTAAGATAATTAAAAAACAATAATTTTCAAAAATTTTAATAAAGTTTTTTTTCTGCAGAGAAAATTGAGAATTTATTTAATTATCCACTGCAGTGGTTTTTGAAAATTTTAACTTTTGTTGATAATAATATATCTGAATCAGAAAGTAGATGTAGCAAACAAAAATATGAACGTGTCGTAATTATACCAACTGAAACTGACGGAAGTTCCACCATAGCCTTTTGTAATATATATGTTGGCAATCAAAAAGGTTCTATATCTTGGCTCATGGAGGAGGTGATAATAACATCCGATGTCCATATCTTCACAGATAGCCACGCTACCTATTCACTAAATTCTGTTTCCATAAATATCTCTAATGGAGATTTGAGAATAGTTCAAAGAACAGTTAAACATTCATCTGCACCCAGATACAGAGACATCCTGGGAAAGTATAACACCGATATACTCCTCCAGAAAAGGAATTACAGAATTCATCATACCCCTCAAAGAAAATTATTGGTGTACCCATCGCCTCATAATAAGTAAACTGATAACTCAGCAGGAAGCAATGGAGAAAAAAACAACAGATCGACTGGTATCAATAACTGCCAAAAGATGTGGTTAAAACTGTGTCTGAAATGTTCTGATTTTTTATTTACCTAAAGCAGATTATTTAGCTCCATGATGGGTTTTATCACTCGGGGTCTTCAGTAAAACAATTTCTGCAGAAGTTGCTTGGAAGAAAAGGAAGAAGATATCATTGCGCACATCCTTTGTTCACGCTCTATTTTCCCAAAGACTTAATTTACTCCTAAGCTATACTTTTTCGATTTGATAAGGTAAATCAATATTATTTACTACTTTTCCTTCTTCTTCTGTATAAGGATCTCAGCTGGGAACACAATTCTAATACTTCGCTTAAAGGCTTTACCTGCTATGTACGCTGGGTTGAAAATGTTCTTTCAAATTGTTTAAAAAAATTCTAAAATTCTCTTCCTTAAACGATTAAACCCTTAAAAAGGAAGAAGCTTTAATTCAGGTTCTGATAGATGTTTCTAGTTTTATTTTTTGTGCAAGACGTTTTCAACCCTTAAATCTTTGTCTTCGATAAAAAAAAACAGCTACTTTGTCTTTTTGACCTACTGGATACCATTATATCAATCATTGAATGCTCCAAGTCAAACTCATTTGTTACTCTCCTAACGAGCCAACGTTCCGGATCGGAATACTAACTAATTCAATACACAGTTTCCGATACTTTCATGCATCCTTTAACAAGTCAAGAGTGCATTAGCAACCAATTACTTTATTAATGCTGCACTTCATGGCCAACATCTGCCTTAAGACAGAATGCATTAACACTTTTTCTGCCTGCGGACGACATGACGAGGTGACGGGGCGACCGACCATAACAGCAATGATGAAGCGTTTTGGGTTT
This sequence comes from Platycheirus rosarum, assembly GCA_963971375.1. NCBI lineage: Eukaryota > Metazoa > Arthropoda > Insecta > Diptera > Syrphidae > Platycheirus > Platycheirus rosarum. The sequence continues at coordinate 116,914,897 of OZ020509.1, read as the reverse complement.
TTTGTTCTCCCACAAGCAATGATGATGATGACTCTGATAGAAATGGAATCAACTGACTTACTGACCGAATCAGTTCGCACAGTTTAGACACAACCTTTAGTTTTCGCAGAAAAACTAAAGCCGCTAGTCGGTCATTTATCAGTAGTTGCCAAAGAACAGTTTCTATTGTATTCCGTTTGGCACTGAAAGGCATATTGGGTTCCTTAATGACCATGCGAACAGCTCACTACCTGGATCCTCCATATTGTGGAACTTCGAAGTGATATGCAAAAAAAAGTGAGTAGGTATACGCAAAAAATGATGCTGTTAGTGTGGACAGTGATTTTTAGGCTAAATCTAGTAATTGTTTTAATACTTTCTTGGCAAGAATTCAGTTAACCAAGTGAGTGCAGTTTGTAAGATGGTGAAGGTTGTCATATGATTAATTGGTATTAATTGGTTATTAAAGGCTGTAATTATTTAAAAACAAAAAAAAAAACATAAGAATCCAATGAAAAGTAAATGAAATGAAAGTTATTTCACTGAACATAATGTGAAATTACATTTATAACGCATAGTTTTTGAAATGTCACTGGGAAAAGCGAAAATATAACCTCCTCGAGGCAAAACAATGTTCATGATTGATTTCCATAGAAAACTAAGAAGGAAAATATGGCATAACGGTAGACATTTTCTTGGGAATGCGTGATTTATTCTTAAAACTAAATTTTCATTATCGACCAGGGGAGATATTATAGGATTCAGGATATAAATCATCACTGCTTACACCTTCATTTTACTAATAAGATTCGGTCTTCGATGTATTTCTTAAGCTGACGGTTAATCAGCGTTTACATGACCCTAGAAAGATCAGAAGAATGGGAATATACCATACGGACACAGACCTATGTTTATCAAGAGTGGAAAAAATCGTATCAAATAAAAAAAATTACATTCTTAAGTACAGGTGGCTTAAGTTAAAGTGAGCTGTGGGCTAGCAGTTAAATGGGAAGTTAGCAAGTTTTATTTCCTCTCTGTAAGCAAATGGTATGTCATTGGCGATTAACTTGGAACCGAAGTTGTTGAGGAGTTTTTATTATGTTTTTACAGCTGACCAAACATTTTCACTGCACACAATTGATTTATCCTTCATATTCATCTTTTCCTCATCAAATATAAACTGTGTATCAAATAAGTCTTTTCCGGAAGCCAATTTTTGTCAAATGCTGCTACACCTTAGCCGCACAAGCCTTTCAAGCATACAAACTATGTAGCTATTAACGCAGATGATGAACTCATAACCCTTTGTGGATCACAAGACAAAATCTGTTTTTTGTTGACTTTAATCTTCCTCGCTTAAAATGGAAAGCTTCGGAATATTAATCAGATGTTATCGCCTGCAATCCTTTTGCTTCTAAATGAGTCATTTTTTGATCGGTTATTTGATTTAATCCTTTTCCAAGTAAGTGGTATCTGCAATTTGTCACAAGACAACTCCATCTTATTTTCTCAACAGACCCACTTAATTCTAGTGAGTCAGAAAAATTCTCTTTCTTTTTCAACGACCGACAACTACTATTCACTTGTGTTTCTTAATTTCAGGAGTGTCCTAACCAGAATTCGAATAATTCAATTCGTTCTTTCGACTTCCTAATAGCCAAGTTCAGAAAAATTAACGAATATTTCAGCAGAACCTGTTACCTTTCCGTGAACGAAGCTATTAGTAAATTCTATAGAGAAATGTATTATTCCATTTCTGTCTCAGATTATTCTAATTATTTCAGAATTTATCTCCAATTTACAGAACTGTAATAGTAGCATAGTATCAACTATACGGTCTTCCAATAGGGACTTCCGAACTTTGAAAGTTGATAGCGGCCATCTTCTTGAAAGATGTTCAAATTGGCTGTTATTTATTCAATCTGTTTTGCCAAATCACTCTGGATGGAAAAAATTGTTTTATCAAAAACGGGTGTTCTGTTCAGAAAACGTTCGGCGCGCTTTGCTTCTTGTACGGTCACCATAATCGTCTTACCGAGAGTAATATTCGCAGTGTGGTGGATAAATTTGAGTCCACTGGTTCCGTTAACAATCAACCAACACCAGTGTCGACGAAACGTAAAATCTGCCGAAAACACCGACGCCGTACGTAAGAGTGTGCAGGAGAATCCGAGGCAGTCGATTTCGCGTCGTTCAAAAGAACTCGGCCTTTCGCCTTTCCGCCTTTCCGACTTTCCGCTTTTCCGCCTTTCGGATGCGCGCCATCAAGAGAAGCTGCTCATTTAAACGATGTTATATTTCACAGATAATAGCATCAATAGGCCTTTCAAACCCATAAAAATTGCTGATGATATCTCACACACACTTTGTTTCATTTAAGTTTAAAGTTAGGAAGCGCTTGATGAAAGACGGTTTGGTATCGTTATTTAGTTGAAACTCAAGCTAAGCTCCTAACGATTCTAAGACATTTTTCCAATTTCTCAATTATAAGAAAAAGTCTAGCAAATATCCTTCCTCTCTTTGCATTAATATTGAAATATCAAATGATCCTCAATCTATATCTGTAATCAGATTTGTTTGCCTCGTTTTTTAAGCAATCCTTTGCCGATGATTCTTTTCAACCAGACGAAGCTTATTTTAATTACTTACCCTCTCGCAATCGTTAAGAAACTTGTTGCAAAGAATTTGAGTCAAGTTGAGGTATAATTTTTTCTTGGCAATTCTATTTAAAAAAAATCCTAAACTCTCCTTATCTTTCTTTCTGATGTATTTAATTTATCCCAAGGCGCGGAATCACCGATTAAAAAAAAGGCACTAAAAATAACATAAAAATATATCTGCCTATTGCCAAACTCTCCTACATCCCCAAAATATATAAATGCCTCATATTTGACAAAATAAATTTTCGTTGTAAGTCGCTAACATCCCCTACACAACATGGCTTTCTCGATCCACTACTAACAATTTTATTAAATTTGTTTCCTTTGCCCTCTGAGCACTTGAAGCAGTGATGGATGGGTCGACGTTATCTCCACTAACTTTAGTAAAGCTTTTGACAACTTTTTCAAACTTAAGGACTGAGCTTCTGACCTCAGAAATCGTTCCTACATTGTGCACTTTTTCTTTTTCACGTACCTCCACATCATTATTTTCTCTTCAATCAAAGGATTGTCAGGGATGCCAGCCAAACTGGACATTAATTTACATAGGTCGTCCTTATAAAGATGTTATAGGCAGCATTTAAATCTTGTAAAAGTTAATCTTGGTTGGCGGTTTCTAACATGTGTCGTAATGTTAATAGTATTTGGTCGATCCTGGCCATAAACCGCACTTATGTGAATCCGTGGGGTTTTTGATATTTAATATAAAACAAAAAAAATATTAACAAAATCTATTTACAAATTCTAAAGCAAAAAAAATGAATCACTCCAAGAAAAGATCTTAGAAGCGATGTTCAGAAGGCCAGTGGTATATTCCGGAGTATCTGTTTTTTTAAGAATCTTAGAAATAATGCTAAGATTCCATTTATGGTCAGAAGAAAGCATTTCTGACTTTATAATGGGGCCTTGTGAATAAAAAAGTAAAAGCTATTTCTACAGGAAGCTAAAGCTAACAAGTCATAGCCTTTACTAGACTACATTGCTGGAGGATTGTTTGGTATTATTTCATACCTTAAAAAACTACTCGTATTTTTCAAGTTGGTAGACGAAAGGGTTATAGGATTCACTATACTATAGAGATATTGAAATATACAGATTTAAAGATACAGACATAAAGTGTTATAGAGATACAGAGATATATAGATATAGAGATACCTATATCACCTCGATTAGAAAATTGGTACTCACTATCTAAATAAAAATAAATTAGAATTTGACGGAAAATCTTATTTAACGAAAATGCTTAAGATTAGAATAGACTGTATTAGGTAATATAAAAATTCACACATCCAATATTTGATTACAAAGCCGTTTACGACCTGCTTAAGAACCGTCGAAAATATTGAGTAAAATGTTTTAGAATGCACTGTATGTTTGTTAGTATATTTGTTTGATATGCTTCCATGCCCAAACAACTGCACGAATTTAAGAAGTTTGATAAACGGAAGAGTTAAAGGATTCATTATGCTACACTGGCTAGTTCTATTCTGAGAAATGCAGCTTTTTTGCGAGAGAAATCTGAATAATTTTTTTTTGCGAGTTTTGATTTAAATAATACCAATAACTTAATCTTGAGAAATCAGTATATTTCCGAGGCTTGTTGTCGGGTTCTGAGTAATATTTTCTTACGGGAGAGGTTACTAGCCCCTCGCCAACCCTTAGGAAGTGCTTGCAATTTTTGCTAATTTGTGTACAAAAATATACACAAATCATTGCCCGGGGACCACCACGTGGAGGTAAAGCAAGCCGCAGGTACCAATAACTTACTCTGGAGATCGGAGCAACTGGTTTGATGATGAATGCAGACGCTAAAACGTAAGAATGCTGCATACCGAGCAATGCAACAGTCTCATAGAACGCGGGCACACGAAGATGAATATAAAGAGCTCAGAAGAATAGAAAAAAGACTTCACAGACGAAAAAAGGCCGCCTGGGAAAAAAACATTGTCTGTGAAATGGAAAGAAATAAAAACGCGAGATCCGCAACAGGCGCGGAAGTTCTACCAATCCGTCAGAAACATGTCGCAATACACACCACGCTGTACATATTGTAAAGACGGAGATGGTAATCTGATCACCGATCCTGAAGGCATTCTGGAGCGATGGGAAGTGTACTTTAATGAACTGCTGAACGGTCAGCTCACGGAAGAAATGGAGACTCCAACATTTCAAGAAGAAGATCTTATGCTGCAGCCACCAAGCATTGAGGAGATAAAACAGGCGATTAATCGGCTCAAAAATAATAAGGCCTCAGGAGCCGATGGTATACCTGCCGAGCTGATCAAACATGGAGGGCCAACACAACATCAAGCAATTCATGAAATCATAGTACACGTATGGGAACACGAAGAAATGCCAGAAGACTGGCGAAAAGGCATCATATGTCCCATACATTAGAAGGAAGATATCACAAAATGCAGCAACTATAGGGGTATAACATTGTTGAGTACATCCTATAAGATATTCTCCTCTATCCTGCAAGAACGGATAGCTCCATACGCTAATACCATAATCGGCAAATATCAATGTGGTTTTATACCAGGCAAATCAACAATTGATAAGATTTTTACCCTTAGGCAGGTGATGGAATTTAATATCCCAACATGCCATCTTTTTATAGACTTTAAAGCCGCCTACGATAGCATAGCCAGGGTAGAACTTTATAAGGCCATGAGAGAATTCGGCATCCCAAATAAATTGACACGACTATGTAGGCTGACCATGACCAACATCACAAGCCAAGTAAAAGTGGCCGGTTTGCTATCCAGACCAATCAACATCATTAATGGACTCCGACAAGGGGATGGTCTGGCTTGCATCCTCTTCAACCTGGCGTTGGAGAAAGCAATCCGTGACTCTGGCACGTCAACAAGAGGGACTATCGTCACCAAGTTTAGCCAGATACTAGCTTACGCAGACGACATCGACATCATCGGCAGAAGCCAACAAGCTGTACAAGACTCCTTTACCCAGGTCGAGCAAGCGGCAAAATACCTGGGGCTGCACATAAATGAAGGGAAGACTAAGTACATGGCGGCAACGTCTGCGAGAAATGTTGGTACAACCATCAGGGTAGCGGAGCACGAACTTGAAGTATCTTGGGTCAAAAGTAGCAGCCGATAACAATATGGAGGAAGAAATACGCGGGCGGCTGCTGAAATCCAACAAAACCTACTATAGTCTGTCAAGGCTCTTTAAATCCAGAAACCTTACCAAAAAAACCAAACTGCTGCTGACTATGGTCTTACCAGTACTCACATACGGATCCGAGACTTGGGTGCTTACAAAAAGGCACTCTGATCTCTTATCCGCGTTCGAGAGAAAAGTCTTACGGAGAATTGTTGGCCCCGTGTATGAGGAAGGACGATTCCGGAGAAGATACAATCATGAATTGTATGAAATCTATCTCGAAGCAGATGTTGTTGAAAAAATAAAGCTCGGTAGACTCCGGTGGGCTGGACACCTAGCTCGCATGTGCGAAGAGGAACCAACTCGGAAAGTCTTTTGCGGTACTTTTTATGGTAGAAGACAACGTGGCAGACCTTGCTTACGTTGGAAGGATGGCGTAGACCAGGACTCCCGAAGCCTTGGGGTGCGCAATTGGATGGCGTCGGCCAGCAATCGGGATGTATGGAAGAATTTGTTGAAGGAGGCCCGGACCGGATCCCGGTTGTTGCGGCGATGATGATGAATAACTTAATCTGAAGTCCACGCAGACGAACTCGCTGGTAGATGCAAATATTTTATAAATCGGAGAACCAGGGAAAGGGGTTAACTCTTGTAAACTCTTCAGCTGCATTGCATTGCATGTTAATTCTACATTAGAGGCTGTGGAAGCCCTATCGATTAACATGTACACGTATGAACTCTGCCATGTTCGCACTATTACTAAAGAAAATTCTAAAACTAAATACTATTCAAAGGCTTCTAGACAGGGGTGTAGGAATATTGATATTTTTGTAGCTTTTGCTAAAATATTTTAGCTTAAGCTATTTATATTCACACAAATTGAAGCTTGAGCTGGAAAAAAAGCATAAGCTACATGATATCAGCGCTTGCTATTTCAAAATCGCAACTACTATAAAACTTTTTTTCTAGCTAGCTTAAACTGCGTTTTATTCACACAAAACCTAGCTTTTGCTTAGAAATCAAAGTTTTAGCTCTGGATTTTTTTTTATTCACAGGACCCAATGTTTTTGAGTAAGTGCATTGTCCTTGCCAAGCAAGAGTTCGGTAGTTAGGCTATATGTCTGGTCCTCTCTTTATCTCTTAGTAAGACTTTTGGATCTCATTTCATCATTTACATTGCTCGTTAAAATATTTCCAACTCAAGATGTTTTGCTTGAGTCTGCAATAAACGCTGCTTATTTTTTGCCTGTAGTACTCACTGCGGCGGGTTGACATAACGCTCTTGGACATTATGTCCGTTTCAAATAGATACAATGTCCATGGACGTTATGACCAATTAGAGATAGTCATAAGGGGGTTGCAGGGCTCATACTGAAAATGAAAAAAAAAGACATTATGTCCAATTAGAAACAGACACAATGTCCGCTAATTGCCCCGCTGCATATTGTCTATTAAGTGAACTAAAATTATTATAAGTTCGTTGTCCTTTTTTCCTTTGGACCGTTCGTGACCAGTAAGTCCATAACGTGTTCGACCCTTTTAGTTGCTTCGAGTCTGAGCTTTTTTATAAGCATTAGAAGTTATCCTTATGACACAAACCTCTAGCTAAAGAACCAGGTTATTATGTTACTTATATGAAGAAGAATTAAACAAATTCTCCTTATAGGTCAAAATCTGAAAAATTGGAAGAAGTCCATGTATGGTTTTCTTTTAGTACATACCTGGACGCCACAGTCAGAATTGTTTCTCTATTACGAATACTTGGATGCAAAGTGCCTAAGTGGTAACACGTCGGGTCTGTCTCAAATTTCCACCAAACGTTGAAGGGACACTGTGATAAGCCACTTTTTTAACCGTTAAATGGGTATAATGAGTGAATCGTTTGCACTACTTATTTTATTAACAAAGTTTTGTTTTATCATTTGGAAGTGAGTTTAATCGTGTTACTTGTCATGGTTATTTGACATCAGCAACTAAATATTAAACAACAGATTTGTATTTTTTAGGTGCCACTGAAACAATATTGCCGCGACAAGCTCTGCCAAAATCCATCAGCGACAATTGGCAATCCCTTTATATTGCAAGTAGGGTAAACATGGTATAGGAAATAGCTTCATATATTGGTGCAACAGCATAGTTTTAGAATGGAACCACATTAGTCAAAGCCACATCAGGTTTTCTTCTCGATTCGATAATTAAGTCAAGGCTAGATATTGTTTAAAAGAACAAAATACCAGACATCTGTGGGGGTTTAAGCCGATTAAATTATTTCTCATTTCAATTCATGCACAAGCGGTTGTTGTTGTTTTAGTACTAAAAAAACTAACTAGTTCTCTTACAATCTTCTTAACAATGATATTCCTTAAGCCCTGAAACTGAAGTGCGGTTCAGTTTATATCTGCACAAGTTAAAGCCACTCTTTTACTTGAACTCTCTTCCAAAATTTAAACTCTTTCTACTTTCGTCTGCACGATTATACCAATAGAAACCGTCAGAACAGAAGTACTAAAACTACTCAACGAAGCTCTATTACCATTCACCATTCAACAATAATGGTAAACAAACATCCAAGAGATACACAACACGAGTATGAAGAATATATTCCATGCGGCTCAAATGCCTTTCTTCCATTCTTGGATAAAACTGTCTGAAGACCCGTTTGGGGCTTCAGTTAACCGGTTGCTATTGCCCCAAACACGTACTACATACTCCATGGAGTACTGCACGCGTTCATTGTGAAATTATGTTCCGATTTAATCGCGCTAACTATTATTTTTTTCCAACATGGTTAATTATTGCAATTAAAATTAACCTCACGCATCAGTAAGATTAAAATTCTAACGGATCACTAAGAACTTGCGGGTGTGTTTTTGGTGTTGTGATTTAGAAAATTGTCCCAAATAAACGTATTTATAACTAATAATTAATTGCTAATATATGCGAAAGTGCAGGGCATCTTTTGGATTTTGGTCAACAATTAGCCTTGATTTCTATACACGTAAGTTTGAATTAATATAACTAGTAGTAGTTAGATTTTTTAGATACTAATAGGCATTGCAGGAAAAGTTAACCTTAAGTATCTTTACTCATTTGTATTTGTATTGACTGGCGAGCAATACTATATCGATCCAATACACAAAACTGCAAACAACTTTCAAACAATTTATCTTTTTTTTTAAGAAGCCACAATTTTTTCACGTTATTTAATGAAGAAAGTTGCTTATAATTTTAAAATACTAACAAAGCGAATAAACCATGTTGAGGTTTCATTGACATGTGTATCTCCCAGAATGAGTTTCTTGAAGGATACAATCCCTAAAGCTGTGACACAGAATTAATGTTTGTTCTTTGTGATTCTCATTACTAAGGATGGCGGCATTATTTGGATACATTCCATATTTTACTAAAAAATTGTGTATTTCGGAGGCAAATTTGATTATTAAATTATAAATTTGTATAAAACTACAACTATTCATAGTCATATTTTTAACTTGAGTCGATACGAACTGGAGTCTTAAGTTATGAAACAGATTAGTCTCATAGAGAATTTTGTAGCCCTGTTTAGTAACCCCTTAACATGAATTCTAGTACAACACTGCTACAAATTTCTTTCAATCTATCAGTCAAAACGACGGCACATAAAATAAATTGCACGACTGGATCGCACGTACTTGCTCATATGTGCAGTCACATTGTAGAACAAAATTTAAGAAAATTAAAGTGAATATCAAAGCATTTATTCGATTTTTGTGACTTTGTTCGAATAAAGTACGTTAAATTGTACTGGGTGAAATAATTTAAAAGCCATTTTATTTCTTTAGGAAATGTAAAAATGTGTGAATTTTTTTTCAAAATCGTATGAGCCGTTTTTAAATAAAACGGTTTTTTAACATTTTTTTCTAAAAAATTAAAAAAAAATAATTCAAAAATACAGTTTTAGGCACAAAAATAACATACATTTAAAAACAGAATTTAAAAAAAAAATCACCTACCCATTTTCAAACTATTGATTTTTCAAAAACAAAAAAAAATTATTAAAAATACAAAAATAAAGTTTTCGAAAAAAAATTAATGCTAAATAACTTAGGCTAATTACATCTTCTTGAATATCAATTTTGATAGTAATCGGATCACCAGTTTTCGAGAAAGTCGAAGAAAAAAACCGAGGAGGTACCGTTTTTATCCCACCGTATTAATTCTTTTTCACCAAAATATAATGCTTCTCTACAGTAGTACACTGATTTTTTTATAATAAAAATTCTTGAAGCCGTTTTCGAGAAAAATAAGCTTTTACATAACGGTTATATGACAGGTACCGTTAACTATTATGTATTTTGGACTACAGCCTAAACGTTTCAGCCAATCGTCTTCAAATTTAGTATGTGAGGTTATTGACATTTAAAACAAAAAAATTGTGTAATTTTGTAGGTGTTTTGAGTTAGTGGGCTAAAAACGAATATAATCAAATTTGATACGAAGGAAAATGTACGTAGCCAAAGTAATTTCACAGTAAAATATTTCGAAATAATATTTTTTTGTACATGTATTTTACAAATCAATATTTTGAAAATGGGTAGCTAGTTTGATTTTTTTAAATTTTGTTTTCAAATGTATGTTATTTTTGTGCTTAAATTTGAATTATTGAATTAATTTTTTTTATTAAAAAAAAAGTTGTTAAATAAAATCGTTTTATTTAAAAAACGTTCTTAGGATCACACTTTTTAAAATTTTTTAAGGAAATAAAATGGCTTTAAATTTTTTTCGGCTGAAAACTATTTTACGTACTTTTTTCGAACAATAAAATCTTTGAAGTTCCTTTAATATTTTTAAAATTTTATTCTACGATGTGACCGCACATAAGAGTAAGTACGACTAGATCGTGCAATTAATTTTACTTGCCATTAAAGGCACTATACGGTTAGTTAAGGATTTGTGAATTTAAAACAAATTGAGATAGCAATCAAACACGAAATAACGATTATTGAGAAGTCTAAAAAAGTTAGTGGCAAAAAATGTCTGTCTGAATGTATAAAGAGCTGCAGCCTAAAAGACTTAAGCGATTATCTTCAAATTTGGAATGTGTGATTCTTTTGGCATACCTCAGAGGGGATATTAAAATATAATTTTTAAGGGTAAAAATAAAAAAAAAATTAATGGAAAAGTCTATTAACGGTACCTTTCATAGAACGGTTTTCTTAATTTTCCACTTTCTCGTTAACGGCTCATTGGGTTTCTATAAAATTTTATATTTGAAAAGATTTAAGTAGCCTAATTGATTCTGCATACCTAATTTTTGAAAAATTAGTTTTTTCTTTTTATAATTAATTTCAATATCTTAAATACAAATCAAAAGACATTATTTAATATGTAATTTATAAACTCTACAAAACCGCAAAACAAAACAAAAAAAAAAGATTTCGTTCAAATATGGCCTACAATTTTCGAAATACTTTTTTTATAAATTCCTTGTTACATTAGACGTGTGATAGCGTACTTCAGGTTTTGTGGTTTTGACACTTTTAATAGGTTCAGGCCATGTGATTTTTCTACGTTAATGTTACTTGTTTGTGTCAAAGAACATAACAGAAAGCATATAAGAGCAAGTACGTGCGACCCAGTCGTACCCATTTTTTGGAGAAGAAAAATAGAGATGGTGGGCTAAAAACGGTACCTCCCGTAGGACCATTTATTTTTTTTTCGACTTTCTCGAGAACTGGTTAGCAGATTACAATACAAATTATTATTCAGGAAGATTTAAGGGGCTTTAGTAAGTAATTATACATTAAAATAAATATTTTAGAAAACTTTTTTCTATTTTCAATAATATTTTTTGAAAAATAAATATTTTGAAAACGGGAAGGAGTTTTTTTTAATTTGTTTTTAAATGAAAATTATTTTTATGCTTGACTTTGCATTTTTAATTATTTTTTCAATTCAATTTGTTAAAAAAACGAAGAATTTGTAAACAAAAATTACACTTCTTCGCATTTTTCAAAGAAATAAAATAGCGTTTAAATTATTCCGGTGAAAACAATTTTACGCACTTCTTTAAACAATCAAATAAAAATTGAATAAAAACTTTGAAGAACTCTTAATAGTTATATTTCAAATTTTATTCGAGGCTGTGAATGCATTCAAGAGCAAGTCGTTCAGTCGTCCAATTTAATTGTTTTAATACAGTAAGTAATGTTTTTTTTTAATAAAATAATAATTTTAAACCTTTCCTCTACCAATAGCTTATTTTTATTACCGAGCTTATGTTGAGTATTTGCTGGGTATTTTTACTTGCGATTTTAGGTACTATTAGCTAAGGCAAGTTTAGGATTCTTGAACATATCGACAGCGTGAGGAAAGAACCACGTTCAAATATGAATTCAAATCATTATGCATTCAATGTAGTTTTGTAAACGACCTCCACGCTCATGCAGGAATATGCGGGGTTGACGTCTTTTTAATCGCAAACACATCTTGTTTGGGACCTCGATGGTACAGTTTTCGTGTGATGCTTCCAGATTTGGCAAACATATTAACCAGCCTCATTGTGGTTCATCTATTAGGAGGAGTGCTGCACCTAAATTCCCTTTGGACTTAAATGACGAACTGCAAAAATGGCACCACTAATCAAATCCTCGTTTCGTTCATTTTAATAAATCTTAATATTAACACGCCAAATAAAAAAAGTCAATTATTTATTTTGTAGCAAGATTAGTTATCCACCCTCTGTCTGGATGTATACATTTCTGCAGGCTAAACGGCTAAAGTGATTATAACGGGTGATTTTTTTGAGGTTAGGATTTTCATGCATTAGTATTTGACAGATCACGCGGGATTTCAGACATGGTGTTAAAGAGAAAGATGCTCAGTATGCTTTGACATTTTATCATAAATAGACTTACTAACAAGCAACGCTTGCAAATCATTGAATTTTATTACCAAAATCAGTGTTCGGTTCGAAATGTGTTTCGCGCTTTACGTCCGATTTATGGTCTACATAATCGACCAAGTGAGCAAACAATTAATGCGATTGTGACCAAGTTTCGCACTCAGTTTACTTTATTGGACATTAAACCAACCACACGAATGCGTACAGTGCGTACAGAAGAGAATATTGCGTCTGTTTCTGAGAGTGTTGCTGAAGACCGTGAAATGTCGATTCGTCGCCGTTCGCAGCAATTGGGTTTGTGTTATTCGACCACATGGAAGATTTTACGCAAAGATCTTGGTGTTAAACCGTATAAAATACAGCTCGTGCAAGAACTGAAGCCGAACGATCTGCCACAACGTCGAATTTTCAGTGAATGGGCCCTAGAAAAGTTGGCAGAAAATCCGCTTTTTTATCGACAAATTTTGTTCAGCGATGAGGCTCATTTCTGGTTGAATGGCTACGTAAATAAGCAAAATTGCCGCATTTGGAGTGAAGAGCAACCAGAAGCCGTTCAAGAACTGGTTTGTACGCTGATGGAATCATTGGACCGTATTTTTTCAAAGATGCTGTTGGACGCAACGTTACGGTGAATGGCGATCGCTATCGTTCGATGCTAACAAACTTCTTGTTGCCAAAAATGGAAGAACTGAACTTGGTTGACATGTGGTTTCAACAAGATGGCGCTACATGCCACACAGCTCGGGATTCTATGGCCATTTTGAGGGAAAACTTCGGAGAACAATTCATCTCAAGAAATGGACCGGTAAGTTGGCCACCAAGATCATGCGATTTGACGCCTTTAGATTATATTTTGTGGGGCTACGTCAAGTTTAAAGTCTACAGAAATAAGCCAGCAACTATTCCAGCTTTGGAAGACAACATTTCCGAAGAACTTCGGGCTATTCCGGCCGAAATGCTCGAAAAAGTTGCCCAAAATTGGCCTTTCCGAATGGACCACCTATGACGCAGCCGCGGTCAACATTTAAATGAAATTATCTTTAAAAAGTAAATGTCATGGACCAATCTAACGTTTCAAATAAAGAACCGATGAGATTTTGCAAATTTTATGCGTTTTTAAAAAAAAAAAAGTTTTCAAGCTCTTAAAAAATTACCCGTTACCTTCAAATTTGTTTTGGATGATTCCTTTCGGAATCAGACGGGTAAAGTCTGTTGAAGATATCTTTCATAAATCGTTTTTTTAATTTCCGACTTTCTCTTCGACGACTCATAAGATATCTACAAAATTTTTGCATGACCAAAAATTACGGCAAAAAATTCTGCAGTATCTCAAAGGCAGTAAAAATGTTTGGTCATTTGTAAAAAATATTAAAAACTTCTCAACATCTTCGGTTCCAACGCTCATCGACAATAACAAACCAATTGTTTACTCTTCAGAGAAGGCAAACTTGCTCGCCGCCCAATTCGCTGCCAGCTTTATGCTGCCTCACAGCAACGTTGCCCCTCCTGTACTTGGGAATGTAAATTCTTCCATGGCACAGATTTTTTTCCGCACTCGTAAAGTAGCAAAGAGTTCTCAAAGATCTCGATACACACAAATCCGGTGGCCCGGATGGTATACCCCTGATTCTTCTTAAGAGGTGTTCTTCCACACTGGCAAAGCCACTGCGTAAGCTTTTCCATCGTTCCTACCCTTCTGGAATCGTTCCTAGAAGATGGAAAACAGCATTTGTCCAGCCTGTCTCTAAGAAAGGTGACCCATCATCCCCCTCCTCCTACCGACCCATAGCACTGACATCCCTTCTTTCTAAGGTCATGGAAACACTGATTAACCGTCAGCTTAAGGAATATCTCGAAGATCGAAAGCTTCTCCATGACCGTCAGTATGGTTTCCGCAGCAACCGTTCCACTGGTTATCTGATGGCATATCTCACCGCACAGTGGAACAAGTCTTTACATCGCTTTGGTGAAAGTAAGATTATTGCTCTTGATATCTCCAAGGCATTTGATAGAGTTTGGCATAAAGCTCTCTTATCGAAAATGCGTGCTTTTGGGATCGATAATACTCTTGTTCGTTGGATTAGAAGCTATCTTCTGGACCGTTCAACACAAGTTGTATTGGACGGTATCAAATCTGATTCCCACAAAATAAATGCTGGTATGCCCCAGGGCTCCGTTCTGTCTCCGACTCTTTTCTGGCTACAATTTATAAAGCGTTTATACGGCCTAAACTCGAGTATAACTCCCTCCTCTGGGCAGGTGCTTCACAAACGTCGCTTCACCTGCTTGATAGAATACAAAATCGAGCGTTTAGATTGATAGGAAATAGAACTGCCGCTGAATCAATTGCCCCTCTCGAACACCGACGCAATGTATCATGTCTTTCCTTATTTTATCGTTTCTTTTACAAAAAATGTTCACTCGAAGTAGCCAGTTGCATTCCTCCCCTTAAAAGTTTCCCCCGTAATACTCGTCTCGCAAGGAATGCTCATCAGTTCAACTTTGAGCCCAATTACTGAAGTACCGTTAAATATAGGGATGCTTTTTTTAGCCGAACAACACGAATTTGGAATAGTTTACCCGGCGAGATTTTCCCTTGCCATTTTGATCTGCAAACATTCAAAACCAATGTTAATCGACACCTCCTATCTCTCCCCTCCCTATCTTCCTAATGCCCGTGCAGTGTGTTCTGCATTAAAAGGGAAACACATAATCCCTTGTGCGCGCGTTAATTATAAAAAAAAATATTCAAAAGATGTAGGTAGCCAAATCAATACTGCGTGCCAAAATTTTGAATATTTTTAATTCCCTTATTATTATTTTTTTTTTATTATTAATTTTTGAGTTTTCTAAATTTGTAAAACTAGTTAGTTATGATCAGCTGTATATTAATAAATTCAAAAAAGCATTCCAAAATACAAACAAAAAACTTCTGAACATTAAAATGTAAACAAATATTTTTATCATAGTCGGTTTTAATATTTCCGAAATACTTTTTTCCAAAAATTCAATAAGACGTGCGATGACATACGCCATATTTACTAAAGTGTTGTGGTTTTTATAGTTGTTGGTTATATTTTTGTATATAACGTTATTTGTTTGTTTCAAACATGTTGTCTTCCAATATGATTTGCCACATAGAAGTAAGTAGGTCGTCCCTATTTTTATGTTGTCAAAAGAATTTTTCTTAACTTTTTTTCTTGGTAATTTTCATCCAATAGTTTGATCAAAAAGTTAAGAGAAGTGATATAACTTAACAAGATAGTATACTTAGTTCTTGTTGATTTTCTTAATTTTGTGTGACTGCAATTTAAAAGTTGTTATCAATTTATTTATTAATTTATTTAAATATCTAAAAGCTTTAATTTTTGCGCACTGGAAAATATTTTTAATACTTATTTCGAACAATCACGCACATCCAAAGCGTCTCTGTTGGTTATTTTGTTTTCCCAGTAACTACCGGCAGGCCAGTCCTTAATATAGTTTCTAAATGACAGATGGCCAGCCAGCAAGGTCAATTTTTTTTAGTGCAAGGTCAATTTATCTCGGTTAACTACAGTAACTTACGGCTGGATGCCAAGCTCTGGCCCATACACCTCCGTGTGTTCGGTGTTGTTGTACTGTATTGAAAAATAAATGATTGTTTCCAGAGCTTATTTTTACCACGACTCATGGTTTCCCTACTTTTATATATTCTGATCGTACTTAGACGCAGATAATAATTATTTTAAGACAAAATATACAGGCAGTCGATTGCATTTATTGACCGCCTGCCTACAATATCTCAATATGATAATATTTTCATTGATTTTGTTTGTTTTTTTTTTTCAAATCGAGACAAAGCTAACACATCGATTACACTTTAACTCTTCCAATCCAGTGTAACTCAAACTAATTAAATATAAGTTTATTTATTTTTAAGCTAAACTTTTCCAACTATATCACAAGATTAGATGTTTAAGCTTATGAAGTAAAAACCAAAATCAAATCACAAATACATTGACTCCAAATGCTAACAAACAAAATTGTCCTTGTTTATTTGTTTCTTCATGAACAAAAATATTATCCCATAAAATCCTGGAAGATTTATGTGTGTAGGACAGCTCAATGCTTTGAAATCAAAATGTCAAAACGTAAATCTCAATATCAGATTTTTCTGGGATATTAAACATATAAACAGAGTTCAAGAAAAGTCCTCACATAAAAGACGTATCAAGGATTTTCTATGTAAAAATAATGCTAACAAAAGATCTGTCGATGAAGTATGTGATCCATTTTTAGACTGACATGCCAGAAAACTTGCAATTGATTTTCTCTCATGCAAGAACAAATATTTTTCTTTGACAAAGAAAATAGGAAATGTTGCCATTTGTATTTTTAGTTTCTAAGAACTATTGTTGCGTTGTTAAAAGGACATTTCAATCAAATGCACCATTTCATGATGTACTTATTATTGTGCCTAGTAATTAATTTCAAATACAATCAGAAATAGATGACCGAAAGAAAAATATTTCTTTTATATAAAGTTCTTTTTATATAAAAGAAAATAAATTGCACGACTGGATCGCATGAACTAGTTCTTATGCCAGATAATTGCTTAGTGGCTGTATATGTATGTATATAAAGGGTGTTTTTTTAGAAGTGTGGTTTTCAAGGAGAAATAAAACGCATATAGTTTAATGTTATGGCCAAGAATCTAACTTTATTATAAAGATAAGGGTTTGCATTATGTTCTAAAAATGATTTCGGGGAAGTGGCCGCCGTGGCTGGCTTCCTTCCGCGCGCGATGGCGGATGGACTCATTTGGGTCTTCTTAGCTACACTGCTCCACCGAAACGAACCATCATTTTGGTAATAAATTTGCACAAGAGACAGCTGTCAAAAAGACCATTGGGAGCATGTGCTCTCCACCTCCGCGTGGTGCTCCTGGAAACAAGGATCTGAAAGTGTGACTGTTAATTCAGTTACTATAAGTAAGTCCTTGGCGAAGTGAGAGCGTAGAAGGGATGATTGGAGTGGTGAAATGGTCTTTAATGGGCTGGGGATTCGAGATTGAGAAAGTGGGATATCGCTTTTGATATTGAGAATCCCCAGAGAAAATTGATGAAACTTGATGGTGCGAGGTTAATGCTGAAAAGAAGAGGTGCTAACACACCTCTATCTTAGTAAGTTAACCAGGGAAGAGTTTGAGCCGTTGTTCAGAGGTTAAAGTGGAAAAGTGGAGGTGCCAACACACCTTTAACTTAGTACGCTTTAACCAGGAAACAGATGGAAGCGAGTAAAGCGTTGAAGTGAGGTTGAAGTCTGAAAAGTGAGGGTGCCAACACACCTTTACTTAGTAAGCTTCAACCAGGGAAGATGGAACTCACTATGATACCTTTTTGGGTATTGTAGATGAGTTCAGTAACAAGATGTAACAGAATGGAACAAAAGGAATTATTGACGGAAAAGTTGCCGAGGGCGACATGCCCCCTATGAGTTGGGTTTATAAACTCATGGTTTGGTTTGCCTAACAAACAAGTGCAGCTTAGCTGGGCGGGGTGATGGTGAAGATTCAGTGACTTTTCTCAACACTGTTTTTGAATCCATCACTCTGAACACGGGGTGGCGGATCCCGAATGACTGATGATTGTGGCAAGTCAGACCGCAAGATTCCTTTGAAACTAGGCCATACCCATGGCTAAATAAATGTTGGGTACCGCGGGTTATCAGGAGAGCCCAGTTGATTACGTGAGCAATGCTCGGTAGCAACTGCCTGATAAATGGGAAAGGATTCTCGGGGGCTGTGGTTATACCCAAAGCGGGAGCATATGGTTTGTCACAAGATGACTTACTAGAGGTGTATGATAGGCCTCGCTCCTAAGCAAGGGGAATAACCATGACCACAAAATGATTATTAAATTGCTACTAGAGTGGTCAGGGGAGCCACTCTAGTGAAATAACATTATATTTAATATGATGATACGTAATTAGAGTGGACTGAAGGCACCACTCAATGAGTGACTGGTAACCACTCTAGGGATCTGGTCAATGCTGATTTTGACTCCAGATGGGTAGGCCCATCGTCAGATTAAGCCTTAATAGGCAGGTGCTGACGTAAAGCTTATCTCGATCTGTCAAAAAGACCAAATCCGAAAAAAGTATTGCCAGTTATTTTTCGACCTAGAGCAAAAATGAAAAACACCCCCCGAGATACAACCTAATAAATACTAAATACCAAGTTTGAAGCAAATCGGCCCATCCGCTAGGCTGTAGAGGCGCGAACAGACAGACAGACAGACAGACGGACGGAATTTCCAGACCCACTTTTTCAACTTCTTTATTATCGAAATGTAATGTTTGATTGTTAGAAAAAAAAATTTTTTTGCACGAATCCATAACTTGCATTTTAGTACCTAAATCGCAAGTAAAAAATAAATTTAACCCACAATAAAAGAACACATAATTCTGAGAATCAACAAGAACTAAAAAAAAATTCTGAAATTAAATTCTATTGGGCAATTTTTATTTTTTAATGTTCATTATGAAAATAAATAAAATAAATTGCGCGAACTGTTTATATGTGGGGTCACATTGTAGAATAAAATTTAAGAAAATTAAAGTGAACACCAAAGCATTTATTCGATTTTGTGACTTTTGATTGTTCGAATAAAGTACTTAAAAGAGTTTTCAGCGGAACAAATTAAACGCAATTTTATTTCTATAAAAAATGTGAAACGGTGTGATTTTTTGTTTCGAAATCTTAGGAACGGTTTTTATATAAAACGGTTTTTATTTAACAATTTTTGTGAACAATCAAAAATAAAAGGCACGACTGGGTTGCACGTACTTGCTCTTATGTGCTAATCCTTTTTAAGTGCAGGCGTCTTTTTGACAAAGATTTTATTTTAATATTTTTTGTATGACGTGCAACTTCCTTAGAATCGTTTTGGGGTGAAGCTCGAACGAACATGCGTCACGACAAAGGGATAAACAAATAAATATATAGGATTGTTAGCTTTTGCAGTTTTTTAGTGTAGTATTATCTTTCCACTTGCTGCTTACTGTTTATAATATAATTTGCTAATAGAAAGATACAAAGGACTTTTTTCAGTTAAATTTTCATTTTGGTATGGAAAAATTTGAACATCTGGCATAAAGATTCGTCGGAATCAGCAGTATGGCAATAATGCTAGTTAAAGGGACCTTTATACGTCCCAATATGGGACCAATGGAATTTATAAAGGATTTAGGTACCTATAATAAGGTTGGAAGGAAGGTAGATACTAAAATTAAGATACGCGTTCCAACTACTGTTAAGCGAGTAGGTATAGAGACAATATTAAAAGTTAACAGAGTGGTTTTGTTTGTTTATAGGAAGGTGTAAACTTTTGTTTTCTCGATTGAAATTTTTGCATTCAGTAGTAATCGAATAGTTTTTTTTATTTGTTAGTTGTTTTTGTGTGTTTATCAAAGGCTTCCTTATTTATTCTGTGCTTTTATGATGATGAAAAATACTTTAAAATACGTAAGTATGTATGTAATGTAGGTTGTCACTTTCTTTTATTTGACTAATGGCTTGGCTAGGGCTTAGCCGAGCAATATGAAATAAAATGTTGGGGAAAAAAATTTATGAATTTAAAAAAACACTACTCATAACGTTTTTTGGAAAAAATGTTGTAAGCCATTTTATTTCTTTTGCTGTTTTCTATTTTATGAATTTTTCATTTCAAAATCGTTCGACCAGTTTTTTCAAAAAAATGTTTTTTTTGAAAAACTATTCGAAAACATATTTTAAATTTTTTTTTAGTATGTCAATTTTAAGAAATCTATAGTTTATACTAGGAGAAAAATTTATATATGGCAGGTACCGTTATAAAACTTTTTCTGAAAAATCCATTAAAATTAAAAGATAGATTTTGCACAGAAAACGTCATTCTGAAAGTTTAATCAAAATCGTAGGAGCCGTTTTCGAGAAAATTAAGTTGTTTAATAAAAGTTATATGGCAGGTACCGTTAGTTTTGGAGCTAGAATGCCAATTCCAAAAACTGTCGGGTAGAGCACTCTAAAAATACTATATACCAAGTTTGAATCAAATCGGCCCAACCGTTTAGGCTGTAGATATCGATACGGACAGACAGACAGACAGACAGACAGACAGACAGACAGACAGACAGACAGACGGACGGAATTTCCGGACCCAATTTTTTTGACTTCTCTATCATCGTAATATCATGTTTGATTGTTAGATTTTTTTTTTTTACGAATGCATAACTTGCCTTATAGTCCCTATAATCGCAAGTAAAAAAATAAATTAAGAATGCAAAAGTTCGCACAACAATAAATTTCATTTAAAAAAATTCACTTACGCGTTTTCAAAATATCGGTTTTTCAAAAAAAAAAAAAAAAATTATTATTAAAAATATAAAACAAAAAAAGATTTCAAAAATGCTTTAGTTATGCATGCTTTAGTTATATTCTCAGAACATCCTTTTATAGAGGTAGTACCATCTATGTAAGTCGTCAGTCCAGTGTTCCTAATCTGGCAGCTTCCCCGGACATTCATGCTCCTCATTGCTGCTGCCTTCAATTACAGTCATACGTTTTATACATGGTATAACAATTTAAACTGTATCTAAGCTAAAATATATATAAAGGGGTATGGTCATCATGACATGTTCTTCTTTTGAAGTCGCCAGTCTCAGATAATCTACATCAAGTATCATTGGTTTTTCAATATCTCACCCCAAAACGTTTGAAATAAGGTTAATACTTTTAGAAAATATGTTAACTCACAGCAAATATCTCATCTCCAGCATAGTAACGCAAACCAGGAAATATTGTTCAATGCTTAAACAACTTCTTAAAACATATTATAAAAAAAATGCTCTTCCAATATTTCTCTTTCTCTCGTCAGCTAATGGGAATACTCTTTTATAATCCTATTCACAAAAAAGATCCAAAGTGCGATGATGAATTTTCGTTTTTCTTATGTCCCATTCTCTTTCAACGACATTGGAAAGGTCTTTAAGAGACAGTTTTGAATTTAAAATTGACAATCAATCATCTTTTCACGTGAGCCTTTTAAATCATCTTCTTGTCTCTATCTTCTCTATAGTTAATCCATTTATCTGTCAAGGCAATTTGTGACTTTGGCATAATATGTCTTCGATTTCTCATTCGAGCTGTACTTTGGAGTAATCGGGTAATACTATCTTCCTTTAGTCACCATGAATAAGCTAGAAGCCCAAAGAGAAGTACCAGAAATAATGTTCATTATAACCGCCCACAACTCTATCTTTCTCAACACAAACTCATGCAATATACGGGATCCTTCTTTCTTCTATCTTCCTACCCTTCGTGTAGTCTAAGGCTGCAACAAACCCATCTCACGAATGCTTGCAAATATTAATTCCAATATGAACTATTTTGATCTTATAAGCCGAATCTGAGCTTTATGTTTCTAGTTTTTAAGTTATGTACTTAAAAACATAAAATTAGCTTGCAAAAATCATGGTTTCGCTTCCACCAAAATCAATATCGTATCCGTCAACTCTCCCTCTAGCAAAGAGAATTATAAAGAGCAAAGAACTAAGAGCGCTACCCTGATGCATATCAACTATAACTTTGATAGTAGTTTGCGGGAGGGTAAATTTTCGTCTACTAATTAGATCTCCATTTGAGTAAACAAAAAAACAAAAATATGTCTGCCTCTCCCGACAAAATAAACGTTACTAATGTGACTTGTTTTTCAATATGAATACTCATCTTTCAGACTGAATATATTTTTTAATAGTCATGTAAATATGGGATTACGTTTAAAACTTCGGCTTGGAATGCACTTTCACAAAAAATGATCTTAATTATTATCTGATAGTCATCTTCATGTTTTGTTTTTACATAAGACCATCGCATTGTTTTTGGTTAAAAGAAAAATAAATTAAAAAAAATGAAAGTTGGGCAAAAAACTTAAATTACATGTCATCATACAAGACAAACATTTTAATATTTTTTTCCTGTTATTATCTTTTTTATTTCCGAAATGAAACGTGTTCTTTTTTTAAATTAAAACGAACATGTAACTGTTATAAATTTTATGTTCCGCCTGCACTTGGAACATAGGTCATCGCTTGAATATAACATTATATAACCATAACCCAATGTCATGTCAGATGTCAGACTGGTTTTCTAATGAAGCAAAAACAAGAACTAAGCTTATTTTGTAATATAAAACAAATCTGTTAGTGTTAGGGTTAGGGCTAATGGGTATCTGAGAGATACAAAATTTATTCGGCTCTACATTAAAAAAAAAACTTAAGTTTTTTTTAATGTAGCAGCGTCACGTTTGTTTTCCAACATGAACACATTAATCAAGGTTTTATGATTTTCAGAAAGGCTTAAAACATGATTCTGATATTTATCACTCATGTGGGAAGCAGGGAGACAATTTCCGGGATTTACGGATAATTTTAAGGATAATTTTTTTTTTTTGGAATTTGAATTACGTTTTAAAAGCTTCTGTTTCCTTCCAGATAACAATGAATTCTGGTATTATCATAATTGAGAGTTCTAAAAAACTGAGTAAAATATTTTTGTCAATCCGAACGTTCGTCTTTCAGCTTTATTGACGATAAAAATAACGGTTTCTGCCGTATTTACACACTCTGTTAGAATACTAGCGGTGTCCCCAGTTTGCAATTAATTTCTGTACTTATTTGTACTTTCTGGGATTTAAATTATGGCTTACTTGTAAAAAACAGTCTTATTAACTACATGTTGATTTAATTTTATTTGTAAAAAACCACTGTAGACTGCATTTTAAATAATTTTTATTTTTTTATTAATATTTATTTATCAATGTTGAGGCTCGTTTAAGATATCATAAAACACGTTAAAAAATGGTTTAATTTCTCTAATTAATCGTAATAAAAATATTTTAATTTGAGTTCATTCATTTTTCTTTAAATTGTATCAAATTTCAATTTTATATAAGAGATTTAAATTCTGTTTCTGAGCAAAATACAATTGCTAGGGTTAGGACAACATTGTATTATTATTTTGTGCTCATAAAATCATTCAATTATGTTTTACAAATGATTGCTGTTAAATATATCCATTTAATCTACTATCCAAATTCGTTTCAATTGTATATAAAAGAGAGTCATAACGTTACCTCGAATGACAAAAATGTTGAATCCAAATAATCTCGAAAAAAAAACAAAATTTAATCTAAAATCCAAAAATGTAAAATCCACAAAAATATCGAATGGGCAAAAATCTCAAAGATCCTATTTCAAAAAAAATCTGAAAAAAAAATTATTTGTGATGTTTTTTTTACTTTGTAAATACCACTTTTATCAAATGAAATCACTCGAATAATGACAATGAGATAGGTATAGGGGCATTGACAAATTGATTTTTTTTAGATATGTCGATTTGGCATTTGAAATAACGACATGATCCCATAAAAGAATCCCTAAACCGATTGTAAATTTATTACTCTTTTCTCTTGCTCTTCATGAATCACATACTTATGTATGTATTTATGTTAAGAAAACCAACCTTAAAATAAGAGTTGAATATCAGACGCCGAACGAAGTGGTTGTGTTCTTATTTCGCTGTGCTGTCACCAATATCTGATTTTGTATCTCACTAAATGATTTTATTAGATTTTTAAAAATTCTTTAAAAAACTATTCAAAAAAATTAAAATTTATTTTAAAATAAATAATATTTCAAACGCCTTTTTCATTTTCAATTGAAGAAGTTTCAAACTATTCAGACAATTAC
Organism: Platycheirus rosarum; assembly: GCA_963971375.1. Lineage (NCBI taxonomy): Eukaryota > Metazoa > Arthropoda > Insecta > Diptera > Syrphidae > Platycheirus > Platycheirus rosarum. Next base: position 116,890,477 of record OZ020509.1, on the reverse strand, counting down.
AAAATGGTAATTTTTTTAGCATTAACTTTAGCGTGTCATTTGCAAATCCAAACAAATTTGTTCATTTTATTGAGATTTATGCCAAAATCATTAAGAATCAAAATTAGTTTCTTATACTGGGTCAGAGATATTTTCATCTTCGTATTATTATGCACATTAGCGAGCGATTGGACTAGTTCTACTCCTCAATGTGCAAATTTAGCAGTCATTGTACACGGATAAGATGCTTAAATATGAAATTAATTAAATTTGAATATAGATCATCATTGAAAATAACTTTAATTAATGTAAATAGAACATGTTCGAATATAAAACGGATATTCTTTTTACATTTGCTATGGGACACTAAAATCTTTTTTTTTTTTTGGTATCTTCCTGAAATCACGTATTTATTTTTGTTGATTAAAAAAAGGAAAAGACCATTTTCTAGTGGTTAGCTGTTGATGTGAAATACAACAAATCTTGTGTAAGATATCAACAAAATTCTTGTTTTAGTTTGAAGGTCCATCTATTCCAATTCGTAGGAAAAATGAATATATGGCTGTTCCAGTTTCGAGCATCTTAAGCAGGTATTGATTTTCAATGCCTTTTCCGCTTAGATCCGGGTGAATTTTAGCGATGACCCGTGTTTTATTCACCTTATGGGTATAGGTAGTCGATTGCGGTTCATTAACATCAACTGCCGCTGCAAAAAACCCCACAAAAAAAGTGTACCGGGGTTAAATTGCGAGAGATTAACTTTTTAAGGATTCATTGTCAGCTGGTCAACCTTGTGCGCATTGATATCGTCCGATATACGGCAAGTAGTAGTACATAGTACATAGATCGTACATCGTACATAGATCGTACATCGTAGACAGATTGTACATCGTACATAGATCGTACATCGTAGATCGTACATACGTTCTATCATTTTGCGTGTAAATAGATCGTACATCGTACATAGATCGTACATCTTAGATAGATTGTAGTTACATCGTACATAGATCGTACATCGTAGATCGTACATACGTTCTATCATTTTGCGTGTTGTTGCAAATTTTTTCTTTGGCCAATTTACAGATATATAGTTAATTTTTTTAAATAATGTGTCACATTAAGTTACTCGAGTAAATATCCTAATAGTAAAAAAACATTTGTTTAAATTCGTTGTGTCGTTCTCGCGTGATGCTCGCACGGGCAAAACTGCTTCAATTTTGTTATATATAGTGATAAATCTGTAGAAAAGGTGTTGTAACTGCAAAAATGTAATGATTTTACATGTAAAGTATTATATCTGAAACATTGTTTTTATTATTAAGAAAAAAATATTTGTTAAAGATTTTATTTAAAGGAAAAGCAAAAAAAACCTCCAATTTAAATTAGGTTATGTTAAAAGAAAGTATATATGTATTTAAATGACTAGAATTTAATTTCGATTACTAATAAGTATGTTTTTTATTTGAAAAGAATATGAACAAAATAAAAATATGTTAGTTATTAAAAAAATAAATAAGTAAATTAATTAATAAGTGTTATTTATACACTTAAATAAAAAAATTGATAAAAAAACAAATAAATATATAAACAAACAATAAAAAAACAATTTCATGTAGTGTTGTTATGTCAGCCCTATATGCAGCCAAAAGCCAGGACATTTGCTAGCTGCTGTAAAGATAGAGATCTCCAGGGCATTCCATGATAAAATTAGTAAATCACAGCTCGTTGCTGGTTCGTCGTCGTATAATAAAATTATTTCTGCGGCATGTTTTTTTTTTATAATTAACGCGCGCACAAGGGACTATGTGTTTCCCTTTCAATGTAGAACACACATTTTTACTTGCGATTATAGGGACTATGAGGCAAGTTTAGAGATCGTGAATATTAAAAAACATTGAGATAACAATCAAACATGACATTACGATCATAGAGAATTCTAAAAAAGTGATCGAAAAAAAATGTCTGTCTGTCTGTCAGTATAACAAGCTGCAGCCTAAATGGCTTAAGCGATTATCTTCAAACTTGGTGTGTGTGATTTTTTTGGCATTCCCCAGAAGGGAAATTGATATTTTATGCCTAAAAATAACGGTACCTGCCATATGACCGCTTAAGAAAATCTTGTTTTTCCCGTAAACGGCTTCAACGATTTTGATGAAGATTTTTGAGAATTTTTTTGTTGGTATTGGCTATCATTTGATTAGAACCACATATACGGGAAAAGTCTATTAACGGGAACTTTCATATAACGGGTTTTTTTAATTTTGGGCTTTTTCCGTAACGGCTCCAGGGATTTCTGTCAAATTTATATTTAAAAAGATCTAGATAGCAAAATTAATTTTGCATATCAAAATTTTGAATAACTTTTTTTTTCTAAAATAAAATAATTTTTGAATTTTTTTTTTTGAAAAATCAATATTTTTAAAACTAATGAAAAAAACATTACTTAAATTTCTACAATTGCATGTATATTAATAAACTCTAAGAAACTGCATACCAAAATTAAAAAAAAAAAAATTCAAAAAACTAAAAATAAAAAACAGGATATTATAAAAACCGGTCCTTCAATTTTCGAAATATTTTTTTCATAAATTCCTTGTTATTTAAGACGTGTGATGGCGTACTTCTTTTTTTACTAAAAACCGTTAAGTATTGTGGGTTTGATACTTTTTATAAGTTTAAACTGTGCTATTTTCAACGTAAATGTTACTTGTTTCTGTCAGGGGTCTTGCTTTCCAATATAATTAGGCGCATAAGAGCAAGAACGTGCGACCCAGTCGTACCAATTTTTTATAAAAGAAACAATAAAATAAATAATAAAGTCTAATTATGAAATTTTTTATTTATGGATCCTCACAATTAGCAGGGGGCAGGAATGAATGAACCTTCATTGGCCAGATTAATTACGAGCAAGAATGAATGAACTTTCATTGGTCAGATTAATTACGACACGTAAATCTCTCATTTCCTAAATAAATAGAATTCAAAAAATATATAACGTCACGCTCTAGAAAGATTGCGGATGGCAGTGGTCAGTAGATAAGGTATTTGCTTACTAACCCAGATATGGTGAGTTCGATTCTCAAGCTAGATGCGTCCTTTGATCTTACGTGAGAATATGTTTACCTAGTTCTTAATCTATTTCACCAAAAAAGTTCCTTCCTGTCATTCAAATTCTTCTAGCAAATGTGGTTCTTAATAAAAGTAATAAAAAACCGTTAATTGCGCGCCGATTAAAAAAAATAAAAAAAAATATCTAAAAATATTGAATGTTCCTCAACGGTCATATTGCAGGTAACGTAAAACCAAGCTTCAAAAATTTCGAAGCTGTTAAAAATCTTAGATCATTTTATGTCATTAAATGACAACCACTTAAGAAAAAACTATAAGTAGGTACATTAGTCTGTAACTGGAAACATGCACATTACCTACAACATTTTTTATCTTCCACTCTCTAGACTTATAAGTGCTGTTAAGATACAAGTTATTACTCAATCATCTTCATCGTTAAAAGTTCTTTCTCTGTTTTTTGTTGTTTTTTTTCGAAAAGAAAATCCATTGTGATGTAACTTAAAGAACACAAACACTACAACAAAAACTCAAGTGTTAATAAATAATAATATATAATAAAAAGTAATAAATTTAAGGCTCAAAGAAAAATTCTATGAAGAAAATAATTAAATTGCTATTTTCCAATAAGATTTCTGCTAATACCTATAGATACATACATAGATACATTTTCCTGGAATCAAGCGAAACTGCTAAAATTTACGAGCATTTATACCTCATACAGGTGCACATCTGTTAGATTCAAGTCTTCTATCTGCTTCTGTCATTTCATTATTTGCTGTTAACTGTCATTGTGTCAAGTGTATTCACACACATAATTATGCCCAACCACCCATCATCATCATCTACATCGATGTATCTATCTATCTGTAGCTGATGGATGAGATTTCTAAATATTTGCAATAGGCCGTATCGCATTTTCTACTTGTGCAAACAGAAAGAGAAAATGGTCCACTGACCAGTTTTTTCTTATATTTCAAATTGCAAGGTGACGATATACAATAATCCAAGGAGATAACTGCATGCGGCATGCATCTTGTCCACATTAACAAGGTTTCACCTATTTACGTTTCGTTACGACCATGATAGCCTTGGCAACATTTTAAAATACAACAAAATTCAGTTTTTCTTTTTTGTTTGCTTTATTTCAGTTACATCGATTAGTTCTCGAACAGCTGACGTCGTCCAGTTAACGACATCACTCTTGGGGCAAGCAAATCAACGCGGTGCTCGATAACGTGCTTTGCAGACTTAACGAAGTATCTGAAAGATACACTGAAAACAAAACAAAAATAAAAAATTAGCTTTCCACTTCGACCATTCGTCCAAGACTTGAGAAACTAGGTAAATCTTCCACCTTGACCATGGCTCCACTTAGTTGCTAACAACCAGCGCGTAAAGACGGTCTCTGAACGGTGTTGCGGGCATTGAAAAATCCAACGGAAGTGTCAACACTTTCATATTCGAAATCCAAAACGTTCGATGAGAAAAAGAAATAAAAAGAATATCTATGTCATCGATACGTTTATGTAAATATTTGAACGTAAATTTTTAATTAATATCCAAGTCAGGATCCAAACCAAGTGTGTCGACATGATGCATATAGTGAGGCACGTCAAAAAGTGGAACTATTCAAGTTCAATGTGTTTGAATTCCAAGTGCCTTAGATCGTCAGCGAATGACGAGGCGGCGACGTCGGAGACAACAAAAAAAGTGACAAATAAACTGGTCAGTGGAGCAGCAACAGGATCAAGACCCGTGGCGACATCTATGTCTATTGTGTTTTTCTCCGCGGTAATTTTACTTTTAATTAGCGTGACAGATGTGCGTGCGTCAAACAGTTACGATGTGCCGACGACGCCGATGACTCCAAATGTCATTCACTCGCCCGCATCCCCCGCCGTCGCTGCCGCCACCCCCGTAACCGTTGAAGAAAGTCGAAATAAAACCGCGAATAACGGTAAATGGTATACGAAACTGTCAACCGGCAATGAGCTATGGGATGGCATAATCAAGGATTGCTATCATCGGCCGATGATTTCGTGCTTCCAAAAGAATGTTTATACTTTCCTAGATGGCGCTCTTGATTCCAGTGACGTAAATGTGACAGGTCGTTTGAAATTGTACAAGAACAAGGTGGATTACACCAAATACACTGCAGAGGCCAATGAAGAACGACATAATCATCATATCGATGGGGAACATTTGGATACAAATGAGATTCCGAACGAATCGAGAGCAGGTGAGTAACGTTTACATATGCGATGGGGTTCTAGTGAATTTTTATTGCTTATTTTGCATCTTTCTTTTTTTTGTATCTGCGGTGAATGGTACTTTCACTTTAGTTTTCTGAACGGATTTCTTTTGGTTTAATATACAAATTTCGATTTGGGAGTAGAGATGAGCTGGAAGAGGAAGTATCTTATTACGTGTAGAGCATGGATAACGAGTCTCGCAGCCGGTACAGGCTTATCAAGGCAATGATCACATGTTAAGTGCGGTGGAAAGGTTACATATGTGACATGTTTTGTATATATTTTAATGTTTAATTTTTTTGCTGCCTTGGGACATCAGAAAGAGAATTTAAATTTGATTTTTTTTTATATTTTTTTGGGGAATTACTTTCGCCAATTTGGGACTGATTTTTAATTTATAGGTATGTACATTGTCTTGGTCGGCAAGTAAAGATTGACGAATGCAGTCAGGGAAGTCAAATGAGAAAGAAAAAAGGCTTTGTACCTTGCTTTTACTTCAAATCTTCCAATATTCAAAAACTTTAAAAACTTTAAACTTAAGAAGAGCGATTAAAAAAAAATATTTTTGAATGGAAATAGTTGTAGGAAATTTAATTGTTAGCTATCCATATTAAGCATCGATTAGTTTTTCAAGCTCCAAATTGGATATAATTCCGTTTAAGGGTAATTCTCCTGATGATTTGTTTTCATTTTGTTCTTTTTTAAACGACGGATTTTATGATCCAGGTTCTAGACTGGGACCACAACTTTCCCACTTAACTGATCCGTTTAAAGATCCTCCTCTTTGTTCCACCGGGTTGACCACAGAAATTGTTAGCAGGCGTCCCGGTCGTCGTTTGTTCCATGTCCAAGACCAACTTAATATAGGTGTCGATGTTGATCTAGTTCGCTTTGTTAATAATGTCATTTGAAAAATCTTCCAAATGTCCAATATTATCAGCCCAGGATGGTCAACTGCCATGTAAGCCTTCTTTCCTTTTTTGCCCTTTTCGCTGAGTTTATCAAGTAAGTCATGCACCTTATCAATTTTTAAGTGAGATTATAGGGACTATAAGGCAAGTTTAGGATTCGTGAATATAACACAAATTAGATAACAATGAAACATGGCATAACGATCATAGAGAAATCTAAAAAGTAATCGGCAAAAAATGTTTGTCTGTCTGCCTGTCTGTCAGTATGTATAACGAGCTGCCGACTGAACGGCTTAAACGATTATCTTCTCCAGGAGGGAAATTGAAATGTTATGTTTAGGCCTAAAAATAACGGTACTTGCCATATGACCGTTTAGGAAAAGTTTATTTATCTCCAAAACAGCTCCAACCATTTTGATGAACATTTTTGAGATTTTTTTTTGTTGGTATTGGCTATCATTTGATTAGAACCAAATTTACGGTAAAAGACTATTAACGGTACCTTTGATATAACGGTTTTTAAATGCTTGGCTTTCTCGGTAACGGCTCTTAGGATTTTTGTCAAATTTTATATTTCAAAAGATCTAATTAGCCAAATTAATTCTGCATATCAAAATTTTGAATGCCTTTTTTTCTAATTCAAATTAATTTTTTTTTTATTTTTTTTTTTTTGAAAAACCAACATGTATTTTTAAAACTAATAAAAAAAACATTATTTTAAATTTAATAATCACATATTTATTTATAAATTCTAAAAAAAACTGCATACCATAATTCCAAAAAAAAAATCAAAAAACTAAAAAAAAACAGGATTTCATCAAAATCCGTCCTACAATTTTCGAAATACTTTTTTCATAAATTCGTTATCATACAAAACGTGTGATGCCGTACTTTTTTAATTTTAATCGACAATATGACCGCATAGTACGTGCGATCCAGTCGTGGAATTAATGCTATCCAAATTTTTAAACGCACTGAACACACACATGAACATTAGGAGATGAGGAAGAGGTGCTAAAATGGCAAGAGAAAACCTCGCCGGGTAAACTATGCAAAATTCGTGTTGTTCGCCTAAAAAAATAATCTCTCTCTCTTGCGGCACGTTAAGGGCTCGAGGACTAACTGATGAGATATTAGGAGTATTACGGTTGAAACTTTTAAGGTGAGAAGTGTAACTGGCTTACTCGAGTGAATATTTTTTTATAAAAGAACCGATAAAAAAGGATAGACATCAAACATTGCGTCGGAATTCGAGAGGGGCAATTGTTTCAGAGATTTTTGTTTTCGTTTCAATATTCCAATCTTTTGTATTCCATTGAGCAGGTGTAGCGATGCTTGTGAGGCATTTGCCCTGAGGTGGGTGTTATACTCAAGTTTTGGGCGTATATACGCTTTATAAATTGCAGCAAGGTCAGAAAGGGAAAAAACTTCTTACATCGATATAAAATACCTGAGCACTTAGTAGTAGTTTTGGCGATTTCAAGTAATGCTCGTTCTAACCAAGTATATATATTTTGTGGGTATCAGACTTGAAACCATCCACTACAAATTGAACGGTACAGACAATAACTTCTAATCCGACGAACAAGAGTATCATCGATCACAGAAGGCACAAACAACGAGTTTGTATAAGTTTAGTTCCTTGCAATTGAAATTGGTTGTGGTCTTCTCCCTATTATGTACTCTTACAAAAAAGAGTTTTTCTTATACACCGTCGCTTGACGGGAGGTTCGATGCCAAAACATTTGTGCTCATTCCCTTGTTACATTGCTCACGAATGGTTTTCATTTCCAAAAATGTTTTATGGCATCCTTGTGGGATCTTAACAAAGTCCTCCTCGAGTGCTTGCCACATTCATAGTCAAAAACAAAGATTTTGTTATGGCACTTTAAAGGCAGCTTTTTTATGGCATTTGGGCAGTACCGATATTGGTTCTCATTAAGTAATCATTATTCAAAGAACATCATTTGTGGTTTGTTTTCTCGATCTGGTGATCTTTTTTGCGATTGTAGCCGCCCGACATCAAACTTTTGTACAGCATTGCCTCTTTCTCTCGTTGTTCGATATATCACCAGATATACACTCCACTTAGAAGACAATGTTAGCCCTTTGGAACATAACATACAAGTAAGCCATACAGGAGGTAGTTCTTCAGTTCCTTTAATCGCAGCACTTAGGCCCATCTGTTTGACAGTTAATTGATTAAGAAATCTTCTTGCACTTTTGAAATGCTGAGATGTGGTGATGTGCTGATCAAACATTATCAAAAGGCGGTGTCATCCATGTTGTGCTTTCACATACCCTTTTCTGCTTAGCTTGGCTAAAAGTCACTACGAATAATTATAATGTATGGCAATGTTTCTGTATGGAGGAATATGCACCTTGCAAATGTAGGCTTATACTTCGTCCCTAAACATCTTCTTCCACCGCATCCAAATAGGTACACTTTTTTTAAGTTATCTACATATCTATCCTTTTGTCCAGTACATTCCTCCGCATATCATGGATAACAGTTCTAACTCCCTAGGGTATAGCCTCTCCCCTCCTCGTTTTTTTGTCTTGGTCTGTTAAACATTGTCTTTTATTGTGCTGTCTTCATTTACATTAGTTTTGAAACTTAGGGATTCATTAGAGTCCTTTGATATATTTACATTTTTCATAAGTTTTATTGGATTTTTTTTACTTTTACAGTTACTGAACTTAAATGTAAATTAAATTTCATAAGCCCTTATACGAAGTTTTTAATTTTAAAATTCTTCTTCGTGTTCCTGAAACTGCATTCACAACCATCCCCCTCCTTCCAGCAAAATGTCAAAGTTGTGATCACGATTGCAGATTCTGAGACTGACTTCGATTAAATTCGCTTTGAGATCAAATGCTGTTCTTGGCCTACCAATTCACCGTGTCCAGTTTTGTAGTAAAAGAAGTAATTGACTTAGGCCATCGGAATTTTAGGATATACATATGTAGGTAGACAACAATAATTTGCAAATGCGCCATGGATTATGCTAGTATTAACTTCTATGGTGTTTTTCACATTCGGCTGACGTTGTGTCAGCTGTCACTACTAACCTTATGTGGTTGTTGTCGGCCTGTGTGCATTGATTTTTTTTTACTTAAAGTCATTTAAAATGACTTAATTTGTTCCTTCCTTCATCAAACTTTTGGGTTTCTTTAAACTGATTCTTTTAGCTATAAAAAAACACACATGCTTTCACTTTTTTCAAAAAACATGAATATTTAAATAAATTATATTTTGACAAGTTCATCGAACCTCTATTATTTCGAGAGGCAACGAAAGTTGCTTCGCATTTAATTATCTCGAATTAATCTTATGATGAGTTTTGACCAAAGGTTATGAAATTTTATCCAGAAAATCAAAAAAAGGTGACAGTTTGAAAAATCGTTATAATTTATCATCCTACGTGGGAAAGGAGAAGAATAAAAAAAATGTTGGTGTTTGGAGAAACTTTACCTTGAAAACTATAATTTTTTTTTTCTCACTTTCAGCTGAATCACCCATTGAGGAAGTAACGAATGCACTTTACGGCAAAAGTGTCAAATTCGTTATGACACATGACGTTGAACTCAAACTACCGGATATGGTGTTCGATGGAGCTACCTTTAGAATATCACCTAGATCGTTGGAAGGAAATGGTGCTATTGTTAAATTGGAATTGATTCCGAAATCGGATGAAGATTTCGTAAATGCAGGGAAATTATTTATCAAGAAAAAAATTCGTAAGTAAAGATTGATTTTAAACGCTCATGATAATATATTTTCAGCATTTTCTGTATTCTGCGATTGAGTAAAGAAAATTATGAGAACTGTCTAAAAAAGAGTTCAAATTAGCTTTCTTACCCCAGAAACATAACTGTCACCTCTGCGGAAGGCAATATTTTGAATGGCTTCATTAGCAAAAGATTATGCAAAATATAATGAAAATTGTGGTTACATAAAATATTCGTTAGTCCGAAGAAGAAATTTAATTTTTTTCTTTTCTTCTTTAAGTTATGCACATCCACAAATTGTTAAACTGATTAACCATGGTGTTTCTTAGAGTCAGGCTGAAGTGCGCTGGAGGCCCAGCTGGTATATTTAATTATCAGCTATAAAGGGTAATTCATTAAGAGCTTCCTGATTTTAAATTTAAATAAAACAAAGTGTGTGTGAGATATCATCGATATTTTATTCGTTTGAAAGGCCGATCGATGGCATTATATAACATCGTTTAAATGTCCGCCATAGCTTCTCTTGGTGTCGCGCATCACAAATGTGCAGTTTTCTATTAATCAAGTTGTGGTCTTCGAAAGGCCTAGTTCTTGTGAGCGACGCGAAATCGGCTGCGTTGTACTCTCACTGACGGTGGCAATATTTTCGACAGATCGTGAATTTGTTCGACGAACAGGTGTTGGTTGATTGTTTACTGAACCACAGCAGACTCAAATTTATGCACCCACCACACTGTGAATAGTCTTCTTGGTACGACGATTATGGCAACCGTAAAATGGGCTAAGCGCTTCAAACGTTGCCCGAACAGAACATTTTTTTTAATAAAACAATTTTATCATTTGCACATATTGCTGAACGCTATATATCCGTCCATAGAGATATGGCAAAACAGACTGAATAAACGACAACCAATTTGATAAAAGTAGCTTCAATAAAATGGTCACCATTAAGTGTCAAAGATCAGAAGTCCCTATTGGAAGACCCTCTATTACAGTCCGATCGTCGCCATACAAGTTCTTCCATAAATACCGATATCTGGCCGACCCCATCTTGATATAAGTTATTAGTGCTTCTACTGATTGTTTTGCTCAGAATTTTTGTAGCATTTATGGAGCAGATTTTCGTTCAAACTTTTAACAATCAAGTCGTCTTTATTTGACTCTGTTTAACAAGATTCAGTATTGTAATAAGCGGAGGGTTTTCCCAAAATTTTTTTTCGGTAAAACAACTGAAAAAATAAAAAAAAAATAGAAAAATTGTAAAAAACGGCAAAGCCATTCTCAATTGATGAAAAATTATACATATTTCACACCATATATTATATACAAACATATATGTGAGATAAGTAAAACTCTTTAACTTCTATAATTCATTGTGAGCATTCGTTAGTAAAAACATTTTTTCCCAAATTGCCTTACCTGCGGGAAATAAAATAAATTGCAACGAACATAATCTCTGGCCATGAAAATCTAAAAAAAAGTGCACGTGACTGTCACGCAATCCCTGACAGAATCTTTGTCCACACACACACGATCCTTCTTTATAAAATAATTTATTTAAAAAAATATTGTGTGAGACGCAGCAACTCGACTTTAAATTATCACAACCTGCTGGCGCAATGGTAAACAATCGACTGTGTTCTTATACATAAAATTTGATATGGCTCAATTATTGTTAAAGGAATGCACTCTCTTTCGTTTTTTGTTCAGTTCTCTATATGGTTGTCGTATTGTGTTTATTGTATTATGTGCGGTCGTAGTATGTTATATTTAAGAATGTCGTTTGTTATGTTAATGAAAAACTGGTGCTTATACAACCTAAAATTATTCATCTGACCTTGCTTCTAAAGATTCGGAAGAAACCGAAAATCAGTCGAATAATCCAATCGAAGAGATGTTTATAAACTAATTTATCAAATATTTGAGAGACGCTAACCAACTCGTAGGTTATTACAATATGCTATGGATTCTAAATATATTATTTTTTTATAGATTTTAGCTGGGAAGAAGCATCATTCTTCTTCTATAAAACGAATTTCGTGAAGATATAACCCGACAAAAAGAGCATTACAGGTCGATGGTTACCATATTTTTAGCCCATACAATATGTGTTTCCAGCGGCGGAATGACATTATTTTCCAATTATCAATTGCCAAGTTTAACTCCGCACGAAAAATAATTCGATAGTCAAAATGGCAACCAGAAGATCAGTCTTAAAATTGTCCTTGTTTTCTTAATTCAAAGCCGCATTTTTCCGATGGCATTAAGCCTCCGTAGTGCAGAGCCGTAAAAAATTAGCTCTATCTTCGAAACAGAGTTATTTACAATTAAATTTCTTCAAATCCATGCTCTAGTTCAAGAATAAGACAAGACAAGACAAAGTAACGACGACTAATTGAATACATAATTTCGATTATTGGTTAATCAAAATTTCTTTTTATGTTATTAGCCCCACATACTACGCTTAAGATTATAAAGACCTTTGTCGATGGCATTCTATTACTAACCCAGGTGTTTTTTTATATAATTTTATTTACGCTAAGCGCATTATATTCAATGTAATGAGTTGGGGCTCCTTTAAGATTGGAAATGGATTGAGTGAAAGTGAACACATATCTTTTATAAAAAAGCAGTTTAAAGACATTGTTTTGTGGTTAAAGACGATTAAAAAAAAACAAAAATAATGCCTTCCCCAATCCTAAAATCTTCTTTTCCTTAATGCTTCTACAAAGGAAAGACCAAACTTACAAATAACAAAATAATTAAAAAATCCATTAATTACTATCAACATCGAAAGTCAATCCACTTCAATTGAATCATTATCACAAGTTCTTTTACACCCCAAGGAATCATCAAATCAAATAGCCATTTTGTTAATCCAAACAAATCATCTTACTAAATCTCTTAAATAACTTTTTTCCTCTTACCAGAAAAATTCTTGAGAAGCAAGTTGATGCTATCGTTCCTCGCATTGATACTCATTTTAAAAATCATTAAAATCAAAATATTTTGGCTGCTTCCGCTAATCGTGGGCGTGGGGACGGCCAAGAAACTACTTCTCAAGTTCCTGCTATTCCTCTTCCCGGCGTTATCGCACCTCTTCAAGCTGTGCTCGTACTACCAACAGGAATACCACACCAAATACCATCACCATCATCATCTCATCAACCACCATCATACGGTAAGTTCTTAATTCTTCTCTGAAAATGAAAGTTTTTATTTTTTTTTTTTTTTGAAGAAATGCGTTGGTTGTGCGGTGGCGTATGCGCAACTTTTTTTTTTTTTTTTTTGTTTGATGTTTGAATGATGGAATTTACGCATTGTGCGTAGTCAGACCTCTGAGGTCTGTGTGAATGGACTTTTGAGGCTTAGAATTAGGTCACTGTTTGTGAAGATTTTTTTAAAGAATGACAAAGAGGCTCTTCAGCGGAAAACGATAGTGACGGATGTTAAGCTTAACTCGCTGGGAGTTTTGCACTCAAACAATGTTTTGACTTTGTTGTGGTTTGGTTTTACGTTTTGTTTTCTTTTATTTTTATTTTGGGTGTGGAATTGTAAAATATTAAGTGAAAGCTATGCTATAAGCTTAGGTATGCTAGAAATGAGGTTTTAATTAAGTCGGAGATAAATTTACTTCACACTATGGTGCAAGGTCATGAAATTGAGACAATGATGTTATGTTTACTTGATGTTCATAAAAGAAAAGCTTTGAATTTTTGGTTTGATTTTTTGACATGGCTTAGTGACTGTCATGTGTGGTTTTGTATTTAACACTGTATGTATGTATTTTGGGAAATTAAAATCGTCGTTGTTTATTAAAGAACTTTTATGTCTTAGATTTTATAATCTATTTTTATTAAATTGTGTCAATTTTCGTTTCACAAAACAAGGAACATGTACATCTCAAAAAATTAGCCATACAAGATGTCCTTCAATGTTAAGATTTGGTATATTTCCTGCGGAGGAATTACTTAATAAAGCATTGGCTATTTCGAAGTCCATTGATCGTTTGACATCTCTCAAGCTGGTGATGCAATAAAAGGTGTGGAATATCGTCAGGCCTTATTCCCCCCACTTGAACATTAGCTAGCCATTAAACCACCGCAAGAATATTTTCCAAAGTACGAGCTTCTTTTGTCAGTAGGTCATTTGAATAAAATTGTCGGCTTTATGGTCACTGCCAAAGTAGTATAGGATACACGTAGTAATTTTCCTGGTGAAGGGAACTGAGATTGACTACCAATTTTTAGCAAGTTACATGAAGCCGAAGGTAAAATATTGAAAAGTGATTGTGGGAGAAGCATCATTGTCTTCTCTTGAAAGAATTCCCAATAGAAACGATAAAGAGAAGCATAACTATAAAAGTTTCTGAACGAATCAAGTGATACTATCTGGCAAAAAAAAGGCGAATCATTTATCTCTATTAAGCCAAGTATGGTGTCATACCAAACCATAGCATACCAGACATTAAAGTGGGGAGTGTGGAGTACAAAAGATGTTAAAGAATGCTACCAACGCGACAAAAAACAAATGGCGTGGTATATTCACAAAGCTAAGGCGGTTATTACTCAGAGTGGTTCAGAGACGTTGCAATAAGGAAGCAAAAAATGAGAGTGTTAAAATTCAAACGAAAATACGTAGAGTATTTATCAGCTGAAAAGAATATCTACAGGAACATGGACAAAAGCGCAATTATTTATTTTTTAAATTGCCGCTCAAAGAAGGAAAAATGATTCAATCACCAAAATGAATTAATAATGCTCAAAGCTTATTTTTGGTGGACGAAGACAAAATTCTTAGCTGAATGCGAGGTTTCCTTGGCAATATTTCTTATAGTTGGACCTTGCCCTGACATCTTATTGGGAAAAGTAAAAAAAAATTAAATTAATTGTATAAGGATAAGTACTATACAAGATTTGGGAAAAGATGGGTCTATACGGCTCACGTTTCTAATATCTAAACTAAATAGTTGAAGAAATTATTCTTTCTATCACTTACACCGGGAATGGTTGTACATAATACTAAGAACATTTAGCGGGTATAAAATGGCAACGTGCGAAAAATAATACGGCTGCCTGACGGCCAGTGCGTCTTTGTTACGGCAAAATAAAAAGATATGTAGTCCTGAGTAAAAGAATCAGAGTGGGAAAGCATTGGAATTCCTAAAGAGATTTGCTGGTTTAATCGCAGTCAGTGATTATCAATTCTGCTCAATGCACCGTGGCGACAAAGAACGGAGTATAGAACCAAGAGAATCTAATATTATCAGCAAATACTAAGATCAGACATGCTACCCAAAAGTGTCAAACGTACGTACTTAAATATACTCTGTCTAAATATTTTGTTTTATTAACTTAATGTCATAATTTTTTTGCTGATTATTTGGTTAGAAGTATGCACCAACTCATTTTAAAGATGTAGGCCGTAAAATATGTGCTTGTCGTAATGGGTTTCTGAATCATCGACCAGAGATATATTTGCTGATATATTCTGTGTGAATGCCTGAACCAAATTTTTAAAAACTGCTTGTTCCCTCTCAGTGTGGCTATATGAGAAAGAAACCACCTAGGCAAATTGGGTTGGGTAAACCCAATCAATCTTCCAGAAATAACCCAACACACAAATCGTTAATGCAGAATGTCAATCGTGGTGTCCATTGTGTTTTTGTGGCTCGTAGCGCATTCCAGCTGGAACGACATGTCGTCAAGGTCCAAATGGTTCATTTTGTGTTAAAATAAATTGGATGTCAATGTTTTCTTTAGTGCTCGCTATTAAAGGTGCCTACCTCACCAACGCCAGCGGCGTAAGACCCACACCAAATGGTAACTTTTCTAGGATGCATTGTCGCTACTTTTGTTTCAACCCTGTTGTTTGTAATTCAAATCCTCCTTTACGACTTTTTACCGATTTTGATGAAATTGCTTGGCGAGAGTACGATAACTCAATCGACAAAGTTTTATGAGGGATTTGTATAGAACAGATATTTACAAGTATTTTTTTACTGTTAGGTACGATTATTAAAAAGTAGGTTTGGTAAATTTCAATTTTCTCAAAAATTAGACAACACAAAAATATCTAGTTTCCCGTGTTTGATTAAGAAATAATATGAAAAACAAATACTTGAAACAAATTTACTAAAAATGTCGGTTTGTAGTAAGTTTGAAAAGTTAATTAAAGATATTACTAAACTTTAAAACACGTTAATGGAAGATATTAGCTTGAAAATAACGTACGTTAAATAATTGAAGGTCTTTCCGTGTTTTTTAATCACCCCTACCGCGCAAATGGGAGGAGAGCCCCCTCCTATAGTTAACAATGCTTTTATCAAATTTCGTATAAGCCTTTCCGACGATTTTTCTATCTGTTTTGCATATAAAAAAACTACGAAATTTTGAACATAACCCGCCTGTCTGTGGCTGATCTAATTTTAAGTATTTTAGGTTTATCTTAAGTCATTTTAAATTTATTTTTAGTTTATTTTAAGTTAGTTTTTAAGTAGTTTAAGATAGATTGAGAAATCGATAGTCACTCCGTTTTTTTATTTTCTGGGTAAAAAATAAAAAAATAAGTTATTTTGAGGCCGAAAGGCAATTAAAATTAAGTTAGAGATTAATTTAGAGCGCCCGCATAGGGCCAGTAAGTTAATTAAGTCGATAGTGTTAGCTAGTTTTAAGATTTGTGTCTTCAGCTAGTATAGGAACATTTAGTAGTATGGATCTACATTTTTTTCCTTTTGTTAAAATGATTTTAATATTAAGATTCTAATATGTGTGTTCATTATTCTTCTCCTCCATTTTGATCAATATTTTTAGTTCTCAGTAACGGTCCATTAGATTTGTATAAATATTTTTTCCAAAAATATCAAAATTTTGAATAACTTTTGTTTTCTTTTTATAATTAATTTTTTGAAAACTATTGTTAAGACTTTCAAAATTTTCAAAACTATCCAAAACATTTTATGTTGAATTTTATGATTAGCTGTTTTTTTTTTAATTAATTCTGCGTATCAAAATTTTGAATTTTATTACTTTTATTAAAAAATTCATTTTTTTTCAAAACTAGCCACTATATTTTATTTTGAATTTTATGATTAGCTGTATATTTATAAACCCTAAAAAACTACAAACTGCTAAGATCTCAAAAAAGGTTTTTTTTTTCAAACTAAAAATTAAAAACAAATTTGTATCAAAAACGGTCCTACATTTGAAGGTGTACTTGATTTTTCCTTAAAAAAAAATTTTGTGTTATGGTTTTGACATAAAAAATTCAGACAGTTATTTTTCTACATAAAAGTAAGATATGTATTTGTTTCTGTCGAAAATCTTTCCTCCCAATGTGATTAGGCATATAAGAGCAAGTAGTTGTGATCCAGTTGTATCAATTTTTTATTATATAAAATGTTATAACTTATGTTGAAAAAAAAATATTTTAATAAAAAAATCCTTCTCAGATCGTTCCTCCTTGGCATCATAGTGAAGGAACATCACATCTACCAAACATAGTTCATTCACAACATGGCCCACCCCATGGGCATGGACATGGCCATGGTCCAGAAATCATCTATGCTGATCCTCCAAAAGTTCATCCATCAGTTTTTCTACATGGTGGACATGGACATGGCGGTACAACTCATGATGATTATGGAAGCAATGATTGGGTTAGTTCTGGACCTGGATTAGGATCAGAGTAAGTAAGATGTTCGAAAAGATGTTTCGAAAAGTTATATTTCAACGGCGATGAAGGCTTTACCGAAACTTTGCTTTTGCCTACATACTCTTTACGATTTTACAGAAATTTGTACCGAGCTTCTTAAGAACTTTAAAGAAATGGCAATGTTTTGAAACATTGAAGAAGGAAATTGCGAAATTTAATTATGCACTTCTATATGAAACTATATTGAAAACGAAAATTAAAAAAAACAGAACATTGAAAAAAATAAATTAAAAACACACTACTAATATAATAATCTCTTAAATTATTACTCTTGTAAAGAAACTTCTGCGATATACTGCACAATAAGCTGGCAACTACACTTACATAGAAATTTGCCATATACATATATGTTCATTTTATGACAAGAAATCTTTAATGTTAGCCTAATTTAATATATCTAAACATTTTTGATTTTCCAAATTAAATTTCTTTTTTCTGTCTTTTCTTCTCTTCTCTCACATTCTTACAACATCATCATCAAAACACATTTTCCAGATACATCAGTGACATAAATCG
The DNA here is from genome assembly GCA_963971375.1 of Platycheirus rosarum. Taxonomy (NCBI): domain Eukaryota; kingdom Metazoa; phylum Arthropoda; class Insecta; order Diptera; family Syrphidae; genus Platycheirus; species Platycheirus rosarum. Next base: position 116,872,305 of record OZ020509.1, on the reverse strand, counting down.
TAGTGCCCAAGTTGATGGCAACTATTTCAAACCAAAACCCGAAGACGCACACGAGTTACACGCCTGGGGCTTGGGCACAACAAGTGATCCACTTAACCAACAACAACAACATCCACCCCCACAACAGTCCTCTAGTCAAAATTATCAACCATCACACCCCTTTTCAAACGACCCTCAGAGGTACTTTTTCAACTTTCACCTTTTACTCACACTCTCTGTCATCTTGTATGAATGTCTTACACATTTTGTATATTAAAATTCTTACAGCTTCGTTCAGGGCAAAGTTCGGATACAAGGCCCTGTTTATGTGCCCCAAAGAAGTTCCAATGTTGCCCAGCAAGCTTCATCACAGACAGCCGCACAAATTGCTGCACAATATGATCCGAACCGGAACAAGCAGATCACGGTGAGTTCGAATTTTTTAAATTATTTATGACATTTTTCCAACATCAATTAGTAACAACAACAACAACAACAGTGTCATTTAAATTAGCACTTTCGCTTGGATAACCAAACAAACGCTTTCGAATGGATTCATCTTCTGTTGCTTGTTTATGGCTTTTATGATTTAGAAAGCCTCTGAAGCCTCTGACGGGTGTCAATGTATCATATATTTGCATGTCAGTTGGATGACTTGAGATTGAAAAGTAAATTCATTGATTTTTGACTCACAGTTCCTTGGTATGATGAATAAGTTTCAATGTTTACTTATTCATAAATTGGCTAAATGATCCAAAGGGAAACTCTAAAGTCTTTCACGCATACAAAATAACGATGCAATGCATGGGGTTTCTTGTAAACTCTTAAAGTTTAAAACTCTTAACCTGTCGTTTGTTTCAATTTAACTCGAGTTTGTTTGACTTCAGTTTTTGAGCTGTGAAGCAGAAAAAAAGTATTTAATTGTCAATGGGGTTGAGAGGCACCTATCAAATCGTAAGTTTTGAAGGATATATTGGGTAACAATTATGGGGAAGTATTGTGGTAAAGGGACTTCATAACTTTCTTGTGGGTCCCGCTAAAAAAAAGTTTGACTGGATTTTTCTCAGGGAAGGCGAGAGGCACGAATATTCTCATAGTCATTCAAAGAACCCCGAACTGCATATTAATTTAAATCCATCAAAAAAAAAAAAACATTTAGATGATACTTCTTAGCCTTTACATTTTTACTTGCGATTAAAGGTACTAACTATAATGAAAGTTATGGATTCGTGCAAAAAAAATCTAAAAATAAAGCATCATATTACGCGATGATAGAGAAGTCGAAAAAAGTTGGTCCGGAAATTCCGTCCATCAATCTGTCTGTCTGTCTGTTCGCACCTTAACAATCTAAACAGATGGAATGATTTTTTTTCAAACTTGGTATTTAGTATTTATTTTGTGTTTTTCATTTTTTCTCTAGGTCGAAAAATAGCGGTACCTGCCATACAATTTTTAACAAAAAGTTTGATTTTCTGGAAAACGGCTCTAACGATTCTGAAAAAAACTTTCAGGGTGCTATTTTTTTTACTACAATACATCTTTCAGTTAGAATGAATGAATTCCACGACTGGATCGCACGTACTTGCTCATATGTGCGGTCACATTGTCCAACAAAATTTAATAATATGCACGGCTGGGTCGCACGAACTTGTTTTTATGCTAGATAGTTGCTTAGTGGCTGCATATATGTACATATGTATATATTAAAAAAAAGATTTTTTTTCAAAAATTCTTTCATTTTTTAATTAGCTTAAGAGTTTTCTCGGAAAAACAAAGTATGCAATAAAAATTGAAAACTAAATGTCTATCAAGGAAAAAAAATATTGAAAATCGTTCGACCAGTTTTTATTAAAAGCCGTTTTTTTGAAAAACGAATAAATATTTTAAATTTTTTTCTGGTATGTCGTTATAAGGAAATCTGTAATCTGGAAAAATTATTTAAAAAAAATCAATCAACTCTTTTTCAAAATTTTTCGAGAACCAATTTTTTTAGAAAATTTGAAAAAAATCGAAAAACATTTTTTTTGGAAAAATTTGAATTATAAATGACTTCCTGTGTGCAATTTTATTGAAATCGGGATAGTTTGAAGTTTGAAGATAATCGCTTAAGCCGTATACAGAATTTTTTTACCACTAACTTTTTTAGACTTCTCTGTGATGGTTATGTCATGTTTGATTGTTATCTCAATTTTTTTTTTATATTCACGAATCCTAAACTTGCCTTATAGTCCCTATAATCGCAGGTAAAAATTGAGGTAACAATGAAACATGACAAATTGACAAAACGATGAAAGAGCATGCCTAAAACGGTTAGTGACAAGAATTTCAGTCCGTCTGGCTCTCCGTCTGTATTTATAAATATCTGAACTTCTGTAGCCTAAGCGTCTAAACTCTTAAGCGACTTCAAATCTAGTAGGTGTGTTTCTTTGGGCATTCCTCAGAGGGCTTTTTTGAAAATTTTATATTAAGGTCTCAGAATAACCGTACGCCTTCATCGGCTCATTGGATTTCTATGAAATTTTATTTATGTAAAGATCTTAGAAATCAAATTTATTCTACATAACAAAATTTTAAACAACTCTTTTGTTATTATTTATTTTTCATTTTTTTTTTTGAAAATTTAATTCAATAATTTTAAAATTAATTAATAAATTTCATTTAAAATTTAATGATTAGCAGTATGTATGTATATTAATAATCTCTAGGAAATTGCTTACCAAAACTAAAAAAAAAGCTTAACCAAAATCGGCCCTTCAATTTTCGAAATCCTTTTTTTCATATTTGCATTATTATTTATTCATTTTAAATTAAAACCTAAGTGTTATTATTATGACAATTTTTATAAGTGCAAGCTGCGCCATTTTTGTACGTTAATATTTTTGGTTTTTTTTTTTTTAAAGGTCTAGCTTCCCAATGTTATTTGGCACACAACAACAAGTACGTGCGAGCATATAGAACCATTTTTTTTTGAAATTTGTATAAAAGGTTAGAAATTTGTAATTAAATTAAAAATTATCAAAAAATATTTTAAAGTTAAACTGTGTGCTAATTCATAATTATTTGAGTATTGCTATACGCATGATGGCCATTTAAGCATATCTTGTATATTTATTCAACACCAAAGTGTTAAAATTATAAATTACATATGATGTAAACACCAATGTCATGATACTCAAAATTTTCATCTCCACTACGCGGATATAGCGGCACCAAAGCGCTGTACAACGTTAAGAATTAAACTTTTCCTATACTACTTTTTCATCATTCCATTAGTGTTGAAACCAACTCCTTAAACGGTTTCCTAAACGAACGAAATCTGATAGAACTCGGTATCAAGCTCCTTCTTTATTTAAAATGTAATCAATTAGTTTCAATGAACCTCTTATTCAATGGGTTAAAAATGTCAATTTGCATTGTCTTTGGGTAGTTTCAAAACTAATAGTAACAAAATAAATTCTTTTGTTCAACAAAACCTCGGCTTTGTCTCCGACACTTCCTCACCTTTATCAATTATCGCTCTTTTCTTTAGTACCCGCAGCTTTTTATATTCTTTTCAAGATTCACAACTCTCTTCTTCGAATGTGGAACTGCGATAAAGGTTTATTTAATTCCAATCTTGCCAGCATTGCTCAATGGGTACTTATTAGCCGTATGCAATTTAATGCTTCAAAAACTCAATGCCGTCTAATGTGGATAAAGCATAAACAACCCGTATAAAGAAACTATTCATAAATAGCCGCACCACACGAATGTGGAATGCTTTAACTGGCTTCCCTTCCTTCCATTACCAATGTGCACCGGTACCTCTTTATTCTTCTATTCAACTTCCCTGTATTAAGTCATAAGGTATTAATTATCCTTGAATGCGTGCCAATTATAAATAATAATTATTATTATAAAAAAATTTGCAGTCAGATGTCTTTAAACAATAAATGTATGCCCAAAATGCAAATGCACCCCTTACATGGCGTTTGTTAATTGTATAGAATCGCTCGTAATTGCCAAGGCATAGAACCGTTTTCAAAAGTCTTCCTTCCAGTATCGGAACGCATAAGGTTATAAAAGCCTAATGGCTTACCGAGATGAGGTACTTAAGTCATTAAATCACGAATGCATATTAAATTAGAACGAAATTTAAATAAACAATCTTTTATCTATTAAGCACCGAAAACGACCCATATTGTCTGCAAATATAAAACTCATAAAAGTATGCAAATTGCAAATAAGAATAAAAGTGAACTACGACCTTGAAAGAAACTTGACTAGACAATAATAAAAAACAATTTATTAAGAAGCCAATGCACTTGAAACAAAGTGAAAAGAAGATGCAAAACTGCAATGAACATACGTTTTGTATCAACAACTTTTAAAGTTAACTACAACAAGAAGTACAATATACAAGCATGACGTACGAAGTATCAACTCTCCGTCGAAAATCACCCATCCAAACCACAAGACCAGCGAAAGTGTGTCAGGTAAACGCGTGCAATTTCTCGCAGAAACTTAAGCTTGAAGTATGGAAGCAGTAAAGAAACACTCAGTACCTCCGAGTAACATGATGGGCGTCAAGCCACGCCGCAATAATAACAAACCATCATCTTTCAGATGTATAGACACAACCAACTTGATTCGGTTTGGTTTTTGATGCAAGTTAACTGAAGCAAGACAATCTGACGGGGCGTTGCGTTTTGGCATGCATTTATATGGAGATGAAGAACCTTAACGTTAAAATAAATAATTTTCCTCTAATTTCCGGGAAAACCATCGGATTTAAGGTTTTCCAATGCCCTTAACAGGAGCTATCTATCTACCCATAATTACCTAATATGGAAGACTGACTTAATAAATATGCACATACATTTTCATTGCATAAAAGTTCCCGAATTGGTTTGAACGAAATCATCTAAAAACAGTGTTGGATCCCCCAAGGAGGGGGGGTGGTCCATACTCGACGACCCCCAATGAGCATAGGATGGAAACAATAATATTTTTTTTTTTTTTTTTTTTTACAGCAGTATTTTCATAACATCAGCGGAAAAATTTAAACGCCAGTTTTAAGTTTTGAGAAGTGTGAATAGAAGAGAATTTTATTTGAAAATCGAAGGCACAGGTTAAAAATTATAAAAAAAACCTTTAATCGGAAATAATTTAATACGAAATAAGTTTGGTTACCTACATCTTTTCAAATAACCAGTTTTAAACCATTTTAAATTTAGTTACTTCAATGCAAGGTATGCATTCGTTGGATACAAATTGAGATAACAATCAAACATAGCAATTCCAGTTATTTTGACATTCTACAGATAAATGTTTTCAATTATTTTTTTTTAGCTCAACTATTAACGGTACCTGCATATAACCGTTAAATAAAAAGTTTGTTTTCGTTAGGGCAACTGAGCTAATTTTTTATCAAATTTCAAAATTTGATTCAAAATCATCTTATTTCCCATACAAAATCTCATTGTGAACTTATGTACCTCATTTCATTGCAAATTAAGTGATGATAAGTCAAACACGCCTTATTTGAAAACAATTGAATTACAATTGAACACGGTTCTGTAACAAATGTCAAAGTGTACATTATAAAAAGTCAAAGAAGAAAATAAAAAGGTAGGAGGGCACGACTGAAATAATAGACTGACGGACAGACATTTCTTGTCACTAACTTTTCCAGGCTTCTCTATGATCGTAATTTCATGTTTGAAAGGAGATGACCCATTTCTGGGCCCATGGCGTACACCTATGAGACTAGTATCAAATGAAAGCTTGTATTCAGTTCTATCTATCTGCAAAATATTTTTGAATTTGGCCTTGGGGATTTTGAGATATTTGAGCTTGAATTTGAACATAGGAAATGGGAAAAATCGGACTTTTTTGCAAATAAATACGTTTTTTTCGAAAAGTATAGCACGTAAAATGATGATTGAGGTATCATATGAAAGATCTTAAAAATATCTTTCATTCCATGTGAAAATCTTTTTTTCAAAATACCTTGTATTAAGAATAGAATAAACTAGAACTTGTTTGAAAAAAACATTTTCGATTGACATTGACAGCCAATATCTTAAAGAAACCAGTGATAACCTATACTTTGCACCATTGCAATCCTTAATCGCTTACCTTTAATTTCATATACAATTTAACTATCATTCTATTCTATAAAAAAAATTAAAACAAAACAAATGTTCCACAGTTATTGCATTTTTTTCTGTTATTATTTTTTTGCAATGTTTTTTTTTTATACAAAAACAAAATATATAAGTATGTATTTTAATAATTAAAAAAAATTAGCTAGTCCTCGTTAACGTCAATTAAAATGCCATCCAAAAATAAAGCCGGTGTTATGCTTATTGTTTCCTGGTGTCTAGCATAGCCTAAATACCATAAAATGCTCATTACATGAGCGCAACAACCGACAGTTCTCATTCCAACGAGATAGTTAAAATAGTAAGCTTTTATTGCGTTTTTTTGGTATTTTGAAAAAAAAGATTTTCACATGAAATGAAAGATATTTTCAAGATCTTTCATATGACACCTCAATCCTCATTTTACGTGCTATACTTTTCGAAATAAACGTATTTATTTGCAAAAAAGTCAGATTTTTCGTATTTGCTTTTGGAGATCAACTTCAAATCCAAAAATCTCAGATTTACCTTAAAATATCGATACAATATTTTGCACACATAACCATCATTAAAATACCTTTCACTTTATACCACATTTGTATGTGTACACTCCATTACGAATATGAGCACACCCCATGTCTGTCCAGAACCAAGTTTTACCATGTTTTTTTGTGTTTTTGTGGTTAAAATCAAGCTTTTTATGATACTTTGTTACTATATTATAGATCAAATTAAAGGTTATTAACTGACAGTTACAGTGGTAGAGATATTAGCTGCCGAATGTCATTCAAAAACGTTTTTTTTTTTAAGTTTATGGTTGATTTTTTCGAAATATAAGATATTTTGAAAAATGTTTCTTACATAGGATTAAAGATATTCTAACTATCTTTCATTTGATACCCGAATCATTATCCTATGCGCTATATTTTCGGAAAAATACGTAATTATTTGCAAAAAAGTCCGATTTTTCCCATTTCCTATGTTCAACTTCAAGCTCAAATATCTCGAAATCCCCAAAGCCAAATTCAAAAATGTTTTGCAGATAGATAGAACTGAATACAAGCTTTCATTTGATACTAGTCTCATAGGTGTACGCCCTGGGCCCATGCTCCATACAAAAATGGGTCATCTCCTTTATCTCAGTTTTCTTTATTCAGGAATCCTAAACTTGCCTTGTTATAGTACTTATAATTGCAAGTATAAAAGTGTCAAAAGAAAATAGCAAACTTAGATGAAAACACTTATTATGCAAATTTCCAAATGAATTTGAAATGAATTGAATGAATTGAAAATTTGACAGAAATCCATCCGTTACCGAGAAAGCCAAAAATTAAAAAAATCGTTATATGAAAGGTACCGTTAATAGACTTTTCCCTTATATGTGGTTCTGATCATATGATAGTCAATAGCTACCAACAAAAAAATCCTCAAAAATGTTCATCAAAATCGTTGAAGCCGTTTTCGAGAAAAATAAGCTTTTCCTAAACGGTCGTCTGGCAGTTAACGTTATTTTAGGCCTAAAAATAAAATTTCAATTTCCCGTAGGGGAATGCCAAAAAATCACCCACACCAAGTTTGAAGATAATCGCTTAAGTCGTTTAGGCTGCAGCTGGTTATACATACTGACAGACAGACTGGTCTGGTACACAGGAAACAATCGCACTACATGCACACACACACACGAATGAACATGAAAATGGGAATCCCAGAATCAACCATAGTTTGTGCCTGTCTGTTATCTGAACTGTTAGTTGTAAAGTAGTCGTCAAACCAACAACAATTAAATATGAAATTCAGTGGTAAAGGTTGTTTTAAAGAGAGATTTTATTTAAAGAGAAAAGTACTTATTAAGGAACACATATTAAAATCCACAAGTTTTATTTGTTTCGCATTCGTAAATTGTTTAAATCCCACATGTATGCTTCTTATTAAGCTGCATTTGCTTATAAAGGTGATGTCATTCCAATTATTTTTGAAATCCCTGCATAACAGAGGTAGCTCCACATATGAAATTTGTTGCCACCTACATGTTTGGTGCTTGTACCAAGGAACTTCTTTTTCTTTAGAAGCTCGATAAAAAAGGACCAAATTTTTGTATGTATGATTCGAAGATATTTTTGTTTTTTAATAAAGAGATTTATTATACCTTGATCATACATATACAAATCATATATTCCCGTCTTTTAATTTTTAAGTAAAATTAGTACATTTTGTATATCATTTACATAATTAAATTTAATTAAAAGAAACCATCTTTCTATTTCAGCCTGAGCTGTCTGCCCAAATGAAAGAGGCTCTGCGAATCGAAGCAGAAAAACGAATAATCTCACAGCAACAACAGATTCTCGAGAAGCAACCATTTATCCAAGGTGGGCCTGTAAGTACTTGGAACAAAATTATTAAACAAAAATCTACCCTTCACAATGTCCATTATAAAATCCTCTCTTCACCCTTACTAGCCCATCATGCCAAAGCACTACGATGAATTCTACACCCCGATTCTGGATAAAATTGATAAAATACTTGGAACTCTTGGATTCGTGGATAACCACTGCAAAGAACGTCTCACCTGCAGCATGTACAAGAATCCAATACGTTTCAGTCCCCATAGCAACTTCCTGTCAGCTGAGCTGAGTCGGTAAGTGCTATTCTCTATAATAAATCCCAATGACCTAACTCTGTCAGCTGTTTGCAAGGTGAGGTAATCCCTTCGTTGTCGTTGGTCGTGGTAGTGGTCGTGGTCCGATGACCAAACTGATGGGACGCTACGGACGTGAAGTATTAAAGTCCAAGGTCAGTTGTTTGTAAATTGCTTGATCGCGAAAGAATGCTTCCAACAACCGTCACTTCCAAGGCAATTAATAAGAATGGCGCATGAATAATTTAATTTTTACACCTTTTCAGCTGGAAAATGTATTTTATGCGCAAAAATAAACTTTGGTAAGAAATTTTCATTTTGTCGATTTCATTTCACCGACATGTACTTTGGTCGGTGGAGAGTACATATAAAAACGTTAAAAAGGGAAAAAACGCTTAAATAATAGGAAATACAAGAATTTCTAATTTTTCCGCAGAATTGGGTTTTTCATGTTCCACTCCACAGAGCATTTTTGTTTTAACTTTTAACCCAACTTAAAGCAAGTAAAGGGTTTGAATATATCTTGGGATTCTCTAAAACGTTCAGTGATAGTGTTGGATGGATAGTGTGTGAATTCTTTTGACTTCCGGTAAAAAAGTTTGCATATAATTATACGGAAAAAACCTCCGTTTGATGAGACTTCGAAAATAATATTAATTGAAGAGTTAAGGGGATGTTACATTCCCCCTGGACGAAGCATGAGATTTGAGGTTTAGGTACGCATAAGACCATGATTGAGATGACCATGCCCTCAATATGGCGTTAGCTGTTGAAACTACATGCCGTTGGTATCTATATAATCTGATTTGACCAGCAAAGTTGGTACCTAATCATCAACTTATAACAGTGCTTCCTTTTGAAGGTGATGTCCTGACCGCGATACATTATTGGATGCTATTGGCTCTTATGTGAATTTATATTGTCCCACTTCGACAATTTTATTTGCTGAAGTACTCATTCATTCAGAAATCGGCCTCAGCGATGAAGAAGATGAAAATTACGGCCAGAGCGGCGACTTGCTCTAAGTACCATTCAGCTAACTCCTAGATCAGTTGATTTTTTTTACGGTTACAGGCCGAAGTGACAACGCAAAATCGCCAAACTGTGGGGTGAGCGAAATGCCGAGTTCTTGTAAGCGACGCTTAAGCCTTGCAGACTCCCCCCGGAAAGCAGTAATATTATATTATACTCACTATTGGAAAATCCCATCTTCGACGTTGCCACGACTGCTGCGAGGTGTGTAGGTTTCCTTTGCCGATGCAGGAAATTTTTCAAACCGTCTGATCTGGCTGAAGTCCATTAAGCGTATATTCGTCCAAAACTTGAATATTTTTCCTATATTTTGGAAGGTGCTCCAATTACCTACTTGAAACACGCCCGCTGTGCTTAACCAACATTAAAAGGGTAGCCAAAACTTCTTTTTGCGACGGCCAATTTGAAAAAGAACTCTTAATACCTTGAAGAGGGTGTGGTAGTTGGATGGATTGTCAATGCTGCCCTTTTTATACTTATATAGATACATATATCGACAAAAACTAGCTGCTGTGTAGACGCATTTTTTTCTGGCCATCAATTTAGTTGATTTCAATTCCCTTCTTATAAAGTCGAGTGTCATAATTTTGGACAAAAGTTAAAGTAAAAAAAATCATAAAAATATTCACAATACGCTTTAAATTTGTTATTTAATTTTGACTGCTTATATTTATCATACAAATAGTGTTTCTTGTTCGTGGTACTTCAAACATCATTTAGGACACTCCTCATGTCCAACTATAAACCTGACAGATTAAACCTAGGAACAAACTTGAAAATCGAATCCTCCTCACAGTAAAATGTTGGACAAAATGAATGAGAAACTTCATAATGTAATATTTGGTTGCTTCCATTGAAAATGAAAGAGAATACCGAACTACTTGCTCTTAAATTGTAAACTCAACTAAATGAAATAAGCAACATCAGCAACATTAAAAAAAGAGTTATACTAAGGAGTATTATTTTAAGAGCTTGAGAACTTTAAATAATAATACATGACAGATATATTTTCGGGATGAATTTGACATAAGAAAACGAGCTGGCCGAAGCCTTAGCTAAAATTCACAAACTTTAACCTGCTCAGGAATACCAAAACAATAAATGAATTGCATCTGATGCCGTTTTATTTAGCTTCTTGATTTCTCAAAGACGTCGACTGCAATCCTATGTACATGATAGAAAACCAGCAGTTTCAGCAGAAAATATTTATGATCTTTAAGTTTCCATCTTCATCAGGGGTGTTCCTCAAGGCTCAATACTAGGACCTCTTCTCTTCTCGTTGTATATAAATTAACTTAATCTACAAGAATGCTGATGACTTCCCGTACTCCAATTAATCAGAAGTTGGCTTCTTGGTTTCATCGAAGACTATGCTAGCCGATTTAACCTTGATTTGGATTTTTTTTTCAATCTGGTCCGTAAGAAATGTACGGCTTCTAAGCCCAATCAAGTCAAAATGCACTTTAACCAATAACACATTTTTACATTTCACATAATTTCCAAATATAATGTTAAACAACTCATCAATTGAATATGTTCTCACTGTAAAAAGTTTTGTTTTGGTATTTTATTTTTTCAATGTATCCCATTGAAATATTGCATTTTTTGCTTAATCTTCTTCCCAACTTATTGTGTAAAGAATTTTTAAAGTGTTGCATTATCTTGCCCCATATTGTCTATTCCAAATTCCACTTTTTATTTGCGATTATAGGGACTTGGGACTATAAGGCAAGTTTAGGATTCGGAAATATAAAAAATTGAGATAACAAACAAACATGACATTACGATCATAGAGAAGCCTAAAAAAGTCATTGGCAAAAAAATGTCCGTCTGTCTGTCTGTCTGTCTGTCCATCTGTCTGTCTGTCAGTCTGTCCTGTCTGTCTGTCCGGGTGTATATCGGTTTTCAGCCTAAACGGGTTAAGCGATTCCGTTCAAATTTGGTATGTGTGTATCCTTTGGCATTCCTCAGAGGGGAAATTGAAATTTTATTTTTAGGGCAAAAATAACGGTACCTGCCATAAACGGCTCCAACGATTTTGATGAAAATTTTTGAGATTTTTTTGTTGGTAGTGGCTAATATCTAATAGGAACCAAATGTACGGGAAAAGTCTATTAACAGTACCTTTCATATAACAGTTTTTTAACTTTCGACTTCGGTAACGGCTGAATGGATTTAAATAAAATTTTATATTTTAAAATATCTAACTATCCAAATTAATTCTACATACAAACATTTTGAATAACTATTTTTTTCTATTTTTCATTAATTTTTGATTTTTTTTTTTTTTTAATTTAATACTAAATAAAAATATTTAAAATTTTTAAATTCAAAAAATCTGCATAACAAAATTACAAACTAAAATTTTTTTCAAAAAACTAAAAATAAAAAACAGGATTTTTTTCAAAAACGGTCCTTCAATTTTCGAAATACTTTTTTCTTAAATTCTTTGTTACTTAAGATGTATTTGTATTGTATTGTAATATTTATTTGGCTCATAAGTGCCATTTCAATTTCAATAAATTTGTTTACAAAACGTTGGATTTTATATATATAATAAATAAGAATAGAATAATCAAATTTAGTTTAACAAAAATGAATTGATTCAAACAATGAAAAGGATTAAAAAGATATATGAAATTTACACAGATTTAAAATATAAAAGAATTTGAGAAGATGTGTGATACTGTACTTCATTTTTACTAAAAAACTGTTAAGTATTGTGGTTTAAACTGTGTTATTATAACGTTAATGTTAATTATTTCTGTCTAAGATTTTGCTTTCTAATGTAATTAAGCAAGTACGAACGACCCAGTCGTGCCCATTTTTTTAACTCGTGGTCGGAATATGTGACAAGTAGAACCTTACAATCTGAAATTATAAGATTCCACTTTACTTCGTTTTACAGTTTGACATGACTTTCAAACAGTGACGCCAACATCACATTGTTAGGTCTTTACTCCAACATCATAGTAAAGTTTTTCTTCACCCAATGAATAAATCTTCTGTTTGTGTTCCAGGTTGCGGAACGTATCTTTCAGATACCAAATAACGCAAAAATAATTCTTTTAGAATAGAGAGTATAAAAACGAACTTCACCGTAACATTTCTGTCACTATTGTGCGGGGTTCTTACCGTTGCAATAATTGTCTAGTAGGTACTCGTGAATACTTTACCTTGTGATGGAAGTTACAATGGATTCTGGAATTTATGACGCACAATTTGTATCTTGGTATCTTCATAAATAGTGGGCGTCAGAGGGAGTTTGATAAAAGGTACGTTGGCATGTGCTGATATGTTGTGTGCGTTAGGTGAATCAATTTCTAAGCTGTCAAAAGTATATTTGTGCATAAGTGGTCCTGGTATATGGTGGGTTGTAAAATTAGCTGACTTAATAACCTACATTTTGTCATCATGTGTCTTAGCGTAGAAACGTTTATTGAACAAATTAATGTTAATTGGGAATTGGAAGCGAACGCTTACAGTTACTTAAAGCGTTTTAACTACTAAGATATAAGATATGCAACAATAATTTTAATATAAAGATGAAGAACTATGAGAATGATTGGTTCTGTCAAATCTAAATTTCGAGGCGACAAACAAGCAAATCGAATTGGTGCTCTTTATTCTTCTAGAAAGAACCATTAATCTATAAAGAGTTGAAGCATACGGGATATACATAGGTTCATTGGGTACATAGGTTGTGCGGTGAAAGTTGATTTTGAAGGGATGGGTCGATTTAAGGTTACTGTAGTTAATTTGGTAGGAGGTTGAATAGAGAATTGAATAAAGATAATATCAGTTATCATCAGTTATTCAGTTATTCAGCTCAAGGGATTGCATATCAATAAGCATTAGATGACTTTTATGGGGTGGGAGGCTCTGCTGTTCATTCCAACGAAGCCTTCTAAGGTCAAAGCCAACGAACCTACATTGAACAAATTCAATGCGGTGGGAGTGTGAGAGGAAATGTGAGGACCAGACATGGCCTGCGTATTCAGGAAGGGGTCGAACGGAGCTTGAGGACATATATATCATCACGTACAGATCAGTGAATTCATTAGTCCAGAGTTTAATAGAACCAAATGCGGAGTTGTAAGTTGAAAGTAATAATAATAAACTGTACGACTGGATCGCACTTACTTGCTCTTATATGTGGTTAAAGCGTCGAATTAAATAAAATTTTATAAATATAAGAAGAACTTCAAAGTGTTCTTCATTTTTTGTGACATTTGATTGTTTGAAAAAAGTACGTTAGAGTTTTCAGCGAAAAAATATTAGTGTTACTTCTTTTTGAAATCGTAAAAACGGTTTTTAAATAAAACGGTTAACTTTTTTAAAAATTATAAAAAAATGAAGAATGAAAACTTTAGCACCTCAATTTAAAAATGAAATTCAAAAAATTAAGTTAAGCATTATAAAAATATCGATTTTTCAAAAAAAAAAATATTAAAATTACAAAAAAAAAGTTTTCGAAAATATTTTAAATTGAAATTACTTAGGCGACCTACATCTTCTTGAATGTCAATTTTCGTTGTAAACGGTTAACCGTTCAGGCTGTAGTCCAAAATATCCACTTACAGACATAAAGACAGACAGACAGAATTTTGAAAGTAACTCCAATATATGCTTCTCTATCATTACGATGAAAAATAATAATAATATTTTTAACTATGTCTGTAAGGCACAATACCTTGTAATGTCATGTTTGATTATTATCTCAAAATGTTTAACCTGCACGAATGCTTAACTTGCATTATAGTACCTATGATCGCAAGTAAGACTTAGTAGACCGAGGTGACTACCCTGCGGGACTCCAGATGTTGCATGAAAAAGATCAAATGATCTAAAACTGACATTAGAAGCTTTGCTAAAGTATCAATTGCTTTAAAATCAACTTCATAACCGTTCGCTAGATAACCAGTTTTCAAAGACGAATTCAACTAAGTAAGTGTAGTTAATCTTCCCGTGAGAAAACCACATTGATTTTGGGGAAATTATCATTCTACACTGAAAAGCCAAAATCTCATAAACAATGCTCTCCAAGAGGAATTTTTCCAGAGTGAAGGGGTAACACCCCGAGAAATTGATTTTCGGAACAAAGCCGTCAGTGGTTCTACAAAGTGAGTAGATGTACAATAGCAATAAGTTACGAGGAAGATAGCTAAGACTTTCCCATCTTTTAATGAGTATCATTATGCCGTTCAGGGGATTGTTGTCAAAATCGTTCATTTCATCAAAAATGAAAAAGGGGTGGACTTTTCGTTGGGCTTTATTCTTGGGGTTCTCTAAGAAACTGTTTAAGGAATTAACTCCACGGGAATATTTATTAAGCTGTGAAATTATATCTATTTTTCTTTTCAATTTTAAGGTTAAAACACGCTTTATTCTTAGCATTATTTTTGCTGATATGATAGAAAAAATGACAGTGTTTCGATGAAAATGATAAATTATATGATGAAGATATGATAAGGGTAATGATGAAGATCAAAGTTTTTCGTAGGTGTGAAATGTGAATTAACAAATGACTTTATTGAAACATTAAAGAATGACGGTTTAGGAATGTCATTTTAGAAAAATGACAGTGTGTATACCGCTTAAAATTGATTCACTAATAAAGCCTGAACCCCTAATGAGAATTTTTCTTAGAATGGATTCTGCAAGCACCTTGAAGCTAAATATGGTGCTGATTAATATATAATGGTTTCGTATCTTATAACATCTTAATTGATTCGGTAATGGTGCACATTATATCGTTTAATGATAGTCCTGATGATGTTTTTTATGAAGCATTAAATATTACTTGCAGTTTGGTGGTAGTCTTACAAAGATACACTTTAGTTGCCCGACAGATGGTTTTGATGCTCAGTTGCCTTCTAAGTCCGAAGAAGCAGTGATTGGTAAGAGTTATTCTTGACTGAAACAGCGCTGGTGTTGTTGACTGAGTTAATATCGGGGTTTAGGTAGACAAAGTTGCTAACTACTTTAAAGTTATAGCTATCTTTAGTGATGTTTTGTCGTCTATTCTTGATGAGAGCATATACTTAGTCTTGCCCACATTGAATCTTAAGCCCATCTTTGCTGCGAACTAACTAGCGGTAACAAAGTCAATTGGCCTGAATCCTTTATGGGAGGTGGTGAAATGGTGTCCAGCAAACTGTGTATTCCGATTGCACCACAAAGGAAAAAGTTGATGTGAGTTGTGATGATTCAAGACTGGATCATGTGTAACCACAAGAGCAAAATACCCTAATTTTAAAAGCTCCCATATTTTAAACCCAGCCTCTTATCTGCCTTCAACAGAATCACGTCCACCCCCTGCTTTAATCCTCTCTTCCCACTAATGTAGAACTAACTCAGCAGACCATTGCTGATTTCACTGCGTCCCTTTCCAAACTCAGAGTTAACAAACTGTTCGAAAACATTCGCTGTTTCTTAGCCTATCTCCACGAAAAACCAGATGATCCCCAATTTCTTAAATACATACGAACAGCATCACTGCAAAATAAAGGGTTTTCAATTAAGGACTTGACAATTTATTGGTCCCAATTTTCGATGACTCGGCCACACATTTTGGCCGAAACGGACGCTATTTCGCGTTCAATATTGCCTCTGAGATCTTCCAACGTAGTCGGCTTGTTGGCATAAACCAATGACATAACGTAGGCCCTAAAAAAAATAGGTGGTCCAATGATTTTCGGAACCCATTTGTAACCAAATCCATTTATATTTTCTATGTGTGTTGGCGTCTTCTCCTCCAGTATGCATACCTATGTCTAGAATTAAAAGCGTTCAACGTCGTTTTTTACTCTTTGCTCTCCGGAATCCATAAAGACAACAACTTCTCATCTCTGCCACCCACCTATTTGTATTCTGGACTCAAAAAGGATATTTCTGATTAATTTATTTCCAAAGAAATCTTTGCAAAGACCATTCCCGCTTGTACCCTTTCCTTGACAACAAAGTTGACAGACAACATTTTTTTTCAGAGGTATATGGTAAGTTGGAAAAAACATTTTTTATATGATATAAACGAATTTAATGGTCAATAATATTACATCAAATGTTAAAACTTGACTTTCGAAAAATAAAACCAATGAATTAATATTTATTTTTTTCAGGGACACAAGCGAACTGAAAACACCGGATACAACCAACCCAACCATCATCCGATTCTATAGACTTGTGGATGCAGCTCGAAACGGACAGGAACAACGTGATTGCTTACGGTTATATTCACAATGTTCTGTTAATACAGAACTTTAGTAGTTGAAATTAAAGGCCAGGTTTATTCAATGCTTGATGAAAAAACATCACTTTTGCATATATATTATAAATGTTAACTTAAAGGTTTGCAGTTCAACTGATAAACCTTGTGATGTATTGTATATAATAGAATGAAGCTTCACCTTCACAGGGAATTATTTGTTAATTTAAATGTAAAAAAAAACAGGAATAAGTTTTAAAGTCGACCTCTTTTTTAATTTATTTTTAATATTTATTATTTATTTGTATGCAGCATTTTTTCTCTTTAAATAAGATAATATATAAGAGAATTTTTAAGGCATTGTATATTTTAAATTAGTCATTTTTATTTATATTTACGCCAAATTTTAATTATTGCTAAATTATTGTTTAATTTAACTTATTTATTGTAAATGTTTAAAGTTTATACATTTAGATGTATGGAAAAGCCTTGTAATGATTAATCCATCGAAATAAAAAAAAAATATTGTAGGGATAATATTTTAAAGGCATGGTGTGAAATAAAACATATTTATTTTACGTATTTTAAATTAAGATAAAAAATAAAAGAAAAATATTTAATTATATCGCAATATCGAAGCTATTTTTATTGTTTTGTTCAAAAAATTGAGTTCTTGAGATTAAGAACAGTTGTTTTCATGAGCACCGCTAGAACGTGGGTTCTCAAAATATTCATCTTGGGGGCAGTAAACCATGGTTTATTTATTCCCCTTCTGGTAAAGTTTAGATAAGGACTCGTTAACCATTATATGGTGTGGCAAAGCCGTCTGAAAATCAACCAAAATGGCACTTCCTTTTTATTGCTTTTTAACATTGTTTCATAGACTCAACATACTAACTTAGATGCGATATGATTGGTGTCATGGTACTTTACTTATTCTTCGTTCAATATTTATACAATTGAAAAAGAAGAGTACATTTAACCACTTTTTTTTGGGAAAAATAGAGCCCCATGCTGCTTTCAGCCTTAACGTAAGCAGCATCCCTTGCAAAAAACTTTAGCCGGTGTTAATGACCCAGTGTTTCTTATATACTCAAATTTTCGGTGCCCAGAATATATATAATCATAAGCAATATATTTCATGAAAAAATTGTTCCAAGAAAATCTCTAAGAGTAATAGCGATTCATGTCTGATTTTTTAAAAAATTGGCTTACATTACCAAAATGGGTGATAACTCTTTCGCTAAATATTACCTCTAAATATGTGTATAATTGAAATTGAGCAGCTGCTGTAAAGAATTGGTCTGAAAAGGATCAATGATTATATTAAATCACAAACGCATTCCAAGTAATAATCTTTTAGTTTCAAATTGCAGTTTATATAAAATAGTTTTATTCATAGATGGCCTTATGAGCTTTTACCCAGGGCAACAGAAATTTCGAAGACTCTCATAAAAGCTCCTATTTTCCAATGGCGTCACACCGTGTGCTTATTTACCCGAAAGCCAATGATGGCTGATGGTTTAATTGACTAGAAGTTTACTACCGGTTATTGAATCTTGAAGTCAATTTGATCAAATAAAAATTTTCAAGTTCAAGTTACATACATATATGAATTAAAACTTTAAAGAACGGCTTCAAGTTGAATAATTTATTTATTTAAAAAAAAAACCCTCTAGAAAACGTTCAGATTTCTCCCGTAGATACCATGTATTTTTGCGGAGTAAATGTAGCCTGTGCAGTAGTCTAGTGGTGACGTAACTCTTCCATATACCCAAAATTCGTTGAGGTTTGGTAGCATAATAAAATAAACTCCAGCCGAGATTATAATTTTAATCATTGAAATACATAAGTCATTAATACAAGGTCGCGGAACAAACATCCTAACATAGAAACATTATTTTTATAATATTAGCTTCAGCCTGCGATTTCATTTACGCACACTGAAGAATAGACTTTGATTAAATGATTTTCAGATTTGAATTAAAAAAACACGTTAAATACATATTTCTCGCACTAAACCGTGCGTGTGTAGTAGTATAATGAATACTTTAACTATTCCATCTACCAAACTTCACAAATTCGAGAATTCCTTGAGGCAAGTAAGAATAACAAAGATCCTCGAACTATACATCATTTCACATTCAAGCCTTTCCCACTGGAACCGTATATTTTCAATCGTATAGTTTCAATCCAGCACCTAACCTAACCTAAATTTAATCCAAATCCATTAAACCGTTGAGGCGTGATTCGGGAACAAACACCCAAACATCTAAACATACAAACATTCACATTTATAATATAAGTAGGATAAGAGTGAAATACGAATACATTTTACTCAATCTTATCGACCTTTCTGAACCAGGTCGTAAATGGCTTTTTATAAAATATTGGAAATGCGAATTTTTAAAATTACCTTATAAAGTATATTCTTATATCTAAGCATTTTTGTTATATTCGATTTTTATTCAAATTGTAATTTATTTTTACAAACTCCACAAATTCGTGTAGTCGTTAAGAAATGGAAGCATATCAAACAAAGCTCCAGCAATGCAGTAATTCACATTTAAGTCTCTCCCACAGGAACCGAGAGCATTTTTTTTTGGATAAAAAGTAGCCTATATTTCAATCCTGCGCATTATC
This sequence comes from Platycheirus rosarum, assembly GCA_963971375.1. NCBI lineage: Eukaryota > Metazoa > Arthropoda > Insecta > Diptera > Syrphidae > Platycheirus > Platycheirus rosarum. The sequence continues at coordinate 116,852,681 of OZ020509.1, read as the reverse complement.
CATCCAAATCCGTTAAGCCCTCGAGGCGTGATTGGGGAACAAACATCCAAACATCCAACCATACAAAATTTCAAATTTAAAATATAAGTGGGAATAAAAAAAACGACAAAACCCAGTATGAACCATTTCATTATATATGTACCTACTGGTGAACACATTGGTGCCACAGAATATGCAACATTAGGCAATTTCTAAAATTCGAAGAATACTTATAGACATTCGAGACGGCTTAAGTACTTTTGCGTATTCAATAATGAGTTTGCTACAGCTTTTCCACCTATCAGGAGCAGACATTCGTTATTCTTATATCAATGCACTCGTATTTATTGCAAGGATATGAGCGTTTAGGACCCAACCGAACGTTGTCTGAGGGAGAAGAAAAAGTAGGTTGTATCAATTTTGTAACAATTTCCTAACCATTTTAGAGTAGAGTTTTTCTTATCCTTCCATTCAAATATTATTTTCGGAACATTTCCAATGGAAATAATGTCGAATTCCAATAATTTTGGTTTTCGACTCTATTTAAATAAAAAGATTTAAAAACCTCTTGCAAGTAAATTTGTCTCGAAAAAGTGCATCTCATGTAGCCGTTCGGACTCGTCGTTAAATTGAAGGTCCCTTCCATTCTTGTATATTCACAACACACACACAGGAATGGTTAAGGGTATAAGTCACTAGGCCTTGGCTCCTGAAGGAGCTGTATCGCCAATAAATTAAAAAAAAAAATATTTAAATGAATCAGCTATTTAAAAGAAAAAGACGAATTGTGAAAAAGGGTGCAGTTTCTAACTTTACATACAAAAAACTCGCACCCACTCTTATCCTATAGTAACCCCAAAAAGGGAGTTTGTAGAGGGGCGCATGCTTTTCAAAAAAAACCTCACATTTTCTAGCTATTGTGGTTTTGAACAGACAGATTCAACGGCATGAGCAAGCAAGACGTTTTGAAGTCCTCTGAATTGGACCCACTTCTCGACTGTAAAACCAGGTAAAACCGTCAGTTCCCTTTAATTTTAATTCGGAATTATCAGAAAAGAGAACCATTTTCCATTGAACCATAGTCCAGTTAATGTGGGTCTTGGTAAATTGCAGTCTTGCCCGTCGATTTTGTAGAGAAATAAATGTCTTTTTGTATAACTCAATAAAATTTCAAGTCACCTCTCCTCGATGCCATGAAAAATAAATTACACGACTGGACCGCATGTAGTTTCTCTTTTGTGCGGTCACAGCGTCGAATAAAATTCGTAAAATATTAAGGACACTCCAAAGTTTTCATTAAATTTTCTGACTTCAAATCAACGAATAATTTGAATGCCATTTTATTTCATTAAAAATGTGAGAAAGTAGGATTTTTGTTTTAAATGGAAACGGCTTTTATTTAACAACTTTCTTAAACAAAAATAACAAAAAAAAAATAATTAAAGAATGCAAACTTAAGTACAAAAATAACCTACATTTAAAAACAAAAATAATTTAAATATTAATTTTTTCAAAAAAAAAAAAACATTTTTTTTTAAATTATTAAAAATACAAACAAAAAATTATTTTAAAACATTTGTATGTTTAATTACTTTGGCCATCTATATCTTTCTGAATATTAAATTTTATTGTAAGCGGTTAAACAGTTCTCGAGAAAGTTGAAGAAAATAAAAACGGTCCTATGACGGGTACCGTTTTTAGCCCCACACCTCCGGACTGATTTTTTTCATAAAAATTCGTTCAAGCGTTATAAAGAAAAAAAGGTTTTACTTTACGCTTATATGGCGGGTCCACGTTCGTGGACGAAACGCAAGATCTGCCGAAAATATCGTCGCCGTCAAAAATGGGAGTAATTTCGAAAAAAATTCCATCATTGCGACTGATGGCTTTACCGTCTATGCACTGTTTAGACATTAACATTACCACGAGCACGAAAACGAGATATTTTAAGTGAAAATTTTCAATGGCTTATGCTAAACATTTATTGGCAATAAATATTACGGGTTCACGGTTTTTAATAATATACTAGCAGACCCGTGCTCGTGTTGCTTCGCAAAGTTTAAAGACAAATTTGTATTTACTATAAAAGTTATTACCTATAAAGGTATATATATGAAAACATTGCTCAATGGGGTACCCTAGTTTCTACCATAAAATGAACCCAAAGTTTATAAATACATGCTTACAGTAGGTATACAGAATTCAATTCTGTTTCACAGAAACACTTTTTAAAGATATATGTAGACTTTTTTCGATGATTGTACATATTTTTTATTGTTTTTACTTGCGATCAAAGGTAGATTATAGCCAAGTTATGCATTCGTGCAAAAAAAATTGAGAAAACAATCAAACATGACATTATAATGATAGAGAAACATTTGAGTTACAGGCAAAATTCTGCCCGTCTGTCTGTCTGTACGGATGTATTTTGGACTGTAGCCCAAACGGTTTGGGTAATCGTCTTCAATTTTTTTTTTAATTTTGTTCTTAAATTTGTATTCTTGAATTATTTTTTATTTAAAAAAAAAGTTGTTAAGAAAAACAAACCGTTTTATTTAAAAACCTTTCCTACAATTTAAAAAAAAATTCACACTGCAATAGAACATTAAAAAAGTGTGAAAGTAAAGCATTGCCCATTTCCTGTGGAGTGATGACCAGCTATTCCACAAAATAATTGAGTTTTTTATTCCTCTGTTCAAGCCCATTGCAAGAGTGCAAGTGCAACTCACTCAAGTGGGTAAAAAAATAAAACCACGCAGCGATCATAAAATCGAAGAAAGCAAAAATACATTTGGGTATACATATGTATAGGTATGTTAGTTACTTGGACTGCACTGGAATTGAATAACTTTAAGAAAAGTCAAAACAGGGAACTTTGAGACCGATAATTAGTTCTATCCTTCTGCTGCTGGGAAATATTACGACATGACTGCCTGCGATCGACTTAGAGAAGATGCCGATTTTGCCTTTTCAGATGAAGCTCATTTTGATCTTGGCGGGTATGTAAACAAGCAAAATTGTCGCATTTGGGACACAGAAAACCCGCACGCATACATTGAATAGCCGATACACCCAAAACGAGTCACTGTTTAGTGCGGATTTTGGTCCAGAGGCCATTTTTCGAAAATGAGCAAGAAGTGGCCGTTACAATCAATGGCGATCGTTATCGGGCCATGTTGAACAAATTTTTGTTCACAAAACTTAAAGAGGAGGATATTGGCAACATTTGGTTTCAACAGGACGGCGCTACGTGCCACACAGCAGAAGCTACACTTGATGTTGGTGAAGCATTTTCAAAAAAAAAAAGAAAAGTTACTTGGCGGAACCTTTAGTATAGTTCTATACTTTAGTCATAGTGTAACATAAATTAAGACAGCATTTGAGAAAGACAAAAAGCAAAAATTTGGAATGACAATAAAATCAAATAAAGCATTTCGCGATTGCAATTTAATTTCTGGATAAAATGAATTTAAAAAGCTGATATTTTTAAAATATGTTCTTATTTATTTATCAGCTTGTATAAATAACAAAAAATGTATAGCTTAAAATTTGCGCTATCGTATTTATTTTATCAAACAAATTTCAAATATCAAATATCAAAAATAAAAATACTTAGGTGTATTCACATTTTAAAAACAATTTTTTTTAAAAAGAAAGTAGCCGTAAACAATCTTATAATAACATAACAAATTTTTTTTCGAATAAATCAGTCGAGTACTTTCTGATATTCTGCTTGACAAACACAACATTATTGTTACTTTATATAATAATATAGATATATAGAGACAAATAAAATCCACCAGAAAATTATTTGGCAACCTATAAAGATCTGTTCAAAACTAAAACATTTTGTAGAAATTCAATGAGCCGTTACCAAAAATGTTGAAAACTAAAAAGAAAAACGGTACGTAGGAAAACTACAAGATTTGATCTTACAAACCATGAACATGTAAATACATATGAAATGGTTGATAATACAAAATTTAGAAAATATGATGGTTTGCCAAGCTCAAAGAAATAATCCCCCAACGAAATACCCCCCACCTCAAAATGAAAATGAAATAACCCCCCAAATTTTGTGAGTTATTTCATGGGTTTTTGGGGACTTATTTCATTCTTTCATGATGAAATATCTTCTCAAATTCAAAAATGAAAGAAGTCCCCAAATTTGGGCTATAAACAGTGGAGTCACATTCATTTTAGTTAATTTACTAGAAAACTGTAAATTTGCCGATGATTTTCAAAACAAGCCTCAAATTGCCTAGCTTTTGTGGTTTTGAACAGAATAGTTGATAAAAATCGCGCGATTTTTGTGAACTATTCCGTTCAAAACCACAATAGTAAGGCAATGTGAGGCTTGTTTTGAAAATCATCGGAAATTTCATTAAAATTGTTAGAGCCGTTTTTGAGAAAAATATACATAATTAATGATGGTGATTCCGAATAGGACACGAAATCTACCACAATACTGCTTCGATTTAGGGCTCCACCTGTAGGGGGGTTCGTCGGATTAACCTCAAAAAACGTATGTAGGTTTTATGGGTTTGGGTCGTTTATTTCCTGATAACGTTGGAACGTAGTATGGATTTTATTTGATGGCTTTTTCTTTCTACATGACAATACTAGCTGAGTTTGTCATCTCATGATATGTTTTTTCCATCACCACAGTGCTTTAAAATTAAACTATTGTAATAAGTGTAATTAGCAATCACTATTCTAATTTTCATAAAAAACAACATATCATCCGACTTATTCTCTTACTTTTATAAAGAACTTTCTATTAAATTGTGGGGCAATATGGTTCATCACATTAGCAATGAAATACGCTAGTGATTTGCATACTTTAATTCCTACCCAAAGTTTAAATGAGATAAAGTGAAAATCATCCACTCTCGAAGGTTAGATGATCCGGGGAAATTCGAGTAATCTGGAATTCCGAAAACATACACCCAGTAGTTTTTCCTAGAAACAAATTGTAAATGTTAGAGCGTTTAGTATTCGTTGAAATACAAAGCTGCAAATTACGCATATCTATAAAACTAACTTCATTTTCACTCATTTCCGGTATAATGGGTTCCTGCAATTTTCAAAATGAAGCGCACATTAATTTATTCGACACAAACATTTTTGATCGAAAAAGTTATAATGCCATTTGAATCCTCAAATTTGCCTTTTTCAATCTATCATCATTAACTTAGATATCTTTGCTTAAGGCATCAGCAACAATTTTTGTGAGCTTGCAAATCCTAAAATGAGCTAATAAACTAAATATATTAATTAGCTCCTAATGACACAACGAGGTAAATGTCAGTGCCACTGCTGTGTATCCAATAACCAATGTTTTGGATGACAATATAGCCAAAAGCTTGCTAACAACATAGCCTAATCAAACAGAAAATTAATTTTGAGCTAGACATTCGCAGCACGTTTGCAACCTGATTTCCCTCTTTGAAAATCAAACGCACATGCCACCGCTATTGGTAGCCAAAGTGACCCGAAGCTCAGAATGATACCTTCCCTGTGCATTTATCCATCACAAAGGTATCCCCAGTGGCAGTGGCATGGTTGATGGATGGTTTGGTTTTCTTTCCTTGTCGTATCAAATGGTTTGATTATTTCATCACCTCCCACCATTTTGCCACCCATCAGCACCTGTTAATGCGTGAGAGAGAGACTTATCGATTGGAAGCGCGACCATTGCCTATGGAAGCTTTATGAGTAACTTAAATTGAGTTGGACACCCAATTTAACTAGACGACCAAAAATGTTTAACAACAAAAACGGTTTGTACTCGTTCGCTGGTCGATTTTGATTGTGGCTTTGATACCCGCGCGCGCATTGGAATGTCACACGATGTTTGACAATCACTTCCAGGTGAAAATCTTTCCATTTACTTATGCGGGACGCAATGACAATTCTATGCGTCGTATAAAAACCACGTCTGGTCAGAGCGGTGAATACATATCCGCTTGGATTGTCTGATAGTACGCTCGCTTCTTTCGCAAAGGATTAACTTCAGACCAAACGGGACCCTAGACATTCGAGACCATGAACAAGTTCGCTGTAGTTCTTTTGGTGGCCAGTGCGATGGCAAGCAATGCCTACACAATGTCAGCCACTGATCTTGGCCTTGGCATTTACGAAGGATGTTTGAAGGATTTTTCGATCGCTTGTGTGAAACCAAGAGCCATGGCATGGTTTGACGAAGCTGTCAAACAAAATGAGATCCTGATAAATGATCAGATGTCGGTAGTGCGGACGGCAGTGGAGGTAGATTCAACTCAACAAAGGGCTGGCGGTGATCCTCAACTGGAGTTATTTGACAAAATCGACAGATTTCTTGCCACCCATGCTCTTAGCATCAAAGCTCCGGAATTTTTCAGCACCGAAGAGGCACGATCGATGATTCCAAGTTTCCTGAGAGACAATCCTTTGACCAAAGGTGCTCTCGTTCCACTTTCAGATGACAATCCGATGGAGCAAGGTAATGTTTGTTGTAGTTTTTATCATTTCAGTGAAGCGCGCAAAATTTTGTAGATCATATGTGGATTTCATTCAAAAAATAAACTTTCAGGTCGTGGTTTTGTGAGGAAGGTCATGCTGCCATTCTTATTGGGATTGAAACTGAAGACAACCGTATTGGTTCCACTTGCCCTCGCCTTAATTGCCCTCAAGACATGGAAAGCCATGACATTGGGACTTTTGTCTTTGGTCCTATCTGGAGCCTTGGTGATTTTCAAAATTGCCAAACCAAAGGTTAAACTTAGATCTATTAAACCTGTAGGTCATATATAACAGAATATCTTTTTCCAGGTTGTCAATTACGAAGTTGTTCACTATCCACACCATGTGGATCACATTGAACACGTCCCACATCATGTTGAGCACATCGTTCCACACCATCTGGATCACCATATCGAACATATTCCACACCATGTGGAACAATACGATATCCCCCAACACTACAACCACATCGAGCATGTGGAACACATTGAACATCCTGCTCAAGGATGGGAGCCATCACATGCCCAATGGGCGCGTTCATCTGTTGAAAACCAAGACGCTCAAGAAATGGCCTATGCTGGTCAGCAGCCACAACAACAAAGACGATAAATCCTTTCGACAACAACCACAATAGCGAACGAGAACACACTCCGACAAAAGGTCCTGCTTAGATCTAAAAAACTAACACCGATGCTTACACAAACGTCATTCCAAAGATTTGCTTGTACGTCTATTTAAATATTTATTTAAAAAAAAAAGAAAAACAAAATAATTTATTGAACACAAAACACAAATTTTATTTATAATTTTGTAAATAAACTTATTTAATTAATTTAAATGAAAACAAACAAATAATTTTACTGACGTGTGTGTATGTTTGTGAACTTTCACTTCTGCTAACGGGCCATATCCGCTTTCAGTTTCAACCGGAAGTATGTGGAGTACGAGTGTGGCATTTCAATTAAGGAATTTGTGAGGTTTTTCTACGTTGAAGCACGTACTTCATCGTAAGCATGATACTCTTGTTGAAAGAAATAAGAATGCCATGGTGATTCTATTGATTTTGTCATCGTCAATTAATCAGTAGAAGTAGTCACGTACCTTATAAGGGACTGCGATTAGAAATTTGTTTTGATTGCTTCGGCAAAGTTGAAATTCTTCGTAAAATGTTGGAGGAATTTCTTAAGTGGTAATGGTAATATGACAAATGAAGGGCACTTGACGGAGTCGAGTGCCGGTGTCGGTCGTCGCATCGAGGAGCTTTGTCATGAAAGCTGATTCTGATTAATTTTCTTCAAACATTTAATATGTATCAGCGCTTAACATGGTCCTTGTGACTTAGGCCTGACCTTGATTTTCAGGGAATTGTGTAGGCTATCTGGATCATGTTTGTTGTCAATAACTTTTTTTTTATATGTGTTGTCGAGATGATATATTTATTTTTTGTTTGTCTCACGCAGATTGTCAACATTGACAGGGAATGATTTGTAAATTGTTGCCAATTTATAGATTTCCCTTTTAGGGAAGGCACATATTTCCTAAACTATGTGTTTATCGCTTCATCGATTCCTGTCAGTTTCATGACAGTAATGTAGGCAATGAAGTAAAAGAATTAATATCTAATAGATGTTACAGAGAAAGGATTCCAAAAATTAACCCCCAACTAACTATTTAACTTTTATAAGGTTTTAAACAAGCTATTTTCAGAATGCTTAAAAAGCAGTAAAAGGCTTATACAAGTAATTTTGTCGCATACTACGCAAGCTTTTTAACTTCTATAAGACTTTTATTGACAGGTGTTACATCAGCAGAGAAATGTAATAGGCTTAATTAAGAAAGCCATCTTATGACAGCTAAATATGCTTAAATATTGTTTGATATGTTATAAAAAAGCCTTACCCAAGCTTTTCCATGACAGCTTTATAAACTTTACATTTATGAGCTCTCATAACAATCTAATATCGAAAAAAATCGAAAAATTTGGAGTTGTTCATCAATCTTAGTTAAATTTTCTTTGTTTTGAATTTCTTGAAAACAAATTTCAACGTTTTGATGGTACGGCCTGCGGTTGGTGGTGCAGTGCTGCAGTAGATAAGATGTTTGCTTGTCAAGCGAGTGAAGCTAAGAAGCTCACAATAAATTTGCCAGCGAACGTTAAGGCTGTCATGATATCTCTATACAAATCATACAGTTTGATGACATAATACTCTAGCTCACAAATTTCATGGCATTTAATGTTTAAAATTATATTCTGACATATGACTTATGCGACTAAGCTTTATGAATGCCATCCTGTCGTTCCAATGTTGCACCACTTCTTCGAGCATACCCTGTCTTATTTCGTCAAAAGTGCGTCTAATATTTGCTTCTAAATAATCAATTGTTGCTGGTTTATCAGCACAGACCAGAGTTTAGAAGTATCTCGCCAACAATGAACCAGGTCGCTAATTCACAGATCCATTTCTGGAGATGATTCCGTCACTAAACGTTTGGTTAAACAAAGTGATGATTGTACACCATGCAACATGTTCCGCCGTACTGTTGAAACCATTTCTCCTTCAAATAATTGCCAAAGACATGAGGAATAAAAATAAATTGCACGACTGGGTCGCACGTACTTGCTCATATCTGATATAAAATAAAATTTAAGAAAATTAAAGTGAATTAAATGCTTTAATTTATTCGATTTTTGTGACTTTTGATTGTTTGAATAAAGTACGTTAAAATGTATTAGGTGAAATAATTTAAACGGCATTTTATTTCTTTAAGAAATGTTAAAAAGTGTCCATTTTTTTTCGAAATCGTAGGAGCGGTTTTAAAATAAAACGGTTTTTTTAACAATTTTTTTTTAGTTAAAAAAAATAATTCAAGTGTTAAGCACAAAAATAACATACATTTAAAAACAGAATTAAAAAAAAATTCACCTACCCGTTTTCGAAATATTGATTTATCAAAAAACATTTTTTTTAAATTAATAAAAACACAAAAAAAAATTTCGAAAAAAAATAATGCGAAATTACTTAGGCTCCCTACATCTTCTTGAATATCAATTTTGATAGTAATCGGATCACCAGTTTTCGAGAAAGTCGAAGAAAAAAACCAGTCCTATGGGAGGTACCGTATTTAGCCCACCATAATTATTTTTGTTTCCCCCAAAATATAATGCTTACCTACAGTAGAACACTGATTTTTTTTCATAAAAATTCTTGGAGCCGTTTTCGAGAAAAATAAGCTTCTACATAACGGTTATATGATAGATACCGTTGATTTTTGAGCTAAGAAAAAATTGAAAAAAACTCCTCTGTAGAATGTCAAAATAACCTTAAGTTCAAAATTTTGAAAAATATTGGCCCAGCCGTTTAAGCTGCAGTACAAAATACATCCGTACAGACTGACAGACAGACAGACGGACAGAATTTATCCAGCAACTCAAATATGTTTCTCTATCATCGTAATGTCATGTTTGATTGTTATCTCAAAATTTTTGTTTGCACGAATGCATAACTTGTATTATAGAACCTATAATCGCAAGTAAAAATCACGAATCACTTGCCTGTAGCGTTCACCATTCGCGGTATTGTTTGCATCGGTTTTGGATTTAAGGATGTCTTTGTATTGCATATTTGCTGTTTAGATGAACAATTATGCTCACCGTAAACTTGACGAAGTGCTCTGTCAGTTTGGAGAACAGAGCGCAAATTTTGGAAATAAATTTCTAGGATTTGTTAACGTTATTCTAGTGTAAGTTTTTGCATGGTAATTTGTCAATGTATTCTGAAAAAAATTAAAACACACTTCATTAGTATTACGGCTAGTTTGACAGTCGTTATTATTATCCTAAGTTCTATACGTCAAAGAAAACACCCTTTAGAATAGTAAAGGTGTCATCATTCGTCACACAGTGAAAGGAAAGTTCTTTCAGAAAGCGTTTTAAAAATTTCTATTATAAAATTTTCTTGAAAGTACTTTCATAGAGCAGTCACACTATGATTGGATTTAAGGATGTCTTTGTATTGCATATTTGCTGTTTAGATGAACAATTATGCTCACCGTAAACTTGACGAAGTGCTCTGTCAGTTTGGAGAACAGAGCGCAAATTTTGGAAATAAATTTCTAGGATTTGTTAACGTTATTCTAGTGTAAGTTTTTGCATGGTGATTTGTCAATGTATTCTGAAAAAAATTAAAACACACTTCATTAGTATTACGGCTAGTTTGACAGTCGTTATTATTATCCTAAGTTCTATACGTCAAAGAAAACACCCTTTAGAATAGTAAAGGTGTCATCATTCGTCACACAGTGAAAGGAAAGTTCTTTCAGAAAGCGTTTTAAAAATTTCTATTATAAAATTTTCTTGAAAGTACTTTCATAGAGCAGTCACACTATGAAAAGAAAATACTTTCTGAAAGCCACTTTACTTTTTAGAAAGCAACATTTCTGAAAGTAGTTTCAGGTTTGTTACACTATGAAAGCGAAAATGTTTCCTCAAAGTGTTTTGTGTGGAAACGGAAAACAAGCTCATTAAATTTGCCACCACATATACCGTTGCCCATCTGCAATGCCCGTGCTATTTTGCATTATGAAGCCAACAAATCAATATTTGATATAGAAAAATTACGGACTCAACTACATATCTCGAGCACCGCCGTAATGTAACGCGTATTTCATTGTTTTATCTCTATTTTTTTACAAACAGTGCTCCAGGGAAAAAATTATAAAAAAAAATTAAACACTAAATTGAGCGTTCTTCATCGTGTATCAATTGTCCCGCGCACGCCAGCCGTAGGTATCATTGAAAACGCTTTTGGTATCTCTTCTGCTCGCTAGCGGTGTCTCCGAAAATCGATGGAACACTATTCTGACACGATCAAAAATATCGTTTCTGCCGTGCGAGTGCACAATTATTGTACAGCCCAAAAAAAGGAGTACGCGCGAAAAAATTGCTGACGGTGACATACTTACTTACTTACTTAGGGGGCGCTACAGTTCGGGACGAACCTGGGCCTCAAGTTTCGCACTCCAAGTTGGTTGAGGTCGTCCTCCACTTGAGCGAGGTCTTCCTTGACTGCGTCTACCTTCTGGGATGGAATCGAAGATGCTGCGAGCCGGAGCATTGTTGTCCATTCGCTTTACATGACCTAGCCATCTTAAACGTAATATCCTCCAAAGCCCGTTAACGCAGATAGGGCCAAAAATCCTTCGAAGAGTCGAAGAGCTCGAAACGACTAAGGATATCTTCATCCGCTTTAGATAGAGTACATGCCTCGGCGCCATAGAGCAGGACTGGGATAATAAGAGTCTTATAAAAAGTCTTCTTTGTCTTTCGAGAGAGGGCTTTGCTACTCAATTGCCTTCCTAGCCCATAGAAACAGCGATTGGCAAGAGTGAGAGTGACATAGTTCCTAAATAAACTGGCATTCTTTAGAATTGGTAGACCAGTTGGTGTACTGCAAATAATACAAACGAAAGCTTACAAGTACACTACTGCCTGAGGTAGTATTTATGGAATTGGAATGGAACTGATGGGCATTTCTTGCAGTGCGAGTATTACGCTTGAATTGTTTCAGGGGAGGAATGCAGGGGGGTATTTCACTGAAGTAAAATAGTAAAAGACACGTTACATTATGGGAACTCTCACCAGATGTAATTGAATCCGTAATTTTTCTATAAAGGACCTGGACAAATGCTGTTTTCCATTTACTCGGAAAGAGTCCACAAGTAAAGAACAAATGGAAAAACTTACACCAGAGGTTTTGACAGCGTTGAAGAACACTTCTTAAGAATAATAGCCGTTATACGATCCAGGCCAATGGATTTGTGTATATTAAGATCTTTCAAAATTCTGGCAATTAAACGAATGCGAAAGAAGATTGAGTACAGGAGGAGCTCTAAAACTTTCTGGCAACGTAGTGTTTGCGGCGAATAGATCTGCAAGAAGATTTGCTTTCTGGAGAACTAGGAGCAGAAGTATCATTAAAGACGAGCGCAGGAAGCGATGATGACGAAGAATTCTTTACGTTTTTTTTCATATGAGTACAAATTTTTAGTGCCCTTGAAACATTGCAGTATTTTGTGCAGAATTGTTTGTTTCCAAAATTGTTTTTACGAATGTGAGCATTGCACGCCTCTCTGGCTTGCTGAAATTTGTTCTGGTTTTCCTCTGAGGCGTTGGTTTGGTGATTAAGTTGCACATATATGATGGTGTCTCTCATTTTTATTAGAATGACGAATATATTGGATTGTTGTTGTATGGCAAGTAGTTCTCGATGATAAGTTCGACATGCACTCAAGATTCACACAAATGGTCCATATGTTCTTCCGTACACTTGTAATACCTCAGAATATCGTCCAAATACGTGAAGCAACATTCAAGACCAAAAAAAATTCATCATGATGAAATTAATCGCAGTTCTTGGAAACATTGTCAAGGTTGATAGAAATGTATAGGTCGGTTTCTCTGGACCCAAACAACGGGAGCTAGAATACACCGGAGAGTCTAATGTGGTCCGGATGTGATATACAGTTTTGTGCTCTGGCTTAACCAGCTAGTGGAATAATTTTCTTTTGTCCTTTTTATTGAAGACAAGTAAATGCATCGATGAAGCATTTTGATGAACAGTCTGGTAGGAAAGATAGTGAGCAAGGAAATTTGAACCGATGGTTGACATGCTTACGTCAGCAACAACGATCTTCCAAACGAAACTTCGTCAAAGTCCTAAGTACAAATCTAGAATAAACACTTCATAATTTGTAAGTTTTGAGTGTTGTATCACTTGCAGCGCTCTATATTTAGTCATAATTAGTAGCAAGACGTCATTGGTCGCGCCGCGTCGTTATGGTAAAAGACTGATTGGAAAACAAGAGAGGTCAAATTCAGATAGGAATTGATGTTTTGAACTCTTGTCAGTGACAAAACGACGGCTTACAAAAACATTAGTCATTCGCCGTCATTTTAACTGTTGTACGCGTTTTCCTGAAAACTTCATGGCTAATCACACTTACGTGTGGGCTTTTGATATTTTGAATGAAACGAGCATCATCTTTTTCTCATTGTTGATTTGGATCTGTTTCTTGAATCTTGCCTTCCTCGGTTTTGGGAACGATCATGAAAACTTATATCCGTTCAAAGCTTAGAAACTTGTCTAGTGAAGCTATCAATAGCAACGAAAAACAATGGTGTACTAGAGTTCGGATCATTCTTCCTATTATTGTTCAGGAGAAAGACCTGATTTCGATGTTAAATTAGATTTAAAATAAGATTAAAGACATACTAATCAAAGTCTTCGTAAGACATTCGTCTTTAAAGATTGCAAGAGAACAAAGATGACGAAGAAATTTCGAAGATTTACGGTCACCAATTTCTCGTTCCTAATAAGTTCCGCTGTTTCTTTGAAGCTGAAAAACGTTCAATGAACTTTTTTTTCGAAGTAGTGAACGAACGGATCCTGGGCTGGAATAAAATTTATGATGTCTTCTGCTGTAGCCGTAACATGTGTTGTGTATCAAGCTGCGAAACAACATACTTTTTGTCACTTCATTCGTTATGTGATGTCTGACATGATAAATCTGTCTAAAATGGTGGCAATTTGAATGCAATATGGTTTATTTCTAGTTATGACGTAGTTCCTTTGATTTGATGCTTGAAGGACTTTGGTCAATAAATTGCTCATTAAATTTGTCGTGAATTTTCCTTATAATGTAGCGAGAGTTCATCTTGAAAATCCTGTCCGGAAATTCGGCATGTTGAATTTGTATTAAGTTCATCCTTGTCTTGTTGGTTCTCAATTATAATAATAATACCACAGAGTAATTTTGTTATTATTTCGATACTAAAAAAAATTAACTAAATGGAAACCATTAAAGCTAAAAAAAAAAACTGTCAATGCCCCAAAGTGGTACTAGCTGTCGCCGCATGGTTATGTGCGGTTTGGAGATTGGGAACCCTATTTGTCTAGCTAAGTCAACAAGATAAACTCTCCCTTTGATTATTTTGAGAATTTGATAATAACTTTGAAACCATTTAAGAAGTCAATTGCCATGTAAGCCATTAAATGTCTAAAATAACTATAACAAGGTAGAGCCCAGAATCAAGGTAAAGTACCATTACGTAAGACTACATCTAACTTAATTCATAACGAATGACTGGATGAACTTGATATACTTAACAGAGATATTAACAAGAATACCCTTACCTATTAATTTTCCACCCAAACAACCTTTGTGATAACCCTTTGCGCTTGATTTCTAATAAACTTTGGGCCCAAACCGAAATTCCGACATGGGTTCTGGAAAGATGGCATTTAAACTAATTAACTTGTCATGTGAAAGTTTTAAAGTCATACAATCGAGCCCTGGAATTAAAGTGTGTGTTAACAAAAGTTTCAAATAGTTGCACACTTCTTAGTGCCATGGATATCCAATCTAACATACACAATCACACTCTGTTTGAACAAGCTTATAAAAAATATGCTCGTGCAAATACGGCGTGGGAGTGTTGGTTGGCCCGTGAGACAATGCCGGATGCGCAGCCATTTGGGACGTGCATTTTTTTCATTAAACGGCAATTAACAATGCTGCGTTGGTAAATTTGTTAAAATAAATTTTCGAAATTGATTTCTTTTTATGCGCCATGCCTTTGGCGCTGGCCCTTTACTCTTCGTCTTTTTGGTTCTGCTAAGCGGATCGTCTGCTGAATTTGCAATCAGGGGTCTTCTTTTCACTTGGCAAATGGCTTCGTAAAGTGAAAAGTTTTCCAAAGTGGCTTATTGATTATGTTTTCTTGACCAAACATTCATGCATGGTTAACGGGTATCAGGAGGGTTTGCATCGATTTATTAATACGCAAGATTATTTTCACTTTCGCTCTTCAATATGGCAACATTGAAATCGATGGCAGTGGCAGTTGGAAGGCTGGACATGACATCCAACTGTCAGGGAACTCACTTTCTATTTCATTGGTGTTTTGATTGTTGTGGGTGTCCTGTGACCAATTACTGTGTAGTTGGCACACCGACGATGGTTATTTATTGAGATGGAGTTGATTTGGACTTGGAGTGGCGGCTGGCGGGGATGTATGGATTCCAATATAAAACAAAAGGTTCATTAAATTTTCTAGTGGCGTTTCTGACGGAGTGATTGAAAATAATATCAGGATGGTTGATGAATTGGAAAATGTATGATATGGCAGTTCAGAGGAGGACTGATGTGTTAGTGTGGCCAGAACAATTAATCTGGAAAGCTTTTTTGCTATACAGTTGGGTTGTAACAGTTATTGTATTTATTTTATCTTCATAATGCATTATATATTTTAATTGGAATCACGTAACGAGTGCACTCAATATGAAATCAATTGTCAGGAATTTTGTTTTGAGTGGGAAACAATTAAGAACTAAAAACGATGTAACTTTCAAGATTTTTTAAAACCCTATAAGTTTTACTATACCTTATAATACTCAGACGCTTATTTCGACATTTGTCCTAATCTGGGTTCAAGAGTGAGAGAGAGAAGTGGGGGTTTTATGCAAGTAAGTTAGTTGAAAGAGCGTTATCTTAGTTTAGGCACGATCGAAGGTTTTCAGGGGCAGATAATGGACTATGGACTCTCTTTTAGAATGAGAAATATGCACAAAAACTCGCCAGGTTGACCTGAGTCTATTTGATTCAGAAGTTTTACGTCCACTTTTCTTCCCTGATATATTTTTTACTTGTGATTATAGGTACTATAATACAAGTTATGAATTCGTGCAAAAAAATTTTTGAGATAACAATCAAACATGATATAACGATGATAGAGAATCATATTTGAGTTAATGTCTAAATTCTATCCGTCTGTCTGTCTGTCTGTCTGTACGGATGTATTTTGCACTGTAGCCTTAACGGTTGGGCCAATCGTCTTCAAATTTAGAACTTAAGGTTATTTTGACATTCTACAGAGGAGTTTTAAAATTTGTTTAGTCCAAAAATTAACGGTACCTGTCATATAACCGTCATGGAAAAGGTTGTTTTTCTCGAAAACGGCTTCAAGAATTCTTATGAAAAAAAATCAGTGCACTACTTGTAGGTAAGCATTATATTTTAGTGAACAAAAATTAATATGGTGGGCTAAAAACGGTACCTCCCATAGAACCGGTTTTTTTCTTCGACTTTCTCGAAAACTGGTGATCCGATTACTATCAAAATTAATATTCAAGAAGATGAAGGTAGCCTTAGTAATTTCGCATTAATTTTTTTTTCGAAATTTTTTTGTACTTTTAATATTTTTTTATATTTTTTTTTTTTAAATCAATATTTTTAAAACGGGTAAGTAAATTTTTTGTTAATTTTGTTTTTATTTAGTTTAGTTTTTTTTTGTGCTTAAGTTTATATTCTTGAATAATTTTTATTTATTTTTTTAAAAAAAGATGTTAAACAAAACCGTATTATTTAAAACAATTTTGAAAAAAAATTCACACTTTTTTACATTCCTTAAAGAAATAAAATGGCGTTTAAATTATTTCAGTCAATACAATTTAACGTACTTTATTCGAACAATCATTTCACAAAAATCGAATAAATGCTTTGATGTTGAATTTAATTTTCTGTAATTTTATTCTACAATGTGACCGCATATATGAGCAAGTACGTGCGATCCAGTAGTGCAATTTATTTTTCACACAAGTAAAAAAAAATTACATTACAGATCAAACCGCCAACACCCTAGACTTGTTTATAACCCTCCGACTCTGATTCTGATAAATTCTACATTCGTGTTTTGTCTCCATTAGGCACATTTGACTCTTGCGACATTTTTGAAAATTTATCGACAATAAAATCCAGTAAAAGAAAAACCTTTTGGAAAACCGTTTGGCAATACACCAAAAATGTTCCTTACGGTCTGGGTTTTCTTTGAAGATGAAAGAAACGTTTTATAAAAGATCTTATACTTGTTATAAGATCTTTGGTTTTATTCTATCTGATCTAGCTATGCATTGTTCTATGTAAAAAGCTTATTATCGTCTTAAATATGAGTATTTGTAATTAATTTCCTCCTATAATGCACTTGAATTTTTCAAATCAAGTTCTGAAAGTAGTTGTTAAATTGAATACGGAAACACTTCCATCTGTCGGGCACTGCCGAAATGTTACGTACCCTTAATTGTTTTTTATAGATATTTTTACAAACATTGCTCCAGCTAAATAGTCTGTTGAGTTCCTTCTCTGAAAGAATTCCAATGTTATACTCGCAATGCTAGTAATGCCATCCAACTTCGTACGTATTATCAAGTATATATGGATTCTTAATGTCGCACCACACGTATGTGGAAAACTATGATTGGCTATTCCTCTCCTTCCCATTTTGAACTGGTAAACATTAAAACTAACGATTAAAAAAAATATTATAAATAGAACAATTAATTCGGTGGCCTAGGTCTTTGTATATATAAAAATTAAAAGAAATCTAATGAATTGTAACCGAGAAAAACTAAAATTACAAAAACCGTTATATAAAAAAAGATTATATTCCACAGGTAATTTCAGATAAAACAGGCCCTAAGTTAATGAAACTGTGGGATATTGTTCAGGGGTAGGAAATTAACGCTCTGCAAAAATGCACGGATGCTTTTATCTCAGGACTTAAGAAAAATAAATTGCCCGACTGGATGGCACGTACTTACTCATATGTGCGGTCACATTGTCGAATAAAATTAAAAACAAAGTAACATTGACGTAGAAAAATAACACTATCTGAACTTAAGAAAGTGTCAAAACCACAACACTTTACGGTTTTTAGTAAAACTAGAGTACGCCATTACACGTCTTGTATAACAACCAGTTTAAAAAAAAGGATTTCGAAAATCGTAGAACGGATTTTGATAAAATCCTGTTTTATATTTTTAGTTATTGAAAAAAACATTTTTTGAAGTTTTGGTATGCAGTTTTTTAGAATTTAAAACAATTTTTTTTCGTTAGTTTTAAAAATATTAATTTATAAGCAGAATTAATTTGGCTACTTAGATCTTCTCATAAAATTTGACTCTGAGATTTTTTTGTTAGCTATCATTTAAATAGAACCAAATTTACAGGAAAAGTTTATTAACGGTACTTTCATGTAACTTTTATTTTAAATTTTTGGCTTTCTCGGTAACGGCTTTTGGATATTTGTAAAAAATTATATTTTAGGAGATCTAGGTAGCCAAAGTAATTCTGCATACCAAAATTTTAAATAATTATTTTTTTTCTATATATGATTAATTTTAGATTTTTTATTTTTTGAAATTTTTTTTTTTTTTTTTGACATATCAAAAACAAATATTTTAAATTTTAAAGTCAGGTGTGAATTAATAAACTCTAAGAAACTGCATACCAAAATTTAAAAAAAAATAAAAAAAAAGCTAAAAAAACGGGACTTTATCCAAACCGGTTCTACAGTTTTCGAAAAACTTTTTTCCTAAATTTTTTGTTATTATTATGTTAGTTAATTTTTTGACATATCAGAAACAAATATTTAAAATTTTAAAATCCGATGTAAATTAATAAACTCTAAAAAACTGCATACCAAAATTAAAAAAAAAAAAAAATAAAAAATAAAAATACAAAACAGGATTTTATCAAAACAGGTTCTACAATTTTCGAAATTCTTTTTTCTTATTCTTTGTTATTTATGACGTGTGATGGCATGCTTCATTTTTACTAAAAACCGTTAAGTATTGTGGTTTTGATACTTTTTATAAGTTCAAACTTTGTTATTTTCAACCTAAATGTTACTTGTTTCTGTCAAAGATTTTGATTTCCAATGTAATTAAGCACATACGAGCAAGTACGTGCGTCCTAGTCGTGCCAATCTTTACTTGCGATTATAGGTAGTATAAAGCAAATTATGCATTCGTGCAGATTAAAAGTTTTGATATTACAATAAAACGTGACATTACGATGATAGAGAAACATATTTGAGTTACTGGTAAAATTCTGTCTGTCTGCCTTTCTGTCTGTCTGTACGGATGTATTTTGAACTGTAGCCTTAACGGTTGGACCAATTGTCTTCAAATTTAGAACTTAAGGGTATTTTGATATTCTACAGAGGAGTTTTTTCACTTTTTTTAGCTTAAAAATTAACGGTACAAGTTATACAACCGTTATGTAAAAGCTTATTTTTCTCTAGAACGGCTCCAAGAATTTTTATGAAAAAAAATCAGTGTAGGGAAGCATTAGATTTTGGTGAAAAATTAAATATGGTTTGCTAAAAACGGTACGTCTCATAGGACCGGTTTTTTTCTTCGACTTTCTCGAAAACTGGTGATCCGATTACTTTCAAAATTAATATTAATGAAGATGTAGCCTAAGTAATTTCGCATTAATTTTTTTTCAAAAACTTTTTTTTTTATATTTTTAGTATTTTTTTTTAATTTAGTTTTTAAATGTATGTTATTTTTGTTCTTAAATTTGTATTATTGAATTATTTAAAAAAAAGTTGTTAAGAAAAACCGTTTTATTTAAAAAATATTTCCTACGATTTTTTTTACAATACAAGAAATAAAATGGCGTTTAAATAAAAAAAAAACAAAGATTGAATAATTGCTTTGATGTTCAGTGTAATTTTCTTAAATTTTGTTCTTCAATGTGACCGCTCATATGAGCAAGTACGTGCGATCCAGTCGTGCAATTTATTTTATTTATCTTTTGACACCATAGCAAAATTACGAAATATTTGAATTTTTATACGAATACAAAAATGTAAATCTACATCAATACTTAGGAAGGTCTTTTTAGCATAGCTTGAACCATATCCGTGGTGTCGATTTAAAAATACATAATTTAAATTGAAAATACATGAATTTCTGTATGAAATGGAGAAATCTTTATAAACATTCTGAAAACTTCGTCAGTTATTCATTAAAAGAGTCGCAACATACTTGTTTTTATTCATGGAAAAAGGTTCTGTGGCTAAACATTCTGTTATAACAAAACGAAAGACTAAAACATCTTTAGTTATATTTTCGAGAAACATCGGGAGAGTTCTCCTAGTAGTAGACAGATATGATTACCAGGTACATTCCGACTACATATTTCAATAATCTAAATAACATTAAATGAAGTGACGAAATCACAATTTTGTTCATTTAAAAGTATCTAAGTTTTCGAATGTGATGCAATCATTTTAACAAACAGTTACGCAATAAGCACGAAAAAAGAAGAAAATGCTTACGAAGAAAGTTAGAACACCGATTTAATGTTTCTACTGAATTCAGTTATCGTAAAGTTCAAAAATTTTTCATTGATAGACAACTTTTGAATTTAATCCCACATTACACTGTCCAATCCAGAAAAAAAAAATACCTGAACCATCCGATCTCCATCGACATCTCATTCCGATTGCACACTCTATGTGCAGGACGTGCTTTTAATACCAAACGCTGAGAACGAAATCGTCTGCCTCTTGATGTTTGGCTAGCTTCTTCTTTGTCTTCCTTTGCTTCCATAGTTCCATATACCAAACTTCATCAGAGTATTGTGTTTCAACACTACGAAGATAGTTCAATCAATATCCATAGGAAAAATTGAATTACAACGCCACAACAGGTACAACTTAAAAAAAATTAAAACTTAATGCACAAGAGAGCACACTAATACACGCGCCCGGATTAGCCACACACTTAATCCAATTGACAATTCCAAGAGCACCGGAACAAGTGTGTCTCCATTTTGGAATTTAATTTGCCCCCCGAGTATAAAAATCGATGATAGTAGGGAATCTAATATTATTCGCAATCGTTTCACTCGATCGAGTGGTCAGGTTTTTTGTTCTGTACCGTTAGCTTAATCTTCACACACCCTCTTCCATACAGCAGCCCCCGCAAGATGGCAGCAAAATTAATCGTCCTTATAGTTTTAATTGGTTTGGCTGCGGCCAATCCAGGAGTTCGACCAACAAATATGGAACACATGATTGACGAGATGAAGGTTAAATGTGACGCTGGGGAGGATTCACTGGCCTGTGTGAAAGTCAGGGCGATGCGATTCTTGGATACCGTCATGAGCAAGGACGATTTCAGAGTATGTCATCCATAAGAATGCACCGTGTTTGATTTGTCTGATTTTTGTTTTGCTTTTTTTTAGATCAGTGACATGGAAGTGAAAGCCAATGGAGCCAATAACAGAGCAGCACGCTCTCAGGGTGACTTCTTGGATGCGATCGAAAGCTACATCTCAGGACATGATGTGACAGTGGATTTGCCTGTTGCAGATGCCAAAGTCACAGTCTCATCGAGGAATCTGAATAACGATGAAATCAACTTGAATGTCAAATTCCCAGGCTCTGAAGTCGAAGGAAAAGGTAAGGATTTGACATTTTCTTTTCGACTGCATTTTATGATTATTTTATTCTTGACCAGGTCGCAAGAACCGTTTGAAGAAAATCGCTGTTCCAATCATGGTTTTGATCCTACTTAAGGCTATGACCGTCATTCCAATGGCTATTGGTATCCTGAAACTGAAGGCATTCAATGCTTTGGCGCTTGGATTCTTCTCATTTGTGGTGTCTGTTGGCTTGGCTATATTCCAACTCTGCAAAAAGGTAGAAAAATAATCCTTTGACCAGCTCTCTGAATTATCTAATTTATATATTTTTAGCTTGCCGCTGAACACCATCCACCACACATCAGTGCCCACGGTCCATGGGACAGTCGGTCCTTTGCTACAAATTCCCAAATTGAATCTGCCCAGAGTCTGGCTTACAAGGCGTATGTTTAGGACAAACATTCAAACGGAACTTGTCTCCATTCCAAAGATACAACAAACAGAAAGCCAAATGGTATTTTTTTTAGGCAAACAAATCGCATAGAATACGTAATTTTAATTAATTTATTTACTGAAAAAAAAAAACGAAAATCGAAAGAAAAAAGCTAAGCAATAAAGTTAAAAAAAAATTAGTACGATATATGAGACTTTTTAATTGTACTTAAGGCGGTTGGAAAGGGCTTTAAGGCACACCTGATTTTCTATTTTAATTGCTTGTTTTTTTTGGTGTGCGAGGCACGTTTTTGGAAATGGGCTTATTACTTATCCATTTCAACCCCATCAAGAGTTAAAAGGCGAAGATTAAAGGTTTCACTCCTTGAATTTCCAATTTAGTGAAAGTATTTAGATAAAAAAAGAGCAATGGTATTTGAATATTTAATTTAAGAGTGTTGTAAGATACTTCGGGAAAATATTAAATAATTTTGTATTCAAGATGCAGTTTCATGAAATTAATGTTGACTTTATCGATTTTGTTGTTTCCTGGGAATCTGATACATCAGAAGCGAAGTTGCAGCAACCAAATTTGCGGCGAGGTTGTAAATATTTTGGGTCGTTTTGGTTGTTAAATTGAATTTCAATATATGAAATGCCATTCCATAACAGTTTTGTGCAATGGTGGTTGAAAATTTATTTGGAGAAAGTATATTGTTTGCATTTTGAGTGGTTGAACATGTTTATTGAAATTCTAAATAAAGTAACTTTAGATTTGATAAGAAAGGGAATATTATATTCAGAAATTTAGAAAACATGAGTATGAAATCGTTTTATGGTATTTATACTGTTTAATTTTACATTATCTTTTGGATGAGTTAAATGCGTGGTACAATATCTTTTTTTAATGTTTTATTTAGAAAAATGAAAAAAAAAATAAATTCGTGTTGTTCGGGTAACAAAAATATTCTCTGTATTTCTCGGTACGTCCGAAATTGAGCTCAAGGGTGAACTACATTACATTACATTTTAATCTACTCCGTAGATAAATCTACGAAGTAGACACATTTACGAGCACTGGCTACTGAGGCCATCGGCTCAGACAATTACAAAGACAACACACAAGACGACATTGATACAGGACAGAAGAGAAGACAGAAGGAGAACGGAAAACAGAAAACACATAACACATGTCAACAGCACGCAGTTGGTTTTCAGACGGTTCCCCATCTTTCCACTAACCACGCGCAACGATGCTTAATTTCGCTGATCTCACGGGAAGCGATGCTTTTACTTTTACTTTTAAGGGATTTTTATTTTAACTTTTTCTTATATCTACTTAAATGCTAGACAAAAATCTTAAAACTAGCTAAAAATATCATCTTAAGTAACTTACTGGCCCTATGCGGGCGCTCTAAATTAATCTCTAACTTAATTTTAATTGCCTTTCGGCCTAAAAATAACTTAAATTTATCTTATCTATATCGGGTTTTATTTTTTCCGAGAAAATTAAAAAAAAAACTGGTTAATCTTTATCTACTTAACTTAATCTATCTTAAACTACTTAAAAACTAACTTAAAATAAACTAAAGATAAACTTAAAATTACTTAAAATAAACCTTAAATACTTAAAATTAGAACAGCCACAGCAAGCTTTTTTTAAATTTTGTGTTTTTATATTTTTTTTTAATTTTTTTTTTTTTTTTTTTTTTTTTTTTTTTTTTTTTTTTTTTTTGGTGCCGCCGCAACTGCCCTACCTAACTTAAAGCTACAATAGATATATATAGTCGGCCATAGGCGATATTTCGTCTATGTCGACTGAAAATTTTCGGGTTTTAACTAAGCCACCAAAATTGGTGAACCTGATCTAGGGCTTCCTTCCGATCCCGGTCGGGCACGGCCCTACTGAAACGGAGGCGCTCTGCTTCGCTCCCAGCGACTATGTCTCGGTCGTAGAGGAGCCGCCTATCGACTGTTCTGCGGCCGACGTGGTAGATCAACGGAATCGCCGATCTATCCTGAATCAGCCCTCGACTATCAAGGTATAGGAAAGCCTCGGGCGGGATAAAACCACTCTAACGTGTGCTTTCAAAATATTCATCTTGGGGGTAGTAAGCCCCGAAGATTTGTCCATTAGTTGAAGTCATCGCCCTTGCAATGTGTCCGCGAATGAGCTTAATTAAAAAGTTATCTATCCTGTTTATATTGGCCCCGTTATATAGGACCTCGTTGGAATAATAGTGTTAGTACTCCGACTCTGGTGTTCTATAAAGACCGAGACAAGTGCGAAGACACTGTCTCTCGAACACCCGAATCTTTTCCATTAGAGATGGTGCAACGTTGAACCGTAGGCAATCATCGGCCTGATTAGGGCCATGTAGCAAATCACTTTCACCCTGCTATCAAGGCGGCTGCTATAAAACAACCGTCTTGTCAGGGCAAAAGCTCCCCTAGCCCTGGCCAGAGCAGCCTCTACATGTCGATTGAAATATAGATACTGATCCAACCAGATGCCAAGGTACTTTACTACATCTTTACTCGCCAGTGGATGTCCATGTGGCCCAGCGATCACTAGCTTGCGCCAGTTCTTTCTCGTATCCCTAGAGGCCCCAGACAAAGGGGTTCTAAACAGGATAGTTTCACATTTCTGGAAGTTAATTTTCAGCTTCCAATCATTACAGTACTTTTGAATTTTATCGAAATCACGTTGCAAGAGAATTCTGATGACTTCAACTTTTGGACCTGTTCTGTACGCAACTAAATCATCGGCATACGCAATTGCATGAGGTAGACTCCCAATGAGATCGCTGGTGTAAATACTAAAGAGAATCGGCGAGTTCACCGCTCCCTGTTGCAGACCGTTTTTAATATCAAACGTTGTGGTAGATGTTAAATTGCCACTCTTGACAACAAACTTTCTACCATTAAGCATGTCGTAAAGCATATATAACAGTGGTTTACTTATGCCCCATCTGGTTAGCTTCAGATACAGACCTTCTAACCATACGGTGTCAAAAGCCTTCTCCAAATCAACCAGACAGGCACCCGTGCATTGATTTTTAGCATTGTTCCATTGGACAGCAGATACTAACTTAGACGCGGCATGAATTGTGTCATGTCTCGCCTTAAAGCCGAACTGGGTGTCTGGAATTATATTTTTGTCCTCGGCCCACTTGGACAGAGCTCTATTGATAACCTTTTCGAATACCTTACTGATACTCGGAAGAAGACTTATCGACCGGAGATTTGCCGGATTGGAATTGTCCTTTCCCTTTTTGGGGAGAGGATGTACAACTGCTGTCTTCCAACTCACTGGATAATATGCATTATTCAGCGCGTTGTTGAACAGTGTTGTGTATATGTTTATTGCTTCCTCAGGCAGATGTCGTAGTACAACATTGGGTATACCATCGACTCCTGCTGACTTCTTTTTCTTTAATGATGCGAAGATCATTTGTAGTTCGACCTTTGAGATGAGCAGGGAACTTGGCCAATTTCGCTCGGCGACGGTGGCGTTTGCCAGATTGTCTTCATTGAATCCGGTAAAACCAAGATTCTCAGATCGCCATTGCGTGATGCTATTTCGCAGGTAGAAGTGATTCAGCAGAGCTCTGTTCTCCAGGTCGTGATTTGGATGAATGGACTCATTCACCTTATACACTTGCTGAAAAGCAGAACCCACTGTCTCAACCTTCTCCAATGGATCTTCGATCACAAAGAAGTCGTCGTCCAAGACGGCGTCCCCCAGATCTACTCTTGCGGTCAGGAGTATGTTTTCGTTGTCTGTCGTTCTTTGGAGCTTAAGACACGGAAGATCATTTTGAGTGTTCTTTCTAAATATTTTATTAATCTCGGGAAACATACTCGGGTCGCTAGAATTAACGGCTCGAATTCTGTTATCCCAGTAAGAGTTAATAGACAAACGGGAAGCGATGCTTTATCGGAGCCAAGGCCGTTGACAGGGTGAACTAATGAGCATTCCTTGCGAGAATTTTAAGGGGATGAATGAAGCTGGAAACTTATATAATAGGAAAGACATAAAACATTGCGTAGGTGATCGAGAGTGGCAATATTGTTTCAGAGACATTTCTATTTCCTATCTTAAAGATTTTTTTTTTTGTATGGGGTTATTTTTCTACTATTATAATGTTAAAGCACCGTGCGAGCATTAGGCAAGAAGAGAAGGATGTAAAAGGAGATGTTGATGCATATTAGTTTTTTCTACATTCTACATTCATTCTACATATCAAAATGAGAGGGAAAAACCGAACCAGGTAGAGCGTTCCACATTGGAGAGGTCGTCGTTGTGTAGAGTACAGAAAGCTTTTCGGTTTCTTCAATCCAAGTGCCATTCATGGACAATAATGGTATGCTGCGTATGTTTATCTTTAACGACTGAAGACAGCATTGAATTTTCGAAGCATTAAACCCCAAACGATTCCTATCAACCCATTTAAGAATGTTATGTAAACCGTAGTGTAATAAGCTTTACATACGGTACTCTTGCTGTTGCAATATTCCTCATTTTTACTTGCAATTATAGGGACTACCTATAGGCAAGTTAAGGATTCGTGAATACAAAAAAAATTGAGATAACAATCAAATATGACATTACGATCATAGAGAAACAAAAAAATGTCTGTCTGTCTGTCCGGGTGTGTATCGATCTGCAGCCTAAACGGGTTAAGCGATTGCGTTCATCTCTTGGCATTCCTCAAAGGGGAAATTGAAATTTTATTTTAAGGGCTAAAAATAACGGTACCTGTACGGAAATGGCTCCAACGATTTTGATGACATTTTTTGAGATTTTTTTTTGTTAGTAGTAGCTATCAGCTAATTAGAACCAAATTTACCGGAAAAGTCTATTAACAGTACCTTTCATATAACGGTTTTCATTAGTTTTCGACTTTCTCGGTAACGGCTATACGGATTTCAGAAAATTATATATTTGAAAAGATCTAAGTATTAATTAATTCTACATACAAAAATTTTGAATAATTATTTTTTCCAATTTTTAATTAATTTTTGAATTTTTTTGAAAATTCAATATATTTAAAACTTATAAAAAAAATATTAAAAATTTTAAAATCAGGTGTAAATTAATAAATTCTAAAATACTTCATAACAAAATTACAAGCAAAAAATAAAAAAAAATAAAACTATAAATAAAAAACAAGATTTTATCAAAACCGGTCCTACAATTTTCAAAATACTTTTTTCTTAAATTCTTTGTTATTTAAGACGTGTGATGGCATACTTTATTTTTTCTAAAACTGTTAAGTATTGTGGTTTTGATACTTTTTATAAGTTCAAACTGTGTTATTTTCAACGTAAATGTTAATTGTTTCTGTCAAAGATCTTGCTTTCCAATATAATTAGGCACATAAGAGCACGTACGTGCGAACCAGTTGTGCCCATTTTTATAAATGATCGTTTGTTACTTCTAATCTACTAAACTGTTTTGCTGACGACTCTACCCTCAGCTTTTTTGGTGATTCACGCCCTTCGCCTACGGATATGTGCAATGGCAAATGTACCATATATGCTTAGCTCAAAAACTCCGATTTACACAGAATTATCAAACGGAAAAATAGAAAATCGTGTGAAGTTAAATGCTTCGAAAATTCATTGATGTCTTCTGCCGTTAAAGCTAAACATATAAAAGTGCATGCAATTACACTAAGAAACCAAAATTTGTAGGTACTTGGTATGTGGTGTCAACGACGATCTTCTTTGGAACGACCATATACTTGATATTGCCAAAAAAAGCTGCTAAGTGCCTGTATTACCCCGTGGCTCAGTTAGTTAGTGTGTCGGATTGCTTAGCAAAGGGTCAGGGTTCGGCTCTCCGTCAATGCCACCCTTTTTTCCGGGGTACTGCCTCTTGCAAGGAACTGACAAAACTTCCAAGAGTCAAATTTGTCTAGAAAAAGTGCGATAAATTGTTGGTCCCTTACATTCTTGCAGATTCACAACACACACAAAGAAATGGTTAAGAGTATAAGACACCAGTCCTTGGCTCCTTAAGGAGACGTCGCGTTAATAAATTAAAATTTATTTAAACTTTTCCTTGACGGTTATGTCGCAGGTAACGTTATTTTTAGCCGCAAAAATAAAATGTGAAAAACCCCTCTGAGGAAGGTAAGTAAGTAAGCAATTAAAAATGTTAACTCGAGGTAGCTAGCTGCTTTGGACGAACGTAGACCTACCATGAAATAAAATAAATAGTTTAATCGCCGAGGTTTTTCCTTGTCATTTCATTGTAAACACATTCAAGACAAAAATATTTCTTTTTTTAGTCGAAAGAAAAAGTCATAAGATGTACATATAAACTTCCATATTTGAATACCTAGGTCTTAAGCGTTGACCGCCATTTTGAAGTTAAGGTACATTGATTTTTGTTAAATAACAAATAAAAATTAAAAAAAAAAAATGCATCGTTAAATCTCGAATTCATAAAAAAATTTGTTATTTTTCCAATTTGCTTGTAACTTTTCCATGTTTTATTCCATACAATTTTTCTTTGTAATATTATGATTTTTTTACATTTGAAATAAAGCATAATCCAAATCCGCTTAGCTGTTATTGATACATCGAACAAAATTTTATTGGTTTTTATGTTGTAACTCTGTTTTCCAAGTCATCATACCATGTCAAGGACGTGCCAGGGACATTTTAATTTTACAAAACTCAATCAGTGACTTTCTTTTTCATATTTTTAAATTATGCTTTCAATAATTAAAAATTTAGTGCAAAAATGCAGCGTATGATTTCTGACTTTTTTCGGATAATGTTTCCTGTTTTAAAATTTATTTTATGAATAATCCATATTCGGCATCCATAAACGCTCGTTTACGAAAAATGATAATTCAATGTTTTTGTAGTAAATATAAATAATATGCTTTGTATACACACAGATCATTTTGGTTTCTCTTTGTTGCCGCATTTATGCACACAACTACAGCATTGACGATCATATGCGTGTAAGCGCCACGGGACTCAATATGTGTCGCTTTGATAGGTATTCAGAAATATTTGGTAAACACGAGCAACACCGCGTGGGTCAGCTAGTGCATTATAATAATTAAAATATATGTAATTCTCTACGACTACTAAATACAAAATACTCAATAACCACCTACTATACTTAATAATTTAATTTTGAATGAGTTTCTATTGCAACCGAAATAAATTGCCCAACAGGATCGCACGTACTTGCTCTTATATGGGGTTACATAGTGAAATACCATTTGATGAATATTAAAAGAACTTCAAAATTTTTATTCGATTTTTGTGACTTTTGATTGTTCGAAAAAAATACGTTAAATAATTTTAAGCGGAAAATTTTAAAGGCCATCTTGTTTCTTTAGAAAATGTAAAAGTGTCAATTTTTTTTTCAAAATTGTAGAAACAGTTTTTTTTTTAAATAAAATGTTTTTTTATTTAATAAACTATTTTAAAAAAATCAAAAAAAAAATTATTCAAAAATGTAATATTAAGCACAAAAATAACCTACATTAAAAAAAAAAATTAAAAAAATCCAGTAACCAGTTTCTAAAAATATTGATTTTTCAAAAAAAAAAAAAAAAACTATTTAAAAAATACTAATAATACAAAAATAAAATTATAATTAAATTACTTTGGCTAAGTACGTCTTATTGAATATCAAATTTAATTGCAATCGGGTAACCAGTTCTCGAGAAAGTCGAAGAAAAAAAACGGTCCAATGCGGGTACCGTTTTTAGCCCAGTAGTCCAAAGTAGCCCAAAATACATAAGAACAAACAGACAGACAGACAGACGGACTGACAGAATTTTTCCAGTAACTCAAATATGTTTCTCTATCATCGCAATGCCATGTTGGATTGTTATCTCAATTTTTTTTAATTTGCACAGTTGCATAATTTGCATTATAGTACCAATAATTGCAAGTAAAAAAAAAGTGCACGACTGGGTCGCACGTACTTGCTCTTATGTGCCTAATTACATTGGAAGGAAAGATCTTTGACAGAAACAAGTAACATTTACGTTGAAAATAACACAGTTTGAACTTATAAAAAGTATCAAAACCACAATACTAAACGGTTTTTAGTAAACGTACACGTACACGTCTTAAATAACAAAGAATTTATGAAAAATGTGTTTCGAAAATTGTAGGACCGGTTTTGATATAATCCTGTTTTTTATTTTTAGTTTTTTGAAAAAAAAAATTAAAATTTTGGTATGCAGTATTTTAGAGTTTATTAACATACAAGTGATAATAAAACTTAAAATAATTGTTTTTAATTAGTTTTAAAAAATATTGATTTTTCAAAAAAAAATTTCAAAAAATTAT
Organism: Platycheirus rosarum; assembly: GCA_963971375.1. Taxonomy (NCBI): domain Eukaryota; kingdom Metazoa; phylum Arthropoda; class Insecta; order Diptera; family Syrphidae; genus Platycheirus; species Platycheirus rosarum. The sequence goes on along the minus strand of OZ020509.1, from coordinate 116,822,159 downwards.
TTTAATTAAAAAAAAAAGTTTACCAAAATGTTTATGTGCATAAGTGATTTGGCTATATAAATCTTTTCCAGTGAAAGTCGAAATTTAAAAAACCCGTTATATGAAAGGTCCCGTTAATAGACTTTTTCCCGTATATGTGGTTCTGATCAAATAATGATAGCCAATAGCAACAAAAAAATTCCCAAAAAATTTTATAAAATCGTTGGAGCCGTTTTAAAAAAAATAAGCTTTTGCTAAACGGTCGTATGGCAAGTACCGTTATTTTTGGTCCTAAAAAAAAATTTCTATTTCTCCTCTGGGGAATGCCAAAAGAATAACACACACCAAATTTGAAGATAATCGCTTAAGCCGTTTAGGCTGCAGCTCGTTATAAATACTACAAACATTCAAAACCAATGTTAATCGGCACCTCCTATCTCTCCCCTCCCTATCATCGTAATGCCCGCGCAGTGTGTTCTACATTAAAAGGGAAACACATAATCCCTTGTGCGCGCGTTAATTATAAAAAAAAAAAAAAATACTGACAGACAGACAGACATTTTTTCTCGACCACTTTTTTAGACTTGTCTATGATCGTAATGTCATGTTTGATTGTTATCTCATTTTTTATATTCAACAATTGTTCCTATAATCGCAAGTAATTACTGAATGTATGAAAATCGGCCGAATTTTTTAATCGTTGGACCCCCCAATGACCAAATCCTGGATCCGCCACTGTTTATGTGTATGTATGAACATTATTTAAGGACTCCAATGAGAGGATTTTTTGAAGTAAGACTTCTTTACGCACGCTTGAGTTAGGGAGTAAGCTGGTGAAAGCGTAACGAGAGCGTTACGAAAAGTGTGATCAGGCGGGGCGAACCGAAGGCGAACGGAATGAAAACCGATAAATAATTTTAATATTTGCAGAAAATTACTATATGTATTGTATGTATGTACATGAATATGTTAACCATATATAAACATATTTTGTATGTGTATAAATATATATGGATGAAGCTAAAGAAGTCTTACTTCAGTCGTACGGTCTAAAGCACACTGTTTTTTTTGTGGCGCTCTAATCTGCTTATATTTTTTATTCAGACAAATATGTACATAGTTTAATTCACGTCCAATCTATACTAACTACATAATAACGGGTGATTTTTTTGAGGTTAGGATTTTCATGCATTAGTATTTGACAGATCACGCGGGATTTCAGACATGGTGTCAAAGACAAAGATGCTCAGTATGCTTTGACATTTCATCATGAATAGACTTACTAACGAGCAACGCTTGCAAATCATTGAATTTTATTACCAAAATCAGTGTTCGGTTCGAAATGTGTTTCGCGCTTTACGTCCGATTTATGGTCTACATAATCGACCACGTGAGCAAACAATTAATGCGATTGTGACCAAGTTTCGCACTCAGTTTACTTTATTGGACATTAAACCAACCACACGAATGCGTACAGTGCGTACAGAAGAGAATATTGCGTCTGTTTCTGAGAGTGTTGCTGAAGACCGTGAAATGTCGATTCGTCGCCGTTCGCAGCAATTGGGTTTGTGTTATTCGACCACATGGAAGATTTTACGCAAAGATCTTGGTGTAAAACCGTATAAAATACAGCTCGTGCAAGAACTGAAGCCGAACGATCTGCCACAACGTCGAATTTTCAGTGAATGGGCCCTAGGAAAGTTGGCAGAAAATCCGCTTTTTTATCGACAAATTTTGTTCAGCGATGAGGCTCATTTCTGGTTGAATGGTTACGTAAATAAGCAAAATTGCCGCATTTGGAGTGAAGAGCAACCAGAAGGCGTTCAAGAACTGCCCATGCATCCCGAAAAATGCACTGTTTGGTGTGGTTTGTACGCTGGTGGAATCATTGGACCGTATTTTTTCAAAGATGCTGTTGGACGCAACGTTACGGTGAATGGCGATCGCTATCGTTCGATGCTAACAAACTTTTTGTTGCCAAAAATGGAAGAACTGAACTTGGTTGACATGTGGTTTCAACAAGATGGCGCTACATGCCACACAGCTCGCGATTCTATGGCCATTTTGAGGGAAAACTTCGGAGAACAATTCATCTCAAGAAATGGACCGGTAAGTTGGCCACCAAGATCATGCGATTTGACGCCTTTAGATTATTTTTTGTGGGGCTACGTCAAGTCTAAAGTCTACAGAAATAAGGCAGCAACTATTCCAGCTTTGGAAGACAACATTTCCGGAGAAATTCGGGCTATTCCGGCCGAAATGCTCGAAAAAGTTGCCCAAAATTGGACTTTCCGAATGGACCACCTAAGACGCAGCCGCGGTCAACATTTAAATGAAATTATCTTCAAAAAGTAAATGTCATGGACCAATCTAACGTTTCAAATAAAGAACCGATGAGATTTTGCAAATTTTATGCGTTCTCAAGCTCTTAAAAAATCACCCGTTAGAATCAAAGCAGATTTAAAATAATACTTTTTGTTTCGAAATGCGAAGTTCACAAGGAGGTAACCAAGTATACGTAACTGTAATATACATAATGTGTGTATGCATGTGTGTTACATGCCAAATGATTTATCCGTTTAAGAATTTTTTGCTTTTAACGAAAAGCCCTGAATTATCATTTTTCCATCAAACGTTAAAAAACCTTTTTCTGATGCAAAATATAGATTTTTCATAAAATAAACTTTAAAACATAGAAAACATTATCTGGAAAATAAGTCTGAAATGACACGCTGCATGTTTTTGCACAATTTTTTTTAAATAATGAAAGCAGAGCTTAAAAGAATTAAAAAAGAAAGTCAGTGATTGATTTTTGCCTAGCAAGTATTTGATATGTGTTGGGATGATATGATTTGGAAAACAGATTTTCAATTAAACGTTGTTCTATGCTGGATGCACCAATAAGCGGATTTGTATTCCTCTTTATTTCAAATGTTAAAAAGTAATTATATTCTGAAGAAGGATTTTATAGAATGAAATATGGACGCAAGCAAATCAGAACTTTCAAAAAAAGCGAGATTTTAACAATGAATTTGCAAAATTTTTTTTCTTATTGCGATTAACTTACACACATTCTTCTTGTTGGAATTTTATAATAATCTTTAAACTTTAATACATATAATTAAGGATATATGATCCATCAGGAAAACGTTTAAAATATTTTTACTGTGCAACTTAAATTTGGTTGATGGGTAATTTCGTGTTAAGCTTCCAAAATTAAAAAACTTCGAGATACGACGAGGTTAAAATGCGAAAATAGAGCTCTTTTTTTATAATTTACATGTGCAAAAGGATTTTCTTATGCCCTTAAAATGTTTGAACATCCTATGAGCATTAGGGATATAAGGAAGGACAAAATAGGAGACACATAATGCACATTTGTTTTGAAGTTCTGAATATGAATATGGGATATAGATGTAATTGAATCCGTATTTTTTTGTATAACTTGTGAATTTTAAAGCAGGCTGTGTTTTCCTTTCTGCTTAACTTGTTTAAGTCAATTTGAATGTGATAGGTCATAGCTGGGGCACTGCTCATAGGTTTTATTCAAGAGCTTGAAAAGCATATTTTTGGTGTCGTCAACTTTTTCCCGTGTGTGGTCATGAATGTTGTCGAATTTATGTCGGATGAACAGAAGCCCAAATGAGGTGTTCACTGATCATTAAGAAGTTTAGACCGGACGTCACCATAGATTCAACCTGGAGAATTCTTTCGCTGCCGCACAGACCGACAGACAAATGAGAATTATTTTTCACTCACTTTTCTAAATGATTATCGTTAAATTATCTCAATTTTTGTATGTTTATGAGATCAAAACTTGCCTAATTGAACTTGTAATCATAAGTTAAAACAAAGAGTCCCCTTACTTTACAATGCGACTCATGTTGGTTCTTAAGAAGAACTATACCACTGAGCAAAGGAGTTTTCAAGAATAAGGATAAAATAATACTTTTTTTAACCGCGAGAATATGGGTTTTCAGAGATATTAAGATTCTCAAATCCTTGACCTAATTATTTGTACCTAAAAATTTATTCAAGCATTCAAGGCAGCGAAGACCGAGACCTTCCGCATCCGCCACTTGGCGTTACCTTGCTGAATAATTAGCAATCGTCTGGGTATGTGTTATGAAAACCTACGTTTTTGAACTACAAACAATCTATGGCGAGCCCAATTTTATGTCACACAATTCCACATCCTGAAGTTTAAAATGCCAACCAAAATGTACCACAGCACTTCATTATTACATAACAAAACTCGCATGTTTATTTTCACTAAACATTTTCGGACACAACCGAAAGTAGCTCTAAATTCTTGGCACATTTACGCGAAGATCGCACCCAGACGTCATAATTGGCCGAATAACTGAGCAAAAAGGAGGGAAATTCACTTGCACTTTTGCAAAGCCCACTCGACACCAACACCACCGACCAACCCAATGACCGTCTTAGCCATAAAAGTATCTCAAACAAAAAAGTAATTCCTCATCGCATTTCCATTCGCCCAAATCAAATCCAAATTGTCATAAAATTTGGCCCAAATAACTGATCGCGGAAAAGAATTCCATGATGCGCGAATAAAAATGAAATCAAAAATCCAATTGAATATGATCGACGACACTTGGTTGGTGGCTAAAACAGTCGCTGGTGATATCGTTAACGGATGTTCAAAGACGTGGAAGAGGGGTGTTCGATTACATTGAATTTGGACAAAACGCTTGGCTTAGTCCGCATGAGGCAGCAGGCACAGAGTGCGTGTTGTCAGGCCCAGCAGAAGGGAAACTGATTATGTCCAAGTTACTAATTATTGATCGTGGAGACTTGCAACTGGGTGAGCTCCAATGCAAGCTTACCCAGAGTCCGTGTTGGCATACTAATTAGCTTGAGGGTAGGGGTCTTCGGCTTGGTGGATAGTAGCTGAAGTTTGCTCTTCTCTTGGCTGTTAGTGGAAATGGAAAACGAAGACGAAAATCCGAAAATCAACGCGACCGACGCTCTTGAACTGTAGCTATACCTTTAAGCGGATTGATTGAGTGCTCCTATAGGTTTTTTGGCCATCGAGGTGACAAAAGCCACAGCACATATGGGGCAAAGAGAACACTTTTGGCTGGAATTCGGTGTGGAAACGTGCCGCGGAGTGTTTTGGGAGCGGCAGTATAAAATCAAGGGCTCCCCAACAATTTGATATCATTCACAGATTGTCCACGTTCAGCAGCTTATTGAAAAAGTACGCCAGTGATCGATTCGGCGAGTTTCTTCATTTTGATATCCATTCGGTAAATTATTTTCATCGAAAACATGGCATTTCGAGTGTCCTCTTTGTTGTTGGTGATCGGTTGTGTGATGACGTTGGGCAATGCTGCAGCCATTGACAATTCGGTGTACAGTGTTGAGCCAAGAATTCGTTCCAGCGAGGAGTTGATCTCGAATATTGTGGCTGATTGCTTCCATGCTGATGCTTTGCACTGCATGAAGGAACGGGTTTTAATTTTCTTGGATAGTGTAGCTGGCGTAGGGGAAGAGCAAGGACGGTCCTTTACGGATGACAAGATTGATAAAGTTATTGTGGATCGTGTTGGAAGGATTTTGAATACAAATGAATTCCGGCTGCAATTGCCTCAAACTTTCTTCCAGAGCTCTGTGATGACATATCGTGCTGATCGTGGATTTGACTTGGAATTGCCAACCGAAGGAGAAGGTAAGTGTGGAAGGATTTCTTGTAAGCACTGATTGTAGTAAAATTCTTCTCTCTTTAGCTCGAGGACTTCTGTTAAAGAAGAAACTTCTTTTGCCAGTTCTTTTGCTGATGAAGTTGAAGATGAAGCTACTGATGCCATTGATTGTCATGTTGGTGGGACTTAAGGCCACAAAAGCTTTGATTTTATCGAAAATCGCTATTAAGTTGGTTCTTGGATTCCTCATTTACAACTTGATTAAAAAGCTGGGCGGTATGAAGATGAACATGATGCCAATGATGCCAATGCCACCATCAGAGCCGATGACAGCCTATGGTGCTCCGATTTCTAGCACAACAGCTTCGTCATATGATCCCGCCAGTTGGGAACCAATGAGCGGAGGACCATATGCCCGTTGGGATTCAACTCACTCTGGATCGGCTCATAACTTGGCCTACAGCTCGTACTACCCAAGCAGTTCTTCCTACTCGTCGGGAAGTTCATCGGGTTCTTCATCGTCGAGCGGTAGTTCTCCTTCGTCGAGCTATAGTAGTTCGTCTTAAGTAGGGGGTTTTGACACTTTTGAATGATTGGGACGCGGACGACTTGTTATTGATTGATGAATATTTTCACTACTTTCATACCTGCTTTTTTTCATCATCACCTTCTTCTTCTTCTTCTCTCATACTTTTTCTCCTAAACTAAACTTCTTTGACATATTTTGATGCAGATTTTGACGAAGGAATGACGATGTATTTATTTATTTATAAAATTAAATTATTAGATTTAGTTTTAAATTTAAAAAAAAAACAACAAATATTACATAATGCAATAGAATTAAAAATATTTTTTACGAGCACGATTAAGTTTTTTTTATTTTTATTTTTATATTAGAAAATATTTATTTAAATAAATTTTGAAAGACTTCATTACATATGATCAAAAATCAAAGCAATCCGAAACCTAGTCAGCCAATAAATAGCGCTGTCCGTTGTCTGAAACTGTGAGCTCCTGTGTTAATTGGATTATGTAGAGGTGTAGTTTAAAGTCCAGAAACAAAATTTGAGAAAGGCCGAGTTATTTGCAAGGCAAAGAGTAGACTGACTCGGGCTCTCCAGTACACTTTAATGAAACGCGGCAATGTTTTCGGCCGATCTTACATTCCTTTACATTACTTTGACGTATAAAGCTTGGCTCATTGATTACCGAATCGATAGTCTCAAATTTGGCTACCAAACGTTGAAGAGTCGACTATAAAGGGCCACCAGGTCTACGCTAAAATTGCCACAATGCACACAACGCACCCTCATTCTCTGCTGTTAAATCGTATAACTTGTAATATTGATCTGGCATTAGTAACTGATAATGAACAACAGATTTGACAAAGCGCGACAAAATCTACCCATTTATCTTTCTCAGAATCGTCAGGGTTCAGGGACATGGATCACATAATATGTTTGAATGGCAAAGGATAAATTTATATCACGTGTATTGTATGAATTCTTAATCTTTCACGAAAATCCCACATTATGATTGTCCGACATTTTTAAAAACAGCTAGCTATTACCGAGTTAAGTCGACCGATCGATGGTGCGATCCCCTCGAGAAAAATCGTAGAGGATAGTTTGTGCTACGCACTTACTCAGATTGAGTACGTTATAAACTCAAGGCCTTTAGCATTTGTATCGCTGGATTTAGCTGATAATGAAGGCAGAGAATTCTTTTTTCTTTTATGGAGACCAAAGTTGTAGGAAATTAAATTCTGAACAACTTTTGTTATAAGCAAAATATTTAACAAAAATAAATAAAATTTAAATTCAAGATGGTGGCCAACGCTAAAGACCTAGGAATTCGAATATCGAAATATGTATGAAAAAAGAAACAAGAGGGAGGATAATTCTCTCTTCGTCTACAAACTGAAAAATACCCGTTCAACGACATATGTGTACCGGTCCCTGTACATTTCTTATGGGACTACTAATACGTTTGCATTTGGGCACAAAATGTATGGCTGATTGGCTGCTTCTCAAACGAATCTCACACGTATTCACATGCACAAAGTAATATTTCAGAGTTTGCCGGGCATGGTTGGTACGAGTCGCAGTTCTTTTTTCTTTTTTCTATCATTGTATATGAACTGCTATAGTACTATCATGGTGACATGTGGACCGTGGCGCTCCAAGCGACTCTAGGTAAAGTTAACTCGGTAAAATATTAGTGGCGAACGCGGCGGGCAAAGAGAATTTTAAGAGAATCTCTGTGAACATGTACTTTGCAGTTTGTAGTTTATATACAACGATGCGAGTATAGATTTTTTTTGCACAACTGAATTGCTTCACAGAAGCAGGGCGACGAGATGGTAGTTAAAAGGAATGACAAAAAAAGAAGAAAAACGACTTTTGTAAATGAATGGTGTCTGGGGGGTGGGTATATGTTTAAGCTGGTGATAAGTTTATTTAGAGTTTTATATTTTTTTCATATAAAACTTTCGAGGGTAGGTAGATATTTAGGTATGTACCTACATTCATACCTATATAATGTGTGTATTTACGTAGGTATAGTTGTTATATTATCTTTGATAAAATGTTCAGCTAAATTCAGGTCGATCGTTCGGTCGTCGGTGTGGTAGAGCGTGTGAGCGAGATACTAACAAGGAAACCTTAATAAGCACATGCGTATGTATGTGTATTGTGTATATCCTGTTCTCGGTGACGGTGAACAACGAAGAGGATCGACAATGATTTTATTTTTTGAATTTACATTTCATTGGCTTCGTTATCGTTGATGTTTAAGTTTATGCACAAGTAGCTCTGTTATTATAGAGACTATCAGTCAAGTTTAGGATTCGTGAACATAAATAAAATGCACGACTGGGTGGCACGTACTTGCTCCTGTTCTAATCCTTTTTAAGTGCAGGCGTCTTTTTGACAAAGATTTAATTTTAATGTTTTTTTTGACGTGCAACTTCTTTAGAATCGTTGTGGTTTAAAGCTCGAACGAACATGCGTCACGAAAAAGGGATAAACACATAAATATATAGGATTGTTAGCTTTTGCAGTTTTTTAGTGCATTATCTTTCCACTTGTTGTTTACTTTTTATAGAATGATTTACTAATTGAAAGATATAAAGGACTTTTTTTCAGTTTAATGCTCATTTTGGCATGGAAAAATTTGAACAACTGGCATAAAGATTCGTGGGAATCAGCAGTAGGGCAATAATGCTAGGTATAGAGACCTATATACGTCCCAATAACAATAATTTACCTACTTTTTGAAATCAAATTATTTAAAATAGCTTAATTATGTTTGATAGATCGATAAACTTATGGTGTGGGTAGGTATTTATGGAATTTATTAAGGATATTAGGTACTTATAATAAGGTTGGAAGGAAGGTAGGTACTAAAATTAAGATACACATTCCAACTTATGTTAATATTAAAAGTTAACACAGTGGTTTTGTTTATTTAGGGTCAGGTGTAAGTTTTTGTTTTCTCGATTGAAATTTTTGCATTCAGTAGTAATCGAATAGTTTTTTTTTATTTGTTAGTTGTTTTTGTGTAAACCTATAGGTAAACCTATACATATTCCAAATTTAAAGACGACTGGCCAAACCGTTTAATAGACGGACAGAATTTTGCTAGTGACTTCAAATATGTTTCTCTATCATCGTAATGTTATATTTGATTGTTATCTCATTTTTTTTCTGCACGAATGCATAACTTGTACTTAGTACCTACCTACCTATAATCGCAAGTAAAAATTAAACAATTAGGTATTACAAATGTAAAGAAACCCGTGGTATTTTTAGCAATTCTATAGAAGATTAGTTCAAAGAAATATTTTGGTTCAACTATAAATTTCTTTCCCGCGAGCTAAGCTGGGTAGGTTAACTAGTACCTATTATATAAACCTCAAACAAACAAAAGATCTTTCTTACTATAAATCAATAATATATAATCAATTAATAATAATATAAATCAATTTACAAACAATTTTTGATAGATTTTCTACATAATAGGTACCTACATATACATATGTGTGTACCTATATGTATATGTAGGTACCTATCTGAATGGAAAGCAAAATTCAAAACAAAAATCCATCCACTGCAAGGACGTTTGTAGCTTTGTATAAATACATCAAGAAGTAAGTTTGTATTTAAATTTGAAGAATGAATGTGTGTACATTATTTGAAGACGACAACCTTCATAATAGTAAAAAAAAAATTGAAAATCCTAAAGAATTCGAATCAAAAGTCTGGTCAATGACGTACGCATGTATAAATACCTATGTAAGAACCAGTTCTCATATTACATATTCCATATAAAAAAACGTAAACAATGAAAATGTTGGATCGTGTATAAATCCTTACAAAAAACTATTCGCCTCAGCTAAGCGAAACCATTGTATATAAACTTCAAAACTGCTAGCAGTTTATATACATACATATATACAATGAACAAAACAAGATACTGAATTATTTCGTGTTCTCCTTCTGTTTTTTCTTGCCTCACATTGCACATGCGCAGGAAACTAAGCACAAAGCATAACACTAAGAACCATGCTCTTAATTCTCTCTCACTCAAATAAAATGTCCCTACACTTACACTAGCACTCCAAGCGGCTCTAGGTAAAAAGATTTTTTCTCGTCTCATGATAGTACTTTAGGCAATGTACTTATATACAATGTTTTATATGGTGTAAGGTAAGGAAATTATGAAGAGACGATGAGAAAAAAACTTGTTGCCACTTTTTAAAATGATGGTAGCAAATTAAGACAGGGGTGTAAAAAAGAGTATTTGCCGATATTGTTTGACAATATAGAAATACATTCTTGCCTTATGTAAGGAAATTATCAAGAGACCTTGAGTAAAATCGCACGTTGCCACTTTTTAAAATTATTTTAGTACAATAAGGCAGGTACAGGCTTTAAGAAATATTTACTTGTAAAGAGCTTTTTATCACTTTGGAATTTAATTTAATTTAAATTGTGTTTCATGGATATAATGTATATTCATATATTGTGTGTGAAGTTTGAGAAAATGATGAATGATTTTATTAAATTAAATAATTTTCAAGTAAAAAAATTGATTTAGTTCATGTGTAGGTATAGAAAATTAAAAATAAATAAAGTAAGTGTTATTAGTTAAATTGTAAATTTTTTTTTTATTAATTAACTCTGTGTAGTGTTTTAATAGGTTAATTGATTAATAAATGTATATAATAATATACATATATATAATAATAAATAAAAACGGTTTTTTACAAAAAGCTTGAAACAGCACCAGCATTGGCACGGAGAGCCGCTTGGGAAAAGTAGAGCCACTACAGTACTATAAATGAAAACAACGAAAAATTCTATCAATTCTAAATGGTGTTTTTTTTTAGGCGTGTGGTTTTCAATCTTGCAATACTTTTTTCGAAGTTGGTCTTTTTGACAGTTGTTATTTGATTTATGCTCAGTTTGGTTTGCCATTTCATATTAAATAGATTTATTACTGAACAATGTTTGCAAATTGTGCAAATTTAGGAAAGAGGAGCAATTTTTAAATTAAGTACTTTTAATTAAAAAAAAAACAAAAATTAATTTAAAAAAATAAAAAGACTATTTCGATTATCGTAAATAAGGAAAATATGTACTGAATTTTCTTTCATTATTTATTACTCCTATTGATTTTTTTATCGAAAACTGAACAAAAGATGATTCTATGACTACAAGTTTTTGAGAAAATTGTCAATTACTATAAGTCTACCTTCTCATAATTTGTTTGGTATTTAGGTGATTAGATAGGTATACTAAGTTAACGGCCTAAAAAAGTGAGGTTGTAAGCAGACCTGCAACCCCACTGGTTGGCATCAGTATTGGATTTGCGGTGAGTGAGGAGATCATGTGGTTTTTTTTTTTTTTTGTTTTTTTGAGTTTGAGTAAATTTAAATTAACCTTATTTAAAAAAGTAAAATTAAGTGCGAATTTCTATCTCTCAGAAAAAATTATAACTTTTAATTGTTAGTGTTTCCTCTTAATGAATAATTATTTTTTTCATTTCAAGTAATTTTTAATAAAATTGTACCTCCCCCTCGCATATCAAAAAATATGTGTATTTAGTGCCTGAACAAGATTCCGTTATTATTTTGCCGGACCAAAGTTATCGTACTCTTCCCGCATACCTAGGAAATCGATTCTCATCTCCCCCTCCTCGTTCCCTCTTTCTATGTAACTGTTCTTTGGATTTCCATTAAGTTTTATGTTTAAATTCTGTTCAGGTACCAACATTTTAAATTTTTGTTTCTACTAAGTTATATCTTAGGTATACCTACACCTATCTAATTATTTTTTTTTTATTTTAAGTATTTTTGTAAAACTAATCAATTGATTTTGTATAACAGCTTATCTGCTGTTATTCAAAAAGTCTAAAATTATTATATTTAAGCGTTCGGAGAAAAAAAAAATCTTAATACTTTAACATAGGTACCTATGCCTATACTTTTAATTAAATTACTAAGTAGGTACATGAATTTGAACTCATTCACAAGTTACAAAACACCTGCCTTAAAATCATTCACAAGTTACCAAATTCCAACAAAAATACCAACAAATATTTTTCTCCCAGCATACATAAAAGTATGTAGTTAAATATAAGAATGTGTGCGTTAAATCAACATCAACAAACAACATTTAAAATGTACAGAAGTGAAGGTAAATAAATTGCACGACTGGATCGCACGTACTTGCTCATATGTGCGGTCACTTTGTAGAATAAAATTTAAGAACATTAAAGTTAACATCAAAGCCTTTATTCGATTTTTAGGACTTTTGATTGTTTGAATAAAGGACGTTAAATTGTATTGGGTGAAATATTTTAAACGCTTTTATTTCTTTAAGAAATGTAAAAAATGGTGATTTTTTTTTTCAAAATCGTAGGAGCCGTTTTTAACTAAAACGCTTTTTTTAACAACGTTTTTTTAAAAAAATTAAAAAAAATAATTTAAGAATACAAACTTAAGCATAAAAATAAAGTACATTTTAAAACAAATTTTTTTTAGAATATTGATTTTTCAAAAAAAAAAAAATAAATTATTAAAAATAAAAAAAAGATTTCGAAAAAAAATTAATGCAAAATTACTGTGGCTACCTACATCTTCTTGAATATCAATTTTGATTGTAATCGGATCAGAAGATTTCGAGAAAGTCGAAGACAAAAACCGGTCCTATGGGAGGTACCGTTTCTAGCCTACCATCTTTGTACATACACTGCAAATACAATGCTACCATATCAATTTTTTGTAATGCATACTTACAGTAATACACTGATCTTTTTTATAAAATTCTTGGAGCCGTTTTCGAGAAAAATAAGCTTTTACATAACGGTTATGTGATAGGTACCGTTATTTTTTGAGCTAAAAAAAATTGAAAAAAAAACTCCTCTGTAGAATGTCAAAATAACTAAGTTTCAAATTTGAAGACGATTGGCCCAACCGTTTAGGCTACAGTCCAAAATACATCCGTACAGACAGACAGACAGAAAGACAGACACACAGACGGACGGACAGAATTTTGCCAGTCACTCAAACATGTTTCTCTATCATCGTAATGTCATGTTTGATTGTTATCTCACAATTTTTAATCTGCACGAATGCATAACTTGCATTATAGTACCTATAATCGCCAGTAAAAAAACGTCTTCATGGAAAGATTCAAATAACATTTTATACCAATCAACAAAAATTCACCAATAAGGTTTTGGTATTTGCTAAATAATAAATAAGCGAAGTCTCACACCAATAACACGTTTCCTACTTCTGTCTATGTATCAATAGGTGGCACTTATAAAATGGTTCGGATATACACTTTTCCCATACATTTTGTTGCTCAGATTGCTCAATTTAAATTTCAAATAATCAAGGAAAAGTAACGTTTATTTCAAAACCAACTGAATGTACATTTAAGTCTTCTATTCAACGAAAACACATTTTTGATTTATTCTTATGGATTTTCAGTGTTAAATTAAGATTTTAAACGCTGAAATGTCAAAACTTCTCTTAGGAAACCACCGATGTTGCTTCATTTCCATATTTACAGACATATCAACCCACAACTTGCAACAAAGTAAGATACTTATACATTCTAATAATAATTGCTAATACTATCTTAATCATTATAGTTACTCTAACTCAATTGATAAAATCCAAAGTGAATTAACATTTACATCATTGCCCCGGGCCTCCCTGAAAACAAGTTGATAAATTGGCAATTTGTTTCAGTTATTATCCAAACGAGGTAATAAAATTAAAAAGCCAACTTAGACATCGTGTATTTTGTCACTTTCACTCTCTGCCAAGATCCAAACGACACAATGGTAGGACGTTTACGTATTCATTAAACAAATTAGCAAATAAATAAATTAATTTAGATTCATTAATTGTCCAGTTAATCACCGCCCATGGCGCTGCACTCATAAACAGAAATTACGAGTAAGGAATAAGGAATCGTAAGTCATTCAAGAATCTGAGAACAATACCCCCCTTGCCAATGATGCTCACTCTGGATGAGGGCGTCAGTGTATAGTGACAGGAGGGGTAGGTCAATTAAATTTCAAATGAGCCTGACTTTTTGAATTTAACAATAACACTCTAAGCTTCTTCCGATACGCCGCACCTATAGCTGTTGCATTGCAGCAGAGCTTATATCGTCTTTACAGACAAACGGCCGACTAATTGTCCGATTGACCGACGCGACGCGACAGACACTTCATTCGGTTTATTTTTATGCATTCGCTGTAAATAATTATTTAAATATAGAATCTGCGAGCGAGATTGCCAGTTAAGTAAGATTACGGAATAGCGGGCCCAGAGTATAGCAGTGGCAGGATGTAAGGCGGGCAAGTCGGGTAAGGCTTGTTGACGCGACTTTTTAAAGGTGTCAGATGGGCCGATTTATTAATTGCTGTTAACGATATTATTTATTCTTTGTTTCCTTATGCGATTTCGGTGGTTGCTTCAGTAAGTGCGGTAAGTATGAGTATAGCAGAGAGTGCGTCACTAGGGAGGGAAAATATCCGGCGGGAAAGGTCAAAGATCTATTGATGTGGATCGGATTCGAATTACGTGTGAATATTTTTTTTTGCCAGAGGGTTGAAGATACGAAAACAAGATGATTCAATGCGAAATATATTACCAAAAAGACGTCTGCTGGGTGATGTGAAATAATTGTGTAATACCTTTGCTTTGAAATTAAAAGAGTTATTCATACCCCACAGGATGGATGGTCATGTAGGTTGTGCATCAGGCAGGATATTCATTTGCTCGTTTAAAAACTTAAAACAAGACAGTCCTGTTTTATTGGGAAATCTATCCGTAGCAAAGCAAGATTTTATACACACTACAAATACAACAACCAGCTGCTGAGGATTGCATGTTCGACACAACAAGATTTCATTCACAATAGATATTGCACGCAGAGCAAAATAAAATTACTAATTTTCAAACACTAGGGAATGATCGTTTTATGCTAGATTTTTTGAGAATGTTGCAACGTTGCAATCGGGCGTGTTAGAATCTGTAGATACATATTTATTTATTTGCATTGGAATGCCAATGCAACCAATGTTCTTGCTCGATCTGCTTTTTGGTTATTTCTTGTGTTTAAATAATTTTTAGACTCACTGGTCGACGGTCGTTTGTGAATGATCGTTTTATAGTGCATTGTTTGGGAAGGTTGCAAGGTTGCACTGGGACATAAGACGAAAGGCGGCTGCCTATGCGTTTTTTTTGAAAGCTGCCCATAGCTTTCCTAACAAAACACCTTAGTGTACTTGGTCACGTTCTATTTTTTCTACGATGGTGTTTTTGCGGCAAAAGTTTCCTTGGATCGGTGGTCAGTGAGATCAATTTCATAGGTTTTTTTTTTTTTTGCTAATATACAAGGTCTGGGTGTACAACTCAAGTATGAATGAAGTCGCTTATTTGACAGTACACCTACCGTTAGTAGGGTTACCCATCGAAGGCTTACAGTGTTTGTTTCGCCGGTTAGTTGTAGATCATTGCGACAGCAGTCAATCAGTTTAGACTTGGAGACGATTGAGGATAATGCTTGATTGATTGTAGAATGATTTTTTTTTACAATGTATTTGGTTGTGCCGGATGAATTGGATGAATTTTTCAATAGTGGGACCAAGCACCTTATGGAGAGCTGTATGTCTGAAGAGATTTGCCCTTTGTCCCTAAAACTTGAGCGGGTGTGGGTTTCAATTATTCTTTTAGGAAGGAAGGAGGGAGGATAGGCTTATTGGTCAGAAATCTTTTGATTCAATATGAGTTGGCTTGAATGCAAATAATATTGACTTCTCTTCAACTAGTTTCTACCAGAATAGGCAACATGATTTCTGGTCCAACGGGCTAACCATATTTCGTCTCCTTTGACGATGTCAATTTATTATTTTATTTCTCATATGGTTGCCGCAGTAAGCATGATAAAATATGTGCTCGACAAGCTCTAAGAAAGCTTCAATTTTAAAAGCTCCAAACCAAAAACTAAAGAAAAAGGTATTATAATTTCCATCAACGACAAATCGTAAATCTGAATCAGTGTTTTTTTTTTATAAAAATAAACGAGAACGAGAAGCAAATTTCCCTGGGGAGCAGGGAATTCAATTTTAATGCAATACAATGCAATTTCTAAAGTTGAGTGCTGTGCAAACACCAGCAGGATTGCTTAAAAGCTTTCTTCCATAAGGATTGTATTGAAAATATAAATTGAACAAGGTATAGTAACAACAGTATTTCTATCAACCCATCCCGATTAAACTGAGCATCTTTGACTGTTTTGCCACCCGGAAGGTTAATATTTCATTGCCTTAAGCCCAGCAGGAGTGCAAAATATATAACCACCAGCACATGTTACTGTTCCTGATGTCTTATCTGAATATCGAAGGTTATCCTAATAAATAACCAAAAAATTACTTTCAGTTTCACTTTTGTTGATTTCTGTGTTATGATGTTTTATGGAAACATATTGGCCTATACCAATATGGAAAATAAAACAATAGAAAGTAATAAATTTCGGAGATTCTTACGAAGCCATTGCTGTTTTCTCTACATTTTCCATATCCAAAGAGTCCTTTTCCCCCAAAGATAAAATTCATGACCTTGCAGTGAGGAAAATCAATGGCAAGCAAAGGTATTCTTCTATAAAACAAAAGAAATATGAAAACAATGAGGTTCTGTACAATTTATTGCAATCCTTTTCAGTAAAGGTGCAGTAAGTTAACAAAAATTAAAATGGAGCAAGGATTCTTCAAAATTCCATGTTATTCACAATTCATTGCTTGAAAATCTATCTTAAAATATATTTCACGCGGTAAATTAAGAAAAGATCATCCCAAATCCCAGTTAACATGAACCAGGATCCAAAAACCCTTCGTTGATTGAAAGTATACATCATTTGGTGAAGTATAACAATTTTCAGAGTATCTACGTGTGGCAATTTGGGAAACGTCCCTACGCACAAAAACTCCTTTAATTCCTCACAAAACACGCGATCAATGCGCTTTTCGAATGCCAGTGTGTTTTTTATGAAGAGAATTCGGTTTTTTCTAACGATTTTGAGGAATTTCACAGAAAAAAAATTGCGAAAAAGAAAAAACGATAGAAAAAGACGTAAGCTGTCAAACCATTGTCCAGAGTCGCATAATGTCAATGTAGCCATCGTGGTCGTCAGAATTTTTTTTTTTTTTTTTTTTGGTTTAATTCTTCAGATCACATCACAATGACTGAAGGACATCAAGAAGCATTGGCTTTGTCGCCGGTCTATGGCACACGTTAATGCCGCCCGCGTTTCAATATTTGTTTCTGTTTTTCTAACTTTTTTTTCGGTGGCTTCTTGTGCTCCACTGTCGGATTATTGATGTGTCGCGGTTTATGGTGCATTGTTGGTTGTGTATTGATGGGAACAATGAATCGAAGGAATGCGAAATCGGGTAGAAAGATACAAATATTGTTCTGTGATTTTGATTTTCCTTAGAGGACACCCTATGGATCATGGACCTGATGATTTCGCTAAATGTTTGATCTTTTGATTGGCATGCACAAATCGACGAAAAGAAGGAATTAAATCCAACGTATGAGAGACGGCATGCAATATTTTTATGAAATGCAGAATTTTTTCAAACCCAGTAAATATATATAATGTTAAGGAATTTAGGATCATTAAAAGGATTAACCGCGAAACAGGAACTGTTTTGTCAAGAGTTATATTTTCTCGAATAAACGCTAGTCTCACGAATAAATGTTCGGAATAATTATTTATTAGAATTGTGATTTATTTCCTTTACTTTACCTCTGGTGGCTGATTTAATAAGCCCCTGCAGCCGGCTCAATATTTAGCACTCCAAGCAATTTTATGATTATATACATTCTCTATAGTGCTCTCATGGACGCATTTGGCATGTGGTCATCTTCGGGACCATGCAAATAACTAACTTTTAATAGTGAAGAAAAGAACATTTACCGACATTTAATACACTTTTGTGCTTTTTTCTTATTCTATATTCCAACCAATTGGTGATTTCAGCGCCACTCTTGCAACTCACCTATAATTCGTTGTTGTTTCTTCTTCGCTACTCGTTATTTATACTGGATCGCAAACAGGGCCATAAACCGCAGGTAGAGCTTTTCTTCTACTTCAATAGGTTTAATTTTAAGGATAGAAACAGATTCATTTAACGTTTCGGCTAATACAATAAAATCGGCAGATCTTGCAAGCCAATGTGAACTTGTCTATTTCTTTCTTTTCCTAAATATTTTATTTCTGCATTTTATTGTTTCAACGGGACCAACAATTTTGGTTCGACTGCACCTGTCGAAATAAGGGTGTTGATATTGGAAAAAAGAAGAGCGCGAAGAAAATGGCACGTTACGAGATTTTCAGATGATATAAGGTCTTAACAGAACTAAAAAAAAGAATATGTGAATTCAAAAATATTTCACTCAGTAAATTCCTGAAAAGTCTCACAGCGAATGCTTCTACCGAATACTGCTTATGGAAAGCAGCGAAGCGACTAAAGAGACCGCAGACACAAGACCCGCCAATAAAATCTAAAGATGATAAATGGATCGAAATCCCGAAACAAAAGGCTGATCTCTTCGCTAAACATCTAGCAAATGTCTTTAAGCCATTACCAGAAAACACAGCTGCATAGCCCTTACAGTTTGTGGATAGAAATGAAGAATATGAAATTCTTTTTGTCACGCTCAAAGAAGTAAGAAGCATATGTGTCAACATAAATTGTCCAACAAAAAATCGCCAGTGTACGATCTAATAACTGCTCAGGTTGTGGAAGAAATGTCATCAATAGCCTTCAAAAAACTCCAATTTATAATTAACGCATGTCTTAAACTAAGATATGTGGCACATCATTGGAAAATATCAGAAGTCATTGTTATACGTAAACAAGGTAAACCACCAACAGAAGTAACATTTTACAGAACAATATCGTTTATACCAATCATGGCAAAAGTTTTCAAAAAACTGCTCCTGAAAAGGCTTAGCAAAATAATAGAAGAGAGAAGACTTATTCTGAGCCATCGCTTTGGATAAACATACCACGATAGACCAAGTGCATCGAATTACGGATTTTGTGGAACAAGCACTTGAAGAAAAACAAGTATGTATATATATATATATATAAGTATATGACAAGGTTGGGCACTTGGGACTTGAGTTCAAATTGCTAAGCCAGTTGCATTCCTCCCCTTAAAAGTTTTCCCGTAATAAACGTACTGCTAGGAATGCTCATTTGTTTACCTTGAGCCTGATTTCGGACACACTGTTAAGTAAAGAAACTCGTTTTTTAGCCACACTACACGAATGTGGAACGCTTTACCCGGCTATTTTTTACTTGCGATTATAGGTACTAGTTATGGAGTCATGCAAAAAAAATTCCAACAATCAAACATGAGATTACAATAATAGAGAAGTCGAAAAAAGTGGGTCCGGAAATTCCGTCCGTCTATCTGTCTACCTGCCTGTCTGTTCGCACGTCTACAGCCTAAACGGATGGGCCGATTTGCCTCAAACTTGGTATTTAGTATTTTATTAGTAGTATCTCTTGAGACTTTTTCATTTTTGCTCTAGGTCGAAATATAACTGTACCTGCCATACAATCTTTAACAAAAAGTTTGATTTTCTCGAAAACGGCTCTAACGATTTTGTTAAAATTTTCAGGGTGCTCTATTTTACAACAATATACCTTTTAGTTAGAATACATTTTTCAAAATTTGTTCTATAACGGTAGCTCTCATAGAACCGGTTTTTTTCAAATGCGGTTTTTTTCGTAAACCATTATCCCGATTCCAATATGATTGCACACGGGAAGTCATTTATAATTCAATTAATATTGCATTTCAAAATTTTGAAACGGGTTGATTGATTTTTTTTTAAATAGTTTGTTTTCCCAGATGAAAATTACAAATTTTCTTATAATGATATACTAAAAAAAATGTTTATATTTTTTCGAAAAGTTTTACAAAAAACGACTTTTAAAAAAACTGATTTTCAATATTAAGGACAGGCTTATCATGTGGCTGTGATGGTGCGATGTGTAGGACGTCGCTTTCGAAATCGCTGGATGGCAAGTTCAAACCCAGCTCGGGAACAAAAACATTTTTCTATAAAATTGAACATAAAGCTATAAAGCACCAGTAAAGGAGTCTGATGATCAGGTTGGCCTCCGTGAAATATTGGTAGTACACACAAGTTATTGCTCTTCATTCAAAAACCTTCTATTGTGTAACAACCTAGTTGCAAGTGTGAAAAACAAATAAACACATTAAGAAAAATTAAGACGTTTTATCACTTAAGGGAAGCTCTATAAATTACTGGAACAGCACAAAACAATTTCCTTGCAAAATGTCTCTACTTATACAAGTCTGGTACTTGTTAGTTATCACTTCATAGTCCACAAAGAATAACTAATGTATTTGCACTTTAAACGGTCTATCAGGGATCGGAGTTAATAGAAGAGTTCTAAAGACAATTCCATCTTATTTTTAAAATTTAATGTCTATTTGGAAAGCTCGTATAGTTTCCGTAGCTCAATCCTCTTTTTTCGAATTTCTGATTTTATTGCCGTAGTCATTTCAAGTGTTTTCAAAACTCAAACCACAATACAAAAGTTGTGTCTTACTATAGTTGCTACAACAGAACTTCCGGCCGACTTAATTATGATTCTCAAAATCTTCAATACCTATCCAAACTACCTCCATATCAATCCTCAGGGAGTGCTCGATGGTAGCTTGATTTATTGTCATTTGCATCGCAACAGCACGACTCCACCCTGATGGCTGCAACTAACTAATCGATAAGAATTTGTTTGGTTTCCAAGAAAATGGACTGTCAAGGTCGCCATATAAAAGATTTTCTATTTCTTATTCTTGCGAAAGCAAATTTAACTTTATTTGCGCATAATTTAATCGCAATTAACAACATTGTATCGACTGACTACTTTATAATTTCTTGCTGGCTGTTGTGGATATGGCTTGCCTTATAAAGTGTGTCCATGTCCAGCTTCCATTCCAAAAAACCAGCTGATATTAATTATCCAATTTACAAGCAGTAGCTCGATACTACACCCCCTTCTTCTGATGATTGTCGAGAACAAATGTCGCTGATGTAAAATGCGAATCAGAGAATTACCTACCACAACTTCCTTCAAAAGTCAAGTCGGTTCGGATAGGTGGCACGCTCACACATAATCAAAAATTATAATAAAATTGCAATTAATTGTTAAATGAACGCACAATTGCATTTTTATGACAACTTCCATTGGAAAAGAACAAATTGTTGACATTAATTCACACGATCGATTGCCAATTGCTTGGGGGGGGGGAGGGGGGTTAGGTGTGCTTGGAACCTCCACCCTTCCGGGTTGTTTTTGTTTGTTTTTTACACTGGGAGGGGTCCATCGGGGGATCTCGAGAATTGCAAGAATCACTAGTTCTGGAATTTCAGAGCTGGTTGAGCTGGTGGTTTGACATTTTTCTCGAGCTATGCCCTGGACACTACGCTGGTTTGGTTGTCGCAACTCTCTGGGTGGTGCGGCTAGCTGGCAAGGCGAATGCGAATGGGTGTTCTATGATTTAATTACATATATTATTAATTAAAGACCTTGAATCTGGATGCTGCTAAACAAGGCGGATATCATGCTTGTCGGCCGTAGACGCGACGGGCGTCGTCGTCGGTCTTTGAGTCGGGCGCTGGCGCATACTAACGTTACGCTGTGGTTTCGTCTCTGGGTTGTCCAGCTTATTAAAATGGTTGATTTATTTCTTGCGCTCTTGGTTTGTATAACGCTCGGTATAGGTATCTGATGGCGGAGTGTATAGATATATAGATGTATCTTTGATTTGAAGAATGACAGATATACCTTTGAGTGATTCATATTAGTTATTCATGAGACAATTAACTTGTCTGATGCGATCTTAAAGGTCAGTGGTGACTTTGAATCAATTGAAGGGAAATTATATTTTTACCTATTCTTTTCTTTGTATAGTAAGTAGTTCTAGTTACGCTATAAGTCAAGGAATTGGAAGCTTTGTATTCAATGAGAAATATGGATTTATCAGAAAAAAACTTGGGAATACAATTTTTTTATCGGAATCACTGCATTTTTAATGAGACTTGATATTTAGAAGTTGGAATTTATTTGTCCAATATATGGATTCAAATTGGTGAGAAATTTAGACAAAGCAATAGTGCACATCTGCACATCTTGATGTTGTTAAAAACATACAAAGTCCTCCAAAATGATTTCGCTTGCCAAAAATGAACATCGACGGCTCAGCATTACCAGCATCAAGAGCACATTGTAAAAAAAGTAATAAAAAAAATGTAATAAAAGTATACTTATCGGGTTTTAGTATAAATGAAGTACGCCATCAGACGTCTTAAACAACAAAGATTTTATTCAAAAAGTGTATTTCGAAAATTGTGGGACTTGTTTTGATAATCTTTTTTTTGAAATGTTGGTATGCAGTTTTTTAGAGTTTATTAATATACATGTGATTGTAAAATTTAAAATACTTTTTTTTGATTAGTTTTAAAAATATTGATTTTTTCAAAAAAAAAAATTCAAAAATAAATTTGTATTAGAAAAAAAAGGTATTAAAAATGTTGATACGCAGAATTAATTTACCTACCAAGATCTTCAAAGAGCCGTTACCTAGAAAGCCCAAAATAAAAATAACGTTATATGAAAGGAAAGCATATTAACACTTTTCCCGTAAATTTGGTTCTAAGTGATAGCCAATATCAACAAAAAAAAAACTCAAAAGTTTTCATCAAAATCGTTGGAGCCGTTTTCGATAAAAATAAGCTTCTACATGACGTTTATATAAAAGGTACAGTTAATTTTTTAGCTAAAAAAAATTGCAAAAATTCCTCTGTAAAATGTCAAATAACCTTACGCTATAAATTTGAAAACGATTGGCCCAACCGTTTAGGCTACAGTCCAAAAAACATCCGTACAGACAGACAGACAGACAGACAGACAGACCGACAGATAAAATGTTGTGTGTACCTCAAATATGTTTCTCTATCATCGTAATAACCAGTTTGATTGTTATCTCAATTTGTTTTGCATGAATGCATAACTTGCATTCATTTTGCATTGCAAAATGCGGTATCTCAAGTCTTCAAGATTGTCAATTTCGATGGTCCCTCCATACAATTTGACAATGATTTTAGCTTTCATGCTTTAAGTGAGATGTTGGATATTACTTGAGATTGCTAAAACTATCGACATTCGCCAGAACTATCACACCTCCAACCTTAATCGATGCAACGAAACAACACTTGCTGCCTAGAAGCTGATTAATATCGTGACTAAAGAAACGATAATCTTGAAAAAGTTATATGGCTAGGTTGTTCAGAATTCGAAAGAACTTTTTTTTTAATATGCTACTTTTTTCTAATAATTATTTTATATATACACTTCTAAACATTTAATTAAAAATACAGTCGAATTTTTCGACGTGCGATTTATTTGCACATCATACCATTGTTGTCTTTAAAAAGTATTTTTTATAAGCTTGAAGACAAAAGACAAGAATGTTAAGTCGGGCACAAAATAATTATGCACTCGTTTGGTTTGTTAATCAACGAGAGAGTATTTGAACAGCTTAAACAAACATTTAAAATGTATCAAATTTGTTACAGAGTATTTGCTAGCAAAATAAAGTTTGATTCAGTTTGTTGTTTTATTTAGTTTAAATGTATGCCTTTTTTATTTGTTAAAAACAGTGAGACTAATTAATAATCTTGCAGCAGCTACAAGTTATTCGTAAGACCTCATCTGATAAGGATATAGGCCAAAATCCTTGAGGACATTAGAAAATAAAAATCCTGCCTCAACTGGAAATGCTACATGAAAAGCACTTTATCCAGACAAACTTCTTCGTGGAAGCTTCCTCTACCTCTGGGAAGCGATCTAGCGAAACCCTTTTTAATCTTAAATACCACCAATTTGGTTAAAAGAGATCCACAACCATGTCAGAGGAGCAAAGAAAATTAATAAGCTTTGCACCAATACTCTTACAACATAATACCTTAATGTTCAGCGAAGTTCTAGCCGAACGAAATGTGTAACAACACCACGGTGGTGATGGATAAATGTACACAAATCACTCCATGTCACACCATATAAGCTCAACGTCAATAGATTGTTCAACAAATTGCAGAAATTGAAAGATCTATCAATGTAAATTATCCCCATTAAGTCGAATTGAAACGAAACCTCACACTAACTCCGGTATTGCCACCTACGGTCATCTTATTATATTCACACTTCCATTAGGCCTGCTATGTGACACAGAGTCCACAACCGGGTCCACCCACACTGTCTTGTAGAATATCGGCCAGATTGCCTCTACTTGGAAATGGAAAATGAATATGCAACTGACAGTCTTAATTGGTTAACCATTAATCATACCAAGTCGGCCTTAGCGCCCATAATGCCATTCAATCCTAAGAGCAGATAATAATAATTGATGTGTGTACCTGCGGTTTAATTGTCACGTTCCTCTGCTCGCCCCATTGGGGCTCGCTAATTAATAATTGCCCCGAACAACTTAAGGACTTACTTCGGATGGTAATAATTAGAGTAATGAGCTGCAAGGACTAAGCGACGACGCGACGCGGCAGCGGACTTAACAGGTAGATAGCAAATTATCTGCCGCTAATTCGTAGTGTCACCTGCCAGTCACGATGCCACAGCTGAAACCCGCTCAAGACCGGTAGCTTATGGCTTTTGAGATTATTGAAAGGTTGGCTCATATGTGTACATAATGGGTATATCGCCCACGACGCGATACTTCAATGGCGATATCGATGACGGCGACAATAGCGCGGTGGCAATTATGTGATCCGACATGTCTGCGCTTTGGATGCCAGGTAAATTGTTCCAACCAATTGCTAACAAAGCTTCTGATCAGACATTTGGACGTCCGACACGAAATCGGTTTCAATTTTGTCTCATATGTGCCCCGCACTCTTGATTTTGCCTCATTTAATGACGGCAATTGAGCGACGTCTAAATATCAACCGGTAACGCATTTAGGGGGCACGATGTCGACTTGTGACTATGCAGTTGAGTCAACAAAGAAATTCCAATGCAGATTTACATACGTTAATCTCAGTCTTTTGCACAAATGCTATATAATTAGAACATTAGCATTAATTTATTGGACGCGAAATATTGCGCGAGGAGGCTGTGATTCTCATTGAACACCTCTTATTAATTATGTGAGCAGTTCTATTTGTTTGACTGTCTGGATCAATTAATTGTCGATTGACATTTAATGGTTGAAATATCATGTTTGTTGTATGTAATAAAATATCCCATGCACAATATATTTTTTTATTATTATGAAGTGTATTTGTTTTTTACACACTGACTGTGTTTTATTTGTATGAGGAATAAGGAAGAGGAAGTGCCTTTAACTTGAACTCGCGTTAATTCTTGATAAAAGTTTGTTCATATAATAAGATTGCTTTACTATTTATCAATCTCTTTTTACGAAGGTTGTAGGGAGCTATTAACCACCCTTCAACTTTGTTCACTCATTTATTAAATGTGATTCCACAAGGGTGACTTTAAGCAGGTGCAGGACACCAGGACACTTTCCTAGCAAATTTTTTGACATTAAAAAGCCTTTTTCTTCTAGCTTATTCCAATGAAATAGGAGCTTTACGCACTTAACATTTTCAGTAGTGTGAAGTAATGTATTTAAAACAGGTTGTCTATCTAATTTTGCACAGCCTTAAATTTCATAAAACGGATGCCAACCTTTTAAAGCATATTCATGGTGAGGACGCAATTAGAAAATTGTATTGAGAGAGAGTAACATAAGGATCGTTAAATTCCTAAGTCCACAGTTTAAAGAACCCAAGCATGGAATTAGCCCTATTTTTACTGTTTGGATACAATCATGAATTTTATGAAATCTACCTTCAAGCAGATGTGGAAAAAATAAAGCTCGGTAGACTCCGGTGGGCTGGGCACTTAACTTGCATGAGCGAAGAGAAATCAGCTCGGAAAGTCTTTTGTAGTTCTGTATATGGTAGAAGACAACGTGGCAGACCTTGCTTGCGTTTAAAGAATGGCATACGAACGAAGCTTTAGGGTGCACAATTGGATTGCTTTGGCCAGCAATCGGGATGAAAAATTTGTTGAAGGATCTTGTTGTTGCTCCGATGATAATGATGATGATTGGCAATTTCCCAACAAATTTTGTTTCCCTCGAATCAATTTGTTCTCATATTGCGATCGTTAACCTCCTTCGGAATTAATTTTACACGAAACAAATTCTACCAACCTAACAAATAAAAAAGGATTATTTTCGAATATATTTTGTATATATATATATATTTTATAATAAAAATACAACCAATATTTTAAAACAAAAAATCCCGAATTCCAAGAATTTTGAATATGGGAAAAAATCAGTAAAATACACATCCATATGTGTATGTTATGTGGAAGGTAACCGTTAGTTTTGAAGTGAGAATGCCAATTCGAAAAACAGTCGGCTAGAGTACCCTAAAAACACAATATACCAATTTTGAAGCAAATCGGCCCAACCGGTTAGGCTGTCGGATTCGATACGGACAGACAGACAAAATTGTCCGACCCACTTTTTTTCGTTATAATTTTATCAAAACCAAATTTACGGGAAAAAGTCTATTAACGGCACCTTTAATATAACGGTTTTTTTCAATTTTCGGCGTTCTCGCTAACTGCTTAATGTATTTAAATCAAATTTTATATTTGAAAAGATCTAAGTAGCTAAATTAATTCTGCATACCAACGTTTTTAATAATTATTGTTTTCTATTTATAATTAATTTTTTAATTTTTGTTTGAAAGAACAATATTTTTAAAACTAATAAAAAATACTTTAAATTTTAAAATTAGGTGTATATAAATAAACTCTAAGTAACTGTTTACCAAAATGTTCAGAAACTAATTTTCTTCAAAAAACTAAAAATAAAAAAACAAGATTTCATCAAAACCGGTCCCACAATTTTCGAAATACTTTTTTCATAAATTCCTTGTTATTTAAGACGTGTAATGGCGTACTTCACTTTTACTAAAAACCATTAAGTACTGTGGTTTTGAAACTTTTTATAAGTTCCCACCGTGTTATTTTTCTACGTTAATGTTACTCATTTCTTTCAATGATCTAGCCTTCCAGTGTGATTAGTTAGCCAAGCACATACGAGCAAGTACGTGCGACCCTGTCGTGCCCATTTTTGTCCGAATGCATGACTTGCTTTACAGTACCTATAATCACAAATAAAACCATGGTTCTGTTCATGAATCTCATCTCGCACTATATCCATTTTTATGGTCGACACATCAGAGCAATTAATTGGATTAACGATGGAAGATTTTCGGACCACGTTTATTCTAAGGCCTAATGTACACGGAGCAACTGAAAAAACTGATCAGCGATGAGAATTGGCCAATAGTTTGCTTTGAGTCATACCCTATGTAATCAAATGGGAAGGTGCATACGACGCTAATGTTAAATACTTGTATACTACTTACAAAAACCAGTTTGTAACCAGTCGTCTGTTGATTATGATTGCCTTGTGATTTCAGTTTCTAGTTTGCCGAATATGAGCCAACAACGTGTTGATGCTGGGGGAGGTTGAAAAACATCCTAAAACACTGAACGAACTAGATTTAGTTTGTTAAAGAGTTTACTAGTGTGTGGACTCAAGTCACCCCTGAGTACGTAACGTATACGTATTCATTATATGAGAGGTCGTACAGGGCGGTACAGAAGAAGCTATTTCTGCTGTAGAGCGCAGCATCGCAAAAGACCCGGATGGATTCATCTGCCATCGTGAGCAACAACTAGATCTGGATCAATCCACTTCCACGTGGAAAAATTTGCGGAAATATCTTTGTTTGTTGGCTTATAAAATCCAACTCTTGCAACAATTGAAGATGCACGCCGCTGGGCACGGCGCTTGAAACGATATTATTGTTGATCGTGATTTTCGCAAGACATTTTTTTCAGCGATGAAGCTTATTTTGAAAATTGTCGCATTTGGAGTGTAAATAATTTTCTTAAGCCATTTTCCTTACTTCCTTAAAAACGATACCAACTGGAGGGTTGCATTAAATGGAAACTGTTATAAAGCCATGATCAAAATTTCATTCCTGAATTGAATTGCCTTCATAGTAAGGAGTTTTGGTTTTAACAAGACGCCACAACATGTTACACAGGCGTGCCACAATTGATTTCCAAGGAAATGTTGGGAGAGCGCATAACTTCGCGTTTTTGACCTATACCAAATACTCTAAGGTTAGACTTTTTAAACTAGCCTATTTTTATACAATTAAGACTCTCATTAGATTTTTTTAATGATTTGCCTCCCACAAAAGATAACCACAAGCAGCAGAAACACTACTGATTTGTATACACAAAAATAATTCACACCTAATTTCCTATAAGAACTAACACCTGACTGCAACAATGTTGCACAAAGTTGAACTTAACAGAGACACCACACCAAGTGTCACTTTGACAGCAAACAATTAAAAACAAAAATCTACAATGCAAATGCAATCGCAAGCCGCGACATAAGTTAAAGTCTCTTATCGCTTCACGGTCAATAACTAATCCCAGGCAACTGATTACATGGCTGCAGCGAGTGTTTTTCGTACGCAAACGCATTCCTTTGCCGGGTGGTGGTTATCTTAGTGGCAATAGAACCCTTTAAATATTATAAATGCAGCCGTTTGTTTCGCTGGTATTTCATTGCCGATGAAGGTTAGCCGGTCACTCAATTGACAGTTGAGCTTGATCACTTCCTTTCGCATAAAAGTTGAAGTCGACGTAAATAGTGGCGTCACTTTATGCTTGGTCCAGCGTCGCTTGACAGACATACCGCTATATGGTGGGGATTGATTCTATATGACTCTCAATGGGCCTGCGTCTTGTCTTCGGGTCGCGGGAGAAGTGTTAGCCGCCAGACAACCACGACGTCTCCGATGGACTAGGTTGGAAGTTGTCCGACCGGCCTAGAGTAGTCTGGTTAGGCTATAATTACCACCGAGCGATGTTAATCGATACGCGCTGGCGATTGCCATTTTCATTCATGCAACCTCCCCCGCCAAAGCACAACAGGGGTGGGTGGATAATCATAGGAAGCATACGATTTAGATTTATGGCCTCTTGTTGTTGGCGCTTTAATTAGTTAAGCTAAGAAAACACGCTGACTGGCTGGAAGACTTCATAGTGGGAAACTATTACAATTTGCATTGAGCATGATCATGTGTACAATGTTGCATCGTGCTTTGGTAAAGTTGATATTGGTTTGCCATCATAGTATTCAGTCAGGGGCTTCTTCACCGGTAGGAAATCGATTGGCTATATGTGCTGATGCTGACCTTTCCCAGGGTATGTTCCTGTCCTTGAGATGATCTTCCATGATTTGTTGTACAATTGTAACAATATGCGCTTGTTAAATGGTATATGTTGTGACATTTGGTATTTGAAATTAAGTTTTGCAATATTTTATTCGAAAACTGATGTTCGGTGTCCAATAAATCAAATATGAAACACGTGATAGTAGTTCTTCATTTGTATTTCTTTTTTCTTCAATTTTTGTTTTGATTGGACTGATGGAAATTAATTCTTTAAAATTCTTACCTACGAAGGCTTTTCTTGTTTATTTTAGGCTTAAGGATTCAGCAAGAGAAATACAATGATCCGAATTAAGACCAACTCTGAAAACCCAAACCAGAGTCGAACTCCGAATGTGCTCAGGCAAACCAAATCAATAAAGGGCTTACTAGTCGTGGCTCCGCAAAAGAACTAGAGCATCTTATAATCTCCACGTTGAGGGAAAACAGGATGACTAACGCTTACTCAGGAGAAAGAAATTACGATCGCCAGCAGCTTGAAGTCCAGGAGATTCAGTGGTGTTTTGAGAGAAAAGAGGTACGAAAGTCCTACAGAAAATTGGTATGGAAACACGCTGATTCCAATGATCTGCTAACGCAACGAGGGAAAGTATGCCCGATGATTGGAATCATCTGCCTGATACACAAAAGAAGGGAATCGACAATTTTTCAGCAACACTTCACTTCTTCACTTCTCATCAGCATTAACTTAGATGGTTCATGACTATTTACGTCGTTCATTATTTCTTATAACGGACAGGCACCTCTTTGATGTCAGATTTCCCTGTACAACAGCAGGGCCAGGAAACCACCTGATCCTCATCCTGTTTCTCCCTCGACGAAAAATTCTTTGCGTCTATGCCTTCATGAAAAAAGGTATAACCCACGGCTTTTCCGAGCAGGGCATAAGACCGGTAAGCAAAACCAGCGATTCATAGTGTTATAATGGCTAGATAATGAAGCGAACATTTTAAAAAAGCTCCAGACCGACCAGAATATTTATTTCCATTCTAGAGGATAAAGGAACAATTTAAATGAGTTAACATGCACAATTTAAATATAAACTAAACCTTGTTTTGGGAATGGACAGTGCTAGTTGTAGAAGGCAAAGGAGCCGATTTTAAAACTGTTTCAGCCGGACAACTATTGGACTTTCCTTGATGGCTCTTCATTTAATTTATATTCCCAAAAGACATTATTTTTTATTTTAAAATAGCCCACGACATACAAATCCTAAGCTAGTCATACTGTTCCAATTTGGGACCGATCAAATTGACTTCACAAGATGTTCCCAGTTTTGGATAGTCTCATATCTCCTAAAGAATATCTGTTTGACAAGTTCATCAGGGAGTTGTTTAAATAATTTTTTTTGTTTTAATGAAAACAACAAAATATTTTTCAGCTTTGCTGACCACGCCAATGCCATAAGGAAACGCGGACATCAAGTACCCACAATAAGCTATACATACAAACACAATTCTGAGTGACAGGGGTTTTCCCTCCGATTAGTGTTCTTTTGATATGGTGTTGCACCAGGCCATAAGACGTTCCCTCTGGCCTCACAGAGTCCGAGTCCACTCATCAAAAATCCATTTGTAGGCCAATTTAGTATTTTGCACGCACATTTTCCTGCTGCTAGTTGCCTGTTTTGAATATCTAATGCCTCCCCCACCACTGGAGTGCAATGAAAAGTGAAAAGTCAACACACTTTTCCGAGCCAAGTGGATTTCACTTTAAAGCCAAAACGAAGCCACAAGCAAGACAATATACCATCATCATGGTCAATATACTATAGGGCCTTGCATATTGTCGTCGCTCGTTCTTCAATAAGCTATCATTCCATCGTCGTCGTCGTCATAGCCATAGCTCTGGACATACAAAAAGGCATCACATCTAATGTGGCAGAGTAAGATATGTGTGGTAGCTGTGACAGTAGGAAAATCTATGACCCACCTTGAATTTTAAAAATACAAAGAATTTGTTAACTAAATAGGTTCTGGTGAAGCGATGATTAGTTACGAAGTTGGCATTGTGGCTTATGGGCTTCTGGGAGCCATTTTGTTGTCGGCTATTTAGGCTGACGACTGTGTGCATTGCAATTTGTGAGACTGATGGGGAATAGGATTTTGCGGATGCAAACCACGATTTTTGTGTGTCAGTCCTATTAAATAATCGAGTTTATTTATTTATAAAAGTTAGCAAGTTAGTAGTATGCTAGTGAATCTGCATTCTGCGTGTCATGGTGGTATGGTGGCATGGATTGCATGTTGTAGTTATGTGCTATTCCCCTGGAATGAAGTTGTGTAAGAGTCTTGAGCTAGCTTCTTGGAAAATTGATTTAATCGCATCGAAGGAAAAGTGTTTTTTATCGCTGCATGCTAGCTAAATGGATAGAAAATGAACAATATTGGAAATTTATTTTTAATGCCTTTTTTATATAATATTTTTTACGATATTTTAAATTTAAAATTGATTCAGGAAGCTACAAATTATAGAACAAACCATTAGTTTTTTGGTCTTTGATTTTAACAAGTACCTTCCACAGTTCTCTATGAGCCAAATAGAACCATAAAATCTTACTTCGAAAAAATATTATGCGATTTGGAATTTTATACTGGTATTAATGTTTTTACGATGCTAACTTTTTATACTTTGGCGCTTCCAGCTCTCTTTTCAGATGTTTGTTTTTTGTTTTTGTTTGTAGAGCAAAACGATGCATTTGCGAGACAAGATTTACTTTTGGTGGATTTGTCACTTCCCCCGACCCTTTGGCATACCATTCCGAGCGTGGTGATGCTGAGCCTGGTTATGCCCTTCCAGCCGCAACGGTCTCTAGCCTGCTGTCTCCAATTTCGCACTCCAATTAGTCCCAGTTCTCCCTCTAACTGGTCGCTTCCTCGGAAAAGGGGTCTATCTTGGCTTTTGACTCCATCGGGTATTGGATCTATTACTTTGCGGGCTGGAACGTCGATGTTCATCCGGCCGAACTGGATATGGATTTTTTTTTGGCTTATGTCACTGAAGCCACGTAAAATTGGTTTTACTATCTTCTTCAACACTCGATATTTACTGTTATAAAAACTGGGCCATAAATCGCTCGTAATTCTTTTCTCTCGAATTCCCCAAGCGAGCTTTCTTTCTACTTGGAAAGAGTCCATGCTTCTGCACCATATAGTTTAGTTTCTGCACTGATATTAGACCACCACGGAGTTCTACCTATCAATTTTCACGTTCTGGCCAAGTCAGTGATGGAATTTGACTTTTATTGATGAAAGTATACTTCGTCTTGTCCTCGTTTAGGTAGAATCAGTCCTATTCTACTAGTCTTGGTGTTCCGTACTACCTTTTCAAGCACAACACACTGCGTCACTGTGTCGTAACTTTGTGGTGTTGTCGAAGGTCTCACTAGTATGCCTACCAATTTTGACATTCAACAACAACAACAATAAGCATTCTCCAACGTCATCCTGTTAAGACGGAGAGTTTAGCTTGCTTATCGAAGGTAGATATGGCTGGGTGTACAATTCATTTCTTCTTACTGTCGTAAGCTCAATTGGTATCGATGAACTTGTGCTGGGTCTTGATGTTACAATGGCTTAATGTGAAGATTTTATCAATCGTAGATATTCCAAGTCTAAAAACGACGTTTATACATAAAATGTTAGACAGGTTCTCATAGGGAGGTTTAAAAGGCAAATTTTTGCATGTTGTTACAGATCAGTCGATCTGTTTTTTTTTTTTCTAGACCGGGCAGATTTTATTAAGATTCCAATCATCCAGAATACTTTCCTCCGACCATATTTTGCAGATGATTTTATGCAAGCGACTGACTAGGTCATATTCAGCGTTTGTATTAGAAGCTCCGCTTGAAGCCCATCGACCCCAGATGTTTTGTTGATTTTTAGTATGGCAATCGCCACCCTAATCTCTTTTGCCTAGGAGGACGTAATCCTTGCTGGGTGACCCCGTCAGAGGAGGGAATCGTATGGCATCTTACACCATTTTTACTTGTGATTATAGGGACTATAAGGCAAGTTTAGGATTCGTGAATATTAAAAAAAATTATATAACAATCAAACATGACATTACGATCATAGAGAAGTCTAAAAAAGTGATCGAGAAAAAATGTCTGTCTCTCTGTCTGTCATACTTGGTGTGTATGATTCTTTTGGCATTCCCCAGAGGAAAAATTGAAATTTTATTTTTAGCCCTAAAAATAACGGTACCTGCCATATGACGGCTCCAACGATTTTAATCAAATTTTTTGGGAATTTTTTTGTTGGTATTGGTATTAATTTGATTAACACCACATATACGGGAAAAGTCTATTAACGGGACCTTTAATATAACGGTGTTTTTAATTTTTGGTTTTCTCGGTTACGGCTCTTTGGATTTCTGTCAAATTTTATAATTAGGAAGATCTAGGTAGCTTAATTAATTTTGCACATCAAAATTTTTAATAACTTTTTTTTTCTAATTAAAATTAATTTTTGAATTTTTTTTTTTCAAAAATCAATATTTTGAAAACTTATCAAAAAAAAATATTTTAAATTTTATAATCACATGTATTTTAATAAATTCTAAAAAACTGCATACCAAATTTTAAAATATAATTTTTTTTCAAAAAAACTAAAAATAAAAAACAGGATTTTATTAAAACCGGTCCTACAATTTTCGAAATTCATTTTTCATAAATTCTTTGTTATTTAAGACGTGTGATGGCATACTTCATTTTTACTAAAAACCGTTAAGTATTTTGGTTTTTAATAATTTTTATAAGTGCAAACTGTGTTATTTTCAACGCAAATGGTACTTGTTTCTGCCAAAGATCTTGCTTTCTAATATAATTAGGCACATAAGAGCAAGTACGGGCGACCCAGTCGTGCCCATTTTCTCTCAGTGGAAAACCGATAAGCCTGATTCCGTTTACCGATGTGTTTTCGTGTAAGACTGTGATTTCCGATTTTGTTTTCAAAGGTATTCTCAGTCCCAATTTTTGCGTTTTGACCGCCAATAGGTTTTTTAAGTTTTTTTTTGGCAAGGACAGGGACCCATATATGATTTAAATGATGGTATTTGAGGTTCGTATACATCGTCGCCATTCTCTCGCTGACTCATGATTAAGTTTCATATTTTACATGGTGTAGTAAAAATTTAATTATACACGAAAGCTATTGTTCTCGAGACAAACCTGTTTCATCGGTCTTTCTTGACCGGATCATCTCAAATGAAGGACCGAATTTTTCGTTCTTAAATTTAACAAATAGTTAATAAGGCCAATTCTATCCTTTTAAATTCAACACTGATCCAAATTCTATGAAGAAATATCCTACACATTGTAAAACACCTTCCCCCACTCACATTGCCATTGAATTTAAGGTGTTTAACTCAT
Organism: Platycheirus rosarum; assembly: GCA_963971375.1. NCBI lineage: Eukaryota > Metazoa > Arthropoda > Insecta > Diptera > Syrphidae > Platycheirus > Platycheirus rosarum. The sequence goes on along the minus strand of OZ020509.1, from coordinate 116,787,144 downwards.
TATTAAACTAAATTCTGTGCGACACGACAAGCGGTGAAGTGGCTGAGATTATATGTATTTATGCACCATCAAATGTGGATTCTGGTGCAACTTCAAGTGCAACTTGGAAGCTTATCCATCACGTTGTATGCTAGAATTTCCAAGGAAAACCTCAATGTGTCTATTAAATAAAAATAAAATCAACTTTATCAACAGCTTATTGCTTATTAATAAAACTATTATCCATTGAAAATCTCCTTCCGGCAACACAAAATCACACGCAAAAGTCTGTCAATGAGCCCCCAAGCTTCAAATAAATTGCGTCCCCAAAAGCGATGCATTTGTGTTCCCACTCAGCTTTTCGCGCTACAAACTGTGCACCTTCTCTGCCTACTCAAGCCAATCGACTAATGTTGTTGTTGGTTTTGTAATAGAATTATCAAAACTTTTTTGTGCAACCGCTCGGCTGAAATGTCCGGCCGGTTTTTAGTTTTTTTTGTTGCACAAATATTGTTTTAAAGTGCATTATGCTCTGCGTGCAACCTGACTAGAACAGCATTGGACTTGACCGCAGTTGCGGAACTATCTGAGTCAGGGCACAGGCACTTAGCTCCGTTTAAGTTGGCCGTTAAAACAAGTTCAAAACCAAGGCTGACATTTTATTTAATAGTTTAATAATACTAATGGTGTTTCGAATGCGGCAGTCGCGGCAAAAAAACGGGGCCGGCCAGTGTCGAGCTTTATTCTTGATCGCATTATTGTGTCATAACGTGAGCTTGTCACCGTGATGCAGATCGGGGGCAGGTGAGTCAATTGGGGGGGCCTCGATTGCGTGCAATATCGTTGTGATCTTTTAGATTCGCAAATGGGAAAGACCATGTTTCTGGAGAGGTTTGTTAATTCATGATCGAGCTGAATGGGTTTCAGCAGGTTAGGTACATATGTATTTCTGTGGTGGCAGTGACAGTGACAGTGCACTTTTGTGTGGGGGTTGTACAGTGTGTCAGTTCGAATTGAGTAGCAATTAAATGTTGTTCAGATTGTCTTTGAGAACTTAATTAGTCGTTTGGGTGACATTATTTGTTCCCAATGCTAATTTTTTTTATTGTTAGTTAATGGTTTCACCGTACCAGCTGTTGATTCCAATTCTTCAGCAACAAATATCTAAGAATCCTTTGTATCTAAAAAATAATCTTAAACTCGTTCAATCCGATAGATACAAAACAAAATAGATCAGATTCTTGTTTTATAAGTTCGACTTTGGAATCAAGGTCTTATTAGGGATGTTTAGATGTGTATTTATTTAATTTAAAGCAACGACTAAAAAACGAGATATTTTATTGGTTTGATGCAAAATTTTGTTGTTTTATTATTATTGGTTAGGTTTGCATTTTTTTGTGTGTGTTTCTGCAACAAGTGATGCAAAATTCACTACCAATTGCAGCATATATGACATTTAAAAAAGCTTGTTGCCATACCTTAGATGATAATTTTAAAAATAATTTCATTTACTAATAACCATTTTATTCTTAATTCTTTAACAAAGGCAGAAGTTTTCTATAAATATCTTGTTGCACCTATATTAATTTTATTTTTTTATAATTTACACGCGCGAAAGGGGATTTGTGTGTACCCATAAAATGTTTAAACACCGCACGAGCATTAGGGAAATGAGGAGGGATAAAAGAGGAGATACCGATGCACATTAGTTTTAAAGTTCTGCATATCAAAATGGGAGGGAAAAACAGAGCCTGGCAAAGCATTCCACATTCGTGTGGTACGACTAAAGAAAGAATCTCTATATTTAACAGTACGTTCGAAGTTAGGCTCAAGGGTAAACTGATGGGCATTCCTAGCAGTTCGAGTATTACGGTTGAATCGTTTTAGAGGAGGAATGCAGCTGGCTATTTCGCTAGAGCATTGTTTGTAAAAATAACGATAGAATAACGAAAGGCACGAAACATTACGGCGGTGCTCAAGAGATGTAAATGTTTCTGTTATTGTTCGATCGCCTATCATTTTCAAAGCTCTTTTTTGAATTCTATCTAGAAAACTCAAGTGGGTTATAGGAGCACCTGCTCGAGTTTCGGTCGAATATATGCTTTATATTATATAGCCAAATCAGACGGGGTGAAGAACTTCTAGCATCTTTGAAAGAAACCTAACCACATCGCAGCATTCTTTGCGATGTCAAATATGTGGTCATTCCACAGAAGGTGGTCTGTAATGCACTTACCGAGAACTGAGAGGTGTTCTGTTTCTTGAATGCAAGTGCCGCTCATGGATAGTGGCATTGGAGGTATGTTTTGCTTTAACGACAAAAGACAACATTGAGTCTTAGTAGCATTAAATTCTACGCGATTTCTTATTCCCCATTGTACAATGCTGTCAAGATCAGAATTTAATGAACTTATCATACGCTGCCGTTGCAGTTCAACATCCGAAGAACATGGATGTAAATCTGGAAACGAATATGAAAAGCTGAGAGTACTGTCGTCAGCAAAACAATTGATTGGATTAGTTGTTTCAGATAATAAGTCATTGATAAATATAAGGAAAAGAGTCGGAGACAAAACAGAGTATTGGGGCACACCAGTATTTATTTTGTGAATATCAGATTTGAAACCGTCCAATACAACTTGAATTGAGCGGTTCGAAAGGTAGTTACTAATCCAACGAAGAAGAGATTCATCGAGTCCAAATGCACGCATTTTCGATAAAAGGGCTTGATGCCAAACTCTATCAAATGCCTTAGAAATATCAAGTGCAATAATTTTGCTTTCCCCAAAACGATGGAGAGATTGGTTCCACTTTTCGGTGAGATATACCATCAAATCACCAGTGGACCTGTTGCTACGAAAGCCGTACTGCCGGTCATTAAGAAGCTTTCGTTCTTCGAGATATTTCTTAAGCTGAAAATTAATCAGCGTTTCCATGACCTTAGAAAGAAGGGACGTTACAGCAATTGGTCGGTAGTTTGAGGGTGTAGAAGATTCGCCTATTTTGGGGATAGGCTGGACAAATGCTGTTTTCCATGCACTCGAAAAGAGTCCAGAGGAATAGGACCAATGGAAAAGCTTACGCAAAGGTTTTGCCAGCGTTGAAGAACACCTCTTCAGAACAATAACGGGGATACAATCCGGGCCAGCGGATTTATTTATGTTCAGATCTTTCTTCGAGATATTTCTTAAGCTGAAAATTAATCAGCGTTTCCATGACCTTAGAAAGAAGGGACGTTACAGCAATTGGTCGGTAGTTTGAGGGTGTAGAAGATTCGCCTATTTTGGGGATAGGCTGGACAAATGCTGTTTTCCATGCACTCGAAAAGAGTCCAGAGGAATAGGACCAATGGAAAAGCTTACGCAAAGGTTTTGCCAGCGTTGAAGAACACCTCTTCAGAACAATAACGGGGATACAATCCGGGCCAGCGGATTTATTTATGTTGAGATCTTTCAATACTCTTGCGACTGAACGAGTGCGAAAGAAGATTGGTCCCATAAAATCATTTACGCTCTCGAGTACAGGAGGAGTTCTGACACCTGCGGCCAGTGTTGAGTTTGACGCGAATTGGGCAGCAAGCAGATCTGCTTTTTCTTGAGAACTGACAGCAGGAGTATCGTTGAAGACGAGCGTAGGAACTGACGATGATGAAGAATTCTTTACTTTTTTTACAAATGACCAAAACATTTTACTGCCTTTGGGACATTGCAGTATTTTTTGCCGAATTTTTTGCTCATGTAAAAATTTGGTTTTTCGAATATGAACATTGCAGGCCTTTCTAGCTTGCTGAAACTTTTCCGGTTTTCCTCAGTGATGTTGGATTTGTAACAACGGAAACCTACATTTCTTAACCTGATAGCCTCTCTACAGCTCGAATCAATCCATGAGTTTTCCTTAGGTTTGAAAAGACTATTTTTTCAAAAAAGAAGAAGAACTAAAAATTACGTTTAACTGCTGTCACTTCAAAGAATATTATTGTTGATGACACTGGTATCAACAACATCTCTGACTACCATGCCATTTCTTAACGTACCAGTTTTGATTTATTTAAAAAAAAAATTCTTTAGTTATATTAAATATTTTTCTAATTTCTACTTTGTAAAAAAAAAACACAACAAATACGTTAGGAGGTAGAATTTGATTTGATAAAATTTTGTTTGTTGCTATAGTAACAACTGTTTAAAAAAAATAACAAACATTTTCACATAAGTGAAAATATGAATTTTTTCATTTTCAATTATAAACTCAAATGAACAAGAAGGATACTAAAAGTAAGGAATTTAAAAATTATTTTTGTATTGTTTTAAATATATAAGCATTATATAAATTTCCAGGAAATTTGTAGCCCTCCTACTTTTAAAATTAATAAAGAGACTGACAATTATCGAAAACATCCTTCATTTATTCCGACTTGTTGCTAGAAGCAACAATTTCTACAAATTTCTTTTAATTTAATTAAAAGAAACCAAGATGTCTTTTAAACAAGACAAGGCTCAAAATCCTCGCAAGAGTAGCCGAATTGAAAACGCTAACCGAATAATCAATACAGATGTCTTCAGCTGCAACATTTGTAAAGTTCCAGACAATGACGAAATGGTCCAATGCGATAACTGCAAATGTTGGTACCATTTTTCGTGTGTTAATGTTACTACGGAAATCGAGAACCAGGATTGGATGTGTGCTGCCTGCCACGATACAAGCAGTAGCAAAACCACAACGGCACAATCTATTGGTTCCAGAAATACTTTGTCAACGACTCGCCAGAACCGAATTGCCATCGAACTTCAAATGCTGGAGGAAGCAAGGACCCTTGAAAAGCAGCGAGAAGAGCGTCAAAAGCAAAACGATGAGGAATATTTGCGAAAAAAATACGAACTGCTGGCGGAAGGAAACCAAAGTGACATCGCATCCTGCTCAAGAAAAAGTACTAGGCAGGTGGCGGTTGAGAAGTGGGTACAAAACAATCCAAAGGTAGACGGAGCTGAACAGCAAAATGCGGCTAAAGTGAATAATACAACACTGGCATTGCAAGCAACTCAACCAACTTACCACATGGATGCAGCACCTCATTCTTCTCATATCACGAAGGGAATTCCACAGTACAGAGTACCTCAATCATCAGCACCAGTTCCTCTAAAGACGACTAATGCATTTCAGAGCAGACAACAAATGCATACAGAAGCAACAGCGCAACCAAACAGTATGCAAATTGCAAACCGACATTCAATGTCAAGAGATCTTCCAAATTTCTATGGAAGCCCTGAAGAGTGGCCGTTATTCATCAGCTCTTTTGAAAGCAGTACACGACTTTGTGGATTCAGCAATGAAGAAAACCTTTTGCGATTGCAGCGATGCTTAAAAGGGCGCGTCCTGGAAGCAATGCGAGGTAGATTGATGATGCCATCAAATGTACCGAAAATATTGCATACACTCCGAATTATGTATGGGCGACCCAAAGTAATAATCAAAACCCTTCTTCAAAAAGTTCAAGCCGAGCCTAAAATAAATGTGGAGAGGGTGGAAACTGTTGTGTCTTACTCACTAGCTGTTCAAAATTTGATTGCAACAATGGAGGCATGTGAAATGCACTCTTATTTGGATAATGCTGAACTTCTAGAAGAACTTGTCGAAAAGTTACCTACGCAACTGATGTTAAGCTGGGCCACACATACTGAGTATATGGAATATTTCAATTTGATGGACTTCAACGAATGGTTATTGCGACTCATAGATAACATATGTAGAGTCAGCCCAGGTACATCCTTTGATCCCGATGTGAAAATACAACCACGTAGAAAGGAGAAAGGACATGTTCATGCTCATGCTGAAGAAGGTGACAAGAAGCCAACAATTACTAAACAGCAATGCATTGTTTGTAAACAGTCCTGCAATGACATTGAATCCTGTAAGCAATTCTACAGTATGAGTCTCAGAGGAAGATGGGATACCGTCAAACAAAATCGACTTTGCCGTACATGCCTCAAGTCACATACTTCTCGATGTCAAGTAACAGGCTCCTGTGGAATAAATGGTTGCACATACAGACATCATCGACTGTTACACAAACACAGTAATCAACCTACAGCTACATCATCAACAATTCAGAACAGAGAAGTCAATTCGCAACAGCCTGTAATAGAAGGAAAACCGTTTAACTGTAATACACATGGATTTGTTCAAGATATTAAATACCGGGTAGTGCCTGTTATTTTGCATAGCAACGAAATGCAAATCGAAACGTTTGCTTTCTTAGATGACGGTTCATCACTTACTATGATGGAGGATTCCCTCGCAGATGAGTTGAAACTCAAAGGTAAACATCAGCCACTCTATCTTAAATGGACAGGAAATGCACATCGCAATGAGAATGATTCAAGAATGGTGTCTGTCCAGATTTCGGGAACTAGTAATCCGGTCAAGAAGTTTTTGATTCCAATTGTGAGGACAGTGCAGTCGTTAAGCTTACCACAGCAATCCTTAGACGCAAAACAATTGGCGATAAGGTTTCCTTATATGCGAGGGTATCCCATTGAGTCGTATGAGAAAGCAGTTCCTCGGATATTGATTGGACTTGACAATCTAAAACTAGCGATTCCCCTAAAAGTTGTAGAAGGGGGTGAAGGCGATCCAGTAGCAACGAAGACACGACTTGGATGGATTGCATATGGACCATCATCAGGCCAAATAAATTGTAATGGTGAGCCAACTTCTGACTTTAATAGTTTTCATGAGTGCGAGTGTGCAAAGAAAAACGATGATATTCTGCAAAATATGATGAAGGAGTATTTCTCCCTAGACAGTCTCGGGGTTGCAGATTCAAACAAGTCAATCATGTCAAAAGAAGAGGAGCGTGCCTGCGAAATCCTTCAAACTCAAACAATAAGACATGGAAATCGATTTGAAACAGGTCTTCTATGGAAGTATGATAATGTGAAGCTGCCAAATAGTTTTCAAATGGCTCTTAGAAGACATGACTGTTTAATGAAAAAATTAAGTCGTAACCCAGAGCTAGCGGAAAATCTCAAGCATCAATTCCAAGAGTATTCAGTCAAAGGCTATATCCGCAAGCTGTCTACAGAGGAACTCCAACAACATTTTCCTAGAACATGGTTCCTACCCATATTTGCTGTTACAAATCCTAATAAACCAGGAAAAACCAGAATAGTGTGGGATGCCGCTGCTGAGGTTCACGGGGTTTCTTTAAATTCCCTATTGCTGAAGGGGCCAGATCAGCTTATATCCCTTCTTTCTGTCTTATACCGCTTTCAAGAACGATCAATCGCATTGTGTGCTGACATTCGTGAAATGTTTCACCAAGTTGGCGTTAAAAGTGAAGACCAGCATGCACAACGTTTTCTCTGGAGCAATGATTTAACAAGCACACCAGATGTCTACGTAATGCAAGTGTTGACGTTTGGAGCCACTTGTTCCCCCAGCTGTGCTCAGTTTGTTAAAAATAAAAACGCACAAGAATTTTCAAAAGAATATCCACGCGCTGTAAACTCCATTCTTCAAAGCCATTACGTAGACGACCTATTGGATAGTGTAGATACCGAAGAGGAAGCTATAACGTTAGCCAATGAAGTAAAGTTTATACACAAACGTGGTGGCTTCGAAATAAGAAATTGGATTTCAAATTCAACTAAAGTCATTGAAGCCCTTGGAGAAAAACGACACCACAAGCACAGTTTGGACATCAACCCGGAGAATACAGCCGAAAAGGTGCTGGGAATGTGGTGGTGTACAAAATCGGACACATTTACTTATGAAGTATCCCCAAAGGCTATTAAGAGTGGATTGCTGTCTGGAAAAGAAAGTCCAACCAAACGACAAGTGCTACGAATGTTAATGACAATTTTCGACCCCTTAGGATTGATTGCAAATGTTTTGATTTACATCAAAATTCTAATGCAAGAAATTTGGCGATCTAAGATTGAATGGGACGAACGGATTCCTGATAACTTATATGAAAAGTGGTGCTTGTGGGTGAATCATCTTCAGAACATCAGTCATGTACAAATTCCCAGATGTTACTTAAAGAACATCAGATTTGGTGACCACGATTCTTGTCAATTGCATGTCTTTGTTGACGCTAGCATCAATGCATTTGCTGCAGTCGCTTATATTCGTGTGACCAGAGGCCAACAAGTGGAATGCAGAATTATCACGGCTAAAACTAGAGTCGCACCCCTCAGTCTGACTTCAATACCACGACTCGAGCTGGAGGCGGCAAGACTAGGAACGCGGTTAGCAAATAACGTAAAAAAATTTCACACAATTGAATTCACGGAAGAATTTTACTGGTCAGATTCCAGAACAGTCCTTTCCTGGATTCAGTCGGACCATCGCAACTATAAACAATACGTTGGATTCAGAGTAAGCGAGATTCTTGAGACAACGCATACACATCAGTGGAGGTATGTACCAACAAAAGAAAATGTTGCAGATGATGCTACTAAATGGCAAAAGGTTCCAAACTTTGACGGATATGGACGTTGGTTTGTCGGTCCACCTTTTCTAATGCAAGTGGAGAGCGAATGGCCCGTAAATTTAAAACAGCTTCAAGCAACCGCAGAGGAACTTAGACCATCTGTGATGTTTCATCATGCAGTACATATCAGTGCATTAGCTGCACCTGATCACCATTCCACCTGGAGGAAGCTGGTACGTACCCAAGCATTCGCTTCTCGTTTTATCTGGAATGCATCAACTAAGAGAACAAAAGCTGTAAAAAGAACAGAAGATTATTTCACTCGTGATGAGTACATGGAAGCTGAGATCTGCTTATATCGCCAAGCTCAACTCGAATCCTATGGTGATGAGATAACGGTTTTAAAAAACAATATGGATTTGCCTCTAAAACATCGGAAACCTCTGGACAAATCAAGTCCAATTCGTAAGTTATCACCATACATAGACTCATATGGTGTTTTACGGCTTCGTGGAAGAATTGATGTAGCGGTTGGAGCAACCAACGCCTCGAAACGGCCGATACTATTACCCAAAGGACATCCTATCACTAGTCTGGTGATAAAATCATACCACGAAAAGTATCATCATCATAACAACGAGACGGTTTTAAATGAAGTTCGACAAAAATTCTCGATACCGAATTTACGAGTTGCTATCAAAAAGGAACGTAAGTACTGTCAATTTTGCAAAAATCAAGCTGCCGTACCACAGCCACCCGAAATGGGAGATCTCCCATTAGCGAGGCTTTCAACGTTCAGTCGACCATTCACCTTCATCGGAATTGACTATTTCGGTCCTATGTATGTAACAATAGGTAGACATACCGAAAAAAGGTGGGGTGTGTTGATCACATGTATGACAACACGCGCCATACATTTGGAAATATCAAATAGCCTGACATCGGACTCTTGCATCCTTGCTATAAAGCGTTTCATTGCACGTCGAGGAGTTCCAAAAGAAATACGTTGCGACAACGGAACCAACTTTCACGGAGCAGAAACAGAATTGAAACGAGCTTTAAAAGAGCAGCAACCTGTTCTGGCAAACGAATTTTCAAGCTCAAACACAAAATGGATCTACAATCCGCCAGCCTCACCACATATGGGTGGAAGCTGGGAGAGGCTTATTCAGTCAGTAAAAAAGACCCTGTGCCGTATATTACCAACGCGTAACCCATCTGAAGAATTACTACACAGTATGCTGCTCGAGGTTGAGCGTGTGGTTAATTCACGACCATTAACCTATGTTCCACTGGAACATGACAACGATGAAGCACTGACACCGAACCATTTTCTGCTAGGTTCATCTAGCGGGGAAAAGCCAGACAGCATACTTACCGACGACAACAGTCTCCTTAGGCGAAATTGGATGAAATCCCAGCAGTATGCCAATGCATTTTGGAAACGTTGGCTTCGTGAATATCTGCCGACATTAACTCGTCGAACAAAATGGTTTGAACCTGTTAAGCCAATCAGTGTTGGAGATATCGTTATAGTTGCAGATGAAGTAAATCCTAGAAATCTTTGGCCGAAGGGGCGAGTGATAGAAGTCAAACTTGGAAAAGATGGACAAGTTCGCAAGGCAACCGTACAAACAACATCTGGAATATACGAAAGACCCGCTGTGAAGCTAGCAGTCCTCGATGTTTTGAAGGATAAGTCGACCCTATGATTGAGAGTCGTCATACCGGGGGGAGTGTTGATGACACTGGTATCAACAACATCTCTGACTACCATGCCATTTCTTAACGTACCAGTTTTGATTTATTTAAAAAAAAAATTCTTTAGTTATATTAAATATTTTTCTAATTTCTACTTTGTAAAAAAAAAACACAACAAATACGTTAGGAGGTAGAATTTGATTTGATAAAATTTTGTTTGTTGCTATAGTAACAACTGTTTAAAAAAAATAACAAACATTTTCACATAAGTGAAAATATGAATTTTTTCATTTTCAATTATAAACTCAAATGAACAAGAAGGATACTAAAAGTAAGGAATTTAAAAATTATTTTTGTATTGTTTTAAATATATAAGCATTATATAAATTTCCAGGAAATTTGTAGCCCTCCTACTTTTAAAATTAATAAAGAGACTGACAATTATCGAAAACATCCTTCATTTATTCCGACTTGTTGCTAGAAGCAACAATTATGGACAACTCGTTTCTGGAAAATGGCCGCAACAAAAATGGGCAGAAATGAAAAATGGCAGATCTATAGACTTGAAGTTGGTTCCCTTTTGTATTACGTTCGATAACTTTGTAGTTTTTTTATAATTAACGCGCGCACAAGAAACTATATGTTTCCCTTTTAATGAACAGCACACTGCCCGGTCATTAGGAAGATAGGGAGGGGAAAGATAACATTAGTTTTGAATGCTTGCAGATCAATATGGCAAGGGAAAATCTCGCCGGGTAAACAATTCCAAATTCGTGTTTTTCGGCTAAAAAAAGAAATGCTATATTTCACGTACGTCCGAAATTGGGCTCAAGGGTGAACTGAGACGAGTATTACGGAAGAAAATTTTAAGGGGAACATTTTTGCTAGCGATTATAGAGTTATAGTCATAGCAAGTTTAGGATTCGTGAATATAAAACAATTGAGATAACAATGAAACATGACATCACGATCATAGAGAAGTCTAAAAAAAGTGATCGACAACAAATGTCTGTCTGTCTGTCATTATGTATAACGAGCTGCAGCCTAAACGGCTTAACCCGTTCTCTCCCATTGTCCTTTTTAAAGTACAGCAAAATGCAGTTTTCCTTATGTGCATATAAAAGTAGGCTATGAAATAAAAATTAACTGTTTAAGGCTTTTTTGGCATTATTGAGTATTTTTGAATTTATCCAAACAATTTTTTTTTTTTTTTATCGTAGTAGGCGTGTGTTGCATTGTATTTTTGCGCAAAGCATTTTAAAATATTTTTTGTTTTGTTTCCATCAAAAAAAGTTTGTGACTTCAAAAAATTTAATCAACGAGATAGTTTGATTATTTCTGCAGAATTTATTAAAAATAAGCATAAACTTCAATTGAAAGCTAGTCCCCACATAGTTTTGTATAAAAATACGGAGGTAAGCAAAGCTAAAGTTAGATGTACTTTAAAAAGGACAGTGGATTCATGCATACATTTTTCTTTTAAGTATCCAAAATGGATTTTAGATCTATTTCAACAAAAAATTTTTATGGAAAACGTTTCCACAATCTCGATTCCGCCCTGGAAGAAATTGATAATAATATGAAGATAGTCAACGCTGATATCGTCATGATTCCTCCACCGGTGGACTATGTTACGGATGAAGAGGATATCGATGAAGACAACATAAAGACAGTAGAGTTACCACAAGATGTTCCAGGTGAGGTTGAGATTTTTGTGCAATCTTATTTAGCGCCAGACGACGGTGATTTTGATAGTGAAGATGACATTCCATTGTCTGAGCTTAGAAAGTCAATTGCTCCACCCTTATGGACAAAGTCCATTTCGTCAACGGATGGAATAAATCGAACAACGAATTTTTTGGGTAGAATTCAAAGCTGCGCTTCAGATTTGGTTGGACTCAACGAAGTTCAAGTCTTTGAAAAACTGTTTGATGTCGAGGTAAGGCAACTTATCGTTAGTCAAACCATGTTGTATGCAGGTCAAAAAAACCAACACAGTTTTTCGTTCAATGATGAAGACTTGAAAATTTTCATTGGAATCCTTCTATTTTTGGGCTATCACTCTGAAGCAAGAGAATTCATGTACTGGAAACAAGCAGCTGATACACATGTACCTATTGTTGCAAACAGTATGTCTAGGAACAGATTCCAAGAAATAAAACGATTCATTCATTTTGCTGATAACAATACCCTTGACTTAAACGATAAAATGGCAAAACTACGTCCGCTCAGTAAACTTTTGTGCCAAAAGTTTCAAAAGTGGGGATATATGCATGAGCATTTATCTATAGATGAATCAATGGTTAAGTATTTTGGTCGACATTCTTCTTAACAATTTATAAGAGGAAAGCCTGTAAGATTTGGTTTCAAAAATTGGATGCTTTGCAGCAAAGATGGCTACATGTATAAATTCGACACATATTGCGGAGCTAAAAACGTAAGGCCTTCATTGAAAGCCCTACCATTAGGGTCAAGAGTGGTTCTTGACCTCCTAAGGAATATTGACTGTCCAAGTGACCCTGCTATTTATTTCGATAACTTTTTTACTAGTTATAGCCTAATGAAGATTTTAAAAGAAAAAAAATTTAGAGCAACCGGAACAGCTCGGGATAATCGGTTAAAAAAATGTCCTCTTCCTCCCAATAAAGAATTTCAAAAGCAGAAAAGAGGAACTTTTGACCACCAATTTGATAAGACTAATGAATTGCTTTTTGTTAAATGGAAGGACAACAGCATCGTAACGATGGCCACGAACTACGACCAGATTGAACCTCTAGAAAATGTCAAACGGTGGAGCAAGGACGAGCAAAAGAAAGTCAATATTCCTCAGCCACTTCTTTTCAAAAACTACAACACGAACATGGGTGGTGTTGATCTGCATGACCAGTTCATTAACACTTACTCCATTGATATAAGAGGTAAAAAGTGGTGGTGGAACCTGTTCACAGCAATGATCTCGTCTACTACGTCCAATGCCTGGAAGCTCCACAAGCTAGCAAACAGCTACAAAGGCGATCTACTAGAATTCACGAGAGCAATAACACTCCATTACCTCCGGTTTCATACTTTGAACCAAGGACAACCTAGACTCACTGTCAAACGAAGCATTGTGGAGAGCCCAGGGTACCACTTTCCCAAAAAACTACCAAATCAACTAAGATGTCGCCAATGTTCTCTAAAATCGAAATGGTGCTGTGAAATGTGCAATGTTACTCTATGTATTGGGAAAGGGTGTTTTAAAAATTTTCATGTTAGTGAAAATTAATTTGGTATGCATGACCCCATTGTACTATAAAAAGGACACCTCCATAACTCTTAAAAAGAATTTTTTTTTAAATATTTTTTTTTGTATTTGTCTTAACTTTCACCTAAATAAACAAAAAATACTATAAAAAACTAATATTTTTTATTTTAAATACCTTTGGGTGTTAATGGGTTAAGCGATTATCTTCAAATTTTCTCTGTCTTTTGGCATTCCCGAGAGGGGAAATTGAAATTTTATTTTTAGGCCTAAAAATAACGGTAAAAAAGCTTATTTTTCTCGGAAATGTCTCCACCGATTTTGACGAAAAAATGGTATTGGCTATCATATGATTAGAACGAAATTTACGAACAAAGTCTATTAGCGGTACCTTTCATATAACGGTTTTTTTTTTAATTTTGGGGTTTCTCGGTAACAGCTCTTTGGATTTCTGTCAAATCTATATTTGAGAAGAACTAGGTAGCCAAATTAATTCTGAATATCAAAATTTTGAATAACTTTTTTTGTTAATTAAAACAATTTTTTTTAATTTTTTTTTTGAAAAATTAATATTTTTAAAACTAATCAAAATAAATTATTTTTAATTTTATATTTACATGTACATATATTAATAAACTCTAAAAACCGCATACATGCATTTCAAAAGATTTTTTTTTCAAAAAACTAAAAATAAAAAACTGGATTTTATCAAAACCGGTCCTACAATTTTCGAAATACATTTTTCATAAATTCTTTGTTATTTAAGACGTGTGATGGCGTACTTCATTTTTACTAAAAACCCTTAAGTATTGAGGTTTTGATACTTTTTTTAAGATTAAACTGTGTTATTTTCAACGTAAATGTTACTTGTTTCCGTCAAAGATCTTGCTTTCCAATGTAATTGGGCACATAAGAGAAAGTACGTGCGACCCAGTCGTGCCCATTTTTTACTTGCAATTAGGGACTATAAGGTAAGTCTAGGATTCGTGAATATAAAAAAAAATTAGATAATAATGAAACATGACATTACGATCATAGAGAAGTCTAAAAAAGTGATCGAGAAAAAATGTCTGTCTGTCTGTCAGTATATATAACGAGCTGCAGCCTAAACGGCTTAAGCGATTGTCTTCAAACTTAGTGTGTGTGATTATTTTGGCATTCCCCAGAGGGGAAATTGAAATTTTATTTGTAGGCCTAAAAATAACGGTACCTGCCATATGACCGTTTAGGAAAAGCTTATTTTTCTCATAAACGGCTCCAACAAATTTGATGAAATTTTTTGAGATTTTTTTTGAAGTGAAACACTTCTTTACGCGCATGAGGGTAAATTTCTTAAGGATGAAACGGAAGTAGCGACTCGGAAATGTGCAACGTTTTTGTCTAAGAATAGGTAGAGAGTGATTGAGACCGATTGAGAGGGAGTGAGGATTGTGTGTGGTCTTCTATATGTGAAATGAGTGATCACTGATCATTAAAGATAAGAGTGGATGGGATTTTTTAGGGCGGACCATAAGTTAATTATTATGAATAGGAAATGGGATATTTTTTTGTGGATCGTGGAAAGTATTTGGTAATAATTGAGTTTGTGGGCATTTGTTCTTAACAATGGGAAGGATATTTTGTATTTATCATCATCGAAGGAAATATGTATTTGATGAGTTCCGAATAAAAAGCAGACGGTTCATTTCAAGAGTTTATTTAAGACTGACTTATAAAAAGGTATAAAGTTAAGTATCAAGACAATAATGATATATTAAAGAGAACGCCGCATTAGTATAAATCATGATGTTATAAGTATGAGTTTTGATAAAATAAATAGAAAAATAGAAAAAGGTACATTCACAATAATCATTTATTTTGATTTTCTCGAAAATGGCTCCAACGATATTGATAAAACTTTCAGGGTGCTATTTTTTACAACAACTCATCTTTCAGTTAGAATGAAATTTGTTTTATAACGGTACCCCCTATAGAGTCATTATTTTTCTTCGACTTTCTCGAGAACTGCTTAACCTATTAAAATCAAATTTGATATTCAGGAAGATGTAGATAGCCAAACCAATTCAGATTAAAAATATTTTCGAAAAACTTTTGAAGAGAAACTTCTTTACGCGCATGAGGGTAAATTTACGGATGAAACGGAAGTAATGACGCGGATATGTGCAACGTTTTTGTCTAAGAATAGGTAGAGAACGATTGAGGGAGAGTAAGAAAGGGCGAACGTAGCATGAAGCACATAGCCATGGATCAAGCGAGTGAGTAAACGCAGATCTGTTTTATTTATTTACATTGTGATTAGTTAGCATACGGTGTGTAGAGTGATATGACTTAAATTTATAAATAAATAAAAAATTAAAAAAAAAGTTCCACTTATGACATGTGTATTTTGTACGCACGCACTTTTTTTGTTGGTATTTTTTATTATTTGATCAGAACCAAATTTACGGGAAAAGTCTATTAACGGTACCTTTCATGTAACAGTTTTTTTAATTTTGGGCTTTCTTGGTAACGGTTTTTTGGATTTCTGTCAAATTTTACATTTGAGAAGATCTAAGTAGCTTAATTAATTCTGCACATTAAAATTTTTAATAACTTTTTTTTTCTAATTTAAATTTTTGAACTTTTTTTTTTGAAAAATTAATATTTTTAAAGCTAATCAAAAAAAAATTATTTTAAATTTTATAATCACATGTATATTAATAAACTCTAAAAAACTGCATACATGCATTTCAAAAGAATTTTTTTTCAAAAAAAACTAAAAAGAAAAAACGGGATTTTATCAAAACCGGTCCTACAATTTTCGAAATACATTTTTCATAATTTCTTTATTATTTAAGAAGTGTGATGGCGTACTTCATTTTAACTAAAAACCGTTAAGTATTGTGGTTTTGATACTTTTCATAAGTTCAAACTGTGTTATTTTCAACGTTAATGTTACTTGTTTCCGTCAAAGATCTTGCTTTCCATTTTTTATAAAAGAAACGATAAAATAAGGAAAGACATAAAACATTGCGTCGTTGTTCCAGAGGGGCAATTGTTTCAGCGGCAGTTCTATTTCCTATCAATCTTAACGCTCAATTTTGTATTCTATAAAGCAGGTTAATCGATGTTTGCGAAGCACCTGTGCAGAGGTGGGAGTTATACTCGAGCTGAGAGAGAATAAACGATTTATAAATTGTAGCTTTTCGGTTTCTTAGGTGTAAATGCCATTCATGGACAATGGCAGAAAACACATTTTTTTCTTTTTAGCCTTTAAGAGAAAGTTTCCTTATTCAACCCAAATGCCTTTTAATTGCTGATAGCTCCTTAGCCGTTGGTGCTATCGGGGCATTTCTTGCCTAGCTTTCATTTTCAATGAGGCAGAATTCAATGTGCTAACATTTACATGCACTATACTTCTATGAAGATTTTATTTACAAAGATATTTAAGAAAAACTGACAAATGTGGAATATTGGTCCAACTTTGACCTTATGTAGTTTAGTAACAGGTGTAGAGTTTGGGAAGTTATGCCTTGTAGAGGTAGGCCTGGTAGAGTTAGAAGCTTGGCTTTTGGTGGGATAGGCTATTTTTGAATAACCCGATCGAAAACCGGCTTAAAACATGCCTAACATGTTTTTGTCTTCGATATCCATTTGATCAGTCTTTCGTATTGAATAGAACTGAGAATAATTTTCCTTAACATGCTAAGAATACAAATTTCTCTTTAGTTTTCTGCTATAGTTTTGCATCCCCGTTCTTACGGTACGTAAGAAAGGAATTATTCTTAATCAGTAAACTAAGAGATAATTCTTAAATAACGAACTATTTTTGTAAAATTCTGCTAGAATCGCGTAAATTCCTGGGGCTTTGTTTTTTTCTTCGCCTTTTTTGAGAACTTGCTAATCGATTACAATCAAAATTGATATTCAGCAAAATGTACATTGTTTTGTTGTATTGTTTTATTGTATTGTATTTTCAATAACTTTTTTTATTTAAACATGAACATTTTGAAAACGGAGAGGTGATTTTTTTCCAATTTTGATTTTAAATGTACATTGAATTATTTTTCTTTATAGAATTTATTCTTTTGTAGATTCGATTCCAATTCATATAAAGATATTGAACCATCCAGTACACCAATGGATTTACTTTGAGTATGAATTACATTAATTATAATACGCTCATCCACTTGTTCTACCCTGTTAACTTGAAAGGAATGGAGAAAAGGGATTTGCAGTGGCGATTTAAAATGTATTTATAAAGAGGAGCACTATCCTGCATCGGAATATCCTTCACCATTCTTCTATCATGAAACAATCCAACATTTCTATTTACGCCGATCAAAAAGTGTTTGTTTTGTTGGGTTTGGTCAGGTAAAAGGCGTTCCACACGTACGTCCAATCAGTTTTTTAATTAGTTTGTTTTTATGTTTAAACAAAAAACATGTCTTAATGTTTATAGTGTCTGAGGTTATTAAAATATTTAACTTAATCAATTTAATTAGACAGATTTACTCGTAATTGATGTCCACAACAAAAACAAATCAGATAATGATTATGTCCTTGCTAATCAAGTCATTATTCAAGCATATGTCAATGTTTCAAACTTGTTATGCCATAAACAAATAATTTCCAAAAATTCAGCTAACCTGGCCTTACTTACCAAAAAAGTGCATAAAATTAGGAAATCCAGTTTTCGAAATTCGAATAAATATCTCCCATCCATTACGAAATCCTTCCAGTCCCAAAGTCCAGAAAAAATAATAATTAAATATAATATCAGCTTCCCTCCCCCACCCTTATTGAAGGCTAAAGCTATTGTATAACAATAAAGCATTTGACAATCCATAAAAATCAAATCGATATTTTTGTTGCGAAGAAACCGGAATCGATTGCATTTATAAGTCAGTATCAGCATCGGCATCGGTATGCGGCCATTTGGCCATGCTCTTGTCTCGGTCTTGACCTTCTGATGGCGTCGGTCGGGGTGTGCATAGTCGAGACGAGATGCTTTGAAAAAAACTTCAAATGATTGACAGACGGAAAGAACGTTCTGATAATCGTAATATGTGACTGTGAAGTGCGAAGAACATCTCTCCAGCAATAAAAAATCTGAAATCAGAGGTCACGTTCAATTTAGAGAATATGAATTGAAATCTATAGCAAGGCCATTGTGGTTCTGGTTATGTCGCCCAGAACCACCTCACAATGATTCGATTAGTATCTGTAAATGTAAGACATATAGTTTCAATTACACTTCTAGAGAACTTTGATACTTAGTTGACATTAGTGCTGTGATTTCCATTTTACGAACATACATATGCTTGTGAAGCGATGTAAGCTTGTTTACGCTGTCGGCCTAACCGCAGAAATAAGGAATTTCAGTTTAGAATTGAGGATCAGAAGTGTGCATTGGACTTGGAATTGCTTTAACCACAGAATATAGTTGATGCAGCAGAGTAGGCTTTACAATTTCCTAGAATATTTTAGGAGTGAAGTTTCGGTTTTAAAAAATGGCAGATTTTTTATTTATTTGTTTAAACTGCAAGGTATCATAGTGGGTTGAGAGTTGAATGAATGAATTTAAAATAACGAGTTCGAAAGGAACAGGTCTTTGAATTTAAGAAATATTTCTGTTATTATAACTATTAATTAAAATTGGAAACAATGAAAGTGGGGAATAGTTAGACTGTGCTTATGCAATATATTGAACAATTAATGAACATTTTGCAATTTTTTATGAAAGCTGGTATAAAGCGGTTACGAATATTGTATAAGCCATTTGAAAGACGGTGTCAATTATGACAAAATAAGGAAAACATCCAACGAATTTACCAAAAATGTATGTAATATGTTTATTTTGTAAATAAATTGGCATACAAGTTTATTTAAACACTTTGAGTTGTGCCTGTTTTTACCTATAGAAATGATGGGATATTAGATCGGCAAGAGTTTTGGGATTGTCTTGCGATCGAAGTCTTTCGATGGTGCCTTTATCGCAGATAAAAAGTTGCGAACATCAAGAATTCTGGAAACATACATACAAACATGATAGGAGTTGTATGAGGAGACTTGAAGTTTCTGAAATTCAAGGGCGGATGATAATAAACACGATTGAACGATTAAATTAAAACAAAGTAAGATGTTCTGCGTGAGTCACCGAAGTGGCGGAGCCCTAAACCAAAGCGGTAATGTTTAAGATTTCATTGTTTCCAGTCGAATGCACAATGGTCGTCGGAAAATGCAAAAGAAGAAGGCCAAGACGAAGGAAAAAAGAATGAAAGAAGAATCTGCACAGCTAAGCACGACAGAATGGGTTGTTTCTTCCCGCTCCATGGTTCCCAAAGAAGTAGTACATGGAAACCTGTTTGGCAACAATAGCGCCCAACGTGGGCCAAATTTTTTTTTGTTTAAATATCGGAAATGAAACCTTACCCCACTCCGGATTAAGACGATTTTTTTCTCAATGTCGTTCCCTTGGGCTTTTTTTGGCCTCGCGTTATTTTGTATTCTATTAATTTTTTTTAGTTTAATTTTATTTCTATTAAATTAGACAAATCAAGAGATATCTTCTTTTGGTAGAATCATGGATGAAGGACAGCTATCAAATCATGAGGGCAAGATCCAGTGATCTTGTGAGGTAGTTTGTCGTTCCTAATAGCACCAATTGTAGAACAGAGTTGTAGGCCTTTCGACTTCTGCTGCCCAGGTCCACTTTGTCGAACTTCACACACCTAAGCAACTTTATAATTATACAACTATATCAACAAATAGGTACGTTCAAATTTTTAAGCACTAAGTTCTTAGTTTCCAATTTTTAATAATTTTTTTTTACATTTTTTTACAGTTGTAATTATTTTTTTATAATAATTTGTCTTTGGTTTTTAATTTTTTGTTCAAATTTACATAAAGTATCTTATATTTTATATCGATATTTTCTCTCAATTTTTTCTTATTATCTACTTAATTCCTCTTTTCTTTTTTTTTTTATTTGCTTAAGATACATTTTATTTTATTTTTCTTATCACAGTTTAATTTAAATTTGTTAAAAAAAAACTTTTATTTTATTATTTTTTATTTATTATTTATTTTTTTAGTTTTGTTATAAAGTTTATATATATTTTTTGAATTTAATAAGTTTGTCTGTATTTATAACAAGCTTCAGCCTAATCGGCTTAAGCGATTATCTTCAAATTTGGTGTGTGTGATTAGCATTTAGCAGAAATTGAAATTTAATTTTTAGGTTTTAAAATTAAGGTACCTGCCATATGACCGTTTAGAAAAAGTTTATTTTTCTCGAAAACGAAAATTTTTGAGATTTTTTTTTGTAGAGCTATCATTTTATAAGAACCAAATTTAGCGGAAAAGTCTTAACGATATCTTTCATGTAACGGTTTTTTTAATTTTTTGCTTTCTCGATAACGGCTCATTAGATTTATATAAAATTTTATATTTGAATAGATCTAGATAGTTAAATTAATTCTTCATACGAAAATTAAATATTTTTTTTTGTATATGTATTTTTTAAATCTTTTTGTATTGAAAATTTAATATTTTTAAAACTAATCAAAAACAAATATTTTAAATTTTATGATCAGCTGTATATTAACTCTAAAAAATTCCAAAAACCGAATTTTATCAAAATCCGTCCTTCAATTTTCGAAATATTTTTTTCATAAAATCCTTGTTATTTAAAACGTGTGATGGCGCAGGGAAGATGCGCCACCCTCCAACACCTAAACAGTACAATTTATTTATTTGAATACATTAAATGCTAATGCTACATTCCTTAATTATATTAAAAATAGTGGTATATTCATAAATTAATGCCTACATAAATCCTTAATCTACGATTCTATTTTTTTGCACGAAAACATGTTAGTTTTCACACCAACGCAACGGGTAGAAATACATCACATTAAGCCTGCACACACGAGACTATCTGAACGCGGGAGAAAACCGGTTTCAAACATTACATCGAGCACACACGGGATGAACAACTCTGGGGGAAGAAAATGTATATATGAACTTCTTTCCTATGTGTTTGTATTTCTTTCTTATCAGACCCCAACTTAAACTGTAAGAAATTGTGTGTGTATTAGTTTCAGTCTTCGTTAATCCACTCAAAACTTGGTTGAAGATTTTAGTCCAATTTATACCACACGTTTCCTTTGTGTGTAAACGGTTTGCAGAAAATCTATAAATGTTTGCAAAACTGATGCCAAATATTTGCCTAACAATGTCGACAATCTAGTTTGGCCAAAAAGCTGGCAATAGATTTGCAAACATTTTTAGATTTTCTGCCAACCGTGTACTTTAGTCCACTTCAGGTTCGATAGATTGAATTCTTCGATTATTATAAACTCATCTGTATCACCAATTTGTTCATGAATAGTTTCCAAGCACTCAATAATCTTGTTATAAATATCGTTATTCGAAGAAGGTGGAATGTAACAGGCAACACAATACATATATATGACCAGACTGAATTTTTTATTCTCACACAGAACTTCCAGGTTAAAATCGAAAAAATCGTCGACAAGAGTACATAAAAGATGATTAAAATAAAACTATTTATATATTTTTTAAATTTTCGAAAAAAAATAAAAAAAAAGTATCAAATGCGTTCTAACACAGGGCACCTGCAACAATGGATGGGGCACCATCGACAGCAACGTAAATTATTGGAAATTGGATTGTTCTGGAACTCCTCAAGTGCTTTTATGGTGTATCCATTCATGCGCATGGGTGTCGTATTATCTGGGGTTCATAAGCTTTGAGTTGGGTTCCAAGAACGCGTGACCCAGTCGTGCCCATTTTAACAAACGGTAATTTTGTTTGCCTAACAGGAGGGAACAGTGGAAGCGACAAGAACCATTTCGTCGAGCATACACGTGCAACAAGAAGCGTGCTACCGCTGCCGCACTTCTACTTCCCCAAAGAAGTTTTCCAGTGGAAACCTGCTTCGCAACAATGAATAGTGTGCCAGTTGAAGCTTACGCCTTCAAACATTTTTCAAAGTTTAAACATTATAAAGTCAATGCAATCGTTTAACATATTTTTGGTTCAAATTATGCAATGAAGGCATTATTATTATCGAAATATTGTTGACTTTCATGAAGAATTTCGTCGTCAATCAGAAAGAAGCTGGCCACAGACAGATGTTTCCTACTTTGGCGAATGTGGCTTAACTAATCCTGCACCTACTTTGGGCAGATGATTGTAGCCGCTTGATAGTTTTTCGACGTTTTTTTGGGAAACGAAACACGAAGCTGTGATTAGACTCTCCAAGCAATTTGCCTTGTACTGATCCTTCTCTTTCTCGAAATCTCGAAAAATGTTGGAATTGGAACCATATAGTTTTATATATTCTAAATGAAAGCACTCCCTTTATATTTTTTATACTAAATTCTGTTAAAAGTTCAACAATTCTTTCCATTTGTTTTTTAAGCGAAATGAAAGGATATAACCAGCAGGTTAAATATATTGCTATTTTAAACTTCTAAGATACAATATCTTAAATATGTTTCAGATACAAAATATCAAAACTTTTACGCATTCTCACATTCCTTAGTAATTGAACCGATTCAAAAAAAGAATAATTATCTACATGAAGTTAAAATATACAGCGGAAAACATATACATACCTACATACGCCCACAATTATTTTTTTTGTTTCCCAAACAATTTAATATTTCTTTTTTTCAATGTTGTTCTGCTATTTCGCTTTAAAATGCATTTAGTTTAATAAATAGCCGGGCATAATTTCGATACCCAGAAACGCAGATAAAACGCAAACATTTATCTAAAATTATTCGTGATTCGATCGCGTTTCCATTTCTATTTCATCGACAGAAACAAATAAAATAAAATAATCAAAAAAAAAAAAGAAATATGTTGCATGCCAATCCATCCGAAAGATACACCTAGACACACCGTGAAAGTGAATCGATTTAATTTCGATCGGCAAGCAACTCCATTCACAAACCCTGTATTTAAAGATTAAATTTGCAAAACATATCATAATAGTAATGTGGATTGGTCATTCCGTTTATAATGATGGGCTTGGTATCGGACTTGAAGAAGTTTGCGTCCGTCTCTGGGTGGAAGATTGTTGGTGTCTTGCAGATGGTTTCGCAAAGACGGGAATGCCCAAGAAGCCCAATACACCAATCAGTATTTAGCGCGGGAGCAGCGCCTTCGAGGTCGGTATGGCGAGTTCAAGGATAAAGTTTTGTGTGCAAGGAACATGTCAGGCTTGACGCTTGACTGCCGGAAGTGTTTAAAATGTTTTGTAGAAAAAATCCAGGAGCGTGACGATAAATCAGTTGAAAAGGAATAAGTTTACAGCCGCAGATGTCAAATTTTCTATCAATAGATGTCAGCGCGGCAAAAAAGTGAAAACTATGACTCGTGCTAGCGGACAGATGTATGGGTATCAAGGAATCGATATCCTTATTTTGTAAGATTGCGACGGCTATACGGACGAGGGAAAGTGCGTTCTGCGTAGTAATCAATTGAAAAGAGAGTAGGGGTGTGTACGCGTGTTGATAGGTCCTTGAAAGGGTTGGCTTGACTGATTTACTTTCAGCATCAGCGCAGCGCAATAAACAGCATAATCTTTCAAAATAATTTCTTTTGAAAAATATTGACACCGCCTTCGCAATATCCCTGTTTAATTTTTTTTTATCTGTTATAACGCCAAGACACCTTTCACTAGAATTTGATATGGGTTAGGAAGGATTTGTGACAAAGTGCCTCATAAAAGTGTTAGACGTGGCTAAGCTGTTTGGAAAATATGTAAGCCTAAAAGATAAATGGATTATTATTTTTGGGTCTTGAAGTTTGTTGTAAGTCATGTCAATTTAGAATAAAAAATACATTTTTTTGATTCTTCAAGCTTTGTTAAAAAAAAAAACTAAATGGAAGGGAAATATGTCTACAAAGCCAAATCATTATCTTGGGATAGATTGTTTTGTGAATATGTATGGCAAACACCGCTCAGATCCGAATTAACACAGCTTCCCTACGCGACTAAAACAAAACAAAAATCTTTTATTCCAATAAATAGTTTTCAGCCAAATAATTTTAACGCCATTTTATTTCTTTACAAAATGTGAAAAAGTGTGATTTTTTTTTCAAAATCTTTGGAACGGTTTTTATTTAACAACTTTTTTTTAAATAAAAAAAAATAATCAAACAATGCCAACTTAAGCATAAAATTATCCTTCCTTAAAAAAAATTAAAAAAAAACCTCTGGCCTTTAAAATATTGATTTTTCAAAAAACATTTTTTTTAATTATATACGAAAAAAAAATGTTTTCGATATTTTTTTAATTTGAAATTACTTTGGCTGCCTACATCTGTTTGAATATTCATTTTGACTGTTATCGGTTAACCAGAGGAAGTCGAAGAAAAAAAAACTATGGTAGGTACCGTTTTTAGCCGACCATGTTATTTTTTGTTTCACCAAAAGTCCCTGTAGAATGTCAAAATAACCTTATGTTCTAAATTCGAAGACGATTGGCCCAACCGTTTAGGCTACAATCTAAAAAACAAACATACATACAGACAGACAGACGGAAAAAAATTTGCCAGTAACTCAAATATGTTTCTCTATTATCGTAAAGTCGTGTTTGATTGTTATGTATCTCAATTTTTTGTGTCTGCACGAATGTATAACTTGCCGGGCCTTAAAAGAATTCAGTATTCCAAAAAAGAATATGTATACAGTACAAACCAAGTTAAAGTAGTCATATTAATGTCCAGACAAATTAAAATCAAAAGGGGATGGTTTGGGCTTTATTCTCTTGAAACTGGCTCTGAATAATATAATGCTTAATTCTGGTACGTGAAAAAGAAAGAATTTCGTCACCAAGTCCAACCTGTTACCGATTGACGATATCGGTATCTCTCAAGACACTTGAAACCCTGAAATGTTACCATAAAATCTATGATTCTTCTGTACAACATTATGACTTTGGTGCTTCCTAAAATGTACTGTGATCCTTAAGCTTTATAGTAGGCAAGGAAGATCGTTTCCAAAGATGATGCAATAATGATTGGTATGAATCCTATCTTGAAGATATCTGGTAATTCTGAGACTCCTTTGCAGCTCTTTATCACAAGATCAGTAGAATAGAATAGAAGAGATTTTGCGAAAGTAACAGTAACATTTAATAATTTGTGATTGCTTAACAAACTGTAAGATAATAAATTTTAAGAGAGAGTAGTAAGCTAATTTTATAGAATTGAGCTTAAAATATAGAATTAAATTAATGAAATTTAAACGACATTACGACACAAATATATAGAACAATTTATTCATGAGATCGGTATACATTCAGTAAAGCGGTAAATACCAATTACAGATACCGCACCGACAAGTGAGGGACCGGCCTATCATACATCAGAAAACAAGATTAACCTTCCAAATTCTAGATAGTTTTCAAATGATATATCCAGTAGTCGCGTAGCAAGACCAGGGTTGGAATCGCGTAAGGTGATAGTTGACTGTCGCTTTTGTGACTGTCGTTTTTGATTATCACCATTTGGTTGCTCTCTTTTTTATTTTATTGGCATCACTTACAATTCTGCCAAGAATGAAATGTCATTTTGGCTCTGATTTGTTGTCTCTCCATACTTTAAACGAAATAATGTAAGTATATTATTATATTATTTCAAATGTCGATTTACATAATTTTATTTTTTCGAAGGTCTCATGCAACAAAAAAACAAATTGCTATGCTTTCCACCTACATGCAGGAACATCCGGAGCTGGCAAAATCATACAGCGCTTCCTCGAGCACTGGAGACTGGACGGACAACTCAAAGACAACAAGGGGAACAATTGGCTAGGTCTTTAAATATGAATGGACCGCCAGCAAAAACATACATTTGTGGTGTAGATTTTATATTAAATAAAAAATAAAATTAGGCTTGGACGCTTCGGAAATATAAAACAAAAAAGAAGCTCACCCACAACAAAAATTCGATGAAACAAACTGTAGGCGGTCCGTACGATTTTAAGCCGTTAAAAGACGCAGAGGAATCTGTTGTAATTGCGTGTGGGATGGAAGCATCAGTAAGCGGTATTGTGGGAGGCTTAGCGTTTGGAAGCAAAGGAAAAGGTATTTATATGTAGTTGTTTTAAATTGTTTTTTATTAATACATATTTTAATTTTCATATAAACAGAAAACAATGGACCGGAAGAAGTAATTGCTACTGTTGAACAGGTTCTGGAGGACCTGACGTGTACACCGGAGCCAGCTTCGACAAATATTTTGCACGAGACATTAAACATTACCACCTCAACGTCAACACCAAGGAGAACGTCTCGTGCAAAAAAGAAAGATGACTGTCTTAAGAAACAACTTTATCTACAGGAGTAATTCTTCGACCACCAAATGAAAACTTCTGAAAAAGCCAAAGATATATTGGTCGAAATCAGAGATGCCATTCGGGGACTATGCGAAGCAAAGCGTAGCGACCTTGAGGTGTCTAACAGCTTGAAGAGGGAAGAAGGGAGAGTGGATCGCCGCTATCACTTTAGAAAAGAAGTTCCAGTAGGTACGATGCCTATTTTGAAAACATATTTTATACTACCGAGGAACCATGATGATCTCATTCCCGAAGCATAATGCCTTTCCATTTTCTCTCTTTCGGCACTTTTTCGCCATTAAAAGCTGTCATGAGCACTTCCACCATATCTTGCATTTATTGCCATAATCCGTGTTTTTTTCATCGCAAATCTTCCTTAACTATTTGCTATAAGTATGATATTGTTTTATATACTTACAATCATTGCATTTATACTATGCCTTCGATTTGAAGAACATGTTCTCATTTTCAGTCGGTCGAAGAATCATTACATGACTTCCATCAACACAGCCTATAACTAATAAAAGAAATACGATTCATATTCATTTTATGTAAAAATTTAATGTATATTAATGTATGAAGGTACCTCCAGGTATTTTATACTTCTCGAAAAAATATTCTTTTGTTGACTCCATTGGCTCAAAAACAATCATAGGTGGACACAGTACAGACTGCATTTTTTAATAACTGCGGCACTGATTTCAGCTACAGTGCTTTGGCCCATTGGTGCAGCCCAGTCTGCACCAACTTGTCTTTGGTAACCACCACCACCAAGAAGATTTAAGGTTGCAGCGAGTTGAAGAATAGGTGGAACCCGCGTTGATCTTGTTCCAGATGGTAAATCTAGCAGCCGCAAAACATGAACAAAGGCTTCTTTAGTTAGACGAAAATTTTTCAAAAATCTAAAATAGATATGTAAAATATTTAATTAATAATTGTCAAACATTGTTCATAAAGGATTCATACATTGCCTTAGGAAGTTCCAGAATATTTGCTTTATTTCTAAGGTTGGTTCTGATCAGTTGGACTTTTTATAATTATTTTCTTCATTTCTCACTCTGTTGGCGTTTTTAAAAATTGATAATGATGTATACATTGCACTTCGTTTTTATTTTAAATAATTTCTTTTAATTTCAATAAGAAACACTTTTATAACTTTAACTTTTATTTTTCACCAAGTTCAAACCAACAATGCAAAATGTCAATAGAAAGTATGAAAGCGACACCTAAATAGCTGTCACTTAAAATTATCGCCAAAAAGCGATAGTCGTTTTGATAATCACCTAACATGGAGCAAAAGTATCGCTTTTGATTGTCACCTATCAACTATCACCATACGCGATTCCAGATATCCTGTCTTATCTACATTGCCCATATACATAAAGGACTGCGATTTTTGCAATTATTTTGTTCAAAACCACAGGCAATGTAAGGCTTATTTTGAAAATCCCCAGCGAATAACAGAATAGTTGTTAAAAATCGTTAAAAAAAAACCAAAGGTTATAAGTCACAAAACTAAAAGTTGGGACTTATGTCGCTGCCCCGGTTTCTTAAGATCTTCCTGTACGACGAGCAGATTATGTATGAACTGTTCGGTAATGATCGCCAAGCACGTTTAATCTACGCTCTAGCCACCAAAAATCTGCCGATGCAGCAGCTCGAATGTATTGGATGTTGTCCTGTGTGCTGGATCAGTCATCGTGTAATTTTTTTCCAGGAGCTCCTCGGTCTAAAAGGTTACTGTAAACCGCGAGTGTAACAAAGCCATTATCAACGACTTTTTCTTTACTCAATTTGATGAATTGAGACTTAAGGACATAACACTACACTGGCTACCCCCGATATTCTCAAGGAAACATTTCCGAGTCGTCTAATCTCTCGCTTTGGTGATTTGCAGTGGCCGAAAATATTACTCGATTTCAGAATTCCTGACTTTTTTTTGGATTTTTTAACGATTTATGTAAACAAGCCTGAGACATAAGTAAAACAATAATATTTAAGGAAAATGTTAATTGCATTAGCACAGTAATTTATTTGTGAGTTTTTTTCAAATAAGAATATCAACGACAAGAAAAGTATTTTTTGTAAATTTTCAAATTATACAAAAAAAACAAAGTTTTAACAATTGATGTCTATAATCTTTTTTTTTTTTGAAGTAAAAAATATAATAAATCAAATAAAATTCACAATAATTCTAGCAAGGCCACAAGCCGATTAATTTATTACACAAATCATTGACCTATTGATTGTCACTTTGAGTCATCGCAACTAGTTATGTATTTGTTTACTTTTTTTATTAAGTAAAAATTTAAATATATTGGAGAATGTCGATCCAACAGATGCCAAATACACATAATGCTCTTATCACGGTGTGATGCTAATAAACTTACAAAGACCATTCCATCAGATACTTTGTAAGCTAATGAGATTAAATAGTTCCTAATTTTGAAATTAATAAATATTTCGAATTTAATTGCTCATGTTTAAAAGGCAGTCAGAAATATTTTCAAACATAAAAAAATAAGAAATTTCTTAACTCGTTTGAGGCTTAGATGTAGATAGATTCCTTGAATAACGTAAAAACCAATGAAGTTAGCAACAGCAAGTGAGAGTGACTTGAACAATTAAACAAAAATGTTATTCACGCCGATAATGAAAAAAATAAATCCAAATCAATTTATTTAATTGTATTCCTTCAAGTAGAAACAAATCGTTGTTGCATAAGTGTTTTTAGATAATTTACTTGTTTTTTTTCAGGAACATTGAATTTAATACACAAAATGCTGAAGTTTAGTTGTTATCAAAATAACGACACAATTTTTAAATTTTAATCAACATTGTTTCATGGAAAAGTGTCTCTACACCAAAGAAACATTTGTTTAAAAACATTTCTTAAATAATTGTAAAAAAGTAGCAATCATAACGTCGCGTTTTGTCATCATGAACAAAATACAAACAATAATAAAAAAAACTGTGAACTACACTAAAATGCTTAAAACATAAAGAAAGTTTTTCGTTCGGAAGGGGAAACAGAGAAACATTTCATAAAAAAATCAGAAACAAAGAAACATTTCTGAAATGTTTTTAAATGTTTCTGAAATGTTTAAATAATTGTTTCTTTGTTGTGGGGACACTTCAAGCAACTTCTTTTCATTTAAGTACGTTTCAAATGCTGGGTCTTAACGTATTAACATACGTATGTAGAAGAAGGAATTATTATCGGGGGTATACCCGAATTATTAAAGGAAAATTAAGACAACAAGTTTGAAGAGAATTACATGCAACTCATTTAAGGCCATCGAAAATGAAAGGAGTCGCTCTTGCTAGATCTTATTTCTGGTGGCCAAAATTAGATGACGAAATTGAATAAGATTCCGAAGATTGTCAGCATATTTTTTTGCAAGCAAGGCCCGAACAAGTGAAGACGCATTTACGATATATTTGAAGTTCTGACCAAGTTGATTTTTATTTGGACTTTTGAGAATTTTTAAAAAGTGATACTAATCGGCTTTGTTGGTCGTTTTGGTGATTAAATGAAAGCATTTTTCATTTTCTTTTTTTCAAAGTTTCGACGGAAATTGCCGTCTTCTTCAGAAAATATCTTTTTTCTGCGCAGTAGATCGAGAATTAAGTGAATATTTTCTCATTTAAAACCCTAGGACGGCTCTACTTTGCACTTAGGGTAAGAACTATATCTTCTTAACTTAAGTGTCGAACAGACGACCTCTGGGTCAGAAGCAATCAATGCCGTACGCTTTCGTCGTTGTCCAGAAAATGTATGGTAAGCCCGAGCAACTTCAGGTGGGTCAGCTAGTAAATAATAGAAATATTTGATTGTTAATGACATTTTAACAATTTAATAACATTATACAAGGTATTATTCGCAGTGTTGTGCTTATGAACATATGAAATAAATTGCTGGATCGCAAGTACTTGCTCTTATGTCACACCTTCGAATAAAATTTGAAAAATATCATCACCTCCAAAGTTTTTATTCGATTTTTCTGACTTTTTATTGTTCGAAAAAGGACGTAAATAGTTTTCAACGGGAAATTTAAACGCCATTTTATTTCCTTAGAAAATGTGAAAATGTTTGAATTTAACAACTTTTTTTAAAAATTAAAAAAAAATTATTCAAGAATGCAAACTTAAACTCATAAACTACTTACATTTAAATTTTTTTTCTACGCGAAAGATGAACAAATCTTCATAAATACCATAGTACCCATAGGCCCCTCACTAAAAAATCACCTTCATTCGACTACAACTAAGTTGCCTTATCAATCTTATTATTAATCTTCATTTTTATTAATCACGTTTGGCAGTGAGCTCTCCATTGAGGGGACCTGCAATACCGCATAATTACATTGGCCTTGTTTCCATACACAGGTCTCTGTGTAAATCGCTGTTTCGTATATACCATGTAACACCAACAATTGCTCTGAGGACTTTGTCCACACAGATTTTAAGCACTTGCTTGTAGATAAGCAGTTTGTTATAAGTACATACTTAGATTGGAATATTTTCAAATAAGCCAGTTAAGTTCTCGTAACTTAATATCGAGTTCGTCTCTTTTCTTTTTAACGTGCGGTTCCATTGAAGGTTAGCATCAAGATTCTAGATACTTTGCTTCATTAGCATTAGGTATTTGAACTGAGTTAATAAATCTACTTATTGTTAGCATTCTTGTAAGTAAAGTCAATATGTGTTGATTTGAACTCGTTTAGAACAATGCGAAGTAGGCGCTTAAGTAATAATATCTGGAATAACTTAGAGATTATTGGTAATAACAATATTGGTCTGTAACACTTCTTT
This sequence comes from Platycheirus rosarum, assembly GCA_963971375.1. Classification (NCBI taxonomy): domain Eukaryota; kingdom Metazoa; phylum Arthropoda; class Insecta; order Diptera; family Syrphidae; genus Platycheirus; species Platycheirus rosarum. Next base: position 116,755,617 of record OZ020509.1, on the reverse strand, counting down.
TCATTAAGAGTTTTCCCTGGTTTTGGAACCATAACTCCTCAGCGTCAAAGGGTTTGAAAGTTTCCTCGAGGTGATCGGCAAACAGATCTGCCCTTTATTTGTCTATTTTAGCCCAATCTCCATTGTTTGTTCGAAACTTGGATTATTTAACGCCTTTAATAGCCTTCCACAGAGAGTAATTCGTACTTTTTTCTGCGGAAAGACCTTCGAGATAAGTAGAAATCTCACTGTTTTTTGAATCTCTGATTGCATTTTTCAGTTTACTGGAGAGGTGTTTTAAAATAGTATTGTGTTGAGGATTCAATTGAAACATTTTTCTCGTTAGGAATTTCTGCTATTTTGCGGAGTGTTTTTCCAGGCAGCATCTTGGACAATTTTAATAAATCTGTCGACTTCATCTTCTAGTTCAAACGGTGGTTGACAATGATACTTCAAGTGTAATAGCCTCCTCGCAATCTGCACGAAACCCTTTCCAATTCGTTCTGCTGTTAGTCAAAAAAGACGCGCTTTCCTTCATTATTAGGCTTCCGCTTACTGTCAACATGACTGGTGAGTGATCAGTAAGAAGATCAAAGCTATCCTCGATCTTAGTATAGTTTTTATTTAAACCCTTTGCCATAATAAAGTCAAGTAGATCTGGAGTTTTGGCTACGTCCGTAGGTCAGTAAGTTTGTTTTCCGGTTGATAAAAAGTCAGCAAGCCTTAAAAAGTTGTCTTCCTCTGGTTGATATGCATCTTGATCCCCAAAAATTATGTTTTGAATTAAAGTCAAATAATAATAAACATAGAATCGAGAGCCTCAAAAAGATTTATAAAATCTCTTTTCTCTATCTTGCACCTATTAGGACAATATATTGATGCAGTGCTATATGTAGCATATAGTTCGATTGTTGACTTTAAGGAATGGTCAAAGTTTTCACTTATAAATAGAGAGGATCCATCTCTTGCTCTATAAGATGGGTTATACGCATGAAAGCAGAATAGGTTCTTATATTGATTACGTCCATTTTAGAAAATAGGCCGTTGGCATTCCATGTAAGAATTTTAAACAACTGGTCCATTTTCATATTTAATAACGTATTGTTTGAGCTCTAGGTTGAAGCATGCTCAATTATTCAAATATTATTTTATTCGTCCCATTTTGCTTTTCAAATCTTTGAAGAATCAAAGAAAATACTTGATGGACCGGGTCTGGGGAACTTGTGGTTGGAGTTGGGTTTTGTGACAACACTTGCGCATAGGTCGTTTCATTTCAAAAATTAGATTTTTGAAAAAAAAAATTATTAAAATACAAAAAAAAAAGTTTTCGAAAATATTTTAAAATAAAATGACTAAAGCTACCAACATCTGAATATCAATTTTGATTGTAATCGACCAGTTTTCGAGAAAGTCGAAGAAATAAAAAACGGTTTTATGGACGGTACTCTTGATTTTTTTTTCACCAAAACATAACCTACACCTACAATATAGTATACTATTTTTTTTCATAGGAGCCGTTTTCGAGAAAAATAAGCTTTTGCTTAACGGTTATATGACAGGTATCGTCAATATTTGAGCCAAAAAAAAAATTAAAAAGTCCGCTGTAGAATGTCGAAATAACCTTATGTTCCAAATTTACATAATATACATCCGTACAGGCGGACAGACAGACAGACAGACAGACAGAATTTTGCCAGTAACTCAAATATGTTTATAGTCCCTATAAATCTGATTCAAATTTTGATCTTAACATTATTGAGGCCATAGAAACCGAGATATCGGTTAAAAAGGATTTTCGTGGCCTTTGACTTTGAATAACTTCCGTTCCAGACACGAGATTTTTTGAGACTTTATAGACAACTTTTAGAACGCCAATGCAAACGTGTACACGAGTTTCTAACTTATTGTCTTTCATTCCCAGGTGAAACGCTAATTTGACTAGGCTGTATACAATATACATTAAAATAACACTTGGGCACTCACTTACGCTGTTCAATCCTTTTTCAATTCATTTTGCGTCTTTCAGTAACGTAGGAATCGTTGTTTTTGTAAAATTGTTTTAAGCAAAAAGCACGCTATTGTCCCGTTCAGCACTCCATCATGACTAAAATTGCATGAAATGAAGCACGTTTCTCCGCCACTCGCACGCCTCCCTCCCCTCCCTCTAACAGTTTTTTAAGAAATCAAGTGTCTATTTTCAAATATTAATTATTGTCCACACTTTCAAAATGTGTTTATATCATTCCATTTTCTTTGACCACGTTGCATCTAGTTTTAAGAATAATAAAACTGATATTATTTTAACGGATTTTGCAAAGGCATTCGAAAGAGTTAATCAAAATATTTCTTTTCAGAAACTAGCTTTCATGGATCAAATCCTGCTAAACGGGCTGGGTTCAGATTGTTAGAATAGATAGTCATTTATCTAGATCCTATTCAAATACCATCTGGGGTTCCTCAAGAAAGCCATATAGGACCGTTGCTATTATTTCTTTTATTTATTGATGATTTACCATACATACATACATACATACATTTATTGGCGCGACAGCTCCTTAAGGAGCCAAGGCCTAGTGACTTATACTCTCAACCATTCCTGTGTGTGTGTTGTTACTCTGCAAGAATGGAAGGGACCTACAGTTTACCGCCGAGTCCGAACGGCTACATGAGATGCACTTTTTCGAGACAAATTTTACTCTTGGAGGTTTTGTCAGTTCCTCGCAAGAGGCAGTACCCCAGAAAAAAAGGTGGCTATGAGCTGGACTTGAACCCAGGTTCTTTCGCTTAGCAGTCCGACACACTAACCACTAAGCCACGGGGCACTATTAATGATTTACTAGTGATATTAAATCACTCACACTCAAGAAAAAAAAAATCAACTCAATTCAGGATTTCTTATTGTGAGATGTTTTTTTAAGGCTTTCGCATTGGTGTGGGTTAAATTATCTCCACTTAAATGTTGCTAAATGTCAAGCTCTGTGCTGGAGTACATTTGAATTATTAGTTTCAAGCCATATCTTTGACCAAACCAAAGACCAGTTTTCTAAAACGCGCCCTTAAATTAATCAAAAACCAGCATTATGCAATTTTTGACAAGAAAAATAAAAGCGCAGCAATAAATTAAGAACGTGTTATCCGAATAGTTTTTGCTGAGATATTTTTAAATTCAATAAACTTAATAAAAAGAACATAAACAACTACTCTGGAAATAGCTTCGGTGTTCCCAACTAGTCAAACTTGTTCCCGAAATGTGCATCTCTGCGCCAATAGACCTGAAAATCACCTTATTTTTTCATAATCAACTTATTTTTTAAAAACTTGCTGTTCGATAAATTTAATTTAAAATACTACCGCCCACAATAGTTTAAAATAAAAATGCACGGACATCAATCAATTGGTTTTTAAATCGAGAAGGTTAAACAAATGGAGTGTCAAAACTAATAAAATCACCAAATTTGCTAATCAAAACAGACATAAGCGATATCTATAGCCTTGTTCTCCTATGGGTTAATAGTTTTGACAACAAAAATAAACAATTAATGCAAATTATAAACACTAATGTTAATATCCATTTTGTTAAATATAGAAGCAAAAAAGCATAAAAACTGGTTTACCAAGTTCATCTATCTCACGTATCTATCTGATGGTGACAGAATCGTGTCTTGAAGATATGGATCTCTTATGAACACACATTGTAATCTATCGTTCAGGGTCCTGCATCAGGATTATGATATTAATCAGCCATTACAATGTTGCTGATCGCTCTATAGGATTGAGTCTCCTATTGTAGCTTTTTGAATCGTCTTGTTTCTATACCAAGAGCTGTTTATTCTAAGGGATCCATAATGTTGAATGAAACAATTAGGCTACCCATCTTAGCCAATGTCTGATCAAAGCAGTTGACCTCCGGAATCGAGAACCCCAAATCCCATGCCATCTCATGCTGTTTTAAGCATCTTTTTATGACAGCGTTGCGCTTAATTATGCAAATATTGCAACAAGTTGGTGTGGTTACGGCGCGAGGCGGGGCGCGGCAGCAGCAGTGCCATTGCTGACTTATAGTCTGGGTGTTGGTGATGTTCTTCTTACTGCCACAATTTTTTTTTTGGTTTTTAGCAGTTTGATGATCAAGTTCTAGATTTGGTGTTTCAACTAACTAGTACATGGCTTAACCGGACTTTGTTACTTTTTGGAATAAATTCTTTTGTTAATAAAAAAAAATATTAAACATTATTAAATAAAATTAAATGTATAATAATGTTTGCTTGTATGTTTGTTTGTTTTAACTGGCTTGATAGGTGATAAAGCAGTTTTGGGCAAAACAAAATAGAATTATTTTGGATCAGTTAAATTTCAATTTTGAAGGAGTATTTTTAAGTCTCGAGGTTAAAGGAGCTAGTTAGAAACAATCTTGGACTTTTGGTTGTGTAATTTTTAAATTTAATGTTTATGTTTGGTTTATTTTTAAACTTATTATCAAGAGATTTATGCACTTAATAATATTATTCATAATAATAATCAAACTTTTCTTCTCAGTTTATCTGTTACTGAAACTCAGATTAAAAACATGCATATTCCTTACACTTACAGCATTCTGACTGTCAGTTGAATTGAAACTGTACTTGTGTGGCTTTAAACAGCTTTGCCAATGCAGTGTCTTATTTTACAGTCTTAAGTTGTTTTTCAAGGGCTTCGGAACGAGCTAGAAGAAAATTAAAGTTTGTTGGTAGATGGACTAATCAAAATTGAAATTGTTGCTATTCTTAATAGAAATTAATTTAAATAATTTTTGATATGATAGCGTCTTATAAATCGATGACACCAGCTGCACACACGGAAAAGCATGACTCATGCTCACGAACGGCCGAAGCACAATGTGTGGTTTGTGTGTTGAATACTTTTTAATAACAATTGAAAGAGGATTTGATAAATGTACGCGATACTTTGTACGTATTCCAACAGATGGCATTGTATTTTGTATTTAATGCAACAACCTTTTTGTATATCTATCGTTTTATTATTGTTAGTTAGAGTGTTATATATATGAATAAAGTTTGTTTAATTTGCTTTTAATGTTGTTTTCGTAGTGGTTTTGTTGATCATCGTTTAAATGAAAGGAAAAGGATGATGGGGGTATGGGTATTTTACTGTTTTTTTTCCTTATTGTCATGTAATTCAGTCTGTTTTGCCAAATCATCATAGACGGCAAATGATAAAATTGTTTTATCGAAATGGGTGTTCTGTTCGGGCAACTTTCCTTCCGTGAGAGTGTGCCGGAGAATCTGAGGCGGTCGATTTCGCGTCACTCACAAGTACTCAACCTTTTGCATTCCACATCTTGGCGAATTTTGTGTCTTGACTTGGGCCTTGCACACGTACAAAATCAATTGACCCAGGAGCTGAAGATAAACGACTATAGACAACTACGTGTGTTTGCTGAATGGGCTCTGGGCAGTTGGCAAGGGATACTAATTTTTATCGAAAAATCAAAGAGAAGCCGCGGCGGACACTTAAACGATGTTATATTGTACACATAATGATATTTTTTTTTTTTTATAATTTACACGCGCGAAAGGGGTTTGTGTGTACCCTTAAAATGTTTAAACACCGCACGAGCATTAGGGAAATGAGGAGGGATAAAAGAGGAGATACCGATGCACATTAGTTTTAAAGTTCTGCATATCAAAATGGGAGGGAAAAACAGAGCCTGGCAAAGCATTCCACATTCGTGTGGTACGACTAAAGAAAGAATTTCTATACTTAACAGTACGTCCGAAGTTAGGCTCAAGGGTAAACTGATGGGCATTCCTAGCAGTTCTAGTATTACGGTTGAATCGTTTCAGGGGAGGAATGCAGCTGGCTATTTCGCTAGAGCATTGTTTGTAAAAATAACGATAAAATAACGAAAGGCACGAAAAATTTCGGCGGTGTTCAAGAGATGTAAACGTTTCTGTTATTGTTCGGTCGCCTATCATTTTCAAAACTCTTTTTTGAATTCTATCTAGAAAACTCAAGTGGGTTATAGGAGCACCTGCCCAAATATGGGAATTATACTCGAGTTTCGGTCGAATATATGCTTTATATACTGTAGCCAGATCAGACGGGGTGAAGAACTTCTTGCATCTTCGAAGGAAACCTAAACACCTCGCAGCATTCTTTACGATGTCAAATATGTAGTCATTCCACAGAAGGTGGTCTATATTGCACATACCGAGAACTGAGAGGTGTTCTGTTTCTTCAATGCAAGTGCCGCTCATGGATAGTGGCATTGGAGGTATGTTTTGCTTTAACGACAAAAGACAACATTGAGTTTTAGAAGCATTCAATTCTACGCGATTTCTTATTCCCCATTGTACAATGCTGTCAAGATCAGAATTTAATGAACTTATCATACGCTGCCGTTGCAGTTCAACATCCGAAGAACATGGATGTGAATCTGGAAACGAATATGAAAAGCTGAGAGTACTTTCGTCCGCAAAACAATTGATTGGATTAGTTGTTTTAGATAATAAGTCATTGATAAATATAAGGCAAAGAGTCGGAGACAAAACAGAGCCCTGGGGCACACCAGCATTTTTTTTGTGAATATCAGATTTGAAACCGTCCAATACAACTGGAATTGAGCGGTTCGAAAGGTAGTTACTAATCCAACGATATTGATATGCCTTTCATACGAATAGAAAAAATTCAATGATGTCTCATACATGCACTTAATGAAAGACCCATTTCTTTGGCCAGCAGACATTTAAAGGATTTATCGTGGTCACTTTCCAGGTTATTTATCCATCATTACTTACCGCAAATCAAAGAATGCGTAACAGGGACTTGCTGCAGAAATATTTTAACTGTTTCTATCTGTGGCCATCCAATTAGCTAACTAACGGTGTTGCCTTTCTTTTATGAATAAAAATTCAAATCCAACTTTAAAATAAGAAGGTTTGATATATTAGGCGATGACCTATTTAGGTGACCGGCGCTGATTCAAAATTTCCTTTTTGAAAAGCTCAGCCACTGGCACATTAGTTGTTGACTAAATATCAATTGCTGAAAGCTGATTTAGTTCCGTTAATATTAAAATACTAGCCGATCCACCTGGCGTTCCTCGGCTATGACATACAATTTTATGAATCCCGACAATAAAACTTTTTATCGGTTTCAATAGTAACTAAACACCGCCAACGTATATAGAATCGTGGTATTTAATAATATAATAATATTGTTCGTGTCAAAGTTTACACAAAACTATATTTTATTTTATATTTTTACATTAGCGCCAACTATCGGCCAAATATGTACCTATAGCGTTGTCTTTTATAATTGAGTTGATCAGGGTATCTTTTTGGATTAACCGATTTTTTTATTTTAAACACCCTGTATATTCCACATTTTACTACATTTTTGCACCAATTTCATTCGAATCTGTTCTTTGGCTTACTTGTGAAAGCTTCGCTTCTGTCTACTGATTATTTCTATAATTTCAAGCTGATATTTAAATAAAAATCACAATCATAAAAAACATATTAAAAACTCAACTCATCACACCTGTGATATCACGAAATCAGTGTAACATCATTACAACACCCATATCTCGTGTTTGGATTTTTCAATACTTTTTTTTTCAGACAATGAATTTGGAGTTTGGACAGTCCATTGAACCTATCCGTGAATAAATAAAACAAAAAATCCACACATGAGACTACTTGACGAGGAAATGATAAAGGCAAGGTACACATCATGCTTCATGCCGCAAAAGACGTATTTCGGTGTTTTCGATGGTTCCGCCCCAGCCTGTCGTCATCAAGCGAGGCAACGTAAAATAATGTCGTGGATCGCGGTCGGTCATGATAGTCGCGTTTTGTGTTAATACAAAAAAGGGAATCAAAATTTAAATAAAATATTTTTTTTTTTGTTGTATCCAAGCTCAATCAAACTAGAAACGTAGACGAAAAGTCAATAAATTCAGATTTTTAAACGATAACTTAATATATTTATGCTTGATTAAGTGTAAAGATGTACCGCATATCGAATAGATAGATACACTTATTTGAAGTGCGACTTGTTTAGGCATTTAATTTAATCAATTCTAAAATAATGATTATGATTATGAATTATAGAAGACTAGCTTTTACCCGCGACTTCGTCTGCGTGGACTGCAGACTAAATTACTTGTATTATTTATTATTTATTATTATTATTATTTTTATTAATCAAAATAGAAATCGTGCATTTTTTTCACAAATTCGTGCAGTCGTTAAGGCTTGAAAGCATATCAAACAAACTTCCAGCAATGAAGTACTTACTTCATATGTAAGCCTCTCTCATAGGATTCGTGAATATTAAAAATATTGAGATAACAATCAAACATGGCATTACGATCATAGAGAAGTCTAAAAAAGTGATCGAGAAAAAATATCTGTCTGTCTGTCTGTCTGTCAGTATGTATAACGAGCTGCAGCCTAAACGGCTTAAGCGATTATCTTCAAACTTGGTGTGTGTGATTCTTTTGGGATTCCCCAGAGGGGAAATTGAAATTTTATTTTTAGCCCTAAAAATAACGGTACCTGCCATATGACCGTTAAGGAAAATCTTATTTTTCTCGAAAACGGCTCCAACGATTTTATGACATTTTTTGGGAATTTTTTTGTTGGTGTTGGCTACCATTTGATTAGTACCACATAAACGGGAAAAGTCTATTAACGGGACCTTTCATTTAACGGTTTTTTTTTAATTTTTGGCTTTCTCGGTTATGGCTCTTTGGATTTCTGTCAAATTTTACATTTAAGAAGATCTAGGTACCAGAATTAATTCTGCATATCAAAATTTCGAAACACGTTTTTTTTTTCTAATTAAAATTAATTTTTGAATTTTTGTTTTCAAAAATCCATATTTTTAAAAATTATCAAAAAAAAATATTTTAAATTTTATAATCACATGTATTTTAATAAATTCAAAAAAATTGCATACCAAAACTTAAAAAAATATTTTTTTTCAAAAAACTAAAAATAAAAAACAGGATTTTATCAAAACCGGTCCTACAATTTTCGAAATACATTTTTCATAAATTCCTTGTTATTTAAGACGTGTGTTGGCATACTTCATTTTTACAAAAAACGGAATTGTGGTTTTTTTCATTTTTCATCACTTCAGCGAGAACTTCGGGCGACAGATTTTCGCACTCGTGTCGAATGTTGTCCTTGAGGGCTTCCAAAGTCTCAGGCTTGTTCACGTTCACACAGGACTTCAAAAAATCCCACAAAAAAGAGTCTGAAAAGGTTAAATCAGGCGATCTTGTGGGCCAGTGCAAATCGCCAAAACGAGAGATGAGGTGACCCGGGAACTCGCTGCCTTCAGAATATCGGTTCATGTAGGTTCATGTATCGCTCCATGGCTTGTTCACTTGTATTGATTTGACATTGGCGGCCATTTGCAAAAATGAAAGCATCTTCCAATAGGGTGATTTCTTTACATATTTATATATCTATATCTTTCTATCTCTATTTCTCCATTGTCATTAGTATAATGAATCCTGTAACTCTTCCTTCAACCAAACTTTACAAATTCGTGCAGTCGTTAAGGCATGCATGCATATCAACCAAACTTCCAACAATGCAGTATTTTACATTTAAGGCTCTCCCACAAGAACAGTGCATTGTTTCTGGATAGAAAGTAGCCTATGTTTTGGTCCAGCATATTATCGATCTAACTACTAAATTTCAACCATATCCGTTAAGCCTTTAAGGCGTGATTGGGGAAGAAACATACAAACATCCAAAGGAAGTTACCGTAACCAAATACAAATGACGATTTTTCTTATTGTTATATATCAGTAGCTGTCAAAGTCAGTAACCTTATCAAAATAATAAATGTTAAGACCACGGAAATTAATAAAAAACGGAATTCCGGCTCTTGATATGTTGCCATTAAATCCGAAATTAAGTCAAAAAGTATCCTCCTATTCAAATCCCATTTTCGGCTCTACGGCTTTGATAAATAAATCGCACGACTGGGTTGTACGTACTTGCTCATATCTGCGGTCACATTGTAGAATAAAATTTAAGAAAATTAAAGTGAACATCAAAGCATTTATTCGATTTTTTTTGATTGTTTGTAATAATTTGTATTGAGTAAAATAATTTAAACGGAATATTATTTCTTTAAGAAATTTAAAAAAGTGTGATTTTTTTCAAAACCGTAGGCACGGTTTTTAAATAAAACGGCTTTTTTGACAACTTTTTGAAAAAAATAAAAAAATAATTCAAGAATACAAAATTAAGCACAAAAAATAATATACATTTAAAAACAAAATTAAAAAAACTGTACTAACCCGTTTTCAAAATATTGATTTTTCAAAAAAAATATTTAAAAAAATTATTAAAAATACAAAAAAAAAGTTTTCGAAAAAAATTAATGCGAAATTACTCAAGCTACCTTCATTTTATTGAATATCAATTTTGAAAAAAATCGGATCACCAGTTTCCAAGAAAAAAAAACCGGTCATATGGGAGGTACCGTTTTTAACACAACATATTAAAAAAAATTATTTTTGAAAATCCTTTAATTTTTTTTAATTAATTTAAGAGTTTTCTCGGAAAAAACAAATTTGATATAAAATTTGAAAACTAAATGTCTATCGACAAAAAAAATATTGAAAATCGTTCGACCAGTTTTTTTAAAAATGTATTTTTTTAAACTTTTCGAAAAAATATTAAATTTTTTTTTTTCTTAGGATACCTATTCTAACCAATGTGAAGCGAGTGGTTATAGACAATATTAAAACTTACTAGAGTGGTTGTTTGTATGCAGTTGTACAATTTTGTTATCTTGATGAAATATTTACATTCAGTAGGTAATCGAGTATTTTTTTTATTTGTTAGTTGTTTTTTTAGAAAAACTTTACGAAATCATATTTTAAAATTTTTTTAAGTATGTCAATTTAAGAAAAAATTCAAAAAAATATTCGTTTTCAAAATATTCAAAAAACAAAATAAGTTTTTTTCAAAAAAAATATTAAAAATTAAAAAAAAAATTTTTTGAACATTTTAATAAGCAATATTATTTAAATCATAAAACACTACATACTTTGAAAATTTCATCGAAATCCGTCAATTAGTCAACGAGAAGTTTTATTTAAAAAAAACCCCGTCATATGGGAGGTACCGTTAAAAACGCCTAAACGGATGGTCCGATTTGCTTCAAACTTGGCATTTAGTATACATTTGGTAGTATCTCCAGCGGTTTTTTTTTTGCTCTAGATCGAAAAATAACGGTACCTGCCATACAATCCTTAACAAAAAGTTTGATTTTCTCGAAAACGGCTCCAAAGATTTTGATCAAACTCTCAGGGTGCTATTATCTTACAACAATACATCTTTCAATTGGAATGATTTTTTCGAAATTTGTTCTATAACGCTACCTCTAATAGAACAGGCTTTTTCAAATGCGGTTTTATCGTAAGCCATTACCCCGATTTCAATAAAATTTTTCACACAGGAAGTCATTTATAATTGAAATAATATTGCATTTCAAAATCATCAAATAATTTTTTTTTCGATTTTTTTAAATTTTCTAAAAAAAATTGGTTTTCGAAATATTTTAAAATCTGTTTAAATGTGTCCAAAACAATTCTTTTTCCCTGGGCATGCTCTAAGAGTGTGTATATCACATACTTGGTATATATATAATTTTTTTGTTGTATTTGTGATCAATTATTGAGATCTGCGTTTTGTAGAACTACTGAGCAGTAGATATAGATGACCACCGATTCCGATTTTCACAAAATTAGGAAAATTGGGCCTCTCGGCTGGAGTTTATTCGAGCCCGATTCATTTTTAAACATAATGGCTAAGGGTTTGTTTATAATAAAGCTACATTTTTGGTCATAATATTAAATTATATGCGCTTTATTTCTTCTTGAAAACAAACGTCTAAAAAACACCCTTTATTGAGAACAAAGTATAACTGCGGATATTTTTTTTTAATTTTGTCACCCAAATGTCTTTTGTTGAGTTGAATACACTGTTTGAAATGAAGTCTCTAGTTTCGCGCCGCATACTGCAATAATCTCGGTCGAATTATGCTAATCCCATGATGAATATTATCTTTTACCTACATAACAGTTCTCAAAATTTTAGCATTAAATCTGTCTTTAAATAGCCCAAGAACGCGAAATATATTAGAGTAAAGCCAGAAAACTTCAGTTGTGACGGGATGTTCCCAAAGTTTCTGATCAGTTTTTAAAGGAAATATGCCACAGGCAAATTCCCGAAATTCTTGCCGTGTTGAGAATTTCACAAATCTTTTAGGATGGATCTTGGTGATCATTATGGACTTAGATACATAGATGATATGAACAAAAATTTATTCGTCCATTAAGAAATGGCTCCAAGACCTAAGTCTACATATTCTATGATTTTTCTGATTCATTTACTGTATATAAAAAATAACTCATTTATCTTCATAGCCCAGAAGATTTCTACTCACAAGACCCAAAGTTAGATAAATTTTTCTACCATAAATAACCTACGTCTAATCGACTTTTAACAATGAACATTGTCCCTTAAAATCAGTTCATGCGTATTTCTCAAAGCCTCTAGTTAAAAAACCTTTATTGAAATGTCAATTTCATATAAGGGAAAGGTTCTTAGAATAACTCCTACGCTCTTTAATTCCTGCCGAACCCAATAATTACCACAGAGTAAAATGTCAATCCAAATTAGTTTGTTCCTTTATTTAAGACTTAATAAATACTCAAGATCATTGCTACAAGATCCCTCAGTTTGAGTTCGAATCCCATTCCATTTAATAAGTTACTATATACACTGTGGAATAAACAAGTGTTTTTCTTTCTCCATTTAAAACAAATCCCCAAAACTTTTACCCTCCATCCAATCCAAAATAAACTTCATAATGTTGCTTCCGATTTTTTGTCACTAAGTTAGCTGAATGCAAAGCACAATGAACTTGTCAAATCGACTAATCACAATCAATTCCTAAGCCATTCATCACGTCATTAGCGCATCCATTAGCATAGAACAAAATATTCGTGTGGCCAAGCCAATTTGAATTCACCAATATATAGGTTTAGCTTTGGGGGGGCATTGTCAAGTCAACGCGGCACGACGGCATCCAACTAGAGTATCTTTGTATCTGTCAAATACCTAACCCTCGCCACGTGATAGCTGCATAAAGCAGACGCACGTAAAAGTTCAAAATTATTACATTCATGGGAAGTGAGATATGATACTCTGTGCCTCACATCGCATAGACCGAAATTGTATGCTTAATTTATTTCTTTTTTTTTTTTTTTTGGGAGGATTGTAAAAGTATCTAACATGGGACTCTTTGTCTGTCTGTGGCGGCGAAAGACATCGCAGACTGACGAAAAAAAATAAAAATAAAAAAAAGCTCGGGTCATTGAACCTCGGACGCTTATAGATTTGATACCAACTGTCATCATATTACACTTACTACACCACCATCCATCCATCCTCAACACCACCTTTGATGGTGGAATCGACTTGGTTCTCTTCTCCAGCTATATCGAAGTTGTCTGAAGGCAGAGACTTTTGGATGTCAATGGAATTCTGATATGCTTGAGAACACTGTTGAGCGCTTCACGTGTGGCACTGGCACTTTGGATTGGAGTCGAAGCAGGCAGGAACAACAGCAGCAGCTAGAGCGCATAGTATGGAGCATAAGAGTATGGCAGTTCGCTCATTGTCAATAGATACTTTCTGGCCCGCCATATGTGTTGTGCAGGAACACTCTTCGAGACTCTGTTGTGCACATAGATACAAGAGTAAAGACCAAAGCCGGAGACAACAGCTGTTGGGTATATTTTGGGAGTTCTGCATTTTTTTTTTTTACAAATTCTTTTTTCAACTTGAGCTTCTTTTTTTTACTTTTGGTTTTGGTATCTGAAATGTGAATCTGAATCCATCGTACATCATCGGTCGTTGGTCTATTTTTAAGTTTAGAGAAACTTTGTCGTGTGTATAGTTTAGTTTGTTGGCACTTCATCGGCATTGTTGCATGTAGAATACTAAAAAAAAAATAGAAAATTCTTGTTCTGAATTTAAAATTTTCGAGGAAAGCAATAAAATGTATGATTTACGGGGAAATTAAATTTTAAATGCAACGTCTTGAGTGAACAACTCGAGCTTAGCAGATGGTTGCACATAGTTAGACGATGGTTAATTAAATTTGATTAAAATCAGATCGGCTGGTATGAAAGCGTAGGTTGAGCAGAAATTACCATGGGAACCAGACTTTCATCTGAAATAAAAAAACATTTTCTTTTACAAATGATCAAGAGTAAACAACTTATCAGCACTGTTCAGAAGTGGGAAACCTATTTTGTTGTAAATTTACAACTTGTATACTCATACGTCGAAGCTAAGAAAATAGAACTTAGATATGGCCGAACATTAAAAATTGCTGGCGGCGATTGTGTTGCTGGGTTTTTTAGCCCTTCGTTAGTCTTGACCAAATAAGCCTCACCAGAGCCATTGCATTCAATAAAACCCAGGTGGAAACTTTTTTTTTAAATTTGTAAAATTGGTGGTCATATTTGAGAAGCAATCCCGTTTTTAATATGAGCAAAACTGACAAGAGTATACAGTTCCGAAAAGATCGTTTTGACTAATTGGATGGTATTTTGTGGAACCAAAAAATTGAAGGCTGTAATCTTTGAATTACCAAAAAAGATGTTATTTTTCATATAAAAAAGAAGTATTTTTTATTTTTAATGTAGGAACTTATACGTTTCTTCTTGTTAGTGGAAGTTTTGCGTCAATTATTATCTTAGCTTAGTTCCTAGCTTGCTGCTCCAGTTTAGCACGAGCTCCTCTTTCACTAGCCAACATCTGCCATTTTATATATTTTTGGTTAATGGTGGACTTTCCTGGCCTAAGTCAACACTGATCTGAATCTAATAGGTCTTTAGGCGCTCGCATAATTCAGCACAAAAAAATCTTGTTGACTATATCGAGAAAACTTATTACTCTGTAGTTAGCTTAAAAGGATCTCCTTTTTGGATCAAACAACATTGGTTGCCAACTTATGCTTAAAAAGTTCCCCAGACCACAAAATGTTCATGGTTTTGTTCAGGATACCCAAAACGGTTCCTTGGCGTAGTGGTCTGAAGCCTTGTTTGCTTCTTATGACGGTGAAGTTTAATTTCAGAATTCGCACTGTCAAAATGTTATGCTCCACCGAATGACCACGGGCCAAAGTGCGCAACAAGTTATGGTTAGGCACAGAGCAGCTATGGGGTGGATTACCCCTGGGCTCGTACTTCTTCGAGGACCCAAAATTCTTCGAAAGAAACCGAAACAAAACTATTAATTATAATTTACATTTAATATTTTTTCTTAAAAAAGGCATTCAAAGGGTCGGCATATACTCTCGGCGGCTCTGGTTAAGAACTGTAGTGTAGGTTACGTGGTTTAATTATCTGGGTAGTTATATATCCCTTGATGGCGGAACATTTGGTGGTACATTTGGAATCTTTTCCCATGAGTGTGGAACTCGTTAGGGGCATCAATTTCAACTCTTTGAACCCAAAGTTGTGTGCTGTTATATGCTTCTGAAATATGGAAGTACTCTGTCAATATCTCGAGTAGACTACAGGCCTTCGTTACCCGTTTTCGTCCATTCTGATGATCCGGTGGCCACAAACCATATTGAATGTGGAACAGAGAGGACCAAGCAGAAAAAATCAGATGCAGATGAAAATTAACCATACGAATCTTTCAAAAGGAATCCCCAGAAAAATACCCGCGTTTGAAGACCATAACAGTTTTAAGGTCATCTGAATTCAAAGAAACTCAGTCTCAGAAATTCTATCATGGCCCAGTTAAGGCTGCAGTTGCAGCGAATGGGGACATGTTAACTTCCCTATTACCCAGGAAGATATACAGCGCTGCAGTACTTCCAGCCAGACAATATATATATACGGCACAATTATTTATCATGAAACCATTATGGGAAGTGGTGTCTTCATTTTTCGGGTGTTCTACATATATTTTTGTCCAAGATTACAAAAAATTGGTGTCATCTTTCTAGTACCTGATGACAAATGCGCCGATTCAAAATTTCCTTCTTTAACATTGTTTTTTTTTAAATAAGGGATCAGACCTCATTCAAAAAGATGCGTACTTAAAATTAGCGTTTTATATAAATAGAGCTTTTTAATTTTTTCTATAAGAAATACAATCTTATTTATTTCTTCATTACCAGGTCTCCCCTTATTTTCATATTAACAACGATCTAAAAGGAAATTTTAATATACTCCCACACGCGTATTTATCAAGTGAGATTTTTGACATTTGATTCTGCGTCATCCAAAACCTCTCTGTTCACGAAAATCCCAACTTTCCAGCATAATATCACCGGTTAATGTCAATGACACGTTGCACAGTGAATCATTTGGTTCACCTTAATGAATCATAGCTCAAGTTTCTCAAGATTTCACTTTCTCACTTCACCCTCGCCTCGCCCCGCGCCATTTTCAACAAATAGTTACAACCATTCATCAATACTACAACAAGCCTACCTCATAGCCAGCATCACGACTAGCGGACCAGTTTTGGGTCAACTTTAACTCTGATTTCACCCATCGCCATCTTCATAAGCACTTTGCTTACCGTTAGTTGCCGTTGAATGCGCACTTCCCGTCACTTTGACAGCAGAAATACTACGTTGTTGCCAATATTAAGCCCGGCGCACTGCCAATGTCTATAGAAAGTGAACGCAACACGAAAAAATCACCAGGTAGCTGGTGGTGTTCAAATATGTGTGCTGTAACTAAATCCATTCAACTGTCATGTTGACAATCATGTGTCGATTCAGCCGAACATCCCTCTTCCCAGTCGAATGTTTGGCTAGCTCACCGGAAAGTGGCCAATTAGGAGGTGGTTCACAAGCATTTGAAAGTAAAAGGAATTGCAATTGAGATGGAAAACGAAATTTCTATTCCAAATCCATCGTCAGTGCACCCACTCTTGGTTTACTTAACCAAATCCAGGTTTTTTTTTTGCTGATTTGCAGATTTCTAAGTTCAAAACAGCGAGAGTTTGTATTGTCTTGAGATGGTCTTGAGGTGGTAATAACAATAAAATCACAAGACCGCGTATTGTTGTGGTTCAAGTTTGTTGTTTATTTGAGGCACCTCTTCGGCGCGTGGAGAACTTTCTAAGTGAAAGTAGAAGCCCATGAAGCGGTGACTTGAGTTTGCGGCAGTAGCACCGCGGTAATGTGTTCGTTTATCAAAGAGTAGAGTAGAGTAAGCTGACCCACATTTTGGTCTTCAGTTAGTGAAAAGTTGTTCAGGTTTTTGTTGGAGTTTTTTTGTTTTCTTGTTTTATCTCAAAGTCAATGGTTTTAACTTGGTCGGGTTAGTGACCTTTTCTTGCCTTATGCACCGCCGAGTTGTATTTTTGTAAGGCAGGTAGGCTGTGGTGAAATTTGTTCACTCAAATCATTTAGCCAATCTTATCGAAACAGATATTTTGTGATAAATTCTTAATCGGGGATTATTATGCGTCTTATTGTTTTGGGTCATTCGAGAAATGGTGTAGGGCGTATACGTAATTTTTTTTTTCTTGGAAATTCATTCACAAACAAAGTTTTTATTTGAATTGGTTTTTGATTTTATTTTTTTGAGATTTGGAATGTTAACCTCGAGTGAAATGAAATAGAATTTGTTCTGACATTTTTTGATGAGAAATGGGATTATATTGGAATCATTCTTAAAAAGACTTTCTAATTTCTGTTAGAAATCTTCAAAAAGGAGTTAAAATTAAGATGAACTAAAAAAAATGCTGGTTAGTAAAATTGTTGGCGGGTTGTCTTGTGACTTAGGTCGAGCACTTGTAACGGTCTTATTCTAGTACGAAGGCCCGTACAGCCCTCTCCGAAACATTTATAGTAAACAAAAAAACAAGCTACTTCGTCAACCAGAAGCTGGATCTTTCAAAAATACGACCAATATTGACATAATTGGAAAAATAAACCGTTATATCACTTTTGTGAGTATTGAGACGGAAGCAGAGATAATTGGTTTAGCAGTGAATGAGCACAAAACCAAAAATAGGCTGATGTTTAAACGAGACATCCGACATCGAACGAAGAATAATAACTTTTACCAATCGCTGCTCATTTGATGTGATTAGCAAAGCCCAATTTGGGAAACCATTAATTTTTCCCAAATAAGACCCTCATCATCCCAGTTTTGTATGGTGCTGACTCGAATGGACATTGTCAATAGTGGATGAGCTTCCTTCGAGAAAGGTTTCCTGGTCCTGTATGCGTTACCAGCAAATGAACAAGGAGATACAATGAAGAACTGTATGGGCTGTACCGCCACACAGACCTCGCCAAAAGAGTAAAAGCCAACGTTTTCGATGGCTGGGTAAACTAGAGCGGATGAACATCGTTCCGGCCCTTCATGAGAAGTGTTGTTGAAGGTGGCTTCAATATAAAGTAAAGCATGTAAGCCCGTTTTCTTGAAGTCTAGTAATGCTTGTACACCGACAATTTTCTCCTATTAAAATTCAAGGCTAGCCTGGTACTCTGTCTCTTAACGGTAAATCATAGAGGGTATATAAATGCAATTATTTACTTAATGAAGGCAATGCAGCATATTACATTTGACTTACTCTCTAGTCAGTTGAAACAAAGCAGCGGTCTTACCCAGGGCCAAGCTTTTCTAGATGTCGTAAAATAGCACCAATATGATGATGGTGAACTGCACTTCTTTAAAACGAAAACTATGCTTCCTAATATTGGCTTTGTATCTGATGCCAGAACTGATGCCTTAAGGATGCTTGCCTTTATTACTTAAATAGTAAAAAATATAAAGCCCAAAAAATAGACTTGTTCAACTCGGAGTGTTAAAATACTATTAAGTTGAAAGAAGTAAGTTTCCGATCCTACTAAGTCAACCCTACAGATAAATAAATTGCGCGACTGGGTCGCACGTACTTGCTCATATGTGCGGTCACATCGTCGAATTAATTTAATAAATTGCACGACTGGGTCGCACGAACTTGTTCTTATGTTAGATAATTGCTTAGTGGCTGCATAAGAATGTATATAAAAGGTGTTTTTTTTAGACGTGTGGTTTTTAAGAAGAAATAAAATGCATATAGTTTAATGTTATGGCCAAGAATTTAGCTTTATTATAAAGATAAGAGTTTGCATTATGTTCTTAAAATGATTTCGGGGAAGTGGCCGCCGTGGCTGGCTCGAATAAATTCCAGCCAAGAGGCCCAATTTTCCCAATTTTGTGAAAATCAAGATCGGTGGGCATGGATGGTCGTTCGGTTTCAATTCTTGCACGAGTTGGATTTTGTAAGCCTGCAGACCAAGATCTTTCCGCAAAATCTTCCATAAAGTAGATGGGCACATCTCCAATTTTGCGCGCGATGGCGGATGGACTCACTCGGGTCTTCTTCGATACTTTGCTCCACCGAAACGAACAATTATTTGGTAATAAATTTGCACAATTTGCAAACTTGTTCAGAAGTTAGTCTATTCATTATGAAATGGTAAACCAAACTGAGCATAAATCAAGTGACAGCTGTCAAAAAGACCAACTCCGAAAAAAGTATTGCCAGATTGAAAATCACACCTCTATTAAAATAAAAAAAATAAACAAATTAAAATTCTTCGACCAGTTTTTTTAAAAGTCGGTTTTTTAAAAGATGTCATTATAAGGACATTTAAAAACCGGTTATATGAGAGCTACCGTTAAAGAACAAATTTCGCTGTTTAGGCTGTAGAGGCGCGAACAGACAGACAGACAGAAAGATAGAAGGACGGAATTTCCGGACCCACTTTTTTCAACTTCTCTACTATCGTAATGTCATGTTTGATTGTTAGATTTTTTTTTGCACGAATCCATAACTTGCATTATAGTACCTATAATCGCAAGTAAAAATCAGAAAAGCTAACAAACAAGTCAGAAACTCAAGCAATTCCGTTATTGATAGAACCAAGTTTTTGCATTACCGAAAATGACGGTGAACTATTCCGCTATGTCACAAAGGCATATTAAAATCTCTTAGTCATTTTCGGTTTCAATGCTCATCATCGATAACAAACGAAGAAACCCAAGACAATATACTTGCGGTCACTAAAAATTGCTCACTTGAAGAAGGCAGCTGCATTCCTCCCCTTAAAAAATTTCACTGTTACACTCGTCTCGCAAGAAATGCTCATTAGTTCATGCTTGAGTCCAAATTCAGACGTACAGTGATATATTCTTTTTTTTAGCCGAACAACACGAATATCGAGTAGTTTACCAGGCCAAATGTTCCCTTGCCTTTTAAAACAAATATTAAGCAAGACCTTGCGTCCCACCCTTCCTAACTTCCTAATGCCTGCACAGTGTATTTGTATGTATATTAAAAGGGAAAACCATACACCCTTGTAAATTGAGAAGACCCTTGCATTCTTTGAACCAAAGAAAAGACTTAAAGTACAAAATATCACTATAGCCTTCAAGTTGCACGCTCTAAGTATTTTTTTGTTATTTAAATATTGATTCTGGTCTCAAAACAAAAAATCGTAAAATTCCTGAGAATATAACTGACAATAAGAAAAGCCGTTTCAACAAAAACCGTACCTAAATAAGGAACCGATTTAAAAATAAATTTCGCTTTATATTTAGTTTCGCTCTCATATGCAACAAAATAATTTTAGTATTCCTGACGCATTGTCGTCCTAATGGTTTGCTTCCGAATAAACACAATTCCCCCTTCTGCCTGTCAGCACTCGACCCCAATGTCGTGAAGCAATCCCATTACTGCAACTCGCTCAAAAATGACATAATCTTATTTATTTAAAAACATTCCACCTGAGAAGCAGCCCCACTGACGCCCCATCACTTCGTGAACCATGTCTTTTCCTTAAAAAAAAATCCAATATTCTCTTCCAAAGAGCAAGCTACTGGTATTAAAATGCAAAAGTTTTGAGTTTTTTTTTCAAGAGTCTCTGACGAGGCACAAAGTTGCGTCTTCTGCTTTTTTGCAATAAAAATGCAATTATTACGAGAAACTGGGGCTCGGCGGCGGCGGCGTCGTTCATCCATCAGATACTATATCTATGGCTACGCACATAAGCGCATGCATGTAAACACTGATTTATTGTAGTTAGCAAGTACGCTGGGCGTAAATTCTTCCGCATTTAGCTGATAGTAGATGCTGTTTACACGAATGCACCGTGTCAGGTGGAGACTTTGTGGCAGAGATGAAGTTGCAGTCTTTCTGCAATTGAATAGGAAGGGGTGTGCAAGAGGGTTGAAAATTGTGATTTTGTGATGCCTTGGGAGCAGATATTACAGTGATTCTGGGAGACTATGCCAATTATCTTGGAAACATTGTTGCATATGTGTGTATGATGGCCGACTGGTTCTTCTAGGGCTGGTGGCTTAGATTTATTTCTAGAACATTACGAAAATCTGTCGAACATTTGGTGTCGTTGCAGCGAAGTCATTTACGTATGCAAATATTTATGATTGCCGTATTAACTTTGCAAGCGTTGGGAATATTTGAAATGCAAGCTGTTTTTTTTTTTTGAAGAGCCGAGGGCAATGGAATTTTGTGGGAAATTCTATGATTTTCATATCAACATTCGAAAACTGATGTTTTTTTCGGTAGAACCCATTTTGATATAAGTACTTGGACAAAAAATAAAAATGCCAAGAGAAAATCTCGTTGGTTAAACTTTTCCAAATTCGTTGTGTTTGTCGAGTGGGACGTATAACCGTTTTATAAATTGTAGCCAGATTATAAGAGAAAAAACTTATTGCATCGATAAAAGAACCCTAAACACTTAGCAGAATTTTTGGCGACCTCAAGTAAACATACCTAGATATAGTCATTCCTTATTTAATTTTAATTTAATAAGCTGAACATACGGTACCACAGCAATTGTTCTTCCAAAAGCAAAGAACATAAATCACCGGTCGAATATAAAAAGCTAAGGGCAGAGTCGTCAGCAAAAATGTTTAGGGTATTAGTATAATTAGTAATAGAAAGACGAATAATGAGGAATAGAGTTGAACACAGAACAGAGCCCTGGGGTACAGCAGCAATTATTTGTTAGAAATCACACTTGAAACCGTCCAACACAACTTCGTTTGAACGGTCCAGAAGAAATTATATGTAGATGTAAGGATTTGTTCCACTATTCGATGAGATATACCATTAGAACACTGAGGGAATAAATGCTGCGAAAGCCATACCAAGAAGAAACTTTCGGTCTAGCCAAAAAAATTTCTAATTAAAATATTTTAGAAAAAAAATTTCTATTTTTAATAATCAAACATTTATTTTTTGCAATTCAATATTTTGAAACCGGAGGATTTTTTAAATTTTGTTTTTAAATGTACGTATGTTAATTTTGTGCTTATGTTTGCATTCTATAATTATTTTTTTCTTTAATTTTTAAAAAGAGTTGTTAAATAAAAACTGTTCCTAACGATTTTGAAAAAAAAATCACACTTGTTCACATTTTTAATTAAATAAAATTTAAAAAAACATTTAATCAATATGGCAAAAACTTATTTTGTATGTCAAAAATTTAGCATTTCTAACAAATCTATTATTTAAAGCAGGGTCAGTTACACTTTGTGGGATGCCTGTTACCAGTTCAACATATCTTTCCACAGATTGTGAATCACGGGGAAAGTCTACAATCTCCAAGCTCTTATCTTATGCCATGATCTGCTGGTCTTCATAAGAAACATGTCGAAGAACCGGGAGTACTGGAACCTGCCATTCGTGCCACTTAATAATTTGAATGTAATCTACAGATTTTTTATTCTTCGTGATGCCATTCTCTTTCATTAAACAACATAGTGATAAGTAGGTTTTCTGGGTGCGCAAAAAAAAAAGGATTTCTTTCTTTAACAGAATCCGCAAAAGGTCTCAAATTGTTGGGTAAATATCGATAGTAAATAAATTTTTTTAAAATATCTTTGGTTCCGTCCTTAAGAGACAGTCATCTTTTGCTTGATTTTAAACTAAAACAAAGTGTAAACTTTAACCACGTAGTTGACAAGCAGTAGCAATTTTTCTGATCAATTAAGAGTACTAACGTAAAGTCTGAGTATACGATTAGCAGAAGTAAGCAATCTCGAGTGAGACATTTTTCTAGGTTGACGGTTTGCCACCTCAAGAGTACAGAAACCAGTTGATACAGCTTGACATAATTGATAAGGATATTTTTGATCCGTACTTTGTTCATCAACCACATTTTTTCGGCCAGTCCACCAGCTACTGCACAAAAACACACGGTGGTTTTATTTTCGCAACCATCTAATTGTTTTTCGTCCATCAAATAAATGTTTTTTTATAACAATATCTTTTAAAGTTTCTATATTTGATTTGGATACAGCTCTGTGGATCTTGTTTTTGTCAATAACAAGAGTTAAATCTCTTGTAGAAAACAAGCCATCAGCCAAAACACCAGAAGCAACAGCAGTAGCAGATCGCGTCGATAAACCGTATCGATCACAAACCTTACCAGTGTTGGCAATATCAATGTATTTCGATTCACCCTTGAAGTCAAGGGTGTTTCTGTCGAAGGCGTGTTTGTTGGGGGTTCCTATGTTATCGAATATATTTCTGGGGAAGATTCCCGCACTGTTTCTTCATCGCAATATCCTGAGACTAGAATCGGTGTTTCACTTCCCCCTTTGCCTCTTCAATTTGCCTCTGCTGTCGTTTCATTAAGATAACTGTTTCTTTCTTTTCAACATCGCGTATAACAATTTCCCTTTCATTTATTAATTCCAACAAAAAACTTCTCCCATTGATAGGAACTTTCTTAGATTTTAATCACGAAAAATAAGTTCAAATGAAGACTCCAAAAAACACTTTGTTTTTGAAACTACAATTTTTTTTTTGCTTTTTTGGGCATTTCTTCAAAATCCTGTACTTTTCGAAATAGTTTAGTTTTAGTTTTAACTAGCGACTTCATCCGCCTGAAATTTATCAATCTAAAATAATAATTTTCAAAAAATAAGCAAGCCCAGCGCCACCTACGGGTAATTCAAATAGCTTTGTTATTCCTTACAAAATGAGCTCCCTTCCTGTGAAAGTCCTGTCAAAATCGGTCCATAAATAAGAATTTTCGAAAAAAAAACAACACCAGTGAGAAATTGACATAGCCTAAGTTACTCCTTAGGATAACGGCTACCTGCCAGTGGAATTCCCGTCAAAATCGGTGCAGCCGTTCACGAGATTACCCGGAACAAACAAACAGAAAGACAGACAGACAGACAGGCAGACAGACAAAAAAATTTAAAAGGTGTTTTTGTTATAAATACTGTACATCCCTTCGTATACATCGTATACATCAAGCTGTTATTTTGATTTTAAAAACAGACACTTCATTTTTATTTAAGTATATAGATTTTAGTTTTATTTTTTTGCCAACATTTTTTGACAACATTAAGGCAATAGGATTTAAGTAATTGGATAACTCGTTCCTTACAAACGATTGGAATCGAAGCTTTGATCCAAATATTTTTGATCTCTTTAGAAACAATAGCATACACCTATACCTACATATTATATCTGAATTGCATGAATCCATTCCGTTACACAATATCCGGCAATTCAAAAATTAATTATAAATAGACAAAAAAATATTCAAAATTTTTTTAATTTGGCTACCTAAATCTATTAAAATATAAATTTTATAAAAATCCCGTTTTTGGGAAAATTAAGCGTTTCCTTAATGGTTATATGGCAGGTATCCTTTTTTTAGCCCTAAAAATAAAATTTCAATTTCCCCTCTGAGGAATGCCAAAAGAATCACACATACCAAATTTGAACGTAATCGCTTAAGCCGTTTAGGCTTGCTCGTTATACGTACAGACTGACAGACTGACATACAGACTGACAGACAGACTGACAGACAGACTGACAGACAGACTGACAGACAGACTGACAGACAGACTGACAGACAGAATGACAGACAGACTGACAGACAGACTGACAGACAGACTGACAGACAGACTGACAGACTGACAGACAGACTGACAGACAGACTGGCAGACTGACAGACTGACAGACAGACTGACAGATAGACTGACAGACAGACTGACAGACAGACTGACAGACAGACTGACAGACTGATAGACTGACAGACAGGCTGACAGACAAACCGACAGACAAACTGACAGACAGACTGACAGACAGACTGACAGACAGACTGACAGACTGACAGACAGACTGACAGACAAACCGAAAGACAGACTGACAGACAAACTGACAGAGAGACTGACAGACAGACTGACAGACAGACTGACAGACAGACTGACCGACAGACTGACAGACAGACTGACAGACTGACAGACAGACTGACAGACAGACTGACAGACAGACTGACCGACAGACTGACAGACAGACTGACAGACAGACTGACATACAGACTGACAGACAGACTGACAGACAGACTGACATTTTTTCCTACTAAGTTTTTTTTGGCTTCTCTATGATCGTATTGTCATGTTCGATTGTTATCTCCATTTTTTGTATATTCACGAATCCTTAACTTGCCTAATAGTACCTATTAATCGCAAGTAAAAAGGTTACACTGGCCATATGCGCAAACAAAAAATTAATAAGCGATGCCCTATTGGGGGTATTCGCAGGTTGAAACCTTAAGGTGTGTCCACACCAAAGGAACATTTATTTAAAAAACATTTCTGAAATGTTTCCCATTTGTTTAGAAAATATTTCAGAAATGTTTCTGAACTGTTTATTTGTTTCCCATCTTATGTATCCAGTTTTGTATTTTAAGATGAATTGTAAAGAAATAGTAAAAGAAATAGTTATAAGTATTCAAAGTGTCGTGAAATGTCATGAAAAATAGAAACAAAAATAAAAAGAAAAAACCTGTCAACTAGATTAAAATTCTTGAAAAATAAAGAAAGTTTTCCCTTCAGAATGGGAAACAGAAATGTTTCGCGAAGCGTCTAGACCTAAAAAGCATTTCAGAAACATTAAAAAAAACATTTCAGGAGCAGAGAAACATTTCTGAAATATTTTTTTAAATGTTTAAAAAATGTTTCTTTAGTATGGACATACTTTTATAAAGCTGAAACCGCTGGAAACGTGTTTTTACATACAAACCGAAACGTCAAATATGTTTTACACATACAACAGTACGGATTTAAATTTGAAGCGAAACAGTTTTAGATTGATGATTAAGCTGAGAGAGCAGCCTTTGCTTTTCTAAAACGGCTGTTGATGTCTTGTTTGGTCCCGCCTTCGATAGAGATGATACTCCTAAGGTAAAGAAAGCTCTGTATACTTTTGCCACTGGCTTTTGAGAAATATTTAATAGAGAAGATGACTGGATCCCAAGAATGGCCACTATTATCCTATTGCCTTCAAACATTGATTTGATTATCAAACACACGATTCCAGCTGTACTCTTAATCCATCTTGTCATTCGATGGAGATTCATGATAAAATGACCAAATAAGCAAGCATCATCATCATCATCGGGATAATCATGATGTTTTAGGAAGGATGTCAGATAAACTTTAATTCCTGTGTTTCCTGACAAGGGTGGACGCAGACGCTTATCACTAACAAAACAGTAATGGTGACAATATTCAGCTCTGACTGACTCCACTTTGCACTTCAAACTCATCCGACAACACACCTTTGCGCAGAATATTTTAATTCTTCACATTTTGCCTCAACAATAGCAATTAAACTATCTGGGATGCCCTTCCTACGTAAAATAACCCAAAAAAGTTGGTTGCCTGTAAAGTCGATTTACGGACGGTAACGTCATAAGAAAACATTGATGACACCAACACTAACATACAGCCCGTTAACTCACACCATATAAAATTTCACCTATCAGGTCAAAAAATCTAGTACTAAATCTACTACTAAGTAATAAATATGTTACCAAGTCTACTACCAAATATACAATGGTACTAAATTCTAGTACTAAGTTCTAAAAATCTAGTACCAAAAATACTATTGTACCAACGACCTAGTGCCGATCAGCACCAGTTTTATATTTAATTATCGGTACCTGACGCGCATTACTACGCCCTAGAAAAAAGATGTTTTAATGTGAAATGCGAAAATAATGCTAGCGGGACCAAACATTCACAGGAACGATCCCTGGACAAAACTATATTCACCATGTAAATTTCATTAAAATCCGTTTGGCGGTTTTTCAGCACCTGATAAGAAAACACGTATCACAGCACTCCATTGGTTTTCGATCTGGCCTTGAAGATTCTTTCTCCAACGGACGGACTGCCATCAAATAAGGCTACTGATAGCGCAGCAGCCTAATTTAAAGTGAATGTAAGAATTTCCAATACAAACAACAAATAAAACCAATCGTGGACTGATAACTTCTCAAGCTTCCACACATTTCTGAACCATTTCTATAATTAGGTTCTAGAACGATCGCGTGAATAGTAAATCAACTAATTACAAGAATTTACACCATTTCTTATGAAACAAAAAAAAAAAGTAAGAAAAACTCACCCGGGCTCATTGTACTTGCAAAAATCCACACAAGCCCTACCGTGAGTGCTGGCCAGCGGATTTAAGTACCCATTTTACAATCCGAATTACGATTTGTAGACTTTCTCACCGATTGCACAAATTAGTGACAAAAATGTGACATGCAATTGAAAAATCTGATCCCCACCGCAGCCCTGGCGTCTAGTATTCTAACACTCCTCCTTGTGGCATCTCACCAAACTATGGCCGCATACAGACTCACATCTCAGTGTAATTGCGTCCTTATCCTCATAGTTGTCGCTGTCGTTGTCGTCGTCGTCACCCTGGGCACTCAATTGGGATACAGATACATTATTCAAATCTCTTGAATACGATTCATTCCTATGATCGTTGTATACCTTACCTAGTCGCCGTGCCCACAAACTGCGCGAGAAGAGAGATGCTAAGATGCGCTTCAGAGTTCAGACCAGACCAGACCAGAGACCAGACTTCACTCCACCAGCTGTGCTTCTAGCACGAGATTTTCCGAGACTGAACTCCACACATACACTTAGCTAACCAGTATCTGTGTGCAGTATCTACTGCTAAGTTGTTGATGTTGCCATTGCCATTTTGTGCTATTATTGACCTAATCACTTGTGGAGCAGAAACGAGCATTGAACTTTTACTTCCGCATGCATTGGATTTTATATTGTGGGAACTAAATGTTGTTGTTGTTGTTGCTGTTGCTGCTTCATCTGTGATTATAACCAGTCCAGGGAAAAATGATAGAAGAGAGGTTCTTCTATGATCGCAAACAAGCAGGGGGGCTCTAGGGGCTCCAAAGGGAGAGCAACTCGTTAGGACAACTTGTGTACGATTTAGCTGATTGGATAGTATAGAAACACTAGAGAATCGCCTTCATGGCGATGACGACAAATTTCCGTCAGCCAGCGCATGCATCGTCTGGCGAGTTCTGGTGCAACGTAGATGCCCGCGTTTCAGCTCTCAAAAGGTGATACCTCTTGTTGCGGTATGAGGTGTGCGCGGATTACCTATTGGAAGGCTTTTGTTTTGCGCTTTGTGGTGTGAGGTTGTCACTTAAGTCATTTGTCACCTGGTTGGTAAGTCTGACGCAGATTACAGCGACATCTGCGACGATGACAATGCGGTGGCAATGGAAAGATAGAAGAGTAGCTTTTTTTTGAGATGCGACTGAAAGAGAATAGATGATATCAGTCTCGCGGTGGACAGATATATGGTGTATATGTCCGAGATGGGAAATATAGCATTGGATTTCAGTGGCAGAATCGTCTATTATTATTGGAGCAAAGTGATGATGTTTTTGGTTTGGTGGCTATGTGTCCCTAATGGATCATGAAAATGATCGTTTATAGATTCATTGAATGTTTCATGTTGATGTCCGAGTGTGGTTTTTGTGTGGAAGATCTTGATCATCTGCAGGTATTGCTTCAATGTCAAAATATTGCGGCGTTGGTTAGTTTGATGGAAAACAGAGCTGCGATTTTGAGTGATGGATAGGTATAAAGATTTTTAACAAAGTAAACTGATTTTTAATTGCAAAAACCACTTTGGTGAATATGAGCATTTACGGGAAATTAATTTATTCAGATTGATTTTCAATTAACCAAAGAATTAAAATTATAGTCACACCTTCAACTCACAAGTTATTTGATAAGTTTGATTTAGGATCAGAATCAGTTCCGGAGTTTTTTTGATCAAAAAACTTAAAAAGAGCCTTATTTGGTAATCTTTTTAAATTAAATAGTTTGAAACTCCTTCTTCTGCGTTACAAAGGTAAGGCTTTCTATGATGATATTTTTAACTTAGTGTCTGTAAGGCACATTGCCTTTTAGATGACGTTGCACGACAATAGTTAGAAGAATTAGAAAGATAGGAAATAATTTTTTGTCGGCGCAGTAGATCGAGAATTAGGTGACTTTTGTCTCACTTAAAACTCAGGTAAGGCTTTCTTTGACTAAATTTAGTTAGCTAATTTCTCTGGACCTTTTATTCCTTAAAATATTTGGTGATTCTAGAAGTTCAGTTAGGACTTGCTCTCCAACAAAGAGAATATTTTTGGCATAGCAAAAGTTTAAATTTCTAGTGCTACTAGAGTGACTAACAACCACTCTTTTTCACGTTTCTTCATTTTTTAAAACTCTATGTTTTTTATTTTGCCGTTAAAAGTATCACTGTTATTGGTACTTGCATTATTGACCATTTCTTGCTCATCAGCTTACCCTTGAGCCCAACTTCGAACAGGTTGTTAGGTGGATGGATTATTTTTAAGCTGCACCACATGAATGGAATGCCTTATATACCTTATATACTACATAGCTTTGTGTGTTAACTTTAGAAGTCAGAACTTCAATACTAAAACGGATCGGTAATTCTTATCACTCTCTTCCTTATTTAAGACTTATAATTTTTTTTAAGGCACTTTTTATTTTAAATTTTCTATGAAGGTATTTTATATTTTATTTAACAATTCAGAACAACAAACTTATTTCTATACGTATAGACTGTCATATAATTATAAATCTATATATATGTATACATTAAATTTAAAGACATTTATATAATAAAATAAATGGTTTTCATCAAAAAGAATCGATAAAAGGAGATTTTTTGATGCGTTTAAGAAACTGTTGTAGAACCAAGAACCGGAAGTATTGTGAACGCTTTAAGTTTTATTTTTCCAATATAGTATTTTAATGATTATCTTGAAATAAATTGTTGCCAGTAAATGCCATTTAAAAACCAAGGATAATGACAGTTGAAACTTTTCATGAAGGTGATCAATGCAACGTGTAATTAAAGTAAATAAACAATATTTTTGTGCAAGTAAAATACTTGGTAATACACACAATATGCCATTCCTTTAACCTAAAAAATAACTTTTGCTGTGTAACCTATAATTAAAATTACACTTGAGAAGTTCGTCGTAGATACTATCACACTTAAGTCCAACCTCATCTGCGCAGTAGATCCAGAATTAGGTGACTATTTTTTCAATCGAAACTCACGTACGGTTCTAGCTTGAACTAGGAGTTAGAAAAAATTTTCTCAACCTTAGTATCGAACTGATGATCTCTGGGTCAAAAGCAAACATCTTATCTGCCGCACCAATGCCACCGGCACAATCACAATTGAGTACTGAACTGTCATTATATCTTTTTTTTAAATAATGTCAGATTTGTTTTGGGTGTTTTGCAAACAAATTTCTGGAATTTTACGGCATCGTATTGAAAAAAAAAATTGAACAATATTCGAGACGTTTTAAAAAAAAACAAAATTAAAATTGGAGGATATTAAAACCATATTTTTGGTTATATGCAGATATTTTTGACTAGCTTCTACACGCGAATTCATCCCCATGGACTTCAAATTCAATTTTTAGTATTATTTAAATAAAAACTCGCAAAAAAATATGATTCAGATTTCTCCCGCAGCAACGATGTTTTTTTTCGGAATAAAAGTAGCATGTGTAGTATAGTACAGTGAATCATGTAAGCTTTCCATCTACCAAACCTCACAAATTCGTGCAGTCGTTAAGGCACGAAAGCATATCAAACAAACCTTTAGCAATGCAGTATTTCATATCATGAAAAATTATCCATCTATATACCTACAAAAATTCATTTTTAAATCTATACTTCCATAAGTCTATAACTCTATATATCCTTTATCTCTATATCTATGTATCTCTATATTTCAAAATCTTTATATCTCTATATCTTTTTATCTCTATATCTCTATGTCTCTATATATATATATAGTTGAATCCTTGTAACTGTTTAGTCTACCGAACTTAACAAATTCGTGCAGTCGTAAAAGCATGGAAGCATATCAAAATCAAACAAACCTTCAGCAATGCAGCGTTACACATTTAAGACCCTCCCACAGGAACCGTGCATTTTTCCTGGATAAAAAGAAGCCTATGTTTCAATCCAGCACGTTATCCATATACCTTACAAATTTCGTCCCAATCCATTAACTCGTTGAGTCGTGATTGTGGAACAAACATCCAAAGATTTTTTTATAAGAATTAGATTAGATTATTTGTATTACATTCGTTAAAAGTTATGTACAGTTGGCCTTAAACTAACTTATAACAAAAATAAATTATGTCGGCTCAACAACAGAGGCCCGGTGTACTTCAGATGACTCCATATAAAAAGGGACACACAACACCGGCGGATTGGACAAAACATCACAATAGACAGGTACAATTTTGAGGTAGTTAGGGATTGACAACAACATTTTGTCAGACATAAAGAGAAGAATTACTCTTGCCAATCGCTGTTTCAATGGGCTAGGAAGGCAATTGAGCAGCAAAGCCCTCTCTCAAAAGACAAACGAGACTCTGTATAAGACCTTAATCATCCCAGTCCTGCTCTATGGCGCCGAAGCACGGACTCTATCTAAAGCGGATGAAGATATCCTTAGTCGTTTCGAGCGTAGGATTCTTCGGAAGATTTTTGGCCCTATCTGCGTTAACGGGCTTTGGAGGAGAAGGTTCAACCAAGAACTATACGAGCTGTACAGTGACATTGAAAAAATGCGCATATCACGTTTAAGATGGCTAGGTCATGTAAATCGAATGGACAACAATGCTCGGGCTCGCAGGATCT
This sequence comes from Platycheirus rosarum, assembly GCA_963971375.1. Lineage (NCBI taxonomy): Eukaryota > Metazoa > Arthropoda > Insecta > Diptera > Syrphidae > Platycheirus > Platycheirus rosarum. The sequence goes on along the minus strand of OZ020509.1, from coordinate 116,723,483 downwards.
TCGATTCCATCCCAGAGGGTAGACGCAGTCAAAGAAGACCTCGCCTTAGGTGGCGCGCTCAAGTGGAGGATGACCTCAACCAACTTGGAGTGCGAAACTGGAGGCAGCTAGCCAAAGACCGAACTGGCTGGAGAGGCATGTTGGTTGTAAATAAGTAAGTAAGTAATGATGATGATGATGGTGATATTAATATAAATCAATCTAATCTAATCAAAAATCTTGTATTAAATATTTTAAACATAATTAACTTACCTTAATGTCTTATTGCCCAACTTAACTTTCAGCCTTACTCGTTCCAAGAAATCACAACAAAAAAATTGCAACCAAGCATTCAGAAAATAAAAAGTTTTTTTTTTTAAATAAAATTCATTCTTTAATTTTTATGATTTTCTATAAATAAATTCAATAAAATATATACTAAATTAAAAAAAGAAAAAAGAAATATTTAAAAGAATCGTTACAATTTTTATAATATTAATAATAAAATACATATAGTTGCGCGCAGATATATGTATCATTTTTAAAATATCATATAATATATATTGTTTTTTTTTTTCAAAAAAGTAGTTATTTTATGACAATAAAAAAAACTCTCATAGGTGACTCTCTAATATGACACTTAACTTAATACTTTTGTTTTAGTTTTAACATTTTAATAAGGCAGTTTTTTGTTTGCTGTTGGTATACTACATACATTATTTTTTTAATTTCAATTAAAACAAAATTTTGAAGAAAAACTAAAATTTATCCATTTACGGTTTATGAACACAATTTTGTATAAGATTTTCAAGAACAAAAGAAAATTTAAATTAATTTTGTTTAATTTTTTTTTAACTAAACATAAATACATATATAAATAGAAAATGTTGTTTATGCATGAATATATATTTTTTTTAGCAATGAATGAATCAACAGTTTTTTTTAATATATATGTATACATATAATAAAATACATTAAGTAGGTTAAAATAGTTTTATGTATTAAAACGATATCTTAAGAGGGGATTTTTCTTCAGCTTTCTTCGATGGCGACAGCTTGAAGTCTCCTCACGGCCTCGAACACACTGCCAGTGTGTTCTTGAAAAAGTCCAGTTCATATTTTTTTTTCAAAAAAAAAAAGACAAATTTTGGAAGCTCAATATTGTCCGGTTGGATCAAGGTGTGAGTTTGTATTTGTTCTTTTAGTGTTATTTGTTGTTGTCCTGGTGTTGTTAGGACGACGATAGGTGCCGGTAGGGTCAAGGATGTTCATTTTGATTTTTTTATCAGTTTTTTTAAAAAAATATTTGACAATGATGTCGAATTAATAAGAACGTTTCTAAAAGGAACTAGTAGGTTCCAGTGGGATCCAAAACATGAGCCATTATAACAAATATTTATATAACTTTTACAATTATAGATACAAATTTCTATTCAAAAGATAAATTATTTAATATTGACCAGTGGGGTCCAAAGTAAAAGCCATTTTTAAAGAATTAAATTATTTTACAAAAAACAAAAATCAACTCAAATTTATAACCTCTCCAGACTTATTATTCTGCGTGATAAAGATGATCTTACAGTTGTCCCTGTTGAGTAGTTTTTTTATTAAGAAGAGCTGGAGCTGAGACTGGTTACCATTCACAGTATTTTGACGAGCTGAAGCTGTTAGTACTGGCCAGTGGGGTCAAGATTGAAAGCCATTTTTGTTTGATTGAAACTTGATCGGATTTGTTGAAAATTTATTTTTAAAACACTTAAGTCTTTTTTCGAAGTAAAAGATGTTTTTTAGTTTCTTGGTTTTTGAACACTAAACCAAAGAATTCACTGACACAATTACTAAAATTGTTCAAAATATCTTTCGCGATCACTGAATCTATGAAAATTGATCACGATTTTATGAGAACTTCTAAATTTTGTGATAAATTTCTTTTTCCAAAAAAATTTCTTTGAATTATAAATCAAAATATCGTTTATGCCGAGAGAGAAATAAAATTTGTAGTGAAAACCTTAGATGTGAATATGTCGAACGTTGTCGATCTTATGAGTTGATCTTCGTTAAGTCATGAGCTTAAATTCAAATGCTAGTGGCGCTTGTGTTGGTGATGATTTACTTGGAAGAGAAGAGAAAAACAATAACAAAATAGCAGTTTGGATGTGTTGGTTGAACATATGATCGATCGGTTGCGCTTAAGAGCACATACGCATACACCCGCATAGAGCAGGTGTGAAGTTCTCTTATGTGTTATATGCTTCTCTTTGACAATTCTGCACTGGTATTGGTTGGTATCTTAATTTTCACCTGGAATTTTCTTCGTAAGCAAAAAAATGTATCTTCCGTAAGAGAGATGGAATATCTTTGCATGCATTTGCAGTTCTTTGAGGCCATAGAAGACACATAGTGTATGTAAAGGTATTTTTGAAAAGATCCCTATTTTCTAATACCAATACAGTTGGTTGGTCTATTCTATGCCGGTAGATAGAAGAAGCATTTGTGTATATTTTGTTGTCTCTATAAAAAAGGTTCTTCGGAATATAGGCCTTCTGTCTGTATTTAACTGAGGAAGAGGGTGGGTATATCTTTGGAGTTTCTTTTGTTAACCTATATCCGTGATAATAGGTTAACATTTTAATATGCAGGTATCGTCAATAGCCTCAGGTAGATCGAGGCTGGACTACGACGACGCTTATTGGTTCAAGGGTATGTGCTGGATGTTAGATTATGTGGATAATAATGGAGTTTTGGTCGGATCCTATTTATTATTGTTTGGGATTGTAAGAAATGTAAATACATAGATATAAAGGAGTGAACATTTGATGAGATATGTATGTAAAAGACCAGATAGTTCTCATTTGAATGAAGGAGGGCTTGGAGTTGTAATATTATTTAATATTAAAATTAAGTATGATGTGTTTTATGTTTAATATTTTTGCTGAGAGAGTTGGAGTTTTTGTGCTTAATATTGTATGATGCAACTGCTCAAAATGTATCTGATGAGTGAAGTACTTATTTCTTTATAAATAACTTAGTAATTTCAAATTGATACACAATGTATTACTTCTATCCAAATTCATAGAAACGCTAGTTAGACTAAGAAATTTCTCAAAATTGAAGGCTTCATGAAGACCTGTCCTCCAGGTGCGCCCTCTCGTAGCATTTGGATATCCAATATAAAACAAAACAATCTATTAATTGTTGGCTCCAATTGCTCTATTGTCTATAGTCTGTTCAACAAAAATTGTTTGTACATGGAAGATAGGAGGCCTCTCAGTCTGATTGCATTGGCTTGCATATTTCTGTTTCAAGTTAAAGCCCTAACAGGGTTTCTTATCATTATAAATCACTGCAAATGGGAGCGCAATGTGCGTAGGGTTACTACTTACTTATTACAATACAATACATAACTAATTATATTAAAAAATATACATTCACTTTTTATAAAAAAAAAGCATTAGCACTTCACAATTTAAACAAATTTCAGTTCACTATTTACAGAACGGGTAGGCAGAAGTGAGCAAACGATCATTATCCATTGTTCATTCCATCAACGTTGATGGTGATCGGTTATGGTGGAGGCTGGAGAGTCCAGGTTTTTTTTAAAGAGATACACATAATTCATGTACGTTTGTCAGTAGCTTAGTATCTTTTTAGTAGACATTTAAAAAAGCTCGCCCATAAGCCCTATATTGACATTTTTTACTAAACAGACTATAGATATTTAAAGAACATTTGATGGGCGTTGCCATCAAACTCTTCTATCTAAAACATTTAGAATCAATAAATCGCTTCTTCGCTGGGTTAGTACAGCTTTCCGACTCTCCAATACAAATAATATTGGGGAATTTCAAATTTGATATTAACAATATAAATTCTGGTGTACCGCAGGGCTCTATTTTGTCTTCGATTCTCTTTGACTTCATGAAGCATATTTTTTTACTTGCCACTATAGGTACTATAAAGCAAGTTATGGATTCGTGCAGAGAAAAACAATCACAATTCACATGGCATAACGATGATAGAGAAGTCGAAAAAAACTGGGTCCGAAAACTGCGTCTGTCTGTTCGCACTTTTACAGCCTAAACGGATGGGCCGATTTGCTTCAAACTTAGTAGTTAGTATTTATTTTAGCATCTCGGTGGTGTTTTTCATTTTTGCTCTAAGTCGAAAAATAACGGTACCTGACGTACAATCTTTAACAAAAAGTTTGACTTTTTCGAAACGGCTATAACGATTTTTATAAAACTTTCAGGGTGCTATTTTTTTCCAACAACACATCTTTCAGTTAAAATGAATTTTTCGAAATTTGTTCTATAATGGTATCCCCATAGGACGGTTTTTTTTCTTCGATTTTTTCGAGAACTGCCTAACCGATTACATTTTGATATTCAAGAAGATGTAAATATTCAAACCAATTCGGCATACAAATATTTTCGAAGAACTTTTTTTTTGTATTTATAATATTTTTTTTAAATATTTTTTTTGAAAAATCGATATTCTGAAAACGGGTATTTGAATTTTTTTCTTAGTTTTGTTTTTAAATGTAAGTAATTTTTGTTATTAAGTTTGCATTTTTAAATTATTTTTTTTTCTTTTAAAAAAAGTTGTCAAATAAAAACACCTTTTTATTGAAAAACATTTTCTACGATTTAAAACAAAATTACACTTTTTCCTATTTTCTAAAGAAATAAAATGGCGTTTAATTTTTTTCCACTGAAAACTATCTTATGTACTTCAAACAATCAAAAGTCGAAAAAAATCGAATAAAAAATTTATTCGAAGCTGTGGCCGCACATAAGAGCAAGTATGTGTGATCCAGTCGTGCAATTTATTTTATCTAATTTTCCTGGACTAAATGCATTTGGGAGTTAGTTGAGGGCAGCTGAGAGGAAGATGCTTCACAATGCAGATGAGGTAACAAAGCGTGATGCATAAGTCCATTCAAATAGTTGACCCATTGTATGTGTGGACTCGTATCCAAATAATGGGCCAACTATGCGAGCTCATTTAAAAAAAAAACTTAAAATAGAGCAATGATAGTAAGTTCTTAAAGTCAAAATAAACCTTTCTTAAATTGAATTGTTTTATTTGCATCTCATGATACTCATGCTTGGAATCCAAGTGCAGAAAGTGCATTCCTGATATAAGGTTTAGAAGTGGAGATACATTTGTAAGCTTTTGAAAAAATGTCACATAGTCTTTTTCTCTTCAAAGATTTGGCATTTATCCCTGAACCTGAACTTTTAATGCATCATATCTTCTTAGCTAAGAAATCGATCCAACTGTGTGCGTTTCAGTCATACATTATTTTTCTCGTATAATATTGTGTATAATAATACTAATTCAGCACTTGGCTTTGTAAAACGATGGTCTTAAAAATTCTGCAACCCTTTTGTGACACGTTCCTTATATTTAACTTTCGCCAATATGCTTCTCAAGCTTAGAGCCCATACCAGTACTCCGAATCTAAAGTAACGACTCTATAACTGTCCCAATCTTTCCATTTATACAACTACTTCAAAGTAACCTAGTTTAAAGCAAGATTAAGTTTTTTAGTTTGATTCCACGCTGGCCATCGCTCTAAGAATCTTTCCCAGAAGATGGAAAACAGCAATTGTATAGCCTATCGCAAGAATAGTGACGTTGGATTATAAGCTATCTTCTGGATTGTTAAATATAAGTTGTATATGACGGTTTCAAGTTTATTTCCCACCAAAAGAATGATGGTGTTCCCCAGGGCTCCGTTTTGTCTCCGAGTCTCTTCATCATTTTTATAAATTATCTTATTTCTGTTACTTATAATCCACTATTTTGCTGAAGACTCTACCTCAGCATTTTATATTCGCTCGGTGATGGATGCCCTTCGTCTTCGTACGTAAAGAAACCGAAAAGCTTTCAGTATTGGAAGGAAATAGAACTACCTCTGAAAAAATATATTCATGTTCACACAAATGAATAGTATTCAACAGAAACCTAGACCTTGTTGTTATTCTTGTGCTACTCTATGAGATAAGTGGAGGCTGTACTTAAGATTCTTAACATATGATAAAATACCTATAAAGTGCAATTTTCTTCTTTTTTCAGAATTCATGAAATGAACCGCAATAGTATCAAACAAAACTTAAATCACAAAAAAAAAACAATCTTACAACTTTCTTTACACTATGCCGAAATGACGGTCTAATGATTTCCCAAAATCCCACAACAATCACCTGTGGTGTCCACAGTCAGTGTGTAAAGGAAGAAAAAAACCCAAAGATCATAAAACTTTAAACAAACAATTCCTTTCCTTTTTGTCAACGCCAAAGGACACTATTATCCGGTTAGGATCCATTGAAAAGGATTATTATTCATACCCGAAGAAATAAACAAATAGCACATGTCACTGCCTCTTCCAAGTTCCAACAGTGGCAGGTAGTTATCCATAAAAATCACCTTCATTGATTTAAGCCCATTGTTTGCGAAACAATATCCAAGAGTAATCCTTAAATTAATGGACTTGGTGTCCGTCCTTTTGAATATCACACAAGAAATTGACCGCATGGAATGCAAAACCAATGAACATTAAAGGCGTTCACCACTGTCTATAATGGTCGGCTGGCTACGATGAATTTCTATTGGATTCTGGTTATAAGGATATTTCACACCTTTTCAGAATTTCCTTCTTTTTAGTTATTCGAATGAGAAAAAAACTGTTCATAATCGTTTTCCATCCAAAAGGATCAAGTTATCACTCAAAGAAAGGACAAATGTTTGTTACATCTGTTGACGAGATCCTTTTTCACATTCACCTGGAAGAAACTGATTATATCCTTGAATTTATATCAATTTTTTGTCTCAATAAAAATCAAAAAAAAAAGGAAACATAAATCTAATCCTTTTTCCGATCAGTCATAGAAAAAAAAGTCCTTAAAAAGGAGTGTCCCATGTGTAGGGACAAACACGCGCCACCACCGGGAGCCAACTGGAAGAAGGGTGAAAAGGATCAAAGCGCGTGCTAAGCACGTGTAAATTGATTTCGAAAACGAAATCAAATTTCATAACACAAAAAAAAATCGAATATCCTTTCAGTAGTTTTTTGTTTCGTCCTTTGTCGTTAAAAATAAAGAAAAGAAAATGATAACCGAATTTTCAACAACGTGGCGCTAAACATGTTTACTTAACAAAACAGCAGTCGCTGTTTTCTCCCGAAGGATTTACATGTTTGATGATCCTTGAAGATGTTCATTCATCATTAATGTTTGTTTGAATTGTCCGTGTTCATATTTACATAAATACACACTTAAGTAGCGGACCAGGACCACACCGTTACCTTTGGGGAAAACACAAAAGTCAATCTATTGTGCTGCTGTTGTTTTCCCTATTTGAATGTAAACTGCATCCTGAAAACCGTCTGTCAGAAGGACTCGAGAAATCGAAAGATAGAAAAGACTAGAGGAATATTTTTTTTCTTTCGAAATCATCTATGAAATGTGTGGGGGGAAGCGCTTTTCCTTATTTCATTTCCGCATCAAATGCAACTGCTGCCATCAGGACTCAGGACAATAAGACGCAACAAACGCACCCCAATTGAGAGTGAATTTGAATAATGGAATACACCTAATGAAATCAAAAGGGAAGTGAAGGAGCACATCTTTGAAATTGAAAGGTGATCACCAGGCAAATGCTGCTGATCAAATAGGTGCGGAACAGCGGAAGAAGGAATATTAACGGTGAGAGGTTTGTTCAACCATAAGGCAAATATTGGATGGAATTTTTGATTTTATTTAAGGATAGCCCCATTTTTGACTAATAAAGGAAGCAGGAAGGTGTGTTTTGGTGTTTTGACATATGCAGGGTTAATGTTGAGTATCTGTGAACTGTTAATTCTTTGGGATAGGGATAAATGCGGTATTTTATTGAGATGTTGAGCTTATTTTGGACAAAATTACATGAATGGTAAAAAATGTCTTTATTATCTAAAGATTTTGCAAAGAATGAATTAAATAACGGATTTACTGAGGTGCGGATATCAGCTGAATTATTGATTAAAAGGCTGACATTAGGCTGGGAACAGATGGCGCAAAGTATCATTTGTTTGACAGGCTTTTTTATCGAATCTGCAAACACTTTTTCTTGATGCCACCTTAAAACTCCACCGCCTTGTCTTTGATGCGTCTCGCAGAAAATGATGCCATGATGAAATTGATCAATATTTTTTTTGTTAGTATAGATGCATAATAATGAAGAGAATTTCTTGAAGTTCAAGAGCAATTTTCTTGTCATATCCGATTAATATAAGGATGTCACTCCAGCTCGACGAGATGTTCATTTCTATTGCCACTTCTTTGGGAAGAATGAGTAAGAGCTATATACTACACTTCGGTGGTTGAATGTGCAACTGTTTGCAGCAGCATAATCTGCAATTGTGTATTGCAAACATTTTGTAGGCTCCTACCGTTTCTCAAGCATATTGCATAACTCGCTTTACCGAAAACCTATGATCTTGTCTAAGATTATAGATAAATTTTCTTAGAACTTCCTCCGCGAATAAAATGCCAGGAGGACCTGGACGTGTTTTGTTTTTGTGGTTTGTGCCATATTTTAGTGTTCCAAAAACGTAAAAATAGGTTTCGCAGCGGATCACTACCTTGTTGCAGCCAAGAATACGAATAACCCGAACACCACAACAACGGAGTAATACTGTGAGGAAGTATGACGTCAGAAAGCTGCCATCGCAAGAAACCGCCAGAACCTATGCCGATCGAATATCCCGTAACCTCTCAAGAAATCCATTACCGACAGCATCAAGTGCCGAAGACCAGTGGCAACACTGCCAACATAGATGCCGCAACTGATGGTTTTTTTTTTTTTTTTTTTTTTTTTTTTGCCGGTGGTACTGCAATAACGGGCCAACCCGCGACAGAGGTGGGACAAGCCCCTAGGACTCCGTCTAATTTAAAAAATCAGTTTAACAATTGTTGTCCTCCGATGGGGGATCTATCAGATGTTAAGCTGATAAGAACAGATACTACACTTTCATCTTAGCCATAAGGCCGAGAAGCGATATCATGTGCTTAGGTTTCACCAGACAACCACCACGAAACATCTGGTTCGATGACGAATGCAGACAGGCCCATGCAGCCAAACAAGAGGCATATAAAGCAGCGCTGCAAAGGAAAATCAGAGCTGCTCGCGAGCTCTACGAGCAAAAAAGACGGGAAGAACACCGGCTTCTCGAAAAGAAAAAGAGAGAGCATGAGAAGCGCGCGATCGAAGATATTGAGGGATGCTACTCCAGGAACAACGTGCGAAAGTTTTAACAACAGGTAAAAAGAACGTGCCAAGGAAAAATAACCCGCACAGAAGCCTGTAAAGATAGGAATGAAAACCTTGTAGTAGAGTCACAGTCGGTGCTGACTGGAAGGACCATTTCTGCAGACTGTTAAACGGCGATGAAGACCAAAATCCCGCTGTCAGGCAGAATGAACCATTCAACATGGACGATGGCAGACAAAACTTCCGTCCATCTGACCAAAATGAAGTAAGAATAGCAATATCTAAAGTAAAAAACAACAAAGCTACTGGACCCAAGGGACTAACCGCCGAAATTTTTAAAGCTGCCGGAGATGACCTGGTGGAGTGCATACACCAACTCATCTCTAAAGTTTGGTCAGAAGAAAGTATGCCTGATGAATGGAACCTCAGAACGAGACTCTGTATAAGACCTTAATCATCCCAGTCCTGCTCTATGGCGCCGAGGCACAGACTCTATCTAAAGCGGATGAAGATATCCTTAGTCATTTCGACCGTAAGATTCTTCGGAAGATTGTTGGCCCTATCTGCGTTAATGGGCTTTGGAGGAGAAGGTTTAACCAAGAACTATACCAGCTGTACAGCGACATTGACCTGGTCAGAAAAATACGCATATCACGATTAAGATGGCTAGGTCATGTAGAGCGAATGGACCACAATGTTCCGGCTCGCAGGATCTTCGATTCCATCCCAGAGGGTGGACGCAGTCAAGGAAGAGCTCGCCTTAGGTGGCGCGCTCAAGTAGAGGACGACCTCAACCAACTTGGAGTGCGAAACTGGAGGCAGGTAGCCAAAGATAGAGCTGGCTGGAGAAGCATGTTCGTTGAGGCCCAGGTTCGTCCCGAAGTGTAGCGCCCCTTAGTAAATTAAGTAAGGTTTCGCATCGCTCATATTAAATCGCCTTAAGATGTGGTTCGATGTATGACGTTTAGTCCAATCTTTTTCTGTCTCTTATGACTTAAATCCCAAAACAGAATTTTGCCAAGGTTCTTCATTTCAAATCTCTTCATATGCTCTGCCTTAATCTAAACTTTCGATTTTTCATTGTCTGTAATGAGCACATAATTGTCAACAAAATTTGCAATCATAATTACCTTTTCCTTATTAATGATAAACACATGTATCAAATTTGGCTCTAACAAGTCCGAGATCACATAAGCCCTTACCTAGAGACTCGTTCTACAAATAGTCAAATTGTTTGAGGCCTTAAAATGCTCCACGGACTATTGGCTCAAAAGTTTCTCGAACAATAAAACGTCAAAGAACCCATTTGCATGAAATAGTTTTTCGGTCTTGGGGTAAGTCAACCAACTTTAAAGTATTTTTCTTGATGACTGCGTCATAATATGTATCCAGAACGTTTCCTTCTTGATAGAAACATGATCAAGAAATTCGTGTTGACAAGCTTCTTTATCAACTTCTGTTCGTTCCATGTTATTATCTACTACTGCTTTGACTATATATCATCTTCGGTTGGTATGTTGATGTTTTCTCTAGCTGCTAATACTCCTATCAATCTTCTCCCTTACGTATTTTCTTGGAGCGTAGCAATTTATAAGCCGGTGGCCATATTTTTTCGTAATTGAAACACCACGGAACTTGTTCTTCAAGTATTCTGAAATTCTTTTACAATCGTAACGTTTTCGTCTTCCTTAATTTGCTTTTTAAATTCGTTCCGTTTTGGTCATTAATTAATTTTTTTATATAAAATTTGTGGAAAATGCAGTTTTATTTGGTACCGTCCTTTTGAATCAAGTGATTTTGCAACAAATTAACAAAATAACGTAGTTTCTGAGGTGCTGATATCAGCTGAATTTCTTATATGAAAAGGCTTACATTAGGCTGTGAACAGATGGCGGCAAGTATTATTGGTAAGCTGGTACTCACATTCTAACATATCCGAATCAGTAAGGAGAAGCTAACGGGTGATTTTTTTGAGGTTAGGATTTTCATGCATTAGTATTTGACAGATCACGCGGGACTTCAGACATGGTGTCAAAGAGAAAGATGCTCAGTATGCGTTGACATTTCATCATGAATAGACTTATTAACGAGCAACGCTTGCAAATCATTGAATTTTATTACCAAAATCAGTGTTCGGTTCGAAAATGCGCTTTACGTCCGATTTATGGTCTACATAATCGACCAAGTGAGCAAACAATTAATACGATTGTGACCAAGTTTCGCACTCAGTTTACTTTATTGGACATTAAACCAACCACACGAATGCGTACAGTGCGTACAGAAGAGAATATTGCGTCTGTTTCTGAGAGTGTTGCTGAAGACCGTGAAATGTCGATTCGTCGCCGTTCGCAGCGATTGGGTTTGTGTTATTCGACCACATGGAAGATTTTACGCAAAGATCTTGGTGTAAAACCATATAAAATACAGCTCGTGCAAGAACTGAAGCCAAACGATCTGCCACAACGTCGAATTTTCAGTGAATGGGCCCTAGAAAAGTTGGCAGAAAATCCGCTTTTTTATCGACAAATTTTGTTCAGCGATGAGGCTCATTTCTGGTTGAATGGCTACGTAAATAAGCAAAATTGCCGCATTTGGAGTGAAGAGCAACCAGAAGCCGTTCAAGAACTGCCCATGCATCCCGAAAAATGCACTGTTTGGTGTGGTTTGTACGCTGGTGGAATCATTGGACCGTATTTTTTCAAAGATGCTGTTGGACGCAACGTTACGGTGAATGGCGATCGCTATCGTTCGATGCTAAAAAACTTTTTGTTGCCAAAAATGGAAGAACTGAACTTGGTTGACATGTGGTTTCAACAAGATGGCGCTACATGCCACACAGCTCGCGATTCTATGGCCATTTTGAGGGAAAACTTCGGAGAACAATTCATCTCAAGAAATGGACCGGTAAGTTGGCCACCAAAATCATGCGATTTGACGCCTTTAGATTATTTTTTTGTGGGGCTACGTCAAGTCTAAAGTCTACAGAAATAAGGCAGCAACTATTCCAGCTTTGGAAGACAACATTTCCGGAGAAATTCGGGCTATTCCGGCCGAAATGCTCGAAAAAGTTGCCCAAAATTGGACTTTCCGAATGGACCACCTAAGACGCAGCCGCGGTCAACATTTAAATGAAATTATCTTCAAAAAATAAATGTCATGGACCAATCTAACGTTTCAAATAAAGAACTAATGAGATTTTGCAAATTGTATGCGTTTTTTTTAAAAAAAAGTTCTCAAGCTCTTAAAAAATCACCCGTTATTAAGTGATTCCGGAGAAAACCTGGTTCAAATGTAAAAATAAACGGGGAATAATTATTTGGCTTCACAATTTTTAGCCCAATGCCATGCAAGCTGTCCGAGTCAATAGTCTTTTCAATGTCCTACAACATCATTTAAGAACCTTCCGAAACGTTGACAGCCTGCGCCAAAAAACGTGCAAGTTGCATCAATTTGGTTTAACAATTTCCGTGGCACACCATGTACAACGTGTGTAGACACATGCGAATGAATTATACATAACTTACTTCACTTCTCTAACTAAATCATTTGGCTAGGATCAACTGGTCTTGTTTTTTTGTTGTATTTTATTTCTCAATCACATCAATTCAAGGCTCCACTCAGTGCACATCTTTTCCGAGCATTGCACTTTGTATGTTTCGAGACTGACATGTCATTGAGTTTGAAATTCTTCAGTCTTAAATTTTATTCTGAATACTTCAATTTCAATAAGAAAATCAACAATTTCACTCTAAAGCTCACGTTTTTCTAAACTGGCCTAGTACCGTTGGTTTTGTAAATGGATGGAATGTGACTTTCGACATTTCTGGCTTAAATTTTGTAGATTTTTGTGACAATTCTGGAAAATTATATTTAAGTCCCACCCTGTACATTTTGCACTTTTAAGAAAATTGATGTAGTTGTCCGGTGCATATTAATTTGAACGGATTTGAAGATGCCGTAACGGATTTTATTATGTTAGACAAACAACGTTCGAATAGAATTGCTAATAATGTGGATATCCGGTGGTGTGCATAGTGGTACTGTGGTTCTACAGTGGCCCTAGATGATATATTTGTATTTACCAAAATCAACAATGTGTTACTTTTTACTTGCGATTATAGGGAATATAAGGCAAGTTTAGGATTCGTGAATATTAAAAAAATTGAGATAACAATCAAACATGACATTACGATCATAGAGAAGCCTAAAAAAGCGATCAAGAAAATTTTCTGTCTGTCTGTCAGTATGTATAACGAGCTGCAGCCTAAACGGCTTAAGCGATTATCTTCAAACTTGGTGTGTGTGATTATTTTGGCATTCCCCATTTTTAGCCCTAAAAATCAAGGTACCTGCCATATGACCGTTTAGAAAAATCTTATTTTTCTCGAAAATGAAATTTTTTGAGAATTTATTTGTTAGTATCGGCTATTATTTGATTAGAACCACATATACGGGAAAAGTCTATTAACGGGACCTTTCATATAACTGTTTTTTTTTTTTTTTATTTTTGGCTTTCTCGGTTACGGCTGTTTGGATTTCTGTCAAATGTTATTATTAAAAAGATCTAGATAGCCAAACTAATTCTGCATATCAAACATTTTAATAACATTTTTTTTCTAATAAAAATTAATTTTAAATTTAATTAAATTTTTTGAAAAATCAATATTTTTAAAACTAATGAAACAAAAATATTTTAAATTTTTTAATTACATGTATATTAATAAACTCTAAGAAACTGCATACCAAAATTTATAAAAAAAAAATTTTCAAAAAACTAAAAATAAAAACAAGATTTTGTCAAAATCCGTCCTACAATTTTCGAAATACTTTTTTCATAAATTCTTTGTTATTTAAGACGTGTGGTGGCGTACTTCATTTTTACTAAAAACCGTTGAGTATTGTGGTTTTAATACTTTTTATAAGTTTAAACTGTGTTATTTTCAACGTAAATGTTACTTGTTTCTGTCAAAGATCTTGCTTTCCAATGAAATTAGGGCACATAAGAGCAAGTACGTGCGACCTAGTCGTGTCCATTTTTTTTTTGGAAATGAAATAAAGGAATGATTAAAATTAATATTTTTGTGGATAAATCTATAAAGGAAAAATAAAACTAGCTCTTAAATATGACAAACTTCTTGTTCAAATTTTCAGGTGCTATAGTAAGTAATATAAAAAATGTATTTAATACTTGAAGGTGATATATTTGTTCAGAAGTAGTAACAGTTTATGGAAAACTATTTTGTTTATTACTAGCTGAAAATTAATAAAAAAAAAAAATTGGGAAAATCGAACTTCAACCTGAACCTGTTAACTTTATTCCTGAGCTCTAAATACTCAAAATTACTATGGATGGATGGACCGACATCATTTTTAGTATAAAATCAAACTTTTTGCTACAGATAGGCTATCATACCCAAGGATTAGTGTTTTAAAGATCTTATTCTAGATTCAAGCCTGACACTTACTACTTTAAGTGGGTATCCAGAAAGCAAACTAATTACGAACTGTTGATTACGATATTGACTACTTTAGACTTGCCGTCATTATACAGCTTCCGAAAGAGCTTGTGGTGTTGACGGACGGACTTTTGACAAGATCAAAAACTACTCATGTAAAGACGATTTACTGACAGAAATAATCCAGAGATTAGGACATTGAAGTCGTTGGTCGGAAATGACAACTGCATGGTAAGACAGAACAATAGATTGTTTATTAATCAAAAAATAATTTAAAGAAAGAACAATTAAAACTGTCTTTCATGTATTAAGCTTTACCGGAATAGCTGAGAAATACCGTCTTGGATAAAGATTTTCTTGTGCTCGAAGATCTTTTGGATAATCAGTTTATTTATTTAGTTCTAAGTTATATAAAAATAAAATATTAACACAAATATTCCATTTCAACTCATCGAATTAAAACAAAAGTCCTACAAAGATTTTTGCCAGTGTTTTTTGTAAGACGAGCCACAGTTTCTTCGTTTAGTATTCAAATTGTTCAAACAATCTTTGTTATTTAAATTTTTTAAGTGTTAGGGCATTGTTGTTTTGCTGAATTTTGAATTAGTTTTGAATAAAATATAAAGTTTTAATAACGCAATAATTTTGTTCTAAGTAAGAATAGCTTCTTGAAAGGTACAAAATTGGTACAGGCAAATTTTTGATATACACGTTGGTATTGATGTGGTTAATAATCTGAGAAGCATCCCCAACTTTTCCATGTACGCTAGGTTCGTTATTGGGTGTCAAATGTTTGCTTTTAATTCAAAAAGAAGGCCTCAGATAAAATAAATGCTGAGTACAGTAAAACTACTGAAAATAGTTTTCACATAACATTTACTATAAAGAAGTTATATTACTTCAAAGTCCCTATAAACACATGAGATTGAGACAAATTTCTATTTTTAATAATACGTCACAATAATTGTATCCCAAAAAGGCTTATCTTTACATTTGAATTTGAGGAATTTTGAACTGTCAAAACCGAACGAACGTATGTTTCTAACGAGGATTTGGATAGTGCAGTGGTACCATATTTTGCAGTCCGCCATTTCCGTCCGAGAGGAATTTAGGCGGGAGTTTGGCAGAATTTCCCCGAGTAGATGGACTATAATGAGGCCGATAAACATGTTTGCCGAATGTGGAAGCATGGCACAAAGACCTTACCATATATGGACTACTCTAATGCTGAAATGTTCTATGATACGACACTGCACCCATAGATTGAGTGACTGTGTGGTGTACAGTTTCATCCAGGTTCATTGTTAGGTTATAATTCATTCAAGAGAACGGTGTTACAATAACTGTCGATGGGGACCGATTAAAGATTAAGAAATTTTTCAACCCAGAACTTCGCCGAAGATATATACCTTCCATTAAGTTCCAAAAAGATCCAGCTGGTGCACACATAGCCACACAATTTATGGCGGAGTTGCAACGAAAATCTCGAAACAATTTTATATAAAATTTGGGCAAACAAATCGAATATTTTTTATCTACCTGATACAATGTTGTAGTGCCACCTTACCTTAGGTGGCACTAAACTCCGGGGTCGGCCAAAGCCTCAACCAATAAGTTTCTCCAGTTAGCTCGTCCCATAGGTAGCTTCCTCCAGTTTTCACGTGAAGTCGGTCAAGGTCCTCTTTCACTTGTGTGTGCCACTTGAGTCTCGGTCTGCTTTTACTGTGCCGTACCTTCGGTGTGGAATCGAAGATTTTTCGGGCCAGGGCATTGATGTCCATCAGCCATCTGAGACGTTAGACTTTTCATCTTTTGACTAGCTCTGTGTCGCTGTAAAGCTGGCACAGTTCTTCGTTGCTTCAGGATCAAAAAACACACGCTTTTGGATGATGAGGGTCTTATAAGGGGACAATTTAGTTGACCGATATAAGGCTATTCGATAACCTTCTAAGCCGCAAGAAGCAGCGATTGTTCTTTAGTTGAGTTGATGTGAAATATTTTCACCAAACAATTGCATATTGAAATTGGAACACCTCGCCATTGGCATTGAATTCATTCAGGCAACCTTGTGGATTTGAAGTTTGGACCTTAATATTTTATGCTGGCTTCACTTTTATTTGGTCAATTGGGTGGGAAAATCGAGCTTTTTTTATTAAATCTGGAAGAGAAATCTGAGTTAAAAGTCTGCAGAAATCGTCTTTCTATATTTCCACATTTGCCAGAAATTATTCTACTTAGATAAGCGATGTTCTGGTTAATAAAATGCATTGTTCTCTAACCATTTTCCTTTTAAAAAGCACCATTTTGGTTTTCCATGATTAAAAACTTATGGAACCCAGTTTTTTTTATTCCAAAAAACCTTTCACATCATCTCTTCCGGGAATTTGTCTTCATAACTGCTTCATAAAAAAAATGATAATTAAATAATTTCTCCAAACAGCACCGAAAACCAGTTAAGCGGGCAAATAACTGAAGAAGGTATCTTAACAAATCGATGAAATTAAAACAAAGACAAGTCAACAAAGAAATGGCCAATAAACGATACAGTGCGATAAACCTTTCATTCACCACAAACACGCATACAAACAACGTTCGAGTGACCTAAATTTAGGTCAATACCAGGAAGAGAAGATGCACATAAAAAAAGCACAAAAAAACATAACCAAAGCTAATATGCAGAATACCGATTGACTCATGTTGAATGCGCCAACACTCCTGTTGGAGTATTTTCCATACCCCTTATGCCCGGAAAACCCATCCAACCATGCACCCAGTACCCATTACCATCGTCAACATGATCATTATGATCGTCGACGTTGTTGGACTCTTGGGTTCGTGGTACGTGTTGGTACAATCATTATAGTCTTCATCGTCGTCGTCAACAACCACACCAAGCTGGAACCAGTCCACCTCCTCCTTTAAGACTCTTAATGGCTGCGACTTGAATTATGGGAATGGGAACGGGAATCGAACTGTGAATGCATCTTGTATACTCTTTATATGCGCAAAGTGTTGCTTCTTCGATTATTGTTTTGGTTTTTTCTTTCCAATGCACATGGCTTCGTTATATCGGGTCCTCCTCATCCAACAGGGATGGGTGAAGGCGCAAAATCGATCCAAGCCAAGTCCAGCACTATCATTTTTGGGCCTAATGCACACACATGTGAACGAAAGAAGAGGCAAATAAAAATTCTACCCAAGGCAAAGGCACTTCCTCATTGGTATTCTTGAAATGACGTTCGCATGCATTCTGCAACTTCTGCATTTTTTTCTTGCGCCTTCACTGGAGTGTCTTTTATCTTTGTGCTTCGCAATCAAATGATTCTTTGCCATGGCCTAGTTTCTTAAGCTCTTTACTGTCATTACGACAAAATCAAATTTGTAACAAGAATGACCGTCATGAGTCACATGAGCTGAAGCTATTTCCGTGGGTGAGTGCCCAAAGCTGATTCGCACAGAATACGTTCTGCTGATTTGGTGATGATACTTCATCTACACTCTTGGTTGTTGATCTTTCTCATTCGAGTCGTCGTCGGTCGTCGTTTGGAATAATTTGCCTTAAAGAGTTATATTGTGTTAACGGTATTCATGAATGTGGGTACTTCTGGAATTTTTTCATGACCCACATTTTGAAGATGTTAACTCTACCGAACTATCTTTGTTGGGAAAGTCAAAAAAGGAGATATTTGGTTGCTCGAACAAGTGGTGTGTGGTGTGATATTTCTTTTGACAGATTTTTGGTACCAACATTTGGATTGTATTATAAAGTAAAAATGTACTGTAACCAAGAATGTGGTTGACATGAATATCTGTTTCGAGGGAAAAATTAAGGAAATTAAAATACACATTTCAGAAATAGCTTGAACGAAATCAATGAATTAAAATATTGAGATGAAGGACGTCTTTCCTACAAATAATAAAAAGAATAAAAAATATATTTTGGAAGAGATTTTTTATTACAAAGTCTTATTGTAGATGCCAGTACTTCAAACAGTCTTGTGAATTGTTACAACAATGTTAGCAGAAAACATAACCTATAACCTTGCAATGAATCAGACAATTGAACTGTGCCTTTGATACATTTTTAGACTTGGCTTTCTAGGTTCAAGTAACTTCTCAAATCACGCTTAACAATTAGAAGCTGGGAATTTCAAAAGAAAATTGTTGTGATCAAAATCGAATGCGTTTACGGACTTCCTAGACCAAATTAGAACGTTAATTTTAAAGGGAAGAGAATAAGAGACAGTACTGGCGAATATAATATATAATATTCTATTCAATTCAATAAAAGGCTTCACATCACGTTCATTGATTCTATGGAACCTTTGTCAAAACTTAAATATAGCGATGATCGAAACCACATAAGCATGCATTCTAGAAATAAGCATCCCAATGTTGGAGAAGATCTTTGCATTGCAATTAAAGAATTTTTGTATATTCAGCACTTATGTAGAAATTAATCGATCTTTCCCTAATTTCGTACCCAAGAAACAATGGTTCGATAAATCTTGTTTTTATGCTATAGGAAAAATGTATTGAACAACTTTTAAGTAGACAAAAAACACAATAATTACGTTTTCCGGAAGTCCTACCGAGAGTCCAAAAAAAAATACTCCAACTATTTCGGTTTTGAACTCCCTTCACCAATACTTTCTAATAGAAATCTCATTAAACTGCAAGTTCGACAATGCTAAAAGAAAGACTGCTTTCTTTCAATACCAATGTTTCGTATAATCCACAAGAAATCGCCAATTTTTTGTCAAATTTTCCAACCAATGTTTCACCGATGATTTATTTGAACCTGATTATACCATAAGTTCATTTCTTTCTCTTAAAATCCAGAGTTTAGCATTATCTTATAGAAAATAAGTTAAAACAACTAAATGATATATTTTTCCTCGGTATTGGTGTTCTTTTCGCAATATTCCTTAAGAGAAATGCTTATCAACCCTCTTCTCCCCACTCTCCAAAATGAAATATTTAGCTTATCGTTTTCTTAAGGTAAATGCCCTAAGAGCTATGTTCAAAACTATATTCTGATTGCTAAACTTTCCCACGTTCCTAAAATAAGCCAATTCATTTTTGCCATACCTCTAGCCTCGAGGGTCCCCAAGGCACCAACTTAGGTTCTCTTCTTTTTATCTATTTACTTATTTATTACTTTTAACGATATTGAAGTAGATATAAAATATTCCCAAATTTCACTCTACACTTTTGATACAAAGGTTTTTTATGACAACTTCCTCTCATTCAACAAGATCTCGATAATTTCTCAGTCGGGTGCCCAAAAAACTGCCAAATTCCAACCAATCACTTTTTCACGTAAACGTATTAGATAATAATCAACCCATATCTATAATGTAAATTTGATTCTTAACCTGGGTATATTATGTAACCGATAGCTCAACTTCTTGGCACATATCGAAAATGTCATTACTTAGAGCAAGTGCGTCTTTGTGAAACGTTGGTTCAAAGAACTTTCCGACTGTGTCACCTGACCCTTCTGGATAACATTTGTACCCCCGCTATACTTGAATAGGTACGCCTCCAAAGTATGGTCCCCCTTCCCAATCAGCAGATTCACATTTCGAAAATTCAGAGCATTCAACGTCGTTTTCCTAAATTTGTCCTTCATGGTATGTCCCTTATCAAAATCGCCTTCAAACTTGGATACATAGAAAGTTGAAAGAGCGCAGAGAAAAGGCAGAGACTCTCCTTATTCATCGACTCCTTTCAGGTTCCGTCGAGTGTGACGTTTGGTTTGTTTGTTGAGCGGTTATTTAGAAAAACAAATTTTAATTTTTAAATATTTGACGTTATACTAAATGAATCCAACGACTCCTGCGCGTTTAGTTGGCCTCAGACAAAGAACAATAGAAACCCGCAATACATTCCGACTTTTTCTGATATAAGCCTGGCAAATCTCAAAAATGGAGTGGGGGAAGTTGTGTTCTATTATGGTACATACGAAACAGCGATTTACCAAAAGACATATGAGCATAAAAATCATTATTCTTATATATCATCATTTTGCTTGCCAATATTTTCTGCGATTAATCCAGATTGCTGGAATGAAACAGAAATGTATAGTTTTAAACTATGATCTCTCGATACAGAAAACTCGTTTCATCATCATAATTGGCGCAACAACTGGGAGCCGGTCTTGGTCGCATTTAACAAGTTCTTCCGCATATGCCGATTGCTCGCCGACGCCATTCAGTTACGCACCCCAAGGCTTCGTGTGTCCTGATATACGCCATCCTTTTATCGTGAGTATGGTTTGCGACGTTGTCTTCTTCTACATGAAAGACTTTCCGAGCTAGTTCCTTTTTACTCATACGAGCTAAGTGCCGAGCCCATCAAAGCTTCGAGGTAGATTCCATACAATTGTTTCTTCTCCAGAATCATTCTCCCTCACGCATGCGACCAACAATTCTCCGTAAGACTCTTAACTCGAATTCGGATAAGGGATCAGAGTGCTTTTAGTAGCAACCAATTATGATGCGTCAGGTCTTGAACAATAGTAGCTTAGGTTTTATGGTTAGGTTTCTGGATTTGAAGAGCTTTCCGGCTGCTAGTTTTGACCCACGTTAGTTACAGTATACCACTCCTTTAAATTCATGCTCCACCTCTACTGCGCTGATTTTTCGACCAAAACATATTTTTGGTTTTCGTTTAATTAATATGAGTCCCAGGTTTTGCTCCGTGTGTCTGTTCGATCTGAATAAAGGATTGTTGACCTTGCCATTCTGTCGATAATGTTGATGTTGTCTTTGACTTTGTAAGCCAGTATCTGGCTGGACTTGGTGACGATAGTTTTCTTGTTGACGCGCTGGAGTCAAAAATTGCTTTTTTCGATAAATCCATCCCGATAAATCCACACAGCAAGGAACTTCCCTAAAATAAATGATCTTCCATCCCAAGTAACATTTCTGTGTATCGACGATTCTTATTACACAGTCATTATCCAAAAGACCTCAATTAAGATTTTTTGTTCGACTACTCATTCACAATATTATTAGCATAATTGACACTTCTTAAATTCTTCCGGATTCATAGCACCAAAAAAAAAACAAATGTGCATACTTTGAATATAATCCAAACACAACTTAACACCATCAGAATAAGCCATCGAAATCCCCTGAAGTTTGTCATCGAACGCCCCACTGAAATAAAATACAAAAGCAATTTCCAAGACACTCTACAGCTCGCGAGTTCCAGAGTGCCCATACTGACAGCTCAAGCGCTGCCGCTGCTGTTTCAGATCTTAATCCATCCATTCGCGTTTCAAAAGATACAAAAATGAAAAAAAAAAACAGAAAATAACGAATTCACTGAAAACAAATGCTCAAACATAACCACCATCATCACACTATCGATCGGGCCTGGAACGTCTTAACGTGGAGAACCTGGCGGGAATGGGTGTTCGGTATTGTAAGGCGATGGCCAGATGAAGGCGGAACTGTACGGGGCGGCTGGCAGCAACAGCAGCCAAGAACCAACCCAAGAAATGAAGCTGACATGCACCTATACAGACCATGAATTATGTTCCGCATACAACATAGCCTCCCCAACAACAACAACAAGAACAACAACAACAACACAAGCTCTACCAAACAAGAAGCACAAGAAGTAAATGAGTAAAAATAACCTCAACTAAGTTCACTGGGGCGAGGTTGAATGAACTCAATGCGATGTGATTTGTATATTTCTTTTTATACCTCTCCACAGAGATTACACATTACATTAACACACAAACAAACACCTACTCATCAGTTTAAGCTCTTAAGAGCTGCCAATTTACGTTTCTATTACTTTGAAAGTTTTCCGTTGTCCCACCGCCACCAATGGAAGAGAAAATGTTCTGAAGAGAAAGTTAAAATAGTGAGAGCGGAGAGCACTTAATACCATCGTTTATCGTGTATCAATGATGGGAAAATGGATTGGTGTTGGAACTTGGAGCTAATGAGAGTGAAACACATCAGTTAATGGAGCACGCTAAGGGAGTTCACTTACCTCCATGCTCCATCTATTGCATGTGATAAGAGACAATAATCTGAGATCTGACCACGTGGGACCAGCGTTGCCCTCCTACTACAATAAAAGTGTTTTTACTACTTCAAAAGCCCACGCACGCTCTTCAAATGCTACACTTTTTTGACATCAACAATGAAAATGATAAGTGTGTTTGTAGCTTTAAATCTTAACTTAACCAATATTTTCTGTGTAAGCCCAGAACATCCAACATTCTCAATCATCACAATCCACTTCCAGAATGGAATCCACGGTTTGCCACATCAGATTGGTTTTCTTTTTCTAAAATAAATGTATATTCTTCTCATTTTTACTTCAGTCACAAAGTACCGTTTTAAAATTAAAATGTGAAGGTGAACTGTTTTGTACATTATTCTCAAATGCTTGATGGAGTTGTATAAAATTGTGTTCTTATTTAATATTTTTATTATTTTGCGAATTTCTATTGCTACGAGTACCAAATGAAAAGATATTTTTCAGCTATCCAAAAACTTAACTGTGTAATAAATAACTTTATGCTGTTTGTGTTCATGTATGAATTATTTTAAGTGATTTTACTATACATACCTATGTATGTATATATTTAAAAGTAAATAAAAGTTCTTCCTACACACTACGCTTTCAATCAGCTGGGTGGGCAATACTGCGTGGAACGTGGTTCGTGAATCGTGAACTCATTGATAATGACTAAAGAGAGGATCTTTAATCTCTTTTAATGAGACCTAAACTGAAGCTGAAGCTCTTTTAAACGAGAATGATGACGAGAAGAGGAAATTAAGACTTCATTTTTAAAGACCGTGCAGAGGTGCACGATCATTTTTTGTGTACGCTTCACATGAACTTGTTAAGAATGAAGGCTTTGCTGTCTTTCACGACAAACTTTTAGCTTGCAAGATACGTTTGGCGTTTAATTTACACTAAAAGTAATACGCAGGTATTACCTAAGTATGTACTTAGGTATGTTTATTTACTAAACTTACATAACCAGCTTTTGTATGGTCTTTTGTGTGTATGGGGCTTTCACACACCTAACCAGCTTTCATGAATGGGGTCAGCACGTGGAATAAGCTGAGTTATCAACTTTGAGGTCTTTGAACTTCTTTCTTTTCGGCAAAAGAAGACTTGACATACCTGGGATTTGGGAATTGGGAAGTGAAGCTTTGTGTTGCGTTTAGGTGGTTTCTGTATATTTTTTGTGTTCAATTGTCATGGTGGAGGAACGGCAATACGAAGTGATTTATAATTTTTTTTGAGTGACTTGGAGGAGTACCTAAAATTGGAATTTTAAAAAGGTGATTTTTTCCATTGCAAATATGCAACGAAGTTCATTTAAAGAGTAATTTTGATTTTTAAATAGAAGACTTATGCATTAATAAATGATATATTTCTTATCTGAAAGCTTGTAGTGTCTGGACTTTAATATTGAAAAAAATTTAAGTCAAGGAAACTACGACTGCATTTTCCGAGATCAATGTTCTTAATAGTTCTAAAGATAATGTAAAATTATTAAAATTTTGATTTAACAACTTGTTGAGCAGAGTTTTTTAGGAGAAATTTGTTTTATTTCAAGTATTTTAAAACAAGCTAGAAAGACCTGTTGTATTGTTGGCATTAAAAAAAAACAAATTTTCACAGGAAATTAATGCAACAAATATTACAAGTTCACAAAGGTAGTACTGTTTTGGTTAATCGTAAAAAATTGGAAAAGTCCACTATGTCTTCGGTTTCGACGCCCGTTCACAATGATATTTCTAATGCTGAGCTTCCAAGCGGAAGCTGATTTATTTCCAAAAAATTCAATATAGTGCAGCCAATTTGAGTTGTTCACATAGAAGTTGCCCTGAGTAGTGACTTCAGCGTGAGAAAATCGAATTAGACGAATAAAAGTTGATTTTTTTTTAAATTGTGGGTCACCCTGTTGTACACGTAAAAGGTACAAAGATGAAAAGTTATTTCACAACTCTCTTAAGTCTGTGAGTGATAATTTTTAAGAACACTCACTGCAGAGTTACCGAAAAAATGTTCAAATTTGTGCTCTACGATTCATTTGTCCCTTATCCGAATCTTGTCTTATTTCGTCCAAAATTTTTTTTTGACATTTGAAATCTTTAATTTGCTTTTCCATTCTCATTTACAAATGAATCCACAATTTGAATTCGTAAGTCGAGATCATCGCTGAAGACCTTCAATGGACGTCTCAAAAAATAGCAAGAGCACTCGCCTCTTTACTTCGGACAAAGAGTGAAGCCGTTTTTGAGAATTTAACCCTGCTGATCATTCCGAATACAATAAACTAGTGGCAGGGGCGGATTAAGGTCAAGTGCCGCTCTGGGCACCAACATTTTGCCGACCTTCCCTGTGAAAAAAGCAATACCTAATCCCAGTATACCAAAATGCAGAATTTAAACTAAAATTTAAAAAAAAATATTAATGATATTGATTCAGTTTTCAATTATTTCACTAGGCCAAATCAAAATCTTACCATATCTTGTTCAGACAATTTTTCTAAATATACAGATAAGAACGTTTTGCCTCGATTCCCAACTGGGGAAATTACCACTCCACAAACATACAACTTTAAAAACTAAAATTTCAGTTACAGACGGATGAAATCAATCAATGACAACAAATGAAGTCAGAAGGAAAAAATACTATAAAATAGTAAAAATAGCTAGTAGGTAGTAGATTTAATATTAGTTTATTTGCCTCCAAATAAAATATGCATTGGAAAAAAAGGTTAAGTTCGTTACATAAAATAGGAAAACCAAAATAGAGCTGGTAGTTCTTTTATTAAGCCAATAAATCTCTGGCGACGAGATTTCATCATTGGGAATTCAAATAGCTCTTTATGCGTTTGGTTGCTGAAAAAGATCGTTCCGTGGAAGAAGGCGAATGTCTACATTTAGGAAAATTATCTGCAAATTATTGATGCGTATAAAGCTTAATATTTGAATTGTAATACTTTCATTACTGTGAGCATCTGTTTCGATATTGCCAAAGCTACATAAGCACAAACGCGTCTTATCTTAACATAAGCATGAAAATGTATGCATTCATAGGAAAAAGAAACCTCCAAGTCATCGGGATATTCATCTCTTAGATTTTTAGCGTTTTCCATAACATTATTGTCAGAAACGTCTTTGTCAGCTAAATTCTTCAAGACTTGGAACTTCGCGAAAATATTTTTATCGGCGGTACCTCGTTCCCTTAATTCTCCATTAATCTGATCAAGGATGACTAAGAATGTTTCTATTTTAAATTTTTGTCGTGCTCTCAGCTCAACATATCCTTCTCTTGATTCGTCTGCTTGCAGCTTTCTTTTTTTGCGCTTATTGAAATCATATTCTTTTCCTGAAGTAAGATATTTTGGCGGCCACTTCTTCATATAGAAATTAAAAATATCGCGTAGGGTGGCAACAAATTTTAAAAGCGATTGATACAGTTCGACTACTTAATGCAAACAGATATCTGCTTATTGCAGCGTTCTATTAAAGTCGACCAAAAAAAAGTCGAAAACGCATTTTTAAATCTTTCGAGGACGTGAATAAGGCCTTGAGCTTCACTACGGGTTGTTGCTTTTTTAGAACTGCCATCCGCTAATTGTGGTTAGTGTTTCTTAAATATCGCGGTAGTTTGTTCTCAAACTCTTTCACGCCTCAGCTCTCGCTACACATCCAGTAACGGAAAGACTTTTAACGATTGTACTACCCTCAAGCCTTGAACACAAAGCAGACCATCTATGTTTGGTTGCGGAAAAGAAATTGTAGATGTTTTGCATTAAGTAAAAAATTGGCGGGCTTCAAAGCAACATTCTACTAAACTAAATTCATAGAATTTGCTGAATAAGGGACGTAGCATGCCAGTTTAGTCATTTCTTTTTCACGGACTTGTAAACCACTATATGCACAGGACATATTGCTAGGGTTGTCATAACTCCGTTCTCTACAATCTTTCACATCAATACCCCAAGTCTTGAGAGCCTCCTTTAGAGCGTTAACGAGCTGTTCCGCTTTGTGCCCAACGTTGTGCTCAAATCCAAGAAAACGTTCAACTGGCTTTGCATTATCGCCTACATTCCGCAAAACGAAAGATAATTGATCAATATGAGAAATATCTGGCGACTTCTTTTTACCTCAGCTATTATGTTTTTTAAAACATTTTTCGCCATTATTGCGATGAATTCGTCGCAAACAGTCGAAGAAAAGTAGGAGGTTCTACCTCAGCCTGTATTACCATGCTTAGCTATGTGGTCAGCTAAAAAAGGATCAAATTCAGCAATGAGCTCTAGGTACATTAAAAAATTCCCATCGTTTAATGAGCCAAACTTCTCATCTTTGCCTCTAAAAGCCAAACCCCGAGGCAAAAATTTCTTCACAACAGCAGCTACTCTTAAAAGTAAATTTTTCCAGTAAGTCACTTCAGCTTTGAGTTATGCTTTCAAAGATTTGTCAATACCGGATGCTTTTCCTCCCCTTTTGGGAATATTCAGGCAAACACTTGATTCGCTCCTTTATCGTTGTCAGTTTGCCGCTCTTCGGTCTTGTATTTTTATCAGTTGTCGCTTTGAATGTACATCGTATATAAATTTTGGAAAACTTTGCCGCTCATGGATCTTGTCTATTTTTCGGTTGTCACTTTGAACCTATAATAATTTTTTGGCAAGTAATTACTGTTTGCCAAAACTTGCCGCCCCCAGAAAATTTGCTGCTCTGGGCACGTGCCCCATATGCCTCTATATGCTAATCCGCCACTGAATAGCGGCAGCTTTACAGTTAAGGTTTGTAAAGTCAAGAAAAACCTATCACTCATGCTACATTCCGTTTAAAGCGGCAGTGTCCCAATGAAGATTAAGCGTATTGGCGGACGACATTACAGCGACACTATTAATTAATTAAAAATTCACATTTTTACAGATATTGTAATTGGATGATTTAAACGTCACCGTCAGCGTCGTTCTGTGTTCTGTGTTCTGTGTTCGATTTATTCTTTACCCATCATCGGCTGTGATGGATCTCAGGTTAATTTAATTTTAGAATTCTTGATGGCATACACATGGAAATATGTTTTTTCACTCTGCTGTCATACAATCCAAATTGTCGGTCTGTTCCAATTTATAAGCAAAACTGTGAAATTTTCCGAAAACCACCGAAAAAAAGTGTCAAAAGCTGTTTTAACATTCTACTTGAGACTTTTTCGTATTTTTTCACAAAAGAGAGAGCTCACGTTAGAGTAAGAAAATTTCTCAACCTGCAAATTTCTGCTACCAAAATCTTTGCACGCAGAAAATTGACAATTGTCAAACTGACCAAAAAAAACACGAAAATTTTTTAAAACTAAAAACTAAATTAGAAGGTGGATCAGCTTTTGACAGTTTGTGGGTGATTCTAGAATTTCTCAGTTTAAAAAAACAACTAATAAGAAAGACTTAGCACTAATTAGTACATAAAACCTTCATTTCATTAACTTAGTCTGGCCACGGACTTAAACCCCTTTTTTCCAACTTAATGATTACAATTTTAATCTTGTTGGATATATATCACATTAAGTTTTTCGCAAAAACTGTATATATGTTGAATTGAACAAATCGAAAGTTGTGTCTTGACAAAGGAACTTACTGTCAACTGATGAGTCCAAGTGAGTTACCAGGACGAAACGCCAATTTTTGGTGGACTAAAGGACGTAAAAAGCTATTTTGAATAAACTCAT
The DNA here is from genome assembly GCA_963971375.1 of Platycheirus rosarum. Taxonomy (NCBI): domain Eukaryota; kingdom Metazoa; phylum Arthropoda; class Insecta; order Diptera; family Syrphidae; genus Platycheirus; species Platycheirus rosarum. The sequence continues at coordinate 116,695,053 of OZ020509.1, read as the reverse complement.
TTATGTTTTCCAAAAACATTGTCATAGAAATAAATATTGATACATAAATATTGTCTAGATGCTTATCTGTTAGTTTAGATACTTATTTCGTTTAATTATGAATAACTTTTTTTTTTAAGATTTAATTTAATCTTAATATTAAGAGATGGGTTTTTGTTATATAAAATAAAAAACCATATTTATTTTTTATTTGGAAAGATTGTGTCTCCTTTCGTTTTGAGTAAAGTTGTGAACCCTACTTCCAACTGAAACTCCAAATCTCATCAACTATACTTAGAAGGCCCGTCGCCTCGCTTTGCCACAAAATACGTTAAATAGAAACTTGTGTGGCATTGCATGAATCCCAATTCGAATAATTTAACAACCTAAGTGCACAAAAACAATTATTTTAATGGGAAGTTAACTAAATGTATCTCACACTGCATCAACTTGTGGTCTCTGCTGCCACAACCTATGCCAATGAAATCGAGCTCCTTCCCCTGAACTGACGACCGCGACCGATGAGACTGCATGCGGCAGCGATGACTTTAACGAAGTCACTTCAATTCCAATCCAAATCCTAACTTCCACTTCCTCCACACCGCCTGCGACCAACCGACAATCAAAATGATAATAAATTTCATTTCCGTACCACAGACGACGACGACTGCGAAGATGGCGATGGTTTGAGTGGATGTGGTATATACGTCTCGCGTGTCAAGCTCAGCTCGGCAGTCGATGTACGAGCTTAGATATTTTTTTTTTGTTCGAATCATTTTTTCAAACATTTTTATTGTTTGTTATTATTGTTGTTATAGCCAACCACCAGCATTGGGAAGCCGCGCTTTCACTTTCGGTGAAATTATTGCTTCCATCATGGGGTTAAGAAACTCGACGTGATTTTGTTTCCTCCGCCACCGGAGTTTTGTCTTGCTAATGGTGCTGGTATGGTATACGTTAGTCTTGTCGTTTCATCTGTAAGGGAAATTTCCTTAGTAAAGGAGTTGTTGTGTTTTAAATTATTTTTTTTTTAAGTTTTTAAGTATTTGGTTTTGTAATATTTATTTCTTGTAGGAGACTGGGAGTAATTGCTAAAGGTCGGCCATGCAATGCTGTGTTTCCATTTATCCAGCATCTTCTCCTCTGGATAATTCATTCATATAAATGTGATGGTGGTATCTCCTTAACAAAATATGGATTGTCAAATGAGGTTTTTAAAGCCGGTCTAAATATATATAAGAACGAAATTAATCACAATACGACTTCAGTTTTATTAGAACAGAACATCACGTCAAAACACTAACGAAATAATATGATCACGTAATGTACTAAAAAACTTCGAGAAAATAACTTTTTTCTACTAAAATACAAAAAAAAAATAAATTGCACGACTGGATACTTGCTCATATGTGGGGTCAAATTGTAGAATAAAATTTAAGAAAAATAAAGTGAACATCGAAGCCTTTATTCGATTTTTGTGACTTTTGATTGTCGAATAAAGTACGTTAAATTGTATTGGGTGAAATAAAAAAATTGTTAATTTTTTTTTATCCTAGGAGCTGTTTTTAAATAAAACGGTTTTTCTTATCACATTTAAAAAAAATAAAAAAATAATTCAAGAATACAAACTTAAGCACAAAAATAACGTATTTTTAAAAACAAAACTTAAAAAAAATTCACATTAAAAATATTGATTTTGCAAAAAAATAAATTATTAAAAATACAAAATACAAGTTTTTGAAAAAAAAATTAATGCACAATTAATTAGGCTACCCACATCTTCGTGAATATCAATTTTGATAGTAATCGAATCACCAGTTTTCGAGAAAGTCGAAGAGAAAAAATCCGGTCCTACGGGAGGTACCGTCCTTAACCCACCATATTAATTTTTTTTTCACCAAAATATAAAGCATACCTCCAGTACACTGATTTTTTTTATAAAAATTCTTGGAGCCGTTTTCGAGAAGAATAAGCTTTTACATAACGGTTTTATGACAAGTACCGTTAATTTTTGAGCTAAAAAAAAAATTAAAAAACTCCTCTGTAGAATGTCAAAACAACCGTAATTTCAAAATTTGAAGACGATTGGCACAACCGTTTAAGCTGCAGTCCATAATACATCCGTACAGACAGACAGACAGACGGACAGAATGTTGCCAGTAACTCAAATATGTTTCTCTATCATCGTAATGTCATGTATGATTGTTATCTCAAATTATTTAATCTGCACGAATGCATATTGACTACATATAAATTATTAGTAGGTACTAAAAAAAACATACATACGACAACATCTTCACTCTCACTTTACTGAATTTTGTTCTCAGAAGTTTCAAAGCCGAAAGCACTATGATAAAAACCAATGCAAAAGCTCTATACTATTGTTTTCAATTGGGAAAGGTAACTCTGTCGTGAATTCACACAGTGAGGTAGGTAGAAGTGAGTAAACGATCATTATTCAGTTTTGTATGTTCTCAATTCAGTGTCGTGACATACAAAGGTGCCACTGTTTTGAAAAAAAAGGTGGCTCATAAGCCCTGATGAACTGACATTTTTTCCTTGAATAGATTATTGATACGTTATTTCAGTGAAAAGATCGCTGATATAATATAGAATACAAAAAATAAATTTTTTTTAAAAAAAATATTGGCGCGACAGCTCCTTAAGGAGCCAAGGCCTAGTGACTTATACTCTCAACCATTACTGTTTGTGTGTTGTTAATCTGCAAGAATGGAAGGGACCTAGAGTTTACCGCCGAGTCCGAACGGCTACATGAGATGCACTTTTTCGAGACAAATTTTACTCTTGGAGGTTTTGTCAGTTCCTCGCACGAGGCAGTACCCCGGAAAATTTGATGGGTATGAGCTGGATTCGAACCCAGGCTCATTCGCTTAGCAGTCCGATATACTAACCACTAAGCCACGGGGCACTACTATAGAATACAAAGTTGGAGATAAAACGGAACCCTGTGGTGCTCTTTTGTGAATTTCAGATTTATGGTTCGATATATGTATAAGAAGTGTTTCATGTTCCAAATGCACGAAAAATTGAGATAATAATCAAACATGACATTACGATCACACAGAAGTCTAAAAAAGTTTGTGGCAAAAAATGTCCGTCTGAGCTACAGACTAAACGGCTTAATCGATTATCTTCAAATTTGGTGTGTGTGATTTTTTTGGCATTCCCCAGAGGGGAAATTGAAATTTTATTTTTAGGTCTAAAAATAACGGTACCTGCTATAAGACCGTTTAGGAAAAACTTATATTTCTCAAACAACGATTTGATGAATTTTTTTGTTAGTATTGGCTATCATTTGATTACAAACAAATTTACGGGAAAAGTCTATTAATGGTACCTTTCATATAACGGTTTTTTTAATTTTTGGCTTTCTCGGTAACGGCTCCTTAGATTATTGTCATATTTTATTTGAGTATTATTGAATAACTTTTTTTCTAATTAAAATAATTTTTTTTTAATCAACATTTTTAAAACTAATCAAAAAAAATATTTTAAATTTTATAATTATATGTAGTATATCAATAAATTCTAAAAAAAACTGCATACAAAAATTTCAAAAAAAAAAATTCACAAAACAACACTTTTTTTAAGTTCAGCTAGTGTTATTATTCTATGTTAATGTTACTTATTTTTTAAATTTTATTCGACGATGTGACCTCACGTATGAGCAAGTACGTGCGATTCACTCGTGCAATTTATTTATAACAGAGTAAGAAATGTTTTCTTAATATCATATTTAAAAAATCTTTTCGTTTCTGCAAAACGATTAGATTTGGAATTTTGTTCCGGTAATTGAGATTTGACATTAGATCACCAGTGGACGTCAACTAAGGCCGAACGGCCGGTCATAAAGAAGTTTTACCTCATCGAGATATTTCTTCAGTTTAAGTGTATTTTGTCGATAGTAATATGGTAAAGAGGATTCAAGAAGGGAAATCAGAGGAAAATTAGGTGCGGGATACGGATACCTCCTTCAACAATAATGGATTGACAATGAATAGTGGTTTTATGTAATTTTTTTGAACCATTGACCAGTTTTTAGAACTTCGCATTGTTCACAATACGTTATTTAGTTTTATGACAGTAATAGCCCTTTGTCCAGTTGTAACTTTGTTTGGGCAACTTAAAAGCATGTTTCTAGGACTGCGACTGTAGTTGGTGTAGTTCTAATTGCACTTTGTGTATATCAACACAGGCAAGTCTATGGATCTAAATAGTACCTTCGAGGTGCTGATCACCAGACCAAGCAAATGTAGGTCAGGTTTAGCGTTATGATGACAATAAGTGGAATTTTGGCCAGGAATTTAACTGCTATTCGACTTTTTGACAGGTAATAGTAGTAGTATTAAAGTTTATTTTCTTATAAATTCAGGATAATTACAAAATTAAAAGTTTATCAAGTACATAATTAACAAAAATGGGAAAAATAAGAAAATCGCGACATTCTATATTATATATATATAAATTTAAAAGTATTGTAAAAAATTGTGTTGAATTCCACTTCAAAATTATATAAAAAATCTAAATTAGATACAATGGGTAGGGTAGCGTGACCCTTTAAGAAAAATATAACAAAGGAACAGTTTTGAACATTAATATGAAAATAAAACACAGTAGATAGTTGTAAAATTATTATAAAATTTCGATTACCAGATTTCATAAAGACAATTTTAGGATTTTTAAAGCAAAACAAATGAAGCGCAGGGAGAATTTTTGGGTCACAAAACATGGTGTTATAACTCAGAATAGAAATTGAATTGGCTTAACTCAGTCAAGCTGTTTTATTAGAGCTTAATGCTAAAAGCATGCTTTGGATGATATAAAGAGGCATAACCAAGGCCATTTAATGAGAGCTATTAGAAAAAGATGTTTTAACAAAGCCCTTTGAATGACAGCTTTTGCTAATACCTAGCTATATGTATATACAAGACTTTATAAATGAAAATTGCTATGAATGTTAATTTTGTTTGTATGTGGCCTTTATAGATAAACATTACACAAATTGTTTCAATTGATTTGTCGTAGTTCGTTAGTTTTCAGTAAGCAATATCGGTAAGCCTTATGCAGGCCATTTATCTACGAGCTTGTATAGAACTTGCCAAACTCGCTTTTATAAGCCTTTTAGTGTTGGTTTTAATTTCCAAACATTGTAATGGATGGCTTGCGAAATGTTGCCTTATACAAGTTCTATACAAACTAATAATCCAACTTATTAAAACATAATAAAAGAGTCGGCGAGGAAGAGCGTATGGGAATCATATCGGAGATCGAAGGATACAGTAACAAATTTAAGGGGTAAGAAGGTATTGTGATACGTTTGAGATTAGGATATTGAATGGAACAATCCAAGACTCCAGAGACCTACCAACACTGAACATTGAATAATTGAAGCCTGTGTAGTAAAGCGAATTCTATTACTCTTCCGTCTACAAAACTTCACGAATTCCCGCAGTCGTTAGGGCATGAAAGCATGTCAAACAAACTTCCAGCAATGCAGTATTTCATATTTAAGCCTCTCCCAGAGGAATCCTGTTGTTTTTGGGTTAAAATATCTGTAAATTTAAATCATCCATCTACCTACCAAATTTCACCCAAAAACTAAGCATTTTGGTTAAATTAGATTTTTGGACAAATTATAGTATAGTGCATCTTGTAACTGTTCCATCTACCAGACTTCACAATTTCGTGCAGCATATCAAAAAACCTCCAGCAATGTAGTATTTCACATTTCAGCAACTCCTACAGGAACCTTTTTTCTGGATAAAAAATAGCCTATGTTTCAATCCAGCACATTATCAATCAAATTTCATTAAAATCGGTTTACCCGTTGAGGCGTGATTGGGAACCAAACATCAAAACATTCACATTTATAATATAAGTAGAATTTTCCGTCTCAAAACAAATAATTTACTCCCAAAGATGTGCTGGTGAAATTCTCAATAATCATTTTATTTTGCTTATAGTTTCTAGACTACAAGAGTGAAGTGGGTTATTTGCTTAGCTAGTTAGCGCCAGAGCTTAGCTTTCTACCTCGTTAAATTCCCAAGACAACAACAAAATCAATAGGAAGCCAAGTTTTACCTTCCTAGCGTGCATAGGAGGCATCATCACTCTCTCTCTATGGTTTGGTCGTTGCGTTGGTCTTCAGCCGTAGCATTGCGTTCAGCTTACCAGCCAAGTGATTTGTTCCCAGTCGTAGTTATAATTCAAGTTTAATAGAGAATGTCGGATAAGAGTGCATACAACAGAGCAGCTAATAAGGCAAAAGGGGGTAACTGCTGGTTTCAAGAGAAAGAGAGGAACTTGACACTTGTTGTTTTTGGAATTACATACTAGTTGGGGAACTAGGAGCACCTAACCTAGAAGTACAAAGTAGTTATCTAGTTGAAGTTGTACACCTCCAAAGGTTGCGGCGGCGCAATGGCTGCAACGAAATGACGTCTAACAACTGCCAATATGAATGTAAACATATACATCTGGTGCCGCAGATCATAATGATTATGACAATAATGATAAACTGGACTTGTTATTTCGCACACAAACAAAGACCTGTCATTGTCCCCAATTAGCGGAAGTTATCATTAAGACACAAGAGCTCTTTGGCTTGATTGAAGGGAAGTATCAATTGAAGAAGCTGCTGCTCATTCGGAGACACTGGCCAGTTGACTGAGTGTTTAGCAATTAAATTAGAGATGACCCTTGTGCCCGGAGCTGGTGAGATTTGTGGTTTTTTTCGGATTCGTATGAAATAAATTGAATGGGAAGTCTTTTAATTAATTGTAATTAAAAGGGATTATGTTGGCGGCCAGCGCGGATTAAGTTATTGTGTTAATAGTGGGAGGAGGAGATGGTAATGCACAATGAAGCATGTCCAACATTAATTAAGGAAAGATTTGAAGGACTTGAATTTAATTGATGTATAGACTAATGAAAAAGAGGAACACGGAAAGTCATTCAAAATAGCATCCACTTTTTATAAACGATGCATATCTACTTTTCTATTTAAAGAAATTTGATTACACCAATTGGTGAGAATCAACAAGAACAAAAAATCTTTTTAAGAGAACAGCTCTGTAATAGTTTTTAAATGTTGGAACATATACCAAATCATGAGAGTTAAGGAATTTTAGAAAAAAAATCATAAATTTCTTCTGTTTTTCCGGATAAAGTCACATTCCCTTTGTGAACACATTATGCAACTGCCTGATTAAAAGAAATTTCTTTGATATGTCCTCGGTTATGTAAATAAAACAGTTTGAAAGCTTTGCTTTTGGAATAGAATGAACTAAAACTTTAAATTGAAATTGTTAGATACCGTCCGGATTTCGCAATGATTTAAGAATCAATCTGCAAAGCGTTGCCATTAAAAAAAATTGCAAAGTTAAATAACAAAGCTTTATTTAAACAAAATAATAATTAAATTAAAATAATTCAGTTTGCTTGCATTATTTTAATTAACACTAAAGATGTTCCGTTGCTGAAGCTCAACAGCTCAAAGGTTTCGGAAGACCTTGAATCCAATCTCTGCACCATCGGCGAATTGGGTGTATAGAGCATTTCCAGAAGCTTCACAAATTTGAACAGCAGCATTCACAGCCTTAGTTGCAGCTAATCCACCAGCTCTGATTCCATTGATTGCGATTTTCTGGGCGAATTCCAAATCTTCATATGATGTTACTCTACCATGTTCGATATCAATGACGGCAGGAATAAGACCCTCAATTGCTGCGGTACCACCAATCTTGCCACCGGCACCCAAACCCAAGTACGCAGGAGCTGATCCACTTATCACTTCTTCTTTAGCTGCCTTAATTCCTTTAAGGACAGCAGCAACTGCAGCATCAACATCTTGAAGAGCAAGTTGTCCAGCCTCACGCAAAGCCTTCTCTGCAACTGCAATAGCATTAGCGGTTTCCAAAATTGTTGAAACAAGACCTTCTTTCATAACGTAAGCACCAAGGAGTGTACGTTTCTTGGGTTGGCCAGCCAATACCGAATTAAGTCCGCTATTGATTTTTTCAATGGCAGCCAATGCAGCAGGATTGTTTGTGGAAATCTCAGACTTCAAACTGTCGATGATTCCTTGTTCGATGTTGATTTGACTGAGTTTATCTGAAGCAGCAGAACGTAGACCGTCGCATGCTTGTTGAGCGGCTCTGAAGATATTTACATTTACAGTAATTTCACTGCTTTCGACAACTGCACGGGCAGCCTTGAGTGCTTCTTGAGCGGCATCTCCACCGGCCTTGATTCCAAGAGTTGCGATTTCTTCTGCCATTTCTAGGGCTTCAAGAGCTTCACCACCTCCCTTTTGAATGAACATTATAGCTTTTCTCAAACCACCTACAGCAGCACCTCCAGCAATGGCCAAAGCAGATCCTTGTGCATTATCAATGGGAACACCGGCAGCAAAAAGCAATTCAATATCGCTGTCCAAACCTTTTCGGATAGCAGCTACCGCAGCTTTGGGGTCGGTTGGTGCCAATTTCATTGTGTCATCAATGATGCTGTTTATTTTTCCAGCAGCTGCGGCTACAACCTTTCCTGCCGAGAGTATACCTTCAATGGCTTCATCAACTGCTGCAGCATTGGCTCCATCAGCTTTGCATTGTGCCTGAACTTTACGAACAGCGTCAATAGTAGCCTTGGCAGCCAAGCCGTTGGCATCAGTGCTTTCATTGATGACTTTTTCCAACAAGTCCTGGAATGCTTGACTTGTTATGTACTTTTCTTGCTTAACTTCATCACTCAAAGACATAGAGTTGGAGTATCCAGCAAAGCACAGGAGGATTGCCGCTGTTACCAAAAACATATTTTTGGAGAAGTTCATTTTAGATTAATTACTAAGCTTTAAACACCTTTTCTGACTAAACTAATTAATCTTAGAAAAATATCCGCCTTTTATACACAAGTTTTGTACTGACTGTGTGTTTTTCAAAATATTAAAGGTGTGGATTGGTCGCATGAAGTTACTCTTATAGTTATGGTGTATCTAGATAGAAGTAATGGAGTTAAGTTATTTCATATTTAAGGTTTAATTAGGTTCATACCTAATAAAGAATAAAATGCTGATTTTTATTCTCAACTAGCTTACCCACCCAGCGTTGCTCCGCTATTACATACATGTTCCAAAATATGAATCCGGCGTGGCACCACATTACTAGGTGGCCTTAGTTACTTCATACAAAATAAGCTATCTACTTGTGAAACGACCCCAGCGACGCAAACGGGTCATTAAAATAGCCTTAGTTACACATTACATCAGCTATCTGCCTGTAAAAGTCCCGTCAAAATTGGGGCATACCACCCTAGCGCCATCTAGTGGTTAATTTGAATAGCCTAAGCTACTCCCTAGAACATAAGCAATCTGCCAGTTAAAGTCCCGTTAAAATCGGTGCAGACGGAAGGACAGACAAACAAATTTTTTTAAAATGTTTTTTTTAAGCATTGTATAAAATTTAATATGCATCTTGTAAAAAGCTGATTCCTAAAAAATTGTTTGTTTAAATTCTTTATAAATTTTAAGGCACTGATTTGATGATTTGATCATCATGGAGTGCTGATGAATACTTTAATCCCATGTTTAGGAAATTTCTACCAAAATGCTTAAATTACGAGATCAGATAGAGGATAGACTTGCATTAAAGCAAACACTTTTAATATGCATTGTTTAAATTTGTAATTCCTGTTCGGAACACCCTTTATAAGAACATTTATTTTGCTTTTTTGCCCCAATATTTACTTAAAATGTTGAACTGAAATTCCTCGAAAACAAATACATCCAGCTGTTACCATGCACACACGAAACTCTTAAAACATATATACCCACCCATTATTTGGAGTTAAGACTATTGATTTCACCTTTTCGCCTGTTCAAACTTTGGAAGAATAAATCTAGTCTTGTTTTTAACATTCAAACCTTAGACAAAAACATTTGATTTAGGTTGGCAAACAAATCTAAATAAATCTCAATTTGCTTTTTTTAATTTTTATTGTTGCATGGCATAGCGGTAAGTGTTATGCATTGGTGGAGATTCAAAATTTTTATTAAATAAATTGCACGACTGGATCGCATGTACTTGCGATCATTATAAGGGAAGCCATAATCCCTTTTGCGCGGGGCAACTTCAAAAAAAAAAAACAGACAAACAGACAGAATTTTTCCAGTAATTCAAATATGTTTTTCTATCATCGTAATGTCATGTTTGACTGTTGTCTCAAAATAACTTTCATTATAGTTACGGTGACCATCCGTCCCGTATTTCCCGGGATATTCCCGTATTTAGTTCGCCTGTCCCGGCTAAATTTTGAGAAAACCCTGGACGTACAACTGTCCTGTATTTAGTTTGTTGTCCCGTATTTCCATATACATATTCGAATAACAAAAGGTTCGATTTTTTTTATTTACAATAATTGTATTTGCGTTTAATATTTTCGTGTGTGGTGTCTGGTGTGTCAAACTTAGTGTCAAAAGGACTGTTGGGCAAATATTCATGAATTTTACATAGCCTGTTACATATGTATTACGAATACTTAAATCAGTGGAATGTTTCAAAAAACTTGAAGTTTTTAGGTAGGAAGTTCTCCGCAACGTTCTTACCCGGCCAGAAATAGAATCTTCGTTTACGTTTGTCAACCAAAAGCGGAGAGATACAACTAACAATGATTAAAACTTGTTTGATATTTTTTTTTAACTAAAATCATTTTAAACCTCACACATTACAACAAAAACAAAACAGTAAATTGTGGCCGATAAATGGAAAGAAATTTTTGAGCATTTTTAGAAGACAAGTATAAAATTTTAAAAACTTTTAGTAGCGGAACGGCCTAAGCACAATGCTCACGTTACTAGCACAATGTGTAGTTTGTGTATTGAATATTTTTTATAACAACTGAAAGTGAAAGAGGACGTATTCCAACAGATGGCATTGTATTTTGTATTTATTGTATTTAATGCATCACGAATATTTTTGAAATAAATATTATTATATATTTTTTGCTGAAATTAAATATAAAACTGGTGCCGATTGGTATTAGGCTGTTGGTATATTAGTATGTTTGGTACTAGATTATTAGTACTAAGTACTAGAAATTAGTACTGTGGTTTTTGTATACTAGGTTTGGTACTAGATTTAGTACTAGATTTAGTAGGTATTTAGTAGTAGATTTAGCACTAGATATTTTTTTTATAAATGTACAGCACGAGACTTTGTACGTATTCCAACAGGTGGCATTGTATTTTGTATTTAATGCAACAACCTCTTTGTAAATCTAGCATTTTATTATTGTTAGGTGGAGTCTTTGTACCTACACACTGCATATAGTTTGTTGAATTTGCTGCTTTCGAGGTGGCTGATCAAATTAAATGTCATGTAATTACAAAACTTATAATGACGTGTGTATTTAGTGGAGTAAGTGGTATTGCATATGGTGTGAGTTAACGGGCTGTGTGTTGGTGTTGGTGTCATTAATGTTTTCTTATAACGTTATCACGTAAAATTATCGTCCGTAAACCGACTTTACGGACAACCAACTATTATTATTTAAAAACAATTTCTACGATTTTGAAAAAAATATCCCACTTTTTCACATTATTTTTATTCGGCTAAAAACTATTTTACGTACTTTTTTCTGAACATCAAAAATCATAAAAATCGAAAAAAAAGTTTGAAGTTCCCTTAATATCAAAATTTATTCGAGGCTGTGACCGGACACAAGAGCAAGTTCGTGTGATCCAATCTTACAATTTATTTTTGGATTCTTTTCGTTGTGATTAAAGTTACTTTTACTTGCGATTATAGGTACTATAATACAAGTTATGCATTCGTGCAGATTAAAAAAATTGAGATAACATTAAAACATGACATTACGATTATAGAGAAACATTTTCGAGTTACTGGCAAAATTCTGTCCGTCTGTCTGTATGTGTGTCTGTATGTCTGTATGTCTGTACGAATGTATTTTGGACTGTAGCCTAAACGGTTGGGCCAATCTTCTTCAAATTTAGAATTTAATGTTATTTTGACATTCTATAGAGGAGTTTTTTCAACTCAAAAATTTACGTTATGTAAAAGTTTATTTTTCTCGAAAACGGCTCCATGAATTTTGTATGCAAGAAATCACTGTACTATTGTAGGTATGCATTATACTTTGGTGGAAAAAATTTTTAACACGGATGGCTAAAAACGGTACCTTCCATAGGGCCGGTTTTTTTTTCTTCGACTTTCTCGAAAACTGGTGATCCGATTACTATGAAAATTAATATTCAGGAAGATATAGGCAGCCCAAGTAATGTCGCATTAATTTTTTTTTTAATTTTTTTTTTGAAAATCTATATTTTGAAAACGGGTTGGTTAATTTTTTTTTATTTTGTTTTTGAAATGTTTGTTATTTGTGTGCTTAAGTTTGTATTCTTAAATTCTTAAATTATTAAAGTTGTTAAAAAAAACTTTATTCGAACAATCAAAAGTCACAAAAATCGAATAAATGCTTTGATGTTCCCCTTAATTCTCTTAAATTGTATACCATAATGTGACCGCGCATATGAAAAGTACATGTGATCCAGTCGTGCAATTTATTTTTATGAAAACATAATTTTGTTACAGAAAACTTAAGAAACTCATTTTGTTTCTGAGAAGTCAACGGCCTTGGCTTCGATAAAGCATCGCTTCCCGTTCAGAAAGAGTTCAGATACTCAGTTTTAATTTTTCTGTGTGAAAAATAAAACCCTTTATTGATAAGATTAATTTAAGTTATTTTTAGGCCGAAAGGCAATTAAATTTAAGTTAAAGATTAATTTAGAGCGCCTGCATTGGGCCAGTAAGTTAATTAAGATGATAGTTTAGCTAGTTTTAAGATTTTTGTCTTGCTCGTAAGTATAGTTATAAGTAAATTTTAAAATAAAAATCTCTTAAAAGTAAAAAAAAGCATCGCTTCCCGTGAGATCAGCGAAATCAAGGATCGTTGGGCGTGGTTAGTGGAAAGATGGCGGACCGTCCGAAAACCAACTGCGTGCTGTTGACATGTGTAATGTGTTTTCTGTTTTCTGTCCTCTTTCTATCTTCTGTTCTGTCCTGTATCATTGTCGTCTTGTGTGTTGTCTTATAATTGTCTGAGCCGATGGCCTCTGTAGCCAGTGCTCGTAAGTGTGTCTACTTATTAGATTTATCTACGGAGTAGATTAAAATGTAATGTAATGTAATGTTTCTGAGAAGTCTCAACTCACATTGTTTGTGTTGCTGAAGAGTTCCAGAAAACTTCACTGAAACAACATAAACTATAAATAAATCAAATTTTCTTTCTTGAATGAAGTCATAAACAGGATTTTCTCTTCATTCGTTCAACTAATCAAACGAATGAAACCTTTCTGTAACTGGTTTGTCACAAAAATGTCACTTGAGATAGATTTGTAGATATTGTGCAAGAGTTTCTTTGCCGTTAGTATAGCAAATTAAACAATTGAAACCTTTCTGGTACAGTTTTGTAACAAAAATATAATTTTAATTTTAAGGATTTTCTCGAAAACTTCTCTAACGATTTTGATGAACATTGTTTAGAATATTTTTGTAGGTATTGGCTATCATTTTATGAAAACGAAATTTTCCGGAAAAGTCTATGAACGGTACCATTCATACAACGGTTTTTATAATTTCTAATTTTGTCAATAACGGCTCATTTGATTTCCATCAAATGTTAATTTTAAAGAATTAAGCTAGCTCAATTACTTCAAAAATTTTGTTTTCTATTTATAATACATTTCTGAAAGTTTTATTTTAATTGTTATTATTTTAAAACTATTCAAAAAAATATGTTTTAAAACTTTACGATTAGATGTAAATTAATAATATATTTAAACAAAAAATGCACACCAAAATCTCAAAAAATGTTTTTTTTTTAAACTAAAAATAAAAACCAGGATTATATCAAAATCAGTCCTACAATTTTCGATTTTTTTTTTAAATAATCTATCCCCGTGGCTTAGTGGTTAGTGTGTCAGACTGCTAAGCGAATGAGCCTGGGTTCAAATCCAGCTCATAGCCACCTTTTTTTCTGGGGTACTGCCTCTTGCGAGGAACTGACAAAACCTCCAAGAGTAAAATTTGTCTCGAAAAAGTGCATCTCATGTAGCCGTTCGGACTCGGCGGTAAACTGTAGGTCCCTTCCATTCTTGCAGATTAACAACACACACACACAGGGATGGTTGAGAGTATAAGTCACTAGGCCTTGGCTCCTTAAGGAGCTGTCGCGCCAATAAATTTATTTTATTTTTATTATTATTTAAGACATTTTTAATAAAAACCGTTAAGGGCTGAGACCGTGACACTTTATATAAGTTCAGATAGAGCTATTTTTCTCCCTAAATGTTACGTGTTGCTGTCAAAAATCTTGCCTTTCAAAGTGATTAGACACTTATAAGAACATGTATGTGTGACCCAGTCGTGTCCATTTTTACTTGCATTTAAATTAAAACTTAAGGTTATTTTGACAGAGGAGTTTTTTTCAATTTTTCAAAAACGGCTAAGCATTATAAGTTTTTGTGAAAAAAATGTAATATGGTGGGCTAAAAACGGTACCTCCGATTGAACTGTTTTTTTTTTTTTTGTTTGGCTTTCTAGAAAACTGATGATCGGATTATTATTAAAATTGATACTCAAGAAGATGAAGGTCTAAGCAATTTCGCATATATTTTTTTCGAAAACTTTTTTTTGTATTTTAATATTTTTTTTTTTTTTGAAAAATCAATATTTTGAAAACGTGTAAGTAAATTTTTTTTAATTTTGTTTTTAAATGTAAGCTGTTTTTGTGCTTAAGTATGTATTCTTGAATTATTTTTTTAATAATTAAAAAGTGCTAAAAATCGTTTTAATTAAAAACCGTTTCTACATTTTGAAAAAAAAATTAAACTTTTTTTACATTTCTTAAAGAAATAAAAAGGCGTTTAAATTATTTCACTCCTTACAATTTAACGTACTTTATTCGACCCATCAAAATACAAATATTATATTTGTAACATAATTGATGAATTTATTAAATAGAAACCATTTTACTGTCAAATAATGAAATCGTTTCATTGGTTCATACAAAAACTGAATATTTTTGTTGTCTAGTAAAATATCTAATTAATGTTATTAATCCACTACTTGTCCCTCTAATTCGAGCAACAAAACTTTTTTATCTGTTTTTTATTTGTCTGAATACCTTAAATTGTTTTTGAAAAACAACACTAATATAATTTAAAAAAAAAAATACATTTTACCCCCATACTAGCAAAACAGCTTTTGAAAAATAGCAAATAGCATATTTTTCATGGCACATGTTTTAGAATGGTGATGCAAATTTTCATAAAAAGTCTTATTGACTTAACTAAACTTAATTAACAAAACTCTAAGAAACTGCCACTTTGGCCACCTCATTTTAGGCCTTTCCCGAAAGATTTTAATCGATTCTTTAAGAGTCCATAATGCCTGCAAAGTAAGCATCTAAGTCTCAAATCAATTTTGAAAATAATCCTAAGTCCATATTCTTCTACAGAAGCAACTTAGTTTGTAGGATACGATTTTTTGAATTTAATAATTATCTGGATTTTAGCATCCGTTGATGTTATCGGCTACTACGTTTGACATGAGGCATTTATTTGTAAATTGTTAGTAGCACTACTAAGCCTGAATCTGGCTAGAAGTCTTGGCGATAGCCCCTCTTTACACAACACAAATTCACAAAGTCACAAATTGCTTTAAAAAACAGGATGCAATGCAAGACAGAAACTTCCCTGGCTCAGATTTTTTCTTTGTATTACCACCAATCTAGTAGGCTGGAGTAATAGCTATTTCACACGGGTTAAACCGATCATAAGACTCTTTTATCGCAAGGGGTAGCAAAAATGCAGAATTCTACCGTATTTTCCCTCATATACCCGAAAATATGATACAATGTTGTTTGTAACTATAGTTTCCAGATTCTCGTTAAAATAATCCTTCTAGCCAGTTAGCTCCTTTGTAAGACGATGAAAAGCCGATGGAGGATAGAAGATGCAAACTCCTTTTTAACCAAAAATGGAAACTGAATATATGTTGGAGGATAGCAAAGATTTGGGGCGTACTGCTTTCATGATTGCATGAGCCAAGGCGAGGCATTTCTTTTGCCTCCGCGTCTCCAATTCTTTCAATGGAACACCATTCATCAGAAATTTGTCACCACTTGTCACTCTTCAGACTGAAAATAGGCCTTTGTTGATTCTGAAATGATGATTTTATCTCCGCTCATGTACACCGTCTTTCTCAGCCAGCTCAATCAGTTGTTGAGTGGAAAGCTGGAATTGATCGAATATTATAGACCAAACTAATACAAATTGGCGCAAAATTATAGACAACCTATTTTGAATCCATTAACTTCACATTACTTAAAACGTTTGGTGCTGCACTAAGTTTTCTTTAGTTATAAACATAAAAAGACATGCACTAGTTAAAATCAGATTTTAAGAACTTTTGGCAATTTTGTTGTTATTGGATTTAGTTAGTGTTTATGTATAGTTTTATGTTATTCTCTTGGAGAATTTTTAGTTTCACACTAAAAAGGTAATGTGGGGGTTTCTAGTTATTCAAAATCTAGTTTCACACTGGAAGAAAATCAATTTTGAGTCATCCTTAATATTAGTATCAAATCTTGCGCCATTGTCGAAAAATTATTGTGGAGTTAATTCGACACTAAAACGAATTTAGTTTCACACTAGACGATTTAAAACCAACTTTATTTTAATGATTGTTCCTGTTTTAATTTTTTTACTGTCGAACTATCGCATTGACAACTGTCAAAATTTAATTATAATAAGAATAGAATTTCCTTAAAACGCTTGAGGGAAAGTTTGGTATTCCAGTTCTAGATCGCTATTCTGTTGTGATCCAAATACTTCGATTACATGCAAGTACAGCAGAAGCAAAGCTTCAAGTTGCAATGGCTAGAGATTCCATATATTTAGGCTCAAATGAAGGATACCAATTTGTCTATGGCCCGCAAGCAGGGATATGCTTTGTCAGACATCCAAAAATAAATGTTAAGAACTAGAAAGAGAAAATTGAAATATGAATTGGAAAGAATACGTGTGGCCATAGAAAACTCATTCGAAACAAGAGAAAAATGAAGAATTTTCCTTTTGTCGCAGTAGGTGGGCTACACGAGTGCTGGAAAAACTTCTCTGATCAAAGCTCTGAATAACGAGCAAACTATGCCACCTCAAGATCAACTATTTACCACTCTTGGCTTATTGCCTTGCAATCATGGACACTGTTAGATCTGCCAACGGACTTTGCTTGAATGCTTCATTGCAACTTTGGAAGATGCCATAATGGCTCTAAATATTCACATGACTGTATGCCGCTCCATTTGAACACAGTTTCTTTATTTTTCCATTTCAGGATGTTATAATCCATGTCCAAGATTTGTCGCACGAAAGATGGATAGAGCAGCACGTTGAAAAACCACTAAAATCTTTGACTGCGAAACTTTCTCACATATAGATAATTTTAAAATGCCGCCGATTTATCAATGTCGGGAACAAAATCGATCTTGTTGAAGATATACGTAGAGAAATTGATTGATAATTTAAAACTAGTATAATATAAAACTTTCAATGGAATTCATGACTTAGTTGAAGATATCGAAAGAAAAGTCCGAAAGAAAAAAAAAACACCATGATAGTGAAGAATGGATGTTCTGACAAACAATGGTTGTAAAGGGTGTTTTTTTTTTAGATGTGTGGTTTTAAATCTGGCAATACTCTTTTCAAAGTTAGTCTTTTTGACAGCTGTCACTTGATTTATGCTCAGTTTTGTTTGGCATTTTATAATAAATAGACTTAACCCAGAACAACGTTTGTAAATTGTTCATATTTATTACCAAAATAATGGTTCGGATCGCATCGTACACATCGCTCGGTGCGTCCAGTATTCGGTCGATATAATCGCCCAGCAGAGTCGGTACCATGGATCGTTTTCGCACCTCATTTAGTCGTTTCGAGCGTAAGATTCTTCGGAGGATTTTTGGCCCTATCTGCGTTAACGGGCTTTGGAGGAGAAGGTTCAACCAAGAACTATACGAGCTGTACAGCGACATTGACCTGGTCAAAAAATACGCATATCACGTTTAAGATGACTAGGTCATCTAAAGCGAATGGACGACAATGCTCCGGCTCGCAGGGTCTTCGATTTCATCCCGAACTGTAGCGCCCCCTAAGTAAGTAAGTAGAATTTAAATGTTAAAAAAATACCTCTCTTGATAACGTATTATACCTATTAATATGTATATACAAAATATCAAAAACATAATATAATTTAATTAATTAATTAATTAGTACTGTCTACTATATATCTATCAAAAGCAAAATGTTCATTTTGTGTGTTTAGTTAAAATGCTCAAAAAATTAGAAAGCCGAAATTTCTAGAAAATTTGTACATACATACGTCCATCCAGCTGCTACTGAGCAAGCCACAAGCATTTGAAACGTATTTACACAAATATTGTTTGGGTTTGAACTTTAAAATCATTCGTTTCACGTGACAAAGCTGCTGTTTAAACTCTCAGAATTTGCTATTTTAATTTGGAAAACAGGCGGACCTAAACCTGAAAAAAACAGACTGTGTAGTGAAAAACATTTTTGAAATTGAATTGTTCAAATATTTTCAATTTTCTATTTCCCGTTGCAGTTTATTTTTCTAGGCTAGAATTGAATAAAACCAAGAAATAAATCCATATCAACAGCTAAAATGGAAGTTAAGTTCCTCTTTCAAAACTAATCTTTCAAACTAATATTAAGGTTTTAAGAGGATTTTATATCTCACGTTGAATATTATTAAAAACGCTGATAGTTACTAATATTTTGTTATTCAATGAAAAGAATTTTGTTTGTTTAACCTTTTGGAATGTCTGATAAAATTATTTTAATAACTCAACAACTTCAGAGTTAAAAATAATTTGTACTAAAGAATTTAGAGGATGAAAACATCCTATGCATCATTCCTACATTTGATGAATATGGAACACCTGGAAGTTATTCCATACATCCCGGTTGAAGTTTGACTGAGCCATTCTTTCAATGTAAGCAAGGTCTGCAACGTTGTCTTCTATGTACGATGAAAAGAATTGCATTCCCATTGGTTCCCAATCGCTCATAATAGCGAGGTTCCCAGCTTTATTTTCAGGCATTAAAATAGAAACGAAAACTAAAGGCGAAACAAGTTTCTAATAACCTGTTGTTCTTTCGGTATAGTTAACGATCCTTCATGCAACCTGAATTTCAAAATGAAGATTTTTGTAACCTAAAACCTTTCACAGATCACAGTTGTATACTAAAACTAATAAAATATTAAAGAGCCGCATACATTTTCAGATTTTTTTTATTATTTTTTCTAAATGCTCCGGAACACATCATACCCGATCTCTCCAGCATCAGCGAATTGTGTGTAAAGTGCATTTCCAGCAGCTTCACAAATTTGAACAGCAGCCAGAATCCCCTTATCAACAGCCAATCCTCCTATTTTAATACTATTGATGGCAATTTCTTCAGCATATTCCAGATCATTATATGCAGTAACTCTGCCATGTTCAACTTCAAAGACAGCAGGAAGAAGTCCATCGATTGCTACCTTACCAGCTACTCGTCCAGCAGCTCCCAACCCTAAAAATGCATCAGCTGTTGAACTAATTATTTCATCTTTGGCTGCTTGAATGCCCTTTATTACAGCAATTACTGCTGCCTCAGTGTCTTTAGCAGCTAGTTTTCCAGCCTCATGTATAGCTTTCTTAGCAATTGTTATGGCATCAGCAGTTCCCAAAACTGTCGAAAGAAGTCCTTTATTAATGAGAACCGCTCCATCAATTGCAGTCTTCTTATGCAAGTCACGTAATGCCGATTTTAACCCATTATTAAGTCTAGCTATGACATCTAGTGCCCCACGACTGTCAATGGAAATTTGATTTCTTAATGAGTCTAAAATTTCTGGCATCAAAACCTCTTTATTGATGCCTTTCGAAGCACGACTAGCTTCCTTCAATCCCTCACATGCTTCATTAGCACTTCTGAATAGATAACGGTATACAGATATTTCCGTAGCTTCAACAGTTTCATGGACACTTTTGAGTGATTCCTTAGTTCCAAGTCCTCCTGCTCGTATTCCTAAAGTTGCAATCTTCTTAGCCATATCAAGCATTTGAAGTTCTGCAGTTCCTGCCTTTTGTATTGAAATGATTGCATTTCTTAGTCCATTTAAAGCTGCATTGCCAACAATGCTAAGGGCAAATCCTTGGGCGTCGAATATAGGCACACCAGTAGCAAATACCATATCGGTGCCGAAATCAAATCCTTTTTCGATAGCACGTACCGCAGCTTCGGGTTCCTTCGCAGATAAATTCCTAGCAACAGCAAGCAGGTTATCTATTTTGCTGCCAATAGCTGCTACCAGCTTTATTACAGAAATAACAGCATCGATACTTGAATCCACTGCCAATGAATTGGCTCCATCAGCCTTGCATTGTACACTCAATTCTTGAACAGCTTGAATTGTTGCCTTAGCAGCAGTATCTGTACTTGCTGTGATAAATTTTTCTAGAACATCCTGAAATCCTTGACTAGTCAAGTACTTTTCTTCTGCCACTTCTTTACTCAAGGCCAGAGTCATATTGGCTTCTGAATATCCATTAAAACAGAAGAGGGCTGCTATTGAAAACAACAAAAAACTTTGTTCGAGGTTCATTTCGAAAGAATTACTTAACGGAAGATAATGAACCTATAACCGTACTAATTCAAGCAATACTAATGAAATTTGGTTTTAAATGTTTGCCTTTTATACACAAACTTGGTGTTAACAAAAATAAATAATGTTTGCCTTTCGTCTGTTTACAAATATAATGCTTTTTATAGAATTTCATTAGCCTCACTCATAACTTACTTTTGAATGTTTTTTTTACCTTTTCGATCTGTACGCATGAAATCATATATTGGGTTGAAAGGTAGGATTGATTGTCCCAAAATAGAGATTATATATTGTAAAATAAAATACTTTAAATAATTAAAAAGTTTCTGATTCTTTGAAACATTTGCAGTGTCAACCCGCTTATGACTTTGGATATGATGAAATGGAGCAACGTAGTTACGCCAAAGCCAATTAGTGAAAAAGTATATATTCTCCCAAACAAACTATTAAAAAAACCCTCTAGTTCTACGGACTTTTCGTTCGTAAACGTGATTCACCGCCCGTCTTGATTTATTTTGTTTTGTGTTTTTTTGGCAAAGCTATCCGTAGCGAAGTTGGATTTTACACACATTACAAATACAACAACCACTGTCCGATAAAAACATTTAGTTGCCGATAAAAGTAGATGTTTAATTTGATTGGGGATAGAATGTTTGACAAACAAAGATTTCATTCACAATAGATCATTTAAGACTTGTATAATGCATTTCCGTGTATCTGAAAGGCTTCGTTCATAGAGTAGATTATGGGGTTCTCGAATAAGGACTTGACAACTGTCAAAAACTTTATTATCGGCTTGAAGTACAATCAAAAAATGTATGAATGGAATTGAAATTAATTCGTTCATATGGCAACCGCCGGCACGTTTGCAGTGATCGATTCGTTGGACCCAATTTTCGATTACTCGGCCACACACTTTGGCCGAAACGGCCGCTATTTTGCGTTCAATGTTGGCTCTGAGCTCTTCCAATATCGTCGGCTTGTTGGCATTAATCAATGATTTGACGTAGCCCCAAAGAAAATAGCCTAGAGGCGGCCAATCGGCTGGCCAATTTCTTGAGATAAGACGCTCATCAAACTTACTCTTCAATAAATCGATTGTAAGGTGTGTTGTGTGGCTTGTGGCTCCAACTTGTTGAAACCACATTTCGTCCAAGTCCATATCTTCCAATTCAGGCCAAAAATAATTGGTAATCATGGCGCGATAACGCTGACCATTCACAGTAACGTGACGATCGATGATTAAAATATTGAGTTTACTGAATAAATTTACAATGACAGTTCGATGATTATTGAAAGGGAGCGTTCTCAAAAATAAATTCAAAGTTGTCAAGTCCCTAATGGAACTCAATTAATCAAGATTATAGGAAGTAGAAGAAATCACAAAAAATATTAAGTTCCTTCAGGACATGTAAATATTTTTTGCCTTAAATTTTGCTCGTGTAAAAAAATTGCAGGTCTTTCTGGCTTGTTTAAACTTCTTACGATTTTCCTCAGAACTTACTTCTCTCACCCTGATAGCCTCTTTTAGGGGCAGGTGTAAGCTTTTGTTTTCTCGATTGAAATTTTTGCATTCAGTAGTAATCGAATAGTTTTTTTATTTGTTAGTTGTTTTTGTGTGTTTATCATAGGCTTCCTTATTTATTCTGTGTGCTTTTATGATGATGAAATGCTTTAAAATACGTAGGTATGTATGTAAGTTTTCACCTTCTTTTATTTGACTACTGGCTAGGGCTTAGCCGAGCAATATAAAATAAAATTCTGGCGAAAATATTAAACAAATGAATTTTTTATGAAATCAAAAAAAAACTATTCAAAACGTTTTTTTAGAAAAAATGTTGTAAACCATCTTATTTCTTTTGCTGTTTTCTATTTTATGAATTTTTCATTGTTCGACCAGTTTTTTTCAAAAAAATGTTTTTTTTTTTTGAAAAACTTCGAAAACATATTTTAAATTTTTTTTGAGTATGTCAATTTAAAGAAATCTATAGTTTATACTAGGAGAAAAATTTAAAAAAAAATCTATAGATCTGTTTTTAAAATATTCAAAAAACAAAATATTTTTTTTTTAATTATTAAAAAGTAAAAAAAAAATGTTTTTGAAAATTTTAATAAGCAATATTTCTTAAATCATAAAACACTATAAATTTCATCAAAATCTGTCAATTAGTTAACGAGAAAGTCTGATTTTAAAAATACCGGTCATATGGGAGGTACCGTTATAAAACTTTTTCTGAAAAATCCATTAAAACTTAAAGATAGATTTTCCATAGAAAACACCATTCAGAAAGTTTTATCAAAATCGTAGGAGCCGTTTTCGAGAAAAATAAGTTTTTCATTAAAAGTTCTGTGGCAGGTACCGTTAGTTTTGGAGCTATGCCAATTCGAAAAACTGTCGTGTAGAGTACTCTAAGAATACTATACCAAGTTTGAATCAAATCGGCCCAACCGATTAGGCTGTAGGAATCGATACAGACAGACAGACAGACAGACGGAATTTCCGGACCCACTTTTTTTATTTTATTTTTTTAAATTTTTTTTACGAATGAATAACTTGCCTTATAGTCCCTATAAATCGCAAATAAAAAAGCAACGGGTAAATTAATAAACGTGATATACCGAAAAGTCAGCCTTTTTACGTGGACTTATTGCAAAATTTCTACTAATCGACGTCCATCGAAGATGATGGATAAGTCAAGGAATAAAAAGCAGATGGGTCAAATTTATTCTAAAATGAATCAATAATGTGAGCTTTGGTATTGTTTTATTCATACAAAAAAAAATCCAAGTTTGAGAAGGTTGGTGAAAATAATATTACTGAACGAACAGGCATCTTACTTATTGTAGTACATTTTCTTAAGGGATTCAACAAACAAACTAGATATATGCAGTGTACATATATACAAATCCTCTTTCAGTTGTTATAAAAAATATTCAATACACAAACCACACATTATGCTTAGGCCGTTCGGCGGAAAGGGAGCATGAGTCATGCTTTTTCATGTGTGCAGCCGGTATCATCGATTTATAAGACGTTATCACGTCAAAAAAAAATATTTTAAATATGTCCAAAAAAATTGATCTTTTATTTAAAAGTATTGAGCAGTCAAACCATGGTAGTATATACACTGCCTATAGTACTATCATGAAGCATCATTTTTTTAGTTCTGAATCAAGTCGCAATGTGGCGTGCTGAAATTACCAATTGGTGTAAATATAGAATAAGTACAGACAACAAAAGTGTATTAAATACTGGTAAAATATCGGTTAAGGTTCTCGTCTTCACTATTTACAGTTAGTTTCGAATCAACCAGGAAGATGGCCAGACGAAAAATTACCACCATGAGAGTACTATAGAAAATGTATATACAATGCTAATTATTTGCCATCGGTATTGCAGTGTATATACAATGTAATTAGTAGATAATATGAAAAGTAGTGGTCCCAAATAAATCCCTTGAGTAAGACCCGATATGACATTAATGTATATGGAGGTGCATTCATCTATTTTTTACAAGTTGCTTTCAGTTTGGTAAATAGCCGGAATCCAAATAAGTCCTTTGAATAGTTTCTAAGCCAAAGGAAATTGTTGGTTTGTAGTTGCAGTTGAGTGTCACGTTATATGACGTTTGCGTGATTTTTTTACTTGCGATTTATAGGGACTATAAGGCAAGTTATGCATTCGTAAAAAAAAAAAAAAATTCTAACAATCAAACATGCTATTACGATGATAGAGAAGTCAAAAAAAGTGGTTCCGGAAATTCCGTCCGTCTGTCTGTCTGTCTGTCTGCCTGTCTGTCTGTCTGTCCGTATCGATATCTACAGCCCAAACGGTTGGGCCGATTTGATTCAAACTTGGTATATAGTATTTTTAGAGTGCTCTACCTGACAGTTTTTGGAATTGGCATTCTAGCTCTAAAAGTAACGGTACCTGCCATGTAACTTTTAATGAAAAACTTATTTTTCTCGAAAACGGCTCCTACGATTTTGATAAAACTTTCAGAATGATGTTTTCTGTGCAAAATCTATCTTCTAATTTTAATGGATTTTTCAGAAAAAGTTTTATAACGGTACCTCCCATATGACCGGTTTTGTAAAATCAGACTTTCTCGTTAATTAATTAACGGATTTTGATGAAATTTTCAAAATATGTAGAACTTTATGATTTAAATAATATTGTTTTTTTTAAATTTTCGAAAACATTTTTTTTTAATTTTTAATATTTTTTTTAAAAAAATATTTTGTTTTTTGAATATTTTGAAAACGGTTTAATAGATTTTTTTTTTTAAATTTTTCTCCTAGTATAAGCTTTAGATTTCTTTGAATTGACATACTCAAAAAAAATTTAAAATATGTTTTCGAAAAGTTTTTCAAAAAAAACATTTTTTTGAAAAAACTGGTCGAACGATTTTGAAATGAAAAATTCATAAAATATAAAACAGCAAAAGACATAAAATGGCTTACAACATTTTTTTCCAAAATACGTTATGAATAGGGTTTTTTTGATTTCATAAAAATTTTTCCTCCAAATTTTATTTCATATTGCTCGGCTAAGCCCTAGCCATTAGTCAAATAAAAGTTACATACCTACGTATTTTAAAGGATTTCATCATCATAAAAGCACACAGAATAAATAATGAGCCTATGATAAACACACAAAAACAACTAACAAATAAAAAGAATTATTTGATCGAGAAAACAAAAGTTTACACCTTCCTATAAATAAACAGTGCCCCGTGGCTTAGTGGTTAGTGTGTCGGACTGCTAAGCAAATAAGCCTGGGTTCAAATCCAGCTAATAGCCACCTTTTTTCTGGAGTACTGCCTCTTGCGAGGAACTGACAAAACCTCCAAGAGTAAAATTTGTCTCGAAAAAGTGCATCTCATCTAGCCGTTCGGACTCGGCGGTAAATTGTAGGTCCCTTCCATTCTTGCAGATTAACAACACACACACAGGAATGGTTGAGAGTATAAGTCACTAGGCCTTGGCTCCTTAATGAGCTGTCGCCCCAATAAATTTATTTATTTATTTATAAATAAACAAAACCACTGTGTTAACTTTTAATATTGTCTCTTTACAAACTCGTTTAACAGTAGTTAGAACGTGTATCTTATATTTAGTACCTACCTTCCTTCCAACCTTATTATAGGTAAATAATATCCTTAATAAATTCCATTAATACCTACCCACATCATACGTTTATCGATCCATCAAACAAATTTTAATTAATTTGATTTCAAAAAGTAAATTATTGTTATTGGGACCTATATAGGTCCCTATACCTAGCATTATTGCCCTACTGCTGATTCCCACGAATCTTTATGCCAGTTGTTCAATTTTTTCCATACCAAAACGAAAATTAAACTGAAAAAAGTCCGTTATATCTTTCTATTAGCAAATTATATTATAAGCACTAAACAACAAGTGGAAAGATAATACACTAAAAAACTGCAAAAGCTAACAATCCTATATATTTATGTGTTTATCCCTCTATCGTGACGCATGTTCGTTCGAGCTTCAAACCACAACGATTCTAAGAAGTTGCACGTCAAAAAAACATTAACATTAAATCTTTGTCAAAAAGACGCCTGTACCTAAAAAGGATTAGCACACGGGAGCAAGTACGTGCGACCCAGTCGTGCCTTTTATTATGAACGAAGTGGTTGGTTATTAAGGTGAAATTAATCCAAGTAATGGTGAAAACAGATGTGCAGTTGTTTCCGTGCAGTCAAAATAATTTACACAGGCTCATATGGGACCGACCAAGCCAGTTCCTGCAGGGGTTGCAGTGACTGCACGATGTCTCTGTTTCTAAATTGGCTGCCTAGTTTCATTGTAGCAACAACTACAAACGAAAAAAAATTGTAAATAAAAGGTATCTGGCATTACTGATATATACCACACTTGTTAATCAGCGTTACCACTGTGACACTTTTGCCACCACTTTTAAGAAAACACTACATCATAGTTTTTTATGGTAATATTATGTATTTCGTGCACTTACATTAATGCGATATTTAAAAAATCGATTTTTTGTCGTATTTGTTGGAATTTTTATTCTCTAAATTCAATATTCACACAATATTCGCACATCTGTTTAGGGCATAAGTCGTCGGGCAAAAACTTAACAAGAATCCTGCTGGAGTTTTGCCAGTGACAGTTGATGATGTTGTAACCCTGCCAGTTTTATTTCGTCTTAGATAAACCTTGGTAATACATACCATTCTTTCTGTCTGTTCATTGGTAGATTGATGAAGATAGTTGATTGCACAACTAGTGTTTGTAAGTAGATACTAATTAGAATTCTAGCCACTTCAAACATGGTTCTATCAGATTAAAAATGTCCTGCTAAGAGAGATTCCAACAAGTTGAAACATTGAACTCCGCTTTTTTTATTATATTTCTTAAAATTTAGAATAAATAAAAACATGCGGCGAAATATTTTTGAATGAAGAAAACAATGTTCATGTACTAATAATTTCAGCCAAAATATTTTACCATTGTTTCACAAGACAATTAATTTCAACAAATTAACAAACAAATAACAGGTTAAGAATGATTTTTTTATAACAAGCTATCCAAGAACTTGGAAAGCAAGACTGATGGAGCAATGGATAAGGCAGATCCATGGGCATTATGAATTCGAAAACCGGCAATAATATAAGGTGTATGTTTTGCGAAAAATAGCACTTCCGATACCTGTTCTCCCCAATTAGCTTAAAGCTTGGTAAACTTCTTTTTTGGTTCTTTCTTGAAATAAAAAGGACTTATAGGTAGACTTTTTTTCCAAGTTATAATTGTTCTAATTCAAACTTGCTCAGTATTTTGAATCTTCGATTCAAAGAGAATTACTTGTCAGGTTAAGAGAAGAAAACAAAAGCGCTGCTAAAAAGCATTTCTTAATAATAGCTTAAAAAAATGTATAAAGGTACTTAAAAAATAGGTAACAAGAAAAGAATAGTTTGAAATGGCCTTAAGTTGCTCCCATGGGGACCACTGTAAATAGCACAGCAACTCAAATATGAACTGTGTGCAGTTAAACACAATCATTTTATTAACTTATTTACTTTGGTTCACTTAAAAGCTACAACTAACACTTAAAACATAATCTGCTGACTGTTTTTAACTTACAAACTTCGCAACATCTCAAATCCAATATCCCCGCCATCAGCGAATTGTGTGTACAATGCATTGCCAGCAGCTTCACAAATTTGTGTGGCAGTAATGATACCTTGAACAGCAGCTAAACCTCCAGTTCTCAGTCCATTGATTGCTATCTTGCCAGCATATTCCAAGTCAATGAATGATGTAACGCTACCATGTTCGATTTCAATGATGGCAGGAATAAGCCCTTCAATCGCCTTCTTGCCAGCTATTTGCCCAGCAGCACCCAATCCTAAATATCCACCAGCTGATCCGCTAACAACTTCATCCTGGGCCATTTGAATTCCCTTTTGCACAATAGCTACTGCAGCATCAGTGTCTGGACTAGCAAGACTTCCTGCCTCCTTAAGAGCTTTCTTTGCATCAGAAATCGCGTCTGCAGTTTCCTTGATTGTCGAAATAAGTCCTTCTTTCATTATGTTAGCGGCATTGACTAAAGGTTTCTTCGTCAAAATCTTTAAAGCCGACTTAGTTCCGTTGTTAAGTCTGGCTATGGCAGCTATACCAATGGGACTTTCAATCGAAATCTGTGTCTTCAGACTATTGACAATTCCTGCTTCAATATTGAGAGGATTTATTTTTCTCAATCCAGCAAAACGTAAACCCTCGCATGCTTGCCTAGCGGCGTTAAAGAAATGTAAGTAAATTGCGATTCCCTTGAACTCAATAACTGCATGAGCTGCTTTGAGTGCCTCCTCAGCGGCATGTCCACCTGCTTTGATGCCAAGAGCTGCTATTTCTTCCGCTATGTCGAGAGTTTCAAGAGCTGTAGTACCAGCTTTTTGGATTGAAATTATGGCATTCTTTAATCCCTTGAGAGCCGCTTCTCCAGCAATGGCTAACACTGTAGCCCTTGTGTGCTGCTCCTGCCACCAGTCTGCTTGCAGCGATAATACCTTCCATAGATGCATCCACTGCCAAAGGGTTGGCTCCATCAGCTTTGCATTGTGAACTGACCTGTCGAATAGCGTCGATGGTAGCTCGAACAGCTAAGTCATTCTTATCTGTACCTGTCATAATTATTTTGTCCAACATATCCTGGAAACCTTGACTGGTCACGTATTTTTCTTCTACATATGTCGCTTCACATGTTTTTATAATTTAAAAAATGTGTAGTTAATAATAAACTAGCAATTAAGAAAAATGTATGTTTACCCTTTGAGGAGTAAAATTTTAAACAAACAACGTCACATCCATTCCGCGCTTAGGATACAACCAATTTCAGCAATTCAGCAATACAAGCATTGTATAAAAACTTTTCTTTCTGCCACATCACTCATTGCATTCATTTTCTTCTAATTGTTGAGAATTTAAGAATTAAGAGAAAGCTAGAGCTACTCTAATAAAATACTTTTAAAACGTGTCTATCTTTTAACTATTTGAACCTACACGTCTAACTTGAGATATTTGAAGCAGAGCAGAGCAACACTGCAACGAATCTTACTAAAAAATATCTCTTAATGAAGCAACACATTAAATGATTAGTTCAGGTGGTTGTCTTATTACTCTGTATTGCATTTCAAGACTCTTGATAGGCAACTTTCGAAAAACTGATTTCAACACAAGATGCATGCCCCTGAGTCCTTATAGATGGTGACAGTTTTGTAAATTTCCTAGGCTTTGCTTCCCAATAGTTGCACCTAACCCAGCGAAGAAGCCCCAGAAATCACAGTTGAAAAAGTTTATGCTGCACGTACTTGCTCTTATGTCTATGTTCCTAATTATATTGGAAGGCAAGATCTTTGACAAAAACAAATAACATTTACGTTGAAAGTAACAAAGTCTGAACTTATAAAAACTATAAAAACCACAATACTTATCTAAGTGCTTCCTTTTATTGGTGTCTGCCGCTCTTCTCGGATTGCTGGTGAAACAATCCGAAGCTGGTTTAATTGGTGGTGCTGTTAGTGCAATTGATGACACTGTTTCCCAGAGATACGCAAATTTGAACTAGCAATTCGAAAGTAAAGTGAATATTGCTGGAGATGGAAATCTTGTTATCAATATGGCTCAAAAGGGACTTGTTGACCTAGAAGCTTCAGCAGCACTTCATACTAGAGACGGACCCGTTGGAGAAGCCATCGGAATCTTGAAGAACGGTTGGGAGCTTACATTGAAATTGGTTGCCGATGCTTTCGATGAGGCTTTTTATTTCGTTGATAAGGTACTAAGTCAATCAAATGATAACAAAGAAGCTGCTTTAATGATTATCATCAAGGGCATAAATATTATCAAAAAGGATATTTATCACTTCAGTGCTCCGGTGCAATCTTCTTTGGGATCAGCTCACGCAGTGGCTAAATTGGCAGACAAGGCAGGTCTTAAAGATGCTATTGGTACAATCCAGGACTGTGGTACCGAACTGTTTGATGCCTTAGAAGTTGCTGAGTTCTTTGCCATTCAAGGTGTTAATGCCGATGATAAGGATGTTAAAGAAAAGTGCCGTAAAGCTGCTCATTCTTTCATTTTTCATCTTGTCGGCGGCTTTTACTGCTAACGAATTTTTAACGGCCGGAGCTAAGGGTGCAATAGAATATCTTGCCGATGCTGATGCAGCATCAATTGTTTGAGCCGAACCTATTGAAAATATAATCTCGGAGAAGGCCAAGCAGGCTGCTGCAGCTGATTCTGATACCGTTGAAGCTACTGCTGCACTTAATGCCGATTTCGAAGATGCCATTAAGAGGGGTATTAGCGCTCCTATTTTGAAAATCGTCAAAGAAGGTCTTAAGTACATCGATAATTGCGCATGGAGTGTGGCCATATCTTACGATGCCCTTGCTCAAGCAAAGGTTTTGGCTAAATCGGATTTTCAAACAGCTATCAGTGCTTTTAGAAAAGGAATTGAAGCTGCCAAGTCGGTTCTGATTTATGGCAGTGTCAAGGCATATGAAGGACTTGGAGCTGCTGGTAGAATTTCTGGGCAAATTAACGGTTTCCTAGATGCTGTTGAAATTGTTGAACAGAGCCAAATCGAAGGTACTAAGGGAATGGATGTTTCTGAGAAACTAGCAGTAACTGCAATTAAAACAGGAGGATCAGTATTGGAGAAGTCACTTGACTCGGTACATACTGTTCTTGAGGCTGTAGAAGCTATCATTTTCGATCAACTGCATGAAACCAGGAATATGGCACTCAAAGTGCCTTTGAAGGTCTAAATTTTGTTGGTGTATAAATAACCTTAGTTCTGCTTATTTGAAATTTTAGTTTTAGTTTTCTTGTTAAATGTAATTTTTTATTTTGTGTTTTCGAATATTAATTAAATTAAAATTAATATTGTTAAAGTCTTGTTTTTGTGCAATTGGATGAAATCTTTCATTAATAGCGTGAATTGAAACATTGAGGCTTTTGTTAGTTGCGACGTGGTACTATTTGATTCGCCGGCATTCTGGCCAACGTCTTTATAGGAGAACACACACGTGTGAAGACTCGAAGCCGATACAACAAAAACAACAACAAACAAAACCACCAGAAGCAGCTTCAGGAAAAAAAGCAAAAAAGAATCACCAAAAGCAAGACAGGCTTCGAAAGTTAGAATTTCAATTTAAGAGGAGAACAGTGCAATGCTTAAGTGCAGCCTTATTTGGATTTCATTATTGACAGTGTTAAGATCCTTATAAAACAAGAAGGATATCACATATTGCCTAAGGTGTCTCGCTTTACCATCCAATATTATGTCATTTCTGTTTCAAGCCCAAGCTTAGTTTATTAGAAGCAGTTTCTTCAAATAAAAGTCTTTGATTCGAAGAGAATTGCTTGTCAAGTTAAGAGAAGAAAACAAAACTAACGTTCAAAAGACATTTTGAATGTTTGTAAAGGCTGGAAAAAGAAAGAATACTTTGAAAAGAGATGGAAATTATTTTGAAAATATATCTAATATTGGCATACCTTATGTTCCTTCTATGAGGAACTTTCAACTGTTCATAAACTTAAAAGATGATGGTCCCTGATAACAGATATTTTGTACAAACAATTATATATGACAAAAACAAATTGTTTTATTAACTAATTTACATTTGATCACTTAATAGCTACAACCTACAACTAACACTTAAAACATAATCTGCCTGTTTTTTTCTAACTTACAAATTTCGCAAAACCTCAAATCCAATATCCCCGCCATCAGCGAATTGTGTGTACAATGCATTTCCAGCAGCTTCACAAATTAGTGAGGCAGTAATGATACTTTGAACAGCTGCCAAACCTCCAGTTCTCAGTCCATTGGTTGCTATCTTCCCAGCATATTCCAAGTCAACGAATGACGTAACTCTACCATGTTCGATTTCAAGGACGGCAGGAATAAGCCCTTCAATCGCCTTCTTGCCAGCTATTTGCCCAGCAGCACCCAATCCCAAATATCCACCAGCTGAGCCGCTAACAACTTCATCCTGGGCCGCTTGAATTCCCTTCTGCACAATAGCTACTGCAGCATCAGTGTCTAGCTTAGCAAGATTACCTGCTTTCTTAAGAGCTTTCTTTGCAACTGAAATGGCATCTGCAGTTTCTGTGATGGTAGAGATAAGTCCTTCTTTCATAATGTGTGCGGCATGTATTGCAGGTTTCTTGAACAAAACCTTCAATGCCGACTTAATACCATTATTAAGTCTAGCTATGGCAGCTATTCCAGTTCGACTGTCAATTGAAGTCCTCGTCTTCAGACTATTGACAATTCCTGCTTCAATATTGAGAGGATTTATTTTTCTCAATCCAGCAAAACGTAAACCCTCGCATGCTTGCTTAGCGGCGTTAAAGAAATGTACATAAACTGCTATTCCATTGCTTTCGATAGTTGCACGAGCTGCTTTGAGTGCCTCCTCAGCGGCATGTCCACCTGCTTTGATGCCAAGAGCTGCTATTTCTTCGGCCATGTCGAGAGCTTCAAGTGCTGTAGTACCTGCTTTTTGAATTGAAATTATGGCATTCTTTAATCCTTTAAGGGCCGCTCCTCCAGCAATGGCTAAGGCAGATCCTTGGGCATCATGAATTGGAACACCGGCGACGAAAATTAAATCAATATCTGTATTCAATCCCTTTCTGATTTCGTATATAGCAGCTTCTTGATTCGTGGCTGCCAATTTCGATGCCGCATCAATAACACTGTTGGCCTTGTGTGTTGATCCTGCCACTAGTCTGCTTGCAGCGATAATACCCTCAATAGATGCATCCACTGCCAGAGGGTTGGCTCCATCAGCCTTGCATTGCGAACTAACCTGTCGAATAGCATCGATGGTAGCTCGAACAGCTAAGTCATTCTTATCTGTACCTGTCATAATTATTTTGTCCAACATATCCTGGAAACCTTGACTGGTCACGTATTTTTCTTCTCGCACTGCCTCACTCAACGCCAATGTCATGTTTGCCTGCGAATACCTGGCAAAACACAAAATGACAGCCGCTAATAGCAAAAACTTATTTGGTGAGCGGTTCATTGTGCAACGATGGCGAACCTTGAAAACTCAAATTCAAAATTTTGGCAACAATTACAAAACTAACGAAATGAAATTTATTTTTCGCCTTTTATACCCAAGTTTTGGGATAAAAATAACTTTTCAACTGTCGTGGTGTTTGTTGAGTTGTTAAAATTAATTGCCTTGAGAAATATATATTTAAGTATGTATTTTAACTCTGATCACTTTGAAGCCAAAACATTCTTTTTTTTTCCAAAATAGGTCGCTACATATGTTTTCAAAAATATTAAAAAAAAAAACAACGCAGATAGATTTATCTTAACCCCTTGAGGAGTAAACTTTTAAATCAAACAACGTCACAATGCACGCACAGTATAACAACGCTTTTTCATCTACCAATCCATTAATTTTCTACTGGTTGTCCGTCAATCGAAGTTAAGAATTAAGAGAAGCTATTTAGTAGCAGAGCAGAGCAACACTGCAACGAATCTTACTAACTAATGTCTCTAAATCAAGCATCACATTACATAATTGAGTTTTGTATTGGAAGTGAGAAAAATATTTTTTTTCTAATTTTAACAAAACTTTTAGCAAACGACGTCTAGCGCAAATAAACCCAACTTCTGAATCAAAAGTTGGTCTCAGTCTTAAAATAATCCAAAACAGGCTAGCTTGCGGTCTTGATAGACAATGTTCGTATATCCGATTTCCACACTTAGAGCATGCACTTTATGTTTAGAGATGGCGATTGTATTGTAAAAGATATTTTAAACGACAATTTCCTTGGCTGTTGGAAACAACCGTTGGTATAGTTCGTTAATATAAAGAAAATAGCAAAGGCCTTAAAATAGAACCTTGCGGTACTCCACAAGGTATAGCTATTGATTGTTAGCAGTTAGTTATATTTGTCCGTTAAGAAAGAATGGAGGAGGATGAAAAATAGAAACTGTAACTGTTTATTGCAAAGCATAGTATGACCAACGGTAGGGTTTCCAGAACATCTCTTTCAAAGAGAAAATGTTCTCTTTTTCAGTTCAGTTCTATTTTGTATGCTCTTTTTTTATAAAATTCTTTTTTTTCCTCTTTGTCTATCTTCCTCTACAAAATTTCTAGTATCAAACTAATTTGTTTTTCATTACTTAAATTTTTAAATTTCAACATAAAAAACCAATGATCTTTTTTGATATAAAACTACATTAACACGTTTAAAAAGAGTTTCAAGAGTAGAAAGTCAAATCCTTATTAATAAAATGGTGTTTTTTTTTTAGAGGTATAGAACTTCCAAAAGGGATAACTGTCATACCAGCTGTCATACTAATGAAGTGTGTTTGAAATTTTTCCCAATATAATTATGGCAAATCATCATGCAAAGACCTACACCATAGCAACGCGGTCTCTGCCAGTGCAATACTTGAAAAAGTTTGAGGAAAGATCTTGGCCTTAATCCATATACGATCCAAGTGGTGATAGAATTAAAGACAGAGGACCACCAATTGCGTCTTGCGTTTAGTGAATAGGCTGAGAATCAACTAGAAATGGAACTAGATTTTTATCGTCAAATCATGATGAAGCTCATTTCTGGCTTAGCGGGTATATAAACAAGCTCATTTGTCATTTTTGGAGTGAGGTCCTCATTAGACTCTTGGGCTTCCATCACATCCCCAAAAAAATAACTGATTTGTGTTGTGCGGTTAACATGTTGAATTTAAATTTTATATTTAAATTCGAAACTGGTGCAAACATTACCGTAAATAGGGAACGCTATAGGCAAATGCTTCATAATTTGTGTATTCCTCATGACATTGGAGATCATTTGGAGGAGAAATGATTTCAACAAGATGACGATTTTGATTAGAACCAAATTTACGGGAAAAGTCTATTAAAGGTATACCTACCTTTCATGTAACTGTTTTTATATTTTAGACTTTCTCGGTAACGGCTCTTTGGATTTCTGTCAAATTTTATATTTGAGAAGATCTAGGTAGCCAAATTAATTCTGCATATCAACATTTTGAATAACTTTTTTTCTAATAAAAATTAATTTTTGAAATTTTAAATAAATATTTTTAAAAATAATCAAAAAAAATCATTTTAAATTTTACAATCACATGTATATTAATAAACTAAAAAATTGCATACCAAAATTTCAAAAAAAAAAAAGAATTTTTCAAAAAAAACTAAAAATGAAAAACAATCGGTCCTACAACTTTCGAAATATTTTTTTTTCATAAATTCTTTGTTATTTAAGACGTCAAACGGCGTACTTCATTTTTTCTAAAAAACCGTTAAGTATTGTGTACTTTTTATAAGTTCAAACTGTGTTAATTTCAACGTAAATGTTACTTGTTTCTGTCAAAGATCTTGCTTCTTAATGTAATTAGGCACATAAGAGCAAGTACGTGCGACCCAGTCGTGCCCATTTTTTCACTTAACATGGCAAAATCGTGAGATAAATTTATAAGGATCGCATAAATAAATTTCCATACAAATTTTTAATTTCCGACTGAGAGCTAAATGTCCGGCTAATATCCGTATAATATACATACATTAACCTAGTATATATAATATATATTATACGGATACTACCCAAACATGTAGCACTTCGTTATGCGTGCTAAATACATATTACAGACGTCAACGGCGACATCGTATTAACGTATACTTGGCTCCAGGAAATAACCCCCCAACAAAATAACCCTCCAAAATGGGATTTATTCAACAATGAAATAAGTCCCCATAAATTTGGGCTATAAACATCAGTGAGATAGATATTGGAGGATATGCTGCTCTCTGCATCCCTCCTGTCAGGGGTCACTTTGATTTTGCTTTATTTACTAGAAAACTGTAATTTTGCTGGTGATTTTCAAAGCAAGCCTCACCTTGCCTAGCTATTGTGGTTTTGAACAGAATAGTTGATAAAAATCGCGCGATTTTTGTGAACTATTCTGTTAAAAACCACAAAAGCTAGGCAATGTAAGGCTTGTTTTAAAAAAATTGCATTTACAGTTTTTTTAGTAAACTAACCAAAATGAAAGTAATCCCAGGCACGGGGTTCCAGGGAGAAACATGTCTTCTTTTACACATGTTAGTAATGTAATATTTATTATTAATTTAAAAGAAAAAGGTAACTTAACTAAAAAATCTCGTTTTACTTGGCTTGTTTTTAAATTTCTTCTTATTCTTCTTTTGGAATCAAATCTAGTTTGTTTATTAAAATAAACATTTTTTAAATGCGATTATAAACAAGAAACGATATTCAAAAAAGCGGGATTATAAAAAAAAGGATTATAAAAAGCGAGATATCGAACCCAATTCTTTGGGGATTTATTTCATATCTATTTGGGGGGTTATTTCATACGTTTTTGGGGAATTATTTCACAGTAGAATTTCGGGGGGTTATTTCATTTTCCGTTTGGGCGGTTATATCGTTGGGGGGTTATTTCCTGGACCCGTACATTTGGCATATTATAGATAGAACATTGACGTTTATTAAACATAAAAACGTAAATTATAAAATTCTTTCACTATTATTAATTAAATAGGTCTACAATATCCACTCAGTATATTTATGTCGACCTACACATATTATATACATATATACATGAGTTATATAAATGTATATAAGACCTTTTTGTTCTATCTGGGTGCCAACGGTATCAAATGCTCGTGAAAAATTCTTGCCTCACCTTCTCTTGGTGGTCACCGAGCAATGATTTGTGAATACCTGTATACCCTAAATTGCTAAGCTAAAATTGCGAGAGCTAGTCACCAAGGGTTGGCGAGCGGCTGGTTACATCTTCCGTAAAAAAACACTTCTCAGGAATGATATTATTACACGAAAAAAATCAACGGCGTTAATGCAATAAACGAATGGCTATGCACCTTGGCGTGAGAGGTAGGTTTAAAAGCCTCATAAATTTTCACGCACCAACTGAGAAATCCGAAGAAGACGAAAAAGGTTCCTACTAAGAACTTGTAGAAAGGACCCTCAATGCCAATGCCAATTAAAATTGTCAGTACAGGGCTTATGGGCGAGTTTTTTTTTCAAAACAGTGGCGCCGGTGTATATTACCACGACACTGAATTAAGAAAACTTCTACTGTAAAAAATTGAAAGCCACTTAAACGTACATGAATTCTGTGAATTTAAAAAAAAAAATCTTACACTCCACCATAACCGATCACCATCAACTTTGATGGAATAGAATAATGAATAATGATGGTTTACTCAATTCTACAGCTTAGCTTGAACCAAAGCACTATACCCATCTACCAAGTAATTATATAAACCTACCCTTTCTGTGGAATTAAAAAAGGTATTTCACCAACAGAGTAACCTTTTCGAATTGAAAACACTACTATATAGCTTTTTCATTGGTTTTTATCAATTGGGCTTTTTGGGCTTTCGATTTTGGAGCTTTTGTGAACAAATTTATACTCTGTCTAACAAAGATTGTCAGTACAACCCTTATAGGAGATCTTTTTCCAAACCCACACAGGCGGCTGCCAATCTGTTTACCAAAACTATTCCTTTGAAATCCACTATAAAACCACAGACTTACCACAGCATTGTTTTTTTTTTAAAGGATCGATAAAGGATCAAGTGTTGTCGTATGCTGTTTTTTTTTTTTTTGTTTTGGTTTGGGTAATGTAGTAGGTTCGAAGGATGGCGTAGACCAAAAAGCTCGAAGCCTTCGGGTGCCCAGAAGGCGTCGGACAGAAATCAGGATGTATTGAAGAAGTGATTGAACCAGCTGATGATGATGATTATACATCCTGAAGTACCCCAGGGCTCCGTTCTGTCTTACTATATTTCTCACTTTTTTTATAAATAATTTCCTGAACTACTTTGCTGACGAGGACGACAGTACACTTAGTTTTTTATATTCGTGTTTTAAATTAACATGCCTAACAAACTCTTTGAAGTTTTGTAACAGAATCTTCTCCTTTGAGGTGGCGATACTGTACTTTTTACTTTTAAGAGATTTTTATTTTAATATTAACTTATAACTATACTTACGACCTAGACAAAAATCTCAAAACTAGCTAAAACTATCAGCTTAATCAACTTACTGGCCCAATGCGGGCGCTCTAAATTAATCTTTAACTTAATTTAATTGCCTTTCGGCCTAAGGATAACTTAAATTTATCTTATCTATAACGGGTTTTATTTTTTACCCAGAAAAATAAAAAAGTAGGTAATCTTTATCACTTTCTTAATATATCTTAAACTACTTAAAAACTAACTTAAAATAAACTAAAAATAAATTTAAAATTACTTAAAATAAACCTAAAATACTTAAATCTAGAACAGCCACAAAGCTTTTTATAACTTTTACAATTTTTTTTTTCGTATTTTTGTATTTTTGTATATTTTTGTTGCTGCCGCCGCAACTGCCCTACCTAACTTAAAGGTAGGACATGTAGTCGGCCATAGGCGATATTTCGTCTATGACGACTGAAAATATTGGGTTTTAACTGAGCCACCAGAATTGGTGGACCTGATCACGGGCTTCCTTCCGATCCCGGTCGGGCACGGCCCTACTGAAACGGAGGCGCTCTGCTTCGCTCCCAGTGACTATGTCTCGGTCGTAGAGGAGCCGCCTATCGACTGTTCTGCGGCCGACGTGGTAGATCAACGGAACCGCCGATCTATCCTGAATCAGCCCTCGACTGTCAAGGTATACGAAAGCCTCGGGCCGGATAAAACCACTCGAACGTGTGCTTTCAAAATATTCATCTCTACAATAAAGTTTGCAGGTTGAGGTGCTTTTTGTGCGTACACTGCGATCACATATATTCGCTTCCCATGTTGGAGAGGAATGCATATTATGCAAGCTTCTAGCAACTCGAATCTTCGCACTTCACTATTATTTAAAACCTTATGATCAATACCTTTTC
Source organism: Platycheirus rosarum (assembly GCA_963971375.1). NCBI lineage: Eukaryota > Metazoa > Arthropoda > Insecta > Diptera > Syrphidae > Platycheirus > Platycheirus rosarum. Next base: position 116,655,837 of record OZ020509.1, on the reverse strand, counting down.
GTAAAAGGATAGCGACCCCGCCCCACGAGTGGAATTGGGCCGGTCCCTTCTTACGATATTGTAATTATTATGAGTCAGTTTGTGTTTCTTGTTTAGCTTGGTTTCGCTAGCCAAAAAGACATCTGGACTGTGATCATGCAACAATTGAAACAAATTTGCTCTACTTTCGGTCCTGATAAGTGAATTTACATTCACATCCAGGATTTTAAAGGGGTTCTCGTACAGCGTACGTTGCTCCCGTCTGGTTCTGACAGTCTTGACCCCACGAACTCGAGATCGTTCGTCGCTACACGACGGAGTTCGTTCAAAAGTGCTACCGTGTCAGTGGAGCTGTCAAGGTACTTTAAGAGGATCGTTTGAATTGTTTCCTCTTTCGGCGTGAAACTGTAATGTTCTTGTGCTGATCCACTGAGAAGCAGTGGATAGCATGTCTATCATTACTAAGCCGTTTAATTAAAAAATTATCGCCTATGGCGTCCCTACATATTATATCTCTAATGTTAATTTTATATGTGTTTTTGGGCGGCACCTTACCTTTTTTTTGTATTGGCTGCGATGGCTGTTGCTGCTGCATCTGCTGTTGTATCTGCTGATGTTGACTCTGCTGCTGTTGTCTCAGTTGCTGTTGTCTCTGCTGCTTCTAGTTTTGCTGCTGCTGCTGGTTCTGCTGCTGGTTCTGCTGCTGTTGTTGTGCATTTCTGGACGTCGATGGTTGATCCATCTTTACTTGCTGTAGCTGTTCTTTTTGCTGCTGTGGCTGTTGCTGTTTAGCAGACTGTTGTTTTCGCTGCTGCTGTGATTGTTGTTTCTGCAGCTGTGCTTGCTGCTGTTGCTGCTCAGCCGTCTGAAGGGCCTTAAGTTTGGCTGCCTCCTTTTGCTCTTTGGCGAGCCTTTCCTCCATCCTTCTTTTCTCTTGTTTAGCTCTGACCGCCAGGATCTTGCGCTAGAGCTCACTGATTTGTACTTTCTGATCATCTGACTCCGATGAGGAAGGCATTTCTTCTGTATGAGTGTTGTTGTTGTCTTCGGCAACTTGTGTGTCGTCTGGGGTACCTGTATAGTGCCCCTCCCAGATGCATACGTATGTTGGAAGCTGTGGTCGTTTTGGCTGGTCGCGCCTCTTCCTTTTCTCCAACTGGCTGTGCCAGATTCGCCCTTGTTGGTCTTTTTGTTATCAGGTTCAGCTGAACCTGTTGCCTTCTTCTTCTATTGACTGACGTCATTGAGATTGACGTCATCCGATGGCGCCATAATCTTATTTTCGGGTAATTTGCCACCTTCTAGGCTATTATTGTTTTGTGAAGTCCCCCAGGCTGGATTCGAACCTGGGTCCTTCTTCGCTGGCTGGGCTCGCCCAAGGATCTACAAATGTAGCTTTTAAAAAAGCTTTTTATTTGCAAATTGAAGCCAAATTAATTTTGGCTTTATTTAAAGCAAAAATAAAAACAAAATGAAAATAAGTTAATTGCCTTTTGGCAAAAAACTAATTATTAACTTTAATTACTTGGAAATACTACTACCACTTGTAAATAACACTTTTACACTGCGAAAGTCATCAACAAAGCCTTCACTCTTCCACAGTTGCTGATCGACTGGTGGTGATACTGTCCTTAACCACATAATGAACATTTTCTTACCCTTAATAGCTGTTTCCTTAATCCTTTTCGGAGACGACAAGACAACTGCTTATGCGGCTAGAAAATCAATTAAAAAAAATATTTACTAACTATGTAATGCTGGTATATTTTCGAGCCTAACTCAAATCTTCTTGTTGATTTATTGAAAACGAGTTCTAGAATTTAAACAGCAGGCCCTCACACGTGAAATCAATGATTTCGATTCCGAACAATAGGCATTTATGATTTATGTATTTTAGCCCAAAATAAAGCTTGAATATTTATTTTGTAACAGCTGGATGTATATTTGCATTTTTGAAAGTCAATTTGATCAATTGAATAAGGTAATCAAACAAACAACCAATATGTTGTTACAATACTAAAGAACTCTTTAGACAACTAAATTAAACAGGACAGCATCGACTTGTTAAATATAATCCTTAGCCCGATCGATTTGGTGTTAGAAAGACCTTCACGTACGTTTTGAATCTGCAGGAATGGAGGAGACCTTCAGCTATCCGCCGATTACAAAAGTACTGCTCTCAAAGACTTCTTCACAAGCATCAATATCTACCTCAAAAGCTTAGGATGACACAGGCGGGAGATCGAACAACTAGCCTCGAGTGCAAGTACGTACGACCCATTGGTGTAGTTTATTAATGTGATTGTCTATTCACCATAATTTTTCAACAATTTCCTGACCTTTTTTTTTTGCACCAGCAGATGTTTCTGGTTTGTTTTGTTTAAAAAAATACAAAAAGTGTAAATCTATAAATGAAGAATCTAAATTAAACAAACACATGTTTGCTTCGTGTTGTATAAAAGGTAGCCCAATCGAAACCATCAACCAGTTTTACTTGTCCCTTCGTCAAAGAGGAATAGAACAAAATGGGCTTCTCTAACCGCTTCCTATTGTTGGTGTCTGTCGCTTTTCTAGGATTACTGGTAAAACAGTCCGAAGCTGGTTTACCTGAAGGTGGTCTTAGTGCAATTCGTGACACTGTTGCCCAGAGATACGCAGCTTTGAACAAGCAATTCGATAGTAAAGCAAAAATTGGTGGTGATGGAAATCTTATTATCTCTTTAGCTCAGAAGGACATTGCTGACTTAGAAGCTTCAGCAGCACTTCATACTAGAGCAGGAATTATAGGAGAAGCCATCAGAATCTTGAAGAACGGTTGGGAGTATACAATTAAATTGGTTGCCGATGCTCTAGACGAGGCTTTTGATTTAATTGATAATGTCCTAAGTGAAAAAATTAATAACAAAGAAGCTGCCTTAAATGCCTTCACCAAGGGAATTAATATTATTAAAAAGGGCATTTATCACTCCGGTGCTCCAGTGCATGCTTCTTTAGGATCAGCTCAGTCGTTGGCTAAATACGCAGACAAGGGAGGTCTTAAATATGCTATCGGTACCATCCAGGAATGTGGTACAGAACTGTTTGAAGCCTTGCAAGTTGCTGAGTTCTTTGCTATTCAAGGTCTAAATGCCGATGATGAAGATGTCAAGGGAAAGTGCCGTAAAGCTGCCCATTCTGCTATTATGTCAGCTGCTTTAGCTGCTAACGATTTTTTAATGGCCGGAGCTGGGAGTGCAATGAAATATCTTGCCAATGCTAATGCAGCATCAATTGTTAAACACGAACCTGTTGAAAACATCATCTCGGAAAAGGCCAAGCAGGCTGCTGCAGCTGATTCTGATACAGTTGAAGCTATTGCTGCACTTAATGTCGAATTCGAAGATGCTATTAAGAAGGGTATTAGCGCTCCTATTTTAAAAGTTCTCAAGGAAGGTCTTCTTGAGTACATTGATCATTCTGCATGGAGTGTGGCTATATCTTACGACGCCCTTGCTCAAGCAAAGGTTTTGGCTAAATCGGATCCTCAAGCAGCTATCAGTGCTATTAGAAGCGGAATTGAATCTGCCAAGTCAGTTCTGATTTATGGCAGTGTCAAGGCATACGAAGGACTTGGAGCTGCTGGTAGACTTTCTGGACAAATTAATGGTTTCCAGGATGCTATTGAAATTGTTGAACAGAGCCGTGTCGAAGGAACTAAGGGAATGGATGCTGCTGAGAAATTGGCAGTAAGAGCAATTAAATCAGCAGGACCAGCATTGGAACAGACACTTGATTCAGCACATCTTGCTCTTGAGGCTGTAGAAGCTATTATTTTCGAACAACTGCATGAAACTAGGGATTTGGCATTCAAATTGCTGAAGCCATAAAGCTTGCTTTTGAAGCTTTAAAGCGTTTTGGGTGAAGAAATGCTCTAAGTTTTTCTTATTGGAAATGAATGATTTTATTTTTATTATTAATTGTATTTTATTTTGTGTTTTCGAAAATAAATTGAATTAAAAGCGTTTAAATCATTAAGTGTCGTTTTGGTCATTTTATGGAATTGTATCAAATCCTGCGTTGAAGTATTAGGGTGAAGTGAAAACATTGATGTTGTAAGTTTTTTTTTCGATTGCGTTTTGATTTTTTTTTTAGCAGAATTCTATTAATAGTTAAATAACCTTATCTTACTAAAAGTCCAAAAACTAAAGGGGCTTCAAAAAACAAGCTTCTGAAACCACATTAGAAACAAACAAGTTGCCTCCAATTTTGCTCGTAAAATTAAGTAACATGCGAGTGGAAAAGGAACTTAACTTGGAGGTTGAACTTTCACACATTTGCTTAGGACTTTGCTTGCGTTCTCTTATTTCTCTTTCGCATGCATGACCACTGACCAGTTATCACCCGAAGAACTTACAACTCAAAAATGTTTGACAATAATGCACATCATAAAGTGGAACTGAGATGAATTTGGACACTTTGCTCTTAATATTGAAGTGCCATCTCTTAGTTAATAGCAGACATTTTGCCTCTTCTTCTCAAGACGAGTAAATGAAGAAACTTTTGAGAGATAAAACCTAGACTAGAACATTATCCATTCCTGCTCGACCAATTATTAAATGCTTAAAAATCGCTGCTCTTAACCGGCTTTCGGTGCCTAAAGCTTGACACCTCGATGTATTCGAGTTGTGCTTATGGCAATATAGCGCTACATGTCATACAAGCGATGCAACGTTGAGGAGAAACTTGGCAATGCTGTGTAAATCAGAATTTAATGAGTTTAACATACGGCACCGTTGTTATTGCAAGTCCGAAAACGCAGGACTCTAATCATCGAACAAATATGAGAAGCTGAGGGTATAGAATAGCTGTCAGCAAAAAATTTTGTGAATTAGAAATTACTGTATAAAATATCATTTATTAAAATGGAGGAAAGAGTCGGAGACAGGACCTAGCCCTGAGGTACACCACCAGCATACAACTGGGGCTTTTCTTTAGGTTTGATACTTTCTACTCTGTTAGGAAAATATCACATTTGTGATCATATCAGCACTGGCCTTAATTTCACTACCTAGGAAGCAAAGTAGGTCCAGAAGAAGTTTGCTGAAATAACATAATTTCCCGAAGTGCCCAATGGAGAAGTTACACTAACATATGGTGTCCTTCTTATAATTTAAGCCAAGTTCTAGTGAATTTTACTTTCAACCATTCCGGTGTGTGTGTTGTTAATTTCTTAGAAGTTAGAAGTTAAAATCAAGGCAAAAGTATAGGTAGCTTGCCCAAGAAAATCCGATGTTCAAGTTGAAAGATCCTTTAGTCGACCGATCAATGTTATAAATAGAATGCCAAGTCCTTAGTACGTCCAAGAAGTGAATAGCTGATCCTGACTGCCACATGACAAATGCGATGTTCCATACTTCATTTTTTCAAATGTTATATAAACACAAACCAGAATAGGACAGATTTATGTTTTAACACGGTCAAACTCTTATTCCTCACTCTGAAAATGTAAGAAATCCTTCTTCACCCTGAAATTCTTACCAAATTTTTTTCAAATATAACATTACGATCAGGAACCACACAAAAATTAAAAGAAACACGTTAAACCGTTTTATTTCCTCAAAAAAACTTCTCACCAATAAAAACAACAGAATTTTATGAACATACAAATAAAACTAAATATTTTGTCCAACTTCTAGCTGCTTAGAACTTCGGATGACAAGTATATGGTTTCGAGAAGCTTTTCAAATATGTGAGCTTCAGCTGCCTCAAAAATCAAAAGTGCCGATTCAATAGCCTTGTCCAATGCTGTTTCCCCAATTTGAATCCCAGCAGCAGCTATTTTCTCAGCAACATCCATTGCCTTGGTACCTTCAATTGAGGTCTTTTCAATAATTTCAATGACTGCCTGAAAACCATTTATAAGGCCCGACAGATAACCAGCTGCTCCAAGTCCTGCATATGCTTTAGCAGTACCGTCAATGAAAATGGACTTGGCCGATTTGATTGCATCCCTAATTGCATTAACAGCTGCTTCGGGATTCACCTCTGCTAAATCCTTAGCTATGATGATTTTTGCACGGCCTTGAGCAATGCTCAATGAACAAAGTTCAATTAGTTCAAAAAGACCTCCTGTAAGTTCGTCAAGTATGTCTGGGTTTACATCTTTAAATTTGGCATTCACAAGCTCCTCGTCAAGTGTTTTGATAGCAGCCACGGTGTTAGAATCCGCTGCAGCTGCTTCTCTTACATAAATTGAAATTGTATCTTCAATAGGGCTTAGGGAGATAGTCGAAACCTTGTCAGGAGCGTCGAAATATTCAAAGGCACTTAGGACTGCAGCAACTAAATTAACATTAATTGCTCTGGCAGCTGACTGAATCACAGAACGGGCCGCCTTCAGATATTTTCTCGACACCTCAATGTTGTCAACGCTTAGAGCTTGAATAGCAAAGTATTGAGCAGCTTCCAGACCATCAAATATAGGACTTCCACATTCTTGAGCCTTATCGACGATAGCCTTTATGTCCGTCTTATTTGTAATGGACTTGGCTGCTCCCAAGGAGGAATGAATCGGTGAACCGGAGTGGAAAATTTCTTTTTGTATAATGACCATTGCATCTGCTATGTTGGCCAATTCAGCTTCGCTATCCAAAATGTCCATTTCTAGAAGATTATCAATGAAGTCTGATATTTGATCAAGAGCGTTTGAAATCATTTTAAGTGAAAGTTGCCATCCGTCTTTCAAAATTTTGATTGCTTCTGGAATACTGGCTGATCCATCTGATGCATGAAATGATGCAAGATCATCGATCAATTGTAGTGCTTCTGTGGCTAAATTGATGATGACATTTCCTTCTCCACCAAGTGCTGCTTTCTGATCAAATTTTTCCGTAACATTAATGAATCTTTCGGCAATATCTTCACCAATGTACTGGGCTTCTAATTCCTTCGCAAGGACAACGAGCAACATTGTTGCTGCAACCAAGAGGAAATTTTTTTTATATCCCATTTTTTTATGGCAGATTTTCTAATAATCTAAATTCCGAATAACTGATCAAGATCAACTGAAGAACTGGAATAAAAAAAGATTGTTTATATAACATATCATTCTTGATAAGAATAAAATAAATTATCGAAAACAAAATGTTTTTGATTGTTTTTTTTTTTTAAATTTGTCATTTGTATTTATTTAAAAAAAAAAGTTGTGAATTGTTAAAGTCAATATTTTTTAAAAAAAACCCAACACCAGCTGCAAGAATTTTGGAAGTAAATGCACGATTTACTCGCAGTTGCATGATGCACGTATTGGCTCCAATTGGCTCGCAGGAAAGTGTTGATAGTTGACAGATCTTATAAAAATTAAATTTTATTTTATTCCATGTGTTGATTTTTCTTACTAACTGCTAACACATAAACTAAATGATGACCCTCAGATCGTAGATTAATAGCTTGCTCTAGGTTCACTATAGCCGAAATTCTGAAAATGAAAAAAATGTTATATTGAGGCATATATTTTTATCAAAATCGATTCAGTGGTTCAATAAATTTTTAAATAATAACTAATAAATTATTATATGTGTGCTTCTTATATAAAAATGGAAGTTATATGAAAAGAATAAAAATAATATCGAATTGTAATGACAACGAATTTTTTTAAAACATTTATATTTTGCCCTAAGACTATCTATATTTTTATATATTTTTGTTTAGAAAGTAAATATGAAGTTAAAAACTCATGTCAACTAAACTTTATTTTGAAAAAGCAACAATTTGTTGAGTCACAAGTTAAATGTCAAAGTATGAATCAGTTATTACAACAAATGTTTAAGTTGAGGGGTGTCCGACAAGATTGTGTTTTATTTTGAAACTAGTAAAGCCGTACTTGCGTTGCCTCGCATTTTCTTATTTAATACTGAATATATCAATTTTATTGATCGGAATCATCTCAGAATTAATTTCAGTTCTCTTACAACAACATATGAAAACGTCTTTTAAAATACATATTATAGCTAATATGGCCTAAGCCATATGGTCGATTTAGAGTTGGTGTCAATTGGAAGGCGACACATTTGACCAAAAAAAAAACCCCTGCCGGTAATCGAAAAGAGTCGAGTATCGATTTATTAATCGACAACCGCAATCGGGTCATTTGTTATATCAGAATCATTAAGATCCTCTCATAATCATATAATGCAATAACAGGACTTGGATTAAAGTTGGCATTGACACTCTTGTTAACATTCATCAAAAGAAATCTCTTGAGGCAAAAAGATATAGATTTATTAAGATCATCTTGGAATAGTTTCTATCGCATATTTTGGAAAAAAGGCTGTGGTAGCGTTCTCCAATCTCCACTTGCGATAGTGAAAGCGTGCTTTAAAGCTTGCTTTGGGTTCATCGCTAGTGGAGACCGCAAGTAAAGATTTTGTTGTCGTCAATAAATGCTCCGTAACGAAGTGCAATGCTTTCCCTGGCGCTGAATTCCTGCTATCCCCAACTCTGATTAAATTCAATTACCAAGTAAGCAATCAATACAAGAAAATAGTAAAATATTCCTCTTGGACTGCACTCCGCCGTAACACACAGACTCAACAAGAAAGAGACTACAGTCGCCTGTTTACTGACATCGAAAAAGCCTTCGACACAATCTGGATAAAAGGACTAATATTCAAACTGTCAAGTCTAGGACTACCTGAACACTTGGTAAGATTAATCAAAACTAATCAACTTGGAAATCCAGCAACTACTCCAGCAACAACTAGAGCCCAGTCATCGTTACCTCAACATTCGAGCCATCACAGACGACCGATTCGAGGATATAATGAACAATGACGGAGTCCCGTTCTACGAGAGAACCAGCAACGGACACAACAGAGGATAAACAACACCGCATCCAGCCAATCTCAATAGTCAATATGCAATGGTGTGATAGGTGACCGCCATCACCCATAGAAGAAATTTTTAAGAAGTCTCACCGATCTCCTGATCTGATAACAATCTGTCAAACTGTCTGAACAAAAGCTACTTCCTCGAAACATGTAAACAACAAAAGCGGTGCCGATTCGGTGGGTAGTGGTAGTGAGCATGACACTGCACTATCAATCAGAAGCCTTTCTCTACCCTAAAAAATCCTGCTCCTTCAATTTTTTTTTAAATAAAATGGCGTTCAAATTATTCCGCTAAAATCTACTATCTTACCTCTTGGTGGTGTGGAAAAAAAAGATTTTATTTAATTATTTTTTTTTAGATTTAGTTTACGGTCTACATGTTTCTATTTTCATAAAATTTGAATAAACAGTTGGTAACCATACCTACATTTGTGTGAGAATTATAGCAATTTATAATGCCCAGTATGGCAACCATTTGAGAGCTTTAAAATGGAGAGAGATAGCTTATTGACATTCATAACAGTAAGAGTGAAAGACAAATATCCTATTTTCCCTGTACTGAAAATATAAATTGAACAGGGTATAGTTGCTCCATCGAGGATGAAATATAGTTTGGCTTCTGACTCCCTGGGGCCAGTGTGGCTAATTTAGCATTTTTCGTGCTAAATTTAGCGGGAATATTTTACTTTTAGCAGCTTTTTTTTTAAATCATGCGCGCATTTTTTGCATGATATCATGATTTAGCAGACAAATTTAGCTGGATTTCGGTTTTAACAAGTTATAGGTTAAAACAATTTTATTTCATCAAAAAAAAATGTAAGTGTTAACTTATTCAATAATTTATTGAATTATTATGTGAAGTTTGGTATCACGGCTCTTTTTATTCCGCAAAAATGCACGGTTCTTGTGGGAGAAATCACACTGCCTTGGGGTACACCGTCAAAGGCTTTGGGGTGCTACAGCGTAGATCTAGATACGGATTTTGTTGGGAAGGCTTATGTCGCTGTACAGCACGTAAACCTCGTTGTTGAATTTTTCCATAAACCGCACGTAGTACATTTCTTTCAATACCCCATGGGAACTTTCATGTGACTGGGAAAAGCTCTATTATAACAGGACCGGGATGATGAGTGTTTCACATAGCATCTCCTTAGTTCTTATAGTTTCAATAAACACTGTTTTAATATTTAAAACTATTTAGTTACTTACTTACTTTAGAGGCGCTACAGTTCGGGACGAACCTGGGCCTCAACCAACATGCCACTCCAGCCAGCTCGGTCTTTGGCTAGCTGCCTCCAGTTTTGCACTCCAAGTTGGTTGAGGTCGTCCTCCACTTGAGCGCGCCACCTAAGGCGAGGTCTTCCTTGACTATGTCTACCCTCTGGGATAGAATCGAAGATCCTGCGAGCCAGAGCATTGTTGTCCATTCGCTCTACATGACCTAGCCATCCTAAACGTGATATGAGTATTTTTTGACCAGGTCAATGTCGCTGTACAGCTCGTATAGTTCTTGGTTGAACCTTCTCCTCCAAAGCCCGTTAACGCAGATTGGGCCAAAAGGATATCTTCATCCGCTTTAGATAGAGTCCATGCCTCGGCGCCATAGAGAAGGACTGGGATGATTAGGGTCTTATACAGAGTCTCGTTTGTCTTTCGAGAGAGGTCTTTGCTACTCAATTGCCTTCCTAGCCCATAGAAACAGCGATTGGCAAAAGTAATTCTTCGCTTTATTTTTTGACGAGATGTTGTTGTCGGATGTTATAGCGGATCCGAGGTACACAAAGTCCCTAACTACCTCAAAGTTGTACCTGTCTATTGTGATGTTTTGTCCAATCCGCCGGTGTTGTTTGTCCCTTTTTGTGGACAGCAGGTACTTCGTCTTGGCCTCATTGACTGCTAGTCCTATCTTAGCCACTACAATTGACTTGCGAGTTTCTTATAATTTTTTCAAGTATTAAGTTGAAGAAATCGCACGACCTTGTCGGAATCCTTTTTTGACGTCAAAAGCTTCTGTGAGGTCATTACCAATCTTGATGGAGCAGCGAGAGTTCTCTATCGTCATCCCGCACAGTCAGACGAGTTTTGTGGGGATGCCAAAACCTGTCATGGCTCTGTATAGCTCGTCTCTATAAATGCTCTCGTTTTCCTTTGCGCAGCTGTATATGCCTCTTGTTTGGCTGCATGGGCCTGTCTGCATTCGTCATCGAACCAGAGGTTTCGTGGTGGTGGTCTGGTAAAACCTAAGCACATCATATCGCTTCTCGGCCTTATGGCTAAGAAGTGTAGGTTACGGCATATTCGATCGGCATAGGTTCTGGCGGTTTCTTGCGATTGCAGCTTTCCGACGTCATACTTCCTCACAGTATTACTCCGTTGTTGTGGAGTTCGGGTTATTCGCATTCTTAGCTTTTCTGCAACAAGGTAGTGATCCGAGTCGATGTTTGCTGCTCGGAAGGTGCGAACATCCAAGATACTGGAGGCGTGTCTTGCATCGATCGCAACGTGATCAATCTGATTGACGGTTCTTTGATCTGAGTGTCGCCAAGTCCCTTTGTGTATGTAGAGATGAGAACCGTGTGCATTCAATGGTGACGTTATGTGCCGCTGCGAGGTCAATTAGCCTAAGTCCGTTTTCAGACGTTGTGTCGTGTAGGCTATGTTTCCCGACAGTCCTACCAAAGATTTCCTCTATCGGTGTGGTCTTCTTGCAAAATCACCGTAGTACACGTCACAGTTTTTCATCCACCTTTTGCCCGGCCCATACCTTCGCACTTCCTGGATGGCAGTTATTCCTGCTCTGTAGCAGTCTAGTGCCTCCGCTAGTTGTTTGGCTGCCCGTCATCTGTTAAGAGTTCTAACATTCCACGTGCAGATCCGAAGGTGGTTGTCCTTAATTCGTTTTTCCGGGTCGTCAACAGTTAATCCGTTCTTTTCCGAGGCTATTGGTCGCTTCGCAACTTTTTCTTTTTTCCGTGGCAGGGTTGTTAACCCCACACACAAGCCCCAATCTGCAGGGCCAGGTCCTTTGTTGCATTCCTTGGACAAAAGGAACCTTAGAATCCGGAGTCAGTAACCCACTTCGGGGATATGAGCGCTGCCGTTGGCCCATTAAGGATTCATCCGCCACCCTCTCTATTTCAATGCCCTGACTTGCATTGAATTGTCCCAATGACCTTATCTCCAAATAAGTCGAAGTAGCTCATTAGGGTGTCTGCTTCGTTGACACCGTTGGTGCAATTGGTTGGGCTCATCCGCCGTACGTCCTCTTTCTGAGGGGCTCGTGCAAGACTTCTGCGAATCGATCAGAACAGTCATTAAAGCAGAGCATTATAGTGTTGCTATTTCTCTGTGTTCAACACTCGCGCTTATAAGTTTAGCAGAAATGTCCGGATGGACAAACCAGTACCCGGTGGTTACCGCGGGGAGGTAAAATAAGCACCATTGATGTGTACGAGATAGTTGCAGCAACTGTGCATCACCAGTTTGATGCCTTTCAGTGCCTACCCTATTCGTACAGCACCCAAGCACCAAAACTTTCTAGTTACTTTACTGAAATTCTGTCTAAGAAAATTAACCATTTCCAGAAACAAAAATGGCCACGACTGGGTCGCACGTACCTGCTCTTATGTACCTAATTACATTGGAAGGCAAGATCTTGGACAAAAACAAATAACTTTTACGTTGAAAGTGACAGTTTGAACTTATAAGACGAAGTACGCCACTATACGTCTTAAATAACGGAGAATTTATGAAAAAATTATTTCGAACATTGTAGGACGGATTTTGATAAAATCCTGTTTTTTATTTTTAGTTTTTTGAGAATAAAATTATTTTTAAATTTTGGTATGCAGTTTCTTCGAGTTTATTTATATACAAGTGAATATAAAATTTAAAACAAATTTTATTAAATAGTTTTAAAAATATTAATTTAAGAAAAAAAATTAAAAAAATATTTTTAATTAGAAAAAAAAGTTATTCAAAATTTTGATATGCAGAATTAATTTGGCTATCTTTCAAATATAACATTTGACAGAAATCCACAGAGCCGTTACCAAAAATTAAAAAAACCGTTATATGAAAGGTCACGTTGATAGACTTTTCCCGTATATGTGGCTCTGATCAAATGATAACCAATACCAACAAAAAATTTCATTCAAAATCAAAATAAGCTTTTCCTAAACGTCCGTATGTCAAGTACCGTTATTTTTTTTTTTTAGTTAAGAATGCAATAATTTATTATTATGCGTTCTGAAAGCATGATGAATTTATATTGTGCAATGCTCACACTTTATTTCAGGTATATCTCAGATATTTTCCTTCATCACAAAATTAAATAGACGGACAAAGCTTAAACCAAACATAATTTTTCCATCATTTCAGCAAATCATCATATTCCACTTAAGGCGAATCAGGGATCAGGGATTGGCTGATAATGAAAAAGTAGTTGAACGTTGGTTTAACAATATACTTAACAATACTTTTCATATGTTTTCAGTTATATCATTTATGTATTGGATATAGAGAAATAAACTGGGAATGCATCCTTTGCAATTTCAACAACCGACACTATTCCTCGGCTATTAAAATTTCGAGAAATGTATGTGTAGCTAGTCTGTGTGCAGAACTGTAGTAATTTGTAGTCTTTTTTCCACTCCTGAGCCTATCAGTTTTCAGAACGTCTTCTATTTCTTTGGTTAAAATTGCATTGTGTCCTTTAAAAAACACTTCCAAGTTTTTATTTGCCGTTGCTTAGAGGGTTTAAAGTTCTGGTAGGCAATATTGTTTGAAAATTTCAGGAAACTTAAGCCTACGCTCCCAGCATGCATAATCAACACACTTTTTTATTACAAAAAAAATTCATTTTCCAGGTCTAACACGAGAATTTTTTAATACCTCCAAAAGCATGTGGTCCGAAAATACTTTAACTAAACTGCTCAAAGTCATCAAATATATGGATTACATCTCTAGATAAGGAAAAATAACACTTAAAACTCTGCTCAACCAACAAAGTCAGTCAATTCACCAGAACTTGAAATGGATATCAAAAATGTTAGCAGAACTTTTAATCTAGAAGTTAAATTTCAAACAGTATTTTTACAGAGAAAATTTTGAATTTTTTTTCAATTGAAATGAATGAAATATAAGAATACAAAACTCAGTTACTTTAATAGTATCTATTTTAAAACTACATTTCTTTGTATTCGGTACTGGTAATAAATCTTTGATTTCATGCAATTATTATCAAAAATCCACTAATTTATTGAAATTTCTTCTGCAATATTTGTCAAAAGTGAATAAACCATTAAAACCACCGCTGAAACAGACTTATATGTAGCTGTAATACCTTGTTCCGCAACATTACCACCAATTCTCAGACCTATAGATCCTATTTTTTGTGCAATTTCAATACCTGCTAAAGCTGTATTCATGCCGTTCTTTACCTTTATAATGGCCGAGCTGATCTTTTCGTTCTGTTCTTGTTTCAAAATCTTTTCAGCTGTAGAAAATCCTTGACATGTTTTATTTCCGGCAGTCAGTATTCCATTCCGAATAGCCATCAGGCTTTCCTTGGCAGTTGCGATAGCGATTTCAGGCTCAGTAGAAACAAGGTTTACCGCAACGTATAAGCCTCTTATTGCTGATGTCTCACTAGCTGCGATAATTTCAATAGCACAAACAATACTCTGTTTTATCTCGAATATAGCATCTGCGCTGGAGGAACCTTGGCCAACACTTTTGATTTCCGCATCGCTCTTGCCTCGTATTTCTTTAATAGCAGCTAAAGCTTCAGGACTTCGAGTAGTTGTTTTTCCACAAGAATTTATTTCTTTGTAAACCGACAGTCTAACATCTTTTGATAGCCCTTGGAATGCCAATTTTCCGCCGATAGTCAGACTGGCTATTGCAGCCTCAAAACCAGTTCTTACAGCTTCACTGGCTGCATCCAGAATTTTCTTTGCAACAACTTTATTACTTTCAATTCCATTCACCGCCAATGCCTCAGCAGCATCGAGAGTGGCTATTACATCAGCTCCAGTATTTTGAATAAATTTCAAACCAGATTCAAGATCCTGCTTTGCTTTAACACTGACCACTTCGGATAATGCAGCAGTAAAGGAATACAAGACTGGAAGTCCAGCAGCAGTGATAAACTGTATTGCAGTCTTCATCCCTTTCTGAATCTCTTTAATAGCAGCTTCATGGTTATCAAAGGGTTTTTCTATCACGTCCACTATAACCCTTTCTGCTGCATCTGATGAATCAGCAACAAGCTTGATTGATGCTTCAAGCCCTTCTTTGACAACAGTAACTGCTATTAATGAAGCTCCACCTTGCAGGCAAAGTGATGCCCCAATTCGAATTGCCTCAATAGCAGCTTCTAATTTTGATTTTCTACTTGTGATTCCAGCTGTTTCTTGATATAATGTATCAGCAATATTTCCATTATTAATTAAGCTTTTGTTTTCTCTAGCTTCAGTTTCGGTGGCACAGCACAGGATGGAAACTTCCAGTAAAAAGAAGATTTTTAGGAACTGCATGTTGTAGCCGAATGTATCTCTGAAACTAGTTCAATTTAAAAAGAAGACTTTGTCTTTTATACTTTCGGTGATAAAGAGTTAGAATTGTATAAATATTTAAACACTTAATTAACGCTTGATTAGAAGCATTATGTTTATTTTGGTTAAAAAATTCCCGAAATAAAATTCTTCTGTTATCTTATCAGTAGTCAAACAATGCCAAATGATTCAGAAGTTAAACAGCCAAAAACCCTTGTGATAAGATATCCACCAAGACTGTTCAGGGTTCAGCTAACAAAGTTACCAGGTATATTGTCTTAGCACTGGTGCACTGGTGTACACTGGATTCGCACTGAGGTGTTTTATGTGACACTTTTTTCGCCAGTGTTTTTGCACTGTGTTCGATGTTAACCCCGAGCACGCACTGAGTGCACACTCTCACGCCCCAGGTTTTTGGTCAGTGTAAGAAATCAGTGCTGTCAAAATTGAAATCAGCTGTTGGTGCTTGGTGGTAGAAGTTTAAAACAAATTTTATTTTTCAAACTTGGAGTGCAATATCTGGTAAATATAAGATATTTTGTAGATTATTTTGCAATTATTAAGTTATTTTTGTGATTTTAGATAAAATGCCGAGATATACTCTATCTGATGGAAATGGAAAAACTGTAGTGGGGCGGGGAACATCGAACAAACCTAATATTTTGAAATTGACATTGACAGCTGACAGCTGACAGATTATGTGATATTTGAAACTGCAGCTGGTATAATTTGTGTCTGCATCACCAATAGTAATAGATGTAACAAACGAAGTTTTTTCCAAAATTTGCTCCACTGTGCTGATACAGCGTCGAATAAAATTTGATAAAAGTTAAGAGAAATTCTAATTTTATATTCGATTTTTGTGACTGGTTCAAAAAAAGTACGTAAAATTGTCATCTGAATAATTTAAACGCCATTTTATTTGTTCGAAAAATTTGTAAAAAACAGAATTTATTTTCAACATATATATGACAGGTAGTGTTAAAATTGTATCTAAAAAAAAATAAAAAAAAAATCCTCTGTTGAATGTTGAAATAAACTTTTGTTTCAAATTTGAAGAAAAACAGCCCAACCGTTTAGGCTGTAGTCGAAATTACATCCATAAAGACAGAGAGACAGAAGTTCCCTATGATTTTATGATCGTAATTGTCCTTTATCAAGTTGTTAGTCTGTTGTAGTCCTAAGGCACTTTTGGTCCTGAAAAGGTCGATTTGGCTGGCGAGAGGAATGTTTCTAAATTGCGATCTTTGAATCTTTTTTTGAAATTATTTTTTTCTTCTAAGTCCGACCACCAAACAACGAATGCGTAGGCGGACGTCTAGTTTGGCGTAATGATGGCTCTGTATATCCAATTAATGGTTTTTGGGGTATGATATTTTCTCTCACTCTTACTCTTACAACAGTACAAGAAGAGAAAAATAAATACAAAATAGGCGGAGTTTTGTTAAAGTAGATAGTAGATTTAATAATGGGGCGTGTGTGTGTGTATGGATTTAACGAGAGGGTTTGTGGGTAATTTTTTTCAACCAAAATCGATTTAAAAAGTATTCTGAGCACCAGGCGAACATGAAAATTAACAGGAGCGAATTCCCAAAATAATTCAACTCAAATTAAAAAAGAACAAGAAGATAAAAAGAAATACAAAATAGTCGGAGTTTTGTTAAAGTAGAAAGAAGATGTAGATGTTGGTGTGTGTGTGGATTTAACGAGAGGGTTTGGGGTGTGAGTTAACGGGCTGTATGTTGGGTGTTGCTGCCATCAATGTTTTCTTATGACGTTATCACGTAAAATTTTCGTCTGTAAACCGACTTGACAGATAATCTACTCTTTTTTAGATTAGAGCTTTATGCGCGAAACGGATTGAACCAGGAACAGCAGCCGCCATTATGTGTTTCAATTGCTCAAGCTAAAATAGACCAGCAAGCAACACCAAACGTCAACAACTGCGTTAGACCAAAGTCCTAAATTTGATGTTGCTACCAACTTTACACAAGTGATATTCTGGGGCACCATACTGCAAAAAAACTGACAGTTTTATTGTTCTAAGAAGGCGATGCTGGTGCTGGTGGCAATTTGTTTGAATTTTTTTGCTGGTCATCGTGCTGTTCGCTGTTGTCGGTGCTGGCTTTAGAGCATAATCGGGATAATACAATTAGGCCGTGCAGATTTGTATACTGAGAAGAAATCTGTGAAGTCGGAGCTATCTTTCTATCTATGATTTGGTTACATATATAGATCTTCTTCATGTTTGGGTCTCTATGGGATTTATAAAAGACACATCCAGAAAATTGAGTGCTCATTAGTGACTCTGGAGTTTCCGTGAAATATCTCGTCCAGGTACTGTCCGCTCTTTTAAAGAAACCTGGAACAGTGTGGACTTTTGACATGACTTCTATGAATTTAGAAGCGTCATTAGTAGATTCTATGTCTCTCTCGACTCTTTTTGAGCACTACGTCTATGTGAAGTGGTGAAAACTGAAAACCAATAGTATGTTGGGCGACGACGTTAACTCTAAGACTTACCCACTTTTTCAAACTTGAGCTAGAGAATGGCAAGGCAGTTTGAAACAGATCAGGGCGTGGCAGGGCTCTTCAAGATTAAAAAACAAAATCGATCACATACCAAGACTGGTGTATTCTCAGGACATTTTCATGCTGGATTATCTGAGGATGGCTTACAAAACGCTCAAACTATTCAAAAGAGTACAAAATCTCAAAGAACCAAACAAACTGCAGTCTGCTGAGGGGGCTTCCGAAAGTTTAAATATGTATATTCAAGCCTAAATTTTATGGGTCTTAATCCTTTTTGATTGTTTGTTTGATTTGGTACTGATTGCAACTCGGGTATAGAAAGTAATTCGTACCATCGATCGAGGTAAATTGATAAGCAGAAGATAAATTTGTTTCAAACATTTTTCAAAAAGTATTTTACTAGAAAAATCTGTTGACGGTACCTTTCATATAACGTTTAATTTAAAATTTTCTAATAATTCGATAATAGCTCATTGCCTTCTTACAAAATTTTATATCAAAAAACACCTACGTTAGCAACAAAATTTTACACACCAACATCTTGAATCAGTTTTTCTTTTTTTTTTCATTTTATAAATAATTTGTCAACACCTTTCCTGTAGTTTTAAAATTTCATTAATCAACTGATCAAATGCTGCAATCAAAAGTATATGTCAACAGTTCATATTCAATTTCGCTTATATTTTTTAGGAGAGAAACCAAATTTGGGTCATTTTCCTTATTTCGTAAAATGATAGGTTTTACCATTCAAAAAATTATCATTCCCAGCTATAACATTGTTTCGTGGTCAGATGTTATCTCAAAGTTTCCAGATGCTCCAAAATACCTTATGGATAAAAAAAAAACAACAATTCAACATTTTTTTACGCAAATAAAATGAAAATCAAAAACCCACAACAATGCGTAATAATATCGCATGTGTCTGTACATTCTTAAGGTTGGCACGCGCTTCAATCATCTCAAATATCTAGGAAACCAAAAAAACAAAATTCACAAAAAAATGTTCATTTAAAAAACGCGTGCTCAACCTTATGGCACACCTTCAGAAGCATAAAAAATCCAAAAATACCAACTGGTCCATTGCATCGCAATCTACTTCCTCAACCTTCAAGGATATCATTTTTTATTGAATTTCTTCTTCAGACATCGAAAGTGAACGCGACTCTCATTTTCATCCTAAAAACTACAATGGAAGTTGACGCAAACGCAAAAAACGAACGATCCATTTAATTCACAAGCCTCACATGCTGCAGAGGGTGCCACTGTCAGTGGGTACCACAGCGTAGATAACTATCTTAAGAAAAAAATCATTATGGTAACCTGATGTGGGTGTACTAAGGATATACGTCTGCTGGAATTCCGTATCCGTGAAGGGTGATTTTTTTTTTAACTTTAATTATCGAGATGGAAATAGAAGAAAAAATATACCACAGACGTTTCCGTGTCTTGTTTTTTATATTGTCCTGCTAAAAAAGTGAGTTAGGAGTTGATGATAAGTTCTGGAAGGTAATCCGGTATACCAACTTATAGATCCTTGACGGCAATTCGTTCTATTGTGGTTGATGATGAAAGGACATCACAATGGTTTGTTTGTAGGAAGTTAATGGTTTTTGGTGCAGTCATAAGAAATAGTTTTTTTGTATTAGTTTTTCTATTCCAATGATCACTGAGTAGAAAAATGTTCATTGATACATAATAATATATAATTTAAAATGATTTTTATGTTGACAGCATAAAACCTATGATTAATCATGCTCTCAAGAACTTGTATATTGTCCGAGAGCCAGCAACGTTTTTTAATAAACAAAAGCTGAAAATGTTTGCTAAACTTTATTTGGCATCACTATCCATGGTAGATACGAAACATTCCGAAAGCAACTAACCGAAATGAAACTCCCACTAGAGGGCCAACTTCGAGTAAGATTGAGCTCTTTTGTTATCCGTGGTGTCTAACATAGCATTAATTTAATAAATTTAATTTACATGCAATTTTACAGCTAACAGATTGATTCAAACAAATTATATTTGCACTTCGCGATAAATAATAATTAGAATTGAAAAGTACAAAAACTTCTATTTTAAATTTTTCATGATTGAGAAAAAAGATACGTATGTAGGTAAGCAGATTTTGTTGAAATACTTTTAGTACAGGAATTTTGTGCAAAAGTTGTAAATAATTCTAATAGAAATTAAATTTTACAGGATGGTAGTACTACTTGAACAGAGTATTCTAAAGAAAAATCCCCACCTCTAGGGGTTGAGCAAACCGTGTAATCAGGGTGGGAATATACAATTTTATGTGTTCAGAAAAATGAAAATAACTTCAGAACGGTATACAGAAATAAATTGCACGACTGGATCGCGCGTACTTGCTCATATGTGCGGTCACAAAAAAAAATTCTGTCTGTCTGTTTGTCTGTCTGTCAGTATGTATAACGAGCTGCAGCCTAGACGGCTTAAACGATTATCTTCAAATTTGGTGTTTGTGATTCTTTTGGCATTCCCCAGAGGGGAAATTTTAATTTTATTTGTAGGCCTAAAAATAACGGCACCTGTCATACGACCGTTTAGGAAAAGCTTATTTTTCTCAAAAACGGCTCCAACAATTTTGATGAACATTTTTGAGAATTTTTTTGTTGGTATTGGCTATTAGAACCAAACTTACGGGAAAAGTCTATTAACATTACCTTTCATATAACGGTTTTTTTTTAATTTTGGGCTTTCTCTGTAACGGCTATTTGGATTTCTGTCAAATTTTATATTTGAGAAGATCTGGGTAGCCAAATTAATTCTGCATATCATTTTTTTAAATAACTTTTTGTTTCTAGTTAAAATTAATTTTTGATTTTTTTTTTTTTTGAAAAATCAATATTTTGAAAACTAATGAAATAAAATTATTTTAAATTTTATAATCACACGTATATTAATAAATTCTAAGGAACTGGATACCAAAATTTAAAAAAACTAAAAATAAAAAAACAAGATTTTATCAAAATCCGTCGTACAATTTTCGAAATACTTTTTTTCATATTTTAAATGTTGTGGTTTTGACACTATTTTAAAGTTCAGATAGTGTTAGTTTTCTACGTTAATGTTACTTATTTTTTAAATTTTATTCGACGATGTGACTACACATATAAGCAAGTACGTGCGATCCAGTCGTGCAATTTATTTTTTTAATTAATGGCCATTAAGTAGTTCAAATTTGAGCTAAGAACATTTTTGGAGTACATATTTGGTAAAAATAGAACAGTTAGCAGGACCAATTTAAAACACAGTATTCTATAAAATTATGTGAGATTAAATTTGTCGTCGTTTGAGCTATTTTGCAGGCTTTCACGTTATACCGTTTACCAAATAACTCAATTTTGTTACGAAACCGACTTTCAAAAACTCCATGATAAAAAAATATTTTATAATATTATAATATTTTATTACTTTAAATTATTATTTTTTCTTAGTATTTGAACGGGTTTTTAAGGAGTTTGTTGTAAGGGCATAAAATATTTTAAATTAGTCAATAATACATTTTTAGATTATTTCCCATACAAAGCTAATTTCTAAATCTTTTATATCCAAAGTTATAGCCATTTTAAGAATCTAAAAATTCAAAAAAAAAGTGATGAAACCTTAAAACTAAAGTAGCGTTATTTTTTTTTTTTGCAAAGCACATAGGGGCAACATTATATGAGTTAAAAGTTTATTAGAATTATTTACAATTTAATATATTTGTATTTGTTTCTTGGGCTATTTATAGATCTACCTATAGATATATTTATTTAGTTCCATTTCTTCCTTATTTGGACCTATGTAAATTTTCTTTTTAAGAAAATTCTCGATAGCAGAGATCTAGAGGGTACATAAATAGGTACTAAAGCAAGTAGCGTAGGACATTTTATATGATTGCAGGGTAAGTCTCTCACTAATATTACACCATGAATAGTTCGTCTTGACTCTAAGGATATGATTCCTGGTAATTAAGATCTTGCTTTATAATCTGGTCCGGGAAACCAACGCATTTGGAAAAATATTAATTTTGTGATTTGGATCCTTTTCAATCGATCAGAATGTATAATTTAAGTAGGACTCCAAATAACATTACTAGAATCCATTTCACAAGAGAAGTACGTATATATAACGTCAAAAGGACGAAGGGGTCTTTAAAATCATTTCCATTCCGTTTGATAAATCCAATCATCGAGTTGGCTATGGGAACCAAGTAATCAAAATGGTTCTTACACGTTAATGACGGATCAATGTCTTTAATATTAGTGACTACAAAATGATTTTGAATCAATATGGTAATCAAATAGATGACATTTTATGTCCTTAAAAAAGAAATTCAATTGCATATACATACTAAAATTTAGATTAAGGTCATGATAAGAGCGCCACTTTTCAAATGAATTGAGCTGAAGAAAAGAAGAATAGTAGATAAGATAAGATAAGATAGGGTGTCTTATTGAATCCCCCAAAAAAAACCCCACGGGATAATATCCCCAAACAAATTTAGTCCAAATTGATAATATCCCCAGAGACGTAAGACAAATGGACAAAATCCCCAACTAAATAATTTATTTTGCCAAAATCCCCACGAAATCTCCAAATCCCCAGTGTCCGTGCACATCTTCATTTATGCATGTAGTTTTTAGAAAAACTCTCATAAAATTATTTTATTGTGATATTAATAAATGATAATGATTAACAGTTTCTAAACAAAAAATCACTATGAAGGCATGCACTTTTCAGTCTGACTTTAGTATTCATATAATTGTAATATAGTGCGTTTATTATGCATTATGACTATTTGTTTCATTTGCAATTTTGAAAAAGAAACATTATAAGCATTGGAATATTAAATCTTTGGATTGCATTTCATGCAATATAAATGAAATCTAATATATCCAAAACAATTATGTTCAAATAGTGATAATTGTTTTGGCGATATTCACTTGGAGATTTTCGCCCTGAGTATTCTCTCTTTGGGGATTTCACTTTGGGGATTATGGATTTGGGGATTTTCCTTTGGGAATTACATCTTGGGGGAAATTATCACCAACCCGATAAGATAAGATTTAATTTCATAATATCAATGCTCAAAGTTTTTGAAAAAATATCACAAAGACAAATTAATTCATACATCCATGCTAATTCTTTAGGTTTTCGGAAACTTCACAGCTGCATATCGACAACTATTAACGTTGCAGACTACATCAGTCAATCAATGGACAAAGATGAAGTTACATTGTTGGTTCTGTTGGACTTCTCGAAAGCCTTTGACACGGTAGATCACACATTATTGTGTAATAAACTGTCTACTCAATTTAGCTTTACGAGTTCAGCAGTTAACTTAATATCATCATAAAGTTGTAGAAAGCAAGCAGTTTCAATTGGACATCGTTTGTCTGAATTTTTATGGAACGATGAAGGTGTATCCCAAGGCTCACTTTTGGGCCCAATTTAATTTTCTTTGTATGTTAATGAACTGCCTTCTATTGTGCTATCATCGATTCATATGTATGCTGACGATGTTCAACTTTAGGTACTCTAGGTATGATTGAAGACTTTGCACATGCAAATAATGCAGATCTGCACAATAAAGCTTTGTGGCCTGAACAGAATGGATTATTGTTGAATCCATTAAAAACAAAGTGTCTTGTAATAAGTAGGCGACTGCTTGACCTTTTATATTTTCCAGAAAAAGCAGAAAAAGCAAAAAACCTAGGGATAATTTTTAACAGGAACTTAAGTTGGAATGATCACATGAACGCAATAATTGGAAAATTTTATGGTACACTGCGCAAACTTTGGATGTCACAAAACTATACACCTCAAAAAACACGTTTGTTGTTAGCTTAAACACTAATTATTCCGATTCTCACTTATGGTGCCGAAGTTCTTAGAAATTGCGATGCAGTAAGCAAGAGAAAACTGAATGTAGCTTTTAATATCTGGCTCTATGATCATATTTCTAGTCATTCAAAAGTGCTTTTTAATATGACATTTGATAATCTTCTTGCCTTTAGAGCACTGTTCTATTTGAGGATTTCCATGGTCGGCCGTGGAAAAAATCTTTTTTTAATTTTGATCTGAAATCTAAAAGACACTTAATCAATATTTATTTTTAATTATAAAAAAACAAATAATTTTTAATTTTTATTATTTAATTAAAAAATTAAAAAAAAAACAAATTTAACACAGTTTTTTAATAATTTAAGTGCAACGCGTTTCGGAAGTATATTCCATTATCAGGCGTAGTCGATATTTTGTAGTGTATTATTTAGCTCTATTTAATTTGTATGGATTAGTTGTTGTTATTGGTGTTATTTATTCTGATTAGCTGGTGTCTCTTTTTGACTTGATATGTCGTAGTGCGGTGTCATATAGCGGGCTGATCTTTTGGATCAATTTGTCGTTCAATGTGTTATCCTCCTCTATCTTGTGTGATTTGTAAATTTCATATTCTTCCAAAGCGTCGTTCATAAACGAAAATAACATAATTCAAATAACAAACGATCCAACTAAATTCTACCTCAAAGACATAAATAACGCAATAAACAAATGCAATAACCTTTTTCCTAACCCTATCAAATATAAATTAAAACAAATAAACGCCAAAGCCCCTCAATGCTCAGGTTTACCTAAAATCCAAAAATTATTTCACATTTAATAACAATTTCTACACACAAAACCAAGGCCTGGCTATGAGTTCACCTTTAAGTGGATTACTTGCAGAATTTTACCTAAACTATTTTGAAAATAAATACATACTGTCCCAACTTAACAAATTAAACACAAAAATAATTTCCTACTCCAGATATGTTGATGACACATTCATAATTTTTGACGGAACATCCAGACAAATAGACATCATGCTTAAATACCTAAACAACATAA
Organism: Platycheirus rosarum; assembly: GCA_963971375.1. Classification (NCBI taxonomy): domain Eukaryota; kingdom Metazoa; phylum Arthropoda; class Insecta; order Diptera; family Syrphidae; genus Platycheirus; species Platycheirus rosarum. The sequence continues at coordinate 116,631,005 of OZ020509.1, read as the reverse complement.
ATGATAAAATTAAATTCACAGCCGAAATAGAACAAAATAACAAAATAAACTTTTTGGACCTAACCATAAAAAAGACCAACAACAATAGACTTGGATACAAAGTATTCCGAAAGCCAACCACCACCGACATCACCATCCACAACGATTCACACCACCCACAAGCCCAAAAACTTGCAGCCTACAATGCAATGATCCATCGGTTGTTAATTATTCCAATGAATGAAACCGATTACAAAGACGAAGTCAACACAATAAAATACATTGCACATAAAAATGGATATAATCCAAACATAATCGACAAATTAATCAACCAAATGAAAATAAATAGAAAGAAAACCAACAACATGAACAACAACAACACAAAAGAACCAACAAAATACATTTCAATAGAATACACTAATATTTTACCGCAAATAATAAAAAATCGTTTTAAAAAAGAAAATTACACCATATCATTTAAAACTAACAACAATTTAACAAAACTACTACAGCCTTAACAACTATTTGACAACAAAACCAGCACAGGTGTATACAAATTGACATGGACAAACAGGAAGAGCATTCATTGACAGGTTTAAAGAACATAAACCAAACAAAAACTCAAAATCCAACTACGCAATGCACCTGATAGAGACAAAACATAAATATACTGACTTCGAAAATAACCTGACGCCACTTCACTTTTGCAAGAAAGGGAGATCACTCGACTCTTTGGAAGAATATGAAATTTACAAATCACACAAGATAGAGGAGGATAACACATTGAACGACAAATTGATCCAAAAGATCAACCCGCTATATGACACCGCACTACGACACATCAAGTTAAAAAGAGACAACAGCTAATTAGAATAAATAACACCAATAACAACAACTAATCCATACAAATTAAATAGAGCTAAATAATACAGTACAAAATATCGACTACGCCTGATGATGGAATATACTTCCGAAACGCGGTGCACTTAAATTATTAAAAAAACTGTGTTAAATTTGTTTTTTTTTAATTTTTAATTAAATAATAAAAATTAAAAATTATTTGTTTTTTTTATAATTAAAAATAAATATTGATTTAATAACTACACATACATAATGCTAAAAGACACACCAACACTCATAATGTATAATTGTATATAGTATAAGAGTATTAAGGAAATTTCAAAGTTTTTCTTCATTTTTTGTGAATTATCATTGTTTGAAATTTTTTTTTCAAAATCGTAGGAACGGGTTTTTTCAACAACTTTTTTTGATTAAAAAACTTCAAGAAATATATAAAAATAATAACAAACAATGTACATAAAGGATTTATATTAACAAACATAATTTTTAAAAAAATTACCTTCCCGTTTTTAATAAATTGATTAAAAAATAAAATTAATTATTAAAACCACAAAACCCCGATATTCGAAAATAATTTAATGTCATCAACATCGAGTGTAGCTTCGGCTGTGTGGCACGTAGCGCCGTCCTGTTGAAACCAAATATTGCCAATATCCTCCTCTTCAACAAAAATTCGTTCAATATGGTCCGATAACGATCGCCATTGACTGTAACGGCCACTCCTTGCTCATTTTCGAAAAATGGCCCAATTATGCCTCTGGACCAAAATCCACGCCAAACAGTGACTCGTTTTGGGTTTATCGGCATTTCAATGTATGCGTGCGGGTTTTTTGTGCCCCAAATGCGACAATTGTGCTTGTTTACATACCCGCCAAGATCAAAATGAGCTTCATCTGAAGAGATGATTTTTTTTGGCAAAATCCGCATCTAGTCTAAGTCGATCGTAGGCAGTAATGTTGCAATATTTCCCAGTGTATACACAACCATATTCGTTGAGCAGAAGGATAAAACTAATTATCTGTCAAATCAGACATGAGCTAAGTGTTAGCATTCACGAAATAAACACTAGTTGAAAAAACACGTTAGATGGCGGACCCTTTATAAAAAAAACTCCTTTCATTCCTTTACTACTTGACACCCCACGCAAACTATTACTCAGGCTCCTGATTATATGTGTTTCTCTTTAGCTTACGTTATTTTCTTGGTTCTTTTCCTATATAAATAAGAATACATAGGCTCAGGTGAAACCATTAAATTATAAAACATTGATCGAAGAAAAATTGATAATCATTCTATGGGAACAACTGTTTTCATAATAAACTATAAATTTACGTTTTGGTGTCTATGCTGATTGGGGGAAAGAAGTCTGGACCCGAGGACCCCAACCCCCGTGGATCAGCTCCTAGGTCAAATTAAACAAACAGACAAATTACCAATTTTTTAAAACATTTTCAGATCATTAGCATATAAAATATATTTACAATATTTAATAACAAAGATGATATCATCAATAAATATTGTAAATAAAAGTGGTCCGAAATTGCTGCCCTGTGGAACCCCAGATGAACACATGAATTCTTTCCAAATGTTCTACTAACCTGAACGTTGTGTGATCTCCCAATTAGATGTGATGATAACCAATTGAGCAGATGAGAATCAAAACCGAAAATTTCGAGCTTTCTTATAAAAGTTTCATGGTTTACTGAGTGGAAAGCTTTGCTTACATCAGTGTGTACTGTGTCAGTATGGAACTTATCCTCAATTGCATTTATAACGTACGAAGTGAAACAAGCAAGATTAGTAGGACAGTTGACTTTTTGGAGGCAAAACGTGTTATTTGAAATTCCAATTGATTTTCTTTTCAAGTTGATAAAAGATCAAACAGACTGACTATCTAGTTTTTATTTCGATTTTCTTTGAATATTTGTGATGTAGGTAATCCATATAAAGAAACTAACTCAGAATCACAAAATCCTTACGTACTTCAGATAATTAGATTTAAGTTTTTATTTAATGTACATTGTTTATTAGCTTTGCGGTTTTTTAAATTACAAAGTTGTTTATTGGTTCATGGAAAATTTTGAGTTTTTTTTTGTGGTGTAAGAGGAACAAACCTATTAAAACCTATTATAAGAATTGAGAGGTATGACAAAAAGTCTTCACTTTTTGCTTCGAAAAATTTCATGGACAACTGTATGTACACACTTTCTAAGAAGATGTTACTTTATCATAAAAAATACCTCAAATGGGGTTACCTTTGATCACCCAATCAATTTTTTTTATACCACCATATCTCAGGCAACATTTTTGACATGGCGAAGAATTACTTCTGTAAAGTGTTTAGATTTCCTTCGAAGATGCAAGAAGTTGTGTAGGAAGATTCCTCAAGATCGCCCGATAATCCAAGGGAAGCATTTCCGCTTTGTCTTTTTTTTGAAATTAGAAAAAATCCAATTCACTTAATAAATATAATCTACAATCAAAATCAATATTTTTTCATAAAAAAAATGACAGAGAAACAAAAAACCTCAGGTGGTTAGTTTTGGGCCACCCTGTAATAAATACATATATCACGAGTGAAAATGGACCTTTTAAAAGTGATGGCCACTTTTCATAATAACTCGCAACTTACCCTATTATACCCTTAATCTCAAGTCAAGATGACAATCTCATATAACTGAAACTCTTCGAATGGTTTTCTGGCTACCCCTATAGACATCTTACATTACATTACATATTGATCTGCTCCGTAGATAAATCTACGAAGTAGAGACACTTATGAGCACTGGCTACTGAGGCCATCGGTTCAGACAATTACAGGACAACACACAAGACAACATTGATACAGGACAGAACAGAAGATAGAAAGAGGACGGAAAAACAGAAAACACATAACACATGTCAACAGCACGCAGTTGGTTTTCAGACGGTCCTCCATCTTTCCACTAACCATGCGCAACGATGCTTGATTTCGCTGATCGCTGATCACGGGAAGCGATGCTTTTTTTACTTTTAATTGATTTTTATTTTTCATATTTACTTATAACTATGCTTACAGGCTAGACAAAAACTATCTAAAACTATCAACTTAATTAACTGACCCTATGCGGGCGCTCTCTCTATTCTTATTCTCTAACTTAATTTTAATTGCCTTTTGACCTAAAAAATAACTTAAGTTTATCTTATATATAAAGGGTTTTATTTTTTACCCAGAAAATTAAATAGAAAAACTGGATTAAATTATCGGGTAGTACTGACTTAAACTACTTAAAACTAACTTAAAATAAACTTAAACCTAAAATACTTAAAACTAGAACAGCCACAGCAAGCTTTTTTTTTTTTTTTTTTTTTGGTGCCGCCGCAACTGCCCTACTTAACTTAAAGATAGAATAGATATATGTAGTCGGCCATAGGCGATATTTCGTCTATGTCGACTGGAAATATTAAGTTCTAACTAAGCCACCAGAATTGGTGGACCTGATCACGGGCTTCCTTCCGATCCCGGTCGGGCACGGCCCTACTGAAACGGAGGCGCTCAGCTTCGCTCCCAGCGGCTATGTCTCGGTCGTAGAGGAGCCGCCTATCGACTGTTCTGCGGCCGACGTGGTAGATCAACGGAATCGCCGATCAATCCTGAATCAGCCCTCGACTATCAAGGTATAGGAAAGTCTTGGGCCGGATAAAACCACTCGAACGTGTGCTTTCAAAATATTCATCTTGGGGGTAATAAGCCCCGAAGATTTGTCCATTAGTTGAGGTCATCGCCCTTGCAATGTGTCCGCGAATGAGCTTAATTAAAAAGTTATCTATCCTGTTTGTATTGACCCCGTTGTATAGGACCTCGTTGGAATAATAGTGTTTGTACTCCGACTCTGGTGTTCTATAAAGACCGAGACAAGTGCGAAGGCATTGTCTCTCGAACACCCGAATCTTTTCCATTAGAGATGGTGCAACGTTGAACCACACAGGGCATCCATAGGCAATCATCGGCCTGATTGGGGCCATGTAGCAAATCACTTTCACCCTGCTATCAAGGCGGTTGCTATTAAACAACCATCTTGTCAGGGCAAAAGCTCCCCTAGCCTTGGCCAGAGCAGCCTCTACATGTCGATTGAAATATAGATACTGACGGGAAGCGATGCTTTATCAGAACCAAGGCCGTTGACCTATAGACATCTTTTTTTGGCTAAAAACTGATAAGACAAATCAGCAAATCATGCAAATTATGAAAGGTCTACGTTGGTATCTTACAAACCTACATCATAACCAACATATTTACTTTCATAATTCAGAATCCTAATGACAATCCTTGCATAGAAACTGATACAAGGTGGCGCGAGCGTCAGTGATCCCTTTTTTCAAATTTAATTCGACAAGTATTAATGAAATTTGACGGCAAATATAAAAAACTAAAAAAAATAATAATTTAGAATAAAATCAACTTTTTTTAAGTTTTAATTTGAGAGAAAGAATGGAGACTTTTGTGCCATTGAAGTAAACGTTCAAATATTTACGCACAAAAACAGCAGTAAAATTAAACAAATAAAAGATACAATATCTCCAAAATATATCTCAATCTTTTCAAGATATTCATATTTGTTTGAGGGTATAAAAGAAGATGTATCTCTTTACCTTATTTTAGTATCTATTAATCTAATCGCCAGCCAATGCATTGTCTAGTTTCGAAATGAATTTCTTGAGATATTCCCTGTTGAGTGTTGTCTTGTCTTGGTTGTTTTGGCTCAACAATCAAATGCCGGAATCTTTGATACAATCAGCGCAGGAGCTAGTTCTGTGAAAGGTTCGATCATCGATAGATACTATGGAATTTCAAATGCTATCAATGATGCGGTAAGGTCAGATAGCAGACGAGCTCGTGACACTATAGAAAGTATTAAACAAGATGCGAGGCAGAATCTGGAAGCTGGTGTAACCCAAGATGCAGTAATCGTTCTTAGAACCGCATACGTCAATGCTATTCGTCTTATAGCAACCGGCGAAAACTTAGGCTTTGGATGGATTTTAAGCTGCCCAAAAAATAGCACTCATTCAACCTACTGCTGCGAAACAGGCCCTACACCAAGGACTTGACGAGGCCCGTAAATATCTCTTTGAAGCAGGAGTTTTGATTTTGAAGTCTCCAGGAGAAGCCTTGGCTCTTACAAATAATTCAGCAAGACCAGGGCTCGAAGAGGCTAATAAATCTGTTCAAAAAGCTGGATTTGGAGCCATTGACGGAATGAGAGCTGCAAAAAGTCTAACTGATCAAGGAATTGAGGTTGGAGGTGATGCTGCTCTCCAGGCAATTAAAGCAGCTCGTGAAGCTGTCAGAACTGGTTTCGCAGGCACCTATAATCGCATTAAGATTTCCCACAAACAAGCAACCAAGACATTAATGTAAGCCCATCATGAACCAATCGCTCGGGGAGAAATTGAAAATCTTAATGCCGAAGCCGCTGCGAGGGATCCTGAGGCTGCATTTGCAATAAAAGAAATCAATAAGGCTGCTGCTAAATCGGTAAACCTTGGTGCTTCCACTGAAATAGTTGACGAACTTAAGAAGACTCTTGTAAGTGCAATTGGAGATCTAGCACAAATTGCAGCCGAAGCAAGAGAGACTATAGAAAATATTGCAAAAATCGCAGAAATCGAACCAATGGCTGCTAAGGTCACATTTTTCAAGGCATCCGATATCGCTGAAAAAAGTATACAAGATACTGTGGCTAAGGTTTATTTGGCTATAGGAGCAGCAGGACTAAAATCTGGCAAACAATTGAGCAGTGGCATAGCAGAAGCTGTTTCAAATATTGAACATGGTAAAACTGAAGTTATTTTAGGAATCCGAACAGCCGGAGACTTGACAGTTCTTGGACTCAGATATCACGACGATGTTCCTGAGTTAGGAATAAGTGCAGCTTTTGAGAGTGGAAGGTATGGTAAATTCGCCATTTACCAAAGAATAACAGACGCAGCAAGGAATGCATTCAAGGAACTTTACTAACAGTTGCAAGAGTACAAGTTGACCTAAATATTTTTTTTATTTCAATTAACCTCAAGAGTATGGTCTGATTATTCAACCATTTTTTAGGTTTGCCTTCTCATTTAACAAATGTCAAATACAATTTTAATTCAAAAATATGTTTCGTGTCGACTCAAATCATTCAGTTCAAATAAACAATTTTGTTTCTTATCTGGTTGTTTGATTTGGCGTGATAATAAAATACCTGAAAATCTTTTTTTTTAAACAATTCCAATTGTCAAAAATAAAAAAAAAATACCAAATATTGTAAATTTCTTCTTTATCTTCCAAGAACTGTGGTGTTAGTGATTTGCTACTTTAACCACATCAGACAAACAAAGCAAACAGAAGCGAAATCTTCGTTTCAAATAAGCTTTTTTTTCATTGTTATCTTAGAGTTGAAAGCTTCAAGATTTGTAACTCCGGTCATCTTGATGAAGTGAAACAATGAATGAATGCCTATAGCCCAAAAGAATAATGCCAAAAATATAAAAGATTTTCGACCAACATCCCTACTTTCCACCATAGGAAAATTAATCGAAAGAGTTATAGCAGAAACTCTTTTATAGTTTTTTTTCGATCACTCAAATATTATACTAAACACACAATTTGGTTGTAAGAAACAACATTCCACGGAGCATTGCCTTTTAGTGCTTAATGATAAAATTATTCACAATCTAAGACAAAAAAATGGGCACGACTAGGTCGCACGTACTTGCTCTTATGTGCCTAATTACATTGGAAAACCAGATCTTTGACAGAATAAAGTAACATTTACGATGAAAATAACACAGTTTAAACTTATGAAAAGTATTAAAGCCACAATACTTAACGGTTTTTAGTAAAAAGGAAGTACCCCATCTCACAACATATAACAAACAAAGAATAACAAAAGAATAAAAAAAAGAATAACAAAGAATTTATGAAAAAAGTATTTCGAAATGTGGAGGACCGGTTTTGATAAAATCCTGTTTTTACTTGCGATTATAGGTATTATAAGGAAAGCTTAGGATTCTTGAATATATAAAAAAAATTGAGATAACATTCAAACATGACATTACGATCATAGAGAAGTCTAAAAAAGTGATCGACAAAAAATGTCTGTCTATCTTCAAACTTGGTGTGTGTGAATCTTTTGGCATTCCCCAGAGGGGAAATTGAAATTTTATTTTAAGGCCTAAAAATAACGGTACCTGCCATATGACCGTTTAGGAAAAGCTTATTTTTCTCGAAAACGGCTCCAACGATGTTGATGAAATTTTTTGAGAATTTTTTTTTTGTTGATATTGGCTATCATTTGATCAGAACCACATATACCAGAAAAGTCTATTAACAGGACTTTTAATATAACGGTTTTTTTTTAATTTTTGGCTTGCTCGGTAAAGGCTCTATGGACTTCTATCAAATTTTATATTTTAAAAGACAGATAGCCAAATTAATTCTGCATATCAAAATTTTGAATAATTTTTTTTATAATTAAAATTAATTTTAGAATTTTTTTTTGGAAAAATCAATATTTTTAAAACTAATTAAAAAAAATATTTTTAATGTAATGTATATCTAAAAACTCTAAAAAACTGCAAACCAAATATTAAAAAAAAATATAAAAACTAAAAATAAAAAAACCGGATTTTATCAAAATCCGTCCTACAATTTTCGAAATACTTTTTTACGTGCGACCCAGTCGTGCCCATTTTTTATTTAGTTTTTTTTTGAAAAAAAAAACTTTCTTTTAATTTTGGTATGTAGTTTTTTTAGAATTTATTAATATACATGTGATTATAAAATTTAAAATGAATTTTTGTTTGATTAGTTTTAAAAATATTGAAAAAAAATTCAAAAAATAATTTTAATTAGAAAAAAAAAGTTATTAAAAACACTGATATGCAGAATTAATTCATTCTTGCAAATTAACAACACACACACAGGAATGGCTGAGAGTATAAGTCACTAGGCCTTGGCTCCTTAAGGAGCTGTCGCGCCAATAAATTTAATTTATTTTTTTATTTATTTATGCAGAATTAATTTGACTACCTAGAACTTCTTAAATATAAAATTTCACAGATAACCAAAACCGTTATATGAAAGGTCCCGTTAATAGACTTTTCCCGTATATGTGGTTCTAATCAAATGATAGCTAATACCAACAAAACAATTTTCAAAATTTTCATCAAAATCGTTGAAGTCGTTTTGGAAAAAAATAAGCGTTTTCTAAACAGTCCTATGGCAAGTACCGTTATTTTTAGCACTGAAGGCAATCGCTGAACCTGTTAAGGCTGCAGCTCAATATACACCCGGGCAGACAGACAGACAGACAGACAGAGAGACGGTCATTTTTTGCCAATGACTTTTTTAGGCTTTTCTATGATCGTAATGTCATGTTTGATTGTTATCTTAATTTTTTTTATATTCACGAATCCTAAACTTGCCTTATAGTCCCTATAATAGCAAGTAAAAATAATAAGGAAAGGAAAAGAAAGGAAATAGTTTCACAAACCCAGGGACCTTGACGCTATCCAAGGGAACACGTAAGTAAAGTGCATGTTTAAAAGTAAACCTAACTTAATCCAACAATAAGAAAAAACTAATCAAGAAAATAATAAAAATAATAGCTAAACTTAAACTAATACCAATACCGCTATGAATTAAAAAAAAAATATTTAAACTAAATTCCTAAACTAAACCCTAAATTATGGCACCTTTTTTTTTCCTGGATAACGCCATGCTTTTACATAATGTTTATATGACAGGTACTGTAAATTTTTGAGCTAAAAAATTGAAAAACTCCTCTGTAGATTGTCCAAATAACCTTTAGTTCTAAATTTGAAGACGATTGGCCCAACCAACTCAAATATATTTCTCTATCATCGTAATGTTATGTTTGATTGTTATCTCAAAATTTTTAATCTGCACGAATGCATAACTTGCATTATAGTACATATAATCGCAAGTAAAAAGGATTTGATTCGGCTTAATGCATTCTTATATGATTTGTAAATTCCTGAAATTGATTACAATACAATAATGATTAAATGGACAGTAAAAGTACTCTTAAATTGCTGAAGAATCCCAAGTTCAATCAATAAATATTTGACAAATATCTTTATCTATTCCATCACCTATTAGAGAGCCAACTAAATATTCCAATCTTGTTATAGACAATTCAAAATCGCGCGGTCTTTAAAAATCGTTTCCTTACTTCCAATTTTTCAAGCCCGATACCTCGATCTACATTATCTACAGAATTGCATTAAATTAAAGCATCCACCACGACGAGGACTTATCAATTATATACAATTTATGCAATACCCTTCCAAACTTACATATCAAAGTAAACGTAAGCAGCTTTGAATCTACAAAGGGAATTCCTTTTTTATTTTTATTAATTCGGAAACCACTATAGTAAAACCCATAACCACCTTGGAATACAGAATCAAACCAAATAAGCTACCATCTTTCACATGAAACTTTATGCCTCTAACAGCATATCCTCTTCAGATTTCTGTTACCCCAATGTTTCCTTTTGTACGTGTATGTATGCCAAATTCCAACAAAAAAATTCTATCCTTTTTGGCTTTGTTCCAGGACGAACAAGAAACCTATGCCAATTGGCCCCAAAAATGTTATTCCCATTAAAACTGCTTCAAGTTGTAGCCTTTTCTCGATCTGATCGCCTATTCAAAACGCGACTTGACTTTTTCCGCAGACTTAAAATGGCTTACCCCGCTTAATGTTAATGCTCTCTGAGAAAAATTCTTCAAACAACATAACAGTTTTGACAAACAAAAAATCAAAGGGATTCCACATTAAACCTCTTCATCAACATCAAAGTTCCATTATTCTCTTTGAACTTATGGCAGCAGCTTCGAATGGAATTCTCTTGCTTTGCAACAAAGTACCACAGCCAGCGCACTGTCAACATTAGCTTTGATCCTTTTTTATGAGCACATTATGAGAGATGTGATGAATAAATCCTGTGGAAATCATTTTCTCCGAATTAAGCAACTTCAAAGGGTTTTTAAACGTTTTGGTATCTTCAAAGCTCAACAAATGTTCTACAACCAGGCGAGCAGTTCTCGAAAGACACTGGAATTATCTGGAGACTAAATTAACATCATCTCTGTCAATAGCTATGTGAATGAGAGTTTTTTCTATGAGAAGGTCGAGACATGCGTAAGAAGCAGACTGAATCTTTGAAGAGGGTGGGTAGCCTGGGTGTGGGTGGATGATGAACTTATTCTAACTCTTGGTTGTGTTACCTTTGCTTGGTTGGAGTAAGCTTCTTTGCGGCATGGTTGCCTGATACTTTCTAATATCAAAATTCTTTCCGCAAGTCGTATTGCTCTCATTTTTTCTAATATTCTTCTAAGCATTAGAACGTAGTCGTCTTCGCGGCGCGGCTGGGAACCGTTGAAACGGTTGAAAGGAATCCCCCACGGGGGTTATGTGTCCCGGTTATGAAATATCCTTCGGTGTTAGAAAATCTACTGCTTGGCTGTTTCACTTGCAGCGAAAGAGAGCGCTGGGGAGAAGAAAAGCCAAACTATGTTTGTTCTAATCTCTCAGGGCGTGCTGCTATGAGGCACATTCCGTTACACCATGAGATTGCTGAATGCCTGGTGGGTACAGGTAAATTATGCAATCTTTTTATCACTCTGTGATTGATGGTGCTAACACGTGCCCGTACAGGTGGGTAACAATGGCAGGTAATTATGTACAGTGATATATGGAAAAGGGTGTCACACCCTTAAGGGTTGGAAGGTTTTGGAGGTAGACAACATGGCGTCATGTCAGTGTCCATGAAAATAATCACCTTCAGAAAAATCAGACTATTGGAGCTCAGCAGCTGAAGAAGGCACGGCGGGGTTGTCTGTTTGGCTGGAAAAATTTGAAACATGCGCAGCACAGAAAGGGGGTGTGGGTGGCATGAGTTAAAAAAAATCCTTCTTCCATCATTCCTTCCTTATGGCAAATAAGAAGTTTTCTAGTTTCGTGTGGCAAAGATATATGTAGAATGCTATAATGGGTGGGAAAATAGTGGAGAAAATTCGATGGCGATAGTTTTGGGGTTTGCTGGGTTTCATGGTTGCCGGTACATTCTGTATGGTAATGGCGATAGTGGGAAAACAAAAGAGAGGTTTTTGTACAGACCGACCAAAAGGGTTGTCTGGCAAATTGCTGTTATCTGAGCTCAAGTTTTCAGTAAAAAAGGTAAGTTTAGTGTAATAAATACTTACCTGAAAATACACACTTCCCTTGTTGGATAGTGTTGGAGAGGAAAAACTGTTCAGGGTAACATAAAGGCTTATTAAATAATTTATGAAAAACTTTTTGTTGTCTGGCTAACTTTTACTCTTACATTTTTTTTCCTTGTTTTATTTATTTAGTTGTATTGAAAACTTTCTCTTTTGACTAGGATACCAGAATTCATAAGTTCAAAACATTCGTTTACAGGGTAGAAATATATTAGATTGGTGGGCAAGGTTGAGATTCTTTTGAACCTAACTCTAGGGGTTCTGAATTATTTACCATGTAACTCATTTAAGAGAAGTGGCATCTTTTACAAAAGCCATTTAACGACTTCCTCTGTAATGGCTCATTGAACGATTGTGGTTTATTCGCATAGACCTTAAGGAAATCCAAGGAAGGTTGGATGAAGTGATGAATTGGCAAGCCGCTTCATCTCACTCGGATCTCAAGGGATCCATTGCGGTCTAGAAGAAATCAGGAGGAACGAGATAGGGGCAATGAAATCTCCAGGATCCTTTACCATCTTGAGAAGTGCCACTTTCATATTTTGCCCGAATCTTTCTATCTGACCATTTGTGTCTTTTTGAAACCCGACAAGTGTCAAGTGTTGACTATCTATCATTCGAAGCTTTTAGGTAACTTTTGTGCCTTTTATTTTTCTCATTTCCAGTGGCGCAAGTAATCCGAGCACAGCCTAGACGTTTTTGGCCACATATGAGAACTAGCTAATGAGGCCATCAGCTCCGAGAATACAAGACACACAAGACTATATTAATATACAAGACAGGACAGATGAAAGGAAGAGAACGGAAAACAGAAAACAGGATTGTCACCAGAACGCAGTTGGTTTTCGGACGGTCTCCCATCTGACTAGTAACCACATGCAATGATGGTTGAATTCGCTGATATATCAGGAGCGATGCTTTAATAGAGCCAAGGTTGGTTACAAGGCTTTGTTTTACATCGCCAAAGATGATTTTCCGGCTAAAATTGTAGTCCTCTTCTAGACCTTCAAAGCCTAGTCAGCGAAACAAACGAATCAAACGAGGTTGTCTATGATGATGAACTTTAAGCATCTAGATTAGTTGGACCTTGAACGGGAGTAGGCCTAAGTCCCGACGAGAAGTTCATCAAGTTGAAATCTGCTTAACGCCAAGTTCTTGTGCGCGGCGAGTAATCGACTGCTTTAGCTTCTGTTGTGCACTTTCACGGATCGCGGCGATATAATCGGCCAATATTACGTTCCTTTAACGTAAGAACGTTGGCTGATGTTACTTGGCATAGTAGTTTGGCATCAGTAATACATGGCACCAACACAACATGGCCGCCACATACCGCGCAAAATCTAACCGTACTAATTATAAACCCAATTCATCAAATAACATTTTGTATTGTAACAAGTGAAATGAAACTGCGATCGTCTTATATATATATAGAAGTCAGTTTCTTGAAGCCATTAATAAAAAAATCACAAAGAGATTTTGGGAGCAGCTATCGCCTAGCAACACCGAAATTTAGAAGAGCATGTATCAGGACCTCCAAGGACCTCAAAGAAGAAAAATGTTCAGGAGATTCGTACATCAAAATCATGAACTATGCTCAAGACCAATTTCTTGTTGATGACGACAAATTTCTTCATAACTGCGGTAAGAATATCAAAAAGGGCAAAGCGAATAAGCAAGACGAGATGTCCTCAGAGTTCCACAAACTCTCGGAGACATCTGCAAACTTGTCAGCGATGATTAAAACAGTGCAAGAAAAGTTACCTTCTCCCAATTCTGAACAATTCAGCAGAATTCTAGAGATTCTAGGGAATTATCTACGAATTTTGGGTATAAAAATGCTCCGAACGTGCTTAGCAATTCTGAAGTTTAATGCAGAGATAATAAAATGAGTTCTGAATGTGTCCCAGTGATTGATTATCTACTCACATATCATAAATCATAAAATAAAAAACTCAACCTTTTCTGCACCTCCCAGTATCCTGATAAGATAGGGAACCAACGAAAATTAACTAGAAAATGATAAGGCAAACGCTGGGATTCCTAAATTTGATTCTGCATCCCTGTTTCCATTCATAACCAACATAGTGATAAGAAAAAACCATCCACAACAAATTGCACACGCACCAAGTTCGATTTCAAAGGATCCACAGGAGCCAAATATTAGACGAACTTCTCCCCTACCAAATACTTCCACTATCAGGATAAAAAAAGCAATATTCCCACGATTCTTGTTGCCAAAAGTAAAATCTATACCTCCTGCCAAATTCTGCTACCCGATTCGAATCGCGCAATGGCGTCGCTTAAATTCCACACAAACATTCCAAACATTCCTTTCGCACATTCCAATCTTCTAACATCCGGTTTAGATCCTCCAAAAGACACCCATTTGATTTTCTGTGCTCTTATACTTCATAGAATTCTTTACTTCCCGCAACAAATCCCAATGGAATTTTCTAGTCCGCATGATGGTGAAATTTCAACTGCCAAATAACTCCTCCTTGCAGTTCATCGGCTCCTTTTCATTTTCGTCCAATTGATGTTTTTTCTTTGGAATTCCCCATTCAAGTTGTGCTCAGCTCCCCCAAATCAGGGATTGGTTTTCGACCTTCAAAAGGGTGTTTTTAAGTTGATTCCAGATTGCACACCAAAAGTGTTTCTCTGGTAATCTAGGTTCCTCCTACTTTGCTCCCTTTTTTGTGCTGGTTGGCTACGGGAAAAGCCGTAGCTCCAAAATGCTCCACAAGCTCCACGGCTCCCCCTAGAAATTGACTATCTTTTACCAGGCTAGCAGAATTTTCGGCAAACAAACCAACTGGCAATTGATGGTGATTGGCCCACGCCAAAAAAAGGAGTTTAACAAAATTATGGAATAGAAAACGTTTGGACATAATGAGGAGCCAGTATGTCTGCGCCGATGAGCCTTTTGTTGCAGGATCTGCCCCCATCCTAGAGCAGAAGCAGAGGCTATTATACGCCTTGAAGGCTTTAAATTTTTTGTTTTTTTTTTTTTAATTTTAGAGTTTCCTTTAAAGAGCTATCGAAGGGCTTTAATTCACCAGGCAATCAGAAGTGGGATAATATAAAACCTGAAAGCAAATGAAGGATATTAAGGCTACACGTCCAAAATAAAGAGCCTTTCTCAATGAATGCACTAGCACATTTTGCTTTTATCTTAGTCAACAAAAAAATATATTTCAAATGATTTTTCTACCAGGTTTGCATGAGATGGAACAATAAGGATGTTTTAAAGGAAATTCCTTTACAATTTTTTTTTTCAATAAAGATGCAACGGTTTTTATTGACATTTCCAGACACAAAAGGAACAATTAGTTTATGTCATTGACATGTCAACTCATCAATCTTTTCGCTTTTTGTGCCAGGATAGCAGGAAGTGTCTGTAGAGGGTGTGTTTCTGGTGTTTATCGCAAAGGGTTTTGACCCTAAACAAGCTGGGTGGATTTCTCAAGATTCAAATATGTTTAATGTTATCGCATTCTTGTGATATAAAGTTTTTTATAAGGAAGAAGCAAGAAGGAAGAAGGAAGAAGGAAGAAGGAAGAAAAAAGAAGGAAGAAGGAAGAAGGGAGCCTTTTGATAGTGTCAAGGGTGAGTTTATTTGGCTCAGGAAAGCACACCGGATAAATTAATTGCTATTATTAAAGCAAAACAATATGAAGGATCCAAATGTCACGTTCTGCACGAAATCAGGTTGACGGATGAGTTTAAAGGCCAAAGTAGAGTAAGACAGGGCTGCATTTTGTCTCCTTGCAGCCTAAAAACGGAGCGTTTGAATGGACTCTGACATCCTATCTGAATTATTTTGATTATGAGGACGACGCCGTTATGCTCATTGGATAGGATCATGGATATTCAACAAATTACAACAAGGATGTACAGAGAAGCTAAAATCATAGGGTTGAAAATAATACCGACAAAAGAAAGATGATCAGCAACGGGACTCAGTCATCCACAAATTTTTTTTTCAACATCCAGTATAGAAAGTACAGAGCCTTGAATACCTTGGGAGTATCATCTCTTTCCAAGGCGAAACCTAACAAGGCGTATTGGGAAAGCAATGGATGCTTTCAGTACATTAAAATGTGTATGGAGACTTTCTCACCTTAAGGATCAAGCTATGAATTGTGTTACTCCAATCTAGAATCTGTATTTCTATATGGGTATATCGCTTGTAAAGCTATATCAGCCAGACGAGGAAGCTTAAAACGTTCGGTAATAGATGTCTACGAAACATCCTTAAGATTTTCTGGCCCAATCGAACATCAAAGATTTCCTCAGGAGTACAGGTCAAGAACCCATCGACTCTATTGTTCGATGGGATGGCAAAATTGGCAGTGGATTGGTTATACGCTTTGAAAAGGGAACGACTGTATTGCAGCTGAAACAATCCAGTGGATTGCCTTCACTCAAGACGGAAGAAGTGTTGGGAGGCTGAAAAGTACATAAAATAGAACAGTCGAGGAGGAATTGGAGTTGGAGAAAGCTGAAACACATTTCCGCAAATCATACACAATGGCACCATCATAGGCGTGCTTCAAGTCCTATTACTAGAGATGGTTCCGACGAAATTAATAGGTCTGAGAACCTAAGTAAGTGGCTCCGTAGTTATATTCCGCAGTAGTCAGTTCTGAGGCCACTTTAATTTTTGTTGCCTTAATGCAGTGAAACAATGGAACAGTAATTTTCGGCTTTGATAATTTTCATGAAGTCTTGCTCTTTTAGTCTTGCGGCTAGCTTCAACAAAAAGAACTCAAAGAAATCGGTGGATTTCTAAGGGTCTTAGCCCGATAGATTGGGAAATTGTCATTAAAGTACAGACTTATTTTGGAATACTACTTTGTTTAGAAATATTGTGGATACATAAATCCCTGCTATGCGCTGTTCTTAATCGGAAATACATCGGAACCCAGATCGGTTTAAATAATTGGAAGAATCAATTTATCGATTTTTTTAAGAAAACAATTTTGAGATTTCTTCTTTTTAAATGCCCGAATTCCGCAGGATTCAATCGAAGGGCCACTTTTATTTTTTTATTTACACAGTAGAGTGATAAAATGGGAAAGACAATTTTTGGTGATGGTGGGCGTTGGCGATTTCCAAAAAGTCCTGCCCTTTGGCCTAGGAACTAGTTTTAATAACATATTCCAAAAGACTTTTAGAATCACAATTATTTTCAAGGAACTTGACGAAGGCGAACATCAGGGGAATACCATCATCTGCTAGGCTTTGTAATAAATAAAAGTATATGTTCTTCAGGACGATTTTTTTTTTTTGATTTATTATATTCTTGTGAAATTCCAGTACAAATGTCTTTCTCATCGTTTCATCACTCTTACTCCACCACGCAAGAATGTTGGAATAAATTTCCATTCTCGTCACACTTTCCCAGGAAAACAGCATAGACAAGAAGGTATGTATATCGATATCCTTTTAACATACTTGTCCAGAAGGTGCCAGTAAGAGTTGAACTTTTTTCAACATTCTACACACCAATAAAGGCCATGTGTCATCGCCCCCTTCTTAGAAGGAAAAATACATCCTTGTTACCGCCTGGACTGGAAAATTCAGGAAAAAAAACATGAAAAACCAAAAGAAATGCACCTTGGACTTGCTTGCTTATCCTCAACGCCTGGCATTGAGATATTCGAATAGAAATATTAGGAAAAAACGAATACTTTTTCTAAACACTAGCGCCGCGGTTCCTATTCTTTAGGAATTCCATAGCTAGATCGTAAAAAGGATTTATGAATAGTTGTCAGCGGTTTCAATGCTTTCTGTACGGAAAACCATTAATTTTCTATTTTTATTGTAATAACAGTCATCTCACTGACGCGACTTTTTACCAGGCCAACATAATTCGCTGCAGTCTGTGAAAAATCCTTGCTAAGGACAATGAAAGGAAAATCAATTTTCCCGCGCAAGCTCGCAACAAAAGGAAGTTATTTGCAGCTTGGAGCTTTATTTTTCGAAGAAAGAGCGTATTGGAAGTTTGCTAAATATTTTGAGTCCCTATTCGAATTAGGGTTTTGATAAGAATTTCGCGGAATTCCTTTCTCCCTAAGCCGGATTAGAATTATATCCCCACAATGTCAGTCCCCGAAAGGGTAGGATCAGTTTTTTGTGTGCCTTCCCTATATCGGGATATGGCAGCCTTTTTCTAATCCTCTGCTATTAAATTTCATTTATATGGAAAAGCATTTCTGCATTATGTCCTTTTTGCCTGGGGAATGCGGGCTGTGCATGCTTAAAGTTTAACTAAACTTAGTGCTGTCATGGTTGGAATTCGAAAGGAACTCCTGTAGATATATTAGCTGGGCGAGCAGGAGTTTTAGAGTGGCTTTGGAATGTTGAAAAACTTTATCGTAAAAGTGAAATCGCACATGGTAAAAATTCTAATGTTGAGGGTTTCGATGCCGTTTTTGTTGTGTTGGAATCGGAGGGGACAGGTTCCTTTGAATATATAGTATGTGGCTAGGAAGGAAATAAAAATTCTATGGACGTTAGAACCGGATGTGGCACACTTGATGTTATCCTGATAGTTTTTACAGACATATCAGTACTCTTTTTATCTTTTACAACAAAAGAGAGTAATTCGTAAGTAAAATAGTGTGTTAGTATCTCTAAGGATGTGATTTGTTGTTATATCAGCAGTGATGAGCACATTCGAGAACTACTCTACGATGTTCACATGTAGGGAATAACTTTTTGATGTTTTATTATATATTTATAGGAGGCGTATATATAGTGAAGGATTAATATAAGATAAGTTATTTTTAAGAATAAAGCATCACCAAATGAAATTATGTTTTTTTAGTTAATTTCAACTTAGTTATCTAATTGTATTCGTATGATTTATTGTAAGGCACATAAGGGCCTATTAGGAAAGGAAAGAGAAGCAGCGGCTTCTTAGAGAGAATAAAGGGATCTTGAGAATTGATGATTAATGATTAATGAAATGAAGAGCTGCTACTACAGGAATAAAGTTCGGAAGTTTCACCAAAATGTGTAAAGTAATTATTAATGCTACAGAACTCGAATTCAGCCTTGCAAAGACGATGACGGGAATTTGGAGTTCCACCTTCGTGTAGGGGGACTCATATGTCCCTCTTTTTTACACATTTAAAGCCCGTTGAAAATAAATTAACGGTAAATAAAATTAGACGCTGTATTCTAAGGAGTCTTGAAAATTTATCAAGAATCAAGTTAAGCAAAAAGTTTTAATGAATCGTTTATTTCGTTTGTATAATCGTTATAGTTTTTTTTTGATTTCTGTGATTGTCTTTTTATAATAAAAAATCGAATCTCGGTGTTGTTATATGTATTTTTAAGAAAACATATTTTGTCCCCCTTTTTTTCTAAGATATGTATTATGTATGTATATATTTTGTATACATATTTTGTTAACTTATTAAAAAATAAACTCTTATCAGGCTTGAAACTAAATAAACAATTAAAAAAAATCAAAAATGACATTTAATTCTTGACAGAATTAAAAGTGATGCCAAGAAACAAACAATTTTTGGCGATCGATTTACAAAGAGAAAAAATAGTTGATGAACAAAAAAAAGTGCCCCGTGGCTACGTGGTGTGGTTGGTGTATCGGACTGCTAATTGAATGAGCCTGGGTTCGAATCCGGCTCATAGCCACCTTCTTTTCCGGGGTACTGCCTCGTACGAGGAACTGACTGAATTTTTGTCTCGAAAAAGTGCATCTCATGTAGCCGTTCAGACTCGGCGGTAAACTGTAGGTCCCTTCCATTCTTGCAGATTAACAACACACACACAGGAATGGTTGAAAATATAAGTCACTACTCCTTGGCTCCTTAACGAGCTGCCTCGCCAATAAATTTAATTTTAATCAAAAACTTGATAGTCGTTTTTGAGAAGCGACAGTAAACTATAACCTTAGCCGATTCCAGAAAACAGAATTTTGAAATACAGTATTTTGAAAACAGTATTTTGACCAGAAAGTATTTCGACACCAACCCGTTTATTACAATTTTTTTAAAAGAATATAATACATTTTTTTAGACCAGAGATATTTTCTGTGAAGGTTTTGGTGCCGACAATATCAAAGTAAAACAAAAAAAAATTAATTTCACATTTCACATTAAATACATATTTTTTCTTGGGCGTAGCAACGTACACCAAGTAGCAATATTTGAAATATTAAACATTAATAAGTTTTAACATTTTCAACAATATGGACACATACCTGGTTTAACTCTGAGTGTAAAGAAGCTATCAGGCTCAAAGAAGTATGTTTCCGATCTTACAAAGCCAACCCTACAGAGTAAAATTGGAAAAAGCACAAACAAGCAAGGAAGTCATGCAACTCCATTATTGAAAGAACCAAATTTTTGCATGACCAAAAATAACGGCAAAAAATTCTGCATTGTCCCAAAAGCAGTCAAAATGTTTGATCATTTGTAAAAAAAAATATTAAAAACTCCTCGCTAATGACAAACCTATTTTCTACTCTTCAGAGAAGGCAAACTTGCTCGAAGCCCATTTCGTTGCCTCACAGCAACTTTGCACCTCCTGTACTTAATAATGTAAATTTTTCCATGCAACAGATTTTTTCCGCACTCGTACAGTAGTAAGAATTCTCAAAGAACTCGATATACAATACTCAAATCCGCTGGCCCGGATGGTATACCCCCGATTCTTCTGAAGAGGTGTTCTTTCACACTGGCAAAACTACTTGGTACATTTCCTAGAAAATGGAAAACATCATTTGCCCAGCCTGTCCCATCCTTCCGCTCCTCCTACCGAACCTTTCCACTTACGTCCCTTCTTTCGGAGGTCATGAAAATGCTAATTAACCACCAGCTTAAGGAATATATCGAAGACCGAAATCTTCTCCATGACCTTCGTTCTACTGGTGATCTTATGGCTTATCTCATCAAACAGTGGAACAAATCTTTACATCGCTTTGGTGAAAATAAGATTAATGCGCTTGATATTTCCAAGGCATTTGATAGAGTTTGGCATGAAGCTTTTTTATCGAAAATGCGTGCTCTTGGGATCGATGATACTCTTGTTCGTTGGATTAGAAACTACCTTCTACACCGTTCAATTCAAGTTGTATTGGACGGATTTAAGTCTGATTCCCCCATAATAAATGCTGATGTACCACAGGGCTCCGTTCTGTCTACGACCCTTTTCCACATTTTTATAAATGATTTTTTGTCTCTTACTTCTAATCCAATAAACTGCAATCGCAATGGTACCGTATGTTAGATAAGCTCATTAAACTCCTATTTACACAGCATTATCAAATGGGGTAATAGGAATCGTGTTGAGTTTAATGTTTGGAAAACTCAATGCTGTCTTTTGTCGTTACACCCAATGCCATTGTCCATGAATGGCACTTGGATCTAAGAAACCGGAAAGCTTTCAGTACTCGGTAAATGTATCAACGACGACCTCCGTTGAAATTACCATATTTTTGAGATCGCCAAAAATGCTGCTAAGTGCTTAGGTTTTCTTTATCGATGCAAGAAGTTTTTTCCCCTTCTGATCTGGCTACAATTGATGTTTGAATGTTTGGATGTTTGTTCCTCAATAACGCCTCAACGGCTCAACGGATTTGGATGAAATTTGATAGGTAGATAGATAGATAGGTGCTGAATTAAGACATAGGCTACTTTTTTTATCCAGAAAATATGCACGATATGAAATACTGCAAAGCTGAAGAAGTTTGTTTGATATGCTTCCATGCCTTAATTTGTGAAGATTCACTATACCATAAAGAAATATTGAAATATGGAGATACAGAGATATAGAGGTATATTTATATGTATAGAGATATAGAAATATAGAAATTTGGAGTAATGTAAAATTTTATCCGGAATAAAGCAGGTAGGAACCCTGCTTTTATCGCGAAGAGAGGCTTAAATATGAAATACTTCATTCCTGGAGGCTTCCATGCTTTAACGACAGCACGAGTATGTGAAAAAATGCACCGTTTCTGCGGAAGAAATCTGAATTATTTTCATTGGCGAGTTAAAATGTAAATAATACAAATATTTAATCAGAAGTCCACGCAGACGAAGTCGCGGGTAGAAGCTAAAATACACATGAGACGAAACCAATGTACGTATCTTACAAATACTTTTATTTCTCCTCAAATTCGAGCATAAGGACAATTTAAAAAAAAAAAACTGAATTTTACACATACAGCATTTTGGATAATTTGATCATACAGTACTTTCCAAAAAAATACAGAATTTTGAAAACATGAATTCTGACCCGCTCCCGTTATAGAGAGCAATGTGCATTGTTGGCTGTCTGGAGGCAACTAGCTAGGAATCGAGCTGGCTGCAGAAACTTGGTTGAAGCCCAAGTTCACCATTGACTTTAGCGCCACTTAAGATAGGGTAAGGTAACGCAGATATGAGCAAATACGTGCGACCCAGTCGTTACCGCTCAGAAATGGCTATTGTTTTGTTTACCAAAGATTTCAATATAAATATCGCATTGAAATACAAGATCAGGTAAAGGAATGCACATAAAAGAAATAAAATTTGTAGTTTACAGTTCGTTCAAAGATGCATTTAAAGCGGTAAGAAAATTGGCATTACAGTAGTGGTACTGTAGATAAGTTGTTTGCTTGCTAGCCTAAGTATTGTCGATTTAATCTTCAGGATTAGGGAGCACTTTTTTTTTTGTTAAAGTTGATACGTGATAGACACAATCACGCTTCAGCCTTGGCTTCGTCACGTTACATTTTACACGATTTGTGTCCACTTTGAATGACATTTTCCAAATTTCGATTTTTGTTTTTTGCTTTTTTTCTGTCAAAGCGAGCAAAAGTTCAACCAGTTTCTATTTCAGCTTTGCGTTTGAGTCACGTTACCTTATCTTGTACACAAACCAAACGTAACGTCAAACCCAAAGAGACATTGTGATAAGATGTGTTGATTTCATATGGTTGAACTTGTAAACGTCAGGCAAAGCGAAGCTAAAGCGTGATTGTGTTTTAGCCATATTAATTGTATCTATATCACCTTCAGCTGTCACAAAAGACAAAGATAACAAAAAAAAAGACAATCCTCAGTTTTACGAGGTTATTTTGTTTAACACTTTACAGGGCAAAAATATGAGATAACTTTACAAGATTTGCAGAAATAAATTGCCTTACAAAGTTTGACAGTTCATTTACGAGGATATAATTTCACGAGGTTTTTAGGTTTATGAGAGTTTTACGCGATTGCATGAATAACCCTAATAAAACAGCGTTATTTAGCGCGTTGTTAAACTGTGTATGCCCATTCCATCTTTTAGGAAATGGCGCAGTGCAATATTGGTTATACCCGTATACATCGACTCCTGTTTACTTTCTTTTCTTTAGTGATACGAAAATGATGAATATCCGCCTTTGAAATAATTAGGGAAATTCGCCAATATCTTTTCTTCATATAACCCGGTAAATCCAATTCTGTCAGAACTCAGAGATGCTATTTTCAATGTCAAAATGTTCAGCAGAGCACTATCCTTCCAGTCATGATAAGGACGAACGAAGGTAGTCTTTTACTTTATCTGATTCTACAGTCAGGAGTATGTTTTTTCATCGCAGTCGTTCTCAGTTCTACCGAGTTGGCATTCCTCTAAATTATTGTCACATTTTCGAATCCTTGGCAGCAATGGATTGTCACAGCATCTCTTAAATGTTTTCCAAGTTGCAGTCAGGTTGTCTAGGATTGATAATACTCCTTACACTATCCTGTATATCTGCGTGGGGAAAACCTGTAGTTTCCGTTCGTACCGGCTTGCTCCTATTAGTATAAAATGGCTTGAATTCCACAAACTGATAAATAGTTAGTTTCTATACATAAATGACTTTAATATTGAAAAAAAATAAGCAGCAGTAACTAACACTTCCGGTCTGTCCCGGCGGCCATAATTGCAGTGAAGGATGTATTTCCAGGAATATCAAAGTGAAATCAGTTTATTCCCTAAAAATGGATATCTCTTCTAACAGGAATTTTCCCATTCCAGAAATTTTAGATGCTGCTCCCTGATTCTGTTCACTTATTAGTTTACGTGATAACAGATAAAACCTGACATACCCCGTGCTGGTTATCTAAAGCTGATAAGAGTTCTATATTTGAAAAAAAAAACTTTTATCACACAATTTTTTGCCATTGTTAACAGATATTCAACGGCAACAAGTCAAGAAGAGTTCACCCCTTTATCGATATTCCATGCAAATACCAGGCCAACATAATGGCGATTCCTGGAATTTTTTCCAAAGCATGAGCCAAAAACGCTCCCCTTTCGATGGGTATATGTTATGCGCATAAATTAAGCCTTGGCCTGCATACTTCAATTCCAGAACACACTACTAACACACCCACCCAATCCGATAAGGCCCCACACAACAGTTCTGCATTCCCTTCATCACCAATTCTGGTCACCTACTCTTCAGGTGACAGAGCAATTGGGACATTTATCCGTTCATTTCGAAGCGCGTCATCTATCTGTTTGCACTGGGAATGCAGGGAATACAAAATCTATTATCTATGAGGTGGTTCAAACATATGGATTGACGAATACCAATAGAAAATCGTGCCCATGGCACATTTCTCAATGCCAAAGAAGAAGGTACGTTCTTGCCTTCACCTTTCTTTTGTGTTTCTGGATTTTACCTGTGGGATGTCCATATAGGTGCGCATTATCCATGGCATTGTGGTGCGGTTTTGCGAAGCAGATAGATGGACATTCGAATCGGAGCGAAAGATGTCATAATTGTTCCTTTTGTTGCATGTTTTAGTGTCTGCTCGATTGATTTGGAGAGACGTGTGGTAAATATTGGGCACGGGATGATTCAAGGACACATTGAATGGTGATAAAGGCTGCGTTAATAATGCGATTTGCATCCGAATACGTTTTGGGTGAACAATAAAGGGAATTATGGTCATTTATGGCTACTGTGTTTGACCAAAGGTGAGAAGATTCACAAATAAAAGTGGAACAATTCCTTAGGTATTGTCCATTTTTTTGGATTTAGATGAACACCTTTTGGAGGGCCAGGGTGTCTATGAAGAAGAAAGCGAATAGAGATGGCCACTATGCTTCCAATGACAAAATGAAGTAGAAAATCTGGCGCTGGATTATGATTTTGATTGATGGGTCAATTTAGGAGATGATTCTGGACAAGCACAATGAACACATGTCTTTTGGGACAGCGGAATTTGTGGTTTAGTTGAAACTGATTATTTGCTGGATGTAAGGGCATGTGTGTCCTTTGATAAGAAAGGAGAAAGAAAGTCAGCTGCGATAAAGTCAAATTTGGAAGAATTTGAAGTTATCAGTCCTTAATTTTTGAGTAGCTTCACCTCTTATTATCACTGCGTTCAAAGTGAATTAACATCGTCATCGTCAATGAACGTTGGATAAATCGAATGTGTACTGTAGATACCTGATACGACTTATCAGCTTGAAGTTGAAATGGAAGCTATCAGTTATGAATTTTGTGATTATATGTCACTACCTTATCGACATTGATATCGACTTTGATAGTACTTTTGACACAAAACTGATAAGCTGATAAGATAGAAAGAAAAAAATGCGTTTGAGATTGATAATAAATCGCTTACTACCAACCGATCAGAAACAGCTGTAAGCTTTTTCCTTTATACAACAACTTACATCATCACCATATCTTCACATCAATAGAACCCTTGGTAGGGATTCACTAGAAAAGGCATCCTTTCAGTTAAAAAAAAAATTCTATAGATATCATAAAAAGGACTCCCAACCAACTTTTTCATCTAAACTTCTACTAACTTTCCCATTTTAACCTTCTCCCTCAATTCTATGTTCCCTACGAACTGAATATATGTAGATACACATAAATGTTCTACATAAAGCAGAAAGCAGGCAAAAGGGTATCGTCCTTAAATTTTATGTCATCCCAGGATTTCATTACAAGGTTCTTACTGCGCAAGTAATAGTTTCCTTTTTTCTGCTTTAAAATAGCTTTCAAGAATAAAGTAAGTGTAAAAGTTTAATTTAGGAAAAATAGTAAATTACAATAAAAATAAAATAAAATTTCAAGCCCTTGCTACGGAATGTATACCTTCCACAGTACATGCGTGATAAGGGAGACGAGAATTCCAACAGTAAAGGGCTAACTTTATTTCTGGTGACCTAGTTCGTTATCCTTGTGTTAGGTACTATTCTGAGGGACAGCAACGAAATAACTATGATAGTAGACTTACCCTCCTGGTATTTGCAACTTGCGTAGCAGCATTTTGAAAAGATAAATTAGTATTGAATTCAAAGATATTTGAAATTTTTTTTGAAAAATTGAATTTTATTAAGACTTGAAACTTTTATACTTGCGATTATAGGTACCTACTATAAGGCAAGTTTAGGATTCGTAAATATAAAATAAATTGAGATAACAATCAAACATGAAGTGACAATAATAGAGAAGCCTGCAAAATGCATTGACAAAAAATGTCCGTCTGTCTGTCTGTCCGGGTGTATATATCGAGGTGCAGCCTTAACGGGTTAAGCGATAGCCTTCAAATTTGATATGCATGTAGATACATAGACATTCCGCAGAGTAAATTTTTGCAGTTTTATTTTTAGGGCTAAAAATAACGGTACCTGCCATATAACCGTTAAGGAAAAGCTTACTTTTTCTCGAAAACGACTCCAACGATTTTGATAAAAAATATTTGAATATACATAATTCTGTCATCATCTAATCAGAATCAAATTTACGGGAAAAGTCTATTAACTGTACCTTTCGTATAACAGTTTTTTTAGTTTTCGACTTTCTCGGTAACGGCTCAAAGGATTTCTCTAAAATTTTATATTTGAAAAGATCTAAGTAGCCAAATTAATTATGCATACCAAAATTTTGAATAATTTTTTTTTCTATTTTTAATTAATTTTAGAATTTTTTTTGGAAAATTCATTACTTTTAAAACTTACCAAAAAAAATATTTAAAATTTTAAAATCAGGTGTAAGATAATAAACACTAAAATACTGCATACCAAAATTTAAAAAAAAATAATCCAAAAATAAAAAACTTTTTTTTTTCAAAACCGGTGCTACAATTATAGAAATACATTTTTCTTAAATTCTTTGTTATTTAAGACATGCGATTGCGTACTCCATTTTTACTAAAAACCGTTAAGTATTGTGGGTTTTTATAATTTTTATAAGGTTAAACCGTATTATTCTCAACGTAAATGTTACTTGTTTCTGTCAAAGATCTTGCTGTGCAATGTAATTAAGCACATAAGAGCAAAGTACGTGCGACCCAGTCGTGCCAATTTTTTTCTTATGTTTCTACTATTAGGTTTCAAAATTGGACAGGGGAGATTCCAGTGTTTGAAACTCTAAACACTTACAATTTTTAAATCATTTTTATTGAAATGATAGAAAAAAACTAAACTAAAGTCAAGATCTTTTATACAACAAAATATCACAATTTCTGAACCTATAAAAAGTATCAAAACTACAATACTTAACGGTTTTTAGTAAAAATGGAGGACGCAATCACACGTCTTGTATAATACAGAATTTATGAAAAAAGTATTTCGAAAATTGTATGGCGGATTTTGATAAAATTCTGTTTTTTTATTTTTAGTTTTTTGAAAAAAAAAATTCTTTTTAGATTTTGGTATGCAAATTTTTAGAATTTATTAATAAACAGCTGATCATAAAATTGAAATATTTTTTATTAGTTTTAAAAATATTGAATTTTCAACAAAAAAATTCTAAAATTAATTTTAAATAGACAACAAAAATAATTCAAAATATTGGTACACAAAATTAATTGAACTACCTAAATATTTTCAAATATTAAATTTTATAGAAATCCAATAAGCCGTTACCGAGAAGGTTAAAAATTAAAATTTTAGTTCCAATTTGAGTTGATAATTCAAAGAACATTAACTAATCTATCTTATAACAGGGATTTATCGCAGTGCTTTTCAGCTATCGGTATGGAAAACAAATGAAAGACTCGCTCGGTGGCTATTGATAAGGAGGTTTTTTCATTCCGTTGGATTTGTTCTCATTTTTTATTATATAGTGTAAGCAATTTTGCCATTTAACCAGAAATGATGGCCAATAACGTTGACCGTAAAATGGACGAAGTGCTCTATGAACTTCGCGAACAGATTTATTTTGTTCAGTACAAATTTTCAAAATTTGGAAGCGTCGTTCTGGCGATAAACGATTCAAGATAAACTTTGTGTAATAAGCACTGAATTTGGTCTGTTTGAATACCAACGTTTACTTTTTGGAATTTCAAGCTCCACTGGAATTTTTCAAAGGTACATTGAGCAACTAACGTCTGACATAGACTGCACGTCGTATTTAGATGATATTATCGTTTCGGGGCGAACAAATACTGAACATTTAAAAAACCTTCAAACTCTTCTAGAGCGTTTTAAACGCCATGGTTTGAGATGCCGTTTAGAGAAATGTCAGTTCGCAAAAAGTGAAATCAACTATTTAGGCCATATAATCGATGCTGCTGGAATAAGACCATCAGAAGTGCGGGTTGCAGCTATTCGGAATTTGGCTGAGCCAAAAAACTTAAAAGACCTTGAGGCGTTTATCGGCTCACTGAACTATTACAATCAGTTCATCGAAAATTTTGCCCAGGTGGCCGCCCACTTAACAAACTACGTTTATTAGATCAACCTTTTATTTGGGGGAATGAACAACAGAAAGCTTTCGATCAATTCAAGACTGACATTCTTAAAGTAACCCGACTTGTTAATTTTCGTGACTATTACCCAATAACGCTCGCAACGGATGCATCATCCCATGGAATTGGCGCCGTTATTTCGTATGTATACCCAGATAAGACAAAAAGACCCATCGCATTCGGTTCAAAGACCCTAAATAGTTCTCAAGGAAAATACAGCCAGATTGAGAAGGAGGCCCTGTCCATTATTTACGGAGTTAGAAAATTCCATCAGTACCTGTATGGACGCCAATTTGAACTGATCCCTGACCACCAGCCGCTCGTAACCATTTTTAACCCTTCGAAGAAGCTGCCCCATATGACAATACAACGTCTTCAACGGTGGGCACTCACCCTTATGGGATACACCTACACCATCCGTTATCGTCCCACAAAGCAACATGGGAACCCGGATTGCCTTTCGCGGTTACCTGAGGAACCCGATAAAGTGTTTGACCAATCCGAGGAAGCTGCACACCATATCAACGATATTGCTTTTTCAATCGTTGAAGAATTTCCTATAAACTCTCACGCTATAGCTAAAGCTTCAAAAAGTGATCCACTACTCAGTAGGGTCATTCAATTTATAGAGAGGGTGGCCAAATAAAATCATAGAATCTAAAGATTTATTACCTTATTTTCGTAGAAAGTTAATTAATGACGTTCTTATCTTCCACAGTGAAAGCCCGAGAGTAGTCATACCATACAACCTAAGGTCCTTTCACTTCTTCATCAAGGCCATTAGGGTCTTACCCGAATGAAGCAGATTTCTCGACGATATTGCCAGTGGCCCAGCATTAAAGATGATATATGCAAGACTGTTTCCAGATGCTTCGCATGCCAAGGCAACGCTAACAATTCTCCAAGGGAATATAGCAGCTGTCCAACGACTGAAAACGTGTGGGAACGAATACACGTTGATTTTGCCGTTCCTTTTCAGAACCAGATGTGGTTAATCGTGGTGGATTCCAAATCGAAATTCCGTTTCGTCATCCGAATGGCATCTACAACTTCAGAAGCAACGATTCAAGCACTGCGTACCCAGTTCACGTCCAGTCAATTCCAGCATTTCTGTCGAAGCAACTCAATTCACCATGTGACATCAGCGCCTTTTAATCCTGAATCGAATGGGGCTGCTGAAATAACGGTCCGTACATTTAAAACTTCACTAACAACACTGAACACTGAAACGAAGCTCTTCATGTTTTTCTCTCTACCTTCCGATCGACACCAGATGATTTTGGATCATCACCTGTAGAAAAGCTGCATGGAAGACAGCATCGCACAATTCTTTCGGCAATTGTGCCCGATGCCAAGAAACTTAACAACAAAGAAAAAACTAAGTTTATCATTGGTCAACCAGTTTTCATACGACAATATCAACGAAAAACTAAATAGATTGCTGATGTTGTAGTCAAAAACTTAGGCAGAAGGATGTATCTGGTTGAATCTAGCGAAGGTTTATTCTGACGCCATCAAAACCATGTGAAGTTTCGCCTACAACTGAAAATGAAGATACCAATCGATTTGCCCCGCTTCATAATATAGAAGTTCACACGGAGGTTACTCAGCCTGTTCCAGAAGATGACAGACACAAGGACTCTGATGTTTCGCTAAATCCTGAATCATCTCCAGCTACGATAAGTTTGGACTTGTCACCGAATCTATTAAAAATGATACCACCTGAAGATCCGGCAATGTATCATCTAACACCGAATACACCATCGGAGCCAAGACGATCTGAACGGCCTCGTAAGCAGGTCAGATTTTTCCTAAATTAAGTGCAAGGGAGTCTGATATATTTGGCAGCATTTATATTGTGCATTTTCGCTACGCTGTTTTGGCAGACCTACAATGACAAGTGACATAAAACGTCACCAAAAAATCCTCATCGATAGATCCCGCCTTTTATCGATATAAGTCATTATTATCCCGTCAGAACTCGATCAGGCCATTTCGTTTTTTTTAATAAAGCAATATAGTTATAATTCTTAGAAAGTCTGGTAATTTTTCATTCAAACTATTTCATTAAACCATTACAATAACTTTATCTTTATTCAATACAACACGTTACTTAATAGTTAATAAATTTGAACCGCATATTTGATTGACTTCGAAGACTTAAGTCTCTTATTAACACCGTTTCTCTATGTAATTATCTGCCAAGTTATGCTTCAGAGATTGGTATCACTGACAATTGTTGGCGCAAACTTAAAACTTTTTTCACTCATTGATCCAGCTAAGCAATTTTAAATACATAATATTTTATTAGATTGTTAAAATTGTTATATTTTCAATCAAAATTTTTATTCACGAAGATTTTGGTAGCCCAAGTAATTATATTTGAAAATATTTTCGAAAACTTTATTTTTTGTATTTTTAATAATTTTCTTAAATTTTTTTTTTTTCAAAAATCAGTATTTTGAAAACGGGTGGTTTCTTGAATAGTATTTTCTTAATTTTTTTTTTAATTTTTTTAAAATAAAAACCGTTCCTACGATTTAAAAAAAATCACACTTTTTCACAATTTTAAAATAAATAAAATTGGATTTAATTTTTCCGCTGAAAACTATTTTACTTACTTTTTTCAAACAATCAAAAGTCAGAAAAATCGAATAACAACTTTGAAGTTCCTTTAATATTTTTTTTAAATTCTATTCAAAACTGTGACTACACATAAAAGCAAGTACGTGCGATCCAGTCGTGTAATTTATTTTTGTGTGATAATCTCTTATCCAATAAAAAATCATGCTCTTTCCATGAAAATTTTTTTCCGGAAGCAAAGCAACAACTCTGAAGAACTTCCGAATCCAGTTCAAATCCAACCAATTATGTGCGCATTTTCATGATTCCTGTTCTGGAAAAGTTCCAATACTCACTATTATGTTGGCCTGGTATTTGCATGGAATATCGGTAAAGGGGTGAACTCTGGACTCAATGCAGTGGTGAATGCTGAGTATTCACAAAATTTAATTTGTTGATAAGAAAACTGCTTTTTCCCACAAATATTGAATTTATCATCCCAAGTGAACCAGAACAAGGGACGTCAACTTGTATCCCTTATCAAATAAAATATTAAGTTAACAGAATGAAGAAGCAGTAACTTGAATGTCTGGAATAGATAGATACATCCCTCGCGAAAGAGAAATCCCTGTTTTAGGAGTATGCGTGGGGAGAAACTCAATTTTTCAGAACCTACATAGTAATAGCAATACGAATGTCAGGCCTGGCCGGAAGTAAAAGTCACAGCTCCTATATTTTATTGGTATACCGCAAGTATAGTGCTAAGACTAAATGCTTCATGTTATTCAATTTTTTATTTTAGTCTTCAAAACTATGGCTTATAGACCAAAAGTGAATTTCAGATATTAAAATATATATTAATCATTATGGCTACACTTGGGCGCTTGCACTTGCACTACTTCGGTTACCTACTTCACAATTTAAAGCCAAACTCTTTGATCGTAACAAGTTATAAATATAAAGAAAAAAAAATAAAGTGGGAGTTCCTGCAACGGATTTTCTTAAGAACTGCCAAACTACACTACAAACGTGGCAAGAAAAAAAAACAAGCTGGTGGAATAGTAAAAATAGGAAAGACAACATATATATAACTTGCAAACATTTCTTAAAATATGTAGAATTTTTAAATCTCAGGAACCGAACTCCATATAACATTTAGCCAGTTCACATTTCTTGAGATTTCGGTTCGGAGTGCTCAAGAACTTGTCTCAGTCACTTTTAATGGAGATGAGAAATTTAAGTGAACACTATTTCTCACCAAACGCCAACAAAAACTTTGTGTCTCTTTCCTTCTAAGGACGTGTTTCCATTTGCAAGTAAACTTGCGGAAGTCTTGCAGATAAATATGCAATAAATATCTTGTGAGAACTATCGCGAGTCAGTGCTTCAGTGTTTTAACCTGCAATTAATTGCACTCGCAAATACTCGCAAGAAGTTGTGCAAGAACTGTCGCAATCGAACTTGCTTCGCAGTTTCCACTTTCCACAAAAAATTTTTGGATTCACTTTTGAACAGCAAAGTTGAGATATTTTTCTGAGAAATTGTATTCACGTTTCTGAGAAAACGGAGATCTCTGAGGGCTTAGAAAAATGAACTGGCTAATTGAAAATTATATTTTTTAAAATTCAAATTTAATAAATATTGACACATGTATATGTCAAACATTGTAAATAACACAAAATGTCGGATTTCCGAGCCCAACACGAGTTCGAAAAACAATTAATAACACGAAATAATCGTTTTATCAAAATCAACGAAATTTTTCGTCCACATTTCGGAACAATGATTGTATCAGAAAAATTCTATTCCAAATATGATTCATTGAAAGATAAAGATGCTGAAAAATCTAACGTTCACGGTTATATGGAAGAAATCGGAAGAAGACAATGGTCAGGGCCAAAGGAAATTTATGATAAGCCAATGACAGAAAACCAAATCTACGGTTGGCTAGCAGATAAGGCACTGGAATACGAAGATGAAATAGATGTTGAACTGTTCCGAAGAGTGAAGAAATCCGATGAAATGATCAAGATTCAAATGCAAGTTAATATTGGTGTTAAAAGAGATCATTATTAAAACATGTTGAGGTAGAAAATAAATAAAGAAATAATTTTTAAAATAATTTTTATAAACGCAAATCCCATTTTTAATAAAAATTAATAATTCATTTAATCATTAACAAAAAGTTGGATTTCTCGAAAACGGCTCTAAAGATTTTGATAAGACTTTCAGGGTGCTCTTTTTTTTAAACTACATCTTTCAGTAGAACCGGTTTTTTCAAATGCGTTTTTATCGTAAATCATTATCCTGATTTCAATAAAATTGTGCACACAGGAAGTCATTTATAATTCAGTTAATATTGTATTTTAAAATTTTCAAAAACTTTTTATTTAAATTTTTTTTAAATTTTCTAAAAAAAATTGGTTTTTGAAATATTTTGAAGTCGGGTTGATTGAATTTTTTTTAAATAATTTTCCCAGATGAAAACTACATATTTTCTTATAATGACATATTACAAATAAAATTTTAATATTTTTTCGAAAAGTTTTTCAAAAAAAACGACTTTTTAAAAAAACTGGTCGAACGATTTTCAATATTTTTTTCCTCAATAGACATTTAGTTTTCAAAAAACTCTTGAACTAATTAAAAAAGCTTAAGATTTTTTTCTTGAGTTTTTTTTAATTGTTGTTTTTTTTCAAAAACGGTTTGTTAATTTTTGAAAAATTTGATTTCTGATAAAAACTACCAGCTGCTGGATGTTGGCATACTCATAAAAAATTGGAATATGTTTTTAAAAAGTTTAAAAAAAAAAACTTTTTTTTGAAAAAAAACTGTTCACACGATTTTGAAAAAAAAAGAAATTAAAGGGCTTTGCTTCATTTTTTTACAAAAAATGTTTTAACTGGTGATTTTTAAGTTAATAACAAAATTTCAAATGATTGTTTACCTGTTTTTTTCCAAAAATCTCAAGCCCCAAGACCACTCTCGCCCATTAGAGCAAGTTCGTGCGACCCCGTCGTGCACTTTATTCAGTTCCATTTTGTTCTGTTGTTCTTGATTGTAGAAGAGTTATGTATGACTATTTTTACTTGCGATTATAGGGAGTATAAAGCAAGTTATGCATTCGTAAAAAAAATCTAACAATCAGACATGACAGAACGATCATAGAGAAGCCTAAGAAAGTTAGTTACAAAAAATGTCTGCCTGCCTGTCTGTCAGTCTGTCCGTCCGTCTGTATGTACATATATTGATCTACAGCCTTAACGGCTTAAGCGACTAACTTCAAATTTGGTATATGTTGTTCTTTTGGCACTCTTCAGAAGGAAATTGAAATTTTATTTTTTAGTGTTTTTTCATAAGAAATACCAAAATATTCGTTAGAATATCTACATTGCATTCATTGATTACTTACTTCATAATACAATCCTCGACTCTCAGACTATTTAGTATCATTTCCTTATCCTAGCCTTTTAACTCCTTTAAATTTATCAAAATAACTTACAATAAGTATGCAAAGTGTCTTTCAGGATTCACCCAATGTTGTGCTGCATTGTGGCATGGCAACATATCAAAAATATTTGAGACGTTAGTAGGAGTACCCGACGAGTGCATTCTTAGACAAAGTTTGTTCGCCCAAATAAAATGAGATCCAAGTAACCATCGTTAGACTAAAAACAAACAAAGCAACTGGTGCCAATAATTGCTTCAAGCGCAACTTTTTTTTTAAAGACATGTTGGAGGTGATGTGGCGACAAAATGTCAAAATTTTCTGAAGATATATTGTGTTCCTACCTTAAGGCGAGAAAAGACATACAGGAATAACTGAATTCATCCAACGAACTCGCCAACCACAGCCAAACTTAACGAAAGCACTGCCATCAACTGCAAGTACTAGAATGTGCTGAAATGTACCAGGATTCGTTCTCCAATGAAAAACTATCAAACGAAAATTACCTACCAAAGGGACAATTTCGAGAACTTAGTCCATTTGTATAAATAGTCGGATAGGTGCGTCTAACAGACAATTGGACAGCCGGGACTGAACAACCCGAAGCCAAAGAATCAACGTATTCTATTAATATAACCCACAATTATAATGTATTTTTTCATTTATTATAAATCTAACGTTGTTTAACTTGAGGCTCTTTTGAGCCAACAAACTTTTAATTTTTCATTTCATACAGAGTGGGCCAAAAGAAATCACCCTATTGGAAGATGTTTTCATTTTTGCATATGGCCGCCAATGTCAAATTTGTTTTGACATTTGTGGACTAGAGATATGCAGAATCAAGTGAACAAGCCATGGAGCGATACATTAACCGACATGAACCGATATTCTGAAGGCGGCATTCCCCGCTCGTTTTGGCGATTTGCACTGGCTCGCAAGATCCCCCAATTTAACCATTTCAGACTTTTGTTGGGGGGTTTTTTGAAGTCCCGTATTTACGTGAACAAGCCCGAGACTCTGGAAGCCCTCAAGGACAACATTCGATACGATTGCGAGAATCTGTCGCCCGAAATTCTCGCTGAAGTGATGAAAAATGCCATAAATCAATCAAGCAATTGTGACGGCGCCAATTTGGCCGATATAATCTTCTCGACTTGACAAATAAGGTTCAAACAAACATAATCAAAAAACAGAATCAAAGTTTTTTATTTAGAAAAAAAAGAGAGCCAAACAACATTGGATGGATGACTTCTTTTGGCCCACCCTGTATTATTTAATTAAGTTCCTTAAGCCAATTGTAGCGCCCCGTGCCTTAGTGGTTAGTGTGTCAAACTGCTAAGCGAAGAGCCAGCTTCTTTTCCGGGGTAGGTACTGCCTCTTGCCGGGAACTGATAAATCCCCCAAGAGTAAAATTTGTCTCGAAAAAGTGCATCTTATGTAGCCGTTCGGACTCGGCGGTAAATTGTAGGTCCCTTCCATTCTTGCAGATTAACAACACATACACATAAATAGTTGAGAGTATAAGTCACTAGGCCTTGGCTCTTTAAAAAGCTGTAGCGCCAATATATTTATTTATTTATTTTGTAGGTCTCACGTGTCTCTGATAACGGAGAGATGTTAATGTGCCGGTTTGCGTGGTCGGGGTAGCTGTACTGTGGGGCAAAAATGAAAACAAAAAAAAAGTTATTCGAGCGCGTCAGATTTTCAGAGGGGATGTTAAGTGAACCCGAAAGAATCTCCCATTCAAAAAACTGATGATCGGACATGACGCAGGCTCGTGGCAGCTTCTTGAAAATGCAAAACAAAAATCGCAATTTGAAATACTCAAGCGTGTCAGATTATTATACAGGCGATTCTGCTTAATGCCCTAGTCGTTCTGACCAATAATCTGAAGATTTTTTATAGGGATTTTTTTAATCTGACGGTTTAAAAAATTGTTGAAAATAAAAAAAAATTATCACGAAATGTGACATATACATTGCACGGAAAACAGGATTCAAATTAATTTTATTTTATTTTATTTATTTATTTATTAACATATAAATATACAATTATAAATTGTTAGTAATATATATATAAAGAGCAATAGCAGCAAGGGCTTTCAGCTCTAATTTTATTTTAGTTATAATATACACTCAGAACAAAAATAAAAAAAAAAAAAGAAGAAATTTCTGGCCTTACAAAAAAGTTTAAGAAATTGTTTTTTTACGAATTGTTGTTCTGTTTTAAGTCAATTTTTTTCGAAAATTGCGCTTACTGGCTAAGGGGGTGACAATAGACCCCCCCTCCTTCCATACAATATACATGCTTCACTGCAGCAACACGCACTAAACTTTATTGATTGTTTTTGCTACTTCGGCTTGGTTATTCTTGAGTTATTTTCTTTAAAATAAAAAAAATCTGACAAGCTGCCATACACATACGTTCCTGTAGTAAAAAGGGCTAATATATAGTGGACATAGTCAACAGTTTGCAAGCCCTCGAGTAAATCCCGAAATCCCCTCTAGGGCTCACCTATTATAGTGTCTTTGGAAGAAAAAAATAGAAGTTCCCTGCCGAATCATCATTATGAGAGTAAGAATCGAAATTCAACTTTGTTCCTTGTCTCCTCAGTAATTTGATTTATTTAATCAATTGCAAATATAAGCAAATTAATTTATTATTCAGAAGTAAAAGCAAAACGAACTTTGTAACTTTAGTCGTTAGTCACCATCAACCCGGAAACCTCATAATTAACTAGTAATTTGCCAGCACCCATCAACCTTACATGTACGTTGACATGCAACAAAAAATAAAAAAAATGTCGAATGAATGGCCACAAATTTTCCTTCCAGCAAATATTTTTTTTTTTATAAATAAAATAAAACATGATTCAAACATGCAACTAGAAATACTATTGTCTGACAGGTAACACGAAATATAAAGTTCACAATCATAATTATTAAAACCAGGTAGATAATTATTATAAATCAAAAGGACAACTTGCAGCGCGGAAAGGAAATCTTTACGTAACGTGTGATCATGCTTTAGTAACACTTCTGGGCGTCCTTCGCGTCATCATTTGCAATGTCTGGAAATGTGTGTATCTGAAACGGTTGCCAGTAAAGTAAGACTAAAATCATTGGTATTACAGCGCGCTTCCCTCGGAATAGTACCTATTATCAGGAAGGAGCTAGGTCACCAGAAATACAGTTGGCTCCTCTTTGTGGGAATTCTCAGGTCTCTTATCAAATGCGTACTATGGAAGGTACCTTCAGCAGCAAAAGCATGAAATTCCTTTTTTTTACATAAAAATTACAAACAAATTAAACTAACTTATTTTTGGTAAACTATTTCAAACCAAAAAAAAATAGGACAGCTATTACTTGCGCAGTAAGAACCTTGTAATGAAATCCTGGGATAACATAAAAATTAAGGGCGAAACCTTTTTGCCTGCATCTGCTTCATGTATCTATATTTAGTTCATATAGGGAACATAGAATTGAAAGAGAAAGTCGAAATGGGAAAAGTTAGTAGCACGTTACATGAAGAAGTGAGCTGGGACTTGGGAGTCCTTTTTATAATACCTACAGAATTTTTCTTTTTTTATCGAGTGCATGTCTTTTCAATTCAATCCTATAATGGGCGCTGTTATCAACAAAATCATTAACTTATCATATGCTGCTGTTGCAGTTGCACATCCATCAATGAGCTAGGTTGCAAATGTGGAAACAAATATGAAAAGCTTGGAGAACTTTCCAAAAGGGATTAAAAAATGTTGGCATCCATAAACAATATATCCCTAATTTTAATTCTCCAGGAAATTGCCTTCATCCACTTTCTCATCTTCCTCCTGAAGAACTATTTCTGAGAACTCTGAAATCGTGAAAATTTTTGTAGCATTATCAACGTCATCGGAGAACCTACATATCGATGAACGTGGTACCATCCCAACCGATAAGGTTTGAGAAGTTTCTAAATTCTTAGAGATGAGGCATGAGTCTCGAACAGGTTATCTGGGTAACAGGAATTAAGGACATCGACTTGCCCGCCCATTCGCAAAGTTCTCTTCGGAGGTGCTGCCAAAATTCGTGGTGGTTAATCTGTGTTCACCGGAGTTGATTAGCATCCTCGCGAGGATAATAAAGGTGGTGTTTGATGTTATCTTATTTCCTTAAAGGACAATACCTCTAAGATAGCTCCTATGCCCGTGTGGCTTTGACTGTATTGACTATTGCTGAGTATTTCCGTGGTCAGGAAGCACAACATTTTCCGTTTCACCAAGACCCGTTTCGAGGTGTCTGCTCTGTTGGGTCGTTTCCCATCTGCTGTTGGTTACCAACCAATTTTTGCTACTAACATGGCTTTTATACGGCAAATGTTATACCATCACCCAGACGGGTCCCATCACTTCCTTGCAGTCCATCAATGTGAATGACAGCTGATGATATTACTGATTGAGTGAGTAATTGGAAAATGGCAACACTGGTGCTGAAGTTACAATTTTAGTTTAAAAGTGCATAAAATATTTAATTTACAATTACAATATCGAAATAGTCAATTCTGTGGATTGAAAAGCTAAAAGTTATAGTTACATTCCCCAAAATATAATTTTTTTCTGGCGATCAAAGTCACATGACCCACAATAAACGTAAAATTGGCGAAATTTCTCCACAGAAAAGCCTTATCAATACACTTTCCCTAACACAAGCTCCACAAAAAATATTGTCAGTACAGGGAATATATGACGTTTGCCTTTCAGTTTGGTTGCATTGGTTTGCATATATCTGTTTCAAGTAAAAGCTCTAACAGAGTTTCCGTACTTATCATTATAAATCTTCACAAATGGCAGAGCAATGTGAGTAGGATTACCACTTGCTGATTACAATACAATACATTATTATTAATTTTAAAAAAAATATGCATTCAATTTTTATTAAAAAAATCATTGCCACTTCACAGTTTAAAAAAAATTAAACCAATTTCAGTTCACTGTATTTAATAATACTTTATTATATATTTATTTTATTAATCACAGTACCACACCACTCTTACTAAAACAAAATATCAAGTCAAAATACTTTTCCGAATTAATATGATCACGTAATGCACTTGCAAACTTCGAGAAAATAATTTATTTCTAAATAAAATACCAAAAGCCAACAAAATTTAACAACATTTTAATGAATATCCAACAATTAATACTATTAATACACAAATACGACAACATCTACCCTCTCACAGTACTAAATTTGTTCTCAAAAGCTCCAAAGCCGAAAGCCCAAGAAGCCAAAAAAAGCTATATAGTAGTGTTTTCAATTGTCAAAGGATACTCTGTTGGTGCAATACCTTTTTGTCAATTCACACAGATCACAGAAAGGGTAAGAAGAAGTGAGTAAACGATCATTTTCATTATTCTTTATTCGTAATCCATCAACGTTAATGATGATCGGTTATGGTGGAGTGTACGAGTCCATTGGCCTTGCCATGTACTGACAATTTTTACTGAACAGAATATGGATACCTATACTTTGTTCAATTTATATTTTCAGTACAGGGAAGATAGGATATTTGCCTTTCACTCTTACTGTTAAGGAGTTCAATAAGCTATCTGCATTTTAAAGTTCTCAAATGGTTGCCATACTGGGCATTATAATTTGGTATAATTATCACACAAATGTATGTATGGTTACCAAGTGTTTATTAAACATGAAAACAACAATATTCGAAAATATTTTGAAGTAAAATTACATAGGATACCTACATCTTCCTGGATAACAATTTTGATTGTAATCCTATAGCCAGTTTCCGAGGTACAGTTTTTAGCCCACAAACTTGTTTTTTTTTCACCAAAATTCACCAAAGTACACAGATTTCTTTTCATATAAATCCTTGGAGACGTTTTCGAGAAAAATAAGCTTTAAGTTAACGGTTATATGACAGGTACAGCTAATATTTGAGCTAAAAAAAATAAAATAATTCCTCTGTAGAATGTCAAAATAATCTTGTGTTATAAATTTGAAGACGATCGACCAAGCCGTTCAGGCTGTAGTCCAAAATACATCCGTACAGACAGACAAACATAATTTTCCAGTAACTCAAATACGTTTCTTAATCGTAATGTCATGTTTGATTATTATCTCAATTTATTTTTGTGTACGAATGCATAACTTGCATTAAAGTACCTATAATCGCAAGTAAAAATGCCAACAAATATTGCATTATGTATTTTTATTTTAATCCTTTTTTAAGAAAAATAGAAACAAATAGATATAAGCAATAAATAAAAGGCACGACTGGGTCGCACGTACTTGCTCTTATAATGCAGTATGGCAATAATGCTAGGTAAAGGGACCTTTATACGTCCCAATATGGGACCAATGGAATTTATAAAGGATTTAGGTACCTATAATAAGGTTGGGAAGAAGGTAGGTACTAAAATTAAGATACGTGTTCCAACTACTGTTAAGCCAGTAGGTATAGAGACAATATTAAAAGTTAACACAGTGGTTTTGTTTATTTATAGGAAGGTGTAAACTTTTGTTTTCTCGATTGAAATTTTTGCATTCAGTAGTAATCGAATAGTTTTTTTTATTTGTTAGTTGTTTTTGTGTGTTTATCAAAGGCTTCCTTATTTATTCTGTGCTTTTATGATGATAAAAAAATACTTTAAAATACGTAAGTATGTATGTAATGTAGGTTGTCACTTTCTTTTATTTGACTAATGGCTTGGCTAGGGCTTAGCCGAGCAATATGAAATAAAATGTTGGGGAAAAAAATTTATGAATTCAAAAAAACACTACTCATAACGGTTTTTGGAAAAAATGTTGTAAGCCATCTTATTTATTTTGCTGTTTTCTATTTTATGAATTTTTCATTTCAAAATCGTTCGACCAGTTTTTTCAAAAAAATGTTTTTTTTGAAAAACTTTTCGAAAACATATTTTAAAATTTTTTTTAGTATGTCAATTTTAAGAAATCTATAGTTTATACTAGGAGAAAAATTAAAAAAAAAATCTATAGATCCGTTTTCAAAATATTCAAAAAACAAAATATTTTTTTAAAAAAATTATTAAAATTTAAAAAAAAATGTTTTTGAAAATTTTGGTAAGCAATATTATTTAAATCATAAAACACTACATATTTTGAAAATTTCATCAAAATCCGTCAATTAGTTAACGAGAAAGTCTGATTTTAAAAAACCGGTCATATGGGAGGTACCGTTATAAAACTTTTTCTGAAAAATCCATTAAAATTAAAAGATAGATTTTGCACAGAAAACGTCATTCTGAAAGTTTAATCAAAATCGTAGGAGCCGTTTTCGAGAAAAATAAGTTTTTTAATAAAAGTTATATGGCAGGTACCGTTAGTTTTGGAGCTAGAATGCCAATTCCAAAAACTGTCGGGTAGAGCACTCTAAAAATAATATATACCAAGTTTGAATCAAATCGGCCCAACCGTTTAGGCTGTAGATATCGATACGGACAGACAGACAGACAGACAGACAGACAGACCGACAGACAGACGGACGGAATTTCCGGACCCACTTTTTTTGACTTCTCTATCATCGTAATATCATGTTTGATTGTTAGAATTTTTTTTTTTTTTTTACGAATGCATAACTTGCCTTATAGTCCCTATAATCGCAAGTAAAAACATAGCGACAACACCTTCTTCTATAAACTAAAAATATGCTCTCATTCGCTCTAAGAAAGCTTCAATTCTGGAATTTTCATAACAAAAACCAAAGAAAAAGTTATTATAATTTCCATTAATGGCGAATAGTAACTCTGCAGTCGTGCTTTTTTGAAAAATTAACACAATGAACGTGTGGCAAATTGATAAATCAGTCTCCTCTTCTCGCAGCCGGGAAGCAGACAGGGCTTGCGCAAAGTTGGTAGCAATGGAACAGCAACAGCAAATTTAGGACTTTGGTCTAACGACGCTGTTGACTTTGCTGTTGCTGGTCTAATCTAGCTTGAGCAATTGAAATACATTGGTTCTAAAATAATGGTGGCCGCTGTTGCTGGTGCTGTTGCTGTGTCTGGTTTAATCTGTTTCGCGCATTAAGTTGAGTGCTATGCAAACACTTGCAGGTACCAGAGTGTTTGAAAGCTCTCCTCCATAAGGTCTGTGCTGAAAATACAAATTGAACAGAGTATACTACTTTTTGTATAGATTTCTGCAAAAGCATTCAGAATTAAAACTTTTTAT
Source organism: Platycheirus rosarum (assembly GCA_963971375.1). Lineage (NCBI taxonomy): Eukaryota > Metazoa > Arthropoda > Insecta > Diptera > Syrphidae > Platycheirus > Platycheirus rosarum. The sequence continues at coordinate 116,587,986 of OZ020509.1, read as the reverse complement.
TTGCCTTAAAGATTGAAAAAGTGTTATAGTGTATATAATAGTTGTATATATACTAGTATACATAATAGCAATTAACCTAGTCTGACTAAGGTTAAGTATATTTAATATAAATTTTTATTTACATAATTTGTTAATGTTTTTTTGTTTTATATTATTAAACGAATTAATTATATCTTATTTTATTATACTTTATCTATATAGTGTAAAGACAGGAAAAGATCCGAGTTGACTTGCTAAATAAAACGTATCGATTAAACTCTTAATTAATGGAAATGTATGTATTTATTACGACACTTTAGAGAACTTAAAATATAAGAAAATAGTATTAGGGAAAAGATACAAAATATTATCTAACGATCCGTTCTCGGTGACAATACGACGAATACTGACTTGGCTTCTTCTCTTTCACACTACGGCCGTGTTGGTGTTGCCACTGGTGGTATTGCTGCTGATGGTGTTGCCGTTGACAGCTCGGCCTCTCCTGATATTTCATCTCCAATGAATAATGATTCGTCCTCGGATGTAGCATACTCTTGGTCTTCATCCAAATCAAGATCTGGGCTCAGCCTACACCAAGGTTTCATTCGGTCACTCGAAATAACGTTACTGTAGTGCCTACGATTTAACGGTTTGTCTGGGAGATCCTCTACTATATAACGGTCGAACTCCAAAACTTTGGTGATGATGTATGGTCCTTTATACTCTGGGTCTAGCTTATGCGACTCCCCAGTCGCTTGAGGGGCATAGTCGATCACAACCAGATCGCCTTCTTCGTAACGATGAGGAGGAAGATGCTTCTTGTCGTAGATAGCTTTCCATTTGGACCTCTCCTTCAAAATGTTGTCTGCGGCCTGTCGCCTTTTCAATTCGACGTCCTCTGTTTCGCCTATATCATCGTGAATAGCCTGTACTATTCGATTTTGACTTATGTCTCTAGGATTAAAATTAAATATTAGTTCGTTAGGACAAAATTTAGTTGTTGCATTGCGCTGCGTATTGAAACTCCACTGCAAATGTGGTAAAACCACGTCCCAATCCTTATCTTTCAAAACGGAACACTTAAGCATGCTTAACAGGGTCTTATTCATGCGCTCGGCCTGTCCGTTTGCTCTTGGTGTCCGTACAGCTGTCTTTATATGCTGAATTCCATACGCTGTTGTGAAGTCGCAGAACTCTTTCGACGTGTATGCAACCCCTCTATCGGAGGTGATACGCAATGGTTGACCAAATATCGACATGACTTCTCGAAGCATCGTTATGACTGGTGTTGTTTTAGTATTCCTTACAGCCCTCAGAATGGTATATTTGCTGAAAGAACAAACTAGAACAATTATATACAAATTACCCTTTTTAGTTCGCGGAAACGGTCCTAGGTGGTCTATGTTTACGCATCGAAACGGGATCGGGAGCACATCCATCACGTGTAGCTGACTCTCGGACTTACCGCCCTTGACTTTGTTGAGGCAGCATTCGGGACACGCTGCGATATAAGACTTGATATATCGTCTCATCCGTGGAAACCAAAAGTCTTTCTTGATACGGTCGATTGTCTTCTCCAACCCGAAGTGTCCAACATCATCGTGACATAACCGTGCTATGCGCCACCTGACGAGCTGTGGTACCACTAGCCTTTTCTGACAGTCGACTTTCCTAAATAATCGTCCTCCTTGCAAAGCATAGTCCATCTCTGCTTGTTTCTTCGCAGTCGGGTTAACCGTATGACTTTCCTTAAGAATCTTTACGATGTCTCTTAACTTATTGTCCTGCATCTGCATGGCGAATATCCAGTCTTCATCTATTGTGGTCACCCTTAAGACATCTTCAGCTACTGTTGTCGCTTCCTTCGGCGGCAAGGTGGGAATTCTACTCATTCCATCCACATGGAGCATCCTTTCGCCTGGTCGATGTGTGCATTCGAAATCGAATTCTTGTAACCGCAGCCACCATCTGGCGATGCGGGACGGTAACGGGGTGGTTGCTTTCGTGGTTGCGATCGCATTACAATCCGTGACTACTCGGAAGTGGGTACCCAACAAGTAGACCCGAAATCTTTCTAATGTCTCCACTATAGCGAGGACTTCAAGTTCATGACTCGAGTATCTACTTTCCGCATCACTGCATCGTCTGCTATAATAGGAAACTGGTTTCAAGCTTCCATTCTCATGCTGGAAAAGTATTCCGGATAAACCTACAGAGCTGGCATCTGTATGTACTTCATGATCTTTGGTTACGTCAAACAATGTGAGAACCGGCTTGTCGGTAATGGCGATCCTCAACTTTTTGAACGCTTCTTCTTGTTCGTCCTGCCAAGAAAAGTCAGAGCCCTTCTTTAACAACTTAAAAAGTGGCTGTGCTACTCGACCGTAACCTTCTACGAATTTTCTAAAAAAACCCGTGATTCCTAGAAAACGTCTTACTTCTATAGCATTTGTTGGCGTCGGAAATTCTTTGATACACCTCGTCTTGCTATCTCCAGGTTGTACACCCTCGGAACTTATGACATGTCCCAGAAAATTTACCTTCGTTGACATAAAGAAGCATTTCGTCGGCCTCAACGTTAGGCTCGCTTCTCTGATTGCATCCAGAAATTCTCTCAGCACCAAAATTCCATCTTCGACCGAACCAGTTGCGATGATGACTTCGTCTACATAGCTCACTATGTGTTTTCGATGTGCTAGGGGCTGGATTATTTTGGTCATCATCTCTTGAAAGTACATCGAGGCGTTTATTAAGCCGAAGGGCATGACGTTATGCTCATATAAACCATCTGGTGTTAAGAAAGCTGTAAACTGCTTGCATTCCTCCCTCAGCGGAATTTGATAATATCCGGCTGTCATGTCAAGAGTAGTGAACACTTTATTACCTGCCAACTGAGATATCTGTTCCTCTACGATGGGACTAGGAAATTGCTTTTTAATTGTTACCGAATTCAAGGCTCGGTAATCGACGCACATTCGCAATTCACCATTGGCTTTGGTCACTAGTACTACAGAAGCAGCATGTGGTGAAATGCTTGGGCGCACTATGCCATGCTGGAGCAAATCTTCCACGATCTGAGATAACTTCTCTCTCTGGGCGAATGGTACTTGATAGCGCTTTCCTACGATTGGCTTGTCCGTTGTCACCTTAATATCCATGAATGTATTCTTGCAGCACCCGATACGAGATATATCCTCGGCAAAACGATCATCGTAGTCGGTGAGGAGATCGTATACTGCATGTCGTGAAGTTGTGTTGAGTTGGTTGCCTATGTTGAATTTCTCCGGGGATTCTGTTTGCATCTGCAAGACTCCTGCCTCCAAAACCAAACGTTGATTCTTTCGGCACAAGATGTCACGTCCCAAAAGCATTGCTTGTGGTAAGAACATGTCGGGAACAATGTTCAACTTTACAGCAATTTCATTTTCGTCGATGGTCATTTGAACTTCGATCGCGTGCGTTGACTCGACTATCGCTCCCCCGAATCCTTTTAGTAGTTTGATAAACGGCATTCTTGGTACATCCTTAGGCACTGATGATTCTCTTATTAGGGAATGGTCGCTTCCTGTGTCGACGAACGCTGAATATGAACGTCCGCGCAACTTTATTTCTTTCATGACTGGTGCGGGAACTTCATCCGTCTGCAGGCTCTGCTCGACTTTGGCTATGGTGGTCTTCTTGGAGCGGCAATCCTTAGCATCGTGACCGACTTTACTACAACTGGTGCATCTTGCTTTCCGTTGAGGTTGGGTACATTTTGCAGCGATGTGACCCAATTCGTTGCAGTTGAAGCATTTGAAATTTTTCCGTGTGCTTGGAGCGCGACTGAAATCTGCGTCGTGATCCTTTGCCTCTGCTGTAAACGTTGTCTTAGCACGGACTGATGTCGTTGGCATTGAGGAGATGTTCTCAAGCGAGTTCAGAAGCTCGTTGCCCGTTTTGAGATTGAGAGCGAGTAGCGTTCGTGTAAGTGTGGAATCATTTAAACCATTAATGATGTACGAATTAATAGAAAAATCATCCAACTTACCTCGTCTCCCGATGGTGAGCATTACGTAATAGTATTCTGTGAGTGACTCGTTCTGTCGCCGTCTGCGTTTTGCCAATTCTCGGTGGACATCTGCTACGTTCACAATACAGGGAAAATCCGAAGTGAGCTCCAAAACGAATTCTGACCATGTCTGAAACACTGGCTGCGCATCCAGCCAATCTTTTGCGATGCCTTTAAGTTTGTGTTGGGCTGCGAACAAAATCATTTCGCTGCTCCACATATAGAGCTTTTGCAATTGCTCGACTTTGAGGATGAACTGCTTCGAAGAAAGTGTACGCTTCAATGGATCAAAATCTGGAAGGCTTCCGATTATATCCTGAGATCCAGTTGGGTGTCGTACTTGCGGCGTGGAAAGTGGTGTACTTCGTCCTGGGGGTTCGGTGACATTCGGAGCATGCGCGTTGCTTATTTCATCTGGAGCGATTGACATGGTTTGTGGCAATGTTTGCGGGACAGACGTTGCCGGTGCCACTGGACTTAGGTTCACCGTCAATTCACCCACCGTTTTTGCCAAACTTGCGACGATACTCCTTAGATCGTCCATTCCGGTTTGCCAAGATTCCATTGATGATTCTTCGTAGCTCAGCTCTTCCGCATCCACCTCGTCACTTTCCAGTGCCTCCGTTAACTTCGCAATTTTATGTGCTTTGTTACCTGTTACTGGTAAATCGTGATTGCGCAGAAGTTTATTCAATTGTTCTACTTTTAGAACTTCTAACTTGATCATTTTTTACACTTTATGTAAAAAAATAACAAATATGTCACTTTTTGACGTTTGTTTTTCTGTTTTTCCACGAGAAAAATGACAGATTGCGTTTTGTTATTTTTTCTCGTTTCGTTGAGACTATCGTTGTTCCTCTCGTTTTGGTATCGTTGAGTTTTCGTTTTCTTTATTGTCTAGACGGTGTACGTGACTTTTTGGGTTGTTCGTCGTTTCGTTATGTGCTAGACGTTGCACATGTCTTTTTTTGTACCGCGTGTCTGTATCTCTTCCTTTTCTGCTTGGTTTTCACGATTGGTTACTATGTGTTGAATGTTTTTTTCTTTTTTAGTAAACCCAAGCGCGAAAGAAATTGCGTATAGTTTTTTGGTTTGGGTTAATCCCACTTCTGACTTGTAAAGACAGGAAAAGATCCGAGTTGACTTGCTAAATAAAACGTATCGATTAAACTCTTAATTAATGGAAATGTATGTATTTATTACGACACTTTAGAGAACTTAAAATATAAGAAAATAGTATTAGGGAAAAGATACAAAATATTATCTAACGATCCGTTCTCGGTGACAATACGACGAATACTGACTTGGCTTCTTCTCTTTCACACTACGGCCGTGTTGGTGTTGCCACTGGTGGTATTGCTGCTGATGGTGTTGCCGTTGACAATAGGTTATGATCCCACTACAACAACCTACCCAAAGAGGAGTATTCTACCACTGGATAAACTACCAGAGGAACATTCTTATAAGTCCGCTACAGTCACGCACATCGTACTACACTTTGGTTCAGTCGCGACAAATACATCTAAGCCTTTCTTATTAAATAAATTGTCTTATGTATTAGTAACAAAGTTATACGTTTCAAATAAACTATTTTAATCAAGCTTACTCATCGCTGTTCTCATATTACTTGACGAGTTAAGACACATTGGAATACTAGGATATCCTTCCTAAGGACATCCACTCTAATTGATCCTGGACTAGCTAACCGAACTATCAAGAGCCAACACGGCTACCGACCTTCTTATTCAACCTGCTAAATCAAGATTAAAATTTATATATAAATGTTTTGTAATTTTATAATGGAAAATCAATAGATGCAGACCGTTATATATACAGACGGACAGACAGAATACTGCGCATTAAGTTTCTCCATCATTGTAATGTTATACTTATATGAATATGGGTATTCAAAAATTGTATTTCCAGGTCTTGACTTTTTTTTATCCAATACAAATAGCTAATAAACTAACGTCTATTATTAACGTTTTACGAGCTATGACCTTAATAAATTCATTTTTACAAACGCGAAGACATTATCTTAAAAGGAACAAAGGAACTTTATAAAAGAAATAAATCTCATTAATTATATATATTTACATAAATTAAAAATTAAGGACCCTAAGTAGCCAAACCAAAAATAAAGATTTAATGGTACCTTCAATTTTAACGTAACCTTTGCTTTTTTAAAAAGCAGCGCCACAGAACTTTATGAATTTCCGCAAATACACAAAAAGGCATTGTCTTTCCCAATCGTTTTTAATCATATCTCTAGTACTTTGGTTGATAATATTTAAGTTCATCTGTCATGAGCTATAATGCACTGCAAGTCCGTAACTATCTTAGTAAAGAGGCCTTTCACTGTCAAAACGAGTGTCACAAACTTAATAAAAAGACATTTCTTTATATTATGGATCAGGTTTTTTATTTATCGACCTTTTAATTGCACCCTCAATACCTTTTGCATATGGGGCTTCGCTGTTTGTTTCCAAATAGTATATTCCCCTAGGCTTCTGGGCATTTTTCGGATCACCCATCCGCAATAGAGAACCATACCCATCACATTTGCCATCTTTAACATGTTCGAACTGGCTACATCTTACTGATAGGAATTCATTGGATTCAGAAGCATTGAGTGCCTCAGCCACATATAAAGCTGCTCTTATATGTGAACACAGCTGGTCTTCATCTTTTCCGCATCCAGGCTGATATATTCCACCATTAGGATAAAATGCTGTTTGGCCAACTGGCTTATAGAACCCCCAATAACCACCATTGGTGTGAATTGATTCAACATACTCAGCATCCGTATCAGCTAATCGACCACTTGGATCATCATATCGAAATAATGGCAAAGCCGGATCCATTCCTATAATACTGTGAACTTTGCCAAGTTTTACATTCTTTCCAGCAAATCCAGCTACTTGCGCACCCATACTATGACCATACAGTGTCAATATGTCAAATTGGAGCTTTGCATTAACATGCATCCAATCGATAAATTTTGCAACTATTTTTCCAGTTTTCGGACACAGTTGTTGAGAAGTCGTATAGTTTTTGTAATGGCTATAAACATTCCAATCAACTGCAATGAAATTAAGCTCCCGGTTTTGTTCTTTTCCAAAAAGAGCATTTTTCATGATCACATTGGCTCCACCTTTATATTGGTCCTTCCAACCATGAATCATAAAGCTAATAACAATAATTATGGTCAAAACATTGATTTAGAAAACAAGAATTCTTTGAACTTACCTTGTTGGCTTCCTGAAGTCGTAAAATGAGCGAGCCAGCGTTTCCGGGTCGTCCATAATGATTTCAACAGGTTCAAGTAGATTCACATGAGTGTAGAGAAAAAATCGAACTTTATCTGAGCCGAAGTATTGAGATTCCGTGTCTTCAAAAAGCTCTATGCTATCAACTGGCCAAGTTTTGTCTAAACGCTCATGTGTATCGAAGGGAAAGGCGAGTACTGCAATAGATTTTTTTTTTTAGTTTTAAATCAATTTTTTCGATAACAATAAAGGATTCAATTACTTTTCCCTGCAATTCCAATCACCGCTATAACTAACGTAAGGTGTTTCTTCATTTTAATCACACAATTATTGCTGTTCTGCGTCTAATGCTGGCTCTCAACCTTTATATCTCTGTTGATTGTAACTAAATTCAATTTGAATGTCTTATCAAGTTTACCCAAATTTAGGGTTTATAAATTTTCCATAGATTAATCTACAGTATTTTTTTTTTCTGTTGACCACAATATTTTTGGTCATAAATCTAATTGTTGAAGTTCGTTTTTGTATGGAAAATAATGAATATATACAGTTGCGGTCAAAATAATAGTAGTAATAATAATAATTTACTGGCGCGACAGCTCCTTAAAGAGCCATGGCCTAGTGACTTATACTATCAACCATTCCTGTGTGTGTGTTGTTAATCTGCAAGAATGGAAGGGAGCTACAGTTTACCGCCGAGTCCGAAAAACTACATGAGATGCACTTTTTCGAGACAAATTTTACTCTTGGAGGTTTTGTCAGTTCCTCGCAAGAGGTAGTACCCCAGAAAAAAAGGTGGCTATGAGCTGGATTTGAACCCAGGTTCTTTCGCTTAGCAATCCGACACACTAAGCACTAAGCCACGGGGCACTACTCAGTAGTGCTCCTACTTACTATGTTCAAGGTCAGTTATTGTCGTGATCTGACACTTTTTCGTTTCCTGACTGTACCATTTGAACGCAATTAAATTTGTACCATTATGTTTTCATAGAAGCTTGGTTAATTTTGTTTTCTGATAAGTTTCCATTTACATACCGTTTTGGAGCAGTCAAAATAATAGTAGTGTTTTTCAAGATCACGTAAAAAGAAGAAATTGAGCTTTAAATTGCCATCATACAGTAAAGTCAATAATTAAGGTTTTCTATTATTTCTATTAATTTTCTGATTTAAATTTGATTTAGATTTTGATTTGTAATGGGTCGCGGAAAGCATTGTACTGCAGAGGAGGGACCGTAATAAAACAATCGCAAGGATGGAGCTCCATAGAAGTGCAGAATTTAATTAGCTGTTCACCCAAGATGGTACGCATTGCAATAAAGCTTATTTCCCGTCTTGAAACATGCGGACGAACCACTGTTCTGTCTACCAAATTAGTCAGGAGGATATTCAAAGCAGAACCCATTTGCATCAGTTAGAGACATTAAAACGGAATTCACCAAATACTGCATACAACCCGCAGTTTACCAGAAAAGTATTATGATATGGGAAAATTTTTCTTTCTACGGAGTAAGGCCAATTTATTGAATAAAAGATATCAGATCGACGTCTTTGCGTCGTTTTTTAGCTCAAAAATTAACGGTACCTGTCATGTAACCGTTATGTAAAAGCTTATTTTTCTCGAAAGCCGCTCCAACAATTTTTATGAAAAAAAAGTTAATATGGTGGGCTCAAAACGGTACCTCCCATTTAATATTCAAAAAGATGTAGATAGCCCAAGTAATTTTGCATAATTTTTTTTTCGAAAACCTTTTTTTTAATAATTTGAAATATGAATATTTTGTAAATGGGTAAGTGAACTTTTTTTTTATTTTGTTTTTAAGTGTATGTTATTTTTGTGCTTAAGTTTGTATTCTTGAATTATTTTTTTTTAATTTAAAAAAAAAAGTTGTTAAAAAACCCGATTTATTTAAAAATCGCTCTTACGATTTTGAAAAAAAAATCACACTTTTTAATATTTACGAAAGAAATAAATTAGCGTTTTAATTGTTTCACTCAATACAATTAAACGTACTTTATTCAAACAATCAAAAATCACAAAAATCGAATAAATGCTTTGATTTTCACTTCACGTGCGATCCAGTCGTGCAATTTATTTTTAGAGCTATGACGTAGGCAGAGACTTTATGAGTAAACAAATATTTTGTAGTAGCAGTAGAAATCAAATTTTCTGTGTTTATTTACGTATTTACATATGTGTACTATTTGTTTCAGTTTTATCTGGAAATAATGTAGAAACATAAGGAATAGAAGAAAATATGGCATGAATTCATTTTTTTTTCAGTTTTACCAGAGTTCAGGGTGTCCGCCGGGAAGGTATACTACTTTGGTTGTTTATAATTTTTGATTAAATGAAAAAGAATGGATCTTATATTGATAAATGTTTTATTTAATGTCGGCAATATGGAATACAAAATCAGGTAAATGTCCGCCTCTGTTAGTCTCACAAATGCGAGCCATTTTGAGCACATTTTTCATTACATTTCACACATTTCACGCGGTATTTCATTAATTTCATCACGAGTATTTTGTTTGAGATGCTCAAGCGTTTCTGGGTTGTTTGCATAAACCTTGCTTTTCAGATATCCCCACAAAAGAAGCCCGGAGCAGTCAAATCAGGTGACCGTGGAGGCCAATCAACATCACCATTTCTTGAAATAACTTGTTGTGGAAAGAGATCTCGCAGTAATTCCATTGTTATCCTGGCTGTATGCAATGTGGCACCGTCTTGTTGATACCACATGTTAATCAAGTCCAAAGCATGCAGTTGTGGCGTTAAAAGGTTTTTAATCATATCACGATATCGCTTCCCCTTCACAGTTACCGTTACGCCGTTTTCATTTCCATAGAAGTAAGGTCCAATGATTCCTCCTGACCAAATTGCACACCAGACTGTATATTTTAATGGATGCAAAGGTGACTGATTAATAATTTGAAGGTTTTCTATTGCCCAGAACCGACTATTCTGTTTATTTACATATCCATTCAAATGAAAATGTGCCTCGTCACTCATTAGAATTTTTTCATGAAAATCGGGGTTGTCATGGGCTAGCCGTAACATCGTATTGGCATATGCACGGTGGCGTAAATGGTCTTGTGGAAGAAGCTCTTGTGTCAACTGAATCTTAAATGGAAACAAACTCAAATCCTTGTGCAAAATTGTGGCCAAAGATGTTCTTTGAATACCAAGCTCCTGAGTACGGCTGGATTGTTTTGAACAATCAGCAGCAGTAATGTTTTCACCAGATCTTGCAGTACGTTGTGGTCTATGCTTGGGCTTATCACCTACAGACCATCTTTCTTCAAAATCATTCACTACACGATAAATAGTGCGTTTTGTTGGCATGTTGTTTCTCCCAAAAAATTCACGTAACTTCCTCATCGTCACAGTAATCGATGATTAATTTTGATAAAATGTTTTAACGATTAAAACACGTTGGTTTATCGAATATTTTTGTATAATAAATTTGCCACGTGTCTTCTTTACGACTGACAAATATGAACTGTCAAAACTAATGATTACCAAAATGGCAGCAAAACAAAGTAGTATACCTTCCCAGCGGACACCCTGTACATGTGATTATATGTAAAATTTAAAATAAATAAAAAAAAATCAAAAATTAATTTTAATTCGAAGAAAAAAGTTATTTAAAAATTTGAGATGCAGACTTAATTTGACTATCTAGATCCTCTCAAATATAAAATTTAACAGAAATCCAAAGAGCCGTTACCGAGAAAGCCAAAAATTTAAAAACCGTTATATGAAAGGTACCGTTGATAGACTTTTCCCGTAAATTTGGTTCTAAGCAGATGATAGCCAATACCAACAAAAAATTCTCAAAAATGTTCATCAAAATCGTTGGAGCCGTTTTCGAGAAAAATAAGCTTTTCCTAAACGGACAGGTACCGTTATTTTTTGGCCTAAACATAAAATTTCAATTTTCCCTCTGGGGAATGCCAAAAGAATCACACACACCAAATTTGAAGATAATCGTTTAAGCCGTTTAGGCTGCAGCTCGTTATACATACTGACAGATAGACAGACAGACATTTTTTCTCGATCACTTTTTTAGACTTTTCTATGATCGTAATGTCATGTTTCATTGTTATCTCAATTTTTTTTATATTCACAAATCCTAAACTTGCCTTATAGTCCCTTTAATCGAAAGTAAAAATGGTAAAAACCACGGAAACATGGAACAATCCAAAGGTGGAATCTTAGGGCGAAGCAGACAAGTTAGAGGGTTGTAGTCCCAGTCGAAATCATAACAGTCGTAGGTTAAAGAAGAAGAAAAATGTATCCAAACCCTAAAATTTGTGTAGATGACCATCTAAGTTTGCCGCACAGCAGTGCAGCTTCTTTATTGACAACAAACAAATGTTACAAAAAAACTTGTTAGACTTCATTAAAATCTCTTCTGAACAATTATAAATTGACCTTATGAAGTAAGTTATTAAACTTTGCGAGATAACGATCAATCATGACATTATAATCATAGAGAAGTCTAAAAAAGTTACTGAACAAAATGTCTGTCCGTCTGTCTTTTTTGAAGCTTTAGATTTAAGCTCTTTAAGTGATTCCATTTTTTTAGAGCTCAAGAAATACTGGTATTTTTTCTCTAACGATTTTGATGATGTGCTTCGAAAATTTTATTTACTGTAGATATGGACTGTTATTTTATTAATAAAAAACGTAGTGAAGGAGTATATTACGATACTTTTCATATAATGTTCTCTTAATTTTCGACTTTTTTGTTAACGGCTCATTGGACTTCTATTAAATATTATGTTTGAAAAGAATTAGGTAACCAAATAAATTCTGCATTTGAACAAAGAGATTTACTTTTTATATACTTATTTATAATACATTTTACAATTTTTTGTTTTTTATTTTCTATATTCCATATAACTAATCAATAAGTTTTATGATAGTTGTATTTTAAAAAACTCTAAAAAAATGTATACCAAAATCACAAAAATATTTATTTTTTTTCCAAAAAAAAATTAAAATAAAAACACGATTTTAGCAAAATCGTTCTTACATTTTTTTCCATAAATTCATTATGATTTAACATGTGCAATAACAAACTTTATTTTAAATAAAAACTGTTAAGTGTTGTAGTTTTCAAACTTTTGATAAGTTTAGACCGTATTATTTTTCTATGTAAACGTTACTTGTTTACGTCAAAGATCTTTTCTTTTAATTTAATTAGGCACATTAATTAGATCAAGTACGTGCGACCCAGTCGTGTCCATTCTTTTACTTGTGCTTACCGCTTGGGACCTTGTTGCACTCAACGGCATAAAAAATTGGCACTGAGATTTATTTTCCAGATGCAGCGCTGTCTCAGAGTAGGAAATTTTAGAGGGATGTTTTCCTTCAAGCGTCGATGCACAGCCAGATCCCACGTACTTGCTCTTAAGTGCGTTCACAGCTTCGAATGATTTGAAAAGTATTAAAGTTTTTCTTCGACTTTTCTGACTTTTGATTATTTGAAAAAAATAAGTAAAATAGTTTTCAGCGGAAAAATTAAACGCCATTTTATTTCCTTAGAAAATGTGAAAAAGTGTGATTTTTTTTTTTAAATCGTAGAAACGGTTTTTGTCTAAAAACTTTTTTTTTAAATTAAAAAAAATATTCAAGAATGCAAACTTAAACACAAAAAATACTTTTAAAAAGAAAATTTTAAAAAATCCATCCCGTTTCCAAAATATTGATTTAAAAAAAAATTAAGAAAATTATTAAAAAAAAAACAAAAAATAAGTTTTCGAAAATATTTTAAAATAAAATTACTTAGCCTACCTACATCTTCTTGAATATCAATTTTTATAGTAATCGGATCAACAGTTTTCGAGAAAGTCGAAGAAAAAAACCCCGGTCCTATAAAAGGTACCGTTTTTAGCCCACCATATTATTTTTTTTTCACCAAAATATAATGCTTACCTACAATAAGTAGTACACTGATTTTTTTTTCATAAAAATTATGAAGATGTTTTCGAGAAAAATAAGCTTACACATAACGGTTATATTTATGACAGGTCCCGTAATTTTTGAGCTAAAAAAAATTGAAAAAAAACTCCTCTGTAGAATGTCTAACTTGAAGACGATTGGACCAACCGTTTAGGCTACAGTCCCAAACACATCAGTACAGACAGACAGATAGACAGACAGACAGACGGACAGAATTTCGCCAGTAGCTCAAATATGTTGCCCTATCATCTCAAATTGCTTATCAAAAAACAATACACTTTTGATTGAGAACAAATTATTTTATTTAGATGACAACATTCTTAAATAAAGAAAACGATGGAGAATGAACTGCAACAATATTTTTTTGGAAAAATAAACTTTGAAGCTGTCTGAAAAAAGCAAAATGGCAACTGGACATCAAAATTTCACTGAATGTACTAGATCACCACTAATAGTCGTTTCAATAGGGATGGTATCAGGGAAATAAGTTTGGTTTTCAGAATTGAGAATTAAACGCCGTCAGCTATTTAAATATTAATTGTTTTAAATTATTATCTCTTAATTTATCTGGTCTGAGTAATAAGTTAATGTTAGTAGATTATTGTAATTTTATTAAAACTTTTGAATTTTTTTTCTTTGTCTGAGTTATGTTAATTGGTGACCTGACGCGAGCTTCCAAAGACTTTGTCTGCAATCAAAATGGATCAGTATAATATTAAACGGAGCCGCGGAAGGAGATTTTGAATGGGAGATTACATTTGTTGGAGGTCAAGGTCGTTTTGTTATTGAATACTGCACTGTAAATAACAAATGGATTAGTATTTAGTATTTGTATTTAGCCGATTGTAGTCGAATGGCAACATTACCCAACTTAAAAGTAGAATGAATTTAATACCTCGTCTGAAATGAAAAAAATGCCAATATTGAAAACGGCTCTAGGAAATAATCGCCAACGAAGAAACCCTCCAAATCGAAGATGAAATAAGTCCCCAAAAAGGTATGAAATAATACTCCAGCCAAAGGGTTGGGTTCGATATCTCGCTTTTTATTTTCCCTTTTTTTATAATCCCGATTTTTATTATATCGTTTCATGTTTATAATCCGATCAAAATGTTTTTTTTTTAATAAACCAACCTAAATTGATTGCAAAAGTGATATAATAAGAAATTTAAAAACAAGTAAAATAAAAAGAGATTTTTTAGTTAACTTATTTTTTAATTGAAATTATAATAAATAGCCGTGTTTTATTGGTAATCTAGTATTGGAAGTCCCAATAAAACGCTATATTCACTCCATAATTCACTTTTAATTTAACCCCCGAAGTGACAACTGACGTCTTGTTGAATAAATTTAGAAGGGTGTGTTCCAAATTCAACTCAGTTCTTGGACAGAGACATCCGGATAGAATATCCAACCATGACGTCATCAGTGACCCTTGATGACAGAATTATATTCGGTTTTAGAAAAAAAACTGCAGTAATTTAAATTTCAATTGATACAGGTTTTGTCTAATGTCTTATTTGATTGATTCAATATATATTTTAAGTCAACTAACACTTTGTATCCTTTCCAAAAAATTTATTTAATTTAGTCAATTTTGGTCACTGATGACGTCAAAATACAGGAAGGCGCTGTCTTGTTATCTTGTATCATGATACTCAACGAATATATCCTTTTGTTTTACATTCCAGTTGGTTGGTTGACATTTCTTTCCAAGACTTATCTCAACTTATTATATTCACTAATTTCACTAACCTAATTATCGACACTTGTTGTTTGTTGTTGTTTGCCGTTTAAAATTTGACTGCGCTGGGTATACACTTACCAATAAAACACGGCTAATATAACATTAGTAGCAGGTGTATGCAACCCGCCTGCCAGGGATCACTTTCATTTTGGTTAATTTACTAGAAAACTGTAGATTTAATTTTTCAAAACAAGCCTCGCATTCCCTAACTATTGTGGTTTTGAACACAATAGATGATAAATCGTCTAGATGACTAAGCAAAATATGGGGCCTACTTATAAAGAAACAAAAATAAAAAATATGGTTTTATCGCGAGTCGCGATCCAATCGAAGCGAAGAAAGGAACAACTGATATCTGAGTGGAAATCTTTTGGACATAGCAAAGGATTACAAGTACCTGGGCTTAAAACTTAATTCAACGCTTGATTTTAGGAAGAACCTCGCAGAAAAAGCCAACATCTCACAGAGCTTTATCAATATGACATGGAAGAAGGTTTCCCTTAACCATCACATAAACCTGTCAACAAAATACAATTTTTGCGGTTGGTAGATGAAGAAGTGGCAGAGTATTGGCGGTGGTGGAGAAGCTGTGCTGCTGGATCAAATCAATATTACTTCTATAAAAGAAAAACTTTATGGAATCGTACAGAAATTGAATAATTCTGTTCGGAATCAGATAGTTGAAAAGGCAAGGCAATTTTACATTGTAACTGTACGTAGAGGCAGTTAAATTTCGACTTATCTCAACGCAATTATTTTCGTGACTTTTTTACCTACAAATCATCATCATCATCATCGGCGCATCAACCGGGATCCGGTCCGGGCCTCCTTCAACAAATTCTTCCATACATCCCGATTGCTGGCCGACGCCATCCAATTGCGCACCCCAAGGCTTCGGGCGTCCTGGTCTGCCACGTTGTCTTCTACCATAAAAAGTACCGCAAAAGACTTTCCGAGTTGGTTCCTCTTCGCTCATGCGAGCTAGGTGTCCAGCCCACCGGAGTCTACCGAGCTTTATTTTTTCAACAACATCTGCTAGAAAGGCATTTCTTTAATACTAAAGGCCAGATGTGAGATGCTCTATCTCAATGGAAGCCCATACAATGGAAACGTCAGCAAATTTTGAAATCTTTGCAATTTAAAAGCCAAGGGACTTTTATTTCATCGGCATATGCCCAATATTCCAATAGTGAATTATATACTTCGAGAAACAATACACATATTAAATGGAGAGAACTGGATAAAACTCGTAAACTACATCAAGGAAAGCTACCATTTCAAAATGCTGCTTTATTTCTGAATATTCATAACCACTTTAAAATATTACACATAAAAATATATTTTATACTTTTCATAAAGCTAATTTTAGAAGCTAGTAAATTATTAAAATTAATATGCCCAATCGAGCTGATGGCAAGGCTTTATTATTCATATAGCAAAAGAAAACATTGTCAAAAGAAAATTGCAATAAATAAATGTCTTACGTACTTACTTATTAAACTGATCCCGCAACAGCTACGACATTCCCTCACTGGGTTTTTTATTCCAATCGATCGCCAAATTTGGTAGATCTCCTTGATTCCACCTCCCGTGTTAAGGATCTCAACATCATTGTAATGAGCAATACATAACATTGTCCGTGGTTTGCAAAAGATCTTGCAGAATTAAAGGATATTATTGATGGTTTGCATATGGACGAAGGTATAGTCTGAAGAAGATAAGTTGACCGTCACCATGTTAGGAAGACCCAACGTTATATGTCCCAGACCTTCCAAATCCCTGAGGTATTCACCGGTCTAGTACTGGCACCCTCAGAGGAAACCATCAATGGATTTAAACAAATTTTAGCTGGCAAATACGATCATTTGCCAGAGGTTGACTTGGCTGACTTATACATGGTTAAAACCCATTGAAGAAGTTGTCGAACTGTCAACTCTTCGTACCAGAAATTGCGGACACATCACCTGAACTTGATCTAAGACATTTATCAAAACTTCTTTCTGAACATATAGCAGTTGATCCTTGTTTATCTGAATTTTCGAATCCTTCTTCACCCCTTCATGTAGCAATTCGAAGGTGTTGCAAAAAAGACTATACTTGCTCCTATTTCCGGAAAGCACAAACTAAAATAGATTGTCAATATCCAAATTTAAAACTTGACTTTATAATTTCTACAATGCAAGGCATTTCCTTTATAGGTTTTTATTCTGACAACTTTGTTCGAACAATACTCACTATTGTTAACTCCCAGTGTTAACACCCTCTCACTCATCATCACGTCTGCCACTTTTATGAGTATCCTTATGTCAG
The DNA here is from genome assembly GCA_963971375.1 of Platycheirus rosarum. Taxonomy (NCBI): domain Eukaryota; kingdom Metazoa; phylum Arthropoda; class Insecta; order Diptera; family Syrphidae; genus Platycheirus; species Platycheirus rosarum. The sequence goes on along the minus strand of OZ020509.1, from coordinate 116,570,662 downwards.
AATATCTTAATATCACCTCCCCAAACAATCAACTCTGTTTTCAATCATCATTGTAAAAATATTAACCATTCACGGTATTTATTACAATTTTTATTGCCATTCCAACAAAACCACATGCCCCGCGGAGCCCGAAGGCTTGGTGTCCATTAAAATGTCGTTAAGACGTCGCCGTCGTCGTACGCGATCGCTTTCTCCTCTCCACAGAATGTCGTTGCTGCTTGCTGCTGTTGCCGGTTGTTGTTTCTACAGCTCAACATCATCGTTGTCGAATCAATTATTATCGCGATGGGGTGCGCGCATGTAAACCTGCAATTGCCAACATGCAAGTCCCCAAACGACACATGGGTGCACAACACAAGTTGCACGAAGTAATAAAAAAAAATTAAAAAGTAAAAAAAAAAAACTAATAATAATAATGCACTTAATTGCTTGCATATGTAAACTCTAAAGAGCTTTATTGTAAAAAGCCAAAGAGATAAACGGCGAGCGATTATGATGAATTATTTATTATGCTCTTGCTAAGTGAAGATCATGAACAGATCGTGTGCAGTTTTTTTAAATCTCTTTTCTTTTTTGTTATTTTTATTTCTCTTTTGGTCTTGACTCTTGAGTAAGTGCATTGCAGATTGCAGTTTGCTGGTTGCAGCCCCAATAACAGACTACTACTTCCGCATTGTCGATTTAAGAGAAACACCACTTTAAAGCTAAACAGCTGATTGGGGTGGCCGCTCCAAAAAAAATAGAAAATTCAAGTTGTAAACTTAAGAGAAGGATTACTCTTTCAAAATAATGAAAATGCTTTAATTCAAACAAGATCAGCTTGTTTTTCGAAAATGCCTCTTTTGAATGTTTTCTCTTTAAGACATAAAACAAATAACAAGGAAGTGAACTGCAATGCACAATGGTTCCCATGGATGCAGTACTTTGCAACAGATGCACATTTTGGGGTTCATTGTTTCTTCGGTTATTTTTTTTTTTGCATTTTGTATCCTTGTTTGCAAGGTGAATTAAATGCATCACATATTCCTCTTCCCCTCAAGATTTGGGAGTAGGGTGCTTTTGCAAAGTGAAAAGAAGTGCGTATTTGGCTTTTTTTTTTGTCAATTTTGGGTGTTTTTGTTTTTTTTTCGACTTCTTGGATTTTGATTACTTTGTGGGAACCAACAGGGATGTCGAATATCTTCCGGGATTTACGTACAGCTTACATTACAACAAATGTGACTTCTCTTTTGTTGTTGTTGCTGTTGCTGGTGATGGTTTATTTATTTATTTATTTTCTTGTACTCATTACATATTCACATTATTCTTATATTTTCGGGTATTTTGGGCATCTTGCGGTCCCCTTTTCTGACATATTCTTCGCATGTATGCCCACCACATGTGTACGGTACGTACTCTATTTTGAATTGTAATTGTTGTTGGTAAGTTGGCATCTGTTTAACGTCAAACATGACAGCCATCGGGAGGATAGCTGTGGTGTGTATTGGGGAGTTGGGAAGATCGGGTGGAAAATTGACTTGGACAGTCCATGCAGCACATATGGAATGAGTTATGTATATGGACGTACATAAGTGGATATTCTCTGCACAAAGCAAGTATTTTTGGGAGGTGAATGGCCTCCAATGTTTGGGTTCTTTTTTCCCGTCTTATTGTGTGTTCCCTGCCTATGTATTTGTGGTAAGTTTTTTTTTGGTTTGGATCGTCAAAAGCTGAAGATACAGAAATTAAAATAAAGTTTCGTGTTTCTTTGGTTATTTTGAGACGGGGGATTTGGTTGGTGGAAAAGGGGGGGTGGTTGTAACACAAAGTGAAATCTTTTAATTCGTTTGGTTTCTCTTTTGATGTTTTTTTTTCTTTTTGACAAAAAAAAAACCTTGTAATTCAAATTCAATGGGAGTTTGTCGTTTTGGTGGATTGATAGATCGATGGGTAGTAATTTAAGAATTAAAGGTGAGCTGGATATGTAAAATATTTTTTTTTTTATATTGAATAACGAATGGTCTTGGACACTTTCAAATAAAGTTGGAAAAATATGCTAATATGAAAATAAAAGAAGGAAAATGCCTTTAGACTCAGGTTAAAGTTATTTGTTAGAAAAATTAGAAAAAGATTGATCAACTTCAGACCAAATAGTGATAAGAAAAGGATATGTAGTGAACAAAAAAGAAGATTGATTCAGTAATATATTTCTTGATGTTGAAATTAAACTCTATACACGGTCTTTCATAAGGAGGTTTGGATATTGAAATTGTTTATAACTCAATAGGATTTTGTCAAAAACTTCATATTCAATTTGAACTGAATAAATCGAAAGTTTCGTCTTGACAACTGAACAGACCAAGAGAACTAAGGGACAAAACGCCAATTTTTTTATGGACTTTTTTTTAATCTTTAATTTAATTTTAACCTTCAATTTAAGCTGTGTAAGCCCGCATGTAAGAAATTTGTATATGATATTCTTCAAATGACCGCCTCGTCTTCTCAAGTGGCACAGATGCGGACGGTCCAGTTTTCAATGACTTTTCCGCATAGATCCAAATTCATGTAACAAACATATTTTTTTTTTAATTTCTCCACACCAATAAAGATAAATAAATCCATTCGGGCATGCGACCAAAGGCAAGAATTGCAGAACTAACTTCAGGAAAATGTAGGGGCTGTTACGACAGTGAATCAGAGCTACATAAGTGAAACTCAAAACAACCCTTCTATTAGAGCAAGGAAGATGAAATTAACTTAACCAACAACCATGCAAAAGAACAGCGAAAATCACTGAGTGCCAGATAATACAACTGAAGTGCAGACATTAGAGAAAAGTTGCGGCATAAGCTCCTCCCTCTTTCATATTCAGTAGGCTAGCGGTAATATTGACCGGTAACCATTAATGTGAAGAATGCGATTTAAGCAGGAAAAGTGTTTTATATTCATTCAGTTTATTAACGTCGACGAGAGTAATCTATACATTCAACATATTGTGTGTCGTTCTTGTTTTTTTTTTTTTGCACAAAGGCTTAATTTTGTATTCATATTCCATTGAATTATTTTATGTACATATTATATTACGGTGGTCGGCAAAAAAATTGTTCTTCTTGAATGGGGCTTCATCATGAATCAAATATGAAACACTGATACACTAAACAAACTAAAGATTTTGATTGATAATGACCTTTCTTTTGTGTGGAGTCTAGTCACGCCTGAGTACGTAATTGGTCTGTAACCCGAATTGCCAACCGTTTTAGTTTTGTTCTAGTTACTCCTTGTGCATTGAGCCTAAGCCTGATTCAGATGTGTTTTAAAACATACAAAAATGTTTGACTGAAATAAAAATAAGAGTAGAAGTGCGAATTCCTACCATACCATCAACGTCTTTTTAAAAAAAAAGTACGGAACAATGACACCCATGGACGCCAGACCAAAATCCACTCAATTGGTAACGTTTTGAAGATGCAGTGTGACCTGGTGAACGTATTGTGCATGTTGGTGTCGTCGTTGGGATACGCAATTGCATGAGGTAGGTTTTCAATGAGATCGCTGGTGTAAATACTTGCAGACCAGTTTTAATATCAATTTTTTTGGTAGAAAGCCCCATTGCCAATCTTGACCACAAACTTTATACCATTAAGCATAGGTAAGCATGTTGTAGAGCACATACAATAGTGGTTTACTAATATACTTAGGCTCCATTTGGTTAGTTCCAGACAAAAACCTACTAGAATTGGTTCATTAGTTATTTGATATCAGAAAATAACTTAGACTCGGCATGAATGACATCATTCCTGGGAATTTGGCCCATTCTGTTCCGCGTTAATTACATTTGTAATTATTCATCTTTGAATCTGGTAAAACCAAGATTCTCAGATCGCCTCATTTACTCATTTACCTAAAGCAAATGCTTAAAAGCTATCCCTACCGCCTCCAATTTATCCAAACGATTTTCGATCAAAAAAGAATTCGTTATCCAAGACGTCATTTCCTCAATCTATTCCCATGGTCAGGAGTAAGGTTTTGTCTCAAGCAAGTTCTAATGTCTTATGAAAATTAACGGAGGAATCAAACTTCTTAATTTCTAAAATAAATATCTGTTTTTTTACTTTGACGTCTAAAAAGGCATTTTTTATTAATAAAAATAAATTTAAAAAAAACCTAAATTTATTGCATTTTTTATTTATTCTATTAAGTTTTGCTTTCGAAAATTATGATAATCTCATCAATTACACGGTCCACCACAATATTTTTATTACAAGAGCCATGAGTGTTTTTTCAAAAGTTTTCAAAAAGAGAAATTTGTTTAGGGCTCTTTGGTGTAAATGCTCCAAACGTAATCTCTCAATACTCCCCAACTTCCAAAGTCGTAACAAACGTATAAAAACGTCACAGAAAAAGAGAATATAACAACGAAGAGCTTACGCCTTACACGATCCAAAAGTATCTTCCGTCTCTACACAAAAAACCTATTTCATTTGTATTTTTTTATTTTTGTTTTATTAAGTTGTGTGCCTTGCCTCTATATGTGGTATAAACTGAGAGTACAGAGGCAGACGGATCGGATTGAATTGACTTGATTGCAAGAGTAATCGTTCTCACGAGAGGCCAAGAGTTCAACGACCGTACAAATAGTGACCCACTAACATCCGCGAGTACGTTAACCCTGTGACGTACCAACTTCTCTTCGTTAGCTAGATTCGACTTGAAGATTTCTGCTGTTATGGAGGTATCGTGGATTGTGGTGGTTAGCGACGACGAAGATGGCGATGCCGATGGATCAGAAGCCGTTGATCTTTTGCCTTCTCGTTCTATGGAGGAAGGCGTGCAGAGCCATGGTGATGTGTTATATGCATGTTCTTTGGGCTTGGGTTTGGATTTGGGTTGGCTTTCGATTGTATTTTAATGATTTAATTAATTAATTAACTGGAAACAATGTTGCAGATGAGAATTTTGACTTGAGGCAAATTAATTCAGAAAAAATGTCAAGCTATCTGTGCAAAGACTTTTTTTTATCAAGATAGGTTTATATATAATTTATATAAATAAATTAAGTTGAGATTTCTAAAGATATTTAAATAGATTTGATGATTTTTTTATTAATGTTGAGATGTTTTAAAGTAAAGTTTAAATTTTATTCAAAATGACAGAAAAATTTAATTTTCACGGTAGTTGGGTTAAAGGGCATCAACCGTTTGAAGTGATTGACCCTTAGACTAGACATAAAAGGGAATAGGGAAATTGAATACCTGGGGCAAAACCAAAAAATAGCAAAGCTAGACTCAAATTAGGGTCTTGTCTTGTCTTTGGGCTTAACGTATTATCCCTATAGAAGTGGAAAAATTGCGTGCAGTGTGGGTCAATCAACTTTAGCGAAACCTTAGGTTTCCTAAAGAGCTATTTTTTTTTTATTTAACTTGGATGCTGCTTTGTTTAGCGGTCTGACCAGAAAAAGAGTATGTTATGTGAACAACATTAAAAATTCTTTTTTTAATTTAAACATTTCCAACAAAGGCAAATTTTGATTTCATAAGCTAATACATAAGCTATGACATTTCAAAAATGTAAAAAGCTTAATTTCTAATATGGTTACCTTACCGTAGGTGGCGCTATAGTCTGGATGGACCTGGGCCTCAACCAAAAAACTTCTTCAGCTAGCTCGGTCCCTAGCTAAATATATGGCTCCAGTGTTTTTACCTAAAGTTCGTCGAACTTCACTTGTATATTAATGATGACATTGGTCGGTATCGATTTAAAGTTCCTGTTGGTTGGTCATCGTCTTTTGCATCATTTCTTCAATCGCACGCTTCTCATGATCCCTTTTTTGCTGAGAAGTCGATGTTCAGTTTTCTGCTCGTAAAGCATTTCTTTGTGAATGTTAAAGTGTGGGAACTGCACTCTAGCTATTACAATCTTTCGCCTCACAGCAAATATCCTGACTGAATTTGCTATGGGATGTGGTTTCGAACGCGTTCGTATTTTCCGACTGTATCACCGAAGATATCCTTTTTTCCTAGCATAACGTTAAATTCGCCTAGGAAAACCTTAATGTCATACCTAGGAAACTCTTATGTTTTGCCAGGAGCTCGTAGAACATATCTTTGGTGTTATCATCTTTTTCCTCTGTGGGGCATGCGCGCCCACAGACATAACCTTAAAAACTAAGCTAGAAGAAACGTGGCAGACCCTCGAAGCCTTAGAGTAAGGTGTTAGCGCGTAACTGGATGGCGTCGGCCAGTAATCGGGATGTATGGAAGAACTTGTTGAACGAGGTCCTAACTAGATCCTGGTTGTTACGCTGATGATGATAAGATATAATTGTGTCTGGATTTCTATAATCCAGGGTATCCGCTTATTGTTGGGCCGCACGTGATGTGGTGTGAATTTTGTTTTTAAGGGTTCATCATGAGTGAATCTGCTTGTTCAAAGCCTGCGCTTGCTTCGCAACTAATTTTTATTTACATGGTTGGAAAGTTAACTCTATACCGCAAGACAGCAAGGGCTAAACTCTAAATTCTTGGTATTTCATTATTGGTCACTCATTATTGTTTTATTTACAGGAGTCCAAATCTCGACAGTAATTCGACTTGTAACGAGTTTGATGCGTTGTCTAATTCCATCTCGGAAATTGTTTCCCTCTGTCCTGGCACTGAAATCGTTATTGCGGGCGATTTCAATGTACACAATTCCAATTGGCTCCGCTATTCTGGTCAGACAACACCCGAAGGAAGCTGGGCAAGCCCCCAATCCCCCCATACTCTTGACTTGTTTTTTACTTCTCACCCTGATAAATATACCATTAGTGTAACTTCTCCATTTGGCACTTGTGTCATTTCAGATAATTTCTCATCCTCCACCCATCCAGTTAAAGAAAAACTTCTCACCAGGACCGTTTGGCAATACGAGAAAGCCAACTGGGACGGCCTGAATATTTTTTTCCGAAACCTTAACTGGTCACTATGCTTCCTTGATAGTGACATTGATGCCAGTGCTGAAATGATCACAAATGTGATTCTTCTAGGGATGAGTGCTTTTATTCCTAACAGAGTAAAAAGCATCAAGTCTAAAGAAAAGTCCTGGTTTAATTCTGAGTGTAAAGAAGCTATCAGAGAAAAATCGGAAAAAGCACATACAAGCAAGGAGCTCATCGAACTCCGTTTTTGAAAGGACCAAATTTTTGCATGACCAAAAATTACGGCAAAAAATTCTGCAGTGTCCCAAAGGCAGTAAAAATGTTTGCTCATTTGCTAAAATTATTAGAAACTCCTTCAACATCTTCGGTTCTTTCGCTCATCGACAATAACAAACCAATTGTTTACTCTTCAGAATAGACAGAGTTGCTGGCAGCCCATTTCGCTGCTAGGTCTACGTTGCCTCACAGCAACGTTGCCTCTCCTGTACTTGACAATGTAAATTTTCCATGAGACACCAAGAGTTCTCAAAGACATCGATATACACAAATCCGCTGCCCCGAATGGTATACCCCTCATTCTTCTTATAAGGTGTTCTTCCACACTGGCAAAAAGCCACTGCGTAGCTTTTCCATCGCTCCTACTCTTCTGGAATCTTTCCTAGAAGTTGGAAGACACTTCCTCCTCCTTCTCCTACTGACCTATAGCACTCACCAACCTTCTTTCTAAGGTCATGGAAACGCTGACTAACCGTCACCTTAAGGAATATCTCGAAGACCGAAAGCATGTCTTTTGCAGTTATCGTTCGTTCCACTGGTGATCTGATGAGAATATTAGCAAGGCCAATAAAAAGGGCTTGGCATGAAGCTCTCTTATCGAAAATGCGTGCTATTAGGATAGATAACGATAATACTCTTGTTCGTTGGATTAGAACATTAGAAGCTATCTTCTGGATCGTTCAATACAAGTTCTATTGGAAGAAAAAAATGCTGTTGTGCCCCAGAGCACCCTTCTGTCTCCAACTATTTCCACATTTTTATAAATGATCTTCTGTCTGTTTCTTCTAATCCACTTATTTGTCTGACTCTTTCCCTTAGCTTTTCATATTCGTTCAATGATTTATCGTTTTTGTTATAGGTATACAAAAATTTTCACTCGAAGTAGCCGGCTACATTCCTCCTCTTAAATGTTTCTCCCGTATCACTCGTCTCGCAAGAAATGTTCAGCAGTTTATCCTTTAGCCCAATTTCGACATACCCAGAAATATAGAGATTCTTTATTAGCCGAACAACACGAATTTGGAATAGTTTCGGACGAAGAGATTCAACTTTTTTCTTTCTTTCTCCTTTCCCAGAGGCCTCCTTACCAGAAAAATAAAAAATATTTTTTGTTCTCAAATGAAAACCCTCCACTTGACTCTGTTTTGACTTGAGATGGGGTAGGAAATGGATTAGCTTCTCCAGCATCTCGCTGTCTCTTGACCGCAACAATACTAAATATCACGGTTTTTTGGGTCGGTATACCGACTACAGCTATATAGCTATAGCTTCATCGGTCCATCATCGTCAACGATGAGCACTATAGGTCGATGATTACCAACTACTTCCTCTAGCCTTAAATTGATGATATGGACAGCAACGTAATGTGGTTTCAAAAGAACGGCGGCACGCGGCGCCACAGAGCTCAATCCACATTGTAAATTTTGCACTAAACGATTCAAGGCAATGGTTCTCTTACGTGGACCCGCCGATATGAACTCATCACCGAGATCGTGTTTTTTGACTTGGTGGCTTTCTGAAGTCTCAAGTCTTTGCAAACAAGCCCCCAAATCCGTCTGATTTATGCTTTAGAGTCATGGAATATTGGACACTAAAGACATTTGAAGAATGGCATCAATAGGCCCTACAAAAGAATAAAAAGATTTAAAGATAGGAAGCGCTTAATGAAACCCTAAATATATATGTAGGTATGATTCTTAGCAATTAAGTTAGCAACCTCTAGAATCTGGAAGATCTGACTGAATTTCTTTCTGGCCTTCGAGTTCTTTAAATGAAATATTATTGATCTCAACGGTTTGCCTCAAAGTCTGCTGCAGGCTAAGCAGATAGTCAACAGCCTGCCTCAAACATAATATTTTGATTTGAGTGATTTTGACACTTTGGACGAATGTATTATCGAACGTTTGTTATTCATAATTGATCGAAAATCGAATTCGATATCCTTTCGACATTTGAAGGGAAACAAATTTCAATGAATCGATAGTTACATGATGTTATCAAAATCGCAAAGGATTTTAGTTCGATTTGGTCAGTTAGCCCCTTAACCCAGAGGATATGCTATAGCAATCAATGAAAAGGTTAACTTCCAACGAAGGCAATACCTTTATAATTTTTTTTTAACATCCCTAGATGCCGCCATTATCGTCATAATTCAAACGACATTCCATTGACAGTCCTTAGCGCCAGAGACTCATAAAACTGTCAAAACGGCAATAAAATATGTTTTCATGCGAAATCACCCTGAATATTGAGACATTATTTCAAAACAAGAAAAAAAATTATTCCAAAGCAAAGACCACCGAAAATGATAAAATCTTTTTTTCGGACACATGAACAGGGCCCACAACACTGCGGGTAAAAGTGTCACACGCATTCTTTTGCATCGAGTGAAGGTGTGAGTCCTTATTTTCTCATCCCTACCTACGACGACGCGACGTAAGGATATGGACACCCAGGAAAGAAAGGTGAGCCAATAACAAAAAACAACAACAAAAATCAGCAATGTCACAACTTAACGGAAATTTATGACATCAAGATGAAGCCAGCGAAGAAGAAAAGAAAGTTTCAATGAAGAGTAGAATTTTGACACAAAAAAACAAAAACAAAAGATACACCGTAGCCCCTAATAAAACAGATAGTTTATTGACAGTTATGAATGGCAATAGGACGAACACTGGTGCGCATAGCAATGTCATAATATTTCGAACGATGTGTGTGATGTCCTTCGTCCAGAAGATGACACTTCCTAATTTCCCATAGTCATTGCCTTAATTCCCACCCATGAGCATCATGTGAGTGAATCAAGAATTTCGCCAGAATCCGATGCATTATGCGAATTGGAAGAAGGACCTTCTCCGGTTACACGGGTTATGGCTTGGAGAATATTTTAATCAGTATCGAGTATCGTTGCGGAAGCGTGATGTGTTCCCACAGTAACAGTATGTCACAAAGAGATGCTGGACACAGTGGTGTGACTTTGTGCAGCTTTTTTTCCTGGTGTGGTGTGCTGTTGCCCATCTTGCATCCGTCTATTCATTCTGAAATTGAATCTTTCGTTGTTGTCTATCGAAAGAGTGTCACACATGGCAACATAACTAATCCGTATCAGCATCCTCAGACCAAGTGTTGCGGCCGGCGCGGCAGTGAGACTGTGACGCAGCAATAATAGTAGCAGGGCACATATGTTGGACACAAACATGAGCGTGGGTACACACAGTAGAAGGGTCCGACGGAGTCCATGAAGCCATTCAGCCATATAGGAGAAGACGAACACGAGGGAGAAGTCGAAGGCGAAGGCATAGCCCGCAACTGTCAGACGCACGTTACATACAGTTGACTGCATCTAGGAGATACCTATTTGGAGTACAAGATATTCGCTTCCGGGATGTCGTATGGAGTCTAAGACTCATAAGACTTACTTGCATCTAGATGTATACATAGAAAAAAGATAGAAACTGGCATAGAGTGTTGGTAGGAAGAGCGTTGATAGCTTGACGACTTGACATAAAGATGTCATTTAATCGACCGACATCACAGATGTGTCGTGCTAAAGCTGATAGGAATCACATTCGCGTGGCGCATTCGGCTTGGTTTGATGGTTTTGTAATGCAGAAACTCAACCGAATTATCTTTTATTTTCGGATTAGCAAGTTTCTGGATTAGAAACACAATTGATGTGTTATTAAGACGAAGTTCCTTGAACTGAGGAATCGGGAAGTTAAAGGTAAATGATTGATATGAGTTTAGTTGGCATAGAAATATATGAGACTTACTTCAGGGTGGCTCCTCTTGATTTTGTCTGTGATAACCTTGATCTGTTGGAAGGAGAATGGAAACGATCTTATGTGTCTTTAGCTTCAAAGAATGACAGTCAATGTACTGGAAAACATTTTCCCGATCGCAGAAATAGATTTGGGAAATTGCTTTTTGGGCAACTATTTTTTCATGATCAAAGGAGCAATAAAAACTAGAGTAGACAGACAAGACAGTTGTCTTGCGATATTTGAAAGCCGAAATTTGTTCTCTCACCCATACAAAAACTCCATCTTGACTTCGAATGGGAGATTCAACTTCCATGACGTTTTTCGGTATTGGCAATTGATGGTTGGATTCTTCATACATCGATGTCATGCCCAGTCTACTCTAGTTTTTATTGCTATTGAAAGCTATTCAACTATTCTGTACAATATAAATTGTCAGTACAGGGAAGATAGAACGTTTACCTCTCAGTCTGTTTACATTGCCTTGTATATATTTCTGTTTCAAGTAAAAGCTCTAATAGGGTTTCCGTTGTTATCGTTATAAATCGTCAAAAACCGTAGAGCAATGTACGTGGGGTTACCACCTACTGACAAAACATTAGCACTTCACAATTTACAGACAATTTAATCAAATTTCAGTTCGCTATATTTATTAATACTACTATCAGACCCGGCCACGCGTTGCTGTGGCTCAATTAATTTGCAATAAAACAATATTAAGTCCATTAATCAAGATAAAAACAATGCTATGCCAAGTTGGACCAAATTACATACAGAATGGAAAATTTCATGAAAAATAGTTTTCAATAGTTTTGCAGTCAATTGGCGACATCACGCTTTTGTATATAAATAAAGATAGCAAACCCACCGGGCGTTGCTGGGGTTTAAAATACATTTTTTGAATTTCAACAACAGCGCTTTTAATCGCACCCAATTAGAAACATAATACATATAAAGATTTTTTTTTTTTAATCGGTCAAGGCATTTAAATATTGTTGATACATATATATGAATTGTAAAGGTACAGGGAAAACCTCGTTCTCCAATATCTCCTGCCCAGTGTCAACTATCGGGTCAAAATTTTGCTAAAGGCTTTTTTTTATTTATTTGATTTTACCCTAACGCCACCTAGGGGTAATAGCCTTAGTTACTCCTTACAATATCAGCTACATATCTGTCTGTGAAAGTCCCAAATCTTACTAAAAGTAATTTTTTTCGAAGAAAACGACAGCAGCGACACCTGTTGGATAATTAAAATAGTCTGAGTTATTCCTTAAAACACCAGTTATCTATGTCTTGAGTGAAAAAAATTATTGTCTGGCATCTAGGAATTCTACATAACAGGTATATATAGGTATGTGAAGGATGAAAAAGTTTATTTTCTGACATGCGACCCTTCAATCCGATCCCCCCCCCCTCCTATTAGCACAGCTCTGCTGAGGGGAAAAACCTAGGATATTCACTTTGGGCCACAAATAAAGCTATTGCTTTTGTCGGAATTATTTCCGATTTGAATGTTTAACTCTACTGTCTGCTCATACGGTTTAGAGCTTCATATTTGCCATAGTTTGTTGCATGAAAGTCAACATGCAGAAGTTCCGAACCACGCAGGTGATAAGATCCTTCACGGTAATTTAACCCAATACCGGCTAATAAATAAGGAGTAACAATTTCGCCATTAATAAGTTGATGAACAAATATTAAATCATAATTAACACGCCTATGGTGAAGGGTTTGCATCTGCAGAAGCTGGATTCGTTGTTTATATGGTGGCAGATTGAATGGATCATTCCAAGGTAGACCTTTAAGGGCAAAACGTATGAAATTCTGTTGGATTGCTTCAATACGGTTCTTATGAATTACGTAATAAGGAGTCTATACCTGTAAAGCATTACTCAAGGTTTACAATAAATAGTAAAGGACCTAGATGGCTTCCTTGAGGTACGCCAGAGTGGGCCACGAAGAAAGACAGTTTCTAAATTTTACTTGGTAGGATCTATTCTCCAGGCATGATTAGATCCAAGCTAAAAAAAAAAAGAAGAAAAACCAAAAGCTTTTAATTTGAAAAAGATTATTTCGTGACTTAGTTGGTCAAATGCTTTTGAAAAGTAAGTGTGAATGCAGTTAACTTGATAACCTTTATCTAATACATTTGAACATTTGAAGGAGAATGTTAGAAGATTTGTAACAGTTGATCTATGCTTCATGAATCCACAAATCAGATGTTTACTAAGAAATACCATACTCTCACAGACAACTTGCTCAAAAAGTTTTGGAATGCAAGATAATTTCGAAATGGGCCTATAGTTTGCCTTGTCTCCTTTCTTGAATTTATGTAGGAGTAAGAATGGCCTTTTCCATGTACTTGGAAATTTTCCTGCTTTAAGTGAAAGCTCAAACATAAACCTGAGCTGAACTACAGAATGCTTACACTTTTTTTAATACTATCGGGAGAATTCCAGCTGAAAAATCATCGTTTAACGCTGCTTTAGATGGATGGTGTCATAAAACAAACGATGAACATAACAATCCCAAGATACAAAGAACATAACGCAACTGAAATGTACAAGAACGCGACAATAGATGCACTATACAGACAAAAAAGTGGCCTTCTGACAAGATTAATACTCTTATACAGGCGGTTTACAAACAGAAATGATCTGGAGATTAGGACACTGAAATCGTCAATCAAAAACGTCAACTCGCTCATAAAGCAAAATTACAGATTATCGATTAACTCGTATTGGGATAACAGAATTCGTGCCGTTAACTCTAGCGACCCGAGAATGTTTCCCAAGATTAATAAAATCTTCAGGAAAAACAATCAAAACGATCTTCCGTGTCTTAAGCTCCAAAGAACGACAGATAACGAAAACATACTCCTGACCGCAGGAGTAGATCTAGGGGATGCCGTCTTGGACGACGACTTCTTTGTGATCGAAGATCCATTGGAGAAGGTTGAGACAGTGGGTTCTGCTTTTCAGCAAGTGTATAAGGTGAATGATTCCATTTGCCCGAACCACGACCTGGAGAACAGAGCTCTGCTGAATCACTTTTACCTTCGAAATAGCATCACGCAATGGCGATCTGAGAATCTTGGGTTTACCGGGTTCAATGAAGACAATCTGGCAAACGCCACCATCGCCGATCGAAATGGGCCAAGTTCCCTGCTCATCTCTAAGGTCGAACTACAAATGATCTTCGCATCATTAAAGAAAAAGAAGTCAGCAGGAGTCGATGGTATACCCAATGTTGTACTACGATATCTCCCTGGGGAAGCAATAAACACAAATACACAACACTGTTCAACAACGCGCTGAATAATGCATATTATCCAGTGAGTTGGAAGACAGCAGTTGTACATCCTCTCCCCAAAAAGGGAAAGGACAATTCCAATCCGGCAAATCTCCGGTCGATAAGTCTTCTTCCGAGTATCAGTAAGGTATTCGAAAAGGTTATCAATAGAGCTCTGTCCAAGTGGGCCGAGGACAAAAATATAATTCCAGACACCCAGTTCGGCTTTAAGGCGAGACATGACACAATTCATGCCGCGTCTAAGTTAGTATCTGCTGTCCAATGGAACAATGCTAAAAATCAATGCACGGGTGCCTGTCTGGTTGATTTGGAGAAGGCTTTTGACACCGTATGGTGAGAAGGTCTGTATCTGAAGCTAACCAGATGGGGCATAAGTAAACCACTGTTATATATGCTTTACGACATGCTTAATGGTAGAAAGTTTGTTGTCAAGAGTGGCAATTTAACATCTACCACAACGTTTGATATTAAAAACGGTCTGCAACAGGGAGCGGTGAACTCGCCGATTATCTTTAGTATTTACACCAGCGATCTCATTGGGAGTCTACCTCATGCAATTGCGTATGCCGATGATTTAGTTGCCTACAGAACAGGTCCAAAAGCATTGTATATACATTTTCTATAGTACTCTCATGGTGGTCATTTTTCGTCTGGCCATCTTGCTGGTTGATTCAGAACTAACTCTAAATAGTGGAGACGAGAACATTTACCAATATTTTACCAGTATTTAATACACTTTTGTTGTCTGTACTTATTCTATATTCGCACCAATTAGAAATTTCAGCACGCCTCATTGCGACTTGATTCAGAACTTAAAAATGATGCTTCATGATAGTACTATAGGCAGTGTATATACAATGCCAAAAGTTGAAGTTATCAGAATTCTCTTGCAACGTGATTTCCATAAAATTCAACAATATTGTAGTGATTGGAAGTTGAAAATTAACTTCCAGAAATGTGAAACTATCCTGTTTAGAACCCCTTTGTCTGGGGCCTCTAGGGATATGAGAAAGAACTGGCGCAAGCTAGGTTGGTTTGAGTTTTCAAACCAACCAGGAACCCATTGAAACATACTGGTAAAATATCGGTTAAGGTTCTCGTCTTCACTATTTAGAGTTAGTTCCGAATCAACCAGAAAGATGGCCAGACGAAAAATGACCACCATGAGAGTACTATAGAGAATGTATATAAAATGGTAAGGGACTAAGCGCAGTAGATGTACTGCCTTTGTATATACACTGCATATAGTACTATCATGGAGCATCATTTTTTAGTTCTGAATCAAGTCGCAATGAAGCGTGCTGAAATTGCCAATTGGTGTGAGTATAGAATAAGTACAGACAACAAAAGTTTATTAAATACTGGTAAAATATCGGTAAAGGTTTTCGTCTCCACTATTTAGAGATAGTTCTGAATCAACCAGGAAGATGGCCAGACGAAAAATGACCACCATGAGAGTACTATAGAAAATGTATATACAATGGTACTGCTAAAGGAAAAGGGTGGAAGCACTGCTTAGTGCTTCGGTGTAAAGGTGTCGCTAGCTACTTTTTTGACAAACGGAGAGGTGCTGCGGGATTATTCTAACCCACCCCTCTGTGCTTAGTTTTTCTTTAGTTTTAATGATTTTCATTAGAACGAATAATTTAAAATACTTTTCCCCAACAGTGTGTGGCGCTCAAAAACACTTTTTGGTGACGAATGGCTCTTGCTTCATAATATTGAAATTAAAAAAATTAAACAAAAAAAAATTAATTCTGTGATTCGTGAAAAAAAAATTCTAACAGTATCGGTAGCGTGGCCGAGCGGTCTAAGGCGCTGGTTTAAGGCACCAGTCTCCTCGGAGGCGTGGGTTCGAATCCCACCGCTGCCATGAGCAAACTTTTTTTAATATCCATCCCCTCAAAATGGCGGAAATAAACAAAAAAAAAACACTTCAAAGGTTTTCCTCTCAGATGATTAACATTGTATTTCAACCGCTCCTGATAATTAACGCAATTATTACCGCAACCACACTATTTTGCGTGTCAATTGATGTATGCCTTTGAAAATGGAGAAAAATGAAGGAAAACAGCCTTCAATAGGAATATGGTAGGGTAGTTAACATGCGAATCGGAAAAATCAAATTTCATCGAACTATTGAGTGTGTGATTGTGTGTGCGTGTAATGCTTAGCATTCCTGTTAGATAAGTTTTGTTCATACGTAAGTAAACACAGATCTACTCCTATGTACACATGCCAGTTAGATTTAATTTCAAAAGAAGCACAAACCTCAAACTCCAAACCCCAACCGTGCTGCTGCTACTGCTGCTCTGCGCTGCTACCACCAGCACGGCTGGACGCGGACGGTAAGCTGCAGCATCAGCATCACAACAGAAAATGCTGCTATAACCTCCGCAAACTAAACGGTGGTGGAGAGCACCTTCATCATCTCGGTTTAGATACTTAGATACTTGTTAGATCTTCTAATACTAACTCGGGGAGCTAGTTACGTAATGTAAGAAAAACTTCCGCATTCATTTTGAGAGTATATTCGTTATTGTTGTTGTTGTTTTGTGTGCTGCAGTTCTTTACTATGGGCTTTTCCAGCAACTGTAAGGAAAACAGTTTACCGCTGTAGTGGTTTTTCTTCGGATACAGTGGTCTTGCGCGGGGTTGTTGTCGCAACTTCTTCTCTCGCCTGTTTATATGTAAGAAGTACTAGTGATGGTGTGGCAGAAATAATGTGTGTTTCCTTAAAGATTTCTTAGTGTTTATCTCTCGGTTTGGTTATAATTAAAGTTTTTTTTTTGCTCCGCCATAAAAGTTGGGTTTTCTTCATTCGCCATTCAGGAAAACCGTTTTTTTCTTTATTTTCCTCGAACTGGAAAATATATTTGTTATTATAGTTTATCAGCTGTTATGGTTGTTTATGCATGTATTTGGTGCAGCGGTAACACTGCCGCTTTGGTAAAACGGGGAAGAAACTCTGTAATTGGAATAGAATGAACAAAAAAGAAAAATAGAAAGCGGTTAAAAGTGTTCGGATTCATTGACAATCCCGGAAAGGAAAGAGTTTGTCTGAGGGAGCTTATATGTCCAAGCTAACGACACTATAAGCGTGCAGAATCCTAGTCTTCATCTTCTTCTTCTTCTTCTTTAACCGACGATTGTTATGATCGACTATGATCGCAGTATGGGCTATGACTCCACCTGAGGAGTTTGCAGGGTTGACCTCAGAAAACGTCGGTTTTGGATTGAGGCCAATTAAGTGTCATTGCATTTGTTTAATCCAGGAGTTTTACTTCCTTATTTCCGTTTCGTGATAGAGTTGGAAAATTGGCATGCTATATCCCTCTGACCTAGATACCCCGGGCATTTCTTTTCTACAAGGCGGTACAGATTCCAACTTAATTGGTTATGATATATATTGTCCCTGATGGTATTCTTTAAATATATGCTGCTTCGGATTTTGTCGCTTGTTAATCGATCACGCTTAGTCATTCCTGCTATCATGCGAGTCATCTTCATTTCAGCCGCCGTGCTGTCAATTTACTCTCATTATGTGCAAATCTCTTGAAAAATCCAGATATTTTCCCATTCTGATTCATATATCCTGGATTGCATCCTAAACTTAAAAGCGCGAGTGTTGAACACTGTTCTGATCGATTCGCAGAAGTCTTGCAGGAGCCCCTCAGAAAGAGGACGTACGGCAGATGAGCCTAACCAATTTGACCAACGGTGGTGTCAACAGTCAACGAAGCAGATGCCCTAATGAGCTACTTCGACGTATTTGGAGATAAGGTCATAGGGACAATTCAATGCAAGTCAGTTCATTGAAATAGAGATGGTGGCGGATGAACCCTTAATGGGCCAACGGCAGCGCTCATATCCCCGAAGTGGTATTCTCCGGTTCCTTTTGTCCAAGGAATCCAACAAAGGACCTGGCCCTCCAGGTTGGGGGTTGTGCGTGGGGTTAACAACCTTGCCATGGAAAAAAGAAAAAGTTGCGAAGCGATCAATAGCCTCGGAAAAGAACGGATTAACTGTTGACGACCCCGAAAAACGAATTAAGGACAACGACCTTCGGATCTGCACTTGGAATTTTAGAACTCTTAACAGATCACGTGCAGCCAAACAACTAGCGGAGGCCCTAGACTAGAATTACTGCCATCCAGGAAGTGGCAAAAGTTCTTAGGCTTTTGACACGTAAGTGAGCGTCTTGTCACAATCCGTATTAAGGCTAAATTCGCCAACATTAGTCTAATATGCGCTCATGCCCCCGTGGATAACAAAGATGACGCCAGCAAGGATGACTTCTACGAGCTCCTCGAAAAAACCTATGAGCAATGCCCTCTCGTACTAGGAGATTTCAACGCCAAAATAGGTTAGAGGAAATCTTTGGTAGGACTGTCGGAAAACATAGCCTACACGACACAACGTCTGAAAACGGACTTAGGCTAATTGACTTGAAGTATAACTTGGTTCATTTAAAAATCCTTAACAATAGTGTCGCCCCATTGTTTTATTATCCACAAGAAGTTATCCTTAAAGTAATTTTTAAATAGTTGCACTAGTTACAATAGTTTCAGATACTGCAATATGATGGTTTTTATTAGCAGCTGGTGTAGATTTTTTTCTAACTCCCGATAGGGTTGGGGACAGAATCCCGAGATCCAAAATCTCGAAAAGCGAAAATCTCGAATAAAATTCCGAAAAATAAATCTTGAAAAATTA
Organism: Platycheirus rosarum; assembly: GCA_963971375.1. Classification (NCBI taxonomy): domain Eukaryota; kingdom Metazoa; phylum Arthropoda; class Insecta; order Diptera; family Syrphidae; genus Platycheirus; species Platycheirus rosarum. The sequence continues at coordinate 116,551,699 of OZ020509.1, read as the reverse complement.
TAATAAATGATAAATGTGATCATTTTTAATTGTTTGGGTTTTCGAGCTGCTAAATTGTTTTGAAAAAAAAATTGTTTCGTTTTCGGGATTTTGGCCTTTAGGAATTTTAGAATTCGGGATTTTAGTTTGCTTGCTGTCTCGTCTCTTTAAAAAAAAAATTGGGCACGACTGGGTCACGCGTACTTGCTCTTATGTTCCTAATTACATTGGAAAGCAAGATCTTTGACAAAACCAAGTAACATTTACGTTGAAAATAACACAATTTGAACTCATGAAAAGTATCAAAACCAGCAAATTCAAAAATTCATTCATTTGAATTTGCTGGTCCACGAGCAAAACAACCAAATTTAGGTGCCCAACTTTAACAAAAGTTCCCTAAATGAATATAATTCACTTTTGCTTATTGCAAGAGTTTTATTAAGAGTCGGTAAACATCGACCTTTTTTGTGCGTCTTAGAAGAGCATGAACGGTCTAACTGATGAGCCCACCGTTCATGCTTGGGCGAAACGCACATATTGGAGTAAAGGACACTAAACCTTTGAATTGAATTTTATTCAACAAAACTCCACAAAAAAAACAACAACAAACAACTAGCAATAGTTGTTGTTGTTACAATATATTTCTATTAAAAATGAAGTATGCCATTACACGTCTTAAATAACAAAGAATTTATGAAAAATGTATTTCGAAAATTTTAGGACCGGTTTTGATAAAATCTTGTTTTTTATTTTTAGTTTTTTTGAAAAAAAAATTCTTAGAGTTTATAATATACATGTGATTGTAAAATTTAAAATATTTTTTTTTGGTTTAGTTTTAAAAATATTATTTTTCAAATTTGACAGAAATCCAAAGAGCCGTTACCAAAAATATAAAAAAATAGAATTAATAGACTTTTCCTCTAAATTTGGTTCTAATCAAATCATAGCAAATACAAAAAAAAATTCTCAAAAATGTTCATCTGAATCGTTGGTACCGTTGTTTTTAGGCCTACAAATAAAATTCCAATTTCCCCTCTGGGGAATGTCAAAAGAATCACACACACCAAATTTGAAGAAAATCTCTCAAGCCGTTTGGGATACATCTCGTTATACATACTGACAGACAGATAGACAGACAGACAGACATTTTTTGTCGATCACTTTTTTAGGCTTCTCTTTTGCACGAATCCATAACTTGCATTATAGTACCTATAATCACAAGTAAAAACCCTAAGTATACGGGCCGCACCTGCGACAATTGTTGATTGTTGGTGTGAGTAGGGGTAGTGGAGTCAATACCTTTAACTATTTTGGGTCAAAAATACAGGGTTTACATTTAAGAAATTCAAAAAACTTTTTTCTAATTTACGAACAGGTATCAAGAGGGTTTAACTTGCACGTAATTTGGATTTTGTGTAATTTGGACCAGATTCGACAAAAATATTTACCAGCCTCATTATTTTCCATCTACTCGGAAGAGTGCTTATAAACTCCCGTGTATATTCCCTTTGGATTATATTGACGGGTTTCAAAGGGTTGTGAAAACTAATGTCGTTTTTAATTATAAAAAGTATAGAAACAACATTCTCGTACACTTTCCAACCCCATTTTTCAACTAAACATTTCAATTCAATCGGTTCTGTTGTGAAACGGATTATGACTCCATACGCCTTAAAACTTCATCCCGAGATAAAAAGTCCATCTTCAGAAAACGCATACATTATTCCATTTACATGGCCTAGTATACCTATCACCTATTTATATAAGCGCATTCCCAGCAACAATCAAACACATATGCATAGGTTCTTGGTCATGAAAGCCTTAAGGCTTATCGGCCGCATTTCATACTGACAACTGCAACATCAACCAACACTCTGTGGCTAGCCATTACTTGGATGTGATGCTGGTCACGCATCAGATCTGATAATTTGTCCAAAAGGAATTTGTTCTCTTCACTTGGAAGTCTTCAATAAGAAACTTCTGTCCTCGCTTCCTTAAGAGTTCACGATGAGCACGAAATGAATATTGACCAAGAAGCGGACTAAAATCACTTTTGACGAATGCGGAAATCGAAGCAACTCTTAACTATTAATGGTGTGGCTTGTCTTCTAAGGTGCTCCTAGTGAACTATTCCGAAGCTGAAGAAAAGAGTTGGACTGGGAGTGCAATTAATAGCCAACTATGGGATAACAAATCAATTTATAGAATAGCTATAGAATATGGGGAATCGACACATAAGCAGTGTTGGGAGTATTCTTTTAGGGAAGCGTTTATGAACCTGGTACCTGGAGGCCGTTTTGATTTGTGTATTCCTTATGAATCGAATTGAATATGGGAGTATAAAAGATGAATAATTAGGACTTGCGGTGTCGACAATTAACGCTGCTTTTAAGTAGTATTATCTACGTGAAATGGGGATAACACATCAAAAATTGCGCTGGTTTTCTAAGCTTGCGATGTATGTGAGTAGTTAATTTGCAAGTTATGGATTCGATTCATGAATATGAAAAAAATTGTGATGACAATATCAAACACAACATTAAACGACAGAAAATTCCGTCTGTCTATCGTTCTGTTCATTTGAGCTTGACTTTTAGGCCTACACGACTGATCCGATTTCTTACTTGAAATATATGTACATATCCATCAATAAAAATACTATTATTGAAACCGTCTATAAACATACGAAATAACATGACTCATGCTAATAATGCTGATAAGACTCATGCTGATAAAGCTGATAAGAAAAGTGACTCACGCTGCGATACTGTGGTTCTTTCAACCAAAATCGATCGCAAGTACCAGGCGAACATGAAAAAGAACAGGCGCAAATTCCCAAAATAACTCCACTCAAATTTAAAAGAACAAGAAGAGAAAAAGAAATACAAAATAGGCGGAGTTTTGTTAAAGAAATAAAAATAACAACTGCAAATTCCCAAAATATTTCCACTCAAATTCAAAAAGAACAAGAAGAGAAAAAGAAATACAAAATAGGCGGAGTTTTGTTAAAGTAAATAGAAAGTAGATGTAGATATTAAGGTGTGTAAGTGTGTGTGTGTGTGTGGATTTAACGAGAGGTTTTTGTGGGTAATTTTTTGAAACCAAAATCAATCGCATAGTATTCTGAGCACCAGGTGAACATGAAAAAGAACAGGCGCAAATTCCCAAAATAACTCCACTCAAATTCAAAAGAACAAGAAGAGAAAAAGAAATACAAAATAGGCGGAGTTTTGTTAAAGTAGAAAGTAGATGTAATTAATAATGGGGTGTATGTGTGTGTGGATTTAACGAGAGGGTTTGTGGGTCATTTTTTCAACCAAAGTATATCGCAAACGTACTCTGAACACCAGGCGAATAATTCAAAAAGAACAAGAAGAGAAAAAGAAATACAAAATAGGCGGAGTTTTGTTAAAGTAAAAAGAAAGTAGATGTAGATATTAAGGTGTGTAAGTGTGTGTGTGTGTGTGGATTTAACGAGAGGTTTTTGTGGGTAATTTTTTGAAACCAAAATCAATCGCAAAGTATTCTGAGCACCAGGCGAACATGAAAAAGAACAGGCGCAAATTCCCAAAATAATTCCACTCAAATTCAAAAACAACAAGAAGAACATCAATGTTTTCTTATGACGTTATCACGTAAGATTATCGTCCGTATACCGACTTTACAGACAACCAACTCTTTTTTTTATTGCAATTTTTAGTAGTTATATAATAATTAAATGGTGAAATAATTAACGCCCACTCAAGGGGTTTTGATACCCTTTATATGCCAGAAATACAGCATTTGGAAAGGCGGAGGGAATTTAAAAGGAATGATCGTTGTAAATTGCTTTTGAAGCATGAGTATTACAGTTGAATTCTTTACACTTTAAAGGAAGGAATGCAATTGGCTTTTTCACTAGAGCACTGCCCGTAGAAGTTACGGTAAAAAAGAAAGAGACAACAGACATTTCGACGGTGTATGTATAAAAGTTTAATAGACAGTAGCTAGATTATAGAAAATTCTCTTAAATCTTCATAAATTGACATTGAATTTACATTTTTCGAAAGATAATCTTGTGGCATTATAAATTATATATGATTTCTGGCATATAACTGCCACGGCTGGCTCGGACGTAATTTAATCTGGACGTCCAAATTTCGAAGACTTTTTGTGGCAGTATATCGGCAATAACGCGGCGAATGTTGTCCTGAAAGTTGGCAATCTTTTCGGGCTTTTCGGTGTAGACTAGTGACTTCACATATCCCCACAAAAAATAGACAAGCGGCGTAAAATCGCACGATCTTGGAGGCCTATGCGGTTACAGAGCGTTTACTTCAATAAATCAATTGTGGCAAGATCTACGTCTTGTTGAAACCACAGCTCCTGCACATCATGGTTGTTCAATTGATGAACGAAATAGTCAGTAATCATGGCTCTATAGCGGTCACCATTGACTTTAACGTTATGGCCAGCATCGTCAGTCTGTTTTTGTAGATGTAACGGTGTCTCAACATACACTTGAGGATTATCATCACTCCAAACACGTTTATTGACATATCCCTGAACTCCTTGCTAAAGGTGATCCTGTGGTTTCAATTCTTGTACAAGTTCAATTTTGTAAGCACACAAACCAAGAACTTTACGAAAAAACGTGATTTAAAAAAGGCGTGTTATATTGTATTTATTTCATTTTCTTCTTCTATTTAATTTACACATTTTAAAATAAAAAAAATAATAAAATAATCATTTTAGTTTAGCAATAATTCAGTGTGTATGTATTTTATATATAAAATTATTTTTTCAAAACAAATACTCTCAAACATTTTCATCAAAATGGTTTGAAACCGTTTTCGAGAGAAATAAGCTTTTCTATAACGGTAATATATTGTGATGTGGCAACAAGTTTAGATATTCGGAGGATACGTTTTGTAAATTAACGACATCTGTTGGATTCATTGTGTACAACAAACAACATTCATTGTGTACAACGACCATGCGCCTAAAAGTATGCTACATATTTGCAATATGTTTTAACTGACTACTAAATCGAACTTGAAGTACTAATTCGAGACTCGAATTAGTACCGAAAGCTTAGATTGTGCCAGAACCAGACAGAAGCTTCCAGAAGCTTGTAAACTTGTATAAATACAAGAGTAGATTGCATTGAAAGTTCAGTTTATTTTCGAAAGTGGAATTGTTAACAACTGGAAGCGTTAAAAAAAAGTGATTGAATTGAGATTAAATAAAGTGTTGAATGATAAAAACGTATATGAATTGTGAATAAGTGGAAAAGTTAAATTGGTGTTATTTAAACTGAAAGACGTTGTGTTTTATAAAATAAAGAGATTTGTTTTATTATTGTGGAATTTTGATTGAGTTTTATTGGTCGAAACCCAGGCCAAAATATCACAATATGGTAGGTACCGTTATTTTAAGCCGTAAAAATTTAATTTTAAAAACCCCTCTGAGGAATGCCAAAAGATTCAGACATTCCAAATTTGAAGTTAAGAACTCAGGCCATTTGGGCTGCTTCTCGTTATGCACCCAGTAGACAGACAGTTGAGATACAGACAAACATTTTTTCTCAATAACGTTTGTAATGGTATATTTCTGTTTGAGTGCAGGTTAATAAAACTATTAAAAAGTTCATATAATTTAATATTGTGACTTCTTGTTAAATTCACTTATAATAATTGATCGCAGTAAAATAACTTCCATCCAAATTACATTGGAAAGCAAGATCCTTGACAGAAAACAGTAACATTTACGTTGAAAATAACACAGTTTGAAATTATAAGAAGTATCAAAACTACGATACTTAAATGTTTTTAGTAAAAATGAAGTATGCCATCACACGTCTTAAATAACGAGGAAAATTGTAGGATCGGTTTTGATAAAATCCTGTTTTTTATTTTTAGTTTTTTGAAAAAAAAAATCTTAAATGTTGGTATGACGGTTTTTGGAGTTTAAATAATTGTTTTTGATTAGTTTTTAAAATATTGATTTTTCAAAAAAAAAATTACAAACATTAATTTAAATTAGAAAAGAAAAAAGTTATTCAAAACTATGCAGAATTAATTAAACTATTTAGATCTTCTCAAATATAAAATTTGACAGAAATCCAAAAAGCTGTTACCGATAAAGCCCAAAATTAAAAAAAAACCGTTATATGACAGGTACCGTTAATAGACTTTTCATGTAAATTTGGTTCTAATCAAATGATAGCTAATACCAACAAAAATGTTCATCAAACATTTTGTTTTGAGGAATGCCAAAATATTCACACACACCGTTTAGGCTGCAGCTCGTTATACATACTGACAGACAGACAGACATTTTTTCTCGATCACTTTCTTAGACTTCTCTATGATCGTAATGTCGTGTTTCATTGTTATCTCAATTTTTTTATATTCACGAATCCTAAACTTGCCTTATAGTCCCTATAATCGCAAGTAAAAAGTATTGTGAAGTTTTGGCCTGGGGTTCGACAAATAAAACTCAATCGAAATTCCAAAATAATAAAACAAATCTCTTTCAGTTCAAATAACACCAAATTTAACTTATTTCACTTATTCACAATTCAAATACGTTTTTATAATTCAACACTTTTTATTTAATCTCAATTCAATCACTTTTTACTTACGTTTCCAGTTGTTAACAATTCCACTTTCGAAACTAAACTGAACTTTCAATGCAATCTACTCTTGTATTTATACAAGTTTACAAGCTTCTGGAAGCTTCTGTCTGGTTCTGGCACAATCTAAGCTTTCGGTACTAATTCGAGTCTCGAATTAGTACTTTAAGTTCGATTTAGTACTCAGTTAAAACATATTGCAAATATGTAGCATACTTTTAGGCGCATGGTCGTTGTACACAATGAATGTTGGTTGTTGTACACAATAAATCCAACAGATGTCGTTAATTTACAAAATGTATCCTCCGAATATCTAAATTTGTTGCCACATCACAGTATATATAGCTACACTACATTAAACACAAAACATGCAAATGCTGATCTACACTCCTGAAGCTATGCAACAATCTTAACTAGTCTCGAACGGATATAAGTATGCCTCATTAAATACTAACTGGCACAGTTATACTTCTTATCCTGTGATGCACGTGCAACCTGAGTAAAGTTACAAGTAAAATCTAAAAAGCTAATCGAGTCGGTGTTACTCGGGTATACCATACATTTACTGGATGTCAACAACAGCTCAATCTACCGGGGCTGTGTTAATTCACAAAAACAGTTTTATCACAATCGACCAAGTCATTTAAATTATAAATTTTCGACGATCTCTACGTATATAAATAAAATTAAATTTTGTTCCACCCCTCTCGAGCTTGTCAAAGACTTTCATATTTGCCAAATCGTTCGTAAACAAGAATTTTAAGATAAACCATCTAGTAGAGCAAAGCATAAACAAAATCAGACTTCCATACCAATATAAACAAATTAATCATTATACTCCGTTTAAATTACAAACGTTGAAAACTTTTTCATGGGGAGAACGAAACAAGATTGCAGTGAACGCCATTAGAGTTATACTACTCTTGTATTAACTTTGGCAGCCCTGAAGAATTGACGGATTTGTTGAGGTACTATTAATACACAAACAAATAATAATAATTAAATAGCCTATGCAGATTTAGAGCACCTTATACTAAATGTCATGAGACTTATTCATTAACCTAAAACCCTTCACAAACGAAAAAACTTATTTGCAATTTACAGAATGCAATTGATCGAGTCTCAAAAAAAATCAAAAGATTCACCACAAGCTTTTCCCATGTGATTTTCTTCCTTCAAACTGTACATTTTTTTTCTTTACCCCAAAAAGGAAACATTCCTTATTCTTCACATGCACCTTTATTGGCCATGAACAACGGTCAAACTCCAAACATGGAAATGGATGCATTTATATACATGGGCAACACAATCCACCAAGTAACAAGCACCCATCACCGGCGCGGCGTATCTATTCATCCATGGATGCAGATACATTGTATAAAATCGATTTGCGCCCACTCACACACACATCAACTACTACATACAACTTTGGCTATTACAAAACTATCCAAATGCCTGGAGTCTGAACCTGGAAGAGGAAACTCTTAGTCGATAGTGCGCGGAAGAAAAGGGATAACAAAGGCATAGCACACAATAACACGTTGCACCGTTAGGAATGTACTAGCTCACGACACCGTAGTAGAACGGACCATTACATAACATGCCACTGTTGGCCTACATTCGGCCTACGATCGTGGCGGTCGATCCGCTTACTGCTGCAGTGGCTTAATGCTAGTTGAAACACCTCTTGGCAAATGGTCTAGGGCAGCAGCTGCAATGGACGCGCACACGGGTGAAGGAAGAACAACGAATAAACATAAACAGTCAATGGCAACTGGCCAGTTGCTGTATATGTGCCCTTACCTAGGTTCGTGCCTCCTTGCCAATAAAACGTATAGATTGCCAGGCTAGGTGTTGGATACGATTGCCTCCCACTGAAGATAAACTAAGACGACTGCGAAGGATGTGGATGAGGAAAACAGCAACTTGGCGGTGTTCAATTGTGCACAGCCAGTTATGTCGATGAAACGGGTTGCATTGCAACTTGATAACATGGCGGGAAGATGTGCAGAGGTAGTGTGGCAGATGAAGCAGTCCCAATGGGTGAACGTATAATATTCCTTGAGGGGCATGGAATGTTCGTGAATGGAACCGAATGTTAGTGTTGAATTAGCCCATAGAAATCCACATTGAAGGTGATGGCCAGCAAATGCATTAACGTCTCCTCTCTTTATTTGAGCTTTGTGTGTGCATGTGCCCATAGTTAAGTGTGGTAGTAATTTTTTCCTACCCACACTTCCACTCCTGCATCTACGAAACGGTTTCTTGGGTTTGTTTTGGTATGAAAACCCATCGAAGCTATAGAAGTGGAGCAAGAAACTCGACTCTGAGGTGAACTTTGTTTTGTATTTTTGCGGAAGTTTATTGCTCTTTCAGTGTCTGGCTAAGAAGAAAAGAAAAGGTCTAGAGGGAGAAGAGATTTTTCTGGAATGGTAATGGAAGCTTTAAGAAATCTTCATTCACGTACATTATGTTCATCATATTCGTTACATGGTATTCTTCAAATATAAGGAAGTTGAATCCTCTCTACCTAGCATTGTTATGTGGATATTGAAATGAAATTTTCTTTGGGTGCACTGTGGCGTATGCGTGTTTTTTTTAATTTTTTTATTGACTGATACAAGGTTTTCCGGAATGTGGATGAAAACAACATGCAATGGATAAATCCTAATCAAGTGAGTATTTAACGTTATTTTTTGTTTGATAGTGACGCTTTCACTCCTTAACTAGCGCGGGCAACAGCAAACAGCACGCTGCCCAGCAAACACTTTACTACCACACCAGCCTGGTCACGTGAACTCTTTAACACTTCCTATCAAATCAAAAAACGTTCCAACTGAAAGCAATTGCTTTAGGACTTTGTTCTAATGACAATATTACTGCGTGTTTTGGGTCATTAACACGTGCGGTTTTTGTCAATAGGCCATGCTTGGTAAAACCTATCATGATAAGCCTTGAGTAAGAAAAAAAATAGTAACATGGCAGATATTCTAGAATAATAATTATAGTCGTCATCCTATCAGTTCTTCCATACCTTCTGATCGTTGGTCGACAGCATTCAGTTTCGTACGACAAAGTTTCGGGCGTCTTGATCCACGCCATTATTCCAGTGCAAGCAATGTCCACCACGTTGCCCTCTACCATAAAAAAGAACTGCAAAAGAATTTCAGGGTTGGTAACTTTTCGCTCCCATGAGCTAGGTGCACAGCCTCCTGGAGTCTACTTAGTCTTTATCCAATACATCTGCTTTGAGGTAGATGGCATACAACTCATGATTGTATCTTTTCCGGAATCGTTCTCCCTCGCTCACGTGGCCATAAATTCTCCGTTAGACTTCCTCTCAAACGAAGTTAAGATCAGATCAGACTGCCTTTTAGTAAGCACCCAAATATCGTATCCGAATGTGACTAATAGAAATACTATTGTCTTATTGTACAGCAGCAGCTTAGTGTTTAGTTTAGGGTAAGGTTTCTGGATTTAAGGAGCCTCGACAGACTATAATATAGGCTCTGATGGAATTAAGCAGCCGCCCGCGTATTTCTTTTTCCATATCAAAGGGTTTTCGAATAAGGATTTGACAACTTTTTTTTAAATTAAACGCAAATCGTTTTGAGATATTTCAAAAACTTTATTATCGACTTGAAGTACAATCAACACATTTATGAACTCCTATTAGAGCCAGCGACAGATTTCCATGACCAATTTCCTCTCAAACGGTATTTGGTGAAACACATCAGGGAATAGTATTATACAGCTTCATCATCCCACCTGCGGTTCCGTTGGTGGGATGACCGATGGTAGCCTCCCAAACACGAAGACAATTTTTTTTAAAGCCTATCCATTGTTTTGAAGAAAAAAGAAGTCAGCTGGCTGTAACGAAGTGGAACAACATCCAAAAAAATTTATATTTATGGTAACCGATCGGAACGGAATTTTCTCCAATTTTTAAGAAATACAATTTATTTCGAAGGATTTTTTTTTTAATATTTACCTTTTTAAGCGCACATTGAATATTTTTCGGGGGTGTAACCGCTTTGAAAGAGATTTGTGTGATTATAAAAGAACATTTTGTATGAGTTGGACAAAATTCCGTTCCGATCGGTTACCCCGATAGAACTAGTTAACATTCAGCTTACAAATTTTCAACTAGAAGAAAATGACGTATCTTAAATTATTGTTATTATTGTGATGTGGCAACAAGTTTAGATATTCGGAGGATACATTTTGTAAATTAACACCATCTGTTGGATTCATTGTGTACAACAACCAACATTCATTGTGTACAACGACCATGCGCCTAAAAGTATGCTGCATATTTGTAACATGTTTTAACTGAGTACTAAATCGAACTTGAAGTACTAATTCGAGACTCGAATTAGTACCGAAAGCTTAGATTGTGCCAGAACCAGACAGAAGCTTCCAGAAGCTTGTAAACTTGTATAAATACAAGAAGAGATTGCATTGAAAGTTCAGTTTATTTTCGAAAGTGAAATTGTTAACAACTGGAAGCGTTAGTAAAAAGTGATTGAATTGAGATTAAATAAAAAGTGTTGAACTATAAAAACGAGTTTGAATTGTGAATAAGTGGAATAAGTTTAACTTGGTGTTATTTAAACTGAAAGACGTTGTGTGTCATTAAATAAAGAGATTTAATGTACTATTTTGGAATTTTGATTGAGTTTTATTTGTCGAACCCCAGGCTAAAATATCACATTATTATAAGTGTTCCGATGAAATAAATATTACGTATACCGTTAGGTACTTTAAAACTAATACCTACATAAGTAAATATTTGAATAACTTTTTTATTTTATTTTTTAAAGCTTTTCAACAATTTTTGTCGTCGCTTTGGCTTGTGTCGCACCCATCTTTCTTTGATTCGCTGTCCTGTCAGAGCTGTCTGCTATCATGTTCTCTGTCTTCATAAATCTTTTAAAAAAATTTAAAAAAAATGCATATATAAAAAACGTTACCTTCTTCTGACTGAATTGTTATTTGTTCAATTGAAGTGGGTAACTGAGTTCCAGAAAACCAGATGAATTCAAATTTGAGCTATTTAACATGCTCTTAAAAATTGCTGATATAGCTGATTTGTATGGTGGCAGAGAAGAGCCATCAGTACCTTCTTTGGGCAACTTGAACGCATCGCAGCCAGATGATGATGATATTGCGTATGTTCACGAACGTAACTTTTGGGCAGGTTACCTTGCTTGTGTTTGAGTTTTTTTTTTTGTGAACGAACAAATCCAACCAGATAGGTTACCTCTCAAAATTCTAAGAAAAAAGAGAGACACAGTCAGCTGTTCACGTTTTGAGAAAAGTATCCAGCAAATTTTAGGATACCTTTGGATGTTCTCTCTGTTTCCATATTAGTCTGGGAGCCACGTGAAAATTTTGTCAACCATTTCCTTTCAAGCTATAATTGGTGAAACGCATCAGGGAATAGTATTATAAAACCTGGTGATCGTCAGCTGCTGTTCCGTGGGTGGAATGAGCAGTCCAGAGCGTTATAACATTGAAAGTATCAGCTGACGGTCTTTCCACCGAGATACAGCCAGCTGACATTTACATTTATTTATAGTTGCGTATAAGCCACCATCAGTCTAAATTTTAGCTGAGAGGAAATCACTGAAAGTAATTTTTTTTCCAAATTCAAGCATGCAGTTGACGCATAATCCGCCTTGTTACAGCCAGCTGACTTTTTTTTCAGAATGATGGATGAGCTATGGTTTGACAAATGTTTAGTCGGGAGGAAATTATTAAAAAAAATGTATATTCTTCGTGCGTGGGAGGCTACCACGAACCATTCAACTAACGGAACCGCAGCTGACGGTCACGAGGTTTTATTATTATCGTTTGAGAGGAACTTGGTCATGGAAATCTGTCACTGGCTCCCGGACTATATGTTCTTCAATCAGCTGGAAAACATCTGTTTTTAACCATGCTAATTACAACAAAAGCAAGGTAACCTATCCGAAAGTTACGTTCGTGAACGTACCCATTTATATTCATTGGGGCCGATACCAGTGATGCGAAAAAATGTTCAGCTTTATTGGTATGATAGCTAGGACCTTATCTATTTAGATCTAGACCAGTTACTAGGCTGGCTTAATACTCATTGGAGGAAATCAAGTGTAAGAAAGATTGTTAAAATCGAATTGGCAATATTTTTTTATTTTAAATAAAACTTAAAAATCGGCTGTAAGGTTGAAAGTAGAATATTAATATTTTGTTCGAACTACTATACTCTGTTCAATTTATATTTTCAGTACAGGGAAGATAGATATTTGCCTTTCACCCTCAATATTATAGATATTAATAAGCTATTCAGCCCGATTTTCCCCATCATCACTGATGCCTCACAAGTCACAAGAAGAGGTGAAACCGATTTTGTGACTTTTTCGTATTCGCCCCCAAAGTCACAAAATCAATCTAAATTGTGATCTCCTTCAGAGCAGATCACAACTCATAAATTATTTGAGTTTTGACATTTAAATGGGTAGAAGTTGCATCCGAAAATAAAAAGTAAGAATTTTACAAAAGCACCTAATTTTTAACAAACTAAAGGGCTAGCTATAATGGTCGGAAGCAAACTGAAGCTAGTGTCAAAACCGACCGAAATGTTCCAATCCTTTTGTCAAATGAGCACGTCTACCCATAATGGACGGAATGCCGCGGAAGTATATGTCAATTTTTTTTTTCATTACAAACCCAATCAAAATCCAGCTGTCAAGTTTTCGTCCGTAAAATGCGCTCGCTATCGCAGTTTACGTCCATAAGTAAAACTGATCGAAACTTGACGAAACGGAGCAATCCGCCATTTAGGGCATAAGATACGAATTAAGGGCTAACTATAATGGTCGGAAGCTAGTGTCAAAACCGACCGAAATATTCCAACCCGTTTGTCAAATGAGCACGTCTACCCATAATGGACGGAATACCGCGCAAGTATATGTCAAATTTTCTTCATTACAAACAACATCAGAAGCCAGCTGTCAAGTTTTCGTCCCTAAAGTGCGCTCGCTAGCGCAATTTACGTCCGTAAGTAAAACTCATCGAAACTTGACGAAACGGAGCAATCCGCCATTTAGGGCAAAAGATACGAATTACTTATTCTCGCTCATTTACGGACGGGCCCGTCCGCGCCATTCCAACCATTATAGTTCAGCCTTAATATTGATAGGAAAGCAGATTTTTGCAAATTGCAATTTGTGAGTTAATGAAATATGGAATTGAATTTGATTGTGGTGCATCTTTCTTATTGGATGACTTATATCCGAACATGGAAAGTACATAACACAGATATACATACCCATATTTACAAAAATATATTTTTCATTTCTTGACTTTCTGCAGAATAAAAAAAATGTCCTTGCATTTTATGGCTGCCAATTTGTTTTGTTTTTATTTTTTTGTCCTGCCTTTCACGATAGTCACAATAAAAATTCACCATGGTGTGTGGAGTTTCGTTGTGACTTTCCTTGTGAAGATTGGGGGAGAATCCGATATATGTTACCGAGTCACAACAATCAACAATCCTCACAAAAAATAGTCGCAAGAGCTTGTGATACGTCACAAGGGGAAGAATCAGGCTGACTGTGCAATTAAAAATAAAAACGATAAAGATAACCGCAACTTCCGTAAAATATAAAATTATGATTGAAAAACCACCTTTTTGACTTTGCCAATAATTGGCATAATTTTATATAGTAATAAGCTATTGAGATCGAGGCTCTCCTATGGTTGCTGTAGTGAGCATTATAAAATGATATACTAAAAAGAAGCTTTAAGAAAGCTTCAACTCTGAAACTTCCGTAACAAAACCAAAGAAAAAAGTATTATAATTTCCATCACCGACGAATGGTAACTCTGAATCAGTGTGTCCTCATAGACGGAGAGCAGACAGGTCATGGTGGAATGTACGTGGGTTATATATTATTATATTATAGTCACTTAATTTAATGCATATATTCCAAGTTTTTTGGAATAAAAAACAACATTTGGTACAAAAAAGGAACTTTTTAATTATTAATAAAAAAAAACAGTTTTTTTATGAATTTTCTATTTTATTAGCAAAGCTTTGAATTAAAAATTAAAAATGTGATTCAACTGTAGTGGTTTACGATAAGTACTAAGCATTATATTATATTAATTAAGTCTCAACCAGCTAGTCAGCCTTTACCTGAAGATATTATTCAATTTAATTTTCTTTCATTTTTTTTAAGCACAAATAAATTCTCAAAGATGAGTTTTAGCTAAAGCAATGACTGGTATACCAGTTGGCATTTTTGGATACTCTCCAGCACTAGCGGCAATATCCAAATGCGTGTACTTGAGTGGTCTTTCCGACTGAAGACCGTGTTTATCCAAACCTGTTGTGACAATCATAAATGCTGCAGGCACCTTAAAAAAAATTCATCATACTAAACTTTTTTTTAATTGACAATTGAAATTTACTTGATGTCCGCGAGGAGTTCTCGATGAGGCAGCATTATTACATTGAACAACATCTTCGCCAATTACTTTGCCACAATTGAAATCAAAATCATCGTGACGCAATTTGGAAATTTCAAAAGGCTCCCCAAATGAAGTACCGATTTCTTGTAATTTCAATGCATGACCAGCCTGCTGAGCTACACTGTTATCAATTACAATAGAATATCCTTCTCCGACAGCGATGCAAGCATGTCCTGTCAAAGTGGCAATGGTAAACAAATGGGGATCGGGCAAGTCTCGTTCGTTGGCAATTTCTTTCATGCGGCAAAGTGCGTCGGCCATGCACATTCGTCCTTCGGCATCGGTATTACCAACCCGAACACGAACACCAGCTCGAGAGGTGATCACTTCATCAGCAACATATGATTCTTCACCGACTGAGTTGCGAACCAAGCATAAGGCAGCAATAACATTCACATCAGCAGGCTTTTGTTCTTGAACGATCTATATATTGCAGAAAAAATGTGATGTTAAAATAATGGATTTTAGAATTCTAAAGGAAATGCTTAAGTTTACAAAACTTCAATTAATAACCACTTTTGTGGGACAAACTACACACAAATAAATAAAAAATAAATAAATTTATTGTAGCGACAGCTCCTTAAGGAGATAAGGCCTAGTGACTTATACTCTCAACCATTCCTGTGTGTGTATTGTTAATCTGCAAGAATGGAAGGGACCTACAGTTTACCGCCGAGTCCGAACCGCGACATGAGATGCACTTTTTCGAGACAAGTTTCACTCTTGGAGGTTTGTCAGTTCCTCGCAAGAGGCAGTACCCCGGAAAAAAGGTGGCTATGAGCTGGATTTGAAACCAGGCTCATTTGCTTAGCAGTCCGACACACTAACCACTAAGCCACGGAGCACTACAACAAACTCCACACAAGTTACATTGAAACGTATGTTGCGCAATGGACACATCCCTCGAGCGCCTTGAATATTTACCTGCATAAATCCAGCAACAGCTGCTGCACCACACTTATCCCTAGACATGCCAGCCATTATGCCACCGGCTTTGATATCAGCGCCACCGGTATCGTAGCACACACCTTTACCGACCAGCATGAGTGTTTTCTTAGCAGCCTGTGGTGGCTTGTATTCCAAGAAAATAATACGGCCTTGATGGCGCTTTACAGTGCTTGCTGCTCGATTAACTGCCGCAAATAGTGGATACTCTCTAACGAGTACATCAACATCGCTGATAACGTCCATTTTGAGCGATGGGAAGATAGTCTTAATGTATTGCTCAACGTTTGTTGGATTCATTCGTTCTGGATCACCAACACCTAAAACATTTGAAAGAAAATTAGTATCATTCATAGAATTTTATTAAGTTTTTGGTAGCACACCAATATCACGAGCAACAAATCGTCCTGATTCTAGAAGTAAGGCTTCTTTATAGATTTGCTCGGCTTTGGGATTTGAAATCATTAAAGAAAGGTTAGTGATGCGTTGTTTTTTCTCAGGAACGTCCTCTCGCAATTGAATTGGCTAGAATTTGAACTTTTATAATATTCGCCGTGGTAAGTCAATTGGTTTTGTATTATTACCACATAAAGTTCTTCGAGAGCTCCCAAAACTGTGCAGAGTTCGGCATTGGAGAAGTTTTTGCTTTGAGGAACCAAGAGCAGCGGTGATTGAAAACCAGCCTAGGAAATCGAAAATTAATTGTGTAAAATCAGTATTAAATGGTTTATTTTCTGCTCAGACCTTAATTGCCCGACTTAGTGATTTGGCAGCAGCTTGCTGATAAGCACGGACATCATGGTAATCACTTAGCTCAACGATGGGTGAGTAGACGACGGGAAGATCTAGATTTTGGGACCTAAAGCAAGAAACCTAAATAGGAAACAATTAATTATTAATCGCAACCAAAAAGGAACTTTAGAATAAATTGATATACCACACTATCGAAAGCTTTATCAAAAGCTCGGAACTCATTGAATTGATCGACTAGTTCTGAAGGGATCTGCTTGTCTATGACACAAAGAACATCACATCCAGATTTCTTGATGATTTTCGCCAATTTTACCGTGCAAGGCACCAATCTAAACAGGAAGAAAACGATATTTTTATTATTTTTTAGAATTGTTTTTCGCATTCATTGTTATTCTTAAGATTGTCAGTCAAATTAATTGCATCGAAACGTGCTTTTAATTGATTTTGCTTCCTACTATTTCATATTAGGTCAGTTGTGTGTCTATTTTTTTTATAATTAATCATAACCCATTGACCAATGTCAAGTGTGATGTTACTCATTCGGATTCGTATATGTACAGTACATATATATGAATCAATGGTTTGACTTTATTTTCAATTTAAGAAATTCAGGTTCACTGTCGGTCTCTGACTTTATTGTGTAGTTAAGTGAAGCAATAACAACAAAAAAGAGGTTGTTTGTATCAAAGAGCTGGTTCGGTGTGTGTTGGTGTTATACAAGTTAATATGTCTAGTAGGGGTGCACTTGGTTTCTTTGACCGAACGATGAGTGGTGAACTTATATAGATTTTTGTTCACATAATTTTAGGGGAGGAAAGTTCTTCAAACCAGCATGGAATAGTGGGTGAAGTAAACGGCTCACCTACAATTAGTTAATGAAGATCCACACTTCAACCTAATAACATGAGTTAAAGTTCGTTTTATTATAGAAAGCTTAAGAGCAAAAAGAACGCTGGTTCTGACTGCTTCCCAATATCAACCTTTTAGTACAGTTGCGAGGAAGCAACGAAACTTAAACCAAAAATACATATAGTTTGCAAAGCAATTATGTCTTAGAGAACTAGCGAGGCGTATCGCTTTTATATGTTAACAGTGAGTGTTTGAAGTCAAAAAAGGATTCTTCAAAATCATACTTGAAGGAATAGTGCACAACTCTTACGCCACAACCAGACCCGCGATCTTTCAAAAGTTCATCCAATTACTCGCATTCACTGACGATATTGACGTAATCGGAAAAGCACAGCTTTTGACGGCAAAACCAAGTATATGCTGTATCAACAAGACACCCAAAATCGACATTTTGGAAAAAACATCACTATAAACAGCTATAACTTTCACGAAGTTTAGGGACTTTGCCAACTTGAGCTCCGCAATCAAATAATAAAACAATACTAGCGGTGAAATCAAACGAACAATAACTCTTGCCAATCACTGCTTTTTCGGGACCTCTCTGGAGGAACTTAAGGGTCCCTTTATAAGAACCTTATCATCCCAGTCTTGATGTGTGGTGCAGAGGCCAGGACGCTTAAGGTTGCTTGCAGAGAAAATTCCCTGGGCGATTTTTTATGCCGTATGCATAAATGGTGAGTGGAGCGACACAGACCTAGACAAAACACTCAAAATCCAACGTCTCAAGTGGCTGCTCCATATAGGGCGGGGTTGACATCAAAAACCCATTCTGAAAAATCTTCGATTTCACCTCGGAGGAACTACGCAGTAGACAGTAGAAGAAGACCGAGGATCAGGTAGCGCAAACAAGTGGAACAGGACCTCGACCGACTTCGCGTGCGAAACAGGAGGCAGCTAGCTAGGGACCGAGCTGGCTTGTTGGTTGAAGCCCTAGTCCACCATGGACTAAAGCTACCACCTAAGGTATTGTAAGCTTTAAACAGATGATGGTGCGGAGAAAGGATAGATTTCTGCAATATCTCGTTCGCCTAACCATTGGTTAACAAATTGGAAAGTGAACCGATTAAATCGGGGTCAGGAGCAAAATGGCAAAAACGAACTTGTCTGGTAAATATGCTCAAGTTGATGATGTGGTAGAGCAAATACAGGCGGCGAACAGCTTTCTGCGCCAAGGATGTCTTGTCTCAAAGGATGAAACAGACAAAGACTGCCGAATTCTCAAAGCAAAATCTTTTGCCATTTTTTCAAAAGCTTGGAAAATCAACGTCTATGCTATACATACATTACGAATGCTGAGATACGACTTAATTCTCGAACGTAGAGTACGTTCTACTATATTGGTATAGTTTATTAATGATTGCCTCCTCCGGAAAACTGGTCAAAATCATACCGGAATCGATATTCGCAAAAGGAATTGTCATCCAGAATGATCATGGATAACATACTATAGGACCTCGCCGATACCATTTTCTTTGTCGTCGCGAAGTTGATGGCAACTTTTTTTCTCTAGCGAATTAATTCTAGAATCGAGTCTACACTCAAGAGGCATCAAGCGGGTTTTAAACCAGTCCATCATGCGTCAACCCCATTAACACTTTACATATTGAATTAAAACAATTACAAGAACTCACATACTTTTGAGATCGCTTGGTATGTGTGAGTGAGAATGATGCATTAAAACATTAACGCCATGATTAAATAATCGTATAACAACGCATGGTGTTTCATTCTGAACAATGGATAGCTATCGAGGAATTTGTAGTGCGATAGGGAGTGCGGCAAGGAGTTGTTTTTTCTATCATTTTGTTCTTACTGGCGATTGAGGGTCTACTTCCAATATCAAATTGAGAACGTTTAAATAAACGACTATGCTGAGAATATCCCGCTGCTCTCAACTAACTGTGTGAATCACTACAGGAAAGTAGAGAGAGATTAAGAATTATGGCTGAAGACCATAGACCAGGTGAATCAGTTCAACTCAATTTCCCAACTATGAGCTGTGGAGGAGTACTGGACAAATGAAAATGAATGTTGATATCAAGCCCCACTCAGGAAAATAAACGAAAATATAGCACAACAGAGCTTTAAGTTGATTTCGCAAGTTCCACGGCGACTTGGTAGGCCAAAAACAATATGGAGGTCAAGAGTTTTTACGGAATTGGAACTCAGTCCCAGAATTTGCCATTTTGGGTAAACATTTTGCTGCAAATAGAGAGAAATGGAGAGATTTAGATGCCCTATTCTTAATTAGGAGTTGAATGTAGGTTCCAGGACACAAAGAGTAAGAAGAATAAAAATGCACTGTCGACTCTTCTTTAACATCATGCTTTAAGGAATAGTGCAGAATTTTACGCCAATTTAAGGGGACAATCTTGCAACAGTTCATCCAATTACTCGAATACCGCGACGGTCAAGATGAAGAACACAGAGTGATGACGGTAGCGCTCTCGTGGTTCTTTAGTCGGAAGTGAACTAAATGAGTTGAGTGGTCATAAGACATAGAACAAAGTGTTTTCTTCTCATCATCGAATACATTGCAACTATCGCAATTGGCAAACCTTTACATTCGAGTTCAAAAACAAATAATAAAAGTGTTAGTATCACTATGTTGGCTTGCGCTATCGCCTTAACATTAATTGCAGATTATAAATTATTATTCAATGACTGTAATCACTCTTATAAAAAAATATTTGTTGTTTTATATTGTTCCTCCTATATCCGGTAATAAAATATATACATTGTTGCAGTTACTATCGGACTGCGCTTACTAACGGTTAAAGTGCAGACTTTCCCTTCGTATGATAACGCATCATAAAGCAACAACAAGTAAACAATGTTGTTTAATCATTTTCATTTCATGTTTCTGAGTAAAAACAGCTGTGCTCAGTTTGAAAAACAAAGCTTGACTGTAGAATTCCGATAAGACGAATCATATACATATATGTAGGATATCTTTTTATATTTGATTTATATGACTCGTGAGTGAATTTGTTTTTGTAAATAATGGCTTTCATTATTGTTTACTACTTCAGATAACAAGAGATGATTCTTTTAAAGAAAAATCAACAAATTCCTTGCAAGTTAGTTTTTTTTTTTTTTTTTTTAGTTTTATCTTAAAGATTGTTACGCCGCAACAACAAGATCGACAGTTCGGATAAGATTTCAAATATCAAAATATTCTTTGATTTATGGTTGATTAAATAAACATTTTGCTGTTGCCAAGCTATATGTACAATGTACATACATGCATATGAACCTGTTATTAATATCCATTTTTAAGAGAAGTTGTAGGGTTTTCGAGTAATTTTGTACTGTACTCGTTATCGTCTGAGTTTAATGCTTTTTATAGTAGGGGAGGCGACCGTAGGAACCCCTACCTCATCGACTCAATGGAAAATTTAGCCATTAATAAATGGCAAATTATGTAAAATGTACAAAACCGGTCGGACAGAGTTTTCCTTGTCTCTTTGGCGGTAAAATGGCCACTTTCGGTTCCGTTTTTGGTGCTGGTGTACCTCATTGGGACCGAGTCAATGAAGAAATGGGGTATCAAATGAAAGCTTAGACCGTCTTCATTAAGAATCTGTTCGTCGGCGATGAAAACCAAAATCCCGCTGTCAGGCATGACAGACAAAACTTCCGTCCACTTGACCAAAATGAAGTGAGGATAGCAATATCTAAACTAAAAAAACAACAAAGCTGCTGGACCCGACGCCCGGAGATGACCTGGTGGAGTGCATACACCAACTCATCTCTAAAGTTTGGTCACAAGAAAGTATGCCTGATGAATGGAACCTCGGCATCGTTTGCCCGATGCACAAAAAAGGAGACCCTCTAAACTGCGCCAACTATAGAGGAATAAGTCTCCTGAATATCGCCTACAAGATCCTCTCTGCCGTACTATCTGAACGCCTGAAACCTTTTGTCAGCAACCAGATTGGCCCCTATCAGTGTGGTTTCAGACCAGGAAAGTCCATAATCGATCAAATGTTCACGCTACGGCAGATCCTGGAAACTACCCAAGAATTCCAAATCGATACCCACCACCTCTTTATCGATTTTAAGGCCGCGTACGATAGCATTTATGTAGAGCCATGTCATCCCCACAAAACTCGTCCGACTGTGCAGGATGACGATGGAGAACTCTCGCTCCTCCATCAAGGTTGGTACTGACTTAACGGAAGCTTTTGATGTCAAAAAAGGATTCCGGCAAGGTGATGCGCTATCGTGCGATTTCTTCAACTTAATACTTGACAAAATTATAAGAAACTCGCAAGTTTATTGTAGTTGCACAATTTTTTTTTCAAGTTTGTCAAGTCAAGACAACAACATCTCGAAGAATTACTCTTGCCAATCGCAGTTTCTATGGGCTAGAAAGGCAATTTAGTAACAAAGCCCTCTCTCGAAAGACAAAGGAAACTCTGAGCAGAAAGGGCATTATCACATCAAACTTATGCAAAGGGTTGATGCTGAAGAGGGTTCAAAGCACTTCTTCTTTGATTTCCCCAGCCTAGATCAGACGAGTAAAATAGCTTCTTTTTCGACCAACTGGGCGACATTTCAAAATGTCACTTAAAAACAATAATCAATAATTCAAGATTTAAGGAGGCAACCCAGACCTTATTATCCACTAAATTCCTTATCGTTCCCCACCACTATTTGTTCTTTCCAACTTCTTGGGATCTTTCAGATCCGAGTTAGATGAACGGGCCTGACGTCCAACCTAACCTAACCTTACCTGATGACAAACAATATATATGCCTCAAATGAACAAACCAACAATATTTACGACCCCCCCCCCCCCCCCTTCAAACGAAAAAGGACTATGATTTACGTGTATGTACATATGTACAATAAACAAAACGAAAAAGCCAAACACTAGCCAGTTTGATAGCTGATGTAACAGCCCTCCAGGAAATATCAAATTCCATCATTTAAGCCTTATTACGGCCCATGCTCCTTTAGAAGAGAAAGACGAAGCTACCAAAGAAAGTTTCTACCAACTCCGTACCGAAACATATGAGCATTGTCCAAACATGACTTCTTAATCCTATTGGGAAAATCGCTGCAATTGGGAGAACGAACATCGAGACTACCTTCGGAGGCGGACTCAGGTTCATCGGTTTTGTGGCGGAAATAAAACATGCTTCTTGACATCCACAAGGGCAAATAGAGATCATCAGATGTTCTAACCTGCAAGTAGATCGATCTTGTCGCGGTTAGACACATCGCTAGTATTTTGAACGCAGGGTAAATTCAATGTTAAGACGACTCAAATTGGAAGCGACTGCCACAACCTATGAGAAAATCTCCGAGTGACAATATGAACAACGAAGATCAATGGCAACTTACTATGTCATGAAACCATTAGAAACGCAGCTTTATAGGTTTTTGACTTCTCGCAACTATTTCGAAGAAACCTTTGGTTGGACTCCGAATGTGCTCAGGCACACAAAGCTTGAAGTAGATGCGCAGTTAATCTAGATGATAACCATGAAGAAAAGAACTACATTCACCCCAGCAAAATGAGATAAAAGTATAGCCACTACCAGACTAAAAAGGACAAAGCAGCTGATACCGATGAGCTACAAGCGGAACTTTTTAGACACGTTGGAGATGATCTGGCAAGGTACATACATACGTCAACTCATCTGGTAGGAAAGAAGACCCAGTGAACGTCTTAAGTCATTTGCTGAAATAATAGCTTTATCACTGCGCCAGATTCGATTTTAAGGCAGCCAGCGTAAGACAATGTAGATAGGGATAATCTGACCAGGTAATATATAACTTCGGAATTCCTACTAAACTGATGCGTCATATCAGAATGATTATGGATATGGCTGGAGGCTCCGTTAAAATTAGTTGTGGATACCACTGAGACCTTCAACACTACAAGAGGGTTACAATAAGGTGACGCACTTTTATGCATCTTTTTCAAGATTGTGCTTGAAAAGGTAGTACGAAACGCCCTGGCCGTACAAATACTTGCGTTTCCTGAAGATATTGATGTGATAGGAAGAACCAAGTGGGCAGTTACCGGTGTTTTCACTTTCTTGGAGTCAGCAGGAAGGAAAATAGAACTGATTATAAACGAGAAAAGTCCAGTTCCACCACCGATTTGGTCTGAAAGTGACAATCAAAGTCATCACTTCGATGTAGTCAGTGAATTTGTCCACCTGGGAACTGTTGTAAGCACAAGAAACAACATCTAAGCAGAAACTAAACGTAGGATCAATCCTGCTAATGGCAGTTTCTTTGGGCTAGGTAAGCAATTGAAGAATAAAGCCCTTACGAGGAGCACTAAGGAGATGAGCCCAGCTAAACTGTCACCATAGAAAAAAAAGCGCAACGACGAGAATAGGAACATAACATAAGAAATAATCATAAATAATAAATTTGTAAATGTTACTTGGGCTGCATCCTTCCATTTCAAAGTTGAATTTGGTTTAATAGAACTAAACTCGTTTTCAAGCTTCCGTTTGTAGCCTATTTTGAGGAAATTTGTGATGTTTTGAAATAGAGTTCTGCAGAACAAACTTAACGCTTTTCGAGTTAAAATAACAACCGAAGAGAAGCTGCAAAAAAGGTTAGACAGCAGGTGCTAATGCACACCTTATGTAAGTACATTCAGAGTACCTTCCTCTATAAGAATATTCTAGACGAAAGTCAGACAAACATTCTCAATGCTCATTCTCTATCACAAACTTTAGTTCTCAGAAAAAAGCTTATAAAGACCCAATGAAGTATCCAACGATACAATCTTTAAAAGAGATGACGAATCTTGTGCAACGAGCACATAAAATTGCTCTCGGACTCGGACTAACCATGACATTGTCCTTTTAGACATCAAAATCACTTAACCACTTATTCACTAACAAAGCATTCCCCAACGAAAACCTTGGAGTTGCAATGTGGTTATTTAAAATCTCAGATATCCGGTTTTATCCCATCAAAAAAAAAAAATACTGCTATGCAAACTTACTTGTCGATTCCTCCCATTTCACTTCCAATTGGGACCGCAAGAGCTCCGCGAAAACTGATGGAACTGAATTAACTGATATCACAACAGATCGGCACTTATTTGACGAAAAACTTATCACTTGTGTAGGCTGGCCGGCCAATCGTGAACTGAACATGCAAAACTAAAACGGATAACTAAATAAGCACAAAAAGCGCCAGCAGTCTAGTGCCCACTGTCCAGCTCTCCAGCGAAAGCCTGAGTCTCAGAGAATATAAATGAATGCACTGAAGCGCAATTTGGTGATTCAGTTCGTCACGAACGGATTGTGTGCTGCTTTTGTTGTTTTTTTTTTTAGTAGTTCGATTGTTGATAAAATTCTGTATAAAAGAAAAGTGAGTAACTGCGTTGAGAACAAATAAAATTGATTGAAAAGAAAATGCGGCGTTTAGTTTAGCGATAAACTGTTTTTTACGGACTATTTTCTCAAATTTCAGGTTATGTCCGCTTTTCTTTTGTGAAAGATGAATTTGATTTGATGACGTTTGAAGAAATCAGCTGATTCACCCACCGGCATCAAAAATGAATCCTGAAAATGAATTATGGACAGTGATGGAAATCGACTATTTTCGATTGTACTGAACGATGACATAAAATAGTACTGAAAAAGACCAAATTGTACTGGGCTCTTTTAAATTGATATGTAAGCAAACACAAATTCAAAAATAACATTTTTTATAAACAAGAACAACAAAAAAAAACAATTCATTTATTAACATACAAAAAATTGATTATGTTTTTAATATCAAAATAACAGCTTTTATACAAAGAGGCATATGAAAGTATAGTTAAAACAAAAACACATTTTTTAATTTTTTTGTCTTTCTGTTTGTTCGGGCTACTTTCGGGAACGGCTGTACCGGTTTTGACGAGACTTTTACTGACAGATAGCTGATGTTCTAGGAAGTAACTTAGGGGTCAAGATGGGGTCCTTTTTTCGAAAATTCTTATTTATTGACCGATTTTGACGGGACTTTTACAAGCAGATAGCTAATATTGTAAGAAATAGTTAAGGCTATTTTAATAACCAAGTAGGTGGTGCCATATATTTTTATTCATGGACCAATTTTGACAGGGCTTTCGCAGACATATAGCTGATGTTGTAAGGAGTAACTAAAGCTATTTAATGTACATATTTTCATATCAACTGTATTACATTTTGTTTGTGTACTGACACGATTATGTTGTTAGTGTTTAGTAACTGTTGGAACCGATTTGTGACGTTGTTTTCGGGTATCAAGAAAATGTATGGTATGTCACAGCAAAGCCAGGTGTGTTCGTTAGCTTGTTAGTTTTTACAAATTAAGGTAAAATAAATACAATTAATGGACCTTCGTTATTATAGCTAAATAAATAACGGACGGATCCCCATATCAGAAGATCCAGTTGTGGCGTTCATTAAAAGGATTTCTAAATCATTAATTTTTTTTATGCAGAAATGAATAACACAAATTTATTTAAAACCCCTTTGTGTGTATTATGATCAAGTAAACTTCTGCTAATAAATTAATTCAAAATATCAGGTTTATAGTGCCATCAAAATAATCACTGGTCTTACTTCTTCAACACCTCCAAATTAAATATGGAAACATTGAATAGTCAGTTTCAAAGATTATTACAACTGGTGCCTTAGATATTTAAATAATAGTTAGTTAGTTACCATTACCTAAATGAGTTTTACTCTAAAAATTCTTCTTTTTGCAGAGGATTGTTTTTCACATTTTTATTACGTCATTTTTGACAAACAACAGAACGAATTGGGAAGGGTTTCGTGCAGATTGCGAAGAGGCTATTACACTTGAAGTATCATTGCAAACTCCGTTTGAATTAGAAGATGAAGTTGAGAGATTTATTAAAATCGTCCAAGATACTGCCTGGAAAAACACTCCGCAAAAAAGCAGAAATTCAATTCCTAATGAGCAAAATGTTTAAATTGAAATTAAAGAACTTATACTCGAAAAAAGAAAAGCACGTAAGAAATGGCAGCAATCCGGCGCTCCTCAACACAAAACTATTTTGAATCACCTCTCCAGTAAACTGAAAAATGCAATTCGAGATTTAAGAAACCATGAGATTTCTACTTATCTCGAAGGTCTTTCCGCAGAAAAAAGTACGAATTACTCCCTGTGGAAGGCTATTAAAGGTGTTAAAAAACCCAAGTTACAATTAGCACCAATTCGAACAAACAATGGAGATTGGGCTAAAACAGACAAAGAAAAGGCAGATCTGTGCCGATCACCTCGAGGAAACTTTTAAACCCTTTGACGGTGAGGAGTTGTTGAATAAATCCGTTGATACTCATTGGACCTTTGAAAACTTCCGAATTCGAAATGTCACATTTTCAGAACTTTTCGACGCTATAAGAAAGCAACAAAAACAAAAAAGCATGATAAGTCTTACAGACCAATATTGTATTAAATTTCTAAGTTATTCCAGAAATTATTACTTAAGCGCCTACTTCCAATTGTAGAAGACAAACGGCTTATTCCCGAACACCAATTCGGTTTTAGAAATAACCACTCAACAATTGATCCAGTATACAGATATAACAAATGAAATTGAAAAATCCCTAGAGGGGAGAAAGATATGCCTAAGCGCGTTTCTTGATGTTTCCCAAGCTTTCGATAAGGTCTAGCACGACGGCTTAAGATTTAAATTAAGACAGGTTTTTCTGAAACAAATATATTATATTCTGGAATCCTATCTGGAAAATAGACTTTTCAGAGTGACACAATGTACTGAATATTCATGATTTAAAGAAATAAATGTTGGTGTTCCACAGGGAAGCGTTCTTGGCCCAGTGTTATTCGTTGTTTATACTCGAGATATACCTCAAGAAGAAGACGTCACGATAGCAACATTTGCTGATGATACGGCCATACTTACATCATCCAGCTCAATTGAAAGAGCAACCGAAAAGCTACAGAAAACTCTTGACAAAACAACAAACTGGACGAAGAAATGGCGCATTGTTCTAAACGAGCCCAAATCAACACATGTGAACTTTACTTACAAGAATGTTAACAATCTACCCATCTTTATTAACTCGGTTCAAATACCGTATGCTAACGAAGCAAAGTATCTAGGCATGACTCTTGATGCTAAGCTTCAATGGAAGACGCACGTTAAAAAGAAAAGAGACGAACTCGATATTAAGTTACGAGAACTAAACTGCCTAATTGGAAAATATTCCAATCTAAGTACTTATAACTGCTTATCTACAAGCAAGTGCTAACCCTGTGTGGACTTACGGAATACAACTTTGGGGTTGTGCCAAACTGAGCCATATACAAACACATTAAAACATTTTAAAACAAAGTCCTCAGAGCAATTATTGGTGCTTCATGGTACATACAATCTTGTACGCCGACTTCGGAGAACGAGACCGTTCGACCTAGTGTAACAAGACATAACGATAACCGTGTGATTATGCGGTATTGCAGGTCCCCTCGGTGAAGAGCTACCTACCAAACGTGATTAACAAAAATGAAGATTCAACTACTTGATAAGGCAACTTAGATGATTTGTTCTAAAGTTGTTTTTTAGTGAGTAAGAATCTCACACTACCATAAGTACGGGCCTATGGTGTCTGAAGATTTGCAGATTTTTCGCCGTAGAAAAAAAAACATTTTTTTGATAAGATTTGTAATATTTATAAAACTGTGCCAACATTATTTTTTTGAGGTGATTTTTGGTTATCTAGACTTAGACAACGCCAAGATCTTAGACAAAGAAAGAAGGTGGGGAACAAGAACAAGATATACACTGGAAAGTTTAAGAATTCAGCAAAGGAGAACAACGTCCATGAATTTAAGAGAAGACATTGACGGAATAAATTCCATTTACAACATTGCCATACTGGAATACATCCTTAAGGTGATGAATATGCCAGATGCACGTCCTCCAAAAAAGGCAACTTTAAAGGAAAAAGTCATCGAAAATTGGACCTCAAGTTTAGACTATGTCAGGACCAACCATAAACCAGAAATTATATTTCAATTATAATGCCAGAAGATTATCTTTCGAATAAAGTAAATTTCATGTCAATTTAAAAAAGCCATCTTTGTTTTATTCCATTTAAAAGTTTAATACCTCTAAAAAAAACACCATTTATAAGATAACTGAAAAAGTAGATGTATGCATTGATATACAGATATGAAGCTGAACAAAAAATATTCTTTCAATTTTGTCAAAAAGGTACGAATTTTGCCACCTTAAATAGGCCAGTAGCATTAGACAAAAAAATCACCCAATTCGGACATAATTCCGACAAAAGAATTTCTTATTTGAATGGCTTTAATTGCAACCCAATACAAATATATAGGTGGACCTGTGCACAAATGGGGGGAGGGTAAAATGTTTGTGATTTTTCGCTTGTGTGTTCTAAACTAATCAATATTTGCAAAAACGGTTTTGAATAAAAATTATAGAGCATTCAATTTCGCTTGAAATAAACCCAAAACCAAATGTTTTGGGATCACCCGCTACCAAACTGCATTTTGTCAAATTTGGTCCAATTTTCCACATTGTCTTTTTTTCAAATATCTTTGTAAACAAATTCTTTATCTAGAAGTGCCTTTAAAGGTTGTAGAACATTTTAATTCTGCGTCCAACGGCACCAAAAGCGAATTTTTTGGACCACCCGTTGACAAATAAACAAATAATAGTGGGTCAGAGGTGAACCAATTTTCAAAATGAGGGGTTGTGATTCACTTTTCAGTTATTAAGTTCTTCAAAAAAAAATATTGCAAATTACCAGATAGGCCAATTGGACTAATTGCCAACTTCAATTAATTTGTTTTTTCAACTTTAGGTAGATATCTACATAATCTATGTAGAATTGGGTCAGAGAAAAATTGAATATTAATACTAATTGAAAAAAGTAATGCATGAAAGGTTCATCAAAGTTTGCGACGTTTCTGTTGGCCAGTTGTTTCATCATGCTCGTCGAAGTGCAGGAGGTCCCCTTACTACCTGCACAAATCATTGAATATTTAAGCCCTGCCTTCCTGCAGCCAAAACCTCCAGCACATCCGTTGCTGCACTTGCAGGAGATTTTCAGGTGGCCATCCTCACTGGAGCGGATCGATGTCCTTAACTACCCACATTATTTGAACTTGGAGGAAGGTTCTGTAGGAGTGTTTGCGAGCTACTTTTGTGGTTGTTATGGTAGATCGCCAAATTGAATTTGGACTTTATGAGCGATTTAGAGAACAGGTCGGACCACAGCTTGTCGAGACTGTTCCCAGTTTCTCCTCCTTAAAGGGTGGTCTTCAGTTGTTTCCCAGCTTTTGCAATCACTTCATGTTTGGATGCATCATCAAAAAAGGGTTTGATGTTCTCCAAAAGGTCCTCATTCTTTGCAACAAGTTTCAATATTTTCTTCTTGCCTTTTTGTAAAATGAAGAAGTGGTATCGCAACCAATTATGGCGTGGAGGAAGATGAGAACATTTTTGATGTTGTTGGTCAATTTGCAGCTGTTTCAGGCAACTACTACTGTTGCTCCTCTTCCTGGTTTAAGAAAATAAATGTTGGCCGAGCAGGGTGTCCATAATGTAAATAGGACATTTTCAAAATTCAGAAAATACTTCCCCGCTCCCCACGCTTTAATAAGAACCAAAAACCATTGTTTATAAATTTTTTTTTAATTAGTTACTGAAGCAACTTAATTGAGTTGAGATACAAATCAGATACATCAGTTGTATATTGATTAACAGAAGGCAGAAATGCAAGACACCCTTTTATTATTACATCAAGTGCTCACAACATTTAACCTGTTTGTAAAGAACTACTGATTGTTGATCGAAATAAGATGTCAGAAAATTGAATCCTACTGCAGGTCCTAGATTGTATTTCTTAATGAAATTCTGAACCGAATAATTTATACGTCCCTCGGCGGTGTACTTGTCAATGGGTTTTTCGTCGAATTCTATCTTGCTAGGTTGCTTAAAAAGAAGGTAAACGTATCGGTTCCCGGTCCCATTCTTTGGTGGTGCAGCACTAAGGTATTCAGCTAAAACATCTGCTGCATCAATATTTTTTCCTGGAATATTTCCAACCATCCACATGAGACAATCTCTCATATAAGGATCATGTCGCCATGGTGCATCTGGATCGGCGACCAGCAATGTATAGTAAGAACTATTGTCAGCCGTCCAATCTACTAGAGGTTGGTTTATTGTTTCTGTTGGTGTTACCTCTTTGCCCAAATCCAGTGATGCACCACTATCAAAGACTACCTATAATAATTATATTTTTTTTTTGTCAAAGTAATTAAACACTTCAAGACTTACCTGAATAACTTCTGGAGAACCTACTATCGTTCCAGGAAAAGCTTCTTCGATATCAATAAGTGCCTTTTCATAATCAGCTCCAGAAGCAAACGAAATTGCCACTAGAAGTATTCCTATTGCAACAAAGAGTTTCATGATATTCTAAAGTTTCTTTACTGAGTAGAAAAGAAGGATCTATCTTTGATAAGTTCTTATTGAAAATTGAATCAAATATATACGTTCCGATAAGTTTTGTGTACATTCGCCATTAGAAATAAAGTATTTTTTATTTATCTAAAATATTTACCAATTTGGAAACACTTGTCATACTATGTTGTTAGACCTTGAATTGAATAGAATTGTGCAAATATTGGGATGTTTTTAATGCTGCACCTATGCAAACTCTTATGTCATCTACAAAATTCTGTTATATTTTATTTCAACCGAGCGATGACACACGCAACCCTAACCAAGTAAGTTAGCGATTATAGTCACTTGGATCGACCATATCGACAATCTTGGATCCCCATATCAGAAGATCCAGTTGTGGCGTTCATTAAAAGGATTTCTAAATCATTAATTTTTTTTATGCAGAAATGAATAACACAAATTTATTTAAAACCCCTTTGTGTGTATTATGATCAAGTAAACTTCTGCTAATAAATTAATTCAAAATATCAGGTTTATAGTGCCATCAAAATAATCACTGGTCTTACTTCTTCAACACCTCCAAATTAAATATGGAAACATTGAATAGTCAGTTTCAAAGATTATTACAACTGGTGCCTTAGATATTTAAATAATAGTTAGTTAGTTACCATTACCTAAATGAGTTTTACTCTAAAAATTCTTCTTTTTGCAGAGGATTGTTTTTCACATTTTTATTACGTCATTTTTGACAAACAACAGAACGAATTGGGAAGGGTTTCGTGCAGATTGCGAAGAGGCTATTACACTTGAAGTATCATTGCAAACTCCGTTTGAATTAGAAGATGAAGTTGAGAGATTTATTAAAATCGTCCAAGATACTGCCTGGAAAAACACTCCGCAAAAAAGCAGAAATTCAATTCCTAATGAGCAAAATGTTTAAATTGAAATTAAAGAACTTATACTCGAAAAAAGAAAAGCACGTAAGAAATGGCAGCAATCCGGCGCTCCTCAACACAAAACTATTTTGAATCACCTCTCCAGTAAACTGAAAAATGCAATTCGAGATTTAAGAAACCATGAGATTTCTACTTATCTCGAAGGTCTTTCCGCAGAAAAAAGTACGAATTACTCCCTGTGGAAGGCTATTAAAGGTGTTAAAAAACCCAAGTTACAATTAGCACCAATTCGAACAAACAATGGAGATTGGGCTAAAACAGACAAAGAAAAGGCAGATCTGTGCCGATCACCTCGAGGAAACTTTTAAACCCTTTGACGGTGAGGAGTTGTTGAATAAATCCGTTGATACTCATTGGACCTTTGAAAACTTCCGAATTCGAAATGTCACATTTTCAGAACTTTTCGACGCTATAAGAAAGCAACAAAAACAAAAAAGCATGATAAGTCTTACAGACCAATATTGTATTAAATTTCTAAGTTATTCCAGAAATTATTACTTAAGCGCCTACTTCCAATTGTAGAAGACAAACGGCTTATTCCCGAACACCAATTCGGTTTTAGAAATAACCACTCAACAATTGATCCAGTATACAGATATAACAAATGAAATTGAAAAATCCCTAGAGGGGAGAAAGATATGCCTAAGCGCGTTTCTTGATGTTTCCCAAGCTTTCGATAAGGTCTAGCACGACGGCTTAAGATTTAAATTAAGACAGGTTTTTCTGAAACAAATATATTATATTCTGGAATCCTATCTGGAAAATAGACTTTTCAGAGTGACACAATGTACTGAATATTCATGATTTAAAGAAATAAATGTTGGTGTTCCACAGGGAAGCGTTCTTGGCCCAGTGTTATTCGTTGTTTATACTCGAGATATACCTCAAGAAGAAGACGTCACGATAGCAACATTTGCTGATGATACGGCCATACTTACATCATCCAGCTCAATTGAAAGAGCAACCGAAAAGCTACAGAAAACTCTTGACAAAACAACAAACTGGACGAAGAAATGGCGCATTGTTCTAAACGAGCCCAAATCAACACATGTGAACTTTACTTACAAGAATGTTAACAATCTACCCATCTTTATTAACTCGGTTCAAATACCGTATGCTAACGAAGCAAAGTATCTAGGCATGACTCTTGATGCTAAGCTTCAATGGAAGACGCACGTTAAAAAGAAAAGAGACGAACTCGATATTAAGTTACGAGAACTAAACTGCCTAATTGGAAAATATTCCAATCTAAGTACTTATAACTGCTTATCTACAAGCAAGTGCTAACCCTGTGTGGACTTACGGAATACAACTTTGGGGTTGTGCCAAACTGAGCCATATACAAACACATTAAAACATTTTAAAACAAAGTCCTCAGAGCAATTATTGGTGCTTCATGGTACATACAATCTTGTACGCCGACTTCGGAGAACGAGACCGTTCGACCTAGTGTAACAAGACATAACGATAACCGTGTGATTATGCGGTATTGCAGGTCCCCTCGGTGAAGAGCTACCTACCAAACGTGATTAACAAAAATGAAGATTCAACTACTTGATAAGGCAACTTAGATGATTTGTTCTAAAGTTGTTTTTTAGTGAGTAAGAATCTCACACTACCATAAGTACGGGCCTATGGTGTCTGAAGATTTGCAGATTTTTCGCCGTAGAAAAAAAAACATTTTTTTGATAAGATTTGTAATATTTATAAAACTGTGCCAACATTATTTTTTTGAGGTGATTTTTGGTTATCTAGACTTAGACAACGCCAAGATCTTAGACAAAGAAAGAAGGTGGGGAACAAGAACAAGATATACACTGGAAAGTTTAAGAATTCAGCAAAGGAGAACAACGTCCATGAATTTAAGAGAAGACATTGACGGAATAAATTCCATTTACAACATTGCCATACTGGAATACATCCTTAAGGTGATGAATATGCCAGATGCACGTCCTCCAAAAAAGGCAACTTTAAAGGAAAAAGTCATCGAAAATTGGACCTCAAGTTTAGACTATGTCAGGACCAACCATAAACCAGAAATTATATTTCAATTATAATGCCAGAAGATTATCTTTCGAATAAAGTAAATTTCATGTCAATTTAAAAAAGCCATCTTTGTTTTATTCCATTTAAAAGTTTAATACCTCTAAAAAAAACACCATTTATAAGATAACTGAAAAAGTAGATGTATGCATTGATATACAGATATGAAGCTGAACAAAAAATATTCTTTCAATTTTGTCAAAAAGGTACGAATTTTGCCACCTTAAATAGGCCAGTAGCATTAGACAAAAAAATCACCCAATTCGGACATAATTCCGACAAAAGAATTTCTTATTTGAATGGCTTTAATTGCAACCCAATACAAATATATAGGTGGACCTGTGCACAAATGGGGGGAGGGTAAAATGTTTGTGATTTTTCGCTTGTGTGTTCTAAACTAATCAATATTTGCAAAAACGGTTTTGAATAAAAATTATAGAGCATTCAATTTCGCTTGAAATAAACCCAAAACCAAATGTTTTGGGATCACCCGCTACCAAACTGCATTTTGTCAAATTTGGTCCAATTTTCCACATTGTCTTTTTTTCAAATATCTTTGTAAACAAATTCTTTATCTAGAAGTGCCTTTAAAGGTTGTAGAACATTTTAATTCTGCGTCCAACGGCACCAAAAGCGAATTTTTTGGACCACCCGTTGACAAATAAACAAATAATAGTGGGTCAGAGGTGAACCAATTTTCAAAATGAGGGGTTGTGATTCACTTTTCAGTTATTAAGTTCTTCAAAAAAAAATATTGCAAATTACCAGATAGGCCAATTGGACTAATTGCCAACTTCAATTAATTTGTTTTTTCAACTTTAGGTAGATATCTACATAATCTATGTAGAATTGGGTCAGAGAAAAATTGAATATTAATACTAATTGAAAAAAGTAATGCATGAAAGGTTCATCAAAGTTTGCGACGTTTCTGTTGGCCAGTTGTTTCATCATGCTCGTCGAAGTGCAGGAGGTCCCCTTACTACCTGCACAAATCATTGAATATTTAAGCCCTGCCTTCCTGCAGCCAAAACCTCCAGCACATCCGTTGCTGCACTTGCAGGAGATTTTCAGGTGGCCATCCTCACTGGAGCGGATCGATGTCCTTAACTACCCACATTATTTGAACTTGGAGGAAGGTTCTGTAGGAGTGTTTGCGAGCTACTTTTGTGGTTGTTATGGTAGATCGCCAAATTGAATTTGGACTTTATGAGCGATTTAGAGAACAGGTCGGACCACAGCTTGTCGAGACTGTTCCCAGTTTCTCCTCCTTAAAGGGTGGTCTTCAGTTGTTTCCCAGCTTTTGCAATCACTTCATGTTTGGATGCATCATCAAAAAAGGGTTTGATGTTCTCCAAAAGGTCCTCATTCTTTGCAACAAGTTTCAATATTTTCTTCTTGCCTTTTTGTAAAATGAAGAAGTGGTATCGCAACCAATTATGGCGTGGAGGAAGATGAGAACATTTTTGATGTTGTTGGTCAATTTGCAGCTGTTTCAGGCAACTACTACTGTTGCTCCTCTTCCTGGTTTAAGAAAATAAATGTTGGCCGAGCAGGGTGTCCATAATGTAAATAGGACATTTTCAAAATTCAGAAAATACTTCCCCGCTCCCCACGCTTTAATAAGAACCAAAAACCATTGTTTATAAATTTTTTTTTAATTAGTTACTGAAGCAACTTAATTGAGTTGAGATACAAATCAGATACATCAGTTGTATATTGATTAACAGAAGGCAGAAATGCAAGACACCCTTTTATTATTACATCAAGTGCTCACAACATTTAACCTGTTTGTAAAGAACTACTGATTGTTGATCGAAATAAGATGTCAGAAAATTGAATCCTACTGCAGGTCCTAGATTGTATTTCTTAATGAAATTCTGAACCGAATAATTTATACGTCCCTCGGCGGTGTACTTGTCAATGGGTTTTTCGTCGAATTCTATCTTGCTAGGTTGCTTAAAAAGAAGGTAAACGTATCGGTTCCCGGTCCCATTCTTTGGTGGTGCAGCACTAAGGTATTCAGCTAAAACATCTGCTGCATCAATATTTTTTCCTGGAATATTTCCAACCATCCACATGAGACAATCTCTCATATAAGGATCATGTCGCCATGGTGCATCTGGATCGGCGACCAGCAATGTATAGTAAGAACTATTGTCAGCCGTCCAATCTACTAGAGGTTGGTTTATTGTTTCTGTTGGTGTTACCTCTTTGCCCAAATCCAGTGATGCACCACTATCAAAGACTACCTATAATAATTATATTTTTTTTTTGTCAAAGTAATTAAACACTTCAAGACTTACCTGAATAACTTCTGGAGAACCTACTATCGTTCCAGGAAAAGCTTCTTCGATATCAATAAGTGCCTTTTCATAATCAGCTCCAGAAGCAAACGAAATTGCCACTAGAAGTATTCCTATTGCAACAAAGAGTTTCATGATATTCTAAAGTTTCTTTACTGAGTAGAAAAGAAGGATCTATCTTTGATAAGTTCTTATTGAAAATTGAATCAAATATATACGTTCCGATAAGTTTTGTGTACATTCGCCATTAGAAATAAAGTATTTTTTATTTATCTAAAATATTTACCAATTTGGAAACACTTGTCATACTATGTTGTTAGACCTTGAATTGAATAGAATTGTGCAAATATTGGGATGTTTTTAATGCTGCACCTATGCAAACTCTTATGTCATCTACAAAATTCTGTTATATTTTATTTCAACCGAGCGATGACACACGCAACCCTAACCAAGTAAGTTAGCGATTATAGTCACTTGGATCGACCATATCGACTAATCTTACCGAATTTGTTTGATTTGACTGACAGACTGACAGACTGATAAATTGACAGACTGATAGACTGACAGAATGACAGACTGACAGACTGAGAGACTGAGAGACTGACATACTGACAGACTGACATACTGACAGACTGACAGACTGACAGACTGACAGACTGACAGACTGACAGACTGGCGGATCAGTCTTTTTTTTTAAATATGATGATCAGTTTCTCTTCGATCAATGTTTGGTAAAAGTTTCTGCTGCAGCTTTTTTTTTATAATTTAAACGCACGAAAGGGGTTTGTGTGTACCCTTAAAATGATTAAACACCGCACGAGCATAAGGAAAATGAGGAGGGATAAAAGAGGAGATACCGATGCACATTAGTTTTAAAGTTCTGCATATAAAAATGGGAGGGAAAAACAGAGCC
The DNA here is from genome assembly GCA_963971375.1 of Platycheirus rosarum. NCBI lineage: Eukaryota > Metazoa > Arthropoda > Insecta > Diptera > Syrphidae > Platycheirus > Platycheirus rosarum. The sequence goes on along the minus strand of OZ020509.1, from coordinate 116,514,324 downwards.
TGGCAAAGCATTCCACATTCGTGTGGTGCGACTAAAGAAATAATCTCTTTATTTAACAGTACGTCCGAAATTAGGCTCAAGTGTAAACTGATGGGCATTCCTAGCAGTTCGAGTATTACGGTTGAATCGTTTCAGGGGAGAAATGCAGCTGGCTATTTCGCTAGAGCATTGTTTGTAAAAATAACGATAAAATAACGAAAGGCACGAAACATTACGGCGGTGCTCAAGAGATGTAAATGTTTCTGTTATTGTTCGGTCGCCTATTTTTTTCAAAGCTCTTTTTTGAATTCTATCTAGAAAACTCAAGTAAGTTATAGGAGCACCTGCCCAAATATGGGAATTATACTCGAGTTTCGGTCGAATATATGCTTTATATACTGTAGCCAGATCAGACGAGGTGAAGAAGTTCTTACATCTTCGAAGGAAACCTAAACACCTCGCAGCATTCTTGGCGATGTCAAATATGTGATCGTTCCACAAAAGGTGGTCTGTAATGCACATACCGAGAACTGAGAGGTGATCAGTTTCTTCGATGCAAGTGCCACTCATGGACAATGGCATTGAGGGAATATTTCGCTTTAACGACAGAAGACAACATTGAGTGGAAGCATTAAATTCGACACGATTTTTTATTCCCCATTGTACAATGCTGTCAAGAACAGAATTTAATGAACTTATCATACGCTGCCGTTGCAGTTCAACATCCGAAGAAAATGGATGTGAATCTGGAAACGAATATGAAAAGCTGAGAGTTGTTTCAGATAATAAGTCATTGATAAATATAAGGGAAAAGAGTCGGAGATAAAATAGAGCCCTGGGGCACACCAGCATTTATTTTGTGAATATCAGATTTGAAACCGTCCAATACAACTTGAATTGAGCGGTTCGAACGGTAATTACTCATCCAACGAAGAAGAGATTCATCGAGTCCAAATGCACGCATTTGCGATGAAAGGGCTTGATGCCAAACTCTATCAAATGCCTTAAAAATATCAAGTGCAATAATTTTGCTTTCACCAAAACGATGGAGAGATTGGTTCCACTTTTCGGTGAGATATACCATCAAATCACCAGTGGACCTGTTGCTACGAAAGCCGTACTGCCGGTCATAAAGAAGCTTTCATTCTTCGAGATATTTCTTAAGCTGAAAATTAATCAGCGTTTCCATGACCTTAGAAAGAAGGGACGTTAGTGCAATTGGTCGGTAGTTTGAGGGTGCAGAAGATTCGCCTTTTTTTAGGGATAGGCTGGACACATGTTTTTCATGCACTCCGAAAGAGTCCAGAAGAATAGGACCGAGGGAAAAGCTTTCGCAATGGTTTTGCCAGCATTGAAGAACACCTCTTCAGCACAATAGCAGGTATACAATCCGGGCCAGCGGATTTATTTTTGTTGAGATCTTTCAATACTCTTGCGACTAAACGAGTGCGAAAGAAGATTGGTCCTATCAAATCATTTACACTCTCGAGTACAGGAGGAGTTCTGACACCTGCGACCAGTGTTGAGTTTGCCGCGAATTGGGCAGCAAGCAGATCTGCTTTTTCTAGAGAACTGACAGCAGGAGTATCGTTGTAGGAACTGATGATGTCGAAGAATTCTCTACTTTTTTTTACAAATGACCAAAAATATTTCCTGCATTTGGGACATTGCAGTATTTTATGCCGAATTTTTTGCTCATGTAAAAATTTGGTTTTTCGAATATGAACATTGCAGGCCTTTCTAGCTTGCTGAAACTTTTTCCGGTTTTCCTCAGTGATGTTGGCTTTGTAACAACGGAAACTTACATTTCTTAACCTGATAGCCTCTCTACAGCTCGAATCAAACCATAAGTTTTCCTTAGGTTTGATACTCTTCGACCTGTTTGGGATAAAATTTCTCATTCCTAAAAGAATTAAATTTGAAACCATGTCTGCGGTGGAATCAATGTCACTATCGAGGAAGCATAGTGACCAGTTAAAGGTCCTGAAATAGTTATTGAGACCGTCCTAGTTGGCTTTCTCGTATTGCCAAACGGTTCTCCTTGGGTTTTTTTTCTTTAACTGAATTGAGTTGGCACGAGAAATTTGCAGAGATGACACAATGGTCAGATGTGCCTAGAGGCGATAATACACAAATTGTGCATTTATCAGGATTGGAGGTAAGAAACAAGTCTAGAGAGTTGGGGACTTGACCTGCAATGTCAGGAATTCGGGTTGGCTCATCAACGAGCTGAGTAAGATGGTTTAACTCAGATCTGTATTAGAGTCCCTGATTTCCAGCTAGAGGTAAAGTAGACGGGCCCAAAGTGAACTGTTAATGGAGCCATTTTAAGTAAATATCCTATTCTTGCAACGATCACTTGACGTGTGGGTGGATTTTCTCGAAGGAAATTGATACCATATTAGCATTAAAAAGGAGTGAATATGCTGCGAACATTGTTGTGTACATACTATGATATATACTCCTCCATCTTTCAAGAATGGATAGCTCTATGCCTATACGCGAAAACCATAATCGAAAATTTATCATAACAGGGACTATAGCCACCAAGTCCAGCCAGATATTGGCTTAATCAGACAACATTGAAATTATCAGTAGAAGTCAACAACCTGTACAAGACAATAGAACCTTAACCGCGCCCTTCCGGAGAACTGCTGGCCCCGCATTCGAAGGAAAGTCGATTACGGAGAAGACACAATCATGAAATATATGAAATCTATCTCGAAGCTGATGTTGCGGGAAAAATAAAGTTCAGTTGACTCTGGTGGGCTGAGCACCTGGCTCGTAGGAGAGCGCTCGAGAAGTCATTTGCGATTCTTTTATGGTAGAAGACAACATGGCAGACCTTGCTTGCGTTGGAAGAACGACGTCAACCAGGACGCCCGAAGCCTTGAGGTGCGCAACTGGATGGCGTCAACCAGAAATTGAGTTGTGTGGAAGAAGTTTTGGAAAGAATCCTGGGTGTTGCGCGAAGACGATGATGATCAGAATAACAAATTAACTGCAATAGAAACCAAAGTGTCTGCATAAAAAAACGTGATGGAATAAGAAACAGAAAAATTCAAGGAAACCTCGACGTTAATATTACCATATTGGATAAAATAAGAAAGACCCACCAAAACTTCTAAGAAATTAAATAACGCTCGGACAACGCAGTCAATAGCGACATAATGAACAAATTATCTTTAAAGATAGTAGCAACTTTTACATCACATTTACCAATTCTAGTTTGTGCAAACTTTTTTTAAGAAACACCTCGAGTAAGCTCAGAAAAACTTCCAAGACTCAAATGGATACCTCAAGAGGGAGATAGATTTCGTGAAAAATTAAATCGTCATGTTGACTCACTGCCACCCCAAGCTCCAATCTAATTGATCAATTAGAAGAAAAAATTAGATAAGATCATCTGCTTCTCGTATCAATAATCGTAAACAGCAGCAACCCGTTTGCTAATGGTTTGATTCCGAATGTATAAGACTCCGTAAAAAATCTTTTGCATTTCCTAACTTATTTAGAAAATTCAATTGAGATTACTTTAAGTCTGCATATTTGGAGGAAACAAGATATACAAGTCTGCGGGTTTAAAAAATTCAATTATATACCGAATCTAGCAAATAGTCTAGAAAGGTGTAAGGACTCTAAAACTTTCTGGTATAATGTACGGGAGTTAGGTGGAAACAGTCGTCTGTCTTCAAGTCCATTACAAGCTGAAATTTTAGCTTGCCATTTCAGATCCCTGTTGAAACGTGGAGACGATTTGCAATCTTTCCATTATGCTTGTCCTGACACTAGGGACGATATACTTGACTCAACAATAGTTTTTAAAGAACTAGCACTTGCTCTTTTTAAAATGAAAAATAATAAGTCTCCTGGAGTTGATGGCATTCCCGCTGAGTTTCTAAAACACTCGTCTTTAGAATACAAAAGTTATCTTGTTTCTTTGTTTAACACTTTATTTGACAACTCCTGTATTCCCACAAGTTTTAATAAAGCTGTCATAGTCCCGGTCTTAAAGAAAGGTGACGCTAGTTTACCCGAAAATTATAGAGGCATTTCATTACTAAACTCAATTAGAAAAGTCTTTCTTAGAATTCTGTACAATAGACTAATTAGCTGGGTAGAGTCAAACAATCGCTTAAGTATGTTTCAAGCTGGATTCCGTGAGGGTTTTTCAACTGTTGACCACATTTTTGCTTTATCGATTATAGCTAACAAATACATCCAAAAGAAAAAGAAGCTGTATGCTTGCTTCGTCGATCTAATCTAAAAGCTGCATTTGACACGGTCAATCGACAAGCTCTTATCTATAAAATGTCTTCTCTTGTCTATCTACGAAAAATTCCTGTGTCAATCCAATGCGACAGTTTGGGACGGATCAGAAACTTCAAGTTGGTTTTAAACGACTGCAGGTGTCCCTCAAGGATGTATCCTTAGCCCAATCTTGTTTGCTCTTTATATTGATGATGTTTCGCAAAATTTACCTGGTGGTGTTGTTTTTTTCAAATATTCTTATAAAAGTGCTGCTTTACGTGGACGACCTTGGTATGTTCACTTCAACTTCAAGTAAATAAACTCCAGAACTAGTGCAAAACTTGGGACCTTAAAATCAACTCCGAAAAAAACTAAAATTATGGTATTTGAGGCTCGGAAATGTAAAAGGTTGAGGGAGGAAAGATGGTTCCTGAATAGTCAATCTATTGTATTTATTTGTATTTGTATTTATTGACTTCATATCATAGTATATTAAAACATTATGTCTTTTGCTATACTTTTACATTTTGGTTAAGGTAAATTACATTTATAATAATAAAATAAATAAAAGTAATGAAAATGAAAGAAATAAAAGTTATACATAAAACTAAAAAAAAGAAAAGGTACATTGAAAGCAAGAAAAACAGAGTACTAAAAATTTTGATTTAAAGACTAACTAACTTTTAACTTTTAATGATTTTGTCTTCTGAAATAAATCTTTAAGAGATTATGTAAGGAATTTTGGTTGTTTGGTCTCCTCAGGCTGATTGGCAGGGAATTCCAGAGACCAACTATGTGCACGAAGAACTGTCGCTTAGAGATTCGAAAATTAAATAAAGGTGTGATTAAAATGTTACTCCTTTGTGATGATGGAAACAAAAGTTTTTCAAACAGATACTCAGGAGTCTTATGTTTAATCAACTTAAATAGGAAGATGAGAGCTTGGAAATCAAGAAATTTGCTCAGGGGCATTCCGAGAATACTGTTGGCATACCCAGAGACATGATCAAACCGATTTAAGCCGTAAACGAAACGAGCAATGTTATTGGAGGCCACTTCTAGCTTCCGTTTGCTTCTACTATCCGGACAACAGAAAATAAGGCTACCGTATAATAATATAGGAAGAACAAGGGTTTTTGCCAGTATAAGCTTTGTGTTTATGAGCAGACATCTACAAGCAATATTAAGAACCCTCAATGCAGCGTAGGTTTTACCCAGAGCGCAAGAAATATGGTCTTCCCACGACAAAGTTTGATTAAACCAGACACCTAAGTTCTTAACTTTTTCGACGTAATTTAATGCAGAGCCATTTATTTCAATGCTTGGAATATAGGATGTTTCGAGCGCAGTATTACTGATAACGATAGCCTGACATTTATTGGAGTTCAGTTTCAAAAGATTCCGATCAGACCATTCAACCACACGCAACAGATCTTCATTGATTCGAGCAGTTGCATCTTCAACCATGCCACTCTTATAGCTCAGGTAAATTTGAACATCATCCGCATACATATGGATCCTGCAAAATTTGAGGATCGAGGGAAGATCATTATTAAATAGTGTAAAGAGGAGTGGGCCCAAAATCGATCCTTGTGGTACTCCAGCATGCGTAGGGAGGAAATCAGAAAGTTCATTATTTACCAGAACAGACTGGGTTCTACCAATAAGGTAATCCTTTACGAGGGAAATGGCAGTGTTTTCAAAGTAGAAATTGTGTTTTAACTTTTTCAACAATAAACAGTGCGGAACCGTATCAAACGCCTTAGAGAAATCGAGAAGTACCAGGGTTGTAACAAGATTTTTATCCAGTTCTTGCCTTATGTCATCGACTATTTTAAGCAATGCAGTATTGCAACTGTGTTGAGATCTGAATCCAGATTGGTTGGGTGATAGTAGTCCATGGGTATTTAAAAAAGAAGAAATCTGCCGGCTCATTAACTTTTCAAATGCTTTGGAAATAAAAGGTAAGATTGAAATTGGGCGGTACTCTTTCTGTTTAGTAAGGGACTTTTTAGGAACCGGAATTACTTTGGAGGCTTTCCACAGCTTAGGATAGCACGAGGATGTTAAGATGGAATTGAAGATATAGGAAATATAGGATGAGAGAAACGGAAGAAGCAGTTTGATGAATCTGGGATGAATTGCATCTAATCCGATAGCATTAGACTTAATCTCACTCAGAGCCTTATACACTTCCAATTCACTGACTCTATGGATTGTCAGTTTCAGTAGTCAAGTTCATGTCGTTATCAGAGTCATCATAAACACTTAAGGCAGAAGAAGTATTCACAAAAAGTTTATTCAGCTCATTTTTATCGCAGACAACATCACCGCTTTCAAGTTGTTTTGAGACACCAAGAGATTTTATATTCCTCCACAACTGTTGAGATGTAAGGTTTCTAAACTTGGAGACATAGAACCTTTTTTTTGAGTTTCTAATCTCAGTGTTAACAGCATTTCGTAACGTCTTATAAAAATCGAATAGAGTTGGAATTCGGAATCTTTTCCAACGCTTGAATGCCGCATTTCTCTTAGCAATGAGTTGTTCGACCTTTGCACTAAACCATCCTAAATCATTGCTTCGTACTTGGATTGTCTTTGTGGGAATAAAGTTTTCAAACAGGTTGTTTATCGTAGAAGTAAAAAATTGCACTTGTTCATCAACGGATACAAGGTGGAAAATATTTTCCAAGTTGAAGTTGCACAAATTATAAACAAGAGCTTGCATGTTAACTGATTTAAAATCTCTGAAACAAATTGTATTCCTTGTTGGGTTGGAAGTAAAGCTGAGGCCATAAAAAGCAAGTATGAGATCGTGCTTTGAGAAACCTGGAACATCAAGTTGATGGTAACAATTCACAAAGTTTGGTTGGCTTAGCAAAGTAGAGCTCGTATTTGAGAAATGAGTAGGGTTTATATGATTAATCGGATGGAGGTTTAAAGAAGCAATATTATCATTAAAGAATTTAACTTCACTGTTTCGGGAATTCAAAAGGTCCACATTTAAGTCACCAGCAATTATAATGTGGTTATAGCTAGGAGTCACAGATTCTAAAATATCCGTGATGGAACTTGTTTCGATAACATTGGGTGGCTTATACATAACACCAATGAGACACTTATGTACAGCACACACAACTTCCAAAAAAAGAAATTCCAGTCTATTGGTTCTATTAGATGACAAAACAACTTTGCATGATATAGCCTTTTTAATAAATATGGCGACCCCCCCTCCCCTCGCACCCACACGGTCTGAACGAAATAACTTGTACTCACCGGTATTAAGGAAGCAATTCTCGATTTGTTTAGTTAGTCAAGTCTCAGAGACGCATATAACATCCATAGCCGTATCCCTAAACGTGCCCCTAAACTCATCTATGTGTTTTCGTAATCTTTGTGCGTCGATGTGACATATAGACAGTCCAGGGTATCTTTTACGAAAAATGTTTAACATGGTTCTTGTTTTATTAAAATTAAGCACATCGTTGGCCCGAGAATTCCCTCTATTCTCTTCCAATGAGGGAGCCATAAATTCTTAGGAATAAAATATTCAACCTAAGTACGACCAAACAACTCCAGTAAGAAACTAGAAATATATTAATATCAGAAAAGAAAGCCAAAATCATTTTAAAATATATAAAGAACTGAAAAAGAAATAAGTTATAAGAATTAAATAAATAAAGTTTTAGATTTGTGCATATGGCAACTCTGTTTGAATCTCAAAATTTGGTAAATTAACATTGTTGCTTTCTGTGTGCTGCTCATCATGGTTATCAGTAGTTTGATGCATTCTATTGTTTACAATTGATTTAAGTGTGTCGAGGGAGTTAACTGTGAAAAGCTTATCTCGATTAGAAAACTTAATGTAAACAAGCCCGTCGGAGGAAAAAGCGGAGTAAAGAAGTTTTTGTTTTTTAAAGTGTAGAGCATGACGGAGAATTATTCGATTATTTTTAGTCAGACTCTGGTGAAGATAAATCGGTGCATCAGAGTTTTCGCCAAGATCCCTCAAAGTTACTTGTCGTCGGTTTGTCTTCCGAAAATTTGCAAACGCTTTTAAAGTTTTATTTTTATCATGCGCAGATAAGAATTTTATTATGATAACAGAGTCCTCTCTGCGGTGAGCGCGAAAGATTGATGATAGTTGTGGTGGTTGAAAATCCATAAGATGACAAATATTATTAAAAGTGCTCTTTAGAATTTCGTTTGGCGTTGATGGTAAACCGATTAAAATTGCGTCGGTGGCCAAGGCATTCACATTAAGCCTTTCAATTTCATTTTTTAGAAGTTCAAATTCTAATGAAACCGGGCCCTAACCTTCACAAATCCATTATGAAGTATCTTCTGAGAACACAAGCAACACCTTTCACGGAATGGAGTGAACTTGCTCGGCTGCATAACGTGTCTCTACATTTAACCGAATCGAACGTAGATATTTGGCAAGAGAAGTGTTCTAAGGTTATCTCAAAAGTTGATGAAAATATATATCTTCAACATTTGAATAGAGCATCAGCATCAACAGCAATAGAAATCTATAGGAACCTAAACCATTCCCTCAATGTCAATAGCATTAATTACTTTAATCACGGACTTTCTGCGAAAGCTATAAGTACAAATTTTAGAGCTAGAGTAGAAATGTTGAATCTGAACTATGTTCCGCATCGGTCAGATCTACCTTTTCTTTGCAATTCTTGTAATAGAAATGAGCGGGACGATGTTTACCACTTCTTAGCCGTTTGTCCGATACTGCAAGAAATTCGAAGGCTATATTTTCAAAAAAGTGTCCTCTCGAAAGAACAACTGTTTGATGTGTTGAACGGGTTCTTTATATGTACTGCGATCACGCTTTAAATTACCGAAAAGGCTTTCCAACCTTTTAATCATTTTTTTTTCTCTTTTACAAATATTTGAATGCCTACATAAATGGAAACAAAAAACTTAAAGCCATATATGTTTATCTTAGAATCAAATCAAATTTATATATAATTATGTGTTAAAATGTAAAACTACCCATTGTTTATTTTATCATCTTGGAAAGAAATGTTATTTTCAGGCAGACGGCAATATTGCCATGTCCATAAATTATTGTAATCTAATAATTGTAAATTTCCCTTGAAATAAAATAATAATAATAATAATAGTTACTAAAGGGCTTGCTCGCAATTTTATGCTGTATAAAAATGGAAATATTACTGGCCCAACAACTTTTCTGACAACACCTAACCTACCCTTAGCCCCTAGGGCTTTTAAGATCTTATTTCTTCTGAGTGATGATTTTCTGTGCACCGACGACAGGTAGAATATTAATTCAGCTTCTTCCTGATTGAACACCAATATTTTGAAAAAAAATTGGAAGCATCGGGATCATCTGTTTTCTTTGAAAAAATAATGTTTAAACTTAAAACTGAAATCAAAAGCTTAGATGTTTGAGTTGATTGAAAAATGGAAATATAATCTGGTATTGAGTCACAAATATCAAAAGGATATTGAAAAAAAGAGTTAAAAATGTTACACAATATTTTTGTATTACATATACTCCTCACAACAATTTAATTGTTTATAAAGAGCAACTGTTTGTGCATCGAAATAAGTTGTCAGAAAATTCACTCCAACTGCAGGTCCCAAATGGTACTTTTCGGTGAATTTTTTAACTGAAAAATTATTACGTCCCTCCAGGGTGTATATATCAATGTGTTTCTCGTCGAATTCAATTCTTTCTGGCTGCTTATAAAGAAGGTAAAAGTATCGGTTAGGGCCCATATTTTTTGGTGCTGAAACACTAATGTATTCAGCTATAACATCTTCGGCTGCGTCAATATTCTTTCCCGGAATATTTCCAACCAACCAGGTAAGACAATCTCTCAAATAAGGATCATCTCGCGATGGTTCATCTGGGTTGGCAACTATCAATGTGTAGTAAGCACCGTCCTCAGCCGTCCAATCAACAAGAGGTTGGTTTATTGTTTGTGTTGGTGTTATGTCATTACCCAAATCCAAAACTACTCCATTTTCATATTCGACCTATGATCAAATGTTTTTTTTTATGATCTGTAAAAGTAATTTAGCTATTCTGCACTTACCTTAATTATTTCCGGAGAACCTTCTATTGTTCCAGGGAAAGCTTCTTCGATATCTAAAAGTGCCTGTTCATAATCAACTCCTGAAGCAAAACAAATTGCAGCAACGAGTATTCCTATTACAACAATGGATTTCATGATATTTCAAAGTAGATATCAAAAGTGAATTTCAAATTAAGTGTTTATTAAAAAATGATCTTTCTTTGATCAATTCTAATTGATAATTGAATCAAAATCTGGTGAGATACATGGGCTTTTATAATGGAACTGAATCTAATTTCTCATTTCAAAACACTTGTCATAATGTGGTTTTGCCATATTAATTGTGCAAATATGATATTTAATTTTAAAGCAGCACTTTATCTATATGCACACATTTTTAATTTGGAAAAATCCATATGGTTTTGTTTTAAACTCTGACCCACCTGGCATTTCCGGGTATGTATTATACTTTCTATATTTTGAAAACAACACCACTATTATTGAGTCCAACTGTTCAACAAATTTCGAAATCGGTCGAGCTATTTTAATTAAATTCTTGATTGTTGTAGAATTGAAGGTATATGGAGGAATCGAATGGCACATCTAGACAAAGAATAAAGCGAAGCATTTATCTCTATAATGAACAATTGTTTATGTCAAACCATCGACAGACATAGAAACCAAATTTGGCAGTGATATTAAAAAAAATGTAGGTGGAATTGAAAAAAAAAGTTATCAATATAGGGTCAAAAAAACTATGTTTAATTTAACAATTTTATTAAGTTCAGTTGTTAAGTTCAAATAAAATCGTCGAATTTAATAATATTCATGATGCAATCTTAAAATTTTATAAAAAAAACCATTCTTTAGATTAAATAAACGTATAGTTTTGAAAAAAATATTCTTCAATTTGACGACATTTCGTCTTCAAACTAATAAATTTGTCTTCATTTTCGCATTAAATTTTCTTCGAGTTGAACACAAATTCTTCTCTTACTCTTACACACCTAAATCTTTAAATTGATAAAATTAAAATATTAGGTTTTAAGTTTTTTTTTAATTAATTTTAGGTAAATTTTGTATCAAAGAAAATAAATAAAATGTATTTAGTGTTATCACAAAGTCTGTGTGTGTGTAATACAACAATAGGTACTATAATACAAATGATGCATTGGTGCAGATTAAAAAAATTGGGATAACAATTAAACATGACATTACGATGATACAGAAACATATTTGATTTACTGGTAAAATTCTGTCTGTTTGGCAGACTGTCTGTCTGTTTGTTTGTCTGTATATCTGTCTGTACGTATGTACATTATGGACTACAACCTAAGCAGTTGGGCCAATCGTCTTCAAATTTAATACACAGTGTTATTTTTACTTTCTACAGAAGACTTTTTAAAATATTTTTTTTAGCTCAAAAATTAACGGACCATATAAACGTTAAGTAGCTTATTTTTTCGAAAAAAAGCTTCAAGAATGTTTATCAAAATAAATTGCACGACTGGATCTCACGTACGTGCGGTCGCATTGTCGAATAAAATTTTAAAAATAATTAATATTAACGTAGAAAAATAACACTACTTGCTCTTATGTGCCCAATTACATCTTTGACAGAACAATTAACATTTACGTTGAAAATAACACAGTTTAACTTATAAAAAGTATTAAAAACCACAATACTTAACGGTTTTCAGTAAAAATGAAGTACGTCATCACACGTCTTAAATAACAAGGAATTTAATGAAAAATGTATTGTTCGCACGTACTTGCTCTTATGTGCGGTCACAGCTTGGAATAAAATAAAGGGAACTTCAAAGATTATATTCGATTTTTCTGACTTTTGATTGTTTGAAAAAAGTACGTAAAATTGTTTTCAGCGGAAAAATTTAAACGCCATTTTTTTTCTTTAAAAAATGTGAAAAAGTGTGAATTTTTCATAATCGTTAAAGCCGTTTTTAAATAAAACGGTTTTTTTAACAACTTTTTTTAAAAAATTAAAAAAAATAATTCAATAATACAAACTTAGGCGCAAAAATAACGTTCATTTAAAATTAAAATTTAAAAAAAAAATTCACTCACCCGTTTTCAAAATATTGATTTTTCAAAAAAAATTAAAAAAATTATTAAATATACAAAAAAAAGTCTTAGAAAATAAATTAATGCGAAATTACCTACATCTTCTTGGATATCAATTTTGATTGTAATCGGATCACCAGTTTTCGAAATAGTCGAAGAAAAAAACCGGTCCGTTCCGTTTTTAGCCCACCGCCACCACATTAATTTTTTCTTACCAAAATATAATGCATACCTACAGTAGTACACTGATTTTTTTATAAAAATTCTTGGAGCCGTTTTTGAGAAAAATAGGTTTCTACATAACCGTTATATGACAGGTACCGTTAATTTTTGAGCTTACAAACAAATTGAAAAAAGTCCTCTGTAGTCCTCAAAGTTTGAAGACGATTGGCCCAACCGTTTAGGCTGCAGTCCAAAATACATCCGTACAGACAGACAGACGTTTAAATTTTTCCGCTGAAAACAATTTTACGTACTTTTTTCAAACAATCAAAAGTCAGAAAAATCGAATATAATCTTTGAAGTTCCCTTTATTTTATTCCAAGCTGTGACCGCATATAAGAGCAAGTACGTGCGAACAAGTAGTGTAATTTGTTTTTTTTTAATTTTTGGCTTTCTCGGTAGCGACTCTTTGGATTTCTGTCAAATTTTACATTTGAGAAGATCTAGGTAATTAAATGCATATCAAAATTTTGAATACATTTTTTTTCTACTTAAAATTAATTTTTTAATATTTTTTTGACAAATCAATATTTTTCAAACTAATCAAAAAAAATTATTTTAAATATTTTAATCACATGTATATTAATAATTTCTAATTTCCAAAAAAAAATTTTTCATAAAACTAAAAATAAAAAACAGGATTTTTTCCAAACCGTTCCTACAATTTTCGAAATACATTTTTTATTAAATTCCTTGTTATTTAATACGTGTGATGACGTACTTCATTTTTACTGAAAACCGTTAATAATATTAATTATTTTTAAAATTTTATTCGACAATGCGACCGCACGTACGTGAGATCCAGTCGTGCAATTTATTTTCATAAACATTCTTGAAGCTTTTTTTCGAAAAAATAAGCTACTTAACGTTTATATGGTCCGTTAATTTTTGAGCTAAAAAAAATATTTTAAAAAGTCTTCTGTAGAAAGTCAAAATAACACTGTGTATTAAATTTGAAGACCAACTGCTTAGGTTGTAGTCCATAATGTACATACGTACAGACAGATATACAGACAAACAAACAGACAGACGGTCTGACAAACAGACAGAATTTTACCAGTAAATCAAATATGTTTCTGTATCATCGTAATGTCATGTTTGATTGTTATCTCAAAATTTTTAATCTGCACGAATGCATAACTTGCATTATAGTACCTATAATCGCAAGTAAAAAACGTTATATGAAAAGTACCGTTAATAGACTTTTCCCGTAAATTTGGTTCTGATCAAATGATAGCCGATACCAACAAAAAAAACTCGATTTTCCTAAACGGTGATATGGCAGGGGCCGTATCAACTTTTCTTTTAATTAAAAAGAGTTTTTGATGTTATATTTATCGGATATGATATTTCTTAGTGTTTGCCCAATAAGTTTGTCGAGTTGGTAACAAGGGACATTAGTAGTGGAAGATATCGGTCTGAGTGAGATGCAGATTACTTTTGTGAATTTTTGGTAGTCCATATATTCTTGGTGCCGATGCTGTTGAAACATATTATGCTTGTAGAAAGTAATATTGTTTCTTTCGACGTCGTCTCACTGTTCAAACCCATCTAGCAATTAAAATCATAATGAAAAAATGGGATCAATTACAGCATTATACTAAAATATCCAAACAACAATTCTTGAAGAACTTAGAGTTTTGTTTAAGAGATAACAATTATTTCCAATACAAAAACACTTTCTATAAACAGACATTTGACATGCCTATGGGTAACCCCCTTGACAACGTTTTTGTAAAACTCCAAAAAGAAAACATTGAAATCAAATTCATTGTCAAATATGTAGATGACATATTCGCAAAAATCCATAAAGAAGACCAAGAAAGAATTTTAAGAGCACTGAACCAATATCACAACAAATTACAATAGAAAGGGAAAAAATAATCAAATACCATACTTAGACACATTACTAATTCGTATTGATAACAAAACAGTATTCAACTGGTATTCGAAACCAACATCATCTGGGCGACTTATCAACTTCAATTCTACACAGCCCCTGTCTCAAAAAATAAATACTGCAAAAAACCTCATTAACAAAATATTTGACCTTAGCGATGAACGATTTCAGGAAGAAAACACCAAAAAAAAATTTACAATATTCCAAATGAACAATTTTCCACGGAAAACACAACAAAATAAATCCACCAAAAAAATAGCAAACACAGACGACGGCAACCCTAAAATATTTACAAAAGTTCCTTTCATTCCCAACTTGACGGAAAATAAAAATCTCTTTAAAATAATAAAAGAAGAAAACAACATCACATTCGCTTCGCACACAGTTCTAACGAAACACTCAACAAACTCTTCACAAATACAAAAGTACATAACCTTCTCCTTTGCTACTCAATTGCCTTCCTAGCCCATAGAAACAGCGATTGGCAAGAGTAATTCTTCGCTTTATTTCTGACTAAATGTTGTTGTCAGATGTTATAGCGGATCCGAGGTACACAAAGTCCCTAACTACCTCAAAGTTGTACCTGTCTATTGTGATGTTTTGTCCAATCCGCCGGTGTTGTGTGTCCCTTTTTGTGGACAGCAGGTACTTCGTTTTGGCCTCATTGACTGCTAGTCCCATCTTAGCCGCTTCAGCTTCAATGCTAGCAAACGTTCCACTGACAGCTCGCCGAGTTCTGCCAATGATGTCTATGTCGTCAGCGTATGCTAGCAATTGCACAGACTTGAAAAAAATTGTCCCACTACAATTGACTCGCGAGTTTCTTATAATTTTTTCAAGTATTAAGTTGAAGAAATCGCACGATAGCGCATCACCTTGTCGGAATCCTTTTTTGACGTCAAAAGCTTCTGTGAAGTCAGAACCAACCTTGACGGAGCAGCGAGAATTCTCCATCGTCATCCTGCACAGTCGGACGAGTTTTGTGGGAATGCCAAGACCTGACATGGCTCTGTATAGCTCGTCTCTATAAATGCTATCGTACGCGGCCTTAAAATCGATAAAGAGGTGGTGGGTATCGATTTGGAATTCTTGGGTGGTTTCCAGGATCTGCCGTAGCGTGAACATTTGATCGATTGTGGACTTTCCTGGTCTGAAACCACACTGATAGGGGCCAATCAGGTTGCTGACGAAAGGTTTCAGGCGTTCACATAGTACGGCAGAGAGGATCTTGTAGGCGATATTCAGGAGACTTATTCCTCTATAGTTGGCGCAGTTTAGAGGGTCTCCTTTCTTGTGGATCGGGCAAACGATGCTGAGGTTCCATTCATCAGGCATACTTTCTTCTGACCAAAATTTAGAGATGAGTTGGTGTATGCACTCCACCAGGTCATCTCCGGCCGCTTTAAAAAGTTCGGCGGGTAATCCGTCGGGTCCAGCAGCTTTGTTGTTTTTGAGTTTAGATATTGCTATCCTTACTTCATTTTGGTCAGGTGGACGGAAGTTTTGTCTGTCATCATCCATGTTGAATGGTTCATTCTGTCTGACAGCGGGATTTTGGCCTTCATCGCCGTTTAACAGTCTGCAGAAATGGTCCTTCCATGTACTCAGCACCGACTGTGACTCTACTACGAGGTTTCCATTCCTATCTCTACAGGCTTCTGTGCGGGATTTTTTTCCTTGGCATGTTCTTTTTACCTGTTGGTAAAACTTCCGCACGTTGTTCCTGGAGTAGCATCTCTCAATATCTTCGATCGCGCGCTTCTCATGCTCTCTTTTTTTCTTTTGGAGAAGCCGGTGTTCTTCCCGTCTTTTCTGCTCGTAAAGCTCGCGAGCAGCTCTCGTCTTTCTTTGCAGCGTCGCTTTATATGCCTCTTGTTTGGCTGCATGGGCCTGCCTGCATTCGTCATCAAACCAGAGGTTTCGTGGTGGTGGTCTGGTGAAACCTAGCACATCAGTTGCGGCATCTCTGATGGCAGTGTTGCCAGTGATCTTCGGCACTTGATGCTGGCGGTACTGGATTTCTTGAGAGGTTACGGGTCGGCATAGGTTCTGGCGGTTTCTTGCGATTGCAGCTTTCCGACGTCATACTTCCTCACAGTATTGCTCCGTTGTTGTGGAGTTCGGGTTATTCGCATTCTTACCTTTGCTGCAACAAGGTAGTGATCCGAGTCGATGTTAGCTGCTAGGAAGGTGCGAACATCCAAGATACTGGAGGCGTGTCTTGCATCGATCGCAACGTGATCAATTTGATTGACGGTTCTTTGATCTGGGTGTCGCCAAGTCCCTTTGTGTATATGGAGATGAGGAAACCGTGTGCTTGCAATGGTGACGTTATGTGCCGCTGCGAAGTCAATTAGCCTAAGTCCGTTTTCAGACGTTGTGTCGTGTAGGCTATGTTTTCCGACAGTCCTACCAAAGATTTCCTCTTTACCTATTTTGGCATTAAAATCGCCTAGTACGATCTTAACGTCGTATTTAGGGCATTGCTCATAGGTTTTGTCGAGGAGCTCATAGAAGTCATCCTTGGTGGCGTCATCTTTGTACTCTTAGGGGGCATGAGCGCATATTAGGCTAATGTTGGCGAATGCCTTGATACGGATTGTCACAAGTCGCTCACTTACGTGTCGAAAGCCCAAGACTTCTTGCCTAAGTCTACCGCTTATGACGAATCCGCACCCAAATAAACGCTGTGGTCTTCTTGCGCAATCACCGTAGTACACGTCACAGTTTTTCATCCTACTTTTGCCCGGCCCATTCCATCGCACTTCCTGGATGGCAGTAATTCCTGCTCTGTAGCAGTCTAGGGCCTCCGCTAGTTGTTTGGATGCACGTGGTCTGTTAAGAGTTCTAACATTCCACGTGCAGATCCGAAGGTCGTTGTCCTTGATTCGTTTTTCCGGGTCGTCAACAGTAAATCCGTCCTTTTCCGAGGCTATTGGTCGCTTCGCAACTTTTTCTTTTTTCCGTGGCAGGGTTGTTAACCCCACGCACAACCCCCAACCTGGAGGGCCAGGTTCTTTGTTGGATTCCTTGGACAAAAGGAACCGGAGAATCCGGAGTCAGTAACCCACTTCGGGGATATGAGCGCTGCCGTTGGTCCATTAAGGGTTCATCCGCCACCATCTCTATTTCAATGCCCTGACTTGCATTGAATTGTCCTAATGACCTTATCTCCAAATACGCCGAAGTAGCTCATTAGGGTGTCTGCTTCGTTGACTGTTGACGCCACCGTTGGTCCAATTGGTTGGGCTCATCCGCCGTACGTCCTCTTTCTGAGGGGCTCGTGCAAGACTTCTGCGAATCGATCAGAACAGTCATTAAAGCAGAGCATTATAGTGTTGCTATTTTTTCTGTGTTCAACACTCGCGCTTATAAGTTTAGCAGGAATGTCCGGATGGACAGACCAGTACCCGGTGGTTACCGCGGGGAGGTAAAATAAGCACAATTGATGTGTACGATATAGTTGCAGCGACTGTGCATCACCAGTTTGGTGCCTTTCAGTGCCTACCCTATTCATACAGCACCCAACCACCAAATTGAAATGGCAAGGGTAAACCTCGCCGGGGAAACTATTCCAAATTCGTGTTGTTCGGCTAAAAAAAGAATCCCTATATTCCACGGTACGTCCGAAATTGGGTTCAAGGGTGAACTGATGGGCATTTCTTGCGAGACGAGTATTACGAGAGAAACTTTTAAGGGGAGGAATGCAGCTGGCTACTTCAAGTGAACATTTTTTATAAAAGAAACGATAAAATAAGGAAAGACATGAAACATTGCGTCGGTGTTTGAGAGGGGCAATTGTTTCAGCGGCAGTTCTATTTCCTATCAATCTTAACGCTCGATTTTGTATTCTATCAAGCAGGTGGAGCGATATTTGCGAAGCACCTGCCCAGAGGTGGGAGTTATACTCGAGTTTAGGGCGTATAAACGCTTTATAGATTGTAGGCAGATCAGATGGGGAAAAATACTTCTTACACCGATACAGAAAACCTAAGCACTTAGCAGCATTCTTAGCAATCTTAAATATATGATCGTTTCAACGGAGGTCGTCGTTGACACACGTACCGAGTACTGATAGCTTTTCGGTTTCTTCGATGTAAGTGCCACTCATGGACAATGGCATTGGGGGTATGTTAAGCTTTAACGACAGAAGACAGCATTGAGTTTCTAATGATCCGAGGTACTGCCTCTGGCGAGGAACAGACAAAGCGTCCAAGAGTACAATTTGTCTCAATAAAGTGCATCTTTATTTTTAGACCTAACGATGATCAATGCGGTATCCATTTCCTTCCAGAACATCTATTTATATATCAAGTTCTTTATAATTTGAATTTTTGTGAACGAATAAAAGAACATAGAACGCTTTAACTTACCTTCCCACCTCCTTGCAAATTCGCAATAAAAAACAACTAGATTTTAAACAAAATATTTAAGTTTATTCAGTTAACTTATTTTCTTTCTTTAAAAAAATCACCCCGTCGCATGATTACCGTTGCATTCCATCTCTAAATGTGTTTTATACTGTGACTCTGTCAGCAACCCAGCTTTGAGTTCATCACAATGTTCAGGCTTTGGTAAGACTATTGCAAGGTATCCGTCTCCAATTTTTCTCATCAACTCTGGGTTCTTAACAATTCTAGGGTTCACTTCAATCAGTTTCCCCCTAATGCAACTCGGTACTTTATAGGTTTGCCCACCGATTTCAGTTAAAATAGCCAGCGTCGAATCATGCTGTAGGGCCATGCCGCCTTTTTTTCCTTTGCCACTAACTTGGTTCTGGCTGCGGTCCATGTTTCCGATGTTAAATGAAATCCCATCGATGCCATTTTTCAACGCGGAATGCTCTGGGGCAAGACAGATTAGGCAAACCCGATTGGAATGGAAAAGCACGAGGTACGGCTCCTTTTTCAGTCCCGGCTTCAGGTAATAATAGCGTGTATAAAATCGATCTACAATCGACGGGTGTGTTTCAACATAATCTTCAGTGATCGAAGGAACTGGAAGACCACATATCTCTTCTTCTTCTTGTTGGAAATAGTATTTAGCCAAGGGATCCATTTCGTTTGTGCTAATAAAAATGCTTTGCTTTACATAAAGGGATTTCCTGGTTGTTGCATTTTCTCTCGCATGATCTTTTGCTGTTCGATGGCTTTGGCACGATTTGCTGCCGATCTATTTATGCGTTCCTGTTTCAAGCACTTTACCAAAAGGTGGTCCAATTCGTTGCAATAGCCAAGAAAACGACCAAGTTTGTTCTGCAAGGGAAGGATGAATGATACAAGTTAAAAGACACAAAAGAATGTTCTTACCTCTGCGTGACACCTTTGTAGTTCGTTTATAATTTTATTACATTCGGGAGTGTGCAAATGCTGTGATAAATCTGTGTGCATTTTCCAAGGAGGAAAAAGAATTTTATATCAAAATTTAAAATTTCAGAAAA
This sequence comes from Platycheirus rosarum, assembly GCA_963971375.1. NCBI lineage: Eukaryota > Metazoa > Arthropoda > Insecta > Diptera > Syrphidae > Platycheirus > Platycheirus rosarum. Next base: position 116,494,391 of record OZ020509.1, on the reverse strand, counting down.
TACAACACGATACCCGACCCGACGTAATATAATAGGTACGTTCACAACACGAGAGCAAACTTCACAAGTCATTTTGACAGCGGTCGAAAAGGAGGGAATAAGGTTTGTTCATTGCGAAAGCTTATTTTTAGTCAATTTAGTTCAGAGCGATGACAACATTAGGCGTTTTTCGCCTATGTTGCCAATCCATTATGTTTTTCGCCAATAAATAAAATTATGAGTGACAAATCATTTAAAAACAAATAAAAATTGAACTTACGTGAGTTAATTTTAATCTTGGTACTTTTTTAAGCTGTTATTCGTTTAAAAAAGCAATAAATTTAATCAAGATAAAGTTTGTTCTTAACAAAAATGTACTGTTTATATAGAAATTATAGACGAAAAGTGTATTAAAAATTACCAAAAACTATTATTGTGTCTATTTCGATGCAAACGTCAAAAATTAGACAGGGGATCAAATTTAGCCAGCATTTTAGCATTTTAAAGCAATTGACACACAGTCTAAGGTGCAAGGTGGACCATATGACAGCTCGCTCAGTGCTCAAGTGTGTTCCTTAATTAAATCGGAGAGCTCCGATCCGTAATGGACTCGCTCAGGCTCTACTCCGTGCTCTGCTCAGAGCTTAAAAAGAAAAACGCCTTTTAATTGCAGAATACTTAAAAGACTTGATTGATTTGACGTTCTTCAATTTCTTATGAGATTTCAAAGTGATGCTTTAAACACAATTACGCTTTAGCTTCGTTTGAAAAATATTTTTTAAGTTTCTGTTTACTCAAACCTGTTAAGGAACACACCTATTTGAAACACAGTTCAATAACATCCACTTTATGGATCTTAGGTTGGATCTAGTTTCTAGACAATTGACATTTCTTTTGAAAATACATAACGCGTGGAAACGACGAGGAGTTGTTATTTCCAGTTTAAATAATTTTAAATATATTTTAATCCTAAGCTAAGTCATGTCAGCGAATAAAAAGAAGAATATCGAACCAATGGAACAAGATTCCAGCAGTGACTCTGAAACTGAATCGGACAATGATGGCCCTCATCCAGACGCATACACCGGCAATGAGGTAAAAACTATTTCAAAGAATTTCGCAATCCGAAGATTTTTTTTTATTTTAATCGTCATTTACCAGGAAATACAAGTTGATTTCGAAGGAAGAAGTCCTACAGACACTGATTTCCATGGACTCACTCAGCTTTTTCATCAGCTCTTCCTTAAAGCACACATCAATGTGAATGAAATGGCTGAGATCGTAATTGGTATGAGCACTAAGTAATGCAGACCTTATACGTTACTGAACAAAATTCCTTCTGCATGTTTCAGCACAAAACTACGTCGGCAGTGTTATTTTCCAAAGCGAAATCGAAGGCGAAGAGGATGACCCCGAAGACGAGGACATGTACGATTCGAATATGATCTTCGGTATTACCACAGCCATCAATATGACTGCGAAAAAAGATATGCAATGCATCGAACAACTGCGTTCGTATATCATATCAAAAGCTGAAAAGCATGCAACTGATGCCACACTTCTCCATCTGCGTGATGTTTTGGCCAACGAAGCGAGGCCAGTGGGTTTTTTGATTAATGAACGCTTCATCAACATACCCCCACAAATCTCTGTACCTCTACTAGAAAACTTGTACAAGGAAATCAAACAAGCAGTCCAAAAGAAGATGCCTTTCGGGTTTGTGTACTTTGTGATGATTATTAAGTTTCATCGCCGCGAAGCAAAGAAGAACAAGCCAGTGGAAGATGTATACACTAATGCCGAAGAAGAAGTCATTGCCAAAGAGGCGTTGCAGAGCTTCGAGTTTTCTGTTGCTGGTGAATGTGATAGCGGCATGTCAGGGGATTGGTTGGAGGGTGACGAAACAATGACTCCTTACAGGAAAGTAGTATTGTTTGATGCGACAAAGTTGCCGCATTTAATAACCGCAATACAGACTTTTATCGACAATGAATAAGAAAGTTGCTTATTTTTTATTTGTAAGACTAGATTACTATAATTAAATATTTTTAATTATTATCTCAAATCTTCTATAACAAAAGAAATATATATATTTTTGTTTATTAATCGGATTAGTTATCAGTAGACATATTTAATCCGAAATAACTAGGATTTTGTTATGGGAAATTATATCCAGTTTTGTAGCATAATTTTAGGATATTTTGGCTGTCGACAGTCATAGAGATGAAACTAAAGTTAATGCAATCGATATCGATATACATAGATACACACAAATAAATCTTTTAGTTTCAAAGGTAAAATGGGTGAAAACTCAAAAACAAATCCATAAACGATACTTTAGGTTTGTTGCACATCCTCCCCAAAACCATGGAAAAACATAAGAAAAAAGAACTGCGACCCGTACCGACCACGCCCTGCAAACCCTGAAATTTTATTTTGTGTATGTGGATGCGTGTGAGAAGCAGCCAATCAGCCATACGTTTTGTGCCCCCAAAAATGCAAACGTATTAGTATTCGTTAAGAAATGTACAGGGACCGGTAAATACATGTTGCTGACGGTGAATATTTCATTTTTATATTTAAATTATTTAAAATTTTGCTAGCTGCTCATTTTAGTCCAAGTTTATTTGGAACCAACCTACGATGCCGTTTTGGACTTTGACGTTACGTTTGGCAATTTATATACAATTTACAAAACCGCTGGCGCTGGTCGGACAGACTTTTTCTTGTCGGTTTGGCGATAAAATGGCCACTTCCGGTTGCGTTTTTGTTGTTGGTTTACATACATCATTAAGATCGAGTCAATGAACAAATGGGCTATCAAATGAAAGATTAGACCGTCTACATTAAGAATCTGCTTGTCGATCAAGTTTAACATGGGCCAAACATGCGACCGACAGCTTTTTTCAGGGTGCTATTTTTTTACAACAATACATCTTTCAGTTAGAATGATTTTTTTTTTCGAAATTTGTTCTATAACACAGAAAGTCATTTATATATCAATAAATATTGTATTTCAAAATTTTCAAAATTTTTTTTCGATTTTTTTTAAATTTTCTAAAAAAAAATGGTTTTCGAAATTGGATTGAATTTTTTTTTAAATAATTTTCCCAGGTGAAAACTTCGGATTTTCTTATAATGACACTGAAAAAAAAAAAATTTAATGTTTTTTTGAAATTTTTTTCAAAAAAAAAACTGGTCGAATGATTTTCAATATTTATTTCTTCAATAGACATTTAGTTTTACAATTTTATTGCATACTTAGTTTTTCCGAGAAAACTCTTAAACTAATTAAAGAATTTTAGAAAAAAAAATTATTTTTTTATTTTAATATATTCATACATACATATGCAGCCACTAAGCAATTATCTAGCATAAGAACAAGTTCATGCGACCCAGCCGTGCATTTTATTAAATTTTATTCGACGATATGACCGCACATATGAGCAAGTACGTGCGATTTATTTTTTTATTTTTTTGATGTCTTATTTGCAAATTTGTGTTTCCTCCATTGGTTTCTCTATTGGAGATTTTATATTTATTTTGACTGCAGATCTTTAGACGTCCTTGAAAATTCATTTCGGAATGAACACACAGCATGTAAAACGTAAAGTCCAAGCAGAACCGTAGTCGTTTTTCAGGCATAAAGTCTACGCTAATATCCCGCAGTACATAAATTAAAAATATCTCATGTGAAATGTACGATATACCTATTTATCCATCGTTCGGCATAATTGACGACATAAAGATGATATACCAAAATAAAACGCATAGGCGAAGAGCACAACTAAAACATGAAATAAAAAAGACTTATTTTATTGTTGTTGTTTTATTGGTCTAAACATGTTTTATCTCTCATTTTTCTATATATCTCTCTCTATTCGACTAAAACAACGATAAACATCAAGGCTGATTTTATTTTTTTTTCAAAATGGACACATCCGGTAAAAAACAAACAAATGTCAATTAGAAATCGGTAGAAATAGTTTTGTTTCCTCTTTTATATTTTTATGAATAAAAATAAGTTAGATATATTTTTTATAAATTATATTATCTTACTTTTCGGGATCCTAAGATCTTATATGCCTTTTTCGGTTTATATACAAATTTATTTATATTTAAACATTGTTCATCTAAGATAATAATTATTAAAAAAAAGGAATCTACAAATATTTTGACAATTTCTGTATTTTCACGATAAACTTACAAACTATTAGGGGCTTGTTTTTTTCTTTTCTTTAATTAACAGAACACAGTGCAAGACGTTTGCATGAAACAAGGTTAAAATTAATTAAAATTAAATGCGTTGAATGATAATTATAATATTAAAAATAAATAGAATTATTTTTTTGTTTGATCGTGGGTTATTTATTTTCGACAGGTAGTGATTATAGCGGCAAATATTAAATAAAAAACAAAAGAATTATTTTAATGCAGAAAAAAATTATAAAAGTTGTATTTTTTTAAAAGAAAAAAAATTGCGGATGAAATTATATTTAATTTTTTAACACAAAACTATTATTGTTTGCCACTCGAAATTTGGGCAGATATCATTTTGTATTTCATTGATGCGCATAAAGTATTTTTTCTCTCTTTCTTTTAAATGATGGCGTCCTTTACACTCCACCATTTTGTGTTTTAAATACCGTTTTTTGTTTTTTTTTTAAGAAACAGTTACGAATAAAAGAAAACTCTTGCAAAGCATCAAAAAAAAATAAGTATTGGTTATAGTTGTGTTTGATTAACGTAGTTCGATAGATTTAACAGTTACCGCTACAAGCTCGCTCAACTTTTACTCTTTTGCTTTTCTAAGCTTGTCAGAGCTGCTTCGGCCATTTTCTTGTATTTACCAGCGAGTTCGGGTAAATCGTAAGCAATGGCCACGTCCAGTTTCGCAATCGGACAGCCACGGAAGTAGGTGCATGTTTCCGAGAGCTTTTTGAATTCATAAAGTGGATTCAAATGGAAGAAGTCACGATATACCTCTGGATCTGGCAGATCGTAGCGCGAGATATTTGTCAAAGTTGACAAGCCCTCATAGATGTGATAGTTCTGTGGATGGTCGATAATGTCATCAGCAATTCGTTTCTTGTTGCCAAATAGAGTTTTGTGGTTGAAATAGGTTGTCAGGTAGCAGTCAACCATCTTAGCGTGGTTTCGAACACGGACCTAGGAAATCAAAGGCAAACAATAAGAATTATAGGAAGCTTACACCAAGTCTTTATTAACTTACAGCAAAACGTCGAGCACTTGAGATCTTGTGTTCGATCCTTTTGTCAATCGCAGTTCGCATATTACGTAGGAATGCTCGCTCCTGAGCTTGCAGTAGACGTGCTGGAGATCCGACTTCATAAGGATGCGACCATAGAGATGTTGTGTACATTAGTGGTGGTTGCGCAGATGACATTAATGGAGAAATATTCCAGATAAGAGCACTTTGAACGCGCAACAGCTCTTCGGGTTTCACAGTATCGGCTTTGTTCAAAACGATGCGTGTTTGATATTCACGGCCTTTGAGTTGATCGAGAATAGCCTCGGTTTCGGGGCCAACGTCAAGCTTAGCTGGGTCGTAGACCAAAAATATGATATCCGCCCGATCAATAAACCACTGGCAGGCATCATTGAATGGAAAGAGACGAGAGACTTGCTTGCGGACCTCTAGAATACCGGGAATTTCAACTATGTTAACCTAAAATGTAAAATATATTAATTAATACATTAATTAAACAAATTTTTTTGACGAAGGAAATAAGGAAAATATACAATGTAGCGTAGCTTTGTTCCGCAAAATCCAAATTGATTGCATACTTTAAGGACATGTTGGATAGAGATGAGAGAAAACTCTGAACCGATATTATTGGAACTCGAAACATCGAAAACATTCAGATGCCAAATAAAGTTCAATTAAAAAATGTTCCTGAAAAATATATAAATGCACATAGCTCCCTGTATTTTTGGAGCTCACAAGTCACAACTCAAGCAAAGGATTGGCCAAAGAGTCATGATTCTTGCCAACTATTTTAATCGGAAAAAGATTTAAAATTGTCTTATTGTTCTTATTCCAACTTGTTGTTAATGCCAATGTTACACATCTTAGATATATTTTGCAAGGATTAATCGCAAAACATTTATAACGAGGGCTAGGGTGCGCGCCCTAAAAAAAATACAAATTTCGCATGTTCAATTAATCAGTTCTTAACCCCACCAATTATTTTATTTTTCTAACCTAATTTCTTTATTAAAAGCATGTACATATATAACTGTTGATAAACAGACAAAAAAATACTCATTCTAAATATAGGACGCCTAAGGTGATGGTAACAAAGCACTAATTTGCAACAAGCGCCAACTACCCCAGCCAAATGTTGCACTAAACAAATCAGTTCCGAATATGATTAATGAATATCCAACATGAGTTGTTGTACGGCTTTTAAAAATACATAATTTGATTTTTCCCAACCCCTATATTTAAAATAAAAATACACATAAAGCTAGAAAAATAGAACTTTGAGAGTGCAAAGTTTTCCCAATTTTTGGTCTATTTTAGGAAATGCCAAAATTATGTGTGTTTCATCTGACGCAGCCGCTGCGCTGTTTGCCTTATATTTGATCTGTCACTGTCACTATATTTCATAATATTCTTAGACTTACCTTTTCGAGCAGTTTGCTTGGTAATTTCAATCCACGTAGACGATCTTCGAGACCTTGACCGAATTTTTGTAGGCCAGAGAATGTGTAGTCAGCAGCCAATTGTGTTCCGTCAAGGACTTCAGTCTCATTGCCCCAAGTGAGAATGTTAAAGTAAGCTGGAGATGGTTCAGCACCTAAAATAGTTTTGTGAATTATTATAAATAACGTATTACAATGTTAAAACGAGGTATTTAAGACAATAATAGACGTTATCAGAAAGAATAAGATGAAATAAGTTTGTCGACTGCAATATTGACATATGTCACTGACAGGTTAATATCGATAACGCAATCAACACAGAAACATTGTAAACTGTCAAATGCCAAAATGTTCAATTGTCGCTGCGTTGATCGATAACAATAGAATTATAACATGAAAACGATTACTGAAAATAGTCCTATGTAGTTATGTGCTTGACGTGTGGTGGTTAATTTGTCGGTGTCGACATGTCATCATCAAAAGAAGTACATTCATACTGTGTAGTAGGTATTGTAGTCTCTTTTTCTTTGTGGGAAAATTGAGTTTTTTGAAATCTTGTAGTACTTTCTAAAGGCCTTAATAAAAAAAATTGAAATTCAACAGAAAAAAAAAAATAATTTCCTGTTCATGTGTTTAAGTCTTAAAGTATTTATTGAAAGTGAATTTTTTTAATTAATCGATGGAAGTTGTAGATTACATATAACTATATAAACTTTTATTTGACTTTGGGATACATTATATTGGGGATTACTCAGGCTTGAAATCCGAAAGATATTGGCCACGTGTACCGACTTTTGTTAACTAACATTTAGTCAAAGTGAATCCATTGAAAGACAAGCTGACACCAATCCATTTTAAAGGAGAGACTGTAAATTGAAAGATATCTTGAATCACTTTTTGACTATATATCACCTTTTTTTTATAAAGGGACAATTTGTTGAATGTAGAGCACATTTGACCAATCATACTGACATTAAGTTTATCAATTGAACTCCAGGATTGTACTTGTTACTGCCCAAAAATAAATTCAAAGTCTATCTGTCAAAAAAGTAGCAACAAAATGTCATTTTAAACTGTCAAACTGAAAACTTAAGACAAATTTTCATTGAAATTATACATAAATCATACCTGTTCTCAATGAATTCGGTGTATATTCGTTGCCAGTAAGATAGTTAATAATTGATGATTTGCCGCCACTCCATGGTCCCATAAAGAGAATCATTGGTTTGGAGAAAATTTCTGGATCTCCAAAATGGCGATTACTGAGATCACGATACTTGTAAAGTGTTTCCAATGGCTTAATTGCATTTTCATAGATACGTTTAATGTCACGAAGGATAATTTCGGCAACACGATCGACAGCCTTTTCCTTTGCTTCGAAGTCATCATCAAGCTGAAGCAGCTCAGTAATATGGTTCCGGCTTCGGAGATTCTCAGGTATTTCTCCTTCCTAAAATCAAGAAAAATCCAGAAATCAAGAGGCAAAATAAACGCAGACACAAACAATTTGTTTTCTTACCCAAAGCAATTCATCCTCAGGTTTAGTTTCCTCTTCTTCGGAATCCTTTGCTTCGTCACCCTCACCACTATCGGCACTTTTTTCAGGCTTGCTTTCTTCTTCTCCACTTTCCTTTGCTTCAGCAGCAGGTGCAGCTTCCTTACTATCACCGTCATCTTCCTCAGCTTTGCTGTCTTCTTTGCTTACTTCACCATCGTCAGCATCAGTTTTATCTTCTTCTTTGCTTTCAGTTTCGGACTTTTCTTTACTAGCTTCATCTTCAGCTTTGCTATCATCACTCTTAGCTTCGTCTTCGGTACTATCTACACCGTCATCAGCCTTGTCGTCTTCCTTACTCTCAGCAGGTGCTTCTTCTATACTATCCTTGCCATCATCTTCATCGGCTTCCTTTGATTCCTTGCCTTCATCATCAGCTACAGCATCTTCTTTGGAATCTTTTCCGTCATCATCTGGAGTGCTGTCTTCAGGTGAAGCTTCATCGGTGCTTCGTTTCGCCCTTGAAATTGCATCTTCTTCAGCTTCCTCTACGCTTTCATCTGCTTTCTCAGTCTCACCCTTAATGCCATCAGCTGCTTCAACGGAATCAGCTTTGTCCTCATCAGTTTGTTGTTCCTGGCTGTCTTTTGCAGGTTCTTCTTCCTGAGAAGTTGCTTCTTCAGACTTTACATCATCATCATCATTTGTAGAGCCCTCTTTCGATGAGGCTTCTTCTTTTTCCTCTTCTGATGGCTTATCATCTGCTTGTTCTTCTGACTTTGTATCATCGTCGTGAGCTTCTTCAGACTTCTTCTCATCCTCAGTTTCACCATCGTCTTTGTCGTCAGCTGCTGATGTCTCTTCAGCCGATGGCTCTTGATTGGCATCTTCTGCAGACTTTGCGCTTTCTTCAGACTCTCCATCGGTTATTTCTATTGTTTCCAATTGATCCTTGGGTTCTTCTGTACTATTGTCTTTTCCATCATCAGCATCTTCCTTGTTGTCCTCCTTATCACTGTCGTTATCATCCTGTTCTGATTCAGCTGGCGCGCCTGCATCGTCCGCTTGTGGCTGCTCAACTGAATCGTCGTTCTCATCAAGTTCGGGTTCTTTACTCGTTGTGTCCTCGCCGGAAGTTGCTTCCGGGCTAGCAACACTATTATTATCGGTATCTATACTTTCGGTAAAAAAAAAACAATTTATTATTAAAGTATCTTTAATTTAGCAAATTACAAAACAATAAACAATTTTTATTTTATATGAATTTATATAAAAAAATAAGAAAGTTTTATGGCTTCATGGAATTTCGGTAGCCAAGCCGTATCTGTGTCTGGACAATTAATTTTCGAATAATTTATTTAAAGATATTTTCGTTTTTGATCAAATGTTCTTGAGCATACGTTTTACTGCCAAACTTCACGTATGCTCATTCATATATACATATAATGACGAAAGCAGATTAAAATTGTAAAACATAAGGATTATTTACTTAAGAATTCTAAAAATATGTTTTTTAGATTAAATAAAAAATGCCATTGAGAGTGAATGTCAAAAACATGCCAACGAAAAGGCAAGCAATTTTTTTATTTGTAGACCATTAACGTTTCTGACGTGGAAATGTGGGGTTTTTTTGGAACCATCCCAATGACAAAATTTGATTGTTTTGCTTTCGTTTAAATAATCTAATGCATACAGACGTAACAACTACATACGTAAAGTGCTAAATAAATATATTTTTGGAATAGATACATTTTTTTAAGGTGAGTGCTAGATATTTTTCATAGAAGAAAATTGATTGGGGAATACATTTAAGAGGTGCCAAACATAAAGATTTACCAAAGTCTTGAATTTAAAGTCCACAGTATTGGCTTAGTTAGTAAAATAAACACAATTTCTATTCGCAGATAAGTTGTTGTTGTCTTTAAGGGCCAAATCCGTAGAATCCGTTGCATCTGTTGCGGCAACGGATTCATTGACGTTGCCGAATACAACAGAAAGAGGTGACCCAATGAATCCGGAGCGATATTTTGAAAGCTTAGATTCGTATGCAACAGGCAACACGAAATATCAGTAAGAGTGATTTTTTAACTGTTATTCAGTAGTAAGTTTGGTTATGCTTGTAATTTTGTACTTTATTAAATCGGGCATTGAAGTATTTTGACCCATTAACAGACAGTTCTCAGAGCATTGATTTTTCTTAATAAAAAAAGAAGTTAAAATTTGTGAGTAGTATAAGAAATTAGAAGAAAAAGAAATTGGCTGATTTTATAGAATAATTTTGTGTGAAAAACATGTTTTTGGGGGTTAAATTGAGTGTAATCCTAACACTAAGCTGATCTTCCACAGAAAAGTTGACGTCATTTTAAAGCTGTAATGTTTTATAAATGGAAATTGATATTAGGAAAAGACCCCCCCCCCCCCCCCGCGGTGGTGTAACTATAACGAACATAACGAACATGTCATTAAGTTCTCGAAATCGCATGTATGAGAGCGATTCATAATGGAATACTTAATGCATAATACTACGTTTCCACCTGACGATGAACAGACATTATCTTAAATCTTCTCCAAACCTCCTCGAAGTCACTAGGTTTTCATTACAAATTTTAATCTAATCAGATCGAGGTTTCAAATTAATTTACTCGTAATCTACTCAAAAGTTATATGCTGAACGCACTCACTTCCAATTTCCCAATTAATTTGACAATCATAGAAAAATAGTTAATACACATATCTACGTCACACGCAAAGTCAGCATAGCTGGTTTTCGTTTCAGAATTATGGTAAATAGTCAAATATCTCTGTTATTCAAGTAGAAACACCACTAGGTTATTTTTAAGCTTACTAGAATGAAATCTACGCAAAAGTAATATGCTGAACACACTTACTTTCCATTTTCCAATTACTTTGACATTAAAAAAAAACATAATACACAGAAATACCAGAAGGCCGTTCTTTTATTAACTATTGTTGTTATGTCAAACATTTTGGTTAAAGTGTCTTTGTTAGACTTTGTTGGGATTGTTACGATTTCATTTTGAAAATTTTTTTAGACAATGTTCACCTGGCAAACAAATACTTTAAAAAAAGTACTTCTCCAAATAAATAGATACATAATAAAATATGCCATCGAAAATAATTCTGTTTGCATTAGAACATGTTTTTAATCATTGTAAATCTATTTTAATTTTTAAACACCACCAAAACAAAACAAAAATTGTTTTGAATTTTGATTTGAATTCTAAACTAACTTTGACTTTGACAGATCAACAATCTCAATTCAAATCAATTAGAAGTATAGAACTTTAAGTTGGCAACGCTATCTTAACTGGCGGCCATTTTGTCAGCTGTCAAATGATTTATTTTTAGTTTGGTTTGGCATTTCAATATGAATAAACTGACGCCTGAACAACGCTTCCAAATTGTGCAAATTTATTTTGAAAATCATGGTTCTGTTCGAAATACGTATCGCGCACTACGTCCATTTTACGGTCAACATAATATAATAAAACAAAATAAGATTGTCGTTGACCCCAATTTTCATAAGCGAATTTTGTTTAGCCATGAAGCTCACTTTTCGTTGTATGGGTACGTCAATAAACAAACACCCTTTACACCCTTTAGTTACAAATCGTAAGTCGTTCGTTACTACATATTTGTCACTTTAATAATGCATTTTGGAACGATGTTCTTACGTCAAATAGTAACCAATCGTAACTATTTGGTATTTGGAATGACAAATAGTTAACAATTGTCAACGAAAGCTTATAAAAGAACGCACTCCACTTGCAGGGCACGGACTTAAAATAAAAACTTTTAAAATTGAAAACAATAAATAAAAAAACAACAAAAAGAACAAATTTGTAGCAAATTTGAGCAAATGTACGACGTTTTAAAAGAATTTTTTACCTATCGGTTTAACTATCCTGACAATTTCCATTCTTTTTTATAGAAACTCTTTTATTAAAACAAAATTTGCAAAATTATAACAAAATCAAGAAAAAATACCTATCCAATACCACTTTTCAACTATTAAAGCAGAAAGGCCTAGAACCCCGAACATAAGCAATGTAGCTGGCGATGACGATGAAAACCAAAACAATTAAAAAAAAAGCTGAACTATCAAAAATGTAAGGAAAACAAGTCCCGATGACTCAATTTATTGACGCCATGCGATCGTCATTGCTAAAAATGACTAGTGTCATCGCAGTTTCAGCTAAACATCAACGAACAGCTGTTTGGAAGTGGTCACGTCGTGTGGTAGTTATTGTTTTGCATGTCATCGCGCTGACACCGAGACACCAAAGTCACGCTGACAGACTTTGACGGTTATCCCACTTTTCCACAACAATGACAGACTTAGGTCGTTCATGTGATAGTCACTGTAGCAAGCGATGACACGATGACATGTCAGTGCACTGAAAGCGGCATGATCTATTTTATTGTGACGTCAGAACCATTACAATGACCGTCTAATTCTAGCTTTATTCTGGATTTTTTTGTCTTTTGTGATGTCAAATGTCATCATTTTAAGTCTAGTTGTAATAGATGTAATTTTTAATATAAAGTTTTACAAAAGACAACAAGAAAATTATCTATAAATATCAAATGTGGTTGCTTAATAAACTTAGTCAAAAACAGTAGGAAAGGCTTGAAAAAAAATGTATAGTTGTACTTTCAGTTAAAAAATCTTGACTGTGTTTTTTTTGTATTCCGGAATCAGCATATAGAAATCTCCGATCTGGGATGCCAAATAAAGGAATTGCAAAAGCATTTTCAATTCTGAAGTTTCTGTTTCATTGTATTTGTAAAACGTCAAATGCGATTCAAATAAATTTGTTTTGAATTTCAATTATTTGACACATGGATTGTGTCCTATTTGCAATGCAAAAAATAGAAACTATACATACATATATATGTACATATTTCTATTTCAATTATGTATATTCTTTTTCAATTTATTTGTTGTTTTTTCTTAGAATTTGTTTTTATTTTGTTATTTTCTCTCTCAAAATTCATAATGATCACAATTTCATACGTTTAATAAAAAAATGTCGTGAAACGATTTTGAAGGTTAAGCTGTGTCTATGTGTGATTATTGTTTTGAATCCTACGAAACCATAATCGATTTTCTCTTCCTTTTAGAACAAAAACTGTCATTCAGTGCCAAACAAACAATATTCAATAAGCATTCGGAATGCTTCCGGACTGTTCTGGACGACAAAAAAAAAACAATGAATAGAAAACCGTAGTTGACATTTTTCAGTCTTCATTTGCTTAAAAAACTGTCAAAAATACAGATTTTGTTGTTCAATAAACACACGTACCTTTTTCATGTGGATCACCTGTCTTAAGTTCGTTTATAGCCTTCTCGATGTATGGACGACATTCGGACTCACTAGGACCGACATCTGCGCTGGCAAAGATATCTGAAATAGTAAAAAAAAAGTTTGTTAGACATTTTGGTCATTTCCCAAAGTTTTAAGATTCCTGGGTGCTGTTGCAGTGATGACGCTGACGTTCATTAAACCATAAAATATATATTTTTTTTCATTTGTTTACCATAAGGAAAATAATCAAAGGTCAATTTGTTTCTTAATACCGATAACACTTTGAGAAGCACAAGCAATATTGCTCCTTTCTGCTCACGAGACAGTTGATGACACTAATTTGTAGATATTTTGAACTATTTAGAGCTTTTTGTTCACCGCATTTCTATAATTGTGAACGAACTTTAATTTTTGTTTTGGCAAATTGCCTTATTTTTTTTTGTTCATTGGTTAATTTAAATTTAAGGTCATTATAATGAAACACACAGTTTTTATTATAAGTAATCGCTTTTAGATTTTTCTATAATTAATATTTTTTTTTAAGAAAATAATATTTTAAGTTTTGTGGAAGACAAGTTATTGTTTTATTTATGTTGGATTAATTTTTTTTTATTTTATGATTTGAATTTTAGAAAAAAACATACATTTTGTTGGAAATAATAATCGCCAAAGAAAACCTTCAAATAAATTTGTATATACATATTGTAAGATTTCTGAAATCTTGAGAAAAGTTTATAAATTTAGTTTAAAGAAGACGTTTTGAGGTTTTCTGAGAAGATATTACCATTTTTTTTTTACTAAAAACTAACACATGCCTCTATGATTAGCCTTCGATTGTAGAAAGAGGCTTGCTATAAGCTTACTATGTAATTCAAAGAATCTAATAAAAAAAAGATTTCTCCATTATAATAGATTTAAAATTTATCTTTAATTTGTTTAGATATTTATTCTTTATCCACACTTCACGAATACGAACCAATTCAATATTTGCTTCCCATTACGGTTTGCCCTCTATCCAAAATTCCTAACAGCTAGTATACTGTGTAAGTTCATGATAAGGGTGTTTGTAAAGGGTGTTTTGTTAGGTGTATAGAACTTTAAGTTGGCAACACTATTTTAACTGGCGGCCATTTTGTCACTGTCAAGTGATTTATTTTTAGTTTGCTTTGGCATTTCAACATGAATAGATTGACGCCTGAACAACGCTTCTAAATTGTGCAAATTTATTTTGAAAATACGTATCGCGCACTACGTCCATTTTACGGTCAACATAATTTTCCATCACATCATTTTCCGTAACGATTGACCATTTGGAGGACAACATTCACCACGTTATTGCCGATATACGGCCACATATGTTGGAAAAAGTCATCGAAAATTGGGCCTCCAGATTAGACTTCGTCCGATGCAGCCGTGGCGGTCATATGCCAGAAATCATATTTATTTATATATAATGCCAGAAGATTATCTTTCGATTAAAGTAAATTCCATCTCGATTTAAAAAATCATCTTTGTTTCATTATATTTCAAAGTTCTATACTCTAAAAAACTCTTGAAACAGCAGCATCTAGTTGCCTTACAGACAACTAGTTAAATATTAAAAAGAAAAATAGCTTATAACTACTTTTTTTACAATGTACACATCTTTGAACGGAAAAAATTCTGGGAGGATCTAATAGAGGGACACCTTAGTTGCCCACCGGAAGAATTTTCTGATCAACTGCCGAAAAAGTAGCGATTGATTGATTGATGAGTTAAGTAGAAATGCCAAAACTAGACATAGACTTTATAGCTCGTCTCAATGACGTCACGGTTTTGAAACCAATTTTTAAATTAATTACAGTTTTTTATTTTAAGTATGTCGTAATAAAAATACATGATCGAGGGCGGAGATTACAGCTTTATTGCCACAATGATACGGACCTATCAGGTTATTAAAAATAATAACAATAAGCAGCGGAGGGACCTACAATTTATTGCCTAGTATGAATTTGAATGGCTTTTGTTTCTAAAAAGTGCATATCATAATTTTTAGAAACAAATTTTACTCCTGGAGGATTTTTCATTTTCTATATATGTAGAAAGCAAGAAGTATATTACACCAGAAAAAAGATGTCTCAAACCGGGTTTCGAACCCGGACCATTTGGCATAGTAATCCAAGACACTAATCACTAAACAACACGGCCCTAAAAATTACAAAATAAATTTTGCCATATTCTTAAAACGTACATTAATTCTATATGAATGGTATGGATACCATACATATACCTCACCTAAAAACGCAAATTTAAGGTATTCATGGTACTGGGTTTGACGGTTCTTCAATTATGGAAGTTTTTCAAACCAATCTTGTTTAATTCATAACATGTTTTATATTTTTAGAAGATTTAACTTGTTTTAGAAAATAAATTGCACGACTGGAATCCATCTACCCGTTTTCAAAATATATATTTTGAAAAAAAATTAAAAATATATTAAAAATACAAAAAAAAATAAATTCGAAAATATTTTAAAATAAAAATTGCTTAGGTTACCAACATCTTCCTAAATATCAATTTTGATTGAAATCGTAAAACCAATTTTGGAGAGAGTCGATGACAAAAAAACAATTCATTTTTCACCAAAACATAACCTACACCTACAATAGTATACTGATTTTTTTTCGTACAATTTCTTGGATCCGTTTTTGAGAAAAATAAGCTTTTACTTAACGGTTATATGACAAGTACCGTTAATATGTGAGCTTAAAAAGCTTTAAAAAAGTTCAATATACATCCGTACAGACGGACAGGCAGGCAGACAGGGAGACATACAGTATTTTGCCAGTAACTCAAATATGTTTCTCTATCATCGTAATGTCATGTCTGATTGTTAGAATTTTTTTTACGAATGAATAACTTATAGTCCCCATATATCGCAAGTAAAAATTTGAATTTTGTTCCACATACGCCCGAGTGTACGTTAGTTTTAGGTATATAGTACGAAAAAGTATGTCCGGAGTGTGGTGGCATACGCATGGGATTCGGGATTGAAAATGGCTATTTTCCAGATTTTTGTTTGGAGGGTATAATCACTTTTATTTTAATACAAACTTAGGCAAACTAAGTTTTGATTAAGAATTTTTGGGTGTCAAACGTTTCAAATGGCTCAAAACTCAACCAGACGCCCACCAAAAGAGGCAAAAAACACTGAACAATTGCATTGAAATTGTATATGTTCGTAAAGAAAGAAAATTAACATTTGCAGACATTTTTTTATTTAACATAAAAAGAGTTATGTGTATGAAATTTGCACCTTTGGAAGTAGTGTGGTTGAGTGTGGCGAAACTTCAAACGTCTGGCACCAATATTATTCGTAATATGGTGATTATTCCTGATTTTTCAACATATCGCTTTTATCGTTATACTTCCAAACCAAAAACTGTTTTTTACCTCTTTTGGTGGGCGTCTGATTAAAGGTGGCAACACTTTAAACGCCTGGCACCCAAAAGTTTTTATCACAGCGTAGTTTGCCTGAGTTTATACATGTATATATATATATATAAAAGTGTTTATACCAAACAAATATGTTGAAAATCACAATAAGATGTTTCATTTTGATAATATGTCCTAACTTCACGAATTCCATCTTTAAAGCCTTAAATCAATTGTAGAGCATTAACATAGACCTTATCTTCCACGTGGCCCCAAAGAAAAATGTCTAAAAATGTTAAATCACAAGATATTGGCGGCCAATTGTGATCACCTCTTCGAGAAATAACACGGTCAGGAAACTTTTATTGAATAATTGCGATTGTTTCGTTGCTCGTGTGGCACGTAGCGCCGTCTTTTTGAAAATAAACATCGTTCACATCAATATATTCCGGCCATAAAAAAACACTAATCCATTCACCGTAACAGTTGCACCAGCTACATTTTTGAATAAGTTAGGTCCTATAACACCGCCAGCCCAACAACCGCGAAAAACAGTAACACGTTGAGGATGGAGAGGCTTTTCAACAATTTTGTGGTGAAAATGAGCCTCATCACTGAAGATGATTTTTCGATGAAAATCCGGATCATTTTGTTGCATTTCGATTGGCTTGAGTTCTTGGGAAAAGACCTAAAGTCTTTATGTAAAATATGTTGTAATGTCGTTTGTGGAAGGCCTTATTCCAAAGATCGACAAGTAATCGACAAACCTGGGTTTTCCTTAATACTACGGGCTACAACAGCAATATTCTCAGTTGTTCTTGAGCGACGTACGCTGTTTCGATTCTTCACATCACTGACGTATCCCAATAGCTCAAATTTGTCCACCAGTTTCATTATTGCCGGCCGAGAAGTTGCTTCACGTCTACCTAAAAGTGCTCCAGTTTAGCGAACTCTGACTGCAAAATTTTGAAAATTTTCGTTGTGAATTTTAACAATTCCAATACCTAGTTGAAACATGTATCGTTCCATTTTTAGTAATGGCGTAGTTTTTACTTTTGAAATGTCAAAAGATGACAACTTCAAAATAAGTGACAACTGCCCAAATAGGGGGCTGTTTAAAATGAAACCTCTTATTGGAAAACCCGTTATTTCTTGTGGTGCATATTTCTAAAGAAGAAAGAAGATATCATATCTCGAGGATCTTATTCACTTATTTAGTTTTAGCATCTTTCATTTCGCTGAAACATTTTGGGATTCATGTAACTCTTGTTTATGCTTTCCTTTTTTTTTTAATTTTTCACATTCTTTTTTAAAACGTCTTCTTCAAAAAACTTAAAAAACAAATCTCATGTGAGGATTAACATAACACTAAAGGGGTTTTGACTGCCCTTTTAATATTTATTAAACTTAGCGGAGGCGTTAGAAAAATAATTAGAAAGGATGTGAGAGCAAGTACCGATGCACTTTTGTTTCAAAGTTCTGTATTTCAAAATGGAAGCAAAAACAGGGTCCGATAAGGTATTCCACATTCGTGTTGTACGGCTAATGAAGAATCTCTCGTGATATTTCTTAAGCCGAATAAATTTGCGTTTCCATGAAACTGGAAAGAAAATAAATTAAATGCAATTGGTCGTTAGTTTGAAGATAAAGAAGATTTGTTTTTTTTGGGCATAGCCTGTATGTATGCTAGTCGGAAAGACACCAAAATAATAGGATAGGTAGAAAAGTTTACTCCGTTTTTTGGCCAGCATTGAATTACACCTCTTTAGAACAATAGGGGTATACTATCTGGGCCAGCAGTATTTTAAGATTTTTTTTTCATAAAAATAAAGTCATTATAGTACTATTGAAACTAAACAACTTCTTAGGAAGGAAGTGCAGAGATTGGGGCTAATGGTTTGATGATTGATGAATGCAAATTATCGGGCGCGGAAGTTTCACCAATCCTTCAGAAACACGTCGCAATAAACACCACAATGAACATACTGTAAGGACGGAGAGGATTATCTGACCACCGATCCTGAAGGCATTTCGAGAGATGGGTGCTTTTGGTCCGCTTACGGAAGAAATGGAGACTCCATATCATTTAAAGAGATAGAGTTGCAGCCACATGAGTAAATACAAAAGATATTCTCTTTTATTGTACAAGAACTTATAACCCCATCGCATCGGTGAGAACCAATATCGGCAACTAGGCAATGAAATCAATCTCGAAGCATCAGATGTTGCGGAAGAGGAGCCCTGGCGACCTAAATGGTCTCGGCCAGCAATCGGGATTTAGAGAAGAACTTGTTGGATGAGTCCCGGGCCGATTCCCGATTGTTGTTCTGATGATGGTGAAGATCTTTTACAATTCTTCCGACGAAATAAATATGTATATTATTTTATTAATTGCATTAATGTGCGGCGGTTTAGCATTATCTGTTTGACGATTTTCAAAGGTATTGGCTCGTTTTATGCGTTTATGTCAAAATTGCTTGCCGAATTCTTATTTAAAGAAGATCATATATTATGTTTTCGGCGCATTTGGATTGTATGTAGGCCTTTTGGATTCCGAGATATTTATAAAACAAAAACGGAAATGGGTGCACCAATAGTATATGTTAATAAAAAGCTGTCATTGATTCTAAAATCCAAGTGGCATATGCCATGCCTATATAATATAATATTTCTAATCTGCAGCTTCATGGAAGAAAGTGGCGAGTAAATATCCCATGCATAACATAATATGTTACAATCCCTCAAATTCCACATACATGCAAATAAATATATCCTCTACACTCCTCTTAAACTTTTAACGCACATAAATAATTGATTTTCTAAATCACAAAACTATTTTGCCTTTCAAACATGTGCAATTCAAGTACAAACCTCGTTGTTGCCAAAAACCCATTTTCTTTATCAAACACACAACATAATAAAACAAAAAACTAAAACATACATACATACATAAATAAAAATAAAACAATAGTCTTGTTTTAACGACGAATTTCGACGTACAATGTATTACCTGCCTTGTTATTCGTCTAGCCAAATGAACGAAAGGTGAAAAGGCTCAATTGCCTTGATTCGTTGCATTAACTTCGCACTGCAATCTATTTCTGTTCTCAAGTAAATACTTTTTCAATGCCAATACTTCAAAAGAATGTAAACATTATACTGAAGATCGAAATGAATTTCAAAACTACTCTGCATTTTTGAGTTATGCGTTTTTCGTAAAAACAAGCTTTTCTGATATCTGTTGTTAAAAAAAATTCATAACTTTCGTTTAATTCAACGATTTTTGTTCGTATCTTATGTCTGTCGTTAAAAAAAATCATATCTTCGTTAAGATAATACCAAATCAAACAAACCGTTCGATGCCTACGTTATTATATTATCTCTTAATTTTCTTATAACACTTTAGAAACAATAAAGAAATTCAAAATTCAAAAACCAAATGTATCTATCACCACTGAAGACACTTTTAGGATTTTTTAATGTTCTACTTGACTTTTTGCTGTTTTTTAATCTATCTCGTAGGAGATTATTTAAAAGTATCTTTATTCACAGTTATTTAATTTCGTGTTCGTTCTTTTGCCATATTATTTCACAATTCTAATTTTAAATGATTACAAACACCTCTTTTGCGTTCGGACTGCTCTTTCGATGGTGTGGTGTCTCGTAGAACAGAATATTAATTTTTTTTTTGCGAAAGAACCTAACTCAAAGCTACGAATATCTATTGGATTTTTTTTTTGAGAGAGAAAAATTGCATAATAATTTTCAGCCTCTGGTATATGACAGTGCAGATGAAATTGAAAACGTTCGTTATGTAATGACAGCTCCTTAAATGGGATATATTTTGGCTCCCCTCGCGAATACCAGTTGATTTATTGAGGCAAACAGCACCAGGGAAGAGCAGCTTGCATGACCTACCGTTAGATGATACGGCAAACAGCACAAGTCCTAAAAGGACCCAAATCGACAACCGTCCCATCCTGGTTTTTGTTGACTTTTTTCTTTGAAATTCAACACCAAGAATGTTAGAAACACTTCACTTGGAAAAGATTGCGATTTCTTCTCGCGATTGCTGCATGAATGGATTTTTTTTCGTCGCGGTTTCACTAAAATATGAATATTTTTATTTTTAATCAAAATTATTTAAAATAAATAAAATAAAACACTACAAATTATTTTTAATTTAAAAAAAAAAACTTAATTAAATATTTTTTTTTATTATTTAAAAAATATATTCACTACCGAAATAGTTTTAATTATTAATTAATTATTTCGTTAACGATATCTCCGTTTAACAGTCCGTTTTATTCGATTTTTTAAAAAGAAGAAATAATTTCCCTTTTTCTTCCTTCTTAATTA
Source organism: Platycheirus rosarum (assembly GCA_963971375.1). NCBI lineage: Eukaryota > Metazoa > Arthropoda > Insecta > Diptera > Syrphidae > Platycheirus > Platycheirus rosarum. Next base: position 116,473,145 of record OZ020509.1, on the reverse strand, counting down.
AAAAAAAAGTTTTTTTTTTAATTTTCTGTAGTATCTATATTTTTTTTAAAAATATTCACTACACACGGACTCGCCCGGTCTAAACTCAATTCGTAACAGGGATAGCCAGCGAAAATTACCTTGTGACCGCGAAATATCCTAAAACATCGACTGGCGTACGCGTACTCAACGAGATGCGACTTTTTCTCAAAAAGTTTTTCAAAAATAATTTTTTTTTATTTTTTTTTTAATCTATTTTTCAAATAGTCACGATAGTGCGCTCTTTACTCTCATCATGTTGTTGATGATTTTTATGTTTCTGCTGTTGTCGCTGGTGGTGGTGATGGGTTGTTTTTTTTTTTTTTTTTTTTAATTTAGTTTTTGGGGACTAATTTTTGAAAAGATAATAATAGATAATATTTTTTTTCTGTATAGAAAGCTTATGGGTCTAAGAGTTTTCTAAACTAGATGATTAAAGGAACCTGTACTAGTCTTTTATTTTTATTATTATTTTTTTTTAGGTACTCAGCTGCTGTTGAGAAATTTGCCAGCAGACGACATTTGAATTTATTTTGTTGGGAAAATAAGAAGAAAATGCTTAACTATAAATATATTTAAGTTTATTTTTTTTTAGAATGAGTTACTTGGCCAACAAAGTGTCAGATTGGTATGTCATAAATGCTCTAGTTGAGTGGAATACAATTGAAGTTGGATAGTATATTTTGGCCGCAATTTTGTTGTTTTCTTTCAAAAAAAAAAAAAGATTACTAAATAAAAGGTTAATCTAGTAGGTTAAGGTTGAAAAAGTATAGTTTTCTTATGATAAAACGCACACATATTGGATATTTATTAACATTTCAAATGCTTCATATGGTTCATGGTTCTAATGTGTGTAAAATTGTATTCCCTTGTTGTTTTATTTATCTACAAAATAATATTCCATTTTGGTATTTTCTAAAATTCACTACAAAATATCACAGAATTGGATTGAAAATAAGACTTTTCATTCATAGTTATATAGCTATTCTATTTTATAAATCAAGAGCTGTTATTTACTTTTTTTTTAATAAGCACTACTATAGCCCAATTTCTTCACATGCAAGTTGAACTTGGGGTTTTTTTTAATTTGCCATTTGTTTTTCTTCAGTCAAAATTTAATGAACAACTTTTGATTTCAACCTGCTGATTGACTTTAATTTACTGTTTTCTGAACTTGCAGAAATATTACAAGTTGAGAAAGATTTTTTCTCAAAACTTGTTGTTTAAGGTGTCTTCACACAATAAAAGTACTTTCAGAAAGCGTTTTGAAAAATTGAATTTTGAACTTTCTGAAAACGACTTCTTACTTTGCAGAAAGCAACATTTCTGAAGTATTTTCCGGATCGTCACACTATGAAAAGTTTCGCTTTCTGAGAGTGTTTTGTGTGTAAACCGCAAAATGTCCGTGCTCAGACCGCATTATGAAGCTAAAACAATAATAGTTAGAACAAAATTCACATCTTCCGAGCACCGCTGATATGTAACGTGTTTTATAGCTATTTTTACAAACAGTGCTTAAGTTAAATAACCAGTTGCATTTCTCCCCTGAAAGAATTCCACCGTTATACTCTCACTGCTAGGATTGCTCATCAGTTTTCCATTGAGCCCAACTTCTGTTAATGTTAAGTCCAGAGATTCTTTCTCTATAGTTGCTTCTTGGTGAAAGCAATTGAAAGCGTTTTATAATATTTTCATATATTTTTGGGCAGAGGACTTAATTAGGGTTTTGATAAAATGATTTGCTTTCTTAAAAACGCTTTCATGATCTAGTCACGAACTAAAAGCATTTCTTGCAAAAGCATTTCCCGGAAAGCAAATCGCTTTCAGAAAACGTTTTCAAGAAAGCACTTTTCAGGTCGTCACACTATGAAAGTTTTGCTTTCATAAAACTGTTTGCTTTCTGAAAGTATTTCCCTTTCGTAGTGTGACACGTTTATTGTTATAGTTTTAAGGTTTTTTTTCTCAGTTATATACTCTGGATAACTTTAATTCTATTCAGAAAATAGAAAAAAAGAAACAAACAATAAAAAATAAGTCCAATGCCACTAAAATATTGAACTTCAATAAAGTGTGCACAATCTTAAGTAATGAAGATTGAAAATGCCTTCCTTTCTTTTATACACTGAGTTACAAAAAAAGTGGCGCAGTCATAGTTTTTGATATGTTGGTATCATTTTGATAATATGCCGCTATGTTTATGCAGAGCTTTATTTTTTTCAGTTTAATGGAACATTTGTGTGCTTTTTTGCATGATGTCTTTATTTTCCTTGTGATTCATGCACAATATAGAGGAAAACCACATGTTAATCGTTTTTCATACTAGATGCGGGTTTTACTAATTCTGGCTTTTCCGTGATCCCGTAAATGTTTTAATGAGTTTATTTTAATTTTTTTATTTATTATTTTTTTTAGTAATTTTTGTGAAAAAATATGCAAATAAAGGCAGAAGAAGTCGCCAAGGCGCTGGCTTTGGTTAAGGATGGACGAAGTATACGGTATGCCGCTATTATGATTAGAAAACCGGAGGCAACGCTAAGAAGAGCTATTAAAAGGTACAGGGACACCAATTCTCTCACCCGACGTCAAGGCTCAGGTCGACCGAGAGCAACATCTGCAAGGGATGACCGATTTTTAGTGCTTCAAAGCCTTCGAGATCGTCACCAAACCGCGGTTGAGTGGTCTCACAGACTTCGATCAGTGAGGGGGGCAGCTGTAAATGCACAAACGGTGAGGCAAAGATTAGTACAGAGTGACCTGAGAGCAAGAAGACCCGCTCGCGTGCCGAGACTCACGGTGCAGCACAAGCAACGTCGGATGGAATTTGCTCGCCTTCACCAAGATTGGACCGAGGCCGACTGGAGTATAGTTCTTTTCACTGATGAGTCAAGGTTTTGTCTGCGCTCACCAGATGGACGTAGCAGAGTGTGGAGACGAACAGGTGAAAGATTCTCTTCGGGAACAGTTGCTCAGCGGGAAAATTTCTGGGGAGTTTCAGTCATGGTGTGGGCAGGAATTCCCATGTGCGGGAAAACCGAGCTATGCATCGTGGAAGGATCCATGAACTCAAGTTATTACCTGAACAACATTCTGAAGGAATATGTGGTTCCATTTGCACCATTAATTGACAATAACTTTTTGCTGATGCATGACAATGCTAGACCACATGTTGCTAGGTGCGTTACCGACTACGTGCAAGAAGCGAAAATCGAGGTGATGGCTTGGCCTGCGATGTGCTCGGACATGAATCCCTTCGAACACGTCTGGGACACGCTGGCAAAAATGATGATGATGCCCTCCCAGAGACACTCAGTGGGCTGATATGCCCAGGCAAATTAATGCTTTACTCAATATTAAAAGAACGAGAAGTTGTTGAAAAAAATATATAAAAATAAGTGTTTAATTTTAATTTATGAAGTTTTGTACATGTTCCTTAAATTTGTTTTATTTCTAAATTCTTTTTAGATGAATTACTTTTATTTTATGTTAATAAACATAACTGTGTTAAAAAAACGTTTTGTTTTTTAATCACTTCAAAATATTGCAAAATTTTAAGGTGCGCCACTTTTTTTGTAACTCAGTGTATTTTTGCAGATTTATATTTATACTATGTATATAATACGCCGCAATATTAATTTTTTTTCTTTCTGGTAGACATACATACTCATTTCTACCTTGAAACTTATGAAATTTTTAACAACGTAAGGTGCTCCTTATCAAGAAACTCGTTTTAAGCCCGCATATTACACGCTGAAAAATGGGCACGATGGGTTCGCACGTACTCGTTCTTATGTGCCTAATCCCATTGGAAGGCAAGATTTTTGATGGAAACAAGTAACATTTAAGTAGAAAAATCACACAAACAATAAACCGTATCAAAAAATCACAATACTTAACGGTTTTTAGTAAAAATGGAATACGCCATCACAAGTCTTATTTTGAATTTATGAAAAAGTATTTCGAAAATTGTAAAATAATCCTAAAATTTGTTTTTGAGATTTTGGTATGCAGTTTTATAGAATTTATTAATAAAAGTACACCTGATTTTAAAATTTTAAATATTTTTGTTTGATTTAAAAAAGAATTGAATTTTCACAAAACAAAAATCAAGAGCAAGAGGTGTTCATCAAATGTGTAAATAAAAATACATTACGAACAAATCCTAAGCGAAAAATTAAAAAAATCCTTGATGCCACGAATATAAAATATAAAGAGCAAAAATAGGAGAAAAATTAAAACATTTTTAATAAACGAGTACTTTCGCAATTCACGAAAACCTAAACGATATTTCTGGCGTTCAATGCGTCGAACAAAAGTACAGTCAACAAGCCTCTGATTGGTCAATTGGCCTTAAAAGTTATTTAACATTTAGTCAAAAAATTTGTCGTTCAATGAATTGACTAAAAGGCAGTGTACGCATTGAACGTGCCCATTAGCGACAATCATGAATGTTGTCATCAAAATAATTGAAAAAGCTAACAATTGATTTATCAGTGGCAACGCTTACAAGGTTTCAATCACACGCAAACTTACTCCCGAAGGTCGAATTTATGCACATGTGCTGTCACATAATATATCAAGCATAAATAAATACCCTACACGGAGTAACCCAAGTTTTTTCTTAAATACCTGAAAGACTTGAATAGAAAATTTAGACAAACCCAATTTTCGACGGTTTTCAAGCATAAATCGGTCGATATTGCTGCAATTTCACGTTCGATATTCGTACGAAGTTCATCAATCGTCGTCGCTGGCTTGTTGGCATAGACCATAGACTTGACGTAGCCCCACAGGAAATAGTCTAACGGCGTCAAATCGCACGACCGAGGCGGAGTTCTCCAAACTTGGTTTCCAATAAATTGATTGTGACATTCGCTGTGTGGCTTGTGGCGCCATCCTGTTGGAACCACATGTCCTCCAAGTCCATATCATCCAATTGGGGCCAAAAATATTCGGTTATCATTGAACGGTAGCGATCCCCATTCACAGTAACGTGCCGGTCTTGATCATCACGGAAGAAGTACGGCCCAATGACGCCGCCGGCCCATAAACCACACCAAACCGTAATTTTTTCGGGATGCAATGATGACTCATGGAGTACGTGTGGATTGCTGCCTGACCAATACCGCATATTTTGTTTATTGACGAAGCCATTCAGCCAGAAATGAGCTTAATCGCTGAAGATGATTTTTCGATCCGAATCATTTTCAAGTTGTTGCTCAGCCCAATTCACGAACATACGACGCTTCTGGTGGTCAAGCGGCTTCAGTTCTTGCGTCAATTTAATCTTGTAAGGATGTAGGCCAAGATCTTTTCGCAAAATTTGCCACAACGACGTCACAGAGATGCCCAACGCTTGAGAACGACGTGTGAGAGACACATTTGGGCTTTCTGCAACTGAAGCCTCAGCGGCAGCAATATTCTCGACACTACGGGCACACATTACCCACAATCATGAATATTGTCATCAAAGTAATTGATAAAGCCAACAATTGATTTATCAGTGGCAACGCTTACAAAGTTTCAATCACACGCAAACTTACTTCCGAAGGGGGATATTATGCACATATGCTGTCAAAAAATATATCAAGCATAAATATATACCCTACACGCAGTAACCCAAGTTTTTTTCTTTGATACCTGAAAGACTTGAACAGAAAATTTAGACAAATAAACGTATGTAACGGGTGATTTTTTTGAGGTTAGGATTTTCATGCATTAGTATTTGGCAGATCACGCGGGATTTCAGACATGGTGTCAAAGAGAAAGATGCTCAGTATACTTTGACATTTCATCATGAATAGACCTACTAACGAGCAACGCTTGCAAATCATTGAATTTTATTACCAAAATCAGTGTTCGGTTCATTCACCGTAACGTTGCGTCCAACAGCATCTTTGAAAAAATACGGTCCAATGATTCCACCAGCGTACAAACCACACCAAACAGTGCATTTTTCGGGATGCATGGGCAGTTCTTGAACGGCTTCTGGTTGCTCTTCACTCCAAATGCTGCAATTTTGCTTATTTACGTAGCCATTCAACCAGAAATGAGCCTCATCGCTAAACAAAATTTGTCGATAAAAAAGCGGATTTTCTGCCAACTTTTCTAGGGCACTGATTTTGGTAATAAAATTCAATAATTTGCAAGCGTTGCTCGTTAGTAAGTCTATTCATGATGAAATGTCAAAGCATACTGAGCATCTTTCTCTTTGACACCATGTCTGAAATCCCGCGTGATCTGTCAAATACTAATGCATGAAAATCCTAACCTCAAAAAAATCACCCGTTATTTATTTTGAACAAGCTTGAGCCTAGAACTCGTTTCTGCATAAATTGCCAACAGTCTCTCTCAGTCACACATGAGAAACTTACATGTACATAGATAAAAAAAAAATTTGCGACCATTAATTTAAGTCAGCAATTAAGCTTTATTAGGTGTTTTTCTTTACTCAGTCAGAAAAGGTCTCTGAACAGAACAGAGTCTGAAGATTCTGAGCATACTCTGATAATTATCTGAACCGATAATGGTCTGAGCGCTCATATATATTAGGCGTTTTTCTTTTTAAGCTGTGAGCAGAGCACGGAGTAGAGCCTGAGAAAGTCGATTACGCTCTGAGCAGAGTATGGTCAGAGCTCTCCGATTTAATTAAGAAACACACTTGAGCACTGAGCTGTCATATGGTCCACTTTGCACCTTAAATACAAAAAATCAAATTAAATAAATGTCATTCCTTGGAAAAATTCATTTTAATACATATTTTATTTCAACCGACGCCATTTTGATTTTTGTCATTTGTCAAAATACACAAAATAGTTGGCCGCGCTCAGCCTTTTACTCCATGTGCTCGGTAATTTTTTTCTGCGCTCATAGAGCGCCCTCCGAGCTAGCTCCGATTGAAAAAAGGAACACGGATCTTTTTTTGACAAGTCAAAGCCCTGCTATGAGCTTAAAAAGAAAAACGTTCGAGCACTTGGCTTTCACAAATTGAAACTTTTGATATGGCCTTTTCACAGGCGGCAATACTATGCATATAATACTATTTCTTTAACTTTGGCATTTATTTTTCGAAGAGTGGTGGAAATCGCTGAACAAAATTTGTCGATAAAAAAGCGGATTTTCTGCCAACTTTTCTAGGGCACTGATTTTGGTAATAAAATTCAATGATTTGCAAGCGTTTCTCGTTAGTAAGTCTATTCATGATGAAATGTCAAAGCATACTGAGCATCTTTTTCTTTGACACCATGTCTGAAATCCCGCGTGATCTGTCAAATACTAATGCATGAAAATCCTAACCTCAAAAAAATCACCCGTTATTTATTTTGAACAAGCTTGAGCCTAGAACTCGTTTCTGCATAAATTGCCAACAGTCTCTCTCAGTCACACATGAGAAACTTACATGTACATAGATAAAAAAAAAATTTGCGACCATTAATTTAAGTCAGCAATTAAGCTTTATTAGGTGTTTTTCTTTACTCAGTCAGAAAAGGTCTCTGAACAGAACAGAGTCTGAAGATTCTGAGCATACTCTGATAATTATCTGAACCGATAATGGTCTGAGCGCTCATATATACTAGGCGTTTTTCTTTTTAAGCTGTGAGCAGAGCACGGAGTAGAGCCTGAGAAAGTCGATTACGCTCTGAGCAGAGTATGGTCAGAGCTCTCCGATTTAATTAAGAAACACACTTGAGCACTGAGCTGTCATATGGTCCACTTTGCACCTTAAATACAAAAAATCAAATTAAATTAATGTCATTCCTTGGAAAAATTCATTTTAATACATATTTTATTTCAACCGACGCCATTTTGATTTTTGTCATTTGTCAAAATACACAAAATAGTTGGCCGCGCTCAGCCTTTTACTCCATGTGCTCGGTCATTTTTTTCTGCGCTCATAGAGCGCCCTCCGAGCTAGCTCCGATTGAAAAAAGGAACACGGATCTTTTTTTGACAAGTCAAAGCCCTGCTATGAGCTTAAAAAGAAAAACGTTCGAGCACTTGGCTTTCACAAATTGAAACTTTTGATATGGCTTTTTCACAGGCGGCAATACTATGCATATAATACTATTGTCTCTTTAACTTTGGCATTTATTTTTCGAAGAGTGGTTTAGACAATGTGCGTGGGATAAAGTGAAATAGACTTTTGACCTATGGCATTGCAGGAATATGTTGTTCTGCTAGATGCAAGATAGACAAAGCTTTCGATACCAAGTTTATTATAACTTTACATCATCACTTTACATCAAAACATACTAACGGGTCCGCCATCTAACGTTTTTTTTTTAACTGGTGCTTATTTCGTGAATGGTAACACTTAGCTCATGTCTGATCTGACAGATAATAAGTTTTGTTCTTCCGCTAAACGAATATGGTTGTGTATACGCTGGGAAATATTGCGACATTACTGCCTGCCATCGACTTAGAGAAGATGCCGATTTTGCCAAAAAAATCATCTTTTCAGATGAAGCTCATTTTGATCATGAGTACCAATGCGAACAAACGAAGGAGGCATATGTATTGGCTTAGGACCTGCGGAGGAAACTTTTAAATCTTTTGACAGCAAGGAGTTGTTGAATGAACTCAATAAAATTAATGGATCTCTGAAAACTTTCAACTTAGAATTGTCACATTTTATGCATTTGTCAAGCTATAAGAAACAGAAAAAGCAAAATAGCTCTCGGTTATGATTTGATAAATGCACGCTTAGTTGAACTTGAAGAGTAATCGTGCTCCTCTTGGCGCGCTCCCATTTAATCGAAGAATGGAACAGTAGACACGAAAGACCGTTACTAAAAGAAGTCGGTATGGTCGCGCGAACTGTTTTAACCAATGCCTTGCCTCCAGGACGCGCGAACCGTAGAGCGTCATGAGGAGCACTGAAATATACCAGAATGAACACATAAGCTTCCAAATAGGAGAGCTTCATTTAATTTAACGAAGTTGGAGTCTTGCATTTTTAATATTTTTTGTTGTAGGAAAGGGAATTACGGATTGTCATGATCAGCATTATATGCTGTCACCTGTCAGTCAAGCCGTCTAATTGGAGCTTGTGTGAAAACAAAAAAAAAATTTCAGATGCTTGCGACCATTTTGAAGCTCGTGTTCCAAAACCAGAGCAAACTCTTTACGTCTTAGAGATAAATATCGTTATTATAACTAATTTTCCCGGTTTTCGAAACAAGAAAGTGTTATTAGCCCATTTTTATTTGTACATCATATGCATCGAAAATGACGTCGTTTTTGCCACATTTTCTGATTATATAAGTACTTGAATCATCCAGTTCAATCAAAAGATCAACCAAAAAGGTTAAGAAAGCTCTTAATAAAATAACAACGTTTGCAATTTTGCAGTAGACCTTGAAGAGACAATCCTTCTACGCCGATACCAGAAAAAGAGACTTAGCGTAATAAGATGTATAACCTTGTGATAATGCGGTATCTTTTGTAGGTCCCATCGTTAGAACAGTGTCTATGAAAATTGTTCATCATTCGCCGCAAAAAAAAATCTATCAAAAATTAAAGTACAACTGTTAGAAGGAACTGAAGACATAAAGAGTTTCCCCTGGTATACACCGATTTTAATTGGGAACTATTCGTTTTCTCACAATACAATGTGCAAATTTCTTAAGGAATCTCGATATATACGTATGTGATTATTATTGTTGGATTTTATCTGTAGTTTATCCAAAACAAACTCAACCTTTCCCTTTCCTAGGGAAATTGGAAGAAAGGTAATTTTGCACTTAAACATATTTGATGTATCCCATTATCTTCCAAAACTCTGAGAGTATTTCGTATACCCCAATCGTATTTCTTTATTGGAGTTTTTCACCACAGCACTTACTTCTTCAACTAGTGAATCAGGGATTTCTTCGTTATTATGAATTTTGGTTAATGAAACCCGGCATTTTGCCTTATTTAAGCGGATATTTATATGCGCCTTTTTAATTGTTAATTCGTCCAAAAAATAATTCTAACAATCAAACATGACATTACGATAATAGAGAAGTGGAAAAAAGTGGGTCCGGAAATTCCGTCTGTCTGTCTTTTTAATTAAAGAAAGTTAGATCTTTGACAGAAACAAGTAACATTTACGTTGAAAATAACACAGTTTGAACTTATAAAATGTATCAAAACCACAATACTTAACGGTTTTTAGTAAAAGTGAAGTACGCCATATCACGTCTTAAATAACAACCGATTTATGAAAAAAGTATTTCGAAAATTGTAGGACCGGTTTTGATAAAATCCTGTTTTTTATGTTTAGTTTTTTTGAAAAAAAAATTATTAATAACATACTTATGTGATTATAAAATTTAAAATAATTTTTTTTCATTAGTTTTCAAAATACTGATTTTTCAACAAAAAAAAATAATTTTAATTAGAAAAAAAATTATTAAAAATTTTGATATGCAAAATTAATTCGGCTACCTATACCTTCTCAAATATAAAATTTGACAGAAATCCAAATAGCCGTTACCGAGAAAGCCAAACATTAAAAAACCGTTATATGAAAGGTACCGTTAATAGACTTTCCCCGTAAATTTCGTTCTTATCAATACCAACAAAAAAATTCTCAAAAATGTTCATCAAAATCGTTGGAGCCGTTTTCAAGAAAAAAAAAGCTTTTCCTAAACGGTCATATGACAGGTACCGTTATTTTAAGGCATAAAAATAAAATTTCAATTTTCCCTCTGGGGAATGCCAAAAGAATCACTCACACCAAATTTGAAGACAATCGTTTAAGCGGTTTAGGCTGCAGCTCGTTACACATACAAACAGACAGACAGACAGACGATCTCTATGATCGTAATGTCATGTTTCATTGTTATCTCATTTTGTTTTTATATTCACGATTCCTAAACTTGCCTTATAGTCCCTATAATCGCAAGTAAAAATGAAAGAATTTGTCTCCAGATTTTTTTTCAAAAACGTTTTGTTATTTTTTTTTTTTTAATTTTTGTTTTCTGATAATAACTACCAGCTGCTAGATGTTGGCATACTCAAAATAAAATTGGAATATGTTTACGAAAAGTTTAAAAAAAACTTTTCTTTTTTTTTAACTCGTCAAACGATTTTGAAAAAAATGTTTCCTTAAAATTCAAAACTGAAATTAAATGGCTTACTTAATTTTTCCCAAAAACGTTTTAACTGGTGATTTTTAAGTGATTAACAAAATTTCAAATGATTTGTTACCTCCTTTCTTTCAAAAATCTTCAGCCCCAAGACCACTGTCCCACATTAGAATATGTTCGTACGACCTAGTCGTGCACTTTATTTCATATATATACGCAAAATTTTCTAATATCAATTGCTTATCTTTGAAGTTTACAGTAATTAATGAGATACTGCATCTTACTATTAGCGAGTTTCATTGAAAAAAGGATTTGCTCTTTCTGTCAAAAAATTTGATCTTTTTGAATTTTGAAAGTTTCAAGAAAAAGAGCAAATCTAGATCAAATCTCAACACGAAAGATTTGATCTCTGATGGGGTGGCAGATTTGATCTGAATGCACACATACATGTAGATAATCTGTTTTGTCAATGTCAATAGGGATGCAAGCGATAAATCGATGTTTTCAAAAATCGATTTCGATGAAACCCACTTAAGCAGCGATACATCGTTCTTGGTGAAAGAAAATAGCATAATGTGCGTCGAAATGTCCTATCACTAAAGGAAAACGTAATGATTTCAAATTTCATGCACAACCAACTTTGTGTCATGTCATCGATATTCAAAAATCGATATTTTCATGAGCTATGTTTTATCCCTAAATGCAAGGCATAGAGGAATAACAAATAAATAGTGAAACAAGTTTCATTGAAAAGATCAAATCTCGATTTTGAGAGCAGATCTTTTAAATTTGAATGAAAATAATAAAATGGCATTTTGAGTAAATCAACAACTGTACATCCATAGATACTTTTGTGTGTCGTCAAAATACTGTGTGTGCTCATCAGATAATAACCAACACTACGATTAAATCGTGAAACAAGTTTCATTAAAAAGAGCAAATCTGAATTTTGAGATCAAATCTTTAAAATTTTAATGAAACTCGCTATTAGTAACTCAAATTTCGGTCCACAGTCCACGAACACTGCATGAATAAAATCAAACTAGTTTTGATTTTGATTAGACCAATTTGACATTTACATAATGTAAATTTGTTGTAATTTTGCATCATTGCATTACTTACCTGAAAGCTTAAACTAAGCTTTTAGAACTGAAAAAAAATACATATTACTCAATTACTGACAAATGACCAACTGTGTAAACATTAGTGTCGAAACAAAACAAAAATACGATAACAGAACAATTAAGCACGCAAAATTGGTTCCATAAATATGAATAGTAGATAACAAATAATATACATTTTATCAGCCTTTAATAAAATTTTATAACAAATTTGTCATTCCTTCTTTATAGGCTTAACTAATTTTGTGCAGTTGTGTCAACCAATATCCAGTATTGAAGTCTGAAAATAAACTCTTAGGTTCCTGTAAAAAATGAAAATGTTTTAGACTCAGTCGGTGGTTGTTTCAATCTATTTATTTTGTAATAATAATTTACAGTTAATGAAATTTAATGATAAAAATAAAAATAATCCTTATTCTCATTAGATTAAATTTTTGAAAGCATCTTGCATTGGAAAAATTGACGATATAATTTTAAATATTCAATTGACATTATCTTACATATTCCAGTTAAAATACGTTTGGGTGTGTTTGCCCGTTTTATAAATTTTCTTTCCTGCCAATTTTTTAATAGAAGCAATAAAAAAAAACGTGAAATCCGCTAAATATCTTTATGAGGAATTAAGTTGTGTTCCCTGGGTTACTGGGTATATGTATATTCAATGATATATCCCTTCCGGTAAGCGGTAGAAATTCTATTTCCTATACTCATATTATCCTGGATGTTTGTTTCCCAATCAAGTCTGAACGACTTAATGGATTTGGATGAAATTTAATAGCACCTCATCAGGTGCTGGATTGAAACATTGACTATTTTTTATCCAGAAAAAGTACACGGTTTCATTGGGAGGGGCTTAAATAAGAAATCTAACTTTCCTACTTACATATATTATAAATTTGAATGTTTGGATGTTTGTTACCAAATCCCGTCTGAACGTTTTAACGGATTTAGATGAAAATTGGTAGGTACATAGATGGATGAGGGTCTGGATTGAAACATAGGCTAATTTTCATCCCGAAAAAATGCACTCTTAAATAATAAGAAATGATCTAGGTATATCTGGAGTTTTTTTTGTTATCTTCCTTGCCTCAAATACTTTTTGAATTCACGAAGTTTGGTAGATGGAAGAGTTGAAGGATTCACTGTACTATTACATACGCTAATTTTATTCCGAACAAAATGTTTTTTTGTTTTGTATTTATTGATATTAGAACATAAGCATATTAAAACATGATGTCTTTTTTGTTATGCTTTGTACTATTTGGTTAAGATATAAATTCATTAATTATTAACATAACTTATTTATACGAAATTGAAAAAAAAAATCTATATAATATACATTTTAGAATTAACAACACTTTAGAAAAATAAATTTAATTTGTTGAAAAAATAAACAAGTTCAGAAAATTATTTTAGAAAAATTTTAGCATCTGTAATGGTTTTTTAAAGAAAATACAAAAACTTTGCAGTTGTTTAGTCTTCTAAGATCGGCAGAAAGAGAGTTCCAAAGTCCAGCCGCGTGCACAAGAAATTGTTGCTTAGAATTTCTGGACTTAAAAGAAGGCACTATAAGAACTTTGCTTCTTTGCGATACAGGAAAGATCAGTTTTTCAAACAAATACTCCGGAACTTTACTGTATATGAGTTTATAAAGAAAAGTCAGTGTTAGAAAATCTAAATGATTGTTCAAGGGCATACCAAAGACATTTTTAGCGTACATAGAAACATGGTCAAAACGTCGCAGGCCATAAACAAACCGCACAGTGTTATTAAAGGCAACTTGAAGCTTCCGCCTACTCACACTATCCATACCACAGAATGGGAAAGACAAGAGTTTTGGCTATTATCATTTTAGTTGCGATTGGAAGACAGCTAATAGTTAGGGGTAGTGCGCGTAGTGTGGCATATGTTTTCCCAAGGGCACATGCTAGGTGGCTATCCCAGGGTTTGATTAAAGGTTACGCCTAAGTTTTGCACGGTTTCAACGTAATTCAGCATGGAGCTACATAGTTCTACGTTCGGTTTTAAGAGATTACCACTTGACCAATGAACTATACGTAGCAGATCTTCATTAAGTCGAGCAGTTGCATCTTCAACCATTCCAATGGGGTAACTCAAATAGATTTGGACGTCATCAGCGTACATATGAATCTTACATTGATTGAGAATCAATGGTATATCATTGTTAAACAGCGTGAAGAAAAGGGGGACACCAGCGTGAATGGGGAGGAACTCAGACAGTTTGGAATTTTCGGAGACTGCTTTAGTTCTTTCGGTCAGATATTCTTCAATGAGAGAAACCGCAGAGTTTTCAAAACAAAATAAGTGCTTCAACTTTGCAAGGAGTATTTTGTGAGAGACGGTATCGAACGCTTTGGAGAAGTCCAATAAAACCAATGTTGTTGAAAAGTTCTTATCTATTTGTAGTCGTATGTCATCTATAATTTTTAGAAGCGCTGTGGTACAGCTATGGTGTGGTCTTAAACCTGACTGGGTAGGTGTGCGTTTCCAAAAAGGATGTAATCTGTCGGTTTACTAACCTCTCGAAAGCTTTTGAAATAAACGGCAGAATTGAAATTGGTCGGTGTTTTTTGACATTTGCGTTGGATTTTTTTAGAACAGGAATTATTCTAGAAACTTTCCATAGCTTAAAATAATGGGAGCTACTCAAGATAGAGTTAAAAATATTTATAACTAATATTTTATAATATTTTATACTATATATTTTTAACTAATATTTTTAAGGTGATATAAAAGGAAGAATTAATTTTACAAATTTGGGATGCATATTGTCTAGCCCAATGGCTTCCGATTTAATACCAGTTATCGCCTTAAATACTTCCATTTCATCAACTCTTCTGAAACTAAAACTTGTCAAGATATCAGGATTACTATTATAATAGTCTGTCCGCATCATCATTTGTGTAGGAGGAAGAAGCCGCAAAGATTTTGTTAAGTTCATTAACATCACACTCCTCATTCTCATCGGAGCTTTTTTTCTGATTTGAAATACCAAGTGACTTGATATTCCTCCACAGGTTTTTGGAGGTTAGGTTGTTGAATTTTGATCCATAGAATCTTCTTTTAGAGTTTTTTATTTCATTCACCTTGTTTCGCAATTTTTTATAATGGTTAAAAAAATTCTGGATTTGAAATCGCTTCCAACGCTTATATGCAACATACCTCTTAGCTATAAGTTGGTCAATGTTGTTATTATACCATCCTGGTTTAGAAACTTTTAATTGAACGGTTTTAATTGGTACGTAGATATCAAACAGGTTGTTGATTGTTTCGGTAAAAAGACTTACCTTCTAAATATCTGATATAGTTAAATATCTGATATAGTGATATTAGGGGGTTTGTATATGACCCCAACCAGGCATCTATCCTCAGCACAAACAACTTCGATAAAAAGGAATTGCAACGGATGATTATTGTCGCCCCCCCCCCCCCCGCCTCCTGTTCCCATCCTGCGCGAGAAATCTGAATAACTACGCAGACAAAGACACAGGAAGAAGCTTGTATATTATATTTATCATCAACCGATCGTCATGAAATGTTTTCCATTCATTGTCCGGAGTGCGGAAATCACAATGGAGTATCAATTATTTCCAAAAAAGGGTATTTTTCTAATTTAGCTTCAAACAGTTGCTAATACGTTTATTATTTTTTTGTAAGTTAAGTAGAACAATTTCGCACCAAAATATTGAACAGACAATTGCAGCAGCTTTTTTAATTGCATTTGAATAATAGTTTTATTTCATTAAAAAAAAATGTTTTTTTAACGCACAAATTCAAATTTGTCACGCCATTTGTATTTGTTAGATCAATGCTTAGAATATTCACCCCGTGTTTGAATTGTAAATGTTAGCACTTTTTTCAAAAGTTCCATACCAACAATAAATTTTTAAACAGCTTTTTCTGCAATAAACATGCTATTTACACAACGATAATACAAATATTTAGGGGTAAACTAAATTTTTTAGAATATCAGTTGTTATAAAAACGCGATGATTTCCCAAAAATACTGTCATTTCGACAAGTCAGCTTACTGGATGAAGATGGGTAAGTAATCTACGATCATTACATACCTAGACATATTCATAAGTATATTTTTTTAATTTATTTGATATATTTATTTACTTAATCAAAAATTTGACATAGCAACCCACACGTTCATTCTTAAAAAGGCTTAATTTGATGATGTTCGATTTAAGAGCGAGAAACGTTTTCTTAAGATTTTTTTAAAGGAGAAATTTAAAAAAAATTATTTAAAAAAAAGCCAAATTATATTTATTGAAAAGAACAATTTTTGACAGCTCGGTTGTCAAGTAGACTTGGCAACTCTAAACTCAATAATCGCTTTGCTCAAATTTGCGAATTTCTCTTTCAGCTCTTCAAAATCATTGAATTTGTTTGTATTTTTTTTTTATTTCTATTTCAGCTAACCTTGGACTCATCCTTCCTGTACTGCTATTGGGAATCTCCTCAGCTTTAGCACAAAATGTTGCCACCGGTCGTGTTGTCTGCTACTTCAGTAACTGGGCTGTATATCGGCTAGGCGTAGGAAGCTATGCACTCAAAGATGTTCCTACTGATATGTGTACACATTTGGTGTACTCATTCATAGGTATCAATGCTGGCACCTATGATATAAAGATTCTTGATCCCGAGATCGATGTGAATAAGGGAGGATTCGAGAAATTCGTTGCACTTAAGAAAACTAATCCCAAACTAAATCTGTTGATTGCTGTTGGAGGTTGGAATGAAGGTGCTGCCAAATACTCACAAATGAGTTCGACAAAGACAAATAGACAGTTGTTTGTCAACAGTATTGTTGCCTTCATGAAGAAATACAACTTCGATGGATTCGACATTGATTGGGAATATCCTGGAGCCACTGATCGTGGTGGTGCAGCTGCTGATAAGGAAAATTTTGTTAGATTTGTTGAAGAACTTCGAAATGCTTTCGATCGTGAAGGAAGGGGATGGGAAATCACTATGGCAACTCCAGCACCAAGATATAGAATTCAAGATGGCTTCAATGTTCCAGCTTTGTGCAAGTAAAATATTTTTTTTTTAAACAAAGTCCAAAGAAATTTCCTATTTCATAGTATTTTCATTTTAGACTTATGGATGCTGTTCATGTTATGACTTATGACTTGAGAGGCAGCTGGACTGGATTTGCTGATGTACATAGTCCTCTGTACAAACGCCCATTCGACACCCCTGAATACGCACCACTTAATGTGCACGACTGTTTGGCAACATGGGAACAGATGGGCTGCCCTGCTAATAAGCTTGTGGTTGGAGTTCCATTCTATGGAAAATCTTTCACACTTGCTAGTGCAAGTAATAATAAAATCCTGGGCTCTACCCCGATTCCAACAATCGGCGGCGGAACAGCTGGTGCATTTACCGGGGAAGGAGGTCTTTTGGCATATTATGAGATTTGTGATCCAAGTCAGGGATGGAAAACAAGCTGGGATGATGTCGGAAAGGTGCCATACGCATACAAGAGTAACCAGTGGGTCGGTTATGAAGATCCTAAGTCGTTGCAAGTCAAGATGGACTTTATCAAGCAAAAGGGTTATTTGGGTGCTATGTTGTGGGCAATTGATTTAGATGATTTCCGTGGCACTTGTGGTCCTAAGAATCCATTGTTGTCAGTCTTACACAAGAACATGGTTGACTACAAGGTTCCTGGAGCAGTTGCAAGTCCTAGTCGGGTGAGTCTAAAAAAAATAATTATGTTAATTTTAAATGATTTATTGAATTCTTTCCGGGTAGAAACCGATTTCTGCCCCACTTCCTCAAGGACATCAAGCTCCACATGTGCCTCAAGTGAGCCCACCAAAACCTGCTCCTGTACCTCAAGGAAATCAACAAAAGCCCTCAGGTAATGTACCGAAGGTGGATTGTTCTGTCAATGCTTACGCACCTCATCAGGATTGCAAAAAGGTGAGTTTGCTTTTCGATTGAGAATACACATTTATTAATTTTATTTTAAAGTTCTACCAATGTGTTCATGGCACACCTGTTGAGATGAGTTGTCAGCCTGGACTTACTTTCAATGCTCTAGTGTCTATCTGTGATTGGCCACAGAATAATTCACGTCCGGAGTGCAAATAATTGCAAAATGAAATTATGAAAAAGTAAACTTAACTCTTTTTCGCTTAGTTAATTTTTAAATAAATATAAAATATTAAATAACAATTTATTAAAAAAAAACTTTCGTAACACGTTTTTAACAACGCGGTAATTTTTAATTAATGCCAGTAATTATAAAAATTATATGCTTTCAATACGAGTTAAGAGTATTGCATACCTTCTGGAGTTTATAACAATATGAAGGTTACAATAATAGAAGAACGCATAATGAAGAAAAAATCATTACAGATTATGATTTTTAAAAAACCTATGGTTAAATTCTCTATGTTTCCAAAGTATATAACACCACAGATTTAGCTTTGGATTCGAAGAGTTTCATTTTGGTGCGTAGCCATATTTTGCTGGAGTTTCAAACACTAAAAAAGATCCAAATGCACTACGGGTTTTTTTCTATTGTTTACATTCAGTGCCTCTAGAGGATAATATTTGCCATCACTTTCGGAAATACGGACAGAACAGTAATGCCTTTTCAGTTATTGCAGTTTTTTTGAGTTTCCCTTCTACGCAGCTTTGCAATAACTCCATTCTTCCAGTCCCTTGAGTATTTTCCGTCTTCCAAACAGCCCCGTACTTTTTTGAGCAAAATAGCGAAAGTTGCTTTAAAGTCTACTTCTAGAAACTCTGCAGTCTTAACGATCAGGGCCAGCAGCTTTGCCTTAAAAAGATGGGTCACGTTTCTTATCTCTGTACTTGTAGATAAACTGCGCATGTTGTACAATTGAGGACTGAAGTCTGCATTGTGGTCGTCATTTACGATCAATATCCAAAGTGTTTTTTTCATCTATTCTGCTGATCTTCTACCGTCACTAGAAGGTTGCTGTTGAAATCCAACATGGGATGGGAATGGTAGTGCTACTCCACTGTCCAACATAGTTCTCAGTGATTTTTTACTCTCTAGCGTCCCCTCTCGCACTGCTATAGATATATATACGTATATATATACATATAGAATGAATTTACGCATCTTCCATATGTGATTTTGTCCTCTCCTAAGTGTCTTCGAAAATCCAGGAATCTCCCGCTGTTGCCACTTTCAGTTCTGGCTTACATGACAGCGTTCCTTATTTAATCCTACATAGCATCTACCCGTAAGTCAGCATTTTGCAAGTTGGACACTTAGACGCCTTGAATCATTTCACTTGGTCATTCTACTGCGCAGGTCTCTTTAAATTTTCTCTGTTCATCTTATTAATTTTGAAACATACACTCTTTTACTCTCTTGCGCACCATTTTTGTTGTTTTTTTTTCACTTGAATCCGCTCCCTGTGCAACCTACTATTGACCAATTGATTTTGTTTAAGTTCAAGCTGTTTATACATTAGACTCATTTAGAACGCTTGGGAAAAACTTGGTATAGCTTGAACCAATTCACTTGGCCATTCTACTACGCAGCTCTCTTCAGATGTCTCTGCTCATCTCATGAATTTGGAAAGTTACACACAATCACGTTCCAGCGATGGTCTTTATTTACCTGAGGTATTGTCATTGCAGTTTAAAAAAAGTATTTCAACTCTGGCATTGTACTCCTTAAAACTCTTGCTCGCCATTTTTGTTCGTTTTATCAAACAAACCTCTTAACACCAACAGTTTGTTATGAACACTGAAATATCACGAAAGGACCCTAATAATGACAGAAACGATATCATTTAAAATAACGATAAGCTGCAAGAAACGAACATGTCAAACAACATGGTAGGTCCTACGTAAATAAAGCAATAAAAAGATTACTGTTAAAAGATCATAAAAATGCGAAAACAACACGTACGTACTGTCACAGTACAATATACATAGTAACAACTTATTATAAATAGACCTAAGATGTAAACTGTTAACTCAGAACTTAAGTGAACGTAAAAGTTACAAGTACTCTTATTTGAAATAAAGAGTGAGCATTGCTCTGAAAGAACAAAAATCTTTTATATATTTAAATAAAGTAATAAAATTTATATATACATATATATAATTTTATTTGAGAAAAACCTCTCTGCAGTTGCACTGCTATGAGGCACAAAGTAAGCATGTAACTGCATACATTTTCAAAAGCTAACTTTCCAAGAAATTTTTTGGCATTCAATAAATTGACCCAAAATTTAACAATGTCATTATTGAAATATTCTTTTAACGCTTCTTGTGAACCTATGATTGAACGAAGTTCTTAATTTAACATAGTTTCATTTTTACTTACGATTATAGGTACTATAAAACAAAATATGCATTCGTGCAGATTAAAAATGTTGAGATGCAATCAAACATGACATTACGATGATAGAGAAACAGTTTTGAGTTACTGGCAAAATTCTGTCCGTCAGTCTGTTTGTCTGTCTGTACGGATGTATTTTGGACTGCAGGCTGCAGCCTAAACGGTTGGGCCAATCGTCTTCAAATCTTAAACTTAAAGTTTTTTTGACATTCTGCAGAGGAGTTTTTTTATTATTTTTTTTTTAGCTCAAAAATTAAGGGTACCTGTCATATAACCGTTATGTAAAAGCTTACTTTTTCGAAAACGGCTCCAAGAATTTTTATAAAAAAAAATCTATGTACTGTAGGTATGCATTATATTTTGGTGAAAAAAAAATTAATATGGTGGGTTTTTTTCTTCGACTTCTCGAAAACTGGTGATTCGATTACAACCAAAATTGATATTCAAGAAGATGTAGCCTAAGTAATTTTGCATTAATTTTTTTCGAAAACTTTTTTTTGTATTTTTAATAATTTTTTTTAATTTTTTTTTGTTTTTAAATGTACGTTATTTATGTGCTTAAATTTGTATTCTTGAATTATAGTTTTTTTTAATTTTTTTAAAAAAAAGTTGTTAAAAAAAGTTATTTAAAAACGGCTCCTAAAATTTTGAAAAAAATCACACTTTTTACATTTTCTAAAGAAATAAAATGGCGTTTAAATTATTTCACCCAATACAATTTAACGTACTTTATTCTAACAATCAAAAGTCTTAAAAATCGAATAAATGCTTTGACCTTCACTTTAATTTTCTTAAATTTTATTCTACAATGTGACCACACATATGAGCAAGTACGTGCAATCCAGTCGTGCAATTCATTTTGTATATGAAACGGGGCATTTCTACGGGGTCAAGAAGAGTTAAATGACTTTTTGTGAAACTCCATCAAGCATTCGAGAAAAATTTACAAAACAGCTAACCTTTACATTTCAATTTCAAAACCTTGCTTTGTGACTGAAGTAAAAATGAGAAGAATATATGTACATGTAGTATGCGAAAGAGATATGCAAAAAAAGAGTCAGACATTCAGTCTCTATTCATTACCGAACCTGGACGAAGTAAAGTAAACCGTAGACCGTGGATAAATTATTTTATATTATCTTGTGTAATAATTTACTATTTAATAAAATAAAACTTTTGTTAAATAAATCTTTTATTTTTTGGAAAAGATCCCACATATATACATAAATGTATTAATTTTGGAAAAAGAAAACTAATCTGATCTGTCAAACTATGGATTCCATTCTGGAAGTGGATTGTGCTTGTTGAGATAATTTGGGCTTACAGAGAAAGTATTGGTTAAGTTAAGATATACAACTACAGACACTATTCATTTTTAAGAATAAATTTATGTCTGATGTCAAAAAAAGTGTAGTGTTTGGAGGAGCGTACACTACGCACGCTTTTGAAAAAAGTGTATAAAAACACTTCTTTGTAGTAGCGGGGCAACGCTGTCTCCGACATTTTTAGAAGCCTAGCAAATATTTCTTTTAAGGTTTTTTGTCAATGTAATAATGTACCATTAAAAAAAAACTCTGCACAACAGCAACAAAACAAAATTTTAGAGAGCTCATGGCTACAATTTGCCTTTCTCTTAAACAAAGATGAGAGCGCAATAGTTGTGCTAAATCTCTTTAGTAGCCTAGTATTTAAAAAGAGTTTCAGTAAACCGTTATTAAAAATCGACCTGTTTTTTTTATATTTCCATATCTCTTTATGTATTTATTTATTCATTTATTTATTTATTAAATATATATTATCGAGCTATGAAATACGCAAAAAAAATATTTTTACGTGGTTCAAAAATTGCTAAGGGAGCTTTAAAAAAAGAATTATCGACCCGAAAATGCCGCCGCATTAACTGTGAAATGAAGAGAATAATCCAAAAAAAAAAAAGTGTCTAAGTCGACACCCTTAAGCGAAAAATTTAAAAATATTTACAGCACGTTTTTAAAAGTTTGTTCAATGTTTAATTAAAATTGGAGTTACTTAATTAATCAAAATTATTATCATCATCATTATCGGTGCCAGATCTGTCTGGCTGGAATTAGTGGTTCCAAAACTTAATAAAATGTCTCAACACCGAAAAAGGGGAAATTTGTTGTTCTTATTGATTCTCAACAATTAGTGTCACTGATTTCATATAAATACAAAATTGTACATATGTGTGCAATTTTTCTTTTCAGTGTAAGCAATCGCAATATTAGGGATTTGCTGAAAACGTGTTTCTCTTTTTCAAGACTATGAAAGAAGTTGTTTATATTTTGCTGATAAAAAGTAATCGAGTACATGGACCATTTTTCGTCGTTGATTTCAATCAACCGTCCATCGCGTCGCAATCAGAGGTGAGAGATAAAAAAGACAAGTTGCAAGGTTATTTCTTTGGCCAATTGCAAGAACTCGACAGTCAACATAAATGATATACAGTTTCAAAAAAGGCGGTTCCATAATCGGTACATCAAGCTTTTTGGAAAACCCAATAAGAACCAAAACTTATTACATTCTTTCCAACCTTAGAAAGTAGTTTACCAAAATAGTAACTGAACTCAAGCAATTAAAACAAAATGTCTTTCCATAATGTTCATAATTTTTTTATTGTTTTCCTTAGACTTTTGAAAATACTCTGGACAGAGGTCTCCCATGCCTTTTAACTCCTTACATCATTATCCAAATCGCTCTTCTTTAATCTTGTGCAATAGTAACGATCATTGTTCTCAATCCAATCACACACATGCGTCATCGTATGGAAAGCTGTTCCTGGCTTACAACTGAACTCAACTGGCATTCCATGAACGCAACGGTAATACTAAAAAGGACAAAAAAACAACACAACAACAAAAACATAAGAACGCTCTTCCATTATTTTTATCCAAGCAAGCAATCACCCACCTTGCTGCAATCTGAATGTGGGACGTAATCCCTGTTCGAACAATCAATCTTCGACAGTTCATCTTCCTCGTCCTCCACAGATGATGAAGATGGCTGAGTTCCACCACCACTCTCAGTATCGCCCAGCACCTCCGATGGTGGGTCAATAACCTCATGTTCCTCAGAAGTTGTTGGCTTCTTTGAATGAAACCAACGAAATGAATATCAATAAATTATCTATCACAACACAATGTTGTGATTAATTTGATATCACAAAGTTCAATACCAATGGTACATGTTTCTCTTGATCTTCACCCCTTCGCGATAAATTGAGATCGATTGCATTCTACACGCGCATAGGAATGCGAGAATAAAAAGAACGCGACTTGGGGACGCTTCGTCAATCAAGAGGAGCCGTCCTGAGTTTATTTTTAAAAATACACATTCCTTTGAACTTACTTGAGTTGTTGTTGATGTCGAGCATGGGCAAGTTGTGGTTGAGGCTGCTACAGTTGCAGGACGTTTTGTGGTTGTTGTTGTTGTTTTTGTTGGTTTTGGCTTTGGCCTTGGACGGCTTGTTGTTGGCTGAAGAACAATATTCTCTTCGTCGGCGGATGCTTCGGTGGATGGTGGCTTGGCCCAGTCAGGCTAGGAAAGAGAAGAATTTAGGTGAAGTTTTGTGATAGTTAAACTGAATTTGTCAACATACCCTTGGAGTGGTTTCTCTAGTTGGTGGTGGGACCTTGTAATCGATCATGTTGTAGTACAAGATTTTCGAAAGAGCATTTTCCGCACCACAAAGACCGTGAAAGTCGTCCATGTCGATGGCCCAAGTCATAGCGCCGGCATAGCCCTTTTTTTTGATGAAGTCCATTTTAATTTGCACGGATTTGGGATCCTCGTAGCCCACCCATTGATTGCCCTTGAAAGTGTATGGCACTTTACCAGCATCGTCCCATTTGACGGTCCATCCTTTGGTTTCATCCATGATTTCAGTACAAATCTCGTAGTAGGCCAAGAAGCCACTGGCATTTGTGAATGGCCCAGGTGCACCACCACCGGCTTCCTTGTTAATATAGGTTCCCAAACTGTAGTCCTTGTTAGAGTTGCTCAGGGTAAATGTCCGGCCATAGAAAGGAATACCTACAACAAGTTTATTTGCCGGACAACCCATTTCTTCCCAAAGAGCCAAGCCATCGTTCTTTAACATGCGAAATTGATTACAAGGTGTTTAAGGGAAAGACATCCTGTAGTACTTACCACATTAAGTTTTTCATAGGCGTACTGGTCATGTGGGCGTTTGTATAATGCACTATGAACATCAGCGAAACCGGCCCAATTTCCTCTCAAGTCATAGGTCATAGCATGGATGGCGTCCAAGAGTCTATGAAGAATATTTTTTTCCAAACTTCTACAAAAAAAATTATTTTAAACTTACTCGCACAATTCCGGAACATGGTATCCTTCTTGGAGCCTAAATTTAGCCACTGGTACAGCCATTGTGATCTCCCAACCTCTGCCTTCCCGGTCGAAAGCTCTGCGGAGCTCTTCAACAAAGAACAAAAACGTATTCTTGTCACTGAAACTACCACCACGATCAGATGCTCCAGGATATTCCCAATCCAAATCGAATCCATCGAAATCGTATTTCTTCATAAAGTCAACAACGCTTCGAATGAATGACAGTCGACGTTCTTTAACAGCACACATCTGTGAGTATTTCCTGCCACCTTCGGCCCATCCACCGACGGCTACTTGAAGTTTCAAATTTGGATGGGTCTTCTTGAGGTTGGTGAAATTCCTGAATCCATTTTGGTCAATATCCAATTCGGGATCAATAACCATAACTTGCCAACTCTTATCGTCGACTCCGATAAATGAATATATTAAATGCGTACACAGATCGACGGGAACGTCGTCGATGCCATAACGTCCAAGTCCAGGGCGGTAAACAGCCCAGTTACTAAAGTAGCATACGATACGAGCTGGTTGATCTTCTGCCAAAGCTGCAGCAAAGCCCAATAGCAGCAGTGGGATAATAAGTGTGTTTTTTACTAAAAATAAAATTTAAAAAAAAATATTAAAAATGCAAAAGAAAAAGTTTTCCAAAATATTTTAAATTGAAATTACTTAGGCTACCTGCATATTCCTGAATATCAATTTTGGTTGTAATCCGTTTCTCGAAAAAATCGAAAAAAAAACGTTCCTATGGAAGGTACCGTATTTAGCTCACTATCTTTATTTTTTTTTTACTAAAACATAATCTACACCTACAAGTACACTGATTTTTTTCATAAAAAATCTTGGAGCCGTTTTTAAGAAAAATAAGCTTTTTAATCTTCACGAATGCATAACTTGCATTACAGTACCTATAATCGCAAGTAAAAATGGACACCACTTGGTCGCACGTACTTGTTCTTATGTGCCTAATTACTTTGGAAGGCAAGATCTTTGACAAAAACACAACATTTACGTTGAAAATAACACAGTTATAAAAATTATTAAAACCATAATACTTAATGGTTTTTAGTAAAAATGAAGTACGCCATCACACCTCTTAAATAACAAAGAATTTATGAAAAATGTATTTCGAAAATTTTAGGACCGGTTTTGATCTGTTTTTTATTTTTAGTATTTTTTTTAATTCTTTGAGATTTTGTTATACAGTTTATTAATTATAATACAGACAAACAAACAGACAGATATTTGTTGCCGATCACTTTTTTAGACTTCTCTATCTAATGTCATGTTTCATTGTTACCTCAATTTTTGTATATTCACGAATCCTAAACTTGCCTTATAGTCCCTATAATCGCAAGTTAAAAGGTTAATTTTCTCGTAAACGGCTCGAAGAATTTCCACAAAAAAATTTGTAATGTGTTATTTTTTAGTGAACAATGCTATTATGATTACGGGGCTGGGCTAAGAAGGGTTATTCACATAGTAATATATTATTTGGTAAATTCTCAGGAACTGGTTTATCCATTGCAAATAAATCTTATATTAAAGAAAATGTTAAATATTTTTTAAATAACAGAATTTTTTTATTTTAAAAATGTCGTTGTTAAAAAAAAAACTTTTTTTTAGGATAATCAACAAATCAACAAAAGGTTCTACTTTTGTTTTTAAATGTAGGAAAATTAGCATTGTTGATTTTTGTTGTTTTATTTTTTTGCAAAACTTATAAAAAACAGACACAAGGCTTAAACAAAACTTCATATTTTTAAACAATTAGTTGGCTGAAAAACAATTTGTGTATTAAAAAAAATAAAACAAAACCAAATTAAATCGTGGAAATTGACTAAATACGCCCGAGTCAGTTGTACAATTTATTTTAATTTTAATTTAGTCTTTTGATAAATACATAACTGTTTTTTTTAACCAGTGTGAAAAACATATACGAAATTAAAAGTTGGTGGTATCTGGCGCTTTTTCTGCGAGTCTGTTTGTGTTTTATAGAATTCAAGTTTTTCACTTCAATATGGATATTATAAGTATATGTATATGGAAAAAAACTACATTATCGTTAAAATCGGGTCAAAAATTTTGCCAAAAGTTATTTTTCTTATTATTTTTTTTTTAATGTATGTTGGAATTTTGAGTCAAAACGGTCCTAGAATAAGAATATATGAAATCGACCCAAGCGCCACCTAAAGATAGTTAAAACAGCCAAATTATTTTATTTAAGACATCAACTATTTGCCAGTGAAGGACCGGCAAAATCGTTCAATAAATAATAATTTTGAAAAAAATGCAATCCCAGCGCCATCTAGAGGTAATAAGAATAGCCTAATTAACTCCTTAGGACATGAGATACCTCATGAAAGCCAGTGAAAGTCTCGTCAAAATCAGTGAAATCGTTTATTTTTTTATGTTTACTGATTGAAAACGAAAGAGAATGTAACCGAAGAAATTCGACGAACTTTTTGTGTTAAATTAATACAATTAGCAACAAAAAATACTTAGGGTCAAAAATGTATTCCAATTTTTTAAATATTTTAATAACTTAAAAACACCCTGTATTAACGCAGTTTTTCAGTCAACATTGTTATTCTTTGGCTAACAATTTAAACGATAAACAGGATTTTTGTTGTTCTTCTAGTTCTATGAATAACTCGCACACAAATTAAATGTTAAATGTATAAAAACACACATAAAATTCCCGTTTCATATAAAAAATAATAAAAAATACTATCGTCTTCCCTTCAATTGTTTTTGTAATATCTTTCCCAATAACAAACCAAACAAATAATATAATTTGTTTATTATTGGTTTGTAACAAAAAAAAAAAAAAAAAAAAAAATAAAACCTCACTGCCGGTTATGGCGGAAAAGCCTCGCTTGCAATCGCATTGATGTTTAACCATTATGTGAAATTATTTGTTTATTTTAATACACGATTGACTAACGTTCGCACTTTGAATTCTAATTAATCAACCGCGCCACAACATCACATTTTTTGGTCTCCGGCATAAAAGGGAACTCCTGAAGGAATGTCTTCGACAATCGTTTGGGTTGATTGAACTTATTGCAATAACACCGACAATTATAAGGAAAACTAAAACTTCATAGCCACACTGGTATTGCAAAACGAAATTAAATTGAAGTTAACAACAAAATTAAAGAGGAGAAAATAGTATCTTATGGATACCACAACAGACAGATACACTTACCCATCTTCAACAGGTGAGTTCACTTAGTCAAATGACAGTGCTTCCAAAGTCTGAAGTGGTTTTTATACCGCGAAAAGGAAGAGCTGATGATCGTCAATTTTAATGACAAGCGTTGTTCTGTAGGCTGAGTCTGGGCCTGGAGGTTTGGAATCCGAACGCAGTTTCTATGGAATCGTGAATCTGGTTTGGTTGGTGCGTTAGCTGTTATCACTTGGGAAAATCATTTCGTGTTCTATGTTCTGTGTGTGATGGACAGCAAACACGTTCCAGCTGCGACATTTTTGATAGATGCGCTTGACAGAGCATTGTTTTGAGATGGAACAAGTCACTTGGCATGGGTGGTTGTCGAGGGGTTGGGGTGGGCTGAGATTGTGGAATATCCACACTAGCAAGAGGGAAGATAAGTTTTGTTCTAATGAATTCTAAGTGCCGCTGAACTTCTCATATCAGTGGAATACAATGTTTTCAACAGCATAATGCTATGCTGAGACTTTTAGTCGGCAATCGAGGAAGTTCAGGGAACTGCAAAGCAATTTAAATAAACGTTTGTAATTAGTTGTATCTATATATGGAAGTATTTTTGTTTTATTTTATCTAATAGAATGTTATTTAAATTGGTATCCTAAATATTGGTTTTGGAGCAAGTTGTTGGAGACTCTGTAGCTTTGCTTTAGAATTGTTAAGATTAATCCAAATTCTCGTTTTCTTAGAACTGAATAGAGCTATTATTTTGATTTTTAATTTTGATTAATAAACATATTGATGTCGAGAAACTGCATTAATTATCGCTCAGATGGTCCAATATGAAATATAATAACTCTGTCTGGCGAACGGTCGGAACTTGTAATGGGAAATCGACCAATCGTGTCCTGGGTCGCAAACAGGGACTTTCTCTCGAAAGGGTCCTTGCTTCGGTACCATAGAGCAGGATCGAGATGGTAAGCGTTTTGTATAGCCTCTCCTTGGTTTTTCCCGTTTGATATTACGTTCTCATAAAATCGATGTTATGATTGGGCTTTTGTTGATGAAAACATAACATCGTCGTGTCCTCTCTTTGTTTATAAGCGGTCCCATTCTGCTTGCTGCTGATTCAATCGAATATCTCCTATCACATCACTGTCGTCAGCAAACCCAATTAATTACTTTTTCAAGTACAATGTTGATATTTTTCAATAGTATCCCCACCGATTTTGACGGAAGTTCGATATTAAATTCTTGGGTTTTCTCCAGGATCTGGCGTAATGTGCAGATTTGGTCGATCACAGATTTTCCAGGTCTAAAAACGCTTTGGCAATGACCTATTATTCCCTCAGCAAACTGCTAAAGACGTTCACATAAAACGATGTATAGGATCTTACAGGCAATGTTTCAAAGGCTTTTTTCTCAATAGATGGTACAGAGTAGTCTATCTTCTTTTTCGTGGATTAGGCAGATGGCAGAGATTCCAATCGTCTTATCGACCATATTTTGCACATGAGTTTTGATATGTACCTTACCAGATCATTTTACGCGTGTCTTAAAAGTTTCGCTTAAAGTCCATAGTCACCCGCTGCTTTGCTCTTTCTTAATCTGGCAATAGTTACACTGATCTAATTTTGGTAGTACAGATGTAATTCTTGGCTGTCATCTTGGTCGGTGGTCTAGGTCGATATTGGCAGTCATCGACTGTGTATCTACTTCATATCCTTTGAGCTATGTATATCAGTCTTTTAAGCCATTCATTAACAACCTGATAGGTTTATATACTCGTAACTGTGTAGCTCTAGTAAAGCTGCTGTTCACTTCGCAGCAACGCTTTAATAAATTCAAATTGATCGTTGATTTCAAAGCCACAATATATTCCAGCATCTAAGAGAGGAGCTATGTAAAGCTATTTCAAGCTTCTCTTTTTTTCTTACGATGGTATGGGTGGATATGGGTAAGTAAAGAGTTCGTGCATTAAAAAATAACAGAATATCAATCAAACGTGGCATTAAGATGATAGAGAAACATAACGTTGTGGAAAAATTCTGTAAATCTTTGTCTTTTCTCTGTATGTGTAAAAGGTGTTTTTTTTTTAGAGTTAAAGAACTTCAAGTTGGAAGCACTGTTTTTGTTGGCAGCCATTTTGTCATTTACCATGTGATTTATTTTTAGTTTGGTTTGCCATTTGTAAAAATTGAAGTTGCATGACCAGCGGGAATGTTGATACCGATTTTCACAAGAAAAGTTTGTCGAGCGATGAAGCTTATTTTTGGTTAAATAGCTACGTCAATAAGCAATACATTTGGAGTGTAGATAATCCTCAAGCCATTGTTAAGATCTCGCGAGTTACATCCAGAAAAACTCTCCAAGGATTTGGATGAAAAGTTTTGGGGATATTTTGGTAGATACATATTGGCTATAATTTCTTCAAAAATAAATTGACTGGAAAAGTTTACTAACGGAAACTTTTATATAAATTTTGTTTTTTTATTTTCTTACTATTTTTATTATTTTTTGTTTTATATTATTTTTTTTTTTGAAATTTTAAATATTTTTTTTAAAACTGATCAATAAATTTTGTTTAAAATTGTATAATATGCTGTATATTAATAAACTTTAAGAAACTGTGCAACTATGTGATAAACGGTATTATTTTTCTATCGGATATAAATGCAAATACAAGTTCGTTTGTTGTAACGTGTTCATGTCATAACTATTCAACCGATTATCATTGAATGTTGTCTAAACATTATACCACGGAGAGTACACAAAACTGCAATGGGGTACCATTTCTTCCAAAAAAATGGGCATATACTTGCTCGTATGTGCCTAATTACATTAGAAAGCAAGATCTTTAACAAAAACAAGTAACATTTACGTTGAAAATAACACAGTTTGAACAGTTTGAAAAAAAGTATAAAAACTACAATACTTAACGCTTCTTAGTAAAAATTAAGTACGCCATCACACTTCTTAAATTAGAAAGAATTTATGAAAAAAGTATTTCGAAAATTTTAGGACCGGTTTTGATAAAATACTGTTTTTTTATTTTTAGTTTTTTGAAAAAAAATTCTTTTAAAATTTATGTATGCAGGTTTTTAAAGTTTATTAATACACATGTGATTATAAAATTTAAAATATTTTTTTGTTAGTTTTAAAAGCATTAATTTTCAAAAAAAAAATTCAAAAATTAATTTTAATTAGAAAAAAAAAGTAATTAAAAAAATTTGATATGCAGAATTAATTAAGCTACTTAGGTCTTCTCAAATATAAAATTTTACAGAAATCCATACAGCCGTTACCGATAAAGCCAAAAATTAAAAAAACCGTTACATGAAAGGTACCGTTAGTAGACTTTTTTCGTAAATTTGGTTCTAATCAAATGATAGCAAATACCAAAAAAACAATTCTCAAAATTTTTCATCAAAATCGTTGTAGTGGTTATCGAGAAAAATAAACTTTTCCTAAACGGCCATATGGCAGGTACCGTTATTTTTTGGCCTAAAAATAAAAATTCAATTTTCCCTCTGGGGAATGCCAAAATAATCACACACACTTAGTTTGAAGACAATCGCTTAAGCCGTTTAGGCTGCAGCTCGTTATACATACTGACAGACAGACAGACAGACAGACATATTTTCTCTATTACTTTTTTAGACTTCTCTATGATCGTAATATCATGTTTCATTGTTATTTCAATTTTTTTTTATAATCACGAATCCTAAACTTGCTTTATAGTCCCTAAAATCGCAAGCAAAAAGGATATTGTTTCCGAGGTGTAGAAAATCCGTAGCGACGACGCACTATGCAGTATATTTTGTGATTGTTGATTTACACTTCTGAAAGTATACATAACTCCGAGAACTCCGGATAAAACATAGCCCAGTATAAAGTGGATCATCTTTTCTATGAAAGAGAAATAATATTCTTAGAGCCGTTTCCCTCCAGCACGTGACCAGTAACGTCCTAATCTTTAGGTGATCCTACTTACATCGTATATATTCGATTTATAAATATATAGGTATATACATGTATATAGTATGAATTCGTTATCTAGTTTATTCCTTACCAGAAAACTCGGGTGCGATAAACCAGTCCCTTTCCAGTAGAGCTACTGTTTGAAAACCTTAGTGCTAACAAATTGTTTTCTGTTTTTTGTAGCACTTACAGCACCCGTAAAACTCACCCAAGGGGGCAACCGCAATTTAACTACCGAGTAAACTGGAACAATTAGCAGTCCTTCCAAGTATAATTTGAGTCATTAAAATAACTCGTGTAATGGTCAACTTATTAAAAGCCTTTGTCATATCAATGAAGAGGACTATTAGCGGTTTACTTGTATTTAAACTATCATAAAGCTGAGACTGTATAACCTGAGAATTATATCTTCTGTTAACTAATATTTCCTCCGAATCACAAACATTCTTGTTTTTATTATTTTTTTATAAGAGATGATCATTTTAGAAAGTTGTAAATATTAGGTCTCCATACTTAAACAATTACAATCAGAATATGAGATAAATGACAGTTTGAGTATTTCGAAAATGACTGGGAAATGTCTTCCAAGTATTACTGAACAATTGTTCCTTTAACAATATACATAAGTGTCCGTTTTAACTATTTTACTGCAAATTAAATATCTGAAAATGTGTATGGTCATCGACAAATTCAAACAAACTATTAATAGTACCACTAAATCATCTGTTTCTAAAACTGGATGCTTATTTTCCAACTCAAATCTTCAACCGCTTCCAGAAAATGTTTTACACCTAACTCACCTGTGTAACTCCAAGAGAATAAAGTGGATTCGATATAAACTTTAGATAGACTCTTTTCAAAAACCTACCCAAAAATTCTTAAATTTCAAAATGAGAATCTATTTAGAGCTGGCTACTCCATCAGCTACCAAGTTCGACTGGACAAGTTTTGCTAGATAAAGAAAAAACCTTTGATACCGTATATATGTCAAGAAGAACTTATCTACAAAATATTTCTGTATGAATCTTCAGATTATCTTGTCAAAACATACAAAAACTTTTTTTAAAGATAGAAAATTTGTTTGTATCTACTGGAAAGACGAGGTGTTCCTTATTCTACATATATTTGATACGGGGTTCCTCAGGGCTTCATACTTGGTCCCATCCTCTTCAAAAGTTTTGAAAATAACAACGGAGTTTACTGGATACTTTTTTTAGTTATGTACTTTACAAAATAAAATATAAAAGTTGATGTCGAAAAATATCAAAGCTATGTATATAGCTCACTAAAGAAGAAAGCAAAGTTTCCTTCCGCAATTCACAATCAAAATAAATTTAACCAATATAATATCCCATGGACTGAAAGTTGTGAATACCTTGGTATCGCACTTGACAAAAAACACACTTTTAAAAGTTATATCACACTCAATTCACAAAACTTATTTATAAGCAAAGAAACTTTAGTTGTAAGAGGCTTGTCGATGATTTCTGTTGATATAGGGTCAAAGGGGGTATCTTTCAGAAAAAAAAATTTAAGTGTGTAAGTTTATTAGTTTTTGTAAAACATCGTGTTTACATTTACCCCCGCCTTTTTTAAGGAAAAAGAGAAAAATGGGGTAAATGAAAACAAGGAACACAACCTCCTAAGACTGTAAAATAAAAATATTTGGGATAAAGAGAACTAAATGAAAATGAAAACATTTGATGAAGAAATGAAAATAGAAAATCCAATGTTCACAATTACCCCAAAGAAAATTAAAAAAGGACCAACAATTTGGAGTTAGTTGTTTAAAACTATTTTATTTCAAAGTTTTACCTGAAAATGAACAACACAATTTATTGATATATTAAAAAGAAATTAAGTAATTTATTTGTTATTAAGACATTAAAAAGAAAATTGTTGTAAATTTGAGTGTTCTTTACAATTCAAAAACTGAAACTTTTGCATTGAACTCTACAGTTATTCTTTTTTCGACAACAGTTTTTATTGGATCTAGTAACAATCCAAAAACTTGGTTAAAAGAAATAAAACTTACAGCGCTTTCCACAACTTGAAAAATTGTTCTTGAGGAATCAATACTTATAGTACCAACTACTTCGACCTCTTGTTCTTCCACCAGGACCTTGCGAATCTCACAAACGTACTTAACGTGGTAGCAAGACATTTACCATTTTAAGTGGTTTATTTCCTCAATGTCCAGACATTCTACCTCTTCCGCTTCTTCTATGCCTTCATTCCAGAGGGATGCAATGCTTGGAATAGATACATTTTCTTCATCTGAAGATGAGCTCATTTTTGTCTTCCTGGTTCTTAATTTTTTTTTTAATTGAGCTTTTTATTTTCTCCTGAACCACAGATTTTTCTTTTTTAGGTCGCTTTTTTGACAGCTTTACAGCTTTGAGCTCATCAGCTTCTTTTAAACGGGTTAGCTTTTCATCTGCTGTAAAAAATTCTCCGTATATTGCATTTGCTTTTCGTGAAACTATCTTCTTACCAATTACAGGTTACAGAAGACGGAGCCGAATTTTGCAGACCGAAGATATTTTCCAAAAGTTCTTTAAAAAGAAACAAAATTCAAATTAGTATATAAAGTTTAACTTAAGCAGATAAATTTAAAATATAAATGCTTGATAAATAATTTACCTTGAGGGGGTGATCATCATTCATTTAAGAAATATCTGTTGTTCGTCTTATAGCTTCTATAAAGTCATTTGAAAAAGATGGTGTTGGTTCTTGTTTGGGGACTGCAAAAGATGTGGTTGCAAGTTCTGGTAAACTAGTTGACCAGACTTTGCATAGATAGTTGTAAATACCTTGCTCCTTTACGCTGAAGGCACTGAATTTGTTAGGATCGAATGGGAAAATCCCGGCGGATTTAAATCCTGATATAATGTTTTGTTTGCTGACGTAAGGTTATTTTTCCAAATCGATTTCAGAAGAGCAGAAAAGCCGGCAACTTCCTTGTCCCATCATCTTTTTGCCGTAATTTACAACAGATTTGTCACATGCTGTTTAAATAGACCAAAAACACATTTGTCGAGTGGTTGTAATTTGTCTGTTAAATGACTTGGCAAACGAATTAGTTGAATATTATTTTTAACAGCTTCTTCAACAATCCTAACACTGATGTGGCTACAGTGGCTATTGTACAATTGCGAACGTGAGAAATTAGTGCACCTTTTTCTCCGATGGCTCTCCAGCGACTTGGCTGTTGGATCACTGCCGAAACTCTTTCATCCGCATTCATAATAAAAGCTGCCTTGTCGGGGCTTAGCAA
This sequence comes from Platycheirus rosarum, assembly GCA_963971375.1. Classification (NCBI taxonomy): domain Eukaryota; kingdom Metazoa; phylum Arthropoda; class Insecta; order Diptera; family Syrphidae; genus Platycheirus; species Platycheirus rosarum. The sequence goes on along the minus strand of OZ020509.1, from coordinate 116,437,765 downwards.
ATTAAATTCATCGTAAACCTTAAGTTTTTGAAAAAATTCAAAAATTATGCCAGCTTTTCGAGCATCTTGGCGCGCTATTTGCAATGTTCTGGTTTTTAAGTGAAAGGTGTGAATAACTTGACATAAAACTACGGTACCAGTCATATCCTGACTTCCCATTATTGAAAGGGTTGTTCAAGTCTTTTATTTTCACATAGGTTCCAACTAAATTAAGGAGATACTCCTTATCGCACGGGTAACCAGCCGTAGATCTTTAAATTAGGCATCGAGCTATGGTGTAGTGCAAGCTTTCTTCCGCGTGATACAACAGCAAGAGTTGTTTTTCTACCACCAATTCGATTGAAAATAACTGCTTTTGGGACCGCATATGCTTCTTCGGCTTGTCGCCATGTGATATTTTTTGTTGTTGACGTCTTCCACTGCATTTAATATATCTTCTGATGTATACGATGGAGGTCCCGTGTTTCGTTTGTAAATACGTGGCATCTTTTTGCATTAAAATTATATAAGATCAACAATTAGTTCATTTTAAACGCTTGTTTGCAATTACCCCACAGTGTTTACTTTTACCCCCTTTCAGTGTCCACGTTTACCCATGATTCAAAAAGAAAGGGGTAATTGTAAACAGCCAATAACTTTCATAATTTGTTAAAAAGAATTAAAAATACTTCACTTGGATCATATGCATTAACTTACTTTGATCACTTATTTTATGTTTTAAAACAGTTTTGCACAACACCAAAAAACTTGAAAACACAGAAAAATGAACCATTCATGCCAACGATAAATGCGACTAAAATATTCACTGCATTACGTCTGGCACGTGTCAGCACAACGGGAACATATCGTATTTTCAAATATTGGCTTGGCATGCCTCGATGGAGATTCGATTTTTGTAAAATTTAGTGCGTTTACAATTACCCTTGTTCACAATTACCCCCTTTGACCTTACCATTAAAACTAACAATATCCAGACCAATAAAAATTATTATAATTTCCCAGACCCGATTTTAAATTATTTAAGTAAGGATTATTATAGAACCTATAAAAGACCATCTTAATAGGCTTTACAATAATATAGAATTCCCAACAACAAAGACCGATGAACCCAAACTACTTTCAACTAAAAACAAAGAGAAAGACTGCACCTGTCAAAATGAAATACAATTTTATCGTTCTCAACTATGTTAACTTAATTATAAACGCTTTTCATTCCAACCATAATTTGTATTCAGTTTTTATAGTCGGAACAAACATTTTCATGATCAAGGCTTTGTAAGGAAGGTTTTTATATTTTACACAATGCCCCCCAACAACAAATTTCCTACTCAGAACCCCATGGATTGTGCGTAGAATATTAATGGATTGTGTGCACATCCCGGTGACTCTTGGAGTGTTGAAAAAGAAAAACAATTAAAAAAGGTACATATTTAGCTGGCAAACAAGGCATGCTCCAACTACCAACTGCAGATGACACATCCAAGAGATAAACCAACGATTCTCGAGCGATTTTATGTGCGCAACGTTCACTTTCGACGAAGACAACGACGCTGGCATGGCACCTTTAATCCATTATGGAGCGATTAACATTGGACAATAAATTCTCAAGTCTTCAGTGGGCAAATCTCAACTCATCCTGCTAAGCTCAAGCAAAAAAATTCATTTGAATTTTATTATGATTTTGTTTTTATTCTTTTTTCTAAACAATTCTACTGTGCCAATCCGAACACTAATCGAAATCTTTTAGGGATTTGCATCCATAATAAAAATGGCTAGTGAAAACAAAAGTTTAAAGTAAAAGTTACATCTCATTTAGAATGCGATGGACCAGATTTATTTGCTTTAATTGATTGGCAATAATTTACAATTTCTCTGCTCTGAAAGGTGACATGAAATGATGAAATCAGTGAATTAATTCTAAGATCTTGGAGCCAGGTGAGTTTCTAAATGTCATTATTTAAATTTGTAGGAGTATGTAGCACAGGCATGTTACGAGAAGGGGAATTAAAGGGGCTTTGACTTTCCCGAGTGTGTTTATCAGTTTTTTTTTATTTTATTTCGGTAGGGTCAATCCCCCATTTATTTAGTTTTAAAACAAGCTAAATTTATCTTAAACTAACTTAAAAAAACATGAAACTTACGACTAATTTGATGGAATGGGAGAATGATCCCGAAGAAGGAGTCTTGGGTAGGATTAAAGCCAAAACATTTTCATTCGAATAAAATCTCTACAGTGTGATACGAGTAATACATACATATCGTTAAAGCCATAAGAGGGACTGTAAGTAAGCAGATAGAAGACGCCAGGGTTTCTTAGTTTACGGGAATTTGTATTAAAATAAATTGCACGACTGGATCGCATGTACTTGTTTATAAGTGCGGTCATATCATCGAATAAAATTTAAAAAAAAAATCGAAAATCGTTCGACCAGTTTTTTTTTTTAAAGTCGTTTTTTTAACTTTTCGAAAAAATATTAATTTTTTTCTCCTGTATATCATTATAAGGAAATCTGTATTTTCATCTGGGAAAGTTATTTACAAAAAAAAAAATAATTGACCAGTTTTCAAAATATTTCGAAAACCAAATTTTTTAGACAATTTTAAAAAATTATTTGAAATTTTTGAGATGACTTCCTGTGTGCAAATTTTATTGAAATCGGGATAATGGTTTACGATAAAACCGGTTCTATGAGAGGAACCATTATAGAACAAATTTCGAAAAATTCAGTCTAATTGAAAGATGTATTGTTATAAAAAAAATAGCACCCTGAAAGTTTTATCAAAATCGTTGGAGCCGTCTTTGAGAAATCAAACTTTTTGTTAAAGAATGTGTGGCAGGTACCGTTTTTTTCGACCTAGAGCAAAAATGAAAAACACCCCCCTAAATACTAAATACCAAGTTTGAAGCAAATCGGCCCATCCGTTTAGGCTGTAGAGCAGCGAACAGACGGACGGAATTGCCGGAACTACTTTTTTCATCTTCCTTATCATCGTAATGTCATGTTTGATTGTTAGAATTATTTTTTTTAACGAATCCATAACTTGCCTTATAGTACCTATAAACGCAAGTCGAAAGTAAAGTTGTAAAGAGTTTCATAGTCGACGGAACTTAAGAGCATCCCTGCAATTTATCTGCGTCCTTTCAGGTTATTCAGATTAAGGTTGAAATTAAGTCACATAATATGCCAGGGTTGCAAAATGGAATCCACACTCTATATGGGTTGATACGGTTAGAAGATTTTATACGTTAACGTAAAAAAAGCAGTTTTTGAAGCACCAGGCTTAAAAACTATATATGGAGATCTAGTTGAATGAGAAAAGAGTTAAGTGTCGAAGAAAATGTCTTGAAAACTTAGTATCATTAGGGTAGAATAAGATGTGGGATTGTTTATTAATCATTTCAATATCGTGAATTGTATGAATAAAAAGGAGAGGACCTGAGTGGCTGTCTTGAGGGAACTCAGTGGTATAGCTAGATAAGAAGAAAACCATTTTATTAGTATACTAACCTGTAGCATTATTTGAAAAGTATAAGTCTATGCGAAATGTTATCAAATGCCTTGCCAAAATACGTAGAGATAGCATCTACTTCATTTTCGTTCTCTAGGGCTGAGAGGGTACGGAATACGAATTCAACAAGATTAGTGGTAGTTGATTTGCATTTAAGAAAGCCATGTTGTCTAGGAGAAATGGGAGACTTTCAACGGAAACTTTGAGTTTTGCACAGAATGCTTTCGAATATTTTGGGGATGTGGGAAAGTTTGGCAATGCCAGGATAGCTTTTAACATCGCTCTTACGACCCTTTTTGTGTATTGGAGTTATGAAGGTGGTTTTCCATATCTGAGGGCCCAGCGATATACCAACAAATTTGGATTGTGGAAAAAAGAGAATTAATGAGTATTTTTTTAGGAAAATTGCGGGGAGACCATCAGGGCCGGGGAAAAATTCGTCATTAAGTCGATATAATTCATTTTTATTATAAGGGTACACTGTAAGAAAAAGAAATGGATCTGTGCAGATATTCGGCAAAAATTCAAATGATCTAAATCAGGTTCAAAGGAATCGCCGATGAAAGATTGTTTCAAAAATGTGGAAAAAAATTGGTGATATCTTGTAAATCATTTAAAATATCGGTATTGATATGGAAAGAAGTAGATTAGCTATGTGCCATTCTTTTTTAATTAAAAAAACTGGAAAAATGATTTGGGATCATGTTGTATGTGGTTGGATTATTTATCCATAAATAGCTTTAATAAAGGGAGGTGTATAACTCAGAAAAAATAAAGCGCGAAGGAAAATTGCCCATTACTTGTTTCCTGTGTTCCGTAAAAAAACAAGCTTGTGGTTGTACCAAGGTAGAGAAATGAACAAAGTTTTAAGGTGACAAACGGGGACATGAACAGAGATCTGGGGCGACGATCCGAGGGAACTAAATGTAAGGGCACTATCTACCTTTTCTCGAATGCGCTTTGTCGTTTTTGGAGCCTCCATAACTTCGGTTTGGACTTTACCCGGTAAACAAAATTCGTAATATATTGTCAATAGCGGACTTATTAAACATATAAAGTTTTAATTGAATAACGCTCATACTTCAGATTTTATTGATATTTGAAAACCTTGATTTCGTCACTGACCCACTGGTTATCATCAAAATTCTAAGGATACTTCCGAATGTCCAAGAAAGCTGAAATTTGGTATCAAACCTAAAAACTTGGAACTCTTATACTCACTGTAAGAAAAAGAAATGCCCCTATGCAGAAATTTGGCAAATAATCGAAATAATCTAAATCAGGTTCAAAGGAATCGCCGATGAAAGATTGTTTCAAAAATGTGGAAAAAATTGGTAAAATCTTGTGAATCATTAAAAATATCGGTATTGATATAGACAGAAGTAGTTTAAATACATATGTGCCATTCTTTATTGGTTTTGAATGCTTGCAGATCAAAATGGCAAGGCAAAACCTCGCCTTGGAAACTATTCCAAATTCGTGTTGTTAGGCTAAAAAAGGAGATACGGGAGAGAATTGCCGCAAGCTAGTTATCGATCTCAAAATGAATCGCAGAAAATAAAACGAATTCACCAAATAACAGAAACCTCTTAAACAGCCACTATTGATGCTTCAATTAACAAATTACCTTACCTTACCTTAGGTGGTGCTACAGTCTGGGGTGGACCAGGATCTCAACCAACAAGCTTCTCCAGTGAAGTCGGTTGAGGAACTAACAAATCAGAATAAGATATTTCTGATGTATTTGATCATTAAAAATAGCCCAATTCATCTAGAAATAGGTACCAGCACCAATCGGAGTATAAACAAAATCTGTATACTCACACACCAGCCTCTGAAGAAGAGATATATCAGAGGGCCTTCAACACAACAAACAACAACTATTGGACAGTCTGGAGCCAACTACAATGTGTCAATATTACGTTCCAGAACACATGAAAGACTTCAACAACTTTCAGTTCCGCAGAAGAGACCGCAAGCATATAAGCCAACAGCTCACGTTTTTAAAAACAGCACGGTTACTTGAAAACAGCTGCCAATATGATATCCCAAACCCCATCAACCTCTAACAGACATTGCGCTACCGTTGGATGTTTCTTAGCTGTCGAGAAAGCATTCTAAATCCAGAGTGTTTGGATTAAAGTCAAGAAAATCAAAAGTCCAACTAGATGTTTCATTAAAAAAATGTATAATTATTTTTTTTTCGATTTTGATTTTAAATATTTCTAAGCTCGTGTTATGGAATTACATAAGAGCAAACAGAATCTTCTCAACTACTTGTACACTTAACGTTTTCCTGACAAATTTTATTAATGTAATATAAAATAGAAAATCCCCCTTCAATATAAAATATTGGCTACGGGACTATTGCAAATCAACCGCTTTAAATCAGATTAACAAGAGTCGAGTAAAAAACACACCCCCATCATTCCCATAAACAAGTCAAGCATCAGAACTTGAAAAATTAGGTCAAAATCGAAATAAATGATTACGAATTCATTGAACTCGAAAAAAGAACGTTTCGTTGATGGCAATAAAGAAACTTTGTTTTCGTCCCAGAACAACGAAAGTTATGTGTTTTTCCATTGACATCTCTGATAGTTAATGCTCGTTGATCTAAGAACTGGTTCATCAACAAAGATGTTTGTAGCTTGCTTGAGACCAGCTTCACCGCAACCACAACAACATGGAAACATGTATAAATCTTATCTTGTCTGGCCACCCTAAGAAGTGTCTATGGGTTTCTTGAACTTGGTTCTAGTTCCATTCCCAGGTGCCATGTGGTGTGGCTGACCGATAACCACAGTTCATATATATCATTTCCAGATAGAACGAAGGCCAGAAGCTATTAAGTGGTGTGGTGTGGTTTTGGAGAATAATCGGTTTGAAGTTCATGGAAAATGATGGAAAACCACGAGGATCGAATGGTAGTATGACGCTGACGCTGGGGTTTCAAATTCTATTGAAATGTAAGAAGGGAACATTGATTATTATTGTCTTTGTTATTGCATCGTTGTGGCAGGCGTTCGTTTGAGGAAAATTGAACCTTCTACTAGTCTTTTTATATTGAATAAAGTCTTATAAAGATATTGCAAGTTCTTCTCTGAGTCTTGGATATAGCTAATATATTACGGGATTGATATACAGATCTGAACTAGATTGGTAGTATCATTAGAAACTTATATGCGAAGAAGTAATGGTCAAAAGAGGTGCCAATTATAGCTTATCATCATTGGAAATTTTAATTTTTGATTCTGAGGCGTTCAAAAACTCAAACTATTACCAATGCTGTGTAAACCGGAGTTTAATGAGCTAATCATACGGTACCATTGCAATTGCACGTTAGACGTGAATAACCGAACGAATATGAGAGACTATGGGTAGAGTCGTCCGAAACAGTTTAGCGGATTAGAAGTAACAGACAGAAGATCATTTATAAAAATTAGGAAAAGAGTCGGAGGAGAACGGAGCCCTGGGGCACACCAGCATTTATTTTGTGGGCATCGGACTTGCAACTGTCCAATACAACTTTTATTGAATGATCCAGAAGAAAGCTAATCCAACGAACAAAGGTATCATTGATCCCAAAAGCACGCATTTTCGATAAGACAGCTTCATGCAAAACTCAATCGAATACTTGGATATATCAAGCCCAATTATACTTTCTCCAAAGCTATGTAAAGACCTGTTCCACTGATCGGTGAGATATGCCATGAGACTACTAGTGTAACAATATCTGCGGATGCAATACTGTGGGTCATGAAGAAGCTTTCGATCTTCGAGATATTCCTTAGAAAGAGATTGTCGTCTCTGAAGAGTAAATAATTGTTTTCTCCTTTGTCATTGTCGATGAGCGTTGGAACCGAAGATGTTAAGGAGTGTTTAATATTTTACAAATGACCAAACATTTTTGCTGCCTCTGAGACATTGCAGAATTTTTTTTGGTAATACAAAAATTGGTTCTATTATTAAGGAGTTACATGAGTTCCTAGAGCTTTTTGTATTTTTGTTTTCTTATAACATAGGAAAGTTATGAAAGTGTGACATGTCGAAGTTGGAAGTTTTCAAATGTCCATTGATTATCACCAGGTTCATTCAACAACTCCTGAATGTCAAAGGGTTTGAAAATGTCTTCGAAATGTTCAGTGAACAGATCTGTCTTGTCTTTTTAGCTCATCCTCTATCGTTTCTTCGAATTGATGCTCATTTTCAACTTTGGTTTTTAAGAGCTGTAATATCCTTCAACAGAGAACGAAGAACTGTACCGGCTGTACAGAAGGAGCAGATGGACATCAATGCTCCGGCCCGGAAAATTTTCTATTCCACGCCAGAGGGACGCAGAAAAAGACCGAAACTCAGGTGGCGCAAAAAAGTGGAAAAGGACCTCAACCGACTTCAATTGCGAAACTGGTGGCAGCTAGCTAGGGGCCGAGCTGTCTGGAGAAGCTTGTTGGTTGAGGCCCAGGTCCACCCCGGACTGTAGCGCCACCTCAGGTAAGGAAATTGCAGATAGACATTTGAGATAAGTAGAAAGACTGGTAAGAGCTCAGGGGGAAGATAAAATCTTATTATAGTTTTTTTATTTCTTCCCTTCGCGATAAAAAAGTCAAGTATATTTGGCGTTTTGGCCAAGTCGGAAGGCCAGTACGTTGGTTTTACGGTCGATAAAAATTCAACACAGCATTCCATGCAAACTCTGAAAATGTGTCTTCCTCCTTCCGTTGATATGCATCTTTGTCTTTTAAATTAATAATCGGCTTATGGTTTATAAATGGCCCCAGAACATGAGACCTTTGGTATTCTTGAGCTTGGGAATATCTGGCATTGACTGCGAATCATGTTGCAAACTTTTCATTTGGGTAATATAATTTAATTTGTTAACAAGTCACTACTATGTAAACAAACACATAACGTTCTTTTATCCGAGCCCAACTCTATATTTTATCGAAAAGCATAGGTAAAGTTGTGTTTTCATAATTTTAATATGCCAGTTCCAAAACAGTTGTTCTAAATAAATATTTGACAAACAAGTCTTTTCATAGGCAGTTCTGCTTATAGCTGACTACAATTCATTCTATATGGGCTTACATTCAATTTTGTGCGAACGCTTATGTTTTAAGCAAACTTAAAAATACATCAATTTTTATATAAAAGGCTTAACAGCTACTTAACCAATCAGTTTATCTGATTGATTTTTCAACTAAAAAGCTCTCCAAATCCTACAAAAAAATATGAATTATTCTAAGTACTTCGTGATTGTTGCCACTACGTTTCTTGTTCTCTTCGCTAGGCATTCCAATGCCGGATTCATTGACATCTTTACTGAAGGAGCTGACATACTGAAGTCAATTGGAACTATTACCGCTGATACCGTGGGAGGAGGAGTCTCGATTTTATTTGAAACAATTGAAAATCAATTTTTAGAAGGAGGGTTACACAGAAATGCTGAAAAGGCGTTAGAAACGGTTAAGAAGCAATCTTCTGATGTTCGCGCTATTTCAACAAACAATGAAGCTATAGACATTGTTTTAAGCGGTCTCATTGAAACAATCAACGAAGTAGCAGCATCTGGAGAGGCAACATATGACATTATCAAAACTCTTCGTGAGTCTAAAACTGCCACTGACGAAGAAGTTAGAAGAATTTTAGAAGAAGCATTTGAAACAGTAAACAAACAAATTGGAAGTGCTGGTATTAAACTTTACTTAGCACTAGGAGCGGCCACTGAAATTTGTGAAGAAGGAGCGAGCCAAGGATTGAATGATGCAATTCAAATCATGACAAATGCGGGCACTGTTTCTAGAAATGGACTAGACGCTTCTAGATCGCTTGCAATTCAAGGAGTTGGAGCTGGTAACGAAACCATTGACCCAGCACTTTTAACAGCTTTGAACGGTGTCCGATCGACTTTAGAAGCTACATACAGCATTATTACTACAGCAGGTAAAAAAGCATTCGAAGCTATCATAAACGAGGCAATTCCATTGGAAGAAGCTCTTGAAGATGAGACGGTCAAAAAGGACACTGCCACCGAAAACCCTCAGTACCAGAATGTCATCCATATAATCAAGCAGTCAGCTAATCAAACTATTGAACTTCTTGTGTCTGGACCCGAGATTAAAGCAATCAAAGTTATTCGAGATGGGCTTGTTTCGGCATGTAAGACTATTGCATTGGCAACACAGCATGGTCATAAAGCAATCGATGAAGCCAAGAAAATTCCCAGTCAAGAATCAGCTCTTGCCACTGTTCAAAAGGGTATATCTGCATCTCAGAAGGAGTGTACGGCTGCTATTTCGAGTGGTTATCAGGCTTTGGGTGCTGCTGCACACCTTTTCGGACCAAAATCCGAAAAAAGTCTTATCGAGGCAATAAAGGCTCTGGAAATCGCTGGAGTTAAACTGACAAATGGGCTTGCCAACTCTCTTATACTAGCAACTCAAGGTATCACAGCTAATGCTACAGAAAATGGTCTCACAGCAGCATACGATGGTGTTGCATTAACTAGTTTATCTGGATATGCTGAGATTAAGAAGTGCGCAGAGATTGCATTCCAAGGATTTTTGACAACATAAGAAGTTCTCAGTTGAAAAGTAAACATCAATGGCGTTCCAAGGATATATGGATCAAACTATATATGGTATCTACAACAAACATTTTTTTCAAAATATGATTAAATTCTACATTCTTACGAAGATATAGTATTTACTAACGTCTATTAAAGTTTATAGGTTTTAGTAACAAAATCTCATATTTGTTTTGTTCGAATTTATTCATATGTTTAGAAAAACATATTTTTATTTTGTTAAAAAATACAACTCTTAAAAAATAATTGGTTTTAGATGTTTTTTCTTTTAACTCAGCTCAGAGTTTTATCAGGCTTGATACTTTTTGTTCTGATCTTGATGGAATTTCTCTTTCCTTAGCCTATCAAACGTTCACCCTATCAGACCCAGACCTAATGGCAATGTACTTGCATGTACTACTTTATGTCCCTGAAACGTTGTTTTTTTTAATTAAACGCATTAAATAGATACTTACTTTTTTACTTGCGATGCAAGTTATGATTTCGTGTAGATACAAAAAAAATTGAGGTATTTGAAAAATTCTGTCTGTCCGTCTGTCTGTCTGTTCGTATGTATTTTCGGTTGATGCAATCGTCTTCAAATTAAGAATACAAGGTTATTTTGAAAATCTACCGTTAAGTAAAAGCTTATTTTTCTCAATTTTTTTTTATAAAAAAATCTGTGAACCTTTGTAGGTCTGGATTATGTTTTGGTACCACCCATAGGACCATTTTTTATTCTTGGGCTTTCTCGAAAACTGGTTAACCGACAGACTTTTTTGGGCCGTTTGGCGGTAAAATGGCCACTTCCGGTTGAGTTTTAGCGGTTCCTCTACCTCATTGGGATCGAGTTAACGAACGAATGGAGTATCAAATGAAAGTTTAGACCGGGCAACCTTAATATAAGCCAAACATACGTCCTATCACTTTTCAAAAAAAAAAAATTATGTAAATTTTTAAAATGTTTGGTTAAGTAATTATTGACATTTTTATAGACAAATTAAGTGGTTATTTTACCCCCAAACGGCCCAAAAAAGTCTGTTCGACCAGTGGTAATTTACCATTACTTAATGGCTAAATTTTCCATTGACTCGATGAAGTAGTTTTAATACGGCCGCTTCCCCTACTATATTTTTCAAATTTGATCGATGCTGTGGCCGCATATAAAGGCAAGTACGTGCGATCCAGTCGTGCAATTTATTTTACTTTTGGACGGCTCGATCTATATAGCCTCCCGTCTTCAAATTCACACTCAAGGAGTTGGAGGTATTCCTCTATCTGTTCGCTTCATCTAAGATGAGGTCTTCCTTGGCTTCTGACTCTCTCGAGTATGGCCTCGAAGACTTTGCACGCTGGAGCCTTCAACATGTAAGTTGAGCCATCTAAGCCGATGGATGCTTTTTTTTTTTTTTTTTTTTTTTTTGGTTAGACTCATGTCCCTATATAGCACGTATATTCCTTCGCCATTCATCAATTCCTGGTCAAACAGGGCTATAAATCGTTCGTAATATTTGTCCATCGAATATCACAACGGACCTTTCATCCGACTGGGAAAGAGTTCATGCTTCAGCACCATATACCAGGACCTAGATGATTGTTTTGTATAGCGTCGCCTTAGTTTTTCTCGATAGTGCTTTATTCCTCAATTACTTATTTAGCCCAAAGAAACAGCTATTAGCCAGAGTAACTACGTTTCTTTTCTACGCTGATGTTTTTTTCCTGTGCTTGCAGCTGTGTTCAGGTAAAACAAATTCACTTGTAACAAATGGTGGGATTGGATTTTTTTGATGAAAGCATATCGCTTATTTACTTTAATAATTATCATTATTCAAAAAACGCTGATTTATTCGTTTTTCCATGCTTCATATGGTGTGAAATGATCATAACAATATCTAGTTTACTTCCGCGTTAGAAGATAATTATGAACATTTTACACAAAAGCAATGCAAAACGAATACTTCAGCTTTAGGTAAATGAGCGATATACTTAGTCTTATCCACCTGCAGCGTGTCTAAGAAATTCCGCCACTACTTTATATGGTTTAGTCTGACAATGGCCACATGGATCTTTTTTGGTTTTTGGTCATAACAGTTCAACAACAGAGTGAAGCAGTCTCTGCAGAATCCATATGGTTGACATCGTCTGCGTATCTACTAGTTTTTCCATCACCATCTTTACAGACCGCAGAAGGCTAGTCAAACCTGATGTTGAATTCAAACCACCGTCCGGTGATAGCCATGTGGATGTCAAAACTAGTCAAACAGTTAGCCTGGACTTCAACAGACGGTTTCCCTTTTTGATGTTTTGCACAGCTTGTCGTTCATTGGTTTTAATTTGACTAGTTTAGTGTACTCATTGAACGCCCCAAATATTTGGTTACTTGCAAAAGAAATACCAAAGCATTTCCAGCCAAAAAAAAAACTAACAACTTTTTTTATTGGAATGAAAATGCACATCAAACAGCAACGATAAGGAAGAATATGCATATATTACAAGAAACAAACGGGATTACTAATACTTTGCGACCAAAAAGATAGTCTTAGCTGTGAACTCTTAACGGACCAAGTCTTCGGGATTGAACATGCCCTTGAAAAAAACAGGATTTGTTAAAAAAAAATAATAAAAAGAACTATAGGTTTATAATATCGACTCATACCCTGGCACGTCTCAAAATGGAATCCTTACTGGCATCATACGGATGATCTTTAGATGGAATCTCCAATACAGCTGGAATAGGTGAGGTGTGCGAATCGATTACATGACGAATAAGCTCAGCGTAGTTCTGGTTAATTAGGATAATGTCGATGTCATCGCGCTTGAGGAAACGCTTGAAGCAATCCTCAATTTCACTGACTGGAGTATCTATATTAATGAATTCAAAAGTATTAGATGTATGGAAACGGGTGAAGAATTAAATTCTTACTTTTGTCGACTACCATAAAGTTGGCGTGACGATTCTTGTTGATTTCGCCAACACCTCCGAGTAAAAATCCAACACAAGTGTCCTAAGAATTAAAAAATAAAAGATGTATGTATATTTTTGTGGCAGAAAACTTTACAAATTTACTTCATCTCCAATAACTGATATTAGTTTTCCTTTAATTGCTGAATGTAGAGCCATTTTAATTAAGATTTTAAATATAAAATCACTGAAATCAACTGCGCGATGTCGAGGAAAATCGAATTTTTCATCAGGTCAGCCGACACATGTCAAAATCTTGTGACTTTTTAAGAGCTAGGTTCAGCAACCTGAGATCCATCCAAACGTTTAATTAAAGAGTTTTGCTCGCGAGCGGATTTTACGAACGAAAATTGGACAGCTGGCTTCTGATGGTGTTTGTAATGAAGAAAATTTAACACATACTTCCGCGGCATTCCGTTTATTATGGGTAGACGTGATCATTTGACAAACGGTATGGAAAATAACGTTCAGTTTTTATAAGAGCTTCCAATTACTTCCGAGTTCCGACCATTACAGATAGCCTCCACTCTTATGGAGGCCCCTTATGTATGGAGTTCTTTTATTTTTATTTTCAGAAATACATTTTTCAATTTTTTTCTTGACACAGGAGAAGAAATAATTGGAGAAATAAATTTGACATTTTATGAATGACGCCCAATTTTTCATTTTTATTATTGTTGTTTCTATTGTTTGCGTGTTTTGCAGGCATATATAAAAAAAAAAATATCTTAAAATAAATAATAAATTGAAAAATGTCCACAATCGCTTCATTTTACCAACAAACATAAAAATACGCAAGGTTGTTTATTTGGTGAGATCATTGTAAATAATGAAATTTCATAAAATAACTTGCTCACTAACTCAAGAAATATAAACTTAAAAAATAATGTCTGACATGATGACTGATATAATTATTTTAAATGGAGGCGTGGCCTTATGAAATTTGTCTAATGGTGTTGACATTTGTTCTTTGTTTTTTAATGAGGAATACAAAGGGAGATATTTAAAACGAGAAATTTAAAATTAAATAATTTTTTTTTAAATTAGACTCCACACAGAAAAAAGAAACAAGAACGACAAAGGAGAGGATAATTCTCTCTTCGCCTACAAACTGAAAAATGTTCCGTCAGCGACATTTATGTGTACCGGTTCCTGTACATTTCGTATGGGACTGCTAAAACGTCTGCAGTTTTAGGGACTAAGAAACGTATGGCTGATTGGCTGCTTCTCACACGTAATTACATACACAAAATAAAATTTCAGGGTTTGCAGGGCATGGTCGGTACGGTTCACAGCTCTTTTTACATTTGTCTATACTCCTGCAAATAAAAACTTTGTTCCAAACTCTCCAAAATCGTTTCATGTTGTGAACTTTTCTTGGTTTTTCACAGAAGAGAGAGCTGACAAGAGAATACAAAATTTTCCCACCCTGTAAATTTCTACAAAAAATTTTTTTGTGCAAGAAAATTGAAGGCTGTTAAAATGAACACTATTTAAAAAATACTGTGCTGTGAATTTCTGTACACAAATTAATTGGAACACACTGAAACAAGGACCTGCCTGTTTTTTTTAATGAACATGCCTTATGACTATTATACCGAGAGTTAAAATGTTATTCACAATTACAACTTAAGCTGAGTCAGCCACACATTTTGATTATAGGAGAAAAACTGTTAGTTGGGCCACATGCACTAAACGGTTGTTAAGAGGCTTTTGGTTAAAAAAAAATAGGCTTAAGCCATATCCGGAGTCCGCGCTGAGCCAAAACCAGCGGATTTAAAATTAAAAGTATGTTTTTATTTTAACTTAAGTTATATTCACATGACAAGTGACCAACGAATAAATGTGATTTAAAACTCCTTATAAATTTAAATTTCTTACAAAATCAACACCAAATGATGGACACATAATATATATTAAGATTTTTTTTTGATTTCTCAAATAATACACTTAGAAAATAAATTGGAAAAAATGTCAACATAGAAGACGTTCATTCGTCGGCCATTGGTCCCTTTCGTGTGAATAATCCTTTATTGCTTTATGATATCAAAAATATTTTGCCGCTCCTTTTAGACTCTCCAAGGCTTTCATTGGGTCAACGTAACTGTTTCGGAATGATTCCGGGCGCTCTCGGCTGCTTCGCAAAATGATCCAAAACTTACTGTTCGGATCAAATTATAAGGTCCCATCTTTGTATATAGAACCTATAGTACTACCATCAGTGTTCGAAAACTAGCGCCATCTAGTGCGTCTACATCTCCCTAAAGATTTTCTCTGAGTGGAGACCGCAACGTAGACTTTTAGTCGGGGAAATGTACTCAACACATATGCAATGTTAGAAAAAGACAGAACGACAAAAAGTAATAGCAGTCAGAAGGAAACAAACCATGAACACTTTTTCATGTTATTTCATTACCATTTTCTTAAAATAAGCGATAATGAGAGAATGAAATATAGTTATTTAGACAGGTATGTGAGGAGTTTTCATTTCTGCCTTGAAAATACACTGTTCTTGGTAGGGTTTTTTTTATAGATACGGCAACAGGATGAAATTTACCTATTTAACGATTTTTGTTGAAATTTGATATTTGGTTTGGTTTTTTTGTGTACAATTTTGAATGGTTACCATGTTTGATTATTATATCAATTTTTTTAAGTCTGCAAAAATTTAATTTAAGTTGAAGTACCTACCTAGTTACTTATTTTACAAATAAAACACATTGTTTGCATATGTTTGTAACTATGTTATTGCTTTAGAGTATATTCACTTATCACGTCAAAAAATCTAGTACTAAATATACTACTAACTACTAAATATAGTACTAAATCTACTACTTACTACAAAATATAGTACTAAATACACTACTAAGTACTAAATCTAGTACCAAATATAATACGATAGTACTAGATTCTAGTACTAAGTACTAAAAATCTAGTACCAAAATACCATTGTACCAACAACATAGTACCAACTGGCACCAGTTTTATATTTAACTAGCGTTTAAAATTGAACAATATATATTAAAACTTTAAAAAGTCGAATCCGAATATGGCAACATTGGTAGTTGACTTTGGTATAAGAAATACAGAAAATACAGAAATAACAAAATTTCTTTAAAAATGCAAAATCCAAAAAAATAATTGAAGACGCACAATCTTGGTTTGTTTACGAAAAATCAAAGAGAAATCCACTAATTTTTGTTTCCCTTACTCAACCATACCATATGGTCTAGTGTCACTTTTTGAACCTTTCACTCGTACTTATTATTCATTATTCCTTCATATGCTTGTAATCATTCTAACTCATACGTTTCTGAAAATATAACATACAACCTACTCTTTCATCACTATATTTCTTTCTACTCTCCAAAACCCATACAAATGAATATCGTGTTGACAGAAAAAGCTATTGCAGCGACGTTGCGGCTCTACCTCGCTTAACTAGAAGCTGCCTCATGATACTACTATAGGTTTCATATACAAGGGTCCCATATATAAACATAGCATACATATTGTTGCAAATGCCATCATATCTACTTCCTGGCAATGCTGGCAATACTATCACTTTTGTTCACTGTGAATGCACCGTGTCAAAATCCAGATAGGCTATTTCGTTTGTTTATCAATCCACTAAAAAAATATTAAGTGATTTTCTTTTCCAAATACATCTTCTTAGTAAAAACATCTAAAAAAAAATGAATCCTCTAACGTAAGTATAGACAAAAAAGAAACTGACTAAACTTCCATTAAAAATAAATTTCCAATCCCTTGCAGTAATATGAAAAACGTCCTGAAGTTAAGTGAACGTGACCTTCAACGCGGTGGCAAGTCTTCATGGCATGATATGTACCGAGACTCTGCATGGATCTTCGTTGGTGGAATGCCATTCGATTTAACCGAAGGAGATATCATTGCAGTTTTCTCTCAATATGGCGAAATTGTAAACATAAATCTAATTCGGGACAAGATTTCTGGAAAGTCAAAAGGTTTCTGTTTTATTTGCTATGAAGATCAACGATCCACAATTCTTGCTGTTGACAATTTGAATGGAGTCAAGGTACTTCGTTAGTTATTTCATGCCTCAAAGGTATCTTTTAATGTTTCATTTTTAGATCTTGAATAGATCACTTCGTGTTGACCATGTTTCCGACTACAAACCACCTAAAGAAAACGATAAAACCGATGAAGAAACACGACGGTTGTACATGGAAGGTTGTGCTCCAAAGCCGCAAATTCCAGAGGAAAATATCAAACGTGAGATTGACAAGAATAATGAAGCAAGTGGAAAACCACCAAAAGAACCAAAAATTAAAATTAAAAAAGAAAAGACAAAAAAATCTAAGAAAGAAAAAAAAGAAAAGAAAGTAAAAAAAGAAAAGAAATCTAAAAAAAAGAAGAAAAAGGTTGAATCAAGCTCATCGGAGAGTTCATCCGAAGACGAATCATCTTCAGAAAGTGAAACTGAGGTAAAAGATTCCAAGAAAAATCGACATAAGAATAAAAGTCCATCCAGAAATCACCATGAACACAGATCGGAGGATAGATATAGAACTGGCGAACGCCTGGAAAGAAGAAGAAGCCGAAGTCGAAGTTACGATCGCAACATCAAACGAAGACCTAGAAGCCGGTCTCGATGATTTATTTACTTCTAATAAATATTTATTTGATTCAATAAGACATTTTAATAAAGTAATGATGCTAGAAGTTTTTGTCTGAAACACCGAAGCAGGACTGAGGTTTTTTCGAAATAGAACAGATATCCAAGTCTAAATGTTGTTGATGGTCATTGCACATCGGATGATTCAACTAACCACTGCTTCACAAAGTTCCGAAATATCCACCAGGAGACCACCGTTGGATAACGATTGACATTTTACTTGTTTCAGTTGCCTAGGGGTAAAAGGAAAGAACAAATGGATGAACCTGTGAATGTCTGTCCTGGAATTGTGACGAAATCCAGGTCAACGAGCTCTCAATAGGATGTTCAAGGTAGAGAAACCGTCACAAAAATTGGGGTTCGACTTCTAGACGGTGTTTCAAGGGTCCGTCCTCCGAGGGCCAAAGCTATTAGCCAGAAAACCAATTACCCCACACAGGAAGTACCCGAATTTTTTGCCAAACTGTCGGCCTTTTTTTTCCTTTTTAGTTCCGATAATAGGTACTATAATGAAGTTATGTATTTGTCCATATTTAAAAAATTGAGACAACAAGCAAATGATAGTGAAACATATTTGAGTTTGTGGGAAAATTCTGTCGTCAGTCTATCTATCTGTTCGTATGTATTTTTGACTACAGCCTGAATTGGGCCAATCGTTTTCAAATTTGGAACACAAGGTGATTTTGACTTTACAATAGGACTTTTTTTAATTTTTGCTCAAGTATCAAATGTACATGTCTTTTAAGCGTTATGTAAAAAATTATTTCTATCGGAAACGGCTTCAAGAATTTTTATAAAAAATATGCGTAAAATTTAAATTGTTGAGCTTAAGTTTCCATATGATCGTTTTTTTCGACTTCTCGAGATCTGGTAAGCCGATTGCAATCATAATTGATATTCAAAAACATGTAGGTAGCCAAATAATTTCGCTTTGAAATATAAATAATTGAAATATATTTAATTTTATATTAGCAGTGCCCGCGGCTTTGCTTGCGTTAGCTCCGGATGTAAAAGTTGTATTTTAATATTTTAAAGCACAACAAATGTGCACCGTGACACCCTTGACATACTTTTTATTTAACGCGCCATCTATTATGCAATAGTAGTACAAAACGTATAACTCAATTGGCCATACTCGCAGCGTAATTTTTAAAGATGGCGAAAACAAATTTTAAGGATAGTTTACAATGAAAAGAAAGGAATTGCAACGATAGTAAAATAATAATTAGATGTAGTAGCTTAAGTAATATTCCACAATCAATTCTATGTCAAATATATTTTCTTTCACTTTGTTTTCTTTCTTTTTTAGAATTTGTTTATTTTGTTACTATCTCCTTCAAATGAACAATTACAATTTCATAAATTTAATAAAGAAATGACATTTCACGATTTTGAATTTTAAAAATTTTAAACTGTGTCTATGTGCGTGTTTCTGGTTACGAGAAAAGAATCGATTCAGGACCAAATATTAATTGCCTTACGAACACTCCTGGACTGGACTTCTGCACGACCAAATAAAAATGATATAATCAAAAATGTGATTATCATGGAAATACTGATTATCCGTCAGCTTAAGGAATATCTCGAAGATCGAAAGCTTCTCCATGACCGTCAGTATGGCTTCCGCAGCAACCGTTCCACTGGTGATCTGATGGCATATCTCACCGATATCTCCAAGGCATTTGATAGAGTTTGGCATGAAGCTCTCTAAATGCTTGCTTTTGGGATCGATAATACTCTTGTTCGTTGGATTAGAAGCTATCTTCTGGACCGTTCAATACAAGTTGTATTGGACGGTATCAAGTCTGATTCCCACAAAATAAATGCTGGTGTGCCCCAGGGCTCTGTTCTGTCTCCGACTCTTTTCCTCATTTTTATAAATGATCTTCTGTCTGTTACTTCTAATCCACTTAACTGTTTTGCTTACGACTCTACCCTCAGCTTTTCAAATTCGTTCGATAATTCACGTCCTTCGCCTTCGGACGTACAATTGCAACGGTGTACGGCACCGTCAATCTCATTAAACTCCGATTTATACAGCATTGTAAAATGGGGTAATAGAAATCGTGTGGAGTTTAATGCTTCGAAAACTCAATGCTGTCTTCTGTCGTTAAAGCTAAACATACCCATTTGTCCATGAGTGGCACTTACATTGAAGAAACCGAAAAGCTCTCAATACTCGGTGTGTGTGTTAACGACGACCTCCGTTGGAACGATCATATATTTGAGATCGCTAAGAATGCTTCTAAGTGCTTAGGTTTTCTGTATCGGTGTAAGAAGTATTTTTCCCCATCTGGTCTGGCTACAATTTATAAAGCGTTTATACGCCCTAAACTCGAGTATAACTCCCACCTGTGGGCAGGTGCTTCACAAACATCGCTTCACCTGCTTGATATAATGCAAAATAGAGCGTTAAGATTGATAGGAAATACAACTGCCGCTGGATCACTTGCCCCTCTCGAACACCGACGCAATGTTTCATGTCTTTCCTTATTTTATCATTTCTTTTACCAAAAATGTTCACTCGAAGTAGCCAGTTGCATTCCTCCCCTTAAAAGTTTCTCCCGTAATACTCGTCTCGCAAGGAATGCTCATCAGTTCACCCTTGAGCCCAATTTCGGACGTACCGTGAAATATAGGGATTCTTTTTTTAGCCGAACAACACGAATTTGGAATAGTTTACCCGGCGAGATTCTCCCTTGCCATTTTGATTTGCAAACATTCAAAACCAATGTTAATCGACACCTCCTATCTCTCCCCTCCCTATCTTCCTAATGCCCGCGCAGTGTGTTACATTAAAAGGGAAACAAATAGTCCCTTGTGCGCTCGTTAATTATTTGGAAAGGTTTCAACCGATCCCGCAGCTGATATTCTAACTGCTCCTGCCCCTTTCATAACTATCCTTCTAATACCGATTCCTCCCTCTCTACAGAAAAAAAGCATACAGTTCCCCTGTTCGGAATTAAGTTTGGCTCTTCTTGGTGATCTGATGGCATATCTCACCAAACCGTGGAACAGATCTTTACATCGCTTTGTTGAAAGTAAATTATTGTTCTTAACATTTCCAAGGCATTTTATAGAGGAACCTGCTCGTTAAAATACAAAAATAAAGCGTTAACATTAGCTTTGTTCGAAGTCTGCCCTGGGGCGCACTGGTGTACACTGGATTCGCAGTGAGGTGTTTTATGTGACACTTTTTTCGCCCCAGTGTTTTTGCACTGTGTTCGATGTCAACCCCGAGCACGCACTGAGTGCACACTCTCACGCCCCAGGTTTTTGGTCGGTGTAAGAAATCAGTGCTGTCAAAATTCAAATCAGCTGTTGGTGCTTGGTGGTAGAAGTTTACAACAAATTTTATTTTACAAATTTGGAGTGCAATATCTGATAAATATAAGATATTTTGTAGGTTATTTTGCAATTATTAAGTTATTTTTGTGATTTTAGATAAAATGCCGAGATATACTCTATCTGATGGAAATGGAAAAATTGTAGACTTTGTAAAGAAAATTAATACATAAATGAAATGTCAAAAAACTAAAACTGTTGCACTGAGCTGTTCGATGTTAAATCAAACCCCGAGCAGAAACACAGTTTTTTGACAGCTAAACGAAATGCACTGACATTCCCCAGTGCGCACTGGGGCGGGGAACATCGAACAAACCTATTGGTATGAAAAAGAACTACCTCTAGAACAGTTGTTTTTACTTATTTTATCGCTTCTTTTATAAAATAAATTCCACAACTGGATCGCACGTACTTGCTCATATGTGCGGTCACATTGTAGAATAAAATTTAAGAAAATTAAATTGAACATCAAAGCATTTATTCGATTTTTGTGACTTTTGATTGTTTGAATAAAGTACGTTAAATTGTATTGAGTGAAATAATTTAAACGCCATTTTATTTCTTTAAGAAATGTTAAAAAGTGTGATTTTTTTTCAAAATCGTAGGAGCGGTTTTTTAACAATTTTTTTTAATTAAAAAAATAATTTAAGAATACAAACATAAGCATAAAAATAACATACTTTTTAAAAGAAAATTAAAAAAAAACCCTGCCCGTTTTTAAAATATTGATTTTTCAAAAAAAAAAAAAAAAAAATTATTAAAATACAAAAAAAAAAGTTTTCGAAAAAAAATTAATGCAAAGTTTCTTGGATACCTACACTTTCTTGAATATCAATTTTGATAGTAAGTCGAAGAAAATAAAAGGTACGACTGGGTCGCACGTACTTGCTCTTATGTGCTAATCCTTTTTAAGTGCAGGCGTCTTTTTGACAAAGATTTTATTTTAATATTTTTTGTATGACGTGCAACTTCCTTAGAATCGTTTTAGGGTGAAGCTCGAACGAACATGCGTCACGACAAAGGGATAAACACATAAATATATAGGATTGTTAGCTTTTGCAGTTTTTTAGTGTAGTATTATCTTTCCAGACTTTCCACTTGCTGCTTACTGTTTATAATATAATTTGCTAATAGAAAGATACAAAGGACTTTTTTCAGTTAAATTTTCATTTTGGTATGGAAAAATTTGAACAACTGGCATAAGGATTCGTCGGAATCAGCAGTATGGCAATAATGCTAGGTAAAGGGACCTTTATACGTCCCAATATGGGACCAATGGAATTTATAAAGGATTTAGGTACCTATAATAAGGTTGGAAGGAAGGTAGGTACTAAAATTAAGATACGTGTTCCAACTACTGTTAAGCAAGTAGGTATAGAGACAATATTAAAAGTTAACACAGTGGTTTTGTTTATTTATAGGAAGGTGTAAACTTTTGTTTTCTCGATTGAAATTTTTGCATTCAGTAGTAATCGAATAGTTTTTTTTATTTGTTAGTTGTTTTTGTGTGTTTATCAAAGGCTTCCTTATTTATTCTGTGCTTTTATGATGATGAAAAATACTTTAAAATACGTAAGTATGTATGTAATGTAGGTTGTCACTTTCTTTTATTTGACTAATGGCTAGGGCTTAGCCGAGCAATATGAAATAAAATGTTGGGGAAAAAATTTTATGAAATCAAAAAAACACTATTCATAACGTTTTTTGGAAAAAAATGTTGTAAGCCATCTTATTTCTTTTGCTGTTTTCTATTTTATGAATTTTTCATTTCAAAATCGTTCGACCAGTTTTTTCAAAAAAATGTTTTTTTGAAAAACTTTTCGAAAACATATTTTAAAATTTTTTTTAGTATGTCAATTTTAAGAAATCTATAGTTTATACTAGGAGAAAAATTTAAAAAAAAATCTATAGATCCGTTTTGAAAATTTTGATAAGCAATATTATTTAAATCATAAAACACTACATATTTTGAAAATTTCATCAAAATCCGTCAATTAGTTAACGAGAAAGTCTGATTTTAAAAAACCGGTCATATGGGAGGTACCGTTATAAAACTTTTTCTGAAAAATCCATTAAAATTAAAAGATAGATTTTGCACAGAAAACATCATTCTGAAAGTTTAATCAAAATCGTAGGAGCCGTTTTCGAGAAAAATAAAAGTTATATGGCAGGTACCGTTAGTTTTGGAGCTAGAATGCCAATTCCAAAAACTGTCAGGTAGAGCACTCTAAAAATACTATATACCAAGTTTGAATCAAATCGGCCCAACCGTTTAGACTGTAGATATCGATACGGACAGACAGACAGACGGACGGAATTTCCGGACCAACTTTTTTTGACTTCTCTATCATCGTAATATCATGTTTGAATGCATAACTTGCCTTATAGTCCCTATAATCGCAAGTAAAAAACCGGTACGGAGAAAATTAAGTTTTACATAACGGTTATATGACAGGTATCGTTAATTTTTGAGTTTAAAAAAAAATGAAAAAACTCCTCTGTAGAATATCAAAATAACCTTTAGTTCTAAATTTGAAGACGATTGGCCCAACCGTTTAGGCTACAGTCCAAAATACATCCGTACAGACAGACGGATGGAATTTTGCCAGTAACTCATCGTAATGTCATGTTTGATTGTTATCTCAATTTTTTTTAACTTGCATTATAGTACCTACATATAATCGCAAGTAAAAAATCCAATGCTCACTCGGGGTAGCCAGCTCCCCTCCCTCCTCCCCTTAAAAATTTCACCCGTAACCCGAAAGCCTTCAAAACAACTATTTTTCTGATGCTAGTGGAGTGTTTTAACATTAAAAGGGCAAAACATAATCACAAATAAGAAAATATACATTATAGTTTGGCCTAGAGATCCAGTTTTGTATAAAAATAATAGAATATAGCGAGCAGCTATGTAAAAACGTTCTCAACTTGTTGCTTCTTCCCCGGTTTCCTTTTCCTTAAATGCCGACTCCTATAAAAGATACACAAAATTTGCCACAGGACATTGTACATTGCTCCAGAAAATTATTTTCTTTATTAATGTTACCTCTATGTTCAATTTACGAAATAAACAACAATAATATGTGAACATTTGAATTGAATTATTAAATTAAATATTGACTAACTATAATGAGAATTATAAGATTAACAAAAAATACCATCATTTGGACCGCTTCTGGGCAGCACCATCATCTTCAATTTTACGTTTAGCTGCATTTCTTGCCTGCGATCGAGTAAGAGATCTCGTTACCACTCTCCCCACCACTTCTTTTTTGTGTTCTATATTCTCCTTGACGTTTTTAATGGGAACTTTATCAACACAATCTGTTTTCACATCCTCAGTCTCCTTTTTCTCCGGACTTTTTTGAGTAATCTTGCAACGTTTCGAATGAATGGTCAGTGATCGACACGACTTAAACAGCTTTCGACAGTTAGTGCACTTCATCGATTTAACAATAGTCAACGGAGCATCATCAGAATCCACGTCAGAGAATGATTCTGTCTTTTTTTCTGGAGATGGTGAATCCTCTTCATCGTTGTAAGGTTCTTCCATAGGTGGTCGAACAGGAGAAAGCGTTTTAATGCTATCCTGATGTTGAACAATGCGTCGTGAGTGCACCGTTCGACGTTTGCGTTTGAATATCTCATCCAACTCTGGAATTTCTGTTTCTGGATACAGCTGCTGTTGGTCGTTGTTATTGGTGTCTTTGTCTTCCGGAGGTCTGAGTTGAACTTCGAATACTAAATTTTCAGCTCCTGGAATTGTGTAGAGCTTTTGTTTTCGACGATTCGTTTTCGACCGAGGACGTTCCCTTATCATTGGTATTGAGATGGTACTTGTATCGAAGTAGGTGGCAAGATCAAAGCTCGGCCGAGCAGACATGACTCTTCGGGTACGAAGTGGACGAAGGACCACTACTTCTGGCGTTTTTAGAAATGCTCTTCTAGGAACAACTCTGGCCCAATCAAATAGCGGTGGTTGTTGTTGAACAACATGTATATTTGGAGCTCCGACTGGCTGATCGGGAAGAACCATAAGATTTATATTAGGCTCGGAACCCTGGGATATGTGCACATTTGTGGTGGACATATTACATTGCATTATAGAATGGGGATGAACCATAGCTGGAGGAATTGTGAAGTGGTAGTTATTAAAATACTGTATAGGATTTTCTGGCACTGGTGTAGACGCTTCTAAATTTGGGCCCTCGATATTCGGATTTGCATTGGATGCTGGGGTATCGTTTGCCTTTATTTGTTTAGTCACAACTGGTACTGGTGGAGGCGAGGGTGTTTTCGGAATCGGAGCAAGTTGTGGAATGTCTTGAATGTTACTTAGAGCAGATGGTGGGATAGGAAGATAATCCGACCACTGACCTAATGGTTGCAGGAAGTCTGTTTGGTCCGGATAATTACACTCGGATGTGTAGTTTTCCGCTTGCATCTCTAGATCGGGCATATGATAATATGCCTGAGATTCTAAGAGCAGTTGTGGAATGGGTGCATTTAAAGCAGCCTGCTGCATTTCTATATTATTGTTCATTTTGCAGATATCGTCTAGGATATCATTGAATGAAGACGGAACATCACACGATCTTAAAAATTAACAAAGAAAAGAAATGTTTGAGTACTTTTTAGATGGCAGTTTAGACAATAAATGAACATTTCAAGAATTTAAACACAAATTGGAAATATAACGCAGTTTCGCAAAACTATTAGTGTAATACGAAAATAAATATGACATGGGAAGGTTTATTTATCAAAAACGTCTTAAAAAGAACATCTAAATATCAACTTCCTACCTTATAGCTTCGATGGAAGTATTTAGTAAACTGTCCTGAGCATCTGATATAACGCGATCCACATCTATTGCCGAAAAGTCTGCTTTAGTTTGGAAAACACTATCCTGTTGGGATGACGTGTTTCTGAAACACAAAATCAAAATTTGAGGCCTAGCTTTACCAAATACTTATTTACTAGAAAAAAAAACTTACCCAGCCAGACCTCTTGCCAATTCTTCGATATTATCCGGGCAGAGTTCCATTATTTTTGTTATGGTATTTTTTTGGCGTATGGCGTTAACTACAAAAAAACTTAAATAAAAGTAGATTCAACTACATGAAAAAACACGAACAAAAATGGAATTCTTGGAAAAAAACGTGAAACGAAAATTAGAAAAACGAATATAACGGCTCTTATATGTGTTGTGTTGTTGTTTTTGTAATAGCGGTAAGTTGTCAAAATGACATTATCAAATTCGTTCTAAACTGTTATATTAGAGTTGTTTGTTAAAATAGCCCAAGGGTGGAAACACAATTAGGATATTTTTTTAAGGCAGTGCCCACAACAGAGGTGCTGCATTATTTTTAATTTACATTTATCTGCATCTGAAAGTGAGAAAATAAATCTGATAAACTGAAGAAAGTGAAACAGTGTTGCTATAATCTAAAATTTTAAAATTTCATAAAGCTAAGGCCTTGTACGCAGATGGAGAAAAAATAATGTCTCATTATATAGCGAGTTTTTCCATCGCTGCACAATTAGTTCGCCTGCGCAGATAAGATTCGTCAAGTTCCGTTGAGAACTCACTGGCACTTTTAAAGTCAAAAAGGACTTAGACCAGGTCAGGTTCATACATTCATGCCAACGCCAGAGGTACGATCTTTGAAATTTCCATTCAATAATTTACATACGCCGACGATTTCAAATAGTAATCGGAAGAACACTACATGATGTCAGTTTCACTTTGGTGAGTTCTGACACGGAAGCAGCTAAGATGGACTCAGATAAATGGTATCGAAATGAAATATACATGTGCTTTTATTAAGAAGAGACAAACTTCGATGTCTTGGACAAAACATTACAATAGACAGCTTTAACTTTTACGTAGTTAGAAACTTTGTCTACCCTGGGCTCCGCTTTTTAACCAAAGAAGAAAATTAGCACTGAGAAGAAAATTTTTTGGCTGACGATTGATTTGGACTAAAGAGGCATGATTTGAGCGATTTTTAGTGTCTGTCACCCGGAAGACACTCAAAAACTTTTCACATGAAAGCGACCAACGACCAACGAATGAACGAATATTCGTCAGTTTTGACATTTCTTTTATGTGGGTTTTTTTTCTCGTAGCTATCAACCACCTAGGAAACAATAACAAGGGTGGTTTTAAGGTTATTAGCTATCCAGCTAAATTTTTATAAACGAGCGTTGTGGAGAAAAAACAGTTGTTCTCTTATTTAATTGAACGTAGCCATGTGAAATTCAAGAGGGTGATAAGGCTATAGTCGTTTAGGACTATTCTTGTAAAAAAAACGATTTTAAATATTTCTTTTATATGAATATTATATATTATATTTCATATATTTGTTTAATAAAAAAAACACATAATCCTTTTAAACAATTTTTTGGCGGGGATTAAACCCCGACGACTCCCCCTTTTAGCTATGGTCTGCTAAAACATATCTCGAATAAACGTGCCGTTGCTTGTTGGTTGAAGCCTTAGGTCCAACCAAATTGTAGCACCACCAATGTAATGCAACAATCCGCAAAAGAAAAAAAATACCGCTGAAAGTAAAACATATGAAAACAGGGCAAATTCATGATTACTTTTCTTTCTGCATTCTGTTTGGTGCCTAAATTCCGACATTCAGCAAATTTCATTTGCGCACCATCTTTGTATATAGAACAATATATACAATATATACATACATATACAAGGGCACCATTTAGCATCTGTTTTTGACATTTCAATTTTAACATACAAGCATGCATATTGCAGGTTTACTTCACACTTTTAATTCCAATTAGATTTTCCACCAAATCTTTTATTTATTTTAAATAATTAATCATGATTCGTCTCAACAATTTGGTCAAAGCACTTACTCAAAGCCAAATTGCGAAATCATACCGCAACTACTCCATGAAAAAGAACTTTCGTCTCATAAATCCCGATGAAGATCCATATGACAAGCTGCCGGCTGAAACAAGACCAAAAATCATCTATAGTTCATTTCTGGAGAAACAAAAACCCCTCTTGGGTTTTAAAAAGAAAAAATTCATAGAAGACAAACGCCAACAACAAGCCGACAAGTCCACACTGCAAAATCTTTCAGTTCGATCATTTCCAGTGTCATTAAATGCTTTTCAATTAGACAAAGTTGAAAAGCAACAACATGAAGCCGAAAAAAAGCCAAAGAACTTAGAGTACTATGATCAAATACTGTACGCCAGTGAATCCACAAACTCCATGCCGCCGGCGGGGCAATGGATGAATGACTATGAATTTTATGAAAACTCACTCGACGAAGATGGCCAAATTGATTCAAAGTACGGAACTCCAAGTAAGAATTCATGCTTAAGGTTTTGAACAATTTTAAACAAACATTTAAAGATCCATCAATACCGGCATCAAGAACACCATGCAATGGTTGTGGAGCTCATTTGCACTGCTCGAATCCAGGAATTCCCGGCTATATTCCGAGTGAAATATTTAAAGGACGCACCGTTAAGGAACTGAAGGTATTATATAATGCTATTTATTTCAATGTCGTTTAGTCTTATCTAACTTATGACTACATAGCAAATCATATGCCAACGTTGTCACTTCCTCGAACATTACAATATCGCTCTAGACGTCGAGGTTACAGCTGACACTTATATCGAAACACTATCAGCCATTAAAGACAAATACGCCTTAGCCATCCTTATTGTCGATCTCTTAGACTTTCCGTGTTCCATTTGGCCAGATATACAACAAATTCTCGGAGCCAAACGTCCTATCTTTGTTGTTGGCAATAAGGTTGACCTCCTTCCAAAAGACTCCGCAGGTTATTTGGATCACATCAAAACTTGTTTGAAGGATGAAATCGTCAAGTGTGGTAGGTTATGGTTTTTCTAATTTGCTTTTTATTTTAACATTGTATTTGTTTCTCTGCATAGGTTTGGATGCAATGAATATAAAAAATGTCAGTTTGATATCAGCAAAGACTGGTTATGGCATTGAAGAGCTCATATCTCAGTTGCATAAAATTTGGGCTCACAAGGGAGATGTATACCTAGTTGGCTGCACAAATGTCGGTAAGAGTTCATTGTTCAATATCCTTTTGAACTCCGACTATTGCAAGGTAAGTGGGTTTGGGAAAAAGAAATACAAAATGACGGGTTAATTATTTTCTCATTCATAGATTGAAGCCAGTGATCTTGTTAGGAAAGCCACAACATGTCCATGGCCAGGGACAACGTTACAAATGCTTAAGTTTCCAATTCAACGACCTTCAGGTATTTTTTTTTTTTATTCAAATTAAAATGAAAGTCATATCTAATCTTGAGACTTTTCTGGAATTATTCATCAATCAGTTGATTAACTTCCTTGCTAAACCAGCATCTCACTTAATACAGTTTGGGGCATAAGGCGCCAAAAAATCTCGTTCATTGTTTAAGACTTATTTAAGTTGACAAATAATTTGGCTTAGTGGTTAGTGTGTCGGACTGCTAAGAGAAGAGACTGGTTTCGAGTCCCGCTCATAGCCACCTTCTTTTCCAGGGTACTGCCTTTTGTGAGGAACTGACAAAATCTCCAAGAGTAAACAGTTGTCTTTAAAAAGTGCATCTCATATAGCCGTTCCGGCTCGGCGGTAAATTGTATGCCCCTTCCATTCTTGCAACACACACAGAGGAATCGTTGAGAGTATGTCACTAGGCCTTAAGAAGCTGTCGTGCCAAAAATGTATTTTATTTTATTTGGAAATAATTCACAAACAGTGATCTCTATATGCATTCAAAAAACTTATTGTACTGTAGTTAAAGGTATTCTCAACACAAAATGTTCGACACATGATCGACCACATCGCAAGCCCACTTAATGCTTCTTGAGTTATAACTCGATTCTCGCTGATTCGGCTTACCTTTGTTTCTGGTAATTTTTTTTTTAAATTAGCGCGCGCATAAGGGACTTCGTTTCCCTTTTTATGTAGAGCACACTGCGCGACCATTATGAAGATAGGGAGGGGAAGGAAAGTCGGCGTCGATCGAAATGGCAAAGGAAAATCTCACCGGGTAATCAATTCCAAATTTATGTTGTTCGGCTAAAAAAAGAATCCCTTTATTTCACGGTACGTCCAAAATTGGGGTCAAGGGTGAACGGGTTAAGTGGATTAGAAGTAACAGACAGAAAATCATTTTATAAAAAATTAGGAAAAGAGTCGGAGACAGAACTGAGCCCTGAGGTACACCAGCATGTATTTTGTGGGAATCAGACTTGAAACCGTCCTAGACAACTTGTATTGAACGGTCCAAAAGATAGTTTCTAATCCAACGTACAAGAGTAACATCGATCCCAAAAGCACGCATCTTCGATAAGAGCTTCATGCCAATTTGATAGAGCAAATGCCTTTGAAATATCAAGCGCAATAATCTTACTTTCCCCAAAGCGATGAAGGATTTGTTCCACATTATTAAGCTTGTTTATGAATCATATTGTGAGTCAGTCGGCCAACCTTGGCCTGGTTCTAAGTAGACAGAAAAAGACGTTTGTCTATCCTGTCGCTAAAACAAGTTTAATCTTCTTAATTCAATAACTTTGGTCCCAATCGCGTTAGTCCCTTTTCTTTCTAGATTTTGGAAACACTGATTAATAAGAAAGATTAAGAAAAAAAAACTTGAAAACTGGAAGTTTCTTGATGACTGTTACAGTAAAGGTAAATTGGTCATCTAATGGTATCCTTACCTATCTTACCCTAGGTGGAGCTAGAAGTGCTAGAGGCGCTATAAGCGGAATTTGTTTCATTTTCGCCGTTACAGTCTACAGATGTGGCTTTTCAATGTACCCCTCCAGCTGGCACGATCTCTAGCCTGCCGTTTCCAGTTATGCACTCGAAGCATTCGGAGGTATCCATCTACCTAGTCGCTCCATCGGAGATGAGGTCTACCTTGGCTTCTGACTTCCTCAGGTAGTACGGCTTCGAAGACTGGAGCGTCGATGTTCATTCACTCTACATGTCCGAACCACCTTAGCCGCTGGATACGGATTTTTTTTTTGGCTAGGCTTATTTTTTTTCACTTCCACTCCACGGTAATTTAACCCAATACAGGCTATAATAAATAAAGATCATCAATTTCGCCCTTAATAAGTTGATGAACAAATATTAAATCGTTATCAACACCCCTTTGGTGAAGAATTTGCACCTGGAGGAGCTGGAGTCGCTGTACATAAGGTGGCAGATTAAAAGGATCATTCCAAGGTTGACCCTTCAGGGTAAAACGAATAAAATTATGTTGGTTGCATCCATTCGATTTTTATGAATTTTGTAATGAGTCCATACCTCTGAAGCATACTCAAAATGAGGGCGTACGTAGCAGCTGTACAAGGAAAGAGTCACATTTGGATCATCAAATTCTTTTGCCCAGCGTTTTATGAATCCAAGCATAGAGCTAGCTTTATTCACAATTAAATTAATATGCTGAGTAAATTTAAAGTTGGAGCTAAAGTGGACACCCAAATCCTTAAAACTAAAGACGCGACAGAGTTTGTGCTGCGAAATATAGTAATCATATGCACATACAATACGTTTTCTAGAAAAGGTAATCGTCTGGCATTGTACAGGGTTAAGAGAAATACTACTTTTGAGAGGCTACATCATTTATATCCAAATATTTCGCTCTTCAGCAGATACAACTCGTTATTGTATCTCCTCGCCACTTGGTTTTAGCGAGTTTTCATTCGAATGGGAAAGAGTTCATGCTTCTGCACCATAAAGCAGGACCGGGATGATGAGTGTTTTGTAAAGCGTCCGCTTGGTTCCTCTCGATAGGGCTTTATTCCTCGATTGCTTAATCTGCCCAAAGTAACAGCCATTAGCAAGTGATTGCCTGCTTGATTGTGTGTTCACATCAGAGCCCCAGGTAGACAAATTCATAGGATCTTATGTGATGTTTAAAAAGCTAATTCCTCTATAGAGTAGTCAATCTCGCTTTTCATGCTTACTTTGTATGCTTCTGAGAAGCCGGTCTACCATAGGCTTCGTTTTGGTGGCCGTGATATGAAATCTATTAATTTTGTATGATTTCTTCAGATTATAGAGTATACCACAGATTCCGTAGACTATTCTCGGAGCGTAATAAGCGTGCAGCCGAGGCAAAACTGCGACGTGACCAAGCAAATGAAACTGGCAGCGTTCAAGCCGCAACTTTAATCGGACACATCGGTTAGCTTGTTTCAATTTCCAAGCTATCCAATTTAACAAACTTCACTTTTAGGTCGAACAATCATCGACAGGAAAGACCCTGCAGATGGCTTTGCAATGTCGTCGGGATCACAACCAATTCTCACTCTTGACGAACAAGAATTCAAAAAGTGTCATTGGTGTTTCGATACACCTGGAGTAATGCAACCAGAGCAGGTGAGGTTTTGAGTTGAATTCCAAAAAAACACCCCATTTACTTTCGTCTTCTTTTCAAGATTCATAACCTGTTAACAACAGAAGAACTGCTGAAACTTTTCCCCACGCAAATGATCGCACCAAGAGGTTTTCGATTGAAACGAGGAATGACATTATTCCTTGGTGGTTTGGCAAGAGTTGACTTTTTGGATGGAGATGTCGATTCGATAAGGCAAGTATCATGTTGTCTGTTTCCGTAGATAATAATGTTAACTATCCCCCACCCCCTTCAATAGACTGCCTGTTTATTCATCGCATGAACTTCCCATCCTAATAACTCCGACAGAAGATGCCTCCGATGTGTATGAGGAGTACCTTGGCAGTGAGCTTTTTGGTTTGCCCATTGGCGATGATGAACGTTTACATAAGTGGCCAGGCTTAGAGCCCTCAAAGGAAATCACGATATATGGAGAATCTGAGGATGCTGCAACATGTGGTACTTATATCTTCACTGTTTAAAAAAAGTGCTAAAAACTCACTGCTTTTCAGATATTCTGCTCTCCTCAGCTGGATGGCTAGGTATTCGGATTCCTGTGGACCGTTTTTGCGTTTTCAAAGTTTGGACACCACAACGACGAGGAGTCGTCGTCAGGAATCCCTCGCTCGTCCCATATGGGGATCGACTATGTGGTAAACGAAGGCGAGATTCCATTGCATATAGAATAGGAAAACCTTTTGTTAAAGTTTATTAAACATAATTTATTTGAATAAGTTTTTTGTTTTTGGTAAAAAAAATCTATGTTGATTTGTTTATTCCGACCTTGTTAAAGAGCTTATCCTTGGCTATTTGAGCCATGAGACCATGAATCAGTTCAATTGAGGCACGACTGCAGTCTCTTGTGGCCTTAGTAAGCTTGTCTTCGGTGCGTTTTTCGTTTATATCGCCACCTGGACGGAAGAAATTCAAGTAAAATTCAACCCAACCACCGACAATCTACTACTCACCTGATACGACAAATGGCCCACGACCCAAGCTGGATTCGCTTTGTTCTAATTTCTCGGACAAATCGAATATCTGTCCGGTGGTATATTCGGTGTTTGTGAGCAGTCCAGAGCTACCCAATGTATTGACCCAGTATTTGTTCCACAATGAGTCAAGGAGCTTCCGGTCAAGTGCGGATTTAAAGTAGCTAACCTCAAGAGGGTAGTACTGTTTGCAGTGGACACCAAAATCTTCAATTTTATTTAATGGAATTGTTTGATATTCGGAGGGTTCTTCGTTTGGTGGCTTGTAGCCTTTGGGATAGGTGCGGAATGCTCCCAAACAGACCTTGCCAGCAGAGACTGTTCTAACCGGATCAACCACAATAGCCACAAATGGTTCTTGGAAATTCTGATTGAGCATTTGAGTAGACACATCGATGCCGGATAACCAACATCCGTAGCCGGGATGGCTGTGATACCACCCGATGGCGTTTTCTAGTCGACCGACTTCCTTGGCTGAGTCGATGTAGGCGGACATATACTCATAGGCCTGTGATTGAGCATTAACCCGTGTTTCGGTTCCTTCAACGGGTAATGCAAACGCATCCATTACAATCTAGTTAAAGAAAATTATCAAGTTCCAACAATAAGTTCCTATTGAAGCTTAAAAGAAAACTTACCATTGTGTTGTCTTCGACTTTGCCTAAAAGCAATCCCATAACTTCTAAAGTACCACCAGATCGTGCATGCATTACCATCTTTAACAAAGATAAAGCAGATATTTTGATATCCTTAAAATAATGTGGATCCTTTTCCCAGGGTTTGGCATCGAGAACTTGCCGTTGTTGCTCGCTATCATAGCGAAATATTTCATCGCAAAACGGAAGAGTTTTTACGTTATTTTCCAACTCCCAAGTTTTAAGAGCCATTTCAGATGTTGAAGCCATAGTAATTGTTTTTATATTTCTTTGTTTAAGGATAAATTTGGTGAAAATGAGGAATTCAGAACAAAATTTGTTTTTTGCTGGGTTTTTGTTCTGCGGCTCTTTGAATGACAAATGACAGCGATAGCTATCAAAAGAGTACAGGTATGTCTGAAGAAAACTACATAACATTACGTTGTATTATCCATTCACAATGACTATTTTGATTTTGTTTTTATTTTTGTGAGATTTATTAAAATCATGTTAAGCGACTTTATGGGCGAATTTTGAACTTTAATAAAAATAATCGAAAAAGTTATTATAATTAAACAACACCATTACGAAACGAGAGGAAAGAAAAACGAAACCCAAGGAAACGATAGTTACGTTGTAGAGCGATTATAATAGCTAGTTTCATCCACGAAAAGATTTGATCTTTTGAATTTTTGAAAGTTCCATTGTAAGAAAACGAGTAAATCTAGATCAAATCTCATCACAAAAGATCTCTGATGAGGCGGAAAATTTGATCTAAATGCACACATAGACGTATAGTCTTTTCGGTCAAACCTCAAATGGAAAATGAATAGTTATTTAGGAATAGGAAGACTTATGTCGAATTCGTTTTTAAAAAAGATCAATCTTTTTTTGATCTGAGATCAAATTTTAAGTTCGTTTTAAAAAAAAGATCATTCTTTTTTTTAATCTAGATCACTTTTTGGAACTCTGGATTTTTATCGATATCTTCACTGATTTGCAAATTTTACTGAAGTTAACATTTTATTTGGATTTTGTTCTTTGTTTGAAAGTTTTGTGTAAAGTGGAAAAAGTATCAAGAATTAACATAATATTGAATAATTTTGTAGTATTCTCATCAGGCACGATATATACGTCGTCATCGTCTTCCGATGGTGATATTTCGTGAAATTTTGAAGCAAATTGGTCGAAGTGAAGTCAAATGTCGTGAATTATTGTGTGCCTTTAACAAAATTAAACTGCTCATCCGTTTTATTAATGATAATAAACACATAGTTCTCATTGTCACTACAAAATATTCGTTAAACAATTTGCTTCAATGTTTTTATTGATATATTTTAATAAAACTTTCTATCGAAACCAATTTTTTTGTACTTATAACTTGTTTTCTGTTTGTTTACAATCCGGTTAGATTGTTAAAAATCAGTAAAGCAAGTTGTCAAAAGGCGCTCACACAACTACAAAAAAATCAATCTCGTTTCATGTTCGTTTTTACAAGAAAAATCTGAAATCTGAAATCAAATATGGAAATTAAAAACGAATTCGACTTAGGGTTTTTTCTTTTTTCGTTCAGTGCATAGGAGAAAGAAACAAAAACGACGACTGAGAGGATAATTCTCTTTTCGCCTACAAACTGAAAATCTGCCGTCAGCGACATATGTGTACCGGTCACTGTATATTTCTTATGGGACTACGAATACGTCTGCAGTTTTGGGTAGTAGGAAACGGTGTCATTTTCATTGAACACCGAGGGGAAACGGAACACATAAAAAAATAAAAAAAAATTGATTGCCTCTTCGCAAAAGAACGAATTTTTATTTTAAGATCTTCATTCTTTTTTTTTATTTGATTTTCTTCACAGTGGAAATCATCGAATAATTTCTCTTATTTCGAGGCGAAATCTGTGAATCTTCGTTGGTTCTTGGTTTTTTCTTTTCAAATATGTAAGTATTTTCTTTAAGATGCACCGAGTGATGAATGGCACAGCGACGATGGTATAAATTGTTAAAGATTAACTTTTACTTGGAGCTTCGATGTATTCAGACTTTTGGGAGAAAAGCAATAGTTTTATCCATTTTCACAAACTGCAGAGTGCAATAATTAAATTACTTTTTTTTATATTTTATCGCAGAAAACATATAGTTTGCGTTCGCCTACTGGTGAGTATGTACGCTCTCAAAAATAAAAAAAAAACAAATCAAATGGCAATCTAACCATGATACACAGAAATACAATGTATGCTCACTTTGGTTGATTATGCGTGTGACGTCACATTCTTCTGATTTTTGTTCTTAGAGAGTGTAAAATAAATGTATTCATTTGCCGATTTTGTTATTGTTTTTTTATGTTTATTGTTCTTATAATCATAAAAAAAAATCGTTTAAGCCTTCAGTTTTAAAAAATAATCTTCACTTAACAAATAAAATAATAATAAAAGAAGAATGTGACGTCATAAAATATCAAGATGGCGATTTGTATGCGTCTAGTGGGCATACCTTGTATTTCTGTGTATCATGAATCTACCAAAATGTCAAAAAACAAAATTCCAGATTCCAGTGGAAAATTGCAAGTGATGCCAGATATACTATTTTCGTGGTTATCACTTTACGCAGACTGAAAGTTTAATTTAATCACATGTGACTATTAGAAATGTGATTGTCACATATCAGATATCACCTTACCTGATTCCACCCCAGGCAGGAACCCGTCGACCCTATTATACGACGGCGAAAGTGCTAATGGATTGGATATAAGCTTCGAATAGGCAGCGACTGTATCGCAACTCTAGCAATGCATTGGAATCATTGAGTTAGAGGGAGCTGAAACACATTTCCGAAAATCATACACGATGGCGCTAGGCGTAATTGAAGCCCTGTGCCCCGCTAGGGGAGCCAAACACACTTAATAGGTCAGAGGATCTAAGTAGTAGTAAAGTAGTAGGTATTTCGTTCGGTGAGAACTATCGAAAATTCGAAGAGATTTTATCGAAGAAACAAGGTTTGAAAAAGCAGTGTATATGGGTTGTGTGCTAGTGGTAACTAGAACCAATATATTCTCGATGCAAGCGATAACATAATAATAAACTACCCAATTATGACTTGGACTGGAAGGTAACAAGACAGCAACTGTGATGGTGGTGTGAATGGACAACAATTCATAAGTTAGGAAAAACGAAATTCAAAACAAGGAAAGCCACAACAAAATGCAATAATGAACGACACAACTAGGAACCTTTAAATGGACAAAAGTAATTGTTATTCATCTTCAACTTAGCTTTAAGTCAAACATCTCCAACAAAAACACAAATGAAACAGTTTTTGATCAGAACTACACAAAATCAGTTCGTTTATTCTTATGTCTAGGAATTTGTAAATAATTGTTATAAACAATTTAAAAAATCTTCGTGTTGAACATAATGGAATACATAATTGATTTGCAATTGTTTTTTCTTATAAGTGTCATGTAGAAAATATAATTTTTTCTATTCCTCACTAACTCCGGGATTAAAAAACAAGAGTTTATTGAATCCATGATTATAATACGCTGGCGTTTGTAAATATCCTTCAGGTGAGCGCAAGGACTTTATTTTTTCTCCAATTAATTTAAGCATATCTTCAATATGCATATTATGTGCGTGCTCAGCCAGAATCTTACAGAAAGTCTGTATATACCATGAACCTTCATCTGGGTCTCGCAATGCCTGGAAGCCTATAAAAGACGGTTTTCAGTAAACAAATTGGAGAAGATGTAAGATAAATCATCTTACCTCTTACTGATGCGTAGCAAACTAGCATATCAGACCGTGTTGCCATTTTTCTATTCACCCTCGGCTCAAAATGTGGAATGCTATCAGTTTCTATTCGAGTGAAGCCTTTATCTGGAACTTCTCCCCTGGAAAAAAGTTTATTGTTAATAAAAGAACAACTGGCAAATCTTGAATTTAATACCTGCAAAAGGGAAAAATCAACACCTTGGGCTTATCCCTTAGGCTGCGACATTCCTCATTCGAGAAAAAGTCTTCGATCTCATTGACTTTTACAATAGATCCACCATAGAACTCAACGCGATCGTGCATGTCGTCTTCCATTTCACCGTGAGACATCAACGCCATCACAAACGATTCAGTCTGTGATAAGTAATCGGAGCTGCGCAATTCAGTTAAAAGATCAAAGAATTCCTTCTTGGTAAGATTTGTATACGGGAAGCATATGAATCCCAATTCTTGAAACAAATACAGAAGGTACTTGCCATCGACCTCAGCACCGGAACGTTTTTTCTTTTCATTTTTGGGAAAATCTATTATGTTGACCATAAAGAAGACTCCACGGTTTTTAGATTTCATTGGATAGATCGACACCAGGCGATCATAGTGAATAACTTTTGATTTTTTCACTTCGAACGGTTGAGGCAGGTCAATTTTGTTGGTGAATGGCACGAGATTGTTTTTGGAATCAACGTTATCATTTGATGGGGGATAGCAACATTCTGGGCGGCAGCTAGGAGGACTTTCTGCTATTGGCTGCTGCTGCTGGCTGGCTGTACGGTCATGCATCGAAATATACTGTGAGTCATCGTGCTTGGGGGCACGTAGAATTGTTGCTGCAACATCGAATTTCAAATTGATTAAGATTTTTATTAGGTCATCGTAGGCTGTGGGTCCGCGTTTAGTTAGTTTTATAAATAGTTCCTTGTGTTTTTCGTCTTCTTCGGCATCGGGAAGATCCTAGAGATATAAATGAATAGAAAATTGGAATTCTAAAGAGGAGGCAATGAAAGTAGTAAAAAGAATGCGACATTTGCTGATATGGGTCAGAATCATTCTTCAACTAGCCTGAAACAATTTTCGCTTTGAATCTAAGCTATTTTGAGTCCGTTTAAGGTTACTGGCTCTCGGCCACTTAGTGTCTAAGATCAAACAAATAAAACCATTAAGAACTATGTAGAAGTTTAATGGCTTACAATATACTTGATTTTGTGGAAAAGGAATTCAAACAAAAAGCTGCTAGTCAGGTACCGAATTGGCCGGGAATGCCTTGGACAATAGTACCTCAAAAAAACTGTTAAACAAGGTCAATTTCATTCTGATAATTTGTATGTATTGCATCTTATTTGATTACTAAAGAGCTAGCCCACTAAAGAAATGGTTTCCTAAGTTTTATAAAAAAAGATAATAAAAACTTACTTCAATTCGTGATCGCATTACATTCGATATAAGTTCTGTGTATTCACATGCATTGATCAGGGGCTCATACTTTGTTGTCCGAATAAGTTCATCGATATTCTTCTTAATGTGTTCTCTATACCGATCCTCCATTGTAGATACAAAGCTGTTGAAGAAAACAGAATTTTGGGGAAACTAGTAAATTGTTCTACTTTAGTTGTATGACATTATGATGATTCATTCTTTATTGTCCGATCAAATCTAGGTATAACATTTTAGCTAGGTATCATGCAGTTAGGCTTTTTGTTGTTTGTAGAAGCATATTAAAGTTGAGTGCATTATCTTACCTTGATTATGAAGTTGTTGGTTTTGGTGACAGAAAACAAGTCAATAGACTTTAAAACTTTGCTAAGTCTTGTGAAGATTTTCCTTTTACTTTATTTAACACTATTTATTTAACAAAATATGAAATTTTACAATTTTAGCGCACGAAAGTTATTTATCTTACAAAGCAAAGCAAAACAAAACAATAAAATATTCATCTTTTCTGATGAAATGACATAGACAGGCGTTATATGGGCGGGCGTTACATTTCTGTCAGGCGTTACGAGGTTTGCATCCTGAAGTACTTTTATCAAGCGATTACATGAGCGAAAAAATAGAGTAAAGAATATAACAGAGATTTATAAAAGAAAGAAATGAGAACAATTAATTGGAAAATTAGCAATACTCCTGTTAAGGCTGTTTATGTTAATCGAAGAAAAATGAAAAATGCGATATTTTTACTAGGGCAACAAGGGCAAGAGATTTTGAACTACAAATGTATCAACGAACGCCTCATGACAATCCGCATTAAGGCTAAATTCGGCAATATAAACCCTATATGCGCGCATGCCCCCACAGAAGAAAAGATGATGAGTTCCTGGACAAAACATATGAGCAGTGCCCTAGCTATGACATTAAAATTGTCCTAGGCGACTTTAACGCCAAGCTAGGGAGAGAAGATGTCTTTGGTGGTACAATCGGAAAACACATCTTGCACGACACCACCTCCGATAACGGATTCAGACTAATTGACTTTGTGGCGGGCCTTGTATATCAAATCTATAGTAGTATCATGAGGCAGCTTCTAGTTAAGCGAGGTAGAGTAGAAAGAAATATAATGATGAAAGAGTAGGTTGTATGGTTTATTTGAAAAAAGCCTTTAGTAAGAACGAGTACAAGAATAGGCAGAAATAATGAATAATAAGTACGAGTGAAAGGTTCAAAAAGTGACACTAGACCATATGGTATGGTTGAGTAAGGGAAACAAAAATTAGTGTATTTCCCTTTGATTTTTCGTAAACAATTTTTTTTTGCATTTTCAAGAAATTTTGTTATTTCTGTATTTTCTGTATTTCTTATACCTAAATCAATTACCAATGTTGCGATATTCGGATTTGACTGTTTAAAGATTTAATGTTTATTGTTCAATTTCGAACGTTAGTTATATATAAAACTGGTGCCAGTTGGTATTGTGTTGTTGGTACAATAGTATTTTGGTACTAGATTTTTTAGTCTTAGTACTAGAATTTAGTACAATCGTAGTTTTGGTACAGCATTTAGTACTAGATTTAGTACTCTGTAGTATATTTAGTACTATATTTTGTAGTTAGTAGTAGATTTAGTACTAGATTTTTTGACGTGATAAGTGAAGATACTCTGCAAACAATGTGTTTTATTTATAAACTAGGTAGGTACTTCAACTCAAATTAATTTTTTGCAGATTAAAAAAAATAGGATATAATAATCAAACATTAAAAAAAAGGATATAATAATCAAACATGGTAATCATTCAAAATTGTACAAAAAACAAAACCAAT
Organism: Platycheirus rosarum; assembly: GCA_963971375.1. Classification (NCBI taxonomy): domain Eukaryota; kingdom Metazoa; phylum Arthropoda; class Insecta; order Diptera; family Syrphidae; genus Platycheirus; species Platycheirus rosarum. The sequence continues at coordinate 116,396,667 of OZ020509.1, read as the reverse complement.
AATCAAATTTCAGCAAAAATCATTAAAACCGTAAATGTTATCCTGTTGCCGTATCTATTTAAAACCCACCCAAAAACAGTGTATTTCCAAGGCAGAAATAAAAACTCCTTACATAACTGTATAAATGTATATCTTTCATTCTCTCATTATCGCTTTTTCTAAAGAAACTGGTAATGAAATAACATGAAACAGTGTTAATGGATTGTTTCCTTCTGACTGCTATTACTTTATACACATCTTTGTCGTTCTGTCTTTTTCTAACATTGCATATGTGTTGAATACATTTCGCCGACTAAAAGTCTACGTTGCAGTCACACAGAGAAAAAAAACTTTAGGGAGATGTAGATGAACTAGATGGCGCTAGTTTCCTACCCATGATAGTACTATAGGTTCTATATACAAAGCTGCGGGGCGAAATATTGTAATAGCTATTACCAAGTTCCCACACCAAAACATTCACAAAGGGACATGGAGATGTCCTGATCAATCAACTGTCAACAAGATTGACCACATTGCGATCGATGCAAGGCACTACTCCAGTATGATAGATGTCCGAACTTTCCGAGGTCAAACATTGATTTGGACCACTACCTCGTTGTAGCCAAGGTACGACTGACGATATCCCGACCAACGCCAAGAAGAGGTAATACTGTGAGGAAGTTTAACGTTGGACGGCAGCAATTTCAAGAAATATCCAGAGCCTTTTCCGATCAAGTCTCAAATAACCTCTAAAGGAATCCTCTACCGCCAGCATCAAGTATTGTGAACCAGTGACAACGTTGCCAAAATGCCATCAGGGAAGCCACCACTGAAGTGATGGGTTTCACACGGCCACCACAACGAAACCCCTGGTTTGATGATAAGTGTCGGCACGTAGCTAAACAAGAAGCATACAAGACGGCGCTATAGAGAAGGACAAAATCTGTCCGTGCGCTTTGCCCGATTCTTTCTTTTATTATCTCTTCAAAACTAAAAGAGGCTTTACATGCATCTGAAAATTTAAAGAAAAGTAGAACAGGACCAATATAAATCACTATAAGATAGAAAGAGTACACACTAAAGGCTTTCCGTAAATTTAATATAACTTTTTGACATGTACTTGGGCACATTCAAGTGCCCCAAAAACCCAAAAAAGATACCAATTACTATCAATATATGAAATAAATAAAATAAGGAAAACAAATAATTCTGTGGCATTTACTAAAAAAACGAAGATATATGTTAGTCCACATTCTGATTCAATAAATTTGTAATTATGCCCATTTTTCGCGCAAATAATTTATGCATACTCAAAAAATACATGTAACGGCCGCAAGCATACAATTAGTTTACTGCGCCATTTTTAAAGCACACTATAAAATATGAAATGCGTAGTTATTTCAAAGTACAAATTAATCAACAAATATCTCGAATTAAATTTGAAACAAATATATAAATAAAATATCACAACCACAATAAAAAACTTAACAAACGAAAATGATATTTAAGTATTTTTTTCAATACAATATTTAACATTGATTGAAAAATACTAACAAACAAAGTCACCCGAACAAATAAAACAATGTTGCAGATGAACTGCTATAATAAACATAAACATGTTCATCTTCACTATAATTTGTAATCTTCAGATTCATACTTCCTATAATCTTCATATATGAAAATGATCTGCTTTTTGGTCTCCCCTCTCTATCGCACAAGTATGATTTGTGTATTGTGTGTCCTTTTTTGCAGATGAAGATGAAGATGCATGTAAAGTCTACTTATGTGCATCTATAACTTATTAATCAATTATACATTGCATTAATCAATCTTTAGAAACATAGAACAGTGGCAACACTGTGCCCTGTATTTTTGATATTTCTTTCAATTTCAGCAGTAAGAAATAAAGTTGTAATAATAAAACGTGACTTAATCTCGGTTTAGATTTCATATTAAATATGTAATGAATACCTATCATATGGTGTTGATGGACTCAATCTACGAAAACCATGTTTTTAACACAACGCTTTTTTTATTTCGAAAATTGGCAGTTCAAACTAATACCTCTAACTATTGCATTTCCCCCATGATACAAGTGAGAAAGCCTACAGAAATTTCGCAGTTAGAAAGCATAACACAGATGGTAATTCTCAGCCTCAACAAACTTTAAATTGCACATTCCATATCTTTTTCTTTTCATTCAAATAAGACGTCACATCAGAATATAAGATTTTTAAAACATGTTATCAACGATCCTACATTTGGTATAAATAAAACAATTCTTTGTCTTTTACTAATCTCTTATACATTTTCAAAAACTCAGTTCAGTTCCAACGGAACCTCGTCTACGACAAGTTCATTTGCTATCCTCTATAAAATTAATGTGAACCAAACAAAAAAAAAAAAAACGGTCGCAAGGTTATCTCTAGTCCCAAAATATTCAACGTTTCACCAATTTCCGTGTTTCAAATTCGAAAACTAATATGACAGATAGATAAACTTCGAAAATGAGTTCTTCCAAACCAATTTTCTGTTTTCTGGTCATCAGTTTATTGCTCACAAATCAATGCACCAACGGTACTTTGGGAAAAGTTTTAATTAGGAACGATGTTGATTTGACGTCATATCCGTCGGTGGGAAATAAGTTCCAACGTCCTGTACTCGACGGTGTTCGATGGAAAAGCTTAGAGAATTCGATTATTAAGTCACGCGCAAGTAACCTAAAAGACGTCTTCCGGCATAGTGTCGATACGATAAAAATGAAGAGCAAAAATGTAGATATAATATTTCTAATCGACTCGAGTTCTAGCATCGGAAAAGTGAATTTTCATAGTGAGATAAGTTTTGTGAAAAAACTTTTAAGTCATTTTGACGTAAGCTACAATTATACTAGAATTGCCCTGATAACCTTCAGTTCGCATTCAAAAGTGGTAAGTGCGATGAACTTCAACTTGAATTAGGATGTGATTATAGAAAAAACAATAAAGATTTAATTTTTATTACCCAAAAAGTAAGGTCGGGAGGCAAAAAATTCCTTATCTGATATATCACCGATGAGTATCTGCAATATTTTCCATAAAACATAATTATGGCTCTTAAAAATCAAAATATGGAAGAAAAGAAACAAAAACGTCAATATTACCATAACAGCATCGTTATCACTGGTTTTTGTTTTAAATAGCTAGTGATTGAAATAAAATAAATCTATTGTTATCTAACAAACGCAATATTTATAAACTCGGTCATTCATAGTATTTCGATCGGAAACTATAAGACAATTTATAGATAAACCACAAACTACAGATTAATGATTTTTGGTTGAACTTCTGTCAGAACTCAGAAGGTTGATTAAATGACCTGCTCACTCTGACAGCGATAACGACCGGCCGGCCGTTATAAATTACACAGCAGCAGACTGAATCTGGTGTAATAACATGGAACTCATGCCCCATTATGTGATTCATAAGGCACACGCCGTTTGTGGACTTTTCTTGTGTAACTTTTGAGAATTTGTTTATTTTTTTTTTACTGACACTACGTCATGAGCTCAGTCAGCTGTTACAGAACTTGGGGTTCGTATTAAAAGAAATATAGTGATACTGATAAGAAATGAAAAGACAATATTTCCATAATTGTTTTTGTGTGTTTGTGTATAACAACTGCTACCTTAAGCGTTATATTATTATATAATTATTATTGTATTAGGGCACTTAAAATGCTAATTACAACAAAAGCAACTAATCCAACCTAAAGGACACAAAAGTGAAAGTTCCCAATGTGAACGCACCCAATAGTGGTGTTGCAACCATGGACGTGTTATATATGGACTGCTAGTCTGTTGTCGGCATTTTTACAACAATTGTCAAACAAATTTCACCAAAATTGAGTTTGCGATTGCTAGCTCTGTTGAACCATTGTATATACATTTTCTATAGTACTCTCTTGGTGGTCATTTTTCGTCTGGCCATCTTCCTGGTTGATTCGAAACTAACTCTAAATAGTGTAGACGAGAACCTTAACCGATATTTTACCAGTATTTAATACACTTTTGTTGTCTGTACTTATTCTATATTCACAGCAATTGGCAATTTCAACACGCCTCATTGCGGCTTGATTCAGAACTAAAAAATGATGCTATGATAGTACTATAGCGTTGTATATACACTGGTTGAACCTTTGTATATACACTGCATATAGTACTATCATGGAGCATCGTTTTTTAGTTCTGAATCAAGTCGCAATGAGGCGTGCTAAAATTGCCAATTGGTGTGAATATAGAATAAGTACAGACGGTGAAGGTTCTAGTCTCCACTATTTAGAGTTAGTTCTGAATCAACCAAGAAGATGGCCAGACGAAAAATGACCACCATGAGAGTACTATAGAAAATGTATATACAATGGTTGAACTCACTTCAGGAAACAGAGTTTACTACTTAAAATGTTGACATAGAAGCCCGCAACATCTGTTTTTAAAAATTCAAAAAGTCGCATTTACCAGTAAAACATAACTGCCACTTTTAAGTTCCATCTCCATCCATAGAAGTGTGCGACATCGACATCTATCGTGGTTTTTTGTCTCTTATTTTTTTTAGTTCCTGGACAACGCCTAAGACAAGCTAAACGCACTAGAAGGAAAAAAAGGGATTTTTTTAAAACCTCGTAGAAAAAAGAGTTTTAGATAATGTTCAAATCTTTTCAAATATTGCTGATTTTATTAAGATTTTAAAAGAAAGTAATTAGTTATGATAAATCACTACTAAGGCAGTAGATAAGGTGTTTTGACATATTTTTCATATCATTCTAATTCTTCAAACTACATACGTCCAAAATCCAATTGCGTTCTAAAAGGCAATGTGCCTTTTAAAACCAACGTTCCTTTTTATTTCTTCTGTTTGTTCATTAATAACGACGAAAGACAAAAGTTAATAAAAATCCAGATAAAATGGCCAGAGGTTGAGACATATTCCTTGTGACAACTAAAAGGCCTTTTGTTAAGTTAAGTTTTGTTAAGTTTGCAGTATGACAGTCCAAAATCGCAACAAAATTTAGATTCTAAAGATTTTACGAACTTTTAATTTACCAGTAAAACTAACAAGCCAGGCTGTAAAAAATTAATTTCAATATATACGTGTTTTTTTACTTGCGATTATAGTGACTATAAGGCAAGTTTAGGATTCGTGAATATAAAAAAAAAATTGAGATATCAATGAAACATGATATTACGATCATAGAAAAGTCTAAAAACGTGATCGACAAAAAATGTCTGTCTGTCTGCCTCTCAGTATGTATAACGAGCTGCAGCCTAAACGGCTTAAGCGATTATCTTCAAATTTGGTGTGTTATTCTCTTGGCATTCCCCAGAGGGGAAATTGAAATTTTATTTTTACACCTACAAAAAACGGTACCTGCCATATGACCGTTTAGGAAAAGCTTATTTTTCTCGAAAACGGCTCCAACGATTTTGATGAACATTTTTAGATTTTGTTGTTGGTATTGGCTATCATTTGATTAGAACCAAATTTACAGGAAAAGGCTATTAACGGTTTTTTAAATTTTGGGCTTTCTCGGCAACGGCTTCTTGGATTTCTTTCAAATTTTATGTTTGAAAAGATCTAAGTAGCCAAATTAATTCTGTCCAACTTCAGACGCACAGTTAAATACAGAGATTCTTTCTTTAGCCGTACCACGCGAATGTGGAATGCCTTGCCAGAATCTTTTTTCCTCCCATTATGACTTGCCGAACTTTAAAACAAATGTGCATCGATATCTCCTTTTATACCCCTCCCTATTTTCCTAACGCCCCCGCTGTGTTTAACATAATAAGGGTAGCGAAAATCCCTTTTGCGCGGGCCAATTAAAAAAAAAATATCAAAATGTTTAATAACTTTTTTTTCTAATTAAAACTAATTTCTGATTTTTTTTTTTGAAAAATCAATATTTTTAAAACAAATCAAGAAAAATTATTTTAAATTTTATAATCACATTTATATTAGTAAATTTAAAAAAAAACTGCATATCAAAATTTAAAAAAAACTAATTTTTTTCAAAAACCTAAAAATAAAAAAACTGGATTTTATCAAAACCGGTCCTACAAATTTCGAAATACATTTTTCAAAAATTCTTTGTTATTTAAGACGTGTGATGGCGTTCTTCATTTTACAAGAATACCCCTAATGATCTCTCAGATCTATGGGCTGTTCTAAACGTAAACTGATTTTAGTCAATTCACTTTTATTCACGGTGAATTCATTAAAGATTGAACAAGCTGACACCAATACATTGTAAAGGGAAGACTGTCGGTTGAAAGTTAGTCAACAAATCTTCACTAACTTTTTTACTAAATGTCAACTAACTTTAAGGGTCAATTGACCAATTAGAGGCGCGTTGACTGACGACGCATTAAACGTCAGAAATGTAAAGACCGTTATTCTCTTTACCATTTAAAATCACACTGCGACATTATTCCTCTTTATTTTGTGAAATAATCAGAAATAAATAAATAAATAAATACAAAATCTAAATCATGCCACGTGGAAGAATTTAGAATGCAGAAGGTCAAATATCACTGCGTACAAAGATTATGGCCTTTCTGATCGTAAAATTGCTAGAAAAATTGGAAGATTAAATACAGTTATTCATAACTTTGGTTATGCGCAAATTATAGAAAAAAATGCCAACTACGGTCAAAATAAAAAGTTAACAGCAGTTGAAGTTCGGTTGATTTTGATTTCACGTGAAGCAGTCAGAAACAAGCTGTTTCTCAGATTAGGGCCAAACTTTACTTGCCTGTTTCTAGCTGACACATTAGGCAAATTTTAAAAGCCAACCCAAACAGTTTTTTACAAAGATCTAAGAAGCCACCCTTATATGTAGCTCACAAGATAGTAAGAATGAATTTAGCAGAAAATCGTATAGTGGAGGAAAGTTCTCTTTAGTGATGAACAGACATTTAATTTGGATTATGTCAGTCATATTGGCATGACAGACGTCTTTAAACAGAAATTAGAATGAGCCGCAACTTCGGTAAAGGCAGCGTAATAGTTTGATCAGTTTAGTCGGTAAATGAAAGATGGAAATTGCATTTGTGCTTGGAAGAATCAACTCAGAAAACTATACTGAGCTTATGGAAGAAATTATAGGTGAAAGAGCTGAAGAGTTATGCGGAACTAACTTCATATTCCAGCAGGATAACGCTTACATCCACGTCTTTCCAAGGTTGAGAAACTGGTTTGAAGAGAAACAAATAATAACTCTTGTTTGCACGTCTCGAAGTTCCGATTTTAATGCAATTGAACATTTCTGAGTAGGCTTCTTTAGGCCAACTGGCGCCAGTCTCACAACGTCCAAGAGCCTGTGAGGGGAATAGTTTGAACAGTCTATTTTGATTACAACAGCAGATTAGATTGGAAAATCTTGTGGAATCGATGCCGGGGCGAATACTGGCATCTTCTTTTTTGATAAAAAATCCTAGTAAAGTTGCATACAGCAAGAAAAAATACGGAAAAATAATGTGTTTTTATGGGAATTTTCTTCACTGTATACATTCCAAGCACTGAAGGCTTTTCGGTTTCTCCCATGAAAGTGCCTTTTATGGACAGGTATAGGAGGGATAGGTAAAGTTTAACGATAGAAGCTAGCATTGCGTACGTTCACGAACGTAACTTTTGGATAGGTTACCTTGCTTTTGTTGTAATTAGTATGGTTAAAACAGCTGTTTTTCCGCTGATTTGAGAACATATGGAAACAGAGAGAACATTCAAAAGTGTCCTAAAATTTGCTGCATACTTTTCTCAATATGTGAACAGCTGATGAACAGTTGACTGCGTTTCTCTTTTGCTTCGAATTTTGAGAGGTAACCTATCCAAAAGATACGTACGTGAACGTGAAAGTCTACACGATTCCTATACTATATACTATATACCTCATTTAACAATGCTGTGTAAATCGGAGTTTAATGAGCTTAACATACGATACCGTTGCGATTGCATCTCCGAAGGCGAAGGACATGCATCATAGAACGAATATAAAAAGCTGAGGGTAGAGTCGTTAGCAAAACAGTTACGAGTAAGAATGAGGAAGATATTTGGAGACAGAGCGGCGCCTTGAGGCATATTATGGAAATCAAATTTGAAACCTTCCAATATAACTTGTATTGAACGGCCCAAAGGATAGCTTTTAATCCAACAAACAAAATAATGATCGATCCCAAAAGCACTCACTTTTGATAAGAGAGCTTGATCCTTTGATGCCAAACCCTATCAAATGCCTTAAAAATATCAAGCGCAGTATTCTTACTTCGCCAAGGCGAGCTAAAAATTCGTTCCACTCTTCATCAGATCACTAGTGGAACAATTGCTGTGAAAGCCGTAATGTTAGTCATGAAGAAGCTTTCGGTCTTCGAGATATTTCTTAAGCTGAATATTAATCATCATGACCTTAGAAAAAAAGAACGTAAGTGCTATGGGTAGGTAGGATAGGGTGGACAAATGCTGTTTTCAATCTTCTATAGGAGGGAGTCCAGAACAGTAGGAACATTGGAAAAACTTATTCAGTGGCTTTTCTAGCATGGAAAAACACTTCTTCAGAATGGGGGTATGGATATAGCATAAAAATTTTGGAGAACTTTTGTAACTACCAGAGCGAAACAAATATGTCGCAAGGAAAAATTAACGTTCTCCATTACAGGAGGCGGTTACGTTGCTGTGAGGTAACTCATAACTAACAACTAAATGTTTGTCATTAACTATGAATTTGGCAGTTTCAATATTCTGCAGGAGATTTGCAAGCTTTCTATTAAATGATGCGCAAATTGTTATAACTTTCTTGTAAGTGCAGAAGTTAAATTGTTTTCGTTTGGACCCCTTAAGAATAATGCGCCATGCGTTGTCTGCTTTTTGGTTTGAAATGTTTCGATTGAGTAGAATGATCATCATCGTCATCATCGGCGCAACAAACGGGATCCGGTTCGGCCCTCCTTTCACAAATTCTTCTATACATCCCGATAGCTGGTCGACGCCACCCAATTACGCCCCCAAGGCTAAGGGCGTCCTGGTCTAAGTCCTCCTTCTAACGCAAGCAAGGTTCTGCGACGTTGTCTTCTGCCACAATGAGCAGAATGATAGTTTAGTCCTATTATCAGCGAATGTGAGATTAAATAAACAACGAATAATACTGGACCAAGGTCACTTCTTTGCGGAACACCATCAAAATATTTCTTAAAATTCCAAATACTTTGTTTCATGTTATATATTCATGAAACGTTAAGCAAGTAAAAAATATAAGCTGTCCACAACCCAGACGCCTTCTGCTGCGTTGATTTCAAACCAAAAGCTGCAAGATCTCAAATTTTTCATTTTTTCTTATAGATTCGTCATATAGATCAGATTTCTTCTCCAAGTGAAGATCACGATCAGTGCAGTGCTATAACGAACGACATACCACTTATTGGCTTTGTCGGTGGGGGGACATACACCTACGGAGCTCTAAAGGATGCTCAGGTTTGTTTAAAGAATTACCTAATAAAATCTGTTATTTTCTACTGAAAGCCATAATTCACAGACCATTTTGAGCACAGCTCGTCCGAAAAGCCGAAAGTATATTTTTTTGGTGACGGATGGATTCTCGAATGGGAAAGACCCAATACCCGTTGCGGAAGAATTAAAAGCCAATAACGTGACAATATTCACCATCGGCATTCAATCGGGAAACTACGATGAACTTTATAATATTTCCAGTTATCCAAAGGAGACGCACAGTTTCCTTTTGGGGAGCTTTAAGGAGTTTGAAAAGCTAGCACGAGGTGCATTAATGCAAGGTGGGTATAAAAAGCTTTAGATTAGGTCTGTAAAACAATTTTTTTGCTTTCCAAATTAGACCATAAGCTTGGGTACAGTATTAAGCTTAACAACCCGGATAGGTGTAATGTTTTATGCAAGACCGACAATTCCAGCCTTGATTCAAACAAAACGTAAGATTTTATAATATTATGTTGGTTGGAAGCTTTAGAGTATCTTTGGTTCGACTTATAGGTCTTTTTGCTGTCACGCCTTAGCAAGCTGTGAATGCCGTATACCATCGGGCCATTATGCATGCACATGCCCAGAAGGATATGTTGGAGACGGACTTGTAGAAGAATGCAGGCGTAAGTTAACGTAATAGGTCAAATTGGACATACAGAAAATATACCTTTCAGCTTGTATTCCAAGAACTTATTGGGCAAACTCACAATCGTGTATATCCTGTCCTGACATCAATCATGTAACACTGATGAGTCCTGCTCTAAAAATTGAAGATTGTATATGCAAGCCTGGTTTCAAGCGAACAGCAGATCATCGATGTGAAGGTGAAATCGCAAAATGAACGTAAATTCAAGTTCAAATATCATTGTTTTAGGTATAACCTGCCCCAAGTTAAGGCCTCCCGATAATGGTTACTTCGTTACTCAGCCAGCATCTTGTGCAAATGTTCTCAACGCTGCCTGTGGGGTACGTTGTAAATCCGGATATCATCTTTTGGGTACCAAATTATAGTTTTTGCCAGTTTAATTATGAAATAAATCTTTTTCTTCGTAGGAAGTAGTCTGCGGCTTTGTCAAGAGAATGGAACTTGGTCGGGAACTGAGGCACAATGTGTTTGTAAGTAGGGCTCAGTATAATTTGCCATTTTTCAGATACTAAATATGCCATTTGAGCTAATTTTTCTTTCACTCCAAGTGAAATCATGCCCGAGTCTCTTGGTGCCCCCAAATGGCATGATTACCTGTCAAAACCATGATTTGGAGTTACCATCGTTCGATTATACAACACAGAATGATACTTTCATGGAAAGCTACCTGGATGACACAAAACGTCGGACAGAACCAATGCCCATCGACACGGAATGTTCATACCGCTGTAGTCCTGGAAACTATATAGTCGGTTCAAAAAATAGAAATTGCCTACCCTTATCCAAATGGGATGGTCGGCAAACCACCTGTAAAAGTAAGTCCATTCCTAGAAACCAAAATTATTTAAAATATAATACAGTGTAACATTCTTTATAGCGGTTATGTGTGCATCTTTGCCAAAACCGAAGTTTGGATTCTACGAACATACAGAATGCACACAAAGTAAGCAACCATACGGAACCAACTGCACACTTATTTGTCCTGATGGATTCACCCTGAAAGGATCACAAACTCGTTTTTGTTCGGGGAAGAAGAACGGCTTTTGGACACCTAAAAATAAGAATTCTAAATGTGTTGGTAAAATATCAATAAATCGAAAAATTTTGCTCTTTGATCTTTTAAAAGAGGTTTTTAGACATAACGCCTCCTAAACTCATCTGTCCAGATAATTTCACCTTAGAGCTTCCACCGAATAGTAATTCAATATTCGTATTATCATTGCCTTTGCCTTTGGATGTTCAAGGTATACACAAGCTTTACTAGCAAATATCGATAAATTCGACTTCAAATCCAATTCTTAGATTCATCATCGACTACTGTAAAACTTTGGACTAAACCATCAGTAGATGATGCAACTGGAGTTGGATTGAAACTTGGTCACCATGTTTTTACATATTTTGCAAGTGACCAGTCTAACAACAAAGCTGAATGTAATTTTAGAGTGACTGTTTTAGATAGAACTCCACCAAGTGTAGAAAACTGTATTGATCCAGAGGAGTTTTGGATAACAACACACAATATGACATCACAAATTGAATGGGATGAACCATCATTTGTTGATAATTCCAACGAGGACGTCGATGTATTGGTCTTAACTGCTTTGGATCCACGTAAGATGGTAACTCTGGTAGCTGGGGAGTATCCGATTTTGTACACGGGAAATGATCGATCGAAAAACTACAATGAATGCTTATTGAATATAACCATTAAAGGCAAGTAAATTGTATAAATTATGTTTCCAATTTGTATCTAAAAACATTAATTTGGGTTCATTACTTTTACTTAGCAATAGTTTCTTGGTTCTGGCCTTTCTGTCATCTTTTTAAGGAAATCATTGCAACTTTGAAATTAGTTTTACCTCTGCATGCCCCACAGAATTGAGACTTTTTCATTTCTAAGATTCTTTGGTTTATTTTCTTGTTAAGGCGATGCAACACCATGTACACAAGCTTCGACCGAATTCCACCTTATTTCATTTAGAACTTCGAAAGGGATTTTAGTCTACCCTTAAACGATACCATCAGCATTAAAGAATTAAGGGATACCCATGCAAATTTGGTTCCCACTTCTGCCTTTAAAAATGGGAGGGAAAACAGATCCAGGCAAAGCGTTGCACATTCGTGTGGAGCGATTAAGCTAAGAATCTCTATACTCAACAGTACGCCCGAAGTTGGGCTCAGGAAAAAAACGTATGGGCATTCCTAGCAGGGCGAATACTACGGTGAAGTTCTTTCAAGGGACGAATACAATTGATTATTTGGCCATAACACTATTTCTAAAAATAGTAATAACACATTAAAAAGACAGGGAGTGCCAGAGAGATGTAATTGAATCTGTTGCCTGAGGTTGGCTGATCAATGAGCTGAATAAGGTAGTTTTTTCAGCAAAAATCTCAACAAACTTTCCTCCTGGTGTTGCTGGGCCAGCAAAACCGACTAGAAATGTGTTTATTAAAATCACCCGAAATTACGGTTTCAGTGTTAGTTTATAATAATAAAGTTGATAATTTTGGTGGTAGTTAGTTTCCACCATCTTTCCTAACATAAACGGCGAAGCCATGGGAAGCAAAGTGTACGGGCACAACACAAATTGTTACCCGTGTTTTACCTTGATAATAAAATATATTTTATTCCTCCCTGGATAGTTAATCCCCCGGAGTGGGTCTGAATTACGATTTAACTTGTTCATTCGAATTCTAGTTTTTTTTTTGTAAATATATGTTTATTTTCAATTTGTTTTTCCGGGGTCAGTATAGGAAGACTTAAACATAAAATTTGCATATTTCCCGCGTGTGGTTGACGGGAAAATCGAAAGTCGAGATATCCCTTTGGAGAAAAAATTATTAAAAACATTTATTTTACGTATTAAAAACAAATTTAGAAAAAAAAACAACAAGAAAAATTAGTGGAAATGTTGTTCACGAAAGTTAGTGTAGCGTGCAATGCCACCAGCAGAATCGGCTGTTGGCGGACGCAATTGTTACATGTCGGAATTTTTTTGAACGGATGATCCTGTAAGAAATTTAAATTTTCCAATTCCATGTAGTCCTTTGCGATTAGGAGCCGGAACCACACAGTTATAAAAATTTAGCTATACTCTGTCGAATATAAATTGTTGCAAACACCCCACTTCGTGTGTATTGAAAATATTCACGTTATTTTGAAGGTACCAACATTTAGATGAATGCATTTCATTGTGGATTTTTCTTTGGATTTTGGTAAAAAAGTTTCAAAAAAGGTGCTTTTTTATAGCTTTTTAAAACTAATGATCTATAATGTGCACTACGAAAAAACCTGTTGTATTTTAGCTCTCTCAGACCTTAAAGAGCCTGAACTTTCTCCATAATGAAGTGAGAAATGTATGTTCTATCTTCTCTATTTTGAGAAATTATATTGGACAGAGTATAGTGAAAAACCCTTAGCCCATAGATTTATTGCCTCTCGTATGTCAACCAAAAAGCTGAAATCAGCGTGTGGTGTTGGCATCATCGTATTCTATTCAACACTAAACCCCAGCTTGAGATTCTCTCATAGGCAGAACCTCAGAGCTCAGACTGAAATTGAAGACTGAGGTAGAATGCCAACAACTCAAAGTTTTCCTAATACATGACAACAGAAAATATTTAAGTCTGAAGAAATAATAAAAAGCTGAATTATTGAATATAACAATAAAACATTTTTGTTTAATAAAATCCAAATCCTTAAAGGACCTCCGAGGACAAACTGACGCAATCTCTTATTTTTAGTTTTACTTTTTTACTTTCTACAACACTACAGCCTTAAATTGTAACTATCAAAAAGGGTCAATTATTATAATGACAGTAATTGCAATACATTTAGCCTTAAACTCAATTTTCGGAAACATCTCCTTAATATTTTCCATTATAAGCATTAATATTTTAGTTGTTAAGGTCAGACCCTAATAAATAACCTCTAATTAAATGAATAAACACATATTTTGCCTTAAACTAACATTTTTCGATGGTTTTAATGGAAATCATTCAATTCAGTTTTAAATCAAGTTTGTGTATCAGCTCTTTCGTTTACTAAAACTGAATAAAAAAAAGTAAACGTAAATATAGGTAAATCATCTTCACCAGTAATTTAACGTTTAAAGCATCTCCAATATTGAAAATATATTTTTAATTCATTACCTATTCTTTATTTGTTGTTTAATTTTTATTTTTGAAAGCACAGGAAGAGATATGTATCTTGTTTGTTGTTTATAATAAACCAAAACTTAAAAGTCTTTTCTATTTTTTTTTTGCAATTCCGAAAGTTTTCATTTAAATACTGGTATGATCCTTTCAATAAAGTTAAATAAAATAAAATAATAAAATAAAATACTATAAAGAAAAATGCATTACAAAAATAAAAAAAAAAAGAAAAACAATGTGCAATTATGTAAAAAAAAAACAATAAAAAAAAAAAAAAATAGTACTAACAAATAAAAATAAACTTTAAAATTACTTAAAATTCAATCACCGTAACTTTTACTTCTATATCAATTTTTTTCCCAGAGCTGACTTGTGATCCCTTACCATCGCCCCAACATGGTCTTTCTTATTGCGCCAAAAACACGTCGCACACTTGGTGTGAAGTGACATGTGATTATGGATATGCAATTTTCGACGAGGAGACTAGTGAATATCTAGATAACTTCCGTTTATCTTGTGATAAAAATCATCCCGGATGGAAATACCGAACGATTCCCGATTGCACAAGTGAGTAAACAGAAAAAAATATTTATTAAACCAACTTAACATTATTTCTAGAACTAGATTTACCAGACAGTGCTGGACAATCGTTCACTATAGCATTGGACAGCGAAAATCATCTGTGTTCAAGCAATGATACTCAAGAAACGGTAAATGGTTTTTTTTCTGATAAACAATAACATTTAATAAGAATTTATATACAAAAATTCAGTTTGTTGCAAGCTTATCAGGTCAGATGAAGACACACTTATGCAACGATCAAACGGATTGTGATATCATCTCAGAGATTCCAGAGTGCAGTGAAGAAGATGACAATAGCGACGATGTTTCACTGGGGGAACGTGAGAAATATCATATTTCAAAAAGAGAAATACCAGAAAGTCGACCAAGGAAGAACAAAAAGCGGTTCCGTTCGAATGTGAAAATACGTCTTTATACAAAGATAAGCAAACGCCTCGGCTTATGGCAGAAGAATGCTACTTTGTCGGAGAATATCCGTCAGATGAAGCATGAGGTAGAGAGTTTCGATTCAAATGAACCTTTGAAAAAGGTCTTACAAGACATGCAAATCGATGTTAAGAGGCTTAAGATCGAGGAGTTTGTTCGTTGCCCTGATGGAAGTGTATCGAAAAAAAATATTTGTGGTAAGATTAAGTAAATGACAATTGAGTGGCTGAATGTCTCAAAGTACTTTTTTACAGTTCAATGCGCTCGCGGAACATATCAAGATGCAGCTTTGAATCGCTGCAAGTTGTGTCCACTGGGGACTTATAACATCGATCCTGGTCAAGTTAGATGCAAGAGTTGCCCCCCAAACCATAACACCAGACGTGAAGGACGCCTTAGTGAAACTGACTGTAAAGGTGAGTATCGGTCATACTCACCACGATTTTAGTTTGTATCACGTTTTCTTCTTAATAGCCGAGTGTCCACCGGGAACATGGGCTAAAATACGTCAGAAGCCTCGAAGACCATTACCGGGATTGACACTTGCACATAGCCTAATGCCCTTCTGTAGAAAATGTTCAATAGGGGAATATCAGCCAGCCTACGACCAAACAAGTTGCCTTAGGTGCCCGGAAAGCTTTACATCACCTCGAGGTTCTACATCCCTCTACGACTGCTATGAGCAAAGGTTACATATTTGCGAAACTCAACCAAAAATCTGTGGAGAAATCGGACAGTGTATTGCGGAGAAAGGTGGTGATGATCTATACAGCTGTCGTTGTCCTGATGGCTTTGAGGGAGCTCAGTGCGAGCACAAGATCGATCTTTGTCAATCGGCGCCGTGTTTTAATAACGGAATATGCGCACATATCAACGCCACTGTGGTTAGTTGTCAGTGTCCCCCAGAATTCACTGGGAATTTCTGCGAGGAATTACAGAACTCATGCGAGATAACAATGTGCAAAAATGGCGGCACGTGTATTGACACTGGAGATGGAGAAGCTGTATGCGAGTGTTCTGCGGATTTTGAAGGAAAGTTGTGCGATGATCCGGTCAACTATTGCGATTCGAAACCATGTGAGTCGGGAATATGTCAAAACCAAAGCAATGGGTACATTTGTATCTGTCCACCGGGAGTAATTGGGCGAAGATGTCACCTGAGGCCGTGTGATAACTTTCCTTGTCACAGCAATGCAACTTGTGTCGATTTAATGCATTTTCCCGCCACAAGAGCAAGTTACGAATGCAAATGTCCAAAAGGTCTGGGAGGATATGACTGTTCACAGATAGTTAATATTTGTGATGCTTTCCCATGTCAGAACAATGGAATATGCAAGCCCATGGCACTGAGGGCGGAACCAGCTCCGGATGGCGTAGTTTTAGACGATGATGCGTACGACAAGTTCACTTGCTTATGTCCACCATATTTCTATGGAGACTTGTGTGAGATATTTACTAAACCAGACTTTGTGATGAAGTTTAGCAAGGCAAGCACTATGAATTACGTGAAAATGGAGGGTCCCGATCATGATCTTTCTGAGGTAAAATAGTGAATATCATGGCCTTAAAGTTACAGATGTTTTTTTTTTCGTTTAAGCTTTCATTTTGCACCTGGATTAAGACTGATGACAGCTTCACGTACGGAGCTGTTCTATCCTATGCAACAAAGGACAATGACAATGCCTTTACACTTACTGACTACTCAGGGTGAGGGGGAAGATAACCCATCTTACATATTTAAATATTTCCAACTGGGATTCCTTTCTAACACCCTAACCTTCTTATAGGTTTGTTCTTTATGTTAACGGTAATTCATCGGGCTCGGATATAGTTGCCAACGATGGTGAATGGCATTTTGTGTGCGCTTCTTGGACGAGTGAATACGGCTATTATGAACTCTTTTTCGATGGTCGATTGGAGCATGCTGGTATGAACCTCAGCGCAGGACAACACATTCCTGGAGATGGAATTTTTATAGTTGGCCAAGAACAGGTTGAAAGAAGTCAAATTTGTCACTAAGTTGAGATCTTAATTTTTTTTTATATTTCTTCAGGATAGACTTGGTGGAGGTTTTAGTGAGTCGGAGTCTTTTATTGGTCAGTTGGCTTATTTGGACGTTTGGGATAAAACCATCACCGCCAGTCAAGTACTTGAATTCTACACAAGCTGTGATGTTTATCGTGGAAGTTTGTATTCATGGACAGATTTTAAAGGCAATATTCAAGGTGGAATTGAAATTTTGCCCTCGAACTTTTGCCAAGACTGTCCAAGAGATCTTCACATGACTAATGGTTATGTGCGTTATATAAGCAATGAAGCCTACTACTATTGCAATCCAGGCTTTAACATACGCGGCCCAACAACAGTAAGACATTGCTTGAGAACATCAAAATGGTCTTATGAGGTACCATATTGCGAGGGTAAGTTTGAAGATCATCAAAAGATTGAGGTTCAAAATAAATTTTTCTCTAGTTGTGGACTGTGGAAACCTACCTCCAGTCGAAAATGGACGGATAAACTATTCATCTGGTACTACTCTGCATAGTATTGCGGAGTATGATTGCAACAATGGCTATGCCGTCGATGGGAATGAGAAGAGAGTTTGCTTAACGATGGGAGTATGGTCTGGTTTAGAGCCAGTTTGCCGAAGTATTTTATAACAAGTCATGTAGTTAAGACACTAATGAATTTCAACTTTTTAAGGTTATGTTCAATGTGAAAAGCTTATTTTGACTGAGAATATAAAAGTCGCATATGCAAGCGAAAAAGGGACAATGAATTCGAATATGGATTACTATCCGGTTGGGGTCTATGCTGAGTTGACTTGTTTGATCACATCTAGGAATCACTTTCTAACCTGTATGGATGACGGTAAGTGGTAAACATTGGTTAACAGATTTTCGGCCTTCTAAGCTTTAGTCGGCGGTATTGGGCTTTGCCAGTTTCTTTAAGTTTTTTTGGTGACCTTCCGGATTTTTCGTTTTTTCTGAGAAGCTGCGGTTCATCTCACCTCTTTCACTTGCTAAGCAAGTTCTGGTCTGGACTGGAAGTCGTACAGATTTATAAAAACTAAGTGTTAGTTCTGTTGCCATTAAAGACACCAATGGTGACTCTTCTTAGCGTTTTCCATCTAAATCTCTAAGGGCTTCTATGTCATTTTTTTCGGCCTTGAGCTTCTTTCAATATTTTCGATCGGGTACTTCGCATACCTTTCTCTTGCTCCTAAAAAGCTTGGCTTAAGCTTGTTTAAAATCTTTTTTCAGCGTTTTCTAATATAATTTATTTGAATTCGTAAATAAACTTTTTAAAAGGTGACTGGGACGGTTCTATTCCAAGCTGCAATAATGCCGCAGTTTCGACAACAACTGCAAGTCCACAAACAACAACTGCAGCAACTATAAAAACATCACATGCAACGTCCTCAACTCATACTACGGAAAAGCCCTTTACTTTCGGATGGTCTATCCCAGACATCAGGTCAACGTATGATGCTAAACAAACAACTGAAACTACCAATCCCACAACAGACATAAGTTCCAGAATAACGACCATAAAACCATCCTCTCAAAAAATGTCAACAACAATGGTAGAGCTTTCATCAACGTCATCCTCTACACATTCGAACACTGAAGAACCATCGATTCGACCTTCTCCACTTCAGCAGCGCAGTTTTCCTTATCCAGATAAGGATTTTTGGTCGCTGCTCTACGAGTTCTTATATAAGGGTTGCTTAGGTGACAGCTCACCCGAAGTCGTTCTCTGCTCAAACACTTTAAAGCCTGTTTTACTCACCAATCTATTTACATCTGATCAGAATAACTTCGAAAAGTACCCTAATGTTGATGTTCAGCTCCTGGATTTGCTGGAGCGGCATTCATCTGACGTTTTAAACGAACCTACAGGTGTGCCATATGAAGATTTCTTCGAGATGCTTCTCTACGGAAATAATTTTGCAAATGCCACGAGGATGGAATCTGAACTGGAAAATGCCTTGAGATTTGCACTTTGTATCTTCATTGATGCCATAGCATGGGAGAATAAGTTTGATCAGGCACCGCCAGTTGAAGATGCAACTGCATTAGAAAATCGTAGCGGAATACTAAAGAAGTTAATAAGGAAACTAATTGGTCCGGTTTATGAAAATTACAGGCAACGATTTCCAGGTACCACATCGGTATATGGAATTTTGAATAGAGCACATAGAAGCACAGTTCAGGATAAAGAATCTGAAGAAATTGAAGATTCTGAATGGATTGGCGGAAGTAATGACGACAGCCCAGGCTGTGACTGGGGTGGACTTCCAGATCCACCATTGGGAGGGATCATCATGCAATTTTGGGAGAGTGAGACTGTAGAATTCGGCACTGCCGTTGAGTATGGATGTGGAACTAGCTATCAGCCGATTGGAGCAACTTGGATATCAAAATGCTTGGACAATGGTCAATGGAGCAACGTCGATTATGAATGCCATTGTGAGTTTACCAAGAGTTCTTGAAGTGATGTTAGTTAAATAAAGTTTTTTTTTCAGTATACTGGTGTGATGCTCCACCAATTCTTAGGAATATGATTGTGGATTCGTCATCTGAGCGCTTTCGAATTGGCCACATCATAAACCTTGGTTGTGAGCAGGGATTCTACATTGCGAAGCCCACCAACACTATTGAGTGTCTTCTTAATGGAACTTGGTCAAGAGTGATGACATGGTGCACAAGTAAAGATTGATTTTTTTTAATCCATCGATCATTTACATATATTATTTAATAGGAATGTCTTGTGAATACCCCAGCTTACCAGAAAACGCTGAAATTGTCGAAGGAAGCTCTTACCTCTACGAAGATGCTTTGTCAATAAGGTGCGGTGATCAACTAGTCCCAATAACTTGTGCTAGTGATGGTAAATGGATGCCAAATATAACGCAAACTTGTCTCTCACAATAAAACCTTTAGCTTAGTTTAGAAAATTACACAACAAACAACATACAATTTAAATGAAAGTAATTTTATTTATTTTTCTTATATAATTAAAGAGTATTTTATATTGATATAGTATTTTGCAATTTTTTTATATTTTTTTACTGGTACCTGGTATGTCATTGAGATTCACTTTAATTTAATATGCTTAATAAGTGTTTGTATACTGAATTAGTTAGTGTTTTTTCAAACGTTAACTGCATTTTGAACAGCAGCTTTATCGTCTACCATAATTTTAGTTGCACTGGAACTGGGTTGATTTGAACTGAGCAACTGTTTAGTGGACGAACTGGATGAGTAACTATCACTGGAACTACGTGTTGAAGCTGAATTGGCACCCATTGGATTATCGAGCATGTCTAAATAAAATAAAATATATAGTTGTTGAAATATTGTTTTTACTTTAAACAACAAAAATCTAGAAAACCACTAAACCCTATTCGAACAATTACACACGAAATGGTAAATCCTCTATCTACATAAGTCTATAGGAAAATTTCAATGTGTAAAAAATGACTATGCTAATGTTCTAATGTTATTAAAAGATAATCGGTATAGACATCTTGGGAGAGCTTTTGAAAAAGGCACACTAAATTGAATTTAGAGAAACCTGATGTAATAAATGTTTACCCGCCTATGATCTTCAAAAAACAAAGAACAAAAACAAAAAACTGAAACAAAATCATACAACGAAACTCTGTTAGAGCTTTTATTAGCCTTACATTATGAAAGCTCAATAGGTGCGTATGAAAGGTTAACATCCCTATCTTCCCAGTGCTGACAATCTTTTATGAACAGACTATAGACCTTGATTTTGAATGAAGCTATGTATGTTATGCTATGAGTTTGGAATATGATCCAATGTTCCTTTGGAATAGGGTCTACGAACTAAACTAAACTAGTCGTATAAGTCCCTTCGATCAAGATGTTTCACGTAATAAATTAAGCATTTAGCCCAATCGTCCTATCTGTTCAAAATTTGTATATGTTAATGGTATCCGAATATAAAGAAATATGCAAATCGACGCTTGCAACTGACATGAAACATGGGTCAAATATTTGAGTAATAATGGACATTTTCTTTTTGACTAAAGCCTAGTACGCAGCTCGCGCTAAAATTTAGCTCCCATACAAATTTTCTCCAAAATTTAGCCGAGCTAAAATTTAGCCGAGTTGTACGCAGCTTTCATATTTTTGCTTTGCAGTGTACTGTACAAATTCAGCGGACAGATAAATTAATCGGCACATTTATTCGAGCTAAATTTTAACAGACCGTGCCTAAAGGGGGAGTCGTCGGGGTTTAATCCACGCCAAAAAATTGTTTAAAGGAATTTTTTGTTATTTTTATTAGACACAAATATATGAAATATAATATATTGTGATGTGGCAACAAGTTTAGATACATTTTGTAAATTAACGCCATCTGTTGGATTCATTGTGTACAACAACCAACATTTATTGTGTACAACAACCACCATTTATTGTGTACAACAACCATGCCCCTAGAAGTATGCTACATATTTGCAACATGTTTTAACTTAGTACTAAATCGAACTTGACGAAACAATTCGAGACTCGAATTAGTACCGAGAGCTTAGATTGTGCCAGAACCAGACAGAAGCTTCCAGAAGCTTTTAAAGTTGTATAAATACAAGAGTAGATTGCATTGACAGTTCAGTTTATTTTCGAAAGTGGAATTGTTAACAACTGGAAGTATTAGTAAAAAGTGATTGAATTGAGATTAAATAAAAAGTGTTGAATTATAAAAACGTATTTGAATTGTGAATAAGTGAAATAAGTTAAATTGGTGTTATTTAAACTGAAAGACGTTGTGTTTTATAAAATAAAGAGATTTGTTTTATTATTGTGGAATTTTGATTGAGTTTTATTTGTCGAACCCCAGGCCAAAATATCACATTGGTGTCAGAAATTGGGGATAAAACTCAGTAAAGTGCTAGAAAATTCCATAGTGACATTTTCTAAAACAGTTTCGGTGACTCATTTAATTGTGAAAGTGGAATTTTCCAGAAACTATTGAACTGATTGTGCTTTAAAACTGTGAATAGCGAATATTTTTTTGTTAAAAATAGTGTTAAAAAAAAAAAAAAGGTTTTCTAGAGAGACATCCAAATAAAACTGACTGTGTTGCGAAAATTGTGTTTCGGTTATATAAAATGGGTCGTAAATTAGAACAATTGACAACAGTTGAGTTGAAAGAAGAATTAGGAAAACGAAATCTTCAGACTTCGGGGCTGAAAAAGGAACTATTGCTCCGACTTCAGAATGCTATCACTCAGGATGGTGGAGACCCCGATACCATGTTGTTCGATGTTGAAGAACAAGGGAAAGAAAGCACAGTAAGTACAGACGATGAAATACCTGCTTTCATGAAGTTGCTTCTGTCGAAATTCGATGCTCTGGAAAGTTCCTCGAAAGAACAAAAGAATTCGTCAGAAATGCTGCAGAAGCAACTAAGCGAACAGAAGAACTTTCTCGAAAAACAAAAGAACGTTCTCGAAAGTAAATTCGACGAACAACAGAATGAGCAGAAGAATTCGTTGGAAATTCTCCAGCAACAACTAAGCGACCAAAGGAACGTTCTCGAAAGTAAATTCGACGAACAAAAGAATTCATTAGAAACTCTCCAGAATCAACTAAGCGAAAGACTTCAAATAGTAGATCAGAAATTTGAAGCCAAAATAGAAAGCTTAGAAGAAAAGTTCGGAAGGCAAGTAGAAAGTGTAGAACAACAGTACGAACACCTGGCTAAGGAGGTTGATTCTTTGAAAAAGCAGAAGGTTCGGGAATATTCGAGCGACGGTCCACGAAGAAAGGAAATGCAGCCCCCTGTCTTCGATGGTCAAACATCATGGCCAATTTATAAGAGGCAGTTTGAAGCTGCCGCCTTGACGAACAACTGGGACAACGAAGACAAATCAATTGCTCTTACGCTTGCGCTCAGAGGAACAGCTGCCGAATTGCTGCAGACCATTCCTGAAGACAAACATCATGATTATGATGCCATGGTCAAGGCAATCGAGATGAGGTTTGGCGACGACCACATGCAGCAAGTTTACCGAGTCCAGTTGCGCCGAAGGGTCCAGGCAAGAGGTGAAACGCTACAACAATTGCAAGCTGACATCGAGCGCTTGGCCAATTTGTCTTATCCCAATACCAGCAGGGAAATCATAAACGAACTGGCAACCGATGCGTTCACTAATGCCATTGCAGATGGAAAACTTCAAATGGCTGTGAGAATGGCAGGTAAGAAAACGCTCGCTGAGGCTTTAGCATTTGCCCTGACAATGGAAGCAGCAGACCAAGCTTCGCAAGGTAGCCATCGCGTCAGGGAAATGGCTACGCTAGAGTGCTCATGTCAACGTGTCGACATTGAAAGACAAAACCCGAACACTGCTCGAGGTCAAATGAGATGCTGGAATTGCAACAAGCTAGGACACCTACAGCGACAATGCAGATCTCCACAGGTAAGCTGCCCACATAGCGAGAGAAAAAGGCCTACTGACAGGGATATCGCTTACCCTACCGGGCATGATTTGGGGATACATCAGTGTGGAAAGCGCGTAAGAACCAACTTTGCAGAGCAGAAGTCGGTTGATGAAATGAACGCCCCCAGGACCATTATCCAAGTTGCGCAAACGAAACGCTGCAACCAGAGTTTGACGGTGGAGACCGTCATCGCCAACAGAAAATGTGTGGCCACTATCGATACGGGTGCCACGGCCGCCATAATTAGAAGAGGCCTTGTCCAGACGTCCTGGCTACACAACACCAGCTGGAACAGTCTGAAGGCAGCTACGGGAGAAGTAGCAAAAGTATACGGAGAGGTACTTCTGAAGATAGAACTGGCAGGGCTTACCTTCGCACATGCATTCTTGGTAGCTGACATATGCGACGACTGCATACTAGGTGTGGATTTTATGAAGGCGCATGAAGTAGTCCTAGACTTTCGAATGCAGGTGTTAA
This sequence comes from Platycheirus rosarum, assembly GCA_963971375.1. Lineage (NCBI taxonomy): Eukaryota > Metazoa > Arthropoda > Insecta > Diptera > Syrphidae > Platycheirus > Platycheirus rosarum. Next base: position 116,372,405 of record OZ020509.1, on the reverse strand, counting down.
GGTATTCAATCGTCGAGATTCCAATGGTGTACGGAAACGAGAATGCTGTAAATCTTCGGACGATCATAGGCAGTGATGAAATTCTCCGGCCATCTTCAGAAAGAGCGCATCCTAGGTGTTTGAACGGTAAGAAGGACGAAAGTATTTCTGTTCAGAGACTAAGGGCTGAACCTGTAAAGGGTTGGACCGCGGAAGAACTTCGTAATGCACAAAAGGAAGATCCTGACATCGAGCCGATTCTTGTATGGAAGGAATCTATGGATAAGCCGAATGCAAGAGACATCTCCGACAGAAGTCCTACTTTAAAGGCATACTGGGCGCAGTGGGACTCTCTCCATGTAGAAGATGGTGTTTTGTGGAGAAAATGGGAAATGCCGAATGGAAGATCCTTTAAGATGCAGCTTGTGGTGCCACGGTCGAAAGTGCAGGAGATTTTAAGGGAAATGCACGATGAAGAATCCGGCGGGCACTTAGGAATCAACAAGACACGGAAAAAGATACGGGTACGTTTTTATTGGTTAACTGTAAGAAAAGATGTCGAGAGATGGTGTCGAAAGTGCACCACGTGCAAGGCTAGTAAAGGACCCAAAGTCAAGGCAAGCGCAAGATGCACCAGAACAAAGTGAGCGCCCCGATTAAAAGGATCAACGACACACACCAAAGAACCCAAAGCAATATAAACATTGCGAGAGACCGCCTGAGGACCAGATACGATGCGCGAGCAACAGCACCTGAATTCAATGAGGGAGATCTGGTATGGCTTTACAACCCACATCGCAGAAAGGGAAAATCGCCCAAGCTTCAGCAGGACTGGGAAGGTCCCTACCAAATAGTTACGCGCATTAATGACGTCGTTTTCCGAATCCAACGAGGACCAAGAGCAAAAATGAAAATTGTCCATGTGGATCGACTGCATCGTTACCACGGAAACAATGATGATGTGCTTGTTCGGGACGAACAAAACTAAGAGGGGGACAATGTGATGTGGCAACAAGTTTAGATACATTTTGTAAATTAACGCCATCTGTTGGATTCATTGTGTACAACAACCAACATTTATTGTGTACAACAACCACCATTTATTGTGTACAACAACCATGCCCCTAGAAGTATGCTACATATTTGCAACATGTTTTAACTTAGTACTAAATCGAACTTGACGAAACAATTCGAGACTCGAATTAGTACCGAAAGCTTAGATTGTGCCAGAACCAGACAGAAGCTTCCAGAAGCTTTTAAAGTTGTATAAATACAAGAGTAGATTGCATTGACAGTTCAGTTTATTTTCGAAAGTGGAATTGTTAACAACTGAAAGTATTAGTAAAAAGTGATTGAATTGAGATTAAATAAAAAGTGTTGAATTATAAAAACGTATTTGAATTGTGAATAAGTGAAATAAGTTAAATTGGTGTTATTTAAACTGAAAGACGTTGTGTTTTATAAAATAAAGAGATTTGTTTTATTATTGTGGAATTTTGATTGAGTTTTATTGGTCGAAACCCAGGCGAAAATATCACAATATAATATTAATCACAAGAATAATACTAAACGATTTTGGCCTTATCACCCTCTTTAATTTTATGTGACTACGTTCAGTTAAACAAGAGAATACCTGTTATTTTCTCCACAACGCTCGTTTGTTAAATTTAGCTAGAATTTTAGCTAACGTTTGTAGACACATGTAAGCTAAATTTTAGTTTAGAATTAGAATTAAATACTTTCAAACACAAAGTTCAAGGAAGTACATAAGAAGTGTAAATATGATCTGTACTCTTCCATACAACATAAATCCATATCAACCTCTCATGTGTTGTGTCAGTCAGCGTCAAGCTTTTAAAGTGGACAAAAGTAAAAAAACAAATATAATCAAAAAACATCGCAACACAACTGAGCTTTAATCATATCATCATAGACCGCCCAGTCATGACTTTTTTTCGAAGTTCTCTTTGTTATTTTCTTTCCGTGAGTTTCCCGCTTCTACACTGTCGACTTTTTCGCTTGATTGGCTTGTGGTTTGACTCAAATTCAAACATTCCTCTTGCTCTTATGTTGTATTCTATTTTAACAAATATTTTTTCCTAGGAAAAATATAAGAAAAAGCATAAACAAATATGAGAGAAATCGCTCACACCGTAACCTACACTACAAGGACCGAAAACATAATGAAGCAACACAATGATAAAAAAGAAGAAGAGAAAAGAAAAACTGCAAAAAATTCAATGAAAAAATTACCCTCGGCTCACAGGGTAAAATGTGTTCTTCTCAACTTTCGAATTTGTTATCTCTTTTGCACTTATGTGAGTCATGACTTAACAGTCAACGTGTTAAAGCAGACATACATTCATTCATATCATTTTCGCATTGGAAAGCTCTTTGATAACAATGTATATGTGTTTTCGATGTTTTCATTTTTTTTTTGTATTTTTTGTACATATTGTACTTTGTGTTTGAATGTAGTTCAGGCTTAAATGTAGACTAAGACTTAACTAACTAACCAATCAGAAGCGCGTTGCCTAACTTTTAGTCGACGCACTAAACGCGGGGAATATTTTTCAAAGCTAATGATGGGGCGTGTTAAATTGTTGAAGGCGTACGATGGATTCACGTGAAAATGAACTAACTTTTAGGTCACATCAGTAACTGAAAGCATATTTTGGCGGCTTGCACCGTTACGTAGTTTTGATAAATTTTCACGACCGCATTGAACGGATGGTTCTTGTGATGAAGAAAATTTAACAGACTCACTCTTTCGTGTCCTTTCCATTAAGGGTAAAGTGTCCATTTGACAGATCCGAAGACAACTTTTCGTTTGTTTTTGACACTAGCTTCCGTCTATTATAGTTTATAGTTAGCCCTCAAGAGATCATTGGCCGATAGAACGAGGGATGCCATGCTTACAATCGTGATTTCGTGCTAAGGTGTTATCAAAATTTGCTGTACGATCCCAAAGAAATTTTACGCTAACTCTGTATTTCGACATAATATATGTTTTGTTCATCAATTGTCGTCAGCTGTTTTTTTTAACATGGAATTACAACACCACCGTAGCTATTGAATCAGAAAGTAATGCAACCTCAAACGTACCCGATTATTTTTATTTTGTTCGTCTTTTGATAGCTCGAGTCGATTGTTTAAGACGGGGTTCACATTGGACGCAGTCATTGGTTTTTTTATTTCTTTTTTTGATGAAAAAGCTAATCATCCCTTGAATTTTGTTATGAATAATATTATGCCAAACCCAGACGGATCAACTAGAAATAAAAACTGATCAGTGATCCGAATTGGCTACTAGTTTGCTTTGTGTCATACCCTGCGTAATCAAACGGGACGATGCACACTACGACACAGGTTGAAAACTCGTTTGCGATTCACAAAACCAGTTTTTAACCAGTCTGTTGATTAGCATGTCGGGTTGCCAAGTGATTTCAGTTTCTAGTTTGCTGGAGATGAGCGAACAACAGACCAACCTGTTGCTGGTGGGTGAGGTTGAACAATATCCTGAAACACTGAACGAACTAGAGATTTTAATTGGTAATCTAATGAGTTTTCTCGTGTGTGGAGTCAAGGCACCGATAAGTAGTTTTCTGGTCTGTAAACCGAGTTGCCAACCGGTTTAGTTTTTTTTCTAGTTGCTCCGAACAAATTTGACATTTGTTTTCAATTTTCACAAGTCTAGAATCGAGTTCAGCGCCAAGACGTGATAAAATTTATCACTTACAGTTTATTGCTATTTATAGCTACCATTAAAATGCATCGGGAAAAAATTTCAAACCGATTTTTAAATGTTAAATGACAAGAAAAAAACCCAATTAAACAAATAGTTTTTAAATGTATTTATCTGTTTTCGTGTCAGCTGATTATTTTTGAAAGAAAATGTAACAACTCGGTCCATGGATTTGAATTCCTATTTCATTCAGTTCCAATCACAGATTTTTATCGAAAAAAATGTTCTGTCTGTTTCAATCAGGAATGTGTTCCCAATAACAGAAAATTTCAATGATTGCCAACTGATCTCTCAAAAAAATTCCAATGATAGCCGTAAATGGCCCCTTTGACTATTGACCCGCTCGCTGGTGCGGAATGAATATAAAATGAAACAAATAGAGGAAAATTTGACAGTTGACTTCACATGTGGTTTGTAATGAAGAAAATTATTACATATATTTCTGGGCATTTTCGTCCGTTTCTGAGGTGTTCATTTGAAAGATCGGAAATGAACATTTCGTTCTGTCGTTAGCTTATCATGTGGACCGGAAGGTTTGAGAAATGTTTGCTAAAGATGGACTTATTTTCAATATGCACAAGAGAGTCCTCTAATCACAAAAAAATATTTACAATAAGTGAGTTTAACCTACATTGCATTTTCTTAACAGAATATTTTAAAAGTTCTGTGTTTACTTGAACTATAGATACTATACATAATAGTAGTATTTGTTTACCATCTAAAAGCACCTGTTTAGTTTTCTGAAATGATTGCAGCTTCTTGTTTTTCATGGATTGTCCAAAAATACAAAATATTATAATATAATACATATTAAATAAACACAATTAATTTATTACATTAATTATATGTCAGAACTTAAACTACTTTTCATTTACTGAAAATTTCTCTTTTTATCCAATTGAAAAAATCCCAACTATTAAAAAAAAAACTAATAAACAAAATCTTACCTGGCAATGAGCTAACGTTATCCTTAAGGGCACTCATTGGTGCCGACGATATATTTCCAACTGATGTTGACTTCTGGTGTAGAGTCTTCTTGGAGAGATTATTTTTGATGCCAATCGATGTTCCACTCAAAGAAGTATCTTTCTGTGAAAACTTTTCACCATTCTTAAATGGCTTTTTGAATTTAAATAAAAGCAATTAAATATACAAAAACGATTTTTTTTTTATTTTATTTTAATATAAAAATGCGAAAAAACAATAGTTATAAAAATGCATGAATACCTATGACATATTGATATTTTGGTTAAATAATACAACTTAAAAGTAATGACAGAGTTTAAATAAGAACAAACAAAATATCTTTATTTTTAATTAAAACTTAAACTCGAACCAATTTATTCTTTAAAAAAATACAATTAAAGTTTGGTTTGGTACATTAGAAATACTTAATATTATTAGGTAAAATTTTTAAGTGAAAAATAAATAAAGCATTAATGAGTGATTGAATTTAGTTTAGCTGTTTATAGGTGACTTTTTTACAAAATAAGGATTAAAGTTTTTCGATGTAAAAATGTCTTTGCAACTGTTCGAAACTGAATGATTAGATTTAAAACAGAAGTAAAGGAAGAAAATTGACACACCAGCAAATGTAAAAAAGAGATTAGGAGCAAATTTTATTTTGAGCGAATTTTAAAAGTGCTCCTTAGAAAAAATTGCGAGGAAAGACAACGAAAAAAATTAAACTTTTTAATGTGTACATTTTTTACTGTAAAATTTGTTTACCCTAAGGTAAACTCTAACAACAAACAAGAATGATTTAATTGCCAAATTTATCGATAAGCAAGAACTAACCAAGAACATAAGGAATTCGCAAACGGTGAACCAATTCAATCTTGATTTTATAACAACAAATCTTGCAAGTGGAAATTTGTAAGAATAAAAATAAAAATCGGAACTATGAAATACTATTCGATAACGAAAAACACATATACGCCATGTCGAAAAACTTCGAAGAACTGATTGCGAAATAACCGATGCTAAATACCACCCAAATGCCAATCAAATAATAATGCAACCAATAATAACTGTACGACTGACTTAAACGGGACAAGACATGGCATTGACTTATAAAAGACTAGACTCTTAATAAATCAATCAGCGATAACTAAATCATCATCGGAATTACGAATTGCATCCACCGAACCATCACGGTAACATTGGGTGCCTATGATCACCAGCAAATCAACAGAGTTGTCAAAATCAACATCTATTAGAACTGTGGGGACATTAATTACCACAACCAGATGGCGAATCTACGACAGATGTAACAGCCAGACGCTTTAATAATTCGCTGTCTATTTTTGTCAAGAATCTTTTATGAAATAAAGTCCTAATCATTTTGTAGTTAAAATCAAGAGTTTTTATTGTGGAAAGTAATTCACCATTATAGACATTACGTTGGTGGCATTCACAGCACCATATCTGTTAACGAGATCTGCGAGCGAAGCAAAATTTTAGTTACAATTTTTTCTCACTCTTTTAACTAAATTACAGAATGTCTGGCCCTTTCGCCTTCCGGCCTCATAAATTATTCTTGATTTATTTTTTGTTCATTCAACATTCTAGTTTTTTCTTTGGGCCATTTCGGCAGCTTTCAATTTTGTAATTATAGAAATTAATTATTTAATTTTTGTTTGAATGCAAGTTAACAACAGAAAACCTGAAACACCAAAAATTATCCAAGTCTCCAATGTGTCCGTGGGAATCAATTGGGTCAACGGTGCACACGCTGTTGGTTTTTCTGACACAGCGTCTGGGCAAAACACACGACACAGAATAGTGCAGCGGCAGTATTACAATTAAGATAACTTTAAGTCGAAAATAATTTCCGTAGTTTAGTTTAAGTTCAAAATTCAAATAAAGAGGTTCATCCTCAGTAAAAAATATATATTTTTTAAAAATAATAATAAATTAATTTAATTTGCATTTGTTTTGTAAAGAATCTAAATACTTCTAAATCCATACCCATCTTTTTGTTTGCTCTCTCAATATTCATTGTTGTCTGTGAAAAATGTCGAATGTTCAGTTCATGTTCAATAATTTTTGTTTAAAAAGATAATTATTTTAAAACCAAATTAAACTCTTATTAATAAAATAAACTTTGTTCTAATAATTATTACAAATCCACGTCTCTATAATACACTTCTTCAGGTTATGTGCACAGAATCGCCAAATCATACATCAATGACTGGAATAATTAAGTTTGTCCTGGATGTGTATACGGAAAACAACATCGTATTTCACATCCAATAAATCCAAAAATTGCTGAAAATATTTTAGATTTGATTGGTGTATTTCACACAAATCAAGTCCTTATACACCTCAACAAAATGGGAGAATCGAACGGGAAATGTGTACTGTTGTAGAGTCAGCACGGCCAGTCATAAATGCGCATGAGCTTAATGAAAATCTATGGGCTGAAGCAGTAAATTTTGCTGTGTTTACTATTAACCAGACTGAAACAAGTTCAATCAAACTTTTGTCTTTGAGATTTGGTTTGACAGAAATGTTGATGTCACTTCATTAAAATCGTTTGGATCAGATTGTTATGTTTTAATTCTTGATCACCAGCGACACAAAACGGAAAAGAAATCCAAGAAAGAAATATTTGTTGGGTATGACTTAGACTCTCCATGCTACAGAATTTACTTGCCTGATGAACGAGATGTAACAAGCTCTGTAAATGTAATATTTGATGAGAAGACTGATAACAATTTAACAAACATTGAAGTTACATTGGATGCAAATTCAGGAGGAGAATGTGGCAATTCTGAATCCAGAAGTTTAAACGATAAACATCCCGAAAATGAAACTCCAAATGACGAGCTACTGCCTGATCAACCCGGAAGTCATTATAGCAACATAAGTCAGCCAAATTCACTTCGATCAAATCTACTTAATCGTAGTACCTTAAGAAAACTCCAAAGGTTCAGTGACTACGAACTAAAAGATAGTTTTGAAAATACAAATATGGCTGTGATTGGAGAAGTTGAAAATATACCTGTGTCTGAAGCACTGAAAGCCATGGAAAAGGAGTTCAAATCACTTGTAAAAATGAAAACTTGTGAATTGGTCAAAGCAACAGATTACATCAAGCCTTTGACTTGTCGTTGGATACTACGTCAGAAGCAAGATGGTCGACACAAAGCCAGACTTGTTGCTAGAGGTTTTGAACAAAAGGAAGGCATAGATTATTCTGATACTCTTAGTGCAGTTGCTCTCTATGTATCAATTCGTGTCTTAGTTTTATTCCATCCAGTTACATGAAACTTATGACTTTTGATACAAAGACTGCATTTTTACATGGAGATTTACAAGAAGAAATATTTATGTATTAACCAGAGGGATTTTATGATGGTACCAGTCGCGTGTGCAAATTGAAATTAAACAAGTCTGTATGGTTTAAAGCAAGCTCCTAAGAACTGGAATGACAACATTTCTAAAAACTCTTGGTCTTAAATGATCCTTGTGTTTACTACAACCAGGATAGAACTATGACACTGTTGCGGTACCCAACTACCCTTAGGTCGTTCTATTCCCCTTACTTTTTTGTTGCGGCTGCAAAATATTGGCGAAGCTGAGGGCAACCATGGTCTCATCAACCACTGGTGTACCTAGCCATTATTTTGCAAAAGCAATAAACCCAGGTGTTCGAGTTCCGGCACGACGTTTCTGAAGGAAGTCTTAAAAGATGGACTCTTACCTACATCACTCAATTTGAATTTAACGTAACGTCATTTTAAAATTAGTTTAAAATGCCGTAAATTTATTAGCGTACAATGTACAAAATGCAAGAAGAAATATCATTACAGAAAAATAAGTAGTTTTGTGTTTCATTTTTAAATATAAATATATATACATTTATTATTCCAATATATAAATATGTTAAAGACCTATTTTCTTTTGTTTTATTTGCTTTTATTTTTTATCAAATTTCAATTGCATTTCGTTTTATAATTACCTTAATATCAAACGGCCATATTAATTTGTACAAACCATTTATTAGAAAACATAATTCGGTTTAAAAAAAAAATCCTGGCCCATTTTTATCTGCACCCTACTGTGCAACAATAAATGTTCTTTCGATAAACTATTTTGATTCGATAATCAATAAAGTTTATTAAAAGAAATCCAAAATTCTTCCACTGAACCCATCCCAGCAGTTATTTTAATCAAGCTGTTGTTGCACTTTTTTCGCATTTTTTTTTCGCGTTATTCGTTCGTGGTGGAACGAAAATATCGTTTCAGTTGTAAATAGTATTATTATAGTTGCGTGCGTCGGTCTCGGTACGCGTTCAATTCTTTTATTTAATTTTTTTAATTAAATTGTTCGCGGTTTAAATTACGTTTGCCATCATTATTAATCTAAATAATCGATTTTAATCGTGTTCCTGTCCCGCGGAGAAAAGTGTAACAAACTGGAGCCCAACGTTTGAGGCCCGAAGTGGAAAAGTTTTTTTTATTGTTTTATTGTATTGTGTGGTGTTTTTAACTTTCAATCTTTTGATTGTAAATTTTAATTGTTTGTTTTTCTTATTGAAAGATAATTTTTCCCGTGGAAAAAAATTCTTGTGGAGAAGGATGAGCAACCAACGAAAGGGCATTCAGTTAAAGAGGCAGACAAAAATACAGCAGAGTTTATGGTGATATTTTTTTGTTGTTAGTGTTGTTAACTTGTTTTAAATTCTGTGGTGTTTTATATTTTTTTTTTGTTAATGCTATATTTTATTAATTTTTTGTTCCATGGTTGGCCTAAATTCTTTTTATTTTGATAAATAAGACATGTTGAGCTTTTTTTTGCATTTTTTTCTCGCATGGGATACCTTTTTTGTGATTTTTTTTAGTGAAAACTAAATTGAGTTAGTTTGAGTGACATAGTTGATAGTCTTTTTCTATTCTCGATTGGAATATTTCGCGAAATTTATTTTGTTTTAGAAATTGAGTGAAGGTTAAATTATGTTTTTTATTGATATGATATTATATTTATATCCTTGAGGAAAACAGTTTCAGGTGGTGGTTAATCGCTGGCAATTAATTTTTTTTCTCGGTGAAAATTTAAATTGAGTTTTTTTTATACAACATCGGGAAGTTTGAAATCTAATGTTTCTTGTTTTCCTTATTACCTTTAGGAAGCTTTAAGTGAAGACTTTTTTATATAAATCAGTAAGAGTTGCCAAGTTTTTTTTTATTTTTAATAATTATTATGTTTGTAATTTTCTTGTTTGTGTTATTTTTTTTTTAATAAATATGAATATAGGAAGATTAGCTCAGGACGAACTGGCCTACGAGGTCATCAAGGTTGCTCGTTAAGAGAAACTCGATGGAGATTAGCAGGGTGTACCATTTTACTTTATATGAGGATAGAGATGCTATCGAAGCAAAAATTGAGGAGATTAGGGGCCTTCTTAAGGTATCTCCAAAGAATCCTGAAATGCACCGAACGTACAAACAAATGAAAAATATAGGAGACAACAAAATATATATCAATCGTTACAAACCCCACACTACCTTTAATACCAATTCGAGTTCCGATTTTAGAATTAAGTGTTTAGTAGTCTTATATTCAAGACAATTTTCAGGTAATTTTTATTCCTCTTTGTCTTCTCTTCAAAGAATCAGGTAAATTAACACAAGTGTTTTTCATAACTAAAATTGTAAAACTCAAATAAATAAAAAGAAATAAATAAATCTTTATTTCCACAGAACGTGAAATGATTAATTCTTATCAATTATTCAAATTTAACGTATTTTTGTGTATGTATGTTTTTTTTAAACTAACTAAAGTTCTCCCTCTTAACTTCTTTTTATTATTTGGCCCAATCTTTCACCAAGTCATTTGCTTTTTTTTTTTTAAATTGCTTTTATAAGTGTTATAAAGAGACTTTTTTGTCACCAATACTTTCGAGTACGTTTAACTGTTCGTCAAAGCTTTGTTTCGTTTTCTGCCCAAATACAAGTGTGATAGTGTTCCTCGTTTCTGTCCTTTTCGTAAGAGGAAGTACCATTTAAGACATTAATCATAGTAATTAAAGTTTGTAATCAAAGACATTGAATTTAATTTAATTAAATTAGTAGTATTCAAATCAATAAAGTAAAAGTTTATAACGTTTTAAATAAAGTGCTGTGTATTATTGAGCAAAGGATAGTAATTCCGATATATATAACATCCCTGCACTGCTGCATACAATAACCTCCTATACTTTTTTGTATAAATAAATACCATTTTCACCTTCTTTTGTTTTAAAATGTTTGCCAAGTGGTAAGAAAATGACAACCAGGTGACTTCGGATGTCGTCTTTTTCGCTGAAAGTGAACGAATATTTTATTATCTCAAACTATATTACTTCTTTTTTAAATAAGTTTTTTTTTAAAAAGCTTTGTCTTTTTTTCACGTCGTCGCCGCCTTATTTAATTTAGTGTTCAGTGTTTTAGTGCAATTATAACCCTAGAAAATATTACACTCGAAACTAGTATTACCTACAAAATTTCTTGTTCGATAAAGCTCTAGTTGTCTGCTAAGTAATAACTTCTCCCTTTTTGCGGTTCAGCCGCTTCCTGTGGCTAAATAGCTTGATATAACACCAGGGATCCTGAAGCGGGTTACAGTTAATGTCTTGCCCTCTATCAAATTTTAAAGATATTGGCGCAAAATTATAGACATTAGATTTTAAGAGTTTTAGTTTGAAACTACTTAAGTTACTTTTAAGTTTAAAATAAAAAAAAAATAAAAAAAATTGTTCTCAATTATAAACATTTTTAAGTACTAGCACAACTAGTGTAGGGTTAAAAGGGTTGCATTAAAAAATATCATTGACACACCTAAAACGTGACAGATCCCTATAAAAACAAAGGAAACATATCTTTTCAAAAAAAAATTGTTTATTTGTACATACATACAAAGAAAACATGTCATTGTAGGTGAGTAAAAGATGTTCTAATTTTGTTTAAACATAATTTAATTCTAATTTGTTTCTTTAGAATAGTTAGAGAAAAAGAAAAAGAGAAGAATCGAAAAAGTCCACTTCCCTTCCAAATTCGAAAGCAGAGAAAAGCTAGAAAATCTTCCGAAACAACGCATCGCCAAGAAACGGAATACAATATACAACATTTATCTACATTTATTTGCTTTCTTTTGTTTTCTTGCCTATAGAGCACGCTCCACTACTCCACCACCACACGCACTTCAGCCAGCCATACAGGTGCCCGACTACTTTTTTCCATGTTTACCGAGCACTTCATATTTGTAATGATGAGATGCGTGGAGGGTGGTTGATGATGGTATCCAGGAAAACAGGAATAATGTTAGGAAATGAGATACAATCACACTTATTTCATTGATGCCGCAACACAGACCTCTTTGGTGGAAAAAAAAATAGCTAATGGGATGCTTATACACTTTTTGTTTTCGAAAAAATTCAAAATCTGCAAACATTTCAAAATCTTTGTTTTGACATATATACACACATGAATTATTTGCATTAAAATGAATTACACTATTGTGAATTAATCAACTGGTATAAATTTCAGATTTCGCGCCCAACGGCCATATTTAATTTTAAAATTTGTAAAATGAATAGAAGAAGAAGAAGAAATGAAATAAAATTCTCATTCTATTCGAAGTACCGTACCAAACAACACGCCTTTTCATTAAATCGCCTTTTTTCGCAAAAGTTTAATTTTCGCTTTTTTCGATTTTTTTAATTTAATATAAGCTCCAAAAAGATCAAATTTATAAAAAACCTTATAAATTTTCAATCTTCGTCCTCAGAAAACATTTTGCTATAGGTACTTTTTTTTGAAGAATGTGACAGTTGTCAATGCGACACTAAAAAAATAAAATAGGGCTTGGTCCGATTTATCTTTAATGAGTCATTAAAATAAAGACGGTTTTATAAATTCTATAATTTACAAAAATATCAATACCACCTAGTGTGAAACTAAATTTTTGTTAGTGTCGAATTAACTCGACTATAATTTTGCGCCATTTTTTTTTCTTTGGATTCTATTAAATAAGCCTAAGTAAGTATTTAGAGCACTGGAGCAAATAAACTAATGGTTTCCATCTGTATAAGATATTTACACCATATTACCATTCTTTTTCTCTTCTTCTTGCAAAGTGAAATGAAAAAAAATAAAAATAAATAAAAAAATACAAAGCACTGCAAACTGTAAATTGTATTTCAAGTTCAAAGCTTAAAATCGTTTCTTTCAATCATATTGGTTCTTTTACGAATCAAACAAATATATAATATCCCTGCACCGCTGCATACAATAATCTACTACGTTTTTGTATAGATAACCACTTCCTTTCAAAACTTGCTTGTGCTAGAAAGAGATCAAGTCTGTTTATTCATTCTTCTTTTCAGGATTATAACTATTGCATGTGAAAAAAGAACACAATCTAATAAAGAAAGAAACTGTCTCCAATACGATAAGAAATGTAGTGTTTACAAGTGTCACCAGCAATGCGACCAATTGAATGACAAATGCTAATGCCAACGAGTTCTTGCGAAATAACACCGTAACTCGGAACTCTCGCTCAAAAGAGTGTGAAGATGCGAACATACCGGAGATGAAAATTTTTTTAAGGAGTTGTCATGTATATGGGGATTGTAAAATATTCTTTGATCGCCCACTACTGGATGACTTTCAAGAACTTTTTCGTGCCCCAAGTGATGTCACGCAATAGATTTCAGCTGCTTCCAAAGTTTCTCCACTTTGCAGACAAGAGGAAACCGATTAGGAAAAGTTAGTACTCTCCTGGAGCTTCTGGAAAGAAACTTCGTCAACTCCGAACGAAATCTTGGCTGTTGACGAATTAATGATTTCTTGTCGTGGTAGGCTGCAATGTCGGCAGTATAACCCTGGGAAATCACACAAATATGGTGTGAGAGTGTACAAACTTTGTGACCCATACGGTTATACCTACACCAGTTCAGTCTATGCAGGCAAAACTGAAAGCAACAACCAAAGAGGTAGACCAACCCCAAAGACCTCACACTTGGATCTGGCCGAACAATATTTAGACCAAGGAAGAAGTATTGCAACCGACAACTTTTATACTTCCGTGTCTGTAGCCAAACATCTTCTTGATCGTCAAACCCATCTTTTTGGTACACTTCGGAGTAATAGGACAGGAAATCCAAGAGGTTACTACTGCTAAGCTAAAAAAAAACATGAAGCAAAAGGTATAGAGGACTCGGACATCGTAGTAGCAAGTTGGAAAGATAAACGGGACGTTCTCATGCTAACGACTAAACATGGCTTGGTGGAAGTAGGGACACGAAAAAGAAACAGAGATGATCAGGAAATAAAAAAGTTACGTATGATCGTCGACTACAATCATGCTAAGCAAGGAATCGATATATCCGACCAAATGGCTTGCTATTTTACGCCACTGCGGAAGATAATTCGATGGTATCATAAAATAGCCTTTGAATTTTTGCTATCAACGTCCATAGTGAACACACCTTGGTTCTTTACAAAAAAACATGACAAAAAATGTTCAATTTTGGAACTTAGACAGGAAGTTTGCAACTCTTTGTGTGATCTCGCTTCTGAACATCATGCTCACACATCATCTAACATCAAACATCTTCTTAAGGAAAATGAAAATAAAGACTCAAGAAACTGGAAAATAAGAAATGATGTAGAGATTGCTATGATGCGATGAGTAGAAATGAAGGTCGTGAAGCTGCAGTGAAAAAGGTAAAGAAGGTGCCAACTTTTTGTGCTACTTGTGAAGGTAATCCTCCTTTGTGCTTGGAGTGTTTTAGTTAGCATCAAAAGTAAAAAAAAAATATCTTATCATATATATCTTATATTTTGTTTATTTTTTGTGAATAAAGTGAACTATACTTATACTTCTATATAAATGGATGACGAGTATCCAAAAAATATTTCCCTCTCTTTTTTATTTTTTACCTACATAATGGAGCTTTCACGCGAAGTCAGTAACCGGAAGTCTGTCTCGCGTGATGGTTGTGTTTGGCTTGTAAGTACTTTTGTTTTTGATATACGTACAACATACTCGTCATTTTGACGAATGATTAGCTTATGCGTAACATTGATTTTTAACAGTGGCTGCCATGCCATTTATTATGGATAAATGAATAGTTCCTGCTGAAGACAAAGCCTTCTTTAACGATGGTTTTTCTGACAGCAAGTAAAAAAGACGCAGGATGAAGAATTGTTGAAATAGTTGCCTTCTTTGTCGCCGGGAACAACCAAATTTGGCCGAGGTAAAGAAAAAAGCAGTTCAAAAAATGAAAAATGCTGCTATAATGCTATAAGCCGAACAAACATGTTCAGTTTTAATTTGCCAGAGGAAATGGAAGATGTTGAGGAAATCGGGTGAGTGAGAATTTATAGAACCAACCAAAAACACACTGCGGATGAAGAAATTGATAGTGAAGACGAAGCTTCACAAATAATTGTATTTTGAAATCATATTCGAATGATTAGCTTTTCATGGTAGTTCAGAAACGTAAGCTATGTACGGTAAAAAGTGTTAAGGATAAACAATGGAGTCTGGAATATTGGCCGTTTTCAAAAACTTTAGTTAAAACATTGCTAGAATGAATTCATGCATTTATTTTTAGAAACAAGGCTTTTATATGTATGTTAGAGTGTATAGTCAGTATATACTCATTGCAGATGTTGAAGCATAGATAGGGAATTTATGGTCCTATTCCTCTTTGTGCTTAACTGTAAGCAATGATTTTGGATGTTGAGTGAATATGTTTTCATTCCATTAGAATGCATACTCACTGAAGATAGTGAATATAGGGAAAGAGAATATGGTTCTAAGACTTATTCCTATTTGTGCTTAGCTGGTTTGGTAAGCATTGGTTTTGGATGTTGAGTGGAATGTGTTTTCATTCTTTTAAGCTTATCCGGTTTTTATTACATTGTTTTCCTTTTTCTTTTGGTATTTCTGGGGAAATACAAGATCCTTTTTTCAATAGCAGATCTACAAGTGCTATGACACATCATCGAATGAGACAGAGTCAGTATCCAGACGACCGCGGAGCAGCGCTGCAGACTTATCAATACATAGATAATAAATATTTTAAATTATAATGTGTATTTAAATCGCTTTTATATATAATAGCCCTCGCCACTTGTGAGTTTATTTAAATAATTTTCAAGTTTGGAAAACCCTTTTAAAAATTTGGAAAAGCACATTTTAAGTTTTTTTTTTCATTGAAAAATTAAAAAAAAAATCATTTGGATAGGTGCCGTGATGCGAAATAACGCCATTATCCACGTATATCTTTAATACATTTTCAAATGAGAACTAAAGCCTTGACATTAATGAGTTATAAGTGTTAGTCATTTGAATGCTTTTTATGCTATAAAATATAACACGGTAACCAAAAAAACTTTGCTCAAAATTTTTTTTTAGAGAAATTCATCTTCTTCTTCGGATTCTTCATTCTCCTACCGTGTGTTGATAGTTCATTAACATGAAACAAAAGAAATAGACAATCCACATTTCGAGAGCAGGCTTCCTTTGATTAGCAATCACGTGAAATAGCAGATCAGGTAATTTATTTTTCGATTATTCTAAAAGAAAAATCAATAATCGGAGAGCACATGCAAACACCAGATGATTTTATCAGTCATCAAGATTTCAGAATGCTTCAACAGATCACCAGATATGGGTTGATTGCAGACGAAGATTGATGCCTTCCAGACAGCAAAAATGGAGCATATTGACTCGCTTCAATAATTAAGAACATCGAGTTTGAATGAGTATGATAAATAAATTAATTATTTATAAAAATCAAATAGTTTTCATAATAAATAAACTCGAAAAATCAAGCTATATATACGATCATGATTGCTGCACCAACATCTAGGTCATCGACCTATTTCCTATTTAATTTTTTTTTGATTCTTTATAAATATTTATATAATTTTTCTGTTATGCTGAATCAATTGAAAAAATAGGAAAATCTATTCGAAAGAGCCAAAAACTTATGGATTCTGATTTTTTTAATATGTAACATAAGTAAAGGACTTCGAATTTAAGTCTTAGGATGAGAAGTTTCAAGAAGAAAAATATGAAGGATCTACCTGAAAGATGCCTAAGGAATCAAGTTTATAAGCAGTTTAAGTGAAATTTTAAATACTGGAGTCAATACAGAACATACATCAAATCTCATTTACAGTTGTTATCGAGAAACATCAAATTCTAACACATTTCAAATCCTTCAGCTCATAAATCAGCTTTCCTTTCAAACGTTTCTCATTTAAAACTAATTACAGCCTTAACTTGGATTTTGGATAATTTTATGCGCCATCTGATGAATTTTTAGAAGTAAGCAAAAAAATAGCATTCAAATAATTATGTTGTGAACAAGGGATACAAAACCTTTTGATAGCTACAGGAGTCTTAATAGGAAATGAACAAATGGAAAAATTCATAAAATTAAAAAAAACAAGACAAATAAACACCCTTCGTTCAACCTTAAGAGAAGAATTCAAAAAATCAAGCAATTCGAGTCACGAGGATCTGGTGTCGACCGTTCACTGAGTTTATAAGCCATTAAGATAAGAGAAACCAGTAGAAGCGGTTTCGTCAAAATTGATACCATCGACATCAAAATGCAAGTGTAAGTTGTTTATCAAGAATTTTACAATCGTGTGCTTATGCCATGCATATAACAGACGATGACGACGACAACAGGTATCCTTATCTGGACATAGTAAGTTAATGTCGAAGTACACCATAACGATACTTCATAACGTATGTCTGTTCCTCAATCAATCGCATTAATGTAAACATTCAAACAATGATCATATCCATGCCAATTAAGACCGGAAAACAACAAATAAACAAAAGCGACCAATAATCACAAATCGGTAATAAAACTAAGAAGCAGGGGGTCAATTCCCGATCTGTGAAACTGTGAAGTGATAAACTTTATCACATCTACACGCTTAATTCGATTCTCGATCTGTGAAAAAATGAAAAGAAACGTCAAAAACTTTTAATATGATACATTTTTTATCACACTCGATTCGTTCTGTGAAGAGGTTCAAGTACTGTGGAAAAAAAATTAAATATGGAAAATAAAACAAAACGCGGAGCAAGAGCATCCGAAACACAAAAAGAGTTCTTGATACATTTTTTGGAAGAAAGACCGGATTTGGCAAACGACAAGTAAGGACCAATATAAAATGTATTAAATCAAAACATTTCATTTCACAGATTCACAACAGTTGAAATTGAAGAGAAAAAATAAAACTCGAGGGAACAAAAATCGAGCTGGAAGAAAAAAAAGATTGGGCTCTTGGAGGAAAATAATAATTGGGCTCTTGGAGGAAAATAATAAACTCCAAACAGAAATAAAGAACAAATTGATTGAATTGCTGCAAAAGCTTAATAAAGATTGACACACATTTATTATTTATTAAGTGTTATTTGTTTTTCTTTCATACATTTCTAACAATTGTTTTTAGAATTTTTAATGACCAAATGCTTGTGCAACAATTCTGCTTTGGGTACGTCTGCCTTCTTGTAAATTTTATTTGGAAGCGGGGTGTATTTCATTTTCGCCGTTTAAATCTACTTCGTGGTCATCTTCCAACTCTATATCTTACAAAAATGGAACTTTGGCTCTAACCAATGCATTGTGCAGTACAACACAGGCATTTATTATTATTCCCGCTTCAGCCGGACAATAAAATAACACCCTCTCTTTTTCCAAACAGCGAAATCGAAAAGAAATGTACTTATTATTATTATAATTATAAGGAAATAAAAGTTGTATTGAGAGCTGCATCTTCTTTTTTATGAACAACTGGCATTGTATATTTCCACCACCAAACGAACGACGACAATGGTGAAGGGAGATGAGGATCTTTATGTATTTCACCGCACGAACAATTTAGCTGTAAAAGCCAGATGAGAAGAACGAGAGACAATGTCAGTTGTGAGTTGTAAGCTTAACAGTCCATTCAGTTCTCAAGCAATATTATTCGGTCTTTTTTTTCCTTTAAACTAAATTAAATTTTTCTTTTTTGAAGTTATCAGTTAACCAGTTTAAATTGTGAATTAATATATCTTTGTGAAAAAAAAATGACAGACCACCAACGTCATCAGCTAGTGAAACTTAAAGTTATTAAGAACCAGAGTTGCAGTGTAAAGAATTTAAAACAATGTAATAAATTGTACTATTTTAAAAGGTACAGTAACAAAAAAGGTCATTAGCGAACGTTTTTTTGGAGATATTTAATGAAGTGAAAAAACCGCTTAACCCATAATAAGCTAGAATACGAGATACAAGTTCAATGCTTCAAAATAAATACATTTGTAGACTTGGCATCACAATAAAACGCGGCTCTTGCTTAAATGGTTCTAAGAAGTCTCCTTGTACTGTTATTGTACGGTCAACAATCTTCGTATATTTTGAATTTAATTTTATTCAAAATCAATTCAGATATTGTATATTATATTAGTTTTAAACATTAACTCGAAGAAAACAGTTGTTTTTCTTGTCAATCATTACTATTTCGTTTATACAAGAAAATTCTTTAACTAAGCCCACGCACAACTGAACTAAGTCAGAAGGCAGCATTTATTTCTGTTGCTGAATACTCTTATTTTTTTCATCTTTAATCTGTCAAAATATTTTTTTATTTTAGCACACTTCGAGTTTTTGTTTTTTTTAATTTCGTCGTTTTGTTGGTTGTATTTTTTCTTTTGTGCTTTAATAATTAATTTGGAAAAGTCCAATTAATTATACAAAATTAATTAAACATTTAATAATCTCTCACGTGAAAGTAAGAGTAATAAGTGTAAGCTTCATAGATGCACATTGTCTCCATCCGGTAAATGTTAATTATAACACAACGCTCTCTTTATTACACAAAAATAAAATTCATAAACTAAGCCAGTAAGGCAATGCCCACCTGAATATTTTCCTTTCCTTTGTGATAAAAAGAAGAGAATATTTAAATAAAAGAAAACAAAAAAAAAAAAAAAAACATTCTGCCGAAAGATATGAAAGAGACAACACCGCAGGAGGGTCGAGATTTTTGTTTTTTTTGCGAAACCAAACTTTTTTATGAATGCGACATTCAGTTTTTTTTGTGATCCGTGATGATTGTTCCAAGAATCTTTCAAATTATACCAGGTATCACCCAAAAATTAACAAATCTGGCGGTGGGGATGAGGTAAGATAATATACCACGAGTTTAAGTCAAAGCACTACAGTATTTCTTTTAAAATTGCTTGTGTTAGAAAGAGATCAAGGTGATTATATATACTTAAGCGATCAGTGAGTGACTAATTAAACTAACCAGTCAGTCTTTAGGTAGTCATTAAACTAGAAAGACTAATCTCAGTGAGCAACTAGAAAGAAAACGTAATCAATCTAAAATAAGACGGCGTTTAAAATTGTGAATAAAATAATGTTTAATATTAAATAGAATCCTTTGATTTCTAAACACATCTAACGGAAAGTTAATTGTGCTAACCATAAAAAAAATTAAAGAAATTCTTGTAATTAATTTTACTAAATGTACATTGTACAAGTTAATACAGTAAAAGTTCAGATATCAAACAGTAAAAGATCAGATATCATACTTGGACATATTCCATCACTCCCACACTCTATTCTGATGACGCTGCGTCTGGCGACAAAACAACAGCAAGGAAAAAGCAGAGAAGTAAAACAACACCACCTGTGGGAACATCCGCACGAGCAGCATAAGGCATAGGTTAAGTTATTTTTAAGATAATTATATTGTAGTTAGTTCTAGTTTGAATTTGGAATAAAGAGGTTCTCCTCTAATAAATATTTTTAAAAAGTTATTTTCATGTAAGTGAATTTATTTTACATGTAGGTTTGAGCCATAAAGGTATTTGCTTACAAGACAAAAAAGGCGAGACACAAGAACGAAAGACCAAGCCAACATACATACAACAAATAGAATACCCATTCAAAAATTCAACATGAACAGGCGACAAGAGAAAAGAAAGAGTGAACGAAATAGACGTAAATCAGAGAAGATAAAGAAAAAATAAAAATTTAGAAGTGAGAAAGAGAAAAATACAAATATATACATTGAAAGATATGCAGCCAAGAAGCTCACATGCAACGACAAATATTCGACCCAAAATGAAGAGCAGACGATCAACATAGTGATGAAAGCTCATGCCCTAACTTAATCCCAAGCTTAAAAAGCCCTATAAACGTCTTCTAGAACCAATTGACGCTAGGCGAAGTAGAAAAAGAAGAGATGGCCTTCTCAACATATAAAATGTGAAAGATCCGAGAAATATATCCAATTTATTTTTCTTCTTATAAAGTACGTTTTACACAAACCCCTTTAAACCAAACCGAACAAGTTGAAGAAATTTTAAAAGAACACAACAAAGCTCATAGGGTAAAGAGAATAAAGCCCAACTAATGTCAACATTTTACTTATTTTCCACTGCCAAACTATGCTAACACACTTTATTTGTCAACCTCACTTTTATGCAGTTACATTCTGTTCCTATATTATAACGAAAAGATGGAAACACGAAGAGCAAACGAAGAAATAAAGTTTCAGTTTTTTCCTGGAAATCATCAAGTAAAGTTCTTTCTCTCCGCACTGCGTGTGTAATTGATTCCAGTTTTTTTTTTTTAGAAACGGTCTATATGTGACGAATTAATCGCTTTATTCCAAACTAAGTCATTTAAACATTTAAACTTTAATGGTATGTACTATAAAAGTGAGATCAAATGAAAAATTAAATTCAAAAAGGGATTTATCGTTCCCATGGCTGTGTTGGCGTTTACGAAGCGGTTCGATGGTGGTGACAGTTTACTGCGTTGCGCTTACACCAAAATTGCATCGGAATATTAGATTTAGATTAAAAATTCAGTTTTTTCCTGGAAATCATCAAATAAAGTTGTTTCTCTCCGCACTGCGTGTGTAATTGATTCTAGTTTTTTTTTTAGAAACGGTCTATATGTGACGAATTAATCGCGTTATTCCAAACTAAGTCATTTTAACATTTAAACTTTAATGGTGTGTACTATAAAAGTGAAATCAAATAAAAAATTAAATTCAAAAAGTGATTTATCGTTCCCATGGCTGTGTTGGCAATTACAAAGCAGTTCGATTCTGGTGCCCCTACACCAAAATTGTGTGGAATATTTAAATTTTCGAATTCTTGCTTACGATTTTCTGGAGTGACAATGGCGCAACGGATCAAGATAAAAGCCTATTTACACCGAACCATAAACGACATTTTACTCGTTTTCCTCAAAACGAATACCAAAAAGACTCGTTTTCCCATACGATTTTCATAAACGATTTGTTTTGCAAAACGACTCGTTTTCGACAAAACGACTTGAAAACGAGTTGCAATACAAAGATGAATTAGTCAAACAGATCTTTATGCCAAGAGAAATTGTAATGATTGTGAATAGGTCTTTAAAAAAAAAGAACACCTGGTTGCTTGCTGTCAAAAAAATATTTAAATAATTAAAAAAAATCTTAGCAACGGTAAGTAACTTACTTTTTTTATTAAAATAGAAAATAGAAGAGAAAAAATGCCAAAATCCCTTGATGAAGATCGAACGAGGACTTCTGTGTGCCAAAAATTAACCAGCCTACTCAGGAAGTTGCAAGCACGGACATAATTATTTGGTGAAGGCGGTGGCATTTCTGTGAGATTTTGCGATGTGTGAATAGTGTTTAATAAAAAAAAATATTTTGTTTTTAAATCAATACGTGTTTGAATGATATATTTCTGAAGTGTGTGGGTGTGCAACGGATCGAACAATTGGCAAAAAATCAAAGTTGGGTTATGTGTGTTTTTGTTTGGCTATTGCCATAACAATTGAAATGTCAAACAAAAACGAGTAAATGTTCGATGTGAACGCTCTACTCGTTTAGTAAACGAATAGCGAAAACGAACTTGGTGTGAATAGGCTATAAAATGAAAATGAGGAACATTATCAAAACAAGTTCAAATTATAAAAAAAAACGAGTAACAAATCATTTAGAAATATAGAAAAGAAAAAAGATGTTAAAATTAAATGGGTTATTTGAACCAACTAAAAGAATCATTCGAAAAAAGAAGGAAATTCGCGAAAATGGAAAAGAAAGTGATTAAAAAAAACAAGAGATCTGCGAAAAGAAATAAGTTTTCGCTAAGTTGAAAAAAGAAAAGACTTAAAAACAAAAAGAATTCTTCGAAATAATTATGAGTTTCGAAAATACGAAAAAGAAAATGAAAGAATAATCTTCGAACAAATAAATGTTTTCGGGATAAGGAAAAGGACGTGATTTAAAAAAGAGCCTGTCGAACACTTACACATTTTCGGCAAAAAGAAAAAGAACAAAACGCTGCAAAAAGAGATGAAAAGAGAAGAGGAATTTTTTTCCGACACCCCTCAATTAATAACACATTAAGAAAATTATAGGAACAATTTCTAACTTTCGTAATTATTGCAATTAAAGTTGCAAAAAGCCATTCTTCATCTTGAATCTGTAAAAGTTGCAATAAATATGTTAGGAAAGGTTTAATTCCACAGTCAGCCGTATGCATGGCTTAAAATGTATTCCTTTTATTGATTGCATCAACATTCTATCGCCATTGGAGTAAAGAATGCTTTGCCCGTACAATAATTTTATGCAAATTCTGGCACTGAAGCCGTTTTGTCTTAATCCTCAACTATCAATGAAAGGAAGTGTGGTCAAAATACAAGTGGAAATCAATGATATGCTAAGTATTTATTAGCCCGATGATGGACGCAAGTCCGAAACGCGCGTCGCGAATTTAATTAAAAATAAAAATAAATGTTGTAATTTAAATAATAAATACATGAACTTAAAATCATATTAAAAAGTAAAAATTTGTTTTTATTTAATAGAATTTTTCGTTATTATTTTTCATAAATCTAACAACATGGAGGCAGAAACAAAAACTTTCACTGAACAACATATCAAACTCAGAAAGAACAAAGTCAATAGCAAGACGCTTTGACCGCAGTGGCTGTGCTTTTCTAATATTAATATATACTTAGGAAAAAGGAAAATTACTAAAGATATCACAGTAGAGAATATTTTAAATAAAACGTCAATTGATAAATTTGTACACCAAGATGATGGCTATCCAGTTTTAAACCGTATTCCATCCTCACCTTTATACTGGGAACTGAAAAAAAACATGGTTATGGCTATGATACGCCAATTGGGAAAACCGACCATATTTTTGACTTTGTCTGCTGCTGAAGACGACTGGCAATTGCTATTCAATCTTATTCATGGAAAAAAACTACACATTAAAAGAAGCTATTTCTTTAGATTTACATCACAAAACTGAACTGATCAGAAATGATCCAGTAGCTTGTTGAAGATATTTTGATCAAAAATGCAGCAGCAAATAGCAAATTCATGAACTTACTCAAGGATGAGCACAGGTTATTTAACGTGTAAAAGATAGCTACGAATGAGTTGAGTTTCAGCTTAGAGGCTCACATCACGAACACATTTTTTGTGTTATTGCCCCAAAATACACTGCAGAAAATATTGACGTTCAAGTTTCCGAGTGCATACATTTTATTGATGAATTGAAAACATGCAAATATGATGATAAGAACCCTAATGTTTCATATCTCCGACACAAGCATGCGCATACATGCAATAAAGAAAAGAAAAATAAGATACGATGTCCATTTCGCTTGCCAGTTATGCCAAGAACAATGATATTAAAACCATTATATGATGCGGAATTAATGAAATATCACACAACAACTTTGAATAATATAATAACTCTCAAAATTAACGGAAAAAGCTACATAGCAGCAAAAATCAAGTTTCCTAAAAAAGGTATAGTATGGAAATAGCTGTTAACCTTTACAACAAGGATATTTTGATTTTTTTCGAAGCCAATGTTGATAAAAAACACATAATGAATGAATACGGGATTGCCAATTACTTTGTAAATTACATAGGTACGGTTGATTCCGGTTTATCGAAGCTATTAAGAGAAGCTACTTCCGATTTAAATAATGGATATAAATGTGTTCGTGACAAGTTAAGTTTGCAAATGTTTTTCTAAACAGCAATGTCATGTCAGCACAAGAAGCAGGCTAAAATGTCTTATCATTGCCTCTATCTAAAAGTAGTAGGGGGGTCCAAAGGATTAACGAGTTATGATGCTAAAGACTAATTCCCACTTGAAAGCGCTTGGTAAGTATTCAAATACAATATTTATGGAAGATATTTTCCTTAAATATAGTAAAAGGCCTACCACACTGGAACATATCTGTTTGGCTGACTTCGCCGCTAACTTTACAAAAGTTACCAAACATAATGAAGATGTAAATAAAAAAGAAGAAGCGGATGGCCAAGACCAATATGAAGTGTGCACACTAGCCCTCTACATTTTTCTCACCCTCAACTGCATCTTAAAATATAAAAATATACACATATCATTGCATTTTCCCAATGCACCTAGTCAACCACACAGTAATACATGATTATTCTCATGGCACTCTTCACCAATCCATTTTCCATAAGCGAACCCATAAGCGAGGCATCGAATTTCAAATCCACAAATTTGTCGTCACTAGTTCAGAACCGATATGAAGCACCCAAGCATGCATTAAATACTATGAGTGAGTAATGGACAACCAAAAATCGATGACCAATGCAATTCAACTGCAGGCATTAAAGGGAATCCCAAAACAAAACAAAATACTGATATCGAAACTCAAATGTATAGCAGCTAGGGTTAACGCTCTAAGTGTTTAATAGGTTACGACAAAGCGGCACATTTGTGGATGATTGAATAATAGTATTGCGAAAGAAATGGAATTTTGGTGACAAGTGACATGGTAATATTTTGATGATTGACATTTTTTATCTGGCACAAGAAAGTACATATTATGGGAAATGCTATGAAATGTGTATGAAATGCACATGAAATGCACATAGGAAATAAACTAAAGAAAATTGTATAAATAGTAAAGTAAATTTTAGTTTTAAGGCAGAGAATAATTACGTCGAACTCGAAAGGTCTCGTAGCCTATGCAGCGACAGCAGGCCTTAGAGTTTAAATAAAATACAAATTACAAGAAAAATATTTGTTTTCTTTTAAATATTCTCTCCCCGATATTGCTCTTCTCCTTTGTTTAGGAAAGCACGGAAATACGCGGGTTATTACAAATATAATAAACGTAATAAAGCGAAAATTATACGTTACAGGAAATATAAATGT
The DNA here is from genome assembly GCA_963971375.1 of Platycheirus rosarum. Taxonomy (NCBI): domain Eukaryota; kingdom Metazoa; phylum Arthropoda; class Insecta; order Diptera; family Syrphidae; genus Platycheirus; species Platycheirus rosarum. The sequence continues at coordinate 116,346,441 of OZ020509.1, read as the reverse complement.
GTTCAAGGCTAAACAAATTATTTCAGAGAACAAATACTTCTTTTTGTGCCCTGAAGAAATGAACCCAAAGAAGTAGAAACCGTCAACTTAAAACAGACTTATCAACGAAACCCCCAACCATTTGAAACAACAAGGGCCAAATATTGCATAATAAATGATAAAAACCTTCAAACGTTGCTGGAAGAAAGAAACAACATCGAAAACTCCGAGGAAGAAGGACAAAAAATAGACACATTTCAACAAGGTGGGTTAAAGCGACCTAAAGAACAACCTAATGTAATGTAATGTTTTAAAACAAACTTTTTCTTGCCCTTGTCAGGATCAGTCGGAATTGGAAAATCTACAGTAATTAATTCAATTTTCCAAATAATCACCCATCATTTTGACAATACACTGGGATCAATTGGTGATTCAATAAAAGTTTTACTAACAGCTCCATCTGGTAAATCAGCTTTTATTATTCACGGAGTAACGCTTCATACGGCTTTTGCCTTACCAATACCATAATACCTTAACAATCCATTAGGACTTCGTCTGACGCTTCAGGCTTTTAACATCTCAATCAGGTTTTGGCCAGGTTTCTTCCTTTATCAGGCTTTTTTTTTAATCATTGCAAATATTATAATCGGGAGAAAAACGATTGTAGAATGCGGTCATCACATTCGTATTTTCGTTTAGTTGTCACTTTTTAGAAACAGGCAATGGGTTATGCACGATATGACACTTTCATTTTATAAACCAAATGGATTTTTTTGCGTTCTTTTATTTCTGTCTGCTGCAGTTGAAAACAATTTTTTTTGTATCTTGTCGTCCTCGTGCATTGATTTCGGTAGGTCACGAAATAAATATCATTCCCTTATTAATAATTCTATCGTTTTACTTTTATCCTCGACTTTTTTCTCACCTGGTACACAAGCTACATGGGCGTATCACATCAGTCTTTCAAGTCAATTGACTGCACAAGTCCGTTAAAAAGAAGTTTGCTTTCGGATTGGGCTACTATGGAAAAGTTTTTGTGCGCAAGGAGAAAAACTGAAGCGATATCTGAATCTCTTGACAAAATTAAGTTGTTAACGCAAGTTATAACAACATACATTGTTCCAAACAACATACAACAGCACTTCCATTGTTATTTACAACCTCTGCGATCAATCGCATATTCAATAAATATAATATAAATATAATAATAAAACGCTGACGATATGTCTAGCAAAGGATGAAATACCAAGAAAATAACACCAAGCGCATTTCTGCACGTAAGCTGGCGACTCCTGTAGGTTAAGTTAGTTTTTTAAGAATTATTATGTTGTAGTTTCAGTAAAAATTGATCATTCAAAGAATAAAGAGCTAAGCTCCATAAAAATAATTTTTTATACTAATTCGGCACTTGTAACTTTATTTTATATAATCCCAATTATTTTTGTTAGATGTTTGTTAAAATATATACATTTTTACCGAAAATGCATTTTCTTTCACCTTTAATTTGACTACGAATGCGTTCCCAAGAGAAGGACTTGCCACTATTTTTCAATTTTAATAGTTTCATTTCTCATTTTTATTGTCAAAATGCCCATGAATTTTTTAAGTGTTTTTTGTTTTACTCAAATTAGCAAAAAAAAAAAATAAAGACAAACATTTGAATACAATTTACTTCATACATTTTCTTGCTGTAATTATTATTATTATTATTATTTATTAAACTATACATAAATGTACAGGGCAATACTTAAAAGCTAATAGCTACCAGGGCTTCTAGCTGAATATGATAAAAATATAATAATATATATGTTGTTTGAGGTTCCCATCTGCAGGGGGCGGTCGGAGGAAGTAAGAGTAATAGATCTGATTTTCTCCGACCGCCCCCGCAGAGGTTTTAAATAAATAAAACTTAAATACTCTGATGCAGGTTAAATAATTTTAAAATTTTGAAAACATTTTTTATGTTTTGTTCGGAAGGAACCACAAGGAGATTTTTTAAATTATTTTTAAAAAGTTTGTTGCAGATTTCATTGATTTTGGTGCAGTCTGTAGTTAAATGGTTGATGGAAAGCTGGAGGTTAAGTTGGCAGAGGTGGCATATGGGTGGAGGGTCTTTGTTAAGTAGGTGACTGTGGGTGAGCTGGGTGTGTCCAATCCTCAACCTGGTAAAGCATTTGTTCATGATTGCAGGCGTAGAGGTTGGATAGATAGCTGGACTGCAATTTTGGTTGATCGAAGAGTAGTGGTGATGATATTGAGACCAAACCAATATTTTTCGATTGTGCAAATAAGAGCTAGTCAGATTTAAGATATCTTTTTTGGTGGGCTGATATTGTGAGATAGCTAGGTTGCTGTTCATAGCAGTTCTTTTGGCTTCACGATCCGCGTGTTCATTGCCCTTCAAACCGATGTGACCTGGCACCCAAAGAATCTTTATTCCTTCTCCGAGTTTGATGACGTTGTCTCTAATTTTTCCAATATAGGACGATCGATTGTTAACGTTTTCGATGGCGGCTACAGTTGAAAGACTGTCCGTGCATATCACTGTTTTTTTCTTGGATTTGTAGGCAATTTGCGTGGCTTTCAAAACCGCTAAGGCTTCGGCAGAGAAGATTGAGAAAAATTGCGGTAGTTTTTCCGAAGAAAGGAGATTGTTGTTTGAGTCAACGATTGCGAAAGAAGTACCCTCCTCGCACTTAGAGCCATCGGTAAAGAGGATATTCCAATTGTTACCGATGAAAGGATTCAGTAATTCGTGATAATGCTGAAGATATATCTCGTTCGGAGTTGAATCTTTCTTAAATCGAGCGAGGTCTGTGTTGGTAGATTCCCTCAAGAATAGCCAAGGTGGGTGACTCTCGATTTCTTTTTTTTTGATTTTTGGTTCAATGCCGATTTTTCTCGCAAACATCAAAGATATATAGAGGGCTGATGGTTTTTTTGGTGTCTTGGAGCGTTTTAAGATTTTTATGGAGTCCGAAAGAATTGGAGAGTCATAGGATTCAAGTATTTTTCCTACGAGTCTTGATGTAAGGACTTCTTTTCTTTCCTCGATTGATGAGAAACCTCCCTCAGATAGGATATTTTTTATTGGACTAGTCTTGAAAGCTTTGAGGCTGGCTCTGATTGCAGCGTGATATGATGATTGAAGAGGTTGGATGTAAGATTTTGCACATTTTCCATAAATAAGAAGGCCATAATCAATTTTTGATAATATGATGGATTTTGTAATGTTGATCAATGAGTTGATATGTGTCAAACTATTTTTTGAAGCTAAATATCTTATGATGTTAAGCCTGGTAGCCAAATTGTTACTTAATGCTAAACAATGTTCCTTAAAGCTAAATTTACAGTCGAATACAATTCCAAGTATGCTTAATTTATTAACAGAAGGAATCTGAATGTTATTTATGCTAATAACAGGACAAGAACATGAAAATTTACTACAAATGTGTAAAAGTTTGCATTTGTTCAAAGAAATTTGAGCGCCGGAATGAGAGCACCAAGAGTTGATTCGTTCAAGGATTTCCGTGAAGGAATTTTCTGTACGCGAATTTTCTTTAAACTTTGAAAGAATATAGAGATCGTCGGCGTAAAGAGTGTGGTCAATATATTTAGATTGCAAAATTATTTCGCTTATTTCATTGTAGGCTATTATGAAGATAACAACTGATAGTGGCGATCCCTGAGGTATACCGTTATTCAGGTTGTAGATGTCTGAATAGGTGTTATTTACTTTAACTCTAAACTTACGATTCGTTAAGAAGGATTTTACAAAATTGAATATCTTTGGCCCAATTTTCCATTTAAATAATTTGTTCAACACAACATGGATACCTATACGGTCGAAGGCTTTCTCAAAATCAATGGATAAAATTGAGATGTGATTTTTTGACGAAATTGCTGTAGAGACAAATTCGTCAATATGAAGTAATGAGTCTATTGTACTACGACCATGTTTGAAAGCGACTTGATTGAGGGCGATAAAATTATTTTTTTCTATAAACCAAAGTAGTCTTTTTGAAACAATTTTCTCTAACAATTTACTCATGCACGATAAAAGGGATATAGGTCTGTAGCTGTTTGTATCAATAGGGTTTTGTTTTTGTTTGGGGATGGGAATAAGGGTTGCAGTTTTCCATGATTGTGGAATCACACCAGTGTTTAATATATTATTATAAAGCTGAATCAAATGTTGTTTTACGGCTGGTGGAGCATTACGAATCATTGGGTAAGAAACTCTGTCAAAACCCGGAGTTTGACCCTTGACGGCGCTGATGCAGCTTTCAAACTCGATGGTATTAATAGAGATTTCAATGGCATTAGCAGATGGGCTAAGGGGAGGTGGAGAGTAGGTGTTATTCATTGCTTGGAGTTTGGATTCACGAAATAAGGGGGAGAAATTGGAGTTGCAAGAATATGAGGACCAACATTTGGCAAAATGATCTGAAATTTTGTACGAGTCTGTAAGAGTAACGAATGGAGACATTATAACCTTGATGGTGTAAGGCGAATAGTTGCCAGTGAGGGTCTTTATGTCGGACCATATCTTTTTGCTAGAGGTTTTGGGATTGATGCACTCTGTAAACTTTTGAAAGCTCTCGGCCTTGGATAATCTTACTTTTTTACGAAATACCGCATTTGCCTTACGGAAGTTTATAAGGTTTCTTTCGTTGGGGTGTTTTTTATAAATTTTCCAAAGGGATTGTTTCCTGTTTCGTAAAACGTTAAGCTCGGGGTTCCACCATGGAACGATTTTTTTGTGGAAAATGTTTTTAGATTGAGGGATTGATACGTTGGCAGCTGATATTATGCATTTTTTTAAAAAGGCTGCTTCTTTATTGACATTTTGGGATTGTGTGTGAGATTCGATCAAATCGTTTGAAGTGCGTTGAAACACGCCCCAGTTAGCACGGTCTGTTTTAAATTTTGGGATGGGTTTTGTGGGAAGTTGTTGGGTACCTAGATTGATTGAAATAATTATTGGAAAATGGTCGCTTCCATGAAGAAAGGTGTTTCTCTTCCAAGAGGTCGAAGGGAATAGTTGCGGTGAGATCAAAGAGAGGTCAACGTGGGTAAAGGTTTTATGTGTTGAAAAATGGGTCGGACTGCCGTCGTTCAACAGGGACAAATCTGTGTTTGTAAGGAAGTTTTCTATAATTTTACCTCTTGCATTAACTGCAGGAGATCCCCATAGGGGGCTCCATGAATTGAAATCGCCTGTTATTAGCACTGGTTTGCTGACCGAGTTGAAAATGTTTTCCAAATCAGTGCACGAAAAGGAATGTTTTGGATGAATATAGATTGAAACAACCGTCAGTTTGATTTGAAGTTGAATTTCTATTGCTATAACAGAAATATTTGGATTTGGGTTGTAATCAATTACTTTGTGCGGAATGGAGCTATGAATCAGCAAACCAACGCCTTCCTTAGCGGTGGTATTAACATCGTAATTATGAAAGTAAGCTTGAAACTGTTTTGGTGTTTTAGGTTTTATTTGGGACGTTATGTGTGTTTCTTGTAGTGAGATGATTTTTGGATTGAGCTCGTTTATAAGAAGCTCGAGTTCATGATAGTTGTTGAAATATCCATTAAGGTTCCATTGAAGAACGTTAAGGATCGATTTAGCGAGAGGAGATGACTTTTGGCCAGTATAATCAGTGTTATACTGTGAAAAGTCAGAAGGTGATGTATTATTGGTTGTAAGGGTTTGACTCTGCCGAACCAGAGTTGAATCGTCCAGATTACCAGTGGAATCTGGACGTTTCAACCCTCGCTCGGCAGAGTCTGTGTTTTGGGAAACGGAATTATATTTATATGACGTCATCATCAATATTTTCGTAATAATTATCAGAAGTGTCTGTTAACATTTGTGTGGTAGTGTCAATTGGGATTGAGTTTATTTGTAGAGATTTAGAATTATTGTTGAGAATTGAGTTGGAGTGTTTAGTATAAGCTGTGGAAGGAGTAGTTTGTTTTGAGTGAGATGTGTTTGACGTGGAGAGTTTAGTGGGATTTTGGTGGGATAGAGTGGGAGTGTTGAGTGAAGAGAGATTATGTGTATATGAGTTAGAGTTAGTTGTAGAATTATGTGTATATGAGTTAGAGTTAGTTGTAGAAAAGAGCGGAAGTGATGACGGCATTAAATTTGAGTTTGTTTGTGTGGTAGGTGTAGGAATCGAATTTGTGTTATCTGTTAAGAGGGGCTTAGAAAGAGAATTATGTACTGTTGTTGTATTAAGATTTTGGTTATGGTTATTAGCAAGATGGGACACTGATGATTCGGGTGTAGATGAGGTAAGTTGTGAAGGTGGGTGATTGTTATTGGAGTTTAATGTTGTGCTTACAGGGAGGGGCAGAGGGTTACTTTTAACTGCGGAAGAGTAAGCAAGAGAAGAGAATGGGATAGGATTTTGATCGTTGTAAATTTGTTTAGCTTCTGCTAAAGTGCATTTTTTAATGGTTTTGATTTTTAAGATTTCCTTGTCTTGCATGAAGCGCTTACAGTTTTTGAAGGAAGCGGCGTGCTCTTCAGAACAGTTAGCGCAAGAGGTGCGTGTGCAATTTGCATCAGGGTGGGGGGGTAAATTGCAGTTTACGCAAGTTTTGTTTCGGTTGCATCTTTTGGCAGTATGACCGAGGAGTTGGCAGTTCTTACAACGCATCGGGTTGGGGAAGTATTCCTGTACTTGCAGGTTATACCATCCTATGTTGACTGAGGTGGGAGGTCGGAAGCGGTTAAACGTGAAGAGAACAAGACCGGTAGCACGTGATTCATCGTTTAGTGTTTTTTTGAATTTATAAACTTGGACTACTCCCTGGTCTTGCATCTCAGACAAAATTTCTTCTTCTGAAACGTTGATTAAGCAGGGGGCGTAAACCGTACCTTTAGAAGAATTAAGAGTAGAGTGCAACGTGACTGAAATTGCGCAAATGTTGGAAAGTGTTTTTTTTGATAAGAATAAATCGGCAATTTTTTGCGATTTGACAAGAATCAAAAGGTTGCCGTCACGGAGTTGAGAGATATACTCATAAGAAGTGCTAATTCCGTCTATTGCTTTTTTAATAAGAAAAACGCTGAATGAGGATAGGGGTTTATTGAGATCTAAAGAGGAAAGGAGAATAAATTTGGGATCTATGTTACATGAGTTGATTGGGATAGAAGAACTTTGGTCTATAGGAGAAAATGAAGGTTTTTTTTTTTTACGTTTGGGGGGATCAGATGGCTGATCAAGCATACTAAACCTGTTGCCCGAAGGCAAATTAGGCCCTGAGGCCATTATAAATTGATGATCGCACTAGATAAAATTAATCACTTGCGCGGCACGATAAATTAAATTAGAAAATAATTTAAGAGAAAGTAAGAGGGAGAAGAAAAGGCACCAACTTTGAAAGAGCAGAAAGAAAAACTATCGGAAGACGATGTTGTCGGCTCGGAAGATAGTCGGTGACTGTGCTGTAATTATTTGGTATAGGTGTTATAAAAAGATTCCGACACATATTCTGGCGTTCACAAAATAAGTGCAAACTGTGTTCTCAAGAACTCAGCAACTTTAAATATGCCAGACGAAATGCCTAGAATTTGCTACAATTCCACATTCCCACGACAACAAACTGCAAGTAGCTTAATAAGCGAAATTCGTCACGAAATGTAAATGAATAAAATATTAAATCAAAATGTTTGTTTAGTTTTTAAGTTGAACTCATACAACTATGAACTATGGACATGGTCCCAATTTAGAGGGAAAAATGTGGAATCAATGAAGATAATTTAGTAAAAAAGTAATTTATTTGTGATCGCTTCATTTTACTTGCGATTTTCACATTGAAATATTTTCGAATACCTTTTTTCTTTGTATTTTTAATAATAATTTTGTTTTAAACCAATACATATTTATAACATACATACATACATATAATAATTAAGTAATTCTTTTGATGAAATAAAAAGGTAACGCCTAGTTACGTCCGAGACTGTAACTAAACAGTTACCCCTAACCCCTCCTATACTTCCCTTTGCCTAACGGCACAATATCCCGTTACCCCAACCAATCTTTTTTTGCCTAACGGCATTCTCATTGGTTCCCACAATTTTAACTGACACGGCAAAACGTGTCAAGCAAGTCACACCTCCTCCTTTTCCCCTTATCCAAACAACACAGACAGAAATATGCACATTTTAGCGAAATCAAATGAAATATGAATACTTCACAAAACGAGTGCATTCCGTTCTCACGGGAAGCAAACCACTTCATAATTGTATCTATTTTACCTTTAAGAAAAATTGAAGAGTTTAAGTTAGTCTTATCCAACAACTAACTTGAGAAGTGCAGCGACGCTAAGGACGGCGGCTTCTCCCGTTAGAATTAAATAAATTAAATTGTTAAAATTCTTACTTAATAAGAAAATAATAATATGAAATAAAGAATAAAAAAAAAGAAAAAATATAAAAAGAAAAACAATTAAGTTTTTTTTTAAGTAAACGGGCACCTCAACTATGTAATTGCCTATTAAAAAATATTTACTTGTAACGATAAAAAGCTTTTTGTCACTTCTAAATCGAATTTCTATGAAAACGGATCGGAAGTTTGTAGCGAATAGCAAGCGATAAATACGTTTATTGGATAATTGTGTTCTTTGAATATTTCATTCTGAAGAATAAAAGTAACTTACTAAAAGTTTGTGAATTATACGCCAAACACAGTGTGAAGTTAGTGAGTGTTATATAAAAAAAAACAATTACTGTTTGAAAAAAAAAAATGTTAAATTTATCAAATTAATAAAATATAACTAAATATAAAAATAAATATTGTGTGCATACAAAAAATGTGAAGTACAAATTAAAACAAAAATTATTATATTATTTCTCAAGTGCACATACGAAAATTAAAAACTAAGAAAATTATTTATTGATTTAGTTTGAAAATTAAATTAAAAATAAATTAGTGTTATTTTTTTAGTTTAACTATTTAGTTCTTTGAATAATTTAGGTGTGTTGTGTTTCAAAGGAAGTTTTTTATGTTGTTTAATTTTTTATTTTTATATAATTTATAAAAATTTAATAATATATATATATAGGTTATATATGAGCCAGCTTGTGCACCATACATTAAAGAATCAACAAAGACTCCTCAAACATTAGACTTTAAGTTTAATTAAAAACAACACCACACTTCCTTTAATTATAAATGTTGTATACATTAAAGGCAAAGTCACTTCTTAGAATTGACGACAAAATAACGGATGCCTAATATAAACAAACTAAATATCTTCTTAAACCAGAACACTTCCACTTCAATTTGTAATAAAAATCTATAATGTAAACATTTTAACATGCGTCCATGAGTAAAGTAAAACCATGTTCGCATGACTGTATGTACTTTAACCATAAGAAACTCAAACCATATAAAATCTTAACAAAGATACTTTTGCAGATTAGTTTTTTAATTCGATTTCAAACTTGCTAAACCTTTAATAAACGAAAATAAACGATTATTATATTAGTAATTTAAAAAGAGTGTTTTATTTAAAGTTGGGGAGAATATCTTAATCGATATTCTTCGAATATATTTATTCGATCGTGGAAACCAAAATATAATGTATATACATTAAAAAACAATAATGGCTTATTATGCTTATGAGAACTGCAGTGAGCAGAAAAGATCCTTTAGCTCTGTCTGCTTTTTTATGGTTCCAACAGACTATAGAAGAGCTATTTGGATCAAGCATAGAAATGTCGCACACATTAAGAGTTTGCCACAGAATATATTCATGTGTGAAAACCATTTTTATCCTACTAACATTGTTGATTGTTGTGAGGGCTTGACTAATACTGCACTGCCAATATCTTCTTCTTCAATATGCAGTTTCTGCGAAAGTGTTAAGGACCATTCATGCCTCAGAACTCTGAAAGCATGCAGAATTCGTCGGCAAGCGACCTAACGGTCACATCAGTAGTTCTCAGTGCTAATAGCCTTGAGAACCCGCAAATACAAATTGAAGGGATTATAGCTGCGACTTCTAGGGCCAGGCCTCAACACCTTCCTTGCAGCCCAACCTAGCCCTTGGTGAATTTGGCTGCGAGTTCTGCCAAAACATATGTTAGAGATTATTCTTTGGCAAATGATCATACTTCCATTCCAGTTTCCGACACCAAACTGGGCATTAAGGATTTAAGCTGCCATCAGTAAACTAAGCACCATAACGATGGCACTCCGGAATAAGGTTAGCTATTGGATTGAGCAAGCGGATATCGGACTTGCAAAAAGAAAAAGCCAAAACCATGACAGCTATGGATAAGAAATGTATCCTTATATTCGGCGAAATGGCCATCAAAAAGAATTTGGAATACAACATAAAGGACGATATATTTATGGATATACTGACTTTGGAGAGTATGGGAGGGAAAATATTATAGTTTCCTAAGTAATAGTATTCACCCTAAGAGGTTTGAATCGTAACTGGAAACAAACAATTTCGACTACGTTGGAACACCATCAGGAGTAGTTCCTTCCAAGATGTTACTGACAATTATCAAAGGAATTTTGAGTTGTGCTGAGATACTCCTGACTTTAGAGAGTATGGGAGCAAAAATATTATAGCTTCTAAAGTAATAGTATTCACCCTAAGAGGTTTGAATCGTAACTGGAAACAAACAATTTCTACTACGTTCTTTCCAAGATGTTAGTGACAATTATCAAAGGAGTTTTGAGTAGTGTGTTAAACGTTTTTGCAATATGATGCCGGGACGGAACCGTTACTGCGAGGATATGACTTTAAACTGGATATGGAAATGGAAACAGTCGGCGACAGTGATTACTTCGTTCAACAGCCAATTGAAGACAACCTTCTGGAAATCGGAATCAATTATGTAATGGAAAATGATTTGGAGTGCAATGAAGCGAACATTGAAATGGTTATAGAGAAAATTAGATGCTCAAAGAAGCTGTAGAAACCAGCCGCTCAATATTACGATGGATTTGCTGCACACAAATTTAAAATCGAAACTTAAATGTGCAACTTGCTCACAATTCATGATCGATGATGAAAACATCCCTAGAGAGCAAGCCTTATTGATAGAACTGAGAGCTTATGCGACAAGCACAACAGCTTCCGGGTTTGGAAAGCTGACAGTTCCATCTATAAAATTTAAAGAAACTGCTGGCACAATATAAAGAATGTGTGCACCTTAATAAAACCCCCAACCAAGTTTGGTTTATGTGCTCGCTGCAGACGCGCACATCACCAAGGTTCGCCATATCTTTTCCGGCATCTTAAATACCGATGATTAAAAATTAACAGATGGAAAAGAAACGTGACTGTGGATAGGGGTGTCTGGCGTGCTGCCATTTTTATTAAAGTGCAAATTAATTTTATTATAAATAAAGAGGAATAATAAGTACCACAGCCTCCACAAAAGCTCATTCCGTCACGTATCCCAAATTCCTTTACACCTGATACTATGGACATGGTCCCAATTTGAAGGGAAAAATGTGGAATCAATGAAGATAATTTAGTAAAAAAGTAATTTATTTGTGATCGCTTCATTTTACTTGCGATTTTCACATTGAAATATTTTAAAATACCTTTTTTTTGTATTTTTAATAATTTTTTTTTAAACCAATACATATTTATAACATACATACATACATATAATTAGTAAGTAATTTTTTTGATGAAATAAAAAGGTAACGCCTTTAAAAATATATTAACTTGTAACGATAAAAAGCTTTTTGTCACTTTTTAATCGAATTTTTATGAAAACGGATCGGAAGTTTGTAGCGAATAGCAAGCGATAAATACGTTTATTGGATAATTGTGTTCTTTGAATATTTCATTCTGAAGAATAAAAGTAATTTACTAAAAGTTTGTGAATTATACGCCAAATACAGTGTGAAGTTAGTGAGTGTTATATAAAAAAAAACAATTACTGTTTGAAAAAAAATAAATGCTAAATTTATCAAATTAATAAATAAAATAAAATATAACTAAATATAAAAATAAATATTGTGTGCATACAAAAAATGTGAAGTACAAATTAAAACAAAAATTATTATATTATTTGTCAAGTGCACATACGAAAATTAAAAAAGAAAGAAAATTATTTATTGATTTAGTTTTAAAATTAAATTAAAAATAAATTAGTGTTATTTTTTTAGTTTAATTATTAAGTTCTTTGAATAATTTAAAAAAATATTATAGCTGCCAAAGTAATAGTATTCACCCTAAGAGGTTTGAATCGTAACTGGAAACAAACAATTGTCTACTACTTGTTCTTTCCAAGATGTTAGTGACAATTATCAAAGGAGTTTTAAGTAGTGTGTTAAACGACGTGCAACAAGCTGCGATCAAGGAACTTACAACGTGGCAGCGTGACAGCATACAAAAAGCTTGGACCACCACTCTTCGTGAAACAACGGCCTTATGTTGATATAGAAAATCACAGTATTTTCTTACTTCATGATTATGCCCACCTCTTCAAGAGCGTACGAAATATATTGCTAACACAAAATAATAATCGATAATGTTGTAGTTTGGAAAATCATAGAAAAGGTTTACGACGCAGACTCTCAAGGAAATTTCAAGGTGTTTTTTCAAACTTGACAGAGGCTCATTTCCGACCAAAGCTTTTTGATAAAATGACAGTGAAACTGGCCACGCCACAGAAACATGCTTCCGCTGCGGTCATTTTCATCAGTCTCGTTTTTACCATCGCCAAGTGTCGTGCTCCTTCTGAGAACACAAATAATAATGGAGATATTAAAATTAAATGTGAACTGAAACAATAAAGACATTGTTATCTAAATTACAAACAACTTTTATATTCGTATCCCACACAAGGATTAAAGCAGACGCTCTTGGGAATCATCCAAATGTGGGACTATCTAATAAGTGGAGAGCAGAATTTCTGCTAGCGCATCTTAATACAAATGTTGCTAAAAATTTGTTTTCAATAGTGCGTTCGAACAGAGGCTCCTACGAGAGAAATCCATCGACCAGCAGATTTATAAGAAATCTGAAACAAATTATATTCCAGCATTTCAGTTCGGCCGAACATTCAGGCTATGATGCCAGAGCGGCAACGTTACTGCGAGGATGTGACTTTAAACTGGATATGGAAACAGTCGGCGACAGTGATTACTTCGTTGAACAGCCAATTGAAGACAACCTTCTGGAAATCGGAATCAATTATGTAATTGAAAATGATTTGAAGTGCAATGAAGCGAACATTGAAATGGTAATAGAGAAAAGTAGATGCTCAAAGAAGCTGCAGAAAGCAGCCGCTCTATATTACGCTGGATTTGCTCCACACAAATTAAGAATTAAATGCGCGACTTGCTCACAATTCATGGTCGATGACGAAAACATCCCTTGATAGCAGGCCTTATTGATAGAACTGAGAGATTATGCGACAAGCTCACCGGCGTCCGAGTTTAGAAAACTGACAGTTCTACAATAAAATTTGAAAAACTGCTGGCATAATACAAAAGAATGCATTTTCCTAAAATGCCACAAAAAGAAAAACTCGTCGAAACATGGTTGTTCGAAGTAATGAAGTATAAGGACAGGATTTTCCCAAATTAACTGCTGTATAGAAGAACATAAGCAACAAATTGCAAAATATTTACTAATCGGACTCATAAAAAGTGACTGCCTTGCTTTCTTGTATCATGATATGTATGTATGGAAACATACCAGTGTATGTTTCTGGCTATGAAAGATTCTGTCTGGGATTCTAAAGAGGTTGAAACCTCCAAAAAATATGTTTTTATTTAAATTAAATTCAAAGTAGTTTAATTGGCGCCCGAGCAGGGACCACGGGAATAACGCGCGGAAAAAAAACGGTTTATTACCTTGTGTTTGTTATCGTTTAAAAGTAAAAGACTTACGTAGTGCGATTAACCGGCTTCCGGTCACGGAAAAATAATTTCGCGAACATAATAGTGCGTTTGTGTTTTTTAGAAAGAAAAAAACACCCTGTGGTCAAAAAAAGAAAAAGAGGTAAACATTAAGTGGTGAAACAGACTCATTAAAAGTCAAAAGGCCCCCGAAGTAGCCCTGCAGCAGCAACCAGCGATCGCAGGAAGCAAAACGGAAGCATCATTCGAAGTTAGCCGCACCACAAATGGAATCGCTTATAGTTCTTTTTATGTTCTGGGTTACGCCCATCAGTTGTGATGTCAAGATGCTCGACTACACAAATGCGCAACTCATCCCAATAGAAATGGAAAACGCAAAGGTACAAACCGGTACGTTCAAATTAATTCATGTCGTTGATATTCAAATATACCGGATGGCACTAAGTGAGCTAGAAAGGACTATGCTACATTTAGAAAACACCTCCAATCCTATCTCTCCCTTCCTATACAACTACGTAAACGAAATTCAACCTCATCTTGATCGGCTTGTGCCTAAGTCTAAAAATAAAAGATCCTTAGATTTCCTCGACATAGCATGGAAATGGATCGCCGGAACACCGGACAAATACGATTTTAAAGTTCTAAAAGAAAAAATAAATAATGTACTAACTAACAATAACCGGCAAAGAATAATAAATAATGAACTAATCAATAAGATAAATGAAATAAATAATGTTACAAATCAGGTACTGAAAGCAATTAAATCAGATAAAAGCACCAGATTAGAATTTATGATAAATGTAAAATCAAAGCTGGAAATACTAAACGAGCTAAAAAACGTAGAATATGCTGTTCAATGGGCTAAGGCCGGAATAGTATATATTTTGTCTAATCTAGAAATGAAGTGAATAAAGAAAATTTTAGAAAAAGAAAACATACCTTACAGAATTTTCGGACTTAAGAATAGCTACAAGTAATAAATCACTATTATACATTATAAGTATACCCACTACTGATGAAGAAATTTGTAATAAAATACTGATTAAACCCGTCAAAAAGGGCAAAAAGATTATAAAAACAGAATTAAAAGAAATATATAAATGTAAGAAAAATTTGTTTGCTATGACTGAAAAGTGTAGAACCCTTAACTCTCTAACTATCTGTAAGCAAAATAATATACTAGATATAAGCAATGACGAATGTATTAACAACCTATTGTCCAGTAAACCCCACAAGTGCATTTAAATAAATAACCAACACATCCCCGAAATAGAGGAATTAGTTCCCGGAATCATCTCGTTAAACCAGTATAACGGCAAAGTAGAAGTCGACGACAATGAAATCCAACTAAATGGAACATATCTCATCCAGTTTCACAACGCGACAATATAGGCAGGAATACATTCTTTCAAAGAAATAGAAGCCTTCGGATACAAGCCGTTACGGCCATTCGATTTTAAAGGGTGGAAAAGTTAACACTAGAGAAATTGAAAACCAAGATGATTTATGACTTTTAATTTCTTAGAGGCAACAACATTCATTCCCATACTTTTTGCTGACGCTAGGCCTGGACACTAAAACATCAAGTGAACAACAACCACATTCCATCACGTAGCCGGAGAAGTAATCTAATACCCCCTGTGGGAACATCGCATACCATCAGCGGCGGATGCACTTGGGGATAGGTTTGTTAAAAACCAGAAAAGATCATTGTAGTCAGTTGTAAAATAAATTTTAAATAAAGAGGTTGAAACCTCCAAAAAATATTTTTTTATTTAATCTAAATTCAAAGTAGTTTAATTTATATATATGACTTCCACATCATTATATGTATATTAGTCAGTTTAAGTTCAAGTTTTTGTGCGTGCAAGACGAGAGCTATCCAGTGCGGATTTTATGTTGAGCGAGTGCAGAAATATACAGTCCACTTTTTTATACCCTCCATTTTGAAATAAAATAAATTATTTATTCTATTAATTTAAATGGTGTTTTATCTTTACTTGATCTAAACAACCACTAAATCGTTGTAACAAAAAGAGTTGCTTTTATTTTGAATTAATGATTTGAAAATGTTTTAGTTGATAAAATGTTAAAAAAAGGAAATTCCGTCATAACATCCGTCCAAAACTCAAAACAAAATGTGAGTAGATTCAGGGGAAACTGAGAAGTACCTAATAACAGATGGAATACATTTCTTCCCGATACAGTGATAGCTTTGCGTCCGAAATTTCTGCTGACTAGAAGCTAGCGACGACCCTATCACGACGAGGGAAGATTTTGTTGATGATGGTACAGTTGAAGTCAAAATTTCTTAACAACCAGATATTTAACATTTCTTAATCATTTGTTTGGTAAAATCTCTGAAACATTTTATTATCTTTTGTAAGTCTTAATGCGGCGAAAGTCCAGCAGGCGATAAGACAAGAATGACTGAATGAAGCCAAACAAAAATATTACAAAACCTTAGCCAAATCGAAACATTGAGTACTAAGGTCAAAAAATGAAAATCATGGGACGAATCGGTGTGCAATCAATTTAAAGACAATTTCACCTGGAGTGGTTTCGTTGTCCAACAATTCTATAGAGTATGATCTTACAACATATATTGTTATTCCGGATAAACATTTAAGCTTCTGGTTTGATAACAGTTGGAGCAAGACTCCAGTAGCTTGTGAGTCAAATGGATTAAAAATTAAAGAATCCTCTGATGGACATTTGATTGGCATCTTCACTATGTCCAAGATGAATACTGATATAGAAGATGAGTTAGGTAACCCAGCAATCATGGAAGATCAGAGTCCTTTGAAATTTCTCCCAGACACAATTTGGAGAATGACTCCGTTCATAATTATCCGATTCAATATGAAACATTACAGAGGACTTATTCTCGTTCCGAGCTTCAGTAAGGATTACACCAATTGAAGTCTTCTCTCAATGCATTGAAAGCAGATGCAAATTATGAGTTATGCAAAATACGGGCACAATTATTGGACAATGCATTTACACATTTATTTGACAATCCGGATATTATGGCTAGATACTTGTACCCTCTCGAATTGGCAAATTGGTATATATAGAGACAACACTTTAGAGACCTACTGAAGTAGGTTCAAAAGGAATTCGGTAGAGGAAAGGAAGCAGGTAACCGGTACGCAACAGAGCTTTGCCTTCATAAACCAAGACTTCCAACATTTCAGTGGCCTATGGGAAGCAACAGTGAAAGTGGCGAGAACGCTCTCACAGTTTACCGTGGGCAACGCTCTTCTCTCGAGGTCGAGGCAATGATCAATTAAAGGCCAATTGCCCTACTAAGCGCTGTCACCAACGACGGAGAAGCACTCACTCCAGCACATCTAATGATCGGCAGCTCCAACCAGAAAAAAAGCGGAACAGCAAATGTCTTGCTTGAGAAGATGGCAGCTTCTATGCTGGATAAAGCAGCAGTTCTGCCATAAGTGGTCGAAGGAGTTTTGTTTTTCCCAAATCGCCATTTCCTTTCCACCCCACTTTCTTTCCACCTAACAGGTAAATCTTAATCAGAAAGAGAAAGACTCCAACTTATTAAAAGCACTGTCTACAGGTGGACCAATGCCAACAAAGTTTGCCTTAAGCCGAAAACTTGTTATTTGTTTAACTATTATTGTTAAATATTTCAACCATGCTTAACTTATTTGTCATTCGGTTTGCAAAATATTACTTATAGTAATTTGTTAAAATATGGCTTGTTAAAACGCGATTCCAATTAAGTAATAGCAATCGCGTCTCAAATTGTTTAAATTTCTCTTAAAAAACAGCAAAGTACCATTTTTTTTATAATTGCGTAACATTTCTAATTTAGAAAAACAATTACCGTTCTTACTATATAATTCAAAACATTTAAGCTGCGTTATCGTTCACTTTGTCTAATTTTTATATTTATTTATCTTGTCACAAATTTCGTTTTTAAGACGAACGAACGCTCCGGTAAACCGTACCGTGTATGGCCGGCATTAGTGGAGCATTAATTGTAGTTAATTGATTTTATTGGGTTGACTATACTAACATTCGTGGGCTTAGGAAGAATTTTTGTGATACATACTTTTATATTGCGTTAAACAGGCAGCGGTTTGGCACTTAGTGAAACCCAAGTATGGGTGCCACTATTCTTTGGCAACATGGTCTCGCCGTATATTTTTTTTAACAAACTGTAGCATTAGCGAAGTTTGTGGTTGAGTAAAATATAAATCATTTTACAACAATGGTTACGGGGGTTCAGTCTAGTTTGCTGTATCGTGAAAAATAATAATAGTCGACGCTGCAGCCACCTTGATGATGTCAGTCTAAATTCAGCACTACTCAAAGGACCTGAGCAAGCCAAGCCGTTAATAAGCATTCTCTTCAAGTTCCGAGAAGGCGTAGTTGGAGTGGCGGCGGATATTCGTAAGATGTTCTCACGGATTCGAATTCGTCCGGAGTACAACGATTTGTATGGGGAGATGGTGACGAAACACAGCCTATCAACCACTACGTGATGGTGTCCATATTTGGTGCCATTTGCTCGCCGTGTTGCAGAATTTATAAAAAATCTAAATGCTCAAGACTTTCATCCAGATTACCCTGATCCATCGTCCGCAAATATTATGTTGATGATTATGTTGGGAGCTTAATTGATGAAGCAAAGGCCATACTTACCTATTTGCAAAGACGTAGTCAAAATCAACGAGGAAGTATAACAACCCAGGCAGAGTGGTGTTCCAGTTCCATTGAGGGGACTGCCGGTGGATGTATCGTGGAACATGGAGCATCATTCCGATATTCACTTCCAATAAGTTCAAGACAATCTATTCATATGTCTATATGACATACATGTAAATATTTTATAATTTGGATATATTAAAATATCAATATCTGTCGGCAACAATACCAACGCTAGTGTCTGCTGCAACATATATTGGTACAAGGATAAGTAATTTGAATCAACACAGTCAAAAATCGGGCAAAACGACCCTTCAGAATCATCATTGCAAATAGTGCCTAGCATGAATTGGTTACACTTGTCTCATTTCGCTCACAATACTTTGGAAGAATCAATCACTGCATACGTGGCAAGTCGACGAGAAGTAACTCTACGAGACGAACGAGACAAACGAGACGATAAATAAGAACGAAAGACGAGACTTACATACATACGACGCACAAAATACAATACAATACCACAACATGAACAGACGACCGACGTCGACGGGTACAATATAAGTTAATACGAACAATCGAAAAATTGAAATGCTGACTTGCCTTGCACGCGCAAGACAGCATTGGACATCGAAATTCTTAGAATTGTTCCCACAGCAAAGGTGAACAATTCTAAGAACGATAGCAGCAACATCGTGTCGCCGTTCTCATTAATTTATGCTTACGTTATCAATTAAATTGTATTTAAGGTTTAGTTTATTAAGGTCATTTTTAGTATTGAATTATTGTTAAACAAAAGCGGTAGCTATGCCGGATAATTGAATAAAGTTTTTTTTTAAAATAAATTAATGTTATAAGTTTTAACTGGCGCCCGAACAGGGACCGATCACGGAAACTTAAGTGGTTATAAAAAAATTTTTAAAAGTGTGTTTCGTTAAAAAAGTCCCTAAGTGGTACGCGAACGATTCAATTTTGAATAAAAAATTAAAAAGTCCCAAAGTGGTACGCGACAACTTAAGTGCTAGTGATCGGTTTCAAAAAAGAAAAAAACCCTGAAAGTTCCCAAGTGGTACAAAAAATTAAACATCCTTAAGTGATTAATAAAAACCCTAAAAGTCCCCAAGTGGTACGAAAGAATTAAACATCCTTAAGTGATAAACCTAAGTTCCAAAGTGGCACTATTAAAAACTGTTGGAGAAAAATAAAAAGGGCCCCTTAGTAGCAGAAAATCAGTGCAAAAAGGACACAGTCGAACTGGAAGCCGCTCCAATGTTTATCATCATATTGACGTTGTAAGAAAATTTATTTTTACGAAACTAGTTGTAAAAAAAAAAAAAAAAAAAAAAAAAAAAAAAAAAAAAAAAAAAAAAAAAAAAACGATTTAATAATTACCTGCAAATAGTATTTTTTACCTTTTTGATAATTACCTTAATAATTAAAAATATTTTCAAATATTTAAAGTGAAAACGATTTAATAATTACCTATAAATATTTTTTTTTATTTTATATCCTTAATAATCAAAAACATTTTTTCAAATCCTTTAAAGTGAAAATTATTTTATGATCATCGACTAATATTTTTATATCTTTATGATTTAAAATATTTTTTATTGTTGAATATATTTCAAATTTTTAATTAATACAAATACTTTCTTTTAGTTTTAGAAAAATATTTTGAAAACGCTTTAGAATCATATATATTTTTAAATAATTAAATTATAGTCATACCTCGAGTAAATTTAAGAAAAAATAATGGCGAATCAAGAAAATCTCCTCAGACCTCACGTTATCCCACAAAATGTTCCTAGACCTCCAATTATCCCACAAAACCAAAACCCTCAGATCCAACAAAATGCCAATAATGGTATTACTCGTAATGAACTACAAAATATGGTAACTTCTATGGTAACTCATGCCCTCCAAACAGATGGTAGGCGTATTGTTCATTCTATAATGAACCCCAACTCTGATCAATTCGCAGGAACTGATCAGGTTATTAACGAAGATCAACGAAACAATCTCTCGGATCTTGATAAGATACCTGATGTTGTCAAAACCTTGAGAGAGTTTTCTGGACAACCAGGCGAGTTTAGTTCGTGGCGCAAAAGCGTCGAAAGGATACTCAGAATCTATGATTCTACAAGAGGATCCCCAAAATATTTCGGTATCATAAATGTGATTCGAAATAAAATTGTTGGACATGCAGACCTTGTCCTTGAGTCCTACAATACACCTCTGAATTGGGAAAATATTTCCAGGTGCTTAACGCTACATTACGCAGATAAGCGTGATCTGGGAACACTGGAGTACCAGTTAACGTCTTTGGTACAGGGTAATTCTTCTGTACAAGACTTTTACCAAGAAGTTTACTCCCATCTTTCATTGATTCTTAACAAAATCTCCTCTATGGAAATGGGAACAGAAGCATTAAATATGCTAATGCACGCTTATAGGGATAAAGCCCTAGACACCTTTATAAGGGGTCTTAAAGGCGATCTGCCCAGGCTTCTCGGCATCCGAGAACCTTCAGATCTACCCCAAGCTCTGCATTTATGTTTGAAATTGGAAAATCAAACATATAGAACACATTATGCTGTTGCAACTAACAATAATGTTAAAAGAATGCACAATCCTATCCCTCCAGCACTCCCTCCTAGACGACCAGATAGAAATATGTTACCAAATCATCAAATCCCATTCTATCCACAACTTGCTAATTTCGCACATTATGCTCCTCGTCCTATACCAAATTATAATCATCGCCAACTCCCATTCAATAATAATGTCCCACGACAACAACCCCATAATAGCTTTAATAATCAACGTCAATTTCAAAACCAGACACAAGGAAACAATTTCAGACCACCTCCAAGGCCACAACCAAGAGTTGAGCCAATGGAAACTTCCACCATAAGAACAGCCCAAGTAAATTATGCAAATAGACCGCAACAATATCAAGAGAGATGGCCACCAGCTCCAAAGAGACCAAATCAAATGCCACAACAGCCAAATTATCCTAATAAACTCCAAAGAAATTTCCACATTGAGACCTCTACTCCTCAAGAATATCCTTCACCTCAATTAAACCCCTCAGTCCAAGAGATGGAATTACAACAATATTATGCCTTACCGCAGTCTTATGATCAGCAATATGATCAACAATACGAACAAAGTTTTAGTAATTATATCGAACCACTCACACAAACAGATGAGAACAACACTGAGATCACATCTGAGCTTAGTGATATACATTTTTTAGATTAGCCAGCTCTTCACTGCCATACATAGAAGTAAAAACAAGCGGTGGAGAAGTGCTGAAAATTTTAATAGATACAGGATCGAATAAAAACTATATTCAGTCTTCTTTAGTTAAAAACCCTAAACCTAACGACGAAAAATTCTATGCTAACTCAGTTGGAGGAAAAATAGAAATTTCTCATCATACTTTCGTTAATTTGTTCGGAATAAAAGATCTCAATATTAAATTCTTTCTTATGCCACATTTAAAATCTTTTAATGCTATCCTCGGAAATGATAGTCTAAAAGATTTATCCGCAATTATCTTTACTCGTCAAAATTACATGACAATTAAAGGCTCTATTAAAATTCAAATTAAGCAGCTCGCTGCACAATCAGTCAATACTTTGTCGTTGAGAACACAACATATGACGACTGAACAAGAAGCCACTATAAAAACTCTTGCATGGAAGTATTCAAAATTATTCGATGACCCAGACGAGAAATTAACTTATACTACTGTTGTAAAAGGAGAAATCCGAACAACTTCAGATTCACCCGTCTACACAAAATGTTATCCGTATCCAATGACTCTCAAAGATGAGGTAGAAAGCCAAATTCAAAAACTTCTGAATGACGATATCATACGCCCTTCTAGATCACCGTACAATTCACCCGTGTGGATTGTCCCCAAAAAGGCAGACTCTTCTGGCGAAAAAAAGTTTCGGTTGGTGATCGATTACCGCAAACTTAATACTATCACAATTCCCGACAGATACCCCATACCTGAAATCAATGAAGTGCTCGCGCAATTGGGTCAAAACAAAATTTTCACGGTCATAGACCTAAAAAGTGGTTTCCACCAAATCCCACTCAAAGAAAAGGATATTGAAAAAACAGCCTTTTCAGTGAATAATGGCAAATATGAATTCACCCGCCTTCCTTTCGGGTTGAAAAATGCGCCATCTATATTCCAAAGAGCACTAGACGATATATTAAGGGAGCATATCGGAAAAATATGTTTCGTTTATATCGATGATATTATCATATTCAGTAAAAATGAAGAGTCACACATACAAAATATCGAAACAATCCTCCGAACTTTAGAAGCTGCTAACATGAAAGTACAGCTTGATAAATGTGATTTCTTTAAAAAAGAAGTCGAGTTCCTTGGGTTCCTTATCTCTTCAGATGGCATTAAAACAAACCCAGAAAAGGTTAATGCAATACTAAATTTTCCACACCCCAAAACACTCAAAGACTTGAGATCATTTTTAGGATTGTCAGGGTACTATCGTCGTTTCATTAAGGACTATGCCAAGTTGGCAAAACCCTTGACAGCTCTTTTGAGAGGGGAAGATGGACGGCTGTCCAAAAATCTTTCCAGTCGAAAACTAATCCACCTAAACGAAGAGGCAATAGAAGCTTTCACAAAATTAAAAAACTCTTTAGCATCAAAAGAAACTATACTTTCCTACCCAGATTACAAAAAAGAATTTGAACTTACTACAGATGCTTCAAACTACGCCCTCGGAGCAGTCCTTTCACAGGAAGAGAAGCCAATAATGTTTATTTCACGTACACTTTCCAAAACTGAAGAATCATATGCCGCAAACGAAAAGGAAATGCTAGCCATTATATGGGCCTTGCAAACTCTCCGAAATTATCTCTATGGTTCAGCGAAGGTCAAAATTCTAACTGACCACCAACCTTTGACATATGCTTTGAGTAGCAAAAATCAAAACTCCAAAATGAAGCGTTGGAAAGCAGCATTGGAAGAATACAACTATGAAATGCAATATAAGCCTGGCAAGGCAAATGTTGTTGCCGATGCACTTTCAAGACCACCCCTTGATGCCCAGGTTAATTCACTTACAGCTTCACAGCATAGCGATGAAAGTTCCTCACACGAACATATACCTGCGGTCGAAACGCCGATTAATGCCTTCAGAAACCAACTTATTCTTCTTATAGGAGACGAAAATTCTTACCAACTTCAATACCCTTTCTCTAGTTTCCGTAGACATACCTTTGTGCAACCTCAATACACGAAAGAAAATCTTATTTCAATATTTAAACGATATTTAATCCCCACTATAGTCAACGGACTAATGACTAACGAAAGAACAATGGGCATTATCCAAACTATTTACCCCCTTTATTTTAAACATTATAAAGTCCGCTTCACGCAAACTAAAGTTACCGACTTAACAATCCAAGCCGAACAAGAGGAACAAATTTTAAAAATCCACAATAGAGCTCATCGTAATGCACGCGAAAATAAAGCCCAATTAATTCAAAGTTATTTCTTTCCCCAAATGAACTCAAAGGTAAATAAAATAGTAAATCAATGTCAAATATGCCATGAACACAAATATGATCGTCATCCACAAAAACCCGAGCTAAAACCAACTCCTATACCTCAATATCCAGGTCATATTCTACACTTAGATATCTACTCAACAGAAGGAAATTTAGTTCTTACCGCCCTTGATAAATTCTCTAAATATGCTCAGACGAAACTTATTAAGTCAAGAGCCGTGCAAGATATTTTAGAACCCTTAAGACAGTTATTGTTCAGCTTTGGTGTTCCAAAAATAGTTGTCTTCGACAACGAGAAATCTTTTAGTGCAGCTTCCGTCTGTTTCTTGTTAAAGGATCAACTTAAAATTGAGATTTACAAAACTCCCCCACATTCCAGTACAATCAACGGACAAGTAGAGAGATTTCACTCTACGCTTTCGGAAATAATGCGTTGCCTAAAAACTGAAAAAATCCACAAATCATTCCTAGAGCTTTTAGATAGATCCGTATATGAGTATAACTGCACGATTCACTCAACAATAGGAAAGAAACCGATCGATGTATTTTTCGGCAGAAATGTCAGCATCGACCCGGAACAATTCGAATTAGCAAGGGAAGAAAATATTCAAAAACTTCGTCAAAAACAAGAAAGTGATCTGAAATACCACAATAAAAAAAGAAGCCCTATTAAAAATTATTTGCCTGGTGAAGTCATTTTTACCAAAATAAACAAAAGGTTAGGTTCTAAGCTTACACCTCGTTACAAAAAGGAAATAGTCAAAGAAAACAAAACAAAAACTATAACAACAGAATCTGGTAGAATAGTGCATAAAGCCAACATTAAAAGCTGAATTTCATCTTTTCGCAGGTACCTTATCTCTTTCGTCATGACAGAAATTAGAATACTCGACTATTCTAACTCAGAGATAATAGTTCTTAGACATGGACTTGCGAGAATCCAAACTGGAAACGTAAAATTTATCCACATCATAGAAATACCCCCATACGAAGACTTCATAGCAAAAACCTCATCCCTCCTATACGAACAAATCCCACCTAAAAATTCCTTTTTTCCCATCCTAGAACACGAACTCAAGCATACTAAGAGCCTTATAAATAATATTAAAATAAACAGATCAAAAAGATCCCTTAACTTTATAGGCTCAGCCTGGAAATGGGTCGCAGGTAGTCCGGACCACGATGATTATGAAGTAATGGTTAATAAAATAAATAATGTTTTAGAAAATAATAATAATCAAGTTTTAATAAACAAAGCATACGTTGAAAGAATAAACAAATTAACCAATATAACTAACGAAATAATGTACGAATTAAAAAAAGATAAATCCTTTGTTAACGAATTAGTATTAAGTCTACTTTATAAAACAAAACTTATAAAAGAGGAAATAATTAATGTCATATATGCAATAGAACTAAGTAAGAAAAATATTGTAAGCTCAAATATACTTTCTAAATCAGAAATTGATATAATATTAAATAATATAAATAAAAATAAAACAAATGAACCTTTTAGAAATATCGAAGAAACATTAGAATTTGCCGAAATAAAAGTCGCTATGGACATATCATCTATTCTTTATATTTTAAGCATCCCAAAAACGGGAAATGAAACATATGAAAAACTTACCATAAAACCATTGATAAAAAATAATAATATTGTTAGTAAAATTTCAAATACAAATATTTTAAGGAAAAATAATATGATATTTGGCATAAAGAATGAATGTAAAACAATAAATGATTTATCCCTGTGCAAACAATCTAACATTATAGACTTAAGTAATGATAAATGTATTTATAATTTAATAAGAAACGAAAATGCTACGTGTAAAAGAACGAATAGTCAACACATCCCACAAGTTGAGGAAATAGAACCAGGAACGATGCTCTTAAACAATTTCGATGGCAACATAGAAGCAGATAATATCACCAGATCATTAAACGGCACCTATCTCATTAAATTCTCCAACACTACATTAAGAATCAGGAATCAACAATATATTGCTGATGAAATAACTAAAATCAATGAACTTCCACCCCTACTACACGCAGTCTCCGAAGAATCCGAAATAGAAGAAATCCTGTCCCTACAACTTATGAAGGAACTCCATATAAACAACACCAAAACAATCAGCAAAATCCAGGTAGAAAAAGATGTTCATCAATACTTAAATTTTTCTTTATTCGCAGTTACATTTTTCGTCCTGATAATACTAATGACGACCCATATGAGAAGAAGAAAGTTTACCGGGAAAATCACACCTGTAATCATTCATCCTGAAATAAAACTTGAAAATTCGACACCTTCAAGCAATTCTGAACATCCAACATTCTACAACCTGCCGCACTTTTAACACGAGGACGTGTTAATTTAGAGGGGAAGAGTTAATACGAACAATCGAAAAATTGAAATGCTGACTTGCCTTGCACGCGCAAGACAGCATTGGACATCGAAATTCTTAGAATTGTTCCCACAGCAAAGGTGAACAATTCTAAGAACGATAGCAGCAACATCGTGTCGCCGTTCTCATTAATTTATGCTTACGTTATCAATTAAATTGTATTTAAGGTTTAGTTTATTAAGGTCATTTTTAGTATTGAATTATTGTTAAACAAAAGCGGTAGCTATGCCGGATAATTGAATAAAGTTTTTTTTTAAAATAAATTAATGTTATAAGTTTTAACTTATACAAGAAGATAACAAAGGGAGTAGTTAATTGAAGTTAAGACGCGAATCGAGACGGTCAACCCTAGAGTGTCCTCGTCCTTTCGATCTAAATAGATATATATATATTTTAAAAAACGTATTTGTAATTTAATAAAATTAAAAATTTAAATAAAAGTCACCGTGTTGTGTTTTTGGAATCCGGAATATATAAAAACATTCTGTAGGTAAACCAAGCCCTACATATGTATGGGTATGACCCTTTGTTTAGCATAACTAGTCCGTAAGAATATTGTAATTTTGTGTAACTAAATATATAAATAAGTTGTTTAGAATTAAAATGGATTTCATTATAGTAAATTGTATTGCAAGGCCAAGCAGCTAGCCGAGACCCTCGCCAGTTTCCAAGCTGATGTAACAGCCCTCCAGGAGATGCGATGGGATGGACCAGGCCTGATAAAAACAGAAGACTGTAACTTCTACTATGGGAAATGCTATCTTGAAGGGTTATCGCGCTTGTTTGGATGCGGATTCGCTGTCAGAGGAAGACTAAGGCAAAAAGTCTTGAGCTTTCGCGAAGTCAGCGAGAGAGTGACAACGATCCGCATTAAGGCCAAATTCCACGTCCCGACATCCACAAAGGCACATTGCGATCCCCAGATGGTCGAACCTGCAACCAAATTGACCATGTTGCAATTGAAGGAAGGCACTCCTCCAGCATTTTGAATGTCCGTATATTCCGAAGAGCAAACATCGATTCGGACCACTACCTAGTCGGTGCAAAGCTTAGAGAACGGATATCAATGGCAGCTCTCAGGCGAACACCAACTACGCCGAGGAAATTCAATGTTGGAAAACTTCAATCGGAAGAGACCGCCGCTGCCTATGCAGACCGCGTATCCCTTGAGCTTGCGAGAAATCCTTCGACTGATGATATGAACCCGGAAGACCAATGGCAGCTATGTCAACAAGCCATAAGAAATGCTGCGTCAGAGGTATTAGGTTTCTCACAGCCTCCCCCTAGAAACCCTTGGTTCGACTCCAAATGTGCTCAGGCAAACAAAGCTAAAACGGAGGCATACAAGTCGTGGCTCCAGAAAGATACGAAAGCCACCAGAAATCTCTATGTTGAGCGAAGGAAGGATGAGAAACGCATACTCAGGAGAAAAGAACACCAGCAACGCGAAGTGGAGGAGATGCAGAGATGTTTTTGCAGAAAAGAGGTGCGAAACTTCTACAGAAGAGTGAAACAGTCTACATCAGGTTTCACTAGTCGCCCTGGGCCCTGCAAAGATCGGGATGGAAACACCATTGTGGAAACGCAGGCGATGTTAGCCATCTGGAGAGACTACTTTAACCAGTTGTTAAATGACGATGACAGCCAAGATCCCGCCCAAGATCCTTGTATCAGTTAATCTAGATGACGACCACGAACTGCACCCGCCCGACCAAAATGAGATCAAAGTAGCCATCACCATGCTTAAGATAAACAAAGCAGCTGGATACGATGGTCTACAAGCGGAACTTTTTAAGCACGCTGGAGATGACCTGGTAAGGAGCATACACCAACTCATCTGCAAAATATGGTCGGAGGAAAGTATGCCCGATGAGTGGCACCTCAGTACCATCTGCCCGATCCACAAAAAAGGAGACCGCCTAACCTGCGCCAACTAAAGAGGCATAAGCCTTTTGAACATCGCCTATAAGATCCTTTCCAGCGTTTTATGTGAGCGTGTTAATAGAGCTGAACTGTATCGTGCTATGTCTAACTTTGGAATCCCTGCTAAACTGATACGCCTTATCAGGATGACGTTGGAGAATGCTCGCTGTTTCGTCAAAGTTGGTAGAGACTCTACTGAAACCTTCAAAACCACCAGAGGGCTTAGACAAGGAGAGCGCTGTCATGCAGCTGTTTTAACATTGTGCTTGAAAATGTAATACGGAGCACCCATGCCAGTACATCGGGCACCATTTTCAATAAATCGACACAATTACTTGGGTTTGATAGGAAGAACAAAGCGAGCAGTAACCGGTGTTTTCACTACTATGGAGTCAGCAGCAAGCAGAATGGGGCTGAAAATAAACGAGGACAAGACGAAGTATATGCTGTCATCAACAAAAGCCCAATCCCACCACCGGCTTGGTCAAAATGTGACCATTGATATGTATAACTTCGAGGTAGTCAGTCAATTTGTCTACCTGGGCACTGCTGTAAACTCGGTCAACAACATCAGCGCTGAAATCAAACGCAGACTAGCTCTTGCTAATCGCTGTTTCTTTGGGCTGAATAAGCAATTGAGGAATAAAGCCCTATCGAGAAGAACCAAGGAGACACTATATAAAACACCATCATCCCGGTCCTGCTATATGGTGCAGAAGCATGGACCCTCTCCCAATCGGATGAAGTCACTTGGAGTCTTCGAGAGAAAAGTTCTGCGTACGATTTATGGTCCTATTTGCGTAAACCGAGAAGACAACATTTGGCGACGAACTATACGAGCTGTACAGCGACATAATCTTAGCCAGAAAAATTAGAGTCCAACGACTAAGATGGCTGGGCCATGTAGAGCGAATGGACACCAACGCTCCAGCGAGTAGTCTTCAAAGCCAAACCAGAGGGAGTCCGAAGCCAAGGTAGACCTCTTCTTCGATGGAGCGACCAGGTAGAAGGAGATCTCCTCACTTGTTAAACGAAAAAATGTCGTCAGATTTCAGGGTATGCAAAAAGAACTTCTCAGATGAAATGTATTCCAAATCGAAATTACGATTAAAGTTTTCCGCTATACCAAACTTAAATAGTTTCAAGATCTCGGCAGATAATGCAGATGGTAAGACTTAGAAACAATGGATGAATATCGTATAATTGAAATAATGTATTTATTTTTTCTGAGGCAAATTTGATCAGCCCATTGAAAAAGAGGACTTAGAAGTTTTAAAAAATAAAGATGGTGAAGATGAAATTAGTGAATTTGTCAACCTTGCAATGGAAATATTTGAAGCAGACGAGACTCGAAGCGAAAAAGTACAAGTTGAAGATTTCGTCGATATTCCAATAGCAGTGGAAACAGCATATAAAGAGAATAAGGCGACGAAGACAAACGACACGGAATCTGAAGAGGTATTATATTTAAGAAAAGAGTGTGAAACATTTAAAAAGGAAATTGAAATCTTGAACAGGGAACAAATATTCAGAAGCCGTGTATCTAGAAAAAAACTATAAATATTTTACCAACAGAGTTAGCTCGAATTTTTGAAACTCATGTTGCAAACTTTGAAAAAAAGAAGAAAGGATGGAGGTACTCTAACAAATTAAAAAATATTGTCTTACCATATATTAATTCGCACCCAACGCGTATTACTTTTAAGAAAATAATTTAAGATTGCCATACAAAAAACTTACTCGTTTTACAAAAAATTGGCCTTATGGACCTGGATTTCACAAGCAATTATTTAATGCTTTAAAGCTAAAAACACAGGTTTAACCAGAAATTGCTCAAAATTGCTTGATATGTTTAGATGAAATATCTTTGAAAACTCATATTTTTTTAATAAAAATAAGGGAGAAGTAATAGTGTTGGAAGATGATGAACAATGGCTGCAAACTATGCCATTGTTGTAATGGTAAGAGGTATCACTCACCGGTGTAAGCAGTTAGTTGGGTATCATTTCATAAATTCCGCTTGTCCAGCTAAGACATTAAAGACAATTATTTTCACATGTGTGTAGGAACGCATCGTCTGACTGTCCGCGTCCACGCAGCCTGCTTTGTTCCCTCTGCTTTTCAAATTTCTTTTGGTAGTATTTGCATGCCCTTTTTGTTTTATTGTTCGAATTATTTTTGTATAAGTATATCAACAAGAATGAAATTAGTTGCTGTTAATCTTTTCCACCGTGCGGACGTGAATTTGAATTGTATTCATACATGTAACTTAACTTTATTTTCATATTTATTTAATAAAAGAGATAATAAAATAAATAAAGGAAGTGTTATATTTTATTTAATGAATTACGGTTCTACATGTGTTAAACAATTGGTTGAAGCAAAGATGAAACCTAGGCTTGTAATTTCAGACCAAGATGGAAACTTTATTGGTCTAAATAGACTTATGCGCATTCCATTAGAAAAACATTTTTTCTATGTACAAAACACCAAAATATACTACATGTTTAATACTCCTCATCTTTTAAAATCTTAAAATTTATTTTATTAAATATGACATGGTTGCATATGGTAGCAAAAACGCATCTTGGAAAGATGTTGTTAGATTTTACTTACGAAACAAAGAATCTCGATTCAGAATGGCTCCAAAACTGATAGATGACCATATTTTCCCAAACAACTTCCAAAAGATTGGAGTTAGACTAGCTACTTAACAGTGGCGTGGCGTGGCGTGGATAGTTTCAAATGGTAAGTCGAACAAAAATTTAGTAGCGTACATTAGAAAGGTCTGCCTGAAATTGTATCGTATTTGGCCGTGTTTTTCTTATTCTTCATGTCATTAATATTTTAATGAACAATGAGCTTAAGGCATAATGAAAGTGCGTCTTCGAATAAAACCGTTTTTGACAGATATATATGCAATACCTTAAGGAAAATTTAAAGTAAACAAATAAAGGAAATTCACAAATGTTTAGTTTGTATAAATAAATATCAAAGTAAAATTAAAGAACAAAAAATAAATAAATTAAATATTTAAAAAATAACTGTAGATAACAGAGATTTATATTTCGATTGAAACCAGTATTCAAAAAATTCAGCGTTAAAAAAAACACTGAAAAATTTTGCTAAATTGGCCTTTCTCATTTGTATTCTGGAGCTATTCTTCGTCATTCCCTTTGACTTGAATTCTACCTCACTTTTTTCGTACTGAAAAATAACCCACAACCCACATGAAAAAATTACAGCTTTCAAATTTCAATCCCTCCCTTGATTCGATTGTCAATTTCAACAGTAAATTTCTTGTTCTATAAAATATTAAAGTAAAAATGGAAGTTATCTATGAGATTTTTTTTTGTTTGCTATTGCTTAAATAAATGATTGAGTTGTTCCTTTCGGTTTAAATTTACCTCGCTAGCTCTTGATTGACTTCACTTTTTTACAATTCTGCTCCGAAATTTTTACTTCTAAGGTTCGAACCTGAGATGATGAGCGAGATACTTACGAAATTCAACAAAACGATAAGCAAATGCAGACTGAAATGAATCCACACATTTATTTACATTTATTATTAGGATTCATGTTGCTCTTATTTTTGGCAAACATTGGTTGAAGTACATTTTTAAAATGTAACTCGGTAGGAATCGAGTTATATGGACACCACGCCATTGCTACTTAATCTATAAGTGCAACAGTTTCACGGGTATCTACACTTTAGCCAGTATATTTAGGTGCTATTGCTTCATCAGCTATTAACACTGCAGAAATAATTGAAAAAAATTGACAAATTATTTGATATTTTCAATTCATCACAATTTAAAGTCAAATCATCCAGAAAGCCATTTTTTGCAAAACAAGGAGCAAATAGTTTGAATGAAATAAATTTTTTTTTTAAATATTTCTTTTTTTGATAGGTCAATTAATGTAACAAAAAAATGAGATTTATAAACGGATGGCGACAGAATATAATTGCCTTGATGAATATATTTGAAGAATTAAAAGTAGAAGGTGTTAAGTTCCTTCTTACAAGAAACCCAAATCAAGATTGTTTAGAAAACACATTTGCTATGTTACGCAATCGAAAGAGGAAACAATAAGTTGCTGACGCCTTTTAAATTCACATGTGCATTCAAAAGGTCTTTTGTGGCAAAATACATGGAGGATATAACTACAGGAAACTGCGAGCCAACTTGAAACCGAATCCGAGTACAAAACAGTAGATTTTGCAAGCGATAATGCATTTTATATTATTGCCGGCTATATTTTGAAAATATACCGTCAAAAACGTAAAATGGAATTGAGTCACCAATATAGCGTTTCCTCCATATTTACAGATTTCAAAGAATATGAGGATGCAAAATTGATACGACCACCGCAAGATTTTTTTAATAAGTTAGAGAACCTTAAAGGAAAATTTATTTCTTATTTTCCAAATTTGTATTTTTAAAATAATTTTGAAATGAAAATTTTTGAGTTTTTTAAAAAATGAATTTGATTACAATTGCTTTACAAATAAAAAAACAAAGAATTTGTAATAAGCTTTTACATACGAGTGCCATATCCTAAAAAAATTAATACCACCATGAAAAAATCGAGCAACAAACAAAAATATCTGAGCGTAACACACATGTAATAATTATTTTGTATTATGTAAATATTTACATATGCTGTATTTAAGATAGATATATTATACAGTGCCGTTCGAAAAATTTTGGTCAAACCCTTTATTACCCTTTTCCGGCGCAGTTCTTGGAATTTATGAGAGGTTCGAGATTTTTTTGCACTAGGTAGCAAAATTTCGTTCAAAAAGTGCATACAAATCGATGTTTTTATGAAGAAGAGGTGCATTCAGCTCGTGATAGCAGTCCAAAGCGAACCGAAGTGGATAAGTGAAAAAAAAAATGGGAAAAATAAGTTCGGAGTGCAAAGCCAATATTTTGTGTCTGTCACGTTTTAATTTGACAACTCGTGAAATTTCCAAAAGATTGAATGTTGCTCAACAAACGGTGGCATGGATTTGAAAAAATATCGTGCGACCGGGACAACCAGCAGGAAAAATGGCTCAGGGAGGCCAAAAAGACGACCCCAGTGGAAGATCGTTTTTTGGTGCTGCAAAGCCGTCCACATCGGTTCAAAACTTCAGTGGATCTTAAAAACGATCTTTGTCGATCTACAGGAAAAGTTCTTTCGTCAAGCGCAGTGAGGAAAAGGCTCGTAAAAGCTGGACTTAGAGCACTCAAGCCAGTACTGAAGCCAGATTTTCCAATAAGAGTTAGAGAAAAACGATTGGCCTGGGCTCAGGAGCATCTTAACTGGACTCAAGACATGTGGAACAACGTTATCTTCTCCGACGAATCAAAGTTTAAGCTGCATGTTGGAGATGGGAGGATTCTTGGGCGAATCTGAATGCATCTTACGGATGCCCCCCAAAACTGAAGGTGTGATGGTCTGGGGATGCTTCTCTGGAGATGAAAAAGTAGAATGGTCTTTCTAGAATCGAAAGTTACTGCAGAAGTTTACCTACGGGTTCTGAAAATTGAGCCCTCTGCGCTGGAGTTTTTTGGTGACACTTGCAGATTCATTTTTCAACAGGATAATGCACCTTGCCATACAGCCAAAATTGTAAGTATGAACTTGTTTTTTTTTAACATTAAAGATTAATATCAGGCTTTTAAATAAGCTAGAACTTCTTTGACTAAAAATAATATTTGCATTTTTTTTTAGGTTAAAAAGTACTTCGAAGAAAATAATGTCGATGTATTAAGTTGGCCTCCCTACAGTCCAGATCTCAATCCAATTGAGAATATCTGGTCAATAATGAAACTCAAGGTTGCGAAGAAGCGTCCAGTGTTAATTGGAAACCTAAAAAAATTACTTATCCGGACCTTGAACACCATACCTGCATCCATATGGAAAAACCTATCTGAGTCAATGTCTCGCCGGTGTGCAGCTGTAATAAAAGCAAGAGGAGGTCCAACAAAGTACTAAACATTTTTCGAACGGCACTGTATATAACTTAAAATAACCTTTAATAAAAATGTTCCTAAAAAATGTATACAAGTTAACGACAATTTTGTTGATGCATGCAAATACCATATCAAGAGCATGCATGAGGTGTATGCATCCAGCCAGACGCATTGTCAGCGAATTGCTGCACGAACGAATTGAAACGAGAGATCACTTGTGGGACTGTGGGAACGACAAACCTGTGATGCGATGCAGCAGTGCAATCAACATGTCAGCAGTTTTTACCTATTTAAGTTAGGATTTTCATTACATTTTTGTTCAGTCTTTACCTAGGCAGAATCGCTGCCCATTTGCTTTTTAAACTCTTAATAAATAAAAATAAAAAAATATAAAAAAAAAAAACATTTAGTTTTTTTTTAAATGAAACAAGTGTAAAATTGTTTAATTGGCGCCCAACGTGTTTGGCCCGGGTAAATAAGTGCAAATAAGTTCGCGTATCTTAATCCGCTTAAGTCGGCCTAAAGCAGCTCGCCGCGGTGAAAATAAAAGCAAACAGTTCGCGTATTTTATCTCGTGTAAGTCGACCTAAATAGCTCGCCACAGTGAAAATAACGTGTGCACATATTAATCCTGGGACCAGAACCTTTTGGCTAAAATCTGTAGATCGACAGCCGACAACGAGGGAGAGTAAAGAAAGGCACCAAGGCACCCTCTACCAGCGTTGTTATGTGGTTACTTACCACCCTAACGTAAGCTAGAATAAGAATTATAAAAATTAAAGAAATTTTATTTGAATTAAAACTTACATTTATTATATATATATAAAGAAAATATTAATTTATTCATTAATTTGCAAAAACAATATTATATTATTTGAATTAAAATTTGCAATATTAATTAACGTAAAGAAAAATACAAAATTAATTTACTCACAAAAACTACGTAAACAAATTAGTTTGTAATAGAAGTGATAAAAAGAAAAAAAACAAGCTACTGCCCGTAAAGTTGAGGATCAGTAATTTTCATTATTAGAAGCATTCCGATATAATTTTTTTTTTTTTTTTGAAAATGCTAACCAGAAATCAAAAAGCCGTCGGGAGTAAACCTGGTGCAAGTGGTGATTTGGATAATCAACCAATCAATCCTGTTAATATTGAGCCGTCTCATAATTATGAACAAAATCAAAATGGAAGTGGTCCAACTGGGGATTCGAACGCGTCGTTCCAGTCCACCAGTAGCTTTCAGATTGGTACTGGGATACCCCAGGCCACCCCTGAATTAGAATTATTAATAACAAGTATAGTCACGCGGGTTGTTGAAGGGAAAACATGTAGGGTTATGTCTAATTCTCCACCAAACCCTGTTTCCCAGAACGTGGAAGCAATTACTACCCAAATGCGGGATAGGCTGACTCTCTCAGATTCAGACACCATTCCAGGAATAGTAAGAAGTATTAGAGATTTTTCCGGCGATCCAGGGGAGTTCAGCTCCTGGAGGAAAAGTGTTGAGAGGATAATTGGAATTTATGAGCAACTCAAGGGAACCCCTAAATATTTTGCAATACTGAACGTAATTAGAAACAAAATTACTGGCAATGCAGACATTGCTTTAGAGTCATTTAATACTCCTTTAGATTGGGATAGCATTTCCCAATGTCTTTCACTCCATTACGCGGATAAACGCGACTTGGGAACCTTGGAGTACCAGATGATGAAATTGGTACAGGGGGGAAAAACAGTCCAAGAATATTATAACACCATATATTCCCATCTTTCCTTAATTCTTAACAACATTTCATGTATGAACATAGGTCCAGAGCCTATGAAAGTGCTTACAGAAACTTATCGGAATAAAGCCCTAGACACGTTCATTAGGGGATTGAGAGGAGATCTACCAAGACTACTTGGTATTCGGGAACCAACTGATCTCCCTCATGCACTTAGCTTGTGCATGAAGTTAGAAAATCAAACCTATAGAACAAGCCAGGCACATACGTCTAATAGTTCAGCAAGGAAACCCAGTTATGAACCCCCAAGGAAATCAAATCCAAATTCCTTTAATCAATTTCGTTCCTTTCCACAACAAAATTCAGGAAATCACTTTAATGGTAACCATTCCCAGAACCTTTATAGACCTATTAACAATAATAATAATCCCACTTTTAATAAAATTCCAATAAAAAAAGAGCCTGTCACCCAAGGCCCGTCCGCACAGATAAGAAATATTCACTTGAGGAACCAGCAGCAATATGGTACAAATATTGCTCGCCCATCTAATAATTTTCAGCACCGCCCATCTAATAATTACCAGCACCGCCCGAACGATAACTATAACAGCCCACAACAAAATTTCCACATATCGGAAACTATAGAAAATCCTGATGTGTCATATACTCAGTATGAACAATACGTGGCAGATTCTGATAATCTTTACGAGCAATCCTTGGAGGAATATGCTCAAAATTTTCCCGATTCACCTGGTGAATCACAATGTCAAGATTACACTGACATCCATTTTTTAGGCTAAGCGATTCCTCGCTTCCCTATTTTGAATGCCGCACAGGGAGCGGGGATATACTAAAATTCCTCATTGATACAGGATCTAGTAAGAATTACATTAGACCTGACCTTGTCATAAAATCTATCGATAATGAACAAATTTTCTATGCAAAATCAATAGCTGGTGACGTAAAAGTCAGCCAGCATACTCTTATAAATTTATTTGACCTAAGGAACATACCACTTAAATTTTTCCTTTTACCATCCCTTAAAACGTTTCATGGAATATTAGGAAATGACAGCTTAAGACAACTCTCTGCAGTGATCTATACCAAGGAGAGCTTCATGTCAATCTGTAATAACTTCAAAATCAAAATTAAACAACTTAAAGTGCAATCTGTAAATTCGCTTGATATAACTTCTCTTTCAGAGAAATTCTCAAATGTAACATCTTCACAGAAAAATTTACTATGCCCTATTCTTCAAAATAATTTGAGTTTATTTGCGGATCCCGATGAAAAATTGACATACACCACTAAAATAGTCGCAGAAATTCGAACGTCTACCAAAGAGCCCGTTTATAGTGGACATTATCCATTCCCTATGTCCCTTAAAGGGGAAGTAGAGAAGCAAGTCCAAAAATTGCTTGACGATGGCATCATTAGACCTTCACGGTCTCCATACAATTCACCAGTATGGATTGTGCCAAAGAAACCAGATTCCACTGGGGCCAAACAACACCGAATGGTAATAGACTATAGGAAATTAAATACAGTCACTATCGCAGATAGATATCCTATACCGGATATTAATATGGTCATTTCACAATTAGGGCAAAATACTTTCTTTTCGGTCCTCGATTTAAAGAGTGGATTCCACCAAATCCCCTTAAAGGAGGCAGATATCGAGAAAACATCATTCTCGATTAATAATGGAAAATACGAGTTCGTACGGTTGCCGTTCGGCCTTAAGAACGCTCCGGCAATATTCCAGAGAACTCTCGATGACATACTTCACGAACATATTGGAAAGTTTTGTCAGGTATATATAGATGATATAATTATCTATAGTAAAAATGAAAACGAGCATGCAGAGCATATAAAAACAATTTTTAACACCCTAAATAGAGCGCATATGAAAGTACATTTGGATAAATGTAAGTTCTTTCAACGCGAAGTAGAATTCTTAGGATTTGTTATTTCAGCAGGAGGTATTAAAACAAATCCAGATAAAATAAAAGCGATCTTGGATTTCCCTATGCCGGGAACTCTTAAACAACTATGATCTTTTCTTGGTCTTTCAGGGTATTATAGACGCTTTGTTAATGACTATGCAAAGCTTGCTAAACCCCTGACAGCCCTCTTAAGGGGGGAGGAAGGACGAGTTTCAAAAACCAAATCGTCCAAGCTACCCGTTCAACTTAACGAAGAAGCTATCGATGCTTTCTACAAACTTAAAAGTTCCCTTGTTTCCCAAGACATAATCTTGGCATACCCGGATTTTTCAGAGCCTTTTGATCTAACTACGGATGCCTCGAATTTCGCACTCGGAGCCGTACTTGAACAAAAAGGCAAACCTATAACCTTTATTTCAAGAACACTATCCAAAACAGAAGAACATTTTGCTACCAGTGAGAAAGAATTACTAGCTATTATATGGGCTCTAAGTTCCCTTAGAGCATACTTATATGGCACAGCAAAAGTACGTATTTTCACAGACCACCAGCCTCTTACCTTTGCTCTTAGCAATAAGAATGGTAACACTAAAATGAAAAGGTGGAAGGCTAGGCTGGAAGAGTACAATTACGAGCTTAAGTACAAACCTGGGAAAACTAATGTGGTGGCAGATGCTTTGTCTAGAGCACCTACTCATCCTGATGTTAATTCCTTAACCGTATCTCAACATAGCGACGAGAGTTCTGGCCAAGGTCTTATTAAATTCGTGGATGCACCCATAAACGGATTTAAAAACCAAATCTTACTGTCAATAGGCAACACTCCTTCATATGAATTCAAAATTATTTTTCCTACCTATCACCGGCATATAGTAGTAGAAGTAAATTACGATCAAGAAAGAATAGTCCAAATTCTAAAGAAATATCTCAATCCAAGTGTCACAAATGTAATTAAAACAGAAGAAAACATATTAGGATTAATACAGGAAATATACCCAACACACTTTAGGCAATACAAAACGCGTTTCTCTAGGAATATGGTTACAGACCTCATAGATGAGAACGAACAGGAGGACAAGATAATAAAAGAACATAACCGTGCTCATAGGAATGCACGCGAGAATAGAATGCAAATTTCCAAGAACTTCTTTTTCCCTTATATGAAAAACAAAACAGATAGAATTGCTAAATCTTGCAAAATTTGCAAGGAAAATAAGTACGAAAGACACCCTTGTAAGCCTGAGTTACAACCGACTCCCATTCCAGAATTCCCTGGACAAATAATTCACATAGATATATATTTCACAGACAAAAAGGTAATTCTAACAGCCATTGATAAATTTTCTAAGTATGCCCTCGCAAGAATAATTAGATCAAGATCCGCAGAGGACATTAAAGAGCCTCTCAGAGGATTAATACTTGCATTCGGTGTCCCACAGACAGTGATCATGGACAACGAAAAAGCTTTGGGGTCAAGTTCTATAACCTTTATGCTAGAAAATATGTTTGGTATAAAAGTTTTTAAAGCACCTCCCTATACCAGCCGTGTGAATGGACAGATTGAAAGGTTCCATTCAACCCTTTCTGAATTGATCCGATGTCTCAAAACAGACAACATTCACTCTACCTTTTCTGAATTACTAGATAGAAGCATTTATGAATATAATAGATCTCTTCACTCTACAGTCAATAAAAAACCCGTCGATATATTTTTTGGTAGGCGATTGCTTAATAATGCTGAAGACCTTGAGAACTCGAGACGAGAAACTGTTCAAGCGATTAAAAAGAAACAAAGAGCTGATTTAAGTTACCATAATAAAGGAAAACAACCTTTAAGAATCTATCGTGTAGGAGATATTATTTACGTCAAAACTAATAAAAGAGTAGGAAATAAGTTAGATCCTAGGTATAGAAAAGAAATAGTAACCGAAAACCATAATTCCACAGTTAAAACGAAATCAGGCAAAGTTGTTCATAAGAGTCTGATCAAAAATTAACTTTTATTCCAACAGGGCACTAATCACCCTATGCGGTGCGGAAGTTCAAATACTAGATTATTCCAGCTCTCAGCTGATAAAAATAAACACGGGAACTGCAAAAGTACAGAATGGTACTTTCAAAATCGTTCATATAATAGCATTGGAAGAATATGGCGACCTAATTATAAGATTGGAAGAAATGCTAAAAACAAATCCAAATCACTCCTTTTATCCAATTTTACAATTTGAAATTCAAAGAATAAAGAGTCATTTACAAAAGCTCCAATTAAAAACAAAAGACAAACGGTCCTTGAATTTTATTGGCAGTGCTTGGAAATGGATAGCGGGAAATCCCGATCACCATGACCATGAGATAATTAAGAATAAAATTAATAATGTACTAAAGAACAATAACAAACAGGCTGTCATCAATAGAATCACAATAAGTAAAATTAATGAAATAACCAATATGACAAATAGAATTTTTAAAATTGTTAATGAAAAAAGTCAAGACAAAGAAATCTGGGAAATAAAGTATAAACTTGAAATTATTAAGGAGGAAATTGTGAATGTCGCCTATGCTATTCATTGGGCTAAGGCAAATATTATCAATTCTTACATTTTAACCAGTTCCGAAATTAAACTAGCTGAACAAGTCCTTAAAAACATTCCCTTTTTGAACATAGATGAGGCATTCGAATTTGCTAATGTAAGAATTGCCTCTGACAGAAAAAATATTATTTATATAATTAGTTTACCGACCACAAGCCCAACCATATGTAACTCTTTTTTACTTAAACCGGTGAAAATTGGAAATAAAATCAATAAAATCCCGCATATCAATGTTTTAGAATGTAATGATAAACTGTATGGAATTATAAACGAATGTAAATCTTTTAATAAACATACTATTTGTAGTTCTAACAATATAATAGATATAAGTAACACAACATGCACCCCCAAGCTACTCAGGAGTCAAATGTCGTCATGCGCATTAATTAATAACCAACACGTCCCATCAGTCGAGGAAATATCACCAGATGTCCTGTTCCTGAACCAGTTTAATGGTCCTCTCAAAGTCAACAACGAATTAATCACGTTAAATGGTACCTACCTGATAAAGCATGTCAACTCCCCAATCGAAGTAAATAATAAGCTGTATGAAACCATGGAGATCACGAAGCACCAACCGTTGCCCGCTATTCTACAACCTAAGTCGAAAAATGCAACCCTGGAAGAGAAACTATCTCTCGAGATGATGAAGGAATTGAGCATTAACGGTACTTCGCAGATAGGCTTATTAACCACAAAAAACAACATCAATTTCGCTACCAACATCGGACTTACCATAATAATATTCATCTTGTTCGGTACTTACCTCATATGCAGATTCATACAAAGGAAAGAGCTAAGAAATAGCGAACCGCATCAAGTTCCTAAAAACGTAGCATCCACTGTTACCTTGGGCCTGGAAGATATTTCTCATCTTTTGAGACCAGCTACGTCGAACGCGGACGTTCGATCTTAAGGCGGGAGGAGTTAACGACAATTTTGTTGATGCATGCAAATACCATATCAAGAGCATGCATGAGGTGTATGCATCCAGCCAGACGCATTGTCAGCGAATTGCTGCACGAACGAATTGAAACGAGAGATCACTTGTGGGACTGTGGGAACGACAAACCTGTGATGCGATGCAGCAGTGCAATCAACATGTCAGCAGTTTTTACCTATTTAAGTTAGGATTTTCATTACATTTTTGTTCAGTCTTTACCTAGGCAGAATCGCTGCCCATTTGCTTTTTAAACTCTTAATAAATAAAAATAAAAAAATATAAAAAAAAAAAACATTTAGTTTTTTTTTAAATGAAACAAGTGTAAAATTGTTTAATTTACATATTTACGCTTTTTTGTTGCACCTTTTGCCACAACCCCACAACCTCTTTCTCTTTTCTACCATTACACATCTTATTTTCATCTATTTCTCGTATCTGTGTGACATTAAAATACGATCTGCTAAGAAACACGTGCAGTGTACCTACTCATTTTCAAATACTCTGGGTCAGACAACATTACTTTAGTATTCATATTGATTTTATTTAGGATAGATCACAGTATTTTTTCGCAGGTCTTGGATGCAGGTAGCAGGTTCATTACGTTGGATTAGTGCTGATTTTTTGTATTCTTTTGTACCTATAGTTTTGCTTGGAGTATTTTCATCCATAATGGTGATTAGAATAGAAAAAAAATATCTTAATTAGCTATTAGGATACCTACATTAAATCAGTTAGTTCCACTCAACCAAGCATTCGTATAGGTCTAGATTCCCCACCAGTGGTAAGGAATCTCTAAAGCTCTTATAATATTAATAAAGATTGTGTTAATGAAAGGTTGCATACTTAATAAGAAGAAATCAATAAGGGATTGTGTTAATGAAAAGTTGCGTTATAAATAAGAGGAAATTATTAAAAGATTGTATTAAATAAAAAGTTATCATGCATCGGAAAATAATAAAAATAAAAAGGATGTGTTATTATTTAAAACTCTCAGTGGTCGAGAGTAAGAGTGTACAAGAATGTACAGTATAAGCAACGAAGAAAAATATAATGCTGACCAGCACACGAGCGGCATACCTGGCCTGAACTGGGGTCGACGACAGCCGGCTGCAATGACAACCGAAACTCTTACGCTGCGACAAGTGGTTATTATTTAAGTATCAATAGGCAGTTTTTAATAGTAATTAATTTGTATAAATAGAGACGTAATAAATATATTAGATTCAGTTCTTTATAAAAGAACTCAAGACAACAAGTGTTTTTTTCATTCAGGTGCCCCCACCCGTGGTAAGGAGCACATTACAAAATAATTGTTGTTACGTCCAAATTGCAAGAATATAAATATCCCCCCACCAGCGGTAAGGTAATTGTTTAACTGCCTTTGAACAAAGAGAAATCTATTTTTTCCCCTAACGCGGGGAGAATAGATATAACTACATGTTTATACGTAGATATGCATTAGTGGTATTTAGCGCAAGGTGTGACATAGCGCGCATTATGGATCGGGTAAGGAAAAAAAAACCGTAAGCGAGTGGAGTCTATTTCGGCCAGTTTTCTATAAAATGGAATCAGAAAGCAAATTATTTAAAAAAAATACGAATATATTGTCGTTTTTTAATTGAAATTAATCGATTATTGAATAACGTAATAAGTTATTTTTTGTCTCAAAATTTTGGAAAAATAATTGAATTCCAAAATGTTACCTAGTTAATCAAAAACCTAAGAAGAAATTATCTTGAATAGCAAGATGATAATATACCTACCTCTATTCCAAAGCTGATCAACAAAAATATATAAAATATTTGCTATTCTTTTTGAACATAAAGGAATGCTAGTAACCTAAATTAAGAAACGAGTTTCTTGTCTATTATTTTGGCCTGAAGTCATATTTTCTAATGTCGCAAGAGTTATGTTTATTTCCAAACCTCAAATGATTATAGTATAATTAAAAACAATGTTGAAATCATGTAAGATATTTTTAATTGCAGCTTCAGATAATAAAATCCGAAGATGCTAACATAAACAATGAGAATCCGGTGACCGAAATAAAAATGTTGAATCATGATTTTCAAAACAGAAGATTGTATTCAAAGACAATCAATTATTTAAGTTTCAGTTTAAGAAATACAACTGCCGAATACAGTTGAGAGTATTTTTAAATAGATTTTAAGATCTTTATTATGAATAAAGTTTTTTTAAAAAAATAAAACAAGGAAAGTGTTATTTAATTAACGCAGCATCCGAGGATTCTTGAAGGCGATTACATCAACGAGCAGGCTTGTATCCCGATCAGGTTCAACCAACCTACGTGTGCCTCTCCGAGTCCTTTAGATTGACTTAGTTTTAACTATACAGAATAAGTGTCTAATGTAATAACTTTTGTGAAATAAAAATATTTTTTTTTAATAAATTGTGACACAATTGTTAACTCAGTGCACTACAAGTTAAAAATATTTTAAAATAAAACATTTTAAAGCAGGTTGAAAAGATAATCACAAAGCATCACATTATAAGGTTTTTTTTTTTAAATACAAATGTAGGGCACAGTGGGTTACCAAATTAATG
Source organism: Platycheirus rosarum (assembly GCA_963971375.1). NCBI lineage: Eukaryota > Metazoa > Arthropoda > Insecta > Diptera > Syrphidae > Platycheirus > Platycheirus rosarum. Next base: position 116,302,310 of record OZ020509.1, on the reverse strand, counting down.
AAGACAGTCACATTTTTTTAATATTTTTTTTCTTCGGGCGCCCTTGGCTGCACTTTTAAGTGGTATTAAGTGTTTCTGAAATATATTTTAATGTTCGGAGTACTTCTATAAATCGCCCAGTTCTTCACACGTGTAACAATGAAATACTTAAATAATTTTTTTTAACAGTTATTTTGTGGTTTTGTGAAATAATTATTAACTGCAAGTAAGTATTATTATACTGTTATTAAAACTAAAGCAATTTAGAGCAGATTTAAGAACAAAATTAATTTATATTTATTTTGACAGCTTTCACTATGTCTCCGAGAAAAAAATCTGAGGTTAAAACCCTTCTCCTACACACTACTCATTCTCAGAGGAAGATAGCAGACCTGGCAAGCGTATCTATGTCTGCTGTCAATAAAATACCAGACCAGAACCAGCCACTTTCGCCCAAAATAAAAGGCAAATGTGGCAGAAAACGGATCACAAGACCATGGTGCAGCCGTTGTGAGAGCTGTATTAAAGAGTATAGTTGATCCAATTCCCTAACATCGCAATTTCACAGATCTTGAATCTGAGAATAAAATAGACAGTCTAGAAAGTTTACAAGACTCTGACAATGGTGAGATAGACCCCAATCGAAATAATAGAATTAGCTTTCTTCAGTTGAGAACACTTGGGCGCATAGAATCAGAGAGACAAAATCGGAAGCGGAGCGAGTCCTCTAATTCTGATGTTCTACCCACCTATATACCAATGAGATCCAGGACATATAAAGAACAAGTCGAAAGGTCATTAAATAGATACCATACCCGGAATAACTCCTTGAGATCACGAAGAGATTCATCTTCTATTCCGATCAATTACAATGTTAGAAAGCTTCGTGGATTAAGAAAAAGTAGGGATACCCTGGCAAAAAGAATTCAGATTCAGATGGTTCGATAGGAAAATTCGGGATATCTGTTTGCAAAACAGAAAATAGTGCTGTAGTATTAACTCAGATAGTACAGGAATCTGGAATATCTGTTTCAACGAGAACTGTTCAGCGAAGGTTGGCAGAGGAAGGCCTGACAGGTCATCGTCCAGTTAAAAAGCCGCGGTTGACTGAGACGATGAAGAAGAAACGGCTTTCTTGGGTTCGTGAGTACCGCCTGAAGACTATTGAAGACTGGGACAGTCAATTTTATTTTATGTTATATAAATCCACATTTATAATTATTATAAATAGTTTTCTTTTTTTTAGGTGTGTTTATCAAACGAGTCAACACTTTGTCAGGCGCGCCCAGGGGAGAAATGTCACCCAGATTGTGTAAGAAGTTTAAACTTTAATTATGTAAATATTAAAAACGAAACACCCTGTATCTCTAAATGTGACAATTTATGTACTCGCACTTTTATATTTAATGTAGTGTTATTCATTATTTTGTTAAACATGTATTAAGTTATCGTTCGATGTTACAGTTTATGTCTTACAGTTCTTTATGTATGTATGTAATGTACACGCTCGATCATTTACATGTCAGAACATTTTGTCTAATTCTAGTTAGTTGCAATAAAGCTGTTAACATTAAAGTACCTATCTGGTCATTTGTTTTATTTTGTCGCCTTCTACTCCGTGCCCCTTACAGCCTCAGAAGTGGGATAGAAGTACAGTCACTTAATTTTTGTATACTAAGTCTTTTTTAAGTTTAATACGCTTTATGAATTTTGAGAAGTTACATTAAGAATCATTGTTACGAAACTTATGCAAAATAGTATTACCAGATTTTTGATTAAGAATACAAATTAAGTACTACAAAATGACCACACGGGCTTCACGTTTTATTGAAATTGCAACTGTGCAGCAACTCAAAGACAAGCTAGCCGAAATTGGGCTGGCAACAACTGGACTTAAATCAGCGTTGAAAATTCGCCTAGAACAAGGGCTCGAGCATCTTGATATAACTCAAATCGAAGAACTTTTTCCACCCGGTGAAGTCGATGACAACGAGGAATCTGAAGAATCTTGCCAGCTTGAAGAGGAAAACAGATTGGTGTTGCAGCAACTGGACAGTTTAAGGCAGATAGTTTCAAGAAAAGAGGAGATTCGTTTGCTTCAACAGAAACTAGCTGAATTGAACCAACCTGGTGAGATTAATCACTCATTTTTTTCGTTTAGAGATTTTGAGGAGTCCCTCCAAACATTTTCTGGAGATGATAATTTTCCTGTCACGAGATGGATTAAATCTATTGAAGAATCCCAGCAGATCTACAAATTTGATGACTCCAAATGTTTTATATATGCTCAACGTTTGCTTAAGGGAACTGCTAAGCTCTTTTTAAGATCTATTTCATGCACCTCGTGGAGTGAACTTAAGAAAGCTCTTATCAGCGAATTCCAACAACATGTAACAGCATCAGACGTCCACCACACCTTACGAAATCGTCGAAAACGCAAAGACGAGAACATTCAACAATATGTGCTTATCATGCAAGAGATAGCAAGCTCAGCTGACATCGAGGAGCAAGATATAATGAACTACATAATTAAAGGTATACCAGATATGATGTCTAACAAACAGGTTTTACTTACAGCGAACAATATTGCGGACCTAAAAAGAATCTTGAGAAAATATGAACAAATCAACACGTCAGAACCGCCACCATCATCATCTGGATTTAAAACTATGACGAATTTATCCAAACCAGTGCCTAATGTAAGTTCAAGAAGCAGCATAAAATGCTTTAATTGCAATGACGTCGGACATGTTATCAGTAAGTGTCCAAAGCCTCGCAGAGAGAAAGGTTCGTGTTTTCGATGTGGTCAAATGGGGCATGTCATAAAAAATTGCCCACAATCAGCCGTGTGTGTATTGGAAGATTATGACACTGTCAATCATCAACCTCCGACTCATTTTTTGGACGATTTTCATGGAATCTTTGAACACACATTACTCAGCGACGAGTCGGAATACATAAACACTAAATTAGAAGCCAAGACAATGATTGACACGGGGAGCCCAATCAGCTTTGTCCAACATAAATATATACCACCATATTTGATGACACCGATCGACTCTCTATCCAAAAGCTACGTGGGAATTAACAACAGCAGATTAGTTATTTATGGTAAGGTTATTTGCAATGTTAAGATTAATGATTTAAGTTTTAATAATTTATGCTTGCATGTCGTCAAAAACGACACAATGAAAAACTCAATTATTTTAGGAAGAGATTTTTTACAAAAAAGTAATTTAAAACTTATGTTGAAAGATAAACCTTTAATTTTATGTGAAAATGATAGTTCTAAAGAGTGCGATTTTAATGAGGACATATTGAATATTGATACGTTTGATGAAAGTGAAGATAAAATTACTTTAAACATTAATGAACAATTAAGCCTAGATGAAAAAAATAAGATTAGAAATTTAGTTTTTGGAAAAGCTTCTGTTACTTATACTTCAGATGAAATTGATGAAAATGAGATTAAAATGCAAATCAAATTAAATGATTCAAACTGTGTTTTTAACTGTGCGCCTAGAAGATTACCACACATTCATAAATTAGAGCTTCAAAAAATTTTAGATGAGCTTTTGGAAAAGAAAATTATTCGCGAAAGTAACTCGCCGTATGCTTCGCCAATAGTTTTGGCTAAAAAGAAAACGGGTGAGATACGTTTATGTATTGATTTCAGACAGCTAAACAAAGCTACTTTAAAAAACAATTTTCCAATTCCTTTAATTGAGGATATGTTAGATGGTTTGAGAGGAAAACAGTTTTTTTCCTTGCTGGACTTGAAAAGTGGTTTTCAGCATGTTAAAATGTCTGACGAATCTATAAAGTATACTTCCTTTGTGATTCCTCTGGGTCAATATGAATATCTTGTTGTTCCATGTGGACTTAAAAACGGACCTGCTGTTTTCCAGAAATTTATTGAACAGAAATTCAAAAGTCTTATACGTTCTGGAAAATTGCGAATATATTTTGACGATTTATTGATTGCGACGGAGTCTAAGGAGGAACATTTTCAGATTTTGCATGATGTCTTTTCAATAGCAAGTCGGAACAATTTAGAATTCCGTTTCGATAAATGTATGTTTATGCACGAATCAATAACTTATTTAGGCTATGAGGTTTCAATTCACGGTATAAGGCCGAATGCGGAAGGCAAGCGTGCTGTAATGGAATATCCAGCACCTACAAGCAGTAAGAACTTACATTCGTTTTTAGGGCTTTGCTCTTATTTCAGAAAATTTATACAAGATTTTTCCATTCTTGCCAAACCCTTATATGACATTTTGAAAAAAGACGCGAAATTTACGTTTGGAACAGAAGAACGTCTTAGTTTTGAAACTTTAAAAGAAAAACTTATTGATGCACCAGTCTTAAGTATTTACAATCCTAGGGCAGAAACAGAAATTCACTGTGATGCGAGCAGCCTTGGTTTCGGCGCTGTATTGCTTCAACGCCAAGAAGACAAACTCTATCATCCCATATTATTTTTTTCTAAGCGTGCCACTGTTCAAGAGTCTAAATACCACTCATATGAGTTGGAAACCTTAGCAATAATTTATGCTTTAAGACGTTTTAATATATATCTGATTGGCATAAAATTCAAAATTGTCACAGATTGTAGGTCACTTACCTTAACACTTAAAAAAAAACTTTTGAACCCTAGAATCTCGCGTTGGGCTTTGGAGCTTCAAGAATACGATTATATAATCGAGCACAGGGATGGTAAGAAGATGTGTCATGTTGATGCTCTCAGTAGGGCCCATAACGTTTTGATGATCAATGAAGCAGAATCTTTTGAGCATGCATTAGCTGCATCGCAGCAAAAGGATAAAACCATTAGGCGACTGGTTAAAATGCTTGAAGAAAGGGAAAGTTCATCTTATGAACTAATTAATGGACTCGTTTATCGAAAAATTAATCAGAAAGTCTTTTTCTATGTTCCAACGCAAATGGAGAGAAACGTAATTCAAACCCATCATGATGCCTTATGCCATGTAGGAGTTGAAAAATGCTACGATTTCTTGAAAAAGACTTATTGGTTTCCTTTTATGAAATCTAAAATTAAGAATTATATAAGTGGTTGCCTCAAGTGCATCCATTTCTCTCCACCAGTAGGCAAAAAGGAAGGTGTTTTACACAGCATTCCAAAAGGTGACAAGCCTTTTGACACAATCCATATCGACCATTATGGTCCATTACCTTCTTCTGCACGCAACTCAAAAAAACATGTATTTTTAATTGTAGATGGATTTTCAAAATTTTCAAAATTATATGCAGTTAAAACAACTAGCACTAGAGAGGTAATAAAATGTTTAGAATCCTATTTCTTTCACTATAGTAAGCCATTGCGCATTGTGTCAGACCGTGGAAGCTGTTTTACTTCTGAAGAATTTTCAGATTTTTGTAAAAATAATTGCGTGCAACACATTAAGATAGCTACTAGTTCTCCACAGTCCAACGGTCAGGCAGAACGTATTAACAGGAGTTTAACTCCAATGTTATCTAAAGAAAGCGAATTGGATCCAGGTGGTTGGACAAGCCATTTAAGCAAAGTAGAATTCGCTCTTAACAATTTTGAGAACAAAAGTACAGGTTTTACTCCAAGTACTTTGCTTTTTGGAATCCGACAGAGGGGTAATATAAACGACAAGATTCGTGAATATCTTGAAAAATATGTATGTTCAGAAGAAAGTAGAAACTTAGATTCAGTCAGACAACAAGCTGTTGAAAGAAATATTCGTAGCCAGGAAGCAAATAAAGTTTATTTTGACAAACACCACAAAAAGCCATATCAATATAAAGTAGGAGATTTCGTCATGATAAAAAACGTTATTAATACACCTGGCGTGAACAAAAAACTATTGGCTAAGTATAAAGGGCCATTTAAAATAATAAAAGCTCTTCCAAATGACAGATACCTAATTAAGGACTTAGACAATTTACAGATTTCAAGAACACAGTATGAGGGAGTTGCATCTCCTGAAAATATGAAGCCATACACAATATTCCAATGAATACATTTTACGTATCAATGTGCAGTATGTTTTTATTTTTATTTTTTATTCGCAAAAGTTGTGTATTGAAATGAACAAAAGTTATAATGTATGTACCTATATATGTAATTATAAAATCGTTGTTTAATGCAAAGTATAAGTTATACTATTCGAATTTATGTATATATCATTTAACAACAAAATATGATTCAAAATTCCTAAATTTAAGATATTTTCTAATTGTATCTATGATTTGAATGAACTCAAAAGTATATTATTTTACCAATCGAAGGTAATTTGTTTTTTAAAGATGGGTGGAGTTGTAAGAAGTTTAAACTTTAATTATGTAAATATTAAAAACGAAACACCCTGTATCTCTAAATGTGACAATTTATGTACTCGCACTTTTATATTTAATGTAGTGTTATTCATTATTTTGTTAAACATGTATTAAGTTATCGTTCGATGTTACAGTTTATGTCTTACAGTTCTTTATGTATGTATGTAATGTACACGCTCGATCATTTACATGTCAGAACATTTTGTCTAATTCTAGTTAGTTGCAATAAAGCTGTTAACATTAAAGTACCTATCTGGTCATTTGTTTTATTTTGTCGCCTTCTACTCCGTGCCCCTTACAATTGCATAGTGGAACGTGTTAAACATCCTGTTAAAATAATGGTATGGTCTGTCATAAGCGCTAAAGGGGTTGGGCCCCTCTATATTGTCCAGGGAACCATGAGCCAATACAACAGACAACAGACCAATACAAGCAAGTCCTAGAAACTCGCCTGTTGCCTCAACTCCAGGAATGGTTTCTAAATGGGAAGGAATTCATGTTAATGCATGATTCAGCACCATGCCATAAAGCGAGGGGTATATGAACCCCATAGAAAATTTAGAAAACGTGTTCAAATGTAGGACGACCTCAACCAACTTGGAGTGCGAAACTGGAGGCAGCTAGCCAAAGACCGAGCTGTCTGGAGAGGCATGTTGGTTGAGGCCCAGGTTCGCCCCGAACTGTAGCGCCCCCTAAGTAAGTAAGTAAGGTATATTTGATTTGGTTGGTTTCATTTCTATATTCTCGAAGCCAACTTGATGTTCGAGTAAAGTGCATTATTGTTTGTTTCTTGATGAATGCAATTAAAAAGATGTACGATATTCAAAGGTAAAATTTTGATTATTTGAAAAAATCAGTTTATAAATTGTAAAAGGACGTACCTATGTACATGTTCTTATTAATTCCTTATTCCCAAATTTACAAGTTTCCATTTAACAATTACCATATTGTTTAACCATTTAATTTTTTTCCATTTTTACTGCGATTATAGGTACTAGGTATAATATGCGTTGTGCATTCATTTAGATAAAAAGATAATGAGATAATAATTCAAAATGACATTAAGATAATTAACAAATTTATTTGAGTTTGTGGCAAAGTTCTGTCTGTCTGAATGCATGTATTTAAAACTACCGCCTGAACGGTTGGGCTAAAATCATCTTCAAATTTAGAACATAAGATTATCTTGAAATTCCACATAAGACTTTTTTTGTAGCTCAAAAATTAACGGTAGCTGGCATGTATGAGCTCGGTAATGGTACAGTTTAGGAGACTCACCTCCGATCACATTGTATTTGATATATGTTCTACACTTCGTTATTCTGAACAAGAATATAAGTATATATGTTGGGCTCGGAAACGTCATAGTGTTTTATATTTGAAAAAAAACATGAAAATTTAGTTTTCAAAGGGAAGAATCAATTTTTTGACAAAATATAGTGAGTATTATTTGTGCAATGTGCAATAATGCCAAGTTTGGGTTATTGTGCCTTCGAATATGACCATAAGAATAGTATGGGCCATGCTGATGTCATCATATTCCCAGCACCCACGCCGCGCCGTTGATGAAGGAGAAGCCAAGCAGAAGCCGAAGAGAAGCTGAAAGTATCTCAACGATTCAATCGACCTACGTACGTGAAGAAGTATAGTTTAGTATTAAGAAGATATACTCACTACTCAGTTATAATAAGTTTTAAGTTTTTAAATAAAGTTCATTAAAACGCAAATAAAAGTGTTAAGACTTTAATTGGGGGCTCAACCGGGATTGTTCAAACTTAAATAGTAGAACAAAAAAGTATACTTATTTGAACATTCCGTCATAAATTAAAAAACGAGTATCCTTAGGCCGCTTCCTCACTTGTCGGTGCGGTATCGTATCTCTCGGTTTTCCTCGGTACACATTCGGTACCGATATTTCACTGAATACATACATTTTAATGAACACCTACTGATTTGGGCGGTATGTGCGGAATCGGTACGGTAAGAAAACGGTGAACCGATTGTCGGTATAGAGTATGTTTTGTATAAACAAAAATATAAGAAAATATTTGTTGATACAAAATAATAATTTTTGACAGAAAATGAGATCCGCTTCGAATTTAAAGTTTTGAATAATTCTGTACTGAAAGCTTACCCACAAGTCAGGAGATGAACATGAGATCGGTTTGCATTCGGTAAAGCTATAAATACCGATTACCGATACCGCACCGACAAATGAGGGAGCGGCCTTACTAAAAAGGAGAACGTGAACAACAAAGTAACAAAGACGAAAAAATATCAATGTGGGATTCCAAGGTACACATTAGAATTTATAAAATATAGTGAGAATTAGGTATAAATAGTGAAGTTAATTTTATTTTAAGTTTGAGATCCAATCTGGATCAATTGATAAACAAATTTAAATCTTTAAAAATAGCAGTATGTTATTGATTTAGAATTCGAAATTACTCAATTGCGTTCAGCTCGGAGAAATCTAACTGTTAATGAGGTAACTAAGTACAAAATTCAGGAAATTATTGAAACAATCGGTTGCACTGAAAGTTTAGATATTATAAAATCTTTGCCAGAATTTACTGGAAATTCATCTGCTTATGTTAGTTGGCGTGAAGCCGCAAATAATACAATATTTCTGTACGAAAAAGGAAGTAGAAAATACTTCGCGGTTACAGACCAGAATATGCTAAACCTTCTACGCCCTTATACGTTTATCCACAAAGACCATTATTTAAAAGCGAAAGGGTGTGTTCAGAACAGTGCACAGCCGCCTATGAAAACTTAACGCATAAATAATCTAAATGAAAACGGAAGAGTTTTTTTTTTTAGAGGATCGGGTGGGTTACCCCACATTAGAAGAAAATTAAAAAAATAAAGATATAAGAATATTGGTTGTCACCGGAGCAATAATTTTAGTAGTATTCCTACTCATTCCTTGGAGGAAAAGAATTATTCCATGTGTCACCTGGAAAAGAAAAATCACCACCGAGGAAGCATCATTGGACGAGGAAAATATTGAACCAAAATCATCGAACAGTAGCACAAGTTACCCTATACCAAGTGTTACCACCGCACCATGACATTTATTAATTAAAGTAAATGTACTTATATTTATTTCCATCCATACTTAACTTTAAAAGTTATCAGTTTATGTTTATCAAAAATATAATTTTCAATTTAATTAATATTAAGAACACCCTGTATTCATGTAAGCTTTGACAAGAAAATTTATAACTGAATTGAATGATCTATGTTAAACATAAAAAAAGAAAAAAGAAATGTAATCCTTATTTATGTATATACAATAAACATTATACATACTTGACATTAAGAACTTTGTTGAGGAAAAGAGGTGAGAATAGTCATTTGGTTGCGAGCGAGTTCACATCACAAAATATTTTAAAGCGACGCAAATGTATACACATATACATATTATATTAAGTATCAAATAACACGTAATGCATAATACTTTTTAATAAAATTAATTAAGTTTCGCTGTTAAAATTTGTGTATTAATTTCTTGTTGTAAGATTTCAACACCAAGAATAAGAACATTAGGGGTAGAAGACCTTAATCAACACCTTAAACCAATATTACCGAACGAGGGCGTTTGATTATAAAGGGTGGAGGAGTTATCGCGAAATTATGTAGGGAAAATGATTTATGATCATTTCCACAATTATTCCATCACGTAACAACGGGTGTAAGGTGAGAACATCTCAATAACAGCAGTGACACATGCACTGGGGTTACGTTCGTTTTAATGTTACTTTTTTATTAAAAAGTTATTTTAAGACGAACAATTGAATAAAGAGCTTCTCTATAGGCTTTCGCGGTTGTTCGTCATAATTAGAAAAAAAAAAACAGTTTGTTCCCAACAACTTGCACCTCAACAACAACAACAACAACAACAACAACAACAACAACAACAACAACAACAACAACAACAACAACAACAACAACAACAACAACAACAACAACAACAGCAACAACAACAACAACAACAACAACAACAACAAACAACAACACCAAGGGATGCAACAACTTTCTATGCCCCGCTACAACCTGCGTAGCCAGGCTAGAGGCTAAATCTAACTTCTAATCTCTAACATCAGTTTCCCGGTACTGAGTACAAAAATTGCACTCAGAATTTTTAATTATGCGGTAAAATCCGAAAACCATTTCTAATTATAGAGGATCTCACCTCTATCCATTTTTTTTTTTATAAAAAGTTAATGAAATAATTAATAGATTTTTATGTGACCAATTATTTAATGTAATATTTGTTTATAATTTTGTTGGGATTTTTTGGTCAATTAAATATATAAAAACAAATAAAAACATATACATAAATTTTATACCGACGTTTCGCTGGAGTTTCTCAGCATCTTCAGTTTCCCACAGAGGCAAAATGGATGCTCTCTTTAAGGCAAAAAATTGCTCTTCCAGTTAATAAGAGAAACTTCTCCTCAATTCACATCATAGCAGATGGAGAACTAGCTGTACAAAAAATAAAAGATGATAGAGAGAAAGATCAGATCACAGTCCTTTTTAAAGTACCACAAACAAATAATGATAACTACGGCAGACTAAGGTAGCAAAACAGTGATAATGTATAAGGAAGACTACAACAACAAAATGATGGATCTACTACAAGACAAATCTACATATAAAACAACTAGAACCGAGCCAACACCAGACCTTCAAAAAACTAACAATGACTTAGCTACGGAACTTTTTAAAAAGGAAATAATTGGCAAGTACCAAAAAAAACAAACTGAGATTTTCGGCAGCATCGGCACCAAGAATATATGGACTACCCAAAAAAAAACAAAAGTAATCTGCCTCTCAGACCGATATCTTCTTCTACTAATGTCCCTTGTTACAAACTCTCCTCAAAAAGAGGAGAGTTTGTAAAACAAATTTTACAATATTCCAAATGAACAATTTTCCAAGGTATATCATTGACAATCTTATGAAGAAAACACAACAAAATAAATCCACCAAAAAAATATCAAACACAGACGACGGCAAACCTAAAATATTTACAAAAGTTCCCTTCATTCCCAAATTGACGGAAAATAAAAATCTCTTTAAAATAATAAAAGAAAAAAACAACATCACATTCGCACGCAGTTCTAACGAAACACTCAACAAACTCTTCACAAATACAAAAGCACCTATTCCAAAAGACCGCACACATGATGTAGTTTATGAAATCAACTGTAACTGAAAAGAAAGAGAAAACTGCAATCTTGTATTAATCCGCACGACAAAGAGAGCTTTGGCTACAAAAGTGGCTGAACATAAGAGTGACATCAAAAATAAGAGAAATAAAACTGGACTATGTCAACACATTTTAGAGACTGGACATATGGTAGACTTAGACAACGCCAAGATCTTAGACAAAGAAAGAAGGTGGGGAACAAGATATACACTGCAAAGCTTAAGAATTCAGCAAAAGAGAACGACCTCAATGAATTTAAGAGAAGACATTGACGGAACAAATTCCATTTACAACATTGCCATACTGATATTAATGTTTTGTGTTAGGAAGTCCAATTTTGAAGTAAATTCTAAATATTAGTTTTTTTTTAATGTTTTAATTTATAAAATATGTGCTATAAAAAATGTTTGATGGTAAATGTAGGGAAGTTGCAAATTTTCAAATTATAGTAAAAAGTAAGTTAACTAGTTGTTATAAAAAAAAAATTAAAACATATGTATACGTATCTAGACATAATAAACGCCCCTGAAGCTGCTGAGAAACTCCAGCGAAACGTCGGGATAAAATGTATGTTTTTTTTGCATAATCCAAAAAAATTTGACCAAAAAAGCTTAACAAAATTATAAACATAATATAATAATAATTTTTATTTTGTATATTTTGATCTGCCAAATACCTAAAATATAAACAAGCAAAAAACTACATCTTTGATTAACAAATCAAAACCAGTTCCAGACGCTCGTAGAGCAGATGCAGAGGAACGAGCAATTAGCTAGGGGTTTTTCGAAGGGAATAGACAAAAAAAATTAAAACGGAATGAAATAACATAACTGAGCAACTGAACAGCAAAGGTTCTCCAGTAAGAGATGGAGACGGTTGGCTGTTTTAATCGCTTATTCCATTCATATACTTACATTTGTAATGTTTGTTTGGGCCGATTTCAAATTTAAAGTGAAGAAAAAAGTCATACACAATGCAAAGGAAATTAAAACAACTTGTGGAGGTCCAAACCAGTTGCAAATCTTATCTCCACTGGCAGTTGCAGATTTATTAAATTATACAGTGGTTGAACCCGAGCGGAAATACAATTGGTATAACTTAGCGTCTTAGCCAAACTTGCCTCTAAAACCCTTGCCAACTGTAATGTAAATGCAACTCCATTGTGAATTATTATTGTTACTCTTACAATTGTGAATCCATCAACTTGTATATATTTTCGCATAAGTAGGTAAAGAATCCAAACGTCAAACCAGTTGAGCTTCAACCATCATCAGAAGAGCTTATTATAAGCAGAAATCCAAAACATCACCACCAAACCAGCCAAAGACTGTCAGCACTGCTCACGCTGACACGATATTACCATAAGTTAATATTAAGAAGCATTTATTGTTAGACTTAAGACACTTTTTTATTAAAAATGTATATAATACCTACAAATAACCAAGCAGAGCCCCTTCAGTGCTCGCAGATTTTTAAACTTAGTCTAAGGAAAAAATGAATTGTAAATTATCTCTGACATGTAATTTTACTAAGAGCAAATAAAATATTGTATAAATGTAAAAAAAAAATCGATCATCATTCAGGATAAGATAAAAGTGTAAATCATTCAATATTGTTCTTTCATAGCAAAATTCAAATAAAGAAAAAAGTTTGTGTAATAGCAAAAAGTTTTCTTTTCATTTTGGAAAACTAACAATATCCATTAATTTTTAAATGTATCTCAAGCAGTGATGTTACATGTAGGGAAAAATCCCTACACGTAGGGGAAAAAGTACAGATTTTTGAAGTATGAGAATTTTGTATGAAAACGTAGGGATTTTTCAAAATTTAATTTAAAAAAATGTTTGTTTTATTTTTAACCTCATCAGTCTTCACATCAAAATATTGCTGTGAACTAAAAAAGAAAAAACGACTTTTGTAAAAATCATAACACCCACCCTTAATGATTATTATTATTATTGTGTTTCCGCCTTTTTGTGTATGCCTGGAATCTTATGTCAAATCTACATTTCATAAGTTCAACAATATAAATGTCTCTATCGTTAGCTTATAAAACAAGCTGTGACAAAAATAAACAAATCGATGTAATGTGTAAGCTGCTTTTAAGAACAAAAATATTTTATTCGTGTGATTTCTGGTTCGTACAAACATACATACATATATTGGTTTAGATTTTTGGTAAATTGAAATGAATGTCCTACGAATGCTTTATACATTGTATTTTTATTATAAATAGACGCAAAATGAGTTCCTCAGAAGATTCAGTTACATCTGGTGGCAGCAGAAAAGGTAATAAGAACCCCAAAAAATCGAAAAGTTCCAGAAGAGAAAATTTCAGAAAACAAAGATTCAACGATGAATGGTTGGAGCTGGATTGCTTCAGGGGCTGGTTATCCAAAACAAATGATTATTTTAAATGTAAATGTGAAGCTTGTTGCAAGATTCTGCAGTGTGGAAAGTCGGAAATACAAAAACACGCAAACACTAAATTGCATCAAGGAAACGTTGCCTCAATCAAAAATTCAAGGAATGTGAATTCATTCTTCAAGCCAAAACAAACAAGCCAGAGTGTTGACCGGGAAATAAACAACTTCGAAATAAAATTAAGTTTGTTTTTCGCTGAGCATAATGTTGCTTTCCAAGTTGTTGATCATTTGATTCCACTTCCAAAGAAAATAGTTCCGGATTCCAAAATAATTCAAAATTCTCAGCTGGGAAGACAAAAGTGTACTAGCATTATTAAAAATGTTGTAGCCAAGGTAGAGACCGAAGAATTGGTAAAGAAAATAAAAACCAACAAATTTTCTGTAATGATTGATGAGAGCACTGACATTGGTCTCAATAAATCAATGTGTGTGCTCGTTCGTTTTTTTTGACGAAAACGAGGGAAGGATCATTGTAAAGCTTCTGGACTTGCTGAAAATGCACTCAGACTGTTCCACTGAAGCTCTTTATAATAAATTCAAAGACTTCATTTTGGATAATGAAAATTCCGTTCAATAATATAATTGGTAAATAAAATTTATAAACTTTAATAATCTCAGTTTATTTTTTTTTTAACTTTTTGATTTTTGTTAACTTTTTCTTTCATTTGGAAGAATTTTTAAAAAATGAAAATCAAAACCTATTTAAATTTTCCCCTTTTGAATTGTGAGATTGAAATATGAGATTAAATTTGTAAATGTTATAAGAAAATATGAGATATTTTCGTTTTCTCTTAAGTTTTAAGCCTTTATCTATAATAACACACATAAATGGCTAAAATTCCATAGGTTTAATTTTAATGCTTTCTTAAATCAAGTTTTCTATCCAAGTTGCGATAGTTTTCATAATATTTACAGTAATTTATTTTCTTTTTAATTAAAGTATGTGTAGTGACGGAGCGAGTGTTATGGTTGGACAGAATAACTCATTTGCTTCAAGATTGGTTGCAGATAATAAGAACGCAGTTGTTATCAAGTGTATTTGCCATTCAGCTGCCATTATTGCAAACAAAGCTTGCCTAACTTTGCCTAGAGCACCTGAAGAATTACTGCGACAAATTGGTAATTACATTTCTGTCATCAGTTGGAGCAGTTTCAAAAACTACTTAAAGAAAAGAAATATAAAATTCTAAGTACTTCTGCCACTCGATGGTTATCACACCAAAAATGTATAGAAAGAATTTTAAAAAATTGGAATGTGCTTGTGGAATATTTTAAACAAGCAGTTAATTTAGACAAACTAAAGTCAGCGGAACTTATTTTAAATGAGTTGAAAAACGAATGTAACAAAGCATATTTACTTTTTCTTAAATATGTCTTAACATATTTCAACACATTAAATGCTTTATTTCAATCTAAAAAACCTCTCATACATGAGTTGCATAAAGAGTCAACTAAATTTTTTTTTCATTTGGGACATAATTTTATTAAAAATCCGAACTCAAAGTAGATTGCAATGTAAGATCACCCCACGTTACGTTACAAATAGAAGAAATCTTTCTAGGCCCAGAGTGTGAGTTATAAGAAATATTCCGAAAGTTTCTGCTTACAAAATAAGGCTTGATTGCTTGAGCTTCTATACAACAGCCCTAGAAGAGATTCAACAGCGACTACCAATAAAAAACTCCAATATTTTCAAAGAGTTTGGTTTTTTGAACCCTAAAGTTGCATTAGGATTTAAGGGGGACAGATCGGAATTCAAATTTGAGCTGCTATGCGAGAAATTTTCGTTGGATTTCAATGATCTCTTGTTAGAGTGGAGGACAATGGAGTTCAACTTCTCAGATAATGAAAAAACCAACTTAGCAGATTTAGAAGTTGTGCAACTTTGGCATAAAACGAAAAAAATCAAAAATTTTTATGATACAGCTATGTTTCCGATTTTGGCGAATCTTGCTTTATATGTGTTGGCTCTTCCCCACGCGAATGCTGAGCAGAACGAATTTACTCAATCGTTACGGATGTTCGAACAAAATTTAAATTGTGTAACATTTTTAACAAGAGACAAACACATTGAAAAAATGTCTGCACAAAATTTATATGATCACCATGCACAAATCCATCAATAAACAAAAATTAAATCAAAATTTCATTTGTATTGTATTTATTCTGTGGATTTTATAGGTGTAGGGATAAAATTCATAAAGTAGGGATTTTTTGTGTTTATTGTAGGGAATTATTCTGTTTGCATGTAACATCACTGATCTCAAGCATAAGCATCCAAAACGACCACCCATCAAATCACCATCAACTCCTATTGATTGTTTATCGAAATATCAAATTACAGTATATCACCATGTAACGATTTGGGATTCTAAACTCAATGTGTTGGCGATCGCTACTGCAACTTACATTATCGATTACATTAAATTACAAATACACTACCATGCAATTGCAGTTCATCATTTCCTGTGTTGGCTGCTTATTATTAGGTTAATTTATCTTTAAGTTCATATTTTTTTAGTGAGTTGTAAATAGCACCACCAATAGCATGTTGTAGGCCATGTTTGTTTAGGTTAGAACGGATTTTTTTTATTTCCAAGGATTTAAGAGAAAAACGTGAGTTAAAAATTGTTAACTGATTATACAGGGTGTAAGAACAATAAAAAACATCGGGTGTGCCACGATTTCGATTGCCAAAGGGTGAAAAACGAAGGAATATTAGGCTAGTTAATTGAATTGAAACTTAATTCAGGAAACAGTTTTTCCGAAAAACTTATTAACGAAGAGGATATTTTTGTATCCACATCGAAAAAAGTGTTGTTTTTAAACCGCATAAGATCGCAAGTTCCTTTGAAGCGGTTCATTTTAAAAATAACTCGAAAAATTATTCGGAAGCAAGTGAAATTTTGGAAAACAAAAAGGCATTCGTTGCGAGTTCAGCTATTAAGAATTTAAAACTTTAAAAAATGCATTTGATTATAAATTATAAACAAATATTGACCATTGGTTTTTGGCTCTATTTAACGGTAGGTATTAGTAAGCAAACAAAATAATTTCAGAATTTGTTCTAGCAACGCTAAAATTACATTACATGCTGTGGATTGCTTGAAATTTTATTTTGTAGATGTTTCAGATTTGGAATATACACGTATGAAAGATTTATTTTTTTTAAAGTAAGGATATGATATAAAAGGGTCATGTATTTTTAAAAATTCCACGACTAGCTCAAACAAACGTGCTCCTATGTTTTATTATTTGTTAGTGCTTAAGTATTTTTTTTCGTCTTTGGTAATAAAAATAAATACAATTATTTTTGAATTACATATCTTCTTTGTATTACCTTACGCAACACGTTGACTGCCACCATACAAAATAAAAACTATTAAAAAATTTCAAAGTGTAAATATCGTTCCATATTGGTTATTACTCGTGTGTTAAGTGTTCTGTTATTGTCTTTTCTCGTTTGTGATGTCTTACGCGTATTTTTAGGCTGTGTCTATCGGTGGCTCACATGGCACTCTGTTAATATGACAATTAATGGTGCCACGTGTACCACCGGTGGTCTCACAATATTTGCTCTTTTTTCCGTTATTTCCATTCTGATTTTTTCTTCATTTTTCAGGCTATTCATATAAAAGTGTGTGTATTTCTTATATTTCAAATGGCTAACAACCCGCGAATCCCAACAAGATTGTTTTATGGGAATAGAAACACAGATGAAGATTCTGATAGCGGTGACAGTTTGGATTTTGAAGGGTCCAATTCCAGTGACTACGTGCCATCTGGTGCTGGATCGAGTGACATGGACGCTTCAGAGGACAACTACGAATCCACGGAGGATGAAGACGCTGATGTTGTCGATATTCCATCAAATATTTGGGCTACCGTAAGCGGAAGATCACTCAAGACGTTTGTGTTTACCGACCATCATTCTACACCTGGGATATCAAATATGGAAATCAGTTCAATAAGGCCAATCGACTTGTTCAGCTTGATGGTAACTGACGAAGTTTATGAACTGATTGTGTCCCAAACCAATTTGAACGCTAATCAGTCCTTGGCAAGGTCAACCGTAACTCGAAGATCTCGAATGAAGAAATGGGACGATACCAATGTACCAGAGATAAGGAAGTTTCTTGGCCTTGTCATATACATGGGAATTATAAAATATCCAGCGATTTCTCTGTACTGGAAGACAAACCAATTTTATAAAAACAATTTTGTTCCCCATGTAATGTCACGCAATCGGTTCCAATTATTGCTAAAATTTATTCACTTCGCCGACAACGCAACTATCGAAGGTAATCGTTTGGGAAAAGTAAGCCATTTACTTGACATTTTGGAAAAAAAATTCGTGAGTGCCCGAATTCCGGGAGAAATATTGGCTGTTGATGAGAGCATGATTCCCTGGCGAGGAAGGCTCCAGTTTCGTCAGTATAACCCTGGGAAATCTCACAAATATGGAGTAAAGGTGTACAAGCTCTGTGACACTAATGGATACACATACACCAGCTCAATTTATGCCGGAAAATGTGATAATAACAATCAGAGAGGAAGACCAACTGAAAGCACTTCACACAGCACCCAAATTGTGTTAGACCTTGCTGATCGGTATTTGGGCAAAGGCAGAACAATGACCACCGATAATTTTTATACATCAGTATCGCTGGCCAAGCATCTGATTGAGCGTGAAACACACCTAGTTGGAACATTGCGAAAAAATAGAGCTGGAAATCCAAAGCATGTGACAAACGCTAAACTAAAAAAAAAAAACGATATTATTGGGCGTGAAAACTCGGGAATAGTGATTGCAAAGCGGAAGGACAAACGTGACGTGCTTATGCTTAGCACGAAGCACGACTTAGAGGTTATTTCCACGGGTAAATCCACGGTAAATCGCAACGACGATGATATAAAAAAATTGAAGATGATCATGGAGTACAATAAAGGCAAACAAGGGATAGACATTTCAGATCAAATGCACAAATACTTGAAGTTAGGCAATCGATCTGCGAATCTCTTTGTCAACTTGAGTTGGAACCATCGACTTCTGCCAACATAAAAGTCAAACATGTTATAAAAGAGTTTGAAACTCGAGACAAAACAAATCGAAAAACTCGAAAACGTTGTTCCAGTTGCTACAACGATATTCAGGAAGAGGAAGGCAGAGTTGCAGCTCAAAAAAAGGCAAAGAGGGTGTCCACATATTGTGACAATTGTGATGGTAAACCCGCATTATGCTTGGATTGTTTCACCAAAAAAACATTAATTTTGTATTATTTTGTATTATTATCTTTTTATTTTTTTTTAAGACTCAGAATTTCTACTTTAGTTACGTTATATATCATGAATTTAAGAAATAAGTTATAAAGAAAGTCAAATAAAAGAAACCAAAATTTTGAAAACTATTTTCATAATAAAAGAAAAAAGCCAACAATATCTTCTCGTTTTTTTACATCATATGAAAGAACAAACCTTTACCCAGGTGCCACTGAAGGAAAAATTTACTTTTATCAGCAGACCGTAAAATTATCTTTCAAACAAATAAACAAGTCCTGTGAACCACCGGTGGTACACGCGGCCTCATGGGGAAAAAAATTGTGTACCACCGGTGGCTCACGCGGCAGCCAACGTGTTAATGTTGAAAAGGGGACAGCATTTAAGCATTATTTGAAAGTAATTAAGCTTTTGTTTGAACAAAACCTTAACTATAGTGATGGGTCCAGGGGACCCACGTCTACTCTTTTAAAAGTAAATAAAAACCGTTGCAACCGTCGCAGCTGGCTGTGCTTTTAAGTTCCTTCCCGCAGTAGGCCGGAGTGTTTGAAGAGGGAAGGACGCTTTTCGCTCGTCTATCATACGGTTAGTTACAGAGACTACCTGGGTCCCATGGACCCACCACTATATTTACGTAACTTTTTTTTTCAAGTGACTAATTTTTTTGCGTTTCTTTTATTTTAGATATTTGTGGCCTGTAAGTGATTTTTGTGTTTTTGTGTTGCGTTTTGTGTTGAGTAGTGTTTTGTATAAAAAGAAAAATGTTGGAGGACTGGATGAATGACGATTTAGCCAGCGATGAGACATTGGGCGAAATATACGAACTCATTCAGACAATGATTTTTCGGACAGTGATGACGAGTTCATTATAAACAGTGACCATGAGTCTAACTCAGAATTATCTGACAGCGACGGCGAAAACCAATACGTAGCAGAAGGTAATAGCAGTGGATATTTCTATGGAAAAAATAAATTCAAATGGTCAAAAACACCACCTGCAAGAAACTCTCGTGCTAGGAGCCACAACATAATCCGATTACCTTGCACGACTTCGCGCTCTAGACCTATTGAACCATTCGATCCAAAACAAGCATTCCAGAAAATATTTGATGAAGATATTAAAATGCAGATACTCACTTGGACAAATGTGAAGTTGGCAAATTTTAGAACGAAATACGAGTCTAGGAACCGACCTGAAATAAGCGAATGCACTCCACAAGAGCTTGACGCTTTTTGGCCTTATTACTCTACTCAGCCGTTTTCAAGTCAAACCATGAAGCTATTTTATCACTTTTTGCGACCGATGGGACAGGGCGAGATATATTTCGAATGTGCATCTTCAGCTCGATTTTACGTCCTTTTAGTATGTCTTCGTTTTGACAATCCCGAAGACAGAAGTGAAAAGAAAAAAACTGATCCAGGATGCATCGTAACAGACCTAATAAATATTTTCAATAAGAATTCTCAAGCTAACTATTCTATTGGTGCTAATGCTACAATCGATGAAATGTTGGTAGCTTTTCGAGGTCGTTGTAAATTTAAAATGTATATCCCAAGTAAGCCCAACAAATATGGATTAAAGATGCAATGTCTTGCGGATTCAAAGACGCACTATGTGCTAAACACATATCTTTACTGTGGTAAAAATACAGACGGCCTTACTTTGACTGATGAAGAAAGAAGGTATCCAATACCAACGCAAGCGTGTCTTCGATTATGTCAACCAATTCTTAACTCTAATCGAAACATAACAACAGACAACTGGTACACATCGATGGAGCTTATAAACGTCATGAAATCTAAAGGTCTAACTCTCGTTGGGACTTTGAAAAAAAATAAAAAGGAAATTCCAAAAGAGTTCTTACCGCAAAAAGACAGGCCAGTTGGATCATCGCTCTTTGGATTCACAAAAGAAACTACAATTGTGAGTTATGTTCCAAAAAAAAAACAAATCTGTGATTCTTGTTTCATCCATGCATCATGATAACACCATTGATGAGTCCACTAACAAGCCAGATATTATAATGCATTATAATGACACCAAAGGTGGTGTTGACTCTGTGGATCAAATGTGCTCAGTCTACTCAAGTAGTCTGTTCTGTTCTGTATAGGCTATTAGACATGAGTGCTCTAAATGCTTATATTATCCAGCAGAGTCATGAAAAGGCACTAAAGATGACGAGAATGTTTTTTTTAAAAGGACTAGCACAAATGTTGTGTGAGCCGCACATGAAGGAGAGATACTAACTACAACCAAAGGCTACCAGTACAATTAAGGACAAGCATTGGAGCAGTTCTCAAAATTGAACACGCTGAAGCAAGTAATGCCGAAAACTTGACATTAGAACGGAATAAAAGAAAAAGATGCTTTTTGTGTCCACCCAATAAAAGAGCAAAGACGATACACTTGTGTGCAAGGTGCAAGCAACCTATTTGCCTCAAATGTTCCGAGCAAATATGCAAATTTTGCATTTGAAATATATGTCACTTTGGTAGATGTCAAAATTTTGTGTGTTAATGTTTTTAAGTTTTTTTCTTTTTAATACTTAAAAGTATTATTTTATGTTAAAGAATAATGTTTTGTTTAAGTTTTTGTGTTTGTTTTTTTTTTAATATTATCATTTTTAAAATGACATATTTTTTAACTTAGATTTTTAAGACTGAATTTTAAAGTGCGAATTTTATTTTGAAAACTAATGTTCCTATTATTTTGTTTTTTTTTAACTACCTTTAAAATTGTTATCTTTTATTGTTTAATAAAAAAAATTAAAAAAAATTAGATTTAGCATTTTATTTTACCATTTCAAAACACCTGGGTCCACTGGACCCACCACTATAGATACGTCACTAAATTTCACCACTATAGTTAAGGGTTAAGAAACAAGTTTAGAAAATAGCCTTCAAATACACTCGCACGCAAAAAAATCATGGAAGGTTTTCAGAGCTTGCGAAGGAATCCAATTCCTTTTGTCGTCGGCTGTGTAGACGGGAGTCACATACCCATTCTCCCTCCTTCAGACAACAAAGTAAGCTACTATAATAGAAAAGGAATTTGTTCGAGCAATCTTCAGGTAAAAGTTCTTGTTTATTTGTTTGAAATTACTTAAATTAAAATTAAAATACCGAATTAATCAAAGGCAATTTGTGATAGCAACCAAAAATTCACCATGTTTTTTTCGGTTTTCCTGGAAGCTGTCATGATGCTAATGTTTGGGAAAGCAGTCCAATCGGAAAAAAATTAAGAGCTAATTCGAAGGATGTTTGTAGACGAAGGATACATATTAGGCGATTGAGCGTATCCATTAACAACATATCTTCTTGTCAATAGATATCTTTCTTCTATGGAAAGAAAATTTAACTTCATTCATTGTTCTACCAGGGTCTCTATTGAACAGACGTTCGGCAAATTGAAACAAAAATTTAAAATCCTGAAATACATCGACGTAAAAAAATTGCAATATTTAAAGTATATTGTTCTGGCTTGCATCGTTTTACACAATATTATTATAGACAAAGACGGACTAGGAGAAGATGTTTTTGAAACATTGAACTCAGAAACCGATGAGCGCGAGCAACATGAGCATAATCAAGACAATCCAACCACAAACGAAGAAGCAAAACAGAAGAGAAATCAAATTGCTATGTTATTTTCTTTATAATTTTTTGTTTTAATAAAACAATACATTTTAACTTAAAAGTGTTCTTATTTGATTAAGCTTCAACTATTAAGAACAAACAAGACAGAACTAAAAAGAGTTTAACAAAATACAAAAAATAATATTAAGGTAGATAGTAGTATTTTTTTTATAATTAGAAATATTCATTAAAGATTCCTGGAGGCTTTTAATAAGCTTTAACCGGGGTTTATCAATTTCAATTTTTTTTCTCGAACGAGCTCCTGGTGCTTCAAATAGTCCTTGTCTAATTCTTTCTTTAAAAACTCGAGAAGTTCGTCTGTTATGCAAACTTCGAATTTATGTCTCAATATAAATTCTTTAATTTCAAATCTCATTAAGAATCTTAAGGCTGGTACAATAGAATTTTTTAGAAAGATAAGTTAGTCTTAAGTCAAACTCGATGCAATAAAGTAAAATTATAAACGGAACTCTTTAAATATTCTTTGATTTTCTTTGCGTCATAACACGTCTTCATTTTTGCGTTTGCGCTTCGTTGGGGTTTCAGAAATGATTACCTCTTCTGCTTCTTCCACGGCAGATGGCGTATTGCTTTCCGTTGGAAAATATGATGTTGAGCACAGTAGGTGTTGTGGTGGAGTTACGTTGTGTTTTCCTCCATACGCTTCATCATCATCAATATATAGGGATATTCCCACGTTGCCGCATCACGCCCCGACTCATTATTTCTCTTTTTTATTCTTTTATATGTGGTCATCATATTTTCGAATATTTTTTTATTTCATCAACTCCAATTTCGAAAAATGGATCGGTTTCTTTAATCGAAGAAAGAAGCGTCCTCCACAATGTTAGTTTTTTTTTCTGCATTAAATTCGGGTTCCATGCTTATTCTCTTCGTAACTACAATTTAATGTGGTTAGTTTTCCACGCGGTACCTACAGTACTTTCATTATTCCTTTAAAAACAATGATTTAAATTTATTTTTATCAAAAAATTAATAAAATATTTGTAATAACTTACATTCTATACAACTGAGTGCCGCTTCGTTCTTCTTATTAAATTCCCGCTATTTTCTCTCTCTGCAGCAAAAAAAAAAAAAAAAAAGTGCACAATCTGCCCGACGCTGACTACAGACTGACGTTTATGAACGGTAGGTATTGCAGTTGGGCTAGGTTAGTTCGATTGAAAATCGGTTCTTAGTTAGGCTGACGATTATGAACTCACCCTAAGTCATGTAAGTACTTCTAGTGAAGAAATTGATTTTTTTGAACAAATTTTCAATATTGACGTGAGTGATGAAGTCATATTTTGATATACAAGTTAATCCTAGTATACCAAAATAACATTCAGGAAAGAATAAAAGTGGTAGTTAAGCCAGCTTTTTGTGTAAATTTTGATAAAGTTTTAACTGAAGAAAATGAATTTAAAACCCTAAAAAGATAACGTGCGCCTCAGAGGCGCCTGCGTAACAGATATATTACTGTATTTTTTTAACCGACGCGCGCACAAGCATGTGTTTTTTAGCCAACTCAGTCGTCAATTAACACTTGCGAGAGACGATCGTTTTGGTTTGGTAAGTACCACAGTTTTGTTGCTAAGCCAAAGTGCTGCGCTCGAGAGGCTCATGTTTATCTTCTGTGTAACTTTTACGCAATTTTTTCTTATATTGTTTTTGTTACGTTTTACCTTTTTATGAAAGTAGGTAAAACGTTTTAACATTTTTTTTAAGGTTGTAGAAATTTTTTAAATCATGGCGTTTAGAAAACTGTTGGAAGATAGAGAAATAATGTCTTTATTGAATCAAGAAGACAAACTTGCAAATGATGGCAGTGACAGCGAGATGGAGGACCATGTAAGTGAAGATGATATTCAAAGCGATACTGATGACGAGTACGTAGATGAAGAAATCGAGGAAAACTTGCGTGACTCCTCAACACCTCCTGAAAACCCAGGACATGACCATCGCATAGTTATTCCGACTCAAAGAGTAATCAGAGAGAGAGAATATAGTTCGCTCTAATAGAGGTTTTAGTCGAATGTGTAGAAATATTTTTGAGCCACTCTTATGCTTTAAATTATTTAGCACCGACGAAATAATTAAAGAGCTCGTTCAGTGGACAAATGTTGAGGTATCAAAAAAACGTACTGATAGTATGACTTCTTCGACATTTAGAGACACGAATCCTACTGAAATCAAAGCCTTCATTGGAATACTTGCTCTCAGTGCTGCATTGAAAGATAATTATTTATCAACCATTGAGTTGTTTGACAGTTCATTTACCAGCACGAGATATGTGGCAGTTATGAGCAGAGATCGATTTGATTTTATTATCAGGTGTCCAAGAATGGATGACAAGACTGTACGCCCTGCTCATCGGCAGGAAGATCCTTTTATTCCAGTTCGAAAGGTTTGGGATCTGTTTATAGCTCAATGCAAAATGAATTACTCTCCAGGAAGCAATGTCACTGTTGATGAATAATTACTTGGGTTCCGAGGGAGGTGCCCCTTTCGAATGTACATACCTAGCAAACCGAGTAAGTACGGAATAAAAATCCTAATGATGTGCGATAGTGGAACCAATTATATGATAAATGCTATGCCTTACATAGGAAAAGCTACAAATACAAATGGTTTGCCGCAAGGAGAATATTACTTGAAGGAGCTATCACGACCAGTTCATGGAACCAACCGCAATATAACGTGTGACAATTGGTTCACGTCCATCCCTGTCGCAAAATCATTGCTTTGTGAACCATACAAATTAACAATTGTGGGCACGGTAAGGTCAAACAAACGGGAAATTCCTGAAATTCCCGTTCTCGACAAGTGGGTACGTCTATGTTCTGTTTCGATGGATATTTAACCCTAGTATCATACAAATCGAAGCCGTCGAAGGTGCGATGAAGGTGCCGTTATAAATTCTACAACTGGCAAACCTGAAATAGTTATGTTCTACAACCAGACTAAAGGCGGCGTCGACACTTTCGATCAGATGTGTTCTTCGATGTCTTGCTCTAAAAAGACTAACAGATGGCCAATGACAAATGTTTTATGGCATTCTCAACATAGCTTTTGTCAATTCCTATATAATTTACACTCACAATATTTTATTAAAAGGAGAAAAACCGTTGAACCGTTGAACCGTAGAGATTATATGAAAAAACTAAGCAGTGTGGATGAGATCAAGATTGGAAATTCCTACTTTATCAACACGTTTGAGACAGAATATTCAGGACATCTTGCCCCCAACCAATAAAGAGGTTTCTGAGAGAACTGATGAGGAACTCCGGTAAAAATTCGGAGCTACTGTACCCTATGTACCATGAAAAAGAAGAGAATGTCTAGGATGACATGTACAAAATGTAAAAAGACAGTGAAAATAAACATGATGTTTGCCACAAATGTCTATAACTATTAATTTTAAAAGTATATTTGACTGATTGGCTGCGAAGGTTCCGTATTCGCATAAAATTGAATAAGAAAAGATTTGTCATGATTTATTAAGTAAAGTTATAATACGCGAGTCTTATTCACAATATGCGTCACCGATCGTTTTAGTTGAAAAAGAATTTAGGTTATGTATAGATTTAAGAGAACTAAATAAAACGAAACTTCGTGACAACTATCCATTACCTTTAATTGAGGATAATATTGTCAGGCTTAAAAATAAGAGATTTTATACAACTTTAGATTTGAAAAATGGCTTTTACCATGCACCGCTTGAGGAGGAATCAATGAAGTATACGTCGTTTACCACCCCGATTGGACAATATGAATTTACCAAAATGCCGTTTGGGCTTAGAAACGCCCCTCTGTTTTCAAGCGTTACATGAAGCATTTCTTTGGTAAATTGATATTACAATCAAAGGGCGTCTGGAATGTTTCTAAGAAACGTTAAAGTCTGGCTGTTAAACTTTAGCCATTTAAATTTGGAATCGAATCTCTTCTAACGATCTGATTTATTTTATCATTATTTTAATTGTTCTTTGCTGTTTTCTTGTTTCTTTATTCATTATTCATTATTATTTTTTTTGTCTAACTTTGCCTGTTTATAAAATTATTATATATTTTTTTCTTTAACAATTAGTGTTTTTACTTATATTGCCACCCCACATGTAATTAATAACGTTATTGCAAAGATTATATATTGAAGTGACATCATAACTATTAACTTCACGTAAGAAAATAAAGATGTCTCTAAATATTTTTATAATATATATTGTAATTACTACAAGGTTAGAACAAAATGTAAAAACAAAATGTATAGAAAAATAAATTATCTATCTATCTATCTATCTCATTCATTTCCTTGCCTTGGTACTAAACATTGGACAAATATTGGAGAAGACCTACCCTTAAAATACAAAACTTTTTTGACGATAATAAAATTTAACGAACCCACCAACAATTTGGGGTCAAACGGGATCACTCGACTGAGCATGCTCTTAATAACAAAAGTTTATACGGAAAGCAGAAAATTTTCAAATGAATCGAATCAGTAAAAAAATACATAATTTATTTTATAAAGAACGACACATATAATGAAATGCATGAGAAACGATAAAATGTAACATTAATCTGGAAGGTTAGGAACCAATCTTAATTTTTGTTTACAGTATTGCGATGTATTTAAATTTTGTTAAACACAATACATGTCAAGTGAAAATCAAAACATTTCACTTACCTTTGAATAGCTGGCAGTTTTCCTAAACCTACCAATTCATTCCTTTACAGAAAGACTTCATACTTTTTCGGAGAAAATGCTAAAAAATGATTTGATGCAAATTTATATATAAAATGAATTCGACCTCGTTGCAAAGACATCTTGACTATTTCGTTATTTTACCTTAAGTTTTAATAACGATTTTTTTTAAATTTATAATACATTCGTCAACTTAACTTTTCGTTTGAAGTAAAAAATCTAATCAAAACGGTTAGATTTAAATATTCTTCGATATTATTTTTTTTAAAACCCTATCACCAAGCTATGTATATTTTTTTGTATAAAAATTAAAGTGTATATAAGTTTAAAAAATATGTGCTTATGTACAAAATTAAATAAGGTTGTATAATAGGGACATTTAAAATAATTCCATTCATTGCAACCTATTTATAAACAAAAAACTATTTACAATACCCAAATATTCTTAAACATACAAATCACTAAAATTAATAAATAAAAAATATTTAAAATAAAAAAAAAAAAATTATTATCCTAAATTACAACATAAATTTGAATACAACAAAAAAAAGATAAAATTACAAGATTACAATTATCAGACCCATACTTTTTCAGGGCACAATGGACTTAATATAGTCGTGTGTTGATCTTCGGGTGTATAATAATCGGAATCTTCAGCGCCAGCCAATATATTCCCATCACCATCGGCCGATAGCGCAGGCCGATTTTTTCTCTACAAGCATATACAATAATGTTTTTTTTTTGTTTTTTTTTTTCATTTTTTTAAGAGCGATACAATTTGAAAGGCGCTCAATCAATAAAAAAATCAGCTCGTTACATTGTTTTTCATTAGAACTACTTTTTTCTGTACAAAATCTGTTTGTAAGTAAGCCTTAGTATTTTATTAATTTGTGCTGGTGTAGATGTACAAAATGAAGGGAAGGAAACAAAGAAAACGTAAAAAAATATTGTTAGAAAAAAATCAGGAGAAAAAAACTTAAATATTAATAATCTCGTTAAAACTTGACAAGGGTTTTTTAAATTAAATATTTATTTTAAAGTGGAAAATTAATGGAAGGGTTTTTTTAAAAAATTCTCTTGTATGTCTGTACGAGTGCTCTCAATTTACTCAAACAGTAAATCATCTCAGTTTCTAGGCAATGAACACCACGGTCAGCCGTCAGCAGCAGAGTAGACGGATCAACGTCTAGCATACGAAAGTATGAACGTGCCAAAACTATCCCGACTGGCGGAATCGTGTGCCCGATGTCCTGGCTACATATAAAGCCGACATAACATTGTAAGAAATGAGATGGCCCGAGAATGGTGTTAAAAAAAAGAGAACTTTTAGTGCACCGAGCACCCAAAACACCATGTGTTGGGGTAAGTTTCCAAGCCGGAAAAAAATTAAGTCTACTATCATCGGCCATATTGCAATAAATGAAAGGCAAAGGTAACAAATTTGATAACATCAGCCTCATTAACTTTCACACACCTCTTGAGAAGTCCGAGAAAGACGAAAAAGATTCCAAAATACGAACTTGTAGAGAACCCTCAATGCCTGCCGAAGGTATGATGTTAAAATTATCTTTGTCGATTTCAACGCCAAATTAGGTAGGGAGCCGTTATTCAGGGAGTACATAGGCTCCTATAGTTTGCATGAGAACACTAATGACAATGAACTACTACTGCCATATAAATGGCAGCATCAACGAAATTGGTACCAAACTCCCGGGTAAAGATATCTACAAAGCCAGCTGGGTATCACATGATGGAGTCACTGGTAACCAAATTGACCACATGTTCATAGATCGTGGGCAGTACTCGAGCCTGATAAAGATACAACCGTATCGAAGTGATAGCATTGACTCGGACTGCTATCTTGTTGATGCTCCAATGGCGAATTGATTTGCGAAGAGGGATCGCATCTGCCACACAGGTTTGAATCAAAACGGCTACCCTAGGCGATTAAAACAAAAGCAACGCCCGCTAGGCACATTCACGAAAAGATCAACGAGGGAAGGGCAAGTCTTAGAGACAGAGTGTCGGGCGTAGATGAAAAATGGACACACCTTGAGAACAAAATCATTAGTACTGCTGTAACTATCATAGGCAGAGATCGGAGAGACTGGTTTGATGATGAATGCAAACTATCGTCTAAACGTAAGAATGATGAAAACCGAGCAATGCAGCAGTCTCATATGTAGAACACATGCACGTTAAGATGTATATAAAACAAATAACTTCACAGACAAAAACAGAATGTCTAGGAGAAAAAAAACCTGCGAAATGAAAGGAAATAGAGAGCGTGGTCCACACAAGGCGCGGAAGTTCTTTCAATCCGGCAGAAACATCTCGTAATATACACAACGCTGCGCACACTATAAGGACGGAGAGGAAAATCTTATCACTTGTACTGAAGGCAATCTGAAGCGATCGGAAGTGTAATTTAATGAGTTGATGAAAGGTCAGCTCATGGGACAAATGGAGAATCCACCATTACACCTCAGACCTCATGCTGCAGCCCTCAAGCATTGAAGAGATACAATAGGCGATTAATCGGCTCAGAAATAATAAGGCATCGGTAGCCGAAGCATTACACTACATTAAGCAATTGATGAAATCATGAAACACGTATGCGAAGACGAAGAAATGACAGAAGACTGGCGAAAAGGCATCATATATCCGAAACATAAGGAGGGAGATATCACAAACTGCAGAAAACTATAGAGGTAAATATAACATTATTAAGTAAATCGATTCTTCCTGTAAGATATTCTCCTTTATCCTACTATTAATGTGGTTTCATGTCAGGCAAATCAACAATTGATGAGATCTTTAACCTTAGGCAGGTGATGGAAAAAAGTCTGGAATTTAATATTCCAACATACCATCTTTTTAAAGACTTTAAAGCAGCGTTCGATAGCATAGCCAAGGTATAACTTTATTAGGCCATGCAAATTCGGCATCCTAAATAAATTGACACGACTATGTAGGCTGACCATGACTAATATTACAAGTCAAGTAAAAGTAGTCGTTTTGCTGTCCAGACCAATCAACATCTTTAATGGACTCCGACAAGGGGATACTCTGGCTTGCATCCTCTTAAACCTGGCGTACGAGAAAGCAATCCCTAATTTTGGCAAGTCAAATAGAGGGACTATCGTCACCAAGTTCAGGTAGATATTGGATTACGCAGACGACATTGATATCATCGGCTAAGATCGAGCAGGTGGCAAAAAACTGGGACTGCATATGCATGAACGGAAAACTACTACTACGAGAAGTGTTGGTCCAACTATCTCTTTAAATCCAGAAACCTTAGCATACAAATTAAGGTGCTGCTGTCCAAGAATATGGTCTTACATTATTCACATACGGATCCTAGACTTGGGTGCTTACTAAAAGGCACTCTCATCTCTTATCCGCGTTCGAAAGGAAAGTCTTACGGAGAATTGTTAGCCCCTTGTGCGAAGGAGCACGATTCAGGAGAGAATTCAATCAAGGATGGTGTAGAATGTGGCGCGCACGAAAACTTGGGTGCGAAACTCGAGCAAGATGTTAACCATAAATTAATGTACATTTTGCATATTCCCTTTCTCAACTACCTATCAAGCCCTAACCCAAAAAAATTAACTTTTCCAAATTATTTAAATTAATATCCACCCATGTCAAGTTTCAAGAGAAAAGTTCATTAAGATTAATATTGATGATGGATATCTGTTGAATGTTAGTGTATTTTAGGGAAAATTAAAAAAAAAATCACTTCAAGCCAATTTTGAATGATGATGAACTTAACATACAAAAAACAGTATTTACTGTGATTCATGTAAAAAATGAAAAAAATAAAATAAAATGCGAAACATCATAAATTTAAATCGAAATAAAAAAAACTTACCTTGGATCCTCCGTCAGACTTTACTCATCCATATCAATGTCATCGATTGATTCTTCAACGCCATCTGTATGAAGTGGACTTTTATTGCGACCATTTAGAGGATTTCTCGAACCAGGCGACAGCAATGGTGAGAGTTTTTCATTGTCACTATCATCGTCATTATTGTCTCCAGCTGCAGCAGCAGCAGCTATGGCAGCAGATGCTGCAACAGCATCGACCAGCTTATCTTTCTTCTTCAAGCTGTGTCGTTCATTTACAATTTGCAAACTATCCCGACTAACTTGACGAGATGCAGGGGTTTTCTCTTTGCCCTTCAAACTATTTGAACGCTCATATTGAATAGAATTTCTGTGAGAGCTAGGAGGTGACTTCTTTTCAATTGTCTCGGCAGTTTCGTTTGAGGGTGGTGTTGGATTAGATTCATTGTTGAGAACCGACATGCGAAACTGAAAAAAAAAAATTATTTAATCATTATTTTTCTGAATAACAATTTTGGTTTGTCTATACCTCTGGAGCACATTCACTGTTCTTTTTGTTTTTGGAACGACGTTGGCTTCCACTCTTGGGGCTATGTTTTCCACTGACCTTCTCGACCAATCGATTAAGATTTTCGGCAGCTTGAACTGCATCTGGGACATCAGTGCTATCGCAAGACATTGTACGTCCAATACACTGGGGTGGACCGTTTAAAGCTTCAATCAATGAAACTGGTATATAACCACTGGGAATATGTTGTTCACAATTTGGCTGAAAAAAAACGACACCACATTAACAAAGGCGTTTCTCATGAACACCAAACTTATATTTACATCTGGGGAATTTTGAGGTGCTAGCAGATTAGAGCTGACTCCTTTTTGCACCGCACGAATCTGTAACAAAGCGCGGAATGGTGATCTGCATATTGGGCAGTTATTTGCTTGGTAGCGCAATGAATCGGCACAGGAATTGCACAAACACAAATGCCTACATGGCAGGATCAGTGTGTCCCGAGTGTCACTCATGCAAATGACACATTCACTTCCATTGTCATCTGTATCGTCGTCCATTGTAGGTTTGTTTAGAGCTTTGTTTTCAATGCCATAGATCTCTTGCAGTAAATAGCAGAGGCCATCTACGAATATTTTCTGTTTAAGAGCTCGCAAAGCATAGCTGTTGTCGGAATGATGATCAATTACACAGATAGTTGTATGGGATTGGCGGCAATCTGAAAAGGGAAAATAAAGTTTAGTTTAGTTTAAAGGTTTTGCATAACATTACTAATTATACTCTTCTGATGTTAAAAGGAACTTAATCCAGAGTTCTTTTAAAAATCAATTTAAAACCTTAACACCTCATTGGAAGTCAAACGTAGTACAAACTTAAGTTAAGAAGGCAAATCTGTAGCAAAGCCATCTTTGAAAAAAACCTAGGGAACTCTATCCAACCCTTTGATGATAATTCATTCATGTTCAATGACGTGAAACATGGACATGGATGAAGACATTTGGAGTTAAGAATCTTTGGATCTATTTGTGTTGACGAGCAAGAAGGATAACCCAAACCACGTTTAACATAGCGAGAACTTGTAGAGCAAAATAATTTAGCTTGCATAATTTCCGATCTTCTCCCAACAGGACAAGTCAGTGAAGAAGTAAGAATTTGTGGTTCACTGGTACTTAAAATAATTGAAATTACCTTTGGAAACACCGATTTCCAGACAGCCTAGTCTCTTCCATTTTTGCGGCCAGATTTATTCACGGATTTTTTAATGGAATTGCGTCAGTCTCTTTGTTTGACTTCCCCATTATCTGCAAGTTTGTCCATTTTTTCTTCACAAACACAGCGATGGGCTGTTTTATATACAAGTTGCTCTATACCCACTATTCGTTTCACATGAGCATTATGATGTCACGGATGGCATATTCAGGAATTTTTATTTATTCCTTTTGGTTCTATGCAAGAATCTTGCAGATCCCTTTCAATAAATCAGAGCCATATTTTTATTCGAGACTTTTTTAGTGTGAATGTGAAGTTAAAATAAATTGGTACATGCCATGCCGCTCAAATGTTCATTTTATGCACACATTTCTTTTTTAATTCAAAATTTCAAATACTTTATCCTGAACTTGATTGCAAATTAGATGCCAGAAAGGGCATATGTACATATAAAAATATTACCCATACAAAAACCAGCTTCCGAAAGATATCCCGCTAAAACGACGAGAGCTGAGCCAGTGCTGCCACCCTTCAGTTGATTAAGCGCAATATATGTATGTACTATATGATACAAAAAAACGTAGTAGTAGTAGCAATGTATCGCAGATCTTTGAATAGAAATTAAACATATATATAAATACTAGCTGGCCCACCCGGCGTTGTTGGAGCTTACCATACATTTTCTGGAATCCGAAATCAGCGCTACAGTAACTAAAGGTCACCTACGTAATTGTTGATATGAAAATATAAATAAATAAATAAATTTATTGGCGCGACAGCTCCACACTATGAAAATAAAATATATATATATTTTTTTATAATTTGCACACGCTAAAGGGATTTGGGCTACTCTTTTGATGTCGGTGGACACAGCGCGAGCTTAGGAAAGAAGGAGAGGGTTTAATAGGAGTTGCCGATGCACATTGGTTTTAAATTTCTGAACATCATAATGGGAGGGAAAACAGAGTTAGGATTCCACATTCGAGTTGTACGGCTGAAGAACGAATCTCTGTACTTAACTGTACAACCGAAATTGGGCTCAAGGGTATATTGGTGGGTATTCCTGGAAGCGCGAGTGTTACGGTGAAACTGTTTAAGGGGAGGAATGCAACTGGCTATTTCATTCCACAAGAGGTGACCGAGAATTTCAAGATGATCAACTTCCATAATGTAAGTACCACTCATAGATAAGGGCAGGGAAGGCGTTTTACGCTTTAGAGACAGAAGACAGCATTGTGTTTTGGACGCATTAAATTCTACACGATTTCTTATTCCCCATTTGATGATGCTGTCAAGATCAGAATTTAATGAGCCGTTGAAGATCCACATCCGAAGACCGCGGTTGTGACTCCAAAAATGAATATGAAAAGCTGTACTTTCATCAGCGAAGCAGTTTAGTGGATAAGAAGTTTCAGACAGGAGATCATTTATAAAAATGAGAAAGAGATTCGGAGACAGAACGGAGCCCTGGGGCACACCAGCATTTATTTTGAAGATATCAGATTTGAACCCATCTAACACAACTTGTATTGAACGGTAAAGGTAATTTCTAGTCCAGCGAAGAAAAAAAGAAAGATCGAAACCGAAAGCACGCATTTTCGATAAAAGAGCCTGGTGCCAGACTCTATCAAATGCTTTAGAAATATCGAGTGCAATAATCTTACTTTCTCTGAAACTATGTAGAGATTTGTTCCACTGTTTGGTGAGATAAACCACCATATCACTAGTGGACCTATTGCTACGAAAGTCATAAGTCGGTCATTTATAAGCTTTCATTCCTCAAGATATTTCTTGATTTTTATAAATAATAAGTGTTTCCATGACCTTGGAAAGAAGGGACGTTAGTGCAATCGGTCGGTAATTTGCGGGGCAGGACGATTTTTTTAGGTATACAGGGGAAACTACATTTTCGGTAATATTTCCACCTCGGCGACTCTTATCGGTTCAAAGTTTTGCAAAAGACTTTAAATTTATTATATTTGTTTGAGTATTATAAATATTATAACATATAGTTTCGCTATCTAGCTATTTCTCAGTGTAGACTTTTAGTCGGGGAGATGAATTCAACATACATATATGCAATGTTAGAAAGAGACAGAACGGAAAAGATGTATATATATCAAGAACTATTGTACCGCTATTACGGCAGTATCTCGCTAAACTAGATACTGCTTGATGGTAGTACTATAGATTTCATATACAATGGTTACTCCTTAAAAAAATCAGCTATCTATGTATGTATGTAGCTGTGAAAATTCCGTCAAAAACGGAAAAAATTAAGAATAAAAAATAAATAAGAATTTTCAATTAAACTGAAAAACCTACCTACTGCGTTCATTTAAGTTTTCAAACCAACCAGGAACCCATTAAATATACACACAACATTTTATACAAATCGGTTCCGTCGTTTGGGACATTTTTAATTGAACCCGCTCATGAAAACTAGTTTCAGTTTGATGTTTTTAAATCGCAACCCGCAAGAGAATGTAATTTGAAATTTGAAATACTCAGTGAATGCATTCAGATTAAACATGGTTGTACATCTAAAATTTTGGATGGGACATTTATAGTTAATTTTGAATAATGTTCAAAATTTTCAAAGAGTAGTAGATTCGTTTTGATGCCCAGTAAATTGTCGTAAGGGGCTAAGCGCAGTAAATCTACTGCTAAAGGAGTAGAGTGGCAGCACTGAGCTCAGCAACTCACAATCACACCACACACAGCGAGAGCGACTTCAACGATGAAACATGGATTTGGGTAATAGAAATGGCATCTTTGGATCGGAGAATATTATATATGTAGTACGATAGTACCCCATTTATGTCAATTATAAATAAAAACTCATTTACGAATGAAACCATTATAGTCGGCAGGGCAAGTTTTCTATCTGTGATGTCTGATGTTATGATATGAAGTAAACAAAGTTTTCATAACTTCACGCTCAAGGAGGCCTTACGTGGATATGCAAATTAAAATTGCTAAGAAAAAACACAATATAAAAAATTAACTTGTTGGATAGAGAGGGGATACCAAAATGCAGGGATTTTCATGGTCGAGGATTGTAGGAAATACGAGTCATGATGATTGCAGACTATTAGTTAAGACGAACAATAGTTTTTTTTGTAGTTTAATAATATACAGCTGATTACAAAATCTAAAATAAATTAGATGGAATCCCGATCGAGTTCTACAAGTTTTCGACCCCTGAGTTTCTGGAACGCATTTTAGCATTGCTAAATCAAACGTTCATTGACGAGATGTTTCCAAGTAGCTTTCGCTTGGCGAAAATATGTGCTATATTTAAAAAAAAGGTAATCCAAATCTTCCTGAGAATTACAGAGGTATATCCGTTTTGTGTTCATTAAGAAAACTTTTTGCTCAGATCTTATATTGTAGACTTATAAGATGGGTTGACAGCAATAATATTATAAGCTGTTTCCA
The DNA here is from genome assembly GCA_963971375.1 of Platycheirus rosarum. Classification (NCBI taxonomy): domain Eukaryota; kingdom Metazoa; phylum Arthropoda; class Insecta; order Diptera; family Syrphidae; genus Platycheirus; species Platycheirus rosarum. The sequence continues at coordinate 116,265,726 of OZ020509.1, read as the reverse complement.
AGCTGGTTTTCGGGCTAATCTCTCAACAATGGATCAAATATTTGCTCTTACAAGCATCGCAAGACGTTTTATCGATAAAAAGAAACCATTGTACACTTTTTTGTAGCTGCTTTTGATACTATCAATAGGCATTCACTATTATATAAGCTTTCAACTATTGGTGTATCAACAAAGTTCATTAAAGTCTATGAACAGCTTCTTTTGAACACGTCTGCGACTGTATGCAATGGTGAACACCAGTCTAAAGCTTTCCGATCAGAAACAGGTATCCCACAGGGTTGCGTTTTGAGTCCGTTGATGTTCGCCTTATATATAAATGATATTGAAAATTACTTACCAGGAGATGTAACCTTTGGCGATTTGTCAATAAAGCTCCTGCTCTACGCGGATGACCTGGTGATCTTTTCAGACAATCCTATGACGCTTCAACTCCAAATTAATAAGCTGAAACTGTTTTGTGATACATGGGATCTTAAAATTTATATTAATAAACCTAAAATAATGATCTTCAGAACTCAAAACCGATCTGATAACCTTACAAGGAACTGGAATTTAGATGGTCAAAATATTGAGGTAATTAGTGAGTTTAAGTATCTAGGCCTAATTATAACTCACAATCTAAGTATGAAAGCCCATATTAAAGAAAAACTTTCCGTAGCAAAATCAGCAATTAATACCTTGTGGTCAAAATTTTTTACTAATAAATTTGTTGACTCTACGTCAAAGTTTAAAGTTTTTAATTAATAGATGTCTTTTTTATGGAACTGAAGTTTATGGGTACCAATTTTTTGAGGAAATTGAAAGCATTCAAAGATACTTTTTCAAACGAATTTTCCGGTTGCCTTTTAATACCCCCAATTACGCAATATATGTTGAATCTGGTCTACCACAAGTTTATGTGAGGAGTTTGAAAGCCAATGCAGACTATCTCACGAAAGTAATGCATAGATTTGATAGCAATTTACATAAAAGAATTCTACTGGTATCACTCCGCTGTGGTTATTCACCTTTTAGAAACTGGCACGCGCCAGTTTGAATCTGATCTTGCGTGATAATAATTATTTTAGGGAGGAACTTTCAACCTCAGATATGAGTTTAATCTTTAATGTTCGAACTGAAACCCTTGAACTTAATTATAGACCACACAGAACAGATTTAGACGCTATATGTTCTCTATGCAACCTTAACCAAATTGAAGACGTACGCCACTTCATTGTAATATGTCCTATTCTTCAAGAAATACGCAGGCTTTATTTTAGCAAAAGCTTCTTGTCTTTCAATGAGCTTATCAGTATTTTAAATGGTGAGAGAGGTTGGAAACTACTTGTGCGATTTGTTTCACACGCAAACAATTACAGGAATTCATATTTGAATTTGTTTTGACTTGACTATTCTTAGTTATTTTATATAAAAAGACCATTTTTTTAGCTAAACTAGAAGCCCAAGTATGTCATCTCTAACTTTTCATTTACGTTTTCTTTTTTTTCTCGTCTTATTGCAGTTCTTTGACTTTTTGAATGTAATCCGTAATATCTTGTGTAAATATTAAATAATTCTAAACTCCTACATAAAATAATCATTGTTTTTGCTTAAATATAAATATAAAAATTGTGATTTTTAAAGGTACTTATTTCTGTTAATCTATTTCCGTTAATTTATTTCTGTTAATTTGTTTTTGTTAGTATATGCATATTTGTACCATCAGATTTTAATTGTATAAACTGTTTAACTTTATTCAATCTCTTAAAAAATAAAACCAATATCCGGGTAATAAAAAAGCGGATTAATAATACTCGGATTCTTAATACACGGATTCGTAATACTTTATCCATATCGGTTTTTAATCGGGTTTTTCTTAATTCGATGGCAATAATTTGGCAAATGATTTATGGACATGTTTTAATTAATTTTTAAAGGTAAAGGTTTATCACCAATATTGACATCACATGATTTAAGAAAACTCTTATAAAGAGTTTCATTCAAATTTTAGAGATCTGCTCTCAAAATCGAGATTTGATCTTTTCAATGAAACTTATTTCAGGATTTAATTGTAGTGTTGGTAAATGGTTGACACACTTCCTTTGTTATTTGCATCTAGGGATGTACCATCGTTTACAAAAATATCGATGTTTTGACATCGATGTTATGATGATGATATCGATGTCTTTCCGATGTTAAAAAATGTTTATGAACTGATAAATACATTAAATTTATTCCTCATCATTGAACATAAAAGTTATTAACTGAACAGCCTGGTGTTAATAAAAGGATCTTTTCTTGAGTTAAAATAGGAATAATAACAAAATAAAAAATAAACAATAACTAAATTTGTAATTCTAAACTTTGTGTTGAATTGTATTTGTAAAACATCAAATGCGATTCATATAAATTTATTTTGAATTTCATTTATTTTTAAACAAGGCGAATGCAAATATGTGGGATAATGTTACTTTTGCAACGCAATAAGGGGAAATTATTTGCACTGATATAAAATTATAAATACTTAATTATTGTAGCTTAAGTCATATTCCACTATCAATTCTACTTTCTTCCACTTTATTTCCTTTATTTCCTTATTTTACTTTACACCCTCAAATAAACAATCAAAATTCATAAATTTAATAAAGAACTGACATTTCATGATTTATAATATTTAACATCGTCCAAGTGTGCGTGCTTTCAGTTTTGATTCCGACTACGAAAACAGAATCGATTTTCTCTTCTTTTCAGAAATTCATTAAACGAATACTTTTAGAAGCATTTGGAATGCTTCCGGACTGTTCTGGACGACCAAACAAAAATGACATACGATTAAAAGTAAAAAACTACAGACAATTACTTTTGCCTGTCCACCAAGGACGATATATCGATGTTTAAATGGATTTCAATATCGATGTTACGACATCGATGTTTATGAACGATTTCGCATTTTTAGTTTCTAAGCCTGTCCCGTTTTTCGCGCCCATGCACATTTTTACTTTCAAACCACTTAATTAGTTTTCAAAATATTGAATTTTCAAAAAAAAAAAAAAAAATTAATTAAAATTTTTTTTTTTTTAATTAGCCCGCACTAAAGGGATTTTGACTACCCTTATAATGTCAATTAAACCCAGCGAGGGCTTTAGGAAAATAGAGAAGGATGTGAAAGGAGGTAACGATGCACATTTGTTTTAAAGTTCTGCACTTCAAAGTGGGAGGGAAAAACTAAGTCTGGCAAGGCATTCCACATTCGCGTGGTACGACTAAAGAAAGACTTCCTGTACTTGACAGTACGTTCGAAGTTAGGCTCAAGGGTATAATGATGGGCATTCCTTGCAGTGCGAGTATTACGGTTAAAGCGTTTCAGGGGAGGAATGCAACTGGCTATTTCGCTAGAGCATTGTTTATGGAAGTAGCGATAAAATAATGAAAGGCAGGAAACATTACGTCTGTGCTCCAGAGATGTAAATGTTTCTGTTATTGTTCGATCGCCTATCATTTTTAAAGCTCTGTTTTTGTATTCTACCTACAAAACTCAAGTGGGTTACAGGAGCACCTGCCCAAATGTGTGAGTTAAACTGAAGTTAAGGGCGCATATATGCTTTATATACTGTAGCCAGATCAGACGGGGTGAAGAACTTCTTGCATCTTCGAAGGAAACCTAAACATCTCGCGGCATTTTTGGCAACGTCAAATATGTGGTCATTCCACAGAAGGTGGTCTGTAATGCACATACCGAGAACTGAGAGGTGGTTGGTTTCCTCTATGCAAGTGCCATGGATAGTGGCATTAGGGGTATATTTCGCTTTAACGACAAAAGACAACATTGTGTTTTCGAAGCATCAAATTCTACGCGGTTTCTTATTCCCCATTGTACAATGCTGTCAAGATCAGAATTTAATGAACTTATCATACGCTGCCATTGCAGTTCCAAATCCGAAGAACGAGGATGTGAATCTGGAAACGAATACGAGAAGCTGAGAGTACTGTCGTCTGCGAAACAATTGATAGGATTAGTTGTTTCAGATAATAAGTCGTTGATAAATATAAGGAAGAGAGTCGGATACAAAACAGAGCCCTGGGGCACGCCAACGTTTATTTTGTGAGAATCAGACTTGAAACCGTTCAATACAACTTGAATTGAGCGGTTCGAAAGGTAATTACTAATCCAATGAAGAAGAGATTCATCGAGTCCAAATGCACGCATTTTCGATAAAAGGGCTTGATGCCAAACTCTATCAAATGCCTTAGAAATATCAATTGCAATAATTTTGCTTTCCCCAAAACGATGGAGAGATTGGTTTCACTTTTCGGTGAGATATACCATCAAATCACCAGTGGACCTATTGCTACGAAAGCCGTACTGCCGGTCATTAAGAAGCTTTCGGTCCTCAAGATATTTCTTAAGCTGAAAATTAATCAACGTTTCCATGACCTTGGAAAGAAGGGACGATAGTGCAATTGGTCGATAGTTTGAGGGAGAAGAATATTCGCCTTTTTTAGGGATTGGCTGGACAAATGCTGTTTTCCATCCACTCGAAAAGAGACCAGAGGAATAGGACAGATGGAAAAGCTTACGCAATGGTTTTGCAAGCGTTGAAGAACACCTCTTCAGAACAATAGCGGGGATTTTATCCGGGCCAGCGGATTTGTTTATGTTAAGATCTTTTAATACTCTTGCGACTGTACGAGTGCGAAATTAGATAAAAAAAAGTTATTCAAAATGTTGATATGAAGAATTAATTTGGCTACCTAGATCTTCTTAAATATAAAATTTGATAGAAATCTAGAGCCTTCTCGGTCCCATTAATAGACTTTTCCCGTATATGTGGTTCTCATCAAATGATAGCCAATACCAAAAAAAAATTTTCAAACATTTTCATTAAAATCGTTGGAGCCGTTTTCGAGAAAAAAAGATTTTCCTAAACGGTCATATGGCAGGTACCGTTATTTTTAGGGCTAAAAATAAAATTTCAATTTCCCCTCTGGGGAATAATCACACACACCAAGTTTGAAGATAATCGCTTAAACCGTTTAGGCTGCAGCTCTTTATACATACTGACAGACAGACAGACAGACATTTTTTCTCGATCACTTTTTTAGACTTCTCTATGATCGTAATGGCATGTTCAATTGTTATCTCATTTTTTTAATATTCACGAATCCTAAACTTGCCTTATAGTCCCTATAATCGCATGTAAAAAACACACATACCAAATTTGAAGCCACTCCGTTTAGGCTGCATATCCTTATACATATAGACGAAAGCAAAATCAAAAGAAGGAAATGGGTAAACAAATGGATCTTAAAAAAGATAAATTCGATACGTTTTGTTCCTTTTTTAAAATCAACTGTTGTGAATATCGGGATCCTTAAGAACTCTTGCAACTGTACGAGCGCGAAAAAAATGTGTCCCATAAAACCATTTACGTTATCAAGTACAGGAGGAGCCATATCACACTGAGGCAACGTTGAATTAGCTGCAAACAATGTTGCAAATATATTAGGTTTCGCTTGGGAGTTGGCCACAGACTTGCCATTATGGACAAGCGTCAGAACCGAAGACGAAGTTGAGTTATGTATGCTTTTAACGAAGGACCAACAATTTTTACCTGCTTTAGGACATATTAACATTTTTTGCCATAAATTTTGTTCGTGTCAAAATTTTGTTCTTTGAATAAGAGCATTGCAGGTCTTTCTGGAATGGGGAATGGGATGGAAAAATTTCGACAACTGCAATAAAGATTCGTAGGAATCAGCAGTAGGGAAACAAGGTAGGCACATTTAACAAAAAATTACTTTTTGAAATCAAATGAATTAAATTATTTATTTATTGAATTTTTCGTTTCAAAATCGTTCGACGTTGAAAAACTTTTCGAAAACATATTTTAAAAATTCTTTGAGTACGTTAATTTGAAGAAATCTATAGTTTAGACTAGAAAAAAAAATAAAAAAAAATCTATTGATTCATTTTCAAAATATTCAAAATACAGTTTTTTTTTAAATATCAAAAATTGAAAAAAAAATTGAATCATAAAACACTACCAGTTTTGAAAATTTCATCAAATTCCGTCAAATAGTTAAGGAGAAATTCTGATTTAAAAAAGCCGGTCGTAAGGAAGTTACCGTTATAAGACTTTTCCTGAAAAATCAATTCAAACCGAAAGATAGATTTTGCATATAAAACACCATTCAAAAAGTTTTATCAAAATCGAAGGAGCCGTTTTTAAGGAAAACAAGTTTTTTATTAAAAATCATATAGCAGGCACCGTTAGTTTTAGATCTAGAATGCAAATTCCAAAAACCCCTCTGTATGACGTCAGAATAATACTGTGTACCAAGTTTGAAGCAAATCTGGTCAGCCGTTTGGGCTCTAGGTGCCGATACAGACAGGCAGACAGATACAACTGTCCGACCCACTTTTTTCGACTTCCGTATCATCGAAATGTCATGTCTGTTTGCTAGAACTTTTTTTAATCGCAAGTAAAAAATTGAGACAACAATCAAACCTTGAAAACAGCCTAAATGGCTTGAGCTAAAACCTTGAAATTTGTTGTGTAAATCTTTTGGCATTCCTTAGAGGACTTTTTGAAATTTCATTTTAAGGGCTAAAAATAACGGTAACTACCATATAACTTTTAAGGAAAAGCTTATTTTTTTCGAAAACGGCTCCAACGATTTTGATGAAAATTATTGGCGTTTTAATAGGTATTAGCTATCATTAAATCAAAACCGAATTTACTAGAAGTCTAATATCGGCACCTTTCATATAACGGTTTTCTTATTTTCGGCTTTCTTAGCTAGAGGGGCATATTGAACCAGGCCCAGAAGCAATGTTATATTGCCATCATCATTATCATCCTTGTAAAAAAAATTATAAAAAAAAGAATATTTGTTTTTAATTATTTATTTATAATTTTTTTTTTAAATCCAAGACGAAACTGCATTACACTTTCTTACACTAACGAGTATGACATACAATACAAGCATGTATGTTATATAAATCACTTTTTAAAGTTATCACTCCCTTCAATCGTCGTCATCGCCAAACGGATTCAGATTTTTATCGTATGTCTCAATGCGATTGCTTGCTTTAAAAACCCCTCCGCCATCATCGCTGGCAAATGGATTTTTCGAATCATCATATTTGATTTCCCTTGTTGCCGCTGCCGCTGTGAACTTGCTTGTTTGGTGATGCTTCTCAGCCATCTCCCTCTCTTGGGCCGTAATCCTTCCACTCCACTTATAATTGTTTACATGCTCCACCGGAATCGGTCCGTCGCCATCCTTCTGCTTGACATTCCAATAGTTGTTACCCAAAGTGTTCTGATTCGTTCGATTCTCATCGGCTGCCTTCTGCTCGTCCACAATGACAATCTGATTGAACAGCCCACATCCAAAATAACTGGACAAAACATACAACATGTCATTGGAATGATTCAACAGTCTGTGGAAATTTTCATGCTGCCCCTGAGATTCCTGCTGCGTTCGCAGTCTCTCAGCCATTTGCTGGTTCTTGACACTGCAAATGCTACAGTCTTTCTCGTTCTCCGAATAGGTCCTCACGCAGTCCTGATGGAAGGAATGCTGACACAGGAAATAAACAGCCGGCAGAGATAAGGGTTGAGTACATGCATCGCACACTGTATTTCTGAATTCAATAGGATTTGCTTGGAAATTATTAAGCAACTCCTGTAGGGATTTCAAATCCGCCTGCAGATTCTCTACATCCTTCTCCTCTCCACTGATGGCTGTTGTCTCCTTGAGGAATGCCTGTGTATAGTAGTCTTTGATGTGAGATATATTTGGTCCACGTTCCACTGCCAGACACTGGAGTATCTGCAGCGGCGATTGCAACTTTTCAGTGGTGATGACATTCAAAATCTGAAGCAAGACACTCATCGGCACTTCAGGATCATTGTGCAGCTCGTTTAAAGCCTGAATCCAGAGTTGCGGTTGGAACTGCCCCAAACTTTTGCAACAACTCAACAGGCTGTTGTAGTCCTTGTTCTTGATGTAATAATGAATCGTCAGGTTGTACAGTTGATCTTCTTCGTAAAGATAGAGGATTCCTGGCCAAAACTGTGCCATTCGACACATCACCAAAACCTGCTCCTTGTTGTAGCTCGGACGATATAACTTCAAGACATCCAACAGCTGAGTCTCGGTTATCATGCTACTCTGCCATTTCTTCAGATTCAACTCCACCAGAGTGTTGTAGACGGTTTCATTGAAGTCAATCGAAGAATTTGTCACACAACTCTCGAGGAATCCCAACAACAACTCCCAATTACCATCGAATAACGGGATGAATTGTTCGGGGTTGAAGCAAATCTGTATTCCATTTACGTGGTCTTCTATGAAGTTCGACAGTTCCTGTTCCCTGCAGAGCTTCTTCAGCAATCTAGTTGTCTTTTCTGGGGAATGTTGCATCAGAATCAATCCGAATTTCTTGAAAAACACATAAACATCATCTTCGCTCAGCTTTAAGAGCATTTCAGTCATCTCGCTGGTGTCTTGGATTTTCTTGAGAAGCATGCTAATGTTGTAATCCTCCTTCAGCTCTTCTTTGTCCTGGAATTCTATGCTGGCAGCTGACTGATTACGAATGGCTGCATTAATATCGAACATAACTTCACCGGATTCTTCCTCTTCATTGAATAGAAACTCATCCAGCTTTTGAGGAAGATCCAGCCTAGTCCGACAGTTCATCAGGAGCGTCTTGTGCTGTGGAGTGGCCTGATTCCGCTTATACAATGCATGCAGGTAGTCAGCCAAGTATTTGATGTGCCGAGAGTCTAGGAACTTCATGATCACATACGACGGTTCTATGTAACCAATTGTCTTCACGTACTTTTCCACAGCTCCAGAGTAGTCGCCTTTGATGTACAAATGATCGGCATACTGTTTGTATATGGAAGCCAGTCCCTCCTCTTCGAACTGAAGGTCTTTGGTGATTCTTATGGCAATATCATAGAGGTTCTTCTTGAACAACATGTTCAACTTGCTCTGGATGTCCTTCTCCCGCAAATGGAACACCTGCTTCGACTTGGTCACAATGAAACAGTTTCCAAACTCATTAAGAATCGCCAGCACTGGGTCGATGGGAGTTTGAAAAACTATGAACTTGTTCTGTATATCAATGACAATGAGGACGAATTCCTTCTGCTGGATCAGATGGTTCTTGGTGGCCTTCATTATGATGACCAGATAGTTGGGAAACCATTCGATGAAATGCTTTTGTCCATCCAAAGCGTAGCATGGACCGCGACCGTCACTGGTGTAGCAATAGACTGCATCATCCTTTCCAGTCATGAAGTACGTTTCATTGACAGCTTTGGTTTGGAGGGCGCAGCACCTGGTCGCTGCATTAGTCGAGTCTAGGACAATCTTGGTTTCTTTATCGTTTTCGTGCAACAAATAGACAAAGACTCCAGAATCCGAGCAGAGAAACATGTGCATTTGCTTGCCGTGTTGTTTGAATGAGATTCCAGTGATGGGTTTTGTGCCGACTGTGAAATTCTTGAATCCCGTGGAGAAATCTCGACTAACTGAGCCCCGGAACAGTGATATCTCTCCTCGTTCATAGCCGATGGCAATAAACAATTGATTACCACTTCCTTGAGCCACACCCAATGCAGTGGGTTTCTGAAGAAGCACCTTGGCACTTCCTACACAAGGTGCGCCATTTCGTTTGGTGACTTTTGAGAGATCCCAGACTTTGACAAGCGGTGGATCGGAAAGATCTCGGTTGGAGATTGTCACCAAGAAGTTACTCTGCGATGCAATTGAACAGAGTATGATTGGGGCGTTATGGCCTTGAAATGATATTGGATCCCAGTTACGATAAAATATGTGCACCACTCCCGATGAGTCACATATGATTTTCTGGCTGGAACAACTGGTGCAGGAAGTTATTTCCGAATCCCTGATTGTGTTGAAAATCTTATCTTTGTCGGCATTTGGAACTAGATTAAAGAAATCGAACTTTTTCCATTCGAGAATAGCCATTTTTCTGGGTGCGGAGCAGAGATAAAAGATCTGAAAATTAAGGCTTTGTTGTTAGTTTTCACTGTTTTTTTTTTGTGTTTTGTTGATTTCATACCACAATATGGAGATATCAATTGGACCTTCGTAATTATATTTTACTGCACTTATTTTTCATAATTAAATGGTTTAAATAAATAAAAATTGTTTAATTTTTATGAAAATCCAGAAGAAAATCTCGGTATTAAAATTGAAAAATATTTTCAAGTGACGTTTTGGTTAGACAAGCAAATTTGTTGACAGCTGCGCAGTGGTTCTCAAACTTGAAATTCATAATAATCAGCTTTTGAGAATGATAGAAATTTATTGTGCTACTGTTACACTTAAAACTTATGTGTTTTCCTAAATGGTTTTTTTTGGAATGCTTTATTTAATATTTAGGATGTTTCGAGTTAATTATTTTTGTTCTCAAAAATGGAAAATTTTTCAAGAAAAAAATTTCACCAAACTTGTTTAAACTTCTCACTCATTTTTTTTATCACAAAATAGTGGAGGGACAAGTTGTGTAGAAAATTAATTCCTGTCAAAAATATATACATAAGTGAATGAATTGAAGGTTTTAATACAAACCTTATATACTACGTTCTAAGAAAAATAAAATTTAAAAACAACAAAACCACTAAGTAGAAGATTCAGCACTAATTTTGGATTGAATTATTGATTCAAAATAGCCCTTTAAGTCCACCAAAAATTGGGGTTTCATCGAACTCACTTGCACTGTTCAGTTGATAATGATTACCTTATCAAGACGCAACTTTCGGCACGAAACGCTAATTTTTGGTGGACTTAAAGGCCGTAAAAATTAGTGCTGAGTCTTCACTTTGTTGTTTTTTAAATTTTATTTTTCTTACAACGTAGTATATAGAGTTTGTATTAAGACCTATATTCACTGACACTTACCCATATATTTTGGAAGTAAATTAAATTCTCTACAAATTATCCCTTCATAATTTTATGAAAAAAGAAATTGGTAAGGAGTTAGAACAAGTTTCGTGACCTTTTTTTCTTGAAAACTGTAAATTTTTCAGAGTATAGTCTAGTACTCAGATTGTGCTAAAAAAATTTCTTCCATACAAATTTCCATCCAAGATAAATTTTAGCTCGGGTTTTTAGCTGAGCAGTACTCAGTTCAAGCTAAATTCCAAATGTCAAGTTAACGGCTAAGAAAAAAGTCTCCACAAAGTTTAGCGAACGAAAGAATGTTAAATGCTACAGTACACATATCTAAACCAATATCATTAGAGGTTTTATTTTTGCAATCTTCTGTGCATCTGTCAAAATCTAAGTAAAATGGCGGCTGCCAGAGACCATAAGCTTATTTATTTGTTCTGAAAAATAGATCTCGTGGCTTTATTTTAAAGTATTTGTGGTAATTAATTTATGAAAAGGCTTTTTAAATAAACAAGAAAATAAGAAAAATATAAAACAAATGTGAGGTGTGTAGTTTTGTTCATACATTTTTTGATAAGGTCTCTGAGAACCGCCATTGTTAAAACAAAGTGACAGATCAGATTTTGACAACCTGCGCAATATATTACCTTAGTTATGTGTACTGTTGTTAAATGCATTCTATCACAAGATAAATTCTGACACTAGTCATTTTGGATGCAAATAATTGAAAAAAGGAATTTCTGGATTGTATTTGGAAGATTCAACTAAAAAATCCCCAAACGAAAACGCAAAAAAAAACAATTTTCCAACCCGGACAAAAACACCTTTTTGTTCTTGTTAATAAGAATTGTTAAAAAGAATTATTTATAAAGTATATTTTACAATCAAAGATTAGTAAAACAGCTGTTTTCTCTCCAACTTAAAAATGTAGCGTACTTTTTTTTAGCAAGGGTGTGTAGAGATAAAACTTAGTTCAAAAATGGTTCTTTATTTTCAAATAGTGCCAGCTTAATTTTGTCATTAGAGTTTTTTTCTACGTCGCACCGTTTTCGAGATATGCGGGTGAAGGTCCCTTTAAATAAATAAATGGGGATTTTATTTTGCGTGTAGAGGGGGCTCGCCCTCCTACACATTCCTGCAAAAATTTGAACTACATGGGTTCAATGCGTTCACTATGTCACCCAATGCCGATCTGATTGGTTAATTGGCTTTAAAAGTTAATTGGTTTTTTGTTTATATTTAGTCAAAAAGTTGGTTTCTTGACTAACTTTCAACTGACAGTTTCCCCTTTACAGTATTTGGTGTCAGTTTGTCGTTCCATGGATTCATTTTGACTATAAGTTAGTTGACTGAGAACTGAATAGCTGGTTTTACAAATAGAAAAAGATTTTTAATTCTGAAGTTGTGTTTCACTGCGTTTGCAAATCATCAAATGCGATTTTAGTTAGCGAAACAAAAAAAATTGAACGACCATTTATTGCCGATGTCTCATAAAATCTGAGGTTATGTTGAAAAATTATAGTTTTTTTTTTAATTATCTACAACTTTTCTGCAAACCATTTTTCGATCAGAAAAAAAGTTCTCAACCCTTAAACCCCACCCTCACACACCTCGCCATTCGATATTTTTCCCAAATGCAATAAAACTCTCAAAATTCAAAAAGATCAAATCTTTGAGATATGTCATCAGATAACCAGAGGACCTATTGCCATACTGTTGGCCATGAAGTAGCTTTCGGTTTTTGAAATATTTCTTAGGCTGGCGGTTAATTAGCGTTTCCATGACCTTGGAAAGAAGGGATATAGTTGGTCAGTAGTTTGAGAGATGTGAAGATACGCCTTTTTTAGGTATGGGCTGGATAAATGCTGTTTTCTAGCCAATCGGATTGAAGCCTATAGAATAGGACAGATGGAAAAGCTTAGGCAGTGGTAATGCTAGTATGGAAGTACACCTCTTCAAAACAAATGGAGGATACTATCTGTAACAGCGGATTTGTGTTTTTATATTTTTTAAACAAATACCCAAACATTTTTACATCAGCTGGCTGATATCCTGGCTACCTATAAGCCGAAATAACACATTGTTAAGAAGGAAGATGGTCATGCAGAAAAAGAAAATATGGCATATGCAACTGCGGTTATCCAAAATACTATGTACTCCAGGTAGGCTTCCTAGTCAGTCAAAAAATCAAGTCTACCATCATGGGCTTTAATGCAAAAAAAAGGCTATGCATGCGCCCTCCATGTGCGAGGCAAATTCAATAACGTCAGCCTCATAATCGTTCACGTGAATACTGAGGAGTTTGAGTAAAACGAAAATGATTCCAACTAAAAAAATAAAAGGCACGACTGGGTCGCACGTACTTGCTCTTATGTGCTAATCCTTTTTAAGTGCAGGCGTCTTTTTGACAAAGATTTTATTTTAATATTTTTTGTATGACGTGCAACTTCCTTAGAATCATTTTGGGGTGAAGCTCGAACGAACATGCGTCACGACAAAGGGATAAACACATAAATATATAGGATTGTTAGCTTTTGCAGTTTTTTAGTGTAGTATTATCTTTCCACTTGCTGCTTACTGTTTATAATATAATTTGCTAATAGAAAGATACAAAGGACTTTTTTCAGTTAAATTTTCATTTTGGTATGGAAAAATTTGAACAACTGGCATAAAGATTCGTCGGAATCAGCAGTATGGCAATAATGCTAGGTAAAGGGACCTTTATACGTCCCAATATGGGACCAATGAAATTTATAAAGGATTTAGGTACCTATAATAAGGTTGGAAGGAAGGTAGGTACTAAAATTAAGATACGTGTTCCAACTACTGTTAAGCCAGTAGGTATAGAGACAATATTAAAAGTAAACTTTTGTTTTCTCGATTGAAATTTTTGCATTCAGTAGTAATCGAATAGTTTTTTTTATTTGTTAGTTGTTTTTGTGTGTTTATCAAAGGCTTCCTTATTTATTCTGTGCTTTTATGATGATGAAAAATACTTTAAAATACGTAAGTATGTATGTAATGTAGGTTGTCACTTTCTTTTATTTGACTAATGGCTTGGCTAGGGCTTAGCCGAGCAATATGAAATAAAATGTTGGGGAAAAAAATTTATGAATTCAAAAAAACACTACTCATAACGTTTTTTTGGAAAAATGTTGTAAGCCATCTTATTTCTTTTGCTGTTTTCTATTTTATGAATTTTTCATTTCAAAATCGTTCGACCAGTTTTTTCAAAAAAATGTTTTTTTTGAAAAACTTTTCGAAAACATATTTTAAAATTTTTTTTAGTATGTCAATTTTAAGAAATCTATAGTTTATACTAGGAGAAAAATTTAAAAAAAAATCTATAGATCCGTTTTCAAAATATTCAAAAAACAAAATATTTTTTTAAAAAAATTATTAAAATTTAAAAAAAAATGTTTTTGAAAATTTTGATAAACAATATTATTTAAATCATAAAACACTACATATTTTGAAAATTTCATCAAAATCCGTCAATTAGTTAACGAGAAAGTCTGATTTTAAAAAACCGGTCATATGGGAAGTACCGTTATAAAACTTTTTCTGAAAAATCCATTAAAATTAAAAGATAGATTTTGCACAGAAAACATCATTCTGAAAGTTTAATCAAAATCGTAGGAGCCGTTTTCGAGAAAAATAAGTTTTTTAATAAAAGTTATATGGCAGGTACCGTTAGTTTTGGTGCTAGAATGCCTATTCCAAAAACTGTCGGGTAGAGCACTCTAAAAATACTATATACCAAGTTTGAATCAAATCGGCCCAACCGTTTAGGCTGTAGATATCGATACGGACAGACAGACAGACAGACAGACGGACGGAATTTCCGGATCCAATTTTTTTGACTTCTCTATCATCGTAATATCATGTTTGATTGTTAGAATTTTTTTTTTTTTTTACGAATGCATAACTTGCCTTATAGTCCCTATAATCGCAAGTAAAAAATATAGAGAACCTTTAATGCGTATTCAAGGTATGGCGGTAAAATCATCTTTGGCAATTTCAACGCCAAATTCAGTAGGAATGAACCAAAAAATTCCTGTGAAATGGAAAGAAATAGAGAGACGGGATCCGAACAAGGCGCGGAAGTTCTTCCAATCCTTTAGAAACATGTCGCAATATACAGCATGCTGCGCATAATTTAAGGACGGAGAGGGAAATCTGATCACCGGTCCTGAAGGCATTTTGGAGCAATGAGAAGTGTACTTTAATAAATTGTTAGCTGACTGAATAAGTGGAAACTCTATCTTTTCAAGAGGAAGACCTCATGCTCCAGTCACCAAGCATTGAGGAGATACAAAAGGCCATTAATCGGCTCAAAAATAACAAGGCCTCGGGAGCCGACGGCATACCTGCCGAGCTGATCAAACATGGATGGCCAACACTACATCAAGAAATTCATGAAAACATAGTACACGTATGGGAAAACGAAGAAATGCCAGGCGACTGGCGAAAAGGCATCCCATGAACCATCCCATATTCATAAACTATAATCGGCAAATACCAATGTGGTTTCATGCCAGGCAAATGGTCGATTGATCACATCTTTACCCTAAGTCTGGAATCTAGTATTCCAACATACCATCATTTTAAAGACTTTAAAGCAGCCTTCGATAGCAAAGCCAATGTAGAACTGTATTAGCCTATGAGAATTTGGCATCCCAAATAAATTGACACGACTATGTAGGCTGACCAAGCCAAGTAAAACTAGCCGGTTTGCTGTCCAGACCATTTAACATCTCTAATGGACTCCGACAAGGGGATGGTCTGGCTTGCATCCTCTTCAACCTGGCTTTGGAGAAAGCAATCCGGGACTCACGCATCGGCAGAAGCCAACAAACTATACAAGACCCCTTTATGCGTATCGAGCAGGCGGCACAAAACCTGCTGTTGCATATGAAGGGAAGACTAAGTACATGGTGGCTATATCTGCGAGAAGTGTGGGTCCAACTATACCCTTGAGCCAATATACTATGGAGGAACCTGCGCGATTAAGAGAAAATCTTACGGAGAATTGTTAGCCCCGCTTGCAAAAGTGGACGATTTCGGAGAAGATTCAATTATGAATTGTATGAAATCTATATTAAGGCAGATGATGTGGAAAATATATTGCTAGTAAACTCTAGTAGGCTGAGCACCTGGCTTGCATGAGGGAAGAGTAGCTAGCTCGGAGTCCTTAGCGATTCTATTTATGTTAGAAGCTAAGGTGGTAGACCTTACTTACTTTGGAAGGATGGCGTAAACTGATATTGGGATGCAAGACTGTATGGCGTCGACCAGCAATCGTGATGTACGGAAATACTTGTTGAGACCATTCTTCAAAATCATACTTAAAATAGTGAAATAGTGCAGAACTCTCACACCAATGGGTTTAGCAGAAAATGAGGACAACACTAGGTAACGCTGTCATTTAGAAACTTCGACGTCTTGGACAAAACAACCCGATAAACAGCTATAACTTTGAGGTAGTTAGGGGCTTTGTCTACCTGTGCTCCGCAGGTCAACTCAGAAAACAACACAAGCACTGAGATCAAACCAAGAACTCTTGCCAATCGCCGCTGCTCCGGGCTAAGAAGGCAATTGAGTATCAAAATTCTCTCCCGAGCAACTAGTGTCCCTTTAAAAGACCCTCATCATCCTAGTCTCGTATGCATAAACAGCGAGTGGAGAAGGAGATACAACGAGGAACTGTAAATCAAGACTAAGACCTAGGTGTCCCAAGCAAACGGAAGAGGAACTCGCGAAACTTAGAAAACTTGGAAAACAGGGGGCAGATAGCTAGGGAACGAACTGGCTAGTCTATTGTAAAGTATCCATAACGGATGAAACAAGGAATGGCTGTGGTAAATTCCTAACAGATACTTAAAGAGGAACCGAGAATACATGTTTTAAAACAAATTTCCCGCAGAAAAGAATTCTTTGTTTTAATATAAATTCTAATCAAAACAACTCACCTTCATTCCCTTCCTCGGCAACGCAATGAATAGCCACAGGGTACTTCTCCTTGGTGGCATTGTAAGTCAAGTCATCTTCAGGAAACAGATGTGGATTGAAAATATGTGAAGGCTGCGAGAAATACTGATTGACACCCTTTTTATAGTGAAAAGTCTCCGATGTAAGCGATTCTCTCGGCAGAAAAGTTACCCCACTTGGACTGACCTCCTCAGTGCAGAAGTAATAAATTGTAATTGCACATTTGGCATCCGAATCGAAGATGAATTCAATATTCAATGCGTTGCCTTTATTGACGCCACCATCGCCATGCTCTTTGGTAGCACTATCGGGTGCCTTGACAAATCGCACCGATTCTTTGCGGATGTTGACCAAACTTTTCAAGGTCTTTGTTGGTTCATTGGCTTGGGGTGGTGGATAGGGAAACTACAATGAAATTTTATCAATTTAGAAGAAATTCAGGAATTGATTCTGAGCTTACAGCTGTTGGCCGGCTACCCAGGAAGTTTAAGTCTGCATTTTCTCCGAATAAATATGCTTCAGGCTGCGGTGTATCGAAACGTTCCCCACCCATTATGAAATGACTTCCGAAATAATTACCTAAGGGAGGGCAATTTGATATTTTACAAAAAATTCCAGTCTTTTCCATTGTTCTTGGTTTTGTTTTGTTCTTTTATGCAATTTTTCTTACCCGATTTCGGAGGATATTTGTATGCATGAGTTGATATGATGTCTGCTTCTTCAACGGCTGCGTTTTGGCGGCTTGTTAAAGCTCCCATTGTTTAATATTTTGTTAGGATTTCAATAGAACAATTGCAAGATAGTAAAATAATCAATTTGATTTGATTAAAACACGAATAGAAACAAAATTTGATAAATTCTCTTTTCTCTTTGGTTTGGAATATGTATTTTATTTTTCACCTGCGACACTTGAAAGTGACAAGAAGATGGGTGCAGCAGTGGAGTATTGTCAAATGTAGTGGTTTGTAACGTAACGTTAAAACGAATGCAATTATTAAGGTTCCCACTTTGCTGAAAATTTCTACCTAAATGTATTTTATTTACAAGTTGAGATAATCAAATTTCAGGATTTCAACAGTAGATCGCAGTAGATCACTTAAAATCCACCGATGGCTATAGCTTGCATTAGAAGTTTAAAAAATTGCTGCCCAAACTGAGAGAAGAACTTAGGATCTCTCGCTTAGCAACAAACATCTTATCTACTGCACCACTGCTGCCCGCAGTGAGCGAAAACGAAATGAAAAAAATTCACTTCTTGTTTTCTGTCATTTAGTTTCATTAGTTTTTTTGGCGCGCATATATACGCTTAAAATAAAAGTGTACAAAAAACGCTTAGATATTTTTTACAATATTTAGGCTAGTAAAATTCCAATTTGATATTTCTGTCAAATGTGTTTTTTTCCAAAACATTTTAATTCCTACTCTTCTTTTCTTTAAATCTTCTTACTTAATATATTTAAATGTTCTTTTCAATAACAATAACTTAACTTTTACGATGAGTAAAAATTTAGTAAAATTCCAATTTGATATTTCTGTCAAATGTGTTTTTTTTTCAAAACATTTTAATTCCTACTCTTCTTTTCTTTAAGTCTTCTTACTTAATATATTTAAATGTTCTTTTCAATAACTGAACTTAACTTTAACGATGATTTAGAAGAAAAACTGCTTTTAGGATCGATGATACTCTTATTCTTTGGATAAGAAGCTATCTTCTGGACCGTTCAATATACGTTTTACTGGACGGCTTCAAGTCTGATTCCCACAAAATTTTTATAAATGATCTTCTGTTACTTCTAATCCACTTAACTGTTTTGCTGATGACTTTACCCTCAGCTTTTCATATTCGTTTAGTGACTCATGCCCTTCACCTTTGGACGTACAATTTAAACGGATCCGTATGATAACCTCATTAAACTCCGATTTATACAGCATTGTCAAATAGGGTTATAGAAATAGTGCGGAGTTTAATGCTTCGAAAACTCAATGCTGTCTTAAACTGCGTTTCCACCCGGACGGTAATCTAGATTTCATTTCAAGAAGATTAAAAATAATCTAGAGGTGTTTTCACCTGAACAAGAGAGATTAAATTTGACATTTGAAATCCGCTCTACGTATTTACCATAATTCTGAAAGGAAAGCTAGGTATGCTGACTTTACGCGTGACGTCACTAACTGATTTTTATTCTTGGAGACAATAAACAAATTTATTATTTTGTCGTTTTTAGTGTATTTTCATAATTAAAGTTCTTATGATGATAAAAAGCATCGTTAAAATATTCAATTCTAAGACTGTTTTCATTTAAAAAAATAAAATAATATTAAAAGATATTTGTGAAGGCAGAAAATACCAAGATGACGGTTTGCGTGTGCATACTCTTTTATTTCTGTCTATCTGTTTTTTTTCTATGATTGTCAAATATAGAAAATAAGTCAGAATGAGTGCATATAGCTTTTGAATAGATTTCGAGGAGGTTTGGAAAAAATTGAGATAATCTAGATTTATCGTCAGGTGGAAACGTAGAATTATGTCGTTAAAGCCATGCCATTGTCTATGAATGGCACATGCATCCAATAAACCGAAAAGCTATCAGTACTCGGTATATGTGTGTCAACTGGCTACAGTTTATAAAGCGTTTATACGGCCAAGACTCAAGTATAACTGGCACCTCTGGGCTGGGCAGGTGCTTCTCAAGCATCGCTACAACTACTTAGAATACAAAATAGAGCTCTGAGATTGATAGGAAATAGAACTCTTTCGGAAACAATTGCCCCTCTCGAACACCGACGCAATGTTTCATGTATTTCCTTATTTTATCGTTTCTTTTATAAAAAAATATTGACTCGAAGTAGCCAGCTGCATTCCTCCCTTTAAAAGTTTCTCCCGTAATACCCGTCTCACAAGGAATGGTCATCAGTTCACCCTTGAGCCCAATTTCAGACGTACCGTGAAATATAGAGATTCTCTTTTTAGCCGAACAACACGAATTTGGAACAGTATACCCGGCGAGGTTTTTCCTTGCCATTGTAATTTGGAAGCATTCAAGACCAATGTTAATCGACACCTTCTGCCCCTTCTTCCCTAATTTTTATACGCTCTCGAGAAGTATGTTAACATTATAAGAGAAACACAAATCCCTTGAAAATAGAGTTAGGCAAACATTCTATATTCGAGTTGTACGGCTGGAAAAACAAATCTCTGTGCTTAATACTACGACCAATATTGAGCTAAGCTGGTGGGCATTCCTGGAAGCGGGAATATACTGTGCTATTTTCGCCTGGGGTTGAGACACAAAAATGCCAAGGGTTGTTGAATTCGATGGTATGAATTCACCGGAAACACAATGAATTCTCTGAAAATCGTTACATTTTGTCGCCACATCACAATACAATCCAAAAGACTCAACTGAGTTCAAAGGAGCACCCTCGTTTTATATAGTCCGAAAGGTTATTTTTAATTTAATGAGGCAAGCCATCATCGATTCCGAAAACACGAATTTTCGATAATGGATTCTTTCAAATGTTTTTTGAAATATCAAGTCTTACTTTCTCCAAAACTATGTAAGGATATTTTCCACTGTTATTCGGGGAATAAACCATCAGATGAAGAGATTTCTTGAGTTGATAATTAGTCTAGGTTTTGATGACCTGGGTAAGAAGAAACGCAGTCGAGATCTTTACGAACTCTGGTACTTTTCCGAGTGAGAAAGAAGAAGAATGTTTACGTTCTTCAGTGCGAATGAAGCCTTGGCACATGTCAATTCTGTTTTGAATTGTTTGTAGATGTAGAATACACGTGAGTGGTACGCCAGACTACTCAAGGACACAAAGTAATACAATAATTCGTCTGTGGTATTGCCCCAGTGTAAATCTCGTCGCATATTACCTGCTAGTCTGGCACCGACTAAACGAACAGGAGACGGGGAACACAGGAGATGTTGCCAGGTGTGCCCTCACGATCTAAAAATATGAAAGCGTCAAAACCACCAACATAATGTTTTCTTAGCTAAATAAGGTTTGCGTCTTCGCCTTAAAAACAATTAAGTTATTTAAAAAATCAAAGAACAAGTTCTTTCAAATAAAGCTCTGTTATCTCTACCCTTGACCTATATTATCCACCCGTGACTTTCTTTTCACGTATCATACAATCAACGACTATTTTAAATTGAATATGAAGAAACCTTAAGAATATTAGTGAACTCAATGTCTGGGAAGACATTGCGATTCTCCTTTGTACACTTTCAACAACTCTTTTAAAATAAAATCATAAAAACACTTAGTAAAAGCTAGTGGAAACGACATCTCCACTAGCTTTTGGCTTCCAATAGCCAAACTTTCCTCTATCACGAAGCTCTTTGAATCCATTTTCTATGACTACCTCTCTCGCTTATCGTTCATTGCACGGGTTATATCCATATTCTCCATTTCTGACGCCATACTTGCTACATTTCTGTTATCCACCAAGCCCAAGGCAGCCAACTTGGCCCGCTTCTTTTCATTTTATCTCGTAAGCTCTTCTCTCCCTTCCTATTCCTGAACTACTTTAAGTTTCTTAAATAAGTATATAATAGTTGATTGCTTACTCTTAAGTTATTATTTTAATAAAAAATAATAAATTAAGTTAAATATTTTGAATAAAAACAAAATCATTTTGTCTGATCCAGGTCGTTTTAAAGCAAACGCTACTTGTTGATTCTCATTACATTAATGAATAACATGTTTAGTAAAATTGTGTTCTTGGTGATTCTCACATTCTGAAGATCTCGTCATTTTTCAACTTTTCGACGAAAGAGGCATCAATACCAAATACGGGTTTTTTGATAAAACATCGTAAGGTCAATATTTTTCAATGATTCAACGAGTTAAAAACCAAGTTACAAGTCTCAGCCCTAGGAATCAAAAGCATTCACAGGAAGCCAACCTGGCGAACTCCACAAGCAAAATATTTGATCCCAATCGCGATTCGTGAACTCAAGATTGTGAATGAAAAGAAGAATGTTATCAAACAAACTACTGCGTTTCAAAAATTCGAAGCAAGTCAAGTTCTCTGACACCAAGAAATCCCCTCTGTTCGGTTAGCTAGAAATTCCATGGTTAAAACTATCTAAGCTCAGCAATCCGAAGCTTAATTGAGAGTTGTAAAGAAATGAAAACCTTATCGATTTATGTAAACCAACGATTGAGGCTACACACGAAGATGATTGCTTTGTCTGTCTTTGTGTAGACATTATCAGTGGCTACTTTATGCCACCTCATTCCAAAACCTAAAGATTACAACGAAACTCTCAGGAAAAATAAGTTCCCCCTCCAATGCAAACAAACACTCAATGAAAACTGTCCATTTCGTCGATACTACCCGACTACGCCACCGCTTTGGATTTTTTTTTTAAAACTATTTTAAACTAAACTACACAAGCGACCTGGCCAAATCAATTAAACTAAACTTCAATAATTAAAACGACACATGCTCGACTCAACCACTAAATCCTAACTCTCGTACTCGTGCCTCCGATGTAGGTCCAGACTCTGTTGTATACAACACGCTCACCATCATGGGATGGTTTGTTGTTGATTATTTTCGATAATTCCAACTGATAATCCAACTATACCGAATCCGAAAAAAGGCAAACAAGATAGATTATCTCAATTCGATTCTTTTTTTTTCTAAAAACATTCTCTCAGCTCAGCTCAGTTAAGGTCTCGTTCGGATGCTTGCCCAGTTCCAATCTGACCTTATTCGCCAACAGTATCATTTGTCGAACTGAAAATGCCATTGTATCAGGAATCATTTCAATAAAACAAAAATCTGTCTAAGGTTTCTATAAGATAAGAGGGAAAAGTTCAAAAATCTTAGTTTTTATTAAAAATTTAGCAGTTTTTTTCAAAAAATATGAGAGAAAATCTCGTCGTCGGTTCAATATTCGTGTTGATAGCAGTGATTTGCTTACATCGTGACGTCCTTTGTTTACCTAACCTTCGGGGCACTACTAGAGATAATGGACCCAACACGGTTGATTCTCCACTGAAAGTGAGTTGGAAGAATTCTTCCGGCGGTAGTGGTGCTCCTCCATATTCGTCGCTATGGAAAGTAGTTGGCTCCGAGGAGAGTATTCGAGCCATTCAATCCAAAATGATGCGGAGTTATATGAATATGTCTGTGAATCCTTGTGAGGATTTCTATGAATATGCTTGTGGCAATTGGGAAAATGTACATCCGATTCCGAAGGATAAATCGGAGTATTCGGTGTTTACTTTGCTGAACAACAACATTCAGAACGAGCTACGAGAAGTCCTTTCCCAGCCTTTGCCTGTTGGCCATCATGCGAAACAGGACATTGGAGCTGAGGATAAAGCCAAAGTGTATTTTTCGACTTGTATTGACGAGGATACTATCAATCGACGAGGAGTAGACCCTTTGTTGTATTTCATCGATGATTTGGGTGGTTGGCCTGTACTGGATGATAATTGGGTAGAGGAAGGATTCGATTGGCTTCAGCTTGCCATTAAGACATCGTTGTTGGGTTATCCGGCAATCCTGTTTTGCGATGTGGAAATGGATTTGAAGAACTCGACACGTTATTCTATTTACTTGGAAGAGGGTAGGATGGGTCTAAGCAATCGAGATGATTACTTGAATTCGGATAATGCGGAGCATTTGGATGCGTACAGGTGAGATAGCTTAAGTGCAAGTTCATAATAAAAGTGGTGTTTTTAAATTTTAACAGTTATTTAAATCATAGTGATTTTAGTAAAAACCAAACATCTGCAATATATCGATTTTCTAGTCTGTCTAAAAATTGTCAGGCCTTATGGGAGAGCGTTATTTTTGCAAATAATGTCAGCTAGCGGTTTTACTGCCGAAATATCTACTGAAATTAAGACCTAACCACGAATTACACACGAATTGTTGATGCTTACAACCCTCTTCGTGTGTATTGAAAATAAACAAAGGACATTATCTTCGCGGGTTACCACTTCTACGTTAATACAAACGGAGAAAACCGTTAATTTTTGTGTTAAAAAAAAATTGAAAAACTCCTCTGTAGAATGCCAAAATAAGCTTAAGTTCTAAATTTGAAAGACGATTTGCCCAACCGTTTAGGCTACTGTCCAAAATACATCCGTATCTACAGACTGACAGACAGACGGACTGAATTTTGCCACTAGCTCAAATATGTTTCTCTATCATCGTAATGTCATGTTTGATTGTTATCTCAATTTTTTTTTGCACGAATGCATAACTTGCATTATAGTACCTATAATTGCAAGTAAAAACAGCTAATGATAAACTAAAAAAATTGCTGTCAAACCCAAGGTGTCGGAAACTTTCTTGTATACTTTCACAAATTAACTAATTTTTTTGATTTAGAAAAGGCTGCATCCTCGAATTTAGAACAAAGAGTTGCAGCATTATTTCTTAAATCAATGTCAACTGGCAGTCCGTGAGCGTTCAGAATCATTTTAAAACCGTTCCATTTACACAAAAAAAAACTCTTCTGGACGATTTTGAGAAGACACCATAACCACACCCAATTGGAAACTACTAAGAAGTAATTTAGAATCATTGTCCATTATGGGTAGACGTGCTCATTTTACAAACGGATTGGAATGTTTTGGTCGGTTTTGACACCAGCTTCCACTTGCTTCCATTATAGTTAGCCCTTAAGAACCAACCATAACTGAAGAATTGGAACGTACGTTGCCGTACGCAACAGTGCGAATAAATGTAATTTTTATATCCAACCCAAAATGACTTTGATAAAGTTTCGTTCAGTTTTATTTCCGTACGTAAAATACGCTTTCAAGCGTTCATACATTTCGTACGGAATGTCAAAAATGCTTGTATATTAGTTGTGTTCGTCTACTCCCTAAACAGACTATTTTGCACAATTTTACACAAATGTTGTTCGTTTACTTACATTTTCGAGAGTTTTCGGGAGAAGAGACATGTTGCAAGAGAGAAAAACATTTCCCCTTAATTCCCTATTTTAAACCAAAAAAATTGTTGGGGGATAAAATGTGAATTCTGTC
This sequence comes from Platycheirus rosarum, assembly GCA_963971375.1. NCBI lineage: Eukaryota > Metazoa > Arthropoda > Insecta > Diptera > Syrphidae > Platycheirus > Platycheirus rosarum. The sequence continues at coordinate 116,240,790 of OZ020509.1, read as the reverse complement.
AAACTCAAAAGTACATTTGAAATTTGACATTTTTTTTTTCCTCCACAAAGCGTTCTTTTAGTTTTGAGCGAATTTATTATTTTCTGAGAGATTTTATCCCCACTCTTCAAAGTTTGACAGTTTACCTAAAACAACCGAAAAAGTAGACGAACACAACTAATATTGGGCCTTTAAGGCCCAACCATAATACGCAAAAGAAATAGGAAGCTAGTGTCAAAACCGAACCATAATAGCCTAGTGCATGGATACATTGACGCAAATGCACATGAAACTTGAATCAAAATATAACAGAAATGTAATGATTATTAGAAAGATGCAAAGAAATGGGTTGGAACATTAAAAATCAAAACGAATCTCATAAATTTTTATGAAATTCTGAGTGCTGGCTGATTGAAGTTTCATTCTTATATCGTTTCATTTTTGACAGATAATCACATTTTTATTTTGTCGTCGAAGAAACAGGTTCAATTTGATTTTTATTTTCTCCGTTTCGTTACATTTTTCACATTTCATTCACACATTTTAAAAAAATGGTTATTAAAAGACGGAGACTAATTGAAAATAAACTTATTCGATAGAAATTACATTTGTTTTAATTTCCAACTGTTCCTCTGCTGTCGATTTTCTTGCATCAGCAAGTAAGTTTATTTTTGTGTGTAGCCACGATATGTGCGTTGCGGCAATGCGATTTTTCGTCAATGTGCTCAGGCACTTAAGAAAATACAAGCAATTTGATTTTACTAAAAAAAAAGATCTGATTGTAGTTCGGGCATTTAAAACATGCTCCAAGTATTCTCTCAACCCAATGTGTTCTTGGCGCTCACATTAATTTTTTTAAATAGGTTTTAGCACTTTGGTGCTAAATTTGATATTTGTCGATTTAAAAGATTATCATAACATTATAACAATACGTCAAGGATTTAATCATTAACAGGGAAAGGAAAAGTCTCAGTTTTTTTATGATTTTAAATCAATTTTACTTATAACAATTTAAATCTAGACAAAAAACTAGTTAAATCAACTTAGTTAACTGACTGGCCCAGTGCGGCTGCTCTAAATTATTATATATCTTAATTTTAATTTCCTTTCGGCCTAAAAATAACTTAAATTTATATTAAAATTTAAGTGGCTTTATTTTTTGCCCACAAAAAAAATTAAACTGGGTGTCTATCGATTTTTCAAAACCTATCTTAATGTACTTAAAACTAACTTAAAATAAACTAAAAATAAACTTAAAATAACTTAATATAAACCTAAAATACCTACTTAAATCTACAACAGCAACAGCAAACTTTTTTATTTTTTTTGTGTTGTTTTCTTTTTGTTGCCGTTACTGCCCTACCTAACTCAGATCAGATACCTTAGATATGAGTAAGCCGACCATAGACGATAGCGATATCAACTGTCCCACTGTAGTATTAGTTTCAATTAAGCCACCAAAAATGGTGGACCTGATCAATGGCTTCCTTCCGATTCAAGTCTGGCACGGCCCTACTGAAACGGAGGCGCTCTGCTTCGCTCCCAGCGACTATGTCTCAGTCGTTAAGGAACCGCCTATCGATTGTTCAGCGGTCGAATAACGGAATCGCCGATCTATTCTGAAAGGAAACGTCTGTTCAGTGAGCCATGTGCAAGACACGTAACATAACGTGACTATAATTCAAAGCTTAAAATAGAAAGTATTTTAATTTTTGCTGGCTTTTACAAAAAAAAAAACATAAATTTGGCAAATGTCACTTAAAGGGAACACAAACTTGTAAAACTTAACGTGACCAAAGCCAAAGCTGAAGCGTGTTTGTGCAAAATTCTCAATTTTGACACATCATGCTTTATGCCTTTCGTTATTTTACGCTATTTTTACAAACAATGCTCTAGCAAAATAGACAGCTGTGTTCCTCCCCTGAAACGATTCAACCGTAATACTCGCACTACTAGGAATGTACATTAACTTACCCTTTGGCCTAACTTCGGACGTACAGTCTAATACAGGGATTCTTTCATTAGCCGTACCACGCGAATGTTGAAAGCCTTGCCAGACTCTGTTTTCCCTCCCCATTTTGACTTGCAGAACTTTAAAACAAATGTGCATCGGCATCTCCTTTTACATCCTTCACCATTTTCCTAACGCCCCCACTGAGTTTAACTAACATTATAAGGGTAGCTTGAACCCCTTTAATACAGGGATTCTTTCTTTAGCCGTACCACGCGAATGTTGAAAGCCTTGCCAGACTCTGTTTTCCCTCCCCATTTTGACTTGCAGAACTTTAAAACAAATGTGCATCGGCATCTCCTTTTACATCCTTCCCCATTTTCCAACGCCCCCACTGAGTTTAACTGACATTATAAGGGTAGCTTGAACCCCTTTTTGCGTAGGCTGATTATACAAAAAAAAAAAACACTAACCCCGTCATGACAATGAAAATGTTTTTAAGCTACGTTACCAACCAATATTAGTCAGCAAGGTCTTTTAAAAAAATAGTCGCAGGTTGCGCCAATGCATGGATTGGATAGAAGACTTTGGATAATGTCAAAAAACTGTCCATGTCAAAAGCTCCTTTTTATGGCTGCGTCTCACAAATTAATTCTTCAAACTTTTTCGATAACGAGCGAACAGATTTTAGCAAAATTTTGTTTACATGAAGACTTGAGATGGTTAGGTTATTCTAATAATACAACGTTCGATTGATATTTCTTGCATTTCTTTCAAACCGTATTATCACCTCCAATAAAGATTCTAATAACTTTTACCATTTGTTTTGTTTGCAGAAACCTCATTGTGACAGTTCTTCGACTTTTGGATGTCGATCCGGAAAAAGCTGAAGAAACTTCCAAGGAAATTGTTGATTTTGAAGTTCAGTTAGCCAACATTACCATAGATCCACATTCCCGCATCGATCTTTCGGAAATCTATTCGCCAACAACAATTGCAGAATTGTACACGAAGTATACAAACATCGATTGGTCTGTATTCTTTTCGGGCGTTCTGGAAACTCAATTACAACCTAACCAAACAATTGTGGTTTTGGCTGGCAACTATTATGGAAACCTAACGCGCATCTTGAAGGAAGCCGAAACCAAAACCATCGCTAACTATATGGTGTGGCGAGCAATTCATCCATTCCTAGACGGTTTAGATGAGAATTTTCGAGCAGCTTTACAGACTTTCAAGGAAGCTCTTACTGGCCAGAAGGAACCCCTTGCCCGATGGAAGGAATGCATCAAAGAGGTGAACACCCAGATGGGAATGGCAACTGGGGCTATGTTCGTGCGACGCTATTTCGACGAAGATAGTAAAAATGAAACAATTGGAGTTTTGAGCGAAATTAAAGATGCTTTTCGCGAGACACTTCTGGACTTGGATTGGATCGATGAGAAAACCAAAGAAGTGGCCAGAAACAAAGTCAATGAAACCAAGCTTGCTGTTGGCTATCCAGACTTCATTCTAAATCCAATTGAACTAAACAAACTTTACAGTGACTTGAAAGTGACGCCAGGAAAACGCTTTGAAAACACCCTCAATCTGGTGAAGTATTCCTCCCGAGTGCATCGGAAACGTTATGGTTCCAGTGTCGACAAACAGGTATGGCCTTCTGCGCCGGCTGTTGTTAATGCCTTCTTCGAACAAACCAACAATCGTATCGTTATTCCGGTTGGCATTTTACAGCCTCCAGTATTTCATAAGCATTTCCCACGAGCCCTAAATTACGGTTCAATGGGTGTGTTCGTAGGGCATGAACTGACACACGGTTTCGATGATGTTGGCAGGGAGTTCGATTCCGCTGGCAACATGATCCAGTGGTGGAGCAAGGATGCCGTCAAAGCTTTTCAAGAACGGGAGAACTGTTTCATCGAACAGTATGGACACTTTTCGGTGAACGGGAAGTTTCTGCAAGGAAGCTTGACAAAAGGTGAGAATATTGCCGATAATGGCGGCATACGACAGGCTTTCCGGATTTACCGGAAATGGCAGAATGTGAATAAGAAATCGAAGCGCGATTCATCAGAAGCTATGCCAGGATTGAATTTAACTAATGACCAACTGTTTTTTGTTGGTTTCGCTCAATCTTGGTGTAATTCCATACGACCGGAAGCGGTAGAAAATCGAATACAGACAAACTATCACTGTCCGGGGAAATTTAGGGTGATTGGAGCGCTGGCAAATTTCGAAGACTTCTCCGAGACTTTTCAGTGTCCAGTGGGAAGTATGATGAACCCGGTGAAGAAATGTCGACTGTGGTGAAGGTGAGAAAGAGTGGAGAAATATTATTTGTTCGTAAATAAATTAAACTTTAACCATAAGGAAGGTGTAAGCGTTTTTAATTTGTAGGTTTATTGAAGTACTTTCTATAATCCACGAAGTTGTTTGATATTTTGGAGAATAAGAATAAGTAAATATGGCATTTATATACAAATTGCAATATATTTCTGTATCACTCTTTTCGATCAAAACCAAGTATACGAAGGAAACACAAGTCACAAGTCCGCTGATGGTCCGGATAGTATTAAAGCTATTGTTCTGAGCAGATTTTCTTCAATGCTAATGCTCTTTAGGACTAAGTTTTATGCCAAATACTCTTTTTAAAGTTCATCTACAACAACGATTTCTTGTCTGAATCTACTTATCCGTTGAATTGTTTTACCGACGACAATAAACTCAGCTTATCATATTTATTTCCAGATTCTCGGAGATGATCTTCGGACGTTGAACTGCAACGGCAACTTATGGTAAGTTGATTAAATTTTGATATTGACAGCGTTTAGGTGTTCTTCGAAGATGCAAGAAATGTTTTACACCTTCTGATCTGATCTGATTCGATCGACAGTAATAGAAAAATTACGGATTAAATCACATCTGTCGAATGAAACCGTTTTTCATTATTCATTGTTTAATCGCTGTTTGAACAAAAAGTGCGCTTTACTGCAATTGGCAGTTGCTTTCCTCCATTGAAAGAATACCCCGTAATACCCGTGCTGTTAGGAACGCTCATCTTGAGCCCGACTTCAGACGTACAGTCAAATAAAGAGATTTCTTCTTAAGCCGCACTACGCGAATGTGGAACGTCTTGCCGGTCTCTATTTTTCCCTCCCATTTAGAAATGCAGAACTTTAAAAAATAAAATGCACGACTGGATCGCACGCACTTGCTCATGTGTGCCGTCACATTGTGGAATAAAATTTAAGAAAATTAAAGTGAACATCAAAGCATTAAGTCGATCCATGGTCCATTGGAGGTACCGATTTTAGCCCACCATATTAAATTTTTTTCACCAAAATATAATGCTTACCCACAGTAGTACAGTAATTTTTTTTCAAATCTTGGGTGCGTTTTTAAGAAAAATAAGCTTTTACATAACGTTATATGACAGGCACCGTTAAATTTTGAGCTAAAAAAAAAATTGAAAAACTTGTATTTTATTTTGTATTTGTATTTATTGACTTCATATCATAGTATATTAAAACATTATGTCTTTTACTATACTTTACATTTTGGTTAAGGTAAATTACATTTATAATAATAAAATAAATAAAAGTAATGAAAATGAAAGAAATAAAAGTTATTCATAAAACTAAAAAAGAAAAGGTACATTGAAAGCAAGAAAAACAGAGTAGTAAAAATTTTGATTTAAAGACTAACTAACTTTTAACTTTTAATGATTTTGTCTTCTGAAATAAATCTTAAAGAGATTATGATAGGAATTTTGGTTGTTTGGTCTCCTCAGGCTGATTGGCAGGGAATTCCAGAGGCCAAATATGTGCACGAAAAACTATCGCTTTGAGATTCGAAAATTAAATAAGGGTGTGATTAAAATGTTACTCCTTTGTGATGATGGAAACAAAAGTTTTTCAAACAGAAAAGGAGTCTTATGTTTAATCAACTTAAATAGGAAGATGAGAGCTTGGAAATCAAGAAATTTGCTTAGGGGCGTTCCGAGAATACTGTTGGCATACCCAGAGACATGATCAAACCGATTTAAGCCGTAAACGAAACGAGCAATGTTATTGAAGGCCACTTCTAGCTTCCGTTTGCTTCTACTTTCCGGACAACAGAATATAAGGCTACCGTATAATAATATAGGAAGAACAAGGGTTTTTGCCAGTATAAGCTTTGTGTTTATGGGCAGACATCTACAAGCAATATTAAGAACCCTCAATGCAGCGCAAGAAATATGGTCTTCCCACGACAAAGTTTGATTAAACCAGACACCTAAGTTCTTAACTTTTTCGACGTAATTTAATGCAGAGCCATTTATTTCAATGCTTGGAATATAGGATGTTTCGAGCGCAGTATTACTGATAACGATAGCCTGACATTTATTGGAGGTCAGTTTCAAAAGATTCCGATCAGACCATTCAACCACACGCAACAGATCTTCATTTATTCGAGCAGTTGCATCTTCAACCATGCCACTCTTATAGCTCAGGTAAATTTGAACATCATCCGCATACATATGGATCCTGCAAAATTTGAGGATCGAGGGAAGATCATTATTAAAGAGTGTAAAGAGAAGTGGGCCCAAAATCGATCCTTGTGGTACTCCAGCATGCGTAGGGAGGAAATCAGAAAGTTCATTATTTACCAGAACAGCCTGGGTTCTACCAATAAGGTAATCCTTTACGAGGGAAATGGCAGTGTTTTCAAAGTAGAAATTGTGTTTTAACTTTTTCAACAATAAACAGTGCGGAACCGTATCAAACGCCTTAGAGAAATCGAGAAGTACCAGGGTTGTAACAAGATTTTTATCCAGTTATTGCCTTATGTCATCGACTATTTTAAGCAATGCAGTATTGCAACTGTGTTGAGATCTGAATCCAGATTGGTTGGGTGATAGTAGTCCATGGGTATTTAAAAAAAGAAATCTGCCGGCTCATTAACTTTTCAAATGCTTTTTTTTTTTTTTTTTTTTTTTTATATAATTAACGCGCGCACAAGGGACTATTTGTTTCCCTTTTAATGTAACACACTGCGCGGGCATTAGGAAGATAGGGAGGGGAGAGATAGGAGGTGTCGATTAACATTGGTTTTGAATGTTTGCAAATTGAAATGGCAAGGGAAAATCTCGCCGGGTAAACCATTCCAAAGTCGTGTTGTACGGCTAAAAAAAGAATCCCTATATTTCACGGCACGTCCGAAATTGGGCTCAAGGGTGAACTGATGGGCATTCCTAGCAAGACGAGTATTACGGGCGAAACTTTTAAGGGGAGGAATGCAGCTGGCTACCTCGAGTGAACATTTTTTGTAAAAGAAACGATAAAATAAGGAAAGACATGAAACATTGCGTCGGTGTTCGAGAGGGGCAATTGTTTCAGCGGCAGTTTTATTTCCTATCAATCTTAACGCTCGATTTTGTATTCTATCAAGCAGGTGAAGCGATGTTTGTGAAGCACTTGCCCACAGGTGGGAGTTATACTCGAGTTTAGGGCGTAAAAACGCTTTATAAATTGTAGCCAGATCAGATGGGGAAAAATACTTCTTACACCGATACAGAAAACCTAAGCACTTAGCAGCATTCTTAGCGATTTCAAATATATGGTCGTTTCAACGGAGGTCGTCGTTGACACACATACCGAGTACTGAGAGCTTTTCGGTTTCTTCGATGTAAGTGCCATTCATGGACAATGGCATTGGGGGAATGTTAAGCTTTAACGACAGAAGACAGCATTGAGTTTTCGAAGCATTAAACTCCACACGATTTCTATTACCCCATTTGACAATGCTGTATAAATCGGAGTTTAATGAGCTTGACATACGGCACCGTTGCAATTGTACGTCCGAAGGCGAAGGACGTGAATTATCGAACGAATATGAAAAGCTGAGGGTAGAGTCGTCAGCAAAACAGTTAAGTGGATTAGAAGTAACAGACAGAAGATCATTTATAAAAATGAGGAAAAGAGTCGGAGATAGAACAGAGCCCTGGGGCACACCAGCATTTATTTTATGGGAATCAGACTTGAATCCGTCCAATACAACTTGTATTGAACGGTCCAGAAGATAGCTTCTAATCCAACGAACAAGAGTATTATCGATCCCAAAAGCACGCATTTTCGATAAGAGAGCTTCATGCCAAACTCTATCAAATGCCTTGGAGATATCAAGAGCAATAATCTTACTTTCACCAAAGCGATGTAAAGATTTGTTCCACTGTTCGGTGAGATATGCCATCAGATCACCAGTGGAACGGTTGCTGCGGAAGCCATACTGACGGTCATGGAGAAGCTTACGATCTTCGAGATATTCCTTAAGCTGACGGTTAATCAGTGTTTCCATGACCTTAGAAAGAAGGGATGTCAGTGCTATGGGTCGGTAGGAGGAGGGGGAGGATGGGTCACCTTTCTTAGGGACAGGCTGGACAAATGCTGTTTTCCATCTTCTAGGAAAGATTCCAGAAGAGTAGGAGCGATGGAAAAGCTTACGCAGTGGCTTTGCCAGTGTGGAAGAACACCTCTTCAAAAGAATGGGGGGTATACCATCCGGGCCAGCGGATTTGTGTATATCAAGATCTTTGAGAACTCTTGCTACTGTACGAGTGCGGAAAAAAATCTGTCTCATGGAAAAAATTACATTCTCAAGTACAGGAGGGGCAACGTTGCTATGCGGCAGCGTGGAGCTAGCAGCGAAATGGGCGGCGAGCAAGTTTGCCTTCTCTGAAGAGTAAACAATTGGTTTGTTATTGTCGATGAGCGTTGGAACCGAAGATGTTGAGGAGTTTTTAATATTTTTTACAAATGACCAAAAATTTTTACTGCTTTTGGGACACTGCAGAATTTTTTGCCGTAATTTTTGGTCATGCAAAAATTTGGTTCTTTCAATAACGGAGTTGCATGAGTTTCTTGCTTGTTTGTGCTTTTTCCGATTTTTCTCTGTAGGGTTGGCTTTGTAAGAACGGAAACTTACTTCTTTGAGCCTGATAGCTTCTTTACACTCAGAATTAAACCAAGACTTTTCTTTAGGTTTGATTTTATTTTTGGAAATAAAAGGTATGATTGAAATTGGGCGGTACTCTTTCTGTTTAGTAATGGACTTTTTAGGAACCGGGATTACTTTGGAGGCTTTCCACAGCTTAGGATAGCACGAGGATGTTATGATGGAATTGAAGATATAGGAAATATAGGGTGAGAGAAACGGAAGAAGCAGTTTGATGAATCTGGGGTGAATTGCATCTAATCTGATAGCATTAGACTTAATCTCACTCAGAGCCTTATACACTTCCAATTCGCTGACTCTATGGAAGCTAAACGTTTGGATGGGGTTGTCAGTTTCAGTAGTCAAATTCATGTCGTTATCAGAGTCATCATAAACACTTAAGGCAGGAGGAGTATTCACAAAAAGGTTATTCAGCTCATTTTTATCGCAGACAACATCACCGCTTTCAAGTTGTTTTGAGACACCAAGAGATTTTATATTCCTCCACAACTGTTGAGATGTAAGGTTTCTAAACTTGGAGACATAAAACCTTTTCTTTGAGTTTCTAATCTCAGTGTTAACAGCATTCCGTAACGTCTTATAAAAATCGAATAGAGTTGGAATTCGGAATCTTTTCCATTGCCGCATTTCTCTTAGCAATGAGTTGTTCGACCTTTGCACTAAACCATCCTAAATCATTACTTCGTACTTGGATTGTCTTTGTGGGAATAAAGTTTTCAAACAGGTTGTTTATCGTAGAAGTAAAAAATTGCACTTGTTCATCAACGGATACAAGGTGGAAAATATTTTCCAAGTTGGAGTTGCACAAATTATAAACAAGAGCTTGCATGTTAACAGATTTAAAATCTCTGAAACAAATTGTATTCCTTGTTGGGTTGGAAGTAAAGCTGAGGCCATAAAAAGCAAGTATGAGATCGTGCTTTGAGAAACCTGGAACATCAAGTTGATGGTAACAATTCACAAAGTTTGGTTGGCTTACAAGGAAAACATCTAGCAAAGTAGAGCTCGTATTTTAGAAATGAGTAGGGTTTATATGATTAATCGGATGGAGGTTTAAAGAGGCAATATTATCATTAAAGAATTTAACTTCACTGTTTCGGGAATTCAAAAGGTCCACATTTAAGTCACCAGCAATTATAATGTGGTTATAGCTAGGAGTCACAGATTCTAAAATGTCCGTGATGGAACTTGTTTCGATAACATTGGGTGGCTTATACATGACACCAATGAGACACTTATGTACAGCACACACAACTTCCAAAAAAAGAAATTCCAGTCTATTGGTTCTATTAGATGACAAAACAACTTTGCATGATATAGCCTTTTTAATAAACATGGCGACTCCTTTGTAGAATGTCAAAATAACCTAAGTTCTAAATTTGAAGACGATTGGCTTAACCGTTTAGGATAAAGTCCAAAATACATCCGTACAGACAGACAGACAGACGGACAGAATTTTGCCAGTAACTCAAATACCATCATAATGTCATGTTTGTTCCAAATTAGCGCCTAAGGTAAGCAAGAAGTCAAATATGGAAGTACGTATGCAGTGGCGTACATTGGTAGAGGAAGAAGGGCAACTGAGAGGGGTCATAAAAATATATATCAACTAACTAACTATAAAAATAATAATAATAATAATAATATTTTAACTATGTGTCTGTAAGGCAAAATGCCTTTTAGAATGCAACTGGATATTGCACGACACTAGTTAGAGAAATTAGAAAGATAGGACAGAAGTTTTACACAATAATAATTGATAACAAAGGTTTACTTGGGTGAAATTGTTTTTTATTTTATTTTGTATTGCAAAAGTTCGTACTATTGTTTGTTTAAATCAACTCAACTCATATTCTAAAGATACGTTTATGGAAATGAAATCTCTCTAAATGAAATATTTCACATATGTTTTTTCATAGGAGCTAGTTTATTTGATGACACATTTTTCAAAGATATTAAATGTAAATGAGAACCACCTAGCAGTTCATAATTAATGGGTTAATTATCTGAGTGCTCGATTTTGACGTTATGACATTATATGTGTTCCGTGAATGATGTAGGGAGTGTTCCAAATTAAAAGATTTGCACTACTTACATTAAACATTTTTGTCTATTCAGTAAATTAGGCACATTTATTAGAATACTGAACAAATAATGAATAGCTTTTGAAATAATGAACATTTTTATGTTTTTTAAATAAAAATAATTTATAATGAACAACTACTTCAAATAATGAACTGTTCATTATAATAATCAACGGATAGTCACCGTAGGTATAGTAGATAAGATAAAAAAAAATCTTTGGTATTTTTACCTTATTTTGATGGAATTTCTTATTTTTACCTTACCTTTAAGAATTTAATAAAAACAAAGTTCTGGAATTTCTAAATAATGAAGTTGTTATTTAACGTAGTAATAGTAATTATGTTAAGTACATAGTGCCTACGACACCACTGTAAAATATTAAGTTTAAACTTCGCAATCTTATTACCGTTCGTATAACGTTCCATTATGTTTTGTTATGTCCTACAAATGATATTGTGTTATGTTTTTATATTTTACATATGTATTTACGCTTGTTATATTCCCAACCCTTAAATAATGTGTACACACACCGTCATCCTGCACATTAATAGTAATTTATTACGTTCACTCTTTCTATTCTGATTCTTGTATATTGTGTATGTAATGTAATGAATAGGGCTAACTATAATGGTCGGAAGCAAGCGGAAGCTAGTGTCAAACCGACCGAATCATTCCAATCCGTTTGTCCAACCATTATAGTTCAGCCTTATCTCTCTTAGGTTAATCAATTATATTTTTTGTTGAAATTGAAATAAGGGACTCGAATATTGGAATCCAAACATGTCGGACGCTTTTTCTTTTGCCCGAATTTTGATTTATAATTAATAATTAATTGGGACTGACATGAAATTTTGTCGTTTGAATATATTTAGTAAAACCGACTATAATACAAAACAAATTGCACGACTGGATCGTACGTACTTGCTCATATGTGCGGTCACATCGTCGAATAAAATTTAATAAAATGCACGACTGGGTCGCACGAACTTGTATGCTACATAATTACTTAGTGGCTGCATATATGTATGTATAAATTAAAAATATATATTAAAATAAAAAAACATTTTTTTTTGAAAAATTCTTTCATTTTTCTTAATTAGTTTAAGAGTTTTCTCAAAAACTAGGTATACAATACAATTTGAAAATTAAATGTATATCGAAGAAAAAAAATATTGAAAATCGTTCAACCAGTTTTTTTTAAAGTCGTTTTTTTCTGAGAAAAATCTAAGAAAATCTGTAGTTTTCATCTGTTCTATGAGAACAAATTTCGAAAAATTCATTCTAACAGAAAGATATATTGTTATAAAAAATAGCACCCTGATAGTTTAATCAAAATCGTTAGAACCGTCTTCGAGAAAATTAAACTTTTTGTTAAAAATTGTATGGCAGGTACCGTTATATGTATTTCGACCTGGAGCAAAAATGAAAAACACCCCAGAGATACTACTAAATAAATACTAAATACCAAGAGGTGCGAACAGACAGACAGACGGAATTTCCGGACCCACTTTTTTCGACTTCTCTATCATAGTAATGTCATGTTTGATTGTTAGAATTTTTTTTGCACGAATCCATAACTTGCATTATAGTACCTATAATCGCAAGTAAAATCAGTAAATAATTGAGTATATATTTATCTTGGGAATAATCTGATAGCCCGTTGTTTTGTACGAACCCATAAATTCCCTTTAAACCAGTTTATTGCTGCATTGCAAAAAAAAATAATTTCGCTAGATCCGATGCCCCTTTAAAATGTTGTAGATAGACCTTCTTAACGGAAATCTTTAATTGATTAGAATGGCGATTAATTAAAAAAAAAAAAAAAAACAAAGAGACGTTTAAAAATCCGCCGCCACAGTCAAATTGATAGATAATTTAAAAACACAAAAATGCTTCCTCTGGGTAAGATAGTCAACCGCTAAGCCTCATACCGAGAGGACTAGATAGAATCCATATCCCTCTTTAAGTATTAGTACCTAACTCAATATCTATGTGATTAAGACAGCTTCACCAAAAACAATGTCTTTAACAAATTTAATTGCTCTGCAAATATAAAATTATAAGAATTTAATTAGTGATCACTTGTTAATATCAATTATTCGATCAAAACAGTTAGTGTCGGCCTTGGAAAATGAAGTCTGCATTGAAGATTTGTGTACTTTTGACGGTGGTTTCCATAATTTTAGCTGCAGTCATATTAATTTTAATAAATTTCCTGCTTATTAAGAATGAGGCTACAGGTGGAACTGACGTACCAACAACTGTGTTATACCCACCTTGGAGACACAATTTAAGCCGAAGTGATATTCGTGCAAAACAATCCCAGCTAATGAAGAGTTTCATCAACGATTCTGTAGATCCATGTGATGACTTCTATGAATTTGCCTGCGGCAATTGGGAGCGGCACAACCCAGTTCCGAATGACGAATGGCAATATTCGACAATTAAATTACTACAACATAATCTTGACTATGAACTTGGGGAACTCCTCAGCGAACCGATTAGTCATGCAAAGCCACCAAGTGCCGTCGACAAGGCAAAGATGTACTACAGGGATTGTATGGACAAAAAGAAAATTGCCCAGCGTGGAAGTCAGCCACTTTTGAAATTTATCAATGACCTTGGTGGATGGCCGGTGTTAGATGAAAACTGGGATGAGGACAAATTCGATTGGTTGCAGTTGGCTATCAATTCGTCGATCATCGGAACTAATGGTGTCATTATTTCTTATATAATTGAGAAAAACCCCACAGTACAAACCGAGTATATAGTGTTTTTAAAACAGACGACACTAGGAATGTCAAATCGGGATAATTACTTGAAGCAGGAAAACTCTAAAAATCTTGAAGCTTATAGGTAAAGAATTATGATATTTGAATTGTTCTTAAAGAGAGCTTTTTAAGGGTTATAAGTAAATTTTAAATAAGTAAGAATGTCTTCTTTCTTATAAAGCATAGCTATATGATTTAGTTTATTTCTGCCATCAAACTTAAAGAATCATACATACAGTAACAATAATAATTTAAATAACCGTTACCATATTATTCCAAATAACTCAAATTGTGTACCTGATCCTAAATCCCTTCTTTCATCTTCCAGCCTTAAAAAAAACAAGCTTCTTCTTTATTGAAAAACATTTCCACTTTAAATGCCTCGGCCTAAACCCCAATACAAACCCTTCCACCTTTACTCACTCATAACCTAACTGGAGTAGTTTCTTCGAAACGTAAACGAGTATCGTTTAACCTAACCGATCCAAATGAACTTCTATCTTCGTGCTCGACCCATAACCTCTCCTTTAATTCCTTGCTCCTACTCCCCTAACTTTATCCGCTCTCACACTCAGAATCTTTCCTTCTTAGACCCTCTTTCCCAAACTGCCAGTCAGGCTCACTAAATAATTTACCGACCAGAATTGTAATGGTCCCTATACTCTTTCTCGTTTCAGAGATAAGCGAATTTATTCAAATTTTCGACTTTATCTTGCGTATCTACAAGATGAAGAAGACAGCGTTTGCATCAATGGTGTAACGAGAATGAACTTTCGAGTTTCAATTCTTCGGACGGTCTTTATTCTATGTTTGTACGTTACCATGAAACTTTAAACGTGAGCCACTCTGATGTTGCACACGATCTATCTTCTCTTGCTTCGTCTCTTAATTTTTGTTTAGTTCTTTCCTAATTCTCTTAAATTACATTTCAATCCTCCCAACTGTATGTCTTTGTACTATCAAAATCTCCGAGGACTTCCACCTAAAACATCTACAGTCTTTTTTAATTCTCAAAAGCTTCCCTATGATGTGTTTGCGTTGACCGAAACTAACCTGTCTCCTGATATGAATGACTGCGAACTCCTTTCCACAAACTTAAACGTTTTTCGAGTTGGCGGATCTATTAACGATGTTGATTCTTCAGGCCGTGGTGTACACAGTCGTTTTGACTCAATCCTGTTTAAACATTCACACTCCAATGGCTTTGAATACGTTTGTGTTAAATTAAAATTATCTAAAACAACTGTTTTCATAATCTGCTGCTATATCAGACCTGCTCAAATTATCGAGTCCTATAAGCTAGCTGTTTATGCTTTCGACTCTATATTTGAAACTGCCGAATTTACCGACACCATTTTAATTGTTGGCGATTTCCCCAAATCTCTAATGGGCTCTTTCCGAAGAGAAATCTTTTCTACACAGCAGTTAATCCATCTTCTGAGAAAGAGATCCTCTTTACTGATCGTCTCTCTGACTTAGATCTTTTCCAACTGAGAGGAGTTAAAAATAATTTGGATCGTCAACTTGACTTAATACATTCCTCTGACGTCGATAATTACGTTGTTTCAATAAGTAATCATCTTCTTTCTTAAACTTAACTCATTCCACCCTTCTCTTTTTTTGGAGTCCGCTTATGGACTCACTCATGTAACAAATTTATCGGAAAGGCAGTCGTCACTCAACTTTCGTGAAACTAATTTTACCAAACTTAATAACCGATTTTACTTCTATCGGAGACTACCCTAATATTGACACTGTCCTTACTAGCTTTTACCCTAAGGTTTTCGATAGCCTTTTATTTTGTAAGCCTATCGTTCAACAAAAGAGAATTTCATCATCCCCCCCCCATGCTATAACAATGAATGAATGAATTAAGAAATAAGAGAAATAAACTTTGGCGGAAATATCTCATAACACGCTATGACGCCGACCTTCTTAATTATCAGTACTCCAGCTCTCTTTTACCAGAACTTTGTGAATCCCTTTACCATGAATATCTCAGTTTCATGCAAAATAACAGTTATCTTATCCCAAGAGCTTTTTCCACTTCATCAATGCCAAAAGAAAGTCCGACAGCTATCCCTCCACTTTAAAATATATTAATTCCTGCTCAGAAGATTCACAAAAAATCTCCAAATTATTTGCTCAATTTTTTAGTCAGTCTTTTTCTACCTATAATTCCCAGCCCGATCCTGGTTATTTTTCTTATCTTAATAACTGTACCAAACATCCTTAACTTCAATAAGATCAAAAAATTCAATAATGATTACAGCGCTGGTCCGGATGTTCTTCACACTTGATCTACTGACTACTATTTTTCAACTTTCATTGTATAATAAAATCTTCCCTTCTATATGGAAAAAATCTTTCATAATCCCCATTCATAAAAAAGGTCCTAAGAATGATATCTCTAACTACCGCCCCATTGCCAAATTGTCATGCATCCCTAAACTTTTTGAAAGTATTATTGATACAATAATTTTCCACTGTTAACATATTTTCTCCCCTAAGCAACATGGATTTTTAAGAGGTAGATCCACAACCACCAATCTAATAGACTTTGTCTCCGGCACCGTTTGTGTCATGGAAAACGCCGTAAAGATGTTGATGCCATTGCAACTGACCTAAGTAAAGCCTTCGATAAAATCTTCCATCCATTGATCCTCTTCAAACTTAAAGCTCTAGGATTTCCAATCGATTTTATCCAATGGATTGATTCTTATTTAAAAGATCGTCTCTATGAAGTCCTTTTCAGATCGTCTTTATCTGACCCTTACCTTGCAACTTCCGGTGTTCCCCAAGGTAGCCATCTTGTTCCTTTAATCTTTATTCTTACAATTAATGATCTCGATTTACGTCGATGATAAGAAAATTTATAAGTGCATCTCCTCTTCTTTTGATTCAGTCATGCTTCTTAATGATTTGAATAACTTTCTTGAGCTAAATGTTACTCCCGCAAAAGCATCGCACTGCCTCCAAGATTTTATTTATTAAACAATGAACCTGTTCCGTAATCGTATTCCCTTTGCGATTTCGTTGTTACCTACCATAGAGAACTAAACTTCTTACATTGTTAATGCTATAAAAATAGAATTCAGCTCTTGGCTTCGTAAAACGATGGTCTAAAGAATTTTCCGATCCATATGTTACTAAATCCTTATGCCTTACATTTGTCCGACCTCTTCAAGAATATGTCAGCCAAGTGTGGTCACCTTATTACCCAACCCAACCCTTGCGTATCGAATCGAAGCAGTTCGTCGATTTCTTCGTTTCGCCCTCCGTTCTCTCCTTTGGTCAGATAGATATAATCTCCCACCATATGAAGACCGTCTAAAGCTGCTTGATTTGCAAACTCCGGAAAAACGTCGCCAAGTTGCTTATATCATCTTTATTCACCAACTTCTAACTAAAAATATTGACTGCCCTTCTCTTCTGCAGAAAATATCCCTTAAAACCAACCCTAGAAATGTTAGATCGGTTTCACTTTCATCGTACAAATTATGGAAATAACCAGCCCTTAAACCGAATGTTACGAACAACTAATAATATGATCTTTTCATTCGACTTCCACTGTAGCAAGAACACCATTAACCAAAAAATAATAATAATTTTGATGTCGTTTTAAGGGCGCTTCTCATATATTATGTCTTCAATTTTTGTATTCAATTAACACCTTCTCTCTTAAGACCTATACGTGCATAAAGAAACTTATACATAAACATTTCTCTATTATAGAAACCTAATTGAAAAAGTTCTCCTCATGCTCGATGTCAACAGAGAAAAGGCAAGAAATGTCTCTCAGGAAATTGTTGATTTCGAAATTCTTTTAGCCAATGCAACTTTACCCCCTGAAGCCATCAAAACCCAGTCATATTATCAGCCTTCATTATCGCTTCTTATAAGTGCATATCCTTACATCGATTGGATGAAGTATTTTGCCGGGATACAACAATCGGCACTTAGCCTTAATCAAACAATCCTTATCCAGCTTGGAGAGAAGTATTATGAAAATTTGTATAACGTTCTTCTACAAGTTAACAAAACAACATTGGCCAATTACATGATCTGGCGATGTGTGGTGTTTTTCCTAATTTCTCTTGATGATAATTTCCTTGGAGCATGGGAAGATTTCAGTTCTGATGTCACTGGCCAAGTGGGGCCGATTCCTGCCTGGAAGAATTGTGTGAGTCAAATCAATTGGAACATGGGTATGGCTACATCTGAAATGTTTGTACGAAAGTACTTTGATGAGTTCAGCAAGAATGAGACCATCAAGATAATCAACTCTCTAAAAGAATCCTTTGATGAGAATCTTCTCGGATTGGAATGGATCGATAAGGATACAAAATCCTATGCCAGCAAAAAGGCAAATGCAATGAGAATCGCCGCTGGCTATCCCGATTACATCCTATCCGAGCAGGTTATTAAAAAGTTGTATGAAAATATTGAAGTTTCTGAAGGTAAGCACTTTGAAAACTGTTTGTCTTTATCCAAGAATAGACGGCAGAGGAGTCGAGAGAAGCTCTTTAAGCCATATGACAAAGACATTTGGCTCCTGCCCCCAAGTATGGTGAACGCAATCTACGATGCCGCAACCAATCGGATCATCATACTAGCAGGTCTCCTCCAACCTCCGGTCTTCCATAAGTTCTTTCCACAGTCCTTGAATTACGGCGCCATGGGAATGTTCATGGGTCATGAGTTGATACATGGATTCGATGACACCGGCCGCAAGTTTGATGTTGATGGAAATTCATTGAAATGGTGGACACCTGAGGCGATCGAACAGTTTGAAGAAAGACAAAAATGCTTTTTGGAACAGTATGAAATATTGGCTAAAAAAGATCAAACATTCAAAAGCATTGCCACGCTAAGTGAGAATTTGGCAGATAATGGAGGTTTGAGGTTGGCTTACAAGGCCTATTTGAAATGGAAGCAGAGCAATGTGGAGTCAATTGATGAAGAAAGGTTTTCCAATATGAAGTTTAACGAACAACAGTTGTTCTTCCTGAGCTTTGCTCAATTATTTTGTGCAGCACTACGACCCGAAGCCTTGGTTGAGTCGCGAAGTTATGAAACCCACAGTCCTAGTAAATATAGAGTCTTGGGTGCACTTATGAATTTTAAAGAATTTTCGGAAGCATATCAATGCCCTTCGGGTAGTCCAATGAATCCCATCACAAAATGTCGCTTATGGTAGGGTGTTTTGTTTTGGGTCAATTTGTGTACAGTTTAATAAATAAATAATTAATACATATACGTACATACGTATATGTCATGTCGTTGACTTCTTAACAAGTATAATTTTCGACCTCTGTCCAGTACCAAAATTTATAATAAAAATTTATAATTAAAATTGTTGCGCTTTATTTTCATCTTTCCTCTAAAATTTATTTTAATTCTTGTATAATCATAATTTTGAGTCACTGTGCAAATCAAGTAGGATAATCATTGCTCTTTAATTCTCTTCTGTGTTTTTGCAAAATTACCTTATCTTGTTTTTGGCAATTATTTACATTTTTGTAATAATTTATGAATCACTTGACTTTGACTTCGAACCTCCAGAGAGAATAAACACCTCTTTGTGTCAAAAACTAACATTGAATAGAAGTTGTTTTTTTTTTAGCTTCGTTTATTATTCGTGCGAGTCGTTTTGTATCAATTTAATCAATTTTTGTCTATACATTTAATTTGAGGATAATTAAAGACGCCCAGGCTGTCTCAAATGGACCGAATCCGGTTTAGTTAAAATTTATGATTTTGAGAGGAAAAAAAGAGAAGATATGTCATATTGTAGTGGAGAGGTATGAGTGGGGAAATCACTCCACTACAATATGACATATCTTCTCTTTGTACGTGAGTTGAAAAAAAGAGAATTCTATAGTTTCCTCTCAAAAAACATAAAATGAACCAATTCAGTTGGGCATGGGCATTCTACTGCGCAAGCTCTCTTCAAATTTCATTGCTCATCTCATGAAAATACACACAATCAAGTTCCAAGTTGATCAAGTTGATCATAACTTATTAGGGGTATTCATGCAATCGCGCAAAACCCTGATAAAGCGTAAAAACCTCGTGAATTAATCTTCTCGTAAATGAGCTGTCAAAATTTTTGTGGGAATTTATTTATGCGAACTGTATAATTTTATCTCATTATTTTGGGGGTAAAGTGAAAAAATGAACTTCGTAAAATGTCTTTTTTTTGTCTTTGTCTTTTGTGACAGCTGAGGTGATAAAGATACACTTGTTAAAAAAAGTCTACGTACATCATCCTTTTGTAATCCTTTTTTATTGCATCTATATAGTATATACGCTGATTAGTTTTTTTTTTCTATTTTCTTTATTTTTATATTCATATTTTCAGTTGAATAAAGCGAAATAATAATTCGAATTTTATGTAGTGTACGTATACTTTTGTTGGTAAGTGTACTTCAATCTCAACTCCGACCATAAATGAACTGTATCCACATTTACGCATTTCGTTTCTAAGGGGCGCTCATGCAAATGCTTGCGGAAGGATAGAATTTTTTACGGTGTATAAATTTATCTCGTTGCCAGAATACCCCTACTGTTATGTTTAAAAAAAAAAATATTTCATCTCTGGCATTGTACTCATAAAATCACTTCCGCAACAATTTGGTTCTCTTAATTCTCTCTCTGCGCAATCAAAAGATACATAAAAATAAGGATGACAACTTCATTTTATGATATCAGTTTTATTAAGTAACAAAAAGAAGTTATGTTAGCTTAAAAAGATTTACATGAGCTTATAATCTGTCATAAATGACAGATTAGATTTAGCTGATTAGACAGATAAGAATGGGTATGTTGCATACATACTTCAAAAAGCTCTTTGTTTGAAAGTCGATGAGTTGGAGAGAAAGAATATCTTCGATGATGCCGTTATTCTTAAGTGCCAAAAAGGGAAAACGATGACTTACGATGAAATTACTTTGTTTTCTCTGTCAAAGCATCAAATCAAATGAAACCACAAAAAACTGCAACAAAACAAATATTTCGATTTAGACCACAAAGAGAATCGCAAGGATCACAAATCTTAAATTCAACACAGAATAGACAAATAGAAAGTGCGTAAGACCGGTAAGACCTCACATTAGTCACAGTACACATATTGAAGGTAATGTCTTTAGTTTTATTTTTGCAATCTTTTGCGCATCTGTCAAAATCAAAGTAAAATGGCGGCCGCCAGAGACCATTAGCATGTTTATTTGTTCTGAAAAATTGATCTCGTGGCCATATTTTATAGTATTTGTGTTAATTAATTTATAAAAAAAGCTTTGTAATAAACAAGAAAATAAGAAAAAAATATAAAACAAACGTGAGGTGTGTAGTTTTGTTCATAAATTTTTTTGATGTAGGTCTCTGAGAACCGCCATTGAGTGACAGATCAGATATTGACAACCTGAATGAAATCTAAGCATAATCGATTTCACAGTATACGACAGCATTTTTAGAGATGAGGGCGCAGAACTCTCACGATCTTCTAAAAGTCCATCAAATTACTAGAACTAGCGATGATATTGACATAATCGAAAGAACACTGCGTGATATCAGTATCGCTTTTGAGTGTGAATGAGTTGAAGATGAGTTTAGAAGTAAAATAAAAGCAAGTACATATATGCTGTTATCGAGAAGAGACACCCAAGAACAACGTCTTGGACAAAACATCACGATAGAAGGCTATAACTTTGAGAAAGTTATATAGACAACAACACCAGCGCTTGGATCAAACCAATCAAACTCTTGTCAATCGCTGCCTCTTCGGGCTAAGAAGGCAATTAAGTAGTAAAACCGCCATCAACTAAATTCTCCATTTTTAAGACCATCATTATACCAATCCTGTTCTATGGTGCAGACGCATGGACACTGTGAAAAGTGGATGAAGACGCTTTTGGTTGCGTCGAGAGAGACCTAGCCAAAAGAGTAAAAATCCAAAATCTCAGATGGCTGGTTTCATATAGAACGGATGTGGACACCACCATCGCCGAGCAAAATTGGCAAAGTTGCCCTGCTCATATCGAAGGTGGAACTCCAAATGATCTTCGCATCATTAAAGAAAAAGAAGTCAGCAGGAGTCGATGGTTTACCCAATATTGTACTACGACATCTCCTTGAGGATGCAATAGACATATACACAAGACTGTTCAACAACGCGCTGAATAATGCATATTATCCAGTGAGCTGGAAGACAGCTCTTGTACATCCTCTCCCGAAAAAAGGAAAGGAAAATTCTTCTTCCCAGTATCAGCAAGGTATTCGAAAAAGTTCTCAATAGAGCTCTGTCCAAGTGGGCCGAGGACAAAAATATAATTGCAGACATCCTGTTCGGCTTTAAGGCGGGACATGACACAATTCATGCCGCGTCTAAGCTAGCATCTGCTGTGCAATGGAACAATGCTAAGAATCAATGCACGGGTGTCTGTCTGGTTGATTTCGAGAAGGCATGGTTAGAAGGTCTTTATCTGAAGCTAACCAGATGGGGCATACGTAAACTATTGCCATATATGCCTTACGACATGCTTAGTGGTAGAAAGTTTGTTTGTCAAGGGTGGCAACGTTTAATATTAAAAACGGTCTGCAACAGGGAGCGATGAACTCGCCGATTCTCTTTAGTATTTACACCACCGATCTCATTGCGAGTCTACCTCATGCAATTGCGTATGCCGATGTTTTTGGTCCAAAAGTTAAAGTTATCAGAACACTCTTGCAACGTGATTTCGATAAAATTCAACAATATTGTAGTGATTGTTAGCTAAAAATTAACTTCCAGAAATGTGAAACTATCCTGTTTAGAACCCCTGTGTCTAGGGCTTCTAGGGATACGAGAAAGAACTGGCGCAAGCTAGTGATCGCTGGGCCACATGGACATCCACTGGCGAGTAAAATTGGGTAAGGTAGCTTAATATCTGGATGGATCAGTTTCTTTATTTCAATCGACATGTAGATGCTGCCCTGGCCAGGGCTTAGGGGAGCTTTTGCCCTGACAAGACGGTTGTTTCATAGCAGCCGCATTGATAGCAGGGTGAAAGTGATTTGCTGCATAGCCCCCATCAGGCCGATGATTGCCTACGGATGCTGTGTGGTTCAACGTTGCACCATCTCTAATGGAAAAGATGCGGGTGTTCGAGAGACAATGTCTTCGCACTTGTCTCGGACTTTATAGAACATCAGAGCCAGACTACAAACACTATTATTCTAATGAGGTTCTATACAACGGGGCCAATACAAACAGGATAGATAACTTTTTGATAAGGCGTATTCGCAGACACATTGCAAGGGCGATGACCTCAACTAATGGACAAATTTTCGGGGCTCACTTCCCCCAAGATGAATATTTTGAAAGTACACGTTCGAGTGGTTTTATCCCGCACGAGGCTTTCCTATACCTTGATAGTCGCGGGCTGATTCAGGATAGATCGGCGATTCCGTGGATCTACCACGTCAGCCGCAGAACAGTCGATAGGCGGATCCTCTATGACCGAGACATAGTCGTTGGGAGCGAAGCAGAGCGCCACCATTTCAGTAGGGCCGTGCCCGACCGGGATCGGAAGGAAGCACTTGATCAGGTGCATCAGTTTTGGTGGATAAGTTAGAACCCGATATTTTCAGTCGACATACACGAAATGTCGCCTACATTTATATTTAGTATCTTAAGTTAGGTAGGGCAGTTGCGGTGGCACCAAAAAAATATATATATATATAAAATAAAAAAAAAAAAGCTTGCTTGGCTGTTGTAGACTTAAGTATTTTAGGTTTATTTTAGGTTTATTTTAAATAATGTTAAGTTTATTTTAAGTTAGTTTGAAGTATTCTAAGATAGGTTAAGCAAAAAATTCAGATTCTGGGTGAAAAATGAAACCATTAGTTATAATTTAAAGTAAAATAAAAATTTATTAAAAGTAAAAAAAAAACCAAAAAAAACCGACCGAAAAGTCTTCGATTCTACCATAGAAGGAGGGCATAGTAAAGGAAGACCGAGAATCAAGTGGCACACCGAACAAGGAGAATTAATTACTGGGCTTTTTCTCTCTCTTCTTGTCGACTCAAGCGCCACAAGTTGTTGAGTTGGGAAGTTAGATTTATGGGTTGTTTACATTTACATTGTAGATTTGACCACTACAGGGACCTCGATTGGCTTCACGTGTAAAACTGAATGCATCAGCTAGTTAGGACCCGAGCTGGCGGAAGAAGCTTATTGATTGAGGCCTAAGGTAAGTTAAGGTAATCTTGATCTTCGCTTCCAATTCCTAAATGTCACTACGAGCAAGAACTCATTTATTTCCTAATCAAAAGCCATTATTTCAAGGAAGTGAAAAGCATTAGTTTTGCATTTAAATGCAAATCCTTGACATTTACATATAATTTATTGCAATTGTCTGTAATTTCCTTATAATTTCATCAAAATATTGTTATAAATCATGCTTCTTAAGCCATGGCACCCATTGCAATTCATGGAAAGAGGTATTGCAAGAACAAGACGTTAGAGACAAACGTGCGTCCTTGACCATTTTGACATCCTTATTTATATATTTGTCACGCAACCAAATTTATTATTCTTACCCTCTTCCGCCAAAGAGGGTGATTTCTCTCAAATTTAAAAACCCTGACAGACTTCAACCCAACACACAAATCCACATATCAAAAGACCCCAAAGATACGACATCTATTCACCCGAAAAGTGTTATAAGATCAGTAGTTAAGATAGGAACAACTCCAAATTTACCTGACGACTCTTCCGAATTGGATAAGCACTACCAAGTGGCACGTTCGGTATACTAATCAGGGTCAATACAAAAATGATTGCTTCGTTTTTGTTGTTGTGTCTTTTGACCAAAAAAAGAAAACCTTGAAAAGGCTTAAACTACAAGAATATCATGAAATGCACTCAAAGCCTGTTGACATCTATATGACAAATAAACAAAAAGAAAAGAACAATCCATAAGGATCAACTTCTCGGTCGCAACAATCCATACCATATGAGGACCAACAAATAGTAGTCCCACACACATGGTTATCAATGATTTAGGGTCTTTGTGTCCTGTGCGATTAATGATTTATTATGTCTGCTGGAGGACAACGCTGGCCGTGGTCACATTATATCGAACGCTGTCTGAGGCTTAAGTGCGCAAACGAAGATAAACAGAAGACCTGAGAAGGTTAAGGAGACCGATCGTCGATCCACCTACGCACGCGTGCAAATGTTGGCTTATCTCAATCAAAATATTAAAAACCAAAAAGGTGAAGTGTATTTACTTTGGTTTCGAAGAGTGTAGCGATTTTTTTTTTATTTTTGGCGATCAAGAGTGTCAATATTGATGTTCGGACTTAAGTAAGTGTCGGGGAGATGTGGCTGTTTAATGTTGAAGATGTGGTTTAAAAAGCATAAAAAGGAATACAACCTGGGGAAGGTATTTGGATAGCACAAGCTATCTGAAGGTAATCTGGAGTAAATTAGTGGAAGAGGCAGTTTAAGGAAAGAGTTCCAATAAAATACACTTAACAAGCTAATGGCCGACGATATCATAAATTCATCGAATTAAGTGCTTCGGAATGTAGATTTTTAAGATTCTTTTAACTGATTTGTATCTCAGGTTCAACACGTAGTTTGTGTAGTGATTTGTATAGGTCCTTAAACTGAAAGACGACAAATATGTTTTTATCAGAGGATTGGCATCGATTTATAGGATATTTTGTATGAAACAAGGGCAAATGATTTCAGCTGGTTCTTCTTCTTCTCCGAGCAAAAAAACGCAAACAAAATACTGTGATCTTGTTTAAATCGATAAATTTGTTATTTTACATAAAAATACTATCAAAGTTTCTATGTATATATATCTTGTTTTTTTAAAACAGAGTAGATTTTGCGTGAATCTTACTCGCAATTAACAATTATAGCGCGCAATCTTCTTGGAATAGACAATAGAGTCTACCAGGGAATCCAATAAGTTCTTAGAAATTTGCTCGAACTTCGGTGCAACTGAAATGTATTTGCTTTCCAGTCCTCCGATCTACTAGTTCCTATCAATTTTCTATAAAATTGAGATCGGGAGATTCCAAAACGTTGACATTTTCCTCTTCTTCTTACCATCCGGCTGATGTGTTTGGTTCGTTGTCAGTTTGGAATATGTTGTTTTCAATGAAGAACAACAACTTATGTGTACTACCACCAATTTCATAGGCTGGAGTTATAGCTATTTCACGGGGGCCAACCCGATCATCAGACTCCTTCAGTGGTGCTTTATCGCTTTTTATATCCAATTAATTACGAAAAACCTTTTGGTCCCGAACTGGGTTTGAACCTTGAACATGCGATCTAGCGTTTGCTTTCAGGCATGTTCGACCTGAAATATGGAAGTAGGTATGTTGCTCCCTAGGGTTTCCTGGTACATATCCGCATGTGGCCGCTTATTTGGCATAACTGGCCCAATTCGTGACAAGAAAATGAACATGGACGGATTTGATATTTGAAATGTTTACCCCAAACTTGATATCTTATAGGTTGTGCCTTTGACCCGGATGCCTTCCCTTCGTTGCGAATGTCATCTTACCACAACAAATTAAACTTTCTCTGATCGCTCCATACAACTTTTGTCCACTACTAGCTCGTCCTATGGGTGTGACGCTTTACTAAATCAAGCCGCTTCTTCCTATTGATGGAGCTGATAAAGACTTTTTTCGCTGGGCGTCTTGCATACATATCCGCTTTCACCAATCGTCGCTTAACGGTATTTATTCCCATATTAACATCAATACGTTTCTTCACGTTCTGTGTGACTTCCACTCAAGTTTTTAGGGGGCGGGCTTTAAATTGCTTTATCATCACAAGATCTTGTATGGGTGATGTGTTGCGAAAAAAGCCACTGCCAGCTTTACGATTGTACTCCCCGCGTTCCTGTTATCAGGACACAATCAGCGATATGGTCGATGTTGCTACTGCAAGCTCCTGCAACTTCCTTCATATTTTTCTTCCGTTATTAACATTTACAGCGTTTATTATTGATTTTTTGCATGATTGCACGATTTGATTGTAATAAAAAAATTAATTACACGACTGGATCGAACGTACTTGCTCTTATGTGCGGTTACATTGTAGAATACAATTTAAGAATATTAAATTTAACATCAAAGCATTTATTCTATTTTCGTGACTTTTGATTGTTCGAATAAAGTACGTTAAATTGTATAGAGTGAACTAATTTAGACGCCATTTTATTTCTTTAAGAAATGTAAAAAAGTGTGATTTTTTTTTATCAAAATAGTAGGAGCGGTTTTTAAATAAAACGATTGGAGACTCTCTAGACTGCGCCAAATATAGAGAAATAAGTCTCCTGAATAACGCCTTCAAGATCCTCTCTGCCGTACTATGTGAACGCCTGAAACCTTTCGTCAGCAACCTGATTGGCTCCTATCAGTGTGGTTTCAGACCAGGAAAGTCCACAATCGATCAAATGTTCACGCTACGGCAAATCCTGGAAACTACCTAAGTATTCCAAATCGATACCCACCACCTCTTTATCGATTTTAAGGCCGCGTACGATAGCATTTATAGAGACGAGCTATACAGAGCCATGTCAGGTTTTGGCATTCCCACAAAACTCGTCCGACTGTGCAGGATGACGATGGAGAACTCTCGCTGCTCCTTACAGAAGCTTTTGACGTCAAAAAAGGATTCCGACAAGGCGATGCGCTATCGTGTGAAAAAATTATAAGAAACTCGCGAGTCAATTAAAATGGGACAATTTTTTTCAAGTCTATGCAATTGATAGCATACGCTGACGACATAGACATCATTGGCAGAACTCGGCGAGCTGTCATTGGAGCGTTTGCTAACATTGAAGCTGGAGCGGCTAAGATGGGACTAGCAGTCAATGAGGCCAAAACGAAATACCTGCTGTCCACAAAAAGGGACACACAACCCCGGCGGATTGGACAAGACATCACAATAGACAGGTACAACTTTGAGGTAGTTAGGGACTTTACCTCGGATCCGCTATAACAAGTAAGCAAGTAAAACTAAAGAATTTTCAAGATACCTTAAAACCCTTACCTTGTTTCAGTGCAAGGCAAACAACCCTCTGCCAATTCCAAGAGCATACTTGTCGTTCGCTATGAAATCGGAAATAAAGTCATGGTCGTCCCATTTTTTCCGACCCGTGGACACATTTTATATTTTCTTCTTTCAAGGAAACAGATGATGGATGATTTCCCCAACAAGAATTTGCCCGAAACATTTTATGTTAAAAAAATATTCAAACCGAGAATAATTTTTAACAATAGAAGCAACAAAATGTAATACAAATTTAAATTTGACGGAAAATCTTATTAGTCTTCTTCTATAAATACAAATCTATGTGTGTATGTGTTTATATAAATGTTCCCTATAGACTCCAAAACATCGTGACCGATTTTGTTGAAATTAACATTAACACACAAAATGCTTACAATAATAATTTATTTATAAAACTGTACAAAAATTTGCCTTAAATAAAATTAACTCAATACAAAACATCCTACCACAAGCGACACTTTGTGATGGGATTCATTGGACTACCCGAAGGACATTGATATGCTTCCGAAAATTCTTCAAAATTCGTAAGAGCACCCAGAACTCTATATTTCCTGGGGCTGTGAGCCTCATAGCTTCGCGACTCAACCAAGGCTTCGGGTCGTAGTGCTGCACAAAATAACTGAGCAAAGCTCAGGAAGAACAACTGTTGTTCGTTAAACTTCATATTGGAAAACCTTTCTTCATCAATTGACTCCACATTGCTCTGCTTCCATTTCAAATAGGCCTTGTAAGCCAACCTCAAACCTCCATTATCTGCCAAATTCTCACTTAGCGTGGCAATGCTTTTGAATGTTTGATCTTTTTTAGCGAATACGTCATACTGTTCCAAAAAGCATTTTTGTCTTTCTTCAAACTGTTCGATCGCCTCAGGTGTCCACCATTTCAATGAATTTCCAACAACATCAAACTTGCGGCCGATGTCATCGAATCCATGTATCAACTCATGACCCATGAACATTCCCATGGCGCCGTAATTCAAGGACTGTGGAAAGAACTTATGGAAGACCGGAGGTTGGAGGAGACCGGCTAATATGATAATTCTATTTGCTCCAGTATCGTAGAGTGCATTCACCATAGTTGGGGGCAAGAACCAGTGATCTTTGTCAAATGGCTTAAAGAGCCTCTCTCGACTCTTTTGCCGTCTGTGTATGGTTATAGACAAACTGTTTTCAAAGTGCTTACCTCCAGAAACTTCAATATTTTCATACAACTTATTGATAACCTGCTCGGACAGGATGTAATCAGGATAGCCAGCGGCAATTCTCATTGCATTTGCCTTCTTACTGGCATAAGATTTCGTATCCTTGTCGATCCACTCCAATTCGAGAAGATTCTCATCAAAGGATTCTTTTAGAGAATTGATTATTTTGATGGTCTCATTCTTGCTGGACTCATCGAAATACTTTCGTATAAACATTCTAGATGTAGCCATTCCCATGTTCCAGTTAATCTGATTTACACAAATTTTCCACAGAGGATTCGGTTCCACTTGGCCAGTGACGGCAGTATTAAAATCATCCCATGCTCCACGGAAATTATCATCTAGAGAAACAATTACAAACAGTACACATCGCCAGATCATGTAATTTGCCATGGTTGTGTTCTCACTCTGTAGGAGAACATAGTAGAGGTTTTCAAAATACTTCACTCCAAGTTGCATTAGGATTGTTTGATTGAGGCTAACTTCCGATTGTTGTGTCCCGGCAAAATACCTCATCCAATCGATGTAAGGATATGCACTTATAAGAAGCGATAATGGGGGCTGGAAATATGGTTGGGTTTTGATGGCTTCAGGGGGTAGAGTTGCATTGGCTAAAAGAATTTCGAAATCAACAATTTCCTGAGAGACATTTCGTGCCTTTTCTCTGTTGACATCGAGCATGAGGAGAACTTTTTCAATTAGGTGCCTGTAAAAGAAAAGTGGTTTTGAAATTTCATTTTGTTATCAAAGAGGTGTGGGTCTTAAAAGAGATTCCACATCATTCAAAAAAGCGAAGTCACGATTGATCGGATTTTTCCTAACTATTTCCTGATAATCTCTCAACCAAGAAAGTCCCTTACCGTCAGCATCAATTGTTGAGAACCAATGTCATGACATGATCATGATCCAAACCTGTACTCGGCGGATCAGGAAATGTAAAAAGAACACAAGTTTTTCAGAAGAGAAAGAGCATATGAAGCGCGAAATTTTGGAAATGGAGACTCATTTAAAAAAATTACCAAAAGGGTAAAAGGTAAGGATCGCAGTGATTCTGAAAAGGATGATCAAAAGAACATTGAACACTGAAAAAAACGAAATTCTCAACATTTCTGTTTAACTCTGATTAAGAGTCAGTTGCGGGACAGCACATTGAAGCTGTGAACAACTTTCAATGGATGTTCAATATAGTAAAGCAAAAGCTCAGGCCAGGTGATGACCTCCTCCATCACCATCAGACGCGTTTGATAACTTGGTAGTTACGGTTGAAACCTGAAGGTAGGCTTCGATTTATTCAGCTTAAAACAAATTTACTTAAAATCCTTAAAAAGCTCTCTTAAAACATTAAATGATGAAAATGGCTTCATTCTTTACCTGTAAGCTTCAAGATTCTTTGAGTTCTCCGGCTTCAAGAAATTATCCCGATTCGTCATTCCCAGTGTCGTCTGCTCCAAAAATACTGAATACTCTG
Source organism: Platycheirus rosarum (assembly GCA_963971375.1). Taxonomy (NCBI): domain Eukaryota; kingdom Metazoa; phylum Arthropoda; class Insecta; order Diptera; family Syrphidae; genus Platycheirus; species Platycheirus rosarum. The sequence continues at coordinate 116,210,253 of OZ020509.1, read as the reverse complement.
TTGGTACCGTGGGATTTTTCTCAATTTCATAAGCAATAATAACACCACTTCCGATGATCGATGAATTGATAGCCAACTGAATCCAATCGAATTTATCCTCATCCCAGTTTTCATCTAACACCGGCCATCCACCAAGGTCATTGATAAACTTCAAAAGAGGCTGACTTCCACGCTGGGCAATTGTCTTCTTGTCCACACAATTCCTGTAGTACATCTTTGCCTTGTCGACGGCACTTGGTGGCTTCGCATGACTAATCGGTTCGCTGAGGAGTTCCCTAAGTTCATACTCAAGATTATGGTGCAACAATTGAATTGTCGAATACTGCCAACTGTCATTCGGAATTGGATTGTGTTGCTCCCAATTGCCACAGGCATATTCATAGAAGTCATCACATGGATCTACCGAATCGTTGATGAAACTCTTCATCAACTCTGATTGTTTAGCACGAATATCACTTCGGCTTAAATTGTGTCTCCAAGGTGGGGATAACATAGTTGTTGGTGCATCAGTTCCACCTGTAGCCTCATTCTTGATGAGCAGGAAATTTATTAAAATTAATACGACTGCAGCTAAAATTACGGAAACCACCGTCAAAAGTACACAAATCTTCATCCTAGACATAATTTTCCAAGGCCGATCTGATCGTATTAGTGCTATTAACAAGCGTTCTCTATTTAAATTCGTATTATTTTATATTTTTAGAACAATTAAATTCGTTAAAGACATTGTTTTTGGCGAAGCTGTCTTAATCATCTAGAGATTGAGTTTCTATTACTAAACTTGGGGTACCGGGTTCTATGTAGTCCTCTCGGTATGAGGCGTCGCGGCTGACTATCATAGCTAGAGGAAGCTTTTTGGATTATCCCTCAATTCGATGGTGGCGGCGGATTTGTAAACATCTTTGTTTTTTTTTCATTCTGAATTAATCGCAATTCTAATCAATTAAATATTTCTGCGAAGAAGATCTATCTACAGCACGTTAAAGGGGGCATCGGATCTAGCAAAATTAGTTTTGTTTTGTGTATGAGTGTCTTGCTTGTAATGCAATGTAGCAAGTACCTGGTTTAAGGGTATGTTATGGGTTCTTACAAAAAAATTACTATAAGATTTTTCCTATAGTAAATGTATATCCAAATTTTTATTGATTTTTATTTAGAAGTTTGAGAAATTGGTTTTGTACTAGCTGCACCGATAGACGCTCTCCTGTCTAATTTACGAATACAAATATTTTTTTCTTACAATTAATGATACAAAAATTCAATTAATTAAATTATGTAACACACGTGCATTTTCGTATACATTGTTCATACTCTGTTTGTTTTTCTTGGTTCTTAAGTTTTGCAACAAAAAAGTTGGTTTTGACATTAAATGACTGCTAATAGGATCATCGTTCCATTAACATAGTTATGATTGTTTCTAGACTGTTTGATCTAATGCCCCTAGAAATTTGTATATAGGCAAAATCGTATTTTTATCCTTAGTTATTTAAAAATATTGCGTTTTTTGTATTGATGGACACAGAAGTCTAAACTAGCAACACCGTTTTCCGTTCGCTTAAAGTTCTTCTCGGCAACGTCGAACATTTGCGTGTATAAGCACACGTGGTCGATGCAACGAAATTCCATCCAGAAGAACGAAAAAACCAAAGAATTTTTAAAGAGGACGCCATAATTTTTTTTTTGACGTGATAACGTGTTATAAATCGATGACAGGCTACACGTACAAAATAACATGACTCATGCTCATGATAAGACTCATCACCTGTGCTAACCGCTACATGCTACTGTGGTTCTTTCAACCAAAATCGATCGCAAGCACCAGACGAACATGAAAAAGAACAGGCCCAAATTCGCAAAATAATTCCACTCACATTCAAAAAGAATAAGAAGAGAAAAAGATATACAAAATAGGCGGAGTATTGTTAAAGTAGAAAGTAGATGTAGATATTGGGGTGTGTGTGTGAATTAAACGAGAGGGTTTGTGCGTGTGAGTTAACGGGCTATATGTTGGTGTTGCTGCCATCAATGTTTTTTTTTATGACGTTATCACGTAAAATTATCGTCCGTAAACCGTATTCTGGTACCAGAGCCATTCATATAAATAATTAGAGCATCAGGAAAATAAAAGGCGTTTCCCACGGACCTTTCTTTTTAAGATAGGAGGAAAAAACAGAGTCCAGTAAGGCGTTCCACATTCGCGTGGTGCGGCTGAAGAAAGAGTCCTTGTATTTGACTTTGCGTTGAGTTAAGTTGAGCTAAGGTGGCTATTTTGCTAGAACATATTTTTATAGAAATAACAATAAAACATCAAAAGGTACATTCATTTCGTGTAAAATTTATAAAAAAAACTGCAGGTGAGAAATAACAAAATGACACGATATGTTTGAATTAATGAATCTTATTTATTCATTAAGGTCATCAAGTTTATAGGTTAAAAGTAAATTCAAAACTAAAATCAAAGTGCGGTAACTGATGCGGTTTTTAACGATAGGTATTCTTAAAAAAGTGTGTTGTATCTTCTAAAGCTGGGTCAACACGCCGCCACTATTTCGCCACGTATTTCATAAACCTACAGCACAGGACAATTTTAATGCAACATTTAGTGTTCTTGTGTATTGTGGTTAAGATTATATAACTTTCAGAGAAAAATTTGAGTTTTTAATAGTAAAGCTCTTATTTTCACGGGTGTATAAAATTGTGTAATATTGTGTTCAATAATAATTGTCAGTGCAGGGCTTATGGGCGAGTTTTTTTTTAGAACTGTGGCGCCTGTGTATATTATCTGACACTGAATTAAGGAAACTTCTAATGAAAAAGATACAAAGCCACTGACTAACGTACATGAAGTGTGTGTATCTCTTTAAAACAAAAACTCTTACACTTCGCCATGACTGATCGTTGATGGAAGATGGGATAATGATTGTTATTGTTAACTCTTTACTCCTTCTATATGCCTACCTAACCTACCTATACCTGCCCTCACTGTGTGGCTTAAAATGATTCTACCAACAGAGTTACCTTTGCTAATTGATAACAGTACTATATAGCTTTTTCATTGGTTTTTATCACAATGCTTCGGTTTTGTAGCTTTTGAGAAGAATGGAATGATAAACAGTGGGCAAGTATTAAAAAAGTTTTATTTTCAAGGTCGGTTAATGAAATCGGACGAAAAGAAATGTTAGAAGATATTGAGTTGGAAATAATTTTTTGTTTCAAGTAATTTATATCAAAATATTCTATCAAATCAAATGGGTTCTTACCGATTCCAGTTTGCTTACGAATTTTCCAGATCTGTTTTTATGCTTTGGGAATTAAAATTAATTATAATAATTATATTATTATTATTATAATTAATTATAATAAATAATTATAATAAATTAAATTAAAATATGTATAAGCAATCTTTAAAAACTATTGATACGAAATTGTTTCCATCGCTTGCAAGCCAAATCTCACTCTTGCATTAATGATAAATTAGTGAGCCAAAAGTTTCTGTGGGGATATAATACTACTGTTCGGGAATTCTAATTTTTCACAAGGAGAAGGAGTGTTTAGCTTTCCTGTTAGTGTGTTTTCGTACTCATCGGAGTGGCATTTCTTCTTGGATGTAGAGGAGCATAACAATTTTTAAGATAGCCACCTACATATTTTGATCCATTATGTCATCGATCTTATGTATTGGACCAACGCATTACCGTAGAAAGAAAATGATCTTTGATCCACCATATTTAATCGAACTCAATCCCGAGTAAATAAAATAACCATTATTCTAAAGCATTGCTTAATTTCTATAGCAGTTCGTTATTTTTAAAAACAATGCTCTAGCGAAATAGCCAGCAGAGTCTAACTTCGGACGTACAGTTAAGTATAGAGATTCTTTCTTTAGTCGCACCACATGAATGTGGAATGCTTTTCTAGGCTCATTTTTTCCCTGCCATTTTGATATGCAGAACTTTAAAACTAATGAGATGGGTATCTCTTCTTTTATGCTCGTGCGGTGTTTTAAAACATTTAAGGGGGACACACAAACCCCTTTCGCGCGAGTAAATTATAAAAAAAAAATTTCTCAGTCAAGAGAAAGAAAGCTTAAGATTTGGCCTTTTATTGAATGTATTCTTTGTTTGTATTTAGAGTGCAAAACCAAAACAAAAAACATTCAACAACATCGATTCCCCGTCAGAGCCACCTTTTTTCCGGAGTACTGCCTCTTGCGAGGAACCGAAAATTTGTCTCGAAAAAGTGCATCTCATGTGTAGCCATTCAGACTTGGCGGTAAATTGTAGTTCCCTTCCATTCTTGCAGATTCACAACACACACACACACAAGAATGGTTGAGAGTGTAAGTCACTAGGCCTTGGCTCCTTAAGGAGCTGTCTCCACCAATCAATTTTATTTATTTTTTATAATAAGAAAGAATACCTATTATTTTATTAATTAAATAAAATATGATGAAGCTATTTCCTATTTAAAATTACACGATTTAGTCAAGATCAGAATTTAATTGACCTACCTTTCCACATGAATATGTAAAGCTGAGAGTGCTGTTTTCAACAAACCATTTTATTGGATAAGCTTTTTCATATAATAAGCTTTGATAAATAATAATACGAAAAGAGTCGGAGAAAAAACTGAGCCCTGGGGTACACCAGCCTTTATTGTATGAATACAAATTATGAATCCGTTCAACACAACTTGTAATGAGCAGTTCGAAACGTTAGAAAGAAGAAGAAGAAGACACCAAATATTTACATTTTATAATAGAACTTGGAGAAGAACTCTATCAAATCCCTTAAAAATATCAAGTGCAATATACTTACTTTCGCCAAAACGATGAGGAAATTTGTTCGGTGAGATAAATTATCGGATTAACAGTGAACCGATGGCTGTGAATGTCGTACTGCCAGTCATTAATAAACTTATGATCTTCAAGGTATTTTTTAAGCTGAAAGTTAAATAGCGTATATATGACCATCGATGGTTAATATTTTGAGGGTGAGAAAGAAGAAGAAGAATTATTCACAAAAATGTTCATTTAAATCAGTCAAGCCGTTGAGACTTGCTACTTCAACATTGTACAGAAGTTCTAATTTTAATAAAGAGATAAGGCAATACAATAAACTGAAAGTGAATAATTATCTGCAAAGAACAAGACTTGTCTGTGACTGTTATGCCATCCGTACTCCATAAAAAGTTTTAAGTTTCAAATTCTCATTTAAAGGAACCAAATATTTAATTTTCATATTAATCAAAGCAAATCTTCCGCACTTCTTGGAATACTAAGGAAAAGAAAATGGCTGTTTGATAGAGATGATAATTTAGGATGGGAATCGATAAGGAAGTTCTTCCACCAAATTTGTTTCCTTGAAAATCCGTATCCAGAATAGGTTTTTGACTGTATCCAGACTGTTTCGTTGAAAACAAAATTATGTTGAATAAAATTCAATTTAAATTTTCATCCGAACAGTTCAAAAGCCATCTTCATCTATTCCATACGACGCAGTCATTGCCCTTATCATTACGTCTCAAAGCTACTGTTGGATCCAAAACATTCGTCTCGTTGTATAAAAAAGCTTCGGACTTCGTTTGAGTCAAACATGTTTGTTTATAGCTCTTCAAATTGATAAATCACATCAAAAACACTGAAGAATGAAGATGCACTTTGTGGGTGTGATATAGGCTTTGTTGTTGTTGCTTGGTTGACAATTCGTGAATCGTGATTGCTATGCCCCGATACTACATAAAGAAGATAAATGGGTTAGCTAGTTAAGTCGGATATATTGTTAACATGTAACACAGGGGCGTCTTCTAAGTGTCTACAATAATTGCTCTTCGCGTGGCAATGAACATTTAATGAACTTTTTAATAGTCATAGTCACTTGTTAAGAGATTATAAAAAAATGAAAAAAAAAAACTATTATATGTGAGACTTGGGTAAAACCAATTATGCATCCAAGCACCTTATACGTTATGTGACTAGTGGAAAGATTTTTTGAATTATAAAGTTAAATAAACAAGAACTTAGATTTTCATGTAAATATTATAAGAATAATTGATGATGGGCAAGGGATTTCATCGAAGAACAGAATTAATCAACTTTGTCGAGATTATGAAAAAAAAAAAACAAATCAACGGAGATGAATTGAATCCCTTTGGAAAGTGTGGCTTTGTAATTTAAGTGACTAAGTTGTTTAGAACAGCTTAAAAATAATGTGATTTATTACAGAAATAGCCAACAACCTGTTTTACATGTCAGTTGATGTCAATCATAATTTTTATTCCCTCAGAAAAATAATAAACTGGTAATTTGTTTGTAGGAAATAGTTAAGAAAACAAAAAATGATAAAGTCGTTGGATTAATGTACTGCTTAACAACTTTTAAAGAATTTTTATTTCAGTTAAAAGCAAAAGATGGCTCTATCTATGGGCTGGTGCACGGCCGGTTTTTGGTATTGCTAAACGGTTTCTGTTGTTTTTTATTTGGCTGCGCGTATTTGCCAGACTCTTGTTTTTGTATTTACACACACATACCATACAAGAACAAATATCATTTGCTGAAGTTCTTTTAAATTAATGATTAAAATCCATCATTTATTTGTAAGAATGCTTACACAAAAAATAGTCGTTATAAAAACTCCACATACATTTGAAAAGAAACAGTATTTGTTCTTGTGGATTCTCATAGCTGTAAGTGATTATTTTGATTAACTATTAAATGTCACAAAAAAGGTACGTTGCATCTTCCTATTCTAAATGGCTTTGGACAAAACTTTCAATAATTCATGAATAAACGTCAAAATTATTCCTATTTCACTTCTGCTTCCTCTAAGCCACTGAAGTGAGGAGAAACGGGAGGAATAAAAATACCCTCTGTTTCCCCTATATTGTTTAACGTCCTGCGTGAGCATAGGGAAGTTAGAGAGGGAGGGATAGAAGGTGTCGAATAACATTGGATTTGAGTGTTTTCAATTTGAAATTGTAAAGGATAAACTCGCAAGGTAAACTATTCCAAATTCGTGTTGTTCGGCTAGTAAAAGAATCTATATGTCACTGTACGTCCGAAATTGGGCTTAAGCGTGAACTGATGAGCATTAAGAAGAGTATTACGGGTATCTATATATTTTAAAGGGAGGAATGCAGTTGGCTGGCTACTTCGAAGAAGATTTTTATGAAAGAAACGATAAAATGAAAAAGACATGAAAAATTGCAATTTTTTTAGAGCCAGTTCTATTTCCTATCATTCTCAACGCTCTAGTTTGTATTTTATCGAGCAGGTGTAGCGATGAGAAGCATCTTCCCAGAAGTAGGAGTGATACTCAAGTTTTTGGCGTATAAACGCTTTATAAATTGTAGCCACATCAGAAGGGAAAACATTTGTTTTGCATCGATAGAGAAAACCTAAGCACTTAGCAGCATTTTTGGCGATCTCAATTATAGTATTGTGACTATAAAGGAGGTCTTAGGTAACACTCATACCGAATACTAAAAAAAAATGGGCACGACTGGGTCGCATGAACCAGCTCTTATTTGCCTAATTACATTGAAAAGCAAGATTTTGACAGAAACAAGTAAAATTTGCGTTGAAAATAACACAGTTCGAACTTATAAAAATGTATTTAAAACCACAATACTTAACGGTTTTTAGTTAAAAATGAAGAACGTCAGCACACGTCTTAAATAACAAGGAATTTATGAAAAATGTCTTTCGAAAATTGTATAATCGGTTTTGATAAAATCCTGTTTTTTATTTTTAGTTTTTTCAAAAAAAAAATAAAGTTTTAGTATGCAGTTTTTTAGAATTTATTAATATATATATAATAATATTAAATATATTAATATATAATATAATATTTGTGATTATAAAATTTAAAATAATTTTTTTTGATTAGTTTAGAATTTATTAATATATATATAATAATATTAAATACATTAATATATAATATAATATTTGTGATTATAAAATTTAAAATAATTTTTTTTGATTAGTTCTCTAAACATTGATTTTTGATCGTTATTCAAAATTTTGATATGAAGAATTATTTTGCCTACATAGATCTTTTCAAATATAAAATTTGACAGAAATCCAAAGATCTGTTACCGAGAAAGCCAAAAACTAAAAAAAAACCTTACATGAGAGTTACCAATAATAGACTTTTCCCGTAAATTTGGTTGCAATCAAATGATAGCCAATACCAACAAAAAAATTCTCCAAAAATTTCATCATCAAATCATTGGAACGGTTTTCGAAAAAAATAAGCTTTTCCTAAACGGTCATATTGCAGGTACCGTTTGTAGGTTAAAATCCCGAGATACTTCTTTAAAAAAAAAACAGAGCACAAGATGTCTTTTTCTTACGACAGTTTATTGGGAAGTATGTTTGGCAAGACACCTTTAGTAATTAAATAACAGTGTGTTTGTCATGAAACTGTTCGAATTATAATTTATTGCCTACACGTTATTTTTAGGCCTAAAAACAAAATTTCAATTTCTCCTCTGGGGAATGCCAAAAGAATCACTCACATCAAATCGCTTAAGCCGTATAGGCTGCTGCTCGTTATACATACTGACAGACAGACAGACAGACAGACATTTTGTCGATCACTTTTTAGACTTCTCTCTGATCGTAGTGTCATGTTTCATTGTTATCTCAATTTTTTTTATATTCACGAATCCTAAACTTGCCCATAAACGCAAGTAAAAACCATGGAAAATATCTTAAGGAGTTTGTTAAGCTTTAAAGAGAGAAGACAGTAATGAGTTTGCGAAATATTAAACTCCACACGATTCCTGCTACCCCATTTGACAATTCTGTGCAAGTTGGAGTTTAATAAGGTTAATAAAATATACTGAACCGTAGCGATTGCAAGTCCAAAAGCAAAGGACGTGAATCACAAAAAATACAAAAGAGCTATAGTTAGCAAAACTGTTTTAATGGGTAAGACGTTTAAGACAAAACATCGTTTATAAAACTAAGAGTCGGAGACAGAACGGGGCTCTGGAGCACTTCAAAATGTATTTTGTTAGAATAAGAGTTATCAGAAGATAGCTTCTTATTCAACGAATAAGAATATCATCGATGCCAAAAGCACGTAATTTCTCTATCCAATGCCTTCGAAATATCAAGCGCAATAACCTTACTTTCAGGCTTCAGCAAAGCGATGTAAAGATTTGTTGCACTGTTCGGTGAGATATGCAATCAGATCACCGGTGAAACAATTACTGCGAAAGCTATACTGACGGTCATGGAGAAGCTTTCGGTCTTTGAGATATTTCTTAAGCCAGGGGCGAACGCAGAAATAATTTTCGGAAGGGGTTTTAAATAAAATATTAATTTTCTTATTTTGTTGTTATGTAAAATATTAAAAACATGGTAAGTTATAGTTTGAATATTTTCAAAGTTACCTACATATTTAGCCAATAGGTACCTATAATCTATAACCTCTTCGTATTTGACATCAACATCTCTTTATACATATTTTAATGTTAAGCAACACTAAGCCATTTAACCGCTCCTCACCAGTCTTCTTATGCAGACAATTGAGCATTAATTTTGTGCCCATAATAAACGAAAACTATTTAGTACTAAGGTAGTGCCCCGTGGCTTAGTGGTTAGTGTGTCGGACTGCTAAGCGAATGAGCGTGGGTTAGAATCCAGCTTATAGCCACCTTTTTTCCGGGGTATTGCCTCTTGCGAGGAATTGACAAAACCTCCAAGAGTAAAATTTGTCTCAAAAAAGTGCATCTCATGTACCCGTTCGGACTCGGCGGTAAACTGTAGGTGCCTTCCATTCTTGCAGATTAACAACACACACACAGTAATGTTTGAGAGTATAAGTCACTAGGCCTTGGCTCCTTAAGGAGCTGTGGCGCCAACAATTTGTTTTTATTTTTTAATTACTAAGGTATGTACGTCAACAACGCTAAGTATAACAGTAACTTCTAAACCAACAAAATAAGTTTGTTTTTTTCTCACGGTCTGAATCTATAAAATGTGCTAAAACCACAACACTTAACGATTTTAGTAAAAAATGGAGCACGTTATCACACGTCTTAAATATTAATGAATTTTTGAAAAAAAAGTATTTTGGACATTTTAGGACCGCGCGATTTAAATAAAATCCAATTTTATAATTTTAGTTTTATTTTTATTTTATTTTTTTGAGATTTCTGTATGCAGTTTTTAGAGTTTATTATTATAAAACTGGTAATACAATTTAAAATATTTTTTTTTCGATTAGTTTTAAAAATATTGAATTTTCCAAAATAAAAATTAAGAAACTGAATATAATAAGAAACATTTTTTTTAAATTTTGGTATAAGCAGAATTAATTTTCAAACATTAAATATTTACACCTAAAAATAAAGTTTAAAAATCCCTCTGAGGAATGCCCAGAGAATCGCATATACCAAATTTTAACGTAATATTGCTTAGACTACAAATCGTAATACACTACACCAATACAGACATAAGACAGGCAGACAGACAGACATTTTATACCATTAACTTTTTTTTAGGTTTATATCGATTTCCGGCAAAACTACAAGTTATATGGAAAAGTTGTAGGTAATATATATATACATTACTATGGTACATTTTCTCAGAAGTAAAAATGCACAGTTTCTTACTTGTACAGTACCATTTTTGAATAAAAGTATGATGAAATTATACAAAAATGGTACTGCAAGTAAAAATTAAAAAAAAAAAAAAATAAATAAAATTAAAGGAAAACTTTACCGACTTACTTTTGACGAAGGCAGAAAAAGAATGAATTCTTTCGATCAACAGAAAACTTTCAATATGGCATTATTTTTATTCCAGGTATGTCGGAAGGGGGTTATAGCCCCAAAACCCCCCTGCGTTCGCGCCTGTCTTAAGCTGATGGGTAAACACTGCTTCCACTGGAGGACGTAGTGATATGGGTCGGTAGGAGGAGAGGTCACCGTTCATAGGGACAGGCTGCACAAATGCTGTTTTCCATCTTCTAGGAAAGAATGTAGAGGAGTACGATCGATGGAAAAGCTTACGCAGTGGCTTTCCAGTTTGTGAAAGAAAACCTCTTCAGATGAATGGGAGATACACCAGTCGGGCTAGAGGGCTTGTCTATGTTGAGGTCCTTGAGAACTTTGCTAGTGCGGAAAAAAATCTTGTTTTTATGTCTCGTCTTGCCGCTTCGGAATATTTGGTGGTTATTTTGAGCTTCACGCAAGTTAAGATGAAACAGTTCACATTTTAGCGGCTTTTAATATTCGGAAAATGTATAATATATGAGTTAAAGAAATTTATTTTCTCCCTAACATCGCTCTCGCTGATTAAATGTTTTCTTAATTTTATATAAATCTTTTATAAAATGTTTTCCTTTAACAATCACTTCTTCCTTATATATTAACTGACACAACAAAACAAACAAAGAACTGCTATATGTCAACATTCCGCTTCAAATGTGCTTATCTAAGAACCACCAACTCAACATCCACCTACGCTACACTCACCAAGAACAACCAACATTAAAAGACTTTTGATCCTTGTTGACATTTTGCGTTGGCAATTTGTATGCACGGCTTGACGTCCTCTCCCACTAGTCATGCTTTTCTATAAAAACGGAATTGATTAGAAACGAATCGATTTGCATATTACACCCGAGAAGCTGTTGCCATAGAGTTTACATATGCATACATATATGTTGTTAAGACATCCATGCCACATATGAACTTTAAATAAACATGCGTCTTAGCATATGCATGTGTAAACATAAGACAAAAGGCGCTGCGCAGCATATTCTGCGATTTCAGCAGAACTCCTGCGGTAGGTAACGTCTACATTTGTCACCAGTGATTCTGTCAAAACATCAAATTCAAATTTAGAATTAATTTCTTTTTTTTTTTTAAATTAAAACTGTAACCATCGAATAACGAATAGCGATTAACAATTAACAACAATTATTGACATTATTTTTCGCTGTCTATTGTGGTTTTTGCTTAATTGCGGTTTTTGTGACACACGTCAAGGCAGCTCACACGAATGAATGCTTCGAATAATAATGCCAGAGTCCATTGTGGTTAAATGTATGAAATTAATTTTCTATGGCGAAACCATTAAAAATAGTTGTGAGTTGAAAGTTTCGACATAAAATGGAAGCTATGTGAAAAAAATGTACACACTTGACTTGTGTCTATCTATCTATTCATTGTGTCTGCACAATGTTCTTAGTTTTACTTTCAAGGTTTTTTGTTGACTAAGAAAAAATATAGTTATTGTACACCGATCCTTCAGAATAATAAATAAGTAATGTTATTCAAAATTCACATCAAATTTTAGTCATTTTAAACTATGAGAATCAACAAGAGCAAGCATTTAAGAAAAGAGCTTTTGGACCTCTTTCGATTTTGATTTGAAGGGATTGTATTTTATGGAATATCATATTTACTTTTTAAATTAAATATTAAAAATAATGAAAGATATTATGATTATGATAATAGATATGCATAAATCAGTCGAAGACAAGATTATCCGATGAATGATCATTCTATAAATAAATGTTGCTTATTATTTTTTTTTTAAAGAACACTTAATTAGATGAATTCTTCTAAAAAAAAACTATGTGGCTGTGTGGTACATTATTTTTTAAGAGACATGAAGGAGTTCTTTGTTTGTTAAGAAATACGGGATGGACCGAACTGACTCAGACCATTATCATGTTTCTGGCAAATAAGTGTATCTAAACAAGAGGCACTTAAGATGGAGCTGCAAAATAAGACTTCTAACATGGCTCTACGACTAAAGAAAGATAAAAGAACACTGATTTTTCAAAAGGTAAAAACACGAAGAAAACAGCACCGTGCCTTTTGTGAGTAACAAGACGGATATTCCATCTAGAATGCCAAAGGAAGAAGGGCTATTCCTATAATTTGCAGTGTGATTTAAAGTTTAAGTCCGGTTAATTTTTGAGTTCCCCGTGCTTTGTGCATTTACTACTCCAATTTATATAAACGTAAGTTTTCGATCTTACAAAGCAAACCCAAGACAGGAAAAATCTGAAAGAACAAAAACAATTCAGGATCTCATGCAAGATATACAGAAAACAAGATAGTATATTGCACATGTCGTTATCCTATCTCTCTCTTTTGTGTGACGTCACTCGAATTCTATTTCTTGAAGTGAGTGCAGGCTTCAGTATAAAAGTTAATAATACATGATTGTATCAAAAGATGCAGATTGCAATAAGTTTTCATCTCTCAACGAATAACTGCGACACCTTCAACTTACCCACTTATGTATTTCTGCGTAAATTATCATATTTAATAAAAACAAGTGCAACACGTTAGAACTTTAAGAACAGGTTTTATTTAATATTCTCTTAAGTTGATCTTTCTTCTTCCAAACATTGTTTATTATGTTTTGATTTTTAATTCTGATTCTAAAATACATTTTACATCGAAAGAAAGTTCTTATCATTTCAGAATCCAAAGTGCAGTCGGCTGCTAAAGAAAATAAATTTTTTATGTAGTTTTCAGATGGTTCGAGAGCGTATTCTTCTTCCTGGATATTGTTTAATTTGTTGAAAATAGAATCTAACTTTTTCAATTCCATGATTAATAATTCGCTTGGCTTCTGAAGACCCCTTTTATTGATGACATTTGTCCATGTTAATCCTCTGATATCTTCTTTATCAGCAAGAATTCCTATGTTTTTTGTTTTTGATTTAAAACGCTTTAAAAGGTAGCCAGTAAGGTACTCCAAGGCATCGTACATTACATCAGACATTTCTATTCCAATGCTTGGAACAGTTATGCTTTTTTCGTCATCATGTACTGTGTCGTAATCAGAAAAACAGGATAAGAGGTCTGAAGTAAGTAGGGTGCTCTCCTCGTCCACTATTACTGAGTCATTGTTGAGGTCCACATCCATTTGAACTTCTTCTCCATTAAATGACTCTACGTTTGAAGAGTCTGATACTGTGCCTTCATTTCGATCGAGCAAACAGGAACGTAGGCGGTATTTGAATGCAAGTGCACTTGGGTGGTCTTAAAGTCCACCTTTGGCACGTATCACTCCAAAAAACATTTCCAAGAGATCCTGGTTAAGACGGCAAGTAAGGATGTAAGAAACATTATGAGATGTCTTCAGGTAATCAAATAGCATTTTAAGAGATCTTATGCTCATTAAAATTCCTTGCTGGAAAGGTAACAACCCTGTTTTTTTGCCGAATCGCATCCTTAGGACAAAACTTTCCATTTTATCTAGGATTTCTTTTTAGGAATCAGTTTTAAGTCCATACGCTGCTTTTTTTGGTCTAGAATCTACTCTTGCAGCTCTTGAATTGAAAATGTCAAACCATGCATCAACCTGCAAAAAAAATAAATGGCACGACTGGGTCGCACGTACTTGCTCGTATGTGCTAATCCTTTTTAAGTGCAGCCGTCTTTTTGACAAAGATTTTATTTTAATATTTTTTGTATGACGTGCAACTTCCTTAGAATCGTTTTGGGGTGAAGCTCGAACGAACATGCGTCACGACAAAGGGATAAACACATAAATATATAGGATTGTTAGCTTTTGCAGTTTTTTAGTGTAGTATTATCTTTCCACTTGCTGCTTACTGTTTATAATATAATTTGCTAATAGAAAGATATAAAGGATTTTTTTCAGTTTAATTTTCATTTTGGTATGGAAAAAATTGAACAACTGGCATAAAGATTCGTGGGAATCAGCAGTAGGGCAATAATGCTAGGTATAGATACCTTTATAGGTCCCAATAAGAATAATTTACTTTTTAAAATCAAATTAATTAAAATAGCTTAATTATATTTGCTGGATCGATAAACGTATGGTGTGGGTAGGTATTAATGGAATTTACTAAGGATGTTAGGTACCTATAATAAGGTTGGAAGGAAGGTAGGTACTAAAATTAAGATACACATTCCAATTACTGTTAAGCGAGTGGGTATAGAGACAATATTAAAAGTTAACACAGTGGTTTTGTTTATTTATAGGCAGGTGTAAACTTTTGTTTTCTCGATTGAAATTTTTGCATTCAGTAGTAATCGAATAGTTTTTTTATTTGTTAGTTGTTTTTGTTAAAATTTTGTTTTTGTTAAATATAGGCTTCCTTATTTATTCTGTGTGCTTTTATGATGATAAAATGCTTTAAAATACGTAGGTATGTATGTAGGTTGTCACCTTCTTTTATTTGACTAATAGATGGCTTAGCCATGCAATATTAATTAAATTTTGGGGAACAATTTTTATGAAATCAAAAAAACATTATTTATAACGTTTTTTGGAAAAAATGTTGTAAGCCATCTTATTTCTTTTGCTGTTTTCTATTTTATGAATTTTTCATTTCAAAATCGTTCTACCCGTTTTTTCAAAAAAATGTTTTTTTTTTGAAAAACTTTTCGAAAACATATTTTAATTTTTTTTTTAGTATGTCAATTTAAAGAAATCTATAGTTTATACTAGGACAAAAATTAAAAAAAAAAATCTGCAGATCCGTTTTCAAAATATTTAAAAAAACAAAATAATTTTTTAAAAAAATTATTAAAAATTAAAAAAAAATGTTTTTGAAAATTTTAATAAGCAATATTATTTAAATCATAAAACACTACATATTTTGAAAATTTCATCAAAATCGTTGACGAGAAAATCTGAATTTAAAAAACCGGTCATATGAGAGGTACCGTTATAAATCTTTTTCTGAAAAATTCATTAAAACTAAAAGATAGATTTTGCATAGAAAACATCATTCATTACCAAAAGCGTAGCAACCGTTTTGGAGAAAAATAAGTTTTTCATTAAAAGTTATATGGCGGTTACCGTTAGTTTTGGAGCTAGAATGCCAATTCCAAAAACTGTCCGGTAGAGCACTCTAAAAATACTATATACCAAGTTTGAATCAAATCTGCCCAACCGTTTAGGCTGTAGATATCGATACGGACAGACAGACGGACGGAATTTCCGGACCCACTTTTTTTGACTTCTCTATCATCCTAATGTCATGTTTGATTGTTAGAATTTTTTTTAACGAATGCATAACTTGCCTTATAGTCCCTATAAATCGCAAGTAAGAATGGGCACGACTGGGTCGCACGTACTTGCTCCTATGTGCCTGATTACATTGGAAAGCAATATCTTTGACAGAAACAAGTAACATTTACGTTGAAAATAACACAGTTTAAACTTATTAAAAGTATCAAAACCACAATACCTAACGGTTTTTAGTAAAAATGAGGTACGTCATCACACGTCTTAAATAACAAAGAATTTATGAAAAAAATATTTTGAAAATTGTACGACCGGTTTTGATAAAATCCTGTTTTTTTTTGTTATTTAAAAAAAAAATTTAATTTTGGTATGCAGTTTTTTAGAGTTTATTAATATACATGTGATTATAAAATTTAAAATAATTTTTTTTGATTAGTTTTAAAAATATTGATTTCTCAAAAAAAAAAAATTTAAATTAATTTTTATTAGAAAAAAAAGTTATTAAACATTTTGATATACAGAATTAATAAAACTACATAGGTCTGCTCAAATTTAAAAATTGACAGAAATCCAAAGAGCCGTTACCGAGAAAGCCCACACATCAAGTTTAAAGGCAATCGCTTAAGTCGTTTAGGCTACAGCTCGTTATACATACTGACAGACAGACCGACAGAAATTTGTTCTCGATAATTTTTTAGACTTCTCTATGATCGTAATGTCATGTCTCATTGTTATCTCAATTTTTACTTGCGATTATAGGTACTATAACGCAAGTTATGCATTCGTGCAGATTAAAAAATGTTGAGATAACAATCAAACATGACATTACGATGATAGAGAAACATATTTGAGTTACTGGTAAAATTCTGTCCGTCTGCCTGTTTGTCTGTACGGATGTATTTTGGATTGCAGCCTAAACGGTTTGGCCAATCGTCTTCAAAATGTGAACTTAAGTTTATTTTGACATTCTACAGAGGAGTTTTTTCATTATTATTTTATTATATGGTGGTCTAAAAACGGTACCTTCCATAGGACCGGTTTTTTTCGACTTTCTCGAAACTTCTCATCCGATTACAATCAAAATTGATATTCAAGAAGATGTAGGTAGCCTTAGTAATTTTGCACAAATTTTTTTTCGAAAACTTTTTTTTTTGTATTTTTAATATTTTCAAAATTTTTTTTTTCAAATCAATATTTTGAAAACGGTTGGTGAATTTTTTTTTTAAAGTTTGTTTTTAAATGTACGTTATTTTTGTGCTTAAGTTTGTATTCTTGAATTATATTTTTTAATTTTTTAAAAAAAGTTGTTACAAAAACCGTTTTATTTAAAAACCGCTCCTATGATTTTGAAAAAAAATTCACACTTTTTAACATTTCATAAAAAAATAAAATGGCTTTTAAATTATTATACAATTTAGCGTACTTTATTCGAACAATCAAAAGTCACACAAATTGAATAAATGCTTTGATGTTCATTTTATTTTTTTTTAATTTTATTCTACAATGTGACCGCACATATGAGCAAGTACGTGCGATCCAGTCGTGCAATTTATTTTTATATTCACGAATCCTAAACTTGCCTTATAGTCCCTATAATCACAAGTAAAAATCTTAGCTAATGTGGGATTGGTCTTCTGAAGTGACGCCGTTCGCACAACTTCATGTGGAGTATACAAAATAATGACGTCTCTTATTATTTCGTCCACAAACTCAGTTTTGCACAGCGTTTGTCTATCTGCACTGATTGCCTCATATTATGTTGCTGCTAAACCTCTTAGATCAGACACCCACTCACATACGACATTTCCAAAATTGATAACGGGCCACCTTCTCTTTAAAATGTTAAATGTCGCCACCTGTTAAGTTTACGATAAACGAAA
Organism: Platycheirus rosarum; assembly: GCA_963971375.1. Classification (NCBI taxonomy): domain Eukaryota; kingdom Metazoa; phylum Arthropoda; class Insecta; order Diptera; family Syrphidae; genus Platycheirus; species Platycheirus rosarum. The sequence continues at coordinate 116,192,394 of OZ020509.1, read as the reverse complement.
CTTGCCGGACTTACTTATTCGTATTTATCCTATTAATATTATAAACGTGAAAGTTTGCGAGTATGTATCTTTGTTGCTCTTTCACGCAAAAACTACTGAATGGATTTTGATGAAACTTCACAATAATATAGCTTACGTATCAGAATGACACATAGGCTACAATTCATAAAGATATATCGTATATTATTCAATGTATATAACGATAAGTGTCAAGAAAGTCGGAAAAACACATTTTATAGAAAGGAATACAATGATACACAGAAGTACCGGGTAAGCAGGTATGATGCATACATTTTTCTGACGTCACTATCATCTCTTATTATTCTTTTATTTCTTTAGTTAATATTTTATCTTAACATTGAAGATTAAATAAAAAATACGTAAGTCACGTGTCTTTAAAAAAATTAAATAAGATTGTTGTTTCCGAGGCAAACGCAAGCAAAGCTGCGGGCACAGCTAGTTAATAATATATATATAATAATTATGTTTATGAAACTGACTGTTGAGGGTGTTGTCTTGATGGCTGTCCAATAATGAATGAGAATGAGAATGGATGGTCGAGAACACAGATGGATGATGGATCGACATGTGACTAATGAGGTGTGTAGTGTATACAAGAATATGGCTTCGGTGGTAATAATGGTGAGATGGTGAATAATCATAGGTTTGATTATTTAATTAATTAGATCGTAACAGCCTGAGACCTCTAGCTAAGTAAGGTCTTACGTTTGTTCAGATAAAAGACTAAATTATAACTCCATTATTTCTTGAATATGTATATTTTTTGAGACAGATTTTCGCTAATCTTAAACCTAACCTAATTAAGCAAAATATTGAAAAAATACAAAATTATTAATTGATAAGCTGTACACTGACCTGCGGCTGCGGCTGAATTATTTTCTGAAAATTTGTTTCTTTTAAATAATGGATGATAGTCTATCGAGGCGTCTCGTTGAAATAGCAATGTTACGAGTACAGGCTCTTAATCGTCAGAATTTAAGAAAGTGCAATTAAACGAAGTATCAAATAGTTTTCGAGATGTCAAGAAGTGTAAAATTCAGAGTATTTTTAACAGTTTTTCTTGTGAACTCGGTCATAGCGTTATCTGTTCCGGCTGACTATGATCAAACTTCTTCTGATAACATTGATACAAGGGCCAATGAACAACTGAACACCAAACTTCTACTACAATCATCCGATTGGAGTCGAGATGCTATCCGAGCAAAACAATCCAAACTTATGCAGAGTTTTATGAATACCTCTGTAGATCCATGTGATAATTTCTATGACTATGCTTGCGGTAATTGGGAACATCATAATCCAATTCCAAACGATAAGTGGCAATATTCTGCAACGCAAGTTCTGCAACGTGATCTTCAATACAAACTCAGGGATTTACTATTGGAACCGACAAGTGGCCAGATGCCACCTAGTGCAACGGATAAAGCGAAATTGTACTACAAAAACTGTATGGATGAGGAGGCTCAGCGAGAGCTTGGCATTGAACCTCTTTTGAAATTCATCAATGAATTGGGTGGCTGGCCGGTTTTAAATGAGAGTTGGACGGAAGAGAATTTTGATTGGGTGCAGCTGGCGATTGACTCTGCGTTTATTGGAAATGGAGTTATAATTGCATTTGATGTGGTAAAGAATCCAATTGTTCCCAAGGAGTATACGATATTTCTGAAACAAACATCTCTGGGCATGACAAATCGGGATAACTACTTGAAGAAGGAAAACTCAAAAAATCTTGAAGCTTACAGGTAAAAGGTGGACAAGTATCACTGTTAAAGAATATCTTATGCAAGTTAAAACTTTTTTAAATTTTGATGTTGAATGTTAATGTTGTCCTTAATTTAAAGTTAGAAAACTCCAAGAAACTTCTAGCTTCTGTACCTTTGCTTTGGTCTTTAAACTTATTTCTAAAGAAGCTTGTTTTTTTCGTCGGAGTTTCAGGTGTTCCCTTCATCTGTATTGCACTTTGATCTACAAACTCTAGTGATTTCTTCGTTGTGAATATTATAGATAGGTTTAAGCTGTAAACTAATAAAATGACCCTGTTTTGGTTGAAAGTTACTGAACTGTATCAATTTCATTTACATTGAACAACAGGTTTTTAGTTGGGCTATATTGAAACTCTACTCAGTAACTTTTAGTCAAACACATCACTTTTCAGTAGCGAGTTTTGTGCCCATGTGCCCTTTATGTAACACAAATGCAATTCATATGAAACTTTTGAAACTTTTCAGTAACAACTATGCAACTAAGGTGTTTCAGAAAAAAAACTTAAAAGTAACGCGTATATAACAAGAAATCGTTTAGGTAATTGTAAGCGCCTCCCTTAGTTGGTCAATAGCCCGTGGTTTGTCAAATGTTATTACATTACATTGGGAGGTTCGTCAAGAGTTAGCCTGTCCTTATACAAAGTGGTTAAGAATCTTGCTTCGTCAAAAAAAGTAAGAGTGAACGCAAACAACAACAAAAATAGAATCGCACCTACCATCGCGTGTGTAAAATTCTCATCTCTTTCAGCTAAAAGTATTGTGTTGATGACAATGCGTGAGAATAAAAATTTATGTTCGGCCAAAGTTTATGGGGTTCCAGTTCCAATTCCAGCAGCAACACCAAAAAGAACCTCAACAACAACAACAGCAGCACCAACAACAAGATCTATATAAATGACAGCCTGACTACCTATACAAGGTCTTTACTAAGGGGCCAGTTATAGCTATCATTGAAATGCATCATTGAAACAAATCATTGGAATTTTTTTGAGAGATCAGTTATAGCAATCATTGAAATTTTCTGTCATTGGAAAAATTTTCCTAGTTGAAATCCAAACGAAAAATTTTGTCGGATACAAATCTGTCATTAGAACTGAACGAAATTGGAATGCAAATAAGTGGAACAAGTTGTTCCATTTTCTGTCAAAAAACAATCAGCTGACACGAAAAACGAATTTGCATCAGGAAAACGGATAAATACATTTTTAGTAAAAAATATTTGTGCAAATTGTTTTTTTTTGTTGAAAAAAATTTTTCGTATCATTTGCTATCGATTGGTATATCATTTGTGTTACTAATCAAAGGAAAACTTGTAAAAAAATCGGTTTGAAGTTTTCAATGATGCATTTCAATGATAGCTATAACTGGCCCCAAAAGAAGGAGAATGAGCTTAAGCATGAAAATAAATGCAAATTTGTTTGGGTTAGGAATTCCACTGTACTTATAAGGAAAATTGAAGGGGGTAAAGTAATTACAATTTTTAATTTTGATGCTTTTTTTAAAACTAGATAAAATTAAATTTTCTTTTGTTTTAATCTTTATCTTTTCAATATAGAATAATATTATTATTAACAAAACACTGTACTTGCTATTGTATAGACCATTCAAATAATGATCAATATTCTGGGTTTTCGGTAATTTATCAGAATATTCGAAGTCTAAGAAAGAATTTTGATACATTTTTTTCTCATCTCTGTGCTTTATATATGTAGCCAGATCAAACGGGGTGAAGAACTTCTTGTATCTTCGAAGGAAACCTAAACACCTAGCAGCATTCTTTGCGATGTCAAATATGTGGTCATTCCACAGAAGGTGATCTGTAATGCACATACCTAGAACTGAGAGGTGTTCTGTTTCTTCAATGCAAGTGCCGCTCATGGATAGTGGCATTGGAGGTATGTTTTGCTTTAACGACAAAAGACAACATTGAGTTTTAGAAGCATTAAATTCTACGCGATTTCTTATTCCCCATTGTACAATGCTGTCAAGATCAGAATTAAATGAACTTATCATACGCTGCCGTTGCAGTTCAACATCCGAAGAACATGGATGTGAATCTGGAAACGAATATGAAAAGCTGAGAGTACTGTCGTCAGCAAAATAATTGATTGGATTAGTTGTTTCAGATAATAAGTCATTGATAAATATAAGGAAAAGAGTCGGAGACAAAACAGAGCCCTGGGGCACACCAGATTTATTTTGTGAATATCAGATTTGAAACCGTCCAATACAACTTGAATTGAGCGGTTCGATAGGTAATTACTAATCCAACGAAGAAGAGATTCATCGAGTCCAAATGCACGCATTTTTGATAAAAGGGCTTGATGCCAAACTCTATCAAATGCCTTAGAAATATCAAGTGCAATAATTTCGCTTTCCCCAAAACGATGAAGGGATTGGTTCCACTTTTCGGTGAGATATACCATCAAATCACCAGTGGACCTGTTGCTACGAAAGCCGTATTGCCGGTCATTAAAAAGCTTTCGTTTTTCGAGATATTTCTTTGATGGTGATTTTAATATTAATCAACCGATGCCGATTATTTTGTGTCCACTCTGTCTGCTTTCGGGTTTGAATCCTTACTAAATCAACCTACTCGGTTTAGTTCGTGTTTGGACCACATATATGAGACTTCACCTTAATAATTTAACAGAGTTCAAAACCCTACAGAGGAAAATCGGAAAAAGCACAAACAAGCAAGGAACTCATGCAACTCCGTTATTGAAAGAACCAAATTTTTGCATGACCAAAAATTACGGCAAAAAATTCTGCAGTGTCCCAAAGCCAGTAAAAATGTTTGGTAATTTGTTAAACAATATTAAAAACTCCTCAATATCTTCGGTTCTAACGCTCATCGACAATAACAAACCAATTGTTTACTCTTCAGCGAAGGCAAACTTGCTCGCCGTCCATTTCGCTGCCAGCTCCACGGTGCCGCATAGCAACGTTGCCCCTCCTGTACTTGAAAATGTAAATTTTTCCATGGGACAGATTTTTTTCCGCACTCGTACAGTAGCAAGAGTTCTCAAAGATCTCGATATACACAAATCCACTGGCCCGGATGGTATACCCCCGATTCTTCTGAAGAGATGTCCTTCCACACTGGCAAAGCCACTGCGTAAGCTTTTCCATCGCTCCTACTCTTCTGGAATCTTTCCTAGAAGATGGAAAACAGCATTTGTCCAGCAAGTCCCTAAGAAAGGTGACCCATCCTCCCCCTCCTCCTACCGACCCATAGCACAGACATCCCTTCTTTCTAAGGTCATGGAAACACTGATTAATCGTCAGCTTAAGGAATATCTCGAAGATCGAAAGCTTCTCCATGACCGTCAGTATGGCTTCCGCAGCAACTGTTCCACTGGTGATCTGGTAGCATATTTCACCGAACAGTGGAACAAATCTTTACATCGCTTTGGTGAAAGTAAGATTATTGCTCTTGATATCTCCAAGGCATTTGATAGAGTTTGGCATGACCTGGACCGTTCAATACAAGTTGTTTTGGACGGATTCAAGTCTGATTCCCACAAAATAAATGCTGGTGTGCCCCAGGGCTCTGTTCTGTCTCCGACTCTTTTCCTCATTTTTATAAATGATCTTCTGTCTTTTACTTCTAATCCACTTAACTGTTTTGCTGACGACTCTACCCTCAGCTTTTCATATTCGTTCGATAATTCACGTCCTTCGCCTTCGGACGTACAATTGCAACGGTGCCGTATGTCAAGCTCATTAAACTCCGATTTATACAGCATTGTCAAATGGGGTAATAGGAACCGTGTGGAGTTTAATGCTTCGAAAACTCAATGCTGTCTTCGGTCGTTAAAGCTAAACATTCCCCCAATGCCATTGTCCATGAATGGCACTTACATCGAAGAAACCGAAAAGCTCTCAGTACTCGGTATGTGTGTCAACGACGACCTCCGTTGGAACAACCATATATTTGAGATCGCTAAGAATGCTGCTAAGTGCTTAGGTTTTCTGTATCGGTGTAAGAAGTATTTTTCCCCATCTGATCTGGCTACAATTCATAAAGCGTTTATACGCCCTAAACTCGAGTATAACTCCCACCTCTGGGCAGGTGCTTCACAAACATCGCTTCACCTGCTTGATAGAATACAAAATCGAGCGTTAAGATTGATAGGTAATAGAACTGCCACTGAAACAATTGCCCCTCTCGAACACAGACGCAATGTTTCATGTCTTTCCTTATTTTATCGTTTCTTTTACAAAAAATGTTCACTCGAAGTAGCCAGTTGCATTCCTCCCCTTAAAAGTTTCTCCCGTAATACTCGTCTCGCAAGGAATGCTCATCAGTTCACCCTTGAGCCTAATTTCAGACGTACCGTGAAATATAGGGATTCTTTTTTTAGCCGAACGACACGAACTTGGAATAGTTTACCCGGCGGGATTTTCCCTTGCCATTTTGATCTGCAAACATTCAAAACCAATGTTAATCGACACCTCCTATCTCTCCCCTTCCTATCTTCTGAATGACCGCGCAGTGTGTTACATTAAAAGGGAAACAAGTAGTCCCTTGTGCGCGCGTTAATTATAAAAAAAAAAATGCATATGACTTAAAAATTACTGACCACAAATTAACGTGTTTACAACTAAATTATAATGGTAGCACGCTCAAAACCAACTGAGTGTGAAACATTTAACAAAATCAATGTTAGAGCACTTAAAAACCGTTTGAATTTTGAGTTTTGGGACGATGTTCTTAACATAAGTAATACGGCTATTGCTTTTGACGTGTTTCTTAATAAATTAAACTTCCATATTTCTAATAGCAAACAAAGAAAAATTTTTAGTAATAAAAACAAATCTCTGAACCCATGGATGGCCTTATCTCTCCTAAATAAGATTCGAACAAAAAATAAACTGTGTATTCGAGCCAAAAAACATCCAAATAACATAAGACTAAGAAATTATTACGAAAAGCTAAATAATGAACTTAAAGTGGAATTCCCTTTATGTAGAGATACTTATTATCGTAATAAATTATCCGCTAGCCTTGGTAATTCCAAAAAAGAATGGCGAATCGTTGATGAGATTCTCAAAAGGATTGCTCCAAAGTCAGATATTGTTTTAAATGTTAATAGTTCACCTATTTCGGACCCTACAGGGATTGCTGATTTGTTTAATAATTTTTTTTGTAACATTTGTTCTTTTTAAAATTCAGCAGAACGATTTTTTTTAGTGATTGTCAATTTAGTTTTTAGAAGTGGTAGGTCTACTACTGAGCCAAGGTACGACTTAGGATATCACGACCCACGCCAAGAAGAGGTAATACTGTGAGTAAGTTTAACATCGGACGGCTGCAATCGCCAGAAATCTCCAGATCCTTTTCCGTTCGAGTCTCAAATAACCTCCAAAGGAGTCCTTTACCGTCAGCATCAAGTATTGAGAACCAGTGGCAACATTGCCAAAATTCCATCAGGGAACCCAGGACCAGAACTACCCGTGCACTCTACGAGCAGAAGAGGAAAGAGGAACACCACCTTCTCAGAAAGAAAAAAAGTGAACATGAGAGGCGCGCGATCGAGAAAATGGAGAGCTACAGGAATGAAGTTCGAAAGTTTTACCAAAAGGTACAAAAAAACTATCAAAAGTACAGAGCTCGAACTGAAGCTTGCAAAGACGATCAAGGGAACATCGTAGTGGAATCGCAGTCGATGCTGAGAATATGGAAAAACCATTTCTGCAGACTGTATAACGGCGATCACGAAACGAATTCCGCTGTCAGGCAGAATGGTCCACTTTATCTGGGCGGAGTAGACCAACAATTCCGACCACCATATCTGGATGAAATAAAGCTAGCTATATCTAAGCTTAAGAGCAACAAATCCGCCGTAGCCGATGGCCTAGCTGCCGAGCTCTTCAAAGCTGCAGGCGATGACTTGGCTGTAAGTATGCACCAACTCATAAGCAAGATATGGTTAGAAGAAAGCATACCCGATGAATGGAATCTCAGCATAATTTGCCCGATCCTTAAAAAAGGAGACCCTCTGAGCTGCACCAACTATAGGGGTATCAGTCTCCTCAACATCGCCTACAAGATCTTTTCTGCTGTATTGTGTGAACGCCTAAAGCCATTCGTCAACAACCTGATAGGTCCATATCAGTGTTGTTTTAGGCCAGAAAAGTCCACTACCGATCAAATATTCACATTACGGCAGATCTTGGAAAAAACTCAAGAACTTCAAATCGATACCAACCACCTTTTCATCGATTTCAAAGCCACGTACGACAGCATTTATAGAGACGAGTTATATAGAGCAATGTGCAGTTTTAACATCCCTGCCAAACTCGTCCGCCTGTGTAAAATGACGATGGAAAACGCACGCTGTTCCGTCAAGTTCGGTAAAGACCTCACCGGCACCTTTGAAGTCAAAAAAGGATTTAGACAAGGCGATGCGCTGTCATGCGACTTTTTCAAAATAATACTTGAAAGAATATTGCAGAACTCTCACACCAACACCAGAGGCACGATCTTTCAAAAGTCCGTCCAATTACTCGCATACGCCGACGATATTGACATAATCGAAAGAACGCAGCGTGATGACAGTCGCGCTTTTGTGAGTATTGAGATGGAAGCGGCAAAGATGGGCTTAGCAGTCAATGGGTGCAAAACCAAGTATATGCTGTCATCAAGAAGAGACACCCAACATCGACGTCTTGGACAAAATAGGTAGTTATGGACTTTGTCTACCTGGGCTCCGATATTAACTCAGACAAAAACACCAGCGCTGAAATCAAATGAAAAACAACTCTTGCCAATCGCTGCTTCTTCGGGCTTAGAAGGCAATTGAGTAGCAAAGCCCTCTCTCGGGCAAATAAACTGTCCCTTTATAAGACCCTCATCATCCCAGTCCTGCTCTATGGTGCAGACGCATGAACGCTGTCAAACGCGGATGAGGACACTTTAGGCTGTTTCGAGAGAAAGATTCTCCACAGACACAGACCTAGCCAAAAGATTAAAAATTTAACGTTTTAGATGGCTGGGTTATATAGAGCGGATGGACATCAATGCTCTGGCCCGGAAAATCTTCGAATCCACCCCAGAGGGACGGCGCAGTAGAGGAAGACCGAGACTCTGGTGGCGCACACAAGTGGAAGAGGACCCCAACCGACTCCAGGTGCGAAACTGGAGACAGCTAGCTAGGGACCGAGCTGGCTGGAGAAGCTTGTTGGTCGAGGCCCAGGTCCACCCCAGACTGTAGCGCCACCTAAGAAGAAGAAGAAGAAGAAGATCTACTGAGGCAGCACTGTTAAAATTAACTGGTGAATTATACAACAGTTTGAATTTATCTAAAACAGCGGCTTCGTTATTTATTGATATCACAAAGGCATTCGACATGGTAGACCACACAATATTACTCGACAAACTTTATCATATAGGTTTTAGGGGTTGTATTCAAGCATGGTTTGCTTCGTTTTTGAGGAGTCGTAAGCAAATGGTAAAAATACAAAACATTTTCAGCACTCCGAACAGTATTGATCTTGGTGTTCCACAAGGCTCTGTTTTGGGCCCTATTTTGTTCCTGATATATATCAATTCATTGTTTTTTTCAACTTTCAAAGGCAAAATTACATCATTTGCTGACGATACTGCTCTTTCATATTCAAATGCCAGTCCTTTTAAAATTGTTGCGGATGTGAACTATGACCTTGATTTATTGAGAAAGTGGTTCCTTGAGCATAAACTTATAATCAGTGATAAAACTAAATTTATGATATTTAACATCAAAAAAACAATTTGTGATGATTTGCCGATTTATTATCACTCTCCAAGCTGCTCACGCTTTCGTTTACCCATTTGCAATAAAAATTTTATTTCCTTTAACAGTTTGAATTCTTGTTGCAATAATTGTTTCAAGATTGAGTGCGTTGACAATTTCAAATACTTAGGAGTAATTTGAGATAACAAGCTATATCGGAATAATCATAGTTTATCTTAGCCAGTACCTTAACGACGTGGTAAGAAAACTATATCATGTTAATCTACACTGTCCTCAATCAATCTTACTATTGGTATATAATGGCCTTCTTAAAACGAAGGGTTTTACTTGATGGGGTGGTGCATACTTTAATAAAACTGAACCACTGCCTATAAAACAAAAACATGATATTCGAATATTATGTAGAGTAAATCGCAGAACTCCAAGTTTAAATCTCTTCAATAAACTAAAAATTCTTCCGTTAAGGCATCTTTACTGTTATTGAATTTCTTACTTTTACTTTGCTTGAAAATAATTGTGTTTCATATTGCCATTGTATTTAAATACTTCTTATTATTTATTTTTTACTTTTTTTATTTTTTATCATTTTTATATGTAATTCACCGTCAACATAATCTAATATTATGAATTTATTCACATAGATTGCTTATAGTACACTCAACTCTTGTCACTTTGACAAAAGATTGTACTTTAATATTTCGTACTTAAAATACATTGATAAACGAATTTAAATTACTAATATATTAATAATTATAAATTGTATGAAATAAAGCATTAAAAAATAAGAGGATTTTTTTCGTGTCTTAACCACATTCACCAAGCTTGAGTCACATCTTTTTGATGTGAAAAGCATTAAAAGATTCCTACTAACATTAGCTCAAAATGTGTTGAATATAATAATCAGGGAATCTGTGCCTAATCACATTGGAAAGCAAGATCTTTGACAGAAACAAGTAACATTTACGTTGAAAATAACAAAGTTCGAACTTATGAAAAGTATCAATACACATTACTTAACGGTTTTTAGTAAAAATTAAGTACGTCATCACAAGTCTCAAATAACAAAGAATTTACAAAAAATGTATTTCGAAAATTGTAGGACGGATTTTGATAAAATCCTGTTTTTTATATATAGTTTTTTTGATTTTTTTTTGAAATTTTGGTAAGCAGTTTTTTAAAGTGATATATATATATATATATATATATATAAAATAATTTTTTTTGATTAGTTTTAAAAATATTGATTTTTCAAAAATTAATTTTAATTAAAAAAAAGTTATTAAAATTTTGATATGCAGAATTAATTTGGCAACCTAGATCTTCGCAAATATAAAATTTGACAGAAATCCATAGAGCCGTTACCGAGAAAGCCCAAAATAAAAAAAAAAAACCGTTACATGAATAAATTATAAATATAAATTTATTGGCGCGACAGCTCCTTAAGGAGCCAAGGCCTAGTGACTTATACTCTCAACCATTCCTGTGTGTGTGTTGTTACTCTGCAAGAATGGTGCCGTTAATAGACTTTTCCCGTAAATTTGGTTCTAATCAAATCATAGCCAATATCCACCAACAAAAACTATTTTCATCAAAATCGTTGGAAACGTTTTTGAGAAAATTAAGCTTTTCCTTTACAATCATATGGCAAGTACCGTTATTTTGAGGCCCAAAAATAAAATTTCAATTTCCCCTCTGGGTAATGCCAAAAGAATCACTCACACCAAATTTAAAGATAATCGCTTAAACCGTTTAGGCTGCAGCTCGTTATACATACTGATAGACAAACAGACAGAGACAGACAGACAGACATTTTTTATAGTCCCTATAATCGCAAGTAAAAATATAAAAAACACAAAAATTAAAAAAAAAAAAAAATATAAAATTTAAAAAAAGCTTGCTGTGACTGTTCTAGATTTAAGTATTTTTAAGCTTATTTTTAGTTTATTTTTAAGGAATTTAAGGATATTGAACAATTTTCAAGTTAAGGATGCATTATAATATCTATACGGTTGATCCCGTGTTCGTCTGGTTGGAAGTTTGAAAAAGCACGTGTTCTACGGACATTTTTTATCGGTTTTTACAGTAGAGGCAGGAAATGTTGGTTGAGTTTTAAGTTTAAGATAGATTAAGAAAACTGATAAAGGTTTACATTTTTCTGGGCTAAACATTTAATTTTAATGTAAAGTTAAGCTACTTTTAGACTGAAAGACATTAATATTAAGATATATAGAACAATTTAGAGGGCCCGCATAGGGCCAGTAAGTTAGTTTTAAGGTTTCTGTCTAGCATTTAAGTAGATGTAAGTTAAAATAAAATAAAAAATCATAAAAAAAAATTATATCTTGGTGTAAAAAAAATAATATGGTGGGCTAAGAACGGTACCTCCCATAGGAACGTACTTTATACGAATAATAAAAAAACACAAAAACCGAATAAATGCTTTGATGTTTGTTTTGCCGGTGAACTACATGCATGTTGAATAAAATGGTATAATTTTTAAATTTTCGCGCCCGTCCGGCCATATTTAATTTGTATTTTAAAAATGTATGAAGAAAATTAGAAGAAAATGTAAAAAACAAATAAAATCATGTCATTCCATTCGAAATATTGAATCGATTGGAAATATCGAATTCGATTTTTAAAAACGTAATTTTTTTTAAGTTCAAAATAAGAACTAATTTGTAAAAATAATTACAAAATTTTCTTAAATTTTCTTCAACAATGTGACCGCACATATGAGTACGTGAGATCCAGTCGTGCAATTTATTTTACACCTTACACGGCAAAATCATGAGTTAAATCTATAAGGTTCGCATAAATAAGGTCCCATACCAATATTGACAGTTCATTTACGAGAATATAAATTCACGAGGTTTCTGATAAATTGTTCATGAGTTCATGCTCAGCTTTTCTATGCGATACCAATTATACCAGAAATTTTGCGCTAGCTTGATTTCGATTTGAAAATCATGTCTTTTGTTCGTTGATGGTCGTCAGCTGTTATTTAACACGTATTACAACAACAACGAACGCATTGCACAGCAAAGCTAAGACACCGAACGTTCCCAATTAATACACCAAATACTAATACATTCAGGGACTGTCAGTGCTTTCGTTAAGTTGGCTATGTTTGTCATTCGATGGTTGAATTCAATTCCTGCATGCGTGTCATTTCTCGCCTTAAGATTTAAATACAATGGCGCAAAATTTTAAACATCATTGGCGCAAAATTATAGACAACCTATTTTTAATACGTTAACTTCACACTACTTAAAATGTTTAGTTCTGTACTAAGTTTTTCTCAATTATAAACAAAATAACCTCTTCATTAGTTAAAATCAAATTTGAAAGTTTGAGAACCTTAGGGAATTGTGTTGTTATTGTATTTAGGCTGGGTTAGTGTGTATTTTTATTTTCAAAATGGCGCTTTGTGAGAACGAGCCGTCATTCTCTCTGAAAGTTTTTAGCTTCACACTAAAAAGATAATGCAGGGGATTCCTGTTATTAAAAATCTAGTTTCACACTAAGAAAAATTAAATTTTTGAGTCGTCTATAATTGAAGAACTACACTTTTAATGTTAGTGTCAAATTTTATTTGCTTAAGTTTGCTATGAAAGCGTCTATAATTTTGCGCCATTCATTTTAGCAATAAAACCGACTCTAGTTAAAAAAGTTCTTTAGATACGAGCCCTTGTTTAACATTTTCTCAATTTTAAACAAGATAAACAACCCTGAAAACTAGTGTTGTGTGTGGTTACGTAACGTAATGTAAACAATTTTTCCAGGAGGTCAATTCACGATCTGTGAAAATGTGAAATGATAAAAAGTCATCATAATGCGTTGGAAGTGTTATTAATCAATATTTAGTAACCAAACATAAACAAATGTCGTAAAAAACTAAAAAAAATAATATAATTAAGTAAATAAATAAAAAAAGAATTAAAATTGGCGTAGAATGAATCGGTCCTCCATTATTTGCCTTCGCCATACATCGTTGCTTGATGTCAAAACTGCGGGGCTGTTCATGGGATGTTTTGGTTGTGAAAAGTAATTCACCATTTTGAAAAGTTTTTGACGCTTGTTTTTATTTTTTAATACATCTAGAATCGAAATTAACTTCAAAACGTCAAAAAATTACCGTTTCACAGTTTCACAGATTGCGAATCGACCCCAACACGGCTTGCTATTGACAGAATAAGACACTTATTTTTTTTTGGTACGATATTACAATATGTCGTCTGGTTAAAGTATACTTTAAAAAGATAAACAAGTGGTTTGCTCGTTTTAAGGTTAGACAAGTTGTTTAAGGTTAAAGTATACTTTATGTCGTTTAAAGTGAACATAGAGCCGACCTTCGTTTTATATTTTGTTTTTAGAACCGACGCCCACTTTAAAATTGATTTAGAGTAGGTTTTAATTGTTTAAAAATTTGCGCCAATGTATCTTTAGAAAATCCTCACATTTTGTAGCTGCATCATACTACAAAAACCTGCTATTTAGAAGTAATTTTTTTTATAAATTTATTTTTTAATGTTTTAAAACATAACCCTTAGACAAAAACTGTTTTAATTCTCCTTGAATAAGAGAACAAACGTTGAGAATTAAAATTTGTTATGCGGCACTCAAAACTATAAGAATCAACAAGAACAAACTTCATATATTGAAGTGCCCCCATCATGGTAATCGTTATAACTTAATATTTATCGATAAAATAAAGATTGAATTCTAATTATGTTAACGTAAATACTACCTCTTTTCCGTTTCAGACTTTTCGTTTATAAAGTTCTTCGATTACTGAATGTTGAGGAACATAAAGCTCATGACGTGTCTGAAGACATCGTGAACTTCGAAGTACAATTGGCCAACGCCACACTCCCTATGGAGGCTTCCAAAACAGAACAATATTATCAATTCAATCTTACGCTCCTCAACAAATCCATTTCGTATATAGATTGGAAAAAATACATCTCGGGCGTGCAAGGAACTGAAGCAAGCATGAATCAAACGGTTCTTATGCAACTCGGTGTAAAGTATTACGAAAACCTATACTACGTCTTGTCCAAGATTTCCAACCTAACTATGGCCAATTACATGATCTGGCGATGTTTGCTGTTTGTTCTGATAAATCAAGGTGATCGTTACCGAGCGGCTTTGGATGATTTCACCAGCACTGTGACAGGCCAAATAGAGCCGATTCCTCTGTGGAAGATTTGTGTATCACAAGTGAATACAGGAATGGGAATGGCCACGTCCGCAATGTTCATACAAAAACACTTCGATGAATCAAGCAAAAACGAAACAATCAAAATAATCAACTCACTCAAGGATGCTTTCGATGAAAATCTTCTTAAACTCGACTGGATCGATGATTCTACCAAAGTGTATGCCACTAAGAAGGTCCATTCAATGAGGATTGCCGCTGGCTATCCTGATTACATTCGTTCTGAGGAAGCCCTGAACAAACTCTACGAAGATATTGTCATTGTTGAAGGGAATCACTTTGAAAACGGTATATCGATAACAAGACAAAACTGGCGCAAGAGTCGAGATCGTCTATTGAAGCCATTTGACAGAGATCAATGGCTTTTGCCTCCAACAATTGTGAACGCCCTCTATGATGCCGGAACAAATCGTATTCTCATACTAGCTAGCATTCTGCAACCTCCAGTCTTCCATAAGCACTTTCCACAGTCATTGAACTATGGTGCCATGGGTATGTTCATGGGTCACGAAATAGTCCATGGTTTCGATGACATGGGACGAAAGTTTGATTCAGCAGGCGATTACTTAAACTGGTGGACACCAAAGTCTATTCTACATTTCGAACAGAGGCAAAAATGTTTCCTTGAGCAATACGAAAACTACTCGAAAGAAGATCAGAGTTTCAAGAGCATCGCAACAATAAGCGAAAACCTTGCTGACAATGGTGGTTTACGGCTAGCATATGAGGCTTATTCAAAATGGAAAGAAATCAATGCTCCGTCGGTGGGTGAAGAAACTTTTTCTGATATGGACCTCAACGAGGAGCAATTATTTTTCTTGAGCTTTGCACAGCTGTTTTGTGCTGCCGTTAGACCAGAGGCATTGATTGAGTCGAAAAGTTTTGAGGTACATAGTCCGGAAAGGTATCGTATTATGGGGAGTCTGATGAATTTTGAAAAGTTCTCAGAAGCTTACAAGTGTCCTGAGGGAAGTCGTTTGAATCCAAGCGAAAAATGTAGATTATGGTAAATGTTTGTAATGTATTTGTTTAAAGTTTGAATAAGTTTTATAAGTAAAAATGTAAAAAAATTGTATTTTTTCAATTTATAAACTATTTATACACTTCAGTCTTTTCGACTTAGGACTCTTCCATTTTAGTGGCGTCAGCAACTACTTAGGTAGGCAAATAGACGTAGTCTTTTAATCAGACGCTTTTGGCAATTATTCCAGATCAGACGCTTCTAATTTCCTTATCTCTTCTATCTAAACTAGATAACTTTTAATCCCCTCTTCTTCTTATTACATATGTATTTATATGATATTGTTAATAAAATAGTTGTTTTTCAGGAAATACCTTCGTTTTCAACTTCCGTCGAAACTTCATTACTTATAACCCTTAGACATCGATATTGAATTCTTCTATACAACAATTTATAACTGTTCCAGTCAATTCCATACTAGCCACGTAAAATCTGTTGTTCCTCTCCTCACTGGTTAAACTAGGAATTTAGAATCTTTCCTTATGCCTTCA
The DNA here is from genome assembly GCA_963971375.1 of Platycheirus rosarum. NCBI lineage: Eukaryota > Metazoa > Arthropoda > Insecta > Diptera > Syrphidae > Platycheirus > Platycheirus rosarum. Next base: position 116,176,138 of record OZ020509.1, on the reverse strand, counting down.
ACAAATTATGAAAACAAAAATATTCAATTCTTTCTTTCATTTTTATTCAGACTGAACTTGAATCCTAGAATAATTTATCAATTTTATTTAATTGAATAAAAATCAACTTCTCTTTTAACTCTACAAAACAAATTAGTTCAATTTACAATAACTCAACGTCACCACTTATTCAAAATTTAAATTACTCTTTATTCTTCAAGACTTTTTACTTTATCTCAATTAAACCACTTTTATTATCGCTTTCGATGTTCACACTTCAACGCATACAAATCAACTGCATCGCCTAGGGCCACCTATCCTTCTATTTATAGAAAAGGACAAAGTTATCGAAATATCGCTTTTAATAATTTTCCACTGGTTCTTTTCCATTGGAGGGTGAATTCAGTGATTCCTGAATTTCTTTTAAAGATCTAAGGTGGAAACACATTGGATCCTCAGGAAATCGTAACATTATGTTGTCACATCATAATACTTCAACGCAGACCCTTAAGTAATTGTCAACGTTCGCAATTTCATGACAAGTCTAGTATGCAGTTCGAGCTAAAATTAAGTTCCCATACAAAATTATCTATCTTTTCAAGCTTGAGTCCCCAAGGGTTGGTGAGGGGCTGGTAACCTCTCCCGTAAAAAAAAACCCACAACGAACCCTACAACAAGTTTAGGAAATGATCTGATTACACGACGTCGAACCAAGCAACGAAATCGGCTGATATCCTGGCCATATATAAAACTGACATAACATCACTTCAAGAAACGAGATGGTGATGGTCAAGGAAAATGTGTGTTTGTAGAAAAAAAATATGACATACATTTAAGCGGTGACCCAAAACACTATGTGATCGGGGTAAGCTTCCTAGTCAGCCATTTTTTTTTATAGAATTCAAAGCCGCCTACGATAGAGAGAATTTGGCATCCCAAATAAATTGACACGACTATGTAGGCTGACCAGGACCAACATTACAAGCCAAGTAATAATAGCCGGTTTGCTGTTCAGACCAATCAACATATTTAATGGACTCCGACAAGGGGATGGTATGGCTTGCCTCTTCAAAGTGGCATTGGAGAAAGCAATTTGAAGAGTACAACAGGGATTATCATCACCAAGCCCAGCCAGATACTGGCTTACGCAGATGACATCGACATCATCTGCAGAAGCTAAAAGGCTGTTCGAAATTCCTTCACCCAGATCAAGCAGGCGGCACAAAACTTTGGCCTGCATAATTAATAAAGGGAAGACTGAGTACCTGGTGGCTACGTCTGCGAGTAGTGTTGGTCCAACTATCAGGGTAGCGCAGCATGAATTTGAAGTAGTGAAGTCCTATAACTACCTTGGGTCAAAAGTAGCGGCCGATAATAATACGTAGGAAGAAATACGTGGGCGGCTGATAAAATCCAACAGATCCTACCATAATTTTTCGAGGCTTTTTAAAACCAAGCTGCTGCTGTACAAGACTATGGTCTTACCAGTACTCACATAGGGTTCCGAGACTTGGGTGCTTACAAAAATGCATTCTGATCTCTTATCCGCCTTCGAGAGGAGAAAGTCTTACGGAGAATCGTTGGCCCCGTGCTCGACGGAGGACGATTGCGGAGAAGATACAATCATGAATTGTATAAAATCTACCTCGAAGCAGATGTTGTGAAAAAATAAAGCTCGATAGATTACGGTGGGCTGGGCACATAGCTCGCAAGAGCGAAGGTTCCTCTTCGCTCGGAAAGTCTTTTTGTAATTATTTGTATGGTAGAAGTCAACGTGGCAGAATTTGCTTGCGTTGGAAGCATGGCGTAGACCAGGACGCTCGAAGCGTGCGCGAATGGATGTATGGAAGAACTTATTGAAGGAGGCCCTGACAGGAGGCGCATTTCTTCTCTGGACGACTCTTAACTTCTCCAAGACGACCTTTCTAGATTTTCTCTAGATAAATATCACTTATTTTTGGAGGCACATAACTGCTTCTTTAAAAAAAGCCAACTCAACACTTGGTTTAATTTAACGCTGGAATTCTCATATCCATAGTGTTGAAATCTCTGCACCCAACATTCCATCGACACCTTCTTGAGTGTACATTGCACAAGCTAAGTTTGCTCTGCATATATCCTTTCGAACTCCTGCCGCATTGATTCTGTTTTTTGTAGGTTCGGCTTTGTTCTTGAAAAACTTCTTTGGGATGAACTAAGTTTGTAAAAACATTTAGTAGAGTAAACTTGTTAATTCTTCAAAAAAAAAAAAAAAAAAACTACAGGCACATGGATCTCATGGCCCTTTGCTTAAATGGTTTGGATCATATTTGCTTGGAAGAAAACAGTATGTTGTAATAGGAGATTTTTATTCTAAAGAAATCCAAGTTACCTCTGGAGTACCTGAAGGAAGTCATTTAGGTCCTTTGCTATTTTTACTTTTTATAAATGATCTACCGAATATTTTAGGGAATTCGTCCTACCTTCAAACTTGGTATTTAGTATTTATTTGCTAGTATCTCGGGGGGTGTTTTTAATTTTTGTTCTATGTCGAAAAATAACGGTATCTGCCGTACAATCTTTAACAAAAAGTTTTCATTTTCTCGAAAACGGCTCTAACGATCTTGATTAAACTTTCAGGGTGCTATTTTTTTTACAACAATACATCTATCAGTTAAGCCTAGAACGCAACTCGCGCTAAAATTTAGTTCCCATACGAAATTCTCTCTAAAATTTAGCCGAGTTAAAATTTAGCCGAGTTGTACGCAGCTTTCATATTTTTGTTTCGCAGTGTAATGTGAAATTTTTTTAAAAGGCGGAGTCGTCGGGATTTATTCCACGCAAAAAAAATGGATTTAAGGAATTATATGTTATTTTGATTAGACACAAATATATGAAATATAATATATAATATTAATCATACAAAAGAATTATTTTAAATCGTCGTTTTTTTACAAGACTAATCCTTAACGACTTTGGCCTTATCACCCTTTTTAATTTTATGTGACTACTAATAAAAACCACAATACTTAACGGTGTTTAGTAAAAATGAAGTACGTCAACACACGTCTTAAATAAAATCCTGTTTTATATTTTTAGTTTTTTTGAAAAAAATTGTTTTTGTAATTTTGCTATGCAGTTTTTTAGAATTTATTTATTAACACCTGATTTTAAAATTAAAAAAAAAATGTTTGATAAGTTTTAAAAATATTGAATTTTCGAAATTTCAAAAATTAATTAAAATAGAAAAAAGTAATTATTCCAAATTTTTGTATGTAGAATTAATTTGGATACGTAGATCTTTTCAAGTATACAATTCTATTGAAGTCCATTAAGCCGTTACCGAGAAAGTCGAAAATTAAAAAAAAAACCGTTATATGAAAGTTACCGTTAATAGACTTTTCCGGAAAATTTGGTTCTAATAAGCTGATAGCTGTTAAAATAAGATTTGTATTAATACTTATATGGCCCTAAAAATTAAATTTCAATTTCCCCTCTGAGGAATGCCAATAGATATACACTACACACTTAACAAATTTGAACGCAGAAGACAGACAGACGGACATTTTTTGACAATGACTTTTCAGGCATTACCATCACAGAGAATTTTTTCATATTCACGAATCCTAAACTTGCCTTATAGCCCCTATAATCGCAAGTAAAAAATTGGTTTTCGAAATATTTTGAAAACGGGTTGATTGAATTTTTTTAAATAGTTTTCCCAGATGAAATGAAAATTACAGATTTTCTTATAATGACATACTAAAAAAATTAAAACCGTTATGTAAAAGCTTATTTTTCTCAAAAACGGCTCCAAGATTTTTTATGAAAAAAAATCAGTGTACTACTGTAGGTACATAAGCATTATATTTTGGTCCCTTAGGACCGGTTTTTTTTCTTCGACTTTCTCGAAAAGTGGTGATCCGATTACTATAAGAATTGATATTCAAGAAGGTAGTAATTTCGAATTATTTTTTTTTTCGAAAACTTTTTTTTAGTATTTTAAATATTTTTTTTTTTAATTTTACTCTTGAGAAATCCATAGTTTGAAAACGGGTAAGTGATTTTTTTTCAATTTTTGTTTTTAAATGTACGTTATTCTTGTGCTTAAATTTGTACTCTTGAATTATTTTTTTTAATTTTTTTAAAAAAAGTTGTTGAAAAAAACCGTTTTATTTAAAAACGTCTCCTACGATTTTGAAAACAAAATTCACACTTTTTAAATTTTCTAAAGAAATAAAATGGCGTTTAAATTATTTCGCTCAATACAATTTAACGTACTTTATTCGAACAATCAAAAGTCACAAAAATCGAATAAATGCTTAAATTTTCTTAAATTCTATTACAATGTGGCCGCACATATGATCAAGTGCGTGCGATCCAGTCGTGCAATTTAATTTTCCTCGACAGACATTTAGTTTTCAAATTTTATTGCATACTTAGTTTTTCCGAGAAAACTTTAAAATAATTAGGTATTCCATCCCTGATCAAATTTAAGCCACTTCCAGGTATTCCTCAAGACAGTCACTTGAGACCCTAGTATTTTTCTTAACAATAAAAGATTTGCGCAAACGTTGCTGAAATGTAACGACAAAATAATTTTTATATGATGTTTCATTGAAGAATGGTTTCCGGAGCCTATTCTGGTTCCACAAAATATTGTTTTGCTGTTTTTTGAAATCGTATAATTTTTTTAGGTATCTACACAAAGTTATAAGCCAAGGTTAATCAAAAAAAAAAGTTTATATATATACATTGCGCACGCACTCTGTACATCATAAACTAACTCCCGAGTCCCGACCCCAAACTTAATCTGCGACAGTCCACCAAAACAACCATCTGCTTCGCATATTTTCTGTCATTTATTTGCTCAAAACAAAAGTTCTTTTGAGTGATGTTTTGAAGGGTCTGGTATCTCTGAGTGTATTTTTAACCATTAAGTAAAAAAAAAATATTTACACACCCACTCTTTATGCGAGCTCCCTTAAAAAAAAAAATAATTTATTTGATGCGCCCCCGTTTTAGATATTTTCAAAGCCTTTCAGATATTTTTAAACTTCATCTGCTTAAACGCCGCGCGCATTCGTTTCGCAAATCGTATCCCTTTAATCCGATGTTCTTACATTTTTCCAAAGGTTAAGTATTGGGTTTATAAAAAATCTAAAATAAAATGGTTTTGAAGAAGTTACGATACTATCTAATTATAAATTCAGTGCGCTATATAATTAGATAATTAGAAACAACAGAGGTCACAAATAAGCAAATAAACAAATAAATTTTTTTGATTTAAGTAGCAACCAACAAAGTTTAGGAACGATATAAGTTCGATATCCGGCAACAAAAGTTTCAAGGCTCCCAGAAGTTCACTATATGGCTCGGCATTGTATTTTAACATATTGCTAATGGAATGGCTTAGTTTGGGTCTCGTAGTCATCACCGTCCCAGGATTAAGATATGTATATTGACGTTGGTGAATTGCGAGGGGTATTCTTGGTTCCGTGCTTTTACCTACTTTTATACCTAAATTGAGGAAGTGGTCCCTTGTCCACACAAAATACGTTTTGGATTTGACACTTAATTGAATTTAATGAAGGCTGTGTTGAACAAGCTCAAAGAAAATCATCGACATAGTCAGCAAGAATGTTTGTTTCACTATCTTTGTTCATGATGTGGAGAGACAAATGTCGCCATTGAAATCCAATTTTCTGCAACATTCTCGGGAAACAATGGGTTCCTTCAGGTAAGGCATATAAATGTTGTCCCTCCATGATCAAATTCTTACGACACATGCTACATATCTATTCCTGCAATTTTGTAAAAATATTATTTTCATGAGCTATTACGATCTTGTCATTGAAGAACTGCCTTGCAGCCTTGATGCGCTTCCCCGTGAAGTGCAAAATTTTCAATATCCAACCCTTCCTCCAACTCTGCTTGTATGCAACGGATATGTGCATCTGGATGGTATTTTGTCAACGTTGACATCGCCAAGCAGCTTCTGGGCTGAACTTTATTTTTTTTAAGGCTGTCATTGGAAATTTGACTTTTTACACATTTACGCTCCATAAATATCCGAATAAACTTTCTTGACTTGTGTGTCTGCAGGGTTGGAAAAGAGTCAAACTCATATAGTGAGCGAGATGTACCATCTCGTGAACTAAGAAGAAACATTTCTTTGCGTTCTTCTCTCCCAAATCTCACCAATTAATTTGAGATTTGATAAATTATGATGGAACAGCCCGATGAATATTAAAGGGCTTCTGCAGCAGCTGCTTGCAGCATCCCATGCCCCATTCACACACCTATGTATAGTTATTAAGTGCATGTAGGTTGTTACCTCGACTGGGTATCACTACCAGAATAGTGAACAGAACACTGGCATCTGGCATGGACATCTTTGAGAGATTTTCTCAACCTTATTTCCTGGAAATTCTTAATTGGCCGTAATCTTATGTCAATTTAATTGCCGTAAGTTTTGAGTTTCTTTGCTTTCCTTTAGGTCTTCCAACTTTTGTACATTTCGCAGGGTAATGCCCTTGTAATTCTGTGATTTTATTTGAATATAATTTTGTCAGCAGGCGTTTGCGATCTTTTGGCCTTTTACTGTTTTGACTTTTGATTAAAACATCCGGAGAAGTTTGTTGCAAGAGAACAAGAGGTGTCAATCGGGGTCAAGACAAGACTTATGTAAGTCAGCATGAATTTATAAAACCAAAAGCTGTGAAAATGTTTGAAAATTTGTTTGGATTAAGAATAAGGAAATCTCACAAATTTTTGGTTGTTGCTTGCTATTTGAAAATAAATTGAATTTGTAGGGATAAAATTACATAAGAAATCGCCGTCAATCTATTTTTAGACTTTTATTCTTAAATAGTGTTGATTAAAGGTTAACTGATGGTCTTAAAAAAGCACAAATATAATAATTTAGCTTGTATAAGGTCCAATTGTTTCGTATTTGGCAAGTAATAAATTGTATAGAGCTTGTATAAGGCAAATTTTAGGAAGCCACGCATCTCAAAATTTTATTAGGGCCTTTAAAAGATATTTTGGGAAGTTCTATACAAAGCTTATAGAAGTAGTTAAACATGGCCAGTGAAAGAACTACCCACGTTCTTTATAGAACATACAAAAAAAATTATATATGTAGCTTCTTTAAGACAACTCAATGCAAGCAAATTGTGAAAGGCCTGTCTAAAAAGGACTTATGCAATAAAAAATAATTGTTTTCTTGTCGACAAAAGCAAAACCTACTTTTTTTATATATTTATATAAGCGGCCGCAGGATGTACATATAATGTAAATGTATTAATTTTGATTAATTTTTTTGTTAACCTACAATAAAGCTTCATGTATAAGCCCCGATTTTTCGAATATGGAAAGTAATAGTTTCTAATGACCTAATATAACACAAACTTTGAAATAAAAAAAATTGCTTACAAAAGTAAATTTTGCAATCTCTATACAAGGAATATAGATAAAGGTTAAAATGGACTATAAAACTCTCCACGACAGTCAAAGCCAACAATTTGTGTGTATGGGTAAGGCCGTTTTATAACATCCAAAAGAAGTTAATAGCAATAACTATCAGTCTGAAAACAGCTGGCTTAGAACATTAGGTATACAAGTTAAATTATTAGTTGCAACTTAGTTCGAGTAGTATCCATCAAGGGGAGTTTAACACAACCAACAGCAACTATCCCACAATCTGGGGCGACTTACAATAGCCGTGTTTTTTTGGGAAAGTTATGGGCAGTGCAGTTGGATTCCCAGAAAAAAAACGTATCGGCAACCGCCTCTTATTTTACGTCAAAATTGTCATCTCGACTACTTAAGACAACGGGGTTTGTTCGTAGACTTACATAGGTATTTGCCATAAACGTTTATGGATGATGAAATGGCAATTGTGTTTGGTGGCTGGGATTGGTACAAAAATCCATTTTAAAAACGCATTTTATGAACTGCTTATCGAAATCTGGATAAAAAAGGATACCAAATTCATTCTTGAGAGGGAGAGATCTTCATGGATGGAGATTATAAAGGGTCCGCCATCTAACTTTTTTTTTCAACTAGTGCTTATTTCGTGAATGGTAACACTTAGCTCATGTCTGATTTGACAGATAATTAGTTTTATCCTTCCGCTGAACGAATATGGTTGTGGATACGCTGGGAAATATTGCGACATTACTGCCTGCGATCGACTTAGAGAAGATGCCGATTTTGACAAAAAAACATCATCTTTTCAGATGAAGCTCATTTTGATCTTGGCGGGTATGTAAACAAGCAAAATTGTCGCATTTGGGGCACAGAAAACCCGCACGCATACATTGAAAAGCCGATACACCCAAAACGAGTCACTGTTTGGTGCGGATTTTGGTCCAGAGGCATAATTGGGCCATTTTTCGAAAATGAGCAAGGAGTGGCCGTTACAGTCAATGGCGATCGTTATCGATTTTTTGTTCACAAAAATTGAAGAGGAGGATATTGGCAACATTTGGTTTCAACAGGACGGCGCTACGTGCCACACAGCCAAGCATTTGCAAAAAAAAAAGAAGTTATTTGGCGGACCCGTTAGTAGGTAAAGACAACCATGTTCATCTGCCTTATAACATTTCATCGCGCAATGGTTTGTTTCGGTTCTTTCAATCAATGTTGAACATCTTAGTATACATATAAAAATTTAAATTTGTTTGTTTGTTTATTGTTTTGTTTGTCTGTTTGTCTCTACGTCCAGTAGATGGTGCGCATTGCCAATTTAAAAGAGGAATAGAACATTACAAATTAATGAATTACTAAAAGAAAGGATGAAATATGAATCTCATACCATAAGAAATGTTCATAGTGTGGTTCAAATAATTACCTACAGGTGGCGTTACAAAAGAAATTTTAAAATATAGAAAGACATGTATTTGCTTACGAAATTAAGAAATGTGAATAATTTTTTTAGAAGGATTCAACTACTTATGTAGCCCTTTTTTATTTTTAAAAATCAATTATCAGAATTGACCAAATTCATAAAACGAGTCACCGGACCGAATCAAATTATCATGCAGACGAAATGCTATTTAATTAAAATGAACATCATCATGATTTCTCCTGAACTCAGAAGGAATAATCTCCACCAACATGAATCTAGCCAATCAACCTATTTGCCTTAATTAAACCCTGAGGAGGTAGCAGACATCATTGGTAACTTCAGGCAAAAAAAAAAACTTAATACCAACAGCTGCATTAAAAGTGCTATACTTTTCTGAGAAGTGGAAAGCTGTGAAGATCGTTGGAATGGAATTACCACCAATTTCACTTCGCAATTTTATCAGTTTTTTGTACCTATTAGTTTTTTCATTAAACAAAACCAACCAAACAGAGGAAAATCGGAAAAAAGTGCAAACAAGGCAGGAATTTATACTAATCCGTTAATGAAAGAACCAAATTTTTGAATGAAAAAAATGTACAGCAAAAAATTCAGTAATCTCCTAAAGACAGCAAACATTATGATATTAAAAACTATTTATCGTTTTCCGCTCCGACGCTCATTTTCAATGACAAACCAAGAGCTTTTTTCACTTGTACAGTAGCAAGAGTTCTGAAAACCTTGAAGTACAAACATCCGCTTGCCCGGATTATATATCCGCTATTCTACTAAAAATGGTCTACTTCCACACCGCCATAGTTAATGCGTCAGCTTTCCATTTCCACCATCGCTCCTACACTTATAGAATCTTTCCTAGAAGATAAAAAACAGTATTTAGCCACCATTCCTCCCTTTCTCTATGTGTCCTTTCTCTCTAAAATCATAGAAACGCTCGTTCTTCATAATGGGTAGTTAGGCTTTCTCAGCAATCGTTCCACATGAGATCTAATGGCAGATCTCACCAAACAGTGGAACAAATCGTTACATCGCTTAAGCGGAACTAAGAATATTTCTAAGGCATTTGATAGAGTTTGGCATCAACCTCTGTTATCGAAAATGCGTGCTTTTGGGACTTGCACCCACAAATAAATGCTGGTGTGCCTTAGGACACCGTCTTTTCTCCGACTCTCTTCCTTAATCTAAATAAATCATCTTCTGCGTTCTAATTTTAATCGATTACACTGTTTTGCTGGCGTCTCTTAACTTCAGTTTTCATATTCTTTCGTTCCTTTGAACCCTAATGACAACCCACTAAATGCTACCAAATAACAAGACACTCGATTACTAAAAAAAAGTTGGCCATTCGAAAAAAATAACTCCAAATCAGAGGTCGTCGGCTTCAGAAGGCCCATTCCTAGCACCCAGGAATTCACTTTATTCGGCTACTCAGGTTCGACCTACACTTAGGAAGAGCAATTAAGAAAGCCAGCTAGAGCTAGGCTTTTGGCCATTTAAGCCGATTGATGAAAAAAAAGAAATTCCAGTTAGGATCTCCATACCGAAGAATGTTATGAAACGAGCTCTTACCACCGCATTGTGATTGTGGTTTAATACCAAATAACGCTCCATGACTTTAATGTATAAGTAGTTTGAAACAAGAGTCTCGGGGACAGAACCGACCCCTGGGGCTCACCAACATTTAACTTGTTCATATCAGGCTTGAATCCAATGACAACGACTTTCTGATATGTAATGGAATATTTTTTCCTGGGGTTTGTTTAAAAAGACTCAATTACACCTGTTAACTCTATACAATGAATACTTTATCAATCAAACACAACTTTTTTAAGTTCAATTTACAATAATATGACTTCACCACTTATTCACAATTAAAAATTACTCTTCATTCTCTTACACTTTTTAGTTTATCTCAATTCAACCACTTTTTACTATCGCTTTCGATGTTCACGCTTCAACGTTAAAAAATCAATGTTGTCCCCTAAAGCCTAGAGCCACTTATCCGTCTATTTAAACAGATGAACAAAGTTCTCGAAATTCATCATCATCATCGGCGCAACAACCGGGATCCGGTCCGGGCCTCCTTCAACAAATTCTTCCATACATCCCGATTGCTGGCCGACGCCATCCAATTGCGCACCCCAAGGCTACGGGCGTCCTGGTCTACGCCATCCTTCCAACGTAAGCAAGATCTGCCACGTTGTCTTCTACCATAAAAAGTACCGCAAAAGACTCTGTTGGTAAATTCTAATTTCCAGCAATTTTTCTCAACTTTCAGCTGCTGCTGTCAGTACATACCTACTTTCGTTAAGTTGGTTGTGGTTGGTGAGTACGATGGGTGAATTCAGTGATTCCTGCATTTCTTAAGGTGGAAACACAATTCATCCTGAGAGAATCGTCACATTTGTCGCAACAACACAGTGATAACGAAGACAATTCATCGCAAAGTAGAAAAAAAAAATTGTTTTAAACCGTCAGCTGAATTGGGAATCACTTAAGTCTTATTTTCCTTCGGAGTACAGAGTTTCTTGGTTTTCACGGATGAAGTTGAAGTCTGTGAAAGGCTGGATTTTTCGGAATACTTTTCAGACATACTGGTAGAATCACCTATACATGGCGCACAGAATTTGCAAATAAATTGATCGACTTTTGTTATTTATTGAAAGAACTACATAATGCAAGCGGAAGCCTTTAAAACGAACCTCATTATGTTTTGAAGCGCCAATAAACGGCTTCTTCATCAGACTTTGTGTGAGTTCTCAGTACCTACAGCACCCTTTTTCTGCACATATATTAAGACCCACGCAATTTGTTATGCGAAATGCGACCCACATAAACCATAAGGCTTTCATATTCAATCTGCAAGCATAAACTATCCAAGAACTTCCGTATTCCGGCATTCGCCATATATACAAATCACTAATAAGTCGACCCTAAGTTAATTACAAATTCTTAGAACATAGCTCAATGCAATGCTACTTCTGCTACGCAAACTACCACAACACCTTGACTAAAGGATGAGGTGCGGCTTAACTATTCTGTCCTCCCCTCAGCACCAAAGCAATACAATATTCCACCATTTCTTTTAATTTATGCATAATTTGTGCGAGTTTATTAGTTCTTAACTATACTGCACCACTGATGGTGCATGTTTGGTTCCATAGAGAACTAACTGTACAGCTCCAACACTTCGGATGTTCTTGCCCAATGGTGAACTATCGCGTATTTCTAACTGCCATTGTCCATACGGGTTTTCGGCCCACGTTGCCACCGACATGAATGGCCATCTATCGAAGCAGTTGCCGACTAAGGTGTCTCTAGGTCTTCTATCTAGAATGGCAATTCGAGTGCCGGAGGGCGATAAGAGAAACATTTCCAATGCACCGCGATATTGACATGTGGCGGTGACTATGACTTGAACATGTTCGAGGTGACGGATTGTCTTGGAAGTGTAGGTAAAGGTGATTTGTTTTGACTTCGAATTGGCTGCGTCTTCTATGAGGGATCCTTTTGGGATATGTAAAAGTTGTTAGATGATGTGATTCTATAGATTTTTTCAAGGAATTACCAGTTACTTTATCAACTTTTTGTTTTGGTACGGTTTTCCATATTTGAGCCAAGTTGACAAAAGCTTCAGCATCCATTAGGCCGAAACCAAGGTTTGTACTGTAGATAAGTCCAGCGCCGTTTCTTTGTCTAAGTTCCTTTGTACTGAGCGGTTCCTGAGTTGCTGATCGAACTATGATGTGTTGAACGTCACGCCAGGTAAGTTTTGGACTGGGAATTTAATTGTAATTTAATTAATTGTAATTGTAATTAATTTTTTTTTTTAGCCAAGCATAACTTACTTTGCTTCTAATCCTAAGGCAATTATACCGGCTGCTAAAGGGGCTGACGCAGAAGTTCCTGTGTGCTTAACAGTGCATGAATTCCCTACGTCTGTAGTGGCCTGTAATATATTAATTTTGTGTAGCAATGTTGGTTAGGTAGTAGGTATTGTATCTAGAATCAAAATCAGGCTGAAGGATTGCTAAAGAAAGCATTTCTTCTAATTTAAAAACTGTACATGACAAGTCACTTTGTTTCTAAGGGGTTTAAAACAACACCGGAGGTGGTAGATCATTCCAAAATGACATACAGATCTTAATTTATATTTTATAGGCAATTTTTAAGAAGGCCCAACGCAGAATTCTGAAGGTAATGGACATCATCGGCAAACATTTGCACATTTTCGTAGCGTATAAGACTAGGAATATCATTTATATAATTTGAAATCAGAAGTGGTCCTAGAATGGATCCTTGAGGAACACCACTCGATAAAGAAAGGCAGGAATTCGGAAACTACTTTTTCCTACCAGTTAGATATAAAGATATAAGTTGAACTCTTCCACACCAAATATAAATCAGGAAGATAATTTTTGACACGATATGTTGCGGTCAATGTGAATGTTTGGGTCTTAACATATCATTATCATCATCGGCGCAGCAAACGGGATCCGGTCCGGGCCCACTTCAACAAGTTCTTCCATACATCCTGATTGCTGGCCGACGACATCCAATTGCGCAGAGATGATCATCTAAAGAAAACCGTTGCTGAAGATCCTAGACTATCTTGAAACGTTTCCATTTTTTATACCTATGATATCTTTGGTTTACACGGTTCACAGGAACCTAAGCATCAAATAATCTAACAACAAAACTTAAAATTAACTCAATTTGTTCGGATGGAAAACCATATAATAAACGATTCAAAATAGCAAAATCCAAAGTTGCGCCTTGACAAAGGTACTCACTGTCAACTGATGAGTGACCGGGACGAAACGCAAATTTTTGGTGGACTTAAAGACCGTAAAAAGCTATTTTGAATCAATAATTCAACAAAGTCCAAAATTAGTGCTGAGTCTTCTACTTAGTTGTTTTTTTAATTTTATTTTCTTACAACATAGTATATAGAGTTTGTATTAAAACCTTCAATACATATAATAAACGTTTTGGAAAACAACTAAGTGCTTTTCAAGGTTTAAATTAACTAACTTTTGTCATCATTGTATCGTCGTTTATGTTTGGAATGATATTGCGTGCCAGAGCCTTCCTCATACAGAGAATATTCCAACACGTACTTTAACCTCTTTTTGGCTCAAAATTCACTATCTGCAAGCATATCATTTCTTATTGTTTTATCTAGAGTAGCCCAAATCTCGAATGTAAATCGATTTCTTAGAGTTCGATGTGCTCGCTTTTTGATTCCATCTCGAAAGTTGTTTCCCAATGTCCTCGCACTGAAAACGTAATTGCGGCGATTTTCATGTACACAATTCCAGCTGGCTCCACTATTCTGATCAGACAATACCTGAAGAAATCTTTGATGGGTTACACACACCACAGTACCCAGCTGATCAATGTTTCAACTCGATTACCAGTTGTTCCTGGGCAAACCACCCAAACTCTTGACTGGTTAAACCAAACTGTTGTCTGACCAAAAATTTCGCTGCTCGTCACAGTATCGTTACCCCTTCTGAAATTTAGAATATAATTTTTTCCATGACACTGAATTTTTTCGGCACTCTTTTATAAGCAAGAGCCTTCAAAGAACTTAATGCACATCCACTGGCCCGGATGGTATAACCAGCGCAATTGAATGGTGTTGGCCAGCAATCGGACCGGATCCCGGTTGTTGGGCCGATGATGATGAAACCAACTTACTCAGCTCGTTAATAAGCCAACCCGACTTCTTGACATTGCAGGCGAAACCGTCAACACCCTAGCCTCTTTCCAACTTTGGACCCTGATAAATGCACAATTCTTGTATTACCGCCTCTAGGCACATATGGCCATTGTGTCATCTCTGCGAACTTCTCATTCCAACTTAATTCAGTTAAAGGAAAAAAAAACAGGAAAACCGTTTGGCAATACGAGAAAGCTGTCTTATGGTTTGATTAAAGCTGTTGAGAGGTTGTCAGGGTAAGAAAAACCGGAAAAACTTTCAGCAAGCTATAGAAAGGCCTGCAATATTCGTAAAACCAAATGTTTACAATTTAAAAAATTCGGCAAAAAATACTGCAATGTCCCAAAGCCAGTAAAAATTGTTGTTCATTTGTAAAAAAAACGTAAAAAAATTCTTTGTCGTCCTAAGCTCATCTTGAATGATACTCCTGCAGTGAGTTCTCAACTAAGAACAAATTTCCTTGCAGCCTAATTTGATCTAAACCCAACGCTTCCAGCACGTATTAGAACTCCTCCTACTTCAGAGCGAGTGCGAAAGAAGATCCCATAGATCGTTTACGCTCTGAAGTAGGAGGAGTTCTAATACGTGCTGGAAGAGTTTTAAAAGATCTCGACATATACAAATCCGCTGGACCAGATAGTATCCCCCTATTATTTTGAAGAGGTATTTTTCAACGCTGGGAAAACCCCTGCGAAAGGTTTTCCATCGATCCTATTCTTCTTAGCTCTTTCCAAGTGAAGTGGAAACTGCATCTGTCCAGCCTATCCCTAAAAAAGGCGAATCTTCTTCCCCCTCAAACTAACATCTCTTCTTTCCAAGTTCATGAAAGGGGATTTTTGCATTCGATAGACAAACACGAGATCTGGGCCCTACTCTGAAATCCGATTCGAAAGTTAAATCGTTTGAAAATGGATAATTGATGCTTAGAAATTCGGGATTCGGAAAGGAATATCAGAATTTTTTTGTTCTTCTTTCGCAAAGGAATGCTTGAATGAAGAAGAAAGAACAAAATAAAATTCGGATATTCCTTTCCGAATCTTGGATTCCTGAGCATCAATTATCCGTTTTCAAACGATTTAACTTTCTAATCGGATTTCAGAGTAGGGCCCCTGATATAGGTTACCCTAAGTAAGGCAACTCAGAGTGTCGTTATATTACATGCGGATTATAATGGACATGTACGACCAACTGAAATCAAAGGTAAGACCAGCATGCATCACCGAAAAGTTCCCAATCATAGTTAGTGTGCAGCAGAGAAGCGTATTGAATAAATTGCTCCTGATTACAGTCCTTGACTTTCTTCTAGAAAATATGGTGACGCTTAGTCTTTTCATTGGCACAAAATCTATGATCATACCACAATTTTCTTTTTGAATTTGTAGAAAGTTTGACAATATCATTCCTATTATCTGGTCTATTCCTTGTCTGTATGAAAAACGGTAACTAAAAAAGGAAACCTCATAATCCTTTGATTTATACTCACAATCATTTGGTCAGAATCATTTCCGGAGGAATATGTCACAGTCATGACTGAAGCACATTTTTCACTGTACCATGCCCCACGTCCCTTGTCATCAGCACTGCCGATAGTTATTGTAAAAATACTAGCAGCATATCCATCACAGTTGCAATTATCACCTTTAATTCGGCCGTTCCCTGAAGCCCAAACGTATATACTGCCAAGTCCATTTCGGCCCTGTTCAAAATTTATTATCATATCAACCTAACAAAAACTTAATACCATTTCAGAACCCTACCATCGTAATACCTCTTTCCAAAGCTTCTTTTGCAAAAATCCCAGGCGCTTCCATTGTTTTGCCATTATCCATTGGTCCCCAAGAAGAACTATATATATCGACTTTATCCAAACCAAATCCCAGTGAAGATCCTTCTAGCAAATCATACACAAGCCCGCCCAGCATCTTTATACACCCAATGCGGCTATTGAATGCTATTCCAACACCGCATTTCTTATTGTTAGCCATCATGGCTATCTCACCGGCACATCTGGTGCCATGAGAACTGCTATCATCATCGGGCCTCGGGTATGGATCGGCATTGTCTTCATTGTAGTTCCAACTAATTTGAGGATCCTACAAGAATAAAAAAAAAAAAAACGGTTTTCTATGAATTTCAAAAACACTTACATAATTTTGAATGAGATCCTCATGGTCATATTCAATTCCATCATCTAGGACTGCAACTCTTACATTCCTTCCGGTGATTCCTTTCGCATAAACTGGCAACACATTAAGATCCAACGCTTTTGGCTGACTTGAGTTTGAGGACTGATGTTTTTTTGAAATTAGGCAGAAAGCCGATTAGTAATTATGCTTACCATATACCATTGACGTTCCCACAGCTCATCGTTAAATAGTGGATCATTTGATTTATAAACAGGATCGTCCTTAATTTCGTTGTATTCATCTTCGTCGTATTCAATTAGATCTCTTTTATCTCGTTGAAGGATTTTTTGCTGTGACGCCCATAGAACTCGATTATCGTCCTGTAACGATCGATGGCCAGATCGTTTTAGTCCCAAGTTATCACTCCAGTCGGGAAGCCTTTCGAACAGAAAAATATTTTGAAAACCTTCGATCTGAAAAAAATAGATTTTATTTTGAATGAATATGTGGAGTAACTTATCTTAGACAGATACAAGCACTTAGTTCACAAATAGTGAACCAAAAACCTTAGATGAACTTATGAACCAATAGATGGCTCTTAATCTTAATTCGAATATTCTTAATGCTATTGGAGTACGCGGGTTATGCAATTTAGGAACACTTGAAAGTCCTAGCCCAGGACTCCTTTTCTCATATTTATCTGTAAGACTTTATTCCAACTCAAAAATTCCCGCTCTTGTTTGCCTTCGAAGTCAAATCAGAAGATGCAACACCTAGAGAAAGCGTCGCCTAAGGGGAAGCTCTCAATTGAAAGAGGAACTCAACTAATTTGGAATGCGTAATTGGATGTCCTTATAGCAAAAGACTGGGGAGTTCAAGGGTTAAATAACTAAAGAAGAAGAACGTGGCTGCTTAAAATAACTATTAGTGGCTGACAGTGTCGGATCTTGGATTTAGTTAAAGGGGGGGGGGGGGGGACCATGTTTAGCCCATTTTCATATGTTTGGTAATTTTCTTTTTCTTCTCGCCCGCACTCAAAAATAAATCGCACGACTGGATCGCAAGTATCTACTTGCTCCTGTACGAGCCAAATCTTCGAGTAAAATAAAAAAAAAATCAAATAATAAAATAGTTTTCGGTAAAAAATTTAAAAATATATCTAAAAAAATATATGAGGATCAAAAGTCCACCCAATTAGTCGGGTTAAAAGTCCACAAATCAATTATGTACTTTGGACCCAATCTGATGAGCCAAAATCAACAAGAAAATATTGTGTCAGGTCCATTATGGACTTTTGACTTTAGATCTTCTGAACCTGCGCCATTTTTTGTATCCAAATCGTAGGAACGGTTTAAAAAAAAAAGTTTTTTTTCCAACAACTTAAAAAAAAGAAAATAAAAGGCACGACTGGGTCGCACGTACTTGCTCTTATGTGCTAATCCTTTTTAAGTGCAGGCGTCTTTTTGACAAAGATTTTATTTTAATATTTTTTGTATGACGTGCAACTTCCTTAGAATCGTTTTGGGGTGAAGCTCGAACGAACATGCGTCACGACAAAAGGATAAACACATAAATATATAGGATTGTTAGCTTTTGCAGTTTTTTAGTGTAGTATTATCTTTCCACTTGCTGCTTACTGTTTATAATATAATTTGCTAATAGAAAGATATAAAGGACTTTTTTCAGTTAAATTTTCATTTTGGTATGGAAAAATTTGAACAACTGGCATAAAGATTCGTCGGAATCAGCAGTATGGCAATAATGCTAGGTAAAGGGACCTTTATACGTCCCAATATGGGACCAATGGAATTTATAAAGGATTTAGGTACCTATAATAAGGTTGGAAGGAAGGTAGATACTAAAATTAAGATACGCGTTCCAACTACTGTTAAGCGAGTAGGTATAGAGACAATATTAAAAGTTAACAGAGTGGTTTTGTTTGTTTATAGGAAGGTGTAAACTTTTGTTTTCTCGATTGAAATTTTTGCATTCAGTAGTAATCGATTAGTTTTTTTTTTTATTTGTTAGTTGTTTTTGTGTGTTTATCATAGGCTTCCTTATTTATTCTGTGCTTTTATGATGATGAAAAATACTTTAAAATACGTAAGTATGTATGTAATGTAGGTTGTCACTTTCTTTTATTTGACTAATGGCTTGGCTAGGGCTTAGCCGAGCAATATGAAATAAAATGTTGGGGAAAAAAATTTATGAATTCAAAAAAACACTACTCATAACGTTTTTTGGAAAAAAATGTTGTAAGCCATCTTATTTCTTTTGCTGTTTTCTATTTTATGAATTTTTCATTTCAAAATCGTTCGACCAGTTTTTTCAAAAAAATGTTTTTTTTGAAAAACTTTTCGAAAACATATTTTAAATTTTTTTTTAGTATGTCAATTTTAAGAAATCTATAGTTTATACTAGGAGAAAAATTTAAAAAAAAATCTATAGATCCGTTTTCAAAATATTCAAAAAACAAAATATTTTTTTAAAAAAATTATTAAAATTTAAAAAAAAATGTTTTTGAAAATTTTGATAAACAATATTATTTATATCATAAGACACTACATATTTTGAAAATTTCATCAAAATCCGTCAATTAGTTAACGAGAAAGTCTGATTATAAAAAACCGGTCATATGGGAGGTACCGTTATAAAACTTTTTCTGAAAAATCCATTAAAATTAAAAGAAAGATTTTGCACAGAAAACATCATTCTGAAAGTTTAATCAAAATCGTAGGAGCCGTTTTCGAGAAAAATAAGTTTTTTAATAAAAGTTATATGGCAGGTACCGTTAGTTTTGGAGCTAGAATGCCAATTCCAAAAACTGTCGGGTAGAGCACTCTAAAAATACTATATACCAAGTTTGAATCAAATCGACCCAACCGTTTAGGCTGTAGATATCGATACGGACAGACAGACAGACAGACAGACAGACAGACAGACAGACAGACAGACAGACGGACGGAATTTCCGGACCCACTTTTTTTGACTTCTCTATCATCGTAATATCATGTTTGATTGTTAGAATTTTTTTTTTTTTTTTTACGAATGCATAACTTGCCTTATAGTCCCTATAATCGCAAGTAAAAATCTAAGAATGCAAACATAAGCACAAACGATATACCATTAAACACAAAATTAAAAAAAAAAAGTTTCATCTACCTCTTTTCAAAATAATGATTTTTCAAAATTGTTTTCTCTTAAATTTTTAAATATACAAAAACCGTTATTATTCAAAAGCTTTTTATTATTAATTTACTTTAACTTTCTTCATCTTCCTGAATATCAATTTTGATTGTAATCGGCAAACTAATTCTCGAGAAAGTCAACGAAAAATAAATTGCAAGACTGGATCGCACGTACTTGCTCATATGTGCGGTCACATCGTCGAATAAATTTAAAAAAATGCACGATTGGGTCGCAGGAATTTGTTCTTATGTTAGATAATTGCTTAGTAGCTGCATATGTATGTATGTATATAAAGGGTGTTCTTTTTAGACGTGTGGTTTTCAAGAAGAAATAAAACGCATATAGTTTAATATTATGGCCAAGAATTTAGCTTTATTATAAAGATAAGGGCTTGCGTTATGTTTTAAAAGGGAAGTGAATAAATTCCAGCCAAGGCCGAATATTTCCCAATTTTGTGAAAATCGGGATCGGTGGCCATCTCGTTTTGGGCCAATTCACCCAACTTGCGACGAGCTTGATGGTCGTTCGGCTTCAATTCTTGCACAAGTTGGATTTTGTAAGCCCGCAAACCAAGATCCTGCCGCAAAATCTTCCATAAAGTGGATGGGCACAGCTCCAATTGTTGGGCGCGATGGCGGATGGATTCAATCGGGTCTTTGCATGATTTGCAAACATTGTTCAGGAGTAAGTCTATTTATTATGAAATGGCAAACTAAACTGAGCATTAATCAAGTGACAAAAAGTATTGCCAGATTGAAAACCACACGTCCAAAAAAAACATCTTTTACATTTGGTTTTGATAAAATATTCTTGTATAATCAAATTTTTTGTAGAAAAAAACTGGGGTTTGAATTTTTCCGCTGAAAAACACAACAAGTAGTTGCGAATGATCGAAACTCACAAAAATCGAATAAGAACTTTGAAATCCCCTAATATATTTAATTTTTTTTTCGACGATGTGACCGCTCATAAGAGCAAGTACGTTTGATTTGTTTTCATGCATAACATTCTCCTTTTTCTCTTCTACTCTTTGATACACGTAAGCCAACAATTACCTTCTCCGGTTTTTGAGTATGTGTGTTTCTCTTTGCCTTTCGTTCTTATTTATTTTGATCTTCGAGTGCATCTAAGAGCATGCAAACTAAATTCTTTTTTATTCTCATTTTTTTAAGGAAATAACCTGGCATTTTAATTTTTCCGCTAATAACCATTTTACCTCTTTTTTTCGAAAAATCAAAACCCACATCAAAACCCGGACCCGAGGAAGTTTGCAATTAGCAACGTTTTTCTCATTGTAAATGGCGATAGTACTTCCTTAAATATTGAACTCAACTTGTAATCCGGGGCATTTAAACTTTTGCTGGGAAAAAATTAGTAGACGACATTTGACTTCGGAATTCGATAGAGTACCAGTACACGAGCCAAAATATTTTGAACAATTGCACCTATTGTCATTACGTCGCCATTTTGTTTTTTTAATGTTTGTTTGTCTTTTCACATGTAACTCTCGTATTTTGTATCTTAGAAAAAAAAAGTTATATTGCAAACTTGTAGAAAATTAAACTCCCCACAAAAAAATGTTAAATAACTTTATTCGCTAATTGCTTTTGTTTAAAAGTTAAATCACATTTTGTTAAGAAAAGTAGACAGTGATTTTTTTTATATTCATTATATTTTTACTGGCGTTTATAGGTACTATAAGGCAATTTATGGATTTATGCAAACAAAAAATTTAACAATCCAACATGACATTACGATGATAGAAAAGTTGAAAAAAGTGGGTCGGGAAATTCCGTTCGTCTGCCTGTCTGTTTGTTCGCACCTCTACAGCCTTTCGATTTGGATTTTTTTTTTATTTTCTAAAACAAAACCAAATTGGTTTTCGAAATATTTTGAAAACGGGTTGATTGATTTTTTTTAAAATAATTTTCTCAGATGAAAACAACTAAAAAAAAATTATAATATTTTTTTTCGAAAAGTTTTTCAAAAAAAAAACACTAAAAAAACTGGTCGAACGATTTTTAATATTTTTTGTCTCGATAGGCATTTAGTTTTCAAGTTTTATGGCATACTTAGTTTTCCGAGAAAACTCTTTAACTAATTAAAAAAATGAAAGAATTTTCGAAATATATATTTTTTTTATAACAAAATATAAACATACTTATGCAGCCACTAAGCAATTATCTAGCATAAGAACAAGTTTGTGCGACCCAGTCTAGCATTTTATTAAATTTTATTGGACAATGTGCCCGCACATATGAGCAAGTACGTGCGATCCAGTCGTGCTATTTATTTTATTTCCGATCATAGCGACCACAAGGCAAGTTTAGGATTCGTGAATTTAAATAAAATTGAGATAACAATCAAACATGACATTACGATCATATAGAAATCTAAATAAGTTAGTGGCAAAAAATGTCTGTCTGTCTGTCTGTCTCATATGAATAACGAGCTGGAGCCTAAACGGGTTAAGCGATAATCTTAAAATTTGGTGTTAGTTAATATTTTGGCATTCCCCAGAGGAAAAATTGAAATTTTATTTTAAGGAGTTAAAATAACGGTACCTGCCATATGACCGCTAAGGGAAAACTTATTTTTCTCGAAAATGATGAAATTTTTTTAGAATTTTTTTGCAGGCATTAGCATTTTGTTGTTGTCAAAGATCTTGCCTTCGAATGTAATTAGGCACCTAAGACCAAGTACGTGCGACCCAGTCGTGTCCATATTTTGCATCACTTATATCAAAAAATGTGTATAGTAAAAGTTGTAGATCTTGATTGTACCTTTTATTTAACTGGATGAGTCTTCTTATGGTAATTCACGTAAAAAGGCATAAGTGCTAAGTCTTCTACTTATTTGTTTTTAAATTTATTATTTCTTACAAAATAGCAATGATATTAAATAATAATAAAATTCTTTATTTTTTTCGATTCAATATTAACAATATTTAAGTATAGAATACGGACATGGCCGTATATGACATTTCATGGAAAGTGAAATTATTATTATTATTATATATATTATTACCAGTCGTACTGGTAATAAGTGGTAGATTTTAAAGATAGTTCTTAAAGAAGGCAATTTTTAGATTTTTTACAGTTTTAATGATTTGCAACATAAATATTTAACAATTTTAAATGATTTGGAACATAAAATTAATTTAATATTTAAAATTCGAGATTTTTAAATGAGCAAGCGATGAGGTGGCATGTCTTGTACTTTTAATGTCTTGCCATATAAATAGCACCAATTGTAATTATTAAAAAATCAAATAAATCTATTGAGACAAGAAAACAAAAAAAAATGGGCACGACTGGGTGCACATACTTGCTCTTATGTGCCTAATTACATTGGAAGGCAAGATCTTGGACAAAAACAAATAACATTTAAGTTGAAAGTAACACAGTTTGAACTTATTAAACAAACCTATCAAAACCACAATACTCAACGGGTTTTAGTAAAAATAAAGTAAGCCACCATGCGTATTAAATAACAAAAGAATTTATGAAAAAAGTATTTCGAAAATTGTAGGACGGATTTCGATAAAATCCTGTTTTTTTATTTTTAGTTTAAAAAAAATTATTTTTAAATCTTGGTATGCAGTTTTATAGAGTTTATTAATATACATATGAATATAAAATTAAAAATAATTTTTTTTCATTAGTTTTAAAAATATTGCTTTAAAAAAAAAAAAAAAAATCAAAAATTAATTTTAATTGAAAAAAATAATTCAAACTTTTTAATATGCAGAGTTAATTTGACTATCTAGATTTTTTCATTAATAAAATTTGACAGAAATCCAAAGAGCCGTTAACGAGAAAGCCAAAAATTAAAAAAATCGTAATATGAAAGGTCCCGTTAATAGACTTTTCCCGTATATGCGGCTCTGATCAGATGATAGCCAATACCAACAAAAAAAAATCTCAAAAAATGTCATCAAAATCGTTGGAGCCGTTTTCGAGAAAAATAAGCTTTTCCTAAGCAGTCGTATGGCAAGTACCGTTATTTTTAGCCCTAAAAATTCACTACTGTGAGGCGAGTGGGCATAGACAATAATAAAAGTTAACACATTGGTTTTGTTTATTTATAGGCAGGTGTAAACTTTTGTTTTCTTGATTGAAATTTTTGCATTCAGTAGTAATCGAATAGTTTTTTTATTTTGTATTTTAGCTGTTTTCTATTTTATGAATTTTTCATTTTAAAATCGTTCGACCAGTTTTTTTCAAAAAAATGTTTTTTCTGAAAAACTTTTCGAAAACATATTTAAAAATTTTGTTATGTATGTCAATTTAAGGAAATCTATAGTTTATACTAGGAGAAAAAATTTCAAAAAAATGTATGGATTCGTTTTCCAAATATTCAAAAAACAAAATAATTTTCTTAAAAAAATTATTAAAAATTAAAAAAAAAATGTTTTTAAAAATTTTAATAAGCAATATTATTTATATCATAAAACACTACATATTTTGAAAATTTCATCAAAATCCGTCAATTAGTTAACGAGAAAGTCTGATTTAAAAAAAACCGGTCATATGAGAGGTACCGTTATAAAACTTTTTCTGAAAAATCCATTAAAACTAAAAAATAGCTTTTGCATAGAAAACATAATTTTGAAAGTTTTATGAAAATCGTAGGAGCCATTTTCGAGAAAAATAAGTTTTTCATTAAAATTTATATGGCAGGTACCGTTAGTTTTGGTGCCAAAATGCCAATTCGAAAAACTGTCGGGTAGCGTACTCTAAAAATACTAAATACCAAGTTTGAATCAAATCGGCCCAACAGCTTAGGCTGTAGGAATCGATACGGACAGACCGACAGACAGACAGAAGGCCGGAATTTCCGGACCCACTAATTTTGACTTCTATATCATCGTAATGTCATCTTTGATTGTTAGAATTTTTTTTTACGAATTCATAACTTGCCTTATAGTCCCTATAAATCGCAAGTAAAAAGTAACCGATGTTTTCAAAAGCTTTTTCGGTACATTAGAGCATGTTTGTAATATTTATATAGGTTGGACCATTCTCGAGCTCAATTTAATATTTCATATAGACTATTAAGTGATTGAAAACTTTCTTGGACATGAAGGGGTAAATATCTTCGGATTCTATATCATCTAATTTGGCTATAATTGTAGAAAATAAATCCTACCACTCATGGACATTCCTTTCTGTAAAAGATAGGGATATGTCGTGCGACAAGGCCAGCTAGTTCCATTCTCTAAAAGGATAAGCATTATACTGCAGTAGCCTTACAGCAATTCATTTATGAAGAATGTTTTCACTTCTCAACATCACTCCTATTAGATAATCTGCCTAAGATTTCAGGTTACGAATGTAGATGGATGGTAGACCAGATTAGACATGTATAGAATAGTTTGGTGGTGTATAGGGTAACCGAAGTATTCTTTTAATGAAGTGTCTTTGTACAGCTTCGAATTCGTCAAAGAACGTTACTCCAAATGTATTTATACGAATGGTCAATTTTTGAATTCGAGATGAACTTAGGCCACATCATTTTCAGAGCAATTTTAGCTTCGCTGCTTTTATCCTTTGCATGATTTTTAAAGTTCAAGTTGGGAGTAAATATTCCGAGGTACTTGAATTCACGTACTATCTTCAATGGATTCGTTGTTTAACAACCAAACTTCTTGTAGTCTTTTTCCCTGTCGACTCTCAAAAACCATAATTTTTGTTTTCTGGACATTAATGTGAAGATCCCACGTTTTACAGTAAGCTTTTTGATTCGGAGTTGGAGTGTGAAGGGATTGTCAGCAATTAATACTAAATCCTCCGCGTACAGAATTACCCTAATTAGAATTCCGGCAAAGATGACTCCCCCAGGAAGCATATCGGATATACCATTGATGTATAGTGCGAATAGTAAGGGACTCAAAATGCATCCCTGCGGTACACCTGCAGACGTTTCAAACCAGTTTGACAAATTCGAGCCACCCCAAACTGCTGCACTTGACGATGCCAGGAATTTGGTATACAGCATAAGGAACTTCCGCGACAATCAAAGCGAAGCCATTTTATAAATCAGAGCCTGTCTGTTGACTGTGTCAAATGCAGCCTTAAAATCAACGAAGCACACATATAATTTCTTATTGTTTTTAATATATTTTCTGGCAATGCAAGTCAATGCAAAATGGTGATCTACTGTCGAGAATCTAGGGCAAAAACCAGCTTGAAATATACTGAGACAATTAGTGGAGGAGGATAGTCTTCCATACATAATCCCAGCAAAAATCTTTCTCATTGAATTGAGAACGGAGATTCCTCTATAGTTTTCAGGCTGCCTCAAATCTCCTTTTTAAAATATTGGAAAAAAAGCTAATAACCCTAAGCGCTCCCGCGGTGTCATAAATGTTATTAAAAAAGTTCTGTACATAGTGTTAGAGTTGTTCGTTGCTATTTTTGAAAATTTTGCGGGTATTCCATCACTATCAAATAATAGGAACAGGTGTCTACTATTATTTGATTTAATAATGCAGTTGATATCCTCAAACAAACAACACAACCGACAGATGTCATTGTCAATTGTGTTTATAAGCGCCTTGATAAGCCACAATTTACCGCCATTTAAGTGGAACAACGTTATCGAATCCCTCTCGAGCATCTAGCAAACAAACCTTCCGTCGGCGACGTCAGTGACGCATTTAACCTACAAATAGCCAACGAACAACATTATAATTAAGGTTCTGCCAAGGCAATAGAGAAGCACTTAGACTGTGGGATTTATCGACTCCTTGACAAACCAAACGTTTGTGTAATCAATCAAGGAGATTGAGAAGAAGGTATTATGATGTTATGTATCTAATCTTTGACGTAGTGGGGATGAAATGATGAAACCAGACACATGTTGTGTTCGGTCTGTTCCATGGTAATTCATATGACAGTAGGTCAATGTATCTGGACTAATGACCAAATTGGCAATTAAAGGGTATTTTTTTATTTCATCTTATGCGTGGAACTCACTGAGGAGTGTGGGAGCAAAATGCTAATTAACGATTCTCAGGATGCGCAGATTATGGGAAAATGAATATATATTTTAAGGAATTTGCATTAGGGTTCAGAAATAGGGACATTGATTAATGTTCATGTGAAAAGACAATTTGATGGACTGTGGGTGATTAATTTTGATTTAACATTAACCGGAAATAGTTTTTGTAAATACATAATTGGTTACAGTGTGAAAATATGCCAAAAATATTTGTTGATACTAAATTAAATGCAGGACTTCAAGTCACATTATTTTGTTTTTATTTATATTTATTCTTATCATTCACATTTATATAGGACAGAACAAGAGAAGAAAGAGATAGAACGGAAAGCAGAAAACCGAAAAATAGAATATCAACAACGAGTAGTCAGTTTTTCAAATTGTCCCTATCTAATATGAAATTAATAAAGTAAGAAACAGAATAGGGCCTATTACGGATCCTTGTGGAACAGCATCTTTACCGATTTGATAGTAAATCCTCTAAGAACTATTTTTTTCTAATTCGGTCATTAAAAGTGGAAAGTTTACACAACGGATTATTTTTGTTGCCTACAATAAGCAAGAACTGATAAGCATTCCGAGCAATAAGAGTATTACGGCTAATTTTTTTAACGAGAGGAATGCAGCTTTTTACCATGAGTGTTTTTTTTTTATAAAAGAAGCTATTAAAAAATTCATGAAACATTGGGGCATAAGCATAAAAGGGAAGTACTTGCTAGCAGTAAAAACTAAAAGTAAATGCTTGTTCTACTAGTAAAGACTCAGATTTATAGTATTACCTTAATAAGGTAATTTGTAAAATACGTGAATCCCAAATTAGAAATCCCAAACAAATTGGCGTGGGCAAGTAAATAAACAACAGTACTGCTTACTGCATCTAATGATTGTGATGAACTTGAAGATCCCCTAAATGAACTTACTCTTACCGGTTTTAGTTTGTCCTCCCTTGACGAGACTGACGTTTTAGTAAGCCTGTTAGCCACTAAGTCTAACTCCGTTGGTGTTGATTATTTGCATCCACATTTTCTGAAAGCCATACTTCCTGATGTACCGAAATAAATAAAACATATACAGGGTGTCCCGAAAAAAACGTTCTACAGTAAAGGCCTAACTTTACTTTTGGTATCATTTATCGGGGATTTAATAAAAGGCTTACTTGGATGTACCTTGATGCATGTAAACGGTAATTGCGATGTTATTTCTAATCACAGAAACTTCGTTTAAAACTTTATTTTTAGGAAAAATACTAGACTTTGTAAGTGCATCATTTAAATTAATTTGATATCTTATCACAGTTTTAAGATATCTAGTTTTTACCCTGTCTCATTTTTTTACCCATGCTAAATTTTTGACTTTGGGTTAAACTTTCTCCAGAATATGCGTAACATAACATCTAAATTTTTTTTTTATTTGAATTAACATAACAATAATACAAATAAAAATTAACAACAGTTATGGTGAAAAACGCACAGATTTTATGATACTTGGAAAAGCCCGAGCAAGTAAAAATTGGAAAAAAGGTTCTAACTGCTTTAACCTGCAAAGGTCTTGAATGAAAACGATTTTGTTTTTGCATAGGTAATTTTTGTTTTATATATAAACTTAAAAAGGAAAAACCCGTAGATTTCATAAGTCTTGGGAAAACCTGCAGCAGGTAAAAAAAGGGTTTTCTGATTTTTAACCTACGTTTCTACCAACGGTTGACAATAAGAGTGATTTTCCATTAGTTTATTTGAGTGACTGACAAAACTTACCTAACAAAAAAGGTATAAAAGATTTAAAAAAGAAATTAATTTATCAGTTTAATTTTAAACGCTAAGACAAGCCAAATGTCTTCATTTACAAACCAAGAATACGCAGACATTATTTACGTATTTTGTACCCATAGATTCTTTTATGGAAACAAAGAATATTCACGAAAGACGATCAGCGCTGGAGTTCCACAAGGTTCCAAGTTGGGCCCCATACTTTTCAACCTTTACACAGTTGACCAGCCTACCAACATCCAAGGGAGAAAAACGAAGCTATATGCCGATGACTCCTTAACCTAATGCAACATCCATTTCACCAGAAATCGCAGCCAGGAGAGTTGAAGATCACATAAGAAACTTGTGGAACTACTACCTTAAATGGATAAAGATAAATAGCGATAAGAGCGAGCTTCGGAACCACAACAACAGCAACTAGAGTTCGAAGAGGTTTTGCATCACGCTGTGATAATATCAATATCAAGCTACCAGACCACACAGTGATAAGGACAAAGACAACAGCAAAATACCTTGGATTGAATTTCACGTTTCATTTATGCTTATGAGAGCTAACTTCTCCCTACATCTGGTCCACCCGATTCTTACGCGAAGAAACGGACTAAGCACAAATACTAAGCTGCTCATATATAAACAGCTGCTGATCCGTCCAGTTCTGACCTACGCTTGTACAATTCGGTTCACAATATCAGCAACATATATGAAGAAATAGTGCCCTGTGGCTTAGTGGTTAGGGTGTCGGACTGCTAAGCGAATGAGCGTGGGTTCGAATCCAGCTCATAGCCACCTTTTTTTTCGGGGTACTGCCTCTTGCGAGGAACTGACAAAACCTCTAAGAGTAAAATTTGTCTCGAAAAAGTTCATCTCATGTAGCCGTTGGGACTCAGCGGTAAACTGTAGGTCCCTTCCATTCTTGCAGATTAACAACACACACACATGAATGGTTGAGAGTATAAGTCACTAGGCCTTGGCTCCTTAAGGATATGTCGCGCCAATAAATGTATTTATTTATTATATGAAGAAGATCAATGTTTTTGAAAGGAAGATCCTCCGTATCTGTACAAGTCTACACCGAATCCCCATTACAAAAGAAATATGTCCCAAACAATAAGCTATATGAAGACACCAAACTGATCCCAATAAATCAGTTCATTCACAGATCTCCAAAAAAAAATATTTTAAGGAACTTGGAGGACCACCCCAACTTGGAAATCCAGCAACAACTAGAGCCAAACCATCGGTACCTCAACATTCGAGCCATCAAAGACGACCGATTCGAGGATATAATAAACAATGACGGAGCCCCGTTCTACGAAAGAACAAGCAACGGACACAACAGAAGATAAATAATACCGCATCCTAACCCCAATTTTTAAAACCCAAGCAGACAGTTATTATAAATAAGATTTTCATATAGAAGATTATGTAAATAAATGTAAATAATAAATATAAAGTTTAAAATATTTTTTTTGATTAGTTTTAAAAATATAAATTTTTCAAAAAATATAAAAAATTAATTTTTATTAGAAAACAAAGTTATTAAAAATTTTGATATGCAGACTTAATTAAACTACCTAGATCTTCTAGAATATAAAATTTGACAGAGATCCAAAAAGCCGTTACCGAGAAAGCCCACCATTTAAAAAACCGTTATATGTTAATAGACTTTTCCCGTAAATCTGGTTCTAATCAAATGATAGCCAATACCAACGAAAAAATTCTCAAAAAATTTTCATTAAATCGTTGAATCCGTTTTCGAGAAAAATAAGCTTTTCCTAAACGGTACCGTTATATTTAGGCCTAAAAATAAAATTTCAATTTCATCTCTGGGGAATGCCAAAATAATCACACACACCAAGTTTGAAGATAATCGCTTAAGCCGTGCAAGCTGCAGCTCGTTATACATACTGACAGAGAGACAGATAAACGGACATTTTTCGATCACTTTTCTAGACTTCTCTATGATCGTAATATTATATTTCATTGTGATCTTTTTTTATATTCACGAATCCTAAACTTGCTTATAGTTCCTATAATCGCAAGTAAAAATTTGCGGAAAAGTCTATAAACCATACCTTTCATATAACGATTTTCTTCGCTATTCGGATTTTCTTAAATTTTATATTTGAAAAGATCTAGCTAGCCAACATTTTGAATAAACATTTTCTGTTTTTAATTGTTTTATTATTTGTATTTTTATTATATAATTATTTTTGGAATTTATTTTATTAATTTGCAATATTTTTAAAACTCATCTATAAATTTTATTTTAATTACATACATGATCAGCTTTATATTATTAAACTCCAAAAAGCTGCATACCAAAATCTCAAAAATATTTCTTTTCAAAAATCTAAAAAAGGCAGCATTTCATAAAAATCAGTCCTACATTTTTCGAAATACATTATTACAAAAAAATAGTTTCACAGGAAGTGCCCTCTTTTTCAATAATTGTCGACTATTTCGATAACAGTTTATTTGATATTCTAGAACTAGATATTCTGTTAAAGTTTTTAGAATATTAAAAAAAAATTAGTTTTTTTATACACTTTTTTTAAATACGTAATAAACATACTTTTTTAACGAACTTGTAATGATTGTGTCTTGCAACTTGCAATGCATCAATAAAACTAGCATAATCCTTGAGGGCGACTAAAAAATAACTATCCAAAGGAGCGGTGAGCTTATATCCACCAATAAAAGGCATTAACAGCACTGTCACTATAAAAACCACCACATTTCGAAAACACATATTACAGTCGACTTTGAAAAAGCAACTTTACAAACATGACCGATCACCGATGACTGTTTCTCGGCAAAATCAAATTCGAACTGATTTACGGAAACCAATGAGTGTTCTTTTTATTTGAGGACACATTCAACTGGTAGTGTGTAATTGCAGGACTGAAAGCCTTAGACATTAAAGTTAAAGTGCGCAAGTTTTTTTTTAATTGTAATTGGCAGATAAAAAGATAGTATTGGGATATGGGAGGTTAAATGTGTAAATACTGTCTTTATCTCGATTAAATATGATTGCAAATGAAGGGAATTTCTACAAAAAAACCTGACTCCAGAGCACATCAAAGGATATCATGCCAAAGTGTGGATGTGCTCCATGAAATTATAGATACATCGAACTTCGAAGATATCAAGGTTTTGAAGGACTAAGAGGCGAATAGTTTGTGATTTTTTTATGTCACTCATTACTTACAATTGGCATTAAGTTTTTCATTCTGAAGAGAACACCAAACATAATTATCATTAATTACAAAAGACTGACTAACGAAAATTCTGCGTTTTTTTTTTAAGAAGCGTTTGGATCTCAATTAATCGAAAAGTTTCGTTGATTTAAAAATAAAAAAGAACTTTGAGACTCCTCTAATTCTTCGTTTTCAAAGCTCATCGTCAACTACTCTCATCCAAACGACTCATTTCATTTACGTCTATATATGCTAATGCTGATTGACCGTTAGCTTAAGAAATGTCTAGAAGACCGAACATTTCTTCATGACCAAAACATTTTCTTTCTTCCACCAACAAAATTCAATTTTAAGAGGCAACTCTTAAATTTTCGCGGGTTGTTATTGATTTGATTTATCACATTACAGTCTAAAATTACTTTGTTGTTGTTGTTGTTTTTTAAATTTTACTTTTCTTACAGTTTGTATTAAAACCTTCAATTCATACATTGATTTAAATTTAAAATCCAAAAAACCTTTGCATAACATCGCATCCCTTAAATGGTTTAGTGAAATACAATTTTAAAAGAAATTTTAATTTTTTCTTGTTGATTCTCATAATTTAGTATTCCAAAAATTAAAATCAATATGGTTTCTTAGAATTGGATTTTTTTTATTTTCGTGAATTAATTGGTATTTTATTATTAATCAGAAAATATACAAAATTTAATTGTCAGAACCAAATTATGTAGATGCAGTGAAAAAAACATTGTAGTTGTTGAAATGTTACAATTTGGAATTCGTATGATATTTCGTCCGCAGGCTGTTTATTCCCAGTTGTAAATGTAATAGCTTCATGTGTTTGATGGTAATGTTATTCTCGGTGGTTGCATCATCCTGGTTCAGCGTAAAATTAAACTTCATATTCTCTCTTTTTATTTGCGATTATAGGTACTATAATGCAAGTTATGCATTTGTGCAGCAAATAAGAGTTAGGTTGTCGGTTTTATATTTAACTAGCGGTACCCCGCGCGCGTTACTACGCCTTAGAAAATAAATTGCACGACTGGATCGCACGTACTTGCTCATATGTGCGGTCACATTGTAGAATAAAATTTAAGAAAATTTAAGTTAATCTAAAAGCATTTATTCGATTTTTGTGACTTGATTCTTCGAGTAAAGTACGTTACAATGATGAAATTTTATTTCTTTATGAAATGTAAAAGTGTGAATTTTTTTTTTTAAATTTTAGGAGCCGTTTTTGAATAAAACGTTTTTTTTTTAAATAATTCAAGAATACAAACTTAAGCACAAAAATAGCGTACATTTAAAAAGAAAATTAAAAAAAAATCACTTACCCGTTTTTAAAATATTGATTTAAAAAAAAAATTTAAAAAAAATATTAAAAATACAAAAAAAAAGTTTTCGAAAAAAATTTATGCAAAATTACTAAGGCTACCTACATCTTCTTGAATATCAATTTTGATTGTAGTCGGATCACCAGTTTTCCAGAAAGTTGAAAAAACCGGTCCTATGGGAGGTACCGTTTTTAGGCCACCATATTAATTTTTTTTCACCAAAATATAATGCATATACCTACAGTAGTACACTGATTTTTTTTAATAAAAATTCTTGGAGCTGTTTTCGAGTAAAATAAGCTTTTACATATCGGTTATATGAGAGGTACCATTAATTTTTGAGCTAAAAAAATTAAAAAAAACTCCTCTGTAAAATGTCAAAATAATCTTAAGTTCAAAATTTGAAGACAAAATACATCCGTACAGACAGACAGACAGACAGACAAACGGACAGAATTTTGCCAGTAACTCAAATATGTTTCTCTATCAGCGTAATGTCATGTGAAATACGAAAATAATGCGAGCGGGACCAAACATTCACAAGAACGATCCTTGGACAAAACTATATTTACCATGTAAATTTCATAAAAATCCGTTGGGCGGTTTAGAAGTACATGCTCGACATACATACACACATACATATATCTGATGAGAATACGTTTGCGATCGATTTTGGTTGAAAGAACCACAGTAACACTCATCACTCATGCAAATCGATGAGTGATGAGTGTTATCAGCATGAGTCATGTTATTTCGTACGTGTAGCCTGCCATCGATTAAAAAAACGTTATCACGTCAAAAATTGAGATAACAAACAATTTTCAGAAACGATTCAAAGAATTTTTATGAAAATAAATCTGTAAATTGTAGTTGTGTGTCATATTTTGGTGAACAAAAATTCAAGATGGTGGGCTATAAATGGTACCTCCCATCGGAACTATTCTTTTTTCTTCGATTTTTTAGAAAACTGGTTAACCGATTACAATTAAAATTTATATTCAAGAAGATGCCTAAGTAATTTCACTTTTAAAAATTATCGAAAACTTTTTTTTGTATTTAAAAAAAATTTTTTTTTTGAAAAATCAATATTTTAAAAGTGGGTAGGTTATTTTTTTTAAATTTTGTTTTTAAATGTAACTTATTTTTGTGCTTAGTTTTGCATTCTTAAATAATTTTTTTTTATTTTTTTAAGTTAAAAAAAACGTTGTTTGTAAGGACCGCGATAAGAACGTACGATTTTGAAAAAAGAAATAACCAACTGTTTTACATCACTTAAAGAAAAAAATGCGTTTAAATTATTTCGCTTAATACAATTTTAAGTATTTTTTCAAACAATGAATAAATACTTTGATGATAACTTAATATTTTTTAAATTTTATTCAGCGATGTGACCGCACATAGGAGGAAACACGTGCAATCCAGTCGAACAATTTATTTAAATTTTATTCGACGATGTGACCGCACATAGGAGCAAGTACGTGCGATCCAGTCTTGCAATTTATTTTCCAAAGTCGCGTCCCCATTGTGCAGAAGTACATAGGTAGGTGTAGGCATATTTTCTTAATTGAAAATTCTACTTATGAGTTAATTCGAGTGTGGTGATATGACATATTTGTTTCATTATTACTTTAATGAGTTATTTAACGACAGGAATAATTCCGGCTTCCATGTGGGCTCTCTGTCAAAATATCCGGCAAATGCCTGAACTCTGTCCTATGTTAAGATATACTTTATTATTTTCCTGTTCTTTTGGATATTCGAGTAATTTTTTATTACAAAGCGTAAGGCATTCATTAAATTTTTTGCAAGCTTTTCCACAATTCAGTGTTGTTGTGGTGCACAATTGAATTCCTGAACATTATACTTAGACATTCCATCTCACTCCTGATAATTTTATAGTAGATGTTAACTGCATTTAAATATCTCTACTGGATTCTATGAATACGTTTCAACAGCCGCCGTCAGTTTGCTTACAAAAAAAAAAAAAAAAAAAAAAAATAACAATTTTAAACTTTCTTGAAATCTTGTTGATTTTTATTATTAATTATTGCCTGGGCAGGTTTTAACCATCTAGGAGCACCAGCGAGTAATTCATTTGGCGCACTTTTATATCCTACATATACATTATTATAAACGTGAAATTGGTAACATGCCTTATTTTTTCTTTTTTTTTTATAATTAACGCGCACACAAGGGACTATTTGTTTCCCTTTTAATGTAGAACACACTGCGCGGTATTAGGAAGATAGGGAGGAGAGAGATAGGAGGTGTCGATTAACATTGGTTTTGAATGTTTGCAGATCAAAATGGAAAGGGAAAATCTCGCCGGGTAAACTATTCCAAATTCGTGTTGTTTGGCTAAAAAAAGAATCCCTATATTTCACGGTACGTCCGAAATTGGGTTCAAGGGTGAACTGATGAGCATTCCTTGCGAGACGAGTATTACGGGATAAACTTTTAAAGGGAGGAATGCAGCTGGCTACTTCGAGTGCCATATATCAATATGATGTATGGATGGATGTTTGTTAGTCTCCCATGCAAAAACTAATGAACGGACTTTGAGGAAGCCTTACAATAATATAAAGCATATACGTAAGAATAATACATGGGCCATAAATTATAAAGATATCGTGCACATAATACTGTTTACGCAAGTGAGGCCTTGCTTTGTTACGATTTACTTTGTTTCAGTTTGGTGTAATGCCAAACTAACTTGAGCCAAATCTGGATCTCATTTTAAGCTATGATCCAAATGAACTTTTGTTCTATTGAGCTGATCCGATTCTAAATGAAGTTCAATACGAACCATCTCTCGAATTTCAGTTTAAAATATCTCAATTGGCTCTTGAGAACCTTTCCCAAAATCTAGACAATATTTACTAATATACCACATCAAATCAATTGATTACGCTGGGCTAAACAATAGTCTTTCCAATATTGACTGGGACGCTAAATTACAAAATATGGGTTACAACGTTATGGTGGATACTTTCTAATCAACAATGTTTGCATGCTTTGCTTTACAAATGCTTCAAAAACAGGTTAAGCCAACAATTGACTCCTTCAACCCGTGGAGCTAAACTGCGTAGACTAAAAAATATACAAACATTTAAACAGAGGAAAGGGTTGGCTAGACGGAAACACACCCAAAATCCATCTTCTCTTTGTTATGAAAATATAAAAGCAGAATTTACTCTGGTAATTGCAATACATTTAAAATGTATACCCCCGATTCTTCTGAAGAGGTGTTCTTCCACACTGGCAAAGCCACTGCGTAAGCTTTTCCATCGCTCCTATTCTTCTGGAATCTTTCCTAGAAGATGGAAAACAGCATTTGTCCAGCCTGTCCCTAAGAAAGGTGACCCATCCTCCCCCTCCTCCTACCGACCC
This sequence comes from Platycheirus rosarum, assembly GCA_963971375.1. Taxonomy (NCBI): domain Eukaryota; kingdom Metazoa; phylum Arthropoda; class Insecta; order Diptera; family Syrphidae; genus Platycheirus; species Platycheirus rosarum. The sequence goes on along the minus strand of OZ020509.1, from coordinate 116,139,573 downwards.
ATAGCACTGACATCCCTTCTTTCTAAGGTCATGGAAACACTGATTAACCGTCAGCTTAAGGAATATCTCGAAGATCGTAAGCTTCTCCATGACCGTCAGTATGGCTTCCGCAGCAACCGTTCCACTGGTGATCTGATGGCATATCTCACCGAACATTGGAACAAATCTTTACATCGCTTTGGTGAAAGTAAGATTATTGCTCTTGATATCTCCAAGGTATTTGATAGAGTTTGGCATGAAGCTCTCTTATCGAAAATGCGTGCTTTTGGGATCGATAATACTCTTGTTCGTTGGATTAGAAGCTATCTCCTGGACCGTTGAATACAAGTTGTATTGGACGGATTCAAGTCTGATTCCCATAAAATAAATGCTGGTGTGCCCCAGGGCTCTGTTCTGTCTCCGACTCTTTTCCTCATTTTTATAAATGATCTTCTGTCTGTTACTTCTAATCCACTTAACTGTTTTGCTGACGACTCTACCCTCAGCTTTTCATATTCGTTCGATAATTCACGTCCTTCGCCTTCGGACGTACAATTGCAACGGTGCCGTATGTCAAGCTCATTAAACTCCGATTTATACAGCATTGTCAAATGGGGTAATAGAAATCGTGTGGAGTTAAATGCTTCGAAAACTCAATGCTGTCTTCTGTCGTTAAAGCTAAACATTCCCCCAATGCCATTGTCCATGAATGGCACTTACATCGAAGAAACCGAAAAGCTCTCAGTACTCGGTATGTGTGTCAACGACGATCTCCGTTGGAACGACCATATATTTGAGATCGCTAAGAATGCTGCAAAGTGCTTAGGTTTTCTGTATCGGTGTAAGAAGTATTTTTCCCCATCTGATCTGGCTACAATTTATAAAGCGTTTATACGCCCTAAACTCGAGTATAACTCCCACCTCTGGGCAGGTGCTTCGCAAACATCGCTTCACCTGCTTGATAGAATACAAAATCGAGCGTTAAGATTGATAGGAAATAGAACTGCCGCTGAAACAATTGCCCCACTCGAACACCGACGCAATGTTTCATGTCTTTCCTTATTTTATCGTTTCTTTTACAAAAAATATTCACTCGAAGTAGCCAGTTGCATTCCTCCCCTTAAAAGTTTCTCCCTAATACTCGTCTCGCAAGGAATGCTCATCAGTTCACCCTTGAGCCTAATTTCGGACGTACCGTGAAATATAGGGATTCTTTTTTTAGCCGAACGACACGAACTTGGAATAGTTTACCCGGCGGGATTTTCCCTTGCCATTTTGATCTGCAAACATTCAAAACCAATGTTAATCGGCACCTCCTATCTCTCCCCTCCCTATCTTCGTAATGCCCGCGCAGTGTGTTCTACATTAAAAGGGAAACACATAATCCCTTGTGCGCGCGTTAATTATAAAAAAAAAAAAAAAAAAAAGCTGTTTCATTATCAGCTTGGACCAACTGAACGGAGTCTCACTAGAAAGATGCGAAGAGTTAAATGATCTTGGAGTGCTCTTAGATTGAAAGCTTATAGACTACGCATCCAGCGTTGATCACAAAACTTTAAGAACCATTTGTTACAAAATCTCTTTATGTTGGTTCGGTACTAAGCTGCCTGAAGTTGGCTTGCGAAATATAGTCATCCACATGCTCCTGTTATTTTCACTTTCGGATGCACGGATTCTATAACTTGTTTCTTGTGCCCTTAAGTTCAAAGTAGAAAATGAAGAAGATGCACAACCAACTCGTTGCCACACGCGCGAATATTAAATGACGATTAAAATTAAGTGTTAAAGATAAGCTTAGCGTGTGGCACCTTGTAGAACACGGCGGCGGCGCTCCAAGCGACCGACCAGGTCACCCTGCTTGTCCAGTCGGCAGGTTGGTTTAGCTCGACAAAGGTCGTAACTTAATTAAACTTTGGGATAATGTTTAGGTATGGTAAATTAACATTTTCTCAAGTTTTAGAACTCGTGGATTCAAAAAATGTGGAAGGGGCAAAATTGTCGACTTTCTTTGGTTTTTCATTAATAACTTTTTTCGCGTTTCGCGTGTCAGAAAATACATTTTTCACTCAAGCCTTCACACGCCTATATCTCGTTATTTTTTTCCCCTTTTCCTTGTTTTTGTATGTTAATTACATTAATATTTCCCTCAAAACCGCCTGTAATAATTATGAAGTGATGGAGGGGGAATTCGATCCAAAGAGTAACTAAAATCAATACCAACATTATTAAAATATGGTTGGCTTTCATCATGGAAGAAAATTAGGTTTTGTTAATTTTGGTTCGCGGGGGAGGGGACGGATTGCGGGGGTAAACTTTGAGGGTGTCAAAAATTCAGGAATCATAATTACAACAACAATTAATCTTAATTCGAGTATAACGGAAGAAATGGGTTAAAAATCTGCAGTGTTTGGCATTTTTAGGGAAATTTTTAAAAAATACCTTTTTCTCGAAGCTGCATATCTTAGTAACGAGTTGACATACAAACCTATTTGAATAGTCAATATTGAAAGAAAATGGTCTGCAAAATACCTGAATGCTTTTAACATAAGACGTAAGCAAAAAAAAAGTTATTAATTAAAAACAAAGAAAGGTCGAACATTTTGTAGCTCCCCCCCCCCCCCCCCCCACTGTTGACTGGACTATAGAAACAAATAAAAATTACTGCAGCTTAGCTCAGCGCTGTCTTCGAAGTAAGGAAAAAGTGCAAATGTTTGTTCTGGTTGGTTCTCATCCAGGAGTGTTACTAAATTCATATTATTATGCAGCGCGGTCGAACTTTTTATTAGAATTTTGGACATCAACGGAACTTTGAAGCGTGACTTTCTTAAATAGGATTCAGTTTTCGGGATTTTCAATTCAAATAAAATTAGTTGTTAATAATGGGTTTTCAATATCTTCAAACATATTTATTACTATAGAATGCAGAAATGGCACAAAATTTTAATAAATTTATATTAAATTTTTTTTTTAAACAATATTCCAAACCCTAGAGAATGAATATCACCGGCCCTTTTAAAAAAGTCAAATTATAGCTTCGTGTTACAATTTTTTACCTCAATCCCTAAGATTAGTTGCAACCAAAATTCATGACGAAACACATCGTCTATACTGATTGACAGGTTGCCATCATCACGAGAATGATTTATCGCATATGACATCCAGAAATGATTGTCGCTTGCTTTTTGGGGGAAACCAAAAATACCTCTGCGCCATGCCGTACATCACATCTCTACCGGCACATTCCACCGCCTTGAAGGTCTGTTTTTAAGTCCTCCCCATTTAAATTTTCACGGGAAAGAGTTCGTTTTGAAAATAATAATTTTTGTTTTTATTTTTTGTTAAAAATTTGATGTGAAAAAATTATTTTGAAAAAACCAAATGTTTTCGAAAGGTAAATGTGGCACCTAACCTAAATGAGGCATTCCATGTCCGCCCTGTTCTTTTTCAATCTGAAAATAGCACATTTTCATTTTCTCGGTTTTCTTGTACGATTGTGACGGGAAGATGTCCCAAGATGCATTGGGGACCGACAGTAATACACTGCCAACTGACAACAAGATGATAATGATCCCACGGGGTTAGCCGGTGCAGTGCTCCATCCATCTGATACAAGTTCATTTCGATGGTTTTGGATGGTTTTCCACAAAAAAAAAAAACTAAATCAGAGGATTAGGTGGGCAGAAAAAATGTTCCCCATTGGATCAACATGGTTGTATCTATATGCGATACAATTCAGATAGGTGTATACTGGATCCGAACATAACAACAACTGTACGTCATCGTGGGAAACGTTGATTTATTATTGCAAATGATAGATTTATTTTCGACGACGAGTTTAGGAACTGATTTACAAGGAAATTAAGGAGACCTAGCTATTCAGTGGCTAAACCACCGGATAACGTGCCAAGTTCCATCTTTGGGTTGACAGAAGACTGCGTATTAAGGTGGCTTGCGTGCTTGGCTGTGTAGCGTTTCCGGTTTAGTGATGAGTGAAACCGTAATAAATTTTTGTTGTGTCGGGACTTTTTTGTTTCAAATTGTTTTTTCTTTGGAGGGAATGATATAAATCCGAAAGAATTTCGATAAAACATTTGCCTAATGTGTTGAAAAATATATGTTTCGGGATCAATTGGGTCAATTGATGAGTTCGGGAAACTAATGAGATGAAAATTAGAAATTAAGAAACTTCAATTGGAAATGCTGGTACTATTTTTATTACATTGACAAGATGGATGGGCTGATCTGAGAAACAAACTTAAGATTCTACAAGCATTTGAGATTCGTGATATTGAATTTATAATTTCATTGTTTAAGAGATAGAAATACTGTCACTAAGTTTTCAGGTGTCAGTGTGATACATTTTTCATTTTCAAAGATCTTGTCTTTCTCGGTTTTAAAATAACATCAAACCATGCAACTTCTAGCAAAGTTATACGAAGACATAACCGCATCCGGTTCCTAGTTTTTGCTTAATGAAATTTTGTCCCTTTCCTGCATTTTTATATAAAAAAACAGTGCTGTTTAATTTTTTATGTGAATTTCCTTACACTAATTGATGAGAATCAAAGAGACCAAAGTTTTGAATGTACGAATATTATACAAACAAAAACGGAACATACTTAATTATTCACGAGAAACTGCTCGTCGTCCTCTATTCCAAAGTTTGTCGTTAATGACGTTCCATTTGTAAGTTCTCAGGGAAAAGCTAACCTTTTGGCTTTGCTTTTTTTGCTAAGCAGTTTGCCGCTAATTCCTCGCTGCCTGAGAGTGTCTAGGCACCACCCGTACTTAAAAGCGTACATGATTCTATGAGACCAATTTACTTTTACACTCTTAGAATGGCCAGAGTTTTTAATAATCTCAATGTACACAAACCCGCAGGTCAAGATCTTGGTCTTCTACGCATGGAAACCCCAACGCCTAAGCTTTTCTACCTATCCTAGTCCTCAGCATGTTCCCAAAGAGTGGCGAATGCTCCTCCCCGCCAAACTACCGACAGATTACAGTGTTGTAAATCGTAATGGAAGGGAAAAATCGAGCTGGGTAAGGCATTCCACATTCGTGTAGTGCGGCTAAAGAATGAGTCTCTTTACTTAACAATGCGTCCGAAATTAGGCTCAAGGGTAAATTTATGAGCATTCCTAGCGGTACGAGTATTACGGGGAAAACGTTTAAGTGGAGGAATGCAACTGGCTATTTTGCTGGAGCACATTGTTTATAAAAAAAGCGATAGAATAAGGAGAGACAGGAAACACTTCGAAGATGTTCTAGTGAATCAAATATTTCTGTTATATCCTTATTCCCTATCATTTTCAACGATTTTTTCTGGATTCTATCCAGGAAACGCAAGTGAGTAACAGGGTCACCTGCCCAAATATGAGAATTGAACTCAAGCTTCGAGCGAATGTACGCCTTATAAACAACGGGGAGATCTATCAGATCTAACGGGGAGAAGTATTTCTTGCATCGTCTAAGAAAACCTAAACTTTTGGCAGCATTTTTGGCGATGTCATATATGTGTTCATTCCACAGAAGGTGGTTTATGATACACATACCTTGAACGCAAAGCTGTTCAGTTTCCTCGATGCTGGCCAGATCAGAATTTAATAAACTAATCATCCGTTGCCGTAGAAGTTCCACATCCAAAGAACAGGGAAGTGAATGTGGAAACGAGTATGTGTAGCTGAGGGTACTGCCATCAGCAAAACAATTTAATGGATTAGAAGTCTTAGACAAGAGATCATTGATAATAATAAGGAAGAGTGTCGGAGACAGAACGGAGCCTTGGGGCACACCAGCATTTATTTTGTGACTATCAGACAGAAAGCCATTCAAAACAACGCGAATTGAACGTTCCGAAAGGAAATTTCATAGAAACGTTTTTTAACTACAAGTTCAAGAAATATCTTGAAGAACGAAAGCTTCTTAATGACCGTCAGTATTTTTTTCGTAGCAATAGGTCCACTGGTGATTTAATAGTTATCTCAATAAACAGTGAAACCAATCTATACATAGTTTCAGAGAAAGTAAAATAATTGCACTTGATGTTTCTAAAGCATTAAAGTAGAGTCTGACATCAGGCTCTCTTATTAAAAATGCGTTCTTTCCTCCTTCCCTGGATTAGAAATTATCTTTCGGACCGTTCAATACATCTTTATAAATGATTTCCTATCTGACATTTCTAACCGACTAAACTGCTTCGCTGATGACATAACACTTAGCTTTTCATTTTCATATTCATATTTAATGCGTCGAAAACACAATGCTGTCTTCTGTGTCTAAAGTGAAATATTGCCCCTTTCCACAAGTGGAACTTGCATCATGGAAGCCGATTTTCTCTATATTTTTGGTATGTGCACCAATCACCTTTTCTGGAATGATCATATATACGATGTCGCCAAAAATGCCGTAAGATGTTTGGACTTCCTCAGACAATGTAAGAAAGTTTTCCCCCTTCTGATGTAGTTACTTTCTACAAAATGTATATCTGCCCCAGACTAAAATACAATTCCCATAACTGGGCGGGTGATCCTTCAACCATATTGAGTCTTTGTAATGGTATTCAAAGGAGAGCATTCAAAATGATTGGAGATGATGACGTCATTAAAACATTTACGTCCCTCGAACATCGACGTAATGTTTCTTGTCTCTCTTTTTGCTACCGTTATTTAGAAAATAGCCAGTTGCATTTCTCCGCTTAAACAGGATTACCGTAATACTCGCGCTTCTAGAATTGCGCACCAATTTACCCTGGAGCCTCCTTCTTTTTACTTGCGATTATAGGTACTATAATGCAAGTTATGCATTTGTGCAGATAAAATATTTTGAGACAACAATCAAACATGACATTACGATGATAGAGAAACATATTTGAGTTACTGGCGAAATTCTGTCCGTCTGTCTGTCTGTCTGTCTGTACGGATGTGTTTTGGACTGCTCTGTCTATCTGTACGGATGTGTTTTTTGCTCAAAAATTAACGGTACCTGTCATATAACCGTTATATAAAAGCTTATTTTTCTCGAAAACGGCTCCAAGAATTTTTATAAAAAAAAATCAGTGTACTACTGTAGGTAGTAGGACCTATAGGGCGGTTTTTTTCTTCGACTTTCTCGAAAACTGGTGATCCGATTACAATCAAAATTCAAGAAGTTGTAGGTAGCCTAAGTAATTTTGCATACATTTTTTTTTTCGAAAACTTTTTTTTTGTATTTTTTATAATTTTTTTAATGTTTTTTTTTTTTTGAAAAATAAATAAACGGCTACGTTATTTTTTTTTAAATTTGTTTTTAAATGTACGTTATTTTTGGGCTTAAGTTTGTATTCTTGAATTATTTTTTTTAATTTTTTTTAAGAAAAGTTGTTAAAAAAAACCGTTTTATTTAAAAACGTCTCCTACAATTTTGAAAAAAATTACACTTTTTTACATTTCCTAAAGAAATAAAATGGCGTTTAAATTCTTTCATCCAATACAATTTAACGTACTTTATTCGAACTATCAAAAGTCACAAAAATCGAATAATTGCTTTGATGTTCACTTTAATTGTATTCTACAATGTGACCGCACATATGAGCAAGTACGAAGGATCCAGTTGTGCAATTTAGTTCTTAAGCTCTCCACCGACATCAAAAGGGTAGCCCATATCCCAAATTATAAAAAAAACCGACATCCCCAGAGGGAACGAACAGGCCGAACCTGTCCAATGAAATGGTTACAGAAGGCATTCATTAAATTCTACCATCTCTAGATTCTAGAACGAAAAGAACGTATTTCGAACTTCTTTTTGAAACGAGAAAGATTTGCTGATAGCCGAATAAGAATAAATATAAATATAAAAGGACTTAGATAGCTTCCCTGGGGCACACAAAAGTTTTATCTTAAGCAGCCAAATTCGATTTTCTTCAAGATTTTTAAGAGCGGGCTGTAGGTTAGGCTCAGTTGCTGATGCAGGTCAAAAATCGCCTTGTGTACTACAAGATCTAGTGCTGTATAAGGTTTAATAGAAACGAGTGATGCGAAATAACCTCTCTTAAAGAACACCTATGTTATACTATTCTTAAGAAATTAGTTTGGACTTTGAAGAACAAAGAATGAGTAACCTCATTCAGCTCCAGATGAGGGCACAAAAGATCTTAAAAGTTGCAGTGCACTAGTATCCCAAATCCATTTATTCGATCGACTATAGTTTCAAATTAACAACTACAAAAATCTATTTTATTTTGTGACACTTCCTAATAAAAAAAAACCTTTTGACATTTCGTCATTTATAATTCTGACAGTTGCCTCACATACCTCAACATGCTTGCAACTTCTTTGAAGTTGATTTTAATTAACTTAAACTTAATTTACTTTCACTCAAAGGATGATCCTTGGAATCTATCAACATTGACCCACCTAAACCATGATTTGTACGCAGGAAATGTTAAAACCGCTTCCGTAAGTCTCGATGATGGTAATAAATTCGTGTGCGTCTTCAATTGGGGCGGCATTTTACACATGCAACCGCGGCGGAAGTATCTATTCTCTCGGCATTAGAAATTAAAAATTTAATCAACATCACTTCGGCAAAACATGCCGACAGACAGCAAGACATTCGAGCATTCGAGGTGACTGATGAACCTGGAGATTTTTTTGTATCCGTCCATCGGGAATACATTGAATTTAGGGAATGTATCTTTCTATAAATAGTTAAACTGATATGCTGTCGGTGGCAATGGCAACGACTGCGACGACGGATGGGCCATGCCGTTGCGTGAGCATAAGCGATATCGTGTGCTGGAACTGATCTTGTCAGTCAGTTCTGATAAAAGAATTAAAACGCAAAATCAAATCTAATTACTTTTATTGCTTTGGATATCTTCAATCTACAAAATGAAGTGCGTTGAATTGATATTGGCTTCTGAAATAGATAGAGATGAACCCCGAATTTCTCGGGTCACACCTCTTTGTGGCGGCCCATCAATGTCGAATCAATTTAGGCACCCCACATCTAGTTGTGCAACAATTTATGAAAACGATTTTGGGATGCAGAGCGTGTACGTATCTATCTACTTGTAATTTATATGCTGACAAGGAAGAGTGTTTGGCATTTTGGGAAGCTTAACCTGATGGTGAACCGAGTGATATGACAAGTGGATATGAACATAAATGAACACAAATGTCATGTATTATATTAATCTTTATAGAAGTCATAATTGAGTTCATTGAAACTTCTAAAATTTATGAACTTGAGATAAGAGATAAGTTCGATTGATAAGTTAATTTATCAATTGAGCATACATGCCCAACAATATCTATAATCAAATTTAATTATATAGACAATTTTAATTAAGATAAGATACTTTCAAGAGGTTTTATATTCAAAAGTTATGATATTGCCACTTGTTTGCCTGACAAATAGTGAAAAATCTAAATGGAGTTCAGGCCTTTAATTCTCGAGCATGTATCCCAAAGGTGGAAATCCAAGTCATCTTCGAATCAATAAAACAAAAGAAATTAGTAGGCTTCCATAAATAGTTGGGTGCATGAGCACTGACAACATACTTGGCAGATTTCCTTGCAAGACAAACTGCAGAGACATCAAACGTCCATTTAACTTAAGATAAGGTCGAAAAGCAAATATCAGCCTCATTCTCAGGTCATCAGTCTACTCCCTTGCATAAAATGTTGGAACCAACAGTGACACCTTTTTCGGCTAATCTGCTTATGATGTTTGATCGCAGAAGCATGTTCATGCCTTCATTTACGGGTGAGAATAAAAATGATTAGCCTTGAGGTTACTTATACTTGAGGTAGTAATTAATAGAAGGAACGTACAGCGACAAACCAAATGTTTTCAGATAATGAAAAAAACTTGAAGGAAGAAGAAAGCGAAAGCTTTCATTATTCCTCTGATGACGAAATTAAAATTAAACTGATTTGTAGCAGAAATCAAGGCAACAGAGAAGAGGATCTTTCGAATGGGTATATTCTTACTAACCACTTGCTCTCTGATCTGGAATCTTCTGCACAATCGATGAGCAACACTTAAGCGTCTCGAATTTCTTCCATATTCTTTGACCACGTTCATTGGCGTATGTTGTTTGTTATAAATGTCTCGGTTCATCCAGACATAATTGGATAAATAGTTGCACTCTAGCTTTCCCTTTTAAACCACAACTAGATGTTCACTCCTCACATGTTGCTCATATGTGCGGTCACATCGTCGAATAAAATTTAAAAAATAAGTAACAATAACGTAGAAAAATATCACTTAATGGTTTTTAGTAAAAATGGAGTACGATATCTTGTATAATTACGAATTTATGAAACAAGTATTTCGAAAATTGTAGGAATGATTTTCATAAAATCCAGTTTTTTTTATTTTTAGTTCTTTGAAAAAAAAAAATTGAAATTTTAGTATGCAGTTTTTTTAGAGTTTATTAATATGCATGCTATTATAAGATTTAAAATTATTTTTTTTGATTAGTTTTAAAAAGACTGATTTTTCAAAAAAAAAAATTCAAAAAATTATTTTAATTAGAAAAAAAAAGGTATTACAAATTTTGACAAGCAGAATTAATTTGGCTACCTGGGATCTTCTCAGATATAAGATTTCATAGTAATCAGAGAAGCTGTTACGGAAAAAGTCGAAAATTAAAAAAACCGTTGCATGAAAGGTACCGTTAACTGACTTTTCCGGTAAATTTTGTTCTCATCAAATGACAGCCAATACTAACAAAAAAAAAAATATGAAAAATGTTCATCAAAATCTGGAGCCGTTTTCGAGAAAAATAAGCTTTTCCTAAACGGTCATATGGCAGGTACCGTTAAACTTATTTTTCTCGAAAACGGCTCCTACGATTTTCATAAAACTTTCAAAATTGTGTTTTCTATTCAAAAACTATCTTTTAGTTTTAATGGATTTTTCAGAAAAAGTTTTATAACGGTACCTCCCATATGACCGGTTTTTTAAATCAGACTTTCTCGTTAACTAATTGATGCATTTTGATGAACTTTTCAAAACATGTAGTGTTTTATGATTTAAATAATATTTCTTATTAAAAAAACATTTTTTTTTAAGTTTTAATAATTTTTTTAAAAACTTATTTTCTTTTTTGAATATTTTGAAAACGAATCTATAGATTTTTTTTTAATTTTTCTCCTAGTAAAAACTATAGATTTCTTTAAATTAACATACTCGAAAAAAAAATTAAAATATGTTTTCGAAAAGTTTGAAAAAAAAACATTTTTTTGAAAAAAAAAACTGGTCGAACGATGAAATGAAAAAAATATAAAATAGAAAACAGCAAAAGAAATAAGATGGCTTACAACATTTTTTCCAAAAAAACGTTATGAATAGTGTTTTTTTGATTTCATAAAAATTTTATTGGTTTAATATTTTCTCCTAAAATTTTGTTTTATATTGTTCCGGTGAGCCCTAGCCAGCCACAGAAAACTTCGTTATTTTTTAAATAAAGTTGTTAAAAAAAACTTTAGAAACCGTTGCTAAGTTTTACGAAAATAAAATGGCGTTCAAATTATTTCACTCAATACAATTTAACGTACTTTATTCGAAGAATCAAAAGTCACAAAAATCGAAAAATGCTTTGATGTTAACTTTAATTTTCTTAAATTTTATTGAACAATGTGACCGCACATATTATGAGCAAGTGAGTGCGATCCAGTCGTGCAATTTATTTTATTTTATTTTTATCTTATAACTATTTAAGTGCTAGACAAATATCTTAAGAACTAGCTAAATCTATCAACTTATTTAACTTACTGGCCCTATGCGCGCGCTCTCATATTATTCTCTGACTAAATATTAGTTGTCTTTCTTAAATTAATCTTAATTATTAATCTTAACTCTTAACTCAAGCGGGTTTTATTTTTCACCCAGAAAAATTAAAAACTGGGAATCTCCTTATCGTTTCTTCCTTAACCTTTATTATACTACTTAAAATTAACATACTCAAAATAAACTAAAAAAAAAACTTAAAATAACTTAAAATAAACTAAAAATACTTAATTCTAAAGGTGTGTCCACACCAAGCCGTCACTGTCTTATCTAACTTAAAGATACCTTAAACATATATGTAAGCCGACCATACGCGATTTTGCGATTATGTCGACAGAAAATATCGAATTTTAACTGATCCACCAAAATTTGTGAACGTTATCAATGACTTCCTTCCGATCCAGGTCGGGCACGGCCCTACTGAGCCGGATCCATTCTGCGCCTATACACTGTTCTGTGGCCGAAGTGGTAGATCAACGGATTTGCCGATCTATACTGACTAAGCTCTAGACTATCAATGTATAGGAAATCCCATGGGAGGGATAAAACTACTCGAACATGTACTTTCGAAATATTCATCTTGGGTGTAGTAAGCCCTGAAGATATGTCCATATGTTGAGGTCTTCGCCCTTGCAATGTGTCCGCGAATAAGCTTAACTTAAAAAGTGATCTATTCTGTTGGTATTAGTCCCGCAGCCTCTACACTACTGATCCAACCAGATACCAAGGTACTTAACCACATCTTTACTCGCCAGTGGAAGTCCATATGGCCCAGCGATCACTAACTTGCGCACGTTATTCTGGTATCCCTAAAGGGGCCCCAACCAAGATAGTTTCACATTTCTGGAAGTTAGTTTTCAGCTTCAAATCACTACAGTATTGTTAAATTTTATCGAAATCACGTTGCCAAAGAATTCGAATAACAACTTTTGGACCTGTTCTATACGCAATTAAATCGTCGGCATACCCAAGATGAATTAGTTTCCCAATAAGATCGCTGGTGTAAATACTAAAGAGAATCGGCGAGTTCACCGCTCCCTGTTGCAGATACTAGCTTAGACCCCGCTTCGCATGAATTTTGTCATGTCCCGCCTTAAAGCCGAACTGAGTGTCTGGTCTAGTAGTAGTAGTGTAGTGCCCCGTGGCTTAGTGGTTAGTGTGTCGGACTGCTAAGCGAAAGAACCTGGGTTCAAATCCAGCTCATAGCCACCTTTTTTTTCTGGGGTACTGCCTCTTGCGAGGAACTGACAAAACCTCCAAGAGTAAAATTTGTCTCGAAAAAGTGCATCTCATGTAGCCGTTCGGACTCGGCGGTAAACTGTAGGTCCCTTCCATTCTTGCAGAGTAACAACACACACACAGGAATGGTTGAGAGTATAAGTCACTTGGCCTTGGCTCCTTAAGGAGCTGTCGCGCCAATAAATTTAATTTAATTTTGAGTGTCTGGTCTGGAATTATATTTTTTTCCCCGCTCACTTGGACAGACTTCTATTGAGAACTTTTTCGAATACCTTGCTGAAACTCGGAAGAAGACTTATTAACCGAATGTTTGCTGGATTGGAATTATCCTTTCCATTCTTCGGCAGAGGATGTACAACAGCTGTCTTACAACTCACTGGATAATATGCATTATTCAGCGCGTTGTTGAACAGTGTTGTGTATGTCTATTGCTTCCTCAGGGGATTTCGTAGTACAATATTAGGTATACCATCGGCTCCTAATGGCTTCTTTTTCTTTAATGATGCGAAGATCATTTGAAGTTCGACCTTTGAGATGAGCAGGGAACATGGCCCATTTTGCTCGGCGATGGTGGCGTTTGCCAAATTTTCCTCATTGAACCTGGTAAAACCAAGATTCTCATCACACCATTTTATGATGCTATTTCGAAGGTAAAAGTCATTCAGCAGAGCTCTGTTCTCCAGGTGGTGATTTGGGTGATTTGGACTCATTTAGCTTATATATTGCTGAAAAGCAGAAACCACTGTTACGATAAAATGCCAAAAAAAACTAAAGATATCTAAATCACATGACAGATAACAAAATAGCTGTCAATGAAAACAGTGCTGCCAACTTGTATTTTTATACCTCAATGGTCATTCAAATATTCAAAGTCATTTTATGTATGCCATTCGGCTGGAACGAATATTTTCTCTGGCTTAAATAATAATTTAAGTCATAAGCTTTACTTTTGCAACAACAAAGCACAGATTTGAGTTTTTCAACGCATCAAAATACAAAATTTTAATTTTCAATGATGGAGTTTGAATAAAAGCTATAACTGGTCCTTACACTAATTAAGAAATGCTTATCTTGTACCAAGGATCCACCTGGAAAAAATTAGAACTCACTGACAACTTCAGCATCTTAAATGGCTTAAAAATTGCTTCAATACGTTTTAATCATAAAGAAATAACTTCAGAAGTTTCTTATAATCCTTTAAAAAACACCTGAATGGCTTTGGTTCCGGATCATGTAGGCATCAAGGACAATCAAGATGCTCATACCGCAGATAAAAAAGAACTACAATTGAAATCCCAGATTCATCGTGGGAAAACAGGCAAACTTTTTTTCGAATATACGAAAATAAATGAAAGATAAGGGCCACCTTTATGGTATGTTCTAACATTTATCATTGAGTCCTAACAAGATTCATCCAAAATAAAGATGTCTTTTGATAATGGCATTTTGGCCAAGTTATACAGGGTGGGCCAAAAGAAGTCATCCATCCGATGCTGTTTGGCTCTATTTTTTTTTTCTAAATAAAAAACTTCGATTCTGTTTTTTGATATTGTTTATTTGAACTTTTATAATTGTATTGGTCAAGTCGAGAAGATGATATCGGCCGAATGGGTGCCGTCACAATTGATTGCCATACGGGCTCGTCTTATGGCATTTTTCATCACTTCAGCGAAAACTTCGGGCGACAGATTCTCGAGCTTGTCTCGGGCTTGTTCACGTAAACACGGGACTTCAAAAAACCCCACAAAAAAGTCTGAAACGGTTAAATCGGGCGATATTTCGGGCCAGTGCAAATTGCCAAAAACGAGAAATGAGGCGGGCCGGGAACGCCGCTTTCAGAATATCGGTTCATGTCGGTTCATGTATCGCTACATGGCTTGTTCACTTGTATTCTGTATCTGTCTAGCTTACAAATGTCAAAACGGATTTGACAGTGGCAGCCATTTGCAAAAATGAGAGCATCTTCCAATACGCTGATTTCTTTTTGCCCACCTTTCATATAACTGTTTTATGAATTGTCGAATTTCTCTGTAACGGCTTATTTGATTTACACAAAATTTTATATTTACCTACAAAAATTTATTTAAACTTTTCAATATTTATAAAAATATCTATTTTTTTTATTTTATGTTAGCTGTACGTTAATCTCTAAGAAACTGCTTATCGAAATCTTAAAAAAATATTTTCAAAAAACAAAAAAAAAACGGCAGATTGCAAAAAAATTCGTATCTATATGAATTAAAGAACAAAGTACAGCTGGAAGGAACCAAATTCATAACGCTGTAGAGCTTGCCTGGAATCCCCTATATAGCAGAGATAAATTTATTGTATTTGACATATTTCCAAAGAGAAACAATCGAATCTTAGTAATTAAAAAAGCTTTTCAAGAGATAGGAATAACTATGTTGGCAGTATTGGAGCGTAAGTATATATATAGGGAACTAAATTCATTATCTTTATTGATTTTCAATTATAAAATGCCGCATCTTCGAATATAATCTCAGTGTGGATTATTAAGTGAGTATAATCAAACATGTTAAAAACACCTTACACCTTACACCTTATCAATCCCTCACTAATATTTCCCACTTTTTCCAGCTATTAAAATAATATTTTTCAAATTAAAATCGTTGCAGAACTCACGGTGCAGCTGGCTGGAGCAAAATGGACTTATCCCTAATTCTGATTGCATCACTTCTATCTGCAGTGGCTTATAGCCAGGACACAAGAAGTTTTAAAGAATTCATCAACCCTTCATCAAATCCCTGTGAGGATTTCTATGAATACGCCTGTGGAAAATGGACTCCAGAAAACATTGAATCGAAGGATGTTATAGCCGATCAACGACAGGAAAATCGCAATATTTTGAGAACCTACTACAGAGAACTGCACACAAAAGGAACTTCGAATAATCATCTGCCAAGTAAGTTCTACTATCTTTGTTTAAACAGCAAGTTGCAGTCGGAGGAGGAGATTCTTTCGAATTACTTACGTCCACTCATGGAATATTCCCAATGGCCACATCTGAATTCAACTTTTGATGAATCCTCCTTTGATTGGCTTCAAGTGGCTGCCAAGTTAAGACGCCATCAAGTTGACACTTTGTTCAAACTATCAATTCAACGCAATTGGAAGAATTCAGGACAACACATCGTCTATTTGACAACTTTGAAGAAACCCTTTGACGGTCCAGCAGATGGAGATGATGCTTTTATGTATAAGACATACGTAAAGTACCTGCTTCTGGACTTTGGAGTTAAAGTTCGCAAAGCTAATGAATACGCTCAAGAAGTGGTCGATTTTGAATACGATCTTGATAGCTTAAATCGAGATGTTGAAGATACCCTGATTGATCCAATTTCACTCGATAACTTGATCGAACAACTTCCGCAATTTAATTGGCAATTCTATTTCGAAACACTCCTTGGACGGAAAGCCAACCGCTCTCAGTCAATAGTAATTCAGGTGGATCTGTTTAGGAAACTAGAGAAATTGCTTCGAAGAACAAAACCCGAAACAATAGCACTATATCAGCTTGCGAAATTTCTTCGGCATTACCAAGTGCGAATGGATCAACCGAACTGGATGGATTGCATTGACGAAGTCAATGAAAAGATGCCTCTATCAGTTGCCACTGACTTCCAGATGTTGAGTCCAACTTTCTCGACTTCGAAAGTCAAGCAGGTATTCGAAAACCTCCGAGAAGAGTTTATCGAAAAAGTTAACCAAACTATATGGTATAACGGTGAATCCAAAATTGAAGTTATTAACAAATTGGAAGACTTGAAAGCAATTATCGGAATGGCAGATGATGATACTCAACTTGACCCGGACAGCGAGTTCGATCAACAGACTTACCAACAAGCTCGAATGGCATTAGACAACGTGGCGACAATTAACGAACTCAATCAGTTGCAGTTTCCCGTCAAAGCAGCCAATAAAAATCTCAAACCCCTCAATGTCAATGCTTACTATAGCTTGACATCGAATGCTCTGGAGATTCCTATTGGCTTACTGCGACCAACTCTATACAGGGAATCCTCAACTCCAGCTCAAGTGATGGGATCACTCGGTTCAGTTTTCGGCCATGAATTGGTTCATGGCTTTGATTATGATGGACAAAATTACGATCAGAGTGGAACTGTCAAAATGGATGTCAATCCGAAGGATATAATTCAATTTGGTTTGCGGGCGGATTGTTTTATAGATCAATATGGTGGAGGAAGTCTTGGCTCTTTAAATGAAGACGTCGCCGATAGTGAAGGATTACGTTTGGCCTATAGTGCTTATGAGAGGATGAACGACGAAAAATCTTATACTGATTTGGGTCTAACTGGTAAACAGATGTTCTTTGTAAGTTACGCTCAGATATGGTGTCGGTCAATGGATTCTTCCAGACTGTATAGAAGCCACTCTGCTCACAAAGATCGAGTGAATAATGTCGTTTCTAATGCTGAGAAGTTTGCCGAAGCATTTACATGCCCGATAGGTTCTAAGCTGAATCCAGTAAAAAAGTGTCAAATTTGGTGATAATTTAAGTAAAAGATTATCAAACTATTAAATGGGTTTTATTTAATGTTTTTTTATTTAATTTGGATACTAATAGCTTGAAACATCTGCTGGTACCGAATAAAGACAATCTGAACAAGTGTAAGAGTAAAAAAATCAAGATAGCGGCATCAGGTTTGCCTCCATCTTGATTTTTATCTAATTTTAACAGAATTTGAGGAAAACAAGATTGAGCTTTGAATGTAAGTTTCAAGCGAAATGATTAGTAAAAATATCATAAACTATTTCAGAAAATCTTAATTTCTGGAAATTATTAAATTTATCTTATCATACATGCAGATGTATGTAAGAGTAAATAAAAGGATAATTAAATAAAAAAAAAACTTAGACTTCCATAACAGGTGGAAAACTGTTTTGATATGTTTCAATTGAAAATAGATTTTTTAAATAAATTCCTGTTTAAGATTGTGTAAATGATGACCTTTAGGCATAGCTAAAAGGAAAGATTCTCATTGAAGCTGTTTAGAAATTATATAACCGGAAAATTCCTTTTAAAATAGTTTTCTTAGGAACTAATTCCTAGAATGACAAGAAGAGGGTTAGTTCGAAAAATGTCGAGTACTGCTTCTGATGTTGTTTTATTTTTATTATTCTCTTCCTTTGATGACATAAAGTTTTCTTATATAATTTGCAGATGACGACACAATGGTCACATGTAATTAAAGGCGGTAATACACGAGTTGTGCATCTATCAGGGTCAGAAGTAAGAAACAAGTCTAGGGTGTTGGCGGTTTGGCCTGCAATGTTAGGAATTCGGGTTGGCTTATCAACGTGCTGAGTAAGGTGGTTTAACTCGCAAAAATCTCAATATACCGTGCCCTAACCGCCATTTTATCGTAAGCGCCATTTTTTACAAAATCAAGTTAATAATGCAATTCCATAGCTTTTCACATCGGTAAGCACAAGTAATAAAACAAAGAGAGTGAATGAAAGTTTTTGTTTCTGCCTCCATGTTGTTAGATTTATGAAAATAAAACGCAAAATTCTATTAAATAAAAAACTTTTACTTTTTAATATAATTTTAAGTTCATGTATTTATTATTTACATTACAACATTTATTTATATTTTTAATTAAAGATATAAATAAATGTTGTAATGTAAATAATAAATACATGAACTTAAAATTATATTAAAAAGTAAAAGTTTTTTATTTAATAGAATTTTGCGTTTTATTTTCATAAATCTAACAACATGGAGGCAGAAACAAAAACTTTCATTAATTATACAGCCGAACAAGCACAAATTGCCTTTAAATACAAAAAAGCCATAACTAAGTTATACAAAATTAACCAAAACATAAAATTCAACAAAACTTGCCTTAAAAAACAAATTATACCAAAATACGCACAAATAAAAATTAAAAATAACACAATCGCAGCAGTCAGAACACAAAAAATAGCACAAACCATCCGTATAAAAGAAGAAATTAAATATTTATATAGTAAGAAAAACAATATTAACAACATATTATATAAACTCCATCTAGAACTGTACAACAAACTACACAACATTATTGCAGAACTATATATACATAAAATAAATCTTCAGGCTAAAGAAATAGCCAAAAACATCGCTATAAAACAACAACAGAAAATAATTAAACTCACTAAAAGAACTAATTCAACAAACTTAACCAACCAACACATATTTTACCCCAGATTAGTCAACAAAACAAATGTACATTTAAATAAAACGGAAATCGACACTCTTAACAAAGGACTTAAATACAACATACCAAATATTAACTCAAAAAATATAAATAATGAAATAATAAACGCTGAGGCAGCCATTAAAACCATACCAGACCAAGAAACACAAAATGAAGTAAGAACTATAATCAACAGAAAACTAAAACAAATTTTTAAAAATAACAAATCACACAAAATATTACAACAAAAATATAAAGAAGACGTAAATAATCTAAAAAACATAAAACAAAAACTAAAAGACAATAACGCATTAATAACTAAAGCTGACAAAGGAAATACAATAGTTATAATTAACCAGGAAGAATATATAAATAAAACCTTAACATTTATAAAAGATAATAACATAAGAAACATACAAAACGACCCAACTAAAGAATATGTAAAACAAATAAACCAAACAATTAACAAATGCAATAACCTTTTTACAAACATAACCAAAATAAAACTCAAACAACCTAACGCACAAGCACCACAGTTTACTGGATTACCCAAAATACACAAAACAAATACTCCAATCCGACCATTAATCAATTACACCACAGCACCATGTTACAAAGTCGCTAAAGAACTACAGAAAATCCTAAAAAACAACATCACCTTAAAAAATAACCACAGCATAAAAAACTATACCGAATTCATCGATAAAACAAAAAATCTTAACATAATATCCCAATATAAACTCATTTCACTTGATGTCACCAATATGTACACCAACATACCAATAGACGAAACAATAGAATTAATAAAAGAAAATCTCACCCAAACTGCAACTATTGACCATCAAAAAATAAATGAAATCATACATTTATTAAAAATAACTTTAAAACAAAATTATTTTACATTCAATAACAAATATTATATACAAGACGAAGGATTAGCCATGGGATCCCCCTTAAGTGGATTAATGGCAGATATATATCTCAATTATTATGAAAACAAATATATCTTATCAACTCATAACCCTCTACACAACAAAATTATCTTCTACGCAAGATATGTTGACGACACCTTCCTCATCTTTAATGGTACATGCAGACAAATTGACATATTAAAAAAATACATTAACAACTTAAACAATAAAATTAAATTCACAACAGAAATTGAACAAAATAATAATATAAACTTCTTAGACTTAAATATAAGCAAAGACAAAAACCAAAAACTAAAATATAAAATTTATAGAAAACCTACTACTACTGACGTTGTCATACACAAAAACTCCCACCACCCACATTCACAAAAAATGTCAACATTTAATGCATTCATAAATAGATTACTAAACGTACCTATGGATGAAGAAGATTTTAAACACGAAATTGACATAATAAAACAAATAGCACTTGCAAATGGTTACAATGCAGAAACAATAAATAAATTAATTTACAAAAAGAAAAAGAAAAAACTTCAAAACGTAAACAACGACATAATGCATGATACAAAAAAGGACAACAAATATATCTCAATAGAATATACGAATATAATACCACAGACAATAAAAAATGAGTTCAAAAAACTTAACATAAATATTTCATATAAAACAAAAAATAACATTCAACAAATATTAAGACCAAAACATAACAAAAATATTGAATCATGCTCTGGAGTATATAAAATAATATGCAATGACTGCGACAAATACTACATAGGACAAACAGGCAGAACATTTCACGAAAGATTCAAAGAACATAAACCTAAAATAAACACAAAATCAAATTTCGCTTTACATTTAATTAATGAAAACCACAACTATAGCAACTTTGAAAATAACCTAATACCTTTACACATATGCAAAAAAGGGAAAACTATGGACACAATAGAAGAATTTTGCATTTACAAATCATATAAGATGGAACAGGACAAAGTGCTTAACGACAAACTAACAATTAAAAGTAACGCATTATACGACACTGCAATTACATACCAATTAAAACACAAGATAAAAGAAGACAACACTATATAACAATATAGCGAACAACAACAAATAAGTAAACAAAGAAAATTAAAACAATGGCAAAAAAGTATTTATTAGCCCGATGATGGACGCAAGTCCGAAACGCGCGTCGCGACTTTAATTAAAAATATAAATAAATGTTGTAATGTAAATAATAAATACATGAACTTAAAATTATATTAAAAAGTAAAAGTTTTTTATTTAATAGAATTTTGCGTTTTATTTTCAAAGAGAGTGAGTTGCTATCATAGAGTAACAATATTATAAAGAGAGAAACCTATTGCCTTCTTTTAACAATGCCTAAAACTGCTAGTGCTACTGAAGTGTCATCTCATTGACCTTTTCGTATAAAAAAATTATAGTACTATCATGAAGACGATTTTTTTAATTTGAACTCAGCTCATGTGAGGGCGCTACAGTAGCCTAAGTGGATTGTAGTGGAAATGAGTAGAGAAGCAAAAAAGTAAGAGCAAGAAATATATTTTGGGTAAGAGAGTGAGCTCTTTGCTTTTTGGAGGATACATTTGATCAAGTTCAGTAAGTTACATAGTTGTTTTGGTTTTGGTTTTTTTTCGTAGGAATATGCAGTAAGATACAAGTCTACCGATATAGGTAAACAAATGTGTGTTTACTACTGAAAGTATTCTTACGTTACTATCTTAATATGAATCCTTTAGTTTGGATTCAATAAAGGGATCGCAGGTAGAAAATTCAGAGGGAGAAACATAGGTACATACATATCCTTAGTTAAATCCTTATAAGCGACATTGATGTTGTTGACCCTGTTTTGTATACCTTTTTTACCTTCACTTGCCTACATTGACGTTGATTTAACACACATATTCTTATATTTAACTACACACTTTTATAATTGCTGTGAGAAAAATATTTGTTGGTATTTTTGTTGGAATTTGGTAACTTGTGAATGATTTAAAGGAAGGTATTTTGTAACTTGCGAATGAGTTCAAATGTATGTACCAACCTAGCAATTTAATTAAAAGTCAACCTAAGGTATTTGGATAGTATTTTGAAATTTGTTTATTCAGATTTTGGATAATAATATGCAGATAATAAGATGTTAAATAAAATCAATTGATTAGTTTTACAAAAATACATAAGATAAAAAAAAAAGTCAAAAATTTGTTAGGTGGGTGTAGGTATACCATATACCTAGATATAAGTTAGAGGAAAAAATATTTACCTACGTACACAGAATTTAAAAATAAAACTTAATAGAAATCCAAAGAGCCGTAACAGAGAAAGGGGGAAAGAGGAATTATATTCGTAGTGGGAAACATACAAACAAAAATCCATCATTAAGGGCAATATTAGGAGAATTATGAAAATCGATAACTTTTTCACCGCAAATTAATAACCGAATCTTGTAGAGGGACTAGATACAAACATTTTATACTGAAGTAAAAGGGGTCTATCTCCTCGCGTTTAGGCAGGAGGTGTAATTTTCTAAAAAATTACTTTTAATAAAAAAAAAACAAGTATTTTATTATTATTTTTATTAAAGAACGGTAAGACTTAAAATTAAAAGTTATACTTTTTCTGAGAGATAGAAATTTGCACTTAATCAAGTTTTATAAAACAGGTTAAATTAATTAACAGTTTTTTGAAAAAAAAAAATAACTTTAAACTAAAAAAAACACAAAAACAATAAGTTCCCCTAAGCATACGCACATACCCTTAATCCTATAGTGATGCCAAGGAGGGGCATCATGCACCCCTTTACTAACCTCAACTTTAGATAAAATAGAATTTAACGTACTTTATTCGAACAATCAAAAGTCACAGGCGTGCAGTTTAGTTATTTTATCTATATCTATCTTATCTATATAATTTTACTTAATTCATATTTTTGTTTAAAAAAAAGCGGTTTGGGCTGGACTTTCTTTCGGGTGTTGTCTGGCCAGAAAAGCAAACCCAACTAACTTTAGAATTGTATACACTGAAATCGCCCGTAATAACGATTTCAATGTGACGGCAACGGGAAACAATTGCGGGTTTTGTAAATTTCAATTTTATCGATAACTAGTGTACATTATATCATTTAGTTTCCAGTGCTTAATTAAGATTTAATAGGAGTAACAAATATTAAAAGCAAATTTAGTACACATTATCTCATTTTTGATAAAAATTTAATATCATCTACATACACATTTTTTTGATTTTTTTCCTGAAATTTTGAGTTTGAAATAATTTTCTAACAAAACCGGTGTAGTAAAAAAATGTTTTGTGTTCAGTCCCTATACATTAATTCGTTTTTAATTTGCGGCGCCAAAGTTATCGTACTCTCCCCCTACTGACCATCGGTAGATGGAATGTTTTTAACATTTTGGAAAACAAAACATTCCATACAAAAAATTACTAAAATTCGTTTCCACGGACTTCTTCGCCCACAGTAGAGAAAGTGTTCTATTCAATAAACAAAATATGGTCCACCGATAAAAGCCGTTTGAGCATTTCAACTTTGATTGACCATATTGCCAAATGAAAAATATTTATTCAAAAATCATGGTAATTCAAATTCGAACACTTGCATCATGTGGTGCCTGTTGCAACTACCTTGATACATGTATAAGTTCATCTCTCAGATATCCACATTGAATGCTGCATTCAATAAAACATTCTGATTCTGTTAATTCATCTCACATGACACATCATTTATGAAAAACCAGTTAATAACTCAGATGAACTGTATCGTTCCACTACCCCAAAGATATGGATTATTTAATGCAGTTTGCATCGAATCCATAAATTCTACTATGATAGTACTACTGGGGATTCCCCTTTCAACACAGCTAAATTCAATCTAATAATAGCAAAATAGAATTTCCAAGTACAAAGTTATTTGCAATAATTTCCTTATAGATTTTTTAATAAATTATTTATATTCTAACAAATCTGGTTTTAGTGTTTAGATTGATTTCAATTTATAAACAGTCGCTTCGATTGACATCATCTCAGTCTTACTGCTGATTTCGTTTCATTTTCACTAAATCGAAATGTATCTTTTACTGTTTTTGTTTTTATCTGTGATATCCTCTGTGACTTTTGCTCAAGAAACTAGAGGATTTGGTGAATTTATGGACCCTTCTATTAATCCCTGTGAAGATTTTTATGAATACTCCTGTGGAAACTGGACACCCCTAAACACTTATTCAATGGATGTCTTGGCTGATCAGAGGAAATATAATCAGTTTATTCTCCGGACAAGCTACGAAATATTGCATCAAGATGGAATTCATGATTAGCATCCACCTAGTAGGTTCTATTACCTCTGTGGCAACAGCCACTTGCAACCGGAAGAAAGAATTCTTTCCCAATATTTACGCATTTTTATCGAATATTCCGGTTGGCCTTCTGATAACCATAGTTTCACCCCGGATGCATACGACTGGCTTCAAGTTGCAGCCAAGTTAAGACGCCATCAAATTGATACGTTTTTCGAACTTTCCATTCAACGGCATTGGAAGAATTCAGAAGAGCATGTTGTCCAATTGTCCGCTTTGGAGAAGTCATTCGATGGTCCAGCTGATGGAATTGATGCATCAGCGTACAAAAATTATGTGAGACGCTTAATTTTGGCACTCGGGCTTAAAGCTAAAAAAGCCAATAGATTGGCTCAGCAACTTATTGATTTCGAAACTGAGCTAAATAGCTTAAGTCGAGAGGCCAAAGATAGCTTAGACAAATCAATTTCTCTGGACAATTTAATCGAACAATTGCCACAATTAAATTGGCGTCTCTACTTCGAAACCTACCTGCTACTTCCACCGCTGTTCAGAGCACAGTCGACATCAGCTCAGCTAATGGGATCTCTGGGCACAATATTTGCTCGGGAATTAGTTAAAGGATTTGGATATGTGAGTGCGAAACAGGATCCCAATTTGAAACCAAATTGTTTAAAAAGCCAAAACAATAGAAGGCAAGATGACGAAGATATTCTCGATAGCGAAGGTTTGCATTTGGCTTATAGTTCTTATGAGAAGATGGCAGATGATGGTGAGACCAAGGCGGACACGATGTTCAGTGGAAAACAGTTGTTCTTCATAAGTTATGCTCAAATTTGGTGCCAAACAAAGGAAGGGCTAGAAAGCTCTGGTGAGGACCATTCATCACACAAAGATCGAGTGAATAATGTTATGGCAAATTCGGAGAAATTTGCTGATGCCTTTTCATGCCCAAGTGGCTCGAAATTGAATTCTGCAACGAAGTGTTAAGTCTAGTGATTAGTCTTATAGTCAACCAATAAAGTGGTTATTTTACAGTTTTTTATTTGTATATATGTACCTAACAAAAATACAAAATTAAATGATAAATTTTAACTCATAAATCAATTCAACAAATGGTAGTTGTTTGAAATAAGTTATTGACTTTTATGAGAAGCTGGTCTAATTAGTAGTATTTATATAAGCAGCTAGGTTGGCTGACTAAGGCCGTTAAACTTTCTCAGTTCAGGTTTTGGTTAATCAATAAACCATGGCCTCTGTTCACCTAAAGAGCATCAGTCGATTGTGGTTCATTCCTAGATTCATTGCTAGATTGCATTCATCACAAAACCAGTCGCTCCAATCTCTGCGGTTACTGCAGTATGTATCAGCAATTCTAATGACTTTGTTATTAAGGCGTGATCATTTTTCCTCTACCCAGGACTTATTCTTCCCTCATAGAGGTCACCATATCTTCTGCTTTTGTTTTCATCGCGTAGGGCAGCGGTGTTGAGTCGAGCCTGAGCGGCGGATTCAATACTTCTTCGCAGAGCAATCCGCACTCAGAACACGACACCAACAAGATAGTGGTCCGAGTCAATGTTGGAATCTCGATACGTTCGTATCGTTCATTCCTTTTGGTTTAAATTGTATCAAATTCTCAAAGGTATGTTTGTGTAAAAGAGATAGAAATTTTGTTTATTATTTTTTCTTTCTTCCACACAGCCTATTAACTTAAACCAAACAGTTATCTAAATGAAATTTGGGTTGTGGGAAGACCCCAATACAGTTGACTGTTGGCTCCACAACTTTGGTGCATTTTGGGTTTTAATGACTTCCTGAAAACCTCTGGAAAACTTGAAACCTCTTCTGAAAGTGGTTTCCAAGATATCTAAAAGAAGCAATTGTGTTGCTGGTGGGAATAATAAAAAGCAAATTTGACAGATGTCACGAAAACAACTTGTCTGGCAGTGGTCGCCAAAAACTACCTGTGCCAATAAAAAGAGACTCTTATTAGGTCTCGCACATTCGCATCTTTTTGTCTAATCTTCACTAAAAATTGCACTCGGTTAGCTATGAAGGTAAGACTTATACAAATGTTTTCCTCTATATTCAAGAGGAAGATCGCCACACTAACTTCACCAGTCCCAAAAAGCTCTACATCAAATATCATGAGTTTTTCAATGTGTCTTCCCAAAAAGTTGAGAATTATCTAGTTACGTTTGGACAATTCATCGACTCAAAACGCATATCTCACCTTCTGCGCAGCAGAGCTGACTATGAAAGGTTTTTTCGTTGCGAATTCAGCCACTTAGAAACTTCCTCTTACATTTTACTATCAAAACTTAAGAGGAATTCGCTTAAAAACACAAGCAGTACTGCAACAATCTTACGCTTTACCGTTTGAATTCTTTGCTTTAACTGAAACGAATCTAATTCCCAGCAAAAACACAACCAGGAATTGCTCCCTTCTACTTTCAATGTTTACCGAGATGACGATCAAAACCGCGTTACTGATGACTCCTCTTGACTCATTTCTTCTTTTAATATCTTCTTCCCCGAGCCTTGACTTTGTTTCAATTAATATAACACTACCCCAAAAGGGCAGGCGACTTGAGCTGTTTAAAACAGATCCCATCAATTACTCAATTTCACTTAGTCCCCTCTTCCTCTTATTTTTTGTTCAGTCTTTTACACCGCCTACCCCTCTCCCACATCTATACACATTTAAGTTATATTTCAAATACCTCATTTCCCCTAAGCAACATGGCTTCCTCAAAGGCAGGTCTACAACAACAAACCTTGTTTACTTTGTGTCATTATCCCTCTCAGCATATTGGAGAATGGAAAGAAGGTCCATGTTATTTCAACTAATTTTAGTAAAGCTTTCGATAAAATCTCCCACAAACTTATTCTTTTAAACTACCCATCCTCGGCTTTGAACCCATTCTGTTGAGATGGTTTTCTTATTATTTAGAAAACCGTTTTTACAGTGTTCGGTTCAGATCCGCCTTATAAAGCCGTTTCTTAGCTACATCCGGTGTTCCCCAAGGCAGCCATTTAGGCCCTATCCTTTTCATTCTTACCATTAACGACATTGAAATGGTGGTCAAACAAAAGTTTTATAAAACCATTTCGTCAACTAAAGACTCTTCCCATTTTTAACAAGATCTCGATAATTTTTCAATTTGGTGCTCCAAAAACTGCTTGGAGTTTAATATTTCAAAGTGCCAATCGATAACCTTCTCACGAAAATGCATCAAATCTCCTGCTCGTCTCTATCTTCTCCACAGTCAAACAATTTGCCTTATTGTTCAGGTGATCCATGACCTGGGCATTATTTGCGACTATCAGCTGAATTTTCAAAAATATATCGATGATATGATTCTGAAAGCCAATTCAGCTCTTGGCTTCGTGAAACTATGGTCCAAGGAATTTTCAGACCTCTACGTTACCCGATCTCCTTAAATATCCCTTTTTCGTCCGCATCTTGAATACGTTTGTCAAGTCCGTTCACCCTACAAAGTGCATATTACCAGAATAGAGATGATACAACGCCGTTTCTCCAGATTTGCTTTTCAAGGTCTTAATTGGAGTAATCCTTTAGTATTACCTACATGTCCATATCTTGCCAACTTGAAGACGCTGATAGATCGAAGAGAAATATTGAAAATTTTTAGGTACTGTTGACTGTACAGCCCTTAAGGACTCCATTTTTCTCAACACTAACCCTCGTAACATTCGTAATCCTCGCCTCTTCTATCTTCTCACCCATGGAACATCTGATGGCTCCAATGAATCCATCTTCCGAATGCTGAGTAATGCCCATTCAAACACTATTTGTTTTGACTTCAATATCAGTACCCCCTGCCTAAATTTTCGTCTCCTTAAGTTAGATTAAGAAATAGCTTGTATGAAGCCAAATAAATGGAGGGTATGGGTTGATCCTAAGCAACTCACATGTTCATATTTTTGTCATGGCAATTCCTCACTCAATACCAACCTTTTCCATAAATACCATTCAACTGCACCATAAACACAATGACCTTGTCACTATTTTACATAACTTTAGATATTTATTTCCAAAATTAATATTCAACACTGTCAAGCCATAAACAAAACCCCTTAACTCGTTTCCTTCAAAGTCGACAAAGACATCTTAAATCAAAAAAGCAAGAAAAGTCCGCTTCTTTTGACCAAAAGCCGTCAACGTTTACCCATTTTTATTACTGGCTTATTTCAATTCAATTACCTGGTAGGCTATTAAGGAATAAATTGACCAGAAACACTTGTTGATTCACTATTCCCTGTGAGTAAATGTAATTCAGACTTTTGTCTGTGTACTTCAAGGACTGATTTTCTAGTCGAGAACTACCTCGCACCGCCATTTAATGCACCAATCATCATCTGCACGCTTACCGCACTGAGTGTCATTTCACAATGATGTATGGAACTTTAAGTGATTCTATTATTGGGACCAGCAAAAGGCAAGGGCATCTACCTATTGGGCGCAGATCAGTGTGCAATTTGCATGCACACCACATTCCAATTGTCACGGTAAGCAAACAGAACTCCCAACACGATCGGTCTGGTGAAATAAATCCATTTGAAGAATGTTTACCCAGCGATCTGTCTGTCAATCCATCTTGTTTGTATAACGATATAGAGGAGTTTTCAGGATTCCAGAATGTCTTTTGATTTGGAATGACTTTCTATATTTGATTGCGACCTTTTGACATAAGACAGGACAGGAATTCAAAGTGAAGGATCTTTAATACTGAAAAAATAAAAAAAGCTTTCACACTAAAAAAAAAACAATTTTATTATTATTTGGAAAAAAAAATTCTTTACATTTAACATTCAACTTTTTTTTACCAAACTCTGCACTTTTTCCCCGGATTCATGGCACTTCCGCCAGGACACTCGAAGGCATTCGAAAACTCTTCAAAATGCATCAATGAACGTTTTATCCGCAAGTCGTCTGCATCATGAACGTCAACACTCGGAAGACCCTTTGGGACTTTTTCACTTTTTCCACAGAAAAACTGGGCAAAATCAATGAAGAAAGACTGTCCTAGAGGCCGTTCAGTGCCTTCTTTCCCTGTTATACTCTGCCCAACTTGCATCAATGATCGCTGGAAAGCATTGTAAGCCAATCGAACACCACCCAAGTCTGCGATCGCCTCCCCAATTCCTTTTGTTCCAATTTGCTTCTGGATACATTGAACACGTTGAAAAAAACTCGGATTTTGACTTAAGGCACTCTCACCCATGGCACCGGTATAGTCGTAATTAACGCCATTCATGTCGAAGCCATGTAGGAACTCATGGCCAATGATGAAACCAAGAACACTGAATTTATCCGTCGACTGTTTGTCGAAAATCCTCTCTTGAAGTAGGGTCAGCGGGAGAACAATACGGTTCTTCGGTTGCAGGAAAAATGGACTAGGAGTCACAGTCCATTGATAGGCAATATTGACAGGTTCACCTTTCAGTGATTGCAATTCTTTGTCCACCTTGAATTTGAATGCTTCGAGAAGATTTGTATAGAAGTCGTTTTTCTTGATCTCCAGTCCTGTATAGTACTTTGTCACCGCTTCAGAAGTTAGGTTTCGCAGCGAGTTGCCAATCTGGAGATCCATGACAGAAACCTTTGTGTAGATGAACAGGAGGACATCCCGATGGTTTTCATACAGTCTGGAGACTCCAGCCAGAAATTCAACCTTCAAATAGTTGAATAGATCTTGGACCACCTGGTCGTGATCGTGATCGTAGAAGTGATTCTCGATAATGTGATCTACTGCCAGAGGCATAGCTTGATGGAGAGCTGTAACACACTGATTCACACTAGTGTCATCGATGCTATGCTGGTCCATGAACTGAAGGAACTTGATCATGATATAGTTACTTACCAAAACCGGATGGGCTTTTTCGAGAAACTCAGCGAGCTTAGACATGATTGGCATGTTCTGGACAATCATCGGGGTGTAGAGGTCGATCTCCTGTCCGAAGACTGTTGAAAAATATCGCACCCAATTGATCTGAGGAACAGCTTCTCCCAAATAACCCAAGACGACTTCTTCCGAATCATCACAATCTATGGGTGCATCAGAGCTTGGTAGAATATCGGCAAGTTGGTTTTCGAAAGCGATGAAATCCTCTGCCAGAGACTCGTTGATCGAAGTTTTCTTGAGAATCGCTTTTAGATATGGAATCTTACTAAGCTGGAAGTTCACTACATCCAGATAAATGAAATTCACACTTGAGTTATCCCATCGCGGCATTACGGTCTGCTCGAGAAGTATCTGAGCACCGAATTTCCTTAGCCCAGCAACTGTATCGATCCAATTAAACTGTTTCTCGTTCCAAGATCCAGATGTAGCCCAATCACTGCGAGGCTTCACGGCATCCAAAACGTAGTCCATATTATAGTCTTTCGAATTTCTGCAAGAATCATAGAATATCTTAATTTTTTCCAGCACTCCGTTCTCCCCCTTGGACTCTAGCAATCCGCTCAGCTTTTCGTTGATGGTGGCATCGAGAAGACCAAGTGTGTCACCATTCTTCACATTTGCATTGACTTCGTTCCATTTACCGCAGGCGTATTGATGAAAATCATCACATGGATTGACCGAAGGCTTCAAATATTCTTCGATTACCGCTTCGAGTGGTATAAACGTTCCAAGCAAAAGATAGATAAGCAAGATGGATGGGCACATTGCGCGCGCTCAAATTCACGACCGGTCGACTGGCTAAAAACAACGCGATTAAATGCGTTATCATGAGAAGACCTAATTCAGCGCATCAAAGATTATAGAGTCTGTCACAGACAGCAGCAACAGACGTTTGAAGTTTGAAAAGGCGTCTTAATCAACCTTGAAATATGAGATAAACTTGTGGCTTCTGAATTGAGGTTCTTCAGATCAATTGAACAGATTTAATTTGTTTTGAATTTTGTTTTTTTTTCTTTTTATTCAGAAGATGCATTCAGTTGGAATGGTTTCTGAAAGTTACTCTTCAAGCAATTAAGACCTCGTTTTGGTATTTCCTGAAAATAATTAAAAAAATAAATTGAACAGTCTGAGGAAAAAAGACACACCAAACCTTTGACAACTTATGCTTAGCATCTAAGGTTTATTTAAGTTAACATAAAGCAAATTTTAGCAATTGTTTTTTTTATTGCTATTTGTTTTGTTTGTTTATGATCGTCTACCTACTAAATTTCACCAAAATCCGTTTGCTTTACCTCCACGTGGTGGTCCCCGGGCAATGATTTGTGTATATTTTTGTACACAAATTAGCAAAAATTGCAAGCACTTCCTAGGGGTTGGCAAGGGGCTAGTAACCTCTCCCGTAAAAAAAATATTCCTCAGAACCCGACAACAAGCCCCGGAAATATACTGATTTCTCAACGACGAACGGCTAAACGATTTAAGAATTTTCTCATGGAACGTCAGAATGCTCGAGCTCGAGCTGCACAACAGCTAGCTGATGTCCTGGCCATGTATAAAGCTGACATAACAGCACTTCAGGAAGTGAGATGGCCAGGGAATGGTGTTTTGCAGAAAAAAGAATACGACTTATATTTTAGCGGTCACTCAAAACACCATGTGCTCGGGGTAGGCTTCCTAGTCAGCCAAAAAATGAAGCCTACCGTCATCGGCTTTAACGAATAAATGAAAGGCTATGCACCCTTCGCGTGCGAGGCAAATTCAATAACATCAGCCTCATAAACGTTCACGCACCTACTGAGGAGTCCGAAGAAGAAGAAAAAGATTCCTACTACGTTAAAATCATCCTTGGTGACTTCAACGCAAAATTAGGTGGGGAGCCAGTATTCAGGCAGTACATAGGATCCCATAGTTTGCATGAGAACACTAATGACGACGGACTACGAGTCATAGAAATGGCAGCATCAACAAAATTGGTCGTTGCGAGTACCAGCCTCCCGCGTAAGGATATCCACAAAGTCACTTTGGTATCGGCTGATGGAGTCACTCGTAACCAAATTGACCTCGTGTTGATAGATCGCCGCCACTACTCGAGCCTGAGGACGATACGAACGTATCGAGGTGCCAACATCAACTCGGACCACTATCTCGTTGGTATGGTGTTCCGAGGGCGGATTGCTATGCGAAGAAGTATTGCATCCGCTGGTCAGGCTCGAATCAACACGGCTGCCCTACGCGATGAATGCAAATGCAACCAATACTAAGGCTCGCCCCGGGAGAGCTCGATGAGGAAGGAGTAAGTCCTGGGGACAGAAAGCCGGGCGTAGAGGAAAAATGGTCACGCCTTAAGAACAAAGCCATTAGTACTGCTGATACCTTCTTAGGCCGTAGTCGCAGAGATCGGAGCGACTGGTTTGATGATGAATGCAAACTAGCGTCTGAACGTAAGAATGCTGCATACCGAGCAATGCAACAGTCTCATAGAACGCGGGCACGCGAAGATGAATATAAAGAGCTCAGAAGAATAATAAAAACTTCACAGGCGAAAAGAGGCAGCCTGGAAAAAAAACATTGTCTGTGAAATGGAAAGAAGTAGAGAGCGAGGTCCGCACCAGGCGCGGAAGTTCTACCAATCCGTCAGAAACATGTCGCAATACACACCACGCTGTACATATTGTAAAGACGGAGAGGGTAATCTGATCACCGATCCTGAAGGCATTCTGGAGCGATGGGAAGTGTACTTTAATGAACTGCTGAACGGTCAGCTCACGGAAGAAATGGAGACTCCAACATTTCAAGAAGAAGATCTCATGCTGCAGCCACCAAGCATTGAGGAGATAAAACAGGCGATTAATCGGCTCAAAAATAACAAGGCCTCAGGAACCGATGGTATACCTGCCGAGCTGATCAAACATGGAGGGCCAACACTACATCAAGCAATTAATGAAATTATAGTACACGTATGGGAACACGAAGAGATGCCAGAAGAGATATCACAAAATGCAGCAACTATAGGGGTATAACATTGTTGAGTACATCCTATAAGATATTCTCCTCTATCCTGCAAGAACGGATAACCCCTTACGCTAATACCATAATCGGCAAATATCAATGTGGTTTTATACCAGGCAAATCAACAATTGATCAGATCTTTACCCTTAGGCATGTGATGGAAAAAAGTCTGGAATTTAATATCCCAACATACCATCCTTTTATAGACTTTAAAGCCGCCAGGGTAGAACTTTATAAGGCCATGAGAGAATTCGGCATCCCAAATAAATTGACACGACTATGTAGGCTGACCATGACCAACATCACAAGCCAAGTAAAAGTAGCCGGTTTGCTATTCAGACCAATCAACATCTTTAATGGACTCCGACAAGGGGATGGTCTGGCTTGCATCCTCTTCAACCTGGCGTTGGACAAAGCAATCCGTGACTCTGGCACGTCAACAAGAGGGACTATCGTCACCAAGTCCAGCCAGATACTAGCTTACGCAGACGACATCGACATCATCGGCAGAAGCCAACAAGCTGTAAAAGACTCCTTTACCCAGGTCGAGCAAGCGGCAAAATACCTGGGGCTGCACATAAATGAAGGGAAGACTAAGTACATGGCGGCAAAGTCTGCGAGAAATGTTGGTACAACCATCAGGGTAGCGGAGCACGAACTTGAAGTAGTGCAGTCCTTTAACTATCTTGGGTCAAAAGTAGCAATCGATAACAATATGGAGGAAAAAATACGCGGGCGGCTGCTGAAATCCAACAAAACCTACTATAGTCTGTCAAGGCTCTTTAAATCCAGAAACTTTACCATAAAAACCAAACTGCTGCTGTACAAGACTATGGTCTTACCAGTACTCACATACGGATCCGAGACTTGGGTGCTTACAAAAAGGCATTTTGATCTCTTATCCGCGTTCGAGAGAAAAGTCTTACGGAGAATTGTTGGCCCCGTGTGTGAGGAAGGACGATTCCGGAGAAGATACAATCATGAATTGTTTGAAATCTATCTCGAAGCAGATGTTGTTGAAAAAATAAAGCTCGGTAGACTCCGGTGAGCTGGACATCTAGCTCGCATGAGCGAAGAGGAACCAACCCGGAAAGTCTTTTGCGGTACTTTTTATGGTAGAAGACAACGTGGCAGACCTTGCTAACGTTGGAAGGATGGCGTAGACCAGGACGCCCGAAGCCTTGGGGTGCGCAATTGGATGGCGTCGGCCAGCAATCGGGATGTATGGAAGAATTTGTTGAAGGAGGCTCGGACCGGATCCCGGTTGTTGCCCATGATGATGATGATAAGTAGGTCAGTCCCGTTTCTAGCAATATTTTTGTAGGTGGAATCGAAGTGAACCAGTTGACAGCTGTAATGTTGCGGTTTGAGTTTACCAAGTTTTTCACAACTTTTGCCAGTCTCAAAGCAGATTGAGTAGGAACTGCCATTTTTTTTCTTGTTAAGTCAGTCCTATGAAATCCGAATTTTTGCCATGGTAGAAGTAGGCATTATAAATGTAATAAATGCGGGCATCTCCTAACAACATTATGAATTTACCACTTCTTCAGGTGGTTCTGCATCTGAAACTTCGTCGGCTTCCAAGATTTCTCGGATCGTCGCCTTCATCGTCTATATCGCTGAACTCCTGATCACTTTCGTCGTCTAACCACTGTTCTAATAGCTGGTCCTGACTCACAAAGGTTCCAACCGAAGTTCTTTTAGATCTATTAGACCCTATGAGACGCATGCTTGAGCATACGACAGGAAGGTACTGCGACAGAGAGAGTCGCCATTTGAAAAATACTGGCGCAAAACAAGTTTTTTTTGATTTTGTAGTGTCTGTCAGACATCACGTCAGTTGCAGAGGGTTTAAAATAACATTGTTTTTTCTTAAACAACTTTTTTTCAAAAATTAAAAAAAATATTTTTTTCTAAAAATTCTTGGAGCCGTTTCCGAGAAAAATAAGCTTTTACTTAATAATTGTATGTATGTATAAATAAAAGTCCGCTGAATGTTCAAAATTTTAAGACGATTGGACTTTCTCGAAAACTGGTGATCCGATCACAATCAAAATTGATATTCAAGAAGATGTAGGCAGCCTGAGTAATTTTGCATACATTTTTTTCGAATTTTTTTTTTTTTTTTGTATTTTTAATAATTTTAATTTTTTTTTTTTTTTGAAAAATCAATATTTTGAAAACGGGTAAGTGAATTTTTTTTATTTTTTTTAAATGTACGTTATTTTCGTGCTAAAGTTTGTATTCTTGAATTTTTTTTTTAATTTTTAAAAAAAAAGTTGTTCAAAAACCGTTTTAATTAAAAACGGCTCCTACGATTTTTAAAAATAAATTCAAACTCTTTTACATTTCCTAAAGAAATAAAATGGCGTTTAAGTTATTTCACCCAATACAATTTAATAAATAAATGCTTTGATGTTCACTTTTATTTTCTTTAATTTTATTCTGCAATATATTGCAATATATCGTGTTCCACTGATGTAGGAGAATAGGATAGGATAGTGGAGAAGGCGTTCGGAAAGGACCCAGGATAGGATCGGTTAGGACACACATTGTGGGAGGTTTTAGGATAAGAATCAGGACAGGATAAGGGATAGAAAATAGGATGGGATTGGATAGGGTGTAAGAGGGAGGGATAGAATTCCGCTGTAGGAGCCGTGGCATGCTGGCTGGCATGGCTTAGCTCGCCGGAATAGGGGGGGATATTTCCCCCACAGTCAGACCTCATCTCTTTCAAAAAATATAAAAACCTGCCAATAGCTGAAAGAAAAGAATAAATAGACACCAGTAGTCAGCACCATTAGGTGGCATCACCGCAAAAGGAGGCCCAGCCTGTGGCGTTGCAGGGCTATGTTCCCACTCCTCCAGGGAATCCGATGAGTTGTAATCGGCATTACCTCTTAAATTCGTCTTGGAAGAACCTGCTGTTAAGCCATACTTACTTGGCCGCCGCCTTACACTACCCCTTGAAAATGTCACTTAAGAGCACCATGAGGCTTATCAGGCCGTGCCAATAAACAAGTAATACACCTTATTTAATTTAAGTCGGCGTGATTCACTGATAATAACAAAAAAAAAATATAAGAACTAACTTATAGTATTAGTAGTAGAAGAGCAAAATAATTTAAAATGAACAAATATATACTGATCTTAAATCTGATAAACAACATTGAAATTTTGGGAAAAAGTTGGGGGTGGAAGTCCATGGTCCTTCGAAGACGCACGGTTTTTTTATTTGGCCGTTTCTTTGCCTGGCCGTTTTGGACAACTCCTTTTTCTGCCTACTAAGAGCTCTTTTTAGGATGACAAAAGGGTCGCAAAATATTGCTACGCGGACGGAGCCTTGAGGTGCCAATCGTCCTTAATCACTCCTTTCCATACCTTTCCAATAAAAACTCCCACACAGTTTCACCCAGGGCTCAAACCGTATTCTTTACAATTTGGTGGGGTTGTAAGAAGGGCAGTTCAGGTCCTCTCGCTCTCGAGGTGAATTCCAGCCGTCAAAGAAACTTGTAAACATCTCATGTTTTTATATTTTTGCAAACAAGCATCAAAATCGTTTGTCCCAAGGCCATAGACCAGAACCCAAACACCCACTTCAACCCTTTCATTTCCCTAGGCAGCCAATACAATCTTAAACCCATCTAATGCGTCTAAGAAAACCGTGTCCTAATAAACTAAAATCATTTCAACATTTTAACAAATTTAACAAAAACAATCAACATTTTCCTTTTCTTGTCGCACAGCCTGTTTGGAGCCAATTTATAATTTATTAGTCCCCTGTGAAGTTTGCCTTCTCTTCTTTCTATGCCCGTGTACATCATCTTTCTGATTGAATGTCATTGTCAAAGCCACTGAAGAGCTTCATAGAATTACCAATTTATTATTGTCATCCATGCATCATAAATATTCATGCGGCTCTCTCCTCTGCATTTCCTCAGATCTGCGTTACGATAAGAGATATTTTTTGGCAACTTCCGAAAAAAATCACCAAAAGAGACCGCTTTTGCGATTTTTATTTTCTTCATTTTTAATTTCCTGAGACAAATTAATATTTCGTGGGAGCAGCCCCAACAGCCCATAGTTTCTAAAGGCGCTTCCTAGGAGGTGCGTCTTGATTCAACTACTTCAATCTGGCAAATCATTCAGAGTTAAAATCCAGGAATCTGCGATAACCGATCACTAATCAACGAACTGCCCACACGCTTGCTGGCTGGTTGGATTTAAGGGAGTTTGTCTGTTCTGGCTCCGCAGGGCGTTCAGTTTATGTTTATGGTGGTTATACTGATTCCTTGGGCGATGCGTGGAATCCTGCAAAGGGGATTAAGAACTAACGCAACTACTTCTAAGATGCCGACTTTGATGTTTAATGTTTATGCTGGCATGGATATTATGTGGAAATGAAAAGTGTACGCCAGAAGTCAACAAATCAGAATGATATAGCAGTTCATAGAATTAATGAATGAATGGATTGAGGCTGTGCGGAAAGGTTCTTAGTGAAGATTATCGTTCTACTTGGAGTACATTTTCATTTGAAGTTCCTTGGAATAAAAATAATCTCATCAACTTTTATGTTCCGATCTGTTAAATATTTTATCACATTATGTTGTATGAATTGTATCTTTTTGTTAAATTAATTTTTTTTGGACATAATTTTTTGAGGGTTTGAGGATTTTTGTTCACTTTTACTTTAACCCCCGAAGTGACAACTGACGTCTTGTTGAATAAATTTAAAAGGGTGTGTTCCAAATTATACTCAGTTCTTAGACATAGACATCCGGATAGAATATCCAACCATGACGTCATCAGTGACCCTTGATGACAGAATTTAATTTTGTTTTAGAAAAAAAAACTACAGTAATTTAAATTTCATTTCAATTGATGCAGGTTTTGTCTAATGTCCTATTTGATTGATTCAATATACATTTTAAGTCAACTAACACTTTGGATCCTTTGCAAAAATTTTATTAAATTTAGTCAATTTGGGTCACTGATGACGTCAAAATACAGAAAGGGGCTGTCTTGTAATCTTGTATCATGATACTCAACGAACATATCCCTTTTTTCCTACATTCCAGTTGGTTGACATTTCTTTCCAAGATTTATCTCAACTTATTATATTCACTATTTTCACTAACCTAATTATCGACACTTTTTGTTTGTTGTTGTTTGCCGTATAAAATTTTACTGCGCTGGGTATTAACTTACCAATAAAACACGGCAATATAGTCGGTTTAAGTTTCGATGCCTATGAAGTTCACTATGATTTTATGACCGTAGTTGGAAGAAAAAGGAATTTTTACTTATAAAAATAACACGATCGGAACTTATAAAGTGTTAAGGCCACAACAATAATAGTTTATAGTAAAAATAAAAAGGGTGAATTTATGATAAAAAGTTTTCGAAAATTGTTCGACCGATTTTGATAAAATTAAGCTTTTTGATCAATTTTTTTTTATTTTTTACTTTTCACTTTACTCACAAACGATTAAAGTACTCGAAAATGACTATAGCATAGTTATTATATATAAATCACCTCTCAGCTCTCGGTATGTGCATTACAGACCACGTTTTGTGGAACGATCACATATTTGACATCGCTAAGAATGCTGCGAGGTGTTTAGGTTTCCTTCGAAGATGCAAGAAGTTCTTCATCCCGTCTGATCTGGCTACAGTATATAAAGCATATATTCGACCGAAACTCGAGTATAATTCCCATATTTGGGCAGGTGCTCCTATAAACCACTTGAGTTTTTTAGATAAAATTCAAAAAAGAGGTTTGAAAATGTTAGGCGACCGAACAATAACAGAAACGTTTACATCTCTTGAGCACCGCCGTAATGTTTCGTGCCTTTCGTTATTTTATCGTTTCTTTTACAAACAATGTTCTAGTGAAACAGCCAGCTGCATTCCTCCCCTGAAACGATTCAACCGTAATACTCGAACTGCTAGGAATACCCATCAGTTTACCCTTGAGCCTAATTTCGGACATACGGTTAAGTATAGAGATTCTTTCTTTAGTCGCACCACACGAATTTGGAATGCTTTGCCATGCTCTGTTTTTCCCTCCCATTTTAATATGCAGAGCTTTAAAACTAATGTGCATCGGTATGACCTCTTATATCTCTCCTCATTTCCCTAATGCTCGTGCGGTGTTTAAACATTTTAAGGATTTTGTGTGTACCCCTTTCGCGCGTGTAAATTAAAAAAAAAAAAAAAAAAAAAAGATCTTGCCTTCAATTATGAATAAGCACATAAGAGCAAGTACGTGCGACCCAGTCGTGCACATTTTTAATTTTTAGTTTTTTGAAAAAAAAAATAATTTTGGTAGGTGTTCAGTTTTTTAGAGCTTGTTAATTTACATCTAATTTAAAAAAATTAAATACTTTTTTAATAAGTCTTAAAAATATTGAATTTTCAAAAATAAACATTTCAAAAATTAATTATAAATAGAAAAAAATCATTATTCAAAATTTCGGTACAGAGAATTAATTTGGCGACTTAGTTCTTTTTAAATATAAAATTGTTTTGAAATCCATTAAGCCGTTACTGAGAAAGCCGAAAAGAAAAGCTATATGAAATGTACCGGTAATAGACTTTATCGCTAAATTTGTACCAATAAAACATATAAAAAAAAATTCATCAAAATCGTTGGAGCAGTTTTCCAGAAAAATAAGCATTTCCTTATATATGGCGGGTATTGTTATTTTTAGCCCTAAAAATAAATTTTCAATTTCTCCTCTGAGGAATGCCAAAAAATACATACATACCTACTAAATTTAAAGGCATTCGCTTAATCCGTTTAGGTTGCTGCTAGTTATACACCCGGACAGACAGAGAGACGGACATTTTTTGTCAATGACTTTTTTTATGTTTTATTGTTATCTCAATTTTTGTTTATATTCACGAATCCTAAACTTGCCTTATAGTTCCTATAAACGCAAGTAAAATGAGGAAAAGAGTCAGAGACAGAACGGAGCCCTGGGGCACACCAGCATTTATTTTGTTTGAATCAGACTTGAAACCGCCCAATACAACTTTTATTGAACGGTCCAGAAGATAGATTCTAATCGAACGAACAAGAGTATCATCGATCCCAAAAACTATTCAAAACTAAAACAGCCACAGCAGCGATTTTTGTAGTTTTGTATTTTTTTTATACAGGGTGTAACGAAATTTTTATCTTCTGTTCTGCGTAAAATTAGAAAAAAATCCAACTTGCTTGGTTAAGATTTAAGGGCAAAATATTTAGAAAAGTCATGAAAATCGATTCCCTAGGTCACAATTTTAGGTACGGTCTTCACAAATTTTCAAATTTTTATATATTTCACTCTTAAACGTAATCCATTATAATCATGCTATTGTTTGCAATAAAAAAATTAAAAATAAGTATTGTTACTTTCGTAGGAAAAAAAAAGTTTCGCTAAGTTGTTCAAAAAACATTTGTAAGATAATTTGAAACTTAATATTGAGAAAAAATGTACCGCACTACCCTAGGTTCCATTTTATAAAGTATTCAAATTGCTACAACACTTGCTACTAGCTACTTATTACACATATTTATTTTATATCTATTTATTGTATTATCAAAAATATTATAAAATTTTATAAAACAAAGAATTTCCAGGAAGAAATAAAAGAAAACAAAATTTGTGTCAATGATAAAGGTAGTCCAAATGAAATAAGCTTATGGATAATGGCCTCAATCCATAAGCTGTCGAATGCTTTTTCCACATCCAGAAAACAACCAACGGTGGCAGGATGAATGTTCAGGGCAGTACAGACGTCGGACTGGAACTTCAATAATGGATGCAGGGTCGAGTGATTTTCACGAAAGCTATATTTCCTAAGCCGTCTAAGGATGACATCTTCCAGAATCTTGCTGAATTTATTTAGGAGGAATACTTGCCTGTAGTTGGAAAATAGATTTTTGGCGCCTTTCTTGGGAGTTGTAACGATTATTTTTCACTTTAGGTTGAAG
Organism: Platycheirus rosarum; assembly: GCA_963971375.1. Taxonomy (NCBI): domain Eukaryota; kingdom Metazoa; phylum Arthropoda; class Insecta; order Diptera; family Syrphidae; genus Platycheirus; species Platycheirus rosarum. The sequence continues at coordinate 116,098,182 of OZ020509.1, read as the reverse complement.
TAGCAGTTATTGATGCAATGGTGAATGATGATTGCAAGAAGTATGATTACTGTTTGTGGAAGCCCTTTCATGACATAGTTGGAGACTCCACCAGGTTCGGCCGACTTGTTTGGCTTAAAATTGATAATATTGTCGGATATCTCCTCCGGAATGCAGTACTTAATAATGTCCCTTGGATTACTCGCTAGACAAGAGTCATCAAACTGTACTCCATGCCGATTCCGTTGATACGATGGGTTTAAAATATCTTGAAGTTCGCTTCTGACGGACTGTGGTAATCAACGTTCACTGTGTTCAGTTCTCTACGGTGGATTTTTTTCAGTCGTTTCCTCAGCCTTTGCCTGTGAGAATATGAATCCTGCACATACTCCGGGAGGTGCTGATACCTATCCTTTGAAGTCTTGGGTACTTTTTGAAGCTCAAGCGCATGGAAAACTGCTGATTCGATGCTCTATCAATTTCGCAATGGTGTAGATTTATGTTGGATGACGGCTAGGTATTTGAAGCTTTTCCATATCCAGTCTTCTGTAATTAATAAAATTCTCTTCTGGTACTCTCACTAGTAGAAAAGACACTTCAAAACTCCAAAAACGACAGTTCTGCTTGGTTAAATTAAAATATTAATTAAGCAAAAAATGAGCCTCATCGCTGGAGAAAAAATCTAATTTATGTTTGGTAGTTGTTTTTGCAAGGAGTTTAATAAGACACCAGCTCAAATGCTTCCAGTCTTGGACATTCAGCTTTTTCTTATCCAATTCGCCGTATCTTCGTTTGGCTCAATTATTGATCAGACCTTTATTCTTAGGCAGGTGAAAGTCAAATGTCTGAAATTCAACATTCCATTATGTAAGTTGACGGACTTCAGTCGAGACCATAGTTTTAGTTGTTAAGAAAAAACTAGACATACGTAGTTCTAAGTAAAGTTCAATAAGAATGACAGGGTAAAAAAACCGAAGCTGACATTTTTTCCAGCCAATTTTAAGGGAATGTTATAAGGAAGTCTATGTTCAAATTATTGGGCCTCCCACATACATTTTCTTAATTATCAGAACACTCTAGCTGTGCTAGCTGAAAATAATTAAATTAATTCTGATGCGCAGATCAACAATCATCCGAATCTGTCATCATATTTCACACGAGTGTGTAAGACTAAAAATAAACAAAAAAACATGCTTCCAAGCTTATCATTCCCCTTCTATCAATTTCAAGGTCACCAAGCTTTATTTAATTTACGGGGTTCAAATGAAGTGAAACTTAGCTATCTGTTCCTCCCAATTGACACTGCCAACCAAAATTCTAAAAAACATAACATAAGCCCATCTACCTCACCGAATGGATGTTGAACTCTCATGATAAGTTTATATAAAAGGTAAATGCCATTCAGGGTCATGAGTCTTCATAAAACTTGCAACAATTTGAAATCCAAAAATAAGTCAGTGTAAGCCTGCATTCGTCACTCTCATCCTCCAGCTTCTCCAGAATGTAAATCGTCAAACTTTCTCCGCGTGTCTCGCGTTTAATTCAAAAAAGCATCTTCCATCACAGAGGTTATCGCTCAAGCTATGTGTTTAGAAGGTCAGGTTCAGCCAACATAGAGAAAACTGAAAATAACCACCCAAAGATTAGCAGAATATAATTCCAATTTCAGTTCGTTTGCCGGACACCAGTGTGGCCGGGCGGTTGTAGTTTAAGTACGATTAAGTCTTGCGAAAAGTTATTATGAGACTCTGGTATCAGTTGGTGGTTCTATCAGTCGCGTTACTGTGCTGTTTCGCAGCTCCTACGCTAGACAATGAAATCCCCCTCGGGAAGGACGAGAACGAGAAGTCGTTTCGCGAGAAGTACGCCCTGCGCATGAAATCCTTCATGAACAGTTCAGTGGATCCGTGTGAGGATTTCTATGAGTTTGCATGTGGAAATTTCAAGAATGCCATTGAAGACATGGAAACTGTCCGCAAACGGAATAATCTTCTGGATATCTCGTATGTATTGAATGATTTACTTGATGTAACTCTACAGAAGCCAAGACATCCCGATGAACCGTTTTCGGTGGAACTTCAAAAGGCAAAACAATACCTCGACTCGTGCGTTAATGCAAAGCTTTATCCAGTGGAACCAAGTCAGGAATTTTTAGAAGTGCTTAAGGCCATTGGAGGATTTCCAGCAATCGATGCAAATTGGAATGCTTCGGAATTTGATTGGTTCAAAATGGCTGCCCATCTCAGTCGATATGGCATCGATGGACTGGTTAAGGAAGAGATTTACCTCAAGCATCCGTTCCCGCCATACTATGAGCTGCCAAAGTTCGGCTTCGATTTCGACGTGTATCTGGAGAATATTGCCACAAAAGAAGCTCCAGGATATGTGTATAGTGAGAAGATAATGAAGCAGCTGTTGGGTGTGTATGGAGTGTCTGGAGAGGAGGCCGATCAGGTTATCGAAGATATATTGGAATTTTGGCGGGAAGCTCTTTTGGCGGAAAAAAAGAAACTGAGCTTTGAAAACTGTGACTTTCTGTCCTTGATAGATGGAACAGAAGAGTTCGAGAAGTGGCCGATGTTTTTCGACATCGCCTGGGCAGGGACAGAGTTCAACCGAACCGATATAAGTGACTGTCCGTGCGATTGGTTCTACATTAAGCTAAATGAAATCATTGCGAAGAACCCTCAAGCAGCGGCCAATTATATGTCCCTTAAGTTTCTCTTCGCCATGCATCCACAAGTGATGTCGTCGAACTTCCAGCGCAAGCATTGCATGGCCTATGTGAAACGTGCCTTTCCAATGGTCTTATCCCACTTCTACATGAAGGAACACTATAACAAGGCTGCTGAAGACGACATCAATGAAATCATCTCGGAAGTCAAACACAGCATGCAGGACATTATGCAGACTGCAGACTGGTTAGATGAACCGACACGAGCTGAAGCTTTAGAAAAGATTCGAACTCTGCGGACACGAGTGGGAGAGGTTGTTGATCCGAGTGCCGAAGTTTATATTAATGAGTTCAAGAGGCTGAATTTAACAGACAATTTCGCCAGCAACACTCTGGAAGTAGCCAAATTTAAGGTGGATATGCATCACTACGGATATTTGCATCCAGAAATGCCTGAAAGCACAGCACCGATGGACATTCTGGACGCAGTGCAAGTGAATGCTTTCTACTATGTTCTAGAAAACAGCATCAATGTGATGGCTGGTATCTTACATCCTCCAGTGTATCATCCGTACCTTCCGAGATCAGTTACTTATGGAAGCTTAGGGTATATTCTTGGACATGAATTGACACATGCTTTCGACAATGTCGGATCGAATTTCGACTCCAACCTTACTCAACGCAATTGGTGGTCAGAGAAGTCGAGTCAAGTGTTCGAGGAGCGTCTTAACTGCTTCGCTCAGCATTACAGTGAATTTACCGTTCCTGAGCTGAAGAGGAAGCTTAATGGAACCAAGTCGCAGGACGAGAATATTGCAGACAGCGGTGGTTTGCGAGAAGCTCTAGCTGCCTACCGAAAAGTCTTCAAAAATGCCATTAAAAACAAGATCAGTGACTTCGAGAAGAAGGAATCTCTTCCCGGTCTGGATTTGACTCCCGATCAGACATTCTTCCTGAGTTTCGCTCAACTCTACTGTTCCAAGTATGACTTGAAACACTATTGGGTGGAAATATCCGACGAACATCCGCTGGACAAATACAGAGTCTTGGGATCGTTGCAGAACTTCGAAGAGTTCCCGCTAGTGTATAACTGTTCGTTGGGCAGTCCGATGAATCCGAACGACAAGTGCCGGCTGTGGTAGGCTTGCAAGTGTGTTTAGTGTACAAAATTAAAGTTAGTTCTAGCATCTAGCAAGTAATAAATATATTTTGTAAAAGTAATTGAAGCGTTTTGGTTTCTTTATTTGCTGGTGACCCAGATTTTGGTTAAAAGCGTGCGGCATAAATTTCTAATGAAGCAACAACACCCACTAGCTGCATTTAAGGGAACGTGTCGCATGCTTGAGCCGCATTTGGAACGCTTTGATATTAGTTTGTTGGTTATTGCAACAGTTTTGTGTACAACAGTGAGTTATAATTGTAAGTACTTGGAACACCGCTTAGTTCGTGAGATTGTTTTAGAAGATAACCTTAGCATTTGTCGGAAATCGGAAGCAAGTAATTTTAATGGAAAAAATGTTGTGAACTTAATAGGGCAACTACTGTTGCGATTAGATTAATACTTTTTTATTGCACATGCTAGATTCGTTGAATAATTTGTTCATAGGTATATCGATGTGTGAACAACTCCCATGAATTATATAAAGCATTCGAAGTGAAATAGGTCCTCAAAGGTTTTCTTTTGGGGTTGATAGAACTCAATAATCGTAATAATTCCCTTTGGTGGCCATATACATACATATATACATTTTTACTTGCGATTATAGGGACTTTAAGGCAAGTTTAGGATTCGAGAATATAAAAAAATTGAGATAACAATGAAACATGACATTACGATCATAGAGAAGTCTAAAAAAGTGATCGCGAAAAAAATGTCTGTCTGTCTGTCTGTCAGTATATAACGGGTGATTTTTTTGAGGTTAGGATTTTCATGCATTAGTATTTGACAGATTACGCGGGATTTCAGACATGGTGTCAAAGAGAAAGATGCACAGTACGCTTTGACATTTCATCATAAATAGACTTACTAACGAGCAACGCTTGCAAATCATTGAATTTTATTACCAAAATCAGTGTTCGGTTCGAAATGTGTTTCGCGCTTTACGTCCGATTTATGGTCTACATAATCGACCAAGTGAGCAAACAATTAATGCGATTGTGACCAAGTTTCGCACTCAGTTTACTTTATTGGACATTAAACCAACCACACGAATGCGTACAGTGCGTACAGAAGAGAATATTGCGTCTGTTTCTGAGAGTGTTGCTGAAGACCGTGAAATCTCGATTCGTCGCCGTTCGCAGCAATTGGGTTTGTGTTATTCGACCACATGGAAGATTTTACGCAAAGATCTTGGTGTAAAACCGTATAAAATACAGCTCGTGCAAGAACTGAAGCCGAACGATCTGCCACAACGTCGAATTTTCAGTGAATGGGCCCTAGAAAAGTTGGCAGAAAATCCGCTTTTTTATCGACAAATTTTGTTCAGCGATGAGGCTCATTTCTGGTTGAATGGCTACGTAAATAAGCAAAATTGCCGCATTTGGAGTGAAGAGCAACCAGAAACCGTTCAAGAACTGCCCATGCATCCCGAAAAATGCACTGTTTGGTGTGGTTTGTACGCTGGTGGAATCATTGGACCGTATTTTTTCAAAGATGCTGTTGGACGCAACGTTACGGTGAATGGCGATCGCTATCGTTCGATGCTAACAAACTTTTTGTTGCCAAAAATGGAAGAACTGAACTTGGTTGACATGTGGTTTCAACAAGATGGCGCTACATGCCACACAGCTCGCGATTCTATGGCCATTTTGAGGGAAAACTTCGGAGAACAATTCATCTCAAGAAATGGACCGGTAAGTTAGCCACCAAGATCATGCGATTTGACGCCTTTAGATTATTTTTTGTGGGGCTAAGTCAATTTTAAAGTCTACAGAAATAAGCCAGCAACTATTCCAGCTTTGGAAGACAACATTTCCGAAGAAATTCTATTCCGGCCGAAATGCTCGAAAAAGTTGCCCAAAATTGGACTTTCCGAATGGACCACCTAAGACGCAGCCGCGGTCAACATTTAAATGAAATTATCTTCAAAAAGTAAATGTCATGGACCAATCTAACGTTTCAAATAAAGAACCGATGAGATTTTGCAAATTTTATGGGTTTTTAAAAAAAAAAAAAGTTCTCAAGCTCTTAAAAAATCACCCGTTATAACGAGCTGCAGCCTAAACGGCTTAAGCGATTATCTTCAAATTTGGCATTCCCCAGAGGGGAAATGTAAATTTTATTTGTAGGCCTAAAAATAACGGTACCTGTCATAAGACCGTTAGGGAAAAGCTTATTGGCTATCATTTGATTAGAACCAAATTTACGGGAAAAGTCTAATAACGTTACTTTTCATATAACGGTTTTTTTTTAATTTTGGGCATTTTCGCTAACGTCTCTTTGGATTTCTGTCAAATTTTATATTTAAGAAGAACTAGGTAGTTTAATTAATTCTGCATATCAACATTTTTAAAATCTTTTTTTTCTATTAAAAATTTTGTTTATTAAAAAAATTTTTTTTCAAAAAATTGAAAAATAAAAACAGAATTTTTTAAAAAATTTTCGAAATACTTTTTTCAAAAATTCGTTGTTATACAAGGGTGTGATGGCGTACTCCATTTTTACTAAAAACCGTTAAATGTTGTGGTTTTGACCCTTTTCTTAAGTTCAGATACGTTAATTGTTCTTATTTTTTTAATTTTATTCGACGATGTGACCGCACATATGAGCAAGTACGTGCGATCCAGTCGTGCAATTTATTTTAGTAATTGTATTGGGAATTAAGTCATTTAAATTATTGTTTTGACTTCTTTAGTGTCATTTTCATTTTTAATATTGTTTATCATAGAAAAACGGAGAGATGTAAGAATATAGTAATTAACGATTGAAAACGGTAAGCATATTGTGCATTTATTTAAATAAATGTATGCATATGTACATACATATTTTGTGAGAAAATGAAAACCAAGATTCAAATTTTTAACGCGTTGCTTTCAGCTCAGTTTGACTTTCTCCAGCGCCGCGTTAATACGCCGCGTCAAAATAATCTCAATGTCGCGTCGCGTTAAATAATCTCAACGCGGCGTTAAAAACATGTTCTGTTTGATCATTTAATCAAAACCAAATTTACGGGAAAAGTCTAGTAACGGTATCTTTCATAAAACGGTTTTTTAATTTTCGACTTTCTCGGAGCCGAAGTAATAAGTAATTTGAATAATCTATGTCCCTTAAAATTTTTGTTCTAACAGAAATTTTGTAGTAGGTAATTGAAAATGTTGTTCTTGAGTTAATGTTTTTACAGAAACTCTCTTGCGATCTTGAGAAAGAGACACAGGGAAAAAACAAATTCCGGCAAAGCATTCCATATTCGCGTGGTACGGCTAAAGAAAGAATAGCTTAATTTACTTTACGTCCAATCAGTGCGAGAATTATGGTTGAATCCTTTCAGAGGTGGAAAACAGTTGGCTGTTTTTTAAGAGCATTGTTTAAGAGAATGCGATAAAATAACGAAACACATGAAACCTTACGACGGTAAATGTTTCTGTTTTTATACGGTCGCCTATCAAGCTTCATTTTTATGAATTCTGTCCAAAAATCTCAAGAGGGTAATAGAACACTCTGCCCAAATATGAGAATTATACCCAAGTTTTTAACGAATATGTGAACAATTTCTTGCATGTTTGAAGGAAACATAAAGCAAGAAACAGTTACAGATCGAGGTGTATGCGAACAAGATGCAATATATAGATACTACTATCAAATGAATATCTTTAATGCCATTATAAAAGATACGATTTTGTCGTTTAAAAATCTCGCGTGGAACCAAAAGTAGCAAGGACCTCAAAAATCCAGTAAAAAAACAAAATTTTCCCATCTCTGCACTTAAAGTAAGAAGTGACCTTATGTTATCTAGCAACCAGAAAGCAAATGCTCTAGCGCATTCCTTTTCTGAATTTTTTTCAGTTTTTACTAACAGCAATGGTAACACAAACGTTGAGTCTTTAGTGACACAGTCTGTTGATATTATCAACTCAAGTGCTGTTAATGGAGATGTTGGATTTATCTCGGTTGAAGATATAAGATCGGTCATTAAAACGTTACAAACACGAAAAGTTATTGGTTTTGATAATACATATGTATATTGAATTTATATTTAAAAAATCTCCCAAGCTTAGGTTACAAACTCCTACAGATTATGTTTAACTGTTGCATAAAAATAGGTAACTTTCCAACAGAACGGAAAATCGCAAAAATAATCCCAATACTAAAACCGGCAAAAAACCTTAATTCGCCAGGAAGCTATAAGTTTGTTGAGCTCTCTTAGTAAATGCTTCAAAAAAATAGTTTCAGGAAATTTCATAGTACTGTACATCAAATACATCGAATTACCGACATGCTAAACCACACTTTGTACTCGGACAAAGTACTAGTGTGGTGTTCCTTGACATTGAAAATGCGTTTGATTCTGTTTGGCACCATGGACACTTTCATAAGCTCTTTACTCTCAATTTTGTCAATTCATTTAGTAAATAATCATTTTTCTCAAGTTGTTAATTCTATATATCTAATATGGTGTCCGTTAACCACTTTTTGTTTGAAACTTGTGTCTGTTCTGCAGGAGTCCCCCAAGGATCTGTCCAGTTCTCTATATCGTTTTCACGTCAGACTTCCCTCTGATGCTCAGCTATGAGAGAGAAATTTTTGCTGATATCTTTATCTTTTGTTCTGATTCGATCGGTTTTAACATTGAAACCAATCTGCAATTAGCTCTTAACATACTTCAACTTTATTTCAGAAAGTGGACAGTAAAAATGAATGCTTGTACGACTCAGCCGTCTTTTTTTACTCGCAAAAAAAAAGCCTGATTTTTACCATGCAACACTCTCCAGATTGATAGTATCAGTGGGATTGATGGCCTAGTGGAAAAAAGCGTAAAATGACTTGGAATAAATTTAGACAGTAAACTTATATTTTCTCTACACATGCAAGGAATAATTAAAAAAGTAAACACCACCATTAAAATTTTGTATCCATTCATAAATCGAAAATCCAAACTTAAGTAAGGATAATAAGATTATAATTTACAAAGCTATCATTTAGGCGATCATGTTTTATGGGTCATCGGCGTGGGGTAATTGTGCCATAAGCCATATTTGTAGGCTATAGATATCGCAAAATAAACTTCTAAGTGAGGCTTAATCGCCCATGGCATTTTTCAACCAACTTCACTCACTTGTAAATATTGAATACAGACAGAATTTCAAAATTGAAAGTAATAAATAACATCTCCTGTTATTCGCCTGACAATGCCTTGATTTCAAGATTATCTTCATTAAACAACTTTTCAATTAATATGTTATAATGGGTTTTCGAATAAGGACTTGACAACTTTTTTTTAAATAAAACGCAAGTCATTTGAGATATTTTAAAAACTTTATTATCAGCTTGAAGTACAATCAAAACATTTAAGAATGGAACTCGAATTCTTTCATATGGCCACCGCGGGAACGTTTGCAGCGGTCGATTGGTTGTACAAAATTTTCAATGACTTGGCCACACATTTCGGCCGAAACGGCCGCTATTTTAACTTCAATGTTGGCTCTGAGCTCTTCCAACGTCGTCGGCTTGTTGGCATAAGCCAATGACTTAACGTAGCCCCAAAGAAAATAGTCTAGACTCTAGAGGCGGCCAATCGACTGGCCCATTTCTTCAGATAACACGCTCATCAAACTTACTCTTCAATAAATCGATTCTAAAGTGTGCTGTGTGGCTTGTGGCACCATCCTATTGAAACCACATGTCGTCCAAGTCCATATCTTCCAATTCGGGCCAAAAATATATATACAATCATCATGGCGCGATAACGCTGCCCGTAACATGACGATCGTTATCGTCGACGAAAAAATATGTTCAAATAACGGCCTCGGCATGTAAACCGCATCAAACAGTTATTTTTACTTGTGATTATAGGTGCTATAATGCAAGTTATGGATTCGTGAAAAAAAAATTACAATCAAACATGGCATTACGATAATAGAGAAGTCGAAAAAAGTGGGTCCGGAAATTCTGTCCGTCTGTCTGTCTGTCTGTCTGTCTGTTCGCGGCTCTACAGCCTAAACGCATAGGCCGATTTGCTTCAAACTTGGTATATATTTCTTTTTAAACAATACATCTTTCAGTTAGAATGAATTTTTCGAAATTTCTTTTAAAACGGTACCTCTCATATAACCGGTTTTTCAAATGCGGTTTTATCGTAAACGGTTATCCCGATTTCAATAAAATTTTACACACAGAAAGTTTCATTTATAAATCAATTAATATTGCATTTCAAAATTTTCAAAAAACTTTTTTTTTCGATTTTTTTAAAATTTCTAAAAAAATAGGTTGATTGAATTTTTTAAAATAATTTTTGCACATGAAAACTACGGATTTCCTTATTATAATGACATACTAGAAAAAAATTTAAATATATTTTCGAAAAGGTTTTCAAGAAAAACGACTTTTTAAAAAAACTGGTGGAACGATTTTCAATATTTTTTTTCCTCGATAGACATTTAGTTTTCAAATTTTATTCCATACTTAGTTATTCCGAGAAAACTCTTAAACTAATTAAAAAATTAAAGAATTTTCTAAAAAAAAAATATTTCTTTATTTTAATAGACGTGTGTTTTCAATCTGGCAATACTTTTTTCGGAGTTGGTCTTTTTGACAGCTGTCACTTGACTAATGCTCAGTTTGGTTTGCCATTTCATATCAATGAATAGACTTACTCCCGAAAAAGTTTGCAAATTGTGTGGAGCAGAGTATCGAAGAAGACCAGAATGAGTCCATCCGCCATCGGGCGCAACAATTGGAGATGTGCCCATCCACTTTATGGAAGATTTTGCGGAAAGATCTTGATGTGCGGGCTTACAAAATCCAACTCCTGCAAGAATTGGACCCGAACGACCATCAAGCGCGTCACACGTTCGGTGAATGGGCCCAATTTTTGGCCATAACATTAAACAATATGCCTTTCATTTCTTCTTGAAAACTACACGTCTAAAAGAACACCCTTTATATACATACATATGTAGCCACTAAGCAGTTATCTAACATAAGAAGAAGTTCGTGCGACCCACTCGTGCGTTTTTTAAATTTATTCGACGATGTGACCGCACATAGGAGCAAGTACATGCGATCCAGTCGTGCAACTTATTTGTGGATGAAGTGGTGATTCATGAAGCAAATGTGGATTTTCACCCGACCAATAACGCATATTTTGCTTATTGACGAACCCATTGACCCCAAAATGTGTTTCGTCACTGAAGATGATGCTGCGATGAAATTCAACAATTCAACGCTCTTAAAGTTGCGGTCAATTTTTATAATTTGCAGACGTTGCTCGCTCGTGTACTTTGCCACGATGAAAATGTTGAGTTTACTGAATAAATTGACAATGAAAGTTCGATGATTATTGAAAGGGTGCGTTCACCAATTAAATTCGAAGTTGTCAAGTCCCTATTGGAAAACTTGATATATACATGCAACGATTGTCAATTTAACAGTTGATTTATTTATTTATTTAATTTTTCTATTTATTTGTTGGTTTGTTCATAAATTGAGTTATACTGTTATATTGCGTTACATATGTTGTTCATTTGTTATTTATATAAACGTATATTTACAACTTATTTTATTTATTTATTTTATTTTTTATTCACTATGTATTGTATATTTGTTTATTCGTTTATTTATTTATTTATTTATTTATATATTCATTTATTGAGAAAGACTGACTGTGAATTATATATTTATTTATTATTTATTTATTATATTTTAAGTTATATGTTTACTTATTGCTTATAGTATTATACACTGATTTTTAATTATTTATGATTTAAATATTTTATTTAATATTATCTACAAAATTATTAAATACTTACATCATGATGTAAAAGAAATTTTTAATATGTCATTGTTATGTTGCCGCCACCACCTCCGCTTTCTCCATGATTTCAATATCCATAAAACTTTATTTTTCAATACCTCATTCCTTTTATTATTTATTTATTTATTTTTTTAATTAAAGCCTTAAATTGTAGCTCCCCTTCATTATTTATGTTCATTCGTTTTGTAAATTTTAAGACTCATTATATCTTGGCAGTTGTAAGGTAGTTATACCAATCCCCTTAAATTGTGCAATATCTCTTTAAGAAAAAAAAAAATGGGAACGACTGGGTCGCACGTACTTGCTCTTATGTGCCTAATTACATTGAAAAGCAAGATCTTTGGCAGAAATAAGTAACATTTGCGTTGAAAATAACACAGTTTGAACTTATAAAAAGTATTAAAAACCATAATACTTAACGGTTTTTAGTAAAAATGAGGTATGCCATCACACGTCTTAAATAACAAGAAATTTATGAAAAATGAATTTCGAAAATTGTAGGACCGGTTTTGATAAAATCCTGTTTTTTTTATTTTTAGTTTTTTGAAAAAAAAAATATTTTTTTTAAATTTAGGAATTTTAGAATTTAGAATTAAATTTTTTAGAATTTATTAAAATACATATGATTTTAAAATTTAAAATTATTTTTTTGATTAGTTTTCAAAATATTGATTTTTCAAAAATTAATTTTAATTAGAAAAAAAAGTTATGCAAAATTTTGATATGCAGAATTAATTCGTCTACCTTGATATTATTAAATATAAAATTTAACAGAAATCCAAAGAGCCATTACCGAGAAAAAAAAAATAAAAAAACCTTATATGAAAGGTCCCGTTAATAGACTTTTCCCGTATACACAGCTGGTCGAAAAAATAGGTGTGAAGAAAGAATTTGCTCTTAGATACGCGAACTGGAATGGACCTGAAGGACTTAAAAAATGGCGTAATATCCTGTGGAGCGACGAGACTAAAATAAATTTGTTTTCTTCAGACTCCGGGCGTAATGTAAGACGTCCCGCTATACACAAAAAACAATCAAACACGGAGGTGGCAATATTAGGGTGTGAGTATGTTTTTCCTGGTACGGTGTCGGTCCTATATTTCTCATTATAACCATATTAACAAAATATGGGTATAGGGATATCTTGGAATATGTCATGCTTCCATTTTCTGAAGAAAACATGCCCCTACGATGGCCCCTGACCTCAATCCCATTGAGAACTTGTGGAATGCACTCAAGCGAAAGTTAGGCGGGCAATATTTCACAAATGGAAACCAATTGTGGGAAGCCGTTCAAAGAGAATGGTATTCTATACCCAACCAGACATGCCAATAATTGGTGGAATCAATGCCACGCCAACTCCAAAAAGTTCAAGCTAACAATGGAGGATACTCTGGTTATTAGAGTTAGGTAATCGAATATTTAGGTAACCAACATTAAATGTTAATAAAATCAATATTTTTAATACTTTAGGAAGACGCGCCTATTTTATTGGCCAGCCTAAAATGCGTCAATCGACAGTTTCGGCCACTTATTATGAAAATGTTCTATTAATTGAAGATCCTATTAAAGTCTTTTATTTTCTTTGTTATTGAAGTTTTATTAAAAACATAAAAAATTATAATGCAACTGAAAAAATGTCAAAAAAAATTAACTAATAAAAAAATAAATAGTCACACTTATTTTTTTGACCAGCTGTGTATGTGGTTTTAACAAATGATAGCTAATACCAACAAAAAATTTCTCAAAAATTTTCATGAAAATCGTTGGAGCCGTTTTCAAGAAAAATAAGATTTTCCTAAACGGTCATATGGCAGGTACCGTTATTTTTAGGCCTAAAAATAAAATTTGAATTTTCCCTTTGGGGAATGCCAAAAGAATCACACACACCAAGTTTGATGATAACCGCTTAAGCCGTTTAGGCTGCAGCTCGTTATACATACTGACAGACAGGCAGAAAGAGAGACAGACAGACATTTTTTCTCGATCACTTTTTTAGACTTATCTATGGTCGTATCTCAATTTTTTTAATATTCACCAATCCTAAACTTTCCTTATAGTCCCTATAATCGCAAGTAAAAATGTATCATTCTAACAATACTACAATAAACTGTATATATGGATTGTATATATACCTATATACGTATATATATATGTAGAAAGTAGCATGGGGGTACGTTTTATCATTTGATTCGACACGATTTCTTGTTTCCCATTTGACAATTATGACATAATCAAAATTTCATGAACCATACGCTGCCGTTTTAGTTCCATATCCTTTGAAAACTATAATGAAAAGCTTAGATTCTACAAGGCAATGATTGACAATCAAGAAAAGGTTAAAGAATCGCAAAACACATCGTCTTCAAAACGCACATATTTAAGAATGTTTTAAAAAAACAGATTTTAAATGCAGCCGACAGCACCGACTTGTGAGTTGTGACGCTCGCATTATCTGTTCACAAATGCGGGATCATCACATCATTTCAACCTGATTGTAACTTATAAAGTCATGACTCGCGAAGTTTCCATGTAAATCTATTCGAATTCCACGAATTACATGGTTTCTCGGAGTATGTTCCCAGACTTGGGAGGAAAACCCAGAAATCAGGTTATCGGTGCAGATTGATAAAGATAAAGTTGTGTCATCAAACCGCATATATAAAGGCGTTTTTCTCGATTAAGCTGTTATTTGTGTCAAAACATCGGTTAGAGTAATTTCGCTTGTGAAATATATATAAATAATGAAACATCTCACTTGGATGCTACTTTGTGGCATGAGTGTCCAGCTCGGCATACACCTATGCCAAGCGGCACCGTCTTCAGCCGAAAACCAAATCCAAAGAGAGGACGAAACCTTTGTTGAAGCATTAGCGCGGCGGATGAAATCCTTTATGAACGAATCAGTGGATCCCTGTGACAACTTTTACGAATACGCTTGCGGCAATTATAAGAACGTCATTGAAGACTTGGAATCCCCAATCAAACGTTCGAGTTTGTTTGATGTATGGTTAGATATCATAGATATTGCGGATTCAGTTCTGCTGAAGACTCACAATCCAAACGAGGAATATTACGAGGAACTGCAAATTGCGAAAAACTTCGTGAACACCTGCTCTAGGGCTCAGCTTTTCCCCCCTCAACAAAGTGAGGATTACTTAAAAGTGATCAGAGCCATAGGAGGGTTTCCTGCTATAGACCCATCGTGGAACGCATCGGCATTTGATTGGTTCAATATGACAGCACATCTCAGTCGATATAGCGTTGTTGGATTTGTCGAAGAGACCATTCTGCCAGTTTACCCTTTTCCACCGTTGTACAAGCTCCCAAAGCTTGGCTTTGGATTTTATATGTACAAAGAGAATATTGCCACAAAACAGTCTGATGGATACATTTACAATGAACAAGTTATGAGGAATCTACTGCAGCTGTACGGAGTAACAGGAACAAATGCTGATTTTGTAATAGAAGAAGTATTCGAGTTATTGAGGGAAGTTGTGGATGTCCTAAGTCCTTTGCTAGATAAAGAGTTGTTTCGTAATCAATGCAGACACCTGGCAATAATAAATGGCCTTGATCCGGACTTCGACAAATGGAAAAACATTTTCACTATTGCATGGGGTGAACCACACCTTAAAATTCCATACATTTCCACTTGCCCCTGCACCTATTTCTACAGCAAACTCGATCAACTTGCCAAACAGAAGCCAAAAGCTTTCGCAAACTATATGGCTTTGAAATTCCTCCATAAGATGCATCTTCAACTTAAATCCAAGAAATTTCAGCGAAGACAATGTGTTGCCTACGTCAAATCTGCTATGCCATTGGTTTTTTCTCATTTCTACATGAAGGACCACCGAAACAAGGAAGAAGACGATGATATTTCGGAGATTCTTTTCGAACTCAGAGCCAGTTGGAAAGATCTGATCAACACAGCAGATTGGCTAGATGAGAATGCACAGCTTGAAGCTTTGCAAAAATTGAAAAACCTTCATTCGCATATTGGTCAAGTAGTCGATCCAGTTTCTGATATTTACATCAAACAAATAAGGAAACTCAATGTATTTGACAATAATGCTTTGAATACTCTTCAAATGGCTAAATTCAAAGTGGATATGGACCACTACGGCTACTTACATCAAAATACGGTTAACAAAACCACTGCGTATGACTTATTGGATGCTTTGCGAGTACGAGCTTCCTACTTCCTCCTAGAAAATAATCTCAGTCTGATGAGTGGAATTCTTCGTCCTCCAGTCTATCATAAGGATTTTCCAAATTCTGTAAAATACGCAACTTTGGGTTATATTGTTGGCCATGAAATAGGCCATGGGTTTGTTGATACTGGATTTTCTGTCACGTCTAATCTTACACGTCGATCATGGTTGTCAACTAAATCGGCTGTGATTGCAAAACAGAGGTCCAGCTGTTTCGCGGAGGATTACAGCAGGCATGAGGAGCCCGGGTTGAATCACAAACTCAATGGAAACATATCACTGTCCGAGATCCAAGCTGATAGTTTGGGCCTCAGACAGGCGCTTACTGCGTATAGAAGATTGTTGAAGTATGGAGTAAAGCACGAAGGCGAAGAATTCTTGCGAAAGGAATACCTGCCGGGATTAAATATGAGTCTCAATCAAACTTTCTTCCTCAGCTTTGCTCAGCTGTATTGTGCAAAATATGAACCGAGGAATTTGTGGGGTGAGGTGTATGCTAAGCATCCGGTGGACAGGTATCGAGTTTTGGGAACACTTAAGAATTTCGACGAATTTTCGAATGTTTACAACTGCCCTGAAAATAGTTTAATGAATCCACCTGCAAAGTGTAGACTTTGGTAGTCTTAGTGTTTTATTTATTTATGTTAAAAATAAAAATAAATATCAGAAAAAAATCAAATTCAATGCATTTTAACTTTCTTTAAAAATCGATTTTTTTGTGAAAAAAAAGATAATTTACATGATATCTTGTATTTAGAATATAAGGATCAGACAAGTCAAAAAGTCAATTATTTTGCATATTTTAATTTATTTTAAACATTTTTATGGAGATCCTGTAAAGTCGTTTGACGTACTGAGTTGAAAGCATACAACTTCTCAGTGAACTCCAGATACATCTTAAGCCTCATACGAAATAAGTATTTCCCATTTTTCGAGAATTTCTGGGCAGTTTTTGATTCTATCATCGAACATGCTTTCAATCAAAGGGATCTACAGCTGAACCTCAAACCGCAGTATGGAATGGAAAAAATCTTTCAGACTGATTCCTTACTTTAGTATGACTGAAACAATGATGCAGTTCAAGCCCATTAATCTTTTCAATAGCTGCGTTTCCAGGAGCTGATTGAAGGGTGGCGTTTCAGAAACTATCTTTTTAACTCAAATCTTCAGACCTCTCTATCGCATTATATAGAAATTTTAGGTGAATATGTTTTACATTTTAAGTTAGGTATTGAGTCCAGATACGCGATTCATATACCTAAAATCTCGACAAAACAATTCCGCCTCCAGGAGCGGATTGAAGAGTGGCGTGTCAGAAACTACATTTTGTCACTCAAACTTTTAGATGCCTATATCCTCAATGTGTAGAAATTTAAACTAAGTATGTTTTGCATTGTCAAAAAGGTATTAAGTCCAGCTATACAGCCCATATACTTCAAATTAATTAAAAAAAAAAATAATCCGCTCCTGGGGATTGAAAGATCACATGTCAGAAAATAATTTTTTTCACTCAAGCCTTCACATGCCTATATCTCGTTACATAGAGGCTCTAGCTAAATATATTTTACATTGTCAGATAGGTATTGAGACCAGGTTACTAATCCATGCACCGTAATTTTCTTGAAAAATAATTGCGCCTCTAGGAGCGCATTGAAGGGTCGCGTACCAGAAAATGCATTTTCACTCAAGCTTATGCCTATATGTCGTTATTTTGAGATCCTTGGTGAGTGGTTCTTGCACTGTTAGATTTGTACTGATTTCAGCTACCCGTACATCAGCTTTCCATATACCAGAAAAATAAGGCGAGGACTGGACAAATACAGTTTTCCATCCTCTTGGATGGAGGCCAGTGGAATACGACCGATGGAAAAGCTTACACACTGATTTTGCCAGCGTGGAAGCAAACCTCTTCAGAACTATAAGGGAAATTCTATCTGGGCCAGTGGATTTGTGAATATCGAAATCCTTAAGAACTCTTGCAACTGTACGATCGCGAAAAAAGGTTTGTCCCATAAAACCATTTACGTTATCAAGTACAGGAGGAGCCATATCACACTGAGGCAACGTTGAATTAGCTGGAAACAATGTTGCAAATAAATCAGATTTCGCTTGGGAGTTGACCACAGAATTGTCATTATGGACAAGCATCGGAACCGAAGATGAAGTGGAGTTATGTATGTTTCTTACGAAGGAACAAACATTTTTACTTTCTTTAGGACATGTTAATATTTTTTGCCTGAAATTTTGCTCGTGTAAAAATGTTGTTCTTTAAATGAATTCTGGCTTGTTTAAACTCCTTCCGATTGTCCTCAGAAGGGTTGGTTTTAAAATATCGGAAACTTACTTCTCTCACCCTGATAGTCTCTTTACAATTTGAGTCAAACCAAGAATTTACTTTTGGTTTGATACCTTTTAGCCTATTTGAAATACATTTTCTCATACCTAGGAGAATAATATTTGAAATCTTATCAGCACTTAAATCTACGTCACTACCGAGGACGCATAGTGACCAATCAAAGTTATTATAAAAATTGTTTAAACCTTCCCAGTTGGCTTTCTCGTAATGCCAAACGGTTCTTTTTTGGATGTTTTCTTTAACTTTTAAGATGGAGCACGAGAGATTTTCCGATATGATATAGTGGTCCATTTGAGTTCTATACCTCAGTGCGGGGGATGCATATTTAAATAAAGTTTCCCAACCAAGGCTACCATTCAAAATGTATAATACTTCGCTTCATATCCATTGAGTTTTTTCCAAGAAATCTCACACGGAACTCTCTTTATATGGGCCATCGAGAAATAAAATGGTAAACATCTTCTCTTTCCCTAAGGTTACAGAGGTCGCACAGAATTGGCAGGTCGGGTCTGTGTGGTATGAAGTTTAAAGTAATAATTCCGGCTCTTCATTTAGGTATTAAATTAATCTGCTGACTATAAATCATTCGATATTTTGAAGATTGCGCTTTCATCATACAACCTTCATACGTTGAGTGGCTCACTTCCTTCAGTAAGTTCCTAAACAAACTACTTAAATCATCCGGGCCAATATCATATTGAATACGTATTTTTTCACCGCAACTATTCCGCAGCTCCTCTCACCTTTTGACAAGGTTCCCTTTTGACACTATTATTCTTTTGAGCACATAATAATTTACTTTACCACTCAATCACAATATTTTTTTTTAATTCTTTAACAACTACTTTTTTTCGATGTTCACAATTAACGCAAAAAATCAACTATGTCCCTACACCCTTGTCGTCTATTTATACAAATTGACAAAGTTTTCGAAGTCTCCCTTTTGGTACTTTTTCCATAGTAGGGAGAATTCTGGTACATTCTTATTTCCAGCACATTCGTTAAGTTGGCTGTGGTTGGCAATGTCGACGGGTGAATTCGAAGATTCCTGCATGAATTAAGGTGGAAACACACATCCTCAGAAAATTGCCAAATTTTGTCCACATCACAATTTTATATTGAAGAGTGGGAAAATCCTTATTTTGAGTTGGAGAAGGTAAGAATAATTCGTTTTGTATATCTAAGACATTCTTTCACAACTCGATATAGCTACAATTTTATTGCTCGATGTGCAATATGCTTTAAGGTCCTACACAATCACTTCAAAACAAAATACTATTGTATATGATTATCTAAAAGCTAACTTTGATGCAATGGTTGAGTATTTGTTGTCTTTTTCGCGGCAGAATATTTTGAGAAAATGATTATAAGGCATTTACGTCGATTTTACAAAGAGCTATTGCAAAATATGTACCAGCAAAATATCTAAAACAGAATGCTAACCCTGTCTGGTTTAATAGGAGGTTAGGCAATCTCAAGAATCGAAAAAACAAAGCATATAAATTATACAAAAACAACAAACAAGATCTTAATCTTCCAAACAGCTATCTGGATTGTCAAAAAAAAATTTACAATTTGAATAAATTTTTATATCGTAACTACTTAATGAACTTAAAAGTAATAGCAAGCGCTTTTGGAATTTTATAAACACTAAACGAAAGTCCATTGGATTACCAAGCTGCATGAAGTACATTAACACAACTACAAGTGAAACATCTGTAATTTGTAATTTATTTGCAGATTACTTTCAATCAGTATATTCTTCAGAATCTGTTATAAGTCAAGAGCTTCCAGGGGTAAGTGAATGTGTGGATCTTGGGTCACTTGTTCTATGCCAAGCGGAAGTTGAATTATCCCTTTTAAGCTTGGATGTAAAAACAAGCGAAGGTCCCGATAACATTCCTCCCATACTTTTGAAAATTTGTGCAATCGCGTTAGCCCAGCCGCTAACGCTGATCTTTAATTTATCTCTTTCCAAAGGCAATTTCTTAAAATCGTGGAAAATTTCGTTTTGTCTCCAATTTTTAAATCAGGGTCTAAACACGAAATAACAAATTACAGACCAATCTGCAAGATCTCTGCTATTCCAAAACTATTTGAAAAAGTAGTTTATAATAGAATTTCATTAATTATACAAGACAAAATATCAATCTTTCGACATGGTTTTGTAGCGAGCAAATCAACATCAACAAATTTAATGATTATGACTAATGCCATTATTTCTAGTATTGAAAAAGGATATCAAACTGATATTATCCTTACCGATTTTGCTAAAGCTTTCGACAGAGTGAATCACAAAATTCTACTTCATAAGCTTTTCTTTTTTGGTATTCATTCATCTCCATTACTGTGGCTTAAATCTTATTTGACTGGAAGAGTTCAAGTTGTGAAAATTAAAAACTATAAATCAGATAATATAAATGTCCCATCTTGCTTTTTCTTCTTTTTGTCAATGATATTCCCACTATCTTTCATGATTCACTCTGTCTCCTTTTTGCAGATGATCTGAAACTTTATCGAAAGATATCCAGCGATTCAGACTGTAGCCTTCTGTTAGCCGACTTGGATAGATTGGCCACTTGGTGCAAGGTCAACTACCTTGACCTTAATATTGCTAAATGTCAAGTTTTATCCTGTCACAGGAACCATAACCCAATTATGTTTAATTACGGCATCTATAACATTAAATTAGGAAGGGTGGCGCAAAAAAAAGATTTGGGTGTTATTCTTGACGTTAATCTGTCATTTCATCCTCATATTTTTTTTTTTTTTTTTTTTTATAATTAACGCCCGCACAAGGGATTATGTGTTTCCCTTTTAATGTAGAACACACTGCGCGGGCATTACGAAGATAGGGAGGGGAGAGATAGGAGGTGCCGATTAACATTGGGTTTGAATGTTTGCAGATCAAAATGGCAAGGGAAAATCCCGCCGGGTAAACTATTCCAAATTCGTGTCGTTCGGCTAAAAAAAGAATCCCTATATTTCACGGTACGTCCGAAATTAGGCTCAAGGGTGAACTGATGAGCATTCCTTGCGAGATGAGTATTACGGGAGAAACTTTTAAGGGTAGGAATGCAACTGGCTACTTCGAGTGAACATTTTTTGAAAAAGAAACGATAAAATAAGGAAATACATGAAACATTGCGTCTGTGTTCGAGAGGGGCAATTGTTTCAGTGGCAGTTCTATTACCTATCAATCTTAACGCTCGATTTTGTATTCTATCAAGCAGGTGAAGCGATGTTTGTGAAGCACCTGCCCAGAGGTGGGAGTTATACTCGAGTTTAGGGCGTATAAACGCTTTATGAATTGTAGCCAGATCAGATGGGGAAAAATACTTCTTACACCGATACAGAAAACCTAAGCACCTAGCAGCATTCTTAGCGATCTCAAATATATGGTTGTTCCAACGGAGGTCGTCGTTGACACACATACCGAGTACTGAGAGCTTTTCGGTTTCTTCAATGTAAGTGCCATTCATGGACAATGGCATTGGGGGAATGTTTAGCTTTAACGACAGAAGACAGCATTGAGTTTTCGAAGCATTAAACTCCACACGATTTCTATTACCCCATTTGACAATGCTGTATAAATCGGAGTTTAATGAGCTTGACATACGGCACCGTTGCAATTGTACGTCCGAAGGCGAAGGACGTGAATTATCGAACGAATATGAAAAGCTGAGGGTAGAGTCGTCAGCAAAACAGTTAGGTGGATTAGAAGTAACAGACAGAAGATCATTTATAAAAATGAGGAAAAGAGTCGGAGACAGAACAGAGCCCTGGGGCACACCAGCATTTATTTTGTGGGAATCAGACTTGAATCCGTCCAATAAAACTTGTATTGAACGGTCCAGAAGATAGCTTCTAATCCAACGAACAAGAGTATCATCGATCCCAAAAGCACGCATTTTCGATAAGAGAGCTTCATGCCAAACTCTATCAAATGCCTTGGAGATATCAAGAGCAATAATCTTACTTTCACCAAAGCGATGTAAAGATTTGTTCCACTGTTCGGTGAGATATGCCATCAGATCACCAGTGGAATGGTTGCTGCGGAAGCCATACTGACGGTCATGGAGAAGCTTACGATCTTCGAGATATTCCTTAAGCTGACGGTTAATCAGTGTTTCCATGACCTTAGAAAGATGGGATGTCAGTGCTATGGGTCGGTAGGAGGAGGGGGAAGATGGGTCACCTTTCTTAGGGACAGGCTGGACAAATGCTGTTTTCCATCTTCTAGGAAAGATTCCAGAAGAGTAGGAGCGATGGAAAAGCTTACGCAGTGGCTTTGCCAGTGTAGAAGAACACCTCTTCAGAAGAATCGGGGGTATACCATCCGGGCCAGCGGATTTGTGTATATCGAGATCTTTGAGAACTCTTGCTACTGTACGAGTGCGGAAAAAAATCTGTCCCATGGAAAAATTTAAATTCTCAAGTACAGGAGGGGCAACGTTGCTATGCGGCAGCGTGGAGCTGGCAGCGAAATGGGCGGCGAGCAAGTTTGCCTTCTCTGAAGAGTAAACAATTGGTTTGTTATTGTCGATGAGCGTTGGAACCGAAGATGTCGAGGAGTTTTTTATATTTTTTACAAATGACCAAAAATTTTTACTGCCTTTGGGACACTGCAGAATTTTTTGCCGTAATTTTTGGTCATGCAAAAATTTGGTTCTTTCTATAACGGTTTTCCTCTGTAGGGTTGGCTTTGTAAGATCGGAAACTTACTTCTTTGAGCCTGATAGCTTCTTTACACTCAGAATTAAACCAAGACTTTTCTTTAGGTTTGATGCTTTTTACTCTGTTAGGAATAAAAGCACGCATCCCTAGAAGAATCACATTTGTGATCATTTCAGCACTGGCATCAATGTCACTATCGAGGAAGCATAGTGACCAGTTAAAGTTTCGGAAAAACATATTCAGGCCGTCCCAGTTGGCTTTCTCGTATTGCCAAACGGTCCTGGTGGGAAGTTTTTCTTTAACTGGATGGGTGGGGGATGAGAAATTAGCTGAAATGATACAATGGTCTGAAGAGCCAAATGGAGAAGTTACACTAATAGTATATTTATCAGGGTGAGAAGTAAGAAACAAGTCAAGAGTATGGGCGGCTTGCCCAGCAACATCCGGTATACGCGTTGGCACATCGATCAGTTGGGTAAGGTGATGTAACCCGGCAAAGAGCTCGACATACCTTCCTTCGGGTGTTGTCTGAACAGAATAGCGGAGCCAGTTGCAATTGTGTACATTGAAATCGCCCGCAATAACGATTTCAGTGCGAGGACAAAGGGAAACAATTTTCGAGATGGAATCAGACAGTGCATCAAACTCGTTACAAGTCGAATTACTGTCAAGACTTGGACTCCTGTAAATCTTGATTATATGATCAACAAAGCTAATCAGATGCTGGGTTTTCTTAAAAGAAACACCAGAGAGTTTAATGATTCCTACACCCTTATAACATTGTATAATTCATTGGTAAGATCCGTGCTAGAGTATTGTTGTACAGTTTGGAATCCATATTATTCAAATTCGTCAAAAAGAATAGAAAATGTTCAAAGAAATTTTACGAGATATGCTTTCTTGAAATTGAGATGGAGAATCCCTAGACCTTCCTATGAAACTAGGTGCTTATTATTTGGTATGAAATCACTGGAAACTCGCCGGAAATATTTCTCAGTAATGTTAGTCCGGGATATAATAACTAGGCACATTACATACCCTCCGTTTATTGATTTATTCTATGAAAGTAAGGCACCCTCGAGAATTACACGCCATCGATTTGTTATATACGTATGAACATTTTCATCACAGAAATTATGGGCGCAATGAGCCCATTTCCCGTTGCATCAGAGAAGCTAATGCAGTATGCTCTATAATTGATTTCAATACGAATTGTACGATGCTTTTAAATCTTATTTTCCTAACCTTATTTAATTTTAGTAAAAGCTATTTAAAATATGTAACGCATTTATTTATTTTCTTATTGAACAGTTGCGTATAAATTTGTACAAAAATGTACATATACCTATTTAATAAGTCTGTAAGAGATTATGACTCTCTAATTGATGAAAAAATAAAGTAAAGTAAAACTTGTCAGCGAAAGCTTATAACTACAAGCTGAACAGACTGGGAAGTAACAAACAAATTAACAATATACTGGTTACCAGGACACGTAGGAATAAAAGGAAATGAACAGGCTAATGAACCAGGAAAAATAGGAGCGAGATCACCTCTCAGGGGACCAGAACCTTTTTGTGAGTAAACTAAAAAAGAGGGAGGAACAAAACGGTGCAAGATAATTGAATGACCTCCCGAAATTGCATCAAGCGAAGCTCTTACATGGTACATTTAACAAGAAAAGGTACGCATATTTGATCAATTTGAGCAAAAACAATGTAAGAATTCTAACGGTCTAAGGAAACATTCAAAATACTAGGTGTTAAGAGGGAAAACCAATGCAGATTCTGTAAAGAACAGGAGGAACCTCCAGGAGACTGCGAAGCTCTCTCATACATCAAAGAAAGAAATGCCTAAGGATCATATTACATAGAAGAAAAGGAGTTAAACTTTCTTAATGTAGCCCAGGTCCATAGCTTCATTAAGGAAATCAAACTGGACGAAGTATTATAAATAAGGACTAACACTTATTTAAGCAGGGGGCACAATGGATCCCCAACTTCATTCATTCTTTCATTCATACCTATAATGAAGAAAATAAAGTAAAAACATTCAAAAGCCCAGACAATTTTAATTACTGTGTGGGCTTTGAGTTGCAAATGAGATGACACAAGTGTTTTTGGTACTCAAAGACTAATATTTTCTTGGTTAAAGCAATGTAGGCTGTTGTTTGTAAGTAAAGTCAATATAGACAAGCCCATTGACGTGAATTAAAAGGCGTTTTACTATCAGTTTGCTTAACACTGATTTATAAATTGTAAATTAGAACATTTGTCAAAACGTTTGTTCAGATTATTAATCATGATCATAAAAAGGTAGATTTTCAATCACAAAAGGTGTTTAGTATTCTGTAAAATATTTTTGTAAAATAATTGACAACTCAAGAAAAACTTACATATTAAGAAGTATAATTTATTAATGTAGTGACGCTGCGATCGTTTATTAACGGGTGATCCAACTAGAACTAGAAACTTTTTTTTAAATTAAATGGGAAGGGTTTTTTCGAATGGTTATAAGGATTTCACGATTCAATTGAAGTTGTTTGCTTTCATCAATTTTAACGGAAATTCTCTAGTTGCATCATTAATCGTAAATTCTACATCACCGAAAAAAATGTGAGCTGAACTCCTACTTCTGTCCAAAAGTTACCGAAGCAATAACTACGATTCTTTTGCCGATGATACAAGATTTGCTGAGTAAATTCTGATATCATAATTTCGGCCATTTTCCCACGAAAAAATAGTCTAACCTGACAAAAATAAAAATAAAAAAAAAAACATTGAACAAAATAATTGTGCTTCCACAAAATGTTTTTAAGCAAAATCTCATAATTATTCTTGCCACGTTGCATTATCTTCCTTTTAGCAAAAATTCTTCGGTGGCCTTTAGACGGCTATTACATCGAATCGATTGGGGCCGCATAGTGACCAGGTAGTGGATAGAAACCCAGCATTATACCAGCCGTTCTCCTATCACACTTAAAACAAAACGATACCCTGACTTTATCAGCGACCAGCAACCCCTCTTCCTATGGCTTCCATTTAGGAAAAAAGGCGTCTCTTGCATACTTCCATCGGGCAACTACTTGTCTAGAATAAATTATATCAAGATTGATTTTTTTTTAAATACAACATAGGTGGATATGAGACGCAGTGTCGACATCATCTTAAGAAATATGCGATATGTGACTTGATAGGTAAAAGATAGTTATTTTCAAAAAAAAAAAAAAATCAATCTCAGGGTTATTGGATTTATGGATTCTTAAAAGCGTTCTTCTTGTTTGACAATAATGATTTAAAAAAAGTATCTGAGGAATAAGTTAGGCAATTGCAATAAAATACATAAGTATCTTCAAATGGCTTAAAAGAAATTCATAATTTCAAGTGTTTCTAAATTTGATTCACACGGTTTGATGTAAGGTTGAGTAGTGGTTGTACTATGTTGCATGTATTATACCGATGCGATATATCGATTGATGCACTTGACTTCAGACTCCCAGACAAATAATTTTGGTTAAAAAACCTTTTGCATCTGTTAAATAAGATGTATTTTATAATTATCGATATGAATCCGAGCGACAGGCAAATGGATAAAGGTATTCACGACAGTACTCAACATTTTCAGGTCGAAATGTTTATAGGTTAGTATTACTACACTTGAACTTGTATTAAGGTTGTACTGTAGGAAATCGTTTTGGCTGTAATTACAGTCATCATCATAACATCTTCTGCTATTACGGTCACCGATGTGTCTTGGAGTTTTTTTTTCAGGAATCCACATCTATCAGTCTTTCGTTTTCCAAGAATCCAAGAATCCAAGGATCTTCGCTTGTTTGGTCAGAATCAAGATGTGTAGTAGTAAAAACCAAAGTCTCTGGAACTACAGAACGCGCACTTCCGAAGAAGTTGACAATCGGAGGATACTTAACTGTGTTGAGCTCTCTGGAGCGGATGTCTTCCAATATTTTTTTAGCTGCCTCCACAATCCACAATTCGATGTCTTTCTTCCTCTCTGTTTTTTTTTTTCATTTTGGTGGAGTACCCAGTTAACGTAAAGAATTTTTCAGAAAACTTCTTTAGACACTGACATAGACTCCCCTTGATTATAAAAAATAATTATTTGGTACTAATTTTTCGTCTGAAATAGATTTTTCACAGTTTTGCTATATGGTCGACAATCTTCCTCAATCAGCTGTTGTTTGGAAAATTGGCATTCATCTTTGTTGTCATCGGTGTGTAAAAATATTACCAGTGTTTGGCCTCTTGGTGATTAGCGGAATCCTCTTTTCTGCGCTGACTTATGTGGATGGTAAAAACTGGGAAAGCACGTTTAGCGATGCTCGTGCATTGTCGGTGACTTCTTCTCCCACTCGTATCGAATTATCATCGCCTTTTCGATTATTTTATTAGCAATTTTGGGTAGTCACTTTGACCGAAGCATTGCATTTTTCCAACGGCCACTTTGTATGTTTCTTCTTTCTTCTTCTTCCTCTCCTTTTTTTCATTCCAGTCGACTTTCTGATCTCAACTTGCATCATAAATCTAACACTTTACTGCTTCACACTAGTGATCCACCTGTGGGATTCGCCGGTTTGACCTCAGAAAACGTCAGGAAATCTCCCGGTTGTTAATTGTTTCATGTCTAAAACCAATAAAATGCTGGTATTTTTGCACTTGCACCAGGAAGAGGCCTGTGTTGGAATGTTGTATAGCCTTTTTGACATGGTTTTCATCTTCATCTCAGCTGCTGTTAATTTACTTTCATACGTTTTGCACATTGTCCACCATTGTGAACCGTATATAAATATAAGTGCTGGACGCACAGATGCAGAAATGAGCCTGCTAAGGGGGCAGGAGATAGCAGAGTTTTCCCACCACTTCATCCACCCTTCGCTTACACGATGATTGATGTCGTCACCACAAGTTGCTATGTTTCATCATAGATCCCAGATATTTAAACTTTTGGCATTTGGGGACCACTGTTCCATTCAAATAAAGGCCTGAGGGGCTCAGAAAACGGACAGCATAAATATTTAATTTTTTTTGGACTAATACAGTACTCGTTGCAGGGATGTAGGATTGCAAGCAACGAATAACTGATGCTCTTTTGGGTCCGTCATTTTATCTTCAAGCAGATATGCAAGGACCGTAATAAGAATCAATGGGCTGATCATGTTTCCCAGGTGTACTCCTTCTTTGATTGATAATTTTTTGGTGATATCGGCAGAGCATCTAAATTTTGTTTTTGCTTCCTCGTACATGTCCATAATTATCTGCACGTAGGTTTCCGAAACTCCTAGTGTTCTAAGAGCCACCCAAATAAGATCCTATGGTTGTCTATCGAATACTTTTTCAAAATCAAATGGCAAAATGAGCAAATCCCTTAAGGAATCACGATGTGTTTCCATTATGATCCTTATACTTTGGATCGCATCTGTAGTTGATATACTCGCGACAAAACCGCACTGGTCATCGGATAGCCTCATTATATTTCGAAGTCGACCATCCAATACCCGCTCCACGATCATGTGTGACATCAACTTAATGAACGGTAATTATCACAGTTTTGCGTATATTGGGATAAGGCAACTTTCACTACATTGATAAGGCATTTCATCACCTCTAAGAAGTTTTGAGACTAGAATCACGAGCCAATTAGAACCGTTGTCTCCCATCTCTTTCCAAAACTTAGATAGAGATGTCGGGTACTTAATCGAAGTTAGGTGCAGCTATTAGAATGGAAAGTATAGCCGGGGAAAAATGCTCATGTTATGCTGATGTTAACCGCGATACTGTGGTTTTTTCAACCAAAATCGATCTCAAGAACCAGGCGAACATGAGAAAGAACAGGCGCAAACTCCCAAAATAATTCCACTCAAATTCAAAAAGGCGGAGTTTTGTTAAAGTATAAAGTAGATGCGTAGATATTGATGTGTGTGTGTGTGTGGATTTAACGAGAGGGTTTGTGGGTGTGAGTTAACCGACTGTATGTTGGTGTTGCTGCCATCAATGTTTTCTTATGATGTTGCCACGTAAAGTTATCGTCCGTAACCCGACTTTAGAGACAACCAACTCTTTTTTTTTGTTTATAATGCATTGGAATAATCATTATTTATTAATTGAACATTCAAAAAGGTCGTTAAGGAATAAGAAATTGTATAATTAAATAAATAACAAAAAAAAATCGTAAATTGCCGTAGAATAAATCGGTCCACCATCATTTGCCTTTGCTGTACATCCCTGCTTGATCTCAAAATTGCTGTGCTCTTCGACGAATGTTTTGGTTGTTAAATGTAATTTATCGTCGTTGACTTCTGTTTTAATTTTGTTCATAGATCTTGAATTTAGAATCGAATTTAGGATGAATAAGGCCAAAAAGTTAGTATTTCACAGATCATAAAAAGATCCCCTCCCCTGATTCTGCTTCTTAGATATGCATGTGTGTAGATGTTGCAATATAACTTAATTTGTTTTGATCAAGTGTCTTTTCGGAATAAATCAAGTACTTTAAACAAAAATCGATTGAATAATTAATTGCTATTTTTAAAAACGATTATTTTTTTTATTAATCTTCGATTTGTCTATAAGTAGCGTCGACCAAACTTTCATGCTAATGCCATAATTTTCTATTAACAGCCCAAAAGAGATCAGATATAATATGTCAATCAAAAAGTTGCACTTGTTTGTCTGTCATGTACACATAAATCATTTCACAAAGTTGCTCCAAGTTGTTTGCAACCAAAAGTAATAAACAACCTCCGAGACATGTGGAAACTGCGATTGATATGTTGCTATAAGATTTCCCAGGTTCCCACACAAGTTGGCGTTGAGCAAATAGAAGTATTTGAATCAAAGCTTTTAAAGTGTTTGTATCAGTGGGTTTTTTGTCGGTAAAATTAGTTACATATAAAATTAATTAATTGATGCATTGACTCAGATCAAAATCACACCAGACCAAAGAAGGAAATAAACAAGAGCCACTATAAATGTATTCATTGTTTTCTGCCTACAATCGATTGATAAATATTAAAATTGATCCAAGAATTATTACAACTTAAATGCTCTTTAAGAATAAAGATTTTGAACGTAAACTAAACAAAAAAAAACTTCCATTCAAAAAAGGCCTGGTAGAAGAATATTGTCTGTAAAATAGAGAGGTAAGTCCACACTAACGCGGAAGTTCTAATAATTCAGTCGCTGGTGTATAATTGCAGGAGCGGTAAAGGCCTAAAATTAACAGTCAAAGTCAACATCAAAATGGGGCTGGAAATATTGTAGTAGACACGCAGGTGATGTAAACCATCTGGAGAGACTACTTCAACCAGTTATTGAA
Source organism: Platycheirus rosarum (assembly GCA_963971375.1). NCBI lineage: Eukaryota > Metazoa > Arthropoda > Insecta > Diptera > Syrphidae > Platycheirus > Platycheirus rosarum. The sequence goes on along the minus strand of OZ020509.1, from coordinate 116,067,981 downwards.
TGGCAATGACGGCTTATATGTACATATATACCGCCAATGAACTCTCTCGACCTGAATCAGTCAATCTCGCAATCTAGATGAAAATCAAGAACAAAATGTGATCCAAGTAGCCATTGCCAGGCTAAAAACGAATGAAACAGCTGGCGCCTATGGGATACAAGCAGAAAATCTAAGAGACAATGAAGATGACTTGGCCCAATGAATATACCCGCTTAGCAGAATATAGTCGGAGAAAGTATGCCCGATGATTCCATAAAAAACGAGATCGACTCCTTTACTGCAAGCTGCAACTGTAGAGAAATGTAGGCTTTTAAATCCTACCTGCATTTTATGTGAAGTTCGTTTGCTAGAGATGACAGTTTTATATTTAACTAGCGGTACCCGGCGCGTTACTACGCCCTAGAAAAAACACGTTTTAATGTGAAATGCGAAAATAATGCTAGTGGGACCAAAAATTCAATGGAACAAAACTATATTGACCGTGTAAATTTCATTAAAATCCGTTAGGCGGTTACATACTCGACATACATACACACATACATACATCTGATGTTCGCCTGGTGCGCAGAAAACGTTTACGATCGATTTCGGTGTAAGCTGTCATCGAGTTATAAGACGTTATCACGTCAAAATGTAGAAAAGAAGACAATCTTGCAAACCCCACCATCGCCAAGCGAAATGGGCCAAATTCCCTGCTCATCTCGAAGATGAAACTCCAAATAATCTTCGCATCATTAAAGAAAAAGAAGTCAGCAGGAGTCGATGGTATACCCAATGTTGTACTACGACATATCCCTGAGCAAGCAATAGACATATACACAACACTGTTCAACAACGCTCTGAATAATGCATATTATCCAGTGAGTTGGAAGACAGCAGTTGTACATCCTCTCCCGAAAAAGGGAAAGGACAATTCCAATCCGGAAAATCTCCGGTCGATAAGTCTACTTCCAAGTATCAGTAAGGTATTCGAAAAGGTTATCAATAGAGCTCTGTCCAAGAGGGCCGAGGTCAAAAATATAATTCCAGACACCCAGTTCGCCTTTAAGGCGGGACATGACACAATTCATGCAGCGTCTAGGTTAGTATCTGCTGTTCAATGGAACAATGCTAAAAATCAATGCACGGGTGCCTGTCTGGTTAATTTGGAGAAGGCTTTTGACATCGTATGGTTAAAAGGTCTTTATCTGAAGCATGGATATCAACTGGCAAGTGAAGATGTAGTAAAGCACCCTGGTATCTGGTTGGATCAGTATCTATATTTCAATCGCCATGTTGAAGCTGCTCTGGCTAGGGCTAGAGGAGCTTCTGTCCTGACAAGACGGTTGTTTTATAGGATAGATAACTTTTTAATTAAACTCATTCGCGGACATAGGCATTAGACAAGGGCGATGACCTACGTTCGAGTGGTTTTATCCCACCGCTTTCCTATACCGACATATAAGTAGATAAAATAAATTTAAGTTATTTTTAGGCAGAAAGGCAATTAAAATTAAGTTACAGATTAATTAGCCCAGTAAGTTAATTAAGTTGATAGTCTTAGCTAGTTTTAAAATTTTTGTCTAGCATTTAAGTAGTTATAAGTAAAATGAAATAAAAAAATCACATAAAAAAACCATAGTGATGTCATAATTCTCAAATGCCACGTTTGATTGTTATAACAATTTCCCTCATATTCACAAACTAATTCGCCTTCACGATAGGTAAAAATCAAATTAAAATCACCTGATCTCCTATCACAACCGAACACTAAAATTCTGACTTAACTGACTTTAGCTTCCATTTGAAGAAGAGGCGTCCCTTGCATATTTGCAATCGACCAAATACTTGCCTGGAATAAATTATAACTAAAAGATTAAATAACTTCTTGAATCGAATAGATAGAAAGTGGTTACTAGTTAGAGAGCCTACCCCATCATAACTCACCATTTAGAAAATTATCAACGACTTCATAGATATGTCAAAAAGGAAAGAAAAAACCTCATGGATACCAGATGCAATGCCATATCACACTGACCGGATGATTAAAATGCGCGCGCAAACGACACTAATTTATACATATACATATATAAGTATCTATAAGGAGGATAAAGAAAAGAATGCCATTTGCAATTTACTGTGCAAGTCCAAGTAGCTATGTCCGATTGGCTCCCATTCAAAATACCGCGGCTTTTATTTTTTTCTTACATTTTTTTACATTTTTTAGGTTTTTAATTGCCTTGACTTGCTTATGGTTTCAGTTCGGTTTGGAGTATTTAAATCGTTGGTACCTGCGCCACGCCGCCGTCAATTGGTGTACTTGAGACTCTCCCAGACGAGGCCGAGAGGCACTTTGTATATCTGCCATAGATAAGGGTTCCCTTGATCCACTCTGTAGATACATGGACATAAATTGACTATTCCGAGGCTATATCGATAGTTAAAATGTTTTTATGTCGCACTTACTTTGGCGGCAATCTTTGGCATTCTACAAGTGCATAATGCACTTCTATTTCAAGACAAGGTTATGGGAAATTAATTGTGTAGGTTAAATCATTTCAATTTAAAGCTATAATCGGGGTTATCGCTGGTAATTTGTAAGAATTTAGAATGTTCTTTATTGTAAAACAAAATAACTTTCTAATAATATGAAAATCGTATAAACGCAGTTTTTAAGTGTTTTTTTAAGAGTGCCAGGATTAACACATTCAAAGCGTATCGCTGCGTTGACACTCAACAGAATTTCAAAAACTACATTTTTGTACCTGACCGGTTGGTTACCCCGACACTGCATGACCCACTAGTTGGATGACAAGATTCTGAATAATAATCCAAGGTTCGAGAAGTCGATAACGCGATTCTTAAAGTTCTTAGCTAGCTATTTTCTGTCCAGCAAAAATAGGCAGTACAGGAAGATAGGGATGTTTGTCTCTCATTCGCACTCTTTTGTTTTTCGTAAGAGCTTTGCGTAAGTATCTTTTTCCATACCACCAAGATGTAAGATAAAAAGCGCATTTTTGAAGGGTATCCCCCGTAGGCCTAATCGCTTTTAAATAAAAAAAACTAACAAAAACAAAAATTGTATTCATTAAGATTATTAAAAACAGTATAAGAAAAACCAATTTGAATTCATATTTTAAATATTTTACATATAAACTAAATAAGAAAATAAATATAATTCAATAACAATAATAACCCATACCAATATTTTATTAGTAATTTAGTTACTGCTGCTGCTGCTGCTACTCTCTACATTCGGATTTATAACCACACTCTCTACAGCACCTTCCGAAAAAAAGTCCATTTCCCATATTTTTGGCTCAACCACCTGCTCGACGTGTTGGACACACCGACGACATTTTTCAGCGTCAACGCTGTTGATTGCCGTTATAAAAGAGTTTTTATATCTGCCATCTTAAAGGATTTATTGTGGCTTGCCCCAAATCCTTTCAATTGAGCCCAAAACAATTCTATTGGGTTAAGCTCGCAGTGATAAGGAGGCAAGCGAAGCACTTTGTGTCCAGAAGCTTGGGCAATGCCGTCAATGACGTAGGTTTCGTACTGGGTTTTATGACGCCTTACGATGCTCAACAAGTCAGCTTTAACCATATCATCCTCGAAAGAAATATTGTTTGACCGAAGCCAAATCCAAATCTTTTTGTTGCAGTCGATGGAGCTTTGTTCTACTATCGTGAATAATATGATGCGTTATCCAAAAGAAACATAGGAGTCCGTCATCTACGAAACCTGTTGAGCTTCCTATGTGCGTTATTATAAGCTTCTTACCTTTTCCCGATGGTGCACGCAGCCTTGTTGACAATCCCCCGTTGAACGCTTGCCGTGGGCTTAATATGGCTGGGTCCATTGCAAAAATTTTATAGAATCCGAAAACCTACGTAAATAAAAAAGAAAAAAAAGCTGAACGACTTTTCCGAATCAATATGATCACTTAATGCACTTGCAAACTTCGAGAAAATAACTTATTTCTATAAAAATACCAAAAGCCAACAAAATTTAACTGCATTTTAACGATTTAATAACAATTAGTACTATAAACACACAAACACGACAACACCTACCCTCTCACACTACTAAATTTGTTTTCAAAAGCTCCAAAACCGAAAGCGCAAAGTTCCCAACATGATACAAAGCAATGAATAAGCTATATAGTACTGTTTTCAATGGAAAAGGTAACTCTGTTGGTGGTATAGTACTTTTTCAATTTACACAGCGAGGGTAGGTAGAATGTGTGAGCGGTCAGCATTCATTATTCTATCAAGATCAACGGTGATGGAGATCGGTGATGGTAGGGTGCTCGATTTTTTTTTTTTTTTTTTTTTGAGACTCATGTTCGTTAGTCAATAGCTTTCTCTCTTTTTCAGTAAAAGTTTGTGCCCAATTCAGTGTCGTGATAATATAGACTGGCGCCACTGTTTTGCAAAAAGCTCGCCCATAAGCCCTGTACTGTCAATTTTTGTTGGACAGAGTATGGCTCTGTGTTTAGAAAGAAAGAGATTTTCTTTGGTAAAATATTGAAGTCGGAGGACTTATATTCAAGTAGTTTTTTTGGGGCGCTTCATAGAGTGGTGCTCCTGGGCCTGGTTCAGTACGGCCCCCGAGCCGGCTAAATTTCTGGCCTGCCGTCTCCAATCTCTCTAAGTGTTCGTAAGCCTTCCTCTAGCTTTTCGCTCCATATAAAATGAGGTCTTGGCTTCTGACTATCCCTCGGGTATGGCATCGAAGACTTTGCGCGATGAAACGTCGATGTCCATCTGCTCTACATGGCCAATCCATCTTAGCTGCTGGCAACGGATTTATTTGGCTCGGCATTAATCTTTAACTGGATCGCTTCGGTTACTGTCAGTTTAGTTCTTTCTATCACGTTAGTCTTTAATGTAATCCGTTTGTTAAAGATAGTGCCTGATTTGCCAGCTTGGGTGTTCCGTACTATCTTCTCAAGCATATAATGTCCTAACTCTATGGTTTTATCGACATTCTCAGTAATATTCCCACCAATTTTGACGAAACACCGAGTCTTTGTTAAATTCTTGAGTTTTCGTCAGGATCTGGTGTAATGTCAAGATTTGGTCTAGCGCAGATTTATAATTACGTCCTAAAATGGTTAAATAAAATGCTGGACAGGATCTTGGATTCTTAAGAATTTGTTGTTGTAACATTTACTGAAATTATAAATTGAGCATTATTACACTACTTACATAGTAAACGGCATAAGGTCTTGTCGCCCAAGAGCATCAGTCTCAAAACAAGGAATGTATTAACGCCCAAAAACTATCACATGACCCAAAACATCCTGGCATAATTCGTCATCGAAGACCCAAATGGATTGTCAAATCGCTTAAAAAATTAAAATATCCCTTATGACACCGAGTGGGTTTTAGGCCAGTGACCTGATCTGGTCATCTCCAGTGTCTAAAATTTCCACTTTTAGCCTATGAGCACCACTTGTTTTGTTCGTTGACAATTACGACTTTTATTTAATTTTGGTCGGATTGGTACATAGTTCTTGGTTGTCAACCAGGTTGACTGGTCCAGGCCGAAAATTTGATATTCCCGTCTTAGTCAATCACCGACTATCTTATCTTTCTAGGTCCCAGAACGCTAGGTGAAACCTAATGTTGACTGTTTCAGTTTTCTGTATAGAAGTTTCAAACCTCCTTCCTGGTTCACGTTGCTGGTTGTTTATTTCTATCTCCTGAGTAAGCGTTTCTCATCTTTCCTTCCCTCAATGCAGAGAGAAGATGCTCTAACTATATTTCTTAGCCACTACCTACATGCATCCGTCTTGGCTTTGTTTGTCTGAGCACATTCGGAGTCGAACCAAAGGTTTCTCAGAGGTGGTTGTGTGAAGCCCAACTTCTCTGATTCTGCGTTTCTTGTGGCTTCCATGGATATATGTACATGATGCTTGGCACCAACAAGATAGTGATCTTCGCGTCGATGCTTCTCGAATCGTACGTACGTTCATAATAATTAGAGGAACTTCTTCCGTCAATCGGAATTTGTTGCAGGCTGAACCATCTGGTGACTTCTATGATGTGCCCTTGTGGATTTCAAACCAAGAGAATCACTTGATGGAATTTGGGCTTTATGGATCGTGGAAATTCGTTTGCTGACTTCGCAATAGCCTAAGATCCTTTTTAGATGCCTTCCTGTTACAGCGTAACCGCAAGGTGGCATTTCCCATAAGAAAAAAAATCGCAACTGTCACATATTCTCCAGTTCGTTCGATTCCATCGCATCTCTTGGAAAACAGTTCTAGCAAGGTTCTTGGCTAGGTGTTAATCAAATGCGGCCTCTTTAATTGTCGCACTTTCTACGTCCAAACACGTAAATCATTTCCGTAATTAAAAATTAAAAAAAAATCAATTTATTAATTGATATATTGTAATGAAAGTTAAAATATAATCTATGTATACAACTAATTAACAACAACCTTTGTACCTATATAACAGTCGGAGAACTATTTTGTTCTATGTACGTAATTCGCTTTATTTTAACTGCTTCTGTAGCTTATCTAGAAATACGAAAGTCATGAATGATACGATTATAATATTTCAACACGTGGGTATGCCCACTTAAATAATATTCAACTAAACAAGTACGTTTATTAATGATCCCCAAACAGGGTCAAAGTACTTTAGGCTTACTTTGGCTGCAAAACGTAATGCAAGCTTCACAATCGTCATCACGTAGATGTTATGACCATATCTTTATGGTTATAGCGTAATCACCAACTTTCGCTATACCGACCATTTAATAAAAAAAATAATAAACGCATGAAACCCATTTATGGTGACCCAAGGGCTATATCTGCCGTGATAGAGGCACTTCTGGGTAACAATTGGCGCTGTCTTAATAAATCCTATTCAAACTATCTGTGTACGTAATACAACTTTCAAACAAATCCGGAAGTAGAGAATTTTGAAATTCTGCCTTGTCACCAAAAACATATCCACAATTGCTTATCTAACAACTACCACACCATCTAACAAGGGACACAGGTAGCTGCATTCGTGTCATTCTTCCATCAGATAAATCCCGTGTTCCAGTTTCATCTGGGCGATGTGATTCTGAATTCTAGGCTGGGGATTTCAGATTTCCTGTGAGAAAATCCGATAGTAATCTCTTGTTCTGATAATCACTACAACGCCGATTGCATTCTGAGGACGTGTTTGTTATTTTAAGGACAATCTGGATGATTTTATTTGTATCTATCCTACGCACAGCGTCTTCCGACAACTCTTATGGTGTGAATTTTACCTGCATGTGGTGCGGAATAAGATATTTTATAATGCTTGGGTAAGATACAAATCTGCACGAAGTATCTATGAATCTACCTACAATAAGTTGTTCCTGTCATTGATATTTACTGTTAGATGACAAGTAGTGTGGAGTGTGGGTGCGATAATTATGAAATAATTCTCATTGCGACGCGTGAATGTGGTTGTACAGAATTAATTTATTTTTATGTAGATTTTTTTAAATATAAAATTGGATAAAAATCCAATGAGCGGTTACCGAAAAGTCAAAAAAATTAAAAACAACCGTTACATCCAAAAGTACCGTTGATATAGTTTTCAGGTAAATTTTGTTTGATAAAATGATAACCAATACCTAACAATATTTAAAAAAAATCATCAAATTCGTTTGAGCCGTTTTCCAAAGAATAAGATTCCCAATGCATGCTTGACCCTGACGTAAGGAAATTTTCCCATCCCTATACCTTGTCTAAAGTCTTCAAGAAGATCATTGAGAAGGAAAATTTAAGACACTTCTCAAACCTCATTTTTTTATTTGAAATACAATGATGCTTAAGAACAAACCATAACTGTTCCAGTGCTATGACTAATCTTCTCGAAGTTACCGAGTTGATTATGACAAGGGTTATTATTAATTTTATAAACTCTCGTTCGATCGGTCCGCTAGAAATATTAATATTATCCTTAACTTAGTATATACCTTAACTCGTCACATTTATTTCGTATTCATATTGTTAAACCCTGAAATTTGTTACCGTCCAATAATATAATCTTTTGGTAACTCCAACAATTTTAAAAGATAAATATGGTCAAAAGTTCTTGTCTATTCTATTTTATTTTATTTTATTTTATTTTATTTTATTTTATTTTGATTTATTTTATTTATATTTATTTTATTTATATATATATCATTTTATTTTATTTTATTTTGTTCTGTTTTGTTATTTTGTTTTAATTTTATTTAATTTAATTTTATTATATTAAATATTATTTATTTTATTTTATTTTATTAAATTAAATTTTATTTTGTTTTATTTTATTTTATTACATTTTACTTTATTTTATTTTATTTTATTTAAATTAATTTAATTCTATTTTTTTATATTTGATTTAATTTAATTTAATTTAATTTAATTTTATTTAATTTAATTTTATTTTGTTTTATTTAATTTTATTTTAATTTATTTTATTTTATATTATTTTATTTTATATATTATATATAATATTTTATTTTATTTTATATTATTTCCTTTCAATTTGTTTTATTTTATTTTATTAAATTTTAATTAATTTTATTTAATTATATTTAATTTTATTATATTTTACTTTATTTTATTTAACTTTAATTTATTTAATTTTATTTTATTATATTTAATTTAATTAAATTTTATTTTATTTAATTTTATTTTATTATATTTTACTTATTTTATATTATTTAAATTAATTCTATTTTATTTTATTTTATTTTATTTTATTTAATTTTATTTTGTTTAATTTAATTTAATTTTATTTTATTTTATTATATTTTACTTCATTATATTTTATTTTATTTTAATTTATTTTATTTTATATTATTTTATTTTATTTATTTTAATTTAATTTAATTTTATTATTTCATTTTATTTTATTTAATTTAGTTTTATTATATTTTACTTTATTTTATTTAATTTATTTTATTTTATTTTATTTCATTTTGTTTTATTTAATTTTATTTTATTTTAATTTGTTTTATTTTATTTTATTCTTTTATTTATTTTATTTTATTATATTTCATTTTATGTTTTTTATTTAGTTTGAAAACAAATTGCACAAATTAACTCCTGATTGGAAATTGGATTCCTCTTCTTATTCTTCTTATTCAGGTTCAAAAACATACCTGCCCATTTTGCCCATGTATCTCGTATAATAATAAAGTATATTTATTTTTTTTACTACAATAGGGTCTGCCTAAAACAAGGACTTGTCGAAAACATATTTTTGACTGACACTGGACTATGTTGTTAGCTGTTGGCTGTTCCTATCCTAGATGGTGTCAACCCTGGTAATGCAATCGCTCGTAAAGCTACGATGATTCGATAAGAACTTCGGGTGCTTCTTGATAACATTTTCAAAGCACGTTTTCAATTATCTAACCGAAGACCCAACACAATCCACATCATTGTAAATTATTATTCTTTTTATTTATTGTTTATGCGTTCATCATGATTTTCGTGTCAAATAATTGGATCAAATAGCTTTTGTATGTCAAAACTATGAAAGGCACCTGAATTATTGGTCTATTCTTATTAGATCTTTGGTTCACTGAAGCCACACAGCAGATCATCATGACTTGGCGGAACCCTGGCCATGTCGGTATCACTTACAGAAATCTTACATCGTTAATAGCATCGGAATCACTTCTATTGTTATGTTTGAAGCAACACTTTAATCGTGAGGTTCAATTGGGAACTTGTTTTGAAGGCATTTAAATGACTGGAGTTTTTGTGTCATATTCATGGTGTCGTGACTGATGTTGTTTTAATAAACAACTTTTTTAAAGTTTTTATTCATTATTTTGTATGCAAAAAAAAAACAATTGAAGTATGTTATGATTTTTGTTGCCATAGATTCAATACAATTCTTGATTCTCCAGAATCGTTCCTCCCTCGCAAAAGGGGCCAACAATTCTCCGTCTTGGAATCATATATGAGTACTGGTCTTGAAATGTTTAGTAGATTTTCCTGGGTTTTGTAACCGCTTGCATATTTCTTCCTCCCTAATGTTATCGGCTGATGCTACTTTTGACCCGGGGTAGATAAACGTTTGCTCTACTTCAAATTCATGCTCCACTACTCTGATTTTTGGACGAATACTTCTCGCAGAGGAAGCTATCATTTAATAAATTTCCCTTCATTATAATGCAGCCCAAAGTTGTAAGCCGCCTGTGTACGAATTTGTCTACGTAAGCCAATAAATGGCTGGATTTGGTAACGAAAGTCCCTCTTGTTGACTTGCCAAAGTCACGGATTGCTTTCTCCAAAGCCAGGCTGTGAATGATTTAAGTCATAAAGGAATTGATATGAGCCCTCTTCTGCATCAAATTGATGTGTTATACTGAGTTATCACTCGTAAGGATGAAAACCAAAAGGGGCAGTTTAGGTCTACCTAGCTTTTGAATGTATTCTGTATTTTTCTTTGAGATGTTTGGCCAAAAACTTCTTGAGTTTTAACCTTTTCTCGTTTGCAACTTTGTGGAAATTCTCGTGAATTCTTTTTTGCTTATTTTTCAGTGGCTCAAATACCTAGGGTACAGGTTGGCGTAATTTCATGGATGAACCGTTTTTGTCCAGTTCTTCAGCCCTTTTATTTCCGCGAATATCACAATGTTTAGGGACCCACCGCAGGGTAACAAGGTTAGTTTCACTGATTTGTCGCAGATCATTGCAAAGGGTTTCCTGGCTTTCTATGAAAATATCAATATTTTTGTTCTCCAGGTTGAAAGATAAAAGATGCCTTGCAGCTTCGCCTACTGCGGATACTTTTGCCTAAAAACCGTGTGTATAGACCGAGATATGATTTTCGTTTATGGCCCGGTTTTCTCTTCAGCATTCTCTTGTAGGAAAGTCTGTTAATGCCACCGTGTTAAAATATTTATACGTGGCAATAGATGTTTTCATTTATTTCTTACACTTATATTGTACTAGCTATAGCTACTACCGGCAACTTTGTCTGCGTGGACTGCAAATTAAACGATTTTTATTATTTAAATCAAAACATGTTAAAAAAAATTCAGATTTCTCCAGCACGAACCGTTCATTTTTTTCCGAAATAAAAGTAGCCTATGTAGTAGTAACTCTTCCATCTAACAAATTCATGCCGTCTTTGAGGCATGGAAGCATAACAAACAAATCTCCAGCCATACATCATTTCACGTATGTATAAGGCTCTCCCACATGAATCGAGCATTTCTCGGGAATAAAAAGTAGTCTATTTTTCAATCCAGCACCTCATTCAAATACCTACCAAATTTCATCAAAATCCTTTATGTCGTTGAGGTTTGATTGCGAAACAAACACCCAAACATTCTAACATAAATTCATGCAGCATGTAACTCAAGGTTTTCAAAATCATATTCAGGCTCTGTAGATGTCCATACAGCTTTTATAATTTAAATGCATACCTCAAACAACAAAATCGCACTTAAGATAAATCGCATGAGAGATAAAAATGTATCCTACAACTACAACCCATCCGGTGCAATAATTTATTCAAACAAGATGCATTTGTACTCGCATCGCATTGCTATTACTATAATTCAAAGTAAAATTGTTTCCCAACTGAATGTCGATAATGCAGTTCACCAATTTAAAGTCAAAAGTATCTCTCGGATACTCAGTACAACAAAAACACCAAACCACTTAACCGAAGATAAAATAAGTTCGTTTCATTGAACAGACAAGTTCGATTGCCCACTTTATGAATGAATATTTTACTGCAGTTGCGGCTTTGGGAGTTGGGACCAACATTCAGTCGCATCCAACTACCGATCTCAACGACATTTCTCATCTAAATCTCAACACATTTAGCACTATCACAGTCCACTGTCCACCTCGTCCTCGTCCTCCGTGGCTTCAATCACCATCACCGCTCATTTCAAGGTATCTATCGGGAAAAATCAAATTTTCCGTTTTCCTCGGGGTCGATCGGTGTACCCACCACAAGAGCACCACATGTTGGCAATGCGCCGCCGCTATCGAAATCGCAATTCGTACTCGTCGTATCTTCGTATCTCGTAGATACATTTTCTTCTCTTCTTATGCGGGTGTTGTTTTCTGCTCCTTGGTTTCTTTGACTTTGACTACCGTCGAGTAGCACCATCCGTCCCATCGAATCCACCAATCCACCACGCAAACGCACATACACACTTTTTTTTTTTTTTTTTTATTTACGTGCAAAGAATTGTATATTTTTTCTGGCAGGCAGACGGGCACAGATCGGTGTACTGGGACGGACGGATATTTTCTTTTTTTGAATAAAAAAAAAAAAAAATTACTATGCTCTCTGGGTTTCGGATCGGTCGGATCGCATAATGCACGGAGCACGGCCCGCTCGATTCGAATGTTTTCGAGCGTTTGTTTCAATTCAGTTGAATTGTGTACGCCTGCGAAGTGACTTCGTCCGTCGATGAAGGTTATGGTTTTTCATCCTCCTCCTAAGGACGGTTAAGATTTTTGAACCCCTTTAAATGTTAATTTGAATTGAATTTGAATTAATTTTCATTCACGCGAACTTTAATTAATTTAAAAACAAAAATCATTTTAAGACCCCCTATATTGGATTACCAGTGAATCAAAATAAAAAAAAGAATAATTTAAATATTAATATTTAAAAACAAGAGTTTTTTAAATCCAATTTATAAAAAAAAAATATTTTTTTTATTTCAAAATTAAACTACATATACAATATCCTTGAAGTCAATTGTGTATTTTTTGGAAAAATTAAATTTTCTTCAACCGGAAACTGAGATTGATATTTTTTAAGGGGGTTGTTTCCGATTTTGAATTTTGGATTCGGTTAAAGTGCGTTTATCTGCTTTTCTCCTGCAGCAAGTGTCGTTTATGTGTAGTTGTTAGTCTATAAAGTTCTAAGGAATTAAATTTGAGCGGCGCGAGAAGAATATTAATTGAGTTGTTAAAGAAAAAAAAATTGTATTTTATATGAATTGTGTATAAAGATACATAGATACTTAAAGTGTGCCATATCCGGTGGAATCGAAAGGAAATCGAATTATTTTGTACGCGCGCTATTTGATTGGAGGAATTATTAATACAAAAAAAATATTAAACAAATATCTTAGGCACCCACTTAAGTTAATTAGAAAAAAATCATTTATGGATGCAAAGTTCACTTTTTATGGATAACACTTATTTTCCAGCAAGAAATGTATTTGGAAACGATTTAAAGGTAATATATTTAAACATTATAAATTAAATGTTTTGTTTTTATATTTAAATAGAACATTTCTTCGGAAAATTCAATTAAAAAAAACAAGATACGTTGAAATATCTTTGTTATTCAATGCAATGACGCGTATTCTAAAAATAGTGAACTTCTTGAATTTTAATGTTAAAAACAAATCGTAACAACAAAATCGTGCAAAAAAACAAATTGTTTATACATTTTTTCTTTGTCATTTTAAACAATATTTTAATGTTTTCTAATTAATGAACAAGTTAGTCTTATTGAAATAAAGTTTTAATGTACTTTCCTCATTTTACTGTACATTTGATTATACAGTACAATGAACTAAATGAGTGAGGTTGTGTGCAAGTGCTATTCCTGCACTTATGATGAGCCTCTGCTTGTAGTAAAAAGCTTGCTCTAGGCTTACTACATCAAAGAATCCGAAGTGTAAAAAAAAATCCTCTAGTAATTAGAAATTTCATACCGAATAAGTCAAAAAGTATCAAACCTAAGGATAAGCTCATGGTTTGACTAGATTTGTAACTAAGAGTTGTAGGTTTCTTTTGCTATAAAGCGAACCTTGATGGGAACAATCGGGAAAAGTTCTAGCGAGCTAGAAATACGTCATATTCTGAAGATAACTTTTCTACATTTCAAAAATTGTAGGACGGGTTTTGATAAAATCCTGTTTTTTATTTTTAGTTTTTTGAAAAAAAATTAGTTTTGAAATTTTGGTACGCAGTTTATTAGAGTTTATAAATATACATATGATTATAAAATTAAAAATAATTTTGTTTAATTAGTTTTAAAAATATTGATTATTCAAAAAAAAAAAAAACAAAAATTGATTTTAATTAGAAAAAAAGGTGTTTAAAATTTTGATATGCAGAATTAATTTGTCTACTTAGATCTTTTTAAATATAAAATTTGACAGAAATCCAAGGAGCCGTTAACGATAAAGCCAAACATTAAAAAAACTGTTATATGAAAGGTACCGTTAATAGACTTTTCCCGTAAATTTGGTTCTAATCAAATGAGAGCCAATAGCAACAAAAAAAATTTCAAAAATGTTCATCCAAATCGTTGGAGCCGTTTTCGAGAAAAATAAGATTTTCCTAAGTCATATGGCAGGTACCGTTATTTTTAGGTCTTAAAATAAAATTTCAATTTCCCCTCTGGGGAATGCCAAAAGAATCACACACACCAAATTTGAAGATAATCGCTTAAACCGTTAAGGCTGCAGCTCGTTATATATACAGACAAACAGACAGACAGACAGACATTTTTTGTATATCACTTTTTTAGACTTCTCTATGATCGTAATGTCATGTTTCATTGATATCCCAATTTTTTTATATTCACGAATCCTAATAGTCCCTATGATCGCAAGTAAAAATTATTTTAGAATGGCCAACATAAAAAAAACAAAATTAAAAAAAAATCACTTAGCCATTTTTAAAATATTGATAAAAAATAAATAAATATATTATTATTAAAAATACAAAAAAAGTGTTTGAAAATAATTGAATGCGAAGTAACTTTGGCTTTTTACACCTTCCTGAATCTCAAATTTGATTGTAATCGGTTAACCAGTTCGTAGAGGACAAAAACTGTCCTATGGAAATTACCGTTTTTGTTTTTTTCACCAAAATACTGTTATTTTTATGAAAATTCTTGAAGCTGTTTCCGTGAACAAAACAAGCTTTAACTTAACGGTTATGTGACAGGTATCGTTAAAGGTTGTAATTTAAAAAACATCCGTACAGACGGACAGACGGACTGAGAGATAGACCGATATTTTAATCTGCACGAATGCATAACTTTCTTTTAAGTAACTTACTAGCAAACCCGACTGGCATTGCTCGGATATAACATACGTTTTCTGGGTGCCTACAGCAGCGATGCCCATTTTTATCTAGAAAATGCCCATTTTTTTATTTGCTTACTAAAAATGATCAAATACAAATATTAAAAAAGTTATTTTTATTTGAATATTTGAACAAAGAAGAACTCAACCCCACCTAGGGGTGATTAAAATAGTATTAGTTACTCCATATAACAGCCGTTAAAATAAATTCCCGGATGAATGTGCAAAATAAACGACCCTTAGAACTGCTACGCGCTTGTGAAAGTCCCATCAAAATCGGCCTAAAAATACTGTTAAGAAAAAACTAACATCAAAGGTGATAGCCTAAGTTCCTCGTTTGAGTGTCAGCTATCTGCTAGTGAAAGTCCCGCCAAAATCGTTGCAGCCGTTCCCGAGTTTATTCGGAACAAATAGACAGAAAGACAGACACAAATTTTAAAAATTAATAAGACAATTTTTGAAATTTTTGTTACAAATACCGTATGTATAAGGATATGCGTCCATAGGTATCTTGAAAAAATTTTACTTCCGATTATAGGGATTAAGGGAAGTTTAGGATTCGTGAATATTAAAAAAAAAATGGTATAGCTATTAAACATGTAATAAGGATCATTGAGAAGCGTAAAATAGTTTTTGACAAAAAATTGGTGCATATCGAGCTGCAGGCTCAGCGGCTTAAGCTGTAATCTTCAAATTTGGTTATATAGGGTTATTTTGGCATTTCCCAGAGGGAAAAATTAAATTATATTTTAAGGGCTAAAAATAAAGGTACTTGCCATAGAACCAATAAGGAAAAGCATATTGTCAGCTGTTTATTAATAAACTCTAAAAAAAACAGGATTTCATCAAAATCCGTCCTACAATGTTCGAAATACTTTTTTTTATAAATTCTTTATCATATAAGACGTGGAATGGCATACCTACCCTTAAAAAAACTTTTATTTGGTTTTTACCTTGTTATATGTTTTGCTGCCAAACTCTTTCAAATGCTTATGATGATATCAATAGTTACTAAAATTATGGAGAGTTTGGTTCCACTTTTCTTTAAGATATACCATCACATCACCAGTTGATCGACTTTTTTTGGAGACTAGCTGAACAAATGCTGTTCGAGCAACTCACTCGGAAATAAACCAGAGGAATAAGTTAGTTGGAAAAGCTTAAGCAATGGTTTAGCCAGCATTGAAGAACATCTCTTCAGATCTTTTTGTGTTGACTAAACCAGTACGGAAAACAAGTGGTTCCATACAATTATTCACCCAGTCCAGTCGAATACGGCAGGAGTTATAACACTTGCCAGCAGCGCCAGCGTTGAGATATCCGCAAATTGTGCTGCGAGCAACTCAGCTGTTTTTTTGATAACTGACAGCAGAAGTAACTTTAAAGTCAAGCTTAGGAACCGATTACGATGAAGAACTCCGTACATTTTTACAAAGACCGTCAATTTTTACTGCTCTTGGGGCTTTTCAATTTTGTTGACCGAAGTTTTTCTTCGTGTAGGAATTTAGTCCTTCGAATTCGAGAATAAGCACTAGAACTTTCAGCGGTAGCGTTGGCTTTATAAAGCGCGGAACAGATTGAACCAGCGACAGCACCAGAACCGTCAACAGCAAACAGCACGCTGACCAGCAAAAGAAATTGAAACACATTGCCACCAACACCAGCATCGTCTTCTTACTTCTGTTTGACACTTTGTGTCATAATAAAAGTATACGAAGTTTTTCTTTTGCAGTATGGTGCCCCCGAATTTCACTTGCGCAAAGTTGGTAGCAATGGAACAGCAACAGCAAATTTAAGACTTTGGTCTAACGACGCTGGTGACGTTGCTTGTGCTGGTCTAATCTAATTTGAGCCATTGAAATACATTGGTTCTAAATTAATGGCGGCCGCTGTTGCTGGTGCTGGTTCAATCTGTTTCACGCATAACAATGGAAACTTGCATCTCTTAATCTGATAACATCTTCACTAGTTTTCTTTAGGTTTGATTTTATGTTTATGTTTTATTGGAGACAAAATGTCTCATTCCAATACTGGAGTCTACCTCACTAATGAAGGCAACATAGTGAAAAGTTTAAGGTTCTGAAAAAACCTATTGAATTCGAGTTGGCTTTCTCGTATTGCCAAACGATTCTCTATTCTCTTAGGGTATTGTTGGTGAAGTTGGTATGCAACATTATTCTTAATACATGCAATAAGACCGGGGTAAGGAAATTATAAAGTATAAAGTTACTAGAGTATACATACCTACCCATGGAAAATAAAGAATCCTAAAAGCTTATATTTTTCCCAGCTTCCTTCGTGAGAAGTGCATTTCGTTCAAGCTTGCATCACCATGATGTTCTAAGGATATTCTTTAAAAAAATCTTTTGTGTCGAATTCCGTATAAGACTTTACTTATGAGATAAATATTTCTTAACCTCTTGAGTTATCAACTGTTTTATTAAATTCATTGAATATAAGAATTAATTGAATATATAAATTAAGTATATATGTAAACGAAAAACTGATGTGTGTGAAATAATGTACATTAAAACACACTTGCGTCTAAAATTTGGTAACGAGTTTCTTTTTAACAGAGAACTTAGAAGGTTTTTTTTTTTAATTTGCACAAATATGTTTATTAGCCGCCAATTATTTTTAGTTTCTATTGATGGTTGGCCCTAATTTAGTAAATAATGGGAATTCTGCAACTGTTAGTAATAATGACATCTCTCGTAGTATGATTAAGGTTTGGTGTGGTCAGCGTACTGGACTTCAGGTCTGTTGAATAAATGCTCAGAGTTAACTTCCGAAGATAGATGAAATTAGGTATTTGTTTGCAGAATCTTAAGTGGATGTTGTGTTTGTGACTGAAACATGGTTTCGGCCGGAATTAAATGATTCTTTGTATGATGTAAACTGCTTAGACAAGACAGAGTAAGTAGAATTGGGGGCGAAGTAGCTATGTATGCGCGCTGTGGGCTAAAGCCAGAATTTATGTATGAATCTCTACCTAGTGGTTCCAACGAGGTCCAATACAATAGGGCCAATATAAACAGGATAGATAACTTTTTAATTAAGCTGATTCGAGGTCACATTGCAAGGGCAATGACCTCGACTAATGGCCAAATCTTCGGGGCTTACCACCCCCAAGACGAATATTTTGAGAGTGTGCATTTAAGCGGCTTCATCCCGCCCGAATCATTTCTCTATTTAGACAGTCGATGGCTGATACAGAGTGGATCGGCGATTCCGCTGATCTACCACGTCGGCCGCAAAACTGTGGATAGGCGGCTCCTTCATCATCGCGACGTCATCGCAGAGAGCGGAGCAGAGCGCCTGCGGTTTAGTAGGGCGATATCTGATAGAGACCGTAAGGAATTATTTAAATAAATTAACCAGTTTTGGTGGTTACAAGAACGATAGTGGCAGTTGATATGGGTTATCACCAACGGTTGGCTTACATATGTTTAAGATAGTTTTTAAGTTAGGTAGAGTAGGATAGCTGCGGTGGTAAAAAAAAATTATTGTTTACTATGGGGCTGTTCTAGTTTTAAGTAGTTATACGTAGTTTTAGTTAGCAATAAGGTAGTTTTTAAATTTAAATAAAAAGAAAACTTGATCCGCAACCCAGTTTTTTTACATTTTTCTGGGTCAATAAAGTATAAAAAAGTTGAATTTTTAAATATAAGTTAGGCTAACGTCGAAAGGCAGTGAAATAAGATACTGAATAATTTAGAGCGCCCGCATAGGGCCAGTAAGTCGCCAGTAAGTCAGTTAAGTTAATATATAAGCTAGTTGTTAAGATTTTTGTCTAGCTCTAAGTTAGTTTTAAGAAAACATGGAAAATAAAAATGAATTAAAATGAATGATCTACCTAGTGAAGATATTGTAATTTTTTATTTACTAAAATCACTTGCAAGGACAACTAAATTATATTAAGTTATGCATACAGACCTAATAAAAATGTTAATACCACATCATTGTTAGCTACGTTGGATGAATTGACTAATGGTATCGCCATACATTATAATAGGAGGTGATTTCAATTGCAATTTGCTTTTAGAATCAACACTCGCTGATGACCTGGGAGCTCTCAGTTTGCATTAAGTGAATACATCGGCTCCGACACACTTCACCAAGGATTCAAGTTCCCAGCTCGATGTATTTTTTGTAACCCACCTAAATAATGTTCTTCACTTTGTTCAATTATCTGCATCATACTTCTCACGTTGCACATAACTTTTGAGTGTGAGTCTCTAGATTATAGTAATAGTTAAAGATTTAGGGATTTTAAAAACATTTATTGCAGTTGCTTACAACACGATTTATAATCAATGGATTTTGCATATGTTTCAAGAATGCTTTCTGTTTATGATTAAGATGAATTCATTCAGAATAATTTAAATTTTCTTTTCAGTTGTTTCTAGTTTTCTAATTCAGTTCGTTTCGATGATGTTCATCCGGTATTTTTAAAGGCAACTCTTCCATATCCCTAAAAACCCATTACACATCTTTTCAACACTGTCTTAATGACTGGAGTTTTTTCTGGAAACGCACTAAGGTCATTCCTTTACCAAAAAATAGCTATTTTACCATTTTTTTTCCAAAAGTCCTTGAGAAAATTATGAATTCCCAGATAACACATTACTAACATCAAAATGATATGCTATGTTCAAATCAATCCGGTCCAAGTCATAGCTACACGACAGCTCTTTTGAATGTAGTCTAAGAAATAAGGAAGAATGTGGATAAGAACAATGACTTCTCGAAGGCTTTTGACACGCCATTGACCACCATATCTTATGCAATAAACTGACAGATAAATTTGAGTTTGCATCATCATCGACAAAGCTTATATTTTCGTATATAAATTCAAGGTATCAAGCAGCCCTTGCTAATCTAATCAAACATCATTTTTCCTTCCCCATAGCCGAGGTGTTCCTCAAGGATCAATTCTGGGACCTCTTTTATTTACAATATATATAAATGACCTTTCGTCACTAGGTTTCAATTCGTCTTTTCATATGTATGCTGACGACGTTCAGCTTCGATATAGTTGTTCTCTTGATTTAATTGAAAATGGTGCTTGGGAATGAAGATTTAAATAAGGTCCTACAATGGTCACAATCTAATGGACTCTGTTTAAATCAAACCAAGACCAAGTGAATAATTATTTCAAGAAAATCTGTTGATACGGCTTATTTTCCCTCATTATTGTTGAAGTGTCCTGTTAAACAAATAAAATGTCTTCTCATATTTAACTACATACTTAGTTTGAACTTTTATTTCATTTCATAATGGAAAATACATTTTAACAAATCCAACACCGACTAACAATCACCCAAATGTAAAACCCAAAACATCTGACTTCTGAACCCAATTTAATTAATTTCGTTATTAGGAAAACATACATAGTTTAGCCACGAAAAGAATGCGTGTCAATAGAAATTAAATTCTCTTAAGTGTCCCATTAGATTAGCCAATTAATAGATTCAAAAATATCTCAACCGAACAGGATAATCCCACACACTAAATCCCTGATGACATTTTAACTGAATTATTACAAAATCCCAAAATTTCATTTTTAACATGTTTCCGTAAGTCCGGAGGAAATTCTGACGCAAAAATCTCACTTCGAAAAAATATTATATTTATTTAGTTTGTGCCTTCGAAGAGAACATTAGCCGGATGTTTATTTTTTCTTTTCCAAAGGAAAGAAAAGAAAAATTAGTCCGACAAGTGATTTCCATACTCACCTTCTCATACCCCCTCTGCAGAAACTCTCACGAACAGAGCAGGTGCCAAAAATGAAAAAAAAAATAGACAAACAACAAGATCGTAATTTTTACATAAGAAGAAGAAGTGATTTTTTTTTACATTAGCCATGATATTTTAAAGAAAAATCACCACCAGCCTGTTATACGTCAGATTTGTGCAGTCACGTCGATCTGTCACTTTTCAGGTCAGAATTCGTGTATGCGAACATATTTGTAAACAAATTAAAAATAATACCCAATTTGTCTTCCATTTTTATGACATATAAAGCAGAGGAGAAGAATTGAAATGACATTTTCATGCTCGTGGGCTGAATTTATTTTATCAAATTTGACAATCAAACAAAAAAGAAAAACGGTACCCTCAATCCGTCAATGACGTTTCGCATACCAATTTGAATTCTCTACTTGATGCATGCGTATGTCGGTGGCTTCTATCGAATTTTATTTATTTGCATAATTTTCATGTTCTTCTGATTGGTGAAAAAAAAACAAGAAAGTCTTTCAATGTGTCTTCTTCAATCGACATGTTCGAATTTCGAAATTCATTTTGGCACTTTGCCTGGAAATCGATTTCATTGACAGTTCGAAGGGAATTTTTTTCTTACAATTTGTTGCATTTATTATTTATTGGTCTGCGGTTTGACAGGCAGAATGTGAATAAGGTAGCCAATGCATTTGGGTGGGTCGTTTAACGATATTTTTTTTATAAAGCGGATCATAAAATCTGATTTGATTTCGAAATTAAAACCGAAAAGGAAAATATGTACATATATGGAAATGGGTTTCATGAGAACTGCCATAAAAGCCCTTTGTTGTTGATTTCTAGAGTGAGCTGAGAAAAGAACTAAAAACTCAGTTAAAGAAAGATTGTTGCAACTAGGCGCGTCAATAGGCCGAGGCCGACGCCGCTGGATTCGGAAACAAAGGATATGTTTGTTTAGAAGATAATGGCTGCTTTTTACGAGTAGCCTACTCGTTCTTCGGCGTCATCGTCATGTATTGGATGTCAATGGTCGATTAGCAAAAGATACTCGAATATCTTGTAAGCAGTCATAATTTAAATGGCGATAAATTACAGAATTGTTTTGGAACGAATGCAGCCTCAGTTAAATGGTTTCTATTAATGCGTAGTGCTTATGCGGATAGGTGTCGATATTTTATTTTATTTTTTTATTACAATTACGTGATGTGAAATGAGTGGCTGTTTGATGCTTTGCGGTGATGAATTTCGATCATTCCGTCATTTAGATCGTGAGTCAAATTGTAATTAAATGTTGAGATTAGAGTGTTTGTTTTTAAATACGAAAGAAAATTGTAATTTAAAAAAACAAATAGAACCTAGCTGAAAAAAACACATTCAAAGGGTTTTTAATTCTGGATGGGTGGATGTTGATAGTCTGAAGTGGCCATATTATCTTACAAGCATCTGGCAAACACATCTTTTATAATTTGGTCGTTATTCAGTGGCACGTCAAAACGGTTTAATTTAATATCAAAATGTGTGTTCGTTAATGGAAATATTGCTCCCAGTCATGGTGGCCTTCAGAGTCGACTTTCTAACATTTAAGGGGTGTGATGAGGTCATTAACGTAAAAGTTAAAATTCTGAATGAAAGATTGAAGGAAGTAAAATAAATTCGCACCCAAGATCGTGCGATTTGACTTTCTTAGCGTTTTTTTTGCAGGCTTATAAAATATACCAATTATACCAAAAACTGCTTTTGACCGGCATGCTTATAAACCTAACTCTACCGAGACCATCGGTCAAAGTTATAAAAGTATAAACTCTATGAACCCTGGTATCATAAAAAGCTCCTGCAGACGTTTGAACGATGTCAGAATCAATACAAATAGCATAAACAATATTTAAAATAAAAAAAGATTTGTCACAACCAGTACACAGCTTGTCTTATTTCCGTTTAAAGTGTATCCTTTTTCATTTGTTAGCCCTTGTTATCTGTACAACATGGAGAAGAACGGTCTGTACATAAATCCTATCATATGTTTTACAAATATGAGCTGAACTGTACTTAACAATTTAAATAATTAGTTCCCAAAACATAATTCATAATTTGTAGTTAAATTAATATATTTTACCTCTTTTATCATTGGAAAAATGTTTTCTCCAATGTAAAAAAAAATAAATAAAAAAAAATAAGTAACTACGCCACTTATTCGATGGTATACTAAATGATGAGAATCGACAAGAACCAATAAAAACGAAGAATCACTTCAATTTTATTTTTTTACTTTCTTTGAGTTTCTGAATTAATCTACTTCAAAGGTATATGCGAATAAGAATTCCGTTTACTCAAAATAAAAATCATTAATAAAACCATACGTCTGTCCCGTCCCGCTGTTCCTCTAAGAAGGTGAAAACATTTGGAAAGTTACTTCGCTTTTCGTTTCATCTTTATACTTTCTGCTCGTAAATCATATTTTTCGAAAGTCAACTAAAAAATTCTATTTAAAAACCATCTTCCTTCCATTTCACTTTAATTTTAAAACAACTTTGAAAAAAAACTGCGTTATAAGCCTTTCAAAATGCTACAGTCGGAAATATTAGCGTTTTTGGGTCATAGGGAATCGATAAAATATAGTTTTCAATATATTTCTTACGATTTTTTGTTGGGGACAATTCTATTTTTGTAGAAGATCGGTGGTTTTTTATGTTCCTAATTAGATCGACACCATTACATGTTATTGTACTGGGTGTTTCACTTCAGATAGAGTCTAGTCTGGTTTTGGTAATTTGGTAGAAATCCTCCGAAGCACTCATAAATTAGACGGAATGCATATTTTTTCTCGGATGAAAGTTGATTTTTAATGATCACAAAGTTTGTGTTTCGTTCCTCGTGACTTGCCAGATTTGGTGTTTTATTGCGTGCACATCTGTTTGATGTTTCATTAGGAAAAGATACAGTTTCCGTTTCTATACATTCGATACATTCACCGATCCAAACAAAAATGAAAATTCGATAGAAAAATAAAAGCTCTAAACTCTAAAGTATCTCACCGTTTTTGTGTGAATCGTTGTGTTGTAAAACTTATAAAACATTCGTCTGACAATTTATGTGGACATTTTTTCACACATAATTGTCATATGGAGCATTTGGGTTTGAGGAGGATTTTTGTTTTGTTGGAGCGGCGTCAAGTGTTCAACAACATGAGGAATATTTAGAGAATGATTTATTCGAGTTCCTTGGAAAGAGGAAAGTATCTGATGGGAAAAAATGTTCCGTGGGGAATAAATAATTTTAAAGAACTGTAAAAGTGTCGCGGACAGGAAATATTATCGAAAATTCATCATAATAACTAAGGAAGCTTTTTTCTATTTCGATCTGTCACTTTGAATTTGGTCTAGAAATTTTATTAGAGTGTTGTTGGCCCTAATGGCAAATAATGGCTACAATATGGTGTCTTGTGTTATGAAAATGGTTTTTGTTTTATTTTTGTGAGTGGTTTTTTGAGGAGAAAAAAAAACGAAACAAATAAATAGCATTCCAAAAGGGTTGCAGAAATAGTTTTGATTTATGTTTAAATGACGAGTGGTTTTAGCTGAGGGATCTAATGATATATGTAGCAGCTACCATAAATACATTCATTATAATGACTTAGTTGAGTTTTTTAATGCGTAGGTGAAAATTTAGAGATCTAAGAATGTGTATTGGAATTTAAGCAATTAAGAGTCACTAAACTCTAAATTTCACATTAATTTTATGTATTCGAAGGAGAAATAAAATTACCGGCAGCCAGTCAGTAGAAGAGAAATTAATTAAAAATTTTATTGTTGCGGAGCTTGCGAATTTGCCAGAATGGGCCTCAACAGTAAATGCGTCCTTTTCCGAGGCTATTGATCGCTTCGCAACTTTTTCTTTTTTCCGTGGCAGGGTTGTTAACCCCACGCACAACCCCAACCTGGAGGGCCAGGTCCTTTGTTGGAATCCTTGGACAAAAGGAAGTCAGTAACCCACTTCAGGGATATGAGCGCTGCCGTTGGCCCATTAAAGGTTCATCCGCCGCCATCTCTATTTCAATGCCCTGACTTGCATTGAATTGTCCCAATGACCTTATCTCCAAATACGTCGAAGTAGCTCATTAGGGCATCTGCTTCGTTGACTGTTGACGCCACCGTTGGTCCAAATGGTTTGGCTCATCCGCCGTACGTCCACTTTCTGAGGGGCTCGTGCAAGACTTCTGCGAATCGATCAGAACAATCATTAAAGCAGAGCATTATAGTGTTGCTATTTTTTCTGTGTTCAACACTCGTGCTTATAAGTTTAGCAGGAATGTCCGGATGGACAGACCAGTACCCTATTATTATTATTATTTAATCAGAACCAAATATACGGGAAAAGTCTATTAACGGTACCTTTCATGTAACGGTTTTTTTTTTTTTTTTTGGCTTTCTCCGTAACGGCTATTTGAATTTCTTTGAAATTTAATATTTGAAAAGATTTAATTAGCCAATTTAATTTTGCATATAAAAAATTGTATTAATTTTTTTTTAAATTAAAATAAATTATTTTTTGAATTTTTTGTTTTTTTTTTTGAAACTCCATATTTTTTTAAAACTAATCAAAACATTTTTTTTAATTTGATAATCACATGTTTATTAAAAAAACTCTAAAAAAAAACTGTGCGTACCAAAATTTCAAAAAAAAAAAATCAAAAAAACTAAAAATAAAAAACAGGATTTTATTAAAATTCGTCTTTCAATTTTCTAAATACTTTTTTCATAAATTCGATATTATTCAAGACGTGTGATGGCGAACTCCATTTTTACTAAAAACTGTTAAATATTGTAATTTTGACACTTTTTTAAGTTCAGATAATATTATTTTTCTACGTTAATTTCACTTATTTTATTAAATTTTATTCAACAATGTGACCGCACATATGAGCAAGTACGTACAATCCAGTCATGCAATTTAAAATAGAAACACAATCACGCTTCACAACCGACTTTGACAATTTGAAAAGTTCAAATATACGGAAATGTTTAAAGTTTATCACAATACTGCTTTTTCTACAAACGTTTTGTTTGACGTACGTAAGGATAACGAAACAAAGTTAGTGAGTGAGTTATATGTATTATACCTCAAACTCAAGCCTTCGGTTTTCCTTCCATTGTTCGTTAAGTTGATAAAATCATACCTCTTATACATATGTATGTACAGAGTTATCTTCGCTTTCTCAGGGTTTCCCCAGGCCAGCCATCTAGGCTCACTACTATTTGTGCTCGCTATCAATGATATGGGTAGTACATCATTTCCTACTCTGATCTCTCTATTTACGCTGATGATATTATAACAATAAAAGTGATCTCATCTTCTCCAGCAAGACCTAGAAACACTGGAACTTTCCAAAAATGTCTTCCTTCAACTTTCCTTTACCTTCTGTAATGTAGATATCTATTTCCTAATGTTTCCTTTATTCATGATGTTGGGATAGTATCTGATAAACAGCTAAATTTGCTGTCCCACATTGATCATATGATCAATAATATTATTGCAAGAGCAAATTCAAGTCAAATGATGGTCTAAAGAATTTTCCAATTTTTATGTAAGGCGCCAGTTATAGCGATCAGCAAAAATCCATCAGTAAAAGTTAAAGCTGAAAACTGGAATTTTTTACTACCCGTACGTTATAGCAATCAGTAAAGTTGTGTCAGAAGTCAAATGCAAACCACACCAGCCATAACCTGAAACTTTTTTAATGATGCGAAATACTTTATTTAGTAATTTTTTTACTGATGAGTGGAACATTACAAAAATGGACCACAAACACTGGAACGAAATATTGCATTTTTTGTAAAATAGCAGTCAGCTGTTCAGTAAAACCAATTTTCATCAGCAAAAAAATAAATGTTTTTTAACAAAAAAAATGGTTTTTCTGGGTTTATTTTTTGTCAAAATAAATTATTTTTATTGATTTTCCATCGATTCGGATAAGATGAATTTTAAAAGTCTTTTTCTCACATAAGAATATCCAAATGGAAATTTGTACTGATGGATATTACTGATCGCTTTAATTGGCGCCTTGCGAAATCTCTTTACATCACATACATATGTTAGGCCTATCCTTCAACAAGCTGGCCAGTATTGGTAACTATTCCAAATCACTCATTCTATTAGAATTGAAGCTGTACATCAAAGATTCGTTTCGCTCTACGCAATTTTTTCTTGGTCTGACCCCCTTATCTAACCTCCTTATGAAAACCGTTTAGAGTAAATTGAATTACAGACACCTGCTCAACGTCCGTGCATGGCTGACATCATATTTAGCCACCAACTTATCACTGGTACCATTGACCTCCATCCAGCCTTGCTAGAACTGATACATTTGAACACCAATCCTCGAAACCTAAGATCAGTTGCCTTCTTCCACCTTATTTCTCTCAACATTTTTCCCTAACCCCTTAATCAATCAGTTTATTTTTTTTATTTTTTATTTCTAAGTTAGTTTTAAATATATACATGTATAAATGTATCCGCTGGTTTCAGTTGCAGTTTCAGCATTTAACTTACTTTATTTGTTCTTGGTGATTCTCATCGTTTGATAGGGGTTCGCCAAAAATACGATATATTTATGCCTTTTTTGTTTTACTATAGGTTTTCTTAGGTTCATGAAAATGAATAACTTTTTTCGTTTACGTATTGGGGTTAAATTTCCTGCAATTTTGATTATACAATATATTAAAAAACATGTTTGTAGGTATGCTAATTCGTTGCCGAGACATTTTCGGTTAATTTCTTCTGTTATACCCGAGTTAGGTTGTAATGTTGTTGTAATTTTAATTGCTGGTTAATATTACAAACTTTTGGGTACCGCAAAATGGAAAAATGGGTAATTGGAAACTCAACCTAGATTACGCCTAGGGAATGAATGCTTATCTTTATTACGAAGACATGGTCAGGGTCACCCTACAGGATGGATCCTCACGAATGCGTGCAGATCAGCAAAAATGGCTACTTCACCATTCGTAGGTCTACAAAATGTTACTCAGGCATATAGAGTCCTATAAGAGTATCGAGCAGGTCCTCGCATCCGGGCTATGAAGGGTTATGGTGGAATCATTCGTGGACGCACTGTAAGCGATTCTGTGCTGGAATTTGGCATAGTGTGCCATCAAAGCATTTTTGAAGAAATGGAATTGTTCGCTCAGAGGCATAAGAACAGCATATCCACATGAGACCAACTCGAGTAGAAAGAAACAACATGTACGGTGAAAAACAGGGTGTATGGTTCACCAATTCGCAATTATCATTGAAAGCCAACTGGGAAGGTCTCAAAATGTCAGAACCTTTAACAGGTCACTAGGGTTCCTCGATAATAGCGTAGACCCCAGCAAAATTATAGTATTAAATATTATTTTTTTCAGCAGTGAGAAATTTTGTTCCAAATTGGTCAAAAACTATCAAACCTTAAGATAACTCTTGGTTCGATTCCAGCTATTAAGAGGTTATGAGGCCAAAAGATGTAAATTTTTATTGTTATAAAGCAAAATCCACCGGGGAAAGCCGACAAATTTTCAACATAAACATAGAAAAAAAATACAGCAAAAGTCCCAAAAGCATTACAAATTTTTGGTTGTTTGTAAAAAACGTAAGGAATTCCTTGTCGTCATCATAAATAACATTACATATTGATCTACTCCGTAGATAAATCCACAAAGTAGACACTTACGAGGGCTTGCTACTGAGGCCATCGGCTCAGACAATACGAGACAAACGACATTGAAATAAGATTGAACAGAAGCGAACCATCAGTACCACAATCTAGCTACTTGAGTGTTGATGCCGCCACGCCGGCCGTGGGGATTGGATGCTTTGTTTGGGTTTTATAATCATTGGTTGCAAGTGAATGATTGTTTTGACACGATAACGTCTTATAAATCGATGACAGGCTACACATTCGAAATAACATGACTCATGCTGATAATGCACGCGGCGATAATGTGGTTCTTTCAACCAAAATCGATCGCAAGCACCAGGAAGAGAAAAAGAAATACAAAATAGGCGGAGTTTTGTTAAAATAGAAAGTAGGTCTAGCTATTGGGGTGTGTGTGTGGATTTAATGAGAGAGTTTGTGGGTGTGAGTTGATGTTGCTGCCATCAATGTTTTCTTATGACGTTATCGCGTAAAATTCTCGTCCGTAAACCGACTTTACAGACTCTTTTACAACTCTTTTTTTAATAACAGTTTCAAACATTTTTAAAAAAGAAAATTATTGATTTTATTTATGTTAATTGTTTTTATCAATAAAACTGTTTGCCAGTAAATGAATGAATATTATGGTTACCTAGGAACCTAGGAAGACTCATTATTTTTCATAAGACATGCAACATAAATGTTTTAAATATATTCCTGCTATGTGAGAATTAACGTTACTCACCGCGATATGACTGGCAAAATAGATGTGAGGAAGTCAGCAGCATATAGTAAAACAGTCAGCAAATTAGTTCGTTCTTGTTGATTCTCATGAAATTGGTTCAAACAAAACTTGGGTAATAAATTATTGTAAATGTGCTGGTGAGATGCAAATATCGTGACAATTGAGGACAATATAACCAATGATACTGGGTGCAACTATTTTCAAAGTTGTCGTTCAAAGAAGAAAAACTCTCAGGAGATTCCTTCACTAAAATTCATTAACAATGCTGAAGGCTAACTACTTGTGGATGCCGACTAAATTCTTCACAAATGGCGGAAGTATTATGAAGAACTTTTTAAATGAACAGTTTCCAAGACTGTACTATCCAATAACTGCACCTTAACAATGAAGAAGCTCCTAACAACACAATGGAAGAAATTAAGGCTTGAATTTGATTAATAAAATTATTGAATCGTTCTCTTGTTTATGTATAGGTATCTTTGATGGATTTTTTGATTGATTCTACCTAAAAACTTCAACTTCAGAAACATATCTGCTTTCCATGAATCAATGTACTAAAAGCCAAATGTTTTTTCTTAAAAATGCTGTTTTTGACGGAGAGAGTCTACTACTACTACCTTTAGTAACCCTAATCAACAAGCCACGCCACAAAAGTCAATTAGATTGACCTCTTCACTCACTCATAATCTATGTATCTTTCTGCATCTAAAAGGTGACAACGTCTCGTTTATCGTTGTCATCGTCGTTGTCAACCATCAACCTACATTGAAAATTATTTCGAAAAAAAAAATACCTCACACCTCGAAGTGTCGTCGTCCATTGTTTCAATAAAACAATCATTTCCAATCATCATCAAAATGGTTAAACATTTATAACATTATTATGAACATTTTCAATTGAAAGTCCAAAAAAAAAACTAAAAACTAAGCTATAGATGAAACGGTTTTCCCTCTCGCAGTGTGTCCCAGTTAATCAATTTCAAGTTCACCGCACAGATTACTCAATCGACTTGGTGCATAGAGCTTCAGCCTGCCGTTCGATCCATTTTGCGCCGTGGCATGGACTCCATAACAACGCCTCAAAAGGAAGGAATCTATAGATACAAAACCAAAACAGTAACCAGCAACAGGCAACAGCTCTCGCATATTTATTATAAATATTGGTAGCAGAAGCCGATCTATACGATTTTATCAATCAGTTCAACATGTCCGTCCAGTCCATATCCAGAGATACTGAAGCACCACATGAACACAGTTCTGGGTACTGGACCGATGATCATGGATAGATTTATGTGGGTATATTACATGTATAGTACAGAAAAAAAAGTATCTACAAGTATCTTTTTGTATCTATGAGTATCTATGATTAGACAATTGTTTGTATCTGCATTCATGTGTGTTTATTTATTTCATAGATGCACTGTAGATACATCTGCTACCATCAGATACAAGCAATTCAGTACGACTCGGGATAAATAATAATTTTTAGTTCAAGACTTTAATAGAATAATTGACCGTCCACTTAATGGAACAAAAGAGATTTATTTCGCTTTGCCTGTGTGTACTACGTAACCAAGTTGAGTTGGTAGATGATCTCGGTTTTCGGTTAACTCTAAGCTGAGCTGATGATGTTCTTCGTACTCAGATTTTTACACAGAGACATCATCATCCTCGTAATCATCTCGTTCCAGCATCGTTTTTTTTTCGTTAATTTAATTCTTCGCTGAACATGTGGCGAGGGATGAGCTCGCTCTCTCGACAAGATGACATCTTTTTTTCTGAAGAGGGCTCTGACCAGTAGCTGCTGATCTGATAGCCTCCCCCAGACAATAACAGAAATATAGAGTGCAGTGCATCTCTGGGGGCTGCTGTGTTTATCTAAATGTTATGTCTGAAAGATACAAAAATGGGGATACAACAATATCAAAATATTATCGCAGATACTCATTGAACGGCTGGGACAAGGCTGACCGCGACATGACTTTCAGCATACAGCCACTTTAGTAATCATTTGACGACAACACAGTGGGGTTTCCAACTGTAAAAGAGGGAGATAGTCGCGTACAAAAATAAAAAAAAAAAAAAAGGCCACATTGAGTAGGGGCATTGAAATCACCAACAACCTCTTGTGCCCGGGGTAATCAATTAGTTTTGATTTTATTTTCGGAACAAACTCTTATTGTGTTGGCTTTTGCAGAGCATTTATCATGATTGTTTCGATGTGTGTATCCGAGTGTGTTTTTTTTTGGTGCGGGTATTTTGTGTAAATAATGTATTGCGAGGAGAATTTTCTTTGCACATTGTGCGTGGTATTAAAAGAGCACACGCACTTTACAATGTCTGCAAATGTATTTTGCGGATGTTCTATTTAATTAAATACAAAACAATCTGGCACTTTTATTTGTCTGCTGATGCGATTTAAATATATCTAAAAAGATCTTGAGACATTAGAGAAGCAATACAAATTAGCTTATGAGAAACTTTGTTTAATTTCTACTTCGATATGACTGTTTTATGGGGATTTCAAGCTTCATAGAGCTTTTTAAAAGCTTCGTTTATTTGTGTTTATGTTTATTTATATGAAAAGATCTTGAGGCAATAGAAC
The DNA here is from genome assembly GCA_963971375.1 of Platycheirus rosarum. Classification (NCBI taxonomy): domain Eukaryota; kingdom Metazoa; phylum Arthropoda; class Insecta; order Diptera; family Syrphidae; genus Platycheirus; species Platycheirus rosarum. Next base: position 116,036,152 of record OZ020509.1, on the reverse strand, counting down.
AATAATACAAATAAGCTCATGAAAAACTTTATTTAGTTTCTTACTTCGGTAAGACTGTTTTAAGGAAATGTGAAGATTCATAAAGCCTCTTAAAAGCTTATAGTATCTGTTTTTTTTTTTTTTTTAATGTCAGGATTATAAACTGTGCCGACGAACTTCAGATGTTGGTTGAAATAATTGCTCCAGTTTTTTTTTTTTTTTTTTTTTTGAAAAGAACATTTTGTGTCAGACCGTTAGAAATTTAATGAATTTATCCTGTTCTTCAATGCTGTATTGAATGGTAGCGGCAAAATTCTTCAAAAACCTGAACTGGAATCTGGGTACCGTTGTCCGTCTCAATTGTCTTTGGAAGTCCCTTGATGGCCAAAATCATCAGCAAGGATTTGTGCGCTGTCAAAATCTTCTAGAATTAAAGTTCTGACTTTATGCAAGTTTTCATCTGGTTCGTCGAAAGAAACATCTGGGCCTTTTTGGAAGTCGTGACGGAGCATATGCGTTTTTTGCTTGGCTGTAGGACGATACTTAATAATAATTATCATATTTTATTATTAATATTTTTTTTTAAGTATATGCCATCAAGCTTTATGCCCAGTTTCGAAAACATGGCATGGTCATTTCGGGATTCTGTTTGCTGGGACTGATTATAATCAGTGATAATTATCACAGTCAGAGGCTTGTGATCAGTCTGCCAATGAAGCAATACAAGTTTTAAGGTTTCTGATGGCGGCCCAATATCTTGAAACCAAAGCAATTGGCAGTTCTATTTTAATAAAAACAATGATTGAAGACAACTGCTCCAATCCCATGGTTAGAGGCATCATCAAAATGTGCTAAACGACTTGGTTTTAATCTCTTTAACACTTCTTCACAAATATGCATGTGCTCCTCTTGCGATGTGCCAGCGACGACTATGCCATCAATATAAATTCCAACTGGAAAACACGCATATATTTATTTCATAACACTTTGAGACTACCCTGGGTCACTGCTCACACCTTACGGTAAACGATTGAACCGTAAGAAACCATTATGGTGTAAAACATAATTGTTAGATGATTCTGATTCAACCATCAATTTAGGGAAATAGATTTATTCCACGAAGCTTGAGCAACAAATCTCTATAACTTGGAAGTGCATGACGGTTGCATACAGTTTGTGGACTCACAATGGTTTTAAAATCAACACATATCCGGGTTACATCACTAAGCCTTCTAGACGATCACCACACAAGAAAAGTACCTTCGTCCACCCACCAACCAGTTTTTGCATGAAGAATTTGATGATGTCGTATAAACTTTGACACTAAAACGGTTATATAGAAACTGCAAGCTTCATAAAGCTTCTTAAAAGCTTCCATTATTTGTGTGTGTATTTTTTTTAAAGATGCAACAATAGTGTTTGACCTAAGAATAATTCTGATTAATTTGTGTGCATCTGTAACGGTAAGACTGTTTTATGAAAATTTCAAGCTTTATAAATTTTTTTTCAAATCTTCCACGATTTATTTGTTTGTTTATTTATGTATATAAAAAGATCTTGAACCAACAAAGCAGGAATAGAGTTTGAATTATAAATAATAATGTAGTTTAAGTTTTTATTTCGATAAGACTGTTTTTATGTGTTTTTATGTAAACTTCAAGCTTCATAAAGTTTCTTAAAAGCTTCCATTATTTGTTTGAGTTTTTTTTAGTTTTTTTAAGCTTTTTTATAAAAATTATATCCAATTGCTTTTTTCTGCTGTTTTTAAATATCTTGAAAGCCACTTTTTCATGTTTTTAGAGGTTTTTCTTTAATTATCTTGTTAGTATCTTCTTCCAGCTATACAATCAGTGTTTGAACACTCACTTTGACACTTTAGTCGAATCGTGAAAAAACATTCCATATGTTCGTGCGAAAATAGAAATATAACTTTCCTTTAGACAAAGTCACATATACATTCCATGTAACCAAACCTGTGATTATGGGACATGCATATTCAATATATCGATGATGAAATGATTTATGTGCAACAATCCAATGAATGTTTTTGCCAATTAATATGACAACTTTCTAGCTTGTGTGTGCTATGCCCGCATAAAAACAACGTTAAAGGTTATCAGCAATTAACAAAACATGGTGTGGCATTTTCCAGCTGTCAATAGAATAATAAAGAAAAAACAATCAGCATCTCAATCTGAAAGAAGCTATAAAGATGCATTTTATAATGCAACTAAGAATCATAGATACTTGTTGTAGGCGACCCTCTTTAATATATTTTATGGGATATGGTTGGAAGCTTCAGACAAAATAATTGAAATTGATCCATTCGCCTAGCTTCATAACGTTGGAATAGAATATTAAAAATGGGTAGCACGTCTATGGGAAATGACGGTAAGTGACAGGCCCTGGAACGTGTCAAGCTTAAATAAATTCAAAATAATCTAAGTGAGCAAACTAAACCAAATATTTTTTTTTAAGTTTCCTGTTGCCAGGTGTTAGCAAAGATTGTTTAACAAAAAATAGATTTGGATAATGTTTGTATAGGGTTCATAAGATGATCCAATCGGCGCTGTTCGGTCATCATCTTCCTCTGCATCCATTTAGAAGAACAAGAATAACGCAACATATTAAAACCTTTTGAGAGTCTTTCAAGTAAGGACGAAATTAAAGACTTGCGCGTTGAAATTTTGATTCTACTTAGTCCATAGACGAAGAAGAGAAACATGCACTTTTGATGGAAATAACAAATATAAAGACGAAACACTTGCTTATTTTATTGATAAAGCTGTTTTGAACAGTCATAACAATTACTTTGGAAAGACTTTTTCGATTCCTTAATAAATAGACGTTTAGAAAAATATTTGAACCATATGCAACATTGGTTTCAAGAAAGTAAGGTTCCTGCTGTATAATAATGTTAGTGATACCGTTTCAAAGCAGCGCCCTAGCGATAGCTAAACGAGTTCAGAACAAAATTGAAGATTTGTATCGTGCTAGTCCTCTATTAGCTCAGATACTAGTATATCGTCTATAAAGTCCAAAACATTTTTTACTGCCAGCCAAAATTCTTTCCATCTTTCTCTGAAAAAATTCTGGAGCAGGGTTCACTCAAAACAGTTACCTCTTGTATCTGATGCCTATGGACGTGATGAACGTCGTTATTTCTTGGCTTTCTTCGTCCATTTTAAGCTGGTGGTAAGAACTCTCCTGATCATACCTGGAAAACCATTCTGTATCTTTCGACCCTGGCATGAATGAGTCATTCGTTGGCAATGGGTGTTTTTTTTTACTATCGCGAGATTGGATCACCGAAGATCAATGCATAACCGAATGTCGTCACTATCTTGAACTACTACGCCAATCGATGATATGTAGGAGCTCTGTCCAGTTATCCGCTCTAAAATATCTTGGGCAAGTGACTCTCTTAGTTTTGATTCAACCTTCTCTTCCCATTCAGATGGAGCTCTTTGTAGTACCTGTTGAATCAGCTTTACTGACTTGTCAATCAATAGAGAAAAAGTAACGCACTTAATCTTAGGAAATGTCAGTGTTCCGACCCAAAACTGATTGTCTTCTATTTTCAATTGTGTTACATAGAAGGAATAAATCTTATCAGGGCTCCATTCACTTCTAGCATTGCTTGGGAAACTATTTTACCTTTTTCGTGAATAATATCAAAATCGGTTCTCCTACTCTGTTCGAAAGTTCCGTATGGAAGCATTTTTCCTGCAAAGCATTTCTCCATCTTGCTCAGACAAAAGATAATGACGAGACCCTGGGTCTAAAAGTATTGGAAACAGCCACCCTAATAATAAAGCAAGCAAATAAGACCCTGCGGGAGATGTTCCACTTATGGTACTCGAAAGCAGCTATGTTCTTCAAATCTTTCAAACTTATTGCCACTGATGTTATAGCAACATACTACCAGTGAACTAAATAGCGTAGACCATAATGACATTGTTAAGAATCACTATTCGCAATTGAGCTTGTGAAAGCTCTGACAGTCTTAAACACAACTCTAAGGCTTTTATATAAACTCAGCGTGAAAGATTACAAAATTTTACGCTTCGGCAAAGGAAATATTTTCCAAACTCAAAAACATCTTAAAAACAACAAACAACCTTAACTGGCGCCCAACTTTTGTTGCTAAAAAAAAAATAATAAAAACAAATATTTCCCTGGACTTTTGACACCAGTCCAACAATTACTTTTCTCTCCTCTGCTTCCAATATCGTTCCCTTACAGCCTAAAGATACATTTTATTTTCTACACATCAAGTCAATTATTGGACTATCAATCATTTCTATTTGAATTACGTCCATTAACCTCACAGCATGTCCATTTATCCATACAAACCCACTGAACTATATCCGTCAATTTAAAATAAAAAAAAAATCTCTTAAATAATGACCCAGAATGCATCTAATAACTACATCTGCCGCAGATACAAAACAATAATGAAATTGATATACATTTGTCGTTCGAATATGAAGCGAATCGCACAGCGACCAATCCAATCAATTAAATGCAAAAACAAAACAACAAAAACAGACGTCCGTCGGAGTCTTCGTCGTTGTTGCTGTCGTATAGCCGATGTCGTATGAAAAAAATGTATCTGAGTAATTTCCTCGAATTAAGCACAAATATATTGATTGCGTCAAGCCTCTCGATCGTAAAACAAGGTCAAGAGTGTGTGCTCAATACCTTCACGGAGCTACAATTCAGTACCGTTCTAGCATACAAAATAGACCAAGTAGACGTTTGTACACAAATAAATTAAAAATTAAATAAAACAATTTTATGAAAGCAAAAAAAAAACAACAACAATTGTATCTAGAACCGAGACGCTTCTCTGCTACTCCTTTGCCCGTCCTAGAGAGGATAGATTTTATTATTACTTTTTCAGTTTCATCTGAAGGCGGTGTATCTATTTTTTATTCTTATTTAAAATACCAGAAACGTATGTATCCGCTAGAATAGCAAGAATGTATCTCAGCGTACGAAATAACAGAAATGCAGTAAATATAGTCACAGATCCATCCGTATCTATGCTTTTGAGGAAGAAAAGGGGGGTTTTGGCGAATCGATAAACTTTTCAGTTTTGTTGTATTCTCTAACAACCGGATCGGAAAAATATTGAAATTAAATTGCATTTAAATTGGAAAACTATTAACAAGATACTTTATAATAGTTTATTGTGCCCTGGGGTGTGGGGGAAGCTGCTATGTGGATGGAAATCCCAGATGTGCTCCAAATCAAATTTATTGTTTCATACAATTAAAAACCGTTCACAAGTAACGCGAAACTGAAGAGCTAACATCAAGTAATTGGGGAACGATAAGTGTTGGAAAATCTGAATGGTTCAGCTGGAATTATTTATGGTAATTTAGTTTTGTATTGTTCTAAATAACAAAAAAAAAAAAATTTGCATCTTGGTAAACAAACTTTATTGGAAGAAGTTAAGCATTCGCTAGGAAAGAATATCAGAATATCAAATCTTTGCCAGAAGCTCAATTTAGAAGGGCAGGATAATTAGGAACAAAAAATAGGATACGAAGATTTGAATTATATTGTAAAAAGAATATTTTTCTTAATATATTTTTTCATAAAAGCTTATGAAATAGCTTTCGATGTTTCGTAAAAGCTCCACAGAAATTCTAGAATTTTTTTATTTAAAAGGTCGTATAATTCTTCTTCTTCTTCTGCTCGTTCTTTTGCTTTTACTTCCAATCAACTTCTACTTCTACTTCTTCTTCTTCTTCTCCTTCTTCTTCTTCTTCGTCTTCTTCTTCTTCTTCTTCTTCTTCTTCTTCTTCTTCTTCTTCTTCTTCTCCTTCTTCTTCTTCTTCTCCTTCTTCTTCTTCTTCTTCTTCTTCTTCTTATTCTCCTTCTTCTTCTTCTTCTTATTCTCCTTCTTCTTCTTCTTCTTCTCCTTCTCCTTCTTCTTCTTCTTCTTCTTCTTCTTCTTCTTCTTCTTCTTCTTCTTCTTCTTCTGCTTCTTCTTCTTCTTCTTCTTCTTCTTCTTCTTCTTCTTCTTCTTCTTCTTCTTCTTCTTCTTCTTCTTTTCCTTCTTCTTCTTCTTCGTCTTCTTCTTCTTCGTCTGCTTCTTCTTCTTCTTCTACTTCTTCTTCTTTTCATTTTTACTTGATGTTATAAGTACTACAGGGTGTCCGCCGGGAAGGTATACAAGTAGACACGTGGCAAATTTATTATAGAAAAATATCCGATAAGCCATCGTGTTTTAATTGTTTAAACATTTTATCAAAATCAATCATCGATTACTGTGACGATGAGAAAGTTACGTGAAATTTTTGGAAGAAATAACGTGCCAACAAAACGCACTATTTATCGTGTAGTGAATGATTTCGAAGAAAGAGGGTGTTTAGGTGATAGGCCCAAGCATGGACCACAACGTACTGCAAGATCGGCTGAAAAATTACTGCTGCTTAATACATTAACCTCAATTCGACGCCGTGCTAAGGAACTGGGTCTTAAAAGAACAACTTTGGCCACAATTTTGCACAAGGATTTGCATTTGTTTTCATTTAAGATTCAGTTGAAACAAGAGCTTCTTCCGCAAGACCATTTACGCCGCCGTACAAATGCCAATAGGATGTTACAGTTAGCCCAACCCCGATTTTCAAAACATTCAAACATGACATTACAATTATAGAGAAACATATTTGAGTTACTGGCGAAATTCTGTCTGTCTGTCTGTCCGTCTGTACGGATGTATATTGAACTAACAGCCTTAACGGTTTGGCCAATCGTCTTAAAACTTGGATCATAAAGTTATTTTGACATTCTACAGAGGGCTTTTTTAAATTCTTTTTAGCTCAAATATTAACGGTGACTGTCATATGACCGTTAAGTAAAAGCTTATTTTTCTCGTAAACGGCTCCAAGAATTTTTATGAACAAAAATCTGTGTACTATTGTAGGTGTAGTTTATGTTTTAGTGAAAAAAATTCAAGATGGTGGGTTAAGAAAGGTACCTCCCATAGAACCGTTTTTTTTTCTTCGACTTTCTCGAAAACTGGTCATCCGATTCCAATCAAAACTGATATTCATATTTTCGATTTTTTTTTGTATTTTTAATAATTTTCTTAAATTATATTTTTCAAAAATCAATATTTTGAAAACGGGTTGATTGAGTTTTTTTATATTTTGTTTTTAAATGTAAGTAATTTGTGTGTTTAAGTTTGCATTCTTGAATATTTTTTTTTAATTTTAGAAATGTTGTTAAATAAAAACCGTTCCTACATTTACATTTTCCAAGGAAATAAAATGGCGTTTAAATTTGTCCGCTGAAAATTATTTTGCGTCCTTTTTTAAAGCAATCAAAAGTCAGCAAGTAGTTTTAATCCAATTGTGCAATTTATTTTTTAGCTCAAATATTAACGGTACCTGTCATATAACCGTTAAGTAAAAACTTATTTTTCTCGGAGAATTGTTTATGAAAATAAAATCAAGATGGTGGGCTAAAAGCGGTACCTCTCATAGAACCGTTTTTTTTCTAATTTTATTTTAAAATATTTTCAAATTCTTTGTTTTTTTATTTTTTTTTAATAATTTTCTTAATATTTTTTTTCAAAAATCAATATTTTGAAAACTGGTAGATGGATTTTTTTTTATTTTGTTTTTAAATGCAAGTGTTTTTTTGTTTTTATGTTTGCATTCTCGAATTGTTCTTTTTTTAAATTTTTTTTTTAAACCGTTTTGTTAAAAAAAGGTTCTTAAGTTTAAAAAAAAAATATTCACACTTTTTCACATTTTCTAAGGAAATAAAATGGCTTAACTGATGTGCCTTAAAGCTCTACCAATAAGGTTTGCCTAAATGGAGGTGTCTTTGCAATTGTTTTATCCAGGAACTTTTGTGTCTGTCTTTCTTCCGCGATACTTTTGGAACTTGATATCATATCAGCTTTTGAACAAGGTTCTCAGGGAATATTCTTTGAACACATGGTACCCCCCCTATGTAAGTCAGTCATGCTGTTTTGTCCAGGATGGTATTCTTAAATGTGACAGCTTACTCTTATATTCTTGCTCCTTGTCAATCATGACACCGGCTGTGTGATACGTCACGCCATCCTGTTGGGACCACATATTCCATCTAGGGCATTATTGTTCAATTTGGGCTATAAGATATCAGTTATCATAGTTCTGTAGCGCTCGCCATTAACGGTGACAACCTATCTAACTTCGATTTCAAAAAAGTAAGGAACAATGATGCCGACGCTCGGCTTGCCCAAAATCCTTTTTAAGGATGCATTGTAACCGGGTGAACCTCATGTATGCGCTTGGTATCGTTTGATATACAGCAATTTTGCTAGTTAACTTAGCCATTCATCCAAAAATGCGCCACTAAGAAAAAGGTGATTTTTCTTCCAAAGTTGGAGATTTCTTCAAAACGGCGAACAAACGATGTTGTCTATGGTCAAGGTCATGAAATTTGAGCTCCACGGTCAATCTTTTATGTGTGTAGGCCCAAGTCCAAAATTTGCCAAATTGAAGTTTGCGAAAGGAAGAATTCCTGTGCACGGTAAAGAATTGACTGTCTCGGGCTCTGCTGTACACTTTTACGGACCGCGGCGATGTTCTCGATGAACTTACGTTTCTTTTCGGCCTCGTTTCAACAAGTTCTTTTACACATCTCGATTGCTAGCCGACGCCATTCAGTTCCTCACCCGAAGTTTTCGGGCGTCCTGGTCTACACACATACATTGTCTTCTAACATAAGAACTGCAAAAAACTTTCCGAACTTCGCTCAAACGAGCTAGGTGCCGAGCCCACCGGAGTCTACCGAGCTTTATTTTTTTCCACAACATCTGCTTCGAGGTAGATTTCATAAAATTCATGATTGTATTACCTCAGGAATCGTCCTCCCTTCAAAAAGGGGGCCATTAGGGGCGGATAGGAGATCAGGGTTCCTTATAGTAAGCACCTCAGTCTCGGATGCGCATGTGAGTACTAGTAAGATCATAGTCTTGTATAGCCGCAGCTTTGTTTTTATGCTAAGGTTTCTGGATTTAAAGAGTCTTGACAGACTTTAGTAGGCTCTGTTGGATTTTAGCAGGTGCCCGCGTTATTTTCCCTCTGTGTTTTTATCGGCTGCTACTTTAGAGCCAATATAGTTAAAAGACTGCACAATTTCAATTTCATGCCCCACTATCTTGACAGTTGGACCAACACTTCTTGCAGACGTCGTCACCCAGTACTGATTTGGCATCAGTAACAGGTTTGGAAGCTGGACGCTTCTGTCTGGTTCTCGCACTATCTAAGCTTTCGGTCGTCAGTCAAAACATATATTGCAAGTATGTACCATGCATTTAGGAGCATGGTTGTTGTACACACTACATGTTTAAAATGGTTGTTGTACACAATGTTTCCTGCAGATGTCGTTAAGTTGGAAACAAAATGTAACCTCCGAATATCTTAACATTTTATTGCCACATCACAATATCATCAAAGCAAGATCTTGTCATTGATCCAAGGTACTGACATTTGTCGCTCTTGGTAAGATCTGTTGTATTCCCTGGTGCAAAGCAACTTTTATTGGGAACTCTTGGGTTATTTCTGCGGGAAATCTCACTTTCATTTTAAATTGAGGGTACATGTCTATGATCGTCTGCTCGGAGTCTTTCAGGAATCCGCGTCGCTTAAGAGCAAGCCAAATCAGATCACGTGGTTGTCTATCGAAGAAGTCTCAGAAGTGTCGATTCGATACGGCGCTGATAAGCTAAATCGCTAGAGAGCTAGAGCCAGTTTGCCCTGTTTAGCATTAATATTTGTAAGATTATAAGAATATACTAAGCGAAGAATTAGGGATCTAAGGGAACTTTACAGAAAGCTGCTTTAACTTAATCCTAATTCAAATGTGTTATTTATAAATTCGAGCGTTTCGTTGCTTGTACGGCATGTACATTGTTCGAACCACAGAGTAGACAAATCGACGTTGATGAGCTCCGACCAGGAAGCTGGTTAACATTGCTCTATAACTCGAAAGACATAACATCAGCCAATAAGCCATACTAAACACTCAATTTCTATAGATGCTCTGATGCTTGATCGATTGCATTCAATAATTACGCTAGTTGACCCAGCCAAAAAAGGATCTCTCGTCCAAGCAGATGATTTTTGGTTTTGGTCTCAGAATTTTTGTTTACTAAGATGACAATAGAAATGGAGCTTTTGTGTTTCATCATTTCTGTTGCATGGTATGTCTATCACCCCGAATCAAGACTGACCGCTCCCATTTCGCGTTGGTGTGAATGGATTGAGATATCGCTCATTTCGTGAGTTTCCTTCAAGAATTCACTGACGTTCTCATTGGTATCGATTAGCAATAAGCGAAGCCATTGAAATCTCTCGTCGGGTTCTAAATTGGTATTTTATAAATAAATTAAATAAATATTAAACAAAAAATACAATTCTTTAAGTAAATAATGCATTTCACCACCATAAATAACACATTATTTTCCAGACATTATCAAAAAAAAATCACACTGTTTAACAGCTAATTAATGTCAATGCGATTTAAAGTGAAATGATTTATCGATTACGCTCAAATGCCATTAAATTCAATTAAGTTCTTCAATTTTACGATATTAACAACAAAATCCGACAACACAACATCTTCATGACAAATAAAACAAAAAAATCGCTGACTGCGCGGTGAGTCCAGGGGTCATGGATTACTAAAAAAAATCGTCTTAACGACTATTTTTCTTCGGTAAAAAAAAAAACTTAAAAAAAAAAACAGCAAAAGAAATAAAATTTAAATAAAATAACAAAAATATCTTTGGGAGGAATGATTTTATGTATATGATTTTAAAGAGGAAGGTAAGAGTTTGTAATATTTTATTCTCCAAAACCACCCACGAAAATTGTGTCAGCGCCCAGTGTCGTCGTTTTATACACCACCGCCACCGCTTTTGCTGCTGCCACTCTGTCAGGCGCAGGCGGTATACGGTTGTGCGGTACGGTGGTGCTTCATTATTATTATCGTTATTGTTATTTTGTGAACGATAAATAGAGGGACATTGTGTTGCATGTTTTTTGTGTTGGATTTGTTGCATGTTCAACAAATTAAATTTAAACAGGAACCGCAGTCGATGATGCTTGCCACCGCCCGCGACTGCAAAGAACGCGACACACAATATTCTGAATTTAAAGAGTTTCTTTGTGTCATGAGACAAATCGGAATATCAATTAAATAAACTGCCATGGCACGAGTGCGGTTTTATTCAAATGTCTTTAAATTGCGTTCAACACAGTATGGTCATGGTGGACATTTTGTGTTGAAACGGATGGAACAAATTTTACATTTACAAAATTTCAGAATTAGTATTATTATTTTTGTTTTGCTGACGAACATAACACATATTTCTAATTTTGTGATTTTTGGTTACACTAATCGATGAGAATCAACAAGAACAACATTTTTTAGTGTTTAAAAGACAACGTTTAGTTGAACTCTAGTAGGAGTTAAATTTTGATGTAAGTAGTAGAGGAGTAGTAAAAAAAGTTTTTTTTAGGATTTTCCAAAAAAAAGTTCATATTTAAGTTGCGTGCTGAGAACAAAGATTTTAAAACAGATTAGAGTACTAATTTATAACACTTTGCGGTTTTTGAAACGATTTGAGGTTTGCAGTTGTAATTGTAACTTTAATTCGCGGAATTTCTTTTTATTATGTGGAATTTTTTTGGTTAATTAAACGTGATTTGAATTTAATTGAATAATTGTACATACATTGATTGGCGCGACAGCTCCTTAAGGAATCAAGGCCTAGTGACTTCTACTATTCGGAAAAAGAGGTGGTTCTGATGGGGAGTCGAACCCCGATCCTTTTATCGGGTTTTCCAATAGGGACTTGATAACTATGAATTTAATTTGTGAACGCACCTTTTCACCAATCATCGAACTGTCGTTATCAATTTATTCAGTAAACTCAACATTTTCATCATGGCAAAGTACACGACCACTTCTGCAAATTATAAAATTTTCTACCGAAATTCGGAGTCGGTGACCGCAACTTTAAGAGCGTTGTTATTGTTGAATTTCATCGCAAAATCATCTTCAGTGACGAAGCTCATTTTTGGATCAATAGGTTCGTCAATAAGCAAAATATGCGTTATTGGTCGGCTGAAATCCACATTTGCTTCATGAATCATCCACACAAAATAACTGTTTGGTGCGTTTTGCATGCCGGCGGCAGCGTTATTGGGCGATAACGATCGTCGTTACTGTGAATGGCCAGTGTTATCGCACCATGATTACCGATTATTTTTAGCTCGAATTTGAAGATATGGACTTGGACGACATGTGGTTTCAACAGGATGGTGCCACAAGCCACACAGGACACTTAACAATCGATTTATTGAAAAGTAAGTTTGATGAGCTTGTTATCTCAAGAAATAGGCCAGTTGATTGGCCGCCTCATTCGTGGGATTAAACGCCTTTAGACTATTTTGTTTGAGGCTATGTTAAGTTATTGGTTTATGCCAACAAGCCGATGACGTTGAAAGAGCTCAGAGCCAACATTGAACGCGAAATAGCGGGCGTTTCGTCCGAAATGTTTGGCCGAGTCATCAATACCTAGGTCCAACGAATCGACCGCTGCAAACGTGCCCGCGGTAGCCATATGAACGAAGACGAGTTTCATTCATAAATGTTTTGATTGTACTTCAAGCCGATAATAAAGTTTTTAAAATATATCTCAAATGGTTTGCGTTTTATTTAAAAAAAAAAGTTGTCAAGTCCTTACTCGAAAACCCTTTATTTCTTTCAGTGATGCCATTTTAGTAGGACTGGATGATCCTCATGTATGCTTCTAATTCAATAGTGACGTCAAGCAGGTGATTGTATAGAGGGGCATGATTTCCCACACATACCAAAAATTTGTTGTTAGGTATACTGAATTAAAAAAAAAAACTGCATATACTCAACCTCGCACCTACTCCAAATCCTATTGTGACTCCAAGCGGGGTGGTTGCAGCGGAGATGCATAACCCCCTATACCTATTTAAATTTGTTTGGTAGGTACACTGAATCAACAAATAAATTGCGTACACCAAACCTTGTACCTATTTCGAATCCAAGGAGGGGAGCTGTCCCCCTGCCTACGTAATTGTTATACCCGTGAGAAATTTCAATTTAAAAAAAAAAATTATAAAAAAGAAAAAAGTCGTAGGCCCACGAAAAAAAGAATTAAAACAAATTTTTTGTTTTTATTTCCTCGCAAACTTTGTATAATATTTATGTTTTCTAGGCTGTTGAAAGCACAAACCAAAAAAAAAATCTAGCTCAATGTGCGTAACGGAAACTCGCCGCCTTTTGTTAATTGTTGGCACAGTTAAAAAAACTGTTTTTTCTAAATAATTTTTTTCATAAATAAAAAAAAAATCAAGAATGCCAAAAATTGATTGAGCTATTATCAAAATATTGATTTTAAATTTGTTTGTTTAAATACTTAAAATACAAAAAAGTGTTATTCGAAAAGAAATCAGTGTGAAATAACCTTGCTTCTACATAGACATATCTTCATGAATATTAATTTTGATTTTTATCGGTATATACTCTGTTCAATTTATATTTTCAGTATGGGGAAGATAAGATATTTGCCTTTCATCCTTACTTTTATTGATTTTAATAAGCTATCTTCATTGCAAAGCTCCCATATGGTTGCCGTCGTGAGCATTATAAGATATATGCTCACAACAACCTCTGAGAAAGCTTCAATTCTGAAAGCTCCATAGCAAAAAAAGGTATTATAATTTCCATCAAAAACGAATGGTTACTCTAAATCAGTGTTTTTTTAACAAAATAAGCGAATAAACACAATTGGTTATCAGTCTCCTGTCTCCTCACAGCCGGGGAGCAGAAAGGTCATGGTGGAATGTACGTGGGTTTATTTAATATTATAAAAACAATTTCAATTTAACTCAGGGGTTCTGTTTTTTATTTCAGTGGCAATTTCTTAAGTTGAGTGCGATGCAAACACCAGCAGGTACAAGTGTGTTTGAAAGCTCTCTTCCATAAGGCCTTACTGAAAATATAAATTGAAAAAAGTAAAGCTCTCAAGTAAGTCGAAAAAACGGTTCTGTCGGAGGTACCGTTCTAAGCTCACCATATTAAATATTTTTTTACACCAAAACTTAACCCATTTCGACCATAGTAAACTGATTTGTTTGTCATAAAATTCTTAAAACTATTTTCAAGAATGATAAGTTTTTACTTAACGTATATGAAGCACCGTTAATATTTCATCTAAAAAAAATATTCATCTGTCGAATCTCAAAATAAAGTTATGTTCTTAATTTGAAAACGATTAGCCCAGCCGTTCAGGATATAGTCTAAAATACATCCGTAGCGACAAAAAGACTAACAGGCAGATATAATTTTGCCACAAACTCAAATATATTTCTCTGTCAGCTTAATGCAATTAATTGTTATTTCAACTTTTTTAATCTGCACATAACTTGTGCCTATGATCGCAAGTAAAAATGGCAGAAATCCAGGTTTATTAAAGTTATTCATCATGTTTTTAAGGAAATGACGAAAAAAACAAAATTTGGAAAATGTCATTCAAAGCGAACACAAAGCGTGTGAAATGTAAAGTAACCGAAGCCGAAGCTGAAGCATGATTGTGTTTTAGCCATAAACTGCGCTCTCTTCCAAATTTTTCGAATGAACATTTGACAAAACTTACGAATGTTTTGTTGAAAAGAAACCTCGCAGATACATCAATGTCCTTTCGTTCTTCATGGCCAAAATTGTTCCTTGGCAATGGCAGATGAAAAGGGAAGTTTTTTTCTTTTCTGACACAAGTTTCCGCCTAATTATGTATTTGGCCTAGGATATTTTTAAACGTATAAAAAAAGTATCCTCTCTCTTTCAATTTTAACACACTTATATTAAAACTGTCAAATTCAACTATTGCCTTAGATCGTCTCTACACAATTTTTGTAGAATTAACCCCCAGTTTTTGAATCGGATTTCAATTTGAACTCCATTTTTGAATTCTATTTTAATTGCAAAAAACATTTATAATGCATTTAAATTTTTTTTTCTTAAACTGGACTACTTTTTGAACACACTGCTTTTGCTGTGCTTAGGACTTGTTTTTCTTAGGCCGGAAACACATTGCAAATTTTTTCACAAAGCATAGGATACATTCGCATTTTTTTGGAAAATCTTTTGAAGTTTGGCCTGTTTGAAAATTGTTTAGAAATCGTCTTCGAAAAAAAACAAACAGAAATGCTTTATGTATTTTTCAAAGGATTTTTTAATATGTTTATTGTTTTTTTTTTGTTTCATCTACAAAATGTGCGTCGATAAATTAATTAAAACAAAGATTGAGCAATCTTGTCACAGTAGTTATCGTAATGAATGTTTCAATTTTAGTAGCACGCTTCTAATTAAATAAAAACATTTAGATCAATTAAGCATCACGAGTATTTAATGTCATAATTTACCGTTAAGTGTTGTCTGTTGTAGATGTACATGTTCGAAAAAAATGTCTGCTTCCGGCTAATTAAAACAGAGACAATGAATACTTCAAGGGTAAGTGGTGATGAAGCATTTTGTGAGTGTGTAATTCAATTTGTCGTGAACTTTAGAAAAGGGCGATGCGGTGCGACTTATCTTTAAGAACACAACTCCCAAGAGAGGGCAGTTCATGAAGCACGGGCTTATACATCAGTTTTGAGGTTATAAGTGAAGTGTATGTTAATTTGTTTGAATCAAGCAACAAAATTAGGGGAGAAAAAAAAGGATCAACAACGAAGTTGGTTTTTTAAAGAGGGTTTTATGAGCCTCAGAAAACCATTTCATTTAGATGAGTTATTAACAACTAAGTCCTTGCATCATCTTCACAATATTTTCCAACGCATTCTTCAAAACATAACTCCAAATGAGTGAATGCTTAATAGCTACCTAATTCTTAAGATCAAATACCTTTTTTTCCATTTAAATTCCAACCAGCCACCTGGCCAACGTCATTTTCAAAAAGATTTCAAGCTCAAACAAAAATATTTTTCCATTCACCATTGATGGCCAAGCAAACAAACAAAACTTTGTCTCAAACATGGAGCGCATTAAATTCTTCAAAAGGAATTCAAGCTTCTTGTCCCACGGGAGGATAACCTGCATTCCTTAAAAACACTTCTCCAAAGACTCTTTTTATAAATTATTTTCCAACCATTAAAGGAAGCGACACAACATTCTTCGCTACAAAAACGACAAATATTTGTGTACCTAAACGTGATGCATCTCTATTCATCTGCACCAGCTAGTGCACCACGACCTTGGTGAGCAAGCAACTAGAGTTTCCAAAAACGAACAAAAAACACGCGCACACTCTTTTATCAATGAATCTCAAGACACTAGTCCAGCCACAGGGTATTGTTGTTTGTTGTTTATAAAAATATGCACATACCTTAAGAGATTTATCGAAATGCTAATGCCAAAGAGAACAATACGAAGAAACGTGACTTTTTTACCCCACCCCATATGACAATCGAGTTCGGTTGGCAGCAGAACTGCAGCTCTTGCCAAGAATAGAAGATTTTGATTTTGGTCTTGAATTTACGTGTAACACCTGGTGCTGTTCGAGGCGGAGAGGAATACCTTAACATCTTCACGACAGATTGTTGACCAAACTTTGACATACCGTCCGACACCTCGAATCCGTTCCATTGTTATGCAGATCTCTAAAGACATCCCAATAAAACAAGTACACCAATGGATCTTTTATACATAAAATCCACATTCTACTTTAATCGAGACATGTCAACTACCTCACAGCTCGCAATATGGAAGCAGTCGATCGCGTCGCTTTAGTCATCCCGTCGCGCCGTTTGCTGACAACGATCAAAGTCTTATTGGCAACAGGAATTTATTGATTTATCGTCCTGTCTGCAATTTAAGCCGGTTTCCATCCCATCGGCCAACCCACGCTTATAAGTCCTGAGAAAAGGGAATATATCATTTTTGTAGATCGCGTAATTGTCAATTGTCAGTCGAATGGGTGGATCAGGGATGGATACTTGTGACATTACCATATGTGATTGCGTTCGTGATTACATATGACAGTGGCGAATATCTTGTTGGACGGGTTCAATGTCACGACGAGTCTCGTATATCTCCTTCTTTATCAAGCGAGTCATTATGGTGATAAATTCTCTAAGTTCACGTTTTCTTTTCACTGGCTGGTCCATTGGTTGGTTGTGAATTTATTGAGCGTTAAATTAAAAATGACAAATGATGTGTTAATAGGCAGCGATGGACGATAATGTGTCAATTCAATAGAGATAGACATACTTAAGGCGAATTGTAACTGTAAATAACTAATGTTCGTCAGAGAAGATCTATTTGTTAGAGAAATTCATATATTTTTTTTACAAGCGTTTTGCCTCAAAAACAACTTGAAACTGTGAATGCTAAACTGACAGATCTGTCGAAGAAAACACAAAGGTATGCGATACTTATTTTTAGATGGGTGACTATGCACTTTCCTTAAGCCAAGCCCCCTAGTTATAGAGTGAGATTTGTGTTATATTTTCTATTTTATTTGCAGAATTGTCAGTTTACATCGGAATTAAATGAATTTGTGTTGACAGTATTTATTCAAAATTATATATACAAAGAAATAAATTATTTACATTCAATTATCAAGAAGTGAAAATAAAAACAAAAAAGAAAAAACATAAAAATAATAAAACATAAAAAGATACATGAAATCCTGAGAATCAATAAGAACAAACAAAATAATTCAAATAAAATATATGAGTGAATGTAGTCCAGTTGGCTGGTTAGAAAAGTCTGTGGGGTGACGTGGAAAAACGGCAATTTCAAAGAAGCCGCTTCTTGTACAGAACATCTTGATGTTGACCATCAAACAAGGATCCTAAGGATTTTGGAACAAAAATAAATGCCTCACTCTAGATCACGTTATCATAATACCAGTGCGCCCCAAATCATGACTTTTGTTGCCGTATTTGTTTACAAGAAGTTTGGCTCCAAGCATCTTTTGCATTATCTTTCTTCTATAACCTTTTCATCATCTTACGAAGAAGGTAACAGACTAGAAGGGTTTTACAACAACACCAGCGCTGAGATCGAAGACCAACTCTTGACAATCGCTGCTTCTTCGGGCTAAGAAGTAAATAGAGTAGCAAAACCATCTCTCGATGTCTCTCATCATTTCAGTCCTGCTGGATGATGCAGAGGCATGAAAATTGTTAGGCTTAGGCTGTTTCGAGAAAAACATTTTGCGGCTGATTTTCAGTTCTATATGTATAAACGCCGACTGAATATTGAGGCGAGTGGAGAAGGATACAACGAAGAACCTTACGAGTCCCACAGGGACGTGGACCTAAACAAAAGAGTCATATAGAGCGGATGAATACCTAGTATCCGGCTCGAAGAACTGTTCGAAAGAACGGCAAAGTAGAGAAACACCATGAGTCAGATGCCGCACGCAAGTAGAAGAGGACCTTGAGGAACTTTCAATGCAAATCTGAAGGCAGCTAGCTAGAGACTCAGCTGGCTAGAGAAGCATGTTGGTTAATGATTAGATCTGTCCCGGAATGTAGCGCCACTTCAGGTAAGGTAACGTAGAAAAGCCCTCTCAATAAAATTTTCCTTGATAAGGAACATAAATGTTTCTAAATGCGCCCTTGATTTCCCACTTAACCGAATGATACAACTAGTGGTATGATGCAACTCCGATAGCCTCTAGCTTTAATAATTAATTATTTATAACAGTTTTTAAGTTTAAGTGTTGCTGTGTAGCGCACCTTTCGGAATATTTTTTTTCTATATCTTTTTCTTTTTATAATCAATTAATTACTTATGTTTTTTTTTTTTTTTACAGGAACATTTTGATGGATTCACTACGAGCAATCGACGTCTTACCTCAGTGAATTATGTTTGATTACGAATAAACATCAATTTGATTAAACGTAAACAGAACCATCTTTTCAAAATAAATTGTTCGAAGATAAATCTCTTCGCATCAAAACACCACACACCGTTTCGCCAAACAATTCGAACAAAATTCCACCACAATATCAAAACTTTTTTCCCTCATCAGCCATGCATCGAAATTCCCTCACAATGACTCACTCCAATGAGTGTTTACTCACGACGACCTCACAAAAACGTTCTAGAATGAAAATATTGGGAAAGTGTACGTCATTTCCCGATCTGCTTACAAATACCTTAGTTGTAGTTTTAGTCATTTCAATATTTCAAATTAATTATGCGACAACACGAAGGATACCATCGCAGTCCGGTGCCACAGATTTTGACACCTTGGAGTTTATTTTAGGTAAGTTTTTTTTTTAGTGCTTTCTCTTTTAATTAGACAAACCATGGACGTTTATGTAGGTGATTTTTTCGAACATATTTTGATTTTCGAAACTCTCCAAAGAATTTATTCGAACACACTCCTGTCAATGTCAAAACCAATTTGTTGCATCACGTGTGTGTTGTGTGGTAGGAATTTTTGTGCAGATGCAATTAATACAAACGAGACCTTGTCATGGAGTTTTGGTTTATTTTTTTCAAAAATGCCATGAAGCTAATAAATCTTATTGCCAATATGGTGAGGATAAAGAACAACAAAAACAGAAAACATTTGCCAGGGCATTTGCGTGCTATTGAACACTTAACATATGTTTGCACTTTGAATGCGAATTGTTTTGTCCGGAACTGGGAGTATATTATAAGTTGTAATGAAAGAAGGAGGCACTTAAGGAATTGGGAATCGCATTGCACATTTAAAGGAACAAGCGACAGAGTTACACATGGGAAGTTTTTGGAGATGTCACATGGTCTTGGTATTTAAATGTCAAGAGACCAAATGCATATAAGGATATTCCGAACGCATGCTGGTTCCATGTTAACATGCAAAGAAGAAATCGCATTTTTTTTATTATAGTGTCTGCCAGTGTCCATTTTCAGAATGCAAACAGAGGTCTTTATTATTATGTTTTAACCCCTTTTTATTTTTATTTTTTCAACTCAGGGTCAGAACAAAGTGGAAATATTCTTCGAACGCATCTTTATTGTTCTTGTTCGCTGAACACAACAAAATTGTGGCATACAAAAAGAAAGCTTACCAAAAAGAACCAAGACGGAGAGAGAAATCCTTTAACGTAATTTTTGCTATTTTTATAAACAGTTTTGATATTCCACACTTTAAAATTCGCACCTGACTTAAGGTAGTGATACAGTACGATTTACGATAAATGCGTGAAACAGATTGAACCAGCAACAGCAACAGCACCAGCAACAGCGGCCGCCATTAATTTAGAACCAATGTATTTCAATGGCTCATATTAGATTAGACCAGCACCAGCAACGTCATCAGCGTCGTTATGCGTGAAACAGATTGAACCAGCAACAGCAACAGCACCAGCAACAGCGGCCGCCACTAATTTAGAACCAATGTATTTCAATGGCTCAGATTAGATTAAACCAGCACCAGCAACGTCACCTGCGTCGTTAGACCAAAGTCCTAAATTTGCTGTTGCTGTTCCATTGCTACCAACTTTCAGCAAGTGAAATTCAGGGGCAAAAAAAACCTTCGTATACTTTTTTATGACACAAAGTGTCAAACAGAAGTAAGAAGACGATGCTGGTGCTGGTAGCAATGTGTTTCAATTTATTTTGCTGGTCAGCGTGCTGTTTGCTGTTGACGGTGCTGGTGCTGTCGCTGGTTCAATCTATTTCGCGCTGAAGGCTGAACTGTAATGATTGTAATGGCACGGACGGGGACATCCGTTAAGCGGAAATGTTTCTACTGAGGAGTTTGGTAACAATGATGACACTTTTTGTACAGGGGCGTTAGTTAATGATAGTTTATTGATTGAAAGTATATTCTTTGAACCTATTTTGTCCGGTGAGCTATTGGATATAATTAAATCGCTTAAAACTTCCAATTCTGTTACGTGTGCTTGATTTTTTTTAAATATTGCTTACAATAG
Organism: Platycheirus rosarum; assembly: GCA_963971375.1. NCBI lineage: Eukaryota > Metazoa > Arthropoda > Insecta > Diptera > Syrphidae > Platycheirus > Platycheirus rosarum. Next base: position 116,015,180 of record OZ020509.1, on the reverse strand, counting down.
CTGCGTTTTATTATCTACCAAGATCCGTATGGATCTTTGTCGATAAATAAAACGATCCCAGATCTGGATCCATATCATTAATTTTTAATCAATTCCTATTACAATACTGTTTTTCACAACTACTACTATTTCTTGGATCTTAAAATAGATCCAGATAGAAAGCAGGATTTATAATTGTTATTGTAATACATGTTAAGACATAATCCAGATCAAGACCCGAAGATAATAAAGCTAATATAGTTGATGTACTTGCAAATTTATTCAATAAAAGTGTCTATAGTAGAATTTTTCCTAATGGTTAAAAATTGCTAAATTCATTCCATTTCTTAAAAAAATCGAACCCTTGTGATATTAATAATTACAGACCGATATCGCTATTACCAGTTTGTTCTAAAATATTTGAAAAGGCGATGAAAAGTAGAATGTTGGGGTTCTTATATAAAAATGTTTTGTAGTGAGTCTCACAGGTCTACCGAAGATGCTTGATAAAATGTTTCACAGAAAAATTTGAACATTTAAACCAAAATCTGTTTTCCTGGCTTTTCGTTGACTTAACCAAGGCTTTTAAAACCCTACAACCCATACCTTGTTTTTATTACATTAACCTATTTAGACACACCCCATATACTTTTTAACGATATTTTGAAAAATTAAAAGAAAAACGACACATCTTTTTCATTTTATTCATGAGTAATTTATTTTTAACAAAAATGCCTTTCACAGGTGCTGCACGTAGTTTTAGTCTTTTTATCCTTCATCACAAATAGCATCTTCCTTGTTTTGCCTTCTTTGAAGAAGATTCCTGAACTGGTACATCATCAATATGTTCAAGATTTCCATCCGGCGCATTGCTTAGGGCTTTTTCAATGTTAGTTCTCAAGTGCGTGTTAATTTGTTGGGCTAACCGTTTTTGCATAAATGGTTTTGCCAAAGAAAGACCCAGATTATGCACAACTTATTTTCTGTCCGTTAAAAATGATGGTGGAATTTCAACCTTATTTTTACGTAATGTTCCAATAACAGTAAGGTTCTTTTGGGAAAGCATTTCTTCAACCAATTGTATGGAAGCAAACCAGTTATCCATCGTTAAATTTCTACCAGTTCCGTGTATACTCTCACTTATTTTTTTCACAAGTTGGAGCGGTATAGGATCATTTGAGCTTCTTATTTCCTTTCCGATATAAGGAATCGCAGAGACCATATAGTACGTGCGTGAATAGCACATTGTTATTATTTTTATACCATACTTGTCCGGTTTTGATGGAATGTAAATCTGGAAAGGACAATTCCCTCGAAAACCCAAGAGCTGCTCGTCTATTGTGCAGTATTCATGCGGCGTGTAGTATTTTGAGCAATTAAAAACAAATTTTTCCCAAATCAATCTGATTGGAGAAAGTTTGTCTCCTCGATCTCTTCTTTCTCTATCGTCAAATCTAATGCAATTTATCAAAAATTCAAACCTGTTTTGGCCCATAATTGATTGGAAAATAGGTAAGCATTTAATCGACCACATATCTTTAATGTCTCTACCGGAATGTTTTTGAACTCCAGCAATATATAGCAGACCTGATCGCTCGAATTTCATCAATGTCTGTGTCACCCATAAACTTACAGTTTGGCGCTGACGTCGAAGTCGATGCAGAAGTTGATATAAAATGTTCTCTTTGCAGCCCAATCTGGATGTTTGTGCTGAGAACAATAATATTAAGTATAGAGGAATCAAAGATGAGGTCCCAAGCTTCAATCTCAGACCTTACAAACTTGGCAGCATCCTTACAGCCTGGCATTTTTAGGACGATGTTTCGTGAGGCCGTTCTGCCAGGGAGTTGAATTGTCCAACGAAAACCTTTTTTTACTAAAAGAACACCAGCGTGATGTCTGCCTTCTTCTGTACTTTTTTCGTCTTCACATTCGCTGGCACTTATAACGTCGTCTTCCTAAAGATCTGTCTCAATATGTTCTACGCAGGTTTCAGTACCTTCCTCATCACTGTTCACTTCGCTCTCAAAGTTGTCTTTCTAGATCAGACATTTTGTTGCTGTTTTTATATTCACCACGATAAATCTAATTATTTTTCTTCAAAAAAATTCAAAAAACAACACTTCATCACTTTTAAAAACCGGCAAAATAATTTTTTACAAAACCTTTACGTTAAAAAAATAACTTACGCAAACCTATATGGGGTGCCAGTACACCGCACCGACTAAGTTATTTCCGCTTTAGAGTGAGAAAATGAACTACATTGTACTGGTCCGTAAAGAGACAATGGCAAAAATAAAAGTCATGGCAATCTGGGAAAATAACGGATTTTCTAACAAAAAATGCAACGACTTTTAATTTGAAGTGGGGTTCCTACGCACCCCGTGTGGGTTTTAGGGTTGTTGACCATAGTATCCTCTTAGAAAAGCTATATAATGCAGAAATGCATTATAACTGATTAGTATCATACTTAACTGATAGAAAATAATTAGTTAAAATAAATAGCAGTTTAAGTGGGTTATGCAAGATAGTTGTTGGTGTTCCGCAAGGTTCAGTACTGGGCCCATTGCTTTTCTTGACATTTATAAACTCTATTTTCAAGCAGAATTTTAAAGGACCAATAACTACTTTTGTTGATGATAAGGCCTTTTCTTTTTCTCAACTTAATGCATATTCTCCGGAATCGTCCTTCTTCGAACGGATAAGAGGTTAGAGTGCCTTTTTTTAAGTACCCAAGTCTGGGATCCGTATGTAAGTATTGGTTAGACCATAGTCTTGTACAGCAGCAGTTTAGTTTTTTTGTAAGGTTTCTGGATTTAAAGAATCTTGGCAGACTATAGTAGGCTCAGTATTCAGTTGAATTTTGGTAGTTAAAATTCAAATTCAAGCAGCGCTAGCCTGATAGTTGGACCAACACTTCTCGCAGACGTTGCCTCCATGTACTTAGTCTTCCCTCCTTGAAGAGTCTTGTACAGTTTCTTAGCTGATGGCAATGATGGCAATGTCGTTTGCGTAAGCTAGTATCTGGCTGGATTTGGTGCCAGAGTCACGGATTGCTTTCTCCAACGCCAGGATGGAGGTGGTGCATGTTGGAGTCCATTAAAAATATTAATTGGTCTGGACAGCAAACCAGCTACTTTTACTGGACTTGTAATATTTGTCATGATCAACTACTAAATTCCAGACTTAAGGGTAAAGATCTGATCAATTGTTGTGTCTTCATCGATCATAATAAAATTCCTATAGTTTTCACTCGTTAAAAAGTATTTCTGAATGAAGAACGTACAAGCGTGCCTGTTCGCGTATGTATAAAATTTATTTGCGCAAAACGTTGCGAATATTCAAAATTTGCGCATTCTTGCCTGCCTGTGGATGTCTACCTTAAATGTAATTCAATTTATTCGTATATTGTGCCCTAAATGGCGGATTGCTCTGTTTCGCCAATTTTCGATGAGTTTTTCTCACGAGCACATTTTACGGACGGAAGTTTGACAACTGGCTTGCGATGGTGTTTGTCATGAAAAAAAATTGACAGATACTTCCACGCCACTCCGTCCATCATGGTGCTCATTTGACAAACTGATTGGAACCATTCCTTCAGTTTTGACACATGCTTTCGTTTCTTTCCCACCATTATAGGTAGCCCTTAACGCTGCGCTAACGCTCCACTTTTGTGTTAGTAAATAATTCAAAATCCGCTTCCTTTCACGCGTTTGAATCAATGCTGGATAGTCCTCCACAAAAAATACTCCAACTTTCTTTTAGTTTCTAAAATTTTATCCATCTGCTCGCCTGTTTTCATTTTCTGTCGCAAAATATCGCCTTCAATAACTTATCATTTCGCCATAAATAATCCAAACGCCACCATTCGAAGATTCAAACCGTGATTTCCCAAACATATAATAAATAATTTAACCCACCAATTACCAAAACCCAGAAGTGAACCATAATTCTTTGAACAAATATTGAGGCTAATCTCTTGATGTACTCTCATATCCACACACCAGCTCCAACTCGTTGTAGGCTTTCAATAAAAATCTCACAAAAAACACACAAAAAGACGCATTGTTTGCATCCGTTGGTGCAGTCACATCGTATATTATATATATTTTCTCTGCCCCTTGACAGGCGCATCCAACAGATAACCATATTTTTATTTTTGCTGCACATCCACTGATCCCAGCCAGTACAACCTACCTTCTACGGATCATTTGATGCAAAATACGAAAATGCAGCACTGCACTGCTTCTGCTGGTGCTGAGCTGATGCAGTGCTGCGATGTTATCAGGAAAGAAATTGCATAAAAAAAGAGTCACTTGCATGCAATTTGTTGAATGCAGTGCAGTGTGTGCTCATGTACAGTGTAACATGCCCATAATGCGTTCGCTCTAATCGACTAATGTGACCATTTAATCTTTTAGATAAACATTAAGAGCATCATCATTATGAATGGTCTTACAATTTATAAAATGTTTGCTTGGGTTTTCGCCTTGCATTAATTTGTTAGAGGATTTAGATTAGCATATTATGTGGAAAGTGCGCGGAAGGGCACAGTGGGGTCTTTAAACTTTTCAGTCTTTAATGATTTTTTGGGAGAAAAATAACAACTGAAGAATTCGACAAGGCATTGGTTGTGGTATGCTGCTATTTCGATTGAATAATTGAAAACGATATTAAAAGAAAAAGTGAAACCAGACTTTAAGAACCAAAAGTCACCACAGAGATCATCGATAATTCGTCCTCTCAAGCCTTCGGAATCTTTACCCAGCAGCGGTTGAGCTGGCCTACTATAGGCTTTCAACCTCTAGAGGAATGCATGTGAATGCTTAAACGAGGACTCGTTTTGAAGGAAGTCGTTTGAGAGCAAGAAGATTTACTCATAAGGGAAGGGGACCCACTGGGACAAATTTCAGACTTTGTCTGACTTTGGCGACTATGAAGACAATCAGGTGAATGATAATCTACGGAAATATTTGCCCAGCAACAAAACTTGTGTGGAAATTCTGGTGTTCCCTGAAATATCCATAAACGCAACGAGGGGCAAACTGAGCTACGTTGTTTTTCACCATATAAAGAACCGCTAGGGACTTTCCGAGCTGGTTCTTCTTTCCGCATGCGAACTATTTTCTCAGCTCACCGGAGTGTATTGAGCTTTATTTTTAACAACCTCTGCTTCGTGGTAGATTTCAACAATTCATGATTCTGTCTTTTTTGGAATCGCCTTCCCTCGCCCACTAGTCCAATAATTCTCCGTAAGACTTTACTCTCCAACGCCGATATAATTTCAGAACGCCTTTTACTAACCAGTAACCACCCAAGTCTTGGATCTGTAGGTGAGTACTGTTAAGACCATAGTCTTGTACCACAGCTGCTTTGTTTTGATGGTAAGATTTCTGGATTTAAAAAGCCTTGAAAGACTATCGTAGGTTCTGTTGGATAGCATCCGTCCGGGTATTTTTTCCTCCATATTATGATCGGCAGCTACTATTGACCCAAGGTAGCTAAACGAATGTACTGTTTCAAATCCATGCTCCACTGCCCTGATAGTTTGACCAACACTTCTCGCAGACGTAGCCACCATGTACTTACTTTTCCCTTTATTAATATGCAGCCCCAAGATTTGTGCCGCCGCCGTGACGATAGTCTCTCTTGTTGACGTGCCAGAGTCACGGATTGCTTTCTCCAACGCCAGGTTGAAAGGGGTGCAAGCCAGACGATCCCAAACCGGCTTCTTTTACTAGTCTTGTAATGTTGGACATGGTAAGCCTACAAAGTCTTGTCAATTTATTTGGTATGCCGAATTCTCCCATGGCTTTAGAAAGTTCTACCCTGCCTATGTTTTCGTAGAATGTTAAAATTCCAGACTTTTTGCCATCGCCTGCCAAAGGCTAAAAATCTGATCAATAATTGATTTTCTTGGAATGAAATTACATCTACATATAGTTGCCGAGCATGGTTTTCGCGTATGGGGCTGTCTGTTCTTACATGATTGAGGAGCGAATCTTAGAATAGAAGATGTTCTCAAATAATGTTATAACCCTATTATTGCTGCACTTTGTGGTATCTCCCTTCTTATGTATGGGACATTTAAGCCTTTTGGACAGTCTTCTGGGATTTCTTCGTGTTCCCATACGAATACCATGATTTGCTTGATGTAGTGTTGGCCCTCCATGTTTAGTGAGCTAGTATGCCATCGGCTCCCAAGGCTTTGTTATTTTTGAGCCGATTAATAGCTTTTTTATCTCATAAAAGTTTGGAGATGATGTCTTCTTTTAAACAATTCATTTAAGTACACTTCCAATCGCTCATGAATGCCGTCAGGATCGGTGATCAGATTTCTTTCGCCGTCTTTACAGTATATGCAGGTGTATACTGCGACATGTTTCTGGTGGATTGGTAGAACTTCCGCCCCTGATGCGGACCTTGTTTTTTCCCAGGCTGCCTTTATTTGTCTGTGAAGTCTTTTCTCTATTTTTCTAAGCTCTTTTTAATTCATCTTCGCGTGCCTGCGTTCTATGATACTGCCCGATATATAGCATTCTTAGGTTCACACAGACACTAGTTTGCATTCATCACCAACCAGTCGCTCCGATCTCTGTGACTACTGCCTAAGATGGTGTCAGCATTACTAAGGACTTTGTACCTAAGGCGTGACACGCCCGGCGCTCTATCCCCCAGGACTTACTCTTCCCTCATCGAGCTTGTCTGTTTTATTATTATTGTGTTATTTTATTGGTAAACCTCAGCGAAGTCTTAATAATCCCGTCGCCATAAGTTTCTGGCCTGTATTTTCACAGCCACTACGATACGAAGTTCTTCTAAGTTTAGTGCCAGCAATACCTAACTGTTTATTTGGTACAAGAAAGATTATATGCTAACTAAAAGCATTTTCCTCTTTCGACCGTTTTTACAAACGAAAGACGCCACTGTTTATTATGTGATTTGGTTATCGAGCTTGGTTGACAAAACTCTTCTTCCGTATTAACAAGAAAAACTAACTAAGGGAATGAATTAGCGTGGGTAAGCTTCCATATGAAACATTGCCTTACCTTTGGTAAGTGACAGGAAAGGATTCATGGATGCTATCGATGACTTCAGACTTTCATTTTCCTAAAAAAAAATGATTATCTACAAAAGCAAGTTCGGATTGCAATAATTGTTTTTTGTTGGAAGAATTCCAAAAACAGATCGCAGGATCACATCCACTTAGCATTATTATGGATGACATCTAACAAATTCTACCAAATTTTTCTTTTTTCCACCCTTTTTTACATAAATTTGTGTTTGCTTACAAAGAAAAGCCCAAACGACAAGCCCACCCCGGAGGAGAAGGAGAGTCGCGTGCCCTTTGCTTTGAATTCGAGACAAGTCCCCCTATATTCTGCATTATCCCTTCGGCACGATGGTGCACCGAATGCGCATCGGTGCTGTTATTATGTCAGTCATGTGGTGCACGTAGACAACTACAACAGATTTGACACTTTATTTTGTGTATGCAACTGGCGTGCATTCTATGACCGCCCTGGAGTCAGATCCTCGTCGATCGTCGAATGTCAGACAGACGACGACGCATAATAGTCGGGAAAACAAGGCCTGGAATAATGAGGAGTTCAGTTTTTTTTTTTTTTTTTTTTTTTTTGTGAGATGCCCTCGGGATGATTATGGAACAAAATGATGAATTGAATGGCAGATCAACAAAGGAACATGCACAAGTCAGAAGCATATTCAGGGTGCAGATCTGCAGATGCAAAGATGTTTAATTGCAATGTTTGTTGTGAGATTAATGAGTTTTATGAGTTTTGAATGTTGATTTGCATGCTAGGTTGGGGAGTCAGGGAATATATGCTCTAGAAGTGAAGTTTGTCTTTTGCTTCATTCTGAAAGGATTTGAAAAACACCAGCAGTTGCATTTTATGTACATAGAGTTGTAAAACAATTTTTTTTTTTTGGGAATTATTTTGTTTTAAGAGATTAATATTTCTCCGATTTGAGTTCAAGGCAGTTCGAAATCAGAGATAGGAAAGTAGAAGTACCAATGTTATGCTTAAAGTAAATTTATTGGCGCGACAGCTCCAAAGAGCCAAGGCCTAGTGACTTATACTCTAAACAATTTCTGTGTGTTTGTTGTGAATTTGCAAGAATGGAAGGGGCCCACAACTTACCGCCGAATTTGAACAGCTACATAAGATGCACTTTTTCGAGACAAATTTTATTCTTGGAGGTTTTTTCATTTCCTCGCAAGAGGCAGTACCCCGGAAAAAAGGTGGCTCTGACGGGGAGTTGAACCCCGACCCTTAGCTTAGCAGTCGTCACATCAACCACTAAGCCACGGGCACTGTTATGTTTGGAAGAAGTTTTTAAGAGGGTAATTTACATAATATTATATGGAATGTGTCATTAAGAGAACTAATAAGATACAGTAATTAAAAATTTAATAACGTTTTGGGATTTTGAGAAGCCTAAGCATTTTCGAAGTAACATGTTTTTTCCCAAGTAATTCTTTTTATACGATTATGAAGAAAGCTTTGAAATAAGTTCCCCAACATCTAAATATTGGAAGAACTGGCTATATCATCATCATCATCATCCTGTCGACAACCGGGATCCGGTCCGGGTCTTGTTCAACAAGTTCCCCCATGCATCCCGATTGCTTGCCGACGGCATCCAGTTTCTTAGCGCTCCAAGACTTCGGGCGTTTTAGTCTGCGCCATCCCTCCGATTACCGTTAGCTAGATATGCCACTTTGTATTCTGAAAAGAACCAAAAAGAACTATCCAAGCTGGTTCCACTTCACTCATCATACGAGCTGGTTGCCCAATGGAGTGGGAATCTATCGAACTTTACTTTTTTTCACAAATTCCGCTTCAAAATAGTTTTCATATAATTCATGATTAAATCTTCTCCGGATTTGTTCTCCATCGGACAAGGGGCCAAATATTATCCGTAAGTCATTCCTCCCAAACTCGGTTAAGAGAGCAGAGTACCCCTTAGTAAAACCCCAAGTCTTAGTTTTTAAACTAAGGCTTCTAGATTTAAAGTCCCTCGACAGACTGAAGTAGGTTCTATTGGATTTTAGCAGCCGCCTGCTGCTAATTTTGATAGTTAAATGTTGGTAATAAAATGACCAAAAATTCATGCTTCACTTCTCTGACCAACACTTCTCGCGGAAGTATAACATGTACTTGGTTTTCCCTTCACTAATGTGTAGCCCCAGATTTTATGCCACCTGTTCAAGCTGGATGAAGGAGTCTTATACAACTTGTTGACTACTGCCAATAATGTCGAAGTCATCTGCGTAATTCTTGATGAAGATAATCCCTATTGTTGACGTCTGCCTTTTAGCCAGCCTTATGACATTATGACATTTCTTCATGTTTGGATATTAATGTACTATGATTTCATGAAGAGCTTGATTTAAAGTTGGGCCTCCATGTTTAATCAGCTAGACAAATATGCCATTAGCTCCCGAGAACTTGTTATTTTTGAGCCGATAAATCGTCCTTTGTATCTCCTCAATGCTTGGTGGCTGCAGCATGAGGTCTTTCTCATGTGGATCAGTTCATTTTTTCAGCGAAGTAAATAAAAACGTGGAATCCCACCCTGTTGGTCCTTGACGTTTCCTTATACCTCGGAAATACGGTTTCACTTTTTAATACATATTTACTTTTATCGTACAAGTTATGGAAAAAATGAGCCCTTGACCGGAATGTTACGTATGTGTATAACTATTAATATGATATTTTCATTCGACTTCCACTATAGCAAGAACACCATTAAAACTGTCTACCACTCTCACAGACTCCCAGCTCCCAAGCTTCCTTTTTTATTTGTGATATCTATTCTCTGCTCTTCTGAGCTCTTTTTTATAAACCTTCGGGTGCATGCATTCTATGAGACCGCTGCATTGCACGGTATGCGTCATTCTTACGTTCAGTCGCTAGTTTCGTTGGCATTACATTCATCATCAAACCAGTTGGTCCGGTCTTACTGTACTAACTAACGGACAACTAAGCTTTCCTTTTCTTTCGGCTTTTCGGCTTGGATCAAATCAACCTATTTCTGGCTAACTCTGATGTACCCCAAGGAAGTCATCTTGGCCCTCTACTATTCATTTTGGCTATAAATGATGTTACATCATGCATACAGTCAAGTAACATTATCATATGTTGATGTAGACTATGTATTCATATCAGCTTGTCCTTGTAGATAACGCTAGCGGCGATGTCTTTCAATATTGTCTGCGGATAATGAGGCGAAGTTTTGACAAAATGGCCGTGTTTTTTTGGCAAAGCTATGGGCAGTGAAGTTAGATTTTCAAAAAAAAAAAAAAAACCCATAGGCAGCCGTCAGCTGTCTTATGTCAAAATTGACATCTCGACTACTTAAGGCAATGGGGTTTGTTCGTAGAATCAGGTATTTGCCATAAAGGTTTATGGATGATGAAATGATAATTGTACTTGGTGGTTGAGATTTGTTACAAAAATCCATTTTAATAACGCAACTATCTACATTCAAAGCTGCAAAATCGCAACAGTAAATAGTAAATTATATTTAAAATATTTTTTAAAACGTACTCCTGATTTTATTTAAATTATTTCAAGATTGACGTTCTCTTCAGAATTTCTGATTTGGAAATTACAAATACCTAATGTTTCAGTTTTTAAATTTAAGAACTTAAAAGTGAAGACTTTATTAAAATGAAAAAAAAACACTTTTTTTTGCAAAAATAGGGGTACATATGTATGTATTTCAGTTTTATAAAAAAAATTTTTATTCTTATTAGACTCTTAACTCTGTTGTTTTGGTTGGGAATTTTTCGTGATTCTGAAAGCGAAACGACAATGCTTTTATATACCATTTTACTCTGTCTTAAATATTCAACTTTCTCATTCTTATAAAAGGCTTTTCATTGATCTCCATGTGGACATCTGAAAAAAGCATACGAAATACAAAAATTATACTTGTTCGTTAGAGAGGGAATGATCTTCAAGATTATAGCAAACACAATTCATGAATATTGCAGATTATAGTAGATTACAGTAGACACCATGTCCATCTGCTTTATAACATTTTATCTGCACAATTGTTTGATTTAGTTTTGACTCAGTTTTCAGTTTTTCAATCAATATTGAACATCTTATAGATATATAAATATTAAAATTTGTTTGTATGTTGTTGTAGTGCCCCGTGGTTAAGTGGTTAGTTTGTTGGACTGCTAAGCGAATGAGCCTGGGTTAGAATCCAGCTCATAGCCATCTTCTTTCCGGGGTACTGCCGCTTGCGAGGAAGTGACAAAACCTCCAAGAATGAAATTTGTCTCGAAAAAGTGCATCTCACACACAGGAATGGTTGAGAGTATAAGTCAGTGTTTGTTTGTTCGTATGTGATGCGCTGCCATACTGTTCACCCAATTTTAATGAAAGTTTTTCAGCTTATAGGCATAATAAAATAAATGTCTAATAGATGGCGCGCATTGTAGATTTAAAAGAGCACATGAACAATTTCATTTAAAGAGGTTAAAATACTATGAGGTTTGTTAACTTAAAACTCAGCACTGGATGACGATGCATCATATCAACTCAATGAACTTAAGTGCTTTAAATGCGATTATAGTTTCTTATAATCAATTAATGATTTTAGTCTTTTGTATATAAAATGACCAGAATTGCCTAAACTACGATTCACCCAAACAAATCAAACTATCGTGCAGACGAAATGCTATTTAATCAAAATGAACATAATCATGATTTCTCCTACTTCCCATAATCTTGTTTGATTGAGTTCCTATAATCACATAATCTACTTTATGAACGAAGCCTTTCAGATACACAGAAATACATGATACAGGTCTAATATCATGACAGAAATTATCTATTGTGAATGAAATTTTTGTATTTCAAATATTGTGTCCCGAGCCAAATTTAACATCTACTTTAATTGGCAACTAAATGTTTTCATCGGCAGGTGGTTGTTGTTTTTGTAATGCGTGTAAAATTCATCTGCGCTGCGGATAACTTGGGCAAAAAAACATGGCTAATAATAAAACACAGAACCCCTGCAATACACATTTCAAGTGTCTGATTCAATTTAAAGGAGTATTCTGTTTCTGTTCATATTGATAGTAATGGAGTTTCTCTCAAGACCTCATAAGAACTTTGACGATCACGGTTTAAAGCACCGTACAATCGCCTGTCAGCAAAATAAATGAATGATGATCCAATTCCTCCTCCAGCTTCATACACATAGACTACGCAGCTGCAATTTCCACGCATTAGATAATAATTATTATAAAAGATTAAATTATCTACGCAAATCCCTTCACAGTCCTTACATATCATCCAATATCCAATAGAAGTTTGTTAATCGAATTACATTCCACACAATTGAACACACTCTCCTTTGGCGGCTCGGCGATCAGTCACAGTTTTCCCCGAAACTCCCATAGACTGCGCATATTAAATGCCATTTCGCTTATAAAATGAAAATTTAAATTGATAAATCGACCCCACAGACTACATTATTATATGCACACTCATGCCCGCGTATCAATTGGATTTTCATCAACTTCGTTTCACTGATTTTCCCAACATGTCCTAATGAACCACAAGATTACACGGTAGACATCGTATACTCTGTTCAACCACCATCATGTTTAAACATCAACGTCAACCTAGCATAATAAATCTGACAGATACGCGCATTGCATATATTGCATAGCAAAATTCCTAGACTCTGGCGAACAATGGACCTACATTTCCCTTGTTTTTTGTTGTTGCCCTTCTCTGAAGTACCTTCGCTCGCCCCTATCATTTGGTCAGATTGAAGCACGGTGTTGTGAAAATGAAAAACCACAAGTGGACCAACGACGAAATGTTGCGGCGATCCACTTTTGGCAACCACTCAACATTTTTGCTTACGTCAGTGACACTTGCAGCAAAACGAAAGCAGATTTATCAGTGCAGAGAAAATGGCACGAGTCCTACCCTCATAAAAAGGGGTGAATGAATTTAATTAAGGAAAAACCAAACAAAATAAATGAGAGAAAGGGATAGAAATATGTTCCAATTACTCGACGCAATGATCCTTGAATGAAATGTCATGATTATTATCCATCTTGTTGGTTTTATTGGCCATTTTTTTTTGTCTCTCTCGCCTGTGACAGATAATTTTCGTCATCTACAACATCGTTGTTGTCATCATGGTGATCATCATAGTCAGAGACGCAGAACATGGGCCGGGAAGCTGGGACAGTTGGCAATTGGCATTATGGACCGCACTTATAGAAATGATTAAATTATAGCGAAGAAAAGAAAAATGTGTTACAAATCTGCGAATGTTGATGAAATTAACAAAAAAAAAAAGTATCTTTTGATAGAAATAGCACATGTGCGCGCCAGTGATTCGTTCTGCCGAAGCGCAGAGAACTGCTGTGCCGACTAGCGACGACGCCTGCTACTGCTTGTGTAGCCTGCATAGCTGACTTGATTGCGAAGGAATTTTTGTGTGCGTTTGTTTGTGTTTTAATTATAAAAACTATGTATGCGCGATGCGCGCCCCAAATGCGAAGCTGCTTCGTTACAATTTAAAATCATTCTTAAAATAAATGATGCAACTAATCAAGCACACCGAATGAAATTGAGTTTCATATTTTAATTTAAATTTTTTGCAAAGGAAGTTGAGGTGTACATTTTGAAAAAAACATGATAGGCGCAAAACAAATGCATCTGGAAGCTATTCGTGATTCAAAAGTTGTAAGACATGTGGAATGGTGGTCAATGATCGGAGAAGGAATTTTTGGAGAAATAAAACATAAATACATTTTATTTAGAAAGCATGCAATATTTTCAAATTTCATGTTAAGAAATAGAACAACATTTTCAGCTTTGGCGCCATGTCCTTCAGGAGAATTGAGGTGATGATGCTGTGTGTGTTCTTTGGAAAACATGCCTTTTTTACGAAGAGTTTACATGTGTTGTTATGGTAAACGTTTTTCGAAATATTTATGTTATTAATGAATCTTAATATTTATAACATAAAATGCAAGTTCTTGTTTCTGCATCGAAATCCAACATCTTGAGGGTGAATCATCAGTCAATGAACCGCAGACTTATCTGTGGATCAGTTGATCTATTCGCTCTTGTAAATCGATCTAAGCCTAAACGGCTTGACGGATTGACGGACATTGCAAGCTATATGCAAAGAGGCACTGGAAGAAGATATAATCTTAAAGGGAGTGGCCTCACAACCACAATAGAAAGAGAAGTTATCAGCTGCCATTTGAATGTCTCTTATAGCGAGTTTCATTCAAATTTTAAGGATTTCATCTCAAAATCGAGATTTGATCTTTTTCAATGAAACTTCTTTTATGATTAAATTGTAGTATTGGTGAAGGACTGTCACTCTTCTTTTGTCATTAGCGTTTAGGGATGCAAAATCGTTCATTAAAATATGATATCGATATTTTCGCGATGTTTAAGAAAAAATTAATTTTTTGATGCTCAATAAGCGGTTAACTTCTTAAGTTACAATACGAATAGTAATGAAATAAAAAAAAAACAATATCTAGCCAGCTATTTTTAATTCTGAAGTTGTTTCTTTGCGTTTGTAAAACATAAAATGCGATTTTAATTAGCAAAACTAAATAATCGAAAGACCGCTTTTTTGCCGATATCACCATTTTGCGATCAGAAATTAAACTTCGAAGGAAATCAGAAAAACTTTTTTTCAAACCCACCCTCACACACCTCCTCAAACAAAAAATTACCATGGAGTTCTTGGAATTTTTGTAAATAAATCCTCCGAAAATAAATAATCGCAATTTCATAAATCTTATATAAATATAAAAATGATGTGAAAAATGTATAGTAATTCATCAATTCAGAACTTCTGGGCAGATTTGGCTCAATTTTTTTCCGTTGTTTGTAATAACCAGGAAAAGGTTTTTACGAAAAAAACTTTTGGGAAAACGCTCCGGAAAAGTCAGGAAATTGGATAAATCGAAAATTGATTTTTGTATGGAATTTCATATATTTTCATATAACCAACATAAAATTGGAAAGGCTTGGCCGATTTTGAGAACATTTTGTAACTACGTTTACGTCTGTGGTTTATGGCTATAATTGTATATAATTATTAGATATATATAGATATATTGTATCTTTAATACCGCTTTCGGTATCAACATAAATTGCACGACTGGATCGCACGAACTTGTTCTTATTTTAGATAATTTCTTAGTGGCTGCATATGTATGTATATTATATATAAATTTTAATTAATTATTATAATTAATTTTGACGAAACAAAACGCATATAATTTAATGTTATGGTCAAGAATTAAGCCTGCTTATAATTATAAAGATAAGGGTTTCCATTATGTTTTAAAAATGATTTCGGGGAAGTAACCGGCACATCTCGCTCGAATAAATTCCAGCCGAGACCCAATTTTCCCAATTTTGTTAAAATCGAGACCGGTGATCATCTCGTTTTGGGCCCATTCACCGAACGTGTGACGCGCTTGATGGTCGTTCGGCTTCAATTTTTGCACGAGTTAAATTTTGTAAGCCTGCAAACCAAGATCCTTCCCCAAAATCTTCCATAAAGTGGATGGGGGCACATCTCCAATTGTTGCGCGCGATGGCGGATGGACTCATTCGGGTCTTCTTCGATACTTTGCTCTACCGAAACGAACCATTGGCACAATTTGCAAACTTGTTCAGGAGTATATCTATTCATTATGAAATGGCAAACCAAACTGAGCATAAATCAAGTGACAGCTGTCAAAAAGACCAACTCCGAAAAAAGTATTGCCAGATTGAAAACCACATGTCTCTTAAAATAAGAAAATATTTTTTTTTTTTTTTGAAAATTCTTTAATTGTTTTTAATTAGTTTAAGAGCTTCTCGGAAAAACTAAGTATGCAATAAAATTTGAAAACTAAACTATCGAGGAAAAAAATATTGAAAATCGTTCGATCAGTTTTTTTAAAAAGTCGTTTTTTTTTGAAAAACTTTTCGAAAAAAATATTTAAAATTTTTTTCTAGTATATTATTATAAGGAAATCTGTAGTTTTTATTTGGGAAAATTATTTAAAAAAATTCAATCCACCCGTTTTCAAAATAATTCGAAAACTAGTTTTTTTTTTATTTTAAAAAATCGAAAAAAATGTTTTTGAAAAGTTTGAAATGCAATGTTAATTGAATTATAAATAACTTCCTGTGAGCAAAATTTTATTGAAATCGGGATAATCGTTTACTATAAAACCTCATTTGAAAAAACCGGTTCTATGTGAGGTACCGTTATAGAAAAAATTTCGAAAAAAATATTCTAACAGAAAGATGTATTGGTGTAGAAAAATGATACTCTAAAAATGTTTTATCAAAATCATTAGAGCCATTTTTAAGAAAATCAAACTTTGTTAAAAATTGTATGGCGGGTATCCTTATTTTTCGACCTAGAGCAAAAATGAAAAAAAAACCCGAGATACTACCTAATAAATACTAAATACCAAGTTTGAAGCAAATCGGCCCATCCGTTTAGTCTGTAGAGGCGCGAACAGACAGACAGTCAGACAGACAAACGGACGAAATTTCCGGTCCCACTTTTTTTAATTTATTATTATTATTATCGTAATGTCATGTTTGATTGTTAGATTTTTTTACACGAATCCATAACTTGCGTTATAGTACCTATAATCGCAAGTAAAAACGTACTATTTTCGAAATACTTTTTTTTATAAATTCTTAGATTTGTGTTGGCGTACTCCATTTTTACTAAAAACCGTTTATTGTTGTATAGTTTTGACACTTTTAATAGGTTCAGACCGTGTGATTTTTCTATGTAAAAGTAACTTGTTTTTGCCTTCCAATTTGCTGAGGCACATAAGAGCAAGTACGTTCGACCCAGTCGTGCCCATTTTGTGCTTCTTCCTTGCAACGTCTGTAAGATTCCTTCAGGCGTTTATCATCTTAATTATTAGAGAATCACATTGACCAAGCTCTAAAATCCATTTTTACTAGTATTTTTCGACATTCATTTTCCATGTTACATTGGTAGTGTTCTTTTGCCGGTCCAAAAGGTGAGTTCAATTTCTGTAGACTATTTGGACATAGTAAATTTTATATAATCATTAGGAGGATAACTTGTTCTTCATCCAATATCATCCTGTTAGTGCTCAGTCCTGGTAAGAATATGGAACGTCCCGATGTCCATTAAAGTGTAGGTATATAGGACAAACTGGGACAGTCAACTCTTCACAAGTTTACATCTATTTGAGACTCCTCACCATAGACAAAGCATTCGCTTGCTGACTGGGCCTGAGCCTTTGCAAGAGAAGTCAATTCTTTATACTTGCGTCATTCAGATGCGATTCCTAATCAGATAAGGTTCACCAGAATGCTAATTGTAACTCTTTTTTTGTGGATTTTAGGATTTACCCTTGCGTCATTGACCTGTCTTACTTGGAGCTAAGACTGGCTTACAAAACCACGAAAATTTTAAAATCAATTTTGTTCTCTACTAAGCCTCATTTAACACACCTGACATCCATCAAAAATAGGCCAACAAAGTTTTCAGCTAAAACGATTCTTCACATTCATTTACCGAAAAAATCGTTTTCCAAAACATAATCCCAAGGAAAATTCATGAACCAAGAAAGGGGGAAGCAAGTTCCCTACACAGTTTGTGTAAAAATAACCTTTCCTTTGACCCTGATTTATAGAATGATTTTTATTGCAGTTCGAACTCTTTTATTTCTTAAAAAAAAGATAAACTCAAGTGCCAGGGCGTGAGAGACCCCTATCGTATGTATCTTTATGCACTTTTAA
The DNA here is from genome assembly GCA_963971375.1 of Platycheirus rosarum. Classification (NCBI taxonomy): domain Eukaryota; kingdom Metazoa; phylum Arthropoda; class Insecta; order Diptera; family Syrphidae; genus Platycheirus; species Platycheirus rosarum. The sequence goes on along the minus strand of OZ020509.1, from coordinate 115,997,376 downwards.
GTGTTCTTCTCGAAATTACTTCTTTTTCGTAACTTATTTTTAGAACGACTTGGTTTTTTGGTTTCAAAAAAAGAAAATTTAGTACTGTGTTCATACTGGCGCCATTAAAGTTGTTTCCAAGGGTCAAAGAACTACACTTTTTTAATGTCTTCATCAACACCGTATTTCCATTAAAAAAAATATAGTGACTCGTTTAATATTCGTGTAGAAAAAAAACAAATGTCGCCAATTTTGCAGACGACAATCAAGAAGACTTTTTTCACATCTCCTCACTTCCCATTAAATTAGCTTAAGTGGTCTTGAAATTCGGCGGAAGACAAGACAATTTATTTTGGGAAATAATTGTGTCTAAAACGTCTTAAAATACATAATTACTATAAGAATGAGATGGTATATGTATATATATACAAGAGTTTTCTTAAAGCTGTTAATCTGGTCTTCGCTTCCTGATTTGTATGATTTTAATAAGAACAGACAGTTGAAAGCTTTAAAAATCATCAAAATTCCATAAATAAAATGATTCTTCTATTTACATTTTAAAATTAATATAATAATTTCAAACTTCCGAACGGACCGGATACTCATGGCGGAAATTTCTCTCAAACACGCTCACAAAAACACATTTCAATAAAAGTTATTTTCCAAACAATTTCTAAAAAAAAAAACAACAATTCTACAAAATCTTTCCTCTTGGCCAATTGCCCAACAAGTTCGTATTATTTGACCTGTCGGAAAATTTATTTTTCTTTTGTCCAAAGGTTTCTCAAAAAATTAATGAAATAATAGTTCTTTCAGATCAAGTCCAATGAAGGGAGATCGCAGCTAATTTGGAATTTCCAAAATCCATTTTTTCAAATTCATTTGAAAACTATAAATCCTTTATGTAACTAAATAACAACAATGAGCTAATAAAATTCACACAAAATCGTTTACATGTGCCAATATAATCAACGATTTACAAATAATTGTTTTCTTTGAAATTCATTTAAAATTTAAAGAAAAAAAAATTAAAGAACGTGCTATAGACTGGAAAATATAATTAAGTGAGAAAATACATTAAAAAAATATACATTCTCGCGATAGCCGGATATCAAAACGTTCGGAAAATCTGCGCCAGAAATTAAGGTGTGAGGAAATATTTAACAGAACAGCCATTTTTTTTTTATTTGTAAACAAAGAAGAACAATTTTTTTCTTTTAGTGTAAACAGAAGAAAAGAGAAATTATGAACGCGTTAATGAATTTTGCAAGGAAATTAAATAAATTGCACGTTTTTATTCAATTTTTGTGACTTTTGAGTGTTCGAAAAAAGTACGTAAAAGAGTTTTCAGCGGAAAAATTTAACCGCCATTTTATTTCTTTAAGAAATAAATATGAAACAATGTGATCCTTTTTCGGTTTTTATTAAACTACTTTTGTTAAAAATTAAAAAAAAAAATATATAATAATATATATAATATATATGCAAGCCTTAGCACAAAAGTACCCTAAATTTAAAAGCAAAATAAAAAAAATCACTTACGTATTTTCAAAATATCGATTGTTCAAAAAAAAAAGAATTAAGAAAAATTATTAAAAATACCAAAAAAAGTTTTCGAAAAAAATTTAAATTGAAATTACTTAAGCTGCCTACACCTTCCTGAATATTAATTTTGGTTATAATCGGTTAACCAGTACATGCGAAAGTCGAATAAAAAAAACGTCCTGTGGAAGGCACCGTTTTTAGCCCAACATTTGATTTTTTTTTTACAAAATATAACGCTTATCTACAAAAACACACTGATTTTTTTCTGTAGAATTACAAAACAACCTTATGTTCCAAATTTGAAGACGATGATACGTACGGACAGATAGACAGACAGATAGAATTTTTCCAGTAACTCAAATATATTTCTCTATCCTCGTAGAGATATTGATTGTCATTTCAAAATTTTTACTTGCGATTATAGGTACTATAAGTTATGCATTTGTGCAGATTAAAAAATTTGAGATAACTATCAAACATAACTTTACAATGATAGAGAAACTTATTTGAGTTACAAGCAAAATTCTGTCCGTCTGTCTGTCTGTCTGTCTGTACGGATGTATTTTGGACTGCAGCCTAAACGGTTTGGCCAATCGCCTTCAAATTTTGAATTTAAGGATATTTTGACATTATACAATTTAAAAATTTCAATTTTTCAAATTAAAAAATTAACGGTACCTGTCATATTACCGTTATGTAAAAACTTATTTTTCTCGAAAATGGCTTCAAGAATTTTAATAAAAAAGAAAATCAGTGTAGTTCTACTGTATGTATTTTGGTGAAAAAAAAATAATATGGTGGGCTAAAGACGGTACCTACCATAGGACCGGTTTTTTTTCTTCGACTTTCTCGAAAACTGGTTATGCGAATACAATCAAAATTGATATTCAAGAAGATGTAGGACGCCTTAGTAATTTTGCATTAATTTTTTTCGATTTTTTTTTTTGTCAGTTTGCTTTGCCAGTTTTGTTTGCCATTTCATAATAAATAGACTTATTTCTGAACAACGTTTGCAAATTGTGCAAATTTATTACCAAAATAAACTTTATGAAAGATTTTGCGGAAAGATCTTGGTTTGCGGGCTTACAAAATCCAACTCATGCAAGAATTGAAGCCGTTGAGCGCGTCGCACTTTCGGTGAATGGGCCCAAAACGAGATGGCCACCGATCCCGATTTTCACCAAATTGGGAAAATTGGGCCTCTCGGCTGGAATTTATTCGAGCCAGCCGCGGTGGCCACTTGCCTGAAATCATTTTTAAAACACAATAGCAAACCCTTATCTTTATAATAAAGCTAAATACTTGGTAATAACATTAAATTATATGGGTTTTATTTCTTCTTGAAAACCACACGTCTAAAAAAAAACACTCTTTAGTACCTATAACCGCATGTACAAAAATGTTTTTGAAAATTGTTTTTTGTTTTTGTTGGAATTGGTTTTGGCAATTTGGATAGATTGAATACAAAATTTAAATAAATATTGATAAGCAACGAAAAATTTGGAAAATGTTATTTTTGTTCTGCTTTTTCCAAGACTTATTTTCCTTTAAGGAACCGTAAACAGGGCCATAAATCGCATGTAGTACTTTCCTTTTGAATAGGTACCCTAAAGGAGTTTTCATCCAATTGGACAGGGCCGGGATAATGAGTATTTTGCGTAGCGTCTCCTTGGTTCTTCTCGATAGGGAATAATTGCTTACTGCGCCCAAAGAAATAGCTATAAGAAAGAGTGACTAAGTTTGATTTCTGCGCTAATGTTATTCCTTGTGTCTACAGCCCGGTTGTTCCCTACTACCTTTTCAAGCGTACAATGCTTAAACAGCTGCACCACTGTGCGTCATCTTGTCGTAACTCTCATGCTCCAACGTCATCCTCATAAGACGTATCGGTATTTGCAGGTCTGAAATTGCCTTGGTAAGGACCTATTATTCCCACACAACTTAAAACGTTCAAATAAAACGCTTGACAGATAATTTAAGACGTTTAAAAGGCTAATTCGTCTAGCTTGTGCAAATTAGTCGTTGTTGTGGATCGAACTGATGATACTGAGACTGCAATCATCGAGCATTGTTTCCTCTGACCATATTTTGCCGAAAAGTTGGTATATGCACCTGTCTAGGTCATCTCTAGCGTGTCTTGAAAGTTCCGCTTGAAGCCGATCGCCAAAGGTTGCTTTGTTTGTTATTAGCCCTTTTGATCTCATTTTGGTCGGGTGTACTTATTGGTCGTCATCTACATACGTCCTGCCATAAGTTCTGTTACACAATTTCCAGTGCTTATTGTTTAAAACATTTAGCGCGAATAGAACCGTTAACTTTTTTTTCAGAACATCATGCACTGATCAGTGAAGAATACTAGCCAGTTTGGTTTCAGTTTGCAAAACCATTACATGGAGTGGGGCGTTAAAGAGAATCGCGTCGCGGTAAGATTGCTGGCCAAATTTTTGAGTTGCTAAAATCACTCTGTGTTTTAAGAATATTCGTTTACCGGGCTATTGCTCGCTTCGGCGAATTGTCTGGAGTAGAAGACAACCCAAGAAGTGGTCGCCCACGCGTCGTCCGTACGAGTGCTCTAGTAAAGGCAATGCGTTAACGAATTCGTAAGAAGCAGAAGATCATGTCTAAGGAATTGGATATATCAACTAAATCAATGTCTGGGCTGATTCGGGATGATCTCCATATCGTCGGTCCACAGGTCATCTTCTAACTCCTCAACTAAAAAAAAACTAGGAAGCAAAGATGCAAATGACTTTTGCAGTGGCACGCGGGAAATGGCCATGAAAACACTTTGTTTATGGATGAGAACATTTTTAGGGTGGAAGGAGTTTTCAACAGAAAAAATGACACTTCATCTAAAGAATCAAAAAAAGTTGTTCCAAGGGTTCAACGTGGCCATCATTCCGCTTCCATAATGGTCTCTCATGATGGTGTCACATCCCTCCATTTCTGTGAAAAAGGCGTCAAAACTAGTGCAAAGGTTTACTAAGAAGATGTGCTAGAGGGTGTTGTAAAGGGTTTGAACAATACCCTTTTCAATGGAAACAGGACTCTGCTCCAGCTCCCAAAGCAAAAACCACGCAGGAGTGGCTCAAGGTCAATATTCCTGGCAGCAGAAGATTGGCCGTCGGGGAGTCCTGATCTGAATACATTGGACTATGATTTGTGGTCAGAATTAGAGAAAATGGCCTGTAAGACTCCCCACAGAAATTTGGAAAGCCTCGATTGAAACCGTACGTGATGCAAGAGCCCAATGACCACACCGTTTGAAAGCTTGTATTACAGCAAAAGCTGTTCATTTCGAGTGAATTAAATTTTTTTCAATAATCAATATTGTGTTCTATAGTAAATGAAATAATTTTGAATACAATGTGTTTTTTTTTATAGCGTTATATATCTGTAACAGAATTTATGGAAGGACTATAAATTGACTGATCCAAGTCAATCATTTTCATCTTTGTTGTGATTTGTGCTATTTCACAAGATCAGTGGTTCTTGGCCTGATGATTGGACAGCTGTTCCTACCAACAATATCAGAAAAACGGGCCCAACAATTCTCCTTTGAACTTTGCTAGGTACCGATGTCTTGGATCCATATGTATGTACTAGGAAGACCATAGCTTTTTAAACCAATAGTTTTGATTTTTGGGTAAGATTTCTGGATTAAAAGAATCGTTGCTGACTATTGTATTTCCTTTGGATTTTAGCAGCCTTAACTATTAAAGAGTATTTATCTCTTAATGTTTTTCAGCTAGAAAGCAATAAAATGAAAATTTACTTTAAACCTTTCCTTAAAAATGCAATTTCATATAAATGAAAACACAAAGAAATTCAAAAAATATATATTTTTATTCACCTCATTACCAAACACGACATTTATCCTTCGGATTCATTGGGCTCCCCAACGAACAATTGTACACCACCGAAAACTCCTCAAAGTTCTGTAAAGGCGAAATGACTCGATACCTGTCCATGGGATGATCTTCATATATCTCGCTCCAATAGTGCCTGGGCTCATACTTGGCGCAGTACACCTGAGCAAAACTTACAAAAAATGTCTGATCCGGTGTTAGACCAAGCAACGACTCGTTTTGTTCGAAGTCCGGTACCATATTTTTTACTGCTTCCTTAAATACTGCTCGATACGTCTCCAAAGCCTCCCTAAGTCCTCCACTATCTGCAACAGATTCTCTTGTATTTTTTGTCCGATTAAGCCGAATCTCAAGAACTGGTAACGTATAGTTGTTGTGATGTTTAACAAAGCATTCCGTGCGATTATCCAATACCTCCACTAATTTCTTAGACCAAAATGAATGATTCCTGTAAGTCTTTTCGAACCAAAAGCCTCGAAATTCTAGACTATGCATTATTTCATGACCAATTACGTAACCAAGACTTCCATATTTAGCTGATTTTGGCATATGTCTATGGTATATCGGGGGAAATAGGATGCCCGCCAGGACGGTAATACCATTGCGGTAAAGATCATAGAAGGCATTTACCTGAATGGCATTGAGTACTTCGAAAGGTGCTGTATTGTTGTTCAGTCTCAAATGCATGAATGCATAATGACGCATATCAATTTGGAATTTTGCAAGTTCCAGAAAATTAATAGCATAATTGTCTGTAAATTTGAGTCTGTTGGTTTCATTTATGTATGTTTCAGAAATTGGATCAACTACTTCTCCAACTTGGACTTTTAAATTGTTAATTGTCCGTTTATTTCCAGTTCGGCTATGATCGTCCAACCAATCAGACTTATCAATCAAATTCACAAAGTTTACCTTGAGTTGTATAATCATTTCTTCGACTTCTTGCTGATCTTCCTTGCTGAAATGTTCTTTTAAATACAAACGAGTCAACACCAATGGTAACGCCAGTTTGACTTGAGTCACACAATGTCGATGTTGGAACTTTATTGATTTAAGCAGCGGATGCAGAGAGTAGAGAAATTTCAAGGCCATATAATTGGCTAAAGCTTCTGACCTATTTGCTGATATTTCATCGAGTTGCTTGAAGTACCAATGACAAGGGCAGTCACTTGAATCAAAAATTGAGAAGTCACTTGCGTTCCATGCGATCTGAAATAGAGAATTCCATTTCGGGAATTCATAATCATCCAAGCCGTCTTCTAAAGAAAGTCTTCGACAACTCGATCTGTCTAGAGCCTTGTCCTGCAAGACCATAACTTCCCTCCAAAGCTCCAATATGTCTTCAATAACTTCTTCTGCCTCGGAATCGTTGACTCCATAGACGCCAAGAATATCTCGCATAATCTTCACATTGTGCACGTAACCAAGAGATTCGTTGGATACGATGTTATCCGCGTAGACATCAAAATCAAATCCGAATCTTGGAATTTCGTAGTACGGTGGAAAGGGATGCTTCAGAAATATTTCCTCCTTAATCAATCCAACCACACCATATCGCACAAGATGGGCAGTCATATTGAACCAATCAAAGGCAGACGCATTCCATGTTTGATCAACAGCTGGGAAGCCTCCAATGGACTTGATCAGTTCTAGGTATTCCTCGCTCGGTTTGAGTGGCCAAAGATCAGCATTGTCACATACTTCAAGGAATTTTTTGACAATCTGCAACTCCTTGTAGTACTTTTCGTCTGGTTGCCGTTCCTTCTGTAAAATGAGGTCGATGAAGTCGTCTATGACGTGTGACAAATTGTAAAGTGCATTTTGTTTGCGAAACACTTCATTATCTTCTACGACATTGGGATAGTTTCCACAAGCGTAAGCATAGAAATCATCACATGGATCTACCGAGGTATTCATATAAGATTCCATACGCTTGGTGAAGGATTCACGAAAGGCTCTAACATCATCGGTGTTCTCAGTGGAAGGATTTTCATTGTTAAGTGGATTGGAAGCACCACAGAATTGCACATTTATTCTGATAAGTATCACTTGAAATACCGTTAGAAATAATCTCATTATAGTTACTCAGAGTTCGCAACCAAAAGACCGCTTTGTTCGGCAAGTTACTCGAAGTAATGAATGAAGTCTAAGCGTTTCAAATGAATATCAGTTTTCGTGTTTCATTCAGCTGTTGTGACGTTGGACATTAAACTTAAAGATTATTAGGTGATGCGATTAGATGATAACCCGATCAGTTATTGCACTTTTCAGGCTAGAACTGTGAGAATAAAGTTGTATATTCTTTGCTGCAACAATTAAATTTCACACTTGAAGCTTAGAGATCTTACTTATCAGGGGATGCTTGATGATGACGTAGGTTTTTGATTGAATGTGTTATCACTGATCATTTTAAAACCTTGCCTCCAATGGCTGAATAAAGATTATCATCGAACATTCATTTAATCTAGATTGAGCATAGGAAGCTGTTAACTTCTCCCAGTGTTTCTCTTGAGCAATTATTCAGAAAAATAACTGCTTAATCAGGACTTCAAAACACCCCGAAACCCCGAAATACATTCTAAGGATAATTTCCTGGATTCTGTAAGTTTAAGAGGATTCTTAATACATTATGAACATAGTCCTTCACTGAAATTCTCATTTGGAGTTCTTGCTTTGCATCGAAACCCTCAAAACCTTGGTTGGTTCCCCTAGGCCTAGAGCCTTGAGTCTTGGAATAAGATTCTTATTTTTTTTCCAGCAACCTTTAACTCAATGTGATGATCTGATATGATAGATAGATTGCCATCATAGAATAATTAATGTGTTTTGAGGTTCGTTACCGTTACCTCCTCTTCAGGCGACTTTGAAGAACAAAATACTCGAGATATTTCCTGAGTGTGGGTTAACAGTTTTTCTTGGAATTCGTCGGTGATGCAAGCTGGACATATTGCTTTTGCCACTACTACATATATACAAAAAAGTGCCATATTAGCAAAATTTCAAAAGCGTTAACTGGAAACGTTTAAGATCAAATTTGAAAGCAAAATGTCGACACATTTTTTATTCACCTTGAAAGAGTTATTAGTAAAGCTATGTACAGACTGTTGTCAGGTCTGCAAATATTGTCCGGTCTGACAATGACATGCAAATGAACTGCAAATTTCAAATTTCCTACAAATGTTAAATTGCCAGTTCCCATGACTGGTAGGTTTTTTGGTGACAATTAATTGCTAGAAACATCAACAGACATTGTAAGACAAATAGATTACAAAGAAAATAAATAAAAATGGAATAAAGTGAAGAAATTGCGACTAATTGTTGCCAAAAAAAGTTGCAATAATTGTCACAAAACATTTCGAAGTATTTGGACAAAGGATTGGATGGCCCATCGCCAGCAAGATGGACTAAACTGCTAAATTGCTCGTTGAATTGCGAATTGTTTTTTTTCATTTCAAAAAAGTCAGACATTTTTTTTCTGCATAATTTGTTTTTCTTTTTTCTCTTTGTATATCGCTATTAAAATGATTTCCTTCAACATTTTGTTATTAACATTATTCAGAAAAAGTTGAAAAAAGATTGCGAAATTCCTTAAAATCAAAATACAATTTATAAAAAAAACTACCATTTAGGAGCCAAAGTCGCCAATTTCGCTAAAACTTTGTACATCGAACACAAAATACACAAATTTCCTGACAGTGAAAAAAATGTTCAGATGACATTGCCAAACCTGCAATTTTTTAATGAGCCTGACACTGCCATACTTCTGACAATGGTTAAATTGTGTGTTCAGACGTTGTTTGTATCTTTTGGCAATCCTCAGAGGGAAAATTGAAATTTTATTTTTAGAGCTAAAATTAACGGTACATGCCATATAACGGTTAAGGAAAAGCTTATTTTTCTCTAAAACGGCTACAACGATTTTGATAAAAAAAATTTGAGATTTTTTTGTTGCTATCATCTAAACAGAAAAAGTTTATTAACGGTAACTTTCATATAACGGTTTTTTTTTTAAATTTCGACTTTCTCAGTAACGGCTATATGGATTTCAATTAAATTTTATATTTTAAAAGTTCTAAGTAACCAAATTAGTTCGGCATACCAATATTTTGAATAATTATTTTTTTCTATTTACATTTACATACATTTTGAAGAAAATTTAATATTTTAAAAATTATCAAAAAAAAATATTTAAAATTTTAAAATTTAAACATTAAAAAAGAAAATTCAAAAAACTAAAAATTAAAACAGGATTTTATCAAAACCGATCTTACAATTTTCGAAATACTTTTTTTTTTCATAAATTCTTTGTTATTGAAGACTTGTGATGGTTGACTACAGCCTAAACGGTTGGGCCGATTTGAGTCAAACTTGGTATATAGTATTTTAAGAGTGCTCTACCCGACAGTTTTTGGAATTGGCATTCTAGCTCCAAAACTAACGGTACCTGCCATATAACTTTTAATGAAAAACGGCTCCTACGATTTTGATAAAACTTTCAGAATGATGTTTTCTTTGCAAAATCTATCTTTTAGTTTTAATGGATTTTTCAGATAAAGTTTTATAACAGTATCTCCCATGTGACCGGTTTTTTTAAAATCAGACTTTCTCGTTAACTAATTGTTAATAACTTAATTAACAATTACTTAATTTATTAATTAATTATTAATAACTAATTTTTTAATAATTAATTTTAATAACTTTTTTAAAAAAAATATTTTGTTTTTTGAATATTTTGAAATTTTATTTTTTTCTAAATTTTTATAGATTTCCTAAAATTGACATACTCAAAAAAAATTTAAAATATGTTTTCGAAAAGTTTTTCAAAAAAAACATTTTTTTGAAAAAAAAATGTCAAACGATTTCGAAATGAAAAATTCATAAAACAGAAAACAGCATAAGAAATAAGATGGCTTACAACATTTTTTTCCAAAAAACGTTATGAATAGTGTTTTTTTGATTTCATAAACATTTTTCCCCAAAATTTTATTTCATATTGCTCAGCTAAGCCCTAGCCATTAGTCAAATAAAAGAATGTGACAACCTACATACATACTTGTATTTTAAAGCATTTCATCATCATAAAAGCACACAGAATAGATAAGGAGCCTATGATAAACACACAACAACAACTAACAAATAAAAAAAACTATTCGATTACTACTGAATGCAAAAATTTCAATCGAGAAAACAAAAGTTTAAACCTTCCTCTAAATAAAAAAAAAAACACTGTATGAACTTTTAATAATGTCTCTTTGCCTACTCGCTTAACAGTAGTTGGAACATGTATCTTAATTTTAGTACCTACCTTCCTTCCTACCTGTACCTGTACCTGATATCCTTAATAAATTCCATTAATACCTACCCACACCGTACGTTTATCGATCTATCAAACATAATTAAGCTATTTTAATTAATTTGATTTCAAAAAGTAAATTATTGTTATTGGGACCTATTTAGGTCCCTTTACCTAGCATTATTGCCATATTGCTGATTCCGACGAATCTTTATGCCAGTTGTTCAAACTTTTCCATACCAACATGAAAATTAAACTGAAAAAAGTCCTTTATATCTTTCTATTAGCAAATTATATTATAAACAGTTAACAACAAGTGGAAAGATAGTACACTAAAAAACTGCAAAAGCTAACAATCCTATATATTTATGTGTTTATCCCTTTATCGTGACGCATGTTCGTTCGAGCTTCAAACCACAACGATTCTAAAGAAGTTGCACGTCAAAAAAACATTAAAATTAAATCTTTGTCAAAAAGACGCCTATACCTTAAAAGTATTAACACACCGTTGCAAGTACGTGCGACCCAGTCGTGCTTTTATTTAAAACCGATACAAGAATTCTTTATTCTGATTTGGAAAACGGTAATGCACCTGCTCTTAGCTTTTCTCAAAACCACACTATGTCACGAAAACTTGGTAAATTTGCAAACAATTTACTTTAATCGGATGGTCATTGTCCAATAAAAAATGACAGAACAGGGCTTATAGGAGCACGAGTTATTGATGCTAACAAACTCTGGTATATTAGAAACAAGCACATCATATAGACAGAGACAGAGCTACCATTTCTACGCTAATGCAAATCATGTTGGATCTTTTTTGGATTTTGTTAAAGAGCTTCCACAATTAGAGCTTTTTTAAAGCTTTTAAAGATCAATTATTATTTATAATGAGCACTACGGAAACCATGTAATATTTGCGCTCTCTCACAGTTTAGTGAGATTATACTGCAGTCAGAGTGAGAGATGAACGTCATATCTCTACTCTACTGACAATTTGTGTGGACGGACAATAGGAACTCAGGAAGAATTAGCAAATATCGTCACACCCTTAAATTTTTTTCTCCAAAATACAATGTTTTCCTTCTGCTTGGAAAATAGATAAAGTCTTACTTATATCCGGACGAACGTTTTGTCTTAAGAAATATCATAGCATTTCTCACCAAGTGCTTGGAATGTATACAACTTTGTCAAAGATAGTATAGTGCTGAAACGTAAATTTGTCTACTGGAATGGTATTATTAAATATAGAAAAGGCATTCGTTCGATTCAGTTTAGCACAAGGGTATTGTTCATATATAAAACGATATCTCTAAATTTTCTGCCTTAATTATGTACAATTTTCCAAAGTTTTCTGGCAAATATACATGTCAACAACACATGTCAACAGTGCCGTCTCTGAATTTATATTTTTGGATGTTGGTGTCCCACAAGGATCAGTCCTGGGACAGTTTCTGTATATATTATTTATATACTTATGACTTTCCTAAACTGCCAGACTGTGAAGCTTCGATTTTTGTTGATGACAAAGAAATACTTTCTTCACATCAGTTCGATCTTTATATTGAAACGAACTTAAATAATGCCATGAGAATATTAGAAAACATTTCTCCAAAAAAACTTCGACTTGACGATATTCTTCTTTACACTCAACTTAAAGCTCCTGCTTTTTCAAGTACGACTTGATTTGTGGCACATTCAAAGTGACTGTTCAGGAAACTCAATCGGTTTTTAGGTACACAGGTTTTAGAGGGTTAACTTAAGAGGCTGGAAAATTGCAATGTATATAATGTCATTTTCTGACGACTAAGTAAATAATTTTACTCTACATTCTCCCCAACCTCACATTTATATATTCAATAGTATCTTAATCACATCGCATTTTCTATCGTCCTAGAAATTAATGAATGTAATAGATACTGCCGGTCTAAGAAACACAGCTACCCGCTTTTTTGCCCCCGTTTTTAGACCGATATCAATTTTGCCGTTTCATATCATGTCTGTATCTCAGCTATTTTAAAATTTCAGACGACATTAGAACGACAATTGAAAGCGATCTTGTATCTTTCTAGTCGTTTTAGATTTTTCGAAAGTCTTTTAAAACAGTCAATCATATATGATACTAATATCGAAGTTAAACGAACAGTTTAGGTTTTCCAACACTACAGCAAATATGATTTCTTCGTACCTCATTGGAAGACGCCAAGTAGTTGTTTAAAAAGTGTCTTGTTGTTGTTCGCTAAATCTTTCTTCAGAAGTTCCGCAGGGATCAATTCTTGGTCTACTGCTGTTTGCCATTTTTTAAAATGATCTCCCAAATCCTCCTGATGATGCTCAAGTTAGATTAAGCTGCAAACTTTGTATGATTCAAGATATAGCAAATAAGCTAAATGGTGACTTACGAAACATACTTACTTGAGCCAACATAAATAACCTGAACCTTAACACAAGTAAATCCAAATATTTAGTCATATACATATATATAAAAATGAACTTGACTATAGCTACTTTCCTACACTTTATCTTTGAAACGAACAATTGGAATATGTCGAGAAAGATTAAAATCTAGGTATTTTGTTTGACCGCATTCTTACTTGGTATGATCATGTTTGAAAGGTTATTGGAAAAATATATGCGTCCCTGCGAAGTCTCTCTCTATTCAATCATTTTACTGCTCTAATAAGATGCTAAGTTGTAAATACTCATAACGCAGAAATCACACCTTAGCCTTCAATAATGTAACGCGCAAATAGCACAAAATGAGGTTTTAAAACTGATTCCTGATCTTTCTTTGGATCACTCAACTTTCGATCTTCATGTAAGAGTCATTAGTTTAAGTCATCTGGCTTGAAGGACCAACAAGTTGCGAAGATGCTACATCGGAATGGTAGAGTCTGAAAGAGAATTGCCAAACATGAAATTGATTCAAAGCAAATGTAAAACAAACAAACCAAATTAAACAACAACATTTTATTATCAAATTCACCACATACGGCACTTTTTCGCCGGATTCATTGGACTCTCCAATGGACAATTATACACTTTCGAGAACTCATCAAAGTTTTGAAGAGGCAAGGTAACACGATATTTATCCATTGGGTATCCTTCGTATAACTCGCTCCAGTAGTGCCTAGGTTCGTACTTAGCACAGTAGACTTGAGCAAAATTTAAGAAGAACATCTGTTCGGGAGAAAAATCCAGACCGGGAAGTCTTTCCATTTGCTCAAAATTATTCTCCTTAATATTCTTCGATATTGCTCTGTAAGCAGCCAATGACCCTCTTAGTCCACCACTATCACAAACTGTTTCCGTTACAGATTCCTTTCCGTTTAATTTGATATTTAGTTCTGGAACTGTGAAGTTACTATGATGTTCAATAAAACATTGAGTATTATTTCTCATGGCTTCCTTCGATTTCGCAGACCACTCATGGATTAGCTTGTAATGTTTCTCGCCGAAACGTCCTCTTGGATCTAGGCTATGAACAAATTCATGTCCAATAATGAATCCAAGTCCTCCATATTTAATTGATTTCGGCATAAGCAGGTGATATATCGGCGGAAACAGTATCCCAGCTAATACCCTGATACAGTGTTCAGCATTGTCGTAAAAGGCATTTACCCAAATTGCTTTCATCAGTTCCAATGGAATCATGCTATCAGAAATATTTGAATAAAGGAATCCATAATGATGGATGTCCACTTTAAATTTAGCTAGTTCCATATTGTTTATTGCGTAGTTGCTGGTTATGTTTAGATGCTTCGTTTCCTTGACATAAGTGTCCAACATCGGATCAACTACTTGACCAACAATAGACTTAAGGGTTTTAAGTGTATCCTGGATTCCAAAACGAGTTCTTTCATCCAACCATTCATTTGTCTCAACAAGAACAGTAAAGGACTTTGTAAGTTCTGCAATCATTTCCTCGACATCTTGTCGGACTTCCTCGCTAAAATATTCCTTCATGTAGAAATGTGTTAAAACCATTGGTAAGCCTTGTTTAACCTGTGTAACACAATGGCGATGCTGATATTTTGACGATTTAACTTGAGGATGCATCGTATAGAGAAACTTCAAAGCCATATAATTGGCCATTGCTTCGGGTTTTTTAGCAGCGATTTTGTCGAGTTTTTTTAAATAGAAGTCACAAGGACAAGGAACAAATTCTAGAATTGAAGAATCGTTGGAATTCCAAGAGATCTGATATAGCAAATTCCACTGAGAGAATTTGTTCTCTTCTTCATCATCGTCTTCTGAAGATAAATCACTGCAGCCTTCACTAGCCTTATCTTGGAATACTATAGCTTCTCGCCAAAAATCAATAACTCCTTCGATCACTTTGTCGGCTTTTGAACCAGTTATGCCATAAGCATCCAGAAGACCTTTCATCACTTCTACATTGTGGACATATCCCAAGGATTCGCTGGTTCTAATGTTATCCGAGTAAGCATCAAATCCAAAACCAAACTTGGCTATTTCGTACCAAGGTGTAAAAGGATATCTAGAGAAGATGTCTTCTTTAATAAAACCAACAACACCATATCGAACAAGATGAGCAGTCATATTGAACCAATTAAATGCAGAAGAATTCCAATTTCGATCCAAAGCCGGAAAACCTCCGATGGCCTTGATCACTTCCAAATATTCCTCATTTGGTGCGAGTGGCCAGAGGTCAGCACTATCACATACTTCCACAAATTTCTTGACTTTTTGCAATTCTTCATAGAAAACTTCTTCCGGATGACGTTCCTTTAAAAGAATCTTATCGATTATCGAGTCTATAGAGTGTGATATGTCGTAAACAGTGTTCTGCTTCAGCGTGATCTCGATGTCTTCTATCACATTAGGATAGTTTCCACAAGCGAACTCGTAGAAATCGTCACATGGATTGACCGAAGTGTTCATGAACGATTTCATCCGATTTGCGTATGACTCGCGAAACACTTTAATTCTTGCAGTTTCTCCGACTTGAACTTCATTTGTAAGCATGGGAGAAGCCAAGGTTAGAATTGCACCATGTTGGGCAAGTATTAAAAGTAAAACAACTATGGAACGTTTCATTTCTGGAGCTTTACGAGATCAACTAACCGATGTGCAGCAATCAATCGAAAAATATTATTTAATTTTTTTTAATATACTGTTTGCATGCCTTGACCCTTCACAACTTATTATTGATAACCTTGCTTCTATTTGGCGAAACTGTGTTTATTTGTTTCCACAAAAGATTAGGTGGAATGGCGAGATAAGGTGCAAAGATTTATTGAAAAATAGAAATGAGACAAAAGAGATTGTAAGTAATTTCTGTCAAAAGCAATAGTAATGACGATTAATGGATTTAGAAAATGCTGTCAGTTGTTCAGTTAAGTAATTAAGCCATTTTTATGTTTGACTCACTGAATCGCTTAAGACATTATTAGATGAGTGAGCAGTTTTGAGAATTGTTAAAAGGGTTCCTTCTAATTTTAGCCATGTTTCTTCCTAGCATGGTTTTGCAATCCTAAAATGCCACTACACTATTAAACGAAACGTATTGAAATCACCAGCCAAATCGATCCGTCTAAGAAAAGCTTAATAATCAAACACTTTTGGCACCACCTATATCTGCTTATCAACTTTTGAGAACGCTCAATATAACCTGGAGAGCAGAACGTAAATTATGGGGTACATCAGGGCTTCATTTTAGTATTTTTATAAAAGAAGGTATTAATATGGATCAGGAAACTTAGACGAAAGAATTTCTGGATCTGTTTCTACTGAATCTTCGCCTTGTGACCCGAATCTTCTTCGACTTTAACCTTTCTCATCCTAAATGGACTTTAAGAGAATATCAATAATGCGCCGCAGATCTATACACTTTATTTTCATAAAGTAAACTTTCTCCGTATTAATGAGTACCTCAACAGAGTTTTTTTTTAAATTTTGACTACCATAATGTACAAACTGCCACAGACATACATATTTTACAAAGAAATATTTAATTATATCTCTCTCCATGTTCCCATTTGTCGCCTTAAAATTTCGTTTGCTTCCCCACCCTTGTACAACCGCAAGGTTTGTTCTTTGTGTAACAAAAGAAAAAGAAGTTATGGGAAGTTTCCTTCTAACTCGTTCTCCCGCAACTATTTCCAACTAACTCTCTTTACCAACGTTATTTAAGAGAAACCCAATCCAACCACATAAATGATCCCAAGTCGTTTTTCCAGTTCGTCAATTATAAAAGAAAGACTGATGGTTATCCTACCTCTCTCACCTTCAATACTTATGTTTAGAATAATACATAAGATATCGCAAATTTTGTTGCCACATTTTTAAAGCAAACCTCATTCATATAATTTCGATTATTTGCGAAATTTCTGCATGGGTCCTACAGTGGACCCTTATCTTATTGAAAATAAATTAAAACAACTTAATGATTACGAATTTTCCCAGGCCCTTATGGTCTTCCCACAATTTTCCTAAATTTGCTAGGCCTTGAGATATGAAAAACCTTCTCCTTAACTCCAATTCAAAAAAAAAAGTTTTTAAAAGCGATGTTTAAAAACTATCGTCCCATTTCTACATCCCTAAATTATTCGAAAGCATTTTGTACGAAATTTTATGTTTCCGTTGTAAGTCTCTCTCATTTCTCAGACAACCTGGTTGTCATAAATGTAGGTCTACTACCATCAACCTTGTTGAATTTTTATTCCATACCCTTTTAGCCCCAGAGAACGGAAATGAAGTATGTAGATGTTAAATCTACTGACTTTAGCAAGACATTTGAAAAAATTTTGCATAGACTTATAGTTCTCAAACTTTCTACCCTCGGCTTTGAACCTATCCTCAAAAATGGATTTCTTATTATTTAGGAAACCGATACTACAATGTTCGTTTCAGATCCATGTTTAGCTACCTCAGGGGTCCCCCAAGGCAGCCACTTTGGTCCTCTGTTTTTTATCCTGGCTATTAACGATATTGAAATAGTCATCAAACATTCCCATATTTCAATCTACGTTGATGATACGAGGTTTTCGAGACTATTTCTTCTACGTTTGACTCTTCTCTTATTAAACAAGACGTAGATAGTTAGTATCTGCCATTTCCATAATCAACTCATATCTAATGTAGATTCGATTCGTGACTTTGGCATATTATGTGACCGAGAGCTAAGCTCCTTGGCACATATCGATTGTATCATCTCTAACTCTAACACGAACTCGACACATTGCTTTGTTAGACGTTGGCCCAATGATTTTTCCGACCTCTGCGTTACCGGATCCCTCTACATAACCGTTGGACGCCCGCTTCTTGAATACACCTCCCAACATATCAAAAATCGAGAGCATTCAACGTCGTTTTCTTAGATTTGTTCTCGCGGTCTGTCCTTAAATGATCCATTTATCTTGCCCCTTATTAAAATCGCCTTCAGATTATAAACCTGAATACCCTGAAAGAACGCAGAGAAACTGCAGATATTCTCTTCATTTATCGGCACCAGAGGTTGTTCAGAATTTAATTTCCTAGGAATTTGAAATTCGAAATTTATACTGCTTATGAGTCCCTCTTACGATTAAAAAAAACAAAAACCCTTTCTAATTTTTTCTATTTCACTATATATTACTATTTCGACTTTAACCTCAGCACCCCCTACCTAAACCTCCTTCTCCGGAACCATCCTCCCAATCCATTAGTTTAAGTAAGCCGTAAGCTTGGAATCGTTTTTTTTATTCATATTTATACCCCTATTTCGAAGGGGCTTTTACAACCAGATAGCTGACGTGGTAAGGAGTAATTAAGAATATTTTAATCACCCCTTGGTGCCGCTGGGGTCGCTACACAAGCAGATAGCTAATTTTGAAGAAGTAACTCAAGGTATTTTGAACAAGGGTGCGCTACCTCGTTTTTTTCGAAAATGTATGGTATACCCGAGCAACGCCGGATGGGTAAGCTAGTTTCCTATATTCATTTATCAATTTGCCCGCGTAGGCAAAAAAGAGTACATGACGGGAAAACCTGACAAAAACTGACAATTTTTAGCGAACTATAACTATACCTACATCAGAACAATCTTTTTTTTTGGGAAAAAGTCTCGTTTTTTTTCGTAATTGCTTGACTTCTTCAAATTCCCATTTTTTTTTATTTGTTGGTTGAAAACAAAATGACAGTCTGGCAAAAATATTTCGCAAAAAAGACTAGCAAAACGAATTGAAATTCGATACCACAATCATTTTAATCCTTCCAGCAGAAACAATAAAAAAAAATTCTTTCAAACACATGCAAACCGTATGCACATACATAGCTGAAAAAAAATCCAAAACTATCCAATAAATTGGTTTACTTTACTCTCTTCAGTTCAATAATATTCAAACCGATCTGTGTTCAGTTCAAAGGAAAAGAAGGATTCACGCCAAGTGAAATCCTTTCTCATTAAAAACACATCCCATTGCGTCGAGCGTTCGCGCATCTGCACCACACATGGATGTCTCATGTGGCAGGGTAAAAGGGACCTTCGAAAATATTTTCATTGCATTCAAAAAAACTTTTCGGTAATGAAAACAACCAGATACGAGCTGTCAGAAATGTCAATTGATGTTTTTTCCCAAAAACCAAGATGTTGTTTTTTTTCTTCTTTTTTTTTTGGAATTTTTGCTTCCTTGTCTGGTAAAAGGAAACAAAGCAATTATTTATCTCTCATGATGTGGCTCACTTTGAAAAAACTCTGCTCCTTTAGTGTCGCGCACTTGGAAGTACCTAACCTTCTTATGCATAGATTTCTAGATTCAAAATGAGGGTTCGATGTTGAGTGAGATTCTTAAGGGAAATCGTAATTAAAATAAGCGCAGCACCTTCCGTTTATTTTTGTAAACTAGAATGCAACAGGAGTAGGGATTGATACTATGTATAAATGTATATTCCTCTAGACCAGATGATCACCCTTTTTTGAAGAAATTCAACATCCTCCGCATTGGAGGAGGATATGATAAACATTTATGGTCCGTTGACATTGCGTCACATAAATTGTCACTAAATGACGATGAGGGGTGCCCGAAATTGGGGCACCTGTTGTTGTTGTTGTAGTTTTTTAGTCGCCATAATTTTTTCAAGTACTAATTAATTTGTTTGCATGAATTTATTGATTGATAATCGAGCAGTGGCAATATCGCACACGCTGAATTGTGTGGCGAATTTTCTTGGTAACTTTTAAATTGTTTATCAATTGATTGACATTAATTAAGAACTCAGCTAGACGTGGAGGTCAATTGAGGACAATAGAAAAGTGAATAACTTGCCAATTATTAGTTTTTTTTTAATACAAAATCTACATCTTTATCTAGATTTGTATTCCTAGAGCAAACGGTTGGTTATAATCAATTTCGAAATAAATGATTTTTTTTTATTTTGCTATTTTAGGTGTCAATAACTTATGTATATCATAGATTTTTCAATAAATAGCTTAAGAAAGTTTTTTATAAGTATTCATAAGAATCATCACCACGTGGTGGTAAACATCCTGAATGTCCAACTTTTCATGGCTCTGCGATATATATCAAGCAAAATTTGACCGATGGCATGGGTTTTATGTGGACTTTGACGGCCATTGTGGTTTGTGGCTTATTCGAAAAGACCTGCGACTCCAGAAAATATCACAAGAAAAATTCTAACGGGATCAAATCGCACAATCTCGGTTGCCAGTTCACATTCTGCTCTCGAATTCCCAATGTGACGTGAGTTATATGACATGTAGCTCTGCGCCGCCGCATTGGCACCGTCCTGTAGAAACCACATACCGTTAGTGTCATGTCATTTAATTCAAACTTAAAAAAGTTGGTAATCATTGACTTATAGTGCTCGCCGTTGAAAGTGATGCCCTGGCCAACGTCGTTCTCAAATAAATATGGACTAATGACGCCGCCAGCGCAAAATCCACACCAAATGTGTATTACCTTTTTCGGTTTACATTGGAGGATTGGATGCTCTTGGATCTCATGATAAATGGTATCGTCCTTAATTCTACAATTTTGTTTTTTCAAGTAGCCATTTATTATGACGTATTTTATTCATCAGCTATGCTTTTTCCTAATCTTACTTTTTTGGCGCTCCTGGGCCTGGTTCAATATGCCTTCCAGCTTGTTCGATCTTTAGCCTGCCGTCTCCAGTTCTGCACATCAAGCAGTCGGAGGTCTCCTTTTACCTGGTCGCTCCATCGGAGATAAGGGTTACCCTTCCTTCTGCTTCCTTCCAGTAACGGCGTCGAAGACCTTGCGCGCTGGATCATCGTTGTTCATCCACTGTACATGGCCGAGACATCTTAGATGTAGGATATGGATTTTATTAGGCTCATATCGCTGTACAGCACGTACAACTCGTTGTTGTATCTTTTTCGCTACTCGTTCGGAACTTGATCGTAAACAGGACCATAAATAGCGCGTAGTACTTTTCTCTCTTCATCCGAATGGGAAAGGGTCCATGCTTCTGCACCATATAGCAGGACCGGCATGATGAGCGGTCTCCTTGGGTTCTTCTCGATAGGGCTTTATTCCTCAATTGCTTACTCAGCCCAAAGTAACAGCGATCAAGAGTGATTCTACGCTTGATTTTTGCGCTGATGTTGTTGCTCGTTTTCACAGCAAAGCCCCAGTTAGATAAAGATCGAAGTTATACCTATCAATCGTCACGTTCTGACCTAGTGGGTGAGTGGTGGGATTGGACATTTGTTGATGAAAGCATATACTTCGCTTTTTCCTCGTTTATAACCCTCCCATTCTACTTGCAGCTGACTCCATGGAAATAAAAGCACTGGTAAATGCCCGTTTGGATCTTCCAATCACATCAATGCCGTCAGTGAACCACAGTAACTGGTCTTATTGACGTGATAACGTTTTATAAATCGATGACAGGCTACACATACGAAATAACATGATTCATGCTGATAAGACTCATGCTGATAAAGCTGATAAGAAAAGTGACGCACGCTGCAATACTGTGGTTCTTTGAACCAAAAGCGATCGCAAGCACCAGGCGAACATAAAAAAGAACAGGCGCAAATTCCAAAAAAAAAATCCCACTTAAATTCAAAAAGAACAAAAAGAGAAAAAGAAATACAAAATAGGCGGAGTTTTGTTAAAGTAGAAAGTAGATGTAGATATTGGGGTGTGTTTGTGTGGATTTAACGAGAGGGTTTGTAGGTCTGAGTTAACGGGATGTATCCTGTATGTTGGTGTCGCTGCCATCAATGTTATATGACGTTATCACTTAAAATTATTGTCCGCAAAATGACTTTACAGACAACCAACTCTTTTTTTAGTGCCTGATGTGTTACGCACTATGTTTTCAAGCACAATGTTGGAACAGCTGTACGACAATGCGTCACCTTGTCGTAACCCTCTGGTGGTGTCACATGTCTCAGTAGTATTCCTATTCCTTGCCAATTTTGACAGAGCAACAAGCATTCTCCATCGTCATCCTGGTGAGACGTATCAGTTAAGCAGGAATTCCAAAACTAGACATGGCTCGGTACAATGTCATAAGCTGCTTTAAATATAGGTGTGGCTCGATGTTAAATTCCTGGGTTTTCTCCAGGATCTGGTGCAATGTGAAAATTTTGTCGATCGTAGATTTTCCAGGTCTAAAGCCGGTTTGGTGCAAACGGCTTAAGACGTTCACATATAATACTGGACAGGATGTTAAGCGATGTTTAAAAGACTAATTCCTCTATAGTTGGTGCAGATAAGTCGATTTGTTTTTTTTTGTGGCTAGAACAGATAGTACTGAGATTCCAATAATCGGCCATATTTTCCTCAGAACCATATTTTGCATTTGAATAGGTCTCCAGCGTGTCTAAAAAGTTCCGCTTGTAGCCCATCGGCACAAGCTGCTTTGTTGGCTTTTAGTCTGTCAGTTGTCAGTGGTTATGTTGATCTCATATTGGTCGGGCGGGTGTAGCTCTTGGTTGACATCTAGGTTGACTGATCCAGGTCGAACATTATCGGGATATTGGACGTCATCGCCATTCAAGAAGTGGTTGAAGTAATAGTCTCTCCAGATAGTTAACATCGATTGAGTATCTAACTACAGTGGTTCCTCCGACTGCTTGTGTCGACTTCACGTTGCTGGTGATCTTTGTTCTTTCTTTTCAGTAAACTTTTTCTTCCTTAAGTTCTTTTGCGGTGTTGAAGGTGGTTGTTAGGAGCCCAACATCTCTGACCCTGCATTTTTTATGGCGTGTTGCAATGCAAGCCATTGGTCTTAGGAGTTCATATTTTTAGTTGGGAGATTTCTCGATACCTCACGATCAGCATAGGCTGTGGCGGTCGCACTCGATTTGAGTCATTCATTGAATCTCCTCTGCGTGGTTGTTGATAGCTTATCAGCTTGCACTGATATCCGTACTTGAAGTCTTGCAATAACTAGATACTGATCCGAGTCCATGTTTGCTCGTGAGAACGTGCGTACGATTTAGTTGCAAGTTCGACTATCTGGTGACCGCCATATTCTCTTCTGAATGTCAAGAAGAGGGGATCGCGTGCTGCTTAACACCATATTTTGTCCCGCTGCAAAATCGAGAACCCTTAATCCGTTTCTGGAGGTGGTTTCAAGAATGTTGTGCGTTCCGATTGTATTACCAAATTTTTCCGTTAAAATTCCGTAATAGGATTTTAATGTCAATCTTGGGGCATTGGTCAGTGCTCCTGACGTTTTGGGAAGGAGCTCGTAGAAATGTAATGGTAATGTCGTCTTTTCCTTCTGTAGGGGCATGGGCGCTAATAAGGCTTTTATGATAGAATTTGGCCTTGATACGGATCGTCGTAATTATCTCGCTGACTTCTCGAGAGCTTAATGCTATTTGTCAAATTTTTCCTACAACAGCAAAACCGCATCCAAACAATCGTGAATTTCCATTAAGGTGACATTTTCCATAGTAGAAATCGCATTTTTCCGTTTCTCTTAGGCCCAGTCCATCTCATCGGATCTGGTGTGTGGTTATATCAGCTGTAAAACTAGAGAGGGTCTCAGATAGCTGCCTGTTCCATGTGCACACACATTAATCGTTATCCGTTTTTCGTTTGCAGGTCGTCAACTTTACTGGTTTGTTCATCCGAGGTATATCTATTGATTTTCATCACAATAGGATTATTACATGACCGGCTTGTGAGGTCTGTGCATGAGCATACAGATCGTATTTAGGTTGGATCATCAGAGTGTATCTTTTCTCTTGCTCCTAGTTCCTGAGAAGGTGACTCAGGTATCTACAACCCATGAATCCGATGGATACAATGATCGTCGTTAGTTCACTTTTCACCTATCCAGCGGGAACCACGGGGAGGTGACAATGCGATTTTGCCCACCTTTTTCTATCCATAACTTGGTAATGAGTTGGAGCATACTTCTAACCAAGTCATTGCCTGCAGCTTTAATGCAGTGAATGTCTTTTGAAATGTTTCTATCGTCTCAATTGGACATATTGTTTCTTTTACTACTGCTATATATGATCCAATGTCCATGATTATCCAAGAATGGATTTCCTGATGTCTAAGCGCCACCCATATACAAGTATACACACATATACAAGTTCTTTTTCAAAATCAATCAAAGAACTCAATATTTCACACAAAATCTTTACTTTTAAACATTTGATAAACTTAACTTTCCACCCATGGGCCAGAGAGACAATATTTGTAAAGCTGTTGTACCACGTCTTTTTTTCTTTTCCAAGACTCAGAATGCGTTTCGTCTGCCTAAAATACCTTTACACCTCTTTTGTTTTGATGACATTACCAACTTTAACTTAGATAAAGCAAGTTTTACTTCTCATTTTTTTTTTTTTTTTTGCAAATTTTGTACTGCAATGTTTCCGACTTAGCCTCATAGAATGCGTGGAAGCAAGTTTAATGAAATTATGAAATTCTCTGGCGTCCACTAGAGTCACCTTTTTTTTCTTAATTTGTGGGTGCGAAATTTAAAGTTTCCAAATTGTTAAATCTGATTTCTTAAAGTCTCTCATTCTATAACAGAGTCACTTCTCCTACGTATTATTCCACTAGCGCCGCACGAATGAACACCTAAATTTGCACAAAAAAGTATCTGAAAAGCATACATCTAATCTGCCGCCTTTAACTTATCTAACACCAAAAGTCATCGACCTTGTCTCCCACTGGAAATGAGCGTTCTTAATATTCGCCAGGGTGTTGCTTACTTATTGCCGATTTGAGTTGTTTGTCGCTGAATTGTCTATATTCGTAGCTTTGATTGGCAAATGATTTGCAATTTTCCTATAAAGTTACCCATAACATAACAGCCTAGGCGTGGATCACTTGAGTATCTATCTGCAGGTGAAAAGGTGGGCATACCGTGCCTACTTCGTCTTTGAAAAACCTCCACAATTAATGACATAGCGCGCGCCATAGTGAATAACAACAACAACAAACCCTTCTTAGCTTCAGCAGTGCCTTTTGCCATGTCTTTTTATAATAAAATCCAAAACAATTTATTGGCCAAGCAATCATCTACTATTCTTACAGCCATTCATCTATCCATCCAACGGTCTTCAATTTGCAGTTTAAGCCTCTATAAGCATGTCTTCAACTGTCATGAGTTCCAGTATGATCAGTTCTAACAACAACAACCACACCAGTCAAGCTATTGCTGGAACAATTATATACTCCACAGAGGATGTGTTCAGCCCCGATCCAAATGGGACCTTAAGAATTGAAGAAAAAAAATACAACTTCTTCCATTCTTTGGGCTTCAATAAAATTTGCATTCGACGGGTCATATTGTAAGTTTCTTGTACTTAAATTAATTGAGAAATAAAAAACGAAAAAAAAAAACAAAATGGTGTTCGATCGTAATTAAGTGGATAATCTTGGTGGTTTTTGTTTGACAGTGACAGCCACAGCCAAATCACTTGATTTCAAAGAGAGAGAGAGAAAACGTTTCTAAACGCTTCCCACTTTGATGTGGTAGTGCAGGGAGGATAAAATAAGTAAAGTGGCCCTTTTTCCAGAAGTAATCGAAATTCAAGACACAATGGCAGTTCAACTTTCCTTCCTGTTCCCAATTGTTTTTTTTTTTTTTTTGATAAATTAAAGAAGTTATGAAAGAAAAAAACAAAAGATACATTTTCATATTTCCATTCCATATTCACTTAAGGTTTTTCTGCTCTTCCGAGTGTTTCCGGTGTCTTGGGAGTGGAATTGAAATCTTCGAGGAAAAACCGTAATGGCTGTATAGTGGTGGTTCTTTTATTGATTATTATTCGTTTCCTTTATTGGAAATTACAATATTAATTACTTATACGAGTTATGAATTTTTAGGTTGTTTCTAAAGGGACTTCTTGTTCGATAATAAAGTCTTTAACGTGGGTAACAACACTTCCAAAAAGAAATATGATCTTGTAAAAACAAAAAAATTATTTTGATGCGTTATTTCAGCTGAAATTAGAAGTTTTGTTTTTTTCTGGACATCATTCCACTGTATATCATTTTAAAAAATTAATTGGCTGTTGTGATCTTCGATATCATCGATACTAAGTTATTAAATAAGCCATCGCAAGCAAGTGAAAATCATTTAGTGGTTTATGGGAGTAAAATAGAAGTTTTGGACGTAAAGAAAATATTTGTCGATTTTCCCAGGAAAGTAAAATTTTTTTTCAAAATTCTTTATGACGATGTTAACCAGCAGGGGGCTGCGAACTGAAAAAATGTTTCACTTTCTAATGCAATGTCAATGCCACTAATTGATACTGGAATGGGAGGTACTTTCCTCAAAAAAATGACAAATTTGAGTTTTGCAAATATGTACCTATATACCGTTAGGTATGAGGTGTGCCAAAAATTTAGAGCAAGTAGGTTGGCTTGAGACAAGAAAAAAATCGTATGGTAGTGGGGTCCATTTCACCCCATTTAAGCGGGAGGGTAAATTTTCCAAAAAAAATTACTTAAAACAAAAAAAAAATATTTAAACACAGCGGTAAAATTTACAATACCATCCTTGTATATGAAACCTATAGTAGTATCATGAGGCAGCTTCTAGTTAAGCGAGGTAGAGCCGCAACGTCGCTGCAATAGCTTTTTCTGTCAACACGATATTCATTTGTATGGGTTTTGGAGAGTAGAAAGAAATATAGTGATGAAAGAGTAGGTTGTATGTTATATTTTCAGAAACGTATGAGTTAGAATGATTACAAGCATATGAAGGAATAATGAATAATAAGTACGAGTGAAAGGTTCAAAAAGTGACACTAGACCATATGGTATGGTTGAGTAAGGGAAACAAAAATTAGTGGATTTCTCTTTGATTTTTCGTAAACAAACCAAGATTGTGCGTCTTCAATTATTTTTTTGGATTTTGCATTTTTAAAGAAATTTTGTTATTTCTGTATTTTCTGTATTTCTTATACCAAAGTCAACTACCAATGTTGCCATATTCGGATTCGACTTTTTAAAGTTTTAATATATATTGTTCAATTTTGAACGCTAGTTAAATATAAAACTGGTGCCAGTTGGTACTATGTTGTTGGTACAATGCTATTTTGGTACTAGATTTTTAGTACTTAGTACTAGAATCTAGTACTATCGTATTATATTTGGTACTAGATTTAGTACTTAGTAGTGTATTTAGTACTATATTTTGTAGTAAGTAGTAGATTTAGTACTATATTTAGTAGTTAGTAGTATATTTAGTACTAGATTTTGTGACGTGATAAGTGAATATACTCTAAAGCGATAACATAATTACAAACATATGCAAACAATGTGTTTTATTTGTAAAATAAGTAACTAGGTAACTTAAATTAAATTTTTGCAGACTTAAAAAAATTGATATAATAATCAAACATGGTAACCATTTAAAATTGTACACAAAAAAACCAAACCAAATATCAAATTTCAACAAAAATCGTTAAATAGGTAAATTTCATCCTGTTGCCGTATCTATAAAAAACCTACCCAAAAACAGTGTATTTTCAAGGCAGAAATGAAAACTCCTCACATACCTGTCTAAATAACTATATTTCATTCTCTCATTATCGCTTATTTTAAGAAAATGGTAATGAAATAACATGAAAAAGTGTTCATGGTTTGTTTCCTTCTGACTGCTATTACTTTTTGTCGTTCTGTCTTTTTCTAACATTGCATATGTGTTGAGTACATTTCCCCGACTAAAAGTCTACGTTGCGGTCTCCACTCAGAGAAAATCTTTAGGGAGATGTAGACGCACTAGATGGCGCTAGTTTTCGAACACTATAGGTTCTATATACAAAGATACCATGCTATACTTTTTTGGAAAGCCAGACATTTTTTCTTTAATTTTCCTTTTAAGGAAATATGTGTTAGTGAAAAGTTTTTGAAAAATAATTTTCATACTCGTAATTTTGAAAAAATAATTCAAAAAATTGGATGAATGGCTTTGACCTAAATTGAACAATATAAATCTAGACGACAAGTAATTTCAGAAAAAAAAGAAGAGGCAGTTTTTTGTTTTGATTTTTCGATATTTTTCAAACCCTTCGCTTATCTTAGAAAAACCAATTGCACAATGATTGAAGGATTTATGTTTAGGTATATTGTAAAAAACAATTGGGATTAAGTTGATAAGTGCAATTTTTATGACGCTTTTCTCATAAAGGTCATAAAATGTTTCAGATTTGTTGTCTCAAACTTCAAAGGTAAAAAAACAAAACAAAATTTGTTGTGTAGAGATTCCTGGCTCGTTTTATGGCTTCAAGAATCTCTTCCGTTTCGTCATATTACCCTCTTCCTTCGTAGACTTTTCTTGAAAGCCAACCCAATACGTTTTCCATGATGTTCAGGTCGGCTGAATATGGCGGCCATTAAAGTAGGTTTACATTTTGGTTCTGAATCCTGGCCTTTACTGTCCTTTCGGTATGTATTGGTGAATTTTCTTGTTGGAAAGTCCATCGCGGTCCACCAAATATCTCCGAAAACTGCGGAAAACCAATTTCCAGTATTTATTTGTAGATGATTACCATCATTTTGAAGCTTTGGAAATCGAGCTTCACAGTTCCATAATAGCTTATTGCTACCCATAACATTAAACTATCTCCTTTGCTGTGCCGCCTTTGAAGATGTATTTCTTCTTTTCTCAAATCATGGAAATAACGGCTGTGTCCATCAGGTCCGTCCAAATAATTTTATTCATCAGAAAAGACGACGATATGCCACCCTCGATTGTATCACGCGATTAACAGATCGAGATAAGCTTTACGCCAGCACCTGCCTATTAAGGCTTAATCTGGCGATGGGCCTACCCATCTGGAGTCAAAATCAGCATTGACCAAAAATCCCTAGAGTGGTTCCCAGTCACTCATAGAGTGGTGCCTTCAGTCCACTCTAATTACGTATCATCATATAAATATGATGTTATTTCACTAGAGTGGCTCCCCAAACCACTCTAGTAGCAATTTAATAATCATGTTGTGGTCATGGTCATTCCCCTTGCTTAGGAGCGAGGCCTATCATGCACCTCTAGTAAGTCATCTTGTGACAAACCATATGCTCCCGCTTTGGGTACAACCACAGCCCCCGCGAATCCTTCCCAAATATCAGGCAAGGTCTACCGAGCATTGCTCACGTAATCAACTGGGCTTTCCTGATAACCCTCGGTACCCAACATTTATTCAGCCATGAGTATGGCCTAGCTTCAAAGGAATCTTGAGGTCTGACTTGCCACAAGCGTCATCCGGGAACCTCCAACGCGAGTTTAGAGTGATGGATTCGAAAACAGTGTTGAGAAATGTCACTGAATCTTCACCATCACCCCGCCCAGCTAAGCTGCACTTGAATGTTAGGCAAACCAAACCATGAGTTTATAAACCCAACTCATATGGGGCAAGTCGCCCTCGGCAACTTTTCCGTCATTTCCTTTTTGTTCAACTTGTTACTGAACTCATCTATAATACCCAAAAGGTATCATAGTGAGTTCCATTTTCCCTGGTTGAAGCTTACTAAGTTAAAGGTGTGTTGGCACCTTTACTTTTCGGACTTCAACCTCTCACCAACGATTCCAACTTTTCCATCTATTTCCTGGTTAAAGCTTACTAAGTTAAAGGTGTGTTGGCACCTTTACTTTTCAGACTTTAACCTCTCAATAACGGCTCAAACTCTTCCCTGGTTAAAGCTTACTAAGATAGAGGTTTGTTAGCACCTCTTCTTTTCAGACTTTAACCTCGCAACAACCAAGTATCATCAATTTTCGCTGGGGATTCTCTATATCAAAAGCGTTACATCCCACTTCCTCAATATCGAATCCCCAACCCATTAAAAATCCTTCTCTACCCTTCTTCGCTCTCACTTCGCCAAGGACTTACTTATAGTAACTGAATTAACAGTCACACTTTCAGATCGTTGTTTCCAGGAGCACCACGCGGAGGTGGAGAGCACATGCTCCCTCACGCGATTAGCAGTCGATCTGCTAGCTGTAACTGCAGTTTGTGCCTTAACTTTACTTACGGATTGTCTTGAATTTGAATCAGCTCTCACTATCTCCCGCCTTTCCTGACATGTTGTTGCTTTGCTGACTCTTCCTTTGTTGTTCTTTCCACACTTCTTCCGGCCTAAATAAAGCTGTTTACAACAACAAAGCAACAACAACAACAATCTTGCTGGCTATGAAACGGATGGATTTTCCTTGTTCCCGGTAAGCTCAAATTTGGCTTCCTCAAGGAAGCTGACTAATGAGTAAACTCGAGTATTTAGCTCGGATTCCGGTTAACCCTAGCTGCCAAATATAGCATGGGTAATATTTTCGGCCCTTACTTCAGAATCGATCTTGTAGATGATGAAAGACAACAGTTCAAGAAAAAACAGCAAAACAAACAATAAGGACTTGACAACTTTTTTTTTTTTAAATATAACGCAAACCATTAGAAATATTTCAAAAACTTGGCTTCAAGTACAATCAAAACATTTATGAATGCAATTCGAATTCGTTCATATGGCAACCGCGGGCACGTTTGCACGGGTCGATTAGTTGAACCCAATTTTCGATGACTCGGCCACACATTTCGACCGAAACGGCCGCTATTTCGCGTTCAATGTTGGCTCTAAGCTCTTCTGACGTCGTCGGCATGTTGGCATAAACCAATGACTTAACATAGCCCCAAATAAAATAGTCTAGAGGCGTTAAATAGCACGGACGAGGCGGCCAATCGACTGGCCCATTTCTTGAGATAACACGCTCATCAAACTTTTCAATAAATCGATTGTAAGGTGTGCTGTGTGGCACCATTTTGTTGAAACTACATGTCGTCCAAGTCCATATCTTCCAATGCGGGCCAAAAATAATCGGTAATCATGGCGCGATAACGCTGGCCATTCACAGTAACGTGACGATAGTTATTGTCGACGAAAAAATATGGCCACATAACGCCGCCGGCATGCCAACCGCACCAAACAGTTATTTTTTGTGGATGAGGTGGTGATTCATGAATCAAATGTGGTTTTCACCCGACCAATAACGAATATTTTGCTTATTTACGAACCCATTGAGCCAAAAATCAGCTTCGTCACTGAAGATGATTTTCAATGATTCAACGCTCTTAAAGTTTGGTCACAGACTCCGAATTTCATTAGAAAATAAGTTGCAGACTTTGCTCGCTCGTGTACTTTACCATGATGAAAATGTTAAGTTTACTGAATAAATTGACAATGACAATTCGATGACTAGTAAAAGGGTGCGTTCACAAATTAAATTCAAAGTTGACAAGTCCCTATTGGAAAACCCGACATTTATTTATACCAAAATTCTTTGTTCTAAATTGGACAGGCAAATTCCACACCAAAGAGCGTTCTTTTCGAGGTACATATATTATTTAGCTTAGTAATTTAACGGTTAATAGTTTGTTTACATTAGCTATAATTGATTAACTTTGTTGCAATTAAAATCCAATCAATTTTGTTCAAATATTTGTTTCTTCTTCTTTCCAGATGGCAAATCAAAAACTGCAGAAAAAGTCCCCACAAATTCTAGAGTTCAACTCAAATGCAAAATCGATAGCCCAGTTTGGTTTAAAAATGACGAAAAACTCAACACAGATATCCGAAGGTCAAAAACGTAAGTTAATTTTGAATCACTTAACCTACTTAATTTTTCTCAAACTATTTATAAGGAGATGATTTTTTCAAATGCATTTCAATACTTTGTTACAATTTTTTGAACTCAAAATGTATATAAATCTAGGTAAACAATTAGGTAGAAGTATCTGGGGCATCAAAGTTAAATAAACAATATTCAGAACGTTGTGTTGGCATGTGTTAAGAAGCTCTTCACGTAGAACTATGTAGCTAGAGAAGGTATAGAAATGATGGATTGTTTGTGCTATAAATGGCTTCTAAAACGATGCTTGTTAGTCATGATGTCACTTTTTCTTTATTATTTATTACCATTCTGCTTTCTGTATTGTTTTGAGAATAAAACTCTTTTGATGGTTATTTTATTAAAATGAAATTTAAATTTAAACTCAAAACATCCAGGAACTTAAAGGGAAGCAAACTTAAACTTATGGCAATAATGAACAAAGCTTCCTTCCGAACTGTCAAATTAATGAATAATCAATCAATAATTTTTTTTACAAACCACATTTAAAAAAGAAAAAGTGAACGAAAATTTGACGAACGTGAGCAACTAAGCATTAAGGTAAAGGTCGCATCAAACAAAAAGTACTCGGTTAGTTACGGTGGGCAATTAAGTAACTTCACGACTGAACTGTTTCGTCCACCCATCGTTTGTTTTGAAAGACCCAACTATGTACATATGTATAATAGGCATGACCAAGCAAAGCAACTATTTATTGATGTTTCTAAAAAACATAATAAATAATTTAAATGAACACATCTTTGTGTCATTTTTTCAATGTCAAGTGGCAAAGCTACCAAATTCAAAATGAAAAACCTAACGCTTAACGAAACTTAACGAAAGAAAGTCATACCCTGCCTGTGTAATCAAATGGGACGATAAACACGGCGCTTATGGTTGTAAACTCGTTTGCGATTCACAATTCGACTCCTATTTTGTGACACAGGGTATGACTCAAAGCAAACTAGTTGCCAATTCGTATCGCTGATTAGTTTTTTTCCAGTTGCTCCGGGTGCGAGAAAATGCTAAATTGATATGGGTGCGTTCAATGAGTTTTACTATATTAATATTTTAAGTAAAAATCTGTTTTTTGTCTCTGCAATTCTTTAAATTAATCCAGATTTGTTTCGATGAGCTAATTCAATTCCCTCATTCTTTCCTCATTTTCGCAATCTGAGAAGATTCCGACTTAGTTACAGAACGAAGCTTTATGTCAAAAGTTATCGTTATGTATTCGTTATCTTCAAACTGAACTCCCATTCTCTAGATTTTTTAAGAGGCATCACATCTTTGAAAAAAAAATTGAGCTCATCATCTGGACGACATGCCGACCGTGATCCGTGAATATCAAACATTTGTTGTAGGTACTTTATCGCTAAAAAAAACGTGCGGAAAGCCGGAAAGTCAGTCTCAGTGGTCGGTCGTGGTCGTCTCTTGACAAATAAACAGAGTCATCACTCGAGAAACAAAATTACGATTTTTTCCTTCAACTTGACATGATGACAAGTCGAGTTGACGTTTAAGCTACTCGGGGTTGGGGATATATATGTAGGAATAAAAACAACAACAAACCCCAGACAGAACTATAAAAGAAAACAGAAAAGACTTGTGGCAGACAGATACATATATGTATGCGGTGTGGCCAACTTCCATCCGCTCGGCTGTAATCCAGACGTCAAAGGGGAGACACATATACATACATAAATATATGTATGTACATACAAATCAGCTCGAGAAATGCGCGTATAACATGCATTAGGAACAAGAATAGGATGTGCGATGCACCATTTAGCAACAAAACCATCTGCTGGTGCGTCTTACAACAGAAAGGAATTTTGTCTTTACACTTCCATAGATACAGTTCCTCTATGCCGCAGCGTTCATTTCTTTAAGCTAAATGCGAGCACGAGTCATGGCATAGACCATAATGACAACAACGCTATCTAACTGCTGCTACCATGTTGATCACACTTGCATACTTAGTGCGATGATATATAAACGAGCCTGCGATGGTTGGAAAAGTTAAAAACGCACCATCATCATCATTCTCATCAACAACATCATATTTCTTTGGTGCAATTGTTGGCTGAAGTCTGATTCATTGGGCACCAATGACAGACAGACGTGCGGGGAGACCAAACCAGCGTTCAATTAAAGTGGGATTACCACGCGACGCGCACAACTTTTTATTTTAAAGATAAAGTTTAGCAAACGTCCCCGTCCCGTGTGCCAAATTATTACGCATTGTGTGGATGAATTATTTATAAAATGTAGGCTTAAGTCCATTTAAGCATTTTTAGTGTTTAATTTCGCAAAAGACGCATTCTGTCATTGTGACACTAGCAGTGGCAATGATAAGTGGCGAAGAAGTTTAAGTGATGAAGAAATAGGTTATTTTGGGAGACGCCACTAGTTACTTGTGTACATTTTGAAGCCTTACTTTGTTGGTATTGTTACGATTTTTTGTTAGACATGTTAATCTGTAAAACGAATATTAAAAAAAAAATTCAACGTACTTCTTTAAATGAATACCTAATAAAATACAGATTTTGCC
This sequence comes from Platycheirus rosarum, assembly GCA_963971375.1. NCBI lineage: Eukaryota > Metazoa > Arthropoda > Insecta > Diptera > Syrphidae > Platycheirus > Platycheirus rosarum. The sequence continues at coordinate 115,963,064 of OZ020509.1, read as the reverse complement.
ATCGAAAATAATTCAATTTGCAATATCGTTGCTATCGTTGCATAAGATCGTTTTTAATCATTCTAAATCCATTTTAATTTTTAAAACACCATCAAAACAAAACAAAATTTTTGTAATTTATAATTTCGATTTTAATTCTAAACAAACTTTGACTTTGACAGATCAACAATCTCAATTCATATCATGGACCTTGTGTACATGATACCTTTTTTCGGTTGTTTCTTCATTCTTCTTTTGGGCAGGCACGTACGTTGGTGGTACGTTGGTACACTGATTTGGATTACCCCGAACATGTCCAAAGCTTTCCTACAAATTGTGCTGCTTTATTCTTGAGAAATTTGCAAAATTCTAAAAGAAAGCAATTAAAAACCATCCATTACCACTAAAAAACATGATTGGGAATTGTTTTCAATTTCAAATGTTCTTATTTTTAGTCCGTGCATGGCATTTGCTTTATCAAACGAGAAACTTCAAAGCTAAACCACAAAAAATCTTAAAATGTTCATTCTTCGATTCGTTACTTCATTCCCCCTACTTTTTTATACCCCTTACCAATTTGTCAAAAAGAAAGAATGAAGAATCATCCGAAAAAAGGAATCATGTACACAAGGTCATGGACATGAGTTGGAAATACATACAAGGTGGGCAAAAAGAAATCACAATCTGTTATCACACTTGTGGACTAGACAGATGCAAAATACAAGTGAAAAAGCCATGGACCGATACATGAACCGACATAAACCGATATTCTGAAGGCGGCGCTCCCGGGTCGCATCATCTCTCGTTTTGCCAATTTGCACTGGCCCGCAAGATCGCCCGATTTAACCGTTTTAGACTTTTTTTGTGGGGTTTTTTGAAGTCCCGTGCTTACGTGACAAGCCCGAGACTCTGGAAGCCTTCAAGGAGGACAACATTCGACACGAGTGCGAGAATCTGTCGTCCGAAGTTCTCGCTGAAGTGATGAAAAATGGCAATAAATTGTGACGACGCTCATTTTGCCGATATCATCTTCTCGACTTACCCAATACAATTCTAAAGGTTCAAATAAACATAATCAAAAAACGGAATTGAAGTTTTTCATTTAGAAAAAAAAGAGAGCCAAACAACACCGTTCTTTATTGAAGGGTTAACAACAGGGTTCTTAATTAAAAGACTACATTATCTAGGTATTATTTTGCTTATTTGAAAGCTGACTAAAATTTTGCGCTATGTTATAACTATTTTATAAGACTTTTACATGAAGAAATATCCAAATCGACGTTTATTTGTACAAAATTAATATGGAAACAAACGCATTACGGTTTTGACACGAGCTTCCTATTTCTTTCGTGTATTATGGTTGGGCTTTTAACAACCATAATTGAAGAATTGTTACGCACGTTGCCTTAAGGCCCATCCATAAAACGCGAAAGAAATATGAAGCTAGTGTCAAACCCGAACGAAAGTTTCTTTTCGTTCTGACAAATAGATCAGTTGACTATAATAGCCTTAAGAAAATACAAGCATTTTCACAAAATTTAACGAAACTTATCAGTCATTTCGGCTTGGGTATACAAATCACATGTATTCGCACTGTTTCGTAAGGCAACGTACGTTCCAATTCTTCAATTATGGTTGGGTCTTAAGACTGACGGATTTGACGGTAGGGTATGTTTGGTCATATCTATTTTATTTCGGTCTTAAAGGCACTAAGATTCTTATCGAGTTACAAATATTAACTCATCAGAAATAATGAAACATGTACAACTATTTGCTTCACTTCAATTTTAAATTGGATTTGTATTTGGATCCACCAATAAAAATTGACCTTAAAGAAAACCTCCAAGCTAGCAAAAAATGTATCAACGCGATATAATACACTTTTAATCGTTCTGTAAACGTAACGTAACCACTCATATGATAGAGCTTGATTTATTTTTTATTCCAATAAATCACTTCCAAAATAGACTTGCCTCGCAGTTAAACTACCTGCTTCAAAATTTTATTAGTCTAACATCATGTCTAATAGCATTTGAAAAACAATTTTATGATCACATAAAAAAATTTATCCCAAAAATAGCCTCGCCTCTCTTGTGTAATTTGTCACAGAAGTTCAAACGCTATTTTGCTCTTCCAAACAACACCAAGAATATTCATTTTTGAAAAACGTTTCCAACATCACAGCGGTATAAACTGCAACTTCATATACAGAAACAAAAAAAAAAAACATTTAATGAACTCTCTTTAAGTACAAAGAACATGAAACCCCAAGTCTATTACAAGTTCCTAAAAACGTTTTCGAACGTTGTCCATATAGAGATGCACTTTTTTATGATCCGAGTTCTGAGAGACTTTACTGCATAAAAAACTTCAGCGAATGTATATGGATCTGAAATTACATCAACAAAATGATCTTCCTCCTCCTAATGGTCTTCTCCAGAGGATCTTCTTTAGAGTTTAATTTTCCACGGATAATACAAACTCTTGGTGGCACATACGTGGAAAATACTCTCAGCACCTCGTCTTAGTGTTTAGATTTGGCCATTTTTTTTTTTTAAGTAATAAGTAAAAAACAACATCTGTGCCGCATCGTAAACGAGTACAGAATATTCCAAACGGATTGAGAAGAACTCATCCAATAGCGTGTGTCGGTTATTTTTAACCCCACGCTTCGTTTAAACAAAAGTTTTGAGGTTGAAAACGGTTCTTTGAAAAACAACAAAATATAACCAATTTCTATTATTTTTCTCTCGTTTTAGATTGAAATTCGATAAAATTAAGAAAACCGATGCTGGCATCTACTCATGTCGATCCGATGCAGATGGATCTTGGGCAAATCTGACGTTGATTGTATCACCTGCCGGTGAGATGAAAGCTGACTTTGCTGGAAATATGCAAGCATACTCTCAGGTCACCGCAACCGAATCACATGTTGCCTTGGAGCCGAATGCAACTGCACTTGAGACTGATCATCAACATCATCGTGATAAGTCTTCTGATGATTATGTTGATAAGGACCTGGAAGAAAATACAGATACTGACCAGGATGAAAACAATCATCATAGCGAAGATGGTCATCCGCAGGAGTATGCACCAAGATTTAAGCCCCGCTCAGTTCTGCCCAAGTATTTGCCGAAGCCTTCGGGAAGCTTTATCAAATTGAATTGTGCCGTTTATGGAGTTCCGACACCGAACATTACTTGGACCAAAAACGAAAAACCCATATCGAGGAGCATGGGAAAAGTGGTCTATAAAAAATGGGGCATCCAGATGGAGGATTCGATACCGGAAGATTCTGGAAATTATACTTGTCTTGTTTGTAATGTTCATGGTTGCATTGATCATACAACAAGACTGTACATTCAAGGTAAGTTCTTGACGCATTATTTCTTAGGCTTTTAAGGTACATAGATTTTGGTTTGTTTTTATATTAAAACTTCGATCAATAATTATCACAGATCGGCTACGAGCTCGACCAATCATTAACGAAGGATATCCTCACAATCAGACGGTTTTAGAAAACAGCACTGTTTATATGGAATGTAAGGTGTTGTCGGATCTAGAACCGCACATAAAATGGGTGACGTATTTGTCACAAAATGAATCTATTGATGAGTTGCAGGATTTTCTGCGAAGTTTTGCTGCGCAAAACTATTCAGCGCATCCACTTATTCGACAGTTGAAGGTATAAGCTAAAGTTATCGCTTTTAATTCGGTTACAGATTCAGGTCCGGTAGAAGGAGGTTTTGGTAGTGCGTTTTTTTCTGTTTTGGTGATGGGATATTATTTTTCTTTTAAATATTTATTTTCAACTTTATAGACATGCATAGCCAAGCAAAAAGACGAAAAATAACTTAAATGAGCATGGCTAACTGTCATAATTTTTACTATCAAATGCCATAGCTGTCTAATTTCTGTGTACCAGAGTGATTCATTCTTAACGAAACTTATCGAAAGGCGTTCGTTTTCAATAAAGCCAAAGCCATATTGGGTTTTCGTCATTAACACATGCGATTTTGACAGAAGCCATGTTTCGTATAGTTGGGCCTTAAAACTGATCCATAAAAAGACTTGACGAATCAATACTTTATCGATAAGAATTTTTAAGTATTTCATTTTTTAAAAGAACATGAAATTCAGACAGCTGTCAAATATATTCCCGTAAAATGCGAATTGAAGCAATCTTTTCATTGATTAGAGAAAATAAACGCAACTTAACGAAACTAAGTATTGCGCTGTTATGGTTGAATATTTGGAATGCTTTTTGTTCTATAATTATTTTTCGCTCAAGTTTAAGATTAATTTATAAGACTACGTACAACGGTCAAAAAAAAACAAAATAAAGCTGTTTTTTTATCATATCAGCGCTGTAAAAGCTTTCAATCTTTTTTCCAAAAGTCGAAAAAATTACATCGACATTGGAAATGTTAAAAATATTTTAAAAACTCGATTCAAATACCTTTCACAACAAATGTGAAATTCATTGACTTATAGAAGAATTGATAACATAGTATGAAGAAGAACAATTAAGGTTTTAAGGGCTAACCTAAGCATGTAATGGTTGGAAGCAGACGGAAGCTATTGCCAAAAACGAGCTTAACGTTCCAATCAGTTTGTCAAATGAGTACGTCTACCAACAATGGACGGAATGGCGTGGAAGTATCTCAAATTTTCTTCCCCACACACATCACCAGAAATCAACTGCCAATTTTCGACCGTAAAAGACGCTCGTGAGCACAGTTTACGTCCACAAGCAAAACTCATAGAAACTTCACGAAACGGTGCAAACCGCCATTAGGTGCACAAAAATAAAAGACTTAGTATAATGGTCGAAAGCACACGAAAGCTAGGGCCAAAATTGAACGAAACATTGCAATCCGTTTGTCAAATGAGTACGTCTAACCATAATGGATGGAATCCCGCGGAAGTATCTGTCAAATTGTATTCATTACAAATACCTTTAGAAGCCAGCTATCAGATTTTCGTACGTAAAATGCACTCGGGAGCGCAGCTAACGTCTGTAAGCAAAACTCATCCAAACTTGAAACTATCAATCCGCGACTTATGCGTGAAACAGATTGAACCAGCAACATCAACAGCACCAGCAACAGCGGCCGCCATTAGTTTAGAACCAATGTATTTCAATGGCTCAAATTAGATTAGACCAGCACCAGCAACGTCACCAGCGTCGTTAGACCAAAGTCCTAAATTTGCTGTTGCTGTTCCATTGCTACCAACTTTGAGCAAGTTAAATTCAGGGGCAAAAGAAAACTTCGTATACTTTTTTATGACACAAAGTGTCAAACAGAAGTAAGAAGACGATGCTGGTGCTGGTAGCAATGTGTTTCAATTTATTTTGCTGGTCAGCGTGCTGTCTGCTGTTGACGGTGCTGGTGCTGTTGCTGGTTCGTTTCGTTCTGTTCTGTTTCGCGCTTTAGGGCAAAAATTAATTGTTCTCGAACATTTAAGGACAGGCCCGTCCGCACCATTATAGCCATTGTAGTTCAGGTGATTTTACTTAAATAAATCTTAATGGGTAAAACACTTAAGCTTCGGTTTCGCCTGACGTTTACAAGTTCAAAGATAGGAAATCAATGCCTACATCTTATTGTCGCTTTGGCTTCGACGTTACGTTTGGTTCGTGTACAAGATAAGGTAACGTGACCCAAACCCGATGGTGAAAGTAGAAACTGATTGAACTTTTGCTCGAAAAAAGCAAAAACAAAAACCGAAATTTGGAAAATGCCATTTTAAGCGAACACAAAGCTAAAGCGTAATTGTGTTTAAGCCATACAAGTTATAACAATTGTTCTTTTCAATATTTTTTAAGAATACTAAGAATGTAAATAACATCTTTTACAGTATTCAAAAAATTGTTAAGCATTTACTAAGTCTGCTATAAAGAATGGCAAGGTAAGGAAATCACTCAAAAAGCCTAAACTTTTCTTTAACGTCAGAAACGTAGTCCAGTATTGCACTTGCACTTGTGCTTCGTGAGTCATGCCTCTTTATCATTTTTTTTTAAATTTTGATTCTGTGGAGCATAATAACTTTTAAGTCCTCTATTATATAATACTAGCTGTTACCCGTGACTTCGTCCGCCTGAAACAAATTGTGTTAAAATAATAATTTTCGAAAAAAAAGTAAACCCAGCGCCACCTACTGATAATTCAAATAGCTTTAGTTATTCCTTTCAAAATGAGCTTCCTGCCTGTGAAAGTCCCGTTAAAATCGGCCCATAAATAAGAATTTACGAAAAAACGACACCAGTGAGTAATTAACATAGCCTAAGTTACTCCTTAGGATATCAGCTACCTGCCAGTGAAAGTACCGTCAAAATCGGTGCAACAGTTCCCGAGATTACCCGGAAAAAACAGACAGACAGACAATTTTTTTTTTAAATTGTGTTTTTGTTATAAGTATACAGTACGTATTCGTATACATCAAGTAAAAAGCCGTTATTTTCATTTTAAAAACAGACACTTCATTTTTATTTATGTGTATAGATGTCCTGAAGCATGTATCAATGAAGTTGTGAAAAAGAATAACAATCAAGATATTTGTTCTGCTATTGTTTTGTAAGTTTTCTTGACATTTCCCCGCAAACATAACGAGATGCTTCATTAATGTCAGCTATTTCATTTGACGTAACCAATTTGTCACAGAGGCAGACCTCAGTATAATCGGAACATTAAACGCCTCTGTTTTTAAAAATAATTATGGGGTGACCAGAGCTATCATTATTAAACCAGTTTTCTTATTTTTTTTTATCCTACACATTTTTTTTAATTCGTTGGTTCTATTTCTGTTTTGTTTTTATTTTTGTTTTGTTTGTGTTCTTAATTTGGTGTTGGTTATTTTTGTTTTCTTAAAAATATCATTTAATTTTGTTTCCAGATCGCGTTAATCATAAACCAATAATACTTACTCCATTGTCAAATTTGACTTTACACGTTAATGGTACCGGTGAAATGAAATGTAAATATTTATCTGATCTACATCAAGAAATCGCTTGGACTTTTACTGCGTGTAAAAACGAGCGTTGTTCTAAAAATAGATCAATAATTAAGGTGATGGTTCGTTTCGACTCTTTTATCTATTTATTATAGCTTTAAGGTTGTGTTTTAATGTTTTTTTTTTTTGTACCTATTTAGTTCTTATGTTTTTTTTTGCATGAATTGCCAAATTTTGTAGCTTCGTAAATTTCAGTCATGGTCTAGCATTTTATATTTATCTACACAAAATTTCCCTAAACAAAAAAAAATGGTTATGTGATTGAAATTACTAACACCTTCTCGAAGGTATTCAGTTCAAAAAGTTTAACTAACGTCTTTAAACTTTTCCAAACAAAATAGACTGATCCCGATAAGACGAACATTTTGAAGTTAGAAAACGTTACACATGAGGATGAGGGATGGTATACCTGCATTGCGGCCAACAGTTTAGGTCAAACCACTTCAACGGCTTACCTAACTGTTGTTGACGGTAAGGACACTGTGCATATAAATATTAAATACTCCTTTATAACAAAACTTCAACTTTAAGAAATTGTTGTGAAAGGCATGATGCCAATATCGCTGCCAATTCGAACTCACGGAATTTGGGTGACAATTGTTTGTGTGGTCACTATTCTACTCTTTCTTGTAGCTTCCACATTCATTCTTTATGTCATGCGAAAATTAAAACATGAAAAACTCCTTAAGCATCGCATGGAAACCGTTCATCAATGGACCAAGAAGGTCATAATCTATAAGCCGTCGGCAGATCCAAGCAATCCAGAAACCATGATCATGCCAATTATTAAAATTGAAAAACAAAGAACAACACTTCTTCAGAGCTCCAATACTGACCCGGCTCCGTTCAATGAGTATGAATTTCCCTTGGATTCAAACTGGGAAATTCCACGCAATCAACTCATTTTGGGCAACACTCTGGGTGAGGGGGCTTTCGGGCGTGTTGTAATGGCCGAAGCAACTGGCCTCAGCAAATATCCCGGTAGTTGTATTGTGGCAGTCAAAATGGTTAAAGAGGGTCACACTGATGCTGACATGGCTAGCTTGGTTCGTGAGATGGAAGTAATGAAAATGATTGGCAAGCATATAAACATCATCAATCTGCTTGGTTGCTGCAGTCAGGATGGCCCTTTGTATGTTATTGTAGAATTTGCTCCACACGGGAATTTGAAGGATTTCCTGAAGAAAAATCGACCGCCATCTTCTTTTGAAATGTCAATGTTGGAGAACAATGATCGCGAACACCTGACTGAGAAGAATTTGATTTCGTTTGCCTTCCAAGTGGCTCGCGGAATGGAATATTTGGCATCAAGAAGGGTAAGCAATAGAATTCAATTTTTCAATTTCAATTTATTTTAACCAAGTACAGATAAGACTTATAGTCTTTTATAGTACTTAAAAATACGGATAATGATAATAATACATTAATCTTAAAGCTAATATTCGAATATTCGCAAACTTACACATTGAGGTTCAAAAAAAAAAACTTTTTTCTTTTAGTGTATTCATCGAGATTTAGCAGCTCGAAATGTCCTTGTAAGCGACGATTACGTCATTAAAATTGCTGATTTTGGCCTGGCTAGAGATATCCAAGACACGGACTACTATCGGAAGAACACCAACGGCCGATTGCCAATCAAATGGATGGCTCCCGAATCGTTGCAGGAAAAGTTTTACGATACTCAGAGTGATGTGTAAGTTGAAAAAACCGATGAAAAAGTTTTTGAAATAACTAATGCATTTTGTTTCTAACTTTAGCTGGTCATATGGAGTTCTTTTGTGGGAGATTATGACGTATGGTGAACAACCCTATCCACAGATAATGTCAGCTGAAGAGCTTTATAGCTATTTGATGTCAGGACAGAGGATGGAGAAACCACAACGATGTTCACTTAATATGTAAGTGTCGAAATGTTCAAAGCTTTTTTAAAAAGCCAGTGATCCATCAAACTGCCAATAAATTCTTCTTATTCTCTTATTTTCAGCTACATGTTGATGCGTCAATGTTGGCACTTTGACGCCAATGCTCGTCCTACATTTACGGAAATCGTTGAAAATTTGGACAAAATTCTTTTGGCTAAAGTGAACGCCAACGAGGAATATCTGGACCTTGCTCTTCCAATACTAGAAACACCGCCATCTAGTGATGAAGAATCAGATACAGATACATTACGGGAGACGACGCTTTTACGATATCACTACAAATAGGAGGGTTGCCTTGTAATAGAATTGTTATATAAGCAGTTACCTCTCTTTAGCAATATTTATGTAATTTATTGAATTTAATTATTTTTTTCGATCAGAGAAGAGTTAATTCAAAAACTCTGTAAAGGCATTTAACATGACAATAAGTTGGAAACACAAGTGGGTATTTTGAAGTGCCATTGTTGAGATTATAAAACACAAAACTAATATAAGACTGTTCAAATTGAATATTTTTTTTTTTTAATATAAAACAAAAATAAATCCCACTAGTCACTTCATCGAAAGCACCACAATTTTTTAAAACGCAAATAAACGATATATGTAAGTTTTATTTTTCAAATTTTATTTTTAATCTTAAATAAACATGAATATTTAAAATAACTGCAATATTAAAAAATAACTCATAAGTTGGAAAACTTAGTAAGAAAAATGAATATATAATAATGAAAAAATATACTATGTATATATATGTAGGTTGTATATATAATTTGTTTTAAATTTAAGTTTCCTTATAAAGTTAATTTTAAGCTATTAAATTAAGCTATGCATAGTTATTTAATAAAAAAACGAACAAAAATTAATCAAAATAAAATAAAGAATTTAGATTTTAATTATTTATTTAATAAGCTTGCAAACATGCGATATCAGATTTTAATTAAGACTCTAATTAACGAAATAAGTTTTTAGCTTCTCGCTATATGTATTATGTGCCAAAGTTAATTTAGAATTAACCAATCTTAGAACTTTATATCGATCTTAATGCGCTACTCTATTTTTAAATATGTTTTATGTACCATTAGAAAAAAAATTGGCAATAGATTCATTAGGTAATAATTATAAATATTATTATTCATAAGGTTGTATGAAATATCGATATTTTTTTGTGAATTAAATAAAAAAAAAAACTTTAACTGTTTAAATTGTTCTAATTTAAAATTATCTATACAGTCCCAGTGTGGGGGCTTCGAATGAAGAACAATTCTTTTTATAACTTTCCCAAATTTCGGAAAGCGTATTGCAGAACGCTTCTAAGAGGCAGCATTATGACCAAAACAACGGTGATTCGACGCATTTGAAAGAGCACAATCCTATCTGTGTTTTTATTACAAGAATTTTTTTTATAAAAAAAAACTGAAATGCGAAATAACAAGTCTTCTTCCGGTCGGTGGTGTAGGTAAAACCACCACCGTTGTTCTTTTTATTGCAATGTTGAATTCACTAACGTCACAATTTAGGGCCCAACCCACAGAACCCGTTTGGTCTTTTGCAGTGTCGTATACAGAATGATAGAATACAAGATTATGACTTGCTGTCAAAAAATGGGACCTTTTTCGTGGCGAAAGGTTAGTTTTTATTCCGTGCACTTAGTACAAAATGTTATCAATCAAAGAAAATTTGATTGAAGGAATAAGAACCAATAATGTGTCAAAATTATTCTGAAATTAATTATTAGGTGCGTTCAATAATGAAAAAATGAAACTTTATTATTGTTCAATAATGTGAACTTTATTAGTTTGAGAAACTTGGTGAAAATTTCATGTTTTTACTTATTGTAGTAGATTTTCTTAAGAGATTTTTAGTAAACGTCACTTAAAGGCCCAACCATAATACGCGAAAGAAATAGAAAGCTAGTTTAAAACCGAAAGAAAAGTTTTATTCCGTTCTGTCCAATACATAAGTTGACCATAATAGCCTTATGAAAATACAAGCATTTTTGACATTTTGGGTTGGTTATACAAATCACATGTATTCGCACTGTTCCAATTCTTGAATTTTGGATGGGTCCTTACTATTTCACGTTCATTTTGTTTTTATTAATGAACAATTAAATCCGTACCTTAAGTCTTATTCCATGGTTTAGTTACCACGTGAAATAAAGGTGGAATAACCATTTTCAATTAATACGGCTGGTAATATTTTAATTTAAGATGCTGCCAGTATTTAACGAAAAGTTGTAGTTAAATTAAACGAATAAAGAACATGCTTTAGTAAGTTTCTGTGTTTTTGTTCATTTTTTTCACTTAATTTTAAGTGTATGGCACAAGTTCCTACAATACGATTGTGATGGTGTTCATTTGTGACCGAATAATGAAATGAAATAAGGCCGCACCAGGCGGAGCTGCACTTTAGCGGAACTGTACTTATTGTAATACACTGCGCCACATTTTTTCTAAACCGCACTTGAATTGCTGTTGAATTTCAGCACGCGATGAGAGACTGTAATTTTGAACTGAAGAATAAACAAAAGTTTTAAAGCAGTGAAAAAGAAAACTAATTTGTGAAAGCTACCCAGATACAAGAAGATCTAGTATACATATAATACATGTATATATTTATATAATATGTATACGTCTATGATTAACCTGAATTAGACATACATACTTATACTGAATGGATATTGTAGATCTATTTAATTAATTTAATTATTTAATTATTAATTATTTAATTAATAATAGCTTAAAGAAATTAACGTACATTATACAATAAACATTTGAAATCGAATTATATACATTTGTTATATATATACGAAACATGCACTAAACGATAAACATGAATACAACTGCATTGCTGTCAACATGACGTATTTTTATACGTTTATTGTACGTGCTTTTTTCTACATACATCGGGGGAATATTGTACATCTCATATATATATACAATTTGTTAATTATTTTACGATTTCAATTCTTAGAAGTTATTCAATGAATGTATAATATACGTATATTAAAAATCAAAGATTCCATGTATTAGATGAAAGTGATACCGATTTATTGCTACGAATTATATTATACGGATATTTGCGCATATTTAGCTCTTCAGGATACATCTTACGGACGTATATGGCGAAGTTTTTATGTTTAATTTACGTCAATGTTCTATCTGGGTAGGAAATGAGGAAGAATACAAACTTTTCCGCTTATTGTTACTGAAGTGTAGTTCTGCTTCCGCTTAGTATTGCTTATCTCATAAGATTGTATAGAGAAAATGTGGACAGTTCCATTGTAGTAGAGAAAAGTTCCATTGAAGTGCAGCTCAAATTCGTAATACCAATGTCCATAGCCGGAAAAACGTTTGGCCATTTTTAAACGTGAACAATTCTATGTCATCATCGGTTTCTACGCTCATCGTCAATGATACACCTGCTGTCAGTTCTCAAGTAAGACCAGATTTGCTTGCTGCCCAATTCGGGGCAAAATCCACGATGCCAGAAGGTTTTAGATCTCCTCCTGTACTCGAGAGCCTTAACGATTCTATAGGACCAATCTTCTTTCGCACTCGTTCAGTCGCAAGAGTCTTGAAAGATATCAACATACACAAATCTGCTGGCCGGTAGAGTATATCCCCACTATTGTTCTGAAGAGGTGTTTTTCGACGCTCGCAAAACCATTGTGTAGGGCTAGGGATTCCATCGGTCCTATTCCTTTGAGCTCTTTCCGAGTGAAATCAAACCATCATTTGTCCAGCCAATCCCTTAAAAACGCGAATCTTCTTTACCCTCAAATTATCGACCAATTGCACTAACGTCCCTGACAGAGTACGTTGTATGATTTGTTTGAAAAAAGTCTTTAGTTAGAACGAGTACAAGAATAGGCAGAAATAATGAATAATAAGTACGAATGAAAGGTTCAAAAAGTGACACTTGACCATATGGTATGGTAATGGTTGAGTAAGGGAAACAAAAATTAGTGGATTTCCCTTTGATATTTCGTAAACAAACCAGGATTGTGCGTCTTCAATTATTTTTTGGATTTTGCATTTTTCAAGAAATTTTGTTATTTCTGTATTTTCTGTATTCCTTATACCGAAATCATTTACCAATGTTGCCATATTCGGATTTGCCTGTTTAAAGTTTTATTGTATATTGTTCAATTTCGAACATATATATATATAAGACTGGTTGGTAATATGTAGTTGGTGCAATAGTATTTTGTTAATTTCATCCTGTTGCCGTATCTATTAAAAAACCTATCCAAAAACAGTGTAGGTATTTCCAAGGCAGAAATGAAAACTCCTCACATACCTGTCTAAATTTCTATCTTTCATTCTTTCATTACCGCTTATTTTAAGAAAATGGTAATGAAATAACATGAAAAAGTGTTCATGGTTTGTTTCCTTCTGACTGCTATATATATATATATATATATATCTTTGTCGTTCTGTCTTTTTCTAACATTGCATATGTGTTGAGTACATTTCCCCGACTAAAAGTCTATTAATAATAATATAAGACTTAATCTACAGACTAAAATGTCTCATTAATAAAAACAAAATGTACGAGTAATAGCATTGTACATACACTGCGTAATAGTAAAATGAAATCCCTTAATAAAATTTACTACAATAAGCAAGATGCCTGTTCAGTTACTTGAAATTTTCCTCAAGTTTCTCAAACTTAAATTATTTTTGTATGAAAAAAAAAAACAAAAATGAAGCTCACATTATTGAACTCACCTAATAATTCATTTGAGAATAAATTTGACACATCTGATTCTTATTCCTTCGCTATTCCACGTTTATATAAACAATTCTTTAGTTAACTCGTCTTCGTCTTCTGACTTCTTATATTTAAACATTTTTAATCAATTTTTTTATTTCGAAAAAAAACGTTCAATGCACTGATAAACTGATCAACAATATCGTCAATGATCGATTTTTAAACACACAAAATAAAAGCAATAACCAAAAGCTGCAATTAATTGACAGTTACTAAATCACTTTAACTGACCCATCGTCTCATCTTTTGATGACATTAATTCTTCCTATTTATGTTTTCCTGCTAATGATTTGAGAGGAAATTTGAAATACAATAACGAATTCGATATAAGGAATTAGTTTTTAAATACACTAATACTCCATGTAGTAATTTTTTCATATATTCGCTTCCTTTTTACTGTTTCGCCATCTAGTGTCAAATAGAACAACTACTAGTATGTCTTCTACTACAATTTCAAACATCTGTAATCTGTCAATTGTCAACGTGTGACAGTGACCGACTGGACGACTGCAAGCAACAAGAAAGGCTGGCAAAATTAGAATTGTTTATTTCATTTTCAAAAAAGTTATTTTATTAATAAAATAAACGCACAATGGAAAGCGCAAAAGAAAAACTTAAAATTGAAATCGAAAAGCTTCGATTACAAATGATAGAAAAAGAAAACGAATTAGCCGAAATAAACCGTCTTCAAGTAAGTAGTTATATATAAATAAAAAACAATATTCGAACATTTTATATTTTATTATCATCTTTAGCTTCAAAGTGATCCACCTCCATCAAGGTTATTAACAAATGATGAAATAGCACGTTACAGTCGCCAGTTGATTTTGCCAGAATTCGGTGGAGTTCAAGGGCAATTGAAACTCCAAAAGACCTCATTCCTCATCGTCGGAGCTGGAGGACTCGGTTGTCCTGCAGCTCAGTACTTGGCTGCAGCTGGTGTAGGTACCATAGGTCTTGTAGACTACGACGATGTTGAAAAAAGCAATCTCCATCGACAGATTCTGCACTCTGAACAATTTGTAGGAATTCCAAAAGTCATTTCGGCGAAGGCGGCTTTATTAAAGTTGAACTCAAGTCTAAAGATTATAAGCCATCACTGCCAAATGAACAGTGACAATACAGCCGAGATCATAGAGCAATATGATGTGATTCTAGATTGTAGTGACAATGTTGCGACGAGGTATTTGTTGAACGATGTATGTGTCATCAAGAAAAAGCCTTTAGTTTCTGGAAGTGCTTTGCAAGTAATTTGGGATTTTTTTTTTGTTGATAGACTTTCTGCATTCAAGTTCTTGTCTTAGTTCGATGGACAATTGACTGTTTATAATTTCAATGGAGGACCATGCTATCGATGTTTGTTCCCAGTTCCTCCGCCACCTGAGACTGTTACCAATTGTGGCGATGGGGGAGTTTTAGGCGCAGGTGAGCTCTTAGTTGGATTTGCTTATGAAAATATGATATTTTTTTATTTCTATGTCTATTCTAGTAACTGGAGTCATTGGATCGCTTCAAGCTCTAGAAGCTATCAAAGCTGCTCTTGAACTACCCGATACTCTTAGCGGACGTTTATTGTTGTTCGATGGAACTAAATCTATCTTTCGTAATATTAAACTCCGCGCCAAAAGAAAAGATTGCGATGTATGCTCAGATCATCCATCTATAACAAAACTCATAGATTATGAACAATTTTGTGGAATGCGTGCGTCAGATAAGGTAAGATCGTTGTCTTTATAAATATAAATCCATATCAACGTCTTCACTTTGTTAACTAATCCATGTGAAGAAAATCATTGTAAAGTCTTTTCGTTTGGCATTTTCTTTTTAATTCCTCTCCCGTCGTTTCTTTTTTTTTTTCGTTGCAAAAAATGTTCTGTCCGTTAGACCAAGTCTAATGTACTTTCTGCAGACAACTGATTGCTAGACCCTGTCTATCATCCTTCATGTTGAATGGTGATTTTGGTGTTCATCGCCGTTTAACAGTCTGCAAAAATGGTCCTTCCATGTACTCAGCACCGACTGTGACTCTACTACGAGGTTTCAATTCCTATCTCTTCATCCCAGGCTGCCTTTTTTGTCTGTGAAGTCTTCTATCTGTTCTTCTGAGCTATCTATATACATCTTCGCGTGACCGCGTTCTATGAAACTGCTTCATTGCCCAATATGTAACATACTTACGTTCAGACGCTAATTTGCATTCATCACCAAACCATTCGCTCTCTATGACTGCTGCCCGTTTCTCATCTACGCCCGGCATTCTTTCCAAAAACTTACTCCTCCCGTATCGACCTCTTCGAAAGAGAGTTCTAGCCCGCCACTTTTGTGTGGCCTGTGGCGGATGCAGTACTTATTCGCAAAGTAATCGACCATCGGAAAGTCGCGGTACCAACAAGGTGCAAAGCGTTCGTAGTGTCATTAGACTCAACAAGTGGTGACCATCTATTAACAAGTAGGTAGTCAATTTGGTTGCGAGTGACTCCATCAGGTGCCTTTATTGATATCTTTACACGTGAGCCTGATACTCGCAATAACCAATTTCGGGATGTTTTCATTTATACGACGCGTAGTCCTTTGTGTTGGGTTAATATGCCTTTTCAGTCGGCTCGATCTCTAGCCGTCTCAAATTTCGCACTCCGAGAAGTCGAAAATCTCCCTCTAAGATTTTACGCGCTGGAACGTCGCTTTACATGGCTGAACCAACTTAGCCGCTGGATACAGATTTTTTCGGCTATTCGCTGTGCAGCACTCACAACTCGTTTTTGTATCTTCTTCACCGGATCATTACTTTTTTATTGGCGCGACAGCTCCTTAAGGAGTCAAGGCCTAGTGACTTATGAGTGCTCCGTACTATCTTTTCAAGCCCATTCTTGAAAAAACGTACCAGTTTAGCAGGAATTCCAAAACTAGACATGGCTAACAGTTAATCCCCCCTTTTAACATTGTCATAGGCTGCCTTAAAATCGACAAACAGGTGGTGGGATCTGGCGTAGTGCGAATATTTGGTAGATTTTTAAGGTCTAAATCCGCAATAATAATGACCTATTATTCTGTCAGCAATCGGCTCAAGAAGGCCTTCACATAAAACTCTAGACAGGATCTTAGAGGCGATTTTTAAAAGGCTAATTCCTCTATAGTTGGTGCAGTGTAGTGGATCTCCTTTTTTGTGGATCGGACAAATGGTATTTTGGCTATTTTATTCGTTTTTAGTCTGACAATGGCTACTATGGTAGCGGGATATTGGTCTTCATTGCCTTTCAGGCTTTGTTAGTCTGAGCAGATTCGGAGTCGAAACAGGCGTTTCTCGGAGATGATTATGTTGGCTTGTTGGCATATTTGTCTTCGAGGTTCATATATTTTCAGTCAGGGATTTCTCCTTAGCTCGAGGAATACACGATCAGCATAGGCTGACCCGATAGCAGTCATCCAATAATGAATTTCTTCTTGTAACATAGACACCAAGTGGTTTATTCGTTTTTCGCTACTTTAATCTCCTTTCGGCAGTTTGGATGTATTTCTTGTTTTAATCTAGGCTGACTGGTCCAGGTCTATCATTGTCATCGCCATTCCATATCTGGTGGAAGTAGTCTTTCCAGATAGTAAACATTGACTGCGAATATTCTATAGGGTTTTCATTCCCATCTTTGCTGTTCCAGACGGCTAGAAAAACCTGATGTCGAATGTTTCACTTTTCTATAGAAGTTAAGCACTTCTTTCTTGGTAAAACTCCTCTGCATCTCCTCGACTTCACGTGGCTGGTAATATTTTTTTTCTTTTTCCTTAGTAAGCGTTTCTTATCCTTCCTTCTTGTAGTGCTGTTACATTAAGCTTTGAATCTGTTGTGTTGTCGTGTTGGGATTCGATTTTCAGAGCAAATCTTTTCTCCTGCTTCAAGTTTGTGAGAAGGTAACTCAGGGATCTACAATCCATGAATCTGACGGATCCAAAGCTCCTCGTTACCTCATCTTTCAGTTATTCAGTGAGCACCGCGTGCTCGTCATATGCTCCATCAATTGCCATAGGAGTTAATGGAGCTAATGATTTGTTCAACTTAATATAAAATATAGGAGTCCTGGTTTTGTTTAGATTCTTGCAGTCGTCTTTTTTCTTTTTTTATAATTAATGCGCACAAGAGACTATTTGTTTCACTTTTGATGTAGAGCACACTGCGCGGGTATTATGAAGATAGGGATGGGGAAGGATAGGAGGTGTAGGAAGGGTGTAGGAACTACAACAATATAGCGACTTCGAATAGACGTTTAAGACCTTTCGAAATAACCTTCTTAGTTTGATTAATTTATCTTAAATTAGTTAGAGATATTGAAATTATTTTAATAAAATAATATTTCCTTCTTTTAAGGACTTTGCGCTCTCTATTCTTCATGCTAATCATCGAATATCGGCTTTAGAGTACAAAGATCTTTCAAAGAAACAGCATTTACTGATCGATGTTCGGAGCCCTGTTGAATTCGAAATGTGTCGACTAGATAATTCAATAAACGTTCCACTTAAAGATATTCTCGACGACAGTCAAATCAACGATATTCAAACAAGAATCCATAGTGAGAGTATGCCAGGTAAGTTAGAAATATAGTTAAATATTACTTTAATCAAATTTCCTTGTTTCTCCAGTTATTGTCCTCTGTCGACGAGGAAATGATTCTCAAATTGCTGTGGAACATTTAAAAAGTAAATTGAAAAACACTGGCATTAAAGACATCGTCGGAGGATTACATGCGTGGCAAAATGATGTCGATCCCAGTTTTCCTGTCTACTAAAACTTTGGGTAGAGTTTGGCATAATAAGAACCAAAATTGTTGTACCAGACGTGTAAAGAATTTCATTTATTTTTTGTATAGATATTTGTAAAAAAAATGTTAAAATATATATAAATTTGGCCGAAACCAAAACAATCGTTTGATTTGTTGTGTTTAACGTGTTGTGCGATTGAACTGTTCCCAATATTCTTCGGTGGCCTCGTTTTTGTAAACCACTTTGTCTATGAAGGCTTTTCTTGCCTTTTGTTCTTGAGCCAAAGCTTTGTTGATCTTGCATCGCTCCTCTAATTGAGCTCTGGAAAATTATTAAATTCATGTTTAATAAAAATATTTTGAGAAGTTGAATGGTGGAAATACTTTTCAATTTTTTGTAATTCTCTTTGTTTTAGTGTTAGTTCTCTTGATGTATTTAAAGCGTACTGATCCCACATTGCTTCTCTCATTTTTTCTTCATCCATGCGTTGCTAAAGAAAAACAAAGATTTCTTGAAGACAAAAAACTTAAGGACTTAAAATCCCCCAAATTCAAGTTGGTAATTTAAACTTGGAGTTGTTATATATGCCAAGTGAATTGATTGTTTTTGTAGAAGTGCTTTCCTCTGTTTAACTCGGTTTGTACTCACTTTTTTCTGTTCCAGCAATCGTTCACGTTCAGCACGGAACTGCTCTGCCTCTTCTGGGGTCATTCCTTTATACATGTAAGCGATCTTCTTGTTAATTGCTAGTTTACTCTGTGCCACATCTGGATTCTCTGTTAACATGTCACTACCAAGCATGTTGTAAATCTCAGCCAAATTGTCTTCTTGCGTTTGTTGTTTTTCAACCCGTTTGTTTGCTTGTTTTTCGTATGCCTTTAAAATAATAAAAAAAAATAAATCAAATGAATTGATTTAAGGAAATTTAATTAACATATTTACAAGCATTTCATTATAGCGCCGAATAGATTCCTTAATTTTTAATTGGTTCTGGCGTTCGGCAGTTGACATCTGTACCAACTGTTGATCTCTGGCATTTAGAGATTCTTGAAGAATCGCATCCGCTTTATTGCGATCTTCTTCTGCTTGCTTTCTCTCTCTCATCTGGAAATTTAAATTTTATTTTAAATCACTCCTAATAGAGTTTAATTCTTGGGTCTTCTTTAATACGTACTTGTTGCTCTAGCCAAGCACGCTGCTGAATTTTTTGAGCACGTTTTCGGTCAGCAACGTTTAAGTCCTCTCCAGCAAAACTAAGGAAGATTTGATGTTGGAGATCACAAATTATGAAAACTGAAAATTTCTGTGTTTCTGACTCACATCTGAGCACTTGAAATGCCCAATCGAGGGTCATCATCTGCTATACGAACGGGTTCAGCTGTCCTTATCCTGTTGGGGTTATTTAAATCAAATTCCCGTGCCAAGTCCTTGCGTTGATATCGGCAACGGAAATTGTTTAAGTCGGCCTTTTGTAATCGGGCCTCCTGTAAATAAGTTTTCCTATTTATGTTTTGGAAAGACACATACTCAAATTCCAATAAAAAAAGATTTTTTTTTAGAAAACCATACCCTTTGCTGTTCAATTTCTTTGGCTCTTAAGATATTCGCCTGCCTTTGAGTTTGTTCAACATATTTTCGTTCGCGTTCAGCTTCAATATCCTGAAGCTTTGTTTTTTCTGCAATTTGTTTATCCAAAGCTTCATAATCCAGCTAAAATGAGTATTTTCATAATTAAGTGGAAGCGATTTGTAAAGGAAAAATTGACTCACTCCAATAAGTCGTTGTTTCCCATTAAAAATTCGTTTTTTACGCTCCTCTTCGTACTGCCTACGCTTCTCGAGTTTCGCAGCTTCCCGGGCATCCTCTTTTGTTGAGATGATAAATTTTAACATTTTTTAAAATTTATTTTGTTATAATTTTAGGGGAAAGTTTATTTTGTTTTCCGACAATAAATCCTAAGAACTTTATTTTGTAATTTTTGTATTTTATAGCTCCATGTTATTTTTTCAAAATAACTTAATGTTTCCACGACAACAACTTACAAGGATACGTAGCGCAATAAAATAAATTCTAATAATGGATTCGTTCTTCCTTGCAAACCACAAGGAATTCAAATATTCAATTTTTATTTTCAACATTTGTTTGCACATCCATATACAGATTTACTAATTCTTCCTTTCTGCATCTTATACCCAAACAAAGTCGCAGATCTTATTAACTCATTGGGCAAGGTGATGAAGAACAGAAGAAGTACGATCCCTACTTCTGGCAGAGATATGTATGTATATATGTATCTTGGTCCTTATGCTTCATTTTTCAAAGAAATGGCGCAAGAGTTGTTGGCATGTCCATCAAGGAAAACACATCAAGACAAGGCAAGCAGCTACAACATTCTCGCAGACTATCTGAAAAGTTTCAAAAACTTTAGGCTTCTCCCCATTTTTTTTTTAACTGATCGGACGAAGGAAATTTCGCTGATGCAGCATGCGCGATACGCGATCGTGATACGCGATACCACTAAACTTTTACGCTGATATTACTAAACCAAGCTCGACAAATTTCTGAAGAGGCACCTATAAGTACTGGAAGCTGTACATCCTACTTCAGCGAAAATCCAGTCTGTCACGACAATCAAGTACTGAGCCGAAACAGCGAGAAGTAAAATGCTTCTTGTGTGGAAAAACTTCGGGTAGGGCTATTTCCATGAAAATGCAGCATTCGAACTAGACTCGCATGTCAGGTGATGCGCAATGATTTTCGGCCATATGTAACTCCAGATGAAACTGAACGCTGGGGACATGGTTGCGCAAGTGCGAACTGCGAAGTACCATGTACCAGCGAAATTGTTTCATTTAAACAATCGCGTTCGAAAGATTGGCCCAAAATATGAACACACAGTAGAAGGACTTTTGCCTTGGTCGTGTTTATTGAAGAAAATTTGGGGATGGCGAAACGGTGCCGAACGAAATAGTCCGGGCGGTGGCTGCAAAAACACTTACCTTATCGAGTTAAAGAAAATTTCAGATTTCTAGTAAAAGATGAGTTGGAGTAGGTGCAAAAACGCCAGGTCTTCAAGTCCTTATCCTGGTGCGATTGGCGTGGGAGGGCAAAATAGGGCACGTTTTTTGGGTGACTGTGTACTCATCGAGTTAAAGAACAATTTTGCCATGGTGGTCTTAGTCTTAATTAGTATAACAAAAAAACACAGGTCTTCCTCTTGAAATCCTGGTGGGAGTGTAGGGAGGCGTCATTAAAGTGGTTGATTTTTTGTGACCTTTGTACTAATCGAGTTGAAGGATGAATTTGGTATCAAATGAAAGGTAATTACATATGCTTTTAAGTTTAAGAGGTCTTCCTGGTGAAAGCTTGGCAGTTTTTTCACTAGACCTGATCTATGGGATAGGGAGCATGGGGGTTTTTCGTTTGAAACTTATTTTTTCCTATGTTATTCATTGACTTAATTAAAAAATGATGTCAAATCAATGGTCAGACTATGCCATTTCACTATATATAAGAATCTCAGGTTACACCCCAATAGTAAATGTATGCCCTTTAACACCGATCGTTTCGAAAAAAGCTTGCATATTCATTAAAGGTGAATAGACTATTAAAGAAAGTTAATCGTCGAGTTAAAGGATGAATTTAGTATCAAATGAAAGGTAATGAAAAAAATTAAGAGGTCTTCCGGGTGAAAGCTTGGCAGTTTCGTCACTCGGCCTGATTTTATGAGGGTAGACAAAACTGCGCGGTTTTCGCTTTAAACATATTTTTCCTGTTACTCATTGAGTAAATGAATAAAATTTATATCAACTCAATGCTAAAACTATGTCATTTTACTATATACATATAAGAAACTAAGGTAGCAACTTCAATAAAAAATGTCTGAACTTGACGTTTTTTGCAGCCGAAGCTTTGGTGCTGATATCCCCAAATTTAGAAAAAGTTCATCACATCAGAAATAGTTTTATAAAACTGTCTTACAAAACAATAAAAAAGGTAATTTTAACTAGTGCATTTTTTATTTCTTCTATTGATTTATTGTCGATTTTAAAAATCTGATTCTTCTGAAGAATCGAAGCTGCTTTCTACATAAGTTTCTTCGAAAATGTTGCTTTGTTCTGTTGATTCTGCAGTTTCAGATCGTAAGACATCCTCTACTAGTAAGGGTGTTGGATCTCCTTCAAAGCAATTTGGTTCCAACGAATTTGTGCTAGTGCTTATTATCCATTAACAATCTTCGGGGTTGTTTTTCTGGTAATTGGGTTCAGTAGCAGAGAAACACATTGAGCTTATAGCCCTTAGAATTTGTTGCTTTAAAGAGTTCCAACGTGGTGGAATGTTGCCACAGTCAAAACTGTGCATTTTTCCTCAAAAATGGTCCAGCCGTTGACTGTCATCCATATTTTGTGGTAAATATATCCACTCTTGCCTTATTCACATCGTCACCACATCTGCTGTACAGTTGATTTGTAAATGTTTGGATCACTTTCATTTTGGTCATATCGTTTATTACAGCTGGATCAGTAAGCTCTGCAAATATTTTTTGGTAACTGCTTTTGGACTTCAAAATTGTTAACGGTTTAATTGTTTTATCATTATAGTCAAAGCTAGTAAATCCATGCAAAATGGAAGAGCCTTGCAGAGTTGTGCGCCTAATTTATCAAAGAGTTCGGTGCAGTTCAGTGCTTCAGATGGACTTGAAGATGTTAGCCAAATTTCTTTAACGGGAAGTGTATCCATGTTGCCCAATAAAATGATAAAAACGTCCGTATCATATACCTGAATTAGTGCTCTACGCTGCAAACACATTTTTGAGAGGTGGAAGAAAACACTTGTACCAGCTTCCTCATGGTGACATTCAAGTTCGGCAAATACGCGTTTTGAAATATTTTTTCCTTTCCCTTCGTACGAATAACATAACTCTCCAACAGTCAAATAGACTTTTTTATCCAACATGACTTTCCTAAGGAAACTAAATATTTTATAATATATTATATTATTTCTTTCATAAATAAGTCAGATTTGCCTCTCTTTGTATCGGTTTGATGTCTGCTATAGCTGAATCATATATTTCTTCAGTTTGAAAAAAGCATCAAGTTTCTACCTTAGTTTCTTATATACAATAAAATGACATTGTTTGAGCATTGATTTGATATACATATTTTTATTCATTAACTCAATGAGTAACAGGAAAAAGTATGTTTTAAGCGAAAACCACGCAGTTCTCCTTACACTCCCACCAGGATTTCAAGAGGAAGACCTGTGTTTTTTGTTACTAGAAAACTGAAACTTTCTTTAACTCGATGAGTTAAGTGTTTTTGCAGCCGCCGCCCGGCCCGCTCTAAAAAGTGCACACAACTCGTTCTAAACAGAGACTGCTTGTTCATTTTTTTAACATATGTGCAGGTGAACAGCTTTTGAACTGAATACAGAAACAAGATCAAAATATTCGTTCGGCGTGAACCCCTTTTCTCGTCTATATATCGGATGCCAGAACCGGGATGGAAATCTAGAGGATTTCTTCAAACATGAAAACCAAGCTTTCCTTCTGGCACTATCGGACGGTGGTGATATATGTGGTGTTAAGAGCTATCCTCATTTTCACTTCTTAATAAGACTTCAGTCACCCTAGGTCTACATGTTCTTCGGTCCGGGAAAGACGTTCTGCTTGATGCCAACCCATGGGAATGCTAGGGCTATGGGTCTTACAGAAGCTTAGCCATTACCAATGTTTCATGCTTTTACGGGCTGCGTGCGACCCGGTTTCCACTTCCTGCTTTGATGAACGTGGAAATAGGACAGCATGTGCCTGAGCTAATCCAGACGCTCAGTCTTCTCTCCACTGTATCAGACCGTATTAATCAAGACTATTGACAGGGAAATTTCGGATTAGGATTTGTAAGTAACGTGTTCAGGAGACAGGAAAAAATTGTCACGATTGGGTCACACCTACCCGCTTTTATGTGCCTTATCACATTGAAAGGCTAGATATTTTAAAGAAAAGAGTAACATTAACTTATAAAAAGAGTCAAAACTACAAATCTTAACGTTTTAAGTAAAAATGAAGTATGCCATAACACGTCCTATATATATGTAGTTAGTGTGTTTTATTATTTTCTGATCTAGATCTAGATTAAGTATTAACATGTATTATAATACTGCTTTCTATTTGGATCCATTAGTAATAATTCTGAAGAACAGATGGCACTTTCGCAGTATTGTAATGGGAATTGAGAACTTAACAAATTCATGATATAGATCGACATCGATCCACCATCATCGCTCGATCGACAAAGATCCATATCTTGGATCTTGGTGGATAATAAAACGCAGCTATTAAAGAATTTATGAAAAAAACAATTTTAAAAATTGTACGACCGATTTCAATAAAATCAGGTTTTTTATTTTGGTACGCAGTTTTTTAGAGTTTATCAGTTGATACCAGATACACTAACTCCTTTGGACATGGTGGGCGGAACCAACGATTCAAAAATTCAGCCGGTTAAAAAACGGGTTTTAAGCAACTGTTTTTTTAGAAAATAAAAAAAGGAATTTAAGAATGCAAAATTATGAACATAAACGGCCTACATTATAACCCACCCGTTTTCAAAATATTGATTTTTCAATTTTTGTTGTATTTAATTCCAAAATATTTTAATATGAAATTACTTTGGCTAACTATATTTTTTAAAGTATCAATTTTGATGGTAATCGGTTAACCAGTTCTCTAGAAGGTCGAAGAAAAAATAATGGTCGGAGCCGTTTCCGAGAAAAATAAGATTCTTAATATTAACGGTTATGTGTCAGGTACCGTTAAGAGTTGAGCTTAAAAAAAATTTAAAAAAACATCTGTTTGTTTGATTGTTTTTTATTTTTTTCCACACGTATGCACAACATTGCATTATAGTTGCTATAATCAGAAATAAGGATTGTTAAAAATGCGTATCTGTATCGTGTAGTGCATATTCATCACTTAAAAATGTTAATTCTAACCCTCAGGTCATTGGCACCGGTTTTAATAGCTAGCTGGTCTCGTTCCTATTCATTCTCCACAGTATTTTCAATGCCACACATTTCCATTGGTCAAGTGCATTCGTTTGAGTTAATTTTCCTCCATGCATTGATGACACCAACACCAATATACTTAACTCACACCATATACAATTCAACTTAAAACGTGAGAAAAAAATCGAGTACCACATCTAGTAACAACAAAATACAATAGTACTAAATTCTAGTACTAAATACTAACAATCTAGTACCAAAAATACTATTGTACCGATAACCTAGTACCAATCGGCACCAGTTTTATATATAACTAGCGAAACCCGGCGCGCGTTGCTACGCCCTAGAAAAAACTTGTTTTAGTGTGAAATGCGAAAATAATGCTAGCGGGACCAAACATTCACAGGAACGATCTCTGGACTAAACTATATTTACCCTGCAAATTTCATTAAAATCCGTTGGGTGGTTGAGGAATACATACTTGACATACGAACACACATACATCTGATGTTCGCCTGGTGCTCAGAATACGTTTGCAATCGATTTTGGTGGAAAAAACCACGCGTTATGCGGAACATTCTATATCTTGTCCGCATAAATCGGAACGGACACATTGGTCATGTTATTTCTTATGTGTAGCGTGTCATCGATTTGTAAGACGTTATCACGTCAAAATTCATTTTATTCACATTCACACTGAAACAAATGCTACTATTTATCCAGAAAAATTGCATGGTTCCTATACAGGATTCATTATACTATAAAGAAATATGGAGATATGGAGACATAAAGATATATATCTCTATATTTAGATTTAGAGATATAGAGATATAGAGCTGTAGAGATATAGAGAAATATATAAATATATATGGAGATAGAGATATAGAGATAAAGAGATATAAAGATGTAGAAAAATATATATAGAGAAAGAGATATAGATATTAAGATATAGAGATTTGGATATAATGAGATTTAGGTATATAAAAGGATACATAGATATGGAGATACAGAGATATAGAGATGTAAAGATATAGACAAATATATAACTATATATAGAGATAGAGATATAGAGATAAATATATATAGAGATATAGAGATAAAGATATAGAGATTTGATATATAGAGATTTAGGTATATAAAAAGATACATGGATGGAGATACAGAGATATAGAGATAATAGAGATAAAGAGAAATATATATATATAAAGAGATATAGAGATGTCGAGATATAGAGAAATATATATACATATATATAGAGATAGAGATATAGAGATACCTATATAGAGACATTGAGATGTAGAAATATGGAGATATGTAAAATTTTATCACCCCGTGGTTTAGTGGTTAGTGTGTTGGGCTGTTAAGCGAATGAACTAGGGTTCGAGTCCCGCTCATAGCCACCTTCTTTTCCGGGGTACTGCCACTTGTGAGGAACTGACAAAACCTCCAAGAGTAAAATTTGTCTCAAAAAAGTGGGTTTGACTATTTGATTCCAACGTGAAGTTGGCTCCTAGCAGTTCCATGGCACTGTTAATAGACTTTTTCCGTAAATTCAAAATCAAAATTGTTGGAACCGTTTTCGAAAAAAATATGCTTTTCCTAAACGGTTATATAACAGGTGCCGTTATTTTTAGCCCTAAAAAATACAATTTCAAAAACACCGCTTTGACCGTTTATGATGCATTTTTTTCAATAACTTTTTAAGGCTACTCTATGATCGTAATGTCATGTTTGATTGTTATCTCAATTTGTTTTGTATTCACGATAATCGTAAATTTGTCTTGTAGAAACATATTGCAAGTAAAAATTAAAAATTATGCATGTAATTGCACATACATACATATATACAACATTTGATGCCCTAATTTTGCCGAAGACTTTCATAATTTATTCAAATACTAGCTTCTACCCGCTACTTGGTCTGCGTGGAATTCAGGAACATATGTATTTATATTTTTATTATATATGTATAAATCAAAACCAGTTAAGTTTAAGTTTATTTCCCAAAAAGCTTAAAGCTTAAAGAACATTATTCAGATTTCATTCAAATAAATTAAGCCGTTTAGGCGTGATTGAGGAACAAACACCCAAACATACAAACATTCACATTTATAATATTAGTAGCATTATATGGAGTGAATTTCAGCCATATCGATTACAAAATAAGAACTAGGATAAAGCGATTCTATTAAACTGCATAGTACTGTCTGAAGCAATTATTAGAAAGAAAATCTTCTGGGCTAAGGATTGGCTTGATCTTCCACGAAACATCAATTGATTTTAGATAAAGTTTTGTATTTTCGGAACTTACCGCGTTATAAGAAATATTTTCTTATTTATTTATCTAATATGAATATCGTCCGCGAAAATAAAAACCTAAAGTCTCATATCAATTGATTTTGCGTTCACCATAAATTTACACGAGTGGAAAGGATTGCATAACATACTACTGTCAAAGCTTAAGGAAAAACATTGGAACGGATTTGTCAGTAATGCCAAGCAATCCCAATTTCATGATGAATACTGCAATGTGCTCTACTCTGAAGTTCCAAACTACTTTAATGACGCAAACCCCCTCGATATGATCTGCCTTATATTAAAAACGCGCTGTGGACTTCTCAATCTGAATGGTAGAGCCTTCCAAAGAAACACAAACGATTTATGTACACTCTGCAACTTAGATGCCTCTGAGAATACTTTTCACTTCGTTGGAGTTTGCCCGATCTTTAAAAGATAAAGACGAATATTCCTCGGTAATAACGAACTCTCCCGCACACAATTTTTTAATGTATTAAATGGCAGCAGCTAAATTTTTTATAGTAACTTTTTTTTAACCTGACAGGCAACTTTATGTTATTGTCAAAAATAATTATATACCAGTTTTTGTTATACCTTTTAATGGAAATAAAATTATATCTATCTATCTATCTAAACTGCATTGGATCCCCAGCACTGGCTACCTTATACACACAATTCAGTATTCTACTTACATTTATAGCTATGCAGAAGAGTCCAAGTGAGCTACCCGAACGAAACGCAAATTTTTATATAGCTATGTATGTCCAATTAATAATTTATCAAAATAAATGCTGAGTCTCCTACTTTGTTGTTTTTATTTAAAAAGTGATACAAATCAAGAAATTGCATTGAAACCTTGAATTCATCGATCGCTTCACCTCAATTTTAAGTTTCCATCTTACTGTGGTGACTCAGAATGACATAGCAATCAAGATTCAGTTTCATTCGTGATATCAATTGAGAGTTGAGACCTGAACAAGTGAACACAGCTATAACCTCCCATTTAAAAAAAAAATGTTAAGTATACGCCCCCATCATCGCCATAAAATAAATGCACCACTAAAAAATGCTTTCGCTTATGGTAAAGCTCTTATGACATTTTATTATTTGTGGTGAAATATTTACATTCAACTCAAAACAAACCCAAACAGCTGACTGAATGTCAGAGTAAAAGCAAAGCAGTGGAGAGAGTTGATTCGATACGACTTTGTAAGATAAAAGTAGCCCTTTTCAAGAAACAGCTGTTTTTTGTTTTGAATTCAACAACTTCGTTATGAAGAAGTTCTGCACACAAAAAGTTCATCACGAATCGCCGCCGGCAGAATTTCGAAGAGATGAAGAATATAAACTTCCAATTGTTTATTCCGAACAGTATGGAGTAAAGTTTTGCGGTCTTCAAAAACTGCATCCCTTCGATGCAGCCAAAGGATATCATATTCTTAAGGTTTGTAGATTGAATGTTAATTAAGTTATTGCTAAATCAAGACAAAATTAAACAGATTTTGAAGGCAGAACATCTTCTAGACGATGGAAATTTCTATGTTCCTAATGAGATTACTAAAGAGGAACTCCTGGAGGTACATAAGAAGGAGTATCTGAAAAGTTTAAAAGTATTTTTGTGTGAACTGAATATAAGCATTTAGTTCTTACATTTTATTTCAGTGGAGCATAAATGCAGCCAAGATATCCGAAATTGTTCCTCTACTGCTCGTTCCAAATCATTTTGTCCAGCGGGGATACCTCCGACCGATGCGCTTTCAGACAGCCGGTTCGATTTTAGCTGGAAAATTAGCCTTGAATACGGGATGGGCTATTAATTTGGGTGGTGGATTCCATCATTGTTGTTCCTATCGAGGTGGCGGATTTTGTGCTTATGCTGATATCACACTTTTAATAACCAGGCTGTTGCGGGAGGAAAAAACCATTGTCAAGGTGATGATTGTAGATCTTGATGCACACCAGGGAAATGGTCATGAGAGGGATTTCGTTGACAACGAAAATGTGTTCATTCTGGATATTTATAATGCCTCAATATATCCAAAGGATCAGGTAGCCAAGGAGAGCATTAAGTGTGCTGTTGAACTGAAGCCGTTTACTGATGATGCGGCTTATCTGAGGAAACTTGATAGGTATAAGCATCAGTTATTCCTTATTTAATTTGAACCGATAGATTTTAATTTCCTTCCTAATAGATCTCTAAAGGAATCGATTAATCTATTTCAACCTGACTTTATCGTATATAATGCTGGAACGGATGTTCTTAAGGGAGACCCACTGGGGCTTTTGTCCATTACTCCTCAGGTTTTTAAATTTATTATAATTGCTAACGATGCTGGAACTAAATTTATGTTTTAAAGGGTGTGATCAATCGGGATGAATACGTCTTCAGCACATGCATCAAAAACAAAATTCCAATCGTCATGCTTCTAAGTGGTGGTTATTTGAAATCGTCTGCAGTAGTTATTGCTGATTCTATTTTGAATTTAAGAGGAAAAGGGTTACTTCCTTCAAAGTAGATGTTTTGGATCTAAAAGTGCTTAGAAGTCATGGGATTTGGTAAAATGCGCTCAAGCCGGCTGAAACTGAAGTAAGGCATGTATTGATAAGCATGTTGCTATGTAAGACAGGACTTGGTAAGGGAACAAAGGTTCGTGAAAATGTAAACTGCTAAGCTTCTTATTGTTCCTTCAAGAAAGGGAAATGCATTTTGTTATTTGAAAGCAAATAAACGTACAATCTTCGAACAAAACACTTAGCTATCTCTTTTTTTTACTAAACTCCAAAAGAGTGAGAGAGCTCCTCATTAATTTATAATTAATAATTTATTTGGAAAATATTCATATATTTATAATGGAAGCTCGCGCTAGGAATGACCACCATAGGCATTTCTCTGTTGACCCGGTGATAGATCTCTTTAAAATCCACCAGCGCAAAGTTAAGCGATAACTTATATTTGGCGAGGGATGTGAAAGCCTGCTTGGTGCTCCTTAAGTGTAAGCTTTTAATGCTCAAAGATAAGAGTTGCCAACGTGTGTAGATTAAACAGGCCACGCAAAGCTGAACAATTAGGAGACAATTTGATCATATCGCGATTGATAGAAGATTCTCTTCTAGTATTCTGATACCAACTTTCACAGGAGCAAACATCGACTCTAATTACTATCTATGCAGTTGGTGTCAAACTTCGTATAGGCGATAAACAACTTCGCAAAGGAAATTTAGTATTAAAAGAATGCATTCGGAAGTGACCACCACAGCTTATGTGTATCCGGCGAGCTGGAGAGAAATCCCTCTACTGACAATATATGAACCTCGAAGACAAATGCCAAGAAGTCAAAGAGGCTTATCACAACCATCTCCGAGAAACCCCTGTTTCGACTCCAACTCTGCTCAGTCTAACAAAGCCAAAAAGGAGGCATACAGGTCATGGTTCCGCAAAACAACTAAAAAGCCTTATAAGAAACGTGAAGTCGAGGAGATGCGGAAGTTTTTTAACAGGAAAGAAACTTCGACAGAAGAGTGAAACAGTCAACATCAGGAAATAGTCAACCAGTAGCAATTGCCAGACTAAAAAACGAACAAAGTAGCTGGTGCTAATGGGCTGCAAGTTGAACTTTTTAGACATTTTAGAGATGACCTGGTCAGGGCTATAAAACCCACTCTTCTCCAAATATTGTCGGAGGAAAATATATCCGATGATTGGAATCTGTCTTAGTACCATCTGCCGCATCTGTAAAAACGACTGCACCAACTATAGAGAAATTAGGATTTTAAACATCGCCTATAACATTCTGCCCAGCGTTTTATTTTAACGTCTTAAGCCGTTTATTGGTGAAATAAGATGTACAACGATATGTCTAGCCAAAAAATCCGCATCGAAGATTAAGCGGCGAAGTGGTCAAGATGGCTTGGCAATTGAAGACGGCAAGCTAGAGATCGGGCCAGCTCGAGGAGCATATTAAACCAGGCCCAAGAACATGCTTTATAGCGTCACCAAAAGTAAAAAATCAAAGCAAACCGAAAAGAACACCTCATCCAGTGGAAGCAAGATCACTCATTTGCTCATTTGCACAAAAGACATCAAAATCAGGTGCAAATAATAATTCACTGTCCTAGAAACCAGTACAAAGATTTGTTTCGGTTAGGGCAAAGATATCGTAAGAGAGATTTTTGGAGTTGATGCATAAGGTAGACGTTTTTATGCGCAGGCCTCTAACATTTTGATAATAGAGGCTTTGAGAAACCAGTGACCTGAGAAACTGCTATAACTGCTATTCCTATCAAGGAACTCTCTCACTTCAATGCTTTGCTTCAAGGCTCCACAAAAAATATCAAAATATCAACAATAAAACAACGTTCGTAATGGTTTGTATGCATTTTATTTAATAGCAAATTTTAAAAGTTGTTAGATATTTTACAAAAAACCAGCTTTGTTTTTTACCATAATTACTAATGTCTTAATTTCTGTTTAACTAAAATTACCATGTTTGTTTTTGTTTTTTTTTTTTTTTTAATCTATTGTGTTTACATTTTCTTAATATAATTACATACATATATTTTCATTGAAAAAAAAATTGATAAATTAAAAAAAATGTTTTAGGAATTATTTTTTTTTTTGTGAAAAAAGATTATATTAAATGAATAATAAAGCGATTGCTGAGTTACAAGGGCAAAGTATATTTAATGTATTTCAATACAAAATAACTACACGTAACATGAAGATAAATATTAATTTATTTAATTAATATTACATTTGTATGCTAATTTTGTTTTCAAATTAGTAAAAAAATTATTAACTTTGTCTTGTTTGTTATTTTATTTTTTTAAGTTACATTGATCCTACACACATTCATCTAGATTTTGTTTTATATTTTGTTTATATATTTTTATTATTGTTCTTTTTAGTCCTCATACTTGTTTCGTCAATTAATATTATTAATTTTAAATTGTTTGTATTTGTATCTCTGGTTAGGACTCTAGCGGTTATTCTGATAGTTGTTTTTGTTTTTGTATGCATTTCTATGTTTAATATTACTTTTGACTATAAAGAACAAATTCAGGGAAAAACTTTTAATTACTTAAAATTTAAAGGCAGTTATTAAAAAGTTTTGTAGTAGTCAATAGTAGCAGTAGTCTTTTGTCGTTAGCAGATTGCCATTTCCAGAAAACTGCAGGAAGAGGTAATACAAGAGAGCTGTAGAAAATCACAAGGATATCCTTAGTATGAACAGTAACACCAACCACCTGGTGGTATTTGCGAAAGGTATCCTGTTAGTAATAATAGAAGACCAACTCCGAAAGTTCGAAATTGGAGGCGTCAGGCCAGAGATCGAGCCAGCTGGAGGGGCATATTAATCCAGGCTCAGAAGCACGACGCTATGCTATTTGGACTATTCTGACGATCTGTTTTTTTAAGCAATACCGTCGTTCTAAGCCGAATGTGACCATTAAATAAAAATAAATTTATTGACGCCACAGCTCCTTAAGGAGACAAGGCCTAGTGACTTATACTCTCAACCATTCCTGTGTGTGTTGTTAATCTACAAAAATGGAAGGGACTTACAGTTTACCTCCGATTTCGAACGGCTACATGAGATGTAGCACTTATTCGAGACAAAATTTACTCTTGTAGGTTTTATCGGTTCCTCGCAAGAGACAGTACCCCGAAAAAGGTGGGGATGAACGGGCTCATTCGCTTAGCAATCCGGCAGATTAACCACTAAGCCACGGGGCAAAATGTGTCCAATTGCTACAGCAAAATAGAGGGGCGGCGGGCTTAAGGATTAACGCCAAACAAAGAAAAAAACAAAGCACATTGGCCGAAACCAACAACTGGGGTTTAATCTGGGGCTGAAGACCATGGAGGAGGTAACTAAGGTAGCGCATTGTCAGTAGACAGTCAGTAGTAAAATAAACAAAGAGTGAAGTAAAGTTGGAATCCTTTCTTTAATATCGCGTAAATCCGTGTTTAATGCCTGCGCCACATAAAAATGCTCCGCCAACACCTCGAGCGGTTGCAGGTCATTGTAGATCGCTGTTTGAGTTTCGAAGAAGATCCGGTGGTCAGTCAATTTGAAGTATGAACTGGTGACGTAGGACTGGACAAACAAAAGTGAATGTTGACATTAAGCTGTGAAAATGGCGCTGGATTGGTAAAGTTGTAAAGCAAAGCTTTCAGTTGAATAGTCAAGATGCACGGCAAGTTGGCTGACCAAGAACAACATGGAAGGCAATTTGCTACCGTGGAGGCAGCAATAAAACACGCCTGAGCAATTATGATAACATATTCTATAGGTTTGTTCGATGTTTCCCGCCCCAGTGCGCACTGGGGAATGTCAGTGCATTAAGTCAACTGCCAAAAAGCTGCATAGCTGCTCCGGTGTTGGTTTAATATCGAACAGCTCAGTGTAACATCTCTTTTTTTTTGACATTTCTTTCTTTTAAATTTGCTTTCTTTAAACAGTGGCAAATAAATAGAAGTTAATAAAATGACCCACGAAAGCAATTTTGTCTATACACACATTAATAACTTAAAACCTACAAAATAATCTACGAAATATTTGATATCATAAAATAGCCAACCCAATTTGCAAATAAACTCCTCCCTTCTCTGAAAATGAACTTCTGTCAACAGCTGATTTGAATTTAAATTTTGAATTTTGACAGCTCCGATATCTTACACCAAGGAAATACCTGGGGCGCATGAGGGTGCACTCAGTGCGTGCCCAGTGTTCACATCGAATACAGTGCAAAAACACTGGGGCGAAAAAAGTGTCACATAAAACACTTCCGTGCGATTTCAGGGTACACCAATGCGCCCAGTGCCGACATCGAACAAAGCTTATGATTTGAAACCAGATTTTGCTGTTTAATGAGAAGTTTTTTTGTTCAAAATTGCTATTCGCTTTATGATTTGCTGTTATTTGAGTTTTTTCTAGATCAAGTTAGAACAGTTTGGTTTTCTTCTGGGCTTGTTTTTTTTTTTTTTATAATTAACGCGCGCACAAGGGACTATTTGTTTCCCTTTTAATGTAACACACTGCGCGGGCATTAGGAAGATAGGGAGGGGAGAGATAGGAGGTGTCGATTAACATTGAAATGGCAAGGGAAAATCTCGCCGGGTAGAACAAGTGAGATCATTGTGAATGTAGAATTATAGGTGTTTTTTATTAGTCTATTATATATTATTTTCATCGATTTGAATTAAATATTGATACAAAAACACCGAAATTAGCTAAGGAAAAGAAATGTGATTCTAAAATAAAATGCATCACCTGATTGAGGCCCAGCTTCGTCCCGAACTCTAGCGACCCTAACTAAGTACCTGATGAGGACGAATCAATCAGTAATAGTTTAATAATACTAAACAATATTTATTTTTTTCTGGCAGTCACAAATGATATTGCTTGACATCAATAAACCGTTCTGTTTTGATCTGCGCTGATCTTATCTGCTCTGCTTTACTCTGAACTTCGTTAAACAAAGCTATAAATACTTTCTACCATTATTTCGCATGATTGTCATCACAAAATTGTTTTTTAGTTTTTTTTTTAGAACATATTTTATTTATTTTAAAAAACATTTAATTACAATTGAAATGAAACAGTTCACTGTCTGCATCTTTATTAACATCCAGTAGTCCTAACCTGATGATTATAATCCAAAACTTCTTGCCCTCTTTCATCCACTCAATAACTGGTCATTTATGTTAACAAGCGCTGCACAGAAGTGTACACTGATGCTCTATGCAAACCAGGAAGAAATCGATGAAATCGAAAAAAATAAAAATAAAAAACAATAATGTAAGCATCTTTAAAAAAGCAGCAATATAATACACCAAGTGTGATATTTTGAAACAGAAACAATGAGCATGATGAAGATAGCGAAACACTATTTAAATTTATGTTAACTGTTTTTGCTTTGTATCTTACAGTGATGCAGTTCAATAAACCATTTATACGGTTGATGTAAACTGTTGTAGGCAAAAAGAGCAGTTGTTTCCGTCAGTGAGGAATGTTCTACTCTAAACTGCTCCCAATTTCCGGATTCGCTGTTAAGTGAGTTCAACAACCATCCAGAGGAAATTCAATGTGGACAATTTCAATCGGAAGTGACTACAACAGCCTATGCAGATCGCGTATAACTTGAGCTAGCGAAAAATCATCCGACCGACAATGTATGAACTTCAAAGGCAAATGGCAACATGGTGTTGGTGTTCTCACAACCACCTCCGAGAAAGCCCTACCGATAAAGTTCGACTCCCAATGTGCGCATAAGGGACTATTTGTTTCCCTTTTAATGTAGAGCACACTACGCGGGCATTAGGAAGATAGGGAGGGGAAAGCTAGGAGGTGTCGATTAACATTGGTTTTAAATATTTCCAGATCAAAATGGCAAGGGAAAATCTCGCCGGGTAAACTATTCCAAATTCGTATTGTTCAGCTAAAAAAAAAACCCTATATTTCACGGTACGCCCGAAATTGGGCTCAAGTGTGAACTGATGAGCATTCCTTGCAAGATGAGTATTACAGGAGAAACTTTTAACGGGAGGAATGCAGCTGGCTACTTCGAGTGAACATTTTTTATGAAAGAACCGATAAAATAAGGAAAGACATGAAACACTGCGTCGTTGTTCGAGAGCTACAATTGTTTCAGCGGCAGTTCTATTTCCTATCAATTTTAGCGCTCGATTTTGTATTCTATCAAGCAGGTGAAGCGATGTTTGCGAAGCACCTGCCCAGAGGTGGGAGTTATACTCGAGTTTAGCGCGTATAAACGCTTTATAAGTTGTAGCCAGATCAGAAAGGGCAAATACCTCTTACAGCGATACAGAAAACCTAAGCACCTAGCAGCAATCTTAGCCATCTCAAATATATGGTCGTTCCAACGGAGGTCGTCGTTGACACACATACCGAGTACTGAGAGCTTTTCGGTTTCTTCGATGTAAGTGCCATTCATGGACAATGGGGGGTATGTTTAGCTTTAACGACAGCATTGAGTTTTCGAAGCATTAAACTCCACACGATTCCTACTACCCCATTTAACAATGCTGTATAAATCGGAGTTTAATGAGCTTGACATACGGTACCGTTGCAATTTTACCTCCGAAGGCGAAGGACGTGAATTATCGAACGAATATGAAAAGCTGAGGGTAGAGTCGTCACCAAAACAGAAGTGGATTAGAAGTAACAGACAGAAGATCATTTATAAAAAATGAGATAAAAAGTCAGAGACAGAACGGAGCCCTGGGGCACACCAGCATTTATTTTGTGGAAAACAGACTTGAATCCGTCCAATACAACTTGTATTGAACGGTCCAGAAGATAGCTTCTAATCCAACGAACAATGGTATAATCGATCCCAAAAGCACGCATTTTCGATAAGAGAGCTTCATTCCAAACTATATCAAATGCCTTGGAGATATCGAAAGCAACAATCTTACTTTCACCAAAGCGATGTAAAGATTTCTTCCATTGTTCTATGAGATATGCCATCAGATCATCAGTGGAACGGTTGCTGCGGAAGCCATACTGACGGTCATGGAGAAGCTTTCGATCTTTGAGATATTCTTGAACTGATGGTTAATCATGACCTTAGAAAGAAGGTATGTTAGTGCTATGGGTCGGTAGTAGGAGAGGGAGTATGAATGAAGGAAGGATGAGAATTTGGGATGAACTGTACCGAACTAGCTTTGGAATTCCAGATAAACTGATTCGTCTTATCAGGATGACGTCAGAGAATGCTCCTGCTCTGTCAGAATTGTTTGGGATTCTGCTGAGACCTTCGACACGATCAAAGGGTTAAAACAAGGTGACGCACTTTCGTGCAGCTGTTTCAACATAGTGCTTAAAAAGATAGTGCGGAACACTCAGGCCAGCACGTTAGTGCCTATTTTAATCCAGAGCTAAGTCTTTGACACCATAACCGAGGGAGTCAGAAGCCAAGGTATGTAGACATAATCTTAAATGGAGCGACCATATGGAGGGAGACTTCCGATTGCTTGGAGTTTGAAATTGTAGACGGCATGCTGGAGATCGAACCGGCTAGAGGAACATATTAAGTCATGCCAACACGCTTTGTAGGGCCACTAAAAGTAAAAAGTAAGTTCTACAAGCATTGCTCTAGCGAAATTGATAGCTGCATTAATCCCCTGAAACAATACAAACTTAATAAACGCTCTGCTAGAAATGCCCCTAATGTTTCCCTTGAGCCCAACTTCGGACAACAGTCAATCACTGTGGATTGCATTGCCAGACTATGCTTTCCCTGTCATTTTCAAATGCAGAACTTTAAAACAAATGTGCATCGGTACCTTTTTTTACATTCTTTCTCATTTTCCTTACGTTCCCGCTTTTTAACCAATATTATAATCGTCGCTAAAGCCCATGAAAAGCAATTCGTAGAAAACCTATTTAATTTGAAAAACATTAAAAACAATAATTAACAAACAAAATATCATGAGAAATATATAAATTTAAATGATCCACATGCAAAAATAATATTCCAGTTACATAAATGCAAGTAGTTGATTCATTACATTTACATAACAAAATACATGTTCTTTATAGTCTTACAGTGTTTTTTTTTCATTAATTTTTAATTAAAATATCATTTTGGTTGTTATGTTTATCAAAAGATTTGTGTAATAAATTAATTGCCTTATGTTCAGCATCTGATAAAAGATATTTGTTGTCTATTCCTCATATCGATTTCCACTGCAAAGCTTTATAGAATCAAACGACATTTTAAAGTTTTTATAAATATATTTATGTATATAAACAAAACACATATTGAGATTTTCAAGATCGTAAATTCTTTTTCTGTTTTCTCTATATTCAAGCATTCTATTTCCTATTTTTCTATTTTCAATCAGGTAAATTCTCTTTTTGGAATAAGTTGCACTCGTTCGAAAATAAAATATAACTAACTATCTAAGGTTAAGCCAATTGTTGGATTTGATGATCCAGGATCGCAACTCATAACACTATTTTCTTAAAATCTTTATATAACACAGGGTGGTTCAGTTAAAATTGTCGAGGGATCCACGAAGAGTAAACCTTTTTCAAATAGTCACCTCTGATACTACAAATTAACAAAGCACACACATAAGTGGTCGACAACCATTCGTAAAAAAATTAAGATTTCGATTTTTGTGCGTTACATAACATACTAGCTGCATTATGTATATACTTATTTTGGGTCTTGCAGCAATCTTAGAGCTAAGAGAAGTACAATGGTTGAGATCGGGTGAATTCATGCCACCAACACTAAACTCTGCTGTTCGGGTAGCTATAGTTGTGCCGCCGCTAAACCAAACGGCTTTTAGAAGCCTAATTTCATGGGAGTAAGGATCCTCAAGACCAGATTTCGAAATAAAGTACGCTCCGTCACCATTATACAATGTTACGCTCCAACAGAGCTTGCATCTGACGAAGAGAAAGAATTATTTTAGACTAGGCTAGCCTACAACAACACACCGCGCGGTGATATTATTATGGTTATGGGAGACCTAAATGCTAAGGATGGCAATAACAACGATGGAGTAGGCAGTTGTAATGGCAATGGTGAGAGGTTCATTGACTTGTGCAACGCTAACCGCATTGTGTTTGGTGGTACCATATTTGAACACGA
This sequence comes from Platycheirus rosarum, assembly GCA_963971375.1. NCBI lineage: Eukaryota > Metazoa > Arthropoda > Insecta > Diptera > Syrphidae > Platycheirus > Platycheirus rosarum. Next base: position 115,923,690 of record OZ020509.1, on the reverse strand, counting down.
GGTATGCCATAAAGTAAGCTGGATGTCGACAAAAAGATATGCGGCTTACTTGAGACCACCATCTAATGGTAGCTACCGTAAGACTTCATACAGCTGCAGTTCAACGAAGAAGGAAAGAGAACATGTGCTTCATTTTCTAGGAAGGTGCCCAAAGTTAAATGAAACAAGAAGACTCTTTTTTCGCTGCAATTTTTTAACCGAGGGGGAGATGTAAACGCACTTAAATGAAATAGAAATCACTTAAACTCAGAACTTATGATCATCCGAGTTCCTAAGTTTAACGTCAACAGACTAAATGAGCAACACGGCAACAATTCAGGGACCACATTTCTCACTGAATGAAAACAATCAACTGCACAGAACTTGACTTCATCGAAAACTATACTGGAGTGCTGTGAAAAAATGTTTTCATTTCAGGTGCTGAAGAATTAGTCGGTCGAGTGCAGAGTAACAACGACACCTAACTTTCTGAAGACTGAAGGCTCGCATAGCAGCTACGCAAGGACAATGAAGAAACGAACTGGAATCTTCATACCGCATGAAAAAAAGAGGTTCACCATGAGGAAAGTGGAAAGAGCACTTTGTTGCGATTTTAAACCCATTGACTAATTGTGAAACCGATGCTGAGCTGACCGAATCCCGGACACCCGACTGTGCCCCGCACCCCTCAGCAGATATGAGATTTGTACCGCAATCAAAGCACTGAAGACCAACAAAACGGTAGAACTTGGCGGCATTCCCACAGAGCTTTTAGAAGGCTCCAACGACATCAAGCGAACTCCTACATCTATTCATAGAGACGGCCTTGGTCTCCGTCCGAAGGTGAATGATAAGCTACCGAGAAAAGGAGATTTAACCATAGAAGGGGAATTGCGTTTTGCCTGCTGTTGCTAAAATAGTAGCAAGAGAACACCTGGAAGACATACTTGATGCCGAACAAGCCGGTTTCGGCGTTCGATTCTCATGCATTAATAACTGAGCAGAGTGTTAATTTCATCGTCCAAGGCAAAATCTGCTGTTCATCGATTTTAAAAAGGGTTTCGAGAGCGTTAACAGACAATTTATTTGGCTTGCTTGACGCAGAAGGAAATAGTGTGTAAATGTAATATTTTGTTCAGTTTTGCCTGATGATGAACCAAAACACACTCGAAATGTCGCAGCACATCTTTTTTTTACCTACAGCCCACTAAACTTACAATATGGAGATAACAAAAAAATTACAACAAGCCTTGAAAATCAATACCGGCAAAACAAAGTTGACCGCCTTCGGGATCCAGTCATCGTCTTTATAATTTAATATTTCTCAACAGCAACAGAGAAAGTACAGAGCTTTTAATACCTTTGTAGTAACGGGTCCGCCAAATAATTTTTTTTTTTTTTTTGAAAATCCTTCATCAACATCGAGTGTAGCTTCGGCTGTGTGGCACGTAGCGCCGTCCTGTAGAAACCAAATGTTGCCAATGTCCTCCTCTTCAATTTTTGTGAACAAAAATTCGTTCAACATGGCCCGATAACGATCGCCATTGACTGTAACGGCCACTCCTTGCTCATTTTCGAAAAATGGCCCAATTATGCCTCTGGACGAAAATCCGCACCAAACAGTGACTCGTTTTGGGTGTATCGGCTTTTTAATGTATGCGTGCCGGTTTTCTGTGCCCCAAATGCGACAATTTCGCTTGTTTACATACCCGCCAAGATCAAAATGATTTTTTTGGCAAAATCGGCATCTTCTCTAAGTCGATCGCAGGCAGTAATGTCGCAATATTTCAAGCGTATACACAACCATATTCGTTCAGCGGAAGGATAAAACTAATTATCTGTCAAATCAGACATGAGCTAAGTGTTACCATTCACGAAATAAGCCATAGTTGAAAAAAAAAACGTTAGATGGCGGACCCTTTATTATCTCTACCGAATGTGGAACAGAACAAGACACCAGCAGCCGTATCGGGAAAGCAAATGATGCTTTTGATATGTTAAAAAGATGAAGATCTGCTCAGGAGAACGGGGTAGAAATCCATCGACTGAGTTATAAGACGCTTCGAAAAGCCATTGACTGGTTTGCAAATCAACAATGCAGTGAAATCCGCTCACACAAGAAAGAAGAAGAGTTGCGTGGCCTAAAAGCACATGGCGTAGAACAATCGAGGACGAATAAGAGTAACTAGGCAAGAGGGGCTAATCGGCCGAAAATTCAGATTCAGCGCGAACCGTAACAGTGCAAGTATAACTGTGGAATTCTTTCAAGGGACGAATGCAATTATCTATTTTAATGGAACAATGTAAAAATAGCAATAAAATAGTAAAAGGCATGTTATATTATGGCGGAAATTGTCGGCTATCAATATTACAACTCCTTTTTGCATCTGCCCAAAAATGGGAAAACCTAAACATTTCGCAGCATTTTTGGTGACGTGAAATAATTTGCGATATTTACTATGGCAACTGCTATACACAACAAAAACAGCGCTTATTTGGATGTGTATTTGTCGTTGGAGGCGGATTCCGCGAAGAGGTTTTGTGCTACAAATGTGTCAACGAGCGCCTCATGACAATCCGCACCAAGGGAAAATTTAGCAATATAATCCTTATATGCGCGCATGCATGTATAACGGCGATGACGAAACGAATTCCGCTTTCAAGCCGATTGTACAATTTTTTGCAGACTGCACCAATTAACATCAACATCGCATACAAAATCTTTTTTGCTGTATTGTATGAACGCCTAAAGCCATTCGTCAACAACCTTTGTAAAATGACGATGAAAAACGCACGCTGTTCCGTCAAGTAAATACCTCACCGACACCTTTGAAGTCAAAAAAGGATTTAGACAAGGCGAAGTTCTGTCATGAGACTTCTTCAAGATCATACTTTAAAGAATAGTTCAGAACTCCCACGCCAACACCAGAGGCACGATTTTTGAAAAGTCCGCGACGATATTGACATAATCGGAGCGTGATGTCAGTAGTGCTTTTGTGAGTATTGAGACGGAAGCAGCTAAGATGGGTTTAGTAGTCAGTGAGGGCAAAACCAAGTATATGCTGTCATCAAGATGAGACGCCCAACATCGACGTCTTGGACAAAACATCTCGATAGACGGCTATAACTTTGAGCTAGTTAGGGACTTTGTCTGTCTGTGTTCCGCTATTAACTCAGACAAGAACACCGGCGCTGAAATCAAACGAAGAATAACTCTTGCCAATCGCTGCTTCTTCGGGCTTAGAAGGCAATTGAGTAGCACAGCCCTCTCTCCGGCAACTAAAGTGTCCCTTTATAAGAAGACCTTCATCATCCCAACCCTGCTCTATTGTGGAGACGCATAGACGTTGTCAAAAGCGGATAAGGACGCTTTAGGTTGCTTCGAGAGAAAGATTCTCCGGGTGATTTTTGATCCAGTATGCATTAACGAAGAATGGAGAAGATACAACGAAGAACTATACCGGCTGTACAGCGAAACAGACCTAGCCAAAAAGAGTACAAATTCAACGTCTCAGATGGCTTGGTCATATAGAGCGAATGGAAATCGATTCTCCGGCCCGGAAAATTTTCGATTCCAACCCCAGAGGGACGGCGCAGTAGAGGAAGACCGAGACTCAGGTGGCGCACACAAGTGGAAGTAGAACTCAACCGACTTCACGTGCGAAACTGGAGGCAGCTAGCCAGGGATCGAGCTCGCTGGAGAAGCTTGTTGGTTGAGGCTCAGGTCCACCCGGACTGTAGCGCCACCTAAGTAAGGTAAGGTGTAATAATTGATTGTTTCACGGATAATTATCTGTGATGCACATATCCGGACATGAAACGTTTCTTCTTTTGTCCTAAAACAAAAGAAAGAATTTGAGAGAATGTAACCGAAAATGAAAAGCTGAGAGTACTGACACCAGCAAAGCAGTTCAATGAAGTTGTTGATGAATATAAGAAATAGTATCGGAGATAATACAGAAACCTGGGGCAACAATACTTCTTATGAGCAGTCGGAAAGTTAATTTCTAAAGAAGAAGAAATTCTTCCAAAACCAAATTCATGCATTTTTCATAAAAGAATTCGATGACAAATTCTATCAAATGCACGATGTCTAGATTGATTCCAGTCTTCGGTGAGATATACTATCTGATCACCATTGGACCTATTGCTGCAGAATCTTTCCTAACGATCTTGGAGATATTTCTTAAGCTGACAATTATTTAGTGTTTTCATAACCTTGGAAAGAAGGGACTTAATTGCAATTGGTCCATTGGTCCATAGTAAGAGGGCTAACAAGATTCGTTTTTTTTTTAAGGAAAGGTTGGACAAAGCCAACTCCCTATATAATTTTGACAACTCTTAATTGAATCTCCCTGGTGTACTAATAAACAAAAAATATTTCTACACGTTAAATAAGAAAATTTAAATAAATTCGTTTCAGGTTTCACTCAAATATACATATCTCTCTATATTGGAATAGTTTTGTCTTTTTTTGATTAAAGCATGATAAAGGGTCAAAATATTTGATTGAAAAAACATAAACTTCTTTTAAAATGGAATTTTATTCTAAACTAATATTGTTCTCTTAAAAACAAAACTGATAAAATATTTTTTTTAATGAAAAAGGAAAAAATAAAATTTGGTGATAGTAAGAATGTTATAATAATACTTAAAAAACTATTTTACAATTTTCGCCTAAGTGAGGGCAGTCTTTTTGTTAAGTTTGTTTATTTATTTTTTGTTAAGGAAATATAATAAATTATTATTACTACTAACAAGCCGCTGGTTCCGTTATCCTAGATGAAAAAAGGAGGAAGAATATAATATTTATGATGAATATATGAACTACAATCTAAGAGTATTAAAAAAAAACCACAAAAACAAAACGCAAAATGTTAAGCTTGAATGACTTACGATGATCTTGTGGGAGCATCTTCGAAGAGAACCTCTGATCTGCTGTTAATCAAGTAAACTATACAAAACGATAATATCGCTACGATTATTCCAATTGTGAGGGTTAGTGTTTCGTGTGTTTTGGACGGTCTTAGGAAAATTCTTGCACTGAGTTGCGACCATGTGGACTCAGTCCAGGTTGAGTATTGGCCAGATTTCCAATCGTAGTCTAGAAAGAAGAAAAATTAAATGAAAATAATTGTGATTTATAAATTTATTGAATAACAGCGGGATGTCGCAGACATCATTACAAGTCATTCTCGGTTCGAAATGGTTACACCTGTCGCGTTTTGACAATTCCCGACTCAATATAATTCAATTCTCAAATATTTCTGGAGTTTTATAAACAGTAAGAAAAAATCGATAGGTATTCCTAAAACAATGCGGTATTTGGATGTTACATCGTCTGGTCTTTTTTACTTGCGATTATAGGTACTATAATAAAAGTTATGCATTCGTGCAGAATAAAAAATTTGAGATAACAATCAAACATGACATTACGATGATAGAGAAACTTATTTGAGTTACTGGCAAAATGCTGTCCGTCTGTCTGTCTGTCTGTTCGGATGTATTTTGGACTGCAGCCTAAACGGTTGCGCCAATCGTCTCCAAATTTTGAACTTTACTCTATTTTGACATTCTACAGAGGAGTTTTTTCAATTTTTTTTATAGCTCAAAAATTGACGGTACCTGTCGTATAACCCCGGCTCCAAGAATTTTTATAAAAAAAGATCAGTGGACTAATGTAGGTATGCATTATATTTTGGTGGAAAAAAATTAATACGGTGGGCTAAAAACGGTACCTCCCATAGGACCGGTTTTTTTGTTTGACTTTTACGTAAACTGGTGGTCCGATTACAATCAAAATTGATATTCAAGAAGATGTAGGTAGCCTGAGTAATTTTGCATTAATTTTTTTTCGAAAACTTTTTTTTTGTATTTTTAATAATTTTTTTTTGAAAAATCAATATTTTGAAAACGGGTAAGTGAATTTTTTTTTAAATTTTGTTTTTAAATGTACCTTATTTTTGTGCTTAAGTTTGTATTCTTGAATTATTTTTTTTATTTTTTTAAAAAAGTTATTAAAAAAAACCGTTTTATTTAAAAACGGCTCTAACGATTTTGAAAAAAATTCTCACTTTTTCACAAATTAAAAAAAATAAAATAAAATGGCGTTTAAATTTTTCCGCTGTAAACTATTTTACGTCCTTTTTTCAAACAATCAAAAGTCAGAAAAATCGAATATAATCTTTGAAGTTCCCTTAATTTCAATTTTTTTCCAAGCTTTGACCGCACATAAGAGCAAGTACGTGCGATCCAGTCGTGCAATTTATTTTTCATGAGGAAGACCTCATGGTGCAGCTATCAGGCTTTGAGGAGACACAAAAGGCGATTAATCGGCTCAGAAATAACAAGGCCTCGTGAGCCGATGACATACCTGCCGAGCTGATCAAACATGGAGGGCCAAAACTACATTCAGCAATTCATAAATCATAGTACACGGGAACACGAAGAAATGCCAGAAGATGCTATGTTACGAAAACCGTAACTGGCAATTATTATCAATGTGGTTTCATAACAGGCAAATCAACAATTGATCAGATCTTTACCTTAGGCAGGTAATGGCACAAAGTTTGGATTTTAGTAATCAAACATACCATCTTTTTGTAGACTTTAAGGCTGCATACGATAGCATAGTTAGGGTAGAACTTTATAAGGTCATGAGAGAACTCGGCATCCCAACAAAATTGACACGACTATGCAGGCTGGCCATGGCCAACATTATAAGCCAATGAAATTAGCCGGTTTGCAGTCCAGACTACCCATCTTTAATAGACTAAAAGAAGGAGTTGATCTGGCTTGCATCCTCTTAAACTTGGCGTTCCAACGACAATCAATTACTCTGTCACGACAACAAGAGGGACAAGTCTAAGTACATTGTGACTAAGTCTGCGAGAAGTGTTGGTCCAACTAAGCAACATAAAATTACAAAGCTTTTCAGAAAAATCAAAAATATTATAAATTGATTCGACAAGTCTACAAATACTCACCATCGATTAAAAACGCTGGACTCATTGCCACACTGTAGTTTTGAGTAGTCATTCGGCATTCACCCTTTCCATCGTACCCAGCAAACCAATGCAACGGCAGATGTGTGCAATTATCCTTGTGAACGTCTTCGATTTTCTGCGAGAGGATATAACCAAGTAATCTATACGACCAACCGGATGCCTCCTGAGATGCTCCTTGCACGCTGATATACCTTTTATTATGACAAAATGACGAGATTCATTCACGATCCTTAAACAAATTTAACACAACTAACTTACCTCAACGGCGGAATAGGCAATCTTATCTGACTATTTGGATGGGAAGCCGCCCTAAATAACGGACAGTCAGCCATTTGTAGGAAACAAAACAGAAATTCATCTACCAAAATTGGATTTGCAAACTTTTTACGATCATGCACTTTTCCAGTAAGGATTTCATACAATCCCAGAGCTATGGCCGATGAGACATTTCGCACTCTCATCTGCACCGAATCTACATGGAAATGATCCCGAGCCAATTCATCCTCCATCAAAACACTGAAATCCATCGTCGTGTTGCCATAGCTAAATCCAATATTGTATTCATCGTCATAGATCGAATGATAGAACTTATTTGCAGGTTTTGAATTCAAAATCACTGCTGGGAATGTTCGATTGGCTCTGAGAAAGGACTGCGCCGATGTTGGAGGCAGATTTTCACTCAACACCGAGTTGAATTTCACATTGAAATCATGCTCTAGTGAATTGTTTCGAATTTTACCAAGGAATTCCGATGCAAGATGGATATTTTCACGCGAGTGTAAGTTGATTTCATTCATGTCATCCAACGCCCCGATGTCGATCATCAGAGCTATGTTGTCAAAGTCAATGGGTTTTGCACGAGTGCTGCGGGTAGGAAAGGCCTTGTTTTGTATGTCGTAGACAAATCGTTGTGAACCAATATAGTCATAGGTCTCTCCATTGAAGACTACAAAAAGAATGTTATATTTTTCATTTGTGTGTTGGGGCAGGAGCCGCGCCAACATATGGGCAACACTGATTAGGGTTGCATAGGACAACAGCGAATCCATTGCACCCAATCCAACACCATCGAACATTGAAGTTGTATCCAGTCTTGTGGTCACCATAATCAGTTTTTCTTCTGCATCGATTTCTCGTTTCTCATCTGTTTGGTTTCTGGGAAAGAGAGTTGCATAGATATTTCTGCCTTCCAACGGATCACAATACCGAGTGCGACTGAGATTGTTCACGAAATTCGTTCTGCGCATGCAAACCTCTGAGCTAACAGCTGCCGACATAAATGTATTTACTTGGACACTGCACAATGAACGTGTAGCTTGAGTTTCGTAGTCGAAATTATTGAACTTCTCGAAACAGTCAAGGAGTTTCTTCTTTTCATCAGGATCGGCCACGTAGTATATGGGAAATGGAAAATCTTCGTGCAACAATCCGGTGCCGAATGGATTCCACAGAGTTTCAGGACGTGTTGCATCGCAAGTGTAATTGTTGATGTTACTCCACTGATTGGGACAGGTTAGTTCGTGACTGAATTGGGTCATGTTGTCTGTCCGATTGACTAAAATCACAACAGAAATATTTTTTCCGCCTTCGTTTTTTAGGCGAAGCAAGTTGGTGCGGGTGAAGAACGGCGGTGGTATGACTGGAGCATATGGTGGGGATGGGGGATTGTTAAGGAGGAAATGTATATCCTCAATGGTCTTTACGACGTGAAGAGCTCCAACGGAACCCGACGATGAAGCTTAAATAAATATAAAAAAAAAAAAAACATTTTCCTTAATTCAAAAATATTATAATTTTTTTATTGACTTACAGGAGCAACCCGTTTGGTGCGTTCCATTTAAACGACGAAAACAGCTCGCTCCACTTATTGGTTCGTACATCATTTCATGAGTTCTTCTCGCATTTGCTGGAAAGGAAACTAAGAACACAACTTGATCACACACTGTTTATAGAAATGTTGATGGAAATGGATGGTTCAGAAACTATACTTAAAAATAAGCGTATTCTAACAATTGGTATCAAGGCTTCACTTGCCAATATAAGCTTTAATTTTTATATATATCCCCTAGAGGAAGAGACTAGAAGACGAGAGGAGCAATGTCATAAGTAAGACGTTTATGGTTTCCACATCTTAATATCATGAAGTGACATTTGGCTATAAAAAAAACATCAATTATTTTCTCATTCCATGCCAGACATGTCAGTCCCTCCATTCTCAACATACCTTAACCCAGAGCCTATGTCCATAGAAAAACCCGGAAACTACAGAGAAACCAAATTAAACCATGATCGAGGGTAGAAGACCAATGGCTACGCTGTCAAAGAGCCTGACGAGATGCTGCATTATATATCTTCGGAATGCTCATTCAGCAAACTACATACAGAGAAGCTCTGCGGAGGAGCTGAAAGCTTTTCATGAACCATGAGTTCTTAGGTATCCTTAATATTGAGAGATTTTATTCCAGGAATGATATAGGAACGTTCCAGCAAAACTTAAAACCTGTACAGAGGCCACAAGAGTTGAAGAAAACTTCATAGTAGATTTAATAAACATGGAGAAACCACTTCTGATCGTTAAATGACCATGAAGACCAGGAAACTCCGGTTAAGCAGAATCAGCCATTTAACATGGAAGATGAAGGACGATGACAGGCTTCCGTGCCCATGACCAGAATCGAGTGACAAAGTAATATTTGAATTTAAAACCGACAAAGCTTCTGACCCATAAGTCGTTCCTGCCGAGCTTTAAGAGCAGATGACATGACCTAATAAGGTTCATACACGAACTTACATATGTTCAAAATTTGGCATGGAGAAAGAAAGCATCGACCATTGCTATAATCTTCAACTCTTCCATTTCACTGCCTTGCCTTAAAGGGTTCACCTGTCGGCTTTGCACCTCAAGAAACATCGGCATTCCTCCCGGTTTTGGATTTTTCCATATTAAAGTCAATTAAATGGTGATCAGCCGTCTGCGGGAAAGGGGGATCAACATGTAGCATACGAGAGTAGGAACATGCTGCAGGTATTCCAACTGACGGAGTGCCCTCCATAGCTTCCTCGTGGTGGCTTTTGATTATATATATAAATATGCGTAATTATTGGGCAGATTAAGATGAAACTCAGAAACCGATAACAAGTCTCGAAAATAACCAGATTACACGACAACGAAACAAGCAACGACAACGTCTAAATGAATTACGAATTTTCTCATGGTACGTGAGATGGCTCTACAAAGCTCGACCTGCATATCAGCTAGCCGATGTCCTGCACATTTATAAAGCCAGGAAATGGTGTTTTGCAGAAAAAATAATATGATATACACTACAGCGGTCAACCAAAACACCATATGATCGGGTTAGGTAAACCTTTAACTACTTTGGGCCAAAAAAGAAACAGCCGATGCCATAAAGGAGGATGAAATACTCGGGTGGCTGCTAAAATTCAATAGAACCTACATAGTCCGTCGAGGCTCTTCAAATCCAGAAACCTTACTATAAAAACTAAGAAATCTAAGCTAAATCGAGGTTTATCATAGCTATTTTACATGGCAGTACCAGCTGTACTGCTATTTTCCTGGTCTGAGGTGGCTGTAGCATTTACAGAAGGAGCGATATGAGCCCTCTTCGGCATCAAGATTCTGACACTCTTTGCATGAGCTTGATTGGCTAATACCCTATCTGCTCATGTGGGTTCTGCTTATTGGTGGGTTTACTGAGAAGATACTAGACACTACCCCTGCTTCCGTCTTAGAACCGTCTGTATAAACCCAGATATGATTTTCGTTTATCACACGGATTTCCTTCCTGCATTCTTTTGTAGGAAAGCCTGTTAGTGTCACCGTGTTAAAATCTAAGTGCGGTAGAGTATAGTCGGTTTGAGTTTCCATGTCTATGTAGTTCTTTGATTTTGTGCCCATATTAGCCCTTATTCCAGTCGTTACTGTGTTTTAATCTTAAGGCACTTTTGGCCGCCAGCTCATTTGTGAAAAGGTCTATTGTGGCTAGGGAGAGGAATATTTCAAAGGCTGCGGTTGGTAGTCTTTATGGACCTCAACCAACAAGTTTCTCCAGCCAGCACGCGGAGTTGGTCGATGCCCTCTTCCATTTGTGGGCCCCATCTGAGCTTCAGTCTTACTCTACTGTGCCGTCCCTCTGGGGTGGAATCGAAGATTTTCCGGGCCGGAGCATTGATGTCCATCCGATCTATATGACCCAGTCATCTGAGACGTTGAAAATAGTCACCTAATTCTCGATCTACTGCGCCGAAAAAAATTCTTTCCCATCTTTCTAATTCTTCTAACTAGTGTCGTGCAACATCCGGTTGCATTCTAAAAGGCATTGTGCCTTACAGACACATACTTAAAATATAATTATTATTATTATTAATTTAGTTGATAATGGGCTTTCCTGACCTGAACTGAACTGACAAAACCTCCATGAGTAAAATTTGTCTCGGAAAAGTGCATCTCATGTCGCCGTTCGGACTCGGCGGTAAACTGTAGGCCCTTCCATTCTTGCAGAGTAACAACACACACACAGGAATGGTTGAGAGTATAAGTCACTAGGCCTTGGCTCCTTAAGGAGCTGTCGCGCCAATAAATTTATTTATTTTTCCCTTTTTTAAGGATCGGGCAAATTATGATGAGATTCATCGGGCATGCTTTCTTCTAACCATATCTTGATTATGAGTTGGCTCATACTTATAGCCAAGTCATCGCCCGCAGCTTTGAAGAGCTCGGCATCTAGGCCAACGGCTCCGGCGGCTTTGTTGCTCTTAAGATTATATATAGCTGGCTTTACTTCATCCAGATGTGTTGGGCGGAATTGTTGGTCTACTTCGTCCAGATAAAATGGAACATTCTGCCTGATAGCGGAATTCGTTTCATCGCCCTTAAACAGTATGCAGAAATGTTTTTTCCTTATTCTCAGCATCGACTGCGATTCCACTCCAATGTACCTTGCTTGCCGGCACTCATCATCAAACCAGGGGTTTCGTTGTGGTGGCCGTGTAAAACCAACACTTCAGAGGCGGCTTCGGCTTTCCTGATGGCATTTTGGCAATTTGTTTTTGTTTAATTAAGGGCCATTTTTTTTCAGGTCTTTGGATCAGCATCAAACCATTCGACAACTTGGATGATAGACAACGAGTCAAACATAGTTATAAATCTTAAGTCCCGTGCATCTAAGATGGCTTGGTCATGTAAAGAGAATGGACAACAAACCTGCGGTCAGCAGTCTTCGATCTCCTGGCGTCTCCAAGCAGTCGGAATATTCTATCCTTCTTCTTCTGCACGATTATAGCAGGACCAGGATGAGGAGGGTTTTTTTTTTGTTATTGTTTCGTTGATTCTTTAGGGCTTTGTTCCTCAACTGCTTTCTTAGTCAAAGAAACAGCTATTAGGTAGAGTGACTAAGTTAAATTTCCGCGCTGATGTTGGATGGATGATAAATTATAGGGTTTTCTCCAGGATCTGGCGCAATGTAAAGATTTGGTCAACCGTAGAATTTCCAAGTTCAAATCCGGCTTGGTAAGGACCTATTATTTTGTCGGCAAACGGCTTTAGACGTTCACACTAAGCGCTGGAGATAATCTTATACGCGAAGTTTAAAGTGCTAATTCCTCTATAGTTGGTGCAGAGTAGTCGATATCCTTTTTTTTGTGGATCGGGCAGATCGTACTCAGATTCCAATCATTGGGAATACTTTCCTCCAGCGTGTCTTAAAAGTTCCACTATTGTTGAATGGAATACTGTTTTAAATGTTGTGTTGGATTAAACAGAAAATGTTTGATTTCGTAATTGATGTTCCAACTTTTTAGGTCAATTACAATTCCCTCAAGCTAAGTGTCTCACTATTCCGTAACATCAAGATACCATATAATATATAGAGGGTGCGGGAGTAAGTGTGACACAAACGAGGTTTTTATGTTAATGTAGGTTACAATGCCAATTCAAAACGTTTTCTATAGACATGCTTTCTAATATCTTCTTAAATTCTGGCATGGGATGAGTACCTGCATTCAAGATTTATTTGAAGATACCCATAAAACAAACAATTGATAGTCATTTCGAGAAGCCAGCTGCCCCACATAGCAGTAATTATCAATTGCATCGCAGCAACGTTCATATTAGTGAGTCACTTGCAATTTTTGTAAGTTTGGAGGCACTGACCCTTCCCACAGTCCCCTGCCCTAAAAATTGTTTGAAATCGACTGATTTATGTTTTGATTCACAGCTCAAATAATTGGCCGGCATCCAAGTGGCACTAAAATGAAGTGATTTATACGGGATAAATGGAGAAAACCTTCGGCGCGAACTTCCAATTCGCAAATTTCACCTTCTTTACAACGCCTAGCTTTTTGTTTTGTTACATTGGGCAAGACCTTGTCCAGATAAACGCAGTTTATGGATTGGAATAAAGGTGAAATATTAATTTGAAATATACTTACTGCAGATAAGTGTCCATAGGAAAAATATGAATTGTAAATTCCGAGATTTTTTCATTTTATTTTATAGAAAAAAAGAATATCACTTTGGTATAATGAAGGAAATCTGCTTAGACAAAAATAAAGTGCAAGAAACCAACCAAAACTGAAATGAGAAATGTCATCAGCGACAGCAAGAAGAGTTTTGTCCTTTTCTTTTGGAAGTGACGTTTACATATTTTTGTTACGTTGCGTTACACAAAAAATGGATGAATTCAGCAACACATTTTAATTTCTGTTCTTACACCAAGTGCCTACCGAAATTTTGTTTAGAATTTCAGTAGAGATTTTGTTGATTTTAAAAAGGTGTTACAACAATTTAGAAAAAATATTTAAACTTTCTTAGCCAAATTAATAAACATTGAATAGGGAAAGGTTAGGGCTTATTTCTTGGACTCGGGTTACAGACCGGTTACGTACTCAACAGTGAATTAACTCCACACACGAGGAAATTCATTACACATCAAAATTTCTAGTTCTTTCAGTGTTTCAGTGCTTCATAGGATGCTTTTCATCCTCCCCCACGACCAACTAGTTGGTCTGTTGTTAACTCATCTTCAGCAAACTAGAAACTAAAATCACTATTTAACCCGACGTGCTAATCAATAGACGACTGGTTGCAAACTGGTTTTTGTAAATCGCAAACGAATTTTCAACCAGTAGCGTTGTGTGCATCGTCCGATTTTATTAACTCAAATGAACCTCGTAAAACTGACGAATGTCTTTTTTGTTGTCTTTGTCTTTTGTGACAGCTGAGGTGATAAAGACCTTGTGTACATGGTTCCTTTTTTCGGATGTTTTTTCATTCTTTCTTTTTGACAATTGGGTAAGGGGTGTAGCAAAGTAGGGGGAAAAAAGTAATGAATGGAAGAATGAAAATTTTAAGATTTTTTGTGGTTGAGCTTTGAAGTTTCTCGTTGGAGAAAGAAAATGTTATGCACGGACTAAAAATAAGAACTTTTGAAATTGAAAACACCCAATCATTTTTAAGAGGTAATTTCAATTGCTTTTTTTAATTTTGCAAATATCTTTAGAACAAAACAGCACAGTTTGTAGGAAAGCATTGGATATATTCGGGGTAATCCAAATCAGTGTACACGCCAACGTACGTGCCTGTCCAATAGAAGAATGAAGAAACAACCGAAAAAAAGGAATAATGTACACAAAGTAAAAGATACACTTGTTAACAAAAGTCTACGTACATCATTCTTGTATACATATACTTTTGTAATGCTTTTTTATTGCATCTATAAATGCTGACTAGATTTTTTTCTATTTTCTTAAAGAAGTTTGTTTTTATATTCATATTATCAGCTATAATAAATCAAAAAATAATTGTTTTCTTCGAATTTTATATTCTTTTAATAAAAACCAATAACTAAATAATAAGATCTACTAGTGTACGTACACTTTTATTAGTAAGTGTACTTCAATTTCAACTCTGACGCTAAATGACAGTTTCCACATTCCCACAATTAGTTTCTAAGGGGCGTTAATGCAAATGCTTGCGAAAGGATAGGATTTTCTATGGTGTATGAATTTATCTCGTTGCATGAATACCCCTAATGTACTTAGGCCGCTCAGTGGTAACGCAAAAAGTAAAGAAAAACGTTACGCGTACCGTTGTATATCTTGTTAGCATGAATCGGAACGGGCACATGAGACATGGTATTTCGTATAACGTGTCATTGATTTATAAGATGTTATCACGTCAAAATCTCAACTTTGCTGTCAAAAAATGAATACAAGTTTTTTTTTGGATTCGCTGGCTTGTCAAAGAAAACTCTGTTAGATTAGAAGGATAGAGATACAAGTAGCGTTTTATTATCAACTTATCGGGGTCTAGGTTAATTTTTAACACGTAAATACAACAACAACATGGGATCCTGCTTTTTCTCTGATGGCCAATTTGAAAGAATTGATAGAAGGTAATTGTAATGTTTGTTGTATTTTTGTGTGTACGACGTATACAAATTATAGAAAATAATTTATTTGTTTAATTTAATAGATCTAAAAATGTGTACTCACATCCACTAGTGTTTGCTGAGAAATTGTGTTCACATAAATTTTAAAACTCGATCAAAAGTGACTGAGACTATTTCTTAAGCATCCCGAAATCTCAAGAAATGTGAACTGGCTTATTTTCTGTTCAATTCCGATTACAATACTGCAAAAGGGGCGTCTGCTTTTCAAAATTAGTACTAATTTTTGGATCTTAAAATAGATCCAAATGGAAAGCAGGATTACAAATTGTTATTGTAATACGTGCTAAGACATAATCCAGATTCAGATCCGAATGTCTTGGTTAGCCAAGCAAACGTATTATTATTTAATACACCACTTGGCTTGTTAACTTTATGTATCAAAACTTGTCAAAATTGGGAGAAAAACTTCTGAGTAGAAACCGCTCTCAACGTCACGAAAAAAATAAAATAATTGCTGTGTTCTTAGACTTTCAAATAGCTTTTGAACCTATTGATCGATCGCTTCTTCTATCAAAACTTATCAAATACGGCATACAAAATAAAGAACTAAATTGGTTTCAATCATATTTAAATAACAGAACTCAACGAACTAAAACTAACCAGTGTTGATCTAATAGTGAACAAACTTTATTCGGTGTACCTCAAGGAACAATATTGGGCCCCTGCTATTTTTAATCTACATTAATAACAAATGTCATGTTTTAAAATATTGCAAAATTTCGTTGATGCATTATTATTTGTTTCTGGCAAAGACATTGGAAAAATTACTGAACTTATGAACTACGATATTGATAAGATTTGCAAGTGGCTTGATAAAAATAAACTTAAAATTAATATTAATAAAACTAAATGTATGGTAATCAACGCAGACTACGAAATTGATTCGCGTATCAATAATAATTTAATCAAACAGCTGAAATCAGTAAAGTACTTCGGTGTTATTATTGATAGTGACTTGAACTTTCACGATCATCTTAATTATATTGTGCACAAAATTTCAAAAAAAAATCGGTTTCTTAAAACGATTACGCAAAAATATTTCAACATTATGTGCTATAAACGTTTACAATATAATTGTCAAACCTCACTTCGAGTTCTGCTCAACAATATTGTACTTGGGTGGGTAACACAACAGAAATCAACAGGCTTCAAAAACTTCAGAACAAAGCGATGAGAGTTTCCTAAAATGCTGTTTTTATACTCCTATAAATTGGATGCTTTCGTGTCTCCAGAATTCCAGAATATCTTTCCTTAAGTGTAATACATAATATTAAATCGGAAGCAATAGGACTAGATAATATGAATCCTAAATTTGTAAAAATAATCCTTCCTTTTATATTCCCCTTCTTAACACACAATAATAACTAAATCCTGTTATCCAAAGCTCTGAAAGGCCTCAAAAATAATTCCGATTCCTTAAAAAACAGCATCTAAACAAAAAGATTACAGTAAAATATAAATAAATTTATTGGCGCGACAGCTCCTTAAGGAGCCAAGGCCTAGTGACTTATACTCTCAACCATTCCTGTGTGTGTGTTGTTACTCTGCAAGAATGGAAGGGACCTACAGTTTACCGCCGAGTCCGAACGGCTACATGAGATGCACTTTTTCGAGACAAATTTTACTCATGGAGGTTTTGTCAGTTCCTCGCAAGAGGCAGTACCCCAGAAAAAAAGGTGGCTATGAGCTGGATTTGAACCCAGGTTCTTTCGCTTAGCAGTCCGACACACTAACCACTAAGCCACGGGGCACTAAGCCACGGGGCACTACACAGATTACAGACCAATATCTATTCTTCCTTTCATTTCAAAAGCATTTGAGAAAATTAACAGTCTCCAAATTACATCTTATTTAGATTCACATCAACTTATAACTGTTTCGCAGTCTGGATTTTGATCAAAACATAGTTGTACAACCGCAATTATTAAAATAACTGATGATATCCGTCAAGAAGTTGATAAAAATCGATACAGTTTACCGAGAAATACTTTTGAAAAAAGTCGAGAGTTTTCTCTTTTTTGACACTTCAGCACTATCTATGGTAGAACAATATCTAAGGCACAGATCTCAGGCAGTTTTTGCAAACTCAAAACTATCGACATTTCTTCCTAATATCACTGGTGTCCCTCAAGGATCAATTCTGGGTCCAATTCTTTTCACACTGTTCAACAATGACTTACCTTCGATACTCAAACACAGCAAAATTCATATGTACGCAGATGATGTCCAAATTTACTTGAGCTATAGAATTGGCATGGTAGAAGATGCAACGGTCAAAACAAATGAGGATCCAACACGTGTAGGATAGTGGGCTAGATATAATTCCTTGAAACTCAATTCGATCAAATGCCAGGCAATTGTGATAAATAACTCTGTGGTTTATACAACTAGCCTACCAACCGTCGAGCTCAACGTTACATTATGTCAAAGCAGTAAAAAATCTAGGAGTATTCTTTAGAGCCTTCAAACCTTACCTACAACATTCTAAGTATTATTTAAGAGACATATTGTTTTAAAATACTTATAAAAAAAATAACGGTAATGGTAAATAACGGTACGGTTTTTATTTAATAACTTTTTGAAAAAAATATTTCAAGAATGCCAAATTAAGCAAAAATTAAACCCCCATTTACAAAAAAAAATAAAAAAAAAATACCATTACTCGTTTATAAAATATTGATTTTTCAAAAAAAAAAAGAAAACATATTGGAAATTCTTTTGTGTTAAATTACTTTGGCTACACACATCTTCTTGAATATCAAATTTGATTGTAATCGGGTAACCGTTCTCGTTCTCGAGAAAGTCGAAGAAAAAAAACCGTCCTACCGTTTTAAGCCCTCCAACACAGATTTTTTTCATTAAAATTCTTGGAGTCGTTTTCGAGAAATAAGCCTTTACTTAACGGTTATATGATAGGTTAATATTTGAGGTTGAGCTATAAAAATTAAAAAAAATCTCTGTAGAATGTCAAAATAACCTTAAGTTCTAAATTTGAAGACGATGGGTCCAACCTTTAGGCTGTATAATTAATGAAGGTTTTTGTTTCTGCCTTCATGTTGTGAGATTTATGAAAAAATAACGAAAATTCAATTGAAATAAAACTAGTGTTTACTTTTTAAAAATTGTCAGTTATAATATTTATTTAAATATTTAAAAAAACAACATTTATTTATTAACATTCGCGACGCGCGTTTCGGACTTTGCGTCCATCATGGGGCTAATAAATACTTTTTGTATTTAAAAAACAAAAAAAAAAATGGACAGGATCAAAAACTGGCTCAAAGTAGAGGTTTTCAGAAATGTCAGTCTTTTAGTAATGGTGGCACATAACGTCACCATTGCAAGCACACGGTTTCCTCATCTCGATATACACAAAGGGACTTGGCGACACCCAGATCAAAGAACCGTCAATCAGATTGATCACGTTGCGATCGATGCAAGACACACCTCCAGTATCTTGGATGTTCGCACTTTCCGAGCAGCTAACATCGACTCGGATCACTACCTTGTTGCAGCAAAGGTAAGAATGCGAATAACCCGAACTCCACAACAACGGAGTAATACTGTGAGGAAGTATGACGTCGGAAAGCTGCAATCGCAAGAAACCGCCAGAACCTATGCCGATCGAATATCCCGTAACCTCTCAAGAAATCCAGTACCGCCAGCATCAAGTGCCGAAGATCAGTGGCAACACTGCCAACAAGCCATCAGAGATGCCGCAACTGATGTGCTAGGTTTCACCAGACCACCACCACGAAACCTCTGGTTTGATGACGAATGCAGGCAGGCCCATGCAGCCAAACAAGAGGCATATAAAGCGACGCTGCAAAGAAACACGAGAGCTGCTCGCGAGCTTTACGAGCAGAAAAGACGGGAAGAACACCGGCTTCTCCAAAAGAAAAAAAGAGAGCATGAGAAGCGCGCGATCGAAGATATTGAGAGATGCTACTCCAGGAACAACGTGCGGAAGTTTTACCAACAGGTAAAAAGAACATGCCAAGGAAAAAAATCCCGCACAGAAGCCTGTAGAGATAGGAATGGAAACCTCGTAGTAGAGTCACAGTCGGTGCTGAGTACATGGAAGGACCATTTCTGCAGACTGTTAAACGGCGATGAAGGCCAAAATCCCGCTGTCAGGCAGAATGAACCATTCAACATGGATGATGACAGACAAAACTTCCGTCCACCTGACCAAAATGAAGTAAGGATAGCAATATCTAAACTCAAAAACAACAAAGCTGCTGGACCCGACGGATTACCCGCCGAACTTTTTAAAGCGGCCGGAGATGACCTGGTGGAGTGCATACACCAACTCATCTCTAAAGTTTGGTCAGAAGAAAGTATGCCTGATGAATGGAACCTCAGCATCGTTTGCCCGATCCACAAGAAAGGAGACCCTCTAAACTGCGCCAACTATAGAGGAATAAGTCTCCTGAATATCGCCTACAAGATCCTCTCTGCCGTACTATGTGAACGCCTGAAACCTTTCAGTGTGGTTTCAGACCAGGAAAGTCCACAATCGATCAAATGTTCACGCTACGGCAGATCCTGGAAACCACCCAAGAATTCCAAATCGATACCCACCACCTCTTTATCGATTTTAAGGCCGCGTACGATAGCATTTATAGAGACGAGCTATACAGAGCCATGTCAGGTTTTGGCATTCCCACAAAACTCGTCCGACTGTGCAGGATGACGATGGAGAACTCTCGCTGCTCCGTCAAGGTTGGTTCTGACCTCACAGAAGCTTTTGACGTCAAAAAAGGATTCCGACAAGGTGATGCGCTATCGTGCGATTTCTTCAACTTAATACTTGAAAAAATTATAAGAAACTCGCAAGTCAATTGTAGTGGGACAATTTTTTTCAAGTCTGTGCAATTGCTAGCATACGCTGACGACATAGACATCATTGGCAGAACTCGGCGAGCTGTCAGTGGAACGTTTGCTAGTATTGAAGCTGAAGCGGCTAAGATGGGACTAGCAGTCAATGAGGCCAAAACGAAGTACCTGCTGTCCACAAAAAGGGACACACAACACCGGCGGATTGGACAAAACATGACAATAGACAGGTACAACTTTGAGGTAGTTAGGGACTTTGTGTACCTCGGATCCGCTATAACATCTGACAACAACATCTCGTCAGAAATAAAGCGAAGAATTACTCTTGCCAATCGCTGTTTCTATGGGCTAGGAAGGCAATTGAGTAGCAAAGCCCTCTCTCGAAAGACAAAGGAGACTATGTATAAGACCCTAATCATCCCAGTCCTGCTCTATGGCGCTCTATCTAAAGCGGATGAAGATATCCTTAGTCGTTTCGAGCGTAAGATTCTTCGGAAGATTTTAGGCCCTATCTGCGTTAACGGGCTTTGGAGGAGAAGGTTCAACCAAGAACTATACGAGCTGTACAGCGACATTGACCTGGTCAAAAAAATACGCATATCACGTTTAAGATGGCTAGGTCATGTAGAGCGAATGGACAACAATGCTCCGGCTCGCAGGATCTTCGATTCCATCCCAGAGGGTAGACGCAGTCAATGAAGACCTCGCCTTAGGTGGCGCGCTCAAGTGGAGGACGACCTCAACCAACTTGGAGTGCAAAACTGGAGGCAGCTAGCCAAAGACCGAGTTGGCTGGAGAGGCATGTTGGTTGAGGCCCAGGTTCGTCCCGAACTGTAGCGCCACCTAAGTAAGTAAGTTTAGTAATGGCAGAAACAGAAGTTACATGATTCTAAGGGTAATGAACTCTCCTTTCAATTAAAATATACATAATAATACATGTGTACATAATTATATGAATGTAACTGAGAGAAAATGTTCCCTTAAATGATAGTTCATTTAACAAGGCTTAACCAAGCCCAAATGTTTTTGTGTAGAATTAATTACTTTACTTTATCAAAATTAGATAGTAACCACCAAATTGAATAAAAGTTGTGAACAAATTGTTTTAATTAATTGCTGTCAGTCAAATGAACGGTTGAATGCACTAATTGAGTGTTTTTCATGTAATGATTTTGTAAGTCTTAACCATTACCCCTTTGTCTAACAATATAATCGGCTGTCTATCTTAACCAGTTATCATTGAAAACGTCATTGCCGTAGCCGTATAAAGTTTAATTACATACATATTTATAAAAATAGGGACTGAAAATAGGGAGGTTGGGACAGACGGTGTCAATGAACATTGGTTTTGAATGCTTTCAAATTGAAATGGGGAGACAAATTTCGTCGGATAAACTATTCTAAATTGGTGTTGTCCGGCTAAAAATTGAATCTATACATACATATTTCACGGTTAGTCTAAAATTGGGATTAAGCGTTAACTGATGTGTATTTCGAGCGAGACGCGTATTGCGGGTGACATTTTTATGGGAAGGAATAGTGCTCGTAACATGAGTATTTTTACTTGGAATTGTAGATATGTACAATGTGGGCAAAAAGAAATCACCCTATTGGAAGATGCTCTCATTTTTGAAAATGGCCGCCAATGTCAAATCTGTTTTGACATTTGTGGACTAGACAGATGCAGAATACAAGTGAACAAGCCATGGAGCGATACATGAACCGACATGAACCGATATTCTGAAGGCGGCGTTCCCGCGTCGCCTCATCTCTCGTTTTGGCGATTTGCACTGGCCCGCAAGATCGCCCGATTTAACCGTTTCAGACTTTTTTGTCTTTTTTTGAAGTCCCGTGCTTACGTGAAAAAGCCCGAGACTGTGGAAGCCCTCAAGGACAACATTCGACACGAGTGCGAGAATCTGTTACCGAATTTCTTGCTGAAGTGATGAAAAATGCCATAAGACGAGCCCGTATGGCAATCAATTGTGACGGCGCCCATTTGGCCGATATCATCTTCTCGACTTCACCTATACAATTCTTAAGGTTCAAATAAAAATAATCAAAAAACAGAATCGAAGTTTTTCGTTTAGAAAAAAAAGAGAGCCAAACAACATCGGATGGATGACTTCTTTTGACCCACCCTGTAGATGATGAAGGGACATCTTAAAACTTAAGCAGTGGCCTTGCCAGTATGAAAGAACACCTCTTCAGAAGAATCGGGGCTGGCGGAATACATCAAGGTCTATGACAAGATGAGAACTCTTGCTGCTGTGCTGTTCTATTCTGAACAGTGGAAAAGTTTATTTCCTCAAGAACGGGAGGGGTAACGTTGCTGTAAGGAAACGTAGAGCTAGCAGCGAAATGGTTTGCGAGCAAGTATGCCTTCCCTGAAGAGTAAACATTAAACAATTATTTTGTCATTGCTGATGTGCGTTTCAACCGAATCTGTTGAGGAGTTTTTTTAATATTTTGTTTACAAATAACTAAACATTTTTACTGGCTTTGGGACATTTCTGAATTTTTTCCCGTTTTTTGTTTGTGTTGGTTTATGCAAAAATTTGATTCTATCAATAACGTAGTTGCAAGAGTTCCTTACTTGTTTCTGCTTTTTTTTCAATTTTCCTCTCTAGAATTGGCTTTGGAGGATCGGAAACGTACTTCCTTGAATCTGATAGCTTCTTTAAGCCAGGAGTTAAACCAAGACCTTTCTTTGGCTTTGATATTTTTTACTGTTAGGAATAAAAGTATACTCCATAGAAAATTCACATTTATGACATCAATGTCACTAATCACTATCGAGGAAGCGTAGTGATCAGTTAAAGTTACAAAAGAAACTATTCAGGCCATCCCAATCCCAATTGGCTTTTTAGTATTGCCAAACTGTTCTGATGGGAATTTATCTTTAACTGGATGCGAAATTTGCTGAATTTAATTGAATAGAAATCGCATTGTTTTTGTTTTTTTTTTTTTGTTTTTTTGACCCGCTTAAAGTGCAATATACCAACTTCTATTTCAAAAACCGTTTACGTTCCGTATCTCGTTGACCCATATTCAGCTATAATTCACGGTAAATCGATAGTGCCTACGCCAGCAATTAATTTCATATAACAATAATAACTAAACTGTTACTCTCTCCTCCGAAAAAAATTCGGGTCCGTTGGAAACAGTGCACCGGCCACCGTTTTTTTTAAGGACAAATGTAAGTATTTATAGTAATTTTCGTGTCCTTTTGAAGAACTTCGGGCCCTCAAAAAACTACGGGTTCGGGGGAAATCCACCCGTTATACCCCCCTCCCACTCAGCTGCCCTGAGTGCAACACTTTAACTTGGATCAATACTAGGAGCTGATAACAGCACGGAGAAAGAACTATGGGGAGGCGATAGCAAAATCCAACAGAATCTACTATAGTATTTGAAGAGTTTGAGGGAAGGCTTTCGACATGGTGAATCATTCCACTCTATGTGAAAAGCTCTCCCGTTTTTATAACTTTTCCTCGAATGCAGTCAAGCTAATTTACTATTATCTTGACAAAAGAATGCAAGCGGTTGAACATAATGATTTTTTGTTCAATAAAAGCGGAGTGCCCAGTGATCTGTACTTGGGTCTCTGATTTTTCTCTATATATTAATGAGCTTCCAAAAATTATAAGACATTGTTCAATACGACTTTATGCTGACGATGCTCAGCTATACATTTGTTGTCCATTGGGACTTATAGAGCACTTTGTTACTCACGTATGATCTATCAAAAAATATGTTTGAAGTGCAAAGATAAGTGACATCTCTTTTGTTGTCTTTTTGTTGAATAAATCTTCATATGAATACTGTTTAATGAGTATATAAGTAGCAGTGGGTAGTAGGAATCGGGTGTAGCTTAATGCGTCAAAAGGTCAATGTTGTATTCTATCCTTTAAATTTAACATACCCCCAAGCCATTCTCCATTTAAATTTTTTTGTTCATTATTGTTTTTACGATTAATGGCGTTTTTCTGCGATTTAACTTCGTGACTTATTAAAAAAAAGGCATGACTGGGTCGCACGTACTTGCTCTTACATGCCTAATTACATTGGAAGGCCAGATCTTTGACAAAAAAAATGACATTTACGTTGAAAGTAACACAATTTGAACTTATAAAAACTATCAAAACTATAATACTTTACGGTTTTTAGTAAAAATGAAGTAAGCCATCACACGTCTTAAAAAATTCTTAAACTATGAAAAAAGTTTTTCGAAAATTGTAGGACCGGTTTTGATAAAATCGTGTTTTTATTTTTGTTTCTTTTGAAAAAATTTTTTTTTGAGATTTTGGTATGAAGTTTTTTAGAGTTTATTAATATACACCTCATTTCAAAATTTTAAATAATTTTTTTGATAACTTTTAAAAATATTGAATTGAAAAAAAAAAACAAAAATTAATTTTAATTAGAAAAAAAAGTTGTTTAAAATGTTGATAGGCAGAATGAATTTGGCTACCTAGATCTTCTCAAATATAAAATTTTACAAAAATCCAAAAGGCCGTGACCGAGAAATCCTAAAATTAAAAAAAACCGTTATATGAAAGGTAACGTTAATAGGCTTTTCCCGTGAATTCGGTTCTAATCAAATAATATCCAATAACAACAAAAAAATAAATTCTCAAAAATTTTCATCAAAAACGTTGGAGCCGTTTTCGAGAAAAATAAGATTTTCCAAACGGTCGTATGGCAGGTACCATTATTTTTCGGCCTAAAAATAAAATCACACACACCAAGTTTGAAGATAATCGCTCAAGCCGTTTATGCTGCAGCTCGTTATACATAATGACAGACAGACAGACATTTTTCCTCAATCACTTTTTTAGACTTCTCTATGATCGTTATGTCATGTTTGATTGTTATCTCAATTTTTTTAATATTCACGAATCCTATACTTGCCTTATAGTCCCTATAATCTTAAGTAAAAAGGTCGCCAATAAGAACAAAAAAAAAACAAGAAGAAAGTTATTTTATCTTTTATTAACCTTAAAATTATTACAGTCATTAACCACCAAAATAACAAACTGTAGTCTTCCCTTAATTACTAGCCCATTATTCTTAAGTTGCCTGAAAATAACGGGTGATTTTTTTGAGGTTAGGATTTTCATGCATTAGTATTTGACAGATCACGCGGGATTTCAGACATGGTGTCAAAGAGAAAGATGCTCAGTATGCTTTGACATTTCATCATGAATAGACTTACTAACGAGCAACGCTTGCAAATCATTGAATTTTATTACCAAAATCAGTGTTCGGTTTTTTTTTGTTTTTTTGTTCAAATTTTGTTCAGCGATGAGGCTCATTTCTGGTTTAATGGCTACGTAAATAAGCAAAATTGCCGCATTTGGAGTGAAGAGCAACCAGAAGCCGTTCAAGAACTGCCCATGCATCCCGAAAAATGCACTGTTTGGTGTGGTTTGTACGCTGGTGGAATCATTGGACCGTATTTTTTCAAAGATGCTGTTGGACGCAACGTTACGGTGAATGGCGATCGCTATCGTTCGATGCTAACAAACTTTTTGTTGCCAAAAATGGAAGAACTGAACTTGGTTGACATGTGGTTTCAACAAGATGGCGCTACATGCCACACAGCTCGCGATTCTATGGCCATTTTGAGGGAAAACTTCGGAGAACAATTCATCTCAAGAAATGGACCGGTAAGTTGGCCACCAAGATCATGCGATTTGACGCCTTTAGACTATTTTTTGTGGGGCTATGTCAAGTCTAAAGTCTACAGAAATAAGCCAGCAACTATTCCAGCTTTGGAAGACAACATTTCCGAAGAAATTCGGGCTATTCCGGCCGAAATGCTCGAAAAAGTTGCCCAAAATTGGACTTTCCGAATGGACCACCTAAGACGCAGCCGCGGTCAACATTTAAATGAAATTATCTTCAAAAAGTAAATGTCATGGACCAATCTAACGTTTCAAATAAAGAACCGATGAGATTTTGCAAATTTTATGGGTTTTTTTTTAAAAAAAAGTTCTAACCTCAAAAAAATCACCCGTTAAAAGGACTTCTTAAAAGCCACCCACATTATGGATAGCAAAGAATACAAATTGTGAATTGATACGCAATCGACATAGGCTGTGGATTCCACTTCCAAATGAAGACTTTGTATATAAAATCTATAGTACTATCATGAAGACGATTTTTTTAATTTGAACTCAGCTCATGTGAGGGCGCTACAGTAGCCTAAGTGGATTGTAGTGGAAATGAGTAGAGAAGCAAAAAAGTAAGAGCAAGAAATATATATTGGGTTAGAGAGTGAACTCTTTACTTTTTTGGATAATGTGGCTTGTAGATACATTTGATCAAGTTCAGTAAGTTACATACATAGTTGTTTTGGTTTTGTTTTTTTTTTCTTAGGAATATGCAGTAAGATACAAGTCTTCCGATATAGGTAAACAAATGTGTGTTTACTACTGAAACTGGAAGTATTCTTACGTTGCTATGTTAGTATGAATCCTTTATTTTGGATTCAATAAAGGGATCGCAGACAGAAAATTCAGAGGGAGAAACATAGATACATACATATCCTTAGTTAAATCCTTATAAGCGATATTGATGTTGTTGACCTTGTTTTGTGTACCTTTTTTACCTTCACTATTCACTTGCCTACATTTTAAATGTTGAATTTTTTGTGTTGATGTTGATTTAACACACACATTCTTATAATTAACTACATAGTTTTATGTTAGCTGTGAGAAAAAATATTTGTTGGTATTTTTGTTGGAATTTGGTAACTTGTGAATGATTTCAAAGCAGGTATTTTGTAACTTGTGAATGAGTACAAATTTATGTACCTATCTAGCAATTTAATTAAAAGTCAACCTAAGGTATTTGAATAGTATATGTTAAGGTACCTATGTTTAAGTATTAAGGTTTATTTCTTTTCCGAAGGCGCTTAAATAGGTATAATAATTTTGTGGACTTTTTAATTTTTTTTTACAGATTTTGGAATGCAGTCTTATAATATGAAGATAAGATGTTAAATAAAATTAATTGAAAAGTTTTACAAAAAATACTTAAAATTAAAAAAAAATCAATAATTAGTTAGGTAGGTGTAGGTATACCAAGATAAAGTTAGAAGAAAAAAATATTCAAAATGTTGGTAAAACTTAATAGAAATTCAAAGAGTCGTTACAGAGAAAGGGGGAAAGACGAGTTATATTCGTAGTCGGAAACATACAAACAAAAATCCATCATTAAGGGCAATATTTAGGAGAATTATGAAAATCGATAACTTTGGCACCGCAAATTAATAACGGAATCTTGTAGAGGGACTAGATACAAACATTTTATACTAAAGGAAAAGGGGTCTATCTACTCGCGTTTATGCAGGAGGTGCAATTTTCTAAAAAAGCACTTGCATAAGAACAAAATATATTCAAAAATAACTGCATTACATACAATTATGTGCTAAGTCTTTTTTGAAAGCTCAAAGTCTGTTCTATCATAAAGGTTTTCTAAATCTTTAAATATCTATAAGAACTTTTGTAAAAAACTTATTTCAAACTCAAAATTTCAGAAAAATATTAAAAATAAATAATATAAGTAATATTAAATATTAAAAGCAAATTTAGTAAATTTTTAATTTAATAAAATCTTAATTTTTTTCTTCTTTACAATTTTCTCAAACTGCATAAACAATATATGTAATCTTTTTTTTATCTTTTCCTTTACAATTAAATCAAATAACACTATGTATTTACAAACACTTCACAAACTCTTACATTTTTACCTTATACTTCACAATTAAACACAATAACAGTATAAAGTAAAAATTTCTAAAAGCATTTAACGACATTATTTTACTACCATAATTTGAAAAAGTGACAACGTCTTGTTTTACTCAAGGTCCCTTTATAATTTTCTTAACTTACACGATACATGTTTCAAGATTTTATTCTTATTATACAATATCCGAAAATACACCTTATCGTACAATACTACCATCATTTCAAAAAGTGGCAACGTATTATTTCACTCGTCGTCTCGATAATTTCCTTACCTTACTCAATACATGTTCAAAGAATGTATATGTACACGTATGTGTATTCAAGCAATATCACTGAATACCATTTTTCCTCCCCTACCTTATTTTTCTACCATCACTTCAAAACGTGGCAGCAAAACTTGTACCAAGGATGTATTCATGTATTACCTACCAAGCAATATAAGCATATACGATCGTCTCGATAATTTCCTTACCTTACCCAATACTTGTTCCAAGAATGTATCAATACATCTAAATATTCAAGCAATATCAGCAAATACTATTTTTCCACCCCTACCTTATTTGTCTGCCATCAATTCAAAACGTGACAGCAAAACATGTTTCAAGGATACATTCATATATTACCTACCAAACAGTAAAAGCATATACCATATTTCCACCCCTAACTTAAGTAAATTAAACGCCTTCTTCACCCTCTTAATGTGATATTCACTTATATTTTCTCTTGGTACAACATGCCTCTTCATTCTCTTATATTCCACAAGTTGTGGAAATTAGTTCTGCTTCAGCTCTATAGAGGGACTACACAAAAAATCTCCCCATGATAGTACTATAGATTTTATATACAAAGATGAAGATGGTTTAAACTTTGAGAAAGAGAATATGAAGCATAAGGATAAAGAGAACACAATGATACAAAATTCAAAATTACTAGGTTGGTGATAGGGAGAATTCATAATTCCAGCAGTTATATAAATGTTGGATCTAAAACATTTTAGTTATGCAAAAAAAAAAACAAATAAAACTCGTTGATGTTATTTGATAAATTTATTAACTCTTCACATTACGTTTTTTTCTGACTCTGAATTACATTTAAGTGAGTAGGTGGTTTCTGGTTTGACGACTACTTTACAACTGACTCGTAGGCAGGCACACATTAGGGCTGATGCATGAAACATGATACTAGTTTTTCTTCTTTTCTTGCTTCGTCCGTTCGTGTGAGTGAATGTAGGTAGACTTATTTTTTTTTTGTGAACGTCGTTGTATGTGTTTTGTTTTTGTTCGTTTTCGTTTGTCTAATGACGTTTAACGTTTATGAAGGCAAGTGCGGCTTTATTTAGTTACGTACGCTTTTATGTACTTGTCACTGGTGTTGTTTGCTCGTTATGTCTTTTGTCTGTAGAGTATGTTGTTGCAGGATCGGTCAAATCTCACATAAATGGAATTTTATTTGACATTATCTTTTTTAAAGACAAAATATTTTTATTTTATCATATATGTATTTCTTTTATCTTTTTATCTACTTTTGTTTTTGTATTATCAAAATATGATCTACGATTGTGATAATTTAAGCAGCGCATATAGACAAGTTTTTAAGAGCCCGACCAAGGGTCTTTGACAATAAAAATAACTGCGTTTTTATATTTTTTTATTGGAATTTTTTTTAATAACTATGCAATAGTGATTTATGTATTATTCTGTAGAAAATTCTGTCTGATAAAGAACGTATATACGTTCGAAACGTTGCGGTAAATTTAACATATTTTTATTGAATTTAAGTTCGCTCAAACAAACTAAAATTTAATTATTCACCTTACACAACAGCCTCAGGGAACATGGAATGCTGGAATATCATAGTAGGGAAAGTTCATCTGTTGGATCAATAAACATAGAATATGCTGCACAAATCCACAAATTACGGCAGGAGATAAATACAGAAAACCTTTATTTAAAATTGATATTTGTAGAATTCTATAGCTCAGAGTTTAAACAGAAAACATATATTTTGAAAGGATAGTAGGTCAAAGGATAAAATGCAATTAGGAAGAAACAGATATACCCTTTCGCATTACATTAGTATGTACAATTTTTCGCCATATCTCGTTCTTCAGAAGTATATTTTTTATAAATCATTCATTGTATTTATTTATTTATTATTTGGAATTTATTTCAACAGCAGTAAATTCATCCAGTATGGAATAACTTATCCATACTGGATGAATTTAAATTTTCATCAAACAAAACCTTTCCTTTTTTAAATCCGTAATACAATTCTATGTTTGCTCTTCTGTCTTTGAACCTTTTTCTATTTCGGTATTCAAAAATAACTGAGTTCCTGGACATAAATATGTGCAAATAAAGTATTGTTGACAAAGGATAAAAGATTCAATATTTGAGAAAATAAAAAAAAAACATCTATTCAATTCAATCTATTATACGAAATCGAGTATTTATTTTCCATTTCTTATTAATTCCACTACTTTTGCAGTCAACTGAACTGCATCTTAAATTTAGTGAAAGATATAGGCGTTATTTTTTTTTTTTGGCAAATCTATCCGTAGCGAAGTTGGATCTTACACACATTACAAATACAACAACCACTGCCCAATAAACATATTTAGTTGCTGATAAAAGTAGATGTTGAATTTGGTTGGGAATAGATTAGGCGTGTTTTTTGGCAAAGCTATCCGTAGCGAAGTAGGATTTTACACACATTACAAAAACAAAAAAAAAAAAAACACCTGCCGATAAAAAAAAAATTGCTGCTTATAAAAGAAGGTGTTGAATTTGACTGGGTAAAGAATATTTGACATAAAAAGATTTAATTCACATTTTTGTCATGATATAAGACTTGTATCATGCATTTTTGTATATCTGAAAGGCTGCGTTGATAGAGTATGTAATTATGGGTAATTTGGAAATTTCTTTTGTAACGCCACCTGTAGGAAATATTTGTAATGCGCCATCTACTGGACATTTATTTTACTATGCTTATAACCTTTCTATAAGTGTAGGCAATAAGCTGACAAGATTTTATAACAAATTGGTGAAGTATGGCAGCGCATCACATACAAACAAACAAACAAACAAAACAACAAAGAAACAAACAAAAAAGTTTTAATTTTTATATACAAACATACACATATACCTATATATTAGATGTTCAATATTGATTGAAAAAAACTGAAAACAGAGCCAAGACTGAATCAAACAATTGCGCAGATGAAATGTTATAATGCAGATGAACATGGTTGCCTTTACTATAACGTGCGATCTTCATGACTTATTTGTTATTTCCAATATTCTTGAAGATTATTCTCTCTTTATCGGACAAGTATGATTTTTGTATTTTTTATCCTTTTTTCAGATGTTGACATCTGATATGCAGAAAAAAGGAAAAGCTGTTAAAGAATGTAAAAATTAAATATTTAAGATTGAGTAAAGTAGTAAATAAAAGGATAGTCTTATTTCTTTCAGAATCATAAAAAATGCCCAACCAAAACAGCAGGACAAAAATAGAACTGAAAAAGTTGAAAGTCTAATAAGAATAAAAAGATTTTATAAAACTAAATTACATACATATGTACACTATTTTTGCAAGTATCTGCACTTTAAAGTTTTTAAATTTAAAAATTGAAGCATTGTGAATAAAGATTTTTTAATTTTCAAATCAAACATTCTGCTGAGAACGTCAATCTTGAAATTATTTAATTAAAATGAGGAGTAAGTTTTAAAAAATATTTTAAATATTATTTACTATTTACTGCTGCAATTTTGAAGCTTTGAACGTACATAGTTGCGTTATTAAAATTGATTTTTGTAACAAATCCCAACCACCAAGCACAATTGTCATTTCATCATCCATAAATATTTATGGCAAATACCTGATTCTACGAACAAACTCCATTGTCTTAAGCAGTCGGGATGTCAGTTTTGACATAAGACAACAGGCGGGTGCCTATACGTTTTCTTGGGAATACCAACTTCACTGCCCATAGCTTTCCGAAAAAAACACGGCTAAAGTTTTGCATAAAAAGATTTCATTCAGAATAGATCATAGATTATGTGATTATAGATGATCAATCAATTAAGGTTATAGAAAGTACGAGAAATCATGATATTGATTTTAATTAAATATGATAGTTTGATTCATTCGTGATCATTTTACATATATGTATGTAAAGGACTTAAATGATTATATTATGATTATAAAAAACTATTATCGCATTTAAATCCCCAAAGTCAATTAAGTTGATATGATGCATCGTGATCCATTGCAGAGTTTTAACAAACCTCATAGCATTTCAACCTCTTTATATGAAATGACACATGTGTGTGTAACTTGCGGTCTCCACTCCACTAATGATGAATCCAGAGCAAGCCATGCTTTCACTATCGCAGGTGGAGACCGCCATCACAGCTATATTATCAAAGTATGCGGTATGAAGTATGCTTTCATCGTTTCATCGCATACCATTAATCGCTTCCTTTATCAAAAGGAAAACTATTGTTGTAGGTGCAATGATGTTTTGAATGTATTTTTCCGTTGATATGGATATTCTTCAATATAATAAAAAACTATTAGATGAAATGCCCACCCAGGAAAATCTGACAGTTTTGCTGCTCTGCTTTGGCTATTGCGATTGCGATAAATTTATCGCTAGTGGGACGGCGTGTAAACGGCAACACCAGTAATTGAATCCTTCTAACAAAATTATTCACATTTCTTAATTTCGCAAAACAACAATTTTATAATAATAATTTGTTGCGAGGCGATAGGAGGGGTAATTGGGAATCGGGTGGGTAGGAAACCAGGATCTGGCATCGGAGAGGAATCAGGAAGACGGGAATTCGGACGGGAAAGGACGGGTAGGGTGGAATGTCTAGCACGAGAGCATTGGCATGCTGGCTTCGCGCGGCTCAACTCGTCGGATGTAGGGGGGGATCTTGCTCCCGCGACTAGACCTCACCTCCAACAAAACTCAAATCATGCCACTCATAAATCCTTCTCATATCCCCATCCCACACCAAGGGTGCTACTGGTGTTTGTGTAGCGTTGGCCTATTCCCACCCTGCCTGGAACTCGAACGGCCTTCATTCACGAGTTCCCCACTTACGAATTTCTTTGAATTCCTTTTATTGGTTCATCAGGTCACCGGAGTCTTCAACCGCCTTCCCACACCCCCTAGAAAAAAAACTCAGTCCGCCATGGATCCTAAAACGATCCCATGACAAAAATGAAAACGACCAAACTTGGCGTGACTTACAATTTGTTTTATTTAAGCCGGAAAGCTCTCTTTAAAATATGGTATATACCTGACATTATGGTTGAAACAAAAAAAAACAACAACTTAAAATTAATGATAAATATGAAATAATTAAATATAACAATTAAAAATCAACTTAAAAGGAGTACCAAAGCACAAGTACATATAAAACAAGTAATAGAATAAGGTACCCCAAAGAAAAATAAAGAATAGGTATTATTACCGGTAGGTTATTTGAGATGTTTTTTTTTTTATATCTAGTTCGTAGAGCACTGAAAATAAACGGAGTCGGAAAACTACTGCACCGACCCGGGTTATGCGTCTCTCTTTATTGTTTCTTGGCAGAACTCACCCTACCTAAATCGAGCTCAGTTTAGGCGGTTGAACAAAATACACAAAACCACCGGAGAGGGTCTCGTTTGTTTTTCCTTCCCTTGGCATCTACTCCATGGGTTTGTTTGTTTTTTTTTCCAAAAAAAAAATTTCAAAAATTACCGGTATCAATACTTATTTTCCTTTTTTTTTATACTCGATATAACTAAATTTACAAATTTCACACACTAAAAAGAAAATGATCACGCCAAAAACTAGAACCTTACAAATAACAATATTATAGATAAAAAAAAAACATAAAATTTCCTCTTATGGATGAGTTTTCCAGTGCGAAGGAAGATTCTGCAGCCACCTGAGCGACACTCGCCGTCCCAACGAATATCACCTTTACCAATAATAACCTTGGAGGTTCTTAATTCCTTTTTTTTTTTGTTATTTTTATTATTATTTCCTTAGAGGGGTTTCCTAATATAATTTATCGAAC
This sequence comes from Platycheirus rosarum, assembly GCA_963971375.1. Classification (NCBI taxonomy): domain Eukaryota; kingdom Metazoa; phylum Arthropoda; class Insecta; order Diptera; family Syrphidae; genus Platycheirus; species Platycheirus rosarum. The sequence continues at coordinate 115,889,554 of OZ020509.1, read as the reverse complement.
TACTTTTTGGTCGTTTCGACCCCAATTTACTTGGTGGTTCGGAGAGTCCCACGAACCAAATACGGTCTTAACATAGACTCCTCGTCGTAGCTTGTCATCACTGTCCAACTCACAATTTCATAATCTGATCCGGCTTTTTCGCTTCATGTATGTTTTTTTTTCTCAGGAAACCCCTCTTTTATCCTTCAAGATCTTCACTCTTGGAGGCTCGTAATGTCCTTTTATAATTTCCTTCTTCCTTTTTTTTTTTTTTAATATATACTTTATTAGTTTTTTTTTTTTTTTTCTTTTAATTAATCACACTTGCGCTGCCTTTATCTTTTTTCTTTCTCAAAGGACTTTATAAAGATGATTTTCTAAAATATTACTCACTTTACTATTACTAGCAGATAGAGGATCTACCCCACTCGATGGTTAGCTAACAATCAACTAGCGTGACTTTGCCAAAGTTGGCTTCAACCGTTGTTTTCCTGGTTGGCTTAGCGGTGCTTGCCAAAACCAGCTTTTTGGAAAAATCATCCGATCTACACACTAGTATGTATTAATCCTACCATCCGACATGCCTGGTAGTTGTATCTTTGGCCAAGAAACTTTGCCTATCTTCATGTGTTTCACTGGCCTTATTGCATATTCAAACCTTATTAATTTTTTCCACCACTCTGTATAACAGATTTCCGAAATCTATCAGTTATCTCTCATGATATCCCGGGGTGTCATGGCCGACTCGCTGCTACCGTCTATCAAGAAAAGAACGCCAACAGCTTTGACAGACGATAGTAATTAGCAAACATCATTTTGTTAAATTTGTTGTGCCGCTCTTTTTCTTAACAAATTAAAAATCCAATCGAGTTTCCTCTTTTTAAGATATCGATATAGAAGTTGTTGTGATAAATTTTTTTTCAATCTCGTTGCTTCGTAGCATCACTTCAGTTGCTATCCCGGCTTCCAATGCTGCCTCAGGATTTACCTCCAGACGGACGATATCGCTTCCTCCTCTTTTCGGGTCCTTACCAAGTCCGATGAAATTAGTGGATGTGACGATGGTCGATGAAAAGTCCACTCCCGAAAATCATCCATGTTGATGATCGGGAGCAGACTACTCCAGAGAGCATCATCCTCGACAGCTCCAGCCCCAATGAGGTAAGCCTCAGGATTCCTTGACGACGGTTGGTGGAAAATCCCTTACCAAGAATCACCGATGGCGATTGTCGGAAGAGACTATTCCAGCAAGCGTCGTCGCCAACCAGGAACCTTTGTTGAATCTTCCCTTGACCACTCGCTGTGCACGTACGAAGTACATCAAGGGAAGCCAACAATCCCGGTTAAGATTGGTGACCAAAAGCTTCCCCCCTCCGAACCTAAGCCGCAGATAGCCAGCCGACCTCATCAAACCTCAGCAATGCCTCCGGAGAAGGAGAACAGGTCGTCCGAGATCCCAAGGCCGCTTAGTCCGGGCAGCATCCGAAGTAATCCTGAACCCTCCTAACCAGGTCGCCTCTGGCTAAATGGTAATGAGCGATTTGTTTTCAGTCATTTCCATTGAATGACTTTTTATTTAGGTTGTAGGTAGCCGCAACAAATTTTTTAATAATAAATGTCGTTTCCCGATAGCTTAAAATTTTAAGCTGCGTCCCTGTGTGCGTGTTCTGGTTTTGATTGAGACTAAGAGAACAGAATCGATTTTCTCTTTTTTTTCAGAATAAGAACTGTCATTTATTGCCAAGCGAGCACTTTCAAAAGCAATGGGAATATTCTGGACGACAAAAAAACGGTATAAGTACGTCATTATACCATTTTTTGACAAAGTTTGTATTTTTTAAATATAACATTTAAATAACAATACATTTATTATTGTTTTAAATTATCAATTATTTATTAGAGAAAATTGGGGTAACAAATGAGATGCAAAAGAATGCGGGGTTCTCACAAATCCTTTTTTTTACTTCCTGCCCTTTCTTGCTGCAGTTCACAGTTGCTCAGATTGGGCTTTCTGAAGCTGGCCGGGTCCAAGGCTTTAGCCTTGTTAGCCTAGGCGGCCATTTTCAGAAAATAGCTTCTAATCCAACGATCAGTTCTGCATATCAAAATGGGAAGGACAAACAGACTAGAAAAGCATTCCACATTCGTATGGTGCGACTAAAAAAAAGAATCTCTATACTAAACAGTACGTGCAAAGTTGGGCTCAAGAGAGGAATTTTATCTAGAAAACTCAAGTGGGTTATGGGAGTTATGCTTTATGTACTGTAGCCAGACCAGACCGGGTGAAGAACTTCTTGCATCTTCCAAGGAAACCTAAACGTCTCACAGCATTCTTGGCGACGTCAAATATGTGGTCAATCTACAAGAGGGTAGTCTGTATTACCTACACCGCAACTTTAAGGACAAAAGACAACATTGAGTTTTTGAAGCAGAACAATATGAACGAGAATATGGAAACGAATATGAAAAATTAATCATCAATGTAATTGGTCGATAGTTTGATTGTGAAGAAGATTCGCCTAGGATCGATGGAAAAGCTTGCGCAGAGGTTTTGAGAACACCTCTTCAGAACAACTATCCGGGCCAGCAGATTTGTGTATATTGAGATCGTTCAAGACTCTTGCGACTGAAAGAAGATCCCATAAAATCATTTACGCTCTCGAGTATAGGAGAAGTTCTAATATCTGATGGCAGAGTTCCGTTTGAAGAAAGTTTACTGTAAAGAATTTTATATGTTTTTTTACAAATGACCGAACCAGGGCTGCCAATTTATTTCATATGTAGTAAATCTACTTCATTTATTTATTTTTATGCATCTGCTACGTAGCAACTTATTTGTCTTCTTCGTTTAACTTGTTTTAACGAAACGATAAAATTGATTTTTGCAGATCGACTCGCCATTTGTCGATTGCGTCGATTAGGTTATGTTTGGTATTGTGGACCACGATTGACAAAATAATATGTTATTGTGAATAATGTAAAAATATATTGCGGATATATAAAGATTTTGACAGTTCATCAGTTTGTTTACAAATAAATTTTCGCATTTGTAGTTTTGGCTTGCGTTTTTTATAATGCAATTTAATTTAATGCAAAGTAATCCCAAAAAAAATCCAAAGAAAATTTTTCCTATCTTATCTTTGCCTATGTCCTCATTTTTTTCATTAACCTTACCAAAATGCTCATTTGGTTTTTTGTATGTAATTTCTTTTGACCTGTAAAGCATGTTCTTTTTTTATTTTACATTAATTGCAATTTCCATAAAATAATAAGATTTTAACCAAAAGAAGACATCCAAACTCTGCTGTCGATCAGAAAATTGTGCACGACAACGGTCGATTGTCAAACCGAACAATGTCGATCGAAATCGACTTTCACAATATGAAAAACTGCAATCGACGGCCGGTAATCGAAAAGAGTCGAGTATCGATTAATAAATCGACAACCGCAATCGGGGCCAATGGCTACAAGCTGAACTGTCATCTGTCATCAACAGAATTTTTAAGAGGAATGCAGACATTTCTTTTCACAAGTATTGTTTTATTTAGAACGTAAATCAATGTGAAGTGGTGTTTTAAGTATATTTTAATTATTGTAGAACAATTTAGAATAGATTTTGTGTGGTATTTAACAATGAAAACAATAAGTGTGTTGAAAATAAAAACGTCAAATTTCAATGGATAAGATTCACTATCTATCTGTCAAGTCAATCCACAGAGTTGAAGTCAGGGACGCATTCGTTTTCATTGATTTTTGGTAAGGCGCTTCAATACGTTGAGCGCATGTAGTATAAAGTTATGTTGGTAAGTATTTTTTGAAAAACTTTTAAATTTGTGACTCATGAATATTTATCAAAATGTTTTTTTTTTTAAGTATTTGTCATTTTGTCAACATTTTAGTATCTATCTATCAACTTACCTGTATTATATGTAGATCCAGTGGTGTTTTTGTGCAGCTTATGTGTGAAGCAAATGAGCACAAATGACTTCGGGAAAGTATTCCGATTTCTGAAAGCTGAGTGGAGGAGAAGAAAATCAATACTTCCCCCCGCGGCCCGCTTTACAATTTGCCTGACGATTTTGTTTTTTTTTTTAAATTAACGAAAGTCAATTTTTTTAATTTTGTGTTTTTATGAAAAAGAAATGTAGCACATACATAAGAGAAAAAAATGGGCACAACTGTGTCGCATGTTCTTGCTCTTATGTGCCCAACTACATTGGACGGCAAGATCTTTGACAAAAACAAATAACATTTACGTTGAAAATAACACAGTTTGAACTTATAAAAACTATCAAAACCACAATACTTAACGGTTTTTAGTAAAAATGAAGCACGCCATAACACGTCTTAAATAACAAAGTATTTATGAAAAAAGTATTTCGAAAATTGTAGGACGGATTTTGATAAGATCCTGTTTTTTATTTTTTGGATTTTTTTTTTTATTTTGGTATGTAGTTTCTTAGAATTTATAAATATACATGTGATTATAAAACTTAAAATAATTTTTTTTGATTAGTTTTAAAAATATTGATTTTTCAAAAAAAAAAAATCAAAAATTAATTTTAATTAGAAAAAAAGTTATTCAAAATTTTGATATGCAGAATTAATTTGGCTATCTAGATCTTCTCAAATATAAAATTTGACAGAAATCCAAAAAGCCGTTACCGAGAAAGCTCAAATTAAAAAACCGTTACATGAAAGGTACCGTTAATAGACTTTTCCCGTAAATTTGGTTCTCATCAAATAATAGCCAATACCAACAAAAAGATTCTCAAATTTTTTTATCAAAATCGTTGGAGATGTTTTCGAGAAAAATAAGCTTTTCCTAAACGGTGATATGGCAGCTACCGTTATTTTTAGGCCTAAAAATAAAATTTCAATTTCACCTCTGGGGAATGCCAAAAGAATCACACACACCAAATTTGAAGATAATCGCTTAAGCCGGTTAGGCTATAGCTCGGTATACATACTTTAGACTTATCTACATATGATCATAATGTCATGTTTCATTGTTATCTCAATTTTTTTTATATTCACGAATCCTAACTTGCCTTATAGTCCCTATAATCGCAAGTAAATAAATTGCACCACTGGATCGCACGTACTTGCTCATATATGCGATTACATTGTAGAATAAAATTTAAGAAAATTAAAGTGAACATCAAAGCATTTATTCAATTTTTGTGACTTTTGATTGTTCGAATAAAGCACGTTAAATTGTATTGAGTGAAATAATTTAAACGCCATTTTATTTCTTTACGAAATGTAAAAACGCGTGAATATTTTTTTTCAAAATCGTAGGAGCCGTTTTGAAATAAAACGGTTCTTTTTGACTTTTTAATTTAAAAAAAAAAAAATAAAAAAAAAAATTCAAGAATACAAACTTAAGCACAAAAATAACATACATTTAAAAAGAAAATTAAAAAAAATTCACTACCCACTTTCAAAAAATTGATTTTTCAAAAAAAAAATTTTTTTAAATATTAAAAATACAAAAAAAAAGTTTTCGAAAAAACGTTAATGCGAAATTACTTAGGCTACCTACATCTTCTTGAGTATTGAGAAAGTCGAAGAAAAAAAACGGTTCTATGTGAGGTACTCAAATATGTTTCTCTATCATCGTAATGTAATGTTTGATTGTTATCTCAACATTTTTAATCTGCACGAATGCATAACTTGTACCTATAATCGCAAGTAAGAAGAGGTAGATAGACTAAGTCTTACTTTATGGCTAGAGTAAGTTAGTGGTCACAGTTAACGTTCGCCCCTGCACAGTTTGAAAATTCAGTAAAGCTTTATATGAACGCTAATTGTAGGTTTTCTTCATTGCTGCAGAATCACAACACAATGGACCTTGTTTCAAATATTGTTTTCCTTGATGTCTTAAGGCACCTTAAATTCCACTTTGAAAAAATAAAATTTCCTAGAATAAGAGTCTTATGATGGCTAATGGATCCTTTATACTTGTATTAAGTATTTGCCGTAAAGAAACCTATTTTTCACAGAAATTTCTTTCCACAGGCAGGTGTTTGTTGCTTAATGAGTTTCTTCTTTGTTGGACAGAAAAACAAAAACTTGTATGAAATCCTAACTGATGCACTATAAATAAGATTATGTTAAGGTAGCAAAAAGCTTAATTAAAAAAATGCATTGCCAATGTAATTCCAATATAGAATTTAAAAGTCGAAACACAAAAAACACAAACAAGTCAGGCACTCATTGTTGATAGAACCAAGAAAATATTCCAATTTAAGCATTTAATAAATTCTTACTTACAAGCAAGTGCTCAAACTAGTATATGCGTATAGTTTTAAGCTTTTAGGTTATACCAAAAAGTTATGTAAAACCGCAACTTCCGGAATCATTTTAATGAGTCCTCCTACTATGTATATGAATTAATTTAAAATGCTCAATCAGAATTTAACATCAACTTTATAAGTATAATGCTTTAAAATTTACTGACTTGCATATTATGGTTTTCCTCTTAAATGCCAAATGCCATTAACGATTTCACATATGACGGCATGGCAGTTCCATTAATTTTACAAGGAATGAGGATCCCGATGGCAAGCAAGTCATTTATGCATAGCATTATGTCCTGCTTTTATCAAAAAGTGTTTTTCACTTCTTATTTTTCTTCACAGGGACACAGAACCCAGTTACTAACCTAATTTCAGTTAAAATCCAAAGAGCAACCTTGTTGTTCTGGTTGTCAATTAAAACATGAAGAAAATAACCTTTCTGTCAATGTGGGTGGTACATATTTTGTATGCAGTGGACAACTTCAGGTAACCATGAGATAGGAATAGTTGGAACTGTTTTAAGTAAATTTTATGGAGACTACAATTTATAATTTTGTTTAGTTAGTAATTAGAAGGGACAAGTAGCACAAACTTGAGCAAAATTGCATCGTCACCTTCACGCGACGGATAACTATGTATGCAGTTGGTGTCAAACTTCTTGTAGGAATATCTCAGGCGATCATCAAAACTAAAAAAAGGAGAAATTCCCAGACTGACAAATCAACCCCGAAGAGCGAAGAGCATTGGCTTCTATATCAATAATTCCATAACAAACGCAGCGTCAGAGGTGTTGGACTGTTTTCGTAATCACTTGTTCGACTTCGAATGTGATTAGGTGAACTAAGCTAAAACGCAAAAGCTGTTGCCTATGAGCTTTTAAACACACTGGAAATTACCTAGTCGGGTGCATACACCAACTCATCAGCAAAATATATTCGGAGAAAAGTATGGCCGATAAAATAATTGGAATCTCTGTACCCATCATGTTCCCGATTCTACCTAACTAGCTTAGGTGGCGCTAGAGTCTGGTGTGGACCTGGGCCTCAATCAACAAGCTTCAAGTTTCTAGCTAGCTGCTCCAGTTTCGCATGTGTAGTTGGTCGAGGTCCTCTTCCACTTATGTGGCGAGACATCTGAGTCTCAGTCTTCATCTGCTGAGCCGTCCATCTGGGGGGGGGGGGGGAATCGAGGGGCCGGAGCATTGTTGTCCATCTGCTCTATATGACCAAACCATCTGAGACGTTTAACTTTTACTCTTTAGGCTATAGGTCGCTGTACACACAGTACAGTTCTTCATTGTAACGTCTTCGGAGAATCTTTCTTTCAAAGCAACCTATGTACCTGTGTGGGGCGTTCTTTTATTAACTATCGTTGACAATTGTTAACAATCGTTATCTATTTGTCGTTCCAAAATGGCAAATAGTTACGTTTCGTTATTTGACAGGAAAACATCATTCCAATATGCATTATTGAAGTGTCAAATAGTTATGTACGATATCAATTGAAATGGTTGATCTGTCAAAGGCAAAGTTCGTTTAGAATTCGAATCAATATTCAAAATTCAAACATTTTTTACTTGTTTTGGTGGTGTTTAAAAAATTAAAATGGATTTACAATGATTAAAAACATGATCTTATGTAACGATTATACAAATAGAATTATTTTCGATGACAAAATCTGTATTTTTATTAGGTATTCATTTGTAGAGGTACGTTGATTTTTTTTAATATATTTGTTTGACAGATTAACAATGGGTACGTTCACGAACGTAACGTTCTTTATTTTCAAATATAGTACCATAGTAAATTGTAGGAAATTTTATCAGCTTAATTTTTCCTTCAGAGTTTATTTTTCTACGACGAACCGTTTTCGAGATATGCGGGGGCAACCGTGGGAAGGTTCCTTTAAATCACTCCCATCCACGCGGCACCCGGATTAACGGGGATTTTTTATTGCGGGTAGAGGGGAACCATCCCTACACATTCCTTTGAATGTGTCAGGTTTAGTTTGACTGGACTATAAATAAAATTGAAATGTCTGTTTCTTATCTCAAAATAAAATTTACTAAATGCGATTGAAAGTATTTGGTACGGTAGTGGTATGGTAATTTGTGTCTATCTCTCTGGCTGTTTCTTTCGGCTACTTTAGGAAATGGCTAGACCGATTAAGCAGATAATATTGTATGGAGTCTTGTATGAAAATTCTTATTTTTGGAATGATTTGGCAACATTTTTTTCCCGGTAGCTGGCGATGGAGTGGAGATATATCCACGAAAATAATTTTCAAACCAACAGTATTAAATAAATTTATAAGCCATGTTTAGCTTGGTATTTTGTATCCAGGGATCCAGCATTCAGAAAATGTATTGTATAACCGAGCAACGCCTGGTGCGTCAGCTAGTATTAAATAAAATGGAAATAAACAGTTTTCTGCTAGAACTTATTTAATAACATAACATTGTATGGAGTCTTGTATGAAAATTCTTAGTTTTGGAATGATTTGGCAACATTTTTTTCCCGGTAGCTGGCGATGGAGTGGAGATATATCCACGAAAATAATTTTCAAACCAACAGTATTAAATAAATTTATAAGCCTTTCTTTCTATGACAATTTAAAATAAGCTACGTTCTAGGTTGTGTGTAAGTAGGGTACGTTTAGTTTTGCAGAAATTTGTTTCACTTGCTTTTTAATTGTGTAAACTAAAATTTATTTATTTCAGAAGCGTGTTGAGTGTTTTTTCATTGTCGACTTGTGAAAAATAATTTTGCAAGGACCAACGACATTTTTATTAGTCTAAACTAAATTTAATGCATGTTTGTTGCAGATTTATGGGCATTGGAATAAGTACTCTCATAATGGTTATTCTGTTTTTTAGGGATTTCTTGCGAAGGAAATTTATAAGGGTTTACACAGGAGTCGTAAATTGATATTTATGTACGTATGCTAACATAATGTATCTAAATCTGGATTATTGTAATGTATATACCTGAAAAGGGTCTCATGGTTTCCATTTAGGATACATATCTATGATTTTTTTCGATTTTTTTAGCCCACAATTCACAATGGTAATTTAGGATGTAGGATGGAACACCATGAAAAAGGGATTCAAGTAAAATCAATAAATTACCGAAACAAATAAATTTAATTTAACTAATTAATTAGCAATTGGTTTTCTGTCGAAAAATAATATCATGTTAATATATGTTAAGTAATAAATAATCATCTCACACAAGCTGGTTTTATACTATTTTTGCTAAGTTCCAAAACCCATTTAAAAGCTATCGACCACATAGAATTTTAAAACCAAAGTAAAATGCTGCGTTTACATATAACTTCACACCTATGGCAGTTTTATGGTATTATTTTTTTTATTAAATATTTTTCTACTCGATTAAACTTATTGCATTTGTGTAGTAAAAAAATTATATTTTTTTACAAAATGTATATTTAATTCAATTGATGGAGAAAAAAAAATTCAAATGGCAACATTTGTTATGATTAAAGTTGTGGTAGTAAAAAAACACATTATAATTACGTATACGCCCGAGGGAAACAAATTTGATTATTTTGTAATTAGTTGCTATATTTTTAAAAATACGAATATTTGTGAATTACTAGCATTCGTGGAAATAAATACGGGGAATTTAAAATTAAACATCATTCTAGAAAAGTTATGCAACAGACTGGTCGAATTCTGTGGCAATTTGAAACGTTTGAAGTATGAACAATCAAAGCTGTCAACTGGAGAAGAGATTGTACGAACAGCTCAGGATACATATTTACTTGCGATTATAGGTACTATAACACAAGTTATGCATTCGTGCAGATTAAAAATTTTAAGATAACAATCAAACATGACATTACGATGATAGAGAAACATATTTGAGTTACTGGCAAAATTCTGTCCGTCTGTCTGTCTGTCTGTACGGATGTATATTGGACTGCAGCCTAAACGGTTGGGCCAATCGTCTTCAAATTTTGAACTTTAGGTTATTTTGACATTCTACATGCAGAGGAGTTTTTTAATTTTTTTTAGCTCAAGAATTAACGGTACCTGTCATATAACCGTTATGTAAAAGCTTATTTTTCTCGAAAACGGCTCCAAGAATTTTTATAAAAAAAAATCAGTGTACTACTGTAGGTATGCATTATATTTAAGTGAAAAAAAAATAATATGGTGGGCTAAAAACGGTACCTCCCATAGGACCGGTTTTTTTCTTTGACTTTCACGAAAACTGGAGATCCGATTACAATCAAAATTGATATTCAAGAAGATATAGATAGCCTGAGTAATTTTGCATTAATTTTTTTTGAAAAACTTTTTTTTTTGTATTTTTAATAATTAAAAAAAAAATTTTGTTTTTAAATGAACGTTATTTTTGTGCTTAAGTTTGTATTCTTGAATTATTTTATTTTATTTTTTAAAAAAAAGTTGTTAAAAATAAACCGTTTTATTTAAAAACGGCTCCTACAATTTTGAAAAATGCACACTTTTTGACATTTCCTAAAGAAATAAAATGGCGTTCAAATTATTTCACCCAATACTTTATTTGAACAATCAAAAGTCACAAAAATCGAATAAATGCTTTGATGTTCACTTTAATTTTTTTTAATTTTATTCTACATATATGCGGTCACATGCACATATGAGCAAGTACATGCGATCCAGTCGTGCAATTTATTTTTTATTATTTTAACCTTCTTTATTAGATTATTTGGTGAGACTGACAATAACTGTCACATAATTCCATGAAAGCAACTACCATTACTGGGAGTTATAAGGATGCGCATACAAGTGATGTTTCTATGAATTCTTTTCTACATATTTGAGATCCGATTTTAAATGAAAAGGGGATTGCATTTTACTGCTAAATCGCCATTGGCGATGACCATGTTCTTCTCATGGAATGTTGTACTTTCACGTGAAAAGAACACCCCATGTTGTTTTATTTTCCGGTTTAGAAAGCCAATTAAAAAAAAAAGTTTATTCCAATAGTTTTTCAATATTTTGTAGGGTATTGAAACGCCCGCGTTGCTTCTTCTTGTAGCATTGGCATGCGAAAATTTCATTAGTTTATTATTGGATGTTTTAGGAAAATACCTAAGTTATTGAAGGACAATCATTTCGATTTATTGATCATATCGAATAATAAAAGCTGAAATCGCTGATAATTGACGCAAACGTAAATAAAAAAGAAATATTTATGTATTTCTGTTGGGGCCAACCATATCCTTGATAAAAACACTTAGCTATTTAGTATCTATTAATAATAAGTGACAATAAATGTTAAAAAAAAACAGAGTTATTGCTGATAAGACTCATGCAGATAAGTCTCATGCTGATAATGCTGATAAGACTCATGCTGATAATGTTGATAAGAAAAGTGACGCACGCTGCGATACTGTGGTTCTTTCAACCAAAATCGATCGCAAGCATCAGGCGAACATGAAAAAGAACAGGCGCAAATCCCCAAAATAATTTAAAAAAGAACAAGAAGAGAAAAAGAAATACAAAATAGGCGGAGTATTGTTAAAGTAGATGTAGATATTGGTGTATGAGTGTGGATTAAACGAGAGCGTAAGGGCTGTATGTTGGTGTTGCTTCCATTAATGTTTTCTTTTTCCGTTATCACGTAAAATTATCGTCCGTAAACCGACTTTACAGACAACCAACTCTTTTTATGGTAGATATCGTCTTTATTTGAGCGCTCTATTTGAAGAAATTTTGTAGTCTGCACAAAGTCTGATAAATCCGTGTTTCTTTATAATGGGGACAACTTGTGCACCCAATTCGTTTGTAATGATGCCTTTCCTTTATAGGTGACCGATTTCCATATTAATTTATCTTGGAGCGCGTATGATACCTTTCGAGCAGGAATATACATGTGGGATGGGGCTAATCCACCAACACTAACGACGACGACTGACTGAAGATCACTTATTTTACATACAGTACACATTAACACAGACACACACACGACGAACGAACAAAGAACTCGAAAGTATTATGTGATGCGCCCCTCTATTACAGGCCGACTCCACACGATAATTTTGTTTGAAAGGCACATCGATGTCATTATGTGTGAAAAAATAATATCGTTTAAATGTCTCCCGCGGCTTCTGTGGGTAACGCATAAATCAGGATGTATTTGACCGATGGCATTGGTAATGTTAGCTTTGCGGACCGCTGTGGTTTGTGGCCTATTCGCCTATTCTCATCACGTGAGATGACCATGCCTTCAAATCGCTCGTGTAGAATGTCCAATTCGGCATGAGCTGTGAGGCACATGGCGTCGTCCTGTTGAAACGAAATGTCGCTGGTGTTCATATCATCCAATTCAGACCAAGACTTATAGCGTTCGCCGTTGACGTTGATTATCTGGCCAACATCGTTCTCAAAGAAATATGGACCGATGACGCCGCCAGCCCAAAACCAACACCAAACAGTGACATTATCGGGATGCATTGTTGGATCTCATGTGGATTGATATTGATATAACGGGTGATTTTTTTGAGGTTAGGATTTTCATGCATTAGTATTTGACAGATCACGCGGGATTTCAGACAGGGTGTCAAAGAGAAAGATGCTCAGTATGCTTTGACATTTTATCATGAATAGACTTACTAACGAGCAACGCTTGCAAATCATTGAATTTTATTACCAAAATCAGTGTTCGGTTCGAAATGTGTTTCGCGCTTTACGTCCGATTTATGGTCTACATAATCGACCAAGTGAGCAAACATTTAATGCGATTGTGACCAAGTTTCGCACTCAGTTTACTTTATTGGACATTAAACCAACCACACGAATGCGTACAGTGCGTACAGAAGAGAATATTGCGTCTGTTTCTGAGAGTGTTGCTGAAGACCGTGAAATGTCGATTCGTCGCCGTTCGCAGCAATTGGGTTTGTGTTATTCGACCACATGGAAGATTTTACGCAAAGATCTTGGTGTAAAACCGTATAAAATACAGCTCGTGCAAGAACTGAAGCCGAACGATCTGCCACAACGTCGAATTTTCAGTGAATGGGCCCTAGAAAAGTTGGCAGAAAATCCGATTTTTTATCGACAAATTTTGTTCAGCGATGAGGCTCATTTCTGGTTGAATGGCTACGTAAATAAGCAAAATTGCCGCATTTGGAGTGAAGAGCAACCAGAAGCCGTTCAAGAACTGCCCATGCATCCCGAAAAATGCACTGTTTGGTGTGGTTTGTACGCTGGTGGAATCATTGGACCGTATTTTTTCAAAGATGCTGTTGGACGCAACGTTACGGTGAATGGCGATCGCTATCGTTCGATGCTAACAAACTTTTTGTTGCCAAAAATGGAAGAACTGAACTTGGTTGACATGTGGTTTCAACAAGATGGCGCTACATGCCACACAGCTCGCGATTCTATGGCCATTTTGAGGGAAAACTTCGGAGAACAATTCATCTCAAGAAATGGACCGGTAAGTTGGCCACCAAGATCATGCGATTTGACGCCTTTAGATTATTTTTTGTGGGGCTACGTCAAGTCTAAGGTCTACAGAAATAAGCCAGCAACTATTCCAGCTTTGGAAGACAACATTTCCGAAGAAATTCGGGCTATTCCGGCCGAAATGGTCGAAAAAGTTGCCCAAAATTGGACTTTCCGAATGGACCACCTAAGACGCAGCCGCGGTCAACATTTAAATGAAATTATCCTCAAAAAGTAAATGTCATGGACCAATCTAACGTTTCAAATAAAGAACTGATGAGATTTTGCAAATTTTATGCGTTTTTTTTCTTCTTCGTTCTCAAGCTCTTAAAAAATCACCCGTTATTTGACAATTTTGTTTCTTCACGTACCCATTCATCCAGAAATGTCGTTTACCTTCAGCTCCTGGGTCAGTTGAATTTTGTAGTGGTGCAGGCCCAATTCAAGATGCGAAATTCGCTAAGGTGTCGTCTGCGAAAAGCCGAGTTCTTGTGAGAGACGCGAAATCGACTGCCTCGGATTCTTCTGATCACTCTCACGGGGACGGCGGCGATGGTTATGACACATCTTGCGTTTCGTCAACGAACGGGTATTGCTTGATTGTTTACTGAACCAGACTCAAATTTATCCACCACACAGCGAATAGTCCTCTCGGTAGAACGATTGTGGCGACCGTACAATGGGCGAAGCGCGCGGAACGTCATCCGAACAGAACACCTATTTTGATAAAACAATTTTATCATTTTTTGTTGAACGCTATATCCATCCATGGTGATTTGGCAAAACAGACTGAATAAATTACAGCCAATTTGACAGATGTAGCTTCAACAAAATGGCCGCTATCAACTGTCGAAGTTTGGAAGTCCCTATTGGAAGATCCTTTATATAAATCGGCTTAGCCCCTTTTATTTATCAAGAAACAATTTTTCCGGGTTGAAACACATCGGCGTACATGTACAAGATAAGGTAACGTGACTCAAACGCAAAGCTGAAGTAGAAACTGGTTGAACTTTTGCTCGCTTTGACAGAAAAAAGCAAAAACAACTAACGAAATTTGGAAAATGTCACCTAAAGCGAACACAAAGCGTGTGAAATGTAACGTGACGAAGCCAAAGCTAAAACGTGATTGTGTTTCAACCATAGGTGATTTTTTACGGGATGTTATACATCTTGATATGAAAAATAACTCACAATAAGGTGCGCTGATGTTGTTAGGTAGTTTAGCTCAGTGTTCGTATACGCAACACTTCGAATAACATTTATTGCCTGTACTTTCACTTTTACCTCAAATGACCTAAGAATAAAGTTACCAAATTACTGTGTTTATATGATGTCTTTAACTATTCAATTATTCGGGTAACAAGTCGAGCGAAAAAGCTGGTAATACAACATCCCTTTACTCTCAACAAATATCAATAAACCTTAATTTCTGTTATATAAATGTAATAAGTCACATATTTAATTGAAATGTCTCTGAGGAATATTCTTAATTACAATTTAGTTGACTAATAATCCCAAAGCCTTTGCTTTGTAGACAGTTTGGGGAGAAAATTAAAAGAAAACAAATAATTTGCCCAGTGAACCTAAAAGGAAACAGTTCATTAAACAAAATGGAATGGAGAGGGAAACTATTTAAAGAGAGCTCCGCTGTGTTTTATTCTTTAACAATTCTACATAACCCTTATATGTCCTGGCCTTAACTGTTCACATTATAATAATCTTGTTAGGATTCCTGTTATAAATTATAATATAAAGAGAGAACAATACAGAACATCCCAATTCCCAACAGGCAGAAAAGGAGCGGAAAAATGGTTATCAATGCTTATTCCCAGTGCAGCAAGGGAAGAAAAAATAATTTCAACTTAAAGGGGGGGAAATTGTTATGGAATATGAATGGATAATAATGTTTGTATGTTTTTAAACTTGCAAGGAAAAAAGAAGGCTCCACGGAAGGGAAAGCAAATTCGATTTAACTCGTGTTACTGTTTTTTTTTTAACATTAAAAGTTTTGTGTGGGTTGCAGTCTGTACTAAACATTTTCCGTTGCATAAGTCGATAGTTTTGCTAAGACGAGTGAGTTTAGGGACACTTTCTAGCCCATCCTTGCAGTGGAGAAGTCAGAAAAGTAACTTTTAATTTATTTATTCACTCAGTTTACAAAAATATTTAAGGCTGGTTTATTATATTGTGAATGAGAAAATCATACTTACCCGGTTAAAGTGTAGATTTATAAGTAACTAGCTGACCTACACAGCGTTGCTTGAATAAACAAGACATTTTGTGGATATCCTGAAAAGTGAGCAACATATCGGGTTCAAAAGTATATTAAATCCACCAATGTAACCGTGTAAATTAAATACATAACATAATACTACTGTTGATATGAAAATATATATGTAAAGGGAAAACTAAATTTTTGTTAATGTATTCACCTCAGTGGCATCTATCGGGTAAAATCGGCTATCCGCTGTAACCTGTAAGGTACATTTTTAGGTTAAGGAAAGGAAGTGCCTTGAATAGGAAATGGATATAAAAAGAAATGGGTATGAAAGAAAATGGATACTGTAGGATATACATAGTTATAGGAAAGGAATGTACATATGATAGTATAAGGAAATGACGTTTAACGCCATTTTTAGTTGAAATGCTGGGTAGGAAGGAGAAGGAATTTGAATTTTGACTTTAAAAGACTGACAGGAAACGGAAGATAGTGTATCGGAAATGAAACCGTTCAGGTTTGTGGTTGCTTGGTACGTTATTGGAAAATTTATAAAAAAAATTGAGTATAGAAATTAAATGGAAGGAAACAGGTACAAGAAGAAATAGTAATAAAAATGGGCTTAAAAAGATTATTATTTTACTTATATGTATTATAAACCATGAATTATGGATGGAAATGATTCTAAAATGCACTTTGTGGTTCGAAGACCAGTATTAAGTGCATTATTCAAAAGATAATCGTTTTATTGTAAGAAGAGCCGCGTGGAGAAAAGCAAAGGAAAAAGCAAATTGAGATACAAGGACAAAAAAGAGAAGAAAAAGATAAAAGACTATTAGCATGTAAGATATTTAGGAAGATTTTTAATTTGACAAGTTAGTAAATTTAAAGGGGTTTTAGAGAAGTTATGATTATGTATTATGTTGATTTGGCAAGTAATAAGCATTTTTACATTAGATTAAGTAACTACTTGAATTAAATCTTCTATACACTTGATCTTGATAAGAGCCAAATTCTGAGGTTTTTTAAGAAGTTATTTAATCCAGCAGCAGCACTCTTGGTTATATCGGCTGGAAGTTTGTTGTATACATGCGGTGCTATGACTGTTGTAAGACGTCTAACATGTTCTGTTCTAGCTCGTGGGACTGCAACAGTATTAGCTGCTCTTAATGCATATGAAAAGTTGTTTCTACTTAAATTATTAAATCCATCTCACAGATAAAACAATCCTAGTACTTTATATACGTACAATTGCCTGAGTGGCAATATACTGATCGATTTGAAAAGTGGAAATAATGGTTCCCATCTTGGTTTGAAGAGCATAATCTTTTTCTGGGCTATAATCAGGGGTTGCAGATTGCTAATATATGCATTGCCCCAGCAAGTAATACCATGCTCTAAACGGGAGTTGACTAACGCATAGTAAATTGAGGTAAGTAAGTTTGGTGGTACTAGCTTACGCAAGTGAAATATTCTATTTAATGAATGCAAAATAAATACATTGTTTGATAGTTCCTATATGTGACTTAGTTAAGGAGAAGAACATTACATTAGATTTGCTACTAAGCACCAATTTGTGATACTTAAACCAGCATGTTAGGGTAGATAGGTCAGTATTCATCAAGATTTGTAGGTCCTCGTGACGGGGAGCAGCAAAGGTTAGAGTCATATCATCAGAAAAAGCTATTAAGTTACCATTTAGGAGAAGTTTGAAAATTGAATTAATATAAATAAGGAAGAATAATGGTCCGATAACTGAGCCTTGGGGAACCCCTACCTCTGAACAGAAAATAAAATCACTCATTGTTGCATTAACACGAACTAGTTGTTTTCTTTTTTGAAAATAAGATGAAAACCAGTTCAAGATGTTGTCTCTAAAGCCATATTTGTAAAATAATAATTTGTGATCAACTAGGTCAAAAGCCTTTGTCAGATCTAGGAACAACGTAGCCGTTTTGTTACTTTTATCTATTTCCATATGTATATGTTCCAAAATAGATATTATAGCTTCTTCAGTAGATTTTCCCTTTATGAATCCAAATTGAGATTTACTAAGAATTTTATATTTATCAAAAAATGTAATCATTCTTTTGGTAATTAATTTTTCGAAAATTTTCAATTTGAACAGAGAAATTTGACTTTTGGCTTTCCACTACATTTTTGAAGAAGCTATTAAAATTATTTGCGATTTCGACATCACTTTCTGACACAATACTGACAGAAAATCTAATATTTTTAACACGTTTGTCTTCGTTTTTTTACTTAGCAGGTCATCAATTGCTGCTTGGGGTTGAACCTATTTTCATAGAATTTTTGATTAAATTTTGCATTTTTACTTGCGATTATAGGGACTATAAGGCAAGTTTAGGATTCGTGAATATTAAAAAAATTGAGATAACAGTCAAACATGACATTACGATCATAGAGAAGTCTAAAAAAGTGATCGAGAAAAAATGTCTGTCTGTCTGTCTGTCTGTCAGTCAGTATGTATAACGAGCTGCAGCCTAAACGGCTTAAGCGATTATCTTCAAACTTGGTGTGTGTGATTCTTTTGGCATTCCCCAGAGGAGAAATTGAAATTTTATTTTTAGCCCTAAAAATAACGGTACCTGCCATTTGACCGTTAAGGAAAATCTTATTTTTCTCGAAAACGGCTCCAACGATTTTAATCAAATTTTTTGATATTTTTTTTGTTGGTATTGGCTATCATTTGATTAGTACAACATATACGAGAAAAGTCTATTAACGGGACCTTTCATATAACGGTTTTTTTAATTCTTGGCTTTCTCGGTTAGGCTTTTTGGATTTCTGTCAAATTTTATATTTAAGAAGATCTAAGTAGCCGAATTAATTCTGCATATCAAAATTTTGAATAACTTTTTTTTCTAATTAAAATTAATTTCAGAATTTTTTTTTTCAAAAATCAATATTTTGAAAACTTTTAAAAAAAATTATTTTAAATTTTATAATCACATGTATTTTAATAAGTTCTAAAAAACTGCATACTAAAGTTAAAAAAATAATTTTTTTTTCAAAAAACTAAAAATAAAAAACAGGATTTTATCAAAACCGGTCCTACAATTTTCGAAATACATTTTTCATAAATTCCTTGTTATTTAAGACGTGTGATGGCATACTTTATTTTTACTAAAAACCGTTAAGTGTTGTGGTTTTTAATACTTTTTATAAGTTCAAACTGTGTTATTTTCACCGCAAATGTTACTTGTTTCTGCCAAAGATCTTGCTTTCCAATGTAATTAGGCACATAAGAGCAAGTACGTGCGACCCAGTCGTGGCCATTTTCTTATAAGCATTTTTTATAAAATATGAAACAAAATCAATCGATAGAGATGACAGGCAGCCATATTTTTAAGCCTATAAATAAAATTTCAAAAACCCTTTGAGGAACGCCAAAAGAACCATACCTCAACACCGAATTTGAAGTTAATAACTTCATCCGTTTAAGTTGTAGATCGTTATAGATACAGACGATTATTTTAGGTGAATGCCTGTTAAGGCTAATTTCACGCGAGCCCACAGGCATTAGAGTCAAATGACCGTGACCAGGTCCTTTGTGGTCATTCTATTACTAGAGTGGTGCCTTGAAGCTACTCTAATTGCAATTTATAAATCGCTAAGGAGCGAGGCGTATCTGCACCTCTGACATAAGTTTCATCGCAGCAATCAAAACTTGGCTTCTTTCGAAGTCAGTTGATCCTCATTGTAGAATCAGATATCTTATTGCTCCCCCGATTTTGGGTAACCACAACCATCACGAGGCTTCCGCAAGGGATAGTTCCTCATTTTATCATGCAGCTAATATGAATATGGGGCAAGCTAATGTTATTAGTTGGGCACCCTGACAACCCATGATACCTTTTTTAGGCCAGGGCCCAGGGGTACGGCCCTCATAACTCATAGGGCCATGTCAGCACCCATTCGATCAATTTCTTTATCTGAGTCACGACTACACCCTAAGTCCATAATCGGGGCCCAATTGCTACTAATTTGTGACAAATACTTACTCTCATAGATACACAGACGCCAGTCTGATAGGTTTTTCATAAAAAAGCCCTCAAATCACCGGTGTCAAGGACCCTCCAACTCAGACATGTGCAACAATTTTACTCTATTCAAATCTATTTACTACTATGCTACCATTTGTAATTACTTTCCTCAATACGTCGACGATGCCAACTTGCCATAGTATCAGTGGTCCAGGCATCGTTTTCAATTCGACCGTTTCATAAGAAGAACCCTAACGCAGGCACTAGCCATCCAACCGACCAAAAATAAAATCATAAAAGTCTTACATCGTTTCACACCAAAAAAGAAAAAAAAATAAGTAACCCAAGAATAACTTTATGACATTTCTCCGAACTTCATCTCTGGTTCTTGGCGTTTTTAGACGAACAAATTATCCCTTAAACCTCGTAAGCCAAAAAACCAATAAGGTTTATATTCAAGCCAATTTTGGTTTAAATATAATATTTTCGTATTCAATTTTGTGGCATTAAATTTCACCTTACAACACGAAGGAATCGACATCAAATCAATTTAACTTTCAATTCAAAGGAAATTCTTATCATTTAAAAGCACTCAATGAGCCAGCTCAACCGAGTTAAATGGCAAATTCCACTCACCAGTCCTTGAACAGGAAAAGCAACATAACAATGTTTTCTTTTATAGAACAGAGTTCAAGAGGATGGCATTCCTTAAGTTAGTTGTTATATATGTAGCTCCAGAACCAACAAAATAATGTCGGAAGTTGAAAATGGCAGTTCGGTGATGTTCAAGGATTAATTCGACGTATTTGTAGATATTGTTGCATAGACATTACATAGAAAAGCAAGCTGATTTCAACAGTTTTTGAAATACCATTCTAAGGAGGAAAAACATGCTGAAGTGATACATATCATGATTCAGGAGAAGAAATGCTTAAACTAAAAATATTTATATATTTCTGAGAAGTTCACTGCTCATAAGTGCAAAGTTGAAAGTATTTACCTTAGGGCAATCCACTCAAGCAAATTATTTCCCATGGATTTTTTTTTGTGAAGCTTTTGATTTTAAAGCTTTTAGAAGCTTTGTATGATAATATAGTGGATTGCTTGCTTGCTTGAATATTTTTCATTAAAACATTGTTAAAATCGGTCAAAACGTTTAAATTTAACACTGCTGACATGAAAATAAAATATGTAATTCCTTTTTCTATGAAACTCTCAAATAATTCCCAAATACCACATACATATTTTTTTAAATCACAATTTTTATAGCCTTTCATTGTTAATTTCTGTAAAGAAGAAACAATTATAGCCATACATTTGTGGCTTCAAATGTTATGATTTTTACAACGAATAAGGACATTTTGGGTCACAGTTACTTTTTGATCTTTATTTATCAGGAATCAGCTGTTCCCTATCGTTTGAAATAAGCAAAATGTATAGGATAGGGATAGGATGGAATAGGAAAGAAGGTATTGATTGTGACTGGGTGAAGGCAGTGAAAGGGGAGTGAAGGATGAGAAGGAAGGGATATGATAAGGTAGGGGTATCAGAAAGGCAAACAAAATATGGCAGGAGTGGAAAAAGGATGAGGGATGATTGGCAGAGAGGGTCGCCTATCCTTGAAGAGGAGGAACGAAATTAGGAAAGCTAAGAGAAGAGTTGTAGGAGCTGGGTAGGTGGGTAGGACGAACATGTGGCTGTGCTATGGGAAGACGAAAAGGAAGTATAGGTATTGGGAGGATATGAGGAGAAGGAGGGTTAGGTAGGTGTTGAATTCAATTCTAACATATATGTACTTCAAATAAATGAAAGATTTATTTTTCCGAAATTTACAGAGCTGCTTTAGCAAAGCTCTTAAATTTTCCTGCAAAGGAGTATTTTATTTCACCTGAATTCTTAAATTTACAATGTAGACTTACGTTTAGTATTCTATTTCAATTTTAATATATTTTTAAAACCAAAATTTTGTTGTTTAATTTGTTTAAGCTCAACTTTTATTAATTTGTGAATTTGATCTCCGCATGAAATTTGTTCTTCCACAGACTTCAACAAATTTAGAAAAAAGGCAAAGTGCCACGATAAAAAAAAAGCGCTAAAAAAGGCAATTAGAAAAGGTCGAATATATTTTAACTTTATGGTTTCAGTTGTCTGGTTATCGATGTCAGATTCGATGATTCAGTGAAGCCAAGTTCGCTTACACTCCCCCCTGGAAACTGAGTTAAGGGACTCAGGCTACCATCTTCCTCGAACTTGCCAACGTCCAGTACCGCTAACTTGACAGCCGGTCGGGTATATATACCAGCACTTGTTTGCACAACTGCGCTACGTACTATTCCATCTCTTCCAGGAAGTACCTTAAGGATCTTCCCCTTTGGCCATGTTTTTCTTGGATTATCTGGGTCAACGATAATCACAATATCACCTTCCTTCAACTGCTTGAATGGTTTAAACCATTTTGTACGTCGAGTTAGATCTGGTAAGCATTCACGTATCCATCTGTGCCAAAAGGTTTTTGCGTACTTCTCGGCGGTCAGCCAATTTCTTCTTATTGCGTGACCATCATCTAAGGATTCTTTACTCAGGCACTCTCGGTTAGGACAACCCATTAAGAAATGGTTTGGAGTAATTGCTTCACTGTTCTCACAATCGATAGGTACATAGGTAAGGGGTCGCGAATTCACAATACTTTCTACTTCCGCCATCATGCTCAATAATAATTCTTCTGAAGGGTTGCTAGTTGGTGTTATTTCGGCGAATGTTTGTTTGACTGATCGGACCATGCGTTCCCAACTCCCACCCATGTGGGGTGCTGATGGTGGGATAAAGTTCCATTTTAGTTCCATTTCGAATTCTCTAGCTAGTGCATTTTTATTAAGGTCTCGTATGGCCTGCTGCAACTCCTTGCTTGCACCTCGAAAATTTGTGCCGTTATCGGAATATACCTCTTTGGGCATTCCTCTCCTTGATACAAATCTCTTTAATCCCAATATACAGGAGTCGCTTGAAAGACTATGAACAATCTCAATATGAATCGCTCGCACGGTCAAACAGGTGAGTAGCATGCCCCATCTCTTATCTAAGCGTCTTCCAATCTTAACATACAATGGTCCGAAGTAGTCCACTCCTGTGTAGGAGAATGGCCTCATATAGGGTTGGAGTCGAGCGTGAGGTAGTTCTGCCATTGATGGAGGCTGTGGAACGGCTCTTTTATTCTTGCAGTATTGACACCTTTGTTGAATTTTCTTCAGAACACGCCTTAGACTTGGAATAAAATACTGCTGGCGTAACTCGTTTACCACAGTTTCGTTGAACATGTGATGAAATTTGGTATGATATTCATATACGATTAACCGAGTTATATAATGGTCCTTTGGCAGGATGATTGGTCGTTTGGTTTCTAAAGGAACGCTTTCTATGGCATCAATACGTCCTCCGATACGGATCACTCCTTTTTCATCTATATAAGGTGAGAGTTTATAAAGAGGACTGGATTTGCAGATGTGAGCCACCGTTTGTGAAGTTAAGACGGCAATATCATCTAAAAAACTTTCTTTTTGAAATTGTTTGTATAAGAATCTCGCAGCTGCTTCTTTGTCATCAAGTATAAGCACAGTTGGGCTTTCTTTTTTCCTCCATTTCAGTACAAACAACTTGACGAATCGTAAAATGTACATAATGGTCCTTATAAGTCGTTTCCATCTTGAAAAACGATTGTAGTCTACTATATGTGGACAACACGTAGCTCTGATGTGTGTATAACATTCCTTCACCTCTTCGTTGCCCTCTTCAGAAGTTACAATTTTCGACTTATTTTTTGGAAAGATCAATGGATTTTGATATAAAATTGTTGGCCCTGTATACCATCGTCCAGAAGAGCTAAAGTCGTAGCTGACTTTATATTTTGAGGCATCGTCAGCAACGTTCTCTTTGCTAGGAACCCAATTCCAATTACTTGTTTCTGAATTCTCAAGTATCTCTCCAATACGTACCGCTACAAAGCTTTTATATTTTTTGCTGCTTGATTTTATCCAGCTGAGGACCACTTGAGAATCTGTCCAAAAGTTTAAGCTGTCAAAGTGTATAGTGTGACCATTGCGAATATAGCTGGAGAGCCTGACTCCAAGTACAGCCGCCTCCAATTCCAGACGTGGTATTGAAAGGGTTTTAATGGGAGCTACCTTCGTCTTAGCGCAGATTAGTGAGCACTCTACTGCATTCTCGTTTGAAACTCTGACATAGGCTACCGCAGCTATGGCCTCCTCACTCGCATCCACGAAAATATGTAACTGAACACAACTCCCATCCCCGAATCGTAGATTATTAAGGTATCTTCTGTTAATTGAAACATTTTTTATTTTAGGAATTAGGTCCAACCACGTTTTCCACCTTTCAAATTGTTTTTCTTTGATCCTCTCATCCCAATCCACTCCTGAGCGCCAAACTTCCTGTAGAATAATCTTTAAATGAATGGTAAAGTTTGCAATCAGCCCCAAGGGGTCAAATATGCACATAAGCGCTCTCAAAGTCTCACGTTTTGTGGGAACGCGTGTACCATTCATCACGTCTTGGTGCATTTTATTGCATTTGAATGTATAGATGAACATATCAGTGACTGGAGACCACCACATACCCAGGAGTTTCTCGAATTCGTTCTGAATGTAATCAGTAAAAGGCTTACTAGATCTTGAAGTTTGAGATGGCATTAAGGCATTTAAGACGTATGTGGAGTTCGAGACGAAATTTCGAATTTCAAAACCGGCTTGCTTGTGAATAAATATAACTTCTTTTGCTAGGTTTATAGCTTCTTCTTCTGTTTCTGCACTGTCTAAAAAATCGTCCACATAGTGGTTTTCAATAATTGCCTTCGATGCTTTTGGATATTGCATCTCAAATTTTCTAGCATTTTTGTTTTTAATGTATTGCGCGCAAAAAGGTGAACAAGTTGACCCGAAAGTCATAACTTGCATCTGGTACACCTCTATATTCCCCGTTTCGGTATTCCTCCACAAGAACCGTTGAGCGGCCACTCTTCTGGATTGCCGGAGAAGATCAGCTGATCTTTTGACATAACTTGCCTAGCTGCAATTTGGGATTTATTGATCGATACCTCACCCTCCGCGTCACCTTGGGTCTTGAATTTCTCTCTGTCTCGTGGCAAACTCCCTAGCCATGAGTCATAAAAATCAAATGGAATATTTTTACCTTTTCTTCCAGGCCTCTCATCTGGAAAAGTCGTTTTGTTTACCCATTCCTTAACACGATTTTTGTCAACACACTCAACGCTAGTAGAGTCTAGTTCGTCGTCCGAGTTGAGCTGTTCGAGTATGGCATATTTTTTATCGATGTAATCTCGATCGCGTTTTTCTTGAAGCTTTCGTTCTTCTTCAAGTCTTTTCAATTGCATTTTGACCATTTTAGCACTGGATGTTGCCTTAGAAGAATTGCCTTGTGATGATTTGCTGTTTTTACTTTTAGTTGATGGAACTCGAATGCATATGCCTCGCGGAACCTTTGGAGTTTCTAAAGTAGCACCCTTCGGCGGTAGTTCTAGATCAGCGCTTGGAGCTGTATTATGTTGGGAATTATTTTTAGATTTGGAATTGTGGACTTCTTGTAGCTGAATAACACATGTACTGCAATGCCAATCCACATTTTCTACGTCTTGCGAAACACCGACGCATGTAAAGTGGAACCAACTTTCGCAAGTACCACATTCCACCATCGGACCCTGACTGTCAGGGGCGGAGCAGTTTTTGCAATTTTGAGCTTCAGGATTGTGAATTCGCGACCTAAGTCTACGACTACGAGATTTAGATATATCTGACATGTTGACTTACCTTGCACAAATATCGATTGTGATAAAACGAAACTAGGTGAGAGATTATGAAGCTAATTAGGACTTTGTTGGTCTCAAAATGTTAAAGCTGATGGTTATTTTTTGAGTTGATATATATAATCAGGTACTACCGGTGTGTTTAGGTTATGTTACGATGACCATGTGATTAAATCGCCATGGTTAAACGAAAATTTAAGTTTATGTTGAATTCAATTCTAACATATATGTACTTCAAATAAATGAAAGATTTATTTTTCCGAAATTTACAGAGCTGCTTTAGCAAAGCTCTTAAATTTTCCTGCAAAGGAGTATTTTATTTCACCTGAATTCTTAAATTTACAATGTAGACTTACGTTTAGTATTCTATTTCAATTTTAATATATTTTTAAAACCAAAATTTTGTTGTTTAATTTGTTTAAGCTCAACTTTTATTAATTTGTGAATTTGATCTCCGCATGAAATTTGTTCTTCCACAGACTTCAACAAATTTAGAAAAAAGGCAAAGTGCCAAGATAAAAAAAAGCGCCAAAAAAGGCAATTAGAAAAGGTCGAATATATTTTAACTTTATGGTTTCAGTTGTCTGGTTATCGATGTCAGATTCGATGATTCAGTGAAGCCAAGTTCGCTTACAGTAGGGATAGAGGAAAGGATTATAATAATTATAAGCTCGCCGGATAAGGGGGGGGGGGGGATCCTACCCTCACAAATGGACCTCACCTATTAAAAAAAGCACATATCGTGACAATCTTAACCAACCCGTTGTAGGACCACACTCTGGAAGCCCTGCTGTTGTTGCTCCAAGGGGAATTGTTCCCACCCATCCTGGAATTCTGTCGGTCCTGAGTAGTCGAATTGCACAAATCTGCTACTCCGCCAACTGCCAAGTCGTTCATGCCCGCCTTACCACATCCCTCTAGAAATCAAGCTCATTCCATTAAATGGGCCTCGATTAAGAGATACCAACAATTGAAATGAGCATGTATATTCGGTTCATTAGGTTGGGGAGACCGCTGTAAAGTGTCCTCAATACCCTGCTCCCTGCCCAGCATCTCCTTCGTTTGTCTTCGGATTGTGTCGAAGTTTTATTCGTTGTCGGCGACGGATATATCGCGCGCGCGTGCACCTTTAGCCATTTCCACCCTGGACTAGGGTCAGGTCATAACGTCACTTTTACCCCCTTTTTTCATCATACCTATACCAGTGAGCCGCAACACGTTGGCAAATTTCCTTTTCGAAGATGCATTCGAATTCGGAGTATACCCTACCCGTCTATACTCGTAGTTCTCCCTGTTGAACAACATGAAAAAAAAAAATTCTAACAATCAAACATGATATTACGATGATAGAGAAGTCAAAAAAAGTGGGTCCGGAAATTCCGTCCGTCTGTCTGTCTGTCTGTCTGTCTGTCTGTCTGTCTGTCTGTCTGTCTGTCTGTCTGTCCGTATCGATATCTACAGCCTAAACGGTTGGGCCGATTTGATTCTTGGTATATAGTATTTTTAGAGTGCTCTACCCGACAGTTTTTGGAATTGGTATTCTAGCTCCAAAACTAACGGTACCTGCCATATAACTTTTATTAAAAAACTTATTTTTCTCAAAAACGGCTCCTACGATTTTGATTAAACTTTCAGAATGATGTTTTCTGTGCAAAATCTATCTTCTAATTTTAATGGATTTTTCAGAAAAAGTTTTATAACGGTACCTCCCATATGACCGGTTTTTTAAAATCAGACTTTCTCGTTAACTAATTGACGGATTTTGATGAAATTTTCAAAATATGTAGTGTTTTATGATTTAAATAATATTGCTTATCAAATTTTTCAAAAACATTTTTTTTTTAATTTTAATAATTTTTTAAAAAAAATATTTTGTTTTTTGAATATTTTGAAAACGGATCTATAGATTTTTTTTTAAATTTTTCTCCTAGTATAAACTATAGATTTCTTAAAATTGACATACTAAAAAAAATTTAAAATATGTTTTCGAAAAGTTTTTCAAAAAAAACATTTTTTTGAAAAAACTGGTCGAACGATTTTGAAATGAAAAATTCATAAAATAGAAAACAGCAAAAGAAATAAGATGGCTTACAACATTTTTTCCAAAAAACGTTATGAGTAGTGTTTTTTTGAATTCATAAATTTTTTTCCCCAACATTTTATTTCATATTGCTCGGCTAAGCCCTAGCCAAGCCATTAGTCAAATAAAAGAAAGTGACAACCTACATTACATACATACTTACGTATTTTAAAGTATTTTTTATCATCATAAAAGCACAGAATAAATAAGGAAGCCTTTGATAAACACACAAAAACAACAAACAAATAAAAAAAACTATTCGATTACTACTGAATGCAAAAATTTCAATCGAGAAAACAAAAGTTTACACCTTCCTATAAATAAACAAAACCACTGTGTTAACTTTTAATATTGTCTCTATACCTACTGGCTTAACAGTAGTTGGAACACGTATCTTAATTTTAGTACCTACCTTCCTTCCAACCTTATTATAGGTACCTAAATCCTTTATAAATTCCATTGGTCCCATATTGGGACGTATAAAGGTCCCTTTACCTAGCATTATTGCCATACTGCTGATTCCGACGAATCTTTATGCCAGTTGTTCAAATTTTTCCACAGCAAAATGAAAATTTAACTGAAAAAAGTCCTTTGTATCTTTCTATTAGCAAATTATATTATAAACAGTAAGCAGCAAGTGGAAAGATAATACTACACTAAAAAACTGCAAAAGCTAACAATCCTATATATTTATGTGTTTATCCCTTTGTCGTGACGCATGTTCGTTCGAGCTTCACCCCAAAACGATTCTAAGGAAGTTGCACGTCATACAAAAAATATTAAAATAAAATCTTTGTCAAAAAGACGCCTGCACTTAAAAAGGATTAGCACATAAGAGCAAGTACGTGCGACCCAGTCGTGCCTTTTATTTAATTGCGAATCATGTCGCAATGAGTGGCGCTGAAATCACAAATTGGTGTGGATATAGAATAAGTACAAACAACAAAAGTGTAGTAAGTACTGGTAAAATATCGGTAAATGTTTTCGTCTCAACTATTTAGAGTTAGTTACAGAACAACCAGGAAGATGGCCCGAGGAAAAAATGACACCATGAGAGAACTATAGAGAATGTATATACAATGAAAGAAGCTGCAGATAAGATTCATGGCGTTTCATATTCCGAAAAGTACTATCAACATAACCATATATGACTGTATATAGACTGCCTATAGTACTATCCATTGTATATATACAATGAACATAACCACAAGCAAACATGCTCTTCGTTGAACACACACAACTAATTCGTGTAAAGAGAAAGTCCTGAGGTTAACTTTAAAAAAATAGGTTTTTGCTACGTAAGTTGTCGACGTATTCTTTTTTCATGTTTTCATTAAGTGCTGTCTCTGTCCAAAGGAGCTGAAAAAAAATTCCGTGAATGTGTCGCGTGAACTTGTTCGCATTGATCAATATTTACTTAAGAAGAAAATAGGAAGTTCTAATGTTTTTTATGAACCATCAACGTTATGAGTTGGTTAAATTGTCTTTTGGAAATGCTTTAATATGTGACTTTAATCTTACTGTATTTTGGCATAATTGTTTGTTTTTTTATAACGCTCGCCTTCTTTTTAGTTTTATTTTTACGAATCCTTTACTGGTCCATTGCCGCTTTCCACTGGAATGTAAAAGGTAGCAAGTGCGTCTGAACCAACTTAATAAGGCTTTTTATTTTTTTTAAGTGACTTTCAGAGAAGTAATTGTATTAGTCTTTGAAGTTCAATTTGAAATTAGTTTGCAATGTAATCTAAACTAAACTATGTTGATGTTGGCTTTTAGAAAAACACATTCCATTTGTTGTTGCGTTGAGTCGATGTATTTTTGGACACATGCAAAGCTCACGACATCGGCTATAGGTTTTTTGATTTGCTTTACTATGGTTTTGCTTATGAGAGGATCCCACGTTGGCGATAATTTAAAGCTAGAATCTCTATTGAAATTTGTATGTTTCTTAATTTCAATTGCTTCTCTGACGATTCTTGGTACATAAAATCTTTCATTTGCGATTGATCTAGCTTGATCAAAACGTATAAAGTGATCTTCGTTGTAGGCCAGATGTTCACATATTGCCGATTTTGTGACAGCGTTGTTTTGGATAGCTTTGATATGTTCGTTTAAACGCGTTTTAATACCTCTTTTCGTTTCACCAATATAAAAAGATCCACAGCTACAGGGAACAGAGTATACACAAGGATTTTGGAGTGGAGTTTTGTCCTTCGGCGATTTTAAAAATTGACGAACCTTAGTTGGCGGTTTAAAGATGGTTTTAACATAATATTTTTGTAAGATTCGCCCAATTCCATCCGTTATGCCTTTGATATAGGGTAAAAAGGCCCTTTTTTTAATGCTGGAGGTAGCGAATGTTTCTGTGAGCTGGGTTTGGGTTTCCAGGTTCTCTGTTTGGAGTTGTAGCCATTCTTTTTAAGTGCAATGTCTATATCCTTCAACTCTTGCTTGAGGTGTTCGGGGTCACAAATTTTGTGAGCACGGTTCACAAGAGCCCCCGAACACCTCAAGCAAGAGTTGAAGAATATAGAAAAAGAATGGCTACAACTCCAAACAGAGAACCTGGAAACCCAAACCCAGCTCACAGAAACATTCGCTACCTCCAGCAATTGAAAAAAGGGCCTTTTTACCCTATATCAAAGGCATAACGATGGGAACGGTCAGCTGAACGGTCAGCTCACGGAAGAAATGGAGACTCCAACATTTCAAGAAGAAGATCTCATGCTGCAGCCACCAAGCATTGAGGAGATAAAACAGGCGATTAATCGGCTCAAAAATAATAAGGCCTCAAGAGCCGATGGTATACCTGCCGAGCTGATCAAACATCGAGGGCCAATACTACATCAAGCAATTCATGAAATCATAGTACACGTATGGGAACACGAAGAGATGTCAGAAGACTGGCGAAAAGGCATCACATGTCCCATACATAAGAAGGGAGATATCACAAAATGCAGCAACTATATGGGTATAACATTGTTGAGTACATCCTATAATATATTCTCCTCTATACTGCAAGAACGGATAGCCCCATACGCTAATACAATAATCGGCAAATGTCAATGTGGTTTTATACCAGGCAAATCAACAATTGATCAGATATTTACCCTTAGGCAGGTGATGGAAAAAAGTCTGGAATTTAATATCCCAACATACCATCTTTTTATAGACTTTAAAGCCGCCTACGATAGCATAGCAAGGGTAGAACTTTATAAGGCCATGAGAGAATTCGGCATCCCAAATAAATTGACACGACTATGTAGGCTGACCATGACCAACATCACAAGCCAAGTAAAAGTAGCGGGTTTGCTATCCAGACCAATCAACATCTTTAATGGACTCCGACAAGGGGATGGTCTGGCTTGCATCCTCTTCAACCTGGCGTTGGAGAAAGCACTCCGTGACTCTGGCACGTCAACAAGAGGGACTATCGTCACCAAGTCCAGCCAGATACTAGCTTACGCAGACGACATCGACATCATCGGCAGAAGCCAACAAGCTGTACAAGACTCCTTTACCCAGGTCGAAGCGGTAAAATACCTGGGGCTGCACATAAATGAAGGGAAGACTAAGTACATGGCGGCAACGTCTGCGAGAAATGTTGGTACAACCATCAGGGTAGCGGAGCACGAACTTGAAGTAGTGCAGTCCTTTAACTATCTTGGGTCAAAAATAGCAGCCGATAACAATATGGAGGAAAAAATAGGCGGGCGGCTGCTGAAATCCAACAAAACCTACTATAGTCTGTCAAGGTTCTTTAAATCCAGAAACCTTACCATAAAAACCAAACTGCTGCTGTACAAGACTATGGTCTTACCATAGGCATATCTATATGAGCTGACGCCTGAGTTCTGAAAAGATTTAAAATTTACTTAATAAGTTTAAAACACCCAATTCACATTTTTTAGTCAATTGAATTCTTCACAAAAGTTAACCAAAAGTTAACCACACTTGTAATATGACGCCATAAAGCTCTCAAAAAATTAATGAGGATAAACGAATTTCACTGTGATATTAATAATTCGATTATTTTGTTCTTGATGTGTGAAATTCAATTTTAGCTTTTTCCCCATTAAATGCTTATAAGTCTGGCCAAGAGGCTTACACTTATATTCGATAATAATTAAATTCAGCGTATCGATGAGATATAGTAATCGTTTTAATCTCAGGCAATAATTTTGTGTATTATATTGAAATATAATGGGATTGTTACGACGAGGTTGATATATGTAGGTGGCGTTGCTTAAAAATATTTTCTTCGTTGTTGCTTTCGACTTGAGTTTTTAATTTTATTATAAAATTAAATTCATTAAACATACAAACATATTTACACATTAATTATCTCTGCTCTGATTTTTTACAACATTACAAAATAATTGTCAACTTTGTTATAAGCTTTTAATTTGTTTTCCTCTAAATTAACAAAGGATTACAAATTCAATGAAAGAACGATGAAAAGGTACAATTTATTGGTGTAACTTCAATGGTTTATTTTATAATTGTAAGATTCAGTGATTTTTACTTGCGATTATGGGTACAATAATGCAAAAAAAAAACTAACAATCAAACATGACATTACGATAAAAGAGAAGTTGAAACACGTGGGTCCGGAAATTCCGTCCGTCTGTCTGTTTGTCTGTTCGCGCATCTACGGCCTAAACGGATGGGCCGATTTGCTTCAAACTTTGTTTTTAGTATTTATTAAAAACTTTTTTTTTTCAATTTTTAATTTTTTTTTAAAATTTGGTTTTCGAAATATTTTGAAAATGGGTAGATTGAATTTTTTTAAATAATTTTCCCAGATGAAAACTACACATTTCCTTATAATGACATATTAGAAAAAAATTTTATATTTTTTCGAAAAGATTTTCAAAAAAAACAAATTTTTAAAAAAAACTGGTCGAACGATTTTCAATAAATTTTTTCCTCGAAAGACATTTAGTGTTCAAATTTTATTGCATACTTAGTTTTTCCGAGAAAACTCTTAAACTACCTAATTAAAAAATGAAAGAATTTTCTAAAAAAAATATTTTTTTATTTTAATAGACGTGCGGTTTTCAATCTGGTAATACTTTTTTCGGAGTTGGTCTTTTTGAAAACTGTCACTTGATTTATGCTAGTTTTGTTTGCCATTTCATAAGGAGTAGACTTAATCCCGAACAAGTTTGCAAATTGTGCAAATTTATTACCAAAATAGAGCAAAGTATCGAAGAAGACTATCGCGCGCAACAATTGGATATGTGCCCATCCACTTTATGGAAGATTTTGGGGAAGGATGTTGGTTTGCAGGCTTACAAAATCCAAACACGTGCAAGAATTGAAGCCGAACGACCATCAAGCGCGTCACACGTTCGGTAAATAGGCCCAAAACGAGATGGCCACCGATCCCGATTTTCACAAAATTAGGAAAATTGGGCCTCGGCTTGAATTTATTCGAGCCAGCCGCGAAAATCATTTTTAAAACGATAACATTAAAATACTTCTTGAAAACACGTTTTAAAAAAAACACCCTTTATAAACATACATATGCAGCCAATAAGCAATTAGCTAACATAAGAACAAGTTCGTGCGACCCAGTCGTGCATTTTCTTAAATTTATTCGACGAGACGACGATGTGACCGCACATATGAGCAAGTACGTGCGAACCAGTCGTGCAATTTATTTTTTTTAATATTCATGCCTCGAAGCTCGATCTTCCAATTGAATTAAAAACACATTCAGACAAATGAATAAACGTGAAATAGCGAAAGGTTAGGCCTTATTCGCGCGGTTGACGTTGCTGTTGCTGGTCTATTCTAGCTTGAGCAATTGAAACACATAGGTTCTAAAATAATGGCGGCCGCTGTTGCTGGTGCTGTTGCTGTTGCTAGTTCAATCTGTTTCGCGCATAATTTTTTATCGTAGTGGATTTTCTTAAGGGATTTTTGGTATAGGTCACTACCCTTTAACGTACATTTTGTTTTTATTAAAGGAACATTTTAATCCGTGCCTTTAAGGACATTTTCACATTTGAACATTGAATCGAACAACCACGTTAAGGTTTGACTGTGTTTGACATTGCGCCGCACGTCTACGTCTACCCTTAAAACACCAACAAAACTCAAAAAAAACATCACATCACCATTCACCACTAAACCTTACCTTAAAAAACATATTTCCAGGAAACCATTAAATGAAAATAATAAAAATTACAAGTTATCAACAGGAACGTTTGTCTAACATCTACTCCCATGGATATATTATTTAAAATGTATTTTAAAATTTACATTGAAAGACACATTGATTGAATGAATTGGTAGTAATTTTCAGTTTAGTTGATAATCCCTTCTATAACTCTTTTTTCCACCCTACAGGCAAAATAATAAAATTCCTCCTTTATATCCCTCGTATTTCGATACTAAAAAACAGTTACAAGATTTGTCTTTTTATTTTTCAAAATTATATACAAAAGTATTTGACAGGAACGTAGCTACCGCTTTATCAATGATATGAGGCCCCCGATATTTAGGGGCTCCGAAAGAGAGAAAAGAAGGCGTGACAAATAAAGTGAACGACTGGATCGCACGTACTATGACATTCTACAGAGGTTTTTTTTACTTATTTCTTAGCGCAAATATTAACGGTATTTGCCATATAACCGTTGAGTAAAAGCTTATTTTTTTCATAAACGGCATTAAAAAAAATCAGAGCAACATTGCAGATGTTTTGGTGAAAAAAAATTAAGATGGTGGGCTAAAAACGGTAAATACCATAGGACCGTTTTTTTTCTTCTTCAACTTTCTGGAGAGCTGGCTACCCTATTACAACCAACCTTGATATTCAGCAGTAGATATCCAAAGTAATTCCACTAAGAAGATTTTTTTTCGAATAACTTTTTTTTTGTATTTTTAATATTTCTTTTATTAAAAAATTAATATTTTGAAAATGGCTGTGATTTTTTTTTTAATTTTGCTTGTTTGTTTTGCTTTGTTGAATTACTTTTTTTTTTATTTGACAAAAAAAAGTTTAAAAAAACCGTTTTAATCAAAAACCGTTCCTACGATTTTGAAAAAAAAAAATTA
Source organism: Platycheirus rosarum (assembly GCA_963971375.1). Classification (NCBI taxonomy): domain Eukaryota; kingdom Metazoa; phylum Arthropoda; class Insecta; order Diptera; family Syrphidae; genus Platycheirus; species Platycheirus rosarum. The sequence continues at coordinate 115,854,611 of OZ020509.1, read as the reverse complement.
CACTTTCACATATTCTAAAGAAATAAAATGGCGTTTAAATTATCCACTAAAAACTATCTTAAGTAATTTTTTCGAACAATCAAAAGTCACAATCGAAAAAAAAATTTTGAAGTTCCCATATTTGTTTTTCAATTTTTATTCGAAGCTATAAACGCATATAAGAGCAATTGCTTGTGATCCAATCGTGCATGAATTATTGGCAATAAATGCATGTATTAAAAATAATGTTGTATAAAAAAATGCATGTATAAGAACAGAAAAATTGGAGCCCCTAATTTTTTTTTGATACGTGGCCCCCGAAGGGCTTGATACGCCACTGGTATCTGAAATGGACATCATTTTACTTATGGATATTAAATACTCTACGAATGAATAGGAATGTATTTTATTTTTAGAACGTTTTGAATACAAATCCTTTCCAAATTGAACATTTTAAACCTATGTTATTTTTCATTATAGGAAATAAAATATATGTCCTTTTTAAGGATTAAAATAGATAATAGGCTTATAGAAAAAAAAGGATCTCAGAAGTAATGAAAATAAGGTTTGTTTTTAGATAAATTGAAACGTATTTATAATACTTTAGAGATTAAAAGCCATTTTATTAAACCCTAGGGAGAGAGTTTCTATGTAAGTATATCTACAGCGTTGAACCGAAATTTAAAAGCTTTAAATCGGAAGGACACATCAAATGGATTTTAAAACAAAAAAAAAAACAATATTTTAGGCTTATAAGGTTTGGTAAGTCTGCTTTTTTATATATATTATAAATTAATCTATAATACATATAAAAAAGCAGACTTACCGAACCTGTGAATTCACTGAATCTCAATATCAGGACCAAGGATATGTAGAACCATGTGATTCCTAAGTGCCTTTAAAAAAACAACATAAAAGTGGAATTTTCTGTTTAAAAAAATAGATACAAATATCTATATAATCATAACATATTGATGTTGATTCTTTAAGGAAAGTACGTCAAATAATTGTTTGCACACATTTTTTTCTTGGGATTATAGGGACTATAAGGCAAGTTTAGGTTTCATGAATATAAACAAATTGAGATTATAATCAAACATGACATTACGATCATAGAGAAGCCTAAAAAAGTCTGCCCGGGTGTATATCGAGCTGCAGCCTTAACAGGTTAAGCGATTGCCTTAAAATTCGGTACGTGTTTATCTCTTGGCATTCGTCAGAGGAGAAATTGAAATTTTAGTTTTGCTAAAAATAACGGTATAAAAAAACGGGTTCAACGATTTTGATGAAAATGTTTGAGAATTTTTTTGTTGGTCACATATATGGAAAAAGTCTATTAACGGGGCCTTTCTTATAACGGTTTTGTAAATTTTTGAATTTCTCGGTAACGACTCTATGGATTTCTGTCAAATTTTACATTTGAAAAGGTCTAGATAGCCAAAATAATTCTGCATATCAAAATTTCGAATAACTTTTTTTCTAATAAAAATAAATTTTTGAATTTTTTTTTTGAAAAATTTATATTTTTAAAACTAATCAAAAAAAAATATTTAAAATTTTGTAATCACATGTATTTAATAAACCCTAAGAACTGCATACCAATGTTTAAAGAGACATTTTTTTTCAAAAAAACTAAAAATAACAAACAGGATTTTATCAAAATCCGTCCTACAATTTTCCAAATACTTTTTTCATAAATTTTTTGTTATTTAAGACGTGTGATGGCGTACTACATTTTTACTAAAAACCGTTAAGTTTTGTGGTTTTGATAGTTTTTATAAGTATAAACTGTGTTATTTTCAACGTAAATGTTTTTTGTTTTTGTGAAAGAAAGAGCAAGTACGTGCGACCCAGTAGTGCCTATTTTTTTAATAGTCATTAGCTCCGGAACACAATTATATTTCATATACTGTAACAACATCCAGCACAAGCAAAGACTGCAAGCAATAGTTTTAGTTTTTTATTGATTTTGTCAAAACAATTACATTGCTTATAAAAAACAATTAAATAAGTGTCGATCGCAAGCTAAGATTGGATGGTCGCGTGTGGTGCTCGCATAAAAGGAAATAAATTGCATGGGTCAGTCGCACGTACTTGCTCTTAAGAGCGGTCACAACATCGAATAAAATTTGAAAAACTTTAAGGGAACTTCAAAGTTTTTATTCAATTTTTGTAACTTTTGATTGTTCAAAAAAAAATATGTTAAATAGTTTTCAGCAGAATAATTTAAACGCCATATTATTTCTTTTAAAAATGTTCAAAATGCTATTTTTTCAAAAACGTAGGAACTGTTTTTAAATAAAACAGTTTTATTGTGCAACTAAAAAAATTTAATTAAATCAGTATCGATCCAAAGCTCACCGGGGATGGTCGCTTTTGGCGGTGGTGCGCGCAAAAAAAATATAAAACGCAAAAAAAGCAGAAGTGTCGCTGCACAAACTTACTAGCATGTGCCGAAAAAAAATTAACGCCTGGGGTGCGCGCACAAAAAAAAAATAATAAATTCGAAAAAAATATCAAAAATTGTCTGCGCTTCATCACCTTCGCGCGTGTTAAAAAAATACCGCTCGCGACGCAAAAGCCCTCCTCTAATCGTTATCACCTTGTGCGTTACTGTCATTCACTATACACTGCAAGCACCGTAAACCGTATGCTTATCGCATGATGATTTGCAGTGCATAGCTGAATGTCATCTGATCTGTCTTATTGTGCTGTATTTTTGAATAATTTTTTTGTATGTAAACTATCTTATTGCTATTACGGAAATTAATTTGGTCTTACTCCTCGCAGTTCGACTTAAATCGGAGTTGTGTTTTGTGTTTTTATATTATTTAAATGGTTGGTAATTTTCTTGTCGTGTACTCTAACATTCTTGGCTTAAGAAAGAATTTCTTTCATGTGTACGCCTACACTGTGCAACACAGGCCAACTATTTTGGCATTACATGAAACTCAAGTTGGAGCAAATACTGATTTATCAGAATTTGCTCTACATGGATATATACATTAGTGCCAATACTTATCTCCCATCATGGTCTCGTCGTTTATGTTAGGAATGATTTTGCTTTCCAGAGTCTTCCCCAATACGGCCAATGCTCCAACACGGACTTTAATTTCTTGTGGCTTAAGTTCACAGTCCGAAAGCATATCATTCATTATTGTTTCATTTACAGGAGCCCAAATCTCGACAGTAAATCGACTTTTAACGAGTTTGATGCGCTGTCCGATTTCATTTCGAAAATTGTTTCCCATTGTCGTTATTGCGGGCGATTTCAATGTACACAATTCTAGTTGGCTCCCCTATTCTGCCTTGACAAGGTACGTCGAGATTTTTGCTGAGATACATCACCTTACCCAACTCGTCGATGAGCCTACACGAATACCATGTTCCTGACAAAGCCAGGTATGGTATACTTACTTCGCAAGTATACCATTAGTGTAACTTCTCCATTTGGAACTTCAGATCATTGTGTCATTTAAGGTAATTTCTCATCTCCCACTCATCCAGTTAAAGAAAAACTAGCCACCAGGACCGTTTGGTAAAACGAGAAAGCCAACTGGGACGGCCCGAATAATTTCTTCGGTAACTTTAACTGGTCACTATGCTTCCTCGATAGTGACATTGACGCCAGTACTGAAATGATCACAAATGCGATACTTCTAGGGATGCGTGCTTTTATTCCTAAAAGATTAAAAAGGATCAAGCCTAAAGAAAAGTCCTGGTTTAATTCTGAGTGTAAAGAAGCTATCAGGTTCAAAGAAATAAGTTTCCGATCTTACAAAGCCAACCCTACAGAGAAAAATCGGAAAAAGCACAAACAAGCAAGGAACTCATGCAACTCAGTTATTGAAAGAACCAAATTTTAGCATGACCAAAAATTACGCCAAAAAATTCTGCATTTTTGGCCATTTGTATAAAAATATTAAAAAATTCTTCAATTCCGCACTCGTACAAAAACAGAAGTTCTCAAAGATCTCGATATACACAAATTCTCCGGCGTTTGTCGTTCCACTAGTAATCCTGTTGCATATCTCATCAAACAGTGGAATAAATCTTTACATCGTTTTGGTGAAATTATGATTATTTTGCGCTTAATATTTCCATGGCATTTGATAGATGAAGGTCTCTTAACGAAAATGCGTGCTGTTGGGATCGATGATACTCTTGTTCGTTAGATTAGAAGCTATCTTCTGGACCGTTCAATACAAGTTGTATTGGACGGTTTCAAGTCTGATTCCCACAAAATAAATGCTGGTGTGCCCCAGGGCTCCGTTCTGTATCCGACTCTTTTCCTCAGTTTTATAAGTGATCTTTTGTCTGTTACCGGACGTACCGTGAGGTATGCACAGTAAACAACTGGTTTGTTATTGTCGATGAGCGTAGAAACCGAAAATGTTGAGTTTTTTAATATTTTTTTACAAATGACAAAACATTTTTACTCCCTATGCGACATTGCAGAATTTTTTGCCGTAGTTTTTGGTCATGCAAAAATTTGATTCTATTCATAACGGAGTTGCATGCGTTCCTAACTTGTTTGTGCTTTTCTTTGATTTTCCTCTGTAGGATTGGCTTTTTGGTAACGGAACTTACTTCTTTAAGCCTGATAGCATAAAGAGTTAAACCAAGCCACATTTGTGATCATTTCAGCACAGGTATCAATGTCACTATCGAGGAAGCATATATTGAAGAATATGTATGTATATGGAAACAGCGAGATTTTCCAAACGTATCCTAAAATTTGTTGGATTTTTTTCTGTCTAGGGAACATGTGATGAACAGATGACTGTGTTTCTCTTTCGATTCGAATTTTGAGAGGTAACCTATGTGGTTGGGTTTGCTCGTTCAAAAAAATATTATGTTGAATATCCAAAACTGCAAATTCGGTAAAAATGTGATTTTGCGTTTTTGTTATGAATTTGGTGCAACGCCAACTCGTTGCGAATTTATAGTCCAACGTTATTTCGTTGTGAATTTAGGGTCTAGCTCTATCTCGTTGAGACTCAATTAAGCTTATTTATGTGGATTTACATAAATCAGTTCACCATAATTCTGGAATTGTCTAAAACTATCCTTTAATAAACTGAAGTTCACGCTTTTTTAATACTAAATCTAATGAGGTGACATATATAAATATATATAAAATATCTCACAATGAATGAGTTACTATATTTTCTTATTTTATCCCAACGGATTTTAATGTAGGTATGTTTCTATCATTTGAAAACGTGGGAAATCTACCCGTAGCGAAGCAAGATTTTACACACACTACAAATACAACAACCAGCTGCCGAAAAAAGTAGATGTTGAATTTGGCTGCGGATTGCATGTTCGACACAACAAGATTTCATTCACATATATTGACATCAAATGATATAAGACTTATATCATGCTACAGATACTATATTTCCATAGAAATTGCACGCAGAGCAAAATAAAATTAGCAATTTTCAAACGCCTACTACCTTGATTGAGAAGGTTGCAAGGTTCCACTGGGACATAAGACAACAGGCGGCTGCCTATGCGTTTTTTATGGAAAGCTGCCCATAGCTTTCCCAAAAAATACGGCTAATGTAGCAGCTGTAGAACCTACAAGTCGCAGAATAAATCCTAAATCTATTCAGTTTTTTTTTAAGAACATAGGTATTTGATTTTTGAGATTATTAATTTTGGTCGTTTGAAAACGTTTTATTTCTTTAAATCTAAATTGCTAAATTGCCAAAAACCACCGCACATTAACAAGTGCTTAGAAAAAATTCCTCAGAGGCTTCAAAAGAGTTTTTAGTGAGTCTTAAAATATCCTCCTTTGAATCATATGACATTGATTGATGTATAAATCCTGATACTATTCCTTCGTGGAATATTAACAAAACACGTGAGAGGGTATTAAACGCACAATAGCCTGTGTTACAAGGACTTGTTGAAGCGTAGGAGTGTGATTTTGATGTTCTGCCTGTTATATAATGTATCTACCAAAAGTAAGAAAAATATATGTGTGTTGGTATCGATCCAATACCACATTAAGGAATAAAAACATTGGCAAGTATATTATGCCTTGGTGTTGGTTTTTAATCAAATTTTAAAAGTGACATTCCATTCAAGCTAAGACCACGACGCAACACTCACAAATGCAAAATGGCCCAAGAAAAGAAAAGAGTCCTTTTCTTATAAAATCATAAGGAATCTTTATGATATCCTTACTATGCGAGGAAGTAGATTATGAGAAGAATTCTGCAAATAAAAGTTAATTTAAATTACATGACATTCCAAATTCACGCTATAAGGAAGGGGATTACCAGACGCTTCTCGCCGGCCTTAAAAAACGTGATGGTTCCGTATACTTAATAGGTAGTTCAGGAATCAGGATGTCCCACCCTAAATTTGTGAAGTTGCTTAATGAATATTCTGAGGTTCCGGTTGATATTACAAAAATTTAACACACATTTCTGGAACGCAATAGTTGTAGGAGAGAAATTGGTCGTATTATATATATATATATGTTGGCAGTTCCTTAGTACTGATAAAATAAAATAGAACTAGTTTACATTCTGTGTGCACATCAGCCGAGAACCACAGAACGAAATTAAACAAATCTTTGTTTAATTAAAAGAATATTAACCGGAAAAACATATAGGACACATTTTTGTACACCATAAACTAATTAAAACTTGTTAGACTGGCCATAGAAAATAATAGTACTTATTTTTCAAACTGAAAGCAAAAGAATAAACTTGCAGAACTTTTGCTCGCTTTTGTTAATTAGAATAATTTAATACGAAATCTACTTGCTGTAAGATACTCTAATAATAATTTGTTATATTTATACATAGTAATAGTTCTAAAAACAATTGAAATATACTTGTCTACTACTTGTAACTTATTAATACCTTGCATAATTATTATAATCTAGTAATCCCTTTTCAATATTATTTTCTGTATTAATACTTTCACTATTATTATATTTATTCTCAATTAAATCCTCAATAAATCAACACGTTTATATAGTTTATTTCTGTGGTTCCATAGTAACTTTTCAATAGGTAATGGGCCCAGGTGTTCTTTAACACAGAAATTTCTAGACTGGTTTGAAAAATTTTCAGAACATTTGTTGTTTGTTGGAATAAAAGAAATTTGCGGATTTAAATTTGTGGCTGTTTTGAATACATTCGTTGTACAAAATGACTTCAACCGATAATTTGAGAATGGGAATTGAAAAATTGCGTGGTGGCGAAAATTTTCATACATGGAAATTTGCAATGGAAAATATCCTAGAGCTTAATGAACTTCAGGACTGTATTAAGGATCCTCTCACCGAAGAAGATGAAACAAAGCTTCGAAAGGCAAAGGAAAAAATGGTTCTGAGTATTGACGAATCGTTATACGTACATATTCAGAATGAAAAATCTGCATCTTCAATATGGAAGAAACTTGGAACGCTTTATGAAGATAATGGTCTATCAAGAAAAGTTGCTCTCTTACGAAAAATGATATCAATTCGTTTAGAAAGCTGTGACTCAATGACGGACTACGTGAATGAAATTATTGGAACATCGAATAAACTAGCGAGTATTAAATTTCCTATACCTGAAGAATGGATTGTAGCTATAATGCTAGCTGGCATAAGTGAAGATTTCAAACCGTTCATAATGGGCATTGAGAGCAGTGGAAAAGACATTACTGGAGAAAGCATTAAATCGAAATTACTGGACTTTGACTACAATAAAAGCAAGGCAGAAAGTGCTTTGTTTGGAGCCAAAAAGAAGGGAAGTAAGAATAACAACTCTAAAACTAATTACAGATGCTACGATTGCAACAAAAAGGGACATCTAGCGAAAAATTGTTACAAAAAGAAGTCAACTGAAAACAAGAAGTCGGATATAAAGAGTGCGTTGAATGTTTCGTGTGGTGTTACTAAAGAGTCGAGCATTTGGTACATCGATAGTGGAGCTTCACGACATATAACGTCCAACAAAAACTCGATGTTCAATGTTCAAAAATCATCAGTTGAAGAGATAGTCACGGCCAATAATGAAAAATTGAACGTTGCTGGGTTAGGTGATATATCTTTAGAAATGAATGGGCGCAAGTTTGACGTTAAGAACGTATTACTGGTGCCTGAGCTTTCTACCAATCTCTTGTCCGTATCGCAAATAGTTGAAAACAAAAACGAAGTGATTTTCAATCGAGATGGTTGCAGTGTCTACAACAAAGATAAGCAACTACTAGTCAACGCCTAGATGTCAGGTGGAGTATATAAGCTTCAAAACGAAACTCCATGTTGCATGTTTACAAATGAATCATCAAAGCTTATGACATGGCACCGAAGGTTAGGTCATATCAATTACGTTGACCTATGCAAGATGAAAGATGGAATAGTGGAAGGTATCACATTCAACGAAGATGCTAATTTTCTCAGGAACTGTGAAGGAAAACAAACTCGACTACCTTTCAAACATGTTGGCTCACGTGCTGAAAATTTATTGGACTTAGTACATACCAATTTGTATTGTTCAATGGAGAATAAATCAAAAGGCGGCGCTAGATATTTTCTCGCAAGACTTTTGTTTATTTCTTAAAATTTAAATCAGAAGTTTTCGAATTGTTTAAAGAATTTAATGAACTTGTGGAAAATACAGTGGGACGAAAGATCAAAACCATTCGAAGTGACAACGGAGGTGAATACATTTGTCAACATTTTGAAACGTTCTGCAAGAGATCCGGCATTAAACATCAAACAACCAATGTTTATACACCTGAACAAAATGGTTTGGCTGAAAGAAAAAATCGAACCATAGTCGAAAGAGCAAGATGTATGATATTTGATGCTAATTTGGACAAATCGTATTGGGCAGAAGCTGTGAATAACGCTGTCTATATAATCAATAGATCTTCCAGCTCCGTAATCGAAAACAAAACACCGGAAGAAATATGGACGAGCAAGAAAGTTGATCTTAATCATATGCGAATTTTTGGAACACCTTGCATGGTTCATGTACCAACGCAAAAGAAGAGGAAATGGGACTCTAAGTCAATAAAAATACTGTTTGTCGGATATAGTGAAGAGACAAAAGGATATAGGTGCTTTGATCCTAAGGGGAGGAAATTGGTTACCAGTCGTGATGTTACTTTTATGGAATGTGAAACTAAAGTAAATTGCATTTCACATGATGTTCACAATTCAGCAAAGGAAATTATAGAAAGCTCACCTAGTTTTTCTTATGAAAATGAAGTTTTATGTGTTGAAAACGAAGATATTGCTGATGCTGACAGAAATTTAAGTTTCACGGATGCAAACAATTCTTCATACATCCCAGAAGACATAACCTTAAGACCCCAACAGTTAAGGCGATCAGAAAGAAGACCAGCACCTCGTAACTTTGATGACTATGTTACTTATTCGACGTTTACTATCAATTTGGATAGTGACCCATCTACTGTTGCAGAAGCCATGGAACGCGAAGATTGTCATAAATGGGAAGCTGCCATCAAGGATGAACTTCATTCACTTGCTGAAAACCAGACATGGACCCTCGTTGATCTGCCATCTGGACGAAAGGCAATTAAGTCTAAGTGGGTTTTAAAGACCAAACAAGACAATGAAGGTAATGTTATCCGGCACAAGGCAAGATTGGTAGCAAAAGGTTGTTCACAAAAGTATGGCATCGATTATAATGAAACTTATTCACCGGTTGTTCGATATACCTCCATTCGTTTTTTGATTGCTTGGGCTGTTAAGAATAATATGAAAATAGACCAGATGGATGCTATCACTGCTTTCTGGCAAGGTGACCTTTCCGAGGAAATTTATATGGAACAGCCAGAAGAATGTAATGACAAAAGTGGTCGGGTATGCACGGTCTCAAGCAAAGTATTCGCCAATGGAATATTAAATTAGATACTGCATTAAAGAAATTTGGTCTTACTAAGTCCAAAGTCGATGCATGTGTCTATCATAGTCAAGATCAAGAACTCTTAGTCGGTGTTTATGTTGACGACTTGCTTATTTTTTGGAAGAAATCAGAAGCAAGAGATAAATTAAAGGAAGCTTTATGCGGCACCCATGAAGGACATGGGTAAGGCCAAAAGTTGCATTGGTTTCAATATTACTTATGACGATGGAGATAACCAGATTTCAATTGACCAAGAAAAGTATACCAAAGAAATACTGGCAAGATTTGGTATGGAAGACTGTAAGCCTGTTTCGACTCCAAGTGATCCAAATCAGAAATTGTCGATTCAAATGATTAATGACGATGACAAGGCAATTATTAACGTTCCATATCAAGAAGCAGTGAAGAAGTCTTCTGTATCTGGCACAAGGAACAAAACCAGACATTGCGCTTGCTGTAAATGATGTCAGTCGCTTCAATACAAATTACGGAAGTGCACATTGGACTGCTGTGAAAAGAATTTTCCGGTATCTGAAAGGTACAATCAAATATAAAATTATTTTCTCAGGCTCCAAGTCTCTAAGCGGATTTTCTGATGCTGATTGGGCGTCTGATGTTGACAAACGTCGTTCTTGTACCGGGTATGTATTCAACATGTGTGGCGGTGCAATATCGTGGAGCAGCAAACGCCAACCAACAGTTGCTTTGTCTAGTACCGATTCTGAATACATGGCCTTATCTTCAGCTGTGCAAGAAGCTATATGGTTAAGACTCTTTATGGAAGAAATTGATCGGACAACCCACTCAATAACAATTTCATGCGACAACCAAAGTGCTATCAAGTTGGCGGAAACTGTCTCTTATAAACCAAGATCTAAGCACATCGATGTACGCCATCACTTCATTCGGGATCGAATAAATGATGGAACAATAATTATGCGTTACATACCTACAGAAAATATGGTAGCGGACAACTTAACAAAATCTGTACCAGGGAACAAACATTTATTTTATTCTAAAGGGATGGGTATTTGTATTAAAAATTAATTTAGATTATTTTGATAAGTGGGGGTATTGAAATATACTTGTCTACTACTTGTAACTTATTAATACCTTGCATAATTATTATAATCTAGTAATCCCTTTTCAATATTATTTTCTGTATTAATATTTTCACTATTATTATATTTATTCCCAATTAAATCCTCAATAAATCAACACGTTTATATAGTTTATTTCTGTGTTTCCATAGTAACTTTTCAATAAAAACATCATTTTACAAATTATTCCCTTCAATTACTTGGATATACCACAGCTCTGCGGATTACAATTTCTCAGCTTTGACAGAAAAAACAAAAACTGAAAAATTTATAAAAACAAATTCGTTTTTCACAGTCCAGTTCTTATTGCTTAGACCTTTTTGATTAGATTAGTGAGGGAGAACTAGTTTCTCTACAATTTAAAATCAAGAACATATACAAATGTTTTCAAAAGAAACCAGACAATGGGCCTGTTTTGTTAGATAGATGGGAGTCCTTTAACCATTTGGAATTGTTGGTACTATCTTTAATACCATCTTTGACAACACGAATCAATATACAAAAAGTGTAATTGTTTCATACAAAAATGAACTACAAAAATGCTTTTTACATTTGATTCAACAGGGAATTTTTCAAAGGAAAACTCCCCACCCATAGCTGAGCTCCATAATGAATGTTGAACAGCAACGAGTCCTGATGGAACGTTTGATTTTGATGCACTGGCGCCACTTCCAAAAAAAAATTGAATGAAAAAAACCGAAGCGCTTAAATTTTTTCTTTGTAGGTTGAACAATGCTGTGGCAACACATCTCTATACAACTGATCCCTGATATCGAAGAAGAGTTTATGTTAAACATGCCAAAAAGATGAAACCCTTGTTTGACCCATGATTCCAATTGACACAAAATGTAATGTTTTTTATTTCAGTGGCAATTTCTTAGGTTGAGTGCGATGTAAAAACCGGCAGGTTCAACATACCAGTGTGTTTGAAAGCTCTTCAACATGATGCTCCTGTTTCCACTTGAAATGTCATTGGATTACCATTCGCGATTAGTTCAATGATAATTCTTCATGGCCTCGTGCGATTGAAGTAAATAAATAAATAAATTTATTGGCGCGACAGCCAATAGCCTATTCACACCAAACCATAAACGACATTTTACTCGTTTTCCTCAAAACGAATAACAAAAACGACTCGTTTTCCTATAGGTACGTTTTGCAAAACGACTCGTTTTCGATAAAACGACTTGAAAACGAGTTGCAATAAAAATATGAATTAGTCAAACAGATCCTGATGTCAAGAGATATTGGTATGATTGTGAATAGGTCTTGAAAAAAGAACAGCTAATTGCTTGCTGTCAAAAAATATGTAAGTAATTTAAAAAAAAATTCTTAGCAGTAAGTAACTTTTTTGCAAATGCTTAGTTTTACATTTTATTACTTTTTATTAACAGAAAATTGAAGAGAATAGGCCTTGATGAAGCTCGAACGAGGACTTCTGACCTCTCAGGAAGTTGGTAGCATGGCCATAATTATTTGGTGAATGCGGTGGCGTTTCTGGGAGATTTTGTGATGTGTGAATAGTGTTTAATAAAAAAAAATATTTAGTTTTTAAATCAATACGTGTTTGAATGATATATTTCTTTTTTCTAAAGTGTGTGCAAACGGAGCAAACAATCGGCAAAAAATTAAAGTTGGGTTATGTGTGTTTTTGTTTGGCTATTGCCATAACAATTGAAATGTCAAACAAAAACGAGTAAATATTCGGTGTTAACGCTCTGCTCGTTTTAGTAAACGAATAGCGAAAACGAACTTACTGTGAATAGGCTATAAGAGCCAAGGCCTAGTGATTTATACTCTCAACCACACCACTGCCCTGTGTGTGTTGTTTATCTGCAAGAATGGAAGTGACCTACAGTTTACCGCTGAGTCCGATCGGCTACAATGAGATGCACTTTTTCGAGACAAATTTTACTCTTGGAAGTTTTGTCAGTTCCTCGCACGAAGCAATATCCCGGAAAAGAAGGTGGCTATGAGCGGGATTCGAACCCAGGCTCTCCGCTTAGCAATCCTACACACTGACCACTTAGCCAAGGGGCATTGCCGTGCGATTGCAGTACCGCGGAAAAACTGCATTTTGTAGTAACTCAGCAAAATGTGGTTTTCTGCGGATTTATCAGAAACCCTATTATGCGTTTGAGATGATATGAGATAAGAGATTTTACGATACCGCTGACTTCTACGATTTCGGTTTTTTCTGCTGGCGTTATTATTTACTCCATTATTTAAATATTGTTATGGAAATAATGCAAACTCGAACATTGACGCCGATGTAATACAGAAAAATACATAAAAAGAATCAGTGAAAGTCTATCACTACGTTCCAAAAAACATCCTGCTTTAAGTAAGTTTTTACCATAAGTTTCCCTTAGCTTTACTGGAACTTTAGTTAAATATTGTGAATTAAATTGTAAATATAAAATTCTTTAAGCTACTACTACTAATTTATTACTACAGGTTCTTTGTTGTAAAAAAAAAAAACATTTCAGCCAAGTTTTCGATTTGATTTTGAAAATAAATTTTGTTTCACTTTTCTTTTCTAAGCATCAGGCGGTGTTTGCTTAAAAGCTTTCGATGGTGCTTAGCCTTATAGTATTAATGTAAGTGCTTATCAAATCCTATGGATTCGAAATCTCCTCTTTATGCCGAAGGGGAATCGGTAACTACTTAAATTGCAATCAAATTGAAAACCTTTTAGGAAGAATTTTGGTCTATGTCATCGTACTTATAGCATTGGTGTAGGTTGGCATACAAGTTAAACAAAATTTTTAGGAATTTTTAATTTTATGTTAAAACAGTATTCAATATGAAATTCATATTAAACTTAATTCAGCAAATTTAAGATAATTGCGTCAAAAGGAAATGTTCCTCTTTGAAACACATGTATATCATGGGGGTTAATTCGAATTTACTTCGTAATTGGAAATTATTTTCAATTACGATGAAAAATAGAAATTCAAATGTTGAAGAAAAATAAAATGTAATATGGTGGGCTGAAAACGGTACCTCCCATAGGGCCGGTTTTTTTTCTTCGACTTTCTCGAAAACTGGAGATCCGATTACAATCAAAATTGATATTCAAGAAGATGTAGGTAGCCTGAGTAATTTTGCATTAATATTTTTTTCGAAAACTTTATTTTTGTATTTTTAATAATTTTTTTAAATTTTTTTTTTGAAAAATCAATATTTTGAAAACGGGTAAGTGAATTAATATTTAATATTCAGTTCGTTCAATGAGAAAAATTAAACTTAAAGGCTTTATTTAAACATCCCTGCAAAAATAAAATAAAAAAAGTATTAAATTGCGATTGAAAAAACCTTTTGACTTTGCCAATTATGTAATTAAATTTATTTAAAAGCTTTAATCAATTTGTAAAATGTAATTATTATTATTCGGATGCATTTCGACTTTAAGTGTACGTTATACTAAGCTCAATTTCAAAAAAGAGAACAAGAACAATAGCAAAAACGTCATCTTCTCAGGTTTATTTTTTTTTTATAATCGGCGCGCACCCAAGTGGTTGTTACTACCCTTATCATGTGTTAACACAGTGCGAGCGTTTAGAAAAATTGCGCAAATCGTAATGGAAGAGAAAAGAAAATATCGAGATGGGTAACGCATTCCACATTCGTGTAGTGCGGCTAAAGAATGAGTCTATATATTTACCAGTGCGTCCGAAATTAGGATCAAGGCTCAAGGGTAAATCTATGAGCATTCCTAGCGGTACGAATATTACGGGGAAAACTTTTAAGGGGGGATGCAACTGGAGCATTGTTTATAAACAAAGCGATAGAATAAGGAGAGACAGGAAACATTCCGACGAGGTTCTAGTAAATCAAATGTTTCTGTTATATCCCTATACCCTATCATTTTCAATGTATTTTTCTGGATTCTATCCAGAAAATGCAAGTGAGTAACAGAGGCATGTATTAGTTAAGTTAAGACATAAAGCTACAAACACACTATTATTTTTAGGAATAAAATTATCTCTGATGTCAAAAAAAGTGTACTGTTTGGAGGAGCGTGCGTAGTTTGTGCTTTTGAAAAAAAAAATGTAGTAGAAACACTTCTATTGTACTAGGGGGGCAACTCTTAAGCATCCTGATCAACAACCTTTTTTTGCGTGGTTCATTTATAGCTATATATTCCTCCCTTTCGACCATAACCTGTCGGCATCATCGAACGAAACAAGGAAGCTAGTAACCAGGGTTCGGACCTCAGAAGTAAAATTTCGGAGCAAAATTGTAAGAAAGTGAAGAAATTGCGAAGTAGAATTGAACTGGAAAGAAAAACTCAAATTATTAAAAACTGTATCTTTAACAAAAATTTATATTAGCAAAAAAAAACGAAAAAAAATTAAATAATTTAGTTCTTACTTTAATATCTTATAAAACAAGAAATTTGTGAATGAAAATGAAAATTGAGTCAAGGGAGAGAATGAAAATTGAGTTCATTAATGCTCTCTTGTATTGACCACCAGGGGCAGACAACATTGATTATTCCGAGATCCGAGCTGGTAACTCCAACAAAATGGCATTATGCTTCCTTCAACAGCGACATACTAGCAGTCCACTCCCCAACGCCATATAATAAAAACCCAGTCCAATAGCATGCTATACCTAACCAAGCTTGGCGCTTCATACACACAATTCCTTATTGTGAATTAAGTGGGCTCTACTCTACGTATCAGCTAATTGATATCCTGCAAGATATGAAACTGACATAACATCATTTCAAGGAAAACATGTAGGGAGGACCCTGAATGCCTGCCCAAAGTAAGACGTTAAAATCATCCTTGGCCAAATAAGTTGGGAAGGGAGCCAGTATTCAGTCAGAACATAGGATCCCATAGTTTGCATGAGAACACTACTTACTAATGGCAATGGACTACGAGTCATAGAAATGGCAGCATCAACGAAAATGGTCTTGACGAGTACCAATCTCCCCGTAAAAACATATACAAATCCACCTGGGTTCAACCTGATGGTGTCACTCGTAACCAAATTGAACACTTCTTCTTGATAAATCTATGCCACTACCAGTAACGATACGAAGGTATGGAGGTGCCAAAAATGTTGTTAGTATGGTGTTCCAAATGCAAATTTCTCTACTAAGAAGTTTTTTATCCGCCGCTCAGGAAAAAATCAACACGGTTGCCCTACGCGATGAAAACAAAACCAATACATACAGTCCCGCACTTAGTCTCGCCCTCGGAGAGCTCGTTGAGCGAAGAGTAAGTCCCGGGGACAGAGTGCCGGGCGTAGAGGAAAAATGGTCACGCCTGAAGAACAAAGTCATTAAACCTGCTGATACCATCTTAAGCAGTAGTGGAAGAGATCACAGCGACTGGTTTGATAATGAATGCAAACCAGCGTCTCATAGAACGCGGGAAAGCAAAGATGAATAAAAAGAGCTCAGAAGATTAGAGAAAAGACTTCACAGACAAGAAGAGGCAGTCTGTAAGTTGGAAAGCCATAGAGAGCGAAATCCGCACCAGGCGCGAAAGTTCTACCAGTCCGTCAGAAACATGTAGCAACTCGCAATATCCACCACTGTAAGGAAGGAGAGGAAAATTTTATCACCGATCCTAAAGGCATTCTGGAGCGGTGGAAAGTGTAATTTAATGAATTGTTGAACGGTCAGCTCACAGAAGAAATGTAGACTTCAACATTTCAAGAGAAAGACATCATGCTGCAGCCACCGATCATTGAAAATATACAAAAGGCGATTAATCGGCCTCAAAATAACAAGGCCTCGGGAGCCAATGGCTGATCAAACATGGAGGGCCAATACTACATCAACCAATTCATGCCATAATAGTACACAGGAACACGAACAAATGCCAGAAGACTATGGCATACATATATAGTATATCCTCTTTATGTGGTTTCATTCCATGCAAATCAAGAATTGATCAGGTATTTACCCTTAGGCAGGGATGGAAAAAGGTCTGGAACTTAATATTCCAACATACCATATTTTTATAGACTTTAAAGCCTACGATAGCATAGCCAGGGTAGAACATTAGAGGGCATGAGAGCATTCGGCATTAACATGAAAATGTTGGCTCACCACCAGGTGAAGGTGTTGCCACAGATCATTTAGTTAGAAAACGATATATAAATAAACCACGCAGGCGGAACGCAACTGAGTCATACTTTTTCATGCGTGCAGCCGGCGTTCCTCGATTTATAAGACGTTATCACGTCAAAATAAAGCTCCGTAGACTCCGGTGGGCTTAATACCTGGCTCGCATGAGCTAAGAGGAACTAGCTCAGAATGTCTTGCAGTTCTTGTTATAGTAGAAGACCACATGGCAGACCTTATATGTGTTGGGAGGATAGCGTAGAACAGGACGCTCGAAAATTTAGGTAGCGGAATTGGATCTTCTAAATATAAATCTGATAGATTTATGAACCTTTACTGATAAAATCGAACATTTCTATTCACCTAGCTGCTTGTTGATTAAGCCTTAAACACACATTAAAATATAGCACAATCTTCGGAAATGTAAATTAACAGACAAAATTGTGCCTAGTAACTAATTCCGGGTTTGAAAACTTTTGTTTTAGGGTTTTATTTCTATTGTGCTTTAAATACTTACATATATATGTATGCTTTAAAGTGATTGAAGTAGTTCAATATTTTTCTAATAATGCTCTCAAACACAAACTCATATTCTTATTGTTCAAATCTAAGGCAACCCTTATTTCAAATTAAATGTAAACATAACTTTAAGAGAATCCACTTTCACTTCCTTCGTGCCTGTTGGCTGTTGATTTAATACGGGCATGAGAAAGAAGTCAGAAAAATATAGCACGTGTCTACCGCCCGCCAGTACGCCAGTAACATGCAGCAAAACAGTCAAAACATAAACACAATTATCCTGCCTACTCCAAAAGGGAGCTTTTTCGAACATTCATTATACAAATTAGAGCTTTTGAATGCGAAATGCAAAAACCGTACTCAATTCCCAGTATTTCTTCCCCTTAGTTCTTAAAGATATATGAAACTCTCTCCCATGAATGCATCTTACATTTTCGATTTTACATGAGTTGATACCAAATAACAGGATTATTCAGGAACAGCAAAACAGTTTCCCGCAAACTTTCGTCCTGTTCGGATGCCCTGAAACCATTTCCCAATAAAATAATCATAAAATAAAAAAAATCATTATGCTGTTAATAAATTGAAAAAAAAACAACATATTTTCGAGTGCACCTTTCCGATTTCGTTTTCACTATGTTAACTCAAGTCCCGTTATTCCAAGCTCTGTTCGTTTGTTTATTTTGCATCCTTATGCCAAATGCCGTATCCGAATATTCCATTTCTAACGAACAAAGTGGAAAAGTGACCAGTACCAACAAGACAACGGAAGTTAGTTGTGGTGAGAGTGATAAAATGGTCGACATGTGTTTTAAGGATTTACCACCACATCTTATGGAATTCCTGACAACAACGAAAATTGCACTCAACAGAGTAGATATTATCTCAAAGTGCACGTAAGAACTGATTTTGTATTATTTGAAATTATCTTTGGTGGTTTTGTGTTGTCAATTGTGACAAAGAATGGGATTTTATTAGAATAGTAACGAATTGAGATTTCCGTTTCCGGTTGATTTTGTAGTGATTGTTGGCGTTTTTTGTGGCGAAATATAGTACAACAGTGTTTTAAAGATTTTGTGTGTTTTGAAATGAACACTTCATTGCTGTGGAGAAGTGCTCCGTAGCGATTTTGGATTTCTATGCCAATAGGTCTGGTTTTAACTGTCGCATATTTTTGTGTAACCTACCTGCCAGGATAAGCATTGTTTTGAAATTTAATTTCACTACTTGGCGGTAAGTCGTAGGTCTTCTTCATGGACCTAATAGATATGGACTGCCAGGAGCCAGTTTCACGTTGGTTTCTAACAGCGCTTGAATCAAACTGGTAGTCAAATATAGAAACAAAATTTCAATGAAGAATCGTACATTGGTAGGAGCTAGAAGTTCAACTAAACGTACTTAACCAGAAAAGTATATATCAATAAATTGCACGACTGTATCGCACGTACTTGCGAATAAAATTTTAAAAATATTAAAGGAACTTCAAAGTTTTTATTCGATTTTTCTGATTTTGATTGATTGAAAAAAGTACGTAAAATCGTTTTCAGCGGGAAAATTTAAACGCCATTTTATTTCCTTAGAAAATGTGAAAAAGTGAGATTTTTTTTTTTAATCGTAGGAACGGTTTTTATATAACAACTTTTTTTAAAAATTAAAAACAAAATATTCAAGAATGCAAAATTAAAAAAAAAAATCACCCACAATCAAAAACAAAATTAAACAACAAAAAAATTAATTAGTTTTCAAAATATTAATTTTTGAAAAAAAAAATTAAGAAAATTATTAAAAAAACAAAAAAGAAAGTTTTCGAAAATATTTTAAAACAAAATTACTGAGGCTACCAACGTCTTTTGATTGAAATCAGATGACCAGTTTTCGAGAAAGTCGAAGAAAAAAAACGGTTCTATGGAAGGTACTGTTTTTAGCTCAACATAACCTTCACTTACAATAGTACACTGATTTTTTTCATAAAAAATTCTTGGAGCCGTTTCAGAAAAAAAACTTTTACTTACCGGTTATATGACAGGTACCGTTAATATTTGAGCTAAAAAGAAAATTCATAAAAGTCCTCTGTAGAATGTCAAAATAACCTAAAACCGTATGTTCCAAATTTGAAGACGATTGGCCAAACCGTTTAAGCTGTAGTTTAATATACACCCGTACAGGCGGAAAGACAGACAGGCAGGCAAAATTTTGCCAGTAACTCAAATATGTTTCTCTATCATCGTAATGTCATGTCTGATTGTTAGATTTTTTTTAAAGAATGCATAACTCGCCTTAGTCCCGATTTTAAGGCAAGTAAAAAATATAAAATAATAAATAAAAACATAAAATATAAATAAATAAATAAACTAAGGTTTGCTTGTGCCGAATTGTTTAATACTTTTTATTACAAAACTTGATAATTCTGCTCATAGTTATTATACAATTTAAAAAAGTTTGAAAAATAAATAAATTCACAGCTATACCTCCTTGCTCATCTTCTAGTGACGCTTATTGAAAATGAAGTCTTTTGTAACTACATATTTCACACCTTGAAAGTCAGCTGCGGTTCCGTGGGTGGGCAGATATTTGTTGTTGATGTTGACGTATTTCTATACTTAAACAAAAAATTGTTTATTTTGTAATCAATTGGCATTGTACGTAATTTTTCATCTTTTAAGTATTTTTTAAACTGTACGTAACTGTTTGTTCTGCCCTTTCTGCAATACCACTTTACTGTGGATTATACGGAGGAGTTTGAAGTAATTTTATATAATTCGCAATGCAAAAGTTATTAAGCTCTTGTAATCAAAATGGAGGATCATTATCGGACACGATTTCTTTTGGCAATCCAAAAATTGGAAAAAAAAATATTTCTCAACACCTTCACAACATCACTGGCACTAATCTTATTCATTTTAACTACCTCTAACCATTTCGAGTATATTATAACTATGAAAGTCATTCCTGCAAAGTGAAAGAAATCCATATGGATTCTTTCGAAAGCGTATGAGGTTTTTGGCCAAGGATTTTTTGGATCATGTTAAGATATTGTTTTGTTTCAACCACATTTTGCTATTCTGAAAAGCATTTTCACATTTCTGTGACCATATGAAGTCCTATTCGATTTTAGCAAATCATAAAGAGGTGAGAGCTTTGATGAAATATTAGGAATACATTTTCCATAGAAATTAAGAAGACCTAAATAAGCATTCATAATATCACCAATTTTCTCTTTCTTTAAACTAACACCATCTTAAGAAATTGTGAACCCAAGATATTCTATTGAGGGCTGACAAAGAGTACATTTATCCAATCGAACTTTAACTCCAATTTCTTCAAATCGCTCCCGTACTTTAAAAAGATTCTTCTTGCATTCCAATTCGTCAACACCACCAACAATTATATCATTCCTTGTAACTTGTAAGACTTTATCTGTTATCAACTGGAATTCTGAAAAGGCTATTTTAATTCCATAAGGAACGCGAGTGTACCTTAACAAACCTCTTTGTGTGTTATTTGTGATGTAGTTACTTGCGACAGGGTTCAGCTACTTCTATTTGCTGAATAGCACCAGCCAAATCTAGTACACAAAACACGGTACAACCAGATAATTCTGACAAGATGTCGTCAACTTTAGAAAGAGGGTAGTGTAAAGTTTCCACCATCGATCGGAATAATGGTCGCCTTGCAATACATGCATAACCTAACCGACCCGTCCTTTTTCTCGACATCAACTACAGGTGAAGCCCATTTACTGTATCTAACCGGTTTTAATATTTTTTTTCACTAATCAACCGATCTAACTCTTTTTACACTTTATCCTTCTAACCGTAGGGCACCGTATAAGGTTTGTGGAATATTGGAGTAGCATCTGGTTTCATGACGATCTGTGCCTCGTGTTCTTATATAATATTTTGAAAGTCATTAGAAAACACCATAAGAAATTTCTTTAAACACGCAGACTTTTTATCCTGCACAGTAATCAACTTTTTCAATGTAACATGGAACTAGCAATGGAACGAGATCTTCCCGTTTGAAGAAATGCAGCTATCAATGAACTCACAACAGGCCATTCACGCATTCCCTTGACTTCTCTCAATGTCATCTCCATAAGTAAAGCGGTTTCACAAATTTTTGCAAATGTTTGTGTAATCGGTTCCTCTAGAAGTTTCCGTTGGATTCGTTCATCCCGTTGTGACAAGATGAATTTATCACATAGAGCTTGCTCTAAGAATGAACCATATTCACAGTTTTCTGCCAACGTTTTTAATTCAATTATGAAATCTGACAAAGACTCGCCAACTTCAAGTTATCTTGATAGAAATTTAGGACGCGGGTATTCTTCTTGGGTTTAAAGTGCAGCTTAATAGCTGCAGTGATATCACCATATGAACAGTCTTTTGGTACTTTGGGTGATACCAGTAACCGTAAGATTTTGTATACTTCTCCTCCAATACAGCTTATGAACAATGGAGCCTTTTTTGATTCATCGATGTTGTTAAAAACGAATAACTGTTCCATCCTTTGGCAAGAGTACGATAACTTAGGCGCCAAGAAATAATAACGGTTTTTTGTAGAACAGTTCAACAAGAATTTTTTTTCTACGGGAGGGGGGGTCTATCTCCCCCCGTTTGGGCGGTAGGGGCATTTTCATAAAAAAAGTACTTAAAGAATAAAAAAATTATACAAAAATAACGGTAATACTTACAGGTAAGTTTTATACTTTTTTTAAAAGCCAATACTCCGTTCTTTTTGCTAATTTTTAAATCAAGTGAAATCTATGCACAATTTTTGAAAAAACAAATTTTAAACTCAAAATTTGGGAAAAAAAACACAAAAAAAAAGTTTAAAGTGAAATTTTTCAAAACTGTAAAATTATATATTATTTTTTTTTTTCTAAAATTCGTTGCTCTTATTACTTCTTAATCAATACCTAAAAACTAGATGATTTCATGTCTTCTAGTTTTTGAGAAAATTAAAAATTACTAAAACTATTTTTTTATGTTTGTTTTATTTTATTTATTTATGGGATTATTAAATTAAATATTTCAAGAGAACGTACAAAACCCGCCTACAATGTTTTTTTATGTGAACTACTTGCTCATTTAAAAAAAAAAATTAAAAAGCATGCTTAGAATCTGAAATAACAGGCTATACCACATTACCCCAAATTACTCTACTTTCGGAATAAAGTCGTTGAGTATTATAAAAAGAGAATCGGAGTAAAAGTAAATAAAAGGCACGACTGGGTCGCACGTACTTGCTCCCGTGTGCTAATCCTTTTTAGGTATAGGCGTCTTTTTGACAAAGGTTTAATTTTAATGTTTTTTTGACGTGCAACTTCTTTAGAATCGTTGTGGTTAGAAGCTCGAACGAACATGCGTCACGATAAAGGGATAAACACATAAATATATAGGATTGTTAAGTTTTGCAGTTTTTTAGTGTATTATCTTTCCACTTGTTGTTTACTGTTTATAATATAATTTGCTAATAGAAAGATATAAAGGACTTTTTTCAGTTTAATTTTCATTTTGGTATAGAAAAATTTGAACAACTGAAATCAAAAAAACACTATTCATAACGTTTTTTTGAAAAAAATGTTGTAAGCCATCTTATTTCTTTTGCTGTTTTCTATTTTATGAATTTTTCATTTAAAATCGTTCGACCAGTTTTTTCAAAAAAATGTTTTTTTTTGAAAAACTTCTCGAAAACATATTTTAAATTTTTTTTGAGTATGTCAATTCAAAGAAATCTAAAGCTTATACTGGGAGAAAAATTTAAAAAAAAATCTATAAAACCGTTTTCAAAATATTCAAAAAACTAAATATTTTTTAAAAAAAATTATTAAAACTTAAAAAAAAATGTTTTTGAAAATTTAAAAAAAGCAATATTATTTAAATCATAAAGTTCTACATATTTTGAAAATTTCATCAAAATCCGTTGATTAATTAACGAGAAAGTCTGATTTTAAAAAACCGGTCATATGGGAGGTACCGTTATAAAACCTTTTCTGAAAAATCCATTAAAATTAGAAAATAGATTTTACATAGAAAACATCATTCTGAAAGTTTTATCAAAATCGTAGGAGCCGTTTTCGAGAAAAATAATTTGTTCATTAAAAGTTATATGGCAGGTACCGTTAGTTTTGGAGCTAGAATGCCAATTCTAAAAACTGTCGGGTAGAGCACTCTAAAAATACTATATACCAAGTTTGAATCAAATCGGCCCAACCGTTTGGGCTGTAGATATCGATACGGACAGACAGACAGACAGACAGACGGACGGAATTTCCGGACCCACTTTTTTTGACTTCTCTATCATCGTAATATCATGTTTGATTGTTAGAATTTTTTTTATTTTTTTTACGAATGCATAACTTGCCTTATAGTCCCTATAAATCGCAAGTAAAAAAAACGTTTTAGAAGATAATGTTTATCCCAACAAAACGGAGATAAATCGTAACCAAACTCTATCAAGCGTTTTGAGGGCATTAATCTTCGTTCTCACGGCAAAGTAGTTAGCATAGTTAGTTAGCTTATGTTCGGTGGTAAATCATAGGTCTCTTCCATGTTTGCAGACTTGCCACACACAGGAATGGTTAAGAGCAGCGCTACCACTTCCGAAAAAAAAGTCGAAGTAGAACTGAAAAAATCGAAGCAGATTTAAAAATTAACCTTTTTTATATATATAAATCCTTTCTTCAGACTTTATATTTATTTATATTATGCATGTTAACTTCAATATATTGTTTCATAACAGCAACAACAAACTATTTTCAAGTGTTTCTTAAATACATATATGGTTTTGGCACAATTTTTAGTTTTAACTAAAAAACTTGAAAAAAATCTTATTTTTGTAGGTAAAGAAAATTTAATTTTTTTATAATTAAATACAATTTAATTAAACAAAAAAAGTAAGAACAAAAAAACATTAAAATAAAATAAGTTAAAAAAAAAATATTTTATTCATGTGTAGGCACTATAGTAATTATGCTTTGCTATAAAAAGGAGCATTAAAATATTATTTCATGATTTCGCAAAAATAAGAACACGATATTACTTAAAATTGGCATTGGTATTAGTTTTTCATTAAGTTATTTTGATTTTTTGAAAATAAGTTAACATTCTTTCGGTGCGACAAATATTTCGTTTTTTGAAGACCATAATGCTTTTACACAGTTTAGTTTCGCTTTTGATACAACTGAAATCGGAAAGTTCTTCAAACATTTGTTGTTTCGATGGTACTTTTTACTTGCGATTATAAGAACTATAAGGCAAGTTATGCAATCGTAAAAAAAATTCTAACAATCCAACATGACATTACGATCATGGAGAAACCTTAAAAAGTGATCGACGAAAAATGTCTGTCTGTCAGTCAGTCTGTCTGTATGTATTTATAATGAGCTGCAGCCTAAACGCCTTAAGCGATTATCTTCAAATTTGGTATATGTTATTCGTTTAGCGTTACTCAGAGGGGAAATAGAAATTTTATTTTCAGGGCTGAAAATAACGGTACCTGCTATATAACCGTTAGGGAAAATCTTATTTTTCTCGAAAACGGCTCCAATGATTTTGATGAAAATTTTTCAGAAATTTTTTGTTGCTACTAGCTGTAGCTATTAGTTAATTAAATAGAACCAAATTTACGGGAAAAGTCTATTAATGGTACCTTTCATATAACCTTTTTTTTTAATTTTTGGCTTTCTCGGTAACGGCTTTTTAAAATTTTATATTTGAGAAGATCTAGGGAGCCAAATTTATTCTGCATATCAAAATTTGGAATAACTTTTTTTCTAATTAAAATTAATTTTTGAAATTTAATCACATGAATATTAATAAAATCTAAAAAAACTGCATACCAAAATTTCAAAAAAAAATTGTTTCTTTTTTTTTCAAAAAAACTAAAAATAAAAACAGGATTTTATTAAAATCCTTTCTACAATTTTCAAAATATTTGTTTTTTTATAAAATCTTTTTATACAAGACGTGTGATGGCGTACTCCATTTTTACTAAAAACCGTTTTCAAACTTTTTATAAGTTATTTTTCTACGTTAATATTACTTATTTTTTAAATTTTATTCGACGATGTGACCGCACATGAGTACATTGTCAGAGATGAAATACTTTTTTGTATGTTAATTTGCAAACACCTATGCTGATTTTGTTGTTTTTTTTATTAGTTTTAAACGATATATACCTAGTCTAGTTATAAATACTGATACAAGAAAAAATTAATATAAAATGAAAATGCGCTAATATTTGTAAAAGAAATTAAATAGTATTTATTTGGAAGATCAATGGCTATATTTTATAAAAGACATTATTCAAAATAGCCACCATTAGATTTAATGCAGGTCCTGAGACAGCCTGGCAAATCATCAATCGCAGCACGGGCACGCACCTCATTGATCGGAAAATTGTTCACTGCACTTGGGTGTCGGGTAAGGCAGGCTATTCCCTCTAAAACGGACCACAGCTTGTAATTCAACGGATTGAGGCCTGGGCTCCCGCCTGGCAAATCATCCGGTGATATGAAGTCCGGAACATTGTTTTTTAGCCACTCTTGAGTGGTTTTTGCTTGTGAGCTGGAGCGGAATCTTGCTGGAATGTCCACTGCTTGTCGGCAAACATTGTTCTGTTGAGAGGCTGTACGAGGCCTTCTAAAACAGTCGTTTGATACACTATCGCTGATGTTTTGACTCCTTTCTCACTAAAATGAAGGTCGATAACACCATCATAACATCACTCCCCACCATACCATGACATTTGCAGGATGGTGGCCTTTCTCAACTCTTCGAATGAGTTCGGACGCTTCTCGGGATGTACGAGCACAAACTCGATCGATCGTGAGCATTTTTTGCGTACCGGCGAAGCAGAGCTTTTGATTTTTGTCTGCGCTTCAGCTTCAATGTGAATGTGAGCAGATGTCCAGTATGTCTTTTGTATGCTCTGAGTCCCAAATCTTCTTTTATGATGCGCGACATGGATTTTTGGGAAATTTTCATTTCCCGCGATAAGATTTTCTGCTTTCTCAGTGGTTTTCGTCTTATTCGAGCCCTTACAGCTTTGATAGCGGGCGGAGTCCTCACAGTGCGGGGGTCACGTACTCCATCAGTATGCTCAAACAATTTTAACGTACGATACACAAAACATCGCGTGATTCCAAACAGTCGCAAAGTCCGAAAGATATCACCTTTATCCATTTTACACTTGTGGAGGGCAATAACAACAATACGATTTTCGATGTTACCCCACTACACGATTGTAAACAACTAAAACCAAAATTTGTTGCTCCAATATAAAGCATAATAGCAACAGTAACATAAAGCTAGCATTAGACGGTCCTTGTAATTGGTCACTGCAGGGACACTGTGACGTCACTATGACGTAGTTTTCTGTCCTAAAAGTGTCACGTCGTGTAATAGTCATTGTTTTGCATTTCCTTGCAGTGACCAAAACAGTGACAGGCACAGTGACACGTCACTTTTATGTCCCTGCAGTAACAAATTACAAGGACCGTGTAATAGCTCTGTCACTGTTGGTGGGACACAGTGACACTTAGCCTGTCGCTGCAGAGACTCTGGTCTCGGTTGAGCATTCGGAGTTGAACACAATTTTATTCAATAGCTTTGATGGTGCTATCAGATTTCAACGCCGCGTCGAGTTCAACTCAGCGGCAATAAGCGTCGTCTAAGCGCGGCGATGAAATAAATTACAAATTATTATTTTGACGCCGCGTTAGAACAGATTATTTTTTTTAATTGTTTTGAGAATGAAAGGCTTTGTCAAACAGAGCGTGTTTCTTACGAGGCGATGAGATTATTGAACGCGACGTTGAGATTATTTTGACGTGGCGTTTTAACGCAACGTTGGAGAAATAGTCCATTTCCGATTTTTTGCCACATCTCGTCCTTCAGAACTACATATATTCTTACATGTTTTCTTATTACACATTCTATCAGTTTTTCCATGATAAGCAATATTAAATATAAAAATGACACAAAAACAAATATCAAAACAATATTTTAAATGACTTAAGGCCTCGTCAAACGGCGTTTTTTACGCCACGTTTTAATATACAGTAATACATATCCCATGTCACATATGTAGATCGCGTTTTCAACCCCGCGTCAAGTTCCACACCGCTTCAATACGTGGCGTTAAAACGCTGCGTTGTGATTGATTGAATTTTTTTTTTGACGCCGCGTTAGAAAGATTTTTTTTAAATTATTTTATGCTTGGTGAATTAAGTTATTCTGAATTTGTTGTAGACATTTTTTGACTTACTTTGTGTCATTTAATATTGTTTTAAATGAAAAAAAAACCTGATTGGCGTTTGGTGAAAAAATGAAAATCAAGATTCAAATATTAAACGCCGTGTGAAAATAGTCTCAACGCCGCGTAAAATAATCTCAACACCCCGTTAAAACGCGTTCTGTTTGACGAAGCCTTTAATTGAGGGTTATTAATATATTTATTGAAAATATCTCAATTTGTACACATAGATAATCTATATACATATATATAGATAATATATATATAAGCTCAAAAAATTAATCTTCTCTAACGTGACGTCAAAAAAAATTATTTGTTATTTATTTCAACGCCGCGTCGTGACCCAGCGTATTGACGCCGAGTTGAACTCGACGCGGCGTTGAAAACGCGCTCTTTGTGACATGGGATATGTATACGCCTTGGCTCCTCAGCTCATAATTCTCGCATTAGTTTTGCGCAGAAACCTTCATTCTCACGTTGCAACAACCAATTTTTGGACCACAATGAACGAATTCTTTGCGGCGGAGTCATCATCACACTACAGAAACTGACGTCTATACTTAACCAAAACAACCAAGTCACCGTGAGTGACGCCGTGTAATCGTCACTGCTGAAAATGATAAATGTCATAGCAGTTTAGACTCACCGCCAACGATCAGCTGTTTGAGAGTTGTCACGTCCTTGCAGTGACACCGAGATACAGGTACAACAGGGACACACTTTGACGTTCATTATATTTTGGGACAACAAGGACAGACATGGGCCATTCGTGTGATAGTCACTGTAGCTAGCTGTGACACGATGACTTTTGTCGCGGCAGTGACGGTGGTAGGACCTATTTTGTTGTGACATCACAGTGTTTCCTGCAGTGACCAATTACAAGGACCATCTAATGCTAGCTTAACGGTTGACATTAAGAGTGTGAAAGCAAATGCTGCATTCACATTTTTATTATTTGTCGTAAGAGTATAGTTTATTGTATGGGGATGCATTTTGTTGCTTCTTTTGTGTTGTTGTTATTCCTGTCGTCGGTTTAAATTCTTTTTGATTTTATTTTTTTTTATTAATTTATCATTATATTTGTATTTTATCAATTTCTGTGGGCAATCTATTTTATGTTGTTGGTTTTGTCTTTGTAATCAGTTTCTCTCATTTGAATAATTAATAAACAATGAATCATTAAATTGGAAGCTGCAATTTTTTGGTTTTGTGGGTGGTGTAAATGTGTGGATGATGATGTCGGTGGTGGTTAGCTTTCGGTATACTTTGTTTTCGAATTTGTTGTTGTTGTTCTCCTTTATGTTTAAGTCTTAAAAGTTTGTGTGTGAATTTGAATTTTTTTGGCGGTGAATTTTATTTTATCATTAATGTTGTTGAAGCATTTTAGCATGATATCGTTCCATAAAAAAATATGGATTTTAATTTTTTTTACTAATAGAACTGCTGTACTTCTTTTTTTTGGATCGCTGGCTGTTTCTTGATAGAAAACACATCTCGTTTCTCTATTTTCAATTTAAATATCCATACTTGGGAATTTTAATGATGACTATCGGTCACTATTGAAACTAAAAATAAAATCTTGTATTGCCAAAGCAAACTTAAGATCAAAATAAGTTTTGACGTCAATTTGATTCTCCAATCCATTTTGTATATAAATCCAAGTTTCTTCATTAACCTCTTCATATCTCTTGATTTGTTTTTGGTTTTCAACTTTGAAAACAACATTCACCTATTGTAATTAACCTTGCAAGTTGCAACTCATAAAGCTTCACATCATGACTACTGGCAGATGTAATAGCTGGTCAGCATTTTTGGGATCGACATACTGGGATTAATGAAGTTATCAATGGTTATTCTAAATTCTACAATTCGAAGAACCGACCATAGTAAGTGAAATTTGAATTTCTGTTATGATGTCTGTCATAGACCCAAATCTTATCTCCAGCAGTATGTTTACTGCAAGAGAGTTGGTCGAAACTAGAAACTACTATGCACAACTTCGAATATTTGCACCATTTTGAGATAATCATACATATTTTCAAAACATCCTTAAAGTTTGCTTGAATCCTGTCAAAACAATGAAAGGAAGAGCTTTAGAAAATAATCAATTAGCTGGTTGAAAAGGCGTATGGCCCAAGCTGCAATATCCGATTTTCTGGCTTGATGGCTTAAATTAGAAATTAAGTATAATGTTATTGTATTGACTTCTTACCCTAGGGATATAATCAAATAAACTTCTTGGAAAACATATGTAGCTTATAAATAAATTGAGTTTTTCTTAGAAGCCAATCCAATTATTCTGCAGTCCTGCTTATGGCTTCCATCTTCCCACAAGTTGTACAATGGAATTCAGATAAATCCTTGAATTTAAGACAAAAACAAACACTAATGAGTTGTTTTCTTGTTAGAAAGAAACAATTCATAGAATCTTCACAGATATTTATGTATAAAAGACAATAAGTCCTTAAATTAAGAGGACTCATTAAAACTCAATATTGTTTTTATCAATTAGGGGGGTATTTCTGGGGGAAAAAATCCAATCAAAACAATAATTCTCTTCTCTGAATTACTGGCTTCAAAATAAGACAAAAAATGATTATTTATTTTTTTCCAGAAAATCCTTAATTTTACTCAAAACAATAGTTTGATTACGTATTTTTCTTTATTATTTATTTATTTATATGGGGCTGCTCCTGCAACAATGTTACGAACCCTTAAAAAATATTTGTTTCGAAAAAGTTTATTTTAAACGGTCTTAATTCTTTTTTATTGAAATGTATTGATTTTTTTATCAAAAAACACTCATCACATCACACTATTCAAAAACCACATTTGCAGTCAATTTTAATTTTGCAAAATCGTATGCATACATTCTTCTTCGTTAGATATTTAAACGTCAAACCCAACGGTAAAAAAAACTCAACTCGAGATTTGAAACCCAAGATTCTATTTTTTTCACTGTTATTTTCCCAACTCACTCCTTGGTCTGGGTTATTATCCCCCTTCAAACGGCTCGATCTCTGGCCTGCCATCTTCAATTTCTCAATCCAAGAAGTCGGAGGTCTCCCGACTCCATCTCTCGATGATGAAGTCTACCTTGGTGTTCCGCCTTCTTTGAGGACGCCGTCAAAGACTGTGCGCTGGAGCTCCGATTTACGTCCACTTTACATGACCAATCAACCAGGAAGATGGCCAGACGAAAAATTACCACCATGAGAGTACTATAGAAAATGTATATATAATGACTGGATGCGGATTTTTTTTCACAAGGTTTATGTTTATGACTTGCTGTTGTATCTTCTTCGCCACTCGTTATTTATTGAATGGCCATCAATTATACGAAGTAATTTTCTCTGGAATACTCCAAAGGAGTTTTCTTCCGACTGAAAGAGGGTACATGTTTCTGTGCCATATAGCATGACCGTGTTAATGGTAAGAACTTATTATTCGTCAACCCTGGATGGCAATGAAACCTGATGTTGACTGTGTCACTCTTCTACAGATATCGTCACTTTTTACTTGCGATTATAGGGACTATAAAGCAAGTTATGCATTCGTAAAAAAAAAAAAAAAAAATTCTAACAATCAAACATGATATTACGATGATAGAGAAGTCAAAAAAAATGGGTCCGGAAATTCCGTCCGTCTGTCTGTCTGTCTGTCTGTCTGTCCGTATCGATATCTACAGCCTAAACGGGTGGGCCGATTTAATTCAAACTTGGTATATAGTATTTTTAGAGTGCTCTACCCGACGGTTTTTGGAATTGGCATTCTAGCTCCAAAACTAACGGTACCTGCCATATAACTTTTATTAAAAAACTTATTTTTCTCGAAAACGGCTCCTACGATTTTGATTAAACTTTCAGAATGATGTTTTCTGTGCAAAATCTATCTTTTAATTTTAATGGATTTTTCAGAAAAAGTTTTATAACGGTACCTCCCATATGACCGGTTTTTTAAAATCAGACTTTCTCGTTAACTAATTGACGGATTTTGATGAAATTTTCAAAATATGTAGTGTTTTATGATTTAAATAATATTGCTTATCAAAAATTTCAAAAACATTTTTTTTTAAATTTTAATAATTTTTTTAAAAAAATATTTTGTTTTTTGAATATTTTGAAAACGGATCTATAGATTTTTTTTTTAATTTTTCTCCTAGTATAAACTATAGATTTCTTAAAATTGACATACTAAAAAAAATTTTAAAATATGTTTTCGAAAAGTTTTTCAAAAAAAACATTTTTTTGAAAAAACTGGTCGAACGATTTTGAAATGAAAAATTGATAAAATAGAAAACAGTAAAAGAAATAAGATGGTTTACAACATTTTTTCCAAAAAACGTTATGAGTAGTGTTTTTTTGAATTCATAAATTTTTTCCCTAGCATTTTATTTCATATTGCTCGGCTAAGCCCTAGCCAAGCCATTAGTCAAATAAAAGAAAGTGACAACCTACATTACATACATACTTACGTATTTTAAAGTATTTTTCATCATCATAAAAGCACAGAATAAATAAGGAAGCCTTTGATAAACACACAAAAACAACTAACAAATAAAAAAAACTATTCGATTACTACTGAATGCAAAAATTTTAATCGAGAAAACAAAAGTTTACACCTTCCTATAAATAAACAAAACCACTGTGTTAACTTTTAATATTGTCTCTATACCTACTGGCTTAACAGTAGTTGGAACACGTATCTTAATTTTAGTACCTACCTTCCTTCCAACATTATTATAGGTACCTAAATCCTTTATAAATTCCATTGGTCCCATATTGGGACGTATAAAGGTCCCTTTACCTAGCATTATTGCCATACTGCTGATTCCGACGAATCTTTATGCCAGTTGTTCAAATTTTTCCATACCAAAATGAAAATTTAACTGAAAAAAGTCCTTTGTATCTTTCTATTAGCAAATTATATTATAAACAGTAAGCAGCAAGTGGAAAGATAATACTACACTAAAAAACTGCAAATGCTAAAAATCCTATATATTTATGTGTTTATCCCTTTGTCGTGACGCGTGTTCGTTCGAGCTTCACCCCAAAACGATTCTAAGGAAGTTGCACGTCATACAAAAAATATTAAAATAAAATCTTTGTCAAAAAGACGCCTGCACTTAAAAAGGATTAGCACACAAGAGCAAGTACGTGCGACCCAGTCGTGCCTTTTATTTCATTTGTTCTTGTTCGATATTTACACCAAATGGCGACTTCAGCGCCACTTATTGCTTGTGCCGCAAATTTATTTTATAAGTGAGAACAATTTATTGCTGAACTAAACATTTTAAGTAGTTTCAAGTTAATTTATTAAAAATATATGTTGTCTATAATCTTGCGCATTTTTTCGCTTCAAAGTTGACATTTGTAACGCCAAATTCCACAACGCATATGAAATGATACAGTGAAATGTAACAAGGTATGCTGACTCTGCGTCTTACGTCACTATAATCTGAAAAAGAAAATATCTGACATTTTTTTTTTTAATTAATAATTTAGTATTTTTTAGTCATTATTTTGGTATTTTCTTTGAAACAAAATACTATTTATTAACGAAAAACGACCGTGAACAACAATGTAAGTTAAAAACTTGTATTGATCAAAAAACCCTTGTTTAAATGACTATTCTATTCGGCTGTTTCTTCATTCTCCTTTTGGAACAGACACGAAAGTTGGTGTTTACACTGATTTGAATTACTCCGAATATTTCCAATTCTTTCATCTAAACTGTGTTTTATTCGAATGAAAACTGCGAAATTCTAATAAAAAAAGCAATTAACTATTCAGTACCATTGAAAAACACGATTGGGAATTGTTTTCAATTTTAAAAGTTTTTATTTTTAGTCTGTGAATAACATTTTCTTTCTTAAATCTTAAATTTTTAGTTCCTCCTACTTTTTTACACCTTTTACCATTTTTGTTAAAAAAAGAATTAAAAAACAATTGAAAAGGAAAGTAGTGAAGGCCTAAGGAAAAATTAAACAAATCTTAAAATTTTCTCCCTAAGTTCTACTATTTCAGGAAGTTTAGTAATCCAGAAGCATGGACTTATTATATATGGACTGCTAGTCTAATGTCAGCTTCATACAACAATTGTCAAAAAAATTTCCCCAAAATTGAGAATGCGATGCTAGCTCTTCTGAACCCACTTCAGGAAAAAAAATAACTACTTAAAATGTTGACATAGAAGCAAGCGACATCTGATTTTAAAAATTCAAAAAGTTGCATTTACCGGTAAAACCTAACCGATATCTTCAATTTTTTTTATTTATTTGGAAGGCCAATCCATGCCATTATTTGTGAAATATAACATCGAAGCGCATCCGAATTGTCTAGTTTTCTATGACTATAGCGCATAAATCAGGATGAATTTGGCCGATGGCATTGGTTATGCTAGCTTTGATATTCGCATAGGCCTTTGACTTAAGAAAAGCCCACAAGAAAAAGCCTAATGGAGTCAAAACACATCATCTCGGTGGCCAATTCACATAACCTCCACGTGAGATGACCATGCCCTTAAATCGCTCGTGCAAAATGTCCAATGTGTTATGAACTATGTGGCACGTGGCGCCGCCGTACTGTTAAAATCAGATTTAGTTAGTGTCCAGTCCATATCATTCAATTCAGGCAAAAAGAAGTTTGAAATCATCGACCTATAGCGCTCGCCGTTGACGTTTTTCAAAGAAATATGAACCGATGATGCTGCCAGCCCAAAATCCACACCAAACAGTGACTTTATCGGGATGCATGGGACGCTCTTGAATCTCATGTGGATTGGAGTTTGATTGTCATTTTGACTTTTTCATTTTCACAAATAATAAATTTGCTTTAATATTACCTTCATAGTGCCTATACAAATATTTTTATATATTCAAAATTAAAATAGAATATTAGATACCTTTTAAAATTTAACTGGACTATGTATTTTTATTCAGCTACAGCCTTTGGCGTTTCCGGTTTCGGTTTTTTTTTTTTTTTAAGATGTGTTAACACTAATTTTGTTTATTAATTTTTTCTGGTTACAGAGTTTTTAAACGAGGAATGGAGTGTTTTGACAGCTACACGGAACGCTGTTTATCCAAAAAGAAGAATATTCAATTGCAAAACAATGTCGCAGGTGCAAGGAAATATTTAAGCAAATTTTGTGATGATAGACGGTATCAAGCAGGTAAGAATATTTTAAGACTGAACAGGAAGTTAATAACTCAATTTTGTTGTCGTTGGATTCATTGTGAATCTCTCGTTCATGTTTTTTTTAGTAGTATCCTCACTTCATCGAATCCTGAAATCCAATGTGGACATACGAGTCCAGTCGATGTTCTTTTTTATTTATTTCCGCCATATGTTCAGATATTCATGTAGCTAGTGTGAGTTTTATCGCACCAATAAAAATAAGACCGCACTTTTCGCTGGCATTTCCTTTGGACTTATTTTCATATGTCACGTCATGCTATTGTTCGCTTTATGTGGCTGGTTTGGTTTGATTAAGTAACGTTTTAATAACAGAGAAAGGCACTTATGACAAACAGATTTTGGCAGAACGTGGATTCAAATTGAACGACTTTAAATTAGGCTTCCTGAATCACGTAATGAATAAAGTCTGTGTCAGCTTTCCTTTTGTAGTCTGATTTTATGAGTTCACTGTCAGCAGCAAGGATGGCATCATAAAATCAGCAATCAATCAGACTGAGACCATTGTATATACATTTTCTATAGTACTCTCATGGTGGTCATTTTTCGTCTGGCCATCTTCCTGGTTGATTCAGAACTAACTCTAAATAGTGGAGACGAGAACCTTTACCGATATTTTACCAGTATTTAATAAACTTTTGTTGTCTGTACTTATGCTATATTCACACCAATTGGCAATTTCAGCACGCCTCATTGCGACTTGATTCAGAACTAAAAAATGATGCTCCATGATAGTACTATATGCAGTGTATATACAAAGCTGAGACCAGAAAATTTGAAACGGCTGGCACAGAAAATTTCTATATTATTTGGTATATTGAAGAAAACGTCTTATATCTTTGAGCATTTAACTTTGACTGTTACTTACTTACTTAGGGGGCGCTAGAGTTCGGGACGAACCTGGGCCTCAACCAACATGCCTTCAGCTAGATCAGTCTTTGGCTAGCTGCCTCCATTTTCGCACTCCAAGTTAGTTAAGGTCGTCCTCATTGTTGTCCATTCTAGCCATCTTAGACCATTGTATATACATTTTCTATAGTACTCTCATGGTGGTAATTTTTCGTCTGGCCATCTTCCTGGTTGATTCAGAACTAACTCTAAATAGTGGAGACGAGAACCTTTACCGATATTTTACCAGTATTTAATAAAGTTTTGTTGTCTGTACTTTTTTCTATATTCACACCAATTGGCAATTTCAGCACGCCTCATTGCGACTTGATTCAGAACTAAAAAGTGATGCTCCATGATAGTACTATATGCAGTGTATATACAAAGCTTAGACGTGAAATGCGTATTTTTTTAACCAGGTCAATGTCGCTGTACAGCTTGTATAGTTCTTGGTTAAACCGTTCTATAGTTCTTGGTTGTACGCAGGTAGGGCCGAAACTCTTCCGAAGAATCTTACGCTTGAAACGACTAAGAATATCTTCATCCGCTTTAGATTGATGTCTCGGCGCCATAGAGCAGGACTGGGATGACTAAGGTCTAATACATGATGTTATAACTAGTCCGAGGTAAACAAAGTCCCTAACTATTTCAAAGTCAAAGTTGTACCTGCCTATTGTTATGTTTTGTCCAATCCACCGGTGTTGTGTGTTGGACAGTAGGTATTTCGTTTTGGCCTCATTGGCTATTCCCAACTTAAGAAACGCCCCAGTGACAGCTCGCCGAGTTTTGCCAATGATGTCTAACTTTGACTGCTGGATTATTTTGTTCGTATTTACCTCTTTCCATTGCTCAGTTCAGTGGTCTATAACTTACAAGTTTTTTTTTCATTCTTTTACATTTTTTTATGGAAGTATTGCATTATGCAAATACATATAGATTTGGACAAATTTATTTCGCTCCTCGCATTCGCCATAAAGAATAGCATAGTTCCACTTACAAAGATTGGTTTGTCATAAAAGAAAAATAATTATTTAAGAAAATAATAAAAAAACATGTATACAAAATGTTGAAAGCTTTGCATAAATCGAAACTATAGTCTGTTCAGTAAAAAATGTTAGTACAGTCTTATGGACGAGTTTTTTTTTAACAGTGTATATTATACGACAGTGAATTAAGAAAAGTTCTACTGAAAAAAATACAAAGCCACTGAAAAACTTACATGAATTCTGTATGATCGTGTACCCACTTCTACCTACCCTTTCGGTGTGCGTTGAAAAAAGGTATCACCAACAGAGTTACCTTTACCAATTGAAAACATTACTATATAGCTTTTTCGTTGGTTTTTATCATATTGGGCTTTTTAGGCTTTCGCTCTTGGAGCTTTTGAGAACATTTGCGACGATTTATAATGATAAGTACGAAAACCCTGTTAAAGACTTTTGGCAAACGGGAGGCAAACGTTCTGTCTTCCCTGTACTGACAATTTTTGTTGAACAGAATATAGTTAAAATAAATAAAGTTAAATTAATGGCCTTTTAGATCTTTCAATAACAGTCGTTAGCTTTTCGTGTTTGATGAAAAATGCTTTGAAACAAAACTTTTCTCTTTTTCATGGCAATGCAAAATAATCATGCCTTTTGAACTTGGTTAATTAAAACAATATTTGATTTTTTTCTGGAATATATGTTAGCTTTAGTAATCATCAGTTCGTGTTGGTGTGACTAACTTTTTTTGTTGGCAACAGATTAGGTTTTGTATGCTTTTATGTTTTTGAAATGCTATTGAATGCACTTTTCTATTCATAAATCACTAAAATTGGTGAGTATTTTAATAAGAGGACTTCCGTCATCGGAGCACTTTACCGTTACCAAGGATATTGTTTGTAAAAACCGCATCATGGTTTTGCAAGCTTAACACTCTAAGTATGTGCATTGCACGAACGTAAACTTTTAATTGAAATCTGCAACCAGTTGAAGTTTGTATGATGCTTAATTTTATTTTATTTGAAGTTGAACGATTCCCTCTCCTTTGCGCTCTAGTTATAATGTACTTTCCGACTTATGGGTGAAACAGATTGAACCAGCAACAGCAACAGCACCAGCAACAGCACCAGCAACAGCGGCCGCCATTAATTTAGAACCAATGTATTTCAATGGCTCAAATTAGATTACATTACATTACATTTTAATGTACTCCGTAGATAAATCCACGAAGTAGACACATTTACTGAGGCCATCGGCTCAGACAATTACAAACACAATACACAAGACGACATTGATACAGGACAGAAGGGAAGACAGAAGGAGAACGGAAAACAGAAAACACATAACACATGTCAACAGTACGCAGTTGGTTTTCAGACGGTCGTCCATCTTTCTACTAACCACGCGCAACGATGCTTGATTTCGCTGATCTCACGGGAAGCGATGCTTTATCGGAGCCAAGGCCGTTGACAATTGGTCAAAGTAGATAAGACCAGCACCAGCAACGTCACCAGCGTGCGTCGTTAGACCAAAGTCCTAAATTTGCTGTTGCTGTTCCATTGCTACCAACTTTGAGCAAGTGAAATTCAGGGGCAAAAGAAAACTTCGTTTACTTTTTTATGACAAAAAAGTGTCAAACAGAAGTAAGAAGATGATGCTGGTGTTGGTAGCAATGTGTTTCATTATATTTTGCTGGTTAGCGTGCTGTTTGCTGTTGACGGTGCTGGTGCTGTCGCTGGTTCAATCTGTTTCGCGCTTTAAACAATAAGGATCCATGTTTTTTTTTGCGCATTTCACCAATTCAGCCAATTAGGTACTTATTTTTTGGATTCAAGCATACTAGCACAGACTGTACAGCAGAGAGTAAGTTGTGCTCTAAAAGTGATGGATGTCATTTAGCTACTGAAATGCCAAGCAGAGAGCCTTAGTTGGGTGAATTGTGTAAGAATGAACAGTGATTTGAATTTGTGAAGTGTCAACTTAAAGTGGAGAAAACTTGTAGCAAACAAAACAAGACTCAGAAACCCTAATATCTTAAGCCTAGTACTCAAATCGCGCTAAAATGTATGTTCTATCCTTGTAACAGGTGGGCCAAAAGAAGTCATACGATGTTGTTTGGCTCTCATTTTTTATGTTGACCTTTAGAATTTTATTTGTCAAGTCGAGAAGATGATATCGGCCAAATGATTGCCATACGGACTCGTTTTATGGCATTTTTCATCACTTCGGCGAGAACTTCGAGCGACAGATGTCGAATGTTGTCCTTGAAGGCTTCTAGGGTCTCGGACTTGTTCACGTAAACGTAAAAAGAAGCGATAGTTTTGCTTGTTCACGTACCTGCTGAGGTGGAAATGAGCCTCATTGCTCATTATGATTTTGGTCAACAAATAGCCCACTTCGTCCTCAAGATTGAGGATGGCTTGGGCATAGGTTACACGCGTTTGGCGGTCGACAGACAGCAGCTGATGCACGGACTGGACTTTGTACGGGAACATGCTTTTTTCTTTGACCAAATTTCGCCTTAGGGACGACCGGCTGATGGCTAACTACGAGGCACGGCGTCTGGTCGATGTTTCCGGCGACAGCTCGACGTCCTCGTCAACAGGGGCGATATTCTCGGCACAACGGGCGCTCCGGGGCCCGCCACTCTTGGAAACGTCTCGTGTGGTCCTATACTTTTCGAGGTTGGTGGCCAAACGGGGCAGTGTTTGCGCAGTCGGTGTCGAACGGCCGTGGAATCGCGCTGCGCCAACACTACAGACGAATTGTTACGCAAAAAAATAGACACGATTATTCTTCTTGGGGAATGTATCGCTTCATGGCTTGCTCACTTGTATTCTACATCTGTCTATCTACAAATGTCAAAACAGATTTGACATTGGCAGCCATTTGCAAAAATAAAAGCATCTTTCAATAGGGTGATCTCTTTTGGCCCACCTTGTATATGAAATCTATAGAAGTACCAGCATTCTGAGCATACTCTGATAATTATCAGAACCGAAAATGGTTTGAGCGCTCAGATATATTTTTTAAATATGTTGGAGCATGAGCACTTTGCTGTCACAAATTGTCATTTTTGATATGGCTCTTTCACAGGTGGCAATATTATGCATATAATACTATTGTCTCTTTCACTTTGGCATCTATTTTTCGAAGAGTGGTGTAGGCAATATGAATGGGATAAGGTGAAATAGCATACAACTCTAAAGTGACGTTAATTGCGTTCAGCATTTTCTCAGAATGCTCAGTCAACTTATCCTGAGCGTATACAGGGTTCTCAGAGCACGCTCTGATCATTCTCTGAACGAAAAAAGAAATGCACCTTTGAAGATCCGAACGCTCTGAGCGAAAAAAGAAATACAACTTTTTTTTGACAACTTAGACTCTGCTCTGAACGAAAAAAGAAAAACGCCTAAGGACTTCTCTGAGTGGAGACTGCAATGTAGACTATGAGTAGGAGAAATGTATTCAATACATATGCAATTTTTGAAAAGGCTAGAACGGGAAAGATATACATATAAAAAATGATAGCAGTCAGAAGGAAACAAACCATTAACACGTTTTCTTAAAATAAGCGATAATGAAAGAATGAAATATAGTTATTTAGACAGGTATGTGAGGAGTTTTCATTTCTGCCTTGAAAATACACTGTTTTTGGTAGGTTTTTTTTTATAGATACGGCAATTTGATATTTGGTTTGGTTTTTTTTGTGTACAATTTTGAATGGTTACCATGTTTGATTATTACATCAATTTTTTAAGTCTGCAAAAATTTAATTTAAGTTGAAGTACCTACCTAGTGACTTATTTTACAAATAAAACACATTGTTTGCATATGTTTGTAACTATGTTATTGCTTTAGAGTATATTCACTTATCACGTCAAAAAATCTAGTACTAAATATACTACTAACTACTAAAAATAGTACTTAATATACTACTTACTAAAAAATATAATACTAAATATACTACTAAGTACTAAATCTGGTACTAAATATACTACGATAGTACTAAATTCTAGTACTAGATATTAAAAATCTAGTACCAAATACTATTGTACCAACAATATAGTACCAACTGGCACCAGTTATATATTTAACTAGCGTTCAAAAATTGAACAATATATATTAAAACTTTAAAAAGTCGAATCCGAAAATGGCAACATTGGTAGTTGATTTTGCTATAAGAAATACAGAAAATACAGAAATAACAAAATTTTTTTAAAAATGCAAAATCCAAAAAAATAATTGAAGACGCACAATCTTAGTTTGTTTACGAAAAATCAAAGGGAAATCCATTAATTTTTGTTTCTCTTACTCTGCCATACCATATGGTCTAGTGTCACTTTTTGAACCTTTCACTCGTACTTATTATTCATTACTTCTGCCTATTCTTGTACTCGTTCTAACTAAAGACTTTTTTGAAACAAACCATACAACCTACTGTGTTATCATTATATTTCTTTCTACTCATACAAATGTATATCGTGTTGACAGAAAAAGCTATTGCAGCGACGTTGTGGCTCTACCTCGCTTAAGTAGAAGCTGCCTCATGATACTACTATGGGTTCTATATTCAAAGATGGAAGGTAAATTTTAGCGCGATCTGAGTAGTAGGCTTTATAAAAAAAAAAGATCTTAAGATACTTCCGGTGAGGCACTTATATTGTTTTAAGGTTCTGAAGACTTTTTATATGAGGTCTGGAAATCTTAATTTTAGGTTGATTTCCACCTATAATATTCGTACAAACTTTTCAAACGCTGTGTCTGTTCCACAATTCCGCACCACCGCTTTTCGTAATTTTTATTCTGTTTTCTCGTTTCGTCTTTTTAATAAACTTCCTCAAGCCATAAGATCTCTTACTATTTCTGGAATGTTTTTGAAGCAAGTAAAAGATTGGCTTTTAAATATTGAATATGCTACCATTGAATCACTTCTTTCTAATGTTTTGGTTGGATCATTATAGAGCTTTAAGTTCCAAAACTATTTAATTTGAATTTTCTTAATAAATTAATTTAAACTCTCCAAAAAGTGTGAATAACCCAAGCATGAACGGTGGGCTTTTAGAAGAGCATGAGCGGTCTAACTGATGAGCCCACCGTTCATGCTTGGGGGAAACGCACACTTTTTGGAGTAAAGGACACAAAATCTTTTTATAAGTCTATTCGCAATAAGTAGTTACAAAAGTGAAATAAAAGTTAGTAAAACGAATTACATAATAGCCGTGTTTTTTTGGGAAATTTATCCGCAGCGAAGGAAGATTTTACACACACTATAAATACAACAACCAGCTGCCGAAAAAACTAGATGTTGTATTTGGCTATTGGCTGCGGATTGCATGTTCGAAGATTTAATTCACAATAGACATGATATAAGACTTGTATCATGCTACAGATACTATATTTCCATACATATTGCATGCTACATTGTTCAAGAAGGTTGCAAGGTAGCATTTGGGCGTGTTGGAATCTATAGATACACATTTATTTGTTGGGATTCGAATGCCAATGCAACCATTGTTCGTGCTCGGTCCTCTTTTTGGTTGTATCTTGTGTGTAAATATTTTTTAAACTCACTGTTGCATTGTTTCAAAAGTTTGAAAGGTTGCAATGGGACATAAGACAACAGGCGGCTCCTATGCGTTTTTATGAACAAAATATTTAAATTTTGTTTCAAACACTACATTATTCATAACAATTAGAAAATTAGTCTTTTTTTATTTTTACCTACATTTTTGCATCCATCACTGCTGCTCTCGAACACTTTTTAAGCATGAATGCTTTCTCACAGAAAAAAGCGTCACTTTCGAGTTCAGGAATAGGTATGCATCATTCGAGTGTCATTTGACGTTCGACATTCGAGTTGAGACATTATAGTTATATTTGTATCTCATTTAAATTAATAGAATTGTTAATAAACTAACTTATTTATAAATCTATCTATTTTTAAACACTTACAGTTAAATTTGTTGCTTACGATTTATGTTTTAGAATACATGCGCCACAAGGAGTGCTTTTCTCACATTCAAGAAGACTGGAAAAAATGTACAAATAACTTTCAGAATATTTTAACGGATGAACTCCACGGGCATGGTTACCCAAAGAACATCACAAATAAATTTATGCAATTTTGCTGGTATGAATATTATTAAATATCTATGTATGTATTTTGTTTTGTGTATAAATCAACTTTATGACATAAAACTGTACATATTTATACATTCAGGCACCTCTGAGTAGTTTTATCTTTTCTGAACTGATTTTAAATGATTTAAGCGTTTTATAAATTTTGTTATTATTATTATTGTTATTATTATTATTATTATTATTATTTTTATTATTATTATTATTATTATTATTATTATTATTATTATTATTATTGTTATTATTTTTATTATTATTATAATTATTATTATTATTTTTATTATTATTATTATTATATATGTTTGATCTCCAAAAAAAAAGCAAATTTAATTCTATTTTCAGTGCACGCCATGCTTATGAAACCTGCATTTACAACAGTGCCCGCTTCAAATGCTACAAGAACTCAGCGAAATTCGCCAAAGACACAGCGAAAATGTTGTCGGATGAAAAACTTTTCAGCAACTGCAAGAAATATGAGAATTTGTTGTGTGCGGCACCTGAAGTCCATGGTTGGCAACGCTTGGTTCTTCTAGTTGTTTCTTTGATGACTTTAATTATATGGAGAGGTTTGAGTAGTTTTAAAATAATGTAAATCAAACTTTAGTATAAGAGTTATATAGATGGGATGACAAATATATGTATATTTTATGTACGTTTTCAATTTGTATAAAAATAAATATTTTAAAATAACTTTAACTGACCTTATTTATTATGCAATCGATAATTTTAGAAATTTAAGAAAACGTTCATTTTTAATTTTTTTTTTAAATGGCTATTCATAGATATTAAAATAGGAGGACGATAAATAAGAGGTTTTGAAAAG
Source organism: Platycheirus rosarum (assembly GCA_963971375.1). Classification (NCBI taxonomy): domain Eukaryota; kingdom Metazoa; phylum Arthropoda; class Insecta; order Diptera; family Syrphidae; genus Platycheirus; species Platycheirus rosarum. The sequence continues at coordinate 115,810,747 of OZ020509.1, read as the reverse complement.
CTAAAATTCGGACCAAGATTAATTATAATTAAAGTTTATTGTTACATAAACAAATAATCTGAAAGTCAAAATTGTTGGAGATTTGTAAAAACACATAATGGAATTCTCTGTTATAATTGTTTCTACACACTCGCTCTTAATGATAAACCTGCTCAGTTCTCAAGAAAAACTAGCAGCTCATTTTTCGACAAATTCAATGTCACAAACAGTTCCAACGGGCAACTAAGATATAGTTGAGCATCATCAGCATAAACATAAAGTCGAATTAAACAAATGTCTTACAATTTTTGGAAGATCATTAATATGCTAAGAAAACAACATAGGCCCAACTATAGATCCCTGGGGTATATTAGCTTTTTTGGAATACGAAATTGGAGATGATTCCATAATACACATGTTGCAAAAAAAGAATCGAAGAAGAAGTGCGTTCAGCTTTAAGCAGAGAATTCGGGAGCTGTAAGAAATATCTGCCCCGGCTGCTAATGTCAACAAAGCTTTCTTTCCAGATTCTGCGACAAGACAACATGAAGAAGAGCACAACCATCTTCAAAGAAGGATAAATGCCCAGGAGGTTCATTCACCAAAGTTCATTAACAATGATCAAGGACAGCTTCTTGTAGAGGAACGAAAAATTCTTCACAGGTGGCGACAGTATTGTTAAGGACTTTTGAATGAACAATTTCCCCGGCTTCACTTTTCAATAGCTGCACCTAATTTCGTTGAAGTACCCGACGTCACAGTCGAAGAGGTAAGCGAGGCGGTCAAGAACTCGAAAAAAAGGAAAAGCGATAGTGCCAAACGAGTTACCTTCTGAGTTTTGAAAAAAGGGAGACATTGGGTCTAGGTGGCTCGTGATTCTCGTCTCAATACATCTTAGTGATGATGGAATGCCTTAACAATGGAGAGAAAGTCACCTTATCCCAATGGAAAAGGTGATGCGTTAAACTGTGATAATTACCGTTCAATTAAGCTGATGTCAGATACCATGAACATTGAGGAGCGGGGTTTGGCTGGTCGAATGTGATATATAATACGTCTATCCAATGACCAGTGCGATTTTGCCGCGGGGAAAAACTACAAATGCAATCCAAAGTATAAAGATCCTAATGGAAAAACATCGTAGTGCTTTAGGGGTCTGTACATTGTGCTAGTTGATTTTGAAAAAGCATTTGATAAACAAACACGGGATTTGATATGGGTGGCTCTGAGAAAACTTGAATGTCTGCTTGAAGGCAAAGACGCTGACCGAAAAGTGCATCAGTTATTCTTGCTGACGATGGAGCCATCATAAGCGATGATGCTCCATTCCTACTGCGAGCACATAGCGTATGTTTGGACGTTATGGAATGAAATGGATACCATATTAGTCAACGATAGACTGAATACTACTTACATACATGTTGTAAGTTTTCTGGTCTACTTAAGCCTATTCCGGACATTTATTTGAATGGAACAGTGCTGCGAAAAATTCAAATATCTGACATCTATGATTAACTTGTGATGAGGACCAGAATCATCACGTAAGCGTATTGTGGATGAAGAGGCGGGAAAACTCGGCTATCTTCTGCGATCAAAAAATGCCCCCTAAGCTGAGAGGCAGGCTCTATACTGCAACTGTGCGTCTTGCAGTTACATACGGTTCACAAAGTTGGACAATGTGCAAAACGTGTGAAAGCAAATTAATAGCAGTTGAGATGAAGATGCTTCGCATCACAACAGGAGTAACAAAGCTTGAATAAGAATAAGAAGTACAAAAATCCAAGGAAGCCTTCACGTCAAAAATACCATCTTACGGAAAAATGATCGTGAAAACGAGATAAGTTTGTACGTGGAAGTGTATTAGCTATTATAGAATAACATACTAGATACAAAATTTTGGGTTAAAATATATCTATCTTACCAATATAGAAACAGCGAGATTATCTATTTTTCCGTCTAAAGGAATATGTGATGAACAGATGACTGTTTCTCTTTCGATTCGAATTTTGAGAAGTTACCTATGTATGTGGTTGGGTTTGTTCATTCTGCAAATTCGGTAAAAATGTGAACCAAGCCATTTTGTAAGAATGCCATTTCGCGAACATAATTAAGAGCAAATTTTGCACCGTTGTATTTTTCTGTTGCAATAGGGTTGGGGTATAGTAAAATTGCAAAAGTGTAGCAAAATTATAGCCAGTATATTTATTTGTCAAGGGCCTTGGCTCGAATAAGGCATCGCTTCCCGTGAGAACAGCGAAATCAAGCATCGTTTCTCTCCCTATCTTCTTCTGATCAGTCCTGTATTAATGTCGTCTTGTGTGTTGTCTTGTAATTGTCTGAGCCGATGGCCTCAGTAGCCAGTGCTCGTAAGTGTATCTACTTCGTAGATTTATCTACGGTACGGAGCAGATCAATATGTAATGTAATGTAATATTTAGTTGTTGGAATGCAAAAAAATCTCACACTTCACCAGTTGCAGCGGATTGTCAATACCCCTAGTGTTTATTTGCTTTTTTGTTGTGAATTTGGTGCAACGCCAACTCGTTGCGAATTTATAGTCCTGTGAATTTAGTGTTCAGCGGTTTATAGTTTTGTATGTACTAGAATCTACTATCTGACAGGCAATTAAGCTTATTTTTGTGGATTTACACAAAGCAGTTATTTCCAATCCAAACTTTAATTAATAAGATTTAATAAAACTAACGAGTTTTTTTTAGTTGGAATTCATTGGTATAATAAATACCACATTGGTGACCCCGAACGTTTGATAACGAACACGATTTCCCTGTAAAAAATAGCGGATTGTCTGGTAGTTGTGCGTGCGGTTTTCGTGTACATGGTTACCCATTACATTACAGTTGGTTACCTACCTACAGTAATTTTTTCTAAAAAACGAGGTTGATTTTGCGTTCTCATCATGTTAAATGTTAAAGAAGCTGGCACGAGTAATTTTACAGATCAAAAAACTGGAAGCAAAACAAATAAAAAAAATCCACAAACGAAAACAGAAACGCACACCCGTTCAGGTCGCAGAGTCAAAATACCAAATCGATATAAATGATGATGATTCTAGAGGTGGAGTAATGTGGCATCTCTGGTCGAATACAAAAAGTGGTATCACTGACCGAATTTAAAAAGTGGTATGACTGCTGAAACTATCAGGGTGAAAAAAGAGACAGTATACAACGACACATCGCCAAGCGCACTTATTATTATTTCCAATCCAAACTTTAATTAATTAGATTTAAAAAAACTAAGAGTTTTTAGTAGTATAAAAAGGTGTTTCATTTAGTTGGAATTCATTCCCATAAAATAAATGCTGGTGTGCCCCAGGGCTCTGTTCTGTCTCCGACTCTTTTCCTCATTTTTATAAATGATCTTCTGTCTGTTACTTCTAATCCACTTAACTGTTTTGCTGACGACTCTACCCTCAGCTTTTCATATTCGTTCGATAATTCACGTCCTTCGCCTTCGGACGTACAATTGCAACGGTGCCGTATGTCAAGCTCATTAAACTCCGATTTATACAGCATTGTCAAATGGGGTCATAGGAATCGTGTGGAGTTTAATGCTTCGAAAACTCAATGCTGTCTTCTGTCGTTAAAGCTTAACATACCCCTAACGCCATTGTCCATGAATGGCACTTACATCGAAGAAACCGAAAAGCTCTCAGTACTCGGTTTGTGTGTCAACGACGACCTCCATTGGAACGACCATATATTTGAGATCGCTAAGAATGCTGCTAAGTGCTTAGGTTTTCTGTATCGGTGTAAGAAGTATTTTTCCCCATCTGATCTGGCTACAATTTATAAAGCGTTTATACGCCCTAAACTCGAGTATAACTCCCACCTGTGGGCAGGTGCTTCACAAAGATCGCTTCACCTGCTTGATAGAATACAAAATCGAGCGTTAAGATTGATAGGAAATAGAACTGCCGCTGAAACAATTGCCCCTCTCGAACACCGACGCAATGTTTCATGTCTTTCCTTATTTTATCGTTTCTTTTAAAAAAAATGTTCACTCGAGGTAGCCAGCTGCATTCCTCCCCTTAAAAGTTTCACCCGTAATACTCGTCTTGCTAGGAATGCCCATCAGTTCACCCTTGAGCCCAATTTCGGACGTACCGTGAAATATAGGGATTCTTTTTTAGCCGTACAACACGACTTTGGAATGGTTTACCCGGCGAGATTTTCCCTTGCCATTTCAATTTGCAAACATTTAAAAAAATGTTAATCGACACCTCCTATCTCTCCCCTCCCTATCTTCCTAATGCCCGCGCAGTGTGTTACATTAAAAGGGAAACAAATAGTCCCTTGTGCGCGCGTTAATTATAAAAAAAAAAAAAAAAAAAATCATAAATACCACATTCACCATAATTCTTGAATTGTCTAAAACCATCCTCCAGAAAACTGAAGTTCACGCTTCTTTAATACTAAACCTAATGAGCTGACATTAGCGTAGCTAAAAACATCTCACAATAAATGAGTTACTATATTTTCTTATTTTATCCTAACGGATTTTAATGTAGGTCTAATGAAGTACACTTGACAAAGTAAATAAAAAAAAAAACAAGCAACTGTAGTACAGGTCGTAGAATAAATCTTAAATCTATTCAGTTTTTTTTAGGGACATACATACATACATATGTTATGTATGCATTTAATTTTTGAGACTATTAATTTTGGTTGTTTGAAAAAGTTTTAGTTTTTTAAATCATGTTAAACTTCCAAAAAAGCATTTCATAATAAAGGATAGACACCTTCGCGGCTCGCTAAATTAAAAAATCCTCACAGGCTTCAAAAAAATTTTTAGTGAGTCTTAAAATATCCTCCTTTGAATCATATGACATTGATTGATGTACATATAAATCCTGATACTATTCCTTCGTGGAATCCTTGTATATGAAACCTATAGTAGTATCATGAGGCAGCTTCTAGTTAAGCGAGGTAGAGCCGCAACGTCGCTGCAATAGCTTTTTCTGTCAACACGATATTCATTTGTATGGGTTTTGGAGAGTAGAAAGAAATATAGTGATGAAAGAGTAGGTTGTATGTTATATTTTCAGAAACGTATGAGTTAGAATGATTGCAAGCATGTGCAGGAATAATGAATAATAAGTACGAGTGAAAGGTTCAAAAAGTGACACTAGACCATATGGTATGGCAGAGTAAGGGAAACAAAAATTAGTGGATTTCCCTTCGATTTTTCGTAAACAAACCAATATTGTGCGTCTTCAATTATATTTTTGGATTTTGCATTTTTAAAGAAATTTTGTTATTTCTGTATTTTTCTGTATTTCTTATACCAAAGTCAACTACCAATGTTGCCATATTCGGATTCGACTTTTTAAAGTTTTAATATATATTGTTCAATTTCGAACGCTAGTTAAATATAAAACTGGTGCCAGTTGGTACTATGTTGTTGGTACAATGGTATTTTGGTACTAGATTTTTAGTACTTAGTACTAGAATCTAGTACTATCGTATTATATTTGGTACTAGATTTAGTACTTAGTAGTGTATTTAGTACTATATTTTGTAGTAAGTAGTAGATTTAGTACTATATTTAGTAGTTAGTAGTATATTTAGTACTAGATTTTGTGACGTGATAAGTGAATATACTCTAAAGCAATAACATAGTTACAAACATATGCAAACAATGTGTTTTATTTGTAAAATAAGTAACTAGGTAGGTACTTCAACTTAAATTAAATTTTTGCAGACTTAAAAAAATTGATATAATAATCAAACATGGTAACCATTCAAAATTGTACACAAAAAAACCAAACCAAATATCAAATTTCAACAAAAATCGTTAAATAGGTAAATTTCATCCTGTTGCCGTATCTATAAAAAACCTACCCAAAAACAGTGTAATTTCAAGGCAGAAATGAAAACTCCTCACATACCTGTCTAAATAACTATATTTCATTCTCTCATTATCGCTTATTTTAAGAAAATGGTAATGAAATAACATGAAAAAGTGTTCATGGTTTGTTTCCTTCTGACTGCTATTACTTTATATATATCTTTGTCGTTCTGTCTTTTTCTAACATTGCATATGTGTTGAGTACATTTCCCCGACTAAAAGTCTACGTTGCGGTCTCCACTCAGAGAAAATCTTTAGGGAGATGTAGACGCACTAGATGGCGCTAGTTTTCGAACACTGATGGTAGTACTATAGGTTCTATATACAAAGGTGGAATGTAAACAAAACACGTGAGAGTGTTGTAACTTTGTCCTCTTCGAAACATCCAAAACAACAACAACATTAAACACACAATAACCTGCCTTACAAGGACTTGTTGAAGCGTAGGAGTGTGGTTTTGATGTTCTGCCTGTTATATAATGTATCTACAATTAAGAAAAATATATGTGTGTTGGTATCGATCCAATACCACATTAAGGTATAAAAACATTGGCAAGTATATTATGCCTTGGTGTTGGTTTTTAATCAAATTTTAAAAGTGACATTCCATTCAGCGGAACGACGCGACACTCACAAATTCAAAATGGCCCCATAAAAGAAAAGCGTGCTTCTCTTATAAAATCATAATGAATCTTTAGTCTCTATACCTACTTGTACATATATATATTATCTAGATTATGTTTATGTTGTGAAAATACTTAATGTTTAAATTTAAAACAATTAATGATGAATTAATTTTTATATCGCGATTTTTTTTATGCAAATTTTTATTATGCGAGGGAGTAGATTATGAGAAGAATTCTGCAAATAAAAGGTAATTTAGGGTATATGACATTCCAAATTCACGCTATAAGGAAGGGGAATACCAGACGCTTCTCGCCAGTCTTAAAAAGGATACGTGATGGTTCCATATAAGTCATAGGTAGTTCAGGAATCACGATGTCCCACCCCACATGGAATGACAAAAAACCGAAAAGTTAAAATTTTTCATGGTGGATTGAACAATGATGTGGCAAAGCTTCTTTCTACAAGATCCCGACCCTGACCTAATATCGACGAAGTGTTCATATTGAACATGGCAAAAAGAAATTCACCTGCAAGACATCAAGGTGGATCTAATTAAATACATTGAATGAGTTTCAGAAAAAATATAAAAGACAGATTAAATGTGCTTTAATTTTTGCTGTCTTTTAAAATAGAATTGCCTAAAAGCCAACGAAAAGTCTTATAAATTAAACTTTTAACTTTTTATTGCTATGTTTGTTATTGAATTAAATTAATTTAAAAAAGAATGGTGTGGTTTTTTTTTACTTGGTTCTAAAGTGGAAAGTTTTTGAAAGAGTTTCTTAGCAATTTAGCATAGGAGGGAGGGCGGATATTATGGACAGGGCGGATGTGGACAGGAGCGGATGTGGACATCGACATTTCCAGTGGAATGGTTGAAATTTTTCAGATGGCAATGATGTCATCCTTTGCCTTTTGCACATGTGCATGAACCTTAAAACTTTCAAATCAGTCAGTCTGCTAAAAATTAAGCTAGAAGTGACTGTGTTTTTCACTCTTAGTAAAACTTTCGTCACTCATAAATTCAATCATATTTTTTTTAAGTAAGTGTTTTTTTTATATTATTAAAGTGTTTTTAATACATAAGTGATCATTAATTTGTTTAATAGACGACGTTCTGCGAGAAAAAAATTTTTTTTTAACAAAAAGATCTTGCGGGGTGGTTGCGGACACACTAAATGGGGCCGATTGGGACAGTGTCCACATCCGCCCCAGTCTTATTTTACTTGCGATTATAGGGACTATAAGGCAAGTTAAGGATTCGTGATTATAAAAAAAATTGAGATAACAATCAAACATGACATTACGATCATAGAGAGGTCTACAAAAGTGATCGAGAAAAAATGTCTGCCTGTCTGTCTGTGTGTGTTGGTATTGGCTATCATTTAATAAGAACCACATATACGGGAAAAGTCTATTAACGGGACCTTTCATATAACGGTTTTTTTAATTAATGGGTTTCTCGGTAACGGCTTCATGGATTTCTGTCAAATTTTATATTTGAAAAGATCTACTTTTTTTTGTAATTAAAATTAATTTTTGAATTTTTTTTTGTAAAATCAATATTTTTAAAACTAATCAAAAAATATTATTTAATTTTTTTTTATTTGCATGTTTATTAATAAACTCTACAAAACTGCGTACCAAAATTTCTAAAAAAAAAAGTTTCAAAAAACTAAAAGTAAAAAACAGGATTTTATCAAAACCGGTCTACAAGTTTCGAAATACTTTTTTCATAAATTTGTTATTATACAAGACGTGTGATGGCATACTCCTTTCTTACTAAAAACTGTTAAGGGTTGTGGTTTTGACATAATTTATAAAGACAGAACGTATTATTTTTCTACGTAAATGTTACTTGTTTCGATCAAATATCTTGCCTTCCAATGTGATTAAGTACATACGAGCAAGTACGTGCGACCCAGTCGTGCCCATTTTTCAGTTTTAAATAACTTATAATAAAGTTACAATTTATTTTTAAGACTTATGATGGTTCGACACCGAAGGAGAACAACAAACAGGGCTATTATCGAAAAAAATGCTGTTGCTCTAGCCCATATCTGACCTTAAAAACGGCAATTGGTTTAATACGTCAAGTAGCTGAGTGGCATGGGCTAAGCAAGTCTAAGCAAGTTGCACAAAAGTATGCAAAAGTTTGACGCTCTGTGTATGGAAATCGTGCCAGCATCTTACTATTTTTTATCAAAATACACCAACAATCAAGTTTTTACAAACGAAGAGAAACGGTCATTATTATTATGAATGAATATATCCTTCATTGCTCAAGACTCCAAATGCTTGAGCTTTTATCAGATTCGTCGATTCTTTTGACAACGCAAATAAATTACAAAGGCGCGAACTCCAGCGCCTTGGCAAGAAAATAAGATTGCTGGGGTTGATTGGATGCAGTCATTTTTGAAGCGGCATCCAACACTCTCTTTGCGTAAGCCAAAAAATACTTCAATGGCAAGAAATCTAAGTTTCATCACATCAGTGATGAACATGAAACAAACCCATTAAATTGTTTTGAATTTATCCATTCCAGCCTCGTGCCAAATCATATGCAAATGGATGTAATCGAAATCCAGTGTGACTCCGAATTAAGATATAAATTCGATGAAGCTAGAATGGTCGAATTTTAGAAGTATTTGCCAATCAGATTTTCGAACACTCAAAAAGTTGGCATATGAAATCATTTGCATGTTTTAAAGTATCTATTGGTTTTTATTTATGAAAGGGAATAAGTCACCTGTAAGATCCAGAATAACTGATAGATACCTTAGGTCTGTTTTGAAAGTAATCACTACCAACAACATATTCCCCCCAAGTTGAAAAGGTGGTAGCAGTGAAGAGATGCCAAGTGTCAGGAAGAAAACGTTGATGTTACCATTTTCTTGTTTTGCGAAATAAATTTAGTTGCGGCCCATACAAATTTAAATACTGCTGTTTTGGCCCCTGGTACACATTGAGTTTGACATGCTTGATGTAGATGAATCTGGCATAAACAAGGTTCTACTAGCGCCAAAAATTGTTTCAAGAACCGGTTGAATGAACAGTCATTTGTTAAAGTAGTTCAGCACACCAAAACATACACTCATAATTCTAAGGAAAATCCGGTGCTTGCTCTTCTCGCCAACCACAAAACTCACTGTTCAGTAGAATTAGTGATGTACTCGTGAACGTGCACTCGTTTTTTTCCACTTTTCCACTTCACGCATAGGCTACAGCCTCTACATGTTGCAGTGTTCGGGCCCTTCAAATTACGCTTAAGAGCCATGTTTATTCTCTCTCTGACATTGCTGGACAGAATTTTTGAAGAACAAGCTGAGAAGGAGCGAAAACATCTGTTATAGGAGAAAAAATGAAAAATGAAAAAAAAGATTAAAATTTCGTTTTCGAGAAAAATAAGTTTTTCATTAAGAGTTATATGGCAGGTACCGTTAGTTTTGGAGCTAGAATGCCAATTCCAAAAACGGTCGGGTAGAGCACTCTAAAAATACTATATATCAAGTTTGAATTAAATCGGCCCAACCGTTTAGGCTGTAGATATCGATACGGACAGACAGACAGACAGACAGACGGATGGAATTTCCGGACCCACTTTTTTTGACTTCTCTATCATCGTAATGTCATGTTTGATTGTTAGAATTTTTTTTTTACTTGATTATAGGTACCATAAGGCAATTTTAGGATTCGTGAAATATATAAAATAATTTGCACGACTGGAATAAAATTTGAAAAATATTAAGGGAACTTCAAAGATTATATTCATATTCGATTTTTCTGACTTGTCATTGTTGGAAAAAAGTACGTTTTCAGCGGTAAAATTTAAACGCCATTTTATTTCTTTAAAAATGTAAAAAAGTGTAAATTTTTTTCAAAGTCGTTAGAGCCGTCTTTAAATAAAACGGTTTTTTTTAACAACTTTTTTTAACAAATTAAAAAAAATAATTCAAGAATACAAACTTAAACACAAAAATAAAGTATATTTAAAAAGAAAATTTAAAAAAAATTCACTTACCCGTTTTCAAAATATTGATTTTCAAAAATTATTAAAAATACAAAAAAAAAGTTTACGAAAAAAAATTAATGCAAAATTACTCAGGCTACCTACATCTTCTTGAATATCAATTTTGATTGTAATCGGATCACCAGTTTTCGAAAAAGTCGAAGAAAAAAAAAACCGGTCCTATGGGAGGTAACGTTCTTAGCCTACCATATTAATTTTTTTTCACCAAAATATAATGCATACCTACAGTAGTACACTGATTTTTTTTATAAAAATTCTTGGAGCCGTTTTCGAGAAAAATAAGCTTTTACATAACGGTCATATCACAGGTACCGTTAATTTTGTATCTAAAAAAAAATTGAAAAAACTCCTCTGTAGAATGTCAAAATAACCTTTAGTTCAAAATTTGAAGACGATTGGCCCAACCGTTTAGGCTGAAGTCCAAAATACATCCGTACAGACAGACAGACAGACAGACGGACAGAATTTTGCCAGTAACTCAAATATGTTTCTCTATCATCGTAATGTCATGTTTGATTGTTATCTCAACATTTTTAATCTGCATGAATGCATAACAGCAGTTTCTTAAAGTTAATTTTAAAATTTAAAATATTTTTTTGTATTAGTTTTAAAAAAATATTGAATAAAAAAAATCAAAAATTTATTATAAATAGAAAAAAATTGTTACAGAAATGATTGAGGGTATACCTCACCAGGCCTTAGCTCCTTAAGGAGCTGTATAAATGTTTAATTAATAGATATATAATTTGCCCTATTTAGCATCTAGATATAGTTATTGAACTCTGTTCTCTAACTTCTCGCATATGTTTTTCATATCTTGGTCGTGTAACATTACCTCAATAATAAAGAACTTTGCTTATTTTTTTGTTGAACAGTCTTCTTCGGAATGTAGAAAGGAGCATTTGGGTAAGGGTATCAAGGAGGAAGTTAGTATGCCTATTGCCTAAGTTCGTCAATAATGAAAAATCTTTTAATGAGATAGATGTAACATCTTCGTTTGAAGCTTAAAAACTAGTTACTTTGAATATACCCTGAAGGTTTTTGCAACATTTTAAAGAAGCTTGAAAAAAGGCAAGAAAATAATTGACCAACAATTACTCCCAAATCCTATTAGCTTCGTACGCTGCTGGTCATTGGGATAATGTAATAAGATTACATAGACAGGGATGGCGATGGCGGTCAGGCCTTTTGATATTTCAATCTAGAACCCTAAACAATATTACACGACAAACTGCCTTGACATGACCTTAATGTAACCAGGTCGCAATAAAGCTGAGACAATAATAACTTTGGTTTAAACATCATTCGCCATATTGTAATTTAGCAGTCAGTGAGTCTGTGTACACAGAGTATGTATGCATGTACACAACATTGATGTGAATGTAAATGTTTGTTTTATTAAATTGTATCCAACGCAATCACACTGCTTAATGCCAAAATAACATTGATTATGGTTAGATGTGACCATCAAGGGATTATTATTATTTAAGGACATTATGAAGTAATTAACTTTTGCGGAATTTTCATTGAATGATTAACCCTTTTTGATGAGGTTTGTTTAGAGGGTTTATGTAACAAATTTGTGGTTTGAAAGGACATTCTGATCAGGACAGCTCATACAGAAAGTTAAATAAGCAAACCTCCCATTATTCGACCATTGCTTTCAATTCTTGTTTTTAATTTTGCTGGAGAACGCAATGGATCTAATGAGATTCGATTCAAGTGTTAGATGCCGCCGTTTCACTATCCCCCATCAACCTAACCCAATTAAAATACCATTGATTACCATAAGCACAAACTTAAGCATCATTAGTCTGCGGTTAAGTGTGTGTGCAATTCCTTGCAATTCCAGAAACCACTTATTGAAGTACCACACTTGACCACAACATTGCGTATCTATTAACTGTTTTCAAAATGAGTAAATATTTTCTTTGCGGTTCAAGTCACAACTGCAATATTCATTCAATTCCTGTGGTATTCATTCGATAAAGTGGTAAATACATATTACAAAAAATACCGCACTGACAAGTGAAGGAGCAGCCTTAGCTGGCTATTTTTTTTTAGTTAAAACCCAGAGAAGGCATCTAGCTTGATCAAACTCATGATATCTGGGTTAACAAACACCTTATCTACTGCACACCATTGCCGCCCACATATGTACCTTTTAATAGCGGATTGTACCATACGCCATTTGTCAACGACTTTTAGTAATGTCAATTTTCAACGAAAAAACAGAATGGTTCCTCTAAAGCTTCTAACTCTATGGCTAAAACACAATCACGCTTCAGCGTTGGCTTCGTCACGTTACATTTCACACGCTTTGTGTCCGCTTTGAATGACATTTTCTAAATTTCAGTTTTTGTTTTTGCTTTTTTCCTGTCAAAGCGAGCAAAAGTTCAACCAGTTTCTTAATTCTACTTAAGCTTTACGTTTTAGTCAAGTTACCTTATTTTGTACACGACCCAAACGTAACGTCAAAGCCAAAGCGACATTGTAATTTGATGATTGATTTCCTGTGGTTAAACTTGTAAACGCCAGGCGAAACCGAAGCTAAAGCGTGATTGTGTTTTAGCCATAAAGTGGGCATTCACGGAGAAGATATGCCAATATACCCTGATACACTTTTCGACACATAACATTTCTTAAAAAATGAGGAACAGTTTAAAATAATTTCCAGTTAATGATTTACATAAATTCTTATCGCCTTTCCATTTTTGATGAATCAGGAATGCACGATCGTTTTATCCACAAAACCTTGAAGAGAGTGACATTGTAACTAATGGTGTGTTCTTTCTACATCGAATGGTTTGGCAGTCCAAGGAAATGAGTACGACCCTGCCAATACAATAATCATTTTTTATTTGGTTACCCTGATGATGTATCACTAAAGATTACTAAATCAACTGCACGTCTTGTCTTCGCCGTAATATAAAGGACTCTCCTACAAACGTTGCTTTCACTGAAACGATGCCTGCAACAATGCCAATAGAATAACAGCAATAAAAACCTGCATACCGATACATAGCAATTATACGTCCCTTCTTTCTTAGGTAACGAAATCCGTCGCATCGGCTGAAGAAATATTTCGAAGACTGAAAGCTGTAACAAATCTTCACTTCCCTCCGAAATTAACATTATTGCGCTTGATATTTCTAAAATATTTGATAGAGTTTTTGGCATCAAAAGCTTATATCGGAAATGCATACTTTTTTGATTATTGATGCTATTGTTCGTTGTATTAGAATCTATCTCCATTCAATACATGTCGTATTAGACGGTTTCAAGTCTGATATTAACCAAATAAATGCTGGGGTGCCCTCAGGGCTCCGTTCTGACTACGACTCTCTTTCTCATTTTTACTTGCGATTTATAGGGACTATAAGGCAAGTTATGCATTCGTAAAACAAAAAAAAGAATCTAAGAATCAAACATATCGATAATTTCGATAATAGGGAAGTCGAAAAAAGTGGGTCAGAAAATTCTGTCTGTCGTCTATCTGTCTGTCTGTCCGTATCGATTCCTACAGCCTAAACGGTTGGGCCGATTTGATTCAAACTTGGTATATAGTATTTTTAGAGTACTCTACCCGACTATTTATCGAATTGGTATTCTAGCTCCAAAACTATCGGTACCTGCCATATAACTTTTAATGAACAAATTATTTTTCTCGAAAACGGCTCCTACGATTTTGATAAAACTTTCTAAACGGTGTTTTCTATGCAAAATTTATCTTTAAGTTTACATTTCAAAAAAAAAAATTTTTTATTTTTAAAATTTTTTTCTTAAAAAACTTATTTTGTTTTTTGAATACTTTGAAAACGAATCTATAGATTTTTTTTTTTATTTTTTTCCTAGTATAAACTATAGATTTCTTTAAATTGACATACTCAAAAAAATTTTTAATAAGTTTTCGAAAAGTTTTTTTTTCAAAAAAAAACATTTTTTTGAAACAACTGGTCTAACGATTTTTAAATGAAAAATTCATAAAATAGAAAACAGCAAAAGAAATAAGATGGCTTACAACATTTTTTTCCAAAAAAAAACGTTATGAATAGTTTTTTTTTGATTTCATAAAAATTTTATTTGTTTAATATTTCCCCTCCAAATTTTGTTTTATATTGCTCGGTTGAGCCCTAGCCACTAGTCTAATGAAAGCAAACTTCGTTGTTTGTATTATTGTTTTATAGCATATATAGAATAAATAATACGGACGCCTATGATAAACACATAAACACGCAAAAACAACTAACAAATAAAAAAAAAAAATTTATGGAACAATTTCAATCAAGACAACAAAATTGTAAACCTGCATACAAACAACCACTGTGTTAAGTTTTAATATTGTCTATATCCACCCGCTTCACAGTGGTTAGAATAGCTATCTTAATTTTAGTACCTACCTTCCTTCCAACCTTTTTATAGGTAGGTACATAATATCCTAAATAAATTCTATGAATATCCCCAACATGAGTTTATCGATCCTCCAAACATAATTAAGCTACCTATTTTAATTAATAGCTTATATCTAGGTATTTAAATAAAAATTTTATTCTACAATGTGACCGCACATATGAGCAAGTACATGCGATCCAGTCGTGCAATTTATTTATAAATGAACTTCTGACTGTTACTTCTAATACAATAAACAGTTTTGCTGACAACTCTACCTTCAGCTTCTCATATTCTTGCTGCATTAACGTTAAAATTGATAGGAAATAGATCTGTCTCAGAAACAGTTGGCCCCCGATTCATGTTTATAAAAAATGCTCACTTTAGGTATCCAGCTGCATTCCTTCCTTACAAATTTAACTTTTATCGCTCATAATACTCATTAATTAACGCTTGAACCCAATTTTGGACGTATCATTAAATGCGGAGAATCTTTTTTTAGCCGTACAACACTAATTTAATATAAATTGCCCGGCAAGATTTCAATTGCTATTTCAATTTGAAAGCATTCAAAATGATCAAAGAGTTTTACTTTTTTAAGTATATTTTTAATAGAACTTCGAACATGGGTTGTTTCAAATTCAATCCCTTGTGGCACAATTTATAATTTGAATTTTGACCATTTTCTTCTCATCCAATTTAATCCTTCGATGCTTGTCGTGTATCCTCCTCTGTATTTATTTAAACCTTCATATAGATATCCTTTACATTTTCATTTCAGGAAAACAAGCTTGGGCTCATATTAATGCAAATTTGGTTACTGATACAATGGCCCAACATTTATAATAGTGTGATGTGGCAACAAGTTTAGATATTCGGAGGATACATTTTGTAAACTAACGACATCTGTTGGATTCATTGTGTACAACAACCACCATTTATTGTGTACAACAACCATGCCCCTAGAAGTATGCTACATATTTGCCACATGTTTTAACTTAGTACTAAATCAAACTTGACGAAACAATTCGAGACTCGAATTAGTACCGAAAGCTTAGATTGTGCCAGAACCAGACAGAAGCTTCCAGAAGCTTTTAAAACTTGTATAAATACAAGAGTAGATTGCATTGAAAGTTCAGTTTATTTTCGAAAGTGGAATTGTTAACAACTGGAAGTATTAGTAAAAAGTGATTGAATTGAGATTAAATAAAAAGTGTTGAATTATAAAAACGTATTTGAATTGTGAATAAGTGAAATAAGTTAAATTGGTGTTATTTAAACTGAAAGACGTTGTGTTTTATAAAATAAAGAGATTTGTTTTATTATTGTAGAATTTTGATTGAGTTTTATTTGTCGAACCCCAGGCCAAAATATCACATTGGTGTCAGAAGTGGGATAAAACTCAGTAAAGTGCTAGAAAATTCCATAGTGACATTTTCTAAAACAGTTTCGGTGACTCATTTAATTGTGAAAGTGGAATTTTCCAGAAACTATTGAACTGATTGTGCTATAAAACTGTGAATAGCGAGCATTTTTGTTAAAAATAGTGTTGGAAAAAGATCTTTCTAGAAGAGACATTAAAATAAAACTGACTGTGTTGCGAAAATAGTGTTTCAGTTACATAAAATGGGTCGCAAGTTAGAACAATTAACAACAGCTGAGTTGAAAGAAGAATTAGGAAAACGAAATCTTCAGACTTCGGGGCTGAAAAAGGAACTATTGCTCCGACTTCAGAATGCTATCACTCAGGATGGTGGAGACCCCGATACCATGTTGTTCGATGTTGAAGAACAAGGGAGAGAATGCACAGTAAGTACAGCCGATGAAATGCCTGCTCTCATGAAGTTGCTTCTGTCGAAATTCGACGAACAAAAGAATGAGCAGAAGAATTCGTTGGAAATTCTCCAGGAAGTTCTCGAAAGTAAATTCGATGAACAAAAGAATTCATTAGAAACTCTCCAGAATCAACTAAGCGAAAGACTTCAAATAGTAGATCAGAAATTTGAAGCCAAAATAGAAAGCTTAGAAGAAAAGTTCGGAAAGCAAGTAGAAAGTGTAGAACAACAGTACGAACATCTGGCTAAGGAATTTGATTCTTTGAAAAAGCAGAAGGTTCGGGAATATTCGAGCGACGGTCCACGAAGAAAGGAAATGCAGCCCCCTGTCTTCGATGGTCAAACATCATGGCCAATTTATAAGAGGCAGTTTGAAGCTGCCACCTTGACGAACAACTGGGACAACGAAGACAAATCAATTGCTCTTACGCTTGCGCTCAGAGGAACAGCTGCCGAATTGCTGCAGACCATTCCTGAAGACAAACATCATGATTATGATGCCATGGTCAAGGCAATCAAGATGAGGTTTGGCGACGACCACATGCAGCAAGTTTACCGAGTCCAGTTGCGCAGAAGGGTCCAGGCAAGAGGTGAAACGCTACAACAATTGCAAGCTGACATTGAGCGCTTGGCGAATTTGTCTTATCCCAATACCAGCAGGGAAATCATAAACGAACTGGCAACCGATGCGTTCACTAATGCCATTGCAGATGGAAAACTACAAATGGCTGTGAGAATGGCAGGTAAGAAAACGCTCGCTGAGGCTTTAGCATTTGCCCTGACAATGGAAGCAGCAGACCAAGCTTCGCAAGGTAGCCATCGCGTCAGGGAAATGGCTACGCTAGAGTGCTCATGTCAACGTGTCGACATTGAAAGACAAAACCTGAACACTGCTCGAGGTCAAATGAGATGCTGGAATTGCAACAAGCTAGGACACCTACAGCGACAATGCAGATCTCCACAGGTAAGCTGCCCACATAGCGCGAGAAAAAGGCCTACTGACAGGGATATCGCTTACCCTACCGGGCATGATTTGGGGATACATCAGTGTGGAAAGCGCGTAAGAACCAACTTTGCAGAGCAGAAGTCGGTTAATGAAATGAACGCCCCCAGGACCATTATCCAAGTTGCGCAAACGAAACGCTGCAACCAGAGTTTGACGGTGGAGACCGTCATCGCCAACAGAAAATGTGTGGCCACTATCGATACGGGTGCCACGGCCTCCATAATTAGAAGAGGCCTTGTCCAGACGTCCTGGCTACACAACACCAGCTGGAACAGTCTGAAGGCAGCTACGGGAGAAGTAGCAAAAGTATACGGAGAGGTACTTCTGAAGATAGAACTGGCAGGGCTGACCTTCGCACATACATTCTTGGTAGCTGACATATGCGACGACTGCATACTAGGTGTGGATTTTATGAAGGCACATGAAGTAGTCCTAGACTTTCGAATGCAGGTGTTAAGGTATTCAATCGTCGAGATTCCAATTGTGTACGGAAACGAGAATGCTGTAAATCTTCGGACGATCATAAGCAGTTATGAAATTCTCCGGCCATCTTCAGAAAGAGCGCATCCTAGGTGTTTGAACGGTAAGAAGGACGAAAGTATTTCTGTTCAGAGGCTAAGGGCTGAACCTGTAAAGGGTTGGACTGCGGAAGAATTTCGTAATGCACAAAAGGAAGATCCTGATATCGAGCCCATTCTTGTATGGAAGGAATCTATGGATAAGCCGAATGCAAGAGACATCTCCGACAGAAGTCCTACCTTAAAGGCATACTGGGCGCAGTGGGACTCTCTCCATGTAAAAGATGGTGTTTTGTGGAGAAAATGGGAAATGCCAAATGGAAGATCCTTTAAGATGCAGCTTGTGGTGCCACGGTCGAAAGTGCAGGAGATTTTAAGGGAAATGCACGATGAAGAATCCGGCGGGCACTTAGGAATCAACAAGACACGGAAAAAGGTACGGGTACGTTTTTATTGGTTAACTGTAAGAAAAGATGTCGAGAGATGGTGTCGAAAGTGCACCACGTGCAAAGCTGGTAGAGGACCCAAAGTCAAGGCAAGCGCTAAGATGCACCCGAACAAAGTGAGCGCCCCGATTAAAAGGATCAACGACACACACCAAAGAACCCAAAGCAATATAAACATTGCGAGAGACCGCCTGAGGACCAGATACGATGCGCGAGCAACAGCACCTGAATTCAATGAGGGAGATCTGGTATGGCTTTATAACCCACATCGCATAAAGGGAAAATCGCCCAAGCTTCAGCAGGACTGGGAAGGTCCCTACCAAATAGTTACGCGCATTAATGACGTCGTTTTCCGAATCCAACGAGGACCAAGAGCAAAAATGAAAATTGTCCATTTGGATCGACTGCATCGTTACCACGGAAACAATGATGATGTGCTTGTTCGGGACGAACAAAACTAAGAGGGGGACAATGTGATGTGGCAACAAGTTTAGATATTCGGAGGATACATTTTGTAAACTAACGACATCTGTTGGATTCATTGTGTACAACAACCACCATTTATTGTGTACAACAACCATGCCCCTAGAAGTATGCTACATATTTGCCACATGTTTTAACTTAGTACTAAATCAAACTTGACGAAACAATTCGAGACTCGAATTAGTACCGAAAGCTTAGATTGTGCCAGAACCAGACAGAAGCTTCCAGAAGCTTTTAAAACTTGTATAAATACAAGAGTAGATTGCATTGAAAGTTCAGTTTATTTTCGAAAGTGGAATTGTTAACAACTGGAAGTATTAGTAAAAAGTGATTGAATTGAGATTAAATAAAAAGTGTTGAATTATAAAAACGTATTTGAATTGTGAATAAGTGAAATAAGTTAAATTGGTGTTATTTAAACTGAAAGACGTTGTGTTTTATAAAATAAAGAGATTTGTTTTATTATTGTAGAATTTTGATTGAGTTTTATTTGTCGAACCCCAGGCCAAAATATCACAATAGGTTTGAACCAAAATCATAATCTACCGCAGCATGTTGAAAGAATTTATTTATGTTGGTGCACAAGAACACTCGATAACACGATAAAGTTTCTCAAATAAGTTATCAATAAATGCCAAACAGGATGACAAGTTACTCGATGGCATTTCTTGAGGTCGGAATATGAAATGTTATTGGTTCCGACAATAAAGTTGCACTTAGATGTGGTGATGTGGTGATGTGGATTTAAAAAAGTAAATACATCCTTTCAGATGGAAAGTAAATTCAATAAGGATGAAGGATGAAAAGTTTTTTGTGCCATTTCAATGAAAACTGCTTCGCCAATATATTTTTAATATGACAAGACAAGAACATTATTGGAGATAACGACACTTGTATCTTTCATCGTTCATCAAATATTGACAAGTCGAAGATGTAAAGAGTACATTAGCAACTATTTAATAAAATAACACCGTAACACGGGTGCACAACATATTGAAGCACTAAAATTAAAGGTGCTCCTAATTCGAACGATGTCATGTGACAGGAGAGATATGAGTGATTTTTTTTTGCAGTGCCACTCGAGCCAGCCAGATTTATATTTTCAAAATTAAATGAAAAACTATCTACTCGAAGGATATAAAATATTTAAATACAGAGCAAAGACTTTTTTTATTGTTTATTTATAACACTCTGTTTGAAATGAAGCCTTGTCTGCACAACACACAAATCAATATAGCCCCACATAAAAATCCATTTTATGGTAGGTGGGCGTTATCCGTTATCAGTCGGCAATAATTCTGAAAATGACATTCATCGCCACACCCTTTGTTTTTTTTTTAAAGAAAAAAAAAATGGACCAATATTCTGTTCGTGGATAAATCCCACTAAATGAATTGACAGTTATGCTTGGGGCCATGCAAAGGTTATGGGTTCTTTGGAATCAATAATGGTAGTTCTGCTTGTTAATATGTCTGTTTGGATGAAAATTTGCCACAGCCACTAGCCACTCTAAAAATTCCCATTTAGAGCAAATACCTTTTTTGCAGTTCTTTAACGAATTGTATTTGAGAAGCTTGATATATTGGATGGGGCCTACAGCGTCAAGCCGAAGTTCCTGCCTTACTCCTCGTGGTGGTCCAGGGGAAATAATTTGTGTATACTTTTTATACACGAATTACCAAAAATTGTAAACGCTAGTCCTTAAGGGTTGGCGAGGTGCTGGTAATCTCTTCCGTTAAAAACCAAACTCAGAATCCGACAACAAGCCTCGGAAATTAACTGATTATAAGACGACGAACCGAACAACGACAACGGCTAAACGATTTAAGAATTTTCTTATTGAACGTAAGAACGCTCTACAGAGATCGAGCTGCACAACAGCTAGCTGAAGTCCTGGCCACAAATAAAGCTGACATAACATCACATCAAGAAATTAGATGGCCAGGGAATTGTGTTTTGAATCAAATAGAATATTACATATATGTACATATTGTGATGTGGCAACAAGTTTAGATATTCGGAGGATACATTTTGTAAACTAACGACATCTGTTGGATTCATTGTGTACAACAACCACCATTTATTGTGTACAACAACCATGCCCCTAGAAGTATGCTACATATTTGCAACATGTTTTAACTTAGTACTAAATCGAACTTGACGAAACAATTCGAGACTCGAATTAGTACCGAAAGCTTAGATTGTGCCAGAACCAGACAGAAGCTTCCAGAAGCTTTTAAAGTTGTATAAATACAAGAGTAGATTGCATTGAGAGTTCAGTTTATTTTCGAAAGTGGAATTGTTAACAACTGGAAGTATTAGTAAAAAGTGATTGAATTGAGATTAAATAAAAAGTGTTGAATTATAAAAACGTATTTGAATTGTGAATAAGTGGAATAAGTTAAATTGGTGTTATTTAAACTGAAAGACGTTGTGTTTAATAAAATAAAGGGATTTGTTGTATTAATTTGGAATTTTGATTGAGTTTTATTTGTCGAACCCCAGGCCAAAATATCACAATATATTACAGCAGTCACCCGAAACACGATGTGCTCGGAACAGGCTTCCAAAATTAGGTAGGGAGCCAGTATTCAGGGAGTATGACAAAGTTTGCATGAGAACACTAATGACAATGGACTAGACGAGTTATGGAGATAGAAATGGCAGCAACAACGAAATTGATCGTTGCGCGTACCAGTCTCCAGATATCTACAAAGCCACCAGTGTATCACCTGATGGAGTCACTCGTAATTAAATTGACAACGTGTTGATAGATCGTCACCACTGCTCAAACCTGATGACGATACGAACGTATCTAGGTGTCCGGGAGACAGAGTGCCGGGCGTAGAGGAAAAATGTTCACGCCTAAGGACCAAAGTCAGAAGTACTTCTGATACCATCTTAGGCAGTAGTCGAAGAGATCGGAACGACTGGTTTGATGATGAACGCAAACTAGCGTCTGAACGTAAGAATGCTGCATACCGAGCAATACAGCAGTCTCATAAAACGCGGGCACGCAAAAATGAATATAAAGAGCTTAGAAGAATAGATAAAAGACTTCACAGACAAAAAAAATATAATATAATATAATAAAGAGCGAGTTCCGCACCCGTCGCAGAAGTTCTAGCAATCCGTCAGAAACATGTCGCAATATACATCACGCTGCACATATTGTAAGGTCGCAGACAGAAATCTGATCACCGATCCTGAAGGATCATCTTCTCTCTAACCTAGATCATTATCGTCCACTTCTTTCTTTCATACTCTATCTTGAAAATATCGTTCCAACTAAAGTGTCTGAACACTTAACTAACTTTAACTTCCAGAAAGTGTCCCTCATTTTCATTTTGTATTTCTATACACACAATTTCCTCAGCCGTTTCTGTTTTATATGCAGAAACACTTCAGTCAATCATTGTATACATATATAAGTATTTAATAGCCATTTTGTTTCTTGCTGTTTCTAGTTATAAAAAACATCAAAATAATAAAAATATTTTAAGGAGACAAGAAATATTAATTGTCTACCTCAGCTAAGTGTACACGATTGGTAGATCTGACAATATTGTCAGATCTGTATATCTATCTATCTGTCATGCTTACAATGTCTAACAACCGGGTAATCTTATATCATTTTGTCTCATAGATTTTCTGAAAATTAATTCTAAGATGTCAGACAATTTACAGTTTATTTGTAAGTCGGTTAGAAATAAGGTAAGTGAGGTTCATTTTTTAAAATTTATTTAGTTTAACAATGTATTGTATTTATTTCATTTATTAAATAGAAAACAACACGGGCAGGTTGCAAGAGGAAATAATCCAAGCAACTGATGCAACGTTTTGGCATAATTTTACTTCATAAAATGCGATTCCTGAATACAATACCATTAGCAATAAGCGTAGCATCTATCATGTTGACAATGCCATACAGTTCGAAACTTATTTTTGGCACTCCTTCATTTCTGCTTTCTAAAAGCTACCTAGTCCGGTATTTCACAGTGTATCGTGAGGCACTCTCCTACAATTTATTGGTAGGTATTCAGCCAACTATCTGACAATAAATTGTCGGCCAACTTCTGACAGTAAGCATTAAAAGATTGGTAGATTTTCTATAAACCGTGTACACAAACAATTCAATGTCGACTCGTTTTTAGGTAATAATTGTCAGACATTGTCAGGTCTGACAATCTTATAAGATCTTCCAATCGTACACTAAGCTTTAGTCATCATTTTATATGATATTATCATTTTATAATTATTTAACTTTTGTTCGTTTTTTTTTATTATCCTCAACGACATAATGAATGATATACCAATCGATAGCAAATAATACAAAGAATTTTTTTCGACAAGAAAAAAATAATTTGCACAAATATTGTTTGCTCAAAATGTATTTACGTATCTATTTTCCTGATGCAAATTCATTTTTCGTGTCAGCTGATTGCTTTCTGACAGAAAATGGAACAACTCTGCACTGATTTGAATTTCAATTTTGTTCAGTTCAGATTTGTATCCGAAAAATTTGTTCGTTCAATCAGGTAAATTTGTAAAAAAATTGCAATGATTTGTTTTAATGATGCATTTCAATGATAACTATGAGCGGCCCCTTACTATAGGTATTTCAATTTCACCTTATTTCATCAGTGATGTTGTTTAGTTTGACAATTAAGCAGAAATATCATTGTATATACATTCTCTATAGTACTCTCATGGTGGTCATTTTTCGTCAGGCCATCTTCCTGGTTGATTCGGAACTAACTCTTAATAGTGGAGACGAGAACATTTCCCGATATTATACCAGTATTTCACACGGTTTTGTTCGTTTTTATTCTATATCCACAAAAATTGGCGATTTCAGCACGCCTCATTGCGACTTGATTCAGAACTAAAAAGTGATGCTCCATGATAGTACTATATGCAGTGTACCTACAAAGGAAATATCTGTCACCTGAATTTTTTGTTCCTACCGATAACTTTGTATATACACTGCATATAGTACTATCATGGAGCATCATTTTTTAGTCCTGAATGAAGTCGCAATGAGGCGTGCTAAAATTGCCAATTGGTGTGAATATAGAATAAGTACAGACAACAAACGTTTATTAAATACTGGCAAAATATCGGTAAAGGTTCTCGTCTCCACTATTTAGAGTTAGTTCTGAATCAACCAGGAAGATGGCCAGACGAAAAATGACCACCATGAGAGTACTATAGAAAATGTATATACAATGCCGATAATAAACTTCAATTTTAAACTAAAGATTTTTTTTAGAAGATTTCATTTGTAGATACTCTATTTGTTTTTCCAAAAAGTCAACCTCTGATTGGAAACCTTGACTTAAATTTTTAAATTACTCTTTTCCATTTTTAAAATTAAGACTTTGTATATAGTACCGTTGTATATACATTCTCTATAGTACTCTCATGGTGGTCATTTTTCATCTGGCCATCTTCCTGGTTGATTCGAAACTAACTCTAAATAGTGAAGACGAAAACCATAACCGATATTTTACCAGTTTTAATACACTTTTGTTGTCTGTACTTATTCTATATTCACACCAATGGGCAAATTCAGCACCCCTCATTGCGACTTGATTTAGAACTAAAAAAAAATATGCTTCATGATAGTACTATAGGCAGTGTATATACAATGATAGTACTATTTAAATATATTCAATGATCATTTTTGTGACCAGATCCTGGTTTTTTTTTTAATCTTTTTGTTCAATTGATCTACTTTGTCGGACAAAAAACTGTGAATATTGACATACGAAGACGAATGTTGTGTTTATATCTTTAATAAATAATAATAATAAAAATATTATTTAGTACATTTGATAAATAATTATAAACTAATGAAGCTAGCCTTGCAATATTAATTAAAACTAAGAAAAAAATGATCTTGATAAAGATATTTTGCATTTTTATTTCCCCTCTCTATCAAACGAGTATTGCTTGAATATGAATATGTTGTGTCCTTCTGGTAGACAAATTAAATCACCATTAAATGGGTGCGTTCACATTTGTATACATTGGATTAGATGAGTTTTTGTTCTTCTAATGAGCATAACGAATAGTAGAACATGTGAAAACAGACAAAAATCTTTCTACTACTACAAATTACAAAAACTAACTGTCGTTTTTCTTTGTTTCAAATTTTGAAAGGACAAGTTGTGTTTTTGTTCCACCTTTGTATATAGAACCTATAGTACTACCATCAGTGTTCGAAAACTAGCGCCATCTAGTGCGTCTACATCTCCCTAAAGATTTTCTCTGAGTGGAGACCGCAACGTAGACTTTTAGTCGGGGAAATGTACTCAACACATATGCAATGTTAGAAAAAGACAGAACGACAAAAAGTAATAGCAGTCAGAAGGAAACAAACCATGAACACTTTTTCATGTTATTTCATTACCATTTTCTTAAAATAAGCGATAATGAGAGAATGAAATATAGTTATTTAGACAGGTATGTGAGGAGTTTTCATTTCTGCCTTGAAAATACACTGTTCTTGGTAGGGTTTTTTTTATAGATACGGCAACAGGATGAAATTTACCTATTTAACGATTTTTGTTGAAATTTGATATTTGGTTTGGTTTTTTTGTGTACAATTTTGAATGGTTACCATGTTTGATTATTATATCAATTTTTTTAAGTCTGCAAAAATTTAATTTAAGTTGAAGTACCTACCTAGTTACTTATTTTACAAATAAAACACATTGTTTGCATATGTTTGTAACTATGTTATTGCTTTAGAGTATATTCACTTATCACGTCAAAAAATCTAGTACTAAATATACTACTAACTACTAAATATAGTACTAAATCTACTACTTACTACAAAATATAGTACTAAATACACTACTAAGTACTAAATCTAGTACCAAATATAATACGATAGTACTAGATTCTAGTACTAAGTACTAAAAATCTAGTACCAAAATACCATTGTACCAACAACATAGTACCAACTGGCACCAGTTTTATATTTAACTAGCGTTCAAAATTGAACAATATATATTAAAACTTTAAAAAGTCGAATCCGAATATGGCAACATTGGTAGTTGACTTTGGCTTAAGAAATACAGAAAATACAGAAATAACAAAATTTCTTTAAAAATGCAAAATCCAAAAAAATAATTGAAGACGCACAATCTTGGTTTGTTTACGAAAAATCAAAGAGAAATCCACTAATTTTTGTTTCCCTTACTCAACCATACCATATGGTCTAGTGTCACTTTTTGAACCTTTCACTCGTACTTATTATTCATTATTCCTGCATATGCTTGTAATCATTCTAACTCATACGTTTCTGAAAATATAACATACAACCTACTCTTTCATCACTATATTTCTTTCTACTCTCCAAAACCCATACAAATGAATATCGTGTTGACAGAAAAAGCTATTGCAGCGACGTTGCGGCTCTACCTCGCTTAACTAGAAGCTGCCTCATGATACTACTATAGGTTTCATATACAAGGGTTCCACTAAAAATCGAATTTTGGTTATTCGAAATTGCAAATCTGATAATATATTGAACATATATGTAACAATATATGTAACACTCTCGTAATTTCTTTCTTTCTGGCCAAGCGAAAAATGTATGTTCACCTTTAAATGAATATTTTAGTGCGTTAAACACACTCCGTTTATACCATCTACTGACGTTTTATACATATTTTGACATTCATCACCGAAAAAATTACAAAAACTCGTGTTTTTGTTAAATATTAAACCTTTTCATTACAAACATTCAATATGCATATAAAATTATTACAATAAATACAAAATCAATGCATTTTCAAACAATGGATGCCTCAGATTTAACTGACCATCTATCAGAGGACATTTTATCCCGTTTCGAAAACGGATCTGATTTGGGTAAAAAAATCTTCCATGTTTGTTTATGGTTTCATTTTTATTTTATATATAAATTTCATCGACTACATCCTTTTTCCTGCTTTCATAGATGGAATTATTTCCGGTGAAATATTTCAACAAGAAAACAGTCTTTATAATATGGGGGGCGATCATGAGGAAGAAAATGAACCCGACGATATTATTATCCTTCATATGGATATACGGGAGCCCCTGAGCTCACTCAAGTAAGTTTGTTTTACATTTTCTTCTAGGAAGGTTGTTTAGCGACAGAACTTGTTTTTCAGGTCACTCCTCGAACAAAAAATCGATGTCGACTTGAAGAAGTATAGCTTTTGGCTTCAGGATGCACAAATTGTTAGTTTAATGTAAACGTTGCGATGAAATGATTTTTTAACTTTCCCTTTGACAGCTCGAACCTCATAAGAATCTTGTCGACCAGTGCGTCAAGGGTGAAGGTCTGGTGCAGATCAACGTACAGATTCAGACAACAAATCAGCACATCAATATTGTTGATGTCCTCAAACCAACCGAAGCTGCTTTAGGTAAGTTTCTCCCTATGTTCAAACATTTTACAAAATTGTCTGGCAGAAGCTTGATGGTTTCTTGTCGAATTTTATAATCTTAAATATTTTCATTTTGATATCCAGCGGCTCTTGGGAATCAGAACAACTTGTCCAGCAACAACAACAAAAACACCAAAACCCAGCAGTTTGAAGAAAGTGATTCCGGCGACGAAGTACGCGGGGAACACGAGGCCCCAAACGAAGAAAAACAGAAACCATGTCTGAATTGGGCACTGGACACAAAATTTAAAAAAGAACAAGCTCGACTAAAGATTCCCGAGGATCCCAACGACTGGACTGTTCCGCATGTCAAGCATTGGCTTCAATGGGCTGTGCGTCAATTCAACTTGGTAAGTGAAATACTTTAACTAAGAGCGGCTAATCTTAAAAAAACAAACATTCTTCCAGACCGACATCAGCCGAACAGACTGGAACATAACCGGAGAACAACTGTGCTCTTTGACGCACGAAGAATTCCGCAAAAAAGTCCCTAACGATCAGGGCAACGTTTTCTGGACTCATCTGCAGTTGCTGAAGGAGTGCAAGTTTGTGTCTGTTGTTGTGTCCGTGGTGCCCAAACCAGAGCGAGAGGAGTTCTCAGACAGCAACAGTTCGCCGGCCCACCGGGAGCAGAAAATCATGCGAAAGAACCCTAGCTACCAGAACAAGAATGTTTGCTTGGTGAATGGCCAAGGTGGTTCGGGCAACAATGGCCAGATGCAGCTGTGGCAGTTTCTGTTGGAAATCCTAACTGACTGCGAGCATACAAGCATCATCCAGTGGGTGGGCACTGAGGGTGAATTCAAACTCTTGGATCCAGAATGTGTAGCTCGTCTCTGGGGCGTTAAGAAAAACAAACCAGCTATGAATTATGAGAAGCTATCTCGAGCGCTGAGATACTACTATGATGGGGACATGATTTCTAAGGTTTCTGGAAAGAGATTTGCCTATAAATTCGATTGTGACCTGAAGATGCTGATTGGCTATAATGCCGAAGAGTTGTCAAAGTTGGTAAACGAGAAGAAGTACGTTGATGAGTTCCTTCCAACAAATGTGAGAAGTGATGAAGGACCTTCGGACGATGACGTTGACAGTGAAGATTAACGCAGCTTAACAGGAGAAGGCGGGACTATCATTGAAACTGCTGTTTGGATTATGTTAATGACCACTTTATACATACTTTATATATAAATACTTGCATAACCTCAATTATTTGACTTGAGACATAGACAACGTTATTATAAATAGATTTAAGGAACATTTGAAGAATGAAATATTTTTTTATGGAATAAAAGTTTTTGATAAGCTAAGGCTTTTTTTGAAAAAAGTTGGTTCACTTACCCTACTACTTATCCGCTACAGTCCGGGATGGACCTGGGCCAACAAGCTTCTGCAGCCAGCTCAGGCCCTAGCTACCTCGTGCTGGTCGAATTATCTTTCACTCAGTCATTCTCTACCGGGTGGAAACCTAAGATTTTCTTCGGCCAGAGCATTGGCATCCATCTGTTCTATATAACCCATCCGTTCAAGACATTGGACTCTTACATTTATAATATGCCTCTCCTTATTGGATACTATCACGCATTTTATGCATTTCACTTGTGAATTCACATAGCGAAAGCGAATTTACGTGTTCCACAATTCGTTTTTGTTAAATGGAATTTCGAAAATGAAAATGGATGATCTTTCGATTTATTTCATTTTCTGAACGAATTCAAATCACTTTGTATAGTTTTGTTCCACATGCTCTCTCCTTACAATTTCAGCCCAAGAATATTCTTTGGACAGAAAAATAAGTTTCATGTTACGTCAGTTTGAAATTTAAAAAGGATCAGCTGAGATATTAATAGCGAGTTTCATTGAAGAAAAGATTTGCTCTTTCTGTCAAAAGATTTAATCTTTTTCAGTTTTGAGAGTTTCATTGCAAGAAAAAGAGCAAATCTAGATCAAATCTCAACACAAAAGATTTGATCTCTGATGGGGTGGCAGATTTGATCTGAATGCATACATACATGTAAATAGTCTTTTCGGTCAGACGTCAAATGGAAAATGTTTTGTAATTTCGTCGGCTGAGAATTGGTTTGACGTAAACGCCATTTCCACTTTTTTGGGAAATATTATTTAGAATATCTACTTTCTTATCATAATAGCCTCAAAGCTCAGCCTCTTCTAGTTTATTACTTATTAAAATATTTCCTCAGAATGGTTTTGACGTATACGCCACACAAATTAGTTATTTCTTGCGTTCCATACACGTACGTCAAAAGATCTGCACGTACGTCATTCCAATAGTAAACACATATAGTGGAGCCGAACAGAACACTACCTTTATACCAACATAATAAAAAGACTTTTTTATGGAACAATTGTTATTTTTGTTTATTAATTAATGCAATGTTTTTGAGTTATACCATTTAAAATAATGCATACAAAAAACTAACTTAGGTAATACAAAAAAGTAAACCAAAGTAATATGTTCTTGGTCCTTAGTTCACAAAATAACATCAAAAAGTAAATAAATAAAAGTAAAATAAGATACACAAAACAAAAAATAAAAATTAATTCATCACATCTTTTAGGAACAAAAACCATCTTAATACAAAAGGGTAAACTAAAATAATAATAATAATTATGTACCATCTAGGTCACTTATTCACTACTAGTACTTAGCAACATTATTAAATAGAGCATTATAATATGCTTGGTCCTCGTGTGACATAAAAACAAATAAACTTTTTATGTCATCAATTTTTTCTTTTGGGATACATTTTTTCTAATAGTTATTACTTTAAGTATTTGGGAAAATAAATTCGTTGGTGTTCTTAGGGTATTCTTTGAAGCATGTTTAAATATTGAAATTATTTGATAGTCCAACTCTCTCCCATTTGTTTTTATATGCAGTGTTTGTAAATCAGATTTATCATATTTTATAAACTTAATTTTTGTAAAGGGTATTTTTGAGAAGTTTAAGTAACCTGCGTTTGCAGAATATGCTTTAAAATCTATCGGCTTCATCTGAATAATCTTAAGCTTAACCCTTTCGAATGACATGTTTTTTAGATATCTTAAAAGTGACAATGGACTAAATATCTCAAGATTACGAAGATATTTGTCAATTGTACTGTGAACACAGTCAACTTCTTGTATAAGAGAATGTCCTGGTGGGGAAAATTTCTGAATTATACTTTTTAATTTTGATTCGGCATTGAGAAAAAATTGCAGTGCAGTCGACATTACTTTGTTTCTGTTTTGTGGGACGCAAGAGTCACTCCAAAGCGTGAGGAACTCGATCTGTGGGTTATCAAAAAGGATTTGCTTTAAAATTCTTATAACCGCGCTCGCAATATCGTCACCCGTTCGTCCACTGTGAATCTCATTCCAAAATGCACAATATGTAATTTTTGGCTTTAAGGCAAAGCAAACTGTAGCAGTCATATTAAAAACGTTAAGCTTTCTTTTATAGTAAAATGAGGACGCATTACCTTTTGGCAATGAGAAAACGCTTTGAAGGTCAAAACACACAACTGCATGCAGGTCATCTGCATTCTGTCGGTCAAGATCCCGTTCTGCTTTCATTGAAACTTTTTCTTCCTTATGTTTGTTAAAATCATTTATTTCAGCAGTTGTTGGATTATTTTTCACTTTAAAAATCAAACACCGATCACACTGGTCTTTCTTTGGCTTGTAAAACGAAAGATTGAATTCAGTGTTAAAGACTTTTTTATATAAGTATATTTTCTTTTACAGGTTCAGGTGTTTTTTTCTTATATAGTTGTTATAATTTGGCTAAATTTAAATGACTGTCTAAGTATTTTTGATTAGAGCTGGCTCTACAATAGTGAGATTCTATTGTTGGAAAGCTATTTATGTGTTCGTGAATAGCCCTAATTTTATCGGGGTATGTGATTCGTGTTCGTTCCTTTTTTTAAAGGTTTAGGTACACCATTTGAGGCATCATTTAAATTATTAAAAAAGTAGTATATCCGTTTCTCATTTATACTCAAAGTGTTAAGAAAAAACTTCTTGCAAACCTGGGATATTACGCCATTGATTTGCAAACAAAAAATTGTACGACTTTTGTTTTTTAACTGAGTCAAGCACCCGTCTTCTTTTTATGGTGTTCTGCCTAACAAACTTAGAATAAAAAGTGGATTTGTCTGCACCCGATAATCCCCAAAACGACTCATGAATATCCTTTCGATCCTCATTAGTAAAGTTTTTGGTACATAAATAAAAACACGTGTGCTTACATGGTTCTTTTATACTTCTCGATGACATGGTTTTTCCATCTATGTTGGTATATTCTTTTGCAGACTCTCTAAGTTTTTTTCTTATATGTTGCGTCCACAACTCAGGATTCTTCCTCCTTTTTCTTGAAGATACCTTTGGCGTACTATCGCTGTCTGTTTAAATTATAATTAGCTAGGAACAGTCTTATGAGTTTTAGCAATAGAAAATTTTACCTGAAGTATTGTATTCAGAAGGAATACTTCTTAAATTTTCGTCAACCTCTGGAATATTTAGTAGGGGTTCGCGCAATAAGCTAGGTCTTGCTTCGCTTCTTTCCACTGTGAAATCAGGGTCTTTAACGTTGTCGTCGCTGTCTTAAAAGTTAAAATTAAAATTATTATTCTAATGTATGTCTTTTGATTATTTAAGCTCATAAATACCAGAGCCGGTTTCAGACGAAGTAGAGGAATCAAGATCGGGATCAATGTTTTCCGCAAATTCCATTTCATTGGGTATAATTTCATCAAGTAAACTTAATATAATAAAATTAATATTATCCAAACTTCTTTTACAATTAAACTTTATTGTTTAAAATGTATACAAATAAAATACTTACGAAAGTAGTCCCTCCTCAAGATTCGGCTCCGGTGATTCGATTCTTAATACAGACTTTCGCACAATAGCACTCAACCAAATTCAGGAGACGACTGAACAAGTTTTTCGTTGCAATCTACTTTACCTGTTTTACTTGTCCTTTGAATTCATATGCACATACAGCAAACCAAGACTAAACTTTTTGTTTTTTTTTTTGACGCGTATGTGCATACGAAAAAAACACGTATTTACTTAATACCATGCACGTACGTCAAAACAATTCTGAATATTCTTTTTAGTTTTCTTGTCGTATGATCAAAGTCCATGGACAAAAAAAATGGGAATTGCATAGAAGATTTGACGTATATCCAAAAAAATGGCGTTTACGTCAAACCAATATTCTAATTCATTAATTTGGGTGGATATACGTCAAAACAATACTAGATATCTCAGGATTGGCTAGAGATAGGAAAAAATAGATAAGATATTTGGAAAGAGCATACTCGAAAACATAAGACTGCATTCTTAGTCCAAAAAGTGCATTTTGGCGTATACGTCAAACCAATTCTCAGCCGACGATTTGTTGTTCGTTGTTAACTTGTGCCAGCCTGTGTTAAGCAATCAAATCAACAAATAGCAATAAAAGAAACAAAATAGTAATAAAATATGTTTTTGAAGTCAGAAAATACCAAAATGACATTTTGAGTGAATCAACAACTGTGCATAGATATTTTTGTGTGTCGTCAAAATACTGTGTGTGCTCGTCAGATAATCACCAATACTACGATTAAATCGTAAAACAAGTTTCATTGAAAAGAGTAAATCTGAATTTTGAGATCAAATCTTTAAAATTTGAATGAAACTCGCTATAAGGCTTCCTCAACAAACGGAAAATGATTAATGAACGATTTTTTTCGCGGCAATCAACAGGCGGTATCCTACTAATAATATAAATGTGAATTTTTGGATGTTTGTTCCCTAATAACGCCTCAACGGCTTAACGGATTTGGATGAAAATTTAGATTTAAATGGATAATGTGCTGGATTGAGTCATAGGCTACTTTTTATCCCGAACAAAAATTCGGTTCCTGTGGGAGAGGCTTATATGTGAAATGGTGTATGGCTGAAGGTTTGTTTGTTATGCTTTCTTGTCCTAACGAATGCATTAATTTGTGAAGTTGGGTAGATGGAACGTTGCAGGATTCACTTTATTTCGACATAGTCTCCTGAGGGAAAGATTCTGATATATTTTCTTTAACAAGTTTTGGTTTAAATAATAAATTTTTTTTATATATGGCGGAAGAGTGAAGTGTAACAGAAAAATAACATTAAATTTTATTGCAATTGAAGTAGAGGACTGGCAACTGACTCCATCAGCTCTTACCTCTTACAAAACAAGAAAATAAAATAGAGAGATAATTAAAACAGAAAAAAGATAGAACAGTAAGCACACGTCAACAGCATGCGGTTGTTTTTTTCACGGTCCCCATCCGAATCCGATGCTTGATTTCGCTTATCTGTCGGGAAGCGATCAATTTCTTATCAAAGCCAAGGCCGTTGACCACAACACAGAAAATGAAAAATGCCGTATTTTTGCATATTTTCGCTTCCTTTTCACGGCATTTTTGAAAGAGCTTCATTGTGATTTACTATTGTTGTTTTTTTTTCGTTTGCATAATAGCAGTTTTTTTTGTGTTTTGGTTACGGTTTTTACTTGTGATTATAGGGACTATAGCGCAAGTTCAGAATTCGTGGATAAAAAAAAATTGAGATAACAATCAAACATGACATTACGATCATAGAGAAGTCTAAAAAAAATAGTGGCACAAAATTTCTGTCTGTCAATATGTATAACGAGCTGCAGCCTAACTGGCTGAACACAATGAGAGCCGCAGCCGCAATACGCAGCCGGAGCCGCAGAGAACTGTTGTAATGTGTCGTACGGCTTTTTTTAAAACTGCCCACAATGGAGCCGTACGATTTTTTGACTTTGAGATTTTATTGATATTATCTGAGTGAATTAAAGTCTATGTTCATTTTTAATTTGCAATAATTGTTGTTAAAAATTAATAAAAGTTATTAAAATGGAAAGTGGTCAAATACTCAAATTCCACAAAATTTCTTTAGCGCGCACGGAAAAGTCTATTAACGGTACCTTTCATATAACGTTTTTTTTTATTTTTGGCTTTCTCCATAACAGCTCTTTGGATTTTTGTCAAATTTAGTATTTGAAAAGATCTACGTAGCCAAATTAATTCTGCATATCAAAATTTTTAATAACTTTTTTTCTAATAAAAATAATTTTTTTTTTGAAAAATCAATATTTTTTAAAACTAATCAAACAAAAAAAAATATTTTAAATTATATAATCACATGTATATTAATAAACTCCAAAAAAACTGCATACCAACATTTAAAAAAAAATAAAAAAAAAACGAAAAATTGAAAAAACAGGATTTTATCAAAAATGGTCCTGCAACTTTCGGAATACATTTTTCATAAATTCTTTGTTATTTAAGACGTGTGATGGTGTACTTCATTTAAAAAAAAAACAAACGTTAAGTAATGTGGTTTCGATACTTTTTATAAGTTTAAAATGTGTTATTTTCAACGTAAATGTTACTTGTTTCTGTCAAAGATCTGGCTTTCCAATGTAATTAGACACAGAAGAGCAAGTACGTGCGACCCAGTCGTGCCCATTTTTTAAAGTTCAGATAGTGTTATTTTTCTTCGTTATTGTTAATTATTTTTTTTTAAATTTTATTCGACGATGTGACTGCACATATGAGCAAGAACGTTTGATCCAGTCGTGCAATTTATTTATCCATTCTAACGGGTTTTTGCTATTTTAGTCGGATATTATTGCTTGCGCTTTAAAATTCGGAATCATTGTTTTAGTAAAGTTTTATTCTTTTCTTATTGTTTTATAAATACGAATGTTTGCATGTTTATTTTTGTTCCCAAATCACGCCTCAAAGGCAACGGATTAAGATGAAATTTGGTAGGTAGATGGATAATGTGCTGGATTGAAACATAGCCTACCTTTATCCAGGAAAAAATGCACGATTCCTGTGGGAGAGGCTTAAGTGTGAAATACTGCATTTCTGGATATTTGTTTTATAAACTTCTGTGCTTTAACGACTGCAGGAATTTGTGAAGTATGGTAGACCGAAGAGTTGCAGGATTCAATATACTATTAAGAGATATTAATATATAGGGAAATAGAGTTGTAAAGACATAGAGATACAGAGATATGGACATGATGACCATAATCAGCTGTTGATCAGGTGTCTTTTTACACGTATTACAACAACAATACGCTGCTTCGATTTCGAACCTATGAGATACCGAACGCACCCATAGAGACATAGAGGTATAAAGATATAGAGACATAGATACAGATATAGAGATATATAAGAATACGGAGATATAGATATAGAGATGTAGATATATAGAGATATAAAAATATAGAAATATGTGGCGACATAGAGATATGGAAATATAAAAATATACAGTTATATCGGAATATTACTTCGATTAGAAAAACGGTAATCACTATCTTATAAAAATAAATAAAAATTTGACGAAAAACAAAATGCTTAATCTTAATCTTAAGTCCATGCCGACGAAGTCGCGGTAGTTGCTTTCTTTATATTAATAAACTCAGTATGCATATGTATATGTATATGGACTTCCTATGTCAAATAAACGCAAAGGTGATGAAACAATATTAAACACCTTTTATAATGAATTCTCCCACAAAAAGCAAAAATTACGAAAAAGTAAAGGAACGCTTTTGTAGGTTTTATGTCGAATTCGTTTTTATAAAAGATCAATCTTTTTTTGATCTAGATCACTTTTTGTAAATCTAGATTTTTATTGAGATTTATGCCGATTTGTACACACACTACTTTATATGACTATTCGCAAATGTCACTGAAGTTTGCATTTCATTTGGATTTTGTTATTGATTTGAAAGTTTTGTGTTGATAAAAGTGAAAAAAGGATCAAGAATTAATAAAATCTCTACACATACATAATAAATTGCACGACTGGGTCGCATGAACTTGTTCTTATGCTAGATAATTGATTAGTGGCTTCATATGTATGTATATAAAGGGTGTTTTTTTAGACGTGTGTTTTCAAGAAGAAATAAAACGCATATAGTTTAATGTTATAGCCAAGAATCTAGCTTTATTATGAAGATAAGGGTTTGCATTATGTTCTAAAAATTATTTCGGGGGAGTGGCCGCCGTGGCTGGCTCGAATAAATTCCAGCCGAGGCCCAATTTTCCCAATTTTGTGAAAATCGGGATCGGTGGTCATTTCGTTTTGGGCCCATTCACCCGAACGTGTGACGCGCTTGATGGGCGTTCGGCTTTAATTCTTGAACGAGTAATATTTTGTAAGCCTGCAAACAAAGATCCTTCTCATTTGGGTTTTCTTCGATATTTTGCGCCATAGAAACGAACCATTATTTTGGTAATAAATTTGCACAATTTGCAAACTTTGTTCAGGAGTAGGTCTATTCATTATGAGATCGCAAACCAAACTGAGCATAAATCAAGAGACAGCTGTCAAAAAGACCAACTCCGAAAAAAGTATTGCCAGATTGAAAACCACACGTCTATTAAAATAAAAAAAATATTTTTTTTTTAATTCTTTATTTTTTTAAATTAGTTTCAGAGTTTTCTTGGAAAAACTAAGTATGCAATAAAATTTGAAAACTAAATGTCTACCGAAGAAAAAAAAATTGAAAATCGTTCCACCAGTTTTTTTAAAAAGTTGTTTTTTTTTTTAAAACTTTTCGAAAAAATATTTGAAATTTTTTCTAGTATGTCATTATAAGTCAATCTGTAGTTTTCATCTGGGAAAATTATTTAAAAAAATTCAATCCACCCATTTTCAAAATATTTCGAAAACCAAATTAAAAAAAAAAAATTAAAAAAATCGAAAAAAAGTTTTTT
Organism: Platycheirus rosarum; assembly: GCA_963971375.1. NCBI lineage: Eukaryota > Metazoa > Arthropoda > Insecta > Diptera > Syrphidae > Platycheirus > Platycheirus rosarum. The sequence goes on along the minus strand of OZ020509.1, from coordinate 115,773,331 downwards.
TAAAATTTTGAAATGCGTTATTAATTGAATTATAAATGACTTCCTGTCAAGTTTGAAGCAAATCGGCCCATCCGTCGGAATTTTCGGACCCACTTTTTTCAACTTCTCTATTATCGTAATGTCATGTTTGATTGTTAGATTTTTTTGCACGAATCCATAACTTGCATTTTAGTACCTAAATCGCAAGTAAAAATGAAGTTTCTGTTTTTAAAATCAAAATAACAGCTTTTTGCTTGATGTATACGAAAGGATATACAGTACTTATAACAAAAGACCATTTAAAATGTTTTTGTCTGTCTGTCTGTCTGTTTGTTCTGGGTAATCTCGGGAACGGCTGCACCGATTTTGACGGGACTTTCACTGGCAGGTAGGTGATATCCTAAGGAGTAACTTAGGCTATCTACATTACTCACTAGGTGGCACTGATGTCGTTTTTTTTCGAAAACTCTTATTTATGGACCGATTTTGACGGGACTTTCACAGGCAAGAAGCTCACTTTGAAAGGAATAACTAAAGCTATTTGAATTACTCGTAGGTGGCGCTGGGTTTGCTAATTTTCGAAAAAAATTCCGTCAATGTTCATATTGTAATATTTTAATAAAATTATCAAAAAAAAACAATTTTTTTTTGTACCTATAACTTGTTTTCTGTTTGCTTACAATTCCATCTAGACTGTCAAAAGACACGACAGAAAGTTGTCAAAAAGCGCTCCCACAGCTACAAAAAAATCAATCTCGTTTCATGTTCGTTTTTACAAGAAAAGTCTGAAATCTGAGAAATAAATCCATATCAAGATTACATTAAAATCATCTAAATATTTTTTTTTATTTCATATTTGTTGGTTCAAATTTGTTGAAAGATCTTTGGCCAACATTCAATAAATGTATTAGCTTTAAGTGTTTTTTTTTTTTTTTTGCTTAAATTTATTGATTTTTACAAAACCAAGTAGAAAGGAATGAAATGAATTTTTTACGAAATTTTTGTGTTAGGGAACAAGATTAATCAGTTTTTAGTAACTTTCGGGTTTCGGCTGCTTGAAGTGACTTGAAAAAGTAAAGGAACACACATAATAACAAATAGTTGTAATAATCGCCCATTTCTTTATGATATGGGCGATGCAAGTCATTGCATTAGTGAAAATGTGTTTGTGTTTCGCTAACTAATCACATTGGAATACTAGATCTTTGAAAGAAATTAGTAACATTAACGTAAAAAAGTAACACGGTCTGAACTTATAAAAAAAAGTGTCAACAAAATGGAGTACGCAATCAGACGTCCTGCATAATTACGAATTTATGAAAAAAGTATTTCGAAAATTGTAGGACGAATTTTGATAAAATCCTGTTTTTTATTTAGTTTTTTGAAAAAATTTTTTTTTTGAAATTTTGGTATGCAGGTTTTTAGAGTTTATAAATATACATCTGATCATAAAATTTTAAATATTTGTTTTGGATTAGTTTTAAAAATATTGATTTTTCAAAAAAAAAAATAAAAAAAAATAAAGAATTAATTATAATAATTAGAAAAAAAAGTTATTCAAAATTTTGATATGCAGACTGAATTTGATTACTTAGATCTTCTTAAGTATAAAATTTGACAGAAATCTAAAGAGCCGTTTCCGAGAAAGTCAAAAATTAAAAAAAAACCGTTATATGAAAGGTACCGTTAAAAGACTTTTCCGGTGTATGTATATGGTTTTGATATAATGATAGCCAATAAAATACACTCAAATATGTTCATCGGCGCTCAAATTATGATTGTACGTAGTAGGCCGAACTCGTTCGATCGATCTAAACGTGTTGAAAATAAATAGAGCACATCACTCCAAGAGATATCGTCCAATGTCGTCCGATGCCACCCGACGACAAGTCGACAACCGATCAACCGACAAATCCCATTTTGGTCGGATTTTAATGATGAATGTCATTGAACATTTTAATTTTTGATTCTGAGGCGTTCAAAAACTTCAATCAGTGATTATGTTGATGCAAAAGTTAAGTAAAAGTATGATTTTTACCCCTCGATAGAACAGCTTTGCCTGGGAGCTCATTGACACCAATATGTGTGTTTTCGATGTTTTCACTTTTTTGTGCTTTTGCAGGTTGAAATTTGGATGACGTCTCAAATGAACATAGGAATAAAAGTGATCAACTAATTTTGTATTTCATTTATTTTTGAACATTCAAAAAATTCTGAAAACAAAAAAATGTTTTTTAAAACTAAACAAACAAATTCTTTTAAAAACACTAAAAAGAATATAAAAATTAATTTTATAGTCTTTTTAGTGTTTTTAAAAGAATTTGTTTGTTTAGTTTTAACAAACATTTTTTCGTTTTCAGATTTTTTTAAACTGAATATTTATGTAAAACTTACCTTTTATTTTTATTTTGTTCATGTTCATCAAAACTAATAGAAAAAATATTTCAAGAACAAATACAAAAATTCATTTCATATTTTGTTTTATTTATTGATCGCATAATATATTCTATTATTATTACTTTACTAAGTTTATCAAATAAAATTTGATTATTGTCTTTTTTTCAAAAAATAATTAAATTTTATTTATTATTTGACTAGCGCATTGAGTTTTAAATATTTTTTTTTCGATTAAAAATATACATAATTTACATGGTACATTATATAATTTTTGTATTTGATTTACTTTAATATTTTAAAGTGTTAAACTTTTTCGTTTTTAACAGAAACACCAAAATAGTCATTAAGCCCAATGATTTATTGTTTAATTTGATTTAATTAAATTATAATTCGTGAATGTAATACTAGACGTTGATATAATTTTTGTACTTAACTTGTTATTCTTTAAAAACAAATATATATTTTTAATTACTTTTTTATTTTTTATTTTTTTTTAGTGATACACATAATATATTTTAATTACTTTTTTATTTTTTATTTTTTTTTAGTGATACACATAATATATTGCTAGAGCTCTTATGGTTATTTGGCTTTTTAATTAAGCAACGGAATGAATAGAAACTATATATTTTTTTCTTACAGTTTAAGTAGTTTGTTTTTTATTTTAAACTGAGAAAGCTTGTGACATGTGCTAATTTTTCGACAGGTTTGTTATTTAAGATCTCAGGCAAGTATTGCGAAAATTCTTAATCTTCCCAAGTATTATTTTTGAGAAAAAAATTATGATTATTCCTGCTGTGGTGCAAGTTCGATTTGAAAAGACAAGAGACAAATAGATTGTACGTATATGGCCAGTATCTTTTATGTATTGAAAGAAATTTGTTTACTGACATTGGTTGCTTATCAACGATGTCGTATTCGAAAAGAAGTACGTCCAATAGAGGTCGCTTTTCGCTTAAAAAAATGAGTTCATCAAGATTTAGATTTCGAAGGACATTCGATTTGGGGATTTTGAAATGTGAAAGTTTACAGAAATCGCTTTGAAATTACATTGGAAATCCTATTTTTTTTTCAAATGCACAAATCTTTTCAGTAGTCAGCGATCAGTTTTTTTATCACTGAATACCAAAGAATGGAGGTGCAACAAAGAAAGTAAAGTCATTTCAGATTATTCTCTCTTTTCTCTCTTTTTGCCGAAAGAATGAAGAAAGATTACAATAATTACGTCGATTTGAAATTTATTTATTAATTTTATAAGCAACTCTTGAAAAATTTCACCGCAAAATAAAGAGGGGGATATCCCCCTCTATCAAATTTTCACCCGTATTGCGATTGTCAATTTTATATTGGTAACTGTCATTTTTCAACCATTTTAAGAAAACCGTATTGTGGTTGTCAATTGTCAACATTTTTTCAAAAAACTCTTGTGAATGATCATCAACGAAAGAACTAGTTAATTGTGAATTATGTATAAAGCCGTATTGAGAGTGTCAATTGCTGTACATTTTTTTATCTTTTTTTTTCATAGTTCTATCGATCGCAGAATTTTTATTGATACACCTATAAAATGTAAGTTTTGCAGTAATTTAACGCGCAAAATGATATATTTTACATGAAAGGGTTAAAAAAGTCAGCAATAAAGGTGAATTGGCCAAACTTGTGGACTTAATGGAGGAAAATCCGAGAGTTGCAAAGAGTAGGTGATCAAAAGTGATGCGATAAAGTAAATGGAGCAATATGCAGTTATTTCGAACTAGAATGGCTAAGGTCAACTAACGTTTTATATATGTACATATCTCTATTATTTTCATTTTGAAACATCCCCAAGGTGCCTTCTTCTGCTCAAAACTTCCAAAAACGTACAATCTTAATTTTCGGCGTCGTCATCAAACCAGAATTCCACTTAACTTATTTTTCCCATTTATTTTTTTTATTATGAATTCGAAGAAATTATTTGCTCAAGCGATTTCAGCTTTGAATTTTGAAATGTCAAAAATTTTGGGCGTTCACAATAATTATCAATTTCACTTGCAAAGTTGATTGATATATTTTTTTTCAATTTTCAACTGGTTGATAATTGACAATCAAGGATGATCGTTTATTTGATACACGGTAACTTCTTTCGTATGATTGATAATTTAGTATTATGAGTATCAATTGATAATTTTAAACCTATTGTGAATACCGATCAAAACGTAATTATGAAAGGATTTTGAACGTTTTACGTTTTTAATTTGCCTTAAGTTTTTTTGTTGTGGTTTACAAATAAGTTGGTTGATAAATTTAGGTTGTTTTTATTGAACAAAATTCGCTTTCTTCCTAACAATATTTTGTTTATTTAGGAGCAGGATTGTAAGACCGAAAGAGTTGATGGGAGAAAACTTAGAAGTAGCCTAAGGAATGTGTTCAAAGCTTCTCATTACAAAAAAAATGGGATTCCTTAGAATTGCCTTAAGAAAACCATTTCACGGAAGACATTTCGTTTTTAAATTCTGCTTTTTCTATAAAAAAATGGTATCAAGATTTTTGACAGCCATAATACTATTCACAATAGATTATGAATGTACATACAATTCACAGTTTATCAAATATTTTGATAAACGATCACCATAATACATAATCATTAATATGGTGATATTAATTATTAAATTAATTATTAATAATATTCGATACTTATCAAATATTAGCATGTATCGTGTTGATATTTTATAGCCATAATAGGGCTGTTCTGGAATTCCGAAAAAAATGCCTGAAGAATTTTTAAAACACATGACGGCAATTCTACTTTCCTTAACAACACACCAAAAAGAGTTACCGCCTATATATTTTGTTTAAATATCATTTCCAATAACCTTGTGGAAAAGATAAAAACTCAAAAACACTTTCTATTCTCTTCAAACTCAACAAACAATATTCTCTTTATTTCTTGCTACCAAAATAAAATTATTCATTTTTAAAATTAAATGATAAATATTTCATACTTAATGTGAAACTAAAAATTTAATTTTTCACTAACTTACGTATCTAACTTTGTATATAATAATAACAACAGTTACATGCATGTAAGACTGCTCTCCTATATGTATAGTTAGTTAGGTATATGAAAAATTAATAATTATGTACAAAATAATTTCAACAATAAATAATAATTTTTGAATGGATTGAGAAAAAAATAAAAAAAAATTCCACTTAAACTACAGCTCAGTCGTAATTTCGTCCTGCGGTCGAAAGCCAAGCTTGAAGAATTCATCTTCCAGCCATAGAGAGCTCTGATTGAGATCCGATATGAGGTTACCCTTTAAGGTGTTAAAGCTGCTGCCAAATGGATCTGATGCCCGTGGCTCTTCGAACTCATGCAGACTTATAAGCGATCCAAAGAGCTGCATTTTGTGCGGCGAATTCGATTGACTGTTTGATGTCTTGAAAGTGTTTTGTTTGTAGGTTGAATCTCGGCGCGAATCATCGCCATTTCCTGTAGACTGAAAGAAATCTATCAGTTGACCCACCTGGGGTTTGTAGCGGTCTAGAGCTTGCTCGGACCAAGTATATATACGATTCCAATCGTGCGGCGGAGCTGGAATAAGTTCGATTGGACGATTGAGGAGTATGAGAATTTTCGCGAGATCCCTTACGATGGGTCGGTATGAATTTGCTGAGACGGCATCACCAGACAAATAGAGCTTTCTTATTTGCCGCCGTGTGTCGTTGAGCATGCTGAGGAAGTATTCAGCATTCGGACGCATTTCATTTAGCTGACGCAGGAAATCCGAACGATCCATGGTATTTTCGTTGATTAATTTTTGTTTAACGGTTTTTCGTCGTCGTTTTCGTTTAACAAGAACAATGGCAACTGCTAGCAGGGATAGACAAACAAAGAATCCTCCAAAGAGACCGGCTACAGCCGCTAACAGTGGACCGGATATTCCGCTTGTGATACAAACTCGTCCCATGAAGTCAGGATGAGATGACCATTGGTCTATATAGCCTGAGGGACAGACTTCGACACATTTTCGAGTGTCTGTTATTAGCAGGTTTTGACATTTGATACATCCTTCGATGCTGCAGCGTAAGCATTTTCGGCTAGCTGATGGTGGACATCCTGAAAAGAAAAAAAATATATGTAATTAATTTATCAATGAAGTTTTTTTCTATATACATATGTATTATTATAAACATAAAAACTAAACAATAATTACAGAAAATATGAGTTATACATATGTACATAGATACCATCACAAATATAAAGAACTGTATGGGTCATTTTCCGACATTAAGCCAAGAATTGCTTTAGGTCGCAAACGTCAGCTTAAGCAACGAAACGAATACACAATATTGTTTTCTTTTGCACTATGGTCTTTCGTTGACCATCGCAAATTTAAGAGAGAGCGATTGAAATGACTCATTCGTACGGAAATTTCAAATTTGACACTAGTCTAATCCCTTTTCATGTGGTTGACGGTAACACATGACATGTGTTGAAGTTCAAGCAAGGTGGATGCTTCAGTTGCTAGAATCTTAGGCATTTTGATGCTTTTGATTTTATAGTTCAGTTTTGACACTATAGTTTAAGCCAATTAACATTTATTATAATTAGCCCTTTAATTTGACAAATTTAATTTTCTGAACTAAGCCCTAACCGTAATGGGCGAACGAAGAAGGGAGCTGGTTTCAAAAACGAACGAAAAGTTTCTTTCCGTTTTTTCTGTAAACTTTCATATACCTCTTTGTAAATTTAATATGTTATATTAATTATTTATTAAAATACTTTAGTAAAAAATTGAAGAAACATAGCAATCCGTTTTTATAGCCAAAACCGAAACCCACAAGAATGAATCTTTATCCCGCTTGGTTACAAACGATTCCGTTGCACTAGTTTCATCAATGCTCTGCCCTCAGGTATATACAAATAAAAGTTTCATCAGATACTGGAATTATAATAATGACGTTTCTTCCTGGTTTGAAAAAAGACCCCGATTTCGCCCGCGGTTGATTACCTTTGCTAAGAATCAAATTTGTCATTTATGGGGATATGTCAGGTATTATAAGGTAGAAATGCACCCAAAAAAGAGTCCTTTCGTTATAAGAACGGCAGGTGTCATCATAGGTACGTATTCGTTTCGAACAACTATACTTTGACGGCCGCCGGCTTCGTCAACGTAAAGCGTTACAGATAAAAGGGATATTATCCAGTTCTGGTTTTTTAAGATTATGGAGATCTCAAGAATTTTCTCCAGTTAATTTTGAGGAGTTGTATTTTGAATAAGTAAAAACAACGTAACATAGCGAGTAATAAAGTAGAAACACAATGACGCTTTACAACCGACTTTGACTATTTGAAAAAGTTCAAACATATGGAAATGTTTATGGCTAAGACACAATCACGCTTCAGCATTGGCTTCGTCACGTTACATTTCACACCCCTCGTGTTGGCTTTAAGTGACATTTTCCAAATTTCGGTTGTTGTTTTTGCTTTTTTCTGTCAAAGACCTTGTGTAAATGATTCCTTTTTTCGGTTGTTTCTCCATTCTTCTTTTGGACAGGCACGTACGTTGGTGTGTACACTGATTTGGATTACCCCGAATATATCCAATACTTCCCTACAAACTGTGCTGTTTTATTCTAAAGAAATTTGCGAAATTCTAAAAAAAGCTATTAAAAACCATCCATTACAACTAAAAAACATGATTGGCAATTGTTTTTAATTTTAAAAGTTCTTAATTTAAGTCCGTGCATAGCATTTTCTTCCTCAAACGAGAAACGTCAAAGCTCAACCACAAAAAATCTTTTAATTTTCATTCTTCCATTCGTTACTTCATTCCCCCTACTTTTCTACACCCCTTACCCAATTGTCAAAAATGAAGAATGAAGAAACAACCGAAAAAAAGAATCATGTACACAAGGTCAATGCGATCAAAAGTTCAACCAGTTTCTACTTCAGCTTTGAGTCACGTTACCTTATCCTGTGCACGAACCAAACGTAACGTCAGAGCCAAAACGTCATTGTGATAAGATCTATTGATTTCTTATGGTTGAACTTGTAAAGGTCAGGTGAAACCGAAGCTAAAGCGTGATGCTCAACATTTAAACATTCGTAATAACAGAAGAGCGTTAGATTTCTTTTTGAGGGATCTTCCGAAGTTGCAAGTCTTACAGCCTTTTCACATCAAACCATACACGAGATATTAATCGTTTTCCTTAAAAGGAATACCATAAACGACTCATTTTTCAATAATTTTTTTCATAAACGACATGTTTTGCAAAAGAATTCGTTTTTGATAACAGGGACTTACAAACGAGTTGCAAAGAGGAATTAGACAAACAGATCTTTCTGTCAAGAGAAATTCATATGATTGTGAATAGGTCTTTAAAATAAAAGACACGACTGGGAGGCACGTACTTGCTTCTATGTGCCAATCCTTTTTAACTGCAGGCGTCTTTTTGACAAAGATTTTATTTTAATGTTTTTTTTGACGTGCAACTTCTTTAGAATCGTTGGGGTTTGAAGCTCGCGAACATGCGTCACGATAAAGGGATAAACACATATAGGATTGTTAGCTTTTGCAGTTTTTTAGTGTAGTATTATCTTTCCACTTGCTGCTTACTGTTTATAATATAATTTGCTAAAAGAAAGATATAAAGCACTTTTTTCAATTTAATTTTCATTTTGGTATGGAAAAATTTGAACAACTGGCATAAAGATTCGTGGGAATCAGTAGTAGGGCAATAATGCTAGGTTTAGGGACCTATAGGTCCCTATAACAATTAATAATAATTTACTTCTTGAAATCAAATTAATTAAAATAGCTTAATTATGTTTGATGGATCGATAAACGTATGGTGTAGGTATTAATAGAATTTATTAAGGATATTAGGTATCTATAATAAGGTTGGAAGGAAGGTAGGTACTTAAATTAAGATACACATTCCAACTACTGTTAAGCGAGTGGGTATAGAGACAATATTAAAAGTTAACACAGTGGTTTTGTTTATTTATAGGCAGGTGTAAACTTTTATTTTCTGGATTGAAATTTTTGCATTCAGTAGTAATCGAATAGTTTTTTTATTTGTTACTTGTTTTTGTGTGTTAAAACTATGCTTCCTTATTTATTCTGTGTGCTTTTATGATGATGAAATGCTTTAAAATACGTAGGTATGTATGTAAGTTGTCACCTCCTTTTATTTGACTAATGGCTAGGGCTTAGCCGAGCAATTTGAAATAAAATGTTGGGGAAAATATTAAACAAATAAAATTTTTATGAAATCAAAAAAACACTATTCATAACGTTTTTTTGGAAAAAATGTTGTAAGCCATCTTATTTCTTTTGCTGTTTTCTATTTTATGAATTTTTCATTTCAAAATCGTTCGACCAGTTTTTTGAAAAACTTTTCGAAAACATGTTTTAAATTTTTTTTTGAGTATGTCAATTTAAAAAAATCTATAGATCCGTTTTCAAAATATTAAAAGAACAAAATATTTTTTTCTAAAAAATTATTAAAAATTAAAAAAAAAAATGTTTTTTAAAACATAAAACACTATATATTTTAAAAATTTCATCAAAATCCGACAATTAGTTAACGAGAAAGTCTGATTATAAAAAAACCGGTCATATGGGAGGTGCCGTTATAAATTTTTTTCTGAAAAATCCATTAAAACTTAAAGATAGATTTTGCATAGAAAACACCATTCAGATAGTTTTATCAAAATCGTAGGAGCCGTTTTCGAGAAAAATAAGTTTTTCATTAAAAGTTATATGGCAGGTACCGTTAGTTTTGGAGCTAGAATGCCAATTCGAAAATCTATCGGGTAGAGTATTCTAAAAATACTATATATGTACCAAGTACCAATTTTTTGGAAAAAAATGAAGGATGGGTTATGTTTTTTGTTTGGCTATTGCCCAAAACGATTGAAATATACATAAAACAAAAACGAGCAATTGTTTGGTGTGAACGCTTTATTCGTGTGGAAAACTGTGAAATTCGCGAAAATCACCGAAAAACTGATCAAAGCTGTTCTATCTTGTGATTTTTTCGTAGTTTTTCAGAAGAAAGAGCTCACTAGAGTAGAAAATTTCCCCACCCTGTGAATTTCTGCTACAAAAATATTTTTGCACAGGAAACTGAAAAAAATGTTTGACATGAATTTTTCAGCTCTGCCTGTAATTGTTCTGTCCAAAATCGTTTTATATTTTTGAGAATAGTTTTTTCTCTCTGAGATATTGTTACCCCCACTCCTGAAAAAATACAGTGTTGTCAATTTCTCTGCACTTGGAACAGACTGAATAAAATGACATTGCTTACGTTCGAGATTGCACTCCTTTCTGATTTATTGCTAAAAAATATATTGTGAGTTTTTGAACGCAAAAAACTTATATGTAACGATTTCTGTCAAAAACGTACCACATTTGCACACCCAGCCGATTTCGTAAGCAGCTGTTCTTAAAATTTGCTCTACGATACCAAAGTATATCAGAAATGTTGCCCTAGTTTTTTCATCTGCTGCTATTTAACATGAATTACAACTATTTAATCAGAAAGTCTCCATTTTGTTTTCTGAAAACTATTCGTACCTTTTTTTTAAACATGAAATTTTGAAGCTTCAAATAGTGTTAACATTGCCTTCCCATACAAATAATGCTCATACGCCACAGTGACCTGGAAAGGGTTTTTGTTAAATGTATTTGTTTTATTTATTTTAAATTATAAAATGATTCGAATATAACTTAAAAGAATCTAGTACATTTTGTTCAATAAATCAAAACTATGCTATTCTTCGCAAACAATTTAAAAACAACTCAAATAATGGTTGACCGCAAAAAAATCATAAATTATTCAACGAATTTACAATTGATTCATTTTGCACAGGAGCTATACAATTCTGCTTCACCAAGTACATGTAGCTAGTTCGAAAATGATGTAGGAACACAAAATGGACAATACAGATGATGTCCGCTAAGCGCTAATACCACGAAAAAAATAATAAATTGCGTTAGCCCCCACATAAAGGTAGTTTAATTTAATTGAATTGTTTTCCCCAAGGGACCAATTGTGATTCATTGAATCACTCTGCACTCAACCGCATGCCGTCTACAGTGTACATGGGAAACTTTTTTTTGCTCGAGATTTTGCTTCTGTTATGTCAGAAAATTACTACAGACAGATTTGTACGTCGTTCTAAAAGAGCACCGGGAAGAAAACGAATAAACAGAGAGAAGATAGTTCAAGCAAGATTATCGTTTCCCAGAGCGTTCTGTGAGTTTTTTTTTAACTAAATATTATGGTAATTTAATTCTACGTCAGAAATCATCATTCAGCCTAGAGGATTGAGATGCTTAATGAAAAGATCAGGTGAAATCGTGATGAAGGATAAGATGAGGATGATAAACAAGATGACAGTTGACTGGAACTAATTTGCTTTGATCGCATTAAATAAAATGATGAAGTAAATTGCCGAACAAGTTTAGTATTGCAAAAGCTTTAATTGAGCCTAACAGCATGATTTAAAGTTAGCTGAAGGCACTCATTAGTGTTTCCACTAATATAGCAATTTAGTTAATTAGGGCCGAATGAAATCTGCGGTCTAGACTAACTAGATAATTGAACAATTTCAATGTTAGGTGTTTTGAAATATTCAAAGAATGAAGAATAATTTTCATTCGAATTCTTATTGTTTTTGAGATCAACAAATTTACTTTTTACTCAAAAAATAAACAGAACTTAAATAAGAAAGGCTGAGTTGATTTAAAGTTCTTTTTTTCCTAAAAAACATTCTTAAATGTCAATTATGCCAACAACAAATACATACAAAGTACACAAAGTACCAGAGCTAAATTGAACGAATAAAATGTGTACATATTTATTGCGGCACTTTTTTTTGACATTTTAAACTAATGCAAAGTCTTAATTTAACTGTCAAAAAACCGATTGTTTGATTTTGTTTCAGATTAAAGCGGGGTTCACAAAGTGACAATGCAGAGGCCAAGACAATTGGACAAGACAATCACTATTCCATGTGAACAATTGTCTCCAGGACAATAGCTCCTCCGAGATAACCTGAGGACAATATCGACATCGTCCAACCCCGTTCAAAAAGCTCGAACAAGACAATTGATTATTGTTCCATTGTCTTGTCTGTGTGTGAACGCTGCTTAACTAAGCATTTTAAGATTCCTAATTCAAACACATAGACGCTTTGCAATCGACTTCTATCCGTCCCGTCCCAAGCTTTAGCCTCGGTTTCGTCTGACGTGACTCAAATTCAAAGCTAAAAGTAGAAATTGGTTGAACTTTTGCTCGCTTTATAAGAAAAAAAAAAATCTGAAATTTGGAAAATGTGAAATGTGCTGAAGCGTGGTTGTGTTTCGACATAAATCTCTATTGGAAGATCTATAATGTTGATCTCGAGTTGAATTGGTATTTTGAATCAAGCTTGACAAGAACAAAAAAAAAACATTATGATAATCTTGCTTTTCATTTGGAAGAACATAACTACCTATTTTTGTATTCTTTTTTTCAGCTTCTCTCAAAAAACAAATAAGTTCTAGCAATCATGTCATATGAACAGATCTTGATTGCAATGTCAACATCATTGACCCATTTACCTACTCCACCTTAATATCATACTAACGTTTCTTTACTTGGACGCGGTCTGTTGATTTTTCTGTCATCTCGAATCACGTACACTCAAAAGATCTCAATGACATGGCGTGGCGCAGCATTGCTTAGCCAGCGTATTTTTTGTGCCACGCCATTATCCCGAAACTTGATCTCAAAAAAGCACGACATTAAACGCCATACCCCACCATCTTGCACTTGTCTCAACAAATTTGTTTTCCAAACGCTACCTCATCTTCGACAAGCAACTTAGTTGACTCAATTATTCATGCACTGCTGCCTGTGTCAATGTCGTCACGCATCCACCGACGAAAACAATTATTTCTACGGTCGATTATAATACTCTAGCATGCACCATTGAAGTGTAAGAGTGATGAACGACCTGTCAGCGTGACAGTAAACTGTGTCAAATGAAATAAAGGAAAAGCGGTAGCGGTAGCCATTGCTGTATCATGCTTTGCGTGTTGTCTATGAACAAAATGGCTCTTTTGTACTTTCTTATGTCAGCAACTTGAAAGCATCTCCACGAAAAAGTACAATGCATATGTATGATCTTAAAGCTACTACTGCATGAAGTTTTTTTTACGGTTTACAAACATTGTGGTATAACCTTTTGAACTAATGCAACTTTATTTGTGAACAGAAACCGCATAGTAATTGAGTAAATCTCGAGGCTATGTTCATGAGAGAGATTCTTGAAAAAATGCGTCCTTTCCTCCGTCATCCACTAGAATGGTCCAGCAGTGATTTAAGTCAATTTGACAGCAAAACTAATGACAGCACAAACATTTTACCGAAACCATTTCTTGATGAAGAACGTTATGCATACAGAGAACGACAATACGCAAACTGTTAACTGCACATGCATCTTGAAGGGACCGTTATGGGGTCAATCGCCTACTCCATGTTCGTTTTCTGAAAACAACATGATGATAATGATGATGATAATGACAGAACTGCAATCCTTAGGCACACAGCCGTACAACTGCACATTTGACATTAAGTGGAGAGAGTGTAGGTTCTGGTATGGTTGGTAGTCTTACTCTTTGGTGATCTTACACCAACACTATTACACCAGCAATTTACCTTTCAATGCACTGGGAAAAGAAAGGTTAAAACAAGAAGAAAAGGATGACAACAACGCAATAAGGGCCAGATACCGCAAAGTTAAAGTCAAGTGTCAAGATCTACCACAATGTTCGCTGGTATTTTGATGTTGTTTTTCAATGATGAAAACCGTGTCTTCACAACGATGATGATGGTTGTATTGGTAAGCAACTCGCGGTTGCACTTAAGTGCATTCAACTTCAATTTGTGGTTAAGATGCGTTCACGAAGAATCGTAGACGTAAAACCACTAAAGTTTATGTCGGATAAATTAAGAGTTAACTTTTTTTTTATTGATTGGAAATTGTGATTGTAAGTTTAAAAACCTTTCTAATGGAAGGTAAGGTAGGTTATTTAATACCGTTAAATTCACCGGAGAAAGGGAATTATGTGCACATGAATTAAATGGGGAAAATAAAAGCAATTTTAATTAATATTTTGACAGGAAATGGAGACCTTAGGATATCAATCACGATTGAAGTTTTGACATTTGTTTGACAAGAAAAAATGTATAACGAATGAGCATGAAATTATAAGATTTTTCAGGTTTCTCGAGATCTCAGAGATCTCAATATATTTTCTCGGCCCCATTAATCTTCTGAATACGAGTTTCCACGAAACTCAAAAGTTCAGATTTCAAGTTTATCAGAAAATAGAGATCTTGGAGATCACAGAAACTTGAAATGGCCAGAGCTATGGTCCAATATTATATCGTGTTATTGTTCTTGTCTCACGGAAGAAGAGACAACGGGTAATAGGGGACTAAGTTTACTGGACTGAAATGAACAGTACTTATTTTTCTTCTTTGCTTACATTTTGAACTGCGTGTATATACATACGTTGATTGATTCATCACAATCACGCTTAAGCTTCGGTTCCGCCTAATGTTTACAAGTTCAAAGATAGGAAACCAATACGTCTTATCACAATGCGCTTTGGCTTCGACGTAACGATTGGTTCGTGTACAAGATAAGGTAACGTGACTCAATCTTGAAGCTGAAAGTAGAAACAAGTTGAACTTTTACTCGCTTTGACCGAAAAAAGTAAAAACAAAAACCGAAATTTGTAAAATATCAACAAAGCGAACACAAAGTGAGTAAAATGTAACGTGACCGAAGCCATAAACGTCAGGCGAAACTTAAGCTAAAGCGTGATTGTGTTTTAGCCATTATGCAGACTTATGGCTAAAACACAATCTGTAAATCTGTCTCTGTGTGTTTGATTCGTTCAGGGTACACCTTAAAATATCTTTGGAACGCAACATTTTTGTCGCGTTCAAAAAAAACTGTCAGAATAAAATTGTGTTCTTTGAATACATACATATGTCACAATAAACTATTCTGTGTGTCTGGGATTCCTATTAAGGTATATTTGAGTTAACGTACTAGAATGTATGTAGATTCATATATTCGTTTTTGTTTTACCAAATCGTTTTCCTTATTTCTGATTGGTCACTTGAATGGAGATGGTTAAATGCTGCAAAATTTCGGCACCTTCTTTTTCAGCATAGTTTGCTGAAAACAATCTTAATTATCCTGCTTAATATATGTATAATCATTTCTTCAGTTAAAGTTATGTACATTTGACAGCTTAATTTCCCAAATTGATCCCTTTGACCTAATTTGCAAATTGCAAGTAGTAAGTAAATGTACCCTCTTACTCGTGCTTGGAATTAAATATGGCATTTTACTGGCAATGTTATTCTCAATAATGTGTCGTGGGTTGCGTTCAGAGCACATGCCTAACATGTCAGGCGCTACCGGTTGTGCTTAGCACACTAACATCTAGAGCTCTGGACATACAAAAGTCCTCTCACAAATCACAAAACATCTCTTTTAGCGATCCAATCAAATGTCATTTCGAACATAATCCAAACCTCACAACAGCTAGTCATTGAACGCATTAATATTGGTAGTGTGCTTAAGGCTTGGCTTGCAGCACAGTATACCCCCAAGGGGAGACGTTAAGTTATTGTTTCAAGGAGCAGCACTGGTGCAGCAACAAACGTCAATCAGTTTGATCAATAACTGTAAGCCGAAATCGGTCAGGTTTTCTTGCTGTCCGCGTGCGCTCGTTGACATTTCAAGGAAACGTTCTGGGAATAGGAATTTATCGTTCACCACAGATAAAATTGTCCCAACAATGCACAGATGTTGTTAGCTATTATAATGTGAGTTATTTATTGTAATTAATTTAAAATGTCTCAGCCATTCGAAAGACCCGTGGTCATTCGATCAACCTGTTTCTTTTATTTTATTTCTTGTTTTAGTATTTCTACCGCCATCAACATAAAGAAATTTCCAGGAGACCGACCGTACATTGAAATGGAAACTCGAGAAGATCGATTGGTATTCGATGTCGGTTAAATGAGGAAATCATATTTCCGCACTTTTTATTATGATCGCGCCGATCGGGTTTATGGGTGAATGTGCAGCGTGTGTATAATCAGCTGATATGATGGTATTAAGAGTGACGTTCTGGCCATTGGTTTCGAGACTGAATCCGGATGGGGACGACATGACATTCTTGGGGGTTATTTTAATGAGGTCTTTCTGGTGTTTGGTACGTGAGGATCGGATTTCATGTCTGGTCTGCTTTTGTAATCGTAGATCCATTACCTACATCTGTCAAAATTAGTGATCGAATTGCTGTTTGGCATGTTAACATTTTATATGGCAAACAAGGAAAGACTAATTTTGAAATATTTTCATTATGTACATATGTATATGTATGTGAATTCAGTTTAAGTTCAATATGATGTCACATATATTATGAAACAGTTTTGTTTTTAAATTGATTATATATTTTATCAAAAATTTAAATTCTTTTTAGATTTTTGACAGCTGCTGTCTTTAGACAAGTAGGACTTCTAGATTATTCATCCTGAAGATTTGCTCTCAAAATCTATATTTCCTCTTTATTGTTGTTTTTGTTTTATTATTTTGTTAAACGCTTTGATTGGTAATGCTTTGATTGTTTCTTTTAACTCTACCCAATGATTCATTTTCCAAACAACATTTTTTTTTGTACTGACAATTAGCTCATGTATGAAATTTAATCCAAAATGCGTTTCTTTACTTTTGAGCTCGGGCAGAAAATTAACGTCAGAAAGCTCGTGTCTAAATTTTTATCCAAAAAGTACGGAAACAGTCTGTTAGTATGTATAGCGAGCTGCAGCCTAAGCGGCTTAAGCGATTATCTTCAAACTTGGTGTGTGGGATTATTTTGGCATTCCCCAGAGGGGAAATTGAAATTTTATTTTTAGGCCTAAAAATAACGGCAGGTATCGTCTCTAAAACGGCTTCAACTCTAAAAAACTGCATACCAAAATTTCCCAAAATTTTTTTTTTCAGAAAACTAAAAATAAAAAACAGGATTTTATCAAAACCGGTCCTACAATTTTTGAAATACTTTTTTTCATAAATTTTTTGTTATTTAAGACGTGTGATGGCGTACTTGAATTTTACTAAAAAACCGTTAAGTATTATGTTTTTGATACTTTTTATAAGTTCAAACTGCGTTGTTTTCGTAAATGTTAACGTAAATGTTACTTGTCAAAGATCTTGCTTTTCAATGTAATTAGGCAAGTAAGAGCAAGTACGTGCGACCCAGTCGTTCTCATTTTTTTTTGTCACAAAGGTCGCTGTCAATTGGGATTTGGATTTGTCAGAAACAGTCACACACGGTTAACAAATGTCAGGATTATTCAATACTCTTGGAAATAAAATAGTTCGCTGTAGGTAGCGTTGCGTTTAGTTTGCAAAAATTGAGCTGCAACTTTATTAGACAATATTATCATCGAAGACTATCCGTTGAATGAGGCAGAACTCGGTGCTTTTCGGAATGCCTGGAAATCAACAATGAATTCATAGTTTTATATTTTAAATTTCGCCGTGATTGAACATAGCCAAAAGTGAATTGTGTTGTCGCACCACCACATAACGCGATCATCACCATAAATATTAATTAACTACCAATTCTACAAAAAAAATATGGGTGGTATGTTTTTGTCATGTTTGTTCTACTACATTTTTTCAATTTTCTTTTCTGACTTTCTGCCGGCTTCATAGCATAATTAACGCACCCACAAACTTGCTATTTAAGAATATTCTTTTTTATCAGATAGAGGTCTTATGCCGTAGTTAAGATGAAGTGGTTTATTTTTCACCCACAATCTTACCAATTTGCTATTAGACCCGTCGACGACCGGCCGCCATGGCGCAAAATTAATTCAATTTACACAAGTCACAACAATGCGAACGCCCCTTCGCAGTTCTTAATTTTCTTCTTTTTTTTTTGTTCTTTAGAGTCTACTGGCCAAATATAGTAATCCCCTCGAATGTCTTATTTTGCGGTGCAACTTTCTTCCATTTTTAATGGATTGGGAAGATTAATTGCGGCACAGACATTTTATTTCTTTGCAACTCGCGCAAAAATTGTATATAATACAAAAAGTTCCATTTTATTTCTATGAACCCTGAGAGAGAAAAGATATGCCCCTTCACAGGAAAAATAAAAACAAACAAACACCAAACATTGACAGAACTCTGGGCCGCATTTGTAACTTTACTCCAACATACCTTCGATATAACTCAAAGGTCTCATAAAAAGATCTCTGGAAAACTAGGGAAAGCATTCACCTGGGAAACTACGTTGTTATGAGATCTTTATATAGGAGGGGACCCTACCTGTCTGCACCGCAACCACACTAAGGAATTATTGCTCCCTCCAAGTACCTCCTTGACGTATACACCCATAATATACCTTGAGGATTGTTTCGCTGATCGATGGAAATCGTGAAGCAAGTGAAGTATAGGTTCCCAATTGCAAGATCTATACACAACATCCATCCAGCGCAAACAATAATTGCATTCAATCTCGACGACACGGTGCACTTCGCCCAGAGCAACCAAAAGTTTACCGATCCTTCTTCCACTTTTACAGCGCTCCGCACTTCTCAATCATAGCCTAGACAAGATCGTTTCATAATGGAGTCACATACTATCGATTACATAATATTGCTTACCCACACAGCAGTGAAAAATGGATGCGTGTTTGTGCCGTGCCGTACCATTTGCAGCACTATGACGTCCTAAATAATTCCAGACTTCTGTCCTAAAAAAAGTCGACGAAAATAAAATGCGATTTTGTAACTTTCCGGCAAGATCGTAAATTTTCGTTGTTTCTCGTGTTCAATAGATTTGGACGCAACGATAATAAACAAATAAGTAACCAACATTTCTGGCTGTTCAACATTTCTGATTGTTATTTTTTTTGAAGCATTGCTTTACTTCTTGTAGCTGATTTGTCACGATCATGTTGATTGGCTTGAGTTCACTTTTCGTTCAACTCTTTTTGTCGTGGCGCTGCAGATCGTGTGAGTGCATATTTCATTGGAGTACTTGTCACGTTCAGCTTGAGTGAGCTAGAGTAACGGTAATATTTTTTGATTTTTTTTTTGCCCATCGAGTGGAGCGAAGAGGAAATATTTTTCTTTTGTTATTTCAACACTGATGATGTCACATACTTGACACCCACAAACAATTTTGTGGAAGCTATATGGCTGTCAACTGTCATTACGGTCAATTAAGTTCCAATTATGTGCTCTCAGTGGTGTGGAGCGATACATGTCAAGGTTAAGTGTCATCTTGATGTGGGTGGTTTCTTGATAGTTTATTAATATTACAAAACATATTTTTTCTTATGCCTATTAGAGTAGGATGTATAGGTGTCTTAAGCAGAAATACATTTAAAAAATATTCATGTAAATACAACCATTTTGCGTAACAATTGACAGGTAGCCAAACATACTGTTTGTGTTAATTATTTGAGTACAACATTTTATCAAACAAACAAATCCACACAGTGGCAGCTTGAAATATAACGGCAAAGTTCTAATATTTTCTATTCGACTTTTTAATAAGGTATAATGCATCTTGTATTCCAACCACCAGACAATTAACACTTTTATTCTGTGAGAAGAGCAAACAAAACAACTGTCAGTTTATGAGAAAGAATTTAACTGTGTGTTGTGTGGTAATTAGCGGTTTAAGTGGGATGTTTAGCTTACGGTATGGCAATAATGTGTACATACGGTGAATGCACCTTCTTTTTGGATACGTTCAGCAAACAAAAGTTTCACCATAGCCTATTATTATATAAACACAAACAGTTACTCTCTCTAATTCGAGATAAACTTAAATGGAAACAAGTTTTAAACAATGGTTCTTACTAACCTGAGTTTTGTGATGCTAATAAGTTACAATAACTTATTTACGGCAAGTGTGTGACTATTTAGTCACATAAAATAATATCAAAGTTACAATGTCAACGCGAGCATATTGGTTTTTACAATCAGTCGCGTAATTTTGTGTTTAGTCGCATATACTTAGTTTGTCGGTCACAACTGAAAGTTAAGTGATTTAAATTATTGTACACTCGTCTTAGATCATTTTCCATTCGTTTCACTTAAATCCAATGGAATAGCAACATTAGTGGAAACAACACCACACAAAAATAACAAATGTATTGACTAAAAAGTCACAAAAATAACAAATGTATTTTTGTGACTTTTTAGTCACAGGACTCAGTCCTTCTTGAGTAGATGAATATTATGCGATGAAATAATTCGCAGTCCCGCATAAGGTCTATGCATAAGTTGCATAAGGTCTAGTTTTTTTCGAATCTGGGAAGTAATAGTTCGTATAGAGATTTTACTAGCCGTATTCTTCAAACCTTAAAAATTAAAACATTGCTTCTATAAAGCCTTATAAAATGAATTTGGAAAGTTCTATATAAGATTGGAAGATAAAGGTTCAATATGACCTGAAGGCCTTCCAAAGATGTTTATTAAAAAATAAAAAAATAATAGCTGCTATAAAGCGTTCCACGGCAATCAATGGAAGCAACTTGTGTAAGGCTTGTCTATATAACCCTTATACAAACAAAACTAATATAAGTCTTGTCGGTGTTTAATTTTGTTCTTCTCATCCGCGAATTGGTGTAGCGGTAGAGTGCCGTCAACTGTGCTAAATTTGTGGATCGCATTAAAAGAAAAGTAAAAAAAAGATGTGTAGTGGTTCTGCACGCATTACTGCCATTGCCATTTACGTATTTCTGTATTAATGCCAAAATGCAGCGTTTCCACTGGACATTATTAAAAAGTTGCAAAAAATGTGACACTGAAGAAACAAATTTCACTTAAAAATAAATGTAAATAAAATAAATGTGTGAATATTGAATTTAGAGACTAAAAATTCCAACAAATCCGGCAACAATTTGATTTTTTAAGTATCGTATTAATGTTAGTGAACGAAAAACATAATAGGTGTGTTTTTTGCACGCGTAATACGTTTAAAAAATTATTTACACACAAAATACAACAACAACAAACTACTATATCCGATTAGATAGCGGCGATAAGCTTCCACGCTTATGAGCTAAGCGAATATAAAAACAGTGCTTCGAAACAATTTTTATATAATAATATAATATAATTTTACTAACCATAAAAACTATGATGAAGTATTTTCTTATAAGTGGTGGCAAAAGTGTCACAGCGGTAACGCTAATTAACAAGTGTGGTATATATCAGTAATGCCAGATACCTTTTATTTACATTTTTTTCGATTGTTGTTGTGGTAGCAATGAAACTAGGCATGAAATTTAGAAATGGAGACATCGTGCAGATTCTGCAACCCTGCAGAATTTTCGTTTGACATTTCCCATAACAACAAATCTTCTTGCAGGAGGAAGTCGCGCAGGTGTGCTAGAGTAATACAAAATAATTGTTGAATTTTAATGTTTCGGTTTTGGAATCCTTATTTTAAATCTCGTTTTGCTTGAAACAT
Source organism: Platycheirus rosarum (assembly GCA_963971375.1). Lineage (NCBI taxonomy): Eukaryota > Metazoa > Arthropoda > Insecta > Diptera > Syrphidae > Platycheirus > Platycheirus rosarum. The sequence continues at coordinate 115,751,388 of OZ020509.1, read as the reverse complement.
AAAACAAATTTCAATCAAAATTAAATAATCAAAAATATAGTTTTGATTTTAGAAACATATATGTATGTACTGTATGTATGTACATACATATATGTTTCTAAAAAAATAATATGTACATATAATAATATTTTTTTTACTAGATATAATTATTATTCAATGACTGATGTGATCATTTCAGCACGATTCTCTTGAATGTTCTCGCTTGTATTTCCACCAGCCATGAAATTTAATTTTTCAATCATTCTAAATGGCGTTACTATTTTATCTCACGAAACAATCAATTTCTGCATCAAAGTGCAATTCAAAGTATGCATACTAAATTATAAACTAATTAAGCTTTCATCGCAATGACATTAAATTACGTAACCTCGATGCAACAAGCCTCGTGGACATAAAGTACACTAACGTTCCAATGCATACATGCATAAGCTTAGAATCAAATTCAAGCTAAACAACCAAAGTAAACAAAAGCAGACTTCAATAATTCCATGACAATGCGCACCTCTTGACCTTGATAATAATATATCCACTCAGATTCAACTGTCCGTGATCACTCAGACGAATTAATAAATGACGCCGGAATGGAAAATGGCAGCTTGCTGCTGCATATCTATGAAAACCAGATCTGTTTTTTTCCAACGTGTAACGTAACGTAAAGCCTTATGCCAAACTACAGTCGTGACGTGAGTGCATATTGTAGGAAAGAATCAATATAATTAGTGCGAGGAGTTATCTTGGTGCACGACTTAACAAGGCGGCCACCTACTTTTGCAGCGCAGCTCAGGCGGCAAGTGACCTCCGACAACTTCATTGCACCGATCAGCCGATCACTGTGATCACCGCCTACGTTATTGCGTTTGGCGTTCCAATGCCCACCCACGCTCTGTTCGATTATTGCAAATTACAATTAACCCAAGATCAATTATTTTCTGCTTGCCTTGTGGTGGCGGGGGTATGAGGGAAGAACGTATAAAAACAACTCACTGCGGCAGCACATAAACGCTAATCAACATTAACCGTGCCAATTGTTTATTAAATTTTGCTGGAATAATAATTGAGCTAGTAATTGAAAAATTTAATTATTTTTTTTTTCATTGTTGAACGCGGTACGCTGATGAGGGTGATGATGGGCATGGAATTGAAATTATTGCTTTTGAAGTGATATCATTCGTACGTTTGATTGTTTTTCACGTTAATTTTTTAAATCAGAAGCGTTTGAAGAATGGGTACGGAAAATGAAAAAAATCATTAAATAGGTTAAGAATAGTTATTTTTGTTTGAAAAAATGGACATCAAATATTCGTACAATAACTCAAGATCTGAAGAACTTACCAAAATTATTGGAATTAGTCAAGGATTTGACATTTGACATTAACTCTCTCTATAGAAAATCATAAAAAATCAACGAAGAGATTGAGTCGACATCAACTTGAGGATATTAAATGTCATTTTACCAGAGCATTATTCATTCTTTTTTATGTTAAAACCCAACTAAAATTAAAGTGTTTAACAAGCTGCCCTATTAAATGTTCGTCATATTTTTAAAACCTTTTTTCTGGCTTGAATGCCAAATGCCTCCCTCAGCTGTCAAATTAACTAAAGATTTCAAATTGAAAAACCTTTATGTTTAACGAAATTTAACGAAAGGCATATATCAATCCATTATAGAGAATTCTATGACTGTGTTTTGAGTCATTTTCACGTGTGCTTTCGACGGTAGGACATGCGTCTATATTTCTATAGGGTTAATAGTGGTATGACCACGAGTCCTATTTTCCGTTGTTTCTTTATTCTTCATAATTCATTTTGACACAAGTAAGAGATATAGAAAAGTTAGGCGATTGACGTTTCTTGTTTGACGTCGTTTGAGAAACAAAATGCTAGATTGGACTAAAAAAACTAAGAAAGCAAGAAAGACTAGAAAAGTTTTGAAAGAAATTGTTACATACCTATTCACCCCTATTAATAAAAAGCGCTTATTTCAGCTTTATTCAACCAGATAACTAAACCATGGAATAAAAAAGTTAAGCTACTCATTACAATTTTCCATTTGTAAAAACAAAATATACGTAAAATAGTAAAGTGGCGTTTACCAAAAATCCCTTAAAAAGTTAACTACAATATGTGATTTTTTCACCTAGTTTCTCAAACCTGGATTTTTGTATGAAAAATAAAAAAATAAAGCTCACATTATTGAACGCACCTAATATTTGATTTCAGAATAAATTTGACACATCTAGTTCTTATTCCTTTGCTAAACCACATTCTTCGGTGGTTTAATTTAGTTAACGTCACTTACCAGAAATTTTGACTGATTGGATCTCATGGGCTTACAAATCTCGGAGAAACTGACAAAACCAATAAGTTGAATCAGAATGTTCTTCATTTCCGAACGTTAGCAATGAGATTTTGTTCTTAGTTGACATTTTCACAAATGTATGATGAAATTTATAATTAATTGCCGGACTGGATCGTACGTACTTGCTCTTATGTGCGTCAAATAAAATTTGATAAGTATTCATAAGAAGAGTTTCAAAGTTTTTTTTTCGATTTTTGTGACTTTTGATTGTAGAAAGTAAAAAGTAAATTAAAGAGTTTTCAGCGGAAAAGTTTAAACGCCATTTTATTTCTATAAAAAATGTAAAACAGTGTGATTTTTTTTCAAAATCGTAGAACCGGTTTTTAAATAACACGGTTTTTATTCAACAACTTTTGTTAAAAATTAATAAGAAAAATATTTTCAAAATATCGATTTAAAAAAAAATTTTAATTATTAAAAGTAAAAAAAAAGTTTTCGAAAATATTTTACATTGATATTAATTAGGCTACCTACTACTTCCTGAATATCAATTTTGGTTGTAATCGGATAACCAGTTCACGAGAAAGTCGAATAAAAAAACAGTCCTATGGGAAGTACCGTTTTTAGCCCAACATCTTAATTTTTTTTCACCAAAACAATGCTTACCAACAGCACACTGATTTTTTTCATAAAAAATCTTAGAGCAGTTTTCGAGAAAAATAAGCTTTTACACAACCGTTATATAACAGGTACCGTTAATATTTGAGCTAAGAAAAAATTCAAAAACCCCTCTATAGGATGCCAAAATAACCTTATGTTCCAAATTTGAAGAAGATTGCCCTTACCGTTCAGCCTATAATTCAAAATGCATACGTATATTTCTCTATCATCGTAATGTCATGTTTGATGGTTATCTCAAAATTTTTAATCTGCACGAATGCATTACTTGCATTAAGTACCTGTAACCGCAAGTAAAAATTGATGTCTCACTTCTAAGCCTCTTAACATATTAAATATGAATTTAAGTTAGCATTTAAAAACCTAAATATTATAAAAAACAAGCTTAACTCACAGGACAATTTAAAAATTTCACATGGCAAAATTTGTTATGATTTTGACAGAAAATACGCTAGGAAATTAGACGACTTCCCTCTCCATATACCTCCATGTATTTCCTCTGTGTCATTTTGTTTTTCGAGCGCCATTTTGTTGTGTTCTCTAGTTGATGCAATCATGATAGCCCTAAATCTAATCAAGAACCAAAACAAAAGAAATAAGGTGGGACAGTTGGCATTCCTTCTTGGCATCACACTTTTGCACAGGGCCCCCAAGTTCCAAGTCATGGAAAATGTAAAAAAAAAAAATTAAAAGCCATTCTATTTCTTTTAAAAAATGTAGAAATAACATTTTTAAATTATTGATTTTTCAAAAAAAAAAAAAAAAAAAAAAATTTATAAATATAAGGTTAAGGTTTTCGTAGGGAAATACAGGTAAAGTTTTTGAATTAATTTGAACATTATTTCTAAAAAAAATTAACTCAATTTATGATCTTTTAAAACTGTCCTCGGTTTTGCAATTTCATTTTAGAAGTAAATAAAAAAAATAAAAAAAATTAATTAAAACTTTCATGACCCCACACTCAGTAACAAAGCCTCCGCAAAAGCAAACATCCTCTACACAACGTGCGGCGTGGCGCGCGGTGCAAATCTCTTTGTTTTGCAAACCGCACAAGCGTTCAGACCCACAGCCGCCTCATATACGGTGCGACGGCGGCGCATGTGCAACTAAATGCATAAATAAAGAGACTGCGGCTTAAGGAGATACCTTTGTTCCCATCCAACTCCCCCTAGTTAACTGTCAGAAAACCACACAAAACAAAATAAATGAATGTGACTGCCCGGACAGCGTCGACGGCGACGCCATCCCATTCTCAGTATGCTAAATCCCTCATAGACTACATTTAAGAAAATATAGAACCCTCTTCCGGGTCATACTTTACGTCTTACTCCACCGCGTTGTACCACACTTAATAAATTCACCACACGAACTGAACCACAGACACAGTGTAACCAGTAGCCCAAAAGATACCCATCTATTGTTAGGTAAGGAATGGCTACATTAAATGAGAGAAAAGCCTTAAAAGTAGGTAAACAGCACAGGGCCTAGCATCCAACATTGCGGAACATCACAGCCTTATTCAAATTAAATTGCCATAAACAAAGATAAATAATAATCAATTGCGGTGGCATGGTGTGGAGTAGTGTGGCGTGGTGGGGCTATAAGATGAAATAAGTTCAGCGTGGCGTTGGTTTGGTATTGCCACTGCGCTTTGTTTGGTCTGCTACTATGTCTCACATCACCATATTCACCTTACGACAAAATGTTTAAAAAGTCTTACTCACTTCGTGACTTGCATTTTAATTACAATTCATGTTTGTTGTCTGTTTTTGGAAAAAATGTGACAGAGAAGGAGAGAACAGCGGTCACAAATGTGTAATAATATATAAGTCTAAAAAAATGTTGGCAATCAGGTTGCAATCGAACTGTGGGACCTTAGTTTTTTTTGGGAGGCTTAATGAAACATACATACATATGGTGTAACTGTCAATATCTATAACATTATTGTTTTTGCTGAATATTTGACAGATTCATTTCAGCTCGAATGTCAAACATAGAATGGAAATAAGAAATTGATCATTCTTTTTATCAGCAGTCAATTTCAGTTTCACCACACTGCTGACAATGTGCAGTAACTTCATATTCAGCAAGTAATAAGTGGAAGTGAGTTTCAAATTATAATGTTCAACTTCAATATGTACGCGCTGAATGGCTTAATAAACTATGCGGGCTTAACTTATAGCAACTCTACACTATGTCATTGTCTGAATAAATTAACCGTTTGCGTGATCTGGGAAACTAACAACGTGCGGTCCGCCGTAGCTGGTTGCTGCATCAACACCAGCTGCAAATGTGGCAATTGTCCATTAAAAGCGTCTTAGGGAAACAGGTACTGGTACAGACAACGTCAACTGGTCACTACCGCACAACATATCGATCCAAATGAAGCCGTTTTAAGTGATAGGAAAAGAGTGCAGGGCCAGCGGCTCTTATGCACTTGGACGTGTGCAAGAATCTTTTAATGAATTTCAAATACTAAGCCGCATGCGACATTGTTTTACTTTGTCTGGCTGTTAGTCCAGCTCTCTGGAATGAGCGTGCGAAAAATCTTTAAAGTCTTTCATCAGATTCGCCTATTGCGGTTGCAGGTCTAAGTGAGCGGAAGGAATTGTTTTTGCCCCAGGGTGTGCATGTGCACAAAATGTATACATGAAGTGCAGTGACAAATGTTCCTATCAGACGTTTCAACGGCAATGCTGCGTTGAGCGTGGCGCAACGATGGACGGTATAGAAAGTTAAGTACAGAAGCTAGGCGCACATTTTTTTGAATGTTTAACTTAAACTCTGGGTTAAGATTAATGAGGTTATAGTAACTACTGTTTGTAAGGTAGATGGTTTTTGGAGACATCTTATCATAGCTGGTGAGTTTTTTAATGAGTTTCGAGGAGTTGATGGGTAATTGTTGTTTTTGACCTTTGCTAAGAGGATTGACAACAGTTATGTTGGAATGAAGCTTTTTATTTGCGCTTCTGTATTATCAACTGTGCGTGTGATGCAGGGGCCACCGAGTATTTTCGGGTCCGTTGGAAACAACGTACGGGCCCGGGTTTTTAAGAAAATTATAAGTATGTATAGTAATTTTCGTGTCCTTTCGAAGAACTTCGGGGAAATTCACCCGTTATCATCAGATCGATGAGCCAACTCGCATACCAAATGTTCCTGGGCAAACCCAACAGTCCATTCTATTTACTTGTTTCTCACTTCTCACCCTGATAAAGTAAACTATTTGTGCAACTTCTCGATTTGTCACTTTCTTGTCTCCCACTTATCCAGTTAAAGATAAATTTCCCACTAGGGTCGAAGCAATAATGGAAATTATTGCAGTGTCCCAAAGGCTTTAAAAAATTCTTTTTAGAGAAGGTAAACTTGCTTGCAGCGTTGCAGCCAACTTCGCAGCAGTGCTAACTCTACATTGCCTGACAGCAACGTCGCCTCTCCTGTACTTGAGAACATACCTTTTTCCCTCAGGAAAGATTTTTTAATGCACTGATAGAGTAGCTGGAGTTCTCAAAAAAATCCGCTCCTACTCTTCTGGAATTTTTCCAGAAAAGATTACATTTTTTCAATCTGTCCCTAAGAATTGGTGATACCTATTCTTCTCCTCCTACCGACCCATAGCACTTACGTCCTTTCTTTCTAAGGTCATGGAAACGCTGATTAACAGTCAGCATAAGAAATATCAAAGCAAAGAGGAACCAGCCGGGAAAGTCTTTTGCAGACTTTGCTTGCGTTGGAAGGATGGCATAGACCAGGACGCCCGAAGTCTTGGGCAATTAGGATTTATGGAAGAACTTGTTGAAGGAGGCCCGGACCGCATCCCGGTTGTTGCGCCGATGATGATGATGATAAGAAATATCTCGATGACCGAAAACTTTTTCATGACCGTTTGTTTGGCTTTCGCAGCAATCCTTCCACTTACTTTGGCGATATTTAGTAAGATTATTGCGCTTGATATTTCCAAGACATTTGATAGATTTTGGTATAAAGCTCTCTTATCGAAAAAGCGTGCTTGTGAGATCGATAACACTCCTGTTTTTTGGATTAGAAGCTACCTTCTGGACCGTTTAATACAATTTTTTGTTGAAAAAAATTAAGATGGCGGAAAAACGGTACTTTCCATAGAACCGTCATCGAAAGGGTGAAGTAGAAGAAAGTACTTTATCAATGCTTACCAAATAAATTGCACGACTGGATCGCACGTACTCGTTCATATGAGCGGTCACATTGTAGAATAAAATTTAAGAAAATTAAAGTGAACATCAAAGCATTTATTCGATTGTTGTGACTTTTGATTATTCGAATAAAGTACGTTAAATTGTATTGGTTGAAATAATTTAAACGCCATTTTATTTCTTCAAGAAATGGAAAAAAAGGGAAATTTTTTTAAAATCGTAGCAGCGGTTTTTAAATAAAACGGTTTTTTTAAACAACTTTTTTTAAAAAAATGTAATTCAAGAATAAAAACTTAAGCACAAAAATAACGTACATTTAAAAAGAAAATTTTAAAAAAATTCACTTACCCGTTTTCAAAATATTGATTTTTCAAAAAAAAAATTTTTTAATTTATTAAAAATATAACAAAAAAAGTTTTCGAAAAAACAATAATTTAAAATTACTTGGGCTACCTACATCTTGTGGAATATCAGTTTTGATTGTAATTGGATCACCACTTTTCGAGAAAGTCGAAGAAAAAAAACCGGTCCTATGGGAGGTACCGATTTGAGCCCACCACATTAATTTTTTTTCATCAAAATATAATGCTTACCTACAGTAGTACACTGATTTTTTTTCATAAAAATTCTTGGAGCCGTTTTTGAGAAAAATAAGCTTTTACATAACGGTTATATGACAGGTACCGTTAATTTTTGAGCTAAAAAAAATTGAAAAAAATCCTCTGTAGAATGGCAAAATAACCTTAAGTTTTAAATTTGAAGACGGCTGCACCGGCTTTGACGGGACTTTCACTGGCAGATTGCTGATGTTCTAGGGAGTAACCACTAGGTGGCGATGGGGCCGTTTTTTTTTTTTTTTTTTTTAATTATTATTTATGGACCGATTTTGTCGGGATCTTCATAGGCAAAAAGCTAATATTGTTAGGATTAAGTAAGGCTATTTTAATTACTCCTAGGTTGCGCTGGAGTTTTTTTTTGAAAATTTGTATTTATGCCCCAGTTTTGACGGGACATCCACAGGCAAATAGATGATGTTGTAAGGTGTAACTAAGGCTATTTTAATCACCCGTTGGGGTCGTTTCACAAGCAAATGGCTTATTTCGTAAGAAGTAACTAAGGCTATTCTGATTACCAGGTGGCGCCACGCGGGTTCGTGGGCTAGTTCTAATTATAAATAAGTTTGGTACTATTTTTCATGTCGATTTACGTTTAAAAAAATTTGAAATCACGATTCTTTAGAACTTTTCACTTCAAAATCTGAAACAATGACAGTCCAGTGCTCAATTATGTTTTTACTTGCGATTATAAGGACTATAAGGCAAGTTAAGGATTCGTGAATATAAAAAAAATTGGGATAATAATGAAATATGACAATACGATCATAGATAAGTCTAAAAAAGTGATTGAGAAAAAATGTCTTTCTGTCTGCCTGTCTGTCAGTATGTATAACGAGCTCCAGCCTAAACGGCTTAAGCCGTGTGTGTGATTATTGTGGCATTCCCCCGAGAGGAAATTGAAATCTTATTTTCAGGCCTAAAAATAACGATACCTGCCATATGACCGTTTAGAAAAACCTTATTTTTCTTGAAAACGGCTCCAACGATTTGGATGAAATTTTTTAAGATTTTTTTTGTTGGTATTTGCTATCATTTAATTGGAACCAAATTTACGGGAGAAGTCTATTAACGGTACTTTTCATATAACGATTTTTAAAATGTTGGGCTTTCTCGGTAACTGCTCTTTGGATTTCTATCAAATTTTACATTTCAGAAGATCTAAGAGCTGAATCAATTCTGCATATTAAGATTTTAATAACTTTTTTACTTGCGATTATAGGGACTATAAGGCAAGTTATGCATTCGTAAAAAAAAAAAATTCTAACAATCAAACATGATATTACGATGATAGAGAAGTCAAAAAAAGTGGGTCCGGAAATTCCGTCCGTCTGTCTGTCTGTCTATCTGTCTGTCTGTCTGTCCGTATCGATATCTACAGCCTAAACGGTTGGGCCGATTTGATTCAAACTTGGTATATAGTATTTTTAGAGTGCTCTACCCGACAGTTTTTGGAATTGGCATTCTAGCTCCACAACTAACGGTACCTGCCATATAACTTTTATTAAAAAAACTTATTTTTCTCGAAAACGGCTCCTACGATTTTGATTAAACTTTCAGAATGATGTTTTCTGTGCAAAATCTATCTTTTAATTTTAATGGATTTTTCAGAAAAAGTTTTATAACGGTACCTCCCATATGACCGGTTTTTTAAAATCAGACTTTCTCGTTAACTAATTGACGGATTTTGATGAAATTTTCAAAATATGTAGTGTTTTATGATTTAAATAATATTGCTTATCAAAATTTTCAAAAACATTTTTTTTAAATTTTAATAATTTTTTTAAAAAAATATTTTGTTTTTTGAATATTTTGAAAACGGATCTATAGATTTTTTTTTAAATTTTTCTCCTAGTATAAACTATAGATTTCTTAAAATTGACATACTAAAAAAAAGTTTAAAATATGTTTTCGAAAAGTTTTTCAAAAAAAACATTTTTTTGAAAAAACTGGTCGAACGATTTTGAAATGAAAAATTCATAAAATAGAAAACAGCAAAAGAAATAAGATGGCTTACAAGATTATTTCCAAAAAACGTTATGAGTAGTGTTTTTTTGAATTCATACATTTTTTTCCCCAACATTTTATTTCATATTGCTCGGCTAAGCCCTAGCCAAGCCATTAGTCAAATAAAAGAAAGTGACAACCTACATTACATACATACTTACGTATTTTAAAGTATTTTTCATCATCATAAAAGCACAGAATAAATAAGGAAGCCTTTGATAAACACACAAAAACAACTAACAAATAAAAAAACTATTCGATTACTACTGAATGCAAAAATTTCAATCGAGAAAACAAAAGTTTACACCTTCCTATAAATAAACAAAACCACTGTGTTAACTTTTAATATTGTCTCTATACCTACTGGCTTAACAGTAGTTGGAACGCGTATCTTAATTTTAGTACCTACCTTCCTTCCAACCTTATTATAGGTACCTAAATCCTTTATAAATTCCATTGGTCCCATATTGGGACGTATAAAGGTCCCTTTACCTAGCATTATTGCCATAATGCTGATTCCGACGTTCAAATTTTTCCATACCAAAATGAAAATTTAACTGAAAAAAGTCCTTTGTATCTTTCTATTAGCAATTTATATTATAAACAGTAAGCAGCAAGTGGAAAGATAATACTACACTAAAAAACTGCAAAAGCTAACAATCCTATATATTTATGTGTTTATCCCTTTGTCGTGACGCATGTTCGTTCGAGCTTCACCCCAAAACGATTCTAAGGAAGTTGCACGTCATACAAAAAATATTAAAATAAAATCTTTGTCAAAAAGACGCCTGCACTTAAAAAGGATTAGCACATAAGAGCAAGTACGTGCGACCCAGTCGTGCCTTTTATTTTTAATTAAAATTAATTTTTGGATTTTTTTCTTTGAAAAATCAATATTTTGAAAACTAATAAAAAAAAATTGTTTTAAATTTAATAATCACATGTATTTGAATAAATTCACTGCATACCAAAATTTAAAAACATTTTTTTTTTCAAAAAAAAACTAAAAAAAAACAGGATTTTATCAAAACCGGTCCTACAATTTTCGAAATACATTTTTCATAAATTCTGTGTTATTTAAGACGTGTGATGGCGTACTTCATTTTTACTTAAAACTGTTAAGTATTGTGGTTTTGATACATTTTATAAGTTCAACGTAAATGTTACTTGTTTCTGTCAAAGATTTTGCTTTCTAATGTAATTAGGCACATAAGAGCAAGTACGTGCGACCCAGTCGTGCCCAATCTCAGGGCTATCATAGAAGAAAGCCTATTCTGTGAAAGGGATTCGTTGCAAATGTTCGTATTCTTCTAGAACAGTTTCTATTCACAAATCCTTCCTTAGGGTGTTGCTCCCTTAAGCGCCGCTGCGCCGTATCGGAGTACAAGTTCGTATCCCAAACCATATGAAAAGCTGTCTCTTATCCCAACCGATCTTGTTACCGCAGTTCTCCACAGAGTCTGTCAGTCACTGTCATATTTTGCTACTCTCTGAAATTTTCCGCACAGTTCCCCCAGCTGAGTTTATAGACTTTTCAAAACCCACTCCACCAATTAGTTCACACATGTGTTTAACAAAACCTCAATCACTTTGTTAATTAATTTGATTCCCAACTCTTAAGACCACACAGTCTCCAGTTACACTTTTCACTTTCGTTTAATTCAAAAAACCCTCCTGTTGGATGGATGGGGTGAGGATAAGAACGAAAAGATTTAATTCACGCTCGAGATTCGTTTAAAATATATTTAACTCATGCCGCGCGCACTGCGCGTGAAGTTTTCACCACAATCATCACCATCTCAGCGCTCAGCTGCTGCGGCAAGTATGTTTGTATATGCATCATGCATCTATCCATTTATCACATAAATGCTTTGGTCTGTGACGTACGATTCATTCAACTAGCTAAGCTAACTTTGGCAAAATAACCGACATATCTCAGCATGGGGTGCGGGTGTATTACAAACTGGCGAACTCGCCTTCCTACCAACTTGTGGTCCTGTGCCGGTTTACATATTGCAGCATCGATTGCTCGAGTCATTTTTCTTAAGATCACCAAATCTGCACATAAATCTAAGACAGCCCATGCCCTGGAGCCTGGGGCGTGGGGCATGTAATAAAATTCCATATTCAATGCGCTGAAGAGTGATCTGTAAAGGAATTCACTTAACCCACCTCAATTGTTTATGTGTGGGCGATTCAATGAAAAGACAGTAGGAAGAACTACTCATTAAACTGGAATAAAATGGAAAAAGTGTACTCGGGAATTGGAATTTGGCATTACATATAAATATGGTTGGCAGTACTTGTACCTTTTCAATGGAATTTCTCAAAAAATATTTGCAACTTGAATTGAATATAGTTTTTATGTTTTTGGTGTTACTATCTGTTGAAGTATTTTCCTCTGTTTTTATCCAATTTAAAATGACTTCCATTCCACTGTACAATAGAGCAACTGCCATCTGTCCAAGTTTATACTGTATTGCTGCACTGATCCGCGAGGATACTAATCGGGACACCCCAAGCGGCCTGTTGCAATATGCAGTTCCGTCGAAGTGTTGAAACAGTAAACAAATCGTTCGATTGATCGTTAAAGCTGGAGCGCTGAGTTTTGTTTTCAATTTTCTATGAAGGCGTTGTTGTCGTTCCACATTTGAAGGCGCGTTCAAAACCCGATCCCTTTGATAGAAAGCGCGTCCATTATGTTCGCCATTTGTGTTTATCACAAACCGTTTAATTGAGCTTCTCTTTCTTCGGGAGTAATTTTTTTGAATAAATCGCCGCAATTGTTTAGTTGCCGCAAATATTAATTACTCTGCTATCGATTGAATGGCAGCAAAGGCTGGTGAGCAAGTGTCTTGAATGCATATCGTAGGTTGGACTTCGGTGGTAAGTGGTTGTTGCACATTTGGTTATAGCAGCTTAATCACTATGGGCAAACTTTAATTTGCTTGTGGGCGAGATGGTAAGAAAAACATGGCGTAGTAGGATGATAAGCCTATTGCTGAGTGGACTCCAATGTTCTCTCCAGGTTAGCGTTAGGTGCTGCAATTTGTTGGATTTTGGGTTAGTGTTGCATGGTAAAAAAAATGATATTTTGTAATAATCTTTGGTGTACCATGGAATCTTTTTGGACTTAATCGGTACTGTGTAGATAGCACGCGGAGGTAGGCTTTTATAAATGACTCTTAATAATACTTGTGTAGCGGAAAATTTATATCTTTTAGTTGAAAAGTTGTAATTAGTGTGTCACTACAGTAATTACGTGAAAAGTTGCTTGTGAATTTGGAATCACTTTTAATTGAGTTTTACTCTCAGAAATTAATTGTCTTCTGGGCAACTGCATATGCACATCAGATACTTTCTACCTCATGGTGGTTATACATAACTTATGTCGTTGTTAGTTCGTAACCATAGGTTATAGAATTATATTTATTATTATTTCTTCGACTTTTTCGAAAACTGGTTATCCGATTACTATCAAAATTGATATTCAAGAAGATGTAGGTAGCCCGAGTAATTTCGCATTAAAAAATTAAAATTTCGACAACTTTTTTTTTATTTAAAAAAAAAATTATTTTGAAAAATCAATATTTTGAAAACGGGTAGGTGAATTTTATTTAAATGTTGTTTTAAATGTTTGTTATTTTTCTGCTTAAGTTTGTATTATTAAATTATTTTTTTAATTTTTTGAAAAAAAGTTGTTTAGAAAAACCCTTTTTATTTAAAAACCGCTCCTACGTTTTTGAAAAAAAAATTACACTTTTTTACATTTCTTAAAGAAATAAAATGGCGTTTAAATTATTTCACCCAATTCAATTTAACGTACTTTATTCGAACAATTAAAAGTCACAAAATCGAATAAATGCTTTGATTCTTAATTTTCTTAAATTTTATACCATAACGTGACCGCACATATTAGCAAGTACGTGCGATCCAGTCGTGCAATATATTTTTTATGTTTTAATACTATTATTTTGACCGTAGCTGTATATCAAATCTTTGAGAATTTAAGCTGCTGTATGAGTTCGGAAAAAATCTTCCCCATGGAAAAACGTATGTTCTCAAGGAGTCAGAAAGGGGGGGGGCACGTTGCTGTAGTACTACCAGCGAAGTGGGCTGCAAGAAAATGTTCCTTCTCTGAAAAGAAAACATTTTGTTTGTCATCGGCGACCAGCGTTGGAACTAAAACTGATGAAGATTTTATAATATTTTTACTTGCTTATAGGGACTATAAGGCAAGTTTAGGATTCATGAATATAAAATCAAATTGAGATAACAATCAAACATGACATAGAGAAGACTAAAAACATTGCACGACTGGATCGCACGTACTTGTTCATATGTGCGGTCACATTGTAGAATAAAATTAAAAAAATTAAAGTGAACATCAAAGCATTTATTCGATTTTTGTGACTTTTGATTGTTCGAATAAAGTACGTTAAAATGTATCGGGTGAAATAATTTAAACGCCATTTTATTTCTTTAAGAAATGTAAAAATATGTGATTTTTGTTTTCAAAATCGTAGCAGCGGTTTTTAAATAAAACGGTTTTTTAAACAACTTTAAAAAAAAAAGTAATTCAAGAAAAAAACGTGTGAATTTTTTTTTCAAAATTGTAGGAGCCGTTTTTAAATAAAACGGTTTTTCTTAACAACTTTTTTTAAAAAATTAAAAAAAATAATTCAAGAATACAAACTTAAGCACAAAATAACGTACATTTAAAAACTAAATTAAAACAAAAATTCACTTACCCGTTTTCAAAATATTGATTTTTCAAAAAATAAATTTAAAAAAATTATTAAAAATACAAAAAAAAAAGTTTTCGAAAAAAAATTAATGCAAAATTACTCAGGCTACCTACATCTTCTTTAATATCAATTTTGATTGTAATCGGATCTCCAGTTTTCGAAAAAGTCGAAGAAATAAAACCGGTCCTATGGGAGGTACCGTTTTTAGCCCACCATATTAATTTTTTTTTTTCACTAAAATATAATGCATACCTACAGTAGTACACTGATTTTTTTTTATAAAAATTCTTGGAGCCGTTTTCGAAAAAAATAAGCTTTAACATAACGGTTATATGACAGGTACCGTTAATTTTTGAGCTAAAAAAAATTTAAAAAACTCCTCTGTAGAATGTCAAAATAACCTTAAGTTCAAAATTTGAAGACGATTGGCCCAACCGTTAAGGCTGCAGTCCAATATAAATCCGTACAGACAGACAGACAGACAGACGGACAGAATTTGTTTCTCTATCATTGTAATGTCATGTTTGATTGTTATCTCAACATTTTTAATCTGCACGAATGCATAACTTGTATTATAGTACCTATAATCGCAAGTAAAAGTTAGTGGCAAAAACTGTCTGTCTGTCTGTCCGTCTGTCAGTATGTATAAGGAGCTGCAGCCTAAACGGCTTAAGCGATTATCTTCAAATTTGGTGTGTGTGATTTTTTGGCATTCCCCAGAGGAAAAATAAAATTTTATTATTAATGCATACGAATAATTGTACCTGCCATATGACCGTTTAGGAAAATCTTATTTTTCTCGAAAAAGGCTCCAACGATTTTGATGAATTTTTTTAAAGAACTATTTTGTTGGTATTTGCTATCATTTGATCAGAACCAAATTTACGCCTATTAACGGTACCTTTCATATAAGGGTTTATTTTAATTTGTCGCTTTCTCCGTAGCGGCGCTTTGGATTACTGTCAAATTTTATATTTGAGAAGATCTAGCTAGCCAAATTAATTTTGCGTATCAAAATTTTGAATAATTTTTTTTTCTAATTAGAATTAATTTTTTTTTGAAAAATCAATATTTTTAAAACTAATAAAAAAATGATTTAAAATTTTATAGTCACACGTATATTAATAAACTCTAAAAAATTTCATATCACAATTTCAAAAAATATTTTTTTTTCAAGAAACTAAAAATAAAAACAGGATTTTATCAAAATCCGTCCTACAATTTTCGAAATACTTTTTCATAAATTCGTAATTATACAAAACTCCATTTTTACTAAAAACCGTTAAGTGTTGTGGTTTTGACACTTTTTTAAGTTCAGATAGTGTTATTTTTCTACGTTAATGTTACTTATTTTTTAAATTTTATTCGACGATGTGATCGCATATATGGACAAGTATGTGGTGTTGTCTGACCAGAATATAGTTGTTTGAAATTGTGTATATTGAAATATCCGCTGAATGATTTCAGTGAGAAGACAATGGAAACAATTTTCGAAATAAAATCGGACAGCACAACAAACTCGTAAAAGTCGATTTACTGTCCAGAATTGGGCTTCTGTAAATAAATAATAACGCAAAAGTTAAAATCCGCATTTAAATGTTTCCCGTATTGGAAAAGGAGGTTCTAGCAAGCAATATATTCCTAACTAACCTTAAAATTTGTTTTGTGAGGAGAGCTGATTGAGGTCTCTTACTTTGTAAAGTACTCGATTCTGCTTAGTGAACATGTTACCTTGCCAAAACTATTCCTTGTTGACATGAGAGCCAAGGCTGAACATTTTTTAACTTTCTAACAAAACAAATGACAGTATGATAGTTGAGAGTTAATTCAGTAATGTCATTCAAACTACAAAATATCGCTTGACTTAAAAAAGTGAATTTAAATATTTAAAAGGTATTGCTATCACTTTCATCCTCTTACAAGTCGACATTTCACATCATCCAGTGGATTTCATTCCTAAGTAGCTCCAACCCTATTAACATAAACACGTGTTACACAATCAAATTACAAAATTGGTCTCTTTAATTGCGTGATTTCTCAAATCGCCTGTAATTCGCTTGTAACCACATTAACTACCGAGCAAGTGGCAATTCCACTTACTCCGAGTTATTTGTCCAAACACAAAATTTTTTTTTTTTTTTCATAGGATAGTTGGCCACTGCCAACTTTTAAATCCGCCGAACGCGCGCGACAAAGCTCGCAATCAGCTATCACTTCACTGGTATTAGATTTCATCGCGCATTCCTAATCGCATCCGCACTGTGGACTCCAGTCACTGGTAAAACATGATTTTTAATTGATTCCAATCGCTAGATAAACACGTTTCCAATCGCAATCCTATTTTTTACCATCAGTCAGTCTTTAGCTTCAGCATGCGCAGTCTTAGCGCTGCTGGTTAGTTGCAACTTTGCCTACAGGCTTTACCGTTGATGATTCGAATTGGAATCATTAAGTCAACTCGCACATATGTGACTTTTGCGGGGCAGTAGTGATAAATTTAAATTCAAAGTCGATTGCGAATGCGAATGCGACTGGACGAACAAAATCCAAATGCTTCGTTTGGCATTTTGTCTTGTCGGTTATTATACAAAAAAAATGACAAAGTGATTCTGAATGAAGTAAGGTGTATCTATCGGGGCGCCCCAGATGTGTAGATGTTTCGTGAAAGGTGAATTTCTGGAGTGGAATGTGATGTCAATTATTTCGGAGGTGGCTTTATGAATTAAATTTATGATGGGAACCTAAAATTTATAACCGAATCTGAGTGGCTACATCAGATGTACTTTTCCAAGGCGAATCATATCTACTACTATCTTCCACTTGCGTGCGCCTCCTGAGTCTCAGTCCATCCCCACTATATTGTGGCGCGAGAACTGGGTGCTATAGCTATTACAAAGGTGATGTCATGCAAGCTGTGTTTTCCGATTATGCCACAAAAGATACCCTCTATCCTTAGCTTGGCGTTAAATTCCGTAGGCCAATTTAAATGTCATTGCTGGGGCACTGTTTATATATTTTGTCCAGCAACTGGAAAACATATCTTTGTTGTCATCATCTTTTTTCTCTGGCAAATTTAGCCTTGTTGCGGATATTGTTATGAGGTACTCTTTGACGCATTTTTAACTCAAGACCTCTACCTCCAACGAGGAATCCGCATCCAAACAAGCGTTGTTTTTTTGTGTGTGTGCAGTATGTTCATATCCGAAATTAGCATATCTGAAATTCGTTATTCTTATTTAGTTTCCAGGGTTCGTCATCAGTGAATCCGTCCGTGTTCGAGACTTGCGGTTTCTTCGCAACTACCTAATTTTTCCTTACAAAAAAGGTGTTTTTTTTAGACGTGTGGTTTTTAATCTGGCAATAATTTTTTCGGAGTTGGTCTTTTTGACAGCTGTCACTTGATTTATACTCAGTTTTGGTTTATTATAATTAAATTGTAATTACTGAAAAAAGTGGTCGAAAACTGGGCTTATTCGAGCCAGCCGCGGGGGCTAGTTGCCTTAAATCATTTTTCAAACATAATGGCAAACCCTTATCTTAATAATAAAGCTAAATTCATGGCCACAACATTAAATTATATGCGTTTTATTTCTTCTCGAATACCACACGTCTAAAAAAACACCCTTTACATAGCTGGGAAGCCGAAAAAACCACTCCTTATAGGCCTGAGCTCCGAAAACTTTGTAGTAGTCCATATAAGGTGATCACGAAGTAGTTCAGCCAGACTGGAACTGTAAGTGTAGATGCCACCGTTGATTCCATCTAAGGAATTCTTCCACCCATCTGGATGCAAGGAATAGTGCCTTAGTGGTTACACTCCTCCCCCTCTCTAGTTTGCTGCCTCCCACGACCTTCCAAAGAGATTGGAACTCAATCTCCAGTTCAGGTACTATTATTTTTCCATTTACAATCTTTTCCACTTGTCATTCTCGCACGCAGTCTTAACCTCACTTTGGAAGGAATACTTTGTTTTCATGAATAGGCAAAATAAAATTGGTCCTTATATTGAGCCCTGGGGTATTCCCTGAAAATCAGAAGATCTTACATCATGACATATTCTTTGATAACGATGAAATAGGTAGTTTCTTAATAATAGAACAGATCTTTCACCAAACCCCAAATAAATCCTGAGTTCTGATGGTAAGATTTCTGGATTTGAAGAATAAAGAACTTCATGATTCGGTGAAATTCACCTATTAATCTTTTTGTTTAGGTATTATCCGAAACAGGTGTTTAGATGCAGATATGTAAACCGATATTAAATCATTTGCTTGTTTTTTTTTTGTAGGAAAATATCAATTCACAATTGCCATTGCAATTGTATGTCATTTGTTTATATTTATTTTGTAATTTATTTATACTGTTTTTGATTTATTTATTAATGCAAATTAGTTTGCAGCTGGTGCAGTAAGCAAGTATAACATAGCTGGTAGTAGGTAATACGGTTTACGGTTTTGAATTAAAAAAAATAAAATGGGATAGGTTTTTGTGTTTGTGAGCCAGTATCTTAGGAAATACAAAAAAGAATCTGTGGGATAATATGCGCCGTCATGTAAATTATCTCGATTAAATTGAGTGGCGATTTTTGTGGTTAATACACGTCTTTTAAGCTTGAAATTATATAAATAAAAGTATTAATGTTGATTTGATTTGACACTAAGAAGGCGGATTTTGAGTGTTTTTTTTTCATTTTAATTTGTACGATTAGGTGAAGAACAAAACTGCGCAGTAATAAAAATAAAATAAAAACAAATATTAGATAAAAAAGAAAAAAAACGATAAATATAGCTCATGAAATAAACTGTTATTCTGTGTATTGAAATTAATTCAAGTTACTAGGTAATATAAGGCGAATAAATAGAATTATTGACCACTTAATGAGAGGGAACAGGGATCCTCGAAAGTAACTTTCAGCGATCAATATTCAAGCTGATAAATACAAATTTATTTTAGAAAACAAAAAACATTAGCCACATATGCACTTTTGACCCCAGCGAAGGAAACTGGCCCCGAGGATGTAGAAACACAAGACATGGCTGCTCAAATCCAGCAGAACCTACGATAATGTGTCAAAGCTCTTCAAATGCCTAAACCTTAGCTCTAAAACTAAGCTGCTGCCATAAAACCCAATGGTCTTACCATACCATTACCTGCATACGGATCCGAGAAATAAAAAATAAAAATGATGCAAGCTGCAACGCAAAATAAGAGCAGTATTGCGAAATTATAAGAAAACCCTGCGTAGAAAGAAAAGAGCATCAGCAGCTTCTCAGCTTTTGCATCTGTTCTTTAATCGGTCCAAGAAAACGGCAAATTATACTCATAAGGTTTAAGGAACTGTAAGCAAGCTATTCGAAACAGGAGAAGAAACTAGACCGAAGCATAGAAAATTGTTTAGACAGCTCTTTTGAAAGCTGCTTGATGGACAATATGTAGACGTAGAGAGAGCAATGAAAGAAACAATAAGCCTAACACCGGATGACATATCTTGGGAATTTTCCACATAGAGTGCATGAACCAGGTCATAAATCTGGTAAGAGAGTTCATATGCTCAATCTAAATAAATGGGCACGTACTTGCTTTTTTGTGCCTAATTACAGTGGAAAGCAAGAGCTTTAACAGAAACAAGTAACATTTGCGTTGAAAATAACACAGTTTGAACTTATAAAAAGTATTAAAAACCGCAATACTTAAGGGTTTTTAGTAAAAATGAAGTATGCCATCACACGTCCTAAATGAAGAAGAATTTGTGAAAAAAGTATTTCGAAAATTGTAGGACCGGTTTTGATAAAATCCTGTTTTTTATTTTTAGTTTTTTGAAAAAAAATTATTTTTTAAATTTTGGTATGCAGTTTTTTAAAATTATATATATTTTAAAGTACATGTGATTATAAAATTTAAATAAATTTTTTTTGATTAGTTTTCAAAATATTGATTTTTCAAAAAAAAAAAATTCAAAATTAATTTTAATTAGAAAAAAAAGTTATTCAAAATTTTGATATGCAGAATTAATTTGGTTACCTAGATCTTCTTAAATATCCAAAAATTTAAAAAACCGTTATATGAAAGGTCCCGTTAATAGACTTTTCCCGTGTATGTGGTTCTAATCAAATGATAGCCAATACCAACGAACAAAATTCTCAAAAACTTTCATTAAAATCGTTGGAGCCTTTTTCGAGAAAAATAAGATGTTCCTAAACGGTCATATGGCATGTACCGTTATTTTTAGGGCTAACAATAAAATTTCAATTTCCTCTCTGGGGAATGCCAAAATAATCACACACACTAAGTTTGAAGATAATCGCTTAAACCGTTTACGCTGCAGCTCGTTATACATACTGACAAAAAGACAGACAGACATTTTTTCTCGATTACTTTTTTAGACTTCTCTATTATCGTAATGTCATGTTTGACTGTTGTCTCAATTTTTTTAATATTCACGAATTATTAACTTGCCTTATAGTCCCCATAATCGCAAGTAAAAATGGTGATCCTATATCTTTTCAATATTATCGGGATTTCCAAATCAAAAAGTGTCGGCATAGACCAAATCTTGTAAAAGACTAACGAATTTCAAGCCGATAACACCATTTTATCTGAGAAACCTGGTTTATATTTGCAGCATGACGTAACAAAATACGCGGTGCTCATCTCAGCTTTTCTATACGTCTAGGCAAGTGAGAGTGTGAGTGCTCCAGTGCTCAAAGTATAACGTGGATATGGCACATCCAAAGTTCCTTCTCCTGCAGTTGCAAAATTCGACTTCATCAACGCTTGTTTTTTTTAGGAAGTTATCACTAATGATGTCAGAGCTAAACAGGCAGTTGCCCTTGGAAAGGCGGAATGCTCTAGTCAAAGTTATTCTACGTCTACCTGAAATTGCTAATAAAAATATCGAAAGGTCGTGGTTGCATGCGGAGACGAGTGGGGGAAGGTAATAAAAGAACGCATCAGTCAGTTGCTTAATATGAACACTGATTTTGTCACCGTCAATGGTAAATATTACCAAAATGCCTTAACCATTTACGTAAGTCAGCGCAGAAAAGGGGATTTCACCCGAACGGGGATCCTTGGACTCTAGAAAAAAGAAATGCCTCGCTTTGGGATATTCTATTTTCTTATTTCTTATCTGTAAATTTAAAGCTTCACAAAAAAGCTTTTGCGCTGGATGCTAGAAAAAAAAGTTATTTCAGAAAAACCGAGGAAAGATCGGAAATTTGGCGTTTTCCTCACTGCTTCTCTTTTTGTAGGTCCAAGAGGTGCAAAACTAAAGAAAATATTAATTAACCATTCCTGAATAACATCTCAAAGTTTCATTAATTTCCAAGCGTTTTCTTACTTATTTTCAACTGTATAACACTTCTAGGATTGGCAATTATTTAATAATACATTTTTTCTGATAAATAAATAAATTATACATATATTTTTGTTTCGCCTTGGTTACGTTTTATTTATAAGGAATGCATACTTATCTTAGTCCTCACATTTTATTTTTCTTTTTTTTTTATTTCTTATGTAAATTTTAACAAACCTGAAATGAAAATACAAAACAAATTATTAGTAAAGAAATACAGAAACGTGTTAAAATGGAATTTTTATAACATAATTAAAATAAATAATTCTTTATTATCCGCTTAAAATTTTATTTAAACTAAGGGAACCAGAAAGTATATAATATTATTGAATAAGAGAAACATGTGGAGAGAAACAAAATTCAATTCAATTTATAGCTAATGTGCAAAAAAAAACTATTAAAAAAAGCCTGATTACTTCTTTAAAAAAAAATAATTTTTTCGTCACTTTGGATGAGAAATTTAACAACAAACAATGTTATTAAAAACATTCTAATTGTTTATGATATTCAGTGTTCCCATTCCCTCAGTATTTTGACTCGCCACATCAGGACAATTTATTGCGCACTATTCAAACTCTCCAAAAGAGTGTGTTCCATAACAAAGCCTTATAAAGATGTCTTCCTACACCAAATTAAAAAAAAAAATCTTATAATGCCGTTTTTGTTTCTATTCTTCACCCACTGTTTCCTTTAAAGAATTCCACAAACCCCATTTCATTACGAAATATCGTTCGGAATTGACTAAAGACTTTTTTGTTTTGTTTTTGCCTGAACTCATCCATTTCAATTACGAAGAACGCCCCAGTTATGGTGACGCAACTGTGTAATATAATTAAAATTAACTCTACATATCTTTGTACATCATAATTCCAAAATTTAGATCACTCGTTCTATTTACGAAGACTATGTGTCGTAATTTCATAAATTTCACTCCCATAACCTTTCCCACTTTATTACACTAGTTCCCGCACCATTTGTCCAATTCAATTAAATAAACAAACGGTTTTCGAAGTTCGAACTTGAACTTAATGTCAAATGTGACATTGACGCATAAACGCATAGGGTGGATGCCCGCTTATTTGGCTTGTCATCAATGTTATGGTTTCAGTTTCAAGTGTGGTGTGTCCACTGATTTGATTTCGAGGTCTCTTTTGGAGTTTGTAAGTATAAATAACCAAAAAACGATTTTAACGTTTCCCTAATTGCCGGCATGTAGACATGGCTTTATTTTTGGAGCCCCATTATGATTAATTGCAGTTCCCTTGTGTTTTCAACAATTAAAGTTCCCTCTTGTTGGAGTGAAAACTTTTTTGGTTTTTGGGGTTTTGAATGTTTTGAAAGTCAAAATGTTGATAATTAATTATGATTTGCCGGAAAGAAAGAGACTTGTTAAGTCGAAATGATTGATTGGTAACGTTAACAGAGCAAGGAACAAATAAGCTGCAATTGTCTTTTAGAGGGGCTGTCAAGAGCAGTTTTAAAGTTTAAGGTCATATTTGTCAATGCTGGGGGTCATTGGGTTTCCGAAGTAAATACTTTACTTCAGAAAATGATTTGACTTAATACTTCATAAGGAGATAGTAAGAATAACTCTCCTTAAATTATATTGGAACTTCGAATTACAATTCGAATTTGATTTCAAATTTAATGATATAGATTTTATGTAATTTATAAATTATACTTAACGAGGGACCAATATGCAATTAAAATATTTGTACAGTTTTGAATCCTTATGGCTAGCTGCTAACATAAATTGAGTCCAATAAGAATATTTTTACAGATAAAATGAGTTCAAATTAATTCGAACTCAATTGTTTCTTCTTGCTTTCAATATCTAAGTGCAATTTTTACCGATAGTTTTCTAATTACAATGAAATTATCAAAAAAAAAAATCTAAATTCATCCCATTAAATGCGATACTGACTTTAATTGTCGGTTTCTCTAGACCAAAACGCAAAAATCGAAAGCTATCGATTGTGTTAATAATCGTCTCTTTCTTTTTATCTTTAATTAAAAAACATAAAAAAACTAATTACTTGTTGCAAAAGTGAATGGAATTGGAACAGCAATGTGAATTCCTCCGAAAGTAACCTACTTTCGCGATAATCCTGCTGTTGCAATAACATTGCAGCCGCGCAATGATCGCACCATCCAAGCTTGTGATGTTGTCGATTTGGTTCTCGACTGCAATCGATTACACAGAGGTACAGAGACTTATACTATATACTTTCGTTTAACAATTAAATTTTTTTTAATTAATGGCTGATACTTAATAAAATGTGAGAGCTGAATCAGTTGTTAATGAGTTGAATTTTGGACGTTTTTTTTTCAATTGCATTATAAACTATTAAACTGATAAAGCTATAAACTGATTGAATATTGATTATTATGATTATAAAAGATTGGGTTCAATAAAAACAAAAAAGGTGCTAAAAGAAGTAGTTTAACTTAAATGTTTCGATTTTGATAAACGGCGATGGTTTTTGTAGTTCCAAAGGAGCTCAAGTGTACTGGAAAAGTAGCCCAATTTTGGATGAAAAATTATCTTTAGAATGTGTGTGTGTGTGTGACACCAACCAACACAAGTTCTTGTTAGCGAATGCTTAAACAAGCTGAACAGACTGGGAAGTAGGAACAAAGTAACAATATACTGTGTACCAGGACATTTAGGAATAAGAGGAAATGAACAGGCTGATGAACTGGCAAACATAGGAGCGAAATCACCCCTCAGAGGACCAGAACGTTTTTGTGGCTTAACAGATAACCACACCAATAGGGAACTTAAAAAGGCAGAGGAACAAAACCGGGCAAAATACTGGAACGACCTCCTAAAATTGCGTCAAGCCAAGCTCAATGATCAATTTGATAAGAAACAATGTAAGCATTTTAGCGGACTTCCTGACTGGACATTGCAGGCAAAGGAAAGTCTCAAAATACTAGGAGTTGAAAGAGAAATCCATGGCAGATACTGTAACGCGGACGAAGAATCTCCAGATCACATCCTTGGAGACTTCGAAGCTTTCATACACCAACAAAAAAATCCTAGATTCACATTACATAGAAGAAAAAGAGTTGAGCTCCCTTAACGTTGCCCAGATCCTTAGCTTCATTAAAGAAATCAAACTGGACACGGAATATATTATAAATTAGGACTAACATTTATTTAAGCAGGGGGCACAATGGATCTCTAAAGTAGAAGTAAATTCCAAAACCCCAATTTTATTCGTTCATTCATTCAACACAAGATAACGATGCATACTTAAAAAGTAACGGTTTGGTGTGAATTTTGATTCGGCCGGTGCAGCGGCGTCATTGTTCCATACTTTTTTCGAAATCGAAATTAGTGAGGCAATGTCATATTGGTCAGAAAGAAATACTAATTACGTAGAAGAATAACATCTAAAACGGTGCAGAAAACACACAATTGACATTCTTCACAGCACTTTTTTTCAATTTGTTTGCTCAAATATTAACGGTACCTACCTGTTAACCGTTAAGTAAATGCTTATTTTTCTCGAAAACGCCTCCTGTATGTACTTTTGTATGTGTGGATTATATTTTAGTAACAAATAAATTGCACGACTGGATCGCATGTAATTGCACGTCGAATATAATTTAAAAAAACAAGTAACATTAACGTAGAAGAATAACACTTTCTGAACTTAAAAAAGCTAATTATTTTTGATTAGTTTTAAAAATATTGATTTTTGATGAACAAAAATTCAAAAATTTATTTTAATTAGAAAAAACAAGTTGTTCAAAATGTTGATATGCGGAATTAATTTGGCTACCTATATGAGAGCCAATATCAACAAAAAACTTCTCAAAAATGTTCATCAAACTCATTGGAGCCGTTTTCGAGAAAAATAAGCTAGGCTGTACCTGGATAATACATTTTTAATACAAAATACGTTTTTAATACAAAAAAGTTGATAAAAACCGGAGGTTTATTCCGCTGAAAACTATTTTACGTACTTTTAATGTATTCGTGTAGATTAAAAATTTTGAAATAACAATCAAACAAAGCATTACGATGATAGAAAAACACATCGGAGTTATTGGCAAAATTCTGTCTGTCTGTCTGTCTCTCTTTACGTATGCATTTTGGACTACAGCCTGAACGGTTAAACCAATTGTCTTTAAATTTGAAACAAGGTTGTTTTGACATTCTACAGCGAACTTTTTTCAATTTTTTTTTGTTTAGCTCAAATATTAACGTTAACTGTCATATAACCGTTATGTAAAAGCTTATTTTTTTCGAAATCGGCTCCAAGATTTTTTATGAAAAAAAAAATTAGTGTGCTTTTGAAGATAAGCGTTATATTTTGGTGGAAAAAATATTAAAATGGTGAGATAAGAACGCTACCTTTTATAGGACCGTTTTTTTTTATTCGACTTTCTCGTGAAGTGTTAAACCGATTACAACCCAAATTGATAATTAGGTAGATGTAGGTAGCCTTAGAAATGTCAATTTAAAATATTTTCGAAAACTTTTTTTTTGTATTGTTAATAATTATTTTTTATTTTATTTTTTAATCGATTTTTTAAATTTTGTATTTAAATGAAGATTTTGTGCTATACCTTGCATTCTTTTATTATTTTTTTGAATTTTTAATAATTTTTAACAAAAGTTGTTAAATGAAAACCGTTGTATTTCAAAAACCGTTCCTACGATTTTGATTCACTTTTTTTATGGAAATAAAATGGCGTTTAAATTTTTCCGCTGAAAAATCTTTAACGTATTTTTTTCAAACAATCAAAAGTCACAAAAATCGAATAAAAAATAAAAAATATATATACTGAACATTGCAGAGGCTTGTATATTTCTTTTTCAAGTAAAAACTCTTAACAGGGTTTTCGTACTGACTATAAATCGTCGCAAATCGGAGAACAATGTGCGAAGGCTTCCCCTGTTGATTTAAAAAAAGAAAAATAAATAATTTTTCTTTTTCCACAAATACCACATCACAACTCTTCCGAATATATTTATATATAATCAAGCAAGCTTCGAGAAAATAACTTCTTTCGACTAAAATACCTTAAGCCAAAAAAAATTAATTCCATTTCAAACATTATCCAAGTAATAGTGCTAACAAATACATAATACGGCAACGCCTAATCTTTCACACTACTAAATTTTGTTCTCAAAAGCTTCAAAACCGAAAGTTCTATAATAAAAACCAATACAAAATCTCTATAATATTGTTTTAAATTGGCGAAGGTAACTCTGTTTTTTTTTTCAATTCACATAGCGAGGGTAAGTAGAATACTCACTTTCATTATTATTCACTATTACAAATTTCAATTGCATCAACGTTGATGCAGATCGGTCATGGTGTACGAGTTTTTTTTAAATTATTTTTTTAAGAGACACACACAATTCCAGTAGTAAAAAAATTTAATAATTTAATAATAATAATTACGGCATTTTGTATTTCTTTAATACTCGTACGGTGTTCAATATTTTTTAGGACAAAATAAGTCATGGTGTTAATTTTTTTTATTTTTTTTTTATAAGAGCAAAGAACCAAGATTGTTTATTGCAACTAAACTAAACATTAAAGGACTTAAGAGGCTCCCCTGATGTACACCATTCTTTTTAATGTTTTTGATATGTCTGCCTGCCTTTCTTTTACTTTTTTATTTGGCTCATTCGTGCATTTTTTTGCGTATTCGACAGTCGGTCAAGTAGATGAAGTTTCAATCTTCTTACGAAATAATGAAGTGCGTTAATTCGGCTTACTAGAAACTTTTATTATATGCATTCCTTTCAAACATTAAAAGCGGATTTATGTAATTAAAGAAAGACGAGTTGGCTACGTTTCTTGAACGCTTTTTCAAGAGAAATCCGTTTGAACGACATTTCGCTCCAAATGAAAGGAATCTATCGTACGTATCGATCGATAGATACTTGATTCAGATGGATGGAATCATAAAACAAACGATGGACAGAAGAATCCCACGATACAAAGAACACAACGCAACTGCAATTTTCAAGAACACTACAACAGAAGTACTACACATACAAAATAATGGACTTCTGTAAGGATTGTATAGAGGTCAACTGACAGAAATGATCTGGAAATAAGGACACTGAAGTCGCCGATAAGAAATATTTAATCGCTTATAAAAATAAACGTGTATTTCAGAGACAGTGTCTTCCTGCATAAGCTTTCACAGAACACCAGATTCGGAGTACAAACACTACCTAAGATTTTTTTTTTTTAAATGCGAGTGCGATTTGTCTCTTTATTTTTCTTAAATTCTTCTAATTCCAAACTTCATATTATATAAAGGAGTATTTACTTTTATATACAATAACAGAAACACACCCAACTACGTTTTCTAAGTTTTCAATGACATCATCAACTAAGCAAAAACAAATAAAAATCGCTTCGAAACAATTTAACCAAAACAAAAACATCTTCCAAGCAAATTTGCATATTTGATTAATATCGCCTCCGCGGTTCCACCTCATTTCTAATTAAAATATCACTTCAGCGTTTCGCTAGGCTATTTAAAGAACAAGCCACACTGAATTCGACATCTTGCCTATGATTCAATAGATTCTTATTTCATACTCGTATTGACATTAAGGCAGCAAGTTTTCCACCTAAAATCTCTACAAACCTCACTCATAGGTACCTTCACCGATCAAACAACACACAATCTAATTAGCCGTGTGAAATGCCAATTACGAGTGACACACATGTCAACAATTTTATTTTGACACAAAAAAAGAATTCGAATTCGAACAGTGTTCGAATCCTGCTAATTGAACAAAATGACGTATTTGTTGCTGTCAAAAAGCCAATATGGACGGAACGAAGACGGTTTCGCCTTGCGCGCAAATGAAAACCTGTTAACACAGAAATTATTCATTAGCCAAATGATGTAATCAAGCAAATTGAATGTTTCGATCATCATAATACACTTTGCTGCAGAGAGGCATCATCAATGTGGCAGCAAGTTAAAGATCACTCATAGGCTTCTGCTTCAACGCCGACGACGACGACGACGACGCAAGCAGCGAAGGCAGGGCAGGCGGTAGATGCTACGTCAAGTCGTCAATCGTTTGGCAAACTAGTTGCAAGTATTAGCATAAATGATTCCCGAAGATGCCATCAGCAGATACTGGTTTTCGTGAAGATTTTTAGTAATGATCGTCTCCTAGAGTTTAAGCCCACAGACATTTCGTGGTCTTGTGTTGATTTGATTTTTGGACTATTATTTCGAATTTGCGAGTGAATGTCTTCGGATTGCACAAAAGTAATTTGTTAAATGTTCAAGCCATTCATAGACCACATCAGGTCTTCAGGTTGCCTTAGATGACTAACGGTAAGAGCTTTGGAATTGCGCACATAGTGTTATACGGATAGAAACAACAGGGGAAATATTTGATCATGGATAACGACGACCGCGGTGCTGCATTGTTGTGTTGTGCAGCGGCATCGCAAATGAGTCTGTCATGCGGAAAGTGCAAAGTGTATCTTATCGGCCGGTGAAGCGATCGATCTTTGGTGAAACGAAAGGCTGTGCACGTAACTGCCGTAATGCTGGTGGAAGCTATATCGAAACTTTTGTAGGAACTTGGATATGAATGATGAAAGAGTGCCGCTGGTATTTTCTCCACTGAATCTTTGATCTTGGTGAAATGGACAAAATAAAAGGCGAAAAAAGGGCTGTCCAATCTTAACGATTGGTAAAAAAAATCAAAACACGTTTTCAAATTTAAAACAAAAATGATATTAAAATTCTCTGATCATTGGTGCGAAAGAAATTAGAAATTTTGTTTGTTCTTGTTGATTCTCACTAAATTTATTAAAAATGAATTTTCTGCTATTTGTCGCGTTTTCATCTTCAATAATTACCTGAATAACAGCTACTTCCCCGAAACATGGAAAACGGCAAAAGTGGTGCCCGTTCAGAAGAAAACCAACAGGACTCGACCGATTTCGCTCCTATGCTGTGTCAGCAAAATACTGGAGGGACTTATCCTAAGAAAGCTTCATGATTTCTTCAGGGAAGGGGAAACTACACCTGAATTTCAGTAAAGTTTCCGAGCACGACACTCCACCAACCATCCGCTTCTTGGACTGCACTCCGACGTGATACACGGACTCAACAAGAAAGAGTCGACAGTCGCCGGTTTACTGGACATCGAAAAGGTCTTAGACACAGTTTGGATAAAAGGACTAATATTCAAACTCTCAAGTCTAGGACTACCTGAACATTTGGTAAGATTAATCAAAAATTTTCTAACCCATAGATCCTCTTATGAATACGTAAACAAAGAATATTCTCGTAGAAAGACGATCAGCGCTGGAGTTCCACAAGGTTTCAAGTTGGGCCCCATACTTTTCAACCGTTACACAGCTGACTAGCCTACCGACATTCCAGAGACGAAAACGAAACTATATGCCGATGACTCCTAAACAAATGCAACATTCCTTTCACCGGAAATCGCAGCCAGGAGAGTTGAAGATCATATAAGAAACTTGTGGGGACTAAAGATAAATAGCGATAAGAGCGAACTTATCTGCTTCAGAACCCCAACAACAGCAACAAAAGGTCAAAGAGGTTTCGCATCACGCTGTGATAATATCAGTATCAAGCTACCTAAGAAGACAGTGATAAGGACAAAGACAACGGCAAACTACCTTGGAGTGATTTTCACTACCGCTTCAAATTTAACAAGCAAGCTTCATTTATGCTTAAGAGAGCCAACTTCTCCCTACATCTGGTCCATCCGCTTCTTAGGAGAGGAAACGGACTAAGCACTAATACTAAGCTCCTCATCTATAAACAGCTGATCCGTCCAGTTCTGACGTACCCTTGTCCTATTTGGTTCACCATATCACCAACAAATATGAAGAAGATCGAAGTTTTTGAAAGGAAGAAACTCTGTAGCTGTACAGGTCTACACCGAAACCCCATTACAAGGAAATATGGCCCAAACAAAAAGCAATATGAAGACACCAAACCGATCCCAATAAATCAGTTCAAGACACAGCTCTTCAAAAATATTTTGGGGAACTTGGAGGACCAATCCAACTTAGAAATCCAGCAACTATACTCCAGCATCAACTAGAGCCCAGCCATCGCTACCTCAACATTCGAGCTATCACAGACGACCGATTCGAGGATATAGATAACGACGAAGCCCTGTTCTACAAGAGAACCAGCAACGGACACAACAGAGGATAAACAACACCGCATCCTAACCCCATCAGGTCCCTGTTGTTGAGCCATGATTTATTTTAGTTATATACGTAAGTTAGTTTAAGACCAATTGTACATAAATTTTAACGAATGTAATAAAAATAATTTAATTTAATAATTTGTCGCGTTTTTAACTAACTAATTTAATTTGAAAGAACATTGCTGCTGTTTTGTTGGAAGTGTCATTTTGGGGCACGATTTTTCGAGAACGCTGTGAACCGCAAGCATTACAGAACGACTTTTTACTTCCTTATTTTTATTTCAATTTGACTGGAGGACATGTGGTTTCAACAGGACGACTCAACGACGCACACTTTATGAATAACAACCGATATTATGAAAAAAGCAATTTGCGTCGTCTTATCTCCCGCTTTAGCGATTTGCACTAGCCGGCCATATCATCGGATTTGACCACTCCAAACTTTTTTTGTGGAGTTACTCGAAGTCCCGGGTTTATTTCAACAAGCTTCAGGCTCTTGAAGTTCTTTAAGAGAATATCCGATAAGAATGCGAAAAAGTTCTGATACGAGTAATGGAAAATGCCAAAAAACAAGCACGTATGGTCATCAATTCTGTTGAGGAAAGCTTTTTAATGACGTAATTGGAGACCCTTCTGGTCCAGCACATTTCGTGGCTTGGAATTGGTAACGATATCTCCTCCGGATTGCGGAATCCCTTATATGCTTTTCAAAATGGATGTCTCTTGAATTCATCAAAGAATGCCGGATTCTTAAATGGACGAAATTCTGAAACATGATGTTCATGCCTTGAAGTTCGGTTTTGATTGTCTGGTATTCTTGTTTCACTGTGTTAAGCTCTCTATGGGGGATTCTTTATAGTCGTTTCTTCAGCCTTTGTCTGTAAGAATCCTATCCGGCTGCTTCCAGACATACGATGACACAACATACAACCCATTTTTCATCATTACGTAGATTTATGTTAGAGGGTGGCAAGGCTTGAAGAAGGTTGAAAGAAAGAAATCTAATGTCGGAAGAGTTCTGGGAAAAATTGATTTGTGTTGCGATACAACAACCAAACCAAAAAAGATTCTTCAATTCATAATTATTGTAAGGGCCTTCCAATCATCTTCAATAGTTTGAAGTCTGGAAATAACTATTTCACTGATGCCCGGTGATATTTTGTACTTACATGGCTACTCCTCTTCGGTTTCCGACCTCATCCTGTCGGAAGGTCTTATATCCGCAGAAATCAAAGTTTTTCTTTTTTGTCACATTAGTTTCACTTATATGGGCGATGTCCGGGTTGTTGTTTTTCATGCAGAAGTTATATGATGTCTTCTTTTATATGGTCCATATGCGTAGCTTCTTAACTAGCAACTTCCTAACACGAAGGCGGCTATTGCCAAGGACTTCTTATTCCCGTTAAGCTGGTTTCATTTTCAACTTCTATGGTTGCGATTTGCGAATGAGCTATGAATGCCCTTCAGTAAAAGTAGATTCTTCATCTCTTCCCGAGGTGTGAAGGATTTGTACTGAATCATCTTCTCCTTCACGAACTTCTTTATTTCCTTTTTATGATTGGCGTTTGCAACATTTATTATAGTGGTGTTGAATTGCGGTTCTTGAAGATAACCCGTTAATTTCTTCCTTTAAAGAACCTGCTGATCTCAGCACAGAATTGGCGGCATTCCAGGAACTTTTTTGTTAAGATTGACGTTGTGTTGGTTGAAGCAGGGAAAGTTGTTGATTGCGTTATGATTGGCGATGTTCTCGGTGATTTGGCTGTGTTTAATGGTTTTTTCGGTAGCTTTTTTTCTAGCTGCTACTTCGTATGTAGTTGCACGCGTCTCTGAGGTATCCTTAATTTCAGGCCGCTTTTGTCCATCATCAGCAGCATCATCTTCATCCTTCTTTTCCTTCTTTTTGTTGGTGGTCGTGTTGCTTTTTTCTTGTTCTGTTCTGAGTTCTGACCATGTACGTGTAAAGTGGGCTGATATCCTCAGAAACCATTCAGGTAAGACTATTAACTAGAGGCAGTGTCTTCATTAGACAGAGATGACCCGTTTTCTGTCGCCTCTTCCTGCGTGTCCAGGCCTAATACTTTTGTAAAAGTTTCACATATTTATGACTCATGTTCTGGACCAAGTAGTTAATTATTTTTCTTAATAACCGCAGGCGCAGATATACCTGTATGTGTTATGTGTACCGTTTTTAATTAGATTAGGTTATTATTTATTTAAAATAACTTCCTTCCGCTTTCGGTGAGTGCTTTTTGTCTGCACGATGCTGACTGAGATCTAAAACACTGAGTTACTGTAAGATGATGACGATCACTATGACATAGAGCTGTGTTAGTCGTAATTGAAGATTGATTCGTTCTTTAAGACCCGTTCACTGGAAAGTATTGATGATTGCAATCACACTTCCATAAGTCGGTCGTTCACAATTTCAATACTTTTCAAGTGAGCGAGAATGCAATACAGTATACACAATACACAAAGAACCAGACCAGAGATAGAGAATGATTAAAATAAATGAACGAAACAAAGTGAAACTGAAGTTAAATTTAAGTATTTATTTTACAAAGAGAGTGAGACTAGTGAGAGAGACATACACAGATACATCACTCAACCTAATAATTTACTGACGAAACCATGCAAAATGTTTTATTCACAATCACATTCAAAAGTCACAACACAACATTTCGATGACCGGTATGGCATGGGCATTGTATATACATTGCCTATAGTACTATCATGAGACGAGAAAAAATCTTTTTCCCTAGAGCCGCTTGGAGTGCTAGTGTAGGACATTTTATTTGAGTGAGAGAGAATTAAGAGCATGGTTTTTAGTGTTATGCTTTGTGCTTAGTTTCCTGCGCATGTGCAATGTGACAATGTGAGGCAAGAAAAAACCGAAGGAGAACATGAAATAATTCAGTATCTTGTTTTGTTCATTGTATATATGTGTATAAACTGCTGGCAGTTTTGAAGTTAATATATAATGGTTTCGCTTAGCTGAGGCTTAGTTTTTTGTAAGGATTTATACAAGATCCAACATTTTCATTGTTTACGTTTTTTTATATGGAATATGTAATATGAGAACTGGTTCTTACATAAGTATTTATACATGCGTACGTCATTGACGAGACTTTTGATTTGAGTTTTTTAGGATTTTCAAGTTTTGTATGAGCACTACCTACATACATATTTGTCATATTTGTACATATATACATCATTGACCAGACTTTTGATTCGAATTCTTTAGGATTTTCAATTTGTTTTTACTATTATGAAGGTTGTCGTCTTCAAATAGTGTACACATTCATTCTTGAAATTTAAACACAAACTTACTTCTTGCTGTATTTATCCAAAGATACAAAGGCCCTTGCAATGGATGGATTTTTGTTTTGAATTTTACTTTCCATTCAGATAGGTACCAACATATACATATAGGTACATAGATATGTATGTGTAGGTATCTATCTGAATGAACTATGTGCAGAAATTCAATCAAAAATTGTTTGTAAATTGATTTATATTATTATTGATTGATTATATATTATTGATTTATAGTAACAAAGATCTTTTGTTTGTTTGAAGTTTATATAATAGGTACTAGTTGACCCACCCAGCTTAGCTCGCGGGAAAGAAATTTATAGTTAAACCAAAATATTTCTTTGTACTAATCTTCTATAGAATTGCTAAAAATACCACGGATTTTTTACATTTGTAACACCTAATTGTTTAATTTTTACTTGCAATTATTATAGGTAGGTACTAAGTACAAGTTATGCATTCATGCAGAAAAAAAAATTTGAGATAACAATCAAATACCTATAACATTACGATGATAGAGAAACATATTTGGCAAAATTCTGTCCGTCTACTAAACGGTTTGGCCAGTTGTCTTTAAATTTGGAATATAAGTTTATTTTGACGTTCGACATAGGATTTTTTTAATTTCTTTTTTAGCTGATACTTGCGATATAACCGTCAAGCTTATTTTTGTCAAAAACAGCTCCAAGAATTTTGTATGTAAAAAATCAATGTGCATTCAATTATGGTTAAAAAAAATATGACGGTGGGCTAAAACTGGCACCACCCATAGGAGTTTTTTTTTGGCACCGACTTTTCTGAGAACTGGTTAGGTAACCGATTACAACCAAAATTGATATTAAGGAAAATGTAAGTAGCCTAAGTAATCTTACACTAAAATATATTTATATAGGTATATTTAAAAATAACGGCAACATTTAAAATAATGTGCTATACCTTTTTTAAAGCAAAAAGTCTGTTCAATCATATTATTTTTTAAATAAAGAATTTCAGAAAAAAATAAATATATAAAAGGCACGACTGGTTTGCACGTACTTGCTCGTGTGTGCTAATTTGTTTATTTAGGGGCAGGTGTAAGCTTTTGTTTTCTCGATTGAAATTTTTTCATTCAGTAGTAATCGAATAGTTTTTTACTTGCGATTTATAGGGACTATAAGGCAAGTTATGCATTCGTAAAAAAAAATCTAACAATCAAACATGACATTACGATGATAGAGAAGTCAAAAAAGTGGGTACGGAAATTCCGTCCGTCTGTCTGTTTGTCTGTCTGTCTGTTCGTATCGATATCTACAGCCTAAACAGTTAGGCTTGACTCATAGTCCCTATAATCACAAAGCTACTTGTGCATAAAATTCAACATCAACGATAACGAAGCCAATGAAATGAAAATTCAAAAAATAAAATCATTGTCGATCCTCTTCGTTGTTCACCGTCACCGAGAACAGGATATACACAATACACATACACATGTGCTTATTAAGTTTTCCTTTTTAGTATCTCCCTCACCCTCGCTCACACCATCTACCACACCGACAACCGACCGATCGACCTGAATTTAGCTGAACATTTTATCGAAGATAATATAACAAGTATACCTACGTAAATACACACATTATGTAGGGATGTATGTAGGTACATACCTAAATATCTACCTACCCTCGAGAGTTTTATATGAAAAAAATATAAAACTCAAAATAAACTTATCAACCTGCTTAAACATATATCCACCCCCCAGACACCATTCATTTACAAAAGTCGTTTTTCTTCTTTTTTGTCAATCCTTTTAACTAGCCATCTCGTCGCCCTGCTTGTGTGAAGCAATCCAGTTGTGCAAAAAAAAAACTATACTCGCATCATTGTATATATGTAAACTGCAAACTGCAAAGAGTAAAGTACATGTTCACAGAGTTTCTCTTAGAATTCTCTTTGTTCGACTCGTTCGCCTCTTTCAATTTACCAAGTTAATTTTCCCTAGAGCCGCTTGGAACGCCACCGTCCACCGGTCGTCATGATAGTACTATAGCAGTCTATATACAATGGGCATGGTATAAATTGAAACGAGAGAAAGAGGGTAGATATGGGATTGATTGGTAAAATGATTGATTGAAAAGACCGAATCTTTGAAATGACCGAATCATGAACGACAGAATCTTTAAAAATGAACGATTGACACAGCTCGTATGACAGCCGATATGTTTGAAGTATGACTACTCTTACCTATAGATATATTGGGAATAATTAATTGTGAATTAAATAACAAACGAAGAGTTTAATAATGATTCAAAATAGCTTTTTACGGCCTTTTAGTTCACCAAAAAATTGGTGTTTCGTCCCGGTAACTTACTTGGATTCATCAGTTGACAGTGAGTACCTTTGTCAAGACGCAACTTTCGATTTGTTCAGTTCAACATATATAAAGTTTTCGCGAAAAATTTAATTAGAACTATATCCAATAAGATTAAATTTGTAAGCATTAAGTTGGAAAGAAAGAAAAGTTTAATAAACAACTCTATTCTTTGAAAGTATTGGTAGTAGGCGCTGCCGGGCATTAAAACATCAAGCATTTAATACATAATTCCCAATGTGTAGTTGGACTTGTGTTCTTATAACTGAAGTCGTAAAACATTGATGAAAACTTTTGTTCGCAGAACGCAAAAAATGTTTTTCTTCAATATATTGGAATATATTAGTTTTAGGTAAAAAAGACAAAACACAACAAAAATCTGTTCACAAGGCTTAAGATTGAGGCTTTGATTTTATTTTAAACAAAGCTTTGTTTCCAACGCCATCTTTAATTATATGGCGGCTCACTTACAAAATTGTTCGTCTAATTAGCCTTATGTTCAAGGAAATCAATCGTTTTATATAAAGAAAGCTGTATTTTTTAAGGAGTCATTGGTTTTTACTAAACAAAATACTAATGGACAAACACATTGAATTCTAAGATATTCTATGTGTGCAGAATTTTTCTTGATATAACCTCGTTACTTCAAAGGTTATCTTTAGTTAACCCTAAACAATACATCACCTGTCGTGACCAAAGGTTAATTTCAGTTCTTATACACACAAGTACATCATCTATCGGCTTTTGGCACAACCAATCCAAAAGGCAAATGTGCGGCGAAAAAAAAAACAGCCTTAGAAAAACAAAAGGAGTACCCAACGGAGACTCCTTCGGTAAATCAACTAATTAATTCAATTGTAACTACTACATAGCTTCTTCCTAACTGATAGTGCTGTTATAAAATGTTCTTCTTTGTGTATGGAGTTGTTTTATGGACGTATCTACACCTTTGGTCAACTTAAGCAAAGATCACTTCCAAGAATTGTGCGAGACATGGTGTATCCAAATGGTGTTCACTAGCCATCCCAACAAACCTGGTATGAGAAATCCAAAAATCAAGAAACCATAAACGTAAGTTCAACATGATTTTCTTTTTCCTTTTTCTTAATAAAAAAAACAAAGTATCTTCTTATTTCTAACAACAAAGAACTGAACATAGATAGATATCCATAGGATGCCATCCAGAAAAGGCATTACGTTCTGTTACGGATAGTCGTTGAAGCGGATGAGCGGCTATCTGGGAAATGTTATAAATGAATATACACACAACAATCCCGTGAGATACTCTATATAAGTTAAGACTGGAGTGTAGTTAGAGAGACATGTGGCTCAAACAGGTTTGTCGGACAAAAATGCAGGCGGATCGCGGATACACAGTCCAACGAACAGATAGATATTTCGACGGATACACCAGACTTAAACGATCCAGTGATGTAGAGTAGAGCTTCTAAGTTGGATTTTCTTGTTTCTTCTTGGCCATTCAAAAGTGAGTTGAAGAAGATCAACAGAATGGTTAGTTGAACCCATGTGCAAGATTCATCTATGGAAGCAAACAATTTTCCGAGAATTCAAAGAAGAAATGGAAAATGTCCCGGAAAGGAGTAATGGTCTGAAGAGCTGGAAGACAAAAACTGTGGCCAGGAGAGTGCAGTGAAGGTTTAGTGACTTGTGCCTTGTTGGTAGGAGACAGCACAACACGTTAGATGTTTGTTTTGTTTGAATTTAGTTCTTTAGTGTAGCTTAACCTTAGTATGAGATACAGACATAGGCCAAGAGTTCAAATACATGTTACGTAGGTCTTGTTGTATGTTTTTTCTTCATTTAATTGTAAAGGTTGTGGTCATTATTGAAGGATCATCATTATCTTAATCACTTTGCAACAACGTGGGATTCCCTGAGTTAAAATTGACTTGGCGATATGCGGTGACATCTGAGGTCATAGATAAACTATGTACGTATTTGCACGAACACAGCCTAATGTCAAAGGCGCTTTTGTGAATATTGAGATAAGGAAACCAAGAACACTCTCTTATCAGGAAAAGATATGAATAGGTATAACATTGAGGTCCTTAGAGACTTTTATTCAACTATCAACTCAGAAAACGATACCATCGGTCAAAAGAATAACCTCTGCCAATTACTGTTTTTTTTCGGGTTAAGATGGCGATTGAGTAGCAAAGTCTTCTCTAAAAGGAAACTTACAAGACTTTCATCATGCCCCTCCTTCTGCATTGTATATATATATTTTTTTTAATCTAAAATCGAAAAATTCGAAATGTATGTGAGAAAATTTAACAAAAGAAGAGAACAAACTTTTCTACTAAGCACAATGGCTGACAAAACATGATCCACTCCCTCCACTCCCTTCGCTGACTAACAAAGAAGAGCTTATTCACCAATGACCATCTTCTTTGTCCCATGCAGAATATAGTTTGAACCAAATCACTTGGCTAAGAGAACAAAAATGGTGCGCAAGAGATTTAATGAGTACAATTACAATGCAATGCCAGAGATGAAATACTTTTTTGAAAACTGCACAATAAGCCATGATGATCATACCTCATGTACAAAAAGTCCATCGCTGTAACGTGATTGCGTGTATCTTTCTAAATTAATTAAAATGAGCAGAGAAATTTGAAGAGAACTGCTCAATAGAATGGTCAAGTGAATTGGTTCAAACATCAAACTATATATCTGTGCACTCGTGAGCGATTGCGGCATTGGCTTTCGGCACTTCTATTATGAGAGAATTTGCATTCCGCCAATTTTGACTGGAATGGGCTTTTGGGTCGAATCGCAATAATTGTATTTTCTTTTTCTGTAGCATTTTTTGGTGGGTGGTCAGCAAATTTCAACTTGCACAACTGAATGGACAGGAAAATTTCAGCATTTTCGTATAATTTTCGGAAGTAAGAAAGCAGGACACTATTACCATTAAATTCGAAGATCGTAGAGCTCATCCGTTCTCTTTTGTCAGTGATGGTTGAAGGCTCATTCATTGGCTACATATTGGATCATATATAGCTGCCTCCATTTCACCCGCTGGCTCTGCATATTGGAAAAAATAATAATGCTGAATGCGAGAAAAAGGAAAAGTTAGGCGAAAAACAAATAATGATAGTTGAACCCTGACCAAAAACGTCCGGTTGGAACGACTAGGTTTCAAGAACAAAAAGGCATGTTGTTTTTAATGCGTAAACCTTTACCGTAACCTTAGAGTTCCGATCGGTAGAGTAACATTTACGTAGAAAAATAACACGTTCTGAACTTAAAAAAAAACAAATTAGGGTTCGTTGAAATGCAATTGGTCATAAAATTTAAAATTTTTAAAAAATTTAAATTTGTTTGTTTTTTTTTAATAATTTTTATTTTATTTTTATCTTATAACTACTTAATTGCTATACAAAATTTTCAAAACTAGCTAAAACTATCAACTTGATTAACTTACTGGCCCTATGCGGGCGCTCTAAATTAATCTCTAACTTAATATTAATTGCTTTTCGGCCTAAAAATTATCTTAAATTAATCTTAATTATTATTATCTATCTCTCCCCTCCCTATCTTCGTAATGCCCGCGCAGTGTGTTAAAAGGGAAACACATAATCCCTTGAGCGCGCGTTAATTATAAAAAAAAAATTATTAATCTTAACTTTTTTACCCAGAAAATAAAAAAAAAATTGGGTTAATCAATATCTGTTTTAAATTAACCTATATAATTCCACCTACTTAAAACTAACTGAGAATAAACTTAAAATAACTCAAAATAAACCTAAAATACTTAATTCTTTGTTTGTATTTGATGCACTATGCCATACCGTTCACCCAATTGGAATGAAACTTTGGTCAGCTGATTGCGTACACTTACAGGTAGGTTAAAGGCCAAGTAAGATAAACTGTCAGAAAGGTGAAGCGCATGTCGTGCCGAAAAATGTCATACAGTAACAATTACTTTAAGAAAGGATAAAATGAATCTATCTCATCTTATAATTTAAGTTCTTCAATTGTTCGAATAAATTCGATATTGACAACTTTGAATTTAATTTGTGAACGCACCCTTTCACCAATCATCGAACTGTCATTTTCAATTTATCCAGTAAACTCAAATTTTCATCATGGTAAAGTACACGAGCGAGCAACGTCTGCAAATTATAAAAATTTTCTACCGAAATTCGGATTCGGTGACCACAACTTTAAGAGCGTTGAATTGTTGATTTTCATCGCAAAATCATCTTCAGTGACGAAGCTCATTTTTGGCTCCATTGGTTCGTCAATAAGCAAAATATGCGTTTTTGGTCGGGTGAAAATCCACATTTCACAAAAAATAACTGTTTGGTGCGGTTTGCATGCCGGCGGCGTTATTGGGCCATATTTTGTAGTCGACGATAACGATCTTTACGTTACTGTGAAAGGCCAGCGTTATCGCGCCATGATTACCGATTATTTTTGGACCGAATTGGAAGATATGGACTTGGACGATATGTAGTTTCAACAGGATGGCGCCACAAGCCATAAGTTTGATAAGCATGTTCTCTCAATAAATGGGCCAGTCGTTTGGTCGCGATTTCGTGCGATTTAACGCTCCTAGACTATTTCTTTGGGGCTAAGACTATTTCTTTCGGCCGAAATATGTGGCCGAGTCATCTAAGATTGGGTCCAACGAATCGACCTCTGCAAACGTGCCCGCGGTAGCCATATGAGCGAAGTCGAGTTCCATTCATAAATGTTTTGATTGTACTTTGAGCCGATAATAAAGTTTTTGAAATATCTCAAATGGTTTACGTTTTATTTAAAAAAAAATTAAAGTCCTTATTCGAGGGGAGACTACGATAACTTTAGCGCCAAGATTTGATAACGGTTATGTATAGAGGGGTTAAATACAAGTATATTTTTACTACGGGAGAAGAGGTCTAGAGGTGAAAACTATTGACGCAAATAATTATTTAAATGTAGGATTAAAGAGCAGAATTCTGGCTGCGTATCGAACTGACGATCATATAGGACCTATAAAGCGAGTAAAGATAAATCTCCTTATGAAGAGAACTTTCCCGTTTTAAGATTTCATTACATTGAAATCTTTTTTGTTGAGTAACATAATTATGTGCATATTTTTACTTGCGATTATAGGTACTATAATACAAGTTATGCATTAAAAATTTTGAGATAACAATCAGACATGACATTACGATGATAGAGAAACATATTTGAGTTACTGGCAAAATTCTGTCCGTCTGTCTGTCTGTCTGTCTGTCTGTACGGATGTATATTGGACTGCAGCCTAAACGGTTGGGCCAATCGTCTTCAAATTTTGAACTTAAGGTTATTTTGACATTCTACAGAGGAGTTTTTAAATTTTTTTTTTAGCTTAGAAATTAACGGTACCTGTCATATAACCGTTATGTAAAAGCTTATTTTTCTCAAAAACGGCTCCAAGAATTTTTATAAAAAAAATCAGTGTACTATTGTAAGTATGCATTATATTTTGGTGAAAAAAAAAATTAATAGGTGGGCTAAAAACGGTACCTCGCATAGGACCGGTTTTTTTTCTTCGACTTTTTCGAAAACTGGTGATCCGATTACAATCAAAATTGATATTCAAGAAAATGTAGGTAGCCTTAGTAATTTTGCATTAATTTTTTTTCGAAATTTTTTTTTTGTATTTTTAATAATTTTTTAAAATTTTATTTTTGAAAAATCAATATTTTGAAAACGATTAAATGAATTTTTTTTTAAATTTCGTTTTTAAATGTACGCTATTTTTGTGCTTAAGTTTGTATTCTTGAATTAATTTTTTTATTTTTTTAAAAAAATTGTTTAAAAAAACCGTTTTATTTAAAAACGGCGCCTACAATTTTGAAAAAAGAATTCACACTTTTTAACATTTCTTAAAGAAATAAAATAGCGTTTAAATTTTTTCACCCAATACAATTTAACGTACTTTATTCGAACAATCAAAAGTCACAAAAATCAAGTAAATGCTTTGATGTTCACTTTAATTTTATTCTACAATGTGACCGCACATATGAGCAAGTACGTGCGATCCAGTCGTGCAATTTATTTTTTATGTCAGTGAAACACAAAGAAATCATCTTTCCATTGCTTAATTTCGTTTACTTGATAAAGTCCCTTATTTTTCAGCTTAATAGGCACATTAACATCTTTTATGTGTCATTATTCTTTCGCCTTTCACTGAATTACGTATCCATAAAACAAATAAAAAGTTCCAAAAATAAAGTTTCACTTTGTAAAGTCTTTTCTCCCTCCGCGTCAGGTCGTTTATTTGCCTCGCGTCACAGTAAGACGTGCCAATTAAATTTAAAAGCCTGTGGGAAAGCCTTAAATTTCCTGAGCCATTACGTGCTTAAAGTGAGTCAGTTTTTACTATAATTTTCTGCAAAACATATCTTCAACAACGTTTTTTCCAACGATATTGTTGAAACTCACGCGTGCGTGTAATCCATTAAAATAAATCGGATCCAGATCAGATTGCATTGTAACTGACAATTATTGCTAACGATTACTATTACACGCGCGGCAGGAAAAAGCGGCGCGGTTGTAGTGGCAAGGCGGCGCTCGAGGTGCGAAACCACGCACCACTGTCTTAATAAAAAAAAAAAACTAGGACACCTCCAAGCATTCACCACGTCACTGTCAAGCGATTAAACCAAAAGAGAACGAACAGATTCTCAGGTAAATAAAAGTATCTTAGAGGTGAATGCCTCGGTGCTGAGATAAATCAGACGGCATGATGTGGTGTGCGGATTCGGATACACATTACGTAGGTAATACCCGAATAATGTACACGCATACACGATCCGATCGCACGCACCGAATCTGCGTAATCGGAAAAAATAACAATAATCACGAACCAGATATTCCTTACTGCTCGGAGCATCGAAGAAACTATACGATGCAAAAGTGACACCTGAAGATCGGCGCAGATCAATTGATTTGGCTGTTGCTGCTGATGCCAGTTATGGTAGCATCAACACGATCTCCGCATGTGCGTGCACATGCTCACTCTGTTGTCCAACAAATTAATACGTCCGTCTTGAGGTTTTGCAAAAGAGGTGCGACAGTGCGTGTTATATTCTTTTTCTACAAAAAAGGTGCGAGGATGGTAATTTGGAAAACACGATTTTTAAACATGGTTAATGGTATTTTTTGCGGAGGCTTTATTTGTGTTTTTTGCAAGCCATGTTATGGAGAGATTGTATTAATTAGTTTGTACTTCGAA
The DNA here is from genome assembly GCA_963971375.1 of Platycheirus rosarum. Classification (NCBI taxonomy): domain Eukaryota; kingdom Metazoa; phylum Arthropoda; class Insecta; order Diptera; family Syrphidae; genus Platycheirus; species Platycheirus rosarum. The sequence goes on along the minus strand of OZ020509.1, from coordinate 115,707,418 downwards.
ATTTACGTTCTTCAGATAGAGTCAAACGATCCCTAAATCACTTCTAATTTATTTAAAAAAGCATACATCCAACGATCTAAGGACCGATTCTGAAGAAGATACAATCATGAAATGTTTGAAATCTACCTCTTGGTAGACTCCAAGTGGGCTGGTCATTTAGCTTGAATGATTCCGAGGGAATTAGATCAGAAAGTCTTTTGCGGTTTTATTTATGGTAGAAGTTAATGTGACTTCGTTCCTGTTAGAAGGGTGACGTAGACCAAGAATCTCGAAGTCTTGAGGTCCGAAACTGGATGGCATCTGTCAGGAAACAGGATGTATGCAAGAATTTGTTATATGTTGATATCCTGTTATTCAAAACCGTCGTTCCTCCATATTTAACATTCCTAAGCATTAGAAAAACCTTCTCGATTTCCCCTTTTTATTTCAAAACAAGATACATATATATTTCATTCATAGGTTACATATTTTTTTTTACATTTTATTACCAAGACTTTTCCAAATTTATTGCCAACTTATGAAAAGATCGCCGCCAATAAATAACTAAATTTACAAATAGCCAGGTTGCCTACAAACACAATCTACACTTAGTCGTTATGTCATTTGTTCGTTTTGTTTGATATCTCTCTATCGGCTTTTGAAAAACAAGTTACCAAACATAGTATCTAAAAAGTATTTCTTTAGTCGGCATCCCCCTAGTGTGTAATTACTGGAGTTATTAAAAACTAATAAATCGCAAGTATACGTGCCGCCAAAGTTATCCGCACAGCATCAGCCGTATAGACCGGCACAAGTTCCTTGTTGAATGAATATTTATCTTCCGCCCAAGACAAGAAGTGTGCAATTACAAAAGACCCCGCTTGAGGTCTTTAGTTGGTTTAAAAAAAAATAAACTCAAACTTGTGTAAATTCTGTGTCTGGAGCTCCATAAAAGGCCACCCAGTTAATCAAAATTTAATTAGGTTTACTATATCAATGGCTTTAGGAAGGCGAATGGCGCGACTTATGCAATCCCAACTTGGGGACTTTTATTTCTCTAAAGATGACAAGTTTACGATGGCGTTCTACGGTGAATGAAAGCAGCTTTCAAATCGACGCACCGACGGCATGCGTAGGTACACATGGCAGGCAAGCAATAGTTTGTTGTTAAGTTGAAAGATACTCGGTTGAATGATTAAACATTGAATAAGTAATTTAGAATCATAATTATTTACTTCATTGTTTTATTGCTGATTGCTTTATTTCATTCAAAATGACCACTTTTTTGTATCATGACTTGTATGTATACATTTTAATTTTTTTTTGTAATAAGCTCACGCACAATGGTTTATGTTTTGCCCTTTTTGTGAAATTAAGAAGGTTGGGATAAGGACCGAAGTGTCGATTAACTTTGGTTTCGACTTTTGAATGCTTTCAAAATGAAAGGGAAATTTTCGCCGGGTAAACTATTCCAAATTCGTGTTGTTCGGCTGGAAAAATAATCTCTGTATTCAACTGAACATCTATTGGGTTCAAGCGTAAATTGGTGAGCATTACGAAAGAGACGAGTGGGTGATGGAATTTTTAAAAGGAGGAATACAACTGGCTACCTCAAGCGAGCATTTTTTAAAAGAAGCTATAAATGCTATATGCTCAGTTTGGTTTGCCATTCATAATGAATAGACTTATTCCTGAACATCGTTTAAAAATCGTGCAAATTTATTACTAAAATAGTGGTTCGGTTCGGTGGAAGAAGACCCGAATGAGTCCATCCGCAACAATTCGAGCTGTGCAATCCACTTTGTGGAAGATTTTTCGAAAGGCTCTTGGTTTGCGGGCTTACAAAATCCAACTCGTGCAAGATTCACATTGGCAAGCAACTTATAAAAATTTTCAAAACCATAACACTTAACGGTTTTTAGTGAAAATGGAATATGTCATCACCCTTGACAAAATCGTATATTTTGAGTTTTTGTTTAAAATAAAAAACTTTTTTGAGATTTTTTAAATTTATTGATATATATTTGATAAAAAAAAATTTAAATTAAATTTTGTGATTAGTTTAAGAAACATTAAATAATTCAAAATAGAAATTTAAAAATTTATTGTAAATAGAAGAATTATTATTCAAAATGTTCATTAAACTGAATTAATTATTGGGCTAATTAAATCTTTTCAAATATAAGATTTGATAGAAATCCAATTAGCCATTTTTGAGAAAAAGGAAAATTAAAAAAAAAACCGGTAAATTTGTTTTCGATTAACTGAAAGCCAATACCTACGAAAATACTCCGAAAAATGTTTATCTAAATCGTTGAAGCCGTTTTCGAGAAAAAAAAACCTTTTTCTTAATGGTAATGGCAGGTACCGTTATTTTTTAGCATTAAAATTATTATTTTTTTTTTTAAAACCCTCTTAGGAATGCCATAAAGGTTATTACTTTAACCATTTAAGCTGCAGACCGTTATACATACAGACGGAGGGACAGGCAGACTGACAGACATTTCTTTCACTAAGTCTCTTTGATCGTAATCTCATGTTTGATTGTTATCTTAATTTTTTTTCTCTCTTTCCTTTTATTCCCGATGACTTTTTGATCTTGACTTTACTGCTTCACATTAGTATTCCACCTTTGGGGTTCGCCGGTTTGAACTTAGAAAATGTTGGCAAGCCTCCAGGTTTTGAGCTGTTTCATGCGTCTAAGGGCAATCGAATGCTGGTGTTTTTGCTTGTTTGTACCAGGAGTCCTTAGGCCTGCCTCTCCTCTTTCGCGATTGTGTTGGAATGAATCAGAATATCTTCTTAAAACATGACAATATCGACTGAGCCGGTCGTGCTCTTTTGTCAAGATGGTATTTTTGAAGTGAAGGCTTCTTCGGATATTCGTACTTCTTATTTGTTTAAGCTGTGACACTTCTGTGTCCTTTGTTTTTGCTTCCTCGTAAATGTACATAATTATCCGCACGTAGGTTTCCGGTACTCCTCGTTTACTAAGAGCTAACTATGTCTAATCCCGTGCTTGTCTATCGAACGCTTTTTCAAAACCAACTAGCACAATGGTTCAAATACCTTGTTTTAAGGAATCACGATGTTTTTCCATCTTAATTTTTACTTGCGATTATAGGTACTATAATACAAGTTTAAGTGCATTCGTGCAGATTAAAAATTTTGAGATAACAATCAAACATGACATTACGATGATAGAAAAACATATTTGAGTTACTGGCAAAATTCTGTCCGTCTGTCTGTCGGTTGGGCCAATCGTCTTCAAATTTTGAACTTAAGGTTCTTTTGAAATTCTACAGATGAGTTTTTTCAATTTTTTTTTTAGCTTAGAAATTAACGGTATTTGTCATATAACCGTTATGTAAAAGCTTATTTTTCTCGAAAACGGCTCCAATAATTTTTATAAAAAAAATCAGTGTACTATTGTAGGTATGCATTATATTTTGGTGAAACAAAAATTAATATGGTGGGCTCAAACGGGGGGGTACCGTTTTTTTTTTCTTGGACTTTTTCGAAAACTGGTGATCCGATTACAATCAAAATTGATATTCAAGAAGATGTAGGTAGCTCGAACAATTTTGCATAAATTTTTTTTGTATTTTTAATGTTTAAAAAAAAAATTTTTTTTTTGAAAAATCAATATTTTGAAAACGGGTAAGTGATTTTTTTTTTTAATTTTGTTTTTAAATGTATGTTATTTTTGTGTTTAAGTTTGTATTCTTGAATTATTTTTTTTAATTTTTTAAAAAAAGTTGTTAAAAAAACGATTTTTTTAAAAACGGCTCTAACGATTTTGAAAAAACAATTCACACTTTTTCACATTTTTTAAAGAATAAAATGGCATTTAAATTTTTTCGCAGAAAACTATTTTACGTATTTTTTTCAAACAATCAAAAGTTAGAAAAATCGAATATAATCTTTGAAGTTCCCTTAATATTTTTCAAATTTTATTTCAAGCTGTGACCGCATATAAGAGCAAGTACGTGCGATCCAGTCGTGCAATTTATTTTTTATATTTACGAATCCTAAACTTTCCCTTTGAGTATTTATTCGGATATAAATATGAAAATGTACAACAGTTGGTAATAATTATACACTTTCGCGGTCAGCTGGTTTTTTGGCTGTTAAAAATTCAAAACTGGACCGATTTTTCATGATATTTTTAATGGTTTTGTTTACGGCGGATTTTCGATAAAAAATGTTTAAATTATCACCATGTTAGATTTAAGATAGTTTTTCATCTTTGAATGCTGGAAATAAATCAATGTTTCTGAACAACCACGATTTTTTTATCGTAATCTACGCAAAAAACAACAAATTAAGTATTAATGACTTTTCATATTTTTTAATAAAATAATAAAGGATCAAAGGTAACTAAACAGTTCTTCAATTTCTTACCGTTCAAAGTCAATATATGTCTATAGATATTATCTAAAAATTATACAAGTTCTTCAATAAAATCTTTCCATATAAAGTGTTTCTTCTAAACCAACACCTGGAGCTTTTCACTTTCTTTTGTACTTTCTTCTATCACGTGCCAGCGAAAAACTTCACATATAATGTATCTACCTATTAATAGACTCTGGCTTTTCATTTCCGGTCAAAACAGAAACAAATTGATGTTTATCTTAAACATTTTGCGAATCGTCAGTTACAAATTACATCGTTTAAAAGGGTCATGACCTTTGGCCACTTAATGCTCATTTTTTTAAACACCTCCCCATACTCTTGTTGCTTCCAGACTTTCGTTTATTTCTACAAAAGAAAGACTCAAGCCACTGGCTATAAGTAATTGACTTAATCAATTCTTACTAATCCGATTAAGCTTGGTATTTTAAAGAAAGACAGATACAGGTTGGAAAATCTCCACTCGAAAATATTTCTCTGAATAGGAATAATCGGGTAATAAGTTTTTAAATCCCCTTAACAACAAAATCTTAAGCTCATTTGCTATGCAAACATTCAAAAGCAGCACCAACAAAAAAAAAAACAGACAAAACTGCACCTAGCTTTCGCAGTCACTCAGACAGACTCCGGTGTCTATTTTGTGATCTGGAATTTGCATAAACTGAATACCTTAAGCCTCAAGCCCGTTTCTTTGTTTTGTAGTAGAAACAAAAGCCTCAAAACAAGGTGTAACTTCTGGGTGGCTTATTAGAGGCAGAGGCGGCAACCAAGAGAAATTGTGTTGATTTTTGTATCTAACCAAAACTTGCACGGCATACGAGAGTTTTCTTTGTTTGCCCAGATTAAAGCATATTATATGGATACAAAATCAGCCTTTTTCTCGGAAGTAAATGCCTCACTGCATAATACTGACCCCACAGGCAAATGGCGGCCATTTAAAGAAAAAGGAACACCACTGAAACAATGGCATAAAAAAACAAACTCACTTTGCTGACGATAAAAAAAGATGTGAAACATGGGAAATGAGGTTCAGAGTTTATTTTGCAACAAAAAATCAATCTTCCGGGCAAGTCACGTCTTCATGTCGTCCGTCGCCAGGGGAGTTGAGAGTTTTTTAGTAGTATGAGACGCGGATTTGTGCTGGAGCCCTGCAGCTCTGATCCACTCTTGTTTGGTTGCTTATGCGCAATTTAGCTGGGTTCCGATGAATAATTCAGTGCATCTGATGGATGTACATATGTATCTCACGACTCTGCTACAGACAAAATATGGAATGGATATGTTGTGATTATAATCGCGCACATCTGTTAAGTTGTAGTTTCTTCACGAAGTGAACGGTTCTCATTTGCGATCAGGATGAAAGTATTTTACAATTACAATTAACAATTTTACAATAGATTTTACGCCACAAATTTGTTATAATATTTTTTAATTATTATAATTAAAGCTTTGCGTTCGTGCAGATTAAAAAAATATGAGATAACAATGAAACATGACATTACAAAAATAGACATACATATTTGAGTTAGTGTCAAAATTCCGTCTGTCGGTAATTCTACCAGTCTTTCTGTTTGTTGAGCCCGTCGTCTTGATACGGTTATTTCGACATTCTACAGAAGACTTCTTTCAATTATTTCCTTTTTAGCTCAAGTATTAACGGTACCTGTTATATGTATGTATAGTAAAAGCTTATTATTCCCATAAACAGCTGCAAGATTTTTAATTGCGATTATAGGGACTATGAGGCAAGTTTAGGATTCGTGAATATAAAAAAATGAAACATGACATTACGATCATAGAGAAGTCTAAAAAAGTGATCGAGAAAAAAATGTCTGCCTAAACGGCTTAAGCGATTGTCTTCAAACTTAGTTTGTGTGATAATTTTGGCATTCCCCAGGAAATTGAAATTTTATTTTTAGACCTGTCATATGACCGTTTAGGAAAAGCTTCTTTTTCTCGAAAACGGCTCCAACGATCTTAATGGTATTTGCTATCATTTGATTGGAACCAAATTTACGGTAAAAGTCTATTAACCGTACCTTTCATGTTACGGTTTTTTTTAATTTTGGGCTTTCTCGGTAACGGCTTTTTGGATTTCTGTAAATTTTAATATTTGAGAAGATCTAAGTAGCTTAATTAATTCTGCATATCAAAATTTTTAATAACTTTTTTTTCTAATGAAAATTAAATGAAATAAATAAAATTTTTGTTTTTTGAAATATTAATATTTTTAATCCTAATCAAAAAAAATTATTTTAAATTTTATAATCATGTATATTAATAAACTCTAAAAAACTGCATACATAAATAAAAAAAAAATTATTTTCAAAAACTAAAAATAAAAAACTGGATTTTATCAAAACCGGTCCTACAATTTTCGAAATACTTTTTTCATAAATTCTTTGTTATTTAAGAAGTGTGACGGCTTACTTCATTTTTACTAAAAAAACGTTTTTATAAGTTCAAACTGTGTTATTTTCAACGTTACTTGTTTCTGTCGAAGATCTTGCTTTCCAATGTAATTAGGCACATTTTTTATGAAATAAAATCGGTGTTCGTTTGCAGGTGTGGATTATGTTTTGGGAAAACGGAACCTCGCATAGTAGGTAGTTGGTATCGGTTTTTTTCTTCGACTTCCTCGAGAACTCCATAACCGATTACAATAAAAATTCATGTTCAGTAAGATGGAAGCAGTATGCATGTTATGCATTCGTGCAGAAAAAAAAATTAAGATAACAATCAAACATGACATTACGATGATAGAGAAACATGTTTGACTTACTGGCAAAATTCTGTCCGTCTGTCTGTCTAACTGTCTGTCTGTCTGTACGGATGTATTTTTTTATTACGACAAAAAATTCTGCAATGTTCCAAAGGTAGTAAAAATGTTTGGTCATTTGTAAAAAAAATTAAGAACTCCATGTGTCCAGCCTATCTCTAGGAAAGGTGATCCCTCCTCCCACCGACCCATAGCACTTACGTCCCTTCTTTCTAAGGTCATGGAAACGCTGATTAACCGTCAGCTTAAGGAATATCTCGAAGATCGAAAGCTTCTCCATGACCGTCAGTATGGCTTCCGCAGCAACTTCCCACTGGTGATCTGATAGCATATCTTACCATCGCTTTGGTGAAAGTAAAATTATTGCTCTCGATATCTCCAAGGAATTTGATAGATTTGGGAATGAAGCTCTCTTATCGAAAATGCGTGCTTTTGGGATCGATGATACTCTTGTTCAATGGATTAAAATCTTCTAGACCGTTCAATACAAGTTGTATTGGACGGATTCAAGTCTGATTCCCACATAATAAATGCTGGTGTGCCCCAGGGCTCTGTTCTGTCTCCAACTTTTTTCCTCATTTGTATAAATGATCTTCTGTCTGTTACTTCTAATCCACTTAACTGTTTTGTTGACGACTCTACCCTCAGCTTTTCATATTCGTTCGTGAAATGACAACGGTGCCGTATGTCAAGCTGATTAAATCCGATTTTTACAGCATTGTCAAATGGGGTAAAAGGAATCGTGTGGAGTTTAATACTTCGAAAACTCAATGCTGTCTTCTGTCGTTAAAGCTAATCATACCCTCAATACCATTGTCCATGAATGGAAAGGCCCTCAGTACTCGGTATGTGTGTCAACGACGACCTCCGTTGGATTGACCATATACTTGAGATAGCTAAGAATGCTGCTAAGTGTTTAGGTTTTCTGTATCGGTGTGAAGTTTTTTCCCCTTCTGATCTGGCTACAATTTATAAAGCGTTTATACGCCCAAAACTCGAGTATAACTCACACTTCTGGGCAGGTGCTTCGCAAACATCGCTTCACCTGCTTGATGGAATACAAATTCGAGCGTTAAGATTGATAGGAAATAGAACTGCCGCTGAAACAATTGCTTCTGTCGAACACTGACGCAATGTTTCATGTCTTTCCTTATTTTATCGGTTTTTTTATAAAAACATGTTCACTCAACGTAGCCAGCTGCTCCTTAAAATGTTCTCCCGTAATACTCATCTTGCAAGGAATGCTCCTCAGTTCACCCTTGAGCCCAATTTTTCGGATTCTTTTCTAGCCGAACAACACGAATTTGGAATAGTTTACCCGGCGAGATTTTTCCTTGCCATTTTGATCTGCAAGCATTCAAAACCAATGTTAATCGACACCTCCTGTCATTCTCTTCCCTATCTTTCTAATTCCCGTGCAGTGTCTTCTACATTAAAAGGGAAACAAATAATTCCTTGTGCGCGCGCTAACTATGGAAAAAATTACAATTTCTTCTTAAAACTATAGGTGTTGGTCGACTTAAAGGTATGTCTAAACTATTGTCATAACCTAATATTAGAGAAGGCGGCCGTAGGAACACCTACCTCATCGAGTCAATGGAAAATGACATATATTACATAAAATGTGCAAAACCACTGGTCGAATAGACTTTTTCTTGACCGTTTGGCGGTAAAATGGCAACTTCCGGTTGCGTCGTTGGTGCTGGTCTACTTCATTAGGATCGATGAACAAATGGGGCCTCAAATGAAAGCTTATTGGTTCAGTTACGAATTTCTTCATCCACTTCGACTCATCTATTAGAATTTAACCGTTTATTGCAGTTACAATTTACAAACAAGTTAATGACGATGTGGATACGATTAAGCTTATTGTTTTTTTTGTAAAGGAGGTTTTAAGAGCCAACTCGAAACAAATTAAAGAACACAAACCAACTTAGGATTGATTTCTATTCAATACCGTCGTTTAGATCAATTTTTTTGTACCTAAATGTGGCATTTCCAACTTACAATTTTTAGTCTCTCCTTACACTCACCCATTTATAGGTGTTGAATAAATTTATAAACCTCGATGCAGCCTTAACTTATCATAGTTCAGAACATGAGGGCGATATTTACGACGCAGGTAAACCAGCATTAAGCAGGTGTGTATTAATTTTATGACACACTCTTAGAATTAATTGTAATTCTCGTCGATTTTATCTCATGTTAGGTGTCATTCCGGGACACACCCAGACCCAATAGATTAAGGTGAAGCTTGGATATATCTTGTGGCAAGAAACAAAGCTTTAAGAATGTTATGGCTTGTAAAGCAGGTACCTATAACCTATTCCTTGGTAGTTTTCTCGTTTATTTTTTTTTTATAGATCTCAAGCAAGTCTGGTTGATTTGTAATTATGTTATACACGTACGGTAGGTTTCCAAATTAAGCGACGCCTTGTTTATAAACAATGCTTACATAAGGTGTGATAGTTAGCGAGTCAGAGTTAAGATTCCTTACAAATTGTCTTTCGGTTTCTACGAACTTTTAAATGTCTGTTACCCTTCTGAGTTGTTCCCTAAATCAGTGTGCGGTGCTGACCTGGACAGTTCATAATTGATGAAACATTTAATTCGAAACCCAACGCATTTTTACTATCGTTAAAGCCACAGTCTTAACAATTATTTATAAAAGATATCTTAAGAACTACAGATGTGTTCGACTATTCAGAATGACGATTTAGAATAACGTCAGTCAATGTTGGGACAGGTCTCAAAGGCTTTGGACGATCCAAGAAGCCGTACGGCAACTTTCACTGAGACGTTTACTTTCCTTTTTTTTACTTTTGGTGGCGCTACATAACGTGGTGCTCCTACAGGCGGCTCGATTCCTAGCCTGCCATATCCAATTTCGCACACAAAGCAGTCGGAGGTCTAGTCGTGTCAAGGGTCAAGTAGAATCCCTAACCAATTTCGACGGAGCAGCGAACATTCTCCGAATCGATGTACAGATAAGAAGTTTTGATGTTAAATTCTTATCTAGCGTAATTGTAAGATTTGGTCGATTGTAGATTTTTCAGGTCTAAAACAGCCTTTGAAAAGGCAGCAATCGGCTTAAGACATCCACACTATATGCAATATAGTCGAGCTCCTTTTGTGGATCGGGCAGCTGGCACTGAGATTCTAACCATCGGGCATACTTTTATCAGACCATATTTTGGAGATGAGTTGAGATGACTGACCAGGTTATCTAAAGCGTGCTTAAAAAGTTCCACTTGTAGTTTTTAGTCTGGCAATGGTTACCGGGAGGATATAGTTCTTTGCTCTGGATGATTGTCGATCGCCTAATAGCTTCCATGGATTCCATGGACTCTGAAGCTCGGCACCAATTTAATATAGTGATCCGAGTCGATATTTGCTCCCAGGAAACATTCTTGTGTAAAACTTGCAATTAGTGAGTTACGACGAGTTATACTCATGAGGCATATGTGCACATGTCCCTCATACTCGTTTCATGTCTCGAAAACATTCACATTCAATATAATTTATCGCATAAAATATGAAAGTGTATAATTTGCAGTTAATTCGAGTCAGCTATTAGTATGATTTACTAATATTAGTCGTACGTGGCGTTCATGTATTTTCCAAACAAATTACGCGTCCAACTCGTTTGCGTGCAATTTGCATTCATGAAGCAATTTGTTTGCCGAATGGATTCTCGCAGTTCAACACGCAATTGAACTCTGAATAACACTTACGTGTTAAGTGTTGAATGCATAAAATTGTTAACTTTTGGGGGGTCCTAAGCGCACTTGTATCATCATTAAGCTAATTATCTTGTTTTGAGAAATTTTCTTTAAGTTTATAAGCATGCGGAAAATTATTGAGTAGAATAAATAATTTGTATTAAATAATTTTTATTAGAGAGCGATTCTCACAAAAAATCCCAAAGAGGTTATAGGTTTAAAGCTTAATCGAAATTCCAAACAAGAAACATTGTTTTATTTTTATTTTCTATATAAAAAACAACGATCCATTGCTGTTTATTCGTCAAATAAGACTGAATGAAAATTAAAACTTATGTTCATCATCAAACAGTTTTGCAGTTTAGAGTTACACAAGTATTTCTTTATTTCTTACAACTAACAATTAATTTATTATTATTGTATTATGGTCCATAACAGTGAGAGCTAAAAGTTTGTAATCATCTATCTCTATCTTGAAAATCTAAGGAGAAGTCTAAGAAAACACAAAACAACAACTTTATTCACTATCAGCTTCATCTACATACGTATGTGCGGTCCAGTTTCGCTAGACTTACGAAAAATGTCATTCTATTGACATTTATAGGTTTCGGTGGGAAAACAAAATGTCGGATCAAAATTCATTCGACAAAGACAAATCAACTTGACTCTCTTTCGTTATATATAAGTATGTATATTGTATTCACTTCATATAACCTGCCTTAAGATTGAAATTAAAAATTTCACTTTCATTAGAAACGAATTTTGTAAGAAAAACATTAAATAAACTTTATTCAAAACATTTTTATCAACTTCTGTTTATTTTTTTTTATTTTTTTTCTCCCAGGCTGATAAGAGACATAAACTCTGTCAAGGGGTTGACATACAAACAAGATACAAAATCTGGCGTTGAATTATTAACCGACAGTTCGCCTGTTTTCTTTATCTTTTGGGGTTTACGCTTGAGTTTTGGATAACAATTTTTTTGTATTTTTCTTTCCGAGAACCAAGCCTTTTTTTCATAAAATGACGTTTAAATTTGATAAAACATTTGAATGTCTTTATGGACATAACGATGTTATTTAATACTCTCATTGCTAAACTGCAGTTAAGTTTAATTAATAGAAATTCACATTTAAAAATAAATAAATTTATTGGCGCAACAGCTCCTTAAGGAACCAAGGCCTAGTGACTTATACTCTTCACCATTCCTGGAACGGACCTACAATTTACCGCCAAATCCAAACGGTTACATGAGATGCACTTTATCGAGACAAATTTTAATGTCTGAGGTTTTGCCAGTTCCTCGCAAGAGGCACTACCCCGGAGGAAAAGGTGGCTCTGGCGGGGAGTCAGGGTTCCTGACCCTTCGCTTAGACTTTAATGCCTATAAATTAATTCCAGCTTTGTACACACCAAGTTGTGTTATCTTTTTACGCCATCCTAGACAATTTCTTCTTTGATTCTTTCATCTGTCTAGGGGGATCCTAAAGACCACAAAGTCGAAAGCGTAACACTACAGAGCCAAAGATGTAACGATATCTCTTTTGCTGAATCTGCATATTTGTAGTTTTCTTTTTTTTCCTGCGAGAGGATTTTAATGTCATGTTAACTTCAAAGAAACAACCATTGGCAATATTAAATATTTGTTGTTGTTAGACGTTATAACGGATCAAACATCGACTCGGATCACTATCTAGTTGGTGCTCAACTTCATGTACGGATATCAATGGGAGTTACTTGGCGATCAACAGACTCGCAGAGGAAATTCTATGTTGAACTGGATGACTCCAATCGTACTTACTCACGAATCACTCATGAATTGCTGATGCTTCCAAGTTACAACCCGTGTGTATTGAAAACAAGCACATCATTTTTGAGCTGCCACTTTTACAATAATGCAAATTATGGTATATTTTTCTTTGATATTTGTTAAAGAGCTTTCACAATTGGTGCTTTTTTAAAGCTATTTTTAGGGCAAAAGAGCCATAATGTTTACTACGAAAACCTTATTCTATTTGCGCTCTATCACATCAGTTAAGCGAGTCAGAGTGAGAGGTGAACGTCCTACCTTTACTGTAACTGACATTTTTTTGGAGGACAGACTATAATAGATAAGCAGTCGACAAAGCCCTATTGAGAAGAACCAAGGAGTCACTTTAAAAAACACTCTTAATCTTGGTGCTGCTATGGTATAAAAACGTGGATCCTTTCTAAGTCCGATGAAAGTTTCCTTGAGGTATTCAGAAAAGTACCTAATATATGCGATTTATTGCCCTGTTTGCGAACCATGAAATAACGAATACCGAAGAAGATACATAAATGAATTGTATCTTCGGTGTCATACCCAGGAAGTCAGATGGAAGTTAGAACTCATCTTTCATGGGGCGACAGCTAGAGTAAAAAATTGAAGATAATAGGCTAGAGATCGAGCCAGCTGGAGGGGCATATTAACCCAGGCCCAGGAGATCCAGCGTTTAAAAAAAAAAAAATTATTGGCGCGACAGCTCTATAAGGAGCCAAGGCCTAGTGACTTAGTCCGAACGGCTACATGAGGTGCACTTTTTCGAGACAAATTTTACTCTTGAAGGTTTTTTCAGTTCCTCGCAACAGGCAGTACCCCGGCTAAAAGCGGGATTCGAACCCAAGCTCATTTGCTTAGCAGTCCGACATACCAACCACGGGGAACTACGTTTGAAAAATAAAAGTAAAAAAAATGTTCAGTCAGGCTCATGTAAAGGGTGTTTTTTAGACGTGTAGTTTTTAAGAAGAAATAAATTGCATATAATTTAATGTTATGGCATAGAATTTAGCTTTATATAAAGGTAAGGGTTTGCCATTATGTTTTTAAAATGATTTCGGGCAAGTACCCACCCCGACTGGCTTGAATAAATTCCATCCGAGAGGCCCAATTTTCCCAATTTTGTGAAAGTCGGGATCGGTGGCTATCTCGTTTTGGGCCCATTAACCGAACGTGCGACACGCTTGATGGTCGTTCGGCTTCAATTCTTGCACCAGTTGGATTTTGTAAGCCCACAAACTAAGATCCTTCCGCAAAATCTTAAATAAAGTGGATGGGCACATCTCCAATTGTTGCGCGCGATAGCGGATGGACTCATTCGGGTCTTCTTCGATTCTCTGCTCCACCGAACCGAACCATTATTTTGGTAATAAATTTGCACGATTTGCAACCGTTGTTCAGGAGTAAATCTATTCATTATGAAATGGCAAACCAAACTGAGCATAAGTCTAGTGACAGCTGTCAAAAAGACCAACTCCGAAAAAAGTATTGCCAGATCCACACGTTTAATAAAAGCACCCTTTATAGCCTGGTACCATATCTGTAGAGGTAGTTAGGAAGAACATGGTCAATCAATGTTTTTTGGATCCGGTTTTCTACTGTTGATCTCCAACTTACTAATCTGCTTACAAACACATTCTTGGCTTAAAATTCTTACTTTTTTTTATTTCTCATTCAAATTTATTTTGGCGCCGCTTTCAACACCTACCTACTTTATAAAATAAAATTAAAATCTTTTCGTAATAAAACACACATTCATGTGCTGGAAACCTAAAATTAAATCCCAAAATTACCATCACATCCATAAACCGAAACCCACATGTTATTTGATATTATTTTATGACAAACATTCGACGGCCATGTGTCAAAATAATGTTGACAAAGTCATCGCACAATGTAAACAGGATATTCCCATGGGGTTGCCACTGTGCGTCGTTGTTGTCATCGTCTTCTTATGTTGAACAACTTTACTTCGTAACATAACACTTAATATTAAAAAAAAAATCATTCAAAGTGGATCAGTGGTAGGTACAGACTTCCTTCTTTAGGTCATAAATATGTACTTAAGAGTATAGTTTTGCTGTCTCAAGATATGCAGTAATCTAATGAGGTACTTCCCTTTACTTTAGCAAGTTGGTTAAGTCAGGTATAAGGTTCATTTAAAAAAAGAAGGTTAGGAGGCCAGAATATGTAGTATCCATCTCTTGGGGATGAATTTCAAGTGGACGTAGTTCATGAGTGCTGGGACACAAAAGAAGGAGAGATAAGAACTAAAGGATCCCAATCCCAAAATACATTGGAGTCCTTTTTATAAACTTTGTTTTTTCCTCATTATGGGAACCGATCTAACGCCAGCCACCTTAAAGATCTTCCGAACTGAAGACAGAGCAGCAGATTTATTACAGCCATCTCCAGCAGATACTTTTATTATGATGCAACATATCCATACGAAGCGCATATGGATATTTTTTCACCTTTGAATAGTGTAATGTTTATAATAGCAATAAAAATCTAAAGGAGGAAGAATAGTAAATGAAATAAAATATTTTAAGTGTCGAGCTATTCCATGGTCTCGCATAGTAGAGTAATAAATGGGAAAAGCAAACAAGGATTCCCTGCTATGGATCTTTCGGTCTTCCTTCGTGTTTCTTTGAGATGCAAGGCAGGTAGCTGGTATTCTGCATTATACTGGTCGATGTAGGACTTTTAAATGCACCTTGCACCTTCGTGCTGCAATGCAAGTGTTAATTTGTTGACTTTTTTTTTGGTCTTTTTGTTTAAAGTGTAGATAATGCGGTTGATATATTGCACCTCTTTGAATAGCCCGAAGTCCCGCATATTTTTGTTTGCAATAGATACGAGCGTTAACCCTTTTGTTGGAAGGTAGTCGTTGTATCCATGAGCGTCGTGATTCCCTAAGAAATTTGCAGTGTGTTACTTGATTTTAAAAATACACAATCATGGCTTTTAGAAATTGAAGAGTTCCGGATACCCGGAAATCTAAGAAATGTTTCTAATGTTACAAAAAATTGTGAGAATTAGCACTGCAGGTGTAGTTAGGGTAAAGGCTATTGTTACCGATAAAAGAAAGAGAAGAGTTAGGTAGACTTGGGAAATAGCTGGGCACGTTTAATGATTACACCGACTTTTAGTTAACTAATTTCCATTGAAAGACCATCTGACACTAATACATTGCAAAGCGGAAACTGTCATAAAGTAAAAGTCAACTAACTCGGGCCCTACGAGTTTGACCAATCAAAGGAACATTGACTGACATTTAGTAGGCGCAAGAAGACCGAAAGCTTCTTCATGACCTCCAGCATGGCTTTCGAAGCAATCGTTTCACTGATGATCTGATGGCATACGCCACGGAACAGTTGAACAAATCTTCACATCGCTTCGGCGAAAGTAGGAATATTGCGCTTGATACTTCCAAACCATTTAATAAAGTTTGACAACAAGTCAGCTCGATTCCTAGCTAGCTGCCTCCAGTTTCGCACGTGAAGTCGGTCAAAGTCTTCGTCCACTTGTGTGCGCTACCTAAGTCTCGGTCCTGCACCATCCTCTGGGGTGGAATCAAAGAACATTGATGTCCATGCATTCTATATGACCCAGCCATCTGAGACGTTAAATATTTACACTTTTGGCCAGGTTTGTATCGCTGTACAGTCGGTACAGTTCGTCGTATCTTCTTCTCCATTCTCCGTTAACGCATACGGAACCAAAAATTACCCGGAAAATCTTTCTCTCGAGGCAACCTAAAGCGTCCTTATCCACTTTTAACAACATCCATGCGTTCGCACCATATAGAGTAGGACTGGGATGATGAGGGTCTTATAAAAGGCCAATTTAGTTGCCCGAGAAAGGGCTTTTTGCCAAATTGGTAAGAAGCAGCGATTGGCAAGACTTCGTTTGATTTCAGCGCTGGTGTTTTTGTCTGCGTTAATAGCGGAGCCCAGGTAGACAAAGTCCCTAACTATCGTAAAGTTATAGCTGTCTATCGTGATGTTTTTGCCTCTGGTGTTGGTGTGAGAGTTCTTCACTATTCTTTTAAATAAGATGCTGAAAAAGTTGCTTGATAGCGCATCGCCTTGTCTAAATCCTGGCTTTTGGCGATTAAACAATACAGCAGAAAAGATCTTGAAGGCGATGTTGAGGAGACTTATACTCCTGTAATTGGTGCAGTTCAGAGGGTCTCCTTTTTAAGGATCGGGAAAATTATGCTGAGATTCCATTCATAGAGCATGCTTTCTTCTAACCATATCTTGATTATGAGTTGGTGCATACTTATACTCAAGTCATCGCTTGCAGCTTTGAAGAGTTCGGCAGCTAGGTCATCGCCTCCGGCGGCTTTGTTGCTCTTAAGCTTAGATATAGCTAGCTATACTTCATCCAGATGTGGTGGGCGGAATTGCTGCTCTACTTCGCGCAGATAAAATGCATCATTTTGCCTGACAGCGGAATTCGTTTCGTCATCGCCGATATTCAGTCTGAAGAAATGGTTTCTCAGCATCGACTGCGATTTCACTACGATGTTCCCTTGACCGCACCGGCAGTTCTGGTAGCTGCATGTGCTTGCCGACACTCATCATCAAACCAAGATTTTCATTGTAGTGGCTATGTAAAACCCACCACTTCAGAAGCGGCTTCCCTGGTGCCATTTTGGCAATGTTGCTACTGGTTTTTAATACTTGATGCTGGCGGTAAAGAATTTTTTTAGAGGTTGTTAGATACTCGATCGGAAAAGGGGTTTCTTGCGATTGCAGCCGTCCGCCTCTTCTTGGAAGTGGTCGGGATATCCTCAGTCGTACCTTAGCTACAACGAGTTAGTGGTCCTAACCAATGTTTGCCCCGGGCATAGATCACAATGAGGTCAACCTGGTTGACAGTTGATTGATCAGGGGATCTACATGTCCAAGTCTATGTGAATTTTGAGGTGTGGGAACTTGGTAATACCTATTACAATATTACGCCCGCAGCAAAGTCAATTAGCCTGAATCCGTTATCGGAGGTGGTGTCGTGCAGGCTGTGTTTTCTGACTTTGTTGAGTTATTGATTCAAAATTGCTTTTTACGGCATTCAAGTCCTGAAAAAATTGGCGTTTCGTCCCAGTAACTCATTCGACTCTTCAGTTGACAGTGAGTAGCTTTGTCATGACGCAACTTTCGCTTTGTTCAGACATCATATATGAAGTTTTTGACAAAATTTTATAGAATAGACTATTCAAGTAGTAGCCAATGATCTTAGTTTTCGGTATTTTATCAGAGCATTCGAAGTCTTCGCGGTCTTGCTTTTTTTTCTCCACTCTCCACTGAACCGACGAATAATAATACATAGTCGTATATAGAAAAATGTACGAAGCCTCACTTATCACTTTCCCTTCACATTAATCAGCGGTAAAAAAATTACCCAGCCCATTATCATTGCTTTATCTGCTGTCACACTTATAAATCAAAAAAGTCATTCGAATTACCAATTACAACAATTAACCACTTTATCTGCGATAAAGTCAACATTAATTGACACATATTTTTCCAAGAGTCAAGATTTCCACTTCAGAATAACATCATTTCCCATCCGGATAATATGGAGCGGAACATTCAATAAGTCACTCCAAAACTGATAAGAACCATGACAGCACACCGCACCACTGACGTTTCAACAATTATGACAGAAGTAAATGCCAATCGCATTTACGACTCTCCCCCTCAATATACATTTTCCCATCAATTAGCTAATTGGTTGGACAATACTCCCTGCTTTGCTTCCCTTTTCTTACTATGTCATAGGTTCTAAGCGCCCAGAGCCATCTGCATCTCCCTGTTCTACATAAGCAAAAAAACGACATTTTTTATATGTAACCATAATTTAAAACGACCGGGATCTATTGTTCGACGAAGTAATGCCATAAGTCAAAATGCTATCTGTCATTTCGTTGTAAGTGGCACACAATAGATAAAGAGCGAGAGGGGAACACCAACGCTATTTCTCATAATACTAGGTCAGTAGATCTTTGATCGAACCAACCGACCGACCACCAAAACAATCATATCGACTTTTTCCTGACCATCGTTCTTGATCTCCTCCTTATCTCTAGCCGAAACGTCAAAACATAAAGATGAAGTATTTCTATTTTTCGATTCAATGACTTACAATAGCTGCGGGAGATCAAAAATATTTAAGTAGGAGTAGAATAAAGTTGGATAGGCGATCTTCTACATTTACGATCACTTGAGTGTCTTAAGATCGTCATCTTAACAACCGTGAGTAGGCGTGCAGCATCTGAAATACAGAGAAATGGAATGTTTCTTAAGAACCCAAGCACCCCGAAGCGGCCCATAATAGTTTTTATTGAATCAAAGAAATTGTAAACCTTCTAAACTGATGTCATGCTCCACTCCGATCCGATTACAAGATTCGTTTCTTGACGCCTACTTGAGATTTGAGAATGCATCGAGACGTCATCATCATTAGAATTATATATATTCGAAATTCGAACATGAGGATAAAAAGAAATGTATTGTTTTCGAATTGTTGAACACCTGCAGGCGGGAAAGAGAAAACCTCAAGGGCACTAATTTATCGGAATGTAGAATGAATTAATGAATTCCTCTATCAAACTGTGTCTCTGTCAGATTGACAGATAATGGAATCGAAATGGCCCTTATGTGTTCTGTATCCGGCGATCGAAAGAAATAAACAAAATGAAAGTGTTGTATACGTGAATGTTTTGTTTTATGACTTTCCAAAGAAGATTTCTCATTTTAAAAATGATTCGCATGTTGATCTTGGATAAATATTTCTTTGGATGCGGGCCAACCTGACTGAGTGTGACGGAGGAGGAGGCTACAGCTGAATTATATTGACTATGGTTGTTGTTGTTTGTTGAGCGTTAATTTTTGTTTCTTTTTTTTTGGCGCAAGATGATTTTCATATACTTGACAGCTCTCTAGCAGGTCTTGAAAGTGCGGAAATAGACGCGATGTCTTTCGAATTGGTTTAGGCAGTACGTGGTTATTGAATGTGCAGAAGATGAACGTGACAAAAAGTCTGAATTCGTGTTGTTATTTTTGTCAACAATTTAAGAGCACGAGTACGATTTATTTGGGCTTTTATGAGGAAGAAAATGTTTTAAGTTAGGAGGCGATACATTTTTGTGATTTATTAAAACATAAAGATATCTATTAATTTTATTAATGAAGAGAATTTAAGTATTTTTTTTTTTTTTTGTATTTAAGGGACAATTGGAGATTTTCGAATATTTCTTATCTTGAATATTTCAATGTAATTTTGTTGGACAAACCTTATGAAATTGTTTAAATGTAAATGTTATTTGAAAATTCGATGCAAGATATAAGATTTTGTCATTTTTAGGGCGTTAGTAAAATAGCGAAGTAGGTACCACCGACTCACAATAGTTTTATAGTTCTGCAACTAAAAATAGAAGGCAAAACTAGATTCCAGCAAAGCATTTAACATTCGCGTGGTGCGGCTAAGGAAGGAATATCTGTATCTGAATGTACATACTTCCGAAGTTGGGCTAAAGATTTAACTGTTGGGCATTCCTAACAGGACAAGTATTACGGTTACGGTTGAAATTTTTAAGGGGCGGAATGCAGCTTGGTCCTTCTATTTCATGTGCGCATTTTTATAAAAGAAACGATAAAATAAGGAAAGGTATGAAACACTGCGTCGGTGTACGAGAGGGGCAAATCTTTGGGAGATAATTCTATTTCCTATCCTGCCCAGAGGGGCATTTCTACTGTAGTTTTGGGCGTACTGTTGTCAACACGGAAATAGCAGTGGGTAAATAAACGAAAATATGATACAATTTTTTATTAAATTATACTATACCCGAACTGGCTTAACCACCCGGCGTTCCTCGGGTATACCCTACATTTTCGCTACCTAGTAATCAAAATAGCCTTCTGTCTGTCTGTCTTTCTGTCTGTTTGTTCCGGGTAATCTCGGGTACAGCTGCAGCGATTTTGACGGATCACTTAGGCTATGTTAATTACTCACTAGGTGGCGCTGGTGTCGTTTTTTTTTCGAAATTTCCTATTTATGGACCGATTTTGACAGGACTTTGGCAGGCAGGGAGCTCATTTTGAAAGGAATAACTAAAACTATTTACATTACCCGTAGGTGGGGCTGGGTTTGCTTATTTTTCGAAAATTATTATTTTAGAACGATTTGATTCAAGACCACACCATAAAATATTTTTATAATAACCAAATCAAATAATACATAATCTATACACATAAATAAAAATGAAGTATGTATCTGTTTTTAATATTAAAACAACAGCCTTTTATTAGATGCATATGCAAGTATATACAGTACTTATAACAAAAACACAATTTTTAAATTTTTTGTCTGTGTTTTTGTTCCGGGTAATCTCGGGAACTGCTGCACCAATTTTGAAGGGGCTTTCACTGACAGATTACTGATATTTTAGGGAGAAACTTAGATTATTTAAAATACCCACCAGGTGGCGCTGGGGTTTTTTTAATTCTTATTTATGGACCGATATTGACGGGACTTTCAAAGGCAGATAGCTGATGTGTTAAGGTTTAACTAAGGCCATTTAATCACCCATTCGTACGGCTGGGGTCTTTTCAAAGGAAGATAGCTTATTTTGTAAGAAGTAATTAAGGCTATTTTGATTACTAGGTGGCACCACGCCGGGTTCGTTTTTTTCCGAAAATGTATGGAATACCCGAGCAACGCCGGGTGGTTTGCTAGTAAAATATAAAATTCTAGCATAAAATAAAAAAAGCAGGGGTTAAGATTCAATATAGTAAAAATTTAAAATAATTTTTTTTTTTTGTTGGGTTTCCTTGATTTTCAGACAAACTTCACTAACCGCCTGCAAAACTTTTTTGGTACAGGTAACAAAGGGTTTTGGGTTGCTTTCCAAAAATGCGAATTGTTTTTTGGCTTAGCATGTTGTACTGCACTTTTAACATTTCCTGAAAGGTTTTCAATGGGATTCAAGTCTGGGGAATGTGAAAAAAAGCATTGCATAATTTCTATAGTTGTCTTGTTATACAATGTTCACAATGCTGAGTAAATCGGAGTATCGAACATGCGCTTTTCTTGCGATTGAACGTCCGCAGGCGAAGGATTCCAGATCGAATATGGAAAGCTTTGGGTAGAATCGTCAGCAAAACAGTTTATACTAGCCGTGTTTTATTGGTGAATGTATACCCAGCGCAGTCAAATTTTATACGGCAAACAACAACAAACAATAAGTGTCGATAATTAGGTTAGGGGCCAGTTATAGCGATCATTAAAAATGTTCAATTAGATGTTTTTTGAGTGTAAGAACAAGATTTAAAACATGAAACTTATGCCAATCGATGGCAAATCAATTGAAATAATTTATTTTGACAAAAAAAACCCGGAAAACAGTATTATTTATTAAAAAAGAATTTATTTATTTAAATGATGAAAATTGGTTTTACTGAACAGCTAATTGTCATTTGACAGAATAATGGAACAATTCGTTCCAGTGTTTGTGGTCCATTTCATTGTATGTAAACTGCAATATATATACAATGCATAAGGTTAGATAATAGTTGCCGTTTTTTTGTAAAGGTATCCCAAATAGAAATTTTTCGATCCTTAAAGCACATAAAAAGCTTTAATTTTGAAAGTTCTTGGGGAAAACTATACAAAAAGTAGTAGGTATAGAGGTAAAATTAGGTAGGGTAACACCAATCGTATGTAAGTAGTAGTTTTCGTAATTACAAGGATGGGTTATTGTGAAGTGAAATTTAAAATTCAGTTTCCTTCGAGTTTCGATTTCGAAGGCAGCGGGACGTGAGGAATGTGGATGGGGACGTCCGTCACCTAAGCAATAAATTACAAACATAATTTTGTGTTAAGTCTGTGGTTTTATTGTGTATTTCAGATGAATTGTTTCCGTAAACAGATTGGCAGGCGCAACTCTGTTGGAAAATGCTCTCCCATGAGGCCTGTACTGAAAATCTTTGTTGGACAGAGTACAGTGATAGAGTAATAATATTAAAAAGAGCACAATGTCTACAAGCTTGAAATGTCATCTCATTCGGATAAGTATGACTAAAACACAATGAATGATATGCACAAGAGACAACAAAAATTGAGGGTGTTGAAGGATGGAACGTATGAAAGATTTTCCTTTTTATAATATTTTTACTCTATGGTATAGTGGACTAGAAGTAACAGTAATAAGATAATTTATTTACCAAAAAAAAACATAAAATGGGGAAAAGAGTCGGAGGCAGAACGGAGCCAAAAGCACGCATTTTAGATTAGAGAATTTGACACCAAACTCTATCAAATGCCTTAGAAACATCAAGCGCGATATTCTTACTTTTGCTTAAGCGATGTAAAGATTTATTCCACTGTTCGCTGAGATATGTCATTAGATCACCACATCACCAAAAAGCCTGTGAAGCTATGCAGCGTAAAATAAAATACGTTTCAAAATTCAAGAAGAAAAATCAGTGGACTTGAAAGTTTCGTCTTTTAGTAAAAAAAAAACGGTTACGCCTACAAATTTCAGTAGAGAAAGACCGAGATTTAGGTGGGGCACGCAAGTTGAAGAGTATGTCGACCCTGCAAAACTCGGAGAGCTAGCTAGAGACTGAGAAAACTGCAGAAGCTGAAGGCCAACTTCTACCCCAGACTGTTGCATACCATAAGGCAAGGTAGAACTAGATGAAGCAATTGAACTTTCTTCCTATTGTCAATAAAGCAGTCAGGTGTTCGCAAACTTGGGTTTTTAGCTAAAAAACAAACAAATAGATACGCGTCTTACAAGTTTTTTTTATATATAAATATAACTTTAAGAACACTTCTTGTCAAAAGAAAGGGGAAAAAGTCAATTGCTGCATTTAAAAACCCACAACTTTAGATAAATATTAAAAAAAGAAGACACCATTAACTTTCTATCTCCATTGAGCCATCAATTAGAATTTCGGGTACCTCAAGGAGCTTGTACCTACATAATGGGTCCGTCAGTTAATACCTAAATCTTATATTAAATCTGTAATGTTCTTTACACAAACAAAATAGTTAATAATTTGGTTCACATCTTAATGCTTTGTTAAGCATTATAAGATCAAAAACTTGATAGATTATCGCGATTTTCTTCAATTAAACATCGAAATAACGAAGTCGAAAATTTTCCAAAAATTTGTTTCGGCTACCGAAAACAAGAATAGAAACCTACCTACCCACTTACACCATAGCAAAATGGATCTTCTTTTCTGGATCAAACCCATCTACATAAATGTGTGCTTAATATGCCAGTCAAGAGATAAAATCTCAGCTGAAAAAAATATCACTCCAAACCAGTTCATCTTTTAGTCCATTCCCTAATCTGATTTTTTCGCAAAAAAAAGAATACACAAAACAAGATTCACTTCCAAAAAACAAAAGCAAAGCAAACAAAAGGTTTACTGATCCTCCTAGCAGTAGCAGGTAGCCAGGATGCCATCCACTTGGACAGGTTTTATGTTCCTTCTTGGACATTCCCGAAATTTCGTTGCAATAATTAGAAGACGTGAAGAAGGTACACACACACAAAACTCACCTGAACTAAATTTCTCTCCGGACAAGGATGAAGCTGATGCACCTGATGTACCACGTTCACCGTCCGACGAATAATTCCTAGAACTTAGCATCAATGCAGTCCTTCCGTCACGAACAGCGGCTGAAATTGGTTCCACAGAACCGACCACTGCCAAAATTAACAATAATCCAATGCAAGATGAAAGATCACCATGATGCTTCCTTCGTCTTTTTCTCGTCGTCGTGGTTGGGTCTTTGCCCAAGGTGATGGGAAAACGAAGGACCGATCTGCGAAAGATCATCATCACTGGCATATAATGGGTTCCTTGAGTCATGCTTTAGCAAAAAATAAATGATTTTTAACGGATGAATACTGAGCATCCGAAAGGAAACACCGAACGGCGGCCAGAGAAGCCTCCAAGATCATAAAAATAATTAACAAAAAAAAAAAACACTGGTATTCCTTTATTTGCTTAGGTTGTTTTTAAATTTGTTTAAAAACTGTAAAACTCGATAACAATTACTTCATTGCGTCGTTAAATTGTGGGAGAAAAATTTGCCATTACTTATTTGCTCATCAATCTTCACTTCACACGCGACGAGGCCCACTACAAGTGCGCGATCTATAGACTCCCTCGTATGTCGCTCGAGGAGTGCTTGACATTTGATGCTTCATCTTAACTAAAGAATGCCCATAAAAACACATATTGCAATCAGTAAAAGCCACCAAAGGACAGACTCCCTGCAGCAGGAAATCCCATGGACAAACAAAACTATAAAGAGGAGAATTACATAAAGGATTTGCGATCGTTTACACTGTGACTTTAGAAACTGCGCTGGGAAGCACTATCGAATGTTGGTAATTAACAAGATGACATCTCTCCTCGAACGAGATGCTATCATCATGACATCACTGAACCCCGACAGCCAGAAAGAAGTTCCATTCACAGAAACATGCCCGTCAGCCAGGAGAAACCAGAACCAAAGCAGCGGCGCGTCGTGGTGGTGATCATGCGATATGCGATCTTGCACAACTCCCGCCCGGTTCGGGTGGCAATGATTCACCTCACAATGTTGCACTTTGACAGCGTTTCTTTTTATTAATTCTTTGATCTACAAGAATGACGGTTTAGAGAGTAGGATCATATCGCAATATTGCTCAATTACCAATTACTTGTTTGTGTGTGATAGCACTCAGGATGTTTTGGGAATTATTGACGTTTTATTCAAACATTTCGATGTTTCTGTAGCGACAATGGCAGCTAAACATAACGGCTGTGCTGCCCGCGAGAAGACAAGTGTTTCGACTTTCGATCCGCAATATGCAACGCACCCACTCAAGATAGAAACCCGAAGAAAACTGATCGCCGAACGCTGATCGCGCATCGCGGTGCGATGTTGTGTTTTTGTTGGAGGCGAAAATTGAATCTGTTTGTTGTCTGATCGAGCCAGCAGTCGACGACTTATGTTTAAGTTTGAAGGCAACATGTTGCAGTAAGCTTGAAATAGAGTTGCCAAACTCTAATATAAAATAAATGTACGAAAAATTCAAATAAGATTTGGCATTGCTTATGTTTTATGATGTAGCTTTTTTTGATTTATTGCTAGAAATATATTGTGCGTTTGTGGAGGCATAAAACTCGACAAACAATTTCCGTCAAAAAGTACTACATTTGTACATCTCAAAATTACCTTTATGCTTTAGTCTTTCAGAAATTTTTCTGAAAGAAAAAAAAAAACATTTCAGAAACATTTTTGAAATGTTTTCTTAAACAAATGGGAAACATTTCAGAAATGTTTTTTAAACAAATGTTTCTTTGGTGTGGACACACCATTAGATACAAAATTTTCATCAAAGATGTGTTCTGTTAATAACGATATAATATTTTTAATCAACTTAGTAGTTATAAGTTCTTGTATTTCGTGAATGTGTTAGGCTAGCAGTATTTTTATTTTTATTTTACTTAAGAACTAACACATGCACTTATAATGAGCCTCTGATTGTAGAAAGAAGATTGGTCTAAGCTTACTACATCAAAGAATCTGAAGTGTAAGAAAAAAGCCCAAGAAAGTAAGACTTCGAACAATGAATAT
Organism: Platycheirus rosarum; assembly: GCA_963971375.1. Lineage (NCBI taxonomy): Eukaryota > Metazoa > Arthropoda > Insecta > Diptera > Syrphidae > Platycheirus > Platycheirus rosarum. The sequence goes on along the minus strand of OZ020509.1, from coordinate 115,681,071 downwards.
TGTATGGTAAAAGCCCGGCGCTCAGTCCTACTCAGATTTGACTATTGCTCAACTTTAACCAAGGGCATCGGTCGAGGTTGGTGTTAGTTTTTTTTATGATTTTTGTTTTCTAAACCTAGCACTTTAGTTATACTTTATGTTGTTATCTTATAGAAAGCATTAAACTCACATCAATATTACAAATGTCCAATCTTGAAATTCCATTTGTGCAGAAATGCACAAATAGTCTGAACCAAAGCTATTATTGGGTTACAAATCGAATTTGTGCAGAATTTGTGTATGCAATTATTCAAAAATGAAATTTGTGTATTTACGCAAATCGTCCGAACTAAGATTAACGCTTACATTTTTTGATGTGTTTTCCATGCGTAAATAGAAAATTATTTTTAAAATTACAAATTTTCAAAGCTGAATGGAAATAAACGCATTTCGCTGCTAAATATAAAAAAAAGGATCTTCTCCCTCAATTCCTTTCCCGACTTCTGCCGACCTATAGCTCTTAAATCCCTTCTATCTAAGGCCATGGAAAAGCTGGTTAAAAATCAGTATGTCCATAATTACACGGCGCATGAAATTAATGCACAGCTCTTGCTTATTTCCTTAATGCACGCGATATTTAACGAAGCATGTTCGAGTTGCGCATTATTTTGACAGGTATCTTTCATTTCACTTGCAATGCAGAGGTAACCTATCCAAAGGATATGTTAGTGAACGTACGCATTCTTACTTTGTTATCTTCTTGTGACGTGTTGTTTGAGCAACATCCGAAACAAGTATGTTCCCTTTTATACACGTAGGCATATGCCGCAGCGTGACTTAGTATTTAGGCGAAGGAGTTGAGAAGTGTAGTGGGATCACAATCACAATCACGCAGGGACCGAGAATTTGTTGCGATTCTCTCATTCTCGTTTGTTATCTTCATTGCTTGCTTTATTATATCTTCCTTAGTTTATAGTCAGATGTAAGTATGTTTTGCTATAAGTAAAAACGAGAGGGCTGAAATAAACAAACGTAAACACATAGTAACGTTTGTCACACGCTGTCCCGTGACGCTGATTCAACGTGTGAAGGCTACAGGCGTGCCCAAAAGGGAATTGTTGAAGAATCGGCGTCATATGATTATGTGTATAAAAGGGGACTATGAAGCAAAGTAAAAGGAACAAAGAATACAAACAAAAAGAAACGTCAAAAAGTTGCAGGGACAGTTCTACCTAGAATTTATGAAAAATGTATTTCGAAAACTGTAGGACCGGTTTGATCAAATCCTGTTTTTTTTATTTTTTTTTTTTATTTTGGTATGTAGTGTCTTAGAGTTTATTAATATCTATACATGTGATTATAAAAATATCCGGCAGACGGCATAATTGCCGTTAATTACTTGTAAATATTGATTAGAAAAAAATAAAGAATTTAATTATAATAATAATAATAATTCCTGTGATTATAAAATTTAAAATAATTTAATTTGATTAGTTTTAAAAAAATATTGATTTTTCAAATAAAATTTATTAGAAAAAAAGTTATTAAACATTTTGATATGCGGAATTAATTAAGCTACCTAGATCTTCTCAAATATAAAATTTTCCAGAAATCCAAAGAGCCGTTACCGAGAAAGTCCAAAATAAAAAAAACCGTTATATGAAAGGTACCGTTAATAGACTTTTCCCGTAAATTTGGTTATAATCAAATGATAGCGAATACCAAAAAAAAATCTCAAAAATTCTCATCAAAATCGTTGCAGCCGTTTTCGAAAAAAATATACTTTTCCTAAACGGTCATTTGGCAGGTACAGTTATTTTTAGGCCTACACATAAAATTTCAATTTCCCCTCTGCCAAAATAATCACACACACCAAGTTTAAAGATAATCGATTAAGCCGTTTACATCAACCGTCAACAGAATTTTCTGACCTACTTTTTTCGACTTCCCTAGATTCTTAGAACTTTTGTTTTGTTTACGAATGCATAACTTGCCTTATAGTCCCTATAAATCGTAAGTAATAAAACATTTAGTTAGACATTTGCGCCGAACACATGTACTAAATTCAATTTTTTTTATTTATCTTTTTAAAGATAAAATAATTATGGAACTAATATCCGGAAATTCCCTCCGTCTGTCTGTCCGTCCACTAAACACTCCAGCTACCCGTTCCATACACCACAGATATCCCGGAAAAAAATAATTGCGTCTACAAGAGCGGGTTGAAGGGTCACGTGTCAGAAAATATATTTTTTTACTTAAACCTTCACACGCCTATATCTCGTTATTTAGATGTCCTAGGTGAGTGGTTCTCGCACTGTCAGATTTCAGATATAGCCAGCTATCCATATACCAGAAATAAGGTGAGAAAAAATGACTATTGCGCCTCCAGGAGTGAAATGATTGGAAGGTTCTTGATTCGCTCTGACTATCTCCCTTTTAATTGCTAATAGCTCTACAAGACAGACAGACATTTTTTCTCGATCACTTTTTTAGTCTTCTCTATGATCGTAATGTCATGTTTCATTGTTATCTCAATTTTGTTTATGTATGTTCACGAATCCTAATATTGCCTTATAGTCCCTATAATCGCAAGTAAAAAACATAATTGTGAATAAATTATTTTTTTTTATTTAACAAACAATGAAACAATTAGTAAAGTTAACTTGTATTTTTAACAGTCATCACAATTGAAGTCTTTTAACTGGAGTGAGTAGTGAATGTCCACGAGTTTCTTCGACATTCCTTGAGAAATTCGGTTTCGGCTTCTGGAATCCACAAACGAGAAACGACCATTGTGAAAAAAACACTTTCAATAGCAGCAGATAATGCTGGTATATTTAGTAAGCGAAGAGCATATTGTGAAAGGCCAGGATGCTTCCTGAACGCAAAACTCCAATAAGTTTTAGGTTTTAACTGACCCTCCCCTTGCTGGCTGACTTTTTGATTCAAATAGTCAAAAATGCCTTCTTCGCATACAAAGCTATTGTAATCGTTTAGCTCTTCAGAAGATAGAACCTCAAGTAAATTAATTTCAACTTGGGTTGATGGGAATGGCGTAGTAAATTATTGTTTGTTGAAGTTGTTTGTTGAAGTTGACGTTGAAATAAAAATGTTTAATAGTGAAGTGACGTAAACCGAAGTTTCTTGCCATAGCGTTTACATTGTCATATGATTTTTTTTCAATTTTTTCTGAAATAAATATTTTGCAAGAAGCTCGCGCATCATATTGTCCAGCTTTGTATATAGAACCTATAGTAGTATCATGAGGGGAAGGAAACCAGCGCCATCTAGTTCGTCTACATCTCGAGAGATAATGAGAGAATGAAAGGTAGACATTTAGACAGGTATGTGAGGAGTTTTTATTTCTGCCTTGGAAATACACTGTTTTTGGGTGGGATTTTTATAGATACGGCAACAGGATGAAATTTACCTTTTAAATGATTTTTGCTGAAATTTGATCATTGGTTTGGTTTTTGTATAATTGTATGATTACCATGTTTGATTATTATATCAATTTTTTTTTTAATCTGCAAAAAATTAATTTGAGTTGAAGTACCTACCTAGTTACTTATTTTATAAATAAAACATATGTTTGCAGAGTTTTGTACCTATGTTATTGCCTAAGAGTATCTTCACCTATCACGTCAAAAAATCTAGTACTAAATCTACTACTCACGACTAATTCTAGTAATACATCTACTACTAACTAAAAAATATAGTAATAAATATACTACTAAAATACCCGCAGGAAAATATCCTTGGAAAATTAAGGTCCGTTAAAAATATCCTCTTATATAATATCCCCTCCTTAAAAAAATTCTCTCAAAATACACCCTTATTGAAATCACACCCCTGATTGGGGTGTCACTATTGGGTATTTATTTAAGTTTACTCTTTAAAAAGTAAAAAAAAACTCGAATAGATTTTTTTCGAGATATGGTCTTTCGAAATTTTCGCCCTTTCAAGATTTTTGCATTCTAGATTACAATTATTTTTTTTTCGAATTATTTGCATTCGAGATCCCTGTTGAGATTTCTAGCATCTGGTAAGTATATATTACCTAACGATATTTAGCGACAGCGCGAGATATAATAAACTATTTCAGTAAGCAGCAAGTGCAATTATTTGCACTCGCAAATACTCGCAAGAAGTTGTGCAAGAACAACCGCAATCGAACTTGCTTCGCAGTTTCCAGTTGCAAGTCAATGTCGGACAGACTTTAGACGATTCTAGCAGAAGTTTTCTTGCAAATGAAAACCCGGCATGAGAGATATTCGCCCAAAGGCTAGGGATGGCGATTTTTGAAAAGAGCGGTTTCAGGTTTTTCGGTATTTTAATTCTTTGGTTTAATCTGGCAGTCTTAACCGCTGGCTCCGGTTCTTAGCCCATCATTTAAAATTTTTGTTTTACCAAAAGATAATCCAAAATTACAATAATACATTAATTTTGTTCATAAAAATTCTTGGAATCCTTTCCGGAAAAAAAGCTTTTACTTAGCAGTTATATGGCAGATACCGTAAATATCGTAAAATATCGTAAAAAAAATCAAAAAACTTCTCTGTAGAATGTCAAAATATGTTTAAGTTCTAAATTTGAAGAAAATTGGCCCAACCGTTTAGGCTACATTCCAAAATACATCCGTACACAAATGCATAACTTGCATTTAAGTACTTATAAAGTTAAACAGGAAATTAAAGTCACGGGCGTCGAACTTTTGAATTGCGATTTCCTAAATGTCTTTTCAAGGTTCAAAGGATGGTCAATTCCAGCATATTCTAGGTGATCTTGAGATTTATGGCTTCTTTTAAGCGTAAATGATTCACACATTATATATGTATGCATGTAGTTTATCTTACAGACTCACAGACAGACCTTCAGAACGACGACGACTGGCTAGTCGGCTAGGTACGTTGGGTTAGAGTCCTTGTGCGAAAATCATTCAAATTATAGCACTATTAAGTAAAAACTTAAAGAAAGTTTTCGTAGCAAATCTTTATTTAATATGTTTTAAAATACCAACTTTCCATTTAGTTAACAGCGGATATTGCAGCTCAATTTTCAATTAGTAATAAAATACAAACAAAATTAACATAACTCTTGTCAAAAGACAAACGTTTATTGTAGAAATATGCACAAAATAATGGCTGGGAATTAATTTACATTTCAGAGACAATAAAAAATCAAATAAAAAAAAAATTAAGATAGACAACTAGATACTTCTTGCGACGTCAACTTTAAAGATAGGCAAACGTTTTGCCTAAAAGAAATTTCTAAATATCGTTACCACCGCCTGCACCCATCGTGGTACTGGTCGCGTTGTAATTTCAGCCTCTGCAGTTGATCCTAAACTGTATAACCTATCAGCCTCGTTTTGTAGTCGATTTTGCAACGATTTATTCGAAGTAACCAGACAAACTTGGGTTTCTAAATCGCGATTTACTGATCGTTCACCAAAGTTCGAGGAACCAATTAATGTTAGGCTGGGATACGTTGAATTGGGCAGATAGTACCTGAAAGGAAACAAAAATTACACAATATTCCGATTGAAAAAAAAAAAACAGATAAGAATCTCACCATAAGCCTTTGGCATGGTAACTCCATCCTTTCTTTTCGAATTCAAAGAAATTAACTCGGTGGTCTTGCTGCGCTCTCACCAGATTCTCATAAAAGTGTTTTGCTATGAGGGTGTATGCGGCTGGAATACCGCCAGCAGGTCCGTTAGCACCTTGGAAACCATTTGCCTTGAAAAAAATCATTTCAAAATAAATTTATTTTTAATTTTTTTTTGTTTCTATTACATTAGGATGTGCCATTAGGATACTGCATTGTGCTAGGCAATTGTTTGTGATTGTGTCCATGTAGTCCTGAGTTAAGTTGAAATATCCAGTTGCAAGTTTAAGCCGAGATCCACTAACCGAAGAAGAGAGCAGTTGTTTTGTAACGACACTGTCATGATGAATGCCAATTTGTCCCATTTCAATCAGCGGGAAGATCCATGTATCTGCACCTATAATATTGGAAAATGGATTGAAGTAATTTTGAAAGTAAGACTCTGTTAGGTTGCTGTTTATATGGTAAGAAAGGAACAAATCTTTGGAATTTTCTAAGGCAGATACGACGGTCAAGCTCTTTATCATAAATTCCTAATCAGGAGACTCCTGCAAACTCACTCTCATAAGCATTAAACTTACGTACGTCAGTAGCGCTATTGTGAGTATTAAGACGAGTGTGCTGAAGATGGGCTTAGAATTAGTTGGAAGCAGAAGTAATGGCTTCTACAGAACATCACCATAGGCAACTATAACGTTGTGCAATGGACATTGTTTACCCAGACTACTCTATCAACTTGAAGAACAATACGAAAGCTGAGATCTTAAGATCGCGGTTTCTTCAACTAAGTGCTCTCATCTTCCCAGATTGTTTAAGGTTTGTAGGCCTTGATTTTGTCAAAAGTGAATAGCCGAGACCCAGTTTCAAAGCTGATGTAACAAAACACTACAGGATATGCGATATGGAATGGAACGGGCTTGTGAAGAGCTAAATACTGCGATTTGTATTATATTAATTGCTACATTGATGGGAATTAGCGCTTATTTGAATGCGGTTTAATGTCAGACGAAGACTTCGACAAAGAATCTTAAGCTTTCGCGAAGTCAGCGGGAGAATAACGAGGGTCCGTATTAAAGCCAAATTCCATCATTTATTTGCGCCTATGCCTTGACAGAATAAAAAGAAGACTCCACCAAAGAAAGTTTCTACAAATTCTTTCCAAAAAATACGAGCAGTGCCTGAAAGATGACATTAAAATTCTATTGCAAGATTTTAGAGTAAAAATTGAGAAGGAGAAAATCTTTGGTAAGACAATCGGAAAACACATCCTAAACGAAACCACCTCCGAAAACGGATTTAGGCTCCTCGATTTTGCAGCGGATCACTATCTAGTTAGTGTCAAACTTCGTGATCGGATATTCATGGAAACTATTAAGCAGTCAACAACCATGAAGAGGAAATTCAATTTTGGACGAATTCAATCGGAAGTGACCGCCACAGCCTTTACCCATCGTGTTTTTCATGAGCTAGCAATAAATCCCCCGATTGACAGATCGCCTCGAGAGAGCGTTAAACTAGGTTCTGACTGACTGGCCCAAAAAATGGTGGTCTTAATGACAATCCTATAAAAAGCACCATAGTTGCATTCACAAAGAGAAGAAAGCGGAATATTCTATAAATGCTACTCTCTTTGGTGAAAAAATAGAATTCTCAAAGGAAGGTAAATACTTAGGGGTCATCCTAGATGAAAAACTTACATGGAATTCTCATCTTACTAAGACCATAGATAAAGGCAGGAGCTCTTTAATGACCTACCTGTGTACATTATGGATGTACACAGCAATAACCAGGCCCATAATAACATACGCGGACCCTGTTTGTTGGCAAAAAAAGAAAAAGAAATCAAAATCAGCTGAGGTGAGAGAACAGCACCTACTGCAGCATCAGAAACAATTTTAAATATATCATCTCTTCATCTACAGATCATGAAAGAAGCAATCTTAAATTCTTACTTGCTCACCACATAACGTGAATCTAATTCCAAAAATGGTCACAATACAAGGAATTAAAAAAAAATTACTACTTGGAATTCAATTGACAGATATATGTCTCGCAAGATTTAACTTCAAGCCACATTCCCACATCGCCGGAACTGGAAATAGAATAGACCAAGTTTTGGTAACGATCCTCATGTATGGTATACAGATGTTTCCAAAACAAATCAAGGAGTTGATGCTGGAGTATATGTATGGATTTTGCTCAAAGATATCCATATTTGCTAACATGGACTCAAGCAGGTTTTATTAAATGATCAAAATGATCAAGAAATACCTTCACGTCACACGACTAAACTATATCAAAGTGGCCATTGCTAGACTAAAAATGAACAAAGCAGGTAGTGCATATGGACTGCAACCGGAACTTTTAAACAAGCTTGAGATGACCTGGCCAGGTGCATACACCAAAAGGAAAATATACCCGATGATTGGAATATCAGTGCTATTTGCCTGATCCATAAAAAATGAGACTCACTATAGAGGAATAAGCCTTATAAACATCGTCTACCAGATTCTGTCAAGTGTTTTATGTAAACGTCTTAAGCCATTTGCTGATGAAATAAAATGTCCTTTGAAAGGCAATTTAAGATCTGGAAAATTAAAATCGACCAAATTGTCACATTGTGCCAGATCCTGAAGAGAAAACCCAAGAATTTAACATCCAGACGCACCACCACCTGTTTATCGCTTTTAAAGCAGCTTACTGCAGTGTAAACTGGGATGAAAAATACCAAGCCATGTCTGGCTTTGGAATTGCTGCTTAACTGATAACGTCTTATCAGGATGACGATGGAGAAAATTCTCACTGCTTCGTCAAATTTGCCACGGCTGCTACTGAGACCTTCGACACCACCAAAGGGTCACGATAATGCTGCCTCAATATTGCGATAGAAGAGGTAATACTGAACACACAGGCGGAGTGAAATCGGCCAAGGTGATAAGCTATCTTTGACGATCAAATTCTTCCTCCATGTTAGGTGATAATCATATTGACCGTCGCTTTTTTGCGATGGTTTTCGTGTGACAGCTATTTAAGCCATCAAATACCTTAGCCGATTGCACACCAGCACATCAGGTTCTATCTTTAATGAATCAACACAAATACTCGGGTTAGCCGACGACATTGATATGATAGGAAGAACTAAGCGGGAACTAACCGGTACTTTAACTTCTATGGGGTCAACAGCAAGTGAAATGGGACTCCTGGTTTTAAACGAGGACAAAACGAAGTATTTGCTTTCATCAACAAAAGTCCAAACCCATCACCAACTTGGTCACAACAATTGAAATGTATAACTTGGAGGGAGCCAAACTCACTGGCTGGGCACTGTTGTAAGCGCAGGAAACACCATCAGCGCAGGAATCAAACGTAGCCACTCTTGCTAATCGCTGTTTCTTAGGGCTAAATAAGCATTCAGATCATTCAAATCAGTCTTCATTCTGGCGCTACTAGATGGTGCAGAAGCATGTACTCTTTCCTAGTCTAATGGAAGTTCCTGTGGGGTATTTTAGAGAAAGTTCCAAGAACGATTTATGGCCCTGTTGGCGACCCAAGAAGATGGTACATCAACGAGTTGTACGTGCTGTAAAGGAACATAAGCCAAGCCCAAAAAATCCGTATCCAGCTGCTAAGATATGTACATCGACGCTCAGCGCGAAAATTCATCGACGCCGTACTTGAGATGTCAAAAGCCATTGAGACTTCATCTTCGATGTAGCGACCGGGTAGAGCGCGACATCTGTGAGAAACTCAAAGACGGAAGGCCAGAGATCTATCAGGCTCAAAAGTATAGTTAGTTATAGTTATAGTTATAGTTTTCATAACTCATCATTAACAAGGCGACTTGGAATACAAATAAGAGCCATGTGTTGTTATTCAACAACACCATTCTCACTGCATTCTACCAGCACTTTTCTTTATTTGACTTTAAAGGTCACCGTCTACATCTGGAATGTGCCTGAGTCATTCATTTGTTTAACTTTCTCTTTTTATCAAACAGAAGTCAATAAAAAGCCATATTTTTCTAATTTTGGGCATGATTCAGCTTATCAGTTTTTGATTATAATAACATTCCTAAGATTAAGAGGTCTAAGTCTTGCAGGCTTTTGCATCACATTTCTTGCAAATAGATTGTTTAAATAAAATTCACATCTTTTGAACCCAATGAATAACCATAAAATCCAACGAAATAAGAATCGTCATTCTGACCTGAATAGCTAAGGTCTCAAGACACATACAAAATTACGTCATGATTTCATACACAAAGTAGATAAGCAGGTTTCCATTAAAGTGGCTAACATACCTGATGACTTTTCCAGAACAGTCTTTTGCTTGCTAAAAGTGTCCTGAAAGAAGTCCGTCACCCTCTGTTTGGCGGTATTCATGAAAACGTCTTTGTCACCTTCGTACGGCGAGACCGACCAGTTTTTGTGCAATTCAACTTCAGCATCCTCACGAACGGACAAGCTGAATTCCTGGACTTTGGCTATGAACTTTGCATAGAAGTCAGCCAAACTCTGATCTTCAATAAGGATATATCGATCCTGTCGATTTGTGAAGTAGTCATTTGATAGATTAGCTCCGCTTATCATGACCGAGTTGTCGAAGAGGTAGATTTTCATGTGCTGCAGGCCGACTAGTTCGTTCCAACGAGGCGGTGTAAAGCGTTTTGTCATGCCACGCAAATCAGGCGTATGATACATGGACAAAGATACATTTTTATTGAATTCGGTGATTAAAGGCATCAGCATGGTTTTAGAGTTGACGTCGCCTCGAGTTCCCCGGGTGAAGTCCAGTAATACATTGACTTTCAATGAGTCATTTTGTTGAAGATTTGATTTAATTGTCTGGACGAAGGCTGCTTCAAGGTTGCCAGTTCCTAGATACAGACTGGCGAGGACAATTCGTTCTTTGGCTTCGGCAGACTTCTGGATAAGGGTTTCGTAGAATTTGCTGGGTTCGTGGATAATTGAAATCTGATCACCATGAAGTGGAAAGCAGGGTGTGTGCGAGTACAGCCAGGAGAGACTCTCTAAACCTGGAGAGCTAAAGGTTTGTGCGATTTTAGGGGTATTAAAGATGAAATCAGGCGACGATGCAGTGATCTGTTGATCAACGAATGTCGCGAAAAAACGACGGAACATTTTTTTTTTCTTGTTTTTGTTAACAAATTGATTTGAATTATAAACTGTTTAAGATGGTTTGGAATATTTTTTAACTGCTGTTTGCGTTTTTCATTGTAAGGGATTATTTTTACTTCTTTGAGAAGTTTTAAGGTAAACAACTAAAAAGAAATTTGACTTGGCTTTGAAATTTTGACGACACGAAGGTAATTTTTTTTGTTAAATGTCAAATACATATGAGTTTGACAGATGGCGTATGTCCATGCGCCGCTTTATTTCTATGCGCATAATCGAGAATTTGGGTGCGTTCGACCCTATTATTTTGGAAAAATATAACTAAATCTACGAACACAATGGGGGCGTTCGGTGCCATATAGCTTTTTGTTATAATGCTATAGAAATATAGTGTGCGTTTGCGAACGTATAAAACACAATACCTTTGTAACCATTTCTGTCAAAAGTCAAAACAGAGAAAAAACTAATTATTTACTTTTAGAACCACTCAGGAGCAAATATTGTTCCGTAAAGGACACATCTTATTCAAAGAAGAAATATATATGTAGGTACATATGGAAAAAAAATTTAAACAGATACAAATTACCTGATAATATTTTGTTAAAGATATCCTCACTGTCTTCAATTTCATATTGAATATTTTTGTATATGATTATAATGTGCATTTTCGCTCTATTACTTAGAAATACACAAATGCACAATACAAACACTAGACACCAGACAGCACACAGCACAACTTCAGAAACAACTTTGGCAAGACAGCTGATTTCGTAGTCAGCTGTTCACTACGATAGCTAAGTATACCAGAAATTTATCGCTACTTGTGTTTCGATTTGGAAGTCATATGTTTCGTTTTTTGTTATGGTCATCAGCTGTTGATCAGCTGTCTTTTTACACGTATTACAACAACAATGCGCTACTTCCATTTTGAACCAATGAGATACCGAACGCTCCCAATATGCTAGTCTGCAACAGTGATTTGCATCTTAATGGCTTTTCACATAAGAGTGACTAATGACAGTCAAATTAATGAAAAAATATGATTTATAGCAATTCTGAATTCTTAACAAACTCAATATCAAATAATGGAAATATAATTCAAAAACATCGTTAAATAAGTAAATTTGCTTTTAATTACAAAAATAAGATAAATTTGAGAAAATAAATTAGTCGTCGCGAATTGTAATTTAATAGTTTCGAACGCCAACCTATAGTCGCGCATACAATCCACACTTCGATCAAAAAATCGCACGCCCGTAAATAACCTCAAAACAACATTTGTTTTTGTTTTTCAAGGTAATTCTTCGATACCAACAAAAAAAAATTCCATGCTTAAGAATTTATCAAAATGGAAGAATATTTATTTCATTCGTCGTACGTTGCATGATCACTCTCATGGGAATAAATCCTTAGGGCCCATACACGACACAAGCTTGTTTGCGCCCAAACATATATATTTTGTTGTTGCCCCCATGTTTGCACAAACTATTTATGTCGTGTGTGTCCATGTTCGCTGTTTGCAGCGACAGTTTGCGTGAATTCAAAATATCTTTTATGAAATTTCTTTGTTTATGCAAACATGTCTGCACCGTGTATGGTGAAGTTTGTACAAACAAGTGATGAGATACGATGACGATGACGCAACCATGAAAACTGATGTGTGTGAAAAATGTTTGTATAACGAAGGAATGTTTGAACAAATTCAGCTTTGTAGCGAAGGGGTTTGGGCAATAATAGGTTGGGTTTAGACACAACTGTAACTTTATAGTTTGAAGAGCAAAACGTGTCAGATATAAACCAAAAACAAGAGGTAAGAATAAAAACTGGTTTATAATAAAATATTCGTAATATAACGCGGAAAAAGTTTTGAAATTTGATTTGGTTTCAGAACCTACGGTTAACGTCTGCCAAGAATTTTTTTTTTACAAATTCTTAAATACAGATTGAATTAGCTAAAAACACGAGCACCTTCGTCGACAACAAACAGCACGCTGGATATTAAAACACATTAATACCGCATCAGCATCGCCTTCTTACAGCAATAAGGTCCAATGCAAACGGAGCAACTAGAAAAAAATGATAAGCAATACGCATTGGCTACTAGTTTCATTCGATCTCCTACCCTGTGTAATCAAATGGGATGTTACACACGATACTACTGATTGAAAACTTGTTTGTGAATCTCAAATTTTTAAACAGATCCAGATTGAATCATCTATTGTTTTCTCTAATAAAATAGATTTAAAAAAAAACATTAATTTATGAAAAAAAATATTTTACTTTGGACCTAACTCTTCTACTACCAACAAGGATAGCTGTATAAGAATAATTTATAAAATAATTGAGTTTGAATAAAATAAGCGTCAGCATTAAATTAATACTATGTTTTATCAAACAGTCTATTCATATCAAAAAAAAAATTATAATTATTAGTTTTAACAGGCCAACCAAATATATAAAAACAAAAAACCTGAACGAGGCATATATATAATTTTCATTCAAACAGATCTGTTTGCTATGACAACACACATGACATCACTGTCAAGTAATTTTGACACAACAAACGTTTCATTTTTCATCCCGTTTGCAAAAACAAAAATTTTATGAGTCATTTTTTGTAAACATCATCAAATTGTTATTAATAAATATTCCAAAAATGGGTTTATTTGGAAAAACCGCATCAAAAGATCCCAAAGAACAGGTAAAAATAACTACACATATTTAAGCTACATGTCCAACTAGAGCACAAACATTTTAAGGTCAATGAATGGACGCATAAAATCCGAAAGGAGGGCAACCAATTGGATCGACAAATACGCAGTATCCAGCGGGAAGAGGAGAAGGTCAAACGAGCTCTAAAACAAGCCGCAACCAAGGGTGACCGTGACACCTGTGTAATATTGGCCAAGGAAATTGTTGGCGCACGCAAGGCAATCGCTAGAATATACACCAGCAAGGCACACCTCAATTCTGTGCAATTACAAATGAAAACACAATTGGGTGAGTGTTTTGAATAAAATGCAACAAAAACATCACTAATTTGACCTCTTTTAGCCACCCTTCGTGTTGCTGGTTCCCTGCAAAAGTCCACCGAAGTCATGCAAGCCATGCAGAATCTCGTTCGCTACCCAGAATTGGCAGGAATCATGCGGGACATGTCCAAAGAAATGATGAAAGCTGGCATAATCGATGAAATGCTCGATGAGACCATGGATAGCCTTGAAGATTCCGAGGAACTAGAAGAGCAAGCTCAGAAAGAAGTCGACAAAGTTCTGTGGGAGATCACAGAAGGTAAACTCGGTGAAGCCCCTCTACCTCCAGAAGGAGCTACCATCGAGAAAGCACAACCAACTCCAGTGGCTGTTGAAGAAGACGAAGACGACGAAGAAGAACTCCATGAGATGCAGACTCGTTTAGCTTCGTTGAGATCGTAAATCCATTGGACACGCTGCAGAGGAGTCTCTAGAATCGACAAATAACCCTTTTTGAATTAAGTTGATCCAAGATACAAACTATCTGTGTTAACCCATGAACTTAACTCACTGCTAGGAGGCTCTTGGTGATTTTTACTTTTAATTTCTCAATGTCTGTCCAAATACCAACGCTATTTTTATACTAAACCTAGTCGCTTTATTGTATATTTTGTTCCCTTTTCTCTCGCTATTCTTGAAATTGCCTAAACCCTTTGGTTGGCTTTTCCAACCAAAGAAAGGCCAAAGGACAACTATTTAGTTTCAAAATCTTGAGCCTCACGCAAAGATATTCGGAAGATGTGTAATGTACATGTACCAAGAATCTATTTACTATTTATTTATGTACTTTAGGCTTTAGTAACGAGAAAGTAAATAAAACGACAGTTACAATTTAATATATTTGAATAAACAAAAGCTCTATGTAACACGATTGTGTGCAAGAGGTTTTGGTTGAAAGGTATTGATGGTTGAAGATAGTAAAGTCATATTGAGTGCTTTGGCCAGAATTATCTAAACTAGAAAAACAAGCTTAAGCTATATATGTACAGTACATGTGTACAGACGGTTATCAGGTCTGCAAATATTGTCAGAGCTGTCAGTGAAAAACTGTCAGAAAAATCTAACAACCGCATGAACTTACAATAAATTGTCAGATCATTTAATTCTTTGTCTTTACTGGGGGCCTATTCCTAAATACGAGTCGAGTGAGATGTCACTCGAGTGCTCACAGTCGATTCGAGTAAGAATCGGTATTCCAAAACTCTAGTGAGAGCCAAAAACATGACATGACTCCGAAAATGTTGAACACACCCTTTGAATTGTAGCTAACTTCACTAAATGTTGACTTGACGTTTCACAAAAAAAATCTTTTGATTTGAGAACTAATCGTTAAATGTAATTTGATAGTAAATTAATCAGTTTAAATCGTAAAAGTGCAAAAAATTTGATAAGTACAGAGATGTTTTATAAAACAATTTTTGTATATTTGCTGCAAGTAATGGAGCACAAATTTAAAAGAAACGCCAGATCGTCGTTTATGCCAAATACCTACCAGCAAACAATATTTAAATTTTGTTTCAAACACTTCATTATTCATAACAATTAGACATTTTTTTTTTATTTTTACTTACATTTTTGCATCCTTCACTGCTGCTCTCGAACACTTTTTAAACATGAATGCTTTCTCACAGAAAAAAGCGTCACTTTCGAGTTCAGGAATAGGTATGTATCATTCGAGTGTCATTTGACGTTCGACATTCGAGTTGGGGAATACCGATAATTAGTGATTCGTGTTCGAGAATACCAATTTGTCGATCTCACATGAAAACTTACTCGACTCGTATTCAGGAATAGGGCCCCTGCTTTCTAAAGTAGGAAAAAATCGTAGACCTATTATCAGCACGAAGCTGCCAAGCTGGTAGCCGCAATCTCACAAAAATCTCAGTACAGCACTTTATTGAAGGTGATTTGACCGTATCAACTGATTTCGAAAATGAGAATGGGAGCGAATTCTTTTTTCGATTCCATTCTGTGAACACAATTTGTTGATGATTCGAAGCGTTTACAATCCATTCGAAGATTTGTTACGATGGAATCTCAATCTGTGATGGGACTGAAAAATAATGTTTATATGACCATAAGTGTAAGGAAAACTACATTTTCGTTTATATTTCCACCTCAGCTCCACCTATTGGGTCAACATTTTGGCAAAGAGTTTCTTTTAATTACTTTTATTTAAATGTTAAAAATATTATTATATGGTGTGATTTTGAATCAAATAAAAAAGCGATCAGTCGGCGCCTACTAGGAGTAATTAGAATTGCCTGAGCTACTCCCTACATCAGCTATCTGCCTGTGAAAATCCCATCAAAATCGGTATATGTATATGTGTATACAAATTTCTGAAAAAATCACAACCCCAGCGACCAGCGTCACTTTGTATGAAAAAAATAGACTTACTTACTCCTTACAACATCAGCTTTCTGCCAGTAAAAGTCCCGTCAAAATCAGTCATTAAATAAGAATTTTTAATTGAAGTAAGAAGCAAAATGGGCAGCAATTTTATTTTTCTAAACCTTTTTGTAGCAACTACGAACAAACCAACAGAAGAAAGTATCCAGTTGGGTCCAATGATGATTTTCACAAACTTTACAGGATCACCCGGGGAGCTAACGTTAGGAATACCTGAAAATTTCAACAAAATCGGTAACGCCGTTTTGGAGTCCATAAGTTACAAACATAACTACATACACACATTCCATTTTGTATACATACATATATGGAAGATACATTTACTTTTCCAAATTTTCTAATTTTTATTTATTTTCTTTTTAAGTTCACACTTCGCAATTCACACAACAAAAAATGCCATTTGACTGTGTATTTATTTCAATTAAACAAGTCATTAAAGATAATATTAGACGGTTCTTGTAATGTGCCATTGCCGTGACATTCTGAAGTCACTATGACGTAGTTTTCTCTCTTAAAAGTGTCACGTCGTGTGATCGTCATTATTTTGCATGTCATTGCCGTGACAAAAACAGTGACAGGCACCGTGACACGTCACTATTATGTCACTGCAGTGACAAATTACCGTGACCGTGTGATAGCCCTGTCACTGTTGGTGGGACACCGTGACGCGTCTTGACGCTGCGTTGAACTCGACGCTGCGTTTCAAAGCGCCCTTTTTTAACATGGTATATGTATTGCGGTATATTACAACGCGGCGTTGAAACTTGCCACCAAAACGCGGCTGTTTGACGAGACGATAGAGCTCTGGTACCTCAGCTCATAATTCTCGCATTACGTTTTGCGCATTCTGACGTTGCAACAACCAATTTTTGGACCACAAGGAACGAATTCTTTGCGGTGGTCTTTCGTTGTTGTCGACGATGACTCCGTCTCTGGCTGCTTACCAAGATGAAGGCCGCGAGAATCGCCACCTCTACCATATTTCGTGTGGACATACTTTATTTGACTTTTCACTTTTGCCTTTAATCACTGTTAATTAAATTAATTTAGGTAATTGAAACACTTCAGAAACTCACGCCTATATTTAACCAAAACAACCAAGACACAATGACTCACTTGAGTGAAGCCGTGTGATCGTCCCTGCTAAAAATGATAAATGTCATTGCAGTTTAGGCTTATCGCCAACGATCAGCTATTTGAGAGTTGTCACGTCGTTTGGTCGTCATTGTTTTGCGTCATTGCCGTGACATTGAGACACAGGGATCATCGTGTGACACACTTTGACGTTCATTGTATTTTGGGACAACAATGACAGACATGTGTCATTCGTGTGATAGTCACTGTAGCTGGCCGTGACACGATTACCTTTGTCACGGCAATGGCGGTGGTAGGACCTATTTTGTTGTGACGTTACAGTGTCGCGGCAATAACAAATTACAAGGACCGTCTAATACTAGCTTAACACATGCGATTTGACCCTAGGCTATGCCAATTTAGTTGGGCTTTTAGTAGAAGAGGAATTATAAAACACACATACTGTAATTTCATATAAACAAATATTACAGGGTATTCCAAAAGCTACATAAATAATGAACATAATAATAATATGAAATAATAACGTTTTAGTTATAAGGTCTCAAAAGTTCACAATGATTTGCATGTAATCGCGAGAATTTTATTTTATTTACTATTATGTTTTTTTACTATATATATTCAAGACTCAAGAGCCAACTTATGATAATAGCATTTCTTCTGATGTAACTCCAAAAGGCTCAAGTGATTTTCGAGTCCATTCTTCAATCTGTTTTATAACATCCTGACTGAATTCTTCTTTATGGGAACCAACAACACCTTTACGGACAAAGCTATAATGATACAATATTTTTGTTTAGTAATGAACTTTTAAACTTCAGATTCTTCAATGTATTACAGAGAAACTGGTGTTCATTAAAACTTACTCAAACTTTGTAGTATCTTCTTCTATCTGTAGGTATCTCTGAATTTCATGCAATATTTTTGTTAGATGACATGATTTGTTTCCTGAAATGTATAAAATTGGAAATCGATTGGACATTTTTAGAAACTATCTGTACTGCAATATGAAGAACTTACTCTTCATACTTTCCAACGACAAATGATCCAAAAGATCCTCCAAACCATTTGCCTCTATCGGGGTCTGCAGAAACTCGGAAACTTGAAGAACAACCGATCTATGATCTCTCTTCATTCGTTCATAGCTGGTGAACAAAATGTTCGGTTCGTTGCGAAGTTTCCAAAATTCAGCTGAATGTGACCAAAATGGTGTGAAGAGCACCTTATGTTCGAGAAACTGGTTCAAATATTCTGACATACTTAGTGAATTCATTCCAAGTCCTGAGAAAAAGTGGTATGAAGAAACAATCACGTCCTTAACGTCTCTTACTACGTAAATTATCTAAAAAAAAAAATAATTTGATTGATCACCAAAAAACTTTCACTTTTACCTTAGGCTTTACTGTCCACAGACCCTTCGGTAAAAGATGCATTGGTAAATGGGATTTCACAAGCCTCGGAGATGGGAAGCTATTAGCAACCGCAATTGAATCGTTGGTTGCACAAAATACATTATATCTAAAAGTAAGAGTAAGAGTAGTTAAAAAATTCACGATTTAAATAACAAATGAACAAAAGGATTTCATACTCCAACATTGGTCCTTCGAGCTGGATGCTTTATTTAAATAAAGAGAATACACAAAGTTTCTTATTATTATTTTGTCATTTGGACTCCAGTCTCGTAACCTATATAAAGGCTTGCATGACCGCAAAAGAATAAAGGGAAACTTTTTCTGGGGTTGGGTTTGATTCAAAAATGTATGAAAAGGATGAGTAAGAAGCTGTTCAGAAATCTAATGTATATAAATTCAATTTTGTTGATCCAACTTTGTTCGCTTCACTTTCTATCTGGTGAAGAAAGCAAGCAATTATCGACCTATTATTCGCGATTTGCAGAAAGTAACACATTGTTTTGTCGGTAGTGCCCCGTGGCTTAGTGTATAGTGTGTCGGACTGCTAAGCGAAAGAACCTGGGTTCAAATCCAGCTCATAGCCACCTTTTTTTCTGGGGTACTGCCTCTTGCGAGGAACTGACAAAACCTCCAAGAGTAAAATTTGTCTCGATAAAGTGCATCTCATATAGCCGTTTGCACTCGGTGGTAAACTCTACGTCCCTTCCATTCTTGCAGATTAACAACACACACACAGGAATGGTTGAGGATATCCCAAAAGAAAAAATAAATAAGAAAGATTATAGCCAATACTCCTGTCGAAATTTATTATAGATTTCGAAGCTTTCAAATACTTTTCCTGTATGCTGAACTTGAAAAGTTGCACCCTTGTTAAAAAACCTTGATAATAGTGATGAGCTTTTCAGATAAAACTTTCCGCCGGCCGTACAGTAACTTCCGTTACTCTAAAGATCAGTATTTGTAGTGCAGTAACTTCCGTCCGCATCACGTCGGTTTAGTTGTGTAAAACACCAATGATATTGAAGAATTTTAAGAAAATTCTGAAACTGAACTAAACTTTGAAGAATCATCTGATAATCAAGAAAATTGAGACTATGCGTTATATACTATACGGCAGTAAAAATGAAGAATAAGAAAAACGCAAAATTCAACTCCAATTTCGACGAATCAATTATCATGATAAAGTGACACTGGAATTTGAACGCACCAGACTTTTAAAGTCAGTCAGACTCAGCATTGCATTGAAACTGTTCCGATCTTTGATGAGATGACAAGAAGATTCACAATAATAGACGGAAAATCGACAGACTTGTTCCAATAACAGAAGTATTTGATAGTTTTTCGTAATTGTCTTGTGAGAACTGGACGTAAAACTCGAAGCATTTCGGCAACAGCAAAGTGCGTTATTAAAATCTTTGCTCTTGTTAATTCCAAAATGTGATATACATCCAACAAGGGGATGTATGCTGGCAAACAACCCGAAGGACCATATTGCCAGTAACAAATGTACTGACGTTGTTAAAAAATGGTAGGTCTAATTGTCAATACAGGACAAAAACTAACCATCGACAATTGGCTCACAGATTTCGCAGAATTTTACTTGTCGGAACACTGAAAAAGAATAAATGGCAAATTCCTGCGGAATTAAAAATGTGTCCTGAAAAGTAAGTGCCCTACATTCCTACATACTTCGGAAAACCTAAAATGTAATTTTGATATCCAACGTGAGTATTGTAAAACAATTATCTCTTATTTAAATATGCAAACGCATTATTCAGTTCTTACAAAGCTTACTCTAAATATGGACTGCGATCAGTTTGTTCCAATTTAACAGCTGTATCAAAGTCCAAATTGTTAATCAATAGCCAACACATCTCTAGAGTCCATGTTGTACCACTTTTCGGTGACGTGATCACCCAAACATCATCTTTTCGAACTTCGAAATTTCGATATTTCTCCAAGTGATCCGCATCTTTTTCGAAGAGAACACCAAACCGCGTTTCTACGTCTATTTTCAGAGGTAAATCCTTATTGTTTTTCGAATAGACTTTTATAAGTTTGTCACCACTTTCACTTGTAAAAGGTTCGATTCGAAAATTTTCTGTCATTTTGCCTTCGAGAAAATTCACAGTAAACGCCGAATTGTATTCGATGTGAATTCACTTAATGATTTTTATGAACTACGGTTGAAAATGAAAATCTTGAAACCTTTTATTTAAATGAAAGCATCAACTGACAAAAAATGATAATGGAGATTAGGATTCGTTGTTGTTTGTTTAACACTAATAGAAAAATCACTTCATTTAAAGAAGTAGACACAAAAATATTATTTTTTTTAATGATAATTTAAATTTTTGTTGACTAGGTCTTTGTTTTATGTTTGACAAGAAATCTTATGTTTGTTGATGATAAGAGATTATTTTTGGTTTTGTTTAATTAGGTACCTTGGTAAAGCAAAAGCTTTAAGATAAGACATTAGTTCCAAAAAATGATATTACTTGTATGAGTAAATATAAATAAAATAAGTAATTTAATTTTTTGTTGGTGTTTTTCTCAAATTTTATTTATGCACTACTCCACATTTTCCCAATAAATGCCGATCCCAAAACATGCTTTCTCATTGTTGTATACAATTCCAAAAAAAAAAATGTTTCTAATCATATAACTCACGCTCAGGGCCGCCGAGAGAATTTCCGGGCCCGGGGGTAGTTCTTAAAAAAAAAATACAAAATCATTAATTAAAATAGATCTTATAATTCATAGAAAACTTGGTTAAAATCAAATCAAACTTTATTCATCAAATATGCATATATATTAAATCATTAAATAAAAAATGGGCACGACTGGGTCGCACGTACTTGCTCTTATGTGCCAAATTACATTGGAAAGCAAGATCATTGGTAGAAACAAGTAACATTTGCGTTGAAAATAATACAGTTAACTTATAAAAAGTATTAAAACCCAAAATACTTAACGGTTTCTAGTAAAAATGAAGTATGCCATCACACGTCTTAACAAAGAATTGATGAAAGATGTACTTCGAAAATTATAGGACCGGTTTTAATAAAATCCTGTTTTTTATTTTTAGTTTTTTGAAAAAAAACTATATTTGAAAATTTGGTATGCAGTTTTTTAGAATTAATTAAAATACATGTGATTATAAAATTTAAAATAATTTTTTTTGATAAGTTTTCAAAATATTGATTTTTGAAAAAAAAATCAAAAATTAAATTTAATTAGAAAAAAAAGTTATTAAAAATTTTGATATGCAAAATTAATTGGACTACCTAGATCTTCCTAAATATAAAATTTGACAGAAATCCAAAGAGCCGTAACCGAGAAAGCCAAAAATTAAAAAAACCGTTATATTAAAGGTCCCGTTAATAGACTTTTCCCGTATATTTGGTATTAATTTATAGCCAATACCAACAACAAAATTCCCAAAAATTTTGATTAAAATCGTTGGGCCCGTTTTCGAGAAAAATCAGATTTTCCTAAACGGCTATACCGTTAATTTTAGGGCTAAAAATAAAATTTCAATTTCCCGTCTGGGGAATGCCAAAAGAATCACACACACCGAGTTTGAAGATAATCGCTTCAGCCGTTTAGGCTTATAGTCCCTATAATCGCAAGTAAAAAATCAGTTTCCGGTGTTTTTTTTTGTTAATTTTGTTTTATTAATTAACTTAGGTATACCTTACCTGCTTGACAACAAAAATCTTAAAAAAACTAGCTTAAATATAAACTTGACATTTTTAAACGTAACTTAAATTAATCATTATTTGTGTTTTCTTTGGTTATTGCTGTGCATCTGCTAAACAAGCTTTTCTTGCTTTGGCCGTGGCAAAAACGTTGATCACGGCATCCAAATCTATTTTTCAAGCCTAGTTCACTTCCAGGCAAAGTGTTGCTAATTTTGATACTCTTGTTTGGGCTGAACAGGAATGATGATAATTGTTGATCCTTGCGAGTACGCTAAAAGATCTCTCAGCACTGGCTATTGATATAGGTAATGTACAGAATATGCGTCAAGCTATACAAAAGTTTGGAAAAAGTGTGTCCAATTTCTTCGAAGTGATGTCATTCAATAATTCAAAAGGAGGAAGACCTAGACCAGGTAAGAAATTTGCTGCATAACTGGCTGAACACAATGACGACGGAACTGGAATACGCATACGGAACTGCAAACATTGAATACACGCGAACTGTATTTTGCGAACACAATGGTACGTTACTGCATACGGAACTGCAATACGCATACGGAAAGGTTGGTTAACTTTTAACTTTTACTTACAGTAAATTTGACATTTTATCTAATGCAGAGAGAAATTATGAATAAGAGAACAATCTTTCGTACGTCTGTCCCTCCCAAACCCTTTTATTTAGTATACCTGAAATAACACCAGATGATTCCATTCTTCTTAATGATATTTCAATTCGTTGTATAAGAGTTTCTTCTCTTTTTTATCATTTGTTTTTGGTATTCCATCCATTTTTGAATTTAAATGTCAAAGTTACTGTACGTGCATTGTGTTCCGGTTGAAATTGGTACGTACGACAAATTTGACAGCTGTTCCGTACTCCGTCTCCGTAATGCAGTTCCGTTTTTGCATTGTGTCCAGCCAGTAAATGTTTTTATGTGAATAATTTCAGCATACTTATCCACAAAACTGGATGTGGCAATCAAGATATCAACTTCTATCATCTTTGGAAACCTCCACAAAAATGAAAAAAAAACTACAATATTTTTTACCCCAGAAAATCTTACATTGATTCCTGATATGACTGAATCAATTATCACGTAAAAAGTCTCTCATAAATTCGATTTCTTCCCCAGAATTGTCTTTGTCTTCGATTTCGGGTATAGCATCCAAGTGTTTTTTTACCAAGAGCAGATAATGTTGTGGAAGTACATTCTTCCACTGATTTCGTAAAAGCTGCAAATCTTCGAGGAGACTGGCGAGATTTTGTACTTCAATGTCAATGGTAGCGCCGCTGGCCTGCAGTACAAGATTTGTATCATTGATGGCGTCAAGAATTTTGAACCAAATAGATGCCATCAAGACACATTTAAATTTGCACATGTATTTGATGCATCCACTGAGATCCCTGCGAGTTTCCGAGGTCAAATTCAGTTTTTGCATATCCTGTAACGCATTTTTCAATCCAGAGAGATTTCGTGCAAACAGTTTGACAGCGTCGATTCTAGAAGACCATCGTTTTTTAGACAATGTGTTGAGTGAAACGGCATTCTATTTTTAAGAATCTTCCATCGCTGCGGACTACTACTGCAGATGTTATAGCACTTCTGGACAACACGGAAAAAAGTGATTGCTGAGGTGCAGCATTCAGCACACTTTACTCCTATTAAATTTAAGCTGTGAGCTGCACAAGGCGAGAATATGGCGTTTGGATTATCACGTAGGATTTGTGCTTGTGCTCCTTTATGTGCTCCTTTCATGTAAGCTTCGTTATCATATCCCTGGCCACGGTATTCTGCCAAAGGAATCTCGTAATGTTGCAGAGTTTGTCGTATTAAATTAACAATAGCCTCGCCGGTTTTTTCGTTGCAGTCAACGAACGCTAAAAAGCGTTCTTCAACGTCGTACAGTATAGTTTTCTGGTCCAATCGAAGATAGCGTAAAATAAAAGTGGTTTGTTCAACATGACTTCAATCAGAAGTAGCATCTGCGATGATAGTGTAATATTTCGCAGCTTCTCGTTCTTTAAGAATATGCGAAATAACGTTACGAGAACAAAGCTCTATAAATTAATTTTGAATATCCGATGACAGGTAATGCACTTGCATTCTCTGATGGGATTGCTGCGAAATGCTAACTTTCTCCAAATGTTGACGAAGTACGGGATCATTGAGGCTTATCAATTCTAGAATTCCTAAAAAATTCCTATTATTGCGCTTACCAACATGATTGCTTTCTCCTCGTAAAGCTAACCCTCTCTCACGAAAAAAAAAAAAATTATCCAAAATACGTGAAAGAATTTTTTCCATTTTTGGTTCCGCTCGCGATTTGTTCACACATGACAATATTTATAGTAGAGTCCTTCCGTATTCGCATTTCAACGATGGACAGAAAATATCAGGTATATAGACATTTTGCAAAAAAAAATTTCCACATCGCATTTCTAGAAAAAAGTTTTACATCAAAAAAAAAAATTAAAGTACATAGGTATTTAATGTAGTTTACGTGAGCCTTCGAAGAAATTCGGGCCCTCGAAAAACTCCGGGCCCGGGGGAAATCCACCCGTTAATAAAGTTACTATTACAAAACATTTAAAATTAATTGACCTGGCTCAAAAGAAAATCCGTTTGAATTTTGCATGAGTTCACATAACATTATGGGTAAATTCATAAACCCATCACTGCAGTAATGGTGCTCAAAGCTCAATCCATAAAATCAAACGTTTACAAACGCAAACGATTCGCATCACTTTACACGTCAACTTTTCATTATTGCAAAGTTTAGTAAGCTGATGGGCATAAATTAAGCAAAGAAGCATCAAGAAATATCCATCGAAATATTGATGTAAATATGGAAAAGGAAAACGAAAAGTAAACTATTTAAAAACAAATTGGTGAATATAAAATTAATATTTGCTTAAAAATTTGCTTATTGATTTCAATTATTTTATTATAAATTAAATAAATTTATTGGCGCGACACCACCTTAAGGAGCCCACGCCTAGTGACTTAGGCGTGAAACAGATTGAACCAGCAACAGCAACAATGTACCAATGTATTTCAATGGCTCAAATTAGATTAGACCAGCACCAGCAACGTCACCAGCGTCGTTAGACCAAAGTCCTAAATTTGCTGTTGCTGTTCCATTGCTACCAACTTTGAGCAGGTGGTATTCAGGGGCAAAAAAAACTTCGTATACTTTTTTATGACACAAAGTGTCAAACAAGTAAGAAGACGATGCTGGTTCTGGTAGCAATGTGTTTCAATTTACTTTGCTGGTCAGCGTGCTGTTTGCTGTTGACGGTGCTGGTGCTGTCGCTGGTTCAATCTGTTTCGCGCTTTATATTCTCAACCATTGTGTTGTTAATCTCAAGAATGGAAGGGACTCTCGCATATTTTTTTAAATCTCGAAATACGAAATCTCGCTTACAAAAGCTCGCTTTTTAAAATTTCGCATTAACGTTTCTACCCAAAAATCTCGCAAATTTCAACTTAAATCTCGCAAATCAAATTCTCGGAAATTTAAAGCTACTGTTGATTCAGGTAATTGTTGAAATAGACGCCTGTCAGAGGACTGGACAACGAAGTTGCGTGAGAGGGTGTGCCCACGAAAAAGGGAGTTAAAATCCTTGATCCCGCGCAGCGGGCCACCCAGGTACTGTTCATTAAGAAAACTGTAGACCTAGGCGCCTTCCAGACGACTGGACATACCCTAAGCGTAGCAACTAAGTTGCGTGAGCGGTGTGTCCCCGAAAAAGTGAGTTAAAATCCCTTGATCCCGCGCAGCGGGCCTAACAGGTACAGTTGATTAAAAAAAACTGCTGACATAAGCGCCTACCAGATGACTGGACATACCCTAAGCGGAGCAACGAAGTTGCGTAAGCGGGTGTGTCCCCGAAAAATGGAGTTAAAATCCCTTGATCCCGCGCAAACTCAAAATATAAAAAAAATTACAAAAAATTTCAAACTGATATTTTTAAAAATTTAATGTAATTAAGTACTATTTTGGTTCTCATAATTCAATGCTCTTATTAATTTCAAGTCAAACGCTGAAAACCGTGTGGTTCTAGGATTTTTATTGCAAAGTTATTCAAAAATAACCGAACCTACTTCTTCATAAAAGCACGAAGAATTTGTTTTTTAATGACCATTTGGGATATTATTAGGTTAGATTTCCTTGTTTTTATAAAGAAGTAGGTTCGGTTATTTTTGAATAAATTTTCAACAAAAAGTCCTAGAACCATAATGTTTATATGCGAGTTTTTGTAATTGCGAGATTTTAAAAAGCGAGATTTTGATTTGCGAGATTTCGTAACCAACCCGAAAAAAAGGTGGCTATGAGCTGGATTTTGAACCCAGGCTTATTCGCTTAGCAGTCCGACACACTAACCACTAAGCCACGGGGCACTACAATGAATAATGATCAATCTCAAATATTGAAGACTTAAACATAATTAAAAACAAACTGTTTTATAACGTCAACAAAATAGTCGATCAGCATCGCATCGGCACCAGATCCATCAGCATCGCAAAAAAGCGGTGATTGCGGCATCAATATGATATGAAACACAGTTACCTTACCTACTATTTACCTTTGTATATACGCTGCATATAGTACTATCATGAAGCATCATTTTTACTTGCTATTATAGGTACTTTTTACTTTATGAAGTAAGTTACGTACTTGCTCATATGTGCGGTCATATCGTAGAATAAAATTTAATAAAATGCACGATTGGGTCGCACGAACTTGTTCTTATGCCAGATAATTGCTTAGTGGCTGCATATAAGTTTGTATATATTAAAATTAAAAATATCGTCTTCAAATTTTGAACTTAAGGTTATTTTGACATTCTACAGAGGACTTTTTTCAATTTTTTTTTTTAGTTCAAAAATTAACGGTACCTGTCATATAACCGTTATGTAAAAGCTTATTTTTCTCGAAAACGGCTCCAAGAATTTTTATAAAAAAAATCAGTGTGCTAATGTAGATATGCATTATATTTTGGTGAAAAAATAATTTAATACGGTGGGCTAAAAACGGTACCTCTCATAGGACCGGTTTTTTTTCCAATTTTTCGAGAACTGGTAATCCGATTATAATCAAAATTGATATTCAAGAAGTTTTAAGTAGCCTGAGTAATTTTGCATTAATTTTTTTTCGAAAACTTTTTTTTTGTATTTTTAATAATTTTTTTAATTTTTTTTTTTTGAAAAATCAATATTTTGAAAACGGGTAAGTGAATTTTTTTTTAAATTTTGTTTTTAAATGTACGTTATTTTTGTGCTTAAGTTTGTATTCTTGAATTATTTTTTTTAATTTTTTAAAAAAAGTTGTTAAAAAACCGTTTTATTTAAAAACGGCTCCTACAATTTTGAAAAAAAATCACACTTTTTTACATTTCCTAAAGAAATAAAATGACTTTTAAATTATTTCATTATTTATTCGAACAATCAGAAGTCACAAAAATCGAGTAAATGCTTTGATGTTCACTTTAATTTTTTTTAATTTTATTCTACAATGTGACCGCACATATGAGCAAGTACGTGCGATCCAGTCGTGCAATTTATTTTAATTAGTTAACGACTTTTCTCGAAAAAAAATAAGTATGGAATAAAATTGAAAACATAAATGTTTATCAAAGAAAAAAAACATTGAAAATCGTTGTACTAGTTTTTTTTATAAAGTCGTTTTTTAACTTTTATTTATTTTTTTTTTTATTTTATTGAAATCAGGATAATGATTTACGATAAAACCGCATTTGAAAGAACCGTTTTTTTGATAGGTACTGTTATAGAACAAATTTCGAAAAATTCATTCTAACTGAAAGATGTATTGTTGCAAAAAAAATGCACCATGAAAGTTTTATCAAAATCGTTAGAGCCGTTTTCGAGAAAATCAAACTTTTTGTTAAAAATTGTATGATTTTTCGACCTAGAGCAAAAATGAAAAACACCCCCGAGATACTACCAAATAAATACTAAATACCAAGTATGAAGCAAATCGGCCCATTCGTTTAGGCTGTAGAGGTGCGAACAGACAGACAGACAGACGGACGGATTTTCCGGACCCACTTTTTTCGACTTCTCTATCATCGTAAGAATTTTTTTTGCACGAATCAATATCTAGCATTATAGTACCTATAATCGCAAGTAAAAATCTAAAAATAAAATATGACATTACGAGAGAAGTCGAAAACAGCTCTAATGATTTTGATAAAACTTTCAGGGTGCTATTTTTTTAAAACAATACATCTTTCAGCTAGAATGAATTTTTCGAAATTTATTCTATAACGGTACCTCCCACAGGACCGTATTTTTTTCTGCGACTTTCTCGAGAACATCAAATTTGACATTCAGTAAGATGTACATACATACATAGCCAAACCAAGTGTTTGTTACGAATCAACCAGCCAGACGGAAAATGACAACATGAGACTATTATATATATTTACATATATACAATGTATTTACATTATTTATTTTCATTTTTCGTTTCAGCTGATTGTCATTTGAAGAAAAAGATGAAACAAACCGATCTAATTATTTGGTGAATTTTTACTTGCGATTATAGGGACAATAAGGCAAGTTTAGGATTCGTGAATATAAAAAAATTGTGATAACAATGAAACATGACATTACGATCATAGAGAAGTCTAGAAAAGTGATCGAGAAAAAATGTCTGATACATCTGTCTGCCTGTTTTTGATTGTTGATTATCTTAAAAGTTGGTGTGTGTGATTATTTTGGCATTCCCCAAAGGGGAAATTGAAATTTTATTTTTAGGCCTAAAAATTACGGTACCTGCAATATGACCATTTAGGAAAAGCTTATTTTTTCTCGAAAACGGCTCCAAAGATTTTAATGAACATTTTTAAAAATTGTTGTTGTTGTTATTAGCTATCATTTGATCAGAACCAAATTTACGGGAAAAGTCTACTAACGGTACCTTTCATAACGGTTTTTTTTTAAATTTGGGCTTTCTCGGTAACGGTTTTTTGGATTTCCGTCAAATTTTATATTTGAGAAGATCTAGGTAGCTTTACCAATTCTGCATATCAAAATTTTTAATAACTTTTTTTTCTAATAAAAATAAATTTTTGATTTTTTTTTTTTTCAAAAATCTATATTTTTAAAACTAATCAAAAAAATGTATTTTATTGAAGGCAGGCACGTAGCCAATATATGCTTTGGTGAAATCATTTTGTTACTAAACATTTACAAAATTGGCTTAGAAAAATTGTCGATCATGCCTTGTTCGAAAATTTGCCAAAAATTTGGCTAAGAATATAATGACGTGACGGTCAATTAAAATCAAAGAAAATTCGATTCGATTTATGTATTTATACAAAAAACATGCAAAAACACAGTGTAAATCTTGTTTTAATTATTTTAATTATAATTGTTGTACCTAATAATAACAATTATAATTGAAATAATAAAAATAAGATTTACACTGTGTTTTTGCATGTTTTTTTTATAAATAAATCGATTGTGTTGTAAAATTCGAAAAAAAATTGTTTTCTATTATGTACATTGAGAAATAATAGTAATTACCTCCCAATATTTTGTTCACTAAAATCTTTGGATCCGTTTTTGAGTAAAATAAGATGTTTTTAACGGGTATAATAGCAGTTATCATTATTTCTAGCCCTAAAAATTGTCCAAAAAGCCTAATCTACTTAAATTCGAATATCAATATTTATTTCAGTCTTATTTTGTTCATTCTACATATGTATGTAAAATAAAAAACTTAAATTTAAATAATAAAAACAGGTTTTAGTCAAGCTTTTAAACAAAGCTAAAATTCGTTTTATATCTATCACGAAACATTAAGATAATAGCATTTCCTCCGATGTAACTCCATAAGGTTCAAGTGATTTCTGAGTCCATTCTTCAATCTGCCTTATCACATCTTTACCAAATTCTTCTTTATGGGAACCCACAACACCTTTTCGAACTAGCCTAAAAAGACAGACAATTTTTTTTATACAAAACTATCAATTTTCAACAAATGTTAATTATTCAACTTACGGAATCCTTGATGAGTCTTCTTCCAAATGCATGTATCTCTGAACTGCATGCAATAATTTTGTCAGATGACATGATTTGTTTTCTGAAATTGAAATCAAACAGAACTAAAAAACCCCTTAATGCAATGCTGAATTAAAGAAGAACTTACTTTTCATCTTTTCAAATGACAAATAATCTAAAAGATCGTCCAAACCATTCTCATCTATTGGTTTCTGCAGAAATTCGGAAACTTGAAGAACAACGGATCTATGATCTCTAATCATTCGTTCATAACTGGTGAACAAAATATTCGGTTCGTTGCGAAGTTTCCAGAATTCACCGGCGTGCTGCCAAAATGATGTGAAAAGCACTTTGTGATTAAGAAACTCATTGAGAAATTCTAAAATGCGTGAGTTCAATCCAAGTCCTGAGTAAAAGTAATAAGATGATACAATTACGTCCTTAACATCTCTAACTACGTAAATTATCTGAAAAAAGATGGAAAAGCTAAAAACGTTTGTTTTGAAATCACAAGTTTGGCGCTTACTT
Source organism: Platycheirus rosarum (assembly GCA_963971375.1). NCBI lineage: Eukaryota > Metazoa > Arthropoda > Insecta > Diptera > Syrphidae > Platycheirus > Platycheirus rosarum. The sequence goes on along the minus strand of OZ020509.1, from coordinate 115,650,134 downwards.
TAGGTTTAACAGTCCACAGACCCTTAGGAAGTAGATGCATTGGTAAATGGGACTTCATAAGTCTGGGTGATGGAAAGTTTCTAGCGGCTTCAATTGAATCTTTGGTGGGACAGAATACTGCAAAACTGAAATTACATATAGAATAATAGGTTCCATGAGAAAAATGGAAAGGACTCATATTTTTTAAATAACACTTAAATTGAGAAAAAAATTATTTCGAAGTTGTAAAATTTTGATTTTAATATTTTTTCAGCACAAATTGAATTTTAGACAATCGATAGATTTTATTTCTTACAATAAGATTTTTCGCTACAGTTCAAGCTCTTAACTGTAACTATTTTCTATCAAAATACTGTCTACTCACTCTAAATATGGACTGCGATCGGTTTGATCAACTGTCATAGCTGTTTCAAAATCCAAATTGTTCATCAATAACCAACACAGCTCTAGAGTCCATGTCGTACCACATTTGGGTGATGTGATCACCCAAACGTCATCTTTTCGAACTTCGAAATTTCGATAATTCTCCAAGTTTTCTCTGTCACTTTCGAAAAGAACACAATATCGCGTTTCTACGTCTATTTTCACCGGTAAATCCTCGTTGATCTTCGCGTAGACTTTTATTTTGCTCCCAGTTTGGCCAACAAATGGTTCGATTCGAAAATTATCTGTCATTTTTTTTCAGAAAAAAAAACGGTCAAAACAGGAATGTAACTTTGAAGTGAATGCAGATGAAACTGCTTCGACTTTTATTTATATGAGACGAGCGTTCTAGGAATCAAATGTTAGGCGATAATGAGATTACGAATTTTAAATGGGAACACATAAATTTTGTTTTATGTTTTATGTATTATTTCCTTCTTCCTTGTGTTTGATAAGAGATTATTATTTATATTTGCATGCTTCTTAACCATTTTCTTTCAAATCGAAGATAATACAGTAAGCTGAAATAAGGTCGTTTGTTAAAAACTATTAGGGGATATTGATTTGAAAACAATGAAAGAAAATTTGCCAAACGTTATCAAAAAATACAGTAGGTAGGTATGTAGGTATTAAACATAAACAAAAGAAATTAGTTCTATATTTAAGGTTATCGGAAGGAATATAAATATGAACTTGACATATTCGCGAAGATTTATGAAGATTACAATGTAACACGATGTATTTTATTGGTAAATTTTAAAATATATTATCATGTACCGTGACCCAAAAATCAAGGGAAAATAAATTATTATTTATAATAAATTCACTGATAATTTCTTAGCTATAGGAATACAGAGATAAAATTGGCGCCTTGAAATATTTTACTGAGTCTTTTTATGGCACTGTTTTGGAATCTCCTCATCTTGACGTAGTATAAAAAGATTAACAGACTCACTATTTACACAGCAAACTGTCGCTTGAGGAAGAAGAAAGATTTGTTCTGACTCACCGATTTTGAACAAATTGATTAAAAACAGGGTGATCAGATAAAAACCAGACGAAACAAAATTTAAACAAAATTATGACCGTGTCGGTTTTGATGGTGGTGGGTTTTAAAGTTCGGTCCAATCACTTGGTTTAATACTTGCTATAGGTCTTTTTGGCTACCATTTTAATCTCAGTAAGCACGGCGCGAGCATAGGAAAGTAGTGGATTAAGAAGAAGATGCACATTGGTATTAAGCTTCTGAACATCATAATGGGATGATTGATTAGTTTTAAAAATATTGATTTTTCAACAAAAAAAAAATCAAAAATAAATTTTTACTAAAAAAAAAGTTATTCAAAATTTTGATACGCAGAATTAATTTGGCTACTTAGATCTTCTCAAATATAAAATTTGACAGAAATCCATAGAGCCGTTACCGAGCAAGCCAAAAATTAAGAAAACCGTTATATGAAAGGTCCCGTTAATAGACTTTTCCGGTATATGTGGTTCTAATCAGATGATAGCCAATACCAACAAAAAAAATTTCAAAAATGTTCATCAACATCGTTGGAGCCGTTTTCGAGAAAAATAAGCTTTTCATAAACGGTCATATAGCAAGTATCTACCGTTATTTTTAGCCCTAAAAATAAAATTTCAATTTCCCCTCTAAGGAATGCCAAAAGATAAACACATACCAAATTTGAAGGCAATCGCTTAACCCGTTTAGGCTGCAGCTCGATATTCACCCGGACAGACAGATGGACATTTGTTGGCAATGACTTTTTTTAGGCTTCTCTATGATCGTAATGCATGTTTGATTGTTATCTAAAATTTTTTTAAATGCATGAATCCTAAACTTGCCTTATAGTCCCTATAATCGCAAGTTAAAATGAGCACGACTAGGTCGCACGTACTTGCTCTAATGTGCTTAGTCACATTGGAAGGCAAGATCTTTGACAGAAACAAGTATTATTTACATAGAAAAATCACACGATATGAATTTATAAAAAAGTATAAAAATCACAACATTTAACGGTTTTTAGTAAGAATGCAGTACGGCATCAGACGTCTTAAATAATTATGAATTTACGAAAAAAGTATTTCGGAAATTGTAGGACGGATTTTGATAAAATCGTGTTTTTGTATTTTTTTAGTTTTTTGAAAAAAACATTTTTTTGATATTTTGGTATGCAGTTTCTTAGAGTTAATTTATATACATTTTATTTATATATCGATAAACGAGTCTGGTGCCAGATTCTATCAAATGTTTTAGAAACATCAAGTACAATAATTTTACTTTCTTTGAAACTTTGTAAATATTTTTCCTATTATACGGTGAGATAAACCATCAGAACACAATTGGGTCTATTACTACGAAAGCTATGCAGCCGGCCATTAAAAAGCTTTCGTTCTTCGAAATATTTTTTGAACTTATAAATAATAAGCGTTTCCATGACTTTGGTGGAAAGGGGGTTAGGTCAGGTGTAACCAATCGTTAGTTTTCGAGGAAGGAGCCTCGCCGCTTTTGGGCAGTGGTCAACGGAACGATTAAGGTAACCCATTTAAGTAAAGATTTCTGGATGACCTCATTTAGAATTTTCCATATAAGGAGAACCATTCGGAATCTATTCGGAGACTGGCAGGAATAAACGCAATCATTAAGCTAATTAGTAAATGTATCATCTTTTGAGTCAGCTATTTACTCGAGTTTATTTTGTAGTAGCTGACTGCTAAATTCCTCATTCCGGTTGGTCTTTTTGTGACAGCTTCGTGGTGACTGGTGACTGGTGAGGGTGACTGTTGTGGCACTGACAAGAAAACTTGGTGAAGGAATTATCCAGCGGTCCCTGCTAGTGAAGTTTTCCGCTGTTGTTTAAACACACTTAATTAAGTCTTCTGGAAAGTAATGCAAACTAGATAAAGAAGTATATAGTATGTTATAAGTATGTCAACGACACACAAGGTCAATATCCCTAATTTGGTTAGGGACTACATGTGAGTGGGCCAGCGCTTGAAGATGCTTTCAGAATCATTTATCATGCCAACTGCCTAACTTAAGAAAATTAATACATAGTGGGATTAAGGTTATTGCCTCAAGAAGGCAGTTGAATAGTATTGAAAAGAAAACAGAAATAATTGACTCTTGTGGAACACAACACCGGTAATCACTATCACTATATACATAAGTACATACCTATAATAAAATCGAAGCAGTTTCGGCTGTGCGCATATCACGCTAGAATGACACAACGAATTTGAACAAATGTTTTTTAAATAAATAAGAAACAACCTCCAGAAACATAATATGACACATTTATTTAAATAAATAAACTTAATCTTTTTTAAATTGGCCAAAGAAAAAAACTTGCTTACCACATCAGGCAAAATGGCACGACATGTGTGCGATCTACGATGCACGTATGTGTGTTTTTTTACAATTACTCCATACACTGTGGTTGCGTACTCTCAAACAGATGGCATAGGAATTGTAACTTTTTATTTTAAGCTACATTAACACCAAATTGTTTTCGAAAAATGTACATTCGATTTAAAAAAGAAAACATTTGGTTGTCTATAAAGAACCAAGGTCATGAGTCCTATCAGCATGAGTCATGTTATTTCGTACGTGTAGCCTGTCAGGCAGAATGAACCATTCAACATGGATGATGACAAACAAAACTTCCGTCCACCTGACCAAAATGAAGTAAGGATAGCAATATCTACGACGGACTACCCGCCGAACTTTTTAAAGCGGCCGGAGATGACCTGGTAGAGTGCATACACCAAGTCATCTCTAAAGTTTGGTCAGAAGAAAGTATGCCTGATGAATGAACCTCAGCATCGTTTGCCCCATCCACAAGCAAGGAGACCCTCTGACCTGCGCCAACTATAGAGGAATTAGTCTCCTGAATATCGCCTACAAGGTCCTCTCTGCCGTACTATGTAAACGCCTGAAAACTTTCGTCAGCAACCTGATTGGCCCCTATCAGTGTGGTTTCAGACCAGCAAAGTCCACAATCGATCATATGTTCACGCTACGGCAGATCCTGAAAACTACCCAAGATACAAAACATCACAATAGACAGGTACAGCTTTGAGGTAGTTAGGGACTTTGTGTACCTCGGATCCGCTATAACATCTGATAACAACATCTCGTCAGAAATAAAGCGAAGAAAGCAATTGAGTAGCAAAGCCGTCTCTCGAAAGACAAAGGCGACTCTGTATAAGACCCTAATCATCCCAGTCCTGCTCTATGGCACCGAGGCATGGACTCTATCTAAAGCGGATTTATTATGGAAAAATATTCGATCAACCAACGTGTTTTAAGCGTTAAAACATTTATCAAAATCAATCATCGATTACTGTAACGATGAGAAAGTTACGTGAAATTTTTGGGAAAAACAACGTGCCAACAAAACGCATCGTGTAGTGAATGATTTCGAAGAAAGAGGGTCTGTAGGTGATAGGCCCAAGCATGGACCACAACGTACTGCAAGATCGGCTGAAAACATTACTGCTGCTCAAGGAAGTGTTCAAAACAATCCATCAACCTCAATTCGACGCCGTGCTCAGGAGCTTGGTCTTTAAAGCACAACTTTGGTCACAATTTTACACAAGGATTTGCATTTGTTTTCATTTAAGATACAGTTGACACAAGAGCTTCTTCCACAAGACCATTCACGCCGCCGTACATATGCCAATAGAATGTTACAGCTAGTCCATGACAACCCCGATTTTCATGAAAAAATCATAATGAGTGACGAGGCACATTTTCATTTGAATGGATATGTGAATAAACAGAATAGTCGGTTCTGGGCAATGGAAAACCCTCAAATTATTCATCAGTCACCTTTGCATCCATTAAAAGTTACAGTCTGTTGTGCAATTTGGTCAGGAGGAATCATTGGACCTTACTTCTTTGAAAATGAAAACGGCGTAACGGTAACTGTGAATGGGGAGCGATATCGTGATATAATGGAAAACTTTTTAACGCCACAACTGCATTCTTTGGGCTTGATTAACATGTGGTATCAAAAAGACGATGCCACATCCCATACAGCCAGGATTACATTACTGCGAGAGTTCTTTCCACAACAAGTTATTGCAAGAAATGGTGATGTTGATTGGCCTCCACGGTCGCCTGACCGTGACTGCTCCGGACTTCTTTTTGTGGGGATATCTGAAAAGCAAGGTTTATGCAAACAAACCAGAAACGCTTGAGCAACTCAAAATATTCGTGATGAAATTAATGAAATACCGCGTGAAATGTGTGAGAATGTAATAAAAAATGTGCTCAAAAGGGCGCGCATTTGTGAGACTAACAGAGGCGGACATTTACCTGATATTGTATTCCATACATAATTGCCGACATTAAATAACACATTTATCGATATAAGATTCATTCTCTTTCATTTAATCAAAAATTATAAACAAACAAAGTAGTAATATACCTTCCAGGCGGACACCCTGTATTTATCAAAAGTCTTCCAAAACTTCTTGGAATCATAACAACAACTGCACCAATAACTAATACTTTCTGAAAAGTGGGGATATCATTCAAAATCTCAATGAAAGGTGCTAGCAACCTAATTTCTAAGTATAAGTTGGTATCTAATTCAGTAAGATTCTTAAAGAAGTAATCCTCATCCTCAGGCAGAACAAGATATGAACAGAATCTCATCTCGTACCCGACACTATACCAGTTCCTAAATCTCTAATCTGACGTCACCAAAGCCCTTATCAGCCATCGTTCCACATGTGGAAAAAGCATTCTAGAGCGTATGGATTAAATTTGGTAAATTTCGTCATAAACAAAAATAATTCTCGCCCTTATTTCAGAAAATTTTTCATTTAACTCAAAATGCATCAAAGTTGGAGTGGCTATGACTGTGAGTATCTAATTTTTGCTGATGATACTGCTACAGAAATTTCGAGTATCTATTTATTAGAGGAAAGAGGGAATCCAGACAAACACATCTAAATCGGAACTAGTATTAATATATTTTCTCAGCAGCGACCTTTAGAACCTTGGTTCTGAAGCTTCCAGAACAATAATAGAAGCCAAAAAATATGCTGAATACCTCGGGGTCAGCTTCAACGAGTTTTTTAAATCTAGTCTGATTTCCAGGCCCGTGCATGGAAAATATAGATCCTGTCAAAAGTATATTCCAAGGCGCTGGACAAATGCAAATTTTTACTTCAAAATTAACAAAATTCTAAACTTAATTAACCTAGTTTCCTTCACAATGTTAGATCGTTAAGATTAATATATCTGTAAGTTCTAAGGTTTCAACCTTTTTAACAACGCACATCACCCCAGTTCCTATATTTTTTAACGAGAAAACAAGAAAGAACAACACTCATCCCTTCGAAATAGATTTTTTCAACTTTTTTCGAACCATAATAATGTTCCAAGTTAAAGGAGAACCATTCCGCCATTGTCAGAGAGGAAGGTGCAAAAGTCAGATGCTTCCATCAGCAGTTTTTTTTTTGTATGGGATCTAAAGCAATGCTATTAACGTGGCATGCTTTTCATATCTTTAAGAAACGACGCACAACGCAGCTGACATTTTCAAAAAAGGATACAATAGAGGGTGAAGAATTGGATAGTCATGCTTCGCAGCCTTTTTTGCTAAGTGCCAAAGGAACAAAAGGACAAAAAAATATCGAAAATATTGTGAACGCAAAATTGATGTCATAAAGAGCACACGGTCGCATTTACTATCGTTCGCATAACCAGGCAATTAATATGCAAAGGGGCCATTTGATAAGAAAGTCGAAGAAACAACAAAATATTGCGGAAAATATATTGACAACCGATTTTTATTAAATCTTTTGTCAAACTGACACAAGAATAATTTCATGATTTTGACATATTTTTTCAATTATTATCTGCATTAATATCTCTTCAGTTTTGTTTAAACCTTTCTGCAGCAGCAATGAAATTGAAACGAGGAAGGTCTATTGAGACTCCAGTTTCGGTAGTAACTCTAAACTAATTGAAAAAATAGAGCATTATACGACATATAGCTTCAGTTAACAAAGCTTTGTCTGCAAAAATGATACAAGGAAGCCTTACGGATACTTCAGCTTTGGTAATAATTATAAACCAATTCAAGCAATAACAATAAATATAAATCTGAAACTTGTTGATAAAATTGTATCTGTTCGCAAATATTATACAAGGAAGCTCTACAGAAAGTTATGATTCGGTATTAACTCTAAACCAATTCAAACAATTTTTAAAGACCTTTATAAGCCATTCAATTGAAATTTTTTGACAATGTCTTGTCTTTTGGCAAAAATGACACGTGGAAATAAAATAAATTTATTGGCGCGACAGCTCCTTAAGGAGCCAAGGCCTAGTGACTTATACTCTCAACCATTCCTGTGTGTGTGTTGTTACTCTGCAAGAATGGAAGGGACCTACAGTTTACCGCCGAGTCCGAACGGCTACATGAGATGCACCTTTTCGAGACAAATTTTACTCTTGGAGGTTTTATCAGTTCCTCGCAAGAGGCAGTACCCCAGAAAAAATGGTGGCTATGAGCTGGATTTGAACCCAGGTTCTTTCGCTTAGCAGTCCGACACACTAACCACTAAGCCACGGGGCACTACAATGACACGTGGAAGCTCTACGGAATTTTCAACTTCGGTAATAACTAAACCAATTTGTCGACAAAACTTTATCTGTGTGCAAAAAGATACGGGGAAGCTCTACATAAACTAAAGCTTCAGTAATAACTCTAAAACAATTCAAAAATTTAAAACAAAAACTTTATAAGGCCTACAACTAAAATTTGTTGACAATGCCTTGTCCATTGGCAAAAAAGATACGACGAAGCTCTACGGAATTTTCAACTTAAGTAATAACTAAACCAATTTGTCGACAAAACCTTGTCTGTGGACAAAAAATGAAACGGGGTAGCTCTACATAAACAGTAATAACTCTGAAACAATTCAAACGATTTTTAAATAAAAACCTTTAAAAGGCCTACAACTGAAATTTGTTGGCAATGTCCGTTGGCAAAAATAATATGAGAAAGCTCTACGGAAACAGCAGCTTCGGTAATAACTTTAAACCAATTCAAACAATTTGAAAACAGCCTTAAAAGACTTTTGACTGAAATTTGTTGACAAGCTTTGTTTGTTTGAAACATCATAGGGCTTCGGTAAGACTTCTCTTTCGCTCTAATTAATGTTATTTCTTCTAAGGCCCCTACCACCTGCACTGCAGCCCTGATTAAATAACCAACAAAAAAACCAAAGGCGAACATAAAACAAGGTGAAGCTTCTAATGTAACACTGTCGTACTTTTGGCAGTGACATCTTAACCCAACGTTGCCCCCTCCAAGCGTTGTTCGAAGTCTAGTGACATAAAATGTATGTTAGCATGGAAGGAGATAACTATGGAAGATAGGTACCCTCTGAATGGATCTGCCACCAGGAAGCGGCAAGGACGCAATTTATGCTTTGTTGTTAGCTGTCATCTTGACACGTTGTTAAATGTTAGTACCTACTCATTGATGTCGTTGTTGTTGTCATCCGCATCGGCGGTCGTTGTTGTCTTCCGTCCTGAATGGATGCCCAGCTAAAAGGACCAAATTTATATGCAGCTTCGTCTGCTCCAAAGCAAATGTGTAAGCTGTCATATTCTTCAAGGTGAATAGAAAACTCTTTAATGCAACTCTTAGTGCAAAAAGCACAAACTACAATGCAGCCAAGCTAAATCACCTGACTACAATACCATTCCCTGAACGCTTGGATGGTTCCTCTTATCGATTACCTCCTGTCCTACTATGGTGGCTATGGTGTTGCTCGCACACACTACTCTGGCCGGGCAGGACAAATTGTCTGAAGGAATTTTATTACATAAAATGTAGAAATCATAAATATATGTAGCTGCAAAAAAAATATACGTTGGGATAGAATATCCTGGTTGAGTGACGCGTCCAAAATGAAGGAACCGAACAAGTTCATATCGCTGGAGTTGAGAAATTTCATATATATGGATCTTGTCGAGAAAATTGGTCGCAATTTCAAACGTAAATGGGAAATCAAAATTGAAATCAATTTGCCGGGATGGCTGTGAAATAAATTTTCTGTTGCCATATCAAGAATACAAGGACCAATATGTAGTATGCAGGCAACATATGAATTTTGCAATTTGGCCTTTCAGTTGGGTAGGACTTGAAAGTTATGTATGATTGAAAGGACCTTTTACTTCCTTTTTGGTATTATTATGTTTTTCTTGTTCGTTGGAAAAAAAGATTGGCAATAGATATGGTCGTTTGGTACCTCGAAAAGGTTTCAAATTGAAAAACGCCAGACTTGAAAAAAAACTCCATAAGCTTAATAAAATGGGAAAAACACATTCGAATTTAATAATTTTTGATAAAAAAAAATAAAATATCCTGAATAACCGAACATATCCAATTTTCAGAAGGGTTTTCTGGAAAAATTTATGGCAAAAGTCGAAAAAATAACCATATGGGTGGATATACACTTACATGGTTCTGAAAGAGCCATTTCTCGAACATTTTTTTTACTCAGTCTTATAAAATACAAAGTATATTCTAAACTCTAGAGTATGATAGCCATGGGAAAAATCGATTTGCAGTTCATAATATTAATTAATTAATAATCGAATTAACTAGAATCAGCTGCTTCAATTTGATAGAAGGAATATCAGATGAATGTAAAGAGCTTCGCAGACAAAAAAGGCAGTCTGGAAGAAAACCATTGTCTGTGAAATGGAAAGAAATAAAAAAGTTAGGACGAGAGGGAAACCTGATCACTGATCATATGAAGGCATTCTGGAGCGATGGGAAATGTACTTTAATGAGAAATGGAAACTCCACTATTTCAAGAGGTAACCCCCATGTTGCAGCCATCAATTATTGAGAAGATATAAAAGGCGATTAATAAGCTCAAAATAACAGGACCTGGGGCTGAATGTTCAAAAGAGAAGACCAAGTACATGGTTGCTACGTCTGCGAGAAGTGTTGGTTCAATTATCAGGGTAGTAGAGCATGAATTAGAACTAGTCTAGTCCTTTAACTACCGTGTGTCAAAAGTAGCAGCTGATATGGTGGAAGAAATACGCGGGCGACTGATAAAATCCAACAGAACCTAGTCTGCCAAGGCTCTTTAAGTCCAGAAACGCTACCATAAAAACCAAACTGCTGCTTTACAGGACTACGGTCCTACCAGTACTCACATATGGATCCGAGATTTTGGTGCTAACAAAAAGGCACTCTGATCTCTTATCCGCGCTCGAGAGGCAAGTTTTACGGATAATTGTTGGTCCCGTGTGCGAGGGAGGACGATTCCGGAGAAGATGCAATCATGATACAATTGCTTGCAATCTACCTCGAAGTAGATGCTGTGGAAAAAATAAAGCTCGGTAGACTCTGGTAGGCTGGGCACCTAACTCGAATGAGCGAGGAGGTACCAACTCGGAAAGCCTTGCAGTTCTTTTTATGGTAGAAGACAACGTGGGAGACCTTGCTTGCGTTGAAAGGATGGTGTAGACAAGGACACTCGAAGCTTTAGGAATGGCGGTGGCCCAAAATCGGGATATATGGAAAAACGCATTTTCTTATTTTGGTTTTGATTTATTCTAAAAAAATTGGCTTGTTTGTCTTTGAAAATTGCAAATGGAGAGTTAACTTTTCTTTTACATATAAATCAATTAATAAGTACTCTACTGTAAGAAGGCGTATTTTTATGTTACTATAAGTAACATGCAATAATACTACTTTCGCCAAAGCGATGTTAAGGTCACCAGTAGAATGATTGCTGCAAAAGCCATACTCTTGCTACAGTAGGAGTGGCGAAAAAAATATGTCCCAATGAAAAAATTACAATTACTGGAGGGGCAACGTTACCTTTAGGCAACGTAGAGCTACCAGCGATATTGGCTGCTAACAAGTTTGAATCCTCTAAACAATTTGATAAAGTCTATTATATTTGTTTACAAACGACTAAACAAATTTCTTACTGACTTTGGGACATTACAGAATTTTTGCCGTATCTTTTAGTCATGCAAAAATGTTGGTTCTATCACTAACGGAGTTTTTTTTTTTTTTTTTTTTATAATTAACGCGCGCACAAGGGACTATTTGTTTCCCTTTTAATGTAACACACTGCGCGGGCATTAGGAAGATAGGGAGGGGAGAGATAGGAGGTGTCGATTAACATTGGTTTTGAATGTTTGCAAATTGAAATGGCAAGGAAAATCTCGCCGGGTAAACCATTCCAAAGTCGTGTTATATGTGTTGTATGAGTTCTTTTACTTGTTTCTGATTTTTCCGATTACGGATCGGAAACTTTCTTCTTTGAGCTTGAAAGCTTCTTTACACTCAGAGTTAAACCAAGACTTTTCTTTGCGTTTGATATATTTCAGCAGAGCACTGGCATAATTGCCACTATCGATGAAGCATAGTCACCTGTTAAAATTACGGAAAAAAAATATTCAGGCCGTCTCAATTGGCTTTCTCGTATTGCCAAACGGTCCTGGAGGAAGTTTTTCTTCAACTGGATGTGTGGAGGACGAGAAATTTGCTGTATACGACCAAGGCTGCCAATCTACTTCATATGTAGTAATTTAATTTAATTTATTTATTTGTATGCATCTGCTACGTAACTTATTTATACTTCGTTTAACTTGTTTTTATGTCTTGTATTGTTTCATTTTTGGGAATCTAAAAACTCACTTGCTTGATCTGAATGCATTCATCAAAAAACTCTGTTTCTTTCTCTAGGATTCAAGCTTCTCACTTCTTCAATGCTCTTTCTAATTCGTATTTTACTTATTTATGTGTTTTAGATAATAACATGGTTAAATTTAATATTCTTGATTGGTATTCTTGATATGGTATTATATACATATGTATATAGATGTTCGTTAATTATTCCACCTCGGCAACAGGTATGGATGAATTTTTTATTTTTTTTGTTTTTTAAATACAATAAATGTTATACGGTGTGATTGTGAGTAAAACCAATATAAACAATAATTTTTGAAAAAAGAACAACCCCAGGACCGCAACCCACCTATTGGGTCTGTTTTTTCTGTTTGTTTGTTCCGTCTAATCTCGGAAACGACTGCACTAATTTTGGAGGGATTTGACAGACAGATGTTGTAATTTTAACCAACAACGAAGGCTATTTTCATTACCCCTATGTGACGCTTGGGTCGTTTTCTTATCTTTCTTCTTATTCTTATTTTGTGTGAATGGATTTTACTCAAAATCACCCGATATATTTTTGTTAACTATACACATAAATAAAATTGATATATCTGTTTCTTATCTCAAAATAAAACCTTTTTACTAAATGCGATACTTTTAACATAAAAAACGATTTTTTTTTAATTTTTGCCTTTCTCTCTGGCATTGTATTGTATTGTATTGAAAAACATAGGTTATTTTGATTACACTTATTTTTAGAACGATTTGGCAACAATTTTACCCGATAGCTGGCGCTGGAGTGGACATATACCCAGGAAAATAATTTTCAAACCAACAATAGCCGTGTTTTTTTGGTAATCTATAGCTAGCGCAGTATTGGAAGTCCCAATAAAACGCTATATTCACTCCATAATTCACTTTTAATTTAACCACCGAAGTGACAACTGACGTCTTGTTGAATAAATTTAGAAGGGTGTTTTTCAAATTCAACTCAGTTCTTCGACAGAGACATCCGGATAGAATATCCAACCATGACGTCATCAGTGACCCTTGATGACAGAATTAAATTCGGTTTTAGAAAAAAAACTACAGTAATTTAAGTTTCAATTGATGCAGGTTTTGTCTAATGTCTTATTTGATTGATTCAATATACATTTTAAGTCAACTAACACTTTGGATCCTTTGCAAAAATTTTATTTGATTTACTGTCTTGTAATCTTGTATCATAATACTCAACGAACATATCCCTTTTTTCTACATTCCAGTTGGTTGACATTTCTTTCCAAGATTTATCCCAACTTATTATATTCACTAATTTCACTAACCTAATTATCGACACTTATTGTTTGTTGTTGTTTGCCGTATAAAATTTTATTACCAATAAAACACGACTAATATTAATTTTTTTAGACTTGACCGTTTAAAAAAAATTTGTAAGTGCATTGACATGTTTAGCTTGGTATGTTTTAGATATACTTATGGATGTGATAGATAACGATGTTGTTGGGATCCAGCATCCAGATAAATGTATGGAATATCCGAGCAACACCGGGTGGGTAAGCTAGTATTAAATAAAATGAAAATAAGCAATTTTTTTTGCTATAATTTTTTTTTCATTATCTGCTACTTTTTTGAAATCTACTTCGTTTTTCTTCCCTTCCTGGACTCAGCATTCCCATCCCAAAGATGACATCATAAACTGGGTTTCGCCCTCATTGAGTGCTAAACCCATCCTCGTTGCTACTGTCTCAATACTTACAAGAGCTCAAGTGATATCAGGCTGTATTCTTCCGAATATATCAATATCGTTGGACATTGGTGTATGCGAGTAATTATGGATAGACTTTTGAAAGATCGTTCCTCTGGTGTTGGCGTAAGAATTCTGCACAACAATTTAACAACTTATGATGTTGAAGAAGTCGCCTGAGAGCAGAATTCGGTTCCGGTTATTATTCATTCTCAACATCAACTTCTACTACGATGTTCCCTTTATTGTCATTGAAAGCCCAAGTTCGAGTCCTGTAGCTTTGACAGTTTCTTTTTATTTATTTTTCATTATTGCAATAAGCGTTCTGCAATTTCTCAATAGGGCGTTTCTCATTGACACAAAGGGGGGGGGGGGGGGGAATGCAAGTCAATGAACTAAGACTCCATGGTATTTGCTAATTGGAGCAAAGACAATAATAATGCCTTTACACATGTATCCACATCGCTTAAGGTTGTGATATGACCAAAAATACACCATTTTACTGGGCTCTCATCATGCAACTTTTCGGACGATAGTCGTCAAAGCGATAGCACTGAACGCTATCGCCAATAGTTTGCTTCACGAAACACTATCCCTCTCGTGTCGTCTATCGCTCTCGTTGTTACAGTTTAAAAGCCACTGAACATTCCAAATTAACAGTAAAAATCGACTTTTTTTCAAAATGTTGGAAGAGATAACAGATTTGATTCATCTCTTAGTTCTCTTCTTATTTCCATTTTCCTCCTCATTCGGCATGAATAATGCATTACGGCGAAACATTTCTTATAATATTAAGGTACTTTTAATAAATAGAAAACAAAACTTAAAGAACACAAACGGAACGACGATTTTTAAATAGCTATCGTGCAATTGCTATCGTCGAGACGATAGTGTTTGACAACTTTTAGTGTTAATTGAAGCAAACATCAAATCGTTCAGTCGATATCGCTTAGACGATATCGCCAACCTTACGTGATGAGGGCCCTGGATACGGACTTTCCTTACTTTAAATAGAGACAGGGAGACATAATATGGTTTTGACAGGATTCGTCTTACGGCAAAGAAAATAATATAAAATTGTAAGTTAATACCAAAACCATATACAGCAGGGCACCATAAATATATAATAATTACATAGTGATTTCCATGTCAACTTCGGTTTCATTTAGGCTACAAACAGAAGCGGGATAATGACTGTTTAAGAAATGCTTTAGGCGATTTTCGGTTTTTAAATGCTAGCTAGCTGTGCTATGTATCTATACTTTAATCTGAAAAATGAATGTAATACGGGATACTCATTTCGTTACCAAACTGTCTAACTTTGTGACAGTAACTTCATGGTAATTAAATCTTGAATGAATTTTTGTTTTAAGCATTGTGTATTTGAGCATTGTGGTTGGGGATTTAATGTCAGCCCTTTATATATATATATATATATATAGCCCAAAGGACGTGACACGTGGGTCCTTTTGAAAAATGAGTAGCGAGGACGAATATGATTTCATTTCATTATTTATTTTAAGGATATATTGCTCCAGTTTGACAACAACAACAACAACAACAACAACAACAACAACAACAACAATAACAACAACAACAACAACAACTACAAATTCGAATAATCCGATATGCTTCAGCTCAAAGGAATGTCCTTTTTCGTGATTTTTTTGTATCATTTTTCACATGAAAATAAAAAGTTTGGAATTATAAAAAACTACCTGACTTGTGTCCTAGTTATTGTTATAGTTCTATGAAGAAATAACTATTATAACTAGCGAAGAGTAGGGAAAACAAAAAGCACGTTGTTGTATGAAAAAAGCAACCATTTCTTGGAAAAGGAGGCTAAAAAAAGTTCCAAAATAAACGAAAGGCGAGAAGATTTTAATAACTTTTTTATACATACCTATAGGAAGAAGGAAAGTTTTTTTTTTCTTCTTTCGAAAATAACATTTTAAGGAGCTGTTTTCAAGATACGGCAGCCAAAAAGAAGTCAAATGTTAACAAGGAAGAAGAAAAAGTTTTCTTTTTTTTTATTATCCTACCAATAAGAACTTTCTTCTTTGATGATGGTATATATGTTTGTATTTGGAGGAATGAAAAAATTTATTGCCGGTTGCGAATCAAAAAGAAGTAGAAATTTTTGGCAAGTCAAAGTAAAAGACTTCCTTGAAGGTTTTACGGTTGTTGTTTTTGTTCATTTGTCTATCGAAAAAGAAACGTCTTTAGAACAATCATAAAAAAGAAAACGATTCTTTTAAGTATCGTTTTTAATCATAGCTTTTAGCGTTTGACGCGTCTTCTTGAACGAATCATCATCATAAAACAATGTTTTAGGGATGTTAGGGATTTGGTGTCTTAAGAGAAAAGGAGAATTTAAAAAGCTATTTAATGGGAATACATTGTTTTTAAAAACGAATTACAAAAAAAAGTTGGGAATTGGGATAAGTCCTGGAACTTTAAGGACTATTCACTATTAACATGAGAGCGACCAGCGACCAACGAATGAACGAAAAGAGGACCCAACACCCAACTATAATTTGAAGAATTGGGACTTAAATTGCCTCACGAAATAGTGCGAATATATGTGATTTGTATGTATAACCAACCCGAAATGAACCGCAGCTGACGTTCACGAGGTTTTATAATACTATTCACTGATGCGTTTCACCAATTATTGCTTGAGAGGAAATGATTGACCAAATTTTCACATGGCTCCCGGACTAAACGCATTTATTCGATTTTTGTGACTTTTGATTCTTCGAATAAAGTAAAGAGGGAAATAATTTAAACGCCATTTTATTTCTTTAGGAAATATAAAAAAGTGTGATTTTTTTTCTAAATCGTAGGAGGTTTTTAAATAAAACGGTTTTTTTAACAACTTTAAAAAAAATAAAAAAAAATAATTCAAGAATACAAACTTAAGCACCAACAAAAACTTACATTTAAAAAAACAAAAAATTAAAAAAAAAAATTCATTTACCCGTTTTCAAAATATTAATTTTTCAAAAAAATTTGTTTTAAAAATTATTAATAATACAAAAAAAAGTTTTCAAAAAAAAATTAATGCAAAATTATTTAGGCTGCCTACATCTTTTTGAACATCAATTTTGATAATAAACGGGTCACCAGTTTTCGAGAAAGTCGAAGAAAAAAAACCGGTCCTATGGGAGGTACCGTTCTTAGCCCACTATATTATTTTTTTTTCTCCAAAATATAATGCTTACCTACACTAGTACACTGATTTTTTTCAATAAAAATTCTTTTACATAACAGTTGTATCTGAGCTAAAAAAAAAAATTGAAAAAACTGCTCTGTAGAATGTCAAAATAACCTTAACAGAATCTTGCCAGTAACTCAAATTCTCTTTTTATCGTAATGTCATGTTTGATTGTCATCTCAAGATTTTTAATCAGCACGAATGCATAACTTACAATATAGTACCTATAATGGCAAGTAAAAAACATAAACATGACAAAAAATACAAATAATAAAGGTTTTATGTTTTCATAAATATTTAAAAACTTCAATATTCGGAATCAAAAACTTGATTATTTCAAAATAGGGCCACTGTTTCTTGCGAAAAGACTGTGATCTACTAGGCATATTTTTTTCTTTTATAAAGTACTTGCCCAAAAGCATCCCCCCAATTCTTCCACCTCTCCGTGCATAGTTTCTCTGATATCAAAACAACATTTAATGATGTAGTATTTAACAAAACATTATTTAAATTACAGTCAGTATTTATTTAAAACAAAAACATTTTTTCTATCGGAGTAAGAAAAGGAACGCTCCGATTTGTCTATAAATAAGCATTTTATCGAACTTCTGAAATTATTTACATTATTTAGTTATGCTAAAACAAGTATTTATGTTTTTTATTCAATTTATATTCACCTTTTTCCATGTTCATTTCAGCTCTGACCTACCACCATGAAAACAAACACAAGAGTGATAACTAATAAGTGATTGTGATTTTGAGGTCATTCGCGCTCGAAAAGTTTGTTCTTCAAAATATGGATCTTATGTGGAATGAGAATAGAATTTTGCAGTTCGTAACAATCGATTTCAATTCGCGGCGATTAATAGCCTATTCACACCAAACCATAAACGACATTTTATTCGGTTTCCTCAAAACGAATACCAAAAACGACTCGTTTTCCAATACATTTTTCCTAAACGACTTGTTTTGCAAAACAATTTGTTTTTGATAAAACGAATGAATCATAGAAACAGATCTTGTTGTCAAGAGAAATTGGCATGATTGTGAATAGGTATTTTAAAAAGAACACCTGGTTTCTTGCTGTCAAAAATATGTAATAATTTCAGTAAATTCTTAGCAGAGGTTACTTTACTTCTTGCAAATGCCTAATTTTTAATAAAGAATAGAATGTGTTTTTTTTATTTACAGAAAATGAAAATGAAGATTTTTATTTCTGAAGTTTGTGGATTGTGCTATTTGAACGAAGAATTGGCAAACAAATCAAGGTTGGGCTGTGTGTTTTGTTTGGCTATTGCCAAAACAATCAAAATGTCAGACAAATATGTATGAGTAAATGCTCGATGTGAACGCTGTAGGTACTCGTTTTAGTAAAAACAAATAGCCAAAATGAACTTGGTGTGAGGAGGTTAGAATTTTATTTCTCATTTTTTCTGGTTTTAATGATCAAGAAAGATAATTAAATTATTTCAATTATTATCCATATTTTTGGTGTTGATTTTGTGAAGAATTTAAAATTCAAAGTTTCTTAAGATTACAATTAGTAGTTTATTCATGTGAATAGTCCTTTAAATTGATGTTTGTATGGCACCGGTAGATTTTGTGAGCCTGTGGCGGCCATGTTGTTTTTGTACCACTTGTTATTGGCATTTGTAAAATCTGTTCTGTTTTAATCAGTTACTGTTGCCAAATTATATTGGCAGGAATGGCAGAACTTTGAAATCGATGAAAAGTTAGTTTGAGGTTCCTGAGTTTATTTCAATATCAAGATATTTTGTAAATCCTCGACTCTCCTGGCCTAAAATAATGCTGAGATTCGATTTATCAAGCATGCTTTCTTCTAACCATATCTTGCTTATAATTTATATTTATAACCAAGTCATCGCATCACCTGTGTAGCTCTGACGGTTTCTTCTTAAATTTTTATATGACTTTTGAACTTTATTCCTGCAATAACAGCTCTCAATTTCCTCAATCACGTGGCTCTCATAAGCTTCCCTCTGAGAAGCGCCATCGGCTTATTGGCATTTTGGCAATATTCCCACAATGTTTTCAACACTTTTTGCTGGAGGTAAAAGACTCCTTTGGAGGTTATTGGAGAGAATCAATTGAAAAACTTCTTGGCGATTTCTTGTCATTGCAACCATTGGCGACAAAATTCCTCACAGCATTACCTCTTCTTGGCGTTGGTCGGGATATCACGAACTGTACCTTGGTTACAACGAGGTAGAGGTTTGCACCTCAGAAAGTTCGGTTATCAATGATATTACGTACAACAATTCCTTACGTGAATCGCGATGTGGTAAATCTTGTTGGACAGTTGATTGATCAAGAGTCCTCATTTGTATGGTTGGTCATCAGTGAATCCATCCGTATCCGAGGACTATGGTGGGGAAGATCTCGCAGCTTGACCCCAGGCCTTCCTTATAGGCCTGTGTCGCTATTCCGGTTCTATGAAAAAATCTTTGAAAACACTTTTCACTGATAAAGCACCCTTTGCGATTCTGGTCGTGTGTAACAATAAAAAACTTATGTCAAAATGTTTTCATTTGAAAATTTATTTATCATCAAACATTTCGTCGTGATAAGCTGTTTCCTAAAAAATTCAAATACACACAAATGAATAACAAACTTTTCATTTGTATGTATCATGTATGAGTATTTAGCCCTATTCAGCTTACTTTTTCACAGAATAAACGAGAATCAGGTTGCTGAGTAAAATGAAATGAGAAAATGAAAAAGTCGTATGAAAAGTATCGTGAAAAGAATTTTATCATTTCATTTTTTAAATAGAACCGTAAGAGGGGCACTGAGCTTCCAAACCTTCGTAGTAGCTATCATTACAAGTGCTCACAAAGTAGTTCAGCTTAGCAGGAGTAATTAGTGGTAAAACTACTTTCGTATCATTTAACTGTTCATTCGAACAAGTTCATAGCTGACCTTGTATAACTTATAATCAAAACCAAAGCCATTGTTATTCTTTTCCCACATAAAGTAATCAAAATCATTATCCATACAAATTTTTATTTTTCCCCTTGACTTCTCCATGTCTTCTCCATCAAGATCTCTAACTAAAGAGCAGATATAACCCAAAAAAAAAAGCAAAATTACTTTTCAACTTCATTTACATTTTACAACTACTGCAACTGCACCTGAAGATGACCCAAATCCTTTTGTGAAGGACCATAGTAAGCTGCCCAGCCAAAGCAATGACTTAAAAATTTGTCCGAACCAGTAAATTAACAAGTTTCCGTTTGGCATTGCTTCGTCCATCGTTATGTCCTTTCATTTAACGGTTAATTAAAATTACTCCACTTGTCCTCATTTACTGTTCTCTTTTTGCCAGATTTCATTACGTGCATCCCTGCAGTTGGATACCTTTTTCTTTGCATTTGATTTAAAACGAACGAAATGGGACACAAAATATCTCAAAAACCAACTTCACTTCCTAAAGACAGCGCCATTCTCCTTACTTCCGGAAATCCATTTTAGGCATCTTCAGTGTTGTCAAGTATACGAGAATAAAAAAAAAAAAAAAAAAATAGGGAATTAAAAAAAAAAACAAAAAAAATGTTTTATCATCCTTTCTTCTGAATGCACGAATGCATTGCAGAAGATCCTTGTTAAATGTTAAGAGAGCTGTTAGGTGAAAAAAACGAAATAAAATTCAAAAAGGACATTTATATATAAAGGTGCTTTTCTGCTCCTGCCATAGGGACTAGTGCAGTGCAGCTCATATAGCTTTGCAAAACTGGATACGTCCTCCAACATGAAACACGTTCTAATTTAAATATCTAAATAAAATCAAGAATTTTACCTCTAGTGCGATGCAGCTCTGCACTTACACTATTCATGTGTTAGTGTGAGTGTTATGTTATGTTATGCCTTTACCTATGGAACCTTAAAAAGGGGGATCCTTTGGCGAGGGGTATTCTTTTGCTCTAAAATACACATAAATTCAATTTGCAGAATGTTCTGTGTCGTTTGTGCCACTTGGTTCCACTGGGTATTTTCCATTCCTTGTTTCGTTTCAAGGAAGCAGGCATAACAAGAGAAGTTTTTGGGTTTCAACTTTCCAAACAATATTGTGTGTCTGGAGTATTTTCTAAAATTCTAAAAATAATAACTCTGAATGTTTATGAGAACACGAAAGAGGTGTCGTGTGATATTTGTGTATAATATGTTTGTTTGCCCTTAGAAAAAGTTTTTTATTTTTCTATGAATTTTTCCCGAAAACTGGAGAAGCTTTAGTTTTTATTTTGTTTGTATATCTATGGAGCTTTGCAATTTTCCTAAAGATCTATAAACATGCCTTGACTGCGATTGCAAACGAAGACTTGTCCTTCGAAACCATTTACATTCTCCATAGTATCTACAGAAAGAGTCACAACAGAAATTTATATTTTCGGGGCCTTGTCAATAATAGAGGATTTGAAGCCAGTGGGCCTCTTGGTTACAACAAATGAGAAGATTGGCGCAATTGGGAAATCGACAGATTTTACTGCAATAATTTAGTCAGAAAATGTATCAACAAAAAAATTACTTCTAAGAACTATTATAACAAAGCAATTTATGTACATAGATGGATTGTACAATAAATATGGCGAACCTAATTCCTCATCTCAATTTTTTGATCTATTTTGCTGTTACTCGGAAAAAAGATTTATCGACTAGAGATTCGTCGAATTGAGATTATCCTCTCCCCATTAAAGATTTGTATGCTAGTATTATACACAAACTTCTAGAAGCTTAACATTTGGTCCTTCGTGCCGGATTATGTGCCACATTAGCTGTAGATGTTCTTGCACATAGATTTTTTAAGTAAGATATTGCGGTGGGAGTTTGTAAAGACTCCAGCTGCCTTAAATGCAGTGCATCAAATGTTTCCGTAACAACAAATCTTGTGCAAATCACTTGCAATGCATTTTCCAAATGTACTGAACTACAACCTTAAATCTATGTACATCCATTATCCATTAGAGCAGCTAGGAACTCAAATATGTTGCAATTAATTTTCAGTTAATGGATGTTTCTTAATCCCTGGGGAATCACAAATGTTTTTGATAAACAAATACAGTATGTTCACTCAAAATCTATGAAAATAATCCGCTGTAAGTCGACAGCAGTACGAATGAGTGATGTTCATCGAATGCGGACACAAATATCGATGTTTTTACATATCGACGCTTATGTTGGCCGAAAACATGTTGTTCGATGTGATGTGTTTTTTTTTTTAAGATGAATTAGATTATGGAACTGCATTGGCAAGGGGTGAAAGCTCTGGTCAAATAAAGTTACGTATGTTGACTAATCTTTCGGCAAGTAATTTTTTAATAATTTACCAGAAAATAAAACGTGAGTTCTGTCCCATTTTTCATCGAATTGTTTTCGGAGGGACAAGTTGAAGAATTGAAAAAAGTATTAAAAAAAACTCGGAGCTGGAATTTTCTTAGAGAATTCAATTCATCATTGAATATGATTTTTCATAAAATTATCGGTGTTTTGTGATGTGTGAAGGTTGTCCATAATCATATCAATGTTTCACTGGACCAAGGAGCAAAAATTGTGCTGGCATATAACGGAAAGATGACCATGAGAAGAAGTTCTCAAGGTATTCTCCGGAGCGGGAACAGATCGAGATATGCATCGCCAATTTGGCAATGGGCCTACCCATCTGGAGCCAAAATAAGCATTGACCAGATCCCTAGAGTGGTTACCAGTCACTCTTGTTAGAGTGGTGCCTTCAGTCCACTCTAACTTCAAAACAGCATATAAATATGATGTTATTTCACTAGAGTGGCTCCCCAAACCACCCTAGTAGTAAATTCAACAACCATGTTGTGCTCCTTGGTTATTCCCCTTTGCTAAGGAGCGAGGCCTATCATGCACCTCTAGTAAATCCCCTGACTTCACCCCCAAATTCTAAGGAAGCTGGATTCGTGATTTTGCAGGTTTAAAATCATATGCTCCCGCTATGGGTATAACCACAGCCCTCACGATCTCCCATTGAGGGGCCTACACTATATATCAGGCAGTTGCTACCGAGCATTGCTCACGTAATCAACTGGGCTTTCCTGATATCCCGTGGTACCCAACATTTATTCAGCTATGGGTATGGCCTAGCTTTAATAAGCTTATGGTCTGACTTACCACAAACGTCATCAGGGAACCATCAACCCGAATTTAGAGTGATGGCTTAGACAACAGTGTTGACATAAGGCCACTGGAATCTTCACCCCCACCTGCACTTGATTGTTAGGCAAACCAATACATGAGTTAAAACCCATTGGGGCATGTCACCCTCAGCAACTTTTCCGTCAATTCCCTTACGAAATGCTAGGCCTCGGCTACAGACCTAAATCCATAGCTTCGATCCAGATGCTACACATGGTCTCTGTTTGGTCCCAGTTAGAGATGCCTCCACCCGAAGGCTTCTAAGGAGCTTCTCGAACTGGGACAACTGCACTTTCACATCATTTAGTGAGACCGAGCACTCAGTGCTCAAGGACTCACCACATCCGTCTTCTTTTTCCTTGGTTGCTTTCCTACTTTCACATGACAGAGCGGACACTCTGTCATGTATTTCAGAAAACAACCCTCTATTATATCAATAGAGGGTTGCTTTAGCAGAGCTCAGCTATATCTTCTGCTGGTGAGTTTGCTAAGCTCACCAAACAGTCAACACACTGGAAGGTCACCTATTCGCGCCGACTGGGTGCCTGGAAAACACCAGTCAAACGGATTTCAGTGCCTTCCATCTTTTCCATCAATGCCATTACAGCCATCGCACAACGGTTCCAACGATTCCAACGGTTCAACTCACTACGCTTTTTCTCTTCGCCAAAGTCCTACTAATAATAACTGCAGGCAGTTATATTTTCGGATCTTTGTTTCCAGGGGCACCACGTAGAGGTGGAGAGCTCACGCCCTCCCGAGTGGAACAGATCGTGAAGAGGTTTTACGTGAGCACCTGCCTATTAAGGCTTAATATCACGGTGGGCCTACCCACATTGGAGTCACATTGGGGCGCAACAAAACCCCTAGATGTGGTACGCCAGACCACACTATCTCTAGAGTGGGCTCTCAAACCACTCTAGTAGCAAATAATGAATTTATTACGGTAAATCCATTCTCCTTGCTAAGAAGGACGGCATATCAGCACCTTTAGTATCAAAGTTAAATAAGACAATGTACACACACTTCCTACGAAGTCGTGCCATCCTCCCACAAACCAAAGATACCTTTTCGCTTCCACATTTGAAAAAACCACAGCCCCCATGAACTTTCACAAGGGGGCCAACCTCAGTTTTAACAGGCTAGGCTCGTGTAATCAGCTGGGGCTCCTGTTAACCCATGGTACCTAAGTTTAAGCCCTAGGTAAGGCCTCGCCCGTCTCTCTCGAGACGCACTTGTGGATCGACTCCCGTAAAGTCGCTGGCCCACCAACCAGTAAAGCAACAGTTCAGAAATCCTATCAACCAAGGTGAAAACCTGGACTCTCCCTGATGCCCCGCCTAGAAGCAAAAGTTCCTACAGCCGTTCCATGTAGATCCTTGCGGATCAATGCGGATCGAGAAGTAGTGGCTTAACTAGACTTGGTATTGGAAGTCTTTTACTTCCGACAACGAGGCCATAGACTAGTTCTTACACCCATTCTATATGGCGGTGAGATTAGAGGGCTCTTACCTCAGGCACGCACAACCACAGGCTAATTCTGCCCCGAACCTATAGGGGAGGATATTTTAGCAGACTCTTACTGTAGGCATATCCATACCGTGGGCCTATTCTTTCATCCCCGCACCCACAGGGGAATCCCGAGTGGAACAGATCGAGATAAGCTTTACGCCAGCACCTGCCTATTAAGGCTTAATCTGGCGATGGGCCTACCCATCTGGAGTCAAAATCAGCATTGACCAGATCCCTAGAGTTGTTACCAGTCACTCATTGAGTGGTGCCTTCAGTCCACTCTAACTACGTATCACCATATAAATATGATGTTATTTCACTAGAGTGGCTCCCCAGACCACTCTAGTAGCAATTTAATAATCATGTTGTGGTCATGGTTATTCCCCTTGCTAAGGAGCGAGGCCTATCATGCACCTCTAGTAAGTCATCTTGTGACAAACCATATGCTCCCGCTATGGGTACAACCACAGCCCCCACGAATCCTTCCTCAACTATCAGGCAGTTGCTACCGAGCATTGCTCTCGTAATCAACTGGGCTCTCCTGATAACCCGTGGTACCCAACATTTATTCAGCCATGGGTATGGCCTAGCTTCAAAGGAAACTTGAGGTCTGACTTACCACAAGCGTCATTCGGGAACCGCCAACCCGAATTTAGAGTGATGGATTCGAAAACAGTGTTGAGAAATGTCACTGAATCTTCACCATCACCCCGCAAAGCTAAGCTGCACTTGAATGTTAGGCAAACCAAACCATGAGTTTATAAACCCAACTCATAGGGGGGCATGTCACCCTCGGCAACGTTTCCGTCAATTCCTTTTGTTCATCTTGTTACTGAACTCATCCATAATACCCAAAAGGTATTATAGTGAGTTCCATTTTCCCTGGTTAAAGCTTACTAAGATAAAGGTGTGTTGGCACCTTTACTTTTCAGACTTTAACCTCTTACCAACTATTCCCTGGTTAAAGCTTACTAAGATAAAGGTGGGTTGGCACCTTTACTTTTCAGACTTTAACCTCTCACCAACGACTCCACCTATTCCCTGGTTAAAGCTTACTAAGATAGAGGTGTGTAAGCACCTTTTCTTTTCAAACTTTAACCTCATTTAACCGTGTTTCATCAATTTACGCTGGGGATTCTCTATATCAAAAGCTATATCCCGCTTCCTCAATATCGAATCCCCAACCCATTAAAAACCCTTTCTCTACCCTTCGCTCTCTCTTCGCCAAGGACTTACTTAAAGTAACTGAATTATCAGTCACACTTTCAGATCCTTGTTACCAGGAGCACCACGTGGAGGTGGAGAGCACATGCTCTATTAAGACTTAATTCCACGGTGGGCCTACCCACTTATGGAGTTCCCTTGGGGCGGACAAGACCCCTAGAGTGGTTTGCCAGACCACACTATCAACTAGAGTGGGCTGCCAAACCACTCTAGTCGCAAATGATGAATTTCTCATGGAAAATCCATCCTCCTTGCTAAGAAGCAGGGCCTATAATGCACCCCTAGTATCAAGGTTAAATAAGACAATGAGCACACGCTTCTTTGGAAGCCGTGCCATCCTTCCAGAAACCAAAGATACCTTTTCGCTTCCCCATTTGGAGTAACCACAGCCCCCGTGAAGCTCCCACAAGGGGGCCTACCTCAATTTTAACAGGCGACTGCTACCGAGACAAGCTCACGTAATCAGCCGGGGCTCCTGTTAACCCACGGTAACTACTTTTAGACCCTAGGTAAGGCTCGTCCGTCTCTCATGAGACGCACTTGTGGTTCGACTCCATGAAGTCGCTAGCCCACCATCCAGTAAGACAAACAGTTCATAATCCAGTCAACCAAGGTGAAGACTAGGACACTCCCTGAATGCCGCCTAGAAGCATGGTTACAGCCTCTTATCCTTACGGAAAAAGTGGTGATCGCTTAACTAGGCTAGGTATTGGAAGACTCTTACTTCCGCTAACTTGAGCGTGGGCCTATTCTTACACCCCCGCACCCACAGGGGGATCCCGAGTGGTACAATTGGAAAGTCAGTTCGCCAACTGTCCGCCTTCTAGCAACAAACTGCAGAAGCTGAATAGTCTATTTCATGATGTCTTCAAGGACGCCATTATTGAACTCTCCGCCAAGGTAGTGATTGAGCAATACCGCTAAGAAAGCTTGTGTAGCCTGTAAGGTTGTCATGATTTGCATTGTCACTGTTTTGGCTGATGCCTACATTTTTCTTTAAGATCGCTTGTTCTTATTAAGACCAGTTCGCTTCCTCGAAGGTGATCCCATCCATGAACTGCAGCCCATATTGTTGTGGACAAACTTCAATTTTAGGAGCATGACAGATCTTCATGCTAATGACCGAGAGCCACTGCGATACATTCTACCAATTGACTCAAGAACTGCAAATTCCCGAGGAAGAACTTGAATTATTCATCATTTAGCTATTGAAGACGGAATTGCTTTTTAGCCATTTAATATGGAATATGACCTTCTTCAAAAAGCCGCCTCGGTGACACGGATCCAAATGATTCAATTTTCAATAACTCCTTCGTGTAGATTCAGCTAAATTTGAACGATAGCTTGTGTTATGTTCACCATTAAGGCATCGGTCATTTATCATTTATCAATAATTTTGGCTGGTCGCTGAAGATTATTGTTTGGTCCTCTTTCAAGTGCTCCGAAGCGCAGTCAGCGAAGAAACAGCATCGTCTATTAACTTTGAACTCCTGGGTCAAGTCTGCGAAAAGCCAAATTCTTAACCAAAGAACCAGATGCGGAAAAGCCCACAACCATCAACTTACACTTCTTAATAAGATTTTTGAAAATACTGAAGAACCCTCTTCTTTAAGGGAAACCCGAAATAGACGCTGCTTGTTAATTTGTTTTGTATACCACATGAACAACCGTTCTTTTTGATGTATACAAAGTAGCCTAATTTTCAATCTAGCACATGAACCATCTTCCTACCAAAATTCATCCAAATCCGTTAAGCCGTTGAGGCGGCATTGAAAAACAAAGATCCAAATATCAAAAACATACACATTTGAGGCGTTCAGAATAATAATGGTCTAAAACCACTTTTTTTAATTCGAGATTTTATTTTTTATTATAATGTGTACCTTTAAAAATGATCAGCATCAAAAATGTACTGTTACCAGTCGAGATAACAGCATGGGTTTTTTTGTTGGTAATGGTCAAAAAAAATGGGCACATAATTTTGTGCAAGAAAATAAAATATACAGGCTTTTATGGGGCATGTGAACCCGAAATTCTGCAGGGTTGCAGAATCTGCACGATGTCTCTATTTCTAAATGTCATGCCTGGTTTCATTGCTGCCAAAACAACAAACGAAAAAAATGTAAATAAAAGGTATCTGGCATTATTGATATACATATACCACTGACACTTGTTAATCAACGTTACCGCTGTGAAACTTTTGCCACCATTTTTAGGAAAATACTTTATCATAGTTTTTATGGTAATATTATGTTTCTTGTTCACTTACATTATACGATACTTAAAAAAAATCAAATTTTTGCCGGATTTGTTGGAATTTTTATTCTTTAAATTCAATATTCATAAAAATTTGATTTTATTTACATTATTTTTATGTGACATTTTTTCTTCAGTATAATAATTTTTTGCAACTTTTTAATAATGTCCATTGGTAACGCTGCATTTTGGCATTAATACAGCAATACATAAATGTCACAAAATGTGCACATCTGCCCGGTTCTGCGCGCAGTTATGCGTGTTTTCGGCTTTAGACTGCTTCGAGTATGAACTGGAGTAAGGTAAGCAGAGTGCCACAGCTTTCTTAAGCACCCGCATATGCGACCGAAGACAGCATCAGTGTGTTTGTATCCTGATAAATGGCGGTCAATTACGAATCCAAGGCTAGTACAGTGATCAACTGCTTTTATTTTATTATCATTTAGCCATATGTCAGGTAGAATGCTGAGATCTAACTTCATTTTAGATATTGGGATGACTGAAGATTTAATAGGATTGAAGAGCAGGTCATTGGTAATAGACAAATCATTTATTCTACCTATATCTTCATTGATGTTGTGACACAGTTCATCAAGCTGATGAAAAGGCATAGCAAGATGATGCTGAAAATTTCAGCGTATAAGTGCGCCGAAGCATGTGAACAACATGATTGCAGATCATTTATGAACATGCAAAAGAGTATTGGACCGAGAATCGACCCCTGTGGGACTCCTTGTGAAATAGGTCGTAGAGCTGAACATTTTTCACCAGAGATGACTCTTTGCAATCTCCCTGAAAGATAATCTAATCAGTTATTAGTTCACATACACAGTCACTGAACCCAAAAAAGTTAAGAAGTTTCCATTTGAGAATACTGTGATTCACCTTATCAAAAGCTTTGGAAAGATCAAAGAACAAAGACTTAGAATTGCGAGAGGTGAGTTATATCAGTTAAATATAATGCATTGATATAAATCTATTAATCACATAAGCAATAAAAAAAACAGTCGATATTTGATAGTTATGTACTCTGCAACATTTTTTTTTTTTTTTAATGTTACATGTTTTAAATATAAGTTTGGTTTGACATTTCATCATGAAAATCATGGTTCTGTTCGTGATACGCATCGCGTACCTACTACGTCTATTTTATGGACGACATTATCGTTCATCACACACCGTTACCAGAGAAGCTGACAGTTTTGTGTGCTTTGTGGGCTAGCGGAATCATTGGACGTTACTTTTAAAAATTTATTGGCGCTTAAGGAGCGAATGCCTAGTGACTTATACTCTCAACCATTCCTGTGTGTGTGTTGTTAATCTGCAAGAATGGAAGGGACCTACAGTTTACCGCTGAGTCCAAACGGCTACATGAGATGCACTTTTTCGAGACAAATTTTACTCTTGGAGGTTTTGTCAGTTCCTCGCAAGAGGCGGTACCCCGGAAAAGAAGATGGCTATGAGCTGGATTCGAACCCAGACTCATTCGCTTAGCAGTCCGACACACTAACCACTAAGCCACGGGGCACTACGGCCTTTTTTATTAGTTAAAAACGATGCTGGTCAGTGGGTTAAAGATAATGGAGACCAAAACTCAATCAACTTATATTATATCTGTTTTATTTCTTTTTATAATTCTATACATCTAAAAAACTGCCATTTACTATTTTCATGGTTTTGATTATAAAAGTTTAGTTTTAGTACGGTTATACAAATATCGATATCGATGTAAGTCCTTCGATTTTCTAATTACTGCAAACTTCGATTTTTTATCTGCTCATGCCCATCCCTATTCCTATATACACATGTATGTAGTCTACACGTAGAGTTGTTCAAATAGTTTTATCAGGATTTCCTAATTCCTATATTCTTGTCTAGGTATTTCACATTTAATTTGCACCATATGATATTTCTGTGATATCTAAATCACGATGCACAACATGTGTCAATGCGCAAATAACGATATTGTATTCCATGCAGCACGTATAAAAAAAGGCTTTTCCGTAGGAAGAGCTACATATAACGAATAAAAATTTTGGAAATAAATTCAAACGTAATCCAAACACAGAAATCCAGAGACAGATTTGATTTTGAAAAAAGCTAAATCAAAGCAAATACAAAAACCACACATATGCCAAAGAAAATAAAGTAAAATAAAATAACAAAATCTGAAAATAACAAAATTTTAAATTCGGGTAACTATTTGTAGATGGATTGTATTCCTTTTAAGTTCTGTTTATGGAATCAGCCTCATGACATGGAAAATTGAAAGGGAACTTTATTTAAGGGAAAATTGAAAAATATTCACATTTTATTAAAGCTAGGATTGAGGATGAGAGCTTGGAAGGATAAGGGTGTTTTTTTTTAATAAACAATAATTAATTGAAGTTCAGTTATGAAAAAAAAACAAAAATACAGTTATTTTTAAACTAAATTTAAGTCGAATCTTTATGTAGATAATGCCTAATATGCTGACAAGATTAAAACTCATGTACTTATGCTTCAGAGAACGACACAGATCAAAAACTTACTCCTAACCGCAGGAATAGATCTGGAGAATGCTATCTTGGACGACGCACGGTTTCTTTGTAAGTATAGATCCTTTGGAAAAGGTGAGCGGGTAGGATCTGCTCTTGAGAGTGCATTCGCCCTAAATCATCACCTGGAGAACAGAGGTCTGCTGAATCATTTTAACCTTCGAAGTAGCATCAGGCAATGGCGATTGGAGAATATTGGTTTTTCCAAATTCCAAATATTTCCAGACAAAAAGTTTAGCTTTAAGGCTGGACATGATACCTTCCATGAGACGAGGTCTTACTGATTTAACGTTGCACCTTGTCTAATGGAAAAGGTTCAGTCAGAGAAGTACCGACGCGACGGGGGGATTATACGAGTCGGCAAACTATGGAAGTCACATTAATACATTTGAGAGTTTAATAATTTATCGACTATAGTATGAATAAAACCCGACACTTTCAAAGATTAGTTGGGAACAAAACCGTTAAACGGCATTTTCAAAGGTTTAACTTTTCAAAATTCCGATTGATTAATAACAAATTGAAAAAAATAAAAGAAAGAATTAAATATCCTTAACTCGGTAAAATGTGAGGAGATCAATAGGCAAATCAATGACATTACGATCATAGAGAAGCCTAAATAAGTTAGTGACAAAAACGCCTGTCTGTCTGTCTGTCTGCCCGTCTGTATATCTAACGAGCTCCAGCCTAAACGGCTTAAGTGATTACCTTAAAATTTCGTATGTATGATGCGTTTAAGGGCTAGAAATAACGGTATACTTGCCATATAATTTTCTCGAAAACGGCTCCAACGATATTGATAAACATTTTTAAGATTTACCCGAAAATTCTATTACCGGTAGGTACCTTTCATATAACGGTTTTTTTTTAATTTTCAACTTTCTTGATAACGGCTCCTTAGTGGTTAAATTAATTCTGCATACCAAAATTTTGAATATTTTTATTTGTCAATTTATAATAAATGTTGTAATTTTTTTTTTAAAAATTAATTTTTTTCAAAACTAATTAAAAAAAAAGTATTTAAAATTTTTCACCAGCTGTATATTAATTAAACTCTAAAAAATTGCAAAAAAAATCAAAAAACTAAAAATAAAAAAAACAGGATTTTATCGAAATCCGTCATAGAATTTTTGAAACACTTTTTTTTTATAAATTCTTAATTATTTAAGACGTGTGATGGCATTCTTCACATTTACAATGAAAATCAACCCCCTACACCTCAACCTCGGTACGCACTGGGCTTATGCTAAACTAAATCAATATTTTTAGAGTAAGGGTTCGCGTTTCCACTCAAATTTCCTTTGTTAAGTCAGTCAAGGGTTGATACAGGAAAGATTGCCGATTCGAACGAAGCAGAGTAGCTCCGGTTTAATGTCATTATATAGTCAATCTGCACCGCTGGGCATTTTGTTTTTGATCTCGTCCATCAGTTTTTTTTATAGTTACTATAGTAGTTACTATATATATATATATATATGAGTAGCAAAGCCGAGTGTCTCTCGGTTATCTCATACATTTTCTGGACCTCGGGAACAGCTTCACATGCATGTACAACAAAATCCGTTCCAGCCTAAACCGACAAGTTCTTCCATACATCCCCATTGCTGGCCGATGCAATCTAGTTTCGCACCCCAAATCTTCGGACGTCCTCGTCTACGTCAAGGTCTGCCACATTGTCTTCAACAATAAAAAAGAATTGCAAAAGACTTTCCGAGCTGATTCCTCTTTACTAATACGAGCTAGGTGCCGAGCCCACCAGAATCTACCGAGCTTTATTTTTCTCACAACGTCTGCTTTGAGAAATATTTCATACACTTCATTAGTATCTTATCCGAAATCGTCCTTCCTCGTACACGGAACACGGTGCCAAAAATTCTCCGCAAGGATTTTCCTCGAACGTGGATAAGAGATCAGAGTGCCTTTAAGTAAGCACCCAATTCCTAGATCCATAGATATACGCGTACTGGTAACAGCAGCAGTTTTGTTTGTATGGTAGAGTTTCTGGATTTAAAGAGCCTCGAACAGACTAAAGTAGATTCTGTTGGATTTTAGTAGCCGCCCGCGTATTTCTTCTTCCATTGGCTTTTACTCTTTACCCAAGGGTGTTAAACGATTGTGTTATTTCAAATTCATGTTTCACTATGTTGCCCCAGGTCTTGTGACGCCTGCTCGGTCTGGACGAAAAGGAGTCTTGTACAGCATGTTGACCTTGTGACGTTAGTTTCTCTTGTTGATGTGCCAGAGTCATGGATTGCTTTCTCCAATGCCAAGTTATGCAGAGAATACAAGCCCGATTATCCGGAAACTGTCTAAACTTTTATTCTTATAACTTCCGCACACTGGGAAAAAACGTGAAAAAAGATGGTTACTAAGCGAACCTTAATATTTTGACTGCTGGATATCATTGGTTTCTTTGACAGATGCTCAAATGCAACCATTGGGAAAACTAAACTATATCATTACTATCTGATGACCCAGATTTGCTTTTTCCTTCTGTATCATAATGTTTTTTTAATGAATTGTACTATAATAGTCCCACTTACAAAATAGCAAAAAATTATTTCCAAGAACCTCACCATCAGCAAAATAATTTCATTCTTCAGAATTAAAGAATTTTAGTATCGTCCAACAAGATAAAAATTCCATAAGAGAGAACTGTCGGTAGCACAAACATTTCCCATTAACAAATACCATTCATCATTGGTTTTTTTTTTTTATTCTCAAGAATCCTTTCAATCCCCCAACCCGATATTTAGTATAGAAAAGAACACTGAAGTGATGGTAATAGCAATCAAAGAAAGAGCTTCCCGCCCCCCAAAAATAGTATATAAAGACCAGCACACCAAAGACCATAGAAAAATTCAAACGAGTAGTAAAAATAAAAAAAAACTGGAAAACAGGACCTTAAGAATAAGAAAACCCCTTGAGAGTGACAAAAGGAAACCTCACAGACAACAGCGTCCGCAGTCAATTGACGAATGTGATTTTAACTAGAAGCTGTTCCTGATGCTGTGTAGCTGTTCACAAGAAAACACAATCCCGACCAAAGGAAGTGGAAAATGGCATAGAAGTGCGAGAAACCATCTTAGCAGGAGACCAAGAGAAAAAGTCCTTCCTCTCAATGAGTTGAAGAATGCACGCTTCCGCAATTTATTTTTCCACAAGATTTGCCATCCAATCAACTTGTCTATTACAGGAATATTGGAATTCTACTAAGTTCTTCAGATAGGTCTATAACCAATCACCCGAATACACCCCCTTCCGCGTTGTTTAAATGTTTTTTTTTTTTTTTTTTTGTTACCTAAACATAAAGTTCTCTTAACTCAAGGACGAAATGGAAAAAAAGCCGCCACAAAAACGAAATCCAAAGTTAAATGAAAATGAACTTGAAAGAACTCAAGTGAAGTGAAAAAATGTGGATTTTTTTGTAAGAATGTTGGCCAGAGCTTGGAAGGAGCTGTGTGATATTTGTCTTCGGCCCTTAAGTGCCAATCAAACTAACAAATTCGAACGTTTCCTTCCGCATTTCGCATTTGACCACCATCGACATCATTATCATCATCATCATTATCATCGACTAACAACATCCAGATGAATGCCTTCGAAGGAATCTCGTCCTTTTAACACGTCACTATCGAACTGAGTTCTTGAGATCCTTTTAACCAGGAGCCGTTGACAGTAAAAGAAGAGTGAGGTTCTTCTCGCTCCCCCAACTCTACTCGGACACCCTCTTATGTCTTCCATCAATTATTTATGGCTTTCCCAGAAATAGAGGAAAATTGTGTGTGGCACTTAAAGACTTTCTTTGAATCCTTCACTCTTCTCGCATTGGCATTGCTTTCTTCGTCATCCACTTCACTTCATCTCCCTTCTGCAATTCAACTATTGGTCCTTAATTCCTTTTCTAATTTTCCCTCCTTTTTTCTTCCAGAATTTTTGTATTGGAATTGTAAGTGCGAGCGGTATATAGGTGGGGAAAATAGGGAGTTGAGCTAAGGACTCTTGGTCGGGCTAATTGTCTTGAAGGAGTTAAATAACATTAATTAATAGAGGACTAGCTATCGGTTTTAAGGACATTGAAGCGGAGTGGACTGTGGAATTTGATTGAATGTTCCTGAATAAAAAAATAAGTTCAACTAAAAAAACTTCAAGAAGAAGAGGGCAAGGTATTTGTAATTAATTTAAATTTTTGAAAAAAATCTTAGACAGACAAAGGCTTATCGGTGACCCTAGGGAGAGCTGTCAGCGACTATTTCGCAACCAAGTATCATCTTCTAACACCGGATAAAGCGAGGAACATTTGGAAGCTCAATTTTACCTTTTTTCCAATGTCAGTTCTTAAGAAAATATCTGACATTTTCTAATATTTGAAAATATTCCCATATATTAAAATAAAATCCCCTTCCCCATTTTGCCGAAGTAAATATCCGCAAGCATCGAGACCAGATCCTTCAGTTCTTTCACCTGATGTTATCGAAATGAAAACAAACCGAGTTAAAAGCGCCCCGAAGGCGGAGACAGTCAAGTCAAGAGGAAGATGTTAAATTTGAAAGAGTCCCTCAGGTGACTCAAGGGAAAGGAATAACAGGAATCACGAAAGAAACGAGGAAAAAAAACTCACCTTTCCAACAATTTTTTTGTTGGTAAGGACGAAGACAAATGAAAAAAAAAACATCAATGAATACAATTTTAATAAATTCCCTAGTCCCACTTTCCAAGGAACAAGCTGAAATAGA
The DNA here is from genome assembly GCA_963971375.1 of Platycheirus rosarum. NCBI lineage: Eukaryota > Metazoa > Arthropoda > Insecta > Diptera > Syrphidae > Platycheirus > Platycheirus rosarum. The sequence continues at coordinate 115,614,627 of OZ020509.1, read as the reverse complement.
TACAATGGAGGGAGGATACATTAGGGACTGGATTTATTATTTTCATCATTTCCATCTTGTGTGTTATTTCCGTTTATACCTTTTGTTGCTTGCGTTTTAGTATCTTTTGGAATCGTTCATATCCTTTTTTACTTGCGATATATGTACATAGGTAGGATAATAAAAAACTTGGTCGCACTTACTTGCTTCTTTGTGCAATTATTTTTGAAAGAAACAACAAAAATATATCGGCGACGCGACGGTACAAACGTAACGACAACGAGTTCCCAACGCATACTCAGATCTTCTTGGTATTGTGTTCCGAGGGACGGCACGGCGTAAGGTGTTCATTTGCAAAGAAGTATAGGCAACTTTCACCTTTTTATGATTTGTATTTAATTTTTAACTTATAACTAACTTAGTGCTAGACAGAAGATCTTAAAAACTAGCTTATATACCAACTTACCTAACTTACTTGTTCTACGCGGGCGCTTAACTTGAATCTAGAATAACCATGCTGCTTCGCTGTCAGCGACGATGTCTCGGTCGTAAAGGAGCCACCTATCGACTGTTCTGCGACCGACGTAGTAGATCAACTTTAACTCTTGGACCTGTTCTGTACGCAATTAAATCGTCGGCTTGAGGTAGACTCCCAATGAAATGAAAATGTAAATATTCCAAAATAATACAACAAATCTCTTTATTTTATGAAACACAACGTCTTTCAGTTTAAATAACAGCAAATTTAACTTATTCCACTTATTCACAATTCAAATACGTTTTTATAATTCAACACTTTTTATTTAATCACTTTTTACTAACGCTTCCAGTTGTTAACAATTCCACTTTCGAAAATAAACTAAACTTTCAATATTCAATGCCATCTATTCTTGTATTTATACAAATTTACAAGTTTCTGGAAGCTTCCGTCTGGTTCTGGGACAATCTAAGCTTTCGGTACTAATTCGAGTTCGAGTTCAATTTCGTACTCAGTCAAAATATATATCAAATATGTAGCATACTTTTAGGAGCATAGTTGTAGTACACAATAAATGTTATTTGTTGTACACAATGAAATGTCGTTAATTTAATAACGAAATGTATCTTCCGAATATCTAAACATTTTGTTGCCACATCACAATACTAAAGAGAATCGGCAAGTTCACCGCTTACTGTTACAGACAATTTTTAATATCAAATGCTGTGGTAGAAGTCACATTGCCACTCTTGACAACAAACTTTCTAGCATTAACCACATCGTAAAGCATATATAACAGTGGTTTATTTATGACCCAACTGGCTAGCTTCAGATAAAGACCTTCTAACCAAACGGTGTCGAAAGCCTTCTCCAAATCAACCAAATAGGCACCCGTGCATTGATTTTCAGCATTGTTTCATTGGACAGCAGATACTAGCTTAGATTCGGCGTGAATTGTGTCATGTCCCGCCTTAAAGCCAAACTGGTTGTCTGGAATTATATCTCTGTCCTCCGCACAATTGGACAGAGCTCTATTGAGAAAGTTTTAAAATACCTTACTGATTCTCTAAAGAAGACTTATCGACCGGAGATTCGCCGCATTGGAATTATCTTTTCCCTTTTTCGCGGGAGAGGATGTACAACAGCTGTCTTCCAACTCACTGGATAATATGCAATATTTAAAACGTTGTTCAACAGTGTTGTGAATAGAGTAGTTTCGGGAGAGATGCCGCACCCAACGAGCAAAATGATTTCGAAGAAGAAACAATTATGGATTCTATAAAATCTACACCTCGAAGCAGTTGTGGTGGAAAGATTCAGTTTAAGTACTCCAGTGGTTTGAGCACCTAGCTCGTATGAGCAAAAGGAACCTCCATCCAATCTTGTTTCCATCAATTTTTACCTTGATTTTGATGACTTCTACGTTCTAAATAACACAATTTGAACTTAAAAAAATATCAAAACCACAATACTTAACGGTTTTTAGTAAGAATGAAGTATGCCATCACAAGTATAAAATAATGTGATGTGGCAACAAGTTTAGATATTCGGAGGATACATTTTGTAAATTAACGACATCTGTTGGATTCATTGTGTACAACAACCAACATTTATTGTGTACAACAACTATGCTCTTAAAAGTATGCTACATATATGCAATATGTTTTAACTGAGTACTAAATCGAACTTTAAGTACTAATTCGAGAACTTGAATTATAAAAACGAATTTGAATTGTGAATAAGTGGAATAAGTTTAATTTGGTGTTATTTAAACTGAAAGACGTTGTGTTTCATTAAATAAAGAGATTTGTTGTATTATTTTGGAATTTTGATTGAGTTTTGTCGAACCTAGGCCAAAACTTCACAGTAACAAAGCATTTAAAAAAAAGTATTTCAAAAATTGTAGGAACGGTTTTGTTAAAATCCGGTTTTTCAAAAAAAAAATTTTTTTTTAAATTTTGGTATACAGTTTTTGTAGAATTTTTTAATATAAATGTAATTGTTAAATTTTAAATATTTTGTTTGATAAGTTTTAAAAATATTGAATTTTCAAAAAAAAAAAAAAAAATTAATTAATAATAGAAAAAAAAATAAATATTAAGAAATTTGGTACGCAAAATCAATTTGACTACTAAGATCTTTTCAAATAGTGAGCCGTTACCGAGAAAGCCGAAAATTAAAAAAAAAACATTATATGAAAGGTACCGTTAACGGTTATATGGCAGGTAGCGTTATTCTTAGCCCTAAAAAATAAAATTTCAATTTCCCCTTTGAGGAATGCCAAGAGATACGCACATACCAAATTTGAAGGCAATCGCTTAAACCGTTTCGGCTGCAGCTCGACAGACAGACAGACAGAGGGACATTTTTCGTCAATGAATTTTTTAGGCTTCTCTATGATCGTAATGTCATGTTTGATTGTTACCTCAATTTTTTTTTCATATTCACGAATCCTAAACTTGCCTTATAGTCCCTTTAATCGCAAGTAAAAAACTCAAAGTAAAATGAATGTATGCCATATTTTCTTTTATTTCTTTATTTTTCTAAGAAATTTCAGATAAACACTCAAATAAATAGTACAAATACAAAAATAAACACAAAAAAAATACTTGGCAAGGTCTCTGCCTACGTCATAAAACTCAAAAACAAAAATGAGCGCAATGACGGATTTACGGACGGAATAATTATGTATTCTATCATTCTTGACTGGGACTGGACTGAGGGACGTTTTTGAGGGCCGCAAATAAAACAGATGTTCATACATTTTGACATTTACGTATTGCTTTATTAATGCCAAATGCAGCGTTACCACTAGATAATTTTGAAAAAGTGACACTCAAGAAAAAAAAATCACATAATGTAAATATAATCAAATGTGTGTGACTATTGAATTTAAATAAATAAATAAATTTTTTGGCACGACAGCTCCTTAAGGAGGCAAGGCTTAGTGACTTATACTCTCAACCATTCCTGTGTGTGTGTTGCGAATATGCAAGAATGGATGGGACCTACAATTTACAACCGAGTCCGAATGGCTACATGAAATGCTCTTTTCCGAGACAATATTTAACTCTTGGAGATTTTGTCAGTTCGTGCAAGAGGCAGTAACCCGGAAATAAAGGTGGATCTGGCGGGCAGTGGAACCCTGACCTTTCGCTTAACAGGCCGACAAACTAACCACTAAGCCACTACTACAATATTGAATTTAGAAAATAAAAATTCCAACAAATCCAACAGAAGTTATTTAAATTGAAATCTTAACACTTAAAAGTTAATATTTTTTTTTAATATTTTTAGCAATGATTTCAGTTTTCAGTGATAGATCATAATTATTAACCTGTGTATTACTTCATTTTTAATAAGCGGGTTCTTAATATTAAACGACTTGTGTACAAAAACTCTCAACAAATTATATATTATGTTATCTTGAAAAAAAACGGCCAAAAGTTAATTTTGTTAGTGTCCATTAAAACTATGATGGAGTGTTTTCTTAAAAGTGCGGTCGCAAAAACGTCACAGCGGTAACGCTGATTGACAGGTGTGGCATATATCAGTACTGCCAGATACCTTATATTTACATGTTTTGTTGTGGCACCAATGAAACTAGGCATGCAATTTATAAATAGAAACATCGTGCAGATTCTGCAACCCCTGCAGTATTTGGGTCAATATGTCCCATACGAGCCTGTGTAATTTTTTTTCAAGTTCCTTGTTTTAAGAAAATAATTGCCAAATAAATTCAAAATTCTCCTTTTTTAACTATATTGTTCCACATTTTATCTCAAAATCCAATAAAGAAGAAACCACCCAGCATGTGAATCATTTTTAATCTCTTCATACATTCCAGTCACTTAACAGGCATATATATTCCCAATTGTAAAATACACCCAATAATCCATTTCAAGCTACTCCCTTATTCAGCCTTTCAGTGCATTGCAATAAATCCCAACATAGTTGCCTCTCCTATATTAACCAACTGACGACAATGTCCCAAGCCGAGGAATACACAGCACAGCAAGCATTCTTCGCAGTTGAATTACTTTAATGGCTGAAAAACTGAATCTTGTGTGCGATTGAGGTCTACTCCTGGCATAATATTTATTACCTTCTTTGTCAATGAACCAAAGATCCAGAATCAGAATCTACGACACTATGATTACTCTGACACGTCGTCATTGTTGTCGTCTGCATCCTTTCTTGGTTTCGGCCGTTGTCGTCCTTGGACCAAATCCTACGCCCAAACACCATATTGAAATGTAGATTTTCACAAGACACCAACCACCATTAAAGCAAGACATCCCACCGGGTGGCGCTCCATTTAGCCAATTAAATCCTTTGGCAGCAATAAAATCCCCCCATTCCCTGGTTCCAATAACTTTTCATTTTAAACGTTTAGATACAATTTGTATCTAAAGTTGAAACAGTCTGTGACTAAAAGAACGTGATCAAGTTAGCGTTCCAAATTTATTGCATACATTTGCTGCGGGACTTTGAAACCTCCGGTTAGCATTTTTTTTTGTTGGTTGGCCTTCCCGGCTGGGACCAGGCTTTAATGAAATGATAGTCAACATCCATTTTTATTTACTTTTGTCTTACGGATTGGTAATGTTTGTTTTTTTTTTTTTTGAATAAATTTGACCCTGACCGGGTTAAGCAGAATCGATGGCGGTTTGGATTGCCTTGGCTTGAGAACAAACGAACATACCCTGTTTAAAGAGACCCACAAGCAAGCTGCCAATAAAAGTAAATATTCTCACAATATTACCCCAATTTGCCGTAGATTATTATGGTGTAACGTAAGGATCCTTCCTGATGCTACCCGTAACCCAAATACAAAACACAAACGTAAGAAATGTTTTTTTTTTTTTGGCTTAACTCATGTAGTATTTTATACATTATGCCAGTCGGGTTTTCAAGTCCGATTATACTCGAGAAATGAAATGAAAGGGTATCCTCCTTGCGAGGCATTTCAGTGAAAGGGTATTGCAGAAAGTCCTTACATTTCTATCGATTATTTTGTGAAGGAATAATCAAAGAGCGAACTTTTGGAGAATAATAAGGATATAAGAGGCCCAAGTGCAGGCTGAAGTCTTGAAGTAGGTTTATAGATAGATATAAGTGTGTTGCAGTTCAGATTCCGAATTGTATTTTTGTTTCAACCTTTGGGACCTTTTTTTAGGGAATGGAAGATTTTTGTTACTACTTACTTTGCTTCTACATTGAATAGCAGCATGTTTTTGCAAAAATATAGATTCTGAACTCGAATAAGATGCAAGACTATTCCAAAGATTATTTTTAGATTACCAAGGGCGCACTCAAGGGGTTTTGATACCCTTTTTATGCCCGAGATAGAGTGCGAGCATTGGGAAAGGAGGAGGGGATTGAAAAGGAAGTGTTAGTGTGCAATGGTTTTGAATTTTTGAAAATCACAATGAAAGAGGAAGACGAACATGGGTATAGCAATCCGCATTGATGTAGTTCGGCTAAAGAACGATTCTCTCTTCTTGAGATTTCGAACGAAATTGGGCTCAAGGGCAAATTTATGAGCATTCCTAGAAATGGAAGTATTGCGGTGGGATTGTTTAAGGAGAATGCAGGTTGTTAAACTCCAGAAATGAGCACTGACCGTGGAAGTAACAGTGAAATAGAGAGAGAGACAAGAGATATAAAGACGATTTTCAAGTAACGAAAATGTATCTATGATGTATCCCTTTCCAATTATTTTAAAGGCAAGTCCTTGAGTACCTGGAGTGCTACTAAAACTTCGGAGTTTAATAGATCATAGCCAGAACAGAAGAATACAATAATTTCTTAAATCTCCCAAGGAAATCTAATATTAGCTGAAAAATTGCAATTTTCTTACGTAAGATAAATGGAAAAGATTACGCAGAGGTTTTTGCAGGAGTGGAAGAACACCTCTTCCACAATTGGGACCAGTGGATTTATGTATAGTATTATCTTTTAAAACTAGCCACACCACGCGGCGAAAGAAGATTTGTCCCATCATCGTTGATCTCAAGAATTAGGGAGTTACAATCTTACCGTACCTTAGGGGGGCTACAGTCCGGATGGAACTGGGCCTCAGCCAACAAGTTTCTCCTAGCTAGCTGCAAAAAAGATGAAGCCAAGAAGAATATTGTGTACATTGTTGACTCTCTAGCAAAAAGACAAAGACTATAGTTAAGAGCAAAAAACTTAAGGCGCTTCCTTGCCTCTTACCAAATTTAATTGGGAATTCTTCAGTGACACCTGCCGAACAGCTCGATTTTTGTTACTTTAAATTAGGAGTTTTTGACCCCCTCCTCCTTCAAAGGGTCTTCGAGGTCGATAAGGAAGGATAGTATTTGTAATCAACCCCCAAACAACCCATTAAATTCTATTAACTTCAAAATACTTTCCAGCAAAAAAATACACAAATGCTATTTTTTACGTTTTAAGATTTTTTTCTTTAACTTGGATCACCTGTATCTCCGTTAATATTGGACCTAATACTTTATTTTACTTTACTTTGCTTTTTTCTTTAACGTGTGTAACACAAAATGTGCTTAGTTTAAGAGATACATATAAGTGAAAAACTGAAATAAAATCTAAAAAAATGGGAGTTTTTGACTCCCCTCGCCCAAAGTTAGCACAAGGTAAAGTTGGATAGTATTTCTTATGTACCCCAAACATTCTATTAAAGTTCCATTAGCTTTGGAATATTTTTCAGCAAAAAGTACATAACTGTTGGACAATTTGGCAGGGACACCAAGCAGGGAAGTCATGTCATGGCTTAAAAGTTAACATCATTTTCCGTCAGAACCTTCATTCTGTATATAACATGCAGAATGCAGCTATTATTTTGTGTTTCTTGTCTTTTTCCATCCACATTGTTTTCTGTTAGTAGACATTTCATGAATAGAAGGTAATTTGAAGTGTTTTTAGAAATATGATTTTACAAGTAAATGAATTCTGAAATCAGGTTAAGTGTAATCGATATAATGCGATTAATAACCTTATCGATATAATACCGATATTTACCCATCACTAGCATTCAGTAACAAAACGTGTTAAGCTTTCTCTAATAAGTGCTTTCCACATGAGCTTTTGAGTATATGCAGCAGCCTTCAACAGCTGATAAAATTATAAATCGTTTGAAATCCAAACACAAAGATCACTCACACTTTCGTCTCAGTCTCACAGTTACTTACAACTAATGCAAGCTGTGTAACTTTTTGTTTTGATCATTCAAAGAAGCTATGCGTTTCAGTTAAGTGAAAGTAGTGTTTAGTTAAAGTTCTTTCAACTGCAGTTTAAAATCGTCAAAGGAATACATTTTGTTTTGTGTAAAAATAGCGGTTAACAATGTCTAAAAATTTTCGTATTGAACTTGCTGGCACACCATATGCCACAGACAAGGTAAAGTCCATTAAAGTATTCGGCAACGGGCACCAAGACCTTCCCATAAAAATTGATCATGAAAAGAGATATGCGGTATTTTACGTCGATGGTGAACAATTTATTGAAAGATTTTATAACTTTGAAGTTCGAAAAGATGACATTTGGGTAATTACGATGCCGAAGTGTGGCACAACATGGATGATGGAACTTGTTTGGTTGTTGGCAAATAATTTGGACTACGAAACAGCAACGAAAGAGAAGCAAGAAGACCGTTGTCCATTTTTTGAGTAGGTTTATCTGCGTTTGTTTTTTTTGAAACACATACCTGTTTGTGTTTAGATAAAATTCGAATGTTTTTAACGTGAACATTTGAAAAGATTATAGATGACGAAATTAATAGTTTTAAATTTCAGATTTTCTGGAATATTTCCTTCAATAACGCCTAATAGTATTGATGTTGTAGAAAACTGCAAGTCTCCTCGGGTAATTAAATGCCACCTTGCAATGCATATGCTTCCAAAAGCTTTATGGACAGTTAAACCAAAAGTTAAATAATAAAATCAAAAAACAACCACGGTCATGCATAATATTTTTAAATTTATCTTTTAGATAGTTTACGTTGCAAGAGAACCCAAAGATGCTGCCATTTCATACTATCACTTTATGACTGGCGTAGGAAGGAATCAAGCTGACAAAGAACCATTTTTGGATACTGTTATTAAAAATGAAATGTTTTTCAACCCATTTTGGAAACACATTGCAGAGTTTTGGCAGCTAAGAAACGAATCGTATGTTTATTTTACAAGTTATGAAAGAATGAAGAAGAACCTACGAACTATAGTGCACCAAATTTGTGAATTTCTTGAGAAGCCGGCGTTAAGTAATGAAGAGATGGAAAAGATCATGCAGCATTTATCATTCGAGCAAATGAAAAGTAAGTTTAAGGCATTAACATTAAATGTATCTAAGCTCTGTAAAACTAATCCAAGCTTGACATAAGATAACTATTAATTTAACCGTTGGTCTTCCTGAATTTTGGTTATTTAAAATGCAGACAAAAAATGTTAAATAAATGGGGCTATCAGTGATTATTGTTATTTTTAAACCTTCCAGATAAATAATGAACTCTTATCACATTCTTAATAAACGTTTATAAAGACCCTGTGTTTCCTATCGATTTTCATTACTTTTAATCATGTTTAAATTTTAACAATTTGCTTTTAAAAGAGATTATTAATAGATTAATTTTTTATCGTCATCTTTTCAGATAATCCGACGTGTAACCACAACGAAGAAATGCAAACGATCAAAAACACTTCTGGATCAAACGATAAAGAATTCAAGTTAGTTTATTTTATTTTTTAATGCATTAAGTTAAATAATTTGTTACCGTTTTCATATAGTTTTATCCGAAAGGGTGAAGTTGGCTCACATAAAGAAGATTTGTCCGAGAAAATGATCAAACAATTCGAAGATTGGACAAATATTGAATTAGAACCATATGGCTTGACCAGCAGAGAAATACTTTATTCTTAGAATACATTTTTTTATGATTTTGATTTCAGCTACAAAAACTTTGTTTAAGGAAATAAAACGTTACAGAAAAAAGGTTATAAATAATCAATTATTTTCTGAAGCCTTCAACAGCAGTTCAACGATTTTATGGCAGCCTTCGACAGTGTACACTAAGATGAGCTATACCGGTCTAGCTTTGAAATCCCTGCTTAGCTTAACTGACACGTTGTGAAATTTGTATGGATGCTATTGAGACCTTCGACATCAGAATTCAGAAGAAGGTTACGAAATGACTTACGAAAAACGCACTGTCTTGACTCTCTAAGTTTGCAGCTGTTTTAACATTTTGCTTGATAACTAGGTACGGCGCACCCGGGCCAGCACATCCGACATTTTCTTTAATAAATCAACACAAATTCTTTGGTTTGCTGATAAAATTGGTAAAATAGGAAAAAATCGGTGGGCAGTAACCGGTGCTTCACTTCAATGGAATCAGCACCAAGCAAAATGAGATTGATTATAAATAAGTGTAAGACGAAATATGTACCCAGTACCGACTTCTATGTATGTACATACATATAACTACGAGGTAGTCCGTCAATTTGTTTACGCAAGCAGTGCCGTAAAAACATGGAACAACATCAACGCAGATATCAAACCTAGAGTCGCCAGGGAGTCTGAAGCCATGCCTCGTCTTTTACGGAGGGACCGAGTAGAAGGTAGAGGGAGACCTACGCATGCTTAATATCGAGCCTGCTGGAGAAGCATAGAAGGACCACTTGATGTAGCGCCAGCAACATCTGCTCGCTCCTCTGCTCGCCAACTTCTTGCATCCTTTCTCCCAAGCACAACATTTTTGCAACACACAGTGGTTAAGCAACGTGATCACCGTACGGACTATGAAGGAAGAACAAATTATTTGCAGCACCTCCCTCTCTGGATGAGAGATTAGTGACGATGGAATGTCGAAAGTTGGTGGAATCACAATTAAAACAACAACTCGTTATAATTCGGGTATAACAGAAGAAATAAGGACATTTTTTTAGCAAAATCTGAAAAAATATGATGGAAAGGGAAACTCTAAAGTCGGATACACACTATCATTTCTTAAATGACATTTCAAAATTGTAATTTCTGAAAGTTTCATTTCATGCTGCACACTGTCATTTCAATGAAGTAATATTTTAATGTTTTTTTTTTTAATTATGCCGTAATTTTAAAACTTTACACAAAGTGAAGCCGGTGAAACGGACAAAAATGCATATGAATGATACATTTCGAATTTTTAATTACACATTTTTATTTGAATTCCATAATTTCAAATCATTTCAATCATATTCACAAAAAAATTTGATCTTCATCATTTCCTCCATCATTTTTCAAGCTTGCAGTTGCTACATCCTATTTTTGTTCACACAGTGCGAGGTCCAAAGCGTGACCAAAATATGAACTAACCATGCCTGAAAAACATCTCATAGTTTCATTAAGTTCTGAAGTTTTTTCATGTGAAACTACTGAGTTTTACTAAATTAATCGGTCTGGTCACGAAACGCTTTTAGCAATTTTGCAGGGTGCAAATATGCTCAGTTTCTTTCTATTCAAACAACTGCATCCAGGATCTTACACTGTTTACAATAACTGCAAGATCCCAATCCTAGTGCCTTCCAAGGTGTGCTTTTACACGTAGACTCTTGACTTACGACTCATATAAGTACAAAAGAGAAAAGAAATATTCGAAAGGCGATAATGAGGGTTGTAATTTGTAAACATGTACCATCGAGATCCCTATACCTTCGGGTTCAGAAGCAACCCAAATTCAAGCTTTCGATTCTAAACTTATCAGACGGTCACTACAACAGATATTTCATGATGACTTAAACTTGTTTCCATACAAAGTCCGAATTACTAGCAGGTCAAACATTTGGATATGCCTGTTCGCCTGGAGTTTTGCTAAAAAATTATTGAAATGTCCGAAGCGACAACAATTTTATAAATTGGTTGTTTATGTCATATGTCGCATATGCGTGAATGAGGTTAGATGTCATTTACTGTCTGTTATCTTCAAAAACAACTAGATATATAAAAAAATAAAATAAACAAAAATTAATTAAATACATCTAATAAAAAAAAGTTATTTAAATTTGTTTTTATTTAGTACGATTCATATGGGCTACCCTTTATGACAACTGTCTGCTTTGTTTGGAAGGACTATCACAAGCGATAAATACCGAAGCTGAATGAAAAAAAGCTTTTTCAGTGATTAAGAAATAAATTTCAGATCAGACGCTTTCACCCTTATTGCATTGTATATAGACTGCTATAGTACTATCATGACGACCGGTGGACGGTGGCGTTCCAAGCGGCTCTAGGGAAAATTAATTTGGTAAATTGAAAGAGGCGAACGAGTCGAACAAAGAGAATTCTAAGAGAAACTCTGTGAACATGTACTTTACTCTTTGCAGTTTGCAGTTCACATATATACAATGATGTGAGTATAGTTTTTTTTGCACAACTGGATTGCTTCACACAAGCAGGGCGACGAGATGGCTAGTTAAAAGGATTGACAAAAAAGAAGAAAAACGACTTTTGTAAATGAATGGTGTCTGGGGGGTGGGTATATGTTTAAGCTGGTTGATAAGTTTATTTTGAGTTTTATATTTTTTTCATATAAAACATTCGAGGGTAGGTAGATATTTAGGTATGTACCTACATACATACCTACATAATGTGTGTATTTACGTAGGTATACTTGTTATATTATCTTTGATAAAATGTTCAGCTAAATTCAGGTCGATCGGTCGGTTGTCGGTGTGGTAGATGGTGTGAGCGAGGGTGAGGGAGATACTAAAAAGGAAAACTTAATAAGCACATGTGTATGTGTATTGTGTATATCCTGTTCTCGGTGACGGTGAACAACGAAGAGGATCGACAGATTTTATTTTTTGAATTTTCATTTCATTGGCTTCGTTATCGTTGATGTTGAATTTTATGCACAAGTAGCTTTGTGATTATAGGGACTATGAGTCAAGTTTAGGATTCGTGAACATAAAAAAATTGTGATAATAATCAAACATTACATTACGATGATAGAGAAACATATTTGAGTTGCTGGCAAAATTCAGTCCGTCTGTCTGTAGGTCTGTCTGTACGGATGTATTTTGGACTATAGCCTAAACCGATGAGCCAATCGACTTCAAATTTAGAACTTAAGGTTATTTTGACATTTTAAACAGTTTTTTCAAATTTTACTTGCGATTATAGGGACTATAAGGTAAAGTTTAGAATTTGTGAATATAAAAAAAAATTTAGATAACAATGAAACATGACATTACGATCATAGAGAAGTCTAAGAAAGTGATCGACAAAAAAATTACTGTCTGTCTGTCAGTAGGTATGTATAACGAGCTGCAGCCTAAATGGCTTAAGCGATTATCTTTAAACTTGGTGTGTGTGATTATTTTGGCATTCCCCAGAGGGGACATTGAAATTTAAATTGTAGGCCTAAAAGTAAAGGAAGTGCCATATGACCGTTGAGTTGAGTTGTTTTCTTGATTGAAATTTTTGCATTCAGTAAGTAATCGAGTATTTTTTTTATTTGTTAGTTGTTTTTGCATGTTTATGTGTTTATCATAGGCGTCCTTATTATTTATTCTGTATGCTGTATGCTGTTACGATCATAAAATGCTTTAAAAGAAATAACAATAAATAAAAAATAATACAAATAACGAAGTTTGCCTTCATTAGACTAGTGGCTAAGGCTAAACCGAGCAATATAAAACAAAATTTGGGGGAAAATATTATTTGTTTAATGAAATCAAAAAAAAAATATTCATAACGTTTTTTGGAAAAAATGTTGTAAGCCATCTTATTTCTCTTGCTGTTTTCTATTTTATAAATTTTTCATTTCAAAATCGTTCGACCAGTTTTTTGAAAAAACTTTTCAAAAACATATATATAATTGTTTTTGACTATGTCAATTTAAAGAAATATATAGTTTATACTAGGAGAAAAAATTAAAAAAATCTATAGATTCTAAATATTCAAAAAACAAAATAAGTGCTTAAAAAATTATTAAAAATTAAAAAAAATGTTTTGGAACATTTCAATAAGCAATATTATTTAAATCATAAAACACTACATATTTTGAAAATTTCATCAAAATCCGTCAATTATTTAACGAGAAAGTGTAATTTTAAAAAACCGGTCATATGGGAGGTACCGTTATAAAACTTTTTCTGAAAAATCGATTAAAACTGAAAGATAGATTTTGCATAGAAAACATCATTCTGAAAGTTTTATCAAAATCGTAGGAGCCGTTTTCGAGAAAAATAAGTTTTTCATTAAAAGTTATATGGCATGTGCCGTTAGTTTTGGAGCTATAATGCCAATTCCAAAAACCGTCGGGTAGAGCACTCTAAACGTACTATGTACCAAGCATAGAGTAACTATACTATAAAGAGGGAAATCTATTGCCTTCTTTTGACAAGGCCCACAAGCTGGTCAAATAAGTATTGGTGTAGAACTGTCAAAAAATTGACATTGAATTAATTTTTTCAACAAGGGTCACTGATGACGTAAAAATACAAAAGTCGCTATCTTGTTTTCTTGTATCATGAGGAGATACTAGCAAGTTACTCGAATGCAAGTTGTTATACTTTATTATTATTTTCCCTGCCTTTTACATATTGTGTGCTTAAAAACTCTATATAAACGTTTAAAACTGGTTAAACAATATTCAAGAGTTTCAACCATTTACCTGATACTCATGATAGTATATTGATTGTTCTAGAAATGAATTTAAACAAGCATTCGGTCAGAAGAACAATAAACAAATTAGCACACAGGAGCAAGTACGTGCAACCCAGTCGTGCCTTTTATATATTTATTTTTTTCTGAAATTCTTTATTAAAAAAATAATATGATTGAACAGACTTTTTGCTTTAAAAAAGGTATACCTACATTATTTTAAATGTTGCCGTTATTTTTAAATATATCTTTATAAATATATTTTAGTGGAAGATTACTTAGGCTACTTATATTTTCCTAAATATCAATTTTGGTTGTAATCGGTTACCTAGTTCTCAGAAAAGTCGATGCCAAAAACAAACTCCTATGGGTGGTACCAGTTTTAGCCCACCGTCATAATTTGTTTAACCAAAATAGAATGCACATTGATTTTTACATAAAAAATTTCTTGGAGCTGTTTTTGACAAAAATAAGCTTTTACTTGACGGTTATATCGCACGTATTACCGTAAATATTTCAGCTAAAAAAAAAACTAAAAAATCCTATGTCGAATGTCAAAATAAACTTATATTCCAAATTTAAAGACAACTGGCCAAACCATTTAGTAGACGGACAGAATTTTGCCAGTGACTCAAATATGTTTCTCTATCATCGTAATGTTATATTTGATTGTTATCTCAAATTTTTTTTTCTGCACGAATGCATAACTTATACTTAGTACCTACCTATAATTGCAAGTAAAAATTAAACAATTAGGTACCTATTACAAATGTAAAAAAACCCGTGGAATTTTTAGCAATTATATAGAAGATTAGTTCAAAGAAGTATTTTGGTTTAACTATAAATTTCTTTCCCGCGAGCTAAGATGGGAAGGTCAACTAGTACCTATTATATATCTATAAACCTCAAACAAACAAAAGATCTTTGATACTATAATATATAATCAATCAATAATAATATAAATCAATTTACAAACAATTTTTGATTGAATTTATGCACATAGTTCATTCAGATAGGTACCTACATATACAAATGTATGTACCTATATGTATATGTAGGTACCTATCTGAATGGAAAGCAAAATTCAAAACAAAAATCCATCCATTGCAAGGGCCTTTGTATCTTTGTATAAATACAGCAAGAAGTAAGTTTGTGTTTAAATTTCAAGAATGAATGTGTACACTATTTGAAGACGACAACCTTCATAATAGAATAGTAAAAAAATTGAAAATCCTAAAGAATTCGAATCAAAAGTCTGGTCAATGATATATATATGTACAAATATGACAAATATGTATGTAGGTAGTGCTCATACAAAACTTGAAATCCTAAAAAACTCAAATCAAAAGTCTCGTCAATGACGTACGCATGTATAAATACTTATGTAAGAACCAGTTCTCATATTACATATTCCACATTGTATATACATTGCCTATAGTACTATCATGAGACGAGAAAAAATCTTTTTCCCTAGAGCCGCTTGGAGTGCTAGTGTAGGACATTTTATTTGAGTGAGAGAGAATTAAGAGCATGGTTTTTAGTGTTATGCTTTGTGCTTAGTTTCCTGCGCATGTGCAATGTGACAATGTGAGGCAAGAAAAAACCGAAGGAGAACATGAAATAATTCAGTATCTTGTTTTGTTCATTGTATATATGTGTATAAACTGCTGGCAGTTTTGATGTTAATATATAATGGTTTCGCTTAGCTGAGGCTTAGTTTTTTGTAAGGATTTATACAAGATCCAACATTTTCATTGTTTACGTTTTTTTATATGGAATATGTAATATGAGAACTGGTTCTTACATAAGTATTTATACATGCGTACGTCATTGACGAGACTTTTGATTTGAGTTTTTTAGGATTTCAAGTTTTGTATGAGCACTACCTACATACATATTTGTCATATTTGTACATATATATATCATTGACCAGACTTTTGATTCGAATTCTTTAGGATTTTCAATTTTTTTACTATTCTATTATGAAGGTTGTCGTCTTCAAATAGTGTACACATTCATTCTTGAAATTTAAACACAAACTTACTTCTTGCTGTATTTATACAAAGATACAAAGGCCCTTGCAATGGATGGATTTTTGTTTTGAATTTTGCTTTCCATTCAGATAGGTACCTACATATACATATAGGTACATACATTTGTATATGTAGGTACCTATCTGAATGAACTATGTGCATAAATTCAATCAAAAATTGTTTGTAAATTGATTTATATTATTATTGATTGATTATATATTATAGTATCAAAGATCTTTTGTTTGTTTGAGGTTTATAGATATATAATAGGTACTAGTTGACCTTCCCATCTTAGCTCGCGGGAAAGAAATTTATAGTTAAACCAAAATACTTCTTTGAACTAATCTTCTATATAATTGCTAAAAATTCCACGGGTTTTTTTACATTTGTAATAGGTACCTAATTGTTTAATTTTTACTTGCAATTATAGGTAGGTACTAAGTATAAGTTATGCATTCGTGCAGAAAAAAAAATTTGAGATAACAATCAAATATAACATTACGATGATAGAGAAACATATTTGAGTCACTGGCAAAATTCTGTCCGTCTACTAAATGGTTTGGCCAGTTGTCTTTAAATTTGGAATATAAGTTTATTTTGACATTCGACATAGGATTTTTTAGTTTTTTTTTTAGCTGAAATATTTACGGTAATACGTGCGATATAACCGTCAAGTAAAAGCTTATTTTTGTCAAAAACAGCTCCAAGAAATTTTTTATGTAAAAATCAATGTGCATTCTATTTTGGTTAAACAAATTATGACGGTGGGCTAAAACTGGTACCACCCATAGGAGTTTGTTTTTGGCATCGACTTTTCTGAGAACTAGGTAACCGATTACAACCAAAATTGATATTTAGGAAAATATAAGTAGCCTAAGTAATCTTCCACTAAAATATATTTATAAAGATATATTTAAAAATAACGGCAACATTTAAAATAATGTAGGTATACCTTTTTTAAAGCAAAAAGTCTGTTCAATCATATTATTTTTTTAATAAAGAATTTCAGAAAAAAATAAATATATAAAAGGCACGACTGGGTTGCACGTACTTGCTCCTGTGTGCTAATTTGTTTATTGTTCTTCTGACCGAATGCTTGTTTAAATTCATTTCTAGAACAATCAATATACTATCATGAGTATCAGGTAAATGGTTGAAACTCTTGAATATTGTTTAACCAGTTTTAAACGTTTATATAGAGTTTTTAAGCACACAATATGTAAAAGGCAGGGAAAATAATAATAAAGTATAACAACTTGCATTCGAGTAACTTGCTAGTATCTCCTCATGATACAAGAAAACAAGATAGCGACTTTTGTATTTTTACGTCATCAGTGACCCTTGTTGAAAAAATTAATTCAATGTCAATTTTTTGACAGTTCTA
The DNA here is from genome assembly GCA_963971375.1 of Platycheirus rosarum. Lineage (NCBI taxonomy): Eukaryota > Metazoa > Arthropoda > Insecta > Diptera > Syrphidae > Platycheirus > Platycheirus rosarum. The sequence continues at coordinate 115,597,112 of OZ020509.1, read as the reverse complement.
CACCAATACTTATTTGACCAGCTTGTGGGCCTTGTCAAAAGAAGGCAATAGATTTCCCTCTTTATAGTATAGTTACTCTATGCTTGGTACATAGTACGTTTAGAGTGCTCTACCCGACGGTTTTTGGAATTGGCATTATAGCTCCAAAACTAACGGCACATGCCATATAACTTTTAATGAAAAACTTATTTTTCTCGAAAACGGCTCCTACGATTTTGATAAAACTTTCAGAATGATGTTTTCTATGCAAAATCTATCTTTCAGTTTTAATCGATTTTTCAGAAAAAGTTTTATAACGGTACCTCCCATATGACCGGTTTTTTAAAATTACACTTTCTCGTTAAATAATTGACGGATTTTGATGAAATTTTCAAAATATGTAGTGTTTTATGATTTAAATAATATTGCTTATTGAAATGTTCCAAAACATTTTTTTTAATTTTTAATAATTTTTTAAGCACTTATTTTGTTTTTTGAATATTTAGAATCTATAGATTTTTTTAATTTTTTCTCCTAGTATAAACTATATATTTCTTTAAATTGACATAGTCAAAAACAATTATATATATGTTTTTGAAAAGTTTTTTCAAAAAACTGGTCGAACGATTTTGAAATGAAAAATTTATAAAATAGAAAACAGCAAGAGAAATAAGATGGCTTACAACATTTTTTCCAAAAAACGTTATGAATATTTTTTTTTTGATTTCATTAAACAAATAATATTTTCCCCCAAATTTTGTTTTATATTGCTCGGTTTAGCCTTAGCCACTAGTCTAATGAAGGCAAACTTCGTTATTTGTATTATTTTTTATTTATTGTTATTTCTTTTAAAGCATTTTATGATCGTAACAGCATACAGCATACAGAATAAATAATAAGGACGCCTATGATAAACACATAAACATGCAAAAACAACTAACAAATAAAAAAAATACTCGATTACTTACTGAATGCAAAAATTTCAATCAAGAAAACAACTCAACTCAACGGTCATATGGCACTTCCTTTACTTTTAGGCCTACAATTTAAATTTCAATGTCCCCTCTGGGGAATGCCAAAATAATCACACACACCAAGTTTAAAGATAATCGCTTAAGCCATTTAGGCTGCAGCTCGTTATACATACCTACTGACAGACAGACAGTAATTTTTTTGTCGATCACTTTCTTAGACTTCTCTATGATCGTAATGTCATGTTTCATTGTTATCTAAATTTTTTTTTATATTCACAAATTCTAAACTTTACCTTATAGTCCCTATAATCGCAAGTAAAATTTGAAAAAACTGTTTAAAATGTCAAAATAACCTTAAGTTCTAAATTTGAAGTCGATTGGCTCATCGGTTTAGGCTATAGTCCAAAATACATCCGTACAGACAGACCTACAGACAGACGGACTGAATTTTGCCAGCAACTCAAATATGTTTCTCTATCATCGTAATGTAATGTTTGATTATTATCACAATTTTTTTATGTTCACGAATCCTAAACTTGACTCATAGTCCCTATAATCACAAAGCTACTTGTGCATAAAATTCAACATCAACGATAACGAAGCCAATGAAATGAAAATTCAAAAAATAAAATCTGTCGATCCTCTTCGTTGTTCACCGTCACCGAGAACAGGATATACACAATACACATACACATGTGCTTATTAAGTTTTCCTTTTTAGTATCTCCCTCACCCTCGCTCACACCATCTACCACACCGACAACCGACCGATCGACCTGAATTTAGCTGAACATTTTATCAAAGATAATATAACAAGTATACCTACGTAAATACACACATTATGTAGGTATGTATGTAGGTACATACCTAAATATCTACCTACCCTCGAATGTTTTATATGAAAAAAATATAAAACTCAAAATAAACTTATCAACCAGCTTAAACATATACCCACCCCCCAGACACCATTCATTTACAAAAGTCGTTTTTCTTCTTTTTTGTCAATCCTTTTAACTAGCCATCTCGTCGCCCTGCTTGTGTGAAGCAATCCAGTTGTGCAAAAAAAACTATACTCACATCATTGTATATATGTGAACTGCAAACTGCAAAGAGTAAAGTACATGTTCACAGAGTTTCTCTTAGAATTCTCTTTGTTCGACTCGTTCGCCTCTTTCAATTTACCAAATTAATTTTCCCTAGAGCCGCTTGGAACGCCACCGTCCACCGGTCGTCATGATAGTACTATAGCAGTCTATATACAATGATATTCCATATAAAAAAACGTAAACAATGAAAATGTTGGATCTTGTATAAATCCTTACAAAAAACTAAGCCTCAGCTAAGCGAAACCATTATATATTAACATCAAAACTGCCAGCAGTTTATACACATATATACAATGAACAAAACAAGATACTGAATTATTTCATGTTCTCCTTCGGTTTTTTCTTGCCTCACATTGTCACATTGCACATGCGCAGGAAACTAAGCACAAAGCATAACACTAAAAACCATGCTCTTAATTCTCTCTCACTCAAATAAAATGTCCTACACTAGCACTCCAAGCGGCTCTAGGGAAAAAGATTTTTTCTCGTCTCATGATAGTACTATAGGCAATGTATATACAATGCCTTATTGCTGATAAAAAAAGATGTTTGTTTTTGGATAGCAGGAACAAACGAAATGCTTAAAGCTTTTGAAATGATTTTCGAAAGCTATGCTATGATCATCATCTTAAAAACGATCATTCAATACCTTTACCATAGTTGTAATTGAATAAACGGAGAAGTCAGTTCTTCTTAATCATTTTTGTTGCATAACTGCAAACGAATATATTTCGAAAATGTTTCAAAATTTTGATATCGTACCTGCCGGTACACCATTTGGTACTGAAAAGGTAAAATCTATTAAAGTGTTCGCCAAGGATCCCCAACACCTTCCAATAAAAATTGACCATCGCAAGAGATATGTGATATTTTATGCCGAGGGAGAACAGTTATTCGATAGAATTTATAACTTTGAAGTTCGAAAAGATGACATTTGGGTGCTAACGATGCCCAAATGCGGCACAACATGGATGATGGAACTAGTTTGGTTGTTGTTAAATGATTTGGACTATGAAACCGCAATGAAAGTAAAACAGGAAGCACGATGTCCATTTCTCGAGTGAGTAACTGCTTGTTTTTGTGAGCACCGAAACTAAGAAGTTTTGAAAATGCAGTTTAATGTGTAAGATACTATTTTAGATTTTCAGCAATTTATCCTTCGATACAGCCTAATAGTCTGGACAATCTTGAGCAATGCAAATCTCCTCGTGTGATAAAGAGTCATTTTCCAATCCATTTGCTGCCAAAAGGCTTGTGGACAGTTAAACCAAAGGTGATTTCAAAAGACTTAAAAACATTACGAGCTTTTCTTTATATTTTGGTAATTTTTAGATAATTTACCTTGCAAGAGATCCTAAAGATTCTTCCATCTCGACCTATCACTTTATGACTGGAATGGGTAGGAACCAGGCTGACAAGGAAGAATTTTTGAATACAGTTCTTAGGAATGAAATGATCTATGGACCATTCTGGAAACATATTATTGAGTTTTGGCAGCTAAGAAATGAATCGTATATTTATTTTACAAGTTTTGAAAAAATGAAGAAGGACTTGAGAGCTATAGTTGGACAAGTAAGGGAGTTTCTAGAGAAACCGGTGTTGAGCAATGAAGAAACTGAGAAACTTTTAAAACATTTATCGTTCGATGATATGAAAAGTAAGTTTGATTGATTTTGTCAAGATGTCAAAATGTTTTCAAATGATGAAATCTTAATCGATCCCATCGCTAATCTCCGGTGGTTGACAAATACAATACTACAAATATCAAAAAAAAGAAAAAAAAAAACACCAGTCAAAGACCTTACAGTTTCACAAGCGCCTATTTTTATTTCATAAATCTTTATTATTTTGAAACAAGGTAAGATTACAGACAGAGTAAACAAAATAGGCTTTGTGTGCTTTTCATCTGTTATCTACTGCATTATCTGTCAAGCCTCTTCTGAATGTGAAATGTTGTATATTATAGAAAATTTGGTTTACTGAACTTTGACTTTTGATAAATATGTCTAAAAAATAACATCATGTTAATGCAAGCTTCTTGTTATCTTCCGATATCTAACAACCCACTTATCTTTTTTCTCAAAAATCTGCGGTATTACTTATCATCGGAACGAGCCACTAATATGGTATTAAAAAAATTATTTATAATGCATATGGTTGTTTTATGAATACACTTAACAGCTTTTCCAATAACATGACTTTGAATATTTCATTCGTTAGTTTTTTTCTTATAAATAATATGCTCTACTATTTTTGGGTAAAGAGATTTGAAAAAAAAAGAATATTTTTTAGGTGATCTAGCTTGAAGAACCATTTTTGGTTCATCAATACGTTTAACATGACAAAAATGTTAAAATGTTGAGAATGAACAAATTGTTTTAATTAATCCAGCTTTTTTGGTAAGCCTAGACTTGATCTTATTACATCAATTCTCGCTATTTTAGGAAATCCGATGTGCAACCACGTTGAAGAAATTGCTTCAATAAAAAAGATCATCAAAGCTATGCCCAATAGCTTTAGGTAAACTTGTTTATTGTAAAAAAAGATTAAAAGAAAATACTAACACATAAACAATTTTGTTACAGTTTTATTAGAAAAGGTGAAATTGGGTCCCATAAAGAAGATCTATCGGAGCAAATGATCAAGAAATTCGGAAATTGGACTACTGATGAACTTAAGTTATATGGATTAACCTGCGAAGAGATACTTTATGCTTAAAAAAACTTGCCCTTAATTAACAACAAAATCTGAAAATAAATGTACACATAAAACTTTATCGAAATAAAAGCTTTTTTTAACTAAACTTTAAAATTCTAATTTCACTTTTAAAAACTTTCTGAAATTAAATTATAAATTCATTCATTTAAATTTTAAAAGAAAATAAAACCGAATTTTAAAGCAACTTAGTATAAGCAATACTATCGATATCTATATGAAAACATATCGAACATCTAATGAAATAAAGCCATCACTAGCATCGATATACTAAACATACACACACATTCTATAATAGCAAAATAATCGCACGATAAAGCTTTTCTTACAAATTTGATTTCAAATGGGTTCAATTACTTGAAAAACGTCAAGGCCAAGGCAAAATTCCAAAATAATGATTTGGATATTGAGAACAAGAAAGTGCAATCAGGCAGAAGTAAGCAGCCGCCTAGCGCTTGGTCTATACTTCCATGTTCCCTTCCATTATGTTTACTTTCGAAAGCTTTTTCTTTAATCTTTTTCTCTTAGAAGACATTGTATATAGACTGCTATAGTACTATCATGACGACCGGTGGACGGTGGCGTTCCAAGCGGCTCTAGGGAAAATTAATTTGGTAAATTGAAAGAGGCGAACGAGTCGAACAAAGAGAATTCTAAGAGAAACTCTGTGAACATGTACTTTACTCTTTGCAGTTTGCAGTTCACATATATACAATGATGTGAGTATAGTTTTTTTTGCACAACTGGATTGCTTCACACAAGCAGGGCGACGAGATGGCTAGTTAAAAGGATTGACAAAAAAGAAGAAAAACGACTTTTGTAAATGAATGGTGTCTGGGGGGTGGGTATATGTTTAAGCTGGTTGATAAGTTTATTTTGAGTTTTATATTTTTTTCATATAAAACATTCGAGGGTAGGTAGATATTTAGGTATGTACCTACATACATACCTACATAATGTGTGTATTTACGTAGGTATACTTGTTATATTATCTTTGATAAAATGTTCAGCTAAATTCAGGTCGATCGGTCGGTTGTCGGTGTGGTAGATGGTGTGAGCGAGGGTGAGGGAGATACTAAAAAGGAAAACTTAATAAGCACATGTGTATGTGTATTGTGTATATCCTGTTCTCGGTGACGGTGAACAACGAAGAGGATCGACAGATTTTATTTTTTGAATTTTCATTTCATTGGCTTCGTTATCGTTGATGTTGAATTTTATGCACAAGTAGCTTTGTGATTATAGGGACTATGAGTCAAGTTTAGGATTCGTGAACATAAAAAAATTGTGATAATAATCAAACATTACATTACGATGATAGAGAAACATATTTGAGTTGCTGGCAAAATTCAGTCCGTCTGTCTGTAGGTCTGTCTGTACGGATGTATTTTGGACTATAGCCTAAACCGATGAGCCAATCGACTTCAAATTTAGAACTTAAGGTTATTTTGACATTTTAAACAGTTTTTTCAAATTTTACTTGCGATTATAGGGACTATAAGGTAAAGTTTAGAATTTGTGAATATAAAAAAAAATTTAGATAACAATGAAACATGACATTACGATCATAGAGAAGTCTAAGAAAGTGATCGACAAAAAAATTACTGTCTGTCTGTCAGTAGGTATGTATAACGAGCTGCAGCCTAAATGGCTTAAGCGATTATCTTTAAACTTGGTGTGTGTGATTATTTTGGCATTCCCCAGAGGGGACATTGAAATTTAAATTGTAGGCCTAAAAGTAAAGGAAGTGCCATATGACCGTTGAGTTGAGTTGTTTTCTTGATTGAAATTTTTGCATTCAGTAAGTAATCGAGTATTTTTTTTATTTGTTAGTTGTTTTTGCATGTTTATGTGTTTATCATAGGCGTCCTTATTATTTATTCTGTATGCTGTATGCTGTTACGATCATAAAATGCTTTAAAAGAAATAACAATAAATAAAAAATAATACAAATAACGAAGTTTGCCTTCATTAGACTAGTGGCTAAGGCTAAACCGAGCAATATAAAACAAAATTTGGGGGAAAATATTATTTGTTTAATGAAATCAAAAAAAAAATATTCATAACGTTTTTTGGAAAAAATGTTGTAAGCCATCTTATTTCTCTTGCTGTTTTCTATTTTATAAATTTTTCATTTCAAAATCGTTCGACCAGTTTTTTGAAAAAACTTTTCAAAAACATATATATAATTGTTTTTGACTATGTCAATTTAAAGAAATATATAGTTTATACTAGGAGAAAAAATTAAAAAAATCTATAGATTCTAAATATTCAAAAAACAAAATAAGTGCTTAAAAAATTATTAAAAATTAAAAAAAATGTTTTGGAACATTTCAATAAGCAATATTATTTAAATCATAAAACACTACATATTTTGAAAATTTCATCAAAATCCGTCAATTATTTAACGAGAAAGTGTAATTTTAAAAAACCGGTCATATGGGAGGTACCGTTATAAAACTTTTTCTGAAAAATCGATTAAAACTGAAAGATAGATTTTGCATAGAAAACATCATTCTGAAAGTTTTATCAAAATCGTAGGAGCCGTTTTCGAGAAAAATAAGTTTTTCATTAAAAGTTATATGGCATGTGCCGTTAGTTTTGGAGCTATAATGCCAATTCCAAAAACCGTCGGGTAGAGCACTCTAAACGTACTATGTACCAAGCATAGAGTAACTATACTATAAAGAGGGAAATCTATTGCCTTCTTTTGACAAGGCCCACAAGCTGGTCAAATAAGTATTGGTGTAGAACTGTCAAAAAATTGACATTGAATTAATTTTTTCAACAAGGGTCACTGATGACGTAAAAATACAAAAGTCGCTATCTTGTTTTCTTGTATCATGAGGAGATACTAGCAAGTTACTCGAATGCAAGTTGTTATACTTTATTATTATTTTCCCTGCCTTTTACATATTGTGTGCTTAAAAACTCTATATAAACGTTTAAAACTGGTTAAACAATATTCAAGAGTTTCAACCATTTACCTGATACTCATGATAGTATATTGATTGTTCTAGAAATGAATTTAAACAAGCATTCGGTCAGAAGAACAATAAACAAATTAGCACACAGGAGCAAGTACGTGCAACCCAGTCGTGCCTTTTATATATTTATTTTTTTCTGAAATTCTTTATTAAAAAAATAATATGATTGAACAGACTTTTTGCTTTAAAAAAGGTATACCTACATTATTTTAAATGTTGCCGTTATTTTTAAATATATCTTTATAAATATATTTTAGTGGAAGATTACTTAGGCTACTTATATTTTCCTAAATATCAATTTTGGTTGTAATCGGTTACCTAGTTCTCAGAAAAGTCGATGCCAAAAACAAACTCCTATGGGTGGTACCAGTTTTAGCCCACCGTCATAATTTGTTTAACCAAAATAGAATGCACATTGATTTTTACATAAAAAATTTCTTGGAGCTGTTTTTGACAAAAATAAGCTTTTACTTGACGGTTATATCGCACGTATTACCGTAAATATTTCAGCTAAAAAAAAAACTAAAAAATCCTATGTCGAATGTCAAAATAAACTTATATTCCAAATTTAAAGACAACTGGCCAAACCATTTAGTAGACGGACAGAATTTTGCCAGTGACTCAAATATGTTTCTCTATCATCGTAATGTTATATTTGATTGTTATCTCAAATTTTTTTTTCTGCACGAATGCATAACTTATACTTAGTACCTACCTATAATTGCAAGTAAAAATTAAACAATTAGGTACCTATTACAAATGTAAAAAAACCCGTGGAATTTTTAGCAATTATATAGAAGATTAGTTCAAAGAAGTATTTTGGTTTAACTATAAATTTCTTTCCCGCGAGCTAAGATGGGAAGGTCAACTAGTACCTATTATATATCTATAAACCTCAAACAAACAAAAGATCTTTGATACTATAATATATAATCAATCAATAATAATATAAATCAATTTACAAACAATTTTTGATTGAATTTATGCACATAGTTCATTCAGATAGGTACCTACATATACAAATGTATGTACCTATATGTATATGTAGGTACCTATCTGAATGGAAAGCAAAATTCAAAACAAAAATCCATCCATTGCAAGGGCCTTTGTATCTTTGTATAAATACAGCAAGAAGTAAGTTTGTGTTTAAATTTCAAGAATGAATGTGTACACTATTTGAAGACGACAACCTTCATAATAGAATAGTAAAAAAATTGAAAATCCTAAAGAATTCGAATCAAAAGTCTGGTCAATGATATATATATGTACAAATATGACAAATATGTATGTAGGTAGTGCTCATACAAAACTTGAAATCCTAAAAAACTCAAATCAAAAGTCTCGTCAATGACGTACGCATGTATAAATACTTATGTAAGAACCAGTTCTCATATTACATATTCCATATAAAAAAACGTAAACAATGAAAATGTTGGATCTTGTATAAATCCTTACAAAAAACTAAGCCTCAGCTAAGCGAAACCATTATATATTAACATCAAAACTGCCAGCAGTTTATACACATATATACAATGAACAAAACAAGATACTGAATTATTTCATGTTCTCCTTCGGTTTTTTCTTGCCTCACATTGTCACATTGCACATGCGCAGGAAACTAAGCACAAAGCATAACACTAAAAACCATGCTCTTAATTCTCTCTCACTCAAATAAAATGTCCTACACTAGCACTCCAAGCGGCTCTAGGGAAAAAGATTTTTTCTCGTCTCATGATAGTACTATAGGCAATGTATATACAATGTTAGAAGATACATATGCATCAACATGAACCTTAGTATTTACTGTTTAGTTGAGAGACCACCAGCCGCCTAGCGCTTGGTCTATACTTCCATGTTCCCTTCCATTATGTTTACTTTCGAAAGCTTTTTTTCTAATCTTTTTCTCTTAGAAGATACATATGCATCAACATGAACCTTAGTATTTACTGTTTAGTTGCTTAAACCTAAGCGTGGGAAACAGTTTTATTGCGAATTTTATTAAAAATTCTTTGCATTGAACAAAAAATAAAAAAAAAAAATAAAAATTCCATTCGAAAATGACTCGACATTTTGATGTCGCACCTGCTGGTGCACCTTTTGGTACTGAGAAAATAAAGTCTATAAAAGTGTACGCCAAAGACGCCGAATATCTTCCCATACAATTTGATCATAACAAAAGATTTGCGGTATTTTTTGCCGAGGGGGAACAGTTATTTGATAGAATTCATAACTTTGAAGTTCGGAAAGATGATATTTGGGTACTCACGATGCCAAAGTCTGGGACGACTTGGATGTTGGAACTTGTTTGGTTGTTGACAAACGAATTGAACTATGAAACCGCAATAAACGTGAAACAAGAGGAACGCTGTCCTTTTCTTGAGTGAGTAATTGTTATTAGTCCGGTCAAAATAGACAAAAATAAGTGATAACTTAGCCAAAATTCGCATAGAGCTGAAAATTGGCTGACACATTAAATACATCAATATAAATGAATGTCAAAAATCCCCTTCGATCCTACATCTGCGAAAAATTTTATTCAAGGTCAAACATACGAAACTAATTTCTCAAAAACGGTAAGTTTTATCGTGAAATAGGTTAGACAAAAGTTGTAGATCATAAAATTCTCCACAAAAATAGCTCAGTCACTTTTTGTCTTACGACTTACCATTCGTGAGATATCGCGGTTTTAATCATTAAAAAAATCATATTTTACATAAAATGCACTCAAATGCAGCCTGTACACGTCATCGGACGTTCAATATAAATGAAAATAAGCCATACCTTGATAGTCGAGGGCTGATTCAGGATAGATCGGCGATTCCGTTGATCTACCACGTCGGCCGCAGAACAGTCGATAGGCGGCTCCTCTACGACCGAGACATAGTCGCTGGGAGCGAAGCAGAGCGCCTCCGTTTCAGTAGGGCCGTGTCCGACCGGGATCGGAAGGAAGCAGTAGATCAGGTCCACCAATTTTGGTAGCTTAACTAAAACCCGATAATTTTCAGTCGGCAAAGACGAAATATCGCCTATGGCCGACTACATATATCTATTGTAGCTTTAAGTTAGGTAGGGCAGTTGCGGCGGCACAAAAAAAAAAAAAAAAAAAAAAGATAAAAACACAAAAAGCAAAAAAAGCTTGCTGTGGCTGTTCTAGATTTAAGTATTTTAGGTGTATTTTAAGTTAATTTAAGTTTATTTTTAGTTTAGTTTTAAGTAAGTTCTTAAGTTGTTTAAGACAGATTAATTGACTGATAAGATACCCAGTTTTTTTCATTTTCTGGGTGAAAAATAAAAACCCTTTATATATAAGATAAACTTAAGCTATTTTAAGGCCGAAAGGCAATTAAAATTAAGTTAACCAAGTTGATAGTTTTAGCTAGTTTTAAGATTTTTGTCTAGCATTTAAGTAGATAGACTTAGTATATACTGTTAGTTTTGAAAATTTTGAGATATTGAAGATATTAATAAATTTGCGGAGTGGTTCTTATCACATGATCCGTTCCCTGTGATTCCAAAAATTATGTCCATCGCCAGCGGAGTCGTCGGCGATGATAAAATTAATAGTCATAATGCTCGTGCAGTTGGACTTGCTTCTATAAGCAAAATGACTGGCCAAATGTTTAATAATATTAAATTCAAACGCGCTGATAGAGTACTTTCTTTTTTAAGTGCAAGTACATGATGAAAAGGTGCCTATAGACCCTGTATTATTATTTTAACGCATGAGCATTACTAAGACATCTGAAGATGAACACGAATGGTAAGTCGTAAGAGAAAAAGTGACTGAGCTATTTTTGTAGAGAATTGTATGATCTACAACTTTTGTCTAACCTATTTTCACGATAAAACTTACCGTTTTCGAGAAAAATGGAAAAAACCTTAATTTCGTATGTTTGACCTTGAATATTTCTTTTTGCAGATGTAGGATCGAAAGGGATTTTTGACCTTTTATTTATAATGATGTATTTAACGTCTCAGCCAATTTTCAGCTCTATGCGAATTTTGGCTAAGTCAAATGTCTATTTTGACTGGACTATATAAATATTCGTTTTTAAATAATATTTAAAAAAACATGGGAAAGTTTGGTTGTTATTTTTTTATAAAAAATTATCATTTTAGGTTTTCTGGTATTTATCCTTCAATTCTACCAAATAGTCTCGACAAAATAGAGCGTCGTAAGTCTCATCGAGTGATCAAAAGCCATCTTGCAATGCATTTGCTGCCAAAAGCTTTGTGGACAGTAAAGCCTAAAGTGACTTGACAAATGCTGGCCGATGCCTTAATCTTGTTTTTAGATGTACCTATATGTATATCTTTCAGATAATTTATGTTGCAAGGGATCCAAAAGATGCTGCTATCTCGTTCTATCACTTTATGACTGGACTTGGTCGGAATCAGGCTAAAAAAGATGTGTTCCTCAATACTGTTCTGAGAAACGAAATGTTTTATGGTCCATTTTGGAAGCATTTTGCTGAATTTTGGCAGCTAAGAAATGAATCTTATGTTTATTTTACAAGTTTTGAAAGAATGAAGAAGGATTTGAGAACTGTAGTGCGACAAATTGTTGACTTTCTTGAGAAACCAGCATTAGGCGATAAAGAACTGGAGAAACTATTACACCACTTATCGTTTGAAGAAATGAAAAGTAAGTTTGAAATTCATATTCTATAGGTCTGTAAGTAGTGAACTAAATGTTTTAATAATTAAGTATTAAATTAAACATCTATTGTTGAATTTTCAGAGAAAACTAGTTGATTAAGAACAATTGAAAAGTCAATAATTCCACGATTTAGCTGAAGTGTTTATTTTTTTATATTACTTGGTTTTTAAAAAGGTGCCTATGAAAAGCAAATATTATGAGGTGAAAGGTTCTCTTGAATTTATGATTTTCAAAATCTTGTGCCTACATAAGGATATATGTAGATAAACCATGTCAGGTAAAATATTAATTATATTTAAACTGTTCAATCGAACACCTCAAAATCAACAAACTTGTGGTAAAGCGGTGACTGATCCTTAATTCGCAAGATATTGATTGGTTCGACGCACTATCGACCATTGCCCCGTGGCTTAGTGGTTAGTGTGTCGGACTGCTAAGCGAAAGAACCTGGGTTCAAATCCAACTCATAGCCACCTTTTTTTTCTGGGGGTACTGTCTCTTGCGAGGAACTGACAAAACCTCCAAGAGTAAAATTTGTCTCGAAAAAGTGCATCTCATGTAGCCGTTCGGACTCGGCGGTAAAATGTAGGTCCCTTCCATTCTTGCAGAGTAACAACACACACACAGGAATGGTTGAGAGTATAAGTCACTAGGCCTTGGCTCCTTAAGGAGCTGTCGCGCCAATAAATTTATTTATTTTATCGACCATTGCAAAAACCTGCTTGTTGCCTGTTCAACAATGTCCTTAGTGATTTTATATAGCTCCCTAGAGTCTGCACCGTGTTTTGCATTCTCCGCAAGTTTGTCCATCCTTGCCCACATATAACGTTTCAAACACCGCAGCACAGTTTTATGAGATGCTGTATACCCGTTCCGTAGAATCAATTGACGCTGAACATCACTTTCTGAATTGATCCATACTTTAAGTGATCTTTGATATGCGATTTTGTCCCAGGTGTCTTGAGATATCCAAGAATCTCTCGCTCTTGTCTGTTTTGGTACAGTTTCAGTTCCCCCTTCCACTACGCTTTAACTAACATAAAGTGTGGCAGACGCCGAGTGTGGCACCGAAATGACGACGTACAATAAGACCATTTAAAATGGTTGTATTGAATATTAGTCTCCTTAGTATAGCTTCTAAGTGAAGTTAAGAAACAGCTGTTCTTAAGCAAATCAAAACCAATAGTAATTATCTTTACTGCTTAAGCTTTTCTTTCGTTTCAAACATTACATTTCTCTAGAAATATGCAGTGATCGATTTGATTTTTTATTTCGACCATCTAGAGATTCACAGGTTATTTTTTGGAAGGTCTTTTGCTGGAGAACCACCACCATCATAGTAGTCGCCCAGTATGGGTTACTGAGAATTGAGACTGACGATACTTTCGACAACCGTTGGTCTTCTTAAAATATAACTTCAACCGCTACCAGTTCTCCAACCTGCAGTCCTTCCGCCGTTAGAAACACTTTCTTTAATCCAATGACAAATCTGTGCCCTGATCAGCAATGCTGTTTTGCTTGCTTATTTCGGCAGCCTTTCGGTCCCCTTGTGGGAACTCCTCTACCGCTAGGAGGTATTTTACTTTTATTGAGATAAAGCACCACAGAGGTTGTGTTACCTAGATTTCTCCGGTACTTTTTGATAGCCAATTGATTATTCATGATAATATCCAGCTTGAAGGACCAATTTCGGGTAACATTTATTGGTTGCTTCAAATTATCATTAGTTTCATTAAACTAGTTTGATATAACTTAATAAACAAAGGCATTTATTAAATAATAACAAACTGTAGACTATGGTAGAAATAAAAGAAATTACATCTTTCTTAATTTTTGTTGTTTCTTTTTTAGAAAACCCGATGTGCAACCACATTGAAGAAATAAATTCAATTAAAAAGACTGTCGACGCAAAGCCCAACGATAACTTTTGGTAATATTTAATGTATATATTTGTTTTAAAAATTAAAATGATAATTTAAATACAATTTGTTTCTAGGTTTATTCGAAAAGGTGAAATCGGTTCGTATAAGGAAGATTTATCAGAGCAAATGATCGACAAATTCCAGGAGTGGACTAATAGTGAACTAAAATCCTTTGGAGTGACCAGCAATGAAATCCTTTTTAATTAACAAATATTATAAACTAGGTATAATGTTTTCTTATGATAGAAATATCACGCGTATTTAATGTATTTTATTTTAAAGGATTTCCTGGAGTCCTGTTTCTAAATCGATTAGTTTTGGAAAACGTATATTTTAATAAAAGTGTAATCACACAAAAATACATAAACACAAGAAACACAAAAAATTTTAATTAAAATCAAAAAAACTTTTGATCATGAAAGCTTAATAATATTAACATACATACATTTAATTTTTAACTTATGATTTATGTATGTTTTATCGATTTTGAATAATTTTTTTCTTATTTTTTAAGGTGGTCTATGCTACAAAATATCCACAAGGACTCGCAACTTTATAAGCTTTTCAAAAACTGTAGTTAACCAATACTATTTCCCAGATGCATCTCTATAGTATATACATTTTATGAAGTGTATCTCTCTATATATGCACATTGTACACTACACACGTGTAGTGTTAAGTTGAGGTCAAATTGGTACAAAGATGAACTCCATAGTCCTTGTCCTACTATTCAGTTTCAGCAAGGAAAACATCCTGATTGTTCAAAGGAATATTTAAAGTGAGAAATGTGGGTTTTTGTACCATTTATTTGCCGGGAAACAATTGTCGATGTGTTGTGTTCATTTAGGTTGATTTATCAAAGAATCCTTTAAGCTTTGTGCCATGAATTTCTGCCAAGCAATTAACACATTTTTTCGGTTTACGGTTTAGAAAATTATAGAATGAGTTATTACTATTGAAGAGATATAAATAATAAGAAAAACCTTCAGGTGATTTAAAATGCACTAATTTTCTGTGTACATAGTTTCGACTGAAAAACTAAAAAAATTCATTATAAAGCACAAATGGTGAAGGGACAGGCTAGATAGAACTCGACCCTATGCCAATCTTTCTACCAAACATATTTTAACAAAATACACACTTTTTTGATTCAAAATAGCTTTTTACGGCCTTTAAGTTTAAGTCCACCAAAAATTGGCGTTTCGTCCCGGTAATTCACTTGGACTCATCAGTTGACAGTGAGTACCTTTCGATTTGTTCAGTTCACTGAAGTTTTCTGCGAAGTTTTTTGTGAATTACCGGGACGAAACGCCAATTTTTGGTGGACTTAAAGGCCGTAAAAAACTATTTTGAATCAATAATTCAACATAGTCCAAAATTAGTGCTGAATCTTCCACTTAGTTGATTTTTAATTTTATTTTCTTACAACGTAGTATATAGAGTTTGTATTAAAACCTTCAATTCACACACTTTTTTTGTTTTTTATATATAGCACTTTTACCAGCTAATTTACGTGAAAAGCGAATCAGATGGCCTTCTTTCTCAATATCCTCAACACTTCTTAATCTGATTATAAAGCAATTTTTATTTTCCACCAATATATATCGAATGGATCAAATCATAAAATGAAAATCGTATATAACCGCAGAAGTATCTTTACTTTAGATATGCGGCATCTAAATCGAACCCAATCTTCGCTTCCTCATAGGGGTTCCTCAGGGCAGCCATCTTGGCCAACTCTTTTTGCGCGTGGTCATTAATGATCTGGGTAGTATTATTTTCTAGTTTGAACTCATTAAAACATTAAAATAATAGAAGTGATCATATCTTCTCATGATTCCTCCCTTCTCCAACAAGAACTTGTAAATACAGTTTGGTGTGTATTTGGGGATTCATTTGTGAATCGTGGCTGGTAAGAATATCACCGTTAATGGCAAAAACTACAGAACGATGATAACTGATTTCTTATAGCCCAAATTAAACCATATGTGGACGTTGACAAACGCGGTTCTTTTAAGACGACGGCGCTTCCCACTTGCCACACAGGACATAGGGAACGCTACGATTGACATCCTCAATACAACCACTTATTGACAAAACTATACTTACGCAAAAAGTCATTCTTGTAAAAAGTAGTGCTTTTTTGTTCGATACATAAAATGCTACTTTTCTCTTATAACATTTCACTTAGTTATTTTATAATGCTACTATAGTTATTAGAAATAAAAAAATCATTTAAAAAAATTACAATTTATATATATCAGAAGTTAAGAGTATAAAATTTCCTGCAGAGTTAAGCCCAAAGGCTTAAGAGAACGCTGAGTCCATTCTTCGATTTTCGCAATAGTTTTTTCTTCTAATTCTCCTCTGTGCGACCCCACTTCACCTTTTCGAATGAATCTGTGAAATAAAAAATTCTATAAGTGTTCTAATGCCAGTCGTCCAATTACTGCACAACTACTATTTCAACCAAATTTTCTTCAATTTTCAACTCAAAAGTTAACCCGTTAAAAATGGTCGTTTTAAAACAGTTTTTTTTTTTTAAACCAACAATGCTTCTCTTTAAAAAAAAATATTACCCTACATTTAAAAAACAAATCAGACAAAAAAATTATTAAAACATTTTCAAAAACTTTAAATTTATAATAGTATTAAAAAAAAAAAAACAAAAGTAAATCTTTTATCTTCTCGAATATTAATTTTAGACTAACAAACCCACCCGAAGTTATTGGGGTATAACATACATTTTCTGTACCCCAACAACAGCACCACATATAGCACCGAAGTAAACATTTATGGTCAGTGTCTACTTAAATTGTCTATACAGTGATGATAGGACGTTTTATCTCTCACTCTGACTGCAGTGGAATCTCATTTGACTGTGAAAGAGGGTTTCCGTAGTGCACATTAAAGACCATCTTCAGAAGCTTAAAAAAAGCACCAATTGTGAAAGCTCTTTAACAACATCCAAAGAAAAATCCGCCATGATTTGCATACACAAAAAAAGTGTTGTTTGCACCAACAATTTGTGTGTTAGTCAGTGGTTGAGATTTTAATTGCATTAGATATTCAGGGAGTAAGACTAGCAACTGGGAAATACCTACTGACAGACTATTAAAACTGCCAGCTACAGATAATCATGTTAATATATACAACGATTTTGTTTAAGATCAGTCGTCATCGTCATTCAAATTTCATATTGTTGGTATAAGAGTTGTAAAGATACCTCATTTTCCTATATCTCCTGCCTTGTGCCACCTCTCGTGTCAACATTTTGCTAAACTTGTTTTTATTTTTTTTATTTGAATTGAATAAAAAAACGCGACCCCACGCCACCTAGGGGTAGTTAAAAAAATCATAGTTACTTTATTATCAGCTATCTGCCTATGAAGATTCCGTTAAAGTCGGTGCAGCCGTTCCCGAGATTAGCCGGAACAAACAGACAAAAAAATTGTGGTTTCATTACAAGTAACTTTGGGAAATATTCCTGTGATCGTCTCCACTTACGAAATTTCTATCGAGAATGGCATAGGTAAATCACCCAAATTTTACTCTCAATTCAAATCTTTAACGTTTAGTTGGTTGAAGAAAAAAAAAACGTTATGTACATAGTGAACGATGCAATGTGGTTTTGATTGCTTACTTCATGTTATTCGAATCAATTCCGAGTATCTTCTCGATAAGCTTGCGTTCACTCCAGTGATTGCATCTGGGATTATCTGCAAGGAAGGAAAAACCCTTTTTTAATTAAATTTTGAATTTCTAGAAATCTTAAGCTTATAACAAAATATTAAATATTAAATATTAATCTAATTAATTTATCATATAGTCTAGTGGACGGATGCATAACGAAATTTCATAATGCAAAATTAACCGAGTGAAATTTTATGATTTTGTCGAGTTTCAAGAAGGAGTATTGAAAATATTAAAAATTAAATTATTGGCATTATTAAATTATTTTTCTAATTTTAAATGCGTTACACATTCATAATTTATTTCAATTCTCTGCATTTTGTTTAGATGCTTTAAAAAAAAATTAACAAATAGACTGCATTTTCATCGACTTAAGTAAATCTTTTGACAATTCGAGTCATGAAATACTTTTGAATATTAAATTAAATTAAAGAAAATTAAACTTTTCGATGGTATTGTCTTGTGCATTAAGTTATACCTCAAGGATATGTATAACAGCGTTGTATTTAGGAATAACCGCTCACGGCAATTTAAAGTTAATTCTGGTGTTCCTCAGGGCAAGCATATTGGTCCTCCGTTATTTGTGTTATCTATAAACGATACTACAAATTCTATTTTAAAACATTTTATGGCATTAATTTTTGCCGAATGTGATGAATTCCTCATCACAATATCATGAAGATGATTAAACTATTTGTACTTTGGTAGGCCTGTTCTATTTATATAAACGTTCGAAAAAGGCCTGCGTGGATCAGGAAATCATCATAAGTGATCAGTCTTTTCCAGGCAAATGCGGTATCCATTTTCTTTCCGGTACATGTTGTTCTTTGCAATGGTGTACAACCTTCTCCATCGTCAACAAATAACATAATTGATTGACTTTTGGATTCTTCACCTCCGAAACACTTAGAAATACAATTTCATTAACTTTCAAAATGAAATTTCAATTAAGAACCAAAACAAAAAACTCTACAAATATGTTTCTCATACTTGAGTTTCGATTTAAAAGTCTTATAAAAGCTCTTTATCCCAATCGATCAACCAATAAAAAATTATTTCTTAAATAATCTTCTAACCTTTCATTTTGTCAAATGACAAATGGTCTAACAACTCCTCAATTTTCCTCTCGTTGATAGTTTGTCCCAAAAATCTTGAAATTTGAAGGATAACCGACCGCAAATCCTTCTTCATTTGTTCGAAACTGGTAAACCAAATATAAGGCTCGGTGCGAATTTTCCAAAACTCTAACACCAGTGACCAAAATGGAGCGTATCGTGTTCTATCATTAATGTAGTTGTCAACGAAATCTGTTTTCGTCAATTCATTAATTTTCAATCCAGTATGAAAGTGATACAAGGAGATGACGGCATCCTTTGGATCTCTTGCAACAAAAACTATCTAAGAAAAGTGTTATTACAAAAATTAAAAATGTTAGTTGATGTAAATACATACTTTTGGTTTGACAGTCCATAGTCCTTTAGGGAGGCAGTGCATTGGCAAATGGGACTTGATAATACGTGGTGATTTAAGGCTCTCAGCCTCATCAATCGAAGATTTTTGTGGAAATATTGTACAGAAACTGAAATATTTTTGAAGAAATATTAATTTTAAGACTTTGGAAAAAAGGTAGTTCGTAGTTAAATATTTTTGTGTTCAAAAATTAACTTACTCTAAAAATGGACATCGCTCCTCCTGTTCAACTCGCAAAGCTGTTTCAAAATCTAAATTGTTAATTAACAGCCAAACAAGTTCCAGCATCCATGTGGTACCACACTTCTGAGGTGTTATAACCCAAACATCATCTTCCCGAACTGCAAAGTTGTGAATCCGATCGAGAAACTGTTCAGCATGAGAGAAGAGGATACTGCATCTATTTTCGGCATTAATTTGTAGTGGAAAATCTTTGGAACCCTTAGCATAAACCTTTATATATTTTTGGACTGAGTTTTCAATGGAGAATCTTTCAATACGAAAATTTGTCGACATCTCGATGGAAGAAGGTAATTTTGGACCTAGAAGCGCTCGCTCTTAATTTTAACTGGAAATTGTGTCAGAAATGTATGCATTTCCAAAATAAATTTATGAAATAGAAAGTTTATCTTTATTTTATGGTATAAGTTCTTCAAATAAAGAAATACATGCATAGTTGTGATTATAATTCTTTTGTCATGAAAAATGATAAGGAAATTGTGTATCATTATGAGATTTTTTTTTCGAAGCTCACCATGTGTACACTATCTCAAATGACACAATGAAGCAAATTTAAACAAATGTACCTTGAGCTTTATTGACCAAGTAATCTCAATTTCATGTTACCTGAATGTTAAAAAAAATTCTGCCTCAACAACAGTGGGGTAGAAACAAACAGAACAGGGTACAGATACATATTGTAATGGAATATTTGGGAATATACACGACAAAAACATGACCCATACTAACATATGCGACAATGTGGTATGGTGGCAGGCGTGGTAAGAGCGATTTACATTAAAATAAAATCACTGATTGTAAGTTGTAATTTACAAATCGGTCCTGCAAAACGCGATTTCTCCAGTCCGAAGAAGAAGAAGAAGAAAAAGAAGAAGAAGAAGAAGAAGAAGAAGAAGAAGAAGAAGAAGAAGAAGAAGAAGAAGAAGAAGAAGAAGAAGAAGAAGAAGAAGAAGAAGAAGAAGAAGAAGAAGAAGAAGAAGAAGAAGAAGAAGACGAAGAAGAAGAAGAAGAAGACGAAGAAGAAGAAGAAGAAGAAGAAGAAGAAGAAGAAGAAGAAGAAGAAGAAGAAGAAGAAGAAGAAGAAGAAGAAGAAGAAGAAGAAGAAGAAGAAGAAGAAGAAGACGAAGAAGAAGAAGAAGAAGACGAAGAAGAAGAAGAAGAAGAAGAAGAAGAAGAAGAAGAAGAAGAAGAAGAGGAAGAAGAAGAAGAAGAAGTTGTCAACTCTAGGGTTAAAGTATATGGAGAGTTCTATACCAAACATTTACGTTCAAAAAATAACGACAACGACGCTTAACCCCATAACATTTTGTTTAAATAAATCTTTTGCAATTGTGTAAAAATAGTTTTTAACTTTTTTAAATTCCTTATTATTGTATGTATTTCTATTTGTCATGCTCGATACTTTCGATACTTGTCAACAAACAACACATTGTATCTTAAATAATTTATTTTTATTTTTCTATTTTTATTTCGCATACTTATTTGTAATTTATGTATTAGATTGCTAATTCAGATTTTGATTATATTTAAGTTACACGATTTTTTATATTATAAAAAAACTTAAATTGAATTGAAAAAAGAAGACTGCAGCATTTCAAGAGGAAGACCTAATGTTGCAGCCATCAAGCATTGAGGAGATACAAAAGGCGATTACTCGGCTCAGAAATAACAAGGCCTCGAGAGCCGACGGAATACCTGCCGAGCTGATTAAACCTGAAGAGTCAACACTACATCAAGCAATTTATGAAATCATAGTACACATAATGAGAACACGAAGAAATGTCAGAAGACTGGCGAAAAAAAATCATATGTGCTATACATAAGAAGGGAGATAACACAAATTGCACCAATTATAGGGGTATAACATTGTTGAGTACATCCTTTAAGACAATCTCCTTTATCCTGCTAGAACGGATAGCCACATTCATTAAAACTATAATTGGCAAACATCTGGAAGTCTGGAAGCCAAGTAATAGTAGCCGGTTTGCTGTCCAGACCAATCAACATCTCTAATGGATTCCGACAAATGGATGGTCTGACTTGCATCATCTTTAATCTGGCGTTGGAGAAAGCAATCCGTGGAGAAAGCAATCTGTAAATCTGGGATATCAACAAGAGGGAAGCCAGATACTGGCTTACGCAGACGACATCGACATCATCGGCAGAAGCCAACAAGTTGTACAAGACTCCTTTACCCAGATCGAGCAGGCGCCACAAAACCTGGGAGTGCACATTAATGTATGGAAGACAAAGTAAGTTCATGGTACATGGCTACGTTTGCTAGAAGTGTTGGTCCAACTATCAGCGAAATAGAGCATGCATTTGAAATAGTTCAATTCTTTAGCTAACTTGGGTCAAATATAGCAACCGATAATAATATGGTGGAAGAAATACGCGGGCGGCTCCTAAAATCCAACGGAATCTACTATAGTCTGTCTAGGCTATGAAAAAGTTCCCTGCGAATGTTTATATATGCATTTAAGCTGAATAAATACTGTTATCACGTCAAAAGAAATGGGACCAACTCGTTTTTAAATAATAAACAATGGACTCGAAAATAAACGTTTAGCTTTCATTGTTTACCGAACTGCTCATATATGAGCAAGTGCTGAAGCCAGTATGGACGCCCGGTTAATAACTTAAAGATCACACCAAATTCAGTACTAGGAAAATAAAAGGAATCAAATCAACATAAGGCCGAAAACGTGACCCACACAGAGATTTATGCATAGAAATTAGAAAATATACAAAAGTTGGTTAAGAAGTAAAAAAGACGTTTATAGAGCAATTTTGATAGAAGAACAAAAGGGACAAAACTTGTTCGTATGCTTTTGACTTAGGGCAATAAGGCGTATATTCGCTTGTGGGGATTGTATTCATCTATCCATAATTCATCTTGATGAAGAGCTCCGTACGAAATGCAATAAATAGACAAAATATAAACTTCTTTAGCTGCTATGTATATTTCCAATGTAAAAAAACTAATTTTTTGATAGACAAAATTATTTCATTTAGAAATAATATCGCTTTCTGAACATTCAGGATTCTGGCTTTCAAAACCAGACCATTATTAGTATAACCTTCCCCTGGCTGGATAAAGAGTTATGATTATGCCCTCTGGACGTGGTCTCTACATCTTCCTTTTGGATATGGAGAGTTTGCTCCAACTCAATGAACTAATTGGAAACTTTCTGTTAACTCCGAATCGAATGAACAAACAGAGCACAAATGATTCAGCTAGAATGTTGTTTTCGATTCAAAAAGCTTAAGGATTGTAAATTTTTGACTAATTTTTTTTTTCTCATCCAGAAATCCAAACCAGAGTCCAACACAAAGTAAAAAGGACATAGCTAGTATAGGAAACGGAGGGATAAGCATTATGAAAGTATATTCAGGATATTGGATTTCCTGCTGGTCATGAAGCTGGTTAAAGCAATTGAAAATTCTAACCCTCCCAGTAGATGGAATTATAGCCAAAGGATTATGTGACATAAGAGAGATGCCATTTGCATAATTGCGAAGGTTTGGCAATGAGAAAAGTTAACGTGCACACAAGGTTCCTGCGCTTGTAGGATAATTTAGTAGAAAAAGAGAAAAAGGAGCATGGAAAAGTTTGTATTTTTGTGATTCGATGAAAAACGATGTTTGAATTCTTGAGATTTTTCAACTGACCAAATTCCCCTTCTTTCGTTTTTACTAGGGTAGTGGGTAGTTCTTAGTGGCAAATTACTATTCTTAAGCGTTCTTCGAATGGGTATAAAACATGGTTTTATTTCAAAGACTGTTTTTTTCTCCAAGAATAGGGAAAATGTATTCAAAACATACATAGCAAGTCATTTTCAAATTAAGTCACTTCCATCAATAAGGGTATATACGACATGCCACTTGACTAGCCTTCATTACGATAAACGTTCAGGAAAGCACGAATGCGGTTCCCGTCTTGTCCGCCCTCTCTTTCTGACCGTATTCCAATAATGGACAAGTGCACACATTAATTGCCGCACTTAAGAGGAACGTAATGTCTTAAATCAATAGCAGCTACTGCAACATATCACTGCAACCTCAATACACCGTTTATATACCCCTTTCCACTAACCCTACCGTACCTACATAATGTTTTCAGAACTGTCAGTTTTGACTGATTTAAAATGCCACTTGAAACTAGCATTTACATTAACACACATCGCAAACCCCAGTTAAGGCACTCACCGGAAGTTGTTCATACATTTTTTATCATTCACCTGACATACATCGAAAATGGATCCGTTTTCCCTTGGCAGGTAGGGTGCATGCATCGTACAAACATCAGCATTCAGCAGCTCCACAATGCGCTTGAAGAGGAGACACACACACACTTTGGGTCATCAAGTATGGATGCGAGATAATCATTTGCTGGGCGAAATCCTTAGAGTCGAGCATAATGAATCGTTTGGCACTAAGCGAATTTAGAATTCCTAATAATATGTACGGAACACACTCACAGATTCACTTTCCTCCAAAGGGAATCGAAAGGAAGTAGACTTAACACAAATCTTCTCAAAGAGCGGTTACAAAACTATTATCTGAGTTAGGGTGAACCATTTATATGGTAAGGTCCTGGAAATCAAGGAGTCTGTAATCTGTGCTTAAATTTGTGTCAAACAAGCAAATTCCTGAGTGGACGAGAATCTACCATTTTGCTTGTGGTGGCAATTCAACAGCTAGTCATTATAGTTTGTCCAATTGCAATTGCCACGTACGCAGCTGTATTCAAATGGAACCAGCCAGGTACATTGCTGTGCAAAAAAAAGGAGTTTTCTGAGGGTTTGACACTTTTTGAATGATCCGGGACAGAATTTCTCTTTTTCTAAAATAATAATTAACGCTGGAATCTACTTTATAAGAATAATATTTTAACTATGTGTCTGTAAGACATGACCTAGTTAGAAGATTTTTTTTTCGGAGATCGAGAATTAGGTGACTATTTTCTCAATTAAAACTCTCGGACAGCTCTAGCTCTCACTAGGAGTTAGGTCTTAGGTCTTAGGAATCTACTGCAACAATGCCGCCCGCAATCGAGGAAGCAAAGCAACCAAGAAAAGGTCTTGAAAAGGATATAAATATATGTGGAACCTTCAGAGGCATTTCTGGTTTGTTACTTCTATCGGTTATTTTTTAGACTTAATATTTTGGTATGGATAACTATGTAATATTTATATTTCAACTTTAAAGACTTCTCGGGTTAAGCGGCGACGCAAAATCACGACTGGATCGCAAGAAAAACTATCTTCAACTAACCATAATCACTAATTGTAACAAGTAACGACTAACTTCACTCTCGGAGTACAAAAATGATTGCTTAAAAGAGAAAAGAAAAAAGAGACGACATTATTCTTTCCTGTATGTTCGGTTTGTCATCGTTGCTTGTGCGGAGAATGTATAAGGAGCTGGAAGAAATCTGTGTCGTTTGGATAGGCTGTGTGTATTTGGTATTCTGTCTGCGTCTTTGTTTAAAGCTGTATTTCGCGCAGTATCTGTAGCTTAAACGAATTCACTTGGCAATTTTACTGCGCAGCTCTTTTCAAAATTCTCTGCTGAGCGCAAAATACACACAATTACACTCTAGCAATGGACTTTTATTAAATGAGGTATTTCATCTCTGGCATTCTACAATTTCAATTTATCATTTCTCTGAATATAAGTCAATGTGTTCCAATTTTGTTTGGCCTCTGTGAAAAAGATTGACAAAATGTTGCTCTGCATTAAATCAAGGTTATGTTCTTCCTTTCCGGATTAATTTACATCCGAAGGGCTGATCCTTGCACGACCAGCTCGTTGGCCATTTTATTTCCCTTAGTGCCACTTGGACCTAAAACCTTGAAAAAAGTGATTGGCATTAGATTGCACATTACAGGCGTGCAACAAATTTCGACATTTTCTTACCAATTAATAGAAAGGAGCAGCTGAATTAGAAACTTTAACAAACGTATGGCTATGGAAAGCTGATGTATTTTATTTCTAGTTAGGGTCGAGTTAGAGTTTTCCTCGTTTTCAGTGATTCACACGCCGTAAAACCAAGTAGCCGAAAATCTTAGATACGACTGCAATCATTCCGCAGTAATGACAGTTTCGTCGAAATTGCTTTCGTCGCGGTGATTCTCCTTCTAATTATTACTAGATTGAAAAATAAGGTAAAAATAAGCAAAAGTGTTTCTCATAAAATTAAGGCCCGGATCACGTTTACAATAATCCGAATTAAATAGGAGAAGCATCTTTCCAGGATTGCAAGATGGTTAACCTAGTTGACAGTTGATTACTCAAAAGTCTATATGTCTATTTGTGAATGTTAAGATATGAAAAATATTCAAAAGCAAATTTTGATTGAGTTTTATTTGTCGAACCCCAGGCCAAAATACCACATTGGTGTCAGAAATTGGGGATAAAACTCAGTAAAGTGATAGAAAATTCCATAGTGACATTTTCTAAAACAGTTTCGGTGACTCATTTAATTTTGAAAGTGGAATTTTCCAGAAACTATTGAACTGATTGTGCTATAAAACTGTGAATAGCGAGTATTTTTGTTAAAAATAGTGTTGGAAAAAGATCTTTCTAGAAGAGACATTAAAATAAAACTGACTGTGTTGCGAAAATAGTGTTTCAGTTACATAAAATGGGTCGCAAATTAGAACAATTGACAACAGCTGAGTTGAAAGAAGAATTAGGAAAACGAAATCTTCAGACTTCGGGGCTGAAAAAGGAACTATTGCTCCGACTTCAGAATGCTATCACTCAGGATGGTGGAGACCCCGATACCATGTTGTTCGATGTTGAAGAACAAGGGAGAGAATGCACAGTAAGTACAGCCGATGAAATGCCTGCTTTCATGAAGTTGCTTCTGTCGAAATTCGATGCTTTGGAAAGTTCCTCGAAAGAACAAAAGAACTTTCTCGAAGAACAAAATAATGAGCAGAAGAATTCGTTGGAAATTCTCCAGCAACAACTAAGCGAACAAAGGAACGTTCTCGAAAGTAAATTCGACGAGTTGTAGCCGCTTATTACTATTTCGAATAAAACTCATTACCTTTCCTCACCTTAGTCCGGACTGGACCTGAGCCTCATCCAACAAGCTTTTGTAATCAACTTAGTCCCTAGCTAGCTGTATGAAGTCTTGCACGGTCGAGGTCGATGTTGAAGAAGCTCATGACATTTTAGTATTTGAGACAGCTTAGAGGGTCTCCCATTTTTAAGGCATGCTATTTTTAGGCATGAAGCTGATGAGTTGGTGCATACTTATAACCAAGTCATCACATACAGCTTTGAAGAGTTCAACAGTTAGGTAATTGGTTCTGATGGCTTTATTGGTCTTAAGCCAAGACGTAGATATACATATTTCATACAGATGAGGTGGGTGGATTTGTTGGTCTACTTCGCCCAGATAGAATGGATCATTTTGCCTGACAGCAGAATTCGCTTGGTCATCACTGTTGTACACTCTGCAACATGGTTTTTTCCATTCTCATTTCTCATCATCATGTGAATTTCAACTTTGCAATTCCATTTTGGATTCTTATTCTGCACAAATAATCTTTTTTTTTTTAGCCGAACTAAACGAATGTTGTTCGCAATTTACTTGTTTCGTAATTTTCTTGCACAGTACTGTATAACTGTATGTTCAGAGTAGTGGTGGTACCCTTTTACAAGATGATAGTTTGCTTTCGCGCTTGGTTAGAATTCAAGTAATTATTAGTAAAGGATGTATGGTCGGTGGTCGCACAGTGGGTTTAGTCTACATTATATAGACTTGCACCGTCATCAAAGGACCCCTGCGGTCGCCATTATTCTGACTACGCACACAACGAACACAGGCCTTATAAGTATTAACTAGACAACGGGAAGTCTTTCAATTATGAGGGAGAACTTGATAAAATATCTTGTCACACATGTTCACTTCAGCTCATCCAATATGTGAAACAGAGAACTGGGTGGAAGACCCAGATAACACAAAACCTACAGAGAAATTCCTCGAACAATGGGACTTCATTCCGTTAGCTTTTTTTTCATCTTTGCTTGTCAGTCACTCATTCAGCAATGGAAATGGAATCCTGTGTCCTTTGCATGATATCGCCATGTTATTTGTGATATTTAAAAATTAATTAAATATGCCAGGAACAACAAGGACAATACATTCAGGAATCATACAGTTGCATGAGTTGCCATTTTCCATTTCCCAACCATGCCAGCCAGATGGCAGTTGTGTAAATGGTGGAAGTGTTTAATGAAAGTTATTTATTTTTAAATGTCAAAACTTACAATTACATAAATTTATATACTTTAGTTATTGTGACTGTCAAATTATTAACATATATTATGATGGTGCACATGGAGGAAGTATGAAGTTCATAACGCCTTCAAGTGTAATATTCTTACTTGAAAAGCATTATTGCTCAACGATAAGTTAAAATATTCGAGACACTTGCTGTTGGCGTTCATAGAGACAATGAATGTTTCTGCGGATATTAAAATGTCATTGTGACATGCCAAACAGGAAATTAAGAGAGGATTTGAGAAACAGAAAATTATATTTAATAATTTATTGTTCTGGGATGAAGCCAATGAAATAGGCCTCAAAGAAAAAAGAACTTTAATTTGTTTTTATTTATATTGTTTTTGTCAATCTGAATAACTCTGATAGACTAGGATAACAATATTTTAGTAATAGATAAGTAAATCTATAAACATAAATACAAATGAAGTGTCTATTTTTAAAATCAAAATAACAGCTTTTAACTTGTTGTATACGAAAGGATATAGGTACAGTACTTATCACAAAAACACCCTTTAAACATTTGACTGCCTGTCTGTCCTTCTGTCTGTTTGTTCCGGCTAATCTCGGAAACGGCTGCACCGATTTTGACGGGACTTTAACTGGCAGATAGCTGGTATCTGTTTACTAAGGAGTAAGGTGTTAGTATACTACTACTACAGCTAGTTATTAATATATAAACAAATATTTTATAACTTATATTTGGTTCGCTAAAACGGATAACAAATTAATCTTAATAGTTTTTCTTATAGAATTATCAAACAAATTTTTATTAAAACATACAGAGTTTGCCTCTTTGATGCAACGTGAAAACGGTTCGTTAGAACCGTAATTGGTTCATGAAATAAGACATTAATAGAGTATTTCTTGGGGGAATATGAAAGCCAATTTTTTTCAAAAGAAATTTATACTATGATGCAGAAAGTAAGAATATCGCGGATAAATATAATTGAAAAATATTTTCTTCGGAGTGAAAGAATATGAATACCAATCAATAAACACCTAGCGTTGTAACATGGGACTTCACACTCCCAATCAAGCTTACAGATAACATACCTTAAAAATCTTCTTCGCACTCTCTCAATTCTATCAACATCTGTATTAAAGTAAGGGTTCCAGATTACAGATTAATACTCCAGATAGACCATACCATTGAGAAGTAAAGAGATTTAAGTGTGAGAATATGAGAGAACTCACGAATATTCCCTCTTACAAACCCCATCATTGAATTAGCCCTAATAATAATAAAGTCTATATGAGTCTTAAATGTCAATTTTTGATCTAAAATAACTCGACGATCTATCTTTTCTCTGACTCTCTCTATAGCTATAGTTAATCAGAGTGTGTCTCCTTAAACAAGGGCATTCGGAAGATAGGGGGTGTCGATTAACATTGGTTTTGAATGTTTGGCAAGGGAAAATCTCGCCGGGTAAACTATTCCAAATTCGTGTCGTTCGGCTAAAAAAAGAATCCCTATATTTCACGGTACGTGCGAAATTGGGCTCAAGGGTGAACTGATGAGCATTCCTTGCGAGACGAGTATTACGGGCGAAACTTTTAAGGGGAGGAATGCAACTGGCTACTTCGAGTGAACATTTTTTGTAAAAGAAACGATAAAAGACAGCAGTGAGTTTTCGAAGCATTAAACTCCACACGATTTCTATTACCCCATTTGACAATGCTGTATAAATCGGAGTTTAATGAGTAAGATTTGAGTAAGATGTTATGATTAACCCTATCGAAAGCTTTGGCGAAATCCGTGAAGAAGGTTTTTCTCAAAATTTGATACTATGTTCTGAACCAAAATGGATAGATTCGTCGCCGTTGGCCTACCAGGCTAAATCCATGTTGAAAGATATTTAATTTATATGTTCTCTAACAACGAAGAACATTTTTTCGCAAACAAAATTTTTTTTAAATAACTTCGGGATAATAGAAATCTTGCAAATCGGTCTATAGTTTGTAATATTTTGTTTTAATCCTGCTTTGTAGATAGGACTTAAAAACGAAACCTTCAACTCATTCAAAAAATTGCCACTTTTAAGCGAAAGATTAAACAAAATACACAATGATTCGGCTAGGGAAGCTGCTGTGTGTGTAAGCTGAACTTCTCGGGCACTTAAACTATGAGGAGGCGTATCATCGGAATAAACTGATTTAAATACCTAGCGAACAAATTATAAATTTCCTAAAATATCGTTACTTAATGTTCCTAAGTAGTTCATGCATCTAGGAAACCCTGTAGAATTACGGTTAGAGTTTATAAATTTCCAGAATTGCCTACAGTCCTCCTTGATCTTATCTTCCATTGAAAAAATATAATTTAAATCTTTTATAAGCTTTGTTTTTTCGAATTTTAAGATTGGACAATTTTTTATGAAACCAAACTGGATTAGAATTACAGTAAACGCTTCCTTCAGATCAAGTTGGCTTCTCATATCTTCCCAAGACTTTGAGGCTGAAAAGGAGTTTATTGCATCAAAGCATTGTTATAACAATGTACATATTAAACTATTAAAATGATTTCTTTTTATATAACTTAAAAAAAAAATTAGATTAGCCTCTAAGGCACAATGACGTACAGAATTCTGAAGCATTGGCACCGGAGATTTTTCGACCGATTTATTAAATGGTTTGTCTGTTTCAAAAAACATGTTCAAGGATTGTAAAACTTTATCAGAGAAATCGCACCTCTGTTTCAATTAAGTTCAACCAACTGGCAAAAATTTGCGATAGCGACTTTTAAAATCAGATATCATCTGCAAGTCTCTTTTTACTTGCGATTATAGGAACTATAAGTACGGGGACCGTATTTCTCGGAGCAATTTAATTTAATAATTTTCGATGTTTAGCATGTGAGTGACATTTTTGTTATGAATCCGGTTCTAGACATCGGACAGCAAACAAATTTTTTATATGCACTCTCCAAAAATGTCCTAAAATCTCCTAAACATTTCATTCAAATCGATCGAGCCGAAAAAAGTAGTTTGCACACAAACATAATTTGGATTGTTTCTTGTATATAAAAAATGGGCATGAATGGGTCGCACGTACTTGCTCTTATGTGCCTTATTACATGGGAAGGCAAGATCTTTGATAAAAACAAATAATATTTACTTTGAAAGTAACACATTTTAAACTTATAAAATCTATCAAAACAACAATACTTAACGGGTTTTAGTAAAAATGAATTACGTCACCACACGTCTTAAATAACAAAGAATTTATGAAAAAAGTATTTCGAAAATTGTAGGACGGATTTTGTTAAAATCCAGTTTTTTATTTTTAATTTTTTTATTTTTTTTTATTTTTCGTATGCAGTTTCTTAGAGTTTATTAATATACATGTGATTATAAAATTTAAAATAAATGTTTTTAATAAGTTTTAAAAATATTGATTTTTCAAAATATAAAAAATTCTAAAATTAAAAATAAAAATTAATTAATTAGAAAAAAAATATTTCAAAATTTTGATACGCAAAATTAATTTCGCTATCTAGATCTTTTCAAATTTGCAGTTATCCTGTAGCCGTTACCGAGAAAGGCATAAATTAAAAAACCGTTATATGAAAGGTCCCGTTAAGAGCCTTTTCCCGTATATGTGGTTGTAATCAAATGATAGCCAATACCAACAGACAGACAGACAGACAGACGGACTTTGTAAGGCTTCTCTTTGATCGTAATGTCATGTTTGATTGTTACCCCATTTGTTTTATATTCACGAATCCTAAACTTGCCTTATAGTCCCTATAATCGCAAGTAAAAATCATAACACAAAATGCTTAGAACTAAAACAAAAGCTTTAAACTTAATATGTTTTCAAATTTAGAATTTCTTGAACAGTCTTTGAAAAATTAACATAAACCACAACTTATCAAGGAGATCATTGTTGGTAATTTCTTGCAAGAATTTATAAGGCAAGTTAAGGGTTCGTAAAAAAAGATTTTTCAGGGAAAGTTATATAAAGAGGTACCTTTATATATATATACCTGACGTTTTTTTAAACATCAGACTTTCTTAATTATTTGAACGATTTTGATCAAATTTTAAAAATAGGTAGTGTTTTATGATTCAAGTAATATTGCATAATTACTATTTTCAAAAACGATTTTTTTTTAAGTTCTAAATATCTTAAAAAACTTTTTTGTTTTTTGAATATTTTGGAAATGGATCGATAATTTTTTTTTTAATTTTTTACCCAGTATAAATAAACTAAAAATTTCTTGAAATTGGCATATTGAGTATGAGAAATTTTAAAATATGTTTTAGAAAAGTTTAAAAAAAATTTTTTTTTTGAAAAAATAGAAAACAGCAAAAGAAATCAGAAAACATTTTTTCCATAATTTGCCTAATATTGTATAGATTTTTTGTAAAACAGATAAACACAAGATTCATTTGTTCAATTGTCAGGTAGATGGTAGATGGTAAGTCGACAAATTTGGATCAATTACCCTTAAGTCAGTTGTGTTCATATGACGAGTTGGAGTTGTTTATAAATCGAGAACATTTTTTAATGCGCCGTTGTTAGAATGCATTGAGTGCTTTTCACTGCTCCGAATTTCTGTTGACGACTTGATGTAAAGCCATCCATCGTATTTGGGAAGGTCTCAAAATTAAAAGTGACTCTAAATCTCAAAAGGTTTTGAAAATTCATGAAAATTGCCTTACTTTTAGCAATATTT
Organism: Platycheirus rosarum; assembly: GCA_963971375.1. Classification (NCBI taxonomy): domain Eukaryota; kingdom Metazoa; phylum Arthropoda; class Insecta; order Diptera; family Syrphidae; genus Platycheirus; species Platycheirus rosarum. The sequence goes on along the minus strand of OZ020509.1, from coordinate 115,564,384 downwards.
TTTGAATAGCCGATATTTGTCCCCTCAAATATATTGTTAGTGTACACACAAACTGTAAAATATACGATTTTCATAATTTTTTTAAGTGTTGTGTGTGTGGTAGATGTGTGGAGTGTGAAGGCCTTAAGTTGCTGACAAAATCGAAAGTACTAGATTACATTTGGTGCAAATAAGTATTTTAGAAAGCGAGTACTAGTTTCTTAACGTTGCCTTAGTAAAAATATTTTTTTTTATATAAAAATTATCATAAAGGAGATGACCCATTTCTGGGCCCAGGGCGTACACCTATGAGACTAGTATCAAATGAAAGCTTGTATTCAGTTCTATCTATCTGCAAAATATTTTTAAATTTGGCCTTGGGGATTTCGAGATATTTGAGCTTGAAGTTGAACATAGGAAATGGGAAAAATCGGACTTTTTTGCAAATAATTACGTATTTTTCCGAAAATATCGCGCATAGGATAATGATTCGGGTATCAAATGAAAGATAGTTAGAATATCTTTAATCCTATGTAAGAAACAGTTTTCAAAATATCTTATATTTCGAAAAAATCTACCATAAACTTAAAAAAAAAACATTTTTGAATGACATTCGGCAGCCAATATCTCGAAAAAACCAGTGATGACCTATACTTTTTTTCAAACCACTGTAACTGTCAGTTAATAACCTTTAATTTGATGTATAATGTAGTAACAAAGCATCATAAAAAGCTTGATTCGTAATGGAGTGTACACATACAAATGTGGTATAAAGTGAAAAAAAAAAAAACTACTTTTGGTCACACAACATGTAAGGCATCGATCCAAAAAATTGTTGTGAATCTTGTATCATCCGAAGTGAATCAAAAAACTGATCTGATTTCTGATAGCGTCCAACGCTTCGATAAATAAAGATTTCGTTAGCCAATAGATACTAAGATAAGTTGTTTACGATTCAGCCTTTCACATCGGTTGGTTGGCTTCATAGTCAGCCAAAAAATTAAGGGCCGCTTTGTTCCCTATTGTTCAACTCGCTGGTAAATCCAAAGTTAGCCAACTTGGGAGTTGATCTCAACTCAAGTCGAAAACTGGTTCTGTTAACTTTTTGAATTAAGGGCCCGACCCATAGAATCCGTTGCGTGCGGTTGTGCGTTCCATTGCTTGAGCCTTTGGTGCTTAGACGGAATTTTTCTTGAGACAAAAAAATAAAGTTCAACATTTGAAACCTCCAACAAAATTTAATTCAGTGTTAATTCGAGAAAATAGTTTAATATTTATATCTTTCATTTCTTTGAGCAATTAGCTCGATTTATATATATATCAATTATTTACCCTAAAAAAATACCTTGTTTAATTTCCAAATAGTACTTTTTTTATAAATTAAAAGGATATTTTTGTAGAATATCCCATAGAATACTGAATTCGGTTGTTTAATGTCAAATATAATGCTCAGAAATTGAGCGGTTCTCTCAAACGGATTGCCGTAGCAAAACAGTTAAAAGTTCGTCTACCTTAATTATTATAATATTTATTAATATTATTTAATTTAATTTATTATATTAAAAAACATGATTGGGAATTGTTTTCTATTTTAAAAGTTCTTATTTTTAGTCTGTGAATAGCACTCCTAATTTTTCATTCCTCCTACTTTTCTACACCCTTTACCATTTTAGTTAAAAAAGAATTAAACAACAATTTAAAAAGGAATATTCTAGTCAAGGCCTAAGAAAAAATTAAAAAAAATTTAAAGTTTTCTCCTCAACTTCTACTATTTCGCGAAGTTTAGAAATCCAGAAGTTAATTAACTCTCGATTTGAAAACCGAAAGCTGAAACTGTCAACTTCGAGTGAAAAAAAAGCAAATTCACAAGTTGGAAATAAAAATCCTCAATTTATGTTCAACTTTGACTGAACAAAAAGGAAAGACTTCACAGAAAAAAAGACAGCCGGAGAGCAAAACTTTGCCTGTGAAATGGAAAGAAAGAGACCGAGTTCCGCACTAGGCGCGGAAGTTCTAATCAATTCGTCAGAAACATTTCGCAATAAATACCCTGCTGCAAAAACTACAAGGAAGCAGAGAGAAATACTATCATCGATCTTCAAGGCATTCTAGAGCGATAGAAAATGTTTTTTAAGAAGAAATGGAGACTCAAACATTTCAAGAGGAGGACCTCGTGCTGCAGCCACCAAGTATTGAGGAGATAAGGGAGGCGATTAATCGGCTCAAAAATAATGAGGCCTGTGGAGCCGACGGCATATCTGCCAAGCTGATTAAACATGGAGGGCATCAAGCAATTCACCATAGTACACATTTAGGACCACGAACAAATGCTGGAAGACTGGCGAACAGCAATCATAAATGACCCATACATAAGAAAGGAGATATCACGAAGTGCAGCAATTATAGAGGTATAACATTGTTGAGTACATCCTATGAGAAACCATAGTCGGCAACGGTCAACGTTTCATACCAGGCAGGTGATGATACCTTCTTTTTTATAAACTTTAAAGACGCCTACGATATCATCTGGCTTTGGAGAAAGCAATCCATGAATCTGGCACGTCAAAAAGAGGGACTATCATCACCAAGTCCAGCCAGATACTGGCTTACGCAGACGACATAGATATCATCGGTAGAAGCCAACAAGCTGTACAAGACTTATGTACCCAGATGAAGGGAAGACTAAGTACATGGTGGCTACGTCTTTGAAAAGTGTTGGTCCAATTATCAGGGTAGTGGAGCAGGAATTTGTAGTGCATTCCTTTTACTAATTTTAGTCAAAAGTAGCAGGCGATAATAATATGGTAGACGAAGGAAAGGAGGACGATTCCAAAGAAGATACAATCATGAATTTGTATGAAATTTACCTCGATGCTGATGTTTTGGAAAAAATAAAGCTAGTTAAATTCCGATGGGCGGGGATCCTAACTCGCATGAGCAAAGAAGAATCAGCTCGGAAAGTTTTTTGCAGTTTTCTTCATGCTTGAAGACAACGCCTTAATCGGGGTGTATGGACGAATTTTTTGAAGGAGGCCCAGACTGAATTCCGGTAGTTGATTCTATGATGATGATGATGAAATATTTTTCAACATAGTTTATGATCACATCTTTTGTCGTTTCAGGTAAAACTGATATTATTGCAAGAAAATGCAGTCCAGCCAAAAGCATGGATTATCTTATTCAGGAGCAGATGGAGTTTGTCCTGTGCGTCAAAAATTCAGTCACCTTCAGCTATTTGCCAAAACGAAGCTAGGTTGGATCCCCGGCGGCTTCATCTCACTCGGACCTCAAACAAATTGCGGACAAAAAAAGCTAAGGACATACAGCTTTTTGCAGAATTATGAACGAATTTAATACATTATAAAGCAAGGATATTTCTTCCGCAATTGAAAAACTGGATTCAGATTTAGATTTCTTGCCTTAAAATATAATAAAAGCAAAATAAAGTCTTCTGTAAATCTATCTTTCACTTCAAATAAGAAGAAAAAGCGAAAGGTAATTTTAGTTTACAGAAACGTAAGCCACTTCCTTACACAAGATGAATTTCGTCGAATTTTCCACAAAGAATGTATAAAGGTTCTTTCGTGAAGTTTGTTGAAAATCCACACAAGTTTCCCCACAACAAGAAACTTTAACTTTTCACTTAGTGAAGGCATAAATCTTTACTCCAAGCAACCAAAGTTGCCTATTGCTATTGATTTTAAGGATAACTATCTTTGGTAGAAAATACATAAACACCACACCCATAGATACATGGACTGAAACTCCTCTTAAATCACGACATTAACAAATAAACTGCATCGCAAAGTTTTTTTCTATTTTTATTTTGTGTCAGAATGGTTTACTTCGCCTTCCAACATTTTTTATTATCCACTCACGAATGTTGAAAGGATATATCCGAGAAAAGATTTCTTAATGCGTCTTTACGTCGAACATTATAAAAATAATCCGCAGCAAGGAACTTCGCTAAGCTGGCGAGAAGTACTTAATAAATCCGGTCATAGTGCATTTAGCTATACCACTCAAGAAATTACATCTCGGGAATATTCACTCGAATCGAATATCCTTAAGCTTTTAAGAAGCTCGGACGGGACTTCCATCGTGTGGTGGCCTTTTTGCCATATTTCCCTCGTTGGTTTTTTTTAGTAGAAAAAATCTTTTCCTTTACACTTTGCAACTTTCTTGCAAAAAAAAATACGGATATCCTTAACAGCTTGAAGGGGAGCAAAGAAGCAATTTAATGTGGGTTTTCTCTGCCAAAGGATTCAACCAAGGATAAGGACTTTACCTTTACGTGTCGTTTAGTGGCTTGTAGGTTTATTGTACCTGTTCTGAAGTTGTTCGTGTAAAACAAGGATGCAATTTTTTGTATTGTTCTAAATGCAACTGGCCTTAATATCCTGGCAGGTAGAGTGTCAATCTTTGGGGTTATAGTCAATTTAAAACGCTTTCAAGTGCAGTCTCATTGTAAAGTCCTATCAACGATTTCTTATTTGCGATTATATGTACTTCTATAATGCAGGTTTAGGAATCGTGAATATGCAATAAATTGAGATAACAATCAAACAAGACATTACGATCACGGAGAAGCCTAAAAAAGTTAGTGACAAAAAATGTCTGTGTGTCTGTCAGTATGCCCGTCTGTATGTAACAAGCTGCGAAGGCGATTACCTTCAAATTTTCTATGTGTAACTCTCTTGGCATTTCTCAGAGGGAAAATTGAAATTTTAATTTTAGGTCTAATAACGCTACATGTCATATAACCGTTATGGAAAAACTTATTTTTCTCGAAAACAGCTCCAACGCTATTGATGAAAGCTTTTTATAATTTTTTTTTATGTATTGGCTATGATTTTATGTATACCAAATTTATGGGGAAAGTTTATTAACGGTACCTTTCATATATGTTAACGCAAAAAATGTTAACGTCATCAAACAAATCCCAACATCGTCTTGCCTCATAATCAACATACGTGAGAGAATGTGCTGACACCGCGTTTGCTGCAGCCAGAACGGATGCCGGTTACCTGAGCTTCAACACACACTGTCATGTCGTGGGAATGGAGTTCCAATGCTTTTAAGTTAAATTTTAAGTTCTTTATAATTTGTAAATCAGTTTAAGTTCTAAATTCAAATAAAGAGGTTCATCCTCATAAAAAATATTTTTTTATTAAAAATAATAATGAAATAATTTAATTGGCGCCCAACGTGTGTGGCCATTGAATATTGAGTAAGTCGACGTCAAGTACCTCGCGTGTATCCAAGTGTTGTTTAAATCGAACGTGTAAGTCGACGTAAAGAACCTCACCACGTGTGAAAAAAATTCACAAAATAAAGGAAGAAATCCACGATATAAAGTACGTTTTAGTAGAAAAACAGTTCTCGATCTAACTGAAAAAAATCTCCAAGAAACAGAGATAATAAAAGAGCACAACCGCGCTCATCGTAACAATCGAGAAAATAGGAAACAATTATTGCAGGAATACTTTTCCAAAAATGCTAACTAAAATAAAAAATATTACAAGTAAATGTCTTGTATGTAAAGAACAAAATACGATAGACATCCTAGTAAGCCAATGTTGTCTCCGACTCCAATCCCCCTTTATCCAGGACATATCTTACACGTTAATATTTATTTAATTGACAAGAAGGTTATATTAACAGCGATAGATACATTTTCTAAGTATGAGCTAGATAGAATTATAAAAACTAGAGCAATTGAGGACATAAAACAACCCCTCAGAGAACTAGTTTTATCCTTTGGAGTTCCAAAACTTATAGTTATGGATAATGAAAAATCTCTTAGCTCAAGTCCCATTACATTTATGTTAGAAAAGCTATTTGGAATAAAAATATTTAAAGCCCCACCTTATGTAAGTTCAGTCAATGGACAAGTAGAAAGGTTTCATTCTACACTTTCTGAATTAATCCATTGCCTTAAAACTGAACAAACACATAGCACCATTTCTGAATTACTATATTATATATTACAACAGATCATTTCACTCAACCAAAAGTAAAACCAATCGATATATTTTTTGGAAGACATGCTCTCAATGACCCAGAACAGTTAGAGAAAGAAAGGTTTGAAAACTCTAAAAAAATTAAACATAAACAAGAACAAGAAACAATACAAACAAATCTTCACCCAAAACTTATTCAGCTGGGGATACTATTATGTCAAAATCAATAAAAGAACAGGAAATAAACTCTCAGCAAGATACAGAAAGGAATTAGTAGCTAAAAATGAAAATAGCACAGTCACAACTCAAACAGGAAAAATTATTCACAAAAGTCTTATTAAAAACTTATACCTTCTTAACAGGATATTGCTGCCATTGTGCATTGCGGATACACAAATATTGGATTACTCAAAATCTCAATTGGTTAAGATAAATGTTGGAACCTCAAAAATACAAACAGGATCTTTCAAAATAATCCACATAATCGACATTGAACATTACGAAAACCTGACAAAGAATATAGAAAATATGCTAATAGATACCACACAAAATCACCCCCCTTTATCCTTACATTTCCCATAAAATAGATAAAATAAAAACCTAACTGTCTGGCAGGATTGAAAGTTGAAAATAAGAAAAAGAAAAGATCACTTAATTTCATAGGGACCGCCTGGAAATGGATCGCAGGTAGTCAAGATCATCATGATTATGAAATTTTAACAGAAAAGATGAATAACGTACTTGAAAACAATAATAGACAAATGATATATAATGAAATTACTAATGTAACAAATGAAATATTTAAAATTGTAAAAAACGAAATTAAGAATAAAGACACAGAAACATTAAAATGAAAATATGAACTAGATTTAGTAAAAGAAGAATTAATAAATATAGCTTACGCTATTCACTGGGCAAAAGTTAATGTAGTAAACTCATTCATACTGTCAAATTCTGAAATAAAACTAACAGAAGAATTCTTTAAAAAACAAAATACACCTTTTATAAATATTGACGAGGCACTTGACTTTTGTAACATTAAAATTGCCTCTAATGGTAAAAAATTAATCTATATAATTGATATACCAACAACAGACCCAGATATTTGTACTATGCTTATAATAAAAGCAGTAAAGATAGGAATAAATTTAAACGAAATTCCTTTTAAAAAAAATTTTAAATGTATAAATAAGATATATGGTATAAAGCAAAATTGTTTAGTAATAAGTGAACATTCTATTTGTAATAGCAGAAATATTGTAGATATAAGTAACTCTACATGTATCCCCAACCTGTTGAAAAGCAAAATACCCACCTGCACAACTATCGATAACCGAAAGACACCATCCATTGAAGAAATCTCGGACGGAATATTATTTCTAAATCAATTCAACGACACAATAATAATTAACAATGAGGCTATCCGATTAGATGGAACGTACATTATAAAACACTCTAACACGACCATCATCGCGAATGGGAAGACTTTCAAAAACAGCGAAATAATTAAACATCAACCTTGCAACCCAGATCATCAGGGCAAGAGTTCAAAGAGGTACTTTCCCTAGGAATGATAAAGGAATTACAGATGAATGGCACGGAACAGATCGAGCTACTGGAAAGGAAAAACGCATTAAATATAGGGATTAATGATAATAACAACTTTCCTTTATTGTAAAACAAGAAAAAATACCAAAGAAGAAGTTTCACCTAAAAACGGAATAGGATCCATTACCATAGGAATTAAGGATCTGCCAAACCTAATAACGCCAGCAACGTCGCACGAGGGCGTTCGAAATTGAGCAGGGAGGAGTTAACGCAAGAAATGTTAACGTCATCAAACAAATCCCAACATCGTCTTGCCTCATAATCAACATACGTGATAGAATGTGCTGACACCGCGTCTGCTGCAGCCACAACGGATGCCGGTTACCTGAGCTTCAACACACACTGTCATGTCGTGGGAATGGAGTTCCAATGCTTTTAAGTTAAATTTTAAGTTCTTTATAATTTGTAAATCAGTTTAAGTTCTTAATTCAAATAAAGAGGTTCATCCTCATAAAAAATATTTTTTTATTAAAAATAATAATGAAATAATTTAATTTATATAAGTCCGTTTTAATTCTCGGCGTTCTTGGTAAGGGCTCATGGGAGTGCAATTAAATTTTATACTTAAAAGGATCTAAGTAGCCAAATTAATTCTGCATACCAATATTTTGAATAATTAAATGTTTGTATTTAAACTAAATTTTTGAAGTGATAACGTCTTATAAATCGATGACACGCTACACATACATAAATAACATGACTCATGTGCCCGTTCCGATTCATGCTGACAAGGTATACAACGTTACGCGTAACGTTTTTCGTTACTTTTTTCGATACGACGTTACGACCTTAGCACAATATAATTTTGTCCAGGGATGGTTCCTGTGAAAGTTTGACTGACCCACCCGTCGTTGCCCGGGTATAACATACATTTGCTTGACTTATGTAATGTCATATTAAATAGAAATGGACGTATGTCGAATATGTACTCCTAAGCCGCCCAAAGGATTTTAATGCAATTTACAGGTTAAATATAGTTTTGTCCAGAGATTGTTCATCTGAATTTTTTGGCCCCACTAGTCGAGTACCGCTAGTTAAATATAAAACTGGTGCCCATTGGTACTTGGTTGTTGGTACAAAAGTATTTTTGGTACTATATTTTTAGTATTTAGTACTAGAATTGAGTAGTATTGTATTTGTTGGTACTAGATTTGGTACTAAATTTAGTACTATATGTAGTACTTAGTACTAGATGTAGTACTTAGTACTAGATGTAGTACTAGATTTTTTTCAAGCGATAAGTGCAATTTTATATGATCTAAGTTAACGAGCTGTATGTTGGTGTTTATGTCATGTTTTTTTTAAGACGTTATTATGTAAAATTATCCTCCGTAAACCAACTGTACCCGTATATCGACAAAAGCAAGAACTTTCGAAAACATCGGTGCTGTTCGTGAGAGTGCGCAGGAGAATCCAAGGCCATTTAGCGTTGCTCACAAAAAAACGGCCTTTCGCAAACCTCAACTTGGCGAATTTTGGCTCATGACCTGGGCCTTTATAGCTATACAAAATTTGACTGAGAGCTAAGGATAAACGACCAATAGACAACGATGTTACTTCGCTGAATCCTAATTTTCATCGAAAAATCATTTTCAGCGATGAAGCCCATTTCTGGATGATTGGGTACGTCGTATTTAGGATAATACAAATCCACATGAGACCCATCAGCGTCCAATGCATCATAAATACATAATTTGACCGAGTTCTTCGACAAACGGACCTAAGCACCAACTAAGGAGGAGGAAGGTTACATATCGGCAAGACAACAGGTTAGTCGAAGTATCGGGAATATTGATGCCGTCCGTCACAAGAGAACCAAAATACAAATCCTACAACTATTTACTATGGGGTTATTGAACATGAGTATAATATATATTTAATCTTTCCAGAATTGGCCGATAAACTTCTCATGGTGTAAAATTGAATACCAAAGCTCAGTCTAGCAAAATCTTAGATTTCGTCCCACATATGAGACGAAGTTAAGCTAGGTGATAAACATTTGATTAAAAATCTTAAATAAACAAAATGACGGCAATCCAATAAAATATCACCCCAACTCGAGACAACATTATATCAAATAAGTGCTGTAAATAACATGTTTTCAAAGTCAGCCATTATCAAACCAAACTTATCGTTTAGTGTTTGAGCTCACGAACAATTCGAGTACACCTCCAAAATTATTATCCAAATGAAGAATGAATGTAAAATTTGCCGCCGATACGTTTTTCCGGTCCCGTTGTCCGGTGCCAGCCTAACATTAGGTAATACAAAAGAAAAAATAACTTTTGCATAGAAGAAACCGAAATTAATTTGTGCACTCTGATGTACGGCTAAGCTAAAATTGAATGAATTGAAGATCTTTATTCTAGAAATACCCGACAAATGGTAACAAACAGAGACAATTACATCAAATTTTGAAGTTGTATAATAATGTGGTATTTAAAACAGTTTAGTTATGCGAAAAACAAACAAGACTCGTGAATTCCAATATACTTTCTTTGATAAACCTATTGTCTCTTTAAAATAAGTTTTTTTTTTAAAGTATAACCTCTGCTACTGAATTATATTTAAGTAAGTTGGTGGTTTCACTTTTGACGACTAATTTACAACTAAATACTGAACTCTAAGCTCAAAGATAAGGTAGGCACACTGGTACTGATACTGGGTTTTCCCCTTTTTTGGCTTCGTTCGTTCATGTGAGATGTGAGTGTAAGAAGTCTGATCGTTTTCTGAATCCCGTTGTAACTGTTGTGTCAGTTCATTTGTCTTGTCACGTACGCCTTTATGAACTTATCGCCGTAAGTCATTTTTTTATGTCTTCAGTCTGTAGGCTATGAAAATTAAAATTTTCAATACCAATATATTGCAATATTTTGTGAAATTTAAGACAATGACAAAAATCTTGTTCACCATGCAGTAGGGCATGGACCTAGTTTTAGACAAAATCATAACCCTCATCCCAGTCCATTAATTCGATTTTTCCGTTAGCAAATATAATTTCCAAACAAATTAAGACACTTAGTATCATTAGTAACAACCCCGTACCTTGGGCGCTTTCAAAGAAATCTTAAATTAAACTTAACACATAATCCGGTAAAATTTGGAAACGATACTCTCCTTTTAAGAGTAGCAACCCGAAGAAAACCAAACCAACTACACCTTTCCCCCCAACTATCTTAGGAAAAACTCACACAAATCCGAGGCAAAAGTTTGTATATCAAATCATACGTCATCGGAGCCTTTCATTTGCCTGGTTGAACTTTGACCTTTTTCAACAAAATATTTGAGTTAATTTGATGAACGTTTCTTCAACAAGGACTTCCAAAGTAACTCTATTGCTTTGCTATCATTTCTCAGTTCTGGCCATGTAGAAACAACCAACTCCTTGCAAACTTGTTTAATCTGTCTGTCTAATTAAAAATCCCTGGCTTAGTACAGTTAAACCTTTTTTGTTCCTTTTTTATTCCAGGAAGACGAAAAACAAGAAGGCGACGATGGCTGTGTTTCCATTCAAATTGTATACTGAACACAGCAATAATAGGTTGGAAGAAGTCGAAGGATGATTTACAAGGGCCAGTGAACACAGATGATGATGATGATGATGAAAGGACGACCGAAAGAAATATTATAGAAGCAATTTATTCCGAAAATGCCCCAAGGTCGTCCTTGTGTCGTGTCGGTACGGCTCGTTTCCTCCTTGGCTCTAATTGCGTTATGATGTTTCACCTCTATCTTCGCAAGAAACTGGCATCTCTCGGACGATCCTTACATCCTAACTCACACTGGAATTAAATTAAAAAGCCAGTTAGAAAGAGGAGATGGATTTAAAGGAGAACTGGTAGTGCTCGGCATCTCAAATTACACTTGCGGCTGCAGAACCAAAAAGGTCAGTGACTATTATTGGAATCTTCTTTCAGCTTCAGAGTTCGAGTCACCCCCATTCTCAAGGATATCACCCATAAGGAGGTGTTTCTATGTGTTTTTATTTCGCAGGGTAACCTCGAACTCCTTCACCACCACCAACGCGCCCTCCTTTGGAGCGAAATGGAACTAAATTTATTATAATACTTGTTTCAAAGACTGCAACTACCTAATTATGGACAGCTGGTTTTGATGGTGTTTATGAGGGAACTATGATGTCCTGGCTGTTGAGCTGTAATTACTTGAAGAGAATTGCCACTTTGAGTATTCTCAAAGGAAGACATAGGTACTTGTAGTTTTGTAACGACAACGGACGTAGTAGTAAATGGCTATTGCCTGATACAATGAAATTCAAAGGAAGACTATCCAGAAACCCATTCGTGCGAGTATTAAGGATCTAATTAAATGATATGACCAGGCGTGTTTATTGTGTTAAGGATTGTTGGTAAGTTCTTGTTTCTTGGTTGCTTATCCAAAATTGGAACAATATGTTGGGATTTCGTAGTGGAAATTGGGTTATTTGAGAACATTTGTTGAAGAATTTATTGAAAACGTAACAATTGTTGACATGGTGATGTGATGTTACGATGCCCAAAGTGACAATTTTAACTGTGCAGACAATATGTGAAAAAAAATTCTTGACTTTTTGGGATAATCATGAATATCTTCTAGAAATTACATTAAGGTCTCTAATATTATTCGTTGTAGACGTTTTTATTGAAAAAAATTGAAGAAATGAAAAAAAAACAAAACAAACGTGTCTGCTAAAGTCTATACATATGGAAAATGTTGAAGACTTATTGCTTCCTTTTTAATGACATTGCCGAACGAAATGGTGAAAATAGTCAATGCATTTTGTTCTGGAATAAAATTATGTGTTTGCCGCCAGACGAACAGCAAAATACAAAAGCTGTTTTTTTTTTGCCAAAACTATCAACAGTGCAGTTGGATTTTACACACATAACAAATACAACAACCAGTTGCCGACAAAAACAAAAAGATGTTGAATCTGGTTGCGGATAGATTTTCGCATTCGAAGTTATTTCCCCTCTTCATATGTTTGACATAAAAATGTTTCATTCACTACTGATCATATCTGATATCTTTTTCTACATATAAGCCTTCGTTCGTAAAGTAGAGTTTGTGATTATAGGTCCCCATTCAACCAAGATTAAAGGAAGTAGGAAAAATCATAATGATATTCATTTAATTAAATACCATTTCATCGGCATGATAGTTTGATTCGTTCGGGTGACTCGTTTTCTGAGTTTAGTCAGTCAAGATAATTTTACATATAAAATTATAAAATTATTATATTATTATAAATCAATTGAGGCCATTAAGTTCATATGATGCATCGTAATCCAGTGCTGCGAACGAAGCTTATAGAATTTTAACCTATTTAAATAAAATGGTACATGTGTGTGTAAACGGCAATATAAATAGTTGAATCCTTCTAAAACAAATGATTTATATTTCTAAACTTCGTAAGGAATACCTGTCTTCCGATATTTAATTTTTTTTTAACGCTGCCTGCCGGGAATTATTTGAACCATACTTTAAATATTCCTTATGGCGTTAGATAGATTCCCCCATTCTTTAAGCAGTTCATTAATTTCTAATTTTCTATTGCTCCTTAAAATCCACAATGCGCACCACCAACTGAACGTTTATACTACTATGCCTATCACCTTCCCATAAGACTAGGCAATAAGCTGACAAAGTTTCATTGCAATCGGGTGATCAGTAGCGCTTCACATACAAACAAAGAGACAAACAAAAAACAACTAACAAACAAAAAATTTTAGTTTTTATTTATTAGATGTTCAATATTGATTGAAAAAACCTGAAAATCGAGTACTGGATCAAACAAGTGTGCGGATGAAATGTCATAATGCAGATGAACATGGTTGTCTCTATACAATAATTTGCAGTCTTCATGACTTGTATTTCTTATAATCTTGAAGATCTCTCTCTCTCTATCGAACAAGTATGATTTTTGTATTTTTTATCCTTTTTTTCAGATATTGACATGCAGATCAATGAAAAGATTTTTTTAAGAATGTAAAAGCTAATTATTTAAGACAGAGTAAAATAGTAAATAAAACCATAGTCGTATCTCTTTCACAACCACGAAAAAATACCCCACCAAGACAGAACAAAATGGAACTGAAAAAGTTAAGGGTCTTATAAGAATACAATTTTTTTTTGTAATACTAAATTACATACATGGGTCTATGAAATAACTCCAACGAAATAAGTCCAACTTTTAAAAACGAAATAAGTCCCACCAAAAATTGCTATTTTGAAAGTGGGAGTTATTTCGTTTTTAAAAGTGGGACTTATTTCGTCAATTGGTGGGACTTATTTCGTTACGCGTTTTTATTTTAAGTGGGACTTATTTCGTTTTGAGTGGGAATAAATTCGTTTTGTAAAGTGGGAGTTATTTCATACCCCTACATTTATATTTTGGTGGGATTTATTTCGTTTTAAGTGGGACTTATTTCATTTTCATAATTTTGCATTTTAAGTGAATGCTTAATAATTTTTGCCGTTATTTGTTGCTCTTAACGTTGTTTCTCATTGAATTTCATAATGTTCTTTTTGTTGCTTTTTAAAAAAAATTTATTGTATTGTAGAATATGCTTTCGAAAAGTTCCGTTATTTCTTGCTCTTTACGAAATGAATGGTATTGTTTCAAATTTGTTGTTAAGTGTGCTAGTTTACAAGACCTTATTATTATATTGATTAGTTAAGTTTGTGAATTTCAATAGTGAACATGAGTGTGACATACGAAATAATTGCAGGGAAGAGGAATAACAGCAAGCTTCTTTATATTTTTTTGAGAAACAATTATATATTAAAAAGTGCACTAAATTTGAAAAACATTTTTATGTATGTTATGTAAAGGATTGTCCATCACGAATAATGTTATTTGGCAGCGATACATTAAAGCAAAAAATTATAAAGCGCACAATCACGATAATCAAGAGGCTCTGTAAAAAGAACTAAAAATTTTAAATAATGTAAAAACAAAATGCGCACGTCTTAATGAAAAGCCAACTGAAAACAATTGCGCTGGAAGTATTCGCAATATTTTTGTGAATACTAGCATGGAGTAAGTACCACCCACATGATAATTATTATTTATTAAGTAAGTACTTAATAAAGTCTTTGCAGAAATCAAAACGAAAGCAAAAATATTGTCTTTGATAAAATACAGCGGAGTTTGCAGTATATTGCGAATAAAATTTTTAAAAATTCTCCCAAAACACCGGCAGAAGTGCAGGAAGTTTTCCAAGACGAAGCAGTTTATGATAAATTCGGTTATTCCAAATTAAATGGAAATAAACAATGGCAGTTTTTCAACATATGCTACCAAGAAAAAGACTTTGCATATTGCGTTTTTTGTTCCGAAAGAACTGTTGAACTGATGAAAGAATGCATTCCTGTTAATTCGAAAAGAAACATTTTAATTGATGGTACTTTTTCTGTACTTCCTCTAGGAAGCTTTAAACAACTATTAATCTTACATTGTGAATACTTTGTAATTAATTATATTCTATATTAATTTCATTCATAACTATATATAGATTTATATTATGTATACATATGTATATATTTATTATTTTTTCTATTTTAGGTATTCCGCTTTCTTTTCGTACTGATGACCAAAAAGTCTCTAAAAGCATATCAGCATTTATTAAGTTATATACAAAGAAGCATTATTGATCTGCTACAAGCAACTTTTATAACAGATTATGAAACAGGATTGATAAGCGCAATTGAAAAAAGTTTCCCTGATTCAAAAGTGTTTGGTTGCTGGTTCCATTATTGCCAGGCATTGCGTCGATTCATAACCATGAAGGACAAAAGGCTCGCTCAATATATTCGGCAAAATAAAGAAGCGTCTAGAATTTTTCACAAATTTCTATCTCTTCCATTATTACCTGGAATGCACATTTCGGATAGCTTCCAACTACTAACCGAAGATTTGGGAAAATTGAACGCTTTAGATAGATTCAAATCATTTATAAAATATTTTGAGAATCAATGGATGCAAAAGGTACAATATTCCCTTTTACATAATATTTACAAAAAGGTGTTATGATTTCATTATAACAGATCGGTCCACATAACTTTTCTATTTTCGATTCTGAAATCCGCACTACGTCTGCAATAGAAGCTTACAATAGCGTCATAGGAAAAAGAATTCCAAAGAAGGCTACTTTTTTCAAATTTGTAGCATTTTTACAGATGCAAGAATTTGAAAAAGTAAGAAAATTTTAACTATTGATGAATACCAATGGTAGTGTGGGAAAAAAGCGTATAAAAAAGTCCTGTGTTTTGAAAGCAGATATGATTTCGAAATTCAAGAATGATCTTTTACAAGGTACTATAACTCCTTCTAAATTCCTTGACCAACTGGTGTTATCAAAAAATAATTTAATTGTACAAATGGAGCCTGATGAAGATCTTTTTGAAGAATTATCATATTTGGAAGAGGACATTGAAGACGAGTCGTTAAACCATATTGAAACCAACCAGAATACAATTAATAATAATATGTGTGTGATTTGTTTCATAAAGCAGCCAAATATCTTATTTTTTCCTTGTAAGCACTTGAATGCTGTCTTACAATGCAAACTCACAAAATTGATCAAACCAGTAAACTAGTATGTCCATTCTGTCGTGCAGAAGTTCATGAAACCCTTCAAATATTTATCTGATAAATAAATGATTTTTTTATGGAGGGGTGCCATAGAGCCATGAAATATAAGGCCATTATGGCTTTATTTCTCATTTTTTTCTTATGCAAAAAGTTATATATTGGATATTTCGTAAAAGGGACAACCATAATTTTTTGTCCTTATCTCTCATGGCTCTCCTTTTTTTGTTATTAATTACTTTATACTTACTATAATAAAAAAAACTTTAAAGAAATGTGTACAAATAGGTACCGAACTTAACTACTGGAAAAACAATATTAAAAAAAATTGTTGACGTTATTACGTATGTAAGTGTTTTATTACATTTTTAGTAGGAAATTGGAATTCGTATTCCATGTTTTCTAATATTACCATTACAAAAAAAAACTAATCCCAATGCCACGTTAAAACTATAATACCGTCTACCATGCACTGGATCTTCAAGCCATTTATAAAGGTCGATTATTTTAATCTGATGGTCCTTCCGAAACGGTTTCCATCTTAATAATAAGAACAATTGATCTGTACTTAATCCATTTACGAATCCAAACGTTGTTACTAGTAGGCGTTCTCTATACGTTCCTTGACCGAAAAAAAAATTAATAATAAATTCTGGAACTCTATTAAAATTCGTAATATCCATTCCATTAAGAAGCCTTCTGCAAGCTTGCACACGATTTTTCTTTACTATTCCTCTGCTTTGATTATTCATATTATTCGACGTGTGTTTTTTTCGAAGAGCCAAATACTTCTTATTTGAAATCGCATTAAACAATGAAAAAGTGGGACTTATTTCGTTTATGAAAGTGGGACTTAATTCATTTAAGAAATATATTATTCAAGGGGGAGAAAATGAAATACATTTTGAGTGGGAGTTTTTTCATTTCAAGTAAATTTTTAAATCATTTCATTTTGGTGGGACTTATTTCGTTTTCAAAAGTGGGACTTATTTCGTGGGAGTTATTTCATTTTTTTAAGCAATTTTTGGTGGGAATTATTTCGTTTTTAAAAGTGGGACTTATTTCGTGGGAGTTATTTCATAGACCCTACATACATATGTACACTATTGTTGCAAAAAAATGACAGAAGTAAAACTTAAAGTTAAAAATTGAAGCATTCTTTATTAATTATTTTAAATTTCCAAATCAAAAATTCTGCTGACGTTCTTTTAGTAATCTTGAAATTCTTTAATAAAAATGAGTACGTTTTAAAAGTCTTTAAAATATTTACTATTTAACTGTTACAATTTTGCAGTTTTGTACATAGCTGTGTTATTAATATGGAAGGGACCTACAATTTACCGCCGAGTCCGAATGGCTACATTAGATGCACTTTTTCAAGGCAAATTTTATTTGTTGGAGGTTTTGTCAGTTTCTTGCAAGAGAGTAAAAGTCTTGTCAAAATCGGTGCAAAAATACGATTTTCAAAAAAAAAAAACTGACACTAGCGCCACCTAATGTATAATTAAAATAGCTCATTTTAATCCTATAGTATCAGCTTATCTACTAGTGAATGCTCCGTCGAAATCGGAGCTACGTTTTAATATTTTTTTTTATAATTAACGCGCGCACAAGGGACTATTTGTTTTCTCTTTTAATGTAGAACACACTGCGCGGGCATTATGATGATAAGGGGGGGGGGGGGGGGGAGATAGGAGGTTTTGATTAACATTGGGTTTGTATGTTTGCAAATTAAAATGGTAAGGGAAAATCTCGCCACTGCCTTATAATAAGGCATTTTATTTGCAATAAAATAATATTGATTGCTTTAATCGAGATTAAAACAATTCTTTGCATCAAGTTGCACGAAATTATACACAATAGGTATAAAAACTTTCATCCAAATCCGTTCAGTAGTTTTGGAGTTCATTGAAGACAAACATCGTGATACGTGATTTTTATATAAAGGGTGTTTTTATTAGACGTCCGGTTTTCAATCTCTCAATACTTTTTTCGGAGTAAACTGATAACATTCGCCGCGTTATTGCTGATAAACGGATACAAATGGTGGAGAAAGTCATCGAAAATTGGACTTAATTAGTGTTTTTTTGATGTTTTGGTATGGTATAAAACTTTAAGTTGGCAACACATTTTTAACTGGCGGTCTTTTTGACAGCTTTCACATGATTGACTTGAAGATCAGTTTGGTTTGGCATTTCAACATGAATAGACTGACAACATTCGCCGCATTATTGCTGACCAACGTCACCAATTTCTGCAAAAAGTGGTCGAAAATTGGGTCTCTCGGCTGGAATCTATTCGAGTACCTGGCATACAATTTTTAACAAAGTTTGATTTTCTCGAAAACGGCTCTAACGATTTTGATAAAACTTCCTAGGGTGCTATTTTTTCAACAATAAATCTTTCAGTTAGAATGCATTTTTCGAAATTTGTTCTATAACGGTACCTCTCATAGAACCGGTTTTTTCAAATGCGGTTTTATCGTATTTTATCCCGATTTCAATAAAATTTTGTACACAGGAAGTAATTTATAATTCAATTATTATTGCATTTAAAAATTTTCAAAAGCTTTTTCTTTCCGATTTTTTTAATTTTTTTTTTTTTTAAATTCGTTTTCGAAATATTTTGAAAACGGGTTGATTGAATTTTTTTTTAAATAATTTTTCCAGATGAAAACTACAGATTTTCATGCTAAAAAAAAATCAAAATATTTTTTCGAAAAAGTTAAAAAAACGACTTTAAAAAAACTGTGCAAACGATTTTCAATATTTTTTTTCTTCGAGTCATTTAATTTTCCAATTTAATTGCATACTTAGTTTTCCGAGAAAACTCTTAAACTAATTAAAAAAATTAAAGAATTTTTGAAAAAAATAAGTTTTTTATTTTAATATACATGTACGTACATACATATATGTAGCCACTAAGCATTTATCTAGAATAAGAACAAGTTCGTGTGATCAGTCGTGTTATTTGTACGTGCGATTCAGTCGTGCAATTTATTTAACTCAAACGAGTGCGATAGGTAAAACAGAGAAAAAACTGAGAGAAATTTCAAATGTTGTTTTTTTTTTTTTTTTTTTTTTTTTGTAAAGAGTATCCTGTAGTGTGGAGATACCTTTATTTATTTCACAACGAATAACAACAAGACTTTTTTTAATATTTCTACCAGGCAGACAAAAAATAAAAACAGAATTCATTTTCCACTTAATTTCTAAAATGTCTGCAAATAAAATTGAATGTGTTGGTTTAAGTATGTTAACAAATAACTGATTGCAATGAATCCATTCAAAGAAACACCATAACAAAACTTTTGAACTAATATTTTACAATAAGGATCACGAACACCGAACACTGCAGGAATATACAGCCATGTTTATTGTTTCTGGCTGGGGCTGGGTATTCATTACTTTTGTTTTATGTGGTTGAAAACGTATGTTTTGAAAGTTCTATTCATCTATAAAGTCCATATTCAGTGATGAATTTATGGCTTTATAATGATAGTTTTGAACATTTTAATTGGCTTAAGTTTGTATTTTTTTTTTTTCATTTCATAGGAAAATGGTGGAAGTATGTAATAAACTAGTATATTCAAAAAGGTATTCATGGCTTTTCCATGGTCACATTCTTCTGATTTTTGTTCTTAGGGAGTGTAAATTAATGTATTAATTTGCCGATTTTGTTATTGTTTTTTAAGTTTATTGTTCTTATAATCATAAAAAAAAAAAATCGTTTAAACCTGCAATTTAAAAAAAATAATATTCACTTAATAAATAAAATAATAATAAAAGAAGAATGTGACGTCATAAAATATCAAGATGGCAATTTGTATGCGTCTAGTGAACATACCTTGTATTTCTGGGTATCATGCTGCCAAGTAGACGTCAGAATGGGTGGAGTGTACCAGATGATCCAGGGATGGCACAATTAATCGAAAATTGTAATACATTTTCTAATTGAGATTTAAATGCCGTCAGCCAAATTAATAGAAACGGTTTCTTTAAAATTTTGTCTTATAATTATGCTAAGAAATTCGAAATATTGTTCTTGTTTGAAACGCATATTACCCATGAATCTTTTTCTAAATTTGAGAAATATTTTAGTGGTTTAAAATTTATGTGGGGTGTAGCCATCTTCTACCAAAGGTCAAGGTGCAAGCGGAGGTAGTCTGTATGACATAAAAACATCGATTTTAAATACTTATGTTTTAGTGATTGAGAAGATACAACAGTATTCAAATGTCTGAAAGAGGAGAACCTGTATATCGTCCTTTATTACATAAATTGCAACAAATGGACAGATAATTTTGAAAAGTTGTACAATACAATGCAATTTTTAGTTAACAAGAGTGTTTTATTGATCGGTGACTTAAACGCAAGAATTGGCAATGCACAAACAATAACTTCACAAACTGTAACAAATTCTGCTATTTCCCTCCCCTTCAGAAACACAAAAGACAGCATTTGCAACAAGAATGGTGTTGATTTTCTTCAGTTACTTCAAATGTACGATTGTATTAATTTGAACGGTTGCATGGACGGAGAAAATGAAGGACACTACACTTTTATCGGAGTTCAAGAAGAATTCGTCATCGACTATTGTGCTGTAAACAACAGCTGGATTGATCTAGTAAAAAAAAACTAGTAAAAAAAACTTAAAGCAATAAGCATATAAAGACTTGGTATATCGAAGCTAACACATACTACAAAAATCTGTGTCTACAAACGAAATTTGAGTTTTATAACCAACAAACCGTAGCACTGGGCCGAACTCGAAACTGCAAGGACTTTTGGAAAATCACGAGAGAAATCAATGGATCAAGTTACAAAATTGGTATAGGCGTATCTGCTGGATACCTTGCAACACACTTTAAGCTCCTGTTAACAAGCGATTCTTTTTCAAATTTTTCATACGCTGAGACACTTACTGTTGATGAGACACTTGACGTATGTAGATGTTACAATTGAGGAAATAAATAATGTTATCTCCAGTGCAAATAAAGTATGCTCCAGGCGAAGACGAAATACCGTACGAGTTTTTTGAAAATGCAACACCTTAATTCTGCAACAGGCTACAAACTTTATACAACAACATTGAAATTCCATCCTCATTTAAAAAGTCTGTGATTTTTCCAATACATAAAAAAGGCCCATTAGACATAGTACAAAATTACAGAGGAGTATCTTTTATGAATACCATTGCAAAAATTTTCTGCAGAGTTTTGGTAAATAGATTGGAAAAATGGGTCGAGCAGAAAAATCTTCAAACTGACCTGCAGACTGGATTTAGAAAGGATTATTCAACTGTAGATCAGATATTTGCTCTCATATCTATTATCAATGCGTTTCATGCCCGGAATAAAAAAGTTTACTCTTTTTTTGTTGACTTCAATTCAATTGTTAACAGAAATTCCTTTTTTTATAAACTGTCCCAACTTGGCATATCTTCAAAATTCATTAAGGTCATCAAAATGTACACACGCATACCAATGTAGCAGTTTGGGATGGTAAAACCTATTTGAAACAGACACATGTGTGAAACAAGGCTGTCTGCTCAGTGCGTTATTGTTCTCCCTGTTTATAAACGACGTAGTAGATGGTCTTCCAGGAGGAGTAAGAATTGCTAATACCACAATCAATGTATTGTTATATGCAGATGATCTCGTCATACTTTTAGAATCTCCGGAACAATTGATGACCAATCGTCTGTCATGCTATTGACAATCAATACAATCGAAAATTATGGTTTTTGCACGATCTCCAAGAATACACAATGAAAGACAATGGAACTACAATGGTCATCCTCTTCAAACAGTTAAAGCGGTAAAATATTTGGGAGTTATTCTGAATCCAACATTGAATTTCAGTAAACATCTTACAGAAAAGCAAAAAGCTCTCAAAGACTACTTAATCTTTCGTGGAAAAATGTATTTTCCAATAAGAGAGTCGCTGTATCGGCAAAATATAAAATTTTTAACGCATTTGATAAATCAACTCGCTTCTATGCCTCTCAGGTTTGGGGTTCTTATGAGTATGAAGAAATTGAAAAGTTCCAAAAGAACTTCATTAAACAACTGTTCAATCTTCCACTGAATACACCCAGCTATGCTATATACCTAGAAACAGGACTACCAAAACTATTAACAGAAACATTTAAATCACAGGCTGACGTCATAATTAAGATATGTAGCCATTATGATGACGCAAGAATCGCAAAAAACTTTTTTTATATGAGTTAAGAAACGCAGATTGGTGGTATACAACTTGGCAAAACTTTAGTAGCGCTTGTGCAGTAACCTTAACAATCTTAGCAATTTGAAACATCAACTCTACCACATTATTCATGGCTCGCTAAGCTATGATGAAATATCTATGATATTCAAAACAAGATGTGAAGTCCTTTCGTTATATGGTAACCCTTATAATGACAAGTTTAACCAATTCTGCACGCTATGCAACCTACACTCGAAAGAAGACTGCTTTCATATCATAAGTATATGTTCAATATTCAGACAGCAAAGGATAACTTTCTTTGGAAAACGGACATTAACAATGCTCGAAACCTCACAAGTATTAAACGAATGCGAATGGAAAGTTCTGAGAAAAAATACGTATAGAATGCTGTTAATTTCAGAATACGCTTGAAACGTTACATATCTATTCTAACTTTGTAATTGAAAACAATTAACTTTCTTTTGTTTTTTTTTTTGTTTTTTAAACAAATTTACTAACCAGGCTGACGGCTTTTAAATTCATATATTTTAACCATGTGTTTTTTATTAATCGAAAATAAATGAATTATTAATTCTAATTCTAATTCAATACCCTGGAAAAAAAATGGTTCTGACGGGGAGACGAACCGCGACCCTTCGCTTAGTAGTCCAAAATATTAACCACTAAGCCACGGAGCACAACGACGCCACGTTTGCTGAGTATAAAATAGTATCCGAAATTATATTTCTATTTTTTAATTCTGCTTTGTTCTTTCCTTAAAGACCATCACTTTAATTGCACCTTAATGCCTTCAGATATGAAAACAAAATTATCTTCTCCACACACACATGCGAAGTTGTATTATACTGATTCATTGAATTTTCTTATTCAGTGCTTATCAGTTAAGTGCAATGCCATTTAATCACCAGAAGCTCTGGAATCCTTGAATAGCCTAAGATAACTTCAAGGATATGCGTATATTAAACCCACTCCGAATCACATCCCATTCCACACTCCTGGAGAATCATCCATATGGATATTGTGATTTCCCTTATATCATCGCAGAGGACTCCCCAAATCGCGTTAAAAGGCCATTCTTCATATTGTTTACTCAAGGATAAAGGATATGGGATACTGTTGAACGACACGATATAAATGCTAAAAACAAACACACATTCGTTAGGTGCGTGGGTGGTGGATGTGTATGTATGTCTAAACGAACTCGTCCTTTGTGATGCTTTATGCTCCATTTTCTGATTTGCAATTCAAGTGTGTAATGTGAATAAAGCTATGCACCGGGATGTCAGCTCCACTCACTTGTCGATTTCCTATTCCAAGCGCCATCATCGTAACGGTGAGAATGTTTTCCATGCCAGATGAGATACATAGATACAAATACTTTTGGAATGTCAGAACTCAGAATATTCCATACATATATTTATATATTTGTACAGCTGTAGTGTAACTAGGGAATCAGAAGCGAAATCAATGTATGCAAGCAGAAGATTGCACACGAAAGATTGTTTCAGGAAGGTGTTAGTCGAAGAAGATATGGTGTAGCGGGGGGCGACTTCTTCAATGGCACAAGGACTACAGCTCAAGTGTGGACCTCGAAGAGGAATCGAGTGGTTCTCACCATCTGGCGAATGCGTTGAGTACAATTATTGTTATCCTTGGATTGATACAGGACGAAGAGGGATGAGGTGTTGCAATAAATGGGTGAAATTTATTTCCTTGTAGGAAGAATCGATTCGAGGGGGAGATATTGAAGGAGGCTATTAGGAAATTGAATTGAGTTTGGAAATAGAGTGTGGACAATGAATACCTTTAGCTGAAGACTAAAGAAAATATTCGCTATGTAGTTTAAGTGCTAGAAACCAAAACACTTTGGTAGAAGGGAAAGATACTGAAATTTAATTTCCTGGTCTACCGAAAACTTTTGAATGCTTTTTTCTATCAAGGGTTCCTATAAAAAACATTTGAAAGCCTTATTCGACGACTTCAAAAATTGTCGAAAATTTAATAAAAAGATTGAATTTTTATTTTGTTGGTTTTACGGTCGAAAAAAACATAAGCATAAATGTAGGAATCCATACAAGCTCTAAAACTTCTCTGCCTCTGTTTGGTATGATTGCATTGAACTAAAAACAGACTTCGTCCTCAGACACTACCTTGTGGTACCCGGCTTACATATTCTTAGTTCCCGATTTTTCTGATTCAATTCGTCGTTTGACCCCAGATTCGTCGATGACTCTTTAATTCATAAAAGTGCTTTATTGGATTTTCAAGAAAAAAGAAATGGATACAAAACTATGGGTCGTACAAAAGAAGCTGTAGTATCCAGCTAACGGGTCCACCAAAAAAATTTGTTTTTGTTTTTTGAAAATACTTCATCAACATCGAGTGTAGCTTGGGCTGTGTGGCGTAGCGCCGTCCTGTTGAAACCAAATGTTGCCAATATCCTCCTCTTCAATTTTTGTGAACAAAAATTCGTTCAACATGGCCCGATAACGATCGCCATTGACTGTAACGGCCACTCCTTGCTCATTTTCGAAAAATGGCCCAATTATGCCTCTGGACCAAAATCCGCACCAAACAGTGACTCGTTTTGGGTATATCAGCTTTTCAATGTATGCGTGCGGGTTTTCTGTGCCCAAATGCGACAAGTTTGCTTGTTTACATACCCGCCAAGATCAAAATGAGCTTCATCTGAAAAGCTGATTTTTTTGGCAAAATCGGCATCTTCTCTAAGTCAATCGCAGGCAGTAATATCGCAATATTTTCCAGCATATAAACAACCATATTCGTTCAGCGGAAGGATAAAACTAATTATCTGTCAAATCAGACATGAGCTAAGTGTTACCATTCACGAAATAAGCACTAGTTAAAAAAAAAACGTTAGATGGCGGACCCTTTACTATAACACACAAACACTATGTCTCTTGCCACCTCATTTCTACCAATGTTTGGTTAAAAATGTATCCTTCGCACGCTAATGTATAATGTATGTAGATACATAATTTAAAATTAACTAAAACTAATTGAAATATACTCAATCATTCCAATCATGCATTACAAAATACAAACGACAGTTATGACATATTTTCTAACCAACTATCCCCTTTGTCAATCTTGTATATAATTTTGTCATTTGTTTATTGAAAATGATCTAAAGTTATAATACTAATTATGTTACAAGTCGCGTGACAAAATATTGCATGTCCCAATGCACTTAGAAACACTACCCAATCCTGGGTTTAATTGAAAGTAGCTATTAAAATCACAACACCTAATAGCCATGCCAGATTGATTAGGAACATTCTCCTCTCTTGATGACGTCACTTCTGAAAATCAACCTAAGGTTAAAGTACCTAAAACACTGCTTAAATTATCGATTCAAAAGTAAATCAATTGGAATGGAGTTAAAGGAAATACCTTACAGGATATCCTCTCAATAACCTTTCACTGCCCACGCGTTTATTTTTCGCCCGATGGCATAACATCATTGAATCGGGTGCAAAATCGCTTGACTTCCACAACAGACACTTTCTGGTCGATTGGTCCTCGGGCAATAGCACCTTCTATTTGTCGCAGACAAGGACTTCTCTGGTGCCTGGTGCTAAGTTTCTTGTGACGATGAATCACCCGCACCGCCCACATCGATAAAACGATTTGTATTCGTTTAGGTATTCTTTTTTCTTGTTTCAATAAATTAAATTATCGAAGAGGATTGACATTAGAGATTCAAAATTCAGGAAAAACCAAAAACATCAGTTAAAATGTTGGAAGCAAAATGAAATATATTGAACTTGTAAGATGAAATTTACACTTACATAAAACACCTTTTTTCTTTTAATTTAAATTGCAGTCATAAGTATAAAAGGGCTGGTAAAATTTAAAATTATCCAAAATTCCATTCAGTCAAACAAAGCCAGATAGTTAACATATAAGTAACTTAAATTTAATGTAACTCTTTTTTTACTTGCCATTATAGGGACTATAAGGCAAGTTTAGGATTCGTGAATATAAAAAAAAAATAAGATAACAATGAAACATGACATTACGATCATAGAGAAGTCTAAAAAAGTGATTGACAGAAATGTCTGTCTGTCTGTCTGTCTGTCAGTATGTATAACGAGCTGCGGCCTCAACGGCTTAACGATTATCTTCAAATTTGGTGTGTGTGATTTCTTTGGCATTCCCCAGAGGGGAAATTAAAATTTTATTTTTAGGCCCAAAAATAACGGTACCTGGCATATGACCGTTTCGGAAAAGCTTATTTTTCTCGAAAACGGCTCCAACGATTCTTTGAGAATTTTTTTTGTTGGTATCATCTGATTAGAAACAAATTTACGGGAAAAATCTATTAACGGTACCTTTCATATGACGGTTTTTTTAATTTTGGGCTCTCTCGGTAACGGCCCTTTTGGATTTCTGTCAAATTTTATATTTGAGAAGATCTAAGTAGCCAAATAAATTCTGCTTTTCAAAATTTCTAATAATTTTTTTTCTATTTGAAATTAATTTTTGATTTTTTTTCAAAAATCAATTTATTTGATTAATTTATTTATAATTAACGCGCGCACAAGGGACTATTTGTTTCCCTTTTAATGTAACACTGCGCGGGCATTAGGAAGATAGGGAGGGGAGAGATAGGAGGTGTCGATTAACATTGGTTTTGAATGTTTGCAGATCAAGTATATGCATGCAATGTTGCACTAACCTAATGTTGTATGTAGATTAGGTTTTGTTACATATTTTTTTCTATAATTTCTCGCAACTTTTGCATTTTATTTGTCGTTTCTTTGTTTTGTCGAGTTTGTATGGTAAAAGATTAAGAACTACGTTCGTGACCAAACAAGAAAGAAAAAACTGTCCCCCATTGACGTCCGTCCCGCGCGACATAGTTAAATTGCAAACCAAAATGGCCAACACCAACAGCGGCAGTCCCTACGACAAGATTATTGAAATGATCCAGGGATTGGACCTCCAAGACGACAGTATCTTAATGAATCAGAAAATCAAATCAATAGATCACATTCTATTTTTGCAGCATTGTACACGATGAGAATATGCTCAATGAGTCAATGGAATACATCAATGAAAAGGCTGTGTATGATCCAGATACTTCGCTGAAATTTGCTCTGCTATTCTCTGCTATTTCGATTCACTAGCCATGAATGACACAAAAGTACGCAGCAAGATGTTAAAAATCCTTTGAAGTAAACTTCTGTAATATGGACAGGTACCGAATTGAAGACAAAGACAGACTCTACAACTCTATCACAATGCTAGGGGAACACTACCATCGTGTTCGTCTAGCAGACAACAACCCAATTACAATCCTTGGCCAATCTCTATTGGGACTCTTGATTAAAGAAATCGAAGGCAATGATATAATTGATGTCAAACTAGCCAGGCTGGTCTTATCTAAAGTTACTCTCAATGGAGACATAATGCGGGTCCAATACAAAGATGATCTCACCTAACTTTTATTCCATGTGCGTCGCAATTTAATAGAACAAAATGCCCTTCAGCCTTCTACAAAGGCTCTCCTCCTGATGACCCTCTATCTGTATTACCGTAACTTTGCCAACCTGGGTCATATGCTCGAAGAGATGTACACAAAGTATTTAGTCGAAGAGAGTAAATGTGACCCAAATAACTTTGTCAACGGCAATGCCGCTGACGATGGAGAGTACGATGATAAGCAGCAACTTTGTATGAGCTCAAACCATATTTGGAAATTTTCAGTTGTCAATTATTGATCAACTTGATGATCACGGTACTGTCAGAACTTTGTCAAATTGAAAAATGTGATTTCAATACGATTATTGCAATTGTCAAAATGAACACTAACAGTTTTCGGTTGTCAAAATGCAATATAACAATTGACAATTGAGATCATCAATTTTGAAAAAGAGCCGATGAATATCAGATTCGTAAACATCATCAAATTGACAACCGCGAAAAGCTATTAACATTTAACATCGTCGTTTTTCGTACAGCAATATCGTTACGAATATGACCGTAACGATATTGCTGTACCAAGACGTAATTACTGTTTCTCAACAATTCTACGAATCACTTTCATACTCAAACGTGTACTTGTTAAGGAACTTTTGTCTGAAATCAGGCAAACGAGAAACTTTTTCCTAGAATTTGTCGAAACTGCTTAACAACACTCATATGAGGGTTTTGAAAAAAAAAACGAATCATTAATTCTGTGGTGTTCGTTAGTGATTCCGGAATCCAACCCTAACTATGCCAACTATAACTGCAACATTTCACATTATCCTTAATAAAGGGGGACAAATACAAGCAATATAGAGAACCCCACATATCGGCTTGAAGTGCTTCCACGAAACGACCGGCTTAGAATTTTAAAATTCTTCTAGTCCCAAGTAGAAGGACGTGCTGGCGTACGAAGGAAGGTATTGGTACATCCAAATGACGTGACACAAAAGCCAAGAGGAAGAACCCCAGTTAAGTTTGGTCCATGTTATTGTATGAGGACGATGAACAAAAAATATAAAAAACTAACAAGGATGACAATGAAAAGCTAATGCAAAGTCCTTAAGCCCTTAGGTCAATCCATACACATACAAGTGGAAAGGGATGTGTGTATCCTGATTATGGCAATGTGAAACACTATACGAGGACGATATAGCTTGATGATGATGATGATGATGACGGTGATAGGGTTAAAGTGGAGGGTGTATGTGAGCGAGGAACAGCAGCAGCACCAGTACAGCATGATAGCAGGAGTTTGTTGATGCATATAATGCAAATCACCTTTGGTGTAAATTCTGTGTGTAAGGCAAAGTGTCCTTTAGGGTTTCAGTGATGTTATAAACGGACAAGTACTATCACTGAGTAATGAAGTGGTTCATTGTTGTTGGGCTGCGAAAACCCTGGGCTAAGCATGTGCGGAAAATTTAATACCCCAACATTCAATGGGTATAGTTATATGAAAAGGATCCAGAAGGACTTTTTTAACGGTTGGGTAATAAGCTGTCAATGTTTGTTTCGAATATAATGGGTACATAACTCGAAAATAATCTTTATTATTAAAATATTGTATTTGTATGTATTTTATTAATTCATTTTGGCAGAGATATATAATATTTATGAAGTAAAAAGAAACAATTCCAACATTCTATGAAATTTTTTTACAATTAACTTATAAACATGTAAATTTAAAAAAAAATTAGATTAACATGAAAATATTAAAAATAGTAAAAACTTAAAATTAAAATATACTAACAAAAAAATGATAAAAATTAAATGAATTAATGAAATGTTCATCATCAAAACCAATAACATTTTGTAAAATATAAAAAAACAATTTTTACCTAATCTTAACTCGATAGCTAGTTGCGAATGTCCTAGCCTACAGTGAAGAATGCAATGCAGTTTCGATGAAAATTAACCTAACAGAATACTGTAATATTTTTGCCTGAGGTCCGTTGAATAAAACTCAATCTTTAATAATTTGACTTCGCCACTTATTCACAATTAAAATTACTCTCTAGTCTTCAAAACTTACTTACATTATCTCAATTTAACTTCTTTTTATTTTCGCTTTCGATGTTTACAATTTAACGCATAAAAATCAACTGTGTCCCCAAAGCAGATCCACATATCCGCCTATTTCTACAAATGGACAAATTTTTTTAAAATTCCCTTTTGAAAATTTTCCATTGGAAAGGGAATTCAGTTACATTTTTATTCCCCGAACATTCTAGTACTTTCAGGGCGGGTTTTGTTCACTATTTTTCAACTTGCAGAAAAATCTAAAATTAGCCAACTTGTGAGTTGATCTCAACTCGAGAGTTGAACGACAAATTGAAAATTTGTTTTATTCACTATTTGAACTCCTCATTTAGAAGTTGAAATTCACAAGTTGGAAAACTTGCAGTTTCGAAAAATTCTTAACGGACAACTTTCTTTTTTTTTAAGCATTTCAGTCTAGTTCACAGATTTTTATTTTTATGTATTTTTTTCATGATATGACGATGTAATTGATACCTCTTTACAATTCATCTTGAAAAACAAAACTGGATACAGTAAATGGGAAACAAATAAACATTTCAGTAATGTTTATGAAAGCTTCCATAATAAAAAAAAAAAAAAAAAAAACATTTCAGAAACATTTCTGAAATATATCTGAAAAGTTTCTGAAATGTTTTCTTAAACAAATGTTTTTGTTGTTGCTTTAGTGTAGAAACACCTTAAAATAAATGTTTTTAATGATTTTTTTATTGGGAAATATAAGGCAAGCCATTAATTGAAGATTATACTAGAGCCTAGACCATAGAGCAGCCATCATTGCTAATAATCGATCATCGAATTGAACATTTTAAGAAGTTTTCATTAGAAACACTTTCAAAAAAATTCAAATCGCAAAAGTAAGTTTAATAAAAACTCAAAAATCAAAACAACAACAAAAGTTGTTCCTTTAGTGTAGAAACACCTTTAAATAAATGTTTTTAATTATTTTTTTATTGGGAAATAAAAGACAAGCCATTATTTGAAGATTCTACTAGAGCCTAGACCCTAAGGCAGCCATCATTGCTAATAATCAATCATCGAATTGGAAATTTTAAGAAGTTTTCATTACAAACACTTTCAAAAAATTCAAATCGCAAAAGTAAGTTTAATGAAAACTCAAAAATCAAAATCAAGTTTTTTTACATTCATGTAATACTTATACCAATTTCAAATATTCCATTATTTTAAGGTATAAAAGTGTCTCATTTACAGTAAAATTAAAATGATCCTTTTCCTTTATAAGAAAACTAAAAAACTATGAACTTAGTCCAACTTTTATTCTGGTCTTCATAATCATTCAAGCTAACAGATATTTGGAGTATTCTTCTATTTGTATGACAATTAGCTTAGATGATGCCTAATTTCGCCTCTTGTTAGGCAACAACCCACAACAAAAAAATGTCCTTGGTCGAAATAATTCCAAAAGAAATGAAGATCAACATTTCTTACAAGAATACATGAGTCGGCCGGTCTCTTTACAGCCTTGAAGTTAATTAAATTTATGACAACAACACAAGGATATTTTTAATGCCTACCATAAGTACCTTAGACGACCCCAACCACATTGCTCCCAACAAGGCTGCACCTAGTCCGACTAAGCTCTGCCTACAAAGGACAACACCAATTTATTTAAACGAATTTTCCTAGCACGTTGCTTTCCCTAAATTGGCTTTGTTCCTAAAAAAAAAAAAAACCCATCCCGCAATCCTGGGGGTATTTATATTAAAAAAGAATAATATCTTTAACCAGAGGAAAAATTGAAAAGGAACAGAACAGCTCAGATTTAAAATTTAATGAGCTTACAGAATCATAAAACAAAAGGCTCTTCCTGTAAAAAAAAAAAATATTTAAGAAAAAAATGCAAATTTAAACGAACCCTTAATACATATACATAGATATCCCAATTCAAATAAAACGATATGCCTGGCCAGGGGCTGTTTCTTTAAGACGATAAAATTGAAATATGCTCTGGTTTAATGTCTGACGGATGCTTTATCCCCTATAGGCGTTTTTCTTTTTTCGTTCAGAGCAGAGTCTGAGTTGTCAAAAAAGAAGTTGTGTTTCTTTTTTTGCTCAGAGCGTTCAGATCTTTAAAAAATTATTTTTTTTTCGTTCAGAGAATGATCAGAGCGTGCTCTGAAAAGGCTATATGCGCTCAGAATAAATTGACTGGGCATTCTGAGAAAATACTGAACGAAATTAACGTCACTTTAGAGTTGTAGGCTATTTCACTCTATCCTATACACATTGCCTACACAACTCTTCGAAAAATAGATGCCAAAACGAAAGAGACAATAGTATTATGTGCATAATATTGCCGCCTGTAAACAAGCCATATGAGAAGTGTCGATTTGTGACAGCCAAGTGCTAGAACGTATTTCAAAATTATATCTGAGCGCTCAGATCACGCTCTGTTCAGAGAATTATCAGAGTATGCTCAGAATGCTCAGACTCTATTCAGGTACCTTTTCTGAGTGAATAAAGAAAAACGCCTATTGAGACATATCGAGAATAGATTCAATACTTCAGAAAGCATGTGAGCTAAGAGCTGGTAGCTTCTCCATTTTAAAAGCTTTTAACACTTCACCAAAATTTATTTACAATAGCTGTGTTGTGTAGGCAAAACTAACCGTAGCGCAGTAGGAATTTTAGACACATTACAAATATAGGGTTTTCCAATAAAGACTTTTCAACTTTGACAGTCGATAGCGGCCATCTTGTTGAAGCGATATCTGTCAAATTGGCTGTCATTTATTCATTCTGATTTGACAAATCACCATGGACGGATAAAGCGTTCAACAACACGTGCAAATAATAAAATTGTTTTATCAAGGTGCAGTGCCGGATTAGGCCAGGGCGGGGCCTGTAGCAAATTCTATCAAACGACCGCATATTGCCTTAAGTTATCAAGTTTGTGGTAATAAATAAATCAAAACTGTTACAAAACCAACTTTCCTGGATTTGGTTTGAAAAAAATAAACGTTACTGTTCATATCGACTTTTCTAGGTATGTAAATCTTTTTCAATATTAATTAAATTGCTGTCATTATGACGTTTTTGTGTCATCATGTTTTTTAACTCATTTTAATGTTGAGAAAGATCGGTCATCACTGCAATTGGTGATCATCTCTGATCATAATTCATGAGAGACAAACACACAAAAGAGGTCGTAAAGAATTATTCAACAAAGGTTTATAAACTTACAGTTCCAGAGCCTCGTGATTCTTTCTGTCAATAGTACTAGCCACATGGGAACTGATCAATGCGAATGCATCAAATTGTACTAATTCGATGCCTAGGTTGTCCTTGTCTTCCAAATCATTTATGTAAGCACTTACGATGATTGCAGATTTTTCAAAATATCTACTGTTGGAAGATCTCTAGAAGTCTCTTACAGAATATCCCCACAGCCAGTCAGATCTTTGGTTTTGCCTAAATATCTGAAAATGTGGATCGCATTGCTTAAACGTAATGCAATTTAATGATTCATAACCGGCGTATCCAGCATTGAGATCTTGTTGAGCCTATTACAGTGAAGCACTAGTGGCTTGCAAAATGGCAAGGGAAAATCCCGCCGGCTAAACTATTCCAAATTCGTGTTGTTCGGCTAAAAAAAGAATGCCTATATTTCACGGTACGTCCGAAATTGAAATCAAAGGTGAACAGAATGCTCGATTTTGTATTCTATCAAGCAGGTGAAGCGATGTTTGTGAAACACCTGCCCAGAGGTGGGAGTTATACTCGAGTTTAGGGCGTATAAACGCTTTATAAATTGTAGCCAGATCAGATGGGGAAAAATACTTCTTACACCGATACAGAAAACCTAAGCACCTAGCAGCATTCTTAGCGATTTCAAATATATGGTCGTTCCAACAGAGGACAAACATACCGAGTACTGAGAGCTTTTCGGTTTCTTCGATGTAAGTGCCATTTATGGACAATGGCATTGGGGGTATGTTTAGCTTTAACGACAGAAGACAGCATTGAGTTTTCGAAGCATTAAACTCCACACGATTCCTACTACCCCATTTAACAATGCTGTATAAATCGGAGTTTAATGAGCTTGACCTACGGTACCGTTGCAATTTTACCTCCGAAGGCGAAGGACGTGAATTAACGAACGAATATGAAAAGCTGAGGGTAGAGTCGTCAGCAAAACAAACATTTATAAAAAATGAGGAAAAGATTCGGAGACAGAACGGAGCCCTGGGGCACACCAGCAATTATTTTGTGGGAACCAGACTTGAATCCGTCCAATACAAATTGTATTGAACGGCCCAGAAGAAAGCTTCTAATCCAACGAACAAGAGTATCACCGATCCCAAAAGCACCAGTGGAACGGTTGGTATGGCTGCGGAAGCCATACTGATGGAGAAGCTTTCGATTTTCGAGATATTCCTTAAGCTGACGGTTAATCAGCGTTTAGAAAAAAGGGATGTCAGAGCTATGGGTCGGTAGAATTTGATGCAATTAAATGGATATGCCCCTTTCCAGCATCAAAATTAGTAATTGATTCTAATAATTGCCACTGTGGGAGAACCACCAACAACTTCATTTATACCCCGAAAAGCGAGACCTCGTTCTGCTAAACATTTTACCAGTGCAATAATTCGTTTTAAGAGTAGCCGCCAATATATTTGCTCAGGCTCAATTTGGCTCACAATTTAAATATCGACAAACTAATTCTTGTTTTTGAGATTAGTGCTGAGTGCTTTCTTCCAGTAATTAATCCATCTTTCGTAATCCGTGATAACGAACTATCTGAATCAACAACATTGCAAGCATAACAAAAAAGTCATCCTTTGCTTTCCGTGAGTTTCATTGGTAAGTAAGTATTGGGCCTACATTGATTGGTTGAATCCTTCTAAAAAAAATGATTAACATTTTTTTAATTTTGATAGTCACGGTTTTTTTTTATTGTCGTTTTTGATTATCAACTATCGACTATTGTGTTAGCCGATTCCACCCCTGAATTAAGCCATTTGCAGATGAAATGATATAACGCAGATGAACATGGTTGTCTTTAATAATAATCTGCAATATTCATGACGAGCATTTCCTATAATTTCCCTATCTGTCGAAGAAGTATGATTTTTACTTGCGATTATAGGGACTATAAAAAAAATTGAGATAACAATTAAACATGTCTTTACGATTATAGAGAAGTCTAAAAAAGTTTGTGGCAAGAAATGTCAGTATGAATAACGAGCTGAATAAACGGCTTAAGCGATTATCTTCAAATTTGGTGTGTGTGATTCTTTTGACATCTTTCAAGGGGAAAATTAGAATTTTACTTTTAGACTGAAAAATAACGGTACTTGCCATATAACCGTTTAGGAAAAGCTTATTTTTCTCGAAAACAGCTGCAACGATTTTGATGAAAAAATTTGAGAATTTATTCGTTAGTAATGGCTATCATCTGATCACAACCATATTTACGGGAAAAGTCTATTAACGGTACCTTTCATATACAGTTTTTTTTTTAATTTTTGCCTTTCTCTGTAACGGCTCTTTGAATTTCTGTCAAATTTTATATTTTATATTATATATTTATATATAGATAGCCAAATTAATTCTGCATATCAAAATTTTGAATAACTTTGTGTTTGTAATTAAAATAAACTTTTGGATTTTTTTTTTAATTCAATATTTTTAAAACTAATCATCCAAAATTATTTTATGTTTTATAATGACATTTATATTAATAATAAAAAACTGCATACCAAAATTAAAATAAATTCAAAAAACTAAAAAATAAAACAGTATTTTATCAAAATCCGTCCGGGACACATCAGTGAAGCAGTGATTGGCAAACATTATTCTTACTTTGATCTTAATTCTGCTGTTGTTCTTTGCTATGTGTGTTTATTTGTTATCACTTTAAAGCTAGATCCCGAAACTGTTGTTCTTTAAAGGACTATCGACCTTATGGGGTCGATCATCAAGTTCTGTGTTTCGGGAATTTTCGAGGCCGTAACCATGGCTAAAAAAAGAATACCTTGGATTATCAGGAAATCCAGCTAATTACATGAGCTTGCTTTGTAGTAGGTGCCTGATATATTAAGATAGGCCCTCTTGTCGGAAATTCGTGGTGATTGTGGTTACCCAAAATCACGGGACCTTATCAACTGACTTCGCATCATAATGACCAATATTATCATTTTTTCCATCATTATTAACAAAACAATCATCATCACCATTATCATCCTCATCTTCATCGTCATCGACATCATCATCATCACCACCGTCATCCTCATCATGAATGTAGCTTGGGCATCATCATTCATCTATCTAAATTATCATAACTTAAAGAAAAAATATTTTAAAATAATTAAACAATTATTTTTTTAATACTGAATAAAAAACTCAATTAAAAGCCCGAACCTGCTTCAGAAAATTCAAACAGCTAAGAGCTAACTACATCTGTGGCTCGCAAGTTTTATGTGCACACAAATTTAGAACTCAAACTTCTCAATGCAAAACTCATAACCCACAAGAACATAATCATAAGCTCCCCCGATTTCATCCTTCTAGACAGCAGAACCTCCCCTCGATATACTAGCACCCCAAGTGCCAAACACACTCGCTTCCTCCTCTAACCCGTTCAGTTAAATTTAATTTTGTTCTTCGAAAAACTCAAAACGAAAAACTATAGAACCTCCCAAAAAACCATTTGCAACTATAATTCGCTTAACATGAATAGAGTTTCGCAGGAAACTCCATCGTTTCGTGCAACTGTTAGTGAACCAGATGAAAGGTTCTGTTTTTTTTTGCATCTCAATTGGTTGGCATCCATTTTTTTGTTGCTGCTCCATAGATGCATGCATACAGTATATAGATTGAAAAATGAAAATGCACCAACACACCAGCGTTTTCGAAACAATCTTTGACTAGAAAAGTTTTCACTCTTAATTACTTTTTGAGAGACAAAGCCCTTTAAGAGCTCCAACTATACTACCTGCCAGCTGCCATGCCATCTATACCATGTTTAGAAAATAAAAGGGAAAAAAACAGAACTAAATAGATACATTTTTGTGCTGGGAATAGGGTAGGGAACTTGGACGGAAACTGAAGATGTTTGAGGAAGAGTGCAGGTTGAAATTGAATTTAAAAAACCTTTCACCTTACATTGCACGTAAATGGTGATTAAGGGCTGTGAGAATATTTTCGTTGTAAGACATTTTCCATTTACATTGTAATTAATATCAGAGTGTGAAATTCTTGATTTTTTAGTTTCTGCCCACAAGGGAATATTGTCATCCTTGAAATAGTATCAAAGGACTTGACAGGAGACACCGATGCATACGATTTTGATGCTCTGCGTATTAAAATTGAATAGAAAAATTGGATTCAGGAGAGTCTCTGATGTAAAAGTTTCGTTTAAGGGTTAAATCATGGACAATTCTTTGTAAAACAATGGCGATACGACTTCCCATACTTCACAACATTTGTAGTTCTACATCTTCAGTAGATGGTTTTCGGTGTGAAAATAAATAGAAACATCTTAGGACACTCCTGCGAACCAAAAAATCTAATGACAAGTACTTAGTTTCAGACGCATAGAATCATAGAATCATCGAGAAATAGAGAAGGACAAAAAATGGATCCATGGGGCATATCAATATTTGGCTAGCTAACGCTGTGGCTCTACAGGCAATATTTGAGGCAATGGGGCTTTTAATATAACGTCAACCATTTTGAAAAAGATACATTTGAGAGAATATTGCCTTTTCGATTGACAAAGCAATAATTGCCCTCCATCTACCGGGCATTGTTGCTATTGCCATTGCTTCAGCGTTTTCACTAGGCAATATGAGGGCAATGGCAATGAATTGAGCAATTTATTGCCTGGAATATTACCAATGGAAACCCTGGGTAAGAACAGAGCAGATCCAAATTACATTTTATAGGTACTATAATACAAGTTATGCATTCGTGCAGATTAAAAATGTTGGGATAACAATCAAACATGACATTACGATGATAGAGAAACATATTTGAGTTACTGGCAAAATTCTGTCAGTCTGTTTGTCTCTCTGTGTGTACGGATGTATTTTGGACTGCAGCCTTAACGGATGGGCCAATCGTCTTCAAATTCTGAAGAGTTTTTTCAATTTTTTTTTTAGCTCAAACATTAACGGTACCTGTCATATAATCGTTATGTAAAAGCTCAT
The DNA here is from genome assembly GCA_963971375.1 of Platycheirus rosarum. Lineage (NCBI taxonomy): Eukaryota > Metazoa > Arthropoda > Insecta > Diptera > Syrphidae > Platycheirus > Platycheirus rosarum. Next base: position 115,526,307 of record OZ020509.1, on the reverse strand, counting down.
TTTTCTCGAAAACGGCTCCAAGAATTTTTATAAAAAAAATCAGTGTATTACTGTAGGTACTGTGACATTTTTGTCTGGGGTTCGACAAATAAAACTCAATCAAAATTCCAAAATAATACAATAAATCTCTTTATTTTATAAAACACCACGTCTTTCAGTTTAAATAACACCAATTTAACTTATTTCACTTATTCACAATTCAAATACGTTTTTATAATTCAACACTTTTTATTTAATCTCAATTCAATCACTTTTTACTAATGCTTCTAGTTGTTAACAATTCCACTTTCGAAAATAAACTGAAACTTTCAATGCAATCTACTTTTGTATTTATACAAGTTTACAAGCTTCTGGAAGCTTCTGTCTGGTTTTGGCACAATCTAAGCTTTTGGTACTAATTCGAGTCTCGAATTAGTACTTCAAGTTCGATTTAGTACTCAGTCAAAACATATTGCAAATATGTAGCATACTTTTAGGCGCTCACAATGAATGTTGGTTGTTGTACACAATGAATCCAACAGATGTCGTTAATTTACAAAATGTATCCTCCGAATATCTAAAATTGTTGCCACATCACAGTACATTATATTTTGGTGAAAGAAAATGTAATATGGTGGGCTAAAAACAGTACCTCTCATAGGACGGTTTTTTTTTCTTCGACTTTCTCGAAAGCTGGTGATCCGAATTCTATCAAAATTGATATTCAAGAATATGTAGGTAGCCTAAGTAACTTCGCATTAATTTTTTTTTCGAAAAATTTTTTCTTGTATGTTTAATAATTAAATTTTTTTTTTTTGATAACGGGTAGGAGCATTTTTTTTAAATGCTTAAGTTTGTATTTTTGAATTATTTTTTTTAATTTATTAAACAAAATTGTTAAAAAAAAACGTTTTATTTAAAAAACCGCTCCTACGATTTTGAAAAAAAAAATCACACTTTTTAACATTTGTTAAAGAAATAAAAAGGCGTTTAAATTATTTCACCCAATACAATTTAATGTACTTTATTGGAACAATCAAAAGTCACACAAATCAAATAAATGTTTTGACGTTCACCTTAATTTTCTTAAATTGTATTCTACAATGTGACCGCACAAACATATGAGCAAGTACGTGCGATCCAGTCGTGCAATTTATTTTTAAAACCGACTTGAATCAATTTTTGGACTTTCCTGTCATTAAATTAGTTTGTACAAAAGAAATCCAAGTGATATTGAACACTTTTCTTAACAAAATCCTATTTTTGATATTTCTGTTCTTTGTTAAAAATACAAATTTATGGTGCGGTTGTTGTCACTTAGATAATTTTATTTTCAAGAAAAATGTACAGCTATTGCAAAACTTACATTTTTCAAGCCACTTAAATCAATATTCTATTAAATTTGTGTGTGGCATTCGTATTAAAATTATAACGGAGTTTTATTACAGTTGTTTGATTGACATAGTCTTCTAGCGCTTTAAAATAAAAAATAATTAGTTGCTTTAACAATAGTTAAATATTTTAAAATTTAAATTATAAATATTATTATACAAATTGGTTATTTTTCTTAGCAAATATAAGGGATTTTTTGTCGAACACATTGGAACAATCCAATAACGTTTTTGGCTCAGAGTAATAGAAGGTACATATGTTTGTTGCAAAATTATTTTCACACAATTTATTTTTGTTTTATTAACTTTTTAAGCGATCCCCATTAATATTGTTCCTGATAATGCAAATGCAACACTGGAACAGCAAATTCCGGAAACGGAATTTAATCGATTTTACAGGGTTCGATATATTGATGTATAAAAAAGGTCAAAGTGGTGACGGGAATCGGATCTTAAATTTTAAAATGAGAAAAACTAATTTTATAAAAAAAAACAACTGGGATGATTACGACTTTGTAGATAAAGACAAATGTGGCAATAGAGACCTTTTTTTTTAAACAATAACGTCAGTAATCATCAGTTTTATTTTAACCTACCACACCTGTCCTCCTATCGACCCATAGCACTTACGTTCCTTTATTCTAAGGTCATGGAAACACTGATTAATAGTCAGCTTAAGGAATATCTCGAAGACGGAAAGCTTCTCCATGACCGTCAGTATGGCTTTCGTAGTAATCGTTCCACTGGTGATGTGATGGCATATCTCACCGAACAGTGGAACAATTCTCTACATCGCTTTGGCGAAAGTGAGATTACTGCGCTTGATATTTCCAAGGCATTTGATAGAGTTTGGCATGCAGCTCTCTTATCGAAAATGCGTGCTTATAGGATCGATGATACTCTTGTTCGTTGGATTAGAAACTATCTTCTGAGGTCTACCTTGGCTTCTGACTCCCTCTGGTTTGGCGTTGAAGACTTTACGCACTATAGCGTTGATGTCCATTCGCTCTACATTGCCCAGCCATCTTAGTCGTTGTATGCGAATTTTTCTGGCTAAGCTTATGTCGCTGTACAACTCGTATAGTTCGTCGTTATATCTTCTTCGCCAAACGTTGTCTTCTCGGTTTACGCAAATAGGACCATAGATCGTACGCAGAACTTTTCTCTCGAAGACTCCAAGTGACTTTTCATCCGATTGGGAGAGGGTCAATGCTTCTGCACCATATAGCAGGACCGGGATGATGAGTGATCTATATAGCGTTATACATATCAATGGTCACATTTTGACCAAGCCGGTGGTGGGATTGGGGTTTTGTTGATGAAAGCATATACTTCGTCTTGTCCTCGTTTATTTTCAGCCCCATTCTGCTTGCTGCTGACTCCATAGTAGTGAAAACACCGGTTACTGCTCGCTTTATTCTTCCTATCACGTCTTTGTCGTCTGCAAACCCAAGTAATTGTGTCGATTTATTGAAAATGGTGCCCGATGTACTGGCATGGGTGTTTCGTATTACATTTTCAAGCTCGATGTTAAAACAACCTTGTCTAAGCCCTCTGGTGGTTTAGAAGGTTTCAGTAGAGTCTCTACCAACTTTGAAGGAACAACGAGCATTCTCCAACGTCATCCTGATAAGGCGTATCAGTTTAGCAGGGATTCCTAAGTTAGACATAGCACGATACATTTCAACTCTATTAACACTATCGTACGCTGCTTTAAAATCGACGAACAGGTGGTGGGTGTCGATGTTATATTCTTGGGTTTTCTCCAGGATCTGGCGTAATGTGGATATTTGGTCGGTGGTAGATTTTCCAGGTCTGAAGCCGCATTAGTAAGGACCTTTTAGATCATCAGAAAAGGGCTTGAGTCGTTCACATAAAACACTCGACAGTCGTCAACATTATTGGTTTGGTCATCCGAGGCATATCTATTGATGTTCATCACAACATCATTTCTCTTTCATGACCGGCTTGTGAGGCCTGTGCATGACGTGTAGATCGTGTTGGTAGTTGGATCTTCAGAGCTTATCTTTCCTCCTGCTCCTATTTCCTGAGAAGATAACTCAGGTATCTACAACCAATGGATCCAACGCTCGTCGTTAGTTCACCTTTCGGCTATCAAGTGGGCCCCACGGGGAGGTGACGATGCGAATTTGCCCACCTTGTTTAACATTAAAAGAGAAAAAACTCTAATACCTTGTACACGTGCGCGGTTAAAAAAAAACAATGCAACGAATGGCTCCTTATTGAGCCGTTGCGCCAATAAATTAGTTTTAGTTTTTATAATTCACAGTTAACCGCACGTTAAGTTGCATGAATATCGGTTTTTTAGGGGAAGTGATAATGCAAGAATCATTTATAGATCACCTTATCTAGGATGCTTTTTCCTGATTACACAAGGAGTTCACTCGTCATAATCGGAATACCTCTTTAAGGCTCGAATTAGAGTTATTTTTAGGAATGGTACTTTTTCGAAATTCCTTATTATTTTAATATTTATTTTAGATTATAGACTTTATAACGCGTTGGCAATGATGAAGCCATTCAGTGAAACTATCTGGAATCGGATGGTTTAAAGCATGCTCATCCTCATAGGCGCCCGACAAAAATTTCCTAGGGGAGGGGCAGATTTTTGTTTGTATTACAATTTTCCCAAAATCTGAAATTGTATGAAAGTATGCGTAAAAAACACATTAATACCTTCTCACCTTATCTCAAGGCTTAGCCTTGTTTTATTTCACATTTATTGATTTCACAATTTGTGGTTTCACAATTATGGTCTGAACTCATAAAGTTTCAAAACTTTATCATTTGGCGGTTTTTGATGAAAAAAGGGTACGCCATCACACTTTTTAAACAATAATGAGTTTATGAAAAAGAATTTCGAAAATTGTAAGACCATTTTTGGCAAAATTCTTTTTTTATTTACTATTTTATTTTTAGTTTTTTAAATAAAAATAAAAAACAGAAAATTCAAAACAACAAAACCATGTATTAATTATAAATAGAAAATAATATTCATCTCTAACGGGACCTTTCATATAACGTTTTTTTTTTTTAATTTTTGGCTTTCTCGGTAATGCCTCTATGGATTTCTGTCGAATTTTATATTTAAAAAGATCTAGATAGCCAAATCAATTCTGCATATCAAAACTTTGAACAACTTTTTTTTCTAATTTAAATTTATTTTTGAATTTTTTTTGGAAAAATATATATTTTTGAAACTAATCAAAAAAAAATAATTAAAAATTTTATAATCACATGTATATTAATAAACTCTAAAAAACTGCATACCAAAATTGAAACAAACATTTTTTTCAAAAAACTAAAAATAAAAAAACAGGATTTTATCAAAATCCGTCCTACAATTTTCGAAATACTTTTATCATAAATTTCTCATTATACAAGACGTGTGATGGCGTACTCCATCTTTACAAAAAAAAACCGTTAAGTGTGGTGGTGTTGGCACTTTTTTTAAGTTCAGATAGTTTATTATTTTAGTTATTTTTCTACGTTAATGTTACTTATTTTTTTAATTTTATTCGACGATGTGACCGCACATGTGCGATCCAGTCGTGCAATTTATTTTATTTCGGATTTTGAAAAGCAACCTATAAAGTTGTGTGTATTCGTTCACAAAACAAACGGATTTTGGGTATCCGAAACTGCAAATCCGATAAAAATGTGAATGGGCATTGGTTATACATGGCCCGGCTGTGAGCTAAGGGGCACTATGAGCCTAAGATCAAAACCCAATATCTCCGCGGGAGTGTTGAGAAGGAAGCACCTAAGATAGTCTTTGCAGTAAAAAACTGCAAAAGTCAGAACACGTTTCGTATATATGTATGTATGTATGTTGGATCAGTACTACTAAGTCTAGCTATTGTTGCTAAGGCTGCTTTTTGTCTCTTGTAACACATCCTCTTCAAATGTAGCTCGTAATCCATTTTTAATTTGCATTTAGAATCGATATAAATTTGCTGCTGTCAATTTATTGTATCTAACAAATTCAATGAATATTTGAGTATCTAAGCTAAATTGCAAAATCTGCTACAGCCGGTTGTCCCACGTCCTTCGAAACGATATCCGTTAGTAAAAATCAGCTTAATTCAAACCTTTTTTTTAGATTTAATAGCTTTTCTATGCAATCGGGATAGCAGAACTCAAAAAGGACTCGAAGTCAGGCGAACGTAAAATTGAATTTCTAATGCATTTCCGAGTGCACCGTATATGCAAGTAATGTACATATTAGGTACATTATACAGCTTACGCAGGCACGTGCATTATTATTTATTCCATTTTCTATTTCACAGTTCAATAAGTTCGATTCAATTTCCTCATTGAAAAATGTATTATAAAATAGATAAGTGCTGTTCGATTCTTTTTTTTTTTTTGAAAAAAAAAATAATTAAAAAAATCATTTTATTTTCCAAAATGTCGTTGATTAATTTAAATCTTTGCATGTTAATCCTTGCAGGCCAATAGGTTGCATTACATACATAAATGCACTTGTATCAGATATTTCTATGAATACCACGCATTTTGAGTCCAATTAATTTACAGTTAAATTTACAAATATTTAATCTAAAAAAAAAATTATGTTTTAATTTTAAATTCTGGTAAAAATGCATATTAATTGCCTTATACTATTGATTGTTATAATGGGAAATAATTGGTAGGATTACAATGCCCATCTAACAAAAAAAGAAAGACATTTTCTCACACATTTTCTTGACAAATCCTAATCTTTAATTCAACAAAGAAACCGCATAACCAAAGAGAAAAAAATGTATAGATAATAAAACCAATTTCATTTGTTATCTCACAGATACAAACCTACCATCTCGACCGAAACTTCCAAGTCACTATACCTAATGTATGTACATTTAACATAAGCTACATATACAAACATGAGTTTGCACAAACGCTTGTATCTCAATTTGCTCCAATTCACTTTCAATTGCTGTCCAAATTATGTACGAAGCTATACTGACACACATCTTGAACACACTTTTAGCATTGACAGTGATGTCTGGAGCATGAGACATCAAACAAGGACACTTCTTATGTCATATCCTCTATGCCATAATTCAGTGGTAAAAATATATCCTTGAACGAGATTCAATATACATATATTTTTGTTGGTTGAATTCAATATTTCAGAGGATTTTGAAAATCATACAGACACCAATAGTATCAAAGCTGATAATTGAAATGAATTTTCACGATTCGAAATGTAAATAGACACCCTAGAAAGAACTTCAAAGGAGACGAACGTAAGTTTAATTCATCAGAATCTAACATTTATCGTTAATTTTTTTTGTAAATCTTTTTCTAAATATTGGATTCATATTGATTGCAGGGCTCACAGATCTAGGCTGTATGACCCAATAAAGTGTTTCGAGCAATAAACGTTGGCTACCATTAGCTTCAACAGTAAAAAAGACTAAATTTAAACTAATTTAAGAATTCTGTTGACCTACGCAAATGAGCATTCCAAAAACATTTCGGTAGACCATTTTTAGATCAGAAGTTAAACTTCGCACAGAAATCAGAAAACATTTGCAACCCCTAAACCACCCCATCACTCCATTCTAATCGATTTGTATTTACTTTCACCCTTTTTCTAATCCCTTTTGCAGCAAGATATTGTTAAATAATAAATTCACAACGAGAAAGCGTTGAATACTAACAGCCCTATTAATAAAAAAAGCTTATTCCACCTTTATTCCACGAGATAACTTAACCATGGAATAAGACTTAATCTACGGACTAAAATTTCTCATTAATAAAAACAAAATGTACAACAAATAGTAAAATGAAATCCCTTAGTAAAATCTACTACGATAAGCAAGATCGTAACTTGAAATTTTCCCCAAGTTTCTCCAACTTAGATATTTTTTGTACGAAAAAAATAATAATAACGTTTACATTATTGAATGCACCTAATAATTCATTTACAATAAATTTGACACATCTGGTTCTTATTTCTTCGCTAATCCACCTTCTTCGGTGGACTAACTTAGGAAACGTCGATTAGTGAAATTTTATTTATTAATAACATTTTGCACTTTGTCCACGGAATAAGGCCTAAGCTTTAGCTATTCCACGTTTATTAATTTGCCTGTTAATTGATAACAAGATAGCATTGGTCATTAACTTCATAAAGAGATAACGTTGGACACTAAATTCATAAAGAGATGGCGTTGATAGTTCACAAAAAGATAAAGCATTGGAAATTAATTTCTCAACGAGATAGCGTTGGACACTTTTTTTTTTTTTTTATAATTAACGCGTGCACAAGGGACTACTTGTTTCCCTTTTAATGTAACACACTGCGCGGGCATTCGGAAGATAGGGAGGGGAGAGATAGGAGGTGTGGATTAACATTGGTTTTGAATGTTTGCAGATCAAAATGGCAAGGAAAAATCTCGCCGGGTAAACTATTCCAAATTCGTGTAGTTCGGCTAAAAAAAGAATCCCTATATTTCACGGTACGTCCGAAATTGGGCTCAAGGGTAAACTGATGAGCATTCCTTGCGAGACGAGTATTACGGGCTAAACTTTTAACGGGAGGAATGCAACTGGCTAAATCGAGTGAACATTTTTTGTAAAAGAAACGAAAAAATAAGGAAAGACATGAGTCATTGCGTCGGTGTTCGAGAGGGGCAATTGATTCAGTGGCAGTTCTATTTCCTATCAATCTTAACGCTCTATTTTATATTCTATCAAGCAGGTGAAGCGATGTTTGTGAAGCACCTGCTCAGAGGTGGGAGTTATACTCGAGTTTAGGGCGTATAAACGCTTCATAAATTGTAGCCAGATCAGATGGGGAAAAATACTTCTTACACCAATACAGAAAATCTAAGCACTTAGCAGCATTCTTAGCGATTTCAAATATATGGTCGTCCCAACGGAGGTCGTCGTTGACACACATACCGAGTACTGAGAGGTTTTCGGTTTCTTCGATGTAAGTGCCATTCATGGACAATGACATTGGGGGTATGTTTAGCTTTAACGACAGAAGACAGCATTGAGTTTTCGAAGCATTAAACTCCACACGAATCCTATCACCCCATTTGACAATGCTGTATAAATAGGAGTTTAATGAGCTTGACCTACGGCACCGTTGCAATTGTACGTCCGAAGGCGAAGGACGTGAATTATCGAACGAATATGAAAAGCTGAGGGTAGAGTCGTCAGCAAAACAGTTAAGTGGATAAGAAGTAACAGACAGAAGATCATTTATAAAAAATGAGGAAAAGAGTCGGAGACAGAACAGAGCCCTGGGGCACACCAGCATTTATTTTATGGGAATTAGACTTGAATCCGTCCAATACAACTTGTATTGAACGATCCAGAAGATAGCTTCTAATCCAACGAACAAGATCCCAAAAGCACGCACGATCCCACGAGACCAGGGAGCATTGGTCATAAACTTCACAACTGGATAGCGTTGGACACTTAATTCATAACGAGATATTGTTGGGAAATAAATTCACTAAATAAAGCGTTGGAAACTAATTTTACGACGAGATATTCTGCTTTACACATTGACTATTAAGTCACGAGTCACGACTCCCATAAGCGCAAAACAGATAACAAATTCGAAAAGTTGAGAAAAACAGTATTTTACCGTGAGTCGAGGGTAATTTTATCGTTGACTGTTTTTGACAATTTTCTTTTCTCTTCTCCTTTTTATCATTGTGTTTCTCTTCATATGTCTTCGGTGCCTGTAGAGTCAATTTCGCTGTGAGCGATTTCTGTCATATTTTTTGTTTATGCTTTTTCTTATATTTTTCCTTGGAAAAAAATATTGGTTTAACAACTGAGCACTTCGAGTGTAAAATACTATTATTTTTGTACTATAAATATAAATTGCTTCGTGTCAAAAAATAAAAAAAAATCCCACCTCAGGCAGAATGAGTTAAGCCAGTTGAGCGAAAAAGTCTAAAGTGTAAAATCGCGAGACTCATGAAAGAAAATAACAAAGAGAACTTCGAAAAAAGTCAAGACTGGGCGGTTTACGTGTAAAAGCACACATAGCGTTGGACACAAAATTCATAACAAAGCATTTGACTCTAAATAATGTGATAGCGTTTGACACTTAAAATTCACAACTAAATAAATTAACAACTAGGTAGCGTTAGAATTAAATTCATAAGGAAATAGCGTTGTGCACTTTATTCACAACGAGATAAAGCGTTGGACACTAAATTCACGACGAGAAAGCATTGGACAGTTAAATTCACAACGGGATAGCGTTGGTCACTAAATTCACGACGAGAAAGCAACGAAATAGCGTTGCACACTTTATTCACAACGAGATAGGGTTAAGCGCTTGTTGTAAAACCTGGAACCCCGAGTCAACTCTAGTTTCTTAGTCTTTTAAAAATGTTCGGGTTCAGATCAGATCAGATATATGTATATTCATGATCTACTGGTTGCCTAATTCCCGGTTGACTTTCGTTGGAAGTTAGGGGAATCCCTGTACCATATCTAATTCTGAGTCTTATAAATATTTCAACCGTTTTTTAGTGTGAATTATGAACTTACGAACAAAAATATGTGAAAATTCCATCGTTTACTCGATTTAAAAGCTGGTAGTTGTTGCAGGGAGATTTTAATGGGATTGCCTTAAGCAAAATGTAATATGGATACGGATTGATAATTTTTATTTCCAAAATAAATGATTAAAAAACACAAAATACGTCAAACGATGTGCTCTAAAAAAATATTTCTTGAAAATTTAAAGTCTGTTTACCTACATTTCCATGTCCAAGGGTGACAGCTCGATACCGAATAAGACTCTACAGACAGATAATGGCGAACGTGTGTGTATTTTTCATTCCAGCTGAAGTTCAGATATAAACTTTGATTGAGTGTTTCAGCAATGGTGTGAGGCTCAAGGCAGATCTAACCACAATGCTTGAAAATTTGTCATTAATGTTTATTTTTTTCTGTGTTTTCTTGTTTATACAGTCTTCCAAGCCCTGGAGGGTATATCATTATCATCTCAGACTCGCGCGTACACCTCGATAAATTAGTTTCTACGCCATCAGTATGGGACAGGATTTGTAAGGACAATAATATATTTTCTTGTAAAGCGAGTGGAATTTTAATTTATTCATTGCCTTCTTTATGGCGGATATTTTTTTCTTTAATATGTATGTTTTTTTTCCTCTTTTTCGCTGCCTTGAAATGTTAAAACAAAAGGAAGCTCCAGGACGAGGATGTTTTATGAGTATGTATATGATGAATGGAGATTAGATGTCGAATTAAGTTGAAAAATTGCTCAGCCAACAGGAGATGATAAGTAGGATTTAGGTTTTGAAATAACGAGCAGACTTTAAGGAATTCACGAAAATCCATTTTTTACGTACCTGTTTATAGATGCAGTCAAATTAAACATTTTGTCCGATTGAGGCATGAAAAAATCAATATTAGTTATTAAAATGTGTTTCTTGATATATTTATATAGCAAAAAAAAAAAAACAATTATAATAGATTATACTCTAAACTTCACTTTAACCGAATGTAATAGCTTATAGGTCCTTTGCTTAGTATTCTTCCTTCCTTATCATAAATTAGTTCAGTACTTTGAAATACAAACCATTTGTTTGTGGAATTAATTTTATAAAAAAAAACTCCCATAAGTCCTTTATAATCTGTTTAACTTCATCCAAATCACCAAGTCAAAACATCTTCTTCTTGCCTTATATGTTTCTCCATCCTAAGAAGACCAACAAGCTTTTCAGCTGAGTATGAACATAAACATACTTATACGCTTATGAACTATTGTCCACTTATCTTACATCCTTGCCTCAACCTACCCTTCATCTAATCCTTCTGCAGATTCGAGTAACTCAACTGTAAAATTTTCTGTGCCACCAAGGAGCAACAAAACGAACGACCTGCATTCGATCACCATTATAGAATGTCCACATGTGAGAATGTTTTCAATTACCATGTAAACATGGCCCAAAGGAGGGAACTGGATAGAGCGAACCGCTGCTGTTGTTGTCAACGTTACCTTTAACTGGTGTAGTTGTCCTTATAAATTATTCAAATCCTCTACGCGTCCTTCGTAGCACATAACAAATTCCTGTCATAAAAATTCCACCCCCTGGCCAAAGAATGTTTCATCGATGGACAGGACTAAGAACTCGCCCTCTCACCCTCTCACCGTCAACCTTATCTCTTATGTTAAGGTAATGAAAGGCAATAAGAGAATAAGACCCGGGACGGCTAATGCCATCTTACCTCATCCTCGCCCTCACCATCGACCACTTAAGTTAAGAGCCAACTGGACATAATGTCTGTCCAGATAACCTCTTGCATCTGCTTTCTATCAGTCCTTGCATCATCCGCCTAGAAGCTTCAAGCAGGTGATTCCTTAACTCACGTGCGGGTGTCATTGTATTTTAGCTATGGGCAAAACCACAAAAAATGGTGGAAGTAAATCCTTGCCTGTACGTTCTTTACATAAAAATTGATGATAAAGCAACCGCCGGAAGCAGCAGGATCATGATGACCGAAGGTATGTTATGATAAACCTGGTTTTTGGTGGCATCTCCAAAAAAAAAAGGAAAAGAAATGATGGCGCTGCATTTTGACCCGCATACCAAAACGAGAGCAAAGATATGAGAAAATATTTTACCAGCTTTCAAGTATTTGTTTGTTACATTGAGCGACGAAAAATGTGAGTCATTTTGAATATTTTCTTGCAGTTCTTAGGTGCTTTAATATACTTTCTTGAACAAAAGTTATAAGTAATAATCGAATATGAATGGAACATGTTTGTTCTACTTACGGATTATTTTTACTTGCGATTTATAGGGACTATAAAGCAAGTTATGCATTCGTAAAAAAAAAAAAAATTCTAACAATCAAACATGACATTACGATGATAGAGAAGTCAAAAAAAGTGGGTCCGGAAATTCCGTCAGTCTGTCTGTCTGTTTGTATCGATATCTACAGCCTAAACGGTTGGGACGATTTGATTCAAACTTGGTATATAGTATTTTTAGAGTTCTCTACCCGACAGTTTTTCGAATTGGCATTCTAGCTTCAAAACTAACGGTACCTACCATATAACTTTTAATGAAAAACTTATTTTTCTCGAAAACGGCTCCAAAACGAGAGCAAAGATTTTGATAAAACTTTCTGAATGATGTTGTCTATGCAAAATCTATGTTTTAGTTTTAATGGATTTTTCAGAAAAAGTTTTATAACGGTACTTCCCATATGACCGGTTTTTTTAAAATCAGACTTTCTCGTTAACTAATTGACGGATTTTGATGAAATTTTCAAAATATGTAGTGTTTTATGATTTAAATAATATTGATTATTAAAATTTTCAAAAACTTTTTTTATTTTTTAATAATTTTTTTTTTAAATATTTTGTTTTTTGAATATTTTGAAAACGGATCTATAGATTTTTTTTTAAAGTTTTCTCTTAGTATAAACTATAGATTTCTTAAAATTGACATACTAAAACAAATTTTAAAATATGTTTTCGAAAAGTTTTTCAAAAAAAAACATTTTTTTGAAAAAACTGGTCGAACGATTTTGAAATGAAAAATTCATAAAATAGAAAACAGCAAAAGAAATAAGATGGCTTACAACATTTTTTTCAAAAAACGTTATGAATAGTGTTTTTTTGATTTCATAAAATGTTTTCCCCAAAATTTTATTTCATATTGCTCGGCTAAGCCCTAGCCATTAGGTGACAACCTACATATGTACATACTTACATATTTTAAAGCATTTAATCATCATAAAAGCAAACAGAATAAGTAAGGAGCCTATGATAAACACACAAAAACAACTAACAAATAAAAAAAAAATATTCGATTACTACTAAATGCAAAAATTTCAATCGAGAAAACAAAAGTTTACACCTTACTATAAATAAACAAAACTACTGTGTTAACTTTTAATATTGTCTCTATACCCAATCGCTTAACAGTAGTTGGAACGTGTATCTTAATTTTAGTACCTTTTTTCCTTCCAACCTTATTATAGGTACCTGATATCCTTAATTAATTCCATTAATACCACCACACCATACGCTTATCGATCTATCAAACATAATTAAGCTTTTTTAATTAATTTGATTTCAAAAAGTAAATTATTGTTATTGGGACCTATATATGATATTGATGACGATGCGGGCTCGTTTTAATACATTTTCCATCACTTGTGACACGACTGCCGCCGATGGGTTCTCTTATTCCCATCGGGGATCCTCTTTAAGGGCTTGATGAGTCTGAGGCTAGTTTTTATTATGCAAGCTTGGAAACTTTTGATGTCTGGAGCTGTCCAATCGGGTTATTTGATAAGACAGTGCGAATCGCAAAAGAGTGAGGCTAGACGATACGGAATTGCTTGATTCAGGCTATTGGTTATTGTTCGTGCAGTGTACGCTGTTGCTCCTTCTTGTTGGAAAAAAGCTTGTCCTTCAGTCTCAATTCCCACATATGAGGATGGAAGGAGTCATTAATTATAATCTATATAGCGCTCGCCATTCAAAGTTACCGTTCGACCCGCGGCGTAGTTGTGTTAAAAATGAATTGTACGACTGGATCGCACTAATTGCTCTTATCTGTGGTCACAGCGTCGAGGAAATAACAAATCCTCCAATATAAATTTTGGATCTCATGTAGCTATTCGGCCCCTTCCGCTCCTGCAGATCCACAAAATACACAGAGGACATGAGTCACTAGGCCTTGGCTACTAAGCTAATTCGATAGTTAAATTTAGTGGAGCCACAATGAATGTGGTTGGTGAGCTCGGTAGAGATACAATGCATTCTGACTTCTGAGGAAATCATCTCTTTCTGTAGCCAAAACGTAATATGATAAAACACTTATCTGAAATGTTTAAAAATAATAACAGCTTTGGACCAACAATTCTATAATTCTAGAGCATAAATCAGGATTAATTTACATTGGTTAGGTTGGCTTTGAGGGCCGCTGTGGTTTGTTGCCTATTCACATAGACCTGTGACTTAAGAAAACCCCACAAGAAAAAGTCTAATTGGGTCAAATAACACGATATCGGTGGCTAGTTTACATCACCTCCACGTGAGATGACCATGCCCATAAATCGATTGTGCAGAATGTCTAATGTGGCAATGGCTATGTGGCACGTGGCACCGTCCTGTTGAAACCAGATTTCGACGGTGTCCATATCATCCAATTCAGGCCAAAAGAAGTTGGTAATCATCGATCTATAGTGCTCGTCGTTGACGGTGAAGACCTGGCCAACATCGTTCTCAAAGAAATATGGCACGATGACGCCGCCAGCCCAAAATCCACACCAAACATTGACTTTATCGGGATGCATTGGACGCTCTTGGATTTCAAGTGCATTGGTATCGTCCTAATTTCGAGTTTTTTTTTGTTCACGTACCCATTCATCCAGAAATGGGCCTCATCGCTGAAGATAATTATTCGATGGAAATTAGGGTCAATTTCCAACTGCTCCAAATTTCATTCAGCGAACACACGTCGTTGTCTATGGACTTTGGTCGTTTACATTCAGCTCCTGGGTCAGTTGAATTTTTTACGGGTGTAGGCTCAAGTCAAATTGCAAAATTCGCCAAGTTGTGGTCTGCGAAAAGCCGAGTTCTTGTGAACGACGCGACGGCGGCAATGTTTTCGGCAGATTTTGCTTTTCGTCGACGAACGGGTGTTGGTTGATTGTTTACTGAACCAGTGGACTAAAATTTATCCACCACACTGTGAATATTCCTCTCGGTAGGACGATTATGGCGACCGTACAATGGGCAAAGCTGAACAGGGCAACGTCCCAACAGAACACCAATTTTGATAAAACAATTTTATCATTTGCAAAATTTGTTGAACGCTATATTCGTCAGTGGTGTTTTGGCAAAACATACTTAATAATTGGCAGTCAATTTGACAGATGTAGCTTCAACAAGATGGCCGCTATCAACTTTCAAAGTTCGGGAGTCCGTATTGGAAGACCTACTTATTCGGCCCGAATGGTAATGGAAGAGGAGATATCATCGTTGATCTTATCCAGGAACCAGGATACCTTAGTACCTTTTTCAATTAAGCTTTCAATGAATTATTGAGTGAATATATTGTTTTACAATTAATTATTTTTAAAATGGTTCAATGAAAACGTCGCTGACAGTATGAATATTATGGTTTGTCAACCAGGGGTTAGCAGATATCATGTTACTATATTCCAATGTCAATATTTCATCTAGGACATCTATGTACATCTATATCCAATATTACGTGATACGGAATTCGTTCCGCCATTTTAGGATTCCGATAGTTTTTTAAACTTCCCAGGGCGGCTTATTCCTAAAGCCAAAAAGACAAAATATCTCGAAATTCGATATTCAATGAAAATCGACGCCGGAAGCGTAATTCTTGAACATAGTCATCGGATGTGGTGGACAAAAATGATAAAATTCCACTTAGCGAAGGTTAGAAAATAGGTTTTATGATGTCGTGCAGTTATTTCGACCTCTCCATAACAAACCCCCCACCCCGGTGTAACCAACTCACTCATAAATAATTCCAGCTGCAGAAAGTTCATGGAAAATAAATTGGGACTCTAAGGGGTGTTGATGGTGGTATAGTTGCCGGGCCGGTGCAGGAAGTAAGGATGAGAATGGAACATAATGGTGACAAAAGAGTGTGAAACCTTTTATTTTGTTTAGCTTAAGAGGTTTTTACAGTTAATTTAATAAGTAGGTCGAGCACTCACACACTATATTATGCGTTAGAAAAAAAATTCAGGAAAAAAAGAAGGGAAAAGTTCAGGAAACATACTGTGAATCTAGTGTATAGATGTTGATAGCAAAAAAATGGAAATTGACTAAGGAAAGGAGTTCAAGCCATCAATTGCTCAATGAGGCTAGAAAATATATTTATCACAATAAGAGGATAAGCTATTTAAAATCAAAAAAAAGAATCCAGAAAAAACAGGTTTTCAAAACAGTTCCAAGCCTCAAGCAAAAGTAAATATTTTTTGTTCAACAAATTACTTCGTTAAATGTTTTGAGTCCCCAAAAAAGGATATTTTATTCCCATAAATTTCTCACTTAAACCGGAAGTAACTAAATTCATTGTGTTCAGGGAACACAATCAACCCTTTGGGTTTATCCCTAAAACAAAGGAAGAAACTAGAGCGGATCTCCCAACATCCTGCGGCGGTGGCTGTTTCATGGCTTCCTGCTAATTTTATTAACAAAAGTGATCCCAAAGTAATCAAATTTGTAAGAAAAACCGTCTCAGTAAGTGTGCCTTGATGACTTCGCGACCGACAACGATGACATCCCATACTTATATCCCAGAAAGTTGGCCTTTTTTATCAAAAGACTTATTTTTCTTCAAACATTATTTGGCAGAATTTTCGAACCATTTTGTGTGCACTTAAGGACGTTCTTTTTTTTGCGTCCTTCATGTATTCTTTTCGTCGTTTTGGAGGGTAATTAGGATAATGAAATTATTTTTGTATTTTTGTAGAGTTAAAATTATCTCAGAAGAGAGTAACGTCAAGGACGACGCCGCCCACCGAAAAGGATTCTTTCGCTTGGCTTGAAATATGCCGATGTCATTGTGTGAAAAAGGAAAGAACCTTTAAAGGAATTGAAATTTAAATAATAATTAGGAACACGTACCTCTAGACGCCATAAGGTAGGTACTACGTATCCTAGTCCAAGAAGTTACCCTTAAGAAAGGGGAAATGGTTAAAATCCATAAAAAAAGAAATATTTTGCTGTTATGGAGGTAAATGTTTTTTCTCTCTCGATGGCTAGAACAGCTAATTAAAGGGTTTCGTGCAATTAATTAGTGGATTGGAGCAGAAAAAAGTTGTTTTTGCCTTTGAAAGGGACCATGAATCAGATCCTGACTGATCAAATGCACAGGGTATTGGCTAGGTAATTATTTGATTTTGGGAAGGAAAAACTTCTTTTTAATTAACTATACAAATTTTAAGGAACGAGTTTGAGCTCGAAAATAATGTAATTAACTGAAAAAGATTAAAAGAATAAGTACAACATAAAGGAAATCATTTAAACCTTCACCTTTATACCTTTCATGTTTGTTTTACCTTCCTGTGAAATCCTGAAGAGCTGGAAAACCTTCTTATTTTAAATATCTTATATATATATATATATATATTTTTTTTTGAAAAAAATTCTTTCAATGTAACATGCAGATTTGCATGTTTTGTAATTTTTTATATAATATAAAAAAATATGAGCTACTCTGTGGGAAAAAGATATATACATGAAGTTCTTTCATATGAGTTTATTTTGCCTTTGTAGACCAAAAATCGTACAAAAGTGTGTGTGTATTAGTTTTCCTCTTCGTTTATCCACTGAAAAAATGATTGAAGAATTCTGTCCAATTTATAACTACACGTTGCCCTTCCTTTGCCCAGAAAAGCGGGTTCTGTCCGGTTTGAATAGTCTGGTGTGGAAAATTAAGGAAAACACCTCAGGAAGAACCGAAATGCAATACGAGAAAACAAACCAAACCTTGTTACTCAAGGGGTAAATCGCAAAGAATCCTGGTGGCCAATTCGCATCTCATCTGCGGGAGAAAACGTTACCCTCTTAACGTTCATGCAAAATATCAATTGTTAGAAAATAGTTATCATCATTCTGCAGCGTTCTCCATTGACGGTGTCCGTCGCTTTCGAAAAAGTACGGAACAATGACGTTGCCGGCCCCAAAATTCAAATCAAACGATAACTTTTTTTTAAATGCCTCGTTACCTTGTTAACCTCATATAATATGGCAATTGAGCTTGTTAACGAAGATGATTTTTCCACTAAAATCGAGTTCATACGCAAGGCGGATTCGGATTCTTCAGAATCAGATTTTCTTAAAACAACACGGCCGTCAATATCTACCAAGTCGCCAAAAATGCTGAGAGTTGTTTAGGTCTTCTTCGGAAGATGCAAGAAGTTCTTCAACCCGTCTGATCTGGGTACAATATGTAAAGCATATTCGACCAAAACTCGAGCATAATTCGCATATTTGGGCAGTTCCTCCTATAACCCACTTGAGTTTTCAAAATGAAAATGATAATCTCATTGTTGTGCATCGAATACTTTTTTTCAAATTCGTCCAATACCAAGAAAAGGTGACTGAGGAATCCCGATATTTTTCCATTGTAATTCTTAAACTGAGAGTTGCATCTTTGGCTTATCTTACCCGACATAAGCCTGCACCCTCTTAAGGTTGAACGATATCTGTCGTTATTTCGTGGATCACCTTATCTTTTAAAGGTTTCTCATTTTGGAGTTATTCACCTCTAACTTCTTCAACTGTGGTATTGGTAAGATGTATGTATCTATTGGAATTTTTAATTAGTTAATTTTGATAGTTATAGTTGGATCGTTGACTGTTAAGGATTGATGAATTTTTATGAAAGAACTTTATGCGGAATTTTCTCAACTTTTTGAAACAACGTTAGTATGCCATATACTACTAGAATATTACTCTCAGGTGCTTAGCCAAATTTTTTCCACCTCGGACATTTATGTTTGTTCTTCAAGAGGATAGTAAGAATTAGATCTTTTAGTCAAAGCAGGAGTTTTGAATCGGTTTTATTGAAGTCAAACTTCTAAGCCATTGTTCTGGCAGAGATCCTTACCCATTTGCTGTAGCTAAGCAGAGGATCGTTTTTTCCAAGCTTACTTTAAAGGGAGGCTCAAATTTAATGATTATTTTTTATCATGATTCCAAAAGCATTTCAAGAAAAGAAAACTATAAGCACTTTACATATATGGACATCATGGAGTTCTTCACGTGCAAGGAAGTTACATTATTTGCTTTTTAAAACAAAGACCAACAAATCAAAGTCTTTTCAGCCAAGAAAAGTAATACTTGAATATCATAATTAACCCACTGAACAGCAGCTGGCTTCTGGATGATGGTTGATCATTTATAGACATGGACTTTAAATTCTACTCAACAGTCAAAACTTTTCGTACAACTTCCAATCCCGTTACTAACAAGTTTAAGTCAGAATTGGTATATTGCAGACAGCAGACTGCTATATAGTTTCAGAAACAAATGCCCACATATCGGATAACAATCAAGTTTGCAGTTTATAAATATGTTCTGTGCCGACACGACAATATCTCAAAAGTCGGAAATAGATCCGTGGAGTCATCAAATTTTTGGAAGATGCAGCTACGAATTCAAAACTGAGATATATGTATGACATAAAACGAAATACGACTTCTTAAAGACAAAATGAATTTTGAAATCAACATTCATGGTTACATTTCTTTAAGTCAGAAGCAGAAGATGTAGTTGATGTTGATGTCTCGAGAGAACCTTTACCCATATACAATTTTCCTAAATTAATACTAATCAGTTCACCAACAGAATAGAAATGGTCTAAGTTTAAGTGGTTGAAGGGCGTGACTTTTAAAGTACATACAAAATTATTAAATAGGAGATGAAGAACATTTAGATTTGATCAAATGGAAATCTCTTCAGATGCACAATCTCACCCAGCTACAATTATTGATCTATTGATGTCGATAAGTGGAACATTTTTTTCAGAAATTCCTTGCCATCTCTTAAATTAAAACCATTTGTTCACTACCAGAAATGAAACGATCTTGATGTTGGAATACATGTGAAATAGAAGATTTTAGAACATCTTGATCTGGTCAATCTTAAACTCTTCGAATGCACAATCTCACCATTATCCAGTAATAATTGATTTCAGAGTAACCTTTACCTAAAAATGCTGATACATCTCTCAAACTAACACCAATTTGTTGGCCAACACAAAGAAATCCAAAATAATGTGATGTACCGACAAAATGTGACGATTTTCTGACAATATATTCAGAAAAAAACGATACAAAGCACTGACAGTTAATGAAAGTACTAGAATATTCTAGAAATTAGAATATAAAGAGAAATTTCGAGAACTTTGTACTTTTGTATAAGAGGACAGGTGGCACTAGGGGACACACACAACTTAACAATGAATTCTTGTTGATCAGCTTCAATTTTTGTTCTTTATTTATTCTCGATTAAATAAACTAACTACTATGCCTTACTTGTGGAGTGCGGAAAAATCCAATAAAGCCGAGTTCCTTCTGGTATACGGAAAATCCAATTCTGTATTCCTAGTACAATACTCTCTTCTCTTTCCCTAAAACAGATGTGCATGCTTTTTAGCATTCAAGTATTGCTGTATTAATGAAAAAGTGACATTGAAGACAAAAAATGTTCCTTAAAAATAATGCAATAATCAAATTTGTATGAGTATTATATTTGGGGAGTAATATTTTAAGCAATGATTTCAGGTTTAAGAAGATAGGTTACAATTATTTACCTATGTATTGCTTAATTTTTATTAAGTTCCTGTTTAGGGTTGTTAATATTATCCGACTTCTGTACGACAAAAAAACTATCAACAAATTGTATATTGTGAATGTGTATGTAAGATTTAATTTTTTTAATATCATATTTATGTAGGTGAATGAAAAAAATAACATAACCATAAAAAACTATGATGAATTGTTTAATTTAAGGGAGTTTAAAAAAAAAAGTAGCACTGAAAGAAAAGTGTTAGCAAAAGTGTCATAGCGGTAACGCTGATTGACAAGTGTGGTATCAGTATTGCCAGATGCAGATTTATTTTATTTACATATTTTTCGTTTGTTGTTGTGGCTGCAATGAAACTAGGCTAGGCATTCATTTTAGGAATAGAGACATCGTGCAGAGCGGGCTGCATGCAAACCTTGGAATGGGGGTTCCCTCATAAGAACCTATGTAATTTATTTTGGCTGCACATTTGTTTTGACCATAAAAGTACCTAAATATTTCCTAACAAAAAGATATTGTTTAAATCTCTAACACGGAATCAGGCAATACTGGTTCGTTGGGAGATTGCTCAAGAGAGTGTACTTATTACTACCCCTTTTGGTCCCTCGATCACTTCTATTTCGATCATTTGGACTGTGTACTGTTCTGTTGGCTTCGGTTGCTGGAGGTTTACATAGCAACTTCGTTACAGTATTTTGACTTTCAATACATTCTTCCCATCCTCGCAGGAACCCTTACTAACCTTAGATTCTTCACTGGAAACATAATTTTCTCCCCGTAATACTCGTCTTGTAAAAAATGCTCGTCAGTTTACCATTGAGCCCAATTTGGGACTACCGTGAAATATCTATAGGGATTCTTTTTTTAACCGCACAACACGAATTTAGAATAGATTACTTCGTTTTTCCTTGCCATTTCAATTCTGTCTCTCCTCCCCTAACCTTCCTATGCTCGCGTCGTATATTCAACATTAAAAGGGAAACAGTAATCCCTTGTGCGCTTGCACCGTATACAAAAAAAAATATTGAATAATTTTTTTAGAGTCATCATTTTAAATTCCCGTATTGAATAAACATAACCAACTTGTGTATGCATAAATGTTTATCCACATCGATGTTAAAACGTACCATACCATCAAATAACCTCAGGTTATAAACAGGATGGATGGGAACTGCGGATATGCATGCATGAAAATGGTCCTCCATTAACCACAAGTTACCTTAACTCTGATATTTATTTTAGCGCCAAAATCCGTTGCCACATTATTAAAAACCAGGAGTGCCCACAAAATAACACACACACACACACTCACAGAACACATAAAAGCCATTTAATGCTGATACCATGGGATGGGCTTAAATCAAAAACTAATTTACATACAATGTCAGCAGAAGCATCATTCATCCCAAAATAAGATATCTGCATCCTGTGCCCCGACTGTAGAGGAATGAGCTGCCAACCACCACCGCCGGCCGCCGCCGCGCCGCTGCCAAAGTGCCAAGGCTGTGTGACTGGAGATACCATCGCTTCGAAATGCCATCCAATATTGTCGCTGAATTACGAGCTGAGCAGTCCCGGTGTCGACAGCAAAAATTGGAAAAAGGATATAATACAGACAGATCCTTTAGAGACTTTTACGCGCCAAGCCAGCCAGAGGATGCTTAACTTAACGTGTGGGAGATTATTTTGGGCCAAAAGAAAAATTACTGTATATTACGAAATGATGATGTACGACAATGTCTTTGTTTTTACTCACTGAATCCTTGGGAGTGAGCCTTTTTTATTTTTTTATTTTATCCGGATTTGTATGCATCAAATGATGCGTCTGGATCAAGGTATAAACATTTTGTGTTTCCTTGGATTTTGGAATCCATTCACGGTTGATTTTGTGCACGAGGTAGAAGGATAACTCTGTTTTTCATGGTAACTGAAGTTTATTAACGATTTTCTGTGGTAAAAATACAGATATATTTTTGGAGAATTTTTTAATGCAAATTCAGTTGGTAAAACAAAGGAAATCCTTAAATTCTTGTCAGAGACTAAGCTTAATTTAAAGAGAACATAAGTGACAGCTGTTTTTTTTTTAAATATTTATATACTGCCAGTCACTAGCTTAAAAGCAGGCAATTTTGAGAAGTTAAACTGAAATAACTACCTTTACATGATCGAACCAAAAAAAAGCGAGTGGTCGGAGAGAGACAAGTACAACAGAATTTAAGATTTAATACTTTTAAGAGAACAATTTAACGGGACTTTGAAGGCTATTTAGAAATAAATCCAAAAATAAGGCAATTACATATATCGTTCGATTAGAAGCGGTCAAGTTGACAAGGTTTTTTGTGAATTGGTAAGGACTTTTTTATTATAAAAGATAATTTTTTATAAATTTATAGCCCTAAGTTGTGTGTGACTGTCAAAATGGGAAAGAAAATGTGTTTGAGTGTTGAAGAACCGGCAAACGTAGATGTTTATCGCTAGGAAGGATTTTCCAAACGAGCCATACAAAAATTAAAAAAGGAAAAAAGAAAAATGTGAAAAATTGGTTATGAAGTACACTTGTTAGTAATTGTTACAGACAAATTGGAGGAAGAACGTATATGAAAACCTGAGGGTAGAGTCTTCAGCAAAAGAGTTTAGTGGATAAGAAATAACAGAAATTATTTTTTTTTTTATAAAAATGAGGGGAGGTTTGGAGACAGAATGGCACACCATAGTATTTATTTGGTGAGAGTCAGAATTGAAACCTTCCAACGGTCCAGGACAGGGAATCCCAAAGTACTCGATATCGACGCTTTGAGGTCGGAATCGGTTTGCCAGGGGTCGACATATATGAAAACGGATTTTGTGAGTCGAAAGTTCTAAAAATCGACCCTTATTAATAAACACAAGTTCCTATTTGAAACTTTCAAGATACTGTATGAGTTATGTTACATATACCAAATTGCTATAAGAATGAATAGTGTGTTAGTAGGAAGTAGTAAAGGGCGGGTGGCAGTGGTGCATTTGCTAACATAAACTAGAGATAGGATTTTTAAAGTAATTAAGCTATGGTGGTCGGAGGTATCAGTTCATTTTGGAATAGGGAACTCTTGCCGAAAATAGTTTGGGATACCTGGTTCAGAAGATAACTTCTAGTTAAACGAACAAGAGTATAATCGATCCCAAAAGCACGCATTTTTGATAAGATATCTTGATGTAAAACTTCATCAAGGGCAATAATATCACTTTTACCAATGCCATGTTAAGGCTGGGTGTACCTCAGACCAGAACTCAAAACTCAAGTAAACGTACTTGCATGTATTGGTGCACGAATAAATTTCTCTTTTTTCCATGCTCTAAGCTCAAAGGTTCATTCAGAGGAGCATGGACGTTCTAAAACGTAAATATTCCTTCTCTTCGTATCGCATAGAATATGAATATGCACTTTTTTCGTTGCGTTTATTTGTTTTCGATCCTCAGGAACGATGACGACGTGACGACCACGAAGAAAGGATATGCATGGGCATGGGCACTAACAACAAACCTACCTGTCTCTGGCCTGACTCTCGAAATAATTAGAAATAAAATGACCTTTTTTTTGTTTTTTTGTGATGTTCGTCCTTTCTGTGGCTCTCCTAGTCCATAATGGTGTGCCTAGGAATTTGTTGTATTTTTTTATTTTCAATTAGCTACATAAAAAAAAACTGGACCAGGAGAGCAAAATTAGTTCAAGTTGATATGATAATTGCATCGTTGGCCGGCCTATATTTTTTTTATTTTGTCTGTCTATAAGACCGGCCTAGATCAATTTTAACGTTTGACAAAGTGTTTTTGACGTTGAACGAAAATCTTTTGTAAATTTTCATAAAATATCTAGATAATTTTTTTTAAATTTATTTGGGGCCAAATTGTATGATGGAATTGAATCCATACATGTTCTTAGACTTACAAAAAATCACCCGAAAACAATGTGAAAATGGAAATATAACCCTAAACTAAATTGCTAAATAAGACACTATCAATGCAAAAAAAATGGGCACGACTGGGTCGCACGTACTTGCTCCTATGTGCTTAATCATATTGGAAGGCATACGTATATGTTGTTTTACTTGTATCTGTCAAAGATCTTTGATCTAGTATACATATACAATACATATGCAAATGTATACCTACATATGTATATCGCTCATACTAAACACCAGAAAAAATTATTTTATTTCATAACTCCAAACCAAAATAATTTTAATGCATAAAAAACGAAATGAACCTAAAAAACTTCACAAAAGAAACAATTCAATTTGCATCATACCTTAATTTTTTTCACATTTCCTTTTTTGCGAAAAAAAATACAACTCATCGCATGAGTGTGGCACCAAACGCCTTCCTTTTCTGCAAAATGGTCCATAAACCAAAAAAAAACTATCACACCAAAAAAACAGACCCACAAAAAATACTTCCCACCGCAATCACCTAACCAATAATATGTATCCCTTCACCAATCCCATCCGTCAGTCTCAGTAGAATTGGAAATGGCAACTAAAATCAGAGACTGAAAAAACAAAAAAATATCAGAACCAGCCAGGGTAGAAACTAAAGAGTAGAAAGCAGAACACATGTAACAACAACAACAAATAGAAGAGAAAAAAGTAAAAGAGCAGAACAGCACCAAATTCTGCTGCGGAGATCGTTCGAACTACAAATTTATTTGGGACAAACTATGTTTTTCATCTTCTAGGAAAAACTCCAGAATGGTAGGAGTGATGAAAAAGCGTACGCAGTGGCCTTGCCAGTTTGGAAGATCACTTCTTCGGAAGAATGTGTGGTATACCATCCTGGTTAACCGATTTGTGTATATCGTTTGGTTCAATCAATATAAATTGGTTTGTCATAGTCGATGAGCTTTGAAACCATTTAAGAAAAAAATAATACTCAAAACACTATTTGGGTAAGTCAAAGTGTGTAGCGTGGGCATAAATTAACTTTTGAAAATAATCAAACTATCCTAGGTGTTATATGCCCTTAAAATAGTTTGCATATTAAAATTACTTCAATAATAAAAGACAAATCAGTAAGAACACCGTCCTGTTTCAAAAAAAGTGAACTGAAACGAATTTATTTAATGCCGCACGATACCCAAACGCTCTAGAATTAGCCTTTCTACTCGAGATAAATCAACAGTCAACTATTTATTACTGCCTTATCCCCGATTTCGTGTTTTATCTTCCATATTCCATTTTTTAAACACAAACTGGTTGTCCAGAAAATTAAGCAGATCGCCAAAAAAAAAAAACCAAGTAGATTTGCAAAATATGTAGCAGAAACAAAAAAATTATTAATTGTCATCTTATTTTATACTAGCTGAACCCCCCAGCATTGCTCAAGTTTACCATCGTTTTCTGGATCCCAATAAAAGTGCTTCTGCTTCCTCTCACATCCAAGTATATCTTAAATCAACTAACCTTAACATGTTAGTATAACACATTTTTTTAAATCGGCCATGGCATTTAAATACAATGTTGTTGAAATGAAAATTATAAAGGTATACAGAGAAGACGACATTTTCGAAGATATATCTCCACCATAGCGCCAGCTTTCGGGTCAAAATTTTACCAAATCGTTGTAAAAATAAAAAAATTCGTAAAAGACCCCAGCGCCACCTAAGGGGTTATTACGTCAGCTATCTGCTAAATAGGTTTAGCCATTTCCGAGATTAGCTGGAACAAACATCCAGAGACAAAAACTGACTTTTTCGCATTGCAAAAATAAATCAATACGACACATTTTAAATAAATTCTTTATCGTTTAATAAAAACAAATTAAACGAAGTAGAAATAAGTTGCTACAGATGCAGATGCATACAAATAAATAAATGACGTAGATGTACTACATATAAAGTAAATTGGCAGGCCTGGTTGTATCAAACCATGAGTATGAGTCCAATTCGAGGTTTAGAGTTTAAGTTTGGTGAACAGTTGTGCTCTGTTCCGCAATTATTCAAACAGTTATCATTAAAATCTTATATTTGGCGGTTCCACATCAAGGCAATCATCATAAGGACATCCGAAAATTGGATCTGCATTTTTGATTTCGGATAAAAAAATTCAATTGAATGTGTCTGTTACATTTTATTCTCTTTTTATTCTAATTATCCCACCCTAGAACACACGGTTTTCCAAAAGTTTACAATGTCAGGAGTCATCATCTGTTATGGGTAGAATCAATATTTAGGGAATTCTTTTCTTTTCTGATTTGCTTAATTTTCATCTTTTTTTTGTTGGTTTTTTATTTCGCATCTGCGTTGGTCGATACCCATGCAGATCCAGTTGTTAAAGGTTGTGCCTGAATGCGGTAAGTCAAAAATGCGAAAACCACATTTATTTTTATTTCAGTTATTAAAAATAGATTTGATACATTTTTGAGGTTCGAAATGTGGTAGGTTATGTAAATGTTTCTGGGCTTGGAACTTATCCTTAAATTGATTGATTCGGATTTAATATGCAGGGAATATAATTAAATTAAACAGCAGATTTTATCCGAGTTTTGATTAAAGCTTCAAAATATGTTAGGTTGATCCGAATAAAAAAATAAAGAGGATTTTAAGGGATCATATCATACGAAGGAATAAAGAGTCCTAATTTCCACTTTATTTAGAAGTTCCTTAAAAAAAAACGAATTTCCATGGACCCAAACCACAAAGGAAATTAGTTATTTTAATCTCTTTCAGGTCCAACTTCTGACAATTAAAATGCAAATTAACTCTTTCACTCCACACCAGGACATATGAAAATAGCAATTTTCTCCAAACCCAAAACTCAATCTGACTACCAAAAACTTCGAAATCATTTTCTAATCTCTGATAAATCTCAGAGAATATTACCAAAAGCCAGTTCTTCGTCAACCCGCAACGTAATCAACTTTAACCGAAAGAGGAAGACTCCTCTGCGTCTGTACTGTACACACTTGGTTCGAGTTGCCGTAACTCTTGGTTTCATTTATCTTAAGGACAAGGATTTATCTTCAAGAATTGCCACACCTAAACACTATTCAATTTATCTTTGGTTTGAAAATCTTCCCAATCCACTCCCAGTTCTGCTAGTTAAAACATATTCTGTATCTGTTTCCCATATCGTTGTCGTCATATTGTCGGATGTTAGTCCTGGCTATGACACACATACACACATTGTGTGTGTCATCATCGCCAAGATGTAAAGTGTATCCTTGTTCGGTGTATCAGGAGGTTAGCACGTCTGCATCTGGGGCAAAGTTTTTGATGTTATTCAGTAGTTCGAAGGCAAAGGGCATTAGGGATTTGGGGGGGTATGTAAGGGTTTATCAGAAGTGGTCCCAGTGTAATGCTAGACAAATGTGAGGTTGTGGCGTAGAGGATTGTCTGTCAGGATATTGTTGTAATGTAATTATGGGCTCATGTGTTAGTGGTAGGCGGATGCATTTAATACATTTTTCCTAAAACACAGGTTCACCAAGGGACGAAGAAAAGGGCACAATCTTAATGTATTGATGCTTTCCCGTATCGAAATGATTTAACAAAAACAGCTTAAAAGGTTTATATAAATAGGCTGACGAAATAAAAATAGAGGTGTTAAGAAGTCAGATCTAGGGTTCCCGGAAATCTTTAGTTTAGCCTTCGGCGCTCTAGCAAAAAATATATCGCTGCACACTTCTTCATAACATTTTCTACTCCATTCATCATTCATCATAAAGATGAGGTTTATTTTTTGGTTTTGCTTCACTTCAAAGGCTTTTGTTAATGTCAACAATGAGAATTTATGTAGACAGCTTATCTCGGTCTTTATAGAACACCAGAGTCGGAGTACAAACATGATTATTCCAACGAGGTCCTATACAACGGGGCCAATACAAACAGGATAGATAACTTTTTAATTAAGCTCATTCGCGGACACATTGCAAGGGCGATGACCTCAACTAATGGACAAATCTTCGGGGCTTACTACCCCCAAGATGAATATTTTGAAAGCACACGTTCGAGTGGTGTTATCCCGCCCGAGGCTTTCCTATACCTTGATAGTCGAGGGCTGATTCTGGATAGATCGGCGATTCCGTTGATCTACCACGTCGGCCGCAGAACAGTCGATAGGCGGCTCCTCTACGACCGAGACATAGTTGCTGGGAGCGAAGCAGAGCGCCTCCGTTTCAGTAGGGCCGTGCCCGACCGGGATCGGAAAGAAGCCCTAGATCAGGTCCACCAATTTTAGTGGCTTAGCTAAAACCCGATCATTTTCAGTCGACATAGACGAAATATCGCCTATGGCCGACTTACATATATATATAGTATCTTTAAGTTAGGTAGGGCAGTTGCGGCGGCACCAAAAAAAAAAAAAAAGCATGCTGTGGCTGTTCTAGATTTAAGTATTTTAGGTTTATTTTAAGTTATTTTAGGTTAATTTTTAGTTTATTTTAAGTTAGTTTTTTAAGTAGTAGATTAAGAAATTGATAAGATACCTAGTTGTTTTCATTTTCTGGGTGAAAAATAAAACCCTTTATATATAAGATAAACTTAAGCTATTTTTAGGCCGAAAGGCAACTAAATTAAGTTAAAGATTAATTTAGAGCGCCCGCATAGGGCCAGTAAGTTATTTAAGATGATAGTTTTAGCTAGTTTTAAGATTTTTGTCCAGCATTTAAGTAGATATAAGTAAAAGTAAAATAAAAATCATTTAAAAGTAAAAAAAAAGCATCGCTACCCGTGAGATCAGCGAAATCAAGCATCGTTGCGCGTGGTTAGTGGAAAGATGGAGGACCGTCTCGAAACCAACTGCTGTGGACATGTGTTATGTGTTTTCTGTTTCTCCGTCCTCTCTCTATCTTCTGTTCTGTCCTGTATCAATGTCGTCTTGTGTGTTGTCTTTGTATTTGTCTGAGCCGATGGCCTCAGCAGCCAGTGCTCATAAGTGTCTCTGCTTCGTAGATTTATCTACGGAGCAGATCAATATGTAATATAATGTAATGTAAATTTGTTCCTATTTAATTAACCGAAGGCAAGCTGTGCAAGTTGGTGAAAGTCTCTAATTTTTTGACGAATGTAACTGGGGTGCCTCAAGTTTCCATTCTTGGCCCCCTTTTGTTTTCAATGTATGTAAATCACCTTCCATCTTCGCGTGCGTATTGTTCCTCCCATATGTTCAGCTGTATTTCAGTTGCCCACTTGCCCTAATTGAGCATGGAGCATTCTGTGTAAATGAAGATTTAGAGATAGTGTTAATTTGGTCTGGATCAAAGGGTCTTATTTTTTATTTCATTAAAACTGATTTTTCCCTACATTGAGATTTGAACTGAGTCTTCTATGGTTATCGAAATTCAGTTTCTTAGAGTTTATTAATATACATGTGATTATAAAATTTTAAATATTTTTTTTTAATTAGATTTGATTTTTCAAAAAAAAAAAAAAAAAAAAAATTATTTTTTATTAGAAAAAAAAAGTTATTCAAAATTTTGATATGCAGAATTAATTTAACTATCTAGATCTTTATAAGTATACAATTTGACAGATATACATAGAACCGTTACCGAGAAAGCCAAAAATTAAAAAACCGTTATATGAATTGTCCCGTTAATTCTTTATCAAATGATAGCCAATACCAACAAAAAATTCTCAAAAAGTTTCATCAAAATCGTTGTAGCCGTTTTATTTCAGGTAGGTACCGTTATTTATAGGCCTAAAAATAAAATTTCAACTTCCCTTCTGAATAATGCCAAAAGAATCACGCACACCAAATTTAAGCCGTTTAGACTGAAGATCGTTATACATACTGACAGACAAACGGACAGACAGACATTTTTTGCCACTAACGTTTTTAGACTTCTCTATGATCGTAATGTCATTTTTATATTCACTAAATTTGCTTTATAGTCCCTATAATCGCAAATAAAAAAGAAGAGAACAAATAGGCTTATTTTGAAAAAGATACCGGACACAAAATTCATAGGCCAAAAAGATCACTACCTCTTTAAAGAGGACGTCTGGTCAGCCTGTGATGTAGAGGGGGATCTGGCCCCCGAAACTAAACCTCACCTCCAACAAAACTCAAACCATGCGACTAAATTCAGTTCATGACCCCATCCCATACCGAGAATGCTACTGCGGTGTTGGTGTAGCATTGGCCTGTTCCCACCCAGCCTGGAACTCAGACGGCTTTCTTCTTCGAGTTCCCCAATACTGGAACTGCTTGTTGGTATTAATGGGTTAAGGCATTTTAAAAAATAAACAAACGAAATCTTTAAATCGTAAATTATTTCTCAATATCTTCAGTTTCTACCAATTTTATATTGATGTTTAAAAATATTGAATTTTTTTTTGGTTTTAGGCGTTCCCGACGTACTTTTTCTCACAAATTCAATAAAGAGAGAATATCATCCCCCCTACTCAAAAATCTGACAGCTGCGAATTTTCTTCGGAAATTAGCTGGAATGTAATTTTATAAACCTTTGCTCCCGCTACCACCCAAAGCCTCCATTATCCAAAGTTTATAGTTGGGGATCGTTCTTATCTGTATTGGGGGGTCCACTAGACCTATTGGATAGGATGAGGGAATACTAATATTGAATACCATAAACAATATTAGATCATCAACTTTGGTTTCAAGGAAGATAGAGAGTTTTTCGTTGCAGTAAGCTTTCTGTTAGTTTTAATGCGGTTAAGTCAAAAGCAAAGCTGTTTTTCAGGTTAGGAATAATGAAATTGTGACTAACGTTGGAAAATCCAGCAGTAAAAGTAAAGTTACATCATTCTAGTTCGAAGAACGCAAAAGAACAGTGTGGATTTATACAGACAGTCAAAGAAGACTGACCGAAGCATTATCTGCCACTTTGTTAGAAGGATGTCGAAATGTTGATACTGAAATTGACATGCAATATGAAAACGAATCGTAAGATAATTATTTGCATTAAGAACTTAATGATAATGATAAAGCTGACCAGACATTTTCGCAAAAGGATCCAGTCATTTAAAGATCAAAAGCCACTGGTTTAATAAATGCTTGCTCCAAGTCAAAGAATTTGTGGAGACAAATAGAAAATACTTTTCAGTTTAAAAATAAAAAAACACAGAACTGTTTATGTAATAATGGACAATTTTAACCGAATAGATTGGTTATATTAATCGAAGAGATAGGCTTATACATCCAAGTAGATTAGTTATTTCGATTTAGCCCTAAATACTATAACCGAGAATATGGGTCGCCGCCATAAATTATGTTTGTAAATTTAATCGAATCAATGGGTAATTTTAATCGCTTCAATATGTTTCATATACTAACTTGCTAGGCTATTGGTACCCAACAAATTAAGACAAATTTAACAAAGAACTAAGTTAATTAAAGTTTAGTACACTTCAAACGAGTCAGTGGGTAGTGCAAATGTATAACCGGATGAGTTTGTAGGTGCTATACTCTCACTTAGTTAATTTAACGTGAGCTTAACGTTGTTCTTAACCGATCATTTTGATACATGTGGTTTTATTTTATTTCAACCAAATACTTGCCAATTCGACTACATATTTATACATGTATTGGCCAATTGATTGTCTGCCTAACCTACATTTCTGGAAATTAATAAACTCCAAGGGAAAGCTGCCAGAAGGCTCATTTTACTCAATAATAACGAGTGATTTTTTAAGAGCTTGAGAACTTTTTTTTTTAAAAAAACGCATAAAATTTGCAAAATCTCATCGGTTCTTTATTTGAAACGTTTTTGAAGATAATTTCATTTAAATGTTGACCGCGGTTGCGTCTTAGGTGGTCCATTCGGAAAGTCCAATTTTGGGCAACTTTTTCGAGCATTTCGGCCGGAATAGCCCGAATTTCTTCGGAAATGTTGTCTTCCAAAGCTGGAATAGTTGTTGGCTTATTTCTGTAGACTTTAGACTTGACGTAGCCCCACAAAAAATAATCTAAAGGCGTCAAATCGCATGATCTTGGTGGCCAACTTACCGGTCCATTTCTTGAGATGAATTGTTCTCCGAAGTTTTCCCTCAAAATGGCCATAGAATCGCGAGCTGTGTGGCATGTAGCGCCATCTTGTTGAAACCACATGTCAACCAAGTTCAGTTCTTCCATTTTTGGCAACAAAAAGTTTGTTAGCATCGAACGATAGCGATCGCCATTCACCGTAACGTTGCGTCCAACAGCATCTTTGAAAAAATACGGTCCAATGATTCCACCAGCGTACAAACCACACCAAACAGTGCATTTTTCGGGATGCATGGGCAGTTCTTGAACGGCTTCTGGTTGCTCTTCACTCCAAATGCGGCAATTTTGCTTATTTACGTAGCCATTCAACCAGAAATGAGCCTCATCGCTGAACAAAATTTCTCGATAAAAAAGCGGATTTTCACATTTCGAACCGAACACTGATTTTGGAAATAAAATTCAATAATTTGCAAGCGTTGCTCATTAGTAAGTCTATTGAAATGTCAAAGCATACTGAGCATCTTTCTCTTTGACACTATGTCTGAAATCCCGCGTAATCTGTCAAATACTAATGCATGAAAATCCTAACCTCAAAAAAATCACCCGTTATATCAAGTGTATCCTGAGTTCTTCTGTTGTTATTTTTTTTAAGCCGTAGAATGATACAACAAAAGCATTTCAGCTCTCATGAAAATTTTCTTTTGTTTTTTAATCGGTTTAAAATATGTTAGCTCTAAATTTTATGTGTATACTTAACTGCCATTATTCCCCATGGAATTAGTAAAATAACACAACTTTTTCGATCTCATACACACAAGTGTGTGTTTTCAAAAACAAATTAAACCCGCCACACATCGAATAATGACAAGACACAAGGACTAGAACTCATGGGACTCAAACTGAAGTATACAAAATTTCACTCGTTACTGTGAGCTCGGAATTAAAAACTTTTTCAAATGCCATGCATAATTTCCTTTTTAGGCAAAAGGATGAACGCCAAACAGAATTTTAAACGAGCCATGCGGAACTTTCTCTCACAGATGAATATACAAACGGGGCTCACAGAAAAAGTAAGCTATTCCATATAGTTTGAGGAAAAAATACATTGTAAAGGAGGAGTAGAGGGAGGCGAATTAATCTTGTCGTTGAGTATTCATCAGGAGTCTGTTAAATAGAAGGGAAACCTTTTAAAGGGAGTGCCTTTCTGTTTAATTGTCATAAAAGTTTTAATTCCCTTCGGGGCTGTTCAAGCCATGATTGTGTGTCTGGTTAGTCCTTCAATATATGGAAGCACACAATTTATGCATTCTCATCCTGTGATTTCTTGAATTTACATTCGAAACGATGCAACCTGACGCGACATCTTCTTCAAATAACCAATCAATGGAAAATGTGTTGTATCCCCTTGACGGTTTGTGGATCGGAATGATATGGCATCAGTGGATGCCACAGCGGATGCGGCGACGGATATTGAGAGAATACTTTACAACAGTCGTTAAGGGTTTGACGTCGACACTTTGGAATTAGTTGTCTCTGAATGTGCCACATTAAATGTGAAGAAAAGGGTGGCAACTTTCAAGGCAATAGTATTCTTGGGGGACTTGGATTGGATTTTTACTTAATTGTTCGTAGAGAAAACTCCATGTATGCATTCCAATACAAATCAATTCCAAGTTTTTAATCAAACCAAGTGGCAATTAAGGATTATTGGTAGCAACGTTGGTCTATTTGATTTAATCCTTGCAAGAGTTGGGACATGAAATGAAGAAGTGAACCATATTTACTTTTAAAAAGGATATTAACCTTGTTATCATAGCATTAAAACACACAATGCTAAAGCTTAAGTGGTTTGCAATTAAAAATCATTTAATGATACATTGAATAATTTACAAAAAAATGTCTTTGGTAATTATTCACACTCCATGAAAATAGTTGATTGTAAAATGACCAGTTTCCGATTGCTCGGGGATACAACTTTAATTGGAAAAAATGGTTGGTCTTTTTCAATTAATCGCTATCAATTCCTATTTTTTTTCTAGTAATCACTTGTTCGATATTAATTGTTTATCACCTCAATTAAATAAACAATAATAACCGCGGTATACATACATACTTCAGGTTTTAAATACATCACGTTTAACTAATTAAGTATTAATTAAAATTCGAGTGCAATCAAAACAGAAGCTTAAATGGTCTTTGATATGATAATGATACAACAAAGTTGATATTTTTTTTGTATTAAAAACCCATTAAAAAACCTATTAATTGAAAATTGTATTTTTAAACAAAAACACAATTTATATTCATTTCACGTAGCAATGCGGAGAAAAAAAAAAAAAAAACAAATGTCCTTTGAAAAATGAGTGTAAGGCATTTTCAAAAGGATATCCCGAATCATCGTTACCATCATCCGCCCTAATCGATACATATTTCAGCGAACCGGAAACAAAATACAAAGTAATTTCCAATTTGTCGCCTGAACTAGCTCCATTTGTTTTTTTATTTTGGTCCTGTCTTTTATTATCCTTTCTATTCTGTTCGTATACTGAATAAATAGGCCACAAAGGACTACTATTTCATAGACGTAAACGAATGAAAAAAGTATATTTTTTGGAAATATGTAGTTGAAAAAATTGGTTTTACTTTCAGAAGTATCAGATAGAATTCAAAACAAAGATCGAAACATTTCTTTATATATTTTTTGATTACAACTTTGATATAAATATTTTTAATGTTTTGAGTTTTTGTCCAAGAGACGGTGACAGAAATAAAATCAAACAAAACCGGAAATGGACATTTTTCCGGAGAGCAAACAGGAAAGTAAAAAAAGCACAATTCTGAGGAAATGTCAGTTTTGAAATTAAGAACTTTTTTCAACGAATCTTATGAAAGTAGAGAAGAACAGTAAAGAGTGGTGCGCCGGCCATTATATCTAACAATTCATGAAATTTTAAGGAGAGTATGGGAATCCACAGAAATGCTTAAGTGCATCATAAACGGAATGTGTTTATTGGAAATTATAAAATATAAATTCTGTATTTATAATTCTTCTATAATTTTTACCTAACCTATCCCTGCTTAAAAACAATTTGAAATCAAGAATGCTCCAAACTGCTTAAGCCTGTCTCAAAAAGCGGCTTAAAGATTCGTACTAACCAGTTCAAGCAATGAAAGGGAACTCAAATAGTGGACAAAGAAGATCAGGTGTAGAAACATATCGATAAACTGGAGAAAGCAAGATTTTTAAATCCTACTAGTAGGTATTATAAATATTAAATTTTTGGTATTTTGGGTGTTTGTTTCGCAATCACGCTTGAACAATGATAAAACGGATTTGGATAATTTTTGTAAAGCGGATTGTGGAGGTGCTGGATATTTAAAAATAAGCTAAAGCTACTTATTCGAGCACAATAATATAATACAATACGTATAAGAA
Organism: Platycheirus rosarum; assembly: GCA_963971375.1. Lineage (NCBI taxonomy): Eukaryota > Metazoa > Arthropoda > Insecta > Diptera > Syrphidae > Platycheirus > Platycheirus rosarum. The sequence continues at coordinate 115,490,226 of OZ020509.1, read as the reverse complement.
TATACAATACAATACAATATAAGAAAAAAAATACGAAAAAAACAATGTCTGGGTATTTTTATCATCGCGTGTGTCGAATCAAATTTACAAATTTACAAAAGCCCCTTTCTTTCTATATCACCTTGTTCTTAACTGTCTCTTACTCGACAGTTTACACTTTTAGAATATTATGGTCTATCGTTAGATATTTGCAGTGCATAGATGAGTGACATATGTTTTTTGTTCTTATTGTTGTATGTTTGAATTAATTTTTATTAGCAAACTCGTGTTATGGGAATAACACCTTGGACTGCAAATTATTTAGGCCTCCGATATGTGCGCTTCTAGTAGTAGTATTTTTAAATAGTATATAAGTAATTTTCTCGTGGCCCGTTTGCCCCTTGGGTTAGTGGTTACTCATAGCCACCTTTTTTTCTGGGGTATTGCCTCTTGCGAGGAACTGACAAAACCGCCAAGAGTAAAATTTGTCTCGAAAAAGTGCATGTCATATAGCCGTTCGGACTCGGCGGTAAACTGTAGGTCCCTTCCATTCTTGCACATTAACAACACACACACAGGCCTTGGCTCCTTAAGGAGCTGTCGCAAAAATAAAATTATTTATTTTTTATAATTTTCTCGTAGTCTATTATCTAATATGTTCGTGGCTTAAGGAAGAATTTCCTTCATGTTTATATACAACAAAGACCAGCTGCAGTGGAACTAACTGAAGCTCATGTTGTATCAAATTTTGATTTATCAGAAGTGTGTCAACAAGGGTATACATTAACTTATCTCTTTATCTCGTCGTTTATTTTAAGAGTGAACAAGGATAGCAGAAGCCTTCACCAATATGGGAAATGTTCAAATTTGAAACTGAACTTCTTGTGGCTCAAATTCATTGTCCGCAAGCATATCATTCATCATTGTTTATTTAAAGGAGTTGAAGTATCCAATTTTAATGAGTTTGATGCTATGTCCAATTACTTCCGACGTCTTTTCCCATTGTCCTCGCATTAAAATCGTTATTGCGGGCGATTTAAATGTACACAATTCCAGCTGACTCCGCTATTCTGGTCAAACAACAGTCGTTGGAAAGTATGTCGAGATCTTTGCTGGGTTATACCACCTTTTAATAACAATAAATAATAATATTTCAACCACGTGTCTGAAAGGCACATTGCCTTTAGAAGAATTAGAAATATAGAATAGAATTTTTTTCGGCGCAGTAGATCGAGAATTATAGGTGACTATTTTTTCACCTAAAACTCACCGACAGACTTCGCTTCCACTAAGGGTTAGAAACATTTCATCTAAACCTGAGTATCGAACAGACGACCTCCGGGACAGGAGGAAACATCTTACCAACTACACCAATGCAGCCCAGCTGATCGATGAGCAGACTTGTTTCTTACTTCTTATTCTGATAAGTATATCATTAAGTGTAACTTCCTCACTTGACACTATGGACCATTGTATCATTTCAGCAAATTTTTCGTCCTCCCCGCATCGAGTAAAAGAAAAATTGTCCATCCATTGGCGACGAGAAAGCCAACTGGTGTGGCCTGAATAAGTGAATTGTGAATTCGATGCCACTTCTGAAATTTTATCAAATGTGACTTTTCTAGGAATGTGTATTTCTATTCTTAACAGAGTAAAAAATATCAAACTTACTCATGCATATTTGTTATTGATAGAACCAAATTTTTCAGCAAAAAAGTCTTCAATGCCCAAAAATCATTAAAAATATTTGGTTATTTGTAAAAAAAAAATATTAAAAACTATTCTTCATCTTCGGTTCCAACGTTCATATGCGATGATAAACATAATAAGGTCAAACTTACTCGCCACTCGCAGCTTATTTTGCTTTTTCTAATAATTTTTAATTTTTTTTTGAAAAATCAATATATTTAAAACTAATCAAAAAAGATTATTTTAAATTTTATAGTCACATGTATATTAATAAACTCTAAAAAATTGCTTACCAAAATGAAAAAAAAAAATAATAAAAAATATAAAAAATAAAAAAACAGGATTTTATCAAAATCAATTTTCGAAATATTTTTTTTTTATAATTTTTTTGTTATTTAAGACGTGTGATGGTGTACTTCATTTTTACCAAAAACCGTTAAGTATTGTGGTTTTGATAGTTTTTATAAGTTCAAACTGTGTTATTTTCAAAGTAAATGTTATTTGTTTTTGTCAAAGATCTTGCCATCCAATGTAATTAGGCACATAAGAGCAAGTACGTGCGACCCAGTCGTGCCCATTTTTTATATATGATCTTCCATCACTTCTAATCCACTAAACTGTTGTTGTTCGCACGAACTTGCGATATGTGAACATCAAAGTATTTATTCGATTTTTGAGACTTGATTGTCTGAAAAAAGTATTTAATTGTATTGCGCCATTTTATTTCTTTAAGAAATGTAAAAAAACGTGAAATCGTATGAAAAATAAAACGGGTTTTTTATAATAAAAAAAAATAATTCAAGAATGCAAACTTTAACACACAAATAACCTTCATTTAAAAACAAAATTTAAAAAGAAATTCACCCAACCGTTTTAAAAAATATTGCTTAAAACAAATTAAAAAAATATTATTAAAAATTCAAAAAAAAAAGTTTTGGAAAATATTTTAAAATAATATTACTTAGGCTGCCTACATCTTCCTGAATATTATTTTTGATTGTAATCGGAAAACATGCTTTCGAAAAAGTTGAAGAAAAAAAGAAACGGTCCTAAGGGAGGTACCGTTTTTAGCTTACCATCTCATATTATTTTTGTCACCAAAATATGATCCACACCTACAATAAGTAGTACACAGATTTTTTTTTTATAAAAATTCTTCGACCTTTTTCGGAGAAAAATAAGCTTTTAAACTCAACGATTATATGGCAAGTACCGTTAATATTCGATCTAAAAAATTCCAAAAAGTATGATGTCAAAATAAACGTATGCTCCAATTTTCAAGACGATTGGCCTATTCGTTCGGGCTGTAGTCTAATGTACATCCGGACGGACAGACACACAAATATGTTTCTTTATCATTGAAATGTCATGTTTGATTGTTATCTCAAAGTTTATATATAATCGCAAGTATAAAACGTAATGTACTGAAATAGCCACTTGTGTTGTTTCCCTAAAAGAATTCCACTTTAAAACTCTCATCTCACTGACAGGTGTGATTTGACTTGAGTCCAACATCAGTCGCACTGTATTTTTAAGTACCGAGATTCTTTCTTTAGTCACACCACATGAATGTGGTATCACTCTTCTTTTCTTGTTTATAAACAAACCTTTTCGTACGAGTAAATTATGTAAACAAAGTAGAGAATATTAATGCACTTTGTTAACCACTTTTTCAAAACATAGATTTTAACTTCTTTTGAAAAATAACTATTTTTCGTATGTTTTTATTTACAAAGTGATTGCAAATAATGTTAAAATTGTGAATAAAAAAAATTGGAAAAAACTAATACTCTGCAATGTAACTAAGGCAACGGTCACTCGGATCACAAAAAATTTGTTCGATTTAAATGTAAAGTACTTAACGCTTTAGCTTTGGGATATGGATATCCTACTCCAATTCTCCAGGTACTCGAATGTCAGTTAAAATGTTATAGGAATGGAGAGAACCAACCGGCAACCGATACTCATGGACTGGCCACTATTGAGTTGTAGCTTATGGGTTAGTTGGAAATAGTAGTTCACAGAAAAAATATTTCACAGGATATATAATATTTACTTTGGAGCAATCATACTGTATAATTTAGATCTAGTTTCTTGTTACATTTCAATTTAGTTCTCGTTTTCACAGAAGATTTTTGTTGCAAATCAAGATTCAGTTTAGGATGCACTATTTATTTTACTGTTTGTAAAGTGATAGTGTTGAGAGTGAATGGGACAAGTGATTCAGTTGATTCTATGGATGCCAATATAACACGGGATAAGCCCGGTTGATAAGGGTGTGATATTTTGGGCGGCTAAATGGCAATATATGCGCTGTTCGTGTTACCATCCTGATTTATTAAGTGTTATTCTCCTGGCTTAAATATTCGCCAGGGTTCTTTTCTGGAGTGATGTTTTTGGGTGAAGCATTTTTAATTTGTTCTTTGTTTTTATCTTCATTGAATGTTGATAGTAGTGCGGGGTATGTTGATGTTGGTGTGGTGGTCGATGTGGGAAAGCTTCTATCGGTGATGCAGGAGTTTTTTTAGGATGTTGGTAAAATCTTCAATATCTTATGTGTCCTGTAGGACACAACTAATTCAAGTAACTTATTGCCAAAGCTGAAATCATCATCTTTCTTCGAAAGTATCATTTGATGTTGTCTTCTTAACAACATTGTTATTTATAACGAACACTAATTTTCCTAACAATTGACATGTGAGGAAATATGAGAAGCCACATAACTTCCCCAAAGTTTAATAAACGACGTTAAATCTCACTGAATTGATAATCAATGCTTAACAATAATTTTGTGAAAATAACATAATTGCTACCGATCATACCAAAGCATATGATAATACCTCCCAGCTGCCCACAATTCAATTATATTTAAACTGAAATCATATGGATTCATCACTGTTTTTATAATTATGTATTACACTTCTAATACAATCTATAGATACTCAGCATCAGGAGTCCCACAAGGGAGTCACTTTAGCCCTGTTCTCTTCTGTTCAATACGTATTTATTTGCAATTTTCACGAGCTTAATGCAATCTTTGACAATCTTTTAATAATAACAGAGGCGATCTAGGATTTTTTTAATTCCTGTGCCACATAATTTTTATACTTACATAATTAGATTACTCTTGTAAAAACTTTTTTAACAACGTGTCCCAGATTTGAAAATCTTGTCGTCATGTCAATATTGAAAGTTCAAAACAGACTTGTAAGATTTACTTTGCATTGATTTGGGTGGGAAGACCCACATAAATTAAAACTACCGAAAGGTGGGCAAATAACATTTGTAAGGAAATTTAAATTTCCATTCCATAGAAAAACTAAGCAATATTAATGACGTCAAATGCATTTCTATGTCAAGAGGGCTTTTGTTCTTTTACCATGCATACACCCTGCGTTTAATTGTGTTGGTTTGCTTTGGTCAATTAACAGTGAAATAAAACTTGCATGAAATAACAGTGGTTTCCTTATATAAATGCGCAATTTTTTGTTTTATTTGTAGTCCTTAAATTGAATTTCATATGCAATTAGAATTGCAAGGAATTTACACTGCCCTTGTCCTCCATTACGACCGAATTCTTTTATTATTCTCGTAAATAATACATTTTTTGTATGTAAATTCAAATTCTCCTACTCAGGCATGGTATGGAATTAAAAAAAATGAAGAAATACAACTGTTATACTTTTTAAAGTTACGTCGGAATAAAATGTTTTTGTAAGAGAATTTTCGAAATATATGGTATTTGTTTAGGAGGAAAAATTTGTTTGTAATTAGTATGAGCTAAAATGCAGACCCTGCAGGCTAAGGATTTGAATAGAAACCTTGTTTTCATACTCAAATGAAGCAAATAGAGTCATAACTTGACTGATGTGGTTTTTTTTATAATTAACGCGCGCACAAGGGACTTTTTGTTTCCCTTTTAATGTAGAACACATTGCACGGGCATTAGGAAGATAGCGAGGGGAGAGATATGAGGCGTGGATTAACATTGATTTTGAATGTTAGCAGATGAAAATGGCAAGGGAAAATATCGCCGGGTAAACAATTCCAAATTCGTGTTGTTCGGCTAAAAAAAGAATCCCTATATTTTACGGTACGTCCGCAATTGGGCTCGCATTCATTGCGAGACGAGTATTACGGGAGAAACTTTTAAGGGGAGGAATGCAACTGGCTACTTCGAGTGAACATTTTTTATAAAAGAAACGATAATATAAGGAAAGACATGAAACATTGCGTCGGTGTTCGAGAGGAGCAATTGTTTCAACGGCAGTTCTATTTCTTATCAATCTTAACGGTCGATTTTGTATTCTATCAAGCAAGTGAAGCGAAGTTTGCGGAGCACCTGCCCAGAGGTGGGAGTTATACTCGAGTTTAGGACGTATAAACGCTTTATAGATTGTAGCCAGATCAGATGGGGAAAAATACTTCTTACACCGATACCGAAAACCTAAGCACCTAGCAGTTTTCTTAGCGATCTCAACGGAGGTCGTCGTTGACACACATACCGAGTACTGAGAGCTTTTCGGTTTCATTTTCATTAAACTCTACACGATTCCTATTACCCCATTTAACAATGCTGTATAAATCGGAGTTTAATGAGCTTGACATACGGTACCGTTGCAATTGTACGTCCGAAGGCGAAGGACGTGAATTATCGAACGAATATGAAAAGCTGAGGGTAGAGTCGTCAGCAAAACAGTTAAGTGGATTAGAAGTAAAAGACAGAAGATCATTTATAAAAATAAGGAAAAGAGTCGGAGACAGAACAGAGCCCAGGGGCACACCAGCATTTATTTTGTGGGAATCAGACTTGAACCCGTCCAATACAACTTGTATTGAACGGTCCAGAAGATAGCTTCTAATCCAACGAACAAGAGTATCATCGATCCCAAAAGCACGCATTTTCGATAAAAGAGCTTCATGCCAAACTCTAATAAATGATTTGGAGATATCAAGAGCAATAATCTTACTTTCACCAAAGCGATGTAAAGATTTGTTTCACTGTTCGGTGAGATATGCCATCAAATCACCAGTGAAACGGTTGCTGCGGAAGCCATATACTGATGGTAATGGAAAAGCTTTCGATCTTCGAGATATTCCTTAAGCTGACGGTTAATCAGTGTTTCCATGACCTTAGAAAGAAGGGATGTTAGTGCTATGGGTCGGTAGGAGGAGGGGGAAGATGGGTCACCTTTCTTAGGGACAGGCTGGACAAATGCTGTTTTCCGTCTTTTAGGAAAGATTCCAGAAGAGTAGGAGCGATGGAAAAGCTTACGCAGGTTTGTGTCTATTGTCTATTGTCTATTGTCTGTTGGCTCTTGTCTATTGTCTATTGTCTATTGTCTATTGTCTATTGTCTATTGTCTTTTGTCTATTGTCTATTGTCTGTTGCTTCTTGTCTAGTGTCTATTGTCTGTTGGCTCTTGTCTATTGTCTATTGTCTATTGTCTGTTGCTTCTTGTCTATTGTCTATTGTCTGTTGGCTCTTGTCTATTGTCTATTGTCTATTGTCTATTGTCTATTGTCTATTGTCTATTGTCTATTGTCTATTGTCTATTGTCTATTGTCTATTGTCTTTTGTCTATTGTCTATTGTCTATTGTCTGTTGCTTCTTGTCTAGTGTCTATTGTCTGTTGGCTCTTGTCTATTGTCTATTGTCTATTGTCTGTTGCTTCTTGTCTATTGTCTATTGTCTGTTGGCTCTTGTCTATTGTCTATTGTCTATTGTCTATTGTCTGCTGCCTCTTGTCTATTGTCTATTGTCTGCGTGTGTGAGACGTGTTTTATAAAAGGTGGGAAAATAGAAGAACCGAAGTTTACAAATCTGACTACAAAAAGCTACGAAATTACGTGAACAAAAATATACAAATAAAAAAGGCAAACTTTTACAAAACAAAACTGACAAATGCAAAACATGACCCGAGGAAAACTTAGAGTATTGTAAATGAACTATTGGGTAGAAAAAAACTATCTATTGATGAAACAATAGAAAACAATCTTTGTACTCAATCGAATGTTTGTGACATAGCTGAAGAATTTGCCACACAAGCATCTAAAATTATACATAATTGTACTTACAAAACGTCCAATCAGACAAGTCAATATACCGCTCAGTCTATATTTATTGAAGAGGCTGATGAAATTGAAACCCGAAACATACTGCATAATTTAAAAAACGAGCAAAAGTCCAGGAGCTGATGGGATAAGAGCGTGTGATATCAAACTGAATGCTGATTTTCTGACACCAATCTTACAAGTAATTATCAACCAAAGTCTGATGCAAGGATGTATTCCAAAAGTTTTAAAAACATCACTTATACGACCCATTTATAAAGGAGGAAAGAAAAACAAAATACAAAACTATAGGCCTATTTCTATTTTGCCCGCTTTTGAAAAATGCTTGGAAGAAGTCGTCTTAAAACGCTTGAGTTTATTGAAAAACACTGCTTAGTGCAAAGCAATCAGTATGGTTTTCAAAGAGGAAAAAGTACGGGAAAACTACCTGGGAAATTTTGTAACGTCGTCAACATGAGCCTAAATAAAAATCATCATATTTTAGTTATGTTCGTGGACTTCAGCAAAGCATTTGACACTCTAAGTCATGAAAAACTCCTTGAGGTTCTATACAAAATTGGCATAAGAGGAACATTATGGAAATGGATGGAGAATTATTTAAGAGATAGGACTTTCAAAGTTAAAATTTGTAATTCATGCAGTGAAGAAAAAATATGTACATATGGCGTACCACAAGGGTCAACACTTGGTCCGGTTCTATTCCTTCTTTTTACGAACGCACTTCTTGGAGTTTTACAAAATAGATCCGTTTTTGCCTACGCAGATGACATAGCAATTGTTGTTAGACACAAATGCCTTAAAACAGCTATTAACGTTATGCAACAAGAGTTTGATGAAGTCTCTAAATGGTGTCATGATTTTGGGTTTTTCATTAATGCCAACAAAACAAAACTCATGCATATTCGCTCACCACAGCAAAAAGAGGAAGGAATAAGGATCTTCTTTCAAAACGAAAAATGTCCACATGCTCAAAAAAGTGATGCAATTGAAGTAGTTACATCTACAAAATATCTTGGAGTCACAATCGATGATCATTTTCTTTGGCACCAACACATTGAGAGCATAAAAAGTAGCATGAGAAGTTCTATTTTTGCTCTCTTTTATCTGGAAAAGTATTCAACAAAAGATGTTCTAAAACAAGTTTACTACTCGCTTGTTGAATCTCGATTGAAGTATGGAATTTTGACCTGGGGAAACGCATCAAATACTCACATGAATAATATCGTCAATATACAGCATAGAATCTTTAAAATAATTGATAAAAATCATGAGTTCAAGTTTTTGAATGTTAAAAATATTTACAAAATGTCAGCTATAATAGAATACTACGACGATGTAAGGTTTCAGCAAGCTATCTCACACAACATAAACACCAGAAGACGAACGCAAGGTCTACTCGAGATTCTAGCGGTATACAACAACTACGGAAGAAGACAACTGAGTTATGCGATACCATCAATTATGAACCAGCTACCAGCCAACCTAAAAAACATTCAAAATTTCAAAAAACGTAAAAAATGTATAAAATTGTTCTCTTTTAAACTAGTTTTTCAATTTTTGATCTATTATTTGTTAAAAAAAAAACAAAAAAAAAACAATTTCTTCATTAAAAAACATTTATTATTTCGTATTTTTATATTAAAAATTAAATTTCATATTTTTGTATTAAACATTAAGCTTCATTTTACATGTAATTAATTAATAATTCATAACAATCACTTCAAATCAATTCGAATAGTTCTTGAAAATTCAACCACCTACAGATAAGCATAAAGCTTCGTGGGTAACACAAATATTTGTAAAAACTTTTGAAATTAATAATAAAAAATCTAAATCTAAAAAAAAAAAAATCTTTTGTCTTTTGTCTATTGTTTAGTGTTTATTGTCTATTGTCTATTGTCTATTGTCTATTGTCTGTTGTCTTCTGTCTATTGTCTTTTGTCTATTGTCTTTCGTCTATTGTTTAGTGTTTATTGTCTTTTGTCTGTTGTCTTCTGTCTGTTGTCTTTTGTCTATTGTCTTTTGTCTATTGTCTTTCGTCTATTGTTTAGTGTTTATTGTCTATTGTCTATTGTCTGCTGCCCCTTGTCTATTGTCTTTTGTCTATTGTCTTTCGTCTATTGTTTAGTATTTATTGTCTATTGTCTATTTTCTATTGTCTATTGTCTATTGTCTATTGTCTATTGTCTGTTGTCTTCTGTCTATTGTCTTTTGTCTATTGTCTTTCGTCTATTGTTTAGTGTTTATTGTCTATTGTCTATTGTCTATTGTCTTTTGTCTATTGTCTATTGTTTGTTGTCTTCTGTCTACTGTCTATTGTCTATTATCTTTGTCTATTGTCTATTGTATATTATGTCTTGTGCTTTCTCTACCTCTCTTTCCATTTTCCGGTTTATTTTTGTGAACGTAATTATCCTTTTGGTATTAAAGTGCAAAAAGGGAATTTTCCTTAATTATTTTAATAATTTATTAATTAAATATGTTTCTCCATTAAATTGCTAAACAAGGACATTCTCATTATAAGCAATCAGCGTGCAATATTGTGTTAATTTTTCTCAAGGACTATGAAGTTTTATTCACATAATGGATGTGTAATGCCATACAAAGCTAATTACGGGTACATCTAAATGTTTTTACTTAATTGCTTTAAGTTGTACAGATAGCTTTTTGTTTAATCCAAAAATTAGAATATTTGAATTGAAACTTTAGGCTGAGTTTTTCTTCTCTTCATACCAACAAAACACATCCTCGCGAGGTGAGCTTTGAGCACTTAACGTATAAGTGTGCTTGGAATTAATGAATATGTTGTCATTAACGAAAATTATATACGGGTGTGCCTTGTGTATCCGTGGGTTCGTATGTTGGAATACTGCTCCTGGTAATGAAATTTCATGGATTGTTTTAAGGGAAGCCCAAAGAGTTTCCTGTTGTATCTGACGCTAAAGTAACAGAGAACTTTTGTGCTGAATTTTGATGAAATGCAAATAGACAGATACTTCGTGTGTACACAAAGGCATCATGTTGAGTTTAATCCTCAAGTGAAAATTAGTTGTCAGCAAGCTGTATTGGATTAAGGGAATAATGCATTAGTGAAAATATCGCGCGGAGTTCAAATTAAGTGAATCAAAAGGCAGTAAATGTTTTTAAGGAGGCAATCCTCCGGAAATGTTCTGAAAATGAGGCCGGAAAAGAAAAAATAAATGACTAAGAATCTAAATTTAAAGAAAAACGAAAATTGGAAAAAAATTGTTTAGCTCTTGGATGAAATATTAAAATAAAACGTTTATATTTTCTTATTATGACATTATTTCGCCAAAAAATACTAGTTAATACATAATGCATGAAATCATAAATTTCTTCTAAAATTCCAAGGTTCAGTATTTTAAAATAAAAAAGTTACACAAATGAAAAATTAGTGTCAGTAAATAAAAAATTAAAAGCTCAGCAACAAAAATTACCGAAAAATCTAAAACCAACGTTTATTGAAATAAAGTTCTACATTTTTTTTAGAAAAATGGTAACATTTTCCAGGATTTCCTCAGGACACGCATAACAAGACTGACAAAGTTTTGCATATAAACGACAAAAAAAAAGAAATGAATAAAAGAAAATGATTTCCCCTTACATTGGAAGAATAATTAAAAACTAAAAGTCCTTGATACCAATTTTCAACAGTCACATACCAACTGCATCAGAAGTTGCCTTTTCTATAGTGCGAAATAATTTCTTAGAAAATGTCCTTACTCCTTGGAAAATCAACACTCAAGGAGTGCAGCCCGACTCCCACAAGAACACCGAAGAACCTAACTAACGTTTTTTGAATTTTAATTCTCAGCAAAAAAAAAAATCATTATTAAACCAGGACGAAGTCTTTGGGAAAAAATGGTGGAAAAAAAGGTTCCGTTAAAATAAAGAAGAAAAACGAAGCGTTAAAAGAAAATAAATTTTGTTTCAGGATTTCCTTAAAAGTCACGTTCTATTATCTTGGGTCGACCTCTAATTGCTTTTCCACTGCAAGGATTACAATTGAGCTCTATGAAGCATTGGTTGTGTTATGGTTGGGTATGGTGTAAGAAAAAGTTTTATAGTCTTTTCTTCAGTTTATGCCGTTGTCTCTGTTGTCCTTGGAGGACATCATTATTCACAGAGCACCAGTCAAAAGGTAAGTTGATATAATCCTTGCCACAGGTTGTTAGCCTTGTGGTGGGATATCTGTTGTGAGTCTATGTTCCTTAGGCAAAAAAAAAATTGAAACAGTTTTGCATTCATCTATAGTTGTTTTAGCGATCCAATTAAGGAAGATGTTGACAGGAAATTTTAGTTTTTGTTGAGAAGAAGACTTTTCTTTCCACTCGATAGCAATATTTATATTGAAATGACTCGGAAAGTCAGTTGGAGAGGATATTTTGAAAAAATTCATAGCATTGATAAAATTCAACCTAAAATAAAGTGTTTGAATGTTGTTGGAAAATCGGGAAACACAGCCTACACGATAACACCTCCGGAAACGGACTAAGGCTCTTCGATTTTGTACTGAAAAAAAAACATGGTTTTAATCATAATAATATTCCCTCGACTTGACAATGAAGAGGACACATGGCGGTCATCAGATAGTCAAACTATCAACCGAACTGAGCTATAGAAGACATTCTTATAGTATTTTGGAATATCGACCCCGATCACTATCTAGTCTATAAGAATCTATGTACATGAAAGGAAACATGGAAACTATTAACAACCACGAACAGGGAATTTAATTTTGGACAACTTCAATCGGAAGCGAACGCCACAGCTTATGCCGATCACGGATACCTTGAACTAGGGAGAAATCGGAAGAATGAGAAACCCTTACTAAGGCGAAAAAAACATAGCAGCATCGTAAAGTCGGAGACATTCAGAGGTGCCTTAGTAAGCAAAGAAGAGCTAAACCTTAACAGAAGAGTGAAACGATCAATATCAGAATTCACTAACCGTCCTGGGCACTGCGATCCATGGAGATGGAAACACACTGTAATAGATACACAGTCGATTCTAACCATCTGGAGAGACTACCTCAACCAGTTGTTGAATGGCGATGATGGCCAATTCATCGGTAATAATCAAATTGGACCAGTCGATTTAGAAAATCAAGGAATAGATCATTCCAACCTAAATGCTATCAAATTTGCCATTGCCAGACTAAAATCGAGAAAGCTGTTGCTGATGTGTTCCAAGAGGTTTGGTCCATACACCAATTCATCATTATCAAATCACCAACTCATCATTATCAAAATATGATCGGAGGAAATTGAAAAATCACCGATCGACCAAATTTTCACATTATGCCAGATCCTGAAGAAAATACAAAAATTAAAAAGGTAGTACGGAACACCCAGGCCAGTCGTGCTTTATCTTTAATAAATCAACACACATTTTTGGACTTGCTGATGAAATGGAATTCCACCACCGCCCTGGGCCGAACGTGATAATTCCTAGCTATAACTTTAAAGTAGTCAGTGAACTTCTCTGCCTAGTTATCCTTACTGCAATAAGCAGAGGTAACAATATCAGCGCAGAAATCTGACTTATAGCCACTCTAGCTCTTTTATTGGGCTGAGTAAGCTATTGAAGAATAAAGCCTTATTCAGATGAACCAAAGAGAAGATATACAATACACTCATCATCCAATTAAGCCTTCATTTCCTACTTCTATTGGAATGCCCTTAATAACATTGAATAGTATAATCACACAAGTACCTATACATTTTGCTGGGATATCAGCAACTGGCTTAAGTATTCCTTTACCATACCTGCAAACAACACTAATGCATTGACGCTGATTAAAAATCCTTAAATTTGACTTTGTCAATAGCAACGCACTACTTCCTTCACATGACTACCTACCTACGGAAGTCCCCTAAATCAGTTTGATCGAAATAACCCAATTGTGCGTTTAAACTTTTCAAAAGACTCATTCAATTCGTATCTCTGGCCGTGTGTGCCCAAGCCAAACATTTCAATCCCCAATCCAAATGGAACAACATGTCCAAATCATCGCCATTACCTCACAAAGCGAACAGCCAACAACGTCAAAATACCGTGCCCGACTAACAAAGTATAAAACATTTCAATGATAAGCCAGATCGAAGGATGCGCGTTCCATTTATCGTCCATTGAACATACCAAGGTACCAAATCACAATTTCTGTCCCGAATATCTGAATCCTTCTGCTTTGCATTCACCGTACGGAATTAATTACTAGAGAACAAAGAATTTCGTGCACCAAGAACAAACATTATCTAGTTGAATGGAGGACGGCAGCAACTCCAAAATGTTATCGATATACCTAGCCGATTGCATTGTCCTTGAACAGCAGCAGGACACAATACTTGGATATGTTGGGTGAAGCGGGCTGGAGTGGCAAATGGAACTGGTTCCTTCCGTTCTCCTGGTTTTAATTATTTGATTGGAATTTTCAGATACTTTGTTTCCCATCCAAGTATTTGTGTAAGCTTTTCGGTTGTTGTTGCTGTGCTGGGCTGCAAGCATCTTTCAGATACATTTTTTGGTTTTATTATTTCGGTTTGGTTACGGTAGCGTGCGGATTGCGAATTTTTCATCTCTGCTCCCGCTTTGTGGATGAATTCAACCAAAATGGATAAAATATGTTACTCGGATGATTGAGCGAAGGATTTTCATTTCGCATTCCTTATTTTTTGTAATTGTAGTTGTAGTGTTGTAGTTATTACTCAGAGGTGCTTCAATATAAATTTTTGTGTTTTTCTCTGTCCTGTGTGTGGCAAAATGAAATGGATATCGAAATATTTTTTTTAATTACAACCACTATGGGCGGCTCTGATGGCAATGTGTGCTATTGGGTTTTTTTCGGGACTTCATTCTGGCTTTATTTTTCATTGTGAATTTGAACCATTTTTTTGATGGATTAAGGAATTAACGGAATTCAATTATAAATATTTAAAGGATGACGAACAGGGAACAGATGGATGAATATTTTTTAATTACTTTGGATGGCTTTGATGGATATTTAGATATTTAATTCAAAAGTTTTCGTCAGAAGAGTAATATTAAAATTTATTTTTTTAGAAATAAAATATCGTAAGCAAAAAGTTTATTAAAAAATATAATAGAAATAACATATTTTTAAATAATATATGAAGCATTTATCAGAAACCATCATTTTTGTTTTTATATTAATAATTTAAAGGAATTTAATTAATTTTATTGTAATTTTCAGAATGAAATTTATGGTTGAAAAATACGGAGATCCAGAAAAGGCAATTACACATAGTTAGTATACACATTTTGTGTGGGTTTGCAGTTATTCATTATTACCAAAACTGTTCAACACATCTAATGTCATATATCCAAAGAAGCCTTAATCTGAATGGTGTTTGACAGAAAAAAAGAATATTATATCTACATCAGCGGTCGCCCGAAAATGGCATCTGTTCAGGCTATATACCATGTGTTAGCCAAAATATAGGGTCTTCCATTAAGCGCTTCCTAACTTTAAATTTAAATAAAACAAAGTCTGTGTGGGATAGCACCGAAATTTTAATTCGTTTGAAAGAACTATCGATGCCATGGGTGGAATTTAACATCGTTTAAATGTTTGCCGCGGCTTCTCTTGGTGGCGCGCATCCAAAATGTCCAAATTTCCAAACCGCTGTGGTCTGTGGCCAATTCTAATAGGCCTGCGACTTAAGAAAAGCCCACAAGAAAAAGTCGAATAGGGTAAAATCACACGATCTCGGTGGCCAGGTCACATCACCTCCACGTGATATGACCATGACCACAAATCCCTCGTGCAGAATGTCCAATGCAGCATGAGATATGTGGCACATGGCGTCATCCTGTTGAAACCACATGTCGATGGTGTCCATATCATCCAATTCAGGCCAAGAGAAGTTGGTAATCATCAGCCTATAGCACTCGTCGTTGACAGTGATAACTTGGCCAACATCGTTCTCAAAGAAATGTGGCTCGATGACGCCGCCAGCCCAAAATTCACACCAAACAGTGACTTTATCGGGATACATTGGACGCTTTTAGATCTCATGTGGATTGATATCGTCCCAAATTCGACAATTTCGTTTATTCACGTTGTCATTCATACAGAAATGGGCCTCATCGCTGAAGATGATTTTTCGATGAAAATTAAGGTCAGTTGCCTATTGCTGCGGAGCCCATTCAGCGAACACAAGTCGTTGTCCATGGTCGTTTATCTTAAACGCAAAATTCGCCAAGTTGTAGTCTGCACAAGGCTGTGTTCTTGTGAGCGACGCGACCCGACTGCTTTGGGTTCTCCAGCACACTCTCTTAAGGACGGCGGTGATGTTTTCGGCAGATCTTGCGTTTCGTCGACAAACGGGTGTTTGTTGGTTGATTATTTACTGAACTTTTGGACTTAAATTTATCCAACACAGTTCTCTCGGTAGGGCGATTATGGCGACCATATAATGGGCGAATCGCGCCGAACGTATTTTTGCATGTACACGTATTTTTGAACGGTATATCCATCCATGGTGATTTGACAAATGACAGAGAATTTAACAGATGTAGCTTCAACAAGACTGGCGCTATCAACTGTCAAATTTTGGAAGTCCTGCGCGATGGCGGATGAGTAGGCCCTTTTATAAAGTACCGATAAAGATGAAAATTGGTGATTCCTTAAAATCAAAGTCATTACTAGTACTGACTCGACTCAATATTAGGAAGAAGTAGCAGAGTTTGTAGGTAAGATAGAACTTTATTGAGCTATGAAATAAATGGCATATGATTGCCTCCTATCCTCTGCACTAAAGAGTTTATATTTTTTGTGTTTTTTAAATATTTTTTTTGTGCCGCCATAACTGCCCTATCTAAATGTAAGTGGACCATAACCGATATCAATGTCGAATAAAATTATCTATTTTGATTAAGCCTCAAAACTGGTGGAACTGATTTATGATTATGAGTTTTTTATGGCGCTCTGCTTCCAGCTCCGAGCGATTATGTCTCGGTCGTAAAGGAGCCGCCAATAAACGGTTCTGCGGTTGACGTGGTAGATCAACAGAATCGCCGAATTATCCTAAATTAGCCCTCGACTATCAAGGAATAGGAAAGCCTTGGACGGGATAAAAATACCCGAATAAGTATTTTCCAAATGTAAATCTTGGGGGTAGTAAGCCCTGAAGATTTGTCCATTAGTTGATTACATCGCCCTTGCAATGTGACCGCGAATGAGAAAAAAAGAAAAAAAAAAAAAATATTTGGAAAACGAATCCATACATTTTTTTGAAATTTTTTCTCCTAGTATAAACTACAGATTTCTTTTAATTGACATACTCTACAAATAAATAATATAATAATATAATATATAATAAAAAAATTTAAATATGTTTTCGAAAAGTTTTTCAAAAAAAAACATTTTTTTGAAAAAAACTGTTCGAACGATTTTAAAATGAAAAATTCATAAAATAGAAAACAGCTAAACTAAAAAATAAAAAACTATTCGATTACTACTGAATGCAAAAATTTCAATCAAGGAAACAAAAGTTTACAAATGCCTATAAATAAACAAAACCACTGTGTTAACTTTTAATGTTGTCTCTATACCCAATCGCTAAACAGTAGTTGGAACGTGTATTTTAATTTTAGTACCTACTTTTCTTCCAAACTTTTTATAGGTACCTGATATCCTTAATTAATTCCATTAATATCTACCCACACCATACGTTTATCGATCTATCCAACATAATTAAGTTATTTTAATTAATTTGATTTCAAAAAGTAAATTATTCTTATTGGGACCTATAGAGGTATCTATACTTAGCATTATTGCCCTACTGCTGATTCCCACGAATCTTTATGCCAGTTGTTAAAATTTTTCCACACCAAAATGAAAATTAAATTGAAAAAAGTCTTTCTATTAGCAAATTATATTATAAAGAGTAAACAACAAGTGGAAAGATACTAAAAAACTGCAAAAGCTAACAATCCTACATATTTATGTGTTTATCCCTTTGTCGGGACGCATGTTCGTTCGAGCTTCAAACCACAACGATTCTAAAGAAAATGCAACTCAAAAAAAAAATTAAAATAAAATCTTTGTCAAAGACGCCTGCACTTAAAAAGGATTAGCACATAGGGACAAGTACGTGCGACCCAGTCGTGCCTTTTATTTTTTTAAACTTTGTTTTTAAATGTATGTTGTGCTTAAGTTTGTATTCTTGAATTATTTTTTTTAATTTATTAAACAAAATTGTTAAAAAAACGTTTTATTTAAAAAACCGCTCCTACGATTTTGAAAAAAATCACACTTTTTAACATTTGTTAAAGAAATAAAATGGCGTTTAAATTATTTCACCCAATACTATTTAACGTACTTTATTGGAACAATCAAGTCACAAAAATCAAATAAATGTTTTGACGTTCACCTTAATTTTCTTAAATTGTATTCGACAATGTGACTGCACATACATATGAGCAAGTACGTGCGATCCAGTCGTGCAATTTATTTCATTGGCTTTTTTGGCGTTTTTCTTTCCTCTTCTTTTTTATATCTCTGTGTTGCTTTATATGTTTTCGGTGCTTGTAGAGTCGGTTTCGATGTGAGCGATTTCTCTCGTATAAGTTGATGCTTCGTCTTATGTTTTTCCTTGGAAAAAAATAATTGTTGAACAACTGAGCACTTCAAGAGCAAGAGCAAGAGAAGAGGAATGTCAAATTTGAGTCAAGTCAGTCAAGCGAAAAAGACTAAAGTGTAAAAGTGCGAGACTCACGAAAGAAAATAACAAAGACTTCACGACGAACAGATTTAACACAAAGAGCAGCAGCCCCCTTCATTATCTTATTTTGGTTTACTTCTTTCATTTTCTACTTACAAAATGTGCGGACAGTTTATTCCTAGCCGTCGCGTCGCCGATATCGCATCATTCGCAGCAAAGCCACTGCTATTGAATATTCTCTTTTAATTAATAAAAAAGTTTGTCGTACAGCTAATTGATGTATGAAACAACATTTTGACATTGGAGAGGAATTCAAAGACGGTAACAGAATTGGTTAAATAAGGCCAAGAAATGTCAAAAACGAACAACTTTTTAATTTCCTAATATAACAGTTTTGTTTATTTTCGCAAGTAAGAATAAAGTTATTGGAAATTTATAATAGATACACAAACACGCAGTTTACAAGAACGAGCAAAAATTATTGATTTGTTCTATTATTGTCGACGATCAATTGTTATGACGCACAGCATTCGTGATTAGGAGTTTTTTCGACACTTTTGACTTTTGAGTTACGGAGTTCTGTGGCTGCCGTCCTGCAAGAGGTGTTCATCGAAATATTCGTACTGAAGACAACGTGATAGCTGTATTAACTCGTTGTCGTTTGGGTCAATTGGGCTTGCCCCAGAACAACATTGCACTATTTCTCGCCATGCTACATCTGTTTCAAAAAGCTTAAGGTACTTAATACAGCTAATTTTGATTAGGCGTAGGTTTCGGATAAGTGATAGTGTGGGTTTGATTAAATCGGTGCAGGATAACAACTCTGTGTTATTAGTAAGTCTCCATATCCTCAATGAAGCCATTTTATCTCCTCCGGTTCTTGGGAGGGGTGCCAATTTGAAACCTTCTTCTAAAGATATTCATTGTCAAACTAGGCCTTTTTGCATTTAAAAAATATTTAAAATATTCAAATATAACAAAAAATACAAAAAGAAAATTACCAATTTTGAAAATGTCCCACAACTAAAAACATCCTTTTATTGGATTGTCTGTGGAATTGTTAATTTTATTCCCCGCCCGCCCATCCATCAGTTACATGCTCTCTTATTTTTCTCGACAATTTCCTTATTTTTCATTACACCCCTGTGCTCTACCCCGCCCACCGGAACTACCATATCATGTTCCGCAGTTCAAATTAAATTCTCTCCTTGTTTAATTTATCGAACAAATTTGTGTTTTCCCTAGACCAGAGTACTAGACTAGTCCTTTAGTACTTGTGTATTCCAGCATCGTCCTTGAATCGATTTTCATTCTTAATGATTCCAATAAAACGTACTCAAACACATACACAGACACATTAATGCATTAAATTTATAGGTTTGAACATATTTGTTAACTCTCCACTACAGTAGGAACCGAGTCCTTACAGGCACGCAACAATGCACGTTCCCTTGGAAAAGATTTATTCGTTTTGATCAAATTTAGGTCAGGACACAGCTCCAGGCCATATAGGCGGAACGCGCGATTATTTCTAATTTATTCACTACGCGTTATTTCAATACAATTACGGTTTCCCTATAAACAATTGCGGTTAACCTAGCAGCCAGTTCCGAATAGAAGTACTCTAATAATAATTGGTATTCAGTTGGCTCTTCTTGTGACAGAGTGGAGGACAGGTGGAGGTTCTATAATTAAAAGTTTCTAGTAACTACTCGTCGATGACAAAATTAATTTTTTTTATTTTTTTAATTAAGAGGAGGGAAGGGAAGTGGGTTTATTGCATACTGAATCAGATAAAATGCTATTTTTGTAACCAAGAACTTTCATTTAAAAATTAAAGTTTGAAGTTGATTTTGGAATTTTACGCAAATTCTTGAGAAGTCTATTGCCACTAATATGAAGTCCTAAATGCCATTCTCACCCTCTCGAGTCGCTGGAGAACTTCAACCTCCTGAAACTTTTGGTCCGATGTTGATTGATGAATGCAGACAGAGCCAGGTTGATGCACTTAATCAAAGTGCCCATTTAAAGAGGAACGGGAAAGGCTCTATAGCTCTATGAACACATGAGTCGCGGAGTTTGCGAAATTTTCAAAACAAGGGTGAGCTTGAGAAGGTGGTGATCAAAAAACCGAAGGATGACTTTCTTCAGTAAAAAATAAGTACAAGGCGTTAAACTATATGACCCAGCCATCGGAGACGTTGGATTTTATTCTTTTGCCTAGGTCGGTGTCACTGTCTAGCCCATAAATTTCCTTGTTGCACCTCTTTCTCCTCTCACAGTTAATGCATACGGGACCGAAAATCACCCGAAGATTTTTCTCTCGAAGCATACTTCGTCCTCCACTTTTGGCAATGTCCATGCGTCTGCATATTTGTCTATAGTACTCATCTCTAAAGGTGATATCTGTCTTGAAATCAATGAAATGTTTGTGGGCATATCGATTTGAGCTTTTTGGGGTTTTTTCCAAGATTTGCCCTAATTTGCTTTCCGGCCTAAAAAACAGCATTGATATAAACTTATCAGCTTCCAGTGACATAAATAATTGAAATTGCCACTAAGTGCTCGTTTTTTACTTGCGATTATAGGGGCTATAGGGCAAGTTATGCATTCGTAAAAAAAAAAAAAATTCTAACAATCAAACATGATATTACGATGATAGAGAAGTCAAAAAAAGTGGGTCCCGAAATTCCGTCCGTCTGTCTGTCTGTCTGTCTGTCTGTCTGTCTGTCTGTCTGTCTGTCTGTCCGTATCGATATCTACAGCCTAAACGGTTGGGCCGATTTGATTCAAACTTGGTATATAGTATTTTTAGAGTGCTCTACCCGACAGTTTTTCGAATTGGCATTCTAGCTCCAAAACTAACGGTACCTGCCATATAACTTTTATTAAAAAACTTATTTTTCTCGAAAACGGCTCCTACGATTTTGATTAAACTTTCAGAATGATGTTTTCTGTGCAAAATCTATCTTTTAATTTTAATGGATTTTTCAGAAAAAGTTTTATAACGGTACCTCCCATATGACCGGTTTTTTAAAATCAGACTTTCTCTTTAACTAATTAACGGATTTTGATGAAATTTACAAAATATGTAGTGTTTTATGATTTAAATAATATTGTTTATCAAAATTTTCAAAAACATTTTTTTTTAAATTTTAATAATTTTTTTAAAAAAATATTTTGTTTTTTGAATATTTTGAAAACGGATCTATAAATTTTTTTTTTAATTTTTCTCCTAGTATAAACTATAGATTTCTTAAAATTGACATACTAAAAAAATTTTAAAATATGTTTTCGAAAAGTTTTCAAAAAAAAACATTTTTTTGAAAAAACTGGTCGAACGATTTTGAAATGAAAAAAAGAAATAAGATGGCTTACAAAATTTTTTCCAAAAAACGTTATGAGTAGTGTTTTTTTGAATTCATAAATTTTTTTCCCCAACATTTTATTTCATATTGCTCGGCTAAGCCCTAGCCAAGCCATTAGTCAAATAAAAGAAAGTGACAACCTACATTACATACATACTTACGTATTTTAAAGTATTTTTCATCATCATAAAAGCACAGAATAAATAAGGAAGCCTTTGATAAACACCCAAAAACAACTAACAAATAAAAAAAACTATTCGATTACTACTGAATGCAAAAATTTCAATCGAGAAAACAAAAGTTTACACCTTCCTATAAATAAACAAAACCACTGTGTTAACTTTTAATATTGTCTCTATACCTACTGGCTTAACAGTAGTTGGAACACGTATCTTAATTTTAGTACCTACCTTCCTTCCAACCTTATTATAGGTACCTAAATCCTTTATAAATTCCATTGGTCCCATATTGGGACGTATAAAGGTCCCTTTACCTAGCATTATTGCCATACTTCTGATTCCGACGAATCTTTATGCCAGTTGTTCAAATTTTTCCATACCAAAATGAAAATTTAACTGAAAAAAGTCCTTTGTATCTTTCTATTAGCAAATTATATTATAAACAGTAAGCAGCAAGTGGAAAGATAATACTAGACTAAAAAACTGCAAAAGCTAACAATCCTATATATTTATGTGTTTATCCCTTTGTCGTGACGCATGTTCGTTCGAGCTTCACCCCAAAACGATTCTAAGGAAGTTGCACGTCATACAAAAAATATTAAAATAAAATCTTTGTCAAAAAGATGCCTGCACTTAAAAAGGATTAGCACATAAGAGCAAGTACGTGCGACCCAGTCGTGCCTTTTATTTAACCAAGTCAAGCGAAGGATTCAGAAGGAACGGTAGACCTCATCTCCGATGGAGTGACAGAGAAGAAGGAAATCTCCAATTGCTTGGACTGCGAAACTGAAGATAACAGGCTAGAGATCAAGCTAGCTGGAAGAGCTTATTAAAGAAGGATCCGGGAGCACTACAAAGTGAGAAAATTAAGTAAGCCATTTCTTTTACGACCCAATAAAAACTACTACAAAAATTTATTTTAAAATCTGTCTGAAATTAACTCCAATACGAATCCCTAATTGCGTATCCTTAAAAATCAAAATCCTATTTTAATATAGCCACCAAAATCAATACTCATTGCTAAGTAGCAGTCAATCAATTTAGCTAAACCAAAGAATGTTGCCATGGTTAACCAAAACCGATCCAAAAGTATGGAAATTTATATGTTTTCATATGAAAAGCTGATTTTGAAAACACCCTTCCGCCTGGATTTGATTCAAAATGACTGCCACCAGTGGCTCTGGCTGCTTTGTACAGTGAATACTACTCCACAGTGCATAACCCTTAGTTAGGCTGATGGACAGCCATTGGAAGGTATGAGTGGATAATGTAATAAATTGCAGGTTCCAGCTGTGTGGAGTACGAAGACAGACTTTATACGGCAGGGTACTCGACCAGAAGTTAATGCGGGGCATGAACAATTTATGCTCCAATTACCATGCTAATCGGATAAAGTTTAAATTCAGGTAAAACGAATTCGACAAAATTCGTTGGTTTCCTTTTTCTGGACTTAAATTTTTGTATTTGGGATGAGTTTCAAAAAGTCCGGGGATGAATATGAGTTGCAAGTTCCAGTTACCATCATCTCATGGTACTTCGTAACTTGTGGTGGGGAATTTAATTCTAGCGGATAAAATGGGATGAATTTTTCATGCAAATATGTTTTTATTATAAATTTTTATCTAGATTGATTTTGGCGATTGCGGGCTTAAAGTTTACATTTAAATTAATATGGAATAAAATGCTAAGGAAAATAAAAACCTAACGGCGTTTGGTTCATAGATTTACTCTATGTATTTTAATGAAATTAGTTATAGTGTGAATAAAATTAGTATTTATTTGGGTATACATTAGTTGATGAATAGAGATTTAGGAAGAAAGTTAAGAGTTTATAAAAAGGGTATATCTGAAGTTGGAAAACTAAAGTTGTGCGAACCCATCTCCGATTAAGATTGAGTAAGATTAGGTTCTATGAAGCAAAATCACTTGAGTGCACCTTAGCAACTAAACTTTCGAGAGTATCTGTGGAGTAGCTTTCCATTCCGAGATTCCGGCTTAGCTATTAAGCTATTATTTTCTCTTTTCTCTATTAAGGTCAAGCTGGACACTAGCTACTCTCTGAATATGAATATTGTTTGAATTGCATATTGATCTGAGAGAGTAAGACAACATCTGTCCACTTGATAGATTTTTTTTTTAAATTCGAATGCTGAACTGAGAGTTACTCTCGAGACGGTGTCCAGTGTTGAGGGTCCACGAAATTGTTCCCAAAACTGGCTTGAGAGCTATTCTCCCAAATCTTTGTTTGTTTGATACTTACCAAAGAATATTTCCTGCTAAGACATTTGTCTTCTTAACTTCAATATTTCTTCAAACCTACAAGTTTTGCATTAAGCCATTCTTCAACAACTAAATATAGGTTCAATGAAAATAATTCTAAGAACAATAAAATTTAAAAACAACTAAGTAGAAAACTCAGCACTAATTTTGTTGAATTATTGATTTAAATTAGCTTTATACGGTCTTTAAGTCCGTCAACAAATTGGCGAGAGTGAGTACCTTGTCAAGACGCAATTTTCGATTTATTCAGGTCAACATACATGATTTTTTTTGGAAAAAACCATAATGTGATTATATCTAACAAGATTAAATTTCTAATCATTAAGTTGTAACCATTTAGTACCGCCTTATCTGAAGAAAATAATAAAAATGATTCGATATTAAATTTGATTCATTTTCTTTAAAAAATTACAAAATATAAGAATTAAGATAAAAATAAAAACCTTTCCTAAAGGTGTGCCCACACCAAAGAAGCATTTCTCTTAAAAAATTACATACATAAAACACATTTCAGCAATGTTTCTTTGTTACTAAAATGTTTTTTAAATGGTTTATGTAAGTCTGGACGCTTCGCAAAACATTTCTGAAATGTTTCTCTGTTTGCCCCTCCGAACGGAAAACTTTCTTAGTCTAGTTGACAGGATTTTTGTGTTTATTTGTTCGTATTTTGTTCATGATGACAAAATGCGATTCTATGATCGCTATTTTTTACAATCTATTTAAAAGTACAAAACTGGATACACATACATAAATGGGAAACAAATAAAGATTTCAGAAATGTTTCTGAAATGTTTTCTAAACAAATTATTTCTTTAGTGTGGACACACCTTAAGACGACAGAAAAATGTATAATTTTGTATAATTTTTTTTCCTTAATTCAGTAATTATTGTTCTTCTTCTTTCGTTTTATTCTCGACAACTTTCTGATTTCGACTGGGATCATAATTCAATAACTGCTTCACACTAGTGTTCCGCCTGTGAAAAATAACAACCATGTTATTAACTTTTCCAATTAGTGCTTCGGGGAAATCCAGCTGTATTCTTTTCCTGGAACAATTCCACCTTAAACTTTGGCACTTTTAGTTACAGCAAGTGTCTTTGAACCCAGGTTCGCCTTTAAAGGCGATAAAGGGATCTTCTAATTCTTTTAGATGCATTTAGATTATTTTTTTTAAACCCAACACTTACGAGTTGCTTAAAGTCGTCATCAAAACATTTTTCGCTTTTGATAAAAAATTCATGATGCTTAAACTTTAGAAAATTGAAAGAACTTTTCCATTCAAAATAAATTACGGACTAGGCAGGATAAATATTTAGTTTTTTTCGGCGATGATTCGGGACCTATTTTCTTCCATTGCAACATCAAGTTCTCGTTGCATAGTGATAGTTGTTGGATCTTCATTTATGATGGCTCCATAATCAGCAAACAATAATTAATTCAATTATTACTTCAAGTAATAAGTCAAAAGCTAACAAAGAGCAGCCAAATTTGTTGTGCAACCAACTCTGATAATAATAATAATAAAAATAATAATAATGATAAAATATGATAAATATAACAGGCACATCTGTAAGGCTTTTTGTCTTTTAAAGAGCAGCTGGATGCTAGAAAGAATTTTTTTCCGCGCAGTTGATTAAGATTTGGGCCGTCCGTGGGTTTTGAGTGAGGTAAAACCCACGGACGGCACTATATTGTACTAACAATCTTAGTATTGAACTTAAAATATATAGGTAACCATAAGTGAATACCTAATCCACTACACCGCTTATGTCCGCAGTTTCTTCTTGGGAGCTTGGGACATGTCCATTATCACCCAAACGTAGATTTCCGGAACTCTGGAGACCTCGTTCTTGTGTACCGGATGCTTTTTCCAAATTAACCACTACAATGCACAAAACTCTTGGCGAACTTCGATGTTTTTCATCTCTGATTCTTATTTTCGGGAAACCATCTGTGGTTAGTTTACCAAAACCAAACAAACACACTAATCGTTAGGAAGCTATTGAGCAATCAAAATACGATGACACGTATCTATTTCCAGATTATTCATCATCATCATCATCATCGGCGCAACAACCGGGATCCGGTCCCGGCCTCCTTCAACAAATTCTTCCATTCATCCCGATTGCTGGCCGACGCCATCCAATTGCGCACCCCAAGGCTTCGGGCGTCCTGGTCTACGCCATCCTTCCAACGTAAGCAAGATCTGCCACGTTGTCTTTTACCATAAAAAGTACCGCAAAAGATTTTCCGAGTTGGTTCCTCTTCGCTCATGCGAGCTAGGTGTCCAGCCCACCGGAGTCTACCGAGCTTTATTTTTTCAACAACATCTGCTTCGAGATAGATTTCATACAATTCATGATTGTATCTTCTCCGGAATCGTCCTTCCTCACACACGGGGCCAACATTTCTCCGTAAGACTTTTCTCTCGAACGCGGATAAGCGATCAGAGTGCCTTTTTGTAAGCACCCAAGTCTCGGATCCGTATGTGAGTACTGGTAAGACCACAGTCTTGTACAGCAGCAGTTTGGTTTTTATGGTAAGGTTTCTGGATTTAAAGAGCCTTGACAGACTATAGTAGGTTTTGTTGGATTTTAGCAGCCGCCCGTGTATTTCTTCCTCCATATTGTTATCGGCTGCTACTTTTGACCCAAGATAGTTAAAGGACTGCACTACTTCAAGTTCGTGCTCCGCTACTCTGATGGTTGTATGGTGTGTATTGCGACATGTTTCTGACGGATTGGTAGAACTTCCGCGCCTGGTGCGGACCTCGCTCTCTATTTCTTTCCATTTCATAGACAATGTTTTTTTCCCAGGCTGCCTTTTTTCGTCTGTGAAGTCTTTTTCTCTATTCTTCTGAGCTCTTTATATTCATCTTCGCGTGCCCGCGTTCTATGAGAATGTTGCATTGCTCGGTATGCAGCATTCTTACGTTCAGACGCTAGTTTGCATTCATCATCAAACCAGTCGCTCCGATCTCTGCGACTACTGCCTAAGATGGTATCAGCAGTACTAATGACTTTGTTCTTAAGGCGTGACCATTTTTCCTCTACGCCCGGCATTCTGTCCCCAGGACTCTTCCCTCATCGAGGGCGAGCCTTAGTGCGCGACTGTATTGGTTGCTTTTGCATTCATCGCGTAGGGCAGCCGTGTTGATTCGAGCCTGACCAGCGGATGCAATACTTCTTCGCATAGCAATCCATACCAACGAGATAGTGGTCCGAGTCGATGTTGGCACCTCGATACGTTCGTATCGTCCTCAGGCTCGAGTAGTGGCGGCGATCTATCAACACGTGGTCAATTTGGTTACGAGTGACTCCATCAGCCGATACCCAAGAGACTTTGTGGATATCCTTACGCGGGAGGCTGATACTCGCAACGACCAATTTTGTTGATGCTGCCATTTCTATGACTCGTAGTCCGTTGTCATTAGTGTTCTCATGTAAACTATGGGATCCTATGTACTGCCTGAATACTGGCTCCCTACCTAATTTTGCGTTGAAGTCACCAAGGATGATTTTAACGTCATACCTTGGGCAGGCATTGAGGGTCCTCTCTACAAGTTCGTAGTAGGAATCTTTTTCTTCTTCTTCGGACTCTCAGTAGGTGCGTGAACGTTTATGAGGCTGATGTTATTGAATTTGCCTCGCACGCCAAGGGTGCATATTGATGTTTAATGCTTGCAAATCAAAATGGCAAGGGAAAATATCGCCGGGTAAACAATTCCAAATTCGTGTTGTTCGGCTAAAAAAACAATCCCTATATTTCACGGTACGTCCGAAATTGGGCTCAAGGGTGAACTGATGAGCATTCCTTGCGAGACGAGTATTACGAGAAAAACTTTTAAGGGGCACGCAGCTGGCTACTTCGAGTGAACATTTTTTTTATAAAAGAACCGATAAACATGAAAAATGGCGCCGGTGTACGAAAGGGGCAATTGTTTCAGCGGCAGTTCTATTTCCTATCAATCTTAACGCTCGATTTTGTATTCTATCAAGCAGGTGAAGCGAGGTTTGCCAAGCGCCTGCCCAGAGGTGGGAGTTATACTCGAGTTTAGGGCGTATACAGGCTTTATAAATTGTAGCCAGATCAGAAGGGGAAAAAATACTTCTTATAGCTAAGTACTTAGGAGCATTTCTGGCGATCTCAAATATATGGTTGTACCGAGTACTGAAAGTTTTCGGTTTCTTCGATGCAAGTGCCATTCATGGACAATGGTATTGGGGGTATGTTTAACTTTAATGATAGAAGACAGCATTGAGTTTTCGAAGCATTAAACTCCACACGATTTCTATTGCGCCATTTGACAATGCTGTATAAATCGGAGTTTAATTAGCTTAACATACGGTACGTCTGAAGGCGAAGGACGTGAATTATCAAAGGAATATAAAAAGCTGAGGGTAGAGTCGTCAGCAAACTCTGGGGCAACCCAGCATTTATATTGTGGGAAGCAGACTTGAATCCGTCCAATATACAACTTGTATTGAACGGTCCAGAAGATAAATTCTAATCCAACAAACAAGAGTATCATCGATCCCAAAAGCGATAAGAGAGCTTCATGCCAAACTCTATCAAATGACTTGGAGATATCAAGAGCAATAATCTTACCTAAGCGATGTTTGTTCTACTGTTGGGTGAGATATGCCATCAGATCACCAGTGAAACGATTGATGAGGAAGCCATACTGACGGTCATGGAGAAGCTTTCGATCTTCGAGTTATTCCTTAAGCTGATGGTTAATCAGGGTTTCCATGACTTGCTACTTGCTTGACATACGGTACCCTTGAAATTGTACTTTCGAAGGCGAAGTACGTGAACTATCGAACTAATATGAAAATCTGAGGGTAGAGTCGTCAGGAAAAGAGTTAAGTGGATTAAAAGTAACAGACAGATCATTTATAAAAAATGAAGAAAAGAGTCGGAGACAGAACAGAGCCTTGGGGCACACCAGCATTTATTTTGAGATTTTACTGTGCGAATTTCTGCAACCACTTTATTTCGAAGTGAACAATACACCATTTTAAACGCATTTAACCATTACCGTTTCCAGAAATTATATGCTTCATCAAGTAGTTGCATTAAAAACCGTTTAGTTCTGTAGCTGTTCTTTCAACGATCTTAAACAAAAATGTTATACCAATGTATTCCCCAAGTCTCCTCTGCTAAGATTTCAAGATCTATATTATAAAAATCACTAAATGTGACCTATTTGCTTAAGTGATCAACATTGAAATCCAGCGTTAAGAAAATCAAGGCATGTTTTGAAAACGATGGTGCAGAGAGCTGGTCGTACAAAACCAGTCTTAAAATGTTGCATCATCGCCAAAAAAGTGGATTGGAGTGGTAGTATTAACTGGTCGGAAATTAAAAGTATGCATATTTTGAGTGAGCGGATTTGAGGTCAAAAGATTGCAATTAAAACCTCCACACAGGGATTCGAATTTTCGTCAGAAGCTGAGCACGAAGGCAAACTGATGGGCATTCTTAATAGTGCGAGTATTGCCGTTGAGTTGTTCAGGGAAAGAATGCAATTCGCTCTTACGCTAAAACATTTTTTATAGAAATAGCGAATGGAAAAATGCACCACACAAATGTGAAACCTTACCTTTTCCTTTTTTCTCTACCATTCAGATATATATTTTTTTTATAAATAAAAACGCATTTATGTTTTGTTAATTCTTTATGTATGCAATTTTATTCGTTATTTTGTTTTCAATTCTTTTATTTTTTTTATAATATATATATATTTCAACAGTAATACACATTTAAACTTGTGTATTAAACTACATAAATTAATTTATTTTGTTTTTTTCTTCATCAATATTTTTATTCATTATTTTTTTTTCGTTAATATAATAATTTATATTAATTTTATTATTTTGCGTCTAACCTCTTAAGTAATGAATTTTGAAATAATAAATCTCATAATTCAAAACATTTTTTCCTTATTAAATTTTATGTTTGTATATATATATCTTTTGTATATATATAGATATTTATATATAATATGCTTATACACATCTCAGACGTATATAAATTTGTTTTTTTATGAATGTTTATGTAAATGTGTATATATATAATGTTATTACTATTTATTTTGTTTAAATTATTATTTTTTACTTTTTTTTTAATCGCTGGACACTACACCAGAAAAGTGTAATATATATAAATTATAACTCAGCAGTTTTCCGTATGTTGTTTTGTTTTTGAAGTTTTTTTTTTCTAAATTCTATTTAACAACTGAACAATTTCTAGGCTAAAGAGTTGTAGTATGATGTGAAAGTTTATAAAATAATAACATTATATTTTTTTATTGAGAAATAACATACGAAAGTTTTTTTTAATATTTTTTTATATTTGTTTTTATAAGAAGTCTGGAATTTAACTGTTGTTTATTTTTTTTTTAACTTTCACAAGTTTAATAAGTTTAAATTGTAATAATATATATAAATACTGTTATATAAATTGATTACATCAATAAACAATTCACAAAAAAATTAAAAAAAAATTTTTAACAATAATTTCAGTCGGTCACTATTTAAGCTTTTTTATATAGACCATTTAGGTATTTCCAGTTTAAAAATGTATATATATTTTCAATACTTTATTTATATATGTATATATTTTCTGTATTCTAAAATAAGTTCTTTCTACCATTTTTTTTGTTATGTTTTTGTTTTTAATTTTTATTTTTTTATAATACAACCGAAACTTTTTTTTTAACAACACAAATGAAAAAAAAAATAGTTCAGAACAAAGACTTTATTTATTTATTTTTTTGTCAAAATGTATTTATTAATAATCCTATCTGCTAATTAATAATATATGAAAGGTATATAAATGTACTAGAGTCGTTGTATCATGAATTATCGGTTTTATTTAATCGTTTTGCCTTTACTATTAGGTATTTAGGGAAAAATTTAAATTTAATATTTATTTATAAGTAAAGATTTTTGTTTAAAATATGTGTTTTCCGTTGGAAATGAATATTTTATGGATATAAATTAGAAAATTAGTGTAAAGTTCTTTTTTTGTTTAATTTTTATTATTTTTAATTAGTTTTGTTGTATTAAAACAAAAAAATAATTTGCGCTAAAGAATAAACAAAGTGTTAACGATTTTTTTTAAGACAAATAAATTAATTAGTTTTAAGACTTATTTCTATATATTTAAAGACCACTTAAAAATTTTCATTTCTTCGAATAAATTAATACTTTGTATCATCTAGAATCAAGAACAACAATGATAAATTAAAAGACAAACTTTATACAATGAAAATTTCCAAGACAACGTTTATAATTCCATCTTACAAAAATAAAGAAGAAAATTATTTCTGATTTCACAAAAAACATCTAATTTAATATTTAATTTTTTTTTAATAACATTGTTAACCACATACACATATAAATAATTTTTTTTCTTGTTAATTTAAATATTTTTTTTAATTATGCAGTTTATCTTATGTATTTTTTCAAAGGCATTTTATTTTTATTTTTGAATTATTTTTTAACAAATTTAACTAAAAAATTATTAACGAACTTTTAAACCTAATTTCAAATTATTATTATTTATTTTTTTGTAAATCATTTATTTATTTTCTTAAAAACTGCATTTTTTAATGATTGCTTATACATTGCATTTTGCTTAAATAAGTTTACTTAAAAATTTGAAAAATCATTTCGTCACTTGGGTTGTTTTTGGGTATTTAGAGTTTTATTTTTCTGGCTGATATTGATGGGAGTAATGATGTTTTTAGTTGTGTGTTGTTGGTAATGTTGCAGATGATTGAATTTTATTTGGAACTTTTGAAAAAACTTCGGTGAAACCGGATTCCGATAGAAAAGTTTTTTTGTTTGGATTTAAGTAGTGTAATAGGTTTAATCATTTTTAAGCTGAAATATAATTGAATTATTTTTAAAAAGGCTGTTAATTTTGTTTGATGGGTTATTAAATTATAAAAAAAAAATAAAATTTTGTGTTTGTACATTTTTTAACAAAAAATCAAAATTTAAAAATAATATGTTTTTTCGTGGCCGAAAATGTGTGAATCTTATTAAATTTAAATTAAATTGACAATTTAAATAAACAAAATTCTACTTACCCTTTCATTAGATTCCAATATATCTATAGCTGTTCATATACATATCAATAATTCTTGTTATAAAAAAACAACATTTGGAATTATAATAGTGCTGTTGATTATAATATGTAAGAGTTCGGACAAAAGAATTCGGACAAATTTTATCAAATCAAAAAAACTGATTTTCGACGCATTTTTATAGAAAACCAGATGTTTCTTTCAGTTGTAAAAACTAGTGCCCTTGTATCAGTATTTTCTAATTAACCATTATTATACTTGAAGCCTGCCAAAAAATAATTATAAATTCTATTATGTGGGGGGTTTTCATCCCTATTAATACATACGTATAAACATGTTTTGTTATTTTTTTTATGTTGAAAAATTAAAGAACTTGATTTTATGAGAATCAACAAGAACAACATATATTTTAATAAAATCAAAAGATCGCTGATCATTTATTGAATGAAATAGGTGTGTAGTGAAAATTGATTTTAAAGTCAAATTTTCTAAATTGAAGGAAGTTGATAGATAGATAATATTCGCCGTCTCAGATCTCAGTTCAAAGAACTACCTATCATTTAGTATTAAATGACTTTGGAAGCTACTGCTGATCTTTTTAAGGAGGTCTACTAAGAGCAATGCAAGTGAACCTATGTTGAACAGAGTCAATATGGCAGAAGTGAACACCAGATTTGGCCTGGATGTTCAAAAAAGGTCAAACGAACGTTGAGTACAGAGATTTTATAATGTAAGATATAAAGAATTCTTTGGACCAACAGGTATGTATTGAATGTGGCTCCGAAAGCTTAGCTCTTTGTCACAAATAACTCCAAGAAAAAAAAAGAGAATAGAAAATATTCAATTTAAGATGACGAGAAGTACAGCGGCAACTCCGTCAGACAAAAGAACAGTTATCCTTCAGATTCAAGTTGTTTAAATTTTCATCAACATAAACAGATGAATGGAGGGAAATATGTTTTGGGAACATGAATTTAAATAAGAGTATTATGCGGGATAAGAGATGCTCAAAGAGAGTGATTGACTTACAAATTAGCAAAAATAATAATTTGCAATTATGCTTGGAGTGTTTCAGCTCGAGTTGGATACGTTAATTTTGAATGAAATTTAGCAGTTGTCTTCAACTTTTTTTTATAATTAACGGGCGCAAACGGGATTATTTGTTTCCCTTACATTTAAAACTGATGAGCTTTCCTTGCTAGACGAGTATTACGAGAAAAAAGTTTAAGGAAAACATGAAGCAGGTATTGGATTTTCGAAGCTTTAAGCTCCACACGATTCCTTTGTAGAGTTCAATGAAATTAACTTATGGTACCGTTGCAATTGCACTTATTTGAACAGATTGCTAAGTTCTGTAAAGTTAGTTTTGAAGAAATTATAAGTTGAATCTCAAATCAATAAAGTACACGAGAAGAGGCAAAGTAGAACTTAAGTAAAACTGACTGGTTATAAATGTATCAAGTTAAGAGAGCTAATGCATACTAGTTGAGATCAAAGTCTAATCAGCTTAAGATTAGAAGACTAGGTCGAATTGATGTCCTAAACAATTTTTTGTACCACGAAATTGTTAAAAGTTTAAGTCGGAAAGGCAATAAGCCTTTATCGGATTTCAAATACAGGATTATCAACTAAATAATGTAATAGTTCATCAGATAGGGTGCATTGCATACCAAGTTATGAACATTGAAATCGGTTAAACAAGAATTATATCCATTGAGTCAGCTATTTCAGGGTATGAGCCAAAAGTCTTATGTAACAATATATTATGAAAAGTGTTTCTCTAGAGAGATTTGACTGAACACAGATGAATAAAAGAGAGCTGCTGGGAGAATTTTTAAAAAGCATTGAATCAAAGGATATTAAATTTCCCTGTACAGAAAATTCAGGAGAATTTATAAGGTGACTTTTTTGTTCCATCTCGGGAATGGTAAGAAAAAATACAAATAAATATATTTATGGGCAACATTTTTCAAAATCATATTTTTTAAAAGACGATATAAAACTAATAAATTCACTAGTCGACTTAGAAAACTACTAATTTTTCATAAAAAAAACTGAAGATTTATTACCGTTGTTAGTATTTATCGGCAGGCTATTTATGTTCTTTCTTAAAACATAAAAGCACGGTGGATTATTTGCAATTTTATGATGAATCAGGGTGCTGCTCTGACAGAGGTCCTCAATGCAGATGTTTTAAGAAGACTTTAAGGATTTTCTGCTTGTGAAAATTTTATTTAGCTTAAATTTTTTTAAGAGATTTTTCAGTACAAGGAAGATAAAACCTTCATCTCTCACTGACTGCAATCTCTTTAAGTTGTAAGAAAGCGAAAGTATTATAGTATCTCCGTATTGCACACTATAAATCCCTGGTTTTAAAAAGCTTTACAAAGGAATAATTCTTTAAAGCTGTTTAGCAAAATTCAAAGAAGTGGTAAATTGATAATAAAACAAAGCTTGTCGTGGGTTAGTCAGTGGTTCAATTTTTTTCAATTTCAGTAGGTGTCTAGGGAGTACAACCACTAATTGACACAATTTCCAAATCAAATCTCTACTTTAGTGCCTTTAGTGAGAATATTGCTTTTAGCAGAGTATAGCGCCTTAATATTTGGTTACTCCTTCAACTTAAAGAATTTCTAAGGCTTGCCTTCTTTGATGTATTAGGGTTTAGACTTTTTTGCCCCTCAATAATAATGTCGAAATTGGAGATTTAGAATAAATTATATTGAAAAGTTTCAATCTAGAAGTATAATAAAAATCCCAGATCACTTCCAATCAACTTCTTATTTTTCCTAACATGTAATTCTATTTATCTTTGCAGATTTTAATAAGATTTTGTTCCAATAAGCATACTTACGTCTTTTGACTTTATTCACAAAGCACACAACAGTTCAACATCAATGCCCACATCTAAAAGCAGATTGACAATCGAGCAATAAACGTCAATGCATTTCAATAATGCCCAAAAATATTCACGGTATTTATAAGTTAGTATACTCGTATAATAAAAGTGTATTAAATAATTTTGTTTTTAATTTTAAAATAACTGTCGTGTTTTGCAGTCAAGTATCAAAATTTAGAGAATATAGATAGATAGAGAGAGAGAGAGATAGATAGAGAATAAAATATTCAAATAAACTTCAAGAATCTGATTAAAAAAACACCAAAAAGCAGCAGAAAAATTGTAATTCAATTTTTTTGTTTTCCAAAAAAACAGTTGCGTGTGGTGAAAAACGGTTTGAGTAATAAATTTTTTATGTTAAGTAAACGAACATAAAATAAGAAACAGCACATTCAAAATAAATAAGAAAAAAACAGAGTTTTGTTTTTTTGTTATAGTTTTTTTTTCAATTTTTATTTATATTTGGTTTTAAAATTTTTGGTTTGTATCATTTTTTTGTGTTGGTTTTTCTCAATGTAACAATAATTGATTTTATTAAACATTATTTTGTTTTTGCTTTTTTCTTAATGTTCCATGTGTGTATATATATATTTTTTAATTTAAATATTCAATAGTAGTCTGTATGTATTGTATAATCAATTTTTCATCTTCACATTTTTTTTTTTTTTTGGAAATTAGAATTTTTAATACTCATGTTGTCCCTATTATGTTTCAATACACTTTAATATTTAATTTTGTTCATTATGTATGCATATATGTATGAATGTATTTCTAATAGTCTATAAAATTATTGTAATTTACTAATATAACTAATTTTAAAATATAAATAAAAATGTAGGCAATTTGTTCTTATGGCTGGTACAGATTTTGTTGATTTTCTGAGGAAACCTTTGAATTTCGTCCAACACTGATCTTCAGGGGTCTAGAATTGCCTCTTGTTACGCTCGCAATTATCATGCTGCAAGTTGTTTTAGTTGCACTTATTTAAGCAAAACAAACAAAAAAATTGAGAAACAAAAAATTGACAACTAAAAGGGCAAATTAAATAAAAACTTTTATTTTATAATTTGAGTTTTAAATATTTTTTTTTATTTATTACAATTATTTAACAAGCAATATAAATTTATACAATAGAATTCTTTTAACAATTAAGCTAATTAACACTTTCTTTTTTTTCGAGTTAGCTAAAAGGAAATGCTTGAAAATTATAACACTTAATTAGAACAAAATCTGAGCTCGACTATATGTTAAGAATAAAGAGAGTATCATAGAACTTCCAACTATTTTAAGACGACTTAAATTAAGTTTTCTAGGCTTTTTGCTCTCAAAACGCAGAATTAAGAGTGATTGCAGAGCTTCTCAGCTCACAATAGAATCTACCGACTCTCAGTACTTGAATCTACTCAAATTTTTTTGCATGCAAACATAATAATTTAAAGTACACAATGGAACTGTGTAAAGTACTTTAGGAAACCCCTATTGCATTCAGAGTGGTAAGCGTATATTGATCCTTGAATACTCAAATAATGACGATGATATTATTCACACAGCTAATAGATTCCATTGTGTACAAAAGCATTGTATATCATGCATCTTAGGAAACAATTCAGTACATAGTACTCTATTACTTACAAATCAACAAGAAGTGCTTTAAACGTTCAATTACCTAGATTCTTAAAACGGTCTTAAAGTTGTACATCTCATCAAGGGGTTCTTAGTAAAAATCATTGCAAGTTATAGTTTACTTAGTACTAAATGGCTTTTAAAAATGTTCTCAAAATTACTAGTAAGTTTAATAGATGAAAGTTTTAACCCTATGAGGCTGGGAGTATACTGTACATTAGTGCTTAGGCACCAGAAAGTTCTTTTGGCTAATAATTAATACATTTGAGATTTAACTATGAAATGTTCATAAACATATTTAGAGAGTACACTTTTTAGAACTAAGTACTGTATATACTAATGTAAATACATTGATTTCTTACTGCGCCTTTCCATATTTGTCAGGTTTTTTTTTTATTAAAATAATGAAATAAAACACTCGCCAGGTCATTCCAATTGTCTGAAAAATTCTTAAATGCTTAAAAAAATAATAAGACAAAATTTACTATAATTCATCATTTTACTCATAATGAGATCTAAATTCATTTATTGAAACATGACAAAGTGGATTTTATTTTAAACTACAATTTTAACATATTTTCTTATAAATCTAGCATTTAACAAATTGTTCTAGTTTTATTGGTTTTTTAATGTATTTAAAAAAAACTCTTTCAATAAACATTTTTTTTTAACAAACGTGAACTAACTTTTTATAGGAAAATCAAAAACCGATAGAAACAAGAAAAAGAATATTTTTTTAATGAATTAACAATCAAATGACACACATATATATTTTAAGTTATTTCTTATTTTGTTTTACTATATCTATTTTAAAAAATATTGTTGTTTTTTTTGTTTAATTAAGTTCTTTCATTAAAATATTTCTATTTTTTTTAAACACAATACAAGAGAAGTTGTTTTAATTTATACAACAAATATACGATGAAATGATTTGGATAACATTTTCATTAAAAAACTAAAATTTACTATTTGGAATGTACATAAATGTTTGTGTTAATCACAATAATTATTTATAATTTTTTTTGTTGTAATGGTGGTAATAATTATTTTATAATTATGGTGATGTTCTGTACTGTTTTTTTGTCTGATTGATGTTGAAAAGTAATGCTGTTTGGTTGGTTTTTTGTTCGGTTTATATATGTTTTTAAAATTTCGATTTATTTGTTTAATTTTTAAGTTAACAGATAGAAGATACACACATAATATTTATATATATATGTATATATATATAAGGATGCATTTGAATATAGAAGATAGGAAGAAAAGCGTTTTTTTTAAATAGTTATATATATCGTTAGCATAACTTTTTTATTTTATTGATTTTTTTAATACTCCAGCTAAACAACAAGAAAAGGAAAAAAAGAAGACATTGAAATGTATAAGTATGGTGTATTGTAAGAAGTTTAAGTCTCTTAAGATATGTGCTTATAGAAAAAAAAAATTTAATTAAAAACAAAATATCCAAAGAAAAAAGCATTGCATGCCAGAAATTACAATAATATTATAATTTATTATTTACAAGATAAACAAATATTTTTTCGAATCAAGCATTATGATTTTCATTGCTGTGAAGTATATATAGTTTAAATGCCAGAGTATTTTTTACGAGAATGTTAGGTTTTAAAGTGACCGATTGAATGTAAAAACAAGTTTGTTTTGTAACTTTAAAGTTTTTTTTTAATTAAAACTAATTAAAACTACTATAATAAATTCTCATTCGATGCATTCGGTTATTAGATGTATATTGCTTTGCCTTGGAATATATTTTATATTTTGTTTCCTACCATTGTGTGTTACATGCTTTCTAACTAGGCGTTTATGTGCAACAATATTCGGATTAAATATATTAATCTGCAACAGACATTTGAATAAATCTGCTCATGAACGATACCTAAGATTCTGTTCCTACTTAAGTTGAATTAAGAGTTTGTGAATTGTTTTTTTTTTCTATTGTGCCAATACTTCCAAATGAAGAGAAAAAAAATGTAAAGCTAAAGAGAAATTAAAAAAGGAAGAAGAGCTGAATAGGATGAATGATGAGAGATAGTCGGTGAGGTAAGAATAATATATAAAGTAGCAAATCATTCGATTTATACTCGCAAACGAAGTCACACGTGTTTTATTTAAGCCGAAAGAAATTTAAATTATAATCTAATATTGTATTAAAATCGTCCTCTTAAAGCTTAGACTATTTCGTTGTTACTTTAATATCTATTTTAGAATTTTTTATATCCTGTTATTAAGAAGTAAACCATTTATACGCCTTAAATTAGAGTGAACACCTTATATGAGCTACTACGACATTTTGTGAGCGGTTTACCTGGCTCTTCGTCCTTGGAGTCATAGTAAGTACCTGGTCCTCTAGGTTGATAGTCTCTGCCGTCGGGATATCTTCCCGGCCATGGGAAAAACAACTAGTTGCGAAAAAACCACAAGCTTCGGATACGCACGGATTCACTGAAGACGAACTCTGCAAACTTAATAAGGACAACGAATTTCGGATATATACGTTGAATGTTAGGTCACTTAACAGATCACGTGCAGCCGAACAACTAGCGAAGGCCCTTGACTGCTGTAAGGCAGATATAACCGCCATACAAGAAATGCGATGGGACAAGCTGGGAAAAAGAAGATATTTACTATGGCAATTGTTATATACAATAAAAAACGGCATATTTGGATGTGGATTCGTCGGTGGAAGCAGGCTCCGGCAAAAGGTTTTGAGTTACAAATGTGTCAACTCATGATAATCCGCATCAAAACTAAATTTGCCTTATATGCGCGCATGGCCCCACATAGGAAAAAGATGATGATGATGACACCAATGAAATGTTTTTAAGCTTCTGGAAGAAACATATGAGGTGCCCTAGCTATGATATTAAAATTGTTCTAGGCTGCTTTAACGCCAAGCTAGGGTGAGAAGAGGTCTTTGGTGGTAAAATTAATCGGAAAAATCAACAAACATAAACAACCGATACCACCTTCGATTACGGATTTAGGCTAATTGACTTTGCTGCGAGGCGAAATATTGTAATGGCTACTACAAAGCTCCTAAACCTCAATATTCTCAAAAGGACATGTAGATCTCCTGATCAATCAACTATCAACTAGATTGACCACATTGCAATCGATACAAGGCACTACTAGAACTCGTCACTTTCAAATCTACAGAGCGCTAACTGAAGCTTGCAAGGACGATCAAAGGAACATCGTAGTGGAATCGCAGTCGATACTGAGAATATGGAAAAACCATTTCTTCCGACTGTATAACGGCGATGACGAAACGAATTCCGCTGTCAGGCAGAATGATGCATTTTATCTTGGCGAAGACCAACTATTCCGCCCACCACATCTGGATGAAGTAAAGATAGCTATATGTAAGCATAAGAGCAACAAAGCCGGCAAAATCTATGTTCTATGGCCTTGCTGCCGAACCTTCAAAGGTGTAGGCGATGACTTGATTATAAGTATGCACCAACCCATAATCAAGAAATGGTTAAAGAAAGCATGCCCCTGATGACGCATAACTAGCCCGATCCTTAAAAAAAGAGGCCCTCTGAACTGCCCCAACTACAGGGGTACTAGTCTCATCAACATCGCTTACAAGATCTTTTCCGCTGTATTATGTGAACGCCTAAAGTCATTCGTCAACAATCTGATAGTTTCACATCAACTCAGAAAACGAGTCACCCGAACGAATCTAACTATCATGCAGACGAAATATAAATTTAATCAAAATGAACATCATCATGATTTCTCCTGCTTCCTATAATCTTGATTGATTAATCACATAATTTACTTAACTTAAGATACACAGAAATGATCAATTGTGAATGAAATATTTGTATGTTAAACACATAGATTAAAAATATTTTAAGGAGGTAAATCTTTCGTACGTTCCATCTCCCAACACTCACAATTTTTTATCTCTTTTTTTTACTCATACTTATCCGAAAAGGTAAATGAGATGACAATTCAGCTTGTACGCATTGTCAAAAGAAGGAAGTAGATTTCTCTCTTTACAATATTGCTACTCTATGATCAAACATATAAAGAGGGGAAATAACTTCGAATTTATTCGAAATCGAAAATCTATCCGCAGCCATATTTGGATTCTGCTTTTATCGGTATTCGGGTGTTGCATTGTTAATGTGTGTAAAATCAAAAAATGCTACGGATAGCTTTGCAAAAAAAAAAAAAAACACAGCTATTCTTACGTTGTTTAACCTTTGCCGTCAGCATCAATTATTATTAATAACCAGTGGCAACATTGGCTTAAATGCCAAGAAAGCGGACATTACAACAAATTCCTGAGGGTAATAATGTAACAAGGAAGACGACAAAAAATATTGATACTAGCAATAAATGAATAATCTTTTGAATATTTAAAAATGCTCTTTATATACATTATTGTGAGTTTAACTTTGGTTAAATTCATAAATATAAATATGCAGTTTTGTTTTTAAATAAAAAATTTGTTTTTAAATAAATGTTATTTTTGTGCTCCAGTTTGTATTCTCAAATAATTTTTTTTTATTTATTAAAAAAAGTTGTTAAAAAAAACGTTTCTATGATTTTGAAAAAAAATTACACTTTTTAACATTTTTTAAAGAAATAAAATGGTGTTTAAATCATTTCCCTCAATACAATTAAACGTACTTTATTCGAAGAATCAAAAGTCACAAAAATCGAATAAATGCTTTGATGTTAACTTAAATTTTCTTAAATTTTATTTTACAATGTGACCGCACATAATGATCAAGTACGTGGCATCCAGTCGTGCAATTTTCAAATTTTTTCACACCGCTGGAAATTTTTGTTGAATGTAAATTCATCCTAACATGAAATTGTATATTATTATGTTTTGTACATTAAAAATTAAATTAAAAGTAATGATAATTCCGTAAAATAGTAGCGTTAAAGAATTTCTAGTTGCCGTTGAGCTGTTTCTCTGTTAAAAACATTTCAAGGAAAATAAGTCTGTAAAGCAGTGGGATTTCCTTATTCGGAATTATGTTGTTTTTATGCATATGTGCAACAATGTTAAACTCAATCTTTGTCGAAGTTTTTTTCGATATTTCCCTCTGGTTTTTGTTCATAATGAAATTCCTATGTATTTAACTTAAAAACTTAAAAAAAAAAAAAACAAATTCACAAACTCTATTTTTCTTTTTTATAATGATTGACGAAACAAATTGAAGTTATCACAGTCATTTTGTTTTCAAAAAATGTTGAGTGTTTTCTAATGAATTACGAATATTTTGGGAGACAATAATTGTGTGCAGTTTGTGGTCATATTGGTTATTTGCAATATTTTTTTTTTTTTTTTTGGTTTTGTTTATCACAAATACGCTTTATCCTTGGGTTTATAAGGAATTCCTTCAAATCTAAAAAAAAATTCTAAATTCGTCTGAATTGTTTTATTTTGTCTAAGATTTGTTCATATTTCTAGTATTTAAGAGTATTTTTATGGTACGTACATTTGAAAAAAATTCTATTAAACTGCTGAGTATTTTGTTATACAAAAAAATCAAATAAAAATCTAGTGTTTTTTAATTATTGTTATATATGTACAAGTTAAAATTAAAATATAGCAAAACAAAAAATAAGTTTAATTTTATATAAAAAATAAGAAAATTTAAATATTTAATTAAATTGGGATACTTACGTTTCATTACGTTCTTCTTCTATTTTTTTTATAATTTTGGGATGAAAGAAATATATTTTATTATATTTTTAATTAACAAAAATACGGAACGACAATTTTCTGTAGATTTTTTGGTTGGTGGTTGATTGGGTTTCGATTTGGTAATTTTATAATTTTGTTTTGTTGGCTAAATGTCTATGTTGTTAGTAGTAGTTTTGTAACAATTTGTATCTTTACACTGGGTACGCTAGTTTGCTAATTTTAAAAACGTTGTTGAACTTTTTGTTTTGCAGTTAAGTTCCAATTAATCGAATTTTTTTTTCCAATACGCTTTTCCGTAGAATTTGAGTTATAAGAGATAAATATATGTGTGATTGAATGATGTGAGAAGAGGAGGAATTCTGACGTGAATGTTTTGAACCAATAGCAATGCCAAATAGCTTAACTCGTTTTCTTTTTTTTCTTCTAATTTTAATCCTCACTTCAAATTTGTTGAAAAATGTATAAGTTTTATATGTTATATGTGAACTCTTTGGTTTTAAATTTTTGGTTTCGATTGGCAGCTTTGGTTGAAATTTTGAATTTCAATTTTGGGCTTTTTGAATGGTTTTTTTTTTGAAATTTGTTGTTGCTCTTCTCTTTTATAATTTTTTTTGGTTTGTTTTTGTAGTGCTTCATGAACTCTGATTATTCATAATTTGGAGTTGAATTTTTCTATGGTTCCTTATGTATTTTTTTTTAAATTAAATTCTGCAGTTTTTTTTTATAATACATGTTTATATGTTTGTTATATATATATTTATATGTTTTTGGGGGATTTTGTTTAATAAATAAATATATATATATGTGTGGGTTTGAATTTGTTTTTGTTAATAATTTTTAATTAATTTTTTTTTGTTAATAATTTTTTTTTTATATTATGATGACATATCACTGCATGACACATTTTCCCTCTATTTGAGTTTTTAGCTCATTTACTTGCGTTTCTATTTGATTTTTCAGTTCTGTAAAAAGAAATTGAGTAATGGAAACAGCAATAAATAAGCGTGTTATTGTAGGATAGACTACAATAGTTTTTATTTTTAATATATACTTAATATTGTTATATTAAAATTTGTGTTTTTTTTAATATACCATATATTTATGCGAGTTAACATATATAGTATACACCTAGGCATGGTCACAAGTTCTATAGTTTTTATTGTGGATTTATTTTGATTTATTTGAGTAGGATATTTGAAAGTTAAAGTCTTTAAGCACCCAGCTTGAATTCTTAGGTATCAAAAAGCTTAGAGGCTTATCAAAATGATGAAAAAAAACATTTGGTTTCAATATTTTTCGGAAATTTATAGGCCAATACCGCAAAAGTTGTTAATTTTTTTTTATAGTTTGAGTTCCACAGGGAAGAATCTTAATGCCTCTACTTTTTTATAA
The DNA here is from genome assembly GCA_963971375.1 of Platycheirus rosarum. NCBI lineage: Eukaryota > Metazoa > Arthropoda > Insecta > Diptera > Syrphidae > Platycheirus > Platycheirus rosarum. Next base: position 115,446,245 of record OZ020509.1, on the reverse strand, counting down.
TTTTTTTTTATTATTAATTATATATTAATTATAATTGTCATCAGAACTGTTTATGGGCGATTAATAACTACAATCACTCTTATTACAACTTGTGAGTTTGCAGGAAAGAAAGAACTCTTAATTCAAGAAGTGAACAACTTTTCAAATGAAATTTTCTTTAAGATTATATAATGTTTTGATGAAACATATTATAATATTTTCTTGGTCTTTGGATTTTTTTAAAGCAATCATAATAATTTAAACATTCTTGCAAAATAATGTCACACTTTATTATTTTAACTGAAAAGTAAATCTTAATTTCACAAACATTTTCTTAAATATATTTGAAAACACTTTTATTTTTAAATCCACTTATAAAAATCATAGAACTTGTAATTTTACCTAAGTACATGAAGGACAGTTTTTAAGAGGGAAAAAGCATTTTCTATTCAATAGCACACATAATGACATGGAAAATGGCAAAGAAGTGAAAATAAAGTGCAAAATTAAGTTGAATAAGTAAAATGTAATAAAATGCAAATGCAAGAACAAAATAAAGAAGAAAAGAAGAGAAAATAATTTAAACGTGAAAATTAATTGAGCATTAGGTTAGGAAAAAAGGATGGGTAAGTGATTCATTTTTTTCGTTTGAAGACACAAATTTGTGTGATTAGAGGAGAGAAAATCCTTTTTTTCTTGCCATTTCGATTAAAGAAACATAATTGGATTTTTTAATGGCTTCTTGTTTGATTTTCTTTAAAATAAATTAACCTCAAAGGTATTAATAAAAAAAACTCATTAAAAATATTATAACCATTAGAAATACTTTTTTCTTTCTTTCGCTTGTGTAAAGAAGTTGCAAACCAAAATATTATTTCGGAAAGAAAATATACCATCATTATCATCTTGAGCAATGAATCTTTTAAAACTACATAAGTTTTCGTTAATAAAAAATGTTGCATGCGTTGCGTTTATTTTACGGTTGACATGTTGGCCTAGGCCATTCACAGTACTCTTTTAAACGTTCGGTGTTAGTATCTAACAAACATGTTTTTTATTCCATCTAATATCCCTTATTGAACATTACTTTATTAGCTAATATTTCACATTCCTTAGGTTCGGCTAAAAATCCTTGTGTTTAACAGTACGTCTAATGAATATCATTTTTTTGTATTATATCCTAGAAACTAAGTAACCTAGTTATAGATGCACCTGTTCAATTTTTATTTTAAAGAATGAAGGTCGATCAGAAGGGTGAAATATTTTTGGGTATTTCGAAAAAGTGGTCATTCCGCAGAAGTGAAACTGGTTTAACGCGAAAACAAAATCGGCTCATTTAAATGACAAGATAGAAATGTGTTTTTGTATGTACCACCCGAATTGACTCCTTGGAAAATGTCCACATTGATAATTGCATTGCTAGAAATGGCCATTAGCTTTCTCCTTGACCAAATTTTCAAACGTACTGTTAAGTACAAATGTTCTCCCACTAACATTTTAAAGTAATTAAAAACGAACCCATTTTACAATAAAATGCGTTTTATTAATTTTGAAACCAAAACTGGAAAGCTTTTAGTTCACTTTTCAGTGGATTAGTTCTTCGGGCAAGAAATTCATTGATAAATAAATATAAAAACGAAAGTTGGAGATAATACGTAGCCTTGCCGCACACCAGTATTTATTTCCTAAATGCTAGAATTAAAAGAGTCCATCACTCTTGAAATTGTCAAGCAGCAGTTTTTTTTTGCCAAATTTTTAAACGAAAAAACGGAATGTAACTCTTCTACTTAAAAGGAACTTTTGTTCTAATATATGTTTTTACGACTTTTGGAAAAAAACCCATGGATTTTCTTACGAAAATAAAAAATAAATAATTTGATGTATTTTTTCTTCGTTTTACAGAAACCCATATCGAAACAAACTTAAATTGAATAATGGTTTATGTTGAAATCAAAGATTTTATGAATTTATAAAATCTTTAAAATTTCCAAAACATTTTGAGTGACTCAATTAAAAGAACCATAGGGCAGTGATAGCGTCAGAGCGGCTTTCCTTTGTCGTTTACTTCAAATGAGAACCATTAATTAACTTTTGAAAGCTTTTATATAGAATGAAATAAATTAAACGAACTTTCTGATAAACTGAACATCCTTTCAACTTAAATAATGACCATCTTTACTTATCAACATAAATATTCTCGTAAAATAAATCAGCAATAACGAGAGACCGACTCAAATTTCATTGAAATAATCAACCCTGCATATCAATGGTAATTTATACCATCCAGCTTCCACCAAAAATAATACTATCATACATGTTTTCCAAGCCATTTTCTCTCAGAAATTAATAAAAAAAAGTCGAAATACCCAACCTCATAAAATCAACAATAAATTCTGTCAAATTATTTGGTCATGCCTCTTGGCGCTGTCCAACTTTATGTCCAAGCCCCTTTGCCATTAAAACACAAACCTTACAAAACATTTCGTCCTATCAAACACATATACTTTTGACAATAATTGCGTCCATAAATACAAAAAAATATGGCAACATCCGGGTTGACCCGATGAAAAATATAAATAAAATTTATTTATTACAAATTGCCCTTCATTACGAATCGCCCGGAAAAGAACGAAATTCCCTGTCCAGAACAAGTGAATACTTTATTACACAAATGAATATTAAATACACATTTTGTAACGAACATTAAATTTAAACGAGCTGAAGGAAAAAAACAACAACATTAAGGACGAAAGTTCCTGCCAAGAGGGCAAACGCCGGTGCTGGAAGGCTTTACCATTTTTCTTTGTGAACAAAAATATCCTTATGGTATTTTTTCTCTTTAATTAACCAACCACTGGGTCATGGAAGGTGAATAATACATAACATTAACCAGTCCTTAAGTGAGCCACTTCAAAACACCTGGACGGGCACGGTTACGGTTACCCTTTTCTTTCGTCCACTAATGTCCACCTTGGGGGAGGTAAATGTACCCCTTTAAACTATCGGGGACACAATTGAAGCAGTTGTACAGTGTATACACAGAGTTCCTTTTCCTTTCGCATTTAACCCATTTTCACTAAAGTCAAACATCCAAAAGACGAGAATTCGAAATCAGGACGAATTCCATCTCATTCCTTTACTCACAGCACTCCCTGCGGCGAAAGTTCGCAATTAAGTGCGCGGATATTTTTTCTTTGCATAATAAAAACGGAAATGAAATCTTAAAAAAAAAAACTGCCAACGAAATGACGTAGAATTTCTTTTATGGGTTGACATGGTTTTCATTTATTCACGGAAAGGATTTTTTTATTTTTTGAAATATCCTTTCAATATTAAAAAAAAGGACTTCAACTTTGCCAAATTAAATTATATTCCCTTGGCTATGTAAAAGGTAAATTAAAATGGTTAAAATTGTCCAACTGAGATTTAAGTGCAACCATTTTCAAAACATTACTTACCAGCTGGGCTAGGGGGGAGAAGCTGTGGTTTGAGATATTTCCGTAAATAAAACTAAAAGGAGGTGATTATTTTTTGCCAGTCCCAGGGAATGAATTTATTTTAACGACTGAGTTGTGTTGTTAAAGCAGGCAATTAATAAGGATTAACAAACTGAGATTATACGCTAAAATGGAACTTAAGGGAATGACCGACCAAAGACGGCGTGCGGCGCCAGCCTTAAGGCGGGGCAAATGTGTTCCCAGAGGAGATTTAGTAAAATATTTTGAATTAAGTTTATTTCTTTTCCAAATGTTGGCCTAACTTTTGACTATGAATCAAGCTTAAGGGTTAGTTCATTTAATTTAATTATTTATGTTTTTCAGAGATTTTATTAGATTGCTGGAATCCTTAAATATGAGATTTAGGAGAAACCTTCAAAAAGTATTTCACAAAGGTATATGGGACTTCACATTTCATCCATTCCAGGACTAATTGTCTTATCTTACTATCTTATAACGACTGCAATGATTTTGTTTCAAAATTGATGCATTTATTTAGATAATTAGCTTAAACTTCATTTCACCAGAACTCACATTTCACAAATGGATCCGATACTTAAGCACTTTGGCCGTTTAGAGAAGGAAATCTTACGGACAATTTGTTGGCCTTGTGTGAAGGCTTTGAGGGAAGGCGATTCCGGAGAAGATAAAATCATGAATATAACGAAATATACCATTTGTGGAAAAAAGGCTTGGAAGACTCCGTTTCCCAGCCCACTTAGCTCGTATGTTTCTTAAAGTTCTTTCTATTGTAGAAGGCAATATAACATAACTGAATTAAGTTAAGTTAAGTTGGAAGACTGACATAGACCAGGACATCCCTAAGCATTGGGGTGCGAAACTGAGTGGTTTCGGCCAGCGATCGATATGTATTGAAGAAATTGTTAGATGAGGCCCAGATTGGATCACGGTTGTAATACCTTCTTTTCTTTTTTTATTTTTAACGGGTATGAGACAGAAAAAACCATGTTCAAATTCATCGATTTCCTGATTGCTTTATTTTAACTGTCTTTATCATTTGTAGCTTTAAAATATTTTAGTTAAATGCCGTTTATATTTATTGCTTTTTGAGATAAAAAAACATCAGCTTAAAAAAAAAGAATAATAAAAGAATTTAATCACTAAACAGAAAAAGAAAAAAACTTAAGACATAAAGCAATAAAATAAGAAAGTAATAAAACAAAAAATTAAGGAATAAAACACACAGACTATGAAACAATAAAATAATATAACAATAAAACTATAAAACAATAAAACAATTAAACAATAAACAAATAAAACAATAAAACAGTAAAACAAAAGACAGTAAATCAAAAAACAATAAGACAATAAAACAACAAAACAAAAATATAAAATAATAAAAAATAAAACAATAAAACAAAAAAAAAAAACAATAAAAAATAAAAAAAATTTAATAAAACAATAAAACAGTTAAACAATAAAACAATACAAAAATAAAACAATAAAACAGCAAGAATCACCGATACTTTCAAAGTAAAAAGAAAAACAGAGGCTGACAAGGCATTCTCCATTCGTGTGGTACGGCTAAAGAAAGGATCCATTTTAATTTTTCGTCCAAAATTGGGATCAAGGGTAAACTAATGGACATTTCTAGCATTTAACATTTTTATAGAAATAGCAATAACATAAAGAAAGACCTGGAATATTAGTGCGACACTCAGAAGATTCAAATTTCGATCAGCGAAAAACAAATTTGAGCATTAAATTCGATGTGGTTTATTTCTTAGTCACTATTTCAAAAACATGTTTTGGACTAAATTGAAAAATACAGTGAATGTTTATTTTCAAATGTATTACCGTACTAGTATAGTTGGAAAAACATGCAAACAAACTAAATAAAATTTTTGCATGTGTGTTGTCTAGATTTGATGCATATAAAGTGATTATATAAACACCAAAAAACCTTTTCAAAACTCTAACAAATTAATTTAAACTGACAGTTAAATAGAATAGCTCTAGATTTGCCTCCAGAAATTTCATTAAAATACATAAACTATCCCATCCAACACATGGTATATCTTCCGAAGTCATTGTTTCTGGTTTTCAATATTTTATAAATCCGTATTTACATAAAAATTCGCTAATATTATCATATAAATCGTCTAAAAATCTACAAAACACAAAAGCTGTCAAAACATACGCAAATCAAAATGCTCGAATAAATTTTGTTGCCAAACAAAATTTTCTATTCAAATTAAAATACAATAATTCCGCCTGTGTAATTTTGGTAATTTTGCAAACTTCCTCGGGGGAAGGGTGTATCTGTATAATTAATAGTATTTCACCCAACACAGGTACACCCTAAAACGAAAGCCCTAACTTGCATTTCCGCTTCCGTCGCCATCTTCGGCTATGTTTTTCCCTGATGGTTCATTTAAATTCATCGGAACATACTTTTTGATTTTAATTTAACAATTTACATAAAATTGTAAATCCTTATAGACTCCTGTTCGGACGGACAGACAGTGATGTAATATTATACATTCTGGTTCTACTTATTTACACAATTGGCTTACAACCGAAACCTGAATAATTGTTATTAAAAAATAAATTAATATTGAAGTCCTTTTATATAACATTTTTGTGGTTGTTAAGCACAGGTGAAATGTAGGGTAGTAGAGTACCAGCCCCCACTGGGATGACAGTGGAGTGTGTTAATTCTTAATTGTTACTAGAATTACGAACAGAAAAGTAATTCATAGATCTAATTGCTAAATAATTGAAAACCATTGAACATTTTGCTCAAGAACTTACTCCTTCCGTTATCAAGGACAGGGAAAGAGGAGGAGTTGATGATGATTTTCAGTTTGCTTCCTGCACACAATAAATTAAATAAAATTTTAATAAAAGAAATTGAAAAAAGTATTTCAATAATGGAAACTGTATATTTTTTTTATTAAATTTATAAAAATGGAGAAACTTTTAAATAATGGTTGTATAAAGATAGAAAATAAAACTGATAGATAGATAGATTGATAGATATTTTTTTTTTGTATTCAAAGATTCACAATAGCACTACATAGATTATTGCGAAGATAGAGTCACACACATAAAAACATCGATAAAATAGAAAGCCAGATAGATAGATATAGAATTGCGTTGAATTTGCGAAGAAACTCCGGAGACATACATAGATACATTTAGCCATCTCGTTATTTTTGTTTACGAAACTAAGTGCTTCTTGTTCACATTATTTCTGAAGATAATTGCTTTAAGTACGCGAAGATAAATATATTTTTATTTAAATTTTTATATAATTTTTCGTTGATTGCATTTCCAGTGACTTTACATTCAGGGATGGCTTTAAGGAGTTTAGTTAATTTGATCCTGTTCGCAGATTGCTTTCGAATTTGAACTTGACTTTCAGGGGAAAGTCGAATTCAAATTTTTATGTGCACGTGTACAGTTATATTTTTTATTTTAGATATTTAAAATAAATACACAATAGTTCTATTAAACTAAATAAATAATTTTAATACTTAACCAAAAATTGATTCAAATAAAAATGAAATAGATCATCATAACAATATTTTTTAGGTAAAGGTGTAAGTTTATACTTTTTAGAACTTGAAATGTATTTGATAATTTTATCTTTGTTAAAAAGCTTATAGTATATCTTAGGGATTTAATGACAAACGACTTCTAACAACAAACAAAGTTACAAACCAAAGATAAGAATTGAAGAGAAATTTATTTTATGCATTTAGTATCGCCATATTACTAATTTTCTAAAACTATGTGCGCTTATTACTACTGGAAAAGATTTTGTTTTTAAAATCTGTAATAATAGCTTTTTCACCCTTAGAAGCAACTCAAGGTATCAAGTTTTTGGTTTAAAGTAAGTTTTCATGGGATCCTGTAAAAAAGACAGTAATTTTTCTTATTAAAAGAATCTTCTTATTCACTCCGCAAAGAAATTGAGACATCCTCCTAGAAAAATTAGTGGAGACGGACAAGACTGCATATTGTCACCAATACTATTTTCTTTGGTGATTAATGATATTCTCCAGCGCCGTTTTTGGAGAAAACGGAGGGATTTGGTGGACTCTAACTTTGGACATGCTACCTGAAATATTTTTCGCCCGAATACAACGTATGCTTACTCGGTCATAGGATCATAGATCTCCATTAAATAACAGCATAGCTGGAGAGAGAAGCTGAGATCGTGGGGTTGAAAATCAATACCGGCAAAAAGAGATACTCAGCATCGGGACCCAGTCAGTCATTCTCTTTCCTCTCTAATAAATATTTCTCAGCAGCCGGAATAGAAAGAGAGAGAGATTCGGAAGAGAGATTTCAAAACCTTGGGAGTATCATCTACCAAAGGCAAAACCGAAAAAAGACATCAGCAGCCGTATTGAACAAGCAAAGGCTGTTTTCGGTTTGTTAAAAATTAATATGTAGGAATAACTACCACAGCTTAAACTACGTTTGGTTCGCTCGAACGCGAAGGATGTCTACGAAACATTTTAAGGATTTTCTGGCCCTACCGCATATCCAACGGAGATCTTCTCAGAAGAAAGGATCAGGAAGCCATTGAAACTGTTATACGATGGCGAAAGTAGCAATGTGATTTGACATGTGCTTTGAAAAGGCAACCACTGTGTTACAACTCAAGCAACAAAGTGAAATCCGCTTACATAAGAAAGAAGAAAAGTTGGGCGGCCGAGAAAAAAATTTGTCTTCTAGGTTTCAAGTCAGCCATTGTTAATTTTTTCAATAATGACAAAGAAGATAATAATATAATAATAAGAAGCGCATTGATATGGAATCATGCGAAACTTTTTAACATGGCACCGTCATACAAAACCTTTTAAGAATTCCCTCTTGTCTATATGTTAAGCCGAAAGAATATCTTCGGGATTGAGTGACTTCGTGGACACATACGATAGGACTACGAAGTCAATGTGTTAAATAAGTTCTCGATTATGAACGACAGAAAAGAAATAAGAAGAGCGTGGAAGCGCGTGATTGAAACTATTGGACACAACTTCAGAAATGATGAAGATGTACCAAAGAATTACCAATAGGTATAGTGATAAAGAAAGGAAAAATATTAAAGCTTCTTAGGAACTTTGCTAAGATGTTTATTTCATTTTCGTTGCTAACATCTATGAAGAAACACTCTGAAATCTTTGATTCGGAGACAGGAGCTTTGATTCTATCTATCAAGCAGACTAATATCAGTAGCATTGTAAAATATAAGTGAAACATAACATCGCTGAATGGGTCCAGACGTATTCTGTTGAAGTTGGATGACAAAATTTCAGGCGAAAGTAGAATACGTAGCTGGCGTATTAGCCAATATAGAAGAAGACCCAGAAACCATTGACTCGGTGTCAGCGCCAATCAGCTGAATTGAACAACACCAAAGAGCCAACCTGGTTCATTTTTGCAGATTAAGCCATACATTAGTAAAATTTTGCTAAAGAAAGAATTAAATTTAGATCACCAACAACAACATTATCTGACGAAAATATCAGCCGAAAAAGCTTAGCGGCTATGTCAACAATAAAAATTGCCACTTTTGGAGTAAATAAAGTCCACAAGGGTTTGAAAATGCATCCATAAACATTAGGCGGTTGCTGGGATTTATTTATTAAAGCGAAAAGCGGCATTATTTTCTTATATAAAGGAAGAAGCCGATATTGTTAATAGTAAAGATCTCGATTTATCCGATATGTGGTTCCAATTTCAACTTTTTATTTTATATTTCAAAGATATTTAAATTAAAAAAAAAATAAATCAATGAAAAGCATAAATAACTATTAAAATCTCAATGTGTATTTATTATATTTTTTTGTCATTAAGTTAAACTAAAAAAAATATAACTGTACTTCATCGAAGATAAATAAAAGTGAAGATAGTAACACCAAAAAGGAAGTGCACACAGATTAGTAGATTGTCATTATCAAAAAGAAGAAAATCCAAAACTTTTTTTTATCAAAATCACATAAAAACTCACTTGTAAAGTCATCTAACTCTTCCGCTTCGGCTTCGGCTGCCAACTCTTCGGGCGTCTTCTTTTTCCGCATTAAAGGATTTGGTTCTTCCTGCGGCATTTGCTCTACGATTTCCTCCTTCTTCTTGATATTATACTGCAAAAGATCAAGAAAAAAGGGCAAGTTTATCATGAAAATACGACAAATTAACTGAAAGATTGATTGATTGATTGATGGATCAATAGATGGATGATATGTAAATAGACCAACAAAGAGGAACGACCAATTCTGATCCCCTTCACATAATTTTTTTTATCTGCTGCGGATTTTTATTTTCTTTCTTAACTTAACTTTATCGAAGGATTTTAGTTTTTTTTTTGCTGCGTGCAGATGTGCTGTGCAGCATTATATTGTAGTTTATGTTGTACCTACTACACCATGCTTGAATGAAGTGGAATTATTGATGAGCTTTCTCTCCTCAGATGGGTTGTAAAAATAACAAAAAAAGAAAAAAAGGAAAAAAAACTTTGAAGAGCGATTTCATTGAACTCCCTTTTTGATAAATTTTTCAAAAAGGATATTTTCCATAGCACAATCGATTGACTGTCCTCGTCCTGAGTAACTGCTGCTTCTTCCTTGCTTGACTAAAGGATAAACTTAAATTGAATGAGAAAAGGATGAGTTTATAGTTTCTTGAGGTAGGGGGTGTTGAGTTTTTTTTTTTTGTATTTTGCTGTCGTCCTTTGATAGTTCTTCAGTTGATGTTGGTTAGCAAGGGGATATCTTTTTTTTATTTTAACTTTGTTGGGGTTTATTGGGATGATTAAGTTGGGGAAGTTTTTTATTTTGCTGAATACTTTGAAGTGTGGAGATGGAAAAGTCGTTTATTAAATTAGAAGCGGGACGAGAGAATTGAATTGAATTTGATTCGAGTTTTATTCGATAAAAGATTGACATTGTAGCTACGTACTTTTAGTTTTTTATTGAATCTTGCAAAGTATGGATTCTATACATAAAATGAAAATAAGAGCTATGGAGGTTAATTTTAGGAGATTTTTCCTTCGTATTTTATTTAATCTTATACAAATCATATTTTTGTATTTATTATTTAATTTATTTTTATGTATATGAATTTAAAGATTTATTTAAAATTTCTTTTCTAACCTAACATTTACGACAAACTGATTTAAAAGTATTAATTGCTTATTCATCTGTACACTTTAATAAGCTCAAAAACCAATCTGGCAATGACTTTCCGATTTAACAAGTAACTCTAAATTAAAATATAAATAACATAAAAATCTTTTATTGGTGGATTAAACTTGCTTAGAATTATTGTTTTTGCAAACCATCAAAGTATTTTCAAGTAATAAAGTTTGTTCTTGGTGATTCTTATAAAATTGTGTACCAAAAGAAAAACAAAACACTTGGTGTCTTGAAGGCCAGCCTTAAATCGAAAAAAATTTAAATAGAAGTTCTTTCTTATTTTTTTTAAACTTTTTAGTGCGTTGTTATTAGGGTATATTATGCATAACAGCCCTATCGATGTATGTAGCTTGTTTTGTGGAATTTCTTTAACTTGGCTGACTTGGCGGCAGTATGTGCTTAAGACTACACAATAACTTTGAAAAATAATTGAATAATGACTTTAAGTTCATCATTAATGGACATTTTCACCCTTGTATTAACCAAATCCCCAATGAGTACTTTTTTATTAAATTCAAGTTAGCCTTGGGCGCAATAAATCTTCTTTTAACTTAAAAAGAATACAAAATATTAAAACACAATCCTCCAAAAGGAATTCGCCCCAAAAGTATAACACCAGTACACCAGCCTTGACATAAACTCTCAAAAACAAACTTAGTCATTATTTACCATCAAGTTGCTCTTAAAGCCCACAAACAACCACATGCAAAGCATCCACTTGGAGGCATCAAATGCTTGTTCGCGGATGTCTTGGCAGTGATGAAGGCTATAGCAAACTGAGCTCAAATGTTAATAATAAATCAAAAAACCATTTGATTTGTCTTATACACCCCCAAGACAACAGAATACCAACCCCAAGGCCTCCGCCAAAGCTCTAAAATTCAATATCCTTGAGATATGCCTACTAAAACAAACATAGTGTTGTATGAGTTTCCACTTTGCAATGTGTTGTTTAAGAAAATATGTTTTCTGTATTTTATTATTCTTCCATGAAAATGAAAGAAAATACTTTCCCTTATGAAACTTAAATACGAATTTAGGTCTTACATAAGCATATGCCTACTCCCTACATAAAGAACTCAAAGCGTAAATTGATTATGATTATTAAATATAAATAAATAACACATATGTTTATGTACCCACCGCACACACATCCTCTTTGAGGTTAAGTTATAAGATGTTTCCTTAAATAAAAAAAGACTTAAAGATAATACAATTCAGTCAGAAACATTTATTTTTGTGAATCCGTAATACTCTGTCATTGGATCAAGGATACGAGCACATAGTCACACATTCTATAGCGATTAAAGATTTTGAATTAGTGGTCCTGAAAGAAACGCTTTTGACATTTAAATTGAACCCGCATATGAGTTAAAGTAGTCGTATGTTTGAAAGAAGTTTAGTTTTTGGCATTTTGAAATGTTGTTTCTAAAATTGAATTAAATATATAAAAATGGACTTAAAAGTTTTTACAAATTTCGTTAGTGTCTTTGTTTTTGATTTACGTATATTTGCATATTTAAAATATGTATATTAATGGTGTAGATAAAATAATATTATTATATATTATATTATATTAAATTATATTATTATTATTATTATTATACTATTTTATAGTCTGTTCAATAGAAATTGTCGCTTATGGGCGAGCTTTCTTCAAAACAGTAGCGCCTGTTTTTTTCAGGTGTCCACTCCTACCTAGCTTAAGTCTATCTCATAACACCATGATCCATCTCAATAAACGCTGATCGAAATAATGAATAATGATCGTACTCACTTCACACCTCGCTGTGTGAATTAAAAGAAACGTATTTCACAAACAGAGTTACCTTCGCCATTTGAGAACAGTAGGTATATAGACTTTCCATTGGTTTTTATCATAGTGCTTTCGGTTTTGAAGCTTTTGAGAACAAATTTAGTAGTGTGAGAGGGTAAGTGTTATCGTATTTGTGTATGTGTTAGTACAAATAGTTGAAAAATCGTTTAAATAGAGTTGAATATAAAAATTGCACTACTGGTACAAGTTTCATTTTTACTTCTTTAAAGAAAATTTTGTACAGCCTCTACTGTTATAAATATGTTATTGCTTGAACTGTCACCTCTCTCTATTGTGTATCTCTACCAATAAAAGGGTAACGGTTCTTTTTTATGAGGCCTCATTGGGAAAACCCCATTTTGTGTGCGTTAAAAAAACTGATAGCAGTTTTCATTAGAAAAAAACTTTTTTTTATTGTGCATACCTATTTCAAGGAATTTGTTTATGTTTAATTATTCTATTCATTTAAAAGACACATTTCAAAGACAATAGCCGTGTTTTATTGGGAAATTTATCCGTAGCGAAACAAAATTTTACACACGCTACAAATAAAACAACCAGCTGCCGAAAACAGTAGATGCTGAATTTGTCTGCGGATTGCATGTTCGACACAACAAGATTTCATTCACAATAGACATTATATAAGACTTATGCTTACATCACCCGAACTCCACAACAACGGAGTAATACTGTGAGGAAGTATGACGTCGGAAAGCTGCAATCGCAAGAAACCGTCAGAACCTATGCCGATCGAATATCCCGTAACCTCTCAAGAAATCCAGTACCGCCAGCATCAAGTGCCGAAGATCAGTGGCAACACTGCCAACAAGCCATCAGAGATGCCGCAACTGATGTGCTAGGTTTCACCAGACCACCACCACGAAACCTCTGGTTTGATGACGAATGCAGGCAGGCCCATGCAGCCAAACAAGAGGCATATAAAGCGGCGCTGCAAAGAAAGACGAGAGCTGCTCGCGAGCTCTATGAGCAGAAAAGACGGGAAGAACACCGGCTTCTCCAAAAGAAAAAGAGAGAGCATGAGAAGCGCGCGATCGAAGATATTGAGAGATGCTACTCCAGGAACAACGTGCGGAAGTTTTACCAACAGGTAAAAAGAACATGCCAAGGAAAAAAATCCCGCACAGAAGCCTGTAGAGATAGGAATGGAAACCTCGTAGTAGAGTCACAGTCGGTGCTGAGTACATGGAAGGACCATTTCTGCAGACTGTTAAACGGCGATGAAGGCCAAAATCCCGCTGTCAGGCAGAATGAACCATTCAACATGGATGATGACAGACAAAACTTCCGTCCACCTGACCAACATGAAGTAAGGATAGCAATATCTAAACTCAAAAACAACAAAGCTGCTGGACCCGACGGATTACCCGCCGAACTTTTTAAAGCGGCCGGAGATGACCTGGTGGAGTGCATACACCAACTCATCTCTAAAGTTTGGTCAGAAGAAAGTATGCCTGATGAATGGAACCTCAGCATCGTTTGCCCGATCCACAAGAAAGGAGACCCTCTAAACTGCGCCAACTATAGAGGAATAAGTCTCCTGAATATCGCCTACAAGATCCTCTCTGCCGTACTATGTGAACGCCTGAAACCTTTCGTCAGCAACCTGATTGGCCCCTATCAGTGTGGTTTCAGACCTGGAAAGTCCACAATCGATCAAATGTTCACGCTACGGCAGATCCTGGAAACCACCCAAGAATTCCAAATCGATACTCACCACCTCTTTATCGATTTTAAGGCCGCGTACGATAGCATTTATAGAGACGAGCTATACAGAGCCATGTCAGGTTTTGGCATTCCCACAAAACTCGTCCGATTGTGCAGGATGACGATGGAGAACTCTCGCTGCTCCGTCAAGGTTGGTTCTGACCTCACAGAAGCTTTTGACGTCAAAAAAGGATTCCGACAAGGTGATGCGCTATCGTGCGATTTCTTCAACTTAATATTTGAAAAAATTATAAGAAACTCGCAAGTCAATTGTAGTGGGACAATTTTTTTCAAGTCTGTGCAATTGCTAGCATACGCTGACGACATAGACATCATTGGCAGAACTCGGCGAGCTGTCAGTGGAACGTTTGCTAGCATTGAAGCTGAAGCGGCTAAGATGGGACTAGCAGTCAATGAGGCCAAAACGAAGTACCTGCTGTCCACAAAAAGGGACACACAACACCGGCGGATTGGACAAAACATCACAATAGACAGGTACAACTTTGAGGTAGTTAGGGACTTTGTGTACCTCGGATCCGCTATAACATCTGACAACAACATCTCGTCAGAAATAAAGCGAAGAATTACTCTTGCCAATCGCTGTTTCTATGGGCTAGGAAGGCAATTGAGTAGCAAAGCCCTCTCTCGAAAGACAAAGGAGACTCTGTATAAGACCCTAATCATCCCAGTCCTGCTCTATGGCGCCGAGGCATGGACTCTATCTAAAGCGGATGAAGATATCCTTAGTCGTTTCGAGCGTAAGATTCTTCGGAAGATTTTTGGCCCTATCTGCGTTAACGGGCTTTGGAGGAGAAGGTTCAACCAAGAACTATACGAGCTGTACAGCGACATTGACCTGGTCAAAAAAATACGCATATCACGTTTAAGATGGCTAGGTCATGTAGAGCGAATGGACAACAATGCTCCGGCTCGCAGGATCTTCGATTCCATCCCAGAGGGTAGACGCAGTCAAGGAAGACCTCGCCTTAGGTGGCGCGCTCAAGTGGAGGACGACCTGAACCAACTTGGAGTGCAAAACTGGAGGCAGCTAGCCAAAGACCGAGTTGGCTGGAGAGGCATGTTGGTTGAGGCCCAGGTTCGTCCCGAACTGTAGCGCCACCTAAGTAAGTAGTAGTAGTAAGTATGCTTACATCACGCAGAGCAAAATAAAATTACCAATTTTCAAATGCCTGGGAATGATCGTTTTATGCTACATTGTTTGAGAAGGTTGCAAGGTTGCACTTGGCATGTTGGAATCTATAGATACACATCTATTTGTTGGGATTCGAATGCCAATGCAAACAATGTTCGTGCTCGATCCTCTTTTGGTTGTATCTTGTGTGTAAATATTTTTTAGACTCACTGGTGATCGTGTTATGCTGAATTGTTTGAGAAGGTTGCAAGGTAGCACTGGGACGTAAGACAACAGGCGACTACCTATGCGTTTTTTTTTTTGGAAAGCTGCCCATAGCTTTACCAAAAAAACGGCTAATCGCTAATGTGTAGTGGAAACCAATAGGTATGCCAACGAAAAATGTGATCTCGGAAGGTAAAACGTATGGAGAAGTTTTGAAGATAACTCTCATTTAAAGGCACAAGAATCCGTTTAAGACTGTAACTCATCTCAAAAAAGAGCTGAGTATTGCAGCTTGCATGCAAACGGTTCCCCACAGATTGAGGGGACATAATTTAAATGTTTGTAGTCCAAGATGAAAGTAAAAACGTATTGTTTGGCGGTAAAGGATGTCGTTCCTACGTTAGAAGAACTTCGAAAGCGGAATATAAACCCAAAATTATACAAATAAATTAGTTCTGTAATTCAGCACGGAGGTTCATGGATTTGGGCCATATATTGGATTAAACCTATCATGTTATATGAAAATGTTATACTCCCTTATGCAGAAGAAAAGATACCACTTTTGTGGGTCTTCCAAAAGGACTATGACCCCAAGCATACAAGTAAGAAGGCTAAACAATGGTTTGGAGATCATTCAATTCAAAACCAGCAGTTGGAAAAAAGAAATACATTTAACTCTTGTAATATACATAATGGTATTTAAGCAAAAACAAAAAAAAAACAAAAAAAATTGCACGACTGGATCGCACGTGATTGCTAATATGTGCGGTCACATCGTCGAATAAATTTTAAAAAATGCACGACTGAGGCGCACGATGTTGTTCTTTTTTAATATAATTGCTTAGTAGCTGCATATGAATGTATATATATAAAGGGTGTTTTTTATAGACGTGTGGTTTCAAGAAGAAATAGAACGCATATAGTTTAATGTTATGGCCAAGAATTTATCTTTACTATAAAGATAAGGTTTCGCATTATGTTTTAAAAATGATTTCTGGGAAGTGACCGCCGCGGCTGGCTACAAATAAATTCCAGTCGAGGCCCAATTTTCCCCATTTTGTGAAAATCGGGATCGGTGGCCATCTCGTTTTGGGCCCATTCACCGAACGTGTGACGCCCTTGATGGTCGTTCGGCTTCAATTCTTGCACGAGTTGGATTTTGTAAGCCTGTAAACCAAGGTTCTTCCGCAAAATCTTCCACAAAGTGGATGGGCACATCTCCAATTGTTGCGCGCGATGGCGGATGGACTCATTCGGGTCTTCTTTGAGCTCTGCTCCACCGAAACGAACCATTATTTTGGTAATAAATTTGCACAATTTGCAAACTTGTTCGGGAGTAGGTAAGTCTATTCATTATGAAATGGCAAACCAAACTGAGCATAAATCAAGTGCCAGCTGTCAAAAAGACCAACTCCGAAAGAAGTATTGCCAGACTGAAAACCACACGTCTATTAAAATAAAAAGAAATATTTTTTTTTAGAAATTTTTTTAATTAGCTTAAAAGTTTGAAAACTAAATGTCTATCGAGGAATAAAAAATATTGAAAATCGTTCGACTAGTTTTTTTAAAAAGTCGTTTTTCTTAGATCTATTTTAAATGTTTGTATAGTATGTCATTATAAGGAAATCTGTAGTTTTCATCTGGGAAAATTATTTAAAAAACTTCATTCAACCCATTTTCAAAATATTTCGAAAACAAAATTTTTTTTTTAGAAAATTTAAAAAAATCGAAAAAAAAAAGTTTTTGAAAATCTCGAAATGCAATATTAATACAATTACAAATGACTTCCTGTATGCAACATTTTATTGAAATCAGGATATCAGTCATATGAGAGGTACCATCCGTTTAGGCTGTAGAGGCGCGAACAGACAGACAGACAGACAGACGGATGGAATTTCCGGACCCACTTTTTTCAACTTCTCTATAATCGTAATGTCATGTTTGATTGTTAGATTTTTTTGCACGAATCCATAACTTGCATTTTAGTACCTAAATCGCAAGTAATACATGATTAAAGCAAATGGTACATAAATGAAAATTAATTTTAAACCTAAGATATGTATATAAATCATAACGTAAAACATAAATAAACATTTTTTTAATCAAAAAAGCAAGGAACTTCAAAATTAATTAATAATGAGCCGTACATATTGTAACAGTAGTAGTATTTAATAATAATATTATTACATTATTTTGTTGATATGGCTTCTCTATATATCTTTATGACGCCATTTTCTGGAATTCAATCAGTTAAATCACAATCATCCAAAAAAATAGTAAAGCCCACACGAGACGAGCGCAAATTTTTAGTTTATTGGTAAATTTATTTTACATTAATGTTAATTATGAAAAAAAAATATGAAATTCATAATTTTATAATTATATCATAAGATACAAAAAAAATACAGACGCGTTTTAATAATAATGAACATTTAAAAAGGAATTACAAAAAAAATATTCAAAATGTTGTTGCAGATTTAATTTGGCTACCTAGATCTTCCCAAATAAAAAAATTGATAGAAATCCAATGAATCGTTTTTGTTAAGACGAACAAAAAAACAAATCTATATTAAAAAAAGATTTTTCTTCCAAAGACGAACATGAAACAAGATTGTTTTTTATTGTGTGAGCATCATTGATTTGTATCATAAATTTTGATAGTCATTTTTAACAGCATTGTAACCAAACACACAAAACAATACAATGTATGAGTACTTACAAAGAAATATTTCCGCTAGAAAATTTAATAAATACATTTAATAAAAATATCAATATGAACGAATTCCATGTACAGTTAGGGAACATAAAAATAAAAAAATTATTAACACAATACGGTATTGTGCAGTCGTGGTGTATTTACCTTAAATTAAACAATCTCTTTCTAGTTAAATGAGTATTGACTTATGAGTGTATTTGAAGATGTTTCAGAAGACGATTTACAAACAATGCATTGTTTTTGTCATTTATTTCTGGTTCTTGTAATGGTGCTATTTTATAACCGCAACTGTATAAACATATGTTTATAGTATTAATAAATATAGTGAACTGAAAATGGTTGAAATTGGGTTTACACTGTGAAGTGCAAATATTTTTACTAAAAGGTGATTTTTTTTTAATTAAAAGCATTGTATAGTATTGTAAATAATTAGCAGGTAGTATTAACCCTATGGCCATTGCTCTCCGACTTGTGACAATTAATAATCAAATGTACGGAGACACTGTAAAAGTTTTTTACTTGAAACAAAAATATGCAAGCCAGTGCAACCAGACTGAGAGGCAAACGTCATATCATTCCTGTACTGACATTTTTTGTTGAACAGAACAGACTGCAGATGCAGTAACTTAATATTTTTGTTGTGGTTTGTACCTTTGTGAAGATATTGTGAGAAACTTCACCGTGTCAAAAAGATATAAATATTAAAAAGAATCTTTTCAAAAAAGAGAAAACATGAATTCGGTTGATGCTATGACTGACTGTACCCTCTAGTGGTTCTGTTTCTATAGGACCTGTGTTTGTTATCCCAGAAGCATTCACAAAAGCACTTTATCATTCAGAATTATGAAGGTTATTCCACAAGGGTGAAGAAGTTTTCAATGATCATGGTCAGCTTCCAAGTAGTATAACATATTTAGACCAATTGGACGATGGAAGTGGTCTTTAGCAAACAACAGCAGCGCATGCAGCAATTTATCACTAATGGTGCATTTGTTTTTGAGAATCAAAAGGCGGATAAACAATGTATTGAAAAGAAAGAGAAAGGACGTTCCCATTGTTTAGAAGACGAACATTTAACGAGATCATTATTATTTTGTTCAGATATGAAAACCAAATGTATTCACCATCTATGTCAGATGATTGGAAAACTCCCAAAACAAACAAATCTGCAATCAAACAAAATGTGACATTGGCTTGAATCAGAGTCAACCGAAGGTAACAGCCAAAATATTTGGTGTAGCAGCTGTAATACACATACTTAATCCTGGTACTGCTAAACTTTTTCCGGATACTATGACGTCGTTTTCAAGCCCTATTTCACTAATGAACTGAAAAATAATTCACGAATAGGTATAGTACTGTCAGGTACTTTAGTAACAGTTTGAAGGCCAGTTACCGAGAAAGTAAAGGAAGTGGTAAGAGTGTAAAGGTCTCAGACTCAACCCAAGTGTAATTCCCAAAACAAATTAAGCCATTCATATATCATATGTAGCACCAAAATCAGATTCTATTGATTGCTAAGAAAATGGTGGTAGACGAGTATGCGGGAAAACTATGGATAGAGTATGGTTGTGGGAAATACAGGGGATTTGTGCCGGAAATTTGCAGATATGTATTTGGTTTGTTATTCTGTACTTGTTGGCGAGAAGATAACGCCTGGATGTCATTTTTTTGGTATTGGTTTAGTAATTCTACTCTAAGTTTCAAACATCAGATCTTCAGAGCAAAATGAGTGCATACGAGTGTTATTTACTAAAAACAATCGAGTAGTCGAAAATATACCTCCTACATCAGATGCTCTAATTTCTAATAGAACATATGAAAAATACGCTCACCAACCAATTAGAGATGGATACTAAGCTCAGGAGGATTATACCATCCTGTGTGGACCATAATTTCAAAAAATTCAAAATCTATTATCTCCAGTACTTGTCGCAAGCGAAGCTAATTATGTATTTTGTAAAAATGTGTTAAAATGAGAATGCTTTGTGAAGCTGGAAACAATTTACTTGGCCATTCTACTATATGCAGCTCTTTTCAAATTTCTTTGCTCTATTATTAATTTTGAAAATGCATGATACACACAATTACGTTCCAGTGATGGAATCTCTTTACATGAGGTATTGAGGTATGATCATAACTTACAGTGCAGATTTAAAAAATAATGGTTTATCTCTGGCATTGTACTTATTAAAAATCCCTTGATGCGCACCATTTTTGTTCTCTTGAATTCTCTCTCGGCGACCGTTGATAAAGTGACATAAAGTTTGTGAAGGATATTGTTCCGAAAGTGATTGGTGGTCACAAGTGCTATTTATTGCTACTAGAGTGGTTTGGGGAGCCACTCTATTGAAATAACATCATATTTATATGGTGTAATTAAGTTAGAGTGGACTGAAGGCACCACTCTAAAGAGTGACTGGTAACCACTGTAGGGATCTGGTCAATGCTTATTTTGGCCCCAGATGGGTAGGCCCATCGCCAGATTAAGCCTTAATAGGCAGGTGCTGGCGTAAAGCTTATTTCGATCTGTATATCATTGCGTAGGTCATATAATGAAAAGTTAGAATCGTTTCAAAAAATTAACGTCATTAACGTTAGTAAGCCAGAAAAATGTCTGTCCCGGGCTTTTTAGACTCGTCTACCTATTTTCAGACGTGAAATATTTTAGAAAATTTTTCAGGTAACTTGCCCTTATATTGCATCAGAAAGTAAATGCCTACCCCCACTTAGTCAAACACATCTTTTACGCTTATCACATAATGGTTGGTTATTGGCAAACAATATATGTACAATGTTAAGTTTTCTGGTGAAGTTGCTAGACATGTTGTCTCCCCCTCTAATCTGATCTGTCATCTAAATGCAGTGATAGAATAAAACCCCCATAGGTTTACTAACTGTTTCACCAGCTATTCGCAGTGTTTTTGAAACAATTTTTCACAGAAATATTCACAAAACGTTGGTTGTCTGTAAAGTCGGTTTACGGACGATAATTTTACGTGATAAGGTCATAAGAAAACATTGATGACACCAACACCAACATACAAGAACTCACACCATATACAATTCCACTTATCACCACAAAAAAATAGTACTAAAGCTAAGCTAGTATAATACTTAGTACTAAATATAGTACCAAATCTACTAACAAGAAAACAATAGTAGTAAATTCTACTAATAAGTAATAAAAAGCTAATACCACAAAATACTATTTTACCAACAACCTAGCACCAATGGGCACCAGTTTTATATTTAACTAGCGGTATCCGGCATGCGTTAATACGCCCTAGAAAGAACATGTTTTAATGTGAAATGCAAAAATAATGCTAGCCGGACCAAACATTCACATGAACAATCCCTGGACAAAACTATATTTACCCTGTAAATTTCATTAAAATCCGTTAGGCGGTTTTTTAATAACATACCCGACATATATACACACATACATACATCTGATGTTCGGATAGTGCTCAGCATAAGCTTGCGATCGATTTTGGTAGAAAAAAAAAACACAGTAACGCGGTTAGCGTAACGTGTTACTTTTCTGGTCAGCATGAGTCGTGTTATTTCGTATGTGTGCGTGTCATCGGTTTATAAGACGTTATCACGTCAAAAACAAAATGGCTTCTATTGAACAGTATTCTATTGAAATGTAGCCAGTTGCATTCTTTTACTTTGCACCTCGATTCACTTTCAAATGATTCAAGCATTAAACTCATTTAAGGATTTCTGCTTCAAGTTAAGCTGTTTCTTCATTCGAAAAGTACAGATATCTGTACAAAAACACAGGCTCTTAAGAAACATTATTTTGACAGATCATTCTGAAGCCTACGCAATTAATCCCAGCTTACATGTCTTAAGTACTTATGAAAGGTACCTCTAACTCATATCGTTCTCACATAACGATATCCATGTAGGTAGGTAAGCCCACCTACACCTACATCATTCTAAATAATTCCCGTCTAACTGTGCTGTCAAGTTCAGTGAAACGAAATTCTTGGTCCTTTTCTACCCGAATTCCGTTCCATTAAAACATCCTTCAGCCAGTAATCCGCTTTGTCTATCAGAATTTTTAATATGGTAACGTCGGTCGTCGGTGAAATGCGTCTGTCTGCTACCAAGCGCCAATTGTTTCTCGTTTTTTTTGGAACACGAATCCTGGAAGAAAACATTTTGTTTTCACCTTCTCTGAGTTTCTGGAGTTTTTCTTTTTATATTCTGGAAAACATTTCACTTTGTCTACCTACAAGTCCTTTTGCGCTCTGTTTAACCATTTTTTTTGTTGTATTTAAGAGGATCAACAAGACTTAATTATTGAAGACACAAGAGTCCTGTGGGTGGTTGGTTGTTTTTGGTAGGTTGGTGTAAATGTGTGTACATCTTTTTCTTTTCATGTGAGCTTAAAGTTATAATATTGACTTCAACATGCAACAATACAAAAACAAGAAACAGAAATAGAATTACAGAGAAAACGGAAAAGGATTTCATTGATTTACGATTATTACCATCAAGTAACAACCACAAAAATAGGCCCAAATCACACACACACATAAATCTTATGGTCTCATTTGCGAAATATTATTATATATGTTTGGTTATCACGCGTTGCGAGAATAAAACGCGTGTTTTGCATGAATCAAGGATGTTATGACTAATTTAATGATTTAGAGATGTCGAAGGGAATAAATGATTTTTGTTTTGTATGTTAAAATGAAAGATGTTTATAAAGAAATAAAAGAATATTTAAAAAGTGAAGGAATGAAGAAATGTTTGTGTGTTGGTTTTCGTCCTTAAGACACCTTAAGCTACCTTAGTCCTTATACATATATTAGCGCCGTTCAAAAAATTTTAGTCAAAACCCTTTGCATAATATTACCATTTTCGGGCGCAGTTTTTGAAATTTATGAGAGCTTCAAGGTTTCTGAACTAGGTAGCAAAATGTGGGTCAAATATTTAGTAGTGCATCATAGAAGTCGATGTTATTATGTATGAGAGGTTCATACGAGCAGCTTAAACCAAACCGAAGTAATTTAGTGAACAAAAATCTGTTCGGAGTGCTCTTATGTGCCTAATTACATTGGAAAGCAAGATCTTTGGCAGTAACAAGTAACATTTGCGTTGAAAATAACACAGTTTGAACTTTTAAAAAGTATTAAGAACCACAATACTTTTTTTTAGTAAAAACGAAGTATGCCATCACACGTTTTAAATAGAATTTATGAAAAATGTATCTCGAAAATTGTAGAACCGGTTTTGATAAAATCCTGTTTTTATTTTTAGTTTTTGAAAAAAAAATGTTTTTTAAATCTTGGTATGCAGTTTTTTTTTTAGAATTTATTAAAATACATGTGATTAGAAAACTTAAAATAATTTTTTTTGATTAGTTTTCAAAAATAAGATTTTCCTAAACAGTCATATGGCAGGTACCGTTATTTTTAGGGCTTAAAATAAAATTTCAATTTCCAAATGAATGCCAAAATAATCACACAAACCAAGTTTGAAGATAATCGCCTAAGCCGTTTAGGCTGCAGCTCGTTATACATACTGACAGACAGACAGACAGACATTTTTTCTCGATCACTTTTTTTAGACTTCTCTATGATCGTAATGTCATGTTTGATTTTTATCTCAATTTTTTTAATATTCAAGAATCCTAAACTTGCCTTATAGTCCCTATAATCGCAAGTAAAAATATCGTGAAACCGGGAGTTCCAGCAGAAATAAAAACTCAGGGAGACCAAACAAGACGGCCCCAATGGTTGATAATTTGTTTGGTGCCCAAACACTTTATATCGGTTCAAGATTCGGTGTATCTTAAAAACGAACTAACAACTAAAGCTCTGAGTGCATCTCACGGATGCCTCCCAAAAATGATGGTGTGATGGTACCTGGGGACGTTTCTCTGGAGATAAAAAAAGGTACAATGGTGGTCTTAGTTCTTAGATTTGAAAATCGCTGGACAGCAGAACAGGGACCCCTTGAGCCCTTTGCGCTGGAGCTAGGTATTCTTAACTAGTTCGTATCTTGAATTAAGTCATACTTAGTTGCTTGCCAATATCGAGTAATTTTGGGAAAATTTGTCTCTAGACCAAAATCTAGCTTTCCTTTGGAAAACCGCAGGAAAGCCATCTTGGACCTTTTATATTTTTTGTTCTGGCTATTAATCGTGTTGAGCAGATTTTTCATAAATCTGATAGAAATCTACTTTATGTACGTGTACCCTAAAACCTCTATATAGGTGTTGGTGAATTTTGGTTATACCTATAAACCAAACATTTGCTGTCGGTTTTAAGGTTCCTACCATGGGATTTCCAATATTGACTTTCTGAAAACACCAACAGACCTCCGGTTTTTCAATTGTTCGACACCCCGCTAGTTTGTTCGATCAAGGAGCTATTTTTTCGATATTGTGTTGAAGATCTATTTATCTGTACTCTTAACAAAATTATTTATCAAGATATTTGAAACAGTTTTAAAGAATAGCAAAGTTCTGTAGTTACTAACGACACCATTGAATTTTTAATCCTTATATGTTTTAAAACTGATAGCTGTTATATTTTTACGTCTATTATTTATCCATTCTAAATTGTGTTATAAATATGTGCACATACAAGGTACAACAATCTTGAAACCAATCGTTTTACTTCGTTGGTTATTTTACTGTTTTCTCTTTCTTTTAATGTATCCCTTATGCATATGCTAAGCAACCATACATTCGAACTAAAATTAAGCAGTTGAATATCAGACACCGAACGAAGTGGTTGCGTTCTTATTTTGCTGTTGCCCCTGACTACAAAAATCAGAAGTGGGGTACCCTTTTAATAGACTAAATTGTATTTTTCTTATATGAGTTTATATGAGTTAAATAAAATAAAAAAATCAAAATATTCAAATAGTACTAAAAAACAAATTTGCACTGCATATTGATTCAGACAAATTATTATTAATTACAAAAATAAAAATAACTAAAAATCACTAAAGCACTTTATTTATTTAAATATTTTCACTTTAAAGCACTACGAATATATAAATTTGATGTTTGTTTAGGTTGATTTACCTTAAAGGAATCAATCTGACTCCGTTAGGGAGTCGCTTATAAAGACGGACTCCCTACTAGAGTCAATTTGACCCACAATAAGGTTGATATGAATCCATGTTTGCTAGCTTTTCTCTTTTTTAACTTTAATGCACTAAATTCAATTTATATTTTTTATTAAATAAGTAATAAAAAAATATACAAAAAAAAAATGTTTAAGCCAACAAAATTAAAATAAATTACAATTAATTTATTAAGAGAAAATCAAAACAACATAAAGAATAATTATCCAACTCAATGAGTGTATTATTAATATTTAATTGACATCGCCTGCCCCAAACAATGCTCAATTTATGTTACTTTTCCAAAGAATTCCAATTATAAATTTTGACACACAATATTATAAACTTGGTTAATTTGAAATGCCAATCACATCAAGATGTCCTTTTTTCTTTTCGGACATTTAAATTTTGTTGTTTTTTGGGAGGAGGGGGGGAGAATGTCACCTTTTACGAAATACCTGAAAACAAATCCTTGGTAAAGCAGGTGACTCTTAATTTGCACCAAATTAAGGACCTAAATAATTTTGGTTCGAAGAATGCGTACGGGACAGGAAACCAGAGCCATAGTAATGGTTATAATAGAATGTTTCTTTTTGTTATAGAGTGACTTATTTATGGTAATTAAGAGAAAATTCTTTGGGACGTAGAATTTATTGGCACCAGGGACAGGCCATCAAGGACATTTTCTTTTCTTTTTGTAAAATTTATCTTAGGGGTTAGGGACAGATTTTGAGGATTCGCTTTTCATTGATATAAATTCAAGCACAATAGAGACTGACGGTTTAAGCCCCTGGGATCACAAGTTTTGAATGAACTTTTTTTTGTGTGTCTTAAATGTTAGGTAATTAATTTAAGATGCTTTTTTAGACTCATGGGCTTTTAAGAGGAAGCTCTGGAAAAAAAATCATGATTTCGTTTCTAGGCTGTTTACTTCATTGTTGTGAATTGCAGGCATTGAATTAATAAATTAAAAAACATTAAAAAAGGATAAGTTTTTGAAATGTAAAATTTTAAGGAAAATTTAAGATTTTTTTATGTAAATATGCTTTTAATAAAGCAGTTTTCAGCAAAAAAAAACATAATTTTTATATATTTATTTTATTTAATTTTCACCAAAGAGTTCGTAAACAATCTAGTTTTCCAGCCCAAAAAGGGTTTGATTACTTAAGTCCTTTTGACTATCTGAAAGTGAGTAAATTGTCTAATCCTGAGGTGAATTAATTTTTTTTTGACGATAATGTTTCTAATTTAAATAAAGGAATTAAATCCTTATAATATGCACTTGATGGGCAATTCAAATGGCAGTGAAGTAGATGCTATCTATATTGATTACAACAAAGCTTTTGATATTTCACAGAGATATCACAACATGAGGTTGTCCTCATGTTATCACAACTATAGGAAATCATTAAAAAAAGTCTCGCTTATGTATCACTAAAACATTGAGAACTACCTCTACATCAACATAATAGAAGTCATTCTAAATTTAACCCCACTCCGTGGCCATAATAAGATGCTGCTACAGACCCCTTCATGATATTTGAAAGGAGGTGAAGAGATCAAAGAACTGGAATTATCTCACTAAACTTAAGAAGGCCAAAACTCTAGTTTAGAGTTACAACCAAGAACGTTTCCAAACCTGTATCAGCCTATTAATGATTTATGAATGTGGGAACTCATCAGGTCTTGAGAGATAATCAACTCCTCTAAGAGTACACCAAATAATAAAGTTTCTTGAATGAACAAAAGTAGTGACCCGTGGCTTAGGGGTTAGTGTGTCGGACTGCTAAGCGAGGAGCCTTGGTTCGACTCCCGCTCATAGCCACCTTCTTTTCCGCGGTACTGCCTCTTGCGAGAAAAGATAAAATCTCCAAGAGTAAAAATTTGTCTCAAAAATAGCATCTAATGTAGCCGTTCGGACTCGGCGGTAAATTGTAGATCCCTTCTATTCTTGCAGATTACCAACACGCACAGAGGAATGGTTGAGGGTATAAGTCACTAGGCCTGGGTTCCTTAAGGAGCTGTCGCGCCAATAAATATAAATACATATATATATATGTATAAAGGAACAAAATTGGAGGATGAGCTGTAGAATCCAGCTACAGATGGGGACACACAAACATTAGATCTTTAAGGTCGACGTGCACTTATATCCAAAAAATCCATTTGTAGTAACTGATACTTTAAAAAGCCAGTGTGGTCAACTGTTAATTTTGATATTTTATGATTTAGTTTTATATGAAAGTATTTTATTTTATTTCATTTAGTCATACAGAGTGATGCAAATTTACCTATAACTTTTAAAAATGGCGGCAAATAATGTCAATTGCGTTTTGAATGTAGTAAGTATATAATAAGCCATGGAAAGCTATAAACATAAAGAATGCTTGATATTCAAAAGAAGCATTTCGTCTAATCTCTCACTTTGTCGATTTGCACTGGCTGACCAGATCACCCGATTTGACCACTCTAGACTTTTAACTGTAGGGTTATTTGATGTCTCAGAGTTATTTAAACTAACCTCAGACTTTTGAAGTCCATAAAGAGAAAATCCGTCAGGAATGGAAAACCCTATTGCCGTGACTAACTCCTATTCCAAAGCAGTCGTCCATGTTTATTACTAGCTGGATTTTGCTTGCATTAGCCTCGGAAACAAAAATCGTATTTAATTTTGTTAAACATACCTGAAATAGCTACTTCTCATTTAATCTTCAATTTTAAGATAAAGTCTTCACTAAAGAAATAAAATAATAATAAATGATGGATAGTGACGTCAGGAAATTTTGTATGCATCATACAGCATACCTGGTAGTTCTGCGTATCATTGTATTTCTCTACGCCATCCATACGCAACAAGCCAATGTATGGAGTGAATGAAAAAAAAAAACAAATATATATACTATTACGAATACCTGAATGCATTCACATCTGAACCCACCTCAAACGTACCAACTTACCGGCATATTCACATTTTTCATCATAAAAAGGAAACAGTGTGGTGGCAAAAACGATCTGTCACTTTGTAAATCTAACGAGAAGTTGATCTCTTTATCTTTAGTTTTAACATTAAACCTCATTTTCTCTTTTTTTTAAATCTTTTATTTGCTTTTCCATCCTTTCATTGGGAATCCCTTTCCAAGCGAATCCGCAACAATACATACGTACATCGGTGATCGTACATACGTTCTGTCATTTTGCGTAATGTGGTAAACAAATTTTTCTTTGGCCAATTTGCAAAGTTTTAGTTAGTTTATTTTAAAACAATATGTCTTATATGTTTCTCGAGAAAATTACCTATTAAATTAAAAAAGATTTGTTCAAATCCGGTTTGTCGTTTTCGCGTGATGCGCCGTCAGGCAGAAACTGCTTTAATTTTATTATATATAGTGAAAGTGAAGACAGTGATTAAAATGTCTGAGGCTCTTCTGAATTCACTAAATTTATATGTTCCAAGCCGTCATCTGAGATGTTTATTCTTTGAACGCGATCATAGAAAAGCCCGGTCAAAATAGGCGTTCAACCTTGCACAAATTCCCAAAAAGCTGAAAATTTGCATGAACGTTAAGAATAGCATTTTAATGAAACTGTGAAAAGTCCCCATTTTTCGGACAAAAATGTTTTTTTTTTTTTTAAATTTTATAGCGAAACGGTAAGTTTTATGATAAAATGCGGATCATGCAATTATCTTTAAAACGTGTCCCTTCACTTGTTTTCACCATTTTTGAGAAAAAGTTGTTCTAAAATGTACTTAAGTAGATTGGGATCGGTTTTTCGCAGTAGGCCTACTCCATGACCTAGTCCATTAAAAGAATAGGTTTTACTCTACAAAAGGTCGAGTGTTGTGAATGTTTGATATGATGTTAGGGATGCCGGTAGATAAAAAAAACCACAACCACGCCCCCTCCACCCTTTTCACAGTCAGGTAAAAAAGACTCTCCTTTCTGGTGCATTTTTAAGCAAAATGACTCAATTTTGCCAACTTGAAGTAAATAAATGCAAACATTGGATCAAATCGGGATTTTCACAGTTGCATTACAATGCTGTTATTAACGTTCATGCACTTTTCAGCTCTCTCGGAATTTGTGCAAGGTAACATCTAATTTTAGGACTAACTTGAAATGGCTTAAGCTTATTATGCACTAAATGAGCTATAAATCGTTCTGTATTTAATTCTAATTTACAACTGCATTATTGATTAACTTTTAACTTAAATATGTACATACAATACATATGTATGTATATACCGCTTTGTTAGTTTTATTTTTTTTATTTCTAGTAGTAAATAAGATATTTTTGTCTGTAGGACAGAGAGATGAATAAATAAATAAACAAGGAAGTTCTGGTACAAGTGATAGAAAATGCCTAAAAACAGCCATAAGACTAGCAAAGCTTAATTTTTTTTTAATATTAATAGAAATGTAAACGGGGATTCAGAATTGAGAGATTACCAATGTGGTGCAGTACAAAAGCTATTTACTTGATACTCTTGGGATAGATAGTATTACGGGCGAAACTTTTAAGGGGAGGAATGCAACTGGCTACTTCGAGTGAACATTTTTTGTAAAAGAAACGATAAAATAAGGAAAGACATGAAACATTGCGTCGGTGTTCGAGAGGGGCAATTGATTCAGTGACAGTTCTATTTCCTATCAATCTTAACGCTCTATTTTGTATTCTATCAAGCAGGTGAAGCGATGTTTGCGAAGCACCTGCCCAGAGGTGAGAGTTATACTCGAGTTTAGGGCGTATAAACGCTTTATAAATTGTAGCCAGATCAGATGGGGAAAAATACTTCTTACACCGATACAGAAAACCTAAGCACTTAGCAGCATTCTTAGCGATTTCAAAGAAAGAAATAAAAAACAAATAATTTAGATTCTAAACAACCTTCTTCATTCTTCAGCGGAAGTTCATTCAATAAAATGTAAATCAACTTCCTTTTTGCTTGATAACGAAACACAACCTTTAGAAAACCCACCTTCACGTTGATTATACCAAAAACTTCAGGTTACCACTGTAATTCGCCTTGCATTTGACCTCCTAAATATAAAACAATCATGCCTCTTGTAAACACGAACTCCTTGATTTATTACCAAATGGCATGACTACCACAATAGTACAAAACAAATCCACTCTTCTTGCCTCTTCCTTCTAGGGTTCTTGGCAGGATTGACATTTTGGGTTTTGAGTTGGCCCCCAAACAAAACAACAAACGACATTTTCAAGCATAGAGCTGTGTGATGGTTGATGGTGGAGGGTGCTAAGGTGCCACTCACACATCCGTCGCGTCGGTCGCTTATTGTTTTAATGCGTACACAAAGCCAGGAAGAAGGACTTGAACTGCTAATTTTAGGATTTTATTATAGCGGCAGCAAGGAGACGTCTCGTGACAGATCTGAGTTGACACAAATAAGCTTACACGCAATATAATATACAAAAATTTGAATATTGAAATAACACAGAGGAAAGTTCAGGCATCGGCAAAAAGGGAGGCCATTTTGTTGTTGTTTTTGTTTCTTATTTATTGAGAACACATTCTTCCTTTCTTATAAATGCAATCAACTTGAGTACTCCAACCATGTAT
Source organism: Platycheirus rosarum (assembly GCA_963971375.1). Taxonomy (NCBI): domain Eukaryota; kingdom Metazoa; phylum Arthropoda; class Insecta; order Diptera; family Syrphidae; genus Platycheirus; species Platycheirus rosarum. Next base: position 115,415,304 of record OZ020509.1, on the reverse strand, counting down.
TTTGACAGGACGAATGAGGTTTTATAAAATACTCTTTGAACTCGAGTTTCATAATGGCAACCTCTAAACTCCATGTTGTAAATTTTAAAACTCCTTAAATATAATTAAATTCGAATAAAAAAACACTAAGTTTCGTCCTTGAGATTCAATTTGGTTCTCAGAAAATTGACTCCATATTGTGATAAAGAAAATGGTGGACACATTGTCCCCAGAAAGAAAAAAAATATATAAAAAAAAATTTATTTTCCCGTCAAATTTATTTTTCTTTATAAATGAAAAACTATTTTATTATTCACAGTTCACAGGACAGTTAAAAAAAGAGAATGATTAGGATAAGAAATTGAAGTTTGTGGTTAAAAAAAAGGATTTTAGACGAAGTGAACTCGTTTGTGTTGCCCAAAGAGAGAACAGATGCTATACCTCTGCCAATTAAATGGTGTATGGTGTTGACCAAGTCTTTTCCTGAAGATTACCTACATATGTTTGCAGGGGGTACACACGAACAAATTGTGTGCTTAGCCTAGTTCTTTCTTTCCATTATTTTCATAAGAGCGGACAGGACATTTTGTATGAACAATTAGCATAACCAAGAGCTGGGGATATAAATGCAAAAAAACTTCACAAGCTGTTGACTTTATTTCTTTTAAGGACTGTCAAAAGCGTATTTGCATGATGACCCAAATCTGTTAAGGACTATGGTAAAAATAAAACGGCTTTTATAAGTAAACTAGCCTTACCCGGCGTACGTTGTTCCGCCGAACAAAGAATGAGTGAAGTATTTTATTTCGAGATTTAAAAAACTGAGATTATTTTATCAATGACAATGCCAGCGCCATCTATCGGCAGGGGTCGGACCGCTCTATAAACCTTCCTTATCACTTGTAGAATAAATTGCTTTTAGCACTCAAGAGGGTTTTGTGCATAGTTTTCGAGACTATAGCGTACACCGACACAAATTTTGGTTTTATATATATACTATCTCCAGTAGTCAATACTATAATTAATTAGTCTACACAATTGATATAAAAAAATCCTTATAACAAATTATTAACCACAAACAAATCGCGCTGATAATTTGATGAAATTTTTTTTTCCGACTTTCTTGACACTTATCGTTATACGTTGGATAATATACGATATATCCAACAAGACGGCGCTACATGCCATACAGCCATCGAAACTATCAAATTATTGAAGGAAACTTTTGGTGAGCGTATTATCTCGCGTCGTGGGTCTGTGGCGTGGCCTCCAAAATCGTGCGATTTAACACCTCTGGACTATTTTTGGGGGGTTATGTGAAGTCGCTTGTCTACGCAGATAAGAGTGAGACGATTGACGGCTTGAAAGAGAATATTCGGCACGTTATTGCCGACATGCGGCCCCAATTGCTGCAAAAAGTGGTCGAAAATTGGTCCTCTCGGCTGGTATTTATTCGAGTCAGCCGCGGCGGCCACTTGCCCTAAATCACTTTTTTATACATAATGGTAAGTTCTAATCTTTATAATTAAGCTAAATTCTTGACCATTACATTAAATTATTTGCGTTTTATTTCTTCTTAAAAACCACACGTCTAAAAAAACATCATTTACATGAAGGTGGCCATCAAGTTTTGTATTGAAAATGAATTTAATTGTTTTTTTTTATTTTTCGATTTACCTTATCACGAATGTCCTGCCTCATTTTTTCTCGCTCCTCTTCCAACTTGCGATGCTTCTCTTTTCGTCGTTCTTCAGCCTCTCGGATGGCCTCCTGACGCTCCCTCTCCTCCTCCTCTGCCTTCTCTTTGTCGTCTCCATCACCACCCTCACTATCTCCACCAACTGCGCCTGCAAAAATAAAACACAAATCAAAAATCTATAAATTTCCATCCAACAAGAACATCGATAAAATAAGAATACAAATAAAACCAAACAACTAAAGATTGTTCTAACACTATCACTAAACCTACATCTACAAAATCGAGGACACTATTCCAACCAAACCCACCCCAATATTAAAGACCACAAATCATATCTCCGGACATTAATTCAACTAAGCGACTCAGTGCTGCCAAATTGAATTATTCATTTAACCATCTTCTCTCCTTGAACTTTGATAATAATTGTCTGTTTTGATGTTTCGCACAGTGTATATGTGTATATCCTTATGGAGTTTTCCTGTTTTTCTTAGAGCAAATCCATGAAAGTTTTTAATTAAATTTTCACAAAACTATTTCGGATTTTGCATCTTTGCTCACCCAATCGTAAGAACGAAGGGTTTTTCGAAAAACGTTCAGTGCGATCAAAAAGTTTTTTAGTTGGATTGAAGTTGCTTTTGGATAACAACAACGAGGGAATGTTGTTACGTTAACCACATCATAGCAATGGGACGACACCTTTTCCCAAAACCAACCTGGAGCAACTATGTTAATTTTGGTTGTGAAATCATAGTTGACAAGATAGAAAAGTAAAGGCATCAGCTATCGGGGTTATGGTAGCCTCATGGAAAGGTATAGTTAATTGAGAGTTTTGAAATAGTTTTCTCTTGATGATGATGTTGACCGTGATGTGGACGGCTTGACATGGCATATAAACTTTCCCATTCCTGGGCTATTAAGTTAATGGGTGCAAAAACTAAGATACTTTTGGTTGGCTGTTGTTATGAAAGTTTTCAAACAGAAGAACTCAATTAGATGGGTTATGGTGGTGGGGAGGAGATAGTTTATTTACTTCTTGGTTTCTGTTTTTGAAATTTGGTGACTTATTTTCAGACTTAGTTAATGAAAAGTTGAAATGATGGCAATGAGTCTACCTAAGTTGAGGAAGAAAAGTTAAACTAACAATGGAAGGAATAGAGGGAAGGTTTTAAGGGTGGGAGTTGCTTATTAGATTCTTCGAATAACACACTTCCTTTGGTGAAATAGGTCGGCCACAAAAATGAACAAGTTTTTAAAAAACTTTTGGATTGAAATATTTTAAAACAAAAGAAAAATATTTTTTTTTTAAATCAACAGTGGGTTAGCTGCAGTTTTTGGCGGTTAATGGAATATATTACAATATCCTGTTCCATATGTATGACTCTTATCTAGTACTCTAAATTCTGGTGTTCGGGGTATGTAATAAAACATATAATAACATAATCAACAGTCATACTCTATAACCGTGCTTAACGATAAACATGGAGAGTTCAATGATGCCTAGGAACTTTAGAAATCCAAGTCAATTTAATTTTCATCAAAATCGGATTGAAAAAATCAGTTTAAGTCCATTTTAAGTTAAGGACATGTGAAGGTTCGTTTTGTTATTCAATATTTAATAAAATACAGTATTTTGCTATTCTGTGGCATTGTCCCCTCTCGTATCAGCTTTGAATTTTTTAATGAGCCTTAAAATGTATCCTTAAAAAAGAGACCCTTTGAGCTGCACCCACTACAGGGGTATCAGTCTCCTCAACATAGCCTACACGATCTTTTCTGCTGTATTGTGTGAACGCCTAAAGCCATTCATCAACATATCAGTGCGGTTTTAGGCCAGGAAAGTCCACTATCGATCAAATATTCACTTTACGGCAGATCTTGGAAAGAAACCAAGAATTTTAAATCGATACCCACCACCTTTTCATTTTAAAGCCGCGCACGTCAGCATTTATAGAGACGAGGTATATAGAGCAATGTGCAGTTTTAAAATTCCTGCCAAATTCGTCCGCCTGTGTAAAATGACAATGGAAAACGCGGGCGGTAAAAACCTCACCGACACCTTTGAAATCAAAAAAGGATTTAGACAAGGCGATGCGGTGTTATGCGACTTCTTCAACATTATACCAGAAAAAACAGTCCACATCTCTGACGACAGCACCAGAGGCACGATCTTTCAAAAGCCGACGATATTAGGATAATATTGCCAACCCTGGGCTCCGTTATAAACTCAGATTGAGAAGCAAAGCTCTATCCCAGGCAACTAAACTATCCCTTTATAAGACCCTCATCATTCCAGCCCTGCTCTATGGTGCAGATACATTGGACGTTGTCAAAAGTGGATAAGGACGGAGTGAAATAGGACCTCAACCGACTGCACGTGCTAAACTCGAGGCTGCTAGCTAGCGACCGAGCTGGCTGCTCTAGCTGGAGAAGGTAGTTGGTTGAGGCCCAGTGTTACCTCTGAATGTTTTGAATTTGTTTGAATTTTTTTTCAATTCCAATTTGGATTGCAGTCATCAAGTTAAATATTTTAGGACTTATAAACTTTTATTAATAACAATAGTACCACAATATCCATTCCAGATGGATTTTCAACAATCAAAAAAAGCTTGACAAAATTGCTTGAACTATTGGCATTTTGGCCAGGTTAAAAACACTGACTCATGAAGACAGATTTATAATTTACTGGCTTACCGACACAGCGTTGCTCGGGTATACCATACATTTTCGAAAAAAAGAACCCGGCGTGGCGCCACCTAGTAATCAAAATAGCCTTATTTACTTCTTCCAATTATTTTATCTGCTTGTGGAAACGACCCCAGCGGCACCAAGGGGGTGATTTAAATAGCCTTAGTTACTCATTACAACATCAGCTTTCTGTCCGTAAAAAAGAAAACACTTCAGAAATGTTTCTTTCTTTCTGAAATGTTCTTAAATGTTTCTGGAATGTTTTTCTACATATTTCCCATTCCGAACGGAAATATTTCTTTATTTTTCAAGCATTTTAGTCTAATTGACAGTTCTTTATTTTTTGTTGGTATTTTGTTCATGATGAAAAAACGCAACGCAATGATTGCTCCTTTTTTACAATCCATCTTGAAGTATAAAACTGGATACACATACAATTTGAAGCAAATAAACATTTAAGAAATTTTGGTGTGGACACACCTTTAGAATTTGTCTTTATTTTGTTATTATCTGCCTCAAATATAGGATCATAATTTCATACGTTTAATTACGTCATTTCACAATTTTATTCTGCGTCCATGGTGTGCTTCTGGTTTTGATTCTGACTTCAAGAACAGAATCGATTTTCTCTTTCTTCAGAACAAAAACTGTCATTAATTACCAAATGAACACTTTCAGCATTCGGAATGCTTACGGACTGTTCTGGAAGACTAAAAAAACTAAATAAATCCGCTATTATAACATTTTTTTTAGAAAAGATTATGAAAATATAATTTTTTTAATAACAAAAAATTTGTGAATGTTTTAAGTGATCAATTTTTTTATAAAAGAAAATTGGAATAACAATTGCAAATAATGAATGTGCGATTATCACAATTTTTTTTACTTCTTGTTTTTTGTCCCTTTCTTGTTGGAGTTCACAGTGCTTTAGATTGGGGCCTCTGAAACTGGCTGGGTCCCTAGGCTGTAGCCTCGTTAGTCTAGGCGGAAATACGGCCATGCCATTTACTCAAAAACTTGAACCTGATGCCTCAGAAAAAAATCTTTTCCAGTTCAAGCCGAATAGACAGGATTCAAAGAATCACTGCTAAGAGAAGCCAGTATAACTTGTGACTTCTGATAACCTGATTAACTTTACGGAATTGGAAATTGTTAGAAAATCACCGCGGATGAAGGAAATAGATACAAGTCTAGTGGGAGCGTTGAAAATTCAATGCTACTTGAGTTTTTAAAAAAATTACTTTTTTTTAAAGCCATAGTAAAGCTGTGTCAATCGCAATTGATTCGTTCTTTTTGACACGTTCAATGTAAAAGATTGGTGATTCCAAGCGGAAATATAGGCAAGCAAGGAGGTCTAATCGTGGTGACATTCTCATCGAGTCACCGTATCTTTACAGATAGCTAGATTGCCCTCATATCAAACGGTTCTGTTTCAAAAAGTATGTAACTGCACGAATTTGTCGAATATCAATCATAGAGAGAAATCTCTCTTTTGAAGAGCAATAGAAGGAAACTTTAAAATAGACGAACTCACCAGAAAAGGAACTGCAGTACCACAAGGGTATAATTGGTCTATCCATTGCTACATCTCCTATGATTTACTAATATGCAATGGAGAAAAGAAGCAACATATGGTATCAACATTAGCCAGGCAACTAAGCAACTCTTGCCAAAGGTGTGTTTGAAATCTTTTAAAAGTCTGTGGTGGAGTACACCAGCAGATGACATAATAACGAATAGTTCCTTGGCAGGTAACATCATCTGTCTGTCTGTCTGTACGGATGTATTTTGGACTGCAGCCTAAACGGTTGCGCCGATCGTCTTCAAATTTTGAACTTAAAGTTATTTTGAAATTCTACAGAGGAGTTTTTTCATTTTTTTTTAGCTCAAAAATTAACGGTATCTGTCATATAACCTTTATGTAAAGGCTTATTTTTTTTCGAAAACGGCTCCAAGAATTGTTATCAAAAAAAATCAGTGTACTACTGTAGGTATGCATTATATTTTGGTGACAAAAAATATTAATATGGTGGGCTAAAAACGGTACTCCCATAGGACCGTTTTTTTTCCTTCGACTTTATCGAAAACTGGTGATCCGATTACAATCAAAATTAATATTCAAGAAGATGTAGGTAGCCTTAGTAATTTTGCATTAATTTTTTTCGAATTTTTTTTTTTTGTATTTTTAATAATTTATTTTAATTTTTTTTTGAAAAATCAATATTTTGAAAACGGGTGAGTGAAATTTTTTTTAAATTTTGTTTTTAAATGTACGTTATTTTTATGCGTAAGTTTGTATTCTTGAATTACTTTTTTTAATTTTTTAAAAAAGTTGTAAAAAAAACCGTTTTATTTAAAAACGGCTCTAACCATTTTGAAAAAAAAATCACACTTTCTAACATTTCCTAAAGAAATAAAATGGCTTTAAATTATTTCACCCAATACAATTTAACGAACAATCAAAAGTCACAAGAGTCTTATATAAATACTTTGATGTTCACTTTAATTTTCTTTAATATTATTTTACAATGTGACCACACATATGAGCAAGTTCGTGCGATCCAGTCGTGCAATTTATTTCCAATGACTTCAATTATATTTAGTAGAAATAAATGACCCCAGTGAATCTTCATCGCTTTATCAAAAGCTTGAGCTGGACGAAGCCACTATGAGCTAGGTTTCACCAGGTTTTGTATCGGCTGCTCAATCTCCATGGATGAAGGAGTCATGGATTGCTTTCTGCAATGCAAAAATTCTCTCCTGGTGTTATAAAAAATATTTCAAAACCACAAGAGTGGTCAACGGTTTTTGTGTAATATAAATCTAAAAATAAATATTCAACAATAATTTATGAGGCTTTTGAAGAAATAAAATAAAATACTCTTTTCCACCCATTTGAATGCTTAAACTAGACCCAGAATTAGAAGAAAAAGACTTCACAGATGTCTTAGATCAATAAAAAGAAGTTTTGAATTTGCAAATTTATTAATAAATAAGCTATAAATAGTAGTATATAAAGAAATGGTTAAATGGCCAGTTACACGAAAGAGAGAAGTCTTTACAAACAATGATATCCAAACGAAAGTGAAATGTTAAAAGAATTTTCAAATCAGTATGTCTAAGGTAACCATTAATAATTGCTTTACCGATTTCGGTCCAAAAATAAAGACAAACCATTCTTTCCCTCCTCTCAGGCAATTTTTAATCCAATTTGTCGTCCTTTTTCCGATTCAAAACCCCGGCAAAACATTGCCAACTTATAATGTCCTTTCAACTGATTTAAGCTTTATTTTGGTCACACTTCAAATTCTCTTAAGTTTCCCTCCCGTTTCAGTATTTTATTCATAAACAGATGAAGCTATAGAAATTTGCTTATTTATTGAGCCTTGAAGTGTGTAATCAATTTTGAAGTTCAAAGGACACTTGCCATCCCTTCGCAGGGAAAGTTGTGTGTCATCAAAGAACATCAAAGTGTAACTCAGTACTGGCAATTTAGGCCATTTTGCTTTTACAAAGAGATAATAAAAATACAAAACGATAGCTTATTTGTGTCGGAATTTTTATTTTTCCTGGACAATTCCTTTTTTTTTTTTTTGTCATTAGCACCAACCTGCAACACGACTTTTTCTAATGCGCCGCACCGTAACGTCACTGCATTCATAATACATGCTGTTCACACGGTGCGTGTATATGAATGCAAAATAAGAAGAAACTGGGTTTGATATGGCGACCTCATTAGCAGGAAGGGGTTGGCCCATTTCAGCGTGCCATATAGCGGTACAAACGTCATAAAGCCTGAAGTTTTAAACGTAGCGCCCCATTCATCATGCATATATGGACTTTCGTAGTCGCGAATAACACTGGTTTGTCATGTGTGCGTCGGCACAGTATTTTCTGCGTCTTTTCTTGTGGTTCACCCCAACAATTTTCACTCAAACCCCAAATGGGGTTGAATTTTTGAGTGCCGCACATTAATTGTGGGGAGGCGAACACATTGTTGTATGGCAACTGGCAACAGAGAGCAGAAAAAAAAATCGATTTTTTCATCTCCTCCCCAAACCCTGTTAGTTGGGGCAGAAAACAAGGCCTACATTTTGCTAAGAGAATTTATATAAAAGGATAAAGCTGAATAATAACAAGAACACAACAACACAACAACAACAACAAAATGCTTGTTCTACACAAATACACCTGAATGCATGAATAAAGACCAAGGTTGCCCCCAAAACAATATATGGCTCAGTGCTAATTTCAGCGAAATTTGTTTTGTTGTGTTTGTGCATTGTGGACTCCGTGCTGTTGAGGCTTGAGGGATGTTGGTTACGTAAGCGATAAGCTACCCCATAGCCCCCTCTGTCACTGTCAGATCAATTTCAGTAAAACTTTTGTTTTTTTTTTCAATTCTCCTAGAAAAACTGCATGGAAAGGCATTTGGTTTTCACGACGTAATGACTTGCGGCATGTGTGGGAAATGCAAGGTTTTTCTTAAACTTGGAGAAGTTTTGATAAAAGTTTACGAAAACAAATCTCACATTACACTCCAGGGTAAGTAGTTTTGTTGAGAATGGGGGTTTTTAATGCCACCAAGGGTGTTGTTCTGTTCTGTTTTTGTTTATACAGAAATGTAATTAAGTGGAAACTTCAGGTTGATATTAGAGAAAAAAAGGAAAAGAATTGAAAGTTTTAGTTGGTTCAATATGATTTAATTTTCTAGAAGTATTGAAGAGTCTAAAATACATATAGAAGTAATGAAAGAAGTTACCGACGCACGTGTAATTGTTGACTTGTTGATTCGTTGAATGACTTCGTTATGCTATTGTTTTCCATCTCTTTCTAATAACCCCGTGTTTTGTCATCAGATGTAAGTGTTGAGCTTACGAATGTTGGTAGTATGGATATTGTCGAAAGTAAAATCCAATTCGGTTGGAATTGACACAATGAATAAACCCTATGTTTAAAAGTCACTTCTACCTATTTCCCAATCTTCCATAACGCACATCATCAATAAAATAATAATGAGAGGCTCATTTATTACCTAACGGAAATTTGCCAAAAGCCTAAGATTCCCAGAATTCGAAATGGAAATTAATTCAAAGCAATATCTTTGTCCCTTTTTATCATAACGCTTATCTTAGCTGCCAGTTATAGCTATCATTGTAACTAATCATTAGAAATTTTAATGTTTGATTTTGAAGCGTTCCAAAACTCAAATCAATGATTTCTTTGGTACAAAACTTAAGCTTATGACTTAAATTATTATTTTTTTAAGCGAAAGAAAATATTCGTCTCAGCCCAACGCGATACATAAAATGACTTTTAATATTTCAATGATAAGGTAGTTCGTCCAGTGATAATTCAATGACCATTGAAATATAAAAGTCATTTAATCGGCCCCATTGGGCTAGAACCAATATTTTCTTTGGCTTAAGTAATAATATATGTAAGTCATAAGCCTTAATTTTGCATCAACATAATCACTAATTTGAGTTTCTGAACGCCTCAAAATCAAAATTATTTTTTTCAATGATGGAGTTTCAATGATAGCTATAACTGGCCCCTTAGAACTCATAACCTCTAACAGTCTGGTCTCTACGAAAAGTAAAGTCCGAGTGCTTTGATCTAGATGAGGAACATGTCACATTCCTGGTAGTTCTCGATTTCTCAAAATCATTTGACAGGTAGAGGCTGAACCTTGTTAACCTGTGTTATAAGCTCTCATTTTATAATTTTTCCACGTCTTTTTTGATGTCCTTCTACCTCCGGCAGAAAAAAATAATAATAAATAAACAATGGAAAATTTACTTAATCCTCCATTCAAATCTATTCTATGCAACCTTCAAAATGTCGGTTCTAGTCAATGCAGTGTTCGCCGTTGCTACATCATGTTGTTTCTCATCTTCTCGTGAGCCAATTCATCCAATTGAGTAAGGAGAATGATGGCACTACAATATTTCCCCCGCGGCGTTTTCTAATATCAGAATCAGGGGAAAGATATAGCCGGAAAGAGGATTCCACATTCGTGTAGCACTCTGTACTTGTCAGTCTGACCGAAGTTGGGCTCAATGTAAAACTTACACCTCCAGTGTAATTAACATAAATTGTAGTAAATTTTGATGAATATTATGGTTCTATATGGAATAAAGAGAGATTTTGGTACCCTTGAAAACATATCTGCACAGAGATGTAAATTGACTTTGTCACTCTTTATGATTCTCACTGAAAAATTGTCAGCCTGACTATTGCCAAGTTTATCACCTAACAACAATGTGTGCTTTTTCCAAAGACAAATCTTAAAGTTTTTTTTTTATCTCATGTTCGGTAAGTTATACTATCAGGAAACGCGGCTGACTCACTTAGGCTTCAATAGGCCCACCGTCATTATTATCACAGAATAATACAATCATTCATTTTTGGTATTGGGCCAGAGTGATTGTTGCACAGCAAAAAAGCCCCGGCCGTCCGGGGCTAACTGAACAAACACTGCGGCTTGAAGAGACTTGGACAAGACGAAATATATTGCCGGGTGTAGTAGGCCCTGAGCAGAGATTTGCTGAGAATATCACAACTGTATTGCTGAAGATGTCGTTGGAACGACCATATACCGCAAAAAATCCTGGTAAGTGCTTATAGGATTTCTGTATCTATGCAAGAAGTTTTTCTCCTTTCCGATCTGGCTATAATTTATAAGAGTAAAAAAATATAAGAGTATAAAACTATAACTCCCACCTTTGCCAAATGCTCATCAAGCATTGCTAATCCATAATACAAAATAGAGCGATAGGAAAGAACTGGTCTCTGAAACAATTGGCCCTCTCGATCACCGATGTAATGTTTAATAACTTTCCTTATTTATATAATAAATAATACAAATTAAATAATTAAACAAAAAAGTAATTAAAATAAAATAATTTAAAAAATAATAAAAATAGTTTTATAAAAAAATGCTTACACGAAGTAGCCAGTTGCATTCTCTTGAAACTTTCTCCCGTAATACTCGTCACGCAAGAAATTCTAAGCAGTTCAAACTTGAGCAAAATATCAGACACTGTGAAATATAGGGATTCTTTTTTTAGCCGCACGACACGAATTTGGAACGGTTTAACCCGGCGATATTTTCCCTTGCCATTTCGGGAAAAAAACCTACAATCAAACCAATATCGGATATTCTCAAGGAATATTTAAGAACGAAAATCGCTGCACTTTGACAGACTGTGGCAATTACTTTCATTTAATTACTACGGCGACAGAGAAAATAACAATCGTTCCTAGTACTTGTTGTCGATGTCGCCACATTGTTTTATAATCTGTTGTACTACAGTGAAACCTTATTATGATACTTTTAAGTTTCGCTGTTGTTATGAATCGCTTAGATTTTTCTGCCAATTTTTTTGACTCTCGTTGTCGTTACGATTCGCTTAAACTTGGAAAATCAGTTCTTTCTATAGTAGATTTTCTATTACCATTAGCTGCTTCGTGTTCAGCACAAAATCTCTACCTATCCGATAGGGTGTCGCAATTACTCTTTACTATTCCCGTATATCTGTCTGTATGTCTGTCTGTCTTTATGGTTGTGATAGTAGCCTAAAAGTTTGGGCTAATTGTTTTCAAATTTAGAACTTAAAGATAATTTTACAATCTAGGGAGGGATTTTTTGATTTTTTTAAGCTCAACTACTAATGGTACCTGCCATATAACCGTTAATTAAAAGCTTATTTTTTCGGAAACGGCTCTAAGGTAGGTGTGGATTATCTCTGGGTTAAACAAAAATTAAGATGGTGAGCTAAAAACGGTACCTCTAATAGGACCGGTTTTTTCAACTTTCTGGAGAACTGGCTAACCGGTAACAGTCAAAATAAAAATTCAAGAAGATGTAAGTAGTCAAAGTAATGTCATATTAAAAAAAATCGAAAACTTTTTATTGTATAGATAATTTTTTTTTTAATTTTGTTTTGAAAAATCAATATTTTAAAAAATTAAGAGTGAATTTTTTAAAAGGTTATTTTTGTGTTTTTTTTGCATAATTTCAATTTTTTTTTTTTAAAGCTGTTAAATAAAAACTGTTTTATTTAAGAACCGTTCCAACGATTTTGAAAAAAATTCACACTTTTTCACATTTTTTAAAGAAATTAAATGCTTTTCAAATTATTTGGCTCAAAACTATTTCACGTACTTTTTTCGGCCAATCAAAAATTTGAAAAATGGAATAATAATCCCTTAATAATGTTTTAATTTTATTCCACGCTTTGACCGCAAATAAGAGCAAGTACGTGCTATCCAGACTTGTAATTTATTTATTTTAGTAAGGGTTCACTCATTCTCTTCAAAATTGCTTTAACTTGGAAGTTTTAAGCTTTTTTCGTAGCTACGAATGACATTGATTTGATTCGATTTTGTAACTTCTTTTCTTCTTCTTTTCTTTTTTTTAACAAATGTTACGATTGTGCTTAAGGCTTGTTGCTTCAACCAAGAAAATCAGTTCTTAGCATGAGTAGTAGAATTCTTGCCACGAATCCTGATTCCCCTTTAAAATTTTTGCGAATTAAAACGTAAATAATTATTCCATGCGACAAGAACTTATAAGTTCTAGTTAGTTAGCAAACTAAATTGTCCTTTATAATAGACATTTTTCAGTACTTTTTAAATGATAAATAAAATTTTATTATAATTCTCAAAAAAAATTTATTCAAGAAAACAAAATATAAAATATCGTTTTTTTTTAATGTAATAATATATCCACAGAGAAATTGAATGCAATGACTGTGATTCCATCTCTTACGGCAGACAATAAATCATTTAGTGAGACAACTATGTATGTTAAAAACATAATATTTTTAGACAACTAAAACAACGAAGAACATACTAAAAATGTTACAGCACAAATTAATGCAATGACACATTTATGAAACATTTGCCAATTATTTTGAGAAACAGTTTTCAAAATAATTTTTTTCTTGCCTAAAAAGTAAACCATTTCTAATAACCTGGCAATCTACTACTTAAGGGTTAAGTACCTTAGCCAATTAAACTCTAAACAGTATATACTGAGGGCGTGAGATGATGCTGAAATCCCATAGCAATTAGTGTACGAAAAGTGAATTGTTGGCAAAACGAGTTGACAGCTCAAATAACCAACACATATATGCTATTATACAGCAGGACTTTTCAACCATTTCACACTGTATACGCGCCACCACCCCACCGTATAGATGGTGCAATAATTGCAAACCAATTAGCTTTCACTCAAGCGTAGGTTATATAGTTTCTGTCCTAGAAACGGCATCCCACATCCGTGTTGTATATACTATAACTATACCATATACCATCATCAAGGGAAGTCACTAAAGGATGTGCTACTCCGTAGCACGACGACAGTTTAATTTTCGTTCTACAAACACACTGTCTGTTGTGTTGTAAATATATATAGAGTAAACGGAAGCACGAAGGAAGCACAGTGTTGTATCCTGTTCCAACAAAACATCCCAATTCATCCGTTGCAAGTAACAGAGCTATTGGTATGAATTGTTTAACTTTCACAGTTTCACGAACTGTGCCAACGATAATGAAGGTTGTGCAAGGATTGTCGCAGGTTGGAAGGATTAAAATTGTGAATTTGAACATAATAAAGGATATTTTTTAACAATTAACTCTGTTTCATGTGTATTATGCAGTTACTTGAAGTAGGACTTGGATATTGTTTAATTTTCACTTCCGCTGTGCGTAAAAGTTTATTGAAATAAAATTTGTTGATGTTTTACAAGCCTTAAAGATAAAGTCCTTTTAACCGTTTCTTTTGAAGCCGGCCTTCGTAGCAAAAAATGGGCACGACTGAGTCGCACGTACTTGCTCTTATGTCCCCAATTACATCTTTGCCAGAAACAATTAACATTTCATTTAAAAACAACACCGTTTGCACTTATAAAAAGTATTAAAACCACAATACTTAACGGTTTTTAGTAAAAATGTAGTATGTCAAATAACAAAGAATTTAAAAAGAAAGTATTTCTAAAATTGTACCGATTGATAAAATATTGTTTTTACTTGCGATTTATAGGGACTATAAGGCAAGTTATGCATTCGTAAAAAAAAAAAAATTCTAACAATCAAACATGCCATTACGATGATAGAGAAGTCAAAAAAAGTGGGTCCGGAAATTCCGTCCGTCTGTCTGTCTGTCTGTCTGTCTGTCTGTCTGTCTGTCTGTCTGTCCGTATCGATATCTACAGCCCAAACGGTTGGGCCGATTTGATTCAAACTTGGTATATAGTATTTTTAGAGTGCTCTACCCGACTGTTTTTCGAATTGGCATTCTAGCTCCAAAACTAACGGTACCTGCCATATAACTTTTATTAAAAAACTTATTTTTCTCGAAAACGGCTCCTACGATTTTGATTAAAATTTCAGAATGATGTTTTCTGTGCAAAATCTATCTTTTAATTTTAATGAATTTTTCAGAAAAAGTTTTATAACGGTACCTCCCATATGACCGGTTTTTTAAAATCAGACTTTCTCGTTAATTAATTAACGGATTTTGATGAAATTTTCAAAATATGTAGAGCTTTATGATTTAAATAATATTGCCTATTAAAATTTTCAAAAACATTTTTTTTTAATTTTTAATAATTTTTTTAAAAAAATATTTTGTTTTTTGAATATTTCGAAAACGGTTTTAAGGATTTTTTTTTAAATTTTTCTCCTAGTATAAGCTTTAGATTTCTTTGAATTGACATACTCAAAAAAATTTTAAAATATGTTTTCGAAAAGTTTTTCAAAAAAAACATTTTTTTGATAAACTAGTCGAACGATTTTGAAATGAAAAAATCATAAAATATAAAACAGCAAAAGACATAAGATGGCTTACAACATTTTTTCCAAAAAACGTTATGATTAGTGTTTTTTTTTGATTTCATAAAAATTTTTCCCCCAAATTTTATTTCATATTGCTCGGCTAAGCCCTAGCCATTAGTCAAATAAAAGAAGGTGACAACCTACATACATACCTACATATTTTAAAGCATTTCATCATCATAAAAGCACACGGAATAAATAATGAGCCTATGATAAACACACAAAAACAACTAACAAATAAAAAGAATTATTCAATTACTACTGAATGCAAAAATTTCAATCGAGAAAACAAAAGTTTACACCTTCCTATAAATAAACAAAACCACTGTGTTAACTTTTAATATTGTCGCTTTACATATTCGCTTAACAGTAGTTGGAACGTGTATCTTATATTTAGTACCTACCTTCCTTCCAACCTTATTATAGGTAAATAATATCCTTAATAAATTCCATTAATACTTACCCACATCATACGTTTATCGATCCATCAAACATAATTCAGCTGTTTTAATTAATTTGATTTCAAAAAGTAAATTATTGTTATTGGGACCTATATAGGTCCCTATACCTAGCATTATTGCCCTACTGCTGATTCCCACGAATCTTTATGCCAGTTGTTCAATTTTTTCCATACCAAAACGAAAATTAAACTATTAGCATATTATATTACAAGCACTAAACAACAAGTGGAAAGATAATACATTATAAAACTGCTAAAGCTAACAATCCTATATATTTATGTGCTTATCCCTTTATCGTGACGCATGTTCGTTCGAACTTCAAACCACAACGATTCTAAAGAAGTTGCACGTCAAAAAAACATTAAAATTAAATCTTTGTCAAAAAGACGCCTGTACCTAAAAAGGATTAGCACACGGGAGCAAGTACGTGCGACCCAGTCGTGCCTTTTATTTATTTTAGTTTTTTGAAAACATTTTTTGTTTGTTATTATGTTATGCGGTTTTTTTTTAATTTATTAACTTAAATCTGATTTTAAAATTTTTAGATAATTTTTTAATAAGTTTTAAAACTATTGAATTTTCAAAAAAAAAATCAAATTCTAATTAAAAATAGAAAAAAAATAATTATTCAAAATGTTTTTATGTAGAAATAATTTGGATACTTAGATCTTTTCAAAATTAAATTTTACTGAAATCCATTGAGCGGTGACGAAAATTAAAAAAAAAGGTACTTTTCTGGTAAATTAGGTTCTATTAAGCTGATAGCTACAAACACCAACAAAAAAATCTCAATAATTTTTATCAAAACCGTTGGAGCCGTTTTCGAGAAAAATAAGCTTTTCCTTAATCGTTATATTGGAGGTACCGTTATTTTTAGCCCTAAAAAAATTCAATTTACCCTCTGAGAAATGCCAAGAGATACACATATACCAAATCTGAAGATAATCGCTTAAGCCGTTTAGGCTGCAGCTCGTTATATATACTGACAGACAGACAGACAAACATTTTTTGTCGATCACATTTTTAGACTTCTCTAAAATGTCGTAATGTCCTGTTTCATTGTTATCTCAATTCTTTTTAAAATCACGAATCCTTAACTTGTCTTAAAGTCCCTATAATCGCAAGTAAAAATGCTGAAATGGAAAAATTAATTCCTACAATTTTCTTTTACAGTTCGAAGCTCTACAGCTAACAACACGATTTTTCCGAAAATAGAT
Source organism: Platycheirus rosarum (assembly GCA_963971375.1). NCBI lineage: Eukaryota > Metazoa > Arthropoda > Insecta > Diptera > Syrphidae > Platycheirus > Platycheirus rosarum. The sequence goes on along the minus strand of OZ020509.1, from coordinate 115,398,418 downwards.
ATTTCGCCTAACCTATAAGACAAAATTGTACGAATTAATATAGTCCCAGAAGGGGGTGACAAGCCCCAAAACAGTTTTTCCTTAATATCTCGCGAACGGTAACTTTTCTGAAAAAAAATATAAAACTAAATTTGTTGCAAATTTTTTATAATTAAATAATTATATCCGGTATGTTTTCCGAATTTTAATATGTGAGATCTAAGTATCCATTCCCAGGATAAAACCAAATAAAGTAGTGGGTACCGATGGCCTAAACGCGGAACTATGTACATGGCACCACTTCATCCGCAAGGAAAGTATGCGTATGCCCGATAATTGGAATCTCAGTACATTATGCGGGGTCCACAAAAAAGGAGTTTCCACCCTGTGCATCAACCAATGAATAATTTGCCTTATAAGCATCGACAATTACATCCTATCTAGGATTTTATGTGAATTTCATAAGGATTATAAATAATAACAGACGGAATATCAATAATAACCATAATAAAAAGAGTCGGACACAGAATGGAGCCCTTGGGCATACCAGTATTTATTTGTTGGAAATCAAATCAACTTTTATTGAACGGTCCAGAAGATAGCTTTTAATACAACGAGTGACATCGATCCCAAAAGCACACATTTTCGATATTAGAGCTTCATGCCAAAATCTTGAAAATATCAAGTAAAATAATTTGTTTCAGATTTGCTCCACTATTTGGTGCGATATGTCATCAAATCACCAGTGGAACTGTTGAAAAAAGGAACAATGTCGGTCATTAAGAAGCTTTCGGTCTTCGGGATAATTCTAAAGCTGACGATTAATCAGCGGTTCCATGACCTTAGAAAGAAAGGACGTAAGTGCTATGAGAAGGTAGGAGTAGGGGGAGGAGTGGTCACTTCTAGAATAACACTACCTCCTCAGAAGAATAGTGGTATACCATCCTGGTCCGCACAAGTGCGGAAAAAATCTGTCACAATGAAAAAAGTTTCAGATATAGGAGGGGTGACGTAGAGCTTTCAGTAAATGGGCTGCTAGCAAGTTTGCCTTCGCTGAGTAGTAAAGATGTCATTGATGATGGTGATGAGCATTGGAACTTAAGATGATGAAGAGTTTTTAATAGTTTTTAAGATTTTTTTCCGCAACTTTTTGGTCATGCGAAAATTTAGTTAAATCAATATCGGAGTTGCATGAGTTTCTGACTATTTTAAGCTTTTTCCGATTTTTCTCTGTTTTACAATCGGAATTTTACTTCTTTGAGCCATATTATCTTCATTATATGGTTTCATATTTGTCATCATTTCTGGCATCAATGTCGCTATCGAGAAAACATAGGGACCAGTTAAAGTTACGGAAAATAGTACTTACATTTTTTTTTTGTACTTTGAGATCAATTTGTTTTGTAATTGCCCAGCAGGATACTCTAATAGTCCATTAATTGAATTTGAAAGCTTTTTCTAACCAATTCTCTCCTCAAAAACATTAATTTCTCAAGAACTTTCAATGTTTTTATATAATTAAAACTTGCGTCAGTGCTTACCTATCAGTTAGTTTTAATTTACTTTTATGATACCCCAAGACAACTCCCAAAGGATCTTTTTGATGGTCTTTTGTTGATTTCAAATGTCTTCTAGAATGAAATAAGGAATGTTTTTTTCATCACTTTTGAACTTAATTAAAGCAAACATTGATCAAGACGGAAATTCTTCACTTTGAAGTTATTCGGCCATGAAATTGTTCCAAATAAACAGGAAGCACAAACGCACATACCAAAAGGAAATTTTTTTGTATTTCCTTTTTTCATGTTCCGCAGTACGAAACACCTGACAAGATTACAAGGACTTCTGTTATGTTTTTTTTTTTTGCTTTTTTTGACATTAAAAATGACAAAAACACTTCAAACAAAATGAAGAAAAATTCAGAAGTAAACTTGGTGTCCTTAAGGATTTTTTTGGTTTTTTTGTTTGTGTTTTTGTTTTTGTTTTTGTTTTTTTGTTGGACATTGTTCTATACTTTGTTTTGTCTGCGATGTGTCCCCGCTTGCTAAATTCCACTGATTGCACCCTGAAGGCTGAAGGACAGGACATTCCCTTGAGTAGGTAGAGTGCCTTCAATCTCGCCCCCTGCCGCATACACACTTTTGTTAAATTTCTGTGTCAAGTTGGGTGACACACAATGCTGCTACAGCTATGAGTTCCTTTGTTGGTGATTTATCTGATTTTCGGTGAAAATACTGGGGAACACAACACTCAAATGGGCAACTCATGGATATGGGCTACACAGACCATGGAGTCAAAGTAGGCTCTGGGGAATTCCGTTTTGTTGTAAAAAAGTGTCTACAATAAAAAAAAGCGAGAAAGTTTGTGTTGCTTATACCTTGTAGCAAGTTGAATGCATCCTGATTAATTGCTTGATTGATTAACCAAGACCAGTTAAGATATTGTATCTTTGGGGTAATTGAGATTGTTACTAAGTAATAAATTACTTTGGTAATTAATTTAAGTCAGGGGACCTTCAAGAAAAAAATATTTAGTATAACACAAAACTTGTTTCTGAAAAACCTAATGTATGAGCCAACGTTGAGTGAAAATTTACACCTGATTTGCCTTATAATTTTTCTAACGTGAATTTCCTTAAGCTCGTCCTTTAATTCTTTAAAAATAATTTGTTTTATACAATTTTTGCTTCACGTAACACATTTTTTAACTTCTCTTTCAGTTATTCTTTACTGTATTAAAAATAAAAAAAAAACTCACCAAAGGAATTTTTTAACCTGAAAACGGGGCTAATTGGGGTTCGAGAGGGTAAATACCCCAAAACATTGTTAATTTTTTTCGCATTAAAATAAAACCTTAATATGATTAATTATTATTATTATTTTTTTTTTTGGTTTTCATTAAAGTTCTTTTTATTTATTCAACGGTAGAAAGTTAAAAAAAAATTGTTTTCTAAGAAAAAACTTTTTCCCTTTTTCGATACTTTCCAATGGGGCTTTATTTTTTTCCAGCTCTAAGCTCAAATAAATTGCAAACTTTTCCATTATTTTTCCACTTCAAAGGAGTTTTTTTTTGGTAGGATGAGGAAGAGTGTGGTAGGAGTGGGTATACTCTGTGAGGAGAAAAGGACTTGCAATTTTACAAAAAAAAGGAAGAAAGAAGAAGGAAACCTTATTCAAGTTGAACACCATATTTTTTTCAACTATGCAATGAATAACTACATTTTTTTTAAGGAACAAACTTACTATCCTTCTATCCTGTTCGCAAGCCACTATAGCACGGAACTTAATTCAATGCAGTGACTACGGGGTTTGGGTGAAATGGTGGTTGCCATTCAAAAAGCTATGACGGATGAATGGATGGATGAACTATTTATGCCTTCTCAGCCAGCATTGCATGTGGTTTGTGGTATAGGCTTTGAATATCCTTCATACTTCGCTTCTTCCTTGCATCCTGTACGCCTGCGGGGGTTCTATTTTTAGGTTCACATGAAGAAAGTATATACATCATATATAGTCAGTACATCAGGATACTCTTGTAAATATTAAACTATAGGATTGAATAGGTTTCAGTATTTTTTTTTCTTTTTTGTACCCATTTTGAGATTCATAACAAATAAGACGTGCGAGCAACATTTTTTTTTTAGCAACAAAAAAGAACGTCCTTAACGTGTGTTTTCTGACTTTTTTCCAGGAAACATGAAGTTCGGATGACGTCCACTCCAAAGCGAGCAAAAAAAAAATAAGAATCTTAAACTAAGTCGACCCTTGCACTGATTTCAGGCATTCTAGTTTCTAAGGATTTCATATTTAACCCGTCCTGGTTGTCTACGGAGTCGAAATATTTCCGGGTTTCAAAAGGTTTGTAAAGGAGGGAAAGATAAAATAAGAACAAGTATAGGAAAATGAGTTTGTCTGATTCTTCAAGTTTATTCCTCCTGAAGAGGCAACTGTCTGTCTGTCAGCATATTGTGGCGAATGGTGTCTTAAGTGAATAAACTTTTAATGAACTTATTTGCAAAAGATTTCATCCATTCAGATTGTTTTAGTGAATGGGTTGAATGAAATACATTTCCAGAATGAGGTCTTTTAAAACAAAATATATTATTTGAGATATTGTTATTAGAAGCACAAAATAAAGACTTAAATGCACACAGTCTGTTATTAAGGCCAGAATCGAAAAAGACATAATTAATATTTTTGCAATGGTAAGTAATTTTTTTGTCGTCTATTCCAATATTCGTGGCTTATGAAAGAATTTCTTTCACGTTTATGTCCAAACTGTGCAATACAGGCCAGCTGTTTTGGCACTAAGTGAATAACTGATTTATAAGAATTTACTCTACAAGGCTATACCTTGGTGCGACTACTGTTATCCCATCATGGTCTCGTCGTCTATGTTAGGAATGATATTGCTTGCCAGAGCTTTCCTCAATACGGACAACACGGACTTTGACTTCTTGGGGCTCAAATTCAAAAAAACAAAAAAAAAATATAGGAGTCCAAATCTTGACAGTTATTTGACTTTTAACGAGTTTGCTGCCCAGTCTTATTCCATCTCGGAAATTGTTTCCCTTTGTCCTCGCACTGAAATCGTTATTTTGGGCAATTTCAGAGTTAACAATTCAAACTGGCTCTTCTATTCTGGTCAGACAACACCCAAAGGAAGGTATGTCAAGATCTTTGCCGGGTTACATCACCGTACCCAACTGATCGATGTGCCAACGCGAATACCGGGTGTTGCTGGGTGTTGCCCATACTCTTGACTTATTTCTTACTTCTCACCCTGATAAGTATACCATTGGTGTAAATCCTCACTTTGGCACTTCGGACCATTGTGTCATTTTAGCAAATTTTTCGTCCTCCACCCGTGTTGTGTGCCCATCACGCCAGAACCGCTCAACGAATTTTGAACAAATTTTTTTTCAATTAACAGAATACTAACCCGAAAAACATAAGAGATACAATTCATTCCAATAAACTAACTAAAACTTGGAAAATTGGCCTTAAAAAAAAATAATTTTCTTTTCTTAAATCTACGCAGTACATTGTGTAGTTGCGTGCTTCTACTCCACGCAACACATGGCGTATTGTTGCTTTTTAACCAGGATCTAAAGCCCAAAATAATTCAGAACCATTTCATTGTTTCAAATATTTAAGTTTTTGAAATTTGTTAACTCTAAGTAAGAGTGTATCACATACCTGGTATCTTAATATGTATGGCCAATGCAGTTAGACGTTTTGTACTGTTACTGCAAAATAGCAATGGCGGATTAAATGTTAGGTATATATCAGTGTCCCGTAACATATAAGCTGTACTTTAATAAAATTAAAATACAATTTATGTATCCGAGCAATTTCAATGAAAAAATAAATGCCTTAAGAAATGCATCTATTTTCATAGTTTTTACTTGCGATTTATAGAGTCTACAAGGCAAGTTATGCATTCGTAAAAAAAAATCTAACAATCAGGCATGACACAACGATGATAGAGAAACATATTTGAGTTACTGGCACAATTCTGTCTGTAAGGATGTTTATTGAACTACGGCCTAAACGGTTGAGCCAATCGTGTTTAAATTTAGAACATACGTTTATTTTGACATTCTACAGAGGTTTTAAAAAAGATTAGCTCAAATATTAACGATACCTGTATTCAAAATGTGTAATTAAAACGGTAAAGGATATAAAATAAAATTAAATACATTTACGGTACTCAGAAAATTTCAAAACATTTCAAGTGCAAAAGCATCAACTATGTTATTAATACTTTATCCCTCATCTAACTTTATTATAAAAGGCAATGTCAAATGACGGGTTGATAATAATTTTCAGAATCACAATTTTGAGGTAGGTATAGAATTTATAAGTTTTCCGAAAATATAAAAAAAGTTTTTAGCTCTTCAAACAGTATTTTCCCTTGAACTACGATCTCTCTTTATTTTGAATGTCTTATTCTGAAATACAATTCTTATCATCTGGCAGACGTATAAATATTAATGGGTCGTCAAAAAAAAAAAAAAACTGAAAACTGTCTGTGTTATCTCTTGGTAAGTATAATCTCACTCTTATATTTTCAAAATAATTTAGTTCTTAGTTTTACTTTGCAGATTTTTCTCAATTATTTTAGAGGTTAATGTTTTGACTTTTCGACTTTAAATTGGAAAAAAAAATTAACTTCATTGTTTTATGTGTTTTCAAGGAAAGGAATGTTTTATGTATCTAACATCCGTTTAATTGATGAAACTGATTCTCTTTATTTTATAGATGATCCACATTTCGGTGAGTTATAATTATTATGAGACTTTATCTGTTTTATGAAGAATTTTCAAGCTACAGAAAAAGTCAAGGAAAAACAAACAGTTTTAGAGTTTTAATAGATTATGGATCGAATAAACTCAAAACCGCATCATATATCGTTTATGAAATTGATATAAAAATAATAAAAACAAGCTTTTGGCCAAAAGTTTGACCCAATAACTCACTCCTAGGTGGAAATATTGAGGAAAATGTTCTTTCTTATAACTTTTTTGATTTCAGCAATTTGGAACTTAGCTTGTTTATTCACACGATTACATTGGTGGTGTTTAGTAATTTTTGGAGCCAATATGTTGAACTTTTGTAAGGATTCATGAAAAGTAAAGTAGGCCGAGCAATGCCGTGTGGGTCAGCTTCAGCTGGTTTCAATATTAAATTCGTAGAATTGTGTATGATATACTCGCGCAACACTTTGAGAGTTTAGCAATTTTTCGTAGATTTTTTCCATTTATTTAGAAAAAAAAAATGAATATTTACTGAGTAATCGTGATAAGTGAAAAAAGTAGAAAATTGTATCATTTCAAACACCTTAAACCTACCAACGTATCTTTTCCTTTAACAGCTTCAAGAAAATTTAACTTTTATTTTAAGAATAATCAAAATGTTAGAGAAAACTGTACCAATCAATCTAAGGCAGAGTTTTTGATAGCTCAACATAGTTAATTAGTTAAACTTTTTTGTATTTAAGAACAACTAAAATACCCAAATTTCAAAGTACGAGGTTGACAGAGTCATCATTAACCACTAACCGACATGCTCGCAAAAACAAATTGTCAACCCAACTTCGAAAACCCGACAGTCAGCCGATGAAGGCATTGAAACCAACTAAACTGTCCAACTTAAATTAAAAAACTTCCAAAACCCTTTTTGCCAATTCATTAATCATACATCCAAATTTAAATACTGCCGAGGGCTGTTTCTACGGTCAGTCTATCTTTGCCATGTCTTATGATAATCCCAAAATCAAAGCTTCAATTTTTCATTCCCACTCCAAACTGATTTTCCGCGGCAAAGTTCAGCTTCCCAACTTTATTTCCAACTGATCTAACCCATGTCACCCTCTTATCAAGAACCAAAATAGGAACGCCAACAATCGCCAAATGGAAACCCAACATTTACAATGTTTTTGTTTTGCTTTTTTCCGGACTCAGCGCAGAGCCGTTTCGAGGCGCTTATTAATCTATAGCGGGCTTTTGTGTTTAGTGTGTACACAACGGTGTTCTCTGCAATTTGAAAACTTTTTTTTACCACATGTGGTTTTGAAAAAAAAGGAAAAAAATTAAATAAAAACCCCTGAAACCCCTCGAACAATAGATAGGGTATAAAAAAAAAACTTTCCCAAATCAAATGCCATTACCATTTCCCATTCCGAACCCACTCGCCCCAATGTGAATTTTTGTGAATAATTAAAAAGTTTCCAAATAGCTGAAGGTGTACACATAGAGCGGTCTTCAGTTTTGCGTTTCGCCCGTGACCGGTTGAGTTTAAAATTTTCTTTTTGAAAAATAAAAACACCACTATTCTACTATTGCGGTAAAATGTGTTTCAGGACTTCTGGTGGACAAATCGGACTTTTCTCATTTGGTATTCTCCTTGTGGCATCCTGCGGTGGGAGTTTCAAGGATGTCACTTGGAATTCAACAATAGAAGATGCCACCACACAATTCGTTCGAAAATTGCTGGCTAGTGTGGACGACAGAAGGAACCCGTGTGATGACTTTCACGGTTTTGTTTGCAACAAACAACAAAATGGCACCCGATTTGCTGAGCGACCTAGTGAGGAGGAGATATTTAGGAAGTTTCTCGAAAATAATGGCAATGACGACCAACTCATGGATGCCGAATTGACTTTAAAGAATTTTTATGAATCGTGTCAGAACGCCCGCAGTGCGGAACACTTGAAGAGCTCGCATTTGTACCGCATTACCGGAGGATGGCCGGCGATAGAGGATGTTGCTTCGAATAATCGAGATTCACCCTCGTGGATGAGTGTTGTGGCGGCATTTCATGACATCGGTGTGGAGTATTTTTTTAGACATCGAGTGGAGATCAAAAGCAATCGGAGGAATGTCGAGCTTAAGGCCAATTTTGACTTGAAGTATTCCCTGAGGAAGAACACCCATCTGGCGGAGGAGCTTCTGCAGAGTTTTGGAATGAATGCCACCGAAGCACGACTGGTGGCTTTAGATTTTGCCGGTCTGGAGGGATATCGAAGGGAAGTTGTGGGTAGATCTGGAAATGAAGCCTCATCGAGTATGACTTACAGTGAGTTTAAAGCAAGATTCGACAGCTTGGACTGGGACATCTATTTCCGGCGAGTGCTGGGCAAGCCGTTAAAGGACACAGATGGAATTCGCCTTGAAGACGAAGAGAAACTCGGACTAGTTTTCAATATGCTCTCGAAAACACCGAACACCCGTCTGCTGAACTACGTCTGGATAGATTACCTCCTGGACAAGAGCACAGCCAGTTGCTTAGATCTATCACGAGAGTACTTCCAGCCACTTTATCGGTACATCGTTCAGCGTTCCACAATCGATAGACGTCGCATGGTGGGCCTGTTCTCTGAGATTGGTAGTGTCTATCAGTCTCTATTGCCCACCTCCGTGTGGATCGATGAGATATCCAACCAAAAGTCAAAGCTGTATCTGGGAAAGATGATTCATACAACCTTGAATGGAGATGCCAAGTTGGATGCGGATTATGCCAGCCTAACTCTAACAAAGAAGAACTTTTACCGCAACTTGGAAAAGTGTCAGAAATTCGCTGAATCAACAGTGATTGCTGGAGAGGGTCGTCGTTCGGTGGTGGCATCATCGTCAGCAGCATCATTAAGTGATTTGTATGAATTTTTCATGGGACCCATGTACAATGAGTTGCTGCCACAGCCATTCTACTTCGGGTCGATTGGAGAGGCATTTGCCGAAAAGATGATCGATGGAGGTGGTAGTTTGACGCCTGGCAGTTGGCGGAGCAGTGATTCAGATGAAAAGTTTGCCGAATTCGAGGTGTGTCTCAGGGAGCAAAATGATAATTTCGGATTTAGCCCTGCTGTTGGGAATAATCTGGTGCGAAGGATACTGGCCGAAAGGCAGACATATGAAGCTCTGAGGAATTGGATGGCAGGCAATGCGGATGCGGTAAATCGAATTCGTGGTGTGTTGGAGTCGCTGGGTGGTGTGGATTTGAATTTGGAAAAGTTGTACTTTTACACTTCGGCTTATACACATTGCCCCGAGGGAAGGGACTTTGTTAATACATACTTAAGGAACTCAAGGGATTTTGCTGAGTCGTTCGGTTGTCCGAGTGGGAGTTGGTTAAAGCCGTTTAATGTTTGTAGTGTATTGTAAGGTATGTGTTGTTTCCAATAAAAGAAATCGAAAAGTTCGTTGGTGTTGTGTGTGCATTGATTTGGAATATCCTCTGAGGTGGCAGTAAAAGAGTGAGTAAAGTAAACAAGATGTCGCTTTCAATTACGAGATCGAAAAGTGAATAAAATTGGAAAGTTTTACTTTAAAATTTCAGATGTTGATAGACTTTTTATGTAAATATTCTAATGCAAGTTTTTTTTATGATAAATGCAAGACTATTTGGTCTGACTAAGGACATGTTAAAACCAATTACGCATAGTTTTTTTTTTGACAAAGATGTTTAAATAAATATCTATTTTATCAGGAAGATAAAATGGGTCATCGTTTTTAGAGCCCAATCTGAAAAAAGGGTCTTTTGTTATAATTGCGCTTGGCTCTTGTTCTTGAGAACTTCATCTTAAAAAGGACCAGCATTTACGTTGTTTTGGTCAAAGCTCATAATTTTCCAATTTCTTATATACAATTGAAGATCTTTGCCTATATTCTTAGCACTATTTTTGGGGGTTTAGTTATGCTTAAACGACACAAGACATCGCTGAGTTTTATAAGCCGTTGCTATTCCACATTCCAAGAGCAGCCATGGTTAACCTGGACACAAAAAGAAGAACCTGAGAGTGTATCACCATCAAAACAATTCAGCGGATGAGGAGTCTTAAGAAAGAAATCGAATTTCTAATCTATGAAAGGCCACATACTAAGCCGTATTATAAGCATTTTCGATTGGAGAGCTGAGTGTCAAATTCTGTTAAATGGTTATTTAAACATCAAGTGCAATAACCTTAATTTCCCCAAAACAAGGCTAAATTTTCGTTCAACTAGTTGTATATTAATATATTCTATTTTATTTTATTTTATTTAAATTTATATAATTTTTGTTTTGATTTATTTAATTTTGTTTTATTTTATTTTATTTTATTTCATTTTAATTTATCTTATTTAATTTTATTTTATTTGATTTTGTTTTATTTTATTTTATTTTATTTTGTTTTTAATAATTTATATTTGCTTGTTGTGTCTTAATTTTAATATATTTTTATTTATATTTCATTTTTTTTTGTTATATAATAATATTTTAAAATAATATTCAACAACATTGCCTTTTAGAGTGGCAACTGGATGCTGCACGATACTATTTAAGAAGGATTAGAAAGATAGGAAAGGTTTTTTTTTCGGGGCAGTAGATAGATAATTAAGTAACTATTTCCTCACTTAAAAACCACGTACGGCGTCTAGGTTGCACTAGTTTTTTAAAATTGCAAGGTAACTGAGATTTGAAATCACGATCTCTGGGTTCACAAGCAAACATGTTACCTACTGCACCACTGCCACCCGTTTTTATTTTTTACTTTTTTATATTAATACTACTTATTTTCTTATTTAAATATTTCATTTATTTTTATTATTATTGGATTTTTATTTTGTTTTATATTAAGTTTTTAATTCTATTATTTTTATATTCATTTATTTTTCTTAAAAGTATTATGCACAAATACATTAATCTTTTTTATATTAAAATTAATTATTTTTATTTCTATTTTCTTTTTTTATTTTTCTAAACCACCCGGTGTTAATCGGGTATACCATATATTTTCGAAGAAAAAACACACTGGCTTGGTGCCGCATAGTAATTAAATAGCTTTGAGTACTTCATACAACTTCAGCTATCTCCCTTTTGAAAAAAAAAAAAACCTACTCCCTGCTTCCCAAGAACACCAGTAGTGAGCAAAAGTCCCGTCAAAAATCCGTGCAGCCATTCTCGAGATTAGCCGGAACAAACAGACAGACAGATATACATTTTCAAAAAGTGTGTTTTTGTTAGAAGTAGCGTATATAACGGGTCCGCCATCTAACTTTTTTTTTTAACTAGTGCTTATTTCGATAATGGTAACACTTAGCTCATGTCTGATTTGACAGATAATTAGTTTTATCCTTCCGCTAAACGAATATGGTTGTGTTTACGCTGGGAAATATTGCAACATTACTGCCTACGATCGACTTAGAAAAGATGCCGATTTGGTCAAAAAAATAATCTTTTCAGATGAAGCTCATTTTGAACTTGGCGGGTATGTAAACAAGCAAAATTGTCGCATTTGGGGTACAGAAAATCCGCACGCATACATTGAAAAGCCTATACACTCAAAACGAGTCACTGTTTGGTGCGGATTTTGGTCCAGAGGCATAATTGAGCCATTTTTCGAAAATGAGCAAGGAGTGGCCGTTACAGTCAATGGCGATCGTTATCGGGCCATGTTGAACGAATTTTTGTTCACAAAAATTGAAAAGGAGGATATTGGCAACATTTGATTTCAACAAGACGGCGCTACGTGCCACACAGCCGAAGCTACACTCGATGTTGATGAAGCATTTTCAAAAAAAAAAAGAAGTTATTTGGCGGAGCCTTTACTTTCATATGTATTTTGTAAAAAGGTGTTGTTTTAATATTAATAACAGACACTTAATTTTTATTTATTTGTAAAGATTTATAATAATTTTTATTAATATTAGAATTAAGTCAATTTAATTTCGATTCTGACATAAAGTAACTTTTGCAATTTTGTTTGAATAATTTTAACTTTAATCACTCCTTTTAGGTGTAAAATTTAAACTTCTTTTATTTAACACATTTTTTATTATATCACTATCATTTTTTTTGAAGAATTTCGCTTACGATCATACCTACTTGGTCATCCCTCATTGTTGATTATTTATTAACAAAATTTCTGAATTCACTTCCCAAGATCGAAAATACGTAAACACAAATATACGAAGAAAATGTTGTATAATTTTTTTTAGATAAATTAATTTTAATTTAATAAAGTTACTGAAATTGTTTTCCAAATAAAATTGTGACTAACTTTTAGCTTCCAAAAAAATAATGCGACGAATCATCGTATTCATGTTTTTTTTTATATAAATTTTCAATTAAATTTTAAAAGTTTAAAACACCATTGGTATTTTTAAATTTATTCAACACACATAATTAATCTGACTTACTATCTTCTTGCGGTGCAATCATCCGTTTGCAAAACAACTAACCGAGTTACTAAAACTATATTAGAACTTTTAAAATAATCCTCCTGATGCAAGACACTATGTTGTCCTAGTCAACATGATTTACCTGCACCAGCTTTATTTTCTAATTAATTCAAAAATACAAAAAAAAAAGAACAACAACACCTCCTTCCATGAGTGCCTTATTAGTGCCACACTACACCTAACCATTGATATCCTTGTTACATCTTGTGTCTACTTTTTCGATTTTCGAAGAAAACTTTTTAATTAATTTATAATAAATGAAAACAAAAGTTAAAAAATCGATACCCTTTTCGTATAGGTATTTCGTACGACCAGTCCGGTGACGACCGACAAAGGGCGACGGACATAAAGGATATTTTTATTATCAATTTTATTGGAAGAAAATAGAAAGCTAACTTACAGCCAGATCCTTGTTTGCAAGGAAAACTCAAATAAACTACGTATATTCATTTTTAATACTGTAATTACTATCATGGATATCAAACGGTATTATGGAAGTAATTGACATCGGAGCAGGACATCGCTACCAAACACCATACGTCGGGCAAAGCAGTGAACAGACACAAAGAGCAATGTCAGTCAGCCTTTGAGTTTGATATTAGTGCGTGTGTCTGCGGAAGGAAGTCTTCTCCATCTCCATCCTTGGGGATGTTCTCAGATCCAGTGGTAATTGGAAGGAAATAAAATTGAAGATTACCAAGCAAATCGTATTAAGATATTATTTCCCTGCAAATGAAAAAGTCTGCATGGTGTGTACTGTGTATCTATCTATGGATATGTATCTCGGCTTAAAGTGTATCCTTGCTATACAAGTAAACCGGTGTGAAGTGAGAATGTAAGTGAAGTGAGTTTAGGGCTGTGTTGCCGGCGAAGTCTATATCGACTATGAGCATCATATTTACAAGGAATGGGATTTTCAATTATTTACAGATTTTCAGCCCTGCTTCTCCTTCTAACTGCCTTTAGATGCCTAGATACCAAGTACGATTATTTTTTTGTTGTTCTGTTGTTTTGGCTCGACAAATATTCGTTTTCTTAAACTCCCTTGGTATTGAAGTTTCTGTGTTTTTTTCCTTCTTAAATATCTTTTCTCCTGTGGCTTTTCGTAAACGGAAGTTTAATATCACAACGTCCGGTTGTTGCAGAAGAAGACAAAAAAAAATAAAGACCATAGACAGAATAATTTTCAGTGTTGGCAACATTTAGAAGAAAAAAGACAAAAAACAGGTGAAATGCATTTGAAGATAGGATTTGGATAATATTGTACAAAATATTAAATTAAATCTAAAAAAAAATTAAATTGAATTGTTTCTTTTCTTTTTCTGCTCTTGCGGAAATAATTCGAAATGGTGATTTTTTTTTAAATAAAAATGCGTGTTTGGTTTTTTTTTTGAGCAGAATAAGTTTTTAAAAAAATAAATATGTTGCTTTTGTAGGCTGAGATTAGTTGGTAATAATTCATTTAAAATAATTATTTATTTATTCTTTGAAGTTTTGAAAATCTATGGCTAGAGTGTAGGAATTGACGAAAAATACTGACAAAATAACATTCGTGAGGTACGGTAAAATAGTAATTTCAGCAAATAAAATTGAATTGTGGGGATATTAGAAACGTGGTAGACTTACGAATGTCGAAGTGAAAGACAAAAACACATTTTCAATCATTGAAATGTGTGCATGCTGTTATACCCATTTAATATGATTTAAAAAAAAGAAAATTATGTATGGTGTTCGGTATTTTTTTTAAAGGCATAAGTAAACCATTAAAGTAAATTTTGTTTATTTAAATTGTTGGTAGAGTTTTTTAAAGTTCTTATTAAACAATAAGCTGCAAAGAAAGGTGTCCTTAAAGCCAATATATCCAGGGCCACCTTTGGAATTTGGTTGGTTCATTGATCTCCATTCAAAAAACTGAAACCTCACACCCAACTTGATTTATTAAATTTTAACAATCAGATATTGCACCCTATTTGAATGCTTTCAGTTGAAACCTCATTTTTTTATTTATATTACGACAACTTACCTCGCGTTTAGTTTTATGTTAATTCATATCATTTAGTGAAAAGCGTTCGCTTACCTGGAAAATAAAAAAAAAATATATTAGTTAACACATAGTAATTTCAATATTTATAGTATACAAATCAACTACAAGAAAAAAATGTTAACAACGAAATTCATACCATACGATTCAGAAGTGGGATGGGTGATTAGAGAAAGAATTAGGCTACCATGTTGCTATAAAATGCCTTTGCTTGCTTATTTTAGAACTTTTTTTTTTGTTAAGTATAAACCATCGAAAACATTGCATGTTATTTTATTAATCCAATTATTTTTGACATTTTTGATAATTATTTTTGTTAAAAAAAACTAAAATCTGAAAACATTTTAATTAAAAGCAAATTTTGTGTTAAAAAAAAACAAATATTTAATGAAACAACCAAAAATCATCACAACACCTTCCGCCCTTAAAACCTGGAAGTCTGTTCATGAGGCATCACTTTGATGATGACCTCAACTTCAATACACCTCTCGGCATTCGTTTATATGACATCCAATTACCATCCATCCATTTTCATACAACAACAACAACAACAACATTCAAAATTATTGTTAAGCCTTGTGGGGTTTTTTTGACAGCCAATTACTCTTTTTATTATTCATGTATTAAAATTTCCCAACGCAAAATGTTTCGAGTGACCAAAATACCTTTTGAAGCAAATTGAATGGCAAAAATGAAAAATCCTTTTCAATGAAAATGAAAAAAAAAAAATATTTAAACATTTGAAGGACATTGACGGCAGCTATCATAAAGGTACAAAAATATAAAGATGTTTTATATTATGTGTTTTTTAACATCATCCTCCCCCCCCCCCCCCAACATCCGAGAAGGGTGAAAACTGGGTTGGAAATAATGCGGATGAAAAATTCCAAAACGAGGTCCATTTCATATTTTTTTTTGGCACAAGTGGACAGGTGGTGGTGCTTAGTTTAAAGAGGGCCAGGAGGCAATTAGGTTATATTCGGTTGACTACGTTTTTGGTTGTTTTGGTTTTATTTTTTTTCCTGAATTCAGGTCAGTGTCCATGGATCCATTTAAGTGAAAAGTATGTGACACATTTGAAAGCAGATTGGCGTTAGAGTAAGTATACGTTCGCTTAATTTTTAATGGAGAATGTCAGAAAAACGTTTGAATTTGGAATGGGTTTTATGTTTCTATATTAAAATAGTTGAATTAAACAAGGACAACAAGGAGAATAGCCTTGATCATTAAAATAGTATCCAAACTTATATTGTAAAACTCCAGTCCATACCAATAGGCTACAAAGAGCAGAGGCAGTAGCAGAGAAAACGCTAGCAATTTATTATGAAAGGATCTTCTAATATAAACTTTCAGTAGGAATTTTGACAGTTGATAGCAGCCATCTTGTTGAAGCTACATCTGTCAAATTGGATGTCATTTATTCAGTCTGTTTTGCCAAATTATAATGGATGGATATAGCGTTCAACAGTACGTGCAAATGATAAAATAATTTTATCAAAATGGGTTCAGGCAACGTTCCACGTACGGTCGCGATTTGAGGGCATGGTCATCTCAAATGGATATGATGTGATTTATTCGAATAGGGCGACTACGAAAACACGAACGAAGAGGAGACAAAGATTAAAAGAAACACTGTAAATGTATTCTATTTCATTCTCGGGCGGGATAAATTCTTTTTATGAATATGTTTGTATCTTTTTGGTGTCGCTATTTCGTTTCATCAAATTTTCAATGAAAAACCTCTTTAAGTTCCAATTATGTTTCACCGTGTTCAAAATCTGGAATGATTTCTTTCATCCAAAAATCTTCTCCCAGTCATCTGCGTCGTTTGACGTATATTCTTTTGGCAATGTATGTCACTGTTTTATCCGAGGAGTTCCTCATTGTGTTATTTTCTTCTATACTGGCATTGCGTTCATATGCATACTGGAACAAAAATCAGCCAAATATTTTCCTTGCAAAACAACCTTGACAGTTCTAAGCCACTATACCAATAGAGAGTCTTCTTAAAGAACGCTTTAGTTGCGAAGAAGGAGCCTTGCTACCTTATTGCCCTCTTAAGGCAGTTGCACACGGAGCAACTGGAAAAAAAACTAAACGTTCGGCAACTCGGGTTACAGACCACTAACGGACTTATGGTGACAATGAAAAACTTTAGTTGGTTCAGTGGTCATACCTGTTTTCAACATCCCCCAGCAGCAATATGTTGGTCTGTTGTTGGCTCATGTTGGACAAACTAGAAACTGAACCCGACATGCAAACCAAGAGACCACTAGTTACACACTGGGTTTTCTAAATCGCAAATGAGCTTTCAACCAGTAGCGTCGTGTCCATCTTCCCTTTGATTACAGGGTAAGACTCAAAAGAAACTAGTTGCCAATTTACGTCGTTGTTTAGTTTTTTTTTTTTAGTTGCCCACGTGCGCATTGGGTATAACCCTAAGGAAGCAGCAATTAGAAAATCTTATTCCTTGTTTCATTTCAGTGAAAGTTGCTCTTTGAGTTATTTTCGGAGAAAAGATAGCCAAAGTTATTCTTCTTGATAACATGTTTGGGAGTTCTCCAGTGTTCTCTAAAAGATAATGTATTGAAGAAGATTTTAGTAAAATCCATATAGAACTTAGCGCAGGAATATGATGGACGAGCTTATTAATTTAAAGTTCGTCTTTTTAAACCGGTTTAAATCTATGAAAAACATTTAAGGAACATCAAAAAAAAATCCACCATTCCGTAATGCAATGTAATTTCTTAAACCCACCAAAACCATTTTCATGTAAAATTTTGCCAAGACGAGACTATAGTCTGCTCAGTAAAAATTGTCAGTACAGGGCTTATAGATAGGCTTTTTGCAAAACAGTGGCGCCGGTGTATATTATCGCGACACTGAATTGAAAAAACTTCTACTGAAAAAGATATAAAGCCACTGACAAACGTACATGAATTCTGTTTACATATCTCTTTAAAAAAAAATCGTACACTCCACAATAACCGATCAACATCAACTTTCATGGAATAATGAAATGATCGTTTACTCACTCTTACGTTTAACCTAAGTACCTACCCTTTCTGAGTGAATTGCAAAGAAGGTACAGAGTAACCTTTGCTTTTATAATATTGGGCTTTTTGGGCTTTCGGTTTTAGAGCTTTTGAGAACAAATTTTGGTATTTTAGTAGAAAGAACTTATGTTCTCGAAGTTTGCAAGCGCATTTTGTATGCAAGTATTTTGACGTGATATTGTGTTTTAATAAGAGTGATATGGTATTAGGATTAATAAAAATAATTGTATATACTATTATTAAAAACGCTGAACTGAAATTGGATTACATTGTTTTTAGACGTAGTGCTTATGATTTTTTAATAAAAAGTGAACGTACATTTTTTAGTAATGCAGGTGGTAATCCTACTCACATTGCTCTCCGATTTGCAATGATTTATAATGATAAGTACGGAAACCCTGTTAGAGCTTTTACTTGAAACATAAATATGCAAGCCAATGTAACCAGACTGAGAGGCAAACGTCCTACCTTCGCTCTACTGATAATTTTTGTTGAACGGACTATAATGAATCGCACTGTCAAAAAGTTCTCAGATCTCATGTAGAGCCCAGCTTCTTATTCTACATGTCCTTACTCTATAAGGCGTAACTTAACAAAGTCTACATCTGAGTCAGAATATATGGCTTGGTCGTTTCATTACTACAAGAACCTTTGTATAACGTAAAAGTAAAATTGTGAAATTGAATGTAGAGAAATGCCGAAGCCACATATTTTCACAGGAATGTTAACAGTGATGAAAATCTTTATTCACAAATTTGTCTTTTTTTGACAATTTATATTTTCGAATTAAATCTCTTACTCAAAAATTCCTCTTCTCTTCAAATTGTCAAGATTCATTATTATATCACAATTTATACGTTGCTAGATAAGACACACATATCCTTTGTCCTTGAGGACATTCAATCCAAGTCATGTTCCTGTTCATTCCAATTGAATAAAACAGAATTTTTTAACTCATCTATACACATGTATGTAAAAACATAATAGAAAAGTAGGTTAAGAGTCACACACGAACTTTTAAGCACTCAAATCAATCCACACCAATGATTATTGTATTTTTCTGTATCTATGTATCTATTTTCAAACCACCTCTGACACAGATAACATTTTCGTAAAAAAAATATATAAAAAAGTAATAGATTTTTCTCAATTTTGTCATTTGTTACACTCGATATCACATTAAAGCACACGAGTTATCGGGATAAATATCTCTGGGCCTGTTGAATAATATAAGATCTCCCATGCCTGGTGATATAAGGGTTAGAAAAAGGGTAGTTAAATCTATAGCAACGGCTTTGTTTTAAACCTTTTTCAAAACCTTTCTCCCTCTCTATAACCATTGACATGACATTATTAACTCAACAAAAATAGATATTGAGCGGTTTTTATTTCACGTTGTTACATTCATTTTTTTTAAGGGAGAAGTAGAATCATGAAGGGTGGGGTTTTGTCGATAAGAATATATATAAAAAGCTTTATATAAAGTTAATTATGATTTCTATGTTTTCACTAAATATAATGTTTGCTTGCCTATTTTTTTTTTAATTTATTAGAAATTCGAGAATAAATATTTATTCAACATATTTACCATCCAAACATGAAAAATGTATCTAAATAAATTCCCAGAACAACATCCAATTTAATATTATTTTAAAATGAAATTAGGTTAGCATTAAATTTCAAATCAAACATTTATGTGAAATTATTTTAAATGCGGGATTTTAATTACCCACAAATATTTTTGCAAAACGAATTTCTACAGAGGCGTTTTGTAATTAGCGAGTAATTAATTAAACTTATTCAGTAATTTGATACCGAAATTGTGGTCTTAACAGCAATTTGATAATTAAGCCAAATTATTCTATGCAGATTGAAAATAAACACAAATATCAACCAGAAAAAAAAAACATTATAATAATATGTGGTTTTCATAATGTTCCTATTCATCGTAATGAATCCTGCTTTATGATAATTTTACCTTTTCTATTTTATGGATGAAATCTACTGGATAAAACCACCTGATATGGAATGAATTGAATATTTGAGCATCCCCAAAAAAATATTTTAATTTGATTTTTGGGGATGTTTATCATATTTTCAATGATTAACTGCAATAAGAACAAAAATAAAGGACCACTACTAGACTCTTGAGGCACTCAATATAAGAAATCAAAATTTTGTCAGAACAACGAATAGACATTATCTAAATTTTAAAATAAATAATTTACTAAAATTTTCAGTAGAAACATTTAATTTTTCTTTATTTATTTAATAAATAAAATAAATACCAAAAAAAGGAACTTTTAATATTTAAAAATCAAAACTCCATGTATTTATGTTTAACGTATGTATTTATGTTTAAAATTAAATCCTCTTAACGTACCTTCCACCTCCTCTTTTATTATTTATAGCAAATAATTTCCAAAGTGATTTATATAATAAAATAATTGCAAATAAAGCAAAATGAAAAATTAATGGTGATTGGTTGAATATTGGTATTTTTATTTACGGGCGGGTGATAAATATTTAATTGAGTATTTAAATATGTTACAAAAAAAAAAACTATAAAATATCACAACTTAATATCATCAAATTGGGTTTTCATTAATTTAATGGATTTTTGGTATCAATAAATATTAAAACTATCGATTGGAAAGTATTAACGCAATTCATCTACTTTTTTTAAACTCCCTTTCAAATAAATTAAATACAGTGTTCCCCCCAGGGTGATGGAAGGTATTGACAGTTGGGGAGAAAACAAGCATGAATGGTCAAATACTTAAACATTAAAATGGAAAATGGGGTTGTCTTTTGCAAATAAATATATCAGTTTAAAATTGTTTTTTTTAACCTTTAATAAATCGATAGATCGTATTAACTTACTAGGAGGATGAAACATAGAAAAATGTTATATTTTGTTTGGTTTCAGTAACAAAATAATTACTCTAGAAGAATTTAATTGTATTTCGTTCGATAGATTAATGGATTAATTAGGTGAACAGGTATTATAAACGCTTGCGATCGATGGGGCTATAAAAGCAAGTTATTATTCCTGATGAAAGTGAAATCGAGTTTATTTTTCAACTAATGATGATATTATTATGAAAAAGAAAGTTTAGGAAAGTAAGTGACGCAAAATTTTCTTTTTGTTTGACTTTTTTCGGCTTTATTGGCCTTAACGACTTAACCGATTGCCTACAAATTTTGTAATTGGAATTTCCCTAAATGAGCTTATAAATCAAGTTGACTACATTTATACTAATTTTTTAAAAGCATTAGCCAAAACATTATTTTGTTTAAGGTAAGGCCATATGGGTTTCCACCATTTCTTAATAAATGGATCGCATTCTGCTTAAAAACATATATCTAGTAAAATTTTGAAATTCTCTCTGGAATCTTTTTAATTCACAATTCATATTACCACAAGAAAACCTCTGTGTTTTTTTTTTAAACTCGCACTCTGTTGGCAAAACTTAGAGCGCACTTCGTCAAGTTTAGGGCAGGCAATTTATCCCCATGCCATTGTTAGCAACTCGATCTCTGCCTACCCACTGCTTGGAAAATTTTGAGGACAAATCTTGGCCTACATTCAACTAAGTTGTAATTGGTTCAAGAATTAAAGCCAGCGGTCCATCAATTGCGTCGTGTGTTCAGCCATTATGCCAAAAAATATGTTTAAACATTATGCAATTCGTAAGCTAATAAAGCCAAAACTTTTTGTTATTCCATTGAGTTTGTTGTGTTTTATTCTTTAAAAGAAGTTCTATGCATCCACCCTTTATAAAATATATTGATTTTTGTTTACTTATAATCCAAAAACCTTATTCGAAAATAGATGAATTTGATATAACATAGGCTTAATATATCTTCCTGGATATCAATTTTAATTGTTTCCCTTTTAATATAGAACACACTGCGCAGGCATTAGGAAGATAGGTATGATGTTGCAGTTAATTGAAGAATAGGAGGAATATTCGTTGACCTTACGCCAGATAATAATTTTAGCCACAAAACATATACACATTTTCTTTTCTTTTGTTAAAATTCATAAATTTCTAAAATAAAATGAGTGCTAAGGGTTAGAATTTTACTCAAGCATATCCATTAATTGATTCGTACTAAGGTTCAGCATTAAGTGCCAGCTCTAGTTCTCAGATTTGTTCTGATCAGACGGGCGTTTTTATAATTTTTTCACTTCTCACTTTCTCCAGCGTGGTTTCAAAAATTGCAACTGATGTAAGCATTGCACTTTTGTAATATATTAACGAATTTGAACTCGACTTCGACAAATCCAAACATAATATGTAAACGTATGAAAACGATACCTAAATTGCTGTCACTTACTATCAAATCAAAAAACGATTGTCGATTTGATAATCACCTTAGATGAAGCAAAATTGTCGATTTTGATAATCAACTATCGATGAATCGCGTTAGGCGATTCCACCCCAGCTTTCCAATTCTCAAGAATGTAGAAGAAAAAACACCGTCATAAATTTTTAAATTACTTTGGTAAGTTTAACCTAATATAAAACGAAAATAAAAAATAACTGAAAATCTAAAGTTAAAAACAAAAAAAATACGCATACGCCCGAGTGAATTAACAAAAAAAAATCGCTTAAGTGATTTCGTTGATATTTGAATAGAACAAATATTACATTTATATAAACCAATTTCTTGTAAGTACTTATTGAAATAAATATTTGAACGTTTTTACATAGTTTACGAATTGTATAAACTTGCTCTTATAAATGTTTGTTTGTTTGACAAATGTTCGAGATTTTTATTTTCAGCCATATTTCAAAACTAGTCTTAAGGTAAAACTAGTTCTATGGGAGTTTCGAGTTTCAAGTATTATACAAACAAAAAGTAAACCCTAAACTCGAAATCTCAAAAGTAGTTTTGGATAAAACTAGAAATTCATGAAACCAGAAAAACCAAGTTTTATGGACATCAAAACCAGTTTTCAAACCTTTTTCTCTTATTCATCACAACATAAAATCGGGAGGCCAACACAAAAAATCTTTACGAAATGTCAAAAAAATAATTTGTCGCATAAAAGTTCTAATAACGCTATTTCGGGAACTGGACATCAAGGCTTTTTTGGGTGAGGATGACGATTAGATGCTGACAATGGGATGACAGACCAAATCGCATATGTATGTGTCAAGTGGAAGCAGCGGAGTCAAGAGCAAGTCCACGTCATTTGGTCTTAATTCTTTTCATTTTGGTTCCAAGCTATTCACACAACGGTTTTTCTTTGAAAATATCCAAAAATTGTTTGACTTTTAATTTGTGCTGTCAAAATTATTAAGTTATTTCGACAAATCTAGTTTAAGGGTCAAAACCAGAAACTTCTTTGAAAACCCAAACTAGTTTTATTTTCATAAATGAATAATAACGAGTTTTTTTTATCTAGTTTTAAATCATTTTTAAAGAACTGGAAACAAAACTCTCTTCTGTGTAATGTCATATTTAATTGTAATTTAATCTGTATGAATGCCATTACTTCCCTTAGAATTACTATAAATGTATCGATTCAATGTAATGTACTTTCAAAAACGTAATATTTTGTAAACACTTCAGAACCAAATAGTTTAGCAGAAATGCTTAAAAGACAAAAATTAATGACACTCTTAAAAGTTAAACAAAAAAGTTTCTATTCAACTCTTCAGAGACATTTATATAATCTCACCATTTGGAAAACCCAGGAGATATTTTTTTTTTATTTATATTACGGCCAAAATGTCAAGGACGTTCAATAAAAAGTATCCTTCATGTACACAAAATTGTTGTTTAAAAAATAAAAAAATTTAAGAATCAATTGTATGTACTTATCTTACACTTACAGTGAGCTCATTCAATTGTTAAGTTTTTCCATTGTATATACATTCGCTGCAGTGTATATACAAAGGTTTTTCCTATTTTATTCCAACATGTATGTGAACTGGAAATAGTTTTTTAGATGTTTATTGTTCTTATTTAGCGAAAGAATTTAATTTTTGGTTTATGTAAATATATTCATATTTAGAGTGCTGCGACCTCTAATGCTTTGGGGAAAAATGTTTGAAAGGCTATAATACTAAGAGAAAAGTGTAAATAAAAATAATTAAGCCTATCTTTTAGAATGTAACTCGATGCTAGACGATACTACTTAGAAGAACAAGAAAGATAGAAAACATTTGCTTTTCGTGCAACAGATCAAAAATTAGGTAACAATATTCTTACAAACAACTTGCATGTTGCATTAGGAGTTTTGTAAATATGTGACCCAACCTGAATATCAAACTCACAACGTCTAAGTTAAGAAGCAAAAAAAAATTAAGATTTCAATAATATGTCATTTTATTTCTTCAACTTTGTGGAGAACTGGCTCACCGATTACAATCAAAATTTATACTTATGGATACTTGGGTAGCCAAAGTAATTTTCATATGAATTATTTTTGAATAATTTTTTTTGCATTAAAAATATTAAACATTTTTTTTTTTTTTGGAAAACAATATTTTGAAAAGGGGTCTGTGATTTGTTCTATTTGTATGCTTAGGTTTGCATTCCTATTTTTTTTTTTTGAATTTTGAAAAAACCATTACTATACGATTTAGAAAAAAAAATTCACACTTTCATTTTTTTCTGAAATAAAATAGCGTTTGAATTATCCCGGTGAAATCAGAAAGGCTATTATCTGAACTGTTTTACAATTGATGATTTTGAATAAAATAACAACTTGTGTGTGCTACCACTAATTTTGCTGGTGTAATAGCTATTTGCCAAAACAATTCTTTCAATAAATTGACCATTTAATTTTTTTTTTAACTTTAAAAATTTTTGAGTTATTGAATTTCTACAAAGGTTCCCATCGAGGTTCAATAAACGATGCAAACCTTTTTTTAATACAAAGAAGAATGATTTATTTAAAATGAAGAAAGAATTCTGTAAATATGTCTAAGTGAAGTAAATTCAATAATTTGAAGACCAAAAATATCGTTTCTTGAAACTAATAAAACAGTTTTTATAAAAAAAATTAAGATTGTATTTAAAAATGTTTGTTCAATTTGACAAACAATTATGTGAATTTAAAAGCTCAACTAAAACTCCAGGAACTAACGACATATTATCCAAACAAACACACAGTTTTTGTTGTACGTATTATATTGATCACCACTTCATCAATTTCACACACATTTGTATCAATATTATCACCACGTTCGGGTGTTAATTTTAATGATAATTCATACTGTAAGTAAATGGAAATGACTAAACTATACAAAATATTACCTTGCAGTTTTTAGAAATATGACTTAATATTTTTCTTAACAATAAAATTTCAGAACTCGAATCCAAAAATATTATGTTTTTTTCAAGCGAAAAGAATTGTGTATTTTTTTAGAGCAACCTTCACTTTTCCCTAAAAAAGCAACGACACATATTGATGAATTTATTGTTAATTATTTTGCAAGGCGTGTTCAACTGCTCAGTGATTCTGGTTTCTGGTTAGTGAAACACAAAAAAGTTAAATCAGTATAAAGGTTCAATAAATGCTGCATACTATTACCTAGAATAGTATATTTATTTGTTTTAGTTAGTAATATTTTTTAATAAAACTTTTTTTTTGTTTTAATTAAAAAAAAAAACTTTAGAAATTTATCTAGACAAATGAAAATGAATTAACATTAGCGCTAGCCTTTAATAATGAGATCTCGAATAGTTTTATTAATTTTGTTTGGTAAGGGAAGTATGTTTCAAAATCTTTAGAAAAAAAATAATTATCCTACTAGAAATACACATTTGTTTTAACTTTCTTAGACAGAATTACTTTTAAAATAATGGCATTGACTTGACTATTAAAAACATTTATTTCAACCATTTTGTATGTTAAGAAAAAAATAATAGAAGTTAAATTTCAATACTTTATGTAATTATGTATTAAGAAATGATATTAAATTAGAAAATAAAATGCTTATTTTTATTTTTTTTTATATATAGCATATTATAGAATTTTTTTAAAATTAAAAATACCCTTTTGTAATAATTTCAAACAAATTTGGAAAGTTTAATATCAACATAACTTTCTGGTTTATTTGTAACTATTGTTATTGTATAACGATTGTTGTTATTCACTATAACAACTGTTTAGAAAGAATTTCCTTAAAATTCAACACTCTAAATAATTTTTATATTGGAACAGACGTTTCGAAAGAAGATATTAATTTAAGATTTTCTTTATAAAAGCAAAAAGAATAGATGCTTCGCGTCTTACTAAACTCTTTTATATGTCACTGAATGTAGCATACTTTTAGGATATTTTTCTGATATACATTGTTTTGGAGTTGCCATAAGATATTTTGCTTTCAAAATTGCTATTGTTTTGCTCAACATATTATGGTTTTTTTTTGTAGAAAAAAGGTATATATAAATAAAGGAATTCTTAATGAAAATGAGTAAATTGACGTGATAACGTCTTATAAATCGATGAGACGCTACACATACGAAATAGCATGACTCATGTTGATTTTTTTTCAAGCAAAACCGATCGCAAGCACCAGGAAAACGTGAAAAAGAACAGGCGCAAATTTTAAAATTAATTCCACACAAATTCAAAAACAACAAGAAGAAAAAATACAAAATAGGCGGAGTTTTGTTAAAGTAAAAAGTAGATGTAGATTTTAGTGTGTGTATGTGAGGATTTAACGAGATGGTTTGTGGGTGCGAGTTAACGGATTGTATGTTGGTGTTGCTGCCTTCAATGTTTTCTTATGACGTTATCACTTAAAATTATCGTCCGTAAACTGACTTTAAAGACAACCAGCTCTTTTTTAATAAAATATAAGACTATATGTATTTTAAGTCAAGCTATGCAGATTAGTAAAATTGCAATAGCAATCAAAAATGACATAACGATGATAGAGAATAATATTTGAGATCGTTCGAAAATTCTGAAAGTCTTGTCTATCTGTTTTAAATCCTCAAATTTATGTTGACATTCTACATGGGAATAATTTAAATTTCTTTTTTTTTAGCCAAATATTAACATAGTACTTTTGGCTAATTTTTCTTACAAACGACTTCAATAAATTTTATACAAAAAATATAGATTAGATCAAGCTGATAGATTTAGTAGCTAGGTCTTATACTAATTATTGCCCATGTATTTTTTATTAATTTGATAGATTTTGTAATAAAAATAATATTAATACTAATAGTAATAATAATAATATTTAATTATAACAAACAAAAATAATAATAATAATAATAATAACAATTATATAATAGTAATGGAAAAACAATAATAACAATGTTAATAATAATACTTAATATAATAAAAACAGAGTGAACGTAGCTGTGGGTTATGTCTAGTTGAAAAAAAAGTTAGTTTTATGGGTAAAAATAGAACCTCCAATAGGACCTTTTTTAACATCCTCAATAACTGGTATCGAATAACACACACAACCAGGTTTTGCTTTAAATTATTTAATATTATGTAAAACTGTTGTGTATTTTTGTTTTGTTTGTTCTAATAGGTTGGCAAGGTGTTTTTTTTTTGCAAATACTGTTTTGAACCCTTAAAACCATCCCAGGAGAAACACTTTTGCTACCCTGGAGTTTTGAAAACCCCAAACAGTTTTTTAGCCCAATTTAATTAAAAAGACTATTTAATAAAAATTATTATTCATGTATCAAAGATTGGAATGTTTAAATATGCAAAATGTTTAAAAAATTTAAATCAAGACACATTTGGCACACAGAGTGGCTATGATCGCCACTAAGTAAATTTCGACAACTGCTACACCTTATTTTGGTCTTGCGGCCTTTGTCTCGTGGACAGATGACACATCTTAGTCACTGGTCGCTTTTTTTAAAGTAACACAAAATTAATTGGTTTCAATATAAACCAAAAACTAACTAACTTAAAAATAAACATGTTTAATCAATATTAAAAGAAAAAAAAACTGTTTTAATATCAGTTATTTTATAATCCTAAGAAAATCTTTAGATAATGGAAATACTTTGAAAGCCCTTAAAAATGTTTGTGATTTTTTTATGACTATTATAACAATCTAAAAAGGTATACGTCTTTCAAGAAATAAATGTGAAAAGTATTTTTGGATCACTAAATTTGCATAGCAAAATCTGTTCAGTCCCTGAACCAATTTTATATTTAAATCTGGAACACATGACGTTTTTTTCATTTTAAATTATTAAAACAACCTTTCTTGTTCCAATTTTACAAAAGAAAAAACTCAATTTAATCGTCCCTGCAGAAACCCTTAAGAAGCCATTTCTAACGACATAAATATTTTATTCTAAAGTTCAAACATTTCTGTTAGCCGCACACATACAAGAAAACAAAATCAAGTTCAACCCTTAGAAAGAAAAACACAGCATATGTGCACGTGGTTTGACCTTTGATATTTTTATTTAACCTACTAACGGTGACCTAGTGAGAAAATTCTTTGAGACAATTGATAGAAATAAGTTTTTTCAATGACCATCTTTGACATTCTTCAAGTCTTGTGAAACAAATCATCCACTTGAATCAAAATAACATCATTAATCAATTTTCATAGAAGTCGACACTTAAAAAGCACGTGGATATCGATTCGACATAAAATATGAGAGACAAAATATTTGTTGTTTCTTCACTTAACATCTGACGAAGCACAAACCGATGATAAACCAACCCCCCAACAACCCTGTCACGTTTTTCAAATCGACCCGAGTTCCGTCACTAATATCCGTCGTTTTCAAAAACCCTTTCGAATATAGCCAACGCAAAACTACCAACACATAATGTTTACGCAATTGAACTAAGATTACAGCACTTTTTCAATATTATTATTTTTGTTTTTTTAATTTTAAATTTTTACAATTTTTAAAACCTATAATTTTTAAATATTTACAAACAAACACAAAGACAGAGATATAACCATCAATTCTAGA
Source organism: Platycheirus rosarum (assembly GCA_963971375.1). Lineage (NCBI taxonomy): Eukaryota > Metazoa > Arthropoda > Insecta > Diptera > Syrphidae > Platycheirus > Platycheirus rosarum. The sequence continues at coordinate 115,369,680 of OZ020509.1, read as the reverse complement.
TAGAAAGCACAACACTGGCCACCATATGGCAGGAAAATAAATTTTGAAATATTAAAAAAAAAAAAATATTAAGTTAAAGTTTAATTTTAAAAATAAATTTTATTAAAAAAACAAAGATCTCATAACGTACCAATGAAATTCATATTCCGTTGGCGCTTTCACTGAATACTAGCTCGCCAAGAAGTCCGTCTTGATATGAAGGCTCGGAGGCAATATGAATTCAAAAAATCTCGAAGAGCTTGTTGGCTCTCAATAGAAGACCACACTTGCACTGACGCACTTTGTGCACTGAACTAGAATCCATCCTGGCCCGAATGTCGTGCTCTAGGTTCGAAGTAGCACCACCATCCGTGGTGGTAGCGCCACCAGCCGACTACGATGTAGTGTTGTTGTAGACCGTACTAGTACTACTACTATTGCTGTTGGCTTGTGTTCTACAACTCGGTGCTGTTCTCAGTATTGTCATTGTAAAGTTGTCTGTTTTTTTTTTTTTTTTTTTTTTTTTTTTTTGTACGTTAACTTGCTTCCTGGTCCTGGTGGCGTGCGTCGTCGTCAACGTCAGTGGGACAAGTCGATTTTGTTGCCATACGTGAGACTTAACTAACCCAAAAACTGGGAACTCCATAATTTTTTTTTAATTTTCTTCCTTTCTGGCGTTGAAAGGATCTTAAATGGTCCAAGACCGTTACCACGAGACGCGCGGCTGTAACGACGATGTTTCGGAGTAAAGCTTTTACACGAGAGTAGGAGTTTTGGTTACTTCTAGCGGGCTTTTTATATTCTTTCACAGTTCATCGATGAGAATCCCTATTTGTATGCCTGTTTCCGGACGGTGAAAGAGAGGGAGTGATGTGTTCGGTGTTAATAGAAATTAGTGTGTAAAAATGCGAGATAGATGGGACTCCTTGAGGTTTAAGGGAGTGAAGCAGATGATTCTTGTGCGTATTGCGGGAATAAGCGGGAATCCTATGAAGGAGGAAATGCGCGTGAGAATTCGCACAAAAAAAATTATCAAACTGAAAAAAGAGCGAAACATGCGCTTTGAATAGTAAAATCTTATTGGAGGGGGGTTGGGGTGATGGGAATTATGCAGAGGCATTCGGCCTAAATTCAACATTTATCCTTTCCCATCATACGTACTAGTAAATTCGGTACTACGCGCAGAAGCTCACATTCTGAAGCTTTCCCAATCAAATTAACATTGTTCTCTCTCTGTGGGGTAGAGGTTTCCTGCGCAGATGTCAGCAATTGGTGCCAACATTTAGAATTCAAAAACTATTTGTCATTTCTGAAAGAATCGAAATGTTGGAGAAGTGCCCACTTAGGGGAACCTTTGTTCATTTAGTTACCCCAATATACTGGGTTATCGTTATATACCCGATTGGCAAGAAAATGAATTTACTCAGTTAAAAAAAAAAGAGATGAAAACCAGGAAGAGATTTTCCGCTCTGTGAAATTCCAACAGTACTTCATTCGTTTTACTTTGTACATAAGGTAGTTTGAGAAGCATACTTGTGCTGTCATCTATCCCTTCCTTGCTGATGTCCTTTTAACCTAATCACATGATGTACTTGGTAATTATTTTACCACAGCGTGCATCTGTCAGAATTACACACACATACTCATGTTGCTGAGAATGGAAATTTAGGAAAATCTTGACTTCCTGTTTCGAAAAAAGGAGTTTTTGAAGTATTTTTTTCTTGCAGAATAGTTTTTACGCATTTTTTTAATAAAAAAAAGGCTTTTTTAATGGTAGGTGTAGATGACAAATTTACATATGAGGAATTGCCTGTAGACATCTAACCTGGGTTGTTATTTTTTTTGTTTTTTTTTTTTAGTTTATTTTTAACTTCTCTTTGAATAGCCTTCTTCAAACATATTTTTCAAAACGTTTATGAGTAAGTCTATAAGTTGTTGACAAGTGGTTTTAATAGTAGTTGACTTTTTGCATTGCTAAAGAAAAAAACAATTTATTATTAAAAAACCTTAGTGCCGTGTGTCATTTATTGCATTTGTCAACAAATTGAAATAATACAATACTTCATTATCACAAAAAAAAGAATATAACTATTACCAGAAGAACCTAGCATTTTAAGCATTTTTTAATTATAATAAATGTGGCAATATCATACAAAACAATAAATTAAAAATTAAGTTTGTTATACACACCAAATTTAATAATAATAATTAACAAAAAATATTACAAAGTTTGGGTCGCATGTTTAGCAGTTGGTTTCCAAACTATACATTCAAAATGTTTCTAGTAAAAGGAAATACTTAAATAGCTAAATATACGAATATGTTATGTTCTCTCAAAATTGGGCTAAAGGGTTTAAAGGAAGGCATCCGTAGTAGCGAATATAAAAGTTTTAAATTTTTGAAGGAAATTAATAATTCTATTTCTATTTATCGAAAAATGGTTTTCCATTTTAGAAGCATTGAGATTTGAGAGTGGGAAGCATCAAATACTGCCTAAGCGAGAAATTAAAAATCTACTCAGACGATTGATTTTCGGCCGTCAGCAACATAATTACGTAGTTAGGTGTATCAATCAAAACGTCATTAATACATCGGGGAAATTGATTGGGAGTTAAAATGGAGCCCTGGGGTATAGTAACATTTATTTTTAAATATGGTACTTGAAACTGATAGGATAGGATTTATTGACCCGAAAGGATTATTAATTGATTGAGTTATGGAAAATTGCTATCCAGCCGAAGAATTGAACTCACGATCTCTGAAATACTAAGCAGCCACCTCATTTACTGCACCACTGGCACCCACATACTTTCTCTAAAACCATTGGAAGAAATGGCCTTTTTTCATTGTGATAAGACATTAAATATTAGAGGACGTATGTATGTCTGCAAGAGCCATTGTGAGAAGCTTCTGTTTTCCAAGAGATATTAAGAAGTTGATAATTAAATCAGCATTTCCCACAATTCTGAAAGAAGGAGATAAGTACAATTGGTCGATTGTTAGAAGATGAAAAAGATTCGCCTTTTTAAAAGACATGCTTTAAAAACCGCTGTTTTAATCAACTTGGATAGAGACCGGAGGAATTGGACAAATGTTAAAAAAAAAATGCGAAAGTCGGCAACTGTATAAGAGCAGTCATTGCATTAGTTTGCAGCTTTTGGAATACGGCATTTAAACTGCAATCATAATGGTTTCTTCTTTATTCCTTATAGAGCAAAAATTCGTAAAACACATTTACGGAAACAATCATAACAAACAGTAAGATTCTATGTCCAACAAGCGGGAGGATTTCAGAAAAAGATTAGATTTGCGTCCCTCAACCCTTAACCCATTTAAGATAAAATAATGAATTTCAAACCTATTAGAAAATTTCGAATGTGTATTTATTTTTTTGACAGCCTAGTAAGACTCTCATATGGGCTAACTATAAAAACTATAATTTGCTTAGATTGAAAGGACTTAAGGACGTTGCAAACAAAAATTGTTAGATAGATTAGAAAAGATATTTAATTTATAAGTTTTATATATTGCTCCGAAGAATACGCTAATTAGAAACTCTTTTTTAAATATCTTTAATTACAAGCCAACAACAAGAATAATAATTATTAAAACTAAACGGAGTAAGTTTCGAAAAACTCTAATCTATTAAGCATGAATAAAAAGATAAACCTTAAATCCTAGAATTCTAAGCCAATGATATAAGTGAGGAAGAGTTTCGGAGACAGGACGAATCCATGAGGTACACCAGCATATATTTCCATACTAGATATTTTCTAATCCATGGAATAAGCTATAAGGTTTAGTGATACTCACTAATGATCACTTAAATCAAACATTCACATAAGCTCGCACACATTTACACCTAGGAAGATATAGTGAGTTGATTTTTGGCGGTTCTTGATTTTTGTCGGGTTATAAGTACATACATTTTGTTAATGATGGTTTTTTTGTTTTAAAAGTCTAATTTGACAATAAATTAATTTTATAAAAAAATGAAGCACATTAATCGATACCAAATGCCTGCATTTTGATATAAATACCAACCGCAATAACCTTACTTAAACTGTTGTTTGATATTTCATCATCATCATCGACACAAACACCAGCTCCGGACCGGAGCCTTCTTCTCCGGAATCGTCCTCCATCCCACAACAGGCCAACAATTCTTCGTAAGACTTTCCTGTCGAACGCGGATAAGAAATCAGAGCGCCTTTTTGTTAGCACCTAAGTCTCGAATCTTTGAGTATAGGTTAGACCATATAGTCTTCTACAGCAGTAGTTTGGTTTTTATGGTAAAGTTTTTGGATTTAAAGAGCCTTGATAGACTTTAGTATGTAGGTTATATTGGATTTTAGCATACACCTGCATATTTCTTCCTCCATATTATTATCGGCTGCTACTTTTGAATTAAGGTAGATAAGGGACTTCACTACTTCAAATTCATGCTCCGCTGACCTGATAGTTGAACCTACACTTCTCGCAGACGTAGCTGCCATGTTCTTAGTCTATGATGCCTTCGCTTCAGCCTTCTGGCATTTCTTCGTGATCCCATACGTGTACTATGATTCCATGAATTGCTTGATATAGTGTTGGCCCTCCATATTTAATCAGCTCGAAAGGTATGCCGTCGGCTCACGAGGCCTTGTTATTTTTGAGCCGATTAATAGCCTTTTATATCTCCTCAATGCATATGGCTGCTGCATGAGGTCATCTTCTTGAAATGTTGGAGTCTCCATTTCTTCCGTGAGTAGACCGTTCAACCATTCATTAAAGTACACTTCCCATCGCTCCAGAATACCTTTAGAATTGGTGATCAGATTACCCCTCCGTCTTTACAGTATGTGCACTTTGCAGCATGGTGTATATTGCGAGAGGTTTCTGACAAATTTGTAGAACCTCCGCAACTGGTTCAGACCTTTGATTCAATTTGAACTTTAATACTTTTAAGTGTCATGACAACTATGACAAAAAACACGATCTTCCAGCTATTCAATTTCTTAACGCATTCTGTTTTGAGCCTTTACCTTCAAAGACTGAAGTGCTTACTTTTTAGTTCTGTTCTGTAACTATCGCATCGATTAAATTTATCAAGAAACGTTGAAAATAGTAACAAAATTCATTTTATCGCATCATTATTCTTTATACATTCGATAGTACTTTCATTAATTGAACATTATTCGGGCATATCAAAGGGATTCGTTTTGTCCCTGAGCCGTCATCAGTAACTTTACACTTTGTTCAGTCTTCCATTCGCTTCAAGCGTTTAGGGTAACAAGTACTTCGTGCAATACAAAATAGTCTTTATATAAACATGTCGAAAAGTTGCTAGCAAAAGCTGTCGGTAAAAGGCTTGCATAAGGCCTTTTTATAACTATGAAACAAGCTATTAGCATTAAATTGTCATACAAATGCTTCATGAGGAGAGCTAATTACGTTTCATGGAAAGCTGTTTGCTGCTATAACACCTTTCAACCAAAGTCTTAAAGTGGTTAATAGCTAAAATGACTTTCGTAAAGCCCTTTATACTGTTTCTGCAGCAATATAAAGATAGCTTGTTTAGAACGTTATACAAGTTAAATTGTAAGTTGTTTATGCCACACTAATGTGTGATTGGCTTTAATTTTAGTAAATAAAACTTGATTGCATTTTACTTTATACTTAATTGGATCTATTGCTGCGAAGGTATAAAAACAAATACAAACACATCATCAAAATCAGTGAAGTAGTTTAGAAGAAAAATTAAATACACGATTATCTGAAGTCATATATGTATGTATATATAAAAGTGAAGATATCATCAACAAAAAAAAAATATGTAAAATTGAACACAGTTCCTTTAATAATTCCTGCCAATGGACCATTCTTCAGGACAAGTATTTAATATATTTCAAAAGAGACCCAAATTAAAAATCAAGTATTTCAAAGATCCAGCTGTTCACAGTCTTATTGTTTAATTTTAACAAAACAATCTGTTTAACCGTCCATTTAAGGGATAATAACCAGAAAGAAGGAACACAACACAAGTATCCTGCATAATCATTTATTTAACCATTTCAAGGACTAATTTTGATGATCGTTATTCAATTTATGCGCTTGTAGCAATAAAGTCAGTCAACCAAGAGAAAACGGCATTATTTTTTGTGCTCGTCATCGCATAAATAAATATTTATAAAAAAACCCTTACTTTACGGTCTTCATCTGTGAGTCCTTAATACTTACTTGTGTTCCTGAAAAAAGATGCTTTTATTCCTTCGTCCCTATGTTTAATTAAATTTAAATCGTTTTATATTTTGGATCTCTTATTGAACTTGGTTCAAAGAACAAAATGCAATGGAAGCAAATAAAGAATAAGGAAAAAAATCTACCTAAAACAAAAGAAGACTTGCGTAAGATGCCTAAGGAAATGTTAAAAGTCAAAAGTTTGAATTCTTTTCAAATACTTCTTTCTACCCACATTGATATGGTTTTGAATAATGGAGAAGAATTTAACTTGAGTATCCCAACCCTTTGGGGTATTTACAAGGATCCACCTGAAGGAGGCAAACCAAATAGTATTCCCAGGGGAGAAAATGTGAAGCTTGTATAAAGTTATTCAGTTTTTTTTTTATCTTTTTTGGATTTTTGATTAAACAAAAACTCAAAATTAATTGCTTTCTTTAATAATATAGCTGAAGCTCAAACTGTGGTTAGATGGAACAATAAAAATCAAAGTAAGTTAGTGATATCCTGTAATTATTCAGTTAAATTATGTTAAAAGGACCTTTTCCTATTAACTGCCTTGAAAAAATTATAATAACCAAAACTATCAGTAAAATTGTTTTTTGAAGGAGTAGCTCCTGTAATTAATATAATTGGCTATGATACCATTCCCCCTCTGCATACCAATCCCGTTGTGGCATTCAATATTTATCCTTTACCAACCAAATTGCTGTCTTTTGTATGTTGTGTGCATTACTGGCATGTACATTATAAGCCACGTTGTGTGGAATGTCCGCATGTTTGACTTATGTGTAGTTTTAATATCCTTTGAAAACCTACACTTATCCAAAAGTGGAAAAGGGCGCTTTAAATGGGTTCAATTTCAATTTCAATTTGAATGTCAATTTAAATTTTTTTAAATAAATGTGTAGGTAAATATTTTAACACACTTGGATGTAGGTCATTGACGAACATGTTTAATAAAACAGGACCCAGAATTGAACCCTGGGGAACACCAGCGAATAACTATTTCATTGCAAAGTACTAGTTTATAAGCTGCTCAACTTTTTACACAGAATGTTATGATTAATGGTGTCAAATTCTTTTGAAAAGTCAAGCAGACACAATATCGTGTATTGGTTTTGGTCATACTGAATTCTTATTAAAATTATCTTTTAGTTTTTAGATATTTGGTTTGCCAAGATCTTATAGATTATGAAGAAAAAGGCTTACAGGCCCAAAGTCTGTATAAGATTAAAGGTGAGCCTTTTTTGGGGCTGGAATAACCTTTGTAAATTTCCAACAGTCAGGAAAAGATGAGCACATTAAAAAAAAAATTATAAAATGTGTTAATACGGACATTATTTGAGGTATGATATCAATTTTAATAATTTAATGGGAATTCTATCTTCCGAACAGAATTTGATTTTAGAGACAGATCACTCAGAAACGGCGTTAAACTCAAACTAATTTGAAACGACATTGTAGGATGTTACTGTTGGATCTAAGGATCGATGCCTGCAAATTCTTAAATGTAAAACTTGCGGCAGCTAGCTAGGGACCCAGCTGGGTGAATAAACTTGTTGATTTAGGGCCAGGTTAGGTACACCCCACCTACAATGTAAAATAGGTAGAACACGGATGGATTCCATCAAGAACCTATATGCAAAATTGAGAGTTATTTCATTTCAAAGATAATGTTTATTAGTCATTTTTTGCCTAAATTGGAACCATTTTACGTTATGATCCGTTCTCTAAGCAAGAGCATTATGAATAGTTGCATATGTAAGAGATCTTTAACAACGCCTTCCACATTTACCATGAATAAGACCTATACCGAAAAACTCTTGTTTTTGTTTGTATGGGTGAATTCACAGGCTTTTACATTTAATTGGAATTAAATATTAGATTGATCCAGGAACTACTGTCGTACTTGCCAACGTTTTCTGGATCAACCCAGACAACCTCTCTTCATTGAAGGTTTTTGAATGAAAGAACAACTTGTGTGTACTATAACCAAGTTCATAGTTGTTATCTGTTTCCTGAGCCCAACCTTTCTGTTGGTTCAACTTAATGAAGCACTAAATCGCCAAGGAAATTATCCTTTATTATCACGATAACATCATCGCTTCTGTTAAAAAAACAAGACAGAAGTGATACATTCTGTATGAAAAAAATGTTGTTAGTGTGACAGCCAATAACTAGTGATTCACACTCCCAATAATTCCTGTGTATAGGATGTAAAATTATAGACATTGGTTGCAATTTACTACTTACTTTTGGAAAATTATTGCCAAACATAAAAAAAACCCAGACCTTTCGACATATAAATTCAGCACACTAGCTCTTTTGTCAAAGCAACATTTTTTTGTTAGTCTAGCCAAAAATGTTTTTCATGAACCATGTTTGTTAAAAAACAAAATTTTATTTGATTCAAAATAACTTGTCAAACACAAAACTAACCTAAAAATAATCCAGAACTGTCACATCAGAAGTCATAAGGAACTGCATACGTTTCTAAGTCGGAAGCAGGAAAAGGGTATGGTAAAAAACATACCATGAATACATCAATAGTACATCAGAACAGAAGTGCTTGTCCTAGGTGAACCTGCATGTAATCTGCCGAATAAGATAAAGACAGCCTGGTGCCAGAATTCAGGTCCATATCTTTAATTGCCCCAAGTCCAAACTGGTTGATAGCTTTGGCAACGATCTGCTGCTAATCAGTAATATGAACCTACTAACCCTTCCATACGCAAATGAAATGGAATTTGAACATCATTATTATCGACGCAACAACCAGGATCCGGTCTGCGCCTCGTTGAACAAGTATTTCCATATATCCTGATTGCTGGCCGACGTTATCCAGTTGCGCACCCCACGCTGCTTCGGGCGTCCTAATATACGCCATCCTTCCAATGTAAGCAAGGTCTGCCAACTTGTTTTTTAAAATAAAATCAACTTCAAAAGACTTTCCGATTTGGTACTTCTTTAATTCGAGCTAAGTTCTCACACAGAAATGACAGTTAAACTGGTCAAAAACGGCTCATCTCTGGAACTGAGAAAAATCCGCAGGGTCTTATAACACTGGAAAAAGAAAAGAACAGAATTCACTTAAAATTTCTTAAAAAGCGTAATCGATAGATGGCCAACAATTGGCATCTATAGGAATTCGAGACATCTTTGGCCGAATATCTCAAACAAAACCCCAGAATACATTCATAAATTAAGCAGGCCTCATCTTTCTCCCTTCTTTGGTTTCATTAAAGAACATAACTCATTGGCAACTCATATGAGCAGAGAATGGCCATTAGTACATCAGACTTATGGAGAGGTTATCAAGACATTGATGTGAAAGAAGGCTCATATCATCTTTCTCTTTGAATGCCCCAGCCTACCCCAACAGCCTTCGGAGAATGCTTTTTCGACTAAAAACTACAACCGCAGTGGACACTTTGAAATCCGAGTGAGATGATGCATATGTCTGATTATCACTCCATTTATCATCACTCCTTAGATAATCCTACCGCATTTGACTAAATCAGCTAAGTACAACCTTATTAGAGGAACTCCAAATGGTTCGGCATTGGTTGGTTTAATTTAAAAATAGTTTTAAGAACTCAACTTTTCGCAGACCACAACTTGGTGAATTTTACGTTGTGACTTGAGCACGCACCCGTAAAAAAAACGGCCACAGACAAAGTGACCCATTTCCGGGTGAATGGGTACGTCAACAAACGAAACTGTCGAATATGGCATGAAGGATGTATCCAATGCATCCCGAAAAAGTCGCTGTTTGGTGTGGATTTTGGGCTTTCGGGGTCATCGTTCTATATTTTTTTAAGAACGGTGATGACTAGGCCATCACAATCAACGATTATTACTAAAGGTTGATGATTACCAAATTATTTGGTCATAAATTGGATGATATGGATACCGATGGAATATGGCTTCGATATGATGACGCTGTATGTCACCCAGCTCACGCCACATTGGAAATTCTACACAAGAGATTTGAGGGAATGGTCAACTCACGTGAAGTTTCCCCCATTAGACTTTTTCTTGTAGATTTTTCTGAAGTCGCAGGTCTAAATGAAAAAGCCACATACCACATCCGCCCTTAAAGACAACATTACCCATGCTAATTCGGTCAATTTCAGCCTCAGTGTGCGATATTAAATGCGAACCAATTAGAGAAGACGCAGTGGAAATTTGAACGATGCGATCTTATGTTCCATAGTAAATGACACCAACAGGCCTTTTAAGCGTTCGGTTTTAGTTTTAAAGACTTTTGTCTACATATTTCTTGGATTCATATTCTGTTTTAGCTACTTCAAGAGAGCACACTTTATTTAAAAGCTAGAAATTCCAAAGAAACTTTTGATCAAAATCAATGCAGCTATTTTGGCGAAAGCATTTTTTAAATTTTTTTTTTACTATCATCACTTTATTCGTTTTATTAGTTTCAGGCTGAAAAAAATTTAACTCTATAAAAGAAGTCTTAACTTAGTTACTGGAAAAAAAAATTAGGATACTAAAAAAAATGAGGACAAATATTATTCTCAGGCCACCAGATCGCAGGTCGTTTAATTTTTATTCCAACTGCAAGTTTTCCAAATAGCTTATTCCGCAAAATAAAACCGCATATTTTAGAGTCTTCCTTTCTGAGTCCAACTGACGATGCCGATCCTTCAACGACACAAGTGCTTTCCTCAAATTGCAGATATTAACTTTTATTTAAAAAAAAACTTTGCTGCTTTATGTCTCCAATTCTTTTATATTTTCTTAAATTATTAAAAAAGGAAAGAACTCATCTTGAAATTGTCCGAACACCGCAGAGCGTTCAGAATTTTAATAAAGCAATTTCCTCCGCCAAAAAAGCCTCGATTTATTACTTCCGCCCACATACTATATTCGATGTTTTATTTCATAATTTATATCATTTCTCTCTGTTCCACTTTATGACATCACACACACTGCACTTAAGTGCTTTACCATGCAATGTCAACTACTGATTTCTCACACATATCTTCCAGATTCCCATCTCCCACTTGTTCACACATTTTAACTTTTGGGCATTTGCAAGGACGATGCGGCGAATACCAGGATAGGGATTATCCTTGGTAAAGAGAAAATATTTTACCATTTAGGATTCATCGCACGTTGTAATGAAATCATTTTTAGTTTCTCTGTTGGAGTATTTTTTTTTTTTTTTTTTTGAATTGTCGCAGTCAGGATATTATCCCAAGGAAGCAATACAAAATAAAAAAACACACACATCATCACATATGAAGTTACCAATTGCTTCCAACAAAAAAGTGGCACAGAGCCATAAAGAAGTTGGTTGCTTCTGCAGAAGAAATGAACCTTAAAGTTGAGTATATTCATTTGGCTTCCTTAGCCGCAGGGCGTTCTGCGTCGCGTCCTGGAGAAAGCCATAACTTTGTGCAATTGCGGAATTCCATTTGGACTTTGAATTTGTTTTACCCAAGAGAGTCACGTCCCATCGCAACGCATTTAATGTGCAAAACGTGAGCCTCCTTATATGCATATCTATATCGCCCTATTGTCATGTCCACAAGGACCTCCAGAGATTATGAATGATGAATTACAAAAAAAAACTTGGTAAGGATAAGGGATTTATCCCCCTCAAAAACCATGGCACAAATATTTTCCAATTGTTGGCGTGATCTAATTTTAAATATAGATAAAACAGGCTGAGTGCGGGTGGAGAGGGGGCGGCAGTAAGCTTGAAAAATGCGAATAATTAAGACGATGACAGGTCCAACTGTTCGGGATGAGGGATGAGGGAGCAGAAAGTTAAGCAAAGAAATTTACTTTGAAAATTTGATAAGTCATTTTCTATTATTCATAACATCGCACTCACGTCCGAAATGTTCGAAACAAATTAAAATCAGAAAATATTTCTATGCCTCCCTTGCAAACAAGGATAATGGAAGGAATTCAAATTCACATAATTCCATATCTACAGACGAGTAGATGTAATTCCATGCTGGAGTCCTGTCATATGGATATCAACTTAGTATGGATGATGCGATACTCCTTGTTTGTCTTGATTTAATTTGTCGGTCAATTTTTCGGACGTTTTAACGATGAGATAGATTGATTCGATTAGTTAAGATAAAACAAAAGATAAATAGAAGTTGAAATGACCTAACAAACCAAAGAATGGCAAAATTTATTGCCAAACAAAATTAGATCAGGGACAAAGGGCATGAAAGTTATGAAATTTGGTAGGACCAAGATTTTCACAAGAAGACTTATTATTCCTTATAGAAGACTTAGAAGGACGTTTATTAATTATTATTTGCCGCAAGACCTTAATGATTCTGGAATTGTCAATCTTACAACACACGAAGGACATTGAAACTTTGTTTAATAATATCTTTGCAAGTTTTGTAAGCAAACAAAACCTATTTGCTGCGAAGCTGCATCAGGCGTATGTTCTCATTTTAACGGAGCTCTGAATATTTCAAATCAATCCACCAACCTCCAGCCCTTTTCTTATTAAAGTAATAAAAAAGCCTCCCCTAAGATTTTGTTTTTCCTTAGGGTTGATTGGTTATTAAGAGTGGTCCAATACAAGAATACCAATCTAAAACATAAGAAAGAAAATGTCGCTATTTGCCGAGCTATCTAGTGATACACGTGGACCGCCCAGTCATGACTTTTTTCGAAGTTGTCTTTTTTATTTTATTTCCGTGAGCCTTGCGCTTTTACACTGTCGCTGTCTACACTATTTGCAAGTAATAATAATAAAATAATAGGCTCTTACGCTCGAATTGCTCAGTTATGTTGTATTCTATTTTCAAGAAATATTTTTTCCTAGGAAATATATAAGAATAAGATCAAACAAATATCAATATGAGAAAAATCGCTCGCAGCGTACTCTACGAGTACCGAAAACATAATGAAGCAACACAATGATAAAAAGAAGAAGAGAAAAGAAAAACGGCAAAAAAGTCAATGAAAAAAATTACCCTCGACGCCTCGACTCAAAGGTTAATATGTTTTTTTCTTCTCAACTTTTGAATTTGCTATCTCTTTTGCTCTTATGTGAGTCCAGACTTAACAGTCAACGTGTAGAAGCACAATTAGTCTGTTATTAGATGATGAAACTGGATGCATGCACCTTGTTCGAATTCTTCGAACATAATGAGTGCAATAGAGAGAAAAAATTCGAAAAGGTGAGACAGGAAAAGAGCTATCCTGTGTCGCATGTTCGTGAATATAAAAAGAAATTGAAATAACAATGAAACATGACATTATGATCATAGAGAAGTCTAAAAAAGTGATCGACAAAAAATGTCTGTCTGTCTGTCTGTCAGTATGTATAACGAGCTGCAGCCTAAACGGCTTAAGCGATTATTTTCAAATTTGGTGCGTATGATTATTTTGGCATTCCCCAGAGGGGAAATTGAAATTTTATTTTTAGGCCTTAAAATAACGGTACATGCCATATGACCGTTTTGAAAGCGGCTTCAACGATTTTGATGAATTTTTTTGAGAATTTTTTGTTGGTATTGGCTATGATTTGATTATAACCAAATTTACGCAAAAAAGTCTATTAACGGTACCTTTCATGTAACGTTTTTTTAATGTTAGGCTTTCTCGGTAACGGCTCTTTGGATTTCTTTAAAATCTTATATAAAAAGATCTAGGGGTAGCCAAATTAACTCTGAATATCAAAATTTTGAATAAATTTTTTTTTATAAAATTAATTTTTGATTTTTTTTTTTTTGAAAATCAATATTTTTAAAACTATTCAAAAAATATATTAAATTTTATATTCATATGTATATTAATAAACTCTAAAAAACTGCATATAAACATTGAAAAAAATGTTTTTTTTTTCAAAAAAACTAAAAATAAAAAACATGATTTTATCAAAACTGGTTCTACAATTTTCGAAACACATTTTTCATGAATCTTTTGTTATGTAAGACGTGTGATGGCATACTTCATTTTTACTAAAAACCGTTAAGTATTGTGGTCTTGATACTTTTTATAAGTTCAAATTGTTTTATTTTTAACGTAAATGTTACTTGTTTCTGTTATAGATCTTGCTTTCCAATATATTAAGGCAAATAAGAGCAAGAACGTGCGACCCAGTCGTGCCCATTTTTTAATTATTTATCACATTCATTACATCGATAGGGTTAAAAGAGCAGATCATCATTCATCATTATCAATGCAAATGATTATGGAAAACGAAATGAAAGAGAACTGTCAAAATTGTTTCATGAAACTAAATTCATCGTGTAATGGCGCTTGCGACAGAGAATGAAATAACAAAAAAGAGTTCGAACGAGGTGCATGCATCTAGTTTCATTGTCTAATAGCGGTCAGTTAATAGAATTATCAGACTATGCTCTATATATATATAAAGGGTCCGCCATCTAACTTTTTTTTTCTCAACTAGTGCTTATTTCGTGAATGGTAACACTTAGCTCATGTCTGATTTTACAGATAATTAGTTTTATCTTTCCGCTGAACGAATATGACTGTGCATACGCTGGAAAATATTGGGACATTACTGCCTGTAAACGACTTAGAGAAAATGCCGACTTTGTCAAAAAATCATCTTTTCAGATGAAGCTCATTTTGATCTTGGCTGGTATGTAAAGAAGCAAAATTGTCGCATTTGGGGCAAAGAAAATCCGCACGCATACATTGAAAAGCCGATACACCCAAAACGAGTCACTGTTTGGTGCGAATTTTGGTCCAGAGACATAATTGGGCCATTTTTCTTCGAAAATGAGCAAGGAGTGGCCGTTACAGTCAATGGCGATCGTTATCGGGCCATGTTGACCAAATTTTTGTTCACAAAAATTGAAGAGGAGGATATTGGCAACATTTGGTTTCAGCAGGACGGCGCTACGTGCCACACAGCCGAAGCTACACTCGATGTTGATGAAGCATTTTCAAAAAAAAAAAACAAAAGTTACTTGGCGGACCCGTTATAAATACATATATCTGTGTTGCAAATCAAGCAATGCAGTGGAATCCGCTAACACAAGAAGAAAAAAAGTCGTGCGTTCGAGAATCACATAGCGTGTAGAATAATTGAGGACGAATCAGCACAACTGAGCAAGAGTTGGAGAGAGTTGAAATATATTTGCAGAAATCGCACATGATGGCGCATAGGCGTAGAAGAAGCATGTGCACCTCTGGGGGTCCCCAATGGACTGTAAATAGGTAAGTTCCAAACACCAAGTTAAAAGAAAAAAAAACGGCCTTGGGTTTGGTCATGTACTTTGAGCTCCTGGATCAGTTGGATTTTGTAAGATTTTGCAAAAATTGTGTGAACTGTTGATCTTAAATTTCTCTGTCGTACGAGTGTTGGCTAATTCATTACTGAACCGGTTCTCTTGAATTCGGCTTCCAAACGTTAAAGTGTCTGTGATAGGCCGGTTTGTCTATCGTAAATTAGGTTAAATTAGTAACAAAGACTGACAAAATGGTCTGAGGAAATATCGCGAGACTATTGCAACTATTGCCAAAAAGAGCGGAATAATTTAATACTTATGAAAAGCCTTGTGCGGAGATCAACTTTTCGTTTCTAAGTAAAATGCGGTGGGTGAAGAAGGAGAAACAAGGAAACGCTGTACAGCTAAATTGTATTCCCATAGAGTGGCGCACGCATGTAGAGAGCACCTCGATCGACTACATGTACGAAATTGGAGGCAGCTAGCTAGGGACCCAGCTGACTGAAAGACCTTTCCAGATAGAACAGGAAGGTATAATACACATATTATACATGTTTATATGTATATAATATGTATACGTTTATGATATACCTGAATTAGATACATACTGAATGGATGTTGTAGGTCTATTTAGTTGAAAATTGTGAAAGAATTTTATATATGTATAATTTACGTACATGACGTATTTGTATACGTTCATACATTGTACGTGTTTTTTCTACATATCTCGGAGGAATAGATTACATATCATATATAAACAATAATTGTTAATTTGTTAATTAATAATAACAGTGAAAATCTGCAAATCTTTATTATGATTTTAACGCACCTCCTAACATTCTGGTTCTGCACTACATCTTCCATCTCTTCATTACTATCAATTAACCTTAAGTTACAAAAAGGTTACTCTCTCCTTCAAGCTCCAATACCAAAATATTACAAGGTTTCACCTCAAATTCCCACATTAGCAAACATAAGAAGGCGGTATCATCCATCTGTCTATGGATGCGCAAATAGCCAAATTTCTATAACAAATGCATATATGGTTTCTATTTGCATGGCCAATTGTTATTTATGTTGTAGCTGGCCATTTTATTTCTGCTGGCAGAAACCAAACTCATAGAGTGCTTAACACAGTTTCCCCCGAAGCATCAAGCAATGAAATGTTACAACCCGTATCTCTATGACATGCAGTTTTGTAACATCCTACACACTATAAGCCCCTCTGGATAGTAAACTATTTCATGTTTATCTTGTGAATGCATTCGGCTGTATACGAAATGTCAATAATTGTTCCAAAATACTATATGAACTTTCCCTGCAAGGATGTTTCATTGCTTCTGTTTGTAACGCAACCAAACCGAAACAATTAACGATTTTTCAAAGGATATTCCTATGGATAACCTTAAATTGCAGATTAAATCCCAGATTAAATAACCTCCTTATTAACAGGAATACAATGTATAAAAAATTAGTACCATTAAATATATTTTTAACAAAAGGGGACCGTAAATATGTGTAACGCAACATGTCGTCGAGCCCCTTGTCCAAATGCCAAGGATTCTCCTAAATCCAATTCGAGTGATTGCAGATCACTTAAATTATCCTCCTGTCTGTCCTTCCCGTCCACATCGTTCTATCATTAAAGCTTCTTCTTTGTCACGCATGATAAATAATTCGAGCACCGCCCGCAACGTAAAAAGCCTTAAAGGAAAACGAACCCATTTTAAAATTCTCAAAGGATACACGCTATGACGAGGATGTTTTTTTCTGCCTCTGCTCTTCTGCATCGCCACGGTTAGTAGTTAAAATTCCGTGAAGTGCATAAATAAGATTCCTTAACGTTAGACATTCTCAACTCAAGGCGAAATGAGAAAAAGAAAAACATGGCTGCAACGTACAGCACTCAAATGTCAAGGCCAGACTCAGATTCCAAATGCAATCGAGAAATTAGAAATCGATAACGCTTGCATGATTCCTGATGTTTCACTGCTCCGGAAATGGCCTCAAAAAAATAAAAGGGGGAAACCCATCTATCAGTCTAATGGAATTTGGATCGAAATTAAGTTGTTTTGTGTTTGTTTGTTGCTGTGTTGTTCGACTGTCTGTCTGTGAGTGAGTGTTTGTTGAATCACTTTGAGTGATTTTTCGGGTCACGCAGAGGAAAACGTTTTTTTTTTCTTTTTGAGCTCAGGCAAACTTTGTCTGGTATCTTTTTTTACGAGGTCGTCATTTGGTAGTTTCCAAGGAGCTGGAGTTGTAAGGAACATAAAAACATAAAAAAAAGCTTCTTAGTTGAGTGCTTTAAAATGCTTAATCTTTCCATCAATCTAAATGGAGGAGCTAAGAATATGCCCCACCTTTAGAATGGTTATGCTGGCGGTCGTTAATGATGGTTTTAACCATACAATTCAGAGAATCCATATAAAAAAGTCTTCGGAAAAAATTGATTAACAAAATATTGAAAACTTTTATGAAGTTTAATGGAAGTACTTTACGAAAGGCGAAGAAATATTCGCCCCAAGGTCGTGAAGTATTTCGAATAATTTTATTGGAAATTTTTTTTTAATTTTTTATCTTAACTTGAGGCTGTTTAAAAAGGGTAGGGTAGTAGGTTAAAGTTTCGTCTCGTTTGCAAGTTGAGAATTCTTGAATGTGCTGCAGAATTTTAATTGAACTTTATCTTGTGAATGGATTGAAAATTTAAAAAAAGGAGCAATAATTTTTTTTAGAAACAGATAAATGTAAATTTAAAAAGAACGATTACAAGAATTACTGAAAACAAGTTGAATCTATGTAGTCAGAGTTTATGCTGTTTTGAAGTTTGAAATTATTTGAATTTCTTGAGTGAAGATATCCACATTCTTAAAGTTGAATTGAACAACAAATTTCGACGAAGACGGCCGATATCTCTTGTTCCATATAGCCAAAACTAGTATCCATCTCACACCTGTTTTGCGGTTCATCTCCTTTCAAGATTTCTACAGACCATGTTGAGCAAACGACAGGTGGGCAAGGTATTTTAATACCAATAGGGCACTTCTCCTTGTATCTTAAGTGGTATCGGATCATAGGTGGTGTCTACAGTTTCAAAAAAGCTGAATTACTTAGTGAGAACATTAAATTGGTGACTACGAATATTTTATAGCTCACGTATGTATAAGGACAACTTTTGCGCATCTTTGTCTTTGTTGGAGTTATAAAAATGATATGGTCCTCCAGGTAGGGAGTTCTGCTACCCCAACTGCGTTGAGCGAGACCTTCTTTCGAAACCTCATATACGGACGGATTAACTGATGACGACACTTCAACGGAAATAATTTCCACACATTTTGGATCTCTACATGAAATGTCAGGTCTTTTAACTGACCCCTCCCCCCCTCCCAAAACTAATAACAAAGCTTGTATAAATTCCAATTTTTTTGAATTTCTTGTTGCATTCTAAAAGGCATTTTGCTTTGCAGACACATAGTTAAAAAATATATTATGTACGTATAATTATACTATTATTATAATGTATAACATATATGTATGTATATTATTATAAAGGCAATTTTTCACAATTTTTCATGGTGAATATTATTATGGTTATATTAAGCAGTTTCCACACGTTAAAAAATTATTTAAGGACATGAAAAACTTCTGATCAATTTACTATACGAGATTAACAAAATTTGTAATGATGGAAAGCAATGCTCTAATATCACAGTTTTGCGAACTTTGATTTAGATCTCCAGCTGGACTGTGGTAACCAAGGTACTGCTCGACCAACCACAAAAGGAGGTTATACTCTCAGAAAGTTTTAAGTTGGGTTGGGACGCTACAATCGCCAGAAATGTTCAAGTCCTTTTCCAATCGAACTCTATTGACATTAAAAGAAATCCCAGCATCAAGTATTGATAGAGAGTGGCAACATTGCACAAATGTATCAAAGAGAAGAACAGCGTGCTTTTGAAGTTCTTAATTGATATTTTGGTTTTTAATAAGTCATGTCAAGCACATGGATCTAAACAGGACAAACAAGAAATACACTGGTGTGGAACTCAGCAGAGGAGAAAAAAGGACGAAGAAAACAGGCAACGTGCGAAATGTGCAACTGAGGAAATGAGGAACTGGTATTGCAGGATTCAGCTTAGAAGTATTACCTAAAGTAATAAGAAACTGTCAAGGCTATAATGCTTGAAAGTAAAATATGGTCAGATTTTTCAAAATTCCGTCCAACTTTTGCCATATATGATATTAACATGATCGATAGAGCACAGCGTGATTTTCGGAATAGTCAATAAAGTGCCGAGTAATTTGGGTGAATAAGTTTCTATATTTCAAATACAGAGGGTTGGTCTTAGAACTACCATTGATTACAAAGAAGACCTTATGACCATATGGACAGCACTGGAAGAAGCAAATGTTTTTCTGTTCTAAACCAGAAAAACAGTATGCGACTGGACAAGAAAGACCAGTTTTGTAATAATGACTCTTCATCTAAGAACTTAAACATTAAAATAGATTGCAGTTGTAAAATGTGTAAAAAAAATTCAAATTTTCAATCCAAAACATTACTAATAACATTATAAGAACCGCAAAACAAATCTTTCCTAACTTAAATCATCAAAACGATTGTTAATTAGTTAAGAGTTATACACATTCATGCCGTAATTACTCAATCGTTTCTCATGCATTTTTTACAATGTGCGGGATTTAAAACAATTTAGTTATGTGAAAAACAAATAAAACTTGTAGATGTTAGTATGCTTACTTAAACAAATTGATTATCTCTCCAAATGAAGTTTTCCCTTAGTGTAACTTGTGCCAATGAATAATTTTTCATTAAGTTGTTGGTTTGACGACTACTTAAGAACTGAACTCAAACTCTATGCTAGGCATACATTAAGGTTTTATTCTTTATGTTTTTTTCCTGATCGTCTGATCGTTTTCTATAACACGTGTTGTGTGGTTCGTTTGCCTTCATGTATTCACACATGGATTTATGCCATACATAGGGTGACCAACTTTCCCAGAGACGATTTCGGTACACAAGAAAACACATTTTAAATCTTATTTTAATTTATTTAATACATTATATTAAAACTTGAAAAACTCAAGATATGACATTTTTATGTTGTATTTGAAGTAAAGAAAGATCTTTCAAAGCTAAAAAGCTCTACCGGCGGATCATATTTCGATTATTAAAGAGAAAATCAGTAACATTATTTCTCAATTATTATGATTAATTTGTTGAAGAGCTCAGTATCGCTCGAAATGAAATTAAAGCGATTATTCCATGCTATGAACTTTGCGGAAACAAATTTAACAAGTTGTGTTGTAATGAATTTTTTAACAAACAAATTAAGAGTTGTCTTAATTTATTTTTAAATTTAGGTACACGAATATATTTTCGATACATTTGTGTATACCGAAGTTCAGATACACTGTACACAGCGATAAATGTCGTCATACATTAAAAGACATATTTTGTCATACGTTACGTCTTCCGTCCGTAGGGATTTTGTTGCAGGATAATCCCAACCTCACTTATATTTCCAAATATATATGTTTTAAAGAAACATATGGTTATCTATTTAAAAAAAAATATTTTTACCGATTAATAGAAAAGTTATTGCAATCAATGTCTATAATATTATAATTTTGTCTCTATTCTACACACTACAATCTTGGCTCGAACACCTATAAGTATACCTCAAATAATATGAATTAGCTTCCGAAAGCGAATATCGATAAGTAAAATAGCTTTTAAAAAAGGACTTATTTTGGAGAGAAAAAATTGTATTATCACAGTTTATAAACCCTAATCATATATTAAGAGTATGCATCTGAAAGATCATATTCAACCCATGTATCCTTAATCTCAACCATTTATGCGTGAATTTTATTTTAATGATTAATAATACTACTATGCCATGCTCAAAATCAAAACTGCCAAACAAAAACATCAAAGGCTTTAATTTTATTATAAAAAAAATAAGTTTTCCTTATCAGAAATTTTGTCCATCCTCATATTAGCAGATATTGACCATACCTCAACCCTTTCCATTAAAAAGAAACTACAAACGAAACCAAACCCAAGTCTATCCTTTCGTTTAGCTGAATCGAATTCTATGAAAACCTCTCCAGAATCCAAGATATCAGTGGCAGAAAAAAAAACAGAATCCCTTACATACCAACCACTATCATCATAACATGTCGTTTCGTTAAAAAAGATAAATATTTGATCCATTTACCGAGAAAATGTCACTTTCATAACAAACTATTAACAAAATATACAGCCAATTGTCCCTTTTTGTATAACAGTATCCTTGATTTGACAACACTACATACAGGCTCAAACAAAATGACCCCCCCCCCCCCCCACCCAACTACTACTTTAACGTTATCCATTTACGAATTCAACCGGACTTAAGTTTTGTGACAACCATGTGAAAATAGGAACAAAAAAAACTGAAAAAGGACTCCTGCGGTTGTATGTATGGGCACACCAGGGAATAACGAAGCTGAACTTTTGATCTCTCCCCTATGTGTGTTCAAGATGAATGACACTATCAATCGCAAACATTTATTAAGGACCCGTTTAATATAACTTTTCTTTTTTCTCACAAAGAATTATTCTTTATTCCCTCGCATTTTCTGTTCGTTATCCTATTTGCAATGCGCCTTCCCATTGTGTTTGTATGTGGGTGTCACATTCGTATATGTTTCCTGTTAGAGGTTTTTCTATCTCATTGCACTTCACTTACCTAGAACCGGTTATAAAAATAGAAAATGAAAACACACACCCACACACATACGTTGGTATCCTTTATATGAATTTTCCGGCCATGGTCGAGACAAGAAGGTCGGAAAACATTATGAAGAAGGAACGTCATCAAAAATCATCAGTACCGCCATCACACACAGTATACGATACCATTACCGTCATTTTGGCATTTTGGAAGACATACGGACAAAAGACATCCTGTACGTTATGTCCTGGTAGTTAAAACTTCTTTTTTTTTTGTTGGTGATATGATATCCTTTCCCAGGGACTGTTAAAAAGAAAAACTCTGGAGGAAAGTTTGAAATGTGCTCAAGGGGTATGTTACAGAGTAAGAACGAGGAACTTTTCTTATGGTCAGTGTTGCCAATTTGATACAATCAACGATAATTTTATGATAGATATAGATATCAATTTCCCATGTGAGTATACGAGGATGAATGGCACTTGTTCCTTGATGGAATTGTGGTTTTATTCTTTTCTCTTGGCGTGGAGCTAAAGAGAAGGTAAAATGGCGTTAATTTTTCATCATTCAATTTTAAGTGATTCATTCTCAGCCATGTGCAGATTGTCAACATTGTTTTTGACATTGGACGGAATAATGTGTCATTTAGCTCTGACATTTGAGCAAATATTTTTGTTTTCAAATGATTGTTTTTTTGTTTGAATGCTTAATATTATTCAGATTAATTATTTAATTCATTATATCACTTACAAAATGTTTTTTTTTTCTTATTATCAGCTATAACAAGGACACATACCTGAAAATAGAAGAAAAAAATAAGATAAATTTAGTACTTTTGATTTATAAGACAGAACAGAGTTTCAATATTAGAACGGAATATATTGCCAAGGATAAATCAAAATAATGTTAGGAGGATACAGGAACATAAACATACATATATGAGTTATTATGGGAACCTGCACAGATAATTTGAGAAATGGATGAAGCGTTAAGGTAAGGAGTTGAAAATCCCTCTTTTGGTGTTTTGATGAGTTATTATTTCTGTGCGAACTAAGATAATGTTATGGGAAAAACGGCATTTTATTTTTTTTCGCGAAAAGTATTAATTGCTAAGAATAAAAAAAAGTTTTTAACTAATGGACTTCAATTAGAACTTAACATGAAATACATATTAAAGCTAAAAACAAGTTAATGAGAAGGTTCCAGATGTAAGGAGCACGGAGTAGAAGGGGTCAAATAATACAAATGAACAGATAAGTACTTTAATGTTTAAAGCTCTATTGCAACAGACTAGAATTTGACAAAATGTTGTGACATTTTCAATGTTCAATATTCATAAAGAACTGCAAGGCAAGAACTGTAAAATCGAACTATAAGTGGACTGGACACATAATGAACAACATTATATTCAATATATAAAAGAGAATAAATTGTCAGACTTAGAGAGATAGGGTGTTTTATTTAAAATATTTATAAAATAAAAGTTTGAACTGCTAACACAGTTTGGGCGAAAAAACACATAATCTCATATGTGCGCTTACATCGTCAAATAAAATTTTAAAAATATTAAGGAAACACCAAAGTATTTATTTTATTTTTGTGACTTGATTTTATTTATTTAAAAAAATGTGAAAAAGTATGAATTTTTAAAAAAACGCTTTTTTTAATAAAACGGTTTTATAACAACCTTTTATAAAAAATAAAAAAAGAATGCAAGCTTAAGCACAAAAATAACATACATTTTAAAACAAAATTAAAAAAAAAATCATTTACCCGTTTTCAAAATATTGATTTTTCAAAAAAAAAAATTTTTTTTTTTAATTTATAAAAAAACAAACAAAAAAGTTTTCCGAAATATTTTAAATTTAGATTACTTAAGCTGCCTATATCTTCTTAAATATCAAATTTGATTGTTTTCGAGAAAGTCGAGGTATCGCCCAATATCTTAAATTTTTGTTGTGCCAAAATATGATCCACATCGACAATAGTACACTGATTTTTGTCATACAAATTCTTGGAGCCGTTTCCGAGAAAAATAAGCTTTTACTTAACAGTAACAGGTAGGTACCTTTTATATTTCAGCTAAAAAAATCAAAAACTCATCTTTAGAATGTTAAAATAACCTTGAGTTCAAAATTTGAAGACGATTGATCCAAACGTTTGGGCTACAGTCCAAAATACTTCACATAAAGGTATTGTCAAAACAATATATATATACATATATATATAATGTTGTGTTTTGATAAGGCACTCACTGTCAACTAAAGAGTCCAAGTGAGCTACCGGGACAAAACGCGAATTTTTGGTCAACTTATAGGTCTTACATCGCCGAACAGTGGAACTCATCCTTATATCGTTACTACTACTAGTAGCACCGCTTACCTTGTTGAATTTGTATCCCAGCCTAAGAGTATAAAATCTTGTCCACGAATCTACCTTCCCATAATCAACCCATAGCTAATGTGGTTTCGATTCTTGACCTTGGTATATTATGTAACCAAATGCTCAAATATAGTTGATAGATTTATTTCTAATGCCAAACTGGACAGTTGGCTTTGTGAAACTTCTAAAGAATTTTTCGATCCCTTAAGGACTATTCATATGAGAGCGACCAACGAACGACGAATAAATGAATAAATGTGATTTAAAACAACTTATAAACCTGAATTTTTTACAAGCTCAATGCTATATCATGGAAATTTTAGTTATTTGTTAGATACTTAAATTTGTTTTTTAGTTTCTAAAATATGATTAGTTTAAGAAAACTGAATGTTCGTCGTGGATTCCAATCTGATTGCTACGAACTGCAAAGCTTTATTCGCGTTCCACATATGATCCACACTACACGAACAAATTATTCATTCGCGAATAACATCAAAACCATTTTTGTTTCTGTTTCCCTGTTGGTCGATATTGATAGCTACCAATAAAAATAATTATGTTGGGAGGTTTGCATATTGTGTAATTTTTTTTAATTTATAAATAAAATAAAATGAAATTAAAACTTTAATTTTATTTACGTTTTTTTATATACGTTTTATATCACAATATTGCTAAATTATTAAAATTTAATATCATGACACGTTTCGGACGCCCGCTACTTTAATACGCCTGACAAGTAGGTATGGTCCCCATGTCTGCAGATTCACTTATTGATAATCTAAGATTTGCCCTCCGCAGTCTGTCCTGTCCTGATCCATTTATCTTGCGCACTTATCAAAATGGCCTTGAACTTATAAACCTGAATACCCCAATAGAACGCACAATGAAACTAAAGTAATTCTCTTCATTCATCGACTCCTTTCTCTTTATTTGTCGACAGTGAAACTCCTTATAATTCTATCTTTTTCCCGTAACCAAATAAATCTCGTCTGTTCTATCTGCCTACTCATCGCACCTCTTATGGCTACATTCTACTAGAAGGGAGTTAATGCGAATGAAAACTGATTCGACTTTAACCTCATCATCCGCTGCCTAAAACTCGTTCTCCGGAATCACCATCCCAATCCATTCGTTTAGGTTAAGCGTAAGTTTCATATTTTTTTAGTTAATTTAAGTTCAAGCTTGTATTAACTCCTAGGACTTGTATATTTTTCTGGATTCGACCTTAAGTGCATTCAAAATGATTAGAAATGATTACGTTAAACGTTAGATCAATCACTTCACTCGAACATCGATGAGATCATTCATGTCACTCTCTTTTATATTGTTATTTCCACAGCCAATGATCAAATTATAGAATTTAAAGTAAAATGTATATGTATATACGTAGAACTAGTTTCTCAGAATATTTCAAGTTCGAAAAAAAATGTAAATCCATTTGTTTTGTAAAGTTCATCAAAATCGTTATAGACGTTTTCAAGAAAAATAATCTTTCCCTTAACATTTATGTAGTAACTTAGGACTATAAGTCTTATCCGTACGCTATTGTCAATTTTCATACAAATTGTCATCAGAAACGACAAAAACAATAATTTTGTTGTCAATTTAAAAAAAACAAAAAAAACTTGTTCCATTTTCGTTCCAATGCCCACAAGTACCCCATTTTTATTCCAAACTTCTCAGAAACACAAATTAAAAGTATAAACATGAACTTTTCTTTGACAATAAAATAAATTGTATGCAAACCACCATCAGAATACCAAGAATTCCATCCTCCCTTACAAAAATGCTGACAACTGTCCCCAAATAAATGGACTTTGAACACACAAAAAATAACAAATAAAATACTTTCTCTTCATTACGAGCACCCCAAGTGTTACTTAAAAAAGTTTTTCCGAAGAATTTTCACCCATCCAATCAAAATTTCAGACTTACGCCATTCGTAGGTGGTATAACTTCAGTAATTTGTGTGTTCTGCTTTTTTTATATTTTTTTCAAATTCTGTTTGGTCCATAATGAATTTCCATAGATTACATTGTTAGGATTTTGGCTCAAAACATTAGTACCTTAAAACCAACTTTAGTAGACTGAGGGCGTAACCATACCTCCATAGTCGTCTAATTTCATTCCAATTTTAATGAAAAATCCGAAAGGAAAATATTATTCTTTTTTTTTTTTTTTAGAGGAGATGGAATGTTTTTCCCCCTCAATTTTCCAATTATTCCAATTAATTAAACTCTTCAGACATTCCAACTTGAACTTCAAGACGAAGTCAATTTAATTGACGCATTCCACATTCTGACCCCTGGAGAATGTCTGAGGCATCACTCCAAAAAAACGTAATTTATTATATTTTTTTAAGACAGTGGAGAGCGTGGAAATTAAACAATTAATTAATTCGTCCCGAGTGCTTTGAAAGTGGCAAGAAATCCAATGACATTTGAATGAAACTTACCAAAAATGGAATTCAAACTTTTTGATTTGCCAACATCGAATAGGAGTTTACTGACATAAGGCATATTGTTGGCACAACAATGCTATATTTCGATAACACCTTTTATGAATGATAAACAGGGAAGACTACTTGAAATAGAAGTGCGTACAAGTCGATAACATACGCGATTTGTTTACACGGCTGCCACCACTGCAAAAGTAAATTTGACTGAAGACGTAAGCACCAACAACAACATTGTTATCAAAGGTGAATTGTTTAGATATGATAGCGATAGATATTGTTAAAAATAGACTTTATATTTGTTATGGTTCTGGCCATATTCAATAGTATTTCCTTGTGCTTGTAATATGTATAAATGCAAGTTTTTTCTCATGTAGAATGGTTTTTTTTTAAATATAATAGGTGCGCGCGAAAGGGGTTTTTTTCTACCCTTTAAAATGTAAGAGAAGAAAGGGAAGTAAGGAAGGATGTAAAAGGAGATGTTGATGGACATTAGTTTTGAAATTCTGCATATCAAAATGGGAGGAAAAACCTGAGCCAGACCAGATAGAGCATTCCACATTCGTTTGGTTCGACTAAAGAAAGAATCTCTGTACTTAACACTACGTCCGAAATTGGGTTCGAGGGTAAACTGATTGGCATTCCTAGGAGAGGGAGTATTACGGTTGAATTGTTTCATTGGAGGAATACAACTGGCTATTTCACTGGAGCACTGTTTGTAAAAATATCGATAGAATAGTGAAAGACACGTTACGTTTCTGCAACTTACTCAAATAGATTTCTCTATCATCGTAAGGTCATCTTTGATTATCTCAATTTTTTTTAGACTACACGAATGCAGTTGTACATAATAAAAACCTTTTAAAATAAATTGCATGATTGGATCGCACGTGCTTGCTCTTATGTGCGGTCACAGAGCTTTGAATAAAATTTGAAAAATAGCTATTAATGAAATTTCAAAGTTTTTATTCCATTTTTCTGACTTTTGATTGTTTGAAAACAATACGTAAAACGCCATCAACGCCATTTTATTATTTTATGTGAAAAAGTGTATTTTTTTTATCGTAGGAACGGTTTTTATTTAACAACTTTTTTTTAAAAATTAAAAGAAATATAATTCAAGAATGCAAAATTAAACACAAAAATTACCTACATTCAAATACAAAACTAAGAAAAAAATTCAAATACCCGTTTTCAAAATATCGATTTTTCAAAAACAAATATTTAAAAAAAATTATTAAAAATACAAAAAAAATATTATTATGCCGAATTGGTTTGGCTATTTAAATCTTCCTGAATATCAAATTTGATTGTAATCGGTTGAGCGGTTCTCGAGAAAGTCGAAAAAACGGCCTATGAGTGTCCCGTTATATAATATTTTAGTTTCAAAATGAGAATAGTAAACTTCAAAACGAGAATGGTAAACTTCAATCTGGAATAGTAAATTTCTACACGAGAATAGTAAACTTCAATGTGGAATAGTAAACTTCAATATGAGAATAATAAATTTCAATATGGGAATAGTAAATTTCAATATGAGATTTTGTATTTAAATTTAATTTAAAACAATTATTAGTAATAATACATATTAATATAATATATGTTCTAAGTTAAGAACTGCAGGAAATTTATTTTTAATGCTTGGGATGCAAGTGGCACACGTTTTTGGTGTAATTGTCTACAAACCTTCTGCTATAAGGCTTTTTTAAGGCTCTTACTCTCTGTTCTCTTATGGAAGAATCTGCTGTTAAAAATCCTTGACAACTTTTTTGAGAACTCTCTTTTAACGCAACTAAGCTTTGGACTATAGGGACCAAGTACGAATATACGGTTGTCAAAAAATTCCTGCTCCTGCAGAACATCTTCAATTTGACTATGACAAGGTGCATTGTCAATATTACAATAACAACTGGTTCACCATGTCTAACCTTTGCTTGACGAAAACAGGTTTTGATCCACTCTCTTGCATTGCCTCCATTTACGTTTAAAACGGCAAGTAATTGCGTTTTTTTATATTTTTTTTATATTTTCTTAATTTTTTTTAAATGTGCTGTAAAATTTTATTTTACAATTTGTTGCCGAAATTGCTTTTTTGAATTTTTACTTTAGCTATTCTCATATTGAAATATTGAACAATGAAAAGCACTCCCGAGATACTACCAAATAAATACTAAATACCAAGTTTGAAGCAAATCGGCCCATCCGTTTAGGCTGTAGGGGTGCGAACAGACAGACAGACAGAATGGAGGCAAATTGAAAGGATCAATCCAAAGTACACTCTTAAGGGCAAAACGAATGAATCAAAAATTTTTATGTTTTCCAAAAAACTAATGATTATCAAAATTATGGTTTTAGAACTTCAAAATCACGGCATTAATCAAGAAATAAAACGACAGCATAATAAACAACATTTGAGTAGTTTACGAACGCGACCAGAATTAACCGCACACATACATCCCTGAAGCCATAACTTCTTGATTCTGTTGTTTTATGATTTCATTTCATTTGACTTGCAACCACCGCGTGGGCCACATTAACATCAATACATTTTCTTTGCTCAATTATAAGTTTGTAAATTAAAGTAGATTAATATAAAAGTTTCAATGAAACGTTAACAAGGAAGTAACGCATTATTGTTTATTCACAATAAAATTAATGTGTTAAGTAAATTCTAAATAAGAAGTAAAATTCGGTGACCGAAATCCTTAAAACTGAAGATGCCATAGAGTTTGCGCTGTGAAATGCAATAATCAGAAGAATACGAATTTTACAGGGTTAAGAGAAATACCAAATTTTCTGCACCAAATACTAAAGTTTTTAATATCTGTTTGTCTTAAAAATCTCTATGTCATCAGTAAATGTGAGAGTGTAACTTTAACCTGACTATATGCACGATGAATCATCATTTTTTGCAAAAATGAATAGTAAAGGACCAAGGTGGATGGAGAGACAGTCACGAAGGGTTGTGAAAGTCAGTTTCTAAATTTTACCTAGTAGGATCTATTCTCAAGATATGATTTGAGCCAAGCTAATATTTATA
The DNA here is from genome assembly GCA_963971375.1 of Platycheirus rosarum. Taxonomy (NCBI): domain Eukaryota; kingdom Metazoa; phylum Arthropoda; class Insecta; order Diptera; family Syrphidae; genus Platycheirus; species Platycheirus rosarum. Next base: position 115,339,662 of record OZ020509.1, on the reverse strand, counting down.
AGGTTAATCATAAGCTTCTAACTTAAACGAAATTAATTCGTGACTTAGTTGGTCAACCGTCGCTGAGAAAGTTGAAAACTCAAAAACCGTTTTATGAAAGGTACCATTAGGCAAAAAAGAATAGCCGCTTCTTGATATTTTGTATGGATTGACATTAAGAAACGCCATGTAGTAGTGCAATTTCACCCATGAAATGAAGAATGAAGGATAGGAATGTAAATCTACTTTCGACTAGTTATGAGCAACTATTCTAAAGGAGTCAAGATCTTAGTAATAAGCCTAAGATTGTGATGTTTGTATTACCAAGAAAGGTACATGTCAATACAATAAGGATATTATAGTTCACTAAGTAGAAACACTTAAATGCATAAGACTTGGTAAATCTTAGAAAATCGTTAGAAATTTATTTTAATTAATTAAAATACCAATCAATAATTAAGTCAACTAAATCACTTCATTTATCAACAATTTTTCAAAAGAATTGATGTACCGGAAACAGCCTACTAAAAGTAGTTTCACACCATATTTTGCATACTTTTTTTCCTTTCTATTTATACAAAAAAAATTATTCAATTATCTACAACCTATTTGGTAACCCTTCAAATAAAATTCTTATCAATTGTGAAATAATAATAATAATCGTCGACAGTTATCTAGAAAAACACTAATCGATTGTCCCTCTTCCAGATAAAACAATCATTGTTATCGCATGTAAACTCAAGCTTAACACTTATGAATATTATATAAAAAAAGATATTTTGTTACTGCTGACGTCAGAAAAACAAATAAAAGGGGAGCGTTTTGTTTAATAAATTTAAGGCTTATCGTTAAAGAAATCCATGTTTTCCACGCAGGTGATAAGATTTCGAAATTATTTAATAAATACAAGGCATATGTTTAAATATCGGTTTATCGTTTATGAAGACAGTGTTCAAAACAAAATCTAATGTGTTGGGGTTATAGAACAGAACGGGCCTCCTTTTTTTAGAAAACACCAAACAAAATTTCAACATCATCCGAAATTTTCAATTGTTAAGGGTAGTTTGATACTGATCGACAAAACACGTCGGTTAAAATTTTGATTTTTTTTGGTGAAGATGGCTCGCTAAAGTTGACGATCATATTTTAGTAAAAAAATTATCATCGGTTTGAGCCATTTTTGTTACGAAATTCGAGATTAATTTTTCGTTAAATAGAGCAGGAATAATGAAAATTGTGGATCTAACCCAATAGATGGCACTACAGTCTTAAGTGGATCTGGGACTCAAACAACAAGTTTGAGCCGCTTGCTCGTTTGCTAGCCTCCTACTTTTAGTACATAAGCCTGTATTCGGGCCAAAATAGGAAGACCGAGTCTTAAGTAGCGGATGTTATTAAGGAAGAACCCTTTCCACTATCTTTTGACATTGAAGGCATCTAGCTTAGGGAGCTGGCTGAAGCTGCTTGTTGGTTTAGGTCCAAACACACACCAAATTGTAGCACCAGATAAGGAAAGATACGAATGAGTGCAAGTGATTAGGAGTGATATTTTATGGTCCTTTTTTAATCTCTTGTTTACTCCAGCTCACTTAAAAAAAATAAAAAGGCAATAATACCAAACTGCCCCTAAAACTCCGCTTGCAGTGCCATTTTTCTTAAGACCTCCAAGACTAATTGTACAAAACAAACCCAAGGGCAAATAAAAACCATAACAAAAGCTAGAACAACAATCTGTGGTTCATCTTTCTATTTAAGCCATGAAACCATACCTCAGTTATAAGTCCATTGTACCTTTTATTAATTGCGCTGCACAAACTTTTACCAGAAATTAAAAAAAAAATGTATTCTCAGATCCTTCCCAAAAACTCCACTGTCCGTTTCTATTGTTGAAAAAGATTTACTCAGTGTGATAGGCCATTAATCGGCCTCCATTGTTTCCGCAATCACATTGAAGAAAACCAAGAATGAATCTCATAAATTCAACAAAAAAGGTAGACATAACTTTATCAATGGCGCTCAACGTTGTTAATAACAATACTAAGACGCTGGGCGAAACTTTTACCCAAAAACCTTTTAGAGCGACGATGCGCAAGGACGACAATATAATGCCGTATTCAAAAAGGAGGATTCCTCCTGACATGCACGCGGAAAAGATGTTTTTTTTTAGTCATAAAAGCATTAGAATAAAGTCATATCAAAATGGAAATTCTAAAAGCAAAAAAACACTGAGGAACAAAAACTTTGTATAAAAAGAAGTCATTTCATTAGCAAAATCTTCTCCTTTTGCAGGATTCTTACTTCCAAGGAGATAAAATCTACAAAAGCACACATCTTGTTATGTATCCCCCCCCTTGCCATATGGATGCTTAAAATGTCCTTAGTTATGCAGGTAACTAGTTCACCACCGGATGCTTCATACTTTTGCCTTCTCTCAACCTAAAAATGACAAGGATCTTTGTGTCGAGTCCGCTCCCCAGCTCCAAGTCCTCCTCCTTATACCATCTTCTGAATTCCTCCAACAATACTTTTTCATAAACCTTGAATGGAAATGCACATGCTCCTGCTGTGAGCATGTAGTACGAGGATTCACATTCCATGATTCCATAGACCACCTCGCACAAAAACCATAGAATTCCAGAATAAAGACATTGCAAATTCCATTCGCCTACATACATATGTACTCCTAGTCGAGCATCAGGACACGAATCCTTGTAACGAGCAAAATAAAGAGCTACGCCGCGCCCTACCATGACCAGGAGAAGGAAGAGCATGGTACTCGTTTTAATAGCAAGAAAATGATTTTGAAAAATCTCTCAATTTATGCGGTGCAGTGTTTTTGGCAGAAGGAATTTTAATGATGGTTCCTCATTTCCATCCTCTCCGGTTTTCTTGGTATTTTCCGTTTTGCATATCACGAGACCTCCTTGAATGACTTGTGACTTTGTCGGAAACCGAACGCCTGTATCAGGATTCAAGAACCCAAGTTCGCAGGGTGAACTTTGGAATCGTTTTGGTTTTGAATATACTACTATACATATATCTTTATATATTCATTGTCATTTTATTGGAATCAAGGTTATGGAAGGATCAGTTAAAAGGATATTAGTTAGGAAATATTCCAAATTTTCTTTTTATTCGATATTTTGGTTCAAGGATATTGTTCTATTCTTAAATGCTATACATATGTGTGAGTATGTTTCCTTTGGTTATTTGTTGAAGGATTAATGCGGATGTCCTTCATCTCTGGAGAACATTTATGTGAGTGTGCTAGAGTGGGTATAGGAGTTAAGAACAACATACATACATATATGAAACATTCAGTTAGAGATAAAGTCCATGGCATTATAATTCTGAAGGCAAATTAAACTAATTCTGGAATCTGGATGCAAGAGGACGAACAGGAAGGACCACATATTTGCATAATTTATCAAACAAGATAATGTCCAGTTATAAGACACAATATAATGTTCTCATACATTATATTTTATAACCCAATTTGAAGAAAACCTCATTTTACTTTTTTGTTCGTATGAATTTGATTAAGATTCATATTTAGATTTCTGGGGAAATGTATATGTGTAATTTCCGCGATAGCTGTTTCATTGTAAAGCTTAACTGGCAATTTATGTTAACAAATATTATTTACAACAGTTTTGCTTTGTATTTTCGGTCTAATTTCGTTGATTCAAATTTAAATACAGATGAATGTGAATTGTGAAAGTTCCAATTCTGTCATTGAGGCTATTCATTTCTTCATTACTCTTTTGCATACATAGGTCTGGTTCAAAAGGCTCAGTAGAAAATTACAGAATTTTTTGCAAAACTTTAGTTGAATCCTAAAGTTTTTGAAGCAAAAGCTAAGGAAAAATTGGAAAGCATAGTAAATAAATTTCACAAATGGATCGCACGTACTTGACCTCATGTGCGTTCACAGCGTCGAATAAAATTTAATAAATATTATAATCCGGGTAGCGACCGTAGGAACACCTACCTCATCGAGTCAATAGAAAACGTTGCCATAAATAAATGGCAAATTGTATAAAATGTATAAAATCGCTGGTCGGACAGACTTTTTCTTGTCCCTTTGGCGGTAAAATGGCCACTTCCGGTTTGGTGGTGACTTACGTCATCGGGCAACGAACAGATGGAGGTATCAAATGAAAGCTTAGACCGTCTTTATTAAGAATCTGCTGATCTGGCATACTTAATATGGGCCAAACATGCGTCCGAACGCTTTTTTCAAAATTAATTTGTCTAAGCAAAATTTCGATATTGACTTAAAAAAATTTGAAATAATGTACAGTAATTTTTTTTTTTGACGCAGACTCACGTTAAGTTTGTCCGATCAGCCAATTTTTAATAAAGACGGTCTAAGCTTTGTTCATTAACTCATGCCAATGAGATCAACCAGCACCAAAAACGCAACCGGATGTGGCCATTTGACTGACAAAGGGACAAGAAAAAGTTTGTTTATGTTATTTGCCATTTATTTATGGCATTGAATCTATGAGCTAAGTATTCCTACGGCCGACTCCCCTTCTATTAGGGGAACTTTAAAGTTTAAACTTTTTCATAAATAATTTGTTATATAAAATATGATTTACTTTATTTTTACTAAAAAGCGAATGGTTTGGTATTTACACTTTGCACGTTTTAAAAGTTCAAAACGTGTCATTCATCATTGAAATTTTGTGACTTTTGATTGTTCGAGAAAAATATGTCAAATAGTTTTCAGCGCAAAAATGTAAACGCCATTTTTATTTGTTAAGAAATGTGAAGAAATGTGATTTTTTTAAAACGTAGGAACGGTTTTAAATAAAATGGTATTTTAACACCTTAAAAAAAAAATAATAATAATTTAAGAGGCCAAACTTAAGAACAAAAATACATTACATTTTAAAACAGAACTAAAAAAAAAATATTGATTTTTCCAATTTTTTTTTTAATTATTAAAAATACAAAAAAAAAGTTTTCGAACATATTTTAAATTGATATTACTTAGGCTATCTACACCTTCTTGAATATCAATTTTGGTTGTAATCGGTTCACTCGTTCACGAGAAAGTCGCATAAAAAACCGTTGGGGTACTGTTTTTAGTTCTTTATCTTTATTTTTTTTCACCAAATTATGATCCACACCTTTAGCCATTTTTGAGAAAAATAAGCTTTTACATAACGGTCATATAACAGATATCGTTAATTTTTAAGCTAAAAAAATGAAAAAAGGCCTTTGTAGAATGTCAAAATAACCTTATGTTTAAGTATTAGCCTGTAGTCTCCATATTTTTTTCGAAAGACGGTAAATAACAAATAAATAAATAAAAATGGTTAATCATCAGAAAAATAATTCAATAAATTTCAGTGGAAAAAGAAAAAAAACTTAATTTAGAGATATAATAAGTTTGTCACAAAAAGTAAATCAACATCCACGAGTTTTATTTGTTGTTCGCATAACTAAAATGCTTTAAATGCCACACATATTATTGAAAATATTTATCTAAATGAAGGTATTTTGTGCAACTTTTGGACTTCTTCAGATACGAAACTAAACGATAACTTCTGCGTAAGCCAGTGTCGTAGCTAGCTTTGGAGTGATGGTGGAGTTTTCATTTCTTTTGTTAGTTATCGGTTCAACAATACACATCCAATTGCTTCAGAATGCCTTCAAGATCAGTCAGCAGATTCTCTATCCGCCCTTACAATATGTACATCCTGATGTTATGTGAATATTACGAGCAGGGCAATTGGTAGTTGAACTTCCGCGCCTAGGGTGGAACTCGCTCCAACACCCACTACCTACGTTGGCAAAAAACCAACTTCGAAATTCGAAGCCCAATAGAAAAAAGCTGGTGCGATTACTAACGTCTGGATAATACAAATACATGAATAACTAAGAGAAAAGGAATTTTTCAATTGTTTCGTAGAAATATTTCTAGATTAATGTCAAATGTTTTTTCTCGCATATTTAGTCTTCTTCCTCAAATTCATTTACAAAAATCAACGAAGAATAGATATAGCATATATTTCTAGACCTCAAATCTTATATAATTTTCCAAAATGGAAATGGAAATGGTTTCCTAAGCAAAGGATTGAATTTCGTTCATAAAGCACCACGTGCTGCTATTTAATTCCCCAAATCAACAACAATGCCATTAAATTAAATGGAAAAAGGTTTAAGATATTTAAAGACAAGCCAAATAAACACTAAATGGATTCCAGATAGCAACGAATCGGGAATATTTTTTTTTTATTTAACTTTTTCCACCATTTCAATTCAACCCTCATAGCCCCAAAAGCTAAGGAAAAATTGGAAAGCATAGTAAATAAATTTCACAAATGGATCGCACGTACTTGACCTCATGTGCGTTCACAGCGTCGAATAAAATTTAATAAATATTATAATCCGGGTAGCGACCGTAGGAACACCTACCTCATCGAGTCAATAGAAAACGTTGCCATAAATAAATGGCAAATTGTATAAAATGTATAAAATCGCTGGTCGGACAGACTTTTTCTTGTCCCTTTGGCGGTAAAATGGCCACTTCCGGTTTGGTGGTGACTTACGTCATCGGGCAACGAACAGATGGAGGTATCAAATGAAAGCTTAGACCGTCTTTATTAAGAATCTGCTGATCTGGCATACTTAATATGGGCCAAACATGCGTCCGAACGCTTTTTTCAAAATTAATTTGTCTAAGCAAAATTTCGATATTGACTTAAAAAAATTTGAAATAATGTACAGTAATTTTTTTTTTTGACGCAGACTCACGTTAAGTTTGTCCGATCAGCCAATTTTTAATAAAGACGGTCTAAGCTTTGTTCATTAACTCATGCCAATGAGATCAACCAGCACCAAAAACGCAACCGGATGTGGCCATTTGACTGACAAAGGGACAAGAAAAAGTTTGTTTATGTTATTTGCCATTTATTTATGGCATTGAATCTATGAGCTAAGTATTCCTACGGCCGACTCCCCTTCTATTAGGGGAACTTTAAAGTTTAAACTTTTTCATAAATAATTTGTTATATAAAATATGATTTACTTTATTTTTACTAAAAAGCGAATGGTTTGGTATTTACACTTTGCACGTTTTAAAAGTTCAAAACGTGTCATTCATCATTGAAATTTTGTGACTTTTGATTGTTCGAGAAAAATATGTCAAATAGTTTTCAGCGCAAAAATGTAAACGCCATTTTTATTTGTTAAGAAATGTGAAGAAATGTGATTTTTTTAAAACGTAGGAACGGTTTTAAATAAAATGGTATTTTAACACCTTAAAAAAAAAATAATAATAATTTAAGAGGCCAAACTTAAGAACAAAAATACATTACATTTTAAAACAGAACTAAAAAAAAAATATTGATTTTTCCAATTTTTTTTTTAATTATTAAAAATACAAAAAAAAAGTTTTCGAACATATTTTAAATTGATATTACTTAGGCTATCTACACCTTCTTGAATATCAATTTTGGTTGTAATCGGTTCACTCGTTCACGAGAAAGTCGCATAAAAAACCGTTGGGGTACTGTTTTTAGTTCTTTATCTTTATTTTTTTTCACCAAATTATGATCCACACCTTTAGCCATTTTTGAGAAAAATAAGCTTTTACATAACGGTCATATAACAGATATCGTTAATTTTTAAGCTAAAAAAATGAAAAAAGGCCTTTGTAGAATGTCAAAATAACCTTATGTTTAAGTATTAGCCTGTAGTCTCCATATTTTTTTCGAAAGACGGTAAATAACAAATAAATAAATAAAAATGGTTAATCATCAGAAAAATAATTCAATAAATTTCAGTGGAAAAAGAAAAAAAACTTAATTTAGAGATATAATAAGTTTGTCACAAAAAGTAAATCAACATCCACGAGTTTTATTTGTTGTTCGCATAACTAAAATGCTTTAAATGCCACACATATTATTGAAAATATTTATCTAAATGAAGGTATTTTGTGCAACTTTTGGACTTCTTCAGATACGAAACTAAACGATAACTTCTGCGTAAGCCAGTGTCGTAGCTAGCTTTGGAGTGATGGTGGAGTTTTCATTTCTTTTGTTAGTTATCGGTTCAACAATACACATCCAATTGCTTCAGAATGCCTTCAAGATCAGTCAGCAGATTCTCTATCCGCCCTTACAATATGTACATCCTGATGTTATGTGAATATTACGAGCAGGGCAATTGGTAGTTGAACTTCCGCGCCTAGGGTGGAACTCGCTCCAACACCCACTACCTACGTTGGCAAAAAACCAACTTCGAAATTCGAAGCCCAATAGAAAAAAGCTGGTGCGATTACTAACGTCTGGATAATACAAATACATGAATAACTAAGAGAAAAGGAATTTTTCAATTGTTTCGTAGAAATATTTCTAGATTAATGTCAAATGTTTTTTCTCGCATATTTAGTCTTCTTCCTCAAATTCATTTACAAAAATCAACGAAGAATAGATATAGCATATATTTCTAGACCTCAAATCTTATATAATTTTCCAAAATGGAAATGGAAATGGTTTCCTAAGCAAAGGATTGAATTTCGTTCATAAAGCACCACGTGCTGCTATTTAATTCCCCAAATCAACAACAATGCCATTAAATTAAATGGAAAAAGGTTTAAGATATTTAAAGACAAGCCAAATAAACACTAAATGGATTCCAGATAGCAACGAATCGGGAATATTTTTTTTTTATTTAACTTTTTCCACCATTTCAATTCAACCCTCATAGCCCCAAGCCATATATTATACTGTAGATGTTATGAACGAAAAAAAATAACATTTTCAATTTTATTGCTGAAAAAAACACGAACAAGGCTTTTTCAAGGCTGTGAGGCTGTGACAGAGTGTTTTATAAATCCCTTGATTTAAATTTCCAACAAGCAAATAACATATCGAATCAGTATGACACACTCCTCGAGGATATGTGCGCGACGTGTGCTGTGCTCTTGGGTGTCCTTGTTCCTTTTGTCGCAAGATGTTTCATTTCTCCTCGCCTGCTCCCCCCTAAAACATATGCGCACTGCATTCGCATTTGGCGTTCGAATGTGACTGTTATAGTCTCAAGACAAATAAAACAATTTTCGTTCGTTAACATAGTTAACATCGCAGGATTCGCATCCTTTTCCCATACGCAAGTAGGCAGAGGCAAACATTTTTCTTCGATCTCTGTAATATCTGGGGCTATAAACAACATGGTGTGAGCAAGCATCGCAATCATACATCCTTTTCCTTATGCATTGCCAATCCCTCCCCCCATGAATTCAAACACTATATCCAGACAATCATTCGTCCTGGTAGACGTGTTTTCCCCACACTATCCAGAAAAGAAGAAAAGTCCTGGATTTGTATATTTTTTTGTTGCCTCAAGAAAAAACATCGTCTTTTTATTTTAATAAAGTGATTTCCTGTGTAAATCAGTTACTTCAATTTATTCAGCATCACTTCCAATCATCGTAAAAGTCCTGCACTGAGTTGTGATGCCTTGAAAGGGATATAAATGGGAGATGTTGATTGGGGGGGAAGGGGGGGGTAGAATTTGATGATGGTGCGGTGGAATAACGGTTTACGAACAAATAAATGTGTGAGTTTTATTTGCAATTCAATGACGGAAAGGGCAAGCTGCAACATTTCGTCTTCATGTCCTTCTTCTGACTTCAGCCAGCCGAAGGATCATTTATTGGGGATAAAGTGAATTAACTTCGTTAGCACAAATCAATTGGAATAAATGAGGTCTGTCGCTGTGCTTGTATTTCTAATTTTGTGGAAAACATATTTGAATAAAGGTTTAACCAAAAGTCCTTATTTCTTGACGTGAATTCGGACATACATACATGTGTTTGTATTTTAAGTTATTTTAATAACGCACTCTTAATTTCCTTTGTTTTTTTCTTTGCAGCTACATTTATGTAATTTGGTCAATTATTTCCTCCTAATTTCTTTAAGACTTAAAACGTTTTCCTAGCTATTTAAAGCCATTCTGGTTTATGCTTCACTATCTTTATTTCCTTCCCGCACTTAATTTTGGGGAATTCTTTACGCCGAAAGATGAATCGCTCATAAAAATGTCATATGTGACACCCATTGTTAATGCAAATTAAAACAGACTTGTGTTTGGTTGACCGAAATAGCAATTTTGGCAGCGATCATTGAGGACCTAATCCTAAACGATTTGAAAAATTCAGAGAATCATCAATGCAATTTAGATGCCCTTAAAAAAAAGATGGAAAACAGAATTTGTCCAGCATGTCTTAAAGAAAGGTGACCCCACTCTTCCCCTCCTACCTATCCATAGCACCATGATGCTCTAGCTCGTTGGATTAGAAGCTATCTCTTGGAACATTCAAAACAAGTTGTACCTATATTATCCGGTTTGAATGCTTCCTTCCCACAAAATAATTCCTAGTGTACCACATGGTTCCGTTCTGTCTCCAACCTTTTGTTTTTTTTTTTAAAGATCTTCTTTCTGTTATTTCTAATCCTAAACTATTTTGCTGACGACTCTACCTTCAGGTACCGTGCAATTTTCAACGGCACTGTGTGTTAAGCTCATTAAACTCCAATTTACACAGCAAAAATGTCAAATTGGGTAGTAGATATCGTGCTGAGTTTAATGCTTCGAACAGTTATTGCTATCTTCTGTCGTTAAAGCTAAATATCCGCATGCCACTGTCCATAATTGGCTCTTGCATGGAAGAAAGCGAAAAGCTTTCAGTACTCGGTATATATCGAGTTTTTCAATAGGGACGCTACAAAAGTAGAGCAACAGGGACAGCAAACGACGCCATATTTCTTGCCGTTCTTTTGACATTTCTCTTCAATAAGGTTTGCCATTGCTGGAAAGATATACGAACCAACCGAAATTCGGAGTCAGTGGCCTCAACGTTAAGAGCGCTACGTCCAATTTATGGTCGTCATAGTCGTCCTAACAGATCAACAATTGAGCGTCTAGTGGAAAAAATTGAATTCACAAGCACAGTACAAAATGTTCCCGTAGTGTCGAGAATATTGATGCCGCTGAGGCTTCAGGTGCAGAAAGCCAAAATGTGTCTCTCACACGTCGTTCTCAAGCTTTGGGCATCTCTGTGACGTCGTTGTGGCGAATTTTGCGAAAAAATCTTGGTCTACATCCTAACAAGATTATATTGACGCAAGAACTGAAGCCGCTTGACCACCAGAAGCGTCGTATGTTCTTGAATTGAGCTGAGCAACAACTTGAAATTGATTCGGATTTTCATCGAAAAATCATCTTCAGCGATAAGGCTTATTTCTGGCTGAATGGCTTCGTCAATAAAGAAAATATTTGGTATTGGTCAGGCAGCAATCAATACGTACTCCATGAGTCATCATTGCATCCCGAAAAAATTACGGTTTGGTGTGGTTTATGGGCCGGCGGCGTCATTGGGCCGTACTTCTTCCGTGTTGATCAAGACCGGCACGTTACTGTGAATGGGGATCGCTACCGTTCAATGATAACCGAATATTTTTGGCCCCAATTGGATGATATGGACTTGGAGGATAAGTGGTTCCAACAAGACGGCGCCACAAGCCACACAGCAAATGTCACAATCAATTTATTGGAAACCAAGTTTGGAGAAGGTGTTATCTCACGAAATGGTCCAGTCGCTTGGCCGCCTCGGTCGTGCGATTTGACGCCATTAGACTATTTCCTGTGGGGCCACGTCGAGTGCATGGTCTATGCCAACAAGCCAGCGATGATTGATGAACTTCGTACGAATATCGAACGTGAAATTGCAGCAGTATCGGCCGATTTATGCTTGAAAACCGTCGAAAATTGGGTTCAGCTTCTGGACTTCTGCAAGCGTGCCAGTGTAGGTCATGCAAAAGAAATCGAGTTTCATACATAATGGCATCGAACGTACTTTTACAGAAATAAAGAATTTTGTTGATATCCAAAACCGTTTTTGTTTTATTTAAAAAAACTTTTGTAGCGCTCTTATTGAAAAACCCTTTATGTATATCAATGACGAATTAAGTTGGAACGACCATATGATCAAGATCAGTACAGGTTGTTATTCGTGGAAGGAAAGACCTTTCTATAGGCACGCAAGGTGTTACAAAATAAATAGTGATTTTTGCGATTGATTTTCCACTTACATCAGCTGTTTTATTTATAGTTATTTTTTTTTTTTTTGATTTCCCTAAGTCTGAACAACGAAACTATTGAATTCTTAGGGATATCGTCACAAAGCTTCCCCTGGAGTGATGGGTTGATGGGTATAATATTCCTGCATCGCCTCCTTGCTTGTCGTAAAAGGTAACTAAAAGAGATATCACATAAGGGCATAAGCATCAAGGAAGATGAGTCCAATCTACCACAAGTGGGCATGCAAACGTCCTGGTTGACACGACTAGAGATCAGCAGCGATTCTTAATAATCTTAATGATCAAATATTTTCTGACTTTATCAGCTAATTAAATTAATTGCCCTCAGAAACAATATCGCATCAAGTACAAATCTACATATATAAGGAAATAAGCTTATCCCCCTTTTTCAACTTGTCTTCTTTTTTGTCCTTAATCCTGTTAGACCTTAATCACCTCCAAACGCCAATTAAAGATGCGACTCCATCTGAATACGGATCCAAAAGTCAACCTAAACCATTATCCATCAGCATTAATTTCTGGCCCTTTTTATAAACCCTTATAGCTGTTGCAAGCTCTACAGGAAAAGAAAAAAATATTGAAACACAAATTAAACACAATGAAGAAACAATCCTTTATTGCCTCAACTGCTGCTTCTTTTCCAAATCCCTAATATATCCTGATAATTAAATAGCAGCAAATAGGATACGAAACAAAGAGTCTTACAGTGTATTTGAGGATATCATGACAAGTACGCTTAACATATGACGACAAGGAAGAAGATTTAGTCGAAGATGCTGTCGACTACGACGACGTTTGCAATTTCACCACAAAAAAAAGGAAATCTGCCGCTGAACTTCCTTCCCTGCATATCATTGCTGCTTGCACCACTTTGTTACCTTGTATCTTATTTTAAGGACTTAAAAAGTGTGCAGAATCCAAGACAAGATAAAAAACGCAAAGGAAGAAAAACAAGAGTCAACTAAGAACATGACGATAATATTCCACTAGTTTGCTCCTATTCCCCTCAATCCTCTGGCAAAGGTACATCTCTATGGTGTGTATACATTTTGATCCTATTATATCCTAGGTCGAGGATTACACACAAAGGAGCAAAGTCATCCGCCCAACAAGAACATACTACATTCAGATGGCGTGGAAGCAAGCGTAGCATGGGTGCCACAGAAGAGCAGCAAGTATATGTACTTCCTTTGCATTGTATCGCTCAGATGTTCGCTTTTGCGATAACCATTTTTTTTTCTTCTGGTGTCAACCTACATTGCTTTTAAAATGTCCTCGTTTTCATTTCATTTAGAATAAGAAAAAAGAGAGCGGATAGAAAAGGAAAAAAGGAAAGTTGACATTGCTTTTCCACTTTTTTGCAACCACTATTATCCACCTTGGCTTTGAATGGAGCAAAAGAAATGTCCTTCAATCGCACAGCAATATAACGGTTTTTTTTGTTCATTATACTCTCTCTCTAACCCCATCTTGTTTCTGTGCGACAAAACATTTGGAATTGTGGTTTTTTTATTTTAATTTTAATTAAAATCTCGAATTTGCTTTTTCATTTTTTTTTTAGATGGTATCCTTGATGGAAGAAATAATAGATTTGGCTTATCTAAGGAGTGCGAGCGCGTGTCCTTTTTTTGTTGAACAGACATACATAAGGTACCTTTTGTGTGATCCTTGTTCGGCATGAGATTGCCACGATTTGTACCAAACGATTATATATATGATTGTCAATGTCAATTATTGTGGTGTGGTTAGTCAAAGTCCTTATAGAATGACATTACGATCTACGTAGGGTTGTTTTACGATTATTGCAGTTGACGTTTTTTGAAAAAGGTTGGGACTATCTTTTCATTTGTTTTGCATCTCATCGTTTGGAAATCAAAAGAGAAGGGTATCAGTTGGGCAGTGGAATGGTGAAGTAGTTGAACATGTGGAAAGCATCAGGACGAGTGCTTTAAGTTGTTTTTAAATAATTTTTAAGACACTCGTTCTTTAAACACATCTATAAATGTTAATCCCAGTAAACAAATGAGCTATACAATTACTGTGGTTTTCAAATGAATATGATTTTGGAAAATCATGTATGTGAATACAGAACAATATTGGTCCTTATATAGAATCTTGTGGTACACCCATTTCCAAAGTCAAAGACTCAGATTTCGAAGAATTTGTTCTTCAGCTTTTTGGCCACTTTATCATGTTTCACTCGTGCAAAAGCCATTGGAACATTTTCCAAACAGAGCATGATTACATTTTCTCGGTCAAATTGACTACTATTATCATCAATGACCTTAATAATAGCAGTTTGACAGCTATGATAGATGAAATCTATTAACCTGTGAGACCAGACAAGGAAAAACACTTTGTAGTATTAAGCGACAATACTACACTATCGCCAACGTATATCTGGTATATTAATAAGGAATATGGAAGTACCGGGCCTGTGCCATCATATTATAATTGTTATTAATAAATTAGTATTCATGCCTTTGCTCTGTATATATTTTATAGTTTCATATGTTTCATAAGTTATATTTTTCACTTTCAAACTTGTAACTGTATATATATGCTGACATACTATGTTGGTCAACCTCTTATGGATACCTTCCCTACACGCTACACTTATATAACGAAGAAAATGATATGAAGAAGAATGAGTGAAATGAAAAAAAAAATAGAACGAGTCAGTTTTTCTCTGGCAATCATTAGAGAAAGCTGTTTGTCTCCGCACTGCGTGTGTATCTGATTCAATTTATTTTTTGTTCCAGAAAATTTCCAAAAAAAACTTTCGTGACGGATTAATTGCCTTATTCTAAACTAAGTCATATAAACATTGAACTTTAAAAACACTACTTATTTGCCGAAAATTCAAGCTAAAGCTTGTATTCGACTTTCGGGTCACAGAATTGTTGAAAGCTCTTTTCAAGCTCTCGTGAAATAATGAGGAGGTTATGCAGCAAAGCCATATAAATTTGTTAAAAAATCATTAAAAGTTTTTTGACACATCTTCATCAAAAGCATCCGATTTGATTGAACGAATGTGTTGAAGGGCATCAAACTTAGATATAACTCAGACTCGATTACCATTAACGGTTAACTTGGGATTTCGTATTCTTATTCTTGTTTACTTCAAAGCTTTTGAAAAGACTAGTTTGCATTCAACTTGAAGATGGACCACCTTTTTTTGGTGGTATTTTTTTCGAGAACGACAGAAATATCCCAAATTCATTGTGGGGCTAAACTTTCATTTTTAGTAAAATTTTATTCGCTTTTTAATTGACCTGTGAACAAAAGAGGTAAGCCAAGGACCGGTTTGAGTTGAAGAAGTTTATCAAAAAAAAAAAAAAAAAAAAACATCGATTAAAAGTAACCAACTTAAGCCGAACATGATGGAGTAGGAGAGACCGGTACTTTGGTGCGCACGCATGTGCACGTCTACATGAAATTCACTTTATCGATACAAATTGTGCAGTAGCTCAAAATAAAAAATTACGATAGCGCCATTTACTAATATGTTTTAACAGCTCTTGGCCAAAACATATGACCTGAAAATTATTCTGCTTATCTCTGATAACGGATTCAGGATAACTAATTTTGTTTCGGAGTGAAATGTTAATATAGCAGTTCTCAGTTCTCACATTTCCAGGTTCACAAGGGGACTGTAGATATTCTGATAAATCAACTATCAACCAGACTGACCAAATTGTGTTTGGCGCAAGCTACTGGTTCAGTATCATGGATGTTCGAGCTTTTCGAAAGGAAAACATTCTTATGGACCACTATCTCGTTGCAACCAAAGTGCAGCTTTGGATATCCTGACCAACGCTAAGAAAGGATTATTTTTATATAAAAAGGTTGAAATTGGTTTTTCAAAAAAATTTTTTAAAGAATTATTAAAAATACAAAAAAAAAGTTTTCGAACAAACATTAATGCGACATGACTTAGACTACCTTCTTGAATTCCAATTTTGATATTAAATATTTTAAAACCTTTCTAACGATTTAAAAAAAAAAATTCTTACATTTTTCAAAGAAATAAAATGGCGTTTATTTTTCGTCGCTGAAAACTATTTTACGTACTTTTTTCAAACAATCAAAAGTTAAAAAATTCGAATGAAAACTTTGATTCCGTTAATATTTTTCCAATTTTATTCGTCGCTGTGACTGCACATAAGAGCAAGTACGTGTGATCCAGTCGTGCAATTTATTTTCTATTCCAACACAAGGATATCATTTCGCTTAATTTCTCATGGATTTATAATAAAAGAACAAGAAATCTGAAATAATAAATAAATTCTCCCTTTAGGTAAGATGATATATGTTCATCTTATCTCTGAGAAACTCTAGCTAGACTAACAGCCAAGAGGATGTGCAGGAACATCAAAAAGAATATCTCGAAGTCTTCTTGATTTCCACAATGTTGCACTTTATTAGGGCACTTCTGGTACTTCTGAAAAGAATTTCGAAATGAGTTCCAAGAAATATTTTGCATTTTCTCAACTTTATTGTTATCCTTTTGTTAACTTTATTTTTTTTTTTTGGCCAAGAGCGAATGAAAAATACAAAGTTTCAGACATCACCAACTGAAGACTCTAATTTATCATTGTCCTGATGGCAGAGGGTTTCCTTCGCCCTTCTTGAAATACAAACTCAAACTCTAGCCCGCTTTAAGTGTTCTTCTATGCTTATTGTTTTGAAAATGAGAAAAAAAGTGTGAAATGTTTGTTGTTGTTCACACCACTTTGTATATTATTTGTATTTTATTTGCAAATGGAAGGACTCGCCCCCGCCCCTCCTACCGAAAACCACAAATGAAGGATATTTTTCAACAGAAATTTCATCACATTTGCTTCCGGTTCCGTTGTTGTGTAGTGTGGTGTACCAACAAATACAAAAAAAATGGTGAGGAAGTGGTCTATTATGTTGGGCGTGAAGATTATTTTTTTTTCTTTTTTTTCGTTTTTGGTCATTAAGTGTGAAAGTTTGCAATGACGTTATGGCCATTGTGGTTATAGTGGTGATGATGATAATTTGTTTCCTTATTTTTTTTTTTTATTTTTTTTTCAACATGCAATTTCATTATGGAGTCATAAACGAGTGCGAATGAAGGAATATCAGAGCGTGCAACATCATCATCATTATTGTATTGTGTACTGTACAGGTGTTTCTTCATGTACGCAGTATGTACAACATGTAGAAAACCATGCAAATATTGTGAATCTTTGCTCTTGGCAAAATGTGAATTTATTGCTTTTAAGAAGGCCATTAGTATCGTCTGTGACCTAGATGTATTGTTTTGCTGGATTTTCTTATGACACTTATAAATGGCTTGCTATCTTTTGTCTCAACACTGAGGTTTTGATTGTGAAAATGTTTTTTTTTTCTTTTATTTTTTAAGCCATAAAGACTGGATGGAAAACTGGGTTTTATGCGAAAAAATGCACTACGATTTTTTGCTAATCTGAATGCGATTCAGCGAGGAACTAAGCTTTTACTTGATGATGAATATATTCTCTTTTATAAAAAACTAGCTGACCCGCTTGGCGTTGCTCGGGTATACCACACAAATTCTGGATACCGACAACAGCGCCACAAATCGGGTCCAACCGTAACCAAAACCCCATCATCTAAATCGTGTAAATAAGCATACAAAAAAAGATGAAAACCACGGCCGACTAATGTTTTAATTTGTAATTAATAAAAAATTAAAAAAAAGCTGCAGAAATTTCAGATGGCAAGTCAAATGAACACAGAAAAAAATCTCACTTCCAACAAAAAACTTGAAGACAGACATAATACAGTTGACCGAAACTAAGAGGAAATCCATAGAACATTCCAGAAAGTTCGACCAAATAAAATATTATAATCCTTTTAATGGGAATCAAAATGTGTTAAAGAAAAAATTTCACTTACTTTGAACCGCACTTAACTCAATGAGAATTTAAACTAACTTTTAAGCAACAATTTAACCTCTTCAAGGTGGTGCGGGGAGGGATCATGCCTGGGAGGCTCCATGACTGTCATAAATAAGAATTTTCTTTCTGTGCTCGGCACATGTGTTGAAGAATTAGTAATTGGGGGAGGGGAGTCTTAACTAGAAGAGGGGTCATGACTCGATCGGGAGTGTCATGACCCTTTTAATATTAACTACACTTAATAAGACGGAAAATTCACAACATAATAAAAATAACAAACCAATAAATCCGCCATTTTGAAACACAATTTCCGGGTTGTTCCCATTAACGGATTTTATCCGATTTTGGATATATTGCTCAGTAGTGGTTATTGATCAAAAAAATCAATAGGAAAGGCTTCTGATGCAATTTTGCCCACGTTAAGTCACCCATTTGCTGAAAAATGTTGTAACTTCCTGGTTTAACAACATATCATTCAGCTCTATTTCCTCCAATAAATACCGGCCAAAATTTTGGTATCAATGATTGCCAACGTAGCTGAAAATAATGCTCAGGGGTCTTACTTCGGAGCCTTGAAGGATTCAGTCAGCTAACAAATGACGTTGTCAAATTTTAGATTCGGGGTAATCGATCGCTAGGATTCGTACAATATTTTCATGAAACTCGGTAATTTTCGTCGCCCGATTTAGCATTCTTTTGACCCAAGGGTTAAAGCCGATTTTTCAATAAAAACTTTGTCTAAAGTACGATCAGGATAGGATTGCAGAGATCGGAGTTGTTAAAGTCATAAAGACCTTGAAGAGCAAAGAGCAGAAAAATACTTTCGTTAAATACTTTCGATTCAAGAGAGTTGTACCGCCTCTCAAGGAGAGGGTGAAATATAAAGAGACTTTCTTTGGATAACCTTTAAATAAATCCGTCAATATAAAAACGAAGGTGTTACAGAAGACACGTAAATCGCGCAAAACCTGTACACGGTTAATGGGAAGATTTTGAAGATTAAATGACTTTTGAAGCAGGAGGGAATCAGAACTAGAGACGATCTCTTTGAAAATATTTGCGCCATCAGCACAATGAGAAAGTGAAAATGATTTACAGTAAACAAGAAAAAGGCCCATGATGGCTACCTTGGGGTATCTGAGACGTGGACACAAAAGCAACTGAAAGTCCAGAACGAAAACGGACTCTGTATCGGCTGTTATCAACATACGATTATATCCATTTATGAAGGCTAGGACGCAGCCCGAGAAAGGAAAGCTTAAAAAGAGCTATATGGAATTATTTATAGAAAGCCTTGCTAAAGTCTGTAGTGATGACATCTAGCTTGGTTACCTTTTTCCTTAGTAGACAAGAAAAATGTGACCAGCTCAACAAGATTAGGATAGGGATAGACTTTCTCTTACTAAAACCGTGCTGCTTCGAGGATATAAGAGACTTGCGTTGGAGAGAAGGTTTATCATATTGAATGCTTTCGAAGAGTTTAGGAATATGAGAAAGTTAAGCGACAGTCGATAGTTAGAACCTTAGTTTCGATAGCTAGAAACTTAGTTTTTGGTTTTTAGAAGTGGTTTTTAGAAGTGCGATTATGGATATTGCCAATACATTAAATAAATATAAGCAGGGGAGTAATTGGTTGAACATGTTAGTAATAGGAAGAGTCAAACTCGAACATTTTTTTAAGTAAAATGGCAGGTATACCATCGGGACCTGAAGTAAACTTGTCTTTAAGTTCAAGGAAGCCATTAAGAATTAACGAAGTATTGAAATTATTAACATTGGAATGGCCAGTATTAATAAATTGAGAAAGGGGAAGAAAAATATTGTGTGTTAGGATGTTAGATTTTTTGTCCAAGATCGGAAAACTTTCCGAAGTCAAATGGGTCAACCACATAAATGGAGTCTTAAAGAAAAGCACTGACTGACAAGAGATTTGTTAGATATCGCCAAATCAACATATCCAAAAAATACAGTCAACATTGACCTATGAACAGGTCGGAAACCTTTTAAATTAATAATACCTACATAATATTATATAACAAATTCTTTTTAATTTTTGTTTGTCTAGAAATTTTCTAAGATATCTTTTTATTCTACTTTTTTAAATTGTTAAAAGGTTAATGCCTTCTTAAAAAATTTCCACCCAAAGAAATTGAAAACAATCCTTTTTTTTAAATTGAATTTAAATATCGGTCTTGAAAATCAAAAGTCATCGTTTGTGTCTGTTCTTTCATCATCCAACACAAAAATGTTATATGAATCGAATTTCCAAATACATGAATTTTTTAACCCTTTTTTCCTTAGTACATAACATTATGGTAGTTAAAAAGTTTTAGGAAAATTTCTTTGATCCCGTTTAACACCCCACAATACTTTCAAAGTGAATTATTTATTTTTATTTCACATCGTCCGTTCGGTTATATAAATTTTCAAGCAAAAAAAATCGGAGTACAAAAAGGACTGCGGGCAAAATAGATAAATTTTTATTTATTTTAATGAAAGGATATGTAAATATACTTTGAAAGGGGTCCTCTGTCGGGATGTTTATAGCATATATACACCAACAATCTCCGATAGGGAATTTTGATAAAAAAAAATAAAGGATTTTCTACATTAATGCTTCTGTGATTTTTCTTCTTGGATAAATTTATTTATTATTATTTTTTTTTCATCAAAAAGAATGATTATAAGGAGCTTATTAAGAAAGTTAACACACACATGGATGCAAGGGTACATACCTATACATGTATGTATGGGAGATTTACATTTTTTAAATCCTTTTCGATCTTTGCTGCTTTGTATTTTAATCTCGGAAAAAGAAGAAAAAAAACGAAATATTTACGGTTCTTAGTTTTAAATTGATCCTTTTTAGGATATATGGAAGGTTTTATTCTTTGTATTGGAATTTTTCCTTGGGATAGAATTAATTGAAAACATCATACTAAGACTGTGTTCTTTTCGGTACCTACATATATAAAATTTATAAGAAAATATAAATATTGATTCAAAGTAAGGGATACGATATGGATTTTTCATACTAATCCTTGCGAAGTTGATATAGCGATGAATTGTCAATAATCATTTTCAACGAATGCGAAAAGGAATGGAATATTTAATTCACGTCTTAGAACCATAACATCTACATAATTAGATACACTTAAGCTCTTATATTTATCTCCGAAGAGAACACTGCTTAAATCTAAAATTATTCTAAGAAAGTCCTTCCTTACAAAAAGAGTCTCTTACAAAAACCTTGCGATAAAAAAGTTACACACAAACACATCAAGAAAAATCTAAACGTTTGATAAAACAAATAAACATAAAAATAATGAATATTTATGACGATACATTCTTTAGATGAAGTTTGTTGCTGATGCCAACCGATTTATTTTATGAGCTTTCCAGTATTATCGCTCCCTTAAAAAACAGTCTGTTACTCACACATTTCCCCCTCGCAAATGTTAAATCCTTGGCCATTTGATGTGAGTTTTAAATATTTACTGAGATAAATGAGAGCAATAAAAAGATACAGAGCATAGATATTTAGATATTAAAAAAGGATTGTGATATCTTAAAAGAAACAAATGGTCTGTGATCAAATAAAGCATATGTCCTTTAATATTTCTGAATCGGCAAATAAAATAAGACTGACGTTTCCTTGTCTTTGAACACAATTTTTTGTAATAAGTGTTAATATTCGACACTTTTAATATTAGTCTTTAAGGTATTATTTCTTGATAAATGTAATTCAAACTCTTAAGAATGTCCTTACAACGAAAAAGTTCATCACATTGAAGCACTAAACGAGATTTTTTTGAAGGTTCGAATATAAAAATGGCAGAATTCAGGTTCAGCTTTCCAAATTGTTTTAGAGCAGGGAATTAGCCTTAAATAGCTTTATTGATTGTTATGGTATGGCTCACCAAAGGGTTTCTGTAGAACTCTTGTCTGCGTTCTAGTGAGTACCATTAAAAGGATTAAAAAATACTGAGAGAACATGAAGAAAGAGAAAATCTCCGCACATGAATAGAATTTTTTTTTTCTTAAAAAAAGTCAAAAGATTAGGTAAGAAATAGAACATAATGAAAATAAACTTCATAGGTTGGGCATTCGAACCAAAACAAAAGTATGAAACTACGTAGGAATCCTGCAGCGCAGAATGTTAAATAGTTAATTTTATGGAACTTTTGTTTTTATAATTAACGCGCGCACAAGAGACTATTTGTTTCCCTTTTAATGTAACACACTGCGCGGGCATTAGGCAGATAGGGAAGGGAGAGATAGGAGGTATCGATTAACATTGGTTTTGAATGTTAGCAGATGAAAATGGCAAGGGAAAATATCGCCGGGTAAACTATTCCAAATTCGTATTGTTCAGTTAAAAAAGAATCCCTATATTTCAAGGCACGTCCGAAAATGGGCTCAAGGGTGAACTTATGGGCATTCCTTGCGAGACGAGTATTACGGCAGAACCTTTTAAGGGGAGGAATGCAGCTGGCTACTTCGAGTGAAAATTTTTTATAAAAGAAACGGTAAAAATAAGGAAAGACATGAAACATTGCGTCGGGGTTCGAGAGGGGCAATTGCTTCAGCGGCAGTTCTATTTCCTATCAATCTTAACGCTCGATTTTGTATTCTATCAAGCAGGTGAAGCGATTTTTGTGAAGCACCTGCCCAGAGGTGGGAGTTATACTCGAGTTTAGGGCGTATAAACGCTTTATAAATTGTAGCCAGATCAGATGGGGAAAAATACTTCTTACACCGATACAGAAAACCTAAGCACTTAGCAGCATTCTAAGCGATCTCAAATATATGGTCGTTCCAAAGGAGGTCGTCGTTGACACACATACCGAGTACTGAGAGCTTTTCGGTTTTTTTTTTATGTAAGTGCCATTCATGGACAATGGCATTGGGGGTATTTTTAGCTTTAACGACAGAAGACAGCATTGAGTTTTCGAAGCATTAAACTCCACACCCCATTTGACAATGCTGTATAAATCGGACTTTAAAGAGGTTGACATGCGGTACCGTTGCAATTGTACGTCCGAAGGCGAAGGACGTGAATTATCGAACGAATATGAAAAGCTGAGGGTAGAGTCGTCAGGAAAACAATTAAGTGGATGAGAAGTAGCAGACAGAAGATCATTTATAAAAATGAGGAAAAGAGTCGGAGACAGAATGGAGCTGTGGGGCACACCAGCATTTATTTTGTGGGAATCAGACTTGAATCCGTCCAATACAACTTGTATTGAACGGTCCAGAAGATAGCTTCTAATCCAACGAACAAGAGTATTATCGATCCCAAAAGCACGCATTTTCGATAAGAGAGCTTCATGCCAAACTCTATCAAATGCCTTGGAGATATCAAGAGCAAAGGATGGGTCACCTTTCTTAGGGGTAGGCTGGACAAATGCTGTTTTCCATCTTCTAGGAAAGATTCCAGAAGAGTAGGAGCGATAGAAAAGCTTACGCAGTGGCTTTGCCACTGATGGCGTGATGCTTTTACTATGTTAGGAATAAAAGCAAACATCCCTAAAAGAATCATATTTGTGATAATTTCAGCACTGGCATCAATGTCAATATCGAGGAAGCATAGTGACCAGTTAAAGTTTCGGAAAAAAATATTCAGGCCGTCCCAGTTGGCTTTCTCGTATTGCCAAATGGTTCTGGTGGGAAGTTTTTCTTTAACTGGATGGGTGAAGGATGAGAAATTAGCTGAAATGACACAATGGTCCGAAGTGCCAAATGGAGAAGTTACACAAATGGTATATTTATCAGGGTGAGAAGTATGAAACAAGTCCAGAGTATGGGCGGCATGCCCAGCAACATCCGGTATACGCGTTGGCACATCGATCAGTTGGGTAAGGTGATGTAACCCGGCAAAGAGATCGACATACCTTCGTTCGGGTGTTGTCTGACCAGAATAGCGGAGCCAATTGAAATTGTGTACATTGAAATCGCTCGCAATAACTATTTCAGTGCGAGGACAAAGGAAAACCATTTTCGAGATGGAATCAGACAGCGCATCAAACTCGTTACAAGTCGAATTACTGTCGAGATTTAAAATAAATTTATTGGCGTGACAGCTCCTGAAGGAGCCGAGGCCTAATGACTTATACTCTCAACCATTCCTGTGCGTGTGTTGATAATCTGAAAAAATGGAAGGGACCTACAGTTTACCGCCGAGTCCGAACGGCTACATGAGATGCACTTTTTCGAGAGAAATTTTACTCTTGGAGGTTTTGTCAGTACCTCGCAAGAGGCAGTACATCGGAAAAAAGGTGGCTATGAGCTGGATTCGAACCCAGGCTCATTCGCTTAGCAGTCCGACACACTAACCACTAAGCCACGGGGCACTACTGTCGAGATTTGGACTCCTTTAAATAAAACAATAATGAATGACATGCTTGCGGACAGTGAATTTGAGCCACAAGAAGTTAAAGTCCGTGTTGGAACATTACCAATATTGGAGAAGGCTCTGGCAAGCAATATCATTCCTAACATATATCACGAGACCATGATGGGAAAAAAGTAATGGCACCAAGCTATACCCATGTAGTGCAAATTCTGATAAATCAGTATTTACTCCAACCTGAGTTTCACTTAATCTCAAAACAGCTGGCCTGTATTGAACAGTGTAGACGTACACGTGTCGAATACTTTTATATATATTCAATGTAGAAAGCAGTGACTTTTTAGTTTTTACCTAACTCAAAGTTCATTGCATCGAAGAGAAAAAATCATTTAATTCTTTGTGTATCTTACTTTTAGAAAACAGTGTTGCGAAGAAGTGAGTATTGGCCAACAATAGCCGTGGGTGGAATCGGGTATAGTGATATGCAACAGTCACATTTCTGATAGTCACATTTAATCAAATTAAATTTTCAGTCTGCCTAAAATGATCAGCATGAATCACTTGCAGTTTTCCACTGGAATTTGTTTTTTTGACATTTAGACATTTTAGGTCAGATTAATTCAATTACTACGTTCTGTAGATTGCTTTCTCCCAAAGGGCTAATTATATCGATGCTCCAATTAAAAGTAAATCTGCTGCATCTAAAAGGAAATAAAGGGTTTTTCACTAAGCGCTTGCTTACTTTAAATTTAAATAAAACAAAGTATGTAATATCATCAAATATTTTAATCGTTTGAAAGGCCTATCGATGCCATTATGTGTTAAATATAACATCGTTTTAACGTCCACCGCGGCTTCTATGGGTGGCGCGCATCACAAGTACCCAGTTTTCCATTAGTCTAGCTCATATATCAGGATCAATTTGACCGATGGCATTGGTTATGTTGACTTTGAGCGCCGCTATGATTTGTGGACCTGCGACTTCAAAAAATCCCACAAGAAAAAGTCTAATGGAGTCAAATCACCAGTGGACTCTAATTTATCTACCATACTGCGACTGCGAATAGTCCTCTCGGTAGAACGATTATGGCGACCGTATAATGGGCGAATCACGAGGAACGTTGCCCGAACAGAACACCCATTTTGATAAAAACAATTTTATCATTTGCACGTGTTGTTGACGCTATGTCGATCATGGTGATTTGTCATAACAATTTGCCAATTTGACAGATGGTGCTTTAACAAAATGGCCGCTATCATCTGTCAAGGTTCGGAAGGCCCTGTTGGAAGACCCTTTACTTATATACATAATTGAAATTTTAAAAAGAAACAAAGAACCAACGAAAAATCACAGATTTCACCTCGAAACAAGAGAAATTATGTGATGAGCTAGCTACGCTGTGAAAAAAAACCAAATAAAAAAAAAGAATGAAGATCCTAAAATAAAAAATTGTTCTTTTGCGAAGAGGCAGTCATTTTCTTTGTTATACAATTTCATATTTTCTGTTTTCCGTTTCCCCTCGGTGTTCAATATGAAAGTGACACATAAATAGCAATCACAAGAAAAAGTCACAAATATGTGACTGACACCTTTTACAATCACCATACGCAGACTGAATTTGTTGATAGTGACAATGACGTAACATTATATCACCTTAACCGATTCCCCTCCGTGTTTTTTTTTGGGAAAGCTATGCGCAGTCCAATGTGCAATGGGATTTCCCAAAAACAAAGCTTAGACAATCGACAGCAGCATGAATTTTATGTTTTATACTTGAGACTACTGACAACTTAGCTGGAAAATGCAAAATTTACAAGAAAATGTGGTACAATATCTGTCAACAGCTGAATTCAACTTCTGCATGATGTAGATGTTGTATTTGTAGTGTGTGTGTAGGTCTGTAGTTTTTTGTTAGCATTTCTTTTGCTTTGTTTCCATTTTGTTTATATAGCAAATCCAAAGGCTTTACTTTGAACTGCATGTTATGCTTCAAGACATTGATGCAATTGGAATTGTATTATTGCTTTTAGGTTTTAAATAAATTGTTTTCTAGGAAAACAATTTTTTTTATAAGTTGTATACACTTGCAATAAAATTTTGGGAACAGAATATATTCATTCTATTTTTTCAAGTAGTTATTTGTCTAGAATATGCTTTACTTTCTTCCAATATTGTTAGTGATAAACAATACTTAAATGATGGGGAAAGGATATAATTGCAAATAACTTACTCAAAGCTATGTTATTCTTCTTCTAAAAGCTTACCTGGAAGTAAAAAAAAAGTAGGTTATTACACATATGTATTTCAACAAAAAAAGTTATATTTATTGGAAATTAACATTTTCTGAACAAAAAAAAATTGGAATTGTTGTTAAAACAAGTGATAAGGTACTGTGCACATAATCCTTTAGAAAATTAATCATATCCTAAATTTTCTGACAATATTGACATATTTTTCACACCAAAAAACTATAACAACAAGAAAACATAATTTGACAGTGTTGACCAAGGGCGATACAAAATTTCCTGCTAAGCTTTGATTTTGGGGACTTTCAAAAAGGAAATAAATATTTCTTATTTTTCTTTAAACTGACTGCTTCACTTGAATATTCTTTATTCTTATACATGTAGACCGTAAACTAAATCTAAAAAAAAATTATTTCCTTAAAAAAATTGAAGGAGCAGGATTTTTTTTTAAATCGTAGGGACGGTTTTTTAACAACAATTTTCAAAAAATATTTTGAAGTAAAATTACTTAGGCTATTTACATCTTCCTGAATAACAATGTTGATTGTAATCGGGCAGCAAGCTTCCGAGGTACCGTTTTTAGCCCACCAACTTATATTTTTTTACCCAAATATTAACCACATCTCCAAAAGTACACAGATTTTTTTTTTCATAAAAATCCTTGGAGCATTTTCGAGAAAAAATAAGCTTTTAACTTAACGGTTATATGACAGGTATCGTTAATATTAGAGCTAAAAAAAATTACAATAAGGCCTCTGTAAAATGCCAAAATAATCTTATGTTATAAATTTGATGATGATCGACCAAGCCGTTCAGGCTGTATTCCAAAATACATCCGTACAGACAGACAAACATAATATTCCAGTAACTCAAATACGTTTCTCAATCGTAATACCATGTTTGATTATTATCTCAATTTATTTTTGTTTATTTAAATGATTGATTCCCAAGGAATGTCATGATGGCAGGTTTCTTTTGACTAAAAAACTTCAATAAATTTTGGAATCTTACCGGAATAATAGTCAATTTTAATAAGAACGAAAAATTCACAATTTAAAAAAATAATTGCTGGCGTTCCTCAAGAAAGTTGTTTTGGCCCAGTCTTGTTCGTACTCTCCACTCTAGATATACCTCAAGAAAAAAGAAGTCCTGAGATAGCCACATCTGTTGTTGATATGGCTTAAACTTAAACTTCCAACATCCGCCTCAATCAAAACAGCAACCGGAAAGCTGCAAAAAATTAACACAAATGTTAACTCCACTTAGAAGTTAGCAATCAACCGATCTTTACTAACTTCGTAAAAACTCGTTTGTTACGAAACGAAGCAATGTATCTAGGCATGACTCTTGATGCTTAGCTTTAATGGAAGACGGAATTTAAAAATAAACGAGAACTCGACATAGCATTACGGAAACTGACCCAGTTCAGTTCAGTACGGAAAATACTACAATCTAAGGAAGTTGCTTATCAATAAGCAAGTGCTTAAACCGGTGTGAAGTTGAACCAAACAAAGTTATGAACAAACACTGCAATCAAATCAAAACAAAGTCCAATCAAATGATCCAAGATAAATGTGAAAAAGTGATTTACATAGAAATTGTAGAAGTTGAAGCAAAATGAATTGCTACGTAAAAAAGTAATTGCAATAGAAGCACTTAACAGACACTTAGCGAGGTAAAACTTGTACACAAAATGCTAGAACAAAACCGTTCGTTGTAGAATAATAATTCGGCCTGTAAATATGCAACCTGCAAAGTGAGCCACAAAAGCATAAGAAAGTTTCTATCTGGTTGAGTGTTTTTGTGTGCGTCATTTCACACTCTTTAGAAAGTATAAACCATTGAAAACATATGCAAGGACCATAGATATTTTAATCTAAAAAAATTATGGATCATTTCCTTCGATATCCTTCGATGCTTCTCCATATTTCGTTCTAAAGACATTTTTCAAATGAACTTGTGACTTATTCTTGATTCTAAAATTCGGCTTTCGTATCAATCAATTACATCTTAACAGAAATAAAAAACTTTGCTTTATGTAAAAGTAGTGTGGGTTACTCCTATCTGTCATAACAGCTTCGAAAATATTTTAATAAATCAAATTTGGTTTTTATCAATTCTTATTACTGCCACATAACTTTTGGAAAAACATTGCAAATATATATCCTTGCCTAAGCTCACCCACGCGTCTAAGTTTTTCAAAAAGCAAAAAAAAAATGTTTCCCATTAAAAATCTCTTGAAATATCTTATTTTCTGCAGACACATTTAATAAAAAATTCTGCCATTCATTAATATGCCAACCAACAGCATCTGTCAGATTCTATTGACTATCTCCTCTCGAACAGATTTTTTCCAAGAACTGTCAACCACAACTAAGGATTAAGGACTCGTTGTTTTGGCCAGAAAAAAAACTTTTACCTACTTCGTTGAAAATTCTTCGGCAAGTATATTAATTTATCTCCACACCCCTCCTCCGGGCGTTCCATTGCCAGCTGAGAGAATGAAAACCATTTGTCTATTACTATGACAATTTCTGGAAGCAATTTAGTCGCCACATTATCATGATCTTAATGCAATGATTTTCATGGAATATGATTGATAGTTCAATTGAAACCATTCTCTGGGATAAAAGCTAGATTTTTCAATTTTTATTGTTTGGCTTGGTTTTTTACGGTTATTACGAGTTTCAGTGAAATAGGAGGTTAGCACAAAATATGCATTGCAAATGATTAATGGGATGACTTGTATCCTTGTTTTGAAACAGTCAGTAGGAGATCACGAAAGACGAAGATTAAATTCCATAAGTAGTATAGTGATTTATTTATTTAGTTAAAATGGATCACTTCAACTGGATGTAAGTCTGGAATAATAATATCCTCTATGACTATGCTATAGTAGATTCTACCTTCCTTTTTTTGAAACGGAAATATCCAAAAGGATAAAATAATTGTGATTTTCTAAACTAGACACTTAAAATGTTTCATCTAAGGGTAAAAATCTTGAATCAAAAAAACTAGAATGTACACCATGAGCCTTTCCCGATAGATTTAAGATAAAAAATCTACTCCAAAATGGGAATACAACTACAAACTAATTTTTTTCATAGAGAATAGTAGCTTTTTTCCTGGATTTTGATTCTTTAGACAATCTAAAGTTATTTTCGGTATAAAGGGTTTGAGTCTTTGAACAACAAACTCGTGTCCTAAGGCAGACCTGTTTTATCTCCACTTTTTTTCCTGAATGATGTGTTTTTCTCCTTTTTTGTTCAAGGATTTTCTATTTTTTGCATAAATATTTTTTTTAAGGATTTCACAAAATAATTCCAGGTAAATATGCATTTTATAAAAACCCAGCCGGAAGCAATATTGGGATCTATGGGTTGATTGAAAAATTAAGAACATCACAAGGTTTTTCTTTTCAGACTAACTTTATGATAACAAAGGCTTACTAACGCCTGATGCTATCTAAGAAAATCCTGTTAAGGACCAACAACACATAGAAGGCTATTAAGCAAGTATTCTAGGAAAACCGAAAAGCCTAGGAAATAAATTTTACGTACCCTATCTGATAAAAAGTTTAACTACGCCTTAAGGTAAAAGGAAAATGGAAAGAAATGGCAAAAAAAACTTAAAATATGTTTCAATTTGCATTAAGAAGGACCGAATTGAAGCGTGTTGGAGATAGGAAGAACACCAGAGTAGGGATTCACGACTGACACATGACAATTTGCAATCTTCTAAGAGATTGCAGGTGCGAGAAGTAGGTACGTAATTGCCTGAAAAATCGGTTGATAAATTTGAGTTTTGCGCGTTCACTTTGTCACACACAAAGTATAAGTACTAGAACTAGAGGGGATGGAGGCAAGGTGACTTATGATCTAGAATAAGTTTTTCTATTAAATAAAGATGAGATACAAAAAAAAAAAAAAAAATCTGCAAAAGCCTTTGACATTTATATGAAGTGAAAATATTATGGACTCTGAATATTTCCATGTCAATGAAAATAAAAAAAAAAGTTTGATAGAAACTTTTAGAAAACAATTATGAACTTTGAAAGAAACTTTTTTTGGGGGAGGAATTAAGTACGTAAATCCGATGCAAAGAAAGTCGTATATTAGAACTACAAATAAATCATATTTTATCATTTTATGGTGGGGTATACGTATGAACTTAAGTTAAGCGCTTTATAGGAGAAGCTTTGGTAGAAGATGTCAGTTATTTGATTTAAATAAAGTTAATAAATATGTAAAATGTAGGAAAAAAATAAAGAAACACTATTATTTGAGTCCTTAAAATTCATTAGTAACACAATTTTTTTTTTCGGCGCAGGAGTAGCACGGTCTGTTTCGCTGGAGCACTGCTAACAGATAAAACGATAAAGTGAGGCAAAAAATTTTACGATGTTATATGAGAAAAAAAAATCGTATTGTTCTAATGGTGCTTTCCCTTTCAATTCTTAAACTCTTTTCTAAATATTGTCATTTGCCGTGGAGGCAAAAATATTGTAGTTGGAGCACAGGCCTTGAAATAAGAATTATTTTCAACCTTTGGGAGAATGTTCGTGTTTACCAATTTTCAAAACTTCCGGAAAACTTTTCTGGTAACCAATTTTTTTGAGAACTAAAGATGTCTGTGTATTTAATGCTCTATGGAGTAATGGGCTGAGCCAATTTTATTCATATTTGTTACGTTTGATTCTTTCCCCATTCTTCTGAGGGTTTTTAAAATGAAGCAAGATTTTTATAAGAAATTAGTACTATACATTTACATAGAAAAATCACACG
This sequence comes from Platycheirus rosarum, assembly GCA_963971375.1. NCBI lineage: Eukaryota > Metazoa > Arthropoda > Insecta > Diptera > Syrphidae > Platycheirus > Platycheirus rosarum. The sequence goes on along the minus strand of OZ020509.1, from coordinate 115,308,272 downwards.
TTCTACACCTATAAAAAGTGCGTAAAACACAACAATTAACGGTTTTTAGTAAAACTGGAGTACGCCAGCACATGTCCTTAACATTATTAAATTTATGAAAAAAAGTATTTCGAAAATTGTAGGACGGATTTTGAAAAAAATCCTGTTTTTTGTTATTAGTTTTCTGAAAAAAAATTGTTTAAGTTTGGATATGCAGTTTTTTTTAAGTTTTTACAGCTAATCATTAAATTTAAAACAATTTTTTTTGAATAGTTTTAAAAAAATATTGGATTTTCAAAAAATTAATTTCAAATATTAATTTTAAAAACAAAAAATTAAATTATACAATATATTGGATTGCCGAATTAATTTTGCTTAAAGGAGCTTTTCAAATATAATTTTTTATTGAAATCTAATGCCCTGTTACCGAGAACGCTGAAAATTAAAAAAAAAATCATCAAAACCGTTGGAGCCTTAAGTCGTAATACATGTAAGAGTGACAGTTGCTTTTAACTTTTTTTGAGTTAATGTGACTTTTTGAGCCAGTTTTCTGTTAATTCATTGAAATGTTTTTTTTTTGTATAATGAGCCCTTGTAATGTTAGTTAAGCACAGCGGGGCGTTAGGAAAATAGGGAAGGATATGAGAGGACTCTATAGCTCGTAATCTCTATATCTTTGGATCTCTATATCCATTTACAGTTAATCCTGTAACTCTTCCATCTAGCAAAATTCACAAATTCGTGGGCTGTTAAGGCATGAAAGAATATCAAACAAACCTCCAGAAATGCAGTATTTAGCATTTAAGCCTCTCCCACAGGAACCGTGTATCTTTGTGGATGATAAAAATTACCTTATATTTCAATCCTGTACATTAACTATTTACCTACCAAATTTTATCCAAATCCGTCAAGCGTGTCTGGGGAACAACCATATAAACATACAAACATTCACATCTATAAATAAGTAGGATTATATGTATAAATATATAAGCGTATGTACATACTTTCGGTTTGAAACAAATAACGGAAAATTTTCTGGCGTTTTTTCTTTTTCGATTTGAAAAAAAACACCAAAAACTCAGGAAAAAAGGCCCAACAAAAATATGAAAAAAAACCAAAAGTTCAGGCAATCTCGCCAAAAAAATTTGAGCCTTTTTTGGACGTTTTTACCATTTTATTTTTTTGGCGTAATTTTCTATGGCGTAATTGAAGGAACCCGAACAGTGTAGTATGAATGGGGCCCATACAATGCATATTCCAGAATTAATCTGACAAATGAGACATAAATAATCTTAAGGACATAAGAATCACGAAATTCACGGGCAAACCTTTTAATAAAACCAAGTGTCATGTTAGCTTTTTTAAGTAGATATATAATATTGTAGTGGCCAGTAAATGAAAGTATTCAAAATATAATTATAAGAAAGTACGTTGTGTTTGCGTGCAAAACACATGGTCTTGCACTTGTCGGTATTTAAAAACAGACTATTTGTATTGCACCAATTCCAAAATCAATATAGATAGATTTTCATGAAAAAGTTCACAATCAACAATTGAGTTAATTTTTCGAAAAATTTTCACGTCATCGGCATAAATTAAAGACATAGAGTTGGATAAAACAGAATATAGATCATTAATAAATAAGACACATATTAACGGACCAAGGTGACTTTCCTGTGGCACACCTGAATTCTGTGATCTGTTTTAAAAACAACACTATATAATCTTTTCTTAAGATATGAGGATAAACACGAAACAACGATCATTTAGTCCAATAGTATGTAGTTTGTGGAGCAGTATTTCGTGATTAAATTTGTCGAACGCCTTCCTGAAGTTATTAAAAACACAATCTACTTGTTGAAATTTTTAGAGTGAATCAATACAGAACGTCGTGAATTGTAAATAATTTGTGACCGTAGATTTTTTTTGACAAGGATAAAACAAAGTCTGTGAGACTAATAGTTCACTTATTGGAATTGAGACAAAGCTTTTTGAATACTTGTAGTCCAGTCGATAGGTAGTTTTAGGTCTATAAAGCTCGGAACTAAATAAAACTTTGGGATAATATTTAAGGATGGTTAATTAACATTGTCCCAAGTTTTGGGTAAACTGCAAAATTGTCAACCTTTTTAGTTTTTCCTTAATAACTTTCTTTGCTTACGTCCTACGATAAAACGTGTGGGCTCATTTATTTATCATAAAATTTCCTACAATATTGACTAATCAAAAATGTTTGGGCTTGTCAATTCGTTACCAAGATTATGACGCTTAAAAAGTTGATTGATCCCTAAAAACTGCTAAGAACTGCATATTTTTGATTAATTTCTTCAGTTATACTCGAATTTTGAGACGCAGGTATTTTTTCGGGAGTCTAAAATAAATTGCACGATCGGATCGCACGTACTTGCTCATATTTGCGGTCCGATTATGGTATAAAATTTAAGAAAATTAAAGTGCACATAAAAGCATTTATTCGATTTTTGTGGCTTTTGATTGTTTGCATTAAGTGCGTTAAATTGTAATGAGTGAAATAATTTAAGAAATGTAAAAAAGTGTGATTTTTTTTTTAATCGTAAGTTTCTAAATAAAACGATTTTTTTAACAATTTTTTTCAAAAAATTCAAAAAATAATAATTTCAGAATACAAACTTAAGCACAAAAATAACAAACATCGAAAAACTAAATTTAAAAAAATGCACCTACCCGTTTTCAAAATATTGATTTAAAAAAAAAAAAGTTTTAACTATTAAAAATATAAAAAAAAGTTTTCCATTTTTTTTTTTTGTGAAATTACTTGGGCTATCTACATCTTCTTGAATATCAATTTTGATAGTAATCGCGAAAGTTTTCGAGAAAGTCGAAAAAACCGGTCCTATGAGAGGTATCTATTTTAGCCCACCGTATTAATTTTTTTCACCAAAATATAATGCTTACCTATAGTAGTACACTGATTTTTTTTCATAAAAATACTTGGACCCGCTTTCGAGAAAAATAAAATTTTATATAACAGTTATATGACAGGTACCTATCGTTAATTTTTGAGCTAAAAAAAATTGAAAAAAAACTCCTCTGTAGAATGCGAAAATAACATTAAGCTCAAAATTTGAAGACGATTGACCGAACCGTTTAGGCTACAGTCTAAAATACATCCGTACAGACAGACAGACAGACGGACATAATTTTGCCAGTAACTCAAAAATGTTTCTCTATCATCGTAATGTCATATTTGGTTGTTATCTCAAAATTTTTAATCTGCACGAATGCATAAATAGCATTATAGTACCTATAATCGCAAGTAAAAATGTACTCAATTATGTTTTTCCAAAAACGCATAGTTTATGACTTAGAGCAAAAATTGAAAAAAGTCCCAACATTCGCTTTCAATAATTGATGATGGCAAGAAAGAACTTCCTTGGAAGTTATTTTAAACTCAATCAGCTGTTCGACGTCAAACTTCCTCACAGTATTATTTCTTCTTAGCGTTATTTGTGGTTACCTCAATCGTCTCTTAGCTATAACGAAATAGTGGTCTAAATCAAAGTTTATTCTTAGTATAGTTCGGACATCCATGATAATTGCAGCTTTGCCATTCATAGCCAAAACTATATTACATTCTGGATTCTTTCCTTGAAAATAGTCTTTTTCGAGTTAGAAAAGAAACGCATATTCGGAACATAAGAAAATTAATACTGGCGTTCAACATATCAATGGTTGTGCAAGAAAACCTTGATGAAATGAACCCCTTTTTCACACCGTTTCGAAAATTTACATACAAAATGAACCAAATCAGTCGGGCCATTCTGAAGTGATGCGCTCACCAAAGACAAGCTTTTAATTTTTATTGATACGCTCACTCTGCCATACAAACACACACGCACGCAATCTCATATAACACTCGAATGAGTTGAAATTAATCAATGAAGAGGATAAATCTTAACCATGACATATAAAACCCACCCACATTCACCCGCCTGCCTTAGGATATCCTTTTAAAAAACACACATTCCTCTTGTGAGTATAAATTTAAAAGGAATGAATCTTGAAAAAAAAATAAAATAAAAATTAGAAGCACCATTTCAGTGTAGACAGACACCTAAACCGGAAGTAAGACATTGGAATGAGGTAAAGCGGAAAAGCATTATACCATTGGAAAGAAGAAGAAAAAAAAGAATAATTTCCCACTAGATTGGCACTAGTATCGATGTATATGTGCAAAAAGGACGATTTATTGGATTAAATAAATCAAAGGAATCGATAACATTTCTTCTTTCATTTGAGTTGAGTTTTTTTTTTTTTTGTTCTCCCAATTCTGTAAGTTATCTATCGAAGTGTCTCTATAGATACAATATCAGCCCACCCAATTGAAAAGGAGTGTATCAATCTCTAATGGCGAAGATGTTATTTCTGCCTTTGGAGACGTGACTTTATCCTCGGTGAGATTATTTGGTATTTTAAGTGGTTAATTTTTAATGGACAATGGACGGAGCTAGAGACGGGGATGGACAGTGGGTATGGGGATGGGGATGTGGTTTTAGCCATATAACCAAACACAATAATATCAATAATGATGTCGGACATTAATAGACAAAAATCGAATCCTGCGTTTTATATATTTAATGGCCGATCGTTTGTTTGGTTTGGTATTATCGGAGGACATAAATCATTTTCTTTGTTTGTTGAGGCTTGAAGTTGGGATTTATGTGGCTTGAAGAAGTTACTTAATTCGGTTAATTAATGTCTTAGTTTTTATGACTTGAGTTTCGGGCGTAATAATTGGTAAACTTTTTGATTAACAGGATACCTGGAAGTTTTTTTTTGATGGTATATAATTAAGAAGAAGTACGTTGTTGAACTTTTATAATGATCTTTTCCAAGCGTGGAAGTCCTCTGAAGTTAGCAATATAATAATTAGGGAAAATGTTTCGTTACACTAAAATCAGGAGTTAAGGGATTATATGAAAAAACTCGCTATTACATCAAGGTCGGTTCCTAGTTTTGAAGTCAAAAAAAAGATTCAAACAAGGCGATGCACTATCATGCAATTTCCTCAACGTCATACTTGAGAGAATAGTGCAGATCCCTGAGGGCCAGTACCAGAAGCAAGATCTTCTAAAAGTTTATCCAATTAAGGGGTTTTCACACAATGCAAGGAAACTACTTTTGGAAAGCTTTTCGAAAATTCCTATTATAAAATATTCTTCGAAGTACTTTCAGAAAACAGTCACACTATGAAAGGAGAATACTTTCGGACAACTTTTTACTTTCCAGAAAGAAAAATATAGGAAAGTACTTTTCTGGTCGTCACACTATGAAAGCGAAAATGTTTTCAGAAAGGGCTTTCTGAAAGTATTTTTTGTATGTGTGTGTGTGGATTTGCTACTCTGGGCTTAAGGTTTATCTAATGTTCATACTTAGCTCCAAAATAAAGGAGCTGTGATACTGAAACGCCTTGCACTTAGAAATAATTATAACTATTGTTATAATCTCAATTGCTACGAATTTCCGGCCAGCAATAACAACCATTTTCCAGAGCTTTGCAGTGTTTTATATAAAACGTAGGTTGCAGAATATTTGCAAGTAATTACTTTTATTAATATTTTTATTTATTAAATAGTATTAAATAGGTACAACATAAGTGAGCGTGAGCATGATGTAAAAATGAAAAGCGTTTGACAATTTTTTCATGTCGAATATTGTTGAGTACACTCACAATCTCCATCCCGAAATTTCTCATTTGGACCTTTGGTTTTTTTTACGCGTTTTCGAGAGCTCTTCATAAATAGGACTCAATCAGGTGCCAAGTCATTGCCAATTCACTTTTGGTAGGGCAGATGACTCAACTAGGATGAAAACCATACGTTCGTTTTCAAGAAAGCAACAATCTTTCACAAATAAAATTAATAATAATATTATAACTATGTGTCCTTAAGGCACAATGCCTTTTAGAATGCAACCAGATGTTGCACGACACTAGTAAGAAGAATTAGAGAGATAGGAAAGAATTTTTTCCGGCATAGTAGATTAATAATTAGGTGACTATTCACTCACTCACTTAAAACCCAAGGATGGCTGTAGCTTGCAGTAGAAGTTAGAAAAATTGCTTCCCAAACTGAGAGTCGCACTTAGGATCTCTCGCTTGACAAGCAAACATCTTATCTACTGCACCACTGCCAACCGCAAAATGTTTCTAAAAGCGAAAAGCGTTTTCAGACAAATGTTGCTTTCTGAAAATACATTCTTTCGTAGTGTGACGACGCCAAAACATCGATTGCCGAACCAATCTCTTTAAATCACACATTTTTGAAAATGTAGGCCCTTATTCTACATGCACAGCTTAGGGTGAAAATAAATATTCGCTTGCAAGAAAGCAAAACAACTTTCACAAACATTTTCTGAAGTTGAAAGGCGTTTTGAGAAAATGATTTGTTTTCTTGAAAACGCTTTCATCAACTTGTCAGAAACTGAAAGTATTTTTGTGAAATGGTTTTCCGGAAACCAAGTCGGTTTTTGAAAACGTTTTAAGGAAAGTACTTTTTAGGTCTTTACACTATGAAAGTTTTGCTTTCTAAAAGTACTTCCGTTTCATAGTGTTACGACACCTTTAGCTTTGCAAATAATAATGAGTAAATATCCAAGTTTTTCTCAAGCATCGCCCGCCGAACCCATCTTTTTAATTTTCACAAAGGTTTTCTGAAAGCGAAAAGCGTTTTCAGAAAATTATTTGCTTTCTTCAAAACGCTTTCATGAACTAGTCACACACTTTGCTTCCGCAAAGCAAATCGCTTTCAGAAAACGTTTTCGGGAAAGTAATTTTTAGGTCCTTACACTATGAAAGTTTCCCCCTCTGAAAGTACTGACGATATTAACACAATCGAAAGAACATAGCGTGACGTCAATAGCGCTTTTTTGAGTGTTGGGGCGAAAGCAACGAATATTGGTTCAGCAGACAATGAGGGAAAAACCAAGTATATGTTGTCATGAAAAAGAGACACCCGTCTTTGACCAAATATCAAGATAGAAATTAAGTGAAGAGTAAAGTTTGGGGTGCCTCCTATAAGTATCATTAATTTTAAGAATTTTAGGAAGTTTTAAAGTGGCTTTTTAAAATATCGCCCACTTTATTGGGTTGGGTTGTTGTATTCACCGAAAAACTTCGAGCCTTCATCCGCATCAATGTCTTAACACATTCTGCGTATTTCTGACATGCTAATGCCTGTTCAGTTAATGCGGGTCCCTTATGAGTTGTATACCGTAAGTGGAGCTTATGCATTCTGAGTTTTTCTTCAACGGCCTGGGCTCTAAGGATCACTTTCGATAGTTCTGCGAAATCAAGTGCGTGGTAAGTAGTCGGATGGAGGACCGTCCGAAAACCAGATATTTTCTGTTGGTATGTGTTTTATTTTTTCTGTTCTCCCTCACACTTTCTTCTGTTCTGTATGTCTATCTCTCTGTCTTGTATCAGTGCCGTCTTGTGTCTTGTATTATATGAGTTATGGTTGCAGTGCAGTTCCATTTCGGACTATTGTAGAGCCACCTAAAGTAAGGCAAATTAATTGATGATAAGCCTTCTAAGATGAGAAATGTACTAGAATTTCTTATTAGGGCAGTTTTCCCGAGGTTTTGAAGGTTTTTCCTATAAAAAAATGATGAAATGGTTTGTTGCATGATCGCATGGAACCGCGGCCCACTACTACCTGTTCTCCTACAGAGAGAAATTATTTCAGAACCTCACGTTGCCAGTTTTACAGAATAAGACTTTTAGGAATTTTTGGGTCCTAAAAATAATTGACCATAAGCAAGAATTACTGATCCTGAACTATTTATTCTTGAAAGAAGGGATGTTTCGGATTGTCTTGGTCGCTATAATCATATCAATACCTTCTTTTTTAGACTTCCTAAAAAAATGGATTATATAAGTACAATATATATACGTATAACAACACATCATTTGGCGGCTTCCAGCATCCCTTTCCTCCTTAGATCAACAATCATAAGCACGACCGTTCCTAATTGAAATCATCCTCCCTTAGCAGCGAGTCCCTTTTAATTTTAGCTCCAAGATATGTTAATTTCATTGAGTTGCCTGCCTGTCCTCCCCATATTATCCGCCATCGGCATAACTTACTTTGTTATTTGCTTTCCCCAAAAATGACAAATTCAAGAGTGCAGCCAGATCCTGTTCAAGTACTTTCACCAACATGGTAGCACGTAGGAGGAAGGGTATTGAAATCGCAAACAATAAACAAAAACTCGCACTGCATAAGTATATCATGTCTACACACAGTCCTGAAACTGATAAATTTATATCCTTTCTTCTGGGGTAATCCAATTTGCATTAGTTTGCAAAATAACTGCATTATTAACATGGCGCTGGCTGGTCCTGCCTGACTGTTGTCTTCCAGTTTGCTTAAGGATAAAAAAAACGATCCTACAGCGAGCTTATTATATTTTTGGAAGTTAAATGAATAACTAAGCTAAGCATCTCAAATGTGAAGGTTAAGCAACATACAACTATACCGACGCCATAGCCACCCAAGACCCAAACCACCCTCTAACTGGAGCACCTAACCGTGTTTGTTTTGCCGCCATTGTAATGTGTAAATTTCGCAAATTTATTTTAAACTTAGTTACCGTTTACTTTGTATGCTCCACTCATGACATAAAGCATGAAACGGCAATTAGCATAAACTCGAAGAGATATTAGCGTGGGTTGGTTATCGTGTGTATGTGTGTGTGGGGGTTTGTTTTTTTTTTTTTTATTATTTGTGCGTGTATGCTGTTCCTTTGCTAACGGTAAAGTTTCGCTGTTGCGGAAATTATGTGCAAACACAGGCAACACTCCGTGGCGTGGTTTGGACAGACAGGAAACTTATATTTGTATCATAATTCACTTTGAGGACTCGTGGCGCATCCTGGCGTACTAAATGCGGATATAATTTTCAAAGTAGTTTCAAAAGCAAACATTTGTGTGGTTAAACTTTGTGCGAGTGTTTGATTTAGATTGATATCGAATAATTTATGGCATTCACTAGCTGGTACACTATTTTGGGTGGATTCATTAAGGCTAAGGGGAATGATAGTCTTCTTGATGATTTTTGTGTCTTCTTCTTGCATGTCATATGGTTACCCAACGACTATAAGTTGATATAAATCTTGCGCTCAAAACATTTTCAGTTTTTTCGAAAATATCATTTTAAAATTTTCTTGAAGTACCTACTTTCAGAGAGCAGTCCAACTATGAAAGGAAAATACTTTTTGAAAACGATTTTCACTTTCAAGAAAGCAACTTTTCTGAAAGTACTTTACCGGTCGTCATACTATGAAAATGAAAGTGAAAATAAATATTTTCTGAAAGCGCTTTCTGAAAGTGATTTGTGTAAAACCGTTTACGGACTATGGATTTTCTACTCTGGGCTCAGTTTAGTTTCTTGTTTATCTATGGTAGTTGCCACATGGAGTTCGCTCAGGAATTGTTTTGCAACAAAGAATTATTGGATTCAGCCAGTAAACTGTGATAAATATAATCACAGCATGTGATAGAACAAAATGCTGCTAATCGAAGCTTAATATGGGTGCGAACTTGGTGCTGGAAAATCAGTATCACGCAACACTCATGAGAGATTTGGAACATTAATAATACATTAACTATGTGTCTGTAAGAACCAATGCCCTTTAAAATCAACTGGATGTTGCACGACACTAATTAGAAGAATTAAAGAAATAGGAACACAAAAATTGTCTCCCTTAAAACCCACGGACGGGTCTAGCTTGCACTAGGAGTTAGTAAAATTGCTTCCCAAACTGAGAGTCGAACTTAGGATCTCTCCCTTAATAAGCAATCATTTCCTTTACGTCACCACGCATTAAGCGTGGTTTTGATGGCTCTGGTCGATGTCAATTAAAAATGTATTTATGTCAACATTGAAGCAAAATCTTTCCATGCTGCAATTTGGGTACATCATTGGAAACAAACTAATTGAATTGACGAAGCGTAGCCATTAATTATAGTCCATGATCTTAAACATGAGCTATTGGAACAATAACTATAGTTTCAGGTTTAGTAAAATAATTGGCCGTGCCATTGCCACATCGTTGAAAACGCTTTTGGAATCGCTTAATGCTCGCTGGTGGTGTCTACAAAAATCGATGGAACACAATACTGACATGATCACCAAAATCATATGTGCCGTATGCCTACTTCACTATTATTATTATTGTGAAGCCCAAAGAAAGAAATAATAAAAAATGTATATATATAGGAATATATTGCCCGGCCATAAAAAGCACCGCGTTGAAGAACTTCCACTTCGCTTGGTTCAATGCTTCACTTCTGTTCTCAGCTTTCTTATTTTATTAGTTTTGCAAATAACATCCAAGTTTTTCTATAGCGTCGTCCGCCGAAACACTAACATTTTCGACATGATTGTTTGGGGTCGCCCTTATTTTACTCGCACGGTTTACATTCGACTTCTGCGAGATAGACATTTTCTAAAAGCGAAAAACGTTATTCAGCAAAAAATTTGATTTAGTCATACTTAGTCATACACTGACAGTATTTTTTGAGAAAAAGTTTTCCGGAAAGAAAATCGCTTTCAGAAAACTTTTTAAGGAAAGCACTTTTTAGGTCGTCACTATGAAAGTTTTGCTTTCTGAAAGTACTTTCCGTTCATAATGTGACGACACCTTTAAACTCGACATTAGCAAACATTTAATTTGAAACTATGTAGCTCCCATTTTCATAAAAAATTCAACCTAGTTTTACACGAAGTAAATTTTAGTATCGAGTTTAATTTTGCGCCAATGTTTTAATATTACAATGTTTTCAAATATAAAAAATTAATTGCACGTACTTGCTCACATGTGCGGTCACATCGTCGAATAAATTTAAAAAAAATGCACGACTGGGTCGCACGAACTTGTTCTTATGTTAGATAATTGCTTAGTGGCTGCATATTTTGTGTATGTATGTGTTTTTTAGACGTGCGGTTTTCAAAAAGAAATAAAACGCATATAGTTTAATGTTATGGCCAAGAATTAAGCTTAATTTTAAAGATAAGGGTTTGCATTATGTTTTAAAAATGATTTCTGGGAATGAGGCCGTCGCGGCGGGCTCGAATAAATTCCAGCCGAGTCCCAATTTTGTGAAAATCGGGATCGGTGGCCATTTCGTTTGGAACCCATTCATCGAACGTTTGTCGCGCTTGATGTTCGTTCGGCTTCAATTCTTGAACGAGTTGGATTTTGTAAACCTGCAAACCAAGATCCTTCCCCAAAATCTTCTATATAGTGAATGGGCTCATCTCCTATTGTTGCGCGCGATGGAAACGAACTATTATTTTGGTAATAAATTTGCACAATTTTGTTCAGGAGTAAGTCTATACATTATAAAATGGCAAACCAAACTGATCATAAATCAAGAGACAGCTGTCAAAAAGACCAATTTGAAAGTTATTCCACCAGTTTTTTTTTTTAAAGTCGTTTTTTTTGAAAAACTTTTCGAAAAAATATTTTTACTTTTTTTCTAGTATGCCATTATAAGGAAATCTGTAGTTTTCATTTGGGAAAATTATTTAAAAAAATTCAATCAACCCGTTTTCAAAATATATCAAAAAACAAATTTTTTTTTAGAAAATTTAAAAAAATCGAAAAAAAAAGTTTTTGAAAATTTTGAAATGCATTATTGTAATAGCACCCTGAATGTTTTATCAAAATCCTTAGAGCCGTTTTCGAGAATATCAAACTTTTTGTTAAAATTGTATGGCAGGTACCGTTATTTTTTGACCTAGAGCAAAAATGAAAACACCCCCCGAGATACTACCTAATAAATACTAAATACCAAGTTTGAACTAAATCGGCCCATCCGTTTAAGCTGTAGAGGCGCGAACAGATAGACAGACAGACGGACGGAATTTCCGGAACCACTTTTTTCAACTGAATTTTTTTTGAACGTATCCATAACTTGTACTATAGTACTTATAATCGCAAGTAAAAATTGATATATGACTTACTACGCCAACAATTTCTATCACCATATTGGTGCAACAGAAAATAATTTAGTCCTTCTTTCGCTTTGTCAAATCAAGCGTGTGATAACAGTTTTCCTGACCTCAATAAATATAAAACACAAATAGAAAACTCTTCTTCACTCGAATGTAGGTACCATCTCCTTAATTAGCTTTTAAATCCCTAAAAGCTGCTAGGTATTCAAGTTGTGGAAAAAATATGTGTTTTTAATTCCATGAACAAGTACAACTGCGTAAGCTTGCAGAACCACTTAACTTAAGCGAAAAAAGAGGGCACATTAAGCCCGCATCGCATCCCCGCATTCTGTACATTAATTTGTTGCAACACTCGTGCGCGTTCTTAACCGAATATTTATCACCAACACTTTAGCCTTAACACTTGAAAGGATTTTCACTTTGAAATCCAAAGAAATGTTTTTTTTTTTTTTAAATTCCTTAATGGTTGAGTGTAAGAGCCTTGTCTAAACGTGGGTATATATGACGAAGAAAGGTGGTAAGATATCCCTTAAGCAGTAAGCACACACCATTACAGCTCATTGAGCACACACGACGAATTATTGCGACTTAACAACACAACGGTTTCAATCGCATAAATATCCATTTCGGGATATAAACTGCCGTTAGATTCGTTTTTTTTTTTTATATTTTTGTTGCTATTTTGAAATAATGTCCTTTATTGCTGAACGGATGGAGTGTGACTTGAATTTTTTTTTTTTTGAATGACAATCCTTTTGTTATTCAAGTATCGATTTACTACCTTTGTAGGGACATTTATTTTTTCTGTAAGTACCACTTGGGTGCAGGAGTGTTTCCCTAACGGAACATTATAAAATATAAGAAGTCCTCAAATTGAGTCCTATGAGAATGAGAAGTTATGGCGATACAACATTCATATTTATTCGAATTGGAAAAAAGGTTATTATAATCGGTAAGTAATTCTAAAAGAAGGTATTGTCACATAATTCCTTTCTTGCGGAAAAACAGCCTTATACATAAATAAATAGGACCAAAGTTCACTTCAGATTTCAAAAAACATAACCAGAAAGCAAGAGAAAACCGGAAATGCTGAAATGAAAGATCGACAGCTGTCATTTCGAATAAGGTGTGTTCGATGATATTTTAAATTGTAGCTTTAGGGGGCGCCATTTTTTTCGCGATTCTTGTTCGCTATAACACCAACGTCATAACGTTTTCTAAAAATACAGTTTTGAGTTTATATACAAGTTTTTGAATCTTTGAACTTCTTTTTTTTAAGTTTTTTTTTATTTATTGAAAAGTGTGGACAAAATTACACCCCGGCTCATATTTGACAATAGATGAGCAGCGTCTAGCTTTTCGTAGAAAATGTTCCTTCAAATGTATATTCCTAATACAACTGCTAAAAACGGCTTGAAAGCTATGCAAAAGTGGCACTAAATATCATGGTGAATGCAATGCCTTATTTAAGAAATGGTTCGAATTCAAGCAATCTGCCTCTTTGTGAGTTTTATGTCAAGGAACCTACTAAACGCGTTTATGGTCTTAACAGAAATATAACTATAAATGCAATGAAGAAGGAAGTATAAATCCTACTTTAAAAAAGCCTCATATGGTAGAGTTGTATAATCAAACAAACACATTCGATCAGATGTGCAGTGTAATGAATTGTTTTAGAAAGACCAATCGGTGGCACATGTGTCAATTTCATTGCATGCAAAACATGGCCTTCATAAACAGTTATGTAGGTAATTTACACTTAATAATAATAAGCCGCCGAAATTTCATGAAGAAACTGCATTGTGACCCCGTTGAGCCATATATGTCACGGGGGCTTGAAGCTCCTGCTCTAACATCTAACACTAGAGCTAAAATAAAAAAAAAAAATTGAGTGGAAATCAGACAAAAGGACAAGCGATTTCTGAAAAGCAGACAAAAGAGGAGAAAAGGAAAATTTGCGGTATTTGCCGAATGACGAAGTCTTCACGCTTTTATTAAAAAAAAAAAAAAAACATCTGCGATGTGCACAAAGTTAAAGTTTGTTCCTCTTGCATTTAAAAGTAGTTCTTCTTAATTTTTTTTATTTTATTTTATTTTATTTTTATATTTTTTTATATATATTTTATATTATATTATTTTTATTTATTATATATATTTATTACATTTTATTGCAATCGGGATAATGGTTTATGACAAAAACGCATTTGAAAAAACCGGGTCTATGAGAGGTACCGTTATAGAAAGAAAAATTGTAGGGCAGGTACCGTTATTTTTCGACTTAAACCAAATAAATACTAAATACCGAGTTTGAAGAAAATCCGCCCATTCGTTTAGGCTGTAGAGGTGCGAAAAGACAGACAGACAGATAGACAGACAGACGGACGGACGAATGTCCGGACCCACTTTTTTCGACTTCTCTATCATCGTTATGACATGTTTGATTGTTAGGAAAACAAATTTTTTTTGCACGAATCCATATAGTACCTACCTATAATCGCAAGTAAAAACACATACCCGTCAAATTTTACAACTCTCTATTTTTATTAAGTCCAGAATAAAATCGACCGATATATTATTTTTTACAATTTCACATCGCAGTCGACTGAAATGGTCGGAAAATAATCGGTGTGTGTGTAAGCGTATACTTAGTAACGTACGCCACTACCCGGTAATGCCGGCGATACAGTGACAATGGACGGCTGCTCACAGGAATTTTACCGGTACCGATCAGCAGTCGGCGTGTGTGCAAGGTCGCGTTCCCACATGGGGTTCACTATTGAAATTTGGACGAGCGGTATAAATTCGGCCGTCCAAAATCGGTGTGTCTGCAAATAGCCTAAGGGTAACCATCCAGGGTTAAGTACAATGTGAAAGTTATTCATGAATTTGAGAAATTTATTAAATTCAAAGTAGGCGTAGTGATGTATATTTATCGCTTAATATTAATTACTAGGAATGCATACCATTTTAATCATCATCTCTTGAGAAGGATTCGTCCATTTTGGCATATAGGTATTTGTTTTTTTTTTTGGTAGGCATTCGTTATTTTTCTTCACCATAAAATACAAACATGTTTACACTACACACAAGACAAGACAGCATCATGCCGCATATTAATGGCTACTTATTACATTCTTTCTCTCTCTCTATTCTAAATTTTGTTATTGCGTGTGAATTTCTCTTCAGTTAAGCAATTATATTTAATACTAGCTTACCCATCCGGCGTTGCTCGGGTATACCATACATTTTCGAAAAAAACCACCCTTTCGTGACGTGGCGAGGTGCCACCTAGTTATCAAAATAGGCTTGGTTACTTCTAGCTAGCTATCTGCTTGTGAAACGACCCCATGGGCACCAAGGGTTGATTAAAATACTCCTTAAAACATCACCTAACTGCTAGTAAAAGTCCCGTCGAATTCGGGGCATAAATAAGAATTTTCAAAAAAAGACGACTCCAGCGCCATCTAAGGGTTATTACAATAGCTTTACTTACTCCTTGCAATATCAGCCATCTCGCTGTGAAAGTCAAAATCGGTCCATAATTAAGAATTTTCGAAAAATAAAACGACCCTAGCGCCACCTAGTGGGTAATTTAAATGGCCTAAGTTACTCCCTAGAACATCAGCAATCTGTCAGTGAAAGTCACGTCAAAATCGGAACAGCCGTTCCCGAGATAAGCTGGAACAAACAGACAGAACGACAGACAGACAGACAAAAATAAAAAAAAAAATTATTATAAGAACAATAGCTATATACTTTCATATGCATCTTGTAAAACACTTCATTTTTATTTATGTGTATGGATTGTTATTGGAAGCCAAGCATTTTTTTGGGCCGAATTTTGATTTATAAAATTATATTAATTGTGACTGATACAAAGTTTGTCGATTGAATATCCATATGTAGTTAGTAAAACCCACTACATACGTTACGGTTTTCACAGTAGCAAAGTCAGCACATAGTTCTGAAGAAAAAATAGCTAAAAAGCTTTTTTCTTTGACAAAAACGGAAGTGATCCACCCGCAAGAATACTGTCTATTCCGAGATGCTAGTATCTATAATGGGAAATCATCGGATAGCAAATTTTGTTTTTCCTATTGTAACACTTCACCGTCTTTTAAATTTGCCAAGGAGTTCTAAATCTAACTATATTAAAATATTGAATAAGGAAGTCATTACAAAAAACTAAGGAGATCGGTCATGATTATGGAGTCAGTTCGCGGGCGATTCGACGATGCATGTACAAATTTGGGGTGAGACCGTTTACTATTTTCTTGACATTAAAACAAGAATTCGTGCGAAATAAAGAAAAGTCACTATATCCAATATCAAAGAAGAACCGCTGAATAGCTAAATTTAGCACCGCCATTCTCCGGAGAGTTTCTCGATGGCGAGGATGGATTCAAACAGAGAATCAAATTCACGAGAAATTGAAACTCTATCTAGATAAAGGAAATAAGGGTGATTGATGAGGTTATTTAATGAAAATATGAACAACAAAAAATTGAAATAGGACTCGGCATAGGCATCATATTGAGGTGGGGCTGGTATGCGAGTTTAACATCAGTGAAAGTTAGTCAAGGCGTTGATGTCTGGTCTAGAATTGTTGCAAAATTTCTTGGAAGAAAACGAGTGTCAATGTGTCCTCAAACTGCCAATGAATTTACAAACGATGGATAAAAGAACATGGAATTGACGCAATAAAAGCTACAACGTGAATATTTTAAAACACTGGAACTAATAATAATTTTCGGAATAGTGTAAAACGTAGTTGCCCGATGGAATGTTCAAAATGTTCCTCTTTTCTTTTCATAAGAGCTCCTCTTTTATATGATACGCGCAGTTAGGTTACCAACGTAACGTCTACAAGGACATTGCTTTTGATCAATCAAATAAAAGACATATACTTCGGGGAATAGGAACAAATCACATTTAAAAATGTTCTTTTCTATTGAAATTCCTATTGCTGATCCCTCTTAACTCCTACTTTCATCCTGGAAAACACACGTTATAATAAAATACGTTATATATAATACAAGGATTCATTTCATTCTTGAATCTTGAGTCATCCTCTCGCTGGGTTGATGTATAGCCGTTTTGTTTTAGCGGAATGGATGAATAAAACATAAAGTTACCTATACAACCCAGGTGCAGGGTTGTTTAAAAGGATGATAAGTAGACAACACGTCAAACAATCCCCTCCCCGTCAGCCAAGGGGAGGAACATAAAACTGTATATAAAATCTAAATCAATCTTTTGTTCCCACATTATACATACACAGGAGGCGACAACGTGACGAGTAAAAACAAAAAACAAAAAAAACACAAAACAAAAAACACATCCTGCAGGACATTTATCTTTCTTCGATTTGTTATTGGATGTTGTTTATGTTAGATATGCCGCCAGCAGCAGGCAGAATGCTATGATACTCCCAGTTGATCTGATGGCAAAATATCCATGTTTAAGGGGGGGGGGAGGAAGTATCAAAGAAAAACACAGTCCTCTATATCCACATGAGCGCCTGAAGGTTGTCTTGTCACACAGTCTTCCAATTTTCCTTGAATTGACATTCTATATTCCACCAAAGTCATTCCACTTCCAACCTTCGGGTGCTATCGAATCGAATGTAATGCGTTCGTGTTTGCTGGTGGGGTTGGGGAGAGGGTCACAAAATGTTAATTCTGTATTATACAACTCATTGAATAAGTCAATTTATTATGAGAACATTGATTATTTCACATTGAATGGATGGAACATGAAGTGCTCGATTGAGCATTGTGAATTTGGCTAGTAAAATGAGGGAAATGTTGTTATTGACTGGAAGACCTAAGTGGTAACTTAGTAAGGATTACTTTAGTAAGTGAAAAGCATGCAGCCAAATGAAAGAATTGTTAAAAACAAAGTGCATTGCGATGTTAACCAATTAAGGTAGTAAATTTAAGTATTTATCTTAGATGGAAAACTGTATTCATGGTCAAATTAATTCGTGAGTCTTTGAAAGGTTTTTTTTTTTAGGACCAACTTAATACTGAAAGAATATTTGAGTGGAGTATTTAAAAATAAGATTGAGCGGAGAACTTGAATGTTTGTTTGCTTCAAAGAGCTTATGGGTAGCGTTCAAATTAGGTAAAGTTTGTAAAATTTTTGTACTACTCCCAAATGTTTTTCTTATAAAATGCCACCACCTCAGTAGAATTCATCTAGGATACTTTATATAACCTTGAGAATGACAAAGAAATTGATTTAAATACACCCAAATTTAACAACAAAATTCACTCACTAATTCTTTTTAAAATCAATAAGCCACCAGAACGCAGAAACGATAAAGCATCAATAAAGGAGTCTGAGGATGGAGTTAGCGCACATAAAAAAAAGCTTTAACTGCAGCTTATGATCTTAAAACTCAAGTTGTTGTTCTTTCATTCAAAACTACTGACAGCAAACAAACACGAACGAACAGTAATTAAAGCGATAAGCAAAAAGCGTGCTTCACCAATCAGAAACCAGTTTCTCACTAAAGAGAATTATATTTTTTTCATTTTCGAGTTCAGTTTCAGATCAGTTAAGTCTTCAAACTCATCTAGGAAAGATCGGTCGCTCGCTAGAGATTAAGAGTGTATAAAGTGTCTTATAATTTTTATTAAAATAAAACCCCACGACTATCTTTTTAAATTTAATTGGAAATCTAACATATGTAAGTATAAGTTCAATTTATTAAAAAAATAATATATTTTTAAGAAATATATGGTAAACAAAAAATCGAATTCTTGAGAAGAGAGCCACTTAGCAAGTTCAACTTTTGCTAAGAACCATTGCAAGGGCACCAGAAAAATCAAAATAAACCTTATTAAAATCACAAGCACATCTCCTCGGTCAAATTCAATATGTGCCTTTTTAGAAGAAGTTTCCGAGGGAATTAATATATGAACGAAAACCCAGCTATATAAGATACAAGTACTCCCACAGACCATCAATAAACAACAATTAAGAAGGAAACTATTAATGGACAATGTTCCAAGTATCCATTGTCGTTCCTGATATCTACGTTATTCATTCATAAGGACGAGCATCTACATAAACATATGCCAGTGATTTGCACCGCAGTAATATAAAAATTAATTATGTAGATGGGTCGAAAGAAAGTTTATTTTTATGTCTCGAAGTCCTTTAGCGCATCAGCTCGTATAATGACTATGGTGATAATACCAGCCGCCAGAGGTATGAGAGTGCAGAGTACCGGCTACCAGGGTCCTTACGCTAAGTTTATTTTATTTTTATTGAATGGATGTATCTCTAATAAGGCTCAAGGGTTTGGATGGACAATAATCCGTAATCCGTCTATCCAATCGATAAAATCGTGACTTCCTGTGGTTTTTATGGTTCTTTCTATTATTTTTCTCGTCCTTTGCCGCTGGTTTTCCTTGATCCCTATGTGGTTAGTGCAAACTACCTGAGTTAGTGTGTGTGAATTTGAGTGAATTGGAATGAATTAAGTGTCAAGTAAGGGGGCTTTTAGGAATCTGCTTTTGTTGAAAGCATATCAGGGTGGTCTTGGGGGTTTAAAAGGATAGAGATTTTCAATGTCGTCGTACATCGTCGTTGTCGGTTGGAACGATAGATAGCTATCACAAGAGAAGTGTCTCGCCATTCAATGTGAATAATGTTGACAAGGATATTGTTTTTGTTCTTCTTAGTTTCATTTTGTTTTGTTTTTTATACTCTGGACACTTAACCAATGTACCTCTGTACCTAAAACAGGAGTGTATTCAATGAATGGACCATGGGAATGCTTCGTGTTCACTCTTCTAGAATGATTGAAAGTGGTGATGTGTTTTGCAGGATTCACCATTGCCATTCATTGGCATCCTTTTTTGTGTTCTGGATTTTAGGGATAATAGGTGATGGTCGGTCACACTTCGTATTCGACAAGATTTGTTACCGCCACTTAGAAAGAAATATGGTCGGAGAACCAGGTGAGAGAATAACAAATCGACATTAAATATTCATTGATTTTTGCTTTTATAGCGGATTTGAAATAGATGACTGGGATTTTATGTGCATTGTCCAGCAGTTTTTGGAGGAGTGGATATACAGGTGGAAAAGAGTTTCCAAGGAACTATGTTGAAGACATAGTATTCTACTACGAATGTTGATGTTAATTTAACGAAATGTGATGAAACATTATTTTTTTGGTTTATCTGTTATTAATTTATCATTTGAACAATATAGTTAAGGACTAGGTTTTGCTTTCGATTTCAATTCGAATTTGGATGGTAAATCACTTGGTATTTTAAATCTCAGCTCGTTTGAATACCACAAAATTAGTAACTTTTTCGGAAGAAGCTTGTTCAATCAATAGAAATTTTTTTATTAAACTTGAAAATGTAATAAAAAAAAAAAACCGTAAACCACAACAATTCCAATAGAAATCTGTGGTCAATGCTGGAGTTGATTGTCTTTTAACCACACGAACGAAGGTTCCCAAAACTAGGTCAGTTAGTAACACATACCCTGCAAAATAACTTGGACAGCTTCTGCCCTTTCATTTAACCATCATTTGCTCCTATGCTGACAGATGAATTTTTTGTCTCTTCCTATTTCTTCATCCCACAAAACATTGCAATCTCAGCGAATCAGTTCAGCTAGCACATTCCTTTTCAGCAAAGTAACCACACCACAATGCACCTCATCAACATTACTTGGTTCACAGCATGCTCTGCTCCGTCCAGCATTGTGTTTTCTATAACCCTTGAGGAAAATGTTTTAACTATTTGTACCTGACATCTGACAGCTGACACACAAGAATAAAATAAATTGTATTCGTAATCTCATCTGACCTAACACTGTATTATCCGACGCCTGAACGGAAACCATCAAACATATCAAATCGAATTCGATAAACTTCTTCGATATCATGACATAAGAGAGGTGATGAGAAGGATGCTGGGTAACATCATAGATACCTGGATATAGTGCATGTGCAATACGTTTATTCTTTTTTATGCAGATTCATTGTTTTTCTTTTTTGACCTGAACTATGGCACCAGGTTTATTTGAATGTGACTATCTTAATGCTGCGTCAGGTTTTTCGATAAACAATTTTTTTTACTATCGATAGGATTACCAAAGGATTCTGTGTTTATGATAATTGTTTCTATTTAAATATTTCAATAGAAGAGTGCAAAAGTTGATCAAGCGGCAGTAATAATTAAGGAAATGGATGAGCAAAGGCTTTCATTTTTAAAATCGGGTTCTGTTTAAAAGTATGTTTCACAAAATATTAAAAAGATAGACTCTAGTCCAACTAAGTGGATACAAATTTAAGTATGTTTTTTTCAAATCCAACCATTGGTCTCTCAGGTTCAAAATAGCCCCAATAAGGCCTTACAGAAATCTTGAATGAAAATTTTAAAAGTAATAGCAGCTATATACTCCACTATGAGTAAATGCAGATGACTTGTGTAAGACTTGCCTATAAAAGTCCTTTACAAAACAAAATAACTATTCGCTTGTCGTCAGAAGCAAAGCTTATTTTTTTTTAAATCCTTTTAAGTTATATTATTACCAACTTAAAATTAAGCTTGATGTTAAAAGCCCATTTTTTTTAAATTGACAACAGATTTAATGAGCTCAAATAATGCAAAATTAAGGAATCAACACAAAGTTAGACTATCAAAAAATAGCTGCCGTAAGGCCTTTAAAAGTGAGTTTGTTAAGCTCTATACAAGGCTTGTAGATAAAGGTTCAAAATAACCTGTATAAGACTTTTCAAAGGATGTTAACTAAATATTTAAAAAAAAAAAATTAGAAGAGCTATAAAGCTCTCCATTACGATTCAGTGCAGATATCTTGTGTAAGACTTGCCTATAAACCCCTTATACAAAAATAAAATTTGCTTTGTTGATGTTTGATTTTATTTATTTTTTTGCGACCGATGTGGTGGTTCGTTGCAATTCATGTGGAAGTCTATTCCACAAATGAATTGCAAAAACATAAAATGAACGCAGTACTTTGCAGAAAGCGCGGCAGAATTAATTTCAGTGGAAGGTTAGGAAGGAGGGACAGAAGGTGTCGAAATGTCGATTAACATTGGATTTGAATGCATTCAAATCGTCTCATGATTATAATTAAAATCATGACTTATATGAAATCTACCTCAAAGCAGATGTCACGGCAAAATAAGGCTAGACAGAATCCGGTGAGCTGGGCACCCAGCTTGTATATTGTCTTTAATTAAGCGCTTCTTTACTTTAAATTTAAATAAAGCAAAGTGTGTGTGAGGTTTCATCAAAAATTTGTATTCGTTTGAAAGGCCTATTGATTTTTATTATGTTTGGAATATAATATCGTTTAAATACCTTTCGTGGGTTCTCTTGGTGGCACGCATCCGAAGTTTACAATTTTCCATGACTCTAGCGCATAAATCAAAATGAATTTGACCGATGGCACTGGTTATGTTGGCTTTGAGAGCCGCTGTGGTTTGTGGCCTATTCGCATAGTCCTGCGACTTAAGAAAATCCCACATGAAAAAGTCTAATGTCTAAAATCACCACTGGACTCTAATTTATCCACCAGAGACTGCGAATAGTTCTCTCGGTAGGACAATTATGGCGAACGTGCAATGGGCGAAGTGCGCAAAACCTTGCCCAAACGGAACACCCATTTTAACAAAGCAATTTTATCACTTGCACTTTTTGTTGAACGCTATATCCGTCTAACCAACTGTTATTGGAGGGAAACTATCGGAAACTTTGGGATTGATCTAAATAGTTTCAGAATTAAAGAGTTGCCAAATGAGTTATTCTCCACAGAGAAATTGCTTTGAGGCAAACATCTGTGATGCAAGCATTATGTTTGCTAAATATGTAAATGGGTGAGAGGTTAAGGATAATAAAGGGTCTTCCAATAGGGTCTTCCGAACTTTGGAAGTTGATAGGGGCTATTTTGTTGAAGCTACATCTGTCAAATTTGCTTTCATTTATTTAGTCTGTTTTGCCAAATCATTCAACAACACGTATAAATGATAAAATTGTTTTATCAAAATGGGTTTTTTGTTCGGGCAAAGTTCCGCTCGCTTCGCTCATTGTACGGTCACCATATTCGCAGTATGGTCGATAAATTTGAGTCAACTGGTTTGGTAAAAACGAATTGTGCGTCTTGACTTGGACCTACACTCGTACAAAATTCAACCGACCCAGAAGCTGAAGGTAAACGACCATAGACAACGACGTGTTCACTGAATGGGCTCTGGAGCAGTTGACAACAATGTGTACTATTTATGAAGTTAGTGAATTTATGTACCTGGGCTCTGCTGTGAACACGGGCAACAACATCAGCCCAAAAATCAACCGTAGAATCACGCTTGCTAATCGCTGTTACTTTGGGCTGAGTAAGCTCTTGAGGAATAAAGCCCTATTGAGAAAAACCAAGCAGACGCTATATCCAAAACACTCATCATCCCGGTCCTGCTATATAATGCAGAAGCATGCATCCTTTCCCATTCAGATAAAAACTCCCTTGGGTATTCGAGAATAAAGTACTACGCGCAATTTATTGTCCTGTTAACGATCAAGTTACGAACGAGTGGCGAAGAAGGAACAATTACGAGTTGAACAGCGCAATGCGCCTGGTCAAAAAATCCCCCGGCTAAAATGGCTCCGCAACGTGGAGCGGATGAACATCGCGCTCCAGTGCGCAAGGTCTTCGACGCCGTACCTTAGGGAGTCACAAGCAAGGGTAAACTTGATCCCTAATGGAGCGACCAGGTAAAAGGCGAGCTCCGACTGCTTGGAGTGCAAAACTGGTGACGACAGGCTGGAGGGGCATATTGAGCCAGGTCCAGGAGCACCACGCTATGTAGCGCCACGAAAAGTTAAGTAAATAAAGTGAGTACTCTGTATGATGTAAGCTATTTTAATAGTTCATGCCAAGGTGTGCATTGCCAAGAGCAGTTTCTACTAAATCTTGCGGTAAGCGTATTATACTTTAAAGGTTTTACTTCATGGCACCACGCAGAAATATATAAAACTTTCTAGAATTTTGCAAGAATCCTAATCGGTCTTAAAACTATTCTCTTAACATGGGATCACAACCTATTCCTTTTCTTCATAATGAAAGAATGGGAGGTTGCATCTTCTAGTTTGAAGAATAAAATAGGCAGGAGTATATAATGCCTTTCTAAAAGCCAATTAAAATGAAAGATCTGATGGACTTGCTTTCAAGCTCTTAATGATTATATCCGAAGAACACAGGCAATTGAACATTATTGCTCTAACTTCCGAAGAGTCATTGAATCCATCGCCTACGAACCGAGGAATATAGGATAACTGAGAGATAAAGAAGACTGCAACGAATATCGCATATCAACTAGAGGGACCGGGCTACCTACCCACAACGCTGACTAAATTACCTTAAAGGTAGAGACAGGACAATAATATTATTTCATATATATATATATAATATTTCATAGTCAACATAAATTATTTCCAATCAATAATTCAAAATCTACTTAACCAGCAATTCTGGAACCCAAACATTGTTTTCATATTTTTTTCTGAAGAACCAAACGGTGCGGTGGAAAGAGAATTTCAGAACCCATCGATTCCCAAAAGAATTCCGTTTCGAATAATAAATAATTGATTGAAAATCCAAAACCAACTGAAGCAAATTCAAATTAACAACCTAATAAACCTTCACCGTGTCAATTAATTTCAATGATTTCACTTCGTACACAACTCCCTCAAGGACCTCCTTTGCAATCGCAATCCTCCAAATCCAATAAACTAAAAAAAAATAATTAGTTTATGTATCTACAAATAAATCAATAATTCCCATTAGAAAAGTAAATAATTATACCACAACAACAAAATGAATCCACAAACCACAAGCAACTATTTTTTGTTGCTGATTTTATTAACAAAACATAATGCAAGGCTTTATTTTGCTTTATCCACATTTTATTCCCGAAGAGAGATTAATGTGGAGTGAGTTGCCATTGCATGCGTATATATCTGTATCTGTATCTGCATCTGTATCTAGCTACACAATTTCATTAATATAGGCTTGGCCGTTCGAATTAAATCGATGGACATTTATTTCTTCTATACATGGAGAAGCTTATAATGGATTGAGCTATAATTACTGTAGAGGAGGAACATGCACAAGATAGATAATGTCACACACGCATTACCCTTGTCAAGACATCGATTTTATTGGCTTAAAAATAGCCTTTAGGTGCTTATACACTCCACTTCACTGGGCTATTTAGCTAAGCTAACAAAGCGTTACGTTGTCCGCGTTTTAACAATACCTTCGTTGTGGCTGTGTGCCCTTGGTTTTTTTTTCAGGGGTGTTTTCAGAACACAATGTTGTTTAGTTGTTTGATGTTAACATGCTTTTGGACTAATACATTGGAAATATTGTGTTGGATAACCCTGACCTCTTGAAAACGGGTGGATTCGGTTGGAGTACTGTTTCACTTGATGTCCCTCCAGAATAGATTCAAGAATTCAGCATTTGGGGTTTTATTGTTTCCACTGATTTACTTTTTTGATTTTTCTTTGATTTTTGTATTACGGACATAAAATGTTGACATCATAGTGCTAACTAAGTAAGAGTCGATTATTGAGATAGGAACAATTCAAGTCAACATCGCGTAACAATGTGTTGCTCTGCTCCGGTTACTAATAAAGAAGTCCTCGGTAAGCTGAAGTTGGGCTGCTGCTAACCAAAACATCCATCAATAGCCTAGTTTCATGGGAACCCCTTGAAGAAATGATCCAGATTTCGCAAAAAAGTACGTCCGTCAGCATTATACAATGTTACGCCTCAACAGAGCTCCCATCTGACGAAGAGAGAGAATGCTTTAACAGTCCACTAGGTGCCGCCTACAACAACACACCGCGGGAAGATATTAGCCGTGTTTTTTGAGAAATCTATCCGCAGTGCAGTGAGATTTACCACAAAAAAAAGGATCCGCAGCAGCGGTCTTTTAGGACAACCTAACACTCAAATAATTGATCAACAAACAAAAAACATAAATAGAGAGAATCGGAAGGTACAGAAATTAATTTCCCGACAAGTAAAATGGAAAATTTACACAAAATATGGTATCTATCGGCAGCTGAATTCAACAGCTGCTTCTATTGGTAGTCTGGTGTTGTATTTGTAGTTAGTGCATAATCCTACTGCAGTGCTTAGCTTCGCCAAAAAAATACGTCTGTTATTATAGTTATGGGAGACTTATATACTAAGGTTGACAATAACAACGAGGGGCTTAGACATGTGATAATTAACCATGGAATCACAAATGCTGAAAATGATGACAATGACGGATTTTAATGATTTACTAAAGGCGGAACATAAAATAAAACTCAGACGTTACAATGTAGGCTTTAATTGATTAATTTATATTCACTTTATTGTCTTTTCTTTGAAAAGAAATGATCTCTGTCACTAAATCAGAATTTTTCAACTTGGTAGTTGGTGGTTTGACGACTATTTAACATCTGACTTCAAGTCAGGTAGGCTGGCACATATTACTGTTTATTCTGGTTTCTTTAAACCTTCGTGTGTGTGTAGTCCAATCGTTTTCTATGTACCTCGTTATAATTTAACTGACTTCTGTAATGTTAACAGCCTTATGATTAGTGACACCATATTTCAACAAAGTCAGATGGTAGTTGACGGACAGAAAAGCAAGTTGGTCACGTAATGATAAGACGACATTTTAGAAGCAGTCTCCTAGCTGTTAGCAACAGAAGAGACTGCAATATGTGGATATGAGGCTTGCCCGAGCTGCAGTTCGGGAGTTCAAAAATCAATTCAGGGACCACCTTTCTCACGGAATGAGAGCGATCAGCAGCACAGAACCGGACTCTATGTAAAACCTCTAAAATACCGCAAAAAATGTTCTCATATCAGTTTTCAGGTGCTGAAAGAATGGTCGAACGCAACGACATCGAGGAACTCCTACATCAACTCTTAGAGACAGCCTGGGTCTTCGAAAGATTCCCCGACAAATGGAAATGAAGATTATTATCAAGCTGCCGAAAAAAGGAGATTTAACAAAGTGGGGAAACTGCATTTTGCCTGTCCTTGCCAAAATACTACTAACTATTGTTCTGCAACGCATAAGAGAACATCTAGAAACCACACTTGATGCGCTTGATCCTCATGCATTAACCCTGTCCACATAGGGACTGTTATAGTGGAGTGCATTGATTATCAATCACTGCGTCACCTCAAGTTCATTGATATCGAGAAAGCTTTCGAAAGCGTCAACAGAGAATTCATTTGACTTGCTTTATACATATGAGTTTAAAATCCAAAGTGAAGTTAGACAGATCTGCTTATTGTCACCAATATTGTTTTTGTTGGTGAAAGGCGATGTTCAGCGCCCAGACTTGACAGAAAACGAAGGTATTTTATGGGCTTTGACATCTTACCTGAAACATCTAATAAATATTTCTATATTTCTATATTTTTATAAATAAATAAATAAATAACTTTCTCAGCTAAGGACCAAGCATAGGCTTTTTCGATCCAATGTATAGAATCCGTACTGCTACATTAATGCAGCAATCGAAGCGTAACAATCTGGTCCAATCGAATATTCAACGAACATCTCCTCAGGAGAATGGGTTAGGATCCCATCGACTCTGCGAAAGTGGCAGTAGATTAGACGAACGCTTTGAAAAGGTAACGACTGCACTGTAACTCAAGCAATGCACTCAAATCCGCTTACAAAAAAAAACAAGAGTTTGGCGGCCAAAAAACACATGGCATAGAACAGAACAGTCTTGGAGAAATCAGCGCAATTAGGCAAGACTGACTGAATGCATACATTTCGTGTAAATATCTACAACATTTTCTTCTTCAAAAAATTAATTTCTAAAATATATGTACCTTATTTTCCCCCAAACAATTGCTTCCAATACAACAAAGGTACACATAAGTGGCCTTAACAATAACAATGTTTATTACAAAAAAAAATACGGACTTAAAACTGTTGGGATTTTCCACCCTCATATAAGGGATATCCTGATGGAGAGAGTATAACGTGTGTTAACTTTTTCACGATTAGAGTGTGCAACACATGGAAAATAGGTCCTTATAATATGGATACCACATTCTCTTCCAACCCCATATGTTTACTTAAATATTCAACAAAAATCTGTTTGAGGGCTCAGAAGGTTGGGTAAAAATTTGGGAAAACCTGGACGAAAAATTATTTAATTGTTCAACACCTTCATTCCAGCTTAGCTAAATATACGTGAACTCGTTAAAAAGAATTGAGCCTTCAACTTTCTCTATTTCCGGAACATGTTCATGTTCATTCAATTTCGAACCCACTTAGCAGCACACAAATCTACACTTCTGGTCTATTCCCCACAAATTTATTGCACTTTTTTCAACTTAAATCACATAGGAATCATAAAAACGAACATTTCAAAGTTTCAAACAGAACTAATAGAATCCTTAGTGGTTCCTTAAAAAACTTTGTTCTTCAAATTTGCTCAGATGTTAGTGTTTCTTGTTTCTTGAACTTTATCTATTAAATCAAAAATTAAGTTATAGTCTCTTGCAGTGGATGAGGAGTATCCTTAAAAAACATTTTTATTTTAAGAAAAGCCACTTGATTTCATAAAAACTTAACACAAATGGAAACGATACGTTTGACCAGTTCTCATCAACCTACATAGCCATTGACATATTATTAAACTGAGTGAGTGTCCTTGATTACATACGTCAGAGCTCGCACTTACTCCCACTCGAACTCATATGAAAAGAAAAGCCAAACCAGGAAACTAACTCGTTTATTCCATTAAATATAAAAGCCTCTCTTTGAAGTGTGTTGTATTATAGTATCTGCTTCACCACATGCCACAAAACGGTGCTCTGGCATTATGCAGTGTATGAAATGAACCGACCCATCATCATATTGGTGGCCATTTTGCCATTAAACACATACTATAACGGTACCTACCTACTACTGTACGTAAACCAGTCTGTATATTGTTAGTTGAGAGAAAGGCAATAAAATAAAACACTTCAATATACGCCCAGTGGCACAAAATATAATAATGGCCTTAGGCTGCTGGGTAAAGGAGTCCTGCCACCAGAGGGATACAGGAAGGTTTTTGTCAGCAGCATAAAACATCATCTAACACAGCAACACATACAGTGTAATAAAAAACTACCAAAGTGGAAAAATTACAATTCTGGCCAAAATTACCCAAAAGACCGGAATTCGTTTGACCATGTCGTCATCGTCCTTGTAGTTTTTGATGAAAAAGGTACAGAACGCTTGGTAGGACTTTGACAATGCCCCATATTATTCTAATTGTGGTATTTTCCCTAGCCAGTCACACTTAATTGTAAGTTTGTTGAAAAAATTACATTTAACCACTTTCTCACCAGAATTTTATTGAACCGTTATAACTTCATTTCCCATAGATAATTACATCACCAACCTTTCCAGCTTAACCATCAATGAATTTTGTTTAATTTCCGATAATTCGACCACTCTGTAAACGATCAAATAAGGATATGGAAGAGCATCAAAGGATAACTTCACTTGCTTTTTTATGTTTATCAGAGTAAAAACTATGTTTTTTACATCAACGTAAACACATCCTCTGCCACTAATTAGCTCCTGAAAGAGGCTGATGAGTTTATATTTTTGCAGAATTCTCTTTATATGTCCCGTTTCTGTCTCTCCAACCATCATTCAATTTCAGATAATTAAAAATATAAATTGCAGAGTGGACTTTTGCACTTTCCTTTAGTGTTCCTTTTTGAGGAATGCTTTTGTGTGATGGGATTAATGGTGGAAAAAGGATTTAATGGTACAACGAATAAATTCCAATTATGTACGCAAGCCGACGAGGTTATTGGCAACCGATTGATGGATTTTAAATCCGCGAAGTGATTGCATCAAATACTTCGGCAAAATTTGTGGGCCAACAAAGCATGAAAATTGTGTTCGTGTCCATAGAGGCAATGGTAATTATAAACTTTTAAGTTTAAATTAAGGTAATGACTGCTAACTTATTGGCTTCTGATTATAAAACATTTAAGTCTAAGATATCTGAACCTTTATTCGTTTAATATTAATAACGGATTTTAATGATTTACAAAAGGCGAAACATAAAAAAATGCAAATGTTAATACGTAGGCTTTACTGATTAATTTATTTTTACTTTGTTGTTAAGTGTTTTCTTAAAAATATGATCTCACAATTATTCAACTTGGTTGTTGGTGGTTTGACGGCTATTTAACAACTGACTTCAGGTAGGCTGGCAGCCTAGCCTAGCACATATACTGTTGATTCTGGTTTCCTCATACGTTCGTGTGTGTATTGTATAGTCCGATCGTTTCCTATGTACCTCGTTGTATGTGTAGTGTCGTTCGTTCGCTTCGCCTAGCCACGTACGCCTTTATAGTTACAACTGTCGCTGTTGTTTGTTCGTTATATTATCGTATCGTTCTTTTCTAGGTCTAAACTGATATCAGCCTGCTGCCTCGTTTAAAAGCAGGCACACGACTGTTCTTAGCTTGAATAGTTAGTAAGTATAAGTTCAGGAGTTTAATTTTGAAATTAAAATCCGGATTTTAAAGAGTTGCCGAGAGACGTGGCTATTCCTGAGTCCGGATCATTTGGCGTCGTTTTTTGCAATTTTTTTTTTTCAAAGAACTATATTCCTCGTCTATTGAAATATCGAAATGTAAGTGCTCCAGAAATCAAATACAGAATACAAACTAATCCAAGATCGTTCCGGTACATTGAAAAGTATTGGAGAAAATAATTTTGCACATGTTTTTGCAGTGCTCATCCCAGCCGTGCCCATTTCATTTTGTCTGAACTCCAGGATTAGACCGGCGGTAATACTGTGGCGAGTTTTAAAAAAATACGTTAGGGTTTAGGGAGCGCTTTTCATTATTTGTATTAGCCTTTCTGCTCTGTGGGTTCGGTGGAGCCCCACGATAGGTATGGTGTATGCCTGTAGTAAGAGGCTGCTAAGATACCCTTTTCTATAAATTCGGGGGCAGAATTGACCTATGTTATGGGAATATGCCAGCGGCAAGTCTGCTTATGCCCGCCCACCCCTACAGTTTGGGCTCAGAATATAGGCCTATATTATATTATAAGATTGTGTGCTTTAAGTTAGCACCCCTGTAGTAACGGGGACAAGAATAACTACGGTTAGTGTTTGCCTGCGGTAAGAGCCCTCTAATCTCACCTTCCTCTGGCATCGGGAGTAAGAAAAGTTTTATGGTGCGAGTAAGAGTCTTGTATGGTAAAAGTCTTCCAAGAGCAAGTCTAGCTAAACGCTTTACATGCTATTCTACGTGGGCGGTGTAGTAACCTATAGCTTGTAAGTAGGGGAATCGATGAGAAATTCTAGATTTCATAGCGATTGATGGAATTTTGTAACTGCTGTTCTTTGAAATGGTTTGTGGACGAGCGAACTCTATGGAGTCTATCCGCAATGTCAAGTTTCTTAAGACCCCAACTACGCTTTAAATAGGTACCATAGGTTGACTCGGTAATACTTGGTTGTTAAAACTGCTGTGTGTCCCTAGTGGGAACCGAAAGGTATCTTTCCGGGAAGATTGCCCAACTAACAATTTAACTTGTATAAGATTCTAAACAAGCTATTTTCTGACTGCTATAGTAACATTAAAAGACCTTATACAAATTATTTTCACGCACATTACACAAGCTATTTAACTGTTATAAGACTTTTGTTGAATGGCCTTATAACATGAAATGTTATTAGCTTGTCTAAGCAAGCAATTTTGTGACAGCTAAATGCTAAATGCCTGCTCTGGATGTTGTAAAAAGGCCTTGCCAAAGCCTTTCAATGACAGCCATTGACAATAGCCTGCTCTGGATGTTATAAAAAGGTCTTACCTCATGCCTTGTGTTAATATAAAGGCTATTTTGTATTGCCACGAGCAAAGAGTAAATACTTGCTAGCCTACAATATTTAGTTTTAGAGGGAAAAAAATATTTTTTTAGCCCAAAAAACCTGATTTAGGATTTGTTTGTTTTAAAATGTTGAGTTTTTATCGAATTATTTGCATTGCTTTTATTAGCTATATTTCTCCTCAAGCAAGTGGTCAAACTGACTTTTCTATTGCATACGGTAACGATTAAAACTTTATTTTAATTATAAAACTGAAAAGTTTTTATTTACCTGAGTTTTGAACTCGAGTCCTTCTCGTAACACTCCAGTACTCTACACCAATTCACGGTTGGGAAAATTAACATCAAACATCGACAAAACAAATATTATTTTAGTTTATATAAGACCTTTTTAGGCAAGCCTTACAAAAGTTGTTTGCATTTTAATTTTTTAGTAAACATTTTTGGAAGGCCTTATACAGGGCATTATTAACTTTTATCTACAAGCATTGTATAGAGCTTTCTTAACTAACTTTTAAAGGCCATGTAGCAGCTATTTTTTTAATTGTCAAAGTTTGAATTGTGTGGCTTTCTGAGGTTTGAAGCATTAGCTCATTATACAATTTAATACTTAAGAAAACGAAACAATTGGGTTTTATAAATGAGTCATTTGAGAAAAAATAAATTCAAAGTTTAATTCTTTCAAATCATATTCTTCACGTTAGTATTTGATTAAATTTGATGAAATAATTTCTGTTAGTACTTCTTTTCTATTTTACAGTATTCAGTTGTAACTCTCTTTTTTTATATATAAGAACTTATTTTTATTAGCAAATTAATTCAATTTTTATAAGGCCTCTATAGGCAAGCCTTACAAAAGCTGTTTGCATTGACTTGTCGTGGAAAAAAGAAATATTTTAACCTAAGAGAATTAGATGACTAGTTTGTCATTTAAAACGATTATTTGTTTAATTTTTAGTTAACATCTTCGGAAGGTCGTATACCGGTCATTTTTAGGCTTTATCTACAAGATTTGTATAGAGCTCACCAAACTCAGTTTTTGAGGCCTTATAATTTAATTTTTTTAAGTTTGAAATGTGTGGCTTCCGAAAGTTTGCCTTATACAAGCTCTATGCAAGCAATTGCTTGCCAAATTCAAAAAATTGAACTTTGTACAAGCTAAATTGTTAGTGCTCAACTTCGAAAGAAGTATTGTGCCTTATTTAACCTTGATACCATGGGTGTAGATAAGCCCTGCTCCTCAATAGCATTTGCCATAACGAATATATTACTTGCAAATAGAGTGGCTTGACTCCACCACTATAGTAATACAGTGGACTGACCAACTACTCTATGGCTTTGTTGTACCTTATAACAACTTCAAAGTGGATGGGCCCACCGTGAGATTAAGGCAGGGGCTCACATTAATCCTTTCCACGATCTGCCAATGATTTTGATGTCGTGTAACAGCATATTTTCAAACTGCAGCATAAACAGAAAACGGCATTAAACCATAGCATTATCTCTTCTCTTGCCGCCATTAAGGCATAACATAAAAAACAGAACTTGATTATTTGTCCCCCACAAATACCTGATCCTCCTTCAACATATTGTCACTTGAAGTTCCATAAAAAAGGCTCAGGATAAGCATAACTATCATCAGCACTACTTTAATAATAAAAAATAAAAAAAAAAATAAATAAATAATGATGATAAGCTATCACAATGAAAATGGGAATAAAGAAGCAGTTTTAACCATTCCATCGTTCTTGCACCCTCCCAGCCCAAAGTTACCAAAGTAAAATACATAGAAAACACTAAGGACATTCCAATTCCAGTGAAAAAAGCGAGTCCTGCTAAAGATAAATACATAAATAAATAGAAAATGGAGAGCGCACACATTGGGCAAATAAGTCAAATTAAATCCTCCACTAAATGGACAACCCACACACTTCAACTTCAGGATGTTGTTGGGCGATGGGGTCGTTTCGTTTTTTGTCGTTCAGCTTTTGTGTGCTTAACTTTTTTCTCTCAGCTAATCCTTGCTACAGAGCTATAGAGTGGCGTCAGCATAACGTTAGCTTAACAACTTAAAGTAGATACGCAACGCACACACATTGTACACAACATGGAAACTCTATTAGAGTGCGCCAAGGGTTGTGGAAAGCTTTGACAAATAAAAGAATCTGGACACATTGGCAAATGGAACGTCCTTATGTTAGAGGTTATGGAGTGTTAAAAAGGATCTTGGATTTTGCTGTAACGGCCGTTGCGTCGCGTTGGTCCATCTAACGCTTTTAACAATAACTTTTATTTAACATTTTTTTATTGGTTAGAACTATTTGGACGAAATCTGGGTTTTCGTTGGTGTTTTTAAAAAAAATGTAATCCGTTAGAAGTAAACTCTTTAGTGTTGATGACTTTAAGAAAACAGGGATGGTTTTTGGACACCCCAACAAGGGGAGAGGAAATAAGTAATGAATAAGCAATTCGTTTCGAAAATAAGTATGACTGACCCAGTCTTTTTTTCGGCAAAAAAGGTTTGGGGTTATATTATAAATAGATACTAAGCATCTGAGTGGTACTTTAGATATGACAGGAACAGGAGCCATTTTTATATTTATAAATTATTTATTTTCATTCAGGATATCGGAGAAAAGGGTATCATAGAACACGGTGAAGAATTTAGACTGAGGAGATAATTTCAACCATGAAGTTGTATGAAACATTCTTGGATATTTTGAAGGGATGAAAATGGCAATAAAAAATTTATTTTAATGTTTATTTATTAACCTACAAAATTACATATCATTGAATAAGCCTATATAAACCTAAAAGCTTTTACATATTTGTATATATTTTTAAGTAAGTTACCTTTGTGGTTCTCATAACATAAATATGATTTCTATTTTTTTTTTATTCTTAGATCTTTTCTTTTATGTTTTATTTTTATAGGAAATAGATTTAAATATGTATGTTTTCTTAGTTTTCTGCATATTAGGAAAATGTAAGAAAAACCCTAATTTTGGTGGGGCTAACGCCCCATTTTTTAGCTTAATACAAGCTTAACTTAAACTTAACTAAACTGAAAAACTAATTAAACTGAATTATCTTATAAGGAGGAAACATGATGTAAGAGCTGGGCTTTCAGACAAAGACTTGGAAGGTTGAAATCGAAAAGAGGAGAGATCGAATTGATTTAACTCAACATGCGGGTTAAAGGTTCATTGAGACCATAGGAAGTACGATGTGGAGGAAGGTAAAAAAGACGTGATGATGATCTTAAGTTGCGTGGGTTAGTGTTAAACAAGATGAGATCAAAAAGTGAGGAACAGTCAGTGGCACCTGTAAGAATCCGATGGAATCCTACGGACTTCAAGGGGGTGTAGATTTATAATTTTGAGTCGGTCAGGGTAGGGTGGCAGAGATGAGAAGTTATTAGGGTCATACTTGCGATGCATACTCAAGGAGTGGAGGATCATTGGAAATATAGAGGGATTTGGTTACCAATGGGTTCCAAAACTTTTTGGACCACCTTTTGATAAAACCAAGGGAAAATTTAATTCGCAATCACCGAGAACACCTAAATCGCGGATAACCTGTACGCGGTTAATGGAAAGGGTTTGAAGATAATAAGATCTTAGTGGATGCCTTTTACTATAAATTCTTACTGCACCAATTGACAAATGAATTGAGGTCATTTTGAAGCAGGAGAGAATCACGACCAGAGGAGATTACCTGGAAAATTTTAGCATCATCAGCATTAAGGGAGATAGAAGATGATTTGATTATCTTTTCAACATCATTAATGGCAGGGATAAACAAGACAGGTCCAAGATGGCTACCTTGGGGTACCCCAGAGGTGGCCACAAAAAGAACTGAAAGAACAGAACAAAAACGGACCCTGTATTGGCAGTTGTCAAGATACGAGGATTTCCATTTAAGAAGGTTAGGACTGAATCCAAGAAAGGAAAGCTTTTAAAAATTAAACTGTGAGATATTTTGTCGAAAGCCTTGCTGAAATCTGTAGTGATGACGTCCACTTCGTAACCCTTTTCCATGGCGGAGAGTGAAAATGTAACGAACTCAACTAGATTTGTTGTGGTAGATCTTCCCTATCAAAAACCGTGTTGAGTTGAGGATAATAGAGATTTGCATTGGAAAGAGAGTAAATCATACAGAATGCTTTCGAAGAGTTTGGGGATATGAGAAAATTTGGCGATGTGCCGATTATTACAAACTTCGTTTTTGGGATCTTTTTTATGATTTGGTGTGATAGTGGATATTTTCCATAAATCGGGGAAAGATCCGGTGGAAAGGGACAGGTGGAACAAGTTAGTAATAGGAAGGACCAAACTCGAAGGACCAGGAGTATACTCTTCTTTAAGTTCATGGATGCCATTTAGGACTAATGAAGTATCCATATAATTCGTGGTTAAGGGGCCAGTATTAAAATGAGGAAGGTAGGAAAAATAAGATTTGTCAGGATCTAAGGTTTTTGGTGCTAATGACTGTAACTGGCGAAGAAATTGGCGATGGCAGATTGATCATTGGATGATTGGTTGTTGTAGAGAAGAGAGGGAGGGAAACCATTATTTTTCTTTTTAAAGTTAATTAACTTATAAAACGATTTAGGATCCATTTTTAAATTTGCTTGGGTGTTGGAAGCAAAGTCATTGTAGAGCGTTTCATATAGATTCCAAAATTTATAAAATACTCCCAAGAAGTCGGAGTAATCGAGAATTGAACGAGAGCGAAGATATTTAACCCAAAGCTTATTTCTCCTGTTTCGCAGCTCGTGTAGTTTATGACTGTACCACGGAGGAGAAGTTGAAAAGGATCTGTTACGCGAAAGGATAACATAAAGATTTATGCAAAACTGCACTTTTTCATAAAAAAGATTAGTTGCTTCATTAAGTGACAGATTTATAAAATCGTATGAGGTATGGATGAGGTAGTCATTTATTTTTTTTGAAATTAGCCTTATGATAGTTGAATTAATAGTTAGAAATATTAGGGAGAGTAGATGGAGAGGAAATGAAAAAAGAGAGAATGAGAGGGGGGTGAAATTGATCAACTACAGATAATGGGATGGTGCTTTCTGAAACAGATGAGTTAATTGGGTCAGAGGTGAATATACGATCCAGTTGCCGGCTCATGTAATTCTGAATTCCAGTCACTTGGTAAAGAGCGGAATCAGAAAGACTGTCAACAAAAACAGATTCCTTGGATGAAACGGGATTGGCAGCGAAGGATAGTATATCATCAGAAATGTTCCACTGAAGTTGGGGAAGATTGAAGTCTCCAAAGATTAGAACTTCGTCTTGTGCTTCAGAAATAGCTAGCACTTCATCAATGGCATCAACAGCAAGCTTGTAAGATTGAACGGGTTGGCCAGGAAGAATGTAGAAACACACAAGGTATATGGACTGATTTGGGAGTGATAGTTTAATGGATATGTAGTCGAGCATGTTTGAGGAGTAAGAAGAAACCAGGGTCGAATCGAACTTGTTATGGACAGCAATAAAGACGCCTCTGCGCGGAGATTTAAGAAGAGACTCTTCGTCGTAGCGAAAAACATTAAATAACGAAGGGAACAGCTCTTGACTTTTAATGTCTTTAGAAAGATTTGTTTCAGTAAGCGCAAAAACGCCATAGGGTAGGGCTTGTGACTGTGAATACACAGTGTGTTTTAGAGCGAAGACCTCTTACATTTTGGTAATAAAGGGAAAAAGGGTGGTAATTGTAGAGTGGTTGGGGAGAGATAGTGTTAGGAGCGATTAAATTTATCAGAGTCGGATCGTACTCTTTGAAGGTAGGAAATTCTGTTGAGTTAGTCTTACTTTAGCTGGTAAGAGAGGATCAAAGCAGGGGGGTGGACGTGAATCTGTTGGAGGCAGAGAAGAGTTTGGGTTTAAAAATATGGGACCTTACAAAGTTAGGGTATTTTGCCCCTGTGGTGAGGTCGAAGCTGGGAAACTGAGGAGATTCATTAGGATTCGGGGAATTAAAAGGTGATAAAGAATATTCAGGATTGATGTTGAAAGACACACGTTGGTGAGCGTGTTTCGGTGTTAATAGGATTTGCTGGTCTTTCACTTTGGATTTAAGTAAAGACAGTCTTGGCCTAGGTTGCGGTATATTTTGGGGTTTACGTTCAGGCTTAGGTTGGGGCTTAGTTTGGGGTATAGGTTGGTGATTTGGTTGGGGTCTATGTTGAGTCTTAGGTTGGAGTCTTGCATCGGATAATGATGGGGTTGGTTTGGAATAATAAATGGAGGTGTAAAATCTGGCATTATGTGCGTTTTGAACGACCAGTTAGGATCTGAGCGAGGGTGGTGTTTATTCGCTTGGAATATAGGTTAAGGTGTTAATAACTTGGGATGTTTGGATACCAACATATTGGCCAGTTTTAAAACACCACCTGATAGGTTGAGGAACACCCATTCATATTTGGAAGGGAAAGATATTAAGAAAATGTTGGGTTTATTTTTTTCAATTTTAGTTAAGTTTATAACAAACTTATTTCTAAAAAAATCGTGGATCCACTTTGAGTCCGCATGGGAAGGAACTCTTTCAAGAGTGAAACTGCTGGATTGAAAAGTTGAGCCACTAGCGTCATCGAATTTGTTCAGTCTGTTGTTCCATTCTGAGAGTTTCCACAAAGTACCGAAACGTTTAAGGGTAGGTTCCTGAGTTGGCGAGGCAGTTTTGTTATTTGGTTGGGAGTGTAGAGGTATGGAGATGGGCAGATTTGGAGATACCTCAATAGTGTCCAATATTTCCTCCAATATTGACGTATTATATTGGGGATTAGAGGGAGCTTCGAGGACATTCCTTGTTGCTAGTTTTAATTCCTCAGCGAAACCACTCACTACACAACGAATATATTTGAAGTTCTCTTTAAGTTCTTCAATCTGATGTTAAAATGATGTCTAATGTTAAAAAGAATGGGTTCATAATTAACCGGAGGAGACAAAGTCTTTGGGGTAGGATTGAATATCAATCACAGTCAGAAGCGAGTCAAATGACGCCATTAAGAGAGAAATAGTTGATTTTATTTCACTAGAAATTGTTTTTTTTTATATTAGCCACCATTTCAATGTTAATGTTGTTTGTAATGGGAAGTTGGAGGGCAGATAATTGTTCATTAATTTTTTTATATCACTTTTAAGATAGGTCGCGGATTGTGCATTGTTTTGGTTTAATTCTTCAAACGATTTGATGAACTCATCAAATTTTTCAAATTGGGTCGGGCATTGTTTGTGGTAAAGTTTATTTTTTCCGCAGAGCTTGCGAACGAGTCGCTTAAGCATTTACTCGCGAGCATTATGTGCGACAGAGATATATTTTTGCAATCATCGCAATTAAATACAAAATTGCGGGAAAATTCTTTAAGGTAAAGAACAGACCTTTTATTCAATCCGACACATGTAGCATGTAAATATTTTCTCCATAATCCATTACATATGACCCACTCAACGATATTGTCGTTGTTGACACAATTAAAACTCGCGCACTGTTGATACATATTTAGTTTGTATGATTGGCTAAACGGGGTCAGATAAATTAATAAAGTCAATAAAGCACACAATTTTTTTTTTTTTATATTTTTTTTATTTTAACTTATATTGATTTATGGGAAAAAAACACGGAAATACTATTAATTGGAGTTAAATAAGGGCACAAACAAATGAAAAGACGGAGTTATTTGAAAAAACCGACTGAACTCGGCGAGAAACGAATTACAATTGAGGACAGTCGCATTTTTACTTGCGATTTAGGTACTTGCAAGTTATGGATTCGTGCAAAAAAGAATCTAACAATCAAACATGACATTACGATAATAGAGAAGTTTAAAAAGTGCGTCCGGAAATTCCGTCCGTCTGTGGGACTGTCTGTTTGCGCCTGTACAGCTAATACAGATGGGCCGATTTGCTTCAAACTTGGTATTTATTATTTATTAGGTAGTATCTCGGGGGGTGTTTTTCATTTTTGCTCTACCTCGAAAAAATACCGGTACCTGCCATACAATTTTTAACAAAAAATTAGATTTTCTCAAAGACGGATCTAACGATTTTAATAAAACTTTCAGGGTGCTATTTTTTACAACAATAGATATATCAGTTAGTACGAATTTTTTGAAATTTGTTCTATAACGGTGCCTCTCATATAACCGGTTTTTTCAAATGCGGTTTTATCGTTAACTATTATCCCGATTTCAACAAAATTTTGCACACAGGAAGTCATGCAATAATTCAATTAATATTGCATTTCAAAATTTTCAAAAACTTTTCTTTTCGAAATTTATAAATTTTAAACAAAAAAAATGGTTTTCAAAATAATTTGAAAATGGGTTGATTGATTTTTTTTTAAATAATTTTCCCAGATGAAAATTACAGATCTCTTTATAATGACATACTATAAAAATAATTTAAAATATTTTTTGGAAAAGTTTTTCAAAAATAAACGACTTTTTAGATTTTCAATATTTTTCTTCCTCTATAGACATTCAGTTTTAAATTTTTTGTGCATACTTACTTTTTCCGAGAAAACTTTTAAGCTAATTAAAAAAAATGAAAGAATTTTCTAAAAAAAAAATTATTTTTTATTTTAATACACGTGTGGTTTTCAATCTTTCGGAGTTGGTCTTATTGACAGCTGTCACTTGAGTTATGCTCAGATTGGTTTGTCATTTCATAATGAATAGACTTACTCCTGAACAAGTTTGCAAATTGTGCAAATTTATTACCAAAATAATGGTTCGTTTCAGTGGAGCAGAGCATTCACAAAATTGGGCCTCGGCTGGAATTTCGCCTTTTCCCGGAAATCATTTTTAAAACATAATGCAAACCCTTATCTTTATAATCAAGCTAAATTCTTGGTCTTAACATTAAACTATATGCGTTGTATTTTTTCTTGCAAACTACACGTCTAAAAAAACACCCTTAATATACATAGATATGCAGCCACTAAGCAATTATCTAACATAAGAACAAGTTCGTGCGACCCAGTCGTGCATTTTTTAAATTTATTCGATGATGTGACCGCACATATGAGCAAGTACGTGCGATCCAGTCGTGGAATTTATTTTACTTGCGATTATCGGGACTGTAAGGCAGGTTTAGGACTCGTGAATATAAAAAAAATTAGATAGGGAAGTCGAGAAAAAATGTCTGTCTGTCTGTCTGTCAGTATGTATTACGAGCTGCAGCCTAAACGGCTTAAGCGATTTTCTTTAAACTTGGTGTGTGTGATTAGTTTGGCATTCCCCAGAAGGGAAATTGAAATTTTATTTTTAGGCCTTAAAACAAAGGTACCTGCCTTTTGGGCTTTCTCGGTAACGGCTTTATGGATTTCTGTAATATTTGAAAAGATCTAGATAACCAAATTAATTCTGCGTATAAAGTTTTTTTATAACTTTTTTTTTATTAAAATTAATTTTTGAATTATTTGAAAAATCAATATTTTAATATTTTATAATCACATGTATGTTAATAAATTCTAAGAAACTGCATACCAAAATTTAAACAAAATTTTTTTTTTTCAAAAAACTAAAAATAAAAAAACAGGATTTTATCAAAACCGGTCCTACAAAATTTTCGAAATACTTTTTTTTCATATATTCTTTGTTTTTTAAGACTAACTTACTTGTTACTTTTTTCTGTCAAAAATCTTGCTTTCCAATCCAATCAGGCACAAAAGAGCAAGTACGTGCGACCCAGTCGTGTCCATTTTTTTTTGATTTTATATAAAATTAAAAGTTACTACCTTAACTTACCTTAAACTAAAAATTCACCATGTGATATACATTCCGCCGATTAACCGAAAAAAGCGGACAATCGTCCATTTTTTCACGTCATCGTCAGATCATAGATCACATGGTGGGGCCTAGTTAATCGTGCAAAGTGATTCCTCCCGAGGTTTAGGATAACATTGTCAATTCTAAATACACCGGATGCATCCAATAAATTTTTCTTTGATATGTAATGCCGAAAGTCGGTATGTGCACTTGAAACTTGATTTTCCCATCAATAATGAGCAGACCCACGTTTTGTGGCTCCTGTCTTATCTGAATGAATGATTCTTATACAGCTTTAGACTTTTTTTGAGAACGTCAATATCATCAGCGTGGGCCAGAACCTGCCTGTGCTTGGTGACGATTGTTCTTGTTGACCTCTCAGAATCATGGATATATTTCTATTACGGCTTTAGCTATGCTATTCTTGGTGGCTATAAAGATCTGATCAATTGTTGATTTGAATGGTGTGAAAATACATTGAACACATGATCCGTTCTTTTACGGTTGAGGAATATATCTCACAAAAAATGCCCTGAACAATGTAATTACTGCACAAAGTTTATATCTTGAAATTAAGGACTTTTCTTGTGTACGAATATTCCTTACTTTCTTCGTCCTTACGGAATGTGCATCATGGTCTATACTGCCATATATTTCTGATGAAACCCAAACCGCCATTTTTGAACTAAGAAATCTTTTTTCTGTTCTTGTTAGTCTCTGTTCTCAAAGAATTCTCACGATTAGAAAACCATTGGATAACACTTTTAAAACTTAAGTTTAATGGTTGCATCAAATCTTTATTACGCAACAAGAAAATGGAAATGAAAGAGAACCAAAACTTATTCATGTAATATCCATTTTATCTTTTTTAATAAAATTGGAGTGAGCTTTTCATATGATCTTTAAGTTTAATTCACTTCTTGTTCCGCGAGCAAACAGCCAGTGCAAAGGTTGAATATACAATAAACTAGTTTTGACTTAATCTACTTTTCAATGCCAGGTTGTACAGAGAGAGGGAGAGAGAGTAATCAATAAATTTGTAAATGGGTATGATAGGCAAAACTTTATCCTTCCTAAAGCACGTTCACAGCAGGTATTTTTTTGTGTTGATTTAAAAAATAACAAACTGGCCCTTTTCAAAGATTAAAGTATAATTTACCAGATCAACTGTACCTACACTTCATACTTTATTTCAGAACTCATTGCTTAGAATTTCTAATCCTGGGAAAACTGATTTAAAATTTGTCATATTGGTTCCATAATCATGATTTTTGTTTTCTTACGTCTACAACATCGAGGACTAAATCAACATTAAAACGATGCCAAAAGGTTTCTCTTGTATATTTCTAAGGAAGATTAAAATATAAATCCCAATATATTCCCAAGTTGAGTGTGGACATTGCAGATTTGTATGGGCAGATACATATGTAAGTATGTTCATATCTCCCTGATTTTCATGACAAAAGTGGAATTTCATTCGCTTCTTGTTTTCGTATCATCCTGCCTAAACGGATATTGGGTAAAGTTTATTAAAATACACAAAAAGGCCGTACGAGGACCTGGCTTAGGAGATATAATTTGTTCAATATCTGGAGCAAGAACCAAGAATTTGTTGGTCTCTGTAGAAATTTAAGATTTTTATTCAATTTGTTTTGAAGAAGACTTCCATGAATCATCGAAGAGCTCAAAAATTTTATTTACAACGATGTATGTTAGTGCATAAGATGGCATAATTTTATTTCGATACCATTAGTAAGTTT
This sequence comes from Platycheirus rosarum, assembly GCA_963971375.1. Lineage (NCBI taxonomy): Eukaryota > Metazoa > Arthropoda > Insecta > Diptera > Syrphidae > Platycheirus > Platycheirus rosarum. The sequence continues at coordinate 115,264,820 of OZ020509.1, read as the reverse complement.
TAAGGAGCATCATAGAGAATGTCAATTCTACTTCATGTCACGAGATAATTAAATTAATTAAATGAAGGCTTCCCTGGAGAATTTGTTATGAAGAGACAATGAATTGGACTTAAGAGCCTACAAATTAATGGAAAATTATAATGCTGTACCGAATGAGCCTTAGATAATAAATAGATTTTGAAAACAAGACAAACTTATTATTTAATTATGGAGTTTTTGAGAAATTTTAAGAATATCAAAATAATCTCCTTGGCATTTAAGATTATGTTGATAAAGGTGAATGGGATGAGAATTTTTGTTTCGCTGCTTGTTAAACTTTTCGAATCTGGGTCGATTTACTCTAAAATCCGGCTATCTAAATAAGTAAAACAAACTAAGTCCAACAAGGCATTCCACATTCGTTTGGTACAGCTAAATAAAGAATGATTGTCATCTGGAGTTGACTTCAAGGAGGGCGTTTCTTGAAAAAGCGAGTATTGTAGTTGAATGCCGTTACAGGGCAGGAATGCTAAATCCAGATCAGATCGATTGAAGATACCTTTGAGGAAACTTAAATACCACGTAGCATAATATAAAACTTAAAATCGTCCTAAGCAACTTTGTATTGAAACCGGCAAAATCTATTTTCTAATTCAATAAAAGTACTTAAAGATAAACTTCATAAAAATCGTCTCAGAACATAGAACGACCGTGATATAGGAAATAATAGATGAAAGTTCTCGGGCGGTCCCCCACTAACCACGCGCAACGATGCTTGATTTCGCTTATCTCACGGAAAGCGATGTTTATCAGAGCTAAGCCCGTTAAAATTTTTACAAAGCTGATTAAGTACAAAATATGGAATCAAATCCATTCTGCGGCTGGCTCTAACACTAGATACAGACCAACAGACAGAAGGAAATGCGGGCCCTGTTATTTATGCTGTTAACTATACTATTGTGCGGTGGCGACAAAATTCGACGGTTTTCTGAGGATGCATTGTGTTCCCACCTTAAGTTAAGAGAAGACATGCAAGAATTACTGAATTCACCCATCGAACTCGCCAACCACAGCCAACTTAACGAAAGCAAAAGCACTGGCATCAATGGAACTTTGTCCATTTGTATAAATAGACAGATAGGTGGTCTAGTTGATTATTATGCGTTGTATTGTGAACATCGAAAGTAATTCTAAAAAGTGGTAGAATTCAGAAAAAGTTAAAAGTAGTGAAGAATGAAGATTAATTTAAATTGTGAATAAGTGGTGAAGTAAAATTATTGCAATTTCAGCGAAAAGACACTATTTAAGAGTAAAATTGAGTTTTATTCAAACAACCCTAGGCAGAAAAATATTACACTATCTACCATTACTACAATCTTGGCTTATAATGTTTCTCCTGGACAAGCATTTTAAAAAATATTAAACATTTTGGAATGTGCACCGGCATGAATTTTAGATTAACTTTAAAAATAAACTATCTTGAAAAGGACTTCAAAAACTAAATTAATTGAATAAAACTTACAACTCACCGATCTTATATAAATGAGTTAGAAGATATCATTTGAAAACTCTAAATTACCTGAAAAGATAGAAAAAAATACATAAATTAATTACCACCTTACTGTCAAAGACAACAAATTAAAAAACAATCTTTTAAATAATTCATCGTGTAAAAAACTTAAGCTTTGTGCTAATTTTAAACAAAATTCTAACCGTTCATCAGTCAACTCTGATGGAATAATGTCTTCTTCGATTCGTTAACCTAATGAATTCATGCATAAAATCTATTACGTTCCATCACATCAACTTGTCTGTTCCGTATACTCATACGTCACTCAGTCAGCCAAGTGGAGCTTCCAAACGATTTCCCAAATATTTGCAACGAAACATAAAAGTACATCACTCACTCAAGTCTACATGTTCATCCGCCTGACGCACCTCGTCTTGAAAACCAAAATGCATTCAGTTCACGTAAAGTGCATGAAAGTTTTCCATTTTAAAGTTTTTTTTTTATTTAAATATATATATATTTTTTTTTGATTTTGTTGAATGCATTTTCCTCTTACGTCAACATGAATGCTCCAACTTTTAAATTCCTCGATACAACAACAAAATAAAACCAACCGGCGTCGTTGAATTCTTTACCAAACTCCTGATAATCCCTAAACAGGACCGAATAAATCTCTCCCGAAATTCGTCGATGGATAAAAGGTAGAACACAAGTACAACAGTGCATCCGATTTCCATGCTCTTCGAACTTCCTGGAGAAGGAGGGGGAGGGCTAGAATAACCCTTGCTCTTATTGTGAATAAAAGTTTGAAAAGAGCTAAAAAAGTCTGAGCTATGCTATTGAAGATGGCAGACCGGAAGTGGTATGTTAACTGACGGCAGGCTGCAGCGGTGAGGGCGGTGATAGCAGCCGCCTGAACTTATCGAGGCAAACAAATTTGTATCTAGGACTCGTCTATATATATAGATACATTGCCTGCTGGCGTGCGAACAAAAGCCATCAATCCTTGCCTCGCAAAGTTTGTTGTAATATTTGCCACACAGAGTTTAAGTTCTTTGTCTGCCAGCGCTGCATGGGGTCGTCGAGGGCAAAGCGGAGCATTGGCGAAGGATAGTGTTTTCGAATAAAAGTTTTTGAATTTCCTCTCGAGGAAATGTTGGTTGTTGGAAAACAGCGCATCAGCAAAGGAAGGAAGGATTGAAAGATGTTCCTTATTTTTTCTTTTGAGTTTTCAGTGAATTTTTGTTCTGCATTTTTATTTTTTTTTGTCAAGTATTTTCCGATGGAGAGTAAAAAGATGATATAGATCGAGAGTTGTTTTGGGTCAGAACAAAAAAGGAAACATGCAACCTATTGGTTTAAGTCAATTAGATGTCTCGACAAGTGGAGTGGATAAGCTTGGTTTAATGTGAAAGGTTCGCCGAATTTCGGGTGGATGAATCTGTTTTGATAAGGATTTTTATGGTTGGAAATAAAAACAAAAGTTTCATTTTATGACTTTGCGAAGTAGGTCAGTGGAGCTACCATAAAATAGCAAATATAAAGAGGAAGAGGTTAAGGTTAGGAAATTTATATCAAACTTCAGGGGGATACAAACATTAAAGTTTTTGATTGATTTTAAGCTGTTTGTGTCAAGAATCACATTTATGTCGCCCGGGTGAACATCATATTTCTTTGCCGCAGTAGCTTAGGTTATTATTCATTTTTTCCATAAGGGTAATTATCAATCGAATATTTCTCCAAATCTCCTTAAACCATTGTTGTTATAAAAAAACCTGGGTTCACATATTGAAGACCACGGTTGTAGTATTGAAAACCACAGTTGTAAAATTGAAAACCACGATTCTTATATTGATAACCACGGTTGTATTATTGATACCCACGTTTGTGATATTAAAAACCAGAGTTATCATATAGAAAACCGCGGTTCAAATATTAAAAACCACGGTAGTAGTATGAAAACCACGGTTGTAAAATTAAAAACCACGATTCTTATATTGATAACCACGGTTGTAATATTGATACCCACGTTTCTAATATTAAAAACCAGAGTTATCATAGTAACAACGGTTATAATAATAATAACTACGTTTATAAAATTATTAACCACAGTTATCATATAGAAAACCACGGTTCACATGTTGAAAACCACGGTAGTAGTATTGAAAACCACGGTTTTAAAATTAAAAACCACGATTCTTATATTGATAATCTCGGTTGTAATATTGATAACTACGTTTGTGATATTAAAAACCAAAGTTATCATATAGATAACCGCGGTTCAAATATTGAAAACCACGGTAGTAGTATTGAAAACCACGGTTGTAAAATTAAAAACCACGATTCTTATTTTGATAACCTTGGTTGTAATATTGATACCCACGTTTCTAATATTAAAAATCAGAGTTATCATAGTAACAACGGTTATAATATTAATAACTACGTTTATAAAATTAATTACCACAGTTTTCATATAGAAAACCACGGTTCATATGTTGAAAACCACGGTAGTAGTATTGAAAACCACGGTTGTAAAATTAAAAACCACGATACTTGTATTGATAACCACGGTTGTAATATTGATACCCACGTTTCTAATATTAAAAACCAGAGTTATCATAGTAACAACGGTTATAATATTAATAACTACGTTTATAAAATTAATAACCACAGTTATCATATAGAAAACCACGGTTCACATGTTGAAAAACACGGTAGTAGTATTGAAAACCACGGTTGTAAAATTAAAAACCACGATTCTTATATTGATAACCACGGTTGTAATATTGATAACTACGTTTGGATTATTAAAAACCAGAGTTATCATAAAGAAAACCGCAGTCCAAATATTGAAAACCACGGTTGTAAAATTAAAAACCACGATTCTTATTTTGATAATCACGGTTGTAATATTTTTAGGAAAACCAAGCGTTTTCATTGATCTGTTGATTTTGGAAAGATTGTGAGCATTTCTTGTGAATGTACTGCCTGCAATAAATGCCGACTTACTGAAGAGGTTCTGATTAAAAAGCAAATTCTCCAATTGCCAAATAATTCTTTAGCACACTTTTTCTGCTATTAAAATGCTTTTCCCAATTTCTGATTTGTTTGCAATTTTGTACATAGGGTCAAATATTATTCTCAAATTCAGGGATTTAGTCCATATTCATGAATGTAGGTCATCACATCTGGCGCGTAAGTGTTCTTTAATGAAGAACTTAATTTCGTTTATCCCTTTAAGGGATTCATGATAAAATCAAAGGATGTGTCTAGAACTAATCCCTAACGGTTTACCCCTTCTCCTAATATATATTTAAACTCAAACCATCACTGTCAAATCTATTCAGAGCATCAAAAAATTGCTCATTTATTATCTTTAATCAGGGATTCCACTTAAGGATAATCAAAATTTCCCGACTCATCCAAGAGAAAATTAAATTAAATTCTCAATCAAAGGATACAAGCATCACCACCACCGCCGCCACCACCACCACCACTTGATAAGGAAACTCAAATCTACTCTGCTCTTCTTCTATCCATAATTTGGTTGTTCATTTTGATTTTTTTTTCTACTGCTTTCTATGATAAAGGAATCGGGAACAACTTTATCATTAATTCCATTTGGAACATCTGATGCCTCAGCACTTCAGCATCGTTTTACCATGACAAACTCAGAAAAATAAAATGGCGACTACTTCAACTTTCAAAGCAATACTGCCGCAATGACAGGCGTTCTCCATGTGCCATGAATTAAAAACGATGATGAAGAGAGATCCAAAAAAGGAGTTTTGTCCTTCTATGTTTTCGTCATATCGAGTATGACGAGTTGGGCGGATTGGATGAAAAAAAGAAATGAATGAACTTTATAGCCATTCAAATGCCATAACAAATCTACATTGAAGTCAATCTAGATATCAATCTTCAATACCAGCCGCCGTGTCCCACAAAAAAGGATACAGAAATAGAGGAAACTCACTGGCTGGTGATGGTTTTCAATCAGGAGTGGCAGCATTGAACCACATGCTTCCAAAGCAATGAATGATACCCACTCAATCGCAACACCCCAGTCAACATATACATGAGTGTGTTTTTAGTGTATGTGTGGTGCCCCTGATGGGCTTCCGCCTCAGGATGATTGGATAGCATCTGAAAAAAGTAATTTTTCCATTACGACCACACTAAGCAAGAAATTACTATTCAATCAGCTTGAAAGTAGAAGATTTTTATTTTACCGTGTAATTCACTTGCACCAGTACCAGAGAAGATATTAGGCCGTAAATTCTTTGTTATAGCCATTTAGAAATATTGTATGATCACTTAACATTTTTGAGGGCTGATAATGCCCTTACAAAAAGGCACTCTGATCTCTTATCCTCGTTCCAGAGGAAAGTCTTACGTTGAATTGTTGGCCCCGTTGGGAGGACGAATCCTAAGAAGATACAACAATGAATTGTATGAAATATACTTCAAAGGAGATGTTGTGAAAAAAATAAAGCTCTGTAGATTCTGGTCGGCTAAGCCCCTTGGTCGTAAGAGCAAAGAAGAGCAACTATAGTCTGCTTGCCTCTTGGTTGCATTAGCTAGCATATTTCTGTTTCAAGTAAAAGCTCTAACAGGGTTTCCGTACTTATTGTTATAAATTGTCGCATATGACAGACTTTGGTTAAGTTGAAAGGATGGCTTTGGCCAGTACGGATGAGTTATTTGAACGAGGCCTGGACCTGATCGCGGCTGTTGGGCCGATCATGATGATTCTTTTTCATTTCAAACTGGTTTCTGAAAGTGTCATCTGTGTCCCTATTCCGGTTCTATGAAAAATGAAATGATAAAATTCTTTTCACGATAATTTTCGTACGACTTTTTCATTTTGCAAGTTTCTCAGAAAAATACTAAAAATGTCTACAATTTAAAATGATAATGAAAAATCCTTTTCTGATTCTGATTGTAGAATACGAAGGATAAAATCAGAGATATTTGCATATAAATCTAGAAAAAAAACCTGAAACATGTTTCTAAAAAAAATTATTTGAAAATATTTTCTCGAGAATTTGTCCTATATTCAAATATCCCTTGGCAATTAAATTGAAATTTATTTCTCATTAATGAAATGAAAGCCGAATTTCTACCAAAACATGTATAGTTTCTGGAAACCACAGACAGCACAACCACTCATCCCCAGACACAATCTCCTTAAGTTCTTGCTGTATTGTGTTTTGTTAATAACCACCACTATACCCAACAGGAATCTCCCATTTTATTATTATCCATATCCGTATCCGCAAGCCGCATAACATTCATCCTTATTTCTTTTACCATGACACGACCACATGGACCACAATTGATTCAAATCAATATTTTATGATGAAATAACCAAAAGAACGTGTCCTTCTTTCATATGCATGCATATTTGAGCAAAAATATTATTAAAGTCCTTATCTGAGCTTCTAGAAGGAAATTATTCATCAAATAGGAAAAGGATCTCTTTATCATCATGGAACATGGAATAGCAACGCCTAAGTTGTCGCTTCCGTACAAATTATTAATCGAACTTGCAAAAAGGATGCGTCTGCTGTTATGAAGAAAGAAAAAAAGCAAATTGGTTCAACAATATAAGAAGAAGGACGAAAAGGACATTCTTCATCGCATTCAGTTTATTGTTCCTCATCCCCAACTGTTCCATAAAAATATTAAGTGCTTGCAGTCATTTCGTATTCTTAATAAGAAGAAAAAGGAACTGAACAGAGGAACGTTTACCCATCGGAAAACCTTTAAGGACTCTCATCGGAATGCTGATAATGACATTCCGTTCGTCGTCTTACATTGGCATGTCAAACGGAGGTGATTGTGACTGCACACCAATAAATGAAACAGGAGAATAGAAAAGAAGGACGAATTGAAAATTGGAAAAAATACACATATACAACGAGCGAATTGTTGTATCCTTGAACTTCTTAAGAGCGAAGGCATAATGAATTTCATTTTTGGCTTAGAATCATTATAGAAAGGAGCTCCTTCCCATTCTAGTGCAAACAAAAACAACAAATGATTTCGCGAGATGTTGATGAATACGAAACTTTTAACGGAGCATTATCAGCACTTAAGGCACTTGCACCGCAAAAGCACAGAACACAGCACCACCGCACCACAATCGGCGTTATAAAAAACAAGTATAATAAGAGTCATTTTGTGAAATGGAAGCACAACGCAGTCACCATTTCTCGTCTTTGAGCTGGAGGGATGTTAAATAACTCAAATCATCAGCTAATTACTTAAGGTTGCCACCGGCAGACTTGAACTAAGCCGAAGTGGCGGGCAACACGCAAATTGGTTGGCAGTTTGTCGGATTGATTACCTCCCGGTGGCGTGTAATCAATTTTCAAATTAATCAGCGGATAAAGTTTTTCTGTGGGATTTTGCAAACTTGACTTTTATTAAGGATTAACTTTTAATTCTGGATGTTGAAAGGGTGGTTCTGGTTATATTGGCTTAGTAACGACTTTTGCCATGGAAATTGAATTCTTTCTAGGACAAGGCATTTTTTACCTCAGTCTAAAGTGTATGCCTACTCTCCTCCTCTATATTTGTCTTTCAGCAACTCAAAATTTACTCTAACATTTTAAGTTCTTTTATTATTATTTAATCAGGGTGGCTACCGATTTACTTACATTTTATAGTACCAACAAATTTAAACTCAGACGTCTATTTAATTCATGTCTTCATTCGTCGGACTCAACCTTACAACTGAACTGAGTCACTGAGTTTTGACATACTAATTACATCAACAAAAGCTATCTAATCCAAAGGATACAAATGCAACCGCACCAACCGCGACGCCAACACTTCGGGTGTCCTGGTTAACCTAATCCTTCCAACCTAAGAAAGGTCTGTCACGTCGCCATGGTTTTGGTTGATAAAAAAGTTCTGCGAAAGACTTTCCGAGCTGGTTCTTCTTTGCTCATGCAATCAAGGTGCCCAGTCTACCGGAGTTTACCGAAGTTTATTTTTTCCACAACATCTGCTAAGATCTTATCAAGAAAATCACAAACGTCTTCTCCGTAAGACTTCCCTCTCGAACGCGGATAAGAGATCTGTAAGCATCCAAGTCTGGGATCCGTATGTGAGTAAACTGGTAAGACCATAGTCTTGTACAGCAGCTTGGTTTTTATGGTAAGGTTTCTGGATTTTAAGAGCCTTGACCGACTGTAATATGTTCTGTTGGATTTTTAGCAGTCGCCCGCGTATTTCTTCCTTTACATTATTATCGGCTGCTACTTTTGACCCAACTACCTTGGACTGCACTTGAGGTCATGCTCCACTTCCCTGCTAGTTGGGACAATACTTCTTGCAGACGTAGCTACCATGTACTTATAGTCTTCTCTTAATTAATATCCAGCTCCAGTTTTGTGCCGTCAGCTCGATGTCGTGTGCGAAAGCCAATAAATGGCTGGACTGGGTAATGATAGTCCTTCTTGTTGACGTGCCAGAATTACGGATTGCTTTATCCAATGCCAGGTTGAAAAGGATGTAAAGCTGACCATCCGCTTGTCGGAGGCCATTAAAGTTGTTGATTGGTCTGGACAGCAAACAGGTTACTTTTACTTGGCTTGTAATGCTGGCCCTGGTCAGTCTACATTGCCTAGTCGTGCTAATTTATTTGGGATGCCAAATTATCTCATGACCTTGTTAAGTTCTACCCTAGGCGGCTTTAAAGTTCATAAAACGATGGTATTTTGGAATATTAAATTCTAGAACATTTTTCCATCACCTGCCTAGGTAAAGATCTAATCAATTGTTGATTTACATTGTAAGAAACCACATTGTTAATTGCCGATTATGAGTCTTTTGTATGGTGCTATCCGTTATTGCAGGAAAGAGGAGAATATCTTCTATGATTAACGCAACAATGTTATGATTGCTGCACTTTGCGATATCTCCCTTGACATAGTTATGATGCCTTTTAGCCAGTCTTCTGGTATTTTTTCGTGTTCCATACTACGTGTACCATAATTTCATGAATTGCTTGATGTAGTGTTGGTTATCCATATTTAAACAGCTCGTCAGGTATGCCGCCGCGTAATCTCCCGAGGCCTTGTTATTTTTGAGCCAAATAACCGCCTTTTGATGCTTGGTGGCTGCAGCATGAGGTCTGCTTCTTGAAATGTTGAAGTCTCCATTTCTTCCGTAAACTGACCGTCCAACAATTCATTAAATACACTTCCCATCACTTGTGAATGTCTTCAAAAATGATCAGATTTGCCTCTACAGTGCAGCGTGGTTTATATTGCGACATGTTTCTGATGGATTGGTAGACCTTCCGCGCCTGGTGCGGACTCGCTCTCTATTTCTTCCCATTTTACAGACAATGGTTTTTTCCTAGGCTGCCAATTTCGTCTCTCAGCTCTTTATACTCATTTTCGCGTGCCCGCTTTCTATGAGACTACTGCATTGCATTTTTACATTTAGACGCCAGTTTGCATTCATCGCAGCGATCTCTGCAGCTACTGCTTAAGATGGTGTCAGCAGTACTTTGTTCTTTAGGTGTGACCATTTTATATCTACGCCCGGTACTCTCTTCCAAGGACTTAAACTTCCCTCATCGAGCTTCCCGAGAACGAGGCTAAGCGCGCGACTGTATGTAATTGTTTTCATCGCGTAGGGCAGCCATGTTGATTCGAGCCTGAGCGGCGGATGCCATAATTCTTCGCAGAGCAATCCGCCCTTGGTGTTCCAACCAGATAGTGGTCCGAGTCAATGTGTATACCTCGAAAAGTACGTATAGTCATCAGATTTGAACCGAGTGGTGACGATGATGATCTATCAACACGTGATCAATTTGGTTCCGGTAACTCCATCAGGTGATCGTGATAACCAGGTGGCTTCGTAGATATCTTTACGCTTGAAAAGTGGTATTCGCAATTGGGTTGATGCTGCCATTTCTATTACTCTTAGTCCATTGTCATTAGTGTATTCTGGTTATTTTTGTGGTTTGCGGGAGAGAGGGAAGGAGAGATTATGGTCATTTCACGAGCTGACTACGGACGTGCCACCCTGTGCTGTCCATTTTATTTTATTTGGAAAAGCTTTTCTACTAAATTAAATATCCTTTTTAATTCGCATGACGCGACGCTTGCCATAATGTTCTATTATTTTTACCAACTAAACCATAATTCTTAAAGCTTTTGCCATAGAATACATTTTATTTCGTCCTTAACGTATTCCATAACATTAAACCGCAGAAACAAATTAATAATACTTGTCAGACTTTATAGCCCAAGCCATCGCATCGCATTTGAAATACCAAAGCAAATATGAATCAATTCAAACAAAGAAATAAGAATTTCAAATAAAATACACACAAACAAGTTTGCACATTTTGTTTGGTTGTAATTTTTAGGATTTGGCCATTAAATTGGGTTACATCGGTTTCCAGTTAAACCTTTCATTTTCAAAATCCGCAACCACTTCAATGGTATCTCCCGGATAAAATCCCATCACTTCCGAATGTATCTGTATTTACATTTTTTGCTGAAATTACAAAAACAAAGCAAATCCCACCGAATGTTTGTAGTAGTGGTTTTTTTGGGTGGCTCGCATCTCCGGGGCTCTCAAATTGGCACCTTGCCAACATTGTATAGAAATATAGAAAACCATAAACACACATTTTGAAATTAAATTAAACAAAAAATATCCTTAAGCTCGGTCAGGATTTTCTAATTCTATGCACACTGACCACCCACTTAAACAATTCCGATTGGATATCATCTACGGGAAGGATATATGGAAATTTATATTTTTTCTATCTATGCAAATAAAATGAGGAACCGTGGAAAAAAATTGCTTCCACATAAATCAATAAAACGGTCAGGACTATGTAAGAGGGGCCGGAAGTCTGGGTGGATGTTAAAGGCAAAGGAATTCCTGCTGCTGTCTGAAATTGTCTGCTCCATAGCATCATCATGAGGACGATAGACCAAAACCCAGGACCAACAACTGTGTACATGACATTGGTCTCCGATGTGGTATTCCAATCCGCAATCGAATTGCGGTGCAAAAGTATATTTTAAATCATTGCAAAAATACGAAATCGACTGTTCGGATAATTGGTTATCAATTGTATCCTGCATGTCCTGCTGAGACTGCGAATTCCGAAATGAGATAAATTAAATGGATAGTGATAGAGAGCCTTCAATTATGTTCATCTGCAGACCGGATGCGACGTATATATGTATATATTTTTTTTTTCAAAACGGAAATTACATAAAAATTATGCTGATGGCAGGAGGTCCTCGCTTATCCTGTGGGACTGTGTTTTTTTTTACGTTAAATTTGTGTGAATTGGATTTACAATGCGGTATTTCTTCGATGAATATCAGTCAGCTGTGATGAAATTTATTTTGCAAGGATTGAATTGATTGTCGGTGTGTTGAAGGACATTTTACCACGAACTGGGTGTGCTAATTATGGGATATCGTCAGAAAGTCGGTCCAGGTCGTTCGGTTTTGGATTTAAAAGTGATTTAAGGGGCTTTTAATTAAACAAAAATTACGTATTAAGGGATGGATTTTCCCAAACTTTGTTTTTTTTTTCACAATAATAATCGTGTAATGAGTGCAAGATAAATAGTGAAAAATAATATGCGAGTTGGGCTTTAAGCTGGATAACGATGGAATTCTTTATTTAATTATAAATAATGTCTCATTGGACAATAGGTGATTAAATTGTATCAAAAGGATTACAAATATATTGTTGAAAGGACGAATTAATAAGGTTTTATGGTGGTAATATAAGGATTCATTAGGATTCATAAAAAGTACCTATTAGAGCCTGAAGAAGAAATTAAGGATTTTCTGGAGCAAATACTTAGATATTCAAAGTGAGGGACGACTTCATATTTTATTTATTCATAAATATCCAAAAATGCTCGCACATTTTAAATACAATAAAAAAAAAGAAGGAATTCTTCTTTTCAAAGCCCATTTAATTCTTATTTTGAATATTTTATTTTGTATTATTGATGCGATAATCGAGCGTTGCTGAAGTGATTTTCCATGTTGATGTATTGAAGGAAAACGGATTTTCTTCGAATCATTGTGTTTGCATAAGTGTGAACTTTCCTTTTATTGAATCCATTAAAAAGTCAATATATTATTAATTGTGTTAATGTTGAATATCGTTCCAACGCAATCGTTAATATTATACTTTGTAAATTCTACTTTTCTGTTTTAAATCAAGTTGCTGGTTGATTGTATATATTAATTTGTTCTGTTTGTCACTTTGAAGATCTTATAGTTTTTCTTTTCATTCTATCATTTGCCTTCATTAATAAAGAAGTTTTTCTATTAAAATTTAATTCGAATTTTCTAATAGTTAAGTTAAGAGATATTAAAAGGATAGGTACATATGTACTTTTTCATTAATCTGTATATTATGTCCATGTGAAGATCTAAAGAGTTATTTTTTTTTGTTTTTTTTTTGTATTTTGAGTGACCTTAGCTTTCGAATTACGCTACTAATCGCCCTTTTGTCGGCATTTCTCTGTTTATCTTGTAAAAAGTTAAAGTAAAAATCGTGTTTCTGACATTTGTTTTAATATTTGATATTTTTTCAGAATTAAATATTTTATATTGACGAATCCAACACTTGCCTTACCTAACTACATTTAATCGCAAGTAAAAAAAAATAAATTGCACGACTGGATCGCACGTACTGGCTCATATGTGCGGTCACATCATCGAATAAATTTAAAAAAATGCACGACTGGGTCGCACGAACTTGTTCTTAACATCTTCTTTCTAAGTATTGAAAATCGTTGACCAGTTTCTTTTTAAAAGTGGTTTTTTTTTGAAAAACTTTTCGCAAAAATATTTTAATTTTCTTTTCTAGTATGTCATTATAAGGAAATCTGTAGTTTTTATCTGGGAAAATTATTTTAAAAAAATTCAATCAACCCATTTTCAAAATATTTCGAAAACCAAATTTTTTTTTAGAAAATTTAAAAAAATCGAAAAAAAATAATTTTGAAATGCAATATTAATTGGACTATAAATGACTTCCTGTGTGCAAAATTTTATTGAAATCGGAATAATAGTTTACGAAAAAACCGCATTTGAAAAAAAACGGTTATATGAGAGGTACTGTTATTGAACAAATTTCAAAAAATTCGTACTAACTGAAATATCTATTGTTGTAAAAAAATAGCACCCTGAAAGTTTTATCAAAATCGTTAGATCCGTTTTTGAGAAAATCAATTTTTTTGTTAAAATTTGTATCGCAGGTACCGGTATTTTTTCAAGAGAGAACAAAATGTCATGTTTGATTGTTACATTGTTTTTTTTTGTACACGAATCTATAACTTGCATTTTAGTACCTATCGCAAGTAAAAACAAATAGTTTAAAGACTATTTTCGAATACCTAAATTTGACATTTGCTCCCATAGTTTGCATTAGAACCAGGGGGCCGATTAGGACATTTTTCCGCCCCAGGCAGAGCTGTAGTTTACCACGCTTCCTCTACCTTTTTTTACTCAACTACTTTTGCTTACGTATAGGTAATCTATACAAATAAATAAAAATGAAGACAGCAAATTTTGTAAAAAGTAACTAAAGCTATTTAAAAAACTAGGTGGCACCTCGCAACGCGCGCCGCCGCGACGCACCGTGCCGCTTTTTTGAAAATGTATGGTATACCCGAGTAACGCCGGGTGGGTAAGAGGATATAGAATAGTCGAGATAAGTCGAGAATTACATGGCGCATATTAAGAAAAAGAATTAGTTTCCACTCATTTATTTTTCATTTATTCATTCATTCATTTCATTTTCTTTCATTTATTTCTTCTAAATTTCTTTTTTTAGTTTTAATTCCTAAAGACTGACATGAAAGATAGCTGTCAAAGTAATGTGCTACTGAAAAAAACAAACTTGAACATTCTTCGTGAAATATAGCGTGCATTACTGCATACAAGTTTAAAATGAAATAAGCAAGAGTTGCGCATTAATTTCATGCGCCGTGTACTTCTCGACTTAATAAATTTATTAAAAATAAATTTATTTATCATTTTTACAAAAAAAAATCAATTAAAATATTTGTTGATACGATTTTAATAAAGGGTATTTTTTTAGAGCTATAGAATTTCCGTAGGGGTAACTGTCAAACCAGATGTCATACTAATGAAGTGTGTTTGACTTTGTTGTTAGTATACTTTGGGAAATCAACCATAAGAACGTTAAAAAATTGTTGGAATTTATTTCCAAAAGTCGCGCTCTGTTCACAGAGCTTATAGAGCATTTCGTCAAGTTTATTGTGCCCATATTTTACCAACAACAAACACCTACTACACAATACTTTGGATCGATTCATGACCACATTTTCCCTTTTAGACAAAATTCATGCATATCGAGCCCAAATCGTGCGTACAGAAGAAGCCATCACCACTGTATACATGAGTGTGACAGAACAACGGCTGCGCGCCGTTCTCAGCAACTTGGTCTCTGCCCGTCCAATATTTAGAAAATTTTGAAGACAAGTTTAGGCATCCACCCATGTATAATGGAACTGGTGTTGTGTTTTCGATGAATGGCCTGATAATCAACGGAAAGTTGAACCAGATTTTGATCGTCAAATTATCTTCAGCGGTGAGGATCACTTCTGGCTTAATGGGTATGTTAACAAACAGATTGTCGTTTTAGAGTGAGCACAATCTCCATGAGACTCCATTTAATCCGGACAAAATTAATGAAACGTTTGGTGACCAAAGCATCTCAAAAAATGGTCCTGTGAATTCGCCACCTCGTTCGCACTATTGAAGAAATAAGGCCGGGTATGCTCTAAAAAGTGGTGCCAAAATGGACGGACAGGATGGCCATGGCGTTCATACGACGCAGTCTCGGTGGCCATATGCTAAGCTTAAATAATTTTTGATCCACTCCAAACAAGAAAATGGTCTCTCACAACTGCAATTCATGACAGCCGTGCAGAGAATAATTATTTACGCAATGTCAATACTTGGAAACACAGTATCAAGACCATTTATTTTTTCAAAAACTTAAAAGTTTCGATGCCATTTTAGCCTCTTCAAATTTTGTTGATAGCAATTAAATTCGCTTTGAAATGGATAAGTTCGTTATCAATATTGAACTTTTAAAATCTTTTTCCCGAATATATGTAAATATTGTCCTAATTTGCCAATTCAATAATAACACAGAATTTTTCGAAGATTTTTCTATTTGTAGTATATTTCCCATAAATCAGACAACAAATTGTTGACTCTAAAGTGATATTTTTCCCCGCAATGCCAAATGCTTTTTTTTTTCGAAATAGTCAAATTCGTCAAGTGCATCACACAGTTTTGATGAGACTTTTATACAATTGAATTACTTCACTGAGGTTAAAAAAATATTTGTGAGCAATTTTTAACAACTCAAGTAGCATTATATCTAATGAAATAGCGTTGAAAATTTGCCGCCCCAGGAAACTGCCTATGTTGCCTTTTATAGCTAATCCAAGGCAGAGGAGAACACTAATGACAATGGACTTCGACTTCGAGTCAAAGAAATGCCAGCATCAACGAAATTTGTCGTGGAGAGTACCAGTCTCCCACTTAAAGATATGTACAAAGCCGCCCGAGGTTCACCTAATGGCGTCACTCGTAACCACATTGACAACAAGTTGAAACATCTTAGCCAATAGTCGAGCCTGATGAGTGATGACGTTTCGAACGTATCGAGGTGCCAACACTGACTCGGACCGCTACCTCGGACCCCTACCTCCCTGAAATTACGCCATAGGAAATTACGCCCAAAAGTGTTTTGGAAAAAGACCAAAAAATTTGGGCGTAATAATTTAAAAAAAAAATCGCCAAAATTATATTAAATTACACCGTAATTTAGAAAAAGAGCCAGAAAGTAAAAAATGGAAATTACGCCAAAAAATATAAACTTTTTGGCCTAACTTGCTAATGTCCTAATTTTGAGAAAGCAATCCGGCTAAAATCAAACAGAACCTACTAAAGTCTGTCAAGCCTCTTTAAATCCGGAAAGCTTACCACAAAATTCAAGCTTACCAGTTCTCACATACGGATCCGAGACTTAAGAGGAATTCTTGGCCCCGTGTGCGGGGGAAGACGATTCCGGAGAAGCATATGTTGTGGATAAAATAGAGCTTGGGACACTCCTGTGGGCTGGGCACTTTGCTCGCATGAACCTGACCCCGGTTGTTGCGCCGGTGGTGATGATAATGATAGTAAACTGTACCCACACCTCAACACTCATAAAACTACATGGAGATCTCTTGTTCAATCAACAATAACCATATTGTTATCAACTGAAGGTCCTGCTCCACTGTTAAATCCAAGAAGAGGTAATAATGTGAGGAAGTTTGACGTCTGACGGGTCCAATCGTAAAAAATCGCCAAGTCTTTTTGCAATTGAGTATCTTATCAGCTCTCAAAGAGCCACTTAATGCCAGGACCAAGTTGAGAACCAGCAGCAAACTGCTCGTGGGCTCTAAAAGCAGAAGACAAAAGAGGAACACCGGCAAAAAGAAAATAAATATTACTCCATATATCCTCATCGTAGAACAAAATTTGTGGTAAAACACATTGCATTGCTTTTTATCCTGAATTATGGAAATCGGTCTGGTTTGACAAAAATATATAAATAGCCTACATAAAGCCACCACAGACCTGTCTCCAATGACAAATTACTGTTTGAATATAATTTGGACCATCTTGAAAACATCAGCGAATTGCCCTTCGAACCCTTAAAACTGATTTAACCTGCAACTCCAATGATGGCGTCGAGTAACGAAATCTGTTTGTATTTACTTATTCAACAAACACACAATCCCTGTTCTCGTCCTTGGTTAGGCACCCTTTTGAAGATAAAATGTTCTCGTTTGTCTTTTCGTGTGTATTAAAGTGGGAACAACCCGCGTATAATAAAATCCAATTGTCCGTAGGCGTTTCCTTTTTGGCAGAGGTAATTCGCTTTAAAAAAATAAATATGGTACGATGTCACATAAATCAAATAATGTTTTAAATATGAACATCAATTTTCCCTCATTTTTTTTTTTTTTTTTTTTTTGGGAAATAGTCGTCGCATCATTGAGCACATAAACAACACACAGTATGCGGCACAAGAACTTCGAAAAAAGGATTCATATCCTTTGGCTTTAAAAGATATCTTAACACATTATTCAAAATTGATTTTTGTTGCCATTATGTGCGCCTGAAGGGGGTCGCCTTTGTTCTCTAAGCCTTCTCCGGCCCATTGTACAACAACCGGCAATACATCGCACTGAAGGGGCAACATTAAAGTTGAAAGAAAATCTAAAGGAAAAACCCACAACCCACGAAGGTTACAATAAATGTCGCATCTACTTAATCTATCCTTTTGCAGCACTCTCGAGGGACGATGACAACAGGGGGGGGGGGGGGGCGGCTTTCATGCCACACGTAGGAGGGGGGCTAAAAATAAAGTACTTATCCTTCATATTTCTCAGCTTTTCTCAGCTCTGCTCTGCGCACCACAAAAACAGTAAACTTGGCTAGTGTGGATAGCTGAGCTGAAAAAAAAAACAGAAACACACAACCAACCGAGGCAACATCAACACAAAGTTCATCCCGAGAAATTCGCATTCTGGCCTTGATGCAGGATTCACAAGAAAATCCAACCAACCAACCCCAGGGAACTGCTAGCCGTTTAATGGTTTTTCTTATCGGAAGCTTGAAATTTCTGCACGAATGCCCCTAAGAGTGGGTCCTTAAATCATTATTTCAACTAGAAAATGTTGCACTTAATTTTCTTCACTTGAATTATTCCATTTGACAATTTTGTGAGGCAAAAAGAAAAAAAAATTAAGGCGAAGGTTGAAAGGTTGTATGAAGTGGCAGGAGCTTTTCTGAGTTATCACAAATTTCCATAATTTTAAGTTCCGTAGGTATGTTGGAAATAATTCTTTTTTTTTAAAAGACTTGTGTATCTTTTGATGCCAACGTGATAAGTGTCCCAAAGGGATATGGAACTCTTAAAGATCCTTTAACCCAAAAAGAATCAAGATATTCATTCCCCGTTTACCAAGAAGGGATGAGATAGGAATAGGATACTCCTGCAAAACATCCCTGTTTCTAGAAATAGGTGAGTAAAGATAAAATTACCTGCACAAAAGTGAGACCTATGAACGGATTCCGAGGACGAGGAAATACGACGGGCTGTTTCGAAGTTCATTAGTAGCTGTTTGATGTCTCAGAATCTCGTGATGCAACGAAGGTGTGGAATGTTGTCAGCCACTATGCTCTATGATGCACCAGGCTTAATCTTTGTCGATGACGATGATTCATTATAGCTGTTGACAGTATTTGAGGGACCTCAAAATGAGCATTTCGAAGGCTTTTCTCTTCAATAGCTACACCTAACAACGAAGAAGTCACCTACATGACATGGCAAGTGGTAGTAAACACAAAACTTCTTAGCTACCGGTTTGGTTTTTATAGACTTTCTCGAGAACTGGTTAACCGATTACTATCAATATTAATATTCAGCACGATATAAGTAACGTAACTGAAATAATTTCAAATTAAAATGTTTTCGAAAACTTTATATTTGCATTTTTAATATTTTTTTCATATATATATTTTTATTTTTAAATCAATATTTTGAAAACGGGTACCCATTTTTTTATTTTGTTTTTAAATTTAAGTTATTTTGTGAGCTTAAAGTTTGCATTCTGGAAACAATTTTTTTTAATTTTTAAATAAAGTTTTTTTTTAAACCTGTTTAATCAAAAACTGTTCACATGATTTTGAGAACAAATGTAGTCATTAGAGATTAATTTAGAGCGCCCGCATAGGGCCAGTAAGTTAATTAAGTTGATAGTTTTAGCCAGTTTTAAGATTTTTGTCTAGCCTGTAAGTATGAAAATAAAAATCAATTAAAAGTTAAAAGTAAAAAAACAAATTATTTTTCACATTAAAAAATAAAATAAAATGGCGTTTAAATTATTTCGCTGAAAACTATTGTGAGATCTGTAGGTCCAGTCACACGATCTAGAAGCAAACAATAAATCAACCACCTTCACAAACGCCCACACACAAACACGCACATAATCACTTAGTTTCTCAATTCCCATCCATTACTCTCAGACAGTACAGTACACTGCATACAAAAATCTCAAACAAAATTTTTTTTCAAAAAAAAAAAAAAAACAAAAATAACAAACAGGATTTTATAAAAACCGGTCCTACATTTTCAATATTTTCAACGTAAATGTTACTTGTTTCTGTCAAAGATCTTGCTTTCCAATGTAAACAGGCACACAAGAGCAAGTACGTGCGACGCAGTCGTGCCTATTTTTTTTTATTTGAATCTTACGATATTTTACGGTGTTTTCAAACAATCAAAAGTCACAAAAATCGAATAAAAATTTTTGAAGTTCCCTTAATATTTTTCAAATTTTATTCGGGGCTGTGTGTGACTGATTGATACATTTGCGGAAAACTCTGCTATCTGCTGGTACCGAACAATGTATTCTTAGGTGAATGGAAGGCTTCGTGCAGCGTTTGGTGACATAGTCCTTCTTGTTGCTGCTCCAGAGTCTCGGATAGCTTTTTTTAACAACAGGTTGAAGAGAATACACGAACAAGCCAGACCATTTTTTTTTCTGTGTAAATTAAAGATGTCGCTTGGATCTGGACAGCAATCCGGCTGGTAATGTTGGGCAGCCTTCTAAGTCTTGTCAATGTATTTGGGATGTCTCAATATTGCATGGATTAATACACATCTACTCTGGCTATGTTTTCTTTGTCGGCTTTGAAGTTTTCCAATTGTGTTTATTTTATTAGAAAAGCCCTGAAAGTCTAATTTATGCTTTAAACACATTTTGTTCCTAGAAATTTTCTAAAACCCAAAAAAAAAAAACATTTTATTTACACTTTTACTTTTAGTACACGCCTTATGGAAGAGAGCTTTCAAACACACCGGTACCTGCTGGTGTTTGCAGCACTGACATTAAAAGTGTAGTTTTTCAATTATAGACAACTCAAATTGATTTTCTCTTAGTGCGATGATAGATTTAATAACAGGCATTATCTTTTTAGTGTGAAATTAAAAATTGTCTGAGAGAATAACAGCTCGCTCTCACAAAACGCCATTTTGAATATAAATCCACACTACACACTACTAACTAAATCCATAAACAACAAAATTCCCTAAAGTTCTCAAGCTTTCAAATCTAAATTTAACTAGTGCATGTGTTTTTATGTATATAATGAGAAAAAACTTAGTGTAGCACCAAATGTTTTAAGTAGTGTAAAATTAATTGATTAAAAATAGGTTGTCTATAATTTTGCGCCATTGTGTTTACTTAAAAAAACTGATTCAGGGTTACCATTGTCATTGATGGAAATTATAATAAGTTTTTGTTGGTTTTTTCTCTTGAGCTTTCAGAATTGAAGCTTTCTTAAAGCTTTTGAGAGCATATACCTATTTAAATGAAAGGATAAGGAGTTGTCGCTGCGTGTATTTCTGCTTACATCTTTTGGTTTTTTTTTTCTTAAAAAATAGTCGTTTTAAAATACAGCTATACAATATTTGTTGGCAATTTTTTTAGAGAAGAATTACTATTTGAGCAAGTTTTTAATGGAGTTCGGTTCATTAAATATTTGCAATTCCGATTTTGAAAATGCCAAATTGTTTTAACGTTCATGAAAATAAAAAGAAGAGGTTTTCTTGTATATTTAAAATACAAGCCTAAAAACTTAACTCTTGGTGGTGTCAAAAAAGGTAGATTTAATTTAATTTAGATTTCATTTAATTATTTTAAGATTTAGTTTACGGTCTACATGTTTTTGTTCATGAAATCATAAACAGTTGGTAGTCACAAGGTCACAAAATAACTCAATGACATTCTTTGTTAATTAAGGCTAACAAAAGAATAATTCTTATATCAATACAGCCGCAAGAATGTTAATAGATTAAAAAAATAATGGTAAGTACCGTAACTCAAACAAATCCTTAAAACTACTTGCAATTATCTCGAGAAGTTTCACAAACTGGATTATCCTTAAGAACAACAGTTAAGAATGGAACTTCATTTAAAAAGAAAAATCTCCTTCAATTTGTGAGAAAAGTTCAATGTCAAAATAAATTTCTATATGAAAGGAAAGAGGCAATCAGGCTTAAAACTTAATAGTCAAACATAAAACCAGTAATAACAAAGCCTCCTCCTAAAAGGCCATAGAAGTTTAATTGTATTCACACTGAAAAAAAACCACAATAAAGATTTTTTAAAATCGTTTTTAATTTTAATTGCCAGAACACAACTAAAAGTCGTCTGTGGCGACGCAGCGGCCCTTGAACTTTAAACTTTAACTAACTAACAACATTAACTACAGCTTGCAACCATAAAACCGTAATTGCTTCGACTGCATCACCCAATGGTGTAAATTGTGTCCTTGTTGTGGTTTTTAATTTCTTTGAGTGAAACCTATTTACATAAAGAGCTCGGAGTAGTGAATTTAAAATAACGTACCTTTTACTGCACCCAGTTGGTTGCCAATCATTTGTTTCGCAATAAACGCAGCCATTTTGAAGTAGTTTCTGGATCCGCTTTAAGTTTTAGTTTGTTGATGCTTTTTTTTAAATTATATAGTTATACGATCAGCTTCAGAGTTGACTTTCAGAAGCTTAAACGTTGGTTTTGTGTGTTTTGAAATCTGGAAGAAAAAGAAGGTGATTATAATAAATCAGTTTTTATTTAATTTAAGAAGAAATAAGAAAAATGTTTTTGAAAATGAGAATAGTTTTTTTCCAATAGAGTTGGCTGCGATTGAAAAGGTCTCAGTTTTACAAAGAATGCTTTTTGCTAAAACAAAATTTTTAAACTAAGTATGTGTTATCATGTAACTTGCATAACTTGGAAAGATGCAGACTTTTGAAATGAAATCATAATTTTGTATGGTTTAAACGGTTAATACATTAATTAGTAAAATTTGTACAAATGTTAAAATAATATAAAAGTATGTTTATTTTATCCCGGAAATTGACATCGACTCGATGGTACATGGCTATGATCGTCCGGATGTAGACTTCCAGAATTCAGTATTGCATTAGGCCAGCGAATATGAAATTTCCTTTGTCAATCGAATACTTTGACAAAATTTACAAATCTATTCTGACTTTTATACTCTAGATTTCTATTGCCTTACTGTGGTTCACTCACAGTGGTCGCGAGATGGGAGTCTTTCCTTTTGCGGCTCGCCTACCAATGTCCACACAATGATCTTCATGTGGTGTCACATCACCTTGATTTAAAAATGGCTACGAAAATTTTTGTATTGCGGATAAATTAATTTTCTCAAACATATGGGATTGTGCCGATCATGCAACAACAAACCCTATAAGAAAAATGAACAACGGCGACAAATATATAAAGGCGAAAAATGATCACGAATTTGATTCTTTTAGGCATGCGTGGTTTTATTCCTAACAGAGTAAAAAGCATCAAACCTAAAGAAAAGTCCTGGTTTCAATCTGCGTGTAAAGAAGCTATCAGGCTTAAAGAAGTAAGTTTCCGATTTTACAAAGCCAACTCTACAGAGGAACATCGGATAAAGCACAAACAAGCAAGGAACTCTTGCAAATCCGTCATTGAACGAATCAAGTTTTTGCATGACCAAAAATTACGGCAAAAAATTCTGCAGTGTCCCGAAGGCAGTAAAATTTTTGGTCATTTGTACAAAATATTAAAAACTCCTCAACATCTTCGGTTCCAAAGCTCATCGACAATAACAAACCAATTGTTTACTCTTCAGAGAAGGCAAACTTGCTCGCCACCCATTTTGCTGCCAGCTCCACGCTGCCGCATAGCGACATTGCCCCTCCTGTACTTGAGAATGTAAGTTTTTCCATGGGACAGATCTTTTTCCGCACTCGTACCTTAGCAAGAGTTCTCAAAGATCTCGATATACACAAATCCATTGGCCCGGATGGTATACCCCTGATTCTTCTGCAGACTGGCAAAGCCACTGCATAAGCTTTTCCATCGCTCTACTCTTCTGGAATCTTTCATAGAAGATGGAAAACAGCATTTGTCTAGCCTGTCCCTAAGAAAGGTGACACATCCTCCCCCTCCTCCTACCGACCCATAGCACTGACATCCCTTCTTTCTAAGGTCATGGAAACACTGATTAACCGTCTGCTTAAGGCATATCTTGAAGATCGTAAGCTTCTCCATGACCGTCAGTATGGCTTCCGCAGCAACCGCTCCACTGGTGATCTGATGGCATATCTCACCGAGCAGTGGAACAAATCCTTACATCGCTTTGGTAAAAGTAAGATTATTGCCCTTGATATCTCCAAGACATTTGATAGAGTTTGGCATGAAGCTCTCTTATCGAAAATGCGTGCTTTTGGGATCGATAATACTCTTGTTCGTTGGATTAGAAGCTATCTTCTGGATCGTTGAATACAAGTTGTATTGAACGGATTCAAGTGTGGTTCCCACAAAATAAATGCTGGTGTGCCCCAGGGCTCTGTTCTGTCTCCGACTCTTTTCCTCATTTTTATAAAGGATATTCTGTCTGTAACTTCTAATCCACTGTTTTGCTGACGACTTTACCCTCAGCTTTTCATATTCGTTGGATAATTCACGTCCTTCGCCTTCGGACGTACAATTGCAACGGTACCGTATGTCAAGCTCATTAAACTCCGATTTATACAGAATTGTCAAATGGGGTAATAGAAATCGTGTGGAGTTTAATGCTTCGAAAGCTCAATGCTGTCTTATGTCGTTAAAGCTAAACATACCCCCAATGCCATTGTCCATGAATGGCATTACATCGAAGAAACCGAAAAGCTCTTAGTACTCTGCATATTTGTCAACGACGATCTTCGTTGGAACGACCATATTATTTGAGATCCGCTAAAAATGCTGCTTAGCTTTTCTGTATCGGTGTAAGAAGTATTTTTCCCCTTCTGGTCTGGCTACAATTTATAAAGTGTTTATACGCCCTTAACTCGAGTATAACTCCCAACTCTGTTCAGGTGCTTCGCAAACATCGCTTCACCTGCTTGATAGAATACAATATCGAGCGTTGAGGATGATAGGAAATAGAACTGCCGCTGCAACAATTGCCCCTCTCGAACACCGACGCAATCTTTCACGTCAAATAATCACTCGAAGTAGCTATTTGCATTCCTCCCCTTTAAAGTTTCTCCCGTATACTCTTCTCGAAAGGAATGCAAATCAGTTCACCCTTGAGCCCAATTTCGGAAGTACCGTGAAATATAGAGATCCTTTTTTAGCCGAACAACATGAATTTGGAATAGAATAGTTTCCCCGGCGTTTGATCTGCAAGCATTCAAAACCAATGTTAATCGACACCTCCTATCTTTCCTCTCCCTATCTTCCTAATGCCCGCGCAGTGTGCTATACATTAAAAGAGAAACAAATAGTCCCTTGGGGGCGAGTTAAGCATCCGTAGCATTATATATTGAGAAAAGAGATAACATTATTTGTATTCAATAATATCTTTAGTCTCTAGTACATATTGTTTTTATACAATGTTGCATAGATAATATTATCTCTTCTTCATTATCAAGCAAGATGATTGTATGCTTTGTCTCCTTGTAGAAAGATAAGGAAGGATATAAAAACGACTTATAGTAACTATATAGTAGCCTTAAGCTCCTTTTAAGATTAATGTAAAATATTAAAAAATAAAGGACATATTTCCAAAAAATATTCTTTTAATTTTAAAAGTACAAAACAAATGTGTTAAATCGCGCGTTAATTATAAAAAAAAATGTCAACCCTAAAATATTCCTACCTGAAGTCAGTTGAAACGAAGTCGTCAAACCAATAGATTGAATATAAATTAACGAGTAGAGACTACATAATAACATTCTAATTTTATTTTATATTCCGCCTTTTGTAAATCATTAATACTTTTCAAAGAAACTTTCGCTTATTATCGCTTTAATGCATTCCCAACCAGATAACTTGGTTTATGTCTAGTACTTTTCATTTTTAAACAAGACATGAAAACCTCTTGAAGAACCCCGATAATTTTGCTTTGCATCTGAGGTTGACATGAGCTTGATATAACTGTATCAAACGTAATTTTCAGTATAACAATATCCTTGAGATAAGTAATTTGTTCATCATTATCGGTTATAAAATTGGAGATAGGAATCGTCTTTTTTACAGAATTCCAGAATTTAAACAAAACATTTTACATCTTTGAAGCAGCATTGACATCATTTACTGTGGTGATTTCGCTGAATTCTTCGTCGTTATGTTTAGCTTTTGGAAGGCTGAGCCTAGAAAACTCTTAATTTAAAAGTCCTTAACAATACTGTTGCCATTAGTGAAGAATTTTGTTATCTTTCACAAACCGTTGGCCTTGAACATGGAACAACTAATTTACAAAGTAGCAAATATTTACTTTGAAGTTTAGTTGAAATCTGGGCATCACCATTGTGCTCTTTCTTATAAAAATTTTAGGAAAACCAAATTGCATTAAAAAGAATTTTCCAATTAAACACTTAAAAATGAGCCAAGTCCCAATTCTTACCTAGGTAAGTCTATCTGTTCTCAAACCGCCTGCGTCCTTGTTGAACTTTAAATTTTCCATCTAATCCTATCTTATGTCCACACAAGAATCATTTAATTATTGCTTCTTCGAATTTACCACGATCAAATTTAATTTCACCGTAAGTACTCCATCATCCTTAGCATTAGCCGGGGCTATTTGTCCGGATTCGAGCTCAAGCAAAACACACAAATTCCATGATTAATTCCAAATGTTAGGCAATCTGACAAAATACAAACTCTGCCACCATGGCAGCGATTTTCATTTTCCTCCTAATTCAGAATGTTTTCTCTATGGGATGGCTAAAGCTTCACAGATTCACTGGCCCACATTTTAGTATCTCGCCCAACAGAGATGCCTATACGGCCCCGGAAGGAGTAAACAGGCAATTCCTCTATACTATTTTATACCATTCTCCGTTTACCTCTCCCCTATGCCGCCCATTTTGGGAAATAATGTTTATTTGTTTATTTTATTATTTCCTTTTTTTATTTCGTGATTTTCCATCGAACTGGGGATGCTGGGGATGGTATGTAATCTTTACGCATGGGGAGATGGCGCCATACGTCTAGACGTTATGTCGCATTTAAGACTTTGAGTATAAGTATGATAATGGCATATGAGTTGCGATAAAAAGAGTGGGCGTTGGGGGAGGGTAGAAGGAATTATATGACGAACCATATTCACTATACCAGGAAACGGAAATAGGATTTTTGATGTTCTCCGGAATGGCATTATTCATAAACGGGCTTGAAAGGTTATAATTATATATTTTTTGAAATTGGCTGTATTTCGAAAGCAATCGAATATTACGATATTGTTATTAGCATGGACTTGCTTTATAATAGGTCTATTAGGTGGTGCATGTGTGAATTTTCTCTAAAAAAAAGTGTTTGATTAGTAAGAACATAATGAGAATGCCCATAATTTAACTAAGCTTCTAGGTTAATAATTGGAAGTCGTTCGTCCACACTTGGAAATATAGTTCTACAATATTCGGGCCAACTTCATGGCGAAGATGCAAAACTCTTCATTAGTGGCGACAGTTTTCTAAAAGACTTTTGAAAGAAGAGTTTCTAGGCAAAACTTTCTTAAAGCTGATACTAGCTACGACGAACTCCCTGAAATCATAGATCACACGACTAAAGAATAAATTGATCTTCATTACGAATATCATGGACATATATGAGAAAGTTAAAGAAAAGGTTAAGGACCAATCACCAATCTCAATCACAGTTGATACGAACCAAGAAAGCATATTAATTTCTTTGTTTCTTTTTACAGGCTTTAGGTTTCTAATATACAGTATATTGACTGACCCGAAAGTGAAACCGATTGCTGATTATAAGACTCCCATAAGTGAAGAAGAATTGCATCTTTTGGAAGAAAATGCATAAAGCATCGGTGAGAAAAAGATGGAATTATTATTATTTAGAAAATTTATTTCAATACAACAGCTCTTCCCAGGGAGGAAAAGTCCAAATATTTTGGTTCCATGATCACAGCGATGAATTTTCTGATGACGACCTTAAGGATCGAGTAAGTTTAAAATAGGTGAATTGGCAAGGAAGTTGCATAAGACTTCACCTTCACACACAGTTTACATGGTATCCGCCGACCCACGGTTAGTTGCATAAGAACTCACATTCACACACAGAGTAAGAAGGTATCCCTCGACCAACGGTAAGGGGCCATTATTTACCTTCACGACAAACGACATTTTACACCTACACAATGCTTGACCCTGAAGAAAAAATCACAGAAGGAGTAATTGCCAAGGTTGCTATAAGTCGGCCTGAAGACTCGACTTCTGTTAGCATTTCGTCCACAATTTTGGATGACATCCTCAGAACTTTATTGATGAAGCAATAGCCAAACACGACGAAGTCAATCCTGTCGCATATTGTAAATCAAGACCTCAAAACTTTGGCAGATATGATATATATCCTAATTCAGATGTTGCTTCTGTTTCAACTCCGCCATCGTCCAGTGTTACTGCCATTTCCGAATAACAAAATCAGATTGCTGCTCTTCTAAAACAAATTAAACACCTTCAAGTTCCTAGAAGCCTAAGTTCTTCACGATCATGGAATTTCTTCAAAAAGAAATCGACATCCAGAAATTCTAATATCTGGTACTATCACCGACGGTATGGCAAAAGGGAGAGGAAGTATCAAAAGCCTTGTCAGCTTAAGACGGGAAACTAATTTACGAACAGCAATTAGCAACCAACCAGTCCGCCGACATCATAAGTCGCGGTTATGTAAATGAGAAATCTTCAAACAAATGTTTTCTCAAAGACACTGGTGCCACAATTTCAGTCATTTCACCTTCCAATATAGACAAGCGGAACAGTCGATCGAACCATTTTCTTTATGCAGCGAATGACATTGAAATTCCAACTTATGGAGAACGATAGATGTCATTCAATCTTGATCTTCGCAGAAACTTTTCCTGGCCTTTTGTCATTGCTCAAGTCATAGAGCCAATCATTGGATCCGATTTCCTGTAATTTTTCGATCTTTTGGTTGACGTTAAGAGTAAGAAACTAATCGATCAGAAAACAAGTCTTCAAACACATGATTTTGGTGCAACAATTTCATCAAGTGCCACAAATATTCAAACAATAAATCCATCATCTTTCGTTTACGGTTTATTGAAAGAATATGAATATATCACTAAAACAAACCTATTGGCTACCAAGCACAATGTCACGCACCTCATTCAAACAAAGAAGCCTCCTGTGTTTTTCAAAGCCAGGCGACTTTCTCCTGACCAATTGAAGACAGCAAGGCAAGAACTCGAATATATGCTCAGCCAAGGAATCTGTCGACCTTCAATAGGGAGCTGAGCTAGGCGAGACTTATCCATATGGTCAAGAAGAAAAATGGTGATCGGTGACCATGTGGCCACTATAGAAGACTCAACGCTAACACCATCTCAGATCGCTATCCCATACTCCCCATTGGGGATTTTGCTCACCATCTGAAGGTGATGGCTGAAAAGTTTTCAGCGTCATAGATATGACTCGTGCGTACTATCAAAGCCCTGTGGAACCAGAAGACATACCAAAAACAGATATCATAACCCCTTTTCGGCTGTTTGAGTTCATGGTGATGACGTTTTGTCCGTGCAACGCTGCACAAACCTTTCAACAATTTATCAACGAAGTCACAAAGACCTGGATTTTTGTGTCCTATACATCGAAGACTTCCTTATCACATCAAACTCAGCTGAAGATCATCGTCGGAGGAGTTGTTGGTAAGCTATTCCAAGATTAGATGGTTCATTCTGCCTGATAGCGGAATTTAGCTGAAACCAGTTGATTTATTAGGATATCTCCAATTTTCTTAGTAAATTGAAAGTTGTGGATATCTCACCACTGCTCACGTGTTTCCTCTACGTCACAAGACTAACTCCGACAACAGCAATGGTGAACAATACAAATACGAACGACAACGAGCAACAAATAAGTAATAACGTCAACTTGGTAAAGAGTCCCCTCTCTTCCATCAGCATTAACCAGTTTCGCACTAAGCCGAAAGAGTCATGTTTTTCCTTTTACAGTTCAGTCTTCAAACTCATCTAGTTATGATCGGTTGCTCGCTAAAGATTAAAAGTAAATTAAGTGTCTTATATGTTTTATCAAAATAAACCCCAGAGACTTTAATTCTTTTAATCTTTCACATATTTAAAACTTAAGAGGCCATTTTTTAATTTCTTCATTCAACTATAAATAATAAGCTTTTCTTTTTTGTCGACAATAACAGTCATAGTCTTATGTCTGACTAGTGTTTGGATTACACCAAAGTTTTTCTTCTCAAGGTATTCAAGTGCTTCATTATTCTGCTGCACGTTGCCTTTTATTCCCGTTCTGGTGCAAAATTCTTCGAATTTTTATTTCTAAGGTTCTTGTTTAATAAACCTTCCCGTTTTCAAGACTTGTTCCAGCTCAGCAAATAAATTTTCTAAATTCAGTCAGGAAGTAAAGCCGACAGCTCAATTCATAGGTTGAAAATGATTTTTGAGTAGACAGTCTCCTACTATGGACGCGAACATTGATTTCAACAAATAAATTCTTTCACTGCTACCAATATAGATTTAGGAGTTCTATATATGTATCTCTTGGGTAGATATATAGGTATATAAACTCAGCTGTAAGCTGCAAAAAAGTATACGTGAACCTTAAGATCGAAAAAATACCTAGACAAATCTCAACAAAACTCCAGAAAAACTAATTCAAGCCCCAAAATAATCCGTCATTAAAGTTCACCCTTTTTTTGTAATTCCTCTCACACTTCTAATCCATAAAACAAAACACAAAACTCCAAAACTTCCTTTCTTCCTTAACTTCGATGGGAACTAACTGTACAATCCCTGGTAAGGTAAGGCCTCAACCAATATCTCCTTCTAGCCAAACAGTACTTTCAGGCCAACATTTCCATCTCTCATAAGAAAGCGATGAAATAATTTTACATGCAACACGAAACGCAAGGAATTTCCATAAATTTCACAAACAAAAAAAAATATTCCAAAGGACATCGAATAACTGCGAAATTCCAAACACAATGGCATTATGGTTGTTTTACCCGGACATGAGCCACATTTGTAGCTGAACCTTCTAGTAATCACATTTTTTGCGCTCAGTAGTTATGTATATGTTAATGTACATGTTTTACCGGTTCAGCAACGTTAAAGCTATGCACATACATGCATACTTCGATTATGGAATTTATGATCCACTTACCATATACAAGAGTTCTGTTTGCTTGAAGGACGAAAATATCCGATTCAGAGAATACAACATAAAACCTCCACGACAAAAGGTTATCCACTTCTCCGAACCGAATACACCTTCACAAACCCCAACCCCCAGCAATTGTACTAAACGTTCCGACTTATGGAAGCAATAAATCATCACACTTAAATCCAGAACATTTCAGGGACATAAAACGCAGGCACTCGCAGCAGCTTTCCTAAGTGGCCGAGGAAAAAGTTATATTGAAAAACATTCCGTTTGTTCCGTCGCAGCGAAAGGGTGTTTCATGTCCTTAAAATTACAAAAAAAAAAGGAAAACTTTTCCCATACGATCTGGCACACCCAACGATATCCAACAACCGTCAACTGATACGTCATAGTTCGGCCGTAAGTAATACATCGTTATTGTAAGTGTGCGAGTGTGTGGTTTGGTCATAATATGTTGCCAGGAAAAGTTCAAAAAAGCGAATCAGTTTGTAATTTAATCGAATCCTTGTTTGGTTGTCCAATGAAGAAAATCATCTAGATACACATTTTGTTGTTTCCATGTTTATACCATTGATTTAACTTCCTATCATCTGTCAAAGCTGCTGGATGCTGGACTGGACACTATGGCATGTCGTTGTAGGTACGACGCCAAACGGATTTCAGCCATTTTATCGAAATCAATATGCATCAAATGTATTTCGACAGGAGAAAAGTGTGTTTTTGTCACACATGGCGAAGAATTATTTCGAACAATTGTGTAAGCAGCTGGACATTGAGTTTGGTATTGTGGGTTGAGCCTTTGAACTCTGCGATCAGGATAGCAAAGGATGTTATTAATAACAATAATCGGTAATCGGATAATAGTTTGTGTCATTAGTTGTAATGGGAATGAATTTGTTTTGGTTTTTGAGAGTGGGGAGGTGTGTTTAAGAAATAATGACTTGTATTAATCAAAATTATTATGGAACAATAATGACAATGGGCTTAAGTCATTACGTTGCGTAACTTGAACAGGTTATTAATAACTTAGTTTAGGCTCCTTTGTCGTTTTGTGCTCATTTCGATGGCATTATATATATATTTATTTTTATTAAGATTATAAGTAAGATATAGCCAGAGAGGATTTTTTTGAAAACATTTTTAAAACAAAAATAAGTGTTTTAGTAAAACTTTCACCAAAAGTCATGGCTGTGATTTCTTCCATCGAAAAGACCTGTGAAAAGCATTGAGGGTTGAAGGATGTGTCAATTTTCTTTGAAGCTATACAAAGAAAGTAACAAAGACCCATTTACCTGCCCCGTGCCCATCATATTAAGTGGTGGGACTTGGAAGCTTCAAAGAAAGTAATTAATAAGAACAACATTTTATTGAATGTAAGTAATAAAAAACACATTATTGAATGTTTATCTATTATAGTTTTTAATCTCAATAAAAAATGCAAAAAAAAACAATATTTCATGATGAGTTATCAAACGAGAGATAAGGAGGCCTTCTTCAACCTGGCGTTGTAGAAAGCAATCCGTGACGCAGGCACGTCAACAAGAAGAACTATCGTCAACAATTCCAGCTAGATATCGTCTTACGCAGACGAAATTGAAATCATAGGTTGCCAACAAGTTGTACATTACTCCTTTAGAAGGGAACACTAAGTATATGGTGGTCCAACTATCAGAATGAATTTGGAGTAGTGCAATCCTTGAGTCAAAAGTATCAGCCGATAATAATATGAAAGAAAAATTACGCAGGCGGCTGCTAAAATCCAAAAGAAACTACTATAGTCTGTCAAGGCTCTTTAAATCTAGAAACCTTATCATAAAAAACCAAACTGCTGCTGCAAAAGACTATGGGCTCAACCAGTACTCGAGAGGAAAGTCATACGGAGAATTGTTGGCGAGGGAGGACAATTCCAGAGAAAATACAAGCCTTGGCGTGCGTAATTGGGTGGCGTCGGCAAGCGATCGGGATGTATGGAAGAACTTGCTGAAGGAGGCCCGGACCAGATACTGATTGGTGCGCCTATGATGATGATGATGATATAAGAAAATTAAGCTCAAAATCACATAAAAAACCAAGATCTCGAATCGATTCAGCGATTAAAATTGAAAGGAAGGAAAGCAGTGACCCGGAGGCAATATTATGCGGTAATGTGTAAATGTTACTGATTATCATTTGTCAACGATCAACTGGTAGCAGTTTTTTACACGTAATGGAAAAAGATATCAATCTTTCATCTAATAATGCTGGAATCACTTACTCCGATCATGTGGCTTTTAAAAAACTTAATACTGTAAACATAAGCTTACAATGAGATTTTGGAACGCCTTAGAACCAATGCAATGTCATTAATTGCAAATATGTAAAGAAGAGTACCCAAACGACTTCCTTGAGGGACCCTAGAACTAGCTGGAAATTGTATTTCTGAAACACACTCTGTAAGAATGGTTTCTGCGATACTAAATAATAAATTATTTTACAAATTATCCTCATTTAAAGACATAATTTGAAAAAATTCCTAAAATTAAAATTTCTAGCCATTCCCTGTTTGATGTCACTATAGGATTTCGATTAGATGAGAGACAAAAATTAATGTGAAGCGCGTCTTAAAAATTACATACAAGGTCATCTCCCCTCTCGAGTTTTAAGCTAAAAGACATAATTTCCGAAAATAAAAACAAAAACATCTATTATTTTTTTAATATCATTATATTCAGAAATATACGGTTGATTTTATTTTGCTATCTTAAATTAACGATGAACATTTACTTGCTATCAAATGAAATTCTGTTTTTGATTTGTATCGTATAAATATATAATTTTCAAAATTTAAATGAATAAAATGAAATTAAAATAAAAACATATTTCAAAAATTATTGTTAATTTCTTCACATCTGGTTAAATATGAAATACACAATAAATGTGAATAATATTATGAACATCTACCAGGAAACACATGTTTATTAATAATAAATATTGTCTACTTGAGTTAATATTTAAGCTTTTCAATATTAAAACCCAAATTAGTCTCCATTGCTATTAGTACAGAAATTTTTATTAAAAATAAGTCTCGAAATATTCTTGGAAAATTCATTACAAATTTAAAGCACTTATTTTATCATGCCATACTTCATATTTTCATAGAAATAGATACATACGTTTCGGTCTGATGTGTCCGCATGAAAAAACAGTCGATGAACTGGACAAAAGATACTTCATTAATTTTACAGAAACAAGTTAACCAACACAACATTATGCTGCCAAACTACTAAGCTAATGACTCGTTACTGCTGTAACGATCCATCCTGCAATCTACTGTCCACCATAGGAGTATTGCCGCAATTATAATTACCAAAATTTAATTCTGTTCGCTGTCGTCCTGTAGGTTCATAAAATTTTACGGTCGTTGGCAATAACAGCATAAGCAGGAGGTATTGTTCGTTATTGCAATATGGTTGCCAGATAATTTTATTCATCATCATGAATATTATGTCAGCAACATGTGGTCCTGATTTGAATATTGTCATCGATAGAAGTGTATGCTAACTTGTGCGAGGCTTTTTTTTTTTTTTTGGAATGCAATTTAGTGTTCATCTAGGTCGAATGTGCCTGATATGTAAAAGACTCATAGTTTATATGGAAATCTGATGATATTTTCCTATAGAAGGTTCTGGGATGTTAATATCTACACAAAACTTAAGACAGATAGATTTGTATTTCGTTATAAATTTTACAATAGTTTGCTACCGCAAATTTTGCAGTAAAGTGACTTGATACAATACGCATGTATATCTTTCAACTTAAATAATATTTCATAAGGGTTTCTTTAATTTAGAATTTTAAGTTAAATATTATGATTGGAGGAAACACGTTAAAACCTCCTTTAAAAAAATGTATATATGGTATGAAACACTTTAAACTAATGACAAGAAAAAGGGGAATATGAAACTGTTCAAAAATTGTGTTTAAATGGATTCATTTAATATAAATACATAATAAATTAATATATGATTTATATTCGATTAAAAAATAATTTTCAATTTCCAAATTTTAATAAATTAACTTAATTCAGAAAACAAAACGAAAAAAAATTATAATCATATCTAGTCTTGCATATTATTTTAATATTAATTTTAAATAAAACATATAAATGAAACGAATAAATAATAAATATAAAAAAAATAAATAAATAAATACAAATAAATAAAATTAAAATACAAAATAATTAAATAAATCATTTAAATTAACGCAAAGCTTTAAGGCGAATACAATTCTGTTCTCTATATCATTTATAACTGTATTTCATTATCAAACATCAATAAATAAATGTATAAATATTTTTTTGGAAATAAATCTTTATTTAGAATAATGATTGCCACGTAATTTATTTCAATTTTCAAAGTTTTTTCATTAGTCAATTTGCAATTCTCTACACATGATACAATAGTATTTATTAAAAACAATACCCTTCTCCAATCAACTTATTAAATTAAACTGACCTAATTACAATCAATCATGGCATGGCCTTTACCAAAACCAAAATTGCCTCCGAAATTCAATCAAAATTGAATAAAGGACACTGAAAAATTAATTAAATTGTATTCATAATCTTCTGAATATCATAAAACAATTATCGAACATAGTATGTGTACAACATGAGAGTTTTCTGGTACAAAACACATTAAAACCTCAATTGAGTTAACAACGTATAATGATATCTTAATAGATAGAGTATCTGATAGGTTAAAATGCAGCACAAAAAATTAACTCGTACTTGTTCAAAACTAAGTGGCTAATAGCATAAAGTGATCAACGGGTTATATACACAAAATTATATTTCACTACTTTTTCCCGAAATTGCTCGTTAATTGTGGTATAAGTCTATTATCCTTGACCTTTAAACCACAAAAACAAGTGAAGTGAAACCAGAATGAAATTAATTAAAACGAAATGAAGTATTTAAACCACAAATATCAAATGTTGACAAAATGTACTTCAGAGAGTCTTTGTCTCGTTTTGTTAGAATATATTTTGAAGGGGCTGGTGTTTTAATTTTCAGGAAAATCAGTCAAAAGGTTCGCTTGTCCCATTTGGTTCACCATATCACCAACAAATATGAAGAAAATCGAAGTTTTTGAAATGAAGATACTCCGTAGCTGTACAGGTCTACACCGAAACCCCATTACAAGGAAATATGTCCCAAACAAGAAGCTATATAAAGATACCAAACTGATCCCATTAAATCAGTTCATAATACAGCTCTCCTAAAATATTTCGGCGAACTTGTAGGACCACCCCCACTTGGAAATCCAGCATCTACTCCGCCAACAGCTAGTGCCCAACATTCTAGCCATCACAGACGACCAATTCGAGAATATAATGAACAATGACAAAGCCCCGTTCTACGAGAGAACCAGTAACGGACACATCAGAGGATAAACAATACCCCATCCTAACTCCAATAAGTATGTATTTTGGTTAAAATGTTTCAGCAAAGGACTACAGCTAGCTGTATAACCGCAGACATTTCAAGAACATGGTTAAGAATCTGAAAATGGATATGAAAAGCGAATATGACGGTTAAGTACAAACAAATTAATTGCATTACTATTTTAAGACAAGAAAACATTAATAAATATAATAAAAAGAGTAGGAGACAAAACGGGGCCCTGAGGCACACCATTACTTATTTTATGCAAATCAGCTTTGAATCCGTTAAACATAACTTGTATTGAGGGGTTAAAAAATTAATTTCTCATTCAATAAAAAAGTGCCTAAAATTCATCAAATGCCTTAGAAATATCAATTGTCAGAAGACAGTATGCCTGATGAATGGAACCTCAGCATCGTTTGCGCGATCCACAAGAAAGGAGACCCTCTTAACTGCGCCAACTATAGAGGAATTAGTCTCCTGAATATCGCCTACATGATCCTCTCTGCCTCGTCAGCAACCTGATTGGCCCCTATCAGTGTGGTTTCAGACCAGGAAAGTCCACAATCGATCAATGTTCACGCTACGGCAGATCCTGGAAGCTACCCAAGAATTTCAGATCGATACCCCCACCTCTTCATTGATTTTAAGGCCGCATACGATAGCATGTATAGAGACGAGCTATACGAAACCATGTCAGGTTTTGGCATCCCCACAAAACTCGTCCGACTGTGCAGGATGACGATGGAGAACTCTCGCTGCTCCGTCAAGGTTGGTAATGACCTCACAGAAGCTTTTGACGTCAAAAAAAGATTCCGATAAGGTGATTCGCTATCGTGCGATTTCTTCAACTTAATATATTAAAAAATTATAAAAAACTCGCAAGTCAATTACTAGCATACGCTGACGACTTAGACTTCATCGGCTGAACTCGGCGAGCTGTAACTGGAACGTTTGCTAGCATTGAAGCTGAAGCGGTTAAGATGGGACTAGCAGTCAATGAGGCCAAAACGAAGTACCTGCTGTCCACAAAAAGCGACACACAACACCGGTGGATTGGACAAAACATCACATTAGACAGGTACAACTTTGAGGTAGTTAGGGACTTTGTTTACCTCGGATCCGCTATCACATCTGACAACAAGATCTCGTCAGAAATAAAGCGAAGAATTACTCTTGCCAATCGCTGTTTCTATGGGCTAGGAAGGCAATTGAGTAGCAAAGCCCTTTCTCGAAAGACAAAGGAGACTCTGTATAAGACCCTAATCATCCCAGTCCTGCTCTATGGCGCCGAGGCATGGACTCTATCTAAAGCGGATGAAGATATCCTTAGTCCTTTCGAGCGTAAGATTCTTCGGAGGATTTTTGGCCCTATCTGCGTTAACGTGCTTTGGAGAAGAAGGTTCAACTAAGAATTATACGAGCTGTACAGCGACATTGATCTGGTCAAAAAAATAC
The DNA here is from genome assembly GCA_963971375.1 of Platycheirus rosarum. Classification (NCBI taxonomy): domain Eukaryota; kingdom Metazoa; phylum Arthropoda; class Insecta; order Diptera; family Syrphidae; genus Platycheirus; species Platycheirus rosarum. The sequence goes on along the minus strand of OZ020509.1, from coordinate 115,227,114 downwards.
GCATATCACGTTTAAGATGGCTAGGTCATGTAGAGCGAATGCACAACAATGTTTCGGCTCGCAGGATCTTCGATTCCATCCCAGAGGGTAGACGCAGTCAGGGAAGATCTCGCCAAAGGTGGCGCGCTAAAGTGGTGGATGACCTCAACCAACTTGGAGTGCAAAACTGGAGGCAACTAGCCAAAGACCGAGCTGGCTGGAGAGGCATATTGGTTGAGGCCCCGGTTCGTCCCGAACTGTAGCGCCCCCAAAGTAAGTAAGTAAATAGCCAGAATAGAAATCTGTGGGTCAGGAAAATAACAGCATAAGTATTCAGACTTTTTCGTGTTAAACTTCTTTAAGCGCTTATATGGTCCAAAATCAATACAGATGAATTGATTCACTTTTGGTTTTTGGATCCGTTACCTTGCTTTCTAAAAAAGGAAAGGACTGTAATTATAATTATAATAATAATTAAGAAAAAAGACCCTTCCTTAGTGCAAAGCAATTTTGATTGGGCACAATATGGTGCATCTTTACTTTGTTTCAACTTACTTGACCATTTCAAATATCTTCAACGAATAAATATTTTTCTAGAACTTCATATCATATCAAATCTATTTCGAATGCTTTTTATCAAAATCTAAAAGTGTACAAATATCTTAAAGAATCCCGATATTTGTTTAGTTCTGAATCATATCTATACTTTATTTACCCAAATAATACGGCACTGTTCTTTTATGAATATTAGAAAGAGTCTGTTGAACAAAATGGAGCCCTGAGACACACCAGCATTTATTTCGTGAATATCATATTTTCCGATCCGTTCAACATCACTTTTGTGGCAGTTGTAAAAGGTAATTGCTTACGAAAAAGACATTGATCGATATCAAGTTCCTAACAATGCTTCGATGAGATAACATCCTAACAGATCATTGGAAGATCTACTGCTACAAAAAAACATAACAGAAAAGGTCCTGAATTATCTTCGTGGCGTTTAATAATACATTTTTTTCAGAAAAATATTAAGGATAATATCCGGATCAGCGAATTTTAAATAGATTAAGATGTTTCAATTCTCTTGTTACTAAACGAAAGGAGGAAAAGATTGGTGCAATTCATTTGTTTCAGTTCACCAGCTTTTATTTAGGGTTGACTTTGCCACATATATGACTTAAAACAAATCACTTTTTGGAAACTGACAGAAGGAGTGTCTTTACAGGTGAGCGTAGAGATGCCGAAGAAAAACTGCATATTTTTCTAGCAATCTATACTAAATATTTTACCCGCTTTTGGGACTTTGCAGATATTTGTTGCCAAAGTTTGCATTGATAGCAAAAAGTAGTTCTGCGTGTCAGTTTTATCGTGCTGGTCAGAAAAGCAAAGGTATTTAAAATTGCGATCGTTGAAAATCCTCGTTATTATGATTTCAGGGTGAAGTCAGACTGAGCCTAATAAAAGTTGGATTGACTAAAGAAAAATGTACACCCCAAGCTGTACTTTCCGAGCTGCTTTCTCATCCTCCATGCGAGCTAGATGCCCAGCCCAAAGGTGTCTACTGATCTTTAATTTTTCCACACATCTGCTTCGAGATAAATTTCATACAGTTCATGATTGTATGCTATTCGGTTTCATTCTCACTCAACTCAAGCACGAACCTAACAACTCACCGTAAGACTTTCCTCTCGAACGCAGTCAAGAGAAATCAGAGTGCCTTTTAGTAAGCACCTACAATTTCGGATCCGTATATGAGTAGAGTACTCGTTATACCTGTACTGCAGTATCTTAGTTTTTATTGGGTATCTAAGATTTCTGATTTTGAAAAGACTCAACAGATTATAATATTTATACTCGGTCTACTAAAAAATTGTCAGTACAGGTCTTATGGGAGAGCTTTTTCAAAATCAGTAGCGCCCCATATTATTGCACCATACTGAATTGAAAGAAACCCCCAGTAAAAAGTGTATACCCGCCAATGAATTTGCGATTTTATCCGACATAGATGCAAACGACCTTACCCGATTGTACAGATTGTAGCATTCAGAGCATAGAAAGATACACAATCGGTTTTACCAGCACCACCACATACAACATCGATACACAAAATGTTCATTTTCCTCAATGGGTTTTTAAAAGCGCTTTGCCTTGATCTGAATGTGTGTGTGAGTTAAGTGTGAGATAGGTAACCCTAAATATTATTCTTTGGGTTTATGGCCATTCAAAATTTTTGCTACGGCAACCCTTCAAGAGCTTTTGTTAGATTAGTACCTTATGGAAAACAAAAGAGTGCGAATGAAAAAATACCCCTATCTTCCCTGTACTGACAATTTTTTTAGTGGACAGAGTATAGTTTTCATTAATTACCACAGTACGAGCGTTTAGGAAAGAGTTTCGCATTCGTGTCGTGTGCCAAAAGAATGAGTCAGTTGACTATTATGTCAATTTTAAACTCTTTTTTTAAATTTATTTGATTCAAATATATTCCATTCAGCTTTTTATTGAAAACACAGAACACTAGAGGGGTTAGTTAGACTCTTTTAAAAAATTAAAAAATATAAGTATAAGCCTTGTAGGCATTTAACAAAATTTATTTGTAGTAGCCAAATAGATATGTCAACTTTCGCAGAAAAAAAAAACATTTAAACAACAATTTTTTCTCTTATGTTCATCAAAATATTTAACTAAAATTCATTTCGCAGAACAAAACGTTCCCATCAGCATATGTATACGCTTGACATGCCACATTTGCGATGTTGAACCTTTTTTTTATTTTATTATTAAAACAATGCGCCGTTCGTTAAAATGAAAGCCAAGGGCTGTGACACATTATGAACACAGAATAAATAAAATAAAAATACATATTTTTGGAATACTGCTCAGGCCCACGTTTTGCAGGATATTTTGGTCACGTTCTGTACACACTGTTGTTACCAAATTAACCCAATGCAAAAGGACAAACAATCTACAAAAAAATAAGGAAAAAATGATGTAAAGAGCGGGCGACCAAGTGGAAACAAAAAAATCAAAGGACATAGAAACGTTACTTATTTAGGACTTGATGCAGGATGCCTGCGAAAGGTCCTTAATGTGGAATAAATTCCTAATGACTTGTACTGGTGGTGCTTGCTTTCTAACGGAGGCATAAGTATTTATAAGAAAGATGGCTTGGGATATTTGCGATGCGCGATATGATACAGGACAACACGAGTCAAAGGCTCAGTCCAGTTCTAGTCAATAATTAATTAACATTGACCTTCCACTGGACCTATTCCAATCAACCATTTTCCATCTCTCGAAACATTAAGATGCATCATTTGTAAATATTTTCAAAAAAAAAAGCTTTTATATTTCGATGAATCAGTTTAATTTTTTTTTGTTCTTTTTCTTGCCTCAGATTTGCTTACAAGGAAGAAGTGTGAAGAACCCAGGAGATATCAGGATCCAGAAGCACCATGTTATGCTGGCTCATCATCGTGAACTTTAACACTCTCAGAATTCTGCTGAACGGTGCGAGATTGATATAACAAACGAAGTTTACACAGGATTAGGGGAGGCAAGAACTACCATAGCTCTTTTTATACCGACTTGAACAGACAGCCCTTTAAGCTTAAGTCGTAACCCTCCTTTTGTGTGGGTGTGTCTGTGTATAATACTGATGTTTCTAGAGGAACCATCTGTGTTCGTTTTGTCGTAGAATTTCATGAATTTTACGTTTTATATCTTGTTAAAGGGAGGACGAAAGATGCTGCATGCAGCATGGGAATCCCTAATATAAATGTATGTCCTGTCCGGAGGACGTGTGTAGTCCGCTGTTAACTTATCACGACAAAGTGGTGTGATGATTGCTTAAACAAATATTTGCCTCGCCATGAAATCCGAGAAGAAATTGAAAAAAGGGTTAGAATTTTGTTAGCTACCAGGAAGATTGGTGAGAGGGGATAACCCTCTGAAGGATGAAGATCGAATTTAGCGTTACATGTACGTGTGCATGTGAAGCACGATTTTTTTAAGTGTTTCTACAAGGATTCTGGGTGAATCAGGTGCTACTGTGAAAAAAAAACAAATTTTAAAAGTTATTTTTCTGTTATTTATCTATGTAAGCGTTCATCGAAGTAGTTAAATTATCCGAACAATCTTGAATTTATTGAGGTGACCTTCTTTAATTTATATCGATTTGTCTATTAAGTTCAAAGTTATTATCCTTCATCCTTAAAATGTCACACTTCAGCCACTAATCTTCATCATTAAACTGAAATAACTCAGATTAAGCTTTCCTCATTAATTGTCGACGCAAGGAAAATTCAAGAGGTTTTAGAGTAGAGCAATTTTCACAATTTTATAGACACAAAGTGACACGCCATAAATGAACAGGGGATTCCATTAAAATTGGGACAAGGACAACACTGTCACATAAGTGCGGTAAAAAGTGTTTTTAGATTAAATTATGACGTCTAGTCAGCGGGGAATCATTATTGAAAATTAGTTTAAATGGGGAAAATGATTGTGTCTGCGAAAATTCAAAATGAGTAAAAATAAAAAAAAAATAATTTCAGATAAAAGGAATAGACGATTGTTAGTTACGTTTTCACGTCATGAATACCTACTCAACCGTTTATCATGAAATTTTATATCTGTAATTCTAACACATTATCAGGTATTTACTAAGGGAAATAGGGTACCTATTATCCCGAACAAATATAAGGTTTCCAAAGGATGCAGATGCTGCGGCATGAAGGTATGCAACATTCTTTACTGGGTGAACGCCAATAAGTATGCACTTATGAAAATCATAACAGGATGGGAGTTATGCGATACATTGCACATTCGAATTGTACGGCTAAAGAACGAATTTCTGGACTTGTCGGTATGACAAGTAATAGAGCCTTTGAAAAATTGGTGAGCATTGTTTAACTTGAGATAAGGTGACTCTTTCTCTGGACTCTGGAGCATTAAGGTTAGAAATAATAAGAAAAAAGAAGTTTATTCAAATAATTCTGAACCGATGAAAATGAACAAAAAGACTCAACTCTCCTTGGAAACAACCTGTAATGTAAGAGGGATGAAACTTTTGGATCTTTGCGATTCCTTTGATCTTCAAATAGTGAATGGCAGAACAACAGCTAAGATTGTTTAGAAAACAAGTTGGAACTCTGGCTTGAAGCCAACAAGAAGTACAAGCTCTTATGTACCGAACAAAGAAAAAAGTACTTTGAATTTGAGTCAGAAAAGGCAGCGCGCAGTAAAAATAGCAGCGGAAGTCTGTAAAAAAATAAGGATTATAAATGGAAGAAGCTACATAATAGATAAGGAGCTTGGCTTTAATTTTTCCAATATATATAAAAAAGGTGCTTCATCGGACCCTTAAATTCCTTATCGTGGAATTTCGTTTCTGGACGCCTCATATAAAATCTTCACCACCATACTTCAAAAGCGATTAAGGAATTGGATTGATGTCAACCAACTTCTGAAAGAGTTACAAGCTGGATTTAGGCAAGGACACTCCACTGTTTGTTCTAAACAGTGTCGAGGAATCATTCATTACCAGAGGAATGCTTTCTTTGTAGATTTTAAGGCAGCGTTTGACTCGGTGGATAGGGGTGCCTTATTATACAACATTGGAATGTCGCTGAAGTTTGGACGGTTAATCAAAAGTCTTTATGACAATACCATAGCTAATATTTGGGATGGAAAACAACATTCAGAGTGGTTTCAAACTTGCCCAGGCGCAAGACAGGGATGTGCTTTAAGTCCCAGTTTATTTTCCCTATTCATTGAGGACTTTATCAATAGCTTGCCGGGAAGAGTAGAATATGCAGGCATGCTGATTAAAGCCTGAAGTAAATGCTGTAAATGTGGTATCTCTTTGAGCGAAAAAGGCTAATGCTGTACGATCTTATAAGCAAGGTGGACGTAAGAGCAAGACAAAGTAAATGTGGTATCTCTTTGAGCGAAGAAGGCTAATGCTGTACGATCTTATAAGCAAGGTGGACATAAGAGCAAGACAACGATATGTCGATGAGGTAGCAGATTTCTTGCATCGAACTATTCAACTTGATCATAACCTGGGTCATAACAATTACTTTCAAATGCGAGGAAATAGCTATGATGCTAAGGCTGAGAGGTGAGATTTTGCCTCTGTAATCTGATGGAAAGAAAATGTACAATCCTTCAAGAAACGAGAAGAGATGTTCTTGGGTTCGATGTTCTTACAGAAGAACAAATGATTACATTCTTAAATGAAGTTGATGTCGGCAAACTGTTTAGATACTGCAAAATAGAGTTAAGTTATCAACGTGATATTATGAATGAAAACTTCTTAAACAAAACTATTTAAGTTCAAAGGAAATATTTTATACCAATTTGGTAAATTATAAAATAAAAAAGCCAATCAGGCAGACGGCAAAGTCATGCATCATGATTTTATAAAAAGAACACATGTAACACCTTTAGATCATATAATAAAATTTATCTATCTATGACTCAACTAAATTGGAGGAGAAGGCGGAGATATGGGAGTTGTTTTCTACAGTTGAAAGAACGGGGTGTTCTTCAGATTGTAGCAAGATCAGAAGAGGAAAATAACTTTTAACATTGTTGGGAGAAACCCAAGGATCTTCCGGCATTTTTGGCAACATCACATAGGTTAAAATTAATGAAGATATCTTGATATTTAAAATGATCGGCTTCCATGATATAAAACTCACTCGTGGATGTTGATAAAGGGAGAAGGGGTGCATTTCAATTTGACGACAGGAGACAGCATTTTGTTTGATAATTCTTTCAAGATCAGAAATCAGTAGGCTTAACATACGCTGTTTTATTGTTGAAGATCTTAATCGGAAGAGCATATGAAAAGCCATTCAAGTTTAGGGCACGAAACCATTTATAATCGGAGATAGAACGAAGTTCTGGGGCACACCAGCTTTAAAATTTTATTGAAATAAAAATTAATCAGAGTTCTCAAGTTCTTAGAACTCTGGCCAGTGCAATGGAATATTGGTTCCACAAATCATTTACGCTTCAAGAACAGACGGAGTCTTTTGACTTTTCCTGGCAGGATAAAATAGAAAAAATGTTAACTTTAACTTGACATTATAGACAAGAGTTGGAACGAAATACTAGTAGGAAATCTTCCTTACCGCTAAGTCCGGACCGGTGCACTTTTTGGAGATGAATTTTACTCTTGGAGGATTTGTCATTTCCCCGCAAGGTGGCTCTGTCTATCTTTCCATCTGTCTATCTGAAATCTGGCTATCTGTCTATCTGGTCTCTAAAGTTGGCATGACCATATTGAGCTGGACTAATAACAAATATCCTATAATATGCAGTAAATTATACGTAAATTATCAGTAAATTGTCCGTAAATTATCTATAAATTTTCCGTGAACAAAAAAAATTGTTTTGTTCTTACAACTTGATATAAAGTTATAATGAACAATCGCGTATCTTTCTATAAATGGCACCTACAATTATCTACATAGAATAATTCACCAGAGATGTGACAAAAAGGTAGAGCGTCTATGTTGGGTCAGTTTAAGACAAGTAAAAAATCTTATAGGAGGGGGGACTATCCCCCCTTTAGCCAGGAGTCTAAAAAATGACTTAAAATTGGAAAATATATTAAAAAAACAACGTTTACACCCACAATGCCATATACCTTTTTGTAAAGTCAAAAATCTCTTCTTTTATTTTGTGTTTAAAAAAATAAACTACTTTTTGAAAAATTAATTCCAGACTATAATTCTCGGTTAGCGGAATGTTTGTTTTAACCAACGTCGAGAACGGGCGTGCTGATCTGAAATCTGATGGAAACCCTTGATTTGCTAAAGAAAACGAAAGAATTTCTCGCCAAGAATTTGAAGCACTAAGAAGACAATCTGCGAAGCTGGTAAAACATAAAAATGATTAGGAAATGATGGCTTCGCGATCGGAATGAAATCAATTTTCTAAAAATCTAAATCTATTTGAAGTTTTTATATGAGTTCATTTAAATAAAAATTCGGATATGAACAAAATTCATTTCACCGGTCTACAAAGATTTAGATTAAAGAATTTCGCCACCCAAGGTCCCACAATTTCACCAGAGCAGAATATTAATTTTTCGTTGTGTTTCATTAAACGAAGAATGATCTGTAATATTTTTGTGATGCATCCTTTCTTTCGACGATTATTATTGATATTTGTTTATAGTTTTACGAACAGCAGGTTTTCATAGTCCTTACAAAATCTATACAAAGTTTAGTTTCATTAATTGATCTATAGTTCTATTTTATTTCGTCTATTCTTTAATTCCTAAAAAAAACTATCCTTATAATGACACTAAAATAATTAACATAGTCTGTATCAAGAATTTTTTGACAGCTCAACTCTTATATAGCTACGCTCATGCTTTTTTCGATTAAACCACGTGTACTATCGTGCACCAAGCCTTGAGCGTGCGTCTTTCTTTATTTATTAAAAAAGATGAAAATAGAAAAATATCTTTTTTTTAATTTACGCTGTTTTTAAAAAAGAAAGAAAAATAACTTCCAATATCCTTAAAATATTTGGTTGCAATTATAGCAAAAACAAATGATTATCGCTGAAAACAGAAAATTCCTTGCTAAAATATTTCCTTCCTTTCATTTCAATTTTTTTTATATATAAAATTTTACCCCAGGGGCCTAGGGTAGAACGCTAACAATGCTTTTCGAAGCTAGAGCACAAACTAAGCAAAAATTGGAGGATAATAAAACACAGAAGAAGAAAAATAAAAACCTAGAACAAAAAACTGAAAAAAAAGGATAAAACAAGGACAATCATAAATACTTTCCCAAAATGAGGGGGGGAGGGGCAACAAATTCCACTGTTGCAAAGGCGCTTCGATAAACCTCTTTCTTAAAACTCAACTTTTGAGTGCTGTGCAGTTATTTTGGTTTGCTCGACCATAATCATTGCTGTCGGAGGAATATTTCTTAGGGGAAATCAATTTTATTGCTCTGCCATTATTATTGAAGAGTTATTATTATTTTGTGGTTTATGACGATGCTTTGTACAACTTTTCTTTGCTACTTTAAGATAAGAAAAGCGATTTGAAGTAGGAGTAATGCTTCAGAAAGGATGACGGAAGGAATTTTCATCATCATCATCATCTTGACGATGCTTTATGAAGCCCATCGAAGTATATTGCAGTAGAGTTCAAGGATTTTTTAATCTGCTAAGTATACCACTATAGGAAGAGGTATTTTTTCGACTAGACACTGGAGTATTTATTCAATTGTATTCTGCTACTTAAAATTGGTTTATTGATAAAGATAAAGAACTCATAGCTTAAATTAAGGTCCTTGTCAGGAACAAGGGATATTGCTATTAGATTGGGGAATGTCTAGAAAATGTAACGACCTATAGAATATGTGAATCAATATCAACAAGTAGATAGTAGGTTTTTAATCTAAAGGCTATATTGGCAATCTTTCAAACTTCTTTAAAAAAATATCCTCTTTGCCTGGTTCTAGTAGACATACAAAATATTATTCTTTTTCTAAAAAAAAATGAAAAAAAGTTTACGCCGTGGTGTGAAAGACTAAATCTTCAGAGGAATTGGGGGTATACCATCCGGAACAACAGATTTCTGTATATCTTTCCGAACCCTTGCAACTATACGAGTGCGGAAAAAAATCTTGTCCATGGAAAAATTAACATTATGAAGTACAGGAGGGGCAACGTTGCTGTGAAGCAGCGTAGAGCTAGCAGCGAAATAGGCTGCGAGCAAGTTTGCCTTCTCTGAAGACTAAACAATAGATTTGGTATTGTCAGTGAGCGTTGGAACCGAAGATGTTGAGGAGTTTTTAATATTTTTTACAAATCACCAATGCCTTTCGGACATTGCAGAATTTGTTGTCCTAATGTTTGGTAATACAAAAATTTGGTTCTCTCAGTAACAGAGTTGTATGATTTCCTCGTTTGTTTGTTTTTTCTGAAGGGTTGGCTTTGTAAAATCGGAAGCTCCTTTACACTAAGAGTTTGGGTTTGATACTTTTTACCCTTTCAGGAAGAAAGGCACGCATCCCTACAAGAATCACATTTGTGATCATTTCAGCACTGGCATCAATGTCACTTTTGAGGAAGCATAGTGACCAGTTAAATTTATGCACATCGATCAGTTGGGTAAGGTGATGTAACCCGGCAAAGATCTCGACATACCTTCCTTCGGATATTGTCTGACAACAATAGCGGAGCCAATTGGTATTGTGTACATTGAAGTCGCCCGCAATTACGATTTCAGTGCCAGAACATAGGGAAACAATTTACGAGATGGAATCAGACAGAGCATCAAACTCGTAAAAAGTTGAATAACTGTCAATATTTGGACTTCTATAAATAAAAAAATGGATGATATACTTGCGGAACCTAAATTTGAGCTGCAAGAAATTAAAGTCCGTGTTGGAGCATTTACCGTATTGTGCAAATAAGAATATAATATTGGACTAAGTACAGAATTGCCAACCTAGCTTCTTATGATATGTACAAAGAAGATGCTAAAGAACCAAGTTTAATAGGTTGCGACGTTCCAACATTAATACCCACAAAAGACAGCCGCAAAAATTGTTTGATCAAATAAATAAACGTTGTATTTCTCCAAATAATTAAAGAAAGTCTAGAGTTTATTTTGATATTAATTATAAAATACTTTATTTACTTTTAATCTCTAGCGAGCAACCGATTTTTATTGGTTGAGTTTTGAGTTTCAGTTGAAGACTGAACACTGAAGACTGAACTGAAGTGCGAAATTGGTGGATGGAAATGGAAAGGATGCTTATTCTTTTTCAGCACACAGCAGTGCTTTAGGTGTCAGTAGAGTTAGTCTCGTGCGCAGATAAGATTTTGTGTTGCTATTTTTATATGATTGATTAATTGAATTAGAAGAAGCAAAAATAAGAATATTTAGACGATGAAAGACAACAAAAAGAAAGGAAATGTCTGCAAAAAAAATAAAAATGTTTCACTTGCTATGACACACTTTCATTCCAAAATAACCTAATAAAGAACATGGTTTAAAGAAGAAAAAAAAACAAGAGAAAGAGAATACGCCCTTGATCTTGAAATATCTTTTCGTTTTGTGTTCAGTATACTACACAAATAATGCAAATCACGAATTAGATACTTTTACTTTTATTTCCAAATATAAATGCGATGCAACTTTTACGTTCATGTGAACTTTTTAAATTCACTTTAAAACAACGACGACAACATAAAAGCATCCCTAATCAGATTAATCTATCTGCTTCTCCCAAAATAGCTTCCTTTCCCAAACTCTATTTTGTAACCGAAATGAAACACTCCCCCACCCCCATTACACATAGTGTGAGTGTGAGTATATAGATGAGATTAAACCCTCGTTAATCCACGTCTTATTATAACTGACTTCCTATATTCTCCGCATGTTGACAGATCCTTTTCTAATTAAATCCCCACCCACTTCAAGTATGCCAATGACATAAGGACGAACAATACTCTATGCAAATTGTCACGAGGAACTTTTAATTAATTCCCTATATCCTCACGTTGTTGTCATTACGTTATAACGTTTCAGACTGTATACAGTCTTCCTGTTCTCTAAAAAAAACGAAGCATATAAGTAAAGCCAATACAAATCAGAAGTTTATAACTAAAGATGAAGAGCATAAAACCCCTCTTGAACCACTTGAGTCTGTAGCCTCGATGGCTTGGCTCGATGGTTTTTGGTTTTAATTTATTTTTGAATCTTTGAGACCTACTACGGTTTGGTAGTCTAGAAACCACAATCCACGGGAAAAACACACATAAATCAGTAATGGTTTTCTCATATTAAAAACCCCAAAATACATACATGTATGTATGTATATGTGGTTAAGTAAACTATATTCCGGTCCCCTCATTCAGTTTCATCATATCTTTGTTTGGTGAAGTAGTTACTTCAGTAAATGTGGTTTTACCAAATTTTGGAAGGGAAATTATGCTTTTCCTTGATATTAGGACTGATTAGTCCCGAAAAGGATACTAATTTACAAAAATGGATACTAGTTACATCCCTAACCAATAAATTGTCCAGCTTATGGCCAGAATTCATAGAACCAGAAAAAAGAATTGTCTCCTAAGCTCTCACCAAAAGGATGCTCTTCGTCCTTTTTTCTATACTTTGTGACATTTTGCAATTGGCGAATTTAAACAATCTAATCCCATTTGACAAATGTAAATTATATTATTTATTAAATTCAGCGGTGCGCAACGTGGGTATGTATATGCACATTATTACATAAGACGACAGCAGTGTGCCAACAGAAGGCACCTTCTCCATACCTCGGGGCTTGTTTAATGATTTAATAATCCCTCTCTGACTCAATTGCCAGGGTAGGAAGATCCTTTCCAGTTCGAATAGCTTAGAAAGTTAGCGAAACGTGACATCTTCTTATTTATTGTATAAATTAGTTTTCGGTATTTGCGCGGTTTGAGGTTGTTTGTTCCACAAATGTCATGTTATGTAAATTCTAGGATGCAAAGGATTAAATTTTGCGCAAAGGAAGAAAAAAAAATGTAAGGATATATATTTTTGTTTTTCATTTAATATAGGTGGTGCTTTGAGCTAGGACTTCCATGTTTTTTTAATTTAAAAATCCTTTTTGAAGGACGTAATCTGACTTCGTCCTTTAACCTGAATACATTCCCTTGATTAAAACGACACCTGACGTTATAGTCCTGTCAGCAATCTCTTGGTTTATTATTTATTGAAAATTATTCGCTTAAACTTATTATCCCTTAAAAACCTAATCTCGAGGATTATTTATCATTCACCATCCATGGAGTTTTTTTTAACCAGAAAAAGGACATCGGAAGGACTCGAAAAATAAGATCTGGCAATAAATAAATCAGATCACAAAAATAATATCCTAAAAGCAACAAAAATGGCAGTGATATGATGGCGGTTGCGACTGCGATGGCGATGACGGTATATCCCTTCTTCCTTTTGCTTATCCTTAGACTTAGTGCCCTACTATAATGTTCATCACTTTATTCTCATTCAGCATTGAGCATTTCCGAAAAAAGGAGGATGTTGTCCTTTCCGCTCGCCCCTTATCAGTGTTGAAAAGGAGATTCGTTTTCACTTTTGGAACAAGGTTATCGCATTTGGATTTATTTTGAGGCACCTCTTCTCCCTCTCTTGCTCCATGAATCGGTGTGGATACCTACATACTAATATTTTGATCTGAAAATAAAGAGTAAGTGGAAATCCTGGCACTTCTTTCAAAAAATATACGAAAACATTCATCCTTGTCACTTGATGACACCGACATGTTGAAATGTCGGCAGAGGATAAATAATCCACATTAAGGAGCATGTGTGTAGAGTTTTTTGTTGTTTTAGGTTTTGGATTGCTTGTTGCGTCATGCGGCCTCGCTTTTCGAGTTGTCACTTAGAGGTCAAATTGAGAAATGTCCTTATTTTAATTAAAAAAAATTGAGCTATATGCTGAACAACTATACTAGAAAATATATTTTTTAAACTTCCAATAAGAGGTGGGATGTATAAATGTGTCATGGGGAAGTTTATACTAATTAAACAATGTAGGTATGGCCAGCGGATGAGAGTTCACCGCAGGGTTACTTTGTACAGCTAAAAGTACATAAAGTGAACTGTCATGTGTAGGCCTTTTTAAATCCCTTCTAGCTTTATCTTCGCTTACTCAGCCCAAAACAATGATAAAAATAAATACATAAATAAATTAATTAAAAGCTCTTTAAGGAGCCAAGACCTTATGAATTATTCTCCCAACTATTTCAGCGTGTGTGTTGTTAATCTGCAAGAATGAAAGGGACCTACAATTTACCGTGGAGACCAAACGGATGATTTGTCAGTTTGTCGCAAGAGGCAGTACCACGAAATAAAAGGTGTCTCTGGCGGGAAGTCGAACCCCGACCTTTCGCTTAGCAGTTCGACACACTAACAACTAAACCACGGGGCACCAAAACAATGATAGATAGTTTAATGAAAAGCTCTTTAAGAAGCCAACACCTAATGCCTTATACTCTCTATCACTACTGTAAGAGAATCTACGATTTACTGCAGACTTCTGTAGGTAAATGAGATGCAATTTTTCAAGGACTGGTTTATTCTTGGAGGATTTGTCATTTTCTCACAAGAAGCCAATTAAAAAAGTAGCAGAGAATCTAACCCAAACACTTGGGAATAGCAGTGCTTCACAATATTCACTGTGTCATTTTTTTCTACCACATGGCCGCTAACACAAAGTACCTACATATTCAAACCAAAAGCCTATCAAAATGGGTTTATCTAGCTCAACGTCCTTGGAATCTAGGTCATCATCTTCGTGTAATGTTCTAAAAATCCAGAGAATATTAAGTTTTGATGCAACAACAAGTCTCAAAGTCAGACGAAGGCGCAGCTTCATAAATAAAAAAAGGACGACCAACTTCGAACCTGGTCGCGAACGTCTTGGCCCTTAACAGCCCACTAAAAATAAGGGTTCGATTTTGATATTACAACAACATACTCTTCAGGCAGAAGATATAATGAACTTAAGACGTTAAAATTAAATAAAGGCGTCCAAACGAACCACACATCGAATCGAACGAGATATACAGAAAACGATCAGATTACAAATACACGCACGAACGAAAGCACAAAGCCAGAAATAGGAAAAAACCAGTATCAACCTTATAATGTTTCCTATTGCCGGCCACTGAGTTCAGTTGCAAAGCAGTCGTCCAACCACCAACTTACTTAAATCAGATGTAATTCAGTAGTAGAAATTAAACTTAAGACACATTTAATTTAAAGAGAAAATAATTATATCAATAAAAGGTTATTAAGGTTTTATTTGTATTTCGCATAACTAAATCAATTAAATCCCAGTCAAAATAAAAAAAATAAAAAAGGCGCAATTAATGTTATAAAGCGAATTCTACTGTAGAAAAGCTGGTGGTTAATTCGGCTTTTGGAAGCAGAAAACTTAGGGTTTCAAAACTTAGGCTCATATGGACTTAATAGGATAAAGACAAATTAGTTGTGACAAACTATGTCCTTATTGACCAATTTATAATAGTAACAAGGCTCTTGCTAAGAATTGATAGCTACTTTTACAATCTTGCGTATATTTCGAGCAAGTCAAGGCTTACAATCGATGTTTACACAAGCGTTAGCTTAAATAGCGATACAAATTTAAAGGATTTTTTCCAACTTCTATAACTATCACCAAGTGTTGTTTTCCATGTTCATTACCTACAATATTTGTTAAGCACATCGAACATCATTTTCCACACTCGGATAAAAGCATCTATATGCTTCATCTTTCTGACTGGTTGGTTTTCAATGGTTGTCGAAACATTGCCCAATGTGACACTCTTAACGGATCGCCATACCACCATATAGACTTAGCAAAAGCGCTAATGCTTAAAGCTTATAAAAGTGGAACATCTATTTGGTTGGTGACGTGTTCTTGCTCATATATTGCACAGAGTAAAATTGTCGATTTTCTTCATCCTTTTGGAGTTAAATTGTGTGAACCTCGGTTACCATTTCAAGATAAACAGCTTTAGTAGTCCCTCTTCTTGACACGCCAGAGTCACGGGTTGCTTTCTCCATTGCCTGTTTTCGGAGGTAAAGTCAGAACATTCTCTTGTCGGAGTCAATTAAAGATGTTGTTTTATACGGACAACAAACAGACTACTTATACTTGGCCTGTAATGTTGGCCATGATCAGTCTACAAAGTCATGCCAATTTATTTGGGATGCTGAATGCTTTTTTTTTTTTTTTTTTTTTTTTTATAATTAACGCGCGCACAAGGGACTATTTGTTTCCCTTTTAATGTAACACACTGCGCGGGCATAAGGAAGATAGGGAGGGGAGAGATAGGAGGTGTCGATTAACATTGGTTTTGAATGTTTGCAAATTGAAATGGCAAGGGAAAATCTCGCCGGGTAAACCATTCCAAAGTCGTGTTGTACGGCTAAAAAAAGAATCCCTATATTTCACGGTACGTCCGAAATTGGGCTCAAGGGTGAACTGATGGGCATTCCTAGCAAGACGAGTATTACGGGCGAAACTTTTAAGGGGAGGAATGCAGCTGGCTACCTCGAGTGAACATTTTTTATAAAAGAAACGATAAAATAAGGAAAGACATGAAACATTGCGTCGGTGTTCGAAAGGGGCAATTGTTTCAGCGGCAGTTCTATTTCCTATCAATCTTAACGCTCGATTTTGTATTCTATCAAGCAGGTGAAGCGATGTTTGCGAAGCACCTGCCCAGAGGTGGGAGTTATACTCGAGTTTAGGGCGTATAAACGCTTTATAAATTGTAGCCAGATCAGATGGGGAAAAATACTTCTTACACCGATACAGAAAACCTAAGCACTATGCAGCATTCTTAGCGATCTCAAATATATGGTCGTTCCAACGGAGGTCGTCGTTGACACACATACCGAGTACTGAGAGCTTTTCGGTTTCTTCGATGTAAGTGCCATTCATGGACAATGGCATTGGGGGAATGTTTAGCTTTAACGACAGAAGACAGCATTGAGTTTTCGAAGCATTAAACTCCACACGATTCCTATTACCCCATTTGACAATGCTGTATAAATCGGAGTTTAATGAGCTTGACATACGGCACCGTTGCAATTGTACGTCCGAAGGCGAAGGACGTGAGTTATCGAACGAATATGAAAAGCTGAGGGTAGAGTCGTCAGCAAAACAGTTAAGTGGATTAGAAGTAACAGACAGAAGATCATTTATAAAAATGAGGAAAAGAGTCGGAGATAGAACAGAGCCCTGGGGCACACCAGCATTTATTTTATGGGAATCAGACTTGAATCCGTCCAATACAACTTGTATTGAACGGTCCAGAAGAAAGCTTCTAATCCAAAGAACAAGAGTATTATCGATCCCAAAAGCTCGCATTTTCGATAAGAGAGCTTCATGCCAAACTCTATCAAATGCCTTGGAGATATCAAGAGCAATAATCTTACTTTCACCAAAGCGATGTAAAGATTTGTTCCACTGTTCGGTGAGATATGCCATCAGATCACCAGTGGAACGGTTGCTGCGGAAGCCATACTGACGGTCATGGAGAAGCTTACGATCTTCGAGATATTCCTTAAGCTGACGGTTAATCAGTGTTTCCATGACCTTAGAAAGAAGGGATGTCAGTGCTATGGGTCGGTAGGAGGAGGGGGAGGATGGGTCACCTTTCTTGGGGACAGGCTGGACAAATGCTGTTTTCCATCTTCTAGGAAAGATTCCAGAAGAGTAGGAGCGATGGAAAAGCTTACGCAGTGGCTTTGCCAGTGTGGAAGAACACCTCTTCAGAAGAATCGGGGGTATACCATCCGGGCCAGCGGATTTGTGTATATCGAGATCTTTGAGAACTCTTGCTACTGTACGAGTGCGGAAAAAAATCTGTCCCATGGAAAAATTTACATTCTCAAGTACAGGAGGGGCAACGTTGCTATGCGGCAGCGTGGAGCTAGCAGCGAAATGGGCGGCGAGCAAGTTTGCCTTCTCTGAAGAGTAAACAATTGGTTTGTTACTGTCGATGAGCGTTGGAACCGAAGATGTTGAGGAGTTTTTAATATTTTTTACAAATGACCAAACATTTTTACTGCCTTTGGGACACTGCAGAATTTTTTGCCGTAATTTTTGGTCATGCAAAAATTTGGTTCTTTCAATAACGGAGTTGCATGAGTTTCTTGCTTCTTTGTGCTTTTTCTGATTTTCCTCTGTAGGGTTGGCTTTGTAAGAACGGAAACTTACTTCTTTGAGCCTGATAGCTTCTTTACACTCAGAATTAAACCAAGACTTTTCTTTAGGTTTGATGCTTTTTACTCTGTTAGGAATAAAAGCACGCATCCCTAGAAGAATCACATTTGTGATCATTACAGCACTGGCATCAATGTCACTATCGAGGAAGCATAGTGACCAGTTAAAGTTTCGGAAAAAAATATTCAGGTCGTCCCAGTTGGCTTTCTCGTATTGCCAAACGGTCCTGGTGGGAAGTTTTTCTTTAACTGGATGGGTGGAGGATAAGAAATTAGCTGAAATGACACAATGGTCTGAAGTGCCAAATGGAGAAGTTACACTAATGGTATATTTATCAGGGTGAGAAGTAAGAAACAAGTCAAGAGTATGGGCGGCTTGCCCAGCAACATCCGGTATACGCGTTGGCACATCGATCAGTTGGGTAAGGTGATGTAACCCGGCAAAGAGCTCGACATACCTTCCTTCGGGTGTTGTCTGGCCAGAATAGCGGAGCCAATTGGAATTGTGTACATTGAAATCGCCCGTAATAACGATTTCAGTGCGAGGACAAAGGGAAACAATTTTCGAGATGGAATCAGACAGCGCATCAAACTCGTTACAAGTGGAATTGCTGTCGAGATTTGGACTCCTGTAAATAAAACAGTAATGAATGACATGCTTGCGGACAGTGAATTTGAGCCACAAGAAGTTAAAGTCCGTGTCCGGGGAAGACTCTGGCAAGCAATATCATTCCTAACATAGACAAAGTGCTTAAGTACAATATTGGATACAACATTGATTTCTGCCGCTTCCTGAAGAGCTGGAACTCCTCTTTAGAAATTAACAAGGGATTAGAGAATCGTCGATATTCACCAACACCTGCCTGAACTCCTCCAAGGAGCTAGAGCTAGCCTGAAGAGTAAAAGTGTAACGATTTAGTAAAAAAAAAAAACTAAATTAATTTTCAAAAGTGGCATCTTCACCCAAGTATCTGCACATGCAAAGTATTTAGAAAACTCTTGGAACACAACAAACGGCACGTTTTCCTTAAAGTCGTTTACATGATGATTCGGTCGTTTTGTTTCATTAATTTTCCATGAATCTGGCTGAATAATAAAAGATGTAAATTCCCTAGAGCAAGCAGGTGAAACAAGCTGCACAGAGAGGTCTACCTCACCCATCCTTAAATAAAGAAGTTTATTTTTTTCTCTGTCTACTGAATTATTAAAACAACACAGATGCGTTACAGGAAAAAAATAAGTTAATAATCTTCTACGTTTCATGTTAATTGGGATGTTTGGTACTTGAGCTTTTTTTCTGGGTAGAAAAAAGGAGTTTTTTTTTTATTTTCATCCTGATGGATGATTATAAAATATCTTAGCTGGATTAAGAGATTGCTCGATTCAAATGCTAGGGACTTTTTCGTCGACTTAAGGAAAAGTTTCCAGGATGACAGGTTATGAAAAAAACCGAAGACTTTTGGGGAAATTAATCGGATTTGTGTTGAGACTGTGACATTGTTAATTAAATAAGCTTGCATGTTCCCATTTTTTTTGCTTTTGTTATCCTATCTTAGTCCTTGAGGTAAATGTAAGAAAAAATATTACTTTTAACTTTTTACTAACAGATACAGTGGATTATTTAGTTGATAGTAATTCTTCACCGCAGACGGTGTGAGGTTTTAAGTCGGTTTAGGGGTCTGGTTACTTTTAAATCCTGGAAGGGGTACTTGTGGTTTTCGTAACCACGGCAAAAGGAAAAAGATAAAAGGGGATACTTTTATGTGAGATATTTTTCTTTCTAACTGTATGCTTTGTTTTACTTGCATTTCATATTATATTGCTGAACTTTGATGGTGATTAGGGGAGTTTTGAGTAGGCTAAAGGTTGAATGTAGACATTTTTTTCATAGTTATTCTTATTCGATGGCAGTAATTTTGGAAATAATTTATGGACAAGTGTGAAGATAAAAATGGTGGTAAGAACTATTTAATTTTTCAGTTTAATTTCTAACGCCGCGCCCGCCGCTGTGTTAATAGTTGCTGAAAAAGAAATACTTGTGTAAGCTCTGTTGTAACTTGTGGAGATATTTTCAATCTTTGTAAAAGAGGGTTCTCTTTTTGCACAAAAATTTTGGTTAGTCTACCATCTTCGATCTTCCTCGTTAATGACTTTATTCACATATTTCGTATTCAATTTGAGTGTAATTATGAAAAGGGGTGATAGTCCACTCTTAATTTCTAAAAGGTAATTTGATGTGGTCGATGGTAACTTGAAATTTTTTTCAGGAATAATAGCAAAACTTTTTCTACATCCCAAAGCATTTTCCTCCCCATTCTTGGGCAATGTACTACATTACCGAAGGCAGTACAGCTTTAAATACCTTTATTTTAGATGAAATTCTCACCTTCACATTGGACATCAAGTTTCTCCATGTTGAATTAACAGCTCTATTTGAGTCCACCAGATTTAATTTAAAACATTTTTTTCAAAGAGAGAACATGGTTTATAGTTACACCCAGATACTTAAATGACACTTCAGTGTATTTCCATTTTTCATTCCCTGCTAGGCGGCTTGTCCACTTCGGAAAAACAAATACTTTCGACTATACAATGTATTGATGTGGAGACAATAATAACTGCAATACTTTTCCAACTTATTTTTTCATAAGCTGAAGCGAGCCAGGTGATTCTGCTAAAATTCGATCTAAATTCCAGCTGGGAGGTAGGTACTGTGAGATATCATTCAAGAACAGAGAGAATAATAACGGACTAAGAAGACAAACCTGTCTTACTCCACCTACAGGTATCGGAAGGAAGCCATAAATCAGGTCCACGAGTGTTGGGTGGCTAAGTCCAATTAGATAATTTCAGTCGACATATTATCGCCATAAGTTAGGTTGGGCCGCAACTGCCCACCACCAAAAAAAAATATATAAAAAAAACAAAACAAAAAAAATATAAAGCAATAAAAAAGCTTACTGTAGCTGTTCTAGATTTAAGTATTTTAGTTAGTAGTAGTAGTTTAAGATCCACAGGTTAAGAAAAATCGATACATTACAGATACATAGTTTAAATTTATGTCTGGGCAAAAAATAAAGCCACTTTAGTTTAAATTTAAGTTGTTTCTAGGCCGAAAGGCAATTAAAATTAAGATATAGAACAATTTAGAGCACCCAAATTTAGAGCCTCCTACGTACTTAAATTGATTGCGTTGAATAACGCAATTCGAATATTTTCGTGTTGGCCAACTGCGTTTTCGTTGTGGTTGCACAAAAAGTTGATGCACGGGTTGATACCCTCGTACACTAGACCAATAACGATAGTTAAGCAACGAGTTTGGCGAACTATGGAATATTTTTATGCAGTTAGTAGTAGGCTTTTCCTTTTTCCTACATCATAATATTTTGTATTATTATTATTATAAAGTTATGATTTCCACTGAAATAAAAAGAAAATTGGCTGCCTCTTTAGAAATTTTAGTTGACAGTAAACGCCGAAGACAGCCTTTGTTTTTTGTTTGTAAATTGCGGGCGGCAGTGCTTCAGTAGATAAGGTGTTTGCTTAGTAACCTAGAAGTCGCAACTTCGATACTCAGGTCGGGAAACCATTTTTCTAAGTCCTAGTGTAAGCTAGAGCGGTCCGTGGTTTTTAAGTGAGAAAATAGAAATTTTATTCTATCCTAGCATTTTAATTTGCTTACCAAGTTTTCAACCATGTTCTCAAATAAGGAAATTGCAGTGGCAAGCTCCATGAAATCTGATTTTGAAGTTTGTCCAGTAAGAAAATATTTAGAATTGCATGTTTCAATAAAAAATTAAAAAAATACTAATGTCAATGAAGTAAAACACGCATTCTAGGGCATTTTCTATGACAATTTTCAATAGCATTTTCTTATTCGTAGCTATTAACCACCAAGGAAACAGACACAAAGAGGTGGTTTTGAGGTTATTCGAAACGAACAATTTGTTCGTCGAAGTGTGGATCGTATGTGGAACGCGAATTAGGCAGTTCGTAGCAATCAGATGGGAATTCGCGACTTTTCTCAAATTCATCAAATTTTAGAAACTTAAATGCAAATTTAAGTATCTAATTAATAACTAAAATTATATTTACATCATTTAGCATTGAGTTTGTGAATAATTCAGTTTTTAAGTTGATTTGATCACATTTATTCATTTATTCGCGGTTCGTTGGTCGCACTCATGTAAATAACCCTTTAGACTCAGTAAAAATAATTTTTTTTTATTTTAAAAAAACCAAATAGCTTAGAAAGTTCACAAGAATAAAAGTATCTGTGCTTAACAAATCATTTATTTTATTTTAAAATTTAATTTTTAAAATATTTTCAAAACCTTGTATCATTAAATATATGCAGGTATGCTATCTTTTCCTAAAAAAACTGTACTCTTTTATGGAAAAATGAAATGTTTTCCATCACCGCAAAAAGTAATTATTCACAGGATTCCATCACAGGTGCATCGTGCATCTGCTGTACCCTGAGGTATACAAGAAGGAATTACTTGTTATATTGTATAAAAAAAAAAAACTAAACTATCTCGTAGATTTATAACTCACATGGGAAGAATGACAAATGACAGAGGAAATGCATTTTCCTAAGAAATTATTGTAGTCCACAGTGGCGGACATATTCGGGCTAACAATTTTACTTCAACTTCAACGCAATATTTTTGTCCCAAGTATCTTGTATCTTTTATCAGTGAAACTAAAGTGCATGTGACGTAATAAAAAACATAATTTAGGTGACACATTGCTCTTGTTGTCTAAATATGTTTTAAAATACATTCAGGATGTGTGGAGGTACACTTCCTCTGATGCCTTTGAGATCTAAAATACTTGCATGTTGCACCTCAACAAAAAGGAAATGGATTACACAGCATTTTATTTAGAAAATGTACTTGTGGTTTTCCACTAAAGGACCTGTTGTTTTATTTAAAAGATTTTGTGGCAAAATAGTTAAAAACCTTTGTATATTTTTAATATGTTTAACTGAAATATGGAAGCATCGTTGCAGGCTATAAAGTTGTTTAAGCCAAGATAATGTTCTAATGGGATAATTTTTTCAGAAATTCAATTATCATCTATTGTCTTAAGCTATAAGGCTTTATTCTGGTTTCTAACCCAGTACAGCCAAGAATATTTTAAAAGCTTTATGTATTATATATTGTTGCCAGATCATATTAAAGCAAAAATGTTAACCAAAGTCAGTGGCGTAACTATACCATTTGAGTTGAGGCCAATTGGAAAATTCTTTGGATGGGGCCCTCCCAGTAAAAATCGTCATTGTAATTTAATTTTAATAAACCACTCTAGTAGTTACGCAAACACTATATTAATAATTGTAATAATTGTCATTTAAAATTTGCAGAATGGAAGAAAAATTATTTGTTTTTGGCAACAAAACTCTTTGAGTGTTCTCCCTTCGATTAGTATAGTAAATATGAAAAAATAATTAAATATCCATTTGAATTTTTTTCTTGATACGTTTTCCTGATCGCTATAACCGGCACCTTAAAGACAGTTTTTTTCGTCATAGTCGTCTAAGACTTGGAAAATTTGAGCATATTTATTCGAAGCTAGTTACCTTCTCGCCGTTCTCATCTTTGAGTCTTTTTTTTTAAATTTGTTTGACAGACAAGGCTTTTAAATCGTAAAAAAATTTGTTTAACGTAAATGTTTTACAGTTAAGCGTTAGCATCCTTCCTTTTTGTAGAACTGTCACTTTAATTGATTTTAAGTATTTCCGTGATATTTTGCGAGCTCTGCCACCCTATATTTATGCCACTGACCGAAAGTAATTAACTGGATTCTTAGAAATGTCCATTATTTGGTAATTCCATCAAAGCTTGTTAGTAAAGTTACAGACAGAGAGCTGCATATTAGATTCTATCTTACTCAGTGAATTAAAAAGTCAGAAGGAAGGCTAGGAGTTTTTAAAGCATTAAATTCTATACAATTATGCACTCTAGATAAACAAATTTAGAAGTGTATAACATGTTGTTATTCTAGTTGCACATCCCAAGAGTCAAAAAATAAATGTGAGATTACCAATTAATTTTCAAATGAAAATCTAAGGGGGTTTATTTATTTTTTCATTATAAGACACTTTAATTACTTTTAATCTCCAGCGAGCTACCGATCCTTACTAGATTAGATGAGTTTGAAGACTGAACTCCTCTAAAATGAAAAACATGATTTTCGTTGCTGCTAAACGGGTTGATGGAATAAACGCTTTTCCTTTTCAACGTTATTTGTTGTTCATACGATTTGTGTTAGACTGTTTTTAAACCTTGCGACTTTTGTTTGCGACTCGTTACTTTGTTTCAGCTTTTAGGAGAGAGACGTATGTGGTGGCCGGGGTAGACAGAAACGCACGAGTAGCTCGAGTTGCGCGACTATCTGTCTTTCGTCTTTGTGCTTATTTGGGAAATCATTCATTTTTGTAAGTCCCTTTCACATTGAACGAGAAATGTAATGTTTTTTGTAGCAGGTAGCACGCAGGAACAGTACAGCAGCTGAAAATGTTCACTCTGGAAACATTGTATATGAAAAAGAATTCAAGAAATGATATAGTGAAGAGCTGTAAACACAATCGCTACGTTTAAAAGTATCTCTGCGACAAGGACAGGCAACAAAAGAGAATCAACGAAAGTCGGAGTGCTCTAGTCGCAAGGTTTAAAAACAGTCTTAAGAACACAACCCATAGAATCCCTTTGTCCGTTGAGTTGTAATTTTGGACTGAGCACTTTATTTTATACACAAGTTCTTATGGCGAGCGTCCAGAGCGCACAGAGTAACCTTACTTTTAACTTTTTCACTCCGGCAATCCGTTTGAGAGAATCACTAAAATTCTTAGCACAGAATTTATTATAATATAGGATATTGTACAAAAATATCGTTTCAATTGATAAAAACGTACCATTTGGAAATAAAAGAAGTTATTTTTTGTCCGTTTCAACGTATTCATTGGGATACCACAATCCAGCAACAGTAAAAAAGCTCAAGCAACGCAACACTACCTGATGCAACGATATTCTATGGGTTGGGCCCTTTAATCATCAGTGCTGTGGGTGCAGTTAGTCTAGTTCTAGTCACATCACTTATAGCGAGTTTCATTCAAATTTTAAAGATTTGATCTCAAAATTCAGATTTGCTCTTTTCAATGAAACTTGTTTTACGATTTAATCGTAGTATTGGTGATTATCTGACGAGCACAAAAAGTATTTTGACGACACACAAAAATATCTATGCACAGTTGTTGATTCACTCAAAATGCCATTTTGGTATTTTCTGACTTCAAAAACATCTTCTATTATTATTTCGTTTCTTTTATTGCTAAAATTAAATTTATTGGCGCGACAGCTCCTTAAGGAGCCAAGGCCTAGTGACTTATACTCTCAACCATTCCTGATCTAGATTTGCTCTTTTTCTTGCAATGAAACTCTCAAAACTGAAACAGATCAAATCTTTTGACAGAAAGAGCAAATGTTTTCTTCAATGAAACTCGCTATTAGACTGTTTTAAAACCTTGCGAATTTTGCTTGCGATTCGTTAGACTGTTTTTAAACCTTGCGTCTAGAGCACTGCGACTTTCGTTGATTCTCTTTTATTGCCTGTCCTTGTCGCAGAGATACTTTTAAACGTAGCGATTGGCCCCGTTCGGTATCTTAAAGAAGCGCTACCAAAGTATTGCATTGTTGTTGTAATACGTGTAAAAAGACAGCTGATCAACAGCTGCTTATGGTCATCAGCTGTTGATCAGCTGTCTTTTTAAACGTATTACAACAACAATGCAATACTTTGGTAGCGCTTCTATGAGATACCGAACGGGACCATTGTGTTTGCAACTTTTCACCATATCATTTCTTGAATTCCTTTTCATTTCAAGTTTGCAGAGTGAACATTTTCAGCTGCTGTCCTGCTTTGCTACCTGCTTCAAAAAACATCACATTACTCGTTCATGGCCAACAAGCAATGAAAGGGAACGAGTAATGTGATGTTTTTTTGTAGCAGGTAGAACGTAGGAACAGAACAGCAGCTGAAAATGTTCACTCTGGAAACTTGAAATGAAAAAGAATTCAAGAAATGACATAGTGAAGAGTTGCAAAGTGCCTGGACACATTGACTGAAGCGCGCAATTGCATCACTGCAAACTCGGGTCTGCACACACACTGAGATAAACTGGTACGAGAGGAACGTCTGAAAAGTAAAGCACAGCTTTTCTTTACAAAGAAAGGTTGTGCCTGTGCTAAAAATCTATTCGCAAAAGTGTTTTATATGTGTTTTGTTTGATAAGCTAATATTTCTAAATATTTTTTTAAAGGTCTATCTATATGCATATATTTTTTTTAATGAGTAAAAGCACTCAAATAATACAATTCAAGTGAATCGTATGAACCTTCCATCACGGCGATAAAATGCAAATGAATGTATCTGTCAAAAATGAAACGATATGAGAAGGAAACTTGAGTCACTGCACAGAGTTTTAAAATAAATTAGACTGTTTTTAAACCTTGCTACTTTTGCTTGCGATTCGTTACTTTGCTTCAGCTTTTAGGAGAGAGACGTATGTGGTGGCCGGGGTAGACAGAATCGCACGAGTAGCTCGAGTCGCGCGATTATCGGTCTTTCTTGTGATATTTTGTGTAGCATGTAGCACGTAGGTATAGTACAGCAGCTGAAAATGTTCACCCTGCAAACTCTAAATTAAAAGGAATTCATGAAATGACATAGAGGAAGAGTTGCAAACACAATCGCTAAGTTAAAAAAGTATCTGTGCACAGGGACAGAAAACAAAACAGAATCAACGATAGTCGCAGAGCACTAGTTGCAAGGTTAAAAACAGTCCAACGATACAAGACCAAATGCATTGGATCGTGAATACCACTTATGTATTATATTTCAGTTTCAGTCTTGTACTCTTGTTCGGTCCTTAGTCCTTAGTATCGCCAGATCATGTTCTTACTTGGAATTAAATCGTAGCCGAGATAAATAAATGGTTATCATAGAGGGCAAAGTAAACTATCGTTAAATACCAATTTAATAATTATTTGGCACCAAAAAAAGTTTTTGTTTTTAACTCCAATAAGTGAGAACGAAAAAAAGCGTGACGTATCTTAAAAGCGGTCGGGCAACATGTTTATCCCTATAAAAGTTTGTCGACCACTGGATGTTTAAAAAGGGCAGTCTTACCTTTCCTTTGGTCCACTTCCCGATTAGATAGGTTTTCATCAAAAAACAGTTTTTTTTAAATGGCGGGCAAGCATTTCTTCCTATATTTATTTTGCTTGACCAATGGTTTTAGAATCTATAGGCAAAAGTCTTTCAGACAGTACAAAGTTTTTTCACTGCCACGATGAGATAATTTGGCATCAAAAACTGCTACCGGAAGTGACCGTTTCTCGCCCAAATTTCCCTGAAAAAGTTTGCCCCACCAGTGGTTTTGTGAATGGTGCTGCAAGTACTATCGATTGGTATTCATTATTTTCACTCTTCTTATGGGATATGTACTCTGACGGTCGCCTGCCTTACTATAGTTGATTATATCAGTGCTCCAAAAAGATTCGACCAGACAAGATATCGTCAGAGTTCTAGAAAAAGATAAAAAAACATCGGGTTTTTTAATCCGCTCGTATCTGATTCCCATATTTTTTTGAGACCAAATCGGCTAGGAAATAAGCCACTAAGGAGTTGCAGAATTATTTAGACCATCAATGTGCTAAATTGGCCTCATGGATTATTACGTAGATGTGTGTTAGGAAAGTAAGCTTACGATCATATAACATCAAAAAATTTCTGATCAAATTAATAATGGGAATGGATTGACTGGAAAAAAAAATATCATGCGATCAAAAAAACCCACGGGATAATATCCACAAACAAATGTAATCCAACTTGATAATATCCCCAGAGACGTAAGAGAAATGGATTAAATCCCCAACTAAATAATTTATTTTGCCAAAATCCCCACTAAATTTCCAAATCCCCAGTATCCGTGCAAATCTTCTTTTATGCATGTAGTTTTAAAAAAATAGAAGTACTTTCTTTTGTGTACATAAAACATTTAGAATTAATAGATACTTTTCTTTCATTTTTCCTTTTCGTTATATATGTATATATATATATATGTATATGTAAGACAATACGTAAGACAATACGAAAAACATTAATTTTTTCGCATTATTGTAACATAGTACCTTTATTATGAATTATGACTATTTGTTTCATTTCCAGTTTGACAAAAAAAAATAATTTTAATAAAGTCTACAAACATTATAAGCATTTGTATATTAAAGCTTTGGATTGCATTTCATGCAATATAAATGAAGTCTAATACATCCGAAACAATTATGTTCAAGTAGTGAATAATGCGATTAAATCGCACGCGCGATTAATTGAACATAATTGTTTTGAGGATATTCACTTCGAGATTTTCGCCTGGGTATTCTCTCTTTGGAGATTTCACTTTGGGAATTATGAATTTGGGGATTTTACTTTGTGGATTACATATTGGGGGAAATTATCACCAACCCTTGACAAAATTCAACTCCAGAAAATTTTGTCGGCACCAAATTGAAAAGCTATTAAGATCCAATTGAATAAGGTTAGAATTATTATTTGATTTACTGATGATATGAGGTTACACTATTAAGGGAAAGAAAGGAGGGATTTCAATCATCCCTTCAATCCCGATAAAATTAACAAATCGCTAATCAAAATGTATGAACTTAAACCAAACTAACTCCACCATTTAACCGATGTGCAAATAATATCCTCCCTTCACATAAAGATGATACATATAATATGTATGATGAAAGATGTGTCCAGACTCAATTATACAAATCCCAAAGGCCTTAGGAATTTTGTGGCAATCGTTTATTATTCACTATTTGACAGACTGACAAAATTCTTTGTTACCAAAAGAAAGGAAGGAAAAAAGGAAAAATAACAAGACCGACTAACCAATCCTTAAAGCTTTAATGTGTGTTTATTGAAAGACACCGAACGAACGATTCAAGGACTCACTGAATACTAATAACCTACGTTCCAAACAATCTTGTGGTAGTATTTTTTTTTCGTTTCTCAGGACATTTGTATGTATTTTCCACACAAATTCACCCATCGATGCTTGTTTTTATGAAAATTGAGCTTTTTCATGTTTAGCTTTCAAATGCCTGTCAATTTTATTGGCATTTCCTCTTTCTCGTTCCCAAAATATGCTTATGTTTTTATTAGTCGATAATTCCTTTTCGGTTTCCTTGAACTCATTTTTTGGCTCCTTTTTCCTTTTTATTTTGATAAAGGACGATTTAACTCCAGGTTTATGAGAGAATCTAGAGAAATGTCAAAGAAATTTCAGACCCGGATGATGTAGGTGGGTAAATTGTAGAAAAATCATGTTTACACATTTTCCTTTGCATGAAACCCTAAAGCTAGCAATATTCCTAAATTTTGTTTTCAAACCAGCTTGCTAAGGAAGGATTTTCGATGTGGAAAAAGAACGGAAATGAACTATAAGATTCCATCAATAGGGGTGTCAAAAAAGGACTGGAGTTTCCTTAAAATAGGCTCGATATTGCCATGCCAACCTTGTGCCCCAGATAGTAGATTGTTCATTCACCGATGAGCCGCATTTGGGGAATACGAACATTTAGGCCAAAGAAATCTTTCGACTGGACCCACAGGACATTGGCTACCCTCTTTCCTGTTTTTGTTACATAACACTATGGACGTTAGTCGTATTGAATGCCCCAAAAGATTAGAGACGTAAAATCCCTTTTTTATTCTCATTCTTTCCCTATTTCCTCGTTTTTCCTTTTGGGAAATGCGATGCGTCCAAGTATTATTGCCTTAGCATGGAGTAATGAAAAATAAGAATTTATGAAAAAGGGACCAATTAGTTGAAGAAGACTTTTTGGGGGTAAGGGTGGCTGCTTTTTTTTTATTTTTTATTCCCTAGCCAGCCATGCTGAAGGTTAATGATATTCTTTATTCTTTGGTGAAAATCTATAAGATGCTGGCGCTGGGGTAAAGGTTGGGAGAAAATAACGGTTTATTGCGAAAATAAGAAAATTCCGTTCTTTTCTAATCGGCTTAAGGAATTAATTTTGGTGACAGAATTAAGACAAAATTGGTTTATGTGAATGAATACCGCCAGGGTAGACCCTTTAGTAGTATGCGGGGGCTTTTATTTGATTACTACTGGTACTGGTTTTCTTTTTGCAGGGACTGCTGCAGGGTTTAAAGGTCTCCCAGTTTCCACATGACCAAATGCTATCTGTCTTACATTTGTATTAAAGTGGGTGGGATTTTTTTTGGTTTGTTGGGTTGTCTGAATGGCAATTGTTTTTTCTTTTGTTGATTTTTTTTACTTCAAAGGAATCTTTAAATAATAAATAATGTTTTATTGTTACCTTATTGCTACTGTTTAAGTTAATTCAAATTAAAATATTTTTTTTTATCGAAGGGAACGTGAAGTTCCGAAAATGTGCACACCTGCGGATATGTGACACACGAAAGATGCATCGCAAGAGCCACTGAAAAGTTTCGAAACGAAGTTGGTGTGCCCCAAGGAAGCTCTTTATTCAATTCCATGAAAGTGAGTCGGTCAGTACTTTCGTAACTGACACTTTGAAACGGGCACTTGATATACAAATAAATGTTTTGGAATCTGGAGGGAAAACTATGTTGCCGAGTCTTTGATCCACACAGGACACAGGCCTCTTCCCGATATTTTGTATTAATGAAACAGTTCTTCAAGCTCGAAAAGTTAAACTTTTTTGGATCACTGCGTAGGTATAGGTTGAATGAAATTGCAGTTAAACTCTGTCGACTTCTGCGATGGAGAAATGCCCTTAAGCTAAACAAAGCATCATCCAACTTTTCAAATAGTTCACATTGTTTGACAATGAACAAGATAAATAAGGAAAATTAATGGCAGTTGAAATGAAGATCTCTTTCATAATAGCAGGAATGAAAAGCCGTAATAGAATGTAAATAAAAGAAAATCCAAGGAATCTTCACGGCTAATATGAACACTGTGTCGGAAAAAACAGCAGCACCAACATATGAAGATACATAGGTGGTACTGCAATTCAGAGTGATGCCATGAGAATCCATTTCAAATATTTCTGGATAAAAAAAAATGCAACAACACCTGCCTTTTATATGTACCTATATGATAGAAAAATTACCCAGTTTGAACAATTTGTTAGCGTAAAACCAATAGCTTAACGCTATGAGTAAAGGTTATTATAGATAAACCAGGCCAAAACATATTAAACGAAGGAACTGCCTCTTGGTAGCATATTAATTGCTATTCTCTACGTACTTCCTGACCTTATGACCCACATTGCGCTTACAACATCAGTTAACTAAACAACATATGAAATTCATTTTTCTACAACAAAAGATAAAATATAAAAGCTTATTATGATTTTGGATTTAAGTTCATTTTTGCAGAGTCCTTTCATAACGAGTAGTCAAAGCAATTAAGAGATACCATAAAGAGAACATACTTATAAATGAATTTCTTTGAAAACAAAGATACAAACGTTAGGTATGATGCACTCTTGATGTAGGATGCTTTGTGTCTTAAAATAATTACGGAAGATAGGTATTGAGAATGTTTTTAATTAAATGATGTTGCTTTTAGCTCATAATGTTTGCTCATCTATGTTTGTACAAATGCTTTGTTCTCCAATGCAGGGCTGGTTCATCCATAATAGCGACAGCCAAAATACTATGTTTTTAGGGCGACAGCGCGAGGTATATTTATGTTGAATGGAGCAAATCCGTAGACTGTCCACCACAACGATCGATGGCATTACTGTTATATAAACAACTCAAAACAGGTTTACTAAGAAAGACACACGCACGACAAACAGACATACCAGATACCACAAAAAGCATGCGCCCCTCTTTATTATTTGTCTCCTTTACTTTTGCTCATTATATTCAATCGGTTCATAAAGTCAGTTTAGTTTAAACCGATGTAGAAATCGCTTCGTTCGCTACAACGCGAACACTATTTATATCGTAATTCGTATATTCTAAAGTGAGAAACGTGTCAAAGAGTAAATAAAGTTTAATCATTTTAAAGTTTTATCAAAGTTTTTTTTTTTTATTTATGATATCGAGCCAAAGAAAGAATTCTAAACAAAGATTCTGCAATGATTTTTGATATATTCCTGAACTATAACAAGCATTTAAAAGAAGATAATGCTATTTTTGTTGGCGCTGCATAGCATGGGGATTCGATGAACAGGTTTTGGTGTTTTCTATAGGATCTGGCTTTATGGAAAGATTTAGTTGATCATTTATTTGCCAGGCATGAAATCCCTTTTAAAGGACATATAATCCCATTAGAAAAAGGTCCTAAAATTTCAACCATCGGCATACTTTTTTCTGACCATATTTTGCAGATGAGTTGGTATATGAGATGCACCTGACTTGACTAGGTCATATCCAGCGTGTCAGCTAACAGCTGCTTTAATCTTTTTAAGTTTGGCAATGGCACTTAAGATCTCATTTTGGTCAGGTGGGTGTGGTCTTATAAGTATATAGTCCTTCGAGATTTTTAACATCTAATAGTTAATATTCTATAGAATTTCCATTCCATTCTTTGCAGGACTCAGGACGGCTAGTGAAACCTGATGTTGACTGATCATATTTGATATTTTTCTTCTTGTTAAAACATCTCGGCATCTCCTCGACTTCTACTTGCCGGGGATCTATTTTCACTCTCTTTAGTAAGAGTTTCTCATCCTTCCTTCCTTCAAAGTGAAGATTATAAGATGTTCTGGTTCTTTCATGATGCCACAACCTATATGGCTCCGTTATAGCTTTGTTTGCCTGAGCACATTTCGAGTCGAACCAGATAGGTTTCTCGGAGGTGGTTGTGAAGAACCCAACACCCCCAACACGATGGATTTTGTATCGCTTGTTGACCCTAGTTGCTCAAAAGATACGCAATCGGAATAGCTCTCGATTGGAGTTTTCCAAAATTGAATTTCCCTTTCGTAGTTGTTCATCGCCTAATAGCTTCCATGAAAATCCGTAAACAAACGGAGTTTGTTCTTTGGCATGTCCGGACGCTCAGAATTATTCTAGAATCTAGAAGAATGTCTTCCATCTATCGCTTTATGGTAGTTTTTGTGCTGTTTGACAACCCTTGAGAATGTCAAGATGAAAGAATCGTGTTCTGCTTAAAAAAATATTTTGTTTCCTCTGCATGATTGATGAACCTGTGTCTCTGTCCAGTGATGGTTTCGTGTAGGCTGTGCTTTCGAAATGTTTGGGGAACTGCTCAAACGTTTTGGCAAGGAAATGTCTCTGGTAGCGTCGGCTTTCTCTTCTGTAGGAGATCCTCTGTCGAAGTCGTCATCTGACGGCATAATCTATTGTTTTTTATTACAATACTATCTTGCATGGCCGACTTGTGGGGCCTGTGCTCGATCGCGTTGAGATTGGATCTTCAGATTCAGAGCGTATCTATTCTTCTACTCCTATGTCCTAAAATGGTAACTCAGGAAGCCACATCCGATTAATCTAACCCTTGTCGTTAGTTCACTTTTCAACTACCCAGCGGACACCGCATGGAGGGGACGATGCGATTTTCCAGTTTGTCCAGATCTGATATTCAAAATTTAACAAATTCTAAGGATCAATAAATGAATTGGTCTAGGGCGCTAAGTTCCTCCGAGCCGGCACTTTCTCAAGGACATCAAACAAACTGTTTGCCTTCTGAATGCCCATTGGCATTGTAGTTGTGCCTTTCTAACCTGGCGTCTGGACACACTACGCAGCACACCCTTGAACCTTAATGCTGTTGACATAACTTACACAAAGTGCAACGTAATATTGTAGTCCTTGAGTGAATCCACATAGTCCTTCACATGCACGAATGTCCGTATTCATGTTTCGTTGAAAATAATTTATTTTAAACAAAAGAACTTCAATATTATTATTATTACATCCTTGTACATATCACATTTTACGAAACTAAATTAATTGTGGAATTTGTGGCTCTGGTGCCGCACTCAGTCGAGGTAAAACGAAAATAATTAATGCAGCCATTTCTTTTCACTCCTCGGAGCGCAATTAAAATTCTCCATAATGCATTATGCGGTTGCAACTGTAACTGGAGTCTGAGTTGTGCAGTGTGGGAGTGGAATTGCTGCTCAGGATGTGCTATGCTGTATTGAGTGCAGTGCGGTTTCTTTGTGAAATGCAATTATGGCATTTTTTCTTGTTAGTACATATTTGTGTAATTTTAATCACAATTATGATGGCAAAATAATTTTATGCAAATATTTTGTGTTAACCGTTTGTAAGGTTTATACAATTTACATGGCTCAAGGTGCATGCGGTGATGTATTCGTATAATTTTGTTCTGATTAAATTTTAATCGGAACCACACAAAAGATTTAGTTCATATATGTAGGTAATTCAAATCAAAATTTCATCAATTAATTTTTTGTTAGAAAAATGATTGTTGATAAATGAGTTAATGTGTGTGTTTATTGAAGTGAAAATATGACATTTATTCAATAATTACAGTTTTTTTTTAATTGTCAATGCCTGTGGTAATACTTAGTGCTTCTGGATGTTAATTTTGTTTTATGATTGCTTAATATGTAATTCTATCATGATAAGCGCATTTTAATTTGGAATTTATTTGAAATATTGGATATTTGAATTTTACATTTGTCGAGAGTAATCAATGGAAATAATTTAACAGGAAATGTCGGAGATGTTGTAGATTAATAATGGTGTGCTCGATATAATTCAATGTAATAAGAGGAAATGTTTCTGGCAGAATAATTAAAAAAATATTTCATGAAATCTTTTTAATTGGCTTATGTAATTTTTTTTTATTTTCATTTCGAAAAAAATATAAAAACTTTTGATTAAATAATTGTATGAAAGTCACAAAAAGCGTGGAAAAATGTCTCCGTTTAAAAAAAATACCACCAGAGATACTATCTAAGCCCATAAGTTTGTGTCTCTGAGTTTCGAACGAAAATTTGGTCCATGAAACTTTTTATGGAATCGGGTACAAGAGTTAAAAAAATATTAAAATCCCTGTTAGAACGTCGGCTAATTATTTTGCGGCTAGTCTTTGGAAAAAAAAGTGGAAGAATCTTAGAAATGGCAGCATCCAGGAAATTGCGAGGATAAGACTCTGAAATCGAGCTCCGTAATTTCTGAATAAAAGTATAAAACACTTTAAAATTAAATTCAAATAAGAACTTGCACTTGAAGATATTAACCTACTAATTAATAAAATTTAGTAAAATATCAATCCACAGAAACGCATCCAAACTATAACCACACTTTTGTTGGATAATCAAACACAACACACGCCAGAAGCAATTAAACTAAGCGAAACACAAAAGTTATGAAATTCAAGCTCAACACAGGATCAAATGAAACTGCAACAAAAATGTTGAAAAACGCTTCAAAGTTAAAAGGCACAGGAGCATTTATTCAACGAGATCCAAGCAAAAATTCCCAATTGAAACGCCAAATTCTCCTTCGTTACCGCAAAGTAGTCAAAACAAAAACAACAGAAGCAGTACGTGTAAAGAATAACACTTTAGTTATTGGTGATAAAATATTTTATTTAACTGATTTTTCATTTTTTTAATGATTTGAAATATAAAGATATCGATGGTGAAATTGAATTAAAAACTATGTTTGGAGGTCTTAACTTTGGAAGTGTCAGAGAAAATAAACAATCAATGCCAATGTCAACCACACGTGAAAATAAGTGGAGTAGATCAAAACCTGGGTTGTTAAATGAAAATCCAGGTTGTACCAGATTATCAAAAAAAAAAAAACTGAGAATTAAAAGCCGTCAGTCAAAATAATTGTATTTAGCATAATATTTTATCTTATAATTAAATAATAAGCTTTTATTTGTAGATTTTTTTCAAATATGTTCACAATTTTGATATATTTTTTTTTAGGAAATACACGTAACTGAGGAAAAAATTATTAAATACAAAAATTATTTTATAAACTTTAAGCTTATATGGGGTGAAGTAACTAAAACTTCTATTAAAGGTCGTGCAAGTGGTGGACATCTGTTTGGGATAAAAACATCACTCTTAGATATGTACGATTTTGCACAGGTTGAAGGAACTACAGTTGTTAAACTCTTGCACCAAAACAATATGTATATTTTACCATGTTATATTAACTGTAACAAATGGGCAAATGATTTCGAGAAGCTACATAATGCCATGCAATTTTTTCCAAACAAAAGCGTACTGCTAATTGGAGATTTCAACGCAAGGATCAGCAATTCTCAAATCATCACTTTCCAGATCATAACTAATTGGCGATATCAAATAATAACAGGACATCAAAAGACAACATTTGTAATAAAAATGGGTCTGACTACTTGTGATGTTGCAAATGTTTGACTGTATCATTTTAAACGGTTGCACTTATGGAAATAATGATGGACACTATACTTTCATAGGAGGTCAAGGAAAATCAGTCATTGATTTCTGTGCAGTGAATAATGAATGGATTGAACGGTTCAGCAAATTCGAAGTACACTGTAAAACGTTCTCCGATCATATGCCTGTTGCAGTACAATTTTCAACCGAAGCTACATCCCGGCACACAAATCTCAAACTACTACCCCGACTTAAATGGATAAATGAGGATAAATGGTAATTTGAGCAATCTTATTGAACCAAATCTATTGTTAACTGGTTCTGCAGACGTTATTTCTAATCAATTAACAGAGTTAATACAAAGCTCAACATCAAACAAAATAAAGTACACTTCTCCACCATTCAAACAAAAATGGTTCGATAACGACTGTTTGAAGGCACGTCAAAAATCCTTTGCACTTTTGAGAGTCATACGTTCTTCACACAATGAAGATTTAAGAAAATGGTACATAGATGCCAATACTTATGACAAAAATTTATGTCTTCAAAAGAAAACAGATTTCGAAAACAGACAAGCACTAAATCTTGGACAAACTAAAAATTCGAATCAGTTTTGGAAGATTGCGAGAGACATTAATGGAATAAGCCAAAAGACTGGATTATCTGCAGAAAGTCTTGCTACTCATTTTAAACATCTCCTTAACAACAACTCGAACCTAACGATCTCATACGCGGAACCATTAATATTTGATGAATCGTTGGACTCAGATATAACACTGGCGGAAATAGAAGCTGTCTTAGAGAAAGCCAAAAATGGAAAGGCACCAGGCGACGATAGGATTCTGTTATCTTCCCCATCCATAAGCTGAAAACTACCGAGGCATTTCATTTATGAATACGATAGCCAAAATATTCTGCGGTATACTTGTGGAGAGACTTGAGAAATGGGTGGAGAGGAATAATATACTCTCAGATCTTCAAGCCGGCTTCAGAAAAAACTTTTCTACAACAGACCAACGTCAATTGTAAAAGCTTTTCAAGCACGGAACAAAAAGGTTTACACGTTATTTGTAGACTTCAAAGCTGCCTTTGATCTAGTGGATCGCACTCCTTTATAAGCTCTCACATTTGGGTGTCTCTTCAATATTTATAAGAGTTATCAAAGAAATGTATAATGAAACGAAAGCAGCCGTATGGGATGGCAAAGTTTTTTCAGAATGGTTTGAAACGACTACTGGGGTAAAACAAGTGCGCACACTAAGTGCTTTACTGTTTTCCCTATTTATAAATGACATAGCTCAAGACTTACCTGGTGGAATAAGAATGGCGAATTGTATTATTAATGTTTTATTGTATGCTGACGATCTTGTCATACTATCCGAGTCAGCAGAAAACCTACAGTTGATGATTAATCGATTAGCAAATTACTGAAACAGGTGGGGACTTACAATTAATACAGAAAAATCTAAAGTAATGATCTTCTCACGGTTTTCTAGGAGTCAAAACAGGTATAGATGGCAGTAATATGGAAATATAATAGAAGTTACTAAAGAAATCAAATATCTAGGAGTAAAACTGAATACAACTTTGGACTTCAAGACACACATAAAAGAAAAAGCCAACGCGGAACAAAGCTTGTTGAATACTACATGGAAAAATGTGTTTTCAAATAATAAAATAGCCTTATCTGCCAAACACAAGATATATGACGCCGTCGTAAAATCAACTCTTTGTTATGCATCTCAGGTTTGGGGAGGAGAGGAATATGATATGATAGATCAATTCCAAAGAAATTTTTTGAAAAAAACTCTTGAACTTACCTCGAAACACACCAAGCTATGCAATCTATCTAGAAACAGGAATACCTAAACTCCTTACAAGTACACTTAAGGCACAAGTTGATTACATTGTCAAGACGTTAGCATATGAGGACTCCAGAATTGCTAAAAAAGATGATCTTGTACGAATTAAGAAACAAAGACTGGTGGGTTGCTAAGTGGCAAAGTTACGGAAATACCTATGGTGAAACACTGCTTATTGATTCAAACAGCACAAATAATCTTAGAGAACAGTTGTACCGAATTATTCAGAAAAATGAGGACTCTGCACGTGAAACATTTGCCGAAAAAGCTCGAGAATCAGGAAGTAGATTACTATACTCGCAACTTAACTACAACCTCAATGAAAGAAACTATTTTCACGATTCACTTAACTACAAAGACATTTCTTTAATTTTTAAAGCAAGATGTGAGCTACTCAGCTTAAATGGAACTCCCTATAATGGAAGCTTTAACCAGTTTTGCACGTTATGCAACCTTCAATCAAAAGAAGACTGCTTCCACTTCTTAGGTATCTGTCCAATATTCCAAACATACAGACTCTTCTTCTTTGGCAAAAAGATCCTGTCTTTGCAAGACACCCTAACAATTTTTAACGAGTGCGACTGGAAAACCCTAAGTAAATATTTAAAAGTAATCTTTAAGTATAGAATGATGTTATTGACTGAATATGTTTGATTTTTAGTGTTTTTGTTTTCTTATTATTGAATATTTTACTTTGTAAACACATTTGTTTATATTTTTAATTGCTAACCAGGCTGACGGCTAAGCCATAGCTTCGAAATTCTTAAATTATGTAAAATTGAAAACTTATTATAAATAAATGAATTTGAAAAATGAAATGAAAAATGAAGTGATAAGACTCTGGTTCAAGGACATACAGTCGTTCGCAACCAAATTGACATGTTTTAAACCACATATGGACCGTGCCAGGCTTGAATCATTCCGGCTGTCTAACACCTATAGTCATGCGTAAGGACTTGCTCTAGAAAAGCCCCATGAAGGAAGATAGTTAGTCCTGGGGACAGAGTGCTAGGGCTGAATTAAAAATGGTCACACCTTTAGAACAAAGTCGTTACTACATTTGACTCGATTTTAGGAAGTACCTATTTGATGAGATCAGAGTTTAATGGTTTCCCTATTCTTCAATAAGTAAACAGTCAACATCAGGCATCATAAGCCCTCCTGGGCCCTGCAAATATTGGGATGGAAAAATTGTAGTAGATACGCAGTCAATGATAACCATAATATGGAGAGACTACTACTAGTTGTTGAATGGCAACGTCGGCCAATATTCCATCAATGATTAAACTGGACCAATCCACCTAGATGACAAACAAAGTTACGCCAGATTTAAAACGATTGGAGCAGCTGGTGCCGATGAGCTACAAGCAGAACTTTTTGCAAGGAAACGCTGGAGATGACTTGGTCAGGTGCCAACACCAATGCCTAGTTTTAAAAATCCTGCTAAACTGAAACGTCTTATCAGGATGACGGTGGAGAATACTCGCTGCTCCGTCAAAATTAGCGCGGATAATTCTGAGAAGTTCGACACCAGCTGAGAATTACGACATGGTGAGTGTGACGCACTCTTGTGCAGCTGTGTCATCATTGCGCTTGAAAAGATAGTACGGAACAATTAGGCAAGCACATCAGGCACTATATATAAAAAAAACTGATGACATTGATGTGATCGGAAGAACCAAGCAGGTAGGGTAGTAACCGGTGATTTCACTTCAATGGAGTCAGTGGCAAGCTTAATAGGACTGATTATAAACAGGGACAAGACGAAGTACATGCAAAAGTTCAATCGCACCACCGACTTGGTCAAAAGGTGACGATTAACAATTATAACTTCGAGGTTGTTAGTGAATATGTCTGCCTGGGTTTTGTTGTGACCACAGGGAACAAAATCAGTACAGAAATCAAGTGGAGAATAAAGCCATATCGAGAAGAACGAAACTATTCAAAAAACTCATCATCCCGGTCCTGCTATTTGAATGAAAGCTCCCTTGGGGTATTCGAAAGAAAATTACTGCTCGCGATTTATGATTCTGTTTACAATCCAGTTAACAACTAGTGGCGAAGAAGATACAACAACTAAATTTTGTACATGCTCTACAGCATGTAGGCTTAGCCAAACAAAAAATATATATCCAGCGGCTAAGATGGCCAGGCCATGTAGAGCGAATTAACACCGAAGCTCCAGCGCGCAAGGTCTTCGACGACGTACCCGAATGAGTCAGAAGCCAAGGCAGACCTCATCCCGAATGGAACGATCAGTGGAGGGAGACCTCCGACTCCTTTTTTTTCTTTTTAAATTGCCTGTAAGGCCTTTTAGAATGCAACCCGATGTTGCACGACACTAGTAAGAAGAATTAGAGAGATATGAAAGAATTTTTTTTCAGCGCAGTAGATCGAGAATTAGGTGACTATTTGCTCACTTAAAACTTGCGCACGGCTGTAGCTTGCAGTAAGAGTTTGAAAAATTGCTTCCCACACTGAGGGTCGAACTCAGGATCTCTCGCTTAACAAGCCAAAAAACAAGCACCACTGCCACCCGCTGAACTACGAAAATTGAGACGGCAGGCTAAAGATCGAGCCGGGTGGGGGCAAATTAAAACAGGCCATGTAGAAATCAATTTCTTTCAAAATAATCCCTATTAATAAATAAATTAAATAAATTTAAGGGCTCAACAGCTCCTTAAGGAGCCAAGGCCTAGTGATTTATACTCTCAACCATTTCTGTGTATGAGTTGTTAATATGCAAGAATAGAAGGGATCTACAACTTACCGCCGAGTCCGAACGCACTTTTTCGAGACAAATTTTACTCTTGGAGGTTTTGTCAGTTCCTCGCAAGAGACAGTACCCTGGAAAAGAAGGTGGCTCTGAGCGGGAGTCGAACCCAGGCTCTTCCGCATTAAGCCACGGAGCACTACCAATAACCCCTTTGGTAAAAATAAAATATAAGTAGAAAATGTATATTAAAATACAATCAACGTTTTGGTTTCCGGAACCCTCGGAACCCATTGCAAAACAAGAAACTTAATAAGAAAAATAACACTAAACTCGTATTAAAAAAAAAAAAACAAAAAACATTATTATCTCTGATCAAATAATGGCCTTTAATTAAACATAATAAACTGGCTTCATTTCACATTGATACTACAATAAATAACAATTTCAGGATCCCACCTTAAGACAAACCACACCCCCGTCCGAAATCCGTGTTGAATATTGTTTATAGCTTCCACTTCACACGCACCAGCCTCCCACGCCTTAACCACCCACTTACGCATCTAATCAGGAATTCTAATTTGCCCACAGTCCTTCCAAACCCCTAACATCTATCCAAGTATAGGTTACACCTATTTCATCCTGAAATCACACATTAAACCTGACTCTCCCTCAAATATATTCTCTCATTACCATCTATCGTGTAGATGTAGGTAGACCCATTCATCTAGGACTTGGCTATGTGCCCATTAATTACATAATTTAATTGGATTTTTAATTCAACTCTCATTAATGCCATT
Source organism: Platycheirus rosarum (assembly GCA_963971375.1). NCBI lineage: Eukaryota > Metazoa > Arthropoda > Insecta > Diptera > Syrphidae > Platycheirus > Platycheirus rosarum. The sequence continues at coordinate 115,185,563 of OZ020509.1, read as the reverse complement.
TCATGTTGGACGGGATAACTAAGCAAAACCAGAGCCAGGCGTAATGATGGGTATAGGGAATGGGCATACACATTAAAGCCAAACCAAAAGTTTCAAGGACTCAATAATGGAGCGGAAAATATATCCTAATTGCTTGATTAATTTCAATAACTAACATCGGATCTGGGGGCGGAATTGCCAAAAAAAAAAAACAACTAGAGTTATGTACGATAGTTAGGCTGGTATTTGGGAAAATGCTTTAAGAACAGGCAAATAGGCAATTGTACGCATTAGTTTTGGCATCGCCTTCATCGTAGGGTTAGTTTTTTCGAATAGTTTCTACTTTTTTTTTCATTGAGCTGACATTAATAACTCACGTCAATTAACAAGAGATTTGCCTCGAGGAGGCTGAGAAACAAACTCCTGAGCTTATCAATTTATTTCTGCGTTAAGCGATAATTCTGTATGAAATTGAATGAAAATGTAAATCAGACAGCAGGAATGGTGGGACCTACGTATGTTTGCTGGTTCAAATGGTAATACGCGAAGGTATAGGTTTTCGTCCAAAGTGGACTCAGACAAGGCTGCATATTGTCACCAATCCTGTTTTTGTTAATGGTATGGTATGATATTTCCTGAAAATGGAGGAATTCGAAGGACTTTAACATTCTTACTACAACATCTTGATTATGCGAATAATATGTGATTATACCCTCATAGGACCATATCTCTTTCAAAAGACTGTACAAGAGTGGAGAAGGAATCTGAAATCATGAGTTCCCAAATACCTCCAAAACATAGATGTCCATAGCCTTGGGTTGGGATGCAGTCATCCTCTCTAATAAATATTTCTCAAAATCCGGTAGAGAAATTACAGAGCTTTAAATATCTTGGGATTATCATCTCTACCGAAGGCTGAACAGAGCAGCTTTAAAAATCGTATTATTAAAAATTTATCCCGAAGAGAGTCGCGGCATTGGTGTGGTCGATAAGATGTTTGCTTCCGACCCGGAGGTCGTTTGTTCCATTATGGAAATCAGTATGATACTCAGGTTGAAGATGAAACTCTTAGTGCAAGCTAGAGCCGCTGGTGATGAGTTTATAGTGATGAGAAAATAGTCACCTAATTATCGATCTACTGCGCCGAAAAAAAATTCTTTCCTATTTTTCTAATTCTTCTAACTATAGTGTCGTGCAACGTCATGTTGCATTCTAAAATGCAATGTGCCTTACAGACACTTAATTAAAATATTATTAAGAGTGGTCCTTTCAATAAATACTTCTAAACACTCAGGCCTTATTATTTTTTATCATAAGTCATGTAGGTAAGCTGTAGGTAAGCATTATATTTTGGTGAAAAATAAAAGGCACGACTGGGTCGCACGTACTTGCTCTTATGTGATAATCCTTTTTAAGTGCAGGCGTCTTTTTGACAAAGATTTTATTTTAATATTTTTTGTATGACGTGCAACTTCTTTAGAATCGTTTTGGGGTGAAGCTCGAACGAACATGCGTCACGACAAAGGGATAAACACATAAATATATAGGATTGTTAGCTTTTGCAGTTTTTTAGTGTAGTATTATCTTTCCACTTGCTGCTTACTGTTTATAATATAATTTGCTAATAGAAAGATACAAAGGACTTTTTTCAGTTAAATTTTCATTTTGGTATGGAAAAATTTGAACAACTGGCATAAAGATTCGTCGGAATCAGCAGTATGGCAATAATGCTAGGTAAAGGGACCTTTATACGTCCCAATATGGGACCAATGGAATTTATAAAGGATTTAGGTACCTAACGGGTGATTTTTTTGAGGTTAGGATTTTCATGCATTAGTATTTGACAGATCACGCGGGATTTCAGACATGGTGTCAAAAGAAAGATGCTCAGTATGCTTTGACATTTTATCATAAATAGACTTACTTACGAGCAAAGCTTGCAAATCATTGAATTTTATTACCAAAATCAGTGTTCGGTTCATTCACCGTAACGTTGCGGCCAACAGCATCTTTGAAAAAATACGGTCCAATGATTCCACCAGCGTACAAACCACACCAAACAGTGCATTTTTCGGGATGCATGGGCAGTTCTTGAACGGCTTGTGGTTGCTCTTCACTCCAAATGCGGCAATTTTGCTTTTTTACGTAGCCATTCAACCAGAAATGAGCCTCATCGCTGAACAAAATTTGTCGATAAAAAAGCGGATTTTCTACCAACTTTTCTAGGGCACTGATTTTGGTAATAAAATTCATAAATTTGCAAGCGTTGCTCGTTAGTAAGTCTAATTATTATGAAATGTCAAAGCATATTAAGCATCTTTTTCTTTGACACCATGTCTAAAATCCCGCGTGATCTGTCAAATATTAATGCATGAAAATCCTAACCTCAAAAAAATCACCCGTTATAATAAGGTTGGAAGGAAGGTAGGTACTAAAATTAAGATACGTGTTCCAACTACTGTTAAGCCAGTAGGTATAGAGACAATATTAAAAGTTAACACAGTGGTTTTGTTTATTTATAGGAAGGTGTAAACTTTTGTTTTCTCGATTGAAATTTTTGCATTCAGTAGTAATCGAATAGTTTTTTTTATTTGTTAGTTGTTGTTGGGTGTTTATCAAAGGCTTCCTTATTTATTCTGTGCTTTTATGATGATGAAAAATACTTTAAAATACGTAAGTATGTCTAGGGCTTAGCAGAGCAATATGAAATAAAATGTTGGGGAAAAAAATTTATGAAATCAAAAAAACACTACTCATAACGTTTTTTGGAAAAAATTTTGTAAGCCATCTTATTTCTTTTGCAGTTTTCTATTTTATGAATTTTTCATTTCAAAATCGTTCGACCAGTTTTTTCAAAAAAATGTTTTTTTTGAAAAACTTTTCGAAAACATATTTAAAATTTTTTTTAGTATGTCAATTTTAAGAAATCTATAGTTTATACTAGGAGAAAAATAAAAAAAAAAATCTATAGATCCGTTTTCAAAATATTCAAAACACAAAATATTTTTTTAAAAAAATTATTAAAATTTAAAAAAAAATGTTTTTGAAAATTTTGATAAACAATATTATTTAAATCATAAAACACTACATATTTTGAAAATTTCATCAAAATCCGTCAATTAGTTAAAGAGAAAGTCTGATTTTAAAAAACCGGTCATATGGGAGGTACCGTTATAAAACTTTTTCTGAAAAATCCATTAAAATTAAAAGATAGATTTTGCACAGAAAACATCATTCTGAAAGTTTAATCAAAATCGTAGGAGCCGTTTTCGAGAAAAATAAGTTTTTTAATAAAAGTTATATGGCAGGTACCGTTAGTTTTGGAGCTAGAATGCCAATTTGGAAAACTGTCGGGTAGAGCACTCTAAAAATACTATATACCAAGTTTGAATCAAATCGGCCCAACCGTTTAGGCTGTAGATATCGATACGGACAGACAGACAGACAGACAGACAGACAGACAGACAGACAGACGGACGGAATTTCCGGACCCACTTTTTTTGACTTCTCTATCATCGTAATATAATGTTTGATTGTTAGAATTTTTTTTTTTTTTTACGAATGCATAACTTGCCTTATAGTCCCTATAATCGCAAGTAAAAATGTAATATAGTGGGCTAAAAACGGTTCCTGCAATAGGACCGGGTTTTTTATCCGAATTTCTCGAAAACTGGTGATCCGATTACTATCGATTTTCAAGATGTAGCTAGCCTTGGTAATTTCGCATTAATTTTTTTTTTCTAAAACTTTTCTGTTTGTATTTTTAACAATTTTTCAAATGTATGTTACTTTTGTGCTTAAGGTTGTATTTTTCAATTATTTTTTTTTAATTTAAAAAAAAAGTTTAAAAAAACCGTTCCTACGATTTAAAAAAATCCCACTTTCTTTTATTTATTAAAAAAATAAAATGGCGTTTAAATTATTTCACTCAATACAATTTAACGTTTTTTATTCGAACAATCAAAAGTCACAGAAATCGAATAAATGCTTTAATGTTCACTTGAATGTTCTTAAATTTTATTATAAAATGTGACCGCACATATGAGCAAGGACATACGATCCAGTCTTTCAATTTATTTAATATAGATTCAACTCAATAGAATCAACTTACGTTTATATCGTCTTAACTCAGGAATCTGCAACAAAAAGAAAACCAATTAAGATCGTTTGTAAAACTATTGAATTTTTTTTTTAATATTCTAGCAGACCATCCGATATTCATTAGGTGTAACCAAAATTTTCTAGATTCTCTCTTTTTCTATGGTTAGCTAACATTCAAGCAGGGTAGCCCGCACAACACGAATGTACAATTCCTTAAAATCAGTGTTTATTGAAACTTCCCCTCTCTTCCTTCCTTATTTTTAAATCTCTCATGCTTTTCATATCAGTTGAAGGGCGTCTTTAAACCCTTATTAATGAGTGAATTAAAAGAAAGAAAAAAAAATTAAAAAAGATTTCGTCAAAATCGATTAACCCGTTTAGTATGACAAAGATTTTCTTTCTCCATAACTTTTTTTTTTTTTTTTTAATTAACGCGCGCACAAGGGATTATGTGTTTCCCTTATATTGTAGAACACACTGCGCGGGCATTACGAAGATAGGGAGGGGAGAGATAGGAGGTGCCGATTAACATTGGTTTTGAATGTTAGCAGATCAAAATGGCAAGGGAAAATCTCGCCGGGTAAACTATTCCAAATTCGTGTTGTTCGGCTAAAAAAAAATCATAAAGTTGGACTGGGATGATATAAATCTTCCTAGAAAACATAAAATGTTGTAGTCGTAAACCGGAAAAAGCAGCTTTTTTGTTTTATATTTTAATAAACCAAAAAAATATTTGGCATTAAAAAATCCAAATTGTAAATAATTAATGAACCGAAGTCCATCAGAAACGTGCGCAAATAGTAACTATTCCTTTAAAAAATAGACAACAAATATTGTATACCTGTATTTTAACATTTTTTTAAGAAAAAAAAACGAAAAGATGTAAGCAGATAAACACGCAGCAATAACAACTTTTTCCTTAAAATTTAAATATAAGCTTCCAAAAGCTTTCAGAAAGCTTTAATTCTGAAAGCTCCTTAGCAAAAAAACAAAGAAAAAGATATTATAGTTTTTCAACGACGAATGTTAACTCTGAGTAAGTGTTTTCTTTTAAAAGAAACCCAATAAGCGAGAGGTTAGTTGGCGATCACTGGTCAGTCTCCTAACTAACAGTCAAGGAACATAAAGGTCGTGGTAAAATGTACGTGGATTTATGAAATATTAAAAAAAATGTAACGCAGGGATACTGTTTTTTATTTTAGTGGTCATTTGTTTAGTTGATTGCGATGCAAACACCAGCAGGTAGCAGTGTGTTTGAAAGCTCTTTCCCTAAGACCTGTACTGAAAATGTAAATTAAACGGAGTATAGAGATGAAGAAATTCATTAATGTTATAGCATAACAGTGGTTAATCCTTGTCACCTTTACCCTAGAAATCAATGGTGTCGACAAGGTGTTCAGCGATATAGCGTCTGTTTTCTCTCGCATTTTACAAAAACGGTAGTTTTGGAAAGTAACGTAGATTTGTTTGTCATATTTGCCCCTCAAATCCATAGAAAAGGAACAATAAGTATCGATTTTTTTTAAAGTTAAGCTTATTTACCCCCAAGTAATAGTAGTGTTTTATGCTTTCTTACAACCATTATTTACATATTTTAATATATTTTTACCAAGTCCTACAACTGCATGTTTGTACAGTTCGGAAGCTAAGCTATCGGCTTCAACTGAGCTGATTGCATATAATTCGTCATAAAATAATTGGAAGTTGTTTGTTTATTTTATTTCAAACAACCGATATACTTATTTTAAAATCCTTTTTTATAAGGTCATCCCAGGATCTATTTTAGATGCCAGAATTTTAATATAGGTAGGAAGGTCTGTTTTATTATTCAAATTTTTTTTTTAATATTTTCTATTTTAATTCCGTTTGGATCCTATTATTTTTCAAGAATTCTGGTGACCTTAACATCATAAATTTAAAGAACGCCATATTTATGTAATTCCAACTTCAAATAAATTCACGAGATAGCTTTGCACACTAAATTCACAACGAAATTTGCGTTTTACACATAAGTTTTAAGACTTTTGAGTTCTACATCTACTATTGAGATAACAATCAAATATTACATAGCGGTTCTAGAGAAACATATTTGGGTTACGGGCGAAATTTTGTCCGTTTTTTTTTTTTTCAATTTTTGTCATATAACCGTTATGTAAAAGCTCATTTTTTTCGAAAACGGCTCCAAGAATTTTTATGAAAAAAAATTAATGTACACTTGGTAATTATATTTTGATAAAAAAAAATAATATGTTGGGCTAAAAACGGTACCTCCCATAGGACCGTTTTTTTTCTTCGACTTTCTGGAAAACTGGTGATCCGATTACTCTCAAAATTGATATTCAAGAACATGTAGGTAGCCTAAATAATTTCGCATTAATTTTTTTTTCGAAACATTATTTTTTGAATATTAAATTTTTTTTTTTTTTTTTTGAAAAATCAATATTTTGAAAACGGTTAGGTGATTTTTTTGTTTAATTTTGTTTTTAAATGTATGTCATTATTGTGCTTGAGTTTGTATTTTCAATTTTTTTAGAAAAAGTTGTTAAAAAACTGTTTTATTTAAAAATTTTGAAGAAAATGCACACTTTTTAACATTTCATAGAGAAATGATAAATTAAATTATTTCGCTCAATAAAATTTAATGTACTTTATTCGAACAATCAAAATCACAAAAGTCGAATAAATGCTTTTATGTTAACTTTAATTTTCTTAAATTTTATTATATACATAGGTACAATGTGACCGCAAATATGAGCTAGTACGTCCGATCAAGTCGTGTAATTTATTTTCTCTTCCAAGCGCGCTGTTGGGGTTATCTGCAGACGTAAATATTTACTGTAACAAAGAAGTGAAACTTTTGACTGATCTAAAATTTACATTTCTAGGCAATGTTTTCCGACTATATATTGCCAAACATACCTTCTCTCCGCTTAATGATAGTATACATTGTAAGGAAATTGCTTTAATTTGTTCTCTAAAGTAACGAAAAATATATCTTTGGTGTTATTGTCTCTATCCTCTGTGAGCACATTTGCCCATATTTGAGAATTGTCTGAAGGTCGTGTCCAAAAGAAAGCTTACAAAAAATATTTCTCCCGCCTTCTTTTCAAATCTTTCGTTTTTTTTTTAACAATGCTTGCTAAGAGGCGCATAGGAGTTCATAGAAAAGCGGGCTTATAGAAACGCTTTAGCCAGGTACACATATGTCCTCTCTGAGAACATAATAAATCATAGCTGTTTGAATATAATAATAATTATAAGTATTTTTCTTATCCTGAAAGGACAATAATAGCTCAAGTTCATAAACGTATAATAATCTTCTTGATATGATATTTTTAGGCGATTATTCCCCAACCCCTAAAAAGAAATAAAACCGATTAACCGCTGTCCTAATGGCAGTAAACAAAAACCAAAATGCTTCGAGATTCTGAAGCTATACATACAGCATAATAGCCTACCCCCAGTACATCCTGCCTCCAGGCATTTATCCAAACCCAGCCTTGTTTTATAATTAGAAAACAGATCAAGTAACAATCTTTGCTGTCCTATCTAGAGTCCTTATTTTTTGTTTGCTCACACAAAGGCATTCCACGACAACTATGGCAGACATTAAGCAAACATTTCGGACGATTTTCTCATTTTCTAGTTTCCGCTTTGTTTACAAAGGACCCCGAAGGACAGTATTAACATTAGACCTTCCATTCCGCCTACTCGTTGTCTCTACTTATGTTTATGTATAAAATACCTAATGCTTGTAATATTATTTCGAAACTAATGCTGCAATTGTGCTCTAATTTCCATATCACATCAGGCCCCCAGTCTAACGTGGGTTGGACAGGACTTCTCATCACCAAATACACAAATACACCACTTTGCTACTCTTTCCCCGTCAGCCACTGCGGCAATTGCAATTCTGTTCCTTTAACGCACGACTCACCTTTATCGCTTTACGACACGGATGGTCATGAGAGCGAATAGGCAAGAATATTTTCTGGGAGGCACTTCCTATTAAGGATGCCTGTGCTCCTATATATAGAGTTTTGTGCATGCCGTTGCCGTTATTGTGTGCATGGAGCTTATCTTGGCCAATTTCTGGAATTCATAAACTTTCTGCCCCATATCCATATCCGGCAGGCGCGCTGCTTAACAATTTCTCGTGTAGCAATGGTCCTGCAAGCAGGTACATACTCACGTATCCTGTCATGCTACAGCAGCAGCAGCAGCAGCAGCAGCGGAGCAGGATGTAAACAATTTTGCATTACCTTTGGCTTTCGCATATAACTATATAGTTTCTTATCCCAAAGGAGGTTAAATGTTCAGTTTTTTTTTTTTTTTTGGAATTGTATATCCATTTTGAAGTCCTAGTCCAATTTCACAAGGATATTTTGAATTCGGTTTGCGTGCCATGAATTCAATTTTACAGTCGATAAACATTAATCGATCGTTACGTAACTCCGACGATTGTGTGTGTCCTGGTTCTAGGTAAACACGAACGAGCACAAGGAGTCGTCATATTGATAGGATATTTGCGACGAATTGGTATGCGAATTAGGGACTTTTTTCTATTTGACCTTTGGTGGAATTTTTTTTTTATTTTTTTAATGGAAAAGTCCTTTTTTATTGGATTTTTTTAAGGGAGCACATATTTTTGTGTGACAATTCTGATTAATAGCCTGCTGGAATTTGTTCATTCGTTACGTGATTCATTTTGAGGTGGGTTTTTGAAAGAAACATGAAAAATGTTTTCTGATAGCGGAACAGTAGTTGAGGATGTGATTTTGGACTGAAATGTTGGATAACTATAGATCATGATGAAGGATTTTTTGTTTTAAATATGTACATTTTCCAAGCTTTATTAAAGAGCACATTTTTCCTATAGTTAGCACATTTCAGAAAGTTCCAAAATGTTTTTTGGGAATCGGGCCACAAATGCTTCTATTCAAATAGTAATGTTCATTAAACTAGGAGTATCAGCATAGCAGCATTGTAAAATTTTGCAGAATACGAGTTATTTTTTTTACGCGCGCACAAGGGACTATTTGTTTCCCTTTAAATGTAGAACGCACTGCGCGGGCATTAGGAAGATAGGGAAGGGAGAGATAGGAGGTTAACATTGGTTTTGAATGTTTGCAGATCAAAATGGCAAGGGAAAATCCCACCAGGTAAACTTTTCCGAATTCGTGTTGTTCGGCTAAAAAAAGAATCCCTATATTTCACGGTACGTCCGAAATTGGGCTCAAGGGTGAACTGATAAGCATTCCTTGCGAGACGAGTATTACGGGAAATACTTTTAAGGAGAGGAATGAAGCTGCCTACTTCGAGTGAACATTTTTTATAACAGAAATGATAAAATAAGAAAAGACATGAAACATTCCGTCGGTGTTCGAGAGGAGCAATTGTTTCAGTGGCAGTTCTATTTCCTATCAATCTTAATGCTCGAATTTGTATTCTATCAAGATGTTTGTGAAGCACCTGCCCAGAAATGGGAGTTATAGTCGAGTTTAGGGCATATAAACGCTTTATAAAGTTTAATGAGCTTGACATACTTTACCGTTGCAATTGTACGTCTGAAGGCGAAGGACGTGAATTATCGAACGAATATGAAAAGCTGAGGGTAGAGTCGTCAGCAAAACAGTTAAGTAGATTAGAAGTAACAGACAGAAGATCATTTATAAAAATGAGGAAAAGAGTCGGAGATAGAACAGAGCCCTGGGGTACACCGGCATTTGTTTTGTGGGAATCAGACTTGAATCCGTCCAATACAACTTGTATTAAACGGTCCAGAAGATAGCTTCTAATCTAACGAACAAGAGTATCATGGATCCCAAAAGCAAAAAGGCTTCATGCCAAACTCTATCAAATGCCTTGGAGATATCAAGAGCAATAATCTTACTTTCACCAAAGCGATGTAAAGATTTGTTCCACTGTTCGGTTAGATATGCCATCAGATCACCAGTGGAACGGTTGCTGCGGAAGCCATACTGACGGTCATGGAGAAGCTTTCGATCTTCGAGGTATTTCTTAATAATAATAGTAATTTAGTTACTCCTTAGAACATTAGCAACCTGCCAGTGAAAGTCCGTCAAAATCGGTGCAGCTGTTTCCGAGATTATCCGGAACAAACAGACAGAATAACAGACAGACAGACATTTTTAAAATTCTGTTTTTGTTATAATTACTGTATATATATATATGTACTTTCGCATCTTGTAAATAGCTATTTTTTCTGATATTAAAAAACACTCTTCATTTTTATTTATGTGTATATATTTTGGGTGATATAAAGAGTGTTTTTTTATAAGTGTGGTTTTCAAGAAGAAATAAAACGCATATATTTAAATGTTATGATCAAGTATTTAAGCCTTATTATAAAGACACGAATTTGCCATTATGTTTTAAAAATGATTTCGGGCAAGTGACCACCGCGGCTGGCTCGAATAAATTCCAGCCAAAGGGGCCCAATTTTCCCAATTTTGTGAAAACCGGGATCGAAGGCCATCTCGTTTATGGCCCATTCACCGAACGTGGGACGCGCTTGATAGTCGTTCGGCTTCAATTCTTGCACGAGTTGAATTTTGTAAGCCCGTAAACCAAGATCCTTCCGCAAAGTCTTCCATGGATGGACAGTTGGAGCGTTGGCGAATGGACTCATTCGGACGTTCTTCGATACTCTGCTCCACCCAACCCAACCATTATTTTTGTAATAAATTTGCACTATTTACCAACGTTGTTCAGTAGTAAGTCTATTTATTATGGAATGGCAAACCAAACTGGGCATAAATCAAGTTCAGCTGTCAAAAAGATTAAATCCGAAAAAAGTATTGCCTGATTGAAAACCAAACGTCTAAAAAACACCCTTAATTTGAAAAGTCAAAATGTAATGTTTTACTTATATTGAAGTGCTGTGTTTGAGCTAACAGTATGGACAATATATATTTTTTGAAGCAAGATAGAATGAAATGTTGTTTAAGCCATGAGAGAAAACAAATTAATGATCTTCCATCCGGCGATAGTAGATAATAAACAAAAAAAGTTCTTTTTTTATTCAAGATGAAAACAAATATAATTTTAATTGAGGCCAACATTTAAATACAACAATGAATTTTTAGTACTTATAAACCTAGATGATAAGAATTGCAAAGAAATCACAGTCTCAATTTTTTTCTTGTATCCATAAAAACACCATGTTTCATATTTTTTTTTATTTTTTTTATTTTCAAAAATATTTTTTTCAAAAATAACTTCATCCATCAATTAAATTAAAAGCGAATATTGTTATTTCATTAAATTCCTTTTTTCAATAAAAAAAACATCCAGGCTATTTCTTGCCTTTAATGTAAAAAGATACAACATGAACCTATGAGTATAGGGAGCCAGGAAAAATAAAATGAAATGGAAAACGTGAAAACGTGAGTTTTTCAATTCTCTTATTGCGTAGCTAATTAAATTCAAGCTTAAGTTCAACCTAGGAATGTATTTACTTTTTTCCTTTAATAACCCACTAAAACCTCTTCAAAGTCATCATCATCGCCTTCGCAGACCTCCCACCCTTAATGGCAAAGTCTTTGATCCGCAATTCAATTTCATTTTCACTAAATAGGTAGTTAGATTCAAATTGAAAATTGGATTTTCTTTTCCATTGCAAAAGCTTTTCAAGTCCTTATCGTTGATATTTTCGAATTTAAGTGAAATCTGAAGGCTTTGAAAGTCAATTTAATTAGAATTCGTGATCTAAGAAATTTTACTTAATATTTGCTTAAATGAAAAAAAGAAATACTTATGTAATGTGCTTTTTGGTTCTTAATTTTTTTTTTAAATAATAAACATCTTACTATATCAAAACAACAAAATGTCAACTAACCTTTCATTCCCCCCGCCCCTGCATTGTTCTAAATTCGTCATTCAATTCAATTTATTTTGTTAAAGAACCTCCTCGTAACTTCGTTTTATGTTTTTCGGCAATAATTTCCTCACTTTCCAGTCAATTTCATAGATCTCGAATACAAAAGTAAAAATAAAAAACATCTTACGAATCCTGGTCACGTAATTATTTTCCTTCCTAAAGATAAATAAGGGCCTTTAAAAAATTAAAGCTCCTTTTGTATCCTTTCAGTGAATTTCAAACAACGTCTTATAATTTTGAACTTATCTCTCAGGCCCTACAATCACAGGAAGTTAAAAAGAAACATAAACATAAAGAACTAGAATTCATTTTTGACCGGAGGTTGAGATTTGTTTTTTAACAATAAAAGTACTTCAGTTGCTTCCGGTCAGCCTTATCGTCCATCACTTTCAATTTAGTAGAAGAAAAAAAATACATTTCAACAATCAATTGATTCACAAACATAAATATATATGTCGTTTATAATGGCTTAGGATCGACCACATTCGTCCTGAAACTATTCCAATAAAGAACGTAATTAAATTAAATGGCATAGATATAGTTAACTTTTCAATTGAACAGGTCGAATAGTCTTGAATCGGCATTTCGATTTTTTTTTCGGACGACATGCGTGGGCCCTTGTTAGTTTTTGATTGTTGGTATTTGTTTTTCATTTAAACTTATTATGTCGACACTCAAGTTCTTGAGTGTATTTTTTAATCTACTAAATAAGGAAACTTTTTAAGGTTAAAGTTGAAAGTTTCAAATAAAATTTTTGATAGAAAAACTTTATTGAAATAATTCACTAGGTATGTTGTTTTAGGAGTTTTTGAATGTCCTTTTCGGGTCTTAAGGACACTACTTTGGTTATGTAGGCTTTCAAAATTTATGATTTTTTAAATCGTAAGCGTTCAACCGTCGGGTCGGAAGGAAAGGGCAGGGAGATTTTGCATACGAGAGTATGACAGTAACTGTCCCCATTTATGCAAGTTCTCCATATTGTTTTAATGTTTTGTTGTTTTGTTGTTTTATTATTTCATTGTCTTATTGTTTTATTGTTTTTTTTTGCTTTATTGTTTCATTGTTTATCTGTTTTATTGTTTTATTTTTTATTGTTTTATTGTTTTACTTTTTTTTTTGTTTATATAATTTTCTTATTGTTTTAATTTTTTTTGTTTTATTATTTTATTGTTTTGGTGTTTAAATGTTTTTTGTTTTGTTATTTAATTGTCTTAGTGTTTTTTTTATGTTATTGTTTTACTGTTTTATTGTTTTGTTGTTTTTTTTTATTGTTTTATTATTTAATTGTCTTATTGTTTTACTGTTTTATGTTTTTTGTATTTTATTGTCTTACAGTTTTATTGTTTTATTTTTTAATTATCCTATTGTTTTATTTTTTTTTGTTTAATTTTTTTTATTGTTTTGATGTTTAATTATTTTATTGTTTTATTATTTAATTGTTTCATTGTTTTATTATTTTATGTTTTTTGTTTGTTTGATTTTTGTATTGTATTACTGTTTTATTGTCTTATTGTTTTATTGTTTTATTATTTAACTGTATTATTGTTTAATTGTTTTATTGTTTTACTGTTTTATTTTTATTGTTTCATTGTTTTATGGTTTTGTCATTTTATTGTTTTATTGTGTTATTGTTTTATTGTTTACTGTTATATTGTTTTATATTGTTTTATATTTTTATATTTTAATTGTTTTATTGTATTATTGTTCCATTATTGTTTTGTTTTATAATTTTATTGTTTTATTATTTTATTGCTTTATTGTTTTATTGTTTTATGTTTTTTTGCTTTATTGTTTTTATTTTTGTTTTATTGTTTAATATTTTATTGTTTTATTGTTTGGTTGTTTAATTGTTTTATTCTTTAATTGTCTTTTTTTATTGTTTTATGTTTTTTTTTGCTTTATTGTTTTATTATTTTATTGTTTTTTTATTTTATTTTATTGTTGTATTATTTTATTGCTTTATTCCTTTTGTTGTTTTATTGTTTTGATGTTTAATTGTTTTATTGTTTTATTATTTAATTGTCTTATTGTTTTATTATTTTATGTTTTTTGTATTTTATTGTTTTACTGTCTTATTGTTGTATTGATTTTGTATTGTATTGTTTTATTGTTTTACTGTTTTATTGTTGTATTTTTTTATTGTTTCATTATTTATTTATTTATTTCATTATTTCATTATTGTTTTATTATTTAATTGTCTTTTTTTATTGTTTTATATTTTTATTGTTTTATTATTTTATTGTTTTTTATTTTATTTTATTGTTTTATTGTTTCATTGTTTTATGTTTTCATTGTTTTGTTGTTTTACCCATTTATTTATTTTTGCTTATTTATAAATGTATTGTTTTATTGTTTTATTTTGATAAGCCTCGTCTAAATGACTACAAAGAACATGAAGTTCATCAAATTGACAACAAAATTTGCCTTTTTCTACTATAAGGAGAACGTTTTCCACAGTAGGTACCTACTAAAGGAAAAAAGTGTTCATCTCCAATAACTAAATGCAAACACCATTAGTGCTTAGACAGAAAAGATAGTACATTTCCCACTCTTACTTTCTGAATGTGCCAACCATATGTCACCAGGATAAACGGTTTATATATATTTCTATCCTTTTTAATCGAAATCATTATTGCGAACGCTTTCTAAGCTCCATATTGTCCATCTTATCAAATATCCGTTTATTTATTGATGCCAACTTCCTGAATCAACATTCAAAACAAAACACAGTAAACATCCATTCGAATCTCCGAAAAGAGTATCCTTTCCTACTTATCTACCCAAATATTGATGTCCCTGATGATGCTCAAACCAAAACTTCATCGCACTCACAACAAACAACACATATCAATCAAAACCCATCCAAGGAATACAGGCCCCTCTTTTAAAAGGTATCTTATGGATAGATTTATTTCCTTCCATTTTAGGGAGATGAATACAGTTAAAAAAACGAAAAGGGGTTGACAGCGACACAGAGAGTCCTCCGCCATCATCGCAACGGTTGTGAGATGGTTAGGCTTCCACACATAATAAAGTGGGTACTCGTCTTGTGATGCCACTTTTGAGATTTTACGAATTGATTCTACTTGAAAAATCCTTCGAAAACCTTTCTTCGTGTTCATTTTATTTGGATTTTTTTTTTTTGATAACCATAACATCCATTTTATTCACTCACTCGCTACTTGATGCCCTATTGTTTGATTGTCATGCAAGCCCGGCAAGTTGAGTGTTGAGATTGAGAGTTTCCTGTGAAATTGTTTTTCATTAGAGTTGAAAAGGTTTTTATTGTACCGTCGTCGTCGGGCGTGGTGAGGTCCTAATTCTGGAGCTCGCTCGTCCTATTGTTTGTGCTCACCATGGGGATGGAAGCCATGGGGAGGTAATGGTGGTGTTTCGTGTCAGGTTGTATCGCATGTGGAGTATTAGAGGAGAAAAGCAACCCTTTCTCATGCCAGCGGCAAACACCTACACATAATGTCAGGTACTTATTCACTCCGATTTGACTGAGTGCCACTTGCTGGGGAGGGGGACTATACGTGTCCGCCATTAACCTCGGAAAATTGCCAAAATATAAATGGGTCGGGTGCGGAGTGTCTGTATATGTGGCACACCAGGTAAGAGTGGCTTTAAAGGCATGTGCCTTCTATACAAAAGTGACAAAGCCGTCGAATGAAGTGATTTTGTGATGAATGATGAACGAAAAAAGTGTTTTGAAACAACAACAGAAAAGAAAATGACAAATGATGACAGCTAACGGATGATGATTGGAAATTCGGAGAATAAAACTTAGTGGCAGGGGCTATAACTTAGCCCATCCTGTGTGTCGATTACATTCAAGAATACACATCGATCTCAATAGAACTTTAATGTGGCAGTCCTGGAAGAATATATCTACTCAACACCATGTACCATGTTGCACATTGCAACAAATACAGCCATTTCAAGTTTATACTAGAAATATTTTCCCCCTAACTTAAGACATCAACAACTAAACCCATCATGCCATAAAGATGAACTTTTAATATACATGAATTCAATAGAGTTAACTGATACTGACATTTTAATTAAAAGCTGAAATTATTACTTTTGCTTGATGCACTTTGAATGGGAAGTGTTCGCAGAATGCATCAGAAATGGGGCTAATGGAAATGGATGTATGCATGTGTACCTATATGTGGCCTAATTAGAATGAAGTGCATTCTGCATTTGGCTATGGAGCAGTGTATAATAAATTGAAGCCTAAGAGGCAATATTAATGCAGAAAATGTTATTGAGCCTCAAGGGGGTTGCACATTATTTTCAATTAATATTTATGCATAAGTTGGAGCTCACATTGTCACTGATGATTTGACACTTATTAAGAGCTCTTTGTTTGAGTATGCATCTGATGATGTTGGAGTACAAGAAATTGATTGTTTGAGGCATGTGAAGAATTTCAAATTATGTAATTGTTTTTTTTTTGTACTTTTGGAGATTTATTTTCCCTTTGTCAATTGGAGTCCTATTTAACGGACCACAAAATAAATTCTTTTCAACTTTATCTCAAGGGGATCATTTCGCCTAAACACCTTTTACGACATTACTAACAGGATGTAAATGCTTCTGTTATTTGTTTGGTCGCCTATATCATTGGTAAACCTATTTGCTGACTTCTGTGAACAAAACGCAATGGTGTTATGGAAGGAACTTTTGACTTATCTTTTACTTGCGATTATAGGTAGGTACTATAATGTAAGTTATGCATTCTTGCAGATTGAAAATTTTGAGATAACAATCAAACATGACATTACGATAATAGAGAAACATATTTGAGTTACTGGCAGAATTCTGTCTGTCTGTCTGTACGGATGTATTTTGGACTGTAGGTTAAACAGTTGGGCCAATGGTCTTCAAATTTAGACCTTAAGGTTATTTTGACATTCTACAGATGAGTTTTTTGATTTTTTTTTAGCTCAAAAATTAACGGTACCTGTCATATAACAGTTATGTTAAGGCTTATTTTTTCGAAAACGGCTCCAAGAATTTTTATGAAAAAAAATCAGCCTACTATTGTAGGTGAAAAAAAATCAAGATGGTTGGCTAAAAATAGTACCTCCCATAAAAACAGTTTTTTTCTTCGACTTTCTCGAAAACTGGTAATCCGATTACAATCAAAATTGATATTCAAGAAGAAGGTAACCTAAGTAGTTTCGCATTAACATTTTTTCGAAAACTTTTTTTTGCATTTTTTAATATTTTTTTTTTTTTTTTTTTTTTTTTTGAAAAATCAATATTTTGAAAACGGAAGGTGAATTTTTTTTAATATTGTATTTAAATGCATGTTAATTTTGGGCTTAAATTATAAGTTTGTGTTCTTAAATTATTTTTTTTATTTAAAAAAAAAGTTCGTTTTATTTAAAAACCTTTTTTTACAAAATTTATTTGACTTAAGTCTAAAGTTAATCAACAACTAATGACTCCACATCTTTTAACACATTGAAAGAAACTAGTAATTGCTCACCATCAGGACAACTGCTCATCATTATTGAAGTCCCCCAGGTACAAATGGGAATTGATTTGTTGTTAACTGACTTACTAATGAAATTACCTACATATTAGAAATATGATTTGAATGAATATCACAATCACATCTAGAACGAATGTAACTAACAATAAAAAATAAATCTATATTATTATACAAAATATTCACACATAATTGCTCGAAATTATTATTATCAATTTTTAAATAAAATTGTTAATTATTAAAAGATGATTTTACAGCAACTAGCTAGAACTCAACCACCCAAATTCATTCCATCAGATGACGTAGATCTGTCTTTGTGATAAACAGAAAGAAATTGCACGGCTGGATCGCACGCACTTGCTCATATGTACGGTCACATTATAGAATAAAATTTAAGAAAATTAAAGTTAACATCAAAGCATTTAGTCGATTTTTGTGACTTTTGATTGTTTGAATAAAGTTAAATTGTATTGAATGAAACAATTTAAACGCCATTTCATTTCCTTAGGAATCTTAAAAATTGTGAACGGTTTTTAAATAAAATGGTTCTTAACATTCTTAACAACTTTTTTTTTAATAAAAAAAATAATTTAAGAATACAAACTTAAGGACAAAATTAACATGCATTTAAAAAAAAAATTAAAAAAATTCACATTCCCGTTTTCAAAATATTGATTTTTCAAAAAAAAAAAAAAAAAAAAAAATTTTAAAAATATTATTAAAAATACAAGAAAAAAGTTTTAGAAAAAAATATATGCGAAATTACTTAAGCTATCTACGTCTTCTTGAATATCAATTTCTGTAGTAATCGGATCACCAGTTTTCGAGAAAGTCAAAGACAAAAAACCGGTCCTATAGAAGGTACCGTTTTTGGACCACTATATTAAATTTTTTGTTTCACCAAAATAACTATTTTTTTTTCATAGAAATTCTTCGAGCCGTTTTCGAGAAAAATAATCTTTTACATAACCGGTTATATGACAAGTACCTACCGTTAATTTTTGAGCTAAAAAAAATTTTAAAATTCCTCTGTAGAATGTCAAAATAGCCTTTTGTTCTAAATTTGAAGATGATTTGCCCAACCGGACAGAGTTTTGCAAGTAACTCAAATATGTTTCTCTATCATCGTATTATAATTTTTGATTGTTATCTCAATTTTTTTGATCTGCATTACTTGCATTATAGTATCTTTAATCGCAAATAAAAATAGATACAGCTACACAACTTAAATAATATGGTTCAAAAACATCCTTGGAAGTTTATTTATAAAAGAGCCGTCTATTTCCAACAATTTTACTTAAAATGAACTCAGCTTTAAGTTTGTAGAATATTTTGTTCTGTCTAAAGCCTACTGTTGTTTGAAATGAAAGCAAAAAACCCATTCGTTTGACCTTTTCCCCCCATAACGGACCTGGCGTACATGCGAAAGTTGGGGACTTCTCTCAGATTGTAAACCACATAATTTCGCATAATTTTAAAACCATATTCTTAATTAATAATCAGTGTCCCCAAAGAATACATATTTATAAACTTGTTACCAATTTTTGTAAAAATCTTTTAAATTAAATTTATTAAAAACATTTAAATTCTAATATTTGTTTAATTTTATAAAAAAGGAAAATATATTTTATATTTACGGTAGCATCGATAGATTAATTATACAATAAAATCAATATTGGATGCAAAAAACGTATATTTTTTTTAATTTACAACCAACTGAAAAAAATTGCAATTGGCAAGCCTGAAGCCCCCACAAAAAGTACTCAGTGTGGATGTAGCTTTGAAATTGTTTGCATTGCATCCTTTTCAAATTCAAGCCAGTCAATATGTATTCCATATGTATCTGTATGAGGTTCTGTGTATATGTATATTTAAAAAAGAATTGGTATTTCAAAAAAAAAAAAAAAAAAATACAAAAATTCGTTCGCTTTTCAATAATTTATTTTTCAATTCGATTTCAATAGTAATTGCTCACATGCGATGAGCAAAATCATAGCTTTCAGAAAGCAAAAAACAGATCTAGGCACTCAGAATATGTGAATTTATTTAATTCGATTTCAATGAACACAAGCTATTCAAAATACATACATACATACATAGATACAAATTTGAATGAAATAATACTTTCTTTGAAAATATTTTCAGATACATTTTGCAGTTAAAAGTAAATTGCACAACTGGGTTACAATTGTTTGCTTCGCTAGTAAATTAATCAAGGGTACAAAGTGGCTTCATTTAAAAATCTTTTATTTAAGGTATTTTTAAATTTTATTGATTTAAAAAAATTATCGATTACTCTTGGATACTGCAATAACGCAAATCAGTCCTCTATTCCGCTAGTCTACATATATGTCCACTCAATTTATTGATGACTAGTTATTCCAGTAAAAAGAGCAAGTTTACTATTGATCAAATGGAAAAAAATAGAGGCAGGCAGAACTTTTGCAGGGCGTTTCCGGTATAAGTAGTGAACTTAAATCGCTAATGGCGACCACCTACCCCTTGCAGAAGCGTGGATTTAGGAATGGATTCACACTGTCACGCCATTTGCGTTTCTTGGAAACGATTTGGAAATAATTTTTCTTTATTCTTATAAGCAAGGAAAATATACAAAAATGTATTTTGTAAAATCCGCTCACTGACACGCCCACTTTTCTTCAATCTCTGTTTGATTTGAATGGGTTTTTTCTTTTAAACAAAAAAAATGTTTTAAAAGTGCTTCTTGTAAAATCCACCTACTGCCGCGCGGTACCGATGTTTTTAGCCCTAAAAATAAAATTGTAATTTCCCCTCTGAGGAATGCCAAGGGATACATGCATACCAAATTTGAACGCAATCGCCTAACTAAAATCGATTCATAATTAAGAATTTTCAAAAAAAAAAAGAAAAAACACCGCAACGCCATCTAGAAGTTTTTTAAAATAACCTATTGAATATCAGCTATCTGCCAGTGAAAGTCCCTTGAAAAAAAATGGAGTTGTTACCGAAATTGAGTGGAACAGACAGACAGACACATTTTTTGTGATGAATAAATAATATGAGCAAATAATAATAAATGAATTAAGAATGAATGAAGAAAAAATATGTGGATTTGAATGATAAATGAATGTTAAATGAGTGCAAAATGAAAAAAAGAACTTACAATTTAGCTTGTAAGGTCTAATTTATCGAACTAGGGAAGTAATAGTTTTTTATAGAGCTTGTATATGATATAATATTTAATAAGGAACTAAAGCCATCACTTAAATGTGGGCTCTGTGAAACAAGGCTCCAGGAAATAAGGTCCCAAACCAAAAAATTAAATAAGGCCCCAAGTCCAAAATTGGACTTTCCTCTTTTTCCTCGGATTCATCAACTTCAAATATCGCTTTTTGCGGAGGCATATCGACACATATCTCAAATTTTTCAAAAACCACAAGACCTGAGGCTTGTTTTGAAAATCATCAGCGAATTAAGAGTTTTTAAGTAAATTAAGCAAAATTAAAAAGGCCTCAAATTGTTTTTAGGAATATATGTAAATAAAGTTAGGCCCCAAAATTATTATTGGGGTCACAATATAAGATTTGGAGTAGGTGTTAGGTTGGGTATATAAAAAGTTTCTTTATATCCGAAAGATTCCTTAAATACAAAAGTAATTTTGCATATTCCCAATCTCGCACCTACTTCAATCCAAATCCTATAGTGCCGCCAAAGCTGGGAGGTCATTTTTTGTTGGGACTTCTGTCCCACTTTTTTTATCTTTATAAGCCACTCCAAGATGGTACCATGCTTGACGTTTAAGGCCATAGGTTTCGAATTTGAGAAAATAAAATGCAAGTTTAAGAAAACCAAATAATTTTGAACTTTGCAACTTAATAAAATAGCTACTATAAGGCCTTTGAAAGTGACTTTGGCAAGTTCTATGCAAAGCTTGTAGATAAAAGTTCAAAATGCCCTGTGCAAGGCCTTACAATGATGTTTACGTACTGAAAATAAAA
Organism: Platycheirus rosarum; assembly: GCA_963971375.1. Lineage (NCBI taxonomy): Eukaryota > Metazoa > Arthropoda > Insecta > Diptera > Syrphidae > Platycheirus > Platycheirus rosarum. The sequence goes on along the minus strand of OZ020509.1, from coordinate 115,164,100 downwards.
AAAATTAAGCTGCATAAGGCTCTCTACAACAAGTCAATGAAGCAATTTGCGTAAAGTTTGCCTAAAAAGGCCTTATACCTACAATCAAAATTTATATTTATTTTGTTGATGTTTCCTTTTATTTTATTTTAGAGTGATGCAGTGGAATAAAATGGACTCCAGTTCAAGAAACAGGTAAACAAAAACTTTTCACAATAATAAATTGGAATTAAATTTCAATATTAACAGTAAGTTATCAAAAAGGTTTCAGGAATTTACTGAGGGGAAATAAAACTAAAAAAATGAAACACAAATAATGCAATACAAATTCAGCACTTTTAAAGTGCAAACAAAATAATGTATTTTTTTTTTAATTTCTTTTTTTGTGTTAAAAAGTCACTATTTTTCCTTCAAAATATTTTATAATAGGGTAGCATAGCAAAAACTTCATGACAATACAAAATAGCCGTAATATAAACATGATTTTTAATAGTTCCAGAAATCATAAACGCTTATTAAATAAAACCGGTTTTTAACAGCCTTTTTGGAAATATAAAAATTCAAGAATGAACATTTAAGCAAAAAAAATTACCTAAATTAAAAACAATATTAGAAAAAAAAATCAAGGATTATTTAATTATTATTAATACGAAAAAAAAGTAATTCGGAAATATTTCAGTAAAATTATTTTGGCTACCTTCATTTTCTTAAATATCAATTTTAATTCTAATCAGTTAACGAGTTCTCGAAAAAAATTAAGACGATTGACCCCACCGTTCAGGCTTTAGTCCAAAATACATCTCTAAAGACAGACAGAGAGATGGAATTTTGTCGGTAACTCAAACACATATGTTTCTCATTCAGCATAATGTCATCTTTGATTGTTATCTCAATTTTATAATCTGCACCAAGGCATGATTTGCAATGGTATAGAAAATTGCAAAAGTAAACAAGATTACAAAGCTGATATTATACCGTCGAATGCGCTGATACTCTGGTTTAACAAACTTTTTCAGTTGGCCCATACTACTTAGCTGGTCCTGCGAACCAGGAGTAAGGAGTTCAAACGTTGCTAAAATTTTAACTGTAACTGGATATTAAGGTTTTAAATTTGCTAGCTCTGTGATAGCGTAACCCTTTAATTTGATCTTTTTCTTCTTTAACCGACGATTGGTATGATCTCTGCTAAGCACCTTTCTTCTACACATATGCAATTAAGCAAGTTGGTCGGAATGTATTTTGTCCAAATTTTTCATCCTCATTTCTGCCAGTTCACAGTTTCAATGGTTGAGACTTCCACAGATGACTTATTATATCTGCATAGTTTGCAAACTCGTCGTACCTATTTGAAACTCGAAGCGTTCTATAACTTTCGTGATACGTAGCTATCACCTATACGATAAAGTCTTTGCAAAGTAAACCTGGTCAAATCTGCTTGTGTCAAAAATGAAGCAATCATCACTTTACCACCGATAAAAAAAATGGAAACATAAATAAATTTTCAATTAATCGTCACCCAATCGACCACGTTTTTCACTCTCGTTACAGAAAAACCATCAATTTGCCAAAGTTATGTATGCTGCCCTCTGTGTGTGAACTTTTCGTGTAAAATAAGGACGATTACTATAGTTCACGTCCATGCCATAAATTGCCATAAGTGTTCTGTTCCACTTCGTCATGTGAAATTAATTTTCGTGGCAGAACCAATATCACCCCTCAGGCTCCCCACTCCTAAGAACCAAAAATTCAGTCATAACCTGAATGCGTTGCTTACCGTACAAATATCATGATGCACGTCACTGGCAATGTATGTCAGGACGGTAATGTGTCAGTGGCTTCCTAACCTAATTGCCATCAAGTGAAATAATTAAACATAAATTATTCCATTGGATCACTTGTGCTCAACGTGCCGCACACTTCACTCGAATTTGAGTGACATTGATGCGACCGCATAGTACTCTCTTCGTCGGCGTCATAGTTTCTTTGCCATTGCAATTTAACCATCCTCCCCTAACCCAATCAACATGCTTATTCAACGAAAAGGTTTCAATGGGCTAAAAGTCATTGTTATACTTTAGCGATTCTGTGTAACGGTATATGTAGAATACTTGCACAAAGGAAGTAGTGTGGCAACCCTAAATCGAAACGAGGGGAGCCTTTGTATCGTCACAAATTAGCGCGCTGAGTGCATCTGATATAACCAACCCCCTTCCCACCGACTTGCAGATATTGTTGCAACTAAGGCTCATTCAAGTGCAGCCTTACAAGTTCTCTAGACTATTTCTATCGTCTATACTATGTAGATGCGGATAGGTTGGTAATTTGATGGAGGCATGTGTAGAAAGTACGTATGATGAATTCCGGCACTTAAAGTCATTTCAAGAATCTCATGCAACAAAGGGGGGAGGAAATAGTTATAACATATGATGGGTTGTGAACAAAAGATGGATGGAAGAAGAAGGGACAGGGCGTGGGATGCATTTTAGAACAACGGCATATCTAACAACAGAAAAAGTGTAGAATCGGAGCAATTTGTATGTAAATTGTGCCACAGATAATGTGAAGAGAGAGTCCTCTCAAATGTCAGTAGGTGAAGGTACAACAAGGATTTATAACGGAAAAAGGAATAGAACGCGTGCATGTAGGCATTTCTTTTTTTTATACATACATATGTATAATGTATAATTATCTACGCAGTATATGGGGAATGGAGTCAATGAGAAATGTGTTTTGTATTAATACATACAAATGTACATACATATGTATATTGTTTATTGTAGCAGAATGATAATTTTTGTTTCTTAAAAATAAGATATTGCACAATTTACATTGATTGGTGAATAAACTACCTTACAACTGCCAAGATATAATGAGTCTTAAGGTGTGTCCACACCATAGAATCAATCTTTTTAAACATTTCAGAAACATTTCAGAAACATTTAAAAAACATTTCAGAAACGTTTCTTTGTTTTTTTAATTGTTTTTTAAATGTTTCACACCGTCGAATAAAATTTAAATAAAATGCACGACTGGGTCGCACGAAATGGTTCTTAAAATACAAATAAAAAAAATTCTTTCATTTTTTACTTGCGATTATAGGGACTATAAGGCAAGTTATGCATTCGTAAAAAAAAAAAAAAAATTCTAACAATCAAACATGATATTACGATGATAGAGAAGTCAAAAAAAGTGGGTCCGGAAATTCCGTCCGTCTGTCTGTCTGTCTGTCTGTCTGTCTGTCTGTCCGTATCGATATCTACAGCCTAAACGGTTGGGCCGATTTGATTCAAACTTGGTATATAGTATTTTTAGACTGCTCTACCCGACAGTTTTTGGAATTGGCATTCTAGCTCCAAAACTAACGGTAGCTGCCATATAACTTTTATTAAAAAACTTATTTTTCTCGAAAACGGCTCCTACGATTTTGATTAAACTTTCAGAATGATGTTTTCTGTGCAAAATCTATCTTTTAATTTTAATAAATTTTTCAGAAAAAGTTTTATAACGGTACCTCCCATATGACCGGTTTTTTAAAATCAGACTTTCTCGTTAACTAATTGACGGATTTTGATGAAATTTTCAAAATATGTAGTATTTTATGATTTAAATAATATTGCTTATCAACATTTTCAAAAACATTTTTTTTTAAATTTTAATAATTTTTTTAAAAAAATATTTTGTTTTTTGAATATTTTGAAAACGTATCTATAGATTTTTTTTTAAATTTTTCTCCTAGTATAAACTATAGATTTCTTAAAATTGACATACTAAAAAAAATTTTAAAATAAGTTTTCGAAAAGTTTTTCAAAAAAAACATTTTTTTGAAAAAACTGGTCGAACGATTTTGAAATGAAAAATTCATAAAATAGAAAACAGCAAAAGAAATAAGATGGCTTACAACATTTTTTCCAAAAAACGTTATGAGTAGTGTTTTTTTGAATTCATAAATTTTTTTCCCCAACATTTTATTTCATATTGCTCGGCTAAGCCCTAGCCAAGCCATTAGTCAAATATTCATCATCATAAAAGCACAGAATAAATAAGGAAGCCTTTGATAAACACACAAAAACAACTAACAAATAAAAAAAACTATTCGATTACTACTGAATGCAAACATTTCTATCGAGAAAACAAAAGTTTACACCTTCCTATAAATAAACAAAACCACTGTGTTAACTTTTAATATTGTCTCTATACCTACTGGCTTAACAGTAGTTGGAACACGTATCTTAATTTTAGTACCTACCTTCCTTCCAACCTTATTATAGGTACCTAAATCCTTTATAAATTCCATTGGTCCCATATTGGGACGTATAAAGGTCCCTTTACCTAGCATTATTGCCATACTGCTGATTCCGACGAATCTTTATGCCAGTTGTTCAAATTTTTCCATACCAAAATGAAAATTTAACTGAAAAAAATCCTTTGTATCTTTCTATTAGCAAATTATATTATAAACAGTAAGCAGCAAGTGGAAAGATAATACTACACTAAAAAACTGCAAAAGCTAACAATCCTATATATTTATGTGTTTACCCTTTGTCGTGACGCATGTTCGTTCGAGCTTCACCCCAAAACGATTCTAAGGAAGTTGCACGTCATACAAAAAATATTAAAATAAAATCTTTGTCAAAAAGACGCCTGCACTTAAAAAGGATTAGCACATAAGAGCAAGTACGTGCGACCCAGTCGTGCCTTTTATTTAATTAGTTTAAGAGTTTTCTCGGAAAAACTAAGTATGCAAAAAAATTAGAAAACTAAATGTCTATCGAGGAAAAAATATATTGAAAACCGTTCGACCAGTTTTATTAAAAAGTCGTTATTCTCATCTGGGAAAATTAAAAAGAAAATCAATCAACCCGTTTTCAAAATATTTCGAAAACCAATATTGTTTTAGAATTTTTTTAAAAATCGAAAAAAAGTTTTTGAAAATTTTGAAATGCAATATTAATTGAATTATAAATGACTTCCTATGTGAAATTTTTTATTGAAATCGGGATAATGGTTTACCATAAAGCCTTATTTGAAAAAACCGGTTCTATGATAGGTACCGTTATAGAACAAATTTCGAAAAAATTCATTTTAATTGAAAGGTGTATTGTTGTAAAAAAAATAACACCCTGAAAGTTTTTTTCAAAGCCTTTTTCGAGAAAATCAAATTTTTTGTTAAAGATTGTATGGCAGTTACCGTTATTTTTTAACTTAGCGCAAAAAATGAAATGAAATAGAAATACCAAGTTTAAAACAAAAATTATTAAAAACATATTTAAATCAAAGTATCTATTATAGAAAACTTCTTTTTAACAAGCAATTGCTCAAATCGGCATCTCTGTAGACTGTAGAGTGTACGTACATGTAAAACAATTGTTTTACTAAAGACTTCTACTTAATCAACTTTACCTTGGGAAACAACCACTTATAAGCAATCAAAGAGTCATCCCAGAATCAAAAAGTCTTGGAAGTAAGTATGACCATATGATGCTAGAGAACGCTTTTCAAACCATTTTTAGTTTTTCATTTCTGATGAATTTTAATCAGTTATATACACTTGAAGTTCTCAATTACAGTTTTTCGTGAATGTTCACAAAGACTGCATGTGGTTGCTAACATCACACCCATGTCAAAATGTTTTAAGTTAAATCAACAAAAAAATCATTTTTCCAGCTTTTATAAATTAAAGTCCTCATTTAAGCCCAGATCCGTTTTGTGGTCACTTCAAAGCGCACCCACTTGCTATGAATATAGAACTAAGCAAGATGTGCCTTTTAAGGTCAAGGATTCTATGTGGGATGTTCCTTCATATTGCCTTATATACCAACACACACAGCAGTCATATCCTTATCATTTTGAAAAGCTTTAAGTCTTAAGAATCACTCTCAATGCACAACATACAGTTAACACAAGGACCGTGCTAGTTCTCAAGCTGTAATTCTCATCTGTTCCGTTCAGCTCTTATATTTATGAGATGTGGAAATGAAAAAGCCGCACATCCTTTTGGCACACACAAACAAAACCAGCCATCATTGCTGTACTTTTGCCATATAAGGGTGACGTTACAAGAGGATGTATGCAGTCCCATTTTTTTAGTATTTTATTCATTACTTTCTGAGAAGATGGAGCCTGATGCCCCATTTAAATATTTCCCTTCACTTTCAAGAGGTTTGTCTATTTTTGTGAGCGTATTGCGGATGTGATGTCAGCCGTTGTTTATTTGACAAAAGAAAATGGCGGTGGTGTTGGGAAATTATTTGCTTTGAAAGCTTTTCAATTGAAACAATGTTTCTTGCCCCTTCTGCCCTTCTATGCCCTGGTTACATGAGTTTTAGACTTGTCAAGAGTATCTTAACCGCTTTGAGGGTTTATTTAACGCTTAAAATTGAAGGAAATTACTTTTGGCATTGCAGAGTGCGCTGTCGTCGCATAGAGGTTTGGAGGTGGGAAAAAGGTAGTTGTGTCCTTCATTATGAGCGAGTGGTTGGTTTTGTTGAGTAATTATGCAGCAGGCAGGAATACCTTAACAGCTCATACAAATGAATTAAATATATCGAAGACAGAGATGGCAGAGGAGGGGAATGGACTGAGCTGTCAGTGTGACATTTCTTGGGGAAATTCATGTAATGGATGGGCTGTTGTTGGCATGGTTGAGTGACACTCTGAAATATTGATTGGGGATTTGAGGTTATTTATGGATGAGTTTTTTTTTCTATTCCGGCGATGTCGTTGCTGTTGATGGGATGTCTTTTTTACGAATGGGATTACTTATACCTATGGCATTATAATGACTTATGATGTTTTCAATTGGCATCCGAGGTCGGGTTAAATGGGGCATATATTTTTGGTCCCGAGAAGTAATTAAGGTAAATATATAAATTAATATTGAAGTGACTTGGAAATTAATGACTTCAATTATAATGAAATTAGGTGGAAGATGATTTATTGAGTTCACAAGGACATTTTCCTTCACTGTATAAAAAACAATTTTTTTTTCAGTTAACACTCAAAAAATAATTTGAGAAATTTATTAAACAATATTACAGATGAATAGATGATCGAAATATTATTCAGTTTAATATGTGAATTTCCGTAATAAAGTTGAAAGCACTAACATTTTAGAAACCATTTTTACCTTTCATAGTTTCAAATATATGACGCGGAAATATGAATATATAAAATATTAAGTGGAAAAAATATGACTGTCTTTTTCAGTAGGGAGTTTTTCAAACTACATAGTGTACTGTTATAATGGCAAATAATTTTAAGATGGTTGCCCCAAAATGGTATACGTTCTATAGCACCAAGTCGTTGTTTTTGCTCAATTAGCTAGTTCAGGTTTCTTATGATTTCTGAGCAGAAATGGTTATTTTCCAAGTTTTTGTACTTGTACTTTCCTACTTATATTATACATGTGAATGTTTGTATGTTCGGATGTTTGCATGTTTGTATGTTTGGATGTTTGGATGTTTGGATGTTTGTATGTATGTATCTCAACAACGCCTCAAACGCTTAATCGATTTGGATGAAATTGGGCGAGTACCTAGATGGATAATTTGCTGGATTGAAACACATACTTTTTATCAAGGAAAAAATGCACGGTTTCTGTGGGAGAGGCTTTCATGCCGTAACGACTGAACGAATTTGTGAAGATAAGTAGACGGAAGAGTTACAGGATTTACTATACTTTAAAGAGATATGGGGATATAAAGATAGAGATATAGAGAATAGAGATATAGAGATATACCCAAATAATTTTTAGAAGGTCCAATTTTTTTTAATTTGGCAAGCAATAGCTAAGAGCTTGTATAGTGCAAACTTTCGCAAGCCTCACCTTTAAAATTTTCACAATTAAAAAAATTGCTGTTTCAAGGTCTTCAAAAGTGAGTTTGGCGAGCTCTGTACAAGGAAATTAAAATGCAAACAGCTTGTGTAAGGCTTGCATATAAACCCTTATACAAACTAAATTAATATTGGTTTTGTCGATGTTTGATGTTAATTTTCTCAACTGAGAATAGGTGTAGCGGTAGACAAGAAGATTGGAACGAGAGGACGTTCAAAACTCAGGTAAATAACAATTTTTCATTTTTATAACTAAATTAAAATTTCAATAGTTACTGTATGCAGTAGAAAAGTTTTCGTGAACTGACTGAGGAGAAATAAATTATGCAATAAAAATTTGAGATATAGAAATATAGAGATGGAGATATTTAGATATAGAAATTTTGAAAAATATAAATATAAATATAGAGAAAGAAGATATAGAGATATAAATATATAGAGATATAGAGATATAGATATATACAGATATAGAGATATAGAGATAAAAAGATACAGAGATAAGAGATATGGAGATATAGAGATATAAAGATATAGAGATATTGAGATAAAGAGATATAGAGATGTAGATATAAAGAGCTATAAAGATATAGAGATATGGAGAAATGAAGGCATAGAGATTTTGAGATATGAAGACATAGAGGTATAGAGATTTAGAGATATACAGATAAAGAAATAACAGATATAGACATAAAGAGATAAGAGATAAAGAGATATAGATATATAAAGATATAGAGATATAGACAAATATAGATATAGAGATATAGAGATATAGAAATAAGAGATATATAGATATAAAGATACAACTTGTATGGAATGGTTTGAAGGAAAGTTTCTAAACCAAAAAAGAAGGGATTAGTCGACATCAGTGGACCAATTTCAACGAAAGTCAACGAAAGAAGGTTTCGATTTTCAAGATTCCCAAGCTAATAACTTATCAGCATTTCCATGGAGCTAATCAATACGATCGGTCGGCAATTTGAGGCGAAGAAAAATCTTTTTGTCTGGAATTGTTTGAACAAAATGTTGTATTCAAATTTTAAACTACTTGGAACAATCCCCGAAGAGAAGAAAAAGAATATATGAAAAAGTTTACGCAGAGGTTTTAAAAGAGGAGACTTTCCAGACCAGTGGACTTATGAATGTTAAGATATTTCAAAACTCTAGCCACAGCGCAAGTGTGGAAGAAAATGTGTCTAATTAAATCATTGACAGAGTCAAAAACTAGAAGAGGTATGACATTTTCTGGCAGCGTGGAATTGGTTGGCAAATGCCTTAATACTAAGTTCACTTTCTCAAAAGAACTAATAGAAATTGTCTTTTGTTTCAGATATTGCTTTACAAATGACCAAAAATGTTTATTGTTCGATGTCCTCTTAAGTCGTCAGCTTGCCGGTACAGACTAATTTTCTTACATAGGTGGCCATCCAACAGTTCCTTTAATTCTATATTTATAAGTTTTCCATAAGTTGAAAGTAAAATACATAGTAAGATTTTACACCAATGATTTAAGCAAACAAATGTTTTTAAAACTTTAGTTTTTTTCGTTAACTTACTCTTATAATTATAAGGAAGCATACAATTCAACAAAGTTTGGTCTTAGTGATGCCCCATTCTTGAGAAGGTCTTCTCACTGCACTGGACCGAAAACATCCTTTGACTCTTATTTATTCAAAAAAAAATGAGAATTTTTCCCAAATTTAAATTCAGAAAACGTTTATAATCATTATGTAAACTATTTGCGGGGAAAAAAATTAACTGAGTTTTCTTGGGGCCGACATTTCATTAGGAGAAAGTCATTAAAAAACCATCCCATATTACTTTATTCAAAAACAACTTACATTATCATAATTTCCAACCATAATGTATGTTAACTTTTAATAGTAACATTTAAAAGTCCCAAGGTCGCACATTTTAACGATTCCATTAAGATCACGCACAATGCGAAGAATGAAGAGTGTTCTCAGGAACTCTGGGCCGGGCTCTTCAAACAATGTCATCGCTCAACAATGCTCAAATGCGCGGATAGAAGGAACAATAATTATTATTGTTCCGTTGGATTGCGAATTTATGTGCAGCAATTAGTTTACTTTCCGGCCCCCTGCACACACATTCCTGCTGAAGAAAGTGTACGTGACAGATTTATTTTGTTTCATTTATATTCCCTACCAGCCTGCTGTATAAATGTATATCTAGGATAGAGTCCCTCTATGCACACTATATCTGGAAACAACGAACAATAGCTGCTCGGATCTGTGTTGAAGTGTATTAGAGGAGAAAATGAGGCAGTGGAATTCTATTCCGGTGCGCGAACACCAACTTCCTACGGACCTCCTTTTTCTATACAATGTTTGAGGCATAGCTGTGGATGGGGGCGAGGAGGGATGGAGTTTGGTTCGCATTTTCATCATCAGGAACAGAAGGCTACAAATGAAGCCATTTTTTGACGTCAACTCTGCCAACCAAGAACCAACTTCCCAGTAAGTTTACTGCTCCTTGACGTTGCTCCATATTCGTTTATTTAGTTTTAATTGTATTCCTGTGATTTGTGTTGTGTCCTTTCGTTGATGCTTTCATCTCACTCTGTGAGTTCCCGAGATTTCTACGAGTACTTGGCATATTTCTGGCTGATTCTGTTAATTTTTGTGTATTTTTTTTACTTCTTTTTTTGTTGCTACTTTGATTTAGTATTTAAATCTCAAGTTGTCTAACAGCGCATCATTAAATTCTGGTGCGAAAAGTTTTTGGAAAACTTTATCCTCTCTTCGTCGTCGTCGCCTGACGGGAAACTTGGAAAAGTAGTGCGAGAAACTTGAGTTTCGTCACCAAGCAGCAAGATAAGTTCATGTGATTGAGTCTATTATATCACACTGATGGCTTAAAGTGTGTTTTGCAAGTTTTGAAACAGTGTCATTCATTACGTGCGGCAGTCAAGCACTGAACCTTCAAGTTTTTTTATCAAAAGTAATGGTTTTCAATTTTTTTTGTTGTTTTGTAAATATTAAAGAAAAAAACTGTGCAAGGTTTTTTAACGAAATGTATGTAAAGCTAATATTGTATATTTTGTTTTCTTCTATAAATAAGCGAAAGTTCTGAAATCCTGAAGGTTATTTCTGTTATATTTTTTAAATGTGTTCTGTGGAGTAATTTTCTGCTCGAATGAGTGGAATGGGTAAAGCGAAGCATTAAGAATAGCTTGAAAGGAAGCCATTTTTGGAAGGAAATAATGCTGCGGTAATATTAGCATTTAAAAAAGCATGTAACCTAGTTACTTCTTTTATAACTAGCATTCTATAAATAGATTGGTCGAGGAATATATATATAATACATTTAAGTTAAGAATATATATTTAAGTTAAGGAAAATTATTTATTCTAAAAGATTTTGATTTTTTTTGATTTTTTGAGCATTTATTTTGGAAATCATTGCTTCTCTTTGACCAATTATAATGTCACCGATTGCCGCGTTCAAAAATATATGTAACCAAGAGAATACGTATTCACAATACGACTACTAAGGCTACTTTCCCGAAGGAAATATCTGATTAAGTATTTTTTTAACTACTGTTGATTTAGATAATACAAATTATTTAAATCCTACGCAGACAAGGTTGCGGATAGAAGCTAAAGCTAGTATGTAATAACATTGAACTAACTAACAGGTGTGTGCGTATTACGGGAAAACCACAAAACAAACTTGAACAAATCTTTTTTTAGTTAATAAAATATTAATCCGAAAAATATATGAAAGTAAATTTTTATAATAAACATTTGACAGGTCGCAAAAAAATGGTCAAAGCGAAGAAAAAGTGGCATAAAGACAATTTTTTAATAACAATTACAAAATTCATATAAAATGCAAGAAATTAAAAAAAAGCTTTAACTACAAATATTTTTTTATAGGTTTTTTTTGTATTTTAATAATTAAAATTTTTTTTTTTTTTTTTTTTTTTTTTGAAATATCAATATTTTAAAAACGGGTAAATAGATTTTTTTTTAAATTTGGATTTTAAATGTACGTTGTTTTAATTATTAAAAAAGTTTTTAAATGACAACAGTTTTATTTAAAAACCGTTCCTAAGATTTTGAAAAAAAATCGCACTTTTTCACATTTTTAAGGTGGTGTATAAATTATTTCGCTTTAAACAATTTTACGTTTTTTTTCCAACAACCAAAAGTCAGAAAAATCGAATTAAAATTTTTAAGTTCTGTAATATTTTTCAAATTTACTCGACGCTCCGACGGTACAAAAGAGTAAGTACGTGTGATGCAATTTATTTAAATATGTTCCAGCCTCGTTTCCTATAAATATATCACATTAATTTTTGATTTGTTTTAATTCCATAAAATCAACTTCACCAACCCGTGTTTTTTTTAAAATTACCGCGCGCCATGGACTATTTGTCTCCCTTTTAATATAGAACACACTGTGCGGGCATTAGGAAGATAGGGAGGACAGAGATAGGAGGTGTCGATTAACATTGGTTTTGATTGTTAGCAGATCAAAATGGCAAGGGAAAATCTAGCCAGGTAAACTATTCCACATTCGTGTTGTTCGGCTAAAAAAAAGAATCCCTATATTTAACGGTATGTCCGAAATTGGGCTCAAGGGTGAACTGATGAGCATTCCTTGCGAGAAGAGTATTACGGGAGAAACTTTTAAGGGGAGGAATGCAACTGGCTACTTCAAGTGAACAATTTTTATAAAAGAAACGATAAAATATGAAAGACATGAAACATTGCTGCAATGTTCGAGGGAGGCAATTGTTTCAGCGGCAGTTCTATTTCCTATCAATCTTAACGCTCGATTTTGTTTTCTATCAAGCAGGTGAAGCGATGTTTGCGAAGCACCTGCCCAGAGGTGTGAGTTATACTCAAGCTTAGAGCTTACTCGGCTACGCTTTATAAATTGTAGCCGAGTAAGTGCCATTTATGGACAATGGCATTGGGAGTATGTTTAGCTTTAACGACAGAAGACAGCATTGAGTTTTCAAAGCATTAAACTGCACAGAATTCCTATTAATAAACAGTCTTTTATTATAAAGTTTTAAAAAATCATTCAAGAATGTTTTCAAACTATTGTGTTAAAAAAAATTATTTTAGAGGATTCGCTTTGAAAAGTATGATTTAAATTGTTTTCATTACTGGTAATATGAATTTAAAAAAAATTAAATTAACTAGATTCGTGTCGTTTAAATTTGATTTGGCGATTTTCTTTCAAACTTGATTTTTAAGAGGGTTATTTTCCTCGCCGGTGTCGTTCGATCTTTTGATCTTATTGTCGAATAGTCGAACCACGATCACCAAACACTTTTCAGTAAAAACTTCGGTGTTTTCATCAAAGATCAGGCTAAATACATTTCCTCTCATATTTTGTTCAAGAAAAAAGTTAACTGTTCTTGATTTTGTTTTTCGACATTGTAACTTTAAAAGATTTACCTAGAGCTAACAAAGGCTTTAACGTAAATACTTATTCTTTAAGCGTTTTAGCATAGGTCTGTCTCTTGTGAATGTTTGCACGTCAAACTCTTAAATAAATTCCTGTTTTTTATTTTTAATTCGTTAGAAGAAGAAGTTTTGATGTTAGTAAAACTTTGCTATTTTGGGTTAAGGAAAACCAACAAAATTATTAGATTTAGGGTAAAAAAAGTCGCATGATTTTCGAAAAAGTCGCAATCTAGCCATTTTTAAATAAAGTCGTCTCATTATTGTATGAGACCTATAAGGGGTCAAAATGTGACTAAAGACGCACAGCGGCAACCGTGAGTCATATCAAGATTTTCTTGCACTCCAACAACAAAAAATAAGGCTATAATTTTGCTACTTTTTTGTACTTTTATTATACCCTATACCTATTGCAACAGAAAAGTACAAAGGTGCATAATTTGCTTTTGTGCATTTTACTGTCGGGAAATGGCATTCTTACAAAATGGCTGAGTTCACACTTTTACCGGATTTGAAGTTATTGATATTCAAATTTTGAACGAAAAACCCCATCCACATAGGTTACCTCTCAAAATTCGAAGCAAACGAGAAAAAGTCATAGTCCGAGGCATTAAGACTCTTGCTGGGAAAAATTAGTGGACGACATTTGACTTCGGTATTCGAAAGAGTCAAAAACTATATTTTGCACAGTAACTATCGTATTTTGTGTTTATGAAAAAAAAATGTTTAGTAAAAAATACAATAGTATTTAATTCTAGAACTAAGTACTAAAATCTAGTACCAAAAATACTATTGTATCAACAAAACATACCTCCAATGCCACTATCCATGAGCGGCACTTGCATTGAAGAAACAGAACACCTCTCAGTTCTCGGTATGTGCATTACAGACCACCTTCTGTGGAATGACCACATATTTGACATCGCAAGGAATGCTGCGAGGTGTTTAGGTTTCCTTCGAAGATGCAAGAAGTTCTTCACCCCGTCTGATTTGGCTATAGTATATAAAGCATATATTCGACCGAAACTCGGGTATAATTCCTATATTTGGGCAGGTGCTCCTATAACCCACTTCAGTTTTCTAGATAGAATTCAAAAAAGAGCTTTGAAAATGATAGGCGATCGAACAACAACAGAAACATTTACATCTCTTGAGCACCGCCGTAATGTTTCGTGCCTTTCGTTATTCTACCGTTATTTTTACAAACAATGCTCTAGCGAAATAGCCAGCTGCATTCCTCCCCTGAAACGATTCAACCGTAATACTCGAACTGCTAGGAATGCCCATCAGTTTACCCTTGAGCCTAACTTCGGACGTACTGTTAAGTATAGAGATTCTTTCTTTAGTCGTACCACACGAATGTGGAATGCTTTGCCAGGCTCTGTTTTTCCTTCCCATTTTGATATGCAGAACTTTAAAACTAATGTGGATCGGTATCTCCTCTTTTATCCCTCCTCATTTCCCTAATGCTCGTGCGGTGTTTAAACATTTTAAGGGTACACACAAACCCCTTTTACGCCCTAGGACCAAACATTCAAAGGAACGATCCCTGGACAAAACTATATTTACCTTGTAAATTTCATTAAAATCCGTTGGGCGGATTAGAAGTACATACTCGACAGACATACACACATTCATACATCTGATGTTCGCCTGGTGCTCAGAATACGTTTGAGATCGATTTTGGTTGAAAGAACCACAGTATTGAGATTAGCATGAGTGATGAGTTTTATCAGCATGAGTCATGTTATTTCATACGTGTAGCCTGTCATCGATTTATAAGACGTCAAAAAATGTATATGACAAACTTTTAGCAAATTAAATTTCCCACAGAAATTGTTAAATAACATTCGCTAATTGCTTTTGTTTTAAAGTTATAGCACATTTTGTTCAGAAAAGTAGCTGCAGGCGATTAAAAAACGGATTGTCGGAATTATGCAACTTATTCAATTATTTTTTAGTGACGTGTTTTCTTATTTTCCTTTTTGGTGTGTACTTTGTTTCTTATTTTCCATTAAAAAACAAACAGTTTTTTAACAATATTTTATAAAACAATTCTACATACCTATCTTATGAACGCAGGTCCATAACCAATTGCACTTCAAAACAATTTGGCTCAAACATTTTTTAAAAGTTGGTAAATACACAAAAAACAATTAACGGCTCGTTATAGTGGTTTTTATGCTCAACAAAATTATTGCATGCTTTTCCTCAGAACACATTTTCAATGGAATGCATTTGAAAAATACTTTATTTTTCTACTGGTATTTATTTGAATTTTCGGCATAAATATTGATTGATCCTCACAATAAATTTTCGGAATAAATTAATTTTCATTTATCAATAAACTTCTCAACTTTGCAAAAAATCACTATTTTTCTCTTTCAAACTATTTGAAGTATGTAGTAGAATATACATTTTTTTCGTGCAACATACATATAGGTTTTTAAGGTATCTTGAGTGCAGCCCTAGTAGTTTGCATTAATTCATTTGTGAATGACGCTTTTTTTGTATAATTACATTTTTAATTTTGGTGGCTAAATATCCATTTTAAACCTTGCCTAACGTTAAAAAAATATTATTTTTTTTTGCTGAAAATCATTATATTTGCTTTTTCAAGCAATCTTATTTATTACCCCAGTTTCAAAACTATAAACTTTCGTATAACAATTTTTCGGTTTGACAATTTGATCGAAAATGCAGTTTAAATTTTGCTGTACGTTAAATGACTTCACTCCATTCAATGAACACAGAATCACTTCCATTTTTTTTCACAAATTATTAAATATACATAAAACTAAGCCGGGTTAGTTACACCATTTATAACTCAAGAACCACTGGACCGATTGCAATGATCAATGATTTGTTGGATTCATCTCTGACCGAATAAAAAATGGGCACGACTGGGTCGCACGTACTTTCTCTAATGTGCTTATTGCAAGCAAGATCTTTGATAGAAACAAGTATAGCATTAACGTAGAAAAATCACAGGTTCTGAATCTATAATAAGTGTCAAAGCCACAGTACCTAACAGTTTTTAGTAGAAATAGAGTACGCCATCACAAGTCTTATATTTAGAATAAGGAATTTATGAAAAAAGTATTTAAAAATATGTAGGACCAATTTTTTTTAGAATTTTGGTACAAAGTTTTTTTTTAGAGTTCATTATTATACACCTAATTATAAAATTAAAAAAAAAAAATTTGATTCGCTCTATAAATATTGATTTTAAAAAAACAAAATTACAAAATTTTAATTATAATTAGAAAAAAAAAATTGTTATGTGGAAAGAGCCGTTACCGAGAAAGTCGAACATTAACAAAACTGTTATATGAAAGGTACCGTTTATACACTTAACCGGTATATTTGGTTTTAACAAAATGATAGCCAAAAGCCATCAAAATACACTCAAAAAATGTTATCAGAATCGTTGGAGCCGTTTTCGAGAAAAATAAGCTTTTCATTAACGGCTATAAGGCAGGTACCGTTATATTTAGCCTTAAAAATAAAATTTCAGAATTCCCTCTGAGGAATACCAAAACAACCAAACATACTAAGTTTGAAGGTAATAACTTAAGCCGTTTAGGCTGACAGACTGACAAACTGACAGACTCACAGAGACAGACAGGCAGACATTTTTTGTCACCAACTTTGTTGGGCTTCCCTATGATCGTAGTGTAAAGTTTGATTGTTATCTCAATTTTGCCTATAGTCCCTTCAATCGCAAGTAAAAAAGTCTTCCGTAGAATATCAAAATAACCCTGTGTATTAAATTTCAAGACGATTGGCCCAACCGCTTAGGCTGTAGTAAAAAAAAAACATACTTACAGAAAAAACAGAAAAGACAGAATTTTACCAGTAACTCAAATAGGTTTCTCTATCATCATAATGTCATGTTTGATTATTATCTCAAAATGTTAAATCTGCACGAATGAATAACTTGAATTATAGTACCCATAATCGCAAGTAAAAATACGTGTGATACAGTCGTAAAGTTAATTGAAATAGGTTTCACAGGCTCTGATTTTTTCAATTGGTTACTACACCAAAAAACAGTCAATAATTGTGCAAAAGAAATGGTTTTGGACAAATATCCTGAAATTAAATTAACCTCTCAGCTTAACAGCATCTAATGTTCATAATTATAGACTTTGATTGAGTCTGATGTCATATATAATGTATATCTCTAGTTTAACACATTTTAATGGATAATTATGTAGTTTAAACGAAATTAATAATTAATGTTAAAAAAAAATTTAATTGTAACTTACAATTTCTGATAAGATATCTTGAAAGAAGTTTTCAGCTTAAGATCTGCAATAAAATAAACGTTAAGACATTTTTGGTCAATATTACAGTAAAAAGTATTATTTTATTAAAAAAAAACGAAATGAAATATATTTTTGATAATATAAACTTGCTAATATAAGTTGTTTGATAACTTATTTATTGTTATGTACAACAGAAAATGTGACGCAATAACCATGACGGTTTTTCTTAGATCTAAATGGGTGCAGAAAAAAGACCATGGTCTTGAACAGCAGCAAGTTCTTATACAGCAGAAGTTCTAATGGAAGGCTTCTGTATTCAAAGACCGATCTATTGGACTTCAGCAACCGCTCTCCTATTTCTCCATCTTTTCTTCACTACTACTTCACTAATGCTGATTTCAAGCATAGCCTTTCCCTTCATTAGGGTTTGTTAATTTTTCTGAATTCTATCAATAGTTAGGATGTCGTCAGCGGAAGTCAGAACCTATCTTTGTGATAATAGTGTTCCTTATAAAAGTGTAACATTCAAAGTATAAGAGCAAACAATTGTCTACATTTTTTGATCAGTTCGGGAAGTATACTACCGGCTTCCAAGCTGAAGTTTTGCGCTTTGGATCTCTCTAATGCTTGGTGACAACAGCATTAAATCGTCTTTTAAAGATAACGAAGACTTCATTTTATTAGTCATTCGTAAAAGTATATAGAATGATTACAGGTCCGATGCTTTAATATTCTCTCTCTGTTCTTACAGTAATGTATGTTGGGGTATGTTTCGGTTGAATTTTCGAACTTCTAGGCCTGGTGGAGACTCTGTCCAGTATATATTTTCATTTCACAAAAAAAAAAATTTACTCCAACGCTGTCTTTTTCTGTTTTTCTGAATCCTTTGTTCTTACTTTTACATTCTATGAGACTTCTGCATTGCTCGGAATGCCACATTATCAGAAACAGTCGTTAGGTTGCATCATCAAACCCGTCGATCCGATCCCTGTTACTTACTTTACTTAGGTGGCGCTACAGTTCGGGACGAACCTGGGCCTTAACCAACATGCCTCTCCAGCCAACTCGGTCTTTGGCTAGCTGCCTCCAGTTTTGCACTCCAAGTTGGTTGAGGTCGTCCTCCACTTGAGCGTGCCACCTTTGGCGAGATCTTCCCTGACTGCGTCTACCCTCTGGGATGGAATCGAAGATCCTGCGAGCCGGAACATTGTTGTGCATTCGCTCTACATGACCTAGCCATCTTAAACGTGATATGCGTATTTTTTTGACCAGATCAATGTCGCTGTACAGCTCGTATAATTCTTGGTTGAACCTTCTTCTCCAAAGCACGTTAACGCAGATAGGGCCAAAAATCCTCCGAAGAATCTTACGCTCGAAAGGACTAAGGATATCTTCATCCGCTTTAGATAGAGTCCATGCCTCGGCGCCATAGAGCAGGACTGGGATGATTAGGGTCTGATATAGAGTCTCCTTTGTCTTTCGAGAGAGGGCTTTGCTACTCAATTGCCTTCCTAGCCCATAGAAACAGCGATTGGCAAGAGTAATTCTTCGCTTTATTTCTGACGAGGTGTTGTTGTCAGATGTTATAGCGGATCCGAGGTACACAAAGTCCCTAACTACCTCAAAGTTGTACCTGTCTATTGTGATGTTTTGTCCAATCCGCCGGTGTTGTGTGTCCCTTTTTGTGGACAGCAGGTACTTCGTTTTGGCCTCATTGACTGCTAGTCCCATCTTAGCCGCTTCAGCTTCAATGCTAGCAAACGTTCCACTGACAGCTCGCCGAGTTCTGCCAATGATGTCTATGTCGTCAGCGTATGCTAGCAATTGCACAGACTTGAAAAAAATTGTCCCACTACAATTGACTTGCGAGTTTCTTATAATTTTTTCAAGTATTAAGTTGAAGAAATCGCACGATAGCGCATCACCTTGTCGAAATCCATTTTTGACGTCAAAAGCTTCTGTGAGGTCAGAACCAACCTTGACGGAGCAGCGAGAGTTTTCCATCGTCATCCTGCACAGTCGGACGAGTTTTGTGGGAATGCCAAAACCTGACATGGCTCTGTATAGCTCGTCTCTATAAATGCTATCGTACGCGGCCTTAAAATCGATAAAGAGGTGGTGGGTATCGATTTGGAATTCTTGGGTGGTTTCCAGGATCTGCCGTAGAGTGAACATTTGATCGATTGTGGACTTTCCTGGTCTGAAACCACACTGATAGGGGCCAATCAGGTTGCTGACGAAAGGTTTCAGGTGTTCACATAGTACGGCAGAGAGGATCTTGTAGGCGATATTCAGGAGACTTATTCCTCTATAGTTGGCGCAGTTTAGAGGGTCTCCTTTCTTATGGATCGGGCAAACGATGCTGAGGTTCCATTCATCAGGCATACTTTCTTCTGACCAAACTTTAGAGATGAGTTGGTGTATGCACTCCACCAGGTCATCTCAGGCCGCTTTAAAAAGTTCGGCGGGTAGTCCGTCGGGTCCAGCAGCTTTGTTGTTTTTGAGTTTAGATATTGCTATCCTTACTTCATTTTGGTCAGGTGGACGGAAGTTTTGTCTGTCATCATCCATGTTGAATGGTTCATTCTGCCTGACAGCGGGATTTTGACCTTCATCACCGTTTAACAGTCTGCAGAAATGGTCCTTCCATGTACTCAGCACCGACTGTGACTCTACTACGAGGTTTCCATTCCTATCTCTACAGGCTTCTGTGCGGGATTTTTTTCCTTGGCATGTTCTTTTTACCTGTTGGTAAAACTTCCGCACGTTGTTCCTGGAGTAGCATCTCTCAATATCTTCGATCGCCTCATGCTCTCGACTTTTCTGCTCGCAAAGCTCCCGAGCAGCTCTCGTCTTTCTTTGCAGCGTCGCTTTATATGCCTCTTGTTTGGCTGCATGGGCCTGCCTGCATTCGTCATCAAACCAGAGGTTTCGTGGTGGTGGTCTGGTGAAACCTAGCACATCAGTTGCGACATCTCTGATGGCTTGTTGGCAGTGTTGCCACTGATCTTCGGCATAGGTTCTGGCGGTTTCTTGCGATTGCAGCTTTCCGACGTCATACTTCCTCACAGTATTACTCCGTTGTTGTGGAGTTCGGATTATTCGCATTCTTACCTTTGCTGCAACAAGGTAGTGATCCGAGTCGATGTTAGCTGCTCGGAAGGTGCGAACATCCAAGATACTGGAGGCGTGTCTTGCATCGATCGCAACGTGATCAATCTGATTGACGGTTCTTTGATCTGGGTGTCGCCAAGTCCCTTTGTGTATATCGAGATGAGGAAACCGTGTGCTTGCAATGGTGACGTTATGTGCCGCTGCGAAGTCAATTATCCTAAGTCCGTTTTCAGACGTTGTGTCGTGTAGGCTATGTTTTCCGACAGTCCTACCAAAGATTTCCTCTTTACCTATTTTGGCATTAAAATCGCCTAGTACGATCTTAACGTCGTATTTAGGGCATTGCTCATAGGTTTTGTCGAGGAGCTCATAGAAGTCATCCTTGGTGGCATCATCTTTGTCCTCCGTGGGGGCATGAGCGCATATTAAGCTAATGTTGGCGAATTTAGCCTTGATACGGATTGTCACAAGTCGCTCACTTACGTGTTGAAAGCCCAAGACTTCTTGCCTAAGTCTACCGCTTATGACGAATCCGCACCCAAATAAACGCTGTGGTCTTCTTGCGCAATCACCGTAGTACACGTCACAGTTTTTCATCCTCCTTTTGCCCGGCCCATTCCATCGCACTTCCTGGATGGCAGTAATTCCTGCTCTGTAGCAGTCTAGGGCCTCCGCTAGTTGTTTGGATGCACGTGGTCTGTTAAGAGTAAGTATTCATTTGTACTTATGACTTTTTTCTAAATGCGTTGTCATTTATCATCTACGCCCGGCACTCTTTTGGGCGATTTCATCAAATTAGAACCAAAACAACAGCTTTCAAAAGGCGTAAATACATTCCTACGTTTTTGTTCCTTTTTTTATTTCATAATAACCAAAATAATCCAAGAAATCATCATTTACATAGCAAAAATATTGCTAAAAATTCAATTTAACTGATTTAAATAAAAAATAAAAAAACAACCCCTGGATAGAAATTTCACAAAAAACTGTAACCAAACATCTAGAGGAAATTGAAGGAAAATATTGTATTTGCATTATTCCGCCTTGAGAAATAAACATCAGGAAAATGTAAGTGAAACATTTCCACCTCCACATCCGTGGGGAATAATTTAAACAGCAACGTCTTTAAAAATGCGAGATGTGAATTATGCGACACTTACAAAGGATAGGTGAAAGTCCTGGCAGTTGTAGGGAAATCATTCCAGTTAAATTATATATTTTTTCCGCTTCTAGGAGTTGTTACCATTATTTAATTTGTTTGGCACCTCATTTAATTTTATAACGAGTTATGGTAGATTTATACAAATTATCCTTATTTTACAAAAAATCAAATTCGGAAAACGATTTTTACTGTTATGGTTAGGTCTAATTCAAGAGACTATTGAAAACCTGTAAACTACAGTTGGGTAAAACAATTAAATAATTTAAAAAACAACGATAATAGAGAAATATACTAAAGAATAAGTTGATAAATTCTGTCTGCCTTTTTTTTAACTTCAATTCAATTCTGTAAACAAAGTTTCTGTCCTACAAAATCTTTCGTTCTCGCTCTAAAAGCAGCAACCATAAATTATTTAAAATAACGTTTTCTTGATGCACAGTAGTAATTGTAGTCGGTTTTCCTAACTTTATTCAAAATACAAACTTCGTTTCTGTCACAATAAATATTTTTATAAATCAAAATTCAGTCAAAAGAAAATACGTCTGACGGGCTTGGTTTCCAATTTAAGAGTATTTTATTTCAACATGCATAACGTATAAGAGGGCAGTGCCGCCACCCTACTCATTTAGCAGTATATCTACTGCGCTAAGTCCCTTACGACAATCTACTGCGCAGGAAAATGAATCTACTCCTCTTTAAAAAAATTGAACATTATCCAAAATTAACTATAAAAGCCCCATCCGGAATTTTAAATGTGCAATCATGTTTAATTTGAATGTATCTACCGAGTATTTGAAATTACATTTACTTGCGGCTCAAAAATGTCAAACTCAACTAGTTTTCATGAGCGGGTTCCATTAAAAACTTCCCAAAAAACTGGACCGATTTGGATAAAAATATTTGTGTATGTTCCAATGAGTACCTGGTTAGTCTGAAAACTCAATTGAACGTGGTAGGTAAGTTGCTTGCTACGCGAAGGTTTAGGAAAAAAGAAAAGTCGGAAAATTCTACACAGGTAGTGTTGTAGGTACAAATTTCTTTTTCAGTATAATTGCAAATTCTTATTTTTGAACCGTTTTTCATGGAACTTTCACAGCTAGATAGCTGATTTTTTAAGGGTTGACTTAAGCTATTTTAAATACCCGTTGGTGGCACTAGGTGGCTTTTTCGATTTTTTTATTTCTCAAAATCACAATATGTAATAATATTTATAATATTAAAATTAAAATAATAAAACGAGAATGTTTTGCAAAATTGGAAATATTAACGAAAATTTAGTTTTCCTTGTATATATTTATTTTCATATCAACGATCACATTGGTGGCGTTTAGTTTTTATTGCTATTATTTTGGCACTGTTGTTGGGATCCAGAAAATGTATGGTAAATTCCAACAACGCCGGGCGAGCCAGATAGTATTTAAATATACGTTTAAATTATTCTAGCTTACCCACCCGGCATTGCTCGGGTATACCATACATTTTCGAAAAAATCAACCGGGTGTGGCGCCAATCTAATAATCAGATTGTAATGGGATAACAGAATTCGAGCCGTTAACTCAAGTTCCTTGCTCATCTCGAAGGTCGAATTTCAAATGATCTTCGCATCATTAAAGGAAAAGAAGTCAGCAGGAGTCGATGGTATACCCAATATTGTACTTCGACATCTCCCTGAGGAAGCAATAGACATATGCACAAAACTGTTCAACAACGCTCGGAATAAGCATATTATCCAGTGGTTTGGAAGACCGCTGTTGTACATCCTCTCCCGAAAAAGGGAGAGAACAATAAATTCCAATCCAGCAAATCTCCGGTCGATAAATCTACTTCCGAGTATCAGCGATGACCACAACTAATTGACAAATCTTCGGGGCTTACTACCCCAAGCTGAATGTTTTGAAAGCACACTTTCCCGCCCGAGGCTTTCCTATACCTTGATAGTAGAGGGCTGATTCAGGATAGATCGGCGGTTCCGTTGCCCGACCGCGATCGGAAGGAAGCCCTTGATCAAATTCTGGTGGCTTAGTTAAAACAAATATTTCAGTCGAAATAGACGAAAATATATATAAAAATACAAAAAACTTGATGTGGCTGTTCCAATTTAAATATTTTAGGTTTATTTTAAGTTAATCTTTAGTTTATTTTAAGTTATTTTTAAGCGTAATAAATCGATAAAGTTAACTCAGTTTTTTTATTTCATTTTCTGGAAAAATAAAACCCGCCATAGATAAGATAAATTTAAGTTATTTTTGGCCGAAAGGCAATTAAATTTAAGTTACAGATTAATTATGAGCGCCCGCATAGGGCCAAAAAGTTAATTAAGGTGATAGTTTTAGCTAGTTTTAAGATTTTTGTCTAGCATTTAAGTAGATATAAGCTAAAATTAAATGAAAAATTACTAAAAAAAAACAGCCTTAGTTAATTCTTACAAAATAAGCTATCTGCTTTTGAAACAACCTCAGTGGTACAACAGGTACGGGTGATTAAAAAAGCCTTAGTTACACCATACAACATCAGCTATCCGCCTGTGAAAGCTTCGTCAAAAACGGGGCATATATAAGTATTTTCAAAAAATAACGATTTCAGCTCCACTGAAGGGTAATTAAATTAGTCTTACTTAATCCTTACAACATCAGCTTTCTGTCTGTGAAAATGCGGTAAAAATCGGTACATAAATAGAATTTTCAAAAAATACCATCACAGCGCCACCTTGTTGGTGTATCATATGCATTCTGTAAGAAGCTGTTATTTTAATAGTAAAAACAGAAAATTAATGTTTATTTATGTGTATAGATTGAAAGATGTACTGCGATATATTGCAATCTACTGCGTTTTGTTATCATTATATACTGCGCCTAATCAACTATAAGGTGACAGCACCAATAATAACTGAGATGCACAGTATACAAGAATAAAATTCGAGAGAGAACCAGAGAACGCAATAAATAACCAGTTTGATGTGCGCCAAAAAGCGCCACCTACGGGTAATTTTTTAGTTATTCCTTTCAAAATGAGCTCCCTGCTGTGAAAGTCCCGTCAAAATCGGTGCAGCCGCTTCTTCCGCTGAACGAATATGGTTGTGTATACGCTGGGAAATATTGCGACATTACTGCCTGCGATCGACTTATAGAAGATATAGAATTTTGCCAAAAAAATCATCTTTTCAGATGAAGCTCATTTTGAGCTTAGCGGGTACGTAAACAAGCAAAATTGTCGCATTTGGGGCACAGAAAACCCGCACGCATATATTGAAAAGCCGATACACCCAAAACGAGTCACTGTTTGGTGTGGATTTTGGTCCAGAGGCATAATTGGCCATTTTTCGAAAATGAGCAAGGAGTGGCCGTAACAGGCCGACTCCACATGATATAATTTCTCTCAGGATCTTCAACATGAGATGAAATATCCAATGGAGTCGCGTTGTTTCGGAGTCTGTTGGGATGTTAGACATCTCTCTCCGCGACATCGATGTCTTGATAACAATTTGTCGTTTGTTTTTTTTTTTTTTTTCTTTTTTTGGGGTTCATCTCATTATTTTTTGTCTCTCATGCGGGTAGTTGTTCTTTTTCTGCGCTTTAAAAATTTAGTTTGCAATGAAGAAGCTTGGATACAGTATTTTTATTAGTTTATGTGTATTTACAAGAGTAAATGAGACAAGATCTACATTTTTTTAATGGAATAAATGTTTGAAAATGATAAAATTAACAAATATAAGAAGAAGAATTTCTATCTATTGGCGATCGTTATCGGGCCATGTTGAACGAATTTTTGTTCACAAAAATTGAAGAGGAGGATATTGGCAACATTTTTTTTTCAACAGGACGGTGCTATGTGCCACACAGCCGAAGCTACATTCTATGTTGATGAAGCATTTTCAAAAAAAAAAAGTTATTTGGCGGACCCGTTAATAATAATTGCAAGTTAATCTATTGCACAACAGAAAATAATTTCCAATACCCTCAACCATCCTCCATAAGCCCTCTTACGAATATTGAACTTTGATAATGCGTCAATATAAATTGCTTAGACATTTATTGCCCTTCCATTGTTGCCATACATTCGAAACACACGTACTTTAACAATGCCATAACCAATTATAAAGCAAACTCGTTAATTATAATTCATATACATAAAGTAGTTTTAATTCAATACCTATAGGTTTGACAAGTGCAGATACACCAGATACAATTATGGTATATTTAATTTCATTCTGCAAATGACGTTGAATGGAGCAATTAAATGCGTAAGTTCTACTCAAATGGGATGAGGTATTTGTATTTAATATACAATTTCATTGGCCATTTGTTTAAGGATCAGTAGCTGAAGTGTAGTTAATTAAGCCAGTTGTATGTAGTTCTGAGGATTGTTTAATTAAACTAATTAATGTGTTCGTGAGATAAGGTGCAGCAACGAAGACGGCGAGTGTAATGCTGAGAAATAGCGATTGATTAACACGCCAAAATATAATCGGATTAAGTATTTTGTATCACGTATACGGTATACGCCACAGTGGACATTAATGATGTTAAATGGCATCGGAAGAGGCTATCTGTTGAAAAAAATGTCTTCCAGGATGACTTGATTGTTATTTATTAACTTTGGTGTTGAAAATTGGATTCCGTGTTGCGTATTCTCAGATACTTTGTTTTTCTTTAATTTTTTCGTTTGTTTGCAACGTTTTTACGCCTTTACTAATAAGGCCATCCTCATGAAATTTTGATCCCATGTAACCGGTGGGACATAAAATGTAATAGTCTTTAATCCGACAAAAAAAGCGTTCGCGAGGGATAGAAAAGTCATAGAAACTCATTATGTGGTGCACTTTATAATATAAAAATGTGAATGAATGTACATGCACAATGTTCATAACACATAGATTTATGATCCTAAAAGTATGCAGCACTCATAACTTTTGAATATTTCTAATTGACTATTTCATTTCCTCTGGCGCATAAGCCACACGTGGACACGACAGAAGCCGCAGGCTAAATACATTGCTATAGGAATTTTTGTGTTTTTACCTTAAGGCGAGAAAAGACTTTCAAAAATAACTGAATTCACCCACCGAATTCGCCAACCACAGCAGACTTAACGAAAGCACTGACAGGTGACAGCTACTGAAAGTATATCCAATG
This sequence comes from Platycheirus rosarum, assembly GCA_963971375.1. NCBI lineage: Eukaryota > Metazoa > Arthropoda > Insecta > Diptera > Syrphidae > Platycheirus > Platycheirus rosarum. Next base: position 115,137,169 of record OZ020509.1, on the reverse strand, counting down.
GGCTCCAATGGAAAAGTATCAGTGGAAAATTACCAAAAGGGAAATTTCGAGAACTTGGTTCATTTTAATAAAAACAGAAAGCTGGCTCTTGGAGATAGGGGAAACAGTTGATTTTTATGCGTTGAACATGCGATGCTTACATCAAAAGCGATAATAAAAATTGGTTGAATTCAGATAAAATAAAAAAATGAAGAAGTGCATTGTGAAGAATAATTATTATACATATATTGAACTTAAGAAGTTGTGTTTGATAAATAAAGTAATTCGTTGTGTAAAGTTAAACAGTGAAATTGAGTTTTATTCAACGAACCTAAGGCTTAAAATATTACAATGGTAAAGGAATGTTCAAAAAATCTTTACACGCGTATCTGATTGCGAAAAAAAGCAATATTTTAAGCGTTTTACGAGTATATTCACTTAAAGCAGAGTTAGGATCACTGACGCTAAAATCAAGCGACGAATAACTTGTTCCAATCGCTGGTTCTTTGGTCTAAGAAGTCATTTGATAAGCAAAAGCGCTCTCGGGAAAATAAAATTTCGTGCTATATGGTAGATAAACATGAAAGTTGTGAAAAGTGGATGAGGACGGATTAGGCTGTTTCAAAAGAAAAATTCTCTGGGGAAATTTTGGTTTGTAAACAAAAACGATAAGTGGAGAAGGAATTAACAAAAAAGCTTAAGGCCTGATATGGCTTGCTTGCGGATAAATATCAATGCTCCGGTCCAGAATTTCTTCGATTTAACTCGAGAAGGACAGCGCAGTAGAGGATGGCCTAGAAGACAGCTAGATGGGTGTGTCTAGCTGTAGAAACTTGTAGATTAAGACCTAGGTCGAATCCGGATGTATTAAAAACACAATCTTTTCGGATAAGTTCGATGTAGGTACCGGTACTTCTTTCTGATGTTTGAAATTTTTTTTTTAAAAATAATGGCTTCTGTAGGGCTACATACGACAGGTCAATGTTAAGAGCTTGGCTAAGGCTAAGGTGTCTATAAAGGCCTTATAGAAACTAAACTCATATTTGTTTTGTCGTTGTATGATGTTACTTTTATCAACCGCAAATTGGAGTTGTAGAGTGCTGGAGTGCAACGTTTTTGGTTACATGAAACGCCGTATAAAGGGTCTTCCATTAGGGACTTTGAAACTTTAACAGTTTATAGCGGCCATCTTGTTGAAGCTCCCTCCGTCAAATATACTGTCATATTTGGTGTGGATTTTGGGCTGGCCGAGTCATCGGTCCATATTTCTTTGAGAACGATGTTGCTCAATTTATTCACTGTCAACGTCGAGAACTATAATTCTTTTGGAATTGGATGATGTGGACACCTACGGTCAACTCCCACGTCCCACACAGCTCATGCCACATTGGACATTCTGCTCGAACGATTTGAGGGCATGGTCATCTCACGTGAAAGGGCTGTGAACTGGCTAATAGGCAACAAAGATAACATAACCAATGCCATCGGTCAAATGCATCCTGATTTATGTGCTAAGGCCACGATGTTATATTCCACACATAATGGCATCAATAGGACTTTCAAACGGAAGTTCTATATCCTCAATTCAACTTTTTGGATTTTGTAATAAGGTTCTATAAATAAGTCTTAACATAAAATTGTAATAAGAACGTTGTTTTTGATAAAATGCGAAGAAACCACGCATAAGTGTTAACAAAAATGTTTAACCATATATATATATTCTAGCTTGAAATATTAAATTCAAACTGTTTAGAGTTATAGGATTGGCTTTTATTTTAGGTATTTCTCTATAAAAAAAAATATCTATTTTTCATTAATATCTCAATATTCTCTTCATCCGAAAATTCAAATAAAAAACAGAACAAATATCACTTTTCCAAGAAGTTCAATGATAAATAATTCTTCTTGAGAAAAATACAAGAAGCATCCTACTTCTAAATTTCTGTTTACAAATACATAGAAAACACTTTAATTCTTTTCTTTGAAAACCCAATCCATTTTCCCCAGAAAAAAAAACCTTTTTGTTTTCCATTTGAAAAACCGAATTTCAAATAAATTATGCATATCAATCATTCCACATGTCAAATTTAATAAAGTCTACCCTTAAATTATACACAGAAAATAAAACTTATACGTATATCCCAAACGAACATCTAGAAAAACCAAGCCCCACTTCAATCTTCCATCAAACCCAAATTCGGTTTATTTAAATCTAAGGCAATAACTTAGTCACGTAAACGAATATTAATAAGGCCAAACCCTAGAGTACACAATACTTGAACAAATTCTCCAAACAACGACACACACATACACTAGTAAGTCAAACTATTTTCATACCATAACTATAATCCTCGCATCCGGTTGAATCCAATTGAGTTAGGAAAAGCGTTTTCCAAACGCACACCGACCACACACTATCGAATCATCGATTTTCCTCACTGACCACTGAACCATGACTAAATACCTCCTAAGGAGGTTTAAAGGAGGAGGAAAAGACAGATGGTTATCCTGAAGTAGCTATACCTACCTGCTATGCAAAGTCGACTCCTTCAAGTTAACCAAACAACTTCAAAACCTAGTCGTTTGTGTGTGCGGAAAATCCTTTCAACAGGACATCAGTCAATAGCTACTTACAAAGCCAATATGTGTGATGATGAAGTGCATGGCAAGTCGACGACAACTCACAAATTTAATATCCGTTCATTGATTAATTTTTGGATTCCAAAAAATAAAACCTTCGAGGAATTTACCTCTCAAAAGGTTCATGAAAGGTTGTGTGTATGGGTGAGAGCGAGTGTTTGCCGCAAGGGAAGCTTGGATTAAGTAAGAGTTTTTCGGAGGCGGGAAAACGTTTTGTAAAAGTTAATTTGAATAAAATGAATAATTGATTTTAATTCAAGTTCCTTTCTCTTTCCTCATCCCTTTGGCAACTACCTTCAACCCCCCGCTTTTCGAGCCACAGGAATGTCTACTGAAAAAATGAGAGAATTATGCAGGCTTTAAGCTTAAATTAAATGGCATTAAATCGGGAATTTAAAGGCAATGCGTGCCTTTCTCCCCAAAATATGCCCTTCTGTCCAATTACCGGTTATTACCTAGAGCTTCAGGAGGAAGACTTAAGCTTGCGAGTATTTTTGTCCATTCGCTATTGAGAGTGCACGGAAAAAGATGAATTTTAAGATGATTTCTTTCTTGTCTTCGTTATGATGAAAAACGTTAAGGCGATTTGTGATCCAAGGGAACTTAGATGGGAAAAAGAACCTAACACACAACATCTTCCTCTGGCCTTATCTCAGTTTTTGTTGCAAAAAGGATGGTAAGTGGTGAGGTTTTAAAATGATAAAAATCTCAATACTGCTTTTGAAATTAAAGAAAACTTAGAGCAGATTTCTATATAATCCAATTAAATACATCTGTGGACGTAATCCAACTAAGGGTAGAGATAATTGATGTTCATTTAATATCTGGATAACGATTTTATTGTTTCTAGGATTGGTTATGAGGGAGCGTAAAAAGGATCAACTTATTGTGAAACTGAAAGCTTTTTCATAAGTTTCCTAAAAGAAGAAGATTAGTAATAGTATACAACTCACTTCAAGGGGTGATAGTTTCCCCCATAAAATAACCTTCCCATATTGGATTTCATTAGAAATCATATTTAATCTTATTTATAACCAATATATGTAACCAAAAAAAAAATATCAAACCATTACATATTGTGTGCAATTGATAAATTTAGTTAAATAAAAATATTCCAAATGTGCATCTCGTCATCCGATGTCTTTTAATGGGTCCAAAAGGACTTAATATGGATTCTTAAGGAAATTTTTAGGGATTCAGGAGAGAGCGGCTAAGTCAGCTCGCTGAGTGAGATGATATAAAGAGCAGCATCCAAGACAACATAGTGGAGAGTCCGATACATCCCGCCACGGACTCATTGTCGAGGGGGTACGGCAATCCTGCCAACATCTGCAGGACAAAGTGTGGTAGGTTTCGTTCGGTAGTGGCAATAATTTTTTTATTGTGTTGGAGATTATTTTGTTTCGTTTGGCACGATTTGTGTTTTTGTTGTCAGGTCCTCGATCTGTTGTTGGGACAAGATCCTCCCCCATTCCGACGAGCTGAGCCGTACCTCGCGAGCGTGCCAGCTCCCAATGGCAGAGGTCCCTATCCTTTCCCTTGTTCAGGATTCCCTTTTCCTCCTTAGGTTTGCTTTGTTGCTACTTAGATCGATCCTCTCCAGCCTTGTTTTTTATGTCAACTTTTTGAATATTTTCCGTTTTTTTTTTAATTTATTTGATCCCTGATCCCATTTCAGCTTCCTTTTCCTTTCCCGTGCCAATTTCCTTCTGTTTTATTTGTACCATACCAAGAAACCTAAAACCTGAACGGATTCCTTCCGACCCGCCATCTTTTCTGTTTTCTGCCCGTCCATATAAATTCAAATTCAAAATCCCTTCTCCTTTCCATATCCTACCATAGATGGCGTTCCACATGGTTTCCTTATCCCATCCTATCCATTTCTTAACCTATCGTTTCCTTTCCTAGAATTCCTACCGTATCTCTTTCCTTTCATACCCATTTCCTTTTCCTTCCATTTCCTATCCAATCCACTTCCATTCCCAACATAAAAACCCATTGATCTTACAACAAATGGCTTATGGCAAATGGCGAATGGCTGGTTTTTTGGGTCTTTTATTAAGCGCTTCCTCATTTTAAATTCAAATAATACAAAGTATATGCGAAATATCATCGAAATTTTGTATTCGTTTGAAAGTCCATTAATGAAATTATGTGTGGAAAATAACATCGTTTAAATATCCTCCGCGACTTCTTTTGGTAGCCGGCATCCGAAGTGTCCAATTTTCCATGACTCTAGCGCATAAATCAGGGTGAATTTGACATAGACCTGTGAATTAAGAAAAATTTTAATCTCACGATCTCGGTGGCCAGTTCACATCACCTCCACGTGAAATGACCATGACCTCAAAACGCTCGTGCAACATGTCCAATATGGTATGAGCTGTGTGGCAAGTGACGCTGTCCCATTGAAACCAGATGTCGTTGGTGTCCATATCATTCAATTCAGGCTAAAAGAAGTTGGTAATTATCTGTCGCCGTTGACGGTGATGACCTGGCCAACATCGTTCTCAAAGAAATATAGACCGATGAGGCCGCCAATCCAAAACCCACACAACGCTCTTGGATCTCATGTGGATTGATATTACCCCAAATTCGACAATTGTTGTTTATTCACGTATTCATGAAGATGATTTTTCCATGAAAATTTGGGTCAGTAGCCAACTGCTACAGATCCCATTCAGCGAACACACGTCGCGTCATTGTCTATGGTCGTTTACCTTTAGCTTCTGGGTGAGTTAAATTTTGTACGGGTGCAGGCCCAAGTCAAGATGAAAAATTTGCCAAGTTTTGGTTTGCGAAAGGCAGAGTTCTTGTGAGCGACGCGAAATTGTCTGCCTCGGATTCTTTTGCACACTCTCATGGACGGCGGGCGTGTTTTCGGCAGATCTTGCGTTTCGTCGACGTTTGATTACTGAACCAGTGGACTCAATGCGAATAATCCTCTCGATAGGACGATTATGGCTAGCGCACAATAAGCGAAGCATTCGGAACGTTGCCCGAACAGAGCACCCACGATGATAAAAGAATTTTATCATTTGCACGTGCTTTTGAACGCTATATCCATCCATGGTAATTTGGCAAAACAGACTAAATAAATAACAGCCAATTTGACAGATGTGGCTTCAACAAGATGGCCGCTATCAGCTGTCAAAAGTCCCTATTGCAAGACCCTTTAGTTACACAATAATTCGGTGTATTCAAAAGAAAGCCCGTAACTACACTCTCCCTTAATATGGATTTTCATTTGTTTCTTTCAGATGAAGCTAACTGTTATAATGTGTCCACACCAAAGAAATATTTGTTTTCAAAACATTTCTGTTTCCAATTTTATGTATCCAGTTTTGTACTTCAAAATACAAAAAAAAAATAAAAACAAAATACCTGTCGACTAGAAAAATAAAGATGGTTTTCCGTTCGAATATGAAGCAGAGAAACATTTCATAAACAATTCAGACATTTTTCGCGAAGCGTCCAGGCCTAAATAAACATTTCAGAAACATTTACAAAACATTTTAGAAACAAAGAAACATTTCGAAATGTTTCTTTGGTTTAGACACACCTTTTAGGTCTTATTTTAAATAAAAAGACGAGATTTGAATGCCGTATGTGACTTCTATATCTGCTCAGGATTATGCAGTGACAGCTTTTTGTATTACAAAAGGTAAACTGATGGCACAGGATCAAAGGCTACAGGTGAAACGTCCATAAATGAGTTGTGGCGCACTTTGTAGGGTCAAAAGTTAACAAATCAATTATGGACTTTTGACCCACGCGGATGAGCCAAAGTCCTTATGAAAAAATTGTGGATTTCTGTCCCACTTAAAATTAGTTTGGACTTATATCCCACTTAACATTTTCGCAAAAGGAACAATGCGCCTCACAAATATATACAAGTGTACAGTGTATAAACATTATGATAGGATAGGGGGCATGCTGCCCACCTGCAACTCCTTGCTTGGAGTCAATATAGGATTTGGTGCAAGTGCAAGGTTGGGTTTATGCAATATTACATTTGTATTTAAGGAATTTTTGGATATAAAGAAACTTTGAATTTTTTTACTCTACTACTCCAAAACCTGCAGGGACCCCAAGCATGAGAGTTGCAGGGGGCAGCATGCCCCATACCTATTTCACCGTTTACACACTGGTAACTTTAATACATCATATGGCGTTTGAACTTCATACTTATATGATGGCTTTAGTGGTGGACTTATGACCCACTTTCTAAAATTAAAGAATTTTGACCCATTTTATTATGGACTTTTGGCTCATCAAGGTGGGTGAAAATCAATAATTGATTTAATGACTTTTGACCCACCCTGATGAAGCAGAAGTTCATATCGACCTGTGGTCTCTTCACCCTGCGCTAAATTGATTAGCATACTTGAAGATTTATATATTTTTCAAGCTGTCAACGGCCTTGGCTCTGATAAAGCATCGCTTCCCGTGAGATCAGCGAAATCAAGCATCGTTGCGCGTGGTTAGTAGAAACATGGGGGACCGTCCGAAAACCAACTGCGTGCTGTTGACATGTGTTATGTGTTTTCCGTTTTCCGTCCTCCTTCTGTCTGCTCTTCTGTCCTGTATCAATGTCGTCTTGTGTGTTGTCTTGTAATTGTCTGAGCCGATGGCCTCAGTAGCCAGTGCTCGTAAGTGTGTCTACTTCGTAGATTTATCTACGGAGTAGATTAAAATGTAATGTAATATAATGTAATGTAATATTTTTCAAGCTTAATTCTCACTATAATTATAAATAATCATTTTTTGAAACAATTTGAAAAAAATTCATGACTTTTTAATTTTACGAATATTCAAAATGCATTTTTTATATGTATTTGTTTTATGATCTTGGCGCCATGCCTATTTCGTCTACAAAGCTTTCTATTTTGCACCCTTTTGCCAAAACATACAAATAAATATCAAATTTTATAAGATCTCCTGAAAAAAGCTAGACAAACTTATAGCCAAACTATTTAATTAATATTCACAATGAGTGTCCGTCCCTCTTGCAACGATCTCACATTATAAATCTCATTTTCAATGGCAATTTTAATTTCAATTTCAACCCTTCGCTGCTTCGTTCTCCAACTAGTCTGCCAAAATCAGTGTCAATACCCTTTTGCTCGCTGACACGTTGCCAACAAAATATTCCTCCACCACTGAATCCTCCGTCATCAGCCTGCAATTCTGGTAGCAAAATCGATTCGGAAGTCTTGTCCCTGTGTAGAAAATTCACCTCCACTCCAACTTGTGTACACAATGAAAGTGCTCTATGTGCACTGAGCGCAAGAAAAAGAGTCAAAGTTCTAGTTCAGCATAACGAAGGGGATTCGAATTCAAAACCAGCCTTCCCCCCTCCTCTTCACTTTAATGTTTGTTGTGCAACTTTCGCGTACACTGGAACAAAAATACATAATGGTTGAACACACAACTGCACAACAGACCGGAAATAATCCCTCTTCATAGGAAGATTTCTGTTTTTCCCCATTTTGTTTCAAGTATACCTTTGGCCAAAATGGGAGTTTAACTAGGCCATTCTGGAAATCTCACAAAAAAAACACACACTATTCCTTCATCGCACTTGAACCCAGTTCTAGTGGAGCCACCAGATCCTCTGAGGAGCTCAGGATGGAGGATTTCTATTATACCATCGTGGGTTATAGAGAGGATAATGTAAATTTCGGCGTCATGTTGGCTCGGTTTTTTCTGTTCTTCCTTTAGTCTTCTCGAGTGAAGATAATACCCGGTGCCAAGTAACGACGATCGATATCCTGATAGTTTCAATTTTTTTTTGTAGTCTTTTGGGTGAACATCCTTCATTGCTCGAATAGCGTACATAGTCCCCTTGGCACCAGTTCTGCTTCCTTTTATTTTCTTTACATTCTTTCCGTTCTATTTTTTTTATATTTTTTTTTTGTATTTTGTAGTTTTTCGGGACTAGTTGGCACCATGCCAAATTCAAAACGAAAACTTATCTTAACACACATACATCCATAGGGAGGCCAACAAAAATCAGGACATTTGTTGGAGATGTGAGAACGAAAACGACCGACCCAAGGAAGGATGTTTTCATTTGCGCTATAAGTTTTCAGCCGCGTTGCAGCTCTTTCTGGTTGAGCAGGAGAAAAGAATGGGTATCTCGGTGGCTGTGATGGTTTTACGTAATCCTTGAAATGTGTATAGCTTTGGGTTAGTTTTTGGCATCTACTATCGTAAAATTTCAGAAATGGCGCCTTTTCATTGAATCGCTAATATAATGGCTAACTCACATCCGTGTTGGTGTCGTGCATGGCAGCAGATAAAGCTATTTTGTATTTTTATTTACAGTTATTGATGCCATTTTGTATGCACATTTTGTGAGGTTTTGGATTAGCAGCTTGTGGAAGGACAAGTTATTGAATAAAAATGTTTAAAATAAACATTTTAATGAATTTGACTATCTACTGAGAAACTTGGATGGATTATCTGAATTCTGGGTGAAATTCAAACTCTTAGTGAAGAGCCTTTAATCCTATTTTTATCTTTAAATAAAATCAAAGAAGTTACTAAAAAGCAAATGGAATTATCATAATAATTATCCATTAATGTCGGGAACATATCCACTTACACCCACCTACACATAAAGAAGACTAATGGCTGCTCTAATGGCTTAATAACATAAATAAGCTTCCGAATAGTGCGAGGACATTAGCTACTTCACTGACTATAAGATACAGAACAACAGAACCGCAGCTAAGATAGTAAGTGCTTTACTGGTTAATATAAAGGACATTAATACCAAAAGGACAAAGTGTAATAAAATAACAATTATTATTAAGTTAGGCCAGCTGCCGTATTATGCGATGATATTTTTTTTTTGTCGTCCTGAAAGTGTTGTAGTATTTTCACATAAATTGTATCTTTTTCGTTGAAATAAAAGGTTTGTTTTGTATACTTTTTTTTCTTTTTGGATATTTATGAGGTTATTTGGTAGCCAAACAATAGGTGGGTATGATGAAAAAGTTGCCTTTTTGACTTTTTGTCATGCCAGTGTAATTATGTTTAATTCAGGTGGTTCTTATTGTTTGAGTAAATAATCCTGTGTAAATAAATAAATGTCTATGTTTTTAACGGACTCTTAGAAATAAGTTATTCATTTCTGAAGGATATTTGGATTTTTTTTTATTAGCTGATGACTGGACAATGTTTGTTAAGTGTGCGGAATAAAGAGATTTTTATTGACAGAGAATTTATTACTAAAGTGTCCTTAAAACTTCCAGCGATATAATTTAATATGAAATGTGAAAGTGTGATTTGTTTTTCAAAATTATGGGAACGGTTTTTATTTAACAACAAAAAAAATTAAAAAACAAATGCAAACTTAAGCACAAAAATATCACGTTTAGTTCTTCAAACATAATCATATGCGGTGACTGCAACGGTAACCTTTTAACTGATAAGAGATTAAGTGAAAACATGAGTTCTTACGATTTACATTCAGTCAATATGTCTCAACCAACCTATTTTACCATTCATCTAGTACACTTTTAGATCATTTTTATATAAGTGAAATCGATCAGGTACTTTTATACGACCAACTCGAAGCTCCAGTTTTCTCAAGACATGATCGTATTTTCCTGACCTATGATTTTAAAACAAGTACCCAAGAAAATTCTGGAGTACAATTTAGAGATTTTAAAAACATTAATAGAAGATCTCTTGAAAATGATAGACGAATGATTTCATGGAACGACATCTTCCTAATGCCTTCACCAGATAAACAAGTCGATTTTTTTAAATACAAATCTTAATCTTTTATTTAATCAACACGTTCCAATAAAAAACAGAAACTAGGATTTGCCGAAATAAACAATGTTTTACAAATAGGATAAACGATTTAATAAGTTGTTAAAGAGGTAAGACGCGCAAATCTCGAGTTTTGTTCTAGCCAATTAGATGTAAAATCTGATGGTAGAAAATTATGGAACAACCTTCGCAAGCTAAGAATCGGAAAACAAAGACCAAATATTCAAGCCGGTATGAATTAAAAATGAAGTAAACCGTAAATTTGCATCTCCAAGTAAAAACAGTTCATTCAGATTTTCATGTGTGAACGCGACAGATGTAGTTGAAAGCTGCATCAATATTAAAACTAATGTCATTGGAATTGATAATTTAATCCTGTATTTATCAAAGCTATTCTCCCTATGCTTATTCCTTATTTTACGCATGTAACCAACTCAGTACTTACCACTGGAATATTCCCACACTTATGGAAAAAAATTAATATAATGAATTTAGACTTATTTCAATAATTCATATTCTATCAAAAGTCTGTGAGCGCCTTATGCAAAAACAATTAAGCAACTTTGTCACGGCCAGATATTATTAGTCGGTGTTCAATCAGGTTTTCGCAAACATCATAGCTATATAGTATAGCAACACTTACTAAAATAATCGAAGACATAAGGGCTGACCTCGATATTGATAAATTAACTTTCCTAGTGCTACTAGATTTTTCAAAAGCATTCGACGCGATTATTGACTCAATACTCCTTAATAAATTGCGTCAAAGTTTTAACGTATCGCCAGAAGCTACTAAACTGTTCTCTTCTTTTCTAAATGATAGAAAGCAAGCCGTTCTTGTTAAATGGTAATTTCTCAGATTTTATACCTATTCAACAAGGAGTTCCTCAAGGATCAATTTTATCCCCCCTTCTGTTTTCTTTATAAATCAATGAAATCGGTTTCATCATCAACCAAGCATCGAAACACTTTTATGCCGATGACATACAAATCTACAAATCTTTTCCTTTGGGTCTGATTGACGACTGCGCTTTTACGTTGAACCAGGAACTGGAAATGGTTTCTAACTGGCATCTTGCAATGGGTTGACTCTCAACCCAAACAAATGCAAATGCCTGGTCATCTCAAGAAAAAAAGGTAGACTTATCATATTTTCCTTCCATAAATCTAAGTGGGAACCCTTTTCGTGAATACCTATAAAAATCCAGGTGTAATATTGACCTGGAACAACCACATTAATTCATTGATAGGAACAACTTACGGAACGCTCAGAACGCTATGGACCGCTCAGGAATTCACACCAATTAAAACCAGATCATTGCTGGCAAGAACCCTGGTGATACCGGTCCTAACTTATGGATGTAAATTAAAACTTGCTTTTAATAGCATAATTCGATACATCTTTGGATTAAGAAGACCACATTTCACATTTGCAAAAGAGCCGAGCATTGTAATGTATTTTAAAATCTTGAAAACACGTAAACCAACATATTTGCACGAAAAACTCAGATTATCTGCATCAAACAGATCAACATCGGTAATTTTACCACGCTTCTCATGTCTCATGTCAGAAAGGAAGTTTTTCATTGCTGCATGTTGCCTTTGGAACTCACTTCCCAGTCATCTGCGAGATGTTGATGACCTACACACATTCCAAAATATCCTTAAAATGTTCTTTTCGAATCAAAGCCACTAACTTAGCCTATCCTATCTTTTAACCTTATACTTAAATCTTCGCTCTCTTTTCTATTTCCATATCTTCCTTTTTTCCTTTCCTTTTTTTCTATACATTGAACTATTATTATAAGTTACAAAAGTCCAAAGTATGATTAATATAAACTATTGCATAGACATATTTAAAGTTTGCAATTTATCTTCTTTCTTTATTATTTTTTTTATTTTTTTTCTATTATTTTTCTATTTTTCTATTATTATTTTTTTATCATTTAAATTGTATTCGAAATTGTAAATTCATAGGCTTTCACTAAAATATAAGACATGTACTATCTTACATTGCAAGTTTTATATTTATTTTTTTTTATATAATTAACGCGCGCACAAGGGACTACTTGTTTCCCTTTTAATGTAACACACTGCGCGGGCATTAGGTAGATAGGGAGAGGAGAGATAGGAGGTGTCGATTAGAATTGGTTTTGAATGTTTGCAGATCAAAATGGCAAGGGAAAATCTCGCCGGGTAAACTAATCCAAATGTCGTGTCGTTCGGCTAAAAAAAGAATCCCTATATTTCACGGTACGTCCGAAATTGGGCTCAAGGGTGATCGATGAGACGAGTATTACGGGCGAAACTTTTAAGGGGAGGAATGCAACTGGCTACTTTGAGTGAACATTTTTTGTAACAGAAACGATAAAATATGGAAAGACATGAAACATTGCGTCGGTGTTCGAGAAGAGCAATTGTTTCAGAGGTAGTTCTATTTCCTATCAATCTTAACGCTCGATTTTGTATTCTATCAAGCAGGTGTAGCGATGTTTGCGAAGCACCTGCCCATAGGTGGGAGTTATACTCGAGTTTAGGGCGGATAAACACTTTATAGATTGTAGCCAGATCAGACGGGGAAAAATACTTCTTACACCGATACAGAAAACCTAAGCACTTAGCAGCATTCTTAGCGATCTCAAATATATGGTCGTTCCAAAGGAGATCGTCGTTGACACACACACCGAGTACTGAGAGCTTTTCGGTTTTTTTTTTATGTAAGTGCCATTCATGGACAATGGCATTGGGGGTATGTTTAGCTTTAACGACAGAAGACACGATTCCTATTACCCCATTTGACAATGCTGTATAAATCGGAGTTTAATGAGCGCTACCGTTGCAATTGTACGTCCGAAGGCGAACGGCGTGAATTATCGAACGAATATTAAAAGCTGAGGGTAGAGTCGTCAGCAAAACAATTTAGTGGATTAGAAGTAACAGACAGAAGATTATTTATAAAAATGAAGAAAAGAGTCGGAGACAGACCAGAGCCTTGGGGTACACCAGCATTTATTTTGTTTGAATCAGACTTGAATCCGTCCATTACAATTTGAATTTAACGATCCAGAAGATAACTTTTAATCCAACGAACAAGATTATCATCTATCCCAAAAGCACGCAATTTCGATAAGAGAGCTTCATGTCAAACTCTATCAAATACTTTGGAGATATCAAGCGCAATAATCTTACTTTCACCAAAACGCTGTAAAGATTTGTTCCACTGTTCGGTGAGATATGCCATCAGATCACCAGTGCCGCGATTACTGCGAAAGCCGTACTGACGGTCATAGAGAAACTTTCGGTTTTCGAGATATTTCTTTACGTAAGTGCTAATACCAACAGACAGGGTCTTTCTGCAATATTGACATTATTTGCTAAGGAACTAATGCTAATAGCTCTATTAACAATAATTTAAGAAACTTCACCTTTAGGGCTTTGTATACTCATACATAAATTCAAATAATATTATTTCTATATGTTATGTTCTATAACCATTTCCCAAAATATTTCTACAGAATTGGAAAACACATTACTGTATACTACCTTAAATCGTCTATAAAGTGGTATAGTGGTATATAACTGCTGCAAAACTTGCCCTCATAGTTCTTTAAGCATTCAAGCTTTTCGTTGGGGTGTGTATTTTGAACTCATTTATGGAATTTAATTAAAAATGTATGCTTCTGACTTCTTCATTTGTGTGCAGTCAATTCGAGTGTTTAAAATAAGACACTTCAAACAAACAGAACCTTTTTTGCTGATTAAATTATCAAATTAAAAAATATGTTCGAATGTAATGCCCAAAATGAATACATTCATTCATTCAATTCAAAAATATTATACTCAACTCAAGAACACCTTACATGGTATACTCGTATATATTAAGCATTGGGAGCTAAGGCTTAGTAAGGAATCAAAAACCTTACTAGGCCTGTATCAGTTTGGTCTTAGGCCCAGAAAGTACACGATCGCCCAAATAAAACACGTAGGCATAGATTTCAGAAGATGTGCTTACCAGTCAATAAGCATAAAAATAAATTGCACGACTGGATCGCACGTACTTGCCCTTTTGTCCGGTCACATCTTCGAATACAATTTGAAAAATATTAAGGAACTTCAAAGTTTTTTTTTCGATTTTCTAAGATTTGATTGTTTGATAAATGTACGTGAAATCTTCTTCAGCGAAAAAATTAAAACACCATTTTATTTTGTAAAAAATGTGGCATTTTCTTTTCAAAATCGAACGAACGGTTTGTAAATAAAACGGTTTTTATTTAAAAACATTTTTTTTGAAAAATTGAAAAAAAAAATAATTTAAAAATGTAAATTTAAACACAATTATTTACATTTAAAAAAAAAATTAAGAAAAAAATCACCTACCCGTTTTTGAAAATTAAGATTTTCAAAAAAAAAACAATTAAAAAAAAATTATTAAAAATACAAAAAAAAAATTACTCCAAAATATTTGTATGTCGAATTGCTTTGGCTATCTACACCTTCCTGAATATTAAATTTGATTGTAATCGGCTAAGCGGTTCTCGAAAAAGTCGAAGAAAAAAAACGGTCCTAAGGGGGGTACCATATTTAGCCCACCAACTTACATTTTTTTCACCAGAACATATACCACACTTACAAAAGTGCACTAATATTTTTTCATAAAAATTCTTGGAGCCGTTTTTGAGAAAAATAAGCTTCTTTTACTTAAGTTATATGACACGAATCACGATAGACATTATATAGCTATAGGAAAGAGTTAAGATGTACTAGCTGAACACAATGGTGAAGCTGATGGCGAAGTATGAGGCGCAAAAATGAAGTAAGCTAGTTCAAGTTTCTTGAGATTTCGGAGTAACCAAGGAATTTCTCAGTCATTTTGAACGGATCTGAGAAAAAAGAGATCTCGGATAGTTCAGAAACATTGAACTAGCCTATTTTGATGAAGCTGAAGCGTGAAGCGCAAGTTGAATTTGCTCTTCAGCTAAATTTCAAGTTTCAGCATCACCATTGTGTTCAGCCAGTTAACTAATAAAAAAAATCTACGTTAAATGGTATTGCATCCTTCCAACCATTTTACTTTTTTATAATGACATACTGCCGTTATATACACATATTTATTTATTTTTTGTATACGTAATCCTACCAAAAACATCAGTAACTGTCAACTAAACCATCACATTTTTTCACAAAAAAAAAATATATTTCATAATTTTTAATCCTGTTAAGCAAAGATAAAGCTGCAGAAGAATCATCTTATCCAGGAAGACATTTGCCAAACCTTAATGATCAATTTACTTTAATGCCATACTGGTTGCAGGAGACAAGGACACGTGCTTCCAAGGATGTTTTATTTTTACGACACCTATTTTGCCTTTGCGTTAGAATATGTTTCGGTTGTAACTTGACGGTCGTAAATTTTTCAAGACTTAACGATGCGAATTTATGTTTTGAGGGTGATTTTTTGATCATCATTTTATCTATCAAAAAGTGCTTTTGGAAAAAATATAAATATTCGTATTTGTATCTCAATGATTAAACACAATAAATTGTTTAATATTTTATTCTGAAATGCAAATGGTCTCAAGGACTATTAAGTCTTTAGTTGAATGAATAAATTAAGAATTTGCTCTCAGGTGCTATGCAATTAACCATTAAACACTTTGATAACTGAGTTATTGAATCGAAATATTAATAACGATTGTTACGACCCGAGTAGGAACATTATTTTGAAAATTTCCTTTGGTATCTTGATTAATAGTAGCATCATCATTATTTATTTAGGATAAGTTTGTTATGGATTTTCAAATACGATTATGATTTATGAAATACGGAATAAATATCCTTTTATGTTGTTTAATTGTATCTATGACTTCTTATTTGGCAAATGAATAATTTAAGTAAGCTGTGAGGCAAATTAATAAGGAACATCGGAGAGTAATTTATAATTGTTAGAACGGTATTAGGAAGGGAGAAACTTAGAGGGGTTTTCAAGGGTAATGAGTTGAAGTTGAAGATTTAAAACCAACTAGGATGGGTGAACTGAAATGATTTAGCAAATAGAAATTGCAAATCCCAGAAGGGATTTCAAAATTTGTGTTGAACTTTGTTGACAGGATAGTTAGCTATGTAATTAAATTACAACAATCATTTCAAGGGAACTTTTCATTTACTAAATCATTGAGGACCGGAGGATTCAGATTTGGAACCTGTGCTTTGTTTGCCCTACTGCAGCTAGGAAAGAGACTTCTGAGGGCGAACGACGTGTCTTTTAATATATTTAGTTATAAGTTCTAGCATTAAAGACCTAAAACGTTCTCAAAAATGCTTTAAAAAGTTCATTTCTTACTAATACAAGACACAGGAATTGTTGTTTTTGAACAAGGAGTGCTCAGTGCTCAGTGCTTCATATTAATTATATTGAAAAGGTCGAAACTGCAATAATTGTGTCATAGACTTCATTCATTTCAGTCACAATTAATATTTTATAAATCAGAATTCGGTCAAATGAAAATGCGAGTCCCTCTATTCAACATAATATAAATAATTAATACTCGACTAAGAGAATACATACACAATGTACAAGAAAAATAATAGAGAGAGAGAAGGTTATTAAAAACCTTTGATTGACCAGGCGCTCTTTTGTCATTGTGTGTTTTGATGATTTGAAATTTGAGGTGGGAACATTATGAGCATTTATACATTCAATATAAGTGCTGCCACCCTATAGATGATTTAGCGCAGTATATATGAGAAAAAAGCGCAGTAGATTGCAATATACCGCAGTAGATTTTACAATATAAAACTTTTGTATAGTTAACGCGCACTCATCTGCCAGTTTCAAAAAGCGAGCATTAGGAAAAGCCGAGGGAAAGAGCTGGATAAAGATAAAGCATTCCACATTCGTGTAGTACGGCTAAAGAACGAATCTCTATACATTACAGTACGACCGAAAGTGGCCTAAGTGGTGGCTATTTTGGTTGAGCAATGACCGCAGACAAGAGACATTACGTCGGTGTTAAAGTGAAGAAAATGTATCTATCAAGTTCCTGTCTCCAATCATTTTAAAATTTAAAGGCTCATCTTTGAATGGTATCCAAGAACCGTAAGTAAGCTTTTGGGCGCGACTAATTTTGACTGGTTTCCCAAAAGTCTAAAAACACCAAGAAATGCGTTTTCTTCGGCGTCTGTCAGGAGGTTGGCGGCCTGCAAGACGTCTTTCACAAACATTTTCGCATTCAATGAATCGAGGGCGTTAGGGTGTGATGCATTTGAACTGGTTTCCTTCACTAGGTCTATGTCCAGAAAGATGGTACTTCTAACCCACCATTACTCGGTAATGCTGCCTCTATGGATTGATGGCGTTATAACCTTGAGGAGGACTGTTTGTAACATCAATATCATTTGGCTTCCTCTCAGGCAAAAAATCTGTTGCGGGCTCTCGATCTACCTGCCTTGCGCAGATTAGAGCAGTTAGAGCAGGCTCGGTGAACCGACTTAATTTTAAATCCTCGGTGAATGCATTCAGACTGAACATACTGAACATGGTTATGCTTTTAAAATTCTTGATAGACGCGTTTAAAGTTATCTTTGGATAGTCATCAACATTTTTAAAAGAGGAGTAGAATCGTTTTGCTGCGCAGTAGATTTTCCTTTGGAGCTTAGCGCAGTAGATCTACTGCTAAAGGAGTTGGGTGGCAGCACTAACAGCGATTATTTGTAGAACATAACAGAATAATTTGGAATATCGAACGATAATACAATTGCGAAGTTTGAACTTCACAAAATAAAAAGTCTATTTGAATATCACGAAACTTAAACTTCGTTCCAAATTTAGAACATAGTACCACCAGATATTGTAAAAAATAATAAAATAAAAAGGGCTTTTAACTTTATATTTCCGAGTTAAACTTCTAGACTTGAAGACAGTTTTAATAAAATTACAAAAAATGAAAATATTTCCAAGTAATTGCAAATTGTTACATAGTTATAAAAATGCATCTGAATTATGGAAATTAGTACGTGAGCTAAAACAACGCCTTTGAAGCCCTTCCAATACCTATTGATACCAAAGATTTAAGCGATTATTTTCAAGAAATTATGGGATAATTTTACCAGTTTATTTCAATTGTCAACGCAATTTCAACAAAATGAATTACTGGGTTCTCAATGTACAGCTTCTAAGATAAAATTCTCACCGAAAGGGTCAAAAATTAATAAAACGCTGGGTTCAGAAGATATTCCAATGGAATTCTACTAATGTAATACCGATGCGTTTATTGATCAACTCACAGAAGCTTTCAATATCATTTTGGATACTGGTTTATGTTGCAAATTATTGAGGGATTTTACTTCTTAATGATTAAAAGAAGGTTCTTACTATGTTTCGAACAATCAATTGTTTACTGGGTGCAACAAATAACATTTTAAGCGAAAATCAGGCAGGAAGAGACTATTTAACAGTTGACCAAATATATACGATAACCAATATTGCTGAACTGTTTATAGACAAAAAACGAAAACATTACTCATTTTTTTATAGATTTGAGCCTTTCAAACCATTGATAGAGCTCTAGTTATGCTCTCTTAGTTGCATAATTAAGTCACGACTCAATAACTGTCCCTACTTTCCCATTTAGATTTAAGAACTGTTAACCTAGACTTTTTTAGTTTTGTAGCTTGTTATAAGCCGAATAAATGGGGGTGCTGGCCCCATTAAAAATTGAATTAAAAGTATTAAATAAAACGTCAATTAGCAAACACAACCTCAGCTATTCTCAATAGGTTTGAGCTATCTGAATACTTCGTGGTAGAAATCGGCGTGAGGCAAGGAAGTAATCTTATCCCCTTACCGTTTACCCATACATACATACATTTATTGGCGCGACAGCTCCTTAAGGAGCCAAGGCCTAGTGACTTATACTCTCAACCATTCCTGTGTGTGTGTTGTTAATCTGCAAGAATGGAAGGGACCTACAGTTTACCGCCGAGTCCGAACGGCTACATGAGATGCACTTTTTCGAGACAAATTTTACTCTTGGAGGTTTTGTCAATTCCTCGCAAGAGGAAGTACCCCCAGGCTCTTTCGCTTAGCAGCCCGACACACTAACCACTAAGCCACGGGGCACTACGTTACCGTTTACCCATTACATTGATAATATCGACGAATTTTTCTCTATGGGAGAGGTGAATGTGACTGATACGATGAGAGTAAGTCATCTTATTTTTGTTGATGATACATCGTCGCACTCGCAGAAACACCACATGGACTCCAAATGATGATCAATAGGCTAGCTGACTATTTGTGATAAATGGAGGCTGCAAATTAACCTTACGAATTTCTAAGTCATGATCATTCGGCAAGCAGCAAGTAGAAATTGTAGTAACGAAAAGTGGAAGTTTTTAAGCGAGGACATTGAGATCGTTAATGACTACAGTTACTTAAGAATGGTTGTTACGAGAAAAAAGTGCACTAATTACAACCTGGAGTTGTGTTGTGGCACATAAGGAGGTATAGATGCGGATACGAAGTTTAGAGTGTTTCAAGCGAAGCCACAATTAATTATGTTTTACTCGACACACATCTGGGGCATAAACAGTTTGATGAAGTTGAAAAATTGGACTCCCTTCTCTGCTTATAGCAACGTTCAAAATGCAAGTACACTATGTTTTGAGAAAAAATACAATTATATTTCCAAAAAAAATTAGTATCTGCATAATAAGGAAGAAACACTCTTGGATAGAAGAGTTGAAAGGTAAAAATATATAGAAACCTAAATTTTATGATCTCATAAATGCAGTTGATGAAAAGAAGAGTTCTGATTTTGAATCAGAAGCCAGGAATTCGAGCCGTAGAGTTGTCTACTCACAACTAAACTACAATTTGTGCAACAACAACTTTAATCTCGCTAACTAAAAGTTAGCAGTTGTACTGTCTTCAAACCTAGAGCGCAGATTCTTCCTCTCAATTTTATACCAAATAGCAATGATTTACCAGAGCTTTGCGGGTTAAATCTGGCCACTACTACATGCTAAGACATATTTCTTGTCAAAGCACATTGAGAACCCGAAGAGGAACCCCTCAGTTAAATAGTTCCGTACTCGTTTTGGAATACAAAAGAAAGTAACGTGTTTTCTTCGGTACCTGGTTTTGACGGCACCCAAATTTATTTTGTTCCTGGAACTTTCAGCCAATCGTTCCCCACCTTTTAAGAGATATTATTGTTACTAGATTGAAAAAGTAAACAACACAATTAACCAAACATATTAATAAGCCCTAATTCCCAAAATAAATTTGGCTTATACCCAACTTCCCTCAAATCCACGTCAAAACTAAATAAAGCTTACCCAAAGGAGAGCATTTAATAGACTTTTAAGCAGCAATCCCTTTAAATTACATCTATTATGTATATCTAAACATGTTCTCGGACTACATAACCGTGTGTTGATTATAAAGCAGATAGATAATAAATTGTCACTCAGAACAACAACTAAACAGGGCCCGATTACATCTCCCGGACTAGTTTACATAACATCTAAGCTTTAAAATGTACATCAATAAAGTATCTCAACTACATAGGTATAGGTATAGGTATGGATATAAAGATACACCACTTAAATGCATTTTATGATCCAAAAATGAACATGAATGGGAAAAAAGCCATAAGGGCCATTTTAATTCCCCAGGTCACATAAAAATGTTAAAACGAACGCAGAGCTCACCGACATGAAGACCAAAACCCCACCCCCATAAATCTACAATAAAATGCGAATAAATGCGAAAACTTGCGACACACGTGAACTTTTCCAAATTTACAACTTTGCACTGGAAATGGTATATACTTTTGGTAGGAATGAAAAGGAGACTATCTAATATCTAATTCCTCCCACTCTATCTTCTCACAGTTTTCCCACTGGTACTGAAAAGGGACGACGGGAGAGAAAGGATTAGATGGTTGTATCCAAAAAAGTCGGTTAGTGGTGGACATCAGTTGTGCGGGTGTCAAAAAAAATTCATAAATGTCACACGAAAGGGGATGAAGTTGAAAAAAGATGTTTCCGAAAATGCGATGATATTTATTGCAGCATAAATTAGAATATCCAACAAAAAGGAACGCTGCATTTAGATTATCAATTTTGGGGCATGCCACGCATGCAACCACCAAGAGAGGCCCAAATTTCAACTGATTTATTCTCGGTTTTATTTTCTTCTTTTTTTTTGATTTCCATTTCGTTTTTTTTTCTTGCATTCAGGAAATTGCCATTTGTATTTATCAGCCTGCCTATCTATGTCGGAAGGTTGCCATGTATCTGTGAATATAGTTGCAGGATAACAACAACAATTTTAAGTGATAGCAATGTCTGCAAATTATCTACTTGTATGTTTATGTATACGTATGTGTGGTGAGTGTTTGCATTATATGATGGTGAATGGGAGGAGGTAAATGCATGTATTGTTGAAAAAACTGGAAAATTGCCAACGTTTAGAGTGAAATCAGCAAAATAAATAAAATGGTACGTATACGCCCGAGTGGGCGAAAATAAATTTTTTTTGTATTTTACTCTTTTTTTTTTGATAAGTCTTTATTTGAAAAGACGTCGACGTTAGTATTTGAAAACAAGGGTAAAGTCTTTTGTAAAGAGTGAATAATGTGCTTTGATGATGATACCAAAGAATTTAGAATGTCCATTGAAGCATCACTAAGTACTGAGTCTTTGAATTGAAAGTCCTTCGAGAGAAAGAGAATTATATGGGCTTTGGAAGGCGATTGGTATAGGCTTTGAAAATTCGGTTGCTGTTGAATGAACTTAGCAGTAACTACTTTAAATATATTGCGTTAGAGGGAAGCAGGGGTTGGTTATTTAATTAAAACTATTTAAATGTTCTATTTACTTAAAGAGACACACACATGTAAGTAAAGAAAATGAAATAAATGGCGTTGAGGTTCGTATTTTGTTGAGGAATGGACGAAGTTCTTAAAAGCTTTAAGTGAAATAAATTAAAATGTTAAATTTATACAGATATAGGATCAAAGAGAAGGTACAGAAGGATCTAAAGAAGCATTTGGATTATCAATTGATTTCAAAAAATTTCGTAGGTTTTCAATAACAAGGAGAAGAGTCATAGTAATGTTTTATTTAAATTATATTATTTCGCTGTATTATTGTTAAGATATGTGGTGTGTTAAAAACCGTATGTAATTTAGAAAATTAGCAAACATTTAATTTATTTATTTATATGGCTTTTGTCTTTGGAAAAATAACATTCCAGAAGCATCAAAATATCGATAGACGTAAGAGTAATTCAAACTTACAATTAACATAATTTCCAGGTTAATGAAAGCATTTTGAGGAAACAAAATTAATAACTTGCAAAACTTCTTGTTTGAAACCTACGCTCTTCATCGCAATAATTTTTATTTGCAATTATATACCTATATATGCATATATATATAGATTTTATATTCATGCACGTTATGCATTCGTGCAGTTTAAAAAATTTTAAATAACCGTCAAACATGACATTACGATGAAAGAGAAACATATTTGAGTTACTGGCGAAATTCTGTCTATCCGTCTGTCTGTCTGTCCGTCTGTCCGTCTGTCCGTCTGTCCGTCTGTCCGTCTGTCCGTCTGTCCGTCTGTCCGTCTGTCCGTCTGTCCGTCTGTCCGTCTGTCCGTCTGTCCGTCTGTCCGTCTGTCCGTCTGTCCGTCTGTCCGTCTGTCCGTCTGTCCGTCTGTCCGTCTGTCCGTCTGTCCGTCTGTCCGTCTGTCCGTCTGTCCGTCTGTCCGTCTGTCCGTCTGTCCGTCTGTCCGTCTGTCCGTCTGTCCGTCTGTCCGTCTGTCCGTCTGTCCGTCTGTCCGTCTGTCCGTATGTCCGTCTGTCTGTCTGTCCGTCTGTCCGTCTGTCCGTCTGTCCGTCTGTCCGTCTGTCCGTCTGTCCGTCTGTCCGTCTGTCCGTCTGTCCGTCTGTCCGTCTGTCCGTCTGTCCGTCTGTCCGTCTGTCCGTCTGTCCGTCTGTCCGTCTGTCCGTCTGTCCGTCTGTCCGTCTGTCCGTCTGTCCGTCTGTCCCTCTGTCAGATTTTGGGCGCTATGACAATCCATTTGGGTCTTCCGAAGAATTATGCCAGGATATTTTGGGTCATGTGACAATTTTTGGGCGTTATGACATTTCTTGATTTGCTCTTGGGCTTTGGACGACAAGAATTTATAGCGTTTGAGGTAGTGCAAAAATGCTCAATTTCAATGTTATTTCCCTTAATCGAAGTAAGTTTTACAAGAACAATTTTTGAAACATTTTGGGCGTTATGACATTTGTAATTTGGGCGTTACAGTTTCGGGCGATAAGACCTAACGCCTATTTGGTACAAGGCTTTAATGCAACATTTTATCAAAATCCCTGAAGCCATTTCGAAATTATATGAGTTGCATGAAAGGTAGCTCTAATTTTGAAAAATGTTTTCCCAATATTCCCTAAAGAAAATTTAACATTTTAAGACAAATTTTTGAACGAATTTTAAGAAAATTGTTTCCAAAATATCGATTTCGAATGAGCCCGATGGAGACAAAGATCTACTGAATCAAGTTATACTTCGGTATGGAATCGCACACAATCTTGATCTGATAATCCTGGTTTTATTGGTTTAATAGTAAAAGCGGGCACGACTGGGTCGCACGTACTTGCTCTTATGTGCATAATTACATTGGAAGGCAGGATCTTTGGCAAAAACATATAACATTTACATTAACAGAGTTTGAACTTATAAAAACTACCAAAACTACAATGCTTAACGGTTTTTAGTGAAAATGAAGTACGTACGCCATCACACGTCTTAAGTATCAAATAATTTATGAATAAAGTATTTCGAAAATTGTAGCACCGGTTTTAATAAAATCGTTTTTTTATCTTTATTTGAAATTATGGTATGCAATTTTTTAGAGTTTATTGATATACACATAATTTTAAAATTTAAAGTAATTTTTTTGATAAGTTTTAAAAAATATTGAATTTAAAAAAAAATTATTCAGTTGAGCTTTTATTTTACTCCTAAACAATCGAAATATAGTAGACTATAATGGACAATGAAAGTCTAATTTTGAAGCAGGTATAGTTTTGGCCTTTAATAAATCACCAAAACCGTTTAGGCATATTAGACAAAAAAAATCAGAAACTCGGGAAAATTGAAATTAAAACTGAAATGGAATGGTATTTACACATCAGTTAAACACTTAAATTTTTGCAATTAGACATAAGTTTAACTGAAAGCTTAACTCATAGCTCAAATGAAACTGAAATGACCGTCTAAATAGGGCTTAATAAAATTGGTTTGAGAAAAGGAAACCTAACAAGGTGGAGTTATTGTTAAAGTGTCAATAAAGAAGAAAGCGGTCTCAAGAGTTCCAATCTTAAATAGTATTCTACCGTATTGGAAGTTCTCGAACCCAGGAAAGGTTCAAAAATACCTTGCTAATGATTAGGCAATTTGTTTTCAAAGGGTTTCAGAATAGTCCACTTTTATCAGAGTAGTCAGATATCCTCTCTAAATCCTTGATTTAGCAATCATTTACAGAGAAGAAGAGATTTTAATTTAATTAAAATTAATTTGTCCCAAGATAAAGTTTTGAGGAGCTTCTTTATTATCGGTTTTTTTTTTTGACAGTGAAGATAAGACGACAGGTTTGAAAGTTTTCTGCATACATTTTTGTGATCCACTGTGTCAAAGTTTTAAGAGTTCAAGCAAAACCAAAAATGTTACCTCATCTTCATCCATCGACTCTCTGATATCGTCTACAGTTTACTACCTATGATGGTTTTTTGCGATACAGCTGTGGAATTTCCTAAAAACCAATTGCATTGAAAATAATAAGCAATTTGAGTGAACATGTGAATTGAGTAGCCTTTGCCATTCTCTTTCAAAAACTTTAAATAGGAATTGGAGATATGTTTTTAAAGAGCAAGATCTTCGCAAGTAGTAATTATGTGGTTAAGGATATGTACAACACTATTATCTCCATAAGATACCTTTGAAGTCCTCATTCAGAAGAGCAAACAATCAAACAATCTTTGAGAAATCATTGTGACCAAAATGGGAACAAAGTGGTGGAAGTGAAGCCAACAGCATAGAATGAAGAGTTCTCATTACAGTCTTCGCAAGAGCTCAATAAGAGAACAGTTTGAGTGAATAGTGTGTGGGAAGAATAAATGTATACACAATTGAAATTTGAAACAATTTAAAGTTTAATGTCAAAACAAGACGGATTGTTTCTTTTCATCAATTGCAAAATTTTGTTCGATTGTTTAGAGTAATTAAATTCACATTTGCTTTGTGATTAATAATTAACAATGGTAACACCATAAGTGTTACTACTGACACGTAGTAGCAGTTTTCCCAACATAAATGAACACATAAAATTCTTCAAGACATATGTTGAGTATTCAGAAAGAGGTTTTGAAAAAATCATCTGCAAATTCTCTTTCAAATTTATTTAACATTACAAAAAAAGATATACTCTGCATTTGGGTGGATAAATTTTCTATCGAACAAGAGTAATTTTTATATTTTGTATTCTCTTTCTTTGCATATGCCAATTTGCAAATCCATGTAAAGCCTCTTTTTGAAAAAGTTTTAAAGAAGATTCCGAGAGAATTTGACCTGAAAACAGTTCAAACAAACAGCACTTTTAAAGAGTGAACCGATCATAAAGTATTAAAAAGATGTTAATTAAGAGCTTACTAAGAACTTTCAAATTTATTGAAGACCTATGTAAGAGTTTATACGTTGCTTGGCCACAGCGAGAGCGACCCAAAAATTCTGCTGTGGAAGGTAAATCAATTATTATGAGATTTTGGCATAGAGAAACTAAATTCTCAAGAAGCTAACGTAAATTTCGTTTATATATATTTCAAATAAAATACTGAAGAGGTAAATATTGTCACCTTAAAGTGTCTAGTTGCAGATTGAAAGTTATATTAGATTAAAATTATTTTGAATGAATTTTGTTTGTACTACGGTAAAAAAGTTTACTTTTAAAAAAAAATAATGTTTGATGCATTACTTTTCTGCATATAATTATCTATATATATGTAAATGTTTTTAATTAACTTTATTTAATTTTTTTGCTCGTTTAAAATATTTCTAGAGTGAACTAACACATTAGATTCTAATATTGTAATTGTAAATTTATTTTTTTTTGCAAATATAAAGATATTTGGTAAATTTTTATTTTAACTGTTGAGTTTTTTTTTTAATGTTTCTTAATAAAACCAAAACAGCTGCCTCTGAATAATTGATTTTATGATTATTTTGTTAAATATCCCAAATAATTTTCAAAAAATTGTAACTTATATCTCTCAAAGTATTTTATGTGTTAGCTGTCAATCAAAAGCGATTAACAGATTTACCCTTTTCTACATTATTTATCACCCTTGAACCCCAAATCAACAAAGAGAACATATTCTAGTATAAGCATTATGTAGATAAACTCATTGTGCATGCCAATATAAACTAAAACAATAAATCTTCATACACAGACACGCAAAATATAAGTTTCAGTGCAATAAAAGGCCACTCAAAACTCATAGCAGCTTCCTTTCAAAAAAAAAAAAACTTAATAAAATACTTAAACCTGGCCCATTGCCAAACACATATTAAAACTTTTCGATATGTCGCTACAAGAGGCGAGCCAACGAAGGACAATGAACACCATAAAAAAAGAACGTATACGCCATAGTGAACGTCTTAATTTAAGCAGTTCAATATCGCTCACGAACACGAATCCAAAAATTAAGTTAACTCATTAAATAACATGTTTACCAAGGAAAACTAAAATCTTATATCTACAGACATACCTGATTTGACTTTTTTAATATCAATAACTAACTTCAATGATGATTTTTTTAATTTAAAAGTCGTTTTTTTCCACTTGATTTTTGGAACAAAAAAATAAAATAAATATTTACATATGTCACCCTGAAAAAATGTCCGAATTGATGTTTTCTTTGTTTAAGAGTAAAAATCAATTTCCCAATATTTTTGTGTGTCATAAAGAAAAGCCCATAAATAACAACAACAACACAAAAAAGAAACTCAAAGAAAGAAAAAAAAATGGAAAAATACATAAAATTCAACCCTTAATGTGCTACAAAGCAACGAATAAAAAAGAATAAGTAAAATAACGACGACGGCGATGGTGAATTGAAAGGACAAAAAAAACCAACAACAATACAGGAAACTATTACGTATATTAGTATGCCGTTGACACGAACGACAACCATAGACGACATAGACTTTGGGGAGGCAATAAGGGTTTTGGAGCCACCTCCAACCTTATCGAAGCAAATAGGCACGAACAATACACAAACAACACAAAAAGTAGAAACGGAAAAACTAATAAGTTAATCTTTTGTAAGAATTTTTTGTTGGGAACGTGTGCCAGGAGTATGAGGATAGCACTCCCTGAATGAGGAAGAGGAAGGAAGGAGATTTGAGGTTTTTGGGGAAGGATTTATATTCTTCATTTTTATTGTTGTTTGTGGCCACATTACACACTCTCCCTCCGCCTATATCTCATTTAGGACTGGAAGGGATGCGTGTCCGATAAGGTCGAATAAGGATTATGAAGATGGTATCTCGCTGTAGTGGACAATCATCCACGCACTTACACCACAAGATCGCACTTCGTTGTCAAATGCACTCACTACTAGTACACGTAATAGTATATAGAAATTAAAACAAAAAAATGCTATTATATACAATAATGTTTAAGTTTTAAATTTAATACATACGCGGGGAGATTTTTTATATATATATTTCAGTGTTGTACGAGGTATGTAATATATTATGCTAACTGTTTAATTTCCTGTTCAATATGAGTAGGAGTTGAGTTGTACTTCGTTTGCCGTTAGGTGAATGAGAGTTGAGTTGATGGGGGTGTTAAGTTGTTTAGTTAATGGTATCTGAAGAATCACTAGTGCGAGTTCCTTGAGGCTTGAGTCGAGTTAATTTAGTTTTTATTTATGTTTCATGCGGTTGATGTCGTGCGTCGGGAGAGACGGGAACAACAACGCAAAATTAAATGCACACAACAACAACAAGAGCAATAACAGTATAACAACAACAACACAACAAATGAACGCAAAAATATAAGCAATTTTCAAAAAAATTAGAAAGAAAACGTAAGAAAGGGAAAAAGAACTAACCAAGTTAATATATTCTGATGTATAGTCTGATGTAGTATGTGGAACAGAAAATAGATTTTTTTTTATTTATTTTACTGAGTAGTAGATGTGTTAGAGGAAAGAAAAAATAGTAGTAGTAGCAGCACAGCTAAGCGCACTACCAACCGAAGAAAAATTGAAGGATCACTGGTTATTCACTCTTTTACAGGGCACTACTGCTCCTATACTAAAATCACATTGGGAAAATCGCATGCAACCCCTATACGATGGAGGGTTGATTTGGTGAGTTTTTTTTTTCTTTGACTTGGCAATAGGGTTTTTGTTGTTATAATTTTAGTATTGTTGGTACTCCTGGTGAGTGTTGTTGGTTGATAGTTCATCCCTATCATTGTCGGTCGGCATTTATAATATACAGAGAGTGAGAGGGAGACAATTTTGAAGCTTTTTTCTCCTATTTTTTGAGTGTTTGCCCCTATTTTCGGATGAATTTCTAACCCCCTCCTGGCTAGAGGAGGACTATGTGTCTAGATGGAAATCGTTTGAAGTATATAAAGAAGATACCTACAGTTTGACAATGTTATAGAGGGTATATAGTGCGCATGATTTGTGTGTCGGTCGGGAGAGTGAACGCATTTATGTTTACAATAAGTGAAGAGCTGAAGTGGTTCTCTTTAAATCCTCTGAATGGAGTTGTGATATTACCCTTTTTCTTTGCAGATTTTACATAATTTAATTCCTCCAATTCCCCATCTCCCACGACAAATTAAAAGGATATACTCCATTTCCAATTTCGCCACAGTGTGGCTCGAATTATTATTATTAGGAATTGCAGAAGATACTACGGATATCCATCATTAACAATTTGCCTGGCATTGGTCCAGTTCGGAGGGACAACATATCGACTGGATGGCGACACTATCGTCGTCGTATAAGGATATTTTTTGAAATTGAAATTTATTTCAAAATGCAGGATGCAAGTAATTGACACACATTTACATGGTTGAGGACATCAATGCAAGCGGTGATTTTGTTGGTGTAATTTGGTGAAAAAAAACTTACAACTCCTTAATTTTATATCCACAAGTCGATTTTAAATAGATAAATCATCATCAAATGGAATTTTTCGTATCCCATCAAATGGTTTCAAGGGATCATCAATCAAATGATTTACGTATTCATCATAAGTATTCCATATACATATGTACATATCTGTATATCTACGGCAGGTTGTATTTGATATGGCTATGTCGATATGAAATACTTACATTTATATATATTCAAATATTCCACACTTCTTACCATTTTAAGTAGGTGATTTTGAAGGAATAATTTATTTAAATGTGCTAAACATATTTTGTTTATGATAGGTTTTGCCAGTTTGATAGGTGTTAAGAAAGATTAATGGCTGGAAAATGTTTCGAGGACATGTCATCGAGAGAAGAAAGTGAAAGCTTTCAAATTTGTTTAATAAATGGCCTAGACTGGGAAATAAGTACTTGTAGAAAATTTGTGATGATTTATTACTTTGTTGTTTTTTTTATATATAAAAAGACTTAATTTTGAAATTTAACATATTTATCTCGTTTCATTTTAATATATTCTGTTTAAAAACAGAAGTAGCACAAAATCAAAAAAAAAAAAAAAAACAATTTATTTAATGTGATTTGGATACAGCTTCATTACATTTTTTGTAAATGTAAATTTATTTCCAAGGAAAGAACTTCACAAAAATTAAAAAAAAATAAACTTAATTAAAAAAAATTAGTTTCCAACTACTGCTTTGATAAAACTAATGAAAAATTGAGTTCAATGAAAAGTTTCTCTTCAAAGGACGAAAACCAATCGTGAAAAATCAATCGGCGAGAACATCATCATTAAATCCAGCGAAGTTTTTTTTTTCAATTCAAAAGATTTTTTTTCTTTTACTCTTTTAATCGAAAAAAGTCTGTCTTGAAAATTATTTTCTATAAAGGTTTATTTTTCTCATCTGGTAGTTCATTATAATAGTTATAGTTTGATTAAATAATAATAGTTTAATTTAATATGACTGGGTATGAACGGTGGACGGATCCGAGTGGTCCAATTTTAAATGGCTCTTCCACATAGATACGGTTGAATATAAGCGATGGTGATGTGTTATGCCCACCTTAAGGACATCAGCATCATTGTGGTTAATTCACATGTATCTGCGACTTCGCGAAAACTCAGAAGAAAATGTCTAGCGGGGTAAATCGTATGTACCTGGATACCCATTTTAATCACTTCTGCGAGAGATAAATTCACGTTCAAATTGTTCATGCAGAGTGTCAATCTGTCAATCGTGGTCTGACCAATATCATTTTTGAAGGACAAATTAAGCTGCCACATGCCGGCCGGCCCAAAATCCACACCAACCTGGCCTGCTGAAAGCCAAGTTCTTGTGCGGAGCAAAGAATTGACTGCCTCAGATTTTGTTGTATACTTGGCTAATTCTGCCTTATTTTGATAATGAGGCTTTTACTATTCCAACATGCTGTTCAAAATGTGACGATTTGGCAATAGTTACTAAATATAAAACAACAGTTTCCACTGAGGCCGCCAAAATCAGCTCACGCAAATTGAAAAATCCTTGCATTCCCCATTTGCGGGATACGGCTAAAGAAATGCTTGGGCTAAAGAAATGCTTGTATTGGACTGTAGGTATTAAAAGTTGGACTCAGGGATAAATTAATGAGCATTCTATTCGAGTATTATGGATGAATCGTTCCAAATTAATGGAAACTAAATTCATTTTGTATTGCCCCGAGCCTTAGTGGTTATTGTGTCGGACTACTAAGCGGATCGCAATCACTCAAACCATTAGTGTAATGTGATATTTTCTGTTGAAATAAAATGAAACCTCCCAAAAAATACAACAATTACTTCCATGATTTAAGAAAAGAAAAATTAATTTTGGACCGTCA
The DNA here is from genome assembly GCA_963971375.1 of Platycheirus rosarum. Classification (NCBI taxonomy): domain Eukaryota; kingdom Metazoa; phylum Arthropoda; class Insecta; order Diptera; family Syrphidae; genus Platycheirus; species Platycheirus rosarum. The sequence goes on along the minus strand of OZ020509.1, from coordinate 115,105,651 downwards.
CACCAACCCCCAAAGAGGCGTTAAAGTATGGGGCGCCACATCACACTATGAAAATCTGGATTTGTACTGGAAATGGCTCTACCTCAGTTCCAGTTCCGGTGCCGATTATTTTCAAACAGCTGGAATAATTCAAATTTGATTAAAAGGCCAAAATATAGAACAACTTGGCCACCCTACTCCCCAGATTTAAACACTATCGAAAATGTCTGGGGTTGGTGGACAAGGAAATTGTAGGAAGCAGTACACCAACAAAAAGGAGGTTATTTAAGGTAAAATAGTGGCCAAAATAATATAATATATCATGTTTGAGGCTATTCAAATGTTAGGTACTGCATAATTGTAAAGAAAAACGGCTCCAAGCACTTTAATGAAACAAATCTGTGTACTATTGTTGGTGTATTGAAAAAAACCGAGTCGAGAACCGGTTAACCGATGAAAACAAAATTGATTTTCTGCCTGCAGAATTTTAGTAGATGCTAATATTCAATATTTATTAAAATGTACCCGATCCATCATTTAACGGTATCGCTTTAATAGTCCATAGTTTACGATTTCATTTGAACCTATTCATTTTCCTACATAGATTCGCATGTTGAATAGTTATTCCGAATTTATACTATTTCTTAGTACCATATTGGAAATGTGGAAGAGGTTTTGGTTGTATGGTATGGCCCTGGAAACAGAGTCCTTTTTTACTTTTTCTCATGAGAAAAAACAATTAAAATGTATAAAATAAAAAACGATGCGTTTTTAAATGAAGCAGAAATTTATTTAAAATTCAAAATGTTGTTTTTTGTTTTATAAAAAAACAACTTTGCATTTTTTGTACCTCTTCTAATGTTTGTACAAAATTTTAAAAATTTCGGCTGATTAATTAAAGTGTAAAACCATTTTTAAGGCACCATATGTCTTTCCTAAATTTCCGTTTGAGTGATTATTCTAAGCGGGAATTTTTTTTTAATTGAATCGAAATCCTAGGTTCTTAGCCATATAAACAAACCACATGGGAATATTATTCAAAAGCACTGTTGGGCAGCATGTTAAGTCCAGGCGCATTCTTTGAGATGAAATGAGATCCAAGAGTGCTGCCGTTTTAAAATTGAAAAAAAAAAACAGACGATTTCCTGTTAAACGTTAACCATTTAACCATTTAAAAATCTTTAAACAAAAAATAAGTTACTACAATTTACAATTTGTTATTTTTATAAAATAAAATAACCATAAGACTAAAATGAATAAAAAAAGAAAACGAAAATACGAGACAAGCCAGAAATGATAAAAAAAAACTGTTTAAGGCTATATGTCAAATGCGTTAAAATGCTGGCTAACTTTGATCCGTTGGCTATTTTTTGACATTTGCATCAAAATGGAAATTTTGCATCGTAATGGAATTTTAGCTTTTTTCTGTGTCAATTGGATTAAAAAGGATATTTTTAACCAACTATTATTTTTCATATACATTTATTACTTTTTTGTACGAAGATACATAGCTCTGGAGTAGGCTCAATAATATTCCAATTTAACCTGTCAAAATGTATCCTTGGAATCAAATTTAGGCAGATTTTTAACGCAATTAACACATAACTTAACTGTGTAATTGTCATGGAAACCTGGAAGCTGCAAACGTCAAAACAAAACAGGGATGTGTTTGAAACAGAGAAAAGTTATACAATTCGAATCAGAGAGGGCGTTGTTGGTAGGGCATAGAGTAAATAATATATTATATGTTACTATATTAAATATATATAGGTTATGATCCCACTACAACAACCTACCCAAAGAGGAGTATTCTCGCTAGAATAACACACAACACAACACCCAAAACTGGATGAGGTCATCTTTAAACAAAGATAACGGCACCAACAAGATAAGCACATTTACATCCGACACCAAGGAAAGTCACAAGACGATAAGAGTATTTGCATACGGACCCAAGAGGAGCCATAAAACATAATCAGTAGATTAACCAAACATCACAAAAACAACCAATATATCACGTACGCCACTTCCAGAAGATGACAAGAAGTCATGTACACACAGTATAAATATCAATGGATAAACTACCAGAGGAACATTCTTATAACAGCGCTACAGTCACGCACATCGTACTACATTTTGGTTCAGTCGCGACAAATACCTCTAAGCTTTTCTTATTATTAAAGAAATTGTCTAATGTATTAGTAACTAAGTTATACGTTTCAAATAAGGTATTTTAATCAAGCTACTCATCGCTGTTCTCATATTACTTGACGAGTTAAGACAAATTGGAATACTAGGATATCCTTCCTAAGGACATCCACTCTAATTGATCCTGAACTAGCTAACCGAACTATCAAGAGCCAACACGTCTACCGACCTTCTTAGTCAACCTGCTAAATCAAGATTAAAATTTATATATACCATTATATTATTAAATATATTTACTCTATGGCACAGGGTTCACTCTTAAATAATTAAAAAAAAATAAAGCAAACTACAATACACGGAATATTTCTTTTAAAATGAGTATTCATAATAAGAATAACAGGAGATAGAGGATTGGAGTTTTTTTCGATCAAAACTCTACTACTGCTCTCTACTGTCTACTGCAAAAATTGACTCTAACTCTCTGCATAAACTACTAGTTGCATTTAATGACTCGATAAGGTATGTTTATGGGATTTGCCGGTATCGCAATATCACAAATTAGTTCTCGGTTGAACATTTCAGTAGTTTCTTGACGTAAGGGGCTATATTTTCATGCATAAAATCATAACATATAAAACACCTGAAGTACCTTTTCGACAAACTGCAATTTGCTCAATCGACCAGAACTTTGAATCTAATCACTCCCAGTTTCTCTTATCTGATCACTTCGCATCTCTTTTTTATTCATGTCACAAGGCTTTGGAACTCCCTTCCCACATCAATTTCAATTAAGCAAATTATTGGAGCTATTAAATTTAAAAATGCTATTTTCAGGCACTTCTCGCTTCTGTAACCTCCTCCCTTGAACTGTTTTTAAACCTTGCGACTAGAGCACTACGACTTTCGTTGATTCTCTTTTGTTGCCTGTCCTTGACGCAGAGATACTTTTAAACGTAGCAATTGTGTTTGCAACTCTTCACTATGTCATTTTTTGAATTCCTTTTTATTTGAAGTTTCCAGAGTGAACATTTTCAGGTGCTGTACTGTTCCTACGTGCTACCTGATACACAAAAACATCACATTAATCGTTCATGGCGAACAAGCAATGAAAGGGCTTGACAAAAATGAATGATTTCCCGAATAAGAACAAAGAAGAAAGACCGATAGTCGCGCAACTCGAGCTACTCGTGCGATTCTGTCTATCCCGGCCACCACATACGTCTCTCTACAAAAATCTGAAGCAAAGTAACGAGTCGCAAACAAAAGTCGCAAACAGTCTTGCAACATTTTTGTTTTGTTTTCTCTCTTCACTCATTTTCACATCCCTTCAATTCCTTTTTCTTCATTTCTCTCCTTTTGCTCTTCTTTTTACTATCTTTAACTTCTTCTACCTTATTCTTCTTTTTATTATTATCTATCTCTATCAGATACTTTTTTCTCATATATGTTCAGATACTTTTTGTAAATATTTTATGTGTTATAACTTGAAATGGTTAAATTAGTTGTCTACTTTTTTGTATTTTTCTTTATTATAATCTTTACCTAAACAATGTGCTGTACAAGACTTAAGTCTTATTTGTACAACCGTTATTTTAAATAAATTGAAATTGAATTGAATTTTATTATTTAAAGTTATTTTCTATATATTCATATATGGATCATATTAATATTTTAGAGTAGTGAAAATTACCTAAAATGTTTATATATTTTGAATTGAATTGAATTGGAAAACTACCGCGACTTCGTGGCCCGTCATAACAGAAGCAACGGACATCATCGGTGAACATTTGCATATTTCAGTACTGTATTAGACTAGGGATATCATTAGTATAAGCTGAGATGTGAGTGGTATAAAAATGGATCCTTGAATAACACCACGCAACAATGAAAAGAATTTGGAAACCCGAGTTCACTACTCAAGAAGTGGTATTAGATATGATGATTATGAGCTTTATAGCTTCTGGACCAAATCTAAGATGGAAAGATAGTTTTTTACACAATATGTTGTGGTCCATTATGTTGAATGCTTAGGAGTAGTACAAAAGTATTTACAAGTAACGTGAATTTGTCATAATCCAAGGCTCTCCTTACCTGCTCCCATGGCAATTTGTCCGCCTAGGCTACAAGGCTAGAGCCTAGCTAAGAAGTCAAAATAAAATTTGTGAGAATCGCGCATTCATTTTCATTTATTATGCCAATTTTTGTATATAAAAATTATTATAAATAAAAAACCGATAGTTTAAAACAATAACAAATTTATTGTTATTAAAAAAATTATATTTTACCGTCACTCACAAACTTTTCCAAAAAATGGTATAATAGCGAATTTATTTGTTTTTTTTTTGTCGTCCAGGTGCATTACGAATGCTTCTGAAAGTGTTCGTTTGCCAATTAATGATAGTTCTTTGTTCTGAAAAAAAAGAGAACATCGATTCTGTTCTCGCAGTCAGAATCAAAACAAGGAGCACACATGGACGAAGATTAAAATTCAAAATCGTAAAATGACATTTGAAACTGTGATCCTACATTTGAGGGAGAAAATAACAAAATAAAAACAAATAAAGTGAAAGAGTATATAATTGAAAGGATATACTAATTTATCCTTTTTCATTGCAAATGGGATACAATCCAGTAAATGTCCAGTAATGTTTACAAATAAAGGAAATTTTAAACAAATTTATTTGAATTGCATTTGTTCTTTGATGTTTTATATTCGTTTAACATCCTGGATCGGAGAGTTTAGGGTCTCGATGTCGATTGTGAAACTATGAAATGATAAATTTTATCACGTCTTCACGCCAAATTCGATTCCCGATTTGTGAAAAAGTGAAAACAAACGTCAACAAATTTTAACAATGATAAATTATTTTTCACAACAACAAATCATCCTCTGAAGAGCACCGCAAATTTTGAGACTAATTTTGTATCAAGCAACCATGCATAGCAAAGGCAAATGTTGGGGACCGATTAATGCTACGACAGCTCTGAATTTTTAAAATAATAAATACTGATGATTAATAAAACTTCCAAGGAGTTATTAACAAAAAATAAATCATAAAAAGCTGCAGCATTTATTATTTAGTACTTTTAGTGCACAGTGCCAGCAATTTATCGGAATGAGTGCGAGAATCGCATAAAGCGAGTTCAGGAAATGATAAAATAATAACTTTTTACTTGCGATAATAGGTAATATAATATAATGCATGTTATGTATTCGTGCAGATTAGAAATTTTAAGATAACAATCAAACATGACATTACGATGATAGAGAAACATATTTGAGTTACTGGCAAAATTCTATCCGTCTGTCTGTCTGTCTGTACGGATGTATTTTGGACTTCTTCAAATTTGGAACTTAAGGTTATTTTGACATTCTACATACAGAGGAGTTTTTTGAAAGTTTTTTAACTCAAAAATTAACGGTACCTGTCATAGGACCGTTATGTTAAAGCCTATTTTTCTCGAAAAAGGCTCCAAGATTTTTATGAAAAAAATAAGTGTACGTAGGTAAGCATTATATTTTGGTGAAAAAAAAAATTTATATGACGGGCTAAAAACGGTACCTATATCTACCATAGGACCGATTTTTTTCTTCGACTTTCTCGAAAACTGGTCATCCATGATTACTACGAAAATTGATATTCAAGAAGATGTAGATAGCTTTAGTAAGTTCGCATTAACTTTTTTCCTAAAAACTTTTTTTTTGTATTTTTAATAATTTAAAAAAAAATTTTTTTTGAAAAATCCATATTTTGAAAACGAGTAGATGAATTTTTTTTTTAATTTTGTTTTAAAATGTGAATTATTTTTTCTACTTGAATTATTTTGTTTTAAAAGTTATTAAATAAAAATCGTTTTATTAAAAAAAAAAACACTTTTTTACTTTTTCTAAGGAAATAAAATGGCGCTTAATATTTTCTGCTGAAAACTATTTTACGTACTTTTGTCAAACAATCAAAAGTCAGAAAAAGCGTATAAGAACTTTGAAGTTCCTTTAATATTTTTCAAATTTTATTCGAAGCTGTGACCGGTCATAAGAGCAAGTACGTGCGATCCAGTCGTACAATTTATTTTAAATGTACTAGATCCCAATGTGTTTAATCTCCAAAATTCTCCAAATCTATGAATTTTACGATAGTTAGTGTTTTTATATTTTTTTGTGTGGAATTACATGAGCTACAATGTGTACCTACAAATTTAGTCAAAAGAACCTATAGTTTTCGATTAATTTCGAAAAAACTGAAGTTTATACCCTCCAATTTTACTTTTAACTTTTACTTTTTTAGAAATGTTTAGGATGTAAAAAATGAAGCTCCCGACCAAAATTCAGCTTCGTCGGATTTTGTTCGTAATAAGGTAATTTTGTTGTCTAATTTTCTTGCGAGGAACTGACAACTCATGTAGCCGTTCGGATTCGGCGGTAAATTGTAAGTAAATTGTAAATAAAGAATAAATTCTTTTCCATGAACAGCTATCCTAATAAGAGACAGAGGTGCGCTTGATGTTGTTGCACACCAAACCTTGTTCATTTATTAAGGAAGATGAATTTCGCGGACCCAGTATTTTTTTTATTTTCTGGGTGAAAAATAAAACCCGTTGTATATAAGATAAATTTAAAATAGTTTAAGGGCGAAAGGCAATTAAAATATTTTAAGGGCGAAAGGCAATTAAAATTAAGTTAGAGATTAATTTAGAGCGCCCGCATAAGGCCAGTAAGCTAATTAAGTTGATAGTTTTTAGCTAGTTTTAAGATTTTTAACTAGCCTGTAAATATAGTTATAAGTTAAAAGTAAAATAAAAATCATTTAAAAGTAAAACAAAAAAAAAATAATTTCGCGTTCGTTTGAAATCAAAATCAATTTTCGTGTACATATATGGATTTTCTTAAGTTGGTGCGCTTAAATAATAAGAACACCTTGAAGTTAATTTATCGATATTTGAATGGATTCAATTGAAAAATTAAGATCTTAGTAAGGTGTGCGGAGAACACCTGCGCACCTTTGAGGAAATGTCCTTTTTTATTGATAGGAATAATGCTTTTGCGAGATGATAAAATAAAGTACCTTGTTCATGTAAATGTGCTTTAGAAATTTTAGTACATATCATCAACGCTGCCTCTGCTATCTTCACAGAGTGTTATATATACATTTTGTTCTATACTAGTGCCTTTAATTTCCTAAACCAAAATCAAATGATTTGATATGGGGGAAGGACCCCGAGTACCAACTGCCTAGGGGCCCTAGCCCTCTTAGTCCATCTAAGTCCAGCCCTGTCCGCTACACACCAAGAGAACAGTAGTTCAGCTATGTTGAGATTGAAATCTAGACTGTGTGATAATTAGATTTTAAGAAACGATATAATATTTGCTTAATAATCAATCAAATGCAATAATCTCTCATGTCCATTGAGATAAAAGTGCTTTTTTGTCAACATTAAATTAATAGGAATAGTATACGCTAAAATTGTTAAAATTAGTGCTTTGGGGAACATCCACAAATATCGATGCGTCGCTAAATCGCTAGTTGGTTTTTTTTTAAGCCCGACATAATAATTTTAATTTTAAATCAGGAAGTGGACACAGATTTACAATGCATCTAATTGAATTATCTCGATTATAGGCGACTTTCTTAGGCCGACATGTGTTTTCGCTAACACCGCATTTGACTATTTGATTTTATTTAAAAAAAAATTGTTTTCCTTAACAAAATGGCACTTTTTTCATATATATTTTTTTATTTTGAACACATAACTCTACCTCTCTTTTCTTCAATCAATTTAGCACAAATCCAAAGACCATTCACTTTAACTAATCAACCTTTCTTTCTCAATTCCTAATCTAATAAAAACATAAGAGAGAAAGACCCCCGTAATTCCTAAATTGAATTTTACTTCCATCAGTAAAGGCATAGAAACCCAAATTTAAATTCAATATTCTTGGCCCATAAATTGGGAACACGTGCTTTCATTTTTTTCCTATGTTTTATCATAATCTACATTCAATTTTCCTAGCTACCGTAATCAATAAAATCAAAGTAACCAAGGTCCTGTGTCCTTAATTTCAATGCACATAAATACTTCAATCTTTCAATATTTTATTGAATATTGATTCCATTGAATTTTTCAATTTTGTATTTTAATTCAAATCAGAGAATCGAAAAATTTTGTATTTCCTGGGGGGAAAAAAGGACCTTTCTAAGCTGTGATTTTTTTTAAATGCGATTTTAAATCCTTGTCAACTCAAACTATTTTGTAGAGAAATGGGAGCTAAAAACATTAATAAAAAAAAATGCAAACTGTTTACATTGTCACTATTGTGTGTTATGTAAATGTCACCTACAGGACCATGTTACAGGATGTGCGATTTTACTGCATTTTTTTTTAACTGTGCTGTTATTTTTTTTTTTTTTTTTTTTTTTTGATTTATGACATCCGCAAGAGGACGTTGAACAATGAAAATTCACATGAACACACTCACAACCTGACAGGATATGGGTTAATTTTTTTCTGTTATTAGGGAAAGCTCCAGTAACTATGGTTATATATAAGAATAATGAAAATAATTACCACTTAGTTATTTTTCCAGACGAACGCTGCTCTTTTTCTTGTATTTATTTTAATTTAACTTTGTTATAAATTTAAGAATAGGAATTAAATATTTCTATAAAACAACACTAAAGCAAAGGCACCAATGTCCTTTTTTATGCCACCAACTATTTATTTATTTTTTAAGTGTGGTGAAAGCTTTTTTAATAGCAGCACTGTAGTTGTGAAGTACATCAGTAGAGTGCTCTCTTTCACACCTTAGCTCTAAATACACCACTACTAGTAAAATTCACTTTTGTTTTAAGGACTTCCTTATACAAACACTATTTTTCTACAAAAAAAGGACTTTATTGAAATTCACACAAGACACACACTTACACACGACTCGTTCGCAAAAAGAAAGCTTTTCCAAACGAGTATCGATGAGAAAGGATATAATTTTTTTTCTTGTCAAAGTGGGCGAGGTGGAGGTGGAACGATGGTATGAAGCTTGTTACACACTGAAAAAGGACGATGATTTTATAGACAATTAATTTCCCTCGTCAACAACACTCAGAACAGATAAAACACTAAAAGTTAAATCAAACTTCAACACCAAAATACAACAATGAAGTTATTTAATAAATCGACATAGATTTTAAGGACTTTAAGGCTAGAAGACACGTTATAAATCGTTGTTTAAAATACTTTAGCACGGGCTCTCTGACTCACATAACCGAAGATGTGAGGAATGAAAATCGGCCCAGGAAATTCACGTTAATTAACTTACAAACATCAGTATCCATAGGAACACAATGGGACTTGAAACATTCCACGAAACTGAACAGAACCGACAACGACAACGACGACGACTGCAACGTCAACGACACAGGATAACGTAGGTGACAACAACAACAAGGATATCAACTACGCCAACGACTTCATATACAACAGGTTAAAAAGGATTTTTTGCCCGTGGAACTGGGAGAAGATGAAAAATTAAGAATGGGAAATACGGGAAACTTTTTCACAACTTTTGGCCAGGACGAAATTCTATCGTTGGAAAATTAAATCTTTTCTTTGTGGAATTTTAGTGATTTTAACACTCCCGAAATTGTCAAGTCCTGGTTGGTGATTTATGAGCTAATTAATCAAAAGGCCAATTGATTTTTGAACTAGTTTCGGACAAATACCGAAGATGAACGGATTTTTACGTGCGAAAGATTATATCGAACAATCGAAACTCCCCGTGTGTATGAATATTTGTGTGTTACAGTTTCAATCGTCAAAATCCACCACCCCCGGCAGGTCGGCTTGATGATGGAGTGGCTATGTGTAGTTTTTTGTGTGGTTGTGATGGTGATGTCTGGTTTTGCCCGTCTGTATGGAAGAAATGGGTGCGTTCAAAGAAAAACGAAAATTAAGTATATTTAAATGAACTGTTTAGGAAATCATGCGATTTGTATCCTTACAAATAATGGAATTATTCATTTCCTGTTGATAGGTAATCATAGAAATTCGGGCTATTTTTTTCAAATATGGGATGTTAAATTGATGGAATTTCAACCACAAAGCTTTATCGCTTTCGAATCCTTCCCCCTTATGTTGCCCTCTGTGTGGGGATAAAGCTCTTTAGTCTGACAGTTAGGAAGTAAAGTTGCAACAGCTGGTTAGGGAAGTGTGTGTTTTTAAAGTCCATATGAATGTTCGAAACTTCGAAGATGGATTTGGGAATTATATAAAATTTCAGTTTTTTCAATTTTATTAACAAAGTTCTCAAGTTTTCAGTTATTTAATGTTGTTAGTATCTTACTCAAAGTATATTAATAGAAATTCCTTTCATATCCCCAAACCATAGAAAATTGTGTTTATTCTTGCCAAAACAGAGACAGGACAACAGAACGCTTTAAATTTCATCCACATTTTAGTCTGTCTTTCAAAGTAAAAAGGAATTTAATACCTTAGGGTATCTAGGAAAATACTCTTTTTGTGTTTTTTTATACGAACCATGTAAATGTCCTCTGGAACACATTTTCTTTAAACGTTACAAAAAATGGTTCAAATGATGATTTAAATTAAATCTGTACCTAATTCCTGGTTTAATATTATTATTTCTATTAGCTTCTAACAGTGATTTTGTTTGCGTTGACTTAAGATTTAATGATTTTAATTGTTTTAATAAAAAGCCGTAAAAAAATATTGAGATTTCTTCCATTGTTTGTCATAGTAAATGAAGCTTATGTAGTATAGTATTTAAATCCTGTAAATCTATCATCTAACAACCTTTATAAATTCGGAAGTCATAAAGACAAAGAAGCGTAATAAACAAGCATTCAACTATACTGCCATACAAATTTCCTAATTTAAGCTCTCCCACGGGAAAAGAGACATTTTCCACGATTAAAAATAATTTATATTTCAATCCAGCACCTAATTAATCCACCTTACGAAATTCATTCAAGTCCATCAAGCCATTGAGGTGGGATAGCAGAACAAACGTTCTAATATTCTAATATCCAAACATCTTGACATCCAACATCCGAACGTCTTAACACCTAAACATCCAAACATTTAAACATATAAGAATCTAAACATCCAAACATCTAAGCATCCCTATATTTAAACATCCATACATCGGAACAACCGAACATCCAAACATTTTAACCAGCAAGCATCCAAACATCTAAACATCCATCTATTCATATATACATCCAAACACACAAACTTTCATTTTTATAATATTAGTAGGATTATTTGATAAAGCTCTTGTGTTTTTCTTAGGATAACAACTGATGCGATTCTGATTAAACGTAAATGAAAACGTCGTTCATCAGCCTTTGAGTTGTTGGTGTTTTTTAAATGGAAAGTTTCGATTAGTTCAGAATGTTTGTTATTATTGTGCGGTGGCACCTTGTCAATCCTATTTATAATATAAATGGTGGTTGGTGGTGTTACAAAGTTTAGTGCTTCGCGCCTGCTTTAATATGGCATTCCGCCGGCTCCATATTAACCCTACCGTCTCCTATTTCAATCTCCAAGCATTTGGAGATCTCTCTTTCTTACTAGATGCTCCATTGTTGATGTACCTTGTCTTCTGACTTCCTCGTGTAAGTTGTCGAAAATTTAGCTGGAGGTGGTCGAGCTATGACTACACGATAGTCCGTCACCTTGTCGTAACTTTCTGGTGGCGTCGAGCAGGGAACATTCTCCATCTTCATTCTGATAAGACGTACCAGTTTAACAGGAATTCAAAAACTAGACATGGCATGGCAAAATTAATTCCTGTATAAAACTTGAAGATTTCGTCAATCGCTGATTTTTCAGATGTAAAACAAACCTTGATAAACCCCTATTACTTCGTCAGCCAAATTATTAAGACGATCATATAAAACACTGAGTAGGATCTTAAGTGTGTCCACACCAAAGAAACATTTTTTAAAGATATCAGAAACATTTCAAAACATTTCAGAAATGCTTCTTTGTTTCTCAAATGTTTTTTAAATGATTTTGAAATGTTTATTTAGGTCTGGAAACATTTCTGAAAAGTTTTTCTTTTTCTCTGCAAAACGTTCGTTATTTTTCATACATTTTAGTCTACTTTGTTGACAGGCATTTTGGGAAACATTTCAGAAATATTTTTTTAAGCATTTTTGTTTCTTTGGTGTGGACACACTTAAGATCCTACTCAGTGTTTTATATGATCGTCTTAATAATTTGGCTGACGAAGTATAGGGGATATTCAAAAAAGTAATTAATTTTTAGTGGAGCAGAGTAGTCGATATCGTTTATTGAAAATCGGGTAGTGAGATTCCAATTTTAATACTTTACTCCGACCCAATTTTTCAGATTAGTTGATGTAAGCACATGAAAGTTTATATCCAGCATGTCTAAGAAGTTTTACTCGTAGCACCTCGGCATCAGTTGCTTTATTCGTTTTAAGTCTGACATCTACTGTAATCCCGTTTCGGTCGGAAGGATGTAGTTCTTGGTTATCTTAAATGATGATCGTTGGCGGGATATGGCCGTCATCACCATTTAAAAACTGACTGAAGTCGTCTACTAATAGTGTTTTCATCCCTAAAGAACAGGGCCTAGGACGGCTTGTTAAACCTGATAATGACTTTCGACTTCAACTTTTTCTTGATAAAACACCTCTGCATCTCCTCGACTTCATGTTGCTGGTGATCTTTTTCCTTTTCCTGAGTAAGCATTTCGCATCCTTTCTCCGCTCAGCATATAGATTATAAAATGCTCTTCTTCTTTTGCGGTGCAACGACCTGTAGCTGTAGCCTCAGATTAAGAGTTGTTTGCCTGGATCACATTCGTAGTTGCAAGAGGGTTTCTTAGGAGCTGGTTGTAAAAAAACCCACTTTATGGAAAATTTTGAGTAAAGATCTTTGGTTTGGTGCTTAGAAATTCTTCCGCGTTGAAGAATTGAAGCCGCAAAACTACTGGACGCGTACATTCTGCGAATGGTCTGGAAAAGAGATTGCTGCTGATGACAATTTTCACAAGAAAATTTTGTGCAGCGATGAAACTCATTTTCCACATTTGGAGTGTAGATAATCCTCAAGCCTAATTGAGACGCCGATACATTAACGTGGGTTCATACCAAGCAAATCAACAATGGATCATATTTTTAGCTTAAGGCAGATGATGGAAAAAATTTTGGAATTTATTATTCAAACATTACCATATTTTTATTGACTTTAAGCTATCAAAAAAATATAGCCAGGATAGAACTTTTAAGGACATAATAGAATTCGGCATCCCAAATAAATTGATACGATTATGTAGGCTAGACCATTATCCTCTTCAACCAACATTTCAGAAAGCAATCTGTGGCTTTGGCAAGCAACACCAAGTCCAGTCAGATATTTTCTAACTTAGAAGACATCGGTAGAAATCAACAATCAGTACAAGACTCCCTCATACATATCAAGCAGGCGGAACAAAATATGAAGATTAATGAAATAATCTTGCTCATATGTGCGGTCATATCTTGGAATCAAATTTAAAAAGTTTTAAGAGAACTTTAAAGTATTTATTCGTTCTTTTTGACTTTTGATTCTTCGAAAAAATAACGTAAAATTGTAAGAAATGTAAAAAAGTGTCATTTTTTCAAAATTGTAGGAACAGTTTTTAAATAAAAGGTTTTTTAACAACTTTATAAAAAACAATTAAAAAATTATTTAAGAATGCAAACTTAAGCATAAAATTAACATACATTTAAAAACAAAATTTAAAAAAAATTCACCATCCGGTTTTTAAAATATTGATTTAAAAAAAAAAAAAAATGTTTAATTAATCAAAATACAAAAAAAAAGTTTTGGTAAAAACTTACTTAGGCTACTTCCATCTTCTTGAATATTAATATAATTAAAAATAAAGTAGTCCGATCACTAGTTTTCGAGATAGTCTAAGAAAAAATAACGGGCCTATGGGAGGAGTTTTCGAGATAGTCGAAGAAAAATAACGGTCCTATGGGAGGTACCGTTCTTAGCCCGCAATTTTAATATTTTTTCACCAAAATATAATGCTTTCTTCAGTAGTACACTGATTTTTTTCAAAATAAAAAATTTTGAAACCGTTTTCGAGAAAAAAATAAGCTTTTACATAACGGTTATATGACAGGTACCGTTAATTGTTGAGCTAAAAAAAATTGAAAAAACTCCTCGGTAGAATGTCAAAATAACCTTAAGTTCTAAATTCGAAGGCGATTGGCCCAACCGTTTAGGCTACAGTCCAAAATACATTCGTACAGACAAACAGACAGACATACGGACAGAATTTTGCCAGTAACTCAAATAAGTTTCTTTATCATCGTAATATCATGTTTGGTTGTTATCTCGAAATTTTGAATCTGCACGAATAACTTGCATTATAGTACTTATAATCGGAAGTACAAATTTTGACCTGTGTACTAGCAGATGTTTAAATCTGCGTTATGCATCATTTTGAGTGATCATTCATGCGAATTACCTGAGATAAGCGCCTTTATCTCGTTATTTAAAGACGCTATAGGTGAGTGATTTTTACATTGTCATATAAGTATTGAATCCAGCTATCCATTTCCTAAAACAAAGATTTCCCGAAAGAATAACCGTGCCTACTGGAGCGGGTTGTAAGGTCGCGTTTCAGAATATATTATTTTTCGCTCAAACTCTCACATACCTACATCTTGTTATGTAGCTGAGTATATTTATTATAGTTATAAATAAAACTGATATATCGTACTATGATTAAATAAAAGTTTTAAGTTATAAAATATTGAAACTCATTGTTTTATTTTTACTTGCGATTATAGGGACTATAAGGCAAGTTTAGGATTCGTGAATATTAAAAATATTAAGGTAATAATCAAATATGACATTACGATCATAGAGAAGTCTAAAAAAGTGATCGAAGAAAAAATGTCTGTCTATCCGTCTCTCGTCAGTATGTATAACGAGCTGCAGCCTAAACGGCTTAAGGAATTATCTTCAAACTTGGTGTATGTGATTCTTTTGGAATTCCTCAGAGGGGAAATTGAAAATTTATTTTTATTGTAAAAAACTGCATACCAAAATTTAAAAAAAAAATAATTTTTTCAAAAAAACTAAAAATAAAAAAACACGATTTTATCAAAACCGGTCCTACAATTTTCGATATAGGTACATTTTTCATAAATTCCTTGTTATTTAAGACGTGTGATGGCATACTTCATTTTTAATAAAAACCGCCAAGTATTGTGGTTTTTAATACTTTTTATAAGTTGAAACTGTGTTATTTTCAACGCAAATGTTACTTGTTTCTGCCAAAGATCTTGCTTTTCAATGTAATTAGGCACATAAGAGAAAGTACGTGCGACCCTGTCGTGTCCAGTTTTTTATCATGAAGGTTGGTTTCTTAATAAAATTAAGTTATTTCGTTAACGGTATATCACAAAAGCCTGCAAAATAGATCTAACGACGGCAAATTTAGTCTCGCATAATGGAATACTGTTCTATTTATACAGTTAAACTCCAAAAATGTACTTGCTCTTAATATTAAGCTCAAATTTAACCAACTTAACGGCCATACAATAAAAAATAATGTTACGCAATACTGTACGTCGTTTGAGCCATTTTTTGAGTTTGTGCTGTGTACCGTTCGGAAGTTATTTTCATTTTTCTAAACACCTAAAATTGGATATTCCAATCCTGTTTGCTGGGTTTGTTCAACCTCTAGAGGTGGGGATTTATATTCTTCAAGTAGTACTAAAACTCTGTAAAATTTCGTTTCTATTAAAACTATTTACAATTTTTTCACAAAATTCTTGTACCGGGTTTTTCAATAAGAGCGTTACAAAAGTTTTTGTAAATAAAACAATAACGGTTTTGAATATTAATAAAAGCACGTTTGATGCCATTATGTATGGAACTCAATTTCTTTTGCATGGTTACCACTGGCACGCTTGCAGAAGACCAGACGATGAACCCAATTTTCGACGGTTTTCAAGCATAAATCGGCCGATACTGCTGCAATTTCACGTTCGATACTCGTACGAAGTTCATCAATCGTCGCTGGCTTGTTGGCATAGGCCATAGACTGGACTTAGCCCCAAAGGAAATAGTGTAACGGCGTCAAATCGCACGACCAAGGCGGCCAATAGACGGGGCCTTTTCGTGAGATAACATGTTCTCCAAACTTGGTTTCCAATAAATTGATTGTGACATTCGCTGTGTGGCTTGTGGCGCCGTCCTGTTGGAACCACATGTCCTCCAAGTCCATATCATCCAATTGGGGCCAAAAATATTCGGTTATCATTGAACGGTAGCGATCCCCATTCACAGTAACGTGCCGGTCTTGATCATCACGGAAGAAGTAATGACGCCGCCGGCCAATAAACCACACCAAACCATAATAGTTGCACGACTTGATCGCACGTACTTCCTCATACGTTGACCGCACATATGAGCAAGTATGTGCATACATTGTAGAATAAAATTTAAGAAAATTAAAGTTAACATTAAAGCATTTATTCGATTTGTATGACTTTTGATTATTCCAATAAAGTACGTTAAATTGAATGGAGTGAAATAATTTAAACGCCATTTTATTTCTTTAAGAAATGCTAAAAAGTGTGATTTTTTTTTCAAAACCCCAGGAGCGGTTTTTAAATAAAACGGTTTTTTTAACAACTTTTTTTTTAAATATTAAAAAAAATAATTAAAAAATGCAAATTTCAGCAAAAAATTAATATACATTTAAAAACAAAATTTAAAAAAAACTCACTTACCCGTTTTCAAAATATTGATTTTTCAAAAAAAAAATTTGTTTAATTATTAATACAAAAAAAAAGTTTTCGAAAAACATTAATGTGAAATTACTAAGGATAGGTATCTACATCTTCTTGAATATCAATTTTGATAGAAATCAGATCACCAGTTTTCGAGAAAGTCGAAAAAAACCGGTCCTATTGGAGGTACCGTTTTTAGCCCACCATATTACTTTTTTTCTCAAAAACTGGTCATCCGATTTAAATAAAAATTTATAATTAGGAAGATGTTGGTAGCCTTAGTAATTTTTATTTTAAAATATTTTCGAAAACTTTTTTTCTTGTATTAATAATTAAACAATTTTTTTTTCAAAAATCAATATTTTGAAAACGGGTGGATGGATTTTTTTTTTAATTTTGTTTTTTGCATTCTTAAATTACTTTTTTTTAATTTTTGGAAGAAAATTTACGATTTTGAAAGAAAAAAATCACACTTTTTCACATTTTTAAAGGAAATAAAATGCGTTTAAATTTTTCCGCTGAAAACTACGTGCGATCCAGTCATTTAATTTATTTAAATAACTTGTCGAGGATAGTGCGGTAATTTTTTTTAAATATGAAGTTTCAAATTTATTTAATAGAATTTTCTTGAACCATTACTCAGTGAAACTTTTTTTCTACGGAACCAAAAATATTTATTTTTAGATTTTCGAATGCGATCAATAGCATGGTTATTATGGATTACGTGTAAAAATAAAACACTTTCAATTTGAAAATTTTGTGATAACCGTACCTAGAAATAAGGCCTAAATCGATTTTCATCGTTTTTTCTAAATAGCTATTGCCTTAAATCTTAACCAAACAAGATGGATTTTTTTATTATGTTTCCCAGAACAGATATAGCCTCCTCCTTTCTTCGTTACACAAAATATTTTAGAACCTATATTGAAAAATGTTTTCAACTAGAAAAGATATCTTCAACACACTTCTTCGTGCCCAACCCAGTATAAATAACTGACCCATTCTCATAAGAAATTAGGTAATTGACTTCAGAAATGACTTCAACCTAACCCCTGCCATCGCGCAATCCATCTTCCGCCTGATTTGATTTATCCTTGTCAATCGATATGGGCAATGGGCACAGTTCTCCGGCCCGGCACTAGACGAACAAAAGCAATCTCCTTCGCAAAAATGTCTCTGGCCAAGGATTCCGGCGCCATTCATTCAATGACTCGACTATTCACTATTTGAACCTCAGCCAACCGAACTGAATCCACATGGACAAGATTTATAAATCTCTCCGCCATACACCAACAGCAATCCTTCAACATTGCGGATTGTGGCCATTCGTCTTTGTTGCCCTCAAGCACATGGCAAATATAAGTTCAAGTATATGGCCAAGGAACGAGGGTGATCCAGGTCGGTTGACGGTGATGGGTGCTTCTATGTGTATATGTTTGATTTAATAGAGTTTACTCCCTATTTTCTTTAGTCGCTGGTAACTCTATAACTACGTTACCGGACACTATTATCCAAGAATAGATTGCTTGGTAATCGTTTTACAAAACACAAGAGATTACCCTGAAATCCTGAACACTTACCAACTAACAGTTTGCTATGTAGCAGCCAGTTTTATTGCATCATTTTCATCTAATCCCCCAGAGTGAGCTCGATGCTGGCCAGGATGGGTGGCGGGACATAAAATAATCATTTTTCCGTCCAGCAGCAATATTGGCTGTCGAGTTGGTGGAATGGTTGGATGGAGTATGCTGTATCTGTGGGATTAAATAATTAAGACGAGACAAAACTTGTATCCATCGCTATCTGGTCGCATCCCTGGCTGCTCCACGTGCAGATGGATAGATGTGTACGGATAGCTTGAAGGGGTTATAAGCTACCATCGCATCAATGTAGTCCACTGATTCTTAGTTCTTAATTTCTATTTTTTTTTTTTTTTGTATCTTAAACTTTCAGAATAAATCTTTGAGTGGAATTTTATTATAATATTGTTGTTATGAGCTTATGGGACCATTTTATCAGGCTCAACGGGCCATTTCAATTGAACATGACCATTTTATTCTCCTCGAATGATTTTCATTGGTTCCTTTGGCGAAGCTGCTTGGAGCTTTATGAACATTGAAATAATATCTTCTTTTATCACTGTATGCATCGACTCCCATTATGTGTTTTCGTATTTTGATTATAAGAACAAAGGAGTTTAATGGGCCATGAAATTTATTGATTCGCCTGAAATTATGCTCTCATTATGGTCACCGCTTGTTCGAGTGCGCTTGGATGGTGGTGTAGGCGGTTTGGATGGTGGTGTCAGCCTTGGAAGTGATTTAAATGAATTTATAAAAGGATTTTAATGGAAATGAGGAATTTTTTTTTTTTGTCAAAAGTATAATTATGAAACCAATTACGCATTTGACCTTTTTTTGAAGAACAAAAATAGGCACGTTGCTGGAATAAAAATTAGGTAAAGCTTCTGCAGATGTTCGGAGAAAATACTGTAGATTCGATCCGAATCCTTAATGAAAATGGAAAAATAAAAGTTTTTAGTGAAGGTTGAAATACTTAAAAGTCAAGGTCTTGAAGATGTTATTTATTTTGAAGGTTTATTGAAAATCCAGCCAGTGTAGGCTTTCAATTATTCCAGTGAATTATAGAAAAAAACGTAGTTTTTTCCTTTTCATCTATCTTTGGGATCACACATCCTTCTTTTACATGGAGTTGAGCGAACTGGTGTTATTTTTTGGTAGACATATATTTAAGTCGGGAAATTAGTTAAAAACACAACGGAAACGGATACCTATATTCTTTATTTCTGTACAAAATAGTCCAGCCGATCTATCCACCCTTAAGGAGCCAAGGCCTAGTGACTTATACTCTTAACCATTCCTGTGTGTATGTTGTTAATTTGCAAGAATGGAAGGGACCTACAGTTCACCGCCGATTCCGAACGGCTACATGAGATGCATTTTTTCGAGACACATTTTACTCTTGGAGGTTTTGTCCGTTCCTCGCAAGAGGCAGTACCCCGGAAATGAAGGTGGCTATGAGCAGGATTCGAACCCAGGCTCATTCGCTTAGCAGTCCGACACACTAACCACTAAGCCACGGGGCAATACCTATCCACCCTATACGAATTATAAACTTGCAAAGTTCTGTACGTTACGTTCCGAGTTGAAATAATGTGCAGACTGAAATGGACTCGGAATTCATTCACATAGAAATATTTGAGTTGCACCTACCTGATTCTTTCGTTCGTAAATGTACATCGGTTAACGGTTCGATGCAGGATTGCAGGGCCGACATTAGACTTCACTAGTCAGACTGAGCCTTTGCAAGAAATGAATGGAAACACTATAGTAGATACGCAGCCGAATACATGTTTATTAACATCCTGAGAGACAACTTCAACCAATTGTTGAATGGCGATGACGACCAATATAGCGCCAATGATTGACCTGGATAAATCAATCCAAACAAAAACTACATCCTCCAAATAAAAGTAATGTCTATATAGGAATTTGCCATTGGGTAAAACCCAATAAAATTTAGGAGATTTCCTATTCAGGTCCATACAATAAGTCATCTGCAAAATATGGTCGGAGGAAAGCATAATAGATGATTAAAATTTTAGAATCGTCGAATTAGCTTTTTAAACATCGCCTATAAGATCTTGTCCAGCGTTTTATGTGAACGGCTTAAGCCGTTTACTAACCGCATAATGATCTTTACTAAAGCCAGAAAATCTACAATCGACCAAATCTTAATATTACGCCTGATCCTGGAGAAAACAGATTTTTTTTTACCACGGGGCATCAGCGCGAGAAAAAAACAAATATTGAACTACTCTCGCTAATCAGAATCACTGTTTCGTTAGGCTAAGTAAGCAATTGAGAAATAAATCCCTTTCAAAAAAAAAAATATATCAAAGAAACTCTATCCAAAATACTCATAATCCCGGTCCTGCTATAAGGTGCAGAGGCATGGGCAGAACCCTTTAATAATAGGATGAACTATTCTTGGTTGACTCTTTCTCTTCTCTT
Source organism: Platycheirus rosarum (assembly GCA_963971375.1). Lineage (NCBI taxonomy): Eukaryota > Metazoa > Arthropoda > Insecta > Diptera > Syrphidae > Platycheirus > Platycheirus rosarum. Next base: position 115,084,708 of record OZ020509.1, on the reverse strand, counting down.
AGGGGGCGCTACGATTCGGGACAAACCAGGGCCTCAACGAACATGCCTCTCCATCCAGCTCGGTCTTTGGCTCAGTTAATCCGTCCTTTTCAGAGGTTTCGCAACTTTTTATTTTTCCATGACGGGGTTGTTAACCCAACGCACAACCCCCAACCTATAACGCAAAGTCCTTTGTTGGATTCCTTGGGCAAAAGGAACGGGAGAGTCCGGAGTCAGTAAACCGCTTCGGGGATATGATCGATGCCGTTGGTCCATTAAGGGCTCATCCGCCACCATCTCTATTTCAATGACCTGGCTTGTATTGAATTGGGCCAATGACCTCATCTCCAAATATGTCGAAGTAGCTCATTAGAGCATCTGCTGCGTTGACTGTTGACACCACCGTCGGTCGGTGCTCATCCGCCGTACGTCTTCTTTGAGGGGCTCGTGCAAGACTTCTGCGAATCGATCAGAACAGTCATTAGCAGAGCATTATAGTGTTGCTATTTTTTTTGTGATCAGCACTCGCTAAAAGTTGTCGGATGGATAGACCAGTACCCGGTAGTTACCGCAGGGAGGTAAAATAAGCACAATTGATGCGTACGAGATATTTAGAACACTGTGCATCACCTGTGTATACCCTATTCATACAACACCCAACCACCATTCTTGGTTGACTACTGACATATATATAATGGAAGTATTTTTCGTTCAACAAAAACAAAATGGCGTTAATGCTTGTACAGCTGTTGGATCATCAATTAAGGAAAGATTGGGCTCTGACTTGAGTATGGTTTTTATCTTAAAAAAAAACCTGCAAATAGGGTATCTTAAATTCTCCTTGGATAATATTTAATCGATTTTACTGCTGCTTCACAAAATTCATTCGCCTTCATGTTGCAGGTATCATAACATGCCACTCTGTATTTTAATGACTTAAATGTGACATCGTATCTTCGCTTGTCCATTAAATCCACCACTACACTCCAGTCTTCTTCGGAATTAAATTTTCAAATAAATAGTTATATCAACAATCCTTAAAGGATTTAAATGTTTTATAATGAACAGTTAGTTATACGCCCATTGTTATAATTAAACTCTTTCCCATTTTTATTAACATTCCCCTAACTCACAAAATAATTTCCTCTCTAACGAATATGGAAATCTTCCTGGGCTGACATCCAAAGGATATATCAAATACTATTTTTGCCTATTTTTGAATTAACACAGGATGCGTGAGAGACGGGAAAGCTGTTTTTTTTTACCTTTTTTGGGGACTTGTGATTCAACTCGATAGGGACGATTAACATCGCCCACCATTGGATGTACTTGGGACGCGTGAACGTCCTTTTTGCTGTAGCTCTTGCTCAACATGGAATACCAATTAGATTTGGGACAAAGGATACCTGTGTGTAGCCTTCTTGGAAATTAAGCCACCACTGATGTTCGCTATCAGAAATGGTCTTGCCCCACGTAAAATTGGAATTATTCGGATGGCGCACAGTCCTTCAAGTAATCAATAGTCTGGTTTCAATTGCAGGAAAATTCTAAAGGAATTTGAATTCTTAATTACATTTAGTGTTAACTTGAATAGTATAAGAATACGTTACAAAAGTGCACAAAATTGAAAAATATTTCTCTAAATTCTTAGTTTAAAAAAATAATGGATTTTTAATTAAAAAAATAACATTATTTTTTCGAAATACTTACAGTTTCATTTAATTTTAAGCTTCGTTTGTTTGTATTTCGCACATAACATACAAGGACGCCTAACAAAGGATATCCTATTACATAGACATTTTTTTTTTTTTGAATTTAAACAAACGTCTTTCGTGTGGCGCCCGGATACCTTGTTACCATTTTCTTTTGCTTGAGTAATCTAATATAACTTAAAAGCATCAAATGGAAACTTTAATGGCATGACTCGTGATGTTCTTATAAATTGATAGAATATTTGATATAGGCACTCAATGAGAAGAACACGTCAAGGAGCAAAAATAAAACAAAAAAGAAGCAGGTTGGTGGTTTAAAAATGCTAAGCTCAATGACACCGTTTTAGGAATGATGAAGAGAAAAAACAGGACCTTTAAAGATGGCATTAAATTTGATATTATTAAAAAAAGCGTCCTTTTGAAATTGTGTTTTGGGCATAGAAACTGATTGATGTGATTTATAGTAAATCAATAAATTTGAATACAAACCGAGGAAGGTTGTTCATAATAATTTTGAAATTTAATGTTGGTACTTAATCTAAGGCAGAAAAGGTTTTTTGGAAGAAGTATTCGAACGTTTACGTGCCTTCCATAGCACGTCCGCTTGGTTTTCATTATTTAATCTATTTTTTAACAAATTTCTAAAAATATTTTCTTATCAAGAGGTTCCATTTATATCTGATGTTCAAATTATACGTATGTACCCAAGAAGTTACGAGTACCCGCAGGTTATTTTCAAAACCCATCCCAGCCTATCAACTTCTACTCTCACCCCCTACAAAGCCAATTCAACTTACATCCAAATGACAGATGGAAGCAACAATTCTGCCAACCCGGTTTATGGATGAAATTAAACTATAAATTAATTAAGAAGGTAATCGGCCAACTTCTTGAAAGCTAAAAGCGACTGACGCCATCCAATTGCGCACCCAAATGCTTCGGGCGTCCTGGTATACATCATCTTTTAAACTCTACCATAAAAAAAAACCGCAAAAGACATCCCGAGCTGGTTCCTCTTTTCTCATGCGAGCTAGGTGCCCAGCCCACCGGAGTCTACCGAGCTTTATTTTTTCCACAACATCTGCTTCGAGGTAGATTGCATACAATTCATGATTGTATCTTCTCCGGAATCGTCTTCCCTCGCACACGGGGCCAATAATTGTGCCTAAGACTTTCCTCTCGAACCTGGATAAGAGATCAGAGTGCCTTTTTCTAATCACCCAAGTATCGGATCCGTATGTGAGTAATGGTAAGACCGTGGTCTTGTGCAGCAGCATAGGTTTTAAGCTAAGGTTTCTGTATATAAAGTTCCTCGAGAGACTAAAGTAAATTCTGTTGGATTTTAGCAGCTGCCCTTGTATATGTGCTTCCATATTATTTTCAACTAATTCTTTTGATCCAAGGTAGTTACATGACTGCACTACTTCAAATTCATGCTCCATTATCCAGATAATAGGACAAACACTTCTCGCATACGTAGTCACCATGTACTTAGTCACCCTTCATTAACATGCAGCCCAAGGTTTTGTGATGACTGATCGATCTGGGTAAAGGAGTCTTGCAAAGTTTGTTGGCTTCAGTCGATGATGCCGATTTCGTCTGTGTGAGCCAATATCCGGCTGGATTATATGACGATCGTCCTTCTTGTTGACGTATCAGAGTTACGGATTGCTTTCTTCAATGCTAGGTTGAAGAGAATGGAAGCCAGAACATCACCTTGTCGGAGTCCATTAAAGATGTTGATTGGTCTGGACAGCAAACCGGATACTATTGACTTGGCTTATAATGTTGGTCATGGTCAGCCTACATAGTCGTGTCAATTTGTTTGGGATGCCAAATTCTTTCATTGCCTTATAAAGCTCTACCCGGGCTAAAGTACCGTAGGCGGCTTTAAAACCTATGAAAAATGGTATATTGGAATATTAAAATCCAGACTTTTTTCCATTACCTGCCAAAGTTTAAAGATCTGGCCAGTTTTTGATTTGCCAGGTATGAAACCACATTAATAGTTGTCTAGTATGGTTTTCATGTACGAAGCTAAACGTTCTCGCAGGATAGAGAAGAATAACTTATAGGATGAACTCAAAAATGTTATACAATTATAATTGTTGCACTGGATGATATCTGCCTTCTTATAATGTTTGGGACATGAATGCCTTTTCGACAGAATTCTGGCAATTCGCCTTGCTCCCATACATAGGTCTAATTATTTCCGAGGCGATTAATCACGTCTTGTATCTCCTCAATGCGTGGTGGCAGAATCATGAGGTCTTCCTATTGAAAGGGTGGGGACTCCATTTCTTCCGTGAGCTAACCATTCAACAATTCATTAAAGTACACTTCCCATTGCTTCAGAATGCCTTCAGGATCAGTGATCGGATTTCCCTCTCCTCCTTACAGTATATGCAGCGTGGAATATATTGCGAAATGTTTCCGACGGATTGTTTGAACTTCCGCGCCTGGTGCGGACCTCTCTATTTCTTTCCATTATAAGGCAAGTTTAGGATTCGTGAATATTAAAAAAATTTAGATAACAATTAAACATGACATTACGATCATAGAGAAGTCTAAGAAAGTGATCGAGAAAAAATGTCTGTCTGTCTGTCTGTCTTTCTGTCTGTCTGTCTGTCAGTATGTATAACAAAAAGTTTATTAACGGGACCTTTAATATAACGGTTTTTTTTTTAATTTTTGGCTTTTCCGGTTACGGCTCTTTGGATTTCTTTCAAATTTTATGTTTAGGAAAATCTAGGTTGCCGAATTAATTTTGCATATGAAAATTTTTAATAACTTTTTTTTCTAATTAAAATTAATTTTTGATTTTTTTTTTTCAAAAATCTATATTTTGAAAACTTATCAAAAAAATTGTTTTAAATTTTATAATCACATGTATTTTAATAAATTCTATGCATACCAAATTTTAAAATATAATTTTTTTTCAAAAAACTAAAAATAAAAAACAGGATTTTATCAAAACCGGTCCTACAATTTTTGAAATACATTTTTCATAAATTCTTTGTTATTTAGGACATGTACCTAATTTTTATTAAAAACAGTTAAGTATTGTGGTTTTGATACTTTTAATAATTTCAAACTGTGTTATTTTCAAACTGTGTTACTTGATCTTGCATTGTAATTAGGCACATAAGAGCAAGTACGTTGGATCCAGTCGTGGACATTTTTTCTTACTTATTTCACTAACGTTTGCCGTATATAATGTAGCTGGTGAGCATCGTGTGGGTTAGCATCGTCTATGGACATGATGTCATGTTCTGGGCCGAGCGATTACCGAACCGGTCATTTCAAATTTGGTAAACTAATGTTGAAGGGTCGACTATAAAATGACTGCAACTTTTGCACTATCAAACACTCAATTTGATAATAAAATAAAATTTTATCGCTTAGACGTGCAGTTCTGCAGCTCAATCCTGTAACTCGGTTACTTAAAAAATAAACAACAGATTTGACAGATATCATCAAAATAACATGGCTGCAACAGGCCGTCAAAATCTACCCGCCGGAAATTTTGTCAGTTCAATCAAAACAAACGTTGTTTAAAATTGTTGAAACCTCTTTTATTGGAAGTGAGAATTTTCTGTTTTACGGTTTTTTGTTACTGTGCTGCTATAATTTTATGGTGTAAGATGCCGTAATTGGAATTTATTCGATAGAACTGCAAATCAGAGTTAGCAATGGCCAATGGGGGGCATCTGGCTAAGAGCCTCTAGAATCTTTTCTTTCAATCTTTAAGAAATTTTACATAATTTTTCTCATTATCAGATTGAGCTGCTCCAATAGATGATTAACTCGCAACTTTTTCTATGGATGGATACTGTAGTTAATGTAACAGTGTTCAAGGACCACATAAGTGCGAACAAGCCAAGAAACACATTCCTCTTATTTATGGTCCTTATGCTTTCCATAATCGTAAAAAAATGACACCACTACCGACATGTCCCGTATTTTATATTTATTACGGGAAAAAACATAAGCTGCACCAATTGTTGTAAGAATAACACCGCCGAGCCGTAGTCACCGATGCCCAAATGTCTTCAACAAGATAAAGCAAAAGCCGAAAAAATTGAGCTAGCAATTGATCTCCATAATTAAAAAAAGGAAGATTATTTACAATGTACAAAAACAGCAGTAGGTATATATGTACAAGAAAATGCAATATTTTTAATGCAATAGCCTTCGGGTAAAAATTGATTATTGTCAATGTTTTCATACTGAGTCATACCTTCCTCACACCGAAAGAAATGATTATTTTTTGCCAGAAGAAAATTGTTTGTCACAAGAGATAAGAAGCGTTTAACTTGTTTGTAACCAAAGTTTTTCGATATCAATTGGCAACCCATTAGCATTTTGCTTGTAAAATAATGAACTTTCCAATCGAGAAATGGGCACGACTGGGTTGCTCGTATACTTGCTCTTATGTGCCTAATTACATTGGAAAGCGAGATCTTTTTGTTGAAAATAACACAGTTTGAACTTATAAAAAGTATTAAAAACCACATACTTAACGGTTTTTAGTAAATATGAAGTAAGCCATCACACGTCTTAAATAACAAGGAATTTATGAAAAATGTATTTCGAAAATTGTAGGACCGGTTTTGATAAAATCCTGTTTTTTTTATTTTAGTTTTTTGAAAAATTTTTTTTTTTAATTTTGGTATGCAATTTTTTTAGAATTTATTAAAATACAGGTGATTATAAAATTTAAAATAATTTTTTTTGACAAGTTTTCAAAATATTGATTTTTGAAAAAAAAAATTTCAAAAATTAATTTTAATTAAAAAAAAAAAAGTTATTCAAAAATTTGATTGATGATTAAATATAAAATTTTACAGAAATCTAAAAAACCGTAACCGAGAAAGTTAAAAATAAAAAAAAAACGTTATATGAAAGGTCCCGTTAATAGACTTTTCCCGTACTAATCAAATGAAAGCCAATACCTACAAAAAATTCTCAAATATTTTCATTAAAATCGTTAGAGCTGTTTTCGAGAAAAATAAGATTTTCTTAAACGGTCATATGGCAGGTACCATTATTTTTAGGGCTAAAAATAAAATTTCAATTTACTCTTCGGGGAATGCCAAACGAATCACACACACCAAGTTTGAAGATAATCGCTTAAGGCGTTTAGGCTGCAGCTCGTTATACATACTGACAGATAGACATTTTTTCTCGATCACTTTTTTAGACTTCTCTATAATCGTAATGTCATGTTTGATTGTTATCTAATTTTTTTTAATATTCACGAATCCTAAGCCTTATAGTCCCTATGATCGCAAGTAAAAATAAAAAAGAAAAAAAACAAGAAAGGAAAGAGTTCTGTTGCGTAACAAGCAAATTGTTGATTTTGACAAACCGTGTTGTTCTCGTCCTTTACGTGATGACTGGATTGAAAATCTACAGGACCTAAATGATTTTCAGGTGCCATTGGATTTGAATTACAAAAAATATGAACCAATGGCAATAGTCGAATTCGCCGTCATTCCTACACAATTACCTGAAATTACTAGGAACGATTTGAGTACCGACCAAAAATATCTTTACGATATGATGACCAATGCTGATAACTGTTGTTTTTTCTTCTGATTTAAGCTTATATTGAACATGGACTTCTCAACCATTCTAGATGGCTAACAACAGCGAATCGAATTCTAAGGTTATATGCTACTAAAACGAACCTGGATGAAAAACTAGTGATATTAGCTGCGTACATAATGAGAGTTTATGGTCCAATGTGGTTAACGATAAAATGTAATACCACGTGCATAAACGGAGCGTTATACTTAGTGCCTGTTGGCAAACCATCAGTCTGAGTATCTATTTGGACATTGGATTTTGAAGAAAATCACTGACAAAGTTAATCCAACTAAATGAATATTTTGGTCACCCAGAAAATCTTATTGCTAGCTTGGAGATGGCAGAGAAATAATACGGCATCTAGCATATCGAAGCATATTTAAAGGCAAGAACAGGAAAAACTTCAGGAATTCGAATTTCGATGCCGAAGATTATATTGAACTTATTATGTGGCAAGACTGTGAGATAACTGAGCCACCATTGACTTTAAATATTTCTGATGAAGTCTTGAAAGCCATTTTCAAAAACGGTATCAGCACATGTTAGAATATTGAGCGCTGTAACAAGTTGGTGACTGAAACTTCAAGTGCAGAAAATAAACGAGACGGTTTTATATAAGGGCAAGGCTACTATCGCGACCACAAATGCTTACTTTCGATACAAGAAAGTAATTTAATATTTAATTACTGTATTTTCCTGTATAATTTCCTATTAAAACTTTAATACTGTTTCTTGAAATTTTTATGAAAAATGAGTACCATTATCAATAAATAAAAAAAACACTAACTAAAACACCTTTCTAGTTATTGAATTCCTAGATTATTATAAAAGGATTTTTATAGAAGACCTTAATTTAAAGAAAAATATGTTTAGCAAACATAAAATGAAGGTCATAATGTATCAGATAGTTTAATGACAATATAGAAAAATTGATGTATTTTTTCAGATTTTTATACCTCTTGGGGCACCTTAAAACATAAAAGCAAGTAAATAATTTTTTGTAAGTATGATTAACTCATTGAAAAGCAACTATATATCACTATGCCGTTGAAAAAAAAAATTATAATAAAATATTGATACATTATTGCTCCATCCTATTACACAACGATTGTTTTGGTTGAACTGAAAACATTTTGTGGCATCTTCCCCACGCTTACACTCTTCTTTACTAACAGTAGGGTAATTTCCTAACATTTATTTACAAATGGAAACTGGAGATGGTTTTGGATCCCTGATTTTATCACTCTTTAAAACTTAAAAAGAATTATTAACAAAAAATATCATTTTCTAAGAGATAAACTACGCTTATGATTTTTATATTAAAACATACTTCAGTTCTCATTATTATTTATTTCTAATCATGTTCTATGAAATTTAACAACAAATTTCCCATAGGTACTACTCATTACCAGCCATTTTCACTCAAGTCGCATTGAGTGCAGTTGATTTGGAGCAAATCAATTACTATTTGAGTCACAGTAAGGTACTAATTTAATGAAGAAACTTTAAGGAAAAACTTGAAAAAATGAAAATACTTTTACACTTTATTAAATTTTACTTCAAATTGCATACATTTTCCAATTTAATCAACAAATATTGTCATCATGCATCGTCTTCCACATTATGAGTTGCATGATGCGCAACTCATTGTTCCTTCATAATCGAATAGATTTCAAAGGAACGAAGAAGGATGCAAAAAATTGTCATTAAGAGGATGGAGGAGTTGGATGGAATACCCTGATATATATGGTTCAGCGGTAGGGTTTCAGGACATTTTTGGCATCGTCACGATGAGATGAGTTTGGAGAGAATATGAATAAAATTATTGATTGCAAATGAACGGAACGTGAAGGAATCCCAATCCCAAGTAATAAAAAACTCATTAATCAATGTCTTAGCATATACTTATATTGGGGGATGTGTGTGGCGTCAAGAGAGTGATATGAAGAAAATAGACGGATTTGAGAAAAGGGATTAATGTGTCGTTACGAGAGACATGGTTCAGTGTTTTGAGGAGATGTGGCGGGGAATACCTAATTCGTATTTAAATTTCTTAATTGTACTAGATTGGTGAGAAGTGTTATAATCAGAAACCTTTAAAAGTTTTTTTTTAAGTAAAAAAGAGGGTTTAAATAATTAATTTGAATTCTAATATCATAGGAAGTTACCTAATAATGAGTATCCTTCACAAATTTGACTCACCTTGTTCCACTGAATCGTTGTTTTTTCACAAATAACTGTAAATGGCCGTATCTCGTCAGGCGAACATTTGAATCTGACGTCTGGCTCTAGCACATACTGGGAAAGCTTCTTCAATCAAGATTTACATCATGTTAATTAATGAAAAGAAATTTCACATTTTCATGTATAGAATGTACATGTAGTCATAGCCAATTGAAAATGTAATTGGACGTTATGTTCATTGAATGTTATGTTCATTAAATTGGAATGAGGGTTGCTTAAACTTTTTGAACTTTTTCATGATTAATCAATTTAATGGACAACTACGTGAGTCTTCTACTACAATAATGGTCTTTGGATTAAAAATAAATTGCATAAATTGTGCGGTCATTAAGCTTGGAACAAAATTTGAAAAATATTAAGAGAAATTCAAAGTTTTTATTTAATTTTTCTGACTTTTGATTGTTTAAATAGTTAAAATAGTTTTCAGCGGACAAATTTAAACGCCAATTTATTTTTTAAGATGCGTAAACTATTATCCCGATTTCAATAAAATCTTGCAGACAGACAGAAAGTCATTTATAATTCAAATAATATTGCATTTCAACATTTTTTGAGTTTTTTTAAATTTTCTAAAAAAAAATTGGTTTTCGAAATATTTTGAAAATGGGTTGATTGAATTTTGAAGTTTTTCAAAAAAACGACTTTTTAAAAAAACTGGTCGAACGATTTTCAATATTTTTTTTCCTAGATAGACATTTAGTTTTCAAATTTTATTACATACTTAGTTTTTCGAAGAAAACTTTTAAACTAATTAAAAAAAATTAAAGAATTTTCTAAAAAACTATTATTTTTTTAATTTTAATAGACATGTGGTTTTCAATCTGGCAATACTTTTTTCGGAGTTGGTCTTTTTGACAGCTGTCACTTGATTTATGCTCAGTTTGGTTTGCCATTTCATAATAAATAGACTTACTCCTGAACAAGTTTGCAAATTGTTCAAATTTATTACCAAAATAATGGTTCGTTTCGGTGGAGCAAAGTATCGAAAAAGACCCGAATGAGTCCATTCGCCATCGCCCGCAACAATTGGAGATGTGCCCATCCACTTTATGGATGTCACACGTTCGGTGAATGGGTCCAAAACGAGATAGCCACCGATCCCGATTTTCACAAAGTTGGGTCTCGGCTGGAATTTATTCGAGCCAGCCGCGGCGGCCACTTCTCCGAAATCATTTTTAAAACATAATGCAAACTTTTATAATCAAGCTGAATTCTTGGCCATAACATCAAACTATATGCGTTTTATTTCTTCTTGAAAACCACACGTCTAAAAAAACACCCTTTTTATTCATACATATGCAGCCACTAAGCAAATATCTAACATAAGAACAAGTTCGTGCGACCCAGTCGTGCATTTTTTTAAATTTATTCGTACGATGTGACCGCAAATATGAGCAAGTACGTGCGATCCAGTCGTGCAATTTATTTATTTATTTTTTTAAATCGTAGCAGCGGTTTTTAAATTAAACGATTTTACTTTAATAATTTTTTTCAAAAATAAAAAAAAAATAATAAAAGAATATAAACTTCAGCAAAACAATAATCTTCATTTAAAACCAAGATTAAAAAATGCATCTACCCATTTTTGAAAAAATAAATTTAAAATTTAAAATTTTAAAAATACCATAAAAAGTTTTCGAAAATATTTTAAAATAAAATTAATTAGGCTACCAACATCTTCCTGAATATCATTTTTTATTGAAATCTGATGACCAGTTTTCGAGAAAGTCGAAAAAAACGGTTCTATGGGATAAACCGTTTTTAGCCCACCATCTTGATTTTGTTTCAACAAAACATAACCTAAACAATATATTTTTATCATAACCTAAACCTACAATAGTACACTGATTTTTTTTTATAAAAATTCTTGGAGCCATTTCCGAGAAAAATAAGCTCTTACTTAACGGTTAGATGACAGGTACCGTTAATATTTGAGGTAAAAAAAATTTAAAAAGTCCTCTGTAGAATGTCAAAATAACGTTATGTTCCAAATTTGAAGATGATTGGCCAAACCGTTATTGTCATGTCTGATTGTTAGAATTTTTCTTTTTTACGAATGCATAACTTGCCTTATAGTCCTTATAAATCGCAAGTAAAAAAATAAGAACGCGACTTCGTCATTGTTGAAAATATTCTCGATTTGATCCTCTGTGAAAGTAAAGGTTGATAGTTAGCGATTGTTGGACACTATTTGTTGCTGGACTTCCAAGTTGGTGTAGTTCTCAGAGTTTCTTAAATCAGTTTCAGATAATCATACAACTTATTGTTTGGACATATCTTTTTGTATAAGTGATGTAGTCTCAAGGGGTAGCATTTTTAATTTAATAGTGGATCATATTGATTTATTGGAGATCCCGTGTAAATACACATGAACACTAGTGTAAATTTAAAAATAAAAACAGACAATTGTTCATGTAGATTGCACAGGAAAGCATTGCTAATTTTACAGTGGATCATATTGATTCATCAACGGTTTCTTGTTGGTTTGACATGGTTTACGGCTTTAATTGGACAGTGTATTTATGTTATCTTAACACTTTTTAATGTAAATAGAATATGTCATGCCAACATCTTGTATCTGGTTAAAAATTAACACCATCAATCCGTTTGAAAAATAACAACATGCTAAATGCTTAATTTCTGGTTGATTCAACACGGTTTTTTCTTTGGATGATAATTTTCTTAAAACAATAATTATGTTTCAAGTAAATAATAAGTAAATACATAAATAGTATACATAAATAATTAGTAAATAAGTAAATGTCTACTACTATTTAAACCTGAATTTAATTTAAATTTAACTTTTTTTATATTGTTTCACAACTATAAGATATTATTTTATCTACGTGTAAACAGGATTCATATGAAATAAATACAAAAACACAAAAATACATATACAAAATAATTGAAGCGGTTATTGTGAAATTCACTCCAAGATACTTTGTTGTTGTCCTTGTCTTTATCACGGTGTTAACTGGATACACTAATGTTATCCCAGCTTGGTGAAAACATCTCCGATTTCTTGCTGCTGTTGTTGGCCTTCTTAAGCAAATGAGCTTGTTCTTATTGCTATTTATCTTTAGTCTTTAGAGGCAGTAGCCTCAAAAGTTTCTATTATGATCCTCCATTCCCCTAGCAGCAATTTCCAGTGAAATGTATTTTGCGCATGTTATTGAGTAATCGACATATAGCTTCGTTTTTATCCCTGGAATGTTGGAGGACTTGTCAGCTGTAATCTAAAAATTATGACGTCTAATTTGGAACCTTGTGGAACAACAGCACTGATCTTTTTCTTGACGAATACCTTGCTAACACGTTCATACAAAATTTACAATTTGAAACTTGTTCATTAATCTTATATAAATAATTCTTATCCATTTAACGGTTTTTCACGTTTCGGGGAAATACCTGTTGAAAATAATACTCAGCATTAGAATGTATTAGAAAGTATGTAAGTAAAGGCGTCTTCAGTTAATGCTACTGGTGCAGGTTTGTCCTTCTTCGTACCAGTTTTCAACTTCTTCAAATAATTCAAAAAGGTGATTGGGCTGGCCTTTAAGATTTGCCGAAAGTCGTTGTTGGCCTTCTTCGGCTTGGCCACCACTTTTTCATGTTCCAGGAAGTACTTGTTGTTCCGGCAGTTATTGAAGATGATCATCAGCAGGCGGATGGCGAGATCTGGGGGGTTTTTAAGGTTTAAGTTAGAAATCCCATCGTTTTCTTCCGACTTCCTAAATTTCCTCCATAAATGATGCCATTTACTTCGTAGAAGGAAGTAAATGCGTCTGCAATTATTGATTGCAAGTTTGTTTTCATTAAAGTTGTAGGGCTAGAGGCTGCAACTTATTCTTCGATGAATTCAGAAAAGTGTTTCCACTAGCGATCCTTAGAGTTTCCCTTAAAAACGTTGGAGAAAACTCTCGGTTAGGGGTGTTGCAGATTCTTGGCTGGCCTCGGGTCTTTTCCTTACGAGCTGATTAATTTCTTTGAAGGCATCGTCTTCAGGTTTGATGTTTAAAAACCTCTTCCTGAATTCATCCTTAGTAGATCTTGCATTTCGTCGACGAACGGGTTGATTGTTTACTGAATCAGTGGACTCAAATTTATCCACCACACTGCGAATTGTCCTCTCGGTAGGACGATTATGGCGCCGTACAATGGATAGAGCGCAGTGAACTTTGCCCATTTTGATAAAACAATTTTATGCCTTCCACGTGTTGTTAAACGCTATATCCGTCTATTGTGATTTGGCAAAACAGACTGAATAAAAGACAGCCAATTTGACAGATGTAGCTTAACAAGATGGCCTTGCAAGTGTCAAAGTTCAGAATTCCCTATTGGAAGACCCTTTATAAGTCAACACAACTCCAGCCTTCAAATTTCATATTCCTCACTTCATGCAAATTTGCATGCTGATTTGCAAAGATTAGTTTTTACCTCATTAGTTTCTCAAAACCAAGTCTCCGATACTTTGACATTTTTAAGTGTCCATTATGTCAAGTTTTCTTAATCAAGATGCTTTAATAATGTTTGCAATTTAAACATGTTTCCTTAAATCTTAATATACATAGCCCTCTGGCCTAATAGCCACACTAAAACTCATTGAAAACAACAAACCTAAAACGTCGAGCTTAATTTCTTCTCTCATTAAATATAATTTACCCTCTAGATCCCTTAAGCCCGGCACAGAAAGAAAATCCAAGAACTGATAAAATCCCATTTAATAATGACCACCCGCATACCTCCTTTTCCAGCGAATTAATCGTTCTCTAGTATATTAATATTTATGGCCTCAATCATGAAACTAATTACCAAGGCATCATTCCCTATATCGCACTCCCACACAAAAGCCTTCCATCGAATCAGATCCACACATAATACTTGGCCCACAAGTACACAACAAACAACACACAATACACTCTCCTCCGACATTAATCCTCCAGAGCATCTTAAAGATTAAAGACGACAGACAACAAGAAAATAACATTCACTTGGGCTGGGTCACTCTCCATCGCTTAAAACCCCGCCATCACTCATACAGCATACCCTTCAGAGAATAACTATATCCCTCAGGACATATATATTGTATCCCGAATAAAATAAAAAAACGCATTTAATATTAATATTTAATACACGTGAACGCACACGTAAAAGCACTTAAATTAAAGGTCCAAGTTCCAAGAATCCTGATGGACGTATGTGTATGTATAATCACTTCTGGGTTTCCAGGCTTTTCCTTACACGCCAGTCGGAAAAATTACACCAGAATGGGATACGAAATGAAGATTTGGTGTAATATCAACTTGGCTGTTTCAAAAGGACATCCAGGACATCGCCTGCTTTGCCACATTCTGACATCAGATCAGTGTCGAAATGTCCTGCACGGGATATCATTACTTCAGTACTCATGGTATATAGTGAGCTGTACAATTTTTCGACATAATCTGACAGTTGGAGCGTGGAGATTATTCCATCCATTTGTGCCGTACTCCCCCGGTCCGACCGGTTGGAGGCGAAATTCCAAACGTAATATCGTACACTTAAATAAGAAGTCAACGAAACAATAAAAGAAAATGAACAAAACCACTGCCGAATGCATAAAGGACCATGTTTCTTGGGAGTCCTTGAGGTATGAGGGAGAATTCCTGGGAATCCGATCCATATTCACATTCCTTACCGTTATTTGTATCCCACCACCACATACGGTTATTAGTTTGACTTCATATAATGTGGTTCAGTATTATTACACCACACTATTGCCATTTGCTAAGGCTGGTCCATGAGCACCACGTACAAGGATTTAACCAGGGAATGCTTTCAAGGAACCACATTCGCACTATTAAAAGGTCGAGGAGACGACGACAATGCTGGTGGGTTGAGTGAGTCTCAAACTGTATGGCAGTCTAGCGAGTAGAATATAGAAATGGTGACCAAGTGAGCTTCAATATCAGAGCCACCCAGCGGTTGTGTTACCACAACAGCAGCACTCTGAAGAACACGAGTCTTATTTTATTTGATAAAAATGCTGTTATTTCTGTTGGCTGTAACACACACATGGATATATGGAAAGATGTCGACAGTACAAGATGGCGGTCCGAGCAGCTTATAGCGGAAAAGTTATGAGGAACGTGCTTATGTCTATGGACGAACGGGCATTAAAGTGTCCGCTTGGATGCCATTTGAGAGAGTCCATTTTAAGCCTTTCAACGAAGGTAATGGTTTTGTGCAGTGATGCTCGTCCGTCGTTAGTTCGAGCTCCAAAAGTGAGCCGAAAGGGAAATAAATTTCGAAGCTCGAAAGCAATGGAAAACAATTGTTTTATGGCTCAGTTAAGGTTGTAAACTAGAAGGAGGATAATAAACTTTAATTTGAAGCGTTAAAAGGGTGGCCACGAGAATCACTGGGAAATAAAAATAATCTACGGCTTTTATGTTTCTGTTGATAGTTAACTTTTGATTTAAGAATCACAAACATTTTGGAAATAATATTTGGCCCAAATTCAAGGATTTAATTATCGTTAATTAATCACAGTGTCTACGTCAATTAATTTTAATATTTTTTAGAATATTGATTTCAATATATTTTTGTAGATAATTAATTGATTCACAAATTGACCTCTGACTTGTCAAATTATTTTCGGCCGGCTTAATTTAATTTAATTTTTTGAATTGATTAAAATAAGAACAATTCAAAAATATGTTTAAGTAGTCGAATTAATGTAAGAATTTTCGATTAACAAGACACAATTTTTCAAACTAAAATTTGGTGTTTGTGATTCTCTTGGCATTCCCCAGAGGGGAAATTGAAATTTTACTTGAAGGCCTAAAAATAATGGTACCTGCCATATGACCGTTTAGAGAAAGCTTATTTTTTCGAAAATGGCTCCAATGATTTTGATGAAATTTTTTGAGATTTTGGTATTGGTATTAGCTATCATTTGATTAGAACCACATTTACGGGAAAAGTCTTTTAACGGTAACTTTAATATAAGGGTTTTTTGTATTAATTTTTGGCTTTCTCCGTAAAGGCTTTTTGAATTTCAAATTTTATATTTGAGAAGATATAGGTAACCAAATTAATTCTGCATACCAAAATTTTGAATAACTTTTTTAATTATTCTGAAATTGGTCTACTTCGCCCAGATAAAATGGATCATTCTGCCTGACAGCGAAATTCGTTTGATCATCGCGATTATACAGTCTCCAGAAATGGTTTTTCATATTCTCAGCATCGACTGCTTTACCTTTTAGTAAAACTTCCGAACTTCATTTCTGAATTAACAGTTCTCCATTTCCTTGATCGCACGCTCCTCTTCTTTTTGAGAAGCCTCTTTCCTCCACTGCTTGTACAGCGCACGGTCAGTACTGGTCCTTCTTTGCAGCGCCCGCCACCTTGTATGCTTCTTCTTTAGCTGTGTGTGCTAAACCAGGGGTGTCGTTATGATGGCTTTGTAAAGCCCAGCACTTCACAGGTGGCTTCTCTGATGGCATTTTGGCAATATTGCTACTGGTTTTCAATACTTGATGCTGGCGGTAAAGGATTCCTTTGGAGGTTATTTGAGACTCGGTCGGAAAAAGAGCGGAGATTTCTTGCAATTGCAGCCGTCCGACGTTAAACTTCCTCACAGTATTACCTCTTCTTGGCGTTGGTCGGGATATCCTTAGTGGTACCTTGGCTACAACGAGGTAGTGGTCCAATTCAATGTTTGCCCCTCGGAAAGTTTGGACATCCTTCATACTGAAGTAGTGTTTTACATCGATTGCAATGTGCTCAATCCGGTTGACATGCTTCTTTATGTCCCTTTGTAAATGCTGTGGTGTGGGAACAATATTTCGCAGCAAAGTCAATTAGCTTAAATCCGTTATCGGTGGTGCTGTGTTTTCCGATTGTACCACCAAAGACATCTTCTCTCCCTAGCTTGGCGTTAAAGTCGCCTAGGACAATTTTAATGTCATAGCTAGACCACTGCCCAGCTCATATGTTATGTCCAGGAACTTAAAAAACATTTCTTCGGTGTCATCATCTTTTTCCTCTGTGGGGGCATGCGCGCATATAAGGCTTATTGGCAAATTCAGCCTTGTTGCGGATTGTCATGAGGTACTCGTTGACACATTTGTAGCTCAAAACCCGTTGAGCCTACCTCCAACAGATCTAAATCCAAATAAGCACTGTATTTGTTGTGTACGGCTGTTGCCATAGTACATATCGCAGTTTTTCGTTCTTCATTTCCCCCTACCCATCCAATCGCATTTCTTGGATGGCTGTTATATCTGCCTTACAGCAGTCAAAGATCTCCGTATACCTAGTTATTTGGCTGCACGTGGTCTATTAAGGGACCTAACAACTAACATTGCACGTAAATTTCCGAAATTCGTTGTCCGTATTGCGTTGGCAGGGTTCGTCATCAGTGAATCCGTTCGTATCCGAGCCTTGTGATTGCTTCGCAACTAATTGTTTGTGCCATGGCCGTGAAGTTACACCGACGGCACAACCCACAACTTGGAGAACCAGGTCCTTTTTATGACTCCAAGGACGAAGAGGCGGATAAACTGCTCCTTATAGGTCTGAGCTCCGAAAACTTCGTAGTAGCCCATATAAGGTGTTCACTGAGTAGTTCAACCTGGCAGCAACTGTAGACGCCACCGTTGACTCCATTTAGAGAATTCTTCCGCTGCCGCCTGGATGTAAGGAGAAGTGCCTTATTGGAAACACTCTACCCTCCTAAATAACATTAATGTAAGGTATACAAACAACTCTACAGTTGATAATATTATCATCATGCGTTGAAGATAACGCCCACTCAAAACACCAAACTCAGTGGAAAAGTCTCTGGTAACTGAACGCTTGCATTTGATCATCTATACACGAACATGAGATTTCAAGGACTCATTCGAATTCAGTAGTGAGTTTAGTTTAACGGAAAATGGCAGAAAAAAATCCATATTATTGGTTCATAGAGAAATTGTTATTTTATGGGAATTTTGAAATTGTTACCCGAGTATGAATTAATCTTGGCAACCATCAAAAAAAACGAAGTGGTCATGTCAACTACATTCCTTCCCTCCAACATTTGCTATTAACTTGATTAGTACTTTGGGTGGAAAAGTGCTAACTGAAAAAGTATGCTTAGAAAAAAATATCCAAACATTATTCGGTGTCAGTAGATTCTACTCCCGGCGAATTTCATATGGATTTAACCGATTTGAGACATACTGGCGAGGCCAAAGAAAACAATCTATTAAAATTTGTAGGTGACCATCAAATATACAAATTCTTACTGAAAATTATAACAGAAAAAAGCGGTTTTACGGTTTGAAAAAGCTTAGCGATGAAAATTATAAAAATAGGCTTCAAAATACGATCAGACAAAAGCATCTCGAAGCTATTCCTACTCAGCATTGGAAACGATTTACTCAGCAAAATCATCAAAGATTTTTCATCGAAAAAAACTCCCAAGGTTCGTTCCGTTATCGCTTTAATTTAATTTCACATTAATTTTTCATTTTGTCTATATTCATTAATGTTTGTTAATCAGTCCACCAAACTCAAGTTTTATTTATTTCTGCTTTCGATTATAACGGGTCCGCCAAATAACTTCTTTTTTTTTGGAAATGCTTCATCAACATCGAGTGTAGCTTCGGCTGTGTGGCACGTAGCGCCGTCTTGTTGAAACCAAATAATGCCAATATCCTCCTCTTCAATTTTTGTGAACAAAAATTCGTTCAACATGGCCCGATAACGATCGCCATTGACTGTAACGGCCACTTCTTGCTCATTTTCGAAAAATGGCCCAATTATGCCTCTGGACCAAAATCCGCACCAAACAGTGACTCGTTTTGGGTGTATCGGTTTTTAAATGTATGCGTGCGGGTTTTCTGTGCCCAAAATGCGACAATTTTGCTTGTTTACATACCCGCCAAAATCAAAATGATCTTCATCTGAAAAGATGATTTTTTTTGGCAAAATCGGCATCTTCTCTAAGTCGATCGCAGGCAGTAATGTCGCAATATTTCCCAGCGTATACACAACCATATTCGTTCAGCCGAAAATAAAACTAATTATCTGTTAAATCAGACATAAGCTAAGTGTTACCATTCACGAAATAAGCACTAGTTGAAAAAAAACGTAAGATGGCGAACCTTTTATATAACTCCTTCATTTACCTAGTTTAGTCTTGCTTTAATACTCCAACTACACAGAGAAGACAACAAAAAAATCAAAATAACAATTGCAGTGTATTCAACATTTAAAAATAAAGTCCGAAAACCTCATTCCCAACCAGTGTAATTTCAAAAGAACAATAAATTAATTTAAAACACTTCCTTATTAATTTATTATAACACATTTAGTAACTACAGCCAGTGTACATCAAAACTTTGTCAGGACTGCGTCAAACTAAGCAAAAACAAGGATCAAACTTTCAAAAACCACATTTCAATTTATTCTAGTTTTAAGCTCTGAAACCCTCCATTTTAATTATTGCAACTGAAATGGCTAACAAATAGCCCCCATTCTATGATAAAAAAAAAATTGAGATGAAATAGTCCAAAATACGGTGGTTTGGAAGGAACTCGGCAAAAGGACATCACAGTTGTTTCAATTCCTCCCCTCAGCCAACAGGTCCATTAACATTACAATTTTATCTCCATGTATATAATAAATTTGAACAAGTTTTATTTTTCAAGTAAAGACAAACTCCCATAAAGCAAAGTTTTCCCTCAAAAAAAAAGGAACGACAAAAAAATAAGTCAAAACCGAACTTTTCCTTATGTCGTCGCCAAGGATATGCACGCGGGTTTGGAGTAAACGGGCACAGCTGGCTTTGACGGGATGATATTCAACCTACATCCTATCCACATATAGGAAAACTTCTACAATATCGCATAATGCCTTGATGTGATAAATCCTATTCCAACACTGGTTAAAGAAGAAGATACAGATGCAGGAAGGAGAGAAACAGCTTTTGCCGCAGCAGCCAGCTGCTGTCAATATCGGTGAATGTGAACCAGGCATGAAAATGGAAATAGGACCCCCTGCCAAATAATGATGACTTTGTTCTACATTAAAGGATAAAAGTGTGTATATTTGACATTTAAGTTACATAAACATGTTAAGTAAGAAATAGATTTTTTTAAAGAAGCTTAATATTTGTTTATGTCGAAATTGAGCTAAAGGATGAAGAAGTTCAACATGTTAAGCTGGTAGAAAAAATTTACGGAATTATGAACATGAAGCTAATACGGAAGATATGATATGGAACATGAATTTATATTAAACCCCTATGGTTACATTAGTGGGTAGGATCTGACGCAAAAATCCTTTCTTTATAATTAAATAATAAAGGTTTCACGTCGGTATTCCGGTAGTGCCCTATTTCTTTAAAAAATTCGATGAGTTCTTACCGAGTCTAAGAACTCATTTTACACCATACGAAACAATCTGAGTCCATCGAATTGTAGGAATAGATCCTTAACCACAAATAACAAATACCACATTTCCTTGGTCCACTTTTCCCTGCAACTGTCAAACTAACGGGTGATTTTTTAAGAGCTTGAGAACTTTTTTTTTAAAAAAAACGCATAAACGTTTGAAACGTTAGATTGGTCCATTACATTTACTTTTTGAAGATAATTTCATTTAAATGTTGACCGCGGCTGCGTCTTAGGTGGTCCATTCGGAAAGTCCAATTTTGGGCAACTTTTTCGAGCATTTCGGCCGGAATAGCCCGAATTTCTTCGGAAATGTTGTCTTTCAAAGCTGGAATAGTTGCTGGCTTATTTCTGTAGACTTTAGACTTGACGTAGCCCCACAAAAAATAATCTAAAGGCGTCAAATCGCATGATCTTGGTGGCCAACTTACCGGTCCATTTCTTGAGATGAATTGTTCTCCGAAGTTGTCCCTCAAAATGGCCATAGAATCGCGAGCTGTGTGGCATGTAGCGCCATCTTGTTGAAACCACATGTCAACCAAGTTCAGTTCTTCCATTTTTGGCAACAAAAAGTTTGTTAGCATCGAACGATAGCGATCGCCATTCACCGTAACGTTGCGTCCAACAGCATCTTTGAAAAAATACGGTCCAATGATTCCACCAGCGTACAAACCACACCAAACAGTGCATTTTTCGGGATGCATGGGCAGTTCTTGAACGGCTTCTGGTTGCTCTTCACTCCAAATGCGGCAATTTTGCTTATTTACGTAGCCATTCAACCAGAAATGAGCCTCATCGCTGAACAAAATTTGTCGATAAAAAAGCGGATTTTCTGCCAACTTTTCTAGGGCCCATTCACTGAAAATTCGACGTTGTGGCAGATCGTTCGGCTTCAGTTCTTGCACGAGCTGTGTTTTATACGGTTTTACATCAAGATCTTTGCGTAAAATCTTCCATGTGGTCGAATAACACAAACCCAATTGCTGCGAACGGCGACGAATCGACATTTCACGGTCTTCAGCAACACTCTCAGAAACAGACGCAATATTCTCTTCTGTACGCACTGTACGCATTCGTGTGATTGGTTTAATGTCCAATAAAGTAAACTGAGTGCGAAACTTGGTCACAATCGCATTAATTGTTTGCTCACTTGGTCGATTATGTAGACCATAAATCGGACGTAAAGCGCGAAACACATTTCGAACCGAACACTGATTTTGGTAATAAAATTCAATGATTTGCAAGCGTTGCTCGTTAGTAAGTCTATTCATGATGAAATGTTAAAGCATACTGAGCATCTTTCTCTTTGACACCATGTCTGAAATCTCGCATAATCTGTCAAATACTAATGCATGAAAATCCTAACCTCAAAAAAATCACCCGTTAAATATGCAAACTGTAGAATCACTTGAAGCTCAATATACAATATTTAAATTCAACGACAGTCGTATATGCGATATTTTTCGACTTTACTTGGCGTATCTTCATGATAAGCCAGATTGTCTATGTTGAAGACAAAACTAAAACGAACGTTATGGTTTCTATCCACCAGGAAGACCTTCCTACTAATCCTATCCTACTTTGGAACACAAAAAAGTTTTTTTATAAAGATTTATATTTATGTTACAAATAAGATGGTTACAGACGACCTATAGCTTACTTGTACGTATCTAAGCACGAAAAGCATTTCCCATCTTTCAGCAACGCTTATAAAAATATTATTTATCGTCGTAAACAGTATTTTTTCCTGAACAATCGTATAGTCATTATAGTTTTGTTGTGATTGTGAATGAAATTAAACACGTCTTATATCTCTGAGCATCTGAGTTTGACTGTTCGATTGCTCTCTTTAGCTAAACGGAAGCAGGGCTGCCAATTTACTTCATATGTAGTAGATCTACTTCATTTATTTATTTGCTACGTAGCAAATTAATTCTACTTCGTTTAATTTGATTTCATGAAAAAAAAAATCCTTTAAGATGGTGTTGTATTGATTTATTTTTGCCAATCGAAAAAGTCACTTTTTGCCTCTGGATGTTTTTTTCCAGTTAATCTCGGAAATTGCTAGACCTATTAAGCAGATAGCTGACGTTGTAAGCAGTAAGGCTAAGGTGGCGTTGTGGTCTTTTACGAAATTTCTTATTTTTAAAACGATTTGGCAAAATTTTGAACCGAAAGGGTAGAATATATCAAAAGACAAGGAGTTCGCAAAGGAAATATTCGATACATTAGTGAGTGTCTTTGAACGTAAGAGTGTTTCCGGTCAGTTGTTGTTGCGAAAACATTTACTAACGATGCGATACAAAGATGGTGAGAACATCAACGATTATTTTCTTCGATTTGATCATACTGTCCATGAACTGAAGTCTACTGGTGCAATATTAGAAGAACTTGATATAGTATGTTATTTGATGTAACCGAAAAATTTCGATGGCTTAATTACCGCACTTGAAACAATGGACACATCTAAGCTTACAATTGAATTTGTTAAAAGTCGTTTTTTGGACGAATATGAAAAGCGTGCTGCTGGTAATATTGTGCGGAACGGTAGAACTTGTGATACAATGGCTATGCAAGCAGATCGTTCAAAAATCATTTGTCATAGATGCAAAAAGCCTGGACACGTTAAATCCAAATGCAGAGTAAATTTATCAAAGAAAAATGATTCATACATTAATAAATATGCTGGTGCAAATTGTGCTGAAAAAGATGACGTTCCAGAGTTCCTGATTTGTGAAGAATAATGACGGTTTTGAACAAATACTTTTGTTCTTGATTCAAGCGCAACTCACCATATTGTGAAGAAAAAAGAGTTTTTCAATTGCGTGCGTAGAATTGAACCGATTACCATTTCAATTGCAAAGACGGGAGCGTCATTAGTGGCAAAGCATCGAGGTGATACATCAATAAAGACATTTTTAATGGAAAGAACTGAACAAAAACTATTCAAAACGTTTTGTTTGTTGAAAATCTGAAATGCAATTTTTTTTTTTTTTTTTTTTTTAAACTTTATGATATTTATTAATTTAACAATTTATTAACAAAAATAGAGTAACATTTATAACATATAATATTTAATTCAAATAAAAATGTAAGCATGGCATATAAGCCGTCTGCCGTATATGATATCGATTAAGTTTTATTTTTTAAGAGATTGAATAAAGTTAAACAGTTTATACAATTAAAATCTGATGGTACAAATATATACTAACAAAAATAAATTAACAGAAATACATTAACGGAAATAGATTAACAGAAATAAGTACTTTTATAAAACACAATTTTTATATTTATATTTAAGCAAAAACAATGATAATTTTATGTAGGAAATATTTAATATTTACACAAGATATTACGAATTACATTCAAAAAATGCAATTTATTGTCAATTCGTCAACTGACATACAAAGGCTACAAAATATGTTTTAATGGTGATGATGCTTTTATTTTGAAAAATGGAAGAAATGGTCAACCATATCAAACAACTTTTCATGTTGAAAGAAGTGTGTTTGCTGGAATCGTTAATATGGACAAATTAAGCAAAATGGCATTTTCGCTTAAATCATTTGAATGTCAATAATATGAAAAAGATGTTGAATCAGAACATGGTGACTGGATTGGACAAATTAAATGTGAACACTGATGACAAATTATGTGAATCTTGCGTGATTGGTAAACAAGCTCGTTTACCCATCTCGCAAGGAAATTCGTTCTAAGCTAGTCTTGGATTTAATTCACACAGATGTTAATGGTTCAAAGAGTGAATCGGCGCATGATGGATCTCGATATTTCATTGTTTTTACTGATGATTTTTCACGTGCATCGATGGTATACTGCATCAAACAGAAAAGTGAAGTCTTCGATAAATTTCAACAATATGTTGCTATGGCAGAAACACAATATGGTCATAAATTCTAAAACTGCAGTTAGATAATGGCGGTGAGTATTGTTCAAAAGAATTTAAGTCATTTTGCAGCAATAAATGAATTCAGTTGAATTTCACCGTGCCATACAATCCGGAAATGAATGCAGTATCTGAGCGCTTTAACCGCACCATTGCTGAAAAGGCTAGAACATTGCTTTTATCGGGTGGATTAAATCGTTGATTTTGGAACGAAGCTATTATGTGTGCAAATTTTATCAAGAATCGATCACCGACCAGTGCTGTTGGTAAACAGTTTGTCAATAAAACGCCTGCTGAAATTTGGTATTACAAAAAGCCAGATTTATCACATCTTCATGTTTTTGGATCAATATGTTATAATCGAATCAAGTTAGATGCGAAATCATCTAAATGTTATATGCTCGGATATGGTTCTTCTTCATATACATATCGGCTTTGGGACATTGAAAGTGACAAACTTATCATGGGTCGCAATGTGATTTTCAACGAAAAGTCAATCTTCGATCGTTTAAATTATATCAACATTTTAGGTTCCGAGGTAACAAATGATGACATCGAAAATGAAAATGAACAAAGAGTCGTTGACAATAATTCGGAAAGCGTTGTTGAAATCAAAGAAGATGATCCTAATGACATCAATTTGAATGATATTGATACGTCGATAACAATGTCCATAATGAATTATGTCAAAGTGATCGCTTGAAAAAGAAACTGGACCAATATGGATATGAACCTAATGCATCATTTGCACTATCAGCTGAAGAATTTGTGCGGAATGATCCAATTTGTCAAAAGAATTTGAAATGACGGATGTCGGCAAAATTGATTGAGAACTAATTGGGTGTTTGACATATGCTACTCAAACAACTCGGCCAGATTTATGTGCATCAACAAATTATTTCAGTCGATTTAAACGTTCTTGTACCGATGAATATTTTACATATGCCAATCGTATTTTGCGGTATATCAAGGGAACGATTGAAACAAAAATGGTTTTCCATCGAAATACAACAGCAGATATATTGATTGGATATGCCGATTCCTATTGGGCTGGCGACAAGAACGATCGTAAATCAACATCGGGATATGTTTTCAAGGTATTTGGCAATATAGTAAGTTGGTTAACATAAAAGCAACCAACTGTCAGCCTCTCATCCGCTGAGGCAGATTATTTGGCTTTGGCCAAATGGCTGCGCTGTTTGTTGAAAGAA
Source organism: Platycheirus rosarum (assembly GCA_963971375.1). NCBI lineage: Eukaryota > Metazoa > Arthropoda > Insecta > Diptera > Syrphidae > Platycheirus > Platycheirus rosarum. The sequence continues at coordinate 115,058,637 of OZ020509.1, read as the reverse complement.
CTTGGTCATTGTTGCAACTCAGAATAAAACATATTGATGTCAAATATAACTTCATTCGAGAAGCAGATGCAAACAAAGAGGTAAATTTAAAATACATATCAACAACTGATCAAGTTGCAGATATTACGACGAAGGGTCTTGAAAGAATTTTATTTAAGAAACATTGCAAACATTTGAATCTTATTGAAATTCTGAACTAGTGTCTTGTTTACTATGATTTTTTTGCTATGATTTTTCTTTTCATTATTTGCTACACATTATGTTTACATACATCTGCTTCATTTTCTTTCCCTTGATGGTGCGGGGATGGAAGAATAGGCCCACGGTATGGATATGCCTGCAGTAAAAGTGTGCTAAAATATCCCTTTATGCTTAAGGTACGGGAATAGAATAGGCCTAAGGAAAGGGATAGCGCCAGCAGTAAGAGCCTGCTTGCAGGTCCTCCTCTATAGGTTCGGGGATGACAGAATTGGCCTATGGTTGTAAGTGCCTGAGGTAAGAGTCCTCTAATTTCATCGCACTAGAGAATGGGTGTAAGAATTAGTCTATGGCCGGGTTGCCGGAAGTATAAGTCTTCTAAGACCAAGTCTAGTTAAGCGCTTTACACATGACCCTTCGTGGGCCAGTGTAGTAACACATTGCTTCTGGGCGGGGCAGCAGGGAGAGTCCGGGTCTTCACTGTGGTTGTAGGATTTCTTAGATCTGTTGCTTTACTGGTTAGTGGGCCAGCGACTTTATGGGGTCGATCCACAAGTGCGTCTCGAGAGACACGGGCGAGGCCTTACCTAGAGTTTAAAATTAACATGTATTAACAGGAGCCCCAGCTAATTACACGACCCTCGGTAGCAGCTGCCTGTTAAAATCACGGTAGGCTCCCTTGTGGGAGCTTCATGGGCTGTGGTTATTCCAAATGCGGAAGCGAAAAGGTGTCTTTGGTTTCTGGGAGGATGGCACGGCTTCGAAAGAAGTGTGTGTACATTGTCTTATTTAACCTTGATACTAGTTGTGCTGATAGGCCCTGATTCTTAGCAAGGAGAATGGATTTATCATAATAAATTCATTACTTGCAACTAGAGTGAGTCAAGGTGATTCCAAAGTGGGTAGGCCCACCGTGAGCTTAAGCCATAATTGGCAGGTGCTCACGTAAAGCCTTTTCACTGCTTGCTTCATTTTCTGGACTCAGGATTCCCATCCCTGACCCGAAGTCTACTCGGCTTAAAATATTGTTTATGTCCTGCTGCATTAATAAAAAAAATCACTGTGTAAATATATTGAAAAAAATACTTTGACATCATCGGCGTACATGAGACATCTACAGTGAGATAGTACAGAAAGTAAATCATTTGTAAAAGTAATAAACAGAAGTGGACCTAAGTGACTTCGTTGTGGAAGACCCGTGACCAATTCAATAGGAGTGGATGAGCAACCATCGATATTAACCATTTCCCTCCTACCTGTCAAATACGACCTCAACCAATTGAAAAAAGCTGTATTGTTATCTAATATTTTTAATTTACGCAAAAGAAGACCATGGTGATTCCGGTCAAAAGCCTTAACGAAATGGGTGTAAAGAACATCAACTCGTTTGCCGTTTTCCATTTGATTGCGAAAATAATTTGTAAATAAACTTAAATTCGTGCATGTTGACCTACCCTTCAGAAAACCATGTTGGTACGGTGATAAGGATTCTTTTAGCGAAAAATAAAGCTTCTGCGTTACGAGTTTTTTAAAAAAACGTTGGCACAGCCGAGAGCTTAGATATCGGTCTATAATTTTTTCAGCAAATGCTTAAGACCATTTTTAGGGATAGGAAAACGCCAATTATTTAAAATACTAGTAATAAATATACATATAGAATTTTCACATTTTGACGAAACAAGAGGAGGGATTAAATCATAACCAGTTATTTTTTTCAAATCAATATTATTTAAACTTCAAAATATCCTGCTCTGAGAAACAATTTAGGAGAAGTCATGTATAGGTTCCATATATCGGCAAAGCCTATCTATTTCATTAATTTCGTCACTATTGTAAGATGTTTGAAAGAACTCCGGAAAAGGTTGCATGTGGATAGGGTACCTTTTGTTCTCTTATTCTCAAATTCTGTACATTGAGGACACGATGAAACTAATCTTTTTGAATTAAGAAACACCCAAAAGGATCTGGATTATTTTTAATTTGATATTCAGTTTTATTTATGTATTGCCTGTATAAAAACTTATTTAAAAAATCAAATTCTTTTCTTTTTTGACAAGATCTTCCATAGTCTTCAAAAAGGTTACTTGATTTATAACGCTTAAAGGCCTTGCTTTAAATTTTAATTAAAACTCCACCTCCTCGATTCCATCCAGTTGTAGACGATAAAATCGAAAGATGAATCAAAAACCTCTGAGTTTAGCCAAGTTTCTACTAATTACTAAAATTATAACATAAGAAAAGAAAATCTGGTTTGTTTTTGGCCGCAAACCACCACCAGCATTTTGAAAAGAAATACGAACGTCTGATGAATTTCCTCTAGACTTTTGTGCATTTATAGTTGTCGTCTTTTTTGTCAGCGACTAGGTATTAGAGTCCTGGGTCCTTTATCCTCTTTGGCAATCCCACGCTACGACCAGTTAGTTACCTGTTTAAGTTTAATTTTATTTTCCTTACTTTCTCAGTCTTGACTTTATGAGCCATAAAGTACGAATTTCATAAAAATAGTTCAACGGCTCAGGAGGAACAGACCACTAACACCGGAATTGTGTGTATCTTCCCAGATACATGTATATATGTATATAATATGTATACGTCTATGATAAACCAGAATTAGACATAAATTTAATGGATATTGTAGATCTATTTAAATGATAATAGAGAAGGAATTTTATATATCTATAATATACGTAAATTATACAATAAACATTTGCCATCAAGATATATACATTTATTATATGTATAAGAAACATGTACAAAACGATAAAGATAAAAACAACTACATTGCTGTCAATATGACGTATTTTAATACGTTTATTGTACGTGTTTTTTTCTTTTCTACATATCTCGGTGGAATATTGTACATCTCATATACATATAATATTTGTTTTTCTTACGACTTCGATTTTTAGATCTGAAGTTATTCAATGAACGTATAATATACGTATATTAAACATCAAAGATTCCATGTATTAGATGAAAGTGATACCGATTTATTGGTTTGAATTCCACAACGAGATTGGCCGAGCGGTTAGCGATCCAGACTATTGGTGCTAACGGACCCAGGTTCGATTCCGATATGAGGTTAGTACTTTTATTTAATATAAATATAAATAATAATCAACAAAAATAATAAATCACAAATCAATTATAAAATGCAGAAACCACAAGCAAATGTAAAATAAAAAAAATATTATCCACCAAAAGATTTATTTTTTTTTTATATTATTTATGCCGCCATTGACGCCTGTAAGATGTATTTAGTGTGTATAACGAAGAGCTTAATGTTTGGCTAGTATTCGTTTAATATATATATATTCTACTTTTATGTATATATATTATATATATATTATACGAATATTAGCCGGACATTTAGCTCTTTAGTATTATGGCGACGTCGTTTTTATGTTTTATTTGCGCCAATGTTCTATCTGGGTTAAGATGTATAAACCCTGTTGTAATGCATACTTTTTTTATTTTAAAATATCAAGAACACAAAAATAAAATAAAGTATTAATTGAATAAGTAACCTCAACATATATAAGGGTGCATTTTCTTTGAGTAGGGGAAAGACTGAAAATATTTATTTAAAATAAAAAAAATATTGAAAGTGACTAAAATGAACACGAACATAAATGAAAATTACTTTCTAAGAATTCCATCCGAATGTTTTCTAAAACATATATATAATAACGAATAACGTCAGAATGTGTTCTTAAATCCCAATCAGTATCCCATTCCCTTCCAAATCAAAAGCAATATATTTCTTATAAAACCTTCCATATCCACCATGGATAGCATGCTTTTAACTTGAGGAAAACACCCACACACAAACACTCCATCCAACTCGTTACATCATCTAATGAACGGAATTATTTCCGCCTAGCGAATCAGCTTCTACTGGGAGTGCTGTAAGCTGTAACATTCTATATGAATTGTCACCGATTTTGCGATAAATCCGAGCACGCACCTCTTCTTACGCCAACACCCATTATCATCATTACCCCAGTATCCGCGCACTCAAGCGGCATTCCTTTGAACTTTCCAAATACATTTTGATTATCACACCACCCAAGTGTAAAAACGCTACTCCTTGCATGCGAAACATTTCGAGAGTTCCCGGGTTCTTCTAATCCGGGTATAGAAAAGAAAGGGAATCCCAGAGTCTCCAAGCGCTTTAAGTATTTTCAAAACTCCAAAGCTGGATCGGTTTTCTTTAATACAAAAAAAAAACCAGTGCCACATACGAGGCGGTGGTTTTGTTGGAATTATATTGGAATGAATGGTGTTCAACTTGGCACAGTGTCGTTGGATCATCGGGGTGCTATAATGCATCCGAAATGCTTGTGTAATATTCGTCCTCCTTGGGCTGGTTTTTGAGGCGACATTTTGTTGAAATTCTACACCAGATGGCGTGCATTTGTTATTGGATTAAGACACAAATACGCCCCTCGATGACGCTGCATCGCTTATTCCAAAGGGGGACTATTTGCTTGAATGGAGTCATAATTTCTGCAAGGACTTGGAATATGCTATGCAATGCATAAGATAAACGAGCGTTATGTGTTCACTTCCTTGGGCCATCTGGGTTGGGTGTTTTCACATCATGAATACTTTCAAGAAATGCAGCTTAGGTCTGCTTTTCAGTGTGAAACTAATAAATTGCAGATTTTGAACTCGCTTTTCGAGGATGATATTTATTTGGAGGATATTGTAAGTTCAAGAATTCATAGTGTATTGTTTAAATAGATTTTATGAAATTCGTGAATGTGAGTAGGTTTGTAACGCTTTCAAGTCCTTTCTATTCAACGGATTATAATGAAACTATAAAAACAATGTGGATATAGAAACAAAATTTTCATCAATAGAAAAAAAAAACTGCATCAATAAGCGAACGTTGATCTACACACCTGAGAATGCTATAATCTCAGACAAGCTCGAACTCCTTTAAGTACACATCGAATAGTACATATTGGTCAAGGGCTAGGAGTTGAATAAAGAAGTTATAAATTGCTTTCTTAAATGGGTATTGTAAAAGCCGATGCATTTCTTATGATTGGAACACAATTTCCTTAATGGAACACTCTGAAAACTTCTAGTACCAGCACTTAATCTCCCTAACCCCCTTTATACCTGCATCCTTGAATTAATTCCACCAAATGGAATAGTTCCAAAGTAAAAGGGTTTCCTAGAACCCCTCGAAAAAAATCAATTTGAAACTTTTCACAAAGCTACTCGGTGTGTTGAGGGCTAGCTAAGTGAAAAGTGAAATACTTTTTCAAGAATATTGGCTGTCTAAACCGTTAGCATAGATTGCTTACCTCAATCTCATTCAAATCAAATGGCAAAGCAATGAAAGTAAATAAACTGAAAGTTAAAAAAAAAACATAAAAAAACTTAAGAAACTGCAAACTTGAAAGGAAATTCTGGAATATCTAGATACTTGTTCTTTGATGCAGGTGTTCACTTAACAGAAACCACACTTAAAGTATTTCTATGCGCTTCAGGGGAATTCCAATTTCCGCGAATATAGCTTGGAGAGTATGGCGGTGGCGGCTTTGTCAGTCCTTCCTTTTGGTAAAAGGAATGTAGTGAAACGTGAAAGTCCTTGCTGAGAATGACATTAAAATATTTCTTCGGATATTTCGCGCTGAGGGTAAACTTTTATTTTCATTTTATTTCGATTTCAAAAAGTGAAAAAACAGTCAATTTTATGTAAGGTACGAACACATACATATGTATGTATATAGCAGCTTTTATTTCTGTTGACTTAAGATAAAAGAAGAAATAGGTGGCGCCAGTGGCGTAGCTAAATGGGTAAATGAGTGAATATGAACCCACAATTAATTAGGCTTAGTAAGATCGAATTCCATAATAATAACAAATTTTAAGATAATCTATATATTAATACGTAAACATGAATTTTGCAGTACGCTTTTCTCCGTATGTATTCGATGGAACTTTCTGATAAACATATTCATCAAATGTGTTACGAACGACAAAACAAATCGTTCGTGCAAACCAACTTTGAATATATATAACTACATCGGTATTATATTTCACTTAATTCTACATCTTCTTCTACTTATCTCGAAGGTCTTTCCGCAGAAAAAAGTACGAGCTATTCCCTGTGGAAGGCAATTAAAGTTGTTAAAAACCCAAGTTACAATACGCACCAATTCGAACAAACAATGAAGATTTGGCTAAAACATACAAAAAAAAGGCAGATCTGTTTGCCGATCACCTCGAGGAAACTTTCAAACCCTTTGACGGTGATTGGATCTTTGAAAACTTCCGAATTCGAGATGTCACATTTTCAGAACTTTTCGACGCTATAAGACAGCAAAAAAACCAAAAAGCTCCCGGATATGACTTGATAAATGCACCCATTCTTAAAGAGTTGCCGAGAAAAGCAATAACTAAAATCCAACATCTGATTAATGCCACGTTTAGGCTTGCATACGTTCCAAGGCAATGAAAAGTGGACGAAGTCATTATGGTCCCAAAACCAGGCAAAACTCTTAATGAAAAGAAGTCTTATAGACCAATATCATTATTACCAATAATTTCTAAGTTATTCGCGAAATTATTACTTAAGCGCCTACTTCCAATTGTACAAGATAAACGGCTTATTCCCGAACACCAATTCGGTCTTAGAAATAACCACTCAACAATTGATCAAGTATACAGAATAACAAATGAAATTGAAAAATCCTTAGAGGGGAGATGAATATGTTCGTTTCTTAATGTTTGCCAAGCTTTCGATAAGGTCTGGCACGACGGCTTAAGATTTAAATTAAGACAGGTTTTTCCAAAATAAATATATTATATTCTGGAATCCTATCTGGAAAATAGACGTTGACTCTTGATGCTAAGCTTAAATGGAAGATGCACGTTAAAAAGAAAAGTGACGAACTCGCTGTTAAGTTACGAGAACTGAACTGGCTAATTGGAAAATATTCCAATCTAAGTACTTATAACAAACTGCTTATCTACAAGAAAGTACTTAAACCTGTGTGGACTTACGAAATACAACTTTGGGGTTGTTCCAAACCAAGCCATATACAAACACTGCAAACATTTCAGAACAAAGTCCTCAGAGCAATTGTTGGTGCTCCATGGTACATACGAAACAGCGATTTACACAGAGACCTGTGTATGGAAACTGTCAACGATCAAATTAAAAAATCTGCCACCAAGCTTAAAATACGTTTACATGGCCAATAGAAGCATACAGCGTGCCATTGAAGAAACAAATCTTGTACCCCTACTTCGGAGAACGAGACCGTTCGGCCTAGCGTAGTAGGATATATAACCGTGTGATTATGCGATATTGCAGGTCCGCTCGATGGAGAGCTCCCTGCCAAACGTGATTAATGAAAATAAAGAATAAACTACTTGATAAGGCAACTTAGTTGTAGTCGAATTAACTAATGAAGTTTTTTCTAGTGAGTAAGAATTTCACACTAGCATAGTAGGGCCTATGGTGTCTATGAAGATTTTTTCATCTTTCGCCGTAGAAAAAAAAAACTGCAGTCTTGTTCGGTCTTTTAGATCGGCAAGCCATGTTCTTGGATTTAAGCCGGGGATAAATAAATGTAGGTTTTTTATATATATTTTTCCCACAGTAAAATCTAACCGCGTTTTAGTTTAGTCAACCTAAACAAAATGAAAATTAATTTCGCGTAGATCTGGAGAATTTGTTTTTTTTTTCATTTTTATTGGGTATTTCCGGTGTAATAATGTACGTATTCATTCAAAATTAATTATTAAGTTTTCATCAACTTAATGTGTCATTTAGTTGTGAAGAAGTGAGAAGTGTTCGAATTTCGACCATGGGCAATTCTAGTCTAAACTTATTTGCAAATTTGATCTTGATAATTTAAGGTAAAAAGGATTTAGAGAACTCAATTGTAGAAAGGCCAGAGAGGCAATTGAGTCTCTTTAATGAGCAATAATTATATCTGCAATGGCGTTTGGCGAGGTAATTATTGAATCATAGTAACCGGTTTTCATAGAGAGGTAACAAAACAGGTCCTACACAGGGTTTTCAAATAAGTTTCATTATGAATATATCGTTATTTGGGTAGATGTCACTTTTGAAGCTGTCATCTTTTGACACTTGACAAGTAAAAATCACGCCATTACTAAAAATGGAACGATACACGCTTCAACAGCGCATTGAAATTGTTAAAATTCCCTACAAAAATGGTGCAAACTAGAGGAATTTTAAGTCATCGTGAAGCACCTTCTCGGCCGTCAATAGTGAAACTGATTTGAAGAATCGAAACCTTATGCATCGCTAAAGAACAACTGCAAATATTGCAGCTGTAGCCGGTAGTGTTGAGCAAAACCCAGGCTTTGCAATACATCGTCGATCTTTGCAATTACACATTCCACAAACGACATTACACCGTATTTTGCATAAAGACTTAGGGCTTAAGGCTTTTAAAGTTCAGTTCAAGAACAGAAGCCGGACGATCACAAGCAACGTCGAATCTTCGCTGATTGGTCCTTGAAATAAAAAAATAATTATCCGGATTTTCAACGAAAAATCATCTTTAGTGATGAGGCTCATTTTCACTTTGAAGGCTACATAAATAATTAGAATTGTTGCATTTAGGGCTCGAAAAATCAAATTGTAAAAGCTTTTCCATCCTCAACGTGTCACTGTTTCTTACGGTTTTTAGGCTACCGCGGCGGCGCGGCGGCGCGGCGGCGCGGCGGTCTGATTTAACCTTACTTATTCGACAGTGAGGTTGGTGCAACTGTTACGGTGAATGGATTGCGCTACCGAGCTATGATCAATGATTTTGTATGGCCGTAATTTGAAGATAATGATGTGTACGACGTTTATTTTCAACACGACGTCGTTACGTGTCACATAAGCAACAAAACAATCGAAATTTTGCAAGAAAATTTTCCTGATTCGAGAGAATAGGTGATCACAATCGGCCACCGAGATTTTGTGACTTAACACCTATAAACTTTTTTCTTTGAGGCCAAATGAAAGAAGATAAGGTCTATGCGAAAACTCCACAATCTATTCAAGACCTTAAATATAGAATTCGTAAGGTTATCGAGGACATAAGCAAGGAAAATAATAAAATGGTCACGGAAAATTTCATGAAAAGGATATGGTGCTGCAATCGTGGCCGTTGCGGCCATTTGTCTAATATTGTTTTCCATTGTTAATGGCATAACTCCCTCCTAACAATGTAATAAACATCCATTGATTTCTCTTAAAAAAAAAAACTCTTTTTTTTAAATATCAAAATGAAACCACTTAGTCCGGGAGGCGGCCGTAGGAACACTTACCTCATCGAGTCAATGGAAAAATGTTCCATAAGGAAATGGCAAATTACATAAAATGTACAGAAGCTCTGGTCGGACAGATTTTTTCTTGTCCCTTTGGTGGTAAAATGGCCACTTCCGGTTTGGTGTTGGTTTACCTCATCGGTTCAATGCACAAATGGGGTATCTAATGAAAGCTTAGACCATCTACACTGGTGCTGGTCTGACAAACTTAACTTAAGGTGTTCGTTGAAACAAATGCGGAATCTTTTTGCCTTTAATTTTGTTGTTTTTTTTTTGTTTTTCCGCCTAAAAACTTGGAATAACTAATATATTTATACACGTGTTCTTGTAATCAACTTGTGTTTATAGGATAAAAATTAAAACATAAAAGATCGAACGCTAATGAAAGTTTCGTTGTCTTACCACTCATCGCTTTAACAATGCCCTAGTGAAATAGCCAGCTACTTTCCTGCCCTCAAAAGATTCAAACTGAACATTCGTACTGCAATAAATGCCTCTTAGCCTAAAGTTTGAAGGTACTGTTAAATAGATATATACATGCTTTAAGCAAACGCACCCCACGAATGTAGAAATGTGCACATGGTTTTGAATTTTTCAATAGGAAACTAACTATTAAATAATTATCTATATAAAATCTCCTTACTACGCCACTGGTTTCTACCACTAACACAATTAGTACCCTCTATTCAAAGCAGCACCCTCAAAAATAGTTTGGAAAACTTTAAAGTTCATTTTTTAATCCTTTTTTCAAAAAAAAAAAAAAAATGAAAAACCGATTGATTTTGAGAGGAAAAGTTTCAGAATTTCATTTGACGCTTATGGTATAGCCTGGCATGTTAAACGTTTAATTGTTCAGAATAACTTTTGCACATTTTTGTTTCCACATCGTTGTCTGCATTCTGCAATATTCACAAAGAACATAGAAAGACGCACAGAAAAAATTGTTTTTAATGAACAATTCTAGGAAATAGTTCCCAACGAAAGGACAAAACTTTTGATACTATATTCTAGGATTTTTTTTCAAGAAACAGCATTTCTGTTCATTGCTAACTTTAAAATACCCAGACATTATTTAAAATCTATCTCATCCGATGTTAAGCAGAAAAACAATCTTTTTTCTTATACAAATGGAGTCGTTAGGTTATCGAAATCTGAGCGATTTTGTCGGTTATTTCAGTCGATTAACATGATAACTCCATTAAATGTATAAGATGCCTTGGTTGCCTTTGTTCGTAACCTAACGATGTTCTCAAGTTCCCCAAAACAAGGGGGCATTCCCGACATAACCCATTCCCAACTGTTAGCCCTAAGCCATTTCGAAAAACATTATTTTGAATGTGAATTACCGTGTGGTAAATCAAATTGTTTTCGTTAACAAGAAAGTTGATATGTATTACAATTACAAGTTTTTCCTTTGGCTTAGAAGAACCCACAAAGGTCACCCATCCTGGCGTTTTTTTGCCAAATAGATGAGTTGGCAAGAAATGCTAACTGTACAAGGATGGGAATTTCTAAGGACTCCTTTTTTTCCACCCAAGCTCGTAAGGATGTACAAGTGGAAAAGAAAATTTCCATTATTTCGGCGATAGGTACATACATATGTAAGTATAAAAGTGTTTCGTTTTAAGGACTTTCTTATCGAGGAATATAATGCGATAGTATGTGTGGGTGTGTGCGGTGCAGGAAATCATTCCAACTCATCCGTTTGTCATTACCTGCGTTAATATGGCTCAATTGTGTTATACCTACCTGTTGTTTGGCGAGGATTGCAAGGAAGTCGAGCAAAGAAATTGCTGTTTGCGTTTCTGGTAATTTTGCACGGCTTAAAGGATGTCATCCTTGGGTATCAGATAAAAGAACGATCGAATCTCTTTATTTGGCTAATTGTATTGAACATAAGAAAGGGGGCAAGACTGCTGAGAAAAAAGAAATGCTTACGTAAATGATTGTGGCGAGGATGTTATTATTATTTTATTTTTTTGCTGTAGAAGACTTTTCGGTGGATGGGCGCAAGGTTATGGTTATGAGATTTGAAAATTTAAAATGGAAATACTCTTTTCTTTTCTTTTTGAAACAACGCAGGGGTTCAATATACATTTTTTTAAAAGAATTATATGAAACTGTCACATCAGCTCCTTAGAAAACTGAGGAACATTGAAATTTACTTAAGAATGCTGGTATAATTCTGAATGAATGAAAATAGATTCTTTTTTAACAGAATCGAAATGGATAACTAAGGATTGTCCCAGCGGAATATCGGTGGTAGGGAAAGGGTGCAGTTTATGAACGTTAGCCGTCGATTCCTTAGTCCCCAATTTATTTTCAAACTAACTGAGAAACTATCGTAATATTTCGCCAATAGTAAAAAGTTGAGGGCTCAGATGGCTGCCTTGGGGACCCCGGATGCAGCATAAAAATCGATTTGAGTGCGTGGTCTAAAACGAACACTGTATAGTGGTATAGTATCGATTTCTTAGATCTATATACATATTAATACGTGGAACCTGAATTTTGTTGTACGCTCTTCTCCGTTCGTACTTAATGGAAATTCGTGATTTACATACTAATCAAATGAAAGATTATTTCTCGGAGATTTGCAGAATGCATTTTTTCCTTCATTTTTTTCAGTATTTCTGGTGTAATGAGTCTAAATGATCTGTACGTATTCACTCGAAATTATTTATTTAATTTTGAAAACAGAATTAAGAGCTGCTTAAATTGCGAGCATGGGCGATTGTAGTAAAAATAAATCCATTTAATAATGATAGATTCTTAGCCGAGGAAGGAGAGTTTCAAAAGTATAGTACATTTTTAATTTAAATAATTAATATATATTAATTAGTTAATTTATTTTAGCAAATCGACAAATAATTCAAAGCAAAGGGCAAATGTATTCTTACAAAGTAGAGATTGATGTATTTTTTTATTCAACAAAATAACAACGTTAAACATTAAAAAATTGGTTCTTATCGAAAACAAAATAACAAGTTAAATATTTTTTTTTAAACAAAAAAAATTAAAAGTTTATTATATAGTATATTATTTAAGTTCTTAAAAAAAATGTTTTCATTGCATAAAAACGAAAAGCGTTTCAGAAACAAAATGTTCATTTAATAAACTACTTTTAAATTAAATAAACTTCGACTTAAAGCAAAAAAAAATACATAAATCTTTCTTATTTTTCAGTCTTTTTGTACGTAATTAATAAATATTAATAAATAAATATTAATATTATCAAAAATAGGAATAAACAAAAAAAATATATAAATAAAAATTAAGACAATTTCAACTTACTATAAACGTTATTTTGTCGTCAAACTGTGCAGCACAAAAAGCACGCTGCTGGAGGCATCTAATCGTAAAATTTGAATTTTACTGATACAATTTGTTTTCGTATGCCAATTTTGTTCGGGATTGGAAACAAATTCTTAGTTCAGGTGTTAAGCTCCATTTAGACGGTCATTTCAGTTTCAGTTGAGCTATCCGTTAAGCTTTCAGTTAAACTGATGTCTAAATTCGAAAATTGAAGGGTTTAACTGAAACTGAAACTTTTACATGAAACTGATGGAATCCCCATACAAAGTCAGTTCAGTTATCAGTTAAACTGATGTGCAAATACGTTTCCAGTTCAGTTGTCCTTTCAATTGGAGTTGACGGTGAATCAACGTCTTCTAGTTTCTATTTTTTTTTTTTTTTTTTTTTTGTCCAATATGCCAAAACGGAGTGATCTGGTGATTTATAAAGCGCCAAAACTATAGCTAGAGCTACTATAATTAGTATTCCATTGTCTTCTATATTTCGATTGTTCACGAATAAAATAAAAGCTCGACGTCTAAATGCTTTGTGAGGCATCAGATGTACTGAAAACTTAACTGAAATTATCATATGAATGAGGCTTAAAGCCTTCGACGCTTATTGTGGGATTCTGTAAATAAAACACCAGATAGCTCTGTCCGCCGTCGCATCGTCGCAAGCTTAACCGGTTAATCAAAGATGTCTTTATTGTGTGTCTAGTTAACACATACTGAAATACCAATACCGATTTACTGCTGGCTTGCCACACACCCACATATTGAAGATTTTGCCAAAGCATTATATCAATGTTATTGGTTTGTTGCGTAAGATAAAAATACAGGCAAGAGAAATCTTTCTATGTGCAATGTACATATGCTAGTTATCAATCCTGAAAATCCCGAGATTTGAGCACTATAATCACGGTATTTTCGGGACCGAAAAATTATCGGGATCCCGGGATTTCGGGATTCGGGATCCCGGGATTTCGGGATTCGGGATCCCGGGATTGCAATCTCTAGTCGTAAAGCATATATAACTGTTATTTATTAATGGCCCATCACCATCAGGCAAGCTTCAGATACTAACTTAAACGAGACATGAATTGTATCATTTCCGCCTTAAAGCTAAATTCGGATTTTCCCATGCAGATAGCTAATATTGTAAAGTGTAACTAAGGCTATTTTTATTACCCGTTGGTGACGCTGGGTTCGTAGATACCTTATTTTGTAAGAATTAGCTAAGGCTGTTTTGATTACTACAGCTACCGCGTTCGTTTTTTCGAGCAACGCCGGGTGGGTAAGCTAGCTTGCAATATAATTTGCTGAAATGCAGACCCCACCGTCTCTAAAGGATCTTCGTTCACAAGGACATCGCCATTCAAGTCGGCATTCCCAGGATCTATTCCTGCAGTCAGGAGTATGTTTACGTTCTCTGTCGTTTTAATGAAAATGAGTCTCGTTGTTCCAAAAAATGTTATTCACAGTGAGAAAACGGTCAAAAATCGGTTTAGAAAAAAAATTCCGTAAAACATAGTTATAACTTTTTTTCCAGTTCTTGAACGATTTCATGGAAACTAAAATTCTATTTCAAAATTTCATATGGATAATCGTTCTTTGAAGTCACAATGAGGCAGGTCCTATTGAAAGTGGTTTATTTTCACGTGAAATCTGTTTGAACAATTTAATGATTTTGGAGTCCAGCAAGTCGATTAGGCCTTGGAAATTGTGTATTAATAGCCAAAGCAGTTGCCTGCCAATTGCCTCTGTACCCAGAAACAAATTAAATTCACTGGTCTATCAGAAGAAGACAGAAGTTTCTTGCCTGTAAAGAAGTCACCTACTTGCGATCATAGGGACTATAAGGCAAGTTTAAGATTCGTGAATATTAAAAAAATCGAGATAACAATCAAACATGACATTACGATCATAGAGAAGTCTAAAAAAGTGATCGAGAAAAAAATGTCTGTCTGTCTGTCTGTCTGTCTGTCTGTCTGTCTGTCTCTCTGTCTGTCTGTCTGAGCTGCAGCCTAAACGGCTGAATCAATTGTCTTCAAACTTGGTGTGTGGTATTCTTTTGGCATTATCCACAGGGTAAATTGAAATTTTATTTTTAGCCCTAAAAATAACGGTACCTGCCATATGACCGTTTAGGAAAATCTTATTTTTCTCGAAAACGGCTCCAACGATTTTAATGAAAATTTTTGACAAGTTTTTTTGTTGGTAGGTATTGGCTATCATTGGATTAGAACCACATATACGGGAAAAGTCTATTAACGGGACCTTTTATATAACGGTTTTTTTAATTTTTGGCTTTATCGGTTACGGCTCTTTGGATTTTTTGTCAAATTTAATATTTAAGAAGATCTAGCTAGCCCAATTAATTCTGCATATCAACATTTTGAATAACTTTTTTTTCTAATTAAAATTAATTTTTGAAGTTTTGTTTTTGAAAAATCAATATTTTGAAAACTAATTAAAAATAATATTTTAATAAATTCTAGAAAACTGCATACCAATATTTAAAAAATATAAAAAAAAAACTTAAAATAAAAACAGGATTTTATCAAAACCGGTTCTACAATTTTCGAAATACAGTTTTTATAAATTCCTCGTTATTTATGACGTGTGATGGCATACTTCATTTTTACTAAAAACCGTTAAGTATTGTGGTTTTTAATACTTTTTATATGTTCAAACTGTGTTATTATCAACGCAAATGTTATTGTTTCTGCCAAATATCTTGCTTTCCAATGTAATTAGGCACATAAGAGCAAGTACGTGCGACCCAGTCGTGCCCATTTTTTTTTAGTTGTCTATCATAGTAATGTCGTGTTTGATTATTAAATCATTTTTTTTAATTAAAACTAAAAAAAATTAAAAGCAAAATGTCTCAATATATACAAATACGAAAACTCCTGCTTATCGTTTCCTTAAACAAACAAACTTTCCATTTTTTCTAACAAACATTCTCTCAAATATATCTTCCAAGGCCATAAGCTTTATTGCTTCTAAGTAATTCCATTTCGTTTAAACCTTCGATTTATCGCCATATGTCGTGATAAAAAAGTGATTAGATAAATCCACGCCACACAAAAAAAAACTCAATTTTATTATTTCCTCGAAATGTCCTTGAAGCAATAGATTTATTCGGGATCTTATAGCCCACCCATGGGATGATCCAAAAAGAAAATTAAAACGGTTTTCTGTCATGGCCTTTAAATTTACAGACAATTTCTTCGAAGAAATTTAAAATTGCAGTCCCTCGGCTCGGTTTTTCAACTATTTCGTTCAAAGAGTACATTTTCCCACCAAAAACCAGGCAAAAGGATAGGGACTAGGGTGAGGAGCTTGAGCATGGAACAAAGCTGAACACATCATGGCTGTGTGTTCGATAATCGTGCTGTCGAAACCAGCAGAATGAAAAATTACTGTCAAAGGTATGTGGGACTATGGCACTGGTCGACATACTGGATGAGGACGAGAACCCAGAAACTCAAAAGCTGGGACAGTAAAACTCTAGGGAAAGGTATAGGTATCCCTATCTGCTGTCGGAAAATTGTCTTGATTAATGCTTTTGAGGTTTTCTGTGTGTTTTCCGATATCTTTTTGTGGATGGATTTCCTTGCCTTGGTGGTGTGTGGTCTTCTAAGTTTTTTTTGTTGGGGGTTTTTGTCACAATTCAGGGGTATTAACGAGATTTGTAGCGTATTGCTCGACCTTTTTCGTTTATTTTGCAAAACGGAATCATTTCGGGTGGTGAAGTTTTTTTTTTTTGGAATTTAAACATCGGAAACCATTTCTCAGATGCAATCATTTGTAAAATGTTATTACAAGCGCGGATTGCGAAAATTGAAAATTCCCTGTTTTGTAGGGTGCGACTTACATCGGTAATGATGGTGCGTTGGTAAATTATAAGGGAAAGGTCAGGGCGGAGGATTTTACAATTTTCTGGAAAAAAAATTCTTTGAAAGTTCTTTTTTTCCCCCTGAAAAGTAATGAATGTGTTGACATATCTTTTAGGCTGTAATGGTTGGAAGTAATTTGTTGAAATTTGAGGAAGAAAATGCGTACCCCGGAGGAAGATTTAATGATTTTGAAAATATCAGGCTGGAACTATAAGTATAAACACGTAAAATTTTAAAAGATTTCTTAGGAAGAATCCGAATGAGAGAATATTATCAATTCGTTTATATTTGAAAAAAAAAACATTCTTTTCATAGGGAGCTTATCGGAATCCCGCTTTTTATAATTTGTTTTTCAAAAATACCAAAAAAAAAAAGTTTCAAAATCCTGTCTTCTAAAATACTGTTTTATTTAAATCCCGTTTTCTCAAATCCCGCTTGTTCAAAATCTGGATCTAAGAATTGTAAAAAGATACCACTGCATAACAAAAAATGTAATTCTTTCTAAGCATCTATAAATACTAACCATTTCCACTCAGTCATATCTTCCAAAGCTCGTGGCTGCCTTGTGGTACTCAAGGAGGCGCGCAAAACGAAAAAGGATTATAGGTAATGAGAAACACATGTTTTTTTTATTTAAAAATAATGACTTTTGAGATATTTTGTCGAACGCTTTGCTAATTTTATACAACATAATAATTTTGCTACAGGCCGATAGTTGGAGATGTAATTTTTGGCTTATCATGATTAAAGAAAAATGCTTTGCAAAATGTATTATTTGAATAGGGCGGTCAATAGCTGATTCAAGATATTTCAACATTTCTGAAGGATGAATTCTGGCATTTAATCAGGCCCTGTAGAGTAGCCATCTAGTAAATTATTGATGTTCTGTTTTAACAAGACCGCGTAAATGATTTGAGAGGTGGTGAAAGTGGTTTGAGTGGGAATACTGCAAATAGTGGATTTAATCAATATCCGGTTAGATGTCATCTTACTGTTCTACAAAATTTCTTAAATGTTTGGAGATTATGGTAGGATTTTAAGAGGAATTGTTGTTGAACGACGTGAAAGAAGGATAGCCATCGGACTTTCTTTTTTTATTATATTATCGAGGAATGCATGGGAATAATGTATTCTTTATAAAATCGTTTGAAAAGAGGAGTTTTGAGAATCTTTAGAAGAATTGATTTAAAATATTTCAGCCATAAAGTACTTTTTAGATTATGCAGTATTCGAAGTTCTTTATTTATTACGGCGGAGAATAAGAAGAGTTCTTACGTCGCACAATAGTGACAGAATGGGTGAAGCAACTGAAAACTTCGGAATAGCAGGCTTATGTGCAAGATCGCAATCAATTTCTTACTCAGATACGTTATCAATTTATAAATTCGATTTAAATGAGCAAGAAATAGAAAGCGGTGGGTGAAAAGAAAGAAGAAAAAGAAACTTTACATAAACCCAGCATTAAACCTACTTAAAATGATAGTAACCTCAAAGAGGGAGAGTTCGGGTCACACCAGCTCTTTATTCTCATGCGTTTCAGGTAACATCTCATATTGAATGAGACATATTGGCCATTCTAGTCAAAATGTCTGGCCGAATTACTATGTTTTCAACGAATCGACTTGTTCGTGGAAATTTGTTGAATCTTGAGTTCCAGAAATAAATGTTTCCACTGTACAGTACATTGGATTATTGGAAAAATTGGCATTTAGTATATTCTTTTCATTGATAGTATCGCCTGGCGTTGATGTAATTTTTAACTACATCAGTAATGAACATCTTCGACTGATTTGCAAATGTAGTTGAGTACAGCCAGACATACTAAATAAAATGTTCTCAAAAGAGAAAATTCTTAATTGATGTTCAAAATAACGAAAAAAGCTTTACGCAACCGAATATAAAACAGTTTTGTTTACAAATACAGGGTGTTCAATTCAAACCTTCGGAATCTGGCAACTATTTAATTTTTCTTTCGGTTTTCGGAGCGCCTCTTATCATGATCAATATTGATTTTGGTCAAAAATAAATTGCAGCTAATATTCTCTGTTCTACCAGAATGAAAACCCTTAATTAATTCACGAACAATATCTCCGAAACTAAGCAAAAAAGATTATTGAAAAGTTACTCTTCGAAAAAGACTCTGAAGAAGACAGTCGGCATGTACAACAATTAATTCCATCAGGACTGAATAAAAGCTCACACAGCCCGAGCCATCGCAAATTTTTGTTTATTTTAATATAAAGCAAAAAAATCAGTCGGCTTAAATAACCCACCCTGTAATATAAAAACTACCTTATTTCAAAAAAAAAAGGTGGGCTTTATAGCTACATAAATAACTACTTTATAACATCCTTTTTGACTTTATAAGAATTATAACTTAGAACCCTAAATATTAAATTCAAAATACAAAGTGAAAAATTAGTCTCCTCAAGTTATTTGAAGCCCCATCAAGCCATATGAAAACAAACCAAACCCCACAAAGTGCAAAAACCATTCAACATGAAAAATCATCGTTTAATAATTTTTAACTTTGTGTACATAAGAAGGTCCCATCTTGCTCCTCCTGCATCATAATTCAATTTGCAATCAGATCACATCTTTGAAAATTTATTACATCATTAAAAAACTTTTTCCTACAGCACACACCCTCTGGAAACCCAGTCGAGACACCAACCACCCTAGTCTACCCAACCACCTTACATTATATCGCTATGGGTAAGGGGGAGTGCTTATCGACACTTTTTGAAAAGCGAAATTCACACATCATGAACATTTTTCATAAATTCGATTTTTACTTATTTACAGACATACACACTATCAGGTTACCACACCCACACACTTACAGGAACTTATATTCGTAACGCAATCAATGAAAATGCTTTCAAGGAGAGATAAATTGTAATTTCATGGCATTTATTGCTAATCAATTCAAATGAGTCCTGTTGTTCGAAAGGAAAAGAGGAAAGTAAAAGAAAAATAAAGGATACCGTATATATGGGTTCATTTCAATATCCGTAATTAGATCAAACGGGAAATTTTAAAGGGGATTCTCTCCAAATAGAATTACTTCCGCTATTTGCTGTTTACATACACACACGAAGAATTTTTTTTGGGCTAAATTGATTGGCAATTGCATCAGCAGGACCCATATCCACGTTTTGAATTGTATTTTTGGAATCCTAGATGGAAGAGTAAATCTAAGTAATAGCATCTCACATCGTTTATCTTGGCAACAGTTAATGGTTGTGTGGATGTAAGCTTAAAGGACGAATAAAAGGACATTCCAGTTTGTCAAGAAAAAAATAATTAAAAATGCACCAGTGGATCGCACGTACTTGTTCATATATGTGGTCACATTGTAACGGGTGATTTTTTTGAGGTTAGGATTTTCATGCATTAGTATTTGACAGATCACGCGGGATTTCAGACATGGTGTCAAAGAAAAAGATGCTCAGTATGCTTTGACATTTCATCATAAATAGACTTACTAACGAGCAACGCTTGCAAGTCATTGAATTTTATTACCAAAATCAGTGTTCGGTTCGAAATGTGACAAATTGACGAAAATGACAAATTTTGTTCAGCGATGAGGCTCATTTCTGGTTGAATGGCTACGTAAATAAGCAAAATTGCCGCATTTGGAGTGAAGAGCAACCAGAAGCCGTTCAAGAACTGCCCATGCATCCCGAAAAATGCACTGTTTGGTGTGGTTTGTACGCTGGTGGAATCATTGGACCGTATTTTTTCAAAGATGCTGTTGGACGCAACGTTACGGTGAATGGCGATCGCTATCGTTCGATGCTAACAAACTTTTTGTTGCCAAAAATGGAAGAACTGAACTTGGTTGACATGTGGTTTCAACAAGAAGGCGCTACATGCCACACAGCTCGCGATTCTATGGCCATTTTGAGGGAAAATTTCGGAGAACAATTCATCTCAAGAAATGGATCGGTAAGTTGGCCACCAAGATCATGCGATTTGACGCCTTTAGATTATTTTTTGTGAAGCTACGTCAAGTCTAAAGTCTACAGAAATAAGCCAGCAACTATTTCAGCTTTGGAAGACAACATTTCCGAAGAAATTCGGGCTATTCCGGCCGAAATGCTCGAAAAAATTGCCCAAAATTGGACTTTCCGAATGGACCACCTAAGACGCAGCCGCGGTCAACATTTAAATGAAATTATCTTCAAAAAGTAAATGTCATGGACCAATCTAACGTTTCAAATAAAGAACCGATGAGATTTTGCAAATTTTATGGGTTTTTTTTTTTAAAAAGTTCTCAAGCTCTTAAAAAATCATCCGTTACAACAAAAATAAACCTTCTATAAGTTCTGTTACACGATTCCAAGAGAGCATTACTTATAACTTACACTTGGAATAATACCGTTAACTATTTTTTGCGAAACACGTGCTCTTATAAGTAAAGAATGGAAGCTAGTTTGGTTTCATATTTTGATCGGTTAAGATGAAGTGGGGGGTTAAAGAAAATCGAGTCGCGATAATGGTTTGTTTAAGTGTGGACAAAATTCCAACCAAATTTTTGAACTCTTGAAACCACTCGGTATATCGAGAATGTTTGTTTATTGAGCCATAATTTGTTTTAATGAACTTTCTGAAGTAGAGGACAGACCAAGAAGTGGTCGCTGGTCGTCTACGCGTCGCTCGAACGAGTGCGAAGGTAAAAGCTGTGCGTGAACGAATTCGCCGAAATCCTCTCCGGAAACAGAAAATAATGTCCAGAGAATTGGATATATCCGCCAGATCAGTGTCAAGGCTGATCCGAAATGATCTTCATATGAGAGACTCCAAGTCTAAAAAAAATTAGGCTAGAAAGAAGTAAGAAACTTTTAAAGTGGCACGCGGGTAATGGCCACAAAAATATTTATTTACGGATGAAAAAAGATTTACTATTGAAAAAGTCTTCAGTAAGCAAAATGACAAGATTTATGCGACGTCATCTATAGGTTCCAAGGGTTCAGCGCGGACACCACTCCGCTTCTGTAATGGAGTTTCACATCAAGGTGTCACATCACTGCAATTTTTGTGGAAAAGGTGTGAAAACATGTGCAAAGGTGTATCAAAAGGATGTTCTCGAGTGTGTTGTTAAGACACCAGCACTCTCTTCAACGGGGAAAGATAGGTCTTCCAACAAGACTCTGCTCCGGCACACAAAGCCAAAACCACACAAGAGTGGCTTAGGACAAATATTCCGGATTTTATTGAAGCTGCAGAAAGTCCAGATTTTAATCCACTTGATTACAATATGTGGTCTAAACTGGAAAATATGGCCTGTAAGAATCTTCATCACAATTTGGACAGCCTAAAAGCTGCTTTAACAACAGCAGCGTTATCAATACCTATCGAAACAGTGCGTGCCGCTATAGACCAATGGTCGCAACGTTTAAAAGCCTGCATTAAAGCTGAAGGCGGCCATTTTGAATAAAACTTTTTGTTTCTATAAACTTATATTGTAAACTGATTTAAAAAAATAAATTTTATTGTATAACATGTACTAAATTTGTTTTATTGCGCTCTTTAAATGTAACAGAACTTATGGCTGGACTAGGTATATAAACTTTGGAACTCCAGGCCGTTGCAATGATTCTCAGATACATATATGTACGAAAATTCCTATGTAAGACAACAACATATTCTAAGGGAAATGTAAAAAACTATTAATTGGGTGAATGATCCAGTATTTATAATTGGAGACTCGGCATTTAGGCTTTCTGAATCTTTATAGAAACCGTTTCCCTTAAGCACCGCAGCCTTATCAGAAGAAAAACATTTTAACTACCCTCTTTCAAAATGTCAGAGAATTGTTGAAAACTATTTTGAACATCTTTAAGCGAGATTTAGAAGAGTCGAAAAGGTGCTAGATAACCGCATCGATAACAGCGCATTAATTATGAAAGCATGTTATGTACATCATAATTTCCTTAATCTTAATAACGACGATATCAATATTCAGTGGTTGCAAAATGCTACTATTAATCCGCAAAGAGAGCAACCGGAACATGTAATCTAAACAGATGATACGAATATAACACCTTCTATTATATGGAATGTCATCAGCAGGCAGTTAGGTAGGTCAATGAACATATATACATATATGTATATTTACTAGTGGTACCTGACGCGCGTTAATACAACAAAAAAAAACTTGTATTTAGTGTGAAATGTTAAATCGAACAAATGTATCTTATACCCGCGAATTGTCGGGTGTTTCAGTCAAACAATCACATAAACCATCTGTGGACTAAACTATATTTACCCTGAAAATTTCATAAATATCCGTTGGGTGGCTTAGATGTCCATACACACCCAAATATATATATCCATTTTTATATATGGTGTTTAGTAATGGTTGCAACTGATAAGTTGCCGACCACACATTCACGACCACACATTCACGTAAACCTTCCCTGGACTAAACTATGTATATTTACCCTGAAAATTTCATAAATATCCGTTGGGCTGTTTATGAGTTCATACCGGATATACATATATATATACATCCATTTCTATATATGTATATAGATACTTAATTCTACCCGACTTCATCTGTGTGGACAAATACTCATACTTCTGAATCCTTTAACTCCATCAACTAAGCTTGGAAGCACAACAAACGAACATTTCATATTCGAGAAAATGTTTCAAAAGATTTATTTGTTTTCCAACGATCTGCTGTAGTCTTTGGCAGCTCTTGATTTGGCCATCATTTGGTCGATGCGCTAATCCAAATCCCTCATACACCCACATTCATTAAACTTTCTTCTATTTGCAGCCCTTGGCCTTGAAGTGGACGGAGACGGAGAATCTATTTCCGTGTATGAAGACGAGGAGCATCTGAATTCTTCCATTTGAATGACTGGAACGGAAGAGGAAGCTAGCACAGGTGGTGGTTAAGGGTTTGCTGAAAATTAAAGTATAAATATAATATATTAAAAATTAAAATACATGTTTGTTTTTATTTAATCACAGAAAAACATTACCTCAGGGTCGGTTGTATTTTACTATAAACGCTAAATTGTGTATTCAGTGCTCCCCGAGAATGGCATGAATTTTGTTATAAAGTGGCCATCCGTCTTCGGTTCCGACGCTTGTACATAATGACAAGTCTGTGGTCAACAATCAAGTGAAAGCATATTTATTTGCAACATTGTTTCTAGCTAATTCAACGTTGCCTCAGTGTGATATGGCTCCTCCTGTACTTGATAACGTAAATGGTGTTATGGGATAAATCTTTTTTCGCACTCGTTCAGTTGCAAGATTTCTTAAAGATCTCGATATTCACAAATCCGTTGTCCCGAATAATATTTCCTCTATAGTTCTGAAAACCACTGTGTAAGCTTTTCCATCTGTCGTATTCTACAGGTCTCTATCCAAGAGGATGGAAAACTGCATGTGTCCAGCCCATACCTAAAAAAGGCGTATCTTCATTTCCCTTTAACTACCGACCAATTGCACTTACATCCCTTTTTCCAAGGTCATGGAAACGCTGATAAACTATCAGATTAAGAAATATCTTGAGACACGGAAACTTCTTAATGACCGCCAATACGGTTTTCGTAGCAATAGGTCCACTGGTGATATGATGGTATATCTCACCGAACAGTGGAATCAATCTTTACATCGTTTTGGGGAAAGTAAGATTATTGCACTTGATATTTCAAAAGCATTTGATAGAGTTTGGCATCAAGCTCCTTTATCGAATCGGTGAACCTCTTATTCGATGGATTAGAAATTACGTTTCGGAACGTTCAATTCGCATTGTTTTGGATGGCTTCCTGTCTGATAGTCACAAAATAAATGCTGGTGTACCCCAAGGCTCCGTTCTGTCTCCGATACTCTTCCTTATTTTTATCAGTGATCTCTTGTCTAAGACTTCTAATCCATTGAATTGTTTTGCTGATGGCAGTACTCTCAGCTTCTCATACTCGTTTCCACATTCACTTCCCTGTTCTTCGGATGTGGAACTGCAACGGCAATGTATGATTAATTCATTAAATTCTGATCTGGCCAGCATTGTTCAATGGGGAAATATTAATCGTGTGGAATTCAATGCTTCAAAAACTGAATGCTGCCTGCTGTCGTTAAGGCATAACCTACCCCCATGCCACTATCAATGAGTGGTACTTGCATCGAGGAAACTGAACAGCTTTGCGTTCTAGGTATGTGTATCACAAACGACCTTCTGTTGAATGAACACATATATGTCATCGCCAAAAATGCTGCGAAATTTTTAGGTTTTCTTAGAAGATGCAATAAACACTTCTCCCCGTTAGATCTGGCTAATGTTTTAAAGGCGTACATTCGCCCGAAGCTTGAGTACAATTCTCATATTTGGGCAGGTGCCCCTGTTACTCACTTTCGTTTTCTGGATAGAATCCAGAAAAATGCATTGAAAATGATAGGGAATAAGGATATAATAGAAACATTTGATTTACTAGAACATCGTCGAAATGTTTCCTGTATCTCCTTATTCTATCGCTTCTTCTATAAACAATGCTCCAGCGAAATAGCCAGTTGCATTCCTCCCCTTAAAAGTTTTCCCCGTAATACTCGTTCCGCTAGGAATGCTCATAAATATACCCTTGAGCCTAATTTCGGACGCACTGTTAAGTAAAGAGACTCATTCTTTAGCCGCACTACACGAATGTGGAATGCTTTACCCGGCTCGATTTTTCATTTCCATTACGATTTTCAAAACCAATGTGCATCGGTACCTCCTTTCATCTTCTATCCAATTTTCCTAAACGCTCGCACTGTGTTAATACATGATAAGGGTAGTAACAATCCCTTGAGTGCGCGCAGATAAAAAAACCCCGAAGGACCAATATTTTGTTTTTCCTTCTTACAAGTTAGAAGAAAACATTGTGTTGGTACACTAAGTATGCATATACATATTTCGAAGTACATATATACTTATGTACTTATATTTCGTAGTTGAATTGTGAATCTTCATTTCGATTTCCTGATGGTTGAATGGAACTGGCCGACCTTCTAACGCCGCCGCCGCCATCTCTCTATATGGCCATTTTTCCGACTTCCTCGGAGCAGGGTTACCTCTGAATTAGTCCCTGAACTATATTCCTCATAGAAGCGACCTAGAAGAAATTTGTGGGCTATGCAACCTTAGAGAAATGGAGGCCGTGTTTCATTTTATGGACAGATGTCCTATTTTTCCTGAAACCAGAAGGAGTACGTTCGGAGTTAAAATTATTTAAATGAGGCTGAAATTACCAACATCCTCAACGGTGAAATGGATTCGATGCTTTTGTACAACTACATAATATCAATAAAGCT
Organism: Platycheirus rosarum; assembly: GCA_963971375.1. Lineage (NCBI taxonomy): Eukaryota > Metazoa > Arthropoda > Insecta > Diptera > Syrphidae > Platycheirus > Platycheirus rosarum. The sequence continues at coordinate 115,032,614 of OZ020509.1, read as the reverse complement.
AGCAATCGGTTATAGAAAACTGATCTTAGAAAAACTCTTTTAATACAGAAAAAAATCAATGTTAAATTATTTAATTAAGCTTAAGTTTGGAAATATGAATTTAGTATTAATTGCCAACTGACAGACGGCGAAAGCCATGTTATATAACAGAAAATTTATAATTTATGTACTAAACTTCCTTTGAATTTGAATTTGAACTTTGAAGGATACAGCCAACTGACCATAACAAACATTCGTCTCATCAAAAACACTTCAAGGACATTCCACTCGAACATGGAAAATTGCATAAAAAATTCAACGACAAGCGGAAATTAAATTATTTACAAACACAGAAATAAAAAAAAAGCAAAACACTGCAGAACCAGAAAACATAAAATAATAAGAGAGGAGTATTTTTGTTTTGAAGTCCTTTCTGAATGCCAAACAGACTTGTCGTCCTGTTACCGTTGTCGACGCGATGACGACAATGTTGTTGTCGTCAAAGCTTGCTTTTGACATTCGATGGTCTTACATTCATGTACTTTTTCTTCCACTGACATCTCAAATTGCAAATTGCAACCAAGTCAGACTGGAGGAGCGGTGAACAGTCCTTTTGATTCAAAGGAATTCGCCATCAGCATCGATTGCTGATCCTGGTGGTGAAAACTCATTAAATGTCTATCGAATTGAATTTCGTTCGGAGGATAATGCAAGACGTGGAGGATTTTCCGTGAAAGTTATCTTGTCCTATCGGCAGAATGGCGAAGAACAAGACGACGGCAGAGAAAGCAATTTGGTTTTTTTGATATGCGATCTAACTTGCCTCGGCAGAAGCAGTTCCGTTTCGATTACATATATGTAAGACTTCCCACTCTTAACCCAACCTAGCCAAAGGTGTATACATATACCTCTACATGGTCGGAAGAAACAAGTTCTGGGCGGAAACTTTTCAGATCTTTAAAATTAAGAAAGTTTTGGGTTTTCTTGAAGGAAGCAAATTCAATTGTTGAGATAAACAAGGTGCCGCAAGGCATAGAAGAGTTGGTTTAATTTTAAACTTTCGGTTGAGCCAATGGGGATTTTAGATGAGTTTACATATAGCTATAGAAATAATTGAGTACCATTTTTTGGTAATTTCTTGGAAGGTAGGAGTTAGGGGAAGGCACCTTTTGCATGGGGATTTTTAAGGATTTGTGAAAAGAATGAAATGTAGATATAGTTAAATTGAAAGGAAGTTTATGAAGGCTTGCTTGTTTATTGTCTGAAACAAAATCGGTCCTCGAAGTTATACACATGTGTATTTTAACTTTGTATATTGATTTTTTAAAGAATACCCTCCTTTTGAACTCAAAAGGTCTACATCAGAGTTTATTTTACTGGCTTCTTGATGTAAGCTGTCAGCTTGACCCAACCCTAAAATTGTGTTTTCGAAAGAAAACAGGGTTTGTATACTGTAGTACCGTATTTGAAAAACTTTACAAAATGTAATAATGTTAAATACACGTACAAAAAAGGGAAGATCTAAGCTCCCGGATTCATTTCTGAATTAGATGACTCTTATTACATAAGTAAATTTAAAAGCTGACCTGTTCGATTATTGCAAAAATTCTGCAGTAAATACAGATTTGTGTTCAACCCTGCATTAAGCCCGTAGCGTTCTTTCTTCTCCAACTGCATAAAAATAGGGAAGATATAGTCGTGATTCAGGAACCTTTAATTATATAGTCCATCGTTTGAGGAGTCAAGACTAATGGATATTACTTATTATATTCAGCGCAAATAAATGTGAACCAAGATCTTGCTAACTAGCCAAAAATAGAAGTAATGTAATATTACTCTCTAATTACAGCGATCGAGAATGAACAACAGTAATTGTAGGGGAAGCGACCCTAGGAACACCTACCTCATCGAGTGAATGGAGAATTTAGCCATTAATAAAAACAAAATTACATAAAATGTACAGAACTGCTTGTCGGACAGAGTTTTTCTTGTCCTTTTGGCATTAAAATGGCAACTTCATTTTGCGTTTTTGGTGCTGGTCTATAGCTCATTGGGATCGAGTCAATGAACAAATGGGGTATGAAATGAAAGCTTAGACTGTGTACATTAAGAATCTGTTGATGCGACAAACTTAACATGGGCCAAACATAAGTCCGACCACTTTTTTTCAAAAAAAAATATTGTAAGTACCTTAAAATGTTTTATAGTAAGAAATCTTCATGGAGGAATATTTGTATTAAAAACCATTTAGCCTAGACCCAGAAAATCGAGTTGAACCAAATTTCCCAAATTCCTTAAAAAATAATAGTGGATCCTGAAATTCAGTGTCGTTCTAAAGCTTCCCTGGAGAAGTCGTTTTCGTTTGTGGTACCTCTCGTGACGAAAAGCTGTTACTTACTTCTCACCCTGATCAATAATATATACCATTGTGTAACTTCTACATTTGGCACTTTGAAACAGTTAAGGAAAAACTTCCACCAGGACCGTTTACCAAAACGAGAAGCCAATTGAGACGGCCTGATTTCTTGTACAACTTTAACAATAACTTTAACTGATCACTTCCAGTGTTGAAATGATATTAAATCTGATGTGTATGTCTTGGTTTAAAGAAGCCACCTGGTTCACAGAAGTAAATTTCCCATCCTACATTTTCCAAACCTACAGTTTATAGAGGAAATTCGGAAAAAGCACAAACTAGGAACTCATTAAACTGTTTTGTTGATAGAACCAAAGGATAATTTGTATGAAAAATTAAAAGCTACTAATAACTTTCTTTTCCACACGCTAATCGGTAATGATAAACTAATTGTTTACTCTTCATAGAAGGAAAACTTGCTCGCAGCCCATAACATTTCTAGCTCTAGGTTACTTTGCAGTAACCTTTCCTCTCATGTACTTGAGAATATAATTTTTTCCGCAATCATACAGTAACAACAAGATTTCCCAAAGAAAATATGACCCTTTCTACACCTTCTCCTACCGAACCGTAGCACTTACGTCTCTTTATTCTAAGGTCATTGAAAAACTGATTAACCGTCCGCTTGAGAAATATCTCCAAGACGAAAGCTTCTTCATTTCCGCGTCATTATAGTTTTTGCAGCAATCATTCCATTGATGATCAGATGACAATGGCAAAATCTTAACATTGTTTTAGCGAAAGTAAGATAACTGCGCTTTATATTTCAAAGGCTAAGGATAAGGAAAATGCGTGCTTTTGAGATTGATTATAATCTTGTTTGTTGGGTTAAAAGCCATCTTCTGGGCCGTTCAATACAAGTTGTATTAAACGAGTCCAAGTATGATTCCCACAACCGCCAATTCAGAATCTATTTTCTTTCAGTTCCCTTTGTACCAACTTCTGGAGTACCACAAGGTAAACATCTTGGACCTCTCTTATTTAAAAAAAAAAGATAATTCGTTTATCTTTACTCTCCCCTTATGATGATGAAGCAAAGATTTCCAAAGTGATCTCTTCTTATCGTGATTCTCTCTTGCTTTATTTAACTTTCTTAAACTTTAACATTGCCAAATTCAGTTAGTAATGTTTTCTCGAAAAAGTAAAAAACTTCCATTCAAATCTCATCATCTTCAGAACGTATCTATAAACCGTGTAGAGCTTATCTATAATTTAGGTGTCCTCTGTGATTTGGAATTAAATTTTCGCTCTCATATTAACGGGGTGCTATATCAAGAGCTTAATCTGCCCTTGTGACTCGTATAAGAAATCTGTTTCTGTAATTGTCCTTTTTTGTGGAAGCCAAGGCAGCCGAGATTGGGATAACGGGTAGATCAACCCCGGGCCGTACTTTTTCCAGGCCCGAAGTTCTTCGAAAAGACATACCTAAATTACTTTAAATACTTAAATTTTTCCATGGAAAACTGCATTTTTTGTTTAAAAGGGTGGCCCGTACATGGTTACTTCCGAGCCCGAATATTCGGCGGCCCTGGCGACAGCTAAACATTCTGTAAAAGTTGGGTATGGAATCAATGTTTCATATGAACAATAAAAATGCAAGCATAACTCACGTAAAACTGTTTACGCTAGAGGCATCAGGCCATTTTCAACGACATCTTACGTTCTCAGTTAAATGAATTGGAACTGAAGAATAAGTTGTTCGAAGAAAATAAAGGAAATGCTCAAACTATAAAAAATGAGCTACGACAGAATCTCTGAAAGTTTCGCCAGCTTTGTTTCAGATTTTTGTGCGTGTTTTTTCAGAATGTTGAAAGTCTCAAAAAGAATATTTTTCAGTTATGCTATATACATAGGATAATTCTCATCAGAATTACGGGTAATAGTGGTGTTAATTAAAATAAACGGCTGTATGCTCGGTATGGTATATAGGAATTAGGAATCACCATTTCAGTTAGATAGCTTGAAGAAAGAGTCAATTTGGTCAGTTGTGAAAGAAAAAACTTTGGGTTTGTTTAAGGAATCTAAATGTAAGAGCAGATTATCTGCATTATACGTACCTTTGATCAATTCCGAACCCTCTTCTTGTATCATGAACTACTCATATGATATTGACTGAGATAATAACTCCTTCAATTCATTCCTTTCCCTAAAAACAAAGTTGACATGCATTCCGGTTTAGGACAGTTCCATGACCAGGACCAACTTAATGCAGTAGTCATTGCATGTTTTACTTGCGATTTAGGTACTAAAATGCAAGTTATGGATTCGTGCAAAAAAAATCTAACAATCAAACATGACATTACGATAATAGAGGAGTTGAAAAAGTGGGTTCGGAAATTCCGTCCGTCTGTCTGTCTGTCTGTTCGCGCCTCTACAGCCTAAACGGATGTGCCGATTTGCTTCAAACTTGGTATTTAGTATTTATTAGGTAGTGTTTTTCATTTTTGCTCTAGGTCGAAAAATAACGGTACCTGCATACAATTTTGAACAAAAAGTTAGATTTTCTCGAAAACGGCTCTAACAATTTTGATAAAACTTTCAGGGTGCTAATTTTTTACAATAATACATCTTTAAGTTAGAATAATTTTTTTTCGAAATTTGTTCTATAGCGGTACCTCTATTAACCGGTTTTTTCAAATGCGGTTTTATTGTAAACTATTATCCCGATTTCAATAAAGTTTTGCACACAGTCATTTATAATTCAATTAATATCGCATTTCAAAATATTCAAAAACTTTTTTTTTCGATTTTTTAAAAATCTTTAAAAAAATGGTTTTCGAAATATTTTGAAAATGGGTGGATTGAATTTTTTTAAATAATTTTCACAGATGAAAACTATAGATTGCCTTATAATGACACACTAGAAAAAAATTTAAAATATTTTTTCAAAAAGATTTTCAAAAAAAACGACTTTTTAAAAAAAACTGGTCGAACGATTTTCAAATTTTTTTTTCTTCGATAGACATTTAGTTTTCAAATTTTATTGCATACTTAGTTTTTCTGAGAAAACTCTTAAACTAATTAAAAAAAATAAAGAATTTTATGAAAAAAATATTTTTTTTATTTTAATAGACGTGTGGTTTTCAATCTGGCAATACTTTTTTCAGAGTTGGTCTTTTTGACAGCTGTCCTGAATAAAGTTTGCAAATTGTGCAAATTTATAACCAAAATAATGGTTCGTTTCGGTGGAGCAGAGTATCGAAGAAGACCCAAATGAGTCCATCCGCCATCGAACGCAACAATTAGAGGTGTGCCCATCCACTTTGTGCAAGATTTTGCGGAACAACCTTGGCTTACAGGCTTACAAAATTCAACTCGTTCAAAAATTGAGGCCGAACGCCCATCAAACGCGTCACACGTTCGGTGAATGGGCCCAAAACGAAATGGCCACCGATCCCGATTTTCACAAAATTGGGCCTCGGCTAGAATTTATTTGAGCCAGCCACGGCGGCCACTTCCCCGAAATCATTTTTAGAACATTATGCGAACCCTTATCTTTATAATAAAGCTAGATTCTTGGAAATAACATTAAACTATATGCGTTTTATTTCTTCTTAAAACCACACGTTTAAAAAAACACCCTTTATATACATACATATGCAGCCACGAAGCAATTATCTAGCATATGAACTAGTTCATGTGACCCAGTCGTGCATTTTATTTAAATTTTATTCGACGATGTGACCGCACATATGAGCAAGTACGTGCGATCCAATCGTGCAATTTTTTTATCCTAAAGTTGTTGCGTCTGCTTTTCTTCCATGATAGAGTTGGAACGCGCCATTCTATTGCCTTTTGAATTGGGTTTTCAGGACATTTCCTTAGGAATAAAAGACAAATTCTTATGAGACTATCATAACATGCTATTCTATAACATTTGGCATGTGCGTGCATGGCCTATCTACCTGCCCCAACTAATTTTTTTCAAACTTTTGAGGAAGCTACCACAAATGCGGACTGTGACGAATAAGATTCAAGCAATTTCAAAGTTTTTTAAAGTATTTAAACAGAACCTTTTGAAAACTCCCTCCCAAAATACTTGTATTTTACAACAGTTACAGGAGTCCTTTCAAATTCATCCTTTAGGACACATTCATTTCACATTGATTAAAAACATATCAATATTCCATTTTATTTATAAAAACACACACACATCAAATGGATCATAGGCTCCTTTGCCTTGCAGAATATTCTCACAATATATTTCATCCCGTAGCCGTCCTGAATGCAATTCCTAGATATATATGGAAATTCTTTGCTGTATTTCCTGTCTTCCAAGAAATTCATTCTACACATTCACCTGACTTGCTCCTGCCCTACCAATAAGGCGACCAAGGACACCAGCCCACATTATCATGCACGAATAGTAAAACCCACAAATATTTGCCATAATCAAAAAATATCTCTGGTTTTTCATTAAAATACTTGAAACTTGTGCTGTTAGCAGTCGCTTATTGAATATTTAGTAAAAATGCCACAAATAGCTTTGCCTAAAATGAGCATCTCAGCAGCTTGTTCGTGTAATTCTCTACCTTTGGCTTACACTTCGGATGGCCCCTTCTTTGCAGCCAGGTTCGCAGGAATTCCTCCTGAATTTCGAACGAGTGTTCTTCCATGTGATAAACACCAGCATCAACAATGACAAAAATCCCCGTCCTTCATGGAACAATGGTTTAAAAACATCTTTTATATAAACTTTGGGAAGGAGCATGATGACGAAACGTACATCCTCCTTAAACATCTGGTGTGCTTTGCTGTTTGGTTGAATACCCCCCCACCCCCCACAAAAAAAAGGACAAACAATTAGAAGTATTTTGTGGAAAAACTCGGTAGCATACAACTTGCTTGCCCTCGGAACCAAATGCCAGGCGAAGGAATTCTTATGCAGATGAAAAATTCCATGAGAAAGGGTTAATACGGCAAGGACTTCTTTCGAAACAATAGGCACATGGCGGGGCACAAGTGTGGGCGAAGTAAACCCCATTTTCCCACATAAATTTGGAGTTTATTTTAAAAGTCAGGATTTCTTTTTTGGTATTTCGTTGGAGCTCTGTTCTTCTAGGATCTAGGAGGATATCATTCGTAGCTTGAGTTATCCTTTTTTTGTATAGAGCGAAGGAGTATGAAATTACAGAATTTAATTTCAGCAAAAATGAGCAGGATGTCGGAAATATTTTTGACTTTCCAGTGGTTTTGTTAGTTATGTAATCATGTAGTGTAATGCGGGTTAAGGGTTTTTTTTTGTGATATGCGGGAATGTATAGGAAAATAGGGAAATGGAAGGATATTTTCCTTCTTTTTTGGTTGTTGCGGTTTGTAAGTCCTTTATGTTATGACTTTTAAGGGAATAGAAGCTTTTGTGTGGCGGAATTGGATGAATGATGACTGGTATTTTGTTAAAAAGAAGAAAAGGGGTTGTAACTACATTTGTTTTATTTTTTGTGTGTTTAGATGAAACATTTTGGCTTTTATTTTTGGATTAGAGTTTATATTTTGTTTGATCTTACTAATACATATAAGACTTCTACATTTTGATATTAAAAAAGGAGTATTTTTTAGGGTAAATCAATGGATGTTTATTTCATTGTAAAGAGGAAGGTATGCCGCCATTAACAATCACAAACGATATCAGTCTCATAGCCGCCAAGGCTACGGTTGGAGCACCACATGGATGAGGGTGAAGAGGCTTTTTAACAATCATTCTTGGATTTTCCGAGCCCCAAATGCGACAATTTTGCTTGTTAACGTAGTCTCCGAGGTGAAAATGGGCCTCATCAATATGGTTTATCGATGACAATCCGGATCATGTTGATGCATTTCAAGGACCCAATCAGCGAAGATACGACGTTGATGCGTTGATCGACCGGTTTAAGTTCTTGTGTTAACTGAACTTTAAAAGACTTAGACGAGGAATCGACAAACCTGTGTTTTTCTCAATACTAGGGTCTACAGCAGCAATATTCTCAGTTTTTCTTGTGAGATGCACATGGTTTTGATTCTTCACATCACTATTTGTCCCAATAGTCCAGTCGTAATTTCAAAAAAAAAAGGCTGAAATGGAAAAATGAATTCGTACAATTTTCTTTTGCAGGTGGTTGGAAGCTTCAGCCGCCATCTTGAATTAATGAAGATTTTGTTTTGGCCAATAATTTCTCCATTGAAGTCGGCTGAAGCTAAAGCATGATTTTTCCGAAATCGAAATTTAGACTACTAATGACTTTTATTTGTACTTGATTGCACCATTGCAGACACAATTGAATCTTTCTACTATTCCAATAACATGAGGAAGGTAGATTGTGATTTTAGTTAAGTGAATTCCTTGTAGAACTATCAATGTCTGACCACAAGATTACAGTGTTCAGTTTACCTCTGGAAGGAATCGCAAAAAAACAAAATATAGAATCTTAACATTTTCACCACGATTCAATGTAAGTAACGTAAGAAAATCTTCAATAGATAAGACAAAGTAGTAAATAGTGTCTCACGTACTTGCTCTTATGTGCCTAGTCACATTGAAAAGCAGGATCTTTGACAGCAAGAAGTAAAATTAAATTAAATTAATTAATTAATTAAAATATATTAAAATATTAAAACTTAACTGTTTTTAGTAAAAATGGCGTAAGCTGTCAGACCTCTTCAAAATTATGAATTTATAAAAAAGTATTTCGAAACTTGTACGACGGATTTTGATAAAATCCATTTTTTTATTTATTATTTTTTGAAAAAAAAAACAATTTTTTTACATACAGCTAATCATAAAATTAAAAAATATTTTGTATGATTAGTTTTTGAAATAATGAATTTAAAAAAAAAGTTTACAAAAATAAATTATCAATAGAAAAAAATAAATATTTAAAATGTTGGTATGCAGAAATAATTTAGCTGTTTTAGTGTTTCCAAATGTGAATTATTAAAAACCGAGCGTGTTTACAAAGGTGTAAATTTTCCAAATAAAATGGGTAGGTAATCTTTTCCTGGATTTATTTTTTTGCAAAGTGCTTAACACAGCCTTTTCGCGGACACGTTAAAGTACCATGATAATACCTTTCGACAGCTTTCCGACATTTCATTTCCTAAACGAACAAACCCGCAGAAAAAAACCAGAAAATCGAAAATTAAAAAACCGTTATATGAAAGGTACCGTTAATAATTTGTTTCTGAAAATTTGGATTTAATAGAATGTTAGCCAATAATTAAAAAAAAATCTAAAAATCGTCAGCAAAGCAGTTTAGTGGATTAGAAGTAACAGGCAGAAGATCAATTATATAAAAATGAGAAAAAGAGTCGGAAACTGAACGGAGCTCTGGGGCACACCAGCATTTATTTTGTGGGAATCAGACTTGAATCCGTCCAATGCAACTTGTATTGAATGGTCGAGAAGATAGCTTCTAATCCAACGAACAAGAGTATCATCGATCCCAAAAGCACGCATTTTCGATAAGAGAGCTTCACACCAAACTCTATCAAATGCCTTGGAGATATCAAGAGCAATAATCTTAAATTTACCGTTGAGTCCCGACGGCTACATGAGATGCACTTTTTCGAGACAAATTTTAACTTGAGATTTTGTCAGTTCCTCGCAAGGGGCAGTACTCCGGAAAAATAGTAGGTGCAATGAGCAATAGGTGCAAATAGCAGTCCGACACACTAACCACTAACTACAGAGCACTACTAGAAGGGACGTAAGTGCTATGGGTCGCTAGGAGGAGGGGAGTACGGGTCACCTTTCTTGGGGACATGCTGGACAAATGCTGTTTCCATCTTCTCGGAAAGACTCCAGAAGAATAGGAGCGATGGAAAAGCTTACGCAGTGGAAATGTTGAAAAGTTTTTAATATTTTTTACAAACGACCAAAAATTTGTACTGCTTTTGGAACATTGCAGAATTGTTTGCTGTAATTTTTGGTCATGCAAAAATTTGGTTCTTTCATTAACAGAGTTCCATGAGGTCTTTGCTTGTTTTTGTGGTTTTTCCGATTTTCCTCTGTAGGGTTAGCTTTAATAGCTTCTTTACACTCAGAGTTAAATCAGGACTTTTCTTTAGGTTTGATACTTCCTCTTTTTCGGTTATTAAATAATTTTCTTGCCCTTATTAGCTTTTCGATATCTGGAAAAAAACAGACTGTCAAGCTATACAATTTTTTTCCCGTTGAATAAATGCTTGTAATAATAATATAAAATATCAAATTTTCTAAAAAAAAAAACTTAAAGTGTGGGGAATCTATCCAAAACTATTACTCAAATTGAATTTTCTATAACGGGTGAAAACCACGGTCAGTATACATGTACCCTTATAATACTTAAGATCAGTTTAAACCTTAGGTATTTAGGAAGAGCTATTATCCAAACTACTGATTGTATTACTTTGTATTAGAATTAAAAATATCAAAATGGAAGATAAAAACAGCGACATTTAATAAATAACAAACAATTTGCTATGTTTTGCTTTTAGTATTTCTTTTTTAAAAAATCACGTTTACCTGACTGTCGAATTTATAATTACTTTTTATTCATCACACAAAATCCGAGGATCTGACATTTTTAAAAGTCTCTCGGTTTTTCATTTTTAAAATCCAATCTAACAAAGCCAGCGATAAACCTCATAACAAAGTGAAAACAAACAACACTGAAAAAGATATTTGAGAATTCATCAAGGCTCCTAATTCCAAACACAAATTTGCAAAATGGAAAGAAGCCAAAATCGAAATATTGTCCTGTCTCAAAATAAAAAGGACACCGCAGTGATGAGAAAAAAATCTCGATAACACACCCGCACTAACCTAAACAACTCAAAGAACTATTATAGAGGATATCGTTCATGCGATAACACCACCACACCACAGTGCCATAACTTTCCGCAACCTCAAAGCAAAGCACACCCAAGGATACAATGTCACGGGAACCTGCCCTATTTCCATGTTCCATGATGGTGGCGACTATATCAAGGCTCCGTTCTAAATCAACACCGAAAAACCAAAGAACATGCCACAGGACAATAAAAAACAAGAAACAACCACAAAGGAGGCGAAAAAATCGAAACTTTTTTTCACTCACAATTCATCCCGAAGCCCAACCGTTGTCCGATGGGTGGCCAAAGCCCCACACCCATCTAACCTTTCCTAATGGAAGAACGAAAGATAATCGTTTATATTCATGGATTGTGGCTTCGGAGTTCACAAAGTTTAGAATGACAAAAGTTTAGATGACAAAGGATGAGCACCAACAACCTATCCGCAAATGCTGGCCATAAAAGTCTATGAAGTACATAAAAATCGAGTCCTGCAATACACCACCAGGCGGCAGCAGATGACTTCCTCGGGGAATATTATTATCATCTTTGTCATTATTCCCTGTGCCATTAATCGCTTGACCTCTGCCAGAAAGGAGGGTCAACTTCAAAAACCAAGAGCTGACAATTTGCTTCATTCACAATCGTCGAATAGTATGTCCTTAATTACTTGCATATTAAAGTATTTGGTTCGTCGAAATGGAGTAAGTTTTCTGTAGGGTTATTAAAATGGACAGCAACACAGGACTCTCATTAGTAGATTGTGGGGTTCAATCATCGGGATCGAGATCGGGATTCCTGTCAGGCAATTAAAAGCCCAAAGAGCTGAAGTTTGTTCGATTTGAATCAATTTGCTGGCAAAATGGAATTTCGTCGAGGCATACAAATTGAGGTCATTTGAAGTGGGGAAAGCTAAAATTGTTTCCAGTTTATTAGCAGGTAAATGGAAAAGGTATACGCCGAAGGGGCCTTTGGGGAAATTGATTGTTTTTTCTTGAAATTGTTTTAAATGGAATTGGAGCTAAGTGCCTGGTTATTTCAATGCCATTCGCCATTTGTGCATTCGATTTTAAGTCAATCTTAATTTGGGAGTTTGTGTGTGGTTCTAAAACGAAGCATACGCGTCTTATGTAGGAAGTGATGTTTTACCTCCAATTAAGTTAGTCAGGTTAGGGGTTTTAGGACGCATGAATGACAAATTGGTATTGAAAATGGTTATTTCATGTTTGGTCTGTTTAAATGATAAGTATTATTGGTATTTCCTGTGCAGGGACGGGGAAGAATATTTATGCAGCTCCTCCCATTGTGATAAAAGGCTACTAAAGAAGAAAAGTAGTAGATCAAACAAATGCAACGACACCTACATTAAGTTTCAAACTGGGAGGAATGGTCGCACTCAAGATCATAGAAATCGTGGTTTAAGAAGAAAATGTTGGTCTTCCTAGATTTAAAAAAAAACTGTTTTGATCGCCTTAGTTCCAGAATAAGTTATCTTTCGGTACCTATATTTGACTTTTTACAATAGTTCACTCCTAATAAAATTCTAAAATTAGCACAATGTTTAAGAATTTTGGGAATCTTTTTACGTTTTGGTTAAGTTACTTAAATGGCGCCCAATGTGAGGGTCAACACTAAGTTATTTGTCCGCCACAATTGAAGAACTGTGTTGAACTTAAGAGTCCTTTGCTTTAAAAGAACTTCATCTTTAAAAAATGCAAGGGATATTTAATTCTTGGAATTTTACTAAGGGATATAGTCTGCCACTTTAAAATTGAAGAGAATAATAGCAACCTCATGGAAAGCTTGTAGGTCGCGTCGGGTAAAGAAAAACAGCGAAAGATTTATCTTTGGTAACTTTAAAAAGACATTGAGTTAGGTATACATTTAACAAAATTATAAAGAAATGTTGGTGGAAAAAATGGATCCATTAAGATCTGCTGAGTGAGGTATTGTAATCTCACATTTGCGCTATTCCATTATGGCATTATGGTTATTAATCTTGAAACAAAAAACGGCGAGAACACTGTAGCCAGAAAAAGAATTAACTGTATTATGTAGCTTCAAAAAGAGGGCGTTTAAAATACAATAAAGAAAGCTGGAGACAAAACAGAGCCTTGAGGTACACCAGAATCCAAATTAAATCCGTTCAAACCCACTTAAAAAAAGCGATATAAACACAATTTGGATATTATTTTGGTACAAAGGTTTGTGTTTATGATATTTTTTTTATCTAGCAGCATAACGAGTGCGAAAGAAGATCGGTAAAGCACTCTTATGTAGAAGACAATGCGGCCGTAAAACTGAGCTGCAAGCAAATTCGATATTTCTTGAGAGCTGACAACAATAGGAGAGTTGAAACCGAAAACGAAAAAAAAGTATGTGCCTGTTAATTATAAAGCTTAATAGGCCTTTATGATTCTTCTTTTGAATTATTATGAGACTATGGTGATACATATGTGTCTGAGGGCGATAAAAACAAAAATATTTTGTTTATGAGGAACATGGAAACAACTCTCGAGAGTTGGATCGATACACCTGCAAATTTCATGGATTAAAGTTGGCTCATCAGCAAACTGACTTAGTAAGCCTCATGCAGTTAAAACCAAGACAAACCTTCTATTTGGTATATTCTTACCAGAAAAGCGAAGCCAAAGCCAACTAAAATTATTGTCATAACGATTTCAGTGAAAGAATAATGGGAAAAGAAAATGGAAATAATGGTGCTAGCATCTGCGATATAGACTTAGCAGTAAATTCGCATTAGCCGCATTCAAAAGGAGAGTCTTACGAAGAATTGTTGGCCACGTGTACGAAGAAGGACGAATATGGAGGATATACAAAAATCATGAATTGTATGAAATCTACATCCCTTTTTTTTCCTTTTTTTTTCTTTTTTATCAAAATTTCATAAAAAATCATGTAGAACGGCTACATGATTTTTTATGAAAAAAAATCAGTCTACTTTTGTAGACAAGCGTTATGTTTTGGTGAACAAAAATTAAATGGTGGGTTAAAAACGGTACCTTCCATAGAACCTTTTTTTACTTCGACTTTCTCGTGAACTGGTTAACCGATTACAATCAAAATTAATATTCAGGAAGATGGAGGTAGCCTAAGTAATTTCAATTTAATTTTGTTTTTAATAATTAAACTAAAAAAAAAAAACTTTTTTGAAAAATTGATATTTTGAAAACGCGTGAGTGATTTTTGTTTTTTTTTGTTTGTAAATGAAAATTATGTTTGTGCTTAAGTTTGCATTATTTAATTGTTTTTTTTTAATATTTAACAAAAGTATTTACATAAAAACCGTTTTATTTAAGAACTGTTCTTACGATTTAGAAAAAAAAAATTACAGTTTCACATTTTTATAAAAATAAAATGGTGTTTGAATTTTTCCGCTGAAAACTCTCTTACGTACGTTTTTCAAACAATCAAAAGTCACAAAAATTGTATAAAAACTTTGAAGTTCTTCTGCAAATGTGACACCTGGGACGTAACTGCTAAATGCTTTTAATTTCAAAACTGCAGGTGTTTTGTACAAACAATGTTTTGAAAAAAATAAATTAAGCAAAGCATTTGATTACCTGCAAGAACTATTGTATATTCTGTGTTTTTTCTATTTTTTAGGGCATATCTATTTCGCGAAAGCTCCTTCATAATTCAATTTCTTTCATAATAAAAAGTATTTTCTTATATGTATGAAGTGTAAAATGAAATGGAACAGATAAATATATTGCGTTATTTGCAATAAAATTGAATTTATTTAAATAATACTTATATAGTTTTCCAAGTCGTCAATCGTCTCTAGAGGGGTTTTTATTTTTAAGCTCAGAGCAGGGTACTGAGCTGTCAAAAAAAGATCTGTGTTTGTTTTTTAACTCGGAGCATTCGCTCATCTTGTGTTTATTTTTTTTTCAATCAGATCTCGATCGGAGCGCACTCTATAAGCTCAGAATAAAATGACCGAGCACATGGAGTAAAAGGCTGAGCGGGGCTAACTTCACTTGTTTTTTGTGTTTTGACAAAAGACTTGTTTTGTTAGAAAGAAAGAACCAACGACAAACACTAAAATGGCGTAATTTTTTGTGATACGTCTTGAATGATTTACTTGAAAATCATCATCTTTATCATCGGATACAAAAAATAAATTGTAAGCCTCTCTCTCGTAAAATAATTGCTTTATCCATTTTTTTTTTCAATTTCTTTTCTTAAAACACTTAAAACTTCAACAACAAGTAAGCAAATTAATTTCAGTTGACATTCAAAAAAATATGACAATTCAGTGCTCAAGTGTGTTTCTTTTTTAGACCGGAGAGCTCTGATCATACTCTGCTCAGAGCGTAATCGATTTGTTCAGGCTCTACTCCGTGCTCTGCTCAGAGCTTGAAAATAAAAACCCCTTAGCTTTTCGGTGTAGACCAGCGACTTCACGTTCACATACCGACAAGAGAATAGTCTAGCTAATGAAATTAGTGCGCGATGATTTCACGAACAGGACCATATTTTTTCAAAATAAATCTGCAGTTTTCATCAGATAAATCACATGGCAGATGCCAATAAAAAACAGTGTTGCCAACTTCGAGTTTTTTACTTCTAAAAAACACCATTTACAGAAACTAACAATTTTTAAATCTACCGGTTTAAATGCTATCATGAAATCTAGCAAAAAATGGATTTTAAACTCGAAAAAATTGCATGTTTTCATGAATGAATCCTTAGAAATAATTTAAGAAGCATTTCGAAAATACAATTTTATATCTAAATTCAAAGTACAATAAATATAAATAATAGCAAATGATTTAAAATTTGTTGTAGTTCTAGGTATATGCAAAATTTTCATCAGAAAATATAAAAATGAATTATTTAGCACTAAATTACTTAAACAAGAATTGGAAACATACCTTTTCAAAATTATTTAAACCGTAGTCTGATGCAGTCTGAGAACCACTTTGTATAATCCTTTTTGTCACTTTTTGGTCTTCATTACGATTAATCCAATCACTC
Organism: Platycheirus rosarum; assembly: GCA_963971375.1. Taxonomy (NCBI): domain Eukaryota; kingdom Metazoa; phylum Arthropoda; class Insecta; order Diptera; family Syrphidae; genus Platycheirus; species Platycheirus rosarum. The sequence goes on along the minus strand of OZ020509.1, from coordinate 115,016,428 downwards.
ATACAAATTATTACCAACATACTTACCAAGAATCGAAAGTATCTGCCAGAGTACACACAGTCCTTAAAAAAAGTATTTCTTATTGAAAAAACACGAATATGACTTACGGTTTTGTATATTCCATTATTACCTCAGACAAAGTAACAAACAATATCCAGACACCCTTGAAATTATGTACATCAAAAGAAATTTGTGAAGAAATATCATTAGACGATGTCAATTGGTATTTTAAAAATACTTCAAAATTGGTAAATTACGTTGAAAGTCTTGAAGTGCACATTGTGATGAGATGACATTTTAAGTATTTTTTTATTATCATAATTTTTTTTTTTTTGGAAATTCAATGTTACATAACAAAGGAATATTTTTGGAAAAACATAAGTACATACATACATCAAAATCTTAAGGTGCTATCCTGCTGTGGGATAGCAGACAGGCATTGCAGACACACATCCTTATGGCTTCATATATGATGTCAATTAGGTTAATAAGGAGGTGCTCATATTATGCAAATTTACTTGGGAGATCAATGTTGCTTGGTAATGAATAAAAATTGTTTAAAGTAAGAGAGAGTAACGTGCAAGCAACGTTTGATTCTTAAACTTGATCTTTATTTAAAAATGCATTAACTTTGTCTGTCTATCTACCTAGATTAGATTAGTTTAGATTTAAATTTATAAATATTTTAAATGAATTTTTACATTAAGTAAACATAATAGTGCTCCGTGGCTTAGTGGTTAGTGTGTCGGACGCTAAGCGAAAAAAGCCTGGGTTCAAATCCAGTTCATAGCCACCTTTTTACTTGCGATTTATAGGGACTATAAGGCAAGTTATGCATTCGTAAAAAAAAAACAAATCTAACAATCAAACATGACATTACGATGATAAGGAAGTCAAAAAAAGTGGGTCCGGAAATTCCGTCCGTCTGTCTGTCTGTCTGTCTGTCCGTATCGATATCTACAGCCTAAACCGTTGGGCTGATTTCATTCAAACTTGGTATATAGTGTTTTTTAGAGTACTCTAACCGACAGTTTTCCAAATTGGCATTCTAGCTCCAAAACTAACGGTACCTGCCATATAACTTTTAATGAAAAACTTATTTTTCTCAAAAACGGCTCCTACGATTTTGATAAAACTTTCTGAATGATGTTTTCTATGCAAATTCTATCTTTCGGTTTTAATGGATTTTTTAGAAAAAGTTTTATAACGGTATTTCCCATATGACCGGTTTTTTAAAATCAGACTTTCTCGTTAACTAATTGACGGATTTTGATGAAATGATGTAGTGTATATGATCTAAATATAATTGTTTATTAAAATTTTCAAAAACATTTTTTTTTAATTTTTAATAATTAAAAAAAAAATATTTTGTTTTTTGAATAATTTGAAAACGGATCAATAGATTTTTTTCAATTTTTTCTCCTAGTATAAACTGTAGATTTCTTAAAATTGACATACTCAAAAAAAATTAAATTATGTTTTCGAAAAGTTTTTAAAAAAAAAACATTTTTTTGAAAAAACTGGTCGAAAGATTTTGAAATAAAAATTCATAAAATAGAAAACAGCAAAAGAAACAAGATGGCTTACAACATTTTTTCCAAAAAACGTTATGAATAGTGTTTTTTTGATTTCATAAAAAATTTTCCCCAACATTTTATTTCATATTGCTCGGCTAAGCCCTAAAATACTATTCGATTACTACTGAATGCAAAAATTTCAATCGAGAAAACAAAAGTTTACACCTTCATATAAATAAACAAAACCACTGTGTTAACTTTTAATATTGTCTCTATACCTACTCGCTTAACAGTAGTTGGAACGTGTATCTTAATTTTAGTACCTACTTTCCTTCCAACCTTATTATAGGTACCTGATATCCTTAATTAATTCCATTAATACCTACCCACACCATACGTTTATCGATCCTTCAAACATAATTAAGCTATTTTAATTAATTTGATTTCAAAAAGTAAATTATTGTTATTGGGACCTATATAGGTCCCTTTACCTAACATTATTGCCATACTGCTGATTCCGACGAATCTTTATGCCAGTTGTTCATATTTTTCCATACCAAAATGAAAATTAAACTGAAAAAAGTCCTTTATATCTTTCTATTAGTAAATTATGTTATAAACGGTAAGCAGCAAGTGGAAAGATAATACACTAAAAAACTGCAAATGCTAACAATACTATATATTTATGTATTTATCGTGTATCCCTTTATCGTGACGCATGTTTATATATATTTATGTGTTTATCCCTTTATCGTGACGCATGTTCGTTCGAGCTTCAAACCACAACGATTCTAAAGAAGTTGCACGTCAAAAAAACATTAAAATTAAATCTTTGTCAAAAAGACGCCTGTACCTAAAAAGGATTAGCACACGGGAGCAAGTACTTGCGACCCAGTCGTGCCTTTTATTTTCTGGCGTACTGCCTCTTGCGAGGAACTGACAAAACTCGGACTCGGCGGTAAACTGTAGGTGCCTTCTATTCCATTCTTGCAGATTAACAACACACACACAGGAATGGTTGAGAGAATAAGTCACTAGGCCTTGGCTCCTTAAGGAGCTGTCGCGCCAATAAATTTATTTATTTATTTAAATATTTAATATAAACATCGATTGTGATTATGTTTTTGTTTTAATTATAGAGTAAGGGCGGCATATTCAATTCAATTCAATTGAATTCAATTCAATTTATTAATAAAAATAGAGTAACATTTATAACATATAATATTTAATTCAAATAAAAATTTAAGCATGGCATATAAGCCGTCTGCCGTATATGATATCGATTAAGTTTTATTAGTTAAGAGATTGAATAAAATTAAACAGTTTATACAATTAAAATCTGATGGTACAAATATATACTAACAAAAATAAATTAACAGAAATAAATTAACGGAAATAGATTAACAGAAATAAGTACCTTTATAAAACACAATTTTTATATTTATATTTAAGCAAAAACAATGATAATTTTATGTAAGAAATATTTAATATTTACACAAGATATTACTTATTACATTCAAAAGTCAAAGAACTGCAATAAGACGAGAAAAAAAAGAAAACGTAAATGAAAAGTTAGAGATGGCATAGATAGGCTTCTAGTTTAGCTTAAAAAATGGTCTTTTTATATAAAATAACTAAGAATAGTCAAGTCAAAACAAATTCAAATATGAATTCCTGTAATTGTTTGCGTGTGAAACAAATCGCACAAGTAGTTTCCAACCTCTCTCACCGTTTAAAATACTGATAAGCTCATCGAAAGACAAGAAGCTTTTGCTAAAATAAAGCCTGCGTATTTCTTGAAGAATAGGACATATTGCAATGAAGTGGCGTACGTCTTCAATTTGGTTAAGGTTGCATAGAGAACATATAGCGTCTAAATCTGTTCTGTGTGGCCTATAATTAAGTTCAAGGGTTTCAGTTCGAACCTTAAAGATTAAACTCATATCTGAGGTTGAAAGTTCCTCCCTAAAATATTTATTATCACGCAAGCTCAGATTCAAACGTCTATACGTAACCCTAGAGGTGGAATTTGTTACCTCTAATTGTTGTTGATAGATTTTATCATCTACCACCGATATTAAATCATAAAAGATGTTTGTCCACTCTTCTCTGTTGCTTACATTCAGATCTAAAGAGACGCTGTGAGCCGACGCGAGCGCGTGCCAGTTTCTAAAAGGTGAATAACCACAGCGGAGTGATACCAGTAGAATTCTTTTATGTAAATTGCTATCAAATCTATGCATTACTTTCGTGAGATAGTCTGCATTGGCTTTCAAACTCCTCACATAAACTTGTGGTAGACCAGATTCAACATATATTGCGTAATTTGGGGTATTAAAAGGCAACCGGAAAATTCGTTTGAAAAAGTATCTTTGAATGCTTTCAATTTCCTCAAAAAATTGGTACCCACAAACTTCAGTTCCATAACAAAGTAATCTATTAACCGTTGCATTAAAAACTTTAAACTTTGACGTAGAGTCAAAAATTTATTAGTAAAAAATTTTGACCACAAGGTATTAATTGCTGATTTTGCTACGGAAAGTTTTTCTTTAATATGGGCTTTCATACTTAGATTGTGAGTTATAATTAGGCCTAGATACTTAAACTCACTAACTACCTCAATATTTTGACCATCTAAATTCCAGTTTCTTGTAAGGTTATCAGATCGGTTTTGAGTTCTGAAGATCATTATTTTAGATTTATTAATATTAATTTTAAGATCCCATGTATCATAAAACAGTTTCAGCTTATTAATTTGCAGTTGAAGCGTCATAGGATTGTCTGAAAAGATCACCAGGTCATCCGCGTAGAGCAGGAGCTTTATTGACAAATCGCCAAAGGTTACACCTCCTGGTAAGTAATTTTCAATATCATTTATATATAAGGCGAACATCAACGGACTCAAAACGCAAACCTGTGGGACACCTGTTTCTGATCGGAAAGCTTTAGACTGGTGTTCACCATTGTATACAGTCGCAGACGTCTTCAAAAGAAGCTGTTCATAGACTTTAATGAACTTTGTTGATACACCAATAGTTGAAAGCTTATATAATAGTGAATGCCTATTGATAGTATCAAAAGCAGCTTTGAAATCTACAAAAAAGTGTACAATGGTTTCTTTTTATCGATAAAACGTCTTGCGATGCTTGTAAGAGCAAATATTTGATCCATTGTTGAGAGATTAGCCCGAAAACCAGCTTGGAAACAGCTTATAATATTATTGCTGTCAACCCATCTTATAAGTCTACAGTATAAGATCTGAGCAAAAAGTTTTCTTAATGAACACAAAACGGATATACCTTTGTAATTCTCAGGAATATTTGGATAGTAAGTAAGTAAGTAAGTAAGAGTAAGGGCGGCATATATGGAATATGAACCTCGCGTCTAGTGTACCACCAGTTTTTCTCCATACACACAAATTCAATCGCTTGCTCTTGTTGTTAAACCTCTCTCAGCTATCAGCTTCAGCTTATATGACATCAGTGTAATCTCAGCAACCAAGGATGACGCGTCGACGCATAGTGCGGAAAAAAAGTAAAATTAAGTGTAGTGATTATTATTTTGTTAATAAGTGTTTTTATTTATTCGGCAGCAAACCATTAGTTTTTTAGACATTTCCTTTTTTAAATTCAAAAAGTGAATATTTTCTATTGATTGTGGGTTTGATATATGTAGTTTTATTTTTAAACATTGTACGACCATGGGTGAGGGTAATATGGACTAGTGGTCCCCCTACAAAAATTCTTTAGAAGAGTCTTCGAAAAAAATTGCTGAAAAAATCAACAAGCCAAGTACTTCTAAGCAAGCGCACAAGCAGATTTTAGCTGGAAAGAAGAAATGTGCAAAAATTTAAAATGTCATTCATATATCTTTCAAACAATTACAGATATTGGTAATTGTTTTCCTAATGAAGGGAAAAATAAACTAGACAAGAAGAAGAGGCCCAAACGAGTTGGACGTCGAAAATTATTGTCCAAACAAGGTGGACCATATTACCCCCAATTTTTTTTTTGACATTTTTGAGTTACTTCAATATTTATTTCTTGTTATTTTTGTTATAAAGGGAATTCATATTTTCGTTGTTAATTATTAAGAAGAATGAACTATTATTTTTGTTTAGATAAATATCTACTATGTAAAAACTTTAAATGTATCTGTTTTACTAGCAAAAATATGATAATGCACCTTCAGGTGCTTTTGTAATTGCGCCATAAATTACGCTGGTGTTTTCTTTTGAAAATCCTAAAGTTGTCAGGTTGAAGGCCTTGCAGACTGCACAGTTGAACCACATTGGTTTGTGAGAAAAAAAATATTTCTTCTTGAAAATGAACCGTCTTGTTAGTATCACCGTAGTTTTGTGTGTGTTGAACTCAATATAAATTGTGGATTGCCAATCTAGAGACCAAAACTGGGAGTTGATTATAATTATAAGTCTCCTAGGTTCACACATTTTTGAAATGCATTTTCTAATGCACTTTTCTCCACATGGTGTTCCAACTGGATTTCTTTTTCTTGTAATTCTTTTCGCGTTGTGTGAAAACCCCTTCTTCGTTCTCTTCAACATTTCGCCATCATCGATGATTTCCGCATCCTGTCCTGGACCTTGGTCGTTCGATTCTGATCCTGAAGCTTGCCCTAAAATAAATAAATAATGTAAAATTCCAAGAAAATGAGAATCCAAGAGATTTTGTCAATTTTTGTGACTGTATGTGTATGTTTATATGAAATGCCTCGTGGCTTAGTTGTATAATGTGTCGGACTGCTAAGCTAACAGCCTGGGTTCGACTTCCGCTCAGTGCCACTTTTTTCCGGGGTATTGCCTCTTGCGAGGACAAAACTTCCAAGAGTAAAATTTGTCTCGAAAAAGTGTATTTCATGTAGCCGTTCGGACTCGGCGGTTAATTGTAGGTGCCTTCCATTATTGCAGATTGGCAAGGCACACACAGGAATGGTTGAGAGCATAAGTCACTAGGCCTTGGCACCTTATGGAGCTTTTGCGCCAATGAATTTTATATGTTTTTTCTCAGATTGCTTCTAAGCATTTATCGTGTATGTGTGCTATTTAATCGTCAAATTTGACAAGATCTCTATACTTTGTTCTAAATGCTGTATTAAACCTGAAGTTTGGATTCCTTGTTAATAATTTTCTTCCACCGTACTAGTAGGATGTTCTTAGCAGTTTTCAATGTCTGAATCACTACAGTTTTCTGGAATATATTCATGATCCACTTCAAAAACCGAACTTAGCTTCTTTTTTATCTATTAATTGTTTTTTTTTTTCAATAATTCTATTTCTTTTCGTGGATTTATATTCAAAACTAAGTTTAAAAGCTTTCTTGCTCTGTTAATTTTTTGTTGATTGTATTTTAATTAGCAAACCACAGTCAGAGCACTACTTTAACAAACCTCCTCTCCAATAAAAAAAAATAAAAAAACCTCATTAACGAAACCTTTGATATCACAAGTTGAAATCGGTCACAACTCATAACGTAATTTTATGAAAACTAAAGCCAATTGAAACTAAAAGCCAACTACTCTAAAAAAAAAAACATAAATCACGCTACTTAAAGAAAAAGCCTTTTTAAAATTAAAAAAATCCACAATGCCATGACTTGTTACTTTAAAATTATGTTTTGTTACTTAAGAAACAATAAAGACAAATGCATAAAAAGCCCTAACTGACACATAGGGTTTTTCAGAAAATATCGTGGGTCCGTTTTCGTCATGCAGTAGTGTATAAAAGATCCAATGTGGTAGTGAGGGCTTTTTAAAATGTTGGTGCATATAATTTGTACTTGGGGCTTTGGAAAGTTGCCCTTTTCTAGCTCATTTGAAAATCTAGTCTTCTAAAATAAAAATGAATAAATAAAAGACAATGTCCTAACTACATATTTGCAAAAAAACTCAAAAATCTTTACGGGAAAATTCTATTAACGGTACCTATAGTTGCTGGGGTATATCGTACATTTTCCAAAAAATGAAGCCGGCGTGGCGACACCTAGTAACCAAAATAGCCTTAGTTACTTCTAACAAAATTAGCTATCTGCTTGTGAAACGACCCCAGTGGGACCAACGGGTTAATAAAATAGCCTTAGTTACAACTTAAAACATCATCTATTTGCCTGTGAAAGTTCCGTCAAAATCGTAGCATATATAACAATTTTCAAAAAAAGGCATCTAGCGCCACCTAGGGGTATTTGAAAATAGCCTTACTTAATTCTTACAATATCAGCTTCCTGTCTGTGAAAATCCCGTCGAAATCGGTCCACAAATAAAAATTTAAAAAAAAAAACCAGCACCACCTAGGGGGTAATTAAAGTACCCTAAGTTACTCCCTATAATATCAGCAAATTCCCAGTGCAAGTCCCGTCAAAATCAGTGCAGCCGTTTCGGACATTACCCGGAACAAACAGACAGAAAGACAGCCAGACAGACAAAAATTTTAAAATTTGTGTTTTTGTTATAAGTACTGTATATATTTTCATATGCATCTAGTAGCTGTTATTTAGATATAAAAAATCAAAGCAATCCTCCTTTCTTATCAACAATGTTAGCATCGAGACAATTTGAGAGAAGTCCGGCTGAAGATAAACTACCTAGATTTTTATCTTAGAAATATAATTTAAAAAATTCTCAAAAATGTATTCCAGACACAAACAAAACCGGAAAAATAATATCATAAAGTTTTCAATCGATTCGATCCTTTTTATTATCATTGCCCCACAAATTCCTCGAAAGCTTCCCTTCGAGCAGCAACTATCAATTTCCATTCCAAACATGACTTGCCATTTTCTCGAAAATGCGCAATTATATATCCGTATCCGGACATAAATACATATTTATTTATCCAACATATCCACTTTGTGCATCCTTGCAACATAAAACTGAATTCATATCCTTTTATGTGATTTTCAATTGCAAACAATTTCTGGGAATTCCTCTCTTTTTTTCAACTCCAATCGTTGGATCGAACGAAGATAAACAATTGTCCTTGCTGCCCGTTGCTATTGGAAAAAAAACATCATCACTCTCATATTGATAAAACAACAACAACAACTGAAAAGGAGTTAAGTCCTTTCGCAGGATATACGAGTACTCATACAACGTTTGGTAAATTGTTGTAGTTTGTTTCTTTTCAATCATGGCGAACGATGATGTTTTGAAAAACGCTCAGTTTTTCAACGCACAAGTTGCCGGCCAAACCGTTACGACAATCACACTTCAGTGGGACAGAATTTCCACTGCCGATGTCTACGAAATTGAAAAGTACAATAAAAAGGTCGGCTGGCAAAGAGTTTCTTGGTTGGTATGACATAATTCCGTTAAAAAATAGAATTCTTCTGGGCATAGTTTTGTGTCCTTCGAAAGATTGTTTGCACGACAAGAAAAAATGACAAAAACTTTTGCCAAAAACAGTAGAAGCCTTGCAGTCAAAATACGTGTTTTCTTTTCCCTGACATCTTTTGTCCTTTGAAGGACGAGTGCTTGCCGAGCTACCATAGAAAAGCTGGACGACAACTTTGCATATCGATTTCAAATTAAGGCTCTGAAACTTTACTCAAATGATGATGAAGACGACGAACGACCAGGGGAATTTATTACGGTTGGCGTGTCCGAGGAGATTGTGGTAAGAAAGAGCCCAATAGACGCGGTGTCATTAAGTTTTATGAGCTCCCATCCGTTCCGCCTGTCCGTCAGGCAATTCAATTTCGTTTGCTTCCACTCGGTTTAATTGCAGGGAATGACACTGTCGTCTCCTCCTTCGACCATGTGCCTGCATCGGGCCATTAAGAAGGGTCAACAGTTCCTGATCAAAAGGATCCTTCGACATCGACCCAGTCTGATTGATTATCCCGCCCCCAATGGATATCTGCCTTTGGCCAACGCCATCACCATGGGTGAAATATGCATCATCGACATTATCCTGACGGCCGGAGCAAGTGTGCACCATGGTAATCCCTTAAATGGTCGCACACCATTGCATGTAAGTCCTTTATATCCATACTTAAGATTATCTAATGGCTTAGCTTTTTTTTCACCGGCAAATGCGTTTTTAAGCTGGCATTCTTTTACGGACACCTGCCAGTGGCACGAATGCTGTTGAACAAGAAGGCCGACATAAATGTCAGGGATAACAATGGCATGACACCGTGCCATTGTGCCGTCGATGCAAACCAATATGACATTTTGAGATTCGCACTTGACAATGGGGCCGATATGGAAGCAATGGATTTGTCAGGATGGACGCTTCTGTTGAGAGCAGGTAGGTGTGTTGGTCACTCATTGATTTTTGTGACCCAAACTTATGGATATTTCGGAGTCAGATAACGAAAGTATGTTAATTCATTTTTGTGTGTTTTTTTTTCCAAAACCAACCTCTGTTTTCGGAGCTGGGTGGTGTGTTTCTGTGATTTGTTTTCATCTATCCTGGATGCTGGTATCTACAAAACGAAGTTGGAATGCATTCGGATTTGATGATTGTCAAGTTGTTGCATCAGCAGGGATCGAATCTGAGAGCTCTGGATTTGAATGGACTTGATTGTATGGAATTGGCACGTTTGTTTAGGAATAATGAAGCATTGAAATATTTGGAGAATTGTGGATGCCTCTGATAATAAAGTTTGAAATTGAAAATTATCCATTTGGAGAGAAAAGTGTTTAGAAGATTCCTTGCGTAAATTCTGTCATAAAGGTCCTGCTGCTCTGGATGATATGTTGTTGCTAATTCATGAATAAACTTTGATATTTGAAAGAATGCAGTGTGAGCATTTTCATTCATTTGAAGAAGTGGAATTGGTGATGGTTTAGGTTTTGGTTATCAATCTATCAAATGATGTCAAATGAATTTATATTATATATTTAATTTGATTAAGTGACGACGTAACCGAAGCCGACCAACCAACTAAATCCACACCAAACCATAACTGTTTGAGGATGCATTAGTCGTATTTTATTTGTAATCTTTAGCTAGCGCAGTAATGGAAATGTAGGTCCTAATAAAACGTTTTACTCAATCCCCCAAAAATTGTTTTACATTCCAGGTGGTTTACAATCCTTTTTAAACATTGCAGACTTTATCTCAACTTTTTAAAATGCGATTATAGGGACTGCCTTATAGTTTAGGATTCGTGAATATAAAAAAATATTGAGATAACAATGAAGCAATACATTACGATCATAGAGAAGTCTAAAAAAGTGGTCGAGAAAAAATGTCTGTCTGTCTTTCTGTCTGTCTGCCTATTAGTATGTATAACGAGCTGCAGCCTAAACGGCTTAAGCGATTATCTTCAAAACTTGGTGTGTGTGATTTGGAGGAGAAATTGAAATTTTATTGTTAGGCCTACAAATAACGGCCATATGACCGTTTAGGAAAAGCTTATTTTTTTAACGGCTTTTTGTATTTCTGTCAAATTTTATATTTGAGAAATCTAGGTAGTTTAATTAATAAATATCAATATATATATATCAATATTTTTAAAAACTTTATTTTTTCAATAAAAATAATAATTTGAAATTTTTTTTCTGAAAAATCAATATTTTAAAACTAATCAAAATAAATATTTAAAATTTTATACTCACATATATATTAATGAACTCTAAAAAACTGCATACCAAAATTTCAAAAAATAAAAAAACAGGATTTTATCAAAACCAGTCCTACAATTTTTGAAATACATTTTTCATAAATTCTTTGTTATTCAGGACATGTACCTAATTTTTATTAAAAACAGTTAAGTGGTTTTGATACTTTTAATAATTTCTAACTGTGTTATTTTCAAACTGTGTTACTTGATCTTGCATTGTAATTAGGCACATAAGAGCAAGTACGTTGGACCCAGTCGTGGACATTTTTTCTTACTTATTTCACTAACGTTTGGTGTATATAATGTAGCTGGTGAGCATCGTGTGGGTTAGCATCGTCTATGGACATGATGTCATGTTCTGGGCCGAGCGATTACCGAACCGGTCATTTCAAATTTGGTAAACTAATGTTGAAGGGTCGACTATAAAATGACTGCAACTTTTGCACTATCAAACACTCAATTTGATAATAAAATAAAATTTTATCGCTTAGACGTGCAGTTTTGCAGCTCAATCCTGTAACTCGGTTACTTAAAAAATAAACAACAGATTTGACAGATATCATCAAAATAACATGGCTGCAACAGGCCGTCAAAATCTACCCGCCGGAAATTTTGTCAGTTCAATCAAAACAAACGTTGTTTAAAATTGTTGAAACCTCTTTTATTGGAAGTGAGAATTTTCTGTTTTACGGTTTTTTGTTACTGTGCTGCTATAATTTTATGGTGTAAGATGCCGTAATTGGAATTTATTCGATAGAACTGCAAATCAGAGTTAGCAATGGCCAATGGGGGGCATCTGGCTAAGAGCCTCTAGAATATTTTCTTTCAATCTGTAAGAAATTTTACATAATTTTTCTCATTATCAGATTGAGCTGCTCCAATAGATGATTAACTCACAACTTTTTCTATGGATGGATACTGTAGTTAATGTAACAGTGTTCAAGGACCACATAAGTGCGAACAAGCCAAGAAACACATTCCTCTTATTTATGGTCCTTATGCTTTCCATAATCGTAAAAAAATGACACCACTACCGACATGTCCCGTATTTTATATTTATTACGGGAAAAAAACATAAGCTGCACCAATTGTTGTAAGAATAACACCGCCGAGCCGTAGTCACCGATGCCCAAATGTCTTCAACAAGATAAAGCGAAAGCCGAAAAAAATTGAGCTAGCAATTGATCCCCATAATGGAAAAAAGGAAGATTATTTACAATGTACAAAAGCAGCAGTAGGTTTATATGTACAAGAAAATGCAATATTTTTAATGCAATAGCCTTCGGTTAAAAATTGATTATTGTCAATGTTTTCATACTGTGTCATCCCTTCCTCACACCGAAAAAAATGATTATTTTTTGCCAAAAGAAAATTGTTTGTCACAAGAGATAAGAAGCGTTTAATTTGTTTGTAACCAAAGTTTTTCGATATCAATTGGCAACCCATTAATATTTGGCTTGTAAAATAATGAACTTTCCAATCGAGAAAAAAATGGGCACGGCTGGGTCGCACGTATACTTGCTCTTATGTGCCTAATTACATTGGAAAGCAAGATCTTTGACAGAAACAAGTAGCATTTGCTTTGAAAATAACACAGTTTGAACTTATAAAAAGTATTAAAAACCACAATACTTAACGGTTTTTAATAAAAATGAAGTACGCCATCACACGTAAGTAACGAGGATTTTATAAAAAATGTATGTATTTCGAAAATTGTAGGACCGGTTTTGATAAAATTTAGTTTTTTGGAAAAAAAATATTTTTTAAATTTCGGTATGCAGTTTCTTAGAATTTATTAAAATACATGTGATTATAAAATTTAAAATAATTTTTTTGACTAGTTTTCAAAATATTGATTTTTCAAAAAAAAAATTTCAAAAATTAATTTTAATTAGAAAAAAAAGATTATTCAAAATTTTGATAAGCAGAATTAATTCGGCTATTTAGATCTTCTTAAATATAAAATATTACAGAAATTCAAAGAGCCGTAACCGAGAAAGCCAAAAATTAAAAAAACCGTTATATGAAACGTCCCGTTAATAGAATTTTCCCGAATATGTGGTTCTAATCAAATGAAAGCCAATACCTACAAAAAATTCTAAAATATTTTCATTAAAATCGTTAGAGCCGTTTTCGAGAAAAATAAGATTTTCTTAAACGGTCATATGGCAGGTACCATTATTTTTAGGGCTAAAAATAAAATTTCAATTTCCCCTCTGAATAATGCCAAAAGAATCACACACACCAAGTTTGAAGATAATCGCTTAAACCGTTTAGGCTGCAGTTTTTTTTGTATTAAAAGATCAGTAACCTTCACAGAAAAAACTAAACGTAAGAAACAAAAGCAGCCTTAATGTTGACTTCACTTAACTTCTACATTTATGAATAATTTTAGGAATTTTATAATATCCCATAAAAAGAAAGTGATCGAGTCACATCGGATATTGATAAATCTTTTATTTTTCGAAGACCAATGCTGTTGAAAACAACAACCATGCTCCTAAGTAAAAGTATACATATTTGTAATATGTTTTGACTGAGTACAAACAACCGAAAGCTTAGATTGTGCCAGAACCAGACGGAAGCTTTCAGAAGTTTGTTAATTTGTATAAATACACGAGTAGATGGCATTGAGAGTTTAGTTTATTTTTAAAAGTGGAATTGTTAACAACTGGAAGCGTTAGTAAAAAGTGATTGAAGTATAAAAACGTATCTGAATTGTGAATAAGTGGACTGTGTTATATTATAGCCGTCCGTGAGTTGTAAGTAAGAAAATTATCACGTTATTCTCGATCTAATGCGCCGTAAAAATTCTTTTCTATCTTTCTAATTCTTCAAACTAGTGTTGTGCAACAGTTGCATTCTAAAAGGCATTGTGCCTTAAGACACATAGTTAAAATATTATTATTAATTTTAATGAAAATATTTCTTCTGAAAATGTATACTGCACTGACTTAGCAGAAACATTTTCCATTGAAAATGAAATTAGTTATGAAAATAAAGACTTTAAGGAACATGTAAAAAAAATTCTATATACACTTTTTTTGATACTTAATAAACAATAGATTTTTTAATTTATTACAATGTTTTACGCCGAAAGCGGCTAAATCAGGAAAATTCAATTCAATTTTAAAATTTGTTTTTGAGATTTTCTCCAACGATAAATAATACTCAACTTATAAACAATGAATATAGAGAAATTGCTGACTACGAAAAACTAACATAATTAAAGAAATTATTGAATTTCAGCATTTTGGACTGAAGTTTAAATAAAAACGATTGCAATGAACTGGTTGTTTCAAAATTATGATAGAAGCTTTGCTTTCAGTTCCACATTCTTTAGCAAATTTTTAGTCAAGACATGTTGGGCTTCAATTGAAATAAAAAAAATATAAAAAATTCATCATGTAAATAAAAATAAATACAAAGACAAAAAAAATACCTAATATTCAAGTTTCAAGTTACGTATACAAAAAAAAAACATAATAAAACTTAAAATATTTAATTCTCCAAAAATATCACAGTGAAAAAATAAATTAACAAAAATTACAAAACAAAAAATAATTATTAAATTACAGACCAACAAAAAATAGTCTAAAGGGTTAATGCTACTAAAATCATAAAATTATCTGTATTTAGTTTTGTTATTTAAATGGTTTAATAATTTATTTTGTACAAACTGTGATTTTTTTTTTAATAAAATATTTTGAGTTTTTTGAAGTTTTTGTATGCGCAAATAGTTTTCGATACAGTTTTAAAACAGTTTTTTAGTGCAATTGGAAAAAAGTCACTTTCCATGCCTGATGGATGCAATGTCTGTTGAGGGCATTAATGTTGTCTTCCTTTGATTAATAAGCTTCTTCTGAAAACCAAACTGCTTGTCTGAAAAAACTGAGTACTCACTTCTTAGTGCAATACCTCTCAGGTTTGTGGAGCATTACCTATTCTAATAGCTTGCCTCGTTATTCAGCAGTGAAATCAGTCTGTAATTCGACCCCAAGCTGCTAGAATTTTTCTTTTTTTAGGCAAGAAAGAATATTCACAGCTTTTTATGGCTGAAAACTATTCCTTTTGAGTTTGGCTGCATGGCCAGCTATATTGATGGCTCTACTTGGCCCATAAATGCTTGACAAACAAGTGGATTGGGTTTTTTCAAGGAATCAACGAACGCTCCCGCTTTGCCTTATCTTCTTACTGATAATTTTTCATGGTAATAGAGATGGTCCTTACTTTATTGCTCGAAGTCACTCCCGTAACTGGAGCAACACTTAACAAATAATTATTAGCAAGGAATCTTACTTACATAAATTGATTATGTACAATTTTATAATAAAAGAAAATTAAAAAAAAGGTTACAGAAATAGTATAGAGTTACACTATAATTTAAAATAAAATTGCAATTATTTAATTCGCTTAAAACAAATTTCATTGTACTCAATTCAAACACACTCCACACCCTTCAGCGTCTGATATCCACAAGAATAAACAGTATAGAAGTCATGATTCTGCTTCAGACCCAAAAAGAACACATTCTCTGCCAACTCCTTGCCAAAATCACAGAAATTCTGGGCAAACAAAGTAAAGAACAACCGCTTGTTGTCCAACTTATATCGCTTTAGTATCTCGTTTTCATGATCGTAGATTTCCTGAGTGACAGTTGTCGAAGTTATCCAATCCCTGTATTCAGCCCATGCATGTTGGAAGCTCTTAATATATATGACAGCCATCAAACGTGCCTCATCAAGAGCATTGATTATTGGCGGAAGTTTCAGGCAATCAGCAATATCTGCGTATTTTTTTGGTTCCATGCGAGCTGAGCTATTATAGAACATCATCCAGAGATGGACGTTGAGAGTTGACATATAATAGGACATTGGTTTGTTGCGACTCTGGTACATATACATTGTCCAATCGAGGATTGTCTTGGGAACACCGCGGGCGTAGGTTTCGTTGTTGCTTTTGCGCAGTTCTTCGAGGGTTCTTATATTGTGGTCATAGGCATCGCGATAGATTCGCACATTTTTGTATTCCTGATCCAAATCGGTTATCTAAAATGAAATAAAGAAAGTAAGAATCTAATTACAGCTCATGACGGTCTTTTCAAATTATATGAATTATTGCACAGAGAAACTTTTAAATAAACTGGGACTTAGCTGTTGAGAATGATCACGATTACATAGATAGTACGAGACTGCGTCTTCCCTCATTTTATTCTGAATACCTTTCGTTAGAAGAATTTATTAAATTAGTTAAAAAATATATCTATTTCTGCAGTGGAGAATTACCTAATTTAGTATGCCGCTATAATAGGAGATCGGACTGTAACTCACTACCTACGTCCTCACTGTAAGCAAAACCACCATGGAGGCCCGTAATTCCATTAGGGCTTAAGGCTTTAGATAGAAGTACTTAGGTAGTTTCTATCCCTAGTTTACATATTATTTTATACAAGTGAAGTTTCTAAACTACTGAATCTTTAGAATTATATTGGGTGTACCACAGGGAAACCATGTTGGTTCATTCTTATTTAGTTTATGATGATTTATTCCGTAAAAATACTGTAATAACAATAAGGCGACAAAATGTGATGATGTGTTCCCACCTTCGAATTCGCCAACTACATCTAACTTAACGAAAGCACTCGTACTAGAATGACCAGAATTCCCCTTCAATGGAAATGTGCCAAAAGGGGAATTTCGAGAACTTTGTCGTTTTTATAAATAGACGGATAGGTGGCTCTAGGAACTAGGACACAGTTGATTATTATGCGTTGAAGTGTGATCATCGAAAGCGATAATCAAGAGTTGTTGAGCTGAGATAAAGTAAAAACTGTTTAAGAATAAAGAGTAATTTTAATTGTAAATAAGTGGTGATGTCAAATTATTGTAATTTGAACTTAAAGAAGTTGTATTTGATAAATAAAGGAATTTGTTGTGTAATTTTATAAGTAAAATTGAGTCTTATTCAACAAACCCCAGAAAAAAAAATTAAACAAAAACATGTAATCTTTTTGTATATCAGACTGCTATTTCTAAAAGTTTGAGATCGATTTCCCGCCTGAAGATGGGGATCAATACCCCAAAACCCCCATATCATGGTTCCTATATTTATGAAAACGCACAGAACAAAAAAGACCCAAAAGGGGTTAAATGGTCCCTCAAATCTTGCAAATATTTTGCCACCACTGTTCATACGATTTGTGGCAATAGAATTCCAAGGCTCAAGGCACAATGTCTCAAAAACAAAACAGACGGACTTGAAGCTGAGTTTCTGAAATCCGTTACAAGAAGGATAAGCATTGAGTCTGCATTAAAGAAAATAGAAACCTATATCAAAACTGTGCTTATAATTCTGGAGCTCTCCACTTATTTTCAGTTATTTATAACAGGTTTTTATATTTTAAAAAATGGCGCTTTTATGAAGATCAATTCTAGATTAAAGAATTCCTCAAAAAAATGCTTTAATTGAGAAATGTCTAGATAAAACAATCGTAATATAAAAAAATTGGCACGACTGGGTCGCACGTACTTGCTCTTATGTGCCTAATCGCATTGCAACTCGATGGGCCTAGGACAATATAAGATTTTAAGGGAATGAAATGACAACAAACTAGCCAAAACGGTTCACCCCTGCAACCAAACCAAATTCTACCCTAGGGTTTTTGGTTCTTGTGCCACTGGCAAAAGAGAAAAATAGAATTCATCAAAGATTCATAATGAACACTTAAGAAGTTTTTAGCCAAATATTAAAAAAGGCAAAATCCTAACGCGATACAACTCAATGGGCATTAGCACATCAGGCTTATGAAGAGGGTGGGGCTTATGTCACTTTCTCTGCTTATGCCCCAGCCTACGCCAGGACATGAAAACAGCCATCGAAGAGTACTTGAAAAACTGGGCGATGTTTCAAAAACATCTTTAAAATCCAAGATGGAATACCCTTTCATTGCAGATTAGAAATTTATAACATCTAAATTTAATTCGACTTATCAAGTGGCTCTGCTGTTCTTTAAATAAGTGTTCCGTGATCACATTGCTCTACGTTTGATTGGATTAGTTGCCGCAAGCTTTCCAAGCATAAAAAAATCTGCAACTATCCAGCTTTATGAACATATGCAATTGTCTTACGTCTTTCGGCAGTCGAATAAGAGAGAAAAAAACTGTTCCTTACTTCGGTTGTGGAAGCACATCAAAAGGACCCACATTGTTCGTTCTTTATCAATGAGACAAGAGGTGTTCTACAGCTTGAACCAAATCACTTGGCCAAATGTCGGTTGTGCAGAGAGAGGATTCAATAGAACAAAAATGGTGCGCAAGAGATTTAATGAGCAGAATGCCAGAGATGAAATACTTTTTTCGAAAACTGGATAGGCCATTATCATACCTCATGTAAAAAAGTACATCGCTGGAACGTGATTGTGTTTATCTTTCAAAATTAAAGAGATGAGCAGAGAAATTTGAAGAGAGCTAAGCAGTAGAATGGCCAAGTGAATTGTTTCAAGTTATATCTCTTAAAATTAATGAGATGAACGGAGAAATTTGAATAGAGCTGCGCAGCAGAATGGCCAAGAGGTTCAGGCCCTATAGCTACAACCAATTCAGTTGGTCAACAGTCGATTGTGCAAAGAGAAGATTAAGAGAACAAGAAATTTTGCGCAAGAGATTTGATTTGTACAATGCTAGAGAAGAAATACTTTTTTGAAAACATGACAGTAAGTTATGATCATCATACCTTCATTCCTCATGTAAAGAAAGTCCATCGCTGGAACTTGATTGTGTGTTTTTTTTTTCAAAATTCATGGGATGAGCAGAGAAATTTGAAGAGAGCTGTTCGTAGTAGAATGGCCAACACAATTGGTTCATACCTAATATTATAAATGTGAATGTTGGTTTGTTCACAATACCAAGTTATGTTTGTTAACTTTTGTGGGCCAAAGTGGTTAGTCTGTCAAATTTTGAAGAGTAGGAATGAAACTCAAAGAGAGAAAAACTGTGAAAAATTAAACAAACGCGTTGAAGACCAAAGTTTGTACATATGTACATACATAATTTAAACGTCAAGAAAGAAATTATTTTTCAGTTTTTTGCAGCGATCTCCCTAGTGAATTAAATTTAAAAATATGAATAAAATTATATATAAAATATTGAAAGTTGTAGTATTTTTGTGGACAAGAAGATGAACGATGAAGAGGAAGGTGATGTTTAGCTGGCTGGAAAAAAGGAATTCCATAAAGGGCTTTATCGAAGACGTACATACGTACATACATAGCTTCTTCATATTCAGAAAAGGAGTCGCTGTGATTTTTTCTTTCTCTTTTTGTCCTTTCTTTCTCACGAATTACATTTTTAAAATCAAAAATTAAATATAATACAATGAAAAAAATTAAATTTGTGTTGTTTATGTGGTTAAGATGAATTCCTTGAAAATACTGATGATGAGGAAGATTGTGATTTTACTGGCATAAGTGGAGGAAAAAATGGAATTGAATACTTCGAAAACATACATTGTATGTACATACATACATGCATAGTTCCTTCATATTCATACCTAAAAAGAATTTGGTAATCTTTTTGCAAATTTTTCAATTCAACTGTTTTTGTTTTTAGTTGTCAAACATGGCTTTTGACGGAATTCACATTACTACACGAAGAAATTTCTTGAGCTGTATTCGGCAGAAAAGGGAAATGATTTACTCTCTCGTCAGCTTCCCTTCTGCCCAAAAATTACCCAATTTGTATGTTAACGAACAAGATTTAGCCAAACATAGTTGAAGTTCGTAAAAATTCGTTTCAATTCGAAGGAGTGCAGGTAGTAGCGAATTTCATATTCCGAAAACAATTTCTCTTAAACTATACTCCTTAAGATATGTAATACTCTTCATTCGGCTCGAATACCTCGCAAAGTTCTTATTAGTTTCCATAGTACGACGCTAGCGAAGTATCGGCTATGAGCTAGTTAAAAATATTTCGACACACCCTTAAAGCTCTTATTAAAAGAAGTCCGCATATATAACGCGTTTCACGGTATATTTCACGGGGTCAATCCGGTAAAATTTACATTAAGTTCAATAATGAGAGTCAGAAGATTAAGACGGAGTACTAGCCTGAGTTTAGTTTTCTAGACATTATCTCGTAAGAAGCCGACAGATAACAAATATATTTTCATTGTAACTCGTAATTCTTGGAATGTAAAGCTTTCAAAAAAAATACTAACCTAAAAGATAAACTAAACTATTCGACATTTTTTCAATTTGAAAACAGTAAAACTTTATATGTTTTTTTTTTTTGTACACCATTCGTCGTTCCCTAATCAGTCTTCGATTGTTGGTCTATTATTAACCTTATTCCGATTCAATGTTCAATTTTCCTTCTTCACTCCAACAATTTACCTTAAAGTATATCCTCGGATCCTTGAATCTGTCCTTCAACGACTCCAATTTGTATCGAAACAGATGGGTTGAAAAATGCTCCGTCCTCTTGGCTCGTTGAATAAATCTCTCCAGCAATTCCATAAGATTCTTATGGTCATGATTGTCCATGTGCTTATTTGCCACAATATATCCGAAAACAGGACGAAAGTAATCAAAGGACTCCCGATAGCAATCATCAACCGACTTCACCACATTGCACGATAAAAAGAAATCCATCATCTTGCGTTTGGCTTCGAATTTCTGATCGTCATTCTGAAGGTCAATCAGTAGATCTATCAGTTCACTTTCACAAGGCAAATTGCCCATAATCGAGAACAAGGGTTGATTACGATTGCAAACATACTCATAGTATTGCTCACAGGGTGCTTTCTCCTTGTAGATGGACTGATCCAAATGGATGGCTAGGTTTTGCAATTCCTTGATGCGTAGGTCGGAAAGATGACGCGTGTAGGCGATTTGACCGCAAACCCACTCAGGGGCTATGGACGCAAGTCCAAAAAACAATCCGAACGTTATTGACCAATGAAACATATCGCACCAACTAACTTAATACTAAATTTAAATATTTGTCTAGAACCTACAAAAATCCAAGCTTAGGGTGAGTTATTTTGAAAGTTTTGTTGTTTTCGAGATAATCTCAGCTCATCCCATATACATATGCATGCCTGACTTACACACTAAGTAGACATTTTGAATTTCATATATTTGACAAGCAAATATCTGTACAAGTTGCAGATAGAAGTAAGAGATACTATTTGTTTAGCTGAACTGAGATAGTTATGTGAGTTGTGAATCTTCCTAATCAGTTATGCATCCACATTAATTACATCATCTCGAGGCATGGTAATTGAAGCCATCTCATCCACTTGCTGTGGGAAGGGAGGTTTTGAATACATATTCCTAATAAATTTGTGCAGAGATAAGGAGTTTAGGTTGTAGGTTTCAGATACTTATAGATGGAGGCAACTTTTCTATGCCACGGAAGTTATGAAGATGTTTTGCTTATTTGCTTTGTTGATTATTTACATAGAGATAAGGCGAAATATTATAATTTTGTGTGTCTTTCAAAATGAAATCTGGAACGAACTATTTCATAAGGTTTGTTTTGCAATGCAGGGTGGTCTGTGTTTCAAAATTCCAATAGAGATGCATCTAATTTTGAATAAATATTGCGTAAAAGATGAAATCCTTTTGTTCTTGTTCCAGCTGTTAACATGTAATATCTGCATTATTCCTTCAAGTATAATGTTAAAGAAGTCTAATGACACCATATTGCTTTATCCTCTTTCCACATCAAAATAACGGCTTAAAGCTGTACAAGGTTCTTGAACAATGAATTTAAGTCTTAGGTGCTCACTACAGCAGAAAAGATCTGTAGGCGGTATTGAGAAAACTTATGCCCTATAATTGGCACAGATCAGAATACCTCCTTTCTTAAGAAATAGGCAAACAATACTGGGATTCCATTCATCAGACTTATCTTTATCTCCTGCAGATTTGAAGAGTTCGGCAGCAAGCAAGGCCAATCAGAGATGTCCACGGGTTTATTTGTCTTACTTCGTCTAGATGTGATAGAAGTTTATTGTTGTTCTACTTCGCCAAGATAGAATGGTTCATTCTGCCTGACAGCGGAACTCGGTTCGTCATTTACGCATATATTTGTAGAAGTGGCTTTTCAAATTCCCACCATTGACCGTGGTTGTCTTGATAGTTTTTACAGATCTCCACTTCCTCAAGCGCTCCTAATGCCAACTATTTTTCATCTGAGAAATCGGTATTCCTCTTATCTCTGACCGTAAGCGGTTAAGGTCCTTCTGCTCAAATATTTTGCCAATACTCAGTGGCATAACTTAGTATATTATGAATTTTGTCGCACCTTAAATGAACCTTATGTTCTAAATTTGAAGACGATTGGTCCAACCGTTCAAGCTGTAGTACAAAATACATACGAACAGACAGACATATGGACAGACAGGCAGAATTTTTCCAATATCTCAAATATGTTTCTCTATCATCGTAATGTCATGTTTGATTCTTATCTCAAAATTTTCAATATGCACGAATGAATAACTTGCATTATCATCATCATCATCATCATCGGCGCAACAACCGGGATCCGGT
Source organism: Platycheirus rosarum (assembly GCA_963971375.1). Classification (NCBI taxonomy): domain Eukaryota; kingdom Metazoa; phylum Arthropoda; class Insecta; order Diptera; family Syrphidae; genus Platycheirus; species Platycheirus rosarum. The sequence goes on along the minus strand of OZ020509.1, from coordinate 114,993,776 downwards.
CCGGGCCTCCTTCAACAAATTCTTCAATACATCCCGATTGCTGGCCGACGCCATCCAATTGCGCACCCCAAGGCTTCGGGCGTCCTGGTCTACGCCATCCTTCCAACGTAAGCAAGGTCTGCCACGTTGTCTTCTACCATAAAAAGTACTGCAAAATACTTTCCGAGTTGGTTCCTCTTCGCTCATGCGAGCTAGGTGTATAGCCCACCGGTGTCTACCGAGCTTTATTTTTTTCAACAACATCTGCTTCGAGATAGATTTCATACAATTCATGATTGTATCTTCTCTGGAATCGTCCTTCCTCACAGACGGGGCCAACAATTCTCCGTAAGACTTTTCTCTCGAACGCGGATAAGAGATCACAGTGCCTTTTTGTAAGCACCCAAGTCTCGGAACCGTATGTGAGTACTGGTAAGACCATAGTCTTGTACAGCAGCAGTTTGGTTTTTATGGTAAGGTTTCTGGATTTAAAGAGCCTTGACAGACTATAGTAGGTTTAGTTGGATTTCTGCAGCCTCCATATTGTTATCGGCTGCTACTTTTGACTCAAGATAGTTAAAGGACTGCACTACTTCAAGTTCGTGCTCCGTTACCCTGATGGTTGTACCAACATTTCTCGCAAACGTTGCCGCCATGTACTTAGTCTTCCCTTCATTTATGTGCAGCCCCAGTTATTTTGCCGCTTGCTCGACCTGGGTAAAGGAGTCTTGTACAGCTTGTTGGCTTCTACCGATGATGTCGATGTCGTCTGCGTAAGCTAGTATCTGACTGGACTTGGTGACGATAGTCCCTCTTGTTGACGTGCCAGAGTCACGGATTGCTTTCTCCAACGCAAGGTTGAAGAGGATGCAAGCCAGATCATCCCCTTGTCGGAGTCCATGTAAGATGTTGATTGGTCTGGATAGCAAACCGGCTACTTTTACTTGGCTTGTGATGTTGGTCATGGTCAGCCTACAAAGTCGTGTCAATGTATTTGGGATGCTGAGTTCTCTCATGGCCTTATAAAGTTCTACCCTGGCTATGCTATCGTAGGCGGCTTTAAAGTCTATAAAAAGATGGTATGTTGGGATATTAAATTCCAGACTTTTTTCCATCACCTGCCTAAGGGTAAAGATCTGATCAATTGTTGATTTGCCTGGTATAAGACCACATTGATATTTGCCGATTATGGTATTAGCGTGTGGGGCTATCCGTTCTTGCAGGATGAAGGAGAATATCTTATAGGATGTACTCAACAATGTTATACCTTTATAGCTGCTGCATTTTGTGATATCTCCCTTCTTATGTATGGGACATATGATGCCTTTTCGCCAGTCTTCTGGCATCTCTTCGTGTTCCCATACGTGTACTATGATTTCGTGAATTGCTTGATGTAGTGTTGGCCCTCCATGTTTGATCAGCTAGGCAGGTATATCATCGGCTCCTGAGGCTTTATTATTTTTGAGCCGATTAATCGCCTTTTTTATCTCCTCAATGCTTGGTGGCTGCAGCATGAGATCTTCTTCTTGAAATGTTGGAGTCTCCATTTCTTCCGTGAGCTGACCGTTCAGCAGTTCATTAAAGTACACTTCCCATCGCTCCAGAATGCCTTCAGGATCGGTGATCAGATTACCCTCTCCGTCTTTACAATATGTACAGCGTGGTGTGTATTGCGACATGTTTCTGACGGATTGATAGAACTTCCACGCCTGGTGCGGACCTCGCTCTCTATTTCTTTCCATTTCACAGACAATGTTTTTTCCCAGACTGCCTTTTTTCTATTCTTCTGAGCTCTTTATATTCATCTTCGCGTGCCCGCGTTCTATGAGACTGTTGCATTGATCGGTATGCAGCATTCTTACGTTCAGACGCTAGTTTGCATTCATCATCAAACTAGTCGCTCCGATCTCTGCGACTACTGCCTAAGATGGTATCAGCAGTACTAATGACTTTGTTCTTAAGGCGTGACCATTTTTCCTCTACGCCCGGCATTCTGTCCCCAGGACTTACTCTTCCCTCATCGAGCTCTCCGAGGGCGAACCTTAGTGCGCGACTGTATTGGTTGCTTTTGCATTCATCGCGTAGGGCAACCGTGTTGATTCGAGCCTGACCAGCGGATGCAATACTTCTTCGCATAGCAATCCGCCCTCGGAACACCATACCAACGAGATAGTGGTCCGAGTCGATGTTGATACGTTCGTATCGTCCTCAGGCTCGAGTAGTGGCGGCGATCTATCAACACGTGGTCAATTTTGTTACGAGTGACTCCATCAGCCGATACCCAAGTGACTTTGTGGATATCCTTACGCGGGAGGCTGGTACTCGCAACGACCAATTTTGTTGATGCTGCCATTTCTATGACTCGTAGTCCGTTGTCATTAGTGTTCTCATGCAAACTATGGGATCCTATGTACTGCCTGAATACTGGCTCCCTACCTAATTTTGCGTTGAAGTCACCAAGGATGATTTTAACGTCATACCTTGGGCAGGCACTGAGGGTCCTCTCTACAAGTTCGTAGTAGGAATCTTTGTCTTCTTCTTCGGACTCCTCAGTAGGTGCGTGAACGTTTATGAGGCTGATGTTATTGAATTCGCCTCGCACGCGAAGGGTGCATAGCCTTTCATTTATTGCGTTAAAGCCGATGACGGTAGGCTTCATTTTTTGGCTGACTAGGAAGCCTACCCCGAGCACATGGTGTTTTGAGAGACCGCTAAAATGTATGTCGTATTCTTTTTTCTGCAAAACAACATTCCCATCTCACTTCTGAAGTGCTGTTATGTCAGCTTTATACATGGCCAGGACATCAGCTAGCTGTTGTGCAGCTCGAGCTCTATAGAGCGTTCTGACGTTCCATGAGAAAAGTCTTATATCGTTTAGCCGTTTTCGTTGCTTGGTTCGTCGTTGAGAAATCAGTATATTTTCGAGGCTTGTTGTCGGGTTCTGAGTAATATTTTTTTACGGGAGAGGTTACTAGCCCCCCGCCAACCCTTAGGAAGTGCTTGCAATTTTTGCTAATTTGTGTATAAAAATATACACAAATAATTGCCCGGGGACCACCACGTGGAGGTAAAGCAAGCCGCAGGTCCCCAACTTGCATTATCTGTACTCATAAATAAGAACGAAGTGTCTGTTTTTAAAATCAAAATAACAGCTTTTTACTTGATGTATACGAAAAGATATACAGTACTTATAACAAAAACACCATTTAAAAAAAAATTCTGTCTGTCTGTCTTTTTGTCTGTTTGGTCCGGGTAATATCGGGAACGGCTTCACCGATTTTGACAGGATTTGTACTAGCAAGTAGCTGATATCCTAAGGGGTAACTTAGGCTATTTTTTTACTCAGTAGGTGGCGCTGGTGTCGTTTTTTTTCGAAAATTATTATTTATGGACAGATTTTGACGGGACTTTCACAGGCAGGGAGCTCATTTTAAAAGGAATAACTAAAGCTATTTGAATAACCCGTAGGTGGTGCTGGGTTTGCTTTTATTTTTCGAAATTGTTTATTTTAGAATGAACAATTTTTGATAAATGTCAGGCGGACGAAGTCGCGGGAAACAGTTAGTTACAAATATTATTTATAAATACCGAAATGTAATTACTTAAATAAATAATTTATTATGATTTATTATAAACTAGCTTACCCATCTGGCGTTGCTCGGGTATACCATACATTTTCATAAAACGAACAAGGTGTGGCGCCACTAAGTAATCAAAAAAGCCTTAGTTACTTCCTACAATATCAGCTATCTGCCTGTGAAAATCCCATCAAAATCGGGGGATTAATAAGAATTTAAAAAAATCTATAATCCCTACAGTATCAGCTCCACAAATTTTTGCAAATTTGTTGCCAAGAATTTGGCTGACTATGTTGACAATCTAATTTGGCCAAATATCTGGCAATAGATTTGCAAACATTTGTAGATTTTCTGCCACCCGTGTACACACCAAATTAAATTTTGGATCTGCAAATTCATTTTGAGGTCATTGTCGAATTGCAAATGTCAGAAAAGTTCAAAGCTGCATTGAATAAAAGTGAAATATAAAAAACAACAACAAACAACTAGCAATAGTTTTGGTTGTTGAAATATATTTTGTATAAAAAAATAAGGTAAATGGACAAAAACGTAGCAATTGCAACTGTTTTGACTGCTTATATATTAGAAAGCAGAGATGCTGCAACAGTCAAACAGCCCAAAAAAGATGTGTCGTAGCAAAGATATTATAACAAGTACTTGTTATATTATCTTTGGTCGTAGGGTTGGACGAAGGATTGCGTAGACCGTGGTGAGCAGGAGGAATTTTACGCAAAATCGATGGTCGAATTGCGATCAAAGGAACTAGAACTGTATCGCAATTTTTTGAGAATGGATTGTAAGCAATTTGATTACCTTTTAACTTTGATGAATCCACACATTGAAAAAAAAGATACGATCAACCACAATGGGCTGAAATGTTTCAGTTTTTTTATCTGCAATGTATTCATCCATATCTATAAATCTGAAAATAAATGTTTACGTATTTACATTTTTTTTTAAATACAAAACGCACCTTAAAATGTAACTTGGAATCTTTGCCAAAATTTGCAACTGTTCCTTAAACTGCGTCTGCAAATTTATTCATTTGCAGACATATGCAGAAACGTCAGAAAATGAAAACAATTTGATGATCTCCCAATGAATTTTGTATACAAACGATGTGCTAAATCTGCAAATTAATTTGTCTTCAAAATGATTGATGAAAATTTTTTTATTAATTTGGTCTGTACACGATTGCCAGCCATTCTAGACAAATTTTCAGCGACAGACCCGGCAATATTTGCTGACCTGGCAATAGTGTACACGTAGCTTAAGTTCACACGGTTGTTAGTTTTTTCTGAAAATTTTTCACTGACAGATCTGGCAATATTTGCAGACCTGACAATCGTCGGTACATAGCTTTAGCTATACATGTCAACATCCTTTCCTAAGAGCCATTTACCAGAGTGTATATCCAGTGCTATATATCGACAGATGATGCGACGGACGATGCCATGGAAAGGACGAATGAAAAATAAAATGGTTATCTCTGGGCGGTATTCAAAGGTTAAAAAGTCAGAAACACATCTATTGAAACATAAATTTGGACCAAATCAGCTGAAAATAAAGGACATGAGAAATTTGCTGATGAGACCATAAACTTTGATGCATCAATTCAATAACGAAACAAATAACGCATATAAATGACAAAATGTCAAAATCTAAGAAAAGAAATTAAATGATCTTCTGCATACTCAGATATTAAAAACTTCTGCTGTTTTGTGCAGAATACAATAATGAAAAAAACAACAGTAAAGATAAGTTTCTCTTAACAAAAAAAAAACAAATTTAGTAAGATTCAAGGATTCTCCATGCCCCAATACCTCATAAGTCGCTGCACAATAAATTGCACAAATTTATAGCAAAGCGGATCTAGGGTAATTTAATATTCACTCAGACTGCATAAATCTATCTCTTTCCAGTACCTACTCCCTTCCCAGGGAGAATTCCTAGTTTCATAAGGTTCCTGAACGTTATCGTTGATTCGTTCCTCTAGTTTCAATGAACTGCACAACACAGGACGAAAGTTCGAGCACCACAAAGAACTTTTCTACCACATTGCACAACATTATTAACCCTTGCACAACGGATTTGAATCGTTTTTCTTGTTCAGATTGCAAGTTTTTTTTTCATTGCATTGCCTCAGCTTTTTGTTGCTGAATATTTTCGAGGGCAACATCTTGCCTCAGAGTTAGGAGTTCATAAATTTGTGAGGTAGGTTAAAATGCTGGGGGTGGAGGTATTGTAAATTCCTCGCGATAAATGAAGGAGGTTAGTGTTCTACACAAATTTATTGCGAATTATTGAAAGTTTTCAACTTAGCAGAAAAAGTTGTAAAGTTTTCGTTTTCATTTTGTGCCTTGACGTGTTTCGAATGAAAAAATATATATTTAAACACAAAAAACTGTTGAGAACAAAGTTCAACACCAACTCTATTGAGACAGGATACGGAAAAGGATCGGCAGCAGCGGTGTGCACACGTTGAAAGTAGCGAAAATATTTTACATCCTTTTGCAGGAATATGGCCCGAACGCATTCAAACGGAGGAATTTTTATTTTATTCCGATAATTGTTGTGAAAAAAGTTCCGACAGTTTTATAGGGAGTAACGATGAAAAACGAAAAATTATGTTGGGCCACAGGGTGTAACGGGTGTTATATTGTAGAAAAAGATTACTCACATAAATATCGAAAGTAATCATTTTTTTTATTCATAGGTATCAGAAAAGTTTAAAGCCCTTAGGCTTTAGGCTTTAGGATATGAAAAATACCTATTTTTCTCAGGGAAAAAGGTATTGTTCATTTTGATGGAGAATCAGTCTTTGTACTCACTTCTTATATTTTTTGTTATATATTTATTCTTCTAATAATATATTATTCACATAATGGGAATTAAAAAACACCGCGTGATCATTAGAAAATGGGGAATGGTGGGACAAAAGGTGTCGATTAACTTTGATTTTGACTGCTTTCAAATTTAAGGGAAAATCTCGTTGGGTGAACAATTTAAAATTCGTGTTGTTCGGCTAAGAAAATAATTACTTTATTTAACGGTACTTCTGAAATTGGAGACAAGCCTTAACTAATAAGCATTCCGAGCGAGATGAGTATTACGGTTAATTTTTTTAAGGGAAACTGGCTACTTCAATTAAACATTTTGGCTTGCAATTATAGGGACTATAAGGCTAGTTTAGGATTCGTGAATTTTATATTCATCTCAAATTGAGATAATAATCAAACATGACATTTTTCGAAAACGGCTACGACGATTTTGATGACATTTTTTTATTTTGATTTTTTTTTTTATTGTTGGCTATCATTTAGCGTAAACCATATTTACCGGAAAAGTCTATGAACGGTACCCTACAGGTTTAGGTGCATAACTTTAAACAAAGTTCCCTAAACATTATAATTCACCATTGCTTTATGCAATAAACATATTGTATGCTTAGAAGATCTTGAACGGTTCTAACTGATGAGCCCACCGTTCATGCTTGGGCGAAACGCACATTTGGAGTTGAGGACACAAAATCCTTAAATTAACGGTACCTTTCATATAACGGTTTTCCTAATTCTCGACATTATCGGCAGCATTGGATTTCTATAAAATTAACCATTTGAAAAGATTTAGGTAGCCAAACTAATTCTGCATACCAACAGTTTTCTTTTTTTTTTCTATTTATACTATTTTTTTTTTTTTTTTAAATTCAATATTCTTAAAACTAATCAAAAAATATATTTTTAATTTTATGATCAGCTGTATATTAATAAACTCTAAAAAAAACTGCATACCAAGATCTAAACATACAAAAAAATTAAAAAAAAAAATAAAACAAAAAAAAAGATTTCATCAAAAACCGTCCTATAATTTTCGAAGTAATTTTTTTCATAAATTCTTCGTTATTTAAGACGTATGATAGCGTACTTAATTTTTACTAAAAACAGTTAAGAGTTGTGGTTTTGGCACTATATACATATAATTTCAGAACGTGTGATTTTTGTATGTAAATGTTACTTTAGTACGTGCGACCCAGTTATGCCCATTTTTTTTATAAAAAAAAACGTGTAACACTCGACTACCTGAATACCTTATATATTATTGTATTTCTTTTTCATTTCATTACGTATACAAACCTACTTAAACATTTAACCAATTATGTTTAAATGATCTATTGGAATACAAGACGGCGGCGCTGCAAAGAAGGACCAGAATTACCCGTGCCCTCTACGAACAGAAGTAGAAAGAGGAACACCGCCTTTTCAGAAAGAAAAAATGGGCACGACAAGTACGCCATCACACTTCTGAAATAAGAAAGAATTTATGAAAAAAGTATTTCGAAAATTGTACGACCGGTTTTGATAAAATCCTGTTTTTTATTTTTAGTTTGTTGAAAAAAAATTTCTTTTGAAATTTATGTATGCAGTTTTTTTAAATTTATTTATATACATGTGATTGTAAAATTAAAAATATTTTTTTTGATCAGTTTTAAAAAATAATATTTTTTTTCCAAAAAAAAATTAAAAAATTAATTTTAATTAGAAAAAACAAGTTATTCAAAATTTTGATATGCAGAATTAATTAAGCTACTTAGATCTTCTCATATATAATTTGACAGAAATTCAAAAAGCCGTCACCGAGAAAGCCCAAAATTAAAAAAAAACCATTAGACTTCAAATGATAGCAAATACCAACAAAAAAATCTCAAAAAAAATCTCATCAAAATCGTTGTAGCCGTTTTCGAGAAAAATAAGCTTTTCCTAAACGGTCATATGGGAGGTACCGTTATTTTTAGGCCTAAAAATAAAATTTCAATTTCCCCTCTGAGGAATGCCAAGAGATACACACATACCAAATTTGAACGCTATCGCTTTACCCGTTTAGGCTGCAGATCGATATACACCCGGACAGACAGACACACAGACAAACATACAGACAGACATTTTTTCTCGATTACTTTTTTAGTATTCTCTATGATCGTAATGTCATGTTTCATTGTTATCTCAATTTTGGTTATATTCACAGATCCTAAACCTGCCTTATACCTAGTCCCTATAATCGCAAGTAAAAATGGGAACATGAGAAGCGTTATTTGCAAGCAGACAGTCAGTCAAGTATTCCACCGTTTTTGTTTAAAGGGAACACACTCGAGCCGGTGGGAACACACACGGTTGCCAACCTTTCAGTTTTTTCTAGATTTTAATTTCTTAATATTTCTAATTTTGCCCTAATAGTTTTCTTGCTTATTTTATAAATTTGTTTGCTCATTCATTTTCCAACTGTAAATATTAACAATCATTTGCAAATTAATCTGCTCTTTTAACCCTAGCGATGTAATGAACGTGTTTAGTTTAACCACATAAAGATGTTTGCTGGATTCATAATAACGTTAGAATTCCAAATTAAGTTCTTTTGTCCACCAAAATTTACTTTCCACTTTATTTTCACTCATTTTCTTCGTTCTTATTAGAATTTTATTCTGAGTCAAACGAAACCAAGTGATAAAGAATTTAAAAAAAAACCAACAAGAGAACAGAAAAATTTCAAACAGATTCTTCGAACATGCTACCCGTGCGACTCAGGACAGCTCTTTTCCTGTCTCATCTTTTCGAATTTTTCTCTCAATTGCACTTACTTTCTTCGAAGATTACGAATAGGTTGCATGCATCCAGTTTCATCGTCTAATAGCATACTTTCCGCTTGGAATTGGTTGGCTTTTCTTTTCTCTCTTTTTTTGACATTTTCTGTATTACCAATTCAACGCACGCTGTAGTCTTCGGACAGTACGAGCAGGGATGGGAATGCTGAGTCCAGAATATGAAGCAGATCGCCCAAACAAGCGAAGTAGATATGCGAAATATGTAATAGATAATGAAAACAAAAATTATAACCAAAAAAGTTATTTATTTTCATCTTATTTAATACTAACTGAACCACCCGGCGTTGCTCAGGTGAACCATCGTTTGCAAGATCCCACAATAAAACACAGTGCCTCCTCTCACATTCCAGAATATCTTAAATCTACAAAGCTAAACATGTTAATACAACATCCTTTTTTTTAAATCGGCCAAGCCCATCAAATATAATATTTATTGTAGAAATGGAAATTAAAAGAAAACTACATTTTTTCCACCATAGCGCCACCTTTCAGGTTAAAATTTTGCCAAATCTTTCTAAAAATAAGAATTTTCGTAAAAAAAAACCCAGCGCCACCTAAGGGGTAATTACATTTGGGTAAGTTACTTCTTCCAACGTCAACTTTCTAGTAAAATAAATAAGTCTAGCCATTAGCTGGAACAAACATCCAAAGACAAAAAGTGACTTTTTCGATTTGCAAAAAAATAAAAAAAAATTTAAATGAAATTTTGATCCTTTTATAAAAACAAGTTAAACGAAGTAGAAATAAGTTGCTATATAATAAAAATAAATAAATTAAGTAGATCTATTACATATGGAGTAAACTGGTAGCCCTGAGTACGAGCGCGGTTGAGAATCCAGGAAGCAGCGCATATGTAGTTGTTGTGGTTTGCCTGTTTGTCCCACATACGCCCTGAGAACCCTCACGCTATAAACAATAAAATAAGGAAAGACATGGAAAACGGCATCGATGTTCTCAAGAGAGCAGAATCACAAGAAACATTACTCGTATTGATAAAGGCTATTTTATGCTGTAACATTCCTCACATAAACAACGAGACCAGGACCATGAAAGGAAAAAGGAATAGCACCTTAAAGAAGCAAGGCCTAGTGATGACTAGCATTCTTAACAATGAGGATTTGTTGCATGAGGCAGTGCTTTGGAAAAAATTCATGGCGACTATGATGACACTGGGTGCTTCAACTTAGCAGTCCAAAATATAGGGGCATTAATTTTTCGGTTTCGAAAGTAACATAACTTATGTTGGTTTTCAATGGCTCTAGAATTCGGTCTTTTGCGTAGCCTCACAGAAAAAATCTAACGGTGTCAAATCGCATGGTCTTGATGGCCAGTTGACGTCGCCAAAACATGAAATTACCAGGAAACTTCTCACGCAATAAAGTCACAATTGGTCATGTTGTGTGGCTTGTTGCACCATCTTGTTGGAACCACATATCGTCCAACTCATGATCTACAATCGCCGGGCAAAAAATTACGGTTATGATTCGACCACATCGCTTCGTCTGCCCATTGCCATTTTCGAATGACACCTTTCGACTATAGAGCACCCCAAACAGTCACTTTGTCTGGATGCAACGGCACCTCTTTCATCACTCGTTGGTTTCTGAGCCCCATATGTGGCAGTTTTGTTTGTTTACATACCCCCACCCACCGAGTAAGAAATGTGCTGTGCATCGCTGAAGAAAATGTTGTTCGAAAAATCTGTGTTTATTGTCTGGTTTTCCAACACCCAAGAAGCTTATATACGCCATCTACGGCGGCTTTGTGAATGGTTAGCAGGCTTCAATTGTCACCTTTTTAATGGAGATGCAAATCCAAATTCAAAATACGTTCAATTGCTACGAACGCCGGAAAATCGACAAATTCGGTTCATCAGAAACATGTGAACTTGTAGCAGCAATATTTTCGACTGCGCGTCCATTACGATGATGCACAGGTCTTACGACACCAGTAACGCTTCTACTCTCTTAAATTGTTGTATTTCAAATATTCCGAGAAAAAAGATTTACTAACGAATAATTCCATCTCTTTAAAAAAAAAAGAAACAAGCTTTACTTTAATTGGTCACACTAATTGTCTCAATTTATTCGGTTAAACTTCAAACAGCAACATCAATCCCTAATCAGCTTAGTCCAGCTTTTTACCCATCAAAAAAAAAAAAAAAACTTATTACACCTTCTTTCTGACGATATCATACACATCCGTGCGCTTCTGTCCGTAAATTGGAATCTGCTTACGTACTTCATCCACCATCGAAAAATCTGCAACATAAATCTGTTTGAAATCCAGCACTAATCCCCGTTGCAATAGCACCCTTCAACTTACCAATATCAGCGATGATAAACTCCTGTTTAACCCCAGCCTCACACATAACCCTGCCCCACGGATCAACAACCATCGAATGTCCGTACGATACGTAATCAGCACTCTCATCTCGGGCCGCTGAAACGGTTGCCACAAATACCTGATTATCATTAGCCCGGGACCTCTGCAATGACTCCCAATGCATTGGACCTTGAGCGGTGCAGAAGGACGAAGGATACACAATCATATCACACCCTGTAAAATAATCCGAAAACCCATCAGAGATGGATAGGACACCACTTAACCCAAATATGCAGATACCCTTGTACATATATATACCTTGCTTGCGATAGATTTGGACCAATTCGGCGAATCGCATGTCATGGCAAATGCCGATGCCGAGTTTTCGATTTTCAATTTCAACCACCGTGAACTCATTGCCTGGTTTGAGAGCAGACGATTCGGTGAAATGCATGTAACCGCCAGCCTCCGAGTTTAGGTTTATGTCAAATAAATGCATCTGAGGGCATCATCAGCAACCATCATCGATTGTTGGAATTATTCACGCAAGTCTATACTTACCTTTCGATACTTTCCGATTAACTTGCCCTCGGGAGACCAAACGGTGCAGGTGTTGTACAAATCGCCACCCTGAACTTTCTCGATAATGCTTCCCCCAATTACGTATAGACCGAGGCTTTTGGCTAGCTTAGCTAAGGCCTGGCAGGTTGGGCCTTGGGGTACTTCTTCGGCGTATCGAGCAAAGAACTCCGTTCCATAGGGGCCGGTGAAACACTCCGGGAGGATGGCTAATTTCAAATCAGGATTTTTGGTTTTAACCTGCTTCACAGCTTCGACTGCCCGGTTTAGGTTGGCAAAAGCATCCGAACCTACAGAGAGTTGGAGCAAAGCAATTTTCATGGCGAAGTAAGAGTATTTCAACGAAAGTCGTTATGAATCACGAACTGGAGGCTGGCTGGGAGTTGCATTTGTTTTTATAGGATGAGCTCAGGTTTTGAATCTGTTATCTTTCGGGTTTGTTTTTTTTTTCTTTTAGAGGGAATAAATAGCATTTTGTCATTAGCATCGTCGGATGCACTTTATGGAATCGGAATGCCTGGAAAAATTGATAACCTTGTGATAAGAGTTGTTTTGATAAATGTATTTGTAAAGCATTAATCAGTTATAAAGAAGATAGTCAAAGGCCCCCTTCGGTCAACAAGATTATTTTTACCTGGTAATGTTATATCTGAAAGAAGTAGTTATGACTAGGAACATAGAAATAATCTTGAATCTACTTCCAAGTTAAAAGCTTAGAAATAAAGTGTTGGGGAAACAAGCTTTAAGTTCCCAGGAAGAAAGCATTTCTTCATGGATTGACTGAAGACCTATCACACAAAAAAACGGGTCTTACATTTTACAAAAACGGTGAAGAGGGTAAGAAGAAAATTACATACCAAAGGATTTTTGAAAATAAAGAAAGTATACATAACACTATAGTCTGTTCAATGAAAATTGACAGTATAGGGCTACAGGACAGCGGTTACACATTTGACACTTTTATGTCATTTTGCCACCTTTTTTGAATCCAAATTTTTTCAAAAGTTATATTTCGTGATACAATTGTGAGTGTTTTGAAAATATATAAATATAAAATAATCAGAGCCCTTGGTACTTAAAAGCATTTTTATGTGTAGGTACTAACCGAAACAGCATAAGTTCTTTGATGAGTTACTATTCAGTCACATACACATTTTCCCACCTCAACCTTGGCATTATCAAGTTACGCTCTGCGGTCACAGCTTGGAATGAAATTTGAAAAATATTAAGGGAACTTTAAAGTTTTTATTCGATTTTTTGACTTTTAACTGTTTGAAAAAAAGTACGTAAAATAGTTTTCAGCGGAAAATTTTTAACGGCATTTAATTTCTTTAAAAACTGTAAACAAATTGTGAATTTTTTTTTAAATAGTAGGAGGGGTTTTTAAATAAAACGATTTTATTTTAATAATTTTTTTTCAAAAATTTAAAAAAAAATAATGAAAGAATGCATACTTAAGCAAAAAATAATCTACATTTAAAAACAAAATTAAAAAAAAATTAATAAAATTATTAAAAATACAAAAAAAAAGTTTTCGAACATATTTTTTTTCACCAAAACATAACCTAAATTTACATAATAGTACACAGATTTTTTTTTCATAAAAATTCTTTAGCCGTTTTCAATAAAAATTAGCTTTTACTTACGGTTTATATGACAGGTACCGTTAATACTTGAGCTAAAATTTTTTTTTAAATTTAAAGACGATTGGCCAAACCGTTTGCAGTTCAATATACATTCGTACAGATGGGCAGACAGACAAAATTTTGCCAGTAACTCAAATATGTTTCTCTATTATCCTAATGTCATGTGCATGTCTAATTGTTAGAATTTTTTTTACGAATACATAACTTAATAACTTAATAAATCGCAAGTAAATAAATGGCATGATTGGATCGCACGTACTTGCTCATATGTGCGGTCACATCGTCGAATAAAATTTAAAAAAAAAATGCACGACTGGATCGCTCGAACTAGTTTTTATGCTAGATAATTGCTTAGTGGCTGCAGATGTATGTATATACATATAAATATATTAAAATAAAAAAATATATATTTTTTTCGAAAATTCTTTTATTTTTTTTAATTAGTTTAAAAGTTTTCTTGGAAAAACTAAGTATGCAATAAAATTTCGAACCTAAATATCTAACGAAAAAAAATATTGAAAATCGTTCGACCAGTTTTTTTAAAAAGTCGTTTTTTTAATCTTTTCGAAAAATATTTTAATTTTTTTTAGTATGTCATTATAAGAATATCTGTAGTTTTCACCTGGAAAAATTATTAAAAAAAAATTAATCAACCATTTTTTTTTTGGAAAATTTTGAAATGCAATATTAATTGAATTTAAATGACTTCCTGCGCATTTGAAAAACCCGGTTCTATGAGAGGTACCGCTATGGAACAAATTTCTAAAAATTCATTCTAACTAGAAAATGTATTGCTGCAAAAAAAAAATAGCACCCTGAAAGTTTTATCAAAATCGTTATAGCCGTTTTCGAGAAAATCATACTTTTTGTTAAAAATTGTATGGCAAGTACCGTTATTTTTTTACATAGAGCAAAAATGAAAAACACTCCCGAGATACTACCAAATTAATATTAACTACCAAGTTTGAAACAAATCGGCCCATCCGTTTAGGCTGTAGAGGTGCGAACAGACGGACAGACAGACGGACGGATTTTCCGGACCCTTTTTTTCGACTTCTCTATCATCGTAATGTCATGTTTGATTGTTAGAATTTTTGTGTTTTTTTTGCACGAATCCATATCTTGCCTTACATGTAGTAAACGCAAGTAAAAATATGACGAATATAAACAAATCAACCTTACAACTCCACAACGGTTTTCTCCACCTTTTATGGATTACAGAGCGAGAACCGTTATTTTCATCAAAAAACCGTTTAGACAATGAGTATAGATTTAGAGATTAGAAGATTTACAACTTTACATTATTAAAGAAAAGCAATAAGGGAAAAAAGTTATTTAACACTTTTTGTGGGGAATCTAATTTGCTACAAGTTTGCTATATATATTTTATATCTAAGACACAAAATACGAGATGTACGTGTGAAAAGAGAAACAAGCATTAAGAACAAAATGTCGGCGAAATGACAACAGGTGCAATTGGTACTCTTTCGAATTCCGAGCTCCATATAATGAAATCTAAATGAACTGTACTATGATGACTTCAACTAGATAGCCACTGACTAACGTAACGTAGATGAATAAATTGTGTATTTCTTTTAAGAAAAATTCGTACACTCCACCATTACCAGTCTCCATCAGCGTTAATGGAAATGGAATTTAATGAATAATGATCGTTTACTCACTTCTACCTTCTATCATTTCTGTGTGAATTGAAAAAAGGTATTGCACCAACAGAATTACCTTTGCCAATTAAAAACACCACTATATAGCTTTTTCATTGGTTTTTATCATTTTGGGCTTTCGGTTTTGGAGCTTATGAGAACAAATTTATTAGTGTGAGAGGGTAGGTGTTTTGTATTTATAGTACTTATAGTTAGTTGGAAAATCGTTAAAATGCAGTTTTTGCTGGCTTTTGGTATTTTAATAGAAAGAAGATGTTTTCTTGAAGTTTGCAAGTACATTACATATTAATTCGGAAAACTATTTTGGACTGTTATTGTGTTTTAATAAGAGTGATGTGGCATAGTTATTAATACAAATAAATACATATAGTATTATTTAATACAATGAACTGAAATTGGTTTAAATTGTTTTAAACTGTGAACTGCTAATATTTAAAAAAAAAAGTGAATGTATGTTTTTTTTTAATTAATAGTAATATTGTAATCAGGAAGTGGTAACCCTGTGCACATTGCTCTCCCTTTTGCGACGATGTCAGATGATAAGTAAGGAAACCCTATTAGAGCTTTTACTTGAAAAACATATGCAAACATATGCAACCAGACTTAGAAGCAAACATCCTATCTTCCCTGTACTGACATTTTTTTTTTTGAACAGACTATAGTACCTAGATTGGAATATTTTCCTATAAGCTAATTTGATTTTCTTTTCTTTTTTTTTAACTTGTATCTTCCATTTAATCTGAGCATCAAAGGTCATGTTTAGATACTTTGCTCCGTAAGCATACAGTAATTATTGTACTGAGTTAATAAATATTGGCGAAATTATATTATTTGTTGATTGGGATTAGTTTAGAACAATGAGCCATATCTTTGGTTTACTTCTATGTTATATTTAACTGAGTGTTATCTGCAGTTCTTATGTTGCTCTTTTGATTGATTCGAATGATATGCCATGTAAGTATAGACGAATCATACAATTATTTGTTTGTCATGGCGTCTTCTTCCCGGGGTTTGCTTTGGGTATATAAGGTACAAACCACATTGAGCCAAGGACACTCCCTTGCACGTATGTATTTTCTTATATTCCGAATTGACTCGGAACTGCCTATTTTTATATAGTTGAAATCCAAATGTAGTATATTTGCTTCGGAAAAACCTTTCTTCATATTTTGTTTATATCATTAACACATTAGCACAAGCTTCCCTTTTAATTTAGAACACCCTGCGCGCGTATTAGGGAGATAGGGAGTGGAAATATGGGAGGTGGAAAACAGACTTCTGCTGTTTTGTGCAATGTTTTTTCCAGGTACCAGTGACTTGGACGATTTTTTTTAATTATTGTCTTAGTTTAAAAAAATATATCTTAATAATCTTTTATTTCATTGAAATAAGTGTTTTGTATTAAATATTCTTTCAAGTTATTTTAACAATACACGACAATGTTTTTTCCGTCAAAATTAAAAACACATGCTTGACCCTTAGATACTTCATTATTTTAGTCAATGTCACAACCACATAATTCGAAGCTTTTATTCCTGAAGACAAAAGCTCTTCAAATTGTATTATATTGGATATTTTGTTACGTTCGAAGTGAATAATAAATAAATAATATATCTAATATTTTATTAAGATATAAGTAATGTTGTTGATGATTATGTTATTCCATTTTAATGTGTTTAAAGGTGCTTTAAATAAAATAAATCAAGAAAGAATTAGGTAGACAAGAATTAATTGGATGAAAATAAAAATTAAAATTGGTTAGTGGCCTATCGAGGGTGGTTTGGCGCTCTCCCTCTTTTTTTTTGATGAATATTTATAGGCTTTCTTGAAGAAAAATGGAAACTACCAAATTTTTTTGTTAACAACGACATTGATTTAAATTCAGCAACCCCCCTCTATATGCGGGAGGCTTTAACCAAAAACAATTATTTTATTCTTAAGCATGCACTGAGCCTAAAAAAACCAAAACTGTTATCATCTGTGTTTACATCTCGAGGAATAGTGCATGTTAAGCGTAATACAAATGAAGCAGCTGAGCCTATCGATAGAATTGAGAATTTAACCAGGGATGCCAACTACACAGATAAATGATTTTTTTTATTTTTTAAATTCATAAATTAATTTCGTTTTTTTTTCTTTCTAATTGTAATAATCCTTTAAATTAATTTCTTTTTAAATTATTTCATAATTATTTTAATTTTGTTTCTTTTTCTAATTTTTTGAGTTTAAATCAAATATATATATATATTTTCTTCCTCATATTTTTCTTTTATATCCTCTTCTCTTAGAACTGTGCTAATTTGATCAAATTGCCCTTTTTCGAAAAAATTCATTATGATTTCTTGTAATCTCCGTTTTATGATACATGTTTTGAGTAGGCAGCGAACTGGTCTTCAGGTGTGTCATCTTAATGCACAAAGTTTATTGATAAAGATTGACGAGTTCCAATATATATTTTTGAAAATTCAAAAGTTGACGTTATCTGTGTATCCGAAACCTGGCTAACTTTAGATTTAAATAATCAATTATGTTCTTTAAATGGGTATAAGATATTTAGAAGTGATAGGACACGATGCAAAGGTGGTGGCGTTGCAATCTACGTGAGGGAAGGGATACAATGCAAGGTTAAATGTTCGTCGCCTAAGGAAAGTGATATTGAGTACATGTTTATTGAAATATTAAATGGCTTGGATAAGCTACCGCTTATCTTCACTATAGAGCAAATCTCTGCTTCCTACCCCTCTATTATATTATGTGGTGATTTCAACTGCAACCTCCTTGCTGCAAACACTTTAGTTGATGAATTTGGCGCTCTTAATCTTCAATCAGTTAATAACTCTACCCCTACCCATTTCTCCAGTTTTGAACCGACACTACTGGACCTTTTTCTCGTCAGTAACAAAAAAACAGTTGTTTTTTATGATCAATTGTCAGCACCAGCTTTTTCGTTGCATGACCTTATTTTTCTAACATATGATTTTCAAGTCCAGTTACACACTCAAACATTCGAATACAGAGATTTCAAACGCATCAACTATACTTCACTTCAATCGTAAGTACATAACATGAATTGGGATGTCATTTTTTCAATACCTTCACCTAGCGACAAAGTAGAGTATTTGACAGTAATATTTTAAGGCTCTTTGAAATGCAGGTGCCATTAAAAACTTAAACTTGTCATCCAAAAAACAAACCATGGTTTACCAATTAAATTTAATGTTTAATGCAAAAACTTGACCTTGCCTATAAGCGCTGGAAAAATTTTCGACTTAATAGTTTCCACCAACTATTTCGCTCTCTACGAAATAAAACTTTAGTAGCAATTCGTAATGCAAAGGTCGCCGTATACGCCAACTGTTTTAACAATTCCTTGAGCTGCCAACAGATTTGGCAAAATCTGAAGATGATCGGTGTTGGTAAATTTAAAGGTGGTTTAAATGAAGATATAGATATAAACATTTTGAACCAAAATTTCGTATCATCCAGCAACTCTTTAACTACTAATACACTTGCGCGTCCAAACTTGTTTCGTATTCACGATAGTGATTCCGTACCTGAAAGTTTTTTTTAGCTTTTCCACTATATCCGCTGAAGATGTCGTAGAAGGAATCCTTTGCATTAAATCAAACGCTATTGGATTGGACGAAATGCATCCATCGTTCTTAACAATTCTATTGCCTGCACTGTTACCGTATATAACACATATTTTCAATTCAATCATAGCTACTAGCGAATTTCCTACACAATGGAATATAGCAAAAATAATACATATTCCAAAATCATCGATAAATGATGAATTTAGACCAATATCAATATTGCCATATCTATCAAAGGTGTTTGAAAATATTATTCAAAAACAAATTAGTTCTTTCATCGAGCGTGAAAATATTTTGACTTCAAAACAATCCGGATTTCGTAAGAAAAATAGTTGCATTACTGCTTTGGTTAGTGTCTCAGAGGACATAAGAAAATCTATCGACAATGATAACATTACGTTTTTAGTACTACTCGACTTTTCGAAGGCTTTCGACATGGTAAAAAAAATTCCACTCTATGTGAAAAGCTCTCCGGTTTTTATAACTTTTCCTCGGATGCAGTCAATCTAATTTACTCTTATCTTGACAAAAGAATGCAAGCGGTTGAACATAATGGAATCATCTCAGATTTTTTGTTCAATAAAAGCGGTGTGCCCCAGGGATCTATATTTGGGACTCTGTTTTTGTGACTTTGTGCACTTTGTGACTTGCATAAATGAAGACTTAGAAGAAGTTGTATGCTGGTCACACCAAAATAGTTTAATGCTGAATCCGAAAAAATCTAAATGCTTAGTAATATCAAACAGTAAAATAAATGTCTCCATCTTGTTGGCTCCGCTTTTGAATATGCAGAATCTGCTAAAAATTTAGGTGTTATCTTCAATCGCAGTCTAACATGGAATAACCATGTCACTCATATAGTCGGTAAGACATACGGCGTCCTTCGCACACTTTGGTCGACACAGTGCTTCACTCCTTTAAAAATCCGAATATTACTTGTTAAAACACTTATCATGCCACTCATTACTTATGGTTGCGAAATATTCTGCAATCTAGACCTTACAAGTAAAAGGAAACTTACAATTGCATTCAATAGTGCTATACGATACATCCATGGATTACGCCGTTTTGACAGCATTTCACAACATTCATTACGCTTTCTTGGAATGCAAATTAGTATTTAGATATTAAAATGAGAAAATTCTTGGGAATTTCTCAAAATCATTTAGCAAAAAATTGTTTACATTTTACATATGTATATATGTAGATTAAAATAGTTAAATTTAAAAATTAATGAAAAGTCTTATTAGTAAGTTGTATGGGGGTAATTATTTTTCGAGAAGTGAAATACAAACCTTAGCTTAAATTATATGCATTTGATAAATTTTCAACTTTTCTTGACGGCATGAAGATTGGTTTTTGGAAGTCCTCAGATTTTTTCACTCTTCTATTCCTCAGATTGAAATATATTTTGTTATATCAGGTAATGGTGCCTGAGATATAAAATGAAAATTTTCAATTTTTTTTTTTGTTACGCAGAGTTCTAAAAATCTGGAGACGATCAAGAACATGTATAAGTAGGTCAAAACAAAGGTGTGAGATGCCACTAAAGTATGACCGAAAGATTTCAAAATTAAAGTTGGTGTACACCAGGGAAATATTTCGAGGGCTTTGCTTTTTAGTCCTGGATGGTGGAATTTTCAGGAAGGATATTGATACCGCATTTAGCGGAAAAGACAGAATACTTAAACTTACAGTTTTCTGATTTGAATCGGCTTTTTTGGGACATTAATTTAAATGGAATAGTTATTTTTTTAAATTCGTAAAGCTAATATCTTGGTTCTATGAGCAATGTCGAAAGTTCTTATTAGATGACGATATCAAATATGGTGCAAGTCTAGGGTGGATGAAGTGGCGGAAAACTCTGCCATCTTCTGTGATTTAATAGGGGTTTAAGGGAAAGATGTTGGACAGAATCCTTCTGAGGGATTGAAATCAAGGATATCTTGTACAGAATCAACTGATTGTAGTATTCTAAAAATTGGGTTGAAGAGTGGGCGAAGTTTGTGCGAAGAGTAGGAAGGTGGAAGAGGGGAACTGATATTAAATTTCGAGGATTGGCCGGAGAGCTAATGCAGCAATATTTTAGACAGTTAAACTCGACATTAGCAAAAACTTAATGTGAAACGAGTTTATATTTTCACAAAAATTTCAACCTAGTTTCACTCTGAATAAGGTTAAGTGTCGATTTTAATAACTATAATGAACAATGGTACCAGTGATAAGTGGGTGGATAAATATGATGTCAGCGATGAGGCAACGTTAGGCAAGAGTAATATAATTGACTGTAAACGGTTTTCATACGGGGGTAAGATAAGGGGATCAGCCTAAGAAATAGTGATTTGGAATGGAAACCAACGTTGGTCATGAATATAAAAAAAAATGAGATAACAATGAAACATGACATTACGATCATAGAGAAGTCTAACAAAGTGATCGACAAAAAACGGTACCTTTTATATAACGGGTTTTTTTAATTTTTTGCTTTCTCGGTAATAGTCCTTTGGATTTCTGTCAAATTTTATATTTGAGAAGATCTAGATAGCCAAATTAATTCTGCATTTCAATATTTTAAAATTTTGGAAAAAATAATTTTTGAAATTTTTTTGAAATTTTTTTGAAAAATCAATATTTTTAAGACTAATCAATAATCAATAATAATATAAATTTTACAGACAAATCATACGTATATTAATAAACTCTATGAAACTGCATACCAAAATATCAAAAAAAAAATTCAAAAAACTACAAATAAAAAAAGGATTTTATCAAAACCGGTCCTACAATTTTCGAAATACTTTTTTCATAAATTCTTTGTTATTTAAGAAGTGTGATGGTGTACTTCATGTTTACTAAAAAACTGTTTAGTATTGTTGTTTTGATACTTTTTATAAGTTCAAACTGTGTTATTTTCAACGTAAATTTTACTTGTTTCTGTCAAAGATCTTGCTTTCCAATATAATTAGGCACATAAGAGCAAGTACGTGCGACATAGTCGTGCCAATTTTTTATATATATTAAAGAGGATATGAAAGAATTTTTTTTTCGAACTGAACATTGAACAAGTAACACTTTAGCGTAGAAGAATACCTTTGAGGTAAAAACACTGTTGGATGAACTGAAAGTCAAATAAATTGCACGACTGGATCGCACGAACTTGTTCTTATGTTAGATAATTGCTTAGTGGCTGCATATGGGCTAGATCGTTATCGGATATATTAATTGATGTTCTCTGAGTAACCAGGGGTAGATCAATTATTATTAAGGCATAACACTAATAATAATTGTTTTTGTGAAGCTCAAATTGGGACTTAGTGGAGCATTAATTATAGTTAATTGTCCGTCTTTGTTTTTCAAGTTTTTGTCCTTCTTTATGGGGGGTATTATCAGGAAGAATTTCTGTGCTGCATATGGGCTAGATCGTTATCGGATATATTAATTGATGTTCTCTGAGTAACCAGGGGTAGATCAACTCAATTATTATTAAGGCATAACACTATAAATAATTGTTTTTGTGAAGCTCAAATTGGGACTTAGTGGAGCATTAATTATAGTTAATTGTCCGTCTTTGTTTTTCAAGTTTTTGTCCTTCTTTATGGGGGGTATTATCAGGAAGAATTTCTGTGCTGCATACGTTTATACATCTTTAAACAAGCCAGCTGTTTTGGCATTAAGTTAAACTCAAATAGGAGAAAATTCTGATCACTCGGAATTTATCCTTCATGGGTATAATTTAGTGCCATTATTCTTTGCCTATCACGGCCTCGCTGAATATATTAGGAATGATACCAATTTCTACCACAATACGGTCTGTGTTCAAATACAGATTTTAACTTCATGTGGTTAAAATTCACGGTAAACAAGCGCATCATACATACTTGTTTCATCTATAGAAGTCCCAATTTGGACAGAGTGTCAACTTCCAACGAATTTGATGCTTTGTCTGACTCCATACAAAGTATAGTTGCCCTTTATCCTCACACAGAAATCATTATTACGGCTGATTTCAATGTACACAACTCAAGTTGGCTTCGCTATTCTGGCCAGACAACACCCGAAGGAAGGTATGTTGAAATCTTTGCTGAGTTAAACCAACTTACTCAGCTTGTTGATGAGCCAACCCGAATTCCTGACATCACAGGCCAAGCCGCCAACACACTAGACTTGTTTCTTACCTCCGACCCTGATAAACACAAAATTCATGTTTTTTCGCCCCCTAGGCACATCAGACCATTGTGTCATTTCTGCAAATCTCTCGTGCCAACAACAAAACTCAGTTGAAGAGAAAGCCTCTAGGAGAACCGTTTGGCAATACGAGAAAGCCAACTGCGACGGTCTCAATAATTTCTTCAGAATCTTCAACTGGTCGCTCTGCTTCCTCGGTAGCGACATTGACTCCAGCGCAGTTATGGTAACAAATGTTATCCTCTTAGGTATGAGAAATTTCGTCCCGAATAGGTCAAAAAGTATCAAACCTTAAGATAACTCATGGTTTGATTCGAGCTGTAAAGAGGTTATCAGGTTGAAAGAGGTAAGTTTCCGATGTTATAATGCCAAAAAAACCGAAGAAAACCGGAAAAAGTTTCCGCAAGCTAGAAAGGCCTGTAATGTTCACATTCGAAAGACTAAATTTTTACATGAACAAATTATCTGGCAAAAAATAATGCAATGTCCCAAAAGCAGTAAAAGGTTTTGGTCATTTGTTAAAAACGTAAAGAACTCCTCGTCATCATCGGTTCCTACGCTTGTCTTCAATGATACTCCTGTTGTTAGTCCTCAAAAAAAAGCAGATCTGCTTGCAGCCCAATTCGCTACTAACTCAACGCTGCCAGCAGGTGTTAGAACTCCTCCTGTATTCGAGAGCGTAAATAATTTCATGGGACCAATCTACTTTCGCACTCGTAGAGTTGCAAGAGTATTAAAAGATCTTAACATACACAAATCCGCTGGCCCGGATAATATCCCCGCTATTGTTCTGAAGAGGTGTTCTTCAACGCTGGCAAAACCATTGCGTAAGCTTTTTCATCTGTCCTATTCCTGTGGTCTCTTTCCGAGTGGATGGAAAACAGCATTTGTCCAGCCTATCCACAAAAAAGGAGCATCTTCTTCTCCCTCAAACTATCGACCAATTGCACTTACGTCCCTTCTTTCCAAGGTCATGGAAACGCTGATTAACCTTCAGCTAAAGAAATATCTTGAGGACCGAAAGCTTCTTAATGACCGGCAATACGGCTTTCGTAGCAACAGGTCCACTGGTGATTTGATGGTATTTCTCACCGAAAAGTAGAACCAATCTCTCCATCGTTTTGGGGAAAGCAAAGTTATTGCACTTGATGTTTCTAAAGCATTTGATAAAGTTTGGCATCAAGTTCTTTTATCAAAAATGCGTGCATTTGGACTCGACGCATCTCTTCTTCGTTGGATTAGTAATTACCTTTCGAAATGGTCAATACAAGTTGTATTGGACGGATTCAAGTCTGACTCGCACATAATAAACGCTGGCGTGCCCCAGGGCTCTGTTTTGTCTCCGACTCTCTTCCTTATTTTTATCAACGACTTATTATCTGAAACAACTAATCCTAATAATCCTATCAATTGTTTCGCTGACGACAGTACTCTCAGCTTCTCATATTCATTTCCTGATTCACATCCCCGTTCTTCGGATGTGGAACTGGAACGGCAGCGTATGATAAGTTCATTAAATTCTGATCTTGACAGCATTGTACAACGGGGAATAAGAAACCGCGTAGAATTTAGTGCTTCGAAAACCCAATGTTGTCTTTTGTCGTTAAAGCAAAATATACCCCAAATGCCACTATCCATGAGTAGCACTTGCATAGAGGAAACCGATCAATTCTCAGTTCTTGGTATGTGCATTACAGACCACCTTCTGTGGAATGACCACATATTTGAAGTTGCCAAAAATGCTGCGAGATGTTTAGGTTTCCTTCGAAGATGCAAGAAATTCTTCACCCCGTCTGATCTGGCTACAGTACATAAAGCATATATTCGCCCTAAAATTGAGTATAATTCCCACATTTGGGCAGGTGCTCCTGTAACCACTTGAGTTTTCTAGATGGAATACAAAAAAGAGCTTTAAAAATGATAGGCGATCGAACAATAACAGAAACATTTACATCTCTGGAGCACCGACGTAATGTCTCCTGCCTTTCATTATTTCATTGCTACTTCTACAAACAATGCTCTACCGAAATAGCCAATTGCATTCCTACCCTGAAACGATTCAACCGTAATACTCGCACTGCAAAGAATGCCCATCAACATACCCTTGAGCCCAACTTCGGACGTACTGTCAAGTACAGGGATTCTTTCTTTAGTCGTACCACGCGAATGTGGAGTGCCTTGCCATACTCTGTTTCCCCCCCAGATCTTTTTAGGAGAAATGCAAAGTGACAATATGTTAACTTAATTTTATGACTTCGCACCCCTTGCTAAAATCCCAATGACAACCTTTTCGGTTTTAAATATAAATCGAACGAATTTCCCCGAAAATATATGATTTTGGTTCCTCAAAAAATCTTAAAAAATTCTTATTAAATTTCAAATCCTTTTAAAGAAATCCAGCCTATTTGCATAATTTTTGAATATGAATTGATACACTAATTGATGAGAATTAACGAGAATAAAAATTTCTGCTTTTAGAATGTTTGGAAGAAATCGCTAAATCGAGCTACATAATTCTATAAAAACAAAATTTGTTTTTTTTTTTTTATTAAAAAAAAATATTTATAAAATATAATTACGCTACTTTGTTCAATAATTTTATTTTTTTTTACAAAATAACGACCTAACCTTAAAATAAATTTCACAAGTAAACAAAATTTCGTACAAGACTACTTAATTTTAAATGTACATTATAAGGTACCTAATGTAAAATGAGAAAAAAAGCTAAAGTCGCATTTTAATACCACAGAAACATAGATTTCGTATTTTTTTGTTTTTATAAATAAATTCTAAATAATTGTGTAAGAAAAAAATGATAAACAAACAATTTTACTAAATATTTAAGTTAAGAATAATATTATTTTATCTTTCTTTCCAGATCACGATGTGGTTGGTGATTTTATGAGACTAAGTTTTGTTGAGATTGAGGACGCCGTCACGCGGGGAGTTGTAATACCATCAAGTGTTAGCGGGTTTGTGTACTCGGTAATTGGTTTGGAGAAAGAACTACCGTTTTCTTTTGCAAGGAATTCTGGAATAGACGGTGGCATTTCCC
Organism: Platycheirus rosarum; assembly: GCA_963971375.1. Taxonomy (NCBI): domain Eukaryota; kingdom Metazoa; phylum Arthropoda; class Insecta; order Diptera; family Syrphidae; genus Platycheirus; species Platycheirus rosarum. The sequence continues at coordinate 114,967,495 of OZ020509.1, read as the reverse complement.
CTCTAAAAGGCCCAAACTGTGGTGTATTCCGAACAAGGGATTCACTCTTCGACAGACCTTGTGTACTCTTAAGAGTGTCTCGAGCTTCAAGCTTTGGTGGATTAACCAGAGATGTGTCAAGAACTGCCTTGCCGTCATAAGTGACTACAGCGCCGGTGGGTAGCGGCCGTTGGCTGGTTGTTGGTTTCTTTTCGGGCGGCAAATAGTAGGTATCAACGCGCTCAGCAGCAACAGCCATTTTGTCGTCGCCATCTTCAACTTCCATGTCACTCAAATTGGCTGTTAGTTTGGCAGCTGAACTTTGTTTGTAGATGATAGTGTCATTGGTACTGTCTGGTGGAGATGGAATGAACATTGGTTCGAAGTTTTGAGTCTGTGAGTTGTCCTGGCTAAGGAAGAGTGTATCAGTTTCCATAACTTCATCGATCTCTGAACCTGGATCGTCACGTCTTCGGGAAATTTGTTTCACATTTTCACCTATGACCTCCTCGTCGGTATTCTTTCGAGTAATTGGTTTGAAGCCGCCCTCCACAACAACCGTGTCGGGTTTGAAGCCTAGATTGACTGCTGGTTTCAAGGATGAGAGGTCAATGTCTTCCTGAGACTCGTGGACTTCATAGGGTGCCTTATAGACCATAGTCGGCTTTTTTTCAAATATCAATGGCTTCTTTTCTTTTGGCGTTAGTCCATTCCCATTGAAAGCGAAGACAAAGTTCTGGATTGTATCTTGAGGAGTGGCGTCAGCATATGGAACCGGAATGATTCCACCCGGCTTTGCCTTTGTTCCCTTAAGCAGCGGTTCAGTTTGACGATTATAATTCAATTCTGTCGGCTGACCTAATAGTAGAACTGACGGAACAGGTTTAGCTGGAAATAGTTTATCCTTGAGGAAGGGCTTCATCATTGATGGATTGGGCTTACGGTAATGATTTATGATCATTGACGGCTGTGGAATGGCGACTGGCCTTGGAGCTGGCATCATGGACGCCAACAGGGATGGTGGATGGGGACGCTTGATGGGAAGACGTTCCTTTTTCAATGGATAAGGACGGCGTTTGATTGGTCTATAGGGTATTCCAGTTTGTGGAGGTCGTAAAAAAGTCAAAGGTCCTGCACTTTGTGATGGCTGTGTGTCCTGTGGTAAGGATGTTTGCATGTTGGTCGGTATGCTGAGGTTTTTAATGGTTTCTCCACTTAAGATTTCCGGAGCTGATGTTGACAATTGCGGGAATTTCGGTGGAAACATCTGGCCTGCACTTGATGATGGTTGCGTTGGAACCTTTCGGTTCTTTAAGCTCTCCTCGAGAGCCTCAGCAGCGCGGATTCCATCTGAAATCAGTTTAGTTATTTCCGAGGACTTCGATATTTCAAAACTCAATTTTGGCGGTGTTCCGTTCATATTGTGATTCTTAATCAAATCTGTTTGATGCTTCAATAAAAAATTATCGTTTGGGCTGACCTTAGTTTCGTGGCGAATCGATGATTCGGCTGTGTAATCCTCCTCTGGTTGGGCGATCGTTTCGTCTTTCTCTGATGCGGCAGCACCTTCGTCGCAGCTGTCGTGCACGTGGATCTTCCATCCGAGGTGGCGATGCGTGAAACAATGATAGTAGACGGTGTCGGGTGTGTTGCGGTCTGGCGTCCAAGTGATCACACCTGGTTCGCCGTCGTCACACTCCAGCGTCAGGGTGCGTTGGTAGGCGCCAAACGATTGGAAGTCATCAGCTGGAGGGCCATCGATGTCCGGTGTCCAGTTGCACAGACGGCCAACGCCGGTCGGGGTGACCTTACCAGATCGTGATTTGTGGACGCCAGCGAACACCTTAACAGCCTGAAAAGAAATTTTATAATTGGGTTTTCCAAAGTCTTTTAATATTTTTTTTTTTGATTTTGCAATATATATTCTTCCATAACTCTAACCAGTGTGTTGTCCCACTAATCTTCCAATATTCATACTTACAGCCTTTTCTTCATCGGTCTTGTATTCATAACCACCTATAGGATCATCCGTGATATAGAATGGATGGTACTTCGCCGGAATATCTGGATTATTTCCGCCCTCAACTACAAACGTGTAAGCCTTGCCTCGCACTAAATGAATCTCGGGTATCAGTAATCCATTTATGTACCATGAGATTCCCCATCCGACGTGTCCTGTAAAAATAATCAAAAATCACACACGCACAATGCAAACCCAGCAAATGCAAGCAAGTACTCAAAACCAAGCACTCCTAATGCAATCAAAACCTCAACCAACCGGTAATTGCCGGATATCCATGTTTGCCTCCAGTCGGACCCATCTGTGCGTAAAAAACTCCATCCTCTGGTTCATAGCATTGTATGGCTGGGATATCCCATGCCCCGTTGGTACTTGCTGGCTTTGGTGTTGGAACTGGTTTGCGGGATGCTGAAGCTTCTTGCCTCCTGGTTGGCCGCAGTAGTGCCTGTGGGGTTGGCTTTTGAGTGCGACTGTCATAGAACTCTTCCACATCTGCTTCGGCATTTTCGTCCTCATCTTCGTCTTCTTGGTCGATTTTCTCACCCTCGGGCATTGGACAGTTCCATGTGGGCTGTCGTCCGAAATTCACTAAATGTACGTTTTTCGTGTACTTGGAATGGTAGGAGACTTCGTTGCGTTGATTTAGTGGTCCGATGGCCCAAACAATGGCTTGAGATGTATTCATGATAATAGGCAGATCGTAGCTGTCTGCAGCGCCAAGGGAACGCTGGTACGTGACTATTGAATATCCATTGACCATGGCCGCATTAAGGAGTCGAATAGAATTCGTGTTTTCCTGGAAATGAATGATTTTGTTTTTTTTCCTTGTTTAAACTATGAACAGCAACTGCTGGTTTCTTTAGGTAAATTTACCTCAATGTTCACATCCGGACAACTACCACGTTTGCCAGAACACTGAGACTTGTCATCAAGGTAATAGTCCTGGGCATAGCCCTTGCCAGTTCCTTTATCGACCCATGCAACTACAACGTCGGATCCAATCATCTCTGGTCGGTCTTTGTTCGGTGAAATACCAAAGGACATGTATTCGCCATCGGCTGAAAGGAAACCGAAAAATATAAGTGTTGACCTTGCATGCAAAGAAGGCTTAAAAACTCAAATCGAAAAGATTTTTTGATTTTTGGGTGAAATGTTTGATACAAAGAAAGCAAACTTTTTTTATAATTTTTTTTTCAATATTTTGCATTGTTTTTTGATAGTCCTTTAAGTGTAAAAATGTAACCGAATTGTTGGATTATAAGATTTAGAAGATTTTTAAAATTTGATACCTATGCATTGAAAGTAGCGGAAGCAAAAAATGGTTCCAAAACAGGGAAAAACTTTCAATGAAAAAGATTCTCACTGGCAAACATCGTTAGCATCATCACTCTATAATAAAATTCAAGCAGGTTCAGCCTAACTGTGCATCACGCGTAAACGACAAAACAAATTTAAACAAATCTTTTTTTAATTAATAGGATATTTACTCGAGAAACATATAGGACACATTTTTTCTTAAATAAATTAACTAAAACTTTGTAAACTGGTGAAAGAAATAATTTTCTTACGCAATCACGCTAACGCAAGCAAAGCTGCGGACCCAGCTAGTCTCTAATAATTTCGTTGATAAAGGAGACATGTTTTAAGAAGATGGTGATTCTTTCCATACGGCTAGGTTAACAATAACTTGACCCTGACCTACATATATCAATTTAAAAACGTATGGCATTCAATAATGCGAAAACGGCGAAAAACGCTATGTCGGAACTAATTTTTTTGGTAATCTTTTGGTATCGAAGCTCGAAGATTGTCAAATTTAACAGCAGTTATCAAGCCTAAGGTGACGTAAAACCATTGTAAGATAAATTGCATGACTGGATCCCACGTACTTACTCTTTTGTGCGGTCACAGCATCGAACTAAATTTATAAACATTGAAGGAACTTTAAAGTTTTATTCGATTTTTGTGAATTTTGTTTGTTCGAAAAAAGGGTCCGTTCAAGTATTACGAAGAACTGAACTGGCTTACTTTTTTATCATTACTATAAGGGCCTAGCTGTAAAAGGCATCGTTCGATAAGTTTCGATAAGCATGAGGTATTTCATTTTGTTAGTTACGATTTTGTAATTATTTCCAACTCATGTCTATGATATGAATAACAGTTTGTTCAATGAAGACTTGAGTAGAGTAGAGTAGCGTAAGGCCGCGAGCAAAAGAGTTGTTAAATTACAGAGCAAGATAGAGCACAGATGTCATTCATGATGTGACAGAAAAAAAATATTTCCTGTAGGAATTTTACCTGAAATAGTTTAGAGCAGCTAGAACACGCTCATTGAACACATTGTTAAGCTATATATATACATTGTCAGGTCTGACAATGCTCTGAAAATGACCTGCAAATTAGCTGCAAATTGCAAATTTCTTACAATGATATATTGCCAATTCACACGGTTGGCAGGTTTTTCCTCAAAACCTGACAATAAATTGTCAGGTATAAATTGTAATAGATTTTTGGCTGGCAATTAATTGCCAGAAACGTCAACAGACTTTGTATGACACATAGATTTTTATCGATGTGTAGTAAAATAAAAATGAAACAAAGTAAAGAAATTGCGAGTGTTTTGGCTGCGTATAAATTAAAAAGCAAAGGATTGGGTGGCCCCTTGTCAGCAAGATCGACTTTATGCTAAATTGTTCGTCAAAATGCGAATTGTTTATTACTTTTATGTGCGGGAACACCTTGGAATAAATTTTGAAAAATTTAAGGGTTTTTCAAAGCTTTTATTCCAGTTTTTCGATTTTTGATTGGTCGAAAAAAGGACGTAAAATAGATTTCAGCCAATTAATTTGAATGCCATTTTATTTCTTTACAAAATGTGAAAAGTGTGTATTTTTTTTCAAAATCGTAGAAAAGGTTTTTAAATAAAACGGTATTTTTTAACAACATTTTTAAAAAAATAATTTAAATAAACAAATAATGCAAACTTTACCACAAAAATAACATTCATTTAAAAACAAAATTTAAAATTCACTACCCCGTTTTAAAATTATTGATTTTTCAAAAAAAAGTTTTAAAAAATTATTAAAAATACAAAAAAGCAGTTTTCGATTTTTTTTTTCTTTGAAACTACTTTGGCTAATTTCATCTTTTTGAATATTGATTTTAACTGTAATTGGTTCACCAGTTCTCGAGAAAGTCGGTATTGTAATAATTTCTTCTTCATTATTATTCACATTATTTAGAAAGACTTGAAAAAAGATTGCGAGATTCCTTAAAATCAAAATAATATTGAAAGAAGTGTACCATTTAAAAGCCAAAGTCGCCAATTTGCAAGGAAGCGCTGAAAATTCGCTTTGTATTTATTTGACAGATTAACAATAATTGACACCGAACATTAAATTTTATAAATGTTCTTTGTTCATTTTAATTATTGTAATAGAATAATTACATGTGTATATGTACATATAAAGCGTGTTTTTTTAGACGTGTGGTTTTCAAGAAGAAATAGAACGCTTAAAAATTAATGTTATGGCCAAGACTTTAGCTTAATTATAAAGATAAGGGTTTGCCATTTTGTTTTAAAAATGATTTTGGGCAAGTGGTCGCTGCGAATAAATTTCCCAATTTTGTGAAAATGGGATCTCGTTTTGGGCCCATTCAACGAAACGCGACGCGCTTGATGGTCATTCGGCGTTAATTCTTGCACGAGTTGGATTTTGTAAGCCCGCACACCAAGATCCTAATACAAAATCTTCCATAAAATGGATGGGCACAATTGTTGCGTGCGATGGCGGATGGACTCATTCGGGTCTTCTTCGATACTCTGCTCCACCGAACCGAACCATTTATTTTGCACGATTTGCAAACGTTGTTCAGGAGTAAGTCTATTCATTATCAAATGGCAAACCAAAACCAAACTGAGCTTAAATCAAGTGACAGCTGTCAAAAAGTATTACCAGATTGAAAACCACACGTCTAAAAAAAAACCTTTATATTCCGGCAGATGGCAGAACTGCCATATTCATTAATACTGAGGTGCTTTTTAGGATTAGACAGTAATTTTGTTATATGTAAGTTAAGTTTTAATGGTTACGGCATTTTTAATTTCAAAATTGATTACAAAATACTGTAAAACAGTTACGTCAACGCTGAACTTATTTCAAATTCTGTTTTTATTCTTGAAAGCATTGCAGCTTTTTTAGTTACTTTTTTGTTTTTTTTTCTACTGAAACAAAACAAAGCCAAAAAACTTTAAACTTTAATATTCTTGTAATAGATAGCCTTTATCATTGCGGTACACCCAGAGGAAATATTTCTCGTCGTTAAGTTATGGCAGCACGCAACATGCTAACCAACCTGCTCGGCCATTCTCCTTTCCGCAATTATTATGCAATAATAACAATTACAGTGAATCCCGGTCTGGATTACAGCATTCGTTGGACCGAGGTGCGGTGTCGTGGATAATGGTGTTCACCGGTGGACATACTGCCCATTTACACACAGTTAAGTTAGTACTGGCTTCCCTTTGTGGTGCAAAACTGTTATGGCAGAATACACAACACCGTTGTTGGGGGCTTGCGGCTAACGTCATTTTGCCACTGGCCAGTGGCAATGCGAAAGTTGTTCGACCACTTAGCTTGAAAATACGATCATGCCAATATAGGTTCCAGCGAATGGAAGAGAGGAGACTTGGAATGTGACCTGTTATGTCATCCATTTTGTGTGCATGTTTTTCTTTTTCTGTTCCGATGTTGTGTCAATGGTCTTCTTTTTCTGCTTCTTGCTCTTACCATCCAAAACATTTCACTTTTATGTGGTTTTGAGCAAGAGCACCATGTTGTTGTGGCTTCAGCTTCAATGGCGGCGCAATAACCTTTGCAGTGTTTGTGTTTTTCATATTACGTTTGAGTGCGGCAACTGACGTAATATTTCTTTTGAAGTGAAAGAAAAACGGCAATTGATGCGGCTTTTTGTACTTGAAGTTTGTCAGTGACATAAACGTCAATTGAGTAAGGTTTTTTTTTCTTAATTTAAATGATCCTGTGAAACGTTTGGTAGAAAAAGCAAAATAAATGTATAAATTGCTAACACTTACCTAATTTTGCAACAAGTTGCACAACGATACTTTCACCAGCAACAGCCCAACGTACTTCGAACGCCAAATCGTCATATAGTACTTCACAATTCAATTTTGACTGTAAAAGTAAATTTGAACTCTATTGAAAAGAAAGAGAGAGAGAGAGAAAGGAAAGTGATATAATCAAACCAATTTGCTTAAGTTGACAGCTATTCTTACGGCCATTTCTGAGGTCTTACTTTACAAACGTCATTTCGATGGTTTAGAATAAAATTCATCGTTGATTGTTTTAATGTGTATGATGGAATGTTGAATTTAAAAAAAAAAACGTAATTCGATGATTTGGTTGCCAATGATAAAAAAATACCGTATCAATGTGATTATGTTTAAATGAAATAATTGTTCTTCCTTTCATTTGATTGTTTTTTTAATAAAACTGTTGAAATAAGAGAATAAACGAATAGGTAACCATAACGTGTTTTAATGTTTATGGAGCAACTTTTAGTTGTTCAAGTTAGAAACAATTGCATATGTTTGTAATGTAATCGTCAGTTCTTAGCAATTACTCTGTAAGTTACAAATTTGAAATTAAATAAGCAAAAATGAAAGAAAACATGTGAATACATTCACTTATTCAGTTATGTAATTTTTAGTCGCAGTTGCAGAGAAGGAGAAATTGATTTTTGTACTTTATTGCCGTGATCAGTCTCAAAGTGTGCTTGTGCTTGAGCTGTGAAAGATCTAACTTCTTCTTACGCAAAGATCCATAAATGTCAATTTATAAGTCAGTTTCTTTTATTTAGAAAGTGATTTTTTGACGTTTTTCAACCAAAAGGCAATAAGAGTTTTTGTGAAAAAGTAATGTAAACTACTCGTGAAAAAAGGAGGAAATCATTCAAAATTTAAATTGACTTCCGATCCGAAGCCATTTAAAGATGTACGTTATGATGCTTTTATAAAATGGTGGGTTATGGTTACATTTGACAAGTGACATTTGAGAGTTACCACCAACTCAAATTATTCAACAAGCGAGATTTTGCAAAGCAACAAACTTGTTGTTCTCTGTAAATGAATTAAGTTGCAAGTAGTTTATCGTTTACCTTCTAGTTACTTTTATAGCATAATTTATTATTATTAATTTCGTATAGTTGCTTTATTCCTAAACATCAATGTCGGTTGTAAAGCGTGTTTGTGTTTCTGCTTTAAGATTCCATCGTGATTTTTTAAATTAGAAAATCTATTCCAATATCGCTAATGATTGATTTTGATAAAATGTCGATAAAAATATTTATCGAAAATGTTACCTATGGAACAACGGGCAGCATAATCTTCGTCTCCGGCACATGTTCGAAACTTTACCCGAATATAATGTCGAAGCATGGCTATATGTCATTTTGTGACTGGTGAAATTTACATGTGCCAAAGAGATTCAAAATAAAATACTTCATGCTTAACGAAATATATCGAGGGCGCATGTGAATATTATAGCCAATGACAAATGATTGAATATTTTGCTCAATAACACTTTCGATTTTTGACAGTACGCCGTGCTTGGTCATGCCTTTTAACGAATCTCCGCATATTTCAAAAAAAAAAAACACGATGACTTATTAGGTATGATAGTGAACAAAGCATCTTCTTCTTCTGTTTCGTCCTAGGGCTCCACCTGTAGAGCTCGCGGGACTTTAGCAATACCTGTCAAATTCGCATGTATCAGAGCGTTTCAAAATGAAATACGTCATGGCTAACGAAACCTGTTGAAAGGCCCATGTGTCTGTTATTATATGCAATGCCATATGGCTGTGTTTTTTAATTCATTACCACATGCAATTTTGACATTTGATCACGTTTGGACATTTTTATTACAGTTGGACCTTAAACATTGAACATCACAAGATCGACGTAAAATGTGATCCACTTAAGAAAAATGTTGATAAGAAGATGGCTACAGTAAACGTCAAAAATTAATTTGACTTGGCTTATTCAAAATAAATTGATTTTGATGAAGATAATACATGTTTCTTCAAATGTATTTCTTTTAAACGAACCTAGTTTGGGATATTTGAGACACCGATCAAAAGCAGAAGTATCACCACATTGAGAATACCAAAAGCCTTCAAGACATAGATTGATCAATAGAGTAGAATATGGTAAGTAAATACAAGAAGATCACAGTATTTGCCGCAAGTTAATGAAAGATTAAAAAGTTGCCGGACAAAAATGTAATATTCAATAAAAAATAACTATGGTAACCCATAAATTATGATTAAATTTACCGGAATAATTCACATCTAGGCTGGCTTTCCATTTACAGGTATCTTGTTTGAACATTCCTTCTGACAGTTAAATATGTAAATCTGACATAAGGAAGAAACAAACATATTTTTTCAAAAACTGAGATTATGTTAGGCCTTATATGCTCGAGACTCATAAATCAAATATGAAATAATGCAAAATATGATTGCTCCCTTTAAAGGGTGACTTTTCAACCGCTTATGAACTTCCAAAAAAAATGTCTTACCATAAATTATTTGATTTTCATTGCTTAAGCTTGCCCTAAATGGACTCCAAGCAGTAGGTTTCAGCTTCCGCTCTGAAAAACCATTGACTTAAGAAAGATGAACACCTTTAGCAAATTGATTCGATTAGTTCGAGCACCACAACCAAAAATATTTAGTTTTGATAAAAGCAAAGTTTAAAAATGTTTAAAGATGTTTATGCTATAAGGCTTATGTATAACCAAAAAAGATGTTTTTTTTTTTTGTTTTGTTGTAACTGATTGGGTCGAAAGGTTAGATTGGGTAAATATTTTATTTATTTTTTTTAATCTATATAGAGTAATACAAAATGAAAAATTGTTAAGCAAGTATTTAAGAGAAATAAACTGTGTAGCAAATGATATCAGGAAATTTGAAAAAAGATAGCTGGACAACTGTAGTAAAAAAGAGAATAAACTGCAGTAAGTTAGTAGCCAGAGAATAGAAATTAATTTATTAAAAAAAAAAATAATTCAAAAAAATAAATCGATAACAGCGTCATCGAACTTGAAATTAAAACAATTTTTCATTTTGTATTAATAAATAAAAATAATTTATTTCCATTAATTTTAAAACTGAATTTTAAATTTCAATTACATTAATTTTGTTCTTTTTTTTAAGTTATAAATATATAAATAATTTTATTTCGAATCACAATTGTTGCGCAAATAGTTCAATTATTTTTGTTTTAATTTTCTTTTAGTAAACAAACAAAATTTTAAATTTCGTTAAAAAACTCTTAAAACACTATTAAGTTAAATATTTTGACATAAATAAATATTTGAAATGAAAAAAAAGGTTTTTTATATATTACTTTAAAATTGAGTGCATATACACATGCTGCTTTACGAGTTATGGATAATTAAATTGATTTCCGAAGCTGAAGGCTTCTTTACCTGGGGACTTATACCGAGCATTTTTAATGACGGTGGGACATTGAGGCCATCTGGTATCCGGACATGACCGAAATCAACTGTAAAAGCTTCGCACCAAACTCCAAAGTGACCAATATCGAAAATGGTCAAGTCGGCTGGTAGGGTGAGGACAATAGTCTTTTGGTCGTATCTGCGCAATGGGTTTTCCTTGCCGTTTTCATCGGGAATGCGTAGTCCTTGTGGGGATGGTTTTGAGCCTCGGCCGACCCAAAATTTGGCATCTAAATACATAAAATTGAATTTGGATTTTTAAACATCTCGCAGGATCTTACAAACCTGGAGCTTCACCATCATAGCTGAAATTTGGAATCAATAAAGTTTGAGCATCGACAATCACAATACTATCCGATCGGACACCATGAACTCCTTCAAGTGAAGCGATCTTCTGGGGCCTTGGGAAGTCCAGATTGGGGGGAATAGAAACATCTCCAAAATTGACAGCGAATTCATCGCACCACACTGAGAACCATTTGATGTCACGAAGGGTCTTTCCTTCTGGGAGGGATAGAGTGATGTCCTTGTTACGATAGCGACGAGTTAGTGCTGATGTTCCTCCTCGTTCGTCACGCAAACGGCTGGCGCCTTGATTGGTGGGTTTCTTTGAGCTTCCAACATAGAAGTAGGCAGCTTTTGAGATAAACAAGTATTTCGTATTTAGTTATTAAATATTTCTAGATTTCTTCAATTTTTTTATTTCCTTACCTGGAGCTTCACCGTCATAGTTGAAATTTTTCAAGAAAATTGTACGGGAATCGACTGCGTACACATCACCGCCAACTCCGTGGTGAAGGCGTTTCAGGGAACCAATTTTCGTGCCATAGTATGGAAATGATGCTTGGGTTTTTGAAATAACTAAAAAGACAAAAAAAAAGGGACATTTGAAAAATTGTTTTTAGAGCAGAGAATATTGCTTTTCAATACATATTATTTTTTTTAATTAGAAAACTAAAGATAACAAACTTAAACTACTGTTGCTGGCAACACGATGTCAAGTTGAGTTCATGGATAAATATTAATAATTTATTTATATTTGTGTGATAAACAGTCAGACTACCACCAACATAACACACGATATCAATCAAACATACAACATACTATGACTGCACAGAATATACACAGTGTGACACCTATAATAATTAGAGAAACGGAAAAATTAACGAGAAGAAATTATTTCCCAATTTACAAGAGATAGATAAACACAACATGTTATGTAATAGACAGTCGATCGCTAGCCATCGCGCTGGTTGGTTGTGATAATTTAGATTACTTGAGTTGCTGTGTCGCGCTCAGGAATCAATTAAATTAAAGTTAAATAATAATAAATAAGTAAAGTGTTTTATTTAAGCCATTAACTGACGAAAATTTGAGCAAAATAAAATAGAATTAGGCTAAAATGTTGTTGGTCGTAAAAGAAAATAAAAAAAAAATAGAAAGACACTTGCAACACCTTTGCACAATGTTTGTTAGTTTATCAACATCAGCGAAATATTGATCCCTCACTAAAATATGCTCTATTGTTTGCCTTAGAGCTTTCTTTTTCAATTTAATACTTCTTTCTGTCAAGACCTGTAGCCAATCAACCAATAATTTCTTAAGACTTTTTTGGACGTATGTGGTCTTGACTGGAATCCAGACGATATATTGATCGAGTTCAAAGATATCTTATTCTGTAGGAAAGACGGCTTAAAAAATCTCCATCCCAATATTGAAAGCATTTAAATTTGCGGTAAATGACGATCATTGAAGTAGTAGTAATAGCAGGCTGAGGTAGTAAATCCTTCATTACCTGAAAAAATTGGCATTCTTAGTTTGTTCCATAATTCAATTTTCTCAGTCAGAACCAATTCCCCAATTCCGGCGTAAATGGCGCCCAATGCGGAGAATTTCATTTTATATAGTAGCTTTTCATGAATGGAACGCAGGTTCTCAGTACAAGCATGACTTGTTTCTAATTATTCATTTAATATGATGTTAAGGTTTTAGCAGAACTGGGGAACTATTTGGGTGTATAATTGTAAAAGTTTGACCATTTCTAATAATGTAATAGTTACTTGGTTACTTTTCTGGTTAGTGCTGTTTAAGTATGTTAATGCTGAGTTAATTTCTTTAAACACAATTCCGTTTACAGTAGAAAGGTTAAGATAAAGAATGCTTTCTAATTTTTGTTCGATTAGGGGTTTGTTGGTTTCTATTAATCCGACTCATTGAAATTCTTTTTAAAAACCAAAAATATCTACTAAGTAGGCTTTCAGAATAAATTAAAAATGAATTAACCATTTGCGCATTTTACCAAAATAAAACCGATATATTTCATTTAAAAAAATTCTAATTAATTTGCATAATTACTTATAATAACGTTCGTAGGTAAAAAAAAACCCAAGAGACTGAAATAGAATTACTGGTTTTTTGACCTTAAATAACGTCCTTTTTTTTGTTTTCCAAAGTAAACAGATTTAATCCCAAAACAAATTTGAATAATGTTAACCAAAAATGTATTCTTATTAAGTTGCGCCTATAATCAAGAAACAAAGAAACTAATGATTTTGCCTGGAATAAAATTTAAATGACACTTTTTGATGTTTTTGTTTTTTTTTTATTTTTTTTATTTTATTCAAAAAGAAATAATTAACTAAAATATTAAACATTTTACTATCTTTAATACAAAGTTAAGGCGTATAACTTTGTATTTGAACAGAAGATGCTTTCTATTTTGAAAAATAATGTCTGACGTCATAACTGTCTACTTAAACCAATGTCAAAAAATAATTATAAAAATATTACTGAAAAGGTCCACCAATATTTTCGTTTCGTATACAGGCGATAGAATTTTTTTTGTGTTTGTAGTATCTTCATTTTATTATAAAAAGAATAATTTAAAAAAAAATATGCATTGCATCATGAAGACAAAATTTTTGAGAGGTAAGCAACAATTTTATACTAAACATTCCGTGCCACAGAAAAGAAACGAGAAGAGTGATATCAACCGACAAGAGTGATAAGTATTTTACATTGGGTTTGCATGTTTGTGTAAAAAATGTATGGATTCATAATTCAAAGACAGCATAAAAGTTACGAGAAATTTACTAAACATCAAACCTGTGTTAGTACTTTTTCTGCAACTCAATTCAAATCAGAATCAGAATGTCAAAAGTAATGTTTGGGAGTTTTGCTATAGGACAAACTCTTTTCAATGAATTATTGAGAGTAAAAATAAAAACTAGATTTTTTGCTCTGAGCTGAGAACTGAGCGAGCACTGAGACTGACCAGAATCCGAGCGAACAGAGTAAAGTTTTGAGAAAAGAATGCTCAGGGCCGTTTTGTTTACTATAATAATAAATCCAAGTTGATCTCCAAACGTGCCTGTTAAGTCAGATACCCAAAAAGTGGCTCTTAACAATTTGTCATTTTTACTTGCGATTATAGGGACTATAAGGCAAGTTATGCATTCGTAAAAAAAAAAAAAAATTCTAACAATCAAACATGATATTACGATGATAGAGAAGTCAAAAAAAGTGGGTCCGGAAATTCCGTCCGTCTGTCTGTCTGTCCGTATCGATATCTACAGCCTAAACGGTTGGGCCGATTTGATGCAAACTTGGTATATAGTATTTTTAAAGTGCTCTACCCGACAGTTTTTGGAATTGGCATTCTAGCTCCAAAACTAACGGTACCTGCCATATAACTTTTATTAAAAAACTTATTTTTCTCGAAAACGGCTCCTACGATTTTGATTAAACTTTCAGAATGATGTTTTCTGTGCAAAATCTATCTTTTAATTTTAATGGATTTTTCAGAAAAAGTTTTATAACGGTACCTCCCATATGACCGGTTTTTTAAAATCAGACTTTCTCGTTAACTAATTGACGGATTTTGATGAAATTTTCAAAATATGTAGTGTTTTATGATTTAAATAATATTGCTTATCAAAATTTTCAAAAACATTTTTTTTTAAATTTTAATAATTTTTTTTAAAAAAATATTTTGTTTTTTGAATATTTTGAAAATGGATCTATAGATTTTTTTTTAAATTTTTCTCCTAGTATAAACTATAGATTTCTTAAAATTGACATACTAAAAAAAATTTTAAAATATGTTTTCGAAAAGTTTTTCAAAAAAAACATTTTTTTGAAAAAACTGGTCGAACGATTTTGAAATGAAAAATTCATAAAATAGAAAACAGCAAAAGAAATAAGATGGCTTACAACATTTTTTCCAAAAAACGTTATGAGTAGTGTTTTTTTGAATTCATAAATTTTTTTCCCCAACATTTTATTTCATATTGCTCGGCTAAGCCCTAGCCAAGCCATTCAGTCAAATAAGAGAAAGTGACAACCTACATTACATACATACTTACGTATTTTAAAGTATTTTTCATCATCATAAAAGCACAGAATAAATAAGGAAGCCTTTGATAAACACACAAAAACAACTAACAAATAAAAAAAACTATTCGATTACTACTGAATGCAAAAATTTCAATCGAGAAAACAAAAGTTTACACCTTCCTATAAATAAACAAAACCACTGTGTTAACTTTTAATATTGTCTCTATACCTACTGGCTTAACAGTAGTTGGAACACGTATCTTAATTTTAGTACCTACCTTCCTTCCAACCTTATTATAGGTACCTAAATCCTTTATAAATTCCATTGGTCCCATATTGGGACGTATAAAGGTCCCTTTACCTAGCATTATTGCCATACTGCTGATTCCGACGAATCTTTATGCCAGTTGTTCAAATTTTTCCATACCAAAATGAAAATTTAACTGAAAAAAGTCCTTTGTATCTTTCTATTAGCAAATTATATTATAAACAGTAAGCAGCAAGTGGAAAGATAATACTACACTAAAAAACTGCAAAAGCTAACAATCCTATATATTTATGTGTTTATCCCTTTGTCGTGACGCATGTTCGTTCGAGCTTCACCCCAAAACGATTCTAAGGAAGTTGCACGTCATACAAAAAATATTAAAATAAAATCTTTGTCAAAAAGACGCCTGCACTTAAAAAGGATTAGCACATAAGAGCAAGTACGTGCGACCCAGTCGTGCCTTTTATTTAATACAGTACCTTTCCTTTTTTTTAAGTTACTTGGCCTTGGTTGCTAAGAGAGTTAAACGCCAAGTCGAAAATTGAACTATTGAACTATTTGAACTCCTTAGTTGGCCTCAAGTTGGAGAACATGCAGTTTTGAAAAATTCCCTGGGATATTTGTGACAGATGACACATAATATGTCAAACTTAACTTTTGGATTGTTTTTTTGTTGATAAAAAAGAATTAAGAAACAATTGAAAAAAGAATAATGTAGTCAAAGCCTAAGAAAAAATTTAACAAAATCCCAAAGTTTCCTCCTCAACGTTTACTATTGCGGGAAGTTTAGAAATCCAGAAGCAACTTCGAGTGAAAAAAGCAAATCCACAAATTGGAAATAAAATTCCTCAAGTTATGCTCAAATTTGACTGAATAAAACGGCACTAAAAGCTCTTTGATTTAGTTGTGAATTAGAACACGGAATACTGAAACTGAACTGTAATGAATTGAAATGTCAAATGCCAAAGCTGTCAAACGTTTGTTCAACAAAAATAGGTAAATAAATGGTTATAAAACAAACATTTCATAATTTTTTTTTTTGACAATTCAGACTCTGCTCTGAAGTCTCTGAACTAAAAAAAGAAAAATATCTATTCTAAATATGTAAACTGAATTCAATGGACGAATGGTCTTAGGTCTGCCTTTTTTAAAACCAGGACTAACTCTTCTTTTTAGAAATACGGGTTTGAATGTTTTGAGCTTAGCAGTGTTAGCTCGATCCTTAAAAAATTAAACCTTTTTATTTTTATTTTCAGTTTAAAGCCAATCTTTTGAATTTGTGAAGGAGCTATTTTCAAATTTCTCTACTCGTCTCATGAATTTTGAATGATACAAACAATCAAGTTCCAGCGATGGACTTTCTTTACAAGAGATTATAATCATAACTTATTGTCATGTTTTCAAAAAAAAGTATTTCATCTTTGGCATTGTTTAATCTCTTGCGCAACATTTTTTGTTCTCTTAAACCTCGAGCTATAAAGTTAAAAGTCTCAATTGGCTCGGGCCTATTAAAGAAACAATATCGAATAGGTTTAAGAGGCCTCCGCCCTTTATTTTTGAAAAAAGCGAAAAATTGCACAAACGGATCTGTTTGAAGCCCGTAGTGAATGTATAACAAAAATTTAAATTGCGTATTTAAGAGTGGTATTTTGGCTTTGAAACCCCTGAATTTTTTTTTAATTTTTGATTTTGTTTTCGTTTTTATTCAATATTTTCGTGACTTGTTTCGTAAAAAATGCTCAAAACCGATCTACAGAATACAACTGTAAATGAGATAGAGGCTAAAACCAGATAAACCATGCATGTCGTTTTAAAGGTAATGAACAGATCTTTGAAACGTCTGGATTATTTTTCATATAATTTTTTTGAATAATCCGGCCTTGAAAATTTTTATTTTTTTATTAATTATTTTCTAATGTTTTTTTTTCTGTTTTAAATACATTACAAATACCACATAACTTTTCCAATATGTAAAATATGTTTTCTTCAACGATTAAAAAAAAAATGTTTTACAATATCATTATGATTTTACTCTCTTCAGTTTTTAAAATAACCAAAACCGGAACTCTTATCTCTCTGGTTGATAGTTCACAGTCGTAAACACTCTTTTAGATTACTTCTTTCTTAAGCAACATATGAACTGCCAACCAAATAAGAAACACGCTATGTGCTTCCTAGATTTCCCCCATTTGTGTATATTACCGTCTTGCATAATTAACAAAAATCAAAATTTGATTGATCCAGGATTCGTATGTCAGTTTGAAAATTCGAAAGACATAGCAAGAGAAAATGATAGTTAAAAGATAATCCAAAGTTTCAGTTTAAGCAAAAAAGAGATTTAAGATTTCTTTTTCCAATCTATTTCATCTTTATTGACTTGGAAAGCTCTTCATGACAATCCTCCTAAACAAAAACTCAAAAAAACCAAAAGAAAATATTCCTGAAATTCCATAACTCCAACTTAAACCATTAAAAATACTTGTCCTTTGAACCATGAAGAAAAAATGTTTCTCAAACTAATTCATATGAAAATTAAAATATCTACCAAAGAATTACATTGAGTTGAGATTATTTCAAAAGTGGCAATTAAGTTGATTCAATATAAGTTATAATGAGGGCGCACTCCTCATCTGGCCAAGAAACACCTGAGAAGCATTCAGACATTAGAAAATGAAACCTCAAGTGGATTGCGATGTTAATTAACCGCAAATGACCGTTGAAAGTGAGACTACTAGTTATAGCTTCAAATGAATCCCATTATCCATTCTCTCGACTCTTGTAACATTTTTTTTCTACGCCAATCCTCCCACATTATTCATTGAAGAAAAGATACATTTCTATTGTTTAAAGATGAATGATGTATCTTCATCCATCATGGTTGGGGGAGTCCCAGACAATCACGACTCAAGAGAAGACTCACCGTCAACTTCAAAAAGAATTGAAGAGATACAAAAACACTTGTGCTAAACTTAAATAGAATAAAGATATACAATTAAAGTTATGTAAATTTTTTTTTTTTATTTCTTAGCTTTGTGAATTAATTGACAAGACATACAAAAGAGTAAATAATTTAAAGTTTATTTTTAATTAATTCAGAAAGAACGGCGCATTTATTTTACAAAAAAAAATTATTATAAAAAGGAGTTTACTATTGAATTGGGAATAAGCGATGTGAAAAAAAAATATTTTTTTTATTTTATTAAAAACGATTTAACCCAAAATGGAAATTAAGTAATAAAAATGCGAAATTTGAAGACCGCATTGAGGTTTACATACATTGTTTTTAATGTGAAATTTATCTTAATTAAAGAAGTTGTTAAACAATAATCAAGTAAATGAATAGCAATTTAATCTGCTAGGTCATGGAAACTATTTTACTTCTTTTTTTTGGAATTACTGATTTCAAGTATTTGCCTAGAATTATCCTTATAAATATATTCGCTTGAATTTGCTCTGTACTAATTTTACTTATAGAAATTAAAGAAGTAGAAAAATTAAGGTCATGCATAGGTAAGCAGATCATTTTATAAAAAATTGTACGACTGGATCGTATGTTCTTGTTCATATGTGGGGTATACGACGAATATCAATCACATTACTCGTCTTATCAACGAAAATGAGCCTTAATCTAACAGAGGGCCGCATATCCTAACCGCAGCTATAACGGAAGCAGCCAGACCTCTTCAGTCAAAAACAATATGCAAGGGCAAACAACCTTGGGAGTGCGAATCGGCCAGGAAAAAATCCTTCACTTTTCTTCGCCTGATTAGAAGAAACAACTCAAACGAAGCAAAAGCTAGGTATAAGGAAGCAAACAAAAACTTTAAAGCTATATGTGAAAGGAAACAACGAATATATATACAAAACCAATTATCAATACTTGCAAACATAAAAGACAGTCGGTCGTTTTGGAAAACTGCGAAAATGCTTAAGAATAAAAGTGGAATAATCATTCCTAGCTGATTACTTTGAACAACTACCGAACCCGCCTCCTAATCAAAACTCAATACAATATGCTTTAACATGCCGATCTTTAGATCGATCTATAAATCTTCAAGATCTGAAAAGAGTCCTTAGCCGTTGTGGCTCAAATAAAGCCCCAGGCAAAGATAGGATCTCTTTCAAAAACGCCACAGAGGACTACCTAAAACAACTTACACTAGCTTATAATTTCATACGGGATACAGGAGAAGTGCCTGCAAGTTTCAAAAGAAGTGTAATTCTGCCAATCTTTAAGAAAGGAAACCCAACTGAACCCAGTAACTACAGGGAGATATCTTTCCTCAATGCGATCACAAAAATATTTACAGGAATTCTACTGGAACGCTTTACAGATTGGGTAAACGAAAATAACCTTTTAAGCGAATTTCAAGCTGGTTTTCGAAAAGAATACAACATAGTTGATAACATCTTTTAACTGACCAGTATCGCTAAGACATTTTTGGACAAGGGGAAAAAACTGTATGCGTTCTTCGTAGATTTTAAGGCAGCTTTCGATTGTTTCGACAGAAGAGCGTTATTTTACAAACTAAGCAACAAAAATGTTAGTCATACTGCATAAACTTACATATACAGCGGCGATCTGGGATGGTAACATTTTATCTAATTGGTTTGAAGCTACAACTGGTGTTAAGAAGGGATTTCTCTTGAGCCCACTGCTCTTTTCAATCTACTTAGATGACCTGAATACCAATAAAACTATTACTCTATGCTGATGATATTGTCATTCTGGCCGAGACTCCAAACATGCTCCAAATCATGATTAATAAACTGCATCTCTACTGCTCGCTCTGGAACTTACAATTAAATACTTCTAAATCCAAAATTATGATATTTCGAAATGGAAAAGGTCGCTATGACTCGCTATGGTCGCTATAATGACGGTCATGGCAAAATGAAGAACTAGAAATGGTTACAGAATACAAGTACCTGGGAGTTCTGATCACGCCAACAATGTCTTTTAAGGAGCACCTTCAAGAGAAACTAGGGGAGTCGGAACGTGCAATAAACTGCATCTGGAAAAACGTCATGCGGCAACAAAACATTGCGCATATTATAAAGTATAACATCTTCCGAGCTGTAATGGAATCAATTATGTGCTACGCAGCACAAGTTTGGGGTTATTTTGAGTTTGAAGAAGTAGAAAAACTTCTTAGATATTTTATCAAAAAAAAAAACCTAACATATCTTAAGAATTATTAGCCAACCAAGTTATCGTCTTACCAATAAAATAATTTTTGTATCTCAAAGACAGAAATCTCCAATTCTTCAATGAATGGGAGAGATTGGGCGATCACCATGATGTTGAACTTTTTCAACGCAGCGAAACATCTTTGGGAAAAACTATTCGGATGCTTATAGCAAAAATTGAAATGTCGACTAGAAGTACGTTTGAAGAACAAAGCCAGCAAAGCCAATAAATTCCTGAATCATGAGATGGGCGAAAATAATTATTTTTATGACAAAAACAGTTTTCATTTCATATAAACAATTTTTAAAGCAAGGGGTGAACTCACTAACCTGAACTACCTGCCGTATAGAAACGATATAGGTACTGAATGCACATTATGCAATCTACGAGCTAAAGAAGACATATGCCACTTTAATGGTATCTGTCCCATTCTGAACCAAATACGAAGAACTTTCTGGGGAAAAAATACACTTTCAGCAAATGAAGTATTTAATAAATTGAATGGCGAAAACTGGAATGTCCTATACAATTACGTGACATCTACGCTTAAATATTGTCAAGAAATTGTAAACGAATCTTTTTGATATAAACGCTTCATTTAGTATTTAGATTCTGTAGGCCACTGCTTTCAAACAGAAATAATAAAGCTGTTTTATATTGCCTTCACAGTTAAGGAGCGTTATAACACCTTCATCGTCTATTTGGTCGCTGCCCAGAAAGCTTCATCTTTTTGATATAGTACATTTTGATATGTAACTGTTCTCCTTAATGTAATAATCAAAAAAGAACACAACTCATTATTGTTTTAAACTTATAAAATATCTGCTTTCTTCGGCTGACGGAAAACGCCAAAGTACTTACATATGTGAACATTGTAAACAAATTTATGTTACTATGTAATTATGTATTTTAAATGTCAATAAAAATAAAATCACATTACTACTACTACTTATAGAAATCAAAGGAGTATAAAGATTAAGACCATGCATAGGTAAGCAGATCATTTTATAATAAATTGCAAGACTGGATCACACGTACTTGTTCATATGTGGGGTCACATCGTCGCATAAAATTTAAAAAATACATATAAGTAACATTAACGTTAGGAAAATAACACTATCTGAACTTAAAAAAGTGTCAAAACCACAACATTTAACAGTTTTCAGTAGAAATGGTGATGGCGTATCACACGTTTTGTATAATAATGAATTTATGTGAAAAGTATTTCGAAAATTGTAGGACTGATTTTGATAAAATCCTGTTTTTTTATTTTTTTTATTTTGAATAACAATTTGTTTTGAAAATTTGGTATGCAGTTTCTTAGAATTTATTAATATCCATGTGATTATAAAATTTAAATAATTTTTTTTGATTAGTTTTAAAAATTTTGACTTTTCCCGTAAATGATAGCCAATATCAACAAATAAATTCTCAAACGTTTTCATCAAAATAGTTGAAAGATTTGAAGATAATCGCTTAAGCCGTTTAGGCTGCAGCCCGTTATACATACTGACAGACAGCCAGACAGACAATTTTTGCCACTAACTTTTTTAGACTTCCCTATGATCGTAATGCCATGTTTAATTGTTATCTCAATTTTTTTTTATATTCACGAATCCTAAACTTACCTTAATCCCTATGACCGCAAGTAAAAAAGAATCACTGACGGACTGCTTATACTCCGCCAGAGTTCACTAAACAATATGAAGTCAAAACTAGAATTCCAACATTACCTCACATTTCCAACCTCAACAAAGAGAAAACTTTGAAAGTAGAAGTACTCCAAGAATCCAAACGAGTACCAGTTATACTGTGCTAGTTTAACACCTAGCAAGTTACATGGTCCACATTGTAAGTGGAAGACTTTGTATCAGAGATAACATCAGCCTCACAAGGAATGGCAGCTTTTTAGTTCAATTTATCAACCTTTTTCGAGCAATGTTTAATATAATGGGTAAGTAGTTTCAGGGGTTTCTATTTCCGAACCCCTACGCAATTTAAAAAAAAAAAAAAAAAACATTTTTAATAGTATGAGTCAGATTTTCCTAAACAAACCGGCTCATTGCAAGAATGACTAAAGTTAACATATTTATTATATTATTATCCAGATATCACCTCATTTGTTAATGACTGCATTCATCTATCAGTTTACCGCATAGTTAAATACATATTTATGAGGTACATTACCTACTTGAAAAACAAGTCCACCTTATTTTATATGTTTCAACTCAATTCAACCTTGAACATGATCTTCTAATTAAATCAGCTGTCATTCTTCAATTAGTCTTAAATATGTCATCTTTGACATTAAGACATAACATTTTAAATTAATAAAAAAAATAGATATATTGATAAACAAAGCATCAAAGACAATACTAATTAACGATGAATTGAAAAATTAGTTAAGTATGATTTATGAGCGGTTCACGAAGAAGTCGCACGCTGATGACGACTTTTTGGTTTTTTTTCTCTGATATCATCAATATTCAGCAAATTAAATATTCAAAATAATAAAAAAAAACTAAAAAATAACATTAGTACTAATTTAAAATAAAAATGGATGAACTTTATTTAAAAATGCAAAGTAGAAAGTTTGCCGACTAATTTGCACAAAATCTATTTAAAATGATCGCTTAATGTTGCACTTTGATGGATTCTATTAAAATTCCAAAATCTAAATGTCAAGGTGTTTATATGTCAGTTTTTTATTACTTGATTTTTGATGTTGTTTTCTTTCTAAAAAATGACACTTTTGTCAAACCCAATACCACTTTTTCTATAAAATCCGAAAATAGATGAATTTGTCATACTCACCCTATTTTTACAAATTTGGATGAAAACAAAATAGACGAATTAGAAACATATATTTAAAAAAATTAGCCTACACCATTTCCCTGATAGTAATGATGGTATCAAAACCAGGAAAAACTGAATGGAGCGAAGTCTTAGAATTAGAAACCAATATTGCTATTACCTGTATTTTCTAAGGTCTTCCAAAAACTATTAATCAAGCGCTTATTTAAAATTGTAAAAGAAGCTGCGATTACCAAAAACTGTTACTCATATTTAGATCATTGGAATAGTAGGAGAAACTGGTACAGTCCGCTCCATTGTTAACATAAGACTGAAGCTAGGTCTTTACCAATTGTGAATTTCCTGGTAATCTTTATGATAAGCCATTAGCAGATCTACACTTCAAAATCCCTATATTATTGTTTGATTTCGTTTTGCTCCAAATGTTTTTTTCAATTTTCCAAGGGATCGGGACGATGTATCGCCCATATCTTTGGTTCGAGAGTTATTTTCCATAAATAATTTTTAGCAGTATGGAGGACTTTCTTGCGTCAGAACAAGCTGAAAGGTAGCGAGACGAGACCATAAACTTTTATATTCCATATAATAAGTGTCGTCCAATAAGATGCTGTAACAACCCAAGTTAAGGAATGTATTCTTTGCCAGCACACTATCAAGCAACGAAATTTCTCTAATTCATCTCTTCCACCCAGACCCGAAATTGCAGTGTCATATTTTCGAAATTATCGACTAAAATAGGCAATACAAATTCACCTATACTTGTGACATGCAACAAATGTTTTGGCAATTCTTGATACTTCAAGCAGAACCGGAAAAATTTCGAATCCTGTGGCGCCCCAACAACAAAACACAACCATTAGGTTAGTGTTGGGTAAATACTGAGACTTACGGCATGGACTGTGCTCCATGGCAAGCACTTCGAATAATCAACCAGATTACCAATGATAACGCACTGGATCTTAATACCGAAGATACTATTTACATGGACGATCTGTTTCATGAAGCCGATAGCATTACACAATACCAAGAACAAATCACTAAGATTACCGCAACCTCAGGACAATGGTTCGCCGAAATAGTCGGCAGTACATTCGCAACAGCTCTCTGATAACTCGATAACTGGCTGGGGTTAACTACCCGAACAACTAAAGCCTTAGAAATCCAAAAACTCATCCATGTCCATCGATTGGGAGACGACTTCATTGAATACTCCAAATTGAAACCTTTTTGAATTTTACGTCCGATTTGATAACCATCGACTTAAGTTTTTCTAAAAATGGGCTTATGATCTTTTCAACTGTCAAGTAATGACAACAAAAGTTCGTTCAATCCAACCCTTGCCATTATGTTCAAAGCTACGGAATCTTATGCGACAATGTTAAGAAAACAAAACTAAATGAATGCTGAAAGTAAATATCCCATCAAAAATACTGGTCCAGGCCAATTTCATACCTTTAATCACCTTCTCTTTGTTGGTGTACTGGTTCCCATCTTCGTACACCTTACTTGTTAACCAACCCCGCCCACATTTTCGAAGACGTTTTAATCTGGGGAGTGGGGTGGAGAGAAAAATTGTTCTGTGTGTTGACCTTGTAATCAAATTTTATCTGTTCCAGCTGTGTGAATCGGCACATTGTTCTGGTGGAAAATATCCTGGAACTGAGGTAGAGCCATTTCCAGTACATATAATATAAAGCATATTTCAATTAACGCATTAAAACGTACCTCAAAAAAAAGCCCCGTTAATTCAAAAAATGTTAAAAGCTCCTTTAATTTCAGTAACTGTTACTCTTACCTTGTATGCATATTTACTGAGGTACACATCAAAGAGCTCTCAAAACAGTTATTTTAACAAAAAAAAATAAGCACGACTGGGTCGCACGTACTTGCTCTTATGAGCTTAATCATATTGGAAGGCAAGATTTTTGATCGAAACAAGTAACATTTACGTAAAAAAATAACATATTGAACTTATAAATAGTGTTAAAACCACAACCCTTAACGGTTTTTTAGTAAAAATGGAGTATGCACACGCCTTGTATAATAACGAATTTATGAAAAAAGTATTTCGAAATTTGTAGGACGAATTTTGATAAAATCCTGTTTTTTATTTTTAGTTTTTTATTTTTTTGGAATGCAGTTTTTTAGAGTTTTTTTTTTTAATATTCATGTGATTATTAAATTTTAAATATATTTTTTTTTAATTAGTTTTAAAAATATTGACTTCAAAAAAAAATTCAAAAATTTATTTTTATTAGAAAAAAAAATTATTGAAAATTTTGATATGCAGAATTAATTTAGCTGCCTAGGTATTCTCAAATATAAAATTTGACAGAAATACAAAGAGCCGTTACGGAGAAAGCCAAAAAGTAAAAAAACCGTTATAAGAAAGGTACCGTTAATAGAATTGTCCCGTTAATTTTATGCTGATAACATGATAGCCAATACCAACAAAAAAAATTCAAAAATGTTCATCAAAATCGTTGGAGCCGTTTTCGAGAAAAATAAGCTTTTTATAAATGGTCATATGGCAGGTACTGTTATTTGTTAGCCTAAAAATAAAATTTCAATTTCACCTCTGGGCAATGACAAAAGCATCACACACACCAAATTTGAAGATAATCGCTTAAGGCGTTTAGGCTGCAGCTCGTTATACATATTGACAGACATACATACATACACAGACAGACATTTTTTGCCACTAACTTTTTTTAACATCTCTATGATCGTAATCTCATATTGGATTGTTGTCTCGATTTCTTTTTATATTCACGAATCCTAAACTTGCCTTATAGTCCCTATAACTTACACCCACAAACCCTCTCGTTAAATCCACACACACACACCAATATCTACATCTGTTTTCTATTTTAATAAAACTCCGCCTATTTTATATTTCTTTTTCTCTTTTTGTTCTTTTTGAATTTGAGTGGAATTAATTTGGGAATTTGCGCCTCTTCATGTTCGCCTGGTACTCAGAATACGTTTGCGATCGATTTTGGTTGAAAAAATTACCCAGAAACCCTCTCGTTAAGTCCACACACACACAGACCCTATTTTTCAATAAGCTCTTTTTCCACTGGTTGTTTCTGTCTAATAAGAAAACTTCTTAAATCAATAAATCATTCCCAATGAACAAGCCGACAGGACGTATTAAACCCTACGGAAATTACTAACTGGGCAGAATATCGTGTAAATAATAGGATCAGAATGACTATGGAAGTAGCTTAATAAGCAAAAAATCATATATGTATATAGTTATGTGTTTAACTAATTGAATGAAACACTGAGTTATTAATAATTTACATTGAAACAAAACTAAGTCTTTATTTTATTAGATTCTTATACACTAATAATTTTGGTTTACAAATTAGCACACAAGTGAGGCTTACAGAATACAGAAATAGACTGACTACAAATGATAAAATCGGTTAGGGACAACTAAACCCAAGCCAAGCTCAAAAATAAGATAAGGAAACAACGCTAAAAAGCTCAGCTTAATCTCTAAGCGTCACTTTGTTGCTAAGCAAAGATGTTGATCTCCAACTTTATCTTATTAGAGGATGAAGTTGGAGAAGGAAATATGAAAAACAATTCTTCCTCACACTTGGTTTTTGCTGGACAAAAACATGTGTGATGACATAAACTTTTAAGCTCAGCTCTTGGGCATTGAGAGAGAAGAAACCTAACTTAATTATATAACATCTCCCCCACCAAATTGTTTTTGGTCCCCAAAAACATTATTTACAAGAAATATGTATGATACATAATTAAACAAACAATGCATAATAATGTCTATTCGTTACTTTTACAAAGTTAAACATTTTAACAAAGTCTATTTTAACTGAAAAGTTATTAATCTTTATAAACACAAGATAGTAAATATAAATTAGAAATATCAATATTTAAACAATTTTGACCAATAGCGAATAAATTTAATTAATAATTCTTATTTATTTGC
The DNA here is from genome assembly GCA_963971375.1 of Platycheirus rosarum. NCBI lineage: Eukaryota > Metazoa > Arthropoda > Insecta > Diptera > Syrphidae > Platycheirus > Platycheirus rosarum. The sequence goes on along the minus strand of OZ020509.1, from coordinate 114,940,387 downwards.
TTATATAACTTATGTGACTAAGTTTTAACTTATAATTGTTATTAATTTTGAAAATTCAATTAAATTATTATATTAGTATGTTTATAGGTAACAATCAATTATTAACTTCCTTATATTAACAAATTCTCAAGTTTTATTTTTATTTCATTTCATTTAATTTTATTAACTTTTTTTTTTTTTTTTGATGAATACAAATGCTTAACTTAAAATATTGTCAACTTTCCTGGTCAGGGCTATATCTTTTTACTATATTTAACTTACTTTTACAAATAGAAAATAATCCCTAAACTCACGCTGAATGATACCATTACGAACGACGAAAAATAACGAATTGATCGAGGGAACGCATTCATTAATAATGGATTTGAACGATCCTATTCAAATGTCAAAAATTGAAAGAAGAAAAGACAGATGATAGACGGGAAATCCGTGTTCTCTGTCTTTCGCCGTTTTAATTTCAAAACTTTGCTCAAATTACAAATTGTCTGTCTGGTGGATAAATAATTGCAAGAAAATTAAAATTTTTAACTTAAAAAGGGAAGAACTAGCCACAACAACTAAGGAACTTCCAGTATATTGTTACAAATAATTATAATAACAATCTGGAATCTAAAGGAAAATGGAAAAAAGTTGCAAGCTGAAGTATTCTGGATGTGAGTAATTGATTGAAGTATGTATGTATGTGGGTACAGTACATTACGTAGAAAAGGTAAAAACAGATTGTTATGAACATTTTTGTTTGAAAACAATTTTTTTTTGAATCATGAATTTAAGTTAAAGTTTGAGTGTTGATAAAACTTCCTGCCATTTAGTACTGAATTCGAAGTATTCTGGAAATTTGGATGAAAATACGATGTGGACTTACAAACAAATTCTAAAAGGTCAATTCCACTTCTAAGTATCCTGATATTTATATTTGCGCTTCAGTTGTTTTTTATGATATTTTGTATCTCTTTTTGTCGATTTATCTGTAACATAATATCCTGTACTTGAATAGTTGGTTAATTTCTTATATTTTGGTTTATTTTTTACAATAGTTCTATTCTGTACCAAGTCTGGGCAATGTTCATATTTATTATTGATGTTCATTTGCTTGTTTCTTTTACTTATTATTTTTTCCTTGTTTTGTTTGAAAACCTGAGCTAGCTTTTCGATTTCTTCTTTACTTATGTTTTTAGAAATAAAATCAATTGGTTTGAATTTAGTAGACATGTGTATGGTGTTATTGTACATGTTTAAAATTTTGAAAATTTTATCATCTAAACTAGACTCATCCTTGCTGGCATTTAGAAGTCGAAGGTGCTCGTTCAACGTTCCGTGCAGCCTCTCGATATCGGCATTTCCGGTTTTCATTGATGCTGTAGTGTTATGGAAAGTTATTTCATTTTCCATTAAAAATTGCTCTACTGCCGAATGCAAGATGCATGTTTCATTGTCCGAGACGATTTTCTTGGGCTTACCTAAGAATAGAATTCGTTGTTTTATAGCATTTAGAATGGCTATCCAGTTTCTGTCTTCTAAGAAATGAACCGTAGCGTATTTTGAAAATTTATCTATCGTGGTAAAATACATTTTGCCACGTTCTGGAAACCAGATATCGACATGAAGTATGTCGTTGATCTGTTGAGGACATTCTGAAACTTGCAAGGATGTTCTAATTGGTTTTCGATCATGTTTTGCTATATTGCAAATATTACAGTTATTTACGAACTTTTGAATTTCTACTTGAAGTTTTGGATAAAAATATTTTGATTTTAATTCTAAGAAAATTTCATTTATCCCTCTGTGGTTTTTACTCAAGTGTTCAGTTTTTATTATTGTAAGTATTTCGTTTTTGTCTGTAACGTCTTTTAGTCTAGTGGTTGATCTTAAAACTTTTAGGTTCTTATTAAGAGAAAAATATTTGACATAAAAATTTTGAAAATCTAAGAAAAGTGATAAATCATTGCAGTAAATACAGACCAAGCCTTTGCTTAATAGAAAACGTTTCATCATTTCGAGTAAATTATTTTTGTTTTTATCTATTTGAATATAGTTATGTATCTTTTTATGAATTATTTTCATGGTTATTTTTTCTTTTGTGCCATAGGACAAATAAATCTGGTTTTTAAACAAGTTGATTGGCTTTTCAGTTATGAAAATGTGCAGTGAATCGTCTTCCATTGCACTGTGTATAGTTGCACCAGTTGATATGACGTCAACGTCTTGGACTGTTGGACTTGCGACTGTTACATCTTCGTTATTTTCGCATTTAGCAACGTTAGCACTTACTTCACTATTAAAAATTTCTGCAAAATAGACTTCTTCGTCAAGATCTGAAAAATTTTTTAAACTTCCGTTTTCAAAATTGTTTCTTAAAGGAACTTCTTCGTTAGGTTTAGAAATACAATTTTGAATCTGATCGATAAACCTGCTAAGTCCATCGGCTACACAATTTTCTTTACCTTTTACATATTCAATACCAAAATCATACTCATTTAACATTATTTTCCAACGCTGAAGCTTCATGTTGGGAACTTTAATTCCACTCAACCATGCTAGTGGCCTATGGTCCGTTCTCACAGTAAACCTTCTGCCATACAAATATGTTCTAAATTGCTTTACTGCCCATACTATGGCTAGGAGCTCTTTTTCTATTGTAGAATAGTGTAGCTCGTGTTTATTGAGCGTACGTGAAGCATAGCAGATGGGATGATTATTTTGACTTAACACAGCTCCAAGGGCATAATTGGATGCGTCAGTTGTTAGAACAAATGGTTTATTGAAATCAGGACTTTTAAGAATAGGATCGGACATAAGCAGAGATTTTAAAGTTTGGAACGATTTAATATAATTCGGGTCAGATACATTTAACTTTTCGGATTTTTTCAGGTACTTAATCATTGGATGGGCTACCTTTGCATAATCTTTAATGAATTTCCGGTAGTACCCAGTGATTCCCAAAAATTGTTTGATACCTTTAATGCTAGTTGGTATTTTCATTTCTAATATAGATTTGACCTTATTTGGATCGGGTTTTATACCACCACTGACAATAACATGCCCTAAGTAGGTTGTCGACAACTCAGCAAAACGACATTTATTGATCTGAATTTTCAAATTTGAATCCTTCAAGACCTGAAAAATTTTCTGGAGAGATTGAAGGTGTTCTTCAAAACTTGAAGAGAAAATCAATATATCGTCCAGATAGACAACACAGATTCGGTTTATGTAGTCCTTAAGGATGTGGTTCATTAGTCGTTGAAACGTTTTTGGAGCGTTTTTCAAACCAAAGGGCATCCTTAAAAACTCATAGTGACCCCTTTTTGTCGAGAAAGCTGTCTTTGCTCTGTCTCTTGGGTCAACTTCGATTTGGTGAAAACCTTTTACGAGATCTATGACAGAAAAATAATTGCACTTGCCAAGCTTGTCGAAAATTTCATCTGAACCAATCATAGGATAACCATCATCGATTGTTTGCTCATTTAATTTTCTATAATCGACTACGATACGCCATTGTTTATTACCATTACAATCGTCCTTCTTCGGCACGATCCAAATTGGTGAATTGTATGGGCTATGGCTTGGCACAATAATCCTCTGTCTAAGCATCTCATCGATTTGCCGATCGACTTCCTCTGTGTGAATCTCTGGATAGCGATATAATTTCGAGTAAATTGGAATTTCATTTTTCGTTTTTATCTGATGGTTTATTTCATTGGTAAATGTGAGTTCATCACCTTCTTTATAGAATATTGGTTTGAAAGAACGAAGTAAGGATTTTAGTGTAGAAATATCTTTTGGGCTTAAATGTGTTGCCAATATTTTATCATTAATTTCGGAAGAAACAGTCTCATTGCAAAATAAATTAAAAGAATCATCTTTAAAACAATTTGTAGCATAAGTTTCTTCTTGCTCATTAAAAAATAAAGGGAGTTTTGCAGACTCTGTTTTAAGGGCACGATTTTTATAATCAATGACTGGGTTCAAATCAACAAGTATATTATTTCCTATCAAACCATCGAAATAATCATGAAAAGAGTATTCAATAAAATTGACGAACTTATTTGGTTCATTAAATTCTTTGAATAGGGGAATACGATATTCTTTGTTTGTTTGAATATAGCGGCTTAGAACTTTAAGAGTATGAGTTTTTGAAGGAAGTTCCCACTTAGGGTGACATAAGTTCTTATTAATGATGCTATGTTCTGCCCCGCAATCAATTATAAATCTTAAGGTTTTAGTATTACTTGTAAAGACTAGATAGGGTAATTGTTTCTTTGACCATCTTGAAAATTTTGACGGGAATGGTGACTGTTGTTTTGAATGTCTTCATTTAAGGTAATGTCCATAGCTTCTTGGCTGTTTGACTGCCTACGTCTATTCAAATTTCGCGATTGACCACTATTTGTATTACTATTATTTCGCCTAAACTGTTCATTGTTATTGTTGCTATTTGTTTGACGCAACTGACCACTGTTAGTCGAGTAACTATTTTGTCGTGATTGACCACTATTATTGGAGTTGAAATTTTGTCGTGAATGGTTATTGTGATTGTAAGTATTATTTAACGGTAATTGATTATTATAGTTATTACTATAATTTTGATGAGGCTGTCCGTTCTGATTGTTGTAGTTTTGATTGAATGAACCACGTGGGTTAGTATTATGAAATTGTCTATTTCGACCTCTGGAAAAATTGTTATTTGGACTATGGAAATTGTTGTAGTTCTGATGTGAGATATTTGGAGACCTGCCTATATCACCAAAATTAGAACTAGGGCCTACTTTCTGGTGATTGATTTCTATAATAATTTGGAATGCATCTGTTAAAGACTTAGGGTTTCGACTCAGAATAATTGATTTTGTCGGTTCAGGTAAATTGTTTTTAAATGCTTGAAGAGCAATTCTGTTATTTGATTGAATCATAGTACTTATATCATCTGAATTATTTCTTAACAAATACACATTATTTATTCTGCTTAGTAAATTATTAATTCTTAAATAAAAGTTTTCAATAGTGGTTGAAACTCTTGTCGTCCGAATACTGTCTAATAACTCTTCCACCGATAATTTCTCACCAAAGTTATTTATCAAAATCCTCTTTATTTCAGGCCAATTATTAATCCTACCATGACTTTGTAGTTGAGACCTTGCTCTGCCTACTATTTTGTCTTTTATGTATCCTATAAGAATTTGTTTCGCGGAATTTTCAAATGAATCAATTGTTAAAATTAAAGAATCTACCCTGTCCAGGAATTCCAATAAATTTTTATTGTTACCATCAAATTCAGGAATTTTTGTAATTAATTCTAAGGTAAGCTTAAATTTATCCACAGGATCTAAGACTGCCATCGTGAGGTCTTCAAATTTTAGGATTGGGTACTACTCACTCAGTTCCGGATCTTTCACTTCCTTGTTGGCCGCTTCTGATATGTGCGGTTACAGATGATCACAACATAAGCTTTCCTTTAAACTTTACTTTTGATTAACCCTTTAGATTTTTTTTTTTTGAAATTATTATTGGGCGGTTGAAGCGTTTTACATAACAAGGTGGTGGAATTTTGCGTAAAGTACAGTTTCGCTCAGTCTTAAAGTTGTTATCTAAGTTTTATAGTTTTAAGCACTCTTATGTTTTTGAGAGTGTACTTTTTATCTATTTATTTATTTAATGTCTTCAGTTTGCATGTTTCTTTTTTTTTTTTTTTTTTTGAAATTATTATTGGGCGGTTGAAGCGTTTTACATAACAAGGTGGTGGAATTTTGCGTAAAGTACAGTTTCGCTCAGTCTTAAAGTTGTTATCTAAGTTTTATAGTTTTAAGCACTCTTATATTTTTGAGAGTGTACTTTTTATCTATTTATTTATTTAATGTCTTCAGTTTGCATGTTTCTTTTTTTTTTTTTTTTTTTTTTTTTTTTTTTTTTTTTTTTACAAATTTTGCACTTTGCATTGAATTATATTTGAGACGTTTTTATAAGAAAATTTTAATTAAGTTTTGTATACACGTTTTTCAATTTTTATTTTAACACTTATTCCACGCACCACTTGTTGTTTTTCCGACTGCGCCAGTTATGTGTTTAACTAATTGAATGAAACACTGAGTTATTAATAATTTACATTGAAACAAAACTAAGTCTTTATTTTATTAGATTCTTATAGACTAATAATTTTGGGTTACAAATTAGCACACAAGTGAGGCTTACAGAATACAGAAATAGACTGACTACAAATGATAAAATCGGTTAGGGACAACTAAACCCAAGCCAAGCTCAAAAATAAGATAAGGAAACAACGCTAAAAAGCTCAGCTTAATCTCTAAGCGTCACTTTGTTGCTAAGCAAAGATGTTGATCTCCAACTTTATCTTATTAGAGGATGAAGTTGGAGAAGGAAATATGAAAAACAATTCTTCCTCACACTTGGTTTTTGCTGGACAAAAACATGTGTGATGACATAAACTTTTAAGCTCAGCTCTTGGGCATTGAGAGAGAAGAAACCTAACTTAATTATATAACAATATAAAAAGAATTGGAAATTGTTTTCCTTTGTCCTAGCACTGAAATCGTTATTCCGGCGTGGGTTATCGCCGTGACAACGCGAATACCGGATGTTGCTGGGCAAGCCACCCATACTCTTGACTTGTTTCTTACTTCTCACCCTGAAAAATACATATACCATTAGTGTAACTTCTCCATTTGGCACTTCGAACCATTGTGTCATTTGAGCAAATTTCCATCCAGTTAAAGAAAATCTTCCCACCAGGACCGTTTGGCAATACAAGAAAGCCAACTGGAACGGCCTGAATAATTTGTTCCGTAACTTTAACTGGTCACTTTGCCTTCTCGATAGTGACATTGATGCCAGCGCTGAAATGATCACAAATGTAATTCTTCTAGGGATGCTTGCTTTTATTTCTAACAGAGTATGGATGGTATACCCCCATTCTTTTGAAGAGGTGTTCTTCCACACTGGCAAAGCCACTGCGTAAGCTTTTCCATCGCTCCTTCTCTTCTAGAATCTTTCCTAGAAAATGGAAAACAGCATTTGTCCAGCCTGTCCCTAAGAAAGGTGACCCATCTTCCCCCTCCTCCTACCGATCCATAGCACTTACGTCCCTTCTCCCTAAGGTCATGAAAAGGCTGATTAAAAGTCAGCTTAAGAAATATCTCGAAGATCGAAAGCTTCTCCATGACCGTCAGTATGGCTTTCGCAGTAATCGTTCTACTGGTGATCTGATGGCATATCATCAGTTCACCCTTGAGCCCAAGTTCAGATGTACCGTAAAATAAAGGGATTCTTTTTTTAGCCGAACAACATGAATTTGGAATAGTTTACCAATTGTGCACCACATTGAAAGGTAAACAATTAATCCCTTGAGATATTGCACGGAACTGTTCAATGCTAAAACAAAAGCCAAGAAGCTATGCAGCGAACATCGAATAAACCTAATTATTTCATTGTTTTGGCTTGACGTTTTGACGTTTGTCTTTCATTTTAGGGAGGAGAAAGAAATCGGACACGTTCAATGCGTACACTGGCTTTTTTCCAACTAACTTTTAGCCAAAGTGAATCCATAGAACGACAAACTGACACCAATACATTGTTAAAGGTGAAACTGTCAGCTGAAAGTTAGTCAACAAATCTTGACAATTTTGTTTTACTTAATATCAACTAAAAGTCAACTAACTTTTAGAGCCAATTCACCAATCAGAGACGCGTTAACTGATATTTAGTGGATCTAACTGGCATGTTTTTATTAGAAAAAAAACGTTATTTTTAAGAATTCACGTTAAATAATAATACCCTTCTTATTTTAATTATAAAATCACAACTCAAAGTTACAATTTTATTTTCATCTTATTGTGCATTAATTTTAAACATTTCATTGCCAATATGTCAATTGCAACGACTAGTCTAGGCCACTTTATAAAGGCTTTTCAAACACTTCTATTTCAATCTTCCGTTAAAAAGATATTAACGTACAAATAACATTTACAACACACATTCACTTTAAACGGAAATAAAAAAATACACAAATTATAGAAAATGTATTCATATTTCCATTTTAACAAATGGTGTGTCAATGGCTGTGCCCACAAACGTCTAGATTCTATGGTCAGTGGGCTAGTCATGAGCAATGAACATGACCAAATTAGAAGTCAAATAAAATTTGACAATATTTTATATTAGTTATGACAGTAAAGTTTTATATATTTTTTTATTGGCCATATTAAGTAGTAGTTAAGGAGTTTAACAATAGAATCTGCTGAAAAAACTTATTCGATGGTAAATGTAGGTGTTTCTAAGGTAAACATAGTAAAGTAAGGATTGGTTTAAATTTGGCATTAATAGGTGCCAAATAAAATCAAGAATCATTTATGTTTCTGCTTCCTTTAAAGGTGGCATTGTATGCCTACCTACCTAAATTTTATTTTCTATAAAAGCTGTTATTTTGGAGCTCAATCTAAGTTGTTTGTTTGTTAAATTCTCAAATTTATTTGACAAAACACTGGTTCTAGAGAACTTTTTTCTGATTATGTATAATTCAATGTAAATACTTCACTTATTGACAAACATGGCTTAAAATAATGAATAATATTAAAAAAATTTTTTGTTGATTAATTGAAATCTATAAACTTATTGCCAATAATGTTTCAAGAGAAATAGTACTTGCTGTGAAATAAACAAAATCTCAGATGTCTGTTCTTGGTGATTCTCATGATTTCGACTGATACGTATTTATGTCGTATTGAAATTAAATGAAATAGTTGTTTTTGTTTAAGTTTTGGAAGAGACTAAAAATAACAATATATATTAAGTAAAAGGGTTATTTTAAGTTTATAAATAGTATTTTTTATGGCGAACGCCAGGCAGAGATCAATAAAATGTCATCCTTTATTCGGAATGTTTAATGTTCTTGAGTCCGATGATAACGTCAAATAATAATCGTAGTTTATCTCAAAAGCATACACTTATTCCATGTCATTGAATTAATCTATCTTCAATTTATCAATTTAGCTATAAAATACCCAGAATTTATTTTTGGCACTAATTCCTTTTAAAATGTGTCGAATGTGTTGAAATATATTAAAATAGATTCTCGAATTAGCAACCCTGATAATTGTGATATAATTTGTACATCAAAGATACTTTACCATCAACAGAAGTGGATTGTCATGGGTAGTAGGGTGACATGGGAATTGAACAAACGTTCAAGCCTTAAATGAAAAGTGATGGTGTTTTAGAAGAGGGAGAGAAGTAAACGGAGTACAAGGAGCATCAGCAGCATTTACCATATGTTTTTCAATTTATGATTATCTTTGAGTTGAGTTGATTTCCGTCAGTCACGAAAACAAAGAATTGATCCAGATTTATGAAACCACTTCCCTGATGTCACTTCCTAATGTAGCAATTGGGAATAGGGCAAAAAAGAACAGGAAAATTGGGCATTGAATAAAAAAAAAATCAGCCCCATGATAGACGCAAAGTACGAAACGTGCGTCGCGAATATTTATTAAATGAATGTTGTTTAACAATTTACATTACATTACATTTTAATCTACTCCGTAGATAAATCTACGAAGTAGACACATTTACGAGCACTGGCTACTGAGGCCATCGGCTCAGACAATTACAAAGACAACACACAAGACGACATTGATACAGGACAGAAGAGAGACAGAAGGAGAACGGAAAACAGAAAACACATAGCACATGTCAACAGCACGCAGTTGGTTTTCAGACGGTCCCCCATCTTTCCACTAACCACGCGCAACGATGCTTAATTTCGCTGATCTCACGGGAAGCGATGCTTTTTTTTACTACTTTTAATTGATTTTTATTTTTCTTTTACTTATATCTACTTAAATGCTAGACAAAAATCTTAAAACTAGCTAAAACTATCATCTTAATTAACTTACTGGCCCTATGCGGGCGCTCTAAATTAATCTTTAACTTAATTTAATTGCCTTTCGGCCTAAAAATAACTTAAAATTATCTTATATATTACGGGTTTTATTTTTTACCCAGAAAAATAAAAAACTGAGTAATCTTTATCGTATTCTTAATCTATCTTAAACTACTTAAAAACTAACTTAAAATAAACTAAAGATAAACTTAAAATTACTTAAAATAAACCTAAAATACTTAAAATTACTTAAAATTAGAACAGCCACAGCAAGCTTTTTTTGATTTTTGTGTTTTTATATTTTTTTTGTATTTTTTGAAATTTTATAATTTTTTTTTTTTTTTTTTTTTTTTTTTTTTTTTTTTTTTTGGTGCCGCCGCAACTGCCCTACCTACCTAAAAGCTACAAAGATATATGTAGTCGGCCATAGGCGATATTTCGTCTTTGCCGACTGAAAATTATCGGATTTTAGTTAAGCCACCAAAATTGGTGGACCTGATCTAGGGCTTCCTTCCGATCCCGATCGGGCACGGCCCTACTGAAACGGAGGCGCTCTGCTTCGCTCCCAGCGACTATGTCTCGGTCGTAGAGGAGCCGCCTATCGACTGTTCTGCGGCCGACGTGGTAGATCAACGGAATCGCCGATCTATCCTGAATCAGCCCTCGACTATCAAGGTATAGGAAAGCCTCGGGCGGGATAAAACCACTCGAACGTGTGCTTTCAAAATATTCATCTTGGGGGTAGTAAGCCCCGAAGATTTGTCCATTAGTTGAGGTCATCGCCCTTGCAATGTGCCCGCGAATGAGCTTAATTAAAAAGTTATCTATCCTGTTTGTATTGGCCCCGTTGTATAGGACCTCGTTGGAATAATAGTGTTTGTACTCCGACTCTGGTGTTCTATAAAGACCGAGACAAGCGCGAAGGCACTGTCTCTCGAACACCCGAATCTTTTCCATTAGAGATGGTGCAACGTTGAACCACACAGGGCATCCATAGGCAATCATCGGCCTGATTAGGGCCATGTAGCAAATCACTTTCACCCTGCTATCAAGGCGGCTGCTATAAAACAACCGTCTTGTCAGGGCAAAAGCTCCCCTAGCCCTGGTCAGAGCAGCCTCTACATGTCGATTGAAATATAGATACTGATCCAACCAGATGCCAAGGTACTTTACTACACTTTTACTCGCCAGTGGATGTGCATGTGGCCCAGCGATCACTAGCTTGCGCCAGTTCTTTCTCGTATCCCTAGAGGCCCCAGACAAAGGGGTTCTAAACAGGATAGTTTCACATTTCTGGAAGTTGATTTTGAGCTTCCAATCATTACAATATTGTTGAATTTTATCGAAATCACGTTGCAAGAGAATTCTGATGACTTCAACTTTTGGACCTGTTCTGTACGCAACTAAATCATCGGCATACGCAATTGCATGAGGTAGACTCCCAATGAGATCGCTGGTGTAAATACTAAAGAGAATCGGCGAGTTCACCGCTCCCTGTTGCAGACCGTTTTTAATATCAAACGTTGTGGTAGATGTTATATTGCCACTCTTGACAACAAACTTTCTACCATTAAGCATGTCATAAAGCATATATAGCAGTGGTTTACTTATGTCCCATCTGGTTAGCTTCAGATACAGACCCTCTAACCATACGGTGTCGAAGGCCTTTTCCAAATCAACCAGACAGGCACCCGTGCATTGATTCTTAGCATTGTTCCATTGGACAGCAGATACTAGCTTTGACGCGGCATGAATTGTGTCATGTCCCGCCTTAAAGCCGAACTGGGTGTCTGGAATTATATTTTTGTCCTCGGCCCACTTGGACAGAGCTCTATTGATAACTTTTTCGAATACCTTACTGATACTCGGAAGAAGACTTATCGACCGGAGATTTGCCGGATTGGAATTGTCCTTTCCCTTTTTGGGGAGAGGATGTACTACAGCTGTCTTCCAACTCACTGGATAATATGCATTATTCAGCGCGTTGTTGAACAGTGTTGTGTATATGTTAATTGCATCCTCAGGGAGATGTCGCAGTACAACATTGGGTATACCATCGACTCCTGCTGACTTCTTTTTCTTTAATGATGCGAAGATCATTTGTAGTTCGACCTTCGAGATGAGCAGGGAACTTGGCCCATTTCGCTCGGCGACGGTGGCATTTGCCAGATTGTCTTCATTGAATCCGGTAAAACCAAGATTCTCAGATCGCCATTGCGTGATGCTATTTCGAAGGTAGAAGTGATTCAGCAGAGCTCTGTTCTCCAGGTCGTGATTTGGATGAATGGACTCATTCACCTTATACACTTGCTGAAAAGCAGAACCCACTGTCTCAACCTTCTCCAATGGATCTTCGATCACAAAGAATTCGTCGTCCAAGACGGCGTCCCCCAGATCTACTCCTGCGGTCAGAAGTATGTTTTCGTTGTCTGTCGTTCTTTGGAGTTTAAGACACGGAAGATCATTTTGAGTGTTCTTTCTAAAGATTTTATTAATCTCGGGAAACATGCTCGGGTCGCTAGAATTAACGGCTCGAATTCTGTTATCCCAGTAAGAGTTAATAGACAATCGATAGTTTTGTTTAATGAGCGAGTTGATATTTTTGATTGAAGACTTCAGTGTCCTAATCTCCAGATCGTTTCTGTCAGTAAACCGCCTGTACAAGAGTTTTAGTCTTGTCAGGAGGCCACTTTTTTGTCTATGTAGTGCGTCTATTGTCGCGTTCTTGTACATTTCAGTTGCGTTATGTTCTTTGTATCGTGGGATCGTTCTGTCCATCGTTTGTTTTATGACACCATCCATCTGAAGCAGGTATCCATCGATCTCTACGTTCGATAGATTCCTGTCGTTTGGAGGCACAATGTCGTTAGAGAGGAGTTCTCTTGTCAGGATGTTGGAGAAACGTGGCCAGCGTGCCTTACTAAAATTGTAAGAGCGCGCAGGCACAAATTCGTCCAATACCACAAGTTCATTTGGTAGCTGTATGACGGCGGAAAGTCCGCAGTGGTCACTGTCGTATTCTACCGTCTGTAAACAGTTTCTTGTCTGTTGGCCCACAGAGTCAGTTACTGTCAGTCTTGAGTCTAACAGTAGTAGATCTAGAAAAGCACCGCTCCTTGGGAACGATGGTCTATACGGGAAGCGATGCTTTATCGGAGCCAAGGCCGTTGACTGTTTAACAATTTAAATAAATACTAAAATTGAAAATTCTTACTAAAGGAAACATTTAGTTTTATTTTTAAATAGAGTTCTCGCTATCTATTTCTTTTATCAGTAGGTACAACTTTTCCAGAAGAAGAGCAGTTAAAGAAAATAATGGCTAAAACACAATCACGCTTCAGGATTGGCTTCGTCACGTTACATTTCACACGCTTTGTGTTCGCTTTAAGTGACATTTTCCAAATTTCGGTTGTTGTTTTTGCTTTTTTTCCTCTCAAAGCGGGCAAAAGTTCAACCATTTTCTACTTCAGCTTTGCGTTTGAGCCACGTTAGCTTATCTTATACACGAACCAAACGTAACGTCAAAGCCAAAGCAACATTGTGTTGAACGCTGGCTGATGGGAACGTGATAGTGGGTTTTTTAATTATAGAGCAGGTCAACGGCCTTGGCTCCGATAAAGCATCGCTTCCCGTGAGATCAGCGAAATCAAGCATTGTTGCGCGTGGTTAGTAGAAACATAGGGGACCGTCCGAAGACCAACTGCGTGCTGTTGACAATATGTGTTATGTATTTTCTGTTTTCCGTTCTCTTTCTATCTTCTCTTCTGTCCTGTATCAATATCGTCTTGTGTGTTGTCTTGTAATTGTTTGAGCCGATGGCCTCATTAGCCAGTGCTCGTAAGTGTCAAGATTAAAATGTAATGTAATGTAATTGTAGAGCCATCTTCTTATCCTGTCCATTTTCTGCTTTAAACAGGTCTTTTCCGGACAATTATTTTGATGAAAAAGATATTCTGAAGTGGGAGTAGTCATCCAAAGACCACAACTCCAATGCATGCGCTGTCATCAATCCATTATTCATGCGCTATCATCAATCCATTATTCTTCGTTAAGACGTTGTCCAGGTCATCACCATCAATGGCACTATAGGTTGATGAGCACTTTTGGCCTGAATTGAATGATATTGATACCAACGGCATGTGGTTTAAACATGATGGCAGGGTCATCTCATGGGGAGGTGATGTGAAATGCCCACCAGGTTTGTAAAAATATGCCTCAAACCACAGTGGCCATCAAAGCCAACATAACCCATGCCATCAGTTAAAATCCGCCTGAATCATGAATTCTTGCCACCCAGAGAAGCTGCGGCGGACATTTAATCGATCTTATATTACAGAAATAATGGCGTCAATAGGCGTTGATATCTCAGAAACACTTTGTTTTATTTCTGTTAAAACAAAGAAAGCACTTAATAAAAAACCCTTTAAATGTCAAAACATTGAACAAAACTATATTAAGTAACATCGGAACTAATAATATTTTTTTCTCAATAATTATTAATAAATCAAAAGAAATTTTACATCTTACATAATCACTGGTAAAGCTACTCAAAAAAATAATAAATATACACTTTCCTCTTCCTATTAATCAAGCTTTTAATAAATCGGCCATTTTGCATACAGCTTCCTACCAATAATTGCAAACAAAAATACAAAAAATTATCCAAAAAAACAACAACAGCCAACGATATAAGCACAAAAAATACTAAAAAAAAAAACAACTATCACCTTTACCTTGTAAGAGTTTTATTTTATAGTTGGGTCATTACAGTGGCACGATAAACCAGATTACAATTTGCAGATAAATCCAAGCACCACCATTCAACTTCACTTATCTAACCATCTTTCTATCAACCTGGCATTATTATAGCTAATTGATCCACGACCAGAGCCTCCTGCTATCGTCGAAGTTTTTTTCTTTCCATAATTAACTACCATCGTATCGGAATGATTCTCGCTTCGCATTACCTACTTTCCGAACTTGAAGTATAACGATCATGAACTACTGAACGGAATGTGCTGAATACCAGCACAACAACTAACTAAAGAAAAATTAGTTTTTTAAATTATGCAAATTAATGAGGAAAAAAATCTATTTAACTGACCACAAGGTATTCATCATTAAAAAAGTCGATTGCAATCTCAAAGAATGTTCGCATCCATCCGAACGCGCATATAAAAACTCGATTCCAAGAAGTTCAAGATACTTGTGTAACAAGCCGGTGAAACTGGTGCATAATGCTAAAAGTCGTTTGGTTTGTGAAGATAAAGTTACTTTTATCTTTCAAAAAGTCGGTTGTATAGTTAATTAATTTAAATTTTGTCATTTCCTTAATTTTGTTGAATTTATGGCAAACCAAAAAAAAAAATAAAGAAAATATTTCGGTTGTTCATCAACTTCATCGTTATTTGTGTCGGCCGAATGACCGACACGGGAAAAAGTTGCATGAGATGATGATTTATTTTGATTTGTTGTTGTTGTTTTTAGTGAATGGGATGTGGTTTATGTTACGGCCTTGGATAAAGCTTATTTTAGTTTCAACAGTGCGCGATAGGAAGATTGCATTGAGATTACAATATTGACTTTGAAGAAATACGCGCGCACACCGGCCTCAACCGTTTCGGTTGGGGGTACCCCAAACCCATTAGTAATGGAAGAGAATGCCTAATGGACAAGTATAGTATAAAACAAAAAGTTCATGATTCGATTTACAAATCGCAACTCTTTCTACAAACGAACGTGAGAAACAGTTTTATGTTTTTGTATCTATGAGATGTCTAACAAATATACAGACATAGCTTGGATAAAGTTGGTAATGTTGATTGTATCGCGCTTCCTTAAACCGGAATGTCTAATGCACTTTATGCAAAATCAGTTAAGTGCTTGATATTTATCATTGTAAATTTGTAAAAGTGATATATTACTATTTATCTTATAGAAGTTCGAGGTGAGTATGTCTAAATGTCTTTAGAACAGGTGTAATATATTTGAATTTGTTTAGGTCGAAAGTAGGGGGGGGGAATTTTAAATAAAACTTTAAAGCCTTCACCATGTGTGGGACAAACACACCCTAGGTCAGGGTTCAATTTCAACTAGATTGGTAGATTAGTCAGTGTTCTAATTTTTGATTAACCTGAACAGATTTAACCTGAGAGATTTTTCTGCGGAAAAGACACTATTCGATTCGCAAACATTAGAATCCTTCAATTTCTTTAGATATACATATGACGCACATAATTGCTTATTTTAGAGTGTGGATTACTAAGCTCTTAATAGGGGTCATTTATGGCATAATGTTATTATTATTAGAAAAAGTCGTATTCTCATTTTTACTTGCGATTATAGGGACTATAAGGAAAGTTTAGGATTTGTGAATATTAAAAAATTGAGATAACAATCAAACATGACATTACGATCATAGAGAAGTCTGAAAAAGTGATCGGTCTGTCAGTATGTATAACGACCAACAGTCTAAACGGCTTAAGCGATTATCTTCAAACTTGGATTGTGTGAATCTTTTGGCATTCCTCAGAGGGGAAATTGAAATTTTATTGTTAGCCCTAAAAATAACGGTACGTGCCATATGACTGTTTATGAAAATCTTATTTTTCTCGAAAACGGTTCCAACGATTTTAATGAAAATGTTTGAGAATTTTTTTGTTGGTATTGGCTATCATTTGATGAGAACCACATATACGGGAAAAGTCTATTAACGGGACCTTTCATATAACGGGTTTTTTTAGTTTTTGGCTTTCTCGATTACGGCTATAGTTCTCGAGCAACAACAACCAGAAGAAAATATCATCGGCGAAACTCAAAAACTTCCTTTCGATCATCAACAGCAACACAAAAGAAGCAGCGATTTTCACTGAGGGCTGAAAGAATTGGAATGTAAGAAGAACAACTTAAGAGAAACATAGCGGTTGTTGCGATGCAACCAACAAGTAGAGCATAATAAATCAATATCCAGAGTGTAGGTGTTTAAGCTCCTCCCATTTCCATATTAAGTAGATTAGCGGTAATCGTGACCGACAAGCGGCAACATGGAGCATGTATGCATACTTTTGCAAAATATTCATTCAGTTTATTGACGTCGACGAAAGTAATCTAATCTTTGTAGTCCTCAAATTAATTGTTATTGTATTTTTTGTTTGCACAAACATTTAATTTTATCGTGTATTTTTTAAATGAAATAAGAACTTGAGTAAAAAGCGCAAAAACCCTGAGTACAAATGTCCCCAGAAGTTCGGCAGTAAAAAAATGGCTCGCATTCCAAAGACTCAAATATAGTTGATTTCTGCCAGGAACTTTAGAAAAGAAAAGCGCACTAAGTCTGTAGCAATAATATACAAACATGACTTAGAAGAAGCTTCTCCCAATATACATATAGCTGAAAGACTATACTGAACTATTCCCATTACATCTGCAAGCTGTGAGCGAAATTTCAGCAAACTTAAGAATTGTCGACGTTCAAAAATGAGAAACAAACAAATTTCGATGTCGTCATTGGAAGGCTAGAACTTTGAAACAAGCAAGTAGCATTTAGATACTGCTCATAACAGCTTGTTTCTGTTCTCGAAGATATGATGATGGTAAGAGAAGGAAAAATCGTAAGGCATTGCAAGTTTGTAGCACATATTAGGATAAACTACGGTGTCGAACACTTTTGGGAATTTGAGATGTCAAGAAGAACAATGAACGTCATATTATCATCATCTATGGCTGGTCTAACATCCCAGAGCCGTGTCTATACTCGTAACTACTTCCAGCTTTTGAAATAAAACCTGTCGTTATTATATTAAGGACGTGCGTAAAATTACCTTGCAAAAATTGGGGTTTATTCCATCAATACCAACTGCATTGGAATTTATAGATAGCAAACTTTCTACGATACCTGTGCTATCAACACAAGCAAATTAAAAAAAATATGATGAAGAGTGCCTCGGGTACATTGCTCTAAATTAACAATACATAGGACCTTCGAAAAACTTTGGCGGACAGTTGGTTGATTATGAAAACACGGTTAAAATCGGTAGATATAAAATATAAATCCAGAAGTAATATCTGTAGCATTTGTTGTATTGATTAGAAATAGATCGAATGTTCGGAAACTCGCGATGAAAAATCTCTATGTTGACTGGTCAGGGCAAATAATAATAATTTTGTTTCCAAGACGGTCAACATTTGATTCATATCTACATACATACGCTTCACAAAATACCTAAAAACTACGCAAATAAATTTGTTTTCGTTTATGTATTAAACGTGCATTCGCGGTGATAAATTTAAATAAAACGTAGCCTAATTCTATTAAACTATTTATTTTTTGTTTTGGGAATAAAAAACATAAAACTTGATCCACTGGGACTTTTTTCAAGAAAAATGTATGGATACAAATAAATTTTATTTATTATTCATTTATCACTAGGATAAAAATTCTCACGAAGTTTTTTGTTTAATTATGATTGATTGTTATTAGGTTCGCTTAACATCAACAACAGGGTAATTTTATGAATTTCGTTTGCTTATTTTTCTTACGATTCCATGATATCTAAAATAACATGTTGTCTAAGAATAAAGAAAATTAAATAATTTACTCAACTTTAAAATATACAATTAGTTAAGCGGACGCAAAATTTTACAGAAAAACATTCTACTTGGCAACCCTGGTAAACATTTTTCCTTATTAATTTGTATATCACGCATATAAATAATAAGTCAGATTAACAACAATAAAATTAAAATACTTTCTTGACGGATTTCTTTATTTATGAATCTCTTGAAACGAAAGAGCTGACTTGCAAACTTGAAAATTTTGTTTAGTTAAAAATAATGGTGTTTTGGTTAAAAACTATCATATTTAGACCAGTTGAAGAATTATTACTTTTTTTCAATCAAACACGCACATATTTCAATCAGAACTACAAAAACTCAACCAGCGTTTGGAGTAGGACAAACAAAAATCTTGTCTTACAGAAACAATCTAGATTTGCCTTGGCATCGCAATCATAACCACATTCCTTTTCCAGTTTTATCTCAAACTGCATATCTACCTAGATGCACAACTATTCAAACCGAACATTATCATCTGCGCAATAAATAAAATCAATGCGAAAAAAACACACAACACCAAGAAGCAAATAATTACCACTAAATTTCATATCATCATCATCGGAAACACGTCTCTTAATTGCTCCACCATCAACCATCAACATTCAAAGTGTGGCATCAAAACGGTTAGACACAAATCCATACATCGATGTTTGCCGCGAAGAAGATACACAACTATCGTTTTATTTGAATTGTAAAAAATGAATCAAGGAAAAAAAATTATCGAAAAATAAAATAAAAAAACACCATCAAGCAGCATCACAAATTATTTTATAACATTTTCGCCTTTGGCAATATTATGACCAACTTAAATGCATAAGACACCAGTTAAGCGAGTTTTGCTGTGCTCTTTTTCCGAATCGAATCTGCCTGTTGTTGGCCATTAATTAAGAAAAAAAAAATAATACGGACTGTGCCAATGAAGCCGTTAAAAGCAGTTGCAAGAGATGTCTGAAGATAAAAGTAGTTTATTGATTTTTATTTGGAACTCACAAGAAAATTTGATCTCCTTTTTTTAAAAAAAATGTAAATCAATCAAGGGTAAAGCTAATACTTACATGTAAGGCTGAATAGTCCAATAAAGAGGATCAGAAGCTCCTTGAAGCTTGTCATGATGTTTTAGTTAAAACTTTTTTTTTATAAAATACTGAAACACACTTTAAGGACAACCGGGATCCTTTTATGCTTTTAACTTTATCCTCGAAACGTTTATTTGGCACTTCACTTGAAATCGATAAAAAAAAATTTATTTCCAATGCAAATAATTTATATGGTTAACCATGCAGAGTAAACTCCATCCAAACAGTTGTGACACCCAAACCACACTGAATTGAAGATCTAGTGACTCTAACAGGTAGTAGGTACACCTCACCTCAGACTCGATCCAAACTGAAGTTCGACGTGACGACGATGACGACGACAAAGAAATAGAAAAAAGAAATATCTCACCGACCGACAACGATGTTGAAGCTGTGCTTGTGGTGCTTTTGAGAGGCAAGCGAATAATGGCAGTGTAACAAACAACATCCACACCACGCCGGATTGTCGGACAAGACGTAAGTTATAAAAGTTAAAAGCCATCTCACTGAAGCCATGGTCGATGATGGTTGATGGTTGATGGAAGAGATCAGGAGTGGATTGAGTTTGAAGATAGATGAAATTGGCAGTTAAAATCTTACGACTATGAACTGTAAAATGACTACATTATCAACTAGTTGTTACTGGACTTTCAAGTTCGGGTGGTTCTCCAAGTTTCTCAAAATGTATATGGATGTCAGTGACATGAACTGATTTACTGGAAACAGTTTGATGTCATCACACAGTTTCTTGTTTAGGTTTTTTTTTTTGTTATTAACATTTCTGTGAAGACCTGCGCACAGCTCCGAAGCATCTTCCTTTCAAAAAATTGAATCTTCTTCACACACGCCGGTGAAATCTTAAACCAAATATGACAGGCGTACGTCAAAACGGAAAGCATCAGTTGCTTATATCTCTGAATCTAAGTCTTTCTTCTCAGTCCCTTCCTCTTCCTTAAAAGCGGATGGACCAGATATATAGATCTCTTAAGCATAAAAGAAGAGTGTTCAATTTGAAGCCTTTGGTAAAATTCAATCCATGATGATTTGTTGTTGTCCTTGTCTTCATCTTATTGTTATTTGGAAGCTTTATATTATTGTGTTCAAAGCGTGATGAAAAACCTCTTCGGTTTGTATTGTTGTTGATGTCTTTCTTAGGTAGATGAGCCCGCTCTTATTGCTTTTTTATTTTTCGTCCCCATTTGGGTAAATAACCCCACAATGTTCTAACGATCCTCCAGTCTCCATGTTACCTATGTTGTTGATTCATCGGAGCAATTCCTTCGTTTTCATCCCTAGGACGTTGGTTACCTGATAAACTGTATATATGTTGAAAAGGATGGGACCTAACTAAGAACCTTGTGGCACTTCAGCGTCGATCTTCTTTCCTGAAGAATATTTCTTGATAACCTGATAAAACGTACATAATAAAATCTTTGAAATGTCGTGAAGCTATTCATCTCTATATATGTTGAAAAGTATGTGGTCTAAAATGGAACCTTGTTGTAATCCAGCGCTGAACCTCTTTCTTGACGAATATTAATTGCCAACCTATACCTTAAAAAAACTTGTTTGTGAGAATATTTTTTGAATATTCTTACTATGAGTTTAGGTCATTGTAGACTTTGAATTAGGGCAGTCGAAGAAGTCGATAAAAATACAGATATGATTTCACTTTCTCTGAAAAAATAGTGAAACTTCTAACTCCTCCCAACTCTTGCTGACACAGCAGAGCAGCGAAATTGTCCGATAACTCTGGACCCTTACCCGATTAATCTTCTTCGGCACGTGCACCAATTTTGCAGTTTTTATGTTTCGAAAGCAGGAGGATGGCGACATTTGGTAGCTTTTTTAAGCACAAAGCAAGAAATTTCATCGTTTCTTGCTGACTTCCTAGAATTTTATCCAAGGATGATTTCGGTCACTTTTTCGGAGCAAGGAAAGGTGTTATTCTTGTTATTCTTAAAGCTCTTAACTGTTGTTAAGGTTGCAGTTCGAAAAAAAGCATTTCTTGAAAAAATAAAATGACAAATCCACCCCTGATCCTTGCAAGTTGCAACCTTTATACCCTGAGATGATCGTTGAAAACCACAGAAGCAAATATCTGCGTGCACATTTGCTGATGAATGTTTCTGCTGTATCGAGCGCGTGGCTCCTACGAACAAATTTTCATTGAAGTCATCAGAAGCTAGTTGGCCAACTAGTAAATTGAATAAAAAACAACTACTCACAACCAAAGAAGATAAATCTAATTTAGGTGGAACATTTGCTAGGTGCAACATAGTTGAGATGTTATGTGCAGATAGAAAGATACTTTGGCCAGACAAAGATATACAACTCTTGGATTTGTTTTCCTTCATCGTTTTTTAACAAAGATTGATGTTTGACGGACCTGTTAAGGTGCAAGAGAAGGGGGAGGAAGTCAGAAAACATACATTAATTGTATCCAGAGGTTAGTTTGGTAATAGATTTTTCATAATTTTGTCATCGAAACGGGTACATACTGCACATGGGTCAGTTATAATTGTTTTTAGGTCTCAATATGGGTGTTCATGTTACTTTGCATTTTTTTAGTTGTCTTAGCTGTTTTGTTTTATTTATTTTTATATTTTATTTTTTTTAGTTATTTAAAGAAAAATATGTGATGAAAACATTTATCGACGATCTCTTTAAATAATTGAAAATGTCTGGATACAATTTTTATTGATAACATTCACCACTTGCTGGCGACATCAAAAGAGGTAATTTGCAGAGACAATAAGAAATCGTTGCATATTTTCAGGTGTTGAAGCACTCCGTTATGCGTATTCTTAGAAATTCAAGTTTTTGTTCATTATAATTCAAACAAAGAAAAAAGCGGAGAAGGTTGTTAATAAATATTGTGATGTCGCGACAATTTTTTTCGGAGAATGCATTGTGTTTTTACCTTAAAGCGAGAAAAGACATGTATAGGAATCACTGAATTCAACCATTGAACTCGTCAACCACAGCCAACTTAACGAAAGCACTGACAGGAATTGAAGAATCAGAATAAGTTTGTTCCAATTGCTTGCGAAATTCACCGAAAATCACCGACAAACTGTTTAAAGTCTTTCCATCTTGTGAATTTTTCGTAGTTTTTCAAAGAAAAGAGAGCTCACGAGAGAGTAAAAAATTTCCCCACTCTGTGAGTTTCTGCTGCAAAATTTTTTGTGCACAGAAAATTGAAGACTATCAAACTATACAAAAATGAATTGCACGACTGAATCGCACGTACTTGCTCATATGTGCGGTCACATTGTAGAATAAATTAAAAAAATTAAAGTGAACATCAAAGCATTTGTTCGATTTTTGTGACTTTTGATTGTTCGAATAACGTACGTTAAAATGTATTGGGTGAAATAATTTAAACGCCATTTTATTTCTTTAGGAAATGTAAAAAAGTGTGATTTTTTTTCAAAATTGTAGGAGCCGTTCTGAAATAAAACGGTTTTTTTAACAACTTTTTTTAAAAAATTAAAAAAAATAATTTAAGAATATAAACTTAGGCACAAAAATAACGTAAATTTAAAAACAAAATTAAAAAAAAAAAATCAGTTACCCGTTTTCAAAATATTGATTTTTCAAAACAAAAAAAAATCAAAAAATTATTAAAAATACAAAAAAAAAGTTTTCGAAAAAAAAATTAATGCAAAATTACTCAGGCTACCTATATCTTCTTGAATATTAATTTTGATTGTAATCGGATCTCCAGTTTTCGAGAAATTCGAAGAAAAAAAAACCCTATGGGAGGTACCGTTTTTAGCCCACCATATAATTTTTTTTTTCACTAAAATATAATGCATACCTACAGTAAAAAAATTCTTGGAGCCGTTTTCGAGAAAAATAAGCTTTTACATAACGGTTATATGACAGGTACCGTTAATTTTTTAGCTAAAAAAATTTTTTAAAAACTCCTCTGTAGTAGGTCAAAATAACCTTAAGTTCAAAATTTGAAGCCGATTGGCCCAACCGTTTAGGCTGCAGTCCAGTATACATCCGTACAGACAGACAGACAGAATTTTGCCAGTAACTCAATTATGTTTCTTTATCATCGTAATGTCATTTTTGATTGTTATCTCCAAATTTTTAATCTGCACGAATGCATAACTTGTATTACAGTACCTATAATCGCAAGTAAAAAACATTTGACATTTCACCATGTCAGTTCTGCCTGTGTTTCCGTAATTTTTTTAGATCTTCTGTCCAAAGTCGTTCCATCTTTTTGTGCACAAATTTTTTCTCTGAGAGAAAGAAATCCTTGAAAAAATGCTGTGCTGCGAATATCTGTGCACAAATCAATTGAAACACACTTAATGTGCTGGCAATTATATTGTATCAAAACTCCCCTTCTAATAAAAAAAGTGCCAATGGAAAATTAACAAAAACAAATTTTCGGTAACTTTGGGCATTTGTTTATATAGAAGGATATGTGACTCTAGGGGACCGGGACAGTTGATTTTCATGCGTTGAACTGTGAACATCGAAAGCGATAATATAAAGTGGTTGAAATTAGGTAAAGTAAAAACAATAAAATTAGTGTAATTTGTACTTAATGAATTTGTGTTTGATAAATTAAATACATTGTTGTTAAGTTTCAAAAAAAACTATTACACGATTTTTATCAGATCGCTGTGGTCATTAAAGAAAAATTTAAATGAGATGTGGAATGATTTTCTCTTCTTTGTTAAAGCAGCTACTGAAAAAATCATATAAATAGACACCAAGTTTGGCCTATCTAACCATAAGGCAGTGTGCAGTAATGACTCATATTCAGGAGTAACGTAATCTATTTAAAGCCACCATAGGAATGATTGTCCCAAGAGGATCTTCGTAGAATTTCCTAAAATCATTTGAGGGGTGGCGTAGTCAGTTCATCATCATCATTGGACTCTGCTGGCTGGTTTGACAATGTAAGTTGCTTGTAGCTGCCACCTAATACGTTAGTATCAGTCTGATGACGACTGTTTATACTCAATGGGTAATAGAGACTCCATTTGTTCCCAATACTTTTTCTTCTATATAAGACTTCTACGTTAACTTTTTGTCTAAGATAAGCCCCAGGTACCTAGTTTTTTTTAGAAAAATTGTGAGCAGTACCATTTATTGATGGAGGAATTTCCCCCTATGAATTGTTTGTTATTAGCCGCTTGCATGAGTTCTGTAATGGTAGTTTTGAAGATGCTTCCCTGACACAACGATGGTGACGTCATTACTGTACGCTATCACTACTGTTTTCCATGCAAGAGGTGGTAGAACACCGCCTTGCGGAGTGCCTCTATTGACAGATCTTCTGGGTAGAAAAGTCTCCTAAAAATTAATAAATGATACTACTTTTTATTAATATTTTCACCAACTCTCCCACTGAGCTCTCAACATTCAGGTTTTTTTTAGCACCTGAATGATTGTGTGACTAATTATCACTGACATTGTTGAAGGCGATATCAAGGAATTGGATGTAGGAAGTATTCGAACAGTTGACACAGCTATATTTCAGCACTCATTCAGTCGTAGGAGCCTTGCGAGATCTTGGTATGATCAAATCCAATGGTGCAGTTGGTGTCGTATACATCATATACTTCTGAAAAGTTATACTTCATCGCTGTTGAAATCACTGCTTTAGTGTTATCACCACTTATACTGTTCTAGAATATTTCGTAGAATATACAAAAGCAAGTGTTCAGCCTGTACCAAAAAAGGTGACCGTTCTTCTTCAACCTCCTACCAACTGATTTATTTCCAAGGTCATAGCCATGCTGATCAATCATCAGCTTAAAAAAACGGTTTTTATCTGCAACTTCTAATGGACTTCAATGTTTTACCGACGACTCTTTTCATAGCCTCCTCCTCCTTCACCACTCAAGGCATTCACCCGTGATAACCATCTCTGAAACCTTCCTTAGCCGCACAACATGAATGTGGAAATTTTACTGCCCATCAGAATATGAAACAAATAAGTGCCATTAAGGTGTTAAGTCTTCAAATCAAACACAGAGTGTTATCAAGTGAAAGTGATAAACGATCGATCAGAGAACAGGTGACACTGCGAGACATAAAAGCTGTATAAAGCCTACCTGGAATAATTAACTGATTTCCTACCACTGGCGATTAATTGAATTTCAAATTGAATAATAAATTTACCAACGAAAATATAAAAAAAAAAACACCGCTGGCAACTGGCAAAGCTGATACAACGACAGCGTATGATTCTCAATTTATTTAATTATGCAACTGACAAGCCAATGAGATGCTATTTAAAAAAACATAAAAAAAAAACAGAAACAAGTCGAAAGCTTGTCTCTTTGCGGTTGCTTTACCCTGCACTTCTAGTATCTAGATAGACGTATGTAACTAGATACATTTCTTTTACTTACGGTTTTGGGTTTTTCTGTGGCACGCAGACTGCCGAAGTTCGTAAGGGAAAGTAATTGTTTTGATTGTTTCATTTCTTGACTAACAGATTAAGGAAAGGCTGCCAAAAGCCCATGGGTGAGGTCTTCGATTCAACAATGGCGCCCCGACGGCGCCGGAAAGAGTGGATCACAGACATTTCACACCATCATTTGTCAATAATGGATATTGGATTTTTTTTTACTTCCGGTGGGGTTATGTGGTGGTTCTTAGGTTTCCCGTGAAATCATTTGTTTAAATATTTTAGTAAATTTACGAATCGAAACTGCTACGAAGGAGGAAGGAGGAGAGGCTCCATGGAGACACAAGAAGTAAAATTTCATATGTATGGTGTTGAAAAAAGGTATTTTGCAGTTATCTGAACCTGAATGAAGTCGATAAATTAAAAGAAGAACACGAAATCAGTGTTTTTCAAATTGTGGGTCACGATAACCATTCAGTTCTTCCTTGTATCTGTATCTCTTTCTCTATTCGTCGGTCAAAAAAAACGGGAGAATTTTGAAGTGAATACATCTTTAAAAATCCTTCCATAAACGAATCGGGGGATACAGTTTGGTGTTGTAGCTTCATATCTACCATTACTATCCAAAATTCAATTACACCACTGAATAGCTAAAGAATCAAAGAATTTATTACGCTAAGTAAGGACTGTCATACATCGTTTGGGGTGGAGGAGGAAGTGCCGCCATTTTGAAGTCATTTTGCTGCGTATCGATTTCTATTTAGTATAACTCTTGCCTATTGCCCCGTGGATAACTCTTGGAGGTTTTGTCAGTTCCTCGCAATAGGCAGTACCACGAAGGGAAGTGATTGGAATCTTCCAATTTGTAGCCACCTACCTTTGTAAGTCCCCCTAGAACGGTGGCCATTGTTCGACTTTAGCCGCATTTTGACCACTTTTTATGCCTCATGCGATCGTGAGACGACATTGTTTAAAAGTGGCTATTTTGCGACTTTTTGACCCCAAATCTAATAATTTCAGTCACTGATTTAAAATTATGGTTTACGGTGAGTAAAATAAAGACTATTTATAAACATCAAAATTTCAATTTTTTTTCCAAAAGAGACGTTCATCGGACCTATGCTAAGAGAATACGTATTTACATTATAGCCTTTTGTTAATCTTTTGAGGGAACAATGTAGAAAACTAAATCAAGAACAATAAATTATTTTTGGAAAAAAAAAATATGAGGGGAAATATATTTAGCCTGATCATTGATAAAAACATATATGTAGAAGTTTCTACTAAAAAATGCTTGGTGAGGGTGGTTCGGCTATACGACAAAAACATCGGAAGGACAAAAGACTGCTTCTTCCGCTTAGTTAAAAATCCAAGGAGCACGGTTGAGAAAATATGACATCAGCTTATGAAATCATTCAGTGCTGAAAATATCCCTATTAAAATCTTATTGCATTAACGTCTAATAATGCTGCAACACTGATGCGAAAAAGTAGGATCATCGCCTTTTAAAAAAAAAAAGCACGACTGGGTCGCACGTACTTGCTCTTATGTGCCTAATTACATTGGAAGGCAAGATCTTGGACAGAAACAAATAACATTTACGTTGAAAGTAACACAGTTTGAACTTATAAAACCTTTTAAAACCACAATACTTAACGGTTTTTAGTAAAAATGAAATGAAAAAAGTATATCGAAAATTGTAGGACGGATCTTGATAAAATCCTGTTTTTTATTTTTATGCAGTTTTTTAGAGTTAATTAATATACATGTGAATATAAAATTTAAAATAATTTATTTTTTTCATTAATTTTAAAAATATTAATTTTCAAATAAATTTTTTTTTAAATTAATTTTAATTAGAAAAATAGGAATTATTTGCAGAAATGTTTCAAGTTTTATCAAATTCAGCGCAAGGGTGATTTTAGAGATTTATATGCTAGTTTTGATGCTCCAGAACACAAGTTCCGTAATTCTGCAAACAAGTAATTACAACCCAACGAAAATCATTTAGCCTTTGTTCCAAAAATATTAGAAGCAAACCGTAAAATTTTCTATTTTTTTAAGGTTTTTTTAGTTTCTAACGAACACTATGTATATAGGAAACTATGCTGAAACATGCTTAAAAAACGTATTTCAAAGGCGGATGTTATTATTGTCAAAAAAGGTACCCTTAAATACAATAATATTGCGAAATTTGATGTCAATGATAAACAAAAATATTTTTGAGGCTGATAAAAATAACATTTGTAAAAACAAATTATTGGTCGAAAAAAAATATTATAATAAAACCAAAACCAACACAAATCGGTTAGAAAAAAAAGAGTACGCCATCACACGTCTTAAATATTAATGAATTTATGAAAAAAGTATTTCGAAAATTGTAGGACCGATTTTGATAAAATCTTGTTTATTATTTTTAGTTTTAATTTTTTTTTTAGATTTTGGCAGTTTTTTTAGAGTTTATTAATATACAGCTGATCATAAAATTTAAAATAATTTTTTTGAATAGTTTTAAAAATGTTGAATTTTCAAAAAAAAAAAAATTTAATACAAAAATTTAATTATTCAAAATATTGGTATGCTGAATTAATTTTGCTTTATAGATCTTTTCAAATATAAAATGTTATTGAAATCCAATGAGCCGTTACCGAGAATGCCGAAAGTTAAAAAAAAAGTGTGTGCGTACAAATTACACATGTCAGAAGTTTTTAGTAAAAATAGAGTACGCCATCACACGTCTTAAATATTAATGAATTTATGAAAAAAGTGTTTCGAAAATTGTAGGACCAATTTTGATAAAATCCTGTTTATTATTTTTAGTTTTTTGAACAAAAAATTATGAGATTTTGGCAGTTACCTAGAGTTTATTAATAGCTGTATATTAATAAACTCTAAAAAACTGCTGTAAAATTTAAAATAATTTTTTTGAATATAGTTTTAAAAATGTTGAATTTTCAAAAAAAAAAAATTAAATACAAAAAATTAATTATTCAAAATATTGGTATGCTTAATTAATTTTGCTTTATATATCTTTTCAAATATAAAATTTTATTGAAATCCAATGAGCCGTTACCGAGAATACCGAAAGTTTAAAAAAAAACATTATATGAAAGGTACTGTTAATAGACTGTTCCCGTAAATTTGGTTTTGATAAAATGATAGCTAATACCTACAACAAAATTTTTTCTTTATGCGGATTTTTTTCGCCGATGATCTTTTTTGCGATCTTTTCAACTTTCCCAGCGGCAACACTGCCACCCCTAGTATAAAAACTAAAAGATACAATAGTATATATTCCCGTACGCGTACTTCAAAGTTCAAAGAGCAAAAAGTTTGAATGATTTTACTTCTGTGTTTAATTCTTTCTTTTTTGTTTAACTGATTTCTTTTGTTTCTCAACATGTGTCCATGTGGGTGCAGTTTAAATATCATCACATGTTTAAATTGTTTGAATTTCAAACAAAGAAGCAACTTCTCTGTTTAGAAAATTGTTCCTACATCAACACATGCTGATCATTCCAAGCGTTAACCCAAAAGTAAACGACCGAAAGACGACGCCGCGACGTCGTCGCACATTTTGATGATAGTTAGTAATGCGATGCCTGATAATAACAAAACAAATGCTCTGCAAATGTTCTGTCTGTCTGCCATGACCATGGGCGACAATTGAAGCATGTTTTGGTTTAAGTGCCACGTGGCGTCCTCGTGGTCCGTCGTCCGTGATAAATGCAAGAACAATATGATCACAAGACGAATGAATTGATTAATGGAAAACCACAGACGAATCTTTTTTCCTGACTCTTTATTTGATGATCTTAAATTACAATTAAGTCTCATTCACTTATTATAACATGATTGTATGCATCAAAAACTCTGTGCCTGAACGACTTAACCGATTTCCTTAAACTTTAACAAAGAATTAATAAACTTTTGTTCTAACATTTTAATGTAAGCCAATAGCACTAGCACTAAATACTCCTTTAAAAATCATTAAATCTGGAAAAAAAACTTTTTCAGAAAAAAACTTGTCGAACAAAGTCGCACAACAATCTTATCATAAACAAGATATACTGGGTACTGGGTACTTAAATTTACGTTCGATTATCACCAAAGTATAGACCGCAATTAAAAAAAAAACCGATAAGTCTGCAATCGATTGAGTGAAAAGTAAATCGAAGGAAATAAGACCAAAACAAAAACCTCATAAAAAAACATTATCAGAGTACTTTGGACACAAATTGTCACCACGGTAATGTGTCAACCTTGGCTGACAGTTACTTGCAACAAGGTGATGGTGCCTTTCAGACTTTGTGACTTTTACTTTTCAAAAGGCGAATGCTCTCAAAAAAAAATGAAAAACAGTCCTCCATGGGGATATCTTGATGACGATGACATTATAAACGTCACCGCGTCTGAAACTAATGAAAACAATTTCCTATGAATGATTTGGTTGGGGGGAATATTTATCATGGTGCGTGTGGCAAGTTAGTGCAGATAAACTTAATTTATGTTAATGACAAATTGCATGAGCCGGTATATGAATTTATAATACAAATTAACAAATTTGAGACTTGCGGTAGAGGTTGCTAGGGCAGTTCTTGATAGTGTTTTATAAATAGAGCGAAAGTTTTCTTCTCACAACAAAAATCGGTGTACATCAGGGTGGTATCTTAGGTCCTATGACTTTTATTGACATAATACAGGTTGGGAGATATTTTATTTTAATTTTTTAATTTTTTATCTTTAATCAAACTACAAGAAACTTAATCTAATCTAAAACTAGATAACTCATGGCTTAAAAGAATGGCTGGGACAGTTCAGGAGACGAATCTAAAATTCGAAAGTTCGTTTACGAAGCATGGCGGGAGGGCAGATTGAAAAAACGAGGACTCTTGAGATTGCGAGAGTTATTGTAAAAAAATGGAATTAGGGAATTTAACAGAACCTTAAAGAACTCGATTATTGAAAAGGATATCGTGTGCCACCGTTAATTCTTCTAGATTTTAGTTGAAGACGGTCTTAATAAGGAGGCAGGATAAAGAATATTTCCATAAAAGGCCGCAAAGACTAAATCGAAGAAAACATCTTTGAATGTCTTATTCGACTCTGGAAATATGAACTTGGTATCATGGGCAACAAACTTGAGAAGCATAATAATCAAGGATGAGTCTAACGTAGGTTATAAAGAGGAAACGAATCATTAAGGAATTTGAGAATTCTTTAAACTATCGTGGGCAATATTAGTAGGCTATTATCCATAAACTTAAAATGACATGAACAGAACCAAAAACTCAAATAAAGATTATCATTAATACATTGATTTGTGTGTTTTATTAAAAAAAAACAATGTCAGGAAGATCTTTATGTTTTAGAAAGCCTCTATGATCCCGAACTAGCTTCTTTTAATTTTCTAGAGCTAGGACTCTTGTATAGCTATGTATAAAATTTGGTCCTTGAAACTTTAGCTTTGCTTTCTTTTTTCTTGAAAGCTAAGAAATGAAACATTTGAGAATTTATGTCAAATTTTGAACGAGTGAATCAGATCTTGAACCACATGAAAAAAGAGGCAGTTCCAAATTTTACAGAATTTTTGTTTTATATTAAATATCCTTAAAAAGTGTGATGACTTGTGTGTGATGAAAAATTCGCACATAAGAAAACTTGCAATTCGTTCTCAAAACCTCCAAAACCGAAATCTCAAAAAGCCCAATATGATATAACTAATAAAAAAGCTATATAGTAGTGTTTTCAATTGGCAAAGGTAACTCTGTTGGTGCAATAACTTGTTTTCAATTCATACAGAAAGATAAGGTAGAAGTGAGTTAATCATCATCATCATCGATCATTATTCATTATTCATTCCGTCAACGTTAATAGTGATCGGTTATTGTGGGGTCTACGATTTTCTTAAAGAGATACACAGAATTCATGTACGTTTGTCAGTTCCTTTTTCAGTAGAAGTTTTCTCAATTCAGTGTCGTGATAATATACACCGGCGCCAATGTTTTGAAAAAAGCTCGCCCATAAGCCCTGTACTGACAATTTTTACTGAACAGACCCAGCGACGACGAAGTGGCGGGATTATTCCATTTTGACACGACAATTTTCTCGTGGCACGCTAGCACGAAAATAATTTAATATGGCACCCATTTTTCATTTCTCTATTTTTTCCCATCTTTCTTCTATTCTTTTTTCCGAAATGAGAACCATTTTTTGAAAATGGATTATAGCTAAAAACTTCTTAAAAATTCGTTCTGAATTGAGTAGTACAAATTAAGAACAATATTTACAAACTTGCAAATTTTATTATGAAACTTTTATTTGCTTATTATTTATTGTTTATTAACTTCCTAATCCTAATCCTAAGATATAGTATGGAATGAAGAGGCCACATTAGTCAATCTTTTCGTTACATTAATTGTTATTTTTTGCTTAAAACTTGGCTATTTTTTTTTATTTATTACTTTTATTATTATAAAAGAACAACTGGACAATTTTAATTTTTATATTATAATAAACTACCTGACCCACCCGGCGCTGCTCGGGTTTACCATACATTTTTCGGATCCCGAAAAGAATCGTTTTACTACATACATATATACATAGTATAATAATTTTGTTAATATGAAAATATAAAGAGCGAAAACTACATTTTTACAAACATTTCCACGTCAGCTCCTACTATTTTAAAGTCAAATAGATCCAAAAATAAGAATTGTCGACAACAGCGACTCCAACCCCACCAAGCGGTAATTAAATAGACTTAGTTTTCTTATAACATCGGCTATCTGCCTGTTAAAGTCCTATCAAAAAATGTGCGGCTATAGCGCCACCTGTTGAGAATTTTCCGACTTTTCTTTTTTCCTAAACCTTTGCAAAGCAAGAAAAAGTGTTCAATTTGGTCCAGTAGTTTTCAAGTTTTGAGCATCCGAACAAACCAAGATCTATTTTTATACAACAACTTTGAATTTATTTTTGAGAACGCACCCTTTCACTAAACATCGAACTGTCATTGTCAATTTATTCAGTAAACTCACCATTTTTTATCATGGTAAACTACACGAGCGAGCAACGTCTGCAAATTATAAAAATTTTCTACCGAAATTCGGAGTCCGTGACCGCAACTTTAAGAGCGTTGAAATGTTGAATTTCATCGGTTTGCATGCCGGCCGGTGGCGTTATCGGGCCATATTTTTCGTCGACGATAACGATCGTCTCGTTACTGTGAATGGCCAGCGTTATCGCGCCATGAATACCGATTATTTTTGGCTCGAATTGGAAGATATGGACTTCGACGACATGTGGTTTCAACAGGATGGTGCCACAAGCCACACAGCACACTTTAGAATCGATTTATTGAAGAGTAAATTTGATGAGCGTGTTATCTGAAGAAATGGGCCAGTCAATTGGCCGCCTCTAGAGTCTAGACTATTTTCTTTGGGGCTTCGTTAAATCATTGGTTTATGCCAACAAGCCAACGACGTTGGAAGAGCTCAGAGCCTATATTGAATGCGAAATAGCAGCCGGCGAAAATGTGTGGACGAGTCATCGAAAATTGGGTCCAATGAATCGACCGCACGTTTGCGCCCGCGGTGACCATATTAACGAAGTCAAGTTCCATTCATAAATGTTTTGATTGTGCTTCAAGCCGATAATAAAGTTTTTAAAATATCTCAAATGGTTTGTGTTTTATTTTAAAAAAAGTTGTCAAGTCCTTATTCGAAAACCCTTTATATGTACACAGATACAAAAATATAGAAATAATTTTTTTGTTTTTTTTTTTACTGAAAATCGCAGTTTTTTACTACTGGCACGTTTTTTTTAGAAAATTGGCATGATATTTTTTTTCCTTGGTTTTGTTTGTACCACATTGGATATGATCGTTTGAATGTATTAATGCTGCTTTATTCTTCGAAAGACCTTCTTCATTACTTATATTAATAAATATATATTTTATTATTATTATTATAAACTTATAATTATAAATAAATACATTGCTGTTAAAATAATTTATTTCTTATAGATATTTCTTTAATATAACAATACTCATCATTCTTACATTGTTTTATTGCAATTGACATCCAAAATAGTGGATTTATTAATACCGATGTGAAATCTATACTCCATAAGTCGGCATTTCTATGAAAATCACCCCCCACGGCTCGACCACTCGGTACGCCCCTGGTCACAACGGTGTTAATATAAGAGCCATTTCATTTCTCTTTGCCTTAGTTTGAAAGAATTTATTCGCCTTATTGAACCCAGCTTCAACCGAACAAAAATTCTGTTCTGAATAAAGCAATTTCCATCGCTTTATCATGCAAATAGATCACAATCAATCACACGTGTCACTATAATACTCGTTATGTCTAACGTCTTGCTTAACATTCCAAAGACTAACTTTGATCTTCATTTGATATGCAGCATGTAATGCATTACGTCCACAAGGTCGTGTTATGCTATCGCATATGTCATTTAAATGGAGTGTTTCCTCTTTATTCTTTTAATTTAAACCCGCCTCTGACATATTGGATCATATTTGCATACAAGATTTTTTCAAATTTCAGATCTTTTGAGAATAAATCAACCAACTTACCACCCACGACCCCTAGGTGAACTCATTCTAAAAGATTCTTACTCATAGGTTCACACGTCCACTTATGAAGAATAAATGAGTGGAAATACTGCAAATGAGTGACTTCCTTCAAAATAATTGAAAACTTGTGTTTTCATTGAGTATTTCGAGTATTCAATGCTCGAATCTGAAACATATTACATTCTGTGTCGTTATTATGCTTACACGCGCCAAAGTCTTTCGAGAGTGTCAGATACAAATTCTGAGATACAAAAATCCAATCTGCCGGAGTCGACGCATTGGAATTTATTTTTGAATGACTACTTGGGAACTTGTGGTCGTTTTGCTGTGTGGTGCAATAAAAAGTGCCTATTGCTGCTGATTTCTCAAAAACGATATTCAGTTTGCAAACGATCGTGAAACTATTGAATACGCCGATTCTAAAGTATAGCTCGAGGAACGCCGAGGCATAACAACAACGTGTGTCGGAAGTGAAAATACTGTTTTAGAAGGTGTTTTTAAATCTTTTTTTTGTCGGAAAAAATTAAAGTAACTTTGTTGAAATTGAAATTAAATAAAAAAAATAAATATTAAAAAAATAAAAAAAAAACAAGTGCAAAAGTAAAGCCGAGTTGAGTGCTTTGAGATATTCTTGAAAGGATTTGTTGAGTGAAATACTTAAAAAAAATGCATATTACGCTGTTGGAGGAGGTTTGTGTTTTTTGTTTTTATTTTTATTTATGGGGTTTGTTCTGGAACGATCAGTTTTTTTTTTATTTGTTTTTTGAAAACAAAAAAATTTGATTTGTTTTTTGAGTATTTATAGATTTCAATATATTAATTTTAACTAATGATGTTGAAAAGGAAGCATTTGTCATGTTATAATATGTGTAGATTAATATTTTTTTAAATTAATGTTTTTGACATTTGGACGATTGGCGGAAGTTCATTTAAAGGTCATTGGCATGAATGGCCATTTGATTTCTTAGAGTTTTTCCAGTTTGTATGCTCTCAATAGTTAGACATGCTTGGTTGGTGATATATTGAAGTAAAAGGCATGAACTTTAATTTAGTCAAAAGTTTTTGCTGCAGGTAGACTACGAAGTGTTTTTATTTTCCAAAAATATTTTATCTACCTTAGCAATACAAACTCATGACAAACAGGAAGTTCCTAGAGCGAAACAGCAGAAACTTCCGAAGTTATCCAGTGTTTTGAAGTTATGATCTTATATTAAATCGTTTCATACTTGTCCATACATAAGGGATTTTAAGTATGAAATTATGATACTTTAAGGGCCGTCCACTCAACTTTCTGATAAATCCAAAGTTAGCCAACTTGGGAGTTGATCTCAACTCGAGAGTTAAACGGCAAGTCAGTTGGCCTCAAGTTGGCGAATTTGCAGTTTCGAAAGATTCACTGGGATATTTGATGACAGATGACACATAATATGTCAAACTTAAATTTTGGATTGGTTTTTTCTTGGGCCTTGCTTACATGATTCCTATTTTCAATCTTTTTTTTAACAAAAATGGTAAGGGGAGTAGAAAAGTAGAAGGAATGAAGTAACGAATGAAAGAATGAAAAATTCAAGATTTTCTTAGGTTTGAACTCTGATGTTTTTCGTTTGAGAAAGAAAATGCTATACGCAGACTGAAAAAATAACTTTTTAAAATTGAAAACAATTCCCAATCGTGTTTTTTAGTGGTAATTGTTGAATTCAATTCAATATAAAAATTCATTTAATTAATAAAAAAAAATATATTTTTCGAAGATTCGAGCTGCTTTTGCTACCGCTTAAGTTTTACTGTTCAGCAATATTTTATTTCATTTTAATTTCACATTTTAATAACTTAATATAACATATTTTTAGTTTAAGATTTAATGGTAATTTGATTGCTTTATAGAAACACCTTACATTTTGATATCTTCTTTTTATGGTCAAAAATTCCGCTTCAAAGTCTACATTTATAATAATTAATAAGATCTTAAATTTTAAGGCAAAGGTTATAAAATTCAAAAAAGGAAAAAAAGCGCGAGTAAAAAAATTAGATTAAAAAGATATATGTTTATTAATTTTACAATAATTCGTCTCGCTTTAGTTGTCAATTTCATTATTTTAGTGAAGCCAAGTTCGCTTGCAGTAATGACATTTACATTCTTTATAGTACTTTCATGGATGTCATTTTGCCTCTGGCCATTATTTGTTATTTGTTCTTGTTTGATATTCACACCAACGTGTATGTCCAAAAGAAGAATGAAGAAACAACCGAAAAGAAGAATCATGTAAACAAGGTCTTAGTGTGAAACAAGATTTTTAATTACAGGAATCCCCTGCATTATCTTTTTAGTTTTAGAGGACAATTTATTGCAGAACTAAACATTTTAAGCAGTGTCAAGTTAATGTATTAAAAATAGGTTGTCTATAATCCTGTGCCATTAATTTTTGCTTCAAAGTTGACATCTGTAACGCCAAATTGTGTTGATAAAAAAAAAACAATCAACAAATTTTTTTTACAATTAAAAAACATGATTGGGAATTGTTTTCAATTTTTTAGTCTGTGAATAGCGTTTTCTTTTCAAACGGGGAATGTCAAAACTCAACCCTAAAAAGTCTTAAATTTTTCATTCATCCTACCTTTCTACACCTTTTACAATTTTCGTTAAAACAAAAATAAATAAAAAACAAATGTATTAATGTAGTCAAGGCCTAAGAAAAATTAAACAAATCCCAAAGTTTCCTTCTCAACTTCTACTATTTCGAGAAGTTTAGAAATCCAGAAGTTTATTAACTATCGAGTTGAAAACCGAAAGCTGAAACTGTCGATTTCGAGCGAAAAAACGGGTGGATTACCCCCGGGCCCGTAGTTTTTAGAAGGCCCGAAGTTCTGCACAGGGTCTCGTCAATTATTATTAAACTATAAACTATTAAGTTAAAAGCGCGACCATAGAAATTGAAGTACAACAACTCGCCAGCGTTCTCGAGGATTTCGAGCTTTTGCGAAATCAAACCTCGAAGACGTTACCCGATCGTCAGAAAAAAAACACTTGCGTGCTCTACCCGAAATTGAAGACAAAGTCAATTCTGGAGAAGAAATCGGATTCAAGAGAGATATTTTTGTGATAATTGATTCAGTCATAGATTATCCGTGGTTAAAAATGTTTAGATTTTTTCTTTTTTGTGGAGGTTTCAAAAGATGAAAGAAGGTTATATATCATGAATGCCACAACCAGTTTTGATGAGAAATATGTTGTTGACGTGACACAAGAATTATCACTGATTTTATTTACGTAAAAGCATTTATAGGGTTAGGTTAGGTTGGATGGGGTGATGATTCGGCAGTTGATTCATTTCACTCGGATCTCAAGAATCGAATGCGGTACCCAGGAGTAGGAGGTGTGGGGAGTATTAGTTGTTGGGTGCCTCCTTAAACCATCCTGAAATGTTGATGAACCCGTAAGAATACCAACCAAAAGGGACAGTTGAGGTCTGACTAGCTTTTGAATGTATTCTGTATTTTTCTTTGAGATGCTTGGTCAAAGACTTCTTGTGACCCGACAGTTGTCCAGTTTTGACCATCTCTCATTTGCGACTCTGAGAAAGTAATCGTGAACTCTATTTTTCTTATTTTCCACTGGCTCAATGTATAATTTGGCTTGGTTCCAGGGATGAACCGTTTTTGGCCAACTCATCAGCCTTTTTATTTCCGTTAATGTCACAGTGTCCGGGGACCCATCGGAGGGTAAGAAGGTTTGTTTCACTGATTTGTCGCAGCTCATTGCAATCAGTTTGGAGACTATTGACGATTTGGCCTTTGGCATATTGTCTATGAGAATATCAACATTTTTATTCTCCAGGTGAAAAGATAAAAGGTGCTTTTCAGCTTCGCCTACTGCATGCACTTTAGCCTGAAAAACACTTCAAAAGTTTAGCTTTCCATGTCTATGTGATTTTATATGACCATAATAGCATTTCGCATAATCGGTACATTACCAATCTTAGTATACAGTGGTGAGCGATCTGTTAGCGTACTCGTAAGGATCAAAAATTATCATCTTTCCTATCCGGCTCAAAAAGACTATCAGGATTAGCAATACTTTGTCTTGAATCGGAATTGGCTATGCAATTATATTTGAATTCCGCTTGCATTGCACATGCACAGAAATAAACACACAAAACACAGAGATTTGTATTTACTGATTTGAATGATTTCACAAATTTTTCTATTAATTATAAGATGATTACCCCCGGGCCCTAATATTCTCTCGGCGGGCCTGGTAATTGCACAACAATTCAAGAAATAGGCACTGGATCCTTGATATTTTTGGATGAAAGGGATAATGAACATCAAGCAAAGGGTACCGAATTTTCGTATGAGGCAAGTGAAAACATGCTGCCTGTGAAGCAACTAACGAAAAGTGGGTTAAGTGCCGAATTTTATGAAGGATTTTATGAAAAACAAGCGACTTAACTAATATCCTGAAGCGATTACCATTTTCCGATCGTCAGAAAAGATAATGTACTAAATCCTCTTTGAAAGTGTGTTGATCGTTGTCAACTTCTATTTCTTCATCATCCAAGCAAACAAATCTTAAAAAAAAAATATTTTTTTTTTATTTATAAAAAATATTTTTTATTTATTTATAAAAAATATTTTTTATTAATAAATTAGGTGAGAAACATTTTATCATACATTTCAGAAACATTTCCGTTTCTGCAATGTTTTTTGAGTCTGGACGCTTTGCGAAACATTACTGAAATGTAAAATAAATGCTTCTAAAATAGGAAACAAAGAAACATTTCAGAAAGCGTCCACACGAAAAAATAAATTGCACGACTGGATCGCACGTACTCTCTCATATGTGCGGTCACATTGTAAAATAAAATTTAAGAAAATTAAGGTGAACATCAAAGCATTTATTCGATTTTTGTGACTTTTGATGGTTCGAATAAGGTACGATAAATTGTATTGAGTGAAATAATTTAAATGCCATTTTATTTCTTTAAAAAATGTAAAAAAGTGTGATTTTTTTTAAT
This sequence comes from Platycheirus rosarum, assembly GCA_963971375.1. Lineage (NCBI taxonomy): Eukaryota > Metazoa > Arthropoda > Insecta > Diptera > Syrphidae > Platycheirus > Platycheirus rosarum. Next base: position 114,900,813 of record OZ020509.1, on the reverse strand, counting down.
TGTAAATTAAACGGTATTTTTTTAACAACACAACAACAAAACAACAAAAAATTAAAAAAAAATTCAAGAATACAAACTTAAGCGCAAAAATAAAATACGTTTAAAAACAAAACTCAAAAAAAAATTCACTTACCCGTTTTCAAAATATTGATTTTTTCAAAAATAAAATTTAAAAAAATTATTAAAAATACAAAAAAAGTTTGCGAAAAAAAAATTAATGCGAAATTACTTAGGCTATCTACATTTTCTTTAATATCAATTTCAATAGTAATCGGACCACCAGTTTTCGAGAAAGTCGAAGAAAAAAACCGGTCCTATGGGAGGTACCGTTTTTAGTCCACCATATTACATTTTTTTTCACCAAAATATAATGCTTGCCTACAGTTATATACTTTTTTTCATAAAAATTCTTGGAGCCGTTTTCGAGAAAAATAAGTTTTTACATAACGGTTATATGACGGGTACCGTTAATTTTTGAGCTTGAAAAAACACCTCTGTAGAATTTCAAAATAACCTTAAGTTCTAAATTTGAAGACAATTGGCCCAACCGTTTATGCCACAGTCCAAAATACATCCGTATAGACAGACAGGCAGACATACGGACAGAATTTTGCCAGTAACTCAAATATGTTTCTCTATCATCGTAATGTCATGTCATTTTAAACAGAAATTCATTTAATTAGAAAGTTAAATCAGCACGAATGTACCTATAACATGCATTATAATGCCTATAATCGAAGAAAAAAATATCATTGCAAGCTTTGATAATGGGTTAATAGATTAATTTTCTTTAATTTCATTTGCATTAATATTGACCCGGCTTTTGACAGAAAATCGCCTCTTTAAAATTTTCGATTTAATTTTGTCTGTGTCCGTGTGAATTTGTTTCCACGGTTGATGAATGATGAACAATTTATTTATATTATATTAATGAGAAGTAGAAACACCCACCAAATTCAATCACAATCCATAATATTTTTTTTTTTTTTTTAAATCATCAACAGTTTTCAAATCAATTCAAAAAATTGTTCTTCTAAATATAGAATCGTTGACAAACGTGGGAAAATCCACTTACTTACTTCATTCTATTCATTTGTCTATTTTTATTCACTTTAATCATTCTTGTCATCAACAGTTTTCAATTTTACAATACGGCTAAATTGAGCTATGTACATACATTTTTTGTATACATTTTCAAAACTGCTAACTTGCATCACACTTCTTATACTTTAATGAACGCCTTGGCAATTTCATTTATTTCAATCATTTGGCTCAAAAATAAATTGCAAACAAAACAAAACATTTTCATTTTCTTTGAAAAGTGAATTGATTAATATAAAATTGGATGTTTAGTGAGTCTTTGCAGGTGTCTTAGACAGACAGACTATTTTTAAAATCAACCGACATCGATGGACGCCCTATCAGGTGAATGGTTTCCGAATGCATCATCAGAACAAAAAAATTTTGTTGGCCAATGTGGCACCTGATGCAGTTTTAAGTGAGAGTGTCATTTAAATTTGGGACATTGACGTTGTATGACTACCTGTATCTTATACACAGATTTTTAGGAATATTGACAAATGATTTTTTTTAATATTCTTGGCAATAGTTTCGTCGATTTGTGGTCTCGGGCGAGTACATTGCTTTTTTATAAATTGGCCAGGTTTTTGTTTCATACATTTATAAAAGTATATTCTCCTATGATGACAAAAGTAATTTTTGGAACCATTGTAATGATTTATTTGTTTATATTTATCTTCTTGTAAACATTTTAAAATGTTTAAATCATGTATTTGAAACATTTTTTTTTCGAGTTGACAATATTAAAATGTGTTTTTTTGAATAAGTTTCTTAGATGAGCCTGAGGTTCGCTGTGTCAATGAATCAGGGAGTTTTAGCATTGTATATACATTTTATATAGTACTCTCATGGTGGTCATTTTTCGTCTGGCCATCTTCTTGGTTGATTCGGAACTAACTCTTATTAGTGGAGACGAGAACATTTACCGATATTTTACCAGTATTTAATACACTTTTGTTGTCTTATTCTATATTCACACCAATTGGCGATTTCAGCGCGCCTCATTGCGACTTGATTCAGAACAAAAAAATGATGCTTCATGATAGTACTATATGCAGTGTATATACAAAGGTTTTAGTCAGTTTTTTTTTTCAAAAACAGTGCAATAGTTTCAAATCTTGGCAATTGTTTTATGTGCTGTAGATTGATTGGGAAATCAGGAATTTTCAAAAACACCGTCATCACACATTAATTAAAGCCTTGATTGGCCTGAGGAATCCGGCTTATTGGATTATTATAGATTAAATGAGTTTTATTAAATACTTAAATCAAAACCCTTTGAGGCAAATTATTCAAATTTCCCCCACTGGAACCCTCCATTTCTTTCGGAATAAAAGCAGCATAATCTAATAGTATAGTGAATTCTTTTACTAATCCATCTACCAAACTTTACAAATTCGTGCATAACAAACAAACCTAGATTAACTTATTCTTTAACCTCCCGTTACATTTTGAACGTAACAAAGACTACCAAATTAAATTTATTAAGGCTACAGAATGTTTCTTTATCAACACACTTTCTGTGTGCTTTTAACAATTTTTGATAATTCTACATTCAAATTCAAACAAAGCCTGCAATCGCAATATCATCAAAAATGCTTGTCCATTGTTAGCTAATAAAATATTAACAAAGGTTGTCTCTTATCAAGTAGGAACTTATCAAAATATACATACATACATAGTCAGAATTGTATTTTGTTTGTAAGTATTTTTAAATGGTAAGTGATTTTTGTGTCGTGTATTCTAATGTTTGTGGTATAAGAAAAAATTTCTTTCACGTGTACGTCTATACTGTTCAATACAACCCAGCTGTTTTGGCATTAAGAGAAACCCAGGTTGGAGTAAATACTGATTTATCAGAATTTGCTCTACATGGGTATAGCTTGGTGCCATTACTCTTTTCCCATTATGGTCTCGTGGTCTATGTTAGGAATGATATAGCTTGCCAGAGCCTTGCCCAATATGGGCTATGTTCCCACGCGGACTTTGACTTCTTGTGGCTCAAATTCACTGTCCGCAAGCATGTCATTCATTATTGTTTTATTTACAGGAGTCCAAATCTCGACAACAATTCGACTTTTAACGAGTTTGATGCACTGTCTGATTTCATCTCGAAAGTCAGACAACACCCGAAGGAAGGTATGTCGAGCTCTTTGCCGGGTTACATCACCTTACCCAACTGATCGATGTGCCAACGCGTATACCGGATGTTGCTGGGCAAGCCGCCCATACTCTTGACTTGTTTCTTACTTCTCACCCTGATAAATATACCATTAGTGTAACTTCTCCATTTGGCACTTCAGACCATTGTATCATTTCAGCTAATATCTCATCCTCCACCCATCCAGTTAAAGAAAAACTTCCCACCAGGACCGTTTGGCAATACGAGAAAGCCAACTGGGACGGCCTGAATATTTTGTTCCGAAACTTTAACTGGTCACTATGCTTCCTCGATAGTGACATTGATGCCAGTGCTGAAATGATCACAAATGTGATTCTTCTAGGGATGCGTGCTTTTATTCCTAACAGAGTAAAAAGCATCTAGCCTAAAGCTATCAGGCTCAAAGAAGTAAGTCTCCGATCCTTCAAAGTCAACCCTACAGAGGAAAATCGGAAAAAGCACAAACAAGCAAGGAGCTCATGCAACTCCGTTATTGATAGAACCAAATTTTTGCATGACCAAAAATTACGGCAAAAAATTCTGCAGTGTCCCAAAGGTACCGGATGGTATACCCCCGATTCTTCTGAAGAGGTGTTATTCCACACTGGCATAGCCACTGCGTAAGCTTTTCCATCGCTCCAACTCTTCTGGAATCTTTCCCAGAAGATGGAAACCACCATTTGTCCAGCCTGTCCCTAAGAAAGGTGACCTATCCTCCCCCTCCTCCTACCGACCCATAGCACTGACATCCCTTCTTTCTAAGGTCATGAAAACACTGATTAACCGTCAGCTTAAGGAATATCTCGAAGATCGAAGGCTTCTCCATGACCGACAGTATGGCTTCCGCAGCAACCGTTCCACTGGTGATCTGATGGCATATCTCACCGAACAATGGAACAAATCACTACATCGCTTTGGTGAAAGTAAGATTATTGCTCTTGATATCTCCAAGGCATTTGATAGAGTTTGGCATGAAGCTCTCTTATCGAAAATGCGTGCTTTTGGGATCGATAATACTCTTGTTCTATGGATTAGAAGCTATCTTCTGGACCGTTCAATACAAGTTGTATTGGACGGATTCAAGTCTGATTCCCACAAAATAAATGCTGGTGTGCCCCAGGGCTCTGTTCTGTATCCGACTCTTTTCCTCATTTTTATAAATAATCTTCTGTCTGTTACTTCTAATCCACTTAACTGTTTTGCTGACGACTCTACCCTCAGCTTTTCATATTCGTTCGATAATTCACGTCGTTCCGCCTTCGGACGTATAATTGCAACGGTACCGTATGTCAAGCTCATTAAACTCCGTTTTATACAGCATTGTCAAATAGGGTAATAAGAATCGTGTGGAGTTTAATGCTTCGAAAACTCAATGCTGTCTTCCGTCGTTAAAGCTAAACATACCCCCAATGCCATTGTCCATCAATGGCACTTACATCGAAGAAACCGAAAGGCTCTCAGTTCTCGGTATGTGTGTCAACGACGACCTCCGTTGGAACGACCATATATTTGAGATGGTTAAGAATGCTGCTAAGTGCTTAGGTTTTGTGTATCGGTGTAAGAAGTACTTTTCCCCATCTGATCTGGCTACAATTTATAAAGCGTTTATCCGCCCTAAACTCGAGTGTAACTCCCACCTCTGGGCAGGTGCTTCACAAACATCGCTTCACCTGCTTGATAGAATTCAAACTCGAGCGTTAAGATTGATAGGAAATAGAACTGCCGCTGAAACAATTGCCCCTTTCGAACACCGACGCAATGTTTCATGTCTTTCCTTATTTTATCGTTTCTTTTATAAAAAAAATGTTCACTCGAGGTAGCCAGCTGCATTCTTCCCCTTAAAAGTTTCGCCCGTAATACTTGTCTCGCAAGGAATGCCCATCAGTTCACCCTTGAGCCCAATTTCGGACGTACCGTAAAATATAGAGATTCTTTTTTTAGCCGTACAACACGACTTTGGAATGGTTTACCCGGCGAGATTTTCCCTTGCCATTTCAATTTGCAAGCATTCAAAACCAATGTTAATTGACACCTCCTATCTCTCCCCTCCTTATCTATCTAATGCCCGCGCAGTGTGTTACATTAAAAGGGAAACAAATAGTCTCTTGTGCGCGCGTTAATTATAAAAAAAAAAAAAATGAAACTTCTCTAAAGGTTTCAAATCAGAGTATTTATCTGCTATTGAATGTTATAGGAAATTTACGACATTTTTTAAGGGCATAGTATTATATTATATTTCCATAATTGGTTATTTGTAGGGTGAAATAGAGTAAAAACGATATTAGGTAATGCGCTACAAAATTATTCTGTTATAGGATTTTAATAATATGCCAATAGCTTTAGACACAAAAATCACACATATCGGAAATAATTTAGACAAAAGAATTTCCTATTGACTGTAATAGGCTGATCTGTGCTAAGGGGAAGGGGGGTTAAATTAATACCCCATAAGAGGTATTTTTGTGGTTTTTCGCTTGTATGTTCTTAACTAATCAATATTTTCACAAATGGTCTGAATAAAAGTTATAGAATATTCAGTTCCACACCAAATGAAACCAAAATCATATGTTTGTACCGATTTTCCGCATTTTTCATTTTTTTCTCAAATATCTTTTTAAATAAACTCTTTATCATAGAAGTACTGTATATAAAAGTATATAAAAGAATCGAATTCTGCTTTCTTGAAAATAAAGTTAAGCAAAAGGCGCACCGTTAGGGGTGCATGGATAGCTGGTGTAGGGGTAGCCGGATTCAATACCTATCTAATAGTGCAAGAACCACTCGTATATTCTGGAACGCGACATTCAAATCCGCTCCTGGAGGCGCAATTATCTGTTCAAGAAAATTCTGTATAAGAATCATAGACTCAATACCTATAGGACAATGTAAAACATACTCAGCTAGGATTTCTACACAACGAGATATAGGCTTAAGTGAAACAAATGTCTATATCTCGGTATGTCATTGTTAGATAGGTAATGAGTCCAGCTACTAGATCCATACACCATAATTTTCTTGGAAAATTAAATGCGCCTCCAGGAGCAGATTGAAGGGTCGCGTGGCAGAAAATACACTCAAGGCTTACGAGCCTATATCCCGTTATTTTGAGGTCCTAGGTGAGTGGTTCTTGCACTGTATGATAGCTATTAAATCCAGATACCTGATTAATACACCAACGTCGCCAGGAGCGGATTGAAGGGCCGCGGGTCAGAAAATAATTTTTTTTCAATCAAACCTTCACACGCCTATATCTCATTATAAAGAGGTCCTAGGTGAGTGGTTTTTACACTGTCGGATGTGTTCTGGGTCCAGCAGTCCAGCTACCTGATCAATACATAAAAAAATTCCCGAAAAAATAACTGCGTTTCAAAATTTAGTTTTTCGGGAATGTAAGCGAACTATTTATTGCTCTCACAGCCTTTGTTTTATGCTTAAATGAAAGGAAATTAAATTTGCAACATCTTTATTCCCAATGAATTTTTGTATGGGATGAGCGGTTTTACCAATTTTTAGATCCGGACGGCAGCAAAACTAAAAACTGACCATTTTCGGTAAAAATCGAAATGGCCGATTTTTACCGCCATAGCTAGGTCTGCATAGGGTTTCTAGAGCTGCGGTTAGGCTTAAATTGTTGGAAATTTAATGGATTTAAATTTTTTTTTTTATTTTGTTCGTCGAAAAACACATAATTTATGACTTTTAGAGCAACAAATGAAAAAAAATCCCAACATTTTGCAGTTTTTCGCGTGCTGCGCAGAGAGCACGAGTTTTTCGAAGTTGTAAATTTGAATTAACACTACCCTAACTGGTCCATACAACATACCAACAATTGACTACATCAAGTTTAGCGATTTTAACGCCGATTTCTATCTTACCAACCTTTTCTTACTTGCGATTATAGGTACTATAATGCATGATTATATATAATATAATGATTACAAAATTTGAGATAACAATCAAACATGACATTACGATGATAGAGAAACATATTTGAGTTACGGGCAAAATTCTGTCCGTCTGTCTGTCTGTACGGATGTATTTTGGACTGCAGCTTAAACGGTTGGGCCAATCGTCTTCAAATTTTGAACTTAAATTAACGGTACCTGGCGTTATATAACCGTTATATAAAAGCTATTTTTTCTCGAACACGGGTCCAAGAATTTTTATAAAAAAAATCACTACTGTAGTTTATGCATTATATTTTTCGTGAAAACAAAATTTAATATTTTTGTGCTTAAGTTTGTATTCTTGAATTTTTTTTTAATTAAAAAAAAAAGTTGTTAAAAAAAAACTGTTTTATTTAAAAACGGCTCCTACGATTTTGAAAAAAAAAATCACATTTTTTTACATTTCCTAAAGAAATAAAATGGCGTTTAAATTATTTTACCCAATACAATTTAACGTACTTTATTCGAACAATCAAAAGTCACAAAAATCGAATAAATTCTTTGATGTTCACTTTAATTTTATTCTACAATGTGACCCCACATATGAGCAAGTACGTGCGTTTATTTAAATTAAACATTCAATTATATTATCATTAAATGAGGCATTTTATATGACCTTGTCGAATCAAAAAAATAAAAATTTCCACGCGTCCGATTTTTTTGATAATTAATTATATATATATGAAGAATTCTAAGAGTTCCCCCAATTTCTAAATATTTAATTTTGTGCTCTTATCGAACAAAATGGACTTTGAAATGCAGCTTTGTAACATATTTCAAGAAAAAAATGATAAAAAATGTTCCAATCTCTAGGAACTTATCGGCATTCGTCTGAACCTGCAACCTTTAAAAGCTACAATCTCCATACATTGTTAATTTTTTAAATGTCGTTGTAAGTTTGTAATTTTGCTATATCAGTCTGCTAGACTAGCTGTCTAGTCTAGTAATCTATTAGTATTTGCATTAGTCTTTCCTAATAAAATTAATTGATCATTGTTTATTAATTATTTCATTGAACTCATTTAAGCGGAAAAAATCATTTTTTTTCAGCTCATGGAAAATGGCTTTGTTGTCATTGAGGATTTCCTTACGCCAGAAGAAACTGAAGAATTGTACAAGGCTGGCCGAGCGTTATGTATGGAAGCACCAAAAAGTGAAAGGAAAATTTTCAGCACCGTAAATAGCGAAAAACAACAATCGAAGGAGAACTATTTCATGGAATCGGGTAATAAAGTTCGTTATTTCTTCGAGGAGGGAGCAATTGGGGAAAATGGAGAGCTCCTGGTGGATCCTATGTATGCATTAAATAAGGTAAGTTACTTTAACTTCCAGTTGTGTTTTTGATTGAAAGATACGTGATAAAAGGGCTTAGAACAGAAATTTACTTAATAAGCATTGGTAACAAAATACATTTTTTTCTGAAATCTTCTTAAAGAAATGGGTCTCCTTGATTAAAAAAAGTTACATCATCATCATCATAGGCGCAACAAACGGGATCCGGTCCGGTCCTCTTTCAACAAGTTCTTCCATATATCCCGATTGCTGGCCGACGCCATCCAACTGCGCATCCGAAGGCTTCGGGCGTCCTAATCTACGACATCCTACCAACACTAACAAGGTCTGCCACGTTGTCTTCTATCATTAAAGACAGCAAAAGACTTTCCGAGCTGGTTTCTCTTCGCTCATGCGAGCTCGGTGTCCAGCCCCCCGCAATCTACCGAGCTTTATTTTTTCCACAACATTTGCACCGAGGTAGATTTCCTACAATTCATGATTGTATCTTCTCCGGAATTGTCCTCTCGCACACGCGGCCAACAATTATCCGTAAGACTTTTCTCTCGAAGGTTAAGAGATCATAGTGCCTTTTTGTCAGCACCCAAGTCTCGGATTCGTATGTGAGTACTGGTAAGACCACATAATCTTGTACAGAAGCAGTTTGTTTTTTATGGTAGGGTTTCTGGATTTTAGCAGCCGCCCGCGTATTTCTTCCTCCATATTATTATCGTCTACTATCTGTAGTCCATAAAAAAGTTGATTGCTCTGGACAGCAAACCGGCTACTTTTACTTGGCTAATGTTGGTCATGGCCAGCCTACATAGTCGTGTCAATTTATTTGGGATGCCGATTTCTCTCATGGCCATATAAAGTTCTACCCTGGCTATGCTCTCGTAGGCGGCTTAAAGTCTATAAAAAGATGGTGTGTTCGGAAATTAAATTCCTGAATTTTTTCCATCACCTGTCTAAGGATAAAGATCTGATCAATTTTTGATTTGCCTTGTATGGAACCACACTGATATTTGCCGATTATGGTTTTAGCGTATGAAGCTATCATTCAATTTTACACCTCTATAATTGCTGCAGTTTGTGATATCTCCCTTCTTTTGTATGGGACATATGATGTCTTTTCGCCAGTCTTCTGTCATTTCTTCTTGTTCCCATAGGTGTACTTTGATTTCATGAATTTCCTGGTGTAGTGTTGGCCCTCTATGTTTGATCAGCTCGGCTGGTATGCCATCGGCGCCCGACTCCCGAGACCTATTTTTTGAACCGATTAGTCGCCGTTTATATCTTTTCAATGTTTGTTGACTGCAGCATGAGGTCTTCCTCTTGAAATGTTGGAATCTCCGTTTCTTCCGTGACCTAACCGTCCAACAATTCATGTGCATCAAAGTGCACTTCCCATCTCTCCAGAATGCCTTCAGGATCGATGTCAGATTTCCCTCTCCACCCTTGCAGTATGACCCTCGTGGTGTATATTTTGACATGTTTCTGACGGATTGGTAGAACTTTCGCGCCTGGTGTCGACCTCGCTCTCTATTTCTTTCCATTTCACACACAAAATTTTTTTTTCCAAGCTGCCTTTTTTTTCTCTGTGAAGTCTTTTTTCTATTCTTCTGAGCTCTTTATATTCATCTTCGCGTGCAGCATTCTTACGTTCAGACGCTAGTTGGCATTCATCATCAAACCAGTCACTCCGATCTCTTCGACTTCTGCCTAAGATGGTACTTATGACTTTGTTCTTAAGGCGTGACGAATTTTCTTCGAATCCTACGAGTGACTCCATCAGGTGATACCCAGGTGGCTTTGTAGATATCTACGCGGAAGACTGGTGCTCGCAACGACCAATTTCGTTGATGCTGCCATTTCTATGACTTGTAGACCATTGTCATTGGTGTTCTCATGTAAGCTATTTACTGCACCTCAATTTTTACACGCATGTATTTTGTCTGGAGTTTTTATTAACTTGGCTTTTATCATTATTAGAAAGAATAAAAAGGAACGTTGGTTTTATAAAGCACATTGCCTTTTAAAACACAACTGATTTTGGACGTACATAATTATGTATGCAATTTGAAGAATACGAATGATAGGAAAAAAGTAGTGTTTTATTTGATCATAACTGATTAGTTTATTTTAAAATCTTAATAATACAGCAATATTTCGAGAGATTTGAACTTAAACTAAAACCTTTTTTTCTACGAGGTTTTAAAAAGTCCCTTTTTTCCTTCTAGTGCTTTTAGCTTGTCTTAGGTGCAAACCAATAAAAATAGGAATTAAAAAAAATAAGATATAAGATACCATAGATGATCCACACTTCTATGGATGGAATTTAAAAGTGACTGTGTTTTATTGGTAAATAATTTTTTTTAAAACAGATGTCGCGAGCTACTATGTTAAAATTTTAAGCAGTTAAAGTGGCGTCTCGAAAGCTAGGATCGCAATCTCAATTTTTGCGACTAAGTACGGACTCCCATGATACTAGGCAGTGGTGCATTTCTTCATTTTCATGTTCCCTTATGAATGAACTGCGAATTAGCAGCAAAGTTAATAAGCCAAAATCGGAAGTGCTACACACAAAGATTCATCTCTTTCAAGCTTGGCGTTAAAGTTGCCTAACACAATTTTATTATCATAACTAGGTCACTGCTCATATGTAATATGCATTTCTTGGATGATGCAGTTCACCACTAGATTTTCGGCTGCTCATTCTTTATTATGAAACCTACATCACATTTCAAAAACAGATTCGAAGTTCATTGTCCTTGTTTCGTTTTACATAGAATCCATCCGTGGACTATGGTATGGTAAATGTTTATTAGATGCTCGTTAAATTACCCCCGACGACGTCACAACCCACAACCTGAAAGAGGAAGACCCTGGTCTATATTATAACTCCAAAGACGAGGAGCCGAATAAACCGCTCCTTATAGGCCTGAGCTCCGTAAACTTCGTAGTAACCCATAGCCCTTTTCGTCCGTCCCTATTTCAAACTGAAATTCCCTCATAAGCATGGCCTTGCGAATGTTAAAAGGACGAAGATGCAGCAGACGAGATCAACCTATTGACACCACTAAACTCTTCTGAGAATATAATTGCACTTCTCATCAATATATCAATTTGAGAAGCATTTATACAAAATCAAATGTCAAAAGAAACAATTCAAGTATTCCAAAGTTCTGACTTTTCATTCAGCAATCTCGGATTGTGTAACTTTCTTATTTTTTTAATTTCTCGTCTGTAGTTATTTTGAATATGGCGTAGAAAAACATTTGTAAAACAACCAAAATAATTGAAAGATACGATTTTAAGCTTTAAACTTGAAATAAAATTTATTTGTTTGAGCAAGAGGTGTCGGCTTCGTACTCTGGCATCTGCCTTGCAAAAACTGTTTTCTGTTTGTTTTAAATTTCTTTTCTCGATAAAACGATCAATCTGATTAGACCATATAACAAATCACCCTATTGGTGATACAAGGTATGTTATGTAGACGCATACAAATCGCCATCTTGGTATCTTATAACCTCAACTGTCATCTCATTTACCTTTTCGGATAAGTATGAGCAAGACACAATGCTTGAAAGAAAACACCATGGACGTATTATATATGGACTACTAGTCTAATGTCAGCTTCATACAACGATTGTCAAAAAAATGTCGCCAAATTGAGAATACTATGCTAGCTCTCCTGAACCCACTTCAGGAAAAAAAATAACTACTTAAAATGTTGACATAGAAGCTCACGACATCTGTTTTTAAAAATTCAAAAAGTAGCATTTACCGGTAAAACATAATCGACTCTTTTGAGTTTCATCCATAGAATTGTGCGACATCTTTGTTATTTTGCCAATTTATTTTTAGATTGTGGGCAACTTCCTTTTTTTATTGGTTTGTGCCTAAGACAAGCTAAAAGCACTAGAAGGAAAAAAGGGATTTTTTAAAAATCTCGAAGAAAAAAGGGGTTTTAGTTTAAGTTCAAATCTCTTCAAATATTGCTGATTTTATTAAGATTTTAAAAGAAACTAATAAATTATGATCAAATAAAACACTACTAAGGCAGTAGATAAGGTGTTTTGATATTTTTTCCTATTATTCTTATTCTTCAAACTACATACGTCCAAATTCCAGTTGTGTTCTAAAACGCAATGTGTCTTTTAAGACCAACGTTCCTTTTTATTTCTTTCTTCTTACTATTTGATCATTAATAATGATAAAAGATGAAGTTAAAAAAAATCCTGACAAAATGGCCAGAAGTTGAGACCTATTCCTTGTGACGACTATAAAGGTGTGTCTACACCAAAAAAACATTTGTTTAAAAAACATTTCTGAAATGTTTTACCTTTGCTTAAAAATCATTTCAGAAACATTTCGGAAATTTCTGAAACATTTCTTAAATGTTTATTTGTTGTATTTTATGTATCCAGTTCTGTACTTCATGATGTAAAAAAGGACAAAACAAAACAAAACCTGTCAACTAGACTAAAATGCATGAAAATAAACAAAGATTTCCGTTCGGAAGGTAAAACAGATAGACATTTCAGAAATGTTTTGCGAAGCGTCCAGACTTAAATAAACATTTCAGAAAGAAAAAAACCTTTTTGAAATGTTTAAAAAAATGTTTCCTTGGTGTGGACACATCTTAAGGCTTTTTGTTAAGTTTGCAGTATGACAGTCCAAAATCGCACCTAAGTTTATACTACGTATTCATTAGGGCAAATGAGCTGGGTCGCACGTACTTGCTTCGTAATCACAGTGGAAGGCTAGATATTTGAAAGAAAATAATTAACATTGACGTAAAAATAATAAACTGGCAGACATACATTTCTTGTCACCAACTTTCTTAGGCTACTTTATGATCGTTATTTCATGTTATCTCAATTTTTTATATTCACGAATCCTAAACTTCCCTTAAAGGTACCTATAATCGAAAAGTAAGAAAGGGTCAAACTTAAATGAAAACACTTTTTCTGCTAATTTCCAAATGAGGTAATTACGACTGTAATGAAAACGTAGTATTAGGTTCTAAAAAATTTACGAACTTGTAATTTACCAAGCTATAAAAAAAACTAATTTCAATAAATGCATGAGTGTTTTTTGTATTTATTACTTGCTTGATTAATTGTGGGATATTCTAAATAACACGGGGAGAAAAAACGGAATTTTAACATGCCAACTTGGGAAAACCTACTGCCAAAGGCTGGGATCACTGGATGAAATGTCAAAATTGAGGTTTAATTTTTTTTCCCGCCAGTGTACTCAGGAGGGCTAGTGTCGCCCAAAATAACTGAAACTAAAATGGAACCAACTTGAGGCAGGCAACTAGCAGTCTATATATAATACGTCCATGCTAAAATGGAACCAAATTGAGGTAGGCAACTAGTATATAATACGTCCATGGAAAACACAATGAATGATATACAAAAGAGTTGCAAAAATTGATGGTGTTGGGGGATGACACGTACGAAAGATAGATTTTCCTCTATAATATTTGTACTCTATAGTCTGACAGCTCGTGGCGATCGCCCAAAGTAGTAGAATATCTAACTGAGCAATTACATGTGTTATTTTACATTACAGTATAGTGTTTTTCCAACTTGGATTTTTTAAACTTTCTTACATTTCCATTTCAGGTCGGCCATGCACTTCATGTGGAAAATGAAACTTTCAAAAAAATTAGTTTTAGCAATCGGGTCAAAGAAATTTGCTGGCAACTGAACTTAAGAAAACCTGCAATTTGCCAAAGTATGTATATTTACAAGCATCCTGGAATCGGAGGAGAAGGTAAGATCAATAAAAAGATTTTCTGATCTTTTTACCTTTTCACCTTTAACTTTTTGTCTAGTCATTGCTCATCAAGATGCTTGGTTCTTACATACCGAACCTAGCACGGCTATTGGATTCTGGTTTGCCCTGGAAGATACAACCATTCAAAATGGTTGTTTGCAATTCATCAAAGGATCCCATAAGGGAGGCGTTCATCGGAGATTCATGAGAAACCCAGATTCGAAGTCGAGTGAACTATTAATCTATGACAGACCAGCTCCTATATATCCAACATCAAATTTCACACCGATTACAGTTAGCAAAGGTTATTATTGTGTATAAATATGTTGTAAATAAATCAAACTAATGTTTTTTATTAGGAACCTGCATTGTAATTCACGGTCAAGTGGTGCATAAAAGTGATCACAACCGATCAAATAAGAGCCGACATGCTTACACTTTCCACGTTATCGAGACTGACAACACAAAGTATTCCGAAGACAACTGGTTGCAACCACCAGAAGATGAACCGTTTCCTGTGCTCTATGAACGAAATGATTGATATTTTGAAGTTTCTTGAGATCTTAATGTAACTAACATTGCCTTATATTTTGTTTAAGTCGTTTTAATAAAGATGTGAGAAGGCGTTTCGTTATTGTATTGTTTTATAAATATATGAGTTTTATTCTGTCTGTCTGTATTTTGAACTACATCCTAAATAAAACGGTTGCGCCAATCGTCTTCAAATTTGGAACATAAGGTTATTTTGACATACGGAGGACTTTTTTCATTTTTTTAGCTCAAAAATGAATGGTACCTGTCATATAATCGTTATGTAAAAGCTTATTTTACTCAAAATTTTTATGAACAAAAATCAGTGTACTATTGTAGGTCAGTTCGTTAAAAAACGCCATCTTGTGTTAAAAACGGTACCTACCATAGGGCCGTCTTTTGTTATCGACTTTCTTGAGAACTTGTTAACCGATTACAACCAGCATTGATGTTCAGGAAGATGTAGGTAGCCAAAGTAATTTTGCATTAAAATATTTTCGAAACATTTTTTTTGCATTTTATTTATGTATTAAATTTCAAACTTTTTCAGATTTTTTAACAAATAGGTATAATGGCGTTTTTTTCTGCTGAAAACTATATATACTACGTTATACTTTTTTCGAACAATCAAGTCACAAAAATCACATAAAAATAATTACAGCTCTCCAAATCGCTTCCCAGGAATTTCGAATGGGTTTGTGATATCCTTAAGTCTACGCCACGCCGTTCGATACACATTTAATTTCGGCGTTCTTCCGCCTCCGCCAATAAAATTGAAACAAACATGCATATGCATGTTTACATTTGTATTTCTTAAATTTAATAGATTTTTAAACTACAGACAACGACACAACACGAAAACGCAAAATCAATTATTTTTTAAATTTCACTCCGACATTCAAATCGTAGTTTGTTTCGCTTTCCAATGGAAGCTCCAGTCGAAAAATGATAGTTATCACACAGACTTACTGAAACCCTACTACTTCCAGATGCGATAAGAGGCCAATAAATTGTTTCAAATTTTTACAACGCGAAAAGTTATCGCTCCAATTTCGCACTCCAAGCAGTCGTCGGAGGTCTCTAATATGTGGCTCCATCGAAGATATGAGGTATACCTTGGTTTTATAATTCATAACTAGTTCCGTTCTGGTTTTGCCTGTTGCTGTAGGCTTATTCCCCTATAGTTGGTGCAGAGTAGTGGATCTCCCTTATTTTGGATCGTGTCGGGCAGATGATTCTAAGATTCCAATCATCAGGCAGACTTTCCTTCAACCATATTTTGACCATTTATGAACTCACACGGTCATCTCAAGCCTTTCTAAAAGACACCGGCACCAGCTGCTTTATTCGACTCTAGTTTGACAATGAATACTTAGATCTTATTTTGGTTGGGAGGATGTAGTTATTGGTTATCATCTAAATTAACTATTTCAGGCTCTCATCGTCATTCAACAACTGGTTGCACTAGTCTATACAGATCTGTTACAGTGTCTTCATCCTCATCTTTTCAAGGCCCAAAATAAAACAGTGAAATCTAATGTCGGCTGTTTCACTTTTCTGTAGAAATTTCTCAACCCTGCTGTTGAAACACCTCTGCATCTTCCTGACTTCACGTTGCTGGTGATTTTTGTTCTTTCTCCTGCGTAAGCGTTTCTCATCCTTCCTAAAAAATCTGTGCTTGCCTGAGCACATTCGGAGTCAATACAGGGGTTTCTGGGAGGTAATTAAGAGAATGCCCGCCCCATACCCTAAATGCTAGCTCAAAGGATTTAGGATCGGCATAAGTTGTTGTGGTCGCTTCCGACCCGATTCAAGGCTTCCAGCCTTGAATTTCTTCTGCATGGTTGTTGATCGCCTAAACGCTTGTTCTATGTTTATACACTTAAATCATTAACTGTTTTTAGATAAATGGCGAAACAGTGCGTAGAGTTTGGACTTAAAGCTTGCTATTCGTTATCTTAAAAAAATCACAACAAAAACTTACAAAGAAATGGATACTTCTTTCCACTATCAAAAGAAAATAGTAAATTGTCCATTGCCGGCTCTAAATTCTTTATTGTAATTTGGATTTGTTTAAAATTAAAAGTGTGCATTACTGCTTTGTAGCAATTGCAATACTATACAATTTAAATAGGTAACAAAATAGCTCGTGTGTAGGTATCCTAAGAACATTACTTTAATTGACGCCATCTGTTGTTCAGCACACTCTTTCTTTCACTCCTTTCTGCACATCATATACAAGAACCACACAAATGTCAAATGTTATCAGTCAGCTGTTTTGATAATATAAAAACAATTCTGAATTCAGAAAAATATTTTTTGCCTTATCTACGCTTTTTCTTATCTCAATTTACCTTTTATTTATGCTTTAAATAAGCTTTCATTTAAGATTTACTTCTAATGAGTAAAACCATGAATAGTAAGCAATAGAATATAAGTTTTCCCAACTAAATTACTAACCACTTTTCAGTGCTTCGCCTTGCCCTTCTCCAGCTTAAGGTGTCAAGAGATAAAGGAGCAAACGTCCAAAACGCTCTATCAAAGATCACACAAGTAGTTGCCGAATCTAAACCACGAATTGTTGCACTTTCCGAATGTTTCAATTGCCCCTATGGCACCCAATACTTTCGTGAATATTCCGAAACAATACCTGATGGTGACACATGTAAGGCACTGTCCGCAAGTGCCAAACAACACGGGATCTACATAATTGGTGGAACAATTCCGGAGAAAGGTGAAAACGATGCCATCTACAATACCTGTACGATCTGGGATCCAATGGGAAACATCATTGGAAAACATCGGAAGGTAAATCCTTTCCATTCTAACACTTCGATCTTCTTATGTTTGTGCCATTTTAGGTCCACCTTTTTGACATTGATATTCCCGGAGGAATGACATTTAAGGAATCTAAAACACTTTCAGCTGGTAATCAGTTCACCATTGTGGAAATTGATGGACACAAAGTAGGGATTGGCATTTGCTATGACATTCGTTTCGAGGAAATGGCCAGAATCTACAGAAACAAAGGTATAAGTTGATCCCGTTTGCTCTCTGTGAAAATATTCACAATTCTTCTCTATTAAGGCTGTGAGATGTTGATATATCCGTCTGCTTTCAATATGACCACTGGTCCATTGCACTGGGAACTCCTACAACGATCCAGAGCAAATGACAATCAGCTATTCGTTGCGACTGTATCCCCATCTAGAGATGAAACTGCTGGATATGTCGCATTTGGGCATTCAATGGTCGTGGATCCTTGGGCCAAGATCGTCGCCAGTGCTAAAGATTCCGAAGAAGTTGTCATCGCCGACCTGGACTTCTCCCTGGTGGAGAAAGTTCGTCAGCAGATTCCAATCTTCGGCCAAAGAAGGACAGATCTCTATTCAACTGAAACAAAGTCCTAATCCACAATATTGCTTTATTTTTGTTCCCTAAAGCTGTGTTTTATAAATAAATACTATTTTTATTTTCTGAAACTAAACAGTTGGTTCTTGGGCATCTGCTTCGCTGGGTGGCCCATAGGTTCGTCGAGTTTGTCCAAAGAGAGCTTTAATTGCGTCGTCCGTTGCTATGAGCGGCTGGCTGATGAATTCTAGTGCCTGAAATGAAGGAGGTTACTTGATGAACCATAGAACAACCCAACCCAACTTACATGAATGGCAAATCGTTCATCTTCGGTCAGCTGATTGTCACTGTTCAA
Organism: Platycheirus rosarum; assembly: GCA_963971375.1. Taxonomy (NCBI): domain Eukaryota; kingdom Metazoa; phylum Arthropoda; class Insecta; order Diptera; family Syrphidae; genus Platycheirus; species Platycheirus rosarum. The sequence goes on along the minus strand of OZ020509.1, from coordinate 114,882,326 downwards.
GAATAGGGTCTCCGGTATGCCAACGCCAGAATGAAGTGCCATTTGTTGCAGAATATTCAGACACTCTGCACCGAGACTCATGACATCTGTTGCTGGTAGATTGAGATATTTAATTTTGGCCATGAATTTGAGGTTTTTCAGGATCTCGATTTGATTTTTGCGAGTCTCGGAGGACAGATGTAGTAAACGTTTGGTTGAGTCCGTAAGCAACTCGTTCTTTTGGGTGAGATCAGCCTTCCATCGGGCGAGTTCTTCAACCATTACACTACTTGCGAGGAATTTACTGCGCCACACTTCACATTGGCTTGCTAGATATTCAATTTGTTCCTGAAATTCAAGAGAAGTTAAATGAATCCATCTATGGTTTGGTATTGTTGATACTTACAGAATGAGTTGTTAGATTGTTTGCTGTGTCTAGTAATGCTCTGGCTAGCTGCAGTTTGTCTTCGGTCAACACATTAACTCTAGTCTGCAGGTCTTCACCTACCGAAGCAACAAGCAGACCCTTTAGTTCTGTATTAACCTGAATTTGGAACTTAAGCTGACTATTCAAATAGTCGCGTTCTTCTTTCATTTTGGCCAGTTCTGCTTTCAACTCCACCACCTGTGGATCTTCCACTATGTCTTTCTGCGACACTTTCTCTGCTTCCACTGCTACGTCATGCAATTCCTGTGTTCGCATTGTCGACATATGACTAACCAATACATTGATATCCAAATTATTACGATCCTTCTTAAGGAAGTTTTTTGTTTTGTTGGGAATAATTGGATTAACAGCACCAGTGTACGGTTCGAAGGGGACAAATCGTGGAGGTTTGGTTTTCTTGTATGAAGGAATATCTTGAACATCGACCAACCTTGGAGTTAACAGACGAAGTTCACCTTTCGGTTTTACTGCTGGTAACCTTTGTGAGGTCTCCAACGGTCTGTATAGAGTGTACAGACCGGGAATGGGTATTGGGCTCGGTGGCGGTGGCGGAGGTTTCTTTTGATGGACTGTCTCTTGAATTGTGCTATCCTTGCGTCGAATTTGAGCTTTGGAAAATGTTTGCTTGTTTTCGCTTTTTGCAGTTTCATTTGTTTCCATTCCATCACCACTAGTGCGGTCTAGAGAAAGTGTAGTTTAAGGAAATTTGTTGGCATTTTTATTTGTTGGGTTCGAAAGTATGTCAATTTTCTTACCTTTTTCAATTTCCATAATTTTATCCGTTTTTGGCATTTATGAAATAGTTGTCTGTTGTTTGGGTTGAAATGATTGTTGGACCTTTTTTATGAACTGTATAATTTTAATAATACATTAAAATTTGTTTAGATTTTTCTTTGATTGTTTTGTGTCCAAAGTCAGATGATAAGCAAAGGATGACGTTTAACTTCATTACTTAGGTTTGTTCAGTTAACACATAAACAAAATATTCGGTGCAGTTGCTCAGTTCTAATATACAATGGGGGCATTAATATGAAATTTTACTACGTTGAAACGAAAACGTAATCTCGAAAGACAAGACAACAATCTCAAGACATTCAATTTTACAATTTGTTCGTAGACCATAAACACCCTTTTCTTGGTGAGCTATTTCAAACTTAAACAAATGTCAACATTTGTTTGACATTGACATTTCCTTGGTTGCAAGAAGTCATATAATGATACAATTGAATGATTCTATCACGGTCTGGTGTTGTAGAATACTATGACGTGATTCTTTTTACGCATGTACACTTTGTTGTTGTTGTGATAGTTTTCTATGATTTTATGATGGTATCACAGTATTACCCCTAATAGAAACGATCGTGAATATCCCTATTATAATAAATAATTTGGACTACTTCTGCTATTAAAGTAAGTAAAGTCAATTAATGAAAAAGAATACATTAACACCCTTACGCTGTGTCCTGCTAAAACGCGGGATATGCGGTACATGCGATGCGGTGCGTTGAAAACGAGTGCATAACAAAATTAAACCCATGTTGGTAGACGTGGATGTCCAACATCAACACGATATTGTGGTTGGTTTGATTTTGCCCGCAATATTTTGCGTGTTTAAGCAGGACAGGCCGTAACGCTGTTCACGGGCACGATTTTGCAGCCGGTGCGGTATCTGTGTGAGTGGTATTTATCAGTTATTTATTTGCGGAGAATGCGGAGTGTGCATTTACAACACGATAGTGCCTTCATGCGAGATACATACACAGAAACTTTATAAATAAAAGTTTTAATTAATGAAGAGAGTAAAAACAATAGTGTTATTATATAAAAACAAGGTTTTTTCTTTTTAAGCGCTGAGTAGGGCACGGAGTAGAGCCTGAGCAAGTCGACTACGTTCTGAGCAGATTATGATCAGAGCACTCCGATTTAATTAAGAAACACACTAGAGCACTGACTGCACTTTAAAAACAAAAATTAAATTAAATTAATGTTATTTCCTTAGAAAAATTTATTTTAATATTTTATTTCAACCGACGGCATTTTGATTTTTGTTTTTTTTTAACTCTGTCATTTGTCAAAACACACAACATAAGCGGGGTTCACATGAGACAATGCAGAGGCCAAGGCAATGGGGCAAGGCAATCATTTTTCCATGTGAACAATTGTTTCCAGGACAAGACAATTGTCATTATATTGTCCTCCGAGCTAGCCTGCCCGGCTATCTATAAGGACAATATCGACATCATCCAACCCCGTTCAAGAAGCTCGGACAAGACAATTGATTATTGTCCCATTGTCTTGTCTGCGTGTGAACGCTGCTATATATGAAGTTGGCCGCGCTCAGCCTTTTACTCCATGTGCTCGGTCATTTTATTCTGAGCTCATAGAGCGCGCTCCGAGCTAGCTCCGATTGAAAAAAGAAACACAAGCTGAGTGCTTAAGTCATAAGTTTTTTCGAACTTCTCTTTGTTATTTTCAAAAACGGAACTGCATTATGGAGAGGGAGTACGGAACAGCTGTCAAATTTGTCGTACGTACCAATTTTAATCGGAGCACAATGCACGTACAGTAAATTTACATTTTAGTTTTAAAATGTATGGAAAACCAAAAAGAAAAAAAAGGGTTTTGGGAGGGACAGACGAAAAAAAGTTTATTCTCTCATTTATAATTTCTCTCTGCGTCCGATGAAATGTCAAATTTACCACGTAAAAGTTAAAAGTTAACCAACCTTTCCGTATGTCTGCTATTAGACGATGAAACTAGATGCATGCACCTTGTTCGAATTTTTCTTTGTTTTTTCATCTCTGCCGCAAGTGCCATTACACGATGAATTTAGTTTCATGAAACAAGTTTGACAGTTCTCTTTCATTTTCATTTTCCATAATCGTTTGCAATTAATCTGCTCTTTTAACCCTATCGATGTAATGACTGTGTTTAACCACATATACATTTTTCCTGGAATCATAAAGACATAATATGTCCAAATTAAGTACCTTAAACCACAAAAAATGACATTCCACTTTATTTTCACTCATTTTTGTTCCTTTATTTTGATCATATCAGAAGCTTACTTTGGGCACAACGAAACCAAGTGATAAAGAATTAAAGAAAGCGAACACGAGAAAAGAAAAACGTCAAACAGATTCTTCGAACATGCTACCCGTGCGACACACGACAGCTTTTTTCCTGTCTCATCTTTTCGATTTTTTTCTCCCTTTTGCACTTACTATGTTCGAAGAATTCGAACAAGGTGCATGCATCTAGTTTCATCGTCTAATAGCAGACTATGCAGTAAAACGTACCATTGTGTTCGCAAAATTGAGTTCGCGTGTATTCAATCTTTGCAGTTCCGTATGCGTATGCCAGTTACGCTCGAAGTTCTCAGTTATGTCGTATTCTCTGCTCAACAAATATTTTTCCCTAGAAAAACTTAAACTCAACATCAAATGTAAGATTCAACATTTTCATATCATTTAAAAACGCGTGAAGAAGTCGCAAAAAATCGACGAAACATTGGGATAAGATGGAATAAACTTGTTTTATTTGCATTTGTAAGAAAATTGATCAAAAAATAGATGAATTTTATTTTTATTAAGGAGTCTTAAAAAAAATGTACTCCAATAAACCGTTACCCTGGAAATTCTATTGGGCTAGTCCATAAGGTGAGTCAACAAACTCACCCGTGAGTGCACTCAACAATCACCGTATGGACAGGCACCTAAATAGCTCTATAAAATAGGCTAGAGCCCATGTAAATGAAACTTAACATTGTCAAAATTATTTACAACTACTGTCGTGTTACAAGAAAATTTTCCAATTTTTTTTCATAAAATATTATTGAAACAAACGTTTTTTCTTATTCAATTTAGTTCATAAGCTCTTTAAAAATGGTAAAAATTAAATTTCTGTTTTCATTTAACATGCATTTGTAACATATAACTTACGCAACATTAACCAAATTCATGTTTTTTTTCTTTTTTTAACTTTTAGATGCTTTTCATGCTTTTATTTAGCCGACAAGGCAAGTTAAGATTACAAAAATGGTATGGTGCATATCCTGATAAGACAAAGAAGAAGATCACCAGGGAATTGGTTACAACAATTTTGGCAAGGAAGCCAAAAATGTGCTCTTTTCTTGAATGGAAAGATTGTAAAATTGTTTACAAAAGGTGAGGTGGCTGCTTTGGCTTGTTGGAGAAGGGATCTTGGATTACTCATGTTTAATTTGTCTTTTTGATTAAAGGTATGCAAGTTTATATTTTTGCTGTGCAATTGAACAAAACGATAATGAACTGCTGACTCTGGAGATTATTCATCGATATGTAGAGTTGTTGGATAAATACTTTGGAAGTGTAAGTTTTTTTCTATTATTCAATTGGTTCTGTTTTTACTATATGGCTCGAAATATGCCTTAGACAGCACACATGAATATTATTATTTTATGGCTGAAGATTTGAATGCCAAACATGAAGATTGGGGAATTGAATACAAAATCCGAGGTGATTCTATTTTTTTAATTGGATTGGTCTACACCATGTTGAGTATAAAATAATAGACCTTTTTGATACAGAAAAACTATTGTTCCCAAGGAGTAGTGCTTATCTAGGTATTTCAATGTTACGACTCTAGACTAATAATAACTGACTATGTGAACAAGCTGTGGACTTGCCTTTATACAGCTTCCGAAGGAACTTGTAGTGTTGGATGAATTTGTGCCTAAGGCCTTCTACAATTTAAGTAGACGGGCTGGCCTCATTTTTCTTACGCCTCGGTGATAGAGAACTCTTTTCGAAAGACATTTCGGCTCCAAATAACAGGAATCTGTCAAATGTCGAGATTAAATGATAGATACCATCTTCAGATGAAAAGAATCATAAAACATTGTTTAAACCATCTATTCATATAAAGAACAAAACAAGAGACGACAAAAATTAACTTCCAACAAGATTAAAACTTGTACAGGCGGTTTACAGGCAGCAACAACCCGGAAATTAAGACATTGAAGTCCTGGATTAGACATCGCTCACGTATTATTTTTTCTCTTGAATACTGCAGGAGGCAGGGGTGCAGTAGATAAGGTGTTGGCTTTTTAGCCCAAAGATCGTGTGTTCGTTATTCAGGTTGGGTAGCAATTTTTCATTCGACGTGGAAAGGGTTCATGCTTCTTCGTCATATACTCATAGCAGGACTGATATGATGAGTGTATTCTATAATGTCGGACAATGTTGAAAAAGCTGCAAAGAAGTGCGTCACCTTGTCTTAACCCTCTGGTGGTGTAAAAGGTCACAGTAGAATCCCTACCTATTTTGACGGAGTAGCGAGCATTCTCCAATAGAATCCTTATAAGAAATAGACATGTTTCACAGTTCTCCCTCCAAAATTTGTAGTTTATCTTAATTGCTGAGATATGGACTCCTGCAAATAAAATAATAATGAATGACATGCTTGCGGACAGTGAATTTGAGCCACAAGAAGTTAAAGTCCGTGTTGGAACATTGCCGGTATTGGGGAAGGCTCTGGCAAGCAACATCATTCCTAACATAGACCACGACGCCATGATGGGAAAAGAGTAATGGCACAAAGCTATACCATGTGGAGCAAATTCTGATAAATCAGTATATACTCCAACCTGAGTTTCACTTAATACCAAAACAGCTGGCCTGTATTGAACAGTGTAGACATACACGTGGTGAAAGAAATTCTTCCTTAAACCGCGAACATTATAGACCACACAAAAATCACTTACCATTTTAAAATACTTACATATCATAACCATTTCTAGCTTATGAGTTGGTGCAAACTTATGACCAAGTTCGGCAGTTTGGTCATTGGTTCCGGCGGCTTTGTCGCTCTTAACTTTGATATAGCTAGCTTTACTTCATCCAGATGTGGTGGGCGAAATTTTTGGTTTACTTCGCCCAGATAAAATGGATCATTCTGCCTGACAGCGAAATTCGTTTCATCATATTTTTCATATTCTCACCATCGACTGCGATTCCACTACGATGTTCCCTTGATCGTCTTTGCAAGATTCAGTTCGAGCTCTGTAGCTTTGACAGTTTCTTTTTATCTTTTGGTAAAACTTTCGAACTTCATTCCTGCAATAACAGCTCTCCATTTCCCCGATCGTACGCTTCTTATGATCCCTTTTTCTTTCTGAGAAGCCTGTTCTTTCAACTTCTGCTCGTAGAACGCACGGGCAGTTCTGGTCCTTTTTTGCAGCGCCTTGTATGCTTCTTGTTTAGCTGGGCGCTTGCCCACGCTGATCATCAAACCAAGGGTTTCCTTTGGAGATTATTAGAGACTTGATCGGAAGAGGATCTGAAGATTTCTTGCGATTGCGACGTTAAACTTCCTCACTGTATTACCTCTTCTTGGCGTTGGTCGGGATATCCTCAGTCGAAGAGCCTAAGCTCCGAAAACTTCGTAGTAACCCCTTATAAGGTGTTCATTAAGTAGTTCACCTTGATTGGAACTGTAGATGCCGAGGTGATTCTATTTTTTTAATTGGATTGGTCTACACCATGTTGAGTATAAAATAATAGACCTTTTTGATACAGAAAAACTATTGTTCCCAAGGAGTAGTGCTTATCTAGGTATTTCAATGTTACGACTCTAGACTAATAATAACTGACTATGTGAACAAGCTGTGGACTTGCCTTTATACAGCTTCCGAAGGAACTTGTAGTGTTGGATGAATTTGTGCCTAAGGCCTTCTACAATTTAAGTAGACGGGCTGGCCTCATTTTTCTTACGCCTCGGTGATAGAGAACTCTTTTCGAAAGACATTTCGGCTCCAAATAACAGGAATCTGTCAAATGTCGAGATTAAATGATAGATACCATCTTCAGATGAAAAGAATCATAAAACATTGTTTAAACCATCTATTCATATAAAGAACAAAACAAGAGACGACAAAAATTAACTTCCAACAAGATTAAAACTTGTACAGGCGGTTTACAGGCAGCAACAACCCGGAAATTAAGACATTGAAGTCCTGGATTAGACATCGCTCACGTATTATTTTTTCTCTTGAATACTGCAGGAGGCAGGGGTGCAGTAGATAAGGTGTTGGCTTTTTAGCCCAAAGATCGTGTGTTCGTTATTCAGGTTGGGTAGCAATTTTTCATTCGACGTGGAAAGGGTTCATGCTTCTTCGTCATATACTCATAGCAGGACTGATATGATGAGTGTATTCTATAATGTCGGACAATGTTGAAAAAGCTGCAAAGAAGTGTGTCACCTTGTCTTAACCCTCTGGTGGTGTAAAAGGTCACAGTAGAATCCCTACCTATTTTGACGGAGTAGCGAGCATTCTCCAATAGAATCCTTATAAGAAATAGACATGTTTCACAGTTCTCCCTCCAAAATTTGTAGTTTATCTTAATTGCTGAGATATGGACTCCTGTAAATAAAATAATAATGAATGACATGCTTGCGGACAGTGAATTTGAGCCACAAGAAGTTAAAGTCCGTGTTGGAACATTGCCGGTATTGGGGAAGGCTCTGGCAAGCAACATCATTCCTAACATAGACCACGACGCCATGATGGGAAAAGAGTAATGGCACAAAGCTATACCATGTGGAGCAAATTCTGATAAATCAGTATATACTCCAACCTGAGTTTCACTTAATACCAAAACAGCTGGCCTGTATTGAACAGTGTAGACATACACGTGGTGAAAGAAATTCTTCCTTAAACCGCGAACATTATAGACCACACAAAAATCACTTACCATTTTAAAATACTTACATATCATAACCATTTCTAGCTTATGAGTTGGTGCAAACTTATGACCAAGTTCGGCAGTTTGGTCATTGGTTCCGGCGGCTTTGTCGCTCTTAACTTTGATATAGCTAGCTTTACTTCATCCAGATGTGGTGGGCGAAATTTTTGGTTTACTTCGCCCAGATAAAATGGATCATTCTGCCTGACAGCGAAATTCGTTTCATCATATTTTTCATATTCTCACCATCGACTGCGATTCCACTACGATGTTCCCTTGATCGTCTTTGCAAGATTCAGTTCGAGCTCTGTAGCTTTGACAGTTTCTTTTTATCTTTTGGTAAAACTTTCGAACTTCATTCCTGCAATAACAGCTCTCCATTTCCCCGATCGTACGCTTCTTATGATCCCTTTTTCTTTCTGAGAAGCCTGTTCTTTCAACTTCTGCTCGTAGAACGCACGGGCAGTTCTGGTCCTTTTTTGCAGCGCCTTGTATGCTTCTTGTTTAGCTGGGCGCTTGCCCACGCTGATCATCAAACCAAGGGTTTCCTTTGGAGATTATTAGAGACTTGATCGGAAGAGGATCTGAAGATTTCTTGCGATTGCGACGTTAAACTTCCTCACTGTATTACCTCTTCTTGGCGTTGGTCGGGATATCCTCAGTCGAAGAGCCTAAGCTCCGAAAACTTCGTAGTAACCCCTTATAAGGTGTTCATTAAGTAGTTCACCTTGATTGGAACTGTAGATGCCACGGTTGATTGCATCTAGAGAATTCTTCCGCTACCGCCTGGATGCAAGGAGTAGTGCTTTAGTGGTAACAATCCTCACCCCCCTGGGTTGGAAACCAATCTCCAGTTGTAGTTCTAGGCCGATGTTCAACACGTCGAGGTGAGAGTAGAATTTCATAGACACAGGTGGTTGTGCCCCCTCTTGGGGACATAAGTCTACCCTTTGAAGATTTTAAACTGCCTTTGCAAGGACGTATTATTTCGTCAGCAAATGGCTTGACGTTCACAAAAAACGGTGAAAGGATCTTTAAAAATAAATAAATTTACTGGCGCGACAGCTCCTTAAGGAGCCAAAGCCTAGTGACTTATACTCTCAACCATTCCTCTTTATGTTGTTATTCTGCAAGAATGGAAGGGACCCACAGTTTACCGCCGAGTCCGAACGGCTACATGAGATGCACTTTTTCGAGACAAATTTTACTCTTGGAGGTTTTGTCAGTTCCTCGCAAGAAGCAGTACCCCGGAAAAGAAGATGGCTATGAGCTGGATTCGAACCCAGGCTCATTCGCAGCAGTCCGGCACACTAATCACTAAGCCACGGGGCATTTTAGTGCGATTTAAAAGCTAACTATCCTATAGTTGGTGTAAATTAGTCGATCTCCTTTTTTATGAATCGGGCAGATACTACTTAGATTCCAATCAACGCACTTTCTTTCCTCTGATCTTTCGCACCTGACTAGGTCATATCCAGCATGGTCACCAGCTGCATTTCTTCGACTTCGCGTTGCTGGGTGATTTTTTTCTCCTAAGAAAGCGTTTCTAATCCATACGTCTTATTTCGCTCAATGTAGAGATTATAATATAATCTATTTCTTTTGCAGAGCCACGATCTGTGTGCATCGGTTTTGGTTTTGTTTGCATGTACACATTCGAAAGCGAACCAGGAGTTTCTAGGAGGTGTTGTGAGAAATCTAACGCCTCTTACGTTATGTTGATGGGATCGGTGTAGGATGAGGCGGTCGCTTGCGTATAGAGGCGTCGAACATTGAATATCCTCTGCGGGGTTGTTCATCGCCTACTAGCTTCGAAGTTTGGCACCACAACAAGGTAGTGATCCGGGTCGATGTTTGCTCCTTAGAACGTACGGATGTTAAGAATACTAAAGGAGTATCTTCCGACAATATCTGGTGGCCTCCATGTACTCTTGTGAATGTCACGTCTGGGGCATGGGCGCTACTAAGGTTTAAGTGATAGAAATTGAAATGATGGAAACTGGAAATTTAAACTGAACATACGTATGTAAATCATTGTCCGTTTTTCGTTTACGGAAAGGGGGGTGGAGGCCATATTGTCAACGTTATTAGTATGTTCATCCGATGCATATTTTTGTATCACAATGTTTTCTTACATGACCGCCTTGTGAGGCCTTTGTTTAAGTGTATGTACATATATATATGTACATTTGTACATAGTTCGTGTTGGGGTTGGATCTTCAGAGCGCATCTTTTCTGCTGCGATGGAAACTCAGGTATATAAGACCCATGGAACCGATCGATCAAGCGTTCATCGTTAGTTCACCCTTAGTTATTCAGTTGGCACAGCGTAAAGCTGATGTGATTTTACCCACGAATTCTTCGCAGTATTAATAATTTAAAATTGTTGACACTTAATTCAGCGAAAGTTATTTTTGTCAATAACCCTAGTGTATTTTTTAATGAAATTTATTTTAAAATATTTTTTTATTTTATTTTTACAGTTTAAACGAAAAGTTAATTATAGAAATCCTATTCTAGGTCTGTGAATTGGACATTATTTTCAATTTTGAAAAAGCCTACTTCATACTTGACGAATTACTAATAGGAGGTGAGATGCAAGAGACATCAAAGAAAAATGTCCTCAAAGCAATCGCATCACAGGATCTACTTCAAGAGGTCAGTACACCAGAAGCGTATGAATTGTAAAAAAATTATAACCAAAATATTTGTTTAGTTTATATTTTTATTTTGTTTTCTTGTTAATTTCGAATGCTGTATAATTTTGTTTTGTTTTGTTGTTTTTCTGTTTGCATCCGTACAACTATACAAAAAAAAAGAATGATAATTTGTCTCTCTTTGGAATGCTTTAAGCCTTACATAAAAAAAAATTAATAATATTCATAAAATATCTCCTTCAAAAAATGAGAAATTAAAATTGTTGAATTTAAATGTTATGAATAACCATAAATAAGCAATAAGGCCATATCAGTAATATTGCATGCAAAATGTTGTAATTGCATAATTTTTGTAAATGTCTCAACTCTTGAGTAGTTACTCCGTTTTTTTTCTTTTTCTTTTTTTATTTTAAATGCGTGCATCTCTGAAGTATTTTACGTAAATAAGCAGTTTTAATATGTATAAGTATTCTTTATGGCTGTTTTTTTATGAAATGTTATTTAAATTGGTATAAATAACTCTAATGTTAACACAAATCTTCTATTCTTCTTTGCAATCTTGTATTAAGCGTATTCAGATGCGTTCTGAAGTGCAATATTTATTATGTCTGAGAGGTCTTCACATAAGTATGGTGACGTCGTCAATTCTATAATATACTATCACTGTTTGTCTTTGTTTATATTATAATCTTGTGTGTAAAGTAGTTACCAAACAGAAACCCCCATCACTTGTGTCCATGTAACTTAGAATATGTCTCCGTTCAACTATAAAGTTATACACTGTAACCTTAGAATCTATCTCGTGTATTTATGCATTTTAATTAGTTTATATTCATTTTACTAGTTTGAGGGCTTTAGATGCTAACATTTCTTTAAAATTCCAAATTTCAAAACCCTTAACATAATCCTTGGCATGCTGTCAATAGCTTCGGTCTATTTTACTGCTTGTGTCCCTTATTCTTATGGATCTACAGGTACTACTGCCTTGGGGCTTTTTTCACTCTATGTTTAAAGAGAATTCAGTTGATGTAAACTTTTCTTTGCGTGAGTGATGAAAACATCGCTTGTGGCGTGCAATTGAAGAAGAGCTTTGGTGTTTATATGACCCACCTTTATAAGACGATGCATTAGGTCTCCCATTCAGTTCTTGCTTGTATCTCCTTCTCTATTCGTCGCTTATTCACACGAATCAAAAAAAAAAAACGGGAGAATTTTGACGTAAATATGTCTTTAAAATTGCTTCAATACAGTTTGGTGTTGCAGCTTCATATCTATCATTACTATCCAAAATTCAATTACACCACTGGATAGCTAAAGAATCAAACAATTTATTACGCTAAGTAAGGACTGTCATACATCGTGTGGGGTGGAGGAGAAAGAGCCACCATTTTGAGGTCATTTTGCTGCGTATCGAGATTTCTATTTAGTATTATTCTTTCCTTCCCCGTGGCTTAGTGGTTAGTGTGTCGGACTGCTAAGCTAATGAGCCTGGGTTCGAGTCCCGCTCATAGCTACTTTCTTTTCCGGGGTACTGCCTATTGCGAAGAATTGACAAAACCTCCAAGAGTAAATTTTTTCTCGAAAAAGTGCATCTCATGTAGCCGTTCGGAATCAGCGGTAAACTTTAGGTCCCTTTCATTCTTGCAAATTAACAACACACACACAGGAGTCGTTGAGGGTATAAGTCACTATGTCTTGGCTCCTTAAGGAGCTGTCGGGCCAATAAATGTATTTTATTTATTTTCATAACTCTTGTCTCGGAGAAGTTATGACGTTCGTTCTAGTTTCAATCGTTAGCTCTTGTCCGAGTCAAGCAGTGCCGGCAACGTAAAAAATGTCACCTATCACGTACAACACACGGCCACAGCCGTACCCCATTTTTTTTCCTCGAAACAGGCACTCATCATGGGCCCCCATCCACTTTTGAGAATTTCATGTCTATAGAACTAAGATTGGGTCTTATAAAATAACACTGTTGTTGCTCGAGAACGAGTTTTGCTTTGACGAACTTGTCAATAGTCAATGTTCAAAAAATCTTGACTAACTTTTTGACTAAAAAGTAACAACTAACTTTTAGGGGCAATCGATCTGACTTTTATTCAACGCATCGTCGGCGTATGCTAGTAACTAGACGGACTTTTGAAAGGTGTGATTCTGGTATTTCTCTAAAACACATTGCTTTGTCTAAATCGTTTTTTGACATGATAAGTGTCGATGAGATCTAAACCAACCTTGAAGAACCAGCCTGCGTTTTCCATCGTCATTCTGCACAGAGGAACGAGTTTGACCAAAACGTGGACATTTTTCACTTTAGCTCGTCTCTATAAATGCTGTTATATGCGACTTTGGAATCGATAAGAAGGTGATGGTTATCGATTTAAAATGCATGTGTTTTTCTCAAGATCTGCTATAATGTGAATATTTGGTCGATGCTGAACTTTTGCTGACCTAAAGACTCACACACAAACATTTTTGTAGGAGATTCTATATTGAGAAGACTGATGCAGCCGTAGTTTGCAGAACTCAGAGTTTTTCCTTTCTTTAGGAGTCAATTTTAAAACATAATTAAAAATAAACATGCAAATTGAACAAATAATTTCATCACAAAATGAGCTAAAATTGTTCCTTTTATCATCATACAACCGGAATCCGATCAAGGCTTAATCCCAAAAGTTCTTCCATACATCTGGATTGTTGGGTGACGCCAACAAGTTTCGCACCGCAATGCTGTGCTAGTCCACGCTATCCTTTCGACGCTAGCAAATTCTGCCACTTTAATGGTGAAAAACACATTAAAAGAACTACATCGCTTATACGAGCTAGCTGTCCGGCCCAGCAGTGTCTACCGAGCCTTATTTTTTATACAAAACCAGATTTTAGTTAGATTTCATACAATTCATGGTTGTATCTACTCCAGAATCATCCTTTCTCGCACACGGAGCTAACAATTTTCCGTAAGACTTTCTTCTCGAACGCGGTTATGAGATCAGAGTGCCTTTAAGTAGCAAAAATGTCTCAGATACCTGTATGAGTACCGGTAAGACCATAGTATTGTAAACAACAGTATAGATTTTCTGAATTTGAAGACCGTCGACAGACTGTAATAGGTTCTGTTGGATTTTATCAGCCGCCCGCATATATATTCCTTCATATTGTTATCGGCCGCGTCTTTTTGTCCAAAATAGTTAAGAGATATCAATAATTCAAATTCACGCTCTACCAATACTTCTAGCAGACACAGCCACCATGAATCTGTTTTCCATTTATTAGTATGCAGGCCCAGGTTTTGTGCAGCCTGCTCGATTTGGATGATTGAGTCTTGTACATCCTGTTGATTTCTACATTATTCCGATTGTCGAATGAATTCAACCAATGTCGTATTATATAGTCCCTAATTTCATCAGTTTTAGAAATCCCATATTTCGCACTGACAGCGCTAGTTAAGAACCGTTCATAAACGATTATATATTATAACCAACATATAAGAAGAAAGTAATTTATTATCAACACATTTTTCAATATTTTAGCTAATTAATCAATACTGTTGCATGAAATCACTTAAAACACATAATTAAATATTTTATTTGCACTTGCATGAGCTTTGAAATAATTTGTTTTTGTTTGCATTTAAACATTATTAATTTTTTAGAATAACTGTTGTAGATCTAAGTAAATCATTTTAATGTGCAATTAATCTTAACACTCTCCTAATTATAATAAACGATTTTCTTATTGTTTATTTTACGCTTTCGATATGAATTAAAAAAAAAATAAACAACATTTTACCAAAAAAAAAATACATATAACCAAAGGACTTCAATGAGTATCTCAATTGATTAGATATTCCCGTAGAAGAGAACAAAGTTGAATCAAAACTAAAACTCGTTTGAGATTGATAAAAAAAAGTACAAGTATAATTGGCACATGACACTAATTGGATTTATTTATTTAAAACAAGTGTTTTTTTTTGTTCTATATTATTAATGTTTGCAATGCAATTGTTAAGCAAAACATAACCGAAAGCTGTATGTTTCAAGAGTTATTTAAAGACTGCAAATGGAAAATGTTCTATAGGATCAGTAAATTTTAGTTCGTTTGTTGAAACGATATGTACAAGTTTATGTACAGGAAAATAACATACGTTTGAAGCTTAATGGCCAAAGTATTCATGTATCGTTTCAATAAACGGACCTAAGTTCTTTTAAATGGTCTTAACGTTATTACTATATATATTAAGATCTCAGGCTAAATTCAAGTATAGGTCAAACTGTAATTTCAAAAATTGCTTCAAAATGAGTTACTGGTTCCGCTTCTAGTTTTTTTTTTAAAAATGTCTTTAAATGACAAGGGAACAGTCAGCAATGAATCGAAAAATGAAAAATTCTTATTAAACAAAATAATAACACACTTAGCCAGTTCACATTTCTTGAGATTTCGGAGTGCTCAAGAAGTAGTCTCAGTAACTTTTGATGGAGCTTAAAAATGTACGTGAAGCCAATTTCTCAGGAAACGCCTTGATATGCCAGAAACGCAGTGCGAGTATTACGAAAGGTGAAGGGCACAATAGACCTGATTTAGATTGGGACTAAGCGCATTAAATCTACTGATTAGAGTGGCATGACTGTAGCTACATCGATAACATTATATGCACATCTCGTAATCTTATCAATAGGGTGTTAAGGAACAGCTTTAAGAAGTTTTAAATAACTTTAGGAAGCTTGAAAAGTATATGCACAACTTGAACTGGCTAAATTGAAATTTTAAAATGTCAGCGGATCTCGTTTTATTTTGAAAATTCATTAACAAAGTTAGCTAAGTAAATACAAGGATTAATCTGGATTTTTCCTCTTCTTTAACCGACGATTGTTATGATCTCAACTCTGGCCAGTTCTCTGTTTCGCCCTTTGAGTCAACATGTGATGTTCGCCGGGTTGAAGATGTAAGAAAATGTCGGGAGGTTTCCCTGTTTTAGATTGTTCCACGTCTGACGCCTTATAAATGCAACAATTACTACGTTTACAAGAGCGGATTCCCGAATCGAATTCCATCCAAAACGAAATTTAGATCCAGGTATTTGGAGATGCCAGATTTATACTCTTTCATATTTTCTTTATTTGAGTAATCCGAATTCGCTTCGATCTAGATATGTATACAAATACCTAAATACTGATTCAATTCAGATTTAATCATCCATGTAAACTTAGTTAATATCCAACATGTAATACAACAACTTGGGATCTTACTTTTTATCTGGGTGAGTTTTTGAAACCCAGAAATCAGTTTTAACTCTGACGCCCAGATGGCCAGTTTCTTCCGTAAATGTACTATAAACAAAAAAAACAGCAACTAAATCAGATGATAACAAAACTCAAAACAATTTAAGAGACCAAGTAAGATGGATGACGTTGAAGAAGAAAATCAAAGTATTTCCTTAGTATTTTTGTTTTATTGTTTTATTTCTTATTTCAAAAAGCATGGCTGCCAACCCTACAAAGGAAACATTTCTAACAACCCATATCGTTTTATTGTCAGGGGATGAACCATATAGGCTATTGGCCATAATAAAATACGGCTATTTTGTGTCGTTGCATTTGTTTAATCCAGGAGTCCGCTTTAATAATCAGTTTTTTTTTAATTTAAAATTAAAAGGCTGATTAATGTCAACCTTAAAAAGCTCTGCAATAATCTGTTCTAAAATGACTTACATGATTTTCTTCTTCTTCTTCTTCTTCTTTTTTTAATTTCCGGAAACTGCTGTAGACAGCAACACTTTAACTCCTCCTGGAGCATAGGGCGGCAACCAGATCATTCTATCTCTCTCTGTTTTTAGCACGATACCTCAGCTGTGACCACGACTGCAAATTTTCGGACTGAGCTTCCTTCGTGACAGTTGACCTCCATGTTTCCGTTGGCTTTCAAACCCGCCTACTACCTTGAGGATTCCATACAAAGCTCTGCTTTGTTATGTTGTTGTCAGGTTTCCTCAATGTACTTTATCTGCTTGATGTCATCATCCACTAATGTTTGTCCAGTCCTAAGCCACAATTCGTTGTTGGAGATGATTTGTGGCCACCGGTTGATAAAGGCTTGCAACCTACTCGAGATGTTTTCAGAGCATTTCCACGTCTCACAGGCATATAGCAGCACAGATTTCACGTTGGATTGAAAGACTTTCAACTGTGTACGAAGCGATATTTTTGTTGAGTTCCAAAATGGAGAAAGCATTCCAAAAGCACTACGAGCTTTATTTATTCTATAACTAACGTCCAGGTCTGTTAACCATCGAGTGACAGGCAACTACCAAGATAGTTAAACTGAGTGACCTCCTCTATTGTTTCCTGTCTCACAATAACCTGCTGTTGTTGGTTTGGTCTAATGTGCATTTTTTTGTCTTTTTGGCATTAATCCTAAAACCAGCTGGCTTACCATTTTGTTGAAGCTCTGGCGCTATGTATATAGCGTCTATTGGATAGCTAGTCGCTCTTTTTCACGTACCGTCACCGTGGCATTCATAACATCATCGATCGGTGACAGTACATCACCCTGTCTCACTCCCTGTCGCACTACAAATGCATCGGAAAGCTGTCTACTGCGCAAAACAAAACACCTTGCCTTGTCAACAATTTTATCGGGTATAGTTTAGTACCAAGCGATTTTCAGATAACATCACGGTTAACGCGATCGAAGGCCTTCTCAAAATCAACGAACATGAGGAAAAGCGGCGTTTGATATTCCTGGGAAAGGTTTCCGTTTCCCAAACAGCCTCAGAATGGAGTCTGCCGATTGGGGGTCTGCTTTGAGAAATTCGGCAGGTATCCCATCAAGTCCAGCTGCTTTGTTGATCTTTAAAAGTAAGATCGTGTTTCTTATTTCTGCACTTGTCGGGGGGTCAATATCAATGCCTTTGGAAGTTCTACGTAAGTCCGGTAGTTGATAATTATTATCGTTTGCATTCTGGTCATCATTAAATGATGCACAGAAATGCTCCTTCCACCTTCGCAACTGGTCTACCATTGACACTAAGAGACGACCGTTCGTGTCAAGAACAGGATGGTTGTTACTACTTAGTTGACCTACAAGATCCTTAGTAATTTTGTACAGCACCCTTGCGTTACTTCTTCTAGCAGCGTCTTCCGCACTCTCCGTCAATGTGTCCAATCTGACCATCCTATCTCGTCTCACACGGCTGTTGAAGAAATCATGAATAGCTTACTTTGACCAACCCATATCTATCTGGGGACTTTAGGGAAAGTCAATAAAAATGAAAATATAACCCTCTTGTTAATGTATATATGTATTATTACATTGCACTAGTATCGAAGACCACAAAGACCATTACATCACTTGCAGATCTTTAACTCGAAACAAATTTAACTAAATAATTTTTTTATAAAAAAAAACAAAAATTAATTATCAATTGAAACATGTTTTAACTGCTGAGCTTCTTTTTATACGGGATGAGCTGTTTTATAGCACTTGATAAGAAATATATGTATATTGAAACAAAAAAATTATAATAAACATCTCACCATGCATGTTAGCTATTAATTTCACAAAAGTAACGAAGCATTAGTATAAAACATACAAATATTACTGGAACGCTTAAATTATGTCCTAGCCTCAAGACATGCAGTACTATAGCTTTGTCACAGAGCGTCTCATAAGGGATGGGTTAATAATTTGTGCGTAGTTCTAAGCTTAATTACACTCACTTTAAATGTATCAAAGAGAATTTGTTTTTTTTTTATTTTACTCAAAACAGTTGTTATTTAGTAGCACAATACAATTATTATCAAAACAGAAGACCTCATCTGTCTCTTTGAATATCAAATTTATTTTCCTATAAAATTAAACTCTACACTAACACTAGTATTTTTGAAAATGTACTTATATGTTCTTGGAATTCTGATTGTTTTCAATAACTGTATCACTTAATAATTATAAGAAAAAGTTATTGTCAAAATATCTTTCTTAAATAAATACATGATAAGATTTTGTATCTTTTAAAAAAAATTGTATTTTATGTATGTGTATTACTCTATCTATTTATTTTCTTATTATCTATCTATTATTACAAAATACAAAAAAATGTTTGTTATTTTATAAGACTTTCTTTAAATAAAAAAAAACTATAAAGACTATATATTTACTAATAACATATATATAGCTTTCTTCTCTCTTTCTTTTGTTTTATAAGCTTTGTTTATATCGGTGTTTATTGGTTTATTTAATGAACAAATATTTAAGCCTTGTTACTGGAGGTTATCTTTTGTAGAAAGGCTATATAAAAAAAACACGAATAAAATGCAAACAACTTGAAAACAATCTGTCGCTAGAGACAGTCCAACCAAATTCACAGTCATTTTTGGTCCAACATTATCTAATTAAAAAAAAACTAATATAAGCACATATTTAAATTAACCAAATGCACATGCAAATAAAATATGAATTTAAAAATATATTTAAAATGTTAATAGCATATTTTATAAGAAATAGAAAATCTAGGTAAAAATTACTTTGGTCTGGACATAACTCGTATATTTTCACATTTTCATAACTAATTTAAAAAAACCAAGAGGGAAATAAACCTAACACTTAATTTATATTGGAAAAGGAACATTGTTATTGCATAATAGTGATTTTTACATTTTTAAAGATACAACTCAGTCTTTATATGAACCGAAATGTTTGAAATCGTAGTTCACATATTTTTACTTTTTATTTTTCTCCAAACAAAATTAATGCAGCTCTAGGCAATTAAGAAAGATACTAAAATTACCTTCTTAAATAATGTGGTGATAAAGCCTTAACATAAGCTTCCCAAGACAGCTCGATTTATATTTAAGGTCGCTTCCATTTGATTGTGGACATAAGTCGCTTCTACTGCACCGTCCCCATAGGGCCTGGGTATCAACAATTCGCAAATTAATGTAAATAACAATGTTAACGTTTATCAATTCTGTGTGGAATATCCATAGTGTTCCCTTACCTTACCTTAGGTGGCGCTACAGTCCGGGGTGGGCCTAGGCCTCAACCAAGAAGCTTCTCCAGCCAGCTCGGTCCCTAGCTAGCTGCCAATTTTGCACGTGGAGTCTGTTGAGGTCCTCTTCCACTTATGTGCGCCACCTGAGTCTCGGTCTTCCTCTACTGCGCCGTCCTTTTAGGGTGGATTCGAAGATTTTCCAGGCCGGAGCATTGATGTCCATCCGCTCTATATGACTCAGCCATCTGAGACGTTGAATTTTTACTCTTATGGCTAGGTCTGTGTCGCTGTACAGTTATTTATTCATTGTATCTTCTTCTCCACTCTCATGGATACGGGACCAACAATTACCCGGAGAATCTTTCTCTCGAAACAGCCTAAAGCGTCCTCATCCGCTTTTGACAGCGTCCATGCGTCTGCACCATAGAGCATGACTGGGATTATGAGGGTCTTATAAGTAAAGGGACAAGTTATTCTTCGTTTGATTTTAGCGCTGGTGTTGCTGTCTGAGTTAATAGCGGAGCCCATTTAGACAAAGTCCCTAACTACCTCCAAATTATAGCTGTCTATTGTGATTTTTTGTCCAAGACGTCGATGTTGTGTGTCTCTTTTTGATGACAGCATATATTTGGTTTTGCCCTCATTGACTGCTAAACCCATCTTCGCCGCTTCCGTCTCAATACTCACTACTGACATCACGCTAATGAGATCACGCTGCGTTCTTCCGATTATATCAATATCGTCGGCGTATGCGAGTATTTGGACGGACTTTTGGAAGTCTTTTGTCTTTTTTTGGTGTTGTTGTGAGAGTTCTGCACTATTATTTCAAGTACGATGTTGAAAAAGTCGCATGACAGTGCATCGCCTTGTCTAAATTCTTTTTTGACTTCAAAGGTATCGGTGAGGTCTTTACCGACCTGGACGGAACAGCGTGTGTTTTCCATCATCATTTTACACACAGGCGGACGAGTTTGGCAGGGATGTTAAAACTCGTCTCTATAAATGCTGTCGTACGCGGCTTTGAAATCGATGAAAAGGCGGTGGGTATCGATTTGAAGTTCTTGAGTTTTTTCCAAGATCTGTCGTAATGTGAATATTCGGTCGATAGTAAACTTTCCTGGTCTAAAACCGCACTGATATGGACCTATCAGGTTGTTGACGAATGGCTTTAGGCGTTCAGAAGACTGATACCCCCATAGTTGGTGCAGTTCAGAGGGTCTCCTTTTTTCCATAGTGCTCACTTTTGTGAAAAACTAACATTTTTATGTCTCCTGAAACAACATCTTCAGGTCTTTCACCAAAATTCGTCTTAATGACCATCACAGGCTAGTGCCCATTTTCATGGCACGTCGCCTGCTCGATATTCTTGTGTCCTCTTCGACATTTTGGCAATATCATGCTTCGGGGAGGGCAACGTCTGGCTACAGTCGTGTTGTGTTTTCCAAGTCTCTTTAAGGTGATTACTTTTTCCCCACCTTGTATATATATTTAATTGTTAATTCAATTTAATTTAATTGTTCATTAATTTCATTTCCCCTTTGCAATCTATTAATTGGTGCTAACTTGTCGTTCACTAGATTAACTAAATTGTATGCCAAAGTCTGACAATTTCTTTATCAAATAGTCGCCTGACAATGGATTTTCCATCAGGTGGAAAAAAAACTATCAGTTTACTTGGCTGGTTGATGTTGATGGCCGATGCCATCCATTTGAGCTCCCCAAGGATATGCTCGCTCTGGTCTACGCCACCCTTCCAACGTGATCAAGGTCTGCCACTTGACCTTAAACATAAAATGAACTGCAAGACTTTCCTTGCTCCTAGCTGGTTCCTCTTGGTTCATGCGAGTTAGGTTCCAAGCCCACCGGTTTCTACCGAGCTTTATTTTTTCCACAACATTTGCTTTGAGGCAGATTTCATACAATTCATGGTAGTATCTTCTCCGGAATCATCCTCCCTCGCACACAGGGCAAACGATTCTTAGTAAGACTTTCCTCTCGGACGAGGATAAGAGATCAGAGTGCCTCTTAGTAAGCTGGTAAGACCATAGTCTTGTACCGCAGCAGCTAGGTTTTTATTAGCAGTCGCGCGCGTATTTTTTTCTCTGTGTTGTTATCGGCATCTACTTTTGACCGAAGGATTGCATTACTTCAAATTCTTGCTCCACTACCCTGATAGTGATGATAACAGCACTTCTCGTAGACGCACTTGGTTTTCCTTCATTAATATGAAGCCTGCTTGATTATGGTGAAGGACTCTTGTACAGCTTGCTGACTTCTGCCGATGAGGTCAATGTCGTCTGCGTAAGCCAATATCTTGCCAGATTTGGTCACTATAGTCCCTCTCGTTTACGTAAGATGTTATGTTGTAAAATAAAATTCCAGACCTTTTTCCATCACTTGCCTGATTGTTGGTGTGCCAGGTATGAAACCACATTGATATTGATTACCCGTTCTTGCAGGATAGAGGAGTATATCTTATAGGATGTACTCAACAATGTTTTACACCTATAATTGCTGCAGTTTGTGATATCTTCCTTCTTATGTATTTCTTCGTGTTCCCTACTTGAGCCCTTCTGTCTCCTCAATTCTTGGCAAAAAATCCAAAGTTTATGTCTATTATTTTACTTTTTAGACAAATTTAAATAAACTGTCAATATTTACAGAGTTCGGATAAAATTATCTCAGAAAAAATTGAAACTACAAAAAAGTGTTGTCCAAGTAAATCCATCACCTAAACACTCCCATCAAAAACGTTCATGATAAACTGATTGCAAATTATTTTTTTCTTTTTTATGTTTTATTATTTCTTTTTTCCGCAAAAAATTAAAGCTGTTTTTATTGATACACATATATGTAAATTGTTTTTAATTTTGTTTAAACTTATTTATGAATGTATGTCGGTATCATTTTATTTATGTCAATGTAATGTCCAAAATGTAAAGATCCATTCCTCAGCAGAATCTTCGCAAAGCAAAACATCTATAATTTCGAAAGACATTTGCCAGTGTTAATGTTTTTTTTTTTATTGTAATAAGTTTTATGTGCTTCAAATTCGAATCATTGCAAAAACATCTTATACTTTGTGTAAAAAAACCATTCATTATTGCTCTTCATTGTAACGATGCAAATATTGCTCCATAATTCATATCATTAGAAAATAGCTTGCATATTTTTTTTCTTTTAACGTTAACCCAACAACAAAAAACTTACATTTTTCTTGTATACTTTAGGACGAAGCTGTTGAGAACTCTTTAAGAGACATCGGACTTCTTTGAAAAAAAAAATATAATTCAAAAATAACCCTCTTATACAAGTTTCGTTGTATATTTCGTCTTTAACATTTCACGCTTTCTTTTTCTTTAATATGTTTTTTTTAATGCTGTTTTGTAACCTATTTTTTTCACTAAAATAATATCAAAGTACAAATCAAAAAAATTCTATTTTGCCTTAACCTTAACTAAATGCACAATTTTATTAGTAAAATTTAATATATTTATATTTCATAAAAAAAGAAGAAGCTATTAACTAAAAGTTCATTGAACAGCTATGCCAAACTTAAGAAACATTTACAAAAATACTAATAATGTAACAAATTATTTATAATAAAATGTCGATTATTGATTTTTGTTATATGTAAGCCAAACAAATTTAAATTAAATTTCAAATATTTAAAGATAAATTGTATTAATTTATAAAGATAAGTTTTACTTAAAATAAGCTCCAATTTAATAAAAATAAACGAAAAATAAAATATATCATTGTAATTTATTTTTACTTTAACTAAAATATTGGATCAAAAATGACTGTTCGGTTTACTAATATATTTGCCGATCATCATTTACACATTTATATGCTTGACGAAACTTCTAGATTATTGAAAATCATCTATATTTTTTTATAATTTTACTTAAATACTAATAATGTTATATGTAGAATTAATTATAATATTCAAACTTAAAAAAACAACAGTTTTAGGATAAATATTGTTTTTTTGAGTGATCCATTCCATAGGTACACGATCAAATGAATTAAGGTGCTCATTTCCGGCGACCATTACGCCGACTAAATGACAGTCGACGCGGTTGTGACTAATCAATTGGCCCATAAAGATAGTTCACATTCAAAAAGTCGGCATGTATGTTAGACGATTTTAGAACCAAAAAAGTTTGTCCCGAGTCTGAATTGTCTCAAAAAGCACTCAAAAGTTGAATTTTTCTGTTCAGAACGATTTTTTTCTACAACACTACCTGTTGTTGCCTATGACCATTTACTTTGAACACTCTTCCTGTACCTATCAATTTAAAATTTCAATTTCAACGGCGCAAGAATTGGGTTCCAGTCAGGCCTCATTCAACAAATCCTTTTATACATCTCAATTGCTGGGCGACGAAATCCAAATGGCACCCCAAGACTTCGGGCGTCCTTGTCTAGGCCACGTTGCCTTCTACCATAAAAAAAAACTGCAAAAGACTTTCCCAGCTGGTGCCTCTCCACTCTTAAGAGCTTGGTGCCCAGCCCACCAGAGTCTACCGCGCTTTATTTTGTCCACATCTGCTTCCAAGTAAATTTCATACAATTCATGTTTGTATCTACTCCGAAACCTTCTTCTCTCGCACACGAAGCCAACAATTATCCGTTAGGCTGCGCGTACAGTTATCTAGCATCTCGCCAACTCTTCTGACCACTCTTTCAAGCTAGTTTGTTTATATCTCGAATGGCTGGTCGCATCGCTTCTCGCATCGCATCGCTTTGTTGCACCACTGTACGCGCAGCTTAATACTCCTCTCGAACGCGGTTAAGAGATATTTAAGCAAGTAACTAAGTCTCAGATGCGTATGTGATCTGGTAACACCATAGACTTGTACAGCAGCAGGTTAGTTTGTATGGTAAGATCTCGCGCACCCGCCCATAATGTACTTGGTTTTCTTTTCATTAATATGAAGCCCTCCTGCTCGAACTGGATGAAGCTGTACAGCATGCAGCTTGCTACTTTACGATAATGTCAATGTCATCTGCGTAGGCAGGCGAAGGGTGCATAAGTCTTATTTTTGTTGCATAAAAGCTGATGATGGCAGACTTAATTTTTTGACTGACTAAGATTACTTACCTCAGCGCATGGTATTTTGGGTGACCGCTGTAGTATATGTACATAGATGTCATATTCTTTTTTCTGCTAAACACCAACCAGAGCTATCAGCGTTATATGTGGCCAGGACATTGGCTAGTAGTGCCCCATGGCTTAGTGGTTAGTGTGTCGGACTGCTAAGCGAATGAGCCTGGGTTCGAATCCAGCTCATAGCCACCTTCTTTTCCGGGGTACTGCCTCTTGCTAGGAACTGACAAAACCTCCAAGAGTAAAATTTGTCTCGAAAAAGTGCATCTCATGTAGCCGTTCGGACTGGGCGGTAAACTGTAGGTCCCTTCCGTTCCATTCTTGCAGATTAACAACACACACACAGGAATGGTTGAGAGTAGAGGCCTTGCCTCCTTAAGAAGCTGTCCCACCAATTAATGTATTTAATTTTTATTTAGGACATTGGCTAGCTGATGTGCAGTTCCAACTGTAGGACGGTCTCGCGTTCGATTTTGAGTCTTTGTTATTTTTTTACTGGAGAGGTTACCAGCATTTCGCCCCCCTAGTCCCTCATAATTAGACAATTTTTTTTATTGAGAATTAATAAAAAAAAACGTTTGTTCTCACCAACATCCATAGAATCCTTTGAAGGGACTTCCATCAGTCGAAATATTTACGGCACATTCATACTCACATGATCTACATATTAATCCCCCTATCCCGACGATGGCTGGCCACCTTATGAGCAAATAGATCGCCTAAGGTATTGATATTTGTAAGCGCAGTTTAATGTTAGGGTAAAGTTTTAGTTTAGTCTTTATTGAGAATCCAGGAGTTTTTGTACAGCCTTTGGGTTCGTCAATCAAACCTGCGCTAGGTAAACAAAAGGAATATAATGTCGGAAATTTTGTAGCAGCAGTCCAGTATGCTCCAGTGGACTTCTTATACAAACAAAATCGACAAATTAAAAAAAAAATTGTCAAATTTTTACAACCGTTACATAAGGGAACGAAACTTCCAAAATGTATGAATATTTTATAAGTATAATGATAACAATCAAAGTTTTAAACAATTTCTTCATACTTCCTTAAGATATCTGTAGTTTGCATATTTCAGATGAAGTAAATATGTACATACATATGTATATGTTATTATTTTCACATATGAGCCAAAAATATCATAAGTAAAGTGGAATATTAATTTTGCTTTATATTAAAGAAGTTGTTTGCATTTTATTCGTTGATTCTAAATTAAATTGGTTTTCTCATGTCTATCACGGTAGAAGTGCACTTTCATGTGATTTTCAGCTTTCACTTTTTTCAATTAATAATTGTAAAATGCATTAAAAAAAATAATTGAAAGTAGTTTTGGATCATTATCGAGGTACGTAGAAATGAAGTAATTTTTTTAAAAATCTCCATCTTGCTTGGGTGCATAAAAGTTATTTTCTTTGAAAACAAAACATATCAGCTGCAATAATATTTTGCTTTCATCAATTTCAGGACGAAACGCCTCAAGGATTCTTTGAAGATCATGGCCTAGGTTAGAATCGTCAACAAGATTGTGATTTGAATGCAAATGTCATTCCTTAAATAATTTTTAAATACAACGTCCGTAAAACATTAACTAATAGATATTTTTACACAAATACAATGCAAATAATCGTCGTTCTATTTTGTAAGACTAAAGTCAAATAAATTTAAAAAGTGCTATCCTTTTTTATAATTTTTACATATTAAAGTATTTTTGAATTATAATTTAACAGATATTTTGTTCAGTTGTTTAGTAAAACAAAAATATAATTATATGTACAACTTTCTGGTTTAATGGTGAATTGTTTATTTTTCTTTTGTTTTTTTTATCCAGATTTGTAGAAAAAACTATAACATTACATTACATTACATATTGATCTGCTCCGTAGATAAATCTACGAAGTAGACACTTATGAGCACTGGCTACTGAGGCCATCGGCTCAGACAATTACAAGACGACATTAATACAGGACAGATCAGAAGAAAGGGAGAGAACGTGAAAACAGAAAACACAACATAACACATGTCAACAGCACGCAGTTGGTTTTCGGATGGTCCCCCATGCTGCTACTAACCACGCGCAACGATGCTTGATTTCGCTGATCTCACGGGGCTTTATCGGAGCACAGGCCGTTGACAGAGAAAACTATAAAAACTGTCTAAGATGTTTTCAAAACTTTTTTGTCATTTTCCTCAAAGTCTAGGATATCAAAGGCTTTCTAGTGCGAAGGAAGCTCTACTGGGAAACCTTTATGGATGGTAAAGAGTCGCTGCAGCATACAACTTATTATTTCAATCAACCTAGTTCCTAAATGAAGTTTGCCTTTCAGAAAATCAAAATATGAACCGTAATATAGATGACTCTACTGCGGCGTCTTTGTTTTGCATTAGATTTTTAGTGGCGCCGACGAAGCATATTTATTCAATCGCTTGAGTCATTTCGTTAGATGTTTACTTTACATCGATTTAGTTTATAAGTTACCCTTCTGACCGCAATCTTGACACTCTATCCAGCAAAAATTATGTCGCTACATATAGCCTTGAGTTTGGCAAAGGGTATTCTCCTCCACACTCCATCATACAGACAAGACCCAATATCACACAAAGTACTTTCTTTTTCAAGCAATCGTCAAGTTACAACTTACTAGGTACATGCCCAGCCATAAGTATTAAAAAGTGCTTTTTTACTTGCGATTATAGGTACTATAATACAAGTTATGCATTCGTGCAGATTAAAAATTTTGAGATAACAATCAAACATGACATTACGATGATAGAGAAACATATTAGAGTTACTGGCAAAATTCTGTCCGTCTGTCTGTCTGTCTGTACGGATGTATATTGGACTGCAGCCAAAACGGTTGGGCCAATCGTCTTCAAATTTTGAACTTAAGGTTATTTTGACATTCTACAGTTTTAAAAAAAAAATTTTAGCTCAAAAATTAACGGTACCTGTCATATAACCGTTACGTAAAAGCTTATTTTTCTCGAAAACGGCTCCAAGAATTTTTATAAAAAAAAAATCAGTGTACTACTGTATGCATTATATTTAAGTAAAAAAAAAAATTAATATGGTGGGCCCAAAAAGGTACCTCCCATAAAACCGGTTTTTTTTCTTCGACTTTTTCGAAAACTGGAGATCCGATTACAATCAAAATTGATATTCAAGAAGATATAGGTAGCCTGAGTAATTTTGCATTAATTTTTTTCGAAAACTTTTTTTTTGTATTTTTAATATTAAAAAAAAAATTTTTTTTGAAAAATCAATATTTAGAAAACGGAAAGGTGATTTTTTTTTAAATTTTGTTTTTAAATGTACGTTATTTTTGTGCTTAAGTTTGTATTCTTAAATTATTTTTTTTAATTTGTTTAAAAAAAGTTGTTAAAAAAAACGTTTTATTTAAAAACGGCTCCTACAATTTTGAAAATAAAAATCACACTTTTTTACATTTCTTAAAGAAATAAAATGGCGTTTAAATTATTTCACCCAATACATTTTAACGTACGTTATTCGAACAATCAAAAGTCACAAAAATCGAATAAATGCTTTGATGTTCACTTTAATTTTTTTATTTTATTCTACAATGTGACCGCACATATGAGCAAGTACGTGCGATCCAGTCGTGCAATTTATTTCTTTTGGTGCTGCTACATAGCGTGGTTCTCTTGGGTCGTAGTATTTTTCTCTCGAATACCTCAAATGAGCTTTCGTCCGACCTAGAGAGGTTCCATGCTTCTTCGCCATATAAAAGGAACGGCATGATGAGTGTTTTGTAAAGCGTCTCCTTCTCGATAGGGGTTTATTTTTATATTAATAGCTGTTTAATTTCTGCCCATCTAGACAAATTCACTACCTGGTAGTTATACCTATCAATTGTCACGTTCTGACCAAGTCG
Source organism: Platycheirus rosarum (assembly GCA_963971375.1). Classification (NCBI taxonomy): domain Eukaryota; kingdom Metazoa; phylum Arthropoda; class Insecta; order Diptera; family Syrphidae; genus Platycheirus; species Platycheirus rosarum. The sequence goes on along the minus strand of OZ020509.1, from coordinate 114,853,533 downwards.
GTGAGGGAATTGGAATTTTGTCGATGAAAGCATGTACTTCGCCTAGTCCGCGTTTATAACCAGTCTCGTTCATGGAAGTAAAAGTGCCGGTTATAGCTCGCTTAGTTTTTCCTAATTCATCAATGTTGTCAGCAAACGCAAGTATTTGTGTTGATTTATTAAATTTCTGATCAAAGGTCTCAGTAGTATCCCTACCTTTGACGAATCAGGAATTCCATAGCTAGCATTGTCGTAGGATGCCTTAAGATCGATGAGCAGGTGCGAGTCTCGATACTAATTCTTGGGGTTTTCTCCAGGATTTGGTGTAATGTGAAGATTTGGTCGATCTTTGATTTTCCAGAACTACTAAAACCGCTTTGGTAACGACCTATGATTCCCTCAGCAAATGGCGACGTTCACATAAAATGCTGGGCAGGATAATTCCTCTAAAGTTGGTGCAGACAGAATAGTTGATCTCTTTAATTCTGGATCGGGCCGATGGTACTAATAATATTCCATTCATCAGGCGTACTGTTGCCCAACATATTTTTCAGATGAGTTCGTGTATGCATCTGACCAATTGATCTCCAGCGTGTCTAAAAAGATCCGATTGTAGCCCATCGGAACCAGCGGCTTTGTTCGTTTTTAGCCTGGCAATGACTACTTTGATCTTATTTTGGTAGGTTGGGTGTACTTCTTGGTTGTCAACTTAATTATTTACTGGCCGAAGTTGAAGTCATAAGCGGGATATTTTCCATCATCGCCATTCAACAACTGCTTGAAGTGGTCTCCCCAGATGTTTAAAATTGACTTCGTATCTACTAGTGTTTCCGTGCCAATCTTTCCGTGCCAATCTTCCCAGTAGCCCAGGACGGCTACTGAAACCTGATGTTGACTGTTTTACTCTTCTGTAGAAGTTTTCCACCTCTTAGCTATTAAAACACGTCTGCATCTTCTAGGCTTCACGTAGGATTTTAATGTCATATATGGAGAACTTTGTCTTCTGTGAGAGAATCAGCGCTAATAAAGCATAAATGATAAAAAGTTGGCCTTAATACGGATCGGTGTAATTCTGTCATTGACTTAGCGAAAACTTTATATCCTTTTCTTCTTCCTCTAACAGCGAAAACGCATCCCAAAAAGTTCCAATTCAAATCAACCATCAGTATGGCTTTCGCAGCAATCGTTCCACTGGTGATCTGATGGCATATCTCAGCGAACAGTGGAACAAATCCTTACATCTCTTTGGTGAAAGTAAGATTATTGCGCTTAATATTTCCAAGGTATTTGATAGTTTGGCATGAAGCTGTCTTATCGAAAATGCTTGCTTTTGGGATCGATGATATTCTTGTTCGATTTATACAGCATTGTCAAGTGGGGTAATAGTAATCGTGTGGAGTTAAATGCTTCGAAAACTCATTATCCCCAATGCCATTGTCTATGAATCGCACTTGCATCGAAGAAACCGAAAGGCTTTCAGTACTCGGTAGGTGTGTCAACCTCCGTTGGAATGACCATATATTTGAGAACACCAAAAATGCTGCTATGCTTAGGTTTTCTGTATCGATGCAAGAAGTTTTTCCCCTTCTGATCTGGCTACAATTTACAAAGCGTTTATACGCCCAAAACTCGAGTATAACTCCCACCTCTGGTCAGGTGCTTCGCAAACATCGTTTCACCTGCTTGATAGAATACTAAATAGAGCGCTAAGATTGATAGGAAATAGAACTGCCTCTGAAACAATTGCCGCTATTGAACACCGACGCAATGTTTCATGTCCTTCCTTATTTTATCGGTTCTTTTATAAAAATTGTTCACTCGAAGTAGCCAGCTGCATTCCTCCCCTTAAAAGTTTCTCCCGTAATACTCGACTCGCAAGGAATGGTCATCAGTTCACCGTTGAGTCTAATTTCGGCCGTACCGTGAAATATAGGGATTCTTTTTTTAGCCGAACAACACGAATTTGGAATAGTTTACTTAGCGAGATTTTCCCTTGCCATTTTGATCTGCAAGCATTGAAAACCGTTGTTAATCGATTCCTTCCTCTCCCTATCTTTCTGATGCCCGCGCAGTGTGCTCTAAAAAAATCACTGTTTTAAGCTCTCTTCCATGGCATCTCTTGGAGACCAGTTACATCAGATTTAAAACTGGCATGGGCATCCCCTAGAAAGTGGTTTCTGACATTTTAAATAAAAAACTTTTTGGTGAAACATCTTTGAGTTCTTGCGACGAACAAAAAGGTATAATGCAAGATTTTTGTTTGATAAATAATTAAACAAATTTATTTATACAGTTTGTCATGTTAATAAAATAGTTTTTCATTTTAATTGCTATAAAAAGGTGGAATAATAAAATTAAAAAAAAAAATATTTTTTTGTTTTGTATTATGTAGTCGTCGCTGAAGATGTAAAACTCAATCTTAAAGCTAAACCTAAAAAACTAGATAAGCGTTAAATAAAGTTAAAAATTACTTAAAGTACACATTTTTGAGTTGTGTTGAATAAAAAAAAAAAAAAACAAAATGATAAAAACTAAACAAAACAAAAATGCAAACTACGTTTAATATGCATGGATTATTTTGTTTTAGTTTTTTTTCGTGCAACAATTATTTATGTTAATTGTCTTCTGTTATAAAAATACTTGATTTTAACATTTATAATTTACAAAATACAATATATAGGTTATAGGAGGGGTGACAGTTTAATTTTTGTTTTTTATTATTATTTTTTTAAATCTGCCTTTCGTCCTTTGCGGTAAGTTTATTAATCAACTCCTGCAACGGAGCTAGTTCTTTGCGTTCAATTAAATCGAATTCTTGAACAAAAAATATGAAATGCTTAAAGGATGTATTAAGGTGAGCCTCCTCACCAAGTGTTACAACTTCAGAGAAATGCTGGTGGTAAATGTGCGCATATACTCGAAAGAGTCGTTTAAGTATAGTTTTCGCGATCGCTAGGAAGTTTTTCGGAAAGGGTATACCGATTTTCGAAGGAAATAAGGTTTCGTCGTCCAGTTGGTCTTGAACCCATGTCATTAGATAGTCAATATATTTTGGTGCGCTGCATTTTATGGGTTTTTTTACAGCTTGCCCGTCAGCCCACAGGTATTCGTATTTTGGTCCAGCCGACATGTTGCCACAGCTTTCTTCAGTGCAGAATTCAGTAATGGTCCCGTAGAGCATGTTGATTTGGTTAAAGAAGTCTACAGCTATAAAGAAAATGTCAAGATTTCGGATTAATAAACAAATTTTCATAGGCGGCAGGAAGTATTTAGTAGGTTGGTAAATATGATAACATTTTAAAACAACACTCGCGATTCAAAAACTATCAAATCGTAAACCAGGAACAAGAACCTTTACGATAATTCTAACGATATGTAACATATACAGCGACGTTTTCGTATACTGTCTTTAAAGTATCTGAGAACTTTTGGTTACTGTATGCTTCAGCGAGAATGCCAACAGTGAGGTTTTGAAGCAATAATCAATCGAAGACGTAACGGGAGTCTAAAGTAGGTACTACTGTAGATGCGCCTCTTTGGTGGTAGAGAGTTTGAAAATGCAATCGCACGGCACCAACTTATATTTTAAAGAATTTATGCCGATCGCTTTGGTGCATCTTTTGCTAGCACTTAGTTAAATCATTTCAACATTCATAGAAAAATGGGCATCCTGATCTAATAACTATCAAACAGATTGCCAGCATTGCTATCGACGCCAGAATCTACTCCAATATCATGCTTGTCTTAAAATTCTGAGGAATCAATGAAGACTCGAAACACCATCTGATTATAAATAAGGTACGGCAGTGGAAACTCGGACTAAGTCCAAAAAGAGTAAATGATAGGAATAGGATAGGATAGGATCCTTTTCGGTTCAAATTCTTATATGTTGAGAAAAGCAACAAAAACCTTGATTTACGACGAACGTTGGAAAGCACATGGAACTAAACAATAAGCATAAAAGGAATACTGCAAACATGACCAGATCTGGTAGCAAAAGGCGAATGTACGGAAATCTAAAAAAAAACTGTCAGCTCCACCACATCTCCAATGAAAACCTGAAAGATCGATATTTCGAAAAGAAACAATAAAACTCTTTTACCAAAAGGTAACAAGAAACTGTTAAAGCTACAGAATTTGAATCAAGCTTCCATTCGAGCTCTGTAGCTTTAACAAAGATGATCAAAGGAACATAGCAGTCGATCCTGAGAATATGGACAAACCACTTGAGTAAACAAACCACTACGCCGACGATTATAACATAATCGGAAGAACACAGGGTGATGTCAGTAGCGCTTTTATGAGTATTGAGACGGAAGCCACGAAGACGGTTTCACAGTCAATGAGGGCAAAACCAAGTATATGTTGTTATAAAAAAAGACTCTCGATATCGACGTCTTGGATAAAACATCACGATAGACAGCTGTAACTTTGAGGTAGTTAAGTAGAGAACAACATCATCGCTGAGGTTATTTACGAAAAATAACTCTGAAACTCCTGCCTCTCACTGCTTTTTCGGGCTAAGAGGCAATTGAGGAGCAAGTCCCTCTATCGGGCAACTAAATTGTCCCTATAATACCTTCATCATTGCAGTCGTGGATTAAGACGATTTAAGGCTTGGCGCACATTAAGTAGCCAGATCGCGCAGCCAGTTTTTGTAGGGGCTTGGTCGCTGGCCGCCTAGTGCGCGCACTTGTATATAACGAAGAAGACCTCATAATGCGCGCATAGCCTAAGTTGTTTGAAGAGAACAAATTCTAAGGGTGATTTTTGGTCCCGTATGCACTAACGGAAAGTGGAGGAGGAGATACAACGAAAACCTGTTCCGGCCGTACAGCGATACAGACCTAGCTAAAAGAGTCCAACATCTCATATCGCCGAGTCATATAGAATGGACAAAAATCTTCGATTCGACGGAAAGGCAATAGAGAAGACTAAGGTGACGCATCCAAGTGGAAGATGACCCCGACCGAAAAAAATTGTTGGTTTGAGGCCAAGGCCCACCACCTGAGCTAAGGTAAGGTAACTAGATCGATACTGAGTCTATTTTAGGTGATAAGGTAATCATTTAAGCAAAACAAAGAGAGAATGACAATCATTTCCATTTGGCCATTTGGATTATGATACTATTCTGTATATACAGTCAACATCCAAATCATAGAATATTTTCAAATGGACGAAGGCCGATGAACTTCAAGTAGCTACATACTAAGATTGTTTTGGTATAATAATTGTTAAAAGTATTCTATAATTGTTTTCATTTCTGAACAAATCTGGTTGTACGCACTTTAATTCTATGCAAATAATTATGATGACGAACAACTTGTTTTATGAGGTCAGCTCGATATAAATAAAATAAAACAACTTACTATTCACAGCCACCCATTCATTGAGATCCTCGCCATCAGGGAGTGCAACAGCATTTCGCAGATTTCCAGATCCAAGTGTGGCTGCAGCATGTTTCATAAGATCATACTGATGTGTTCCTTCGGGAATGTTCTTTTTCGGTTTAAATGTTTTACTCGACCGTGATCCACTGTAAAAATCAAAAGGAATTTATAAATAAAATATATACTTTTGATTGGTAGTTTGTTAACTTGAGGCCTACAATAAGACTTTAAACTTTCGACTTAACAAGAACAAAAAGAAGGGGCTGATAACAAAGAAATTAATCGCGACGACGGGATAGTTCTTTAGTTTAGGTTCACTCTAATCTTCACGTATTATAAAAAGCAATATAATCAGAAATATTCTTATTGAATAGTTTCTTTTAATACTTACAACAAAAACTCCATTTTCTGTCTGGATAAAACTTTTGTTTCTCCGGGACGGCGCTTTCTTTGAGAAATAGATTTTCGTCTGTCTCCTTACTACAAGAAACTCGCTCTAATAATATTATGCACAGTCAATTCGAAAAACAAACACAAACTGCATTTACTTTAGAATTTAGATGTTTTTGTAAATAAAGAAAAATTTTGAAAATAAATCTTTCTTTTTGCACAAATTTACTAGAAACAAATAGATAATAGAAATAATGCAACTGAACTGAAAAGAAAGAACTTTGCCTCACACAATCACAATTTTTTCAAGCAAACTCATCTGCAGTCTACTGGCCTTTTCGGTTTGCTTTGCTGTCGTCCATATGTGATTGACGTTTGTTTTGTGGTTGTGTTGGTGTCAGATATGACATTTCAGATTGAAGCGAAATGCAGGCAGGCGAATTTGGGGTACTTGGATGGTACAGTTACATACCAAATTATTAATGAGGGCGTTCGGTACCGTATAGCTTTGTGTTATAATGCTATTGAAATATACTGTGCGTTTGTGAACGCATAAAACCCAATAGGAAACAATTTCTGTCAAAACGTACTACATTAGCAGAACCAGCTGATTTCGTGGTCAGCTGTTCCATACGATACCAAAGTATACCAGAAATTTACCGCTACTTGTGTTTCGATTTAGAAGTCATATGTTTCGTTTTTTGTTATGGTCATCAGCTGTTGATCAGCTTCTTTTTACACGTATTACAACAACAATCAATCTTTTGTCACCTTAAGGCCTCGCCTCCACTAGAAATAATTATAACCTTGTTTACTTGGTTCGTATTTTCGGTTGTTTTTTTTTTGACAAAAAAAGTAGGTAAGGAGGAAGAAAAGAATGGAAGAATGAAAATTTTAAGGTTTTTTACAATGGTGAAGCTGAAGCTGAAGTGTGAAGCGCAAAAATGAAGCACGTCAAAAAATTTTTTTTATAATTAAGGCTCGCACAAGGTACTATTTGTTTCCCTTTTAATATAGAACACACTGCGCGGGCATTAGGAAGATAGGGAGGGGAAAGGTAGGAGGTGTCGATTAACATTGGTTTTGAATGTTTTCAAATCAAAATGGCAAGGGAAAATCCCGTAAAATAAACTATTCCAAATTCGTGTTGTTCGGCTAAAAAAAAGAATCCCTATATTTCACGGTACGTCCGAAATTGGGCTCAAAGGTAAGGAAACTTTTAAGGGGAGGAATGCAGCTGGCTACTTCGAGTGAACATTTTTTATAAAAGAAAAGATAAAATAAGGAAAGACATGCAACATTGCGTCGGTGTTCGAGAGAGGCAATCGTTTCAGCGACAGTTCGATTTCCTATCAATCATAACGCTCGATTTTGTATTCTATTAAGCAGGTGAAACGATGTTTGCGAAGCCCCGAGTTGGGAGTTATACTCGAGGTTAGAGCATATATACGCTTTATATATTGTAGCCAGATCAGATGGGCAAAAAAACTTCTTACACCGATACAGAAAACCTAAGCACTTAGCAGCATTCTTTCCGATTTCAAATATATGGTCGTTCCAACGGAGGTCGTCGTTGAAACACATACCGAGTACTGAGAGCTTTTCGGTTTCTTCTCCACACGGTTCCTATTACCCCACTTGAAAATGCTGTATAAATTGGAGTTTAATGAGCTTTTCATACGGTACGGAAAGTTTCCAGAAGAGTAGGAGCGATGGAAAAGCTTACGCAGTGGCTTTGCCAGTGTGGAAGAAAACCTCTTCAGAACAATCGCGGGTATTCCATCCGGGCATGCAGATTTGTGCAGAAATAAATCTGTCCCATGGAAAAATTTATATTCTCAAGTACAGGAGGGCAACGTTGCTGTGAAGAAGCGTCGAGCTGGCAGTGAAATGAACGGCGAGCAAGTTTGCCTTCTCTGAAGAGTAAACAATTGGTTCGTTATTGTCGATGAGCTAAGTGATGAAACCGACTCGAAGTATATATATATATTATATGCTATCAAAATATTACTCCACACTTGCGCCTTCTTTTCAATATTTTTATAGTTGCGGTTGGTTTAATCCCGTGAAATATTCTCTTTTTTAACCAGCTCTATAAATAATTCATTGTTTCCCTCACACATTTTGTTTTCGTTTGATTAAGCTAGTTCAAGTTTCTGATATTTCGGAGTGATCAAGGAATTTTATCTGTCATTTTCTATAGATCTCTTATAGTTCAGAAACATTGAACTAGCCTATTTTTGTTCCCGTGAAATGTCACGATGAAGCTAAAACGTGAAGCTTCACTGAAGCTGAACTTGCGCTTCAGCTAAATTTCAAGCTTCAGTTGTCATTCGCCTTATAGGGTTCGCGTATATTTAACTTTGACAGCGCTTCATACTTCAGCTTCAGCTTCAACATTATGTTCAGCCAGTTAGGGTTGAACTTCGACGTTTCCGTTTGAGAAAGAAAATGCTTTATACATATATCTCTTTCACGCGCCACGAACTACTTCGACGATCAATATAATGTCGACATGGTTTTTTGGTAAAAAAATGTGAAAAGAAATTATGCCGACACAGTAGTTCCATTTCTGTACATCGAAGTAGTACGCCAACATGACGACATGGCGTGTAAAAAGGAACGAATTATTTCGCCGGAACATTTTTTGTGGTCTGGTTTTGGCATACAATTATACATCGTTGCATGTGCGTGTGAATTCCTATTCCCATACAACATCGAACTACTTCGTTGACATCATAGAAAAAAGAAACAAGAACGACAACTGAGAGGACAATTCTCTCTTCGCCTACAAACTGAAAAATGCTCCGTTCGCGACATATGTGTACTGGTCGCTGTACATTTCTTACTACTGTACTACTAACACGAATCTCAAACGTATTAACATACACAAAATAAAATTGCAAGGTTTGCAGTGCATGGTCGGTACGAGTCGCAGTACTTTTTTGTATCGGTTTTTTTTTGGTACGTCAGATCATATTTTTTGATCTGAAATCATTGTATATAGAATCTATAGTACTATCAAGATGGGTGTTTCACCTGGCGCCATCTAGTTTCGCTATCTCGCTATTTCTTAGTGTAGACTTTTAGTCGTGGAGATGAATTCAACACATATGAACCGTTAGAAATTGACAGAATGGGAAAGATGAAATTATTAAGTATTTTTCGTATTATTTCTTTGTCAATTTCTGATAATGAGAGAATGGAAGATAGAAATTTAGACAGGGGTGTGAGGAGTTTCCATTTCTGTCTTGAAAATACATTGTTTTTGGGTGTTTTTTTTATAGATACGGCAACATGATGAAATTTACCATTTTACCGATTTTTGCTGAAATTTGATTATTGGTTTGGTTGTTTGTACAATTTTGAATGGTTACCATGTTTGATTATTATATTATTTTTTTAGCCTGCAAAAATTTAATTTGAGTTGAAGTACCTACCTAGTTACTTATTTTAGAAATAAAACACATTGTTTGCAGATGTTTGTACCTATGTTATTACTTTTTCATATCTTCACTTATCTTGTAAAACAATCTAGTACTTAATATACTACTAACTACTAAATACAGTACTAAATCTACTACTTACTACAAAATATGGTACTTAATATACTACTAAGTACCAAATCTAGTACTAAATATAGTACGGAAACTACGATAGTACTAAATTCTAGTACTAAGTATTGAAAATCTAGTACCAAAAATACTGTTATACCAACAATATAGCACCAATCGGCACCAGTTTTATATTTAACTAGCGTTCGAAATTGAACAATTTACATTAAAACTTTTAACAGTCAAATCCGAATATGGCAACATTGATAAATGATTTCGGTATAAGAAATACAGAAAATACAGAAATAACAAAATTTCTTGAAAAATGCAAAATCCAAAAAATAATTGAAGACGCACAATCTTGGTTTGTTTACGAAAAAACAAAGGGAAATCCATTAATTTTTGTTTCCCTTACTCTGCCATACCATATGGTCTAGTGTCACTTTTTGAACCTTTCACTCGTACTTATTATTCATTACTCCTGCAAATGCTTGTAATCATTCTAACTCATACGTTTCAGAAAATATAACATATTCCTCTTTCATCACTAATTTCTTTCTACTCTCCAAAAGCCATACAAATGCATATCAAGAACTACTGCAGCTCTATTACGGCAGTATCTCGCTAAACTAGATGCTGACTGATGGCAGTACTATAGTTTTTATATACAATGCTGAAATATGATTTGAGACCAAAAAATGTTTTTCTTTGGTGAATCCCCTTTTATACACATAGGCATATGCCGCAGCGTGACTTAGTGTATAGGCGAAAGAGTTGAGAAGTGCAGTGGGGATCACAACGAAGAAGGGACCGAGAATTTATTGCGATTCTCTCATTCTCGTTTGTTATTTTCATTGCTTGCTTTATTATTATCTTCCTCAGTTTTTGGTCAAAAGTATGTTTTGTTATAAGTAAGAGCGAGAGCGTTGAAATAAAAGAAACGTAAAGACATAGTAATGTTTGTCATATACTGTCGCGAGACGCTGGTTCAACGTGTGAAAGCTACATGCGTGCCCAAAAGGGAATTCATCAAGAATCGGCGTCATATGATTATGTGTATAAAAGGGGACTAACAGATCAATCTTTTTTTTGATCTCAGGTCATATTTCTGCATTGTATATGAAAACTATAGTACTATCATAAGGCAGCTTATAGTTTAGCGAGATACTGCCGTAAGAACGCTGCAGTAGTTCTTAGTAACTAGGTAGGTGTAGGTACTTCCACTCAAATTAAATTTTTGCAGACTTAAAAAAATTGACATAATAAGCAAACATGGTAACCATTCAAAATTGTACAAAAAATGCCAAACCAATAACCAAATTTCAGCAAAAAATCGTTTAAAACGGTAAATTTCATCCTGTTGCCGTATCTATAAAAAAAACCCTACCAAAAACAGTGTATTTTCAAGACAGAAATGAAAATTCCTCACACCCATGTCTAAATTTCTATCTTCCATTCTCCCATTATCAGAAATTGACAAAGAAATAACACGAAAAAGACTTGATAATTTGCTTCCCTCTGACTGATAACACTTTATATACATCTTTCCCGTTCTGTCAATTTCTAACGTTGCATTATGGTTTGAATTCATCTCCCCGACTAAAAGTCTACACTGAGAAAAATCGAGATAGCGAAACTAGATGGCGCTAGGTGAAACACCCATCTTGATAGTACTATAGATTCTATATACAATGATTTCAGATCAAATATGAAATCTTATTTTCAATCGAGATTTAACACATATTTGCACACACTACAATAATTTGACATTTCTCAATTTTTTTTTGTTTATTTTTTAGCATTCTGTGAAATTCATTGTGGAGAAAGAATTACTTTTAGAAAAGTGATCAAAGTTTTTTTTAATAATAATAAATAAATACAGGTGGTTCAAGTGAAAATCAATTGAGAATTTATAAATAAATAGGTACCTATGAAATACAAAAGAGTGTAATTAATGAATGTACATATATTTTTGTACAAAAAGTGAAAAAAATGAATCAAATTAAGAAGGTCAAAAGAAACACACACAATAACAAATACAGATCAAATCTGTTTTAGTTTCTTTTCGGCGGGAAATCGATCAAATCGGAGATCAAATCTGCATTTACCAAACAAAATCACATATTGCTTTCTAGAAACTTTATGGTGGAAACACAAAGGTATATTACACTAGCTTTCTCTTTTTAATAAAATGTACGTTTTTAAAAAGAGAAAGCTAGTGTCAATATGCCTTTGTGTTTCCACCATAAAGTTTGGACAACAGGTACAGTCCTAAATAAGTTTTGTTTGTAGCCAAATGTCACTTTTTTTTTTTTACAAGAAATTTTCAATTGACGTTGACGCACGTGGAAAATCGTTGCTCGAACTGGCTAGAAAACGCATTTTTCATTAAATCGATAAATCTCTTAACAAAATGGTAAATAAACAATTGTTATTCTATTTGAAGTACAAATATCGTTAAATTTTGTAATTAAATAAGAAAAACATATTTTTTTAAAAATAAATATAACCTAACATTTTCCCATCAAGTCGCGCTTGTACGTTTTGTACGAGCATGCGGCAGGCTATGCCCTATTTAGCGTCACCGAATTCGAGGAAATATCCATGTTCCTTCCACAAGTGGAGTCATCTGTGACAGATTATGCTCGATTCAGCGCAATCGTAAAGCTTGTCAGCTTTGCCCCTTTCAAAACGGCCGTGTCGGCCTTGGAGAACATCAATGCCATTTCAGAAGGCGTTGCCCCTCAGGATCTTTTGGTTTTCCTTGACGATATCTTCGCTAAACTGAAGAAAAACAAATGCACCCTAGGTGTTGCTGATGCCAAGCTAGGAGCAGCTATCACCGAGGCCATTCAAGTACAAAGTAGCCACTTTGGTGCTGTCCCCGAAATTCTTCGAGGCATTCGCTTTCATTTTCATCGTATGGTTAAAGGTACAAAAAAAATTGATTTTTTCCCAAATAAACTCGCATATAATGCTTTTACGTTTTTTAGGTTTCACTGACAAAGGGTCTGGTGTCGCCCAACTTGGTTTGGGTCACAGCTACTCCCGTGCCAAGGTCAAGTTTAATGTTCATCGTTCAGACAACATGATTATTCAGTCCATAGCACTTCTTGATCAATTGGACAAAGATGTTAACACATTTTCGATGCGAATTCGTGAGTGGTATTCTTACCATTTCCCAGAGTTGGTCAAAATCATTCCGGACAACTATATGTTCGCCAAATCAGCAAAATTCATTAAGGATCGTAAAAGTCTCACACAAGACAAATTGGAAGAACTTGAGGAAATCGTTCTGGACTCCTCCAAGGCTCAGGCTATAATTGACGCATCCAAAATGTCCATGGGAATGGATATCTCGGTTGTAGATCTGATTAACATTGAGATGTTTGCGGAGAGGGTAGTCAAGCTTTCCGAATATCGAAAGAAGCTATCTGGTTATTTGCACAATAAAATGAACAGTGTGGCGCCTAATCTACAGTCTCTTATCGGTGACCAAGTTGGAGCACGTCTCATCTCACACGCTGGCTCTTTGACAAACTTGGCCAAATATCCAGCATCGACAGTACAAATTCTTGGTGCAGAGAAAGCTCTTTTCAGAGCCCTTAAGACTAAGTCTAACACACCCAAATATGGCTTATTGTATCACTCTTCGTTCATTGGTCGGGCTGGTCTTAAGAACAAGGGACGGATTTCTCGTTTCTTGGCCAACAAGTGCTCTATTGCATCCCGAATCGATTGTTTCCTTGAGCAACCGACGAGTGTCTTTGGCGATTCGTTGAAACAACAAGTCGAAGATAGGCTTAAGTTCTACGAGTCGGGAGAGATTCCCCGTAAGAATATTGAAGTTATGCAAGAGGCAATTAGTATGGCTGCAAAAGAAACACCTGCTAAAGATGTGCAAAATGCAGAAGTCAAGAAGAAAAAGAAGAAGAGTAAGAAGAGGAAACTAGAAGAAATCAATGGCAATGGTGTGGCTGATGAGACCGCAGATGCTTCAGTCTTAGAAAATGGAAATGGTGACGCTGAAAATGGAGAGCCCAAGAAAAAAAAGAAAAAGAAGAACAAGAATAAGGACGCTGAAGCTTAAATAACCACACTGAACTTTTACAAATCTTGTAAATTGTAATTTTTTGCCTTTCTTTCTTATTTGTAGATTTAAGTTAACTAGACTATTGTAAACTTAACAAAGTGAAGAGATGCATTGTAACTTTTTTGATAAAAAAATAACTGATGGTTTTGAGTATTTTGAAAATTTACTCATTGGAATGATTTTATCTTTTAAGTTTTAAACATGTATTCAATTTATTTCTATAAAATAATAAAAAAAACTTCGGTTTAACCAAAAAAGTGTATTTAGTTTTACAATGGTCCACAGAAGTATGAAAGAACAAAAAAAATATTGAAATTAAACACCTTTGCTCCATTTAAGCTTTTATTTAAGAATATTATAGAAATAGGAAGCACCCTCACGTTCCAAGGCAAATGGGCCAAATCCTAAACCAAGCTTCAACAAATCTAAGTCATGACTAACGAGTGTCTTCGACCAACTGCCGGCTCATGATACCACATAAAATTGCATGGATGTCTAACACTAATTAAAGATTGAACCAGTAGGAGCTTTCGATATTCGATATTTCGTATCTTCGTCAGATCCCTTGGATCATTAAACAAAACATTTTCTAAACGTAATATAGAAAATAAATCCTCTGTGAAAGAGGAGACCTTGGCCAGAGTATATGTGGATTGTTTTCCTCTTCGTCTGCACAACTGCAGTAAATCATTAAAAAAAAACACTGTTTCGTGGCAAATTTCAGTAATGGTCTCTATTGTGCACCTAAATATGCAATCCGGTAAGTCACCAAATCTTAAGAACGTTTCAAAATCACTTTTGGCCAAATTTCCTTCGTTGCTATAAACAGTGATGCATGATACACATAAATACAAGGTACGCTCACTAGACGCATACAAATCGCCATCTTGATATTTTATGACGTCACATTCTTCTTTTATTATTATTTTATTTGTTAAGTGAAGATTATTTTTTAAAACTGAAGGCTTAAACGATTTTTTTATGATTATAAGAACAATAAACAAAAAAACAATAACTCAGAACAAAAATCAGAAGAATGTGACGTCACACGCATAATCAGCCAAAGTGAGCATACCTTGTATTTCTGTGTATCATGCAGTGATGCTTGTTTGTTCTCTCAATGGCATCTTGGTTAAGCATAATTTTACACAGGATTGGAGAAAGTCAATTTCCTCGGTTATGTGTGTCAGTTTTGTATGTTCTAAACTTATCAATATAAAATGGTCTAAATTAAAATAAAATAAAAAAGGACCATTTAATTCCGCGTCAAATCATACCAAAACCATATGTTTTGGACCAACCCAACAGCAAACTACATTAGGTTAAAGTTGGATCAATTTTCCACATGTTTTTCAAATATCTTAAACTCTTTGTCAAAGTAGTGCATATAAAAGTTGTAGAATTGAATTATGCGTCATTGAAATTAAAAGCTAGGTAGGAGGCACGCTATCAGGTGCGACTCACAAGGGAGAGTCGAGACGAATCAAGAACCTTCCACTCATTTCACTACTGAAGGTGCAATAATTATTTTTTTCACTCCTAATTTTGGTATTTATGTATGTATGTTTATATAACATTTATATAATTTTGTTTAATAAACACATACATACATTTATTTTAATACATATTTTTAATGTTTTCTTATTGAAGGAACACGTTAATGATCCTTCCGTAGGTGCACCTACGGCAACCTTTTTACGACTTTTACTTCCTCTATATAATCAAGTTCGGTCAACTTCTGCGAAACGACCGTAACACGTGAGCGTCACAGTGATCAAGTCCGGAGATCTCACTAAATAACTCAATCGGCGGTAGGTCTGGGAATTCCAAGTTCATGTGAAAAGTTTCAGTTTACAATCCCAAGCATGAAAATGGTTCAGCGGTTTACCCGGACCTCTCGGTCTAGGAAATACACGTTGTACGGGTAGCTAGATTCAATACCTATCTGATATTGCAAGAACCACTTATCTAGGACATCAAAATAACGGAAGACTTGAGTGAAAAATGTATTTTCTGGCACGCGACCCTTCAACCCGCTCCTGTAGACGCATCTATTTTTTCGAAAGATTTGTGGTGATAGTTGGAATGTAATTTAAGTGTTGCTGCAGTATTTGCTATGAGAGATGATCGAAAGTTGTGGCTAGTTCTCAGGTTTTTGGTAATAGAATCGAGAACACATTCGTTGTGGATATAACTTTTTCCGTATTTATTTGTTATTAAATTTATTGCTTCGACAGTTTCTTAAAGACCATGACTTAGTGACTTATAATCTCAACTTTCCTGTGTGCGTGTTGTGACTCAACAGGAGCGGAAGGGATACAAAAATAGTAAAGCGGAACTTTCTCACCTATCGACGAGTTGAACTTTAATTCAAACTTTCATGGAAACGCTGATTAACTTTCACATTTCACCTAGAGTTTAAATGCCTGAAAAACTTCAATCGTGTCTCTTGTCATTAAAGCGAATTATACCCATAATGACTAACAGACGCAGACTAACAGCTCTCAGTACGTGTATGACAGACCACTTGTCTGAAACGAACACATATTTGACACCATCAAATATGCATTGAGCTGTTTATTTTTTAACTGGTATGATCTGGCTTGAGCATAATTCTAATAATAAGGCAAGTGCTCCATTAGCCCTCTTGAGTTTTATCTTTTGATCGAATCAAAGAGCTGTAAAATTGATAGGTGACAAAAAAATACGGATACAATTACATTTCTTGAGCACTGCTGTAATCTGATGTGTCTTTCGTTGTTCTATAGATATTTTCACGAACAGTGCTCCAGTAAAATAGGCAGATGCATTCCTCCCCTGAAAGAATTCCACCGTAATACTCGCATTGCTATGGATGCCAAACAGTCCCAACTTCGGACTTACTGTTAAGAGGCCTCCTCTATTTTTTTTTTTTTTTTGAAAAAAGCGAAAAATTGCCATCTATTTGAAGTCCGTAGTGAATGTATTACAAAAATTTAAATTGCGTATCCAAAAATGGTATTTTGGCTTTGAAACCCCCGAAACCTTTTTTTTTATTTTTGACTTTGTTTTCGTTTTATTTCAATATTTCCGTGACTTGTTTCGTAAAAAATGCTCAAAACCGATCTACAGAAGTCATCTGTAAGTGAGATAGAGGTTAAAACCAGATAAACCATGTATGTCGTTGTAAAGGTAATGAACAGATCTTTGAAACGCTCGGAGAAGATTTTTTATTTTTCATATATATTTTTTTTGAATAATCCGGCCTTGAAATTTTTTTTCTATTACTATGTAATGTTTTTTTTGTCAGCTTTAAATACATTACAAATACCACATAACTTTTACAATACGTACAATTTGTTTTTAAATTATATTACATTTTATAAACTCTATTTTTTTGTTCAAAATAAAGTTTTTCGAAGTCATACCCATTTCTAGTTCACAAACTCACCACAAGATGGATTAATTTCGATTTACAAGAAAAAAACAATAGATACCTCCTTCAAATTAAGAAAAATGAAGGCATTTGTAAGTAGTAGAGACAGGTTTGCCGTTTGGTAAGGGAAACAAGCACAACAAGTGTATGTGTAGGTTGTGTGTCCTACGCTGATGCCCACTAAGCGTTTTCAATTTCCTGTTTTTCTGAGAAAGGAAGAAAGTGGGTATTATTTACATAACCGGTTTTAGTTGACTAGAAAAAAAGTGATGAAAGAAATGAAGGGTTAGATGGTTTGGTTAGATATGCCGGTCGGTTGAAAGATTGAAACCAGCACTGCAGGTCTAGGTCTATATGTAGGCTGTAGACCAGATTTTGATGCCCAATGAGTTTTCAATTTCCGATACATAGGAAAGAAGATGGATGAAAGGGGTATTTTTTGCACGACCGGTTTTATGGTAACAAAAAGTACTACCTCCATCACAGAACCTGCACTGCAGGTCTAGGTGTATGTATGTGTAGGCAATGTGTATGCTGTAGACCTAACTATTGTACACAAAGAGCGTTTTCCAATTCCTGTTCTTTATTGTGTATTGTTTTCATAACCGGTTGTAGGGTTGTGGAATTGAATTTGAATTTTAGCTGGTGACAATACATATTTTGTTGGTTTTGCGAGTATGTCCCTGTATACATACACATTATTGTCTATATTTATATATAGCTAAGCAAATATCAAGTTTGACTAATAAATATGTTTTCTATGCATGAAAACTGAAATAATACATTTTCGTATCACTTCATAGCTTCAAAGATCTTTTTCCTCCATAAGTAGAAGAATAAACGAATACCTAAGTATCTGTTAGTATGATGAACAAGATAACCAGTATTGTTATGGACTTGTATTTTGTTAGATAACTCATGGAAAAAATACACAAAATATCCAACCTCTGCATAGCTAAGTAACTCTCACTCTCTAACCACAGCTTTAAACGAAACAAGAGATGTATATGACACCAATGAAAATGTGTAGGTAGTTGTATCGAACTTTGATGATGACCAAATTTTTTTTGCCTGGTTTCGAAATTGCTGGTCTTCGAATTTGAGTTCGACTTTTTGTACGGGGGCGTCTTAAGTATAGATTCTTTCTTTAGTAGCACCACATGAATGTGAATGTGAGTACAGAGCAGTCCTTTGTCAATATTCTTAAGTTTGTTGAGCGCTCAATGAGTGTCTGAAGTGATATACAGTTTTCGAATAAGCCACCGGATCGGACCATAAAGGAGATAAAAAAAACTCTACTAGATCTATGAGAAATTGCTTTAAAACGGACCAACGTTGAAACGTTTACGTTTTGTGTTTCAATCACAGTTATTCTGTGTTTGATTGAACCTCTTAAAAATACTTTTAATTCATCCAAACCATTAAAAAAGAAATACTTGTAACGTTTTTGTTTTATTTTATTTATATACTTTAAGTTTCAGTTTCGTTTCTTTTTTTTTTAGATTTAAATAAAAATGTTCTCTTTATGTATTTACCAAGTTTTATCACGACGAACAATTGTTTTTTTTTTAAACTTGAAAATTTATTGTGAACACCCAAGTTAAATATAATTTTGTTTTTTTTTTACTTTTAATTGTTAAATTTCTAATTTGCCTAAACAACATTGAAATTGGATACTTTCATACTGTTTCTTTTAATTCGTAAAAGTTTTCTTTTTTAATAAAATCTATTATAGTTTTTGCTCACAAATCCGCAGGAATTTTTTTTAATATTATTTTGTTTGTTATAAATATATTACGTTTTTTTACTTACGATGTTTAAGATTTTTAATATTTTTTGTTTCATTAATACACTTAGTTTTTGTTTTACGTAATATAATAGTATTTACATGCTTTTTCGTTATTCTTAGCAACATACAAATCAATATTAGAAAATGGAAGTTTCTGTTTTGAAAACAAGAAAAAACAAATGGTTTTATGTAGATGGAATGTAAAAGGTGTTTTAAAACACATAAGTTATAACAAAAAACAAAAAGTGGTTGCAAATTATTTATCTATTTTTGTGCGTTGTAAATTTAATTTTTTGTATGTATATAAGAAAATCAATATCAATTCAATTAGCTAACAATTATTTTAAACAAAAAAGCCCATCACCAGATTTTATATTTAGAGAAGAAAATTAACACAATTTGTTTAATAACTAAAATTGCAATTATGTGTAAATTTAATCTAATATATTCAATATTGTTGGTTTATAAAATAATTGTATAATATCCTTTTGACATGTTTATGGTGTTTAGGTTAGACTGGAACATATGGTATAACAATTGATGTGGGAATTATAAGTAATTTCGGGAAGAAGGATTGAGGTACTTTTATGCGTAAATCACAGAGCGAAAAGAAAAATGTTGAAGCAATTAAATTAGAAAAAAAGAAAATAAGTATCAAAATGAGAAAAAATTAATTTAAACTAAAAAAAATCATGATACCAAGTTATGTATTGTATATGCTCATCAATTAATTGATATGTATTAAATTAAATAATAATAATAAAGTCCAAAAAATAAAGTAACTTTGGGCAAAGAGAATTGTTTAAGTTTAAATATTCCAGAAGATATTTAAATCTCACTGAACTCTGATTGATATCGATCTTAAACCCTTTTATTTGAATGTCATAGCGAAGGAGAGATCATTAATTTGGAATTTCGTCGCAAAATCTAGCCAATTTGATTATACTATATAAGGCCTAGAACATTCCTGCTACGCACTTTGTCCCGACTCATACACTACTATTTTATGGATTATTATGACAATATATGAGCAAAGGGTTCTAAGTTCTTCAGAACTATCTGAATTGATGAACTTTAAAAACAAAGGTTTAACCAAACTATACGATTCCATCAATGAGGGACGACACGTTCTCCACTGCCAGCCTAATTTAAGAGGCCTCTTCGGTTGAGATCCAGATGCGTTTTGAATTTAATTAATTTTATTATCTCAATTGTAGGGCCAATAAAATAAACTTTGAACGTTTTACATACTTTTCGATCCAACACATGGAACGTATATGCTTCCGAAAGGTGAAGAAAAAACTTCTATTCTTTGTAAAGAACTTACCTAAGAAGAAAGCATACCCTATGAATAGAATCTAAGCATAATTACTCGCATACGCGAACGATATTGACGTAATCGAAAGAACACAGCTTAATGTCAGTTGCGCTTTTGTCAGTATTGAGATGGAAGCAGCTAAGATGGGTTAAGCAGTCAATACGGGCAAAACTAAGTTTCCAACATAGACGCCTTGGAAGAGACATCAAGATAGGCAGCTATAACTTTGAGCTAGTTAGGGACTTTGTCTTTGAGAACAGCGTTGAGAACAAACGAAGAATAACTCTTGTCAATCGCTGCTTCTTCCGGCTAAGAATTGGGTAGCATGGCTACTGTATTGTCCCTATATAAGACCCGAATGAAAAGAGAGCGAATGGATAAAATGATCCGGCTCGCAGGATCTTCGATTCTATCCCAGAGGGTAGAGGCAGTCAAGGAAGACCTCGCCTTAGGTGTTGCGCTTAAGTGGAGGACGACCTTAACTAACTTGGAGTGCGAAACTCAAGGCAGCTAGCCAAAGACCGAGCTGGCTGGAGAGGCATGTTGGTTGAGGCTCAGGTCGACCCCGGATTTTAGTAACACCTAAGGTAAGTTAAGGCATGGTAACGAGCTTAGCTCATATGAAATTGGAAAATAAAAAAAATATACTAATTAAGAAGTGGTTTAAAATTTAAAGAGAAATGGATTCGTCGTTTAAATCTTCACTAAAACTGATTATAATATACTTAAATTAACAAATTTGTTTGTGATATGAACAAACCAGCAAACGGTTTAATTGACGTCATTGATCTTTTCCTGTGTATCTATCCTGAACTATTACTTTAATTTTCAACCACACCATTGAATGCTTCTTATAAAAAATATATATTATTCCAGCTACCAGTCTCAATGTGAGTTTTAGTATTCAAATACAAATAACTATCGTTCTATGTAAAGTTTAACAGCAAACAAAAAAAATGTGTAGATTATTATGCAACAACCATTAAGTGCAGAAATTTAAACAACAAAAACAAAAGCAGCTAAAAAATTTAAGCATTTTGTTGTGTATGTTTTTTTTTCTTTCCTTATGAACAACGTTACGGTTAACATAATATATTATAATAATAATAATAATAATAACACCTACACAACGTACATTTATATTTTTTTATGTTTTGTTTTAAATAAACCTAATGATATCAAATCAAATTGCTACATTTATATACTTATATACATGCATTGAAATATTGCTTTATTAATTAATAATGTGATATATAGAATTTCTTTTCAGATAAATTGTTTACTTAAAATAATATTAAATCATAGATATTTTACTTAATTTTGATAATTCAAAAAAAAAAAACAAAAAATCAAACTTTGTTTAAGGACGAATATAGATTAACCAAATTTAATACAAACTTTCTTTTTTTTAACCAAAAATCAATGGATAAATCAACTAAATTCAATTGGCTATGTATCATTGAAACAAATTGAACTGTTGCGCATTGAAATTGTTGTTTGCATTTGGATTAATTGCAGGTTGCATGTTACTAAAATTGGCAAACATTGGTGTTTGGTTGATTTGAGGAGTTGGGATTGCGTTTGTTTTTGTTGGAAAGACTCCAGCAACGGGAGAACGTTGCAGTGGGCTGCTAAGCGGCGATGGCATACCACCGCCTGTTTGAAAAAGAGCTGGCGTTTGCACTGTTAGTGGTTGCTTCACAGGACTTTGCACTTTGAGTGCATTCATCGAAGGAGCAGGAGCATTTGATTTTAGATTTTTACTTGATAGCAGGTTATCTAAGTCGATTTTAAGATTGCCTGAATTCGACCACGTCGCACCGATAGCTAGGTCAGCTGCTGTAGAGGCAGCATTTGTTGTTGCAGCTTGTTGCTGCTGATTTGTGTAATTGTTATTGTTGTTTGCACTAATTGGTTGAAGTAGATCGTTGGTGGGGAACATGACGTTATCTGAAAGAAAAAAATACAGTTTTCGTATGTGATTTTAAATAATAATTTGTTATGAAAGTCGATTTACTTAACATTAAACTTTAATATAAATAAATAAAAAAATGACAGTGATTTGTTAATCTTCAGGAACGGAGAGGACTAACCGAATCCAAAAAGAAATCTTTAAAATAAAAATTTATTGACGCGACAGCTTTAAGGCCTACCTCAGCCATTCCTGTGTGTGTTATGAATTTGCAAGAATGGAAGGGACCTACAATTTACCGCCGATTCCGAACGGCTACATGAGATAAACTTTTTCAAAACAATTTCACTCTTGGTTGTTTTGTTAGTTCCCCGCAAGAGGCAGTATCCCGGAAAAAAACGGTGGCTCAGACGGGGAGTCGAACCCCGACCCTTCGCTAGCAGTCCGACACAGTATCACTAAGCCACAAAAAAAACTTTTGTCTTGAAAAATTTTACATTTTAGAAAAAGTCTTTAGACCAGCGTTCAATGGACCTGAGAGGAATTAGCTTTGGAAATGATTCTCCTTGTCACATATTATACCAAGATCATGAACAGAACAAAGGATGGGTACATGAGAAAAGGTTATTGTTTGACATTTAGCAACATTAAGTTCTAAGAAACTTTGCTTACATCAATTGAGAAAAGATTTTAAGAAGTCTGGCTGAAACTGAGTCAGTGTGTTTGAAAGCTCTCTTTCATAAGGCCTGTACTAAAAATATAAAGTAAACAGAGTATAGTAGAACCGCTTCGATTACGAAAAAAGACAACACTGCATTTTTCAAGTTATTCACTTTCACGGTAGAGTGATTCGGCAAAAAATAGAGCCATTGGAAGTTCGCACTCTTACTGCCTAGTGGACCAAGGAGATAACATACAACTTTTCTTTGATGTGGAGGGAACACATTGTATAAGACATTTAAGGTTAGAAAGGAATAGAGGGCTATATCAATTGGGGTTTTTATGTTTAAAAAAGGGTTGACATTTATATTGCTTTAGAGAATATTAAGCTGATTAAAGTCGGCTTTAAGAAATGTGAAGAGTTTCATACTTAATTGTTGATATACGACGTCTCACAGGTGACTCCACTCCACTAACCATTAGCTCAATAACGCATCCTCATAAGATTTGTGAATTCATTGCCAAAGTTTGGTCTGTAAAGTCTGAAAACTCAAACTTCACAAATACGTTTTTGAATAAAAAAAACTAGCAATTCTGGACGCGAAACGTCCATTAACCAAGTCAAAGGTAAAACTCCTGAATGAAACTAAAATGAGGCTTATCAATTTTTATAATAATGTTCTTTCCTCTGCCATCATCCCCCGGTCTTGGAAGACAGCTACTATTTTATCGATTCCTAACCCCAAAAAGAACAACAGCAATATAGAATGTTGTCACCCCATTTCGCTTATCCCATGTTTGTCTAAAATTCTTGAAAAGATAGTTGCAAAGCGTATATTATGGTTTGCAGAATCAAATAAGCTAATAAGCAGAAAACAGGTAGCTTTCAAATTCAGCCGAGGGTGAGGGTGGTAGACACTTCGATTATTTTACAACGAATGCATTGTCCGCTAAAAACCTCGTCAACATTCTATCTCTTAATTTTGAAAAAGCCTTCGAACTTCCGTAAAAATATATGGATACGTAAGTTCGTTTTTAGGTAGTAGAAAGTTTTATGTAAAAGCAAATAACACCTTCTCAAGTAAACATTTATATAACCGCATCCCTCCGGGTTCACCTATCTCTGTAGTTCTATTTATAATAGCTTTCGATGATATAAACACCATCTTGTCTAAACATAAACTACTAGATCACTTCTTTTATGCTGATGATGTATATATTTTAAGCAAATTAAATGATAATGCTATTTTTTTTTATAATTAACGCGCGCACAAGGGACTATTTGTTTCCCTTTTAATGTAGAACACACTGCGCGGGCATTAGGAAGATAGGGAGGGGAGAGATAGGAGGTGTCGATTAACATTGGTTTTGAATGTTTGTAGATCAAAATGGCAAGGGAAAATCTCGCCGGGTAAACTATTCCAAATTCGTGTTGTTCGGCTAAAAAAAGAATCCCTAAATTTCACGGTACGTCCGAAATTGGGCTCAAGGGTGAACTGATGGGCATTCCTTGCGAGACGAGTATTACGGGAGAAACTTTGTTTGAAGCTTCCCTAGAAGATATTCTTGATTAGTCAGAACTACCAGAAGCCAATCTATGTATTCAAAAATGTAAAATGCTCCACATATGTGAAAAAAAACTTTGTTCTGAAATTGTATTAATTATTAGAAATACTTAAATCGAAAATATAAACAATCTAAAAAATTTAGGTTTAAATTTTAATTCTAAGTACTCTTGGAAACAACATTGTTTAGTACTAAAGAAATCCCTAGTTGCGACGACCAATATTATAAAATACTGTAAATAATGTACACATAAATATACAAAAAGATGTCACCTAAATGTTAGTACTAAGTAAAACTATGGGTTACATATTTACGGTCACAGACCGAAAACTGTATTACAAATACTCAAACCAGTATACCACCAAGCAGCGAGACAAAATATCCTAGTTGAAGCAGGGTTACCAAGCATTGAAGAACGAAGAGAAACCATCACATTAGAACTCTACGCTAAACTTGTATTCTCAAGAAATTCGATAATGTCATGAAAAAGTCAACGCAACACAAGCTCACGAAAAAAAACTCCATCATCCATAGCCATAATTCTTAGTAAATCAGCTCCACTCAAAATCGATACAAAAGATAGACACAATTCAACTGTTTGTTAGCCTCCATTGTATATTGAACCAGAGTCCATTATACTAAAACTGACAGAGTATACAAAAACAAACACCAGCAACGAAATATACCGTCAACTCTTTCTAAATACTGCAACCCACCTAAAAACAGAAGGTTGGAACTTTAGACAACACATCGTTTGCAGTAGTAGAGGAAAACGTAGATCCCATTTCCATTGGTCATCTACCGTATTTCGCATCCGTATTTACAGCGGAAGCTTTCCCCATTTTCCAAGCCATCAAAGTATCTTCAAACCAAAACGGAAAACACATAATATGCTCAGATAGTATTTCAGTACTCAAAGCAATTTTGAAGCCTAAGAACAACTCTAACCTAATATCCGATATAAGACATCAACTTATTAAAGCTTCTAAAAAGATCAAACTAATGTGGACTCCTGGACATGTTGGTATTATTGGTAATGAGTATGCTGACTCAACAGCTAACTCGGCCAGAGATGCCTCCACGATCCTATTTAATGTGTTT
The DNA here is from genome assembly GCA_963971375.1 of Platycheirus rosarum. Taxonomy (NCBI): domain Eukaryota; kingdom Metazoa; phylum Arthropoda; class Insecta; order Diptera; family Syrphidae; genus Platycheirus; species Platycheirus rosarum. The sequence continues at coordinate 114,828,366 of OZ020509.1, read as the reverse complement.
ACCAAAAAAGACTTAATGAACTATATATATAAAAACATAAAAGCTACTCTTCAAACTGACTGGAGTCTATGGGCCCTATTATGACTTGCGAGTCGAATGTTGGACTCATGTCGAACAATTTAGCGAATTACTCTTGTCGTGGTATTCACTACCACCACTACAAAAAAGTCAATCCGGAAAGAATCAACCCTAAATACCCAACATCATCTTCTAAGCACAAAATCTCTAACTTCACAAGGCTCTGAATAGGACACACCTCCACCACCCACCTTACTTACTAGAAATCAGCCTCCAATATGCCAACATTGCAACACCAATATAAACTTTGTTCGATGAGCCCTGAAGTCACTTTGGGGTCGCCACAACTCGTTTTTTGAAAAACCTCAACTCGCCCTCAAGAGAAAATTCTCTGTTTTTTTGAAACCTGGGGTCGCCATGAAGCCACCCCTGAAGTCGATCTTGGTATTTTGCTAGGGCGAGTTGAGGTAACGATCAGCTGTTGTATACTGACATAAGCTGTCAATTTGTGATTTGTGTTGATTTCCTGCACGTGTAAGTTGTTAATTCTCATAAAACTCATTTTACATAATATCAGCTAATTGTTATTTCACTCAAAATGAAACAATTCATTCTACCTAGTTTCTTATTATGTACTTAGAATAGTATGCAAGTGTGAGTTTATTGTTTTTAATAATCATTTAAATTTACATTCTTAATTTGGCGAAACTGGTTGACCAGTAACGTGCGAATAGTCATTCCCCTTTTTTTGATATGTCAGTATCTTAGTTGATAGCCCTTTTGTGTTTTTTGAGATTCAATCTTGGAATCAAGAAAGCCTGGGGCGACCCTGGGTGAAGTTCAACGAACAAAGCTATAGACTTGCAGCATATCCTAGAACACTGCTTATTTACAAACCCTATTAAAAATAATATTTTTAAAAATAACTCAATTTACGAAATTTTTACTAACACTAATGACTATTATTAATATTAAAAATGTTTCAAAATTTCTCTCAAGAACAAATATTAATATTTAGATACAATTTTCTAAAGAGCCAATAGTCCTCGCAGCTCAGCTCATATGTTTGTAACGTTAGCTTGTAATTTAAATTACTGGTTAATAAACTTTAATAATATTAATATTAATACTTTTATCATAATGAACAAGGTTTGAGAGAAGATGCAAGCTTTTGGAGACAACAGAGTTGTAAGTGTCCGAGAAGAAGGATTTTAAGTTGCTTCCCTAATTTGTAGATTTTGCTAAGCTGTAATAGGCCGAATTCGAATAAACGATTGTTGAAAAGAATCTTTATCATGATTTATCCTCTGAAAGTATTCATTGCAAACAAGGTAGGTTGAAATCACCGATTATAATGAAATATTCGTTGTAAGCTCAAAAAGAAAATCAACTGAGTCAAGACAAGAGGTTTGGGTTGCGGAGGACAAATATAACAACAACAAATGTAAAAGCATCGTTTAGGGATACATACCTTTATACACACGAGATTTTGAAATTTCTACTAAAAATGCATTAAAACGATTATGTACCGGCAAGAGAACAACTCGTCTAGAGCGAGATAAATAACTACTTTGACCATCCGCACGAAAAATAACAAAACCGGAAGTGAATAATTATCTATTGAGATAAATGGTGGAAAGATTGATTTAAGTTAGGGCAAAAGCGTTTTAATTTAAATTTTGAAGCGTACGCGCGAAGGTCATTCGAAACAGTTGAAGAAGACATATTAACCCCTTCTGTTAAGAGTTACAGCGCCAGTTGCAAGGCTTTCTGTCTGTGTCGAAACAAAAAATGAGAGGTGGAAAAGTTCGGATCATATATAGAATTTGAACTAGATGGGTTGGTCTTAGGTGAAGTTATATTTTTTTCTAAGATACATTATTAATGAATTTCATATTTTCATTTTATCTAGCAAGAAAAAAAGTTTGAGAGTTAAGGAAAACAGAAAAAAGAAAGAAAACAAGTTGAATTTTCCTATTTAGTCAGCAGTTGTAGTTTAGGTAAGCTTTGAAGATCGAAATTAGCAGCTTTTATTTCAGCTAGAAGTTTTTTGTAAGTACATATTCTTGCATTTACATGAATATTGCCTTTTTCAAAAACTTTTAAAAAATAATTGAAACAATTTTAGCTTGTTCCCATTGCGAGGAGAAAACAGATGTTGTTAAATACAGTTAAAAATATGTGTTCACCAGGGTGTACGGAAGCAAGAGCTTCATTCAGTTCCATAGTGTTTGATTTTATTCCCAAAACGGCTTCAATCACATCTTTCTCACAAAGTCTATACAAATCATAGTAAGATTCGTTAACTTCATTCGGTGACTGGCCGAATTTTGGAAGATTTGCTGAAGCTGTACTCCAATTTACCAACAATTTTAATTCGAGTTGGTCATATGGCCAACTATAACCAAATATTAACTTTAATTCGTCTATTTTAGTGTTGAGGTTTTGTGCATTTAAGTGACCGACAGAAAGATCTACATGTTGTGCCTGAAGAACACGAACAGTATTTTGGTTAAACTTAAGTTGAACCTTAGAGCATTTAAAAAAATGTGCTTAAACCGAAACATTGCACAACAAACTTACCTCTCAACATAACTTTCCTATTTTGAAATAACAAAATATCTATGTTTTCTTTTACTGGCTGTAAAAATTGTAATAATGTAAGCCAATTATATTTTCTATTTTCAAAGTGTTTATTATAAATTCAGTTTCATAGAAATTAAGAAAATAAGAAAAGTTAAATTTAATTCAGAAATGAAAAAGTTTTTTTTTTAAATAAAAATTAAATGAAAAATACAATATTGATTATTTTTAAAAGATTTTTGATACAAAAATATGATTTTATCAAACAACTATGAGTTTTGAGACTGAGATAAATTACTTTAACCATTTGGATTTCTGGTTTTATTAAAACATAAAATCTAATCAAATTCCCAGTACTTTTTACTTATTTCCCTCTGCAATCAATCCATAACAAACTGTCAAAACTTGTGCCGCAACTTCTCGACAATCTTCCGATGGTTCACCACCAATAAGTGGACTCCGTGCGCAATCTTCAAGCCATTCCTTGATTTCAAATAATTTTTCTGAGAATTCACTAAACAACACAAATCGCGGTACTGTCACCAATGTTGCTCCAATCAGCTGCAAAATATTCACTCTAACTTTCGGTTCACTGCTGAATCGAATGAACGAATACAAATCGAATATCTCTTTAGCCATTTTCGAAAGTAAAGGACAGTTTTGTGAAGCAATCACTATAACTGTCAGCGTGTTTAGGAAATTCGCCAGCAAATATGTATCAATGTCATGTGAAACTTTGCCAAACTTCGCGAACACCATTTGTCGAGTTCGTTCACCCCTAACTAAGGGGAAGAAAAATGATCCAGCAACTGAGGAAAAACGATTCACTGTTCCCAACTTTTCTGCCTTGGGTTTGGCAAAGAACCGTCTAGTCTTCTCCTTCAAACGAGCTCTGATGATTTTCTGAGATTCAATCAATCGAGATTTGTGTTCGTTTGGTAATTTAATTTTTCTCGGATGTGGAAATACTTCTATGATTTTCGAAGAAAGCACATCGTCGTCATCCTTAGCGCTCTCGCTTAGTTCTTTTGCCGAACCGGCCAACACCTGCAGCATAAGAATCCTCAAACTCACATTGTACAATGTGTTATCGGTGTGAAATTGTGAACAAATATATTCAGCGCATTGTTTAGGATGACAAACACAAATCGCAACACAAGTTTTGAATTTAACTTCTTCGAAGTTTTCGAAATAAAATTTCATTTCCATGCCTATCAATATTTGCAATAGTTCGATGGCTTGTTGGGCATCTTGCGTGGGCAGCTGACCTCGAATGAGCTTCTCCGATGCTTCCATTGCACTCTCAAACCTGTCACTGTCATCGTTTGCCATTAAAGCATCTTTCAGATCCATTATGAACTTTGGACGCTTATCAACAACTGCAGAAGTATCGTTCGATAGATCATATGGAATGCAATCATCATCATCTGAATCCAGTTCGACATTTTCTTCTTCCAGGATTTCTGTTATCATGGGTTCGTCCTCATCCCGCCGAGGTATTTCTTCGATTTCATCTATTTTGTCAGCAATAACTTTTTTCTTTTCCAATGCGAAGAACTCTTTTGCAAGTTTCTCGAAAGCTTCCGTGTCAATTTCACCATTTAGAAGCTCTATTTCATTAACATCCCTCATTTTCTGAGGTAAATCTCGCAAAGTTTGTATTATTTCACCATGAGGCAAGTTCATAACGTAGGTATAGTCGAAATGAAGCTTTTCAGTTTTAGGATCTGTCTCTAGCATTCCCAGAATCAGCTCAGCTGTTATCATACCAATATGACGAAATATCGGATCAACCGAGTTCAGATGATTTTTATTTCCTTCAAACAACCGCCGACGGATATCATTTCTTTGTAGATCTCCTATTTTGAAAACTGTTTCATCGCTTAACACATATTGGCTGGTAAGGATGAGAAACTTTGAGATGTAAATGTGCTGAGCCGATGTCATTTTTAAGCCAACATTGCGATTACACCAGATCGGAAGAAGGTCTTGTAGGAGCTTCCATAACATTTTACCATTTAAATCAGTTTTTGGATTATACTTGTCAACAATAACAATATATTCTACCAGTATGTTAATGGCTTCATCGTTCGACAACATCTTCATAAGGGGAATCTTATTCAGCAGACAGAAGTTCCATTCCTCGGATATCAGAGCAGCTTTGTCCACCAACAAGTAGATATTTAGATTTTCGTTTAAAATGAGCATGGCGAATGATTGAATGCAGTTTCTTTCGAGCTTAAGAAGCAGTTCGTTTACGTAAGATCGGTATTTGCCAACTTTACATATTTCAACTAATATCTGTGCAAATATAGACAAACTGTCTGTAACATCATTTGCAAATGTTGTGATTATTCGACTAAGCAGGCGACTCATGAAACTGAAGTTAAAGATTTTTTCCCTCGTAGAACTTGCGTCTGTTTTGATCATAAAATGATAAGATCGAATAAAATGAACCAGAAGGAGATGTACAAAGTTAGTTGGTTGAAATATGTCATCCATTTTGCCATGAAGCACATTGGCAACTCTATTTGGCAATGAAATCAAAACTTGCAGAAATTCATTGACTTCAGATTCTCTATAACTTGATTCCTCAATTTGTTTGCTTATTTCGATAAATGCCACAGCTAAGTAATGTTCATCAGTAATTAGTTGCCTGAAGAGCTCTGCAGCGGTTTTTGGCCAAGTGCTGAGTTCTTTGTTGAGGACATAAAAAGTTTCATATATAAAACTGAAATTGTGATCAGTTTTCACAAAATCGACGACAACTTTTGACGACGACCGTTCCTCATCGACTGGCCATTGGTATGAAAAGAGTTTAGTTATGTTTGTCAGAATCTCTGGGTAGATTGTTGTGGAAAATTCTTGCCAATTCTTATCGGGATCGTCTTGATCGATGCCGTTGAGTTTTTCTGGTGTTGAATTTCCAGGTAAATAGTTTCCTCGGAGAGAGGATATTATATCTTCGATTTGTCGAACATCACTTGATGATTGGATTTTTTGAATAGTTTTCAATGCTATCAATAGTTTTTGAAGATCGGGGTCCATCTCGAAGTTCGATGTCGAAGCTGAAAAGGAAAATTGTTGCACCCAATTGGAATGTGTCTTGTTTTTAGCGTTGTTTTTATGTTTTAAATGTTTTACAAAGCACTTTTCAAATATAAAATGTTTACTCAAATTACTGACTAATTTTATAAAAAAAAATCTACACACTTACTTTAGCAATTTTTTTGCATTTACAGTTATATTAAAAATAAATTTAACGAACCGGTGGACACAGATTTTGTTCATATGTTCATCGAGAAAGCTGCAGAAGTCAAGAGAGAATACAAACTTAGCGAATTATTTTGTCTGATTTCTCGTTGGTGAAGAAAGATGATATGATATATAACATAAAATTAAACTGATATGGTGAGAGATGAGATAATTCATATTTCACTAAGTATATCATATATTGTGTCTTGCTCTCAATGTAGAGTTTTGGATTTGAAATTCATAGCCGATTAATTTGGAAACAATTTTACAAACTCTCTTACTAAACACGCTATGGTGAACCTAATTCAACATCATAATTAAATAAATTTATTGGCGCGACAGCTCCTTAAGGAGCCAAGGCCTAGTGACTTATACTCTCAACCATTCCTGTGTGTGTCTTGTTACTCTGCAAGAATGGAAGGGACCTACAGTTTACCGCCGAGTCCGAACGGCTACATGAGATGCACTTTTTCGAGACAAATTTTACTCTTGGAGGTTTTGTCAGTTCCTCACAAGAGGCAGTACCCCAGAAAAAAGGTGGCTATAAGCTGGATTTGAACCCAGGTTCTTTCGCTTAGCAGTCCGACACACTAACCACTAAGCCACGGGGCACTACCAACATCATAATTAAAGAGTTTAAAAAATCGAATGCAACACCGGGATAGACATTCCGTTCAAGTATGTTTGTAATGGTGGAAACATTGACATTATCCAAAGAACCAAGCGACCATGCAATGGAGCGATTGCATATGAAATAGAGCGGCGAAGATGCTTTCGAAAAAAAGGACAAGACAAATCATATCCTTTCATTTTATTAGACAAAGTATTTTCACCTTGGGCAAAACGTGTCGCATTGTTAGAAGTATTTTGTCTTGCTGAGTTTCTATTAGTTGACTGACTGACTTACAGCAGGTTAGCTGCATAATGAACTAAAAAAATCAATTTTTCGATCTAGTTTTTTAGCAGATACAGTTAGTACTGTAGTTCTTGAATCTAGTTCTGGCATAACTAATATCGATAATTATCATCCACCCCTGGACATCTTTTTTGACATGTGTAGTGAAACCAACTTTCAGTTGCTTTTTGCAAGCTTAGAGTAGCTAATTTACTAATATTGGCAACGCAATTCCAAATTCTAAACTGCATACAAAAATACTATCAAAAAAATCTTGAATTTCAAAGCTCTTTGAAAACATTATATGTGAACAACATGGTTTTGTGCAGAAAAGATCAACGAGCAATAAATGATAATACATCCTGTATTCATCCTAGACAGATTTTTAGATTTGCTTATGATTTGAAGATCTTCGAAAAAAAATTAAATGTGCAAACGGATAATTGACAAGGTCGGTATTTGGTGTTGCAAAAGTAGTTTAACTCTAATATTTTAAAATTCGTAATATTAATAGTTCTCGTACTGACGCCGTTCATTATCAATGACTTGGTATTTAATCACCAACTTATCACACAATCAACTCTGGTTTGAACGAACCCCTCACAAGAGTAAACTTGCCAACAATAATATGTGATTAACTTTAATGTTATTTAATGTTAGTAAATTAAGTTGAAAATCATGCCTATGCTCGACTTGTACAAAAAGGCCCTACGTAATTTATGTTTGTTGAGTTATAATCTTGTGTTTTGGAATGTATTTCATAAATAAGTCGATAATCATCAACCAATTTATGCGTTTTTTAAATATCATGAGCTGTCTAATTAATGAACCAACACTTCAACCCACTTTTCATCTATATTTACATTACATTCAATTATATTTTTTTTTTTTTTGGCTCGACTTATGGGTGAAATAAATTTTGAATAATATTTTTGAAACTCTTCCAATTTACAGAAAGGTCGACTTCACTACAAATACAGTTATACAGTATTAACAAACGAGTAAAAGGATTATTAAACCATAGTTCGTACGATGATTGGGGACATAGAACACATCATTACAAATTCTTGATTTATTTTTAGAACGTGCAATGAAAGGTCTTGGTATACTCTATCTATGTAAAAGGTACGTCAACAACTTCTTTTGGTTATACATATATCAGGTTTTCCAATAGGGACTTGACAACTTTGAATATAATTTGTGAACGCACCCTTTCAGTAATCATCGAATTGTCATTGCCAATTTATTCAATTAACTCAACATTTTCATCATGGTAAAGTACACGAGCGAGCAACGTCTGCAAATTATAAAACAATTCTACCGAAATTCGGAGTCGGTGACCGCAACTTTAAGAGAGTTGAATTGTTGAATTTCATCGCAAAATCATCTTCAGTGACAAAGCTTATTTTTGGCTTAATGGGTTCATCAATTTGCAAAATATGGGTTATTGGTCGGGTGAAAATCCACATTTGCTTCATGAATCACCACTTCATCCACAAAATATAACTATTTGGTGCGGGTTGCATGCCGACGGCGTTATTGGGCCATATTTTTTCGTCGACGATAACGATCGTCACGTTACTGTGAATTTTTCGCCTATTATTTTTGCCCGAATTGGGAGATATGGACTTGGACGACATGTGGTTTCAACAGGATGGTGCCACAAGCCAAAAGCCACACAGCACACCTTACAATCGATTTATTGAAGAGTAAGTTTGATGAGCGTATTATCTCTAATTAAACGGGAAATAGCGGCCGTTTCGGCCGAAATGTGTGGCCGAGTCATCGAAAATTGGATCCAACGAATCGATCGCTGCAAACGTGCCCGAGGGTGGCCATATGAACTAAGTCAAGTTCCATTCATAAATGTTTTAATTGTAATTCAAGCCGATAATTACGTTTTTGAAATATCTCAAATAGTTTGCGTTTTATTTAAAAAAAAAAGTTGTCAAATCCTTATTGGAAACCCCATATTTTAAATATGTGTCTCTAAGGCACACTGTTTTTTATAATGCAACTGGACGTTGCACGGCACTAGTTACAATTTTTTGATATGCCACATGTAAGAGCGTAAAGTAAGAAATGCATGGAGTGCATGCTGTCACCCTTGCTTTCATTTCATTTCCTCCTTTGCATTTAAACTTTAAAGTATCCGCGCCTACTTAGTCCTGTGAAAATAGATATTTAAGGTTAAAACAATTCGCATAGAGCTAAAAGCTGTTACGAATGTTTGGAACACCATTCTAAATAGTGTGAAAAGTTTCCATCGATCCGTCTGCAAAAAATGGGCACGACTGGGTCGCACGTACTTGCTCTTATGTGCCTTATAACATTGGACGGCAAATTCTTTGACAAAAGCAAATAACATTTACGTTCAAAATAACACAGTTTGAACTTATAAAAACTATCAAAACCACAATACTTAATCGGTTTTTAGTAAAAATGAGGTACGCCATCAAACGTCTTAATTAACAAAGAATTTATGAAAAAAAGTATTTCGAAAATTGTAGGACGGATTTTGATAAAATCGTGTTTTTGATTTTGCTTTTTGTAAAATTTTTAAGTTTTGGATGTAGTTTTTTAGAGTTTATTAGTATACGCGTGATTATAAAATTTAAAATAATTTTTTTTGATTAGTTTTAAAAATATTCGATTTTTCAAAAAAAAAAAATCAAAAATTAATTTTTAATAGAAAAAAAAATTATTCAAAATTTTGATATGCAGAAATAATTTTGCTACTTAGATCTTCTCAAATATAAAATTTGATAGAAATCCATGGAGCCGTTACCGAGCAAGCCAAAAATTAAAAAAACCGTTACACAAAAGGTCCCGTTAACAGACTTTTCCCGTATATGTGGTTCTAACCAAATGATAGCCAATAGCAACAAAAAAAATCTCAAAAATGTTCATCAAAATCGTTGGAACCGTTTTCGAGAAAAATAAGCTTTTCCTAAACGGTCGTATGGCAAGTACCATTATTTTTAGCCCTAAAAATAAAATTTCAATTTCCCCTCTGAGGAATGCCAAAAGGTAAACACAACAAATTTGAAGGCAACTAACCCGTTTACGCTGCAGCTCGATATACACCCGGACAGACAGACAGGCAGACAGACAGAGGGACATTTTTTGCCAATGACTTTTTTAGGCTTCTCTATGATCGTAATGTCATGTTTGATTGTTTTCTCAATTTTTTTTATATTCACGAATCTTAAACTTGCCTTATAGTCTCTATAATCGCAAGTAAAAATGTATTCAAAGTCAAATATGTTTTTTTTGCATTTTTTAGCAAAATGGTTAATTTTCTGAAAAAATAGCTGGGACATAAATGTAGATCATGTAATTATCTATAAAAAGTGCCCTAACACTTTTTTTTCCTAAAGTTCACCATTTCTGAGAAAAAGTGATTCTAAAATTTACTAAAATATGAGGTAGTGCACTAGGCCGGCTTTTCGCCGTAGGCATACTCCACGATCTAGTCCAGTAAATAAACAGGTTTTACCCTATAATAGGTCGGGAAGCTGTGAATTGTTGATATGATGTTTGGGATGTCCGTTAGATACTTTAATAATATTCCATACCCCCCCCCCCTCAACACCTTCAGGTAAATATGACTGAAAATCGGCACGTTTTTAACGCAAAATGACTCAATATGACAACTTATAGTAATTAAATTTCCTACAAGTTTGTACAAGTTTTTTGTACAACCAATAGCAACAGTGCTATGAAGCATCCAAAAATGCGCAATCTTGGGTAAATTTGTAAAATTTTACCCCCATTTTTCAAAGCGCCATATCTCGGAAACGCATTGACATACAAAAATGTTTGACTAATTAAAATGTAGGTAAAAACATACCAACTGTTAAGTGAGGCAAAAGTTTTTGCCCCTATATTCTTTAGCTGTATTGACAACAATTGAGGCCACAAGTATGGTATTTTCATTCTCTTTTGGCAGAACTCCGATAGATGTTGACATTCTCAAAGCATTTTATTTTTAAGAATTCAAGATTCTAAGGCTTGTTGATATAGAATAGTGACTTCAAACACTCCACAAAATGGAGCGTAGAATGGTTAAAACGGAAAATCTTACCGCCCAGTGCACATATAAATGACGGATTAGGCGACTAAAGGAAATTGCAGCAATGTAAAGAAATCTCATTTTCCAGCGCAAAAGACATAACTAACGAACTAATGATTGATTGACTTTCAGTCAAGAGTTCAGGATGATTCAAAGGGCAGACCGCATAACTTTAGCCCCTATATACTCTTTTTCCGCCAGCCAGTCCACTTCCTACCCCTTCATGTTCTGTAGAACGTAATGGATCTATTCAAGTCTGCCTTTTGCAAGTGAAAAACCCTTAAAGAGTAAGAGACCATGTTTTGCAAAAGTGCATTCATATAAACCGTTCGGCTTTTTTTCAAAAAATGTTATGATTCTTCATTTCTTAAACGTACAAACTACAAATAAAAGCCTTAGGCTTTGTACGAAATTTCAGCACTACTTTTATTGTAAAATATCTTAAATATATAAACATTTTGAAACTTACCCATTGGCATTCCACGACTAATTGACAAATCTCCAAATCCCGATAATAAATCGGCAGCAGTGTTACTGCCAACTCCTGACGGCGCTGTTAAATTCTGTTCTGTCGTTTGGTTAGCAAATAGATTAAGCGACGCTCCACCATTCACTGAATTATTAGGTAAACCACTAGGAAACACATTTCCTATACCAGTATTTGACATTGCATTATTGGATGGTGCCACCACCTCTCCTTGGAATGCAGTAAAGTCAGCAAAGTCATCTGTTTTAGAAGCATTAACTGGTGCAATTTTGGCCATTGGAATTGCTGTTATAGGTTTAGGTGCCTCTGATCCACCAAAAGCACTAGCAAAATCACCAAACTCATGAGTATCTTCAGCACGCGGATCGAAATCATCAAAATCATTTGATTTTCCAACAACAGGTGCTGTTTTATTTTCGACTAGTGTACAAGTTTTGAATAAATCATCAATGAGGTTATTATTGTTTGGCGTCACAATGTCTTCAGGCGGGGTGTCACGATGTGTTGGCGAGTGGATACCTGGTGTTTTTGATTTGCCAAAATTTGCTGCTGCACCCATGTCAATTTTTTTATTTGTCACTGTTGTTCCTTTTGTTTGTGGCTGTTTTGTGATTGTTGTTACCGGTTTGTTGGCACGAATGCTTATGTTTGGCTTTATTTCGGTCGCAACGTCTGCTGGACTTGCTCTATCGTTGTAGCGGTAGGTCCTGAAATAAGGTAAGCAGTTTTGTGTATATTAGATTAAGTGGTTCATCAAACAATAAAATTGACTTTACCTTGGACTTGGTGTGTCGCTATCCGAAAGTTCTTTTTCACCTTCATAAGGATTTTCGTCTTCGTCATATCGATCGCCAGGACGAGCATCCGAGTCTATTAATGCAAACATTCTTATTTTAATGACATAATTAATACAAATGGCAATCTCTAACTTACACCAATTTTCTCCATGATCAGTACGTGAAGTTTTCCAACCTTCATTATTACCTGATCCACCACCACCACCTCCACCAGTACTGAAGCTTCGCATGCCCATAGCATCGCTGCTCATTCCAATGTATTTGTCTTTATTTTTCTTGGCCTTTTTTCGTTCGTCTCTCAGACGATCATCATCTTGAATAAAGTCTATAAGTTCTCTTACCTAACAAGAAAGAAAATGAATAACAAATGAAAAAAAATCCCATCTTTGTGAGTCCTAGAAGCAAACCTTATGTCTAACATTAATTCCTTGATCTTTTCCACCCTCATCCGTAAATGTATAGTTTTCAAGGGATCTAAGATCATAAATATGTTCCCGGGATGAGGTTACTACTCGTTCGGAGCCGTTTCGCACTAAATAGTTTAGCAAAAGTAAGCTCTGGAAATGAATTAGTAGTTAATATTTTTACTCCTTTATTTCTTTAAATGATACTTGCTTTGTATGTTCTTCGCCAGTTCGTTTTATTGTCTTGGAGCATACGTTTCCATAACATTGACATTACTTCGGGAAAACTTTCATATGTAAATGTTGCATGTGCTAATTCTTGCATTAGTGGTCCAGTTGGTCCCCAAGGATCATCGTTAGTTGCTTCACGTACTTTTCCTTCGATTTCTGTGTAGTTCATAACCACATTGGTGCTAAAAAAACAAAAGCAATGCAAATAAGTATGCCAGCACCAAACAGTTAAAAAACTTGAAATTTTAATTCTATTTTGGAACTCGCGAAAGTCTCTGGTATTCCTAATGGGCTCTGTCTCTTAGACGTACGATTATAAATTTATAATTTATAGAATTAAAGAAATAATACATGAAATATCAAGGTTGGTATCTTATAGCGAGTTTCATTCAAGAAAAGATTTGCTCTTTCTGTCAAAAGATTTGATATTTTTCAATTTCGAGAGTTTCATTGCAAGAAAACGAGCAAATCTAGATCAAATCTCAACACGAAAGATTTGATCTCTGATGGGTTGGCAGATTTGATCTGAATACATACATACATGTAAATAGTCTTTTGGTCAAATATTTTGTTATTTGTTGTTTGTTGTGAACTTGTGTCAGTCCGTGCTTAGCCAAAAAATTAACAAATATCCATTAAATATTCGAAATAACAAATAAAGGTGTTTTTGAAGTTAGAAAATACCAAATATGGCATTTTGAATAAATCAACTGTGCATGCCTGGTATTTTTGTGTGTGATATCAAATACTGTGTATGCTCAGCAGTGAATGACCAATAATAGGATTAAATGATGAAACAAGTTTCATTGAAAAGAGCAAATCTCGATTTTCAGATCAAATCTTTGAAATTTGAATGAAACTCGCTATTACCTAGAACCTTTATAGCTATTGGAAGAGTATTGCATAATCTAACGTCAACATTAGTCACGGGTTTTCAAAAGTACGTCAAATATTGCAATAAGGCAGCCTGATTTCATTTGCACTTTTTAAGTAGTGAGACGGAAAGGCAACAACTTAGAAGGCAATTGAGTAGCAAAGCCCTCTCTCGGGCAACTTAATTGTCCCTTTATAATACCCTCATTATCCCAATCCTGCTCTATTGTGCAGACGCATGGACACTGTCAAAAGTTGATGACGACGCTTTAGGCTGTTTCGAGAGAAAGATTCTTCGGTCTCGTATCCATTAATGGAGAGTGGAGAAGAAGATACAATGAAGAACTGTACTGGCTCTCCAGCGACACAGACCTAGCCAAAAGAGTACAAATTCAACGTTTCAGATGGTTGGGTCATATAGAGCGGATGGACATCAATGCTCCGGCCCGGAAAATCTTCGAATCCAATTCAGAGGGACGGCGCAGTAGAGGAAGACCGAGACTCAGGTGGCGCACACAAGTGGAAAAGGACCTCAACCGACTCCACGTGCGAAACTGGACGCAGCTAGCAAGCTAGCGGACTGTAGCTCCACCTAAGCAAGCAGAAAGAAAGAGACGGATAGGCGAAGGAGAAAAGACATTTTTTTTTTAGGCGAAGAAAGCATTCATTTATTTTCGGCCAACTAAAGTGTGTCTTATTTTACCCATCATCAATTCAGTCCTTTTCCGTATGATTGTTGACCCCGGTGACATGAGCTGGCGGGAAATCCCCTGACTGACATGGTCTTTCCACGGAAGAGAATGGCAACTATGTCAACAAGTCATAAGAAACCTTGCGTCAAAAATGTAGGGGGTTCTTACATCCACTCCACATCCTGCGAGAAATCTTTGGTTCTCATACAACAAAACCAAAGGGAGGCATACAGGTCGGGGAGATAGAACACTGTAGTATATATGCAGTCGATTTCAACTATCAGTTGAAACTTCAACCAACCGATGGCGGCCAATTTCCAGGCAATGATCGATTTCGACCATTCAACAACGAGGAACTACATCCTCCCCGATGGGCCACAAACGGAACTTTTTAGACACGGTGGAGATGACCTGATGAGGTGTTTAACATCTTAGGCGCAAGTTATAGCGATCAAGAAAACGTATCAGGAAAAAAAATTGAAGGGAATAATTTACCAGAAGTCGAAGTATATGCTTTCATCAAAAAAAGTCCAACCCTACCACAGACTATATAATTTCGAGGTAGTCAGTGAATTTGTCTACCTAGGCACTGCTGTAAGCACAGGAAACATCAGCGCAGAAATCAAACGTGGCATCACTATGGCTGATCGATGTTTCTTTGGGATAAATGAGGAATAAAGCCCTATCGAGAAGAACCAAGGAGACGCTATATAAAAACACTCATCACCAGTCGGAGATGGAGACTTACAACTGCTTTTAAGGCGAAATTTTGAACGGCAAGCTAGATATCGGCTGGAGGGGCATATTACACCAGGAGCATTACGCTATGTAGCGCGACCAAAAGTAAATGTAAGAACAGCAGAGCAGACAAAATCTGTAAACCATTCCGAGGCGCGCCTTTTTATTTATATAATGGGAAGGGTATATTGAGATATCGACCCAGCTTTGGAGTCAATGTTTATACTAATTATCACTACTTTGGCCTCATCATTCGAACACGATGTTTCTTTGTCGTTTTGATAGTATACTTTGGCAGTTTCTAGCAGTGATTTGTAGGAAAGAACGTTCTAAAGTTTGTCGAGACTCTTCAAATCAAAAAATCTTACATTTTATAAACTAAGCTCCTACTGTTCAAGACTATGGTCTTACCAGTACAGTACATTCGGCTCCTAGACTTCCTAAAACCACTCTGATTTCTTAAGCGTTCGAGAGGAAGTCTTACGGAATTGTTGGCCCGTTAGCGAGGGAAGATATAATCATGAATTGTATGAAATGCACCTCGAAGCAGACGTTGCGCAATGATAAGTTCGGTAAACCCCGTTAGGCTGGGCACCAAGCTGAGCGAAGAGGAACCAGCTCGGAGTCTTTTGCGTTTTTTTTTTTTTTTTGTGAGAAGGCAACCAGAATGCCTTGGTGTACGCAACTAGAAGACTTCGGCCATCAATTGGGATGTATGTTTGCTAAGGCCTGGACCGGATCTTGGTTGCAGCGCTGATGATGATGATGAAAATAATCAAAACCAAAATTGAACAAAATCCTCTGAAGAATCCGGAAAAAACCGGAGAAACGTCGGTACAAAAGACATGAATTAGTTGTTTTTTGATTAATTCTTCAATCCTACAGATCAAAAGCAAAACCAAAACTGTTGATTTCCGATTTTGTCCCATCTCCATCAACTCGATTACAAAATGTGAAGAAAAGCAGGTATGATAGTAAAAAAGTTATTGTTTTGTTGTATTTTATAGTTTATATAAGCATTCACGCGTTGAGCTGTGATAACAACGCCGAACTTTATACAGATCCAAAAACCTTGCCCAATATTAAGTACACAAAACGCATACCCAGAAACGTTTATCAAAATTGTTTGTCAGCATGTTGAATGATATTTGATTATGTGGATTGAAATAACGTAGTCTTAACACCGATAAGAGATATCATCTGAATTAACCAACTATTGTAAACTTTTTTGTTTTCAAATCCTAAATCATTTTATAGTTTGGAATGGCCATTTATTCATCTAAACCATTGCATGTAAAAAATGATAAAAAATCATTCTAAATCAATACACACAAAATGAAAAGTGAAAAAGTATTTCACCTGTTCGTATAAAGATCTGGCACATTTTCAATATGAATAACAATTCAATGCAACGTCAATGTCGACTAAAAAACATAAGCAAACATCACACTGCAGGCAAATCCATAAATACAAAGAAGATGATAAAAAAAACTTGTTAAGACAATTAATTAGCTTGTTTTCGTCAGTCGTTTGTCACTATTTGTTGTACCCGTCAATAGCAATTCAAAAGATATCACTTGGGCTATCTTATCTTAACTTTGATAATAGAATCGTTTTAAGGCAATAAGGTTCTAAAAATAATAAACAAAATGTCATTGTGATGTTTGCAGTTATATAGAAGCCTATCAAATGGTTTTATTTATTGAAGCTTGTGCAATTTTTTCTTAATGCAATAAATTTGAAAAAACACGTTTGTTGGCTTCATATTCTTAATGCCACGTTGGCTAATTTGACAAATCATTGATTAAAAAGAAAATAAATTTAAAATTGGCTCGCTGATTATGTTGGTTTTTTTTTTTTTGAATATACATACATACGGCTTCTATCAAGTTGAAGATAGATAATTGAAACGTCGATCTTAGAGGTTTCTAAGATACGGTCTTCTATGAAGACTGAATTAACTCTGCTGATTTATTAGTTATGAAGGACTAATGTACTTAATCTTTTATACTTATTCCAATCTAAGCTGTTTCTCGAGTGGATTAAATATTAAAGAATTTTCATAAAAAAATACTAACACAATACCATTAGACTTCTTGATTGGCTTGATTTTCAAAATTACGCGACGTAGTAAAATACTATCTGATTTAAGCTAGTATTACACGGCCATCGGGATTACCACTGGAGTCATAATGACGTAGTTATTTCTCTTAAAGTCGTCATATCGTCTGATAGCCATCGTAAAGGGCGGCCATCGCCCTGAACTGGGCGTCAACCAACAAGCTTCTCCAGCCAGCTCGTTTTCTAGTTAGCTGCTTTCAGTTTCGCAAGTGAAGTCGGTTGAGGTCCTCTTCCACTTGTGTGCGCCACCTGAGTCTCGGCCTTCCTCTACTGGGGTGGAATCGAACATTTTCCGGGCCGGAGCATTGATTTCCATCCGCTCTATAATACCAAGCCAAACGTTGAATTTTTACTCTCTTGTCTAAGTCTAACTACCCCGAGAGAGGGCTTTGCTACTCAATTGCTTTCTAAGCCCGAAGAAGCAGCTGTTGATAAGTTATTCTTTGTTTGATTTCAGAGTTGGTATTTAAGCGGACCCCAGGTAGATAAAGTCCCTAACTACCTCAAAGTTGTAGCTGTCTATTGTAATGGTTTGTCCAAGACGTCGTTGTTGGGTGTCTTTTCTTGATGACACCATATAATTGGTTTTTCCCTCATTGACTGCTAAGCCCATCTTCGCTGCTTTCGTCTCAATACTCAAAAGCGCTACTGACATCACTCTGTGTTTTCCGATTATGTCAATATCGTCGACTTATGCGAGCCCTTTACTTCATCCAGGTATGGTGGGCGGAATTGTTGGTCTACTTCGCCCAGATAAAATGGATTATTCTGCCTGACAGCGGAATTCTTTTTGTCATCACTGTTATACAGTCTGCAGAAATGGTTTTTCCATATTCTCATCATCGACTGATCAACCACTACGATGTTCCCTGGATAGTCTTTCCAATGTGTGAACTTTCCAGTTAATTTCGCTATCAATTGTTAAGCTAAGATATTTCTATTCAGCTACTGGTTCGATATTAAAGCAATTAGGAGAACGACTAACGTCTATAGCATTAGTTGGGATACTATGTATTAGGGGCACAACAAGACAATCTGCTGACATTCAATGCAATGTTGAATAAAAAGAGGACTCAAGGACTCTTGTTTTTTCACTAATCACGAGCTTATGAATGCCGATCCAATGCCTGAATAACTCCTAGTCAAAGTTGATATCCGCCACCAAGTCCAAAATTGAGTGACTAGAATAAACACAAGCTATGTCATCAGCAAAGTCCCTAACTACCTCAAAGTTGTACCTGTCTATTGTGATGTTTTGTCCAATCCGCCGGTGTTGTGTGTCCCTTTTTGTGGACAGCAGGTACTTCGTTTTGGCCTCATTGACTGCTAGTCCCATCTTAGCCGCTTCAGCTTCAATGCTAGCAAACGTTCCACTGACAGCTCGCCGAGTTCTGCCAATGATGTCTATGTCGTCAGCGTATGCTAGCAATTGCACAGACTTGAAAAAAATTGTCCCACTACAATTGACTTGCGAGTTTCTTATAATTTTTTCAAGTATTAAGTTGAAGAAATCGCACGATAGCGCATCACCTTGTCGGAATCCTTTTTTGACGTCAAAAGCTTCTGTGAGGTCAGAACCAACCTTGACGGAGCAGCGAGAGTTCTCCATCGTCATCCTGCACAGTCGGACGAGTTTTGTGGGAATGCCAAAACCTGACATGGCTCTGTATAGCTCGTCTCTATAAATGCTATCGTACGCGGCCTTAAAATCGATAAAGAGGTGGTGAGTATCGATTTGGAATTCTTGGGTGGTTTCCAGGATCTGCCGTAGCGTGAACATTTGATCGATTGTGGACTTTCCAGGTCTGAAACCACACTGATAGGGGCCAATCAGGTTGCTGACGAAAGGTTTCAGGCGTTCACATAGTACGGCAGAGAGGATCTTGTAGGCGATATTCAGGAGACTTATTCCTCTATAGTTGGCGCAGTTTAGAGGGTCTCCTTTCTTGTGGATCCTCGGATCCGCTATAACATCTGACAACAACATCTCGTCAGAAATAAAGCGAAGAATTACTCTTGCCAATCGCTGTTTCTATGGGCTAGGAAGGCAATTGAGTAGCAAAGCCCTCTCTCGAAAGACAAAGGAGACTCTGTATAAGACCCTAATCATCCCAGTCCTGCTCTATGGCGCCGAGGCATGGACTCTATCTAAAGCGGATGAAGATATCCTTAGTCGTTTCGAGCGTAAGATTCTTCGGAAGATTTTTGGCCCTATCTGCGTTAACGGGCTTTGGAGGAGAAGGTTCAACCAAGAACTATACGAGCTGTACAGCGACATTGACCTGGTCAAAAAAATACGCATATCACGTTTAAGATGGCTAGGTCATGTAGAGCGAATGGACAACAATGCTCCGGCTCGCAGGATCTTCGATTCCATCCCAGAGGGTAGACGCAGTCAAGGAAGACCTCGCCTTAGGTGGCGCGCTCAAGTGGAGGACGACCTGAACCAACTTGGAGTGCAAAACTGGAGGCAGCTAGCCAAAGACCGAGTTGGCTGGAGAGGCATGTTTGACATAAAAAAAGAAAAAAAATTGGACCTAAAACTGAACCTTGCGGAACTCCTAAATTAATATTTCTTCTTTCAATAAATTTTATCACCTAATTTAACTATTTGTTTTCTCTTCTTATGGTAGGAAGAAAACCACTCCAGTATAAAATCTCCGAAGCCAGCTTTTTCTAATTTACTTAATAATATGACATGATCTACTGTATAAAAAGCTTTCTTAATATCAATATAAAGAGCAGCAGTGTATTTTTTTTTATCTATACTATCGTAGATATGACAACAGTGTGCTAAGAGTGCATCTTCAATTGATTTACCACCTCTAAACCGTACTGTTTTGAGCTGAAGTAAGAATTTTTTTCAAGATATTTCAAGATTTTTTTAGAAAACACGGCAATAAAGATATGGGCCTATAATTATTAAGACATTTTTTATCACCTTTCTTAAAAATAAGAATTACCTCACGCCAGGAGCACGCCATGGATAATACTTTTCTTGTATAAATGTGTTAAAATATCAACTACATTGAGATTAACTTTTTTAACAAAATTGCTAGAACAACTATATGACTTAGAAGAATTAGAATTATCCAAAGATTGAATTACTTTATATATTTCAAACGAAGATATCGTCTCGAAGACAAAGCTATTTGAATGAAACCCGTCATTAAAACAAAAATCTGGACAATTTGCAGAAGAATGATTTATGCCTGCATCAGAAATAGCATCTAGGGCTATCTGAATGAAGTATTCATTAAATATTTTAGCCATTTTAAAATGATCATCAATGTTCAATGATGGAATATCATGAGCTGTGTTTTTGTTGAATAATTCATTGACTATGCCCGATTCCTTTTTTAAATCTCTATGGAACTTGTGCATATACAAATTTTCTTTGCAAATAGGAACTTCCAGATTGACCTCTTTACACAACTTTATTTGGATGTTTCTAACACTTAAGTCTCAGTTGATTCTTAGAATGGATTTTATACATTATACATTACATTTCTAACCTCACAATTACGAGCACTGGCTACTGAGGCCATCGGCTAAGACAATTACAAGACAATAGGCGACATGAATGGATTTTATTAAATAAATAATCAGACATCCATGGTTTGAGTTTTTTTAATTCGCTTTTTCTTTTCCTTCTTACTACTTTCGAACTTTGAGCAACATAGTCATTTAAAAATAGAACAAAATTGTCAAAAGCAATTGAAGGATCAGAATCGGTATAAACTCTTGACCAGTTTTCAAGAATTAAATAAGAATTAAGCAGTTCAAAATTAGTTATAGCAATTTGCTCATGAAAAACATGTTTTCTTATTTTACTTCTATTATTTTCTTTAAAATTAAATCATAAGCAAGTCTGCAATGATCTGAAATCAGATACTGTACTAGTAATAGCGAGTTTCATTCAAAAGAAGATTTGCTCTTTCTGTCAAATGATTTAATCTTTTTTTTGAATTTTGAGAGTTTCATTGCAAGAAAAAGAGCTAATCTAGATCAAATCTCAACACACGAAAGGTTTGATCTCTGATGCGGTGGAAGATTTAATCTGAATACACACATGTAGTGCCCCGTGGCTTAGTGGTTAGTGTGTCGGAATGCTAAGCGAAAGAACCTGGGTTCAAATCCAGCTCATAGCCACCTTTTTTTCTGGGGTACTGCCTCTTGCGAGGAACTGACAAAACCTCCAAGAGTAAAATTTGTCTCGAAAAAGTGCATCTCATGTAGCCGTTCGGACTCGGCGGTAAACTGTAGGTCCCTTCCATTCTTGCAGAGTAACAACACACACACAGGAATGGTTGAGAGTTTAAGTCACTAGGCCTTGGCTCCTTAAGGAGCTGTCGCGCCAATAAATTTATTTATTTATTACACACATGTAAGTAATCTTTTCTTGTCACTTACAACAGAAACAACAAAATGAAATGTAAGGATGCAAGCGATACATCGATATTTTAAGAATCGATGTATCGTTCATAAACATCGATGTTGACACTCATTAAACATCGATATATCGCTCTTGGTGAAAAATATGATATAAGTAAAAATATAGCATTGTTTAGATTCATCTGAAGTACGTCGGCCCCGTTGTTGAGCATGAGAATGTAATAAAAAAATAATCTAAAAATCTAAAAAAAAAAAAATCTTGGTGAACGATATTTAATAATAGTGCCATGTAAAATGAACCTATGCCTGAAAAGAAAAACGTAGTGATCTTAAATTCAATGTTTGTTAATAACAATTGATGACAGTTTTTTGTCTGAAAAGAAGACGAAATCGATTCTATTCTCAAAAAATCGAAACCACGCATCGTGGACGCAGTTTAAAATTCAAAATAGTGAAATGTCATTTCTATATTAAACTAGCTGACCCACCCGGCATTGCTCGGGTGTACCCTAGCTTGTCCTGATACCGAAAGCGGTCCAATTATAGCCAAAACCAAAAACGTTAACTAAGTTACAAATTGTTTTCAAAATCGGCCAAGCCTTTCAATTGAATAAAAATACTGCCTTTCTAAAATCTTTTAATTTACAAAAAGACTTTAACTATAATACTACAGTCAGCAGTCATTTTTAATACTCTGATTGTGCAGTTAAAAAAGCAGTAAAGTGACTAAAAGTTAATTGACTGTAGTACTTTTTGACTGGTGTCAGTCTGTAAGTTATTTGAAAGTCTTAAGTACTTCTACGATGTTGCTTCCAGTCAAAAAGTCTTTTAGCTGCAGTCAATTAACTTAACATAGTTAGAATATTTTTTTTCGAAATTTGTTCTATATCGGTACCTTTTTTAGGACCGGTCATTGTATATAAACTGCCTATAGTAGTATCATGAGACGAGAAAAAATCTTTTTCCCTAAAGCCGCTTGGAGTGCTAGTGTAGGCATATTTTATTTGAGAAAGAGAGAAATAAGAGCATGTTTTTAAGTGTTATGCTCTGTGCTTTTTGGTTAGCTGAATCAATCTCCCTGATGAACATGCATGTTGTTGGAAAAATGTGTGGTTTACCTACATTCTTGGTGCATTTTAAAAGGAAATCTCTTTGAATTCTACAATGTTGTTGACTTATAAGCAATTTAAAAAAAAGATGCTTAAGAAGGTGAGATGAAATAACTTGATGTTGATGATGTTGCTTACATTTTTTGTATATGCAAAACATTTATATATACATTGTTTTGTATATGATTGACGTCATTGACCAGACTTTTGAAGTGATTTTCATTGTATATAGACTTTTGCTAGGATTCATATACGATCCAACATTTTCGTTGCTTACATTTTTTTTGTATGCAATACATGTACAAGTACATATGTCATTCACCAGCCTTTTGAAGTGGTTTTTATTTAAGATATTCAATTTGGGTTTATTTGCTATAGGTTTTCGATAAAAAAAATTTTTAAACTATCCCAGATGTCGGATTTCAATTATGACAGATTTCAGATGGTTTTTTACTTGCGATTATAGGTACCTATAATAATAATCAAACATGATATTACGATGATAGAGAAGTCGAAAAAAGTTGGTTCGAAAAATGTCTGGCTGTTCGCTGCTCTACAGCCTAAACGGATGGGCCGATTTGGTTCAAACTTGGTATTTAGTATTTATTAGGTAGTATCTCGGGGGGTGTTTTGCTCTAGGTCAAAAATGAACTTTATTTGCCGTTTAACAAAAAGTTTGATTTTCTCGAAAATGGTTCCAACGATTTTGATAACACTTTCAGGATGCTATTTTTTTTTACAACAGTACATCAATTAACATTGCATTTCAAAATTTTCGAAAACTTTTTTTTTCACTTTTCTAAAAAGTGACCGCTGACTCGGTCTTAAAACAGTTTGTTCTCAAAGCATACAAGATGCCTGAGTAAACATTGGCACTGAAGACCTGCGTAGCCAGCTTCACAGAGAGCTTGTCATAGCCGATAGGATTTATGTGCGACTGCGTTAGCTTGAAGAAGACTTGAAAGTCCGACTTGCAGTCTTCTTCATATATTTGGAGTGTTTTGTTTATGGAAAAGTTGCACCATAACAAATCTCCTTACCTCCTCTGTCGAATGCTCCATTTGCTTAATGACGCCTTTTTCCAAGTTATATTCCTTGCTTTTCCTGAGCCTTCTCGGCGTTCTTAACATAAACGCCGGTATTGAACGCTGGATTATTCATACATACACATACTTACTTTATCGTCTGTTACTGTATTTTCTTATTAGCTATTAGCATTGCAACCTACGCAAACTATATACAATGGAACCGGTGTTTTTTTCAAATTCGGTTTTATTGTAAACCATTATTCCGATTTCAATAAAAATTTGAAGACAGGAAGTAATTTATATTCAATTAGAATTGCATTTCAAGTTTTTCAATTTTTTCAAATTTTCTAAAAAAAAATTGGTTTTCGAAATATTTTGAAAACGGGTTGATTGAATTTTTTGAAAATAATTTTCTTAGATGAAAACTAGATTTCCTTATATTTCCTTATGACACACTAAAAAAAAATTGAAAATATTTTTTCGTAGCTTTTCAAAAAAAAAACAAACTTTTTAAAAAAAACTGGTCAAACGGTTTTCAATATTTTTTTTTTTCCTCGATAGACATATTTAGTTTTCAATTTATGAAATAAACTTAGTTTTTCCGAGAAAACTCTTAAACTAAAATAAAAAATTTTTTTAGGTTTACTTAAATTTTGTTTTTTTTTCAAAAACGGTTGTTGAAAAATTTTGTTTTCTGATAATATCTACCAGCTGCTATATGTTGGCACACTCAAAAAAAAATTGGAATATGTTTTCGAAAAGTTTTTTTTCAAAAAAAAACGTGTTTTGAAAAAAAACTGGTCAAACGATTTTGAAAGAAATGTTTCCTTAAGATTCAAAACTGTAAAGAAATTAAATGGCTTACTTAATTTGTTTTAAAAAAAAACATTTAAACTAGTGTTTTTTAAGGGATTAACAAAATTTCAAATGATTTTGTACCTCCTTTTTGTAAAAACTCAGGACCACTATCGCACATTAGAGCAAGTTCGTGCGACGCAGTCGTGCACTTTAACATATTTAATGACTGTTAACTGGTTTGTTTCAAAGTTAAAGAACTAAATCCAACATTAACTTACATCCCCAAAAATAAGTCAATTAACTGCGACTTAACTGACTAAATTACCAAAGTAATGCATTCCTTACAGCTCTGTTGGTTACATGAAAATATATGAAATTCCTTACAAAAATCAATTTTCGATTTTTCCAATTTCTCGACTTTTCCGGTTGGTTTTCCCAAAAGTTTCTTTCGTAAAAACCTTTTCCTGGCAATTACAAACAACGGAAAAAAATTTTAAGCCAAATCGGCCCAGCCGTTCTGAATTGATGAAATAACTAACTATACATTTTTCACACCATTTTTATATATTACATAAGATTTATGATATTGCGATTGTTTATTTCCGGGAGATAATAACAAAATAAACACAAATTCCAAGAAAGAAATGATATAGATAGTGGAATTTCACAAGCTACTTACTCCAGGGTATTTTTTTTTTTTTTTTTAAAGAAAAAAGAAAAAAACCGCCGGAAAAGGGAAAAAAAATACAAGTCGATTCAAATGGCGAGGTGTGTTAGGGTGGGGTTTAGGGGTTGAAAACTTTTTTTTCTGATTTCCTTTCTGATCGAAAAATGGTCTGCACAAAAGTTGTAAATAATTAAAAAAAGCTATAATTTTACTTCAGGTTATTTTTCAACATAACCTCAAATCTTATGAGATATCGGCAACGATCTTTCGATTTCTTAGTTTTGCTAACTAAAATCGCATTTGATGTTTTACAAACGCTATGAAACACAACCTTTAGAATTAAAAATAGCTGGCTAGTTATTGTTTTTGTATTGTATTACTATTCGTATCTTAACTCAAGAAGTAACCGCCTATAAACATCGCGGAAATATCGATATCATTATCATAACATCGATGTTTTTATGAACGATGTTGCATCCCTTAATGCAAATGACAAAGAAAGAGTGACAATCCTTCACCAATACTACAATTTTATCATGAAAGAAGTTATATTGAAAAGATCAAATCTCAATTTTGAGATCAAGTCTTTAAAATTTGAATGAAACTCGCTATAAGAGTTAAGTTAGATTTTATATTAATTCTTGCTAAAATATGATCAATACAAGTTTTGGATGTTGGAGTTATTCTTGTTGGTATCGGGTTTTCCGAACGGTTTTCTGAACGTAAGTAAACTCAACACTTTCATCATAGTAAAATACACGAGCGAGCAACGTCTGCAAATTATAAAAAAATTCTACCGAAATTCGAGCGTTAACTCCACTTTTCGGTCGTTATTATCGCCCTAGTAGACAGGCAATAACAAGTTTAGTGCAAAACTTTCAATTCAGTCAATTCCACGGCCTTTTCAAGCATTGGGCATCGCTCAGACCACATTATAGCATATTTTGCGTAAGGATCTTGGTTTACACCGATACAAGATCAAGATGACTCAAGAATTGAAGCCGAAGGACTATTTGAAGCGACGACGTATGTTCTCCGATTGGGCTCTGAGGAAGATGCGTCAAGATGATGAATTTCTTCAGTGACGAAGCTAATTTTTGGCTCAATGGGTTCGTCGATAAGCAAAATATGCGTTATTGCTCGGATGAAGGAAATCCACATTTGCTTCATGAATCACCACTTCATCCACCAAATATAACTGTTTGGTGCGGGTTGCATGCCGACGGCGTTATTGGGCCATATTTTTTCGTCTACCATAACGATCGTCATGTTAGTGTGAATGGCCAGCGTTATCGCGCTATGATTACGGATTATTTTTGGCCCGAAAATGGAAGATATGGACTTGGACGACATGTGGTTTCAACAGGATAGCGCCACAAGCCACACAGCACGCCTTACAGTCAATTTATTGAAGAGTAAGTTTGATGAGCGTGTTATCTCAAGAAATGGGCCAGTCGATTGGCCGTCTCGTTCTTGCGATTTAACGTCTCTAGACTATTTTCTTTGGGGCTACGTTAAGTCATTGGTTTATGCCAACAAGCCGACAACGTTTAAACGCGAAATAGCGGCCGTTTCTGCCGAAATGTGTAACCGAGTCAGAAAAATTGGGTCCGACGAATCGACCGCTGCAAACATGCCCGCGTAACGACTAGAGGATAAAATGAGTTATATTTCTAATAACTTTGCAACACAAACTAAGTTAAGGCATCATGCAAGTTCCGCTTGGACAACGCAATAAGTATCCGTTTCTTTTCAGTGACCCTCAACAATCTTCTATAGATACATACCTATCGCCATTATAAATTCCAAAAAACAACACCCACCTGCTTTTTAGTTCAATTAAAACCTCAATTATATTCTAATTATTGCATGCATGAGCTACTTTCCAATATCACATGGAAAACAGGGTCAACGAAAGACATTTCAAGAGAAATAGCTTATAAAACAGAAAAAAAAACGTACGTGATTCAAACGTCTAGCTAACTAGTTTCCCTCGCACATCCATAAAAAGATCTACTGCCTCTTCCCTTCCCCCCTAATCCGAACTGGAAAATAATTATAAATTTTATTCATGCTGCTCCTTGAAGGCACTCTCCAATCCGGATATAGTATTCTTCTTCATTTCCGTTAAAACCTTCTCCCGCAAGAAGCAACACAACTTAAACCAATTTGTCACCCTTCCATTCGAATTCCACTTCCCAAAGCACTTGTGTCCAATCCACCTCCACATTTCCATCGAATTTTGTTTTATATTTTTCTCTTTATCACCATCAACCACTTGAATTCAATTTTTGTGGTTAAAACTGAAAAATATACTCCAAGGTGATAAATGGTTGCACAATAATTTGATTTTTCTTGTTCATCGTCGTCACCCAAACCCAAGTCACTCACGTTCACGTCTCCTCTTTGCCGAGAATCATTATTCCAATTTTTTGTCGTTTCTCAAGGTTTCATGAACCGAGAATAAAAAAAAAATGGAAATTGCTTTCGTTTTTTTCTCTATTCGCACAGATCAAGTGCATGAGCACTAGTTCCAGTGCTCTTGCATATGAAAATCCACCGCCTCCACCTCCACCTCCCCGTCAGCACGGATAATTGGTGAAAATACCAAATAAAAATGCTTGCAACATAAACAAAAGCATTTCTCTTTTTAATTCAATTTAAACTGAGGTTTTTCAGTGATGCAATTATGGGAAAAAAAGATTAAAAACATGACCATGGAGAAGGAAGGTTTTTTTTCAACTTTGCTGCTTGTGGATGCTTCACAGATTTGGGGTTTAACGAGATTTTTTAGGGTAGGAAGCTTACAGCAAACAATAAATGTATATTATTTTTGGGATACACATTTAACATTAGGGCGCGTAAGAAACAAGTTGTTTGAAATGTTCAATAAAGCAGAAGAAAAGTTAAAAAATTGAATTTTTCTTTGCACTTACACTTTGTCAGCCAATTCACGCACTTTCCACATACTTATGAATTTGTCAACCATTTTGACGTTTTTTTCTGCAGATGAAACACAAATTCAATAATATCACGGGTATTTGTTTGAATGGAGCACAGGATTGGTGTTAAAATATCAAAAACTTTTTAGGAAAACGAAATAAAAAAATTCCTTCACATAAAAACGAAAATTTTTTTAGTGATGATTTGGCTGCCGTCACCATTAAAACCAAAAAAGTGATTGGCCGATGTGAAGTTTGGTGCGGTTTGAATTTTTTGTGGAAGAAATGTCACAAAGGTGGGTATAAATTCTAAGGTGGGAACAGTTTGTAAGGGCTCGTAATTTGAAAATATATATGAAAAGTAAAGTATTTTTTTGGAAAGTGTATTAAAAGACGTGCCTCCAAGAGCTATATTTTATAGAAAACCGTCTGTCATAAATAGAAAGCTAGAAAATTTTGTGAAGGGCATTTTTTCATTTTTTTCAATTCAATTCAATTGCAGAATTGTCAAGAAGAAAAACGTATCAAAACCAATGTTAATCGACATCTTATGTCCTCCGCATTCCTATCTACCTAATGCCCCCGTCCAACAGTTTATTCAATTCTGAAGGAATATTACGAAGATCGAAAGCTTCTCCATGGCCGTCAGTATGGCTTCCGCAGCAACCGTTCCACTGGTGATCTAATGGCATATCTAACCGAGCAGTAAAATTATTGCTCTTGATATCACCAAGCAATTGATAGAGTTTAGCATTAAGCTCTCTTATCGAAAATGTATGCTATTGTGATAGATAATACTCTTGTTCGTTGGATTAGAAGCTATCTTCTGTCAAGTCTGATTCGCAAAAAATCAATGCTGGTGTGCCTCAGGGCTCTGTTCTGTCTCCGACTCTATTCCTCATTTTAATAAATGATCGTTTGTCTGTTACTTCTAATCCACTTAACGGTTTTGCTGACGACTCTACCCTCAGCTTTTCATATTCGTTCGATAATTCACGTCCTTCGCCTTCGGACGTACAATTGCAACGGTACCGTATGTCAAGCTCATTAAACTCCGATTTATACAGCATTGTTAAATGGGGTAATGGGAATCCAGTGGAGTTTAATGCTTCTAAAACTCAATGCTGTTTTATGTCGTTAAAGCTAAACATACCCCAATGCCATTGTCCATGAATGGCACTTACATCGAAGAAACCGAAAAGCTCTCAGTACTCGGTATGTGTGTCAACGACGACCTCCGTTGGAACGACCATATATTTGAGATTGCTAAGAATGCTGCTAGGTGGTTAGGTTTTCTGTATCGGTGTAAGAAGTATTTTTCCCCATCTGATCTGTCTACAATCTATAAAGCGTTTATACGCCCTAAACTTGAGTATAACTCCCACCTCTGGATACAAAATCGCGCGTTAAGATTGATTGGAAATAGAACTTCCGCTTAAACAATTGCCCCTCTCAAACACCGACGCAATCTTTCATGTCTTTCCTTATTTTATAGTTTCTTTTAAAAAAAATGTTCACTCGAAGTAGCCAGTTGCATTCCTCCCCTTAAAAGTTTCACCCGTAATACTCGTCTCGCAAGGAATGCTCATCAGTTCACCCTTGAGCCCAATTTCGGACGTGCCGTGAAATATAGGGATTTTTTTTTAGCCAAACAACACGAATTTGGAATAGTTTACCCGGCGAGATTTTCTCTTGCCATTTTGATCTGCAAACATACAAAACCAATGTTAATCGACACCACTTATCTCTCCCCTCCCTATCTACCTAATGCCCGTTACTTACACTTAGTTGACAAACTCATTAAATTGTGGAATACCTTTCTACATCCAGTTGCTCAACTCATTCAATTGTTGAATAACCTAAGTCCTAATGCAAGCTAGAAGCTATAGAGTGGTCCGTGGGTTTTAAATGCGAAAATAGTCACCTTATTCTGGATCTACTGTGCTGAAAAAATGTTTCCTTAATCTTTCCAATTCTTCTTACAAACGTTGAGTTGCACTCTGAAAAAGCAATGTGCCTTAGAAAGGACACGTTGGACCTAGAACGTAGACAAAATTTGTCTCGATTTTTTTCCCAACAGTACGCAACTTAAAACCTTTATATAATTATTGGGCTGGACAAAATTTTGTGGCACTTGGAATTTTGAGAAGAGTATTTGGATGTCTGGATTCATAATATAAAGATAAAATCTTAAAAAAATAAATAAAATCCATTAACTGTAAAGACAAACTCCCCGTGCGTTCTATGAAAAGAAGGGAAGAGAGAACACCGCGTTCTCAGAAAAAAGGATCATGTGAAGCGTGCGATTGAACAAATGGAGAGCTGTTAAAGCAGGAATGAAGTTCGTGAGGTAAAAAGTAACTGTCAAAACTACAGAACTCGGACTGAGGGTTTTCGTTGGAAATCTCCGAAAAATGAAGATTTAGGTCCAATACACCTGGAGCAACTGGATAGAAAATTAAACCGCTTGGTAACTCGGGTTACAGATCAGTTACGGACTTAGCAGTTACTTGACTCCACAGACTTTTTTGTGAATCGCCAACGAGTTTTTAATCAGTGGCATCGTGTGTGTCGTCCCATTTGATTACACAGGCTATGACTCAGAGTAAACTAGTTGCCAACTCGTATCGGTAATCAGTTTTTTTCGAGTTTCTCCGTGTGCATTGGGCCTAAGTTTCAATGGCCACATAGCATTTCGATGACTTGCACAAAAAGCCCAACCATAAAACGCGAACGAAAAAGGAAATTAGTCTGTGTCAAAGCCAAACGAACAGTTCCTTTTTGTTATTTAAAATACATCATAGTTGGCCATAATGGCTTTTAAAAAACACAAGTATTTTTGGGATTTTCGCACATTTTTAAAAATTCGTAACAAAAAAAAAGTTTTTTGTTGTCCGAAGAGATTAATCTTCGAACGCTTTCAACATCTTTTCGAAAAACAGCTGTCACTGTCATACCTGTCAGTTTGTGTGGTGTGAGTCTTTTCTTCACTTTTTGACACCTTTCCCGTGAGCTCATTGGATATATTTTTTAAATAAAAGTAAATTATTTCAAAACACTGCCTTATTATATAAATTAAATAATATGCATTTAAGATATTTAATAAGTCTAGCAAGCATGTCATTAGATTTGTTTGCTTGAAATTTTATTTCCCCCATATCAACAAAGGTTATGTAAACTTGCGGCATTCATTCACATCGATTGTATCTTTCGCAGAAATGTTGGGGCTCCAGAGATTTGCTGGTGGGTTCACAACCCGTTGGCTACGTCGTACCTATAGTTCATCTGTAAAAACTGCTACCATCGGCTCTGCCACACCTACACCAAACGCGGCACCAAGCAGTACAAATGGAAATGACAAGAAACCCAAAAGTAAGTACGAACATTTATTCAAGTGAAATATGATTATAACGAGAGTTATTTTCCAGACCATATAGTTGCAGCAGCTTTCGAATCGTTAAAAGAAGACAGTGCAAATCCAACCAGTACAACAGATACATCTTCTGGCCTTGCGGCCAATTCACCAAAGTCAAATAACATTGATGAGCGAATATCAAACGCAAAAACCGTCAACGGGTTGCTCTCTGTCTCGGAGAACAACACAACAATTTCAAGGAAACACGCACTGAAGATTGTCTCCATTCTAGCTGAATGGAGCTCTTCTAATCGCGTACGATTGTCAGAATTCGAAAACGATTCCCGATTCATTAAAGTTTGCAAAATCTTGGGCAAGAACTTCCCAAAGTATGAAAACGGAATGGGAGTTTCCAACAATTCGAACAACAGCCACAACAAACGTATTTCAGGTTTTCGAACAGATGATCTGAATACCGTTCTCGGTGTGGCTGGTGATGATGAGGCTGCTAAACTTATTGCCAGCATCAGTGTGCCGCAAATGGTCAAGGTCATGAGCACCTTAGCACAGCGCAAGCGACGAAGCACACCTCTGCTAAGGTCGTTAGCCTTCAACATCAGCAGTAGTTCAGACCACCTAGACATCAAGCAATGTGCTGACGTTCTCTTCGCCATGGCTAGCTTGAATTTCCAGGATTCTGTTTTAGCTGCAAAGATTTGTGGAGATATTCAAATAGCACTTCCTAACACTGACAAATCAGCTGTTGTCGGATCGGTGTTGACAAGCTTGGGGATTTTAAAGTATAGAGATTTAGGTGGGTGTTCTTTTTCAGTATCGAAATGGAGTGATAACTTGTTTTATTCCAGATATCTTGGAAGCTCTCACCGAATGGATTCTGAAAAACTCCGATATATGCCGGCCACAAGACTTAAGTGCATACTTTATAACCTCTGCGATCTTAAACTTCCAAAGCACATCATCTGACGAAGTTCGGTCAAAACTTCTCAAAACTCTAGTCAAGGAAGACTTTTCAAAGAAATTCGATTGGTTGAATCATGTTTGGGCGTTAGGATTGCTCAACTTGGCCGAACCGTCTCACTTTGATTCTGTTTTAAGGTAAAATTCAAGAAACTGTAAGAATCTCTCAATAAATGCTTTCCAAACATATAGTGAGCAGTTCATCGAGCAGTTGGCAACAGAAATGTCTGTTTTGACACCAAACGCCAAAATGAAGCTCCTCAACTTGAACTGCATTTCCAAGACTCTCGCAGAAAACAACAAAAGTACTGTTTTGAAGGAAGACAGTCCGATCTTTGACTTACAAATTGTCCAAGCAAAAACCAAACAAATCCAACTGAATGCATTGCTGGACGCACTAAAGAGTCTTCTGCCATCAAGTAATCAAGTCCAATCGCAGGTTGACACAAAAATGGGATTTCTTATTGGTTGGAAGACATTTAAACAAAACTGATATTTATAACGAACAAATTTGAACAACAATTTCAGATGTGCTGTGTGCATTCGATGCCAAAAGGAATCCCTTACCATTGGAAAAGGAAAACCCAAATGCTATTAAGTATGTGTTCTTTGTTGGAAAAATTGGTTCAGTCTTGTAATTTTGTTTTATTCACAGAGTGGCAATTATGTTGGTTGACTTTCATGACATCTGCCATGGACCACATCGATCAGTTAGTGGTATCACGAAGTTGAGCTTTGATATGCTGGAAAAGAGTGGTTACAAAGTATTGCCAGTGCCGTACAATGAATTTAGTATAAGTGACAAACTCCTGAAACGGGTGCAGTATTTGGAAGGGAAATTTAAATCAATTATAAGAGTAACAAACTAAAAGCAATAAGGATGTGTTGGTTGGAAGAAAAAAGTGGTCACTGACTGCAGGAGGCATACAAATCAATCTAACATCGTATTGCTATTAATTTTTAATGTAATGTTTAATTTTGAAAACATAAACAAAAACACAAAACAGAACACATGTTTCAAATTTCTTTTCCCTTATCATACAATAATGGTCAGCAACAAGATGATGCCAGTGCTGATTCGGCAATGTCCCAAAGGCAATCAAAATGCTTGGTCATTTGTAAAAAAATGTTGAAAACTCCTCAACGTCTCAAAAATGTTCTCAAAGATCCCTATATACACAAATCCGCTATCCCAAATGGTTTACCCACCATTCTTTTGAAGAGGTGTTCGTCCATACTGGCAAAACATCTGCGTAAGCTTTTCCATCGCTCCTACTCTTCTGGAATCTTTCCTAGAAGATGGACAACGAGATTTGTCCAGCCTGTTCCTAAGAACGGTGACCCCTCATCCCCCTCCTTCTAACGATTCCACCGGTGATCTTATGGCATATCTCACCGAACAATGGTAAAAAATCCTAACATCGCTTTGGCTAAATTTATATTATGCGATATACATATGTATATATACCATTAGTGTAACTTCTCCATTTGGCACTTCAGACCATTGTGTCATTTCAGCTAATTTCTCATCCTCCACCCATCCAGTTAAAGAAAAACTTCCCACCAGGACCGTTTGGCAATACGAGAAAGCCAACTGGGACGGCCTGAATATTTTTTTCCGAAACTACCCTCAGATTTTCATATTCGTTCGATAATTCACGTCGTTCGCCTTCGGATGTACAATTACAACGGTACCGTATGTTAAGCTCATTAAACTCCGATTTATACAGCATTGTCAAATGGGGTAATAAGAATCGAGTGGAGTTTAATGCTTCGAAAACTCAATGCTGTCTTCTGTCGTTAAAGCTTAACATACCCCCAATGCCATTGTCCATTAATGGCACTTACATCGAAGAAACCGAAAAGCTCTCAGTACTCGGTATGTGTGTCAACGACGACCTCCGTTGGAACGACCATATATGTATTTGAGATCGCTAAGAATGTTATCTGTATCGGTGTAAGAAGTACTTTTCCCCATCTGATCTGGCTACAATTAATAAAGCGTTTATACGCTCTAAACTCGAGTAT
Source organism: Platycheirus rosarum (assembly GCA_963971375.1). NCBI lineage: Eukaryota > Metazoa > Arthropoda > Insecta > Diptera > Syrphidae > Platycheirus > Platycheirus rosarum. The sequence continues at coordinate 114,793,897 of OZ020509.1, read as the reverse complement.
AACTCCCACTTCTGGGCAGGTGCTTCTCAAACATCGCTTCACCTGTTTGAAAGAATACAAAATCGAGCGTTAAGATTGATAGGAAGTAGAACTGCCGCTGAAACAATTGCCCCTTTCGAACACCGACGCAATGTTTGATACCTTTCCTTATTTTATCGTTTCTTTTACAAAAAATGTTCACTCGAAGTAGCCAGTTGCATTCCTCCCCTTAGAAGTTTCTACCGTAATACTCGTCTCGCAAGGAATGCTCATCAGTTCACCCTTGAGCCCAATTTCGGACGTACCGTGAAGTATGGGGATTCTTTTTTTAACCGAACAACACGAATTTGGAATAGTTTACCCGGCGGGATTTTCCCTTGCCATTTTGATCTGCACACATACAAAATCAATGTTAATCGACACCTCCTATCTCTCCCCTCCCTATCTACCTTATGCCCGCGCAGGGTGTTCTTCATAAAAAGGGAAACAAATAGTCCCTTGTGCGCGCCTTAATTATATCTTCTGGACCGTTCAAAACCAGTTGTATTGGACGGTTTCAAGTCTGAATCCCACAAAATAAATGCTGGTGTGCCCCATGGCTCTGTTCTGTCTCCGACTCTTTTCGTCATTTTTATAAATGATCTTCTGTCTGTTACTTCTAATCCACTTAACTGTTTTGCTGACGAATCTACCCTCAGCTTTTCATATTCGCTTAGTCATTCACGTCCTCCACCTTCGGACGTGGAATTGCAACGGTACCGTATGTCAAGCTCATTGAACCCAGATTTACACAGCATTGTTAAATGGGGTAATAGGAATCATTTGGATTCTTTTCCATCGAAAAAAATGCAAGAAATCCCTTGGGCTTTCAATGGTTAAAGGATCTCAAGCTTCAAAGAACATTGGCCTTTCAAGCTGGATTTGAACCAAAGAGTTATTATTAGCCATTTGCGTCAAATTTCGCTAGTTTTTTCTTCATTCCTTTATGGTCCGGGAGCCAGCTGAAAATTTGGTCAATCATTTCCTCTCAAGCGATAATTGGTGAAACGCATCAGGGAATAGTATTATAAAACCTCGTGAACGTCAGCTGCGGTTCCGTGTAATGTGCAGTTTTGGCGTTCATGCCAACATCTGGGCAATTAAATTGTCCCTTCTTTCTGCTAGTCCAGCTATATGCAGCAGACGCATGGATTTTGAATGGATATTAACAGTGTATGAGCACGCCTTAAGGTTGCTTCGAGAGACACATTTTCCCGTGTGAATTTTGGCCCCATATGTATAAACGGAGTGAAGAAGGAGATACAACGAGGAACTATAAGGGATTTGACTGGCTGGGTCATATAGAGCGGATGGACATCAATGCACCGACCTGAAAAATCTTCGATTCTACCTCGGAGTAGTAATAAAGGAAGACCGAGAATAAGTTGTTGGCGTTAGCAAGTGGATAAGGACAGCTAGCTAGGGACCGATCTGCCTGCAGAAACTTGTTGGTTGATGCCCAGGTCAACCCCGGAGTCTAGCGCCACTTAAAGAAAGATAAAGTAAGTAATTGAATTGAATACAGCGCTATCTACCATCGAGAACTACTAATAAAACTCTGTCTAATACAAAACTCATCAAAAATCACTTGTGCCAGTGCATTCTACTTATAGATACTATAAATGTAAATGTTTGTATGTTTGGATGTTTGTTCCCCAATCACGCCTCAACGGTTTAACGGATTTGGATGAAATTTGGTAAGTAGATAGATAATGTGCTGGACTGACACATATGCTACTTTTTATCCTGAAAAAGCACGCTTCCTTCAGTAGAGGCTTAAATGTGAAATACTGTATCGCTGTAGGTTTGTTTTATATGCTTCCATGCCTTTTCGACTGCATGAATTTGTGAAGTTTGGTTGGCGAAAGAGATACCATACCATAAAGAAATACGGAGATATGAATATATAAAGATATAGAGATTAAGAGATATAGAGATGTAGAGGTTCAAAGATATAGAGATATAATGATGTAGAAATAAAGAGATATAGAGATATAGATATATAGAGATATATACATACATATAGAGATATAGAGATAAAGAGATGTACAAATATATAGATTTAGAGATATAGAGATATAGAATTAAAGAGACATAGAAATAGAGATATATACATAAATATAGAGATATAGAGATAAAGAGATGTATAAATATATAGATTTAGAGATATAGAGATATAGAATTAAAGAGACATAGAAATATATAAATATGGAGGTTTGTATTTTATCGAGGAAAGAAACAAGGTTCCTATGAGAGAGGCTTTAATATGAAATACTTTCTTTGCTGGAGGTTTGTTTGATATGCTTCCTGCATGAACTTGTGAAAAAATGCAACGCTTCTGCGAGAGAAATCTGAATAATTTTCTTTGGCGAGTTTTGATTAAAAAAAATACAATTCATCTAATCTAAAGCCCACGCAGACGAAGTCACGGGTAAAAAAAATAATCTCCGGAGACTTAAAGGGCAGGTTGAAAGGGTTATAATCTGACTGTTTTTTTGCCTTTAAGGCAAGCATTACACAAATTGTTTGGATTGTTTCGTCGTGGAAAGTTTGACAGCAGTTTTTATTGTTTTAATTTTGTAATCTTTCTCTACAAGCTTTGTATAAGACTTGCCAAACTAACTTTTAAAGTCCTTTTAACAGCTATTCGAAAAATTGGTCTTATACAAGCTAAATTCTTAGTTGGGCTTGAGTATGTTAGTTAAGATTCCTTAAATTAAATTGGTTAAATATTGTATGGTTTGATTAAGAGCCAAAAATATGCGTCTTAAGTAAAGTGCTATTTTTATAATGATTGCTGACACTGAATCTGCATCCTCAACACAAGACTCTTCTTCATCATGTGCTGCATGAATATTGTATCCCGTCCCCGCATAGGGAACCAGAATGAAACACTATGGATTAAGAAATCTCAGCGTTGCTAGCTAACTATACTACATATTTCTTAAAAAATACATCTCTAAACGCTCTATTTCTCTAATTCAAACATTCTTCCCGAGAAAAATTGCACACTCACCTTCGCAAGAAGTTTTCCAATCCTGACCCCAGTTTAACTCGAATGGGTCTTAGCCTTAACTTGTCTCCACTGATAGAAGGTTCTAAATTGCCTGCGCCATGTCGTTATTCTTAGGCGCAACTTATAAAGAGTCCTCTAAACAGAGACCAAACTAAAAAACTTAGATATCCAAAACTGGCATATCTTTATGATGAATACAAAAATTCAATTAAAAAAAATTGTTTTCTAATTAAATTTGGAATATTTCATCAAAAAAACAATCATTTACATGTGTGTGTATGGAAAGCCCAAACTTTTAATTCCCAATAAAAATTTAAATGTTCAAGAACATTGAGCATTCAAACAACCTTTTCCTTGATACCAACTTCCCACCATTCACCACTTTCAACAAAATCGTTTTCGACATCTTGAAGTTTCTTGAAAGCATTCTTCGCCAGCAAATGTCTATTCGTTATGTCCAGCATCATTTTTTCATCATAAACTGTCCTCAAATCCTTCAGAGTATTGTGTTGCCTTGCTTCGGTCTGCGTCAAGCATATACAGTTCCAGGGCGACCAGTCATCACTTTTAATCCATCTCGGGAGTCTTTAAATGAATAATAAGCCAAGAACGCTCACAAGGTCGAGAATAATAGGAAATATAAAGGAAATAAACCTAACCTGAGATAATTAATGTCATTCTCCTTACTTAAAATCGAATGACGATGCCAAATTTTATCGACAATAAATCGAACATCGTCCTCTTGCAGGATAAACGCATAAGATGCCAGCGAGCGATGTTTGCGTTCGTCACGTTGAATGGATCGCAGAATGGCCTTGTAGACGGTATTATCGGTAACTGCAGTCTAAATGATTAAAACATAAGGTTTGGATAATGGTGGATAATGGTATGACTCAGAAGGTCTTAGAACCATCTGCCAAAATTGCCATTTACCTTGAGGGAGAAGCACACTTGACATGTATCAACTGCACTCTGCCGGGTCCTGAGAGCGAATTCGGTAACCGACTTGACTTGTTTGCAACAATCGCACAGGCGTTTTTGGATTTCTGGAATAAATGTTGTGAGTCATATTATATTTGTAATGATATTAATCATCATCAGCTTAAGGCTTACTTTCGGCTTTACGTTCTTTGTTGAATTTGATTAAGTCCATAAAAATGATGAGGAATCGCTGTCTAAGGACACTCACGTCACAGTGCTTTGTGAATAACAAGAGGTTCTTTTCACGATCAATAAGGTCATGCAACTGGAAAGAATATAAATTCAAAGATATATGAAAGTAATTTATTTAATTTATTTATATAATCAGATGATTTACTTAAGGTTAGATAATGTCATTCAAGAAAGAAAGCATTTTGGAAAATTCTTAATTCAACACTTTATTTCGATGCTGGAAAACATTATATTTTAAAGAGGGCAACGACCTCGTTTGTTTTTATTATTCAAATCAAAAAGCGTTGAGTAGTGGTTGAGGTATGTAAGCTTATATCATTTCAGATTTCACATTATGGGCCCCTCTCACAGGAAAATATTGTTCGAAATAAAAAGTAGCCTATTTTTCAAACAAGGACATCATCCATCTACTTACCAACTTACGTCAACAAACGTCCACTGGCCCGGATGGTATACCCCCGATTCTTCTGAAGAGGTGTTCTTCCACACTGGCAAAGCCACTGCGTAAGCTTTTCCATCGCTCCTACTCTTCTGGAATCTTTCCTAGAAGATGGAACAATGCTGTTGTCCAGCCTGTCCCTAAGAAAGGTGATCCATCCTCCCCCTCCTCCTACCGACCCATAGCACTAAAATCCCTTCTTTCTCAGGCCATGGAAACGCTGATTAACCGTCAGCTTAAGGAATATCTCGAAGGTCGAAAGCTTCTCCATGAACGTGTATGGCTTCCGCAGCAACCGTTCCACTGGTGATTTGATGGCATATCTCACCGAACAATGGAACAAATCTTTACATCGCTTTGGTGAAAGTAAGATTATTGCTCTTGATATCTCCAAGGCATTTGATAGAGTTTGGCATTAAGCTCTCTTATCGAAAATGCGTGCTTTTGGGATCGATAATACTCTTGTTCGTTGGATTAGAAGCTATCTTCTGGATCGTTCAATACAAGTTGTATTGGACGGATTCACGTCTGATTCCCACAAAATAAATGCTGGTGTGCCCCAGGGCTCTGTTCTGTCTCCGACTCTTTTCCTCATTGTTATAAATGATCTTCTGTCTGTTACTTCTAATCCACTTAACTGTTTTGCTGACGACTCTACCCTCAGCTTTTCATATTCGTTCGATAATTCACGCCGTTCGCCTTCGGACGTACAATTGCAACGGTACCGTATGTCAAGCTCATTAAACTCCGATTTATACAGCATTTTCAAATGGGGTAATAGGAGTCGTGTGGAGTTTAATGGTTCGAAAACTCAATGCTGCCTTCTGTCGTGAAAGCTTAACATACCCCCAATGCCATTGTCCATGAATGATCTGGCTACAATTTTTAAAGCGTTTATACGCCCTAAACTTGAGTATAACTCCCACGTCTAGGCAGTGCTACACAAACATCGCTTCACCTGCTTGATAGAATACAAAATCTTGCCCTCTTAAACAACGACGCAATGTTTCATGTCTTTCCTTATTTTATCGTTTCTTTTATAAAAAATGTTCACTCGAAGTAGCCAGCTGCATTCCTCCCCTTAAAAGTTTCTCCCGTAATACTCGTCTCGGAAGGAATGCTCATCAGTTCACCCTTGAGCCCAATTTCTGATGTACCGTGAAATATAGGGATTCTTTTTTAGCCGAACAACACGAATTTTGAATAGTTTACCCGGCGGGATTTTCCCTTGCCATTTTGATCTGCAAACATTCAAAACCAATGTTAAGCGACACCTCCTATCTCTCCCCTCCCGTACTTCCTAATGTCCGCGCAGGGTGTTCTACATACATTAAAAGGGAAACAAATAGTCCCTTGTGCGCGCGTTAATTATATAAAAAAGGCCAACCCTAATACACCTTACTGTAGAATTTTCCAGCCCCTGTTGTCTTATGTCCCAGTGCAACCTTTCAAACTTCTGAAACAATGCAACATAAAACGATCATTCACAAAAGACCGTCGCGTCGGCTAGTGAGTCTAAAAAATATTTACACACAAGATACAACCTAAAAGAGGATCGAGCACGACCAATGGTTGCATTGGCATTCGAATCCCAACAAATAAATGTGTATGTATAGATTCCAACACGCCCAAGTGCAATCTTGCAACCTTCTCAAACAATGTAGCATAAATGAAAATTGGTAATTTTATTTTGCTCTGCGTGAATATCTATGGAAATATAGTATCTGTAGCATAATAAAAGTTTTATATCATGTCTATTGTGAATGGAATCTAGTTGTGTCGAATATGCAAACCGCAGCCAAATTCAACATCTACTTTTTTCGGCAGCTGGTTGTTGTATTTGTAGTATGTGTAAGATCTTGCTTCGTTACGGATAAATTTCCCAATAAAACACGGCTATCTTGTTGTATATGCTTCTCAAGTTTCGTGCCCATATACAACCTCCAGCAAGCATCGCTAGACGCTTCCTTTATCTTCGCGTTTCGTGGCCTACCATGGCAAAGCTCCTTTATCCAAACTCACTGCCAAGACCATAGGGAACTACTTAATCTTAAAACTTTAGAGCAATGAAGAGCTGTAACCGATATCCTTCTATTCACGGACATATTTCCAATTTTATTGACTGTTATTACATTTTTTCAACACTGAACCCCATAACCTTAAGAATCTTCGTTTTCTTATTTGCCTATAGCTTGTAAATACCCTTAACACAAAAATGTTTGCGACCTTTAGGAATAAATTGCACGACTGGATCGCACGGACTTGCTTATATGTGCGGTCACATCGTCGAATAAAATTTAAAAAATAAGTAACATTAAAGTAGATAACACTTTCTAAACTTAAAAAAAGTGTAAAAACCACAACACTTAACGGTTTCTAGTCAAAATGGAGTACGCCATCACACGTCTTGTATAAAAACAAATTTATGAAAAAAGAATTTCGAAAATTGTAGGACGGATTTTGATAAAATCCTGTTTTTTATTTTTAGTTTTTAAAAAAAAAAACTTTTTTTTAAATTTTGGTATGCAGTTTTTTTAGAGTTTATTAATAATAATAAATAATAATAATAAAATAATAATAATAAATACATGTGATTATAAAATTTAAAATATTTTGTTTTGATTATTTTTTTAAATTTAAATTTTAAAAATTTAAAAAATTAATTTTTATTAGATAAAAAAGTTATTCCAAATGTTGATATGCAGAATAAATTTGTTTACCTAGATGTTCTCAAATGTAAAATTTGACAGAAATCCAAAGATAATCGCTTAACCCGTTTATGATGTAGCTCGTTATGCATACTGACAGACAGAAAGACAGACATTTTTCGCCAGTAACTTTTTTAGACTTCTCTAGGATCGTAATGTAATGTTTGATTGTTATCTCGTTTTTTTATATTCACGAATCCTTTACTTGCTTACATACAGTCCTTATAGCAAGTAAAAAATAATTTGAACGACTGGATCGCACATACTTGCTCATATGTGCGGTCACATTGTAAAATAAAATTTAAGAAAATTAAAGTTAACATTCACCAGTAACTCAAATATGTTTCTCTCTCATCGTTTTGTCATGTTTGATTGTTATCTCAAAATTTTTAATCTGCACGAATGCATAACTTGCATTATAGTACCTATAATCGCAAGTAATAGTGTAAGACCCAAAATTCGTAAGAATAATGAGCCAGAAAAATGCACATTCATGTGGTGCGTCAGAAGAAAAATTCTCTATCAGCAATATATAGTAAAAGCGTGGATCAAAATGGTTAGATAAGAGGCAGTTTTTAGCACTGCGAATGGGAATTGCTGAAGGGAAGAGATGCAAGTGGTAATTTCAGTGAAACAAGTTTCTTAAAAAAAAGGTTTAAAACAATGATATACATTTTGAACATTTCCATGATTTTTCAGGCCAGGATTTGTCTAATCATTTAGGATTATCTTCAGCATCATCAGCACAGAATAAAGAACCCATCTGATAAGTTAAACTATCAGAAAAAGTTTAGGACTCATGAAAGTTCCTTGAGGAACTTCATATTCGATTGGAATTTATATGATTATTTCGCCTTGGATCTCTTCTTTTTTAGATCCCCGTGTGTGTTAGAAATAATTCTAAAAAAGCTACTTAACTATTCGGTTCTCTTACACCTCATAACCATATGCAACTTCGCTTCGGATTCCATCTATAGAGGTTTATTTTGCTGAAGTGTAATTCATACTAGTAAGATTGTTTAATATTTTAAAGTCAACACTTGCTTGCTTGAGCTCTTTGATTTTCAACTCCACACATAAACATTTACCTCTGCTACTTGTGGAAAATCCTTTTCATCCTTCAAAAGTTTGTCAACAGAATTAAGAAGATCGAGGCGTTTATTCATAGACAAATCCTTTTTAAGATCTTTTAAAACTTCAGTTAAAAATCGTACACGTTGTGTTCGTATTAGGTCCATTTCAATTACTTTATCTTAAATAAATAAAAACAAAAAATAATTGTTAAAACATCATGGATATTCATTTAAACACTTACCTTTATATCCAACCCACTTAATGGGTTCCCCCATTTTCTTTAGCAACTGATTTTCGCGGAAATCCTTAAAAGCCTTCCTCACAACCATACGTTGTCTTTCAATTCCGTTCAGCAATTGAATTTCCTTGTCCAATAGAATATTGACCTCTGCCAGCCTAGGTGCACCTGAATACATCTTTGCAATACGTTTCATCTAATTTAAAGAAAAAATAATCAAACCTCAAAGATAAAAAGATACAAACAAATCTTCAAGAAATATCTTAACCTCTGCCTGCTTCCATTTCTCCACATGAGCATATAGCAATCCAAAGTCTTCCTTGGTATGAGGAAAATTTTTAACTGCACTTTCACGATAGATACGCTTTTTGGTTTCGGTTTCGTTGATCTTCCGTTCGACTTCCGTACGATTGGCGACAATGTTCCTAAAAAAAGTATTTAATTTTTTCAAGTTCGTCGCACAGCTCTTTTGTTTGTCATGGTTGTTTGCTGCACAAGTGCAGTTCTTACCGATATTCTGCTGCACATCGCTTAATAAACCGCCACAAAAGATACCGGCGGAAGTTTCTTTGAATTAAGACAATCTTTGCCAGCCGATTTTCACGTTTCATTTTTTGTGCATAAGTCTGGTATTTTCTGGGAATGATGACAAAGTCTGTGGCAGCAGACACAAAGATGATATTGGTGGCATCGCCAAATGATTGCGTTGATTGATCAGCAGTTGTATCCTGAGGGAAGTTCATATAAGATTGTACATTGTTGCATTAATCTTCTTGTAGATCGGTGGCACTTGTTACTTACGTTTAGTTTTACTTTCAGTTCCTTGGTCTGTGTTATTCGTGTGGCTAGATCGTTGATTTTGAATTTCTGGAAGTTGGGACCGGTAAGTGTGAATGCATCATGGTATTCTATACCTACGATGGATGATTAATGGATTAATGTTAAGCTAATTATGTGATGAGGTGGAGGCTACCAGTTCGTTTGTCTCGATATCCACCGATAAATGGCTTCGTGATGGTTTGATTTTGAATCTCTACGACAATATCTTTGCTGATGCCATCGCTGGTATCCTCAGCTGGTATGTGTACAGTAATGAAGTCAGGCAATCGAGATTTGCTGTTAAATGAGTTGAGATTGAGCGAGAATTGTATTTAGTCTTTTTGTGGTTGGCTTTAAATTTTGTAACTTCTTTTTATCCTACTTATATTATAAATGTTAATGTTTGTATATTTCGATGTTTAGATGTTTGGATGTTTGTTCCGCAATCATGCCTCAAGAATCAAATGGATTTGGATGAAATTTGGAAGGTAGATATTTGAGGAGCTAGATTAAAAAATAAGCTACTTTTTAACCGAAAAAATACTCACGGTTAAGTGATCCGGCCAGAAAAATTATCGAATTTACCATGGAGCGACGACCGACGGCGCGGTAGAGGAAAACCGAGACTTTGGGGGCGCAGGCAAGTGGAAGAAGACATCGGCCAACTTCACGTGCAAAAATGGATGCAGCTTGCTAAGACCGAGCTGCCTGGAAGGAAGGCAAGGCATTCGATATTTTCGTGGTACGGGTAAAGAAATAATCTCTGCATTTGACTTCGTCCGAAGTTACGTGCAAGGGTATACTTTACTTATGGGCATTCCTGCCAGAGCGAGTAAAACGACTGAATGCTTTCTTGGGAGGAATGCAGAATAACAGCACAAATATGTTAATTAGACTCAAGTTTTAGAAAAATATAAAGTTTATAGTCTGTAGCCGGATCAGATGGGACGACACATTTTCGAAAGAATTCACAAATATATAATCATTCCAGAGAATGTGGTCTGTAATCCGAATTCGTAGAACTGAGCAGTGCAAAACTGCCAATACAAATTCTTGAAAGTTCCGTTCTCACAATAACAAAGAACAGATTGAAGAAGAAGTGGACTTAATGGCAATTTTTTAAAACCAAAATAATCTTTGACCGCAACACATGTACCGAGGTATAAACAGACGCTTTTGCAGAAAGACAACGATGACCTGAAATCCCTATCCAGTAAAATTCATAAAGATAAGCACTCATTCGAGTTTGATAAAGTGGAGAATCTATCTTTTAGGCAGGCCAATAACAATTATTATGACGGATTGTAAGGCTTTCAGCATAAAGATAAATAAGAAAGAGTTTCCGTTATGTGTGTAACATTGGGTAATATTATTTCAGGATATCAATTATCAAGTGGTGCTTAAAGCTGGGTCATAGATGAAGCACGTAATGTTTTAAGCCATATTGCAAAGCTTATAGTAGACATCTTAAGTCATCACTATCCTTGTCTTGGAACATAAGGGTCACATACGTTCCTTTTTAAATAATGGAATTCTTTTCAATGATGAAGCCAAGAAGTTAATCATCAAAACAACTGCCATTGAGGAAGAAATAATTATGCTCGCTCATAAAGAAGGATATTTCTCCGCCAAGAAAACAGCTGAAATTATTGAACAGATTTTTAACATAACAGAGAGCTATCACATAAAGTTGGCAAAATCGTGGGAAAATCATGGCGCAGAGGAATGCAGGGAAACAACGTTTGATTTCATCAATCAATTAGGAGGACCGTCCGTTGCAGATGTACCACAATGACCTCTTTCGTCCGCCGAATGGAAGCTACTAAGAAGAAATAGAAACACACATATTGGTAATTGATTGAGGTAAAGATTCCTTCGAGACCTGAAATTCAAGCGATACTCCATCAATAATAGATCGCAGTGGAGCTGGATCGAAAGCGCGAGTAGTTAGTTAGGTTTTGGGGAACATTAGATAGTATAATACAAAATTGGATATCTAGTTGCAGTAGGATATATATATTTTATAAATATATATATTATATTATTAGAAAAGGCTGGTGACCAAGAAGAGCCGTGCGTAACTTTGTCAACCGTCAATCAGTAAAAAAGAAGGGATATAGTGGATCCACAACAAGGGCGGTAATCATGTCGTACCAAGGCTGGTGCATGCACTTCACACCTGGCATAGTCTGGTATAGCTTGCCTTCTTTGACTGCATTCGAATTACACACACCAACACATATTTTAGCATTTCTCTATCGACATCATTTCTATGTCGTAGTGTTAAACGAAGAAAAGTTTTCCATGGTCGTTTCGATTACGCTTAATGTAGTTTCTTTTTCGAAAGAATTCTATTACAAACAAAGACTGTTGATTAAAGATAATACCCTGATTGTCATTCCTTCTGTCAATCGGTAATCAATCAAAAACAAAGCCATCACTTACTTGTAATAAATGTCCAAGTTCAAAATAGGTGTGGTTTCTTTGCCCACACTCTCTCCTATCGCCAAAGATAATTCATAGATTCCATATTCATTTCTTTCAGCATCGTACAGCTTGGACCCATCACTCAAAACTTTTTCACACTGGCAGATGATTAAAAATTTTGGATCAACTTCAAACTTCCTAGCGATATCCTTTTTTACTTCCTCAATTGTCATGCAATTCGGATAAATTTGGGCGATAACTTGTGCCTCGGATATACTAAGCTTAACAGTTATGTTTTCAAACTCAACAATTTCATCTTCACAACCGCTCAAATGCGAATCGCAGTCTTTTGATGAAGACATTTCCGATTAGCTTTTATCAGCTTTGACAAAAAAAACAAAATAATTTTCAAAATCTAAAAATATTTGAAAGTTTTTGAAGAGAAACAGAACTCTACTGGATTTCCAAATGACTGGCAATACGTTTGCATTTTAACTTTGGTTGTTTGAGTGCGTATCCTTGATGATATTGATTATGCAAATGCTGAACAAAATTCGTAACATCAAAATGTTGGAAAGGGAATGTAAACAAAACGGTTTCTATGCTGTATGCCAACAGAAATACTAAATATTGTCATTGAATTGGGGCAATAAATGTTCAAATACAATTTGGTATGCACCCAATGTGAATTTTATTCGGCTCTTAAGTTAATTTCGTGTATAACTGTTTCTTCTTTCGGCTCGGTCAAAATGGTACGATAATTAATAGGCGGAATCAAAAAGATTCTTTGCTGCTAGTTCAAAGTTATCACAGAGTGATATGGCTCCTCCTATGCTTGATAACCTAAATGGTTACTGCATTTCAAAAAAATTATTCCATGAAGGGTACTGTCGTCAGACAAGAGTTCATTGATGAGTATTAAGATAGTGTTGGAGACAAAACGGAGCCCTGTGGCATACCAGGATTTTTTACTTGCGATTTATATCGACTATAAAGCAAGTTATGCATTCGTTAAAAAAATTCTAACAATCAGACATGATTATTTTTCTCGGAAACGGCTCTAAGAATTATTATGAAATAAATTGCACAACTGGATCGCACGTAATTGCTCATATGTTAGATAATTGCTTAGTGGCTGCATATGTACGTATATAAAGGGTGTTTTTTTAGACGTGTGGTTTTCAAGAAGAAATAAAACGCATATAGTTTAATGTTATGGCCAAGAATTAAGCTTGATTATAAAGATAAGGGTTTGCATTCTGTTTTAAAAATGATTTCGGGGAAGTGGCCGCCGCGGCTGCCTCGAAAAAATTCCAGCCGAGGCCCAATTTTGTGAAAATCGGGATCGGTGGCCATCTCATCATCATCATCATGGTCGTTCGGCTTCAATTCTTGCTCGAGTTGGATTTTGTAAGCCTGCAAACCAAGATCCTTCCGCAAAAGCTACTATAAAGTGGATGGGCAAATCTCCAATTGTTGCGCGCGATGGTGGATAGACTCATTCGGGTCTTCTTCGATGCTCTGCTCCACCGAAACGAACCCATTATATTGGTATAAATTTGAACAATTTGCAAACTTGTTCGGGAGTAAGTCTATTCATTATGAAATGGCAAACCAAGCTGAAAAAAACTTTTCGAAAAAATATTTTAAATTTTTTTTCTAGTATGTCATTTGCAAAACATTTCGAAAACCAAATTTTTTTTTACAAAATTTAAAAAATTGAAAAAAAAGTTTTTGTGAATGCTGAAAAGCAATATTAATTTAATTATAAATGACTTCCCGTGTGCAAAATTTTATTGAAATCAGGATAATAGTTTACGATAAAACCGCATTTTAAAAAACCGGTTATATGAGAGGTACCGTTAAAGAACAAATTTCAAAACATTTGTTCTAACTTAAATATGTATTGTTGTAAAAAAATAGCACCCTGAAAGTGTTATCAAAATCGTTAGAGCCGTTTTTGAGAAAATCTAACTTTTTGTTAAAATTGTATGGCAGGTACCGTTATTTTTCGATCTAGAGCAAGAATGAAATGAAATGAAAATGAGCTACTACCTAATAAATACTAAATATTAAGTTTGAAGCAAATCGGCCTATCTGTTTTGGCTATAGAGGCGCGAACAGACAGACAGACAGACGGACGAAATTTACGGACCCAATTTTTTCAACTTCTCTATTATCGTAATGTCATGTTTGATTGTTATATTTTTTTGCACGAATCAATAACTTGCATTTAAGTACCTAAATCGCAAGTAAACAAATCAATGTACTATTGTAGGTTATGTTTTAGTGACAAAAAAAATCAAGATTTTGGGCTAAAAACGGTACCTCCCATAACCCCTTTTTTTTCTTTGACTTTCTCGAAAACTGGTCATCCGATTTCAATCAAAATTGATATTCAGGAAAATATTGGTAGCCTAAGAAATTTTAATTTAAAATGTTTTTGAAAACTGTCTCTAATTTTTTTTTCAAAAATCAATATTTTTAAAACAGGTAAATGGATTTTTTTATTTTTTTTGTTAATGTAATTTTTTTTAAAGGTATTAAAATAAAATCGTTTTATTTAAAAACCGCTCCTACGATCTTTAAAAAAAATCACACTTTTTCACATTTTACGTACGTACCTTTTTCAAAACAATCAAAAGTCTGAAAATGAAAAAAAAAAACTTCGAAGTTCCCTTAATATTTTTCAAATTTTATTCCAAGCTGTGACCGCACATAAGAGCAAGTATGTGCGATCCAGTCGTGCAATTTATTTTCAATGGATATCAAACCACCTCCTCACGTACAAAAAGTTCAAAACGAAAAAGGTTAAATTATACCAAACTGGTGTTCTTCTCTACGATGGCCAGTGAAGCCTGTGTTCGGATCGTTGAAGAGGTTCAAGCCATTTACTAGATAAACTACTAGATCGGTAGATTTGTTTTTAGCCCAGTTAAAATAGCTTGAGACAAAACTTTTGTTAACTATGGTAAGAAAATGATGGGCCAAGAAAGTTGCTAGACAGACAGACATTTTTTGTCACTAACTTTTTTAAACTTCTCTATGATCGTAATGTCATGTTTGATTGTTATCTCAATCTTTTTATATTCACGTATCCTAAACTTGCCTTTTGGTCCCTCTAATAGCAAGTAAAAATTGAGATAACCATCAAACATGAAATTACGATAATAGAGAAGTTTAAAAAAAGTTAGTAGCGAAAAAGTCTGTCTGTCTGCCTGTCTGTCAGTATGTATAACGAGCTACAGCCCAAACGTCTTAAGCGATTATCTTCAAATTTGGTGTGTGTAATTCTCTTGGCATTCCTCAGAGGGGACATTAAAATTTTATTTTTAGGCCTAAAAATAATGGTACTTGCCATATGACCGTTTAGGAAAAGCTTATTTTTCTCGAAAACTGCTCCAAAGATTTTGATAAAATTTTTTGAAAATATTTTTATCGGTATCATTTGATCAGAACCAAATTTACGGGAAATGTCTATTAATGGTGCCCTTTATATAATGATTTTTTTTAATTTTTGGCTTTCTCGGTAATTTTGAAGAACTTTTATTTTCTAATTAAAATTAATTTTTGAATTTTTTTTTTTGGAAAAATCAATATTTTTAAAACTTTTTTTACATTTTTAAACTAAAATTTATTTAAATTTTATAATCACATGTATTTAAATAAACTGTAAAAAAATTGCTTACCAAAATTAATAAAAAAAAAAACAAAAATAAAAAACAGGATTTTATCAAAATCCGTCCTACAATTTTCGAAATACTTTTTTCATAAATTTGTTATTATACAAGACGTGTGATGGCATACTCCATTTTTATTAAAAACCGCTAAGGGTTGTGATTTTGACACTATTTATAAGTTCAGAACGTGTTATTTTTGTACGTAAATGTTACATGTTCCGATCAAAGATCTTACCTTACAAAAGGGTTAAGCACATAAGAGCAAGTACGTGCGACCCAGTCGTGCCCATTTTTTTGGGATTGAACCTTGTCTATTATTTAATTTGAAATAAAACGTCAAAGAGCAAATCTCGCATTTTATCATTTATGAAACCACAACATCCCTTTACACTACCAACATCAATAAAAACATAAAGCAAGTCAAGGCCGTTCAATTAACGAATAATTTACAAGTTTATAGAACCAATACGAATAGCAACATAAAAACAGAACAATAAATATGATCATCTTTATTATTAAATTAATTAACAAAATTCGAAAACTCCATCAAAGTGCATTGATAAACTCTTAATAAAAAACCTACATTTATATAAATATATTCATGAAAGCCATTTAAGCAATAAAAATGAATGAAACGATATGCAAACCTAATAATATCTGTCAGATTCTCTGTTGGTAAGTCAAACATAAAAAAATACATAAGAAAGCAAGCTACGTTCCCCTTGCATTTAAAAAATGTGTATTATTACCTTTTCGCAGTTTATTGAACTGCAGACAGCTACTCTGGCCGTTGCTTGGTCACCACCTTTGAGCCCAGGTTTTCCATTGTTGGCAATCGCAATTTATGACTCCATTAAGTTAACATAACCACGATTTTATTGCAGCAGTCCCGCCGCGCCGGACAGTTTGTTCCTATAAAAGCAAAATACAAGACTTTCGCTTTTCTTTTGAAATTCAAAGAAATTAATCCATTATCCATATAAGAGATGTGAATTATCTTATGTTGATTCTGGGCTAAAAAACGGCGAAACTATCTTTGCCAAATGCTAAAGAACTTTATAATGGGAATAGTTTGGTTTGTAAAGATGTCTTATCGTAAAAGAACTTGGCATTGATTTCGCGAACCTAGATTCGTAATGAAGTCGATCTGGGAAGATCTATCGTAACTTTCGCCCTTTCGGAATATATCTAACCCATTTTATCCGTATTGGTTGAGTTTAATTGATTAGAATATCTTCTATGTCATCTGAAACTAGGTGAGTGATTCAATTAACATATTTGTGGATATCGTTTTCTAGATACTTTTCATGTTGAATTGTTTTTTTTGTTGGCTTCTTTAACACTAATGGAAGGTGGAGTTCAAAAGTATTTTGTCGATGATAGTTAAGATTGCAATGTTCGATTGTGTAGATAGACCTACAAGAAAGTGAAGTTCAAGGCATTGGATGGATCTTAAGAGATGATCCCAGACCTCACAAGGTTCTTAAATTTATTGCTCAATATGGCATTTTTGCGATGAACGTAGAGATAACAATCATAAACACTTCTCCTCGATTCTGTTACAAGATCCATCAGACGCAGCGCTCCTCACGTAATTTAAAGACCAATACTTTAAATCAGATAAATGAACCACTTTTAAGTTAATTAGACTACTTTATTTAATAAATTCTATTTAATACTGGCGTTGAAAGGTTTTTTATAATCGTCGCAGGCTTAAGAGGGTATTAACACCCCTCATACGAATTAACATTTACGAGGTTTTAGGAAGGTTGAATAGAAGGTAAAAGAAACGGAAGGTACATTGGTTTTGGATGTTGTAAATTGAATTCTACCGATGCAATTCTTACAGAGCAATCTTTTAACCGGACGCAGTATGGACACCTAGATATGAAAATTATACTCAAGTCTAAGTAAAAAATATTTCTTGATTTGGAAAACCACAAAAATTCGCAGCGTTTTTTTGGACAAGTTTATGTGTTCCTCCCACCGAAGGTAGATTGTGATAAACACAAAACTATTCGGTTTCCACGATGTATACATCGGGCACCCATCCGACTAAAATTAGATTAAAATAGCCATTGCGAGACTATAATGGGCTAAAAGCGGAACTTTTTAAGACACGTTGTAGATGACCTGGTCAAAAGAAAGTCTGCCCTATGATTGGAATATCAGTACCATCTGCCCGATCCAAAAAAAAAGGAGATTGACTACTCTGCATTTAAGATTGAGAAATAAACCTTTTAAACATCGCTTATAAAATTGTATATGAAATGTCTTAAGCTTTGCTGACGGAATAATAGTAGGTCCTTACCCAAGGCGGTCTTATTTTACCTTATCTAACCTTAGGTGGCGCTACAGTCCGTGGTGGACCTGGGCCTCAGGGCCTTCTCCAGCCAGCTTGGCCCCTAGCTTATTGCCTACAGCGTCGCACGTAAAGTCGGTCTAGGCCCTGTTCTACTTGTGTAAGCCGCCTGAGTCTCAGTCTTCTTCTACTGCGCCTTCCCTCTGGGGTGGACTCGAAGATTTTCCGGGCCGGAGCATTGATGTCCATCCACTCTATATGACCAGCAATCTGAGACGTTGAATTTTTACTTTTTTAGCTAGGTCTGTGTCGCTGTACAGCCGATACAGTTCTTCGTAGCATCTCTTCTCCACTCTCCGTTAATGCGGAATAACGGAACCAACAATCTACCGGAGAATCTTCCTCTCGAAGCAAACTAAAGCGTCCTCATCCACTTTTGACAACGTTCATGCGTCTGCATCATAGAGCACGATTGGGATGATGAGTGTCTTATAAAGGGACAATTTAATGGGCCGAGAGAGGGCTTTATTGCTACCCAATTGCCTTCTAAGCCCGAAGAAGCAGCGATTGGCAAGTGTTATTCTTCGTTTGATTTCAGCGCTGGTGTTGTTGTCTGAGGCTTCTATGTTGGGTGTGTCTTCTTAATGACAGCATATAATTGGTTTTGCCCTCATTGACTGCTTAACCCATCTTCGCTGCTTCCGTCTCAATACTCAAAAAAGTGCTATTGACATTACCCATAATTTTACACTGGCGGACGAGTTTGGAAGAGATGTTAAAACTGCACATTGCTCTATATAACTCGTCTATATATAAAGGCTGTCGTACTCAGCTTTGAAACCGGTGAAAATGTAGTAGCTATCGGTTTGAAGTTCTTGGGTTTTTTCCAAGATAGGCCGTAATGTAAATATTTGTCGATAGGACGATAGTGGACTTCTCTGGTCAAAAACAGCACTGATATGAACCAATCAGGTTGTTGACGAATGGCTTTAGGCGTTCACGCAATACAGCTGAAAAGTTCTTGTATGCGATGTTGGAGAGACTGATAGTTGGTGCAGTTTAGAGGGTCTCCTTTTTTAAGGATCGGGCAAATATTATTATGCTGAGATTCCATTTATCGGGTATGTTTTCTTTTAACTATATCTTGCTTATGAGTTGGTGTATACTTACAGCCAATTAATCGCCTGCAGCTTTGAAGAGCTCAACCTCGACAGCTAGGCCATCGGCTCCGGTGACTTTGTTGCTCTTAAGCTTAGATTTTGGCAATGTTGCCACTGGTTCTCAATACTTGATGCAAGCGGCGGTAAAGGATTCCTTTGAAGGTTATTAGAGACTCGATCCGACAAGGACAATTGCAGCCCTCCGACGTTAAACTCCCTCACAGTATTACCTCTTCTTGGCGTTGGTCACTATATCCTCAGTTGTACCTTGGCTACAACGAGGTAGTGGTCCGAGTCAATGTTTGCCCTCGGAAAGTTCGGACATCCATGATAATGGAGCATTGCCTTGCATCGATCGCAATGTGGTCAATCAGGTTGAAAGTTAATTGATCGGGGGATCTCCATACCCCTTGTTGAGGTACTAGCTATTACAATATTTCGCCCAAAAGCAAAGACAATTAGCCTGAATCCGCTATCAGAGGTATTGTCGTGCAGACTCTGTTTTGAACTTAAAGAAGTAAATATAATAAATAAAGTATTTCTTGTGTAATTTTTAAAAGTGAAATTAAGTTTTATTCAACGAATCGCAGGCAAAAATATTACAGTTGGTTCCGCGTGAGTAGTATTTCATACGGATACTTCGGATTTGAGGGGGCATGATACGATTTTAGGATCAAGGTACTGGTGCCGTCTGACTGATTTGAAAAAAGCTTTCGAAATTTACTGATTACAGGATCTTTATCTTAAACTGAAATGGATGACCGTTTGCAATAGTTAATATGGCTTTCTAATTAACAGCGTGGTTTTGTTTTGTGTAAAAATATCGGAATTCCTCAAAAGATTTGCGCTTTCATCAACACCATCTGCTAGTTTATTTATTTATTTATCTCAACAGATTACTTTGAAAAATAAATTAAATTGAATTATCTTAAATTATCTTAAAAATAAACAACAGTAGAATTAACTACATAGAAGTAAATAAAATAAGTCATTCTTGAATTTATTTCTAGTAAAAGTTAAATCAATATGACCAATTAGTTCATTAAACTCCTTAACTGACCTTGAAATCGGTTCATTCATACCGTAATTAGTTCTATGTCTAGGTTGAAAAAGAAGGTGTTTTTCCCTCAGTGGTCTCGTTGGAGCATAAATACAAATTAAGGAAAGCAAAGTAGGACACTTAATATGGTAGCACAAAATATCACGCACAAAACCGAGAAGAATTGGTCTTGATAGAGAATTTGGACAGAAATTCCAATGCATTTTATAAAAGACATACCTTGTAAAACGATTCTGGACGTTTTGAATTCTATCACAGAATTTTAGTTTGTACGGGTTCCAGATAACATCTGCGTATTCAAGGTTAGATCTAACTAAGGTGGTATACAAGGCCACAAGAGTGTAAGGGTCAGAGAAATCATTAGAATTTCTTTTTATAAAACCTAACATTGAATTAGCTTTGGCGACAATAGCATCTACATGAGGTGCAAAAGAAAACTTGTAGTCGAATGTAACCCCTAGATCTTTTACGTTTACCTTTCTCTGGAGATGACTGAATTCCACAGAATAAGGAAACTCATGCAAAAAATGTTTCCTAGAGATAGATATGACAAAACATTTTTTAATGTTAAGGTGCAGGCAGTTTGACTTACACCAGCGGGATAAATTATTGAAATCCATTTGAAGATTTAGGCAGTCATAGTCGCTTGATACGTTCAAAAATAATTTGAGGTCATCAGCATAAATAAGACACTGACTGAAATTGATATAATTGACTATATCATCAATGAATATAATGAACAGCAATGGACCAAGATGACTGCCTTGAGAAACACCTGAAGTACATTTTATAGGCCTAGAAGTATATTCTTCAACTTTCACTTGTTGCACCCTACCTTTTAGGAAAGATCCGATCCATTCAAGAAGACCAGAGTGAATGCCAAAAACTTGGAGTTTATGGAGCAATATATTGTGACAAACGGAATCAAAAGCTTTGCTAAAGTCCGTATAAATAGCATCAACTTGGCTATTCTTTTCAATAGAATCAACAACAAATTAAGAAAAACATGCTAAATTTGTAACGGTTGATCTGCCAGAAATAAATCCATGTTGAACATTACTTACATGTTCCTTCACATGAAAATCAAGTTTTGTTTTAATTAGGCTTTCTAAAAGTTTAGGAATCGCAGATAACTTGCAAATTCCCCTATAGTTTTCAACGTTGTTTTTCGAGCCCGATTTAAAAATAGGAATCAAAAAGGAAGATTTCCATTCGTCCAAGAATATTCCGGTAGTCAGAGAAAGATTTAAAATAATAAGCAAAGGTAGACAAAGGGATTTAGAGCACTTTTTTAAGACAATTGCAGGAATACCATCTGCACCAGATTTTGAATTAGGTTTTAGAGTACTTAATCCATCTAAAACATCCACAGAATCAAGCTGCAAGGACCCAATATCTACCTTAGGCTGAAGAATTGAAAGAGAGGCAATACTTCCTTCATAGTTGGAGTAGACCGATTCAAAAAATTGAGCAAAAAACTCAAGGGTCTTACTAACCTCTGTTGATTCTTCACCTTTGAAATTCATACAGTTAGGAATCCCAAGTGATTTTCGTTTTGAATTTATAAAGGACCAGAATTGTTTTGGGTCATTTTTTAAGTTAACCTCAACGTTCATGACATAGTTCCTGTGCGAGAATTTACTTAGAACAATGAATTCTTTACGAAGTTTACAAAATTGTAATTTATCATTCAAATCGTTAGATTTTTTAAATTTGGCAAAAGATTTGTTTTTAAGATTTTTCAAATGAGCTAATCTCCTATTATACCAAGGAGGTTTCGAGACATTCCTTTTCAACCTAGTTGGGACAAATAATTCAAAAGCATTTCGTAGAATATTCGCAAAATTATTATACATATACTTCAAATTTAAACTTGAAAATTCAGTTTTGCAGTCTACGTTTACAAGATAATTATCAAGTTCAATGAAATTGGTCTTTAAAAAGTTATAAGATTTTAAATTATTACAATCATTTTTTAAATAACTATATAAATCAATTTCAATAAATAATTCTTTATGATGAACAGAATTGTTTAACAATGTATATGGAACGATTTCATTGATTGAAGCTTTAAAGTCATCATATGGTATAAATACAAGATCAAGAATTTTGTTAAAGTCATTAACAATATTATTGGTTTGGTGTAAATTAAGAGCAAATAAGTGATCAATAAAAGTTATTTCAATATCTCTTTTTAAGTTACAGGGAATAAGCATTTTTTCAGTAAAAGAGTGGAACCAGTTAACATCGGTCAAATTAAAATCCCCAATTACAAAAACATTTTGTGGACTATTTTTTAAATTGTATATAAAATCAATATTAGCCAGGTGTTTTTCATAAATATCAATTTTACTCTTTGGGGGAATATAACTAATAATAATATATACAAAAATACCTGGTCCGATACTAATTGAAACGCACATTTGTTCAATTTCAATGATAGGCAAAGGTATTAAGTTACATGAAAAACTTGAACGAACAGCCAAAATTAGACCACCACCACGTTCTTCAGCAGCAATACAACGATCTTTACGGAAGATGATATACGAATTTCCATCAAAAATTTCAGAATCAGAGATTCCACTCCAAAGCCAAGATTCTACAATGATAATTATATCATAGTCAGCATGGCTGGATGCAAGGTATAAATCAGGTAGTTTAGTACGAATTCCACTGGAGTTATGGTAGTACATCTTTAGGCAATCAGCATTAACGAGGTTAGATGGAGAAACGGAAGAAACTTTAATTATCGATTTATTAGATCCTCCATCTTTGAATCGTTTTTTGGAATGTATTCAAATTTGCGAATCTTAATGCCACACGGCCAAAATGATGAGTTGAAAACTGATTTAACAAATTCAACAGGGACTCCAATTTTAAAGCAAATAAATCTTAGGTTTGAATCAGATCCATTTTTAAGCAATTTATAACATTTAAAAAGTGAAGGATTCACATTTAAATTAGATGATAAGAAATTTATAATAGATTCCGCGGATGTAGATGAAGTGAATCTAGATAAGTGAAACCATTTTATATTATTATAAATTACAAAATCCGCCTTTTGCATGCCTGTCCCAGAAACAATACGATGATTAGTTTGCTTTTCATTATTATGTTGATTCCTTTCCGATGAAAAATCAGGTAAAGCAGAAGAATTAATGGACATGTAGACGAAATAGTGAAAACAAAAGTTAGATGCCCCTTAGGATTCACCGAAGATTTCCAAATCAAAGTTTGTGTGTACTAAGGAAGCGTCTTAAGTCTTTTGAACTTTATTTTAGTTCTTGACTAAAAGGTAAAGTGAAAAACCCGAAAGCAGATTAATTATTCCTTGCCACTATTTAATTTTTTTTTATTTATCTATTATGGCGTACAAGTAAGACGAAGTCTTTTATAGTACTTAAAAATAATACAATTAAGATCGGAAGAAACTATTTCTAATTCTAATTAGTTTTTGTACCTATATATATATTTCTTCTTTCAAATTGCTGTTTCAATTTTAAATTCTAATTAAAATTCTGAAATAATGCTTTTTTGAAGTGAGTTATTCCTATTATCTGTCTTACCGTTAAAGGCAGGGAGTTCCAGA
The DNA here is from genome assembly GCA_963971375.1 of Platycheirus rosarum. Taxonomy (NCBI): domain Eukaryota; kingdom Metazoa; phylum Arthropoda; class Insecta; order Diptera; family Syrphidae; genus Platycheirus; species Platycheirus rosarum. Next base: position 114,770,194 of record OZ020509.1, on the reverse strand, counting down.
GTCTAATGGCATATACAACAAAAAGTCTCGACGAATTTAAATATTTAGATGCGTGTAAAGTGATATTCATGGTCTGGGTTGACTGCGCGAAGCGGAGCTTATCAAAGAGATATGAAGGTGCTCTTCTTTGAATTATCTTATGCAGAAATATGCAACATCTTGAATCAAGAAATTGGATAAACAAGCATCCAAGGACACGTTGATGGTATTGGGAAACATGGTCAAACCTTCGTAGACCATAAATATACCTAACCATGTCATTAAAAGCAACAGATAGTTTATGCTGTGATTTCGAATCTGGTTTCCAGTAAACAACAGCAGCATAATCAATGATAGGCAGTAACAGGGATTTTACAAGTCTCAGTCTAGTATCTATAGGAGTAAGGTGAGAAAAAAGGTTTAATTTACGGAGACCACCATAGAGAGGTTAATATGATCATTAGCAGAAAGAGTCCGATTTTGTTTTAACCCTAAATTCATGACACTATCTACAAAATTAAGTTCGAAACGCGATATAAGAACAGGGGGAATGGCTGTTACATCAAACTTCTTTTTTGAAATTGCGATTATTTGTGATTTGGCAGGATTTAAAGTAAGTCCATTGCAAAGGGTCCAGTTGTAGCCCCGCAAAGATCTTCATTGAATCTAAAAATAAGGTCTTCTAATAAATTAAATGGGCGAAATAAAAAGCATAAAGATGTAACATGACATTTTGGCATACTTGCGGGAGATCATTGATAAACATACAGAACAACAGAGGGCCCAAAATAGAACCCTGAGGAACACCTGCAAGCAAACTCAAAGATTCAGAAAAAGTATCACCAACTTTTACTCTTTGACTACGCTGAAGTAGGTAGTTCTTAATTAAACCAACAGATCTTCTACTAAAACCAAAATACAAATTAAGTTTTTTGCACAGGATTTCGTGATTGACTCTGTCAAAAGCCTTTGAGAAGTCCAGCAAACACAAAATAGTCAATTTATCTTGATCATACTGAATTCGAATATCGTCAAGTACTTTTACCATTGCTGTAGAACAGCTATGGTAAGGGTGGAAACCCGACTGAACAGAAGAAAATAAATTATGGTGATTAACGTGGCTAGATATTTGATTCGCTAAGTTATCCGATGTAGAATTTTTGTTCAGGTCATTTGGGTCAGGAAAATTATCAACAACCTCCTTTCTACCAACTCCAATAGAACGCAAACCATTCCAAAGCTTGCGAGAAGTCTGGTTTGTACTTAACTTTGACATAAAAAATCTTTTTTTAGCTCATCGAGTGATGAAAGTAGAAAGATTACGAGCACGACAGAAAATCTTCTCCCAGTTTAAAGTGGTAGGGTTATGTTTCCATTTAAAATACAATTTTTGTCGGATCTAAGTACTTCAGAGGTGAACCACGGACAATTTTTATTGCGAATCAGAACAGTCTTCAATGAAACGTGTTTTTCGTACAGTTCAAGTAGTAGGTATTGAAAAAAATTTACTTTATCATTAACATCATGCAAACTGTAGCATAAATCCCACGGAAAAGTACAAGCGTCAGATAATAAGGCATTATTGTTGATAGATTTAAAGTCACGGAATTGAAATGAAGACGAAGTAGCGATCCGCGAGAAGTCAATGTTGTAGGTACAAAAGATCATATCGTGATCAGATATACCTTCGAGTGACAGTTGATCCACTAGAAGAACATTAGATAAATCGGACACAATCATCAAGTCAAGTAAGCTTGGCTTGGAGTTGGGACCAAAACGAGTGGCATGAGAGTTAGCAACAGCTAGGCCAGTAGAAGCAATCTCACTAGCAAGGAATGGGGTAGATGACTGGATGGTTATAGAAATAGGACAGTAAAGCGAAAAAGGGTGAACACCTCTGTTCATCATTTAACAATCCACGCAAGTCTTTTCGGGTATTTATACGAATGCAATAGTCCTTACCACGTGCGAAGTATTTTGGATCTATAATTAATATCGCAGGATCTTGTGATAACTATATAAAAGTCATTGAAGTCAATGGAAAACTCTTTTCTTAAATCCTCGGTAGAACTGTATGAAGATATGTAAGTCCTCACCATGAAACACATTTTTTCTTAAAATGTTTCCATATTAATTTTAATTTTCTTTAATACTAGCATCCAGATAGGAAGCACCATATATAATATACATACAGTCATAAGCAAAATTATTTGCACAATGTATTTTCTTAGTAGAACTTCTCAAAATGACTTAAATGTTTTAGAAAACATTTGGCATATTGTGAAGTCTAAAATTCCACTTAATTGGGCAGTCTGCAGATCAAAAATAGTTGTTATTATTGATTAATGAAACAAATAAATCAGATAAAGGGTGTTCTGAAAGGTTCAACTATTTTTTGAGAAGTTCTAATAATAAAATACACTGTGCAAATAATTTTGCTTATGACTGTACATTGTACAATTATCTTAAAGATGACATTAGAAGGCTTAAGTTATCTTTTGTTTTTAATTACCATTGTCTTTAAAGAACAAAAAAAAAAACTGTCTTCCAAAATCAATCACCATTGTCATTAACCAAAAACCCTGAAATTATACCGAAAATCATATAAAAAATAATATTATTTTGCATTAATTCAGGGTTTCCAATGTTCTAGTAAAATACTCAATCAAACATTTTCTTCCGAAATACCTCTGAGGTTATCGTCATGATGTCTCCTACTAATTTTTGATTGATGAGATTTTCTTTGATGAAATAGTCAAGATACCCAGTTTTGTCAAGGTCTTTACAGACAATTAATTAATTACATGAACATACTCACACCTCTTATTGACCAACAAAAATCTTTTATGCTTTAATTACCTTTAAGCCTCGCACATGTGTGATAACCGACAAAACATCTGCTTGCAAGACATCATGCTGTATGCCGTTTAGGTAGTCAAGTCTTCCACTTTGATTTATCGTTTTGTTTGCTCTTAACGATCGTTCAATAGGATCGTCAAGTTCATCAACAATAATATTTGACACATACTCGCAGTGTTCCGAATGAAAAGTATTAATTTTTTTATTGAAATTTTATATTCTAGACCTTGGTGTTCAAACGTTGGCGCTGATTCTGCCTGTGGGCCACTAGTTTAAATAATCTTCTGACGCTGGAAGTTGTTTGTGCATCAATAAGCACGAAGATGACAAATGCTGTGGCTGTTCACGCAATTGTTTCCACTAATTGAATTTCCGTCAGGTGCTCGTATATTGCTTTTAATAATTTATGAATATTCAAGGTTGATTGAGGTACTTTAATAATTTTATTGGCATTTGATATATTTTTAGTTTAACATAATCTTTAAGCGTTTAAGCAAGCCTTAATTAATTTTTTTTTCGTTAATTAAAATGTCACTTTCATGCAATTTCAGGTTTAGAGAAGTCATAAAAACCTTACAAAGGACTATGATCTCTTTCTACCAAAAAAAAAAAAAACAAATTACTAAACACCTTGGAAACCACAACCTATAGTACAACAAGACAGGTTTACCACTTGGCTAAGCTCGTGATCATCCAGTACCATCATCATCTTCGACAGTTGCATCAGTCTAAACCAACCAACATCCATTCATCAAACTGACAGCTCTACACACTACACACCCAAGCAGTATCATATTTCGCGCTGGCTGTCAAGAACCTCATCAAACAGCTAACTGATGACGACAGAAGCTGCATAGCGGTAAGCAAAAGACAGCCATTAGCCGGCCCAATGACCAACCTTCAGGGCATCAAACAAAGCGAACTGATGCTGCCCATGTGTGCAGTAATTTCGGCCAAAATAGCCTTCAGTCTCCTGCACTGCCGCCTGCCCTTGCAACAGTCGTCCACCAGAGGGGGTTACAGTAGAGGTGCAGACATATGATAACTCTCTTTCCGGAATCAGTGCAGTGCATCAAGCAATGCAGATCTGTTCATGTGTGCTAATCGGTCGACCGCAAAGATACATACCAAGCATTCCACCATCAGCAGGCGAATGTATCTTTTTACCCATTCAAGTTCAGGTGGAACTCTGGAAGCGCAACGTTCGTCACTGAGGCTTAAATTCGCGTCTGCACAATAGTGCTAAAATAAAAATAATGAGCAGGCATAATGAATGAATGGAAAAAAGAAACCAAATGAAAGAAAGGTGAGTATTACAAGAGTCACCTTCTTTGGACTAAGTTGGAGCTTGAATCTTTTTTTTTTTTTTTTTTTTTTTTTTTTTGTTAACTACCAACTCTCGGAAGTCTTGAGAGGAGGAGATGATAATATATTGAAAGATTTTTGTTTCGACAAAAAATAAAAATGCAGAGCAGTGCTATCATTTATTTGACGAAGTTCGAGCTGTTCGCAGTTGGCAGCTGCATAATAGTCGGCCGTTTGTTTTGGCTTAATCGAGTTGTTCGGCTTGCTACTGGCTTACTGTTAAGATAAATAGATAGTTTTTTTGTAAATAATTTTTGTTTTAATATATAAAAGTGAGTACATTACTGGTTTTAAATGTTATTTTATTTTTATTTTAAAGGATCAACAAATAAAATAAAATTTTAGTTTTGATAAATGAAGTGCTATTATGTTTTCTATACCTTGATATGGAGGAACAAAAATGGTGTTTTAGAAGCTTTCGTAAGAATCCTTTAATCGCTTAAGGGCACAAGACAAAATCCGTATGCTAAGGCAAAATGTCCAGTTCCTTTTCACGCTAACTTGCTCTAACGACACGAAAATCCTTTTCGATATATAGTCATAACTTTTAAAGTTTGACCAAATTTAGCCCAAATTAATTGAATTTTTTCTATTTGAAATAGTGTAAGAAAAATCAGTGAATTCAATTTCCTTTTTTTCATGAAAATTTAAATTTTCTAATTTTAAATAAAAATAAATATCTATATAAATAAATGCCGCTAACTTTAATTCTTTTTTAAATCCAATTATTGTATTAACAATAATTCAACAAAAATTGCTGACTATAATGAAATAAATTATAACAATTCTCAAAAATAAAACAAAGGAAAAAGAATTAAATTACATTTACAATATCTGAGTTATAGTGCGGTGAACATTTAGAAATCTGTTGAAGAAAAATTTTTATTTCATAAAAAATTTAAGGGACAAGTGATACTTAAAAAACAAAAAAAAAAAAAACAAAATTAATTTTAAATAAGTATTTGGAAAAAAATTACGAGTCCAAATATAAAAGATATTGCTGTATACTTCCGAAATAATCTGTTATATAAGAAATCTTAGATTTTGAATTATATATTTAAGAAGGAAGTTTGCCCATGTTATAAAAATTGGAAATCGATGTTTTAATGAGTTACAATCCCAAAAAAAAAACGTTTATTGTTTTTTAACTCTCTGACCCATCCAGCGTTGACCAAGGTTATAATACACGTTTTTGGTCCCAACAACAGTAGCGCTGTCGCACACAAGTATTCCTAAAAAATGCTTTCTAAAAACTAAAAAGTTAAAAATGAAAGGAAAACTAACTACATTTTCGCAAAAAAAGGGAACCGTTTTCTATTCTACCACATTCCATTTGATGCGGGCCTTAGCAAATTCTAGTCTTGTACGTCGATTTTGTAGGGAAATAAATAGCTCAAGAGTGACTATCCACTGCTCTTCGCCGGATCGTCTTGCTTGAGATGCTTAGACCCAGTTCCTTTTGAATATCGGTTGATGATCGGTCGATTTATTAAACTGATCATGTTTTGTTATCATTGCGACTGGTGGTTTTTCGGGGTAAACTGCCACTTTTAACTATTTGGACATTACCACGATCACGAAACCAAGAATATTAAACGTGGTATTATAGAATGACTCTTAACAAATTTATTGACTATAAATGTTACACACATGTTCTTGTTCATACTATTTAAAATCATAATAATAATCCTGCTTAAAGGGTTTTCGAATTAGGATTTGCCAACTTTTTTTTTTTTTTGAATAAAACGCAAACCATTTGAAATGTTTCCAAAAACTTTATTATCGGTTTGAAGTACAATCAAAACATTTGTGAATGAAATTCGACTTCGTTTCGTTTCGACTGGGCCACGCTGTTTTGCGTTTAATGTTGGCTCTGAGCTCTTCCAACGTCGTCGTCGGCTTGTTGGCATAAACCAATCACTTAACTTAGCTCCAAAGAAAATAGTCTGGAGGCTTTAAATCGCATGACTGGCCCATTTGTTGAGATAACACGCTCATCAAGCTTTCTCTTCAAAAAATCGACTGTAAGGCGTGCTGTGTGGCTTGTGGCACCATCCTGTTGAAACCACATGTCGTACAAGTCCATATCTTCCAATTCGGGCCAAAAAAATCGGTAATCATGGCGCAATAACGCCGGCCATTCTCAGTAACGTAACGAACATTATCGTCGACGAAAAAATATGGCCCATTAACGTCTCCGGCATGCAAACCGTACCAAAAAGTTATTTTTTGTGGATGAAGTGGTGATTCATGAAGCAAATGTGGATTTTCACCCGACGAATAATGCATATGTTGCTTATTGATGAAGCCAAAAATGAGCTTCGTCACTGAAGATGATTTTGCGATGAAACTCAACAATTCAACGTTCTTAAAGTTGCGGTCACCGACTCCGAATTCCGGTAGGAATTTTTTATAATTTGCAGACGTTGCTCGCTCGTATACTTTACCATGATGAAAATGTTGAGTTTACTGAATAAATTGACAAAGACAGTTCGATGATTAGTGAAAGGATGCGTTCAAAAATTACATTCAAAATTGTGAAGTTCCTTTTGGAAAACCTGATATTATAACTGTGAATGTTTGTATGTTTGTTCCTGAATCACGCCTCAACGGCTTAACGGATTTCGATGAAATTTAGTAGGTAGATAATTATTTTTATTTATAGAATATTTTATCCAGGGAAAATTCACGGTTTCTGTGAGAGAGGCTTAAATATTAAATGTTACATTGGTAGAAATTTGTTTGATATTCTGTCATGCCTTAACAACTGTAGAAACTTGTGAACTTTGGTAGACGGAAGAGTTACACAGGCTACTTTTATTCCGAAAAATAAACCTTTGCTGCGGGAGAAATCTGAATAGTTTTATTTAGCGAGTTTTGATTTAAATAATTCAAATAATTTAATCTGAAGTCCATGCAGATGACTTCGCGGGTAGAAGCTAGTATAATAATATAGTCGTTAAGTCATTGAAGCATACAAATTAAAATTCTAGCCATATGCCACACATCATTTCATATTTAAGCCTCTCCTACAGGAACCGTGCATCTTTATGTTTTAAAAAGTAGCCTATAATTTAATTCAGCATCCTATCCATCTACCTACCCAGTATCTTCCAAATCCGTCGATTTGTTGCGGGTTGATTGTGGAACAAACACCCAAACATTCAAACATACTAACTTCCATCCTTTCTAATTGCAGACGTCTTTTTGAAAAGATTCAATTTCAATGTTTTTTTGACGTGCAAATTCGTTAGAGTCGTTGTGATTTGAAGTTCGATGAAACGAAAACGCGTCAAGGCTAGGTACCTATAGGTACATTTAACAATAATTTACTTTTTGAAATAAAATTAATTAAAATTGCTTAATTATGTTTGATGGATCGATAACCGTATGATGTGGGTTGATGGAATTTATTTAGGATATTATGTACCTATAATAAAGTTGGAAAGAAGCTAGGTACTAAAATTAAGATACCAACAACTGGTGGGTGGGTATAGAGTTAGACAATATTAAAACTTAGTGGTTGTTTATAAAGTTAGTTGTTTTTGCGTGTTAATGTGTTCATCATAGGCGTCCTTATTAGTTTTTATTCTGTGTGCTGTTACGATCATTAAATGCTTTAAAATACGTAGGTATGTAGGTATATGTAGGTACTCACCTATTAAATGCACGACGAAGTTTGCTTTTATTTGACTAGTGGCTAGGGCTCAACCGAGCAATATAAAACAAAATTTGTGGGAAATTATTATTAATTAAATTATCAAACAAAGATATTTATACGAAATCAAAAAACGTCTATTCATAAATTTTTTTGGTAAAAATGTTGTAAGCCATCTGATTTCTTTTGCTATTTTCAGTTTTATGAATTTTTCATTTCAAAATCGTTCGACCAGTTTTTTCAAAAAAAATGTTTTTTTGAAAAACTTTTCAAAAACAAATTTTAAAATTTCTTTATGTATGTCAATTTAAAGAAATCTATAGTTTATACTAAGAAAAAAATAAAAAAAAGAATCATCGATTCATTTTTAAAAATATTCAAAAAACAAAAAAAAAGCTTTTTAAAATATTATTAAAAATTCAAAAAAATTGTTTTTGAAAATTTTAATATACGATATTAGGTGAATCATATAACACTATCTATTTTGTAAATTTCATCAAAATCCGTGAAATAGTTAAGGAGACCTAACGGTCATATGAGAATTACCGTTTTAAGCCTTTTCTTGAAAAATCCATTCAAACCAGAAGATAGATTTTGAGTAGAAAACATCACCCAGAAAGTTTTATCAAAACCGTAGAAGCCGTTTTCGAGAAAAACAAGTTTTCATTCAGAGTCATATGGCAGGTACCTTTAATGCTAATGCTAATTACAAAAATCCCTCTGTAGGACGTCATAATAATACTGTGTACCAAGTTTGAAGCAAATTGGTCAACTCGTTTAGTCTCTAGGTGCCGATACAGAAATACAGACAGACGGATCAACAGACAGACAAAATTGTTCGACCCACTTTTTTCGACTTCTCTATCATCGTAATGTCGTGTTTGATGGTTAGAATTTTGTTTTTATTATTTTACGAATGCATTCCTTATAAGTTAGTTCCTTTAATTGCAAGTTACAATTAAGTTATTAATTAACTAATTTTTGTTGTCTGTCAGTCTGCCAGCCGGTCTATCTGTCTGTTATCTACACCTTCAAACTTTGTATGTGTTGTTCTTTTAGACTTCCTCAGAATGTTTTTTTAAAACTTTATATTTAGGGCTTAACGCTTAAAATAGCGGTACCTGTCATAAAAGGCAAGTTTGGGATTCGTGAATATAAAAAAATTGAGATAGCAATCAAACATGACATAAAGAAGCCTAAAGTCTACTACTTTCCTATTAAACTCTTAAGAAAGTAAAAGTATGCCCTAATTATCAAAACTGCAAATAATAAAGAAAACAAAGGTTTGGAAATTTTTAAAAGAGCGCGCGTTTAAACATTTTCCAAATCATTGTTTTTTTATTATTTGCAGAAGTTTGAAAAGCAGAATTTTGGCGAGCAGAATTTTGAAAAGCAGATTTTTAAAAGCCGATTTCGAAAAGCTGAATTTTGTTAAAAGAACTCTTACCCTAACCCAAATATTATATTTAACAAATTAATTCTGCAAACCAAGATTTATAATAATTTTTTGTCTGTTTCTGATTTATTTATTTTTTTAAATTTTAATATTTCGAAAACAAATAAAAATATATTAATTAGATATTTTTTTAAATAATAATTTATATTAATAAACTCTAAACCAATAAACTCTATACCAATACATAAAACCTGCGTTGGCGTTCTACATATTTACAAACAAAAAACCGTTAAGTGTTGTGGTTTTCACACTTTTCAAGACACATTTCAGACTATGTTATTTTTCTACGTAAATTTTACTTGTTTTTTTGTAGCTGAAACATGATGTGTGCACATAAGAGCAAGATCGTGCGACGCAGTAGTGTCCATTTTTTTTATAGAAGCTACAAGGAGAAAAAAACGGTTAAACCAACCGGATTTCTTTATGCGGTTTTCCAAAAGGAAATTCTGAACTTTGACAGTTGATAGTGGCCATGTTGTTGAACTATGTACATCTTTCAAATAAACTGTCATTTATTCACACTGTTTTGCCAATTCACTAAGAACAGATACAGCGTTCATTGCAAATGATTAAATTGTTTAATCAAAATGAAACCGTAATATTCATTAAAAAATCATCTTAAGCGATGAGCGGGATGAATGGGTACGTCAACAAACTGTGATGTGACAATAAATTTTGGAATTTGAGTTCCAAGAGCGTCCAATCCATCACGAAAAAGTCAGTGTTTGGTATGTAGTTTTGGCTGGCGGCGTCATCGGTCCATATATCTTGGAGGCCCATCACTGTCAACGGCGAGCTCTAAAGGTCGAGCATTACCTACTTCTTTTGGTCTGAATTGGATAAGATGGACACAAACGGCATGTATTTTCAATAGGACTTCGCTAATAAAAATTCTGCACGAGGGATTAGAGGACGTAGTCATCTTGCGGTGACGTGAACTGCCCATCGACATCGTGCGATTTTTTGTGGGGTTTTCTCAAGTCGCAGGTCTATGCGAATAAACCACTTGAGATGGCCCTCAAACCAAACATAACCCATGCCATCGGTCAATTTTAGCTTGATTTAGGCTCCAGAGTCATGGAAAATTCAACATTTCGGATCATTTTATCAGAGCTAAAACAATGTCCAAAAAAATCTAAGAGACAAACACATCATGTGTTTTTTTTTATTTAGGCCATCTTGACCTACATCAATACTTATTGTAAAGATCCCATTTTTAATTTGGGCCCATAATTAAAATTTAATATGTATGTCACATGAACCCACCTACTTCCATTTAAAATACACTTTCATTTCTGCGTTGATGAATCAATGTTGTTCTTTTTCATTTTCTTGAGAATAAAAGATGCGTTGGCGCCAATGAATCGCAAACTGAAATAAATATTCAACCATCATATTCAAATTAAATGATTAAATATTGTCATATGGAAATTGCCAATTAACAAAGTGCGTCAACTTTCTTTTGATGCCAAGATGCTGTCACGACAAAATGCCTTTGCAATAAAAAGCTTCAGCAAACCTTTACTTTTCAAACCCTGATTGACTGATGATAACTGCAAATACAATTCTTTTAAGTCGTATAAATGGTCAAATGAATGACTGTAATTAAGGCCCGGTGTTCACATGCCCAGCCCAGTAGCGTATATGGTGCTGCGATGGTGATTCTGGGGGCTGAAGCTGGAGGTGTAAAAGCTATACAATTTCAATAAATCTTGAAGGTAGAAGTTTAAATGGGAACATTTTTCGCTCGCGGGATGTAGATCATAGTAAACATTTCTTGCCAAAACAAACTGTGGTGCCAAATGTTTTTTTTAATTTTTTTAGAAATAAATCTTATTTTTCATTTAAATTAATTTTTATATATATTTGCAGAATGTTGTTCAACTTGTACACCTTGTTTCTTATAACAATGGCAACAACAGTCAGTTTGGCGGCAACTGTGAATCGAAACTATCTGCCATTATCATCTAAAGTGGTATTTCAAAGTCCAACGATCGAGAATGTCTACAAGGAATTCGTTCTATCATCGAAGCCACTGAATCTGAAGAAATATGCAACAGCGAAGCCCAAAAACTCACAAAAAGACTCAAAAATTTATTTCATTCCGATTGGACCGATGCCTTATCGTTTTACGCCTGGCGTTGGTTATGACTATCAACCGATGAGAATAAATCCAATTTTAAAAGTTCCAAAGCAGCCGACAACTGTGGTTCCTAATGGACAAAATATTCAGAATAAATTTCCTCAGAGCGTTCAACATTACGTGCCACAAGGTGTTGGAAGTAGTTTGCAACAAAATAACGCCCAAAACTATACACCGAATCTGGTACCAAATAGAAAGCAGATTTTCTCTCAAAAAACCCAACAGAACATAGTGCCAAACTCACAACCAGGGGGCTTAGCCAACACAAAGATGACTCGTTTAAATGGACAATACTATTTTAATGGACGACCTTTTAGGTTGCAAGCTTATCGGGCGGCACCCAAGCTGAATGTCGATAAATATAATTTACAATCGAATTTATTTTTTAATAAAAACATTATCTATTAAGTTTTCAGACTTGCGTTGTTGTATTAATTTTTATTTAATTAATTAAATATTTTTAAAGTTCCTATTTTTTTCAAATTAAAAATGGCTTGTTTTGAAATAAAAAGAGATTTTTTACTTTCAGGTTCAAAAGAAAAATGTGTAATAAGTAGAACCACGACATAAACTCTTGAATTCTATTTTATTATTAATAACTGTACGCTTGGGTCGGATTTTATCTTGGATAATATCATTTATTTTGTATGTTTTATCTGTGTTTATTTTGATTTCTTTTCAGTTTTCAGTAACTCTTATTTAATTTGATACTGTACTCTGTCCAACAAAAATAGGCAGTACAGAGTTTATGGTCGAGCTTTTTTTCAAAACAGTGGCGCCGGTGTATATTTTCACGACACTGAATTGGGTAAACTTGTACTGAAAAAGAGAGAAAGCCACGGACTAACGTACATGAGTCACAAAAAAAAAATCTCCTGCACCCTACCATGACCGATCTCGATCACCGTTAATGGTGATGGTAGATGGAGTAATGAATTCTGATCGCTCACCTACTTCTACCTACCCGCGCTGTGTAAATTGAAAAAGTACTAAAGTCCAGTCATTAGCTTTGTTCGATGAGCCCTGAAGTCACCCTGGGGTCGCCACAACTCGTTTTTTGAAATACCTCAACTCGCCCTCAAGGGAAAATTCTCTGTTTTTTGAAACCTGGTGTCGCCATGAAGTCACCCTGAAGTCGATCTTGGTATTTTGCTACGGCGAGTTGAGGGAACGATCAGCTGTTGTATATTGACTTTAGCTGTCAATTTCTGATTTGTGTTGATTCGCTGCAGGTTTTATTTATTATCGCAAAAGTGAATTTATTTCATTGTTTTAAATTTAATTGAATAAAAATTAAATTATTATAGTTAAAAAGTGACGAAAATGGAGTCTTTTGAATTATTATATTTAATAACAACCCGAAATTATCCGTATTAATTTAAGGGCCCGAAGTGCGAATAGTCATTCCCTTTCTTGTGATATGTCGAGTAACTTAATTTGTGTTTTTGGAGATTTAAAAAAAAACAGTTTTTTTGACAATTCTTGGAGTTGGCAAGAAACCCTGGAGCGAACCTGGGTAAAGTTCAACGAACAAAGCTATTATATACATTTAAAAATGCAAGGGGGCTCAAAAAAGCTTAACTTGAAATTGTCGACCAAGATTTTCTGTGAGCTTTCGCCGCCATCTTGGAAAAATAGCTAAATTTGTTTTTTTTTCGAATAACTCGGCTCTACGTTAGGATACGAAAATTGTGCTAATATACATTTTTCACCTAATGTTGATCGTTGTTGAGATATCCAGTGCGAAAGTGAAAAAATTAAGAGATTGAGATTTGTGTTTTTTGAGTTTTCTATTTTCTGCTGATAGATATCTAAAAAGTGTTCCAAATGAAATTTGTAGACGTTTTAATAACTACAATATGTTTTTTTTTTAATTTTTCATTTTGGACCAAAATTACGTCTCGTAGCACTCCACAAAGTCAGCAAGTAAGCCAATAATTCTTTACGACGATTTAAATAAATGCGAACAAATTATAACTGCTGCTGAGATTATCTCTTTTGCTCAGAAATTAATCAACCAATTTCAAGTTCGAGATGATTACTATGAACTTTTAAATTTGATTATCATCTTCCTAGGAGGTGTTCCTGAGAAAGGAATCTCTTTCCGAGGACCTGTTGGTCTCCACCGTGTTCAATGGATGGCAAAATCAATTTATTCCTTAAAGCTGTATATATTAAGAGGACAGTTCAATCTAACGAAAAGAGAAGAGAATGGAATTTTAGATATTTGCCTATTCACATGCTGTTTTGCAACTTCTGCTTGGACGAAACCCTGATTGATAAGAGCTTAAAAGTAGATTAGTAGTCAGATAAGCTTAGATTTGTTTTAAAACCGACTTTTCGAAAACCTTTGACAAGATAGCAATAAGTAGGTCTGTATACAGGGTTAGCAGAGTTTCGTATCTTAGGTATTAAAAGTATCTTGGTCCTCTTCCATAATTTAGAATATTCAAATGTGGTTAATATTGAGTTAAATAAATGGGTTATATATTTTAGGATCTTAGGAAGAAGAATTTAAAAAAAAAAATAGGAATTATTTCATCAACACCCACCGCGTCCGAATTGATAGACAACAAGGCCTCGACTACATCTTCGTCTGTTAACTGAATAAAATTAAAACATTGTTCGGATTCATTGACATTTTCATTCGAATTAATATGCTGTGAGTCGTGAGATCTAAATGAATTATGTGTTGAAGGAACGGATACAGACACAAACTGAGCATTTAGGAGGTTGCAATCTATGTTATTCGGGGCTTCTACCATTCGTTTACCATTACCAAGCTTACACAAGTGTTGCCAGAGACTTTTTCCCGATTGGTTATCAGGATTCAATAAATTTCCGTAGTACCATTGCTTAGCTGTTTTAATACGAAGCACAATACAATTTCGGAGAGTACGATATCTTTCATGAAATACTTCAATTTTATAGCGCTTCACTCGAATATAGGCGAGATTACGTTTTTGAATTAAATCAATAATATACCTGTTTATCCAGGGCGGAGAACTACTAATAATTCTTTTATACCTTAGTGGGACATGACGGTCATACAGTTCACACAAATTACCTTAAAGAAACTCTACCTTTTGGTTCACTGATTGCATTATATAAATTTCTTCCCACGTCTTATTGCAGATAACCATAATTAATTGCCTGAAAATCCCTATAACTTATAGTAGTTTCTGTATACCGTAGGTTAAATATATCATATCATGATTTCAAAAACCTGACGCGGTAAGTTGTTTATAAAATAAAGTTTTTTTCCACATCACCAACAAAGAACGCATCAAGAAGAGTAGGTGCTTCATTTTTAGCAAAGTGAGTTGCAGTCCACACGTTAGAAGGTTCATACTCTTAAAATAATCGATTAGTGAAGCAGAAGAACGAGTATTTAGCAAATTGAAATTTATGTCACCACACACAACTATGTTTGGAGCATTAAAAGAAAATCTTTTTAAAGTGTTTATAACCGGGAAAATATCTATATTTTTATTTGGCCTATAAATCACCCCAAGCATTATACTCTCCAGCTCCAGTCCACAAGTTAACTTAAGAATCAAGTAATCAATAGCACAATTTTCGTCTGACTTATGATGACTTATTCCATTCTGTAGATAAACTGCCACACCTCCACCTACCCGACCTATTCTATTGCTGCCAAAAAGTTAGTAGCCTTCAATAATGTACACGGAATTCGGAAACTTACAGGAGAACCAAGTCTCAGATACGCAAATAACGTCAACCTGAGAGTTTTGGACGCAAACTTTGAGCATTAAGATGGCACTTATATGTACATAAAAGGTCACGACCTTTAGAATTCGTTGCATTCGTTGCGGCAACGGATTCAACTGACTGCTCGATTAAATAAACAAGTTCTTATGAAAAGCGTCTCATAAGCAACGGATGCGCCGAATGCAACGGCAAAAAAAAGCCCGACTTTTAACTTAGTATTTATAATTTAGTATTGTCTGGATATTTTAATAAACTAATAAAGATCTTCGAAAAAACTTAAAATAAATTGAAAGTAAACCAAACTTATTTAAGTTACTTTAAAAAAACTCATATAAATAATTTTTAATGAGCTAATGCTCTTAAATTAATTTTGAATTTCTTAGGCGTCTTTTTTTAATAAAAAACAATTAGTGGAATGTGTTTTTGCATTTTTCATTCCTATCACTTGATTTAAATAGGTTATTTTCAAACTAGTGTTAAATCGGTTGCATTTAAGCTGAATCACGTATTTTGACTACTTAATTATATACGCAAACTTAACGAGTCGACTGCAATGCAATTGAACTGGCTACGGTTTGAAACTACATACATATGTTTCCAAATTATCTGACTCAAGGGTTTTTTTTTTAATAACGCATTGTATAGGCTTTAAGCGCAAAACATTTTTCGTTTTTATTCTCCCCATTGCATCTTCAACTTAGGACTGATAAAGTATGTATTATGTAATAAGTAATCGAAAGAATATAAGACTTTTAGAACCTCAAATCATCAATACAGCGCTGTGTTCTTGTGTGTTTACTGGTCTCAACTAAAAGCCCATAATATCTAGTTTCTAGAGTCGGTCTCGGTATTATTCCTTTATCGAGTTCTGACTAAAAAATATACGTCAGCCTTTTTCTTTAAAGGTTAAGTAACACATCTCCTTTGAATATGCGTTAGTACTTCATTATATATTAGATATGTATAAAATCATTACTGACAATAACCAAATCCAGCTAGTAGTTTATTACCCACAACACCAGCTCCAATTTAAGAACAAGACCAAATGCCAAACAAACAAGTAATAAAATATGTAAGACATACTTATAAACTGACTTACCTAAGTGAAAACCCCATAAACATGCCCATCGGGTCTTAGTTCCTCGTCCTATTATTATTTATAAAAAAAAAAACATTTCTATCTGTCGACTAGCCAAACGAGTTAAATAAGGATGTTCGCCTGGTCAGTCTGACAATCAATTAACACATCCGCCTAGACCAAGAAAGTGTTAAACTAATTACGTTACTTTAAGACTTAACGTCCATCAACTAACATCGACGACAAAACCGACCAAATAAGACACAATCTGGAGGAAAAAGGATAATGTTAATAAGTTCAACTAATAATGAGTTACCTGACGGAAATTTACGACTTCGGCATGTAAAGCTGTTACTTGGGATGCATTTCGAAGATGAATGCCCTTTAAGCCATCTGATGCATGGCCTGCTTCTTAAGTGACTTGAATCATTCTTGGAATTTGATTTCACTGATGAAACTGATGAGATGAGAGCTGAAATTAATTTGGGGTTTTGACAAATATGCCGAAACCATGGAAGAAGTAGGTAGGTAACGGAAAAATCTTTAAGAGAAGGAACTCATGGTGAGTTGTGTGAATATAAATTTCATAATAAATACTTTGATGAGTTGACTCTTAAAAGGGGTCAATAACGATGGACACTGATTGGCCTTTAGTGTCAAGCACTGGTAGTGGTAAGCCTCAGAACAAAAATGTATTTCGGCAGATGAAGCTTTACTCAATGCGTGATTCCTCCTAATGACTTTTAATGATTCCTGGACGAACAGTGACCACAAATTTCCATTACGACGACGCGACGTGTCGTAAGATGTATACTTAAGTGACCATCTTAAATTAAAGGTTGATGGACATTAATTGATTTCTCCTCCAGAGTTTTTGAAAGCCGAGTTACGCCTAGTGGGCTGCAATTTTTGTTGCCATGAAAATGATCAGGTTGATTTGATGGACCATTTTTGTTTGCATTAAAAAAAATGCATGCAAATAAATAAAAATCGCTGCGAGTGAATTTGTATGGGAATTTCGCTATAAATTTCAAGATTTAAAAATTAAATTGATTATTTTGGCACTCCTCAGAGGGGAAATTGAAATTTTATTTTTAGGTCTAAAGATAACGGTACCTGTCATATGATGCCATATGACCGTTTAGGAAAAACTTGCTTTTCTCGAAAACGGCTCCAACGATTTTGATGAACATTTTTGACAACGACTGGGTCGCACGTACTTGCTCTTATGTGTCTTATTACATTCGAAAGCAAGATCTTTGACAGAAACAAGTAACTTTTACGTTGAAAATAACTGAGTTTGAAAAAGTGTCAAAACCACAATACTTAACAGTTTTTGATACACATGGAGTACGCCATCACACGTCTTAAATAACAAAGAATTTATGAAAAATGTATTTCGAAATTGTACTACCGGTTTTGATAAAATCCTGTTTTTTATTTTTAGTTTTTTTTTTTTTTTTTTTTTGAAATTAAAAAAATATTTTTTATTGCAAAAAAACAGTTATTCGAAATTTTGATATGCAGAATTAATTTTGCTTTTTGAATATAAAATTTGACAGAAATCCATAGAGCCGTTACCGAGAAAGCCTAAAAAATTAAAAAAAACCGTTATATGAAAGGTCCCGTTAATAGACTTTTCCCGTATATGCGGTTTTGATTAAATGGTTATCAATGCCAACAAAAAAATTCTCAAAAACTTTCATCAAAATCGTTGGAGCCGTTTTCGAGAAAAATAAGATTTTCCTAAACGGTCATATGGGAGGTACCGTTATTTGTGGGCCTAAAAATAGTATCATTTGAATTTTTGACATACATTCATTATGGACACCCTACCTATCGGAAGTAAAAAGAGATAAAAAGAACAAGCTGGAAGTACAAAGAAAATGGTTTCGATAAAAAAATTAATTAAAACATCAATATGAATATTGAAGAAAATTATTTAATAATAAATATTCTGAGAACTTTGTCAGAGTGTTCTTCGTTTTACACTAGAAAAATAATTTATTTTTTTATTTAAAATCTAGTTTAACACTAAGAAAAAAAATAAATTTTAGCACCATATTTTATTTGTTTTAGTTTTATATTGAAGCGTATATAATTTTGCGCCATTGTATCTAATGCGGATTCTAAGAACTCGTTCAAGATTTTTAACTATTCATCCATTTTTACATATTATGACAACACTTTTCAAAACACAAAAAAAAAAATACAAATGAAATGCAACTTTTGGTGATATCTGGGAAATGTCATATATTTTAGTGCAAACCAGTGTAAATCTTGCTTCAATCTAAATAACAAAAATTGTTCTTTTTTTATAATTACTACATTACCATTACCATCAAAATGCAAAACTACCAAAATAGCGAACAAAATATTCTATGCCATTTGATAGGAAACGAATATGTAAATCCACATTTATGTATTTCGTATAACCTTCATGCATTAATATCGCTACATTTTGATCTCCCCTCTCTATCAACAAGTACGATTTTAATATCTTATATCCTCTTTACCAGTTACCAAATCACACAACACCCTTAACTCACCCACCGAAGCATCGGTAGTTCGTTTCACATTTTGTGTCAAAAAAACGCAACGGATTCATTTGGTCACCTCTTTTCATCGCATGCGGCAATATCACCGGATTCTTTGCCGCAACGGACGCAACGGATTCTATGGGTCGGGTCCTTTGGTGTTAAAACTTTGTTTAGCTTTGTGTGGGTAGTTTTATGAACGAAGCCTTAGGTATTTACGTAAGTGAAAATTGTTTGTGATAATTGACCGCCGACCTAGTCAATAATGGAAGTCCAAAAGCCCAAGACTACATCAAGCAAATCATGAAATCATAGTACACGTATGGGAAATGGGAACTATTGTCAACAAGTCCAGCCAGATATTGGCTTACGCAGACGACATAGACATCTTCGGCAGAAGCCAACAAGCTGTACAAGACTCCTTTACCCAGATCAAGCAGGCAGCACAAAACCTTGGACTACATATTAACGATGGGAAAACAAAGTACATGGTAGTGGAGCATGAACTTGAAGTAGTGCAGTCCGTTGGGTCAAAAGTAGCAGCCGATAATAATATGGAGGAAGAAATACATGGGTGGCTGCTAAAATCTCTTATCCGCGTTCGAGAGTAAAGTCTTACGAAGAATTGTTGTCGCCGTTTACGAAGGAGAATGATACCAGAGAAGATACAATCATGAATTGTATTAAATCTGCAGAACTTGCTTCCGTTGAAATACATCCCAGCAATCGCGATGTATGGACAAACTTTTTGAGGCAGGCCCGGATCGGGTCCCTGTTGTTGCGCTGAAGATGATTCTCCTTCGACCTGCAGGGTTAAACATTTAAAAAACTTCTTAACGAAGTTGACCTAACCAAATATATAGCAATTTTGAGTATTCACATCCACTACAAAGCTCCCACAAGGGGTTTACCGCAAGACAACTACCACCGAGTAAACTCACCTTAAAGAGCTGCGCTCTTCACAGCATAAAATCATAATAAGGCATACAAAGTTATGCCTTACTTGAAAAAACTTACGCTTTTTTAATGAAATTATGCCTTTTTTAAATTCTCTATTATATTTGAAAAAAAAAAATACCTACGTATTCAAATTTTATTAAAAATGCCTAAAACAATCTTTTATTAAAAAAAAAAAATCTTAAATAGAATCACAGAAAAAAAACTTCCAATTTTATTCCAGTTACTTATTATGGAGTTTGACAACAACAACAATTTCTTTTCGACAAAAATACTTGGATATTTTAATATAAAACTTAAATTTAAATTTAAATTAAAAAATATGACTTCGGAAAAAATAAGCCATAAAGGCCCAGCTTTATTAAATTATGCCTCAGTTGGCAGCGCTGCATAGAAGGTAAGTAAGACCTGAACCTATAGGGAAGATAGTGCTTTGCCTTTACCTCCAACCCATTTAACTCCACGGTTTCTGATAGATGGAAAAATGGATCAAATCATTCTTTGAGAACCGTATACACAGATTTATTTTTAGAAATTCGGTATCTGACCTAATCTTTGCTTTCTCAGGTGTTCCTCAGGGCAGCCAATTAGGACCACTTCTATTTGTGATTGCCATCAATGATGTGAGTAATATCATTTCCTACTCTGATCTCTCTATTTCCGCTGATGACATTATTTGGAATTTATTAAACGATTCAACTCAATTTCTCTACAAGATATCCTTGATTTCACCCTTAGTTCGCCATTCCTTTTGAAGAATTCAGTCCAACACCTTTCCCGAAACCCTAAACTAATATTTTTTTTTTTTTAATTTAATTTTAATTATATTTGTATTTATAAGCCGTTTTGGCTGGAACTGCCAGTAGCTTAAAACCTCAGTTCACCCAGACCGTGGCTCCATTTGAAGCAAGGAGTTTTCCAAAGTTAATTGATAAAAATAATGATGATGTCTTCTTTTGAATCTAACAACTTATTTTATCTTTTAGTTTCTGTTTCTAACTCCATATATTAAACACGACTCGCATGAGCAAAAGCAATCCATTGCCAAATGTGACCTAGCAAGGTCGCTTCTTCATTCACTTTCTATGGCCCGAAGCATTTTACACTCACAAAACCTTCGTTATTGTTGAGAAATAAATACTTACGTCTCACGTTGCTTAATCTATCATTCCATCGGAATGATGTATTTGGCTGCCAAGAGCATGTTATTATATACTTCGCTGTGTTATAGCTCTTCAGATACTTTTTTACAATTTCGATGTCGTTGCATGCCACAATAAAACCTATTACACTGCATGCTTAGGATCGTTGATCTTCATTGACTTTACGGGACCATTTATGTACAAAAGACGATGAGGATGCATATAAAATCCAGGAAATTTACACCAAGATAACACAACCATCTTCTGATCGCAAAATGCTCAGTGTTCTTGTGTACCAGGAGCAACCTTCTCTAATGGCTAATGATCGTGGTGACTCCACATATCTTTTACTGCTATCCTCACCTAATAATAGTTAAAAATATAAACAATACATTTAGACAGAAGCTCATGTAGCAACACAAACGAAAGATAAAGATAGATCCGATAGATACACAGCCTTTGGTGTGCGAAGAATAGATTAATCTCCAGAGTGTCTATGTTAATGCAATTAAACAGCGGTTAAGAGTGAAATTGATAGTTTATGTGGTTTTCTGCTAGGATTGGTCTGGAATGTTAATGTGAATTAAATAACAATCCATTATGCGGTAGCACTTTTCTTCCGATTTAATGAGGAAATACATTATCGCTTAGTTTTTTTTTAGACTGTTTTATTTAATTAAAGCTCAGAGATCGTGTGTGATCCAAAGATATAATTATTGAAGAAAGAGATACACGAACGTATTTAAATTGATTTATTTCTATTTGTTTTATATCTTTACTTTATTAAAAATGAGAGTTTTACTCGTAATATCGGAGAAAGTGTTTATAGATAACTAAAGTTAGTTAAATAAAAGTTGATTGAAAAAATCCTTAACAAAAGATCTCTCATATTCAGCTACGATCAAGCAAGGTTTGATGACTTCTCGGTGACCTGCAGGAAGAGGAACTCTGCAGAGGCCTAATTGAGACTCATATCCTTAGCTGGAAACGTCACGTCGCCCGCCCGTCGTCTTCAAATCGTTCATGGAGATGGAGAATGCTCTTTATTTTGTTCATTGTTCAGAACCTATAGTCTGTGCAGTAAAAATTGTCATTACAGGGCTTATGGGCGAGTTTTTTTTTTAAACAGTGGCACCAATGTTTATTATCAGGACATTGAATTGAGAAAACTTCTATTAAAAAAAGTACTATATAGCTTTTTCATTGGTTTTGTTATAGTGCTTTTGATTTTGAAGCTTTTGAGAGCAAATTTAAAGAGGTTAGGTGTTGCCGTATTTGTTTTTGTTAGTACTTATAGTTGGAAAATCGTTAAAATGCAGTTAAATTTGTTGGCTTTTTGTATTTTAGTAGAAAAAAGTAATTTTCTCGAAGTTTGTATTAATTGGGAAAAGCGTTTCTCGTGATATTGTGTTTTAATAAGGGTGAAGTGGTTTTGTGAATAATAAACATATATACATACAGTATTAATAAATATACTGAACTGAAATTGGTTTACATTGTGTTTAAATTGTAAAGTGCCAATGTTTATAACAAAAAAATAACTTTTATTTTTTTATTTTAATTTAAATAGTATTGTATTGTATTGTGAAGGTTGTAAAAGTGGTTACCCTACGCAAATTGTTCTTTGATTTGCGACGATTTATAATGATAAGTACGAAAGCCCTGTTAGAGCTTTTAGTTGAAACAGATATATGCAAGGCAATGCAACCAGACTGAGAGGCAAACGTGCTATCTCTCCTGTACTGAGCATTTTTGTTGAACAGGCTATAGATTGTCGTCTGTCCTTATTTTATCGTTTCTTTTATAAAAAAAATATTCACTCGTAGTAGCCAGCTGCATACCTCCCCTTAAACGTTTCTCCCGTAATACTCGTCTCCAAGGAATGGTCATCAGTTCAACCTTGAGCCCAATTTCGGACGGACCGTGAAATATAGGGATTCTTTTTTTAGCCGAACAACACGAATTTGGAATAGTTTAGCCGGCTAGATTGTCCCTTGCCTTTTTGATCTGCAAGCATTCAAGACCAATGTTAATCGACACCTCCTATCTTTCCCCTCTCTATCTTCCTAATGCCCGCGCAGTGTGTTCTACATTAAAACAGAAACAAATAGTCTCTTATGGGCGCGTTAATTATAACAAAAAAATCGTAAAATTTTGGTTAAGAGAAATTTGTCATCATGGTCCAATAAACCAGTAAACTTGTGTTGCCTATGGTCATTATGAGTTAGTAGAACCTTGAACGGGTGCAGGCTTATGATCCTAAGTGGTAGAATAGGCCAACAGGCAAAAGCTGTTTGTAGATGACCAAAGGGGAGAGTGATGACTATGGGCTTACCACCGTTGTACAACTTTCGAACAAATGGTATACAGCTTTTTTGTGTGGCTCTTTTAATGTTAAAATGCATTGCGCGAGCATTGGGAAATAAGGAAGAGTGAGACAAAAGGTATCGATTAACATTTACCTTAGAATGTTTTCAATTAAATGGCAAGGAAAAACCCTACCGGGTAAACTATTTAAAATACGTGTTGTTCGGATAAAAAGAGAATATCAATATTTCACGGTACCGAAATCGGACTCAAGCATGCACTGAGCATTCCGAGCAAAACGAGCATTATAATAAAATAAAGAAAGATGCTTGAGAAGCTTGAAGTGCGAGTTACACTCAAGTTTTGGACATATAAACGCTTTATAAATTGTAGTCTCATCAGATGGGGAAGAAAACTTTTTGCTACGATGCAGAAAACCTAAGTACTTAGCAGAATTTTTGACGATCCAAGTATATGTTCATCCAACGGAGGTCGTCGTTGACATATGTTATGTTCCGAATACTGAAAGCTTTTCGGTTTTTTTTCGATGCAAGTGTCATTCATGGACAATAGCATTGGGGGTACATTTAGTTTTAAAACAGAAGAGAGCATGGAGTTTTCGAAGCATTCTATTACCTAATGAAACAACGCTGTGTAAATCGGAGTTCAACAAACACGGTACCATTGCGATTGAACAAAGACGAAGGACATGAATCCCCGAATGAATATGAAAAGCTGAGAGTAGAGTCGTCAGCAAAACAATTTAGTAGATATAAAGTAACATGCAAAAGATCAGTTATAAAAATAGGGAAAAGAGTAGGAGACAGAACGGAGCCCCTGGGCTACATCAGCATTTATTTTGTGGGAATCAGACTTTAAACCATCCAATACAACTTGTGGTCCAGAAGAAAGCTTCTAATCCAACAAACTAAAGAATAATCGATCCCAAAAGCAAGCAAATGCTGTTTTCTATCTTCTAGGAAAGATTTCAAGAAAGTAGGAGCGATGGAAAAGCTTACGCAATGGTTTTGGCAGTGTGGAAGAATACATATTCAGAAGAATGCAGCCAGTGGATTTCGGAATACTGAGATTTTTGAAAACCCTTGCTACTGTAAGAGTGCGTGATCTGTCCCATAAAAAAAGTTTATATTCTTAAGTACGGGAACGTCAACATTGCTGTGAAGAAACGTAGAGATAGTAGCGAATTGGGCTGCGAACAAGTTTGTCTTTTCTGAAGAGTAAGCAATTGTTTTATTATTGTCGATGAGCGTTTGAACCGAGATGTTAATATATTGTAAAAGTAACAAAAAAAAATAGTACTTGAAGTCGGGATCTAATTTTACAATGCCTATTATGGTATATTGAAAGTCTGAGTTGTGATTATAGGTATTTCGATAAGGTGGCGGTTGGGATTTTGATACGGTCACAAAATAAAAAAAGGAATATGAAATACATATATTAGTGACTAGCTTCAACCCCTGACTACGTCTGCGTGGTTGCCAGATTAAATGAGTTTTATTATCAAAACTCGTTAAAGAAGATACTTAGATTTACAGAGGAGTCGCCAAAAAATTCCAAGAAACAAAGAGAAATAACAAAACTGGGAACAAGCTTAGAAACTAAACAAACAAAAAAGCAATAGTTGAAAACAAAACTAAAAATCAACCGGAAAAAGTAATTGCGCCTTCAAAAGTGATGAAAAAAAAATTCTATTCCCAAATTGTAAAAAAAAATATGCAGAAGAAACATCTATAAAAGAAATGCTGGAACTTATCCTTAAGAGAATTGACAAACAAGATTTAAACATAAAACAGCTAAGCGAAGAAGTCGCTCTCAAAAAACAATGGTGGACAGTACACTTAAAATCGCAACATGGAATGCAAATGGTCTTTTACAACATGTATCAGAACTAAACATCTTTTTATATATAGAGCATATAGACGACATTTGTTTGGTGGCCGAAACTGACTTCGCTATAGAACAAAGTCTTGATAATAAATTGCCAAACTATATATGTTATCACGCTCCGCACCCAGCTGACAAGGCTAGAGGAGGATCAGCAATACTTATAAAAAAGTGGTTGAAACACTATGAAGAACCTAAGTTTACTAATGAACACATAAAAGTAACAAAAATTAATATTGGTATAAAAAAAAAACTTTAAAACATCAGCTTAAAAGACTATGAAGAACACCCACTGGGGATCTAGATTTATAACAACAAAAGGTAAATGGCTGTACCAAGCAGTCCGCAAATACAACTGCGAATTTTATTCCTCTAGTTCGCCAACATATTGGCCATCTGATACTAACAAAATACCAGACCTGATAGACTTTTTCGTCGTCAAAGGTATTAAACGAAATCATATAAGTGTCGAAGGTAATTACGATTTATCGTCAGATTATACTCCAGCAATTTTATCACTGAGTGAAGCAGAAATAATAGAAACAAGTAATCCTATGCTCGTGAATAAGAGAACAAACTGGAACGAATTCAGAGATAAACTTGAAAGTTTTATAAACAATTAACCAAATTGATCATGAAGTAGAACAATTTATTGCTGATGTGTAACAGGCCGCAGAAGAAAATACGCCAACTATTTCGAACACGAGGAAAAGAAGAAATAAAATATCTTGTCGAAATAAGGGATATCGAGACATTGGAAAATAGAAGAGCACGAAGAATATGGCAAGCTACGAGATTTCCAGATGATAAGGTAGTTTTTAACCGTCTTAACAATAAACTAAAAACAGAATCTGTGAGTTCAAAAATTATTCAATTAGTAAATTCCTGAAAAGTCTCACGGCGGATGGTTCTACCGAATACACAATATGAAAAGCAGCGACGAGCCTATAAGACCCCAACACAGCCTGCCAATAAAATCTCAAGATGGTAAATGGATCGGAAACCCGAAACAAAAGGCTGATCACTTCGCTAAACATCTAGCGAATGTCTTTAAGCCATTCCCAGCAAACACAGCTGCAGATCCCTTACAGTTTGTTGATAGAAATGAAGAATGTGAAATTCCTATTTGTCACGCTTAAAGAAGCAAGAAGCATGTGTCAACATAAGTTGTCTAACAAGAAATCACCAAGGTACGATCTAATAACTGTTCAGGTTTTTAAAGAAATGCCATCAATAGCCTTCAAAGAACTCCAATTTATAATTAACGTATTCCTAAAATTAAGATATGTGCCAAATCATTGGAAAATTGCAGAAGTCATTATTATACCTAAACAACTGCATAGAGACCTTCCCAGGCAGTACTATGAAATACTGAAATTTAAGCCGGTGTAGCGCAAGGAAGTGTTCTAGGACCAATCCTTTATATTTGTTATATACAAGGGACATTCCAATGGACAACAACGCTATCATGGGCACCATTGCTGATGATACTGCAATATTGGTGTCAGATAAATCAGTTACAAAGGCTACTCAAAAATTGCAAAATGCAGTCGATAGAGTTAGTGATTGGACGCACCAATGTCGTATCAAATTGAACGAAAGAAAATCGACGCATATAAGCTTAACAAACAAAAACATTGATTGATTGCTTAAATCAATGCCCCAATTTTTATAAACAGTATAGCAGTACAGTAGCTTATTTCAATACCGCCAAATACCTTGAAATGACTTTGGATGCAAAGCTTAAATGGAAAGAGTAAATCAAAAAGAAAAGCGAAGAACTAAACTTGAAGTATAGAAAAATGTATTGGTTACTAGGAAAAAACTATGACCTATCTATCCAGAACAAACTAATGTTATATAAGCAAGTACTGAAACCCGAAACTATGGGGTTGTACAAAGAAAACAAATGCTGGATCCATCCAAAAATTCCAAAGCAAGATCCTCAATAATAACTTTCAAAAATATTAGTAAGTTCATGTCAATGTCAAATAGAACGCAATTTGGGCATTTTTGGGTGCTTCATATCTCCGCTGCTGTCATTTTTACCTGATAATTTAGGGTTCTTGTGAATTGTGTATAGGACTCTAAATAGATATATAAAATAAAATGTTAGTATTATTCTCTTCTTAATGGTTTTAATAAAAAAAAGATTGGATGTCAAGCAAATAAAGTACTTCTTCAAACGCAGACCTTGAATTATTCGGCATTCGTGCAGAGATACGTTTACGTATCCTTAAGCATAAAATGTGTAAAAGTGTACGTTGACGTGCCTTAATCACCGAATCACCCATTCGACGTTCACAATTGCACATTAATCGCATTTTGCAGTCAGGTCTTTGCTACCGAAACTATGCTTTCTTAATTAAAAGAGATAGAGACGTATCTCACACGCTTCTTAAACATGCAATGTCATTATTACGATCATTAAATTAACAAAAAAAAATAATATATAACTATTCTAACATTAATATAACTTACTGCGGTGAAAGCAATTAGTAAGTCTGGTTGTTAAAAACAAACAAAACTACAGATAGAAAGATACAAATCAGTTGCATCTCTGTGCAATAAATCCGACTAATTATAATGAGCTCATAAGCAAGTGCATTTATGGTTGCCATTAGTAAGTGCTGTCATTTGGAAACTCTAACCAGATGGTGAAACAGTTCTATTTGCGGCCAGCGAGACAAATTGTTTAACAACTCCAATTTAAAATTGTTCTTAATTGTTTGGCTCATAAAATGCACATAAACAGACTAATTAGTAACAACATAACATCTTGCAAATCTTGCAATTTTTCCTAATCACTGTCTGAAAAGAACTTTTAAATTTGCAGGTTATGCGTTCCGGGATAAGTATAAATATGGTTTGTCAGATGAAATCTTGTTTATCAAGCATTCATGAACTTATTATTGGAGAATAACTAGTGCGTGGTCCTATCCGACGTACACTCTACCAACTGATAGTTTAGACCTGAAATAAAAATAAAAAGTGAGGGACCCAAATGACTTCCCTGCTGTATTCTTTGGCCATACAGGCTATACAAAACCCAAGAGCAAGTACGTACGACCCAGTTGTATCTATTTGTTCGAACATTTATTTGTTGTGCTCTAAGTTATTTTTATTAAATTCCACTAAACTGTAGTCAACCATCAATGCTTTTAGATTTCAATAACTAAGGGCAAGTACACATATGGTTAAGTTGTGGTATCTACATTTCATTAATTCCAGTAGCTCTGTTGAACTTGATACTTTGACCATAATGGTGACAGATGACAGCTACAGGCGTCAATACCTTTCAAACCACACTTTAAGTATCTAGTTGCTATTAATGTTTAAGCGTCAGTAGTTATTGGTGTCTTATAATTCATCTTCAGTATCATTAATGCAATATGAATCGAAGAACAAGTTAACGGTCGCCTTCATAGTTGTGGTGGATCAATTCAGCATCTGGAAATAGGAAGACTCATTGGGAATTAAAAAAAAAAAAAACATGCAAAGGAGCCAACAGTGTTTGAAAAACTTGAAATTTAGATTTTTAGTTTTTTGAACAGTTTTTTCAAGTATTTGGTAAACAGTTTTCGAAGTTTATCAAAAAGTTAAAAAAAAAATTAAAACTGTGAGAGTTACTCAGAAAAAATTTTTTTTTTTTTAAAACGATAGACCACTAGGCATTTTAAAAATGGGCATGGCTGGGTCGCACGTACTTGCTCTTATGTGTGTAATCACATTTGAAGGCAAGCTCTTTGATAGAAATAAGTTACATTTACATATACGAAAATCACACGTTCTCCACCTATAAAAAGTGTCAAAACCACAACACTTAACAGTTTTTAGTAAAAATAAAGTACGCCATCACACGTCTCAAATAACAAAGAATTTATAAAAAAAGATTATAGAAAATTGTAGGACAGATTTTGATAAAATGATGTTTTTTATTTTTTAGTTTTTTGAGAAGAACTTTTTTAGATTTTGGTATGCAGTTTTTTAGAGTTTATTTATTAATAGCCGATCATAAAAATTAAAATATTTGTTTTTGATTAGTTTAATAGGAATTGAATTTTCAATAATATTTTTTATTATTTAATTATAAATACCTAGATACAAAAAATATTCAACACCGAGATATTCGAAAATTAAAAATAACCGTTATATGAACCGTTAATAGACTTTTCCGGTAAATATAAAAATAATCTCACAAATTTTCATCAAAATCGTTAGAGCCGTTTTCGAGAAAATTAAGCTTTTCCTTAACGGTTGTATGGTTGATTCTTATGATTTGGTGTACCATCATTTAAATACTACTTAATCAGCCTGTCTGAGCGCTGTGTTCTAAGTTTTGAAAAAGTGGGATTTTTTTGTTCTCGTTGATTCTCATCAATTTATGTTACTAAGCACATATGAATAGAAAATTAAAGAGTAGGAAATCTGCGGAATTTTGTGAAACGGGAGTCTGTGTTTCAATTTAATTCAACAGGGGTAAAGCATGACCGACAATCATCATCATAATCGGCAAAATAACCGGGATCCTGTCCGGGCCTCACTCAAGTTGTGCCATACTTCCAATTGCTGGCCGACGCCATCCTGTTCAATCCAAGGCTTCTGGCATCCTTGTTTACTCCAATCTAACTTCTGCAAGCAAGGTCAGCCGCGATGCCCTTTTCCACAGAAAGAACGGCAAATGACGTTCCAAGATGGTTCCTCAAATAGATTTGTTAAAATTCATGATTGCATCTTGTCCGAATCATCCGCCCAGTAAGTATTGGTAACAGCATAGTTTTTTCATGGATTTCTGGATTTGAATAGCCTCGACAGACTATAGTAGGTTCTGTTGGATTTAAGCAGCCATCCGAGTATTTTTCTTCCGTATTATCGGCTGCTATTTTTGGACCAAGGTCTTCCATGAGCTGACCTTGGCCATTCAACAATTCCTTAAATTACACTTCCAAAATATGCCTTTAGGATCGGTGATCAGATTTCCGGCTTCGTAATTACGGTATGTGCAGCGAGGTGTATATTGCTTTCTATTGCTTTCCATTTCATAGATAATGTTTTTGGCAACATTTTTTTTTCTGTGAAGCGATTTCTCTATTCTTCTGAGTTCTTTATACTCATCTTCGCATGCCCGCGTTCTATAAGACTGCTGCATTGGTCGGCAATCTGTCCCCCAAGACCTACTTTTCGCTCATTGAATTTTCTGAGGGCGAGCCTAAGCGCGTGACATTGATAGGGCTTTATTCTTCCCTATCTGCCTAGTACCAAAATGTAAGAGGACTCCGCTCCAAAACTTCCACAGTCTTCCTTAATTCGCAAAAATTCCCTTAGTCTTTCGAGCTGATGGTCTTATTGATGACAATGATCGATCAGGACGAGGGGTACTTATAGCTGTTCGCAACAATTTCTATGCAACCTTTCACAAACTGTCTAATTCACCACTTTTTGAATATGTTTGCATTAAGGTATCTCTCTAGTCTCTTTAAGCGCTGTACTTTCTCTTTCCATGTATCAATCCTCTGTCGATTCCATAGATTCTTTGATTGCCTCATCTGTTTTCAATACTGATTACGTAATTGTAGGCGACTTTAATCTGCCTGATTTAATTTGGTCACCTTCCAGTGACAATATATATCTCATTCCTTCCAATGTTTCTTCCGAAAAAAAAATATATTCTCACAGATAATCTCTTAGAATCTGGCCTTTTTCAAATAAGTTGTATCTCTAATAATTTAGGTAGACAGCAAATAACTCAGTCGTTACCGAAAGCCCTCATCTTCTCTCCACCCTCGACCTCTATCACCCCCTTTGTTCCTCTCTTTTACATTTAATCAAGGACTATCTTTAATTGAATCTGAAAATAAGGCGATTTCCATAGACTTAATATCCTTTTAACTGAAATCAATTTCAATCTCTTCTTGAACTTTAACATTCCTGTCGATATAGCTCTTTCCTTCTTTTACATCGCAGTTTTCAATTGTATTATCAAATGTGTGCCTTAAACAAAAAAAATTGCTTACCTTTTCCCCTCCTTGGTATAATACAAGATTGTGTGTTCTTCGTAACCTAAGGAATACATTTTGAAAAACTTACTTGCCCTCTTAGAACTGTTCTGACTTTTTTCCTTTATCAAAAAGCCTCCGATAAATTTCCCTCCTTTGCACCAAGTGCAATCCAGTCTCATGAAGCGGATTTACCAATTTATAAATATCAAGAGAAAATCCAATGGTTTCCCTCCTATATTTCATCTTAACAACATCTCATCGGAAGATCTACGAATCATCGTTAACCTTTACGCTAAAATCCTTAGCCAATCTTTTAATGATATTGTTAACATACCTGACCATGAATATTTAAGTTACCTCTCAAACTGTCCAAATATTACACTAGTATCTCTAATTATTAGTGAACCCAATGTGAGTGACAAAATCAATTCTCTTAATGATAACTTCTCCCCTGGTCCCGATGGCATCACTGCAATTCTCCTAAAAAAATGTTAACAGCCTTCATATACCTCCTACTAAACTTTTTCGTCTCTCAATATTCCAAGGAGTCTTCCCTTTCTTTTGGAAAGACTCATTTATTTTCCCTATTCATAAAAAAGGTAATAGAAATGAAATCTCTAACTATCGTTCAATAGCCAAACATTCATCTATCCCCAAATTCTTTGAATCCCACTCTCTCTACTTTCACTGAGTGTAAATCCATAATCAGTCCATTACAGCATGGTTTTTTAAAGGGCAGAGATCCACCACCACAAACATAAGTCAATTCGTATCTAGGACTTTGAACGCCCTAGAAAAGATAACGACATATAGATGTGATAACTACTGATTTTAGCAAAGCTTTGGCTTAGATTAGCCAGCCAAAAAATCTATGCTAAACTTCAGGCCTATGTTTTAACCTCATGTCATTAATTAATTAATTGTATGGGTTAAATCCTACCTATAAAACTGCCAATATGGGTTGGTTTTAAGAGGCTCCATTTCTGACCCCATACTAGCTACCTCCGGTGTTCCCCAAGGTTGTCATCTTGGCCCGCTTATTTTCGTCCTTGTCATAAACGACGTTGACTACGTTATTTTTCACTCTGACCTGTTAATCTACGCTTATGGTATAAAAACTATGAAACGAGTCTCTTCCCATCTTGATTCTTTCCTTCTCCAAAATGACTTAGTTTCCTTTATCGTTTAGTGCACAAAAAATTTCCTTGAGCTCAATGTTAGTAAGTGCCAATTCATGACGTTCTCTCGTAAATGCCTGTCTTACTTCCCCCACTCTTATAATTTTTTTGATGTACCTATTACAATTGTGTGCATCACTCGTGATCTTGGTATTTTTTGTTCTCATTTTGATCACATTATTTCTAAAGCAAATTCTTCCCTTGGTTTAATAAAACGTTGGTCGAAAGACTTTTCAGACGCTTATGTGTTACCAAATCCCTTTATACAACCTTCGTAAGACCCATTCTCGAATATGCTTGTCCCGTTTGGTCCTCATTCAATTCTTTGTGAATGGGTGGAGTGAAACACCCATTCACGAAGAATTAAATCTGTGCAGCGCAAATTTCTCCGCTTTTCTAGCGTGGCACGACCGTTTAATTTTACCTCGCTATGAAGACCGCTTGCAGCTATTAAATCTACAAACCCTAGGCTAAACGCCGTGAAATTGCAGATATAAATTTAGCTCATCAAATTATTACAAGCTCCATCGACCCTACGGTTCTTTTAGAATTAATTTCTCTAAATACTCTCCTTGTAACCTTAGATTAGTCCCTTTCTTCTACATCCCTACTCACCGCAGTAGTTATGCCTATTTTAATCCTGTTAGCATTGTATATATGTATATTATCTATAGGTTCCATCAAGATGGGTGTTTCACCTAGCGCTATCTCGCTATTTCGCATTGTAGACTTTTAGTCGGGGAGATGTATTCAACACATATGCAATTATAGAAACAGACAGAACGGGAAAGTTGTATGTTTATAAAGTGTTAAGTCAGTCAGAAGGGAGACTTTCGTTTTAATTCTTTGTCATTTTCTGATAATAAGAGAATGAAAGATAGAAATTTAGAAAGGGATGTGAGGAATTTTAATTTCTGCCTTGAAAAAGCAGATACGGCAACACAATGAAATTTACCATTTGAATGATTTTTGCTGAAATTTGATTATTGGTTTGTTTTGTTTGTACAATTTTGAATGTTTACCATGTCTGATTATTATCTATATCAATTTTTTTTAGCCTGCAAAAATTTTATTTGAGTTGGAGTACCTATCTAGTTCTTTATTTTAGAAATAAAACATTTTGTTTGCAGATTTTTGTACCTATGTTATTGCTTATGAGTTATATAGAAATTTGAAAAATAAAAAAATATTCTCGGTGTTTTTAATTTTTGAAAAAAAAAATTCACGGAAACAGTACGAGCCGAAGCAGTAAAATGCCTTTTTGAAAAAAACATTAGCTTTTTAAATACAAAAAAGTCAATTGCTTATTACGTTCGAAATTGAACAATATATTTATGTACATTAAAACTTTAAACAGTTAAATCCGAATATGGCAACATTGGTATGCGATTTCGGTAT
Source organism: Platycheirus rosarum (assembly GCA_963971375.1). NCBI lineage: Eukaryota > Metazoa > Arthropoda > Insecta > Diptera > Syrphidae > Platycheirus > Platycheirus rosarum. Next base: position 114,736,501 of record OZ020509.1, on the reverse strand, counting down.
AAGCTACAGAAATAATTAAATTTCATTAAAATTCAAAGGGAAATCCACTAAATTTTGGTTCCCCTACTCTACCATACCATATGGTATGTACTTATTATTCATTATTCCTGCAAATGCTTGTAATCATTATAACTCATACGTTTCTGAAAATATAACATACAACCTACTCTTTCATCATTATATTTCATTCTACTCTCCAAAACCCATGCAAATGTATATCAAAAACTACTGCAGCGCCATTACGGCAGTATCTCGCTAAACTAGATACTGTCTCATAGTAGTACTATAGATTTCATATACAAAGACATTTCCTAAAAAGTAACATGGAATTAAATAAAGTTGAACCACATTGACAAAAATTTACATAATTTCGAATGTTTGCTTATAAATTAACTTTATTTAAATAACATTACGACCTACGTTATTGACATAATTTATGTGTTTGGTTTAGAACTGCCAAATTTAACTAGCATTTCAGATGGGTAAGAAATATAAGAAACAATTAAAATTCGTTATGTAAAACTTTGGTTATTTTTTTTTGTTATTGAACATTATGTGAAAAGTGCATGACTGGTCGCTGGCTACTGTCACATCTACTTTATCTATGTTTTAGTCTTCTGTAATTTTTTTGTTTTAAACAAAAGGAATACAAGTTTTTATAAAGGGATTTTTTTGACGTGTGGTTTTCAATCTGGCAATACTTTTTTCGGAGTTGGTCTTTTTGACAGCTGTCACTTGATTTATGCTCGGTTTGGTTTGCCATTTCATAATTAATAGACTTACTCGTTACTAAAAATAACGGTTCGGTTCGATGGAGCAGAGTTTCGAAGAAGAGCCGAATGAATGCATCCGCCATCGAGCGCAACAATTAGAGCTGTGCCCATCCACTTTATGGAAGATTTTGCAGAAGGATCTTGGTTTGCGGGCTTACAAAGTCCAAGAATTGAAGCCGAATGACCATCAAGCGCTGAATGGGCCCAAAACAAGATGGCCACATCCCGATTTTCACAAAATTGGGACGCTCGGCTGGAATTTATCGCGCAAGCTCCGGCGGCCACTTGCCCAAAATCATTTTTAAAACATAATGGCAAACCCTAATCTTTATAATAAAGATATATTCTTGGCCATAACATTAAATTATATGCGTTATATTTCTCTTTGAAAACCACGTAAAAAAACACCCTTTATTAATCGCGTTTGATGAACATTTTAAATTCGTTGCTAATAGTAAAGTTATAATGTGGTAATTTTTGTTATTATTCAATAATTTAAGATTTTCAGCTTATTAATATTAATTGGAAAGTTTAAAATATCAAAACACAACAAAGCAGTTCATCACATTACAACAAATTATTTTATTCTTCAATTAGAGAAGATAACAATGACTTTCTTTAACCAGCTGGAATATCAATTTCATTAGCACCAAAAAGTTAACTTATCAAACAATATTATCTACAAATAAGTTCTATTTATACATTTTGCACCGAGCGTTCAAAAACAAACAAATCATTCATTCATTATCGTTTTGTATAACAAGTTATACTTATCAAGCACACGACTTTATACCAGCTGCCTTTTTAATATTATGAGCTCCCAGTACTTTTTAGAAACCTTATCATTTTCTAGACATGATAACAACATTTTTTGGCGAAACCTGAAAACCTTAATGAATATTCAAGATAATTATTGACTCCAAAACCCTTTTTGGAGCACCAAATAGGGGAAAACAGATATTTGTCGAAGTCTTGTCAACATGACGAGGTGGCCGAGTGGTTAAGGCGTTGGACTGCTAATCCAATGTGCTCTGCACGCGTGGGTTCGAATCCCATCCTCGTCGGAATACTTTTATAAACTTTATTAATCAATGTTATAACTTTAGTTTTAAAGCTTCAGTTTGCTTTTGGTTTTAATCAGAATTAGAATTATAAACCCATCATCTCTATCAGAGGCTTTTTCTTGTAGCACACATCAACAAGTATTAAAACTTTAATTCTCCACTTTATATTTTGAGATTGTATGGGGTTTTTCAACAGGGACGCTACAAAAGTAGAACGACAGGGACAGCAAACGACGCCATATTTCTTGCCGTTCTTTCGACATTTCTCTTCACCAAGGTTTGCCATTTTATGGTGGAAAGATATACGAGCCAACAATGAGTCGAAATTATTAAAATTTACTACCGAAATTCGGAGTCAGTGGCCTCAACGTTAAGAGCGCTAAGTCCAATTTATGGTCGTCGTAATCGTCCTAGCAGATCAACAATTGAGCGTCTAGTGGAAAAATTTGAATCCACAGGCACAGTACATACTACATAATGTTACCGTGTCAGTAAGACAAACAAGTGCCCGTAGTGTCGAAAATATTGCTGCCGCTGAGGCTTCAGTTGCAGAAAGCCCAAATGTGTCTCTCACACGTCGTTCTCAAGCGTTGGGCATCTCTGTGACGTCGTTGTGACGAATTTTGCGAAAAGATCTTGGCCTACATCCTTACAAGATTAAATTGACGCAAGAACTGAAGCCGCTTGACCACCAGAAGCGTCGTATGTTCGTGAATTGGGCTGAACAACAACTTGAAAATGATTCAGATTTTCATCGAAAAATCATTTTCAACGATGAGGCTCATTTCTGGCTGAATGCCTTCGTGAATAAACAAAATATGCGGTATTGGTCAAGCAGCAATCCACACGTACTCCATGAGTCATCATTTCATCCCGATACAAATTACGGTTTGGTGTGGTTTATGGGCCGGCGGCGTCATTGGGCCGTACTTCTTCCGTGATGATCAAGACCGGCACGTTACTGTGAATGGGGATCGCTACCGTTCAATGATAACCCAATTGGATGATATGGACTTGGAGGACCTGTGGTTCCAACACGACGGCGCCACAAGCCACACAGCGAATGTCACAATCAATTTATTGGAAACCAAGTTTGGAGAACATGTTATTTCACGAAATGGTGATGCCGTTAGACTATTTCCTGTGGGGTTACGTCAAGTCTATGGTCTATGCCAAGAAGCCATCGACGATTGATGAACTTCGTACGAATATCGAACGTGAAATTGCAGCAGTATCGGCCGCTTTATGCTTGAAAACCGTCGAAAATTGGGTTCAGCGTCTGGACTTCTGCAAGCGTAACCGTGGTAGCCATGCAAAAGAAATCGAGTTTCATACAAAATGGCATCAAACGTTTTTTTCACAGAAATAAAGCATTTCATTGATATCCCGAACCGTTTTTGTTTTATTTAAAAAAACGGGTAAACATTGTTTTGTTTAAACTCCAATAACCCTCAATATAAGAACATATACTAAATTAGAATAAATATGTTGGATATATAAAAAAACATTCCTAAAACATTTATTTACATTAAAATAATTAAGAATTGATTTTAATAAAAAAAAATACCAAAAATAGTAAGTGAAGTGTCGGCATCATCTGTTCGTCGTGTCACACAATTTGGGCTAATGGTTTTAACGACCGGGAAGTCATGAAAAAGCCCTTTATAAATAGGAAGAACTGCCTCATTGGCACAAAGTTTGCCAAAGAATACCTAGAAAAAGAAGACGTCATTTTTCCAGACGAATGCAAATACAACCATTTCAGGTCCTGGTGTGGCGCAAGAAAAATTAAAACCTACAAAACAAAAATTTAAAGCCGACAGTTAACCACGGGGGAGGTTATGTTATGGTGTGGGGTTGCATATCGACCAAAGGGGTGGACAATTTGGTGTTTATTGAATAGATGATGAACATGAACATTATTTGAGGTTCCTAAGAAAAAAACCTTAAACACAGCGCCGAAAAAGTGGGTATTTTTAATTTCTTCAAATTTTATCAAGATACTAAACATAAAGCCTATAGGCGTTTTTCTCTTTAAGCCCTGAACAGAGCACGGAGTAGAGCCCGTCGTCGATTACGCTCTGAGCAGAGTATGATCAGAACTCTCCGATTTAATTAAGAAATACACTTAAGCACTGAGCTGTCATATGTTTCACCTTGCACTTTATACACAAAAATTAAATTAAATTAATGTTATTTCCTTAGAAAAATTCATTTTTGTTTTTTTCCCAATCCTGTCATTTGTCAAAACACATAAAATATACATACATATAAAGTTGGCCGCTCTCAGCCTTTTACTCCATGCGCTCGGCCATTTTATTCTGAGCTCATAGAGCGTGCTCCGATAGCTCCGATTGAAAAAAGAAAAACAAACTGAGAAACAGAGATCTTTTTTTGACAGGTCAGTGCCCTGCTCTGACAAGAAAAACACCTTATATTGTCCGCGAATGGCTAGTGCTATTGTTGAACTGCCCTGGTTGGTTGCTTTTTTGTGTCAAGTTTATTGTTGCGTGGTGGTTAAATAATTAGTTAAATAATTAGTTTTGTTCATTCAATTTATTTAATTATTTTTACTTGCGATTATAGGATTCGTGAATATGAACAAAATTGAGCCTTGCCAGACTCTGTTTGCCCCCCCCCTCTTTGAAGTGCAGAACTTTAAAATAAATGTGCATCGTTACCTCCTTTAACATCCTTCCCTATTTTCCTAAAGCCCTCGCTGTGTTTAATTAAACATTAAAAGGGTAGTCAAAATCCCTTTAGTGCGGGCTAATTATGAAAAAAAAAATAACAATGAAACATGACATTACGATCATAGAGAAGTCCAAAAAAGTGATGTCTGTTTGTCTGTCTGTCTGTCTGTCAGTATGTATAACGAGCTGCAGCCTAATCTTAAGCGATTATCTTCAAATTTGTAGTGTGTGATTCTTTTGGCATTCCCCAGAGGCGAAAGGCTTTTTTTCTCGAAAACGGCTCCAACGATTTTGATGAAATTTTTTAAAAAATTTTTTGTGGGTTTTGGCTATCATTTGATTAGTACCAAATTTACGGAAAAAGTCTATTAACGGTACCTTGCATATAACGGTTTTTTTAATTTTGGGCTTTCTCGGTAACGGCTCTTTGGATTCCTGTCAAATTTTAATCAAAATTTTGAATAACTTTATTTTCAAATTAAAATTAATTTTTGATTTTTTTTTTGAAAAATCAATATTTTTAAAACTAATCAAACATTTTTTTTTTTATTTTATATTCATGTGTATATTTATAAAGTTTAAAAAACTGCATTCCAAAATTTCAAAAAACTAAAAATAAAAAACAGGATTTTCTCAAAACCGGTCTTACAGTTTTCGAAAAAAAATTGTCATAAATTCTTTGTATTTAAGACGTGTGATGGCGGGTGCGTGGACATAAGTCCCCGGGACATAAGTCCCAGTTTTACGTTTTGGGACTTATGTCCCACCTTGGTGGGTTAAATTGTATTGAGTGAAATAATTTAAACGCCATTTATTTCTTTAAGACAAGTTAAAAAGTAGGAAGTTAAGAAGTAAGAACGGTTTATTTTTAACAACTTAAAAAAAAAAATTTTTTTTTAAATAATTAAGGAATATAAACTTAAGCACAAAATTAACATACATTTAAAAATAAAATTAAAAAAAAAATTCACCAACCCGTTTTCAAAATATTGATTTTTCAAAAAAAAAAAAAAAATATTAAGAAAATTATTAAAAATACAAAAAAAAAGTTTTCGAAAAGAAATTAATTGGAAATAACTTCGGCTATCTACATCTTCTTGAATATCAATTTTGATAGTAATCGGATCACCACCGAGAAAGTTGAAGAAAAAAAACCGGTCCCATGGGAGGTACCGTTTTTAGCCCACCATATTTAATTTTTTTTCGCCAAAATATAATGCTTACCACAGTAGTACACTGATTTTTTTCATTAAAATTCTTTGAGCAGTTTTCGAGAAAAATAAGCTTTTACATAACGGTTTTATGACAGATACCGTTAATTTTTGAGCTAAAAAAAAATTCAAAAAACTCCTCTGTAGAATGTCAAAATAACCTTAAGTTCTAAATTTGAAGACGATTGTCCAAACCGTTTAGGCTACAGTCCAAAAGACATCCGTGCAGACAGACAGACAAAGAGACAGACAGACAGACGAAAAGAATTTTGCCATTAACTCAAATATGTTTCTCTATCATCGTAATGTCATGTTTGATTGTTATCTCAAAATTTTTAATCTGCACGAATACATAACTTGCATTATAGTACCTATTATCGCAAGTAATATTCCAAAGAATAAAGTTCCTCAAGATTTGTAAGATAACACACTGTGCGTCGTTTGTGAGAAAACACTGCTTCATCCATTAGTGCCATAAAAAAGAGACTACAGCTAGAATTGCAAAAAATAACTTCCGATTATATCAGAAAAATTGTGACAAGCAAGTCGAGGTCTTTATCTGGGGTTTTGGAAAATTATGGATTTGTTAAAATCGTTAAAAAAAACCGAATACTAATGGAGTGTTAATTTCCTAATGACGACTTTATTTTTTTAGTTTATTGTCTTTTCCTGTGTTATAATGGTTTTTTGTTAACTTTTTCTAAGTGAATTTAATGGTGATACAAAATAAGCTTAAAATGGTGGTAAATATCTATACAAGTTTATAGACAACCATTGAATCTTAAAATAAAATTTGATAAAAAAAATAAATATTAATGAAAGTCACTTTAATCAAAATCAAGATTTTTTTTGAAAACAAAAAAACTGAAGAAAAAAAGGAAAAATAAAAAATTATAATTTAGTTTTATCATAAAAAGTCATATTTCGCAATTTGAATGGGGTTTCTCTGTCGACGCAAATGTTTTCCCATATACCTCTTGCAATATTCCTTCACACATCGATTGTGTTGAGTTCAGTTCTCACTCAAAAGCTCGGCTATTTTATCCAGGTCTCTTGAGTTCCGCACACTCTGAAGGATTTAAAAGGGGGCATCAATGCACATTTAGAAGGAAAAAACAAAGTCCCGCAAGGCATTCCACATTCGAGTGGTACAGCTAAAGAAAGAATCCCTGTATTTTGCTGTACGTCCGAAGTTGGGTTCAAGGCTAATGGGAATACCTAGCCGTGGGTGTATCATCGTTGACTTGTTTCATGGGAGGAATGCAGCTGGCTAGTCCGCTTAAACATTTATAACTATTTTCTTTTTTCTAATTTTGCTATATTTTCTAAAATTAATTCAAATAAGCACACTCCATGAAAAATATTAGCCAGTACAAGATTATGAGGATTCTAAACTCTCTGAAATCTCTCATTTCTCGGATGTCGGATAGCGCTATTTGAATCGAATAAAAGTATGTTTAAATGCTAATAAAATATAATAAAAAAAGTGATAATAAAACTGTATATTATGTTTTAGTACCCGGCATCACTATTGAGTGCAAATGTCTTTAAGTTTTCCAAGCATACCTCAAGTTATAGCTTAAAAACACAAAATACAATCCAACAAATTTTCCTCCATAAGTGTTTAATGTAAGAGCTTTTTAAAAACAAGAAGTTGTTGCTTAGTTTGAGCTTTGTAGAGTTTTAGAGAGTTAATGATAATTTCAAATCAGACTCTCCAAAGCTTACTATCCTTACTTAAAGTTCAATAAAAGGTACCTCGACGAGGATGGGATTCGAACCCACGCGTGCAGAGCACATTGGATTAGCAGTCCAACGCCTTAACCACTCGGCCACCTCGTCATGTTGCCAAGGTCGTAATAAAAATCTGATTCATAATTTTTGTTTATGAATTTGATATAATAAATACATTGGTCATGGTTGATACATAGTCATTTATGTAAAACTCGAGTCTAGATGAACTGAAGTCTAAACTCATCACACAGGTTAGACAAAACTGCTTCTCTATAAAAAAATGGTCTGTTTAGTAAGACCCGACCCTAACATGAATTCTACTACCACTCTGCTACAATTTTCGTTCAATCTACCACGAAAACAGCGACGGGACATTTAAAAAAATCACTTTTTTATTTGTTGTCCCGTTATCCGTTAATTGAGGTTGTTTCGAAATAAAAACATTGTCGGTCTTTAATATTCAGCGTTGCTCGTGTATAACATCTGTTTTTTTTTATAATTTACACACACTAAAGGGATTTGGACTACCCTTTTAATGTCAGTGGACACAGTGCGTGCTTAGGTTAATAGGAGGGGGTTTAGAAGGAGATACCGATGTACATTGGTTTAAATTTCTGGACATCATAATGAAAAGGAAAATAGAGTTTGACAAAACATTCCACATTCGAGTTGTACGGCTGAAGAACGAATCTCTGTAAATAACTGTACGAGCGGTGAAACTCTTTTAGGGGATGAATGCAACTAGCTATTTCTGTAGAACAATAACCGTAGAAATGACATGAAACATTCCGCCGATGTTTGAATGACGTAAATGTTCTGATGATGTGATCATCTACAATCATTTCGAACGCTCTCCTTTGGATACTATCCAGGAGACTCAAATGAGTCGCAGGAGCACCCTCCCAAATATAGGAGTTGTATTCTAGTCCAGGACAAGAAGGGGAAAAGAAATATTTTTGCATCGACGGAGGAAGCCAAGAATATATATATGATCGTTCCACAAGAGTTTGTTGCTGATGCACATACCGAGAATTTCTAGATGATCGGCTTGCATGATTGAAGTGCCGCTAATGGATAATGGCAAAGAGTGGTATATTTAGCTTTAGTGACAGAAGACAGCATTGTGTTTTCGACGCATTAAATTCTACACGATTACTCCCCATTTGATGAATGTAATGAACTTAACATACATTGCCGTTAAATTTCCACATCGGAAGAGCAGGGTTGTGAGTCCAAAAACAAATATGAAAAGCTAAGTGTACTTACGTCAGCGAACCAATTTAGTGGATAAGAAGTTTCAGACAAAAGAAAGTCGGAGACAAAACGGAGCCTTGGGGGACACCGAAGCATTTATTTTAAGGACACCAGACTTGAACCAATCCAAAACAACTTGAATTGAACGGTCCGAACGGTAATTTCTAATCCATCGAAGTAGGGATGCCAGACTCTATCAAATACTTAAGAAATATTGAGTGTAATAATCTTGCTTTCTCCGAAATGGTGCAAAGATCTATTCCACTGTTCGGTGAGATAAACCATAAGATCACCAATGGACCTATTGCTACGAAAGTCATACTGCCATTACGAAGCTTTCGTTCTTGGAGATATTTCTTGAGCTTATAATTAATAAGCGTTCCCATGCCCTTGGAAAGAAGGGAGGTAAGTGCGATCGGTCGGTAGTTTGCGGGTGAGGATGATTCGCCTTTTTTGGGTATAGGCTGGACAAAGGCTGTTTTCCATCTGCTCGGAACGAGCCCAGAGGAATAGGACAAGTAGAAAAGCTTACGCAGTGATCTTGCAAGCGTGGAAGAACACCTCTTCAAAACAATTGTTCGATCCGGACAATAGCGTAACTTATGCGTTCAAACCGTAACTAAACACCATACATACACAAAAATGGATGTATATGAATGTGTGTATGTATATCCGGTATTGACTCCTATAATGACCAACGGATTTTTATGAAATGTTCATGGTAAATATAGTTTTGTCGAGGAATGGTTCCTGTAAAAGTTTGGTGCCGATAGCGTTAAGACAAAATAAAGAAATTTAATTTCACATTTCCATTAAATACATGTTTTTTTCTTGGGCGTAGCAACGTACACCGAGTACCGCTAGTTAATTATAAATAGACAACACAAAATATTCAAAATGTTGGTATGCGGAATTAATTTGGCTACCTAAATCTTTTCAAATATTAAATTTTATAGAAATCCAACAAGTCGTTACTGAGAAAATCAAAAATAAAAAAAAAACCTTATATAAAAGGTACCGTTATTAGACTCTTGCGGTATGTTTGTTTTTTATAAAATGATAGCCAGAGCCACTACCTACAAAAAAAAATCTCAAAAATTTTCATCAAAATCGTTGGAGCTGTTTTCAAGAAATTTAAGCGGTTCCTTAACAGTTATATATACCGTTATTTTTAGCCCTACAAAAATAAAATTTCAGTTTCCCTCTGAGGAATGTTAAAAGAATCAATCATCGTAATGTCATGTTTGATTGTTAACTCAATTTTTTTTATATTCACGAATCCTAAACTTGCCATATACTTATCGCAAGTAAAAATATTTGACTATTTTTCGTTCGTATTTTTTTATTTAATTTACAAACAATAACACATGCAATATAATTAATGCATAAATAATACATAATTACACCTTGTTTATATCTAATAAACATATCTACATAACATCTAGGCGCTGTATTGTATTTCAAGCTTTTTCAACAGAATTTTTTTAACATTATTTATGACTATACCAAGGGACATTTTGTTTCAATCCCCTACTTTCTTTGCTCTTTTGACTGGATCTTAGATCAGACGATTTGTGAAGATACAAAAATTTCATTCGTCAACGTCATACACAAATCCATACACACATAAATGCGATTCGTGTAAGCTTTAAATACTTCTGGTTCAGACGATGTGTATATTTTGACACAATAACACAAATTTTATTTGTGTATCAGCATACACAAATAAATTTGTGTACAGGTGTACACAGATTTGTGGTTCAGACAAAAAAATCAATTTTGCAATATTGTTCAGTAAGTTCTTAAGCTAAGATCAGAAGATTTGTACGCAAATTTTATTTGTGAATGACATTCATAAATTCTACATATGTAAATCCATACACAAAGGCGAATTGTGTAAGCCATTAATATTTGTGCGGATCAGACGATTTTTGTATTTTGACAGAATAACACAAATTTTGTTTGTGTATCGGTATACAAAAATTTGGACTACACAAATAAATTTGTGTACACCAATTTGTGGTTAAGACGTTTTGTGTATTTCTACAAATGTAATTTTTGATTTTGCTTTTTCTAAATCTGGTTTTGACGTTTATTGAATATTAAAATCAAATACTTCAAATAGACGATTTTGTATTACGGTTCAGTGATTTTCTAATTAAATATTTTGTAAGAAACGGGTCTAGCTTAAAAATTTTATGGGAACAGACAATTTTTCGAAAAAGGACACTGTTGCGTAAGTGTAACATTTAAGATTGAACATGGGAATATTTGATGTGAGTTTTATCCCTTCTATAAGGTAATTAATTACATAAAGTATTTGTTTTATATCATACTAGCTTCTACCCACGACTTCTTTTGCGTGGCCTTCTGATTAAATTATTTGTATTATTTAAATTAAAACTCGCCAAAGAAAATTACTCTCCCTCAGAAACATTTTTTTGAAATAAAAGTAGCCTGTGTAGTATAATGAAAACTGTAACTCTTCCAATAACCTCAAGTAAAGCAGTTTTTTTTCATATTTAAGCCTCTCCTACAAGAACCGTGTATTTTTCCTGGATAAAAGAAGCCTATGTTTTAATCCAGCACATTATCCATCTATCTAACCAAATTTGATTCTAATCCGTTAAGCCGTTGAGACGTGATTGTAGAACGAACATCCAAACATACAATTGTTCACATTTATAACACCTATAAGTAGGACATGAGTTGGATGCGTGCTTAAGTGATTTATATTCCACTTATAATGTTTAATGCACTGCGCGAGAATTGGCAGTTAGGGAAAGTGAGACAGAATTTGTCGATTTCTATTACCCCATTTGACAAATGATGTGTACATCGGATTTTAATGAGCTAAACATATGGTACCGTTAACCGTTGTGATTGTACGTCCGAAGGTTAGAGACATGGTCATCGAACGAATATGAAAAGCTAAGGGTAGTTGAGTGGATTAGAAGTAACAGACAAAAGATCAATTATGAAAATGAGGAAAAGAGTCGGAAACAGAAGGGAGAATTTGACTTGAAACGTGATAACACATACGCATACGAAATAACATGACTCATGCTGATAAGACTCATGCTGATAATGCTGATAAAGTGACGCACGCTGTGATACTGTGTTTTTTTCAACCAAAATCGATCGCAAGCACCAGGCGAACATGAAAAAGAACTGGCCGAAATTCCCAAAATAATTCAACTAAAATACAAAAAGAACAAGTAGAGAAAAAGAAATACAAAATAGGCGGAGTTTTGTTAAAGTAGAAAATAGATGTAGATGTAGGCTGACGTTATCACGTAAGATTATCGTCCGTAAACCGACCCTACAGACAACCAAATTTTGTTTTTTGGGGGACAGGTATGAGCGATGGAAAAGCTTAATCAGTAGTTTTGCTAGTATGGAAAAACACCTCTTCAGATGAATACCGAGTATACCATCCGGGCTAGTGGATTTGTGAATATCGAGATCTTTGCTATTGTACAAGTGCGGAAAGAAATCTATATATAATTCTCATGTCAACAATAACAAATTTAAAAGGGATCTCTTTGCCTTACAACACAGTTTTTACTTATGTAAATATTGTTTTTTTTTTTCAAATTAACAAAAAAAAAAAAAAAAAAAAAAAACTACGAGTTTTTAAATTTCTTTTATTTCTAATGAATTAATATGTTTTTTAGATTAGTGTTCATATAATATATTAGAACTTTGTATCAAAAGATAAATATTGCTAAATATATGATAAAATATTTTTAAATACTAGTATATATGGCTTGAGTTTCATTGCTAGTGTTATGTTTCAGATCACTTATTTCCATCAATTTTGCTAACTGAGCTTGAGAAGTTAAACTACAAACGTCGACTTGAGCTTTACAAAAAGGCCGAACGACGAGGATGGGATTCGAACCCACGCGTGCAGAGCACATTGGATTAGCAGTCCAACGCCTTAACCACTCGGCCACCTCGTCATGTTGCCAGAGCCTGCGAAGTAATTTCCAACACATGGGCTTGAAGCTTCTCAACATAATTAAGTTAGTTGACCAGTTTTTGAACACATTTATCAAATTTAATTTTAACCGTAAATTCACAGCAACGTTGGTCGAACCAGCTAGTTCAAGTTAATTGAAAACTTTAATTTCTATCAAACTTTAAAATCTAATTAAGATATCAATAGACAGACGTCACGTTTGGGGTAGTGTAAACTATGCATACAATGGTTAGTTAAAAACAAAATCATTTTAAAACACTTAATTTTATTTCAAAATTCAATAAATAAATAAATAAATAAATAGAAAAGAGACATCTTTCAATCATTTAAACATATTACCCTGATAAAATGAACTTTCTGGCAAAATATACACACTTTCAGGTCGTCCATTGAAATCGAACCGTCCCTTCAATGTCCCTCCAAAGCTAGAATCTTCAATGAATGATTTTCTTCCGAAAACCGGTGGTTCCTGACGTAGAAATCCCTTACCAGGGAATGCACTTGACATCAACTCTGGCATACTATAATCATAAGCTCCATTGGGTTGTCCATTCGACATGAAATTAACTGGCAGGCTCATGAATGGATTGATTGAGTTTCCATGGTAAGCTGTCAATGATTGCGAAGGCTGTTGCGAAATGTAACCCAAGCCGGGAGTATACATGTATGGCGTTGGGGGTAATCGGACATAGTAAACCGGTGAATTGTCCATGCTTTGTAGTTTTGTAGTTCCAAAAAGTCCTGTGAAATCTTGCCTTGGGCTTGCAAAAGACATTGTTTCGTCGGCCATAGACTGCAAGGAACTGCCCCCAAAGAATCCCATTTTGGGGAGTCTTGTCGATTTTCGTTGGTTCTTTGATTTTGGATCTGCAATGGGAAAGTGGAATTTTGTCTTGAAAAAAGGCATCAAAGTATTGTCAGGAAGAAGACGAACTTTGTTTTTTCATTCCCATTAATTTTGAAAGAAATTTAGAAGTCTGAGATTTCATGTTCATATCTGCGGAGGTAAAATCTGTCAGAGCCATCAGGAGTATGGCTAAAAATATCAAATATTTTGGTATCTCCATCTTTGGTTAGTTAACGACCTAGAAAAAAAAAGAAACCAAAAAGTTAAATTTGCATAACGAATAAAATGGTTTAAGTCGAAAACGATTGCGCTCCACTTTTACTTTTTCAGACAGGAGACACTTGAATTTAATCACATCTTGTATGCCAGTAACGCACATCGATAACATCAAACAAATCAATCACGTTTTTGGCTGTTTTTATCCTTTTTCAGTGATCAATTTTCATGCAAGTATTCAAAAAGAAAGTGAAAATCCAAATTATTTTTTTAGTTTATATCGTTATTCTTTGCATTTTCATTCAATAAAGATATTAATTAAAAGGGTTTAGTGAGGAAGAATAAGCCTTTCTATTGAGAAACGATTATTTCATCGATCTATTTCAGAGGTAATTGTTCTTGTTGATTCTCACAGTTCTTGATGATCTTGTTTGAAAGTTGTTATTTTATTCTGCATATATAGTTATGTACAATTTTTGATCATCCTATAAGCGAAAGTTGCATATTTTCGAATATAAAAAAATTGCACGACTGGATCGCACGTACTTGCTCATATGTGCGGTCACATCGTCCAATAAAATTTAAAAAAACAAGGCTAGGCATAGGTACACCTAGATATAAGTTATAAGGTACATTTAACAATAATTTACTTTTTGAAATAAAATTAATTAAAATAGGTAGCTTAATTATTTTGGGTGGATCGATAAACTCATATTGGGGGTATTCATGGAATTTATTTAGGATATTATGTACCTATCTATAATAAGGTTGGAAGGAAGGTAGATACTAAAATTAAGATACCTATTCTAACCACTGTAATTTACGAGTGGGTATAGACAATATTAAAACTTAACACAGTGGTTGTTTGTATACAGGTGTACAATTTTGTTTTCTTGATTGAAATTTTTGCATTCAGTAGGTAATCGAGTATTGTAACTTGCGATTATAGGAACTATAATGCAAGTTATGCATTCGTGCAGATTAAAAATTTTGAGATAACAATCAAACATGACATTACGATGATAGAGAAACATTTTTGAGTAACTGGAAAGATTCTGTCCGTCTGTCTGTCTGTCTGTACGGATGTGTTTTGGACTGTAGCCTAAACGGCTGGGCCAATCACCTTCAAATTTAGAACTTAAAGTTATTTTGACATTCTACAGAGGAGTTTTTTTCATTTTTTTAGCTCAAAAATTAACGGTACCCGTCATACAACCGTTATGTAAAAGCTTATTTTTCTCGAAAACGGCTCCAAGAATTTTTATATATAAAAAATCAGTGTACTACTGTAGGTATGCATTATATTTTGGTGAAAAAAAATTAATATGCTGGGCTAAAGACGGTACCTCCAATAGGACCGGTTTTTTTTCTTCGATTTTCTCGATCCGATCCGATTACAATCAAAATTGATATTCAAGGAGATGTAGCCTAAGTAATTTTGCATTATTTTTTCGAAAACTTTTATTTTGTGTTTTTAATAATTTTTAATTTTTTTTTTTTTTGAAAAACTAATATTTTGAAAACGGGTAAGTGAATTTTTTTCTAAGTTTTGTTTTTAAATGTACGTTATTTTTGTGCTTAAGTTTGTATTCTTGAATAATTTCTTTAATTTTTAAAAAAAAGTTGTTAAGAAAAACCGTTTTATTTAAAAACGGCTCCTGCAATTTTGAAAAAAAATCACACTTTTTTACATTTCCTAAAGAAATGAAATGGCGTTTAAATTATTTCACCCAATACAATTTAACGTATTTTATTCGAACAATCAAAAGTCACAAAAATCGAATAAGTGCTTTGATGTTCACTTTAATTTTCTTTAATTTTATTCTACAGTGTGACCGCACATATGAGCAAGTACGTGCGATTCAGTCGTGCAATTTATTTTTATTTGTTAGTTGTTTTTGCATGTTTATGTGTTTATCATAGGCGTCCTTATTATTTATTCTGTATGCTGTTATGATCATTAAATGCTTTAAAATAAATAACCATAAATATATAATAATAAAAATAACGAAGTTTGCTTTCATTAGACTAGTGGCTAGGGCTCAACCGAACAATATATAACAAAATTTTGGGGAAAATATTAAACAAATAAGATTTTTATGAAATAAATAAAAAACACTATTCATAACGGGTTTTTGGAAAAAATGTTTAAAGCCATTTTATTTTTTTTGCTGTTTTCTCTATTATGAATTTTTCATTTCAAAATCTTTCGACCAGTTTTTTCAAAAAAATATTTTTTAAAAATTTTTTTTTTGAGTATGTCCATTTAAAGAAATCTATAGTTCATAGTAGGAGAACAATTCAAAAAAAAAATCTAAAGATTCGTTTTATAAATATTCAAAAAACAAAATAAGTTTTTTAAAATATTATTAAAAATTAAAAAAAAATGTTTTTGAAAATGTTTATAAGCAATATTATTTAAATCATAAAACACTTCATATTTTGAAAATTTTATCAAAATTCGTCAATTAGTTAACGAGAAAGTCTGATTTTAAAAACCGGTCATATGGGAGGTACCGTTATATTTTTTCTGAAAAATCCATAAAAAATTAAAGATAGATTTTGCATAGAAAACACCATTCAGAAAGTTTTATCAAAATCTTAGGAGCCGTTTTCGAGAAAAATAAGTTTTTCATTAAAAGGCATATGGCAGGTACCGCTAGTTTTGGAGCTAGAATGCCAATTCGAAAAAACAGTCGGGTAGAGTACTATAAAAATACTATATACCAATTTTGAATCAAATCGGCCCAACCGTTTAGGCTGTAGGAATCGATACGTACAGACAGACAGACGGACGGAATTTCCGGATCCAATTTTTCTGACTTTTCTATCATCGTAATGTCATGTTTGATTGTTAGATTTTTTTTACGAATGCATAACTTGCCTTATAGTCCCTATAAATAGCAAGTAAAAAAACGAAAATATAATCAAACAATGCATTACCATGATATGTAAACTGGGCAAACTGACTGTGTTTGTTGCCTGTTTGCATGAATGTGTATGACTTTCAGTGTACGGCTCAGTCAATTGCTTTAAGATTTGGCATGCAAGTTTCAAATTGTGTTAGCAGAAGGTGTTTTTCCAAAATGTTATTATTATTATTCAAACTATCGGTAGTTGCCTAGAAACTGAAAAAGTTTTTTGCTTAAAACAGCACTGACAATTTTGGATAAATTTTTTTTAACGTTTATTTTTTAAACAACGACTTTCTATTCAACAGTTAAGGGATTTCTATAAAACAAAATTTATTTGGAAAAAAATTAGGCATATTTGTTCTTATTGATTCTCACAGTTTTAAATATCACCACGTTCCAACACTATCGCAAAAAAACTTCTGGATCAAACAAATGCAACGACACCTGCATTTAGTTGTCCTCAGACATGGAACTATCCAAGAACGGGATGCCTGACGACGTTTTCTGATTTCGATCTGGCAAACCGCACATGTGGAACCTTAGGGCGAAGCAGAAGCATAGGAGAGTTGTGATCCAAGGCGAGGTTAAAGAAGAAGAAGAAGAAAATGGAAATCCACTGAAATGTAGTAGAACTTCAATCTTCAAGATGCTGGAAATTCACTTTAGTTAGTCGATGGATTGTGCATCGGCAATAAAGAGCTATTGACGTCAAGGCTGCAGCACATAAGTTTAAGGTTCTCGTAAAAACAAGACGAACTAGAAGGAGTTTTAGGAAAAGATACAGAACTATTTACGGATAAATAAGACTAATGTCCGAAATATTTCTTACTTAATGAAAATAACTAATTGTCTTAGTTATGATATGTCAAGATAAGACGGAAATAGTAAAAACATGACAGACCGTTTGTAAAACTGTTAGTATGCAAATCTTCATATTTTAGATCCAGTTAGAAATAAGAAATAGGCAAGCAGTTGTGCCTGATGTAAGAGCCATCTCAGGCACAAAGCAAAACAGTCAAGTACTTGCAGTTTCCTTAAAAATTGTGTACGACTTTGGGCAGCCGGGTTCACTGCGGAGCAATCATGAGGATTTTCAGTATACTGGTTCAGCTAGAATTATTTTGGAACCGTTTTTTTTTTTTAATTAAGACTAGTTGGCCTTGACCTAATACACGACATCCCCAAATGTTCGGTTTTTCTTTCAGAATGAGTGAAAGTTTACCTAGACTTATAAAGGGTACCACATGAATTCACATGCTTATAACACCTTTTGAGTTCCTTGAGGCCCTTTTGTTTGACCTTCATGGTAATTGTTATACCATTACATTAAATTTAAAAGTACTACTGGCATAAGTTGCTTTAGGGCGATGTTATTGCTTTATTTGGGCCCCAACAGAAAAAAATTGACTAAGTGAAATTTAAGTTTTTGCTCCAGATAACACATCGTTCTCAGGGATAAATGCTTATAACTATATCTCTTGATATTAGCCTCAATGCAAATAATAACTGAATCTGTTTGTAAACGGTTGAGTGACCACTGCGGACTTGATACCACATTTAAACAACTTTCGAGGTAACGACCTTGTGGTTTTGGGGGACAGTCGATTGCCATTTTTTTCCAACACCTTGAAGTCCGTTCGAAAAACATTTTGGCTTTCAAACGATTCGCTTACATTGGAAATATAAAGATTATTAACACCTTCAGATGCTGCAAAAAAGTCCTTTAAATTTAGTTTTATTGGGATTATAGCCCATACCTTAAGAAATACACTCAAAATGTTTCATCGAAATCGTTGGAGCCGTTTTGGAGTAAAAAAAAGCTTCTCTTTAGTGGTTATATGGCTCGTACCGTTATTTTTAGCTATAAAAAATAAATTTAAAAAAATCCCTCTAAGGAATGCCTAAAGAAACACACATGTCAACTTTGAAGGTAAAATACACCCAGAGAGACAGACAGGCAACGTATTTCGAAATTATCAGACCACGCTCGGTTCAGAGAATTATCGGAGTGTGCTCAGAATGCTCAGACTCTGTTCAGAGACCTTTTTTGAGTAAAAAACAGAACCCCTATTAGGCGTTTTCCTTTGTTCACTCAGAAAACGTCTCTGAACAGAGTCTGAGCATTTTGAGCACACTGTGATAATTATCTGGACCGAGAATGGTCTGAGCGCTCAGATATATTTTTGAAATACGTATGATGTTACAAATTATCATTTTTGATATGGCTCTTTCATAGGCGGAAATATTATACCTATAATACCATTGTCTCTTTCACTTTGGCATCTTCTTTTCAAAGAGTGGTGTAGCCAATGTGCATGTGATAAAGTTAAATAGTCTACAACTCTAAATTGACGTCAATTGCGCTCAGCATTATCTCAGAATGCTCAGTCAATATATCCTGAGCGTATACAGCGTTCTCAGAGCATGCTCTTATCATTCTCTGAATGAAAAAAAGAAATGCAACTTTTTTTTGACAACTCAGCTCAGACTCTGATCAGAACGAAAAAAGAAAAACGCCTATTGTACCTATAATTGCAAGTAAAAAGTGGAATTCTGAAAGATTAAAACTTAATGTACAGCGTGTTTACTGACAGAAACGTCAATAAGAAAATTTAACTCACTTTAGAAGAAAACTAAAGATTGTCTATTAACTTATACGGGGATAAACGAATTCAAGCAAAACGAATATTTTTATAAAATAACTGTCCGTGTCCTTTCCTATGCTTCAAAGAAATCCAGAGACCAAAACATACTCCTGATCGCAGGAATGGATCCCGGAGAATGCTTTGTTGGATACCAATTTCCTTGTGATCGAAAATCCTTTGGAGAGGGTAGCGACTATAGAAACTACTTTTCAGATAGAGATGAAGACGAATTTGTACATTCACCCTAATCACAACCTAGAGCAACAGAGCTCTTCTGGATCATTTTTTACCATCGAAATATCATTCTGCAATGGCGATCTGAGAATCTTGGTTTTACTGGGTTCAATGACTAGAAACTTGCCAAACCGCATTATTGCTGAGCAGAAGGGCTCATTTCCCTGATAATTCGGAAGGTGAAACTCAAAATGATTTACAAATCACTTAGGAAAAACAATGCAGCAGAAGTCAATTCTCCTTCACGTTTTAGGATGCATATAGAAATCACTGTTTAATAACGCGCTGAATAATGTAAATTACCCATCAAGTTAGAAAAAATCCGTTGAACATCCTCTCCCGTCAGAGGGAAATAATAATTCAATCCGGAGAATCTCCATTCTACAAGTATATTCCTCGGAGTATCAGTAGGATATTCGAAAAAACCTCAATAAAGCTCTGTCTAAGTAGGTGGAAAATGTACCATTTGACCCATTCACAGCGCTACTTAGTTCGAGCCTAATATCCAATGGAACAATGCTAAGAAACAATACTCGAGTATAAAGACCAGAAAGGCTAATAGCCTTCGAAGCAATCAGATTTTTTTTTAAATTTCACCAAGCGATATATTATTAAATTTGTCAGACTTATGGTTTTTCAAATATTCGTTACACATTTACAAATTCCCAAAATAAGGAT
This sequence comes from Platycheirus rosarum, assembly GCA_963971375.1. Classification (NCBI taxonomy): domain Eukaryota; kingdom Metazoa; phylum Arthropoda; class Insecta; order Diptera; family Syrphidae; genus Platycheirus; species Platycheirus rosarum. Next base: position 114,716,252 of record OZ020509.1, on the reverse strand, counting down.
CAAATCACATCAAAACAGTACACAGTTTTAAATTCAGATCAAGACTCTTCACCTTTAATTCAACCCAAAACGGCTTAGAAGTAAATATTTAAAAATAAAATATGGTCCATTAAATTATCCCCTTCTGTTGGTAAAAGTGAAACCGCCCCCCATCTAGAAGCACATTACCACGAGTTCTGCAACGAAGTTTATGTTTATTTCACAAGGACACTCAAGCACACTTTAAGTAGACGTTAATAGTCCTTTTTTGTCTTCTTAACAACTATAACAAATCGCGTGAATGGCTCTCAACCAACTGCGCAGACCACAATACGTTTACAGAGCAATTTAGGTGCGATACTAATAAATCTTGGCCTCTGTTGGAGCAGTTAAACCCTTGTGTGGGGTACCACCATGGCCACCATCTTCATCATCATATCGCTAGACCATCAAGAGCTTGACTTTGCCATTCTTCAACCACCAAACAAACGTGCACATCAAGTTATGTTTTTTTCAATTAAAATTCAGAACATCAATTTCATTGTATCAATCGAATGTATCTTTTCAAAGTCGGAGTTAACTTCTCTCTCCATATTGCCTACATAATTGTGGTTTCCAAGCATGTGCTTCCATTTCTTTCCGACTGAATTTAAATACCAAAAAATAAAAGCAACAGTTATTAAAGAGCGCGAAGTTTATTTGCCATGTGTCGATGGCACAGTAGGCGAAAATTTCAGTTGTTATAACACATATATCGATTGGTTTTGGTAGTAAAACGAATACAGTCGAAGCTCTCTAAGTCAATTTTTTTTTTGTGATTGCAGAATCATACTCCGCATTGTTGCAAGACTACAAATATACGATTTTTTTTAAATTGTTGAAATAATAAAATAGAAATATATGACACCATATCAAAATTATAAAAAATAAATTGACAGCATTCATCCAGAGCAAGAACATTTTAAGTTATTCCAAACGCCCGGTTCTGTTAAAACCAAATCTTGTTTGTCGATTCACGTATTTTGAGAGTAATTTATTTAAAAACTTCCGGTATTGAAAAACTTACAAATTTCACAACCGTCAAAGATTGAATTCCAAATAATCCGATTATGAAGAGTTTTACTGTTCATGAGCTTAGTTTCTTCTAATGCATTCAAGCTAAAGTCATGACTCGCATGTGAGTCTTGTCAGCGATGTGGATAGTGGAATTCCATGTTCCGATTGTGACAATTAATTTGACTATGTTCTGCCAGTCATAAGCCAACTTCTCCAAACCGTTACGCCAACAGTGTCAATGAAATGGAGGATGATATCTATCGGAAAGCGAGCTCTCTCCCTGATTGGCGTTTAATAAAAATCCAAGTCGAACCGCGAACCCTTGCATGTCGCAGCTATTTAAACTTTTCTTTTAGAGATTTGGGAAAAGCCTATTAGGTATCATCTGGTGACTGCGCGATCGCACACAATATCCGAACACAAGTTAAAGCACTGCGATCGCGACATGTGTATGAAACAGATGGCGATATTGCATGGAGCATAATAATTGGCATGGCTGATCCGCCATCGCTACATCACTACATCCGCCTTGCTTTGGTATAGAGAGACCCCAACATTTTCTTTTAATGACAAGTGATAGCCATTGAATTCGATCTAGTTAGTAAAATAAACATTTAGCAGATATGGCGGGTAGCAGCCGCCAGGGTTCACTCGTAGGCACACTCATGTTTAAAGTGAATTAAATTTCGTTAGTTTGAAATCAGTGATGGGGCAATGTTTTGAATGGGATTTTCCTTTTTTTTGAAATTTAATTACTCAACGTGCATGGAATGCAATTTGCGAGTGTCGTGAGTTTTTGGATTTTCTAATTGTTGATAAAAAGATATTCCTGCTGTAAAAGGGGGCTTTCGTCTTTAGAAAGTGGCAGTTTGGTCAGCAAAATCATGTTATAGTTTTTTTGAGTTGAATGTAAGTCTGTCGAAGTTGAAATAAAATCTAACATTAAGGAATATGTCTATAATAAGATTGCCTTTGTTTGTTAGCTATTGACGCTTGCGAGTACTAAGTTCTACGACTGTTCCCTAGATCTTAATTACTAAAGAAATTGTATACACCAGAATTATAGAGTTTAAATTATGTGAATATATGTATCTACAATGAATCATTTAATTGACCATCACCAAGAAATGAATTAAGGACATTAAAAGAAGTTTCAAGCATCCCCGATTATTATACTTTCAGAATTAGAGAGTAAGCAAATCCCCGTTGGAAAATTCGTGGGATCGGTGTTGCAAATTACTTGCTTTTGTGAGGTCACAGTGTCGAATAAAATTTGGAAAATATTAAAGAATATTCAAAGTTTTTATTCGATTTTTCTAACTTTTGATCGTTTGAAAAAAAGTACTAGAAATATTTAATATAATATAAATAAAGCTTTATATGAACAACTTCCTTAATATCAATTTTTATTGTAATCGGATAACCAGTTTTTCGTGGAAGTTAAGAAAAAAACGTTTCTTTAGGAGATGCGGGTTTTAGCACACCATCCAACATTTTTACTTGCGATTATAGGGTACTATAATGCAAGTTATGCATTCGTGCAGATTAAAAATGTTGAGATAACAATCAAACATGACATTACGATGATAGAGAAACATGATTTGAGTTACTGGTGAAATTCTGTCCATCTGTCTGTCTGTCTGTCTGTCTGTACGGATGTATTTTGGACTGCAGCCTAAACGGTTAGGCCAATCGTCTTCAAATAATTGAACCTAATGTTATTTTGACATTCTTCATAGGAATTTTTTCAATTTTTTTTTTAGCTCAAAAGTTAACGGTACCTGTCATATAACCGTTATGTAAAAGCTTATTTTTCTTGAAAACGTCTTCAAGAGTTTTTATTAAAAAAAATCAGTGTACTACTGTAGGTATGCATTAAAAAAAAATTAATATGGTGGGCTAAAAACGGTCTTCGACTTTCTCGAAAACTGTTGATCCGATTACAATGAAAATTGATATTCAGGAAGATGTAGGTAGCTTAAGTAATTTTGCTTGAATTTTTTTCGAAAACTTTTTTGTTTGTATTTTTAATAATTTTTTAATAAATTTTTTTTTTTGAAAAATCAATATTTTTGTGCTTAAGTTTGTATTCTTGATTTATTTTTTTTAATTAAAAAAAAATGTTAAGAAAAAACCGTTTTATAAAAACGGTTTTAACGATTTTGGAAAAAAAAATCACACATTTTAACACTTCTTAAAGAAATAAAATGGCGTTTAAATTATTTCATTCAATACAATTGTACTTTATTCGAACAATCAAAAGTCACAAAAATCCAACAAATGCTTTGATGTTCACTTTAATTTTCTTAAATTTTATTCTACAATGTGAGCTCACATATGAGCAAGTACGTGCAATCCAGTCGTGCAATTTATTTTTTTTCACCAAAACATAATGAACACCTACAATAATTAGTACACGTGACGTGATAACGTCTTATAAATTGATGACAGGCTGCACATCCGAAATAACATGACTCATGCTGATAATGCTGATAAGACTCATGCTGATAATACTGGTAAGAAAAGTGACGCACGCTGCGATACTGTGGTTCAGGCGCCAACTCCCAAAATAACTCAAAAAGAACAAGAAGAGAAAAAGGAAATACAAAATAGGCGGAGTTTTGTTAAAGTAGAAAGTAGATGTAGATATTAGTGTGTGTGTGGATTTACCGAGAGGGCTTGTGGGTCATTTTTTTCAACCAAAATCGAAAGCAAACGTATTCTGAGCACCAGGCGAACATGAAAAAGAAGAGCTGCAATTTCCCAAAATAATTCAAAAAGAACAAGAAGAAAAAAAGAAATACCAATAGGCGGAGTTTTGTTAAAGTAGAAAGAAGATGTAGATATTAGGGTGTGTGTGTGTGGATTTACCGAGAGGGTTTGTGGGTCATTTTTTTCAACCAAAACCGATCGTAAACGTATTCTGATCACCAGGCAAACATGAAAAAGAACAGGCACAAACTCCCAAAATAATTCCATTCAAATTCAAAAAGAACAAGAAGAGAAAAAGAAATACAAAATAGGCGGAGTTTTGTCAAAGTGGAAAGTAGATGTAGATATTGGGGTATGTGTGTGTGTGTGGATTTAACCAGAGGGTTTGTGCGTGTGAGTTAACGGCCTGTGTTGATGTTGCTGCTGTCAATGTTTTCTTATGACGTTATCCGTAAACCGACTTTACAGACAACCAGCTCTTTTTTCGTAAAAAATCTTAAAGTCGTTTGCGTGAAAAATAAGCTTTAACCTAACAGGTATGGCAGGTACCGTTGACATTTTAGTAAAAAAAAATAATCTTAAAATCCTATGTAGAATGTTAAAATAAGCTTGAGTTCTAAATTTAAAGATGATTGGACCAACCGTTTAGGCTGTAGTCTCAAATACAACCGTACAAATAGACAGACAAACAGAAAGAATTTTGCATTAACTCATTACATGTTTCTCTATTATCATAATGTCTTGTTTGACTATTATATCAATTTTCCTAATCTGCACGAATACATACCTTGCATTATGTTACCTACTAGCTTACCCACCTCGTGATACTCGGGTATACCAAACATTTTCGAAAAAAAAAACGATCCAAGTGGCTTGGCGCCACCTAGTAGTAAAATACGCTATCTAATTTTATATTATAATAGCATTAGTTACTCCTTACAACATGAGCTATCTTCCTGTAAAAATCCCGCCAAAATTGGCCCATAAATAGGTATTTTCGAAAAGCAACGACTCCAGCCTCACCTAGTGGATAATTTAAATAACCTAAGTTACTCTCTAGAACATCAGTTTTGTCTGTAACAAATATATTACTTCTTCCACTATATCGTATTGTGGACTTTGGAAAGAAGTAACGAGTATTTTAAAAGAATTTTTCGAAGTGAAGTAAATTGGTTTAAATATATGTGTTAAAAAGTTAAATTCTTTTGCATTTAGGGTAAATATTATTTGCGTTTATGTTAAATAATTTTCGATTCTGCTGCTATACATACATATATCTATGTATCTATCTATCTAAGTCATCGTTTTCGACTTCTTGTAAGGGATTTCACTAAGTGCATCTGCAACAGAAAACATTTTTAGTCTTGGTGTTAAGTCATCCAAATGTTTAGTTGATAATTACAACTAAGGATTTATGATCGGTTACAATACTAACCCGTCAGTAGGTCTAGAAATATTCCTGTTGCAGCCCAAATGAGAAATGTAGTTATATGCTTTTAGATACACTTGATGGTCAAAATAAATAAGAACGAAAGGCAAAGAGAAACACACATACTCAAGAACCCTAGACGTTAGTTGTTCGCTTATGAAAACAAATCGCACGTATAGCTTGAACAAATTCAGCTCTCTTCAAATTTCTCTGCTTCTCTCATGAATTTTGAGAGATATAGCTTAAACCAATTGACTTTTCCATTCTGCTGGCAGCTCTCTTCAAATCTCTATACTCATCTAATTAATTTTGAAAGATACACACAATCAAGTTCCAGCGATGGACTTTCCTTACATGAGGTATGATCATGGCTTATAGTGAAGTTTTCAAAAAAGTATGTTATCTCTGGCATTGTACTCATTAAACCTCTTGCGCACCATTTTTGTTCTCTTGAATCATCTCCCTACGCATCCCACCGTTGGGCGTTGACCAAGTGATTTGTTTCAAACTTCAAGATAGATATACTTTACTTATGCGCGGTCACATCAAATAAAATTTTAAAAATGTTAGTTGATTTCGAAGTTTATATTCGATTTTTGTGAGTTTTGATTGTTTGAAGCTACTCGTAGTAGGTAGAAATATTTCTTAGCGTAAAACTTTAAACGACAGTGTATTTCTAAAGGGTGTTTTTTTAAACGTGTGATTTTCAATCTGGCAATACTTTTTTCGAAGTTAGTCTTTTTGACAGCTGTCACTTGATTTATGCTCAGTTTGGCTTGTCATTTTATAATAAATAGACTTACTCCTGAACAACGTTTGCAAATCAGAGTATCGAAGAAGACCCGAATGAGTCCATCCGCCATCGCACGCAACAATTGGAGGTGTGCCCATCAACTTTATGGAAGATTTTTCGGAAGGATCTCGATTTGCGGGCTTATAAAATCCAACTCGTCCAAGAATTGAAGACGAACGACTATCAAGCACGTCACACGTTCGGTAAATGGGCCCAAAACAGGAATCACCGATCCAGATTTTCGCAAAATTGGGCATCACGACAGGAATTTATTCGAGCCAGCCACTTGCCGGAAATCATTTTTAAAACATAATTACAAACCCTTATCATTATAATAAAGCTAAATTCTTTATTTATATTTTTTTATTTATTTAGATAGCTAAAGACTAGCTTTAAATATAAGTAAAAAATTCTAAAATAAGAGTACAATAATTATATAATTGAATAAAAATTCGATTGAAATTTAGATGAAAAATTTAATGATTGGTCAAATAAAATATTACATCTATTATTAAGAATATTAAAAAAAAATTAACATTTTGTTTATAGGAGAAAATCGTTCATAATTAGTACGAAAGTTTGAAATATTTATGCAGCTAGGAAGATACCCTAAGTTTCTTTGAGGAATATTAAATTTTTTTCGAGACAGAAGGTACAAAGAGTCTATATTACCATTTATTAATTTAACAACAAAAACGAAACTTAAATAAGAGCGTCTATTAAGAAGGGATGGCAAACCAATAAGTTTAAATCTATTGATTTATGCGGGGAGCTCGTAAGGATTTTCTTGGCCATAACATTAAATTATATGCGTTTTATTTCTTCTTGAAAACCACACGTCTAAGAAAAACACCCTTTATTATAAAAGAATATTTTATCAAAACTAGGTACCTACAGTTTTTCAAATAAAAAAAAACTCCAAGGATGCAAACTCAAACACATCAATGAGAATGACCATTTAATAACAAAATTGTTGAACTATTTTCAAAATATGTATAAAAATGAAAAATAATTTTTTTTAGTTTAAAAAAAGTTTGGAGATAAGGTCATTAGGACAATTCAATGCAAGTCAGGGCATTGAAATAGAGATGGTGGCGGATGAACCCTTAATGGGCCAACGGCAGCGCTCACATCCCCGAAGTGGGTTACTGACTCCGGATTCTCCGGTTCCTTTTGTCCAAGGAATCCAACAAAGGACCTGGCCCTCCAGGTTGGGGGTTGTGCGTGGGGTTAACAACCCTGCCACGGAAAAAAGAAAAAGTTACGAAGCGACCAATAGCCTCGGAAAAGGACGGATTTACTGTTGACGACCCGGAAAAACGAATCAAGGACAACGACCTTCGGATCTGCACGTGGAATGTTAGAACTCTTAACAGACCACGTGCATCCAAACAACTAGCGGAGGCCCTAGACTGCTACAGAGCAGGAATTACTGCCATCCAGGAAGTGCGATGGAATGGGCCGGGCAAAAGGAGGATGAAAAACTGTGACGTGTACTACGGTGATTGCGCAAGAAGACCACAGCGTTTATTTGGGTGCGGATTCGTCATAAGCGGTAGACTTAGGCAAGAAGTCTTGGGCTTTCGACACGTAAGTGAGCGACTTGTGACAATCCGTATCAAGGCTAAATTCGCCAACATTAGCCTAATATGCGCTCATGCCCCCACAGAGGACAAAGATGACGCCACCAAGGATGACTTCTATGAGCTCCTCGACAAAACCTATGAGCAATGCCCTAAATACGACGTTAAGATCGTACTAGGCGATTTTAATGCCAAAATTGGTAAAGAGGAAATCTTTGGTAGGACTGTCGGAAAACATAGCCTACACGACACAACGTCTGAAAACGGACTTAGGCTAATTGACTTCGCAGCGGCACATAACGTCACCATTGCAAGCACACGGTTTCCTCATCTCGATATACACAAAGGGACTTGGCGACACCCAGATCAAAGAACCGTCAATCAGATTGATCACGTTGCGATCGATGCAAGACACGCCTCCAGTATCTTGGATGTTCGCACCTTCCGAGCAGCTAACATCGACTCGGATCACTACCTTGTTGCAGCAAAGGTAAGAATGCGAATAACCCGAACTCCACAACAACGGAGTAATACTGTGAGGAAGTATGACGTCGGAAAGCTGCAATCGCAAGAAACCGCCAGAACCTATGCCGATCGAATATCCCGTAACCTCTCAAGAAATCCAGTACCGCCAGCATCAAGTGCCGAAGATCAGTGGCAACACTGCCAACAAGCCATCAGAGATGCCGCAACTGATGTGCTAGGTTTCACCAGACCACCACCACGAAACCTCTGGTTTGATGACGAATGCAGGCAGGCCCATGCAGCCAAACAAGAGGCATATAAAGCGGCGCTGCAAAGAAAGACGAGAGCTGCTCGCGAGCTCTATGAGCAGAAAAGACGGGAAGAACACCGGCTTCTCCAAAAGAAAAAGAGAGAGCATGAGAAGCGCGCGATCGAAGATATTGAGAGATGCTACTCCAGGAACAACGTGCGGAAGTTTTACCAACAGGTAAAAAGAACATGCCAAGGAAAAAAATCCCGCACAGAAGCCTGTAGAGATAGGAATGGAAACCTCGTAGTAGAGTCACAGTCGGTGCTGAGTACATGGAAGGACCATTTCTGCAGACTGTTAAACGGCGATGAAGGCCAAAATCCCGCTGTCAGGCAGAATGAACCATTCAACATGGATGATGACAGACAAAACTTCCGTCCACCTGACCAACATGAAGTAAGGATAGCAATATCTAAACTCAAAAACAACAAAGCTGCTTGACCCGACGGATTACCCGCCGAACTTTTTAAAGCGGCCGGAGATGACCTGGTGGAGTGCATACACCAACTCATCTCTAAAGTTTGGTCAGAAGAAAGTATGCCTGATGAATGGAACCTCAGCATCGTTTGCCCGATCCACAAGAAAGGAGACCCTCTAAACTGCGCCAACTATAGAGGAATAAGTCTCCTGAATATCGCCTACAAGATCCTCTCTGCCGTACTATGTGAACGCCTGAAACCTTTCGTCAGCAACCTGATTGGCCCCTATCAGTGTGGTTTCAGACCTGGAAAGTCCACAATCGATCAAATGTTCACGCTACGGCAGATCCTGGAAACCACCCAAGAATTCCAAATCGATACTCACCACCTCTTTATCGATTTTAAGGCCGCGTACGATAGCATTTATAGAGACGAGCTATACAGAGCCATGTCAGGTTTTGGCATTCCCACAAAACTCGTCCGACTGTGCAGGATGACGATGGAGAACTCTCGCTGCTCCGTCAAGGTTGGTTCTGACCTCACAGAAGCTTTTGTCGTCAAAAAAGGATTCCGACAAGGTGATGCGCTATCGTGCGATTTCTTCAACTTAATACTTGAAAAAATTATAAGAAACTCGCAAGTCAATTGTAGTGGGACAATTTTTTTCAAGTCTGTGCAATTGCTAGCATACGCTGACGACATAGACATCATTGGCAGAACTCGGCGAGCTGTCAGTGGAACGTTTGCTAGCATTGAAGCTGAAGCGGCTAAGATGGGACTAGCAGTCAATGAGGCCAAAACGAAGTACATGCTGTCCACAAAAAGGGACACACAACACCGGCGGATTGGACAAAACATCACAATAGACAGGTACAACTTTGAGGTAGTTAGGGACTTTGTGTACCTCGGATCCGCTATAACATCTGACAACAACATCTCGTCAGAAATAAAGCGAAGAATTACTCTTGCCCATCGCTGTTTCTATGGGCTAGGAAGGCAATTGAGTAGCAAAGCCCTCTCTCGAAAGACAAAGGAGACTCTGTATAAGACCCTTATCATCCCAGTCCTGCTCTATGGCGCCGAGGCATGGACTCTATCTAAAGCGGATGAAGATATCCTTAGTCGTTTCGAGCGTAAGATTCTTCGGAAGATTTTTGGCCCTATCTGCGTTAACGGGCTTTGGAGGAGAAGGTTCAACCAAGAACTATACGAGCTGTACAGCGACATTGACCTGGTCAAAAAAATACGCATATCACGTTTAAGATGGCTAGGTCATGTAGAGCGAATGGACAACAATGCTCCGGCTCGCAGGATCTTCTATTCCATCCCAGAGGGTAGACGCAGTCAAGGAAGACCTCGCCTTAGGTGGCGCGCTCAAGTGGAGAACGACCTCAACCAACTTGGAGTGCAAAACTGGAGGCAGCTAGCCAAAGACCGAGTTGGCTGGAGAGGCATGTTGGTTGAGGCCCAGGTTTCGTCCCGAACTGTAGCGCCACCTAAGTAAGTAAGTTAAAAAAATATAAAAAAACGTTATTCGAAAATAATTCAATGCGAAATGAATATTAATTTTGATTGTTATCGGTTAACCAGTTTTCGAGTAAGTCGAAAAAAACCGTTTTTGACACAACATCTTAAAATGTTTATTTGCGATTATAGGTACTATAAATGCAAGTTATCCACATACAAACAAATTGAGATAACAATTAAACATGACATTACGATGACAGAGATTAATATATGAGTCATTGGCGCAATTCTGCCCGTCTTTTCGTCTGTATGTTTGGTTTTTTTACAATCGTCTTCAAATTTAGAATATAAAGCTACAGAGGACTTTTTAATTTGATACAAAAATCACAGGTCAAAAGTCAATAATGGAACTGACACAATATTTTCGTGTGAACTTTTGGCTCATTTGAGTGGGTCAAAAGCCGCTGCGCCAAAAAAATCACATTTTTAAATTTTCCGGTAAAAACTATTTTACACACTTTTTCCGAAAAATAAAAACTCACAAAAATCGAATAAAACACTGAATTTCTCTTTATATTTTTCAAATTTTACTCGAGAATTTGTCATAAGAGCAAGGCGATCCAGTCGTGCAATTAATATTTGAGTGCGGTCGAGAAGAAAGAGAAAATTACTGAACAAATGAAAATGGCTGAACACCAATGACGGTACTTGCCATATAAATATTAAGTGAAAGTTTGTTTTTCTCGGAAACGGGCCAAGAATTTTTATGAAACAAAATCAGTGTTTTTTGGGTGTGATTTATGTTTCGGTTAAAACAAATATAAATTGGTGGTCTAAAAACGGTACCCCCTATAGGATCGTTTTTTTTTATTTTCTTCGACTTTCTCGAGTACTGTTTTACCGATTACTTCCGAATTTAATATTCGGGAAGATGTAGCTAGCCAAAGCAATTTTCCATAAAATATTTTGGAATAACTTTTTTCGACTATTCTTAATAATTACAAATTCGAATAAAAAGTAACCCAACAAAAATATTCGAATATCCGTTTTTAATCTTTATACCAGTTAAAAAATTCTTAAGGAAATAATAATAATTTTATTTAATTTTTGTTAACCAAAAGAGTTTCACATTAATTTCGTTTATTAAAATATAAAAACATTCAGTAGTTGAGCATTTGAATCACAATTGCATTTACACATACAATTTCTTAAAATCGTTATTTGAATTTCTAAGCCATTCACCAATTATTTCCCCAAAACTTATGATTGTTACAACGCAACCTTTCATATTTTCTTTTTGACTTAAGCCTTACAATCCTAACGTAACTTACAATAAGAATCAGTCTTTAGATTAATAATATCCCGATAGCGAATCCTGGTACATGGACTGCATCGGATTGAAGTTATTTGGCAAAATGAAGATATCTTCTGGGCGGCCATTAAAGATGAACGGTCTCTTCAGATTCGTCATTTTAGTGTCAGTCGTTGGTGGCAAGAAGGATTGTTGTGGCAAATATGATGGCCGGTAAGATGGTGGTGGCGGCGGTGGTGGTTGTAGCCTTTGAGGTGTCATAGTTGGCATCTGACTTTGCAAGTCATTCGGTGATTCCATTTGATAGATTCCATTCGGCTTTCCATTGGCCAAGAAGTTCACCGGCAAATTGAAAATCGAACTCAGTGGTACAGCTGGATATGAGTTGTACGGCAGGATTGGTGAAAAATTCGGTGTAAATGTTCCAGGCTGAGAGGTGTAACCTAGACCAGGAATAAACATGTATGGTGTTGGAGGAAGCCGGACATAATAGATTGGTGAATTACGGTAGGATGGTGGTCGGCGATTGCCAGCTCGAGCCATGACGTCTTCAATGTCATTTTGTCCATTGAATTGGTAGAGCATCTCTGGGGAGATGATCAGTGGATATGGTATGAATATTGGTTGGGGATAACCCATCAGTGGAAGGAATTTATTATGCCCTGTCATAGCTGATTGGTGTTGATAGGGATTCCAGCTGTTGAAGTGCGGAGGTATTCTTTCGTTGAGTAGTTGATAAGGATCTGGTTGTTCTTCCTCCGATGTTTGTTCTGATTTGGGATGATCTTCTTTGTCGTGCACGTATTGTGCTTGAGTGTGCAGACCAGAGTTGGGTTTTGTGGGGCTGGAGTTGACACATAATGTCGATTTGAGGAAGATAGTTACAGCAAATAGCACAGCTATAGTTTTCATGTTGTGATTGAGGGTTACCACCTGGAAATAAAGAAAAACTTCATTAGAAAACAGCTTCACAAAAATATTGATGAAAATTGGAGTCAATGGTAGGAAGAAGTAAAATGTTCTGTCAAAGTCGGTTATTTGTCCCATTTTCCTTAAATAAAAAAAATCTAAAATTCACCTGTCCATTTAATATCAGTAAAATACTTAAAAACCTTATTCATTCCTACTTTTTCAATTTGTAACTCAAAGATACAACTAAGGCCGTTGCCACAATTTCACTTTTTTTCTACCTCTCTAAGGCCATACTTGAGAGCTCTTATAATCTCCATCAGAATCCAAACTTCATTTGAAGAGAAATTTTTAATTTTGTAATCGCACACCGTACATGGGAACTGCACTCGAACCTACTGACTGACTGACTCAATACTACATCTGCATCCATAGCATTGAGAATAAATGCCATTGAACCTGAACCTTGGTAAAGGTATCTATCGTTAGCTGGTGTAGCAATGAATAACGTTATTTGGCGCGATAAACAGAGATTCTTGTGTGTGCACTCCTCCAATGGAGTGCAGCGAGTGGAATAACAACCTTGCGGAAAGTTGGCGTACAGTCCAAGATACGGATCGGTGCGGGGCATATACGCGCTGAGGAAGTTGATCCTAAAGGAGTTTTCTATTTATAGGCATAGACATGAGAAAACGTTATTGGGAAATTAGTATGTCGGTTGTCCGCCTTTGAATGGAGGATGCACGGTGGCGGCCAGCGTAGATGTTCAAAAATAAAAGGAAGATGAGTGTTATCGCCGGGTGTTCTGCAGCAACGATTTTACCGCATTTCTTAATTAGCGGCTACATGGTGTATCTTTCAATATATTAGCAGCGATGAGGCAACGATGGATGTTTGTCGATAAATATAGTTTGTTTGGCAGGAATGGCAGTTCGGAGGCCATTCCTGTTAGCAGCAAATTGTAAGTTATAACTCGTGTCGGTAATTGTGGGCTGATATTGGTATGTCAAAACAGTTGAGCTGTGATTAGGTGAAGAGTTATTGGAAGCTTCCACAAATAAATTGATTTATTTGCTGCACAAGTGTACATGATAAATTCAATTTTCTAGTTTTTTTTTTGACAAACGTGCAGAAATTATGTTGTTTTTCCAGGGATTTGATAAAAATAAGAAGCATTGATTCAAAATAGCTTTTAACGGCCTTTAAGTCTATCCAAAAAAATTGGCGTTTCCCCCGGTAACTCACTTGGACTCTTCAGTTGACAGTGAGTACCATCCTTTAGAGACGCAACTTTCGATTTATTTAGTTCAACATAATTAGTGCTGAGTCTGAATGTTCTTAAAATTTTATTTTTCTTACAACGCGTTGTATATAGAGTTTTTTATTAAAACCTACAATTCAAGATTAGAAGCAATAGACATAAATGAATAATGTTGGATCAAAAAATTAAATGCCACGTCTTACGAAAACCATTACAACTTGTTGCTACTCGTGATAGATAGAGATTTTATTTTATTATTTCTACTAGTATAAGCTTATCCTACTAAGTCAGATTCATATATAAAATAAGCCCAGAACACCCAAAATAAATATGTGTTTGTCAAGATATCATGATTTTGGTTCGGAGTTATTCAAACTTCTTCGACAATAATATTTTCAACTGACTTGGCCAAGACGCATCACATTATCATTACCACAATGCTTACAGAAAACTTATACGAAGAAATCAAAAGATGTGACCCCGAACCATAATCCTTCGGTCCTATGCTTTTTATAGCATTTATGGAATATTGAATTGGAGAAGAGATTTTAAGCCTTTATTATTTATTCCTTTTAGTAAATAGGACTACAGCACAACCACTTTTTATTTTAAAGACTTAAATGTTCATATTTCAAAGAGAGTTGCATGCTGCAATATGGCCAAGACTGAGTACTTGTATTCGTTTTCTCCAATGTAAATGGAAAAAATCGACAATTTCAAACTATTTACGGAACAAAATTTGTAAACAACAAAACCTCATTTCAATGAAAATGATTTTAATTTGTGTCATTCTTCAAATGCTTTTTACTTGCGATTATAGGTACTGTAAGGCAAATTATGGATTCGTGCAAAAAATCTCAACAATCAAACATGACATTACGATGATAGAGAAGTCGAAAAAAGTGGATCCGGAAATTCCGTCCGTTTGTCTGTCTGTCTTTTCGCACCTCTACAGCCTAAACGGATGGGCTTCAAACTTGGTATTTATTATTTATTTGGTAGGTCGAAAAATAACGGTACTTGCTATACAATCCTTAACAAAAAGTTTGATTTTCTCGAAAACGCCTCTAATGATTTTGATAAAACTTTTAGGGTGCTATCTTCTTACAACAATACATCTTTCAGTTAGAATGACTTTTTCGAAATTTATTATATAACGGTACCCCCCATAGGAACGGTTTTTTTCTTCGACTCTCTCGAGAACTGCTTAACCGATTACAATCAAATTTGACATTCAGGAAGATGTAGATAGCCAAACCAATTCGGCATACAAATATTTTCGATTTTTTTTTTGAAAAATCGATATTTTGAAAACGTGTATTGGAATTTTTTCTTAGTTTTGTTTTTAAATGTAAGTAATTTTTGTGCTTAAGAATGCAAATTCTTGTTTTTTTTTTAATTTTTAAAAAAAGTTGTTAAATAAAACCGTTTTATTTAGAAACCGTTCCTTCCTACGATTAAATAAAATACACATTTTCACATTTTCAAAAGAAATAAAACGGCGCTTTTCAAACAATCAAAAGTCAGAAAAATCGAATAAACACTTTGAAATTCCTTTAATATTTTTTCAATTTTATTCGAGGCTGTGACCGCACATAAGAGCAAGTGTGTGCAAGGCCAAAACAGTTTTTCAAGTAAACGTATAAAATAACTCGCATCTAATATCATCTCCAAAATCAACTCCTAACTAATGTAAATCATAACTTCGTCATGTTATATGAACGAGAACTCAACTTCTTGGCATACATTTTGACAATATTATCCTTACGGCCAACCTATAGCACTTGTTTGAAATGGTAGCCAAAAATTGTTCCAACTCCTTTACATTACTTTTGCACGCCCGCTACTTGACACCGTCGAAATGTTTTCAATCTTTATCGGTATTTCTATAAAAAAAAAATGCTCTAACGAAATAGATAGGTGTTTTCCTCCCCTGAAAAAATTCAAACGTTATACTCGCACTGCTAGGAATGCCCATCAGTTTACCCTTAAGCCCAACTTTACTGTTAAGAACAGAGATTATTTCTTAAGTCGCACCACAAGAATGTGGAACGCTTTGTCTGACTTGGTTTTTGCTTCCCATTTTGATATTCCTAAAGTCAGACGCACTGACATATCCTCATATGTGCATTCTTGCCTATGTCCCTAAAGCTACACGGTGTTTTAACATTTTAAGAGTAGAAAAATAATGCTTTTCACCGGTGCTTATTATCATTCCTCCACTTTCAGGTTCCGGCGACTGCGAAACTTTTTAATATATAATATGCTGGTGATTGTTAAGGCAAATGAAAACTGTTTTGACTTTTCCCTCAGCACCTAAGACTAAAACTCGTTTTCATGTAAAAAAAAATTTCAAGGATCCAAAGTCCAGCACCTTCATTCAAAAACAATATTTAAAAAGAAATTCATTTAGCAATTTTCAAAATATTGATTTTCAAAAAAATGTTCAATACTTTTTTTTCTATTAAAAATACAAAAAATACTTATTTGAAAATAGTTTAAAGCAAAGTTACTACATATATATATGTATATGTATCATCTTGAATATCAATTTTGATTGCAATAGGTTAGCCAGTTCTCGAGAAAGTAGAAGAAACAAATGGGGACGACTGGGTCGCACGTACTTGCTCTTATGTGCCTTTTCACAAAGGAGTGCTAGATCTTTGAAAGAGACAAGTAACATGTACGAATAAAAAACATAAACATAAAACACATATATATACAGATGACCATAAAATTTAAAATGCTATTTATTGATTAGTTTGGTCCCATAGGACCAGTTTTTTTTTCATCGACTTCTTGAGAACTGGTTAACCGATTACAATCAAAATTTATATTCAGGAAGATATAGGTAGCCTCAATAAATTCAAATTTAAATATTTTTGAAAAAAAAATATTGCATTTTTCATAATTTTAAAACATTTTTTTTCTGAAAAATCAATATTTTGAAAACGGGTAGCTGAACTTATTTTAAATTTTATTTTTAAATTATTTGTGTGCTTTAGTTTGCATTCTTGAACATTTTTTTTTTATTTTTAAGAAAGTTGTTAATAAAACAATTTTATTTAATAACCGCTCCTATGAATTTGAAAAAAAATCGCACTTTTTTACATTTTTTTTTTAAAGAAATAAAATGATTTTTAGATTATTCCGCTGAAAACTAATTAATTTAATATTTTTTTCAAAAAATCAAAGTTCAATGTCAAAATAGCCTATTATTTACCGAATTTGAAAACGATTGTAGTATATTTAATTGATGTTTATTTGGTATTTTTCTTTACAACTGTTTTTTTCCATTTCATGAAATCCAGTGCAACGAAATGCAGACAACTTCTTTGTTTTCTTTATAAAAATTGGACAGAAAGTTAACTATTTATATGAATTTATATAAGGGTTTTTTAGAGGCATAGAAATTTAAGTTGGCAGGATTGTTTTCATTTATAGCCATTTTGTCATCTGGCTTGTCATTTATCTTTAGTTTGGCTTGCCAATTCCATTTTTTGAAGCTGCTCCACCAGTGAATGAGTTTCGACACGACATCGCTATTGATCCCGATTTTCACAAAAAAAAATTGTTTAGCGATGAATAACAAATTTTAATTGAATGGCTACGTCAATAATCAAAAATGCCGCATTTGGTGCGTACATAAATCCTAAAGTCTTTGTTGAGAAAATGGTAAAGAATTATTAGTAATAATTTTTAAATTATAATAATAATACAAAATTTAAGCAATTAATACAGTTTGTGTATTTTATTTTATATATCTCTATACCTCTAAAAAAAAAACACACTTTAGGTGTACTAATTGACGAGAATCAACGAGAACAAATATTCAAAATTTGTCAGAGTAAAGAGAATACCCCTGAGCTTGTAGTAGTATTTAAATATGGATGCACCAAATCATGAGAATCGACAAGATTCTAGGAACTTGTATTCTAAATGCTGAGAATTAACAAAATTTCAAAATCATTTTTTTTAATTTTTCGTAAATCTGAAATTTCTGTCTTAATTAAAATTCCTTATTTTATGATTTTTACTTGCAATTATATGTAGGTAATTTTGAGGTTTAGGATTCGTGAATATAAAAAAAATTGAGATAACAATTAAACATGACATTACGATCATAGAGAATTCTAAAAAAAGTCATTGAGAAAAATGTCTGCCTGTCAGATTGTCTGTCTTTCCGTCTGTATGTATAACGAGCTGCAGCCTAAACGGCTCAAGCAATTAACTTCAAATTTGGTAATTGTGGTTTTTTTGGCATTCCTCAGAGGGGTTTTTGAAATTTTATTTGTAGGGCTTAAAAAAATTGATACCTGCCATTTACCGCTAAGGAAAAGCTTATTTTTTCTCGAGTTTTGGGTGAGAAAATAGTCACCTAGTTCTAGTTCTCGATCTACTGCGCCAAAAAATCCTTCCTATCTTTCTAATTCTTTTAACTGGTGTCGTGCAACGTCAGGTTGCATTCTTAAAGACAATGTGCCCTACAGACACATAGTTTAAAAAAAAAAAACACTCCAACGATTTTGATAAAATTTTTTTCAGATTTTTGTTTCAGTTATTGGCTATCATCTCTAATCAAAACCAAATTCACAGGAAAAATCTATTAACAATACCTTTCGTATAATGTTTTTTTTTAATTTTTGACTAGCTCAATAACGGCTTATTGGATTTTTAATAATTAAGGAGGTCTAAGCAGCCAAATTTATTCTGCATACCAACATTTTAAATAAATATATTTTTTTTATTAATAATTAATTTTTTAAATTTAATACCTTTAAAATTTATCACAAATAAATATTTTAAATTTTATAATTAGCTGTATAAAATTAAACTCTAAAAAACCACATACCAAAATCTCAACAAAATGTTTTTTTTTTTTAAATGAAAAATAAAAACAAGATCTTATCAAAGTTCATCCTACAGTTTTTGAAATACTTTTTTCATAAATTCACTATTATTAAAGACGTCTGATGGTCTACTCCATTTTTACTAAAAACCGTTAAGTGTTGTGATTTTGATACTTTTTATAGGTTTAGACCGTGTGATTTTTCTATGTAAATGTTACTTATATCTGTTAAAGATCCTGCCTTCCAATGTGACTAGGCACATAGGGGCAAGTACGTGCGACCCAGTTGTGACCCATTTTTTTGTAGGTATACTTAATCATGGAATTGAGTATGATTTTATAAAAAAAAATCACAATTTAACAATTTAAGTTTCTGCATAGATAAAGATTATGGTACTGGTTGGAGTCACTATGGTATGTGTTTCGAGGTTGGGTAAACGGCTAAATGCAAAGTATTTTTTTAATATAAAGATTTAGAAATTAAATTTCTTGAATTTAAACTGCTACTGATTTTATTTGTTTTTTTTTTATTTTGGTTAGTAAAATAATAAAAACTATCAATAATGCAGGGAAATCTAAAATTGTTTCATAAATTTCAACAAAAAATGGAAAAAAATGTTTTTTTTTTTTATTTAATTAAAAAGGTTTAAGAAAAAATTTATGATTGTTGTTTAATTTTTTTTCATTATTCCTTTTAACGTGTTTTAAGCCTAGCCTAAATACGGTGCATAAGAGTTTGTTTTTTTTTTTAAGAATAGTAAAAAGATTTTTTTTAATTTTGAATAATTTTTTTTAAATGCTTTTAGTTTTAAAATATTATACATTATGTTTGCTTTTATTTACAACAATAAGTAATTTTTAAAGTATCTACATGTTTTACAGAAGCATTAAAACATATTGTATAAAAGCAGCAACTTCTTTAATTTTGTCACTTAAATAATGTGAATCGAACAGAATTAATGTAACACAAATATATGTAACAAAAGTATTAAACAGTTTTCAAACAAATAAAGTGCTGAAGAACTTTGTCCCGTAGGGTTAAAGTGTAACAGGTGTTTTTTCTTAAAACTTCGTTTGGGCTCTTAATTTATCAATTATAGTTAATTTCACATTACATCACTCTTAACAATTTATTGAATTAAGCGTTCAATATTATGAGAGTTCATCAAAAAATATTGCATTTAAAAAACACCACAAACAAATAACAATAATCTTGATACGTACTTATGGATCAGATGCCGATGAAATGATAAGAGTCGTATATTAAATTGAATTTTGTGTATGAATAAATTAAACCACAATTATTTATTAATAAATTATTTTTTAGCCAAAGAACAACCCAGCCACTCTTCTAACAACTAAAAATTGATCTTCTCGACAGGCCGGATAGAATTTAAATGACTTAAAGTTTGTATCGTGATAATTCTTTATATGGAGTACCACCATCATCATCATCCAGCGCCAGTCACTACCGCTTCACCGCCACGCCGATAGAACCTCAACATCGTCAAAAACCCCACGGCAGCGGGGTAGAGGAAGTAAAAAATAAAAAAAAAATTAATAAAAAAAGAATAAATGATTTGTACTTTTTCTCGCTTTTTTTTATATTTCAACTTCTTAAGTAAAATGCGCGTACAACAACATTCGACGGCAATGTACTTCGGCTAATGTACATTTCTCCGAGACACTCATTGGACGGGATCTCTCGTTACTCGTTAGTTGATAGTTTTTTTGCTAAGCAGATAGACAGAGATTGGCACGTAGGGAGGAGGATGTTGAAGACGCCGCCGCCGCGCAAGCGCACCGCATTATGAGCAAAACAAAGTTTGTTGCAAGAATGTTTCCATAGAATGTTTTGCATCTGATAGCCAAAGTTACCACACACAAAAGTGCACCAGCCGGGCTAACTACTCGGCTTGGCAGCTTAGTCAATATAACGACATTCAAATGGCAGTCATTTGGGGCATTGGCAGCCGGAACAGCTTTGGGGATTATCATGAGTTAAAAGGAAATTATTTCCTAATATCTGAGTTGAAATTTTAGTTAGGGATTTGGTTTTTCTAATTTGTTTACGGCTTGGAACCGGGACAGTTACTTTTAAGCAGCTTTGAGGTCTCATCTGATATATATATCCAGGAGGTATCAGAACTCCAAAATTAAATTAGTAGTTAAATGTGGGAGAGGTTGATGATTTCTCACTAGAGACTGAATAAAGGATTTTTAGAAAAAGAAGGATATGAGGTCAGTTAACCAATATTTTGTATGGAGAACTTTAATAACAATCACTTGTGGTGAACATGAATATCCCCAAAAGCTAAATGCTAAAGTGAGAGAAAAAAAATATTCCCACATTTTCCAGGTTGTAGGACGAACAAACCAACATTCCTGGCGAGCCAAGTCTTAACTGAACGTTACCCACAAAAAACATAAAGATGCTATTCCAGCGACGCCAACGTATTTACTTTGGTCCTATCAGGTGTTATAAGGATTCTACCAAATTGACGCGTTAACATGTGATTAGTCTTGGGCGGAAGTAAATCTTTTGACAAATCTTTAGTTTAGAATGAATGTAATGGATATATCGCCTAAAGTAGGTGTTGACGCAGATGCAACTAATGGATAATTGAAATGAAGAGATATTGGACAGCTTCAGGGCTTGGAAAATTATTACATTCATAGGAGAGAGGATGAGATGAAATGAGATGAGATAACCTAGACCAGGACGTCCAAGGCCTTGGGTGTAAAACAGGAAGGCGTCGCGTCATCGGCCAACAATCAGAATGCATGGAAGAACTTGTTGTATGAGGCCCGGACCCGGCCCGGACTTTAAAGCCATTTGAATTTCGTTTAATGTAGCTTTAGCAGCAAAGTTTAATTTTGAATCCAAAATTATCTCTTTTCACCGGAACTCGTTTAAATGTATGGTTATCTTTTCAGTACTCAAAAAATTACACGACTGGGTCGCATGTAGTTGCTCATATGTGCGGTCACATTGTAGAATGAAATTTAAGAAAATTAAAGGGAACATCAAAAGCATTTATTCGATTTTTGTAACTTTTGATTGTTCGAATAAACAATAAAGTACGTTAAGTTATATTGAGTAAAATAATTTAAACGCCATTTTATTTCCTTAAGAAATGTAAAAAAGTGCGATTTTTTTATAACTTTAAAATTTTTTTTTTTTAAATAAATCAAGAATACAAACTTAAGCACAAAAATAACATACATTTAAGAAACAAAATTAAAAAAAAAATACTTACCTGTTTTCAAAACATTGTTTTTCAAAAAAATTTTTTTTTTTAAATTATTAAAAATACAAAAAGTTTTCGAAAAATCATTTACGTGAAATTACTTAGGCTACGTACATTTTTTCGAATATAAATTTTGATTCTAATCGGATCACCAGTTTTCGAGAAAGTCGATGAAAAAAAACCGGTCCTATGAGAGGTACCGTTTTTAGCCCACCATATTTATTTTTTTAACCAAAATATAATGCTTACTTACAGTGGTACACTGATTTTTTTCATAAAAATTCTTGGAGCCGTTTTCGATAAAAATAAGCTTTTACGTAACGGTTATATTAAAAGTACCGTTTATATTTGAGCTAAAAAAAATTCAAAAAACTCCTCTGTAGAATGTCAAAATAACCCTTTATACTTTTGTAGACGATTGGTCCAACCGTTTAGGCTATAGTCCAAAATACATCCGTACAGACAGGCAGACACACAGAAAGACAGACAGACGGACATAGTTTTGCCAGTAACTCAAATATGTTTCTCTATCATCATAATGTCATGTTTGATTTCTATCTCAATTTTTTTAATCTACACGAATGCATAACTAGCATTATAGTACCTATAATCGAAAGTAAAAAACAATAGTGAGAAGTTGCGACAAAAAAAAATTAACTGACATTTAGAAATATCCAAGAATAATGTGTAATTTAAACATTACATAAACACAGATGGTGTCATCTTGACTGAACGGAATATAAAAAGATGTTGAAAATGTCATTAACAAAATCAAAAAAAAAAGAAGAGGCCCCTGGTGGCTGCGCGATAATCACAAATATTTTTTTTGAAATTGTATATTTTTTTAAGATAATTTGGGGGTTTGGTAATTATATTGACAGTTTTTGGTATGAGTTTTATAAAGATCTATATGCTCCACTGATTGTTGCGTTTCTCCCTGAAAATAATTCAACAGTAATACTCGCACTGCAAGGAATGCCCATCATCATTACTCTTGAGCCCAACCGCGGATGTACTGTCAAGTACAGGGATTCTTTCTTTAGTCGTACCACGCGAATGTGGCATGCCTTGCCAGACTCTGTTTTTCCCTCCCACTTTGAAGTGCAGAACTTTAAAACAAATGTTCATCGTTACTTCCTTTCACATCCTTCCCTATTTTCCTAAAGCCCTAAAGCTGTGTTTAATTAACATTATAAGGGTAGTCAAAAACCCTTTAGTGCGGGCTGATTATAAAAAAAAAAAAAAAAAAAAAAAAAAAAATGAAACCAAGAAGGAAAGTACATTAAGGGTGTTCATGCAATCGCGTAGAACTTCGTGAATTTATCTGTCAAAATTTGTATGGGAATATTTATGCGGATTTTATGAATTTATCTCATGATTTTTCCGGATAAAATGAAAAAAAATGAACCTCGTAGGACTGAGGAATGTCTTTTTTTTTTTGTTGTCTCTGTCTTTTGTGATAGCTGACGTACACTTTTGTTAGTAAGTGTACTTCAATCTCAACTCTCACGTTAAATGACTGTTTCCACATTTAAGCAAATGCTTGCGGAAGGGTAGAACGGTGTATAAATACCCCTATTATTTTCAGCTCCTCCTGTTCTACGCCATGTGCAACTCTTCTTTCTTCTTGTGTTCGCGTATTACACTGCATTTGCATTTGCAATACAGTCGCTGCCTTTTTAAAGCGTGCCGCGTGTGTCCAATCCACTGCCCCTTTCGCGGTCACATAATATAAAAGTCAATGGATTTCTAACCCGTTTGCTTGCGGACCCTTGTTAGATATTCGATTGGACAAAAAATCAACTTTGTGTAGCCGGTATTAATTTTGAACACCATAATTTCACCTTCTCTGTCAAGACTGTGTGCAGAACATAGTTTTTAATTTATCACCAACAACCAAACTCGACTGAAATCCAAAGCCATAGGGGGCTTCCCTGGACAAACGATTTTTTTTATAGCGGTTTCACTTTAAGAAGCAATGTCTTACCCACAATTTCATCATCATTCAAAAGTAAAAATTGACAAGAATTTTGAAAGCTGTCAAATTTCATTGGATAAAAGGAGCCCCTAAATCAATTTTCGGTGGAATCCAAAAAATTAACGAATAGGAACTAATAACTAAAAAATAGACTTTTGTTTAAAAATAAATAAAAATAAAACCAAATTAAAATAAAAAAAGGAAACATTTGTTTTTACTTATTTACGTGCTTTCGGTAACGATGGTTCCCTCCTTCGCTGGATTAGAAACTATACCTTTCAAACTGTTTCTGCTTTTTCTACAAACGCTTTGTTTGACGTACATACGTACGGATAACGTAACAAAGCGAGTGATTTACCAAAAAGTTCGAATTGGCTGAACTTTTTCCCGCTTTTTGACATTTTACTCTATGAATACGTTCAAATTGGATTTTTTTTATTTTACAGTAGGTTCTCAATATTTTCACATTCACGATGACCAGAACAGCGGTCTAATGGCTAAAAGACAATCACGCTTTAGTTTCGGTTTCGCCTGACATTTACAAGTTCAACCATAGAAAATCAATACATCTTATCACAATGTCGCTTTGGATTTGACATTACGTTTGGTTTGTGTACAAAATAAGGTAACGTGACTCAAACGCAAAGCTGAAGTAGAAACTGTTTGAACTTTTGCTCGCTTTGACAGAAAAAAGCAAAAACACAACCGAAATTTGAAAAAAATATCACTTAAAGCAAACCCAAAGCGTGTGAAATGTAACGTGAGGAAGAAAAAACTGAAGCCATAAAGTTTTATATACGTTATCCTAACGTAGATCAAACAAATCCTGGGGTTTGACAAATAAAGCTAAATCGAAATTCCAAAATAATACAATAAATTTCTTTATTTTATGAAACACAAAGTCTTTCAGTTTAAATAACAGCAAATTTAACTTATTCCACTTATTCAAAATTTAAATACGATTTTATACTGCAACACTTTTTATTTAATTTAAATTCAATTACTTTTTACTAACGCTTCTAGTTGTTAACAATTACTCTTAATGCCATCAACTCTTGTATTTATACAAATTTACTAACTTCTGGAAGCTTCCGTCTAGTTCTGGCACAATATAAGCTTTCGGTTGTTTGCACAATATAAGCTTTCGGTTGTTTGTACTAATTCGAGTTGGAATTAGTACTTCGAGTTCAAATTAGTACTTCGAGTTCGAATTAGTATTCTGTCAAAACATGTTGCAACTATATAGCATACTTTTAGGGGCATGGTTGTTGTACATAATAAATGTTGGTTGTTGTACACAATTAATCCCACAGATGTCGTTAAATTACAAACAAAATGTATTCTTTGAATATCTAAACATTTTGTTGCCACATCACAGTATTATTGAACTTTTCCTTATTGCAAAGTCGTTTGTAAAGCGTGTTTGTGTTTCTGCTTTAAATCGTGTATGTATGTATGTGTTTAGCCATAATTCTGTACCCATACCCTTCAAATCTTATCTTTATTTGAAGTGGCGCACGAATGAATTCAATGAGTGAAATAAATGAATCTTTTCTTCTTATACCCAATGAACACGGGGCAACTCGAAAAAAACTGATAACTGATGCGAGTTGGCAACTAGTTTGCTTTGAATCATAACCTGTATAATCAAATGTGACGACGCACACGACGCCTTGAAAACTCGTTTGCGATTCCAAAAAAAAATCTGTAACCACTCGTCTGTTGATTACCATGTCTGGTTGCCTAGTGATTTTAGTTTTTAGTTTGTCGAAAATGAGCGAAAAACAAAACAATCTGTTGCTGGTGCGGGAGATGGAAAAATATATATTTTATATAATTATTGTCTTCCTGGGTATTCAAATAAAAATTAACTGGAGAAGGCGTAGATAAAAACCGAGAATGTCGTAAAATTGACGGGTATGTTTTTTTTATTTTGACTTCGATGTGGATGTTAATAGTTTCAGTCTACTGTGTCATATATTTCCACTGCTAGTGCAGAGAAGTTTGTGGATTTATAAAATAGTTGGTTTAAGAGCCTCTTCCTGAGATAACAGTACAACATGATGGTTTCATTATCGCTCGAGTCTTCCGAAGACATTTCACGCCCCATATCCATGACGACACTGAACGAACTAGAGCTTTCAATTGGTGATGGGTTTTCTCATGTGTGGAGTCAAGTCACTGCTAAGTCCGTAACTTGTCTGTAAGCCGAGTTGCCAACCGGTTTAGCTTTTATATATTTGCTCCGTGTGCATTGAGTCTTACTTTCTTACGGTGTATATGTTTCGGGGCTCAAAGCTAAACGAACTGTTACGTCATCTTTATAAAAAAAACATGATGAATAACTATCACGAACTATCTATGAAGTTTGTTCTAAGTGATATATGTATAACTGTCCAATTCGCATATGTCAGAGTAATTTAGAATGAAATTCTTTATGCTTAACGAAACTTTTCGAGCGGCGTATGTACATATACGGTGACCATCCGTCCCGTATTTCCCGGAACAGGCCCTTATTTAACTCGTCTGTCCCGGCTAAATTTTAAGAAAACCCCGAACGTACAATTGTACCGTATTTGGTTTATTGTCCCGGGTTTGTCCCGTATTTCCATATACATTTTGGAATAACAAAACGTTCGATTTTTTTAATTTTATTTATAATAATTGTATTTTGTTTGCGTTTAATATTTTAGGCAAATATTAATAAATTTTTCATAGCCAGTTACGTATTACGAATACTTAGATCAGTGAGATATTTCAAGAAACTACAACTAACAATCATTGCAACTTGTTAGACGAATTTTTTTAACTAAAATCATTCTAAACCTCATTACAACAAAAAGAAAACAATAAATTGTGGCCGATGAATGGAAAGAAATTTTTGAGCATTTTTAGAAGAAAAGTATAAAATTTAAAAATCTTTTAGTAATTTCCGAGTTCGGCATGGGTCTGCCAAGTTCCAGTCGAAAGAGTTTTTTCTATAATAAACAATATTTGGACAAATGAAAAACACAAAATATGAAACTCCCAGAGATGTTTAGATTTTTGTATATATAAACAACAATCCAAATTATGTTTGTGCGCGGCTCAATCGATTTGAATGAAATTTTTAGAAGATTTTAGGACATGTTTGGGGAGTGCATATAGGAAATTTGTCTGCTTTCCGATGTCTAGAAGCGTAGTTATGACCAAAAATATCACTCACATGGTAAAAATCGAAAAATGTATAGTATGCCTGAGCAACGCCGGGAGGATCAGCTAGTGATTTTATATTTTTTTTTCTATTTCAGATTTTTTTTGATTTTTTACCAAATAAAAAATAATTTTTTTTTTCAATTTTTAAATGTATGCCCGAGTTTTGCTCCGCGAAATAAGGTCATCGTACGTATGTATCTATTAAAGCCAATGCTATATGACGGTTTTCATAGTAAGCCATCTTTAGTCATGCCTATTATATTTAGTTGGGTCTTCGTAGATTTTATAATGAATGAAAACAAAATTGGTACATACTGCCGTGTCTTTTCACCCATTAATGTAATGTGTTCATTTAACTGAATTTAATTTGCTTCTATCTAAAACAGTAAGCCTTTGAATCCAATTACCCAAAAAAATTGTATGTAAAGTTTTGTATTAAGCTTAGCCAATTTTTTTAAATATAAAAAAAACCATGCTTGTAGTACAAAGTTCTAATAACAAATTTACCTTTTCGTTTGACTATTAGAATTTCTGTTTTCGATCTTCTTGAGTGCTTCCTAGCTAGACATCGAGATTAATAGATTTTAAAAGTCAATGGAACGAATTTTATAGAATTTTTCTAAATTCTCAAGATCCAAAGATGTCAACTTGAAAAATTCGTTAATTTATTTCCATTCTCGTTATTAGATCTTGAAACTAATTTTTAATTCCAGATTATCTTTTGGTGGGAGCCGCAAGTATGAAGACTCTGATTACTTGTGTTCACACGTCACAAATTTTGGCAATCAGTTTACATAATTGTATACATACACACAATTTTGTCACAATTTATTGGTTTACATACGTTTGAGGGTCTGTTTAAGCCTCAATATTTTCTGCTTCTACAAATTGATACTTAATCCTCAACTCAAATCTGTTTTTATTTTTAATCTGTCCTATTTCTCAAGAATGCTAAAAATCATGCGCTAAATCTGTTCAGTTCCAGTTAACCCAACATCAAATTAATTGTTTACAAACAAGAGTGTCAATTGGAACTTCACAAACGCAATCCAATTCAGGCCTTTCAATAAAAAAAATCAAGTTCTGTAAAAGGTTATTTTTTATTGAAGTACAATTGCAGCTGTAGAAGCAAACCGATTTAACAAGCAATTTGGTAAAAATAAAACAAAAAACGTGCCAACAGAACGTCAAAAAGTAGGTACGGTCGTTAGTGTGTGTATGTGTAAACATGAACGGAGAAAGTAATGGCGCATATTTTGCATGTCATTTCACTGTTTCCGATTCGAAGTTTAAGCGCGGTGTAAGTTCGGCTTGTTTGCTTAAGCAGCTTTCTCATTGAAACCATAACAACAGTTTAAAGATTGGGATTAAAAATTGATCTAGATTTTGGGGTACCCTACTGGTTTTTTTTTTATTCTGTCTGCTTCTGGGTATACAAAATAATTGGTTTTGTTGAATTTGTAGTCCAGAAGTCGTATTTGGTTAGCCTTATTTTGTATGCGATAATGTCTTTATTTTATAACTCAAGCTTAGCAGACTATTTTGGGTACTTTTAATGTACTTTTACTTTCTTTTAATTTATTTATTGGATTTATTTAGTTTTTTTTTTCAACAATTCTTTTAATTGATGTTAATGACGAAATATTTTGTTTGGGATAAGTTTGTTCCGAAAAAGTAAATGTTGAATAGAGCTCATTAGACTGATGTATAACTAGCTTCTTATTTATGCACAATTGAATGATTTTGGAATAAATTTTTGATTAATAGTTGATTGGTCAAGGGGACTTTTACTTAAGAAAATAAATAATTTTATTTTAAGTAGAAAACAGTTTATAATTAGTACAAATACAAATTTGAGATATTTATGCAATTTAGTAAATTCCTAAAGCTAATATCATACGAATGTGTAAAAATATCTCATGCATTTGAATGCGGTTGTGTAGGCATAAAATATTTGTGTTCAGACATTTTTGTATTCTGACACAATAACATGAATTTTGTTTGTGTATCGGCATACATATGTATATCTAAATATAAGCTTGTGCACACAGATTCGTGGTTCAGACAATTTGGAATTTGTGTAAAAAAATGTGTTTTTTAATTATATATATATTTTTTTGACGTGATAACATCTTATAAATCGATGACAGGCTGCATGTACGAAATAACATGACTAATGCTGATAAGACTCATGACCCATGCTAACCGCGATACTGTGGTTCTTTCAACCAAACTCGATCGCAAGCACTAGGCGAACATGAAAAAGAACAGGCGCAAATTCCCAAAATAATTTCACTCAAATTCAAAAAGAACAAGAAGAGAAAAAGAAATACAAAAAAGGCGGAGTTTTGTTAAAGTGGAAAGTATATGTAGATATTGGGGGTTGTGTGTGTGGATTTAACAAGAGGGTTTGTGGGTGTGAATTAACGGGCTGAATGTTGGTGTTGCTGCCATCAATGTTTTCTTATGACCTTATCACCCAAAATTATCGTCAGTAAACCGACTTTACAGACAGTCAATTCTTTTTTGTGTAATTCGGGGTTAGACGTTGGTTGAAAGTAAATAAATATTTTAATTCACATTCAAAAATATTAAAAACTAGTAAAGTAATATTATAATCTATATTCAATTAAAATAAGAAATCAAAATTAAAGTTAGTATTTATTCGAGAGTTTGAAAAATGGCAAAGGGTACGCATAGCATTGTATTTATTGGCTTAACTGAAGCGGAATATGCAGATTGCTTCAAGTTGGTCACTTAGCGTGTACAAAAATTTTGGAGAGTTGCTTGCCACCGATGAATGAACTGCAAAAGCCGTCATACAACTTCCCCATATGTTGTCGTTGCAGATGATGTATTTACTCTGCGGCCGAACATCTTAAAGTCGTAAGGCCTAAAGATGTCAGAATTATGCAACGCGTACTTTATTACCGCCTGAGTGCTAAGTCAGGCGGTAATCCGTGGCACTCGCATGCTGTGTGCTCACAATTACTTGTTGATCCGAAATAAAGGAACGTACGCACCTGCTCACTCCTTCGAACGTTAAGACAACAATAGGTACCTGAATCATGGTTAACGGCAAGAGGAAAACGACTGAGTCCAAGCGACTCCGCTGCACTCTGCATGAACGGAGACCACAAGATACCAAAAAGGTGACAGAAAGTGTTCGCTGACTACGTTGAGGAAGGCTTTTCGGTTTGCCTTTTGCTGTCTGAGTGTAGAATTACTATTAAGTTCACATTGCACATTCTTACATATACAGGGTGTCCATCGGGAAGGTATACTACTTTGTTTTGCCGCTATTTCGGTAAACATTAGTCTTGACAGTTTATATTTGGCAGTCGTAAAGTAGACACGTGGCAAATTTATTATGCAAAAATATTCGATAAACCGACGTGTTGTAATTGTTAATACATTTTATCAAAAACAATCATCGATTACTGTGACGATTAGAAAATTACGTGAATTTTTTTGGAGAAACAACGTGCCAACAAAACGCACTGTTTTTCGTGTAGTAAACAATTTCGAAGCAAGAGAGTCCGTAAGTGATAGGCCCAAGCATGGACCACAACGTACTGCAAGATCGGCTGAAAACATTACTGCTACTCAAGGAAGTATTTAAAACAATCCATCAACCTCAATTCGACGCCATACTCAGGAGCTTTGTCTTCAAAGAACAACTTTGGCCACAAGGATTTGCATTTTTTCCATTTAAGATTCAGTTGACACAAGAGCTTCTTCCACAAGACTATTAACGCCACCGGCCATATGTGAATAAATAGAATATTCGGTTTTGGAAAACCCTCAAATTATCCATCAGTCACCTTTGCATCTATTAAAAGTTACAGTCGGGTGTGCAATTTGGTCAGGAGGAATCATTAGACCTTACTTCCTTGAAAATAAAAACGGCATAACGGTAACTGTGAATGGGGAGCTCCGGACTTCTTTTTATGAGGATATCTGAAAAGCAAACAAACCAGAAACGTTTGAGCAACTCAAACAAAATATTCTTGATGAAATTAATGAAATACCGCGTGAAATGTGTGAGAATGTAATGAAAAGTGTGCTCAAAAGGGCTCGCATTTGTGAGACTAACAGAGGCAGACATTTACCTGATATTGTATTCCATACATAATTGCCGACATTAAATAAAACATTTATCAATATAAGATCCATTCTATTTCATTTAATCAAAAATTATAAACAAGCAAAGTAGTATACCTTCCCGGCGTACAACCTGTATATAAAGGGTCTTCCAATAGGGACTTCCGAACTTTGACAGTTGACATCGGACATTTTTTGAAGCTACATCTGTCAAATTGGCTGTCATATTTTGAATCTGTTTTTCCAAATGACCATGGACGGATATAGCATTCAACAACATGTGCAAGTGATAAAATTGTTTAATCAAAATGGGTTTTCTGTTCGGGCAACATTCCGAGCGCTTCGCCCATTGTACGGTCGCCATAATCGAGCGATTTGATAGAATGGTCGTTTTACATGAAGGTGGTGTGAACTGGCCCTCGAGATCGTGTGATTTGACCCCATTAGACTGACCCTTAAAGCCAACATAACCAATGCCATAGTTCAAATTCATCCTCATTTATGCGCTCGAGTCGGCCGCGGGGACATTTAAACAATGTTATATATCACACATAATGGCATCGATATGCCTTTCAAACAAATAAAAAAATTCGATGATAACACGAACTTTATTTTATTTAAATTAAACGTTAGGAAGGGCTTAATGAAAGACCCAATATTTTTTCTTGGCAAGGCGGAAGGGCTCTCAATCTCAATCTCCGAATCTGTCATCATGTACATTAAGTGATCTCAGGGCAAACAACGCCATCTCATTCAATTAATTTATTCTTGGTGTTTGCGACAGCGTTGGTGAATAGACAGTTTTTCAAAAAAAAAAAGAAAAGAAAAAGAGGACACTGTGTCGTATGCGTAACATTTTTTTTAAATTGTTCATATTATTAAAAACGCACCGTTTCCTGATAATTAATACGTTATTCTTTCAGTTCATTTAACCTATAGAAGGGAACACACTTTCAGAATAAAACTAATTCCAAAAGCAAAAACTGACACAGGATGTTGACCGACACCCTTGATCAAAGTTGAGAATTGAAAAGTCAAATCTATGTAAGTTTGATTAAGCATCGAGCTTTAATCACAAAATATCCATTATTCTCTCTATGATCGTTACGTTATGTTTAAATGTTATTTCAACTGTTTGCCTATATCGCAAGTAGAAAACACATCAACTTAATTTTTTGAGGTACTTTCGAACTTTCTGCATTGTCATTGTTATTCCAAAAAGAGTAAACAAAACTAAACCACATTTTAGAGCAATAATAAAGAAGAGACTCCCTTTTTTCGTCTACAAACAAACTGAAAATATTCTGTCTTCCGAAACCAATTGCTTTCAATCCAGCGCATTATGTATCTACCTAACTAATTTCATCAAAGTTCATTAAGTCGTTAAGGCGTGACATTCTAACAAACAAACATTCACATTTATAAAACTGGAGTGATTATTATTTTTGTAAGGGTAAAAGGGGACTAATCCAAAAACTCTGGCTTAAAATATTAAAATGCATTAAAACTGCAAATGCATACTTTTGGAATGCTTGAAGCACTTCTTTTACATAATTTATTTTTCTCTTATAAGCAATCGAAGTACCTGCTTACTCAATTACCTTGTTCCTATGAATGCATTTTAGTGATGCTTTAAAAAAGTTAAATTCATTAAAACAGTGGACATGAACACAAAAATATGTCTAATTAAGAACAGACATTTTAAAAAGACTCTTCACCACGGATTAGGTTAATTCTCAGAAAAATAAAATAATTGAAACATTCACCTCATAAGATTATACATTTCCAGCTTATATAACTGCTTCTCACACTTACTTTGGTGTGATCCCTGCACTTCCAAGTACAGAGTCATTCGTTCTTAATGCAATAAAACAGCACCTGTCTTCTTAATGCTACTGAAAGTGAATATTTTTTCAAGACCAAACCATCGTAAGTTAGTTTTGTTTTATCGGTAATAAATCTTAATCGTCAGCAAAACCTTCCCACAACTACTATAATTCTATTACCCTCATCACGCTTGGTTCACAAAGTATATTTGCGTGACAGAAAAATTAAAATTTGCACCCATGAACTTCAGAAAATTTAACGATAATAAAGGTTTATCAACCTCTGTCAGAAGCTATCCAATCAAAGCTAAGCAAATTAAGCTGAAGTAGATAAATAGAAAGGCATTGAAAACCAGGATTTGAGTACATTTCGTTGGTTTCGTTCAGGACAAAGTGAAAAAATAGGCATTTTTATTTTTGGAAACAAAACAAAAAAAAATGTGTTTTCTTCTTTACTTCTGAACTGAGCATAATCAGAGTGTGATCTATGAGTACGAATTTCGGAATAAATCAACAGAGCAGAGCTTTTTTAACACAGCAAAATCGACGTGTGATTTGACAGAAGGAATATGGAAAAAATGTTTGGAAAACCATTTGCGATTTGAAACAAAACCATTAGGTCTGTTCGTCTGCTCCCTAAAACAGATTTGTTGGCCAATTTTACCCAAATATTGTTCGTTTACACCAGTGCTGCCGTTTTAGATTTATAAAAAAAAAATGGGCACGACTGGTTCGCACGTACTTGCTCTTATGTGCCTAATTACATTAGACTGCAAGATCTTTGACAAAAACAAATAACATTAACTTTGAAAATAACACAATAAACTATCAAAACCACAATATTTAACGGTTTTTGGTAAAAAGCCATCAAACGTCTTAAATAACAAAGAATTTATTAAAAAAATCGAAAATTGTAGAGTCGGTTTTGATAAAATCCTGTTTTTTATTTTTAGTTTTATTTTTTTTTTAATTTGGTTTTGAAATTTTGGTATGCAGTTTTTTAGAGTTTATTAATATACATGTGATTATAAAATTTTAAATAATTTTTTTTGACTAGTTTTAAAAATATTGATTTTTCAAAAAAAAAAATTCAAAAATTATTAGAAAAAATAAGTTGTTAAAATGTTTGATATGCAGAATTAATTTGAGAACCTAGATCTTTTTAAATATAAAATTTGCCAGTAATCCAAATAGCCGATTCGGAGAAAGCCAAACATTAAAAAAATCGTTACATGAAAGGTACCGTTAATAGACTTTTCCCGTAAATTTGGTTATATACAAATATTACCTATTATTTTGAAAAAAGTCTCAAAAAATTTCATCAAAATCGTTCGACCCTTTTTCGAGAAAAATAAACTTTTTCTAAACGGTCATATGGCAGGTACCGTTATTTTTGGGCCTAAAAATAAAATCTCAATTTACCCTCAAGGGAATGCCAAAATAATCACACATACCAAGTTTGAAGATAATCGCCTAAGCCGTTTAGGCTGCAGCTCGTTATACATACTGACAGACAGACAGACAGACAGACAGACAGACTTTTTTTCTCGATCACTTTTTTAGACTTATCTATGATCGTAATGTCATGTTTGATTGTTATCTCAATTTTTTTTATATTCACGAATCCTAAACTTACCTTATAGTCCCTATAATCGCAAGTAAAAACGGAAGATTTTTTATTAAACGTTAACAAACAACAGGAGATATCATATGACCATTGTTAACCGTGCTTTTACTGTAAATAACAACTGATTTATCGATTAAGGTTCTTATACCCTGACGATGGTTGATAATGCTAGTACAGAACTAGAATATCACACTTGTAGATCGAAATTTGGTTGTCCAAGCAGACTCACTTGGAAGAAAAAAAGAAGTCTTAAGGTTGGCTGTTAATTAAACAGTGAAAAGTATTC
Organism: Platycheirus rosarum; assembly: GCA_963971375.1. Classification (NCBI taxonomy): domain Eukaryota; kingdom Metazoa; phylum Arthropoda; class Insecta; order Diptera; family Syrphidae; genus Platycheirus; species Platycheirus rosarum. The sequence goes on along the minus strand of OZ020509.1, from coordinate 114,681,441 downwards.
TTTATTATCGACGTATTTATACAATATATATTGCTACACAATAATAAATTGAACATTTTTGCATAATTAACAAAAATAAAATATAGGTGACAAATAAGGCAAATAATTGCATTAGTCATGCAAGAAGTGCTGACCGTGCGTAAAAATAAATTAATACAATAATTAATAAAGCGATTTCGATGAAATGGGGTCTGGTGACGAGGTTAATGAATTGGTGGTCATCGTTGGTTCAACAACCATCTGTTATAAAAAATGCAACAAATTTCAAAAGCAAAAACTTTATTTTTTTTTTCAAAAAAAAAAATAAGTAACTACATTTTCTACCACAAAATAACATAACAAAACCCATTATTATATTGTAATTTTTGTAAAATAAAATAAAATCAATTCCCACGTACTTGATTTTATGTGCGGTCATAGCTTCGGTTAAAATTTTAAAAATATTAAGGGAACTTCAAATTTAATTTTTTGATTTTCTGACACTTGAAAATATGTAAAATAGGTTGATTTTTTTTCCAAAATAGTAGGAGCGGTTTTTTTTAAATAAAACCTTTTTATTTTAATAACTTTTTCAAAAATAAAAAAAAAATACATAATTTATAAAAAAAAAATAATCTACATTTCAAAACAAAACTAAAAAAAATCCCTCTACCCGTTTTCAAAATATTGATTTTTGAAGAAAAAAATTAAGAACATTATTAAAAATACAAACAAAAAAAGGTTTTCGAAAATATTTTAAAATAAAATTAGTATGGCTACCAAAATCTTCCTGAATATCAATTTTGATTGAAATCGGATGACCAGTATTCGAGAAAGTCGAAAAAAAAAGGTTCAACAGGAGGTACCGTTTTTAGCCCACCATCTTGCATTTTTTTTCACCAAAACATAATTTACACCTACAATATACACGCGTTGCAATACAAATATTATTATATATAAACGGTGTTAAAATTGTTTTTAAAATTAAATTAATTAAAATAATCAAAAACATTTAAAAATTATTTTGTTTTTTATAATTAAAAATGAATTGCACGACTAAATTGAAGAAAATTAAAGTCATGAAAGCAGTTATTCGATTTTTACGGGATACATGATGTTTAGTAAGGTCTTTTTTGATAAAAGAGAGAGATAAAGAGAAAGAGCTTCACTACTCCACACTACTCTGCAAACAAATTGGCTTTATTTTTGTTGCTAACCACAGGGGTGTCATTAAAAACCAGTTTAGGAACCGAGAAAATTTGAATTTTTTAAAAATGACCAAAATTGTTTATTACAGCAAAAATCTCGACACACATTAGTGCATTCTTGATCATCCCTTTACAAAATTTCGTGCTTTAAATGCTGTTTGAAATTTTCCAAATTGCAGGATACAAAATCACGAATTCCGAAAATTTTCAAAAATTTGCACCCAAGGAAAAAAGTGTAATTTTATCGTTTTGTATGTATTTATATATTTTGATGTATCTTTTTATTTTGTCTTCATTTTTTTTAACTAAAATATCTAAATACAGTTTTTTTACTCCTGTTATTTGTTTCTAAATATATTTCAAGAACATTATGCCCCGTTTTAAATTTGTAAATGTAAATTCTTTCATACTTTCTAAATTGTTCGAAAGTGTTAGCTGTCAGCTGTCACCGTGGTGAAACGAATTAATTGTTTCCAAATGGCCACATAATTCACCACTCGATATGACTTCATTTCACCAAGGAGGGAAAATACATTCGCAAACGCACCATCTTCCATCGTAATTAAATCTATGCATGAAAATGCTTATAAATCTGTTACTTAATTCGATTCGATTAAAGTGACAAATCTTCCAATTACCTGACCTACTCTTGACGCGCCGCCGCTTTCTTCCAGGGAGTCTTTCGCTACATCGCGATGTTGTTGTCAATTCGTTTTATGCTAGCGTAAATGCCAAGAATGGAAGCATCTCAACTACTCGTTGTTGTAGTGCTTGCAGATATAGCGATGACCGGTTGTACGCTGTTGGCTAAGTAATTGATGACGCCGCTTTGGCTAATCAAATCAACACACTTGCCGTTCTAAAGGAATTCTCGCTCCTGCGGTGATTAGAATTCACATTTCATTAAGACCGTCTTGGTTACGCGGTAGTTGATTTCTTGGGATTTATCACTCTAGGCAGGCGACGACGACGACGTTACATTCCTAAAGAAGTTCGAACAACAATTTAATTCAAAACGTAAAAAACTTTAAATTTTACTTTGAGTAATTAATAAGAGAAAAATTAGAGTTGATTTTTAATCAAGGTAACCGTCTTTGACAACGATGTTTTCAATCTTAACAAAAAAGGTGTTATAAGCAAGATCTTGTATTAAAGGGACGCTTGAATAGTACAGCTCGTTTGTGTACCGACAAAATGTAACTTTTTAAGGATGCATTGTCACCTGGTGAACCTCTTGTGAGTTGGTGTTGTTCTATATACGGCAATTTTGCTTGTTAACACAGCCAAAAAAGTATCTCGCCGCTAAGAAGGATTTTTTTCCTTTAAAATGGTCCTCTTCTTCCAAACGCTCTTCGAGGCTAAGTCACGGAACAAACGGCGTAGTCTAAAAGCCTATTCACACCAAACTATATTTTATTCGTTTTCCTCAAAACGAATACTAAAAACGACTCGTTGTTCCATACGATTTTCGTAAACGACTTGTTTTGCAAAACGACTCGTTTTCAAAGAAACGAACATTGTATATACATTGCCTATAGTACTATCATGAGACGAGAAAAAATCTTTTTCCCTAGAGCCGCTTGGAGTGCTAGTGTAGGACATTTTATTTGAGTGAGAGAGAATTAAGAGCATGGTTTTTAGTGTTATGCTTTGTGCTTAGTTTCCTGCGCATGTGCAATGTGACAATTGGAGGCAAGAAAAAACCGAAGGAGAACATGAAATAATTCAGTATCTTGTTTTGTTCATTGTATATATGTGTATACACTGCTGGCAGTTTTGAAGTTAATATATAATGGTTTCGCTTAGCTGAGGCTTAGTTTTTTGTAAGGATTTATACAAGATCCAACATTTTCATTGTTTACGTTTTTTTATATGGAATATGTAATATGAGAACTGGTTCTTACATAAGTATTTATACATGCGTACGTCATTGACGAGACTTTTGATTCGAGTTTTTTAGGATTTTCAAGTTTTGTATGAGCACTACCTACATACATATTTGTCATATTTGTACATATATACATCATTGACCAGACTTTTGATTCGAATTCTTTAGGATTTTCAATTTTTTTACTATTCTATTATAAAGGTTGTCTGTTCAAATAATGTACACATATTCATTCTTCAAATTTAAATACAAACTTACTTCTTGCTGTATTTACACAAAGATACAAACGTCCTTGCAGTGGATGGATTTTTGTTTTGAATTTTACTTTCCATTTAGATAGGTACCTACGCAAACATATAGGTACATACATATGTATTATGTAGGTATCTATCTGAATGAACTATGTGCAGAAATTCAATCAAAAATAGTTTGTAAATTGATTTATATTATTAATGATCGATTATATATTATTGATTTATGGTAACAAAGATCTTTTGTTTGTTTGAGGTTTATATAATAGGAACTAGTTGACCCACCCAGCTTAGCTCGCGGGAAAGATTTTTATAGTTAAACCAAAATATTTCTTTGTACTAATCTTCTATAGAATTGCTAAAAATACCACGGGTTTTTTACATTTGTAACACCTAATTGTTTAATTTTTACTTGCAATTATTATAGGCAGGTACTAAGTACAAGTTATGCATTCATGCCGAAAAAAAATGGGATAACAATCAAATACCTATAACATTACGATGATAGAGACACATATTTGGCAAAATTCTGTCCGTCTACTAAACGGTTTGGCCAGTTGTCTTTAAATTTGGAATATAAGTTTATTTTGACATTCGACATAGGATTTTTTTAATTTCTTTTTTAGCTGATACTTGCGATATAACCGTCAAGTAAAAGCTTATTTTTGTCAAAAACAGCTCCAAGAATTTTGTATGTAAAAAATCAATGTGCATTCAATTATGGTTAAAAAAAATATGACGGTGGGCTAAAACTGGCACCACCCATAGGAGTTTTTTTTTGGCATCGACTTTTCTGAGAACTGGTTAGGTAACCGATTTCAACCAAAATTGGTATTAAGGAAAATGTAAGTAGCCTAAGTAATCTTACACTAAAATATATTTATATAGGTATATTTAAAAATAACGGCAACATTTAAAATAATATGCTATACCTTTTTTAAAGCAAAAAGTCTGTTCAATCATATTATTTTTTAAATAAAGAATTTCAGAAAAAAATAAATATATAAAAGGCACGACTGGTTTGCACGTACTTGCTCGTGTGTGCTAATTTGTTTATTTAGGGGCAGGTGTAAGCTTTTGTTTTCTCGATTGAAATTTTTTCATTCAGTAGTAATCGAATAGTTTTTTACTTGCGATTTATAGGGACTATAAGGCAAGTTATGCATTCGTAAAAAAAATCTAACAATCAAACATGACATTACGATGATAGAGAAGTCAAAAAAGTGGGTACGGAAATTCCGTCCGTCTGTCTGTTTGTCTGTCTGTCTGTTCGTATCGATATCTACAGCCTAAACAGTTAGGCCGATTTGATTCAAACTTGGTACATAGTATTTTTAGAGTGCTCTACTCGACAGTTTTTGGAATTGGCATTCTAGCTCCAAAACTAACGGTACCTGCCATATAACTTTTAATGAAAAACTTATTTTTCTCGAAAACGGCTCCTACGATTTTGATAAAACTTTTAGAATGCAAAATCTATCTTTTAGTTTAAATGGATTTTTGAGAAAAAGTTTTATAACGGTACCTCCCATATGACCGATTTTTTTCAAATTAGACTATCTCGTTAACTAATCGACGGATTTAGATAAAATTTTCAAAATATGTAGTTTTTTATGATTTAAATAATATTGCTTATTAAAATTTTCAAAAACATTTTTTTCTTAATTTTTAATTTTTTTTTTTTAACTTATTTTGTTTTTTGAATATTTTGACAAAGATTTTTTTAATTTTTTCTCCTAGTATAAACTATAGATTTCTTTAAATTGAAATACTCAAAAAAAATGTATATATATGTTTTCGAAAGTTTTTTCAAAAAACTGGTCGAACGATTTTGAAATGAAAAATTTATAAAATAGAAAACAGCAAGAGAAATAAGATGGCTTACAACATTTTTTCCAAAAAACGTTATGAATAGTTTTTTTTATTTCATTAAACAAATAATATTTTCCCCCAAATTTTGTTTTATATTGCTCGGTTGAGCCCTAGCCACTAGTCTAATGAAAGCAAATTTCGTTATTTATATTATTATTTATTTATCGTTATTTATTTTAAAGCATTTTATGATCGTAACAGCATACAGCATACAGAATAAATAATAAGGACGCCTATGATAAACACATAAACATGCAAAAACAACTAACAAATAAAAAAAATACTCGATTACCTACTGAATGCAAAAATTTCAATCAAGAAAACAACTCAACTCAACGGTCATATGGCACTTCCTTTACTTTTAGGCCTACAATTTAAATTTCAATGTCCCCTCTGGGGAATGCCAAAATAATCACACACACCAAGTTTAAAGATAATCGCTTAAGCCATTTAGGCTGCAGCTCGTTATACATACCTACTGACAGACAGACAGTCATTTTTTGTCGATCACTTTTTTAGACTTCTCTATGATCGTTATGTCATGTTTCATTGTTATCTAAATTTTTTTTTATATTCACAAATTCTAAACTTTACCTTATAGTCCCTATAATCGCAAGTAAAATTTGAAAAAACTGTGTAAAATGTCAAAATAACCTTAAGTTCTAAATTTGAAGTCGATTGGCTCATCGGTTTAGGCTATAGTCCAAAATACATCCGTACAGACAGACCTACAGACAGACGGACAGAATTTTGCCAGCAACTCAAATATGTTTCTCTATCATCGTAATGTAATGTTTGATTATTATCACAATGTTTTTATGTTCACGAATCCTAAACTTGACTCATAGTCCCTATAATCACAAAGCTACTTGTGCATAAAATTCAACATCAACGATAACGAAGCCAATGAAATGAAAATTCAAAAAATAAAATCATTGTCGATCCTCTTCGTTGTTCACCGTCACCGAGAAAAGGATATACACAATACACATACACATGTGCTTATTAAGTTTTCCTTTTTAGTATCTCCCTCACCCTCGCTCACACCATCTACCACACCGACAACCGACCGATCGACCTGAATTTAGCTGAACATTTTATCAAAGATAATATAACAAGTATACCCACGTAAATACACACATTATGTAGGGATGTATGTAGGTACATACCTAAATATCTACCTACCCTCGAAAGTTTTATATGAAAAAAATATAAAACTCAAAATAAACTTATCAACCAGCTTAAACATATACCCACCCCCCAGACACCATTCATTTACAAAAGTCGTTTTTCTTCTTTTTTGTCAATCCTTTTAACTAGCCATCTCGTCACCCTGCTTGGGTGAAGCAATCCAGTTGTGCAAAAAAAAACTATACTCGCATCATTGTATATATGTAAACTGCAAACTGCAAAGAGTAAAGTACATGTTCACAGAGTTTCTCTTAGAATTCTCTTTGTTCGACTCGTTCGCCTCTTTCAATTTACCAAGTTAATTTTCCCTAGAGCCGCTTGGAACGCCACCGTCCACCGGTCGTCATGATAGTACTATAGCAGTCTATATACAATGGAAACGAATTGAAAACGAATCGCAATTAGTAGCAGAGAGCAGTTGCGATAATAATTCAATATGACTGCTCGCTCAGTTGCTCACTGCTCAGTTGGTGCTGACTGAGCCTGACTGACCAAAAAAAACAAAACTTGTAATTCTCCAGCAACCACTATGCATCCCTCCTTTCCACACATCACATACACAACTACACGTGATGTAGTTATGTTTTGTAAGCAAGCAAGCAATTCCATCTTTATTTCTACTTTTTTCTGTATCTAGTGAACAAGTAATGATTCATGAACCGATCAAATGAGCACTTAGCAGAGCAGTCGCAGTGAGTGTGTTAGTGACCAGTGAGAACAAAATTGTATAATGCTTTTGCTCTTTAATCTGCTCGCTACTTTTTTAAGCATGCTGCTTATCTGCACATAGGGACTATAAGGCAAAATATGCATTCGTAAAAACAAACAAAAAATCTAACAATCAGACATGACATTACGATGATAGAGGAATATATTTTTAGTTACTGGCAAAATTAGGTCTATCTGTCTGTCTGTCCGTCTGTACGGATGTATATTGAACTACAGCCTAAACAGTTTGGCCAATCGTCTTCAAATTTGGAACATAAGGTTATTTTGGCATTTTACAGAGGACTTTTTAAGTTTTTTTTTAGTTCAAATATTAACGGTACTTGTCATATAACCGTTAAGTAAAAGCATATTTTTTCTCGGGAACTGCTACAAATTTTTTATGAAAAAAATCAGTGTACTATTGTAGGTGTGTGCTATGTTTTGGTAAAAAAAATATTCAAGATGGTGGGCTAAGAACGGTAACTCCCATAGAACCGTTTTTTTCTTCGACTTTCTCGAAAACTGGTCATCCGATTTCAATAAAAATTGATATTCAGGAAGATGTCGGTACCCTAAATAATTTTATTTTTAAATATTTTCGGTTTTTTTAAATAAAAACCGTTCCTACGATAAGAATTTTATAAGGAAAAAAATAGCGTTTAAATTTTTCTGCTGAAAACTATTTTACGTACTTTTTCAAACAATCAAAAGTCAGAAAATGGAATAAAAACTTTGAAGTTCTTTATAGTTTTCAAATTTAATTCCAAGCTGTGTACGCACATAAGAGCAAGTACGTGCGATCCAGTCGCGCAATTTATTTTCATCACTATTATACCTAATGTAATCGGAAAGGAAAAATATTTAGCATCAATCCTCAAAATTAAAGCGAGAGCATTAACATTATCTGTGTTTTATTATCTTCGGATCTGGATCTGGATTATGTCTTAGCACGTATTACTACTATTTTAAGATCCAAGAATTAGTACTAATTCTGAAAAACAGATGGCCCTTTTGCAGTATTGTAATAGGAATTGAACACAAAATAATACATGATATGAATCTAGATCTGGATCGTTTTATTTATCGACAAAGATCCAGCAGCTATTGTTTAATTAATACAAGCAGAACATTTAAGCAACTGAACCTTAGAACTAAAACTTAATGCAAAACTATAATAAGCATGACGAAGCGTCGGATATTGTCAAAATTGTTTGTGTTAATGACACAAGAAACATAGTCATGTTGCATTGGAAATAATGAACACATTCGTCTTTCTAAAGGTTTCGTTAAGAATTAGGTGTTGCATTCTTAATTTCTCTGACATTTATGCAAATTTGATTGTTATGGCATAACAGTTGAAAAATGACAGTTAGAATTGAATTTGAATTTGATAGTAGGCCATGCATGGTTATTGGTTATGCCTTATATACATATATTGCCCTTCCTTTGATTCTAATTGTGAATGTGAATGTCAATGCAACTGGTTTGTTGTTATAAAACAGCGCGGATCTAAAGGAAACAAATGTCGTACTATATAATATAATAGCCCACGCCATATTATTGTGTATACTTCATGTCATTAACACATGTCATTTTGACAGTGGGACATTCTTCGTTATTTCTATTATAATTTGGACTTAAATGGCAAAACCGAACAAAATGTCTTCTTTCGATCAGCTAAACGAATACATTACCAATTTTCGACAGAAGGGCATGGAAATGTCTGTCAAATTTTCTTTATTACAAACAACATAAGAAAACTGTCAAATGTCAAATAATCATTTTTCGTTCGTAAAATGAGGAGGCGAATGCAGTTTTTGTCTGAAGCAAAAATTGCAAAAAACTTGACGAAACAAAGCAATCTGATATTATACCCGAGATATGATTTTATTGTATTCCATCCGTTACGGACAACTTTAGATTTTCGTTCCGTCCATTATAGTTCTGTCTTAAGTCTATCGCAAAGCATTCTCAAGTTTAGTTGAAACTGAAACAGAGCTTAGTAGAAGTTCCTTTGCTTTGTATTAAGACCATGGCTGAATTATCGCTCCACTGACTGCGATCAGTAATAGATTAATCGAGTAACTATAATTTGTGATGATGCTATTTTGTAATGTCCTGGTATTTGAAGTAATGTATTTAATAACGTTTTTCCAAATACCGTGTGACCCCTTAACGGCCATTAGCACAATATCATGATTTCTTTTTTTATAATTGTAGCAGTATTTTGGGACTTTTTGATTGACACATGCTTTCTGTCTACAGCTCGCAAGCAATTTGGGAAATCCCATCGATCATTATATCCATTCGCAAATATTTTCCAGTCAGCTTCCGTTTTTGGCATCTATTATTTTGAAGTAAAGTTATTATAATAAGGTTATTATCTGTTTTTAATATGCGTGTTTATTTGTTTACAGCACAAAGTTAAAAATAAAACTAAACAGAGAAAAAATGTTGGCTCACAAGTCACAAAAATTAATTTTTTTGTAGTTCGCAAACATCTTCATCAAATAAACAATGAGTTTTAATAAATTTCTTCAGCTTGGGCAATCAAACTGCAAAGAATGTAAAAGCTGGGTGGAAAGATTAGCATTTCACAACACATAACAGTATTACTTTTTTAAATTGCACGTACGTAATCATTTCCAGCAGTTGATTATTTATTATAATAGTTATATTCAAATACATAGTGGCATTATTAATTCAATGATTCATGGCTAAGGGATTCAGAAGAAGGTTGGTACATTTAACAAATGTTTTGATATAAAAAACGATTAATTTTCATCAAAAAAGGTTTCATCTACTGTATATACGTAGAGTTAGAGTGAGTACCTAACCACTTTTGGCTGATGATGGCGTTCGTAATCTTACGTCTCATTTAACTAAATTACATTGTTTTAGTTTTTGAAAATGTTTGCCTTAGGTTCGTTGAATAAAACTCGATTTCACTTTTAAACTCTTCACCAAGAAATTATTTTATTTATCAAACAAAACTTCTTTAAGTTCAAATTACAATAATTTAACTTCACCACTTATTTACAATTCAAATATTTTTTTTAATTTTTAACACTTTTTTACTTTTTCTCAATTTAACAACTTTTTATTATGACTTTCGATGTTCACACTTCAATGCATAAAAATCAACTGCATTTCCTACCTTGTCTATTTTTACAAATGGACAAAATTTTTGAAATTTCCCTTTTGGAAATTTGGTAGTATATTACGTGCGTTTTATTATTCACCAAGATCCAAAATTGTTATTGTAATATGTTATAAGATTTAATCCAGATCCAGATCCGAAAAATAAACTAATAAAACACAGCTGTGAACGAGTACATTGAATAAGAAGTACAGAAGGGCGTGTTGTGTATATATACAGTATACGTGAGGTAAGCCAATAACTTATACATGTAGTAGTAATTTCCATCCCTTCCTATCATTTTGGCAGGTGGTAAATTAAAAAAAGTGATTCGAATTTGGATAATTTTGTTTTTCAAACATATTAAACTGTATAACTTTTGTAAATTTAGGTGCATTAGTAAGAATATTCTAGTATCTTAACAGAAAAACAAAAATTAATGTGTTTTTAAGAGAAATGAAGAAATTTCTTTTTCCAAGTGAGTATTGTTGTGTGTCAATGTGAAGTGGTGTTTTGAGTATATTTTAAATATTGTAGGACAATTTAGAATAGATTTTGTGTGGTATTAAACAATAAAAACAATAAATTTGTTGTAAATAAAAATGCACAACTTCAATGGATAAGATTCACTCTCTATCTGTCAAACGACAGAATTGAAGTCAGTGACGCATTCGTTTTCATTATTTTTTATTAAGGCGCTTCAATACTTTGAGCGCATGTACAGGGTGGGCCTAAAGAAGTCATCCATCCGATGTTGTTTGGCTTTATTTTTTTCTAAATGAAAAACTTTGATTCTGTTTTTTGATTATGTTTATTTGAACCTTTAGAATTGTATTGGTCAAGTCAAGAAGATGATATCGGCCAAATGGGCGCCGTCACAATCGATTGCCATACGGGCTCGTTTTATGTAATTTTTCGTCACTTCAGCGAGAACTTCGGGCGACAGATTCTCGCACTCGTGTCGAATGTTGTCCTTGAGGGCTTCCAGAGTCTCGGGCTTGTTCACATAAACACGGGACTTCAAAAAACCACCACAAAAAAAGTCTGGAACGGTTAAATCGGGCCACTTTGCGGGCCAGTTCAAATCGCAAAAACGAGTGATGAAGCGACCCGGGAACACACCCTTCAGAATATCGGTTCATGTCGGTTCATGTATCGCTCCATGGATTGTTCACTTGTATTCTGCATCTGTCTAGTCCACAAATGTCAAAACAGATTTGACATTTCAGATTTCCCCCCGCGGCCTCCGTGAAACCGTATTTGCCTAACGATTTTGTATTATCGCAGTGAGTTATGTAATTAATTTAAAATTTACAAAAGTAATTTTTTTTATTTATGAATATATATCAAAAAGAAATGGCCCCACTTATAGCAAATACATAAGAGAAAAAGGACGTTGCAAAAATTACTGTACAAATGCTTTTTGCAAATATGTGTTTCAGGGGAATATTGCTAGTAAATTTGATAAAATTAGATGAGAAAGAAAATACTGCGATAAATTATTTTTAATAAAACCAACCTATCTTTAAAATTAAAAAAGAGGTTCCACTTGTTTGTATTTCTTAGATTTTTGGAACAGGAAAGTTTGATTAATAAAACAAATCCAAATGTATTTTATAGTAATTATTTGTTTCCATTACACGCTTTAAAATATTGTATTTGGCGCCCCACAAAAGTTTTTAGCCTTCTGCACTCCGCCCCAGTGCTAATACTTGTATACTTGTATAGGTGATCACTCACACTATTAAGAAAGAGGCTTCATCTATTTTTAAAAACAGGTCTTTCTGTACTTCTTATTCAATGGGGGAGTACGATGGGTGAACGGGTGATTTCAATGTGGTGGAAACACAATGCATCCTTAGGAAATCATCACATTTTGTCGCCACATCACATATATATTATTCAACTATGTACATGGTATCTTTATGGATTTCTCTATTGGCTAACTAATGTCGTTATGTTAAACGAACTTTATTGTTGCGACTCAGAAAAAGGTGCACATTTTGAAATTGTTTTAATATTTAAAATGATTCATACTCATAAAACGTAGGAAAGACTTAAGAAATGTTGAGCCGATAGCAAATAACGACAACATAAGTAATAAAAGCGATGAATGAACTTAAAATGGTATTAGAATGCGCGATAACGTAAAGGGTAATGCCAAATACATAATAATTCAGTCACTAAGATATTGATCTATAACTGATGTGGTAAGGGGGCCCATGGTTTGAAAACGCCAACAAAAATAGTACTAGAATTCTTCAGTGGTAGTGCCAAACACATGAAACTGATGCGGTAATTGGACCCCAGAAGCTACTTAAGGCCCTATTATGACTCGCGAGTCGAACAATTTAGCGAATTACTCTTGTCGTGGTATTTCGAAAAGCGAACTCCGACGTTCGCCTATCATACCAAAGCTACCAACATTAAAAACAATGTGCTAAGTCAAGTTGTTGTTTAACTATTGTATATAGAATCTATAGTACTATCAAGATGGATGTTTCACCTAGCGCCATCTAGTTTCGTTATCTCGCTATTTCTCAGTGTAGACTTTTAGTCGGGGAGATGAATTCAACACAGAATTGACAGAAACGGAAAGATATATATAAAGTGTTAGCAGTCAGAGGGAAGCAAATTATCAAGTCTTTTTCGTGTTATTTCTTTGTTATTTTTTGACAAACAGTCAAATCCGAATATGGCAACATTGGTAATTGATTTCGGTACACAAAAAATACAGAAATAACAAAATTTCTTGAAAAATGCAAAATCCAAAAAATAATTAAAGACGCACAATCTTGGTTTGTTTACGAAAAATCAAAGAGAAATCCATTAATTTTTGTTTCCCTTACTCTGCCATACCATATGGTCTAGTGTCACTTTTTGAACCTTTCACTCGTACTTATTATTCATTATTCCTGCAAATGCTTGTAATCATTCTAACTCATACGTTTCTGAAAACAGATGAGGGATACAAAAAAATTGATTTGTAGATTGAGAAGGAGAAAATATTGAAAATCGTTCGACCAGTTTTTGTAGTGTTTTTTTTTTTGAAAAACTTTTCGAAAAAATATTAAAATTTTTTGTTTAGTATGTCATAAGAACATCTGTAGTTGTCATCTGGGAAAATTATTTTGAAAAAAAAATCATTCAACCCGTTTTCAAAATATTTCGAAAACAAATTTTTGTTTTTGAAAATTTTATAAAATCGAAAACAAAAGTTTTTGAATTTTTTTAAATGCAATGTTTGTTGAAATATAAATGACTTCCTGTGTGCAAAATTTTACTGAAATCGGAATAATGGTTTACCATAAAACCGCATTTGAAAAACCTGTTCTATGAGAGGTACCGTAGAACACATTTCGAAAAATTCATCCTAACTGAAAGATGTATTATTGTAATAAATTAGCATCCTGAAAGTTTTATCAAAATCGTTAGAGCGGTTTTCGAGAAAACCAATCTTTTTGTTAAAAATTGTATGGCAGGTACCTTTATTTTTCGACCCAGAGAAAAAATGAAAAACACCCCTCGAGATATTACCAAATTAATACTAAATACCAAGTTTGAAGCAAATCGGCCCATCCGTTTAGGCTGTAGAGGTGCGAACAGACAGACAGACAGACAGACGGACGGAATTTCCGGACCCACTTTTTTCTACTTCTCTATCATCGTAATGTCATGTTTGATTGTTAGAAAAAAAATTTTGATCGAATCCATAACTTGCATTATTGTACCTATAATCGCGAGTAAAAAGCACGTTTTTTTCAAAATAAACTGCTTTATTATTTAAAGTCACCAGGATTTACAGTTTGACCGATTTTGACAGATAGAGAATAATGGTAATAGAAAGAGTTTTCAATTCGCCAAATTTTTTTGACATATGAGTCGTAAATAATTAGGCGATTCGAAAACAGTAATATCAAATGTTCGCATTCGCCAAATATTTCTGACGAATCGCGAGTCATAATAAGGCTCTTAACTTAATTATATTGAGACTTTCCTAAGTAATAATTTCGTCACAATTAACCCTTTTTGAAGCGGAATTTGCTGTGCGTGTGGATAGCTTAGCGTTACAGAGTAAGCAGGCAGGTTTCATATTATAAAGATGCTTGGGTATTCCATCAAAGAACATTCTGGGAAAAGGTAAAGCAAGCGTGCAGAAGAATAAAATCAAAGTTGCGTTTTTCTTGTACATTTGAATATTCTACTGCTCGATTTTACTTTTCCTGCAAGGACAACAAAAAACGTTCCAGGATTTTCCAACCAGGATTTTAACCCTAAAAAGATAATCATACGTCTCCGGGACTTATTGCACTTTATAAGCGTATTAAAGCATAACCATTTACTTTTTTAAATATATTTTTGTATTTTAATTACTTACTTAAAATTTACAAAAAACCTGAACCAACATAAAAAGAAATCAAAAAACTTACTTTATTTTTTAAAGGAATCTTTATAATCGCTTAATAAGATCGTTCGGGGCTAGACTAATTGTGAAAAGTAATTTAAAAAAAAAATTGTTTCATATTCTGTTGTACTGTGCACAAGAGTTTCACAAAAGATAATCATACGTCTCCCGGACGTATAACAAAGCTATTCCTAGCCACCACGGATACTAAGCAGGGTTTAACTGATGCCCCGTGCAAGCTCCGACCGAGGCCTGAGCATATCTAAAAGCCAAAGCACACCAGTTTATAATTCAAAAGATATAACAATTTTTTTCTGCGCCATACGTCCCCCAGACCATAATTATCTTTCTAGGGTTAAAGCTCGCTTTCTGCCTTACCGCTCAATAATTAATTATATTCAGCTGTTTCCAGATGAATGCAATAAATTAACACCCTTATATTTTATTAGAATTCCTTAAACAGCTCTAAACGGCTAAATAGTTATACAGTGCATAAGGAGTCTATACAACATTGCATAAATTCTTATTTAAAAAAAAATTACCGTCTACACAAGGTTTGTGTCTAGAGTCTAATATGAAAAACCGAAATCTATTACATTTTTATGCCACCAACTCTAGGGAAATGGCGACGATCAGGAATAAATGTATACAAACTGATAAATGTATTCAACCTCCAATCGTTTTTGCCTATACAATTTCTTTGCAACATTGCATAAATATTATAAATAACATTTTGCCGTTTAGAGGCATTATAAGGAGTGCATAACGTTATACACTGTCTATAATGCGTTTATAAATTCGGCTGTAAATAAATAACCCCCGCCTTAAGATATGTACATGCAAGTTTTAAATTAAAACACAATTAATCGTTTGAAGGTAAAATAATTTAGGCTGGTTTTAGGCGCAGTTATAAGTACAAATTTATTCCACAAAAGCGTTGCGCTGATGTAGGAGCATTGCAAAAGCTTTATTTGCGCCATGATTACATTCCAATATTTAAGCGCATTAAACTCTCAACTCAAACTATTTTGTAACCGTTATCATTATGACATTAATCAAAAAATGAAGGGTGAGTAATATCGTTGTTGAAGTGGTAAGGTACGATAAGACTTCAATTTATCTTGTTTAAATAACTACTTTATCTTCAATTGGAATTATCTTCAAATTGCTTGTAACGGGTGACTTTTTAAGAGCTTGAGAACTTAAAAAAAAAAACGCATAAAATTTGCAAAATCTCATCGGTTCTTTATTTGAAACGTTAGATTGGTCCATGACATTTACTTTTTGAAGATAACTTCATTTAAATGTTGACCGTGGCTGCGTCTTAGGTGGTCCATTCGGAAAGTCCAATTTTGGGCAACTTTTTCAAGCATTTCGGCCGGAATAGCCCGAATTTCTTCGGAAATGTTGTCTTCCAAAGCTGGAATAGTTGCTGGCTTATTTCTGTAGACTTTAGACTTGACGTAGCCCCACAAAAAATAATCTAAAGGCGTCAAATCGCATGATCTTGGTGGCCAACTTACCGGTCCATTTCTTGAGATGAATTGTTCTCCGAAGTTTTCCCTCAAAATGGCCATAGAATCGCGAGCTGTGTGGCATGTAGCGCCATCTTGTTGAAACCACATGTCAACCAAGTTCAGTTCTTCCATTTTTGGCAACAAAAATTTTGTTAGCATCGAACGATAGCGATCGCCATTCACCGTAACGTTGCGTCCAACAGCATCTTTGAAAAAATACGGTCCAATGATTCCACCAGCGTACAAACCACACCAAACAGTGCATTTTTCGGGATGCATGGGCAGTTCTTGAACGGCTTCTGGTTGCTCTTCACTCCAAATGCGGCAATTTTGCTTATTTACGTAGCCATTCAACCAGAAATGAGCCTCATCGCTGAACAAAATTTGTCGATAAAAAAGCGCGAAACACATTTCGAACCGAACACTGATTTTGGTAATAAAATTCAATGATTTGCAAGCGTTGCTCGTTAGTAAGTCTATTCATGATGAAATGTCAAAGCATACTGAGCATCTTTCTGTTTGACACCATGTCTGAAATCCCGCGTGATCTGTCAAATACTAATGCATGAAAATCCTAACCTCAAAAAAATAACCCGTTAGATTAACGGCAATATTGTCTGATTAAATTTCTCGTGACAAATACATTACTTTACTCAAAAATTCAATTAAATTTGTATACTTATGTATGTACATAGCTCCTTAGAACATAACAAATTGAGACAAAATAATGATAGAAAGCAGCTGTCATTGATACTTTATGAGTTATGTCTGCAAGGGAGTTTACCTCTTGTCGGGCAAGTGGTGCTACCTACAAATCAAAAGATAATAAGTCACTAGACATAACATTATTAATAACAAACTTACGTTCTGGTGGGATCTGTCATATGATCACATTACTCAGAATGGATGAAAGTGCACTGAAATTAAATAAAATGTATTAATTTTTTTTATTAAAATATCATATGAAGTCTAGATAATACAGAAATACAAGGTATGCTCAGTAGACGCATACAAATCGCCATCTTGATATTTTATGACGTCACATTCTTCTTTTATTATTATTTTATTTGTTAAGTAAAGATTATTTTTTAAAACTGAAGGTTTAAGCAATTTTTTTATGATTATAAGGACAATAAACATAAGAAACAATAACAAAATCGGCAAATTAATACATTTATTTTATACTTTTACACATTTAAATTCTTTAAGAACAAAAAATCAGAAGGAAAACTTATCAACAACTTCACGAAACAGAGCAAACCGCAACTGCAGTTGAAACTTTGCGCGTGTTAATAATAATTGTTCCGGAAGTTGAGAAACTACTCTATAGTCATATTTAATAAAAGGCACGACTGGGTCGCACGTACTTGCTCTTATGTGCCAATCCTTTTTAAGTGCAGGCGTCTTTTTGACAAAGATTTTATTTTAATATTTTTTGTATGACGTGCAACTTCCTTAGAATCGTTTTGGGGTGAAGCTCGAACGAACATGCGTCACGACAAAGGGATAAACACATAAATATATAGGATTGTTAGCTTTTGCAGTTTTTTAGTGTAGTATTATCTTTCCACTTGCTGCTTACTGTTTATAATATAATTTTCTAATAGAAAGATACAAAGGACTTTTTTCAGTTAAATTTTCATTTTGGTATGGAAAATACGTGTTCCAACTACTGTTAAGCCAGTAGGTATAGAGACAATATTAAAAGTTAACACAGTGGTTTTGTTTATTTATAGGAAGGTGTAAACTTTTGTTTTCTCGATTGAAATTTTTGCATTCAGTAGTAATCGAATAGTTTTTTTTATTTGTTAGTTGTTTTTGTTTGTTTATCAAAGGCTTCCTTATTTATTCTGTGCTTTTATGATGATGAAAAACACTTTAAAATACGTAAGTATGTATGTAATGTAGGTTGTCACTTTCTTTTATTTGACTAATGGCTTGGCTAGGGCTTAGCCGAGCAATATGAAATAAAATGTTGGGGAAAAAAATGTATGAATTCAAAAAAACACTACTCATAACCTTTTTTGGAAAAAATGTTGTAAGCCATCTTATTTCTTTTACTGTTTTCTATTTTATGAATTTTTCATTTCAAAATCGTTCGACCAGTTAGTTTTTTCAAAAAAATGTTTTTTTTGAAAAACTTTTCGAAAACATATTTTAAAATTTTTTTTAGTATGTCAATTTTAAGAAATCTATAGTTTATACTAGGAGAAAAATTTAAAAAAAAATCTAAAGATCCGTTTTCAAAATATTCAAAACACAAAATATTTTTTTAAAAAAATTATTAAAATTTAAAAAAAAATGTTTTTGAAAATTTTGATAAGCAATATTATTTAAATCATAAAACACTACATATTTTGAAAATTTCATCAAAATCCGTCAATTAGTTAACGAGAAAGTCTGATTTTAAAAAACCGGTCATATGCGAGGTACCGTTATAAAACTTTTTCTGAAAAATCCATTAAAATTTAAAGATAGATTTTGCACAGAAAAAATCATTCTGAAAGTTTAATCAAAATCGTAGGAGCAGTTTTCGAGAAAAATAAGTTTTTTAATAAAAGTTATATGGCAGGTACCGTTAGTTTTGGAGCTAGAATGCCAATTCCAAAAACTGTCGGGTAGAGCACTCTAAAAATACTATATACCAAGTTTGAATCAAATCGGCCCAACCGTTTAGGCTGTATATATCGATACGGACAGACAGACAGACAGACAGACAGACAGACAGACGGACGGAATTTCCGGACCCACTTTTTTTGACTTCTCTATCATCGTAATATCATGTTTGATTGTTAGAATTTTTTTTTTTTTTTACGAATGCATAACTTGCCTTATAGTCCCTATAATCGCAAGTAAAAAAAAGGGTGGTTGTCTGTAATGCCGGTTTACAAACGATAATCTTACGTGATATCGTCATACAAAAATATTGATGACACCAACACCAAAATATAGCCCGTTAACTCATACCATATACAATTCCTTTTATCACGTAAAAAAATCTAGTACTAAATCTAGTACCGAATGTAGTACAAAAATATACAATATTACTAAATTCTAGTACTAAGTACTAAACATCTTGTACCAAAAATACTGTTGTGTACTAACAACCTAGTACCAATCGGTACTAGCGGAACCCGGCACGCATTACTACGTCCTAGAAAAAACATGTTTTAATGTGAAATGCGAAAATAATGGTAGCTGGACCAAACATTCACAGGAACGATCCCTGGACAAAACTATATTTACCCTGTAAATTTCATTAAAATCGGTTTAGGAGTACACACTCGACATACATACACACATACATACATCTGATGTTCGTCTGGTGCTCAGATTACGTTTGCGATAGGTTTTGGTTGCAACAAACACAGTATCGCGGTTAACGTAACACGTTAGTTTTCTTGTCAGCATGAGTCATGTTATTTCGTATGTGTAGCATGTCATCGATTTATAAGACGTTATCACTTTGAAAATAAACCATTACTTCTGGAATTGTCATTAACTTGACGTCTTCAAAAATATACATCCGTGTAGCAAGTCAAATAAAGCTGTAAAATTGAGCTGCACTCACCAATTTAAATCACAAATCTAAAAGAAATTAAAGAACATTCAAATACAAAACATCAATTGTTTTTAGTCGTCTTTTTATTATTTTCTGCAAAATTCCCTTAAAACTAACTCATCTCTTTTTTATAGATCTTCATGACCCAGTGTCAAACATACTGGATTTGTTTTATAAACACCCTGTTCTTGCAGCACTGAATGTGGTGAACATCTCCAAGGATCATCGGTTTCAACTTGCCAGTTAAACAAACGTTCCTTCATGCTTTTCAGCAAATCTTTGAATTTAGCCTTGGATGCCAAATTCCATCTTTCCAATGAATCCATTTTTAAATCGAAAAGCTCCCATTCGGGCCTTTTATAATAGTCCTGCAATGACTTAACCCAAGGAACTTTCTGTTTCATAATAGTTGCATTTAAAACCTCTTGAAAAGTCGGAGATGTGTAGAGATCCTGATCAATTGGGAAATAACTCCAATAATTGAGATTATGAATCAGTTTATAGCGACGAGTTCTTATCATTCTCATAGGATAGTTCATGGTGATTTCATGGAAATTCTGACTTCCAAATACAGTTTCATTTTCATTTGATGGAGGTTCCTTGTCTAAAAGTGGCAAAAGTGACTTCCCAGTCAGGCGAGCATTTGGTTTAATCCCAAAAACATCCAAAATAGTTGGAAAGACGTCCAATAAACTTGTCATTGCTGAAGTCACTTGATTCTTTCGTTTGCCCGAATCTGGAGATGAAAGTATCATCGGTTCACGAATGCCACGTTCATAGAGATTCGTCCTGCCGCCGGGATATGGTGGACCATTGTCAGAAGTGTACATAATCAAAGTTTCCCTGTCGAGGCCTGTGTTCCGAAGTTCTTTGATAACTACTCCAACCCCTTGATCAAGTCTTGAAATTGTCATATACTGTGCAGCTAGCTCCTTTTGAACAGTTTCCGTTTGTGGCATCCAATCGGGAATTCGTAAGTTCCTCCAATCATAGTATATCGGACGCCAATCAGGGATTGTACCCATACCTTCTTCGCCTGAGCCCCATCGCTCACAAAACTCTCCGAATTGTGGAGTTATATGACCACACCGATGTGGATCATGGAATGCTACCACCAAAAAGAACGGCTTACCCTCTTCCTTGGTCTTGTTCAGGAACTTTCTAACATAAAGCTTTATGTTCGTGATGTTTCGTCCAATTTGGTTTATCGAATGATTCTCCTCGGTTTGTTCGTAATCAAAGTGGAAATTATCTTCACCACCGACATGTTTCTTACCAATAATTCCGGATAGAATCTTTCCATCCTTTCGTAATATATTCGGCAATGACGTCACTGATTTGAAAACATTGAAATTATGAACTCCCTGATGCAGGCCATACATTCCATTTTGATGACTTGCCTGACCAGTAAGTAGCTGCGCCCGGCTTGGCGAACAACTACTTACCGAAGTGAAAGCGTTATTGAAGAGCAAACCATCTTTCGCAAGTGCATCTAGGTTCGGTGTTTGGCAATACTTATTGAGGTATGCACCCATTTCGAAGCCGGCATCATCGGCCACAAGAAGTAGTACATTCTTTACACAAGCAACTTCAAAGATCGTCACAGAAAAAATCAAAAAAAAACTCAGAATTATAGTTTGTTGGACCGCCATTCTGGCGAATTAATCTGTGTAAAAAAAAGATACAAAAACCGCACTCGCTCACTCGTTGTACTATAGACCGACCGAAACCAATTGCAACTGATCAAACCGGAGACTGAATCTCTTTGTTTGCTCCTCAGATAGTGAGACTAACTCAGACTGAGAGATCACTTGAAATGGCCATTTATCGGGGTAATCTTTCATTGTATGCCAATGCCAAGCCAAGTAGCCTGAGGCTAATGTGAATAAGAGTGGATGTATATCTCAAAGATACAAATATGAGAAAGTTAATCCATTTGAACAATGGGAATGAGAAGAAATGCATTACGATTAACGAGATTTTGAAAACTAAATTGATTCGGAGAGTTACTTGCTGACTCTGCTTTGCTAAGTAAAAATCAGAGGAGTGCTAGCAAATAGCGGCACTTTATATAGTGTGATTTGTGACACACAGGGACGTAGTTGCAGTGTAAAGCGTGGAAATTCGTTGGCTCAACTATACTCTGTTCATTTTATATTTTCAGTACAGACCATATGAAAGAGAGCTTTCAAACACACTGGTACCTGCAAGTGTTTGCATCGCTCTTAACTTGAGAAATTGCCACTTAAATATAAAAGAGAACCCTGAAATACATTGAAATTGTTGTAATATTTCATTTAACCCACGTACATTCCATCAAGACCTGTCTGCTCCCCGGCTCCGGCTGCGAGGCGAGGAGACTGATTATCAATTTGCCTCTCGCTTATTGTCTTTATTTTTAAGAAAAGCACTACTGCAGAATTACCATTCGCAATTAATGGAAATTATAATACCTTTTTCTTTGGTTTTTGTTATGAAAGTTCCAGAATTGAAGCTTTCTTAGAGCGAACGAGAGCATATTTTAAGTTTAAAGAAGAAATTGTTGTTGCTATGTTTTTTTTACTTACATCTCTTTGTTTTTATTTTTCTTAAATAAAACGGTTAAAATAAACATACTTAATGCAATATTTGATGGCAATTTTTTTTCTTTGCGATTATAGGTACTTAAATGCAAGTTTTGCATTCGTACACAAAAATAAACTGAGGTAATAATCAAACATGACATTACGATTGAGAAACGTATTTGAGTTAATGGAAAATTATGTTTGTCTGTCTGTACGGATGTATTTTGGATTACAGCCTGAACGGCTTGGTGGATCGTCTTCATTATTATCTTCTTATTTTAATTTTTTTTTTAGCTCAAATATTAACGGTACCTGTCATAAAAACGTTAAGTTAAAACTTATTTTTCTCGAAAACGGGTCCAAGGATTTGTATAAAAAAATCTGTGTACTTTTGATTTAATTTAATTTAATGTAATATTATTATTTATTTAATTTAATTTAATAATTTTATTTAATAATTTTTTTTTCTCTGAATAATGTTTTGCGTTTTTTCTGTTTTTTTTTACGTTTAAAGAGACCTTCTGTAGGACTATTGAAAAACGCGCCTACTATATTACCTCTTGGTGGTTGAAAAAAGGTAGGTTCAATATAATTTAATTTTGTTTAGATTTAGTTTACGGTCTACATGTTTTTGTTTTCATAAAAATTGAGTAAACAGTTGGTAACCATACCTAATTTGTGTGAGAATTATACCAATTTATAATGCCCAGTATGGCAACCATTTGAGAGCTTTAAAATGGAGATAGCATATTGAAGTCCATAACAGTAAGAGTGAAAGGTAAATATCCTATCTTCCCTGTACTGAAAATATAAATTGAACAGACTATAAGTGTTATAATTACGGTGACCATATTTCTCGGAGCTAAACCCGGGACATAAATAGAAAATTAAGAAAAAAATATTTTTTATTTTGTAAAAAGTCAAAAAAATCTAAAGTAGAAAAAAATATAAAATCACTAGCTTATCCTCCCAGCGTTGCTCGGGTACACTATAAATTTTTGATTTTTACCATGTAAGTGACATTTTTGGTCATAACTTTGCTTCTAGACATCGAACAGCAAACAGATTTCTTATATGCACTCACCAAAAATGTCCTACAATCACATAAATTTTTCATCCAAATCGATTGAGCCGAAAAAAATAGTTCGCGCACAAACATAATTTAGATTGTTCTTCAAATATAAAAAATCATAACACAAAATGCTTTGAACTAAAACAAAAACTTTAAACTTAATTTGTTTTCAAATTCAGAATTTCTTGAACAAAGTCTATAAAAAATTAACATAAACCACAACTTATGAAGGAGATCATTGTTGGTATTTCTTTGCTGAACAAATTTTGTTGATTCGTTTGCTCTTAAAAAATATTTTTTTAAATTTCTGAGACTTCAAATTATAGTTTAATTTTAGTTTTAACATATTTAGCTCTAAGAGTTTTACATTTAATTGTGTTTTTCATTTGTACAAATATTGTTTATTATGGAAAAAACTCATTCGATTGGAGCATTTGAACCTGGCAGACCCATGCCGAGCTCGGAAATTAATAAAAGATTTTTAAATTTTATACTTTTCTTCTAAAAATGCTCAACAAATGTTTCCATTTATCAGCCACAATTTATTGTTTTGTTTTTGATGTGTAATGTTTAGAGTGATTTTAGTTAAACAAATTCGTCAAACAAGTTGCAATCTTTGTTATTTGTATCTCTCCGCTTTTGGTTGACAAAAGGTAACGAAAATGCTAAGATATTACAACGTAATCGCAATGACTTTCTGATGTCACATTCATGAAAATGACGTAGCTATTAACAACAGGCATGACCAAACATTGCATACTGTCAAAATCACTTGATTAGATACACATCTCGTAGTCATATGGAATTGGCTATAATAGACGAAATTTCAATCTGAAACGCTCTGGTAGATGAAAATTTAACAGTTATAGCATTTGGCAGTCAAAAAAAAATTTGGCTTTGTTCAAAATAAATTTATTGGAATCTACAGAAACTATTATGGGTTGATTTGTATTGTTTTAAATCGATTTTATTGAAATATATTTTAAATAAAAAATAGTTTAATGTCATTTACTTCGTATGCATTTCCCCCAAGCATGAATGGTGGGCTCACAAGTTAGACCGCTCATGCTATTTGAAGTTATGCACCTAAATATTTTGTTTGTTCGTGAACCAGCTGATTAATAAATTTATTTTCAACAACAACAACTTTTGCCAGTTGTTATTGTTCATTGTATTTTCAGAAACATGACGAAAAAGTTCGATTAGTTTTGACAGTAGGCAATGCTTGGTCATGCCTTTTATAGTTGGGCCTTAACGCCTAAAACGCGGAACAGATTGAACTAGCAAGAGCCACAGCACCGTCAACAGCAAATAGCACGCTGTCTTTGTATATACACTGCATATAGTACTATCAGGAGCATAATTTTTTAGTTCTGAATCAAGTCGCAATGAGGCGTGCTGAAATTGCCAATTGGTGTGAATATAGAATAAGTACAGACAACAAAAGTTTATTAAATACTGGTAAAATATCGGTGAAGGTTCTCGTCTCCACTATTTAGAGTTAGTTCTGAATCAACCAGGAAGATGGCCAGACGAAAAATGACCACCATGAGAGTACTATAGAAAATTTATATACAATGACGCTGTCCAGAAAAATAATCAAACATAATTCTACTAGAACCAGAACAACCATTACCTTCTTAGAATAATAACAGCGTCAATTTTTTGTCTGCAGCATTTCTTCTAAATATTACTTTCAAAAAAAAAAATAAAACAAGGACTTTGATCTACTAACGAAGCTGTTAACGTTACTGTTGCTGGTCTATTCTAGCTTGAGCCATTGAAATACGTTGGTTTTGAAAATAATGGCGGCCGTTGTTGCTGGTTCAATCAGTTCCGCCCATCCATAATAAATAACTGAATTCAGCAAGCAAAAAGGCTAGTAGTGACAAATTTTATTAAAGTTACTTAAAGGTGCTTGAAGCATAAATATTGTTTAAATATGGATCGAGAACAAATACCGTTCAATATTTTATACTCTTATCAATTTATAGCCTGAATTGCAAATGATTACTTTGTTACTTTTTTCTTTAATTCCAACCGCTACGAGCGCAAGATGCATTTCTTTGTAGCTCGGAGCTCGATTGGGGCTCGCTCTATAAGCTCAAAAAAAAAAATGCCGGAGCAGGTCGAGCAAAAATTTTAATTAATCAATAACTTCATAAATTAAGGTATTTCGAAAATTGGATTTTTATAAAAACCTGTTTTATTTTAAAAAAAAGTTTACTAGTACACAGCTGATCATAAAATTTAAAATAAAATGTATCGATTACTTCTAAAAATATTGAAAAAAATATGAAATTAATTAAAAATAGAAAATAAGTTATTCAAAATGTTGTTATGCATAATCAATTTATCACGCTATTTCTATTCAAATACAACATTTTATAGAAAATTAAATAAAACCTTAGGTATATAAAAGATACCGTTTTTAGACTTTTCAGGTAAAATAGGTTTTGACAAAATGCAAATACTTAGAAAAATATTGTCAATTTTGTTCATTAAAATCGTTTTAGTTGTTTTTGAGAAAAATAAGTTTTTCCTTAACAGTAACAGTTCTCTAAAACAACCCTGTTTCTCTGTCTTCCGGCAGCTCTAATATCGCACATGATAAAAGAATAATTTCAGTCATTTAAACGATGGACATGGAGTAATGTAGTTAAAAAATTCCAATCCTGAATTGGCTAGCCCTGAGTCATGATGTGCTTCCCATCGAACACTATTCCCAAAGTTCCGCCTTAGGCTGGCAGGTTCCAAGAGATGATCTTTGATAAAAATGGATAACTATTCAAAAGCGATTTTGTAGTTATTCCTTCTATTTTGTGTGCGCCAATCAGTAAGTGGGCACTGCGATTCAGTAAACGATCGAAATTTATTATGGTAAGCTGCAATCATTGTGATAACCATTCTGCCGTTGTGCTTTCAAGGTATTTTCTTCCCGCAGTTCGTTATAAACATTCGCAATCGAATTAAATATTATTTAAATTTTGTTTATCTTCGGTTGATCGGTGCGAAAATGCAGAACACGTACGTTCCTCCATTTTTGTTTCTGTTAAATACTTAGATAGCCATTACCGCGATGAAACTGTTCCGACAGTTACGGTGATATCCTTTTGTCTTTAAGGCGAATTTGTTAAATGTTCTGACACATTGCCAAGGTTTTTTTTGGTAAAAAAATGTACTATTCCACTTGCAAAATAACAAAAAAACACACTATGGTGGAAAGGTAGCCATGATTTTCAGTTTCCATATAACCGTTATCGAAAGCCATAGTCGACAATCAAGAACGGGAACCTTGGATGTAAGCTGGCAGTTCTTTCACACTAACTATAAAGCCTGACAATGTTATATTTGAATTAAGTACATAATTTATTATAGGTAAGGTACTACCATACCAAATCCAGAGCTCTAGATATAAATTGCACACCTTCAATTTCGTTTACAACCCAACCACTCTCACCCTCACCGCGCACCGCTGAACAGATACCAGGTGATGGGATCATTATTAATAATGATAGTTATTGCATAGTAACTATAGAAAAAAGAAATAAGAACAACAACTGAGAGGATAATTCTCTCTTCGCCAGCAAACTGAAAAATACCCGTTACTGGTGAAGCTGAAGCTGAAGTATGAAGCGCAAAAATTAAGCACGAGAAAATTGAAGCTAAGCTGACTCAAACACAATGGTGAAGTGAATGTCAATTTTGCTGCCAAGAATATAAAACATATATATATATATCTTAAATGCTACCGAAATTATTACTCCGCACTTGCGCCTTTTTTCAATATTTTTATATTTGGGGTTGATTAAAATTCAGGTTAATAGCATTCAATTTTGAACATGAAAATTTGAAAATTGTTGTAAAAACGAGAAAAACTGCTCACCTGAACTATGGAAATTATAGGGACATCCAAATGCAGAAGAACCTGTTATAATTAAGATGAACATGTTCGTTTTCACCATAATCTTGATCTTGATTTCTCCTATTGATTTATTAAGATGTTCTTGATTTTTATCTTCCCTCTCTATCGAACGAGTATGATTTTTATGTGTTATATCCTACTTTTTTGCAGAAGTCAAGTTGCAGAATAGTGAAAACCATAAAGCGCAAGTTGAAGTTGAGTGAACTTGCGTTTCAGTGGTGTACCGGTCCCTGTACATTTCTTATGGGACTACTAATACGTTTGCATTTATGTGGGCACGAAACGTATGGCTGATTGGCTGCTTCTCACACGATCTCACGTATTGACATACACAAAATAAAATTTCAGGGTTTGCCCGGCATGGTCGGTACGAGTTGCAGTTCTTTTTTCCTTTTTTGTTTGTATGATAGTAACTATAGAGATTTGGATACTCTATGAATTGCAACTGTATTTCCGTAGCTCTCCGGCTAAGAGTTCCTTCGGCTGCCATGAAATAACCCGCAAATATTTTTCAAATAGCAAAGCATTTATCGTTCCAAAAATGTAAACGAAAACACCATCAACTTTTCGTTGCATTGTTTGTGGCATTGTATAACCTATACAATCTATATAGTACTCTCATGGTGTTATTTTTCGTCTGGCCATCTTCCTGGTTGATTCGTAATTGACTATAAATAGTGGAGACGAGAACATTTACCGATATTTTACTAGTATTTCATACACTTTTGTTGTTGTTGTTCTTATGTTATATCCAAACCAATTGGCGATTTCACCACGCCTCATTGCGACTTGATTGGCAATTGAATAAATTGCACGACTGGATCGCACGTACTTGCTCTTATGTGCGGTCACAGCTTCGAATAATATTTGAAAAATATTTAGGGAACTTCAATGTTTTTATTCTATTTTTCTGACTCTTGATTGTTTGAAAAAAGTACGTAAAATAGTTTTCAGCAGAAAAATTTAAACGCCATTTTATCTCTTTGGAAAATGTGAAAAAGTACGAATTTAAAAAAAAACGGATTTTATTGAACAACTTTTTTTTTAATTAAAATGCAAACTTTAACACAAAATTTACTTACATTTAAAAACAAAACTAAGAAAAAAATTCAAATATTCGTATACAAAATATCGATTTTTCAAAAAAAAAATCTTTTAATTATTAAAATTACAAAAAAAAAGTTATTCGAAAATATTTGTATGTTGAATTAGTTTGGCTATCTACATCTTCCTTAATATCAAATTTAATTGTAATCGGTTAAGCCATTCTCGAGAAAGAAAAAAAAACAGTCCTATGGGGGATACCATTTTTAGCCCACCAACTTACTTTTTTTTCACCAGTACATATACCAAACATACAAAAGTACACTGATTTTGTTCATAGAAATTCTTGGAGCCGTTTTCGAGAAAAATAAGCTTTTACATAATGTTTATATGAGAGGTACCATTAATATTTAAGCTAAAAATAAAAATAAAAAAGTTCTCTGTAGAATGTCAAAATAACTCTAAGTACTAAATTTGAAGACGGAACAGGTTTGGCCTGTAGTTCAATAGACAACCGTACAGACAGACAGAATTTTGCCAGTAACTCAAATAATGTTTTTTTATCACCGTAATGTCATGTTTAATTGTTATCTCAAAATGTTTAATCTGCACGAATGCATAACTTGCATTATAGTATGTACCTATAATCGCAAGTAAAAATGATGCTTTATGATAGTACTATGTATTAGGCAGTGTAAATACATATATATAAAGGAAATGGATAAACCCAAAACAGTTTTGTCTCTTTTTTTCATAACTCTGTTGGAGACTCCCCAAAAGTAAACATGACCAAGAGTAGAAAGGCGTTCTTTTATTAACTATCGTTGACTATCGTTGTTGTGTCAAACATTTTGGTTAAAGTGTCATTGTTAGACTTTGTTGGGATAGTTATGATTTCATTTTGGAACGATATATTGTTAGACATTGTTAATCTGTCAAGCAAATATTAAAAAAAAAAATTCAACGTACTTCTCCAAATGAATACTTAGTTAAATACAGAGTTTGCCATCGATAATAGTTCTATTTGCATTATCGTTGCATAAGATCATGTTTTTAATCATTGTCAATCCACCAAACCAAAAAAAGAAAGTGTATGAATTTTGAATTCTAAACGAACAGATCAACAATCTCAATTCATATCATGGACATGAGTTGGAAATAGTTACAAATCGTAACTATGTATTTGGAACGATGTTTTCCTGTCAAATAGTTACGAATCGTAACTAGGTATTCGGCATTTTGGGACGACAAATACTTAACAATTATTGTTAAAGATTTTCAACGATAGTTAATAAAAGAACAGCTCATAGCGTTATTGCTTTTCTTCTTCGATCTTCCTTATTTCATCCATTTTCCTTATTTGTTTAAAAATATACGACCATTTACCATTTTGTTTTACCTACAAGCTACAATACAACAGACGTCAGAATGACTTGCTGTTTACCTATCACATCACATGGTAAAATTTATTTTTTCATCAATAAGAAAAAGAAATAATGAATGAATCCAATATTATATATGTATTCCATCAGCACCATCAGTCAAACATATCCACGGAAGCTTTTCTTCAGCTCAAGTTTATCAAGCCGCTTCAGCTTTCGTGTGAAAAAAGAAAAGAGCTTTCTCTAATGAAATCACGTGAAATTCTTGCGTCAGAAATCTGTTCGCTTAAACAACCAACGATTAGAAAACGTAAGCTAGCGCCAGGGGTAACTCACCTACAGTACGCAAATCTGTCACATGCTGAGAGATGATGAAGTAGGAACAGGTGTAGATGTACCTTCTGAATATTCACTGTGCTGCTTTTTGCTTATTTATTGCTGCATGGAAAGAAATGACACATGGAATTAAAAAAATGGGCACGACTGGTCGCACGTACTTGCTCTTATGTGCCTAATTACATTGGAAAGCAAGATCTTTGGCAAAAACAAGTAACATTTGCCAATTGGAATTTATGAAAAATGTATTTCGAAAATTGTATGACCGGTTTTGATAAAGCCCTGTTTTTTATTTTTAGTTTTTTGAAAAAAAAAAATATTTTTTAAATTTTGGTACGCAGTTTTTCAGAATTTATTAAAATACATTTGATTATAAAATCTAACAAATTTTTCTTATTAGTTTTCAAAATATTGATTTGTCAAAAAAAAAATTAAAAATTAGTTTTAATTAGAAAAAAAAGTTATTCAAAATGTTGATATGCAGAATTAATTCGGCTACCTAGATCTTCTTAAATATAAAATTTGCCAGAAATCCAAAGAGCTGTAACCGAGAAAGCCAAAAATTAAAGAAACCGTTATATGAGAGGTCCCGTTAATAGACTTTTCCCGTATATGTGGTTCTAATAAAATAATAGCCAATACCAACAAAAACATTCTCAAGAATGTTCATTAAAATCGTTGGAGCCGTTTTCCAGAAAAATAAGATATTCCTAAAAGGTCATATGGCAGGTACCGTTATTTTTAGGGCTAAAAATAAAATTTCAATTTCCACTCTGGGGAATGCCAAAAGAATCTCACACACCAAGTTTGAAGAAAATTGCTTAAGCCGTTTGGGCTGCAGCTCGTTATACATACTGACAGACAGACAAAGAGACAGACAGACATTTTTTCTCGATCACTTTTTTAGATTACTCTATGATCGTAATGTCATGTTTGATTGTTATCTCAATTTTTTTTATATTCACGAATCCTAAACTTGCCTTATAGTACCTATAATCGCAAGTAAAAAAAAATAAGTGGTGGCTGGTAACACACATGCGAAATGTTTTTGCGAAAATTTGTATCTGATCGCTCAACTTTGTGCTAAAATGAAGCGAACCATTTGAATTTTTTTTAAGTTGGTCTTCACTTTCAAGCTGTTGAATGCTGTGTGAAGATGGTGACCGAAGCTTAAAGAACAGTGACTGGTTATATGGCCAGAAATGGCCTTATAATAACAAGAATACACTCGCGAAGCATTTTACCAAAACAAAATATTATTATATTATTAAATATAAAGGCATAATATAGTTTTTTTTTTAATTACTTATGAGTTGTAAAAGTTTAATTATAATAAGTATCCTATGTTTTGTATCTAAATAAAGCTTATTCTATCATAATTTGTGTTGTCCCGTGGCTAAGTCCTTAGTAGTTAGTGTTTTGGACAGCTAAGCGAATGAGCCTGGCTTCGAGTCCCGCTCATAACAACCTTCTTTTCGGGATACTGCCTCTTGCGATGATTTGAAAAAATCCCCAAGATTAAAAATTTGTTTTAAAAAAATTGCATCTCCTGTAGCCGTCCGGTCTCGGCGGTAAATTGTAGGTCTTTTCCATTCTTGCAGATTAATAACATACACAAAGGAATGGTTGATAGTATAAGTCACTAGGCCTTGACTCCTTAAGGAGCCCATACATTTATCTTTATTTTTCCAAAACTAAAAAGATACAAAATTTTGTTCTTAAGAATAACAAAGCATAGCTTAGTAAGCCGTCTGTCGGATAAAAATCAAATAAAAATTACAATAAAAAGATAGAAAAATAAACGATATATATAATACACAAGAAAAAAATAATAAAGTAAAAAATGTAATATATATTAATATGTAAGTAGAGGATTAAAAAAAAGAATAATAAAATTAATTTCAATTAAAAATTAATAAAAGCGACTTTTAGTTTAGTCAAAACAAAATAGATTAAAAAATCAAATTTTTCTTTAATATCTTAAAATATTTTACAAAACGTTTCTGAGAAAAAAATTATTAATAAAATAATAACATAAAATTGTATTTTTTAATAAAATAGTGACTTTTAGTTTAGTCAAAACAAAAAAATAAATCAATGGGCTTTTAGTTTAGCGAAAACAAAAATAATTAAGCTAATCTTTACAGATTATCAAAGGAACTGCATAATACTTACATATATTGTGTGTTTTATTTCATTCATTCGTTCGATAATTCACGTCCTTCGCCTTCGGACGTAAAATTGCAACGGTACCGTATGTCAAGCTCATTAAACTCCGATTTATACAGCATTGTCAAATGGGGTAATAGGAATCGTGTGGAGGTTAATGCTTCGAATACTCAATGCTGTCTTTTGTCGTTAAAGCAAAACATACCCCCAATGCCATTGTCCATGAATGGCACTTACATCGAAGAAACCGAAAAGCTCTTAGTACTCGGTATGTGTGTCAACGACGACCTCCGTTGTAACGCCCATATATTTGAGATCGCTAAGAATGCTGCTAAGTGCTTAGGTTTTCTGTATCGGTCTAAGAAGTACTTTTCCCCATCTGATCTGGCTACAATTTATAAAGCGTTTATACGCCCTAAACTCGAGTATAACTCCCACCTCGCAATCGCAATGTTTCATGTCTCTCTTTATTTTATCGTTTCTTTTATAAAAAATGTTCACTCGAAGTAGCGAGCTGCATTCCTCCCCTTAAAAGTTTCGCCCGTAATACTTGTCTTGCTAGGAATGCCCATCATTTCACCCTTGAACCCAATTTCGGACGTACCGTGAAATATAGATATTGTTCTTTAGCCGTACAACACGACTTTGGAATGGTTTACACGGCGGGATTTTCCCTTGCCATTTCGATTTGCAAGCATTCAAAACCAATATTAATCGACACCTCCTATCTCTCCCCTCCCTATATTCCTTATTCCCGCGCAGTGTGTTACATTAAAAGGGAAACAAATAGTGCCTTGTGCGCGCGTTAATTATAAAAAATAAAAAAAGCCCGGTGGCTTATTGGTAACTGTGTAGGACTGCTAAGCGAAGAGGTTCGACTCCCCGTAACAGCCATCTTTTTAGCGGCGTACTGCCTGCCTCTGTCGAGGAACTGACAAAACTTTCAAGAGTAAAATTTGTATCAAAAAACTGCATATCATGTAGCCGTTCAGACTCGGTGGTAAAATCTACATCCCTTCCATTCTTGCAGATTCGTAACACACACAGAGGACTGGTTGCATAAAGTGGAGTTATTCAAAATGCATTAAAATTTTTTTTTCTCCGTACGCTCAACCTTACACACGATCAGCGTTGCCAACCACTTTTGACGAAAAAGTGCCTAACTTGGAAAAAAAAGATGACTTTTCCAAGTGAAACAGTTTATCAAAAATTAAACACAAATGTTAAAAAATAACAAAAACAATTTTTATTTTCAAAAAATAAAAACTTAAATTATCAAATCAAATTGGAAAAATTGGTTGGTATAGGAACAAAATTCATGACATTTTAGTTTTCACATAAAAGGTACAGTGGAAGCTGAAATTATTTTTAAAGAATGACAGATGAAGTTCGGAAAATGGTCAAAGTTTAAATGTGGAAACACATTCTTTAAGACCGAAGTTACACATAAAAAATGCCTTTTTGGTAAAAAATAAGCCTTAAAGCCTTGGCTACTGAAATAATGCCGAAAAGGCATGAAAAAGCCTTAGTTGGCATCGCTGCACACGATACCGTACAGATGTAATTGCAAATAAAGAAATTGCTGCAAAATAGTGATTTGGATTAATTATTAAACATATTTAAAAAAAATACCCAATATTATAAAAAGTTATATTAAAACTTCATAGGGAAGTTAACAATTTCGAGAAATGGACTGAATTTCAAATCCATTTTTTTTGCATGGCTTAAGAACTCAACTGATTTAACAGTGGATAATGAGATTATAAATATGAATTTAGTTTGTTCGCAACTGTTATCCAAGAAAATTTCTAAATTGTCAGAAAAATAATGAAAGTATTTATTCATGTAAATGTAAAAGTTTATATTTTCTGTAAATTCAACAGCACAACAAATTTTATTACTAATTTTTGTTACTAAACAATCGGAACAATCGTATTTATCATCTATCCAAATGTTATGTTTATTTACTGCATCTCTCTATCTAAACAAAATCCAAAAGCACAACCGAGAAGTAAAGCCCACAAAAAAGCTTTATCTCACAAATTAACTGCGAAACTCGTAACCTACAGTCTTCCCCAGTTTCGTGTTGTGCTTCAACTTCAACGTGTAAGATATTTCGTACTCCTAGCTTGCTCATATATCAAAGAAAAAGATTTTATCCACGAGAATTCAATTTAAAATTGTTGTATGAAAAAATCATCTCTAAATAACAAAAATTATTTTCCTCTATATTAAAGCAATTTAACTCACTCGTGTATTTCAGAAATTAAGATTGATTGAATCGTAAAACTAAGTGCACTGTATATTGGATGCAGCAATAATATCTCGTGTTACTCTCTACTCAAATTTTGTATATTATATTCATGGAATCGTGGTCATATCGATTAAGGGATTTTCCTCATTTATCATAGATTAACTCTGTTTTTATTCCATTTGTTTTGCCTTATTCGACGAAGTATTGCATCATAAAGTGTAAACAGTGTTCAAGTGATTTATTCTTTTTACATATTGATTTGTTTCATTTGAAGAAAAGTAAAAAAAAAAAGTGTCGTTAAATCCAGAGTTTTCAATCAAAATATAAGTGAAAATAACAACGGAAGTGCAGAAAGTGCATTTGCAGATGAAAAATAATATGCTATCTGAAAATATTAACAAACTGCAGTTTGACACTCAATTTGTAACCTTTGTCGGTAGGGTAGTACACTGCAATTGTCACCTCATTGTGACTCTTTTGAGCATCGTTGCTCTATTGATGTTCAAGTGTATCGACAAATTAGCGGTGGAAAAATTTAAATTCATTAAGAAGACCAAGTTCGGGAAGTTTATTTTTTGTGGTTCGTCTAGTCCTAGTGCAAGAAGCATTTTGATGTCGAACTCCTGCATAAGATTCAATCAAATGCAACAACAATCTAAGATTATTTATTATATTGACGACACTGTTTGCGATAGATACTATTGTTGGCACTCTCATTGTCATAATCAACTGTCATTGCGAGCTGAACTATTAAAAAACTGGAATAGATTTATGACTAATGTAAAAGAATGCGGAGTCATGATGCGGGGTATGTTGAAAATTTAAACAAATAATACCTATGTAGATTAGTAAAAAGAGGGAGAAGAAGAGAAGAATCTTTTTGTTTAAATAACTACAGTTTATAAACTTTATGATAGGCATTTGAATTTTTTTTTTTTGTCTATATTTACTCCACAGACTGATATAACTTTACATAATCTATAATCATAATTTATTAATTATTGTGAAAGAAATGAAATCACGTTAGAAAATTCTTCTCTCCTTCTTGTTTCTTCCTATTAGGTAGGTATACTAACTTAACGAAGAAAAAAAATAATTGTATACAAAATTAATATGATAATAATTTCTAAATAACAAATTAAAATTAAGAAATTAATGTACAATAAATAAAAAAAGGGAACAAAATGAAATGTTTTTGCATATTGATTTCTCCGGAAAAGGATAAAGCGAATAAAAATCATACTTATGTATTTGAAAGAGAGATGAGACCAAAAGACGAACATAATCATCTTAATATTGTAGCAAATTCATCTGCACCGTAATTTGATTTTTGCCCAGTAAATCTTTTGAAATGTATTTTTTTTTTATTAATTTAATTCATGGATTTGAATATAATATACCTACATGTAAGTATCTTAATAGAATAAAATTTGTTTACACTTTTCGCTTTGTTAAAAATGGCGGCTCAATGATTTACTTTTTCAAGCGATGTGGGTGATCTAGTACTATTAGTATTAAATCTGTCAAAACTCGTATGCTGAAATTTATGCTGAAATCATTGCATATGAAAATTATAGTACTATCATGAGGCAGCTTCTAGTTTAGCGAGATACTGCCGTAATAGCGCTGCAGTAGTTCTTAATATGCATTTGTATTGGTTTTGGAGAGTAGAAAGAAATATAGTGATGAAAGAGTAGGTTGTATGTTATATTTTCAGAAACGTATGAGTTAGAATGATTACAAGCATTTGCAGGAATAATAAATACGAGTACGAGTGAAAGGTTCAAAAAGTGACACTAGACCATATGGTATGGCAGAGTAAGGGAAACAAAAATTAATGGATTTCCCTTTGATTTTTTTGATTTGAATAAGGCAACATTGGTAATTGATTTCGGTACAAGAAATACAGAAATAACAAAATTTCTTTAAAAATGCAAAATCCAAAAAATTATTGAAGACATCTCATCTCATCTCATACTAGCAGTATCTCGCTAAACTAGGAGCTGCCTCATGATAGTACTATAGTTTTCATATACAATGAATACATGTCAAAAAGTATGCACATCTATTTAAGTTGCGGTTCTGCGCGCAGTTATGCGTGAGAATAACAGCACATCTGTTTTCGGCCTATTACTGCGCCCAGAGCCGCACCTAAAACAGATCTGCATACTTTTTGACATTTAAGTATTGCTGTATTAATGTCAAAATGCAGCGTTACCATTGGGCATTTTTAAAAAATTGCAAACAATAATAATGTAAATATAACATAACATAAAAGTTAACACTTTTCTTAATATTCTAAGCAATCATTTCAGTTTTCAGTGGATAGGTTACAATAATTTACTTGTGTATTACTTTATTTTTACTAAGACCTTTGTTATTCGATTTGTGTACGACAAAAAGTGTCAACAAGTTGTATATATTTTGAATTTGTATCTTGTCTTGAGCATAACGGCAAAAAATTGATTTTTTTTAGTATCGTGTTCTTGTAAGCAAACAAAAAACGTTGATAAAGTGTTTTCTTAAAAGTGGTGCAAAAAGTGTCACAGCGGTAACGCTGATTGACAACTTTTTTTGTTTCTTGTTGTGGCAGCAATGAAACTAGGCATATCAATTAAAATGAGGTAATAAATGTGAACATCAAATGCTTTTAGAGAGATTAAAATAAGATGAATACTTTCCCCTTAAAAATTTGAAGAAAATATTAACTTCAACATTAATTCAAGGCTGGCCACACTACTCCTTAAAATTCCACGAAAGCTGTATTTTTTTTTATTTTGTTAGATAGTTTGTCCAAAAAGTACAAAAAACCATGGTGTGGCTTTTGGTGTCTCACGTTCTCACATGACTTTCGCCTCGGCATGACTCATTCATATTTCGAAAGTGCCGATGCCGGTGTAAGAGTAGTGTAACTTGTAGGTGGTTATATCTATCTCGTTCTAATACAC
The DNA here is from genome assembly GCA_963971375.1 of Platycheirus rosarum. Classification (NCBI taxonomy): domain Eukaryota; kingdom Metazoa; phylum Arthropoda; class Insecta; order Diptera; family Syrphidae; genus Platycheirus; species Platycheirus rosarum. The sequence continues at coordinate 114,644,027 of OZ020509.1, read as the reverse complement.
TTAAACAGTTTAGTGGTTCCTGGAACTCATTGTGGCAAAACTAGTGGATTCATAGAGTGGGGTGGTTTTTTTTATTTAATGAATTTCACAACACCTTGTTGCCCCTCCAACAGAACAGCAAATCATCCATCAAATAACTTTCCTGTCCTCGTATTTGTTCAAAACAATTTCCCTATATTTCTCCCACTTTCTACCGTGTTGATGAGTTGTTTAAATAAATTAAAGGTTTTCAAACGAAAGACCAATTAAATGCTTGGATACCTACCTATGCAAAAACAAATTAAACTTTAATTGGGTTTGATAAGTAATATAAATAATTCACTTCTTATTCATAGTTTGTGTAACAACGTAGTTAGATAAATAGGTACCAATTTCACAAAATTATTTTGACTTGCGACAGTGAAGCTACAAGCTACTTCCTCTTTAAACTTATTTATGTGTGTTAACATTGTTAACCCTGCCGCTGGTGACGCTTTTTAATTTCATTAAAACATTAAACAGCCGACCTGACCGAAATATGAAATGATGAAAAAAAACAGAGGTTAAGGGCAGTGGAAAGTAAATATCTATTTGCTTAGGAAATTTTTTTAGTCACTTTAAGGGAAAACTCTGTCAACGGCTGCAGTTGTTCTTCCTGCGCTTGTATATGGTTCACTATTTGCAAAAGATATAAAGTAAATCGCACCATCCTAAATTAAAATGATTTGCATGACAGCAGTATTGAAAAAGCGTATTCAAATAAAGAGCAAGAAAATCCGAGAAAGCTTTCGTACCAAGAATACTATCATTAACAAAATACGGCATGATCAAATTAGCTGATTAATATTACCACCGTGACCACCTATGCCTTTTGTCACCTTTTTTTGAAGCTGCTCCACTGCAATACTTTTCTTTCTGTACCACTTTTCTCGATAAGAAACATAAAAGTAAACAGTTCTCCAAACTTTTTATGATTTTGTTATCTTTTTCATTCCTTTATAGGAAACGATACTATAAAAAAAATGTCCGAACAGGTTTTTTCAAAATCATTAGCGTGCCATATTTTTGAGCAATAAACGCGCACTGATCGGATTGGATTTTCAACCCTCATTAAATATTAACATGCATTCAGAGTTACCTTTGTCAAATTGTCAATTCGTTCCATTTTTTTCCCTTTTTCTGTGGAGAAACTTGATTTTAGAGCTTTTAAAATGGATCGAACTTGGACGTACGAGTAAATGCCAATCGATGTGAAATCTGATATTTTTACTACATTACATTTTTACTACATTACATTACATTACTGGATGCGATATCTGTGCAACTAAATAATAATAATAATAATAGTACATTATGGAAAACAAATGTCAATTCAAATCTATTTTAGACTCTCTTTTTTAAATTCTTTTTTGTCCTCGTTTTACTTGCGATTATAGGAACTATAATGCAAGTTAAGCCGAAAAGAGATTTGCGTTGCCAATGGACATTATTAAAAAGTTGCAAAAAAAAAATAGTTATACTGAAGAAAAAATTTCACTTAAAAATAATGTAAATAAAATCTAATTTATGTGAATATTGAATTTAGAGAGTAAAAATTTCAAAAAATCCGGCAAAAATTTTAATGTTGTAAGTAAGTTTGAATTAATGTAAGTGATCAAAAAATATAATATAACCATAAAAACTATGATAAAGTATTTTCTTAAAAGTGCTGGCAAAAGTGTCACAGCGGTAACGCTGATTAACAAGTATGGTATGTATCAGTAATGCCAGATACCTGTTATTTACATTTTTTTGGTTTGTTGTCGTGGCAGCAATGAAACTAGGCATGAAATTTAGAAATAGAGACATCGTGCAGAATCTGCAACCCTGCAGAATTTCGGTACGAAAAGCTTATTTTTCTCGAAAACGGCTCCAAGAATTTTTATGAACAAAAATCAGTTTCTTACTGTAGGTAAGCATTATACTTAAAATTTAATATGGTGGGCTAAAAACGGTACCTCCCATGGGACCGGTTTTTTTCTTCGACTTTCTCGAAAACTGGTGATCCGATTACTATTAAAATTTATATTAAAGAAGATGTAGGTAGCCTAAGTAATTTCGCATTAATTTTTTTTCGAAAACTTTTTTTTGTATTTTTAATATTTTTTTTTAATTTTATTTTTGAAAAATCAATATTTTGAAAACGGGTAAGTGGGTTTTTTTTGAATTTTGTTTTGAAATGTATGTTATTTTTGTGCATAAGTTTGTATTCTTGAATTATTTTTAAAAAAATTTTTTAAAAGTTTTTTTTTTTTTTAAACCGTTTTATATAAAAACCGCTCCTACAATTTAGAAAAAAATCACATTTTTTACATTTCTTAAAGAAATAAAATGGCGTTTAAATTATTTCACTAAATACAATTTAGCGTACTTTATTCGAACAATCAAAAGTTACAAAAATCCAATGAATGCTTTGATGTTCACTTTAATTTTCTTAAATTGTCTTCTACAGTGTGACCGCACATATGAGCAAGTACGTGCGATCCAGTCGTGCAATTTATTTTATAGGTCCTCTTTTAAGTCTCTTTTTCTAACTTCCTCTTTAGAATTTCTAGATTCTAAAAAAAGAGTTTCAAAGAATCGAAATTCAAGCCCTTATTTTGATAGTAAAAAGGTGTTTTTTTAGAAGGTATAGAACTCCCGATAGGGATAACTGTCAAACTAGCTTTAATACTAATGAAGTGTGTTTCACTTTTTCTTTTTTTTTACAATGGCAAATCAACATGCAAAGACTTACACCATAACAACGTGGAAATTTATTTCCAAATACTTCGTCAAATTTACGGTGCGCATAATCGTCAATCTGAGAGAAAAGATGCGCTACGTTTACGTACCATGCGTTCAGAAGAAGCCATCACCGCTGTTGACGCGAGTGTGACAGAGGATCCGAATTTATCGATCCGACGCCGCCGTTGTCAGCAACTCGGTCTCTGGTAACCACTACTTGGAAAAGTTTGAGGAAATATATTGGCCTACATCCATATAAGATCCAAGTGGTGACAGAATTAAAGCTAGCGGACCATCAACTTCGTCTTGTGTTCGGTGAATGGGATAAGAAGTGGAACCAGATTTTTATCGTCAAATTATGATGAAGCTCATTTCTGGCCTATCTTAGGTTGTTATACTTCAAGTATATTCACACATACATAATTTCCCAATAATCAATGTATTGCAATATATTATTTCTGCATAATGAATAATCAGCAACTTTGTTACGTTTTTATTGTATTCTTTTAGTCTTCATAGGTAGAACTTATAATAATGAAAAACATTCGATCATTAATAAATCAGATCTTGAAAGCATAAGTTGTTTTTTTCCCGCGCCGAATACTTAACTGGCGCAGTGGGTAACCACGGTGAACGGTTTAGTAATATTCACAGTGTAAATTCAATAAAAAATATAATACAAACTCATTTGATAAAAGAAAAAAAATTGGATTATTGTTCAGTATTTAATTTAAATTTAATATTTTTTGTTGCCAAAAGAAAACAAAAAACATAAAAAGCGAACTTAATTAAAGACTCAATATGTGAAAACAACCGTTAGATTTCGATCTTCTATCACCGTTGGACCTGTTTTTAACTCCATTGGACAAATATTTTGTGGCACGAGTACGATAACTTGGGCGACAAGATTTGATAACGGGTTTTTGTAGAGGGGTCAAAAACAAGCACTTTTTACTATAGGAGGGGGGGGGGGTCTATCTCCCTCCGTTTAGGAGGTGGGGACACTTTTAGAAAAAAATAGTTTAAATTGAAAAAAAATATTTAAAAACAACGGCAGCACTTACAATATAGTGCTATACTGCATTTGAAAGCCAGAAGTTTTTTTTTCTATAATCCTGCATTTAAATTAAATTACTCATGTCAATTGTTTTTGAGAAATTCGCATTTAAAGTCCAAGTTTTGATAAGAAACGTGAAAAACAGTTTAGACCGATTGTTTTCAAAATTGTGAAATGAAATTGTAAATTAGCTTATATGTATTCCATGAAACTATCAGTTCCTAATCGAACACAAACTACCGCATGGTTTTATGTCTTCTAGTTTTTGAAAAAATTGAAAATAACTAAAACTACTTTTCTATAAATTTTTTATTATTTTCTGCTTGCTTACATAAATAAATCAGTGCTAGCTTCCAAAATTACAATGTATAAACAGTAAAGTATGCAACCCCCTGCTTGGCACACTGTAGGATTTGGGGTAGGTGCGAGGTTGGGTGCATGCAAATTTTCTTTTGCATTCATAGAATCTGTATTTAAAAAATTCAAAAAACGGACGAAACTTACACACCTTTTTAATACATTTTGACTTTTTTTAACTAACTTTGACTGACTAAATCCTGACTAACTGAGAAAATGACTGACCCAGACGCGGAATGCCTTGCAATTCTACCACCTCGTGGTGCATTCTGGATAACGCTAAATGAATTGCTGTACTGAACCAACAAAGATGCATTATGTTAATTAACATTAATCCTTAAAAGAATCACCGTCAAAAAAAAATCAAAAAAAGTAGTTTTGGTAGTTTTCGATTTTCTTAAAAACTAGAAGACATAGAACCATGCGGATTTTGTGGTCGATTAAGAACTGATAGTTACATCGAAAACATATAAGCTAATTTACAATTTCATTTCACAATTTCGAAAGCAATCGTACAAAACTTTTTTGTCATTTTTATCAAAATTTGGACTTTAAATGCGAATTTCTCAGAAACAATTGACATGAGTAATTTAATTTAAATGTAGGGTTATAGAAAAAAACTTCTGGCTTTCAAATGCAGTATAGCACTTTATTGTAAGTGTTGCCGTTGTTTTTTAATATTTTTTTTTCAATTTAAACCATCTTTTCTAAAAGTGCCCCTACCTCCTAAACGGGGGGAGATGGACCACCCACCCATAGTAAAAAGTGCTTGTTTTTGACTCCTCTACAAAAACCCGTTATCAAATCTTGTCGGCCAAGTTATCGTACTCTCCTATTTTGTTTCCTTAACTGTAACACTTTTAATTAATCACTGCCGGACCAATCAAAATCATCATTTCAAAAAATACCTGTCTCATCCACAATGAAAATTATCTTGGGGTATATGTGCGTGTAAGTTATGTGCTCCTTGTATTATTAAAAAAAATTATATGAACATTGACATATTGAAAAAAAAATTTAAATCACTCCAAATGCTTTATATTTAGAAAGATAGATCTTTTATTTTTCATAAAAAGAAATTACATATTATAATATATACCAAACAATTAAGGCATATGAATGTAACATGGTAGTAATAATCACGGAATATGTTTATATGAGACTATCCATAGTTGTAAGAAATATTTTTTTTAAACAAAATATATAAAATTTTTACCTATTATACAACATATAATTTCAATAAATATATCCACTTAATATTAATGTAACAGGACATTTTGCCTTAACTTCATCTTCCTCTGATACTTAACTACCGAAGAAGACCATTGCATTCAGATAAAATGTTTATTTTTCTCAACTTTTACTCCCCTTCTTTTAGCCTTCCCCTGATATACAAGTAACTTATCGAGATATTCAACTTACCAAAAGACTGCGGCATATTTATTACCCTCCGGCTAGGGCCATCCAGAACAATTAACACATACGAAAATCGCATACACATTATTAACTTGGAGGATTACGAAAAAAAAACATAAAACAAATAGCTTTCACACTTGACATATTTAAAAAACGTTCGAGACTTTATAACTCCGTCCATACAACAAGACTCAAGCTCAAAGAACTCGAAAAGAAACTGGCAATTCTTTACCCTATTAAAAGAAACAAACGAGGACTTGTTGACCGACCGGGGTCGGCCATTAAATTTATTACCGGAAAAATGGATGCGCAAGACGCAACCAACATATGTAAATAACCAAATAGAATACATACACTCAAATTTAAACGATATCGCTAACAAAATAAAAAAAAAACTCAACACGCGATAAACTTACAAACGATCGAAAGATTCAAAAACATCACTACACATATTAACAAAGAACAGATCAAAATCGAACACTATTTAGAAAAAAACACAAAACGCAATCAAAAGAGAAGAACACACACTTATTGAAATACAATACCTCAATCAAATAAATTTTAACATTGACTTATTAACTAATCACATAGCAAATATCGCGGATGCAGTGATCCTTAGTAGATTAAACATTATTCCAAAATGTCTACTAAGCACGTATGAATTACAAAATATAGTACATAAGCCTAATAAACAAAATATAAAAATAAAAAACTTACGAACAAATATATGAATTCGTGGGCCTACAAGCCTATTATAACAATTCGAATATAATTTTGAACATACGTATCCCTAAGATTTCACCAGAAAACAATTTTTTGTATCACATTATTCCCCTCCCCGTAAACAATACTAAACTAATCATAACAAAACCTTATGTAAATATTAATGAGAAAATAATACAGCACTTCACTGTCCCAAGATAGAAGGTATGTTCTACTGCCAAAACCCAAGCTTCGAAGAAGACATCGAAAAATCTGGATGCCTTTGGAAACTGATGACCAACAGAGCAGCCAATTGCCCCTTTAGAGATGCAGGAAAAATTGAGGGCATCTCCCAACCAGAGCCAATTCTCAATAACCCTACTTGCAGTACTAAAAATACTACAATAGAAATTAAAAAATTGAGATGTGGAGGTAAACGGCATATCCTACCAAAAACAATCCCGACGTCTTCTGGAATGACGTACATGTACCACCACCACCTAGCAATAACATTGAAGCACAGGACTATAGCTTTGAGACAGACTCAATAGTGGACAGCCTGGGGATAACTACAACAACGTTGCACTCCATATCAACGGCATCCGCAGCGTTCTTCATACTTACTGTTATCATATTATACTATTAACCAGAAAAAGATAGGCCAAGGATACACCACTCCAATCCTTCACTCCGGCTCCAATGACGTGATTGTGGCCGTCGCTGTATTCTAAGGGGGGAGGAGTTACGTCACTAGCCTACCCTCCTGTCGCTCCCTGAGTCACCACACATTGCCACGAGCCAGACAAAATGGTCAACACCCCCACAACCCAGTATCCGGTCATCACACTGGGAACATCCGCCAAACTTACTGTTCATAGATGTCAGCAGTCTGCCATTTGAAACATGATTTACTTCAAGTATATTCACACATTCATAATTTCCCAGTAATTAATGTATTGCAATATATTATTTCTGCATAATGAATAATCAGCAACTTTGTTATCTTTTTATTGTATTCTTAGAACTTATAATAATGTAAAACATTCGATCATTAATAAATCAGATCTTGAAAGCATAAGTTGATTTTTTTTTCGATCGCTCCCGCACCGAATACTTAACTCGCGTGCTTACACTTGGATGTTTTAGATCTTCTATTACAATTTAAAAAAAAAAACCTTATTTCTATATTTTGTTATATAACTTAATCCGAAAGGCTTTTGAATTTTCAAGAAAAACGTATGTCTGGTTTGGCATTTATTGCCAAAATATATTTGTCCCTCGTTGGGAGTTCTGTGGCTTCAGAGGCAAGTGTCGACTCTGAATGACATTGTTTCTGGGGAAAGAAACCACAGATCAAATCGCCCGAAAGGGTTTTCTTTTAATAAATTATAAGGGAAATGTTGGACGACCTAAAATTTGGTTTAAAATTTATGAAACTTAATTTATAACGTTTCAAGAAAAAAAATAAAAAAGTTATAAAAGAATTGTTTTTCTTAGAAAAAAATGTTCTTTTTACTTGCGATTATAGGGACTATAAGGCAAGTTATGCATTCGTAAAAAAAAAAAATTCTAACAATCAAACATGATATTACGATGATAGAGAAGTCAAAAAAAGTGGGTCCGGAAATTCCGTCCGTCTGTCTGTCTGTCTGTCTGTCTGTCTGTCTGTCTGTCCGTATCGATATCTACAGCCTAAACGGTTGGGCCGATTTGATTCAAACTTGGTATATAGTATTTTTAGAGTGCTCTACCCGACAGTTTTTGGAATTGGCATTCTAGCTCCAAAACTAACGGTACCTGCCATATAACTTTTATTAAAAAACTAATTTTTCTCGAAAACGGCTCCTACGATTTTGATTAAACTTTCAGAATGATGTTTTCTGTGCAAAATCTATCTTCTAATTTTAATGGATTTTTCAGAAAAAGTTTTATAACGGTACCTCCCATATGACCGGTTTTTTAAAATCAGACTTTCTCGTTAACTAATTGACGGATTTTGATGAAATTTTCAAAATATGTAGTGTTTTATGATTTAAATAATATTGCTTATCAAAATTTTCAAAAACATTTTTTTTTTAATTTTAATAATTTTTTTAAAAAAATATTTTGTTTTTTGAATATTTTGAAAACGGATCTATAGATTTTTTTAAAATTTTTCTCCTAGTATAAACTATAGATTTCATAAAATTGACATACTAAAAAAAAATTTAAAATATGTTTTCGAAAAGTTTTTCAAAAAAAACATTTTTTTGAAAAAACTGGTCGAACGATTTTGAAATGAAAAATTCATAAAATAGAAAAGAGCAAAAGAAATAAGATGGCTTACAACATTTTTTCCAAAAAACGTTATGAGTAGTGTTTTTTTGAATTCATAAATTTTGTTCCCCAACATTTTATTTCATATTGCTCGGCTAAGCCCTAGCCAAGCCATTAGTCAAATAAAAGAAAGTGACAACCTACAATACATACATACTTACGTATTTTAAAGTATTTTTCATCATCATAAAAGCACAGAATAAATAAGGAAGCCTTTGATAAACACACAAAAACAACTAACAAATAAAAAAAACTATTCGATTACTACTGAATGCAAAAATTTCAATCGAGAAAACAAAAGTTTACACCTTCCTATAAATAAACAAAACCACTGTGTTAACTTTTAATATTGTCTCTATACCTACTGGCTTAACAGTAGTTGGAACACGTATCTTAATTTTAGTACCTACCTTCCTTCCAACCTTGTTATAGGTACCTAAATCCTTTCAAAATTCCATTGGTCCCATATTGGGACGTATAAAGGTCCCTTTACCTAGCATTATTGCCATACTGCTGATTCCGACGAATCTTTATGCCAGTTGTTCAAATTTTTCCATACCAAAATGAAAATTTAACTGAAAAAAGTCCTTTGTATCTTTCTATTAGCAAATTATATTATAAACAGTAAGCAGCAAGTGGAAAGATAATACTACACTAAAAAACTGCAAAAGCTAACAATCCTATATATTTATGTGTCGTGACGCATGTTCGTTCGAGCTTCACCCCAAAACGATTCTAAGGAAGTTGCACGTCATACAAAAAATATTAAAATAAAATCTTTGTCAAAAAGACTCCTGCACTTAAAAAGGATTAGCACATAAGAGCAAGTACGTGCGACCCAGTCGTGCCTTTTATTTTCTATTCATACATTATGGACACCCTAATCAAGCTGAGAGAGTTTTGATAACCTTCTACTTCTGGACCTATTTAAAACGCGAATTAAATTGTCTTCATACACAATTACATTAATTACGCTCTCAATGAGATCACTGGTCAAGAAGAAGAAATGTCGATTCCTTGGAAAGTGATCATTTTGGTTCTGTTGTTGTGTATTTAGCTCTTCTGGCTAGGGACAATTGTAATTGAATTCATGAATCTTGTCTCTAACTCTAAGGCATAGTGTATTTCAGATGGGAGCCTTCTACTACCAACCTCGCTTTCTATCACTGACATAGTTTCCGACGAATTTCACTTTTAGTTTGGCAATAGTTTAAAAAATATCGCCCTTTTATTGTTGAAACTTGGGAGTCAGCTTTAAATAAAAATTGTAACCAAATGGTATCTAAAGACTTCTCCAACTGTTTTACTTCAGCATATTGGCGCAAAGTTATTGTCGGATAAAGTTCATTTTAAAATTATTTTAGTAGTTAACAAAGTCCTTATTAGTATTTTGCAAGTTATAGTCGACATTCTCGAAATAAAACCCAGGTTATCGTTATTACCTCGTGCTTAACTTAAAACCACGAAAAGTACATTTTATATTTTAGTATGGATTTCTAACACTCTGTCATCCATTTTGAAGACTTGAATATTTTTGAAGACTTGAGCTGTTCAGAAAACCTAAAATTTATAAAAACCGTGCAAATCCTTTCCAGGATTTTACTGTAGCTATATAAATTTGACAAGGTTCTTGGTCGAAAATCTTGATATTCAAGAGCTTGTGACAACGTGGTCTTCCTATACCTACACAAATCCTTGTCACTTTTCATTTATTATTATTTATGACTTTTTGACTTAAAAGACGAACAAATTGCTTCAAAAAATAAATTAAGTTTAAATTATTTTTGAATTACCTTTTTTGTTTCCAATTGTAAGAAGTGGCTGCTTGCCCTCAAACTGTGTCCTATTCATTGAATAAAAAGTACAGGAAGACGTGTTTTTGAAAATAAATGAAGCCTCTTTCTTAATAGTGCGAGTTATCACGTACACACAAATATTAACACTAGGGCGGAGTGCAGAAGATTAAAAACCATCGTGGGGCACCAACTATAATGTTATAAAGCGTGTAATGGAAATAAATAGTTACTGTTAAATAGATTTGGATTTGTTTTAACTATAAATAAAACTTAGTTGTTACAAAAATCTGAAAAATACAAACAAGTGAAACAGCGACACCTCATTTTTTTTAATTTTAAAGTTAGGTTTGTTTTATTTAAATAATTTATCACAGTTTTTATCAATTTTATTAGCAGCATTCCCCTGAAATGTATTGTTTGATTAATTTGTTTATTTTTTTTTGCATTGCATATAAAATCACCTTCTCGAAAGTGTTTTGAGCACAGAAGTGACCAAGTTTTGACTTCATCTGTATTCAACTGAAGTATCTTTAACCATTTTTCTCTTTTCCACTCGGCTCTCGGAAATCTTTAAAAAATGTTCCTGAAGTTATTTCTGCTCATTCGTTTCACACTCAAAATACATAAACTGCATATTTACATCACTAGACGTAGATATAATACAGATAGGACGATACTAACATTTCACAAAATGACAAATACCTTAAAAAAAACATTTTTATCAAAAAATATTCACGATTAGCAAATGTAAAATTTTTTCAAACATTAATTCATTCTATTCAACGTATTGAAGCGCCTTACCAAAAAACAATGAAAACGAATGCGTCTCTCATTTGACAGATAGAAAATGAATTTTATCCATTGAAGATGTACATTTTTATATTCAACTAATTTATTATTTTCATTGCTTAATACCACAAAAAACTGTTCTTAATTGTTCTACAATATTTAAAATATATTGAAAACACCACTCTACACCGCTTTACGTTCTAAATAAAACAATACTTACTTGTAAAAAGAAATGTGGGTTCATTCCTCTTAACCCTAGAAAGATAATCATATTTGTTGGGACGGAAAAGATAATCATACGTATCTTACTTTATAAGCGTGTTAAAGCATAACCATTTACTTTTTAACATAATATTTGTATTTTAATTCGGTACTAAGGTTCTTTTAAGATACATAAATCAATAATTTAGTACAAATGAAGTATAGTTTGAAAAAAATTAACAAAAAACCTGAACCTCCTTGAGTTGGCTTTTAATCTTTATATTCGCTTAATAAGATCCTTTGGGGCTAGACTAACTGTGAAAATTAGTTTTAGTAACTTAAGAATTTTTTTTGTTCATAGCTCATCCTGATTCTTGTTTTTCTTTTTTAAATTGTACCGCCTTGCGAAATTAACAGGAAGAGCTAGAATTTACTACTACATGTATAACTGATTAGCTTCACTCACGTACACTGTATACATATATACACAACACGTCTTCCTGTACTTCTTATTCAATGGTTTGACTTATATTCACTGTGAGTACGTCCTAAAGTAGATACTAGTTTTAAATAGGTTGAAAAGTGTTTAGCGCACAATTTTAAAGATTTAATACCGTACCGACTCTAATTCCGTTTTAATATTAGAGTCGACTCTAAACAAATGTTTTAATATGGTAGTCGATTTTTATAATAATTTTAGTCGACTTAATGTATACTTTATCCTTAATAGACTCGTCTAACTTTAATAGCAGGAAAAGCCCATATTATCTTTTAAATGTATACTGTATCCAGTGACCGTTTGCAATTTCAAATTGATTCAGAATGTAGAAATTGCAAATTAACAAAAAAACGTGGCATGTCCTTAAGTAAAACAAATATATAAAATAACAGATTTTTTTTTGACATTGCTCTAACGTCTAACAAAACCTCTTTTATTTAAATAAAAAAATTACAAATAATAATTATTACAACTTTTTTAATTGTACTGTCTTCACTTTCTTTTCACCGGTTTTGGTTTGGCAGCATACTTCTTATCGACGTATAGCTTTAGGTTTTTGTATTTTGAAGTAGACAGTTTGAAGCAGCAGCTCAATGCATTTGGTGCTTTAGTTTGCACTAACTTACTGCTTACTCACTACCCCACTATTAAATATACATTTATGTACATTGATGAATTGAGCGAGTTTTTGGACATCAATTTTGTAATATGCTTCTCGATGGCCAAAAGCGCAGAAGCACCACGTTCCTTTAAAGCTTCGATGGCAGCTAGATCTACCACTTGAAGGTTAGGAGGATGATGCAATAACAGACTCAAATTTCACAGAATTGTTGTTTAATTTTATTAATTTTATTTATTCTTTGACATCTTCACGTCCAATTTAGATACGTTCGAAGAATATTTTCTCACGTTACGTTACATGTTTAAGTTAGTTAGCAGGGATGTTTAAAGTGTTTAAAATTGAAAAAAAGATATCTGAGGGTTCTCAATTAAAAGTCCACATCATCTAGAATCAGTGGCGCCTTAAGGAATTTTGTTGTTATTGGAGTTAGGCAGTTTGTGTGTACAGTCAAACTTCCCTATAGCGAATTCGTACGGGACCAAAAAATTGCTTCGTTATATAGAAAATTCGTTATACAGAATTTTTGCATTTAGTGCCTCGTCTTCGACATTTCTTAAAATCACTGTTGTTTTTTTTTTGAATTAATGATAAGCTACTGCGAGGAATTCCAAATTGCTTAAATTTATCTGTTTTCTTAGTCAATCCTTCTTCAACTTTTTTATTAATTATCAAAAACTTGTTCGCAAGAGAAAAGCTTCTTCGAGACATTTCCAATTATTTCATTGATTTCTGAACATAGAATGCTTGCATTTAAGATCTTGGGAAATCCCCTTATAAGGTTTTTTTCTCCACATCGTGTTATTTTTACCAGAAAATTATTTGAAAAAAAATCGTTATATGAAAAAGAAAACTTATGTATGGGATTTGCATTTCCAGCAACAAAATTTGTTCGTTATAGAGAAAAATTCACTTTATGGAAATTCGTTATAAGGAGATCAAAACACAATAAAAAAGTAATGAACAAGCTGTATAGGTACTTGAAATCAATTCGTAATAGAGAGATATTCACTATATAGAAGTTCGTTATAAGGAAGTTTGACTGTTTCAAAATTGCGTTTTGGGAGAGCGAGCCGTCATTCTCTCTGAGAGTTTTTAGTTTCATACTAAAAAGATAACGCAAGATATTCCTGTTATGAAAAATCTAGTTTCACACTAAGAGAAAATCAATTTTTGAATCGTCTATAATTGAAGAACTACACTTAATGTTAGTGCCAAACTTTATTTCTTTTAGTTTGGTATTAAAGCGTCTATAATTTTGCGCCAGTATTATAGCTTAATCGAGAGCTGACTAAAATTTTGCGCTTATAATAAAGTACAAAGTTATAAAATGCTTTTAAAGTTAGACTGGTGTTACTTATTACGTACTAACTCTACTTAAAACCCAGTGACTACCTATTACTTTGCGCCATTATTCAGTTTAGTTTACCAAAGATGTTTACAAGTTGCAATTCTCCTCGTAATAGGTACGCCATTTGGAAAGGAATCCATACTAGGTAATATCTCAAAAGCAATTCTCCCAATTCTTAAACCTTTCACAAATTAAAAAAAAACCTGTTATTTTTATATATGGGTATTTTGTTTGTTTTTATTTTATTTTACTTCTTGTTAATTACTTATATTTTTTCTTTTTTTGAAATTGCGTGTGAATAAAATAATTAACTCTAACTCCACTGGTGTCAAGGTTATATCATATATTTTGTATCTACATATTTATGTACGTATACCTATACATTTGACATTACACAAGGAAGGTCAGGGAATACAAAATAAACGAAACGTCATTGAAAGTTCTAGACTACAACAAGAATAATCCATATATTGCGCTGTTGAAAAAGCCGGCGTAAACAAACAGATATTTTGGAAATAATTTAAATCCAGCCAGCTAGCTATGTATGTACCTATATATATAATGAAAAGGATAAAAACCAAAATAATTTTTTTAACTCATCTACCCACTTTGGCTGCGGTGATGTGATGAAAACATTCAAAACAAACAACCATGACGCATCATTTTTTCTAACAAAAACAAAGAATATACTTTTTTTGTATCCACTTTAGAGTAGTTCCCCTAAAGTAGGTGTCTATATCTATAGCTGTGGCTGCACCTACCAATACCGACTAATAAATAATGGTATTCTACAGTTACTTACAATACTACAAGAAAAAAACCGGTTTGTTATTCAGTTCATATATGTGATAACGAGTGCGCCGATTCGAAGGAGAAACACATAATAATGGGAAATTTAGCTAAGAAAAATGGAAAAACCCAATTGATAATAGGGTTGCCATATGATAGCTTTATTGAAAAAAATATTTGTATTAAAATAAAATATTACAAGACTCAGTATTTTTTTTATACGTATTGTTTTTATTAAAAATTAATAAGTAATTTGAATAGAGAGAATGGAAGACTAGAGCTACGTATTTCAATAATATTTTATATTTTTTTCATTTTTAACTTAGTGCCTAAGAGATTATGGCGCAAAATTTTAGACAGTTGAAGTCGACATTGTCATAAACTTGTGAAACTAGGTCATATTTTTATACAATTTTCAGCCTAGTTTGACCCTAAATATGTTTTAGTGTCGAGGTAAATGATTAAAATAATGAAAAAACAATTTTTTTTTTAATACGATAATTACTATTAAAAAACAAAAATTTGTTTACTACGATAATTAGTATTAATATTTTATTGATTTCAATAAAACATTTATAACTAACGTTCTCTTTTTCTGTTTGCGTTTTGTTTTTATACAACATGGCAAGCCTTTTACAAATGACACAACTCTACCCCAACACTTAAATTATTTCCCCTTTATGACACCAACACCAATGCAGCTTTATCATAATGAATATTTTAGTATTAAAAATTAAACTCATGACAAGAAACCTGTCTGAATTCGAATTTCACAACGAGCAGTAATTCGTTAGCGTACCAAGAATCCGCACGTTTTTCATTTTACCGCGTTCCGCAATCGTACATTGAAGTGTGTGATTGGCCTTTGAAAATATATATATATTTTTCCATCACGGAAATTTGGAAAAAAAGACAAAAACCTATAGAAAAGTTGTGAAAAATAGAACAAAAAACTATCCTAAAGGACTAAGTATCCTTGAACTTCTAAATTGTATGTGAAAAACCCGAAGCTAGAAACTTATTTTCTAGCTTGTGCTAGAAATCCTTTTTCCTAAATTAATTAAAACTCATTCCGTGGATAAGAATTTGTACACGAACGTAAGTATATAAATATTTAGGTATATTATATAAGTTTAGAAAAAAAAAATGTTTTTTAAGTAAAAAAATAAAAAAAAAAAGTCAAGGATAAAAAATTCTGCTACCGATCAAATTTTCTAAATTTAGATATTTAAAAAAAATCATGTTTTTTCACTTTTTATTCAAAATTTGGAAAAAACAAATAAATTGGTAAATCGCTAATGGATCTCGTCATCCTGACTTTTTTTAAGTAATGGCATCTCTGTTCTGTTGAAAGAAAGAGATAGAAAGGGGTAATTTTTTTTTGGTTCGTGTCACTGCAATCGTTCTTTCCGAAATATATATATCTACTTAATTGCTTTTTCCTTATATTTGTTGGAATTATTTGAAGCAAACATAAAAGCAATGTAGCGTGCCACGTTTGATTTTACGGCAATTACATTCATGCCATTTTGTGCACTTATGTAATTTATTTAATTGTCACAATGTTCTTGAATGGCATGTATCAATATAATTTCAAAAGTCGCATTTTCCTTCATGATATTGCAATTAGTCTTAAGTTATCTGACAATTTAATCAGCATTTTGATTCTCAGGAAAGATAACGTGAGGTTGACAACACTGTCATTAAAATTGAATACAAATATTTGAAAGTTGTTTTTGGCTTTTTTTACGTTGGTATATTGAAAAAGTATTTTTTTTGCATTGTGTATTTGTAAAGCAAACAGCACCAGTCAGAAGTTAGATAGAATTTTGTATATGTATTAAACAATGAAAGATATCACTAAAGAGCTTATTTAAAGCTTCGAAGCTTTCAATCGAATAGAAATGTTTCTAACAGGCCGACTCCACACGATATAATTTCTCTCATAATCTTCAACATGAGATGAAATATCCAATGGAGTCGCGTTGTTTCGGAGTCTGTTGGGATGTTAGACATCTCTCTCCGCGGTTCTATCTTGACATCGATGTCTTGATAACAATTTGACGTTTGTGTTTTTTCTTTCTTTTTTTAGGGTTCATCTCATTATTTTTTGTCTCTCATGCGGGTAGTTGCTCTTTTTGTGCGCTTTACAAATTTAGTTTGCAGTGAAAAAGCCTGAATACAATATTTTTATTAGTTTATGTGTATTAACAAGAGTAAATGAGACAACATCTATATTTTTTAAATAGAATAAATGTTTTAAAATGATAAAATTAACAAATATAAGAAGAAAATTTCTATCTTTTGACTTTTGTCAGAGAAACAAACACATAAGCCTCTCTTGCTTTAATGAAATATCATGACATGAACTGCCCAGCGAAGAAAAAAGAAAATGGTCTGATATTTATGTCAGAGATCTGGTTAGCAATACGGATATCGTGTGGAGTCGGCCTGTAACATGTTTTTTCCAGGAAATTTCGAGATGTTGTTAAGTATTTATGGTGTATTCTTATATATAATATGTGGGCCGTAAAATGGTTAACTTTAACTAAAGGGTCCAAAATAACTTCTTTTTTTTTTGAAAATGCCAATATCCTCCTTCAATTTTTAAGAACAAAAATTCGTTCAACATGGCCTGATAACGATCGCTATTGACTGCAACGGCCACTCCTTGCTCATTTTCGAAAAATGGCCCAATTATGCCTCTGGACCAAAATCCGCACCAAACAGTGACTCATTTTGGGTGTATGCGTGCGGGTTTTATGTGCCCCAAATGCGACAATTTTGCTTGTACATACCCGCCAAGATCAAAATGATTTTTTTGGCAAAATCGGCATCTTCTATAAGTCGATCGCAAGCAGGCAGTAATGTCGCAATATTTCTCAGCGTATACACAACCATATTCGTTCAGCGGAATGATAAAACTAATCATGATACACAGAATACAAGGTATGCTCACTTTGGCTGATTATGCGCGTGACGTCACATTCTTCAGATTTTTGTTCTTAAAGAGTGTAAATAAATGTATTAATTTGCCGATTTTGTTATTGTTTTTTTATGTTTATTGTTCTCATAATCATAAAAAAAATCGTTTAAGCCATCAGTTTTAAAAAATAATCTTCATTTAACAAATAAAATAATAATAAAAGAAGAATGTGACGTCATAAAATATCAAGATGGCGATTTGTATGCGTCTAGTGAGCATACCTTGTATTCTGTGTATCATGAAACTAATTATCTGTCAAATCAGACATGAACTAAGTGTTACCATTCAAGAAATAAGCACTAGTTGAAAAAAAACGTTAGATGGCGGACCCGTTATTTGGCTTAAATAAATGATGACATGGCATCTACATTGTTAAGTGATGTCGTGGAATTCGACTTTAAGCGATCATTGATGACCTTTCGGATTCAATAGCTTCCGCGTTGTCCTATAATTAGGCGCATTCACATTTTTGTCCTTTAAGCTGGGGCCTATTCCTGAATACGAGTCGAGTAAGTTTTCATGTGACAATTCGACAAATTGGTAGGGGCGACTTTCCTTTAAGGGAGCACGCGTATAGTTTTAATTTTTTTTACAGTTAGGTAGGGGTCTCAATAGAACAGGATTAAAATATTAGAGTTAGGAAACACCGTTAAATCATAAAAAAAAATGTTTTCTTTTTCGGTTTTAACCTAATTTTCTTCTACAAAGTTTGAAGCCCCCTGCTTGGGCTCACTATAAGATTCGGAGAAGGTGCAAGGTTGGGTATGTGAAACGTTTCTTTTTGATTTAAAGATCTTTTGCATAAACCCAATCTCGCGCATATTACTGGTAACACTTAAATAAAGAGAAGCCATTTTTGTATGCATTTTATATGGGAATTTAGGAATTTCAAAAATTAATTAAAAATAGTTAGAAGTGTTTCCTCCCTCTAAAATTGATATTTGTTATTAAAAAGTGCAAATCTATCGAATAAAATTATCCGCATATTAAAATTCGTGCTCTCTTAAACGAAAGTTGAGCCAATTGGTATTCTCGAACACGACTCACTAATTACACTGGTCTGCAAAAAAAAAAATAATTAAAATAATTTTTTGAAATTATGAAAGGTTACATTTTTATGAATATGAATCTGGTTTCAGAAAAATTCTATCACGTACGGTTTTTTTTTAAATTGATTTTTGAAAAATATGATTTGTTTATGGAATAGACCCGTCTTAGATTCGATTAAATTAGGAAAAAAAAAATAAACCGTTGTATCTATTCAGCTCAAATTTGGAGGACTTGTTACACAGCTAACATATGAAAACAATTTTTTTCATTAATATTAACTAATTTTTAAACAGTAATTTAAAAAAAATGCAGAATTTTCAAAATTCTGTAGTTTTAATGGGTTAACCCTTGTAAAAAAACATTTAATTTGAGAGATACTGGAATTTGAATACCCTCGATATCCATAAAGTCAACTACGTAAAGTTACCTTTAATCGGAGGCTTTTAAATAAGAAAAACAACTAAGCGTAAAAACATCCAAAAAGTTTGTTTTTCATTAATATATTTCACTGAGTGTTATGTATAAAAAACTATATTTAACAAAACCATTTTACAAAATAAAAATAAAAACATTAATTCAACCAAACTACCCCATCAAAAAAGTAATTTGAAAAATAAAATAAACTTAAAAATCCATTCAATAACTTTACATATGAAAATTTTACTTAGTAGTTTTCTTTCTTTTCATTTTTTCCATTGGCGTTTCACGATAAATTGACCAGCAAAAATCTGCCAGCTTTGCTTCTGACCATTTCCCGTCATATCTTTTTTCTATATGTATCATATCTTGATGAAACCTTTCACCATGTTCATCTGATACCGCACCAAGGTTAACCGGGAAAAAAACTAAATGGGTACGTTCACGAACATAACTTTCGGATAGGTTACCTTGCTTTTGTTGTAATTAGCATGGTTAAAATCAGCTGTTTTCCAGCTGATTAAAGAACATATGGAAACAGAGAAAATCCAAAGGTATCCTTAAATTTGCTGGATACTTTTCTCAACACGTGAACAGCTGATTAACAGCTAACTGTGTTTCTCTTTTGCTTCGAATTTTGAGAGGTAACCTATCTGCATGATACACAGAAATACAAGGTATGCTCAGTAGACGCATACAAATCGCCATCTTGATATTTTATGACGTCACATTTTTATTATTATTTTATTTATTAAGTGAATATTATTTTCTTTTCATTGAAGGTTTAAACGATTTTTTTATGATTATAAGAACAATAAACTTAAAAAAACTAACAAAATCGGCAAATTAATACATTTATTTACACTCCCTAAGAACAAAAATCAGAAGAATGTGACTTCACACGCATAATCAGCCAAAGTGAGCATACCTTGTATTTCTGTGTATCACCTTCTGGTTGGAATTGATCGTTCACAAAAAAATCCAAACACAAGCAAGGTAACCTACACAGAAGTTACGTTCGTGAACGTAACGCAATGGGAGCGCACAAAATGGATTTTAAGGGCCATGTTGCATTTAAGAGCCTTATAAGAGCCAAGCAGTTCTTCGATGATTTCTCTATTGTTTTCACTTCTCTTATTTCCAATTAAATTGTTACATACCTCTACAAAAGCGTTCCATGTCTTTTTACGGTCTCAGTAAGCTTAGCTTTGAAAATTGGGTCTTCAAAAAGTTCTCGTATTCGGGGTCCTACAAAATATTCCCTCCTTTATTTACAATATCTTTGAAATTAGAATTTAAAAAAGATTTAAAATGATTTAGAAAGATAAAATGCCATTCTTTTAGACCTCATTTGCAGTTTTGCAAAAAAATGTTTACCGGTTGAGAAATTTTACGTCAAATGTTTTAATACAAACGTGTCAAAACCAAAACACTTATCGGTTTTTAGTAAAAATGGAGTACGCCATCACGTCTTCTATAATAACGAATTTATGAAAGAAGTATTTCGAAAATTGTAGGACGGTTTTGATAAAATCCTGTTTTTTTATTTTTATTTTTTTTTTTTTGGTATGCAGTTTTGTAGAGTTTATTATCATACATGTGGTTATTTAATTAAATTAATTTTTTTATTAGTTAAAAATATTGATTTTTCAAAAAAAAAATTTAATTAGAAAAAAAGTTATTCAAAATCTTGATATGCAGAATTAATTTGCCTACCTAGATCTGCTCA
The DNA here is from genome assembly GCA_963971375.1 of Platycheirus rosarum. Taxonomy (NCBI): domain Eukaryota; kingdom Metazoa; phylum Arthropoda; class Insecta; order Diptera; family Syrphidae; genus Platycheirus; species Platycheirus rosarum. The sequence continues at coordinate 114,623,208 of OZ020509.1, read as the reverse complement.
AATATAAAATTTAACAGAAATCCAAAGAGCCGTTACCGAGAAAGTCAAAAATTACAAAAAACCTTAATATGAAAGGATCAAATGATATTAGCAACAAACAAATTCTCAAAAAAATTCATCAAAATCGTTGGAACCGTTTTCGATAAAAATAAGCTAACGGTGATATGGTACCGTTATTTTTAGGGCTTAAAATAAATTTCAAATGTCATAAAAATCACACACACCAAATTTGGAGATAATCACTTAAGCCGTTTAGGCTGCAGCTTGTTATACATACAGACAGACAGACAGGCAGACATTTTTTACCTCTAACTTTTTTAGACTTCTCTATGATCGTAATGTCATGTTTGATTGTTATCCCAATTTTTTTTTATATTCACGAATCCTAAACTTGCCTTACAGTCCCTATAATCGCAAGTAAAGAGAAGAGGATAACAAAAGTCTTTTGCACCAAAAGCTGGTTGCTTAAAAGAAACCCGGTGTCATGTTAACAAACTAAAACCGCAGCCCGACGATTTCAGAAATTATTTAAGGATTTCGGAAGAAACTTAGGTATATCGAAATCCTTTCCATTAAAAGGAAAATCAGACAATCGGTTAAAAAACACTAGAAGCCTATTTACAAAAATGTACGACGAACGGTGTTAATCGTTTACACACTCGTTTGGTGCACGGGTAAAACCTGAACACCGAAAATTCCAATCTCAATTGAATTTGTTCGATTTTCATTCGTTCCTTATTCGCCCTTCATTAGTTTTTCGGTTTTGACGATTACACTTTCGGTGTTCCGCGTTCGTCAAAGAACGAACACAAAGCACAAAATCGTAGGTGTGAATCCACTTTTAGGTTAGTTACCGTTTTTGTTGGCCATAGCTGGCAATCATCATATATGGAAACAGAGAGAAAATCAAAAATAGTCCAACAATTTGCGGATACTTGTACTTTACCATTTGATGAAACATGTGGAGAACAGCTGACCGACTTTATTTTTTTTTTTTTTTTTGTAATTTTGACAGGTAACCTGGGTTTGTTTGTTCACAAAAATATTTGATTTTGTGTATCCGAAATTGCATATCCGATAAAAATGTGAATGCTCCTATTGCATGTAGAATAACAGCTGATGACCTGGGCCTTATAACATAAAACAACAAGTCAACAATTACTTGTTTAATTATGTTTGTTTAAAACGTGAACATTATATCTGTAACACAAGAAAAGACAACAATTATGAACAGAACAAAATTCCCTCGACTTTTTGAATTAGTTAAAAAAGTCCTTCACGATGAGTCGCAAAAATTGCGAAAGAAAAAAAGATATGCATCAGGGAAAATAAGCAGATTTTCATTGCTTTCCGCGAAATCAAGCATCGTTGCGCGTGGTTAGTAGTAGGATGGAGAACCGTCCGAAAACCAACAACGTGCTGTGTTATGTGTTTTCTGTTTTGCTTTAACTTAAATTACGCATTTTATAAATTGTTTATATCAGTTGGTAAATACCGTTTTGAAAATTTTAAATTATTTTTTTCTGAAAGTTTATTTTTAACACATAATTTTATAAAGTACATTTTAAAAAAATTATGATATTTTTTTAGTTTGAAATCGTTAATTAAAATTTATCAAATATTCAACAAGATAATTCTGTTTTGTTTTAGAACTTCTTGTTTCCAGTTACCAGAATCTTTAGATGTCGGAATTTTGCCAATTGTTGAAATTTAGCAAAACAATTTTTGGAGTTCAAGAAAACTTCTTATTCTGAGTTACAGAAATTTTAAACAAATGTTCAATTCCACTTGTTTAACAAATACTTAATGTTTTGTGTTATAGGCCGCTCAGAGTATGATCAGAGAATTCTTTGAGCACGATTTACGCGATCAGAATAAATTGACTGAGCATTTTGAGTAAAATGCTGAACACAATCAACGTCACTTCTGACAAGCGTAATATACACTAAAAAATATTGAAAACAATTAAAATGGTGGATGAGATTAATCACTCTGTTGAAGAGTGAAGAAATTAATAAGTTTTAACTCTTATTACAAAATAAACAAAATGCTTCTTCTACTATTATCAATTGATACATTTAAATTTTTTGATCTTTTTGTGGAGAATAATAGCAGTGTATTCTTTATAGCTAGACTCTACAGTACTTTGAACGCCCGTAGTATAGAATTATTTTCTTTAATAGTTTGGTTGATTTAATGAAATTTTATGAAAATGAACCTCAAACTTTTTAGAATTATTAGATTTTTACCACTTTGTCAAGTGGGTTTTATGTGTAGATATTACAAAGGTGAACTTGCCTCACTCATCAGACCATTATTTAAATAAATAAAAAAATATGCCTAATCCATCGGTTCGCTTATGGCTTCTATGAGATACCGTTTGCATGTTTAATAAAGCAAAGAAACTCAAAATTCCTTAAGAGGAAGTATACATTTCTATTAAACGCTTAGTAACATTTTAATAGCGGAAGTAAGAACATGACTTGTCGACGTTACCGACCGAACAAGACTGAAATGAAATATAATATATAAAGGCTAAGGGGTATTCACGGTTCTTGTATCGTTGCAAAAGTGCAAAAGTGCGAGATTTTCTTGCACCACAAAATCTTTAAAAAAAGTTGGTTGTCTGTAAAATCGGTTTACGGTCGATAGTTTTACGTGATAACGTCATAAGAAAACATTGATGACAACAGAATCAACATACAGACCGTCAATTCACACCATATACAATTCAACTTATGACGTCAAAAAATCTAGTTCTTAATCTACTACTAAGTACTAAATCTAGTACAAAATTTGGTACCAAAAATACAATAGTACTAAATTCTAGTACTAAGTACTCAAAATCTAGTACAAAAAATAATATTGTAACAATAACCTAGCACCAATCGGCACCAGTTTTATATTTATCTAGCGGTACCCGGCGTTATTACGCCTTAGAAAAACATGTTTTAATGTGAAATGCGAAAATAATGCTAGCGGGACCAAACTTTCACAGGAACGATTCTTGGAAAAAACTATAATTACCATGTAAAGTTCATTAAAATCCGTTGGGCGGTTTAGAAGTACATACTCGACATACATACACACATGCATACATCTGATGTTCGCCTGGTGCTCAGAATACATTTGCGGTGGATTTTGGTTGAAAGAACCACAATATCGCGGTTAGCATGAGTGATGAGTCTTATCAACATGGGTCATGTTATTTCGTACGTGTAGCCTGTCATTGATTTATAAGACGTTATCACGTCAAAAAACTAATAGGCCTAACTTTTGTGTATTTTTTTAAAATTCACATGAATTTCCCCACGAAAAAAAATTATACGACTCGAAAAAATTTGAAATTAATAAACAATTTTTCAACTAATTATAAAAAAAAGTTAAGTTATTCAAAGCAGTTAATTTCCTTAACTGGCGCCCAACGCAAGATTAAGATAATATGAATAATATTTAAAAAACGGCTTGAATGTTAACATACATATATTTTTTTGATATCGTCTTGTAAATCGATGACAGGCTAAACGTACGAAATAACATGACATGCTGATAAAACTCATTCTGATACGACACATGCTGATATCGTGCTAACCGCGATACTGTGGTTCTTTCAACCAAAATCGATCGCAAGCACTATAGGCGAATATGAAAAAGAACAGGCGCAAATTCCCAAAATAATTCCACTCAAATTCAAAAAGAACAAGAAAAGGAAAAAGAAATACAAAATAGGCGGAGTTTTGTTAAAGTCGAAAGTAGATGTACATGTACATAGATATTGGTGTGTGTGTGTGGATTTAACGAAATTGTTTGTGGGTGGGAGTTAACGGGCTGTATGTTGGTGTTGCTGCCATCAATGTTTTCTTATGACGTTATCACGTAAAACTATCGTCCGTATACCGACTTTACAGAAAACCAACTCTTTTTTTATAACATATATTGTGCCTTAAATATTTATTCCATCTATAGTTTTTTGAATTAAAAATTTTTGTTTCTTATTCTTTCAGTTTGAGGGAAAACAATACCGCGCCTGACTCTTTTAAGAGCTAGTTGAGAGTTCAACCTACAATTCCTTTACCAGAAACTAAAGGATATTATTATGTGAGTACAAGCATCGAAAAGCCTAATCAAAAGGTCTAAAGGAAATGTTCGAATTGGACTTGCAAATTCATGCCAACAAAACAAAAATATTTAAACATTTGTCCAATAAAGGACTTTTTGCAAATCCATTTCAAACAGTAAAATGAAATATTTATGCTCAGATTATTAATCACAATGTTTGCTTTTTATTCACAGAAAAGAAAGACAAAATTTTTAGTAGCTTTTCCTCTTATCTTTCCAAAATTTTAAATATTTGTTTTCCTGTTCCACAAGAAAATAAAATTAGAGCATTCTTGGCATATATTTTATTCTTATATCTAGACAAGATGATGAATTCGGTAAATGCAATGCTAAACCCAGCTTTAAATTCATATAAGAAAAGTTGTCTTTTGTATATTTTTGTATCCGAATTGATATTGCGATTATAATTCCATTTATAATCTGTCCGCAAAAAAGTGTGTATAGATATTTTTTCTAATATATTTTTTTCCATTTTCCTGCCTTTTTAGATTTCAAAATGGCTGCCCAACAAAACGCCTCATCCCGCCCGTCACGGCCAGCGAACACCAACAAACACAACCACAACGACCGAAAGTCAAACAAGAATTCAAACAACGCCGACCCAAATAATACAACAAACAACAACTCCGACAACAACAAGCCAGCATCCAACGTTAACCAAGCAATTGAGACAATTGAGATTGCCGAATTTACCAAGGAGAGGAAGACCGATCTTTATCAAGCGCCAATCGCAACACCACGAGCAACCTCAAAATCATATCTCTTTGAAGAATTACGAGATATTGAGCCAGGAATCATATGCACAACTATTGAATCAAAGCCAAGTAGTAACGAGCCAAAACCAAGTATCGAACCAAGTACAGAATTCAAGCCAATTATTAAATCAACAACCGCTGCTCTTGAATGCGAATCAAATATTGAATCAAACTCAGAATTACTCTGCAAATCAAGCCCAATTGCATTGTACAACGACTCAACCCAATCTGAACCGGGCACGGACAGAGTTTTTAACCCAAAATCGGAATCAATTATTAAATTGTGCGACAACTCAACCGAATGTGAACCAGGCACGGACAGAGTTTATAAGTCAATCCCAACAAAGGGCCAAAATATCGAATCAATTGTCAAACTGTGCAACAACTCAACACAATCTGAACCGGGCACGGACAGAGTTTTTAAATCAATCGCATCAAATTGCGAGACGGATATTACAAGCGAATCAATTAAGAGAATTACAAATAATTCAGCAAGAGCAAACACAAGAGCAGCAAAACCAGAAGACGATATTGGAAGAGCAAACTCCAATTTATCAAATAATAAGTGTTCCCTTTTTGGCGAGGTCCTTTCAACCGACGCCTTGTGTGAAACAGAGAGAATCGAAAACGAACGGCTTAGTAAAACTAAAGCAATTTATAGTGAACGCAAACGGGAAAAACGGCCAGAGAATTATACTCTGCCCCGAACAAGAGAATATTTCAACGCATTTGAATTTATTAAATCAGCAGCCAGAGAGCAGCAATACTATATTGAATACGACAACGGTAAAAAGTCAAAGTACGACGCCTACCAATTTGGATTTAACGAAGAGCGCATCAACAACGCCATCTGCCGAGATGATGGGGATTCAATTGTCTGGAAACGGGTTCCAGGATTTGAATGGAGTACTGCAAATTGCCGCAGTTGAAGAGTTAATGGCTCCGGCATGCCTTGACGGTGAGTTCATTTTTTTATTAATTGCTCATTCAGTTGTTTTTTAAATATGTAAGAATAGGGTTTCATTTTTCATAACATAAAATTAAAATATTAAATACTGGTAAAATATCGGTAAATGTTCTTGTCTCCACTATTTAGAGTTAGTTCCGAAAAAAATCCGGTTTTAGGCACCAAATCCAATCCAAAATCCAAAATGTAGAAATGCGAACGTACTCAATGCGATTGCACTAAACGATATCACAATACATTGCAGCTATCATGTCGTCTTTTCTCTACCGCTCTCTTTGCCACAAGTTTGGGAACGACTAAAAACTTTATTTTGATTCTCAAATGGGATTTATGAATTGTTCTCTGTGCTTATATTTTTGGCTATATTAGCGAAAATTATTGAAAATATGTAAGTCTTCGAAAATTACTTTAAAAAAATGATCCAAAAAAGTTTTTAAGTTTCGAAATACTACAGGTGGAGATAAAAAAAGTTTTTTTTTTGGATAAACGAAAGTGTTGAATAAATCTATAGTTGAAATTGAAAAGATTATAAAATACTAAGAATTTTAGTGTTAAAGTCAAATAAATAAAAAAAAATAATAAATAAAAAGACAAATAGTCGCACTTAAACTAAAAGTGATAAAGGATCTGATGCATCCCATAGCTCCCTTCTCCTATATTTCGGCGCAGTTTTGATATAATTAAAATATTTTTCCGGAACATTTTCTTGCATATACATATGTATCTAATATTTTTGTTTAAACAAAATGACTGCACTTGTGAAACACACCTATACCAAAACGAAAGCGGAACTAGTATTGTGCTGTACATACCGAAGATTTTCTTATTACCTACATAAAGTATCATCAAATTGTTCAGTCGATATCGCTTGTACCTTGTACGATAGAAGATTTTTATGGTTACGTGAAGATATCACCAGCTTTACGTGATAAGACCCCTGGTGCTTACGAACCAGGTACCATACCACTTTAAATGAGATGCTCTCTATATCTCTCTTTATTAACCTGAACAGAAAAAAATGGTAGCCATTTTGCGAGTTGCAACTTACAACTTGCAAATGCCTTACTACAGCATTTTCATTGGTTGCTCTTAAAAATCTTCTCTTTATGAAATTATATAGAGCTTGAGGAGCAAAATTGCTCCCGCTCAGTTGTGTGGTTTTCCGTTACCTCCCGAACGACCAATGAAAAGAGATCTATTAACCAATTAGTTAGCTTTTTGCAGGTGATAATTCATTTGCGTTGTTTAATTCGATTTCTTTAAATTAAAAAAAAATATCCATTATCTGTAAAAAACATGTTTAGGAATTGTTTAATATTTTAAAAGTTGTAATTATTAGCACATACCTCTTTTCGGTTGATTCTTCTTTTTTGACATAACAGGTGAGAGATGCAGAAAATAAGAGAATGAACGAATGAAATTTAATATATCATACAACGTTTCCACCTGACGATAATCTGGGTTTTATTCCAATAAAATTAAAAATAACCTTATGGTATTTCTACCTCAATTACAAAGGTTAAATTTGACATTTGAAATCTGGTCTAGGTATATGCCAAAATTCTGACACGAATACAAGGTTTGCTGAATTTATTGCGTGTGACTTCACTATCTGATTTTTGTTCTAAGGGAAAACAAAGAATTTTTTAACTATAAATATAAAATTCAATAAGAAACGGTTTATTGAATTTTATAGTTATAGTTCTTATAATCATCAAAGAAATCGTTTAAATCTTCAATATCAAGATATAATCTTCACTCAAGAAATAAAATAATATTTAAGATGATTGTGAAGTCAGGAAATACCAAGAAGGTGGTTTGTATGTATCAATTCAAGTGTTTCGGGGTATCATGATTTTTCTTTGACTGTCAAATTAATTGGAAAATGGAAAGTGAGTGCGTTCAGCATATATGTACATATATATAGTAGATTTCGAGTTCAGTAGATTATTTTGAAATCTCGATCTCAGTAGATTCAAATTTTGGTGGAGATTTGAGATAATCTCAGTTTATCATCAGGTGGAAATGCACTTTGATTTTGACGTTCCTCGTCTGACGTCTCTTTAGAAAATAAACGAAAAAGGCTTTAAAGTTAGAATTTTACAATTTTTGCAATAAAACAAAGCAGTTTCTATAAAAAAAAATATTCGGTATCAACTCCAGTCGAAAATAAAAAAAGAAGATCGTGTAAACTCTGATTCAGAGAGAAAAGAGGAGAGTGATATCTTCCAAGTTATTTAAAATCATTTTAAAAACCGAACTCAATTGATAATTTAATATCATTTAACAAGTTACCAAAATGAAAAATTAGGTGACCTGAAAATCAAGGTACTCAAAACAATAAAAAATTGCACTGTCATAAGGAAAGTAAAACAATTTTTTTTAATAAAGTTTCCCACGCTCCTCTTCAGTGCTAACTCTTATGAAAAGCTTTTATCACACTGCCAGTAAATCTATTTACAACTGATAGGAGGTGACGTTACAATAACTGACGTAGTTTTTACGCTAGTGCAGAAATTGCTCGTTAGTGGTGAGTTAAAAAAAAGTGCCAATATGTCCCAAAACTCACAGACGCCTGATGCTCGTTATTGAAAATTGGTCTCGTCAATGAATTCGTCATTGCGCTAATACCCTGGACTCTACTGGAGATGTTGTGACGCAATTTTGAAGTGCCTGCCAAAGGTCAGTGAACTTCTATATAGTAAATGTCTCTCTATTACGAATTGATTTCAAGTACCTATACAGCTTGTTCGTTACTTTTTTATTGTGTTTTGATCTCCTTATAACGAATTTCCATAAAGTGATTTTATCTCTATAACGAACCAATTTTGTTGCTGGAAATGCAAATCCCATACATAAGTTTTCTTTTTCATGTAACGATTTTTTTCAAATAATTTTCTCTTAAAAATAACACGATGTGGAGAAAAAAACCTTATAAGGGGATTTCCCAAGATCTTAAATGCAAGCATTCTATGTTTAGAAATCAGTGAAATAATTGGAAATGTCTTGAAGAAGGATTGACTAAGAAAACATAAGATTAAGCAATTTGGAATTCCTCGCAGTAGTGGTTTTAAGAAATGTCGAAGACGAGGAACTAAATGCAAAAATTCTGTATAACGAATTTTCTATATAACGAAGTATTTTTTTGGTCCCGTACGAATTCGCTATAGGGAAGTTTGACTGTATACATATAAAGCATATATTCGACCAAAACTCGAGCTTAATTCGCATGTTTGGGCAGGTGCTACCACAAACCACTTAAGTATTTTGAATCGCATCCAAAAAAGAGCTTTAAAATTAATGGGTGATAGAAAATTACGGATTCAATAACATCCCTCTGGAACATCCCAGTAATGTAACGTGTCTTTCACTTATGTATCTATCTCTATTTTTACAAACAGTAGGTACTCCAATTACAAAGCCAATTGCATTCCGCCCTTGAAACAAATCAACCGTAATACATACATCAGTTTACCCTTGAACCCAAAATCGGACGTACTATTAAGTAGAGAGATGTAGTAAAACGTTCGGTTTTCCTTCGGGGAACACCAGTGCGAACCCAATGCAGACATCGAACAAACCTATTATAAACTCCTGAACGCATCACAATCCAACAAAATGGCATAAAAGACGTCAGAAAAAAATCAAAAATTCAAAAATTTTAAAAGCGTTTATATAGCTCTCGCGCCGCTACTCCATTGTTGACGAACTTAGCTACGCATTTCTTGATTTTAGTAACGACTTGCGCTACTACAAATTTTTGGGCGACAACTTGACTTATATACATACTATACGTATCGCAAGTATAAAAAGCAGGTGTAATAACTAAAAATATTTATAGTTTTGCCAATTAATGCACACAAACATTTCATCAAAATCTGTATAGTCCTTTAAGAGGAGAAGATGTATAAACACAGTTACACATGAATTTTGTTTATTACTATTATTATTATTATTATTTGTCAATTCAGTAAAATTGCCTTATATTGTGAAATTCCAGTCACCTGCAATCAAAATATGTATGTATTTGTAAAAGAAACTTTTAAATACTCTTGAATACTTAATAGGAGTAAGAGAGTAGTTATCTGTGAACATATACAATGAAATAAAAAAAATAATAAATGTCTCTTTCTCTTAAGCTGTTAAGAGAAATTTCAACTGTTTTTTCCTCTCGCACTGAATCATGGTTTAATTTCAAATTCATACACTGATTTCTTACAATACATACATGAATAAGTGAATTTCTGATAGAAATTGTATTTCCCAGATTCAAAGAAAAAAAGTGATAATTAGGGGAGTATCAGAAAAAACCATTCTCTCGTTCTGAAAAAAAATAATCTTGATTTTGCTGCAAAATCACTCGGAATAGATTACACCAATTGATATACATATGTATTTTATTTTTATAATTTATTTTACTTTGCTGTCAGTAAAAAATTATGATCATTTTTCATTTTCTGTTCAACCAGGCGAAATTTTAGTGCATTAATGTACACTACGGCGTGTACGCAATTTTATTTGTTCCATTATCTTTTTTAAAAATAAAAGCAAATAGTTTTTTGGCAGCATTGCAACTTTTAATGCGCAAATGCGACGTGAATCTGACGTTTTGCATTCGTTTGGTAGCATGGATTGCAAACAAACAAAAAAATTACAAAATACTTATAAATTAAAGAAAAAAATATACAATTAGAAAACCAACATTAATTTGATAAAAAAAATATTTTTCTTACATATGTATTTCTCTCGAAGCTCCAATTTTTGTACACATTTAGTCAGACGGAAAAGTATCATAAACGAAAGGATGCTCTTTCGGTGCAATTTATGCTCATCGTCAATGCAGTCTGTCAAGATTTTCCCCTCTTATTTTCAAACCTTATGACTGCATCAGAAATCAGATGCCAATTAAATGCGGTTTAGAACTCAGCCAACATTTTTTCGAAGAAATAAAATAATATTTTCGCTCGATAGATGATGTGGGAAAATTCTCAATCTACGTATTATCCAGTTTTTTTTTTAATATTTACAAATTTTATTTTATTTGCACATTAAGCTTCCTAAAATGGACACAATGCCCATCAGTTCACCCTTGAGCCAAATTTCGGACGTACCGTGAAATATAGAGATTCTTTTTTTAGCCGTACAACACGACTTTGGAATGGTTTACCCGGCGAGATTTTCCCTTGCCATTTCAATATGCAAACATTCAAAACCAATGTTAATCGACACCTCCTATATCTCCCCTCCCTATCTTCCTAATGCCCGCGCAGTGTGTTACATTAAAAGGAAAACAAATAGTCCCTTGTGCGCGCGTTAATTATAAAACAAACAAAAAAAAATGTACCTCTTTTCTACATACATTTATGTATTCCACGCGAAGAATACAACACTTAAAATATGTCTGAATATAATGCTGAGTCTCGACATTAAGACAAAACAAAATTAGTAAATCGTTGATGGTTTGTTAGGAGAAGCTAGTTATAATTGTATTTTATAATAGTATTTTAACATTGTCTGAAGCAAATTGAATTGACAAGAATCAAAAGTCCACACGTGCTAAGGGTTATAACTTCCTTGAAATACGTATTTTTATCCGGAACTCGTCTACATCTACTCTTTAAACGATAATTATTATCTCGACTGGGACTACTACTACTCCCACTCCACTTAAGGCTTTACTTGTGAGGTTGGCCGAGTTAACCTTGGAAAACTCTAACTTTGGAAAATTCTAGGAAAATCGATCACTCTCTTCTATAGCAACACAAATAAATGTGTTTTTTCTGTATGCTTCCTTAATTTCTCTTAATTAAATTAAAATTTCTAATTTGAATTTTTTCTCAAAAAATGAGTATGATTTTAATAAAAACGTAGTTATATAATTTAAACATAAAGAAATATAACATACATACTTACAAGGCATCCGATTGCCATACAAATTTAAAACAAAAATAATGCGTATACGCCCCAGTGTACTTACATAATTACAAATATTTTTTCTTTCAAGAAGTTAATTAAGAGTTTTTTGGGTTTTTTATTTTTGTAACGTAACATAGCTAGAAAAATATACAAAATAATATAAATATGACGTAATCTTTGTATTTTCGTATACCACATACATACATATATACCAAAATCTGATGATGATGATGATGTTGATAAATATCTTTTTTAATATTTCACAAACTAGAGGACAATTGTAGAGACATTAAAACTAAATTTAATATAAAAAAACATCAAATTCAAATTGCATCCATCCATATTAAGAAACATGAAAACCCTTAAACAAAATGTTGATATTTCATTCGAATTCTTCAATGTGCTAGTATAAATATTAATATTTTATAGGACATTCAGTTTGAGTTGTAGTTGAAACTAAAAAACTAAATCCGAAAAGATCTGTAAGCCAAAAAAATCTAACAGAATTGCCTTTGGCAAACTAAAATATAGCAGACGAATTCATAAATTAACTGAAAGAGATTTCATCATCTCAGAAATTTGAACTTCCTAATTTATGTTTTGATAACTGGAACTCGTCTCCTCCCTTCTAGAGCTCTTATGTTTTATCAACATTCAAGGTTTTTGTTTTCTTAAACTCTTATCATCTGTCCACATTTGCGAACTTTTTCTCGAAATGATAACAATTTTAGAGTTTTAGGCGAGACAATTAAAAAAACTCGTTTTTCTGTCTGGAAACAACTGTTTGATTTGTTATTTTGGATCTAGAAGCAGGAATATAAGTCGATGTTATCTCAAATTATATAATTGAACCAATCTCTTTGAAATGTATATATCTTCTGACCCCGTAAATCGTTCTTTCAGGGTGAGTTTGAAAAATATACTTTCTAGCAGATTTGTCCCTATTTTTCATCGTTGCAATCAATGAAATTAAATTGGTCATAAATCATTCAAAAATTTCATTGTATAGGTACTAAGATTTCCAAAATCATACATATCATATATGAATGTAAGTCATAACAAAATTATGTGATAAGAATTTTGTGTCGCAAAAATTGCCTGGAGCTTAATGTTGACAAATGCCAATCAATAAACTCTTCGTCCCTATTTTCTCTCCAATCAATTCATTCTCGTCGAATCGATTCAAGATCTTGCTCTTTTATGTGCTCGTGAGCTTAATTTCCTTAAACAAGAACTCAGCACTCGGCTTTCTAAACCGAGTGCTGAAGACAAGATCCTCTTATATCCTATCTCCCTATCAAGTTCGTCTCCAACTAATTAATATGAATACTGTCTAGATTCTAAAAGAACGAAGTGTGGCCGATATCCCCTAAGATTTATAATTTAATTTAGTTTCTTCAACAATCTCAGAAATCCTATTCTTTTCTGTCTGCCCTCCCACAGTACCTTCCATGGCTCCAACGAACTGCATACGTTAAGTTTCTTTAGCTTGATTTAAGCGGAATAAATTAGGATGCTACCACCATTAAAATCAAAATAATAAAAATTAAATTAATTTTTTTTTGCATACGATTTACATGTGTCCACGTTGATTCTTTAACTCTATGGAGTTGATCGTATATCAAACTGACACAATCACACAATCGCATGAAATCAACGCATAAAATGTGTTATCATATGATTCAATTTTCACAATACGCTCCTATCCTCTACTAAAAATATAAAATTATGTAGTATATATAGTTATGTACTCAATATTTACATTGCAGTGCATTAACACCGAAAATACACAAATCTATCAAAAATTAGAACGTTGAAAAAAAATGAATCATCACCATTTCCACAGAAGTTTGTTGTGATATTTGTGTCCAGTACTCAACCTATAAGATTACCAATTCCAATCACAAATACATTTAAAAAAACAAGCTTTTTCTCTTAAAGTTTAGACACTAGTCTCTGCTCTCTGATATAACTTTTTCACACCTACTTATTCCCCTATTTCAATGTTCAACCCCGATTCTTTTCAATCCCGCTTCAAGTTCAATGTTATGTCTATAAACGTTTATCTCAATTCTTCGTTCATTTCTGGAATCTGACAATTGACACAGATTTTATTTTATGCTTTGCCCTCTGATATGCCGGGTGCGTGCTTTTGCCGCAAAACATTGCTCTTACCTTTTTCCTCATGTTACATGAATGACGAATGAAACTCATTTTATTCTTCCCTACGCACTACCTTATCATTATAACTCGTTGGATTTGGTTGGAGAAGGAGAATGAATATAGTCATAACAGAAAACAGTAAAAGAAAAGGGGTAGGCTATGGTATAAAAGAGTTATCTCAAGTCCAGTGTAAATTAGTTTGTGTTCATCGGCCATGGATCCAACAGGTAATTGTTTATGAATTTTCATAAATAAATAATTCAATAACCCTTGTTTGAATGTTCGCTTGAGTTTTCTCATGAATGAATATGTATTCTGAGTTTTGAGAGCGAATTCGGCCATGGCAGCTCCAAATCAAAGTTGTGGTTTTGAAATTTCAATTTTTAATGATTTGGTTGTAAGATTCCAAATATTTCTTTTTTTTTTCAGATGCTCGATCGGTAAATAAGTGAATTTCTCACATTAAAATAAATAATGTTGGTTTAAACATATATAGGTACGTAGATCAAGATGACTCTATTTTTCATGAACTTTTCATAAAGATCCCAGAAATCTCGATGCGCTTCAGGAATCATGAGATTCATCATTGTGTCGTTCCAATTTTAGTATAATTATTGTGTTTACAATTTACATAACTCCAAAAAACATCGACTGTTTTTGTTTGAAAGAACAAAAATCTCACATTTTATTGGTATATTTATACCTATAAGTTTAGTCTTCCAACAAAATTGAAAGAAAAAGAGAATACCAAAGAAGAACCAAAACAAAATACGTTTGTTATGAATTAAATCATGTTTAATCGTGTCCATCACCTGTAGTGTGCCGGCAAGTTTTCATAAGAAACTAACACAACCAGAAATTCATTTATGGCAAACGCATACATGACAATTGGAAAGCTTATGGTTTATACAAAAAGAGAATAAAAGAGATAAAGATAAAAATGTATCTAAAAGGTTGCGTTGTGCATTTGCATGGTTTGGTAGATGATAGGTACGTACAACGCACAGCACGAGACATTAGTTTTAAAAAATGCAATACATGCTTACATCTCTTTTCATTACGTGTCTTTTGTATTTCATTTTGGGTTTGGCGCAATAAATAGCTCAGCCCTTTAATGATCAGGTGACCGTCATGACCGGCTAAAAGAAAATATTTATCATTTATCGATAGTTGGTTGGGGTTGGGGTAAGAGCAACAAAAAAGAAAAAAAGAGAAGGAGTAGGTAAAAAGAATTGTTTTTTTATATCGCTTTTTTAGAGAAACAAATGTTTTTCTTGTGATGAGCAAGTTAGTTGTCGTTTATCATTTAATAAGTGTGGGCTTATTCCATTGTTATTGGGATAAAAGTTTGGCAAAACGTTTGTATTTTACTTTACCTTTCATTCAAAAGGGGTATGTACAAACATACATACCTGCACCTGTAGGTATCATCATCAATAATTTTATTTTTAACTCTCTTTTAAAAATAATTGATAGAAAAGAAAAGTTATGTATAATTTAAGTGCATTTGGAAGAAAAACCTAGGTCAAGATTTTTGTAGTTCCTTTTTCATTTGGTTAAATAAACAAAATTAGATTTAAGCTTTCAAAGGTTTTTTTTCTAATGAACTTCGCGATGTTCGTAAATAGATGTCAAAGTAATAACTATAAGGAGTTTTAAAATGGCGATCTTACGTAAACAAATGGCTTCAAAAATGTATCTGGAATACCTAATATTGTGAATGAAACTTTTTTAAATTATAAGGATCTTTTCCGATTTTCTTATTAGTTTGATATTTTTGTGGTGATTGATACACGGTTAATAGAAAAGTTGATACAAATTGGCAAGCATAGAACAACAAAATGGCTACAAATGAATTGACAATAACGGTGAATGCAACCCAATTTTATTTCAGTTAGATCAAAGTGATCTATGTACATATTTCTGATTTTCTTATAACAGTTTTAATATTTTATTCGTGCAGATTAAAAATTTTGAGATAACAATCAAACATAAAATTAAGATATATGAACAAAAATCAGTGTACTACTGTAGGTATGCATTATATTTTGGTGAAAAAGTAATGTAATATGGGGCCGGTTTTTTTTTTCTTCGACTTCCTCGAAATCTGATTACTATCAAAATTGATATTCAAGTAGATTTAGGTAGTCAAAGTAATTTCGCATACATTTTTTGGAAAACTTTTTTTTTATATTTTCATTGTTTTTAAATGTGTTATTTTTGTACTTGTTTGTATTCTTGAATTATTTTTTTAATAAAAAAAAGTTAAAAAAACGTTTTATTTAAAAAAAACCGTTCTACGATTTTGAAAAAAAAAATTCACACTTTTTAACATTTCTTAAAGAATTAAAATGGCGTTTACATTATTTTAATCAAAACAATTTTTAAGTACTTTATTCAAACAATCAAGTCACAAAAATCGAATAAATGCTTTGATGGTAACTTTAATTTTCTTAAATTGTATTCTTCAATGTGACATGCAATTTATTTTTTGTTTTAGTTTTAATATTTTGCGTGAACGTTGCACTAATAATTTTAAGAAGTCGATATAGAATGGCGAATATTTATTCAAGTAAAAAGTCTTCGAATTCAATTGTAATGATTGTGAATGTGACTTAAATCTAGGCAAATGATAGAAACTTAAAAAACATCAGAATGGCTTCAAGTAGAATTTTTTCGCAAAACATTAAAACAATTTATCCGGTAAAAACTCCTGAATTTGGCTTAGTGGTTAGTGGTTAGTAGGCCAGACTGCTAAGCGAAGGGTGGGGGTTCGACTCCCCTTCAGAGCCACCTTCTTTTTTCAGGGGTATTACCTCTGGCGAGTAACTGACAAATCCTCCAAGAGTAAAATTTGTCCCGAAAAAGTGCACCTCAAGTAGCCGTTCGGACTCGGCGGTACATTGTAAGCCCCTGCCATTCTTGTAGATTCACAACGCACACTCAGGAATGGTTGAGAGTATAAGTCAATAGGCCTTGGCTCCTTACGCTGCGGCTTCATATTCATAGACAATGGCAATAGCAATAAGGAGGGCAGTTTTCAATTTGGGTGGGATTTTCAGTGCTGGCAATTTCAATTGAACGCGCTTGTTTTCAAATAATATTGTCAGCCATTTTGAAAATGAAGTTTGAGAGAATATTGCCTTGCGATTGACAAAGCAATAATTACCTTCCTAGATGGAATATATTGCTATTGCCATTGATTTGGCGTCTCCACTAGGTAATATGAAGACAATGGAATATTGCCAATAGAGACCCTGGGTTAAACAGCTGTCACGCCAATAAAAAAAAACTATTGACTTTTTTATAAGCAGTTGCTAAGCACAAAATGGCGTTAGATCTTTATCAAAGTAACAGGGACATTTTTTCAAAATCCCAGATATATCAACAGGGCAAATGAAATTTAGCCAGTTGAAGTTTCTGAGCCCTCCGAGATGTCCATTTTCTTAGAAAGATGAACACGATTTCTCAGAAAAAAATCTGAATTTTGCTGTCAAAAATTGAATTAAATCCATCGTCTCCAAAATCTTAAGAAGCCTGAACTGGCCAATTCAATTATTTTTTTTAAGAATTATAAAAATAAGATCTTTTCAAATCTTTTCTCATTTAAAAATAATTGAAATTGAGCGTAGTTGCATAACGTTCTTAAGTCCATATTTTATGTTTAATTGACTATATAATTTCATTCCTTAACTTTCAAAATGTTGGAGTTGGAGAGAATGACTTGAATCTTCCAATAGGCAAGAAGTCTAATATTCTTTTAATAGTTTTTTATAAAAATCTGCAGCTTTTCAAAAGTTTTGAAAATATAAATAATATTAGACTCATCATCCTATTCCTATTCTTTTTTATATAAACAACTAATTTATTTATTTTTTGTCTGCAGATTACTTTATCGAAACAAACAACAACATCGATTTTGATACAATTAAAGGAACGTACAAGCTTCAGGAATCCAACGAAATGACCATTAACCAGATGAATGTAAATTATGCAGGCCAAACACTGCAGCTGCTACCAGAGAACGGACAAGAACAAGAACAATTACTGAAAGATATACCAGGAGAAGAACACATTTACAATATTCTTCGTTTACCACACAGCGAAGAGCTGGTTACCTTAACACAACCATCTATCGAACATGAAACAACAAACCTATTAGAATCTGAATCACTTTTCACACAATACATCGATACAAACTGCATGTTTGCACCTAATCGCGAGGAAGAACTCTCAGATAATAATTCCTCTTCATATATTCAAATTTCACCTGATTCACCAGGTTCACCATTGCCTACAGAAAGTGATTGTATAGCTACTTCTGAATTGCACACTTTCAAATACAACGACGAAGAACAACCCTATCGTCTTGAGTTTTCACCACAATCCATAGAACAACCAATAGAACCATCTACAGAATCACAGCACAGTCCAGTGTGCCAGAGCAATAGTAGCGCTGACGAGGAGGCACTAGACCTCGAACAAATTCTTAAACAGTTGGAATCAGCTTCACAGCAACAACAACAGAATAGCACTAATCTTAAAAGGAGCAGTGATCACTTAGGAGCTACTCAAACTAAAATCGCTAAAAAATCCAGGATGAATATACCAATCACTAGGCTCGTGACGGATGCTAGATGCGAAGATATCCTGTTCCCAAAAGTTCCCGATACGCCAGAGGTCTGTAACATGGTCGATGAATGGCTAACTGAGGACATTGATGTAAGCATGCACTCATTGAGCTCTTCGCCCAGCTGGAGTGGTACATCATTCACACCTCCAGACTTCATTGCAGAATCCATCACCCTAATTGAGCCAAAATATGAAAACCCTCCTAGCATTGCCTCCTCATATATATGCGATGAACCATCTTATGCAACTCCCTCGCCCAGCAACAACAGCAGCTACACCCTCTACTCAACAAACCCCAACTCACCTGCGATTTCTCAATACGGAAGTAATAGCGGCTCAACGCGAAAGCCACGTGGCCGTCCACCAAAAATACACAGTGACCTTCCCAATCCTGAGATTTTACGAAACCTTCCCGAGACTGAACGCAAGCGGATAGAAGATCGCTGCAAAAACAATGAAGCCAGCAGGCAATCCAGGCAAAAGAACAAAGAAAAACAAATGATCTTAATTGCCGAAGAAGAACGTGAACAGCAAAGGAATGAAGAGCTGAAGAGCCGTATGAGGAGTCTCGAGAAACAACATCGCAATCTCAAGAAGGTTCTCTATCGCAAATTGGGAAACTCCAATTCATTTTAAAAAAACACAAATTTCGAAAAAGGCAAGACTTAGTATAATAGTGCATTAGTTGAGATTCACCTAAAGCTGTATAGTGATTTATGTAGAAAATGTAATTGTACTCGTTGTATTGTGTAGAGTTTAAGTGAATGTTATCTGAGTAATGTAATACACTTAACATTTAAAATAAGAGATTCATATAGTTTCATGTTTGTGTTAATTAAATACGCATTATATATTTATAAATAGAAAACAAAATATTTTTAAATTTGTGGGAAAATGTTTCAAAAATATAAAATTATAAAAAATCAAAAAAAAAATATAAAAAAAATAAATACTTAACACAAAAAAAAAGTTATATAAAGGAAATTAAAAAAAAATATATTCTATGTGTATTTTATTAGTCTTAGACATAATTTTAAGTTCTATCTATATCAGAAAAAATGACTAACATATATTTTTAAAGCGCACGTTGTGCTTATATTAAATAAAATTATGTTTAATAACATGTTTTAGACGACTTAAAGCAAAGTTGGTTTTATTTGTCTTATTAGTAAGAGATTAGAAGAGGGCTGATAACCCTGGGATCTGGGAAAGTAAACAACATTTATGAGACTGGCACACTTAATACTTAATATTTACATGGTGGAGAAAAGAGCTTGTAGATAAGGAAGCTTTTACTTTTGGTGGCGCTACATAGAGTGGTGCATCTGGAACTGGCTTAATATATTTCTATAATCGGCACTCAATCTTTAGCCTGCCGTGCCAAACTTCGTATTTCAAGCAATCGTTCTTTCTCTATAATTAATAAATAAATAAATTTAAACTACAAATTGTTTTTTTATTTTTATTATTTTCACAACTTTTTGTTTGTTGTTTTATATAAAACCGGGGACGCGCTTCGGAAATATTATTCCATCTTCAGGCGCGTTGTAGGAATTTATTTTACAAGTACTTGCGATCCAGTGGTGCAATTTATTTAAAATTTCTGACAAGAAAAAACGAAGGGAGCAATGAAAAGCCCACCTAATTGAAAATTGCCCTCGTTATTGTTATTGTCATTGCATGAAATATTATTTGTGGAGACACCACTGCACATTTTTGAAAAGTTGCAAAGAAAGTGACATTCAAGAAAAATCGTCACGTAAAAATAATCTAAATGAAATCAAATTTGTATGGATATTGAATTAAGAGAATACAAATTCCAACAAATCAGGCAAAAATATGATTTGTTTACCGTTGTATTCATGTAACTGGCTGAACACAATGCAAAAACGGAACTGCATTACGGAGACGGAGTACGGAACAGCTGTCAAATTTGTCGTACGTACCAATTTCAATCGGAACACAATGCACGTACAGTAACTTTGACATTTATATTCAAAAATGGATATAATACCAAAAACAAATGAAAAAAAGAGAAGAAACTCTTATACAACGAATTGAAATATCATTAGGAAGAATGGAATCATCTGGTGTTATTTCAGGTATACTAAATAAAAGGGTTTGGGAGGGACATACGTACGAAAGATTGTTCTCTCTTTCATAATTTCTCCCTGCATCAGAGAAAATTTACTTTACGTAAAGGTTAAAAGTTAACCAACCTTTCCGTATGCGTATTGCAGTTCCGTATGGAGTAACGTACCATTGTGTTCGCAAAATACAGTTCGCGTGTATTCAATGTTTGCAGTTCCGTATGCGTATTCCAGTTCCGTCGTCATTGTGTTCAGCCAGTAAGTGAACGAAAAACATTAAGCATTACATAATATCACAGTGGTAACGCTAATTGACAAGTGTGTGGTAAATTTTTTATCAGTAATGCATTGTGCATTTTACATTATTTTCGTTTTTGTGGCAGCACTGAAAGTAGGCATGAAAATTACAAATAGATGGTCAAAACAGATGTGCAGATAATTTCGTGCAGGAAAAAGAAATTACACAGGCTCTTATGGGACATGTCAACCCAAAATTCTGCAGGGTTGCAGAATCTGCACGATGTCTATAGCCGAAAACAGATGTGCAGTTGTTCTGTTGTTGTATGTGTAAAAACTATGATGAAGTTTTTTCTTAAAAGTGGTGGCAAAAGTGTCACAGCGGTAACGCTGATTAACAAGTGTGTTATATATCAGTAATGCCAGATAGCTTTTATTGCTTTTATTTACATTTTTTTCGTTTGTTGTTGTAGCAGCAATGAAACTAGGCATACAATTTAGAAATAAGCCGACAAGAGATTTGCAGTAGTTCTCACGCATAACTGCTTGCAGAACCGCACCTAAAACAGATGTGCATATTTTTTGACATATGTGTATTGCTGTTTTAGTGCCAAAATGCAGCGTTACCACTGAACATTATTAAAAAGTTGCAAAAAATTGTTATACATACTGAAGAAAAAAATGTCACTTAAAAATAATGTAAATAAAATCTTATTTATGTGAATATTGAATTAAGAGAATAAAAATTCCAACAATTCCGACAAAAATTCGAGTTTTTAAGTATCGCATTAATGTAAGTGAACGAAAAATATAATATAGCCATAAAAACTATGATGAAGTATTTTCTTAAAAGTGGTGGCAAAAGTGTCACAGCGGTAGCGTTGATTAATAAGTGTGGTATATATCAGTAATGCCAGATAGCTTTTATTTACATTTACATTAGGCATGCAATTTAGAAATAGACATCGTGCAGAATCTGCAACCCTGCAGAATTTTGGGGTTACATCTTCATAAAAACCTGTGTAATTTTTTTTCTGCACGAAATTATCTGCACATCTGTTTTGACCATATTTCTAAATGTCATGCCTAGTTTCATTGCTGCCACAACAACAAACGTAAAAATTGTACATAAAAGGTATCTGGCATCACTGATATATACCAAACTTGTTAATCAGCGTTTCCGCTGATTAGCACTTTTGCCGCCACTTTTAAGAAAATACTTCATCATAGTTTTTTATGGTAATATTATGTTTTTCGTTTACTTACATTAGGGGTATTCATGCAATGAGATAAAATCATACACCTTAGAAAGTCCTATACTTCCGCAAAAATTTGCATGAATGTCCCTGAAACGCAAATGTGGAAACAGTAATTTAACGTCAGAGTTGAGATTGAAGTACACTTACTACAAAAGTGTACGTACACTAGTAGATCTTATTATTTAGCTATTTGTTTTTATTAAAAGAATATAAAATTCGAAATTCGAGACTCGAATTAGTACCGAAAGCTTAGATTTGGCCAGAACCAGACAGAAGCTTCCAGAAGCTTGTAAAATGGTATAAATACAAGAGAAGATTGCATTTAAAGTTCAGTTAATTTTAAAAAGTGGAATTGTTAACAGCTGGAAGCGTTAGTAAAAAGTGATTGAATTGAGATTAAATAAAAAGTGTTGAATAATAAAAACGTATTTGAATTGTGAATAAGTGGAATAAGTTAAATTTGCTGTTATTTAAACTGAAAGACGTTGTGTTTCATAAAATAAAGAGATTTGTTGTATTATTTTGGAATTTTGATTGAGTTTTATTTGTTGAACCCCCAGGCCAAAACTTCACAGTATTAATGAATTAAGCGATAACAAAATTGATTGCTAAATACTTTCATGTTATTTCATTACCATTTTCTTAAAATAAGCGATAATGAAAGAATGAAAAATAGAAATTTAGACAGGTATGTGAGGAGTTTTCATTTCTGCCTTAGAAATACACTGTTTTTGGGTGTTTTTTTATAGATAAGGTAACACTACGAAATTTACCGTTTTAACGATTTTTGTTGAAATTTGATTATTGGTTTGGTTTTTTGTGCACAATTTGGAATGGTTACCATGTTTGATTATTATATCATTTTTTTTAAATCTGCAAAAAAATTAATTTGAGTTGAAGTACCTACCTAGTTACTTATTTTACAAATAAAACACATTGTTTGCTGATATTTGTACCTATGCTATTGCTTTAGAGTATCTTCACTTATCACGTCAAATATCTAATACTAAATCTACTACTAACTACTAAATATAGTATTTAATATACTACTAAATACTAAATACAGTACTTATTCTACTACTAAATACTAGATCTAGTACTAAATATACTACTTAGTACTAAATCAAGTACTAAATATAGAACCAACACTATGATAGTACTAAATTCTAGTACTAAGTACTAGAAATCTAGTACCAAAATACTATTGAACCAACAACATAGTACCAACTGGCACCAGTTTTATATTAAACTAACGTTCGAGATTAAACATTATTTATATTAAAACTTTAAACAATCGAATCCGAATATGGCAACATTGGTAGTTGATTTTGGTATAAAAAAAGAGAAAATACAGAAATAACAAAATTTCTTGAAAAATGCAAATCCAAAAAATAATTGACGACGCACAATCTTGGTTTGTTTACGAAAAATCAAAGGGAAATCCATTAATTTTTGTTTGCCTTACTCTGCCATACCATATGGTCTAGTGTCACTTTTTGAACCTTTCACTCGTACTTATTATTCATTATTTCTGCCTATTTTTGTAGTCGTTCTAACTAAAGACTTTTTTTCAAACAAACCATACAACCTACTCTGTCATCATTATATTTCTTTCTACTCTTCAAAACCCATACAAATGTATATCGTGTTGACAGAAAAAGCTATTGCAGCGACGTTGCGGCTCTAACTCGCTTAACTAGAAGCTGCCTCATGATACTACTATAGATTTCATATAACGGGTGATTTTTTTGAGGTTAGGATTTTTATGCATTAGTATTTGACAGATCACGCAAGATTTCAGACATGGTGTCAAAGAGAAAGATGCTCAGTATGCTTTGACATTTCATCATGAATAGACTTACTAACGAGCAACGCTTGCAAATCATTGAATTTTATTACCAAAATCAGTGCCCTAGAAAAGATGGCAGAAAATCCGCTTTTTTATCGACAGCGATGAGGCTCATTTCTGGTTGAATGGCTACGTAAATAAGCAAAATTGCCGCATTTGGAGTGAAGAGCAACCAGAAGCCGTTCAAGAACTGCCCATGCATCCCGAAAAATGCACTGTTTGGTGTGGTTTCTACGCTGGTGGAATCATTGGACCGTATTTTTTCAAAGATGCTGTTGGACGCAACGTTACGGTGAATGAACCGAACACTGATTTTGGTAATAAAATTCAATGATTTGCAAGCGTTGCTCGTTAGTAAGTCTATTCATGATGAAATGTCAAAGCATACTGAGCATCTTTCTCTTTGACACCATGTCTGAAATCCCGCGTGATCTGTCAAATACTAATGCATGAAAATCCTAATCTCAAAAAAATCACCCGTTACAAGGATATCAAAGAAAAAAGAAAAAAGAACTGCGACCCGTACCGACCATGCCCTGGTTACCATGACATTTTATTTTCTGTATTTGAATACGTGTGAGATTCTTGTGAGAAGCAGCCAATAAGCCATAGGTTTCGTGCCCACAAAAATGCAAACGAATTAGTAGTCACAGAAGATATGTACAGGGACTGGTACACATTATGTCGCTGAATGGGGCATTTTTCTCAGTTGTCGTTTTTGTTTCTTTTTTCTATGATGATATACCTTTAAGTGCAAACCCATCAACTAGATGCGGGCGGATAAAGAATAAATAAAAGAAACATTCTCACTGTTTGAGAGGCTCTGGGTACTGCGACGTATTTCTTGTCATCGAAATCGGCGGGTAATCTATTTCAAATTTCTTTTTCTGTTGTGCTTTGTTTTGTTTATGTCTTCGAGCTAATTTTGTTTATAAAATGTATAAAAACAAACGATTTAATAAACAAAAACAAACTAAAGCATCTTTAAATACTATTGGTGAAAATACAACCATTAAAATTCCGGTAAGCTTTGATTTTCACACATTCATTTGTTAATAACCTTGTACTATATGAATCATGATACAAAAATCAGAGGCTAGAAAATCCAATTGACAAAGAAAACGATACCAGAAGTAGCAATGACAAAGAACTGTTTAGCCAAGAAGTCCTCGAAGCAATTCCTGCATCTCAGGAACCAACTCAAAGATATCTATCACAGAGAAGCACCCTTTGTCGAACTCAATCGCGGAGCACCCAACGACCACCCACAACATACTTTGAACTGGTTTTGATTAAATCAGGTGTCAATATGGATGCTCCTGATAATTTTGTTATATGTAAGAGAAGATTCCTAATTGTCTGGCCTTGTTAGGCATTAACTTACTTATTTTCAGCGTGTGATCATGTGTCATTTGTTTATAAATTTCGAGAAATCTTTGTTAAATGTCAGAATTATCCATCCAATGTGGAAACATTTAAAACTGGTCTTCGAGATGCCCTGAATGACAAAAAGCTAGCAATGAAATTGCTCAGTGGCTGTACTATTAACATGCCTGAAGATGAGAATCCATATCAATCGCAAGACAGTATGATTGTGAATTTCTTAATGATCGACTTTCTCCAAGAAGTTGTTATTAATGTTGTCCTGGACAAAGTGGAAGCTTTATCGAAGAAGTAGAATAATGTCCTTTCTATAATGGAATTGACCTTTAAAGCACTTGTATATTCACAGAGAGGCCACAACGAGTTCCGATGTCCCAATTCTTCCCTTAATGTTGTCCCAATTGCGATACGTTACTCAATCGCACGAGGATTTGATTTACAAACGCATTGTTGATATTTTTGAAGGAGCCATACCATCTGTCCAGTGGGACATTATTGCCAACGCTGAAATGGTTCTCAAGTCATCCAAACACGATGCATTTGCTGAAATATTGCTGTAAGTCCAATGGGATATGTTCCTTAACAAATTGTATTAAGTCTTGTTTTAGAAACAATTTCGCCAGCAACAAAGATATATTCCATTCCACAACTATAAAGACTTTCACCAACTTGTGTCTATCCCCCAAGATGCAGGCCACCCTACGAAGGAAAGCCGTTGGGTACATTAAGGAGAGTTGTCCACCAAAGGTAGTAATAGTACCAGTGAACTCTGAAGAAGCATTTCATCGGACACATCCATGTCTATAAATAGTTTCATTAGTCCTTTTGCAGAGTTCCCGTTACGATTTATTTTGTTTTAAAGGATTTTTCATAAATAGCGATTTGTTATTTTAGGTTCTTCCTCTGTTAATAAAATTGTTGTTGAAAATATTAAACGATGACAACGAAGATATAATTCGTGGGGTAAACTAATTTCATGAATAAAAAAATAATATTTGTATTAAGTTTTTGTATTTTCGTGTTTCTTTCAGCTAATAACCGATTTGAGGGATATTCTGATGGGAGAATTTGATTGCAGTAAGCCGGATGTGGAACAATCTTTGTTAGATGTATTCGGTAACATAACTCAAGGATTGACAAGATCGAAAACATTCTTTGATAATTGGCAAAAAATCATTCAAAATCTAGCTCCCGCTAATTTTAGGTATGATTTTATGATTATTGAAAAAATATTTTTGAGAAGGGCATCAGTTTTCTATTTATTCGTGTCTCCTTCCATAAATGTCGGTTCTTCATCTTCGTCTTCTTCAATAGATAGGTTTTTTGAAAAAATTCTTAAACTAGAATATCCTAACCCAGCTATAGAACCAAATCCATTGAACTGTGAAAACTGTTTTCATATCAGTTGCTGAAAGAATAGTCGGTAGAACGCAATGAAGCAATAATACCTGACTTTCCAAGGAAACTTTGGCGCGGATCAATGAACGTTAAGAACTTATGGCTCGCATAACAGCTGCACAAAGACAAGAAAGATACGAGCAAGAATCTTCGTATAGCATGAAAAAGAGACGAGGTTTACGGTAGTGGGTGACGTGACAAGAGTAACCTAATCAACGCTTTGGCTGAAAAAGCAGAAGATGCTGCAAATAGTTACGACAAATAAAACGTCTATATGATATCAAAGGAGCTGACTGGTGCTCGAAGCTCAAAACAACACCTGGCTCTGCTCAGCAAACTCCTGAAGTCGCAAGGCACCCCTGGAGTAAA
The DNA here is from genome assembly GCA_963971375.1 of Platycheirus rosarum. Classification (NCBI taxonomy): domain Eukaryota; kingdom Metazoa; phylum Arthropoda; class Insecta; order Diptera; family Syrphidae; genus Platycheirus; species Platycheirus rosarum. Next base: position 114,596,071 of record OZ020509.1, on the reverse strand, counting down.
GAAATTAGCACCGCAATCAAAGCACTAAAGACCAACAAACGATATTCCCGCAGTGGACCCAACGATATCCAGGAAACGTCTACATCTACTCATACAGACGGCCAAGGTCTCCAAAGGTTTCCCCAACCTGGAGTAAGGAGAATTATAGTCAAGCTACCGAAAAAAGAAAATTTAACAAAGTTGCTAAAACTGGAGTAATATTCTACCAATCCGTGGATTGAACCCACAATGTTTAGGCTTGCAAAGCGAACAACTCATCTACTGCACCACTGGCAAGAAACGTAAGCTAAACTTTCAAACGCTCAATACCTTGCCCCTTATTTGTAGCTACGGTGGAAAAATAATCTATTTAAGCATTTGTAATGTGTAATCATAAAGTACCGTTTTTATTTTTCATTTATACCCTGCCCAAGGATTCCTAAACTTTAATGAACTTTGCATCTTAGTATTTTTTTTTTATTTTCAGACCGATTGACTTCGTCATTTTGCTAAAAATGATTATAATCAAGGAACAACGCAGCAGTTACATCGAGAATATTGTATGTATTTACAAATGTCGTCTCAATTTATGAATTTCGTCTCTATTATGTTTCTTTTTTCTATCTTTAAGATAAGACGTCGAATAAAGCTAGAACACATTACAGTCGATATTCTTACTGACGCAAAAACTAAATATGCCCCAATCATGGCTCAGCTCATTAATGTTTTTCTTCAGATCTTGCACGATTTCCTAAAAGAAAAAAATAAGCTTGTATCAGATTTTTCAAAAAATTCTTACAAGTAATATATTGTAACTCATTTATTAACATAACATGGCTAAACGAAAAACCCTTTTAGCATAATCTTTGGTGTTAGTGAAGCGACACAAAAAGATATCCTAATGAAACTTGTTGAATTGACCTGCGACAAATCAGCATCTAGTATGACAACAGCTGCTTTAGAATTGATAAAGGATTTAAAAATTAAATATCCTTCAAATGTCCAGAATTGGGGCATGGTTTTGATGGTATTGTGATAGAATAGTCAAAAGAAAATTCGAAAATTGTCTTGTCTTTCTTTATAGCCACTTTTAGATCGAATGAATGACATGACTTTACCTCAGACGCGTCTTGTCATGGAACTACTATGTTCAATTGCATTTCCTGCACCTCCACTTGACGAGTGTCCAGCATTGCAGGATCAAATTGATATGTTGATCAAAAAACAAATAATTAACCGGTTGCCTATGTCAGTAGAAATTCATGTTGTTTTTACAGAGTTTAACGAATTTTCTTTTTTTAAATAGGGTTAAGAAGCAAGGGATCATAGGAGCTGTTCAGATGATTGATAACGTTGCTAGGATCGATGAGTGTCCGAATGATCCAATGTATGATTTCAATGATTCGTATAATACAATTGAAGAATTGCCAGAGGGACGAGGCAAAACCGCAGCCAATTACATATGTAAGTATAATTGTTAATTTAAAAAGTGGATTATTTTTCATCATCGTCTTCATCGGCGCAACAACCGGGATCCGGCCTGAGCCTCCTTTAAAAAGTTTTTCCATACATCCCGATTGGTGGCCGATGCCATCCAATTCCGCACCCCAAGGCGTCCTGGTCTACGCCATCTTTCCAACACAAGCAGGTGCTTCGCAAACATCAATTCACCTGCTTGATGGAATACAAAATCGAGCGTTAAGATTGATAGGAAATAGAACAATTGCCCCTCTCAAACACCGACGCAATGTTTCATGTCTTTTCTTATTTTATCGCTTCTTTTATAAAAAAAATGTTCACTCGAAGAAGCCAGATTCATTCCTCCTCTTAAAAGTTTCTCCCGTAATACTTGACTCGTAAGGAATGCTCAGTTCACCCTTTAGCCCAATTTCGGACGTACGGTGAAATATAGATTCTTTTTTTAGCCGAACAACACGAACGTGGAATAGTTTACCCGGCCAGATTTTGCCTTGCCATTTTGATCTGCAAGCATTCAAAACCAATGTTAATCGACGTCTCCTATCTTTCCCCGCTTATCTTCTTAATGCCCGCGCAGTGTGCTCTTTGAAACAAATAGTCCCTTGTGCGCGCGTTAATTATAAGAAAAGTAAGGTCTGCGTCTGCCACGTTGTTTTCTACCATGAAAAGAACTGCAAAAAATCTTCCGGGCTGGTTCCTCTTTCCTCATGCGAGCTAGGTCCACCGTAGTCTACCGAGCTTTTTTTCCACAACTTTTGCTTCGAGGTAGATATCATACAATTCATGATTATATCTTCTCCAGAATCGTCCTCCCTCGCACACGGGCCAACAATTCTCCGTAAAACTTTCCTCTCGAACGCGATTAAGAGATTAGAGTGCCTTTTAGTGAGCACCCTAGTATCGGATCCGTATGGTAGTTTTGTACAGCAGCTTGGTTTTTATGGTAAGGTTTTTGGATTTAAAGAGCCTAGACAATGTCGTGCCCGTGGCTTAGTGGTCTTTGTGTCGGACTGTTAAGCGAATGAGCCTAGATTCGAATCCCGCTCATAGCCACCTTCTTTTCCGGGGTACTGCCTCATGCGAGGAAGTGACAAAAACTCTAAGAGTAAAATTTGTCTCGAAAAAGTGCATCTCATGTAGCCGTTCGGACTCGTCGGTAAACCTTAGGTCCTTTCCATTCTTGTAGATTAACAACACACACAGGAATGGTTGAGAGTATAAGTCACTAGGCCTTGGCTCCTTAAGGAGCTGTCGCGACAATAGATGTATTTATTTATATTTATTTGACACACTAAGGCCCGTATATTTTTTCCTCCATATTATTATCGGCTGTGTTTCAAATTCATGCCGTACTTTAAATTAATGCTCCACTACCCTGAAAGTTGGTACAACACTTCTCGCAGACGTAGCCATCATGTACTTAGTCTTCTCTTCATTAATATGCAGCCCAAGGTTTTGTGCCGACTGATCGATCTGGGTACGGGAGTCTTATTGGCTTCTGCCAATGATTTCAATTTCGTCTGCGTAAGCCAGGCTGGACTTGGTAACGATAGTCCTTCTTGTTGGCATGCCAGAGTCACGGATTGCTTTCTCCAACGCCAGATTGAAGAGGCTGCAAACCAAACCTTCCCCTTGTCGGGGTCCATTAAAGATGTCGATTGGTCTAGACAGCAAACCGGCTACTTTTACTTGGCTTGTAAATGTTGGTCATGGTCAGCCTACATAGTCCTGTCAATTAATTGGGATGCTGAATTCTCTCATGGCCTTATAAAGTTCTACCCTGGCTATGCTATCGTAGGCGGCTTTAAAGTCTACAAAAAGATGGTATGTTGAAATATTAAATTCCATCACCTGCCTAAGGCTAAAGACCTCATCAAATTGTTGATTTGCCTGGTACGGGATTATTTTTACATCCATCAAATATTAAGTAAACAAATAAATCATAAGAAAGCATCTCAAAATATTTGCTTAATTTATTCCTTTTAGCTCGAGTTCATTCAACAACATTGTATTGCCCTGAATCACTAGCGTTGTTTTATGATGAACTGGCAACAGTTTGCTCAAACGACGAACAGCGGGACGGTAACGCTTTCTCTTTCGATCGTCCCTTTATAATATGGCTTTGTGAGCTAATAACATACTACTTTCAAAATAGTTTTATCATTGAAGACCTGCCCAGAGAGGATTTGTAAGCTTGTTCTTGTTACTATGAATTTATATTCTTAAACCAAATTGGATTTATTGATTTTAGAGGAATTGAAATATCTTATCAGAAATGTATAAACACCCCTGAAGACACAAATACGCCCACTGAAAGCGAATTGATTCCCATTGCTGTCAATATATCTCAACTGGTTTTGAGTCCATCGGCAGAGTATATTTGTTTGCATTAGCGCCGATATGTCAATTTATTGTAAAACAATGTTTTTAGAGCATCATCGTCCATCCTCGTTCTGGCGCCATTATTCAATCTCATGCGTGTGCTACATTTTGTTCGATACGATGGTAGTCTTGAAATGATAAATGCCCTTCTTGGTTGCGGAATTATTTTGCCAAAAGTTTTCGATCAGGTCGACACAGTGGACATCTTCTATGAATATGATGACATCCAAAGCAAACAAATATTGGATATTTTCTTTCATACCGTTAATTGGATTCGGGAAACAATTAGTTCGTTTTCATGCCAGAATGATCCTATGATTAGAGGAAAGGTTAGTAGAAATACATATATAAAAAGACATGTATGATAAAGTTTCCTAGGTCCTTATGCGTCTTGTGGAGTTAATTAGAATTGAGGAATGTGTACGAAAATTGTTGATCAAAGCTCCAGCTGATTATTACCCTCCAGTGTGTCAATTTATGATTATGCCCACAGTTGTTGGGCAGAGTAAAAAAACTGTTGGTAAGAAGAAGAAGGAGCAGTTGCTTCTACGGCTTGTTATGATTTTATATATTTCCATTGCAGGACGAAAAAAATCATCAGGCAAAGCTGGAGACAAGAAGAAAAATCTGAATAATTCGTCAGAACCTATGGAAACCGAAGGGACAATGGCCAACACAACTGTGAACAATTCGACGAGGATAAGTAATACTAAGATGTCAAAAACATACATGGGCAAGTTTGAAACAACGTACGGGCCAAAGGAACTTTACAGGTAAGTGAAAAAGCTTAAGACAATGATGTTTGGCTAAACAATTTGAAAGCGAACATTGAATCGCCATTAAGGTTATGAGTTCTTTTTTTGTCCTTGCTTCGGTGGCCTTACAGTTCGGATTGACTAAGGTTTTGTTAAGTTTTGATTCGATGACTGCGAATAAGAGCATTAGTGTCAATTCGTTTAGCATGCTCTAGTTAATTTACCTTACCTTCCCTTTCCTGACCCTACATAGTGTGGTGCTCCTGGGCCTGGTTTAATATGCCCCTCCAGTTGGCTCGATTTCTAGGCTGCTGTCTACAGTTTCGCACTCCAAGCAGTCAGAGGTCTCCTTCTACGTAGTCGCTCCATCGGAAATGATTTCTACCTTGGCTGATAGACGCATCAGTTAACCAGGAATTCGTAAACTAGACATGGCTCGGTACAGTTCGTCCCTGTTTACACTGTAATAGGCTGCTTTAAAATCGTTGAACAGATGGTGAGTCTCGATGTTAAATTCTTGGGTTTTCTCCAGCATCTGGCGCATTGTGAAAATTTGGTCGATCGTAAACTTTTCTGGTCGAAAGCCGGCTTGCGAAAGACTTATTATTCCGCCAGCAAACGGCTTACGATGTTTACATAAACGCTGGATCTTATAAGCGATGTTTAAAAGGCTAATTCCTATATATATATGCAGAGTATTCGATCTCCTTTTTTGTGGATCAGGCACGTAGTACTGAGATTCCAATCATCGGGCACACATAATAATAATAACATCGATTGCGTATCTACCATGGTGTTCCATCTATTTTTCAGGGTGCAGGGCTAGTGAAACGTGATATTGACTGTTATACCCTTCTGAAGAGGTTTCGCCCCTCTTTTCTGGTAATGCACCTCTGCATCCCCTCGAAATCATCTTGCTGGTTACATTTTAACACGAACATTAGGTAGAGAAAGTGCTTTGTCTGGTCCACTCTATGTTTTGGTAGCTTGGACCCTACTAAAAACAACGGAAAAAAAATTTAAAAGCATTTGAAATGTGTAATGTTCCGAAGAATATTAAAAATTCCATGGACAGGCAGGGTAAGTAACGAAGAAGTGTTGAGAAGAATGGGTACAAGGAGAGAGCTTATGACCGCAATAAAAATACGCAAACATGAATATCTTAGACATATCACCAGAAATTAAAAATACCAATTTCTACAAGTCATCCTACAAGGACGTTTTTAAGGAGGAAGAGCACCAGGCAAACAAAGACTAATTTACTTATTTACTTAGATGGCGCTACAGTTCGGGGCTAAACAGGGCCCCAACCAAAAGAGTTTTTCTTCGCTTTATTTCTAAAGAGATGTTAGATGTTATAGCGGATCCGAGGTAAACAAAGTTTCTAACTACCTCAAAGTTATATCTGTCTATTGTGATGTTTTTCCAATCCGACTGTGTTGTGTGTCCCTTTTTGTGGACAGCAGGTAATGCGTTTTGGTCTTGTTAACGGAATCCGGAGCCACGGATTGCTTTCTCCAACGCCAGGTTGAAGAAAAGCAAGCAAGCAGACCATCCCCTTGTCGGAGTTCAGAGATGTGAATTGGTCTAGAAAGCAAACGGGCTACTTTTACTTGGCTTGTATTGTTGGCCATGATAAGGGTACATAGTCGTTTCATTTTTATTTGGGATGCCGATTTGTCTCATGGCCTTATAAAGTTCTAACCTGACCCTGACTATGTCTCATGAAACCACATTGACAATTGCCGATTATGGGTTTAGCGTATGGGCCTATCCGTTCTTGCAGGATAGAGGAGAATTTCTTTTAGGATGTACTCAACAATGTTATACCCTTATAATTGCTGCACTTTGTGATATCTCCTCTTAAGTATAGGACATATGATGCCTTTTCGCCAGTGTTCTGGCATTTCTTCGTGTTCCCATACGCGTACTATGATGTCATGAATTGCTTGGTGTAGTGTTGGCCCTCCATGTTTGATCAGCTCGGCAGGTACGCCATCGACTTCCGAAGCCTTCTAATTTCTTAGCCGATTAATTGCCTTTTATATCTGCTCAATTCCTGGTGTCTGATAAAAGAATTTACCAGTTTTTTGGGTTAAATCCTCAAAGTAGTAGGAATAACAATAACAAAGTCGAGACCATTTTTTAAAAAATAACTTTATTTACCAAGTTTTTTTTCAACTACCGCTTCCTAAAATACGGTGGAGTGATTTTATAACTGATTTTGCCTTTTGCAGGTCCTTCACAAACATCGCCTCACCTGCTTGATAGAATACAAAATCGACCGTTAAGATTGATAGATAATAGAACTGCCGCTGAAACAATTGCCCCTCTCGAACAACGACGCACTGTTTCATGTCTTTTGTTATTTTATCGTTTCCTTTATAAAAACTGTTCACTCGAAGTAGCCAGCTACATTCCTCTCCTTAAGTTTTTCCCGTAATACTCGTCTCTCAAGGAATGCCCATCAGTTCACCCTTGAGCCCAATTTCGGACGTACCGTGAAATATAGGGATTCTTTTTTTAGCCGAACAACACGAATTTGGAATAGTTTACCCGGCGGGATTTTCCCTTGCCGTTTTGATCTGCAAACATTCAAAACCAATGTTAATCGACACCTCCTTTCTCTCCCCTCCCTATCTTCCTAAGGCCCGCGCAGTGTGTTCTACATTAAAAAGGAAATATATATGTAAAATTATAACCGCTTTTTATTTTAGACAAATGAATCCAGACATCATGTTAATTTTAAAAGTGAAATTCGATGTTAAATACCCTCGACCAACCGAAAAAGTTATAGATTCAATCGGACTTTTAGAGTTTAAGTAAGTAAAATACAATTAAATTAAAAAAAAAATAATTAAAAAAACATCCTTTAAATCGTATCCAGATTTATTGTAACTGATATTGTGAATAAATTAGAATCAATAACCGGTGTTCAAAAATTTACCACCGACCAACAGTTACAGTACATTGTTCATCCAAAATTCTTCATAACCGATATTGTTAATCAATTTCTGGGTCCGATTATGAATAACTTCCAAGAGGTTGGTTGGTATTGCTAATTATATTTTATTTCTTTTCAATAAAAATCTGCTCTTTTATAAGATTTCAACTGCCATTTCAACAACAGTTCAACGAGTTGATGGCGCGCTTGGCAATGCAGATCTGTTCACCGACGAGCTAAACTATCTGAAAATCTGCTTTGGATTATGCCTTCGTTTTCTTGCTGCTCTGTTTTCTTGGTCTGGATTCGGTGATACCAGTAATAGCAAAATACTAAGAGGTATGTTTAGCTTTGAAGAAGATATTTCATGCATGACTAACTATTTGCTTTAGGAGCCCTATTGGGAGTCTTGGGAAAATCAGTTCTTCAAAAATTCATCAACAAAGATGTTTCGACCATAGCTGTTGAGGTATTCAATAAATGTCGCGCGGCTGAAGCAAGTGCAGTCGATATAAAGTCGGCTGTCCATCTTTATCATTTGGTTCAATCCCTAAAGAAGTTTGCCAGTAAAAAAGATTTGGACCAAGATATAAGTAAAAGTCATCCAACAGAATCTTGGTTATTTATTGATTGTACATTTTTTTTCAAGGAAATCTTTGCAAAGTGTTACTTTGCAGAAAATGGTTCCATTATGATGGGACTATGGAACGGGGGTCACTTTGTAACATCTATTTAGATGAACTAGTCAAAGGATATTTAAGGAAATCAGAGTTTGGTCGGCAAAAAACTATTTTGAAAGCCATTCTTGAAGAAACGCAGTGCTTGAAGTCTAAGGAAAACTCGTTACGGTCCTTTCCCAACTTTAATAAGTGAGTCCTTCTTTGATAGGTTACAGAAAAGTAAAAATTTGTGTTTTTAGGGCCAATTTTCCAATGCTTTTCAGAGGCCTCTGTGAAACTCTCATCAGTTCGCTTAGTACTTCAGTTCGTGAATCCGGAACAACTGAATCAGACAAATTAAGGGTTTGGGAAAAAAGTTGTGAACTTTTAAATACTTTATTGGAAATAGTACAATCCTTGGATGTTCCAAGAAATTTCAGCCTTTTTTTGAAAGTGTGTTTTTATTTTATTTATCTTGGGCGAACAAACAACTTAAAATAATTTTTTTTCCTTCAGTATGCTCATTTTTATTTGAAAATCGTACTGCAAAACGGACTTCCAGTGTATGAGAATTATCTAAGGGAAAATCCAGAACGAGTCAACGAACTATTAAAGAATCTTCAAGTAACGACAAGATTCTTACACAATCTTTGCTGTCATTCCAAAGTACAGACAAATAAGTGTATATAAATGAATTTGCATTTTATTTAATTTCATATTTCCAGGCTCTAAAAAACACATCGATTCTCTGCCTTATACCACCTCTACGTGAAACTGTGGAAAATTTGGTATTTCGTGTGAAGGCACTGCTGGCAGCAAATAAATGTGCATCAGTCTTCTGGATGGGTAATCTTAAGAATAAGGACATACATGGTGATGAAATTTTGTCTCAGGTAATACAAATTAATTTTAACTTTTCTAGAGAATTGATAAAAATAATGTTAAATGATGTTTTATTCTTTTAAGACCACTTCTTGGAGTACTGCAAACAATGAGAACAGTGATGATGATATTCCGGACGATGATGCTAGCATTGAGGAAACAATAATGGGTGATAATGATTGTGATGCAAATAGATCGAATACAACAACAGATGCATCGAAAAGTACTTGCTTTTAAAAAAAAAAGAAAAATAAACTTTGCCAAATGTAATAATTTAGTTTTTATTTAATTTTAAAAGAGTAGGTAGGTAGGTAAAGACTAGACATGGCCCATGAGTAATAAAAATACAAAATTATTTAAAAAAAACATTGATGATGTACTGGGCCAAATAAGACCAACCAATGTTAAACAGGAATAACTTTTTCTTTTCAAATATAATTATTTTTTTTTTCTTTTTGCAGGTTAGAGAGAGTAAAAGGTCGTCTTAACATATCCCTCCCTATAGTTCAGACCAGAATAGTTCTATGCTGTGGGGCGCCGGAAATAAAAATCGATGCAAAAATTTGATTCTGACTCAGAATTGAGGGAGGCCAACCTCGACAGGTTAACACTTCCAGCTACTTACCTCAAGACCCACTCTAGTAATAGAGTGACTGGGAACCACTCTAGGGATCTAGTCATGCTTACTTGATCGTGGTATTTCAAACTTAATAGGCAGGTGTATACGTTAAAGAAATGGCGATCTGTGTCAACTTGCTGTCGCTTAATTCGGACCAATTACACATGTACAGAACAACTTGCGGAGAATTTTAAAGTTGTTTTTTAAAAAAAGTACCCTTACTAAATTTAAGTTTGGCAAACACTGTTACCTAAAGACCTTTCTTAGGTAGTAGGTAAGTAGGTCTTATTCGGCTCACCATATACAACTACATATGTATATATGGTGCAGAAGCGTGGACTCTTTCCCATTAGGATGAAAGCTCCCTTTGAGTATTCGAGAGAAAAGTATTCCGCGATATATGGGAGTATGGAACCAGGTTCATGAGCACGCTATGTAGTGTCAGGAAAAGTTCAAAAACGCATACCCGTCAAAATCGATAAAGAACTGACTGAACCCTTAGACGAACAAAAGTTTTAGGCTAAGAATTCAACACGCAACATAGTTTTTTGAAGAATAGAAGATTTTAAAAAGTCCGGCCAATGACGCCACGCCAATAAGCTTGATGTCAGATTTCAGTAGCTCAAATGGGATTATTAGTCAATGAGGCAAAACAAAAGCTTCGTTATCAACTCAAAACTAACTATACTAGCTATGAGACCAGCGAATAATTACTTCGCAATCAGTTTTTTTTTTATCTTAAAAGACCATATCTCGGGCAACCAGTTTGCCTTTATAAGATCCTAACCATTCCAATCTTATTTTATGATCAAAAGTGTATATGAATCTTCAAGTTCACCCAAAAAGGAGCGCGCAGTGGAGTAAGAACGAGAAATTCAGTTGGGTGGGGGGTGGGTGGTTTTCCTTTAGTGTAAGCTAGAGAGGGGCAGAATAGTGGTGAAAGGTGAATTGGCAAGGGTAATCTTGCCGGGTAGACTATTGCAAATTCGTTTTGTGTCGTATGTCCAATTAAAAATGGATGTCACAACTAACACAATCCGTTTGATTGCTAGTATCGGATTATTCCATTTTGCATTTCAACCTCACTCTGTTTATATACCGAACTGTTTGTTACTTTAAAAGCTATTTTTTTTATTTAAAAATGCTACCATCTACTTGTCTGTCTTAGTTTTATAATTGGATTTTCAAGATTACATAACTTTTAATAATATTAATTGTAATCATTATTGCCAGATACTAGTAGTAGTCTGTTTACAACCTTTAACGATCGTGGAAGCTTCCCACCATCCAATTTGTGTAGTTTTTTCAGTCTTTTCATCATCCTTTTCCGAGTTTTGATTTTCTAAGGATAAGCTAGCTAAATCTTCAAAAATAATCAGTTCTTTGCAACACTTTGTTTCCCGAAAATCCGGAGGTATCACGTGCATTAAGTTGATGATAATCTGCTTGCAACTAACTGGCAATTCACATACATCAGTAGAGAAAACATGTTCCCACCCATTTGCATCTTGATCGGGCATTTCCATTTCAAGAAATACATTGGTCGGGGCTAGATTTGTAGAAAATACATTGTAAAGGCAGTTCGAGGTTAGGAGAGAGCTAAAAGAAAAATGTTTTAAAATTTAATGCACTTCAAAGAAAACGTATGAATCGTACATCAGTGCTTTGTTGAGTACAGTCATCTGAAGTTTGTGGTGCTCATACGAGTGTGTCCTGCAAATGGATGGAATCACGATAGTGTAAGCTTCTTTCGGTGATACAGCAGTGGAACCAAACAGGAATCGCACTCTTGATACATTGCTCATTTGGAATCCCCTGCTTATAACCTGTGAAAAGATTGAATAAACAAATAACATTTAATAAGTATTTATTCCTCGCACTTCTCCCATTAGTTTTATGCAATCCAAAGTCTGTCTGGCAGAATTTCTCTGACGTTCGAGCTGGAAATTTGGTGGCACATCATCATTGTTCTCATCTTCGGTATTCCATTTGGATATCAAGTATTTAAATGTTTTGCAAACGAAAGGAATTTGATTCCTTTGGTACAGTAGAAATTCTAGAATAGAAGTTACAAAATGCGCTACTAATTCACCAGTAACTACGTCAGTCTCTAAATTAACATCCACAGAATTTTGCATTATTTTTTAAGTATTTATTTTGTATAAATATAATTTTTCAAAAAATAAAAACAAACAATTTTTCTTTTTCGCTTGGGTCCAAGAAGAATCCTTCAAAAAATTAGTGACAGTTGTGTCCGTTACTCAAATGTGGTGAATAATTTAACCAACAACAATTTCATTATCATGTTAGGCTCCCGTGACAATATTTATTTTTTGTAATTTGCGTACAAACTCAGATTTGCTTTAAAAAAACAATATCAACCTTATGGCACGTCAATATTATGTCGAATGATGCCGATCGGCCTACTCCGGTCGAAAAAGTATGGCCTGATTGGCCTTTGTTTCATGCCGAAAGCCAACCCGAATTCAAACCGAATCAAATTGATCCAATGACAGAAATCCGAACCGAATTATATAGTTTGGGCGTGACGTGACCAACCGAACATTTCACTTTTTCATTGACAGCTCTTTTATGTTTTGTTGTTTTCTGTCGTTACCGTTTAGATTTGTTTTTTTCTGTTAAAAAGCGCATATTCATAGATTTGATAGAAATCGGTACGTGTTGTTGTGTTGCGTCTGTTAACTATTCTCTTATTTTCATTTTGGAAAACAATTTTTACTGAAAATTCGGTTTTCAAATAATATAAAAGTATTTCTGCAATTACAATGGAATGGATTAACGAGCAATCGCTTATATTATTAATGTGGTAAGAAAATTTAAACAATTTCATTATGTTTGGGATCTTACAACAAAGTTCTGTTGTCAAAGAATGTCAAACAATGCGCCATTTTCCAAGAATGAAATTCGTTTTTTTTAACAGTTAGGCCCAATGCACACAGAGCAACTGGATAAAAACTAAACCGGCTGCCAACTCGGGTTACAGACTAGTTTCGGACTCAGAAGGGACTTGGCTTCACACACGAAAAACTCATAACCAATCGAAATCACTTGTTCGTTCAGTGTCATCATGGATATCAGCCATGAAATGTCTTCGGAAGACTCGAGCTATGATGAAACCATCATATTGTACTATTATCTCAGGAAGAGGCTATTAAGCCAACCTCATAATAACTTCTCTGCACTAGCAGTGGAAATATATGACATAGTAGACCGGAACTATTAACATCAACATTCAAGTCAAAATAAAAAAACATACCCGTCAATTTTACGACATTCTTAATTTTATCCACGCCTTTTCTATTTCATTTTTATTTGAATAGCCGGGAAGGCAATAATTATATAAAATATATGTTTTTCCACATCCCGCACCAGCAACAGGTTGTTTTGTTGTTCGCTCATTTTCGACAAACTAGAAACTTGAATCATTAGGCAATCCGACATGAAAACCCATTGACGACTGGTTACAGACATTTTTTGTGAATCGCCAACGAGTTTTCAACCAGTAGCATCATGTGGTACAGGTTATGGTTAAAACAAAAAATTGATCAAAATGCGTTCTTTAACACCTAACAGTACACACATTTTGTAGCTTTTAACCAAGCGAACGCAACTGAAAAATTAAAAAGTTTGGCAATGAGTTGAACAGATAATGTGCAGCGCATTCGCAATCGTTGCTCAAACCGTTGCGCAATGATGGCCAACGAACAACATTACTTCGTACACCAACAATGCACTAGTTGAAAAACGCGTTGATTAGCGTTAGTTGGACAAAGATAAGAGCATGGTACATTAAGGCCCAACAATAATACGCGAAAGAAATAGGAAGCTAGTGTCAAAACCGAAAGAAAAGTTCGCACTGTTTCGTACGGCAACGTCCGTTCCAATTCTTCAATTATGGTTGGGTTTTTTGAGTTGAAACCGAAAAGTGAAACTGAAGTTAAACCATGAGTGTTTCAAAAATAAATTTTCCTCAATTCACCCGATGTAGGCAGACACTAATGGAAACCTCATATTTTTCTGAAAGCATTGCTCTTGTAAATCAGCGGAGTTTGGAACACTGAACGCATCACTGTCATTTTGACAGTGGCACTGTATTTACACGCGTTAAAAAAAAATGTACAGGATGAATTTTGATTCGTGTGCTCGTTTGTATTTGTAAATTCTATCCATTTGATTGGCCGTGAATATAAGGAACTCCTGGCTCTACCCCGCTTTCGGAATGATAACAAAAATATTTTTGCAATTGCTCATGCATCATTTTTCCTCCACATCGTCCTAACGTTACCGTCGCTCGTATGTTTCATCAAGGATTTAATTTTATTCGGAATGATTCAAGTGCGCAATTAAAAGAAGAAACTGTTTAACATCACTCCACTCCTACGGTGTTGTGTCGTATAAGGCCGGGTCCATATACTATACATATTTCCAAATAGAAAAAAACAATAAAAATTCCACGAATCTTTAAATAACCATCAAATAGCTTCTCAGTTCCAGAAAGATTACACAAATAAAGACCCCCTCGGTCAATAAAAAAACATTTTCATCTAGATCCTTAAGCAAGTGAATTTCTGTAGGAAGATTGTGCGAGAAATTCCATTTAGGTTTTCCCGATATAATAATATGGCCAAAGGTTTTCAACTTCAAGTCTCGATAAAATTGCAATATCAAGAAGTTAAGAATCGCCCATTTATCATAAAGTACACTGACCGTGAGCTATTAATCGCTGAGCCTCCATTCAACGATTGGTAAAGAGGCGTAGAAGTCAAACCACAAAACCGGAGTACCGACAAAAAAGGAAGGAAAAATAAATTTGTTCTCATTGAAAACATGGTAAGACGTAAAATGTAAATAGAGATACATACATACTTACATTTATATTATGTTTGATTGTGCTTTTGAGTAATTCTGCTTGCGTGGGCAAGCCATCCTGAGAATCGATTGAAAACCCTCTCCAGCTGTTAGACTTTAAGCCCGTCACCAGTGGTCACCAGTGTAGCCCTTGCACCATGGCTAAAGGTGACTTGATGGTCACTTAAGCTTGTAAAGAGTATCAATGGAACATCGTAGCGAAATCGCAGTCAATGCTATAAACATTGAAAAAACTATTTCTGCAGACTATAAATAACGGCGATGCAAAACGAATTCTGCTGTCAGGCAGAATGATCCATTCTATCGGGTTGTAGCACAACAATTCCGCCCACCCCATCTAGGTGAAGTAAGGCTAGATATATCTAAGCTTAAGAGCAATAAAGCCGCCAGAGCCGATGTCCTAGCTGCTGAACTCTTCAAACCTGAAGGGGATGACTTAGTTATAAGTATGCACCAAGCCAGAAAGTCTACTATTGACCAAATATTCATATTACGGCAGATCTTGGAAAACCCCAAGAACTTCAAATCGATACCCACCCCTTTTCGTCGATTTCAGGCGGCGTACGACAGCATTTATAGAAACGATGTGATGTCCTAGATGGCTGTCGCTGGCTGGCCTGAATCTGGATGTCTTCATTCGTAAAGCTTTTGAGCATAGTGCTTGAATCGCTCCAGAATTCCAAAGGTCTGACAGCGAGAGTAATTACCTTGTTTCATGTCCCTGTTGCGTCCAGGTCGTAAACAAATCGTAAGTTGAAAGGGATGGCTCTTTAGAATGTCTGGTTGATTGTCACGTTTCCGGCTTGACAGCAACAGCAATAAGAAATTGTATCGTATTGTTAATGTTTTAACCACACTGGATATTATATAGAAACATTTAAAAATCTGTTCAAGAAGTCGTTCTGTCAAGTCAAAGGCTAACAAAAAAAAAAAAGAAAGGCTCTACCAAAATGCTTTCCAAGCCCCCCGAACCACACATAAATACAAAAACTTAATAACAATATAAAAGAAAATCTTTGTATAGCAACCTTAAAGATACCTATCACGGGTCGCTTGTGTTTGGCACGATATGTGTGCTTTGAAATAGGTGAGGTTCATCTTTGGTGGCAAGATACCCCCTTATCCGGCGAGCTTAGCCTTGCGACGCCAGCGTGTCATCGCCTCCACAGTGGACATTCTATACCTACACTTCCTTTTCGTCTTCCTATTGGCCACCCCTATGTCCGTCCTACCAACCTACCTACAATCTCCTACAACTCTCCTCTTACTTTTCTGAATTTCATTCCTCCTCTTCATCCTCCTACCTCATCTCTGATTCCTCTTCTGTCCAAATTCCTTTTACTTCCTTATATCCCTTCTTTATCCTATCCTTCCCTCGTCCTGTCCATTCACTTCTCCCTTCCCTTTGAAGTCAAATAAGGATTTAGACAAGGCGATGCGCTGTCAACATCATTCTTGGCACACTCTGAAAAGTCCGTCCAATTACCGCATAAACCGACGATATTGACATAATCGAAAGAACACAGCGTGATGCCAGTAGCGCTTTTGTGAGTATTGAGACAGAAGTAGCGAAGATAGATTTAGCAGTCAATGAGGGCAAAACTAAGTATATGCTGTCATCAAGAAGAGACACCCAACATCGACGTCTTGGACAAAACATCAGGTAGTTAGGGACTTTGTCTACCTGAGCTCCGGTATTCACTCAATAACGAACAATAACTTTCCAATCGCTTAAAAGCAATAGAGTAGCAAAGCCCTCTCGAGCAACTAAATTGTCCCTTTATGAGACTTGCATCGCCACAGTCCTACTTTATGGTCAAAAGTGGATGAGCACCCTTTGGGTCTCCGTTTGATTTCTTGTGCTATATGCAATAACGGCAAGTGGTACGAAAAATCTTACTCCGCTTAGGAACGACACGAAAGAGAAAGACCTAAACTTAGGTGGCGCACGCATGTTGAAGAGGACCTCGACCGACTTCAAGTATAAAAATGTAGCCAGCTAGTCAGGGACCGATCTGGTTAGAGAAGCTTGTTGGTTGAGCGACATGTTGTTTGGTTTCACCAGTGTGTGATCAATTTATCTCATATTTGTTCCTTCTATCCGCATAACTGATCTCTAGTTGGTTGATACCAAAATCCAATCCAATACCCAAAAATATTTGTTGCTTTTTGTCCTGTGTTTTTCATTGATATCGTCCAATAATTCTTTTCAAATATTTCAGCAAAGCGGAAACAAATCAGACGGTGATGATGAAGCTGAAGCCGAGTCTTCGTCTTTCTCGTCGTCCGATAACACCATGGCCAACAAAGTGGATAACATGGCGAATGAGTTTCGTGCGGTTTTAGAAGAGTTTCGTGAAAATTGGCAAAAAGAGCTGAAACCCGATGAAAAACTAGCAACAAACAACAAGAATACATTGTTAAATCATTCGTTGTCATTGGACAATAAGGCATGTCCAGAGTTACAAGCCGAAACGTTGTTCAAACATGCTGTGGAACTCGAACAACGTGGTAAGGTGTATGATGCATTGCAATATTATAGGCGAGCTGTTCAACTGGATCCTGATATAGAGTTTAAGGCTTACGAGGCCAGCAAGATTCCACAACAAGTCGAAAATGAGGCAAATAACAACAATGTTATGGCTTCCATGGGCAAAGATGATGTTGACCCAGATGAGGAAGCTGATGACGAACTACTCGAAGAAGATTTGTTTATTCGATTTCAAAATGACATTGCAAAGCAGGGAAGACTAATTATGAGTAATCGTGATGCAGGTGTCATCAGCACTGAGATGCACATCTCCGACTTGCCCACTGAGATTCTTTTGTATATCCTTCGATGGGTGGTATCGACGCAATTAGACATGAAATCTTTGGAGCAATGTGCTGCCGTATGCAAGGGTATCTATTTGTGCGCCAGAGATGAAGAAATCTGGCGGCAGGCGTGTTTAAAGTATGCTTGAATAAATTTCATAGACTTTCCAATGGTGTGATGATTATTGTCTTATTTTTCAGAGTTTGGGGGGTCAATCTTGGCTGCATCAGTGGCACGCCCTACGATAGTTGGCGACAAATGTTCATCGAAAGGGAACGCATTCATTTCAATGGTTGCTACATAAGCAAGACAACTTATCTCCGTTTGGGAGAGAATAGTTTTCAAGATCAGTTCTACAGACCCGTCCAATTGGTCGAATATTATCGTTATATACGTTTTTTACCCGATGGGACAGTTCTGATGATGACATCTTCCGATGAACCAGCTCAAGGTGTTACACGATTGAAAAATTTGAATCAATTGCGTTCGGAAGTGTTGCGTGGTCATTATCGTCTGCATGGCGATACAGTTACAGTGATGCTTAAGAAGAACCAAAGACTCCCGAAGGGTGAACATTATTTCGGTGGAGGCAAGCGTCGAGGTAGTGTTGCTCAATCGAGTGACATCGAAGCAAATTTCACAACATATTATATTGAATTCAATATTGTGAGCACAGCAAAAAAGCGATTTAGTCAGCTACAATGGAAGAACTATTCGATAATTTTGGTGCGCAACAAACGAGAGGTTTCAAGTGATTTTGAGCTAACTCCTTCTAAGTATCCACCGTTGAGATTTTCCTGTGTAAGGAGCTACCATCTGGATGCTGAAGCACCATTGCAGTAAGTGGGAGCCAAATAAACTTGTGTTTTTTGTTTTTCTTAATTTAAACGTTTGTATATTGTTAATATATAGGTAACAAAGTTACTAAAAGTACACTAAAAAATTTAGTTTGTTTAAAAAAAATGGAATTGTGAATTCAGTAGATATACTAAGAAATAAAGGGAGTGAAAGTGATAAAATTGTATTGTTTTTTTTTCAGTGTAGGAAGATAAAGTTATGTTAGTTGGAACTTTGCTTAGCACAAGAATGGATAAGAAATGGCTCACATCCCATTCAGAGTATAGACTCCCATCCGAAAAAAAATATACATGTGTGTCAATTAATGTGTTGCATTCGCCCATCGCTTGTGATCATTAAATACCGCTCGCGGCGCACATCCACGCATTACCACCTACACCGAGTGCTTAACTGTTCCTTGCTATGTTATGTATTACATCATCGTATGGGGCATCACCAGATTTTTTAGCATAACAGCTAACCCATTTTGTTTATTGCAAGAGTTAATTCACAGTTCGACTTAGCCAGAGTATGGTTTTAAGTGTTGTTATTTTTTTTAATGGTAAGTAGTTTCCTCGTTCATGGGTTGAGGAAAAATTTCAGAGCCAGAGCTTTCCTTAACACGGACAATGTTCCTTGTTGCTCAAATTCACTGTCTGCATGTATATCATTCATTATTGTTTTATTTATAATAGTCGCAATCTCGACAGTTATTCAATTTTTAACGAGTTTAATGGGCTGTCGGAAATTGTTTCCCTTTGCCCTCCCACTGAAATCGTTATTGCGGGCGATTTCAATGTACACAATTCCAGTTGGCTCCGCTCTTCTGGTCAGACAACACTCGAAAGAAGATATGCCGAGATCTTTGCCGGGCTACATCCATTACCCAAATGAACGATGACCCATTTTTTCCGCCCGAATGGTATACTCCCCATTCTTTTGAAGTGTTGTTCTTCCACAATGGCAAAGCCACTTCGTAAGCTTTTCCACCGCTCCTACTCTTCCTTCTGACCCTAAGAAAGTGATCCTTCCTCCCCCTCCTATTATCCATACAACTTACATACCTTCTTTCTAAGACCGAAAGCTACTCCTTGACCGTCAGTATGTTCAGTTGTTTTTATTTAAAAAAAAGTCGTTAAAAAACCGTACATTTAATCTGTGCCTATGATTTTGAAAAATAATCATAATCCATATCTCTTGAGTGTTCCGATTTTTTAAAAATTGTTTGTACTAAGTGAATGTAATGATACTAACAACTATAAATCTGTTATGTCTTCCAATGGGTTAGAATCCTTCACTAAACAAACAAACTCGAATTTCTAGCTCGTCCAAATCTTGCATTGATAAATGTAAGGATGGACCGATCTACTGAGTTATCTTTGTTTAGTTCCATAGCTGATTTGAAAATATCTGATCATTTTATGACATGTCTCATCTTTCATGACAACATAAATAAGCCAACATAAAGACATGAAGAAAATGCAGTATTGAATCCTCAATTAAACGAAAAGCGCAGATCTTTTAGGGGTATTGACACCAGTCCCACAACAAGTACAGAGATTAAAAACGCGATCCATGTTCTAAAGAAAAATAAAGCAGATTGACTCGACGGTATTCCCGCAGAGTTCCTAAAAGCAGATCCTGAAACAGCTTCCCGTATTTTGCTTAAGCTAGTGAAGGCTGTCTGGGAGAGTGAAACTTACCCACGGGAATGGAAGGATGGTATTGTCGCAACAACGCAAGGTGTTTCGTTTTGCACAATAGACAGCTTTCCGACTCCTTCGATGTGCGCCAAGGAGTGAGACAAGGAGATGTCTTGTCACCAATTCTGTTTTTGCTGGCAATTGACGATGTGATGACTGCCACGGTGGGTGCAACTGAAAGACATGTTATCCAATGGAGTCTTTTTGACAAACTTAGCCACGTAGACTATGCTGACGATATATGTCTCATCGCAAACAATACGGCTGGGTTAAATCAAATATGTCATTCGCTGCAACTAAATGGGGAAGTGGCTGGCTTAAGGATCAACGCAAATAAGAAAAATAATGACCACGGGCCAAAACACACAAGTTATTCTAAGGCAGTTTCATAGCACTCGATGGCGGAACTGACTTGGATGTTAACAATAGAATAAACAAAGCCCGTAGTGCATTTGGAATCCTTTCTCCTGTGTGGAACTCCAGCAAAATATCGCTACGCACCAAACTGAGACTATTCGAATCCAACGTTAAATCTGTGCTGCTATATGCTTCAGAAACATGGAAATGCTCTGCAAACATCTTGAGCAGGCTGCAAGCCTTCGTTAACCGTTGTCTGTCGTACATTCTGAAGATCCGGTGGCCGCAAACCATATCGAACGTAGAACTATGGAATAGGACCGGACAGAAAAAATTGGATGTCGACATCATGTAACGGAAGGGGCGTTGGATAGGCCATACTCTGAGAAAACATAACGACAATATAGCAAAACAATCCTTCGAATGGAATGCTCAGGAAGCTCGGTCCCAAGGCATTCAATCGTGGTCACAGCTAAGGCCAGTTGCCGCGAATCGGGACAGATGAAAGGATCTTGTTGCTGCCCTATGCTTCAGGAGGAGTTGAAGTGCTGCTTTGCAGCCGGACAACATATATTTCGCACCTAATGATAAAATCCTACTTCTAGAAAATTGGTTTGAAGTGTATTATGAGGATGATCCCTCTGCATCCTTTAATGAGTTTCTCCATATTCTGAACTATTATATATGTACATAAATATGTGTTCTGAAAGACAATCCAGTAGACATTCCAAATTAAAGACAAACCATGGATTACGTTTGATCTCGTTAAAAGGATTGATTAAAATCCAAAAAACATCCACACAATTTTGAATTAAGAAATACATATGAAAGGTTATGCAGAGATAGATATAGATGTACGTATATGCAAAGACACATTTTACATAAACAAATTTAATAGAGCTAAAGGTGACTTAAAAAAAGAATGGACCATTGTTAATGACTTTTTAACAAAGGTGTATCCTCGTTGAAGGTTAAATTCTTTTTTGAAACAAATTTGAAATCTTTGAAAAGATTGAAAAAAAATTGTTTTTTTTTTGAAAAAATATTCTTTCTTTAGTTAGTAGTCAATACGGCTTCAGGGCAAACAAATCTACAGAGGATGCTCTTCTGAGTTTTTGTTCTGAAGTCTAAATAAAAGAAAATTTACTGTTGATCGTAGAATTCTACTACTAAAGTTAAAAAAGGTTGGTTTTAGGGGTTTTATGCTCAAGTGGTTTGCTTCATATATTGAAGGTAGAAAACAAAGAGTAAGAATAGAAGGTTTTCTTATAGCGAGTTTCATTGAAGAAAAGATTTGCTCTTTCTGTCAAAAGATTTGATCTTTTTCAGTTTTGAGAGTTTCATTGCAAGAAAAAGAGCAAATCTAGATCAAATCTCAACACAAAAGATTTGATCTCTGATGGGGTGGCAGATTTGATCTGAATGCACATATACATGTAAATAGTCTTCGGTCAAACGTCAAATGGAAAATGTTTTGTTATTTGTTGTTTGTTGTAAACTTGCGCCAGCCTATATTTAGCAATAAAATTAACAAATATTCGTAAAAGAAACAAAACAGTAATACAAAATGTTTGTGAAGTCAGAAAAAACCAAAATGGGATTTTGAGTGAATCAACAACTGTGCATAGACATTCTTGCGTTCCGTCAAAATACTGTGTGTGCTCGTCAGATAATCACCAATACTACGATTAAATCGTGAATCAAGTTTCATTGAAAAGACCAAATCTGAATTTTGAGATCAAATCTTTAAAATTTGAATGAAACTCGCTATTATAGCGAGTTTCATTCAAGAAAAGATTTGCTCTTTCTGTCAAAAGATTTGATCTTTTTGAATTTTGAGAGTTTCATTGCAAGAAAAAGAGCAAATCTAGATCAAATCTCAACACAAAAGATTTGATCTCTGATGGAGTGGAAGGCTTGATCTGAATGCACACATACATGTAAATATTCTTTTCTGCCAATGTCAATAGGGATGCAACATACAAGCGATACATCGATGTTTTAAGAAATCGATGTATCATTCATAAACATCGATATATCAGGAAAACGTAGAGTTCTCAAATTTAATGTTTGTCACTGAAATTTCATGCAAAACCAGTTTTATGTTGGGCAATTGACAAGTTTTTTTTGTCTGAAAAGAAGAGAAAATCTACGCATCGTGGACGCAGTTTAAAATTCAAAATAGTGAAATGTCATTTCTATATTAAACTAGCCCAGCGTTGCTCTACCCCGGCGGCTTACCCTAGCTTTTCTTGATACCGAAAGCGGTCCAATTATAGCCAAAAACCACAAACGTAAACGTAGTTACAAAATGTTTTCAAAACTGGCCAAGCCTTTCAAATTTAATGTTGGTTATATGAAATTCCATACAAAAATTAATTTTCGATTTTTCCAATTTCCTGACTTTTCCGGAGGGTTTTCCAAAAAGTTTCTTCGTAAAAACCTTTTCCTGGGGATTACAAACAACGGAAAAAATTGAACCAAATCGGCCAAGACGTTTTGAATTGATGAATTACCATACATTTTTCACACCATTTTTATATATATAAGATTTATGAAATTTTATTTATTTCCGGGAGATAAAAACAAAATAAACACAAACTCCAAGAAAGAAATGATATAGAATTGAAAGAAATGATATAGAATTGAGTAGAATTTCACGGAAATTCACTACTCCAGGGTAATTTTTTTTGAGGAGGTGTGTGAAGGTGGGGTTTAGCGTTTGAAACTTTTTTTCCGATTTCCGTCGTAAATGATTAAAAAAAACTATAATTTTCCTTCAGGTTATTTTTCAATATAACCTCAAATATTATGAGATATCGGCAAAAAACGGTCTTTCGATTATTTAGTTTTGCTAACTAACATCGCATTTGATGTTTTACAAACGCAATGAAACACAGCCTTCAGAATTAAAAAATAGCTGGCTAGTTATTGTTTATTTTTTTTATTTTATTACTATTTGTATTTTAACTTAAGAAGTAACCGCTATTGAGCATCAAAAAATTAGTTCATAAACATTTTTCTTAAACATCGCGAAAATATCGATAAAAACTGTGTTTCTGCTCGGGGTTTGATTTAACATCGAACAGCTCAGTGCAACAGTTTTAATTTTTTGACATTTCATGTATGTATTAATTTTCTTTACAAAGTCTACAGTTTTTCCATTTCATACAGTATATCTCGGCATTTTATCTAAAATCACAAAAATAATTTAATAATTGCAAAATAACCTACAAAATATCTTATATTTACCAGATATTGCACTCCAAATTTGTAAAATAAAATTTCTTTTAAACTTCTACAACCAAGCACCAACAGCTGATTTGAATTTTGACAGCACTGATTTCTTACACCGACCAAAAACCTGGGGCGTGAGAATGTGCACTCAGTGCGTGCTCGGGGTTGACATCGAACACAGCGCAAAAACACTGGGGCGAAAAAAGTGTCACATAAAACACCTCAGTGCGAATCCAGTGTACACCAGTGCGCCCTAGGGCAGACATCGAACAAAGCTATTGAAAAGATCAAATCTCGATTTTGAGATCAAATCCCTAAAATTTGAATGAAACTCGCTATTAGTCAATGGCTTGACATAAACACTGGTGTGCCTTAAGGCTCTGTCCTTGGGCCACTTTTGTTTTTAATTTACATAAACTCACTTTTTGTTTAACCTTTAAAAGGTACACCATAGGGTTTGCAGATGACACGGCTTGCGTTTACTCCGCTTTATCTTTGTTAGACTTAGTCGCTGATATCAATCTGAAAATCTTAAAACACTGGTTTGTTATGCATAAACTTGTCCTCAGTTACAAGACCAAAATTATGGCTTTCAACCAACTTAGTCTTCATTTGCCAAATTTTATCCTTCATAGTTGGGAATGTAATAGCATGTTTCGGAAACGTGCTACTCAAGCCTATGCAGCAATTCTTTTTGAAGAAAAAATCATTCTCCATCTCTCTAATAGCGAGTTTCATTCAAGAAAAGATTTGCCCTTGCTGTCAAAAGATTTGATCTTTTTCAATTTCGAGAGTTTCATTGCAAGAAAAAGAGCAAATCTAGATCAAATCTCAACACGAAAGATTTGATCTCTTCCACCGCATTATACAAAGACCGCATCAAAGATCAAATCTTTCGTGTTGAGATTTGATCTAGATTTGCTCTTTTTCTCTCTCAAAATTCAAAAAGATCAAATTGTTTGACAGAAAGAGCAAATCTTTTCTTAAATGAAACTCGCTATAAAAATAAAAACAAATGAAGTCTTGCACATGCATTCATTCGAGATATTATTATGTATATCGAAGGAAGGAGAAAAAATTATTGTTAAGTAGACAGATGAACTTAAGTGTGCAGGAATTGAAACTGCACTCAGAGCTGTTGGAAACTCAACTTTTAATTTATCGTTGTATATACACTGCCTAGAAAATGTATATTCAATAAATTTATTCGAAAGGGTCGCCTCCATTAGATGAATTTGTTTTCGTGTGTGGGAACTGGTCAACACTATATTCTCCATTCAAAAAAAATATATGAAATGAGTAGGTCCCATACGTGCAGTGCAGAATTAAAATCTGCATGTTCCACTGAAATGCTTTAAAGGGAATTAAAGCTTGAGTGTATTTTTTGAGATTTTGTTGTATGGACATTTTTGAGTATTTGAAGAAATTATCTTGCACAGCTTTGGTGGTGTGTTTTGTTTTGTCTCATATAAACTACTTTCTTGTGGAAATGCATATTAGTTGATTTTCTATGGAATTTCTTGAGTTTTGTGCAAGAAATTATCCTGCACGCCTGAACGTAGGCAATCCAATTGGCGATTTCAGCGCGCCTCATTGCGACTTGATTCAGAACTAAAAAATGATGCTCCATGATAGTACTACAGATATGCAGTGTATATACAAAGGTGGTAGTATTTGTATTCATGATTTTTCGCAATGCACCGTCAAAGTTCAGCTACCTGTATTTGCACATCTTGCACATATGGTGGGTACGGTACACCTACCTGGCCGATAGAATACAAAAAGAGCGTTAAGAATAATAGGCAATAGAAATGTCTCTGAAATATTTGTCCCTCTCGATCACCGACGCAATATTTCAGGTTTTTCCTTTTTTATCGTTTCTTTTGTAAAAAATGTTCAATCGAAGTAGCTACATTCCTCCCTTTAAAAGTTTCTTCAGTAATACTCGTCTCGCAAGAAATGTTCATCAGTTCTCCCTGGAGCCCAATTTCAAACGTACGGTGAAATATAGAGATTCTTTTTTTAGCCGAACAACATGAATTTGGAATAGTTTACCCGTTATGTCCCCTTTGTGAATTCGAAGTTCCTGGGCAATGTGAGTAGTCTATAAACTTTGTTCCTGAAAAGGCTTCTAAGTCTTTCTAGAAAAAAATAACAAGAATTGTTTTTAGATCTACTATTGAGTCAATGATTTATTTGCGGAAAAAAGTACTTTTCTTAACAACTAGTTCCTATATAGTAGGTTACGTTTAAATGAATTTTTTTCATTAAATAGTTTACTATGTTTTACTGGTTTTCATTTATTAAATTGTTTTGAAAACACTACGGAACTACAGATTTTCTTATTGCAATTATATAAATGACCTTATGTCTTCAAAATAAATATTTATTATATCACCGTTACATGTCAATGTATGAATGTATTTAGTTTTTTTTTCAAGCAAACATACTTTTCTCTTTGCATTAATAATAACTGAGTTCTGTTTTTTTGTATCCCTGCTCATCTGTTCGGATAAATAGTGAGTTTATTTATGGTGTAAATAGAAATCTACATAGTGGAAGAAAAAAATATATTCAATTGGCATCAGTGCTAAGCTTTGACACGGTTTTCTTTTTTTCCGATTATTTATATAAATTTTTGTAAGAGTACAGTTCAAATTCTATACATTCACACATAGGGGTTTGCCTTTTAAAAATCGCTTTCACATGCAATAAATCGTTGCATCGTTACATCTTCAAGTAAACATAAACATAACAGACTGTTGCTGTTTTCTTATTTCTCTATCTCAACTCTTGTCTCTATTGATACAAAAAATACATAAAATACGATATGTTCCATCAAAATATTGAATCTCTACTTAAAATGTTACTGATTTTTTTCCATTGTTGATTATTTTAATTGACAAAGCACGTTCGAGTGCGCAGTTATATATTTTTGTTTTGTTTTTGTTAATAAAATGCGTGCTTTTACAATCTACGAGCATCGAGGATTTGCCAAAGGCAGAGAAACATAGAAATCCAAAACAAATGACTAGATACGTTTACTAAAAGCTTTCTAGGTACTTATTTTTAGTTTTTTTTTTTTTTTGTAAATTTAAATTAAAACTTAACGTTTATATTTCCTTTTGAACAATAACGTTCTCATAGCGCATTTTGTCAGGTGTGTCCCAGCAACTGTTGAGGCATGTGAAAATCAGTACGTTTCCGTATTCAATTGGAGCAGAATCATCGTTTTGCAACATTCGCAGTTTAGGAATGAGTGTGGAAAGAATCTGCACTTCACATACTGTTTCACCACCACAATTTGGGCACTTTGGAATCGGTTCAATTAGTGGCGCTATTAAAAGCGGATGGCCATCGCGTGAGTATCTGTAAGAAAAAGACAAATTAATATATGTAACTCAGTTTCCCTTTTTTGATGAAATAATGAAATTTTCCAAGGAACTATAAATCCGGCTTCTTATCTTTAAATTATATTAAGGACCAGGTCTTTCAGGATTGGGGTCGGGTAGTATGCAGTAACATGTAAAGAAGAACATAGTTTCGCAAGCAACTACTAGCCTCGTATATGGACGGATTCATTGGGGACGAACCATTCAAACGAAAAAAAGAAAAATAAATTTCGTATTTGTACCTGGAATGAAGACTCTTCAAACCTATACAATAAGCGGAGGTACTGGAGTACTGGAAGGCAAATAAAACAAAAAACACGATGGGCCTTGCAAACGAAAGATTAAAAACTGGAATTAGTACTACGGCTTCTAGGGACAAAACATGCATCCTACATAAATAATTGACACTATGACTATGTAGTCCGCCTATATGTGAAATATGCAAAAGGGTAGGGATTGGATGTATGAGGAGGGGTTGGTCGGGATAGGATGAAAGGGAAGTGAAGGATGAGAAGGAAGGGATATGATAAAGAAGGGATATCAGGTTGGACAAGGAATTTGGACATAAGAGAAATCAGGGATGACGTAGTAGGATGGGATGGGTAGAATAGGAGAAGGGGTTTAAAGAGGAAGAATGAAATTAGGAAAGGTAAAAGGTAAGTCGTAGGAGCTGGGAGGTAGGTAGGTAGGACGGACATGGGACTGTAAATTAGGAAGAACAGGAAGGGTAGGCCCTGGGAGGATATTGCAGAAGAAGGATTAGGTTAGACAGGAAGGGATTAGAATGTCCACTGTGGAGGCGATGGCACGGCTATGCCTAAGATTAAAAATCTCATGTTCTACAGATTGAGCTAGCCGGGCATAATCTGCTCTTTTGGTTGTCAGTACTATGTCGGCATGTCCTTTCTTGTTCGGTTACTCTATCAATTTTCGATGTTTACAATGTGAGTGATATTTTCGGTCATAACTCAGGTTCTAGACAATGGCACTTACATCGAAGAAACCAAAAAACTTTGAGTACTCGGTATGTAAATATGTCAAGGACGACCTTCGTTGTAACGAACATATAATTGAGATCGCTAAGAATCCTGCTGTAGTGCCCCGTGGCTTAGTGGTTAGTGTGTCGGACTGCTAAGCGAAAGAACCTGGGTTCAAATCCAGCTCATAGCCACCTTTTTTTTTCTGGGGTACTGCCTCTTGCGAGGAACTGACAAAACCTCCAAGAGTAAAATTTGTCTCGAAGTGCATCTCATGTAGCCGTTCGGACTCGGCGGTAAACTGTAGGTCCCTTCCATTCTTGCAGAGTAACAACACACACACAGAAATGGTTGAGAGTATAAGTCACTAGGCCTTGGCTCCTTAAGGAGCTGTCGCGCCAATAAATTTATTTATTTAAGAATCCTGCTAAGTGCTTTGGTTTTCTGTATCGGTGTAAGAAGTTTTTTTTCGTCGTCTCCCAAGAAATGCTCATCAGTTTACCCTTGAGTCCGATTTCGGACGTACCGTGAAATAAAGGGATTCTTATTTTAGCCGAACTTTGGAATTTGAAATGGTTTACCCGGCAAGATTTTACGTTGCCACTTCGATTTACAAGCATTCAAAACCAATGTTTATCGACACCTTCCATCCCTCCCTCCCTTATTTTCCTATGCTTGCGCAGTGCGTTTTAACACCATAAGGGCAACACACAAATCCTTTAAGCGCGCGCATGTAATAAAAAAATCTAACAGCAAACAGATTTCTTATATGCATTCTCCAAACATGTCCTAAGATCTCCTACAAAGTCCATTCAAATCAATTGAGCCGAAAAAATGAGTTCGCGCACAAACATAATTTGGATTGTTCTTTATATATAGATTGTATCTTTCAAATCAGTTAGTACATACATATTTTGTATCTAAATATACATCCCTAGGGTCTAAATAAAATTATCTTTCAGCTGCCTTACCTTTTTTGATGTTGAACCTGTTAATGGTGCATTGTTTTGGGCTTATTTATTTATTTATTTATTTAACTTAAAAAGCAAAAAATAAATAGAATACATATCATAGTTAATCTCAGCATGTAACTTCCTACTTTAAGATTTAATATCGCAGATCGCATAGGTTGAGTTTTCTCGATTCAGGTACTTATGGAATAAAGGTCGTTTTCTGAATTATAGCTTCGTGGGTGTCGAAAACTTAATATCATGTACTGTAAATTCAAGTACATGATATTAAGTTTTCGACACCCACGAAGCTATAATATATTGAACATGTTGGTTATTAATCAAATAACTCAGCGAGTGGTTAGGAAAACGAACATTAAAACTCAGGTAGGGGTCTATCGTTCATGCTGGAAGTCGTTAGAAGAAAAATATCACAGTTAGGTCAAGTTGTAAAAATTAAAACAATCAGGTACAGGATGGTAAAAAAAATACTCCACATAAAGGTTCCTCAAACTATGTCATAGTCTAGTGGTCAAACATGGTCAGGTACTAATATTGACACTAATAATCACTCCGAATGCGTCAAATAATTAAGGATTCTAAAGTGTCTAATGCCATAGCCATGCAAGAAGTTTTGGAATTCCTTAGCCAATAACTGTTTCTCATTGTCCGAATGTAATATCTGATGTTTGCAGCAAGCAAAGGCTTGATGAATACGAATTTGGACTAGTGGTCTAACACAACAAACACGTGGGCGTTCCCTGCTTTCTATCTAGGGTAGGGTCTATGAAAAGGAAGATCGGTACAAAAACTGTTTTCTATAGTTGGACAAATTGAACTAGTTGGACGGTTATGTTTGGCCAGTAAAAGTACTGCGGAATACGATGTAGCGTTTTCGCTATTCCTCTATGGGCGGCTTTAGGTGGATTATGTTGTACCTTAGCAATTATACTCTGAGTTAACCCGGATGGAATCCACAGACACCAGAGATTCATCAACGCTTGGCGGTAGGATAAGTTTGTAAACTATGTTGTCTTTTATCTTCAGGTCGGGTAGTTTATCTTGCTGGTCAAGAACTGTATCTAGGAGCAATTTATATTCTTCTGATCTAAATTCCTCACTACCTAAATCTACCTGCTACCTGCTTTATTTATAAACTATGCAAATGTGCCCGAGAAAAAGTGTCTGGTGAGCCTTTCCGATGTTCTATATAGAAGGCATAGGACTACAGCTCCAAACTTCAGTCGGCCACTCAGGTCCTTCATCGTCATCAACAATTTCAGACAGGAGTGATCTGTTATGACGGCAAAGTCTATACCCTCGACATAGGGTGGGAACTTTTTCACCGCCATTACTGCTGCCATGCAGTATTTTTCACGCACATAAGGGAATATTGTTGCCCTTATAATGTTTGAAGCACTGCGCGAGCATTAAGAAGTTAGGGAAGAAGGGATAGCAGGTATCGATTAACATTGGTCTGGAATGTTTTCAAATTGTAATGGCAAGGAAAAACCTCACCGGATAAACTATTCCAAATTCGTGTTGTTGGGTTAAAAAAAGAATCTCTATATTCCACGGTACGTCCGAAATTGGACTCAATGGTGAACTGATGAGCAGTCCTTGCGAGACGGCTACCTCAAGTGAACATTTTTTATAAAAAAAAACGATAAAACAAGGAAAGACATGAAACATTGCGACAGTGTTCCAGGAGGCAATTGTTTCAGACACATTTCATTCCTTCATTTCACATTTTTTTTTTCGGTTTCTTCGATGCACGTGCCAGTCATGGACAATGGGATGTTTAGGGTATTTTTAGCTTTAACAACATAAGACAGCATTGAGTTTTCGAAGCATTAACTTCCACACGATTCCTATTACACCATTTGATAATGCGGAGTTTAATGAGCTTGACAGAAGATCATTTATAAAAATGAGGAAAAGAGTCGGAGATAGAACGGAGCGCTGGGGCACATCAGCATTTATTATGTGGGAATCAGACTTGAATCAGTCCAATCTCCAATACAACTTGTATTGAACGGTCCAGAAGACAGCTTCTAATCCGTAGAGCTAGCAGCAAAATGGGCTGCGAGGAAGTTTGCCTTCTCTGAAGAATAGACTATCGGATTGTCATTAGCGTTCGAACCGAAGATATTGAGGAATTTTTAATATTTTTTACTGCCTTTGGGACATTGCAGAATTTTTTGCTGTAATTTTTGGTCATGCAAAAATTTGGTTCGTTCAATAACGGAGTTGCAGGAGTTCCTTATTTGTTTATGTTTTATCCGATTTTCCTCTGTTAGGAATAACAGCACGCATCTCTAGAAGAATGACGTTTGTGATCATTTCAGCACTGGCTTCAATGTCACTATCAAGGAAGCATAGTGACCAGTTAAAGCTACGGAAGAAATTATTCAGGCCGTTGGCTTTCTCGTATTGCCAAACTGTCCTGGTGGGAAGTTTTTCTTTAACTGGATGAGTGGAGGACGAGAAATTGGCTGAAATGACACAATGGTCTGAAGTACCAAATGGAGAAATTACACTAATTGTATACTTATCAGGGTGAGAAGTAAGAAACAAATCAAGAGTATGAGAGAAGTAGGCGATCAGAAGTTCTACCTCTTCACCATGCTTCTAAAATAGCACCGCACCGATTCCGGAGTCCGATGCGTCGCATTGTATATAAACTCTTTTGAAGAAATTGGGATGTGAAATGATAGGAGCTGTGTTTAATGCGCTTTCGCTTTTCAACTCCTCGAAGCTTTCTTCGCCTCTTCTGTCATAATTAACTTCAAGTTCCTCTTTTTCAGAGTATCTGTTTGGGGAGCGTCAAACTAGAAAAATCTTGTATAAATCACCCTGATAGACCAAGGCACTTCTTGACTTGTTTCTGGTATTTTTAGGTAGGAGAAAGTCAACGCTTCAACTTTCGCTGGATCGGTCTTTAACTTACCCCCACCAACAATGAACCCTCAATACTTAAGCTCTTTGAAACAAAATTGGGACTTCTTAACACTGATGGTTAAATTCGCTTTTCTAAGACAGTCAGCCACTTTGTCCAGCAACGGGATATGGTCTCAAAATCAGGCGCGATAATTAGCAGATCGTCCAAATACAGAACCACGCGATTCCGAAGTCGTGCAGAGATCACCTCATCCATCAAACGACATATCCAGGGAGAATTGTTGGCCCCGCGTGCAAGAGAGGACGATTTTGGAGAAGATTACTCAACCAGGTGACCATATTGTGATCGACGCAAGGCACTGCTACAGTATCATTGGTCTACGAGGTAAACATTGGTTCGGACCACTATCTCATTACAACGCCAAGATAGAAGAGCTAATAGTACTTTGGAGAAGCTCGACAGACGATGAATACCGGCAATCACAATTAGCTAAACAAGAAGCATACAAGGCGGCGGTGTACAGATCAGAACTGCTGGTGGGCTCTAGGAGCAGAAGAGAAAAAAAGGACCAGTCTTATAATATCAGATGAAAAAAACGAAGCGCAGTATGCGGAAATGGAGAGCTATTACTGCGGGAATAAGGTTTGAAAGTTTTAGCAAAAGAGCTCCAGGCTGCAAAGACGATGAATGGAACATCTTAGTAGAATCGCATGCGGTGCTGAGAACAGAGAAAAACCTTTCTGCGGCAATGATCCATTTAAAGTTAGAAGTAAGGCTTGCTATATCTAAGCTTAAGATCAATAAAGCCGCTGGAGCTGATACTTCTAGCTGTCGAACTCTTCAAAGCTTTAGGAGATGACTTGGTTAATAGTATGCCAATCATAAGCAAGATTTGGCGAGAAGAAAGCATGTCAGATGAATGGAATCCCCGTATTGCTTGCCAGAACTGGGACAACTCAAATCGACTTCTTTGACAAAAAATCACCATAGACAGCTTTAACTTTGAGGACGTTAGGGACTTTTTCTAGAATCCGAGGAAGACCTAGTCATATGACGCACGTCAAGGACGTGTTTATATTAATTAGGTTTTCAAAACTGTGGTTTTTGATAGAATGCCAATATAACCAAAACACTCACCTTAATAACTGCCCCGGATTGCACTGTATACTGGACAAAAAATTGTGGAACATAACATCGCCATGCACCGGTATTGCTTTTTCATAAGTTTCCATATCAACATCATTGCCACCGCTGGGACAGTTTCCCGAACCTGTAGGCGGCGTCATAGGACTCGAAATCCCATAGGAATCCTCCAACTTCTTGTATTCCTGATACAAATCTCGCACATGATCGGTAAGACCAAAGTAGTTTATAGGCGAAGAAACAGTTCGCTCTTCGTCCACGGCCAAAAAGAAGCTCCTCAAAGTTGGATCGGTTATCTTGCACGGATCTGAGGCACTCTCTTTGAGTAAAGCCATCAGATCACGTTCTGGCATTTCAGGAGTTTCCACTAAGACAACATCAGTTTCACCTCCTTCGATTTCAGCACAAACTGTTTGCACATTGACTGTGCTAAAAGCCCCAACTCCAGCTCCTCCTCCACAGCTTTCTCCTTGTGCTCCACAATTTGCATTCTTGTCATCAACATCTAGGTTGTCAAGGGCGCAGATCAGATCGTTTTCCATTGAATTACTTTCATCCTCGTCATCGGATAATCTGTAGTTATCCATTTTTATCACATTTCCATTTTCCTCATTATGATTGCAATCAGGATCGGCATCGTCACCCCAATCATCGACAGCACTGCACCAGGATATCTTTTGACCGGAAGTTGATTTTTTGTTCTTTTTACCGGCAACTATTTCAATATCATAGTTGGAGGTATCCAGATTCTGCGTCCGTAAGCAAAGCCATCCTTTGCTGGTGCTGGAACATGTAGGATGCAAGCATGCAAACACGTACAATGTACGATGGAATTTGGAGTTATCGAGCGGAGCATACAATTGAACGATTAATGGACGAACAGAGCTGCAGATTGGACAGTTTGGAACTTTGACATCAGCAACTGGCCAGTCCTTTAAAATAAATCAACCGTAAGCGGCCTGTTATATTGTTATGTAAGAAATAAGTGCATGGTTTAACTTACAGGACATCCTCCGACTTTGTTGACAGTGCTATTCATGAGATTCCTATGTTTTTCAGTGACCTCTTCGTCCTCATAGCCGAGGTAAACAATGCTTCTACTTCTTGCCATTGTCTGAATGTTGATCTTATTGATTTTGTGTTCCGCTTATAGACATTCTTTGATTAAATAAAAAAAAAAACACCACCTCAAGTGCAATCGAAGGAAATCAATTGACCAAGAGCAATTTTCAATAAAGGGCACGTGCAGTGGGCATGGAATTTTCTTTCTGTAAATGGTCGGACAACTGGACAGAAAAGGAAATTGTTTTTCTTCGATATGAATTGAAATTATGCAAATAATTGTCTAAAATTTTAATTATTTTATTCTTATTATATTAAATAAAATTTTGATAATTTTTACAAATATTCAAACGTCACAAAGATGTCTGTACAGCAGAGAAAAGTCAGAAAATTAAACGAGCGAGACATGGGCAAAAATAAAGTTTCTTTTATGCCGATTTTCATTGGATACAATTTGATAATGTGTCTACATAGGATCCATGGACGTATTATATATGAACTTCTAGTCAAATGTCAGCTTCATACAACTATTGTCAAAAAAAATCACCAAAATTGAGAATGCGTTGCTAGCTCTCCTGAACCCACGTCAGAAAAAAATAACTATTTAAAATGTTGACATAGAAGCTCGCGACATCTGTTTTAGGAATTCAAAAAGTCGCATTTACCGGTAAAACATAACTGACACTTTTGAATTCCATCTTTGTATATGAAACCTATAGTAATATCATGAGGCAGCTTCGAGTTAAGCGAGGTAGAGCCGCAACGTCGCTGTAATAGCTTTTTGTCAACACGATATTCATTTGTATGGGTTTTGGAGAGTAGAAAGAAATATAATGATGAAAGAGTAGGTTGTATGGTTTGTTTGAAAAAAGTCTTTAGGTAGAATGAGTACAAGAATAGGCAGAAATAATGAATAATAAGTACGAGTGAAAGGTTCAAAAAGTGACACTAGACCATATGGTATGGTTGAGTAAGGGAAACAAAAATTAGTGGATTTCTCTTTGATTTTTCGTAAACAAACCAAGATTGTGCGTCTTCAATTATTTTTTTGAATTTTGCATTTTTAAAGAAATTTTGTTATTTCTGTATTTTCTGTATTTCTTATACCAAAGTCAACTACCAATGTTGCCATATTCGGATTCGACTTTTTAAAGTTTTAATATATATTGTTCAATTTCGAACGCTAGTTAAATATAAAACTGGTGCCAGTTGGTACTATGTTGTTGGTACAATAGTATTTTGGTACTAGATTTTTAGTACTTAGTACTAGAATTCAGTACTATCGTAGTATATTTGGTACTAGATTTAGTACTTAGTAGTATATTTAGTACTATATTTTGTAGTAAGTAGTAGATTTAGTACTATATTTGGTAGTTAGTAGTATATTTAATACTAGATTTTTTGACGTGATAAGCAATAACATAGTTACAAACATATGCAAACAATGTGTTTTATTTGTAAAATAAGTAACTAGGTAGGTACTTCAACTTAAATTAAATTTTTGCAGACTTAAAAAAATTGATATAATAATCAAACATGGTAACCATTCAAAATTGTACACAAAAAAACCAAACAAAATATCAAATTTCAACAAAAGTCGTTAAATAGGTAAATTTCATCCTGTTGCCGTATCTATAAAAAAAACCCTACCAAGAACAGTGTATTTTCAAGGCAGAAATGAAAACTCCGCACATACCTGTCTAAATAACTATCTTTCATTCTCTCATTATCGCTTATTTAAAGAAAATGGTAATGAAATAACATGAAAAAGTGTTCATGGTTTGTTTCCTTCTGACTGCTATTACTTTTTGTCGTTCTGTCTTTTTCTAACATTGCATATGTGTTGAGTACATTTCCCCGACTAAAAGTCTACGTTGCGGTCTCCACTCAGAGAAAATCTTTAGGGAGATGTAGACGCACTAGATGGCGCTAGTTTTCGAACACTGATGGTAGTACTATAGGTTCTATATACAAGGATTCCATCCTTAGATGGAATTGTTTTATTTTTATTGGTCTGTGCCTAAGACAAGCTAAAAGCACTAGAAGCAAAAAAGGGATTTTTTTATTAAGTAATTGTGGGATATTCTAAATACCACGGGGAAAACCTGCCGCCAAAGTCTGGGATTACTAGATGAAATGTCAAAATTGGTGTTCAATTTGTTTCCCGCTAGTGTGCTCAGGAGGGCTAGTGAAACTAATATATAACCAACTTGAGGTAGACAACTAGCAGTCCATATATAATACGTCCATGATAGGGTCAATACAAGAAAAAACTTAGACCTAGCTTACATGATTCTTCTGCTCGGTTTTTCAGACCCGTAAAATAGAAAAAAGAACTGCGACTAGTGCCGACCATGCCCTGCAAACCCAAAAGTTGTATTTTTCGTCTGTGTAAGAAGCAGCCAATCAGCCATACGTTTCGTGCCCCAAAAGTGCAAACGTATTAGTAGTCCCAAAAGAAATGTACAGGAACCGGTACACATAAATTCCGCTGACGGGGAATTTTTCAGTTTGTAGGTGAAGAGAGAATTATCCTGTCAGTTGTCGTTCTTGTTTCTTTTTTCTATGACACGTGCGTTGGTGTTTACACTTATTTGGTTTACCTCGAATATTTCCAATAGTATCACAAAAACTGTCCTGTTTTATTTGAAATAAATTACAAATTATAAAAAAAATATATATTTAAAAACTATCCATTACCAGTAAAAACATAAACAGATGTGCAGATAATTTCGAGAAGGAAACAAAATTACACAGGCTCTTATGGGGATGTAAGCCCAAAATTCTGCAAGGTTGCAGATTCACCACGATGACTATTTCTAAATTTCAAGCCTAGTTTCATTGCTGCCACAACAACAAATAAAAAAATTACATAAAAGGTATCTGGCATTATTGTAATATACCACACTTGTTAATCAGCGTTACCGCTGTGACACTTCATCATAATTCTTATGGTAATATTATGTTTTTCGTTCACTTACATTAATAAGATACTTAAGAAAATCAAATTTTTGTCGGATCTGTTGAAATCAATAAATTCAATATTTACACAAATTTGATTTTATTTACATTATTATTAAGTGAAATTTTTTTCTTAAGTATAACAATTTTTAGCAACTTTTTAATAATGTCCAGTGGTAACGCTGCATTTTGGCATTAACAGAGCAATACATAAATGTCAAAAAATATGAACATCTGTTTTGGATGCGGTTCTGGACGCAGTTATGCGTGAGAATAACTGGCTGAACACAATGCAAAAACGGAACTGCATTACGGAGACGGAGTACGGAACAGCTGCCAAATTTGTCGTACGTACCAATTTCAATCGGAGCACAATGCGCGTACAGTAACTTTGAAATTTAAATTCAAATATGGATGGAATACCAACAACAAATTATAAAAAAGAGAAGCAACTCTTATACAACGAATTGAAATATGTTTAAGAAGAATGGAATCATCTGGTGTTATTTCATTTATACTAAATAAAAGGGTTTGGGAGGGCCAGACGTACGAAAGATTGTTCTCTCTTTCATAATTTCTCTCTGCATCAGATAAAATGTCAAATTTACTGTACGTAAAAGTTAAAAGTTAACCAACCTTTCTGTATGCGTATTGCAGTTCCGTATGCAGTAACGTACCATTGTGTTCGCAAAATACATTTCGCGTGTATTCAATGTTTGCAGTTCCGTATGCGTATTCCAGTTCCGTCGTCATTGTGTTCAGCCAGTAAATGGTCATCTGTTTTCGGCTTAAAATAGAATTTTCTACATTTATCTCGTTGCATCAATTCCCCTACTATTTTAGTTTTGTGAATCAATTAGACTTTACAGTCAACATTTTTTAATTTTACACACATTTTCACATCTAATTTCGTTTCTATTTTAATTTTCTTGAAATTTTAAAATTCTTTATTCTTTCGATCCAAGTGCAGTAAGGAATAATATTGCAGACCAACTTCTTGCGTTCTTACCTTAAATGAATTTGTT
This sequence comes from Platycheirus rosarum, assembly GCA_963971375.1. Classification (NCBI taxonomy): domain Eukaryota; kingdom Metazoa; phylum Arthropoda; class Insecta; order Diptera; family Syrphidae; genus Platycheirus; species Platycheirus rosarum. The sequence goes on along the minus strand of OZ020509.1, from coordinate 114,558,121 downwards.
TTTATCAAATTGACGGTATTGTGACAGATGACAGTTATTGGTAGCACTCTTGCCTAAACACTCACCACAAACTTACTTACCGCGGTAGTCTGCCATCTCCATCTGGATTTGCCATCTGCCTTGCCTTAGCGTTTAAGCTTATCAAATCTTTTCTATTTCTATTCTCAAACAAAATTACGGGCTTGCGCCTTCCAAATTAGTAAACTTTATTACGGCCGCATTTTCAAACAAGATTAAATTAGTGAGAAGACAAGAGAACCATCAGAATTCACTATACTTTTATTGTAATTCTAATTGTTCTCTTCGTTTATACCATTCACCACGTTAGGTTGATATAGATACAGGTACTGGTTTCTGGTTCACCCAATAGCCAAGCTTTTTCTTTCAACAAACGCAAAAGCAGTTTGGAAAAGTTCCCAATTAACGTTTAAATAAAATAAATTCTAGCCAATTCTCATTCCATCAGTTCGTTGCGGGCTCGGTCAGTGAACGGTTGTGTAAAAGAGAGATTATCTTCTTATTTTCTATATTATAATTTGTGAGCCACCAACAAGAACAATCTATTGAAAAAAAATGTATCACCTCAAAAATCTGGCAAGGCAGTCTGCTGTCAAGCAGGATGTTTCCACTCTTATCAAGTCTCTACCCACTGCAGTCCTTCAATCGCGTAGCTATGCAGACCATCAAATTCCCGATCGCCTCAAGAGCGTCCCCACCGACAAGGATCCCCGTTTCTTCGACATGGTCGAGTACTTTTTCCATCGCGGTTGCCAGGTTTCCGAGAACCGTCTTATTGGCGAAATGAAAGGCAAAATTTCCGACGAAGAAAAGCGTAAAAAAGTCAAAGGCATTCTCATGCTTATGCAACCATGTGACCACATCATTGAGATTGCATTCCCCCTGCGTCGCGATTCTGGAGATTACGAAATGATTACAGGCTACCGTGCTCAGCACAGTACCCATCGTATTCCAACAAAAGGAGGTAAGTCGTATATCTACTTAAATTTTTCTTTGTTCTTGAAGGTTCCTTCGAAGAATTCTTTATAAAATGGTTGATGAATAAATCGATACGTGTCAAGTCGGCTGTTGGGCAAGTTGGTATTCCGCAATGCTGCACATTGTGTGTGTTAATTTTTTGCTTTTATCGTTGTTATGTAATTTTGGTTCTGCTGATATCCAGAAGAAAAGACGAATGCACAAATTCCTTCGATTATTCACTGTACATTTTTTTTTTGCAAATGCTATGATTTTTCTATTGGCGCTTTATATTGACAACGCCTCCAAAATAAATATAGGTCGAGGAACACCAACCGCATAGCAAACAAAGGAACTAGTCTAAAGATTGAATTTGATTAGTTTTTTAATTAACCAAAAGGCTTTCGGATGATTTGAGCCCGTTTTGTGCTCCATTATTTCCATTTATCACTTATGACATGCAAATATACATATGTACCATAACAATCTTGGAAACAGTTTTAGGTACCAAATGTGGCACTTTTGGCCTTATTGGCAGAAGTGTACAAATATGAATTAAGCAAGATAAATGGTTTTTATAAAAAAAAACGACAAAAGAACCGGTTTAAAGGGTTTTAATAAATAGTTTTATTAAAAAAAATAGATAACCTTGTAATTAATATATATCCAACATGAACACACATGTGCAGATGCAACGTTATATTCTTCTTTTTACCAAAACGACTTCAAAAGTATTTTAATGTTTGAAATTTATAAATAAGTTAATTTGTTAACATGCTCCTCCGGTTTTGAACTTACTTGGTAAATATGTAGGTGAAGAGGAACATAAATTGCCTAGAGCTTTTAAAGGTGAAAAGCATTTGAATAGTATAGAACGGCGAAGGTGCAACTGAAATATTTAAAGTCACCGCAGCACATCGGCGCAACAAGCGGGATCTGGTTGGTTCAACCAGTTTATCCATACATCCTGATTGCTGGCGGACGCCATCCAATAGCGTACTCCAAGGCTTCGGCGTGCTAGTCTACGTCATCCTTCCAACGCAAGCAAGGTCTGCCACGTTGTCTTCTATACCATAAAAAGAACTGCAAAAGACTGCGAGCTGATTCCTCTTCACCCATCGGAGTCTATCGAGCTTTATTTCTTCCACAACATCTGCTTCGATGTAGATTTCATACAATTCATGATTGTATCTTCTCTGGAATCGTCCTCCCTCGCACACGGAGCTAACAATTCTCTGTAAGGCTTTCTTCTTGAACGCGGATAGAGATCAGAGTGTCTTTTTGTAAGCATCCAAGTCTGGGATACCTATGGTAGTACTGGTAAGACCATAGTCTTGTACAGCAGAAGTTTGGTTTTTATAGTAAGGTTTCTGAATTTAAAGAGCCTTGACAGACTAGTAGTTTGATTTTAGTAGCCTCCCACGTATTTCTTCTTCCATATTGTTATCGGCTGCTACTTTTGACCCAAGGTAGGTAGTTAAAGTATTGCACTTCAGATAGTTGGACCAACACTTCTCGCAGACGTAGCCACCATGTACTTAGTCTTCCCTTCATTAATATGCAGCCCCGAATTTTGTGTCGCCTGCTCGACCAGTCTTCTGGCATTTCTTCAAGTAATACGATTTCATGCTTGTTGTAGTGTTGGCCTTCCATGTTTGATCAGCGTATGGTGCGACTTCGCTCTCTATTTGTTTCTATTTCACGGACCATGTTTTTCTCCCAGGCTGCCTTTTTTTGTCTGTGAAGTCTTTTCTATTCTTCTGAGCTCTTTATATTCATCTTCGCGTGCCCGCGTTCTATGAGACTGTTGCATTGCTCGGTATGCAGCATTCTTACGTTCAGACGCTAGTTTGCATTCATCATCAAACCAGTCGCTCCGATCTCTGCGACTACTGCCTAAGATGGTATCAGCAGTACTAATGACTTTGTTCTTAAGGCTTGACCATTTTTCCTCTACGCCCGGCATTCTGTCCCCAGGACTTACTCTTCCCGCATCGAGCTCTCGGAGGGCGAGCCTTAGCGCGTGACTGTATGTATTGTTTTTGTTTTCATTGCGTAGGGCAGCCGTGCTAATTCGAGCCTGAGCGGCGGATGCAATACTTCTTCACCGAGCAATCTGCCCTCGGAACACCATACCAACAAGATAATGGTCCGAGTCGATGTTGGCACCTCGATACGTTCGTACCGTCATTAGAATCGAGTAGTGGCGATGATCTATCAACACGTGGTCAATTTGGTTACGATGCCTGAATACTGGCTTCCTACTAATTTGGTGTTGAAATCGCCAAGGATGATTCTAACGTCATACCTTGGGCAGGCATTGAGGATCCTCTCTACAAACTCATAGTAGGAATCTGTTGCGTCTTCTCCGGACTCCTCAGTAGGTTGCGTGAACGTTTATGAGGCTGATGTTATTAAATTTGCCTCGCACGAAAAAATTGCATTGCCTTTCGTTTATTGCATTAAAGCCGATGATGGTATGCTTCAATTTTTGGCTGACTAGGAAGCCTGCCCCGAGCACATGGGGTTTTGGGTGACCGATGGAATATATGTCATTATTGTTTCTGCAAAACACCATTCCCTGTCCACCTCATTTCTTGAAGTGATGTTATGTCAGCTTTATATGTAGCCAGGACATCAGCTGGCTGTTGGGCAACTCGAGCTCTGTAGAGCGTTCTTACGTTCCATGAGAGAATTCTTAAATCGTTAAGCCGTTGTCATTGCTTGGTTCGTCGTCGTGTAATCAGATCATTTCCGAGGTTTGTTGTCGGGCTCTGAGTGGGGTTTCTGTACGGACGAGGTTACCAGCCCTTCACCAACACTTGGGGAATTGGCTTGCAATTTTTGTCAATTTGCATATAAAGGTATACACAAATCATTGCCCGGGGACCACCACGGAACTTCGGCGTGAAGCCACAGGTCCCCTGTCGGTGCCTAACTGTTAAGAAATCTTATAGCTTCTAGACTTTCAGTATGGACTTAAATAGATACTCTGTTTATGAAAACAAACACCCGACTTTGTAAGTCCTTTGAACCTTTTATTGGCCCAAAATTGTTTTGTTATCGTAGAATTCGAGATAACGAAAAAAATCCTTTATAGGATAAAAATAGGCACTTAAAGAGCCTGCCTGCAGACTATGTGGCGGAGAGAAAAAACGTTTCTGCACATCATCTAAGCTATTTTAAAAAACTGGGACCCTATTCCTGAATACGAGTCGAGTAAGTTTTCATGTGAGATCGACGACGATCTGGCGTTTGTTTTAAATTTGTTCTCCATTACTAGCAGCTAATATACAAAAATTGTTTTATAAAACATCTCTGTACTTATCATATTATTTTGTTTGCACTTTTACGATTTAAACTGATTAATTTACTATCAAATTACATTTAACTATTAGTTCTCAAATCAAACATTTTTTTTGTGAAACGTCAAGCCAACATTTAATGAAGTTAGCTAAAATTCAAAGGGTGTGTTCAACATTTTCATAGTCATGTCATGTTTTTGGCTCTCATTAGAGTTGTGGAATACCGATTCTTACTCGACTCGACAGTGAGCTCTCGAGTGACATCTCACTCGACTCGTATTCAGCAATAGGCCCCCTGGTTGCTTGGAAAATAAGCCATATCCGCAATGAGACCCAAACAATGCAACCTTCGAAGGCTATTAACTTTTTCAGAATATTGCACATCTTGCCAAGTAAGCATGGTTTGCCACGTTCCGAGCTGGTTCGTTTTCGCTTATATGAGCTAAGTGCAAATTCCATGTACCTACACAGTGATGTTGATAGAAGCCTACCAAAAATATTCAAGAGAATCTTCGCCTAAGGAATCGCTTTCAGTAAGGAGAAGGCCTTTTTAAAAAAACTATTTTCCTATCTTGCTTACTAGCAGTAGCAAAAACATACTAAATTGATAAAATCAAATATCTAAAAAAACAACAAAATATTTGTTTCAAGATTAACACACACCCCTTTCTCAAAATAACTAAGTATCTTATATTTTATATAAAAATAAATAGCATCTTCTTATATATATTTTTGTGTACCAAATAAGATAATAAAACTGAAATCAGGCGTATATGTTGCTAAGTTCTAGCAATACGGATGACGACGTTGACACCGTTTCTAGAATCTACAATCTGATAATGAATATTTTAAACGCAAACACACAATCTTATCTCGGATCGAATCGGAACAACAACATGTTTTGTTTGTATCTTTGAACCAACAACAATATGTTTTGTTCACAAATTTGCCTGAAAATCACGTGTATTAGCGTGCTTGAGTTAATTGTTTGATTAATAAATGATGTAATTATTGATTGGTAACTTATTCAATTTGAACTTCGATTCATTGTAGTGTCAGCGATTCATTTGTTTTAGTTACTAACTGGCATGCTCATCAAAAAGCGATTGTATGTGGATACGAAAATATTGACTTAAATGTGTTTATTAGTTTAATGGACAAACAAACTCGAGCCAATTTGCATGTAAACAAAAAAGCCGTACTTCACACTACTCAAAGATGATGAATCGAACGAAATGTACAAACAAAGCTTAATATCTCTCATGTCTGATCTATGAGTATGGCACCTTAACCCCAATCCGGATGGGGGGAAATAAATAACATTGTATATCGATACAATGAAGTGTAGCATGCAGAAAAAGTGGTGGTTATTTCAAGTATCATTTAAACGAAACTGGATTATAAGTTTGTTATCATACTTCAGAATGTTGTTGAAACTAACCCAGGCATTTGACTGGTCATATCTAGTTAAAACAATTAGAATTGCATCACCGTACTGCCAAGGCGATTTTAGATTAATTCTAAGTAATCGAAACAGTGATTGTTGTGTTAGACCTCGCCTTAGGTGGCGCCTTCAAGTGGAGGACACCCTCAACCAACTTGAAGTGCGAAACTGGAGGCAGAGAGGCATGTTGGTTGAAGCCCAGGTTTGTCCTGAACTGTAGCGCCTGAAGCTTTGGTTCACATGCTTGATCTAAGTTTTGATTCAGTTTTATCAATGTCTTATTATATGAAAATTGTGTTAAAGCCGCATAATAGAAAAGCTTAACAGTAAAAAAAAAAATCAACAAATACTTGGATTTGCTGACGAAATTGTAATAGAAAGAACTAACGGTGCTTTCACTTCCATGAAGTCAGCAGCAAGCAAAATGGGAATGGTTATAAACGAGGACACGACGAAGTAAAAGCTTTCACTAACAAATATCCAATCCCATCACCGATTCAGTACAGAAGAACATCGACGCTTCAAAGGCATACCCGAGGAAGTCAGAAGTCAAGGTAAACCTGATTTTCGATCGAGCGACTGTTAAAATGCGAAATTTGAGACGACGGGTTAGAGAATGAGCTGGCTTGACAGGCATATTTATCCAGGCACAGGATCACTACGCTGTGTAGAGCCACCAAAAGTAAAAGTATATAAATAAGGTTGCGCTCCAATTAACAACAGTCTGGGTCTCTGCAGGCAGGGTTCTTTAACAAGGTCCATTTAACGTTAGGTCCTCGAAGTGCTTACATCGATTTGGATTAGGAAAGTTTTTGTTGAAAAGATTGCAGTTGGGTGCATTGGAGCAGGGCTGCAAAGGGAAAGGTATTGCGAATTGATAAGGAAGTACAAATGAAATGAATGTGTTTCAGTACATCGGAATTGTTTGAAATATTCCAGAATATAGATGAAATAAGAAAGCAACTACTCGCAATACCAATAAGTTAGTATACCCAGGTTCAAAGTTTGCTTAGAAAGGTTGCCGCAGAGAAAATGTTTCTTATAGCCCTTCTTTCCCTGTGACTCTTTTATTCTTTTTTCTTTGCGCCCGTTTTTTTTAATTAATCTCATAAAAGAACCATATGACCGATTCAAATTGGAGCGAATAGTTGTCCATATGGATGTTCATCATCTTCCGCACGCCAGACTTTACTGAGGACTTTTTAATGACGAAATAATTAATCTGATACACAATAGCTTGTTTACTTTCAAACATTACTATATCATTTCCACATCACTTTCGGCTTCAATTCATTTTAACACAAATTCTGACAATTAAGGGTTCAACAAACATATGTATTTATATGTAGCCAACAGGCGATGAACAAATGTTTTTAATAAACTCCATTTTTTTCGCTAGCCAAACGACTATAAAATTAATTAATTCTCACAGTCATTTTCTCATAAAACTAAAATGACGGAACATTTTAATAAAATTCAATCACCTAAATCCTGTTTTGCCTGATGAGTAAATGTCACGTTGTGCTACCATTATCCAACTGAACCATGTGTGATATAAATCATGATAGAATTTCATTCAACATGAGCGCTCATCGGGTTTAAAAATGTGGTTCCTTCAAAAGCAAAAAAAAAAAAAATAATAAAAAAAAACTATTTCAAGTTTCGATTTAATAAAAAAATCATGAATACTTAATGATAAATCTTGATTGCCTCCAATCAGTTCCTATTGCGAAAATTTAAAAGCCTTTAACTACCAGTTGTCCTAAACACACCATAATCAATTTTGTCACGTACGAAATCATGTGTTTTACACTAGCGTGGTTCATTTAGAGAAATTTGTCCTCTCCAAAAACATTCAATAAATCTTTTTTAATTGTTTTTACTTGCATTGTAAATTAGTTTTTACTGCCAGCGCCATAGGCTTAAAGATAAATATAGACTAACTGTGTTATGATAATAAAAACTAAATTAGATTTTTTTTTTAAACTGGCTCACACAAAAGGGGCTTCGGGTACTTTTATAATCAGTTTGTTTAAATGAAGACTTGAGTAGAGTAGAGTAGTGTAAGGCAGGATATAGCAGAGCAAAATAGCTGTCAAATGCCAGAGCAAGTTAGGGCACAGTGCACAGATGTCATTCATGGTGTGATAGAGAAAAAGAACATTTAGCTGTAGCAATTCACTACTACTGATAAGCCCTCGTTAGACCTAACTTCAATTTTATTTTTAGAATCACAATATTTATCCTTTTTTGGCTAATTTAAACTTTTAATGTGTATTTTTCAATATTTTATTCAAACAAATGCCCTCGATAAAAAAATGTGTAAGCGCATTGAAAACATGTGATTTTGACACTTCCACTCCAACTTGCTTTCCACATTCGCGTGGTACGGCTAAATAAAGAATGCCTGCATTTAATTGTACCCTCGAAGCTAGGCTCAAGGGTAAATTGATGAGCATTCCTAGCAGTGCAAGTCTTATGGTTGAATCGGGTAATACGTATACCAGAAAAAAATAATTTCTACATTCCATAAATTTCGAACGGGCCACCTGTCCAGGTACTAATTTTGGGAATATACAAAGCCACTGATTAACAAACATGAATTGTGTGCATTTCTCTAAAAAGAAACACCCTACAATGACCGATATTCACTACCGTTGAATACCTACCTACCCTTCGCCTTTCTGCCTGTGTGAATTAAAAAAAAACTTTTTTTTTCAGTTTACATTATTTTTATTATATTCGTTAAAAAATATGTACAATTGCCCTTAAATTAAGTTATAACTAAAATAAATCATGTCGGCTCAACAACAACAACATGTCGGGTCCCGACGTACGTCAGATGATTCTATACAATGCTATATTTTTACTTATGTATGTATATCATATTTTTGTTTGCATAATCTATTGGAATTCGTATTTATAATTACTGTCTGCTTTGGTTTTAAAAATTGGGGTTAGGATGTGGTATTGTTTATCCTCTGTTGTGTCCGTTGCTGGTTCTCTCGTAGAACAGGGCTCCGTCGTTGTTCATAATGTCCTCCAATTGGTCGTCTGTGATGGCTCGAATGTTGAGGTAGCGATGGTTGGGCTCTAGTTGTTACTGGAGTAGTTGCTGGATTTCCAAGTTGAGGTGGTCCTCCAAGTTCCTCAAAATATTTTTGGAAAGCTGTGTCATGAATTGATTTATTGTGATCAGTTTGGTTTCTTCATATAGCTTCTTGTTTGGGACATATTTCCTTGGTAGGGGGGTTTCGGTGTAGAACTGTGCAGCAACGGAGTATCTTCCTTTCAAAAACTTCGATCTTCTTCATATATGTTTGTGATATGGTGAACCAAATAGGACAAGCATACGTCAGAACTGGACGGATCAGCTGTTTATAAATGAGGAGCTTAGTATTAGTGCTTAGTCCGTTTCTTCTCCTAAGAAGCGGGTGGACCAGATGTGGGGAGAAGTTGGCTCTCTTAAGCATAAATGTAGCGTGCTTGTTGAATTTGAAGCGGTTAGTGAAATTCACTCTAGTTTCACCGTAATACTTGCGTTTCCAGGAATGCCAGCAATCTATATTTGAGCCCAATTTCGGTCGTACAGTCAAGTACAGAGATTCGTTCTTCAGCCGTATAACTCGAATGTGGAATCTTTTGCCTAACTCTGTTTTCCTCTCCCATTATGATGTTCAGAAGTTTAAAACCAATGTACATCGGCAACTCCTATTAAACCCTCTCATTCTTTCCCTTTAGGGTGTGCAAATTATAAAAAAAAAAAACAGATGCAGTCATCATGAACTTGTTTTTTTCTTTCTTTAATGTGCAGCTAAGTTTTGTACCACCCCCACCCGCTCGATCAGCGTGAATCAATAATGTACAGCTTGTTGACTTCTACCGATAATGTCGATGTCGCCTGCGTAAGTCAGTATATGGTTTGACTTGTTGGCGATAGTGCTCCTTGCTAGCTTTCCAGAGTCACGGATTACGCTTTCTTCTACGACAGGTTAAGGACCATTCAGGCCAGACCACACTTTTTTTTGGAGCGCGTTAATGATATGAATTGGTGTGGACAGAATTGGGGTAATATAACTTGGCTTGTAATATTGGTCATGATCAGTCCACATAGTCTCTCATGGCCCGGCTATGTTATTGTAGGCGGGCTATAAATTCTATTAAAAAAGAATAATATTAATTTTGTTATTAATTTCCTTAAATAAAGTTTTTCAATAATTACAAAACTATTAAAGCCTTCTTTAATTGAACATTTGGTGAGTTCATCTTCGAATTCAATAGACTTTTAAATATGCAAACTATGCGTTACAACTTATTAGCTTACCTGCGCCGAACAAAGGAATATTTGTAGTGTCTGAGCCCTTAGTGAGTGATATTAAGCACGTGAAACCTTTTGTCGATTCAATTTTAACGCCTGTTGCTTTTTAAATATTTATTCCTATTTTTCGGATTCTGATTGTTTAAATAGCTGTTCTTCTTGTTAAGAATTCAAATATTTTGATTGATTGTCATTTTTTTCGAACTTCAACAGTTATTCTTTCGGCAAGGTTATGTTTAAACAAAAGGAAATTTTGTTTAATTAGGTGATTTTCACGAGATGATGACGTATTGTGAATTAAATTTTTTTCACAGTATCTATACATTGTTGGAGACAAATAAATAATCTAGTTTCATAAAGCAAATAACAATAGTTAATTATTATTTTCATTACCAACACTTTCTATTGACAAAATTGAATATTTCGCTATCTCCGCTGATAAGGGATTATTGCTGTGCGAGCATTATAAAAATATAATAGCGAAAGTATACCGCTTCTCCAAAAAGCTAGAATGAAATTTGATTTCAACTGTGAATTGTCAAGTTTTAAATTAGAATAAAATAATGATAGAGGATTAAAGTTGCAGTTATGTATATTCCATCTCCATTTCCAAAATTTATTTAACTGAGCAGTATGTTGTATGGAAGTCTCTCATCAATCTTTGGTTCCAGCGCTCATCGCAAATGACCTTACTGATAAAACCAACGCGTAAGCTTTTCCATCGTTCCTTCTCTTCTGGAATCTTTCCTAGAACATGGAAAACAGGATTTGTCCGGCATGTCCCTAAGAAAGTTCACTTGGTTTATGAAATCATTGACTCTTTCAAAAGAATTTTGGTTAGTTAGAACTGACTTTATGTCTTTTTTTAAATCAATTAAGCCTTCATCAGAGATTTGATGCACACTTTCCACTTTTATTACATGCCAACCAAAACTGCTTGCTAAAACTTTACTTACTTCACCTAGTTTGAGAGCAAATACCTTTTACCCCACCTTAGTTATATTATTTACTCTAGTTTACTCAAGTTTTGCTTTGGCAAACTCTCCTACTATCTGTTTAAAGCTTGTTTATCCCTCCTCAAATGCTCTTCTGGCTGTCTCAATTACTTCTTTGGTAGAAAATATTACATTAAATCTTGAACACCGACGCAATGTTTCATGTCTTTCCTCATTTTATCGGTTCTTTTATAAAAAAAATATTGACTCGAAGTACCCACCTACATTCCTCCCCTTAAAAGTTTCTCCCGTAATACTCGTCTCACAAGGAATGCTCGGACGTATCGAGAAATAAAGGGATTCTTTTTTTAGCCGAACAACCCGAATTTGGAATAGTTTACCCGGTAAGGTTTTCCCTTCAATCGATCAAATGTTCACGCTAAGGCGTGAGGGAAACTACCCAAGAATTCCAAATCGATACCCACCACCTCTTTATCGATTTTAAGGCCGTGTGCGATAGCATTTATTTAGACGAGATATACAGAGCCATGTCTGGTTTTGGCATCCCCATAAAACTCTTCCGACTGTGCAGGATCGTGCTATCGTGCGATTTCTTCAATTTAACACTTGAAAAAATTATAAGAAACTCGCAAGTCTGTGCAATTGCTAGCATACGCTGACGACATAGACATCAGAACTCGGCGAGCTGTCACTGGAGCGTTTGCTAGCATTGAGGCTGAAGCAGGTCAATGAAGAACGAAGTACCTGGTGTCCACAAAAAGGGAAATACAACTCGGGTGGATTAGACAAAACATCGCAATAGACACAGGTACAACTCTGAGGTAATTAGGGACTTTGTTTACCTCGGATCCGCTATAACATCTGACAACAACATCTCGTCAGAAATAAAGCCAAAAATTACTCTTGCCAATCGCTATATTGGCTCCTATTCTATGAGCTAGGAAGGCAATTGAGTAGCAGAGCCCTCTGTCGAAAGACAAAGAAGACTCTGTATAAGACCTTAATCATCCCAGTCCTACTCTATGGTGCCGAGGCATGGAATCTATTTAAAGCGGATGAAGATGTCCGTAGTCGTTTCGAGCGTAAGATTCTTCGGATTCGGATGATTCTTCTTTTGGCCCTACCTGCTTAAACGAGCTTTGGAGGAGAAGGTTCGACTAAGAACTATACGAGCTGTACAGCGATATTGACCTGGTCAAAAAAATACGCATATTACGTTTAAGATAACTAGGTCATGTAGAGCGAATGGACAACAACGCTCCGGCTAACAGGATCGTGAATTCCATCCAGGAGGCTAGACGCAGTCAAGGAAGACCTCGCTTTAGGTGGCGCGCTCTAGTGGAGGACGACCTCAATCAATTTGGAGTGCGAAACTGGAGGCAGCTAGCCAAAGATCGAGCTGGCTGGAGAGGCATGTTGGCTGAGGCCCAGGTTCGTCACGAACTGTAGCGCCCCCTAAGTAAGTAAGTAAGGTTTTCTCTTGCAATTTCAATTTAAAAACATTCAACACCTCCTGTCTCTCCTTCTTTACCATTCGATGCTCGCGCAGTGCGTTTAACAACCACAACGATGAGTATATCATGTTTTCAATTTTTCTGATTTCTCCGATGGGAGCTCTTTGATTGCCGGAATTTCTTCTTGGAACACTACAATGGTCTGGAAGACGGAATGAAGACTAAGATTCAGTCTCTGTCTGAGTATACGCCGCTCGCCCCTCCTCTCACAAGTCCACCGTTGTCCCAAACGGATCTTGGTGGAATAATGATCTAAAATTTTTTGCCGAAAATCCAAATTAGAAAGTTGGTATGACCAATAGAATTATTGATCCATCGAGAGAATGCTCTTATTTGAATTTAAACTTGACTATTTTCTCTATATTAGGTTTCAACGTTACTTTTTGTGTAAAGTCAGCCCCATGTGCTTAGCTTTGTCTGAAAAGTTAAGTACCATTTATTGAGAGAGGATATAGTTGTGGGATTTTGTGAGGGGACAAGTTCTAGTTTTGTGAGAATTTACACACTGACTGAACTATGAGTTCTATAAAAGTTTGAAGATGCTTCTATGATACAGCGATGGCAACGTCAGCATACTTCACAACGTCACATGCAATCACTTACAATTCCTTAGTCGACCCGCAGCTCAACAAGTTTCTGCAGGCATCCAGGTTCCTGGCTAGACTTTTGTTAAGGTCCATTTTTTACTTGCGTGTGCCGTCTTCCTCTAAAAATAAGCGACAGTGTATTCAATATTTTATTCGAGTAAGAACCTTAGTTCTGTGTTTAAGTTTCCCTATCACAGACAGGAAGTCTGCCAAATCTTCAAAGCTGTTAATAGTCGCATGTACAGTTTTTCTGGTATGGTAACGCATTGTTTGATATAAGCTTCCAATCCCATAATTATTCCTACCCTCTCTAACCCCAACTTATAACATTCAAATTTCGCTTTGTAATATCCGAAAGTTCAATTACACGAAAATTTTATCAAAATCGATTCAAATAAAACTAAATTCTCAAAAACTCTTAATGGTTGTATTTGTATCTTAAATTATAAAATACAATTTTACAGCACACATTTGAGTATCGTGAGTATTTAATAAGTGACTAAACAAACCCATGTAAGGGGCAAAAGATTAATGTTTCTTCAAGTAGTCTCTCGTCATGATAGTTATTTGAACTTTTTTTTTTTGTTACCATTTGTTTATACCAATACACTTGTGTAAATTTCATAGTATATACAAAAAGGGGCTTGTCATTGACGTCAGAGACCCCACCATCAGAGCATTAAAACGTAGATTTTACTATTAAAATGCTATGCCAAACAAAAATCACATGTTGTGAGTCTGTGGTGTCTATGACTAGCAGTCAGAGAACAGAGGTGAATTTTTCGAACTAAATGACCTCTCCGCTTCGAGTTGAATGTTATTTTGTTCTTGGCATTCTTCGATTAAGATTTTTTTATGAGATAATTGAAACACTTGAAATGGTTGAAAAAGTGCTTCCAATAATTATTTATGTATATGAATGCATACATTTTTCATTTAAATAACTTTAGATTTTCATGAAATTTACTTTTTTTGGTCAATAAGGTTAACATTAGTCACCTTCCGAAGTATCTTAAGCATATACTTGTAGCAACCCATTTCTCCATAGTGATAGCACAGCAATTTTAGTAAAATCAATCGTGACATTCTATCATGATTTATCAAATCACTTGAGAGTTGGTTGTCAAGAGATAATAAATATTATTGAACTTTAATGGTGTTTTGTCAAGTGCTTCGATAATAGGTTAGGGTGACCTTATAGAACACCAATATATATCACCTTTATCATCAAAATAATCGGGCGATTTAAAGTTTGATGTTTATGATTCTGATAACCTAACAACAATGTCACTATAACGGGTGATATTGTTTGATGTTTTAGTAAATTATTTGTAACCAAGCCATCAAAATATTATGTAACCCTTTACACCGGAAAACTAAATGAATTTGGCTGAAATACTCAAATGATTCATCCCATGCACATTGCAAATTATGAATGCATTTTTACTTAAATGAAATTGAAACTGAATGTTTTTGATGTTATTATTTTTATTTTTATAAATTCAACCAGACCGTATGACTCGTCAGAAAAATAAAAGATCTGCAGCTACAGAGGAACAAACATAAGATACAAATCTATTTTAAAAGCTCTAAAGACTTGGAATTGATCCAAAAGAATTAATTTAGCAAACAAAAGGTGTTTAAAAGAAGGAATTCATTTTAGTAAATAAGAAAAATATGTTTGGATCTGTATGACACAAGAAAATGACAGTATGCTTCCCACGCACATTTTCTAGTATTACTATTACCAAACAAATTATATATGTTTTTGATTGGATCATCTTCGCCATTATTTAAATGGACAGATTTTATTCAAAATGATCGTTTTTCAATGATAAAGGTCGAGTTCATAAATTTAAAACCGCAGCATCACTGATAAATTCACGTATTATTTCTCCAGACAAATACCGTCTATTGGAAAGTTTTTTTTTTTAACTTTTTCAGAATGTCGCTGTACAGCTCGTATAGTTCTTGGTTGAACCTTCTCCTCCAAAGCCCGTTAACGCAGATAGGGCCAAAAATCTTCCGAAGAATCTTACGCTCGAAACGACTAAGGATATCTTCATCCGCTTTAGATAGAGTCCATGCCTCGGCGCCATAGAGCAGGACTGGGATGATTAGGGTCTGATACAGAGTCTCCTTTGTCTTTCGAGAGAGGGCTTTGCTACTCAATGCCTTCCTAGCCCATAGAAACAGCGATTGGCAAGAGTAATTCTTCGCTTTATTTCTGACGAGATGTTGTTATCAGATGTTATAGCGGATCCGAGGTACACAAAGTCCCTAACTACCTCAAAGTTGTACCTGTGTATTGTGATGTTTTGTCCAATCCGCCGGTGTTGTGTGTCCCTTTTTGTGGACAGCAGGTACATCGTTTTGGCCTCATTGACTGCTAGTCCCATCTTAGCCGCTTCAGCTTCAATGCTAGCAAACGTTCCACTATACTACTATTCCACCTCAAAATTGTTCTTATTTTTTGCCTGAAATTTTAGAAACTAATAAGTTTACATATTTTGCGGGTTGGTCATAATTAAAAACCTCAAAACGTTGAGATTTGGCCATGTTTGTTTACAATCAAATTCAATAAAGAAAACTAAACCTAACACTATATTTTAATTGTCATTTCAGGTATCCGTTTCTCATTGGATGTGTGTCGCGATGAAGTAAAAGCTTTGTCAGCTCTGATGACCTTCAAGTGTGCCTGCGTGGACGTTCCATTCGGTGGAGCCAAGGCCGGTCTCAGAATCGATCCTAAGACATACTCTGAACACGAGTTGGAAAAAATTACACGTCGATTCACCCTTGAATTGGCCAAAAAAGGATTCATTGGACCTGGTGTTGATGTACCCGCCCCAGATATGGGAACCGGTGAACGAGAAATGTCATGGATTGCTGACACATATGCCAAGACTATTGGTCATTTAGATATCAATGCACATGCCTGTGTGACAGGAAAGCCAATTAACCAAGGTGGTATTCATGGTCGTGTGTCGGCCACTGGTCGTGGTGTTTTTCACGGGCTTGAAAACTTCATCAACGAGGCCAACTACATGAGTATGATTGGTAAGTTTGTACACACTGTGTGTTTGTTAGATTGCATAAGCAACTGCATTGGTAGCTGATTATTATGCAATTTAGCTGCTTCGTAATATGGATTTTTATTTATGTTTTGTGTTATTTATTCGTTTTTTTTTTCTTACAGGCACCACACCCGGATGGGGTGGCAAGACATTTATCGTTCAAGGTTTTGGTAATGTAGGTCTTCATACTTGCCGTTATCTAGTTCGTGCTGGTGCCACGTGTGTTGGAATTGTCGAACATGATGGATCAATTTACAATCCAGAAGGCATTGACCCAAAGGTAATTGGAATAATCGAATGTTCTATAAATCTCAAAAATAAAACAAATAAATTAAACACTATCGATGCATCAGTAGGCATTCGCAGACCTCTAAAATCCAAGAACCCTGAACTCAGTGATTCAATTTTTGTATTTCTTTCGCCCTGACTTGATTTTGGTGCAAAGTTACCCTCAAACAAATTTAGACCACAAAAGTGCATTATCAAATCCTAAATCATGTATTGGACTTCAATGATTGATTCGCCTACTACTTTGTTGTAGAAATTCTTGTTGTTTTATAAGTCTTGTAATTGAACAACTGTCTCGGCATCTGCTCGATAAAAATGCCCTAAAGAATGCATTTCAACGTTCTTTGCTTATGAACTGACCATGACATAAACCAGATGTTCAAAAAAATTACGATATTTTGCCAAATAATCAATCAATTCTATTTTTGCTTTACCCGATGACACGTAAGCTTGTAAATACTTTAAATAGTTTCCTGCTTTGAGGGTTGGAAACTTTTTAGTTAAATGTGGTGGCAAATCGTATTAGAAGTATACCATGCACCACGTGCAAGAACGTAACAATATAACCGTCTGCAGACTTAAAGACTCGGAAGCTAAGATATGTTTTTTTAGGCTTGCGGGTATAAGGAAGGTACAAAATTAGTTTAATGAGTTTAACTATGCTAAGGTGATTTCATGGCAATCAAAGGTCTTCGGTTTGGTTTAGTTTTCGGAAACTATTTCAACGTGGTCTAAGTATTTCCTGGACAAAATAAATAAAAATATAATCTCGCTTAACAATCAATATTTATGTATTGCAGATGAAGGGAAGTTTTTTGAAGAAAAGAAACAATTTAAGCCATCTACAGCTGATCCTTGCACAACCTTGCCCTACTGACTTTAGTTTTATTATTTATAGAACCTTATCTACAGCCCGCTCAACTAAGCTTCAACTCAACATAAAACAATTGTTATCCTTACTTACAATATAGTCCTTAGGGGAGCCTAACCTAGTTTATCATTATCACTACTAACCTATGAGTAACCATTTTTACTTGCAATTATAGGTACTATAGGCAAGTTATGGATTCGTGCAAAAAATAAATTCTAACAATCAAACATTACATTACGATGATAGAGAAGTCGAAAAAAGCGGGTCCGGAAATTCCGTCCGTCCGTCTGTCTGTCTGTTAGCACCTCTACAGCCTAAACTGTTGGTTCGATTTGCTTAAAACTTGGTATTTAGTATTTGTTTGGTAATATCTCGGGGGGTGTTTTCATTTTTGCTCTAGGTCGAAAAATAACGGTACCTGCCATACAATCATTAAGAAAAAGTTTGATTTTCTCGAAAGCGGTCTAACGATTTTGATAAAACTTTCAGGGTTCTATTTTTTTACAACAATCTAATCTTTCAGTTAGAATGAATTTTTCGAAATTTGTTCTATAACGGTACCTTTCATAGAATCGGTTTTTTTAAATGCAGTTTTATCGTGAACCACTATCCCGATTTCAATAAAATTATGCACAAGTCATTTATAATTCAATTAATATTGCTTTTCAAATATATCAAAATTTTTTTTTTTGATTTCTTAAAATTTTCTAAACAAAAAATTGGTTTTGAAAAGGGGTGATTGAATTTTTTTTAAATAATTATAATTATAATGACAATAAAAAAAATTTTTAATATTTTTTCGAAGTTTTTCAAAATAACGACTTTTTTTCCTCGATAGACATTTAGTTTTCAAATTTTATTGCAAACTTAGTTTTTTCCGAGAAAACTCTTAAACTAATTAAAAAAATGAAAACATTTTCGATTTTTTTTTAATTTTAATATACATACATATAATATGTACATACATATGCAGCCACTAAGCAATTCTCTAGCACAAGAACAAGTTCGTGCGACCCAGTCGTGCATTTTATTTTAAGTTCAGATAGTGTTATTTTTCTACGTTAATGTTGTGGACCAATCGTTGGGGGCAAAGCTTTTAAAATAAAATTGACAATTACCAACTGCGTGCTGTTGACATGTGTTATGTGTTTTCTGTTTTTCTCTCCTCTTTCTATCTTCTGTTCTGTCCTGTATCAATGTCGTCTTGTGTGTTGTCTTGTAATTGTCTGAGCCGATGGCCTCAGTAGCCAGTGCTCATAAGTGTCTCTACTTCGTAGATTTATCTACGGAGCAGATCAATATGTAATGTAATGTAAAATGGACAATTTGTCCCTTCTACCTTTGGTTGGATACTTTGAATCTTTTTCTTTGTGTTCAAAACTGGAAAATATTTTTGGGTCGTCCGTAGAAAATGCATAGGTTTAAAAAATGTCTACTGCAAATACGTTTACTATGGCGTTTATTCAAAGAATAAAGTCTATGCTCAAACAGATTTAAAAATCACATTAAATAAATGCATCCTTCAAACCGATTCCAAAATTTTGACGGAGTAATGAATTCCAATTAATACTTTGTGCCAATACATTTAAGTAATTTGTTCCTATTATCCTCTGAAATTATCATTACGGGTGCTTTCGATGTCATTATCCTAGATTTTTAACAATCTTATTCAGCTTGTCCTCAGTTCCACCTGGTGGATAATTAAAATGATCTAAGTTATTCCTTAGAACACCAGCTAAAGGATGTTTATTAAGAGGTATAGAACTTTGAAATGGACTAAAACAAATATAATTTTTTTAAATTGACATACAATTTACTTTCGAAAGACAATCTTCTGGCATTATAATTTATAATTTCTGGCATATGACGGCCACGGCTGGGTCGCACGTAGTCTAATCTTGAGATCCAATTTTCGATGACTTTTTCCAACATTTGTGGCCGTATATCGGCAATAACGCGGCGAATATTATCCTCCAAGTGGTCAATCCTTTCGGGCTTATTGGCGTAGACTAGCGACTTCACATATCCCCACAGTAAATAGTCAAGCGGCGTTAAATCGCGTCCGTAACGTGAAACTATGCGGTTACCAAACGTTTCCTTCAATAAATCAATTGTGGCATGAGCTGTGTGACATGTTGCGCTGTCTTTTTGAAACCCCTGCTCCTGCACATCATTGTTGTTCAATTGATGAACGAAAATGTCGGTAATCGTCGGTAACCGAATCTACGCCTTGTTAGGTGATCATGTGGCTTGAATTCTTGCACGATTCTTGGATTTTGTAAGCACGCAAACCAAGATTTTTCCGCAAAATCTTCCATAAAGTGGATGGACACATATCTAATTCCTGTGCACGATGGCGAATAGACTGATTCGGGTCTTCCTCTACGTGGATGCGTATTATCATTTAGAGTAAACGTGGTGCGAAAACGTTCCATGTTTAAACGAATAAATTGCTCTGATGGACGATTATGTTGACCGTAAAATGTACGTAGTACGCGGTACGTATTTCGAACAGAACCATGATTTTCAATATAAATTAGCACAATTTGGAAGCGTTCTTCAGGCGCCAGTCTATTCATGTTGAAATGCCAAACCAAACTAAAAATAAATCACTTGACAACGGACAAAATGGCTGCCAGTTAAAATAGTGTTGCCAACTTAAAGTTGGAAAAAAGACTCTTGGCGACTTAATTACAACACGATAGATGTAGTTCGTGAGTTCAAGTACCTTGGGTGCTGCTTTCAAGTAATTTGAACTTCCAAAAGTAAGGAAGCAAAGCTGGCACTTAACTTGATGTGGCCGAAATTCTTTGCTAACCATAACATTGATCTGTCCTCTAAATATCAAGTGTTAAACGCTTCGCTAAACACTTGTTTGTGCTACCGAGTGCAAGCCTTTGGGGTTAGCCCTTTCGAAGAATTCGAGTCTGTTCAAAGATATTTGTTCAAGATTACCGAACGCAACTCCGACCTATGCTATCGATGTAGAGTCTTGTTTGCCACCCATTCATTTGAAAAGTCTAAAAGCTCATGCAGACTATCTAACAAAAGTGATGAAGAGAAGCGCTAATAGTCTTCATAGAGCCATATTATTAAGATTACTGCAAATCAATTCATCTCCTTTTAGGGATTGGAATCAACTGGCTCTCACTCACACGATATCAATTTATCTCTATCTGAAGGTATCGCTAGCGAATGGCAGGCTATTTTCGCATATATCATAGCTAAGGTTGATCACAAAATCCACGACCAACATTTAACTAGATCTTCCTCTGCAGCTTCCAGATTATACTACCGTAATTTAAACCAGCAAATACTAACCCAATAAAGCTATTTCAAGAACACATATGCGTCAGAAGCATAATTTTCAGAGCTTGAGTCGAATTATTTAATTTAAATTGTATGCCACACAGAGTCGATCATTAGCAAATATGTCATTTATGTAACAGGAGGGAAACCGAAAATGTTTACCACCATTTACTATTGCGTTGTGTCCAATTTAACAAGAAATCCCACGTTTATATATATAAAAAGTCTCTACAAAATATTAAATGGTGCTTGGGGATTGCTCGCTTTGTATACATTTTGTAATCACGCTCTGAAATACAGGAATAGTTTCTGAAAAATCAAGAAACTCATTAAATTTGTTACTTTTTATGTTTAAAATCATCAAATTTAATTTTTTATGTTGCAAATCATCAAAATTGTTCCTATCGAATATTTTTAAATATTAATTTATATGTATTTATAACAACTTGTAACAAGAATTTTTGTTTCATTTTCTCCTTATATCTCTTCTTTTTACTGAAATGTTAATTCCGGCAGACGGCAAAATTGCCATGTCCTTATTCTGATTTGAAAAAAAACTTTGTTATTTATTTGATGAAATAAAGAAAAATCTAATCTGATCTAGTCTAATAGCATTGGTAGTGCTCTTCGCTTTTTACCGAAGTATCGAATATGTGAATGACCCAAAAAGTCAAGCCCAACCGTCCTTAAATAAGAAACATTTCTGGAAAAAATGGCATAGCAATGCAATTCCTCGCGATCTTTCGCAGAGATATCATGACCCAAGGGCGGTGCACAGTAAAACAAATGTGCTTTAGCAGCCTTTTACTGCAGGCGCACCTAGACAATGAGCCTAATCTATCCCCGACCAAAGGGGGATTAAATGATTCTATACAAAATCTAAAATATTGGAAACAATTCAATATTCAAATAACCGCCCCTAAAACTAATGAAGCCGCCACATATGTATTTCATCTGACAAAAGTTCTGTAGTGACTAATGACGGTTCTAATCTTAGGCTAACAACAATGTTTGGACACATAATAAAAAACCATTGGTTCACCTCTTGTGTGCATAACCTGCAGGCAGCAGTTATTATATAAAATAAATTGCTCGACTGGATCCCACGTACTTGCTCACAGCGTGGAATAAATTTTGAGAAATATTAAGGGAACATTAAAGTTCTTATTCGATTTATCTACCTACATCTTCTTAAATATAAATTTTGATTGAAATCGGATAACCAGTTTTCCAGAAAGTTGAAGAAAAAACACCGGTTCTATTGGAGGTCCCGTTTTTAGCTCACCATCTTATTGTTTTGTTCACCAAAATATGATCCATACCTACAATAATGCACTGATTTTTTTTAATAAACATTTTTGGAGCCGCTTCCGAGAAAAATAAGCTTTTACTTAACGGTTATATGGCAAGGTACTGTTAAAACTTGGGCTTAAAATAATAATAAAAAAAGTCCTCTGTAGATTGTCAAAATGACCTTAAGTTCTAACTTTGAAGACGATTGGTTCAACCGTTTAGCCTGTAGTTCAATAGACATGACTACAGACGGACAGACGGATAGACAGACACATAATTTTGCCAGTAACTCAAATATGTTTCTCTAACATCGTAATGCCATATTTGATTGTATTTTTAATCTGCACGAATTCATAACTTGCATTATAGTACCTATAATAGCGACTTAACAAATAATGACTAGAAAGTCCCAAAGTTTCATTTGAATTAAAGTTCGTTTTCAGTTATTCTGAAATTTCTCTCTATATGTATTTCTTATCATAACGAACTTCGTTTGGCGAAGTTCGTCGGTTTCCATCCCACAGTCTCTCTTATTTTTTGATAGATTCCAATATTTTGTCTTTGAAATCAAATAAAGATCAAACAAATTGAAGGACCTACAATGCTCTCATTCAAAGAACCGAGTTTTTACATGAACAAATAAAATATTGAGCCAAAAAACGTACGAAAATCCACTACGTCTTCGATTCAAACGATCGTCGACTTTCAGATAAAAGCTGATGAGCATTTCATTTGTTTGGCTTCAAGCTCGCTCGACGAACACTTCTTATTTGATGGATTAGAAACTAGGTTTCGGGCCGTTCCTTTTGCATATTGCATTCTCTTGAACGGTTTTCAGTCTGATATTCAAAAGAATGCTTATGTACCCAAGGCTGCATTCTGTCTCCGAATCTTTGTCATTGTTATGAATAATCTCTTGTCTTAGACTTCAAATCAACTGAACGATAAGACCATTAGGTTCTCGTATTTATTTCCAGATTCAAATCCCTTATCTTTTTATATAATTAATGCGCGCACAAGGGACTATCTGTTTCCCTTTTAATGTAGAACACCCTGCGCGGACATTAGGAAGTTAGGGAGGGGAGAGATAGGAGGTGTCGATTAACATTGGTTTTGAATGTTTGCAGATCAAAATGGCAAGGGAAAATCTCGCCGGGTAAACTATTCCAAATTCGTGTTGTTCGGCTAAAAAAAGAATCCCTATATTTCACGGTACGTCCGAAATTGGGCTCAAGGGTGAACTGATGAGCATTCCTTGCGAGACGAGTATTACGGGAGAAACTTTTAAGTGGAGGAATGCAACTGGAAACTTCGAGTGAACATTTTTTGTAAAAGAAACGATAAAATAAGGAAAGACATGAAACATTGCGTCGATGTTCGAGAGGGGCAATTGTTTCAGCAGCAGTTCTATTTCCTATCAATCTTAACGCTCGACTTTGTATTCTATCAAGCAGGTGAAGCGATGTTTGTGAAGCAAACAAAAAAAATAACTCCCACCTGCCCAGAGGTGGGAGTTATACTCAAGTTTAGGGCGTATAAACGCTTATAGATTGTAGCCAGATCAGATGGGGAATGTGAAACAGCTACGGCAGCGTATGATAAGGTCATTCAATTCCGATCTTTTAGCATTATTTTTAATGGTCCATTATTAACCGTGTCAAAATTAACGCTTCAAAAACTCAATGTCTTCTGTCGTTCAAGAAAAATCTACCCTTCTGGCCAACATTCGTGAATGCCACTTGAATCGAGAAATCGAAGAGGTTAGCGTTCTAGGTATGTGTATAGAATGTGTATAATAGCATGTGTATCACAAGCTACTTTCTGTGTAACGAACATATATTTGACCTCGCCAAAAATGTGTTTCCTGGATAGAATACAGAAGATGGCATTGAAATAATAAGGGAAAGGAGCATAACAGAAACATTTGGAACATCGCCGAAATGTTTCCTGTCTCTCCTTATTATATCTCTTTTTCTACAAGCAATGCTCCGTTGAAATAGCCAAATGCATTCGAATACCGAGCAGTTTACCTTTGAACCATTTTCTGACGAACTATTGAGTATAGAGACTCATTCTTTAGCCATACTACACGAATGTGGAACCTGCATTAGTATCTTTTTATCTTATATTCAACTTCCCTAAACGTTCGCATTGTATTAATTCAATAGGGTATAATGTATATTAACCCCTTGAGTGCGCGTCAATTATACAAAAAATATGGCCCAAATATGGTATGTTTTTGCGGAAACAAATTACTTCCTCGTCAGTCCTGTGTGTATAATTTGATCGCGATACAAATTACTTTGTCAAAAATCTCATTTGAATTCGGACTATAAACACAATTGGTACTCCTCTGGCTATACATACATGCCCAGGCATTGAAGTTTCTGTAATATTAGAAGATATTTAGTTGTTAACTTTAAACAATTAATAAAACGTTTAATTTGGTTCTACCTTAGAAACTGGAAGACTACAGAAATGAAACTGGCACTATTGTTGGTTTCCCAGGTGCTAAACCATATGAAGGAGAAAACCTTATGTTCGAGCCATGTGACATATTTATCCCAGCTGCAGTCGAAAAAGTCATCACCAGTGAAAACGCTCACAAAATCCAAGCCAAAGTATGTTAAAATAAATAATCTGAAATGATTCAAATCTGCTTTTTCTAGATTATTGCTGAAGCTGCCAATGGACCAACAACTCCAGCTGCCGATAAGATTCTAATAGACAGAAATATTTTGGTTATCCCAGATTTGTACATTAACGCTGGTGGTGTCACAGTATCATTCTTCGAATGGCTCAAGAACCTTAATCATGTCTCATATGGACGTCTCACATTCAAGTATGAGCGAGAGTCAAACTATCATCTTTTGGGTAAGTGAAATACTCAATTCTTTTTTTTGCCTTCTCACTCATTTGGGTTTCAAAATTCGCTTATATTAATTTCGAAATCACGGTTTCTTACTACAAACAAACATTTTCGCTAATTTACATCAAATATGAATATACTTTTATAATTTATATTTATTTTTGGTTTTGTTTTATGGTTTATTATTTTTCCAATACTCATTCTCTTCTCATGCTACCATAAATTGCGGCTTTTTGGTTTTCGTTAATTTTAAGAGTTATTTTTTTTATTTTATTTTTATTTTGCAATTAGAAAAAGTTTTTAGTTTTATTATTTAATTATTTTAAAATAAATGCTAAATTCAAAAAACATTTTTTATTTTCTTATTTATTTAATAAAAATACATTTTTTTATTTTCTTCTATCACTATTTAGCTTCAGTCCAACAGTCTATCGAAAGATTTGTTCTTGACGGTATAGTTCTTGAATTATTTCCTTGTAATAACCTTATGTTTTTTTTTAAATTCATTTTTCTGTAAGTTTTCACCCCTTCCCAACCAACAAGGAAAAAGAAACAAAAATCCTTTCAACCAATAATTTGTCCGGCTTTTTATTACTTTTATGTTGGTTTCTTTTGCATTATGATTTAGTAAATGATTTTTATTTATTTTTCTCATTTCGTTAGTGATTTTTAGCGCAATTTAGTCATGCCTTGTTTTTTTGCACTTTGAGCATGTACACTTACATATTTTCAGCTATCTGGTGAGGGATTGAACATGAACATATAACAAGGAACCATTTTCGACGATTCCTTTCGATAATATAGTTTTACCGTTCTAAAAATCATGATTGTCATCATCGGCGCAACAAGCTTTCGTTTATACATCCCGATGTCATCCAGTTGCGCACCCTAAGGTCTCGTGCTTACTCATCTACGCCATCCTTCCAACGTATGCAAGGCTTTCCGAGCTGGTTCCTTTTCGCTCATACGAGCTAGGTGCCATCCCCACAGGAGTCTACCAAACTTAATTTTTGTCCACAACATCTGCTTCAAGGTAGATTTCATACAGATTATGAATGCATTTTCTCCGGAACCGAAAAATGTTGTTATTAACCATAATTTTTTGTCATAAATGTTTGAACATGATTTCGGGCATGTGGCGCGTAATCTGGAAACCGAATTTGTACACATCCTTAGCAGTGAATCACGCTGTATCACGGGGTGTGTGGCATATGGGGCCATGCGCGGGCCGTCCTGCTGAAACCACATGTCTGCAATACTAATGCCTTCCATTTGAGGAACGAAAAAGTTAGTAATCATTAGTTTCTGTACCGCTCACCGTTTATGGTAATGTTGTGGCCAACAATTTTTTTTTGAAAACGTATGTATGGAGTATTGACCAATTATTCCACCGGGAAAAAAACGCGGTTTTTCTGTTTCTTGACATATCTATCTAACCAAAAGTGTGCTCCATCACAAAATAAATGGTTGGCCGATGACAATGTTTCCTTCGTTCTATTAATAAAATATACGGCGTGAACGATGATCGTTTAGCTTCAATTCCTGCTTTAATCTTGTTAACACGTGTACTAAGATCTTTAAGAAAAGCTATCCATAAAGTGGATGGGAACAAGTCTATTTGTTGAAGACGATGACCAATTGACACATTTCGATAACCATCAACAATCAGCACATTAGCAATTAAACCAAAAATCACTCGGAGTTGCCTGAGAGAGGGCTTTGCTACTCAATTCCCATCTAAGCCCGAAGAAGTAGCCACTGGGAAGTGTTATTCGTCGTTTGATCTCAGCGCTGGTGTTGTTCTCTGAGTTGATAGGGGAGTTCCTGTAGACAAAGTCCCTAACTACATCAAAGTTATAACTGTATATCGTGATGCCAGCTTATACTTATTCAGATTAACCTATCTTCTCTGCTTCCGTTTCAATACTCAAAAAAAGCGCTACTGACATTATGATGTGTTTTTCCGATTATGTCAATATGTGTATGGACTTCGAATTTTGAAAAATCGTGCCCTGGTGTTGGCAGGAAAGTTCTGCATTATTCTTTTAGGTATGATGTTCAAGAAGTCGCATGAAAGTGCATTGTCTTGTCTAACTGTTTTTTTTTTTACTTCAAAGTTCAAAAGTGTCGGTCCATCGTCATTTTGTACAGGCGGATGAGTTAGGCAAATATGCCAAAACATAATATATGGTCGATGGTGGACATTTTTGGACTGATCAACATTCCTTACATCTACAATTAAAAGAAAAAAAAAACGCGAAAAAAGCTTGATTCTATTGCTGGTTTGGAAAATGAGTTTTTTTATGTAAAAGTTGTTGCTTTAAAGTTTCCATTGTTTTTTTTCTCTGATTATTCCGTACTTATGTGATTCGCTTTGTATTCTTAGAAATGTGATTGCTGAAAATAATCTAGGGGCATATGAGATGCTTCAAACTTTCTAATATTCTGTATTGTGAAATCTTCATCTTCTATGCGATTTAATAAAGAAATATTTTTTTATTTGTTTCTTGTTCTTTGGATGGCTTACGGCTCTTTACACCTCAATCAATAAGTTTCTATTACCAGCCGTTTTTGGATAGGTGCATCCGTGTGCTCTCTTCAAATCGTAGTTTTGTGAACTTTCAACTAAAGCAAAGTTCCGTTCTCTTGTTTTCCCTCTGGCAATGTCAGAAGTGTTTCACTTCATATAGACAGCGTTAATTATTTTGCCCCATTTATTGCCAACATGTTAAGCTCCTCAATACTTGGGAAAAGGCCTTTGATAGAAATTGCACCATATCCGGTTGGTAAGCTTCTAACAATGCGTTCTAATGCCATGTTTAAAAATATTACACGACTGGATCGCACACTTCTATGAGCAGTCCCAATGTCGAATAAAATTTCTTTCACTAGTCTCATTTGATGTGCAGTGCCTTGATGTGGTTTCTCTATTAGTCGATTCTTAGGACAAACGGCGAAGCGCTATAGAAATATTTTACTCCTTGCATAGGGAGAATGGGCTCATATTGGCTTTTGGCTTTTATGCCTTGCCATGCTTTATTTTGAAATGGTGGTTTCGACTCATAATAAAAGTCGGGTAAAAGGTATTTTTTCTACACATTAGTTGATTCTGTCAACTATCATTTTTAACAATTAAATCCACACGTTTGCATAATTTGCCTTTTAGTACTTATAATGAGAAATAAGAAGAATTCACATAAAAAACCTGTTTAAATCCTTTGTTTTCATTAAAAATCATTACCGTTAAGAGCAGTTTTCATTTCCTATGTCACATTAATACATTACTCTATATGGTTCTTCTCTATCGTCTGTATGGATAAGGATATCTTGGAGGAAGAGGAAGTCTCCTTTCATATAGATCGGGCTATATTATTTTTATTTAAATGTGGATTTTTAACTAATCTCATGGCTGTAAATTAGCATTGTCAACTTCAAAATGTGTTTTGAAAAACATTAAGTTTAAAAACAGGACTAAAAAGCAGAAATGCTTTGTATCATTTAAAACTATTAACAAAAGGTTTTAGCTTTTATTACTAATTTATTTTTATTTCATTCATTTGCTTTTGATAACGACTTTTTTCATTTTATCGGTTAGATGCATGGTTTTTATATACATAAATATTTTTTGCAGAGTGTTTTACTGCAACTATATGATTTTGTTTCTAAACACCATTCTTCAACTCAAGCATTACTAACTTTCTTGTGGCTTTTTTGTATTTGAAATTCAAAACAAAACAATTTAATACATGTAACCCTATTTTTTCTTTATTCTACTATAGAATCTGTCCAGGAATCTTTGGAACGTCGTTTTGGACGTGTCGGTGGACGTATTCCAGTCACACCATCTGAATCTTTCCAGAAACGTATCTCTGGTGCTTCCGAAAAGGACATCGTGCACTCTGGTTTGGATTACACTATGGAGCGCTCAGCTCGTGCCATCATGAAGACCGCCATGCGCTACAACCTGGGTCTTGATTTGAGAACAGCTGCCTATGTTAACTCAATCGAAAAGATCTTCACTACTTACCGTGATGCTGGTTTGGCATTCTAAGCTAGTTATTGAATTAAGAAGAAAACAAAAAAAAATTGCTAAGAAAAAAAGAAAAATACGTATGGAGACTTCGTCAACGAAAAATACTGAACAAGCTTTAAATGAGGGAACTTATGTATGTTTATTAAAAAAGAAAAAAAATCATCTCCAACTCCTGCCATAAGTAATTTGAAGATATCCGAACAAACTAAATAAAACAAACACACTAACTAAAACGACCAAACGATTAAATATGTACGGTTGTCCAGTAGCTTCTGCACGCGGAATATCTTTGTTAATTAAGTT
Organism: Platycheirus rosarum; assembly: GCA_963971375.1. NCBI lineage: Eukaryota > Metazoa > Arthropoda > Insecta > Diptera > Syrphidae > Platycheirus > Platycheirus rosarum. The sequence goes on along the minus strand of OZ020509.1, from coordinate 114,528,979 downwards.
TCGAACTTTTTTGTTTTTCATCATCAATTGATAGCCTTCGACGAGCTTATTCATATTGTTAGTCAAGATAATTATTGTATTCTTAACGTGTATTTCTTTTATTTTCTCATATTAATTTTAAAGTGATTTATTTTTTTTTTATTTTGTATCTTTATTTTGTTTCTTTATTTTTATTTTCTATTTTCTGTTTTGTTTGTTGCTTTTATTTCTTTAGATTGTAAACATTAAAATGCATTTTACTAAACAAATAAAATAATAAAAAAAAAAAACTATTAAAATATTAACTTTGGACTTCTAAATTTAAGATCGTTTGATTATTGCATTTTAAGCCTTTCCCGAAAGTTCTGAATAAAGTTTTCAATTCTATTTTCAAACTAAATTAAAAAGAAAATAAGTACTTGTAAATGTTTTATTTTGTCTAACAATTAGTTTGAATTTTATCATTTTTGGCATGAGACCGGGGGGCATCTTTAAAAAAAAACTGTTATATTCATGACTTGAATTTTGTCCAGCAATTGACATAAGAATGAAAGCTGCTTTGCGTAATTGTTTATTTGAGTCTCGCAACATTGAAACACAAAGTGGCAACATTGAAACACAAAGTGCACGAAGTAAACAAAGCATAAAAAAGTGAAAACGTCGAGAGACCCATCACATCGATTTTAAGGTAGCTTGCGACAGTGTTAACAGTGTTAACACCCAGGCCAATACACAAAAACTTGGGTTTGCTGACGACATTGATGTGATAGGAAGAGCTAATCGAGCAGTAACCGACGCTTTCACTTCCACGGAGTCAGCAGCAAACAGAAGGAGATTGAATATAAATCAATTCCAATTCCACTACCGACTTGGTCAGATGGTCGATATAGTCTAAGACCCCGCAACAGATTTTTTACGTGAGACGAAACCAGGTTCTCCTCAAGGTGATAACGCCAATAATCGTCTGCCAACCCATAGAGGCACCATTACCGAGTAATGGTGGGTTAAAAGTAGCATTTTTTCTAAAAATAGAACTAGTGAAGGAAACCATTTCAAATGCATCGCACCCCAACGCCCTCGATTCCCTGAGTGCAAAAATGTTTGTGACAGACGTCTTACAGGCTGCCAAACCCCTGACAGACGCTTAAGTTCGTCAAAGGCTTCTCAATAAGTTTCAAGTGCATTACGTGATCATATTAATTAATAATAATATTTGAACTATCTGTATGTAAGGCACAATGCCTTTTAGAATGCAACCGGATGTTGCACGACACTAGTTAGAAGAATTAGAGATAGGAAAGAATTTTTTTCGGCGCAGTAGATCGAGAATTAGAGGTGACTATTTTCTCATTTAAAACCCACGGACGGCTCTATCTTGCACTAGGAGTTAAAAAAATTGCTTCCCAAGCTGAGAGTCGAACTTAGGATCTCTCGCTTAACAAGCAAACAAAACTGAACCACTGCCGCCCGCAACTGGGAAAAGTATTTTGAAGTAATGTTGCGTTTAAATAAAGAGCAATGTGGGATGTACGAGTTTCAGTGTCGTGAATCGTGGTAATATTCCAGCGCCACTGTTTTGAAAAAAGCTTGCCCATAAGCCCTATACTGACAATTTTTACTGAACAGACGATTGATGGCCGTGTTTGCGCAGAAGATACAAGTTTCCATAAAAAAATATACAGGGACCGGTACACATATGTTATAGTACTGCAGTACTTAACCTAATAGATTAAAATAAATTAAATAAATTTATTGGCGCGACAGCTTCTTAAGGAGCCAAGGCCTAGTGACTTATACTCTCAACCATTCCTGTGTGTGTGTTGTTACTCTGCAAGAATGGAAGGGACCTACAGTTTACCGCCGAGTCCGAACGGCTACATGAGATGCACTTTTTCGAGACAAATTTTACTCTTGGAGGTTTTGTCAGTTCCTCGCAAGAGGCAGTACCCCCAGAAAAAAAGGTGGCTATGAGCTGGATTTGAACCCAGGTTCTTTCGCTTAGCAGTCCGACACACTAACCACTAATTAAAATTAATAATAATAAAAAAAAAAATAATATGTCATTGAGAAAAGTATAAAAAGGAGAATCTGTGCTTCCGGAGTTCATTCTAATCCGGACTGTGAAGGAAGTTACCTTACCTACCTAAGGTGGCGCTACAGTCCATCCGCTCTATATGACCCAGCCATCTGAGACGTTGAATTTTTACTCTTTTGGCTAGGTCGGTGTCGCTGTACAGCCGGTACAGTTCTTCATTGTATCTTCTTTCTATCTTTCTCTTGAAGCAGCCTAAAGCGTCCTCATTCGCTTTTGACAGCGTCCATGCGTCTGCACCTTACAACAGGACTGGGATGATGAGGGTCTTATAAAGGGACAATTTAGTTGCCCGCTAGAGGTCTACGCTACTCAATTGCCTACTAAGCCCGAAGAAGCAGCGATTGGCAAGAGTTATTCTACGTTTGATTTCAGCGCTGGTGTTGTCTGAATTAAAAGCGGAGCCCAGGTAGACAAAGTCCTTAACTACCTCAAAGTTATAGTTGTCTACGGTGATATTTTGTCCAAGACGTCGATGTTGGATGTCTCTTCTTGTTGACAGCATATACTTGGTTTTGCCCTCATTGACTGCTAAACCCAAAGTGCTACACGTTGTGGTCGTCTAATTATGTCAATATCGTCGGTGTATGCGAGTAATTGGACGGAATTTTGAAAGATCGTGCCTCTGGTGTTGGCGTGAGATTTCTGACATATTCTTTCAAATATGATGTTGAAGAATTCGCACGACAGCGTATCGCCTTGTCTAATTCCCTTTTTGAATTCAAAGTCAAAGACCTTGACGTTCGTGAGTGCGTTTTCCATTGTCTTTTACACAGACGAACGAGTTTGGCAGGGATGTTAAAACTGCACATTGCTCTATACAACTCATCTCTATAAATGCTATCGTACGCGGCTTTGAAATCGATGAAAAGATGGTGGGTATCGATTTGAAGTTCTAGGGTTTTTTTCCAAGATCTGCCATAATGTGAATATTTGATCGATAGTGGACTTTACTGGCCTAAAACCGCACTGATATGGACCTACCAGGTTGTTGACGAATTTCTTAAGGCGTTAACAGAATAGAGCAGAAAAGATCTTGATATCTCTTTAGTTGGTTCAGAGGTTCTCCTTTTTTAAGGGTCAGGCAGATTATGCTAAGATTCCATTCATCGGGTATGCTTTCTTCTAACCATATCTTGCTTATAAGTTTAGTGCATACTGACATATAGCCAAGTCATCGCCTGCAGCTTTGAAGAGCTCGGCAGCTAGGCCATCGGCTCCGGCGGCTTTGTTGATCTTAAGCTTAGATATACATGGCTAGCTTTGTGAAGGAACTTAGCCTATAGTAAAAAGACTCACATACATATGTCGCTGACGGGAAATTTTTCAGTTTATTGACGAAAGGAGAATTATCCTCTCAGTTGTCGTTCTTGTTTTTTTTTCTATGGGTTAAGATGGCTCTGCAATATAGAGCGGATGAAAATCGAAGCTCCAGCGCACAAACCTGTTGACGCTATATTCGAGAAGTTCAGATTCAGACATCATCGACCTGATGTAACGTACCTCTACTTACCAACCTTTTTACGTCTCCCCTCCTCTCAAATAAGAAATACTAATATATTTTATTTTTCACCAATAAAGTGTTTTCTTTTATGTTAAGCTTTTAAAAAGTTATCCAAAGATGTCAAATTAAAAGTTATAATGTTTTTATTTAAGGTTTTAGGCACGTTTTGTCTTTTCTGCTTATTTAGACCACTCTGTTACATTTTACCATCTGTATACGTAAATTAAAACAATATTTTGGGAAGCACATAATTTCACAATTTCCAATACCAGTACCAATCATTTAAGTACACAATTCTTAGTGTAGAAAAAAAAATACTAAAATTTTGAATACGACTAAAAAAAAAAATATTGTTAGGACAGACTTAATTTAAAATATCATCGGAAAGAGTTCTGCAATCACAAGTCCAGGCTTGTTATTCACATCACAAGTGATTTGGGAAAGAGCTTTTGTTTCACATAATCATCGACAATCTCCCTGACACTATCACGAGTTATTTTAGGCACTTTAAGATGATAACCGAGATCCTTGAGTTTAGTATTGTCTAAGTGCATGTGCTTGTGGTAGAGTTGTTCCTCATCCATGTATGGCGTGAGCGGAGTATTGGTAATGTCATCTTTTTGGCAGAGTTCTGCCCATGGTCCCATGTGCTTGTCGTTGATTTCACTAATTGTATCGGACATGCTAAGCTGGAGGAAGATATTCATTAATTACAGGGTTCGAAGTTCTTTATTTTTAGAAAATAAAAACCTTAGTTAGATTTGACATGACGATTCCCCAGTAATCGACATTTATGGTAAAAATGTCACCTAGAATATCACTTATCGTACCCTGAGTACTTTCCGAATCATCGACAACATTGTAGGTCTCACCAACGGCCTTGGGATTTCGTGCCACCTCCCAAATGGCGCTCACAGCATCAAGGACATGAACTGTGTTCAGTTTCATTGCATCATTCCAGAGAAGCTTCATCGTTTCATTGAGGTATTTGTAAAGCGCCGCAATTATTATACGAGGCACTGTGATAACAAAAAAATAAGAAATTAAACCGGAAGATTGGTTAAGAAGGGTCGAACAGAAAACTCACTTAAATATCTCTTATCACCGACTCCATAGACAATTGGCAACCTCAAGACACTATAACTCAAGTTGTCCATTGTCTTCAGTTCTTTCTCCACTTTGATTTTCATCTTAGCCACAGCGGTCCAAGGATCAGTCTTGCAGTCCTCCTTCAGGGGAGTCTTCTCACTCGAGTTTATACTCCCCGAACTCAGTTCAATGTATCGCCTTGCATTATGGTTTGACGCTTCTGTGGCACAATTTACACTCAGCTTGTAGACACCCTCCTTGTAAACAGCATCAGTTTGATTGGGACGTGTCTCAGCGGCACAATTGATGACAATATCCCAGTTGCGTCCGCTTTTCGAGGGACAAAAGGCATTCTTACATGATGCTATAAAATGATGTATCTTTAAAACAAAATAAATCAGTTAAATGCAACAATTTAAATACCAGTATTAATTAGATTAGCGCTCAAGAACTCAACGTTTGGGTTTTCATAAGCGGATGTGTGGTCAGCATTGAGCCAGGCCATTTGTGGTGGCGTCTTATCGACAACTCGGATTTCCTGTGCAAGATCATTCTTAACTAAATAGTGTACCAAGTTACGTGCGATAAATCCACACCCTTTTGTGCAAAATAAATAAATAAAAAAACAACAAAGAAAAAACAATCATTGAAAGATAAAGTAATGGATTTTTTTTCTGGTGCAGTTAATTTTGAAACAAAGAAAATTGGCAAATACTCACCTCCGAGAATTAGAACTGTTGATTTTTCAGACATAATGAATGATAAGTTATTAGATGAGAATGTTTAAGTGTAAGAAATTATAATATTTTAATTAAAAATAACGCAAAATTTTAACAAAAAAAATTATGCGGTGTAAGAGCTATGACACAACACAACCAAAAAAGCAGTTTTGATACTTTTGACATGTTGAATTTGACACCTGTTGCTTATATCGGTTTAAGAGAAGAGCTGGATGGGCATATTATAAAGCTGATTACAGAATGAATATCAAAAAACTCGCATGAAGATTTTAATTTTAGTTTTCTCAAAAGCGGTACCATGTCCCTGATTTGAAGAAAGCAAAGGAGAACAAAATAAATGCCATTTTATGAAAAATGTTAAGGTTAGATTAAGAAATTAAATAGAAAAGACCTGCAATTTGTTGGTATTTAAAAAGGTTTTTCATACTTTTTTGAATAAGAATAATCTTAGGCCGATAATGAATTACCGATTTTCATATTTAATAGCTCTTGAAACCTATTTATTATCCGAAATTAGGGAGCATTTACGCCAAACTCAAAATAGGAAATATCCCCGAATTCAATGTGAAGCAAAGATTTTCATAGAAGTGTAAAATCCTGGAATATCGATACTTTGAGGCGAAATACAAACAATGATGCTCTGAATGTGTTTCTCCGTTGAAATGGACATTCTTCAATATACTAACCAAGTATGCCATCAAATACCCACCCAAGAAAATCTGACTTGGTATTACGATTACGATATATTTATCGCTAATGTAGGGGGGGGGGGTGTTAATGGAATTTTTTGTATGTACTTTCCACAGTGGGCGTTCTATCATTGACAATCGTTAACAATTGTTAACTATTTGTAGGTCCAAAATGCCAAATAGTTACGATTCGTAACTATTTGACAGGAAAAAATCGTTCCAAAATGCATTGTTGAATGTCAAAGAGTTAGGATTTGTAACTATTACCAACTCATGTCCATGATATGAATTGAGATTGTTGATCTGTCAAAGTTAAAGTTCGTTTAGAATTCAAATCAAAATTTAAAATTAAAACAAATTTTATTTGTTTTGGTGATGTTTAAGAAATTTAAATGGATTTACAATTATTAATAACATGATCTTTTGCAATGATAATACAAATAGAATTATTTTCGATGTCATAATCTGTATTTTATTAAGTTTTTATTTGGAGAAGTATGTTGATTTATTTTACAATTTGTTTGACATATTAACAAAGTCTAACAATAAATCGTTCCAAAATGAGATCTTAACAATCCCAACAAAGTCTAACAATAACACGTTAACAACAATGTTTGACACAACAACGATAGTCAACGATAGTTAATAAAACAACGCCCTTCAGATAAATATTACTAACGTGGCTTCCTTTTCATTTGCATTCGTTGAAATGAAAGAAATGGACACGAGACTACCTTGTCAGATTGGAATCCAGGATATTATCTTATGTAATAGATACATCTAGTATTCATACAATCGCATAAAACCCTCATAAGGCCCAATGCACACGGAGCAACTAGACAAACACTAAACCGGTTGTCAACTCGGGTTACAGACTAGTTACGTACTCAGCGTTGACTTTGACTCATCACACGAGAAAACTCATTACCAATCAGTTTTTCAGTGTTTTAAGATGTTTTTCAACCCCTCCCACCAGCAACAGTTTAGTCTGCTCATCTTTGATAACTAGACTCTGAAATCACTAAGCAACCCTACGTGCTAATCAACAAAAGACTGGTTACAAACAGATTTTCGTAAATCGCGAACGAGTTTCCAACCAGCAGCGTCGTGTGTACCGTCCCATTTGATTAAACAGGATATGACTTAAAGCAAAGTATTTGAAAATTCGTATCGGTGATTAGTTTTTTTCCAGTTGCTCCGTGTGCATTGGGCATATTCCGTAAGAACCTTATAAAATTTATATTCTCGTAAATGAACTGTCCAAATTCGTATGGGAATTTATTCATGCGCACCTTATAAATTCATCTCATGATAAAGCGCGGAACAGATTGGACCAGCAACAGATTGGAGCAGCAACAGCAACAGCACCAGCTCGCTGACCAGTAAACAAAATTTAAACACATTGCCATTAGCACCAGCATCGTCTTTTTAGAACAATAACACTTTAATTTTTTTTGCAGTATAATGCCCCTGAATATCACTTGGATAAAGTTATTAGCAATGGAACAGCAACGCCAAAAAAAATCTGTCTACGTACATACCTAATTCTTTTGTAATTCTTTTTTGTTGTGGTTTTTTTCTTCTATTTTCTTAAGAAGTCGTTTTTATATTCATATTTTTAAATATAATTATCATCGCAAAGGACATCTACAAGACTACGTCAACGATATCTATCCTTCGGACTTCGGAGCGTGCAAAGAAAAATTGAGGGCGACAATAAAGAAGAAATATCTGGAAGAACAAATATCTGCGCCAAAACCAGAACCAACGCCGTACAAAATACGAATAAGACGAAGTTTTTTAGTTATAGATTTAATTTTTATTCATCTTTTAATAATTCTTTGTGCTTTATAGTTTTTCTTTCCTTTCATCTTTGTTTAAAAAAGTTTTAATAAAATTCAAGAAGTAATATATATTCTGTCTTTAGTCATTCGTGACAATAAGCGAAAAATATTTGTTTTCTTCGAATTTCCTATTAATAAAAAGCAATAATTAATTAAAAAGATCGTATACTTTTGTTAGTAAGTGTGCTTCAATCAATAGAACAAAGAAACAAAAAGGACAACATAGAGGATAATTATCTTTTCGCCAACAAAATGAAAAATCTCCCGTCAGCGACATTATGTGTACCGCTCCCTATATATCTGGCCAATATATTTTATGTAATCTTGGCATCACTATTTTATAAACGTCATTTGGGCTTGACAAAAAAATATCGTTTCTGTTTTGTCAACAAAAAAGTTCAATGAATTGCATTTCGTAATAAATTTCATTAAAATAAGTAAAATTAAAAAACACAAAGAGAACAAACTAAAATAATAATGACCGAATTCAAAGATGCCACTATAATTGTTAAATGGAGTGGCAAAGAATATCCAATTACAGATTTAACAGATCAGGATACGGTGGCTGTTTTGAAACATGAAATCTTTAAGAAAACACAAGTGCGTCCTGAACGCCAGAAACTCCTTAATCTCAAATTTAAAGGTAAGCACCACACAATAACCAAACCATTCCAGAGAATCATTACTTTTTCATAGGGAAACTCGCAACAGATAATATAAAAATTGCCAATTTAGAATTAAAACAAAATTTCAAATTAATGATGGTCGGGTCGACGGAAGCCGACATCGAAGATGCTTGCAATCGACCTGAAGGTCTAGCAGAAGTAATAGATGACTTTGACGACCCCGAAGATAAGGATATATCTGTGGAGAACTCGGCGATTTTCTTGGCCAAAATTGCTAAACGCATAAAAGATTACAAAATCACAGTATTTAATCCCCCGCGAACAGGCAAACGCCTTCTTGTCCTGGATATCGATTACACCCTGTTCGACCATCGTTCGTCAGCGGAAACTGGAGCCGAACTAATGCGGCCTTATCTGCATGAGTTCCTCACTTCAGCCTACGAGGATTACGACATCGTCATCTGGTCTGCCACTGGCATGCGCTGGATTGAAGAAAAGATGAAGCTCCTGGGCGTCAGTACGCATTTATGTTACAAAATAATGTTCTACTTAGACTTAAATGCCATGATAACTGTGCACACAACCGAAAGAGGTTTTATTGATGTCAAACCTTTAGGAGTCATCTGGGGAAACTTCCCTCAATATAGTTCGAAGAACACTATTATGTTCGATGATATCCGCAGGAACTTTATTATGAACCCCAAAAGCGGCTTGAAGATTCGCCCGTTCCGGCAAGCGCATTTTAATCGCCAGACCGATAAGGAACTCGTCAAGCTGGCCAATTACTTAAAGGCCATTGCCGAAAACTGTGATGATTTCAATACACTCAACCATCGCAAGTGGGAGAGCTACAACCCTAAGAAATAATTTTGTTTTTTAAGTATTAAACTGGTCGGACAGAGCAAGGGCTGAAGGTGCATGTTGTAAACTTAATAATTTATATGTAGAAACATTTTAATGTTCAATTTAGTTCTAGAAAATTAACCTGCATTTGTTTACAGCTCACTAGCTCGCTTAGCTTGTCTGCTTTCTTTTTGCCTAACAAAATGGGGTGAATTCATCATCCACATCACGAACTCGGGTTCTGTTTGACCGGGCCACATCAATTAAGAACGCAAAAAAATCGCAAAAGTAATAAAACGATGTTCTCTAGGAACAATTTTTAACGATTAGTTGTCTTTTATTTAATATTCATTTAATTGGGACAAAAAAGAGTTTACTTGGAATTTCAATTATTTACCTTTAATAAACCGCGATGCAGAACAAACTATTCACTTTGGACGAAGTGGAAAAAGAACCAAACTAGCGTAAAGAGGTTTTAGTACAAAAAGCCTCGGGAGCTGATAATATGTCTGCCAAACTCTCCTAAGCTGCAGGGTCCTATTTACTTACGACCAAGCACCAAATCGTATTGAAGAATAAGTAGTGGTAACAAAACTTCAGTATTGTCTGTCTGGTTATTAGAAATTTGAATTCTGTGAAATCTTCTTAAGCCGTACTAAGGGGTGTTAAGCTTTAGACGGAGGTGTCTTCAAATTATTCGCCATTGTTACTGCTGTTACTACCCTTAAGGGGATGAATGCAGCTGACTACTTAGAGTGAATATTTTTATTTGCGGTTATAGGGCTATAAGACAAATTATGCATTCGTAAAAACAAAATCTCACAATCAGACATGACATTACGATGATATAGAAACATATTTGAGTTATTGGCAAAATTCTGTCTGTCTGTCTGTCTATACGGATGTATATTGAACAAATTAGGAGCATTAGGTTATTTTGACATTCTACAGAGGACTTTTTTAATCTTTTTTTAGCTCAAATAATAACGGTACATGTCATATAACCGTTAAGTACAAGCTTATTTTTCTCGGAAACGGCTACAAGAATTCTTATGAAAAACAAAACCAGTCTACTATGTAGGTAGGTGTAGGTTATGTTTTGGTGAAAAGAAATTCAGGATGGTGGGCTAAGAACGGTACCTCCCATAGAACCGTTTTTTTCTCTTCGACTTTCTCGAAAACTGGTCCGATTTCAATCAAAATTGATATTCAGGAAGATGTTAATAGCCCCTAATAATTTTATCTGAAAATATTTTCGAAAACTTTCATTTTGTCCGCTGAAAACTATTTTACGTACTTTTTTCAAACAATCAAAAGTCAGAAAAATCGAAAAAACTTTGATGTTACTTTAATATTTTTCAAATTTTATTCGAAGCTGTGACCGCACATAAGAGCAAGTACGTGCGATCCAGTCCTGAAATTTATTTATAAAAGACAAGATAAGAGAAGGAAAGACATGAAACATTGCGTCGGTGTTCTAGGGGGCAATTGCTTCAGAGACATTTCTATTTCCTATTAATCTTAACGCTCTTTTTTGTATTCTATCAAGCAGGTGTAGCGATGTTTGCGAAGCACTTGCCTAGAGGTGGGAGTTATACTCGAGTTTTGGGCGTATAAGCGCTTTGTAAATCGTAGCCAGATCAGAAGGAGAAGAAACTTCTTCCATCTATACAGAAAACTTAAGCACTTAGCAGCATTTTTAGCGGTCTCAAATATATGGGAGTTCCAACGGAGGTCGTTGTTGAAACACATACCGAGTACTGAAAGGTTTTCGGTTTCCATGCAAATGTCATTCATGGACAATGGAATGGGGGGTATGTAAAGCTTTAACGATAATAATACGTGCAATTGCACGTCAGAAGGTGAAGGACGAGAATCACTAAACGAATATGAAAAGCTGAGGGTAGAGTCCTCAGCAAATGAGTTTAGTGGATGATAGTGGGAATCAGACTTAAATCCGTCCAATACAACTTGTATTGAACAATCCAGAAGATAGCTTCCAATCCAACGAATAAGAGTATCATCGATGCCAAAAGCACGCATTTTCGATAAGAGGGCTTCATGCCAAACTCTATCAAATGCCTTGGAAATATCAAGCAATGTATAGATTTGTTCCACTGTGAGAAAAACTATCAGATCACTAGTGGAACGATTACTGCGAAAGCCATACTGACGGTCATGGAGAAGCTTTCGGTCTTCGAGATACTCCTTAAGCTGACAGTTAATCAGCGTTTCCATGACGTTAGAAAGAAGGGACGTAAGTGCTATAGGTCACTTTTCTTAGGGACGGGCTGGACAAATGCTGTTTTCTTCTAGGAAAGATTCCAGAAGAGTAGGAGCGATGAAAAGCTAACGCAGTAGCTTTGCCAGTGTGGAAGAACACCTCTTCAGATGAATGGGGGTATACCATCCGGGCCAGCGGAGTTGTGTATATCAAGATCTTTGAGAACTCTTGCTACTGTACGATTGCGGAAAAAAATCTATCCTATGGAAAAATGTTCATTCCCAAGTAGAGGTTTGGTAACGTTGCTGTGAGGCAGAGTTACTCTGTAACTACCCGAAATCACATTCAGCAGTTTTGGAAGCCATGATATAGAGATATGAGAGATGGGTCTACTCTTATGGCTTTTGCAGAAGTTACATGGACGAAAAGGAAACCATTAAGAAGAAATTACTCGAACGTAACGTAACGTAAATCACTGGATGAAATTTTAAAAACCCAATCTAATTAAAGACTTAAGTAAAAAAAAACTAAATAAAAAAATGATTTAATATTTTTGTTTTAATTTAAAAAAAATTAATACAATTTAAATAACATTAAATTCAAATTATTAAAATAAGCAATTTTTTTTTAATTTATTTCATATACTAAGTTAACAAAAATAAAATAATAACATTTGTATCACTAAAACTATAACGTGTAGCCGCTTCCTTGATCAGCCCAATGGACGCGTCTTCCTTCATAGTAGTCAATGGTGTCCTGGATTTTTCTCCTTTCCTCATCTAACGAAGCTAAACTTTTGTACTTTTGTATCAAATAACAGCAGCTGAACATAAGTGCAACTTGAATTATCAGCCAAAATATAAGTATCGCAATCAAAAGGCTCTGATTGATACAAATGTTATCCGACGATGTCTCATCTAAAAAATAAAACGAATGTCCTTAAGGTTCTAACGGAACTGTTCTTTAATTATATCTTACCAACTCCTGCAACAAGAACGATCCCCCGTTCTCCGTAAATCAATCCGTTTGTGTCGACAATATTTGGTCCACGTACATTGATATCATAATTTAATGGAAGCTCCAGATTACCTCTTAGTCCACCATTAGTATACGAATCTGGAGATCTGAAGGCATCCGTCACATTACTATTCACAACTTGTTCCATCACAGTAGACACATAAATTGGACTCTTAATCTGCACTGAATCACCATATAACTGGGTTCCGTCGGCATATCTGCGACTTCTCTGCATAGATCTTTGGCACATAATTGGTGGGCATCTTCCGGGACAGAAATTGATTTTAACATCGAAGCTAACCAAAGAATTGCCGGCAAATTTAAATGCATAGAACCGTGCATAGAGCATCTTCCGATCCCTAGTTGTAACCTTTGTTAAAGCCGGGAAAACAGTTACGTCAGTTGGGCAGCCACTTTCATCAATCAGGACAATAAAACTTGTGTTATTATTTGATTTGGCCACAAGGGAAATAGCATCGAAGTCAAACGGAGTATCTGGAGGCTGGGCAGTAATCTGCAGCTCTAGATTTTGTCCAATTTGTACATCGTTTGTTTGATACTGCTGGCCCAGGTCTATAACTTGCATTGAAATTTTCGGAAGGTTCAGGTTGGCTGCATTTAAATGGATGTAATTGCTTGGTAGTTCACTGTTTGCAATGGGTGGAAGAAAAGGTTGTTTTAGATTTTTTTTTTATTCATAGAAGCATACTTTTGAGTAAAGGCAAGTGATGATTCTAGAGCAACAGCACTTGGCAATTGGGCTTCAGCAGCTGTTGAGTTGCTTATAATGCAACCGACTTTCACCAAACGGTCACCTTGCGTTTGAACATTTAGGTTATTTTGCACTACGATCATAGCGGATATGAAAGTTCTGGAAGAGGAAAATTGTACGACTTTAATTAATTTTGCCAATTTTACGCTTCTTTAGAACATCTATAATGAAACAAATTATTTTAAGCAAAAAATGTTATGAATTTTCCTTACAATTGTTAACGGAGCCCTTTACATGCTAATGGACAGCAAATTCACTATAAAAGTTGATTTCGTTAGATTGGTCTTTAACAAAAACTCCAAGTTTTATTTATATACGGTCTAAGCTGAATTTTTTACCGAGGAGGTCATGACTGTTATAAGTACTTCTTATACATGGTGATTCAAAAGTAATCCACCGTATTGAACTTGAAAATGGCTGCAAATGCCTAATCTTTTTTTTTTATTGTTAAGTATACAGTCAATAAGACGTGGAAAGCTTTAATCCTAAAGAGCGCTCGATATTCGAAAGAAGCATTTCCTTACATTACCTTTACCTTCCAGCGGTACATAGCGTGATGCTCCTGGGCCTGGTTCAATATGCCCATTCAGCTGGCTCGATCTCTAGCTTGCCGTCTCCAGTTCTGCATACCAAGTAGTTGGAAGTCTATTTCTACCTGGTCGGATTATGCAGGATTATTCAAGAAAGTTTTAGACTTTTGAAACCCTTAGAGAGAAAATCGGTCAGAAATGCTCGGAAAGTCGCCGAAGGTTCTGCACAATAAGTAATAGAAAATGACATCAACCGAGCCCCGAGCCAGTTGACAGATATCATTGTTTTCTACTTGATGGACAAAAAAATTCTAATTTATTAAATAACTAGCTTAACCACCCGGCGTTGCTCGGGTATAGCATACATTTTCAAAAAAACGACCCCGGTGTGGCGTGGCGAGGTGCCATCTAGTTATCAAAATAGCCTTAGTTACTTCTTACAAATTTATCTGTCTGCTTGTGAAACGACCTCAGCGGCATTAAAATAGCTTTTGGTACTCCTTGAAACATCAGCTAACTGCATGTAAAAGTCCCGTCAAATTCGGGGCATAAATAAGAATTTTCAAAAAAACTTGACTCCAGCGCCACCTAGGGGTAATTAAAATAGCCTAAGTTACAGTCGAAATCGGAGCAGCCGTTTTCGAGATTAGCCGGAATAAACAGACAGAAAGACAGACAGACAACAAATTTCAAAATTGTGTTTTTGTTATGACTACAATATATACTTTCATATGCATCTTGTAAAAAGCTGTTATTTTGATATTAAAAACAGACCCTTCCTTTTTCATAACAATCAAAACAATCCACAAGCGGGACCAACAATATTCGTTCCAAAAAAAATAAGAAAAAACATAGGGTGATGACTTTTGCGCCACCCTGTATAATGGGATAAATCCTACCAAAGACTCGTTTTATACACAGCGTCATATGACACCGATTCTCCATCAATTCTCTTTCGGCAGGCGTGCTCTACCACATTGAAACAGCGTCACGCAGCGGATTGATAAAGGATATTATATCTTATAAATTAAATAAATTTATTGGCGCGACAGCTCCATAAGGAGCCAAGGCCTAGTGACTTATACTCTGAACTATTCCTGTGTGTATGTTGTTAATCTGCAAGAATGGAAGGGACCTACAGTTTACCGCCGAGTCCGAACAGCTACATGAGATGCACTTTTTCGAGACAAATTTTACTCTAGGAGGTTTTGTGAGTTCCTCGCAAGAGGCAGTACCCAAGAAAAAAAGGTGGCTATGAGCTGGATTTGAACCCAGGTTCTTTCGCTTAGCAGTCCGACACACTAAACACTAAGCGACGGGGCACTACATATATTATATCTTGACGTTTCTTTATTCATCGCTCCCGCTCTCACCTACGACAAAACATTCATTTGATAACAAACACACAAAGTAAATAATAAAGCATAAGCAATGAAAATAACAGTTGTGCCCCGTGGCTTAGTGGTTAGTGTGTTGGACTGCTAAGCGAATGAGCCTGGGTCGAATCCCGCTCATAGCCATCTTCTTTTCCGGGGTACTTTGTTTCGAAAAAAAGTGCATCTCATCTAGGCGTTTGGACTCGGCGGTAACCTGTAGGTCCCTTCCGTTCTTGCAGATTAACAACACACACACAGGAATGGTTGAGAGCATAAGTCACTAGGCCTTGGCTCCTTAAGGAGCTGTCGCGCCAATAAACTTATTTATTTTTTAATAAAAGTAGCAATGGGGCTTTAAGAGAATGCGGGAATCGCAACAGTTTTTCGGTGCCGACGTGATTTTGTTCCCAAAAACCTTGCTACCACCTAGAAAGAAGAAAAGAGGAATGCGACCCGTACCGAACATGCCGTGCAAATCCTAAAATCTTATTTTGCGTATGTGAATACGTGTGAGAAAGCAGCCAATTAGCCCCACGTTTCCTACTCCCCAAAAGTGTGGACGTATTAGTAGTCCCATAAGAAATATACAGGGACCAGTACATAAGTATATGTCGCTGACGGGATATTTTTCAGTTTGTAGACGAAGAGAGAATTATCCTCTCAGTTTTCATTCCTGTTCCTTTTTTTATGGCTACCACCGTCGCCTAAATAGTCCGTCACGCGGTGTCATATGACGCTGTGTATAAAAAGGGTCAAACCAATAAGTTAAAAAGAACTAGTGGAGCTTTTGCTTTGACAAAATGGTTGTTTTATTTTGAAAGGTTATTTATAAAATTGAGGCCTGATAAGGGATAAATTGCGATCCCGTCTAACAAACGGGTCGGCCGTAAAACACTGGATAGGCAGCTACTTTTCGACCGTAACATTGTCGCAGGTAGCAAAACAGATTATCTCTAGTTCAGTTTGACTGCACTAAAATATCTAAGATATTAAGTGTTTGAAAGAGGCAACTGTTGGAAACAAATAAGCCAAATGGTACGAAAAAATTATAAAACAATTGATTCTTAAATTGTTATTGAAATAAAAATTGCTTTTGGTTTTCTCGAAGAATATGACTTCTGGCACCTTATCTATAATTTTACTCTTTGTTCTCTAATTTGACATTTTGTCTTCGTGATATAAGCTCTTGCGAAATGAAAAGAGAAATAAGAGAACAACATTTAATTTTATAGCGTGATTCTGGGAAAACAAAACGGTCAAAAATGGTCAGTATCAGTTAAAAAAAACAAGTAAACCGTAGAACGTCGAAAAAGAAGTAAAAATAAGAAATTTAATAAAAAAGAATTTTGTATCATCTTAAAATGATTCCTGGTAAATTATAATTTTCAAATGTTGACCGTGGCCCACATTGTATATGTCTGCTTACCTTTGGTAATTTTTGGTAACTTCATAAGCACGAATAATGCCGCAGCGTTTTTCTTGGATTTCATTTCCGATATGCAGTCGCAGCAAAGTTGGCCTACAAAATAAATCAATATTCATTAAGACTCCTTATAATGTCGATTAACAATTTGATTTTTATAACTTTGTTCCATTTCCCACTGTCACACAGTCCTCGGAGTGTGAACTAACATACATTTTCCCTCGAAACGAATCGGTTGGAGTATATTTGACAACCATTTCATTGTTACTGCATATAACTGAAACTAAAAAGAATACAAAAAATAATTACAAAATACAAAATAAAAACAAAACTTTGCAAAACTCATTGAATTGCATTTTTATGCTTAGTTAAATAATTTCTGTTTAAATTATTGTCTATTCATTGCAAAGTTGTAATTTTGTTTGAATAAGTTGTCGCCGAAAGCTAGTTGAATTTACTGTAATAAATCTTTGTTGCAAAGAAGTGAATAATTTCAGTTAGCCCGGAGAAATACTGTTTCTTAACAGAGGAAAAGAACTTAGTAAATAGCGTTGATCTGATTGCAACAAACTATCTGTAAATAAACTTTATAAGTTAGAAAACGCTTAAGGACTTATGATGAAATTAAGTTCATTCAAATGTTGTATGGCGTATGCGTTACTTTTTTAGATTTTTTAGGCTTGGTCAATTCTTTCTCGAAAGAAGCTGTTTAGAATGAAATAAAATATGCTGTAAATGAACGTGTGTATGTAAGTAGATGAAAAAAATAGTCAATAACAAAAAAAAAAAATAGACTTGGCATTAATACAAACGAAGCTAAATGAATAGGCGATGAAACTTTCTTATGTAATTCAAAACAAAAATATGAAATAAATCACATACATTTCATTCCTATACACATACATACATATTGTCAGATAACTTAGCAATAAGTAAGACCGATTTTGTAAGTTATGACTTCCTGTAGTGGGTTTTAATAAAAGAAACCAGAATGAAAGTCTTCTCCGGTTGTTTTCTTTTTTGACGTGATAACGTCTTATAAATCGATGACAGGCAACAAATACGAAATAACATGACTCATGCTGATAGGACTCACGCTGATAATGCTGATAATGCTGATAAGAAAAGTGACGCACGCTGTGATACTGTGGTTCTTTCAACCAAAATAGATCGCAAGCACCAGGCGAACATGAAAAAAGAACAGGCGCAAATTCCCAAAAGAATTCCATTTAAATTCAAAGAGTACAAGAAGAGAAAAAGAAATACAAAATAGGCGGAGTTTTGTTAAAGTAGAAAGAGGTGTGTGTGCGTGCGTGGATTTAACGAGAGGGTTTGTGGGTCATTTTTTCAACCAAATTCGATCGCAACCGTATTCGGAGCACCAAGCGCGTACTTTTGCTATGTGCGGTCACAGGCGTCAAATAAAATTTAAAAAAAAAATAGTAAGACAAATTCAAATTATTATTCAATTTTTGTGACTTTTGACTGTTCGAAAAAAAGTACGCAAAGTAGTTTTCAGCGTTATAGTTTAATCGCCATTTTATTTTTTTTTAAATGTGAACAGGTGTGAACCTTTTTTTCTAAATTGTAAGAATAGTTTTAAATAAAAAGGTTTTTTCTTAAAAAAATTCAATCTTAAGCACAAAAATAACCTACATTTAAAAACAAAATTTGAAAAAAAAATCCAAACTACCCATTTTTGAAATATCGATTTTTCATATTTTTTTTTCAAACTAATCTTACATACTTAATTGAAAGTCGATTGGCCCAACCGTTTAGGGTGTAGTCCAAAATACGTACAGACAGACAGACAGATAGTAACTCAGTAACTCAATGTTATGTTTAATTGTTATCTCAATTTTTACTTGCGATTTAGGCACTATAACTAAAGGCAAGTTTAGTATTCGTGAATATATACAAAATTGGGACAACAATAAACATGACATTACGATCACAAGGAAGCCTTAAAAAGTTAGGGAAAAAATGTCTTTCTGTATTTTTGTCTCTGTATGTCTGTCCCTGTATGTCTGACTGTCCATCTGTATGCATAAAGAGCTGCAGCCTGAACGCCTCAATTACCTTTTGGTATGTGTGATTCTTTTGGCAAAAAATAACGGTACGGTTAAGGAAAAGCTTAATTTTCTCGAAAACGGCTCGAACGATTTGGTGAACATTTTTGAGAGCATTTCGGTAATTAGCTATCATTTTATCAAAACCAATTTTCCGGAAAATTCTAGCATTTATAATACGTTTTTTTTTAAATTTTAGACTCTAAAAAGCTGCATACTAAGACCTCAAAAGAAATTTTGTTTTTAAAAACTAAAAATAAAAAACAGGATTTCCATCCTACAATTTTTGAAATATTTTTTTCATAAACTCATTATTAATTAAGACAACTGATGGCTTACTTAATTTTTAATAAAAACCGTTAACTGTAAATGTTGTAAATGTTGCTTGTTTCTGTCAAAAGTCTTGCCTTCCAATGTGACTGTGCATAAAAGAGCAGGTACGTTCAACCCAGTGTCCCTGTTTTTTTTAAAGGTGCAGATTCAAAAGGAAATGCCGATGCAAATTGATTTTAAACCTCTGAACATCATAAAGGGATGTGAAATTAGAGTTAGGCAAAACATTCCACAATCAAATTATACGGCTGAAGAACGAATATCTTAACTTAACCAGTACGACCGAAATTGAGCCCGAGAACAAATTAGTGGGTATTTCTGAAAGCCCGAATTTTAACGTGAAACTGTTTAACGAGAAGAATGCAAATGGCTATTTGGCTAGGTTTTATAACATTGACCGTAGGAACAACGGTAGCAATGAGATAGACAAACAGTCCGTCGATTGTCGATAGAAGTGAATGTTCTCATGGAGTCATAATGTCTCTCTTTTTAATACAATCCCAAAAACCCAAGTGAGTTGGATATATATATATGGATATACATATGTACGTTAAGAAAATAGGAGACAGATCAGAAAGAGAGAACAAATTTCTCACATTTTCAGAGGAAGTCTTAACATCTTGTGGCATTTTTGGCATTCGTATATATGCTAAGTCCACAAGATGTTGCTGGTGGTCTTGAGGAAAGGGGCAAGTAAACAATATCCCCGAAAAATGTGTCGCCAAATAGACTAGCTCCCGAAGATAAAATATGAAAGATAATTCAATAAAACTCTCATGAAGCAGAATCTTTTAATTGTTGCACATTCCGCAATGAGTGGCGCTGAAATCGTCAATTGGTGTAAATATAGAAGAAGAACAAAGTACGAAAGTTTATTATATGTTGCCCAATGTTGCCGTCTCCACTATTAAGATAGTTACTTAGTGATTGGCCTTGATATGCTAATACCCCGGAAAGAAAGGTGGCTTTGACGGGAATAGAACTCCGATCTTTTTCTCCGCCAAACGGAACAAAATGGTGATTACAAATTAACAATCAGAAAATGTGGCAGAGAAAGCAATAGATAATGTTATATGACACTCTGTTTCTCCTTTTTTCCTTGTTAATTAAAACAGTCAGTATAAAAAGTCAAAAAAAGAAGAAATTGGTTAAGACAACTCAAAGTTAACCCTACAATTAGCTTGACGAAAAAAACTTTTTTGCGATTAACTCGATTGTAATCCTAACACTAGGCTGATCCTCCACTGAAAAAACTGGAACTTTGAAAGCTAAAGTACAGAACCGCCTTCCATTCATTTTAATAGTTATTGCAGTAACAGTTAATATCGCAGCTAAGTAACATCTCTTCAATACCAAAAATGCGAGCCTTTCTCTTGAGGGTACAGTTAAAAGTTGGGCTGCTTGTTTCATTGCTTTCATCCGATATGATGACTATGGGTCACTTCTCATAAGAACATACATATATGTATTTAAACGAGCTTTCAGTTGTATATGCCGCCGCAACGGATGCTATGGGTTGGGCACTTTATTTGCGATGCTAAAAGCTATGAAACATTCGATGTAACTGGTAGCTAAAGTTACTAGAATAGCTTTGGATTAACACAGTGACTGATTTTTATGTAAGTGTTGAATAGATAGACAATAAGTTTTGTCAACTTTATCGGCTGCAGCCTGCAGATCTTATTGGTAAAGCTCTGTGCGACTCATTAAAGCGCCATCTACCATTTTCGTGTACTTTTAATCATTTACAGTGCGCTACAAGCTGTTGCTATAGCTCAGCTTGTAGTTTAGTTTTACAATAGCACCTCGTAAATGATAAAAAAAACATAAAAAAAAGTAATACAACCTCTCTTCGATTGAAAAAAAAAATCACTCATACGCCACCCCATCCCACAAACATTTGCCGATACAATAAATCAAAAACTTTAATTACATACCTCCATTGATTATTCGATTTACTTCCGATTATCGAGCCATCAAACTATCTGCCCCAAACCTACCTGCACCGAAAATGTTTTCAGTTGCAACATCTAAATCCCACTATCCCGTTGTTAATCAAATAAACCAACTAACTTGAACACCCCATTGATACTGACGGAATAAATCGTGACTTAGCACACCTTTTATCCAATCCACGTTCCCTGCGTCAATATTCAATCATTATTCACCAAAAGAACCCAAGTCTGGAAAATCAATATACAATACATACCATCTAAGCATTTCACCCTCCGCATATACACAGACATCGGTTTGAATTTCAGACTCCTCGGTCCCATCGAGATGATATCTTCCGAATGTAAATAGCACTCGGAGTTGGCACTGGATTGATCCAAAAAATACGAAACACCTTGGCAATAGAATCTCGTTTCACTGGAACAGCTGGCCTGGCACTGCATTCGTTCCCGCAATCAAAACGCACAGCACAAAGAGAATCAAATGTAAATCAAAGTATCTGGTTGTCATTTAGATGGTTTTTGATTTGAGGAAGCCACCACCATAACCCATATATCAAAAACTCACGTTTTTGTTTGACAGATTGTTGTGGAGTTGGCTCTATACACACCCGCTCACTCACCTCTTTTTGGGTTAGTCCATTGTGCCTGGCTTCCGCATAGATGAATGTGCTATTTGAATAGAGTTCGTATGAGCAGTTTTCCCTCTCGATTGGGCGCTCTTGGCACTGGTTCTCGATGTATTCCTCCTCGAAGGGGGCCGCTCGAAAGGCGTCAGGCTGAAGTACTTTATCCTTATCGCTTAGGACACAACGACCCAGCTTTTCGGTTGGCGGCGGCAGCTGCTCACTGAATCTGTGGATGAAGTCAGAGAGTAAGTGAGTGATATCATTGTCATTATGTGATGTGATGATGATCAGTCATAGAGAATGTATCTTTTTAGATTCAATGAATATGTATGAGCGCCAAGGATGAAGTCACATTTGGGGAAATTTTTATTCGAAAATTGTTTGTTTTTTGTTAAAACTACTTACCGGGCTTGATTGTTTCGGTATGATGGTGCAAATGAAGCTGATAGGCAGCGGAATTCATTTTCGAATAAGCACCTTTCCGCACACTCCCGCTTGGTTACAAGAGTGGGTACGATCTTTCTGCCCTGTAGAACTAAACTGCTGCCTGGCATTTTTGTAAGAATCCACATTTTTGTACTGCAAGTGCTTGGAACTGAAATATACATAAATAATTTTATTTCTACTTTATTTTTTGGATCAATTTTTCCGACCTTTAAGGCATGTTTTTTCAAAATATATAGCATTGGTATCAGCTATAAGCTCAAGGGGTTGACCCAGCTGTTGGTACCGGGTGGACAGGTCGAAAATAGAGAATCCGAAACATTGGTTTATGTCTAGAATATGGACATAGGAAAGGCAGTTTTCATCTTGATTGCAAAGATCCCAACAAATTGAATTAATTAATTCCGATGGATTGCTTGGGTCGGCTGTGTAGATGATGTTTTGGTCTGTCATTAAATCGGTTGAAGGACGAAATCCAACAATCTTTTGGAAATGCAATTGGTAGAGAGGACATTTTAGAAGAAGTGTACCTGTTGCGTGAATTAAAGAAGTTTTACATTTTATAAAGAAATTAAAATAAATTTAATTTAATTTAATGAGTTTTGTATAGCTCAAAAAAGCCAAAAACGGGAAGTAGTGAGTAGTGAGATATTCTTAAGGCTATACTTCATGGGAAAAATGTTTCAGAATTTAATTGACTCGATGATGCAGATGTCTCTCGGTCATAAAAACAAAGGTGGTGGCACAAAGTACTTTACTGTTTTCTTATTTTTTATCTAATCTTCTCATTTTTTCAAGAAGCCTTAAAATTATTAAAATTAGTGTTTAATGTTACAAACAAACTAGACAAAGTTAGTTGACAGACCTTAAGATGAAACTCATGAAATATTTTTAATATTTATTTAATATATAATTTTTAGTAATTTATTAAAAATAAATAAAACCTGATTTGATTTAATTCGAGAACGCTGTAATTTTTGTGTATAAAAGCAAATCTATAAAAATTCAACAAATTAAAAAAAAAATTCAATTTCATTTCTGAAAATTAAAAAATTCAATAAAAAAAAACAATTTTAAACTTATATTTACTTAGTTTAGATTTTTAAAGCGTTGGATTATTCACAGGCTCATTAAGCTAAGAAAAAAATAATAAATTATGTATGTGTCTAAAAAACACCCAAACTAAAGTCCCCTGTCATGAGAACATCCCCTTCCGCAGTCCCTCCGCTTCAGAGCTTGAGGTTAAGCATAAATTTAAGCTCATAAGGCTTAATCAACGCATTATTAAAACTCACTTCCAAGTAAATTCATTTTAGTAGCGAAACATCTTATATCAGCTCTGTGGGGGATCCCGTAAAGTTTGGGCGCTCGGGTGGTTGACATTTACAAAAATTTAACTTTCCCTGTACATTGTGTGCATATTTTTATATCAACAATTTAAATTTGAATGGCTTGTAAATTTTAAGGATATTTTATCGAAGAAACGATTTTAAAAATTCCCAATTAAAAGCAATTGTATTCGTGTAAATTTAGTAATAGATTGTACTAGATTGCAGAACTATCAATGGCAGCTCCGCTTTCGATCCGACACTATGTTCATAACAGCCAAGTGCTTTAGTGTTTATGCAACGGGTAAATAACGAAATGCACTCCCATTAATTTTATTTGACGTTGGACGCCATCCGCTGAATCTTCCAGAACCAGACAGAGGTGCTCTTATTCCTCTTGCTGGTGATTTTCAATTAAACTTGCCTGTCACTCTGCGATGGTTGCCCACTGATGGTCTCACAAATGATATTTTGATTCCGCCGAACTTCTGTCATATAGAATTGAATTTTGTAGACATTGTCTACAGGACATTCTTAAGTTTAACAATCAATCCGAATTTGCTAATCGAACATGTAATTTAAGCAGCAGGAAATGATGATATCAACAAGCTGAATGGGCATATTCCATTAAAACTGCATAACGAAACAGTCAAATAAAAACCGATCAACGAAGTTGATTCGAAGTTGACTGCATTTACATTGACTTCTCAAAAGCATTTAACTAACTAAGTCACGAAATAATCTTTTTAAATCAAGTTAAAAGCTTTTGGTTTTCCTCCTTATTTCTTAGCTTGGATCAAATCATAGCTAGAGAATAGATTCTACCAAGTAAAATTTAGAAATTGTCTTTCAGACCCCTTCGTGGCCCACTCTGGCGTACATCAGGGAAGTCACCTTGGTCCTTTACTATTAATTTTGGCAATAAATGATGTTGCTTTAGGCATACAATCAAGTGACATTCTTATATTCGCTGATGACATGAAGATATTTAAGACAATAAAGTCTAGCGATGACCGCAGTCTTCTTAGGCAGATATTGATAGCTTTATTATTTGGTGCAGAAAATGTGGTATGTCCCTTAACCCTGTAAAATGTTAGGCGATTACCTTTTCTAGAAAACGTATCGTGCATAAGTGCTTTCGAATATCATATTTCGCAGCACAAACTCTGTCGCGTTTTTAGTTTTAATGATTTGGGTATCCATTTTACCTCCAACTTTGAATTTACTCAACACGTTAATTTTATTGTGAATAAAGCTAGCTCTATGGTAGGATTCATAAAACGCTGGGCAAAGGAATTTAGTGATCCATATGTATACAGTTGCGGTCAAAATAATTTTTATTTTTTTGTCTGTCAGTCTTTCTGTTTGTTTGTTCAAACTGATCTCGGGAACGGCTGCAACGATTTTGACGAGATTAGATTGCTGATGTTCTAGAGAGTAACTTAGGCTATGTAAATTACCCACTAGGTGGCGCGGGAGTAGTTTGAAAATTCTTATTTGTGGACCGATGTTGACGGGACTTTCACAGGCAGATAACTTATATTGTACGGAGTAAGTAAGCCAATTTTAATTACACCTAGGTGACACTGGACTCGTTTTTTTAAATTCTTATTTATGTCCCGATTTTAACGGGACTTTCACAGACAGATAGCTTATATTGTAAGGAGTAAGTAAGCCTATTTTAATCACCCCTTGATGCTGCTCGGGTCGTTTCACAAGCAGCTAATTTTGTAAGAAGTGTGGTTTAGCAGAACAACGCTGGGTGGGTAAGCTAGTTAGTACTAAAAACCGTTAAGTGTTTTGTTTTTTAGCTCTCGCTCTCAAGTAGTACCGGTGCGTAGATGTTGATGCACTTGGATTGCTGGGTGGTGGTGGTGTACTCGTTCTAGGTTGTTGTTGCGTTGAGTCAATGTATTTTTTGACACATGCAAAGCTCACGACATCGGCTATAGATTTTTTGATTTGCTTTACTATTGTTTTGCTTATGAGAGGATCCCACGTTGGCGATAATTTAAAGCTAGAATTTTTATTGAAATTTTTTATGTTTCTTAATTTAAATTGCTTCTCTGACGATTCTTGGTAGATAAAATCTTTCATTTGCAATTGATCTAGCTATTGAGCTAAAAAAACAATAACTTAGACAACAACAATCAAACGTCAGTCTCATCCCGTGACCACGAAGTATGAAACTTCTTCGAAACGTCGGGTAGAAAAAAATAAGAAAATATTTCTTATAACGCGGTAAGTTCCGAAAATACAAAATTTTATCTGTAGGATGATTATATTTCAACAAAGTTTACATGACTTCCTTTCCAACCGAAACAACTAACTTCATCGTAACAAGAAATTCGTCTTTCCTTTTTTCTCTTATTTATTACTTATTTTTACTATTTATTTTCATTTTTCTATTTTTTGTTTTATTATTATTTTTTTTTCTATTAAAATCTGAATTTCAATGAATGAATTTATGTAATTTTTTTTTTACTTTAACTTGAATTTGAGCAGGTACGCGCGACCCAGTCGTGTATATTTTTTTAAATTTTTATTTAAAAAAAATGGATTCTATAGCGACTCCAATTATTGCATCGAAATGAGTGACTAAAAGAAGGGAAACAAAAGAGAATTTTACTCGAAGGCGAGTTTCTCACATAAATATTATTGCGCGGCCAAAAGAAATAAATTGCTCGATTGGATCGCACGTAATTGCTCTTATGTACGGTCATAGCTTCGAATTTGAAAAATATTAAGGGAACTTCAAAGTTTTTTTTTCGATTTTCTGAGATTTGATTGTTTGAAAAAAGTACTTTTTTTAAAAATTAAAAAAAAAATTATTCAAGAATGCAATCTTAAACACAAAAGTTATTTATATTTAAAACAAAATTAAGAAAAAAATCTACCTCTCCGTTTTTTTTAAATATCGATTTTCAAAAAAAAAAATTTAAATGATTAAAAATACAAAACAAAGTAATTCCAAAATATTTTGATGTCGAATTACTTTATCTATCTACACTCTTCTGAATATGAAATTTGATTGTAAACGGTTAGGCTGTTTTCGAGAAAGTTAAAAAATAACGGTCCCAAGGGGGGGGGTCCATTTTTATCCAACCAACTTACATTTTTTTCACTAGAACATAAACCACAAACCAAACCGTTTTCGTTAAAAAAAACTTTATTTAACGTTTATATGACTGGTACCGTTAATATTTGAGTAAAAAAATAAAAAAAATAAAAAAAAGTCCACAAACCACAATACTTAACGGTTTTAAGTAAAAATGAAGTACGCCATCACACGTCTTAAATAACAATGAATTTTTAAAAAATGTATTTCGAAAATTATAGGACCGGTTTTGAGAATATCCTGTTTTTATTTTTTAGTTTTTTGAAAAAAAAACTTGTTTTTGAAATTTTGGAATGCAGTTTTTTATTAGAGTTTATTAATAAACATGTGATTATAAAATTTAAAATATTTTTATTTGATTAGTTTAAAAAATATTGATTTTCCAAAAAAAAAAAAAATTAATTTTAATTAGTAAAAAAACGTTATTAAAAAGTTTGATATGCGGAATTAATAAAGCTATATAGAAGTTCTCAAATATAAAATTTGACAAAAATCCAAAAAGCCGTTACCGAGAAAGTCCAAAATTAAATAAAACCGTTACATGAAATGTACCGTTAATAGACTTTTCCCGTTAATTTGGTTCTAATCAAATGATAGCCAATACCATCAAACAAATTCTCAAAAACTTTCATCCAAATCGTTGGGGCCGTTTTTAAGAAAAATAAGCTTTGCCTAAACGGTCATATGGCAGGTACCGTTATTTTTAGGATTAAAAATACAATTTCAATTTCCCCTCTATGGAATGCCAAAATAATTGCACACACCAAGTTTGAAGATAATCGCTTAAGCCGTTTAGGCTGCAGCTTGTTATACATACTGACAGACAGACAGACATACATTTTTTCTCGATCACTTTTTTAGACTTCTCTATGATCGTAATGTCATGTTTTATTTTTATCTCATTTTTTTTATATTCACGAATCCTAAACTTGCCTTATAGTCCCTATAATCGCAAGTAAAAGGATGTCTATAAACGCCAGAAGCCTTTCATGGTTTTTATTAAAAAAACATTTTTTATTTGTATAAAAATGCATTTAAAATTCTTTCATTTTAATTAAGACCATCGTTTTGCACTTGACTACGATGGGAATAACTTGTCGTAGAGAAAGACGAATTATTTCCGTTTCATTCGGATTCATTGATACCAAAACCTACAAAATTTCGAAATTATTACGAATGGATTCTGTGATTGATTTTTCGGGATTCGTAGCACATTTTCGATTACGATGGAATCTGTGATAGAGCTGAATAATTATTTAATGGAATTAAATGTACGTGCAATTGAAATTAAAGCTTAAACTTAAGGTTTAAGTTATAAACCTTGAGATGAGAAAAAAAAGAAAAATTTTCCGTACATATTTTTAATTTGAGAACTTAAATTTCCCTTAAGCAATTAAATTTTGCCTACAATCATTATTCTTTGACCCATTTTAATTGCTTTGAAGCTATGTATAATAAACTATCACATTAATTACTGCGCCATCATAAAATGCATATATTTAAATCCTTGTGTTCCAAAAAAAGGACGACTACTCATCCTCTTTTTGAAGTAATTACATTAACAGATATGTAGAATACAGTAAGTATATTGTTCGTCCACTATTTTCATTTACAACGTGTTAATGGGATTACGGATCATACATTAATTTGTATGAATACTAATCACTTGTCCAATTATATTCGTGACACTGTTTTTTTTTTTGTATTGAGAACTTAACAGTTGTATGACGGATTAATTAAACATTTTAGATTGTTGATCAAAAATACGAACATTTTATCAAAATGTCACTGCCACCACAAACTATCGGCACCTTTGAGGCGTTGCGTAACTTTTACTCACAAAACTTTTCTCGTATGCATTTCAAATTCAGTGTCTCATACAAAATGTATTGTGTAACAGAGTGTCATGAAGGGTGGCAACATGGGGAGGTTAAAGTTTGAAAAACACACAAGGGTTGGAAAAAAGGTTTTCACACCTTTTCTTTATTTATTCAAGTATCGGTTGCAGTTAAAAAAAAAAAAACTTAAATAAGTTTTGTTGGTGTAACACAATATCCTTTCCGTATTGCATGCACCCCCAACAATTAACCCAACTTACTACTCCAATCCACCCTGCCAATGACGATGAGTAAGGTTGTAAGCAAAAACCTTTGGGGTTTATCCATATTTAAAATAGTATTTGTGTGTATTCATATACTCCTAAACAATCACATAATAAATAATAATCGTTATATGCAAAACATTTCTCATATTTGAAATTTGATATGCTTTTTTATTTTTTTTTTTTATTTCACTTTTAATTTCTATTTTTGAACTTGACACTGAAAAATTCACAATTTTAATTTAATGTGTGCACAAAACCATTATACACTTAACTACTTAAATTAAATTTGAATCATTTTAAATGGAATTGTGTTTATAATGAGATTTTACACGAAATTAAAAAAAAAAAAACATAACATTCTTCACACGATCTTGAGGTGTAGTTTCAAGTGCAAACATAGGTGGCGCGGCGCGTTGATAGAGAGGGAGTTCGGTGAAGTGTAGCGAGGCGATCGAAACGAAGGGCTACTTGTAAAAACTTAGTTTTTTTTTCTACTTTTCTATTGTTACTTTCGATATCACTTGGCTCGAATGCGATGATACTGTCGGCCCGATGCACTGCCAAGTACTGACAGTAGATTGTTATTGTCATGAGATGAGCTTACACATGGAATTTGAATTAATTACGCCAGGCAGGGGGTATCTCCTCGATACTTTTTGTTTGTTTAAACTTATTTTTCTATTAGCCTTATAATGATACGAAATGTATCTACGGCCGAGTAGTTAAAAAAAAGATACATCGATAGGTTGGAGTAATCGGTTTTGTGTGAGTTTAGGGTAAAGTTGTTTGGGTATGCAATTGATGAAGTGCACTTAGAGAAAATCATTGTGGATAGAATTAACATAGGCGATAGGCACTGGTTGGTTACAAAATATGGAATTCCCCTTACAATCTTAAAAAAAAACAAGATTTACATAATTTTGTTAATTTTTCTCGCATTTCTGATGATTAAGAAGGAAATACATGAAACAATGTGCATTTTATTGGGTATCTAGAAAAAATTAGCGATCACAAATAAATTACTTTTTTACTGAATTATCTTTTTCCTATTAATAAAATTAACAATTTAAATAACAAAACAAAGGTTATCAAACGAGCTTAGGCGCGTCTTCGTTTGTTAAAGAGAAAAGATTTGAACCACTAATTAGTATGAGATCCAGAAAGTGTATTCAAAATTTACCAATTCCAAAATAATAAAAAAATCGTTATAAAAAAATTCGATAACTTTACTACAATGTTTTCTTATATTTACTAAGAAAAAATTAAATGAAAATGTTGTAAATGTACAACAATTTCGATGTATTTATTTATATCTTTTTTGGTTAAATAAAAGCGGCTCTTTAAACAACCTACTAAAAATAATTTAATTGTTTAAAAAAAAAGAAGATAAGAAGGAGTTTTAGAGGGAATTTTTCAAAAGAAGATACGCTAGTGAAAAAATCAGGGGAGTTTTTAGGGTTAAAAGATAATTGTAAAGTTCTTTTAAATAGTGTTTTTTAGAGGTATAGAATTTAAAGCTCGCAGCGCTGTATTCATTTACCGCCATTTTTTATCGGCTATAGTTAGTTAGTTTTTTCTAACGTACGAAATAACATGGCTCATGCTGATAAGACTCATGACTCATGCTAACCGCGATACTGTGGTAGAGAAAAGGAAATACAAAATAAGCGGAGTTTTGTCAACGTAGAAAGTAGATGTAGATATTAGGGTGTGTGTGTGTGGATTTAACGAGAGGATTTGTGGTTTTTTTTTTGGTGACTCTGAGGCTCGGTGAACCCTTGCGTCATTTTGACGCAGCGGTGACGCTTTTGCATTTTACATTACTCACAAATGACGCAGTGACATTTGACGAGTGTATTCACAACTCTATTTATTTGTGAGACGCAAAAGCGTCACCGCTGCGGCGCCGCCGCGTTAAAATGACGCAAGTGTGCACCGGGCCTGAATTGTGACAAAAATCGATCGCAAACGTATTCTCAGCACCAAGCGAACATCAAATATACGTATGTGTGCATGTACATGTGTCGAGTATGTGCTCCTAAACCGCCCAACGGATTTTAATGAAATTTACAGGGTAAATATAGTTTTGTCCAGGGATCGTTCCTATGAATGTTTGGTTACGCTAGCACTATTTTCGTATTTCACATTAAAACATGTTTTTTCTAGAGCCTACGTTGTGACCCCCTAGTACTTAGTACTGGAGTTTAGTACTATTGTATTTTTGATGCTGGATTTGGTGCTCGATTTAGTACTGGATTTAGTACTTAGTAGTATATTTAGTTTTTTTTATAATTAACGCGCGCATAAGGGACTATTTGTTTCTCTTTTAATGTGAGGTGTCGATTAACACTGGTTTTGAATGTTTGCAGATCGAAATGGCAAGGGATAATCTCGCCGGGTAAACTATTCCAAATTCGTGTTGTTCGGCTAAAAAAAGAATCCCTATATTTTACGGTACGTCCACAATTAGGCTCAAGGGTGAACTGATGAGCATTCCTTGCGAGACCAGTATTACGGGAGAAACTTTTAAGGGGAGGAATGCGACAGATTAAGTGGAATTAAATATGGTGTGAGTTAACGGGCTGTATGTTGGTGTTGCTGCCATCAACCGTTACCACGCAAAATTATAAATAATAATAATAATTAATTTGGCTACCTAGATCTTCTCAAATATAAAATTTGACAGAAATCCAAAAGCCGTTGCCGAGAAAGCCAAAAATTAAATTAATTAATTCGAGAAAAATAAGCTTTTCCGAAACGGTCATATGTCAGGTACCGTTATTTTTAGGCCTAAAAATTTCCCTCTGGGGAATGCCAAAAAAAATGTTGATGATAATCGCTAGAGAGACTATAAGGCAAGTAGTTTAGGATTAGTGAATATAATAAACAATTAAGATAACAATTAAACATGATCATAGAGAAGTCTAAAAAAGTGAGTGGCAACAAATGTCTGTCTGTCTGTCTGTCAGTATGTATAACGAGCTGCTGGCTTCCTCGGTAACGGCTCAATGGATTTCAATCAAATTTAAAATTAAAAAAAAAATTAAGTAGCGGCATTAATTGTGCATACCAATATTTTGATTAAATGTTATTTTCTATTTTTAATTAATTTTAGTTTTTTTTTATTCAATATGTTTAAAACTTATCAAAAAAAAATTATTTAAAATTTTGAAATTAAAAAATAGGTATATGTATTTAATAAACTCTAAAAACTACATACCAAAATCTCAAAAAAAATTATTAAAAAAAAACTAGAAATAAAAAACAGGATTTTATCATACAATACAATACAATTTTCGAAATACTTTTTTTTTTTAAATTCTTTGTTATTTAAGACGTACGATGGCGTACTTAATTTTACTTCTTTCTGTCAAAGATCCTGCCGTCCAATGTAATTAGGTACATAAGAGCAAGTACGTGCGACTTGCCAATTTTGCCACTAAATCGAAAATGTTTCTTTATCATCAATGTCATGTTTGATTGCTATTTCAATTTTTTACTTGCGATTTATATAGACTATAAGTCAAGTCATGCATTCTCAAAAAAAAAAAAATCTAACAATCAGACATGACATTACCATGATAGAGAAACACATTTCAGTAAATGGTAAAATTCTGTCTGTCTGTGTCTGGATGTATATTGAATTACAGCCTAAATGGTTTATTGGCCAATCGTCTTCAAATTTGGAACATTTTTAACATTCTACAGAGGGCTTTTTAAATTTTTTTTAGCTCAAATATTAACGGTACCTCTCATATAACCGTAAAGTAAAAGCTTATTTTTCTCGGAAACAGCTCCAAGAATTTGTAGGAAAAAATCAGTGTACTATTGTAGTTGTAGGTTATGTTTTGGTGAAAAAAAATCAAGATGGTGGGCTAAAAACGGTACCTTTCATAGAACCGTTTTTTTTCTTCGACTTTCTAGAAAACTAGTCATTCGATTTCAATCAAAATATTCAGGAAGATGTTGGTAGCCTTAGTAATTATATTTTAAAATATTTTCGAAAACATTTCTTTTTGTATTTTTAATAATTTTCTTTATATTTTTTTCAAAAATCAATATCTTGAAAACGAGTAAATGGATTTTTTTCAATTTTGTTTTTAAATGTAGATTATTTTTTTGCTTAAGTTTGCATTCTTAAATAATTGTTTTTAGTTTTTAAAAAAAGTTGTTAGATAGAAACCGTTTTATATAAAAACTGATCGTATGTACGATTTAAAAAAAAAATTAATACTTTTTTACATTTTTCCAAAGAAATAAAATGGTGTTTAAATTTGTTCGCTGAAAACTATTTTAGGTACTTTTTTTCAAAAAATAAAGTTAGAAAAATTGAATAAAAACTTTGAATTTCCATTAATATTTTTCAAATTTTATTGGAAGCTGTGACCGCACATAAGAGCAAGTACGTGCGACGTAGTAGTGCCCATATTTTTCGAAAATTCGTACACCTCCCAATTTTACAACACTAACTCAAAAATATTTTTTTATCATCGTAATGTCATGTTTGATTGCTATTTAATTTTTTTTAATCTGCTGATGCATAATTTGCACTATCTTATCTTATACCTATATTATTTTATATTATGTTATATCTTTTTTAAAAAATTGAAAGCGCATCACGCGAAAACTATAAAGCAAATTTAAAAAAATCAATGTTAGCTCGAAATACATATGCACATATAAGCTCCGATTTTTCACAATAAACTAAACTAAAACTTGGTAAATTGGCCTTAGAAAAATATATGTATTAATTTTTCTGTCCGTCCGGGTGTATATCGATCTACAGCCTAAACGGGTTAAGTGATTGCGTTCAAATTTGGTATGTGTGTATCTCTTGGCATTCCTCAGAGGGGAAATTGAAATTTTATTTTTAGGGTTAAAAATAACGGTACTTGCCATACGACCGTTTAGGAAAAGCTTATTTCTCTCGAAAACGGCTCCAACGATTTTCTTAAAAAAATTTAAGAATTTTTTTGTTGGCATTGGCTAATTGATCATAGCAACATATACGGGAAAAGTCTATTAACGGGACCTTTCATATAATGTTTTTTTTAATTTTTTGCTTTCTCGGTAGGTAACGGGTCTATGGATTTCTGTCAAATTTTATACTTGAGAAGATCTAGGTAAAATTAATTCTGCGTATCAAATTTTTTAATAACTTTTTTTTCTAATTAACATTAATTTTTGAATTTAAAAACATTTTTTTTTCAAAAAACTAAAAATAAAAAACATGATTTTGTCAAAATCGGTCCAACAATTTTCGAAATACTTTTTTCATCAATTCTTTGTTGTTTAAGACGTATGGTGGCGTACTTCATTTTTACTAAAAACCGTTAAGTATTGTGGTTTTGATAGGTTTCATAGGTTCAAACTGTGTTATTTTCAATGTAAGTGATATTTGTTTTTGTCCAAGATGATGCCTTCTAATGTAATTAGGCACATAAGGGCAAGTACGTGCGACCCAGTCGTACCCATTTTTTTTACTTGCGATTATTAGGCAAGTTTAGGATTCGTGAATATTAAAAAAAATTGAGATAACAATCAAAAATGACATTACGATCATAAACAAGTCTAAAAAGTGATCGAGAAAAAATGTCTGTCTGTATGTATAACTAGCTGCAGCCTAAACGGCTAAACCGATTATCTTCAAATTTGGTGTGTATGATTATTTTGGCATTCCTCAGAGGAGAAATTGAAATTTTATTTTAGGCCTAAAAATAACGGTACCTGCCATATGACCGTTTAGGAAAAGCTTATTTTTTCTCGAAAACGGCTCGAACGATTTTGATGAAAATTTTTGAGAATTTTTTTTGTTAGTATTGGCTAACATTTGATTAGACCCAAATTTCCGGGAAAATTCTATAAACGGTACCTTTCATAAAACGGTTTTTATAGTTTTGGGCTCTCTCGGTAGCGGCTCTGGATTTCTGTCAAATTTTATATTTGACAAGATCTAGGTAGTTTAATTAATTATGCGTATCAAAATTTTTAATAACTTTTTTATAATTAAAATTATTTTTTTTTTGAAAAAATCAATATTTTTAAAACTAATCAAAAAAATATATATTAAATTTTATATTCACATGTATATAAATAAACTCTAAAAAACTGCATAAATAAATTAAAAAAAAAAAACTCAAAAAACTAAAAATAAAAAACAGGATTTTATCAAAATATCCTACAATTTTCGAAATACTTTTTTCATAAATTCTTTGTTATTTAAGACGTGTGATGGCGTACTTCATTTTTACTAAAAACCGTTAAGTATTGTGGTTTGAATACTTTTTATAAGTGTGTTATTTTGAACGTAAATGTTACTTGTTTCTGTTAAAGATCTTGATTTTCAATGTAATTAGGCACAATTTAGGAGCTTCATTAATTGTGCTGATACGCCATGATACTAACGCACGGACTCCATGACGCAATTGAGTCATTGTAAACACCATGTATTGTAAGTTGCTTGTTGAACTCCCCTGTAAAATGCTTTCAACAACTATTTCTGTTGTAGGACGGGGAATAAATTTAAAAAATATTGTTCCAAAAAAAAAAATTAATTTTGGTGCATTTATTTTGACAAGATTTTCTGTTTATGTTTTTAAATCAAAACTAATGCATATTTTTAGAAAAAAAATGTAATGAATCCCATTTATAGAGACTGTACTGTAATTTTAAATTAGTGCACAGTTTCGAATTTTTGCCGCATTCGAAAAGACGAATTACAACGAAATAAATGTGTTTTTTTTCTGAGTGTATTGCAGCTATTAAAGCGTTAACAGCAAAAGATTTTAGAAAAAATACATTCGTTATGTCAATATTCATCTTAACTTAATAAGGAAATGAAATCGACAATTTAGAGAAGAGAATAATGTTTAAAGCCTTTTACCCTAAACATTATAATAAAATAAGTATTATGATAATAATAGTTATTAAATGTGCGTGTCATTCCTGGTCAAGGTTGGTTTGGGGGATTCAATCAACGCATTTATGTATGTCATTATTAGAGTGGTCAGTTTCGACATAATGTGTTAATCATTGCAAAGATGGACACAAAATTATCTATAATTATAAAATTGTTTAGAACAATAATGTTCTTAGACATGAACAGTATTTATTAAAATGAGGGCTGCAGTATATAGCTTCATTTGACACACATCTCGACTGTTGATTACTATATAAGGTATTATGTTAAATATTGCTGTGCTAATTGTTATGCTGATCAATATTTCCACATCATTTCACATAGTAGCGAAAATATTGTTATGTTGTATACAAAATTAAATAATTTCACGCAATTTAAATAACCGATTTATGGAAGAGCTCCTATTGCAAGCGAATAAACGATTAAAGCTATTAAAATAATATAGAGCAGAGGTTAATCATTGAAATGAATGGTATGAACATATGTTTAATAATTATGTTTAAGAAACATAGTAAAACTGATTTTTTTAAATTTAAAATTCTACGCGGTTTATCAATACTCACTTGGCAAAGCTATTATAAGCTTAGAATACGCTGCTAATCAATACCTGAGAGTACTGTCACCAGTAAGAAAATTACATGGATTAGTATTTTCTCCTTAGAGTTCATTGATGAATATAAGAAAAAAAGAAGCAAACAGAACAGAGCCCTGTGGTACACCAGCAAGTGGTTTTGAGCATCGGAGGAGTTTGATCAATACCATACTAATACATCATTTAAAAAAGAGCTTAATTATAGAAAATATGTTTGAAAAGTATTAAAAATGTCGAAATATGTAAATTTGTATGGAATTTAGGGAAATATGAATCTATTTCACATCATTTAAAAGATTCTTAGCATATTTTACATCATGCTTGATAGGTAGCGTTAAATGATATAGATAGACCATCGTTTCCGAGAATCTAAATCAATTATTGTTAGACCAACGACTGACAGTAAGTAGCACAAGGATTCAGGGGACAAGAAACAATTTCAGATCAGCGATGTTGTACAGCTTCCGAACGAGATTTTAGATTTGGAAAAGTATATGCCGGTCACAATATCTCGCCTCTAAATAAATTAATTTTTTCGAATGTTGAGATCGATAGATATCTGCTTCAGATGAAAAGACTTATTCAACGAATCAGACTTTAGTGCTTTGTATAGAAACACAACACAAATAGACTTTTGCAAATATAAAAGAGGATTGCTGCCGAGCTTGAAATGGAATAAAAACAGTTCACTTAGTGATATGAAGATTAGGACATTGAAGTCGTCCATCAAAAACATAAACCTGCTCATGAAACAAAATGAATCAATACTAGAACAACATAGCCACCTCACAGGTGTTTAGAGACATAACCTTAAGTCTGAGGTCGCATAACGGAGGTTTAACAATATTTTCTGAGAGTTCAAGGCTAAATTCTGAGCCTTTTCTTCCTAATTCGTCAGCTTTTTCATTTCCCATGATTCCCGCGTGGCCAGGTACCGAGCAGAGTTCTATATTGTGCTGTGTAGCATACAATTTAAGCTCTTCGCGACAAGCTTGGACTTTATTTCAACAACAGAAATTGCTTTTATTGCTGCCTGGCTATCAATGAAAATGATAATATCGTATCGCGGTAGTGCCATCATTGATGCCACTTTCGTTAGTGCTAGAACCAGATTCTTGCATATATAGGTCAAGTGGCAGAAGGTTTAGTATGGTTTCTAAGCCCGCCGTTGGTGTCGCGCGCAGGGCACTGGTTGATCCAATGCATGCAAGTCTTTGGATTTTCGTCAACGCTTTTAGGTTTATAGCTTTATTAGCGGCTTTCCACCAACCTACGGTTCCGTAAGTCAGCATTGATTTCACTATCGCAGTATACATCCATAGAATTACATTGGGTTTTGGACCCCAATTTTTCCCAAAAATTCTGCTGCATGAGTAGAATGCGATTGAGGCATTCTTGACTCTTTCTTGGACGTTCATTTTTCAATTGAATTTCCTATCAAGTTATGATTCCGAGGTATTTGGCGCTTTCGGCTAACTTGAGGGACGTGTCTTCAATTGATGGTAGATTCAATTGTGGAACTTTTCTTTTGTTAGTGAAAATAACTTGTTCTGTTTGTTTGTTTGGGATTGGGATTGGGATTGCGGGCCCAATTATTCAGTGTGTTGATAGCTTTTTGGAGGAGATCACTGATAGTGTCTAGGAATTTCCCTGTAGCCAGTATGACTAGGTCAACGGCATAAGCAATGACTTTTACCCCACTTTTGCTAAGCAGCTAGTCTGATGATGATCTTAGGGATAGAGCCTACACACTATTTTTTGTAATATCCAAAACATTAGTGAGAAGCTTACAATTTAATTGCCCTATAATATGGTGTAGTTAAAATTTGGATTCTACAATCTAAAATTTGGAGATTTTTTTTTGGGCTAAACCACTTCTACCTTCGAAGCAGTATAACGGAATGGCGTTTTGAAAATGTCGGTTTCAATGAAAGACACTTGGCTAACAACTTCGTCGCCGAGCAGAACGAGTAAGAAGGCAGAAAGGAAGCTCAGCTGTTGTGCATCCTCCCCTTAAATAGAAATGAATAATTCTATTATTGCTAGTCTTCGTCCGGATATCAGCAAGGTATTCGAAAAAAGGTTCTCTTTAAATGGGCGGACGATAAGCTATTAATTCCAGACAAATAGCTCGGCTTTGAGGTGAGGTTCGATTTTGATGTCCAAAAGAAAAATGCCAAGAAGCATCGTGGGTGACTGTCTGATTGATTTTGAAAAGGATTTTGACATCTTATGCTTATCTGCATGAAGTTGACCGGATTGGGAACAAGTACACCGTTCTAGTTTGGTGATAGAAAGTTTGTGAACAAGTG
Source organism: Platycheirus rosarum (assembly GCA_963971375.1). Classification (NCBI taxonomy): domain Eukaryota; kingdom Metazoa; phylum Arthropoda; class Insecta; order Diptera; family Syrphidae; genus Platycheirus; species Platycheirus rosarum. The sequence goes on along the minus strand of OZ020509.1, from coordinate 114,490,431 downwards.
TCCCATTGCCAATTCTTACCCTTTTTACTTGCGGTTATAAGGACTATAAGGCAAGTTAAGGATTCGTGAATATAAAAAAATTAGATAACAATGACACATGACATTACGATCATAGAGAAGTCTAAAAAAGTGATCGAGAAAAAATGTCTGTCTGCGTGTCTGTCAGAGCTGCAGCCTAAACGGTTTAAGCGATTATATTGTGTGTGATTATTTTAACATTCCCTAGAGGGGAAATTGAAATTTTATTTTTAGGGCCAAAAATAACGGTACTTGCCATACGACCTTTTAGGAAAAGGTTATTTTTCTCGAAAACGGCTCCAACGATTTTGTTGAACATTTTTGAGATTTGTTTGTTGGTATTGGCTATTATTTAATCAGAACCACATATACCGGAAAAGTCTATTAACGGCACCTTTCATATAACGTTTTTTTTTTAATTTTTGGCTTTATCGGTAACGGCTCGATAGATTTATGTCAAATTTTATATTTAAAAAGATCTAGATAGCCAAATTAATTCTGCATATCAAAATTTTGAATAATTTTTTTTTCTAATTAACATTAATTTTTGAATTTTTTTTTGGAAAAATCAATATTTTTAAAACTATTTAAAAACAATTATTTAAAATTTTATAATCATATGTATATTAATAAACTCTAAAAAATCGCATACCAAAATTTCCAAAAAAATGTTTTTTTCAAAAAACTAAAAATAAAAACCAGGATTTTATTAAAACCGGTCCTACAATTTTCGAAATACATTTTTCGTAAATTCAACGTAACTGTTACTTGTTTCCGTCAAAGATCTTGCCTTCCAATGTAATTAGGCACATAAGAGCAAGTACGAGCGACCCAGTCGTGCCCATTTTACTTGCGATTATAGGGACTATAAGGCAAGTTATGCATTCGTAAAAAAAAAAAAAAATTCTAACAATCAAACACGCCATTACGATGATAGAGAAGTCAAAAAAAGTGTGTCCGGAAATTCCGTCCGTCTGTCTGTCTGTCTGTCTGTCTGTCTGTCTGTCTGTCTGTCTGTCTGTCTGTCTGTCTGTCTGTCTGTCTGTCTGTCTGTCTGTCCGTATCGATATCTACAGCCCAAACGGTTGGGCCGATTTGATTCAAACTTGGTATATAGTATTTTTAGAGTGCTCTACCCGACAGTTTTTGGAATTGGCATTCTAGCTCCAAAACTAACGGTACCTGCCATATAACTTTTAATGAAAAACTTATTTTTCTCGAAAACGGCTCCTACGATTTTGATAAAACTTTCAGAATGATGTTTTCTGTGCAAAATCTATCTTTTAATTATAATGGATTTTTCAGAAAAAGTTTTATAACGGTACCTCCCATATGACCGGTTTTTTAAAATCAGACTTTCTCGTTAACTAATTGACGGATTTTGATAAAATTTTCAAAATATGTAGTGTTTTATGATTTAAATAATATTGCTTATTAAAATTTTCAAAAACATTTTTTTTAATTTTTAATAATTTTTTTTAAAAAATATTTTGTTTTTTGAATATTTTGAAAACGGATCTATAGATTTTTTTTAAATTTTTCTCCTAGTATAAGCTTTAGATTTCTTTGAATTGACATACTCAACAAAAATTTAAAATATGTTTTCGAAAAGTTTTTCAAAAAAAACATTTTTTTGAAAAAACTGGTCGAACGATTTTGAAATGAAAAATTCATAAAATGTAAAACACCAAAAGACATAAGATGGCTTACAACATTTTTTCCAAAAAACGTTATGAATAGTGTTTTTTTGATTTCATAAAAATTTTTCCCCAAAATTTTATTTCATATTGCTCGGCTAAGCCCTAGCCATTAGTCAAATAAAAGAAGGTGACAACCTACATACATACCTACGTATTTTAAAGCATTTCATCATCATAAAAGCACACAGAATAAATAATGAGCCTATGGTAAACACAACACACAAAAACAACTAACAAATAAAAATAATTATTCGATTACTACTGAATGCAAAAATTTCAATCAAGAAAACAAAAGTTTACACCTTCCTATAAATAAACAAAACCACTATATATTTATGTGTTTATCCTTTATCGTGACGCATGTTCGTTCGAGCTTCAAACCACAACGGTTCTAAGGAAGTTGCACGTCAAAAAAACATTAAAATTAAATCTTTGTCAAAAAGACGCCTGTACCTAAAAAGGATTAGCACACGGGAGCAAGTACGTGCGACCCAGTCGTGCCTTTTATTTTTTATTGAAAACGGTATACAGCATTAAACCAGCAATTTAATTGGCAGTCTGCAAGTTCAGGTCATCAGAATATTCTTGCATCAGGACTTCGGCCAGATTCAACTATAATTTAATAACTGGATGTTAAAAGTCAGCTTCTGGAAATTTTAAACTGTTAAGGGCTTGTGTCTGTGTCTTAGATTAGTAAGGTCCAACGGACACCCACTGACAATTAAAAATGTATTAAAGTACCTTGGCATCTAGTTGTACTATTTTCTATATCTCAACCGACATGTAAGGGTATTGGCTGCTTTCGCGAGAGCTAGTGAAAGCCTCTGCTTCGACAAGCATGCTATTCCATAGCAGCCGCCTTAGTAGTAGAAAGATACGTGATTTGCTACATACCCCTCATCTGGATGTATGAGTATTTATTATGGGAGTCACATTGTGTTTCATATCATAACAAACACCCAAAATCTGATTTTTATATTGAAAAAAGGATCCTTAAATTATTACTCTAATTGTACTCATTTAATTTAATCTTTATTCTAACGTTTACACGTACATAGGTTTAATGTATTTTTATTAACAGAATAATTTGAACCATAACTCGAAGTGCCATCTGACTTGTTTGTATAAGTTGTTTTGACTACACGCCACACGCCACACCTGTGAACCACATTTCAGTCAACAAGTTTTAAACGAATTCAGAACTCACAAGCTTTTTGCGGTTACACAACTTATTTTCCAATTAGAGGAAAACTATTCTCTAAACCGCATTTGGTTGGAACAAAACATAAACAATATTCACCCAATCGATCTTCAAAACTATTGAATCAATTGAATAGATTTCTGTGCTTCCGCAATAAATCAGAAAATTGTATTCTTGACAAAAAATCGCTTAATGTTGTCATATTGTCAGATAATTGACAATTTACGTTACACAAATTGTTTCCACAGGTGAAAAAGTTTTGTTTTGTTGTAGAAAACGCCCATTTTCATTAGCCAAGAGTGTTTACTTTTCTACACACGAATGTCACAGAAGTGCAGTAACGAGGCAACGAGTGATCGAAGAAATGCGGCATCTGATACAAAGTTGACATTTTCAATGAAACGTCAGTAACTCTAGAATGCAAGATCGGAAGCAATATATATTGCGGTTAATAGGCTAAACGCTGTTCAAATATTGTTTTATAAACAGTGAGTAATTGGAAACAGATTCAGATCTGGGTTACGATGTTTTACAGGTCAGTGGAAGGAAAGGAAATATATCTCAATATGTAGGTTAATAAAAATAAATAGAACGACTGGATCGCACGTACTTGCACTTTTGTGCTGTCACAACTTGGAATCAAATTTGAAAAATATTAAAAGAACTTCAAAGTTTTTATTCTATTTTTCTGACTTTTGATTGTTTGAAAAAAGTACGTAAAATAGTTTTGAGCGGAAAAACTTAAACGGGATTTTATTTCTTTAAAAAATTTGAAAAAGTGTGATTTTTTTCTTCAAAATCGTAGGAGGGGTTTTTAAATAAAACAATTTTATTTTAATAACTTTTTTTAAAAATTAAAAAAAAAAATTATTAAATTAAAATATTAAATAAATAAAATTAAAATATTTTAAAATAAATTTACTTAGGTTACCAACATCTTCCTGAATATCAATTTTGATTGAAATCGGATGACCAGTTTTCGAGAAACCGAAGAAAAACAACACGGTTTTATGGGAGGTACCGTTTTTAGTCCACCATCTTGCATTTTTTTCACCAAAACATAACATAATAGAGATTATAAGGCAAGTTATGACTTCGTTAAAAAAAATTTAAACAATCAGACATGACATTAGAGACAAATATTTGAGTTACTGGCGAAATTCTGTCTGTCTGTCCGTCTGTACGGATGTATATTGAATTATAGCCTAAACGGTTTAGCCAATCGTCTTCAAATTTGGAACACAAGGCTATTTTGACATTCTTCAGAGGATTTTTTGTAATTTTTGTTTTTAGCTCAAATATTAACGGTACCTGTCGTATAATCGTTAAGTAAAAGCTTATTTTTCTCGGAAACGCTTCTAAGAATTTTTATGAAAAAAAAACTGTTTACTATTGCAGGTGTTGGCTATCTTTTGGTGAAAAAAAAATTCAAGATTGTGGGCTAAAAACGGTACCTACTATAGAACGGTTTTCTCTTCGACTTTCTCGAAAACTGCTCATCCGATTTCAATCAAAATTGACATTCAGGAAGATGTTGGTAGCCTAAATAGTTTTCTTTTAAAATATTTTTAAAAACTTTTTTATTATGTTTAATAATTTTCTTAATTTCTTTTCAAAAATCAATATTTTGAAATTGGCTAAAGAGATTTTTTTTAAATTTTGTTTTTAAATGTTAGTAATTTTTGTGTTTAAGTTTGCATTCTTAAATAATTTTTTTTAGTTTTTAAAAAAGTTGTTAAATAAAAACCGTTCCTACGATTTAAAAAAAAAATCAGGTATTTATTTTAAACAATCAAAAGTCAGAAAAATCGAATAAAAACTTTATGATACCGTTGCGATTGTATGTCTGAAGGGGAAGGACGTGAATTACCGAACGAGTATGAGAAGCTGAGGGTAGACTCGTCAGGAAAATCATTAATACAAATTAGGAAAAGAGTCCGAGACAAAACGGAGTCCTTAGCCACAACAAACCAGAATTTATTTGTTGAGAATCAGACTTACTTCTAAATCTGTGAAAGTTCTGGCCAATTGAATTCTGAATTTCTTGAGATAATTCGGTCATCGAAAACTTTTTTAAGTTTTGGTTCTAATACAAGCTTAACTTAAACTTAACTAATAGTTAAAAACTAGTAAAACTAACTGAAGTTATAACGAGAAAAGATGATGTAAGGGGTGGGCTTTCAGACAAAGACTTGAAATGTTGAAATTGAAAAGAGGAGAGAACGAATTGATTTTACTCAGCATCATTAATGGCAAGAATAAATAAGAGGTGTACATAGTGGCTTCCTTGGGGTACCCCAGAGGTGGCCATAAAAAAACTGAAAGAAAGGAAATTGGCGGTTGTCGAATACGAGTATATAAATTTAAGAGTGTTAGGACTGAAACCGAGAAAGGAAAGCTTAAAAAGAATTAAACTGTGGGAGATTTTGACGAAAGCCGTTCTGAAATCTGTAGTGATGACGTCTACTTCGTAACCTTTCTATGGCAGAGAGTGAAAACGTAACGAACTCAACAAGATTTGTTATGTTAGATCTTTCCTTACAAAAACCGTGCTGATTTGAGGATATCAGAGATTTGCATTTGAAAGAGAGTAAATCATATAGAATGCTTTCGAAGAGTTTGGGGATATGAGAGAGTTTGGCAAGGGACAGCTTGAAACAAGTTAGTAATAGGACTGGAGCAAATTTTTTTAAGTAAAATGGCGAGTATACCATCGAGACTGGAAGTATACTCGTCTTTAAGTTCAAGGAGGTCATTAAGGACTAATGAAGTATCCAGATAATTCATATTTGAAGGGCCAGTATTAAAATGAGGAAGGTAGGAAAAATAAGATTTGTCAGGATCTAAGGTTTTTGGTGCAAATGACTGTTTGAAGTAACTAGCGAAGAAATTGGCGATGGTTGATTGATTATTGGATGATTGGTTGTTGCAGAGAAGAGAATTTTTCTTTTTATAGTTAATAAACTTATAAAACGATTTAGGATCAGTTATTAAATTTGCTTGGGTGGTGGCAGCAAAGTAATTGTTAAGTGTTTCACATAAACTTCAAAGTTTATAAAACACTCCCAAGTAGTCGGAGTAATCGAGAATTGAACGAGAGCGAAGATATTTAACCCAAAGCTTATGTTGGACTCAATAGTAAACTGATGGGCATTCCTGTCAGTACGAGTATTCCGGTTGAACTTTTTCAGGTGATGAATGCAACTGGCTATTTCACTAGAGCATTGTTGGAAGAAATAGTGATAAAATAACGAGGGGTATGAATTTCAACAGCGTTCAATAGATGTAAATGTTTCTATATAAAAAAAAAATTAATTCAACTGCGTTATGGGAGCACCTGCCCAAATGTGCGAATTATACTCGCGTTTTGGTCGAATATATGCTTTTTATACTTTAGTCAGATCAGACGGGGTGAAGAACTTCTTGCATCTTCGAAAGAAACCTAAACACCTCGCAGCATTCTTGGCGACTTCATATATGTGGTCATTCCACAGAATTTGGTCTGTAATGCACATACGGAGAACTGAAAACGTGTTCGGTTTCTTCGATGTAGGTGCCACTCATGGATAGTGACATTGGGGTTATATTTCGTTTTAACGACAACATACAACATTGAGTTTTTGAAGCATTAAACTATACGGGTTTTCTTTTCCCCCATTCTATCAATGCTGCTAAAATCTGATTTCAATGAACTAACTACGCTACCGTTCGAGTTCCCCATTCGAAGAATATGGATGTAAATCTTGAAACGAATATGAAAAGCTGAGAGTACTGTCATCAACAAAACAATTTATTGGATTAGTTGTTTCAGATAATAAGTCATTAATATATATAAGGAAGAGAGTCGGAGACAAAATAGTGCCATCAGCATTTGTTTTGTGAATATCAGACTTGAATACGCCCAACACAACTTGTAAGCGCTTAGAAAAAAAAATTATTGTCGCGACAGATCCTTAAGGAGACAAGGCCTTTTTCAAGACAAATTTTATTCTTGGAGGTTTTGTCAGTTCCTTACTAAAAAAGTTGGCTTTGACGGGGAGTCGGACCCCGACCCTTCGCTTAGCAGTCCAACACACTTACCACAAACACGATAAAAGGGCTTGATGCCAAACTCCATCAAATGCCTTCGAAATATCAAGTGCGATAATCTTACTTTCACCAAAGCAATGGAGAGATAATGTCCACTTTTCGTTAGATATTCATGCGTAAAACTTTGAAGTGATGTTTAGATGTTCTAGAGTTCCCCAGTTGTTCAGAACGTCTTCGCGTTGAAGTTTCTGGATATTCTTCAACACTGTCCCGTACACGATCAATGATCACTTGGTTCTGTACTATTCTCGGTCTTCCTAATCGTGGCAACTCTAATGCTGCATCTTTCTTATCAGAACCGTGCAATTAAACGATAAATTGCTATTTGGCTCGGTGCATTCTGGTGTTGAAATAATTTTAATATGCTCTTGGCGTAAAATTGAATGGAAAAGTAAAATTCTACCACTTTCGTTCGTTGCTCGGTCGTTAAATTTTGCATGGTGGTTTGCACGGTTCGATGAATAAAATATGAAAAAAAAAATAATAAAAAATCAATTTATACACACAGGCGTGACTTTTGGCCCACCCTGTATCTTCTAGGGAAGATTCCAATAAAGTAAGAGCGATTAAAAAGCTTACACAGGGATTTTTGCCAGTGTGGAAGAATACCTCTTCAGAGAAATGGGGGTATAGCTACCATCCCGGCCAGCGGATTTGTGTATATCAAGATCTTTGAGAACTCTTTACGAGTGTGAAAAAATCTGTCCCAATGGAAAAATTTACATTCTCAAGCACAGGAGCCTGAAATTGGATTTTTTTTTTTACTACTGCGGTTGTTGTTGCGCAGTCGCTGGCGGTTGTTGTTGCTCTTTTTGCAATTGTTTCCATCTGCTCTTTCGAGGATGAGGATCTTCTGATTGTGCTAATGATAGGGGCTTTAACGTCAGGTCTACCTCTCCAATGTGGGTGTCGTCTGGGGTAATGTAACGGCCCAATCCTCCGTCAGACACTCTACCAAACTCCTGACGCATATCTTGTTTCCTGATGTTCCATTTGTGCCGTTTCTACTCCTTCTGCTGGCAGCTGTACTGGGCTTGGTAAAGTTTTGCCGCTTCAACAATTTTTTTCCATATTATTGCTTGCGTTTTTTTGTCGTCATCGTATGGGCCAAATAAGGATTTGGCCCAAACCGGATCCCTCTACTCCGTGCTCTGCCACTCTCCTTGAAGGCTACTTCTCCGTCTGAAAATATTAAAAACGAACTTACACTCCTCGTCCTCTCCAAATATTTCCAAAAAAACAATAATGAATAACCCCTTCACGATTTGTGTCCGTATTCACTCACAACACCAATTGAACCCATCCAATAGTATCTAACACTCGCATTAATTATCTATTACGGCCGAGTAACTCATTACATGTACATTGCAATTGGAATTCGATAGCTTCCCTTACAAAGCAACTACCTGGCTCACCTCACAGCAGGAGCACACTAATCAAGGGCGAACTCTTGCAATTGGTAAATGTAAGGTCGGCCAACGTTATTACCATCATCGCATTCCACCATTGCAATGCGATTGATTTCCAATTTCTGGACTAAATTCAAAGCACGGATGACATTTTTTGTATTAATTTTTTGGTATCTAATTCCATACATATTTGGTCGTTATGGCCGCGAATTCTGCATGAATGATGATTCCGCACGCATGAGCACTTGCCAGACATGGCAATATATCTGAACCCATTAATTTGCATAGGAATAATGACTAGGCGGTGATGGAAGCCAGCAGGTGGAGCAGCAGGGCATGGACGTGCACAGTGTTGACATCGCATGGAATTCGTAATTATTATCGTTAGAATATGGTTCAAGGTGAAACCATAAACTTTAACTTTTGTTGGTTCACAAGAGGGCTGGAATATTTTATTAATGTTGTGTTCCAGCTACAGAACAACCAGCCCAGGTATACAAAGTGTTTGGCCTTATGTGTGTTTCCAGTGCCCCGGATTGGGATTGGTGTTGTATGGTGCATTGTTATTTCAACACTCATCAGATCAGGAGTACTCTAACAGCCGGCGCGGTGAGGGGGTCGGATGGGGATTTATTGTTCTTTATTATTGAGTCACCTTTCTTTCACTTTCAATGATGAATGAGGCAGGGGTTGGGGATTTGGACGGTTTTTCCTTTTGTTTGCTTTATAAATGCGAACATCAAAGGTGTGCCTGCCTGTGCACTGCGGAAAAGAAGAATCATTTGGGGAACAGAATGCAAATACGTGCTTTTCGCAACTATGGAATGGTTTTGCGTTAATACGAATAATTCAGTTTGTTTTTGAAATGGTTGTGTTTTTTTGATTGAAGAGAAGACGCATTGTTTATTGTTTTATTAAAATATATATGTGTATGCCTTCGGCGGTTGACATTGACCTTGGAACGAGTGTATATAGATTTGTAGGCATTTGAAAACAAAATCCATTTTTCTAGACAAGTGAGGAGTCACCGTCCAAATTCCACAAGGGCGTGCTTGTGTTTTATGCTTTTTATTATTATAGTCTGGATCTAATCATATATTCGAAACGGAATTGGTGTCGGTTAAATCAATTCAGTCCAGAGTACCTATATGAGTAATCAGGGACACAAACGAGAAAGTAAAAAAAAAAACAGAGTAAGATGTCCCCCATGAGGGAACAGAAACGTCAAGCTCCCAACAAAAAATGTTGTCCGCCAGGGAAGCATCTTAAGCCATTTGCTTTTTATGTCAGTCCTGACTTTCTCTTTGAAAGTAAGTAACTTATCAGCAAGTAAATAAATTATTCTTTGCTGAGGATGAAGCCATCATACGAAAAAACCAGTTATAAAGGGTGTTTTTTAAGATCGGGCAATATTTTTCTCGGAGTTGGTCTTTTTGACAGCTGTCACTTCAGTTTGGTTTGCCATTTCTTAATAAATAGACTTACTCCTGAATTTGCAAATCGTGCAAATTAATTACCAAAATAATGGTTCAGTTCAGTGGAGAAGAGTATCGAAGAATACCCGAATGAGTCCATCCGCCGTCGCGCGCAACAGTTGGAGCTGTGCCCATCGAACTTATGGAATTGAAGTCGAACGACCATCAAGTGCGTCGCACTTTCGGTGAATAGGCCCAAAACTAGATGGCCACCGATCCAGATTTTCACAAAATTGGGAAAATTAGGCTTCTCGGCTTGAATTTATTCGAGCCAGCCATGGCGGCCATTTGCTCGAAATTATTATTAAAACTTAATGGCAAACCCTTATCTTTATAATATATTTTCTTCTTGGCCATAACATTAAATTATATGCATTTTATTTCTTCTTGAAAACCACACGTCTAAAAAAAAACACCTTTTATAATAGAAGGATTGAAGTTCTCAAGGTGAATTGATACCGCAAAAACGCGAAGATTTGATTGAATACTTACAGTATTCTAATAAGTAAACTAATTTATTTATTCGTTCTTAGGTTGTATTTCTCGGACCTGATCAATAACGAAAGATTTTGTGATGAAACATCATAAGTGAGGTAGCTGAACTGGTGAAAGACCTTGTCCATCTTCTATCATCGAAAAATAATGCTTTACCTGGATAGAAGGCTTTAAATGACAGTAAAGCACTTAGTTTGTATTTCTAACAAAGTGAAAAGTAACAAGCCCACATAAGAGTCTTGGTGTAACTCTGAGTGTAAAGAAGCTATCCGACTCAAAGAAGTTAGTTTCCGATCAGCGCTGCAGCTGGAACAAAATGTCAGTGCCAAATTTTATTTTGTTGAGTGCCAAGTGTGTAAGGACAAGTAAAAGAATGGTCACGACTGGGTAGCACCTACTTGATCTAATGAGCCTAATAAAATTGGAAGACAAGATCTTTGACGTAAACACTTAACAATTACGAAGAATTTATGAAAAAAAAGTATTTCAAACATTCTAAGGACGATTTTGATAAAATCGTGTTTATTATTTTAAGTTTTTTTTTTTGGAAAAAAAAGTATTTTTCTGATTTTGGTATGCAGTTTTTAAGAGTTTGTTGATATACAACTACCATAAAATTTATTGATTAGTTTTTAGAATATTAATAATTAAAAAAAAAACAAAAATTTCAAAAATTAATTAGAAATTAGTATACAAAAAGATTTAAATTGCTGATATGTAAAGGGTGTTTTTAGCTGCATGAAAAGTTTCGATAGTTGTTGTCTATGGTTTGACAGTTGAAAATGTCAAACGGTGTTCACATTTCTGTTCAGTTAGGTTCATCATGAATTGTCTATCGCCAGAATGACGCTTCCAAATTTACGGTTAGTATAATCGGCCATCATTTCTGGTTAAATGGCTTCGTCAATAAGTTAAATTGCCGTATATGGAGCGAATACAATCCTCAAGCAATTAAAGAATCACCATTACATCCATTCAAATTGACTTTTTGGTGAGGTTTACACGCTGAAGGCATCATCGGTCCTTATTTCTTTTGGAATGAAGAATGAAAGAAGAATTACGGTGAATGGCGAGCGCTATCGATCCAAGCTGACTAATTTTTTGTTTTCAAAAATTAATCAACTAAACATCGACGTTTGATTCCAACAAGAGGGCAAAACTTGTCATGCAGCGCGTTTAACCATCAGTTTATTGCAAAATCAATTTAGTGACAACTTGGTCTTGTTAACTGGCCCACTCTTTCGTGCGACTTGTTAAGTCATTGGTTTATGCCGACAAACCAGCAACTTTTGAAGCATTGAAAGCCAAAATTGAATTATTGGAAAAGGTATTGAAAAATTGGACTAATCGAATGGAATATGTATATGGTAGCAGCAGCAAACATATGCCATAAAATTATCTACCAGATTATAAATAAAAAAATATCATTTGGACATTGTTTCTGTCTTGTTAAAGTTTTCAAGCTCTTAAAAAAATACCTTTTAGAATACACATGTCTTTTTAAACATAAGATTTAATAGAAATAGAAAAAGTCGCAAATTAAGATAACATTTATATGAAACCCATAATTTTGAATTAATAAAATAATGGACATGAAACATTTCATCAAAATCGTTACAGCTGTTTCGAGGAAAATACCATTATTTCTTGAGCTACAAACAAATTGCAATTACTTAAAAAGCTTAAGTCTACAGTTTCAAAAAAGACAGACGGACAGAAATCTTGTTCAGTAACTTTTAAGACTTTTCTATGATTGTAATGTCAAGATTGATTGTTATCTCGCATTAATAACTTATCAATAGGCCAATTTACAATTCTTCAGAAGTGAATTTAATTGAGTCTAACAACCAGTCTTTTTTAACATTATGTTGTTCCTAATCTGCAAATTCGTACGAATTTTAACGAATTTCTGCTAATTCCGTACAGCAAAAATTCGTAGAAATTCGCAGAAGAGAGAGCTCGTGAGAGAGAAAATAATTGCCCTACCCTGGGAATTTCTGCTCAAGAAATTTGTGAAGGCAGAAAAAAGTAGCAGCCAAACGTCAGTTTGACAGTTGAAAAAAGACAATAAATAAATCAAATATACGACGCGTTTGATAAAGATTGCAGAGTTATTTTTAAAAGTTTATAAAAAAAAAACATTAAAAACCGGTGGTTCTGTGAACTTTTCCATGAATATTGTTGACGAAGTACAGGTTCCTAATTTAGTTCAGGGTTCAGAGCAGTGTGAGTTGAGTCTTCTGAAGCCAGCTTTTTGCAAGAAGGAGTAGAGAAGAATTGTTGCTGGAAGCGTGGAAGCACCTACAAAACTACTAATTGTTTTGTTGGTGGAGCTGATGCAACAAATAGGAAAAACATTTTCCTTGGAATAATAAACAAAACATTTTAAAAATCGTTTCGCAATAATTAGTTTCCAGCAATCTTTTGACAATTAAGTAGTGATGCTCGAACTTCCGAGAGTTTATCGATAGTTTAGATAGTGAAAAATATCGGCTACATCGATAGTTTAAAAAACAATCGAACGACTATCGATAGTTTAAATAATTCAAAGTTACCTTCACATTTCGAGCTTGAGCTTAAACGATTATCAGATTTTCGATTTGAGCTTGAGCTATGTGAGCTATGAGAGAGTGTCAAAAAGGTCTTGCTGCACTGACAGCCAAACATTTTCAGGGAATAGATAAAATCTTGCAGCTTCCTGAGTGCTTTGAAATTTTGAACACAACAATATGCAGCCAAAAATACATAACATTTCCGCTTACACGAGGAATTTTCTGCAGTTGAAAGCGTTATATGTAAAGGTTGTAACTGTTGAAGGCAGGGATGTACTTAAAAAGTTAACTGATACTGTTAATAAGCGAATAAAACCTATTGCAGAAGTTCGCCACTCGAGCTGTCTAAAATCTTTTCGATTATAACTTTTTACAATTTCATTGAAAGACATTAATGGCTAAAACACAATCACACTTTAGCTTCGCGGTTTCAACTGACGTTTATAAGTTCAACCATAAGAAATCAATACATCTTAACACAATGTTGCTTTGGCTTTGACGTTACGTTCGATTCGTGTACAAGATAAGGTAACGTGACTCAAACACAAAGCTGAAGTAGAAACTGGTTGAACTTTTGCTCGCTTTGACAGAAAAAAGAAAAAACAACAACCAAAATTTGGAAAATGTCACTTAAAGCGAACACAAAGCGTGTGAGATGTAACGTGACGAAGCCAAAGCTGAAGCGTGATTGTGTTTTAACCATAAGGGTATTCATAAAACGTGGTAAGCTTCACTTTTGTTTTATGGATAGGCGGTCATAAATCTAAAAATTTGAACAAGCCTATCGAAGTTGATGACTTATAATTTGCGCCTATTCAATTGAAAAATGTATCGATAGTATCAGTTCTTTCGATATTTTTTTCAAAACTATCGATGATATCGGAAATAAATACTATCGATGCTTAAGCAACACTAGGAAAGAATGCTGCAATTTTTTTGGTTTAAAGCGTTCCCGTACTTTTGTCGTAGAAATCTCTCAGAGTGAAAATATCCCCTTTACTTAAAAATCTGACAGCTTCGAATTTTCTGCGAATAATTATCGGGAACACAACTATTTACTTTGTTGTCAATAAAGAAGCTGCACTACCAATCCCAATTTTACAACTCGAAAATATTCCCCCAAATCTTCACTACATACCTACATATAAGTTTGATATAGAAACTTTTGATGAATGACAGACCGCCATTTCCATTCAGTTTATATAAAATTTAAATGACATTTTATTGAAAAAAAAGAGTGCCAACTTTTGTATTTTTGAGTACCAATGGGTGCAAAGTGCCAAGCTCACACTTAAGTGCCTGTTTCTGCACTCTGCAGCGCTGTTTCCGATCCTACAAAGTCAACTTCTACAGAGAAAAATTGAAAAAAAGCACAAACAAGTTTTTTGCATGACCAAAAATTACGGCAAGAAATTCTGCAATATCCCAAAGGGAGTATATAATTTTTGGTCATTTGTAAAAAAATATTTAAACTCTTCTTCACTGAATGTAAAATTGCTCGCAGCCCATTTCATGGGGAACATTTTTTTCCGCAATCGTAAAGTGGAAAGTATTCTAAAAAAACTTGGTGAAAAGAACTATTTAAGATGGTGCTCTAAAATCGGTACCTCTCATAGGACCAGTTTTTTTTTTCTTCAACTATGTCGAAAACTGGTTACCCAATTACAATCGAAATTGATATTCAGGAAGATGTAGGTAGCCAAAGTAATTTTACCTTAAAATATTTTTAAAAACTTCACTTTTGTGTTTTAAATAATTACATATTTTTTTTTGAAAAATTATATTTTAAATTTTCTTTTTATATGTAGGTTAATTTTTTAATGTAGGTTATTTTTGTGCTTAAATTTGCAATCTTGAATAATTTTAATATAATTTAAAAAAAAAAAAGTTTTTAAAAAACCGTTCCTACGATTTTGGAAAAGAAATTTTACTCTTTTTCACATTTTTTTGAAAAACAAAATAAGCAAGTACGTGTGATCCAGCGCCAGTCGTGTAATTTGTTTCTAACATCATGGAAACACTTATTAACTATCAGCTTAAGAAATATGTGTCTCGAAGACCGAAAACTTCTTCATGACCGACAATATGGCTTTCGCAGCAATCGTTCTACTGGTGATCTGATGGCATATCTTACCGAACAGTGCAACAAATCTTTACATCGCTTAGGTAAAAGTAAGGTTATTGCGGTTGATATTTGAGATCTTTCGTTAGATTGGAAGAAATCTTCTGGTTTCAAATCTGATTTGCACAAATTAAATGCTGATGTGCCCCAGTGCTCTGTTCTGCCCCCGAAAAGTTTTCCCCACAAAGTTGCCATTTCAATTTGAAAACATTCAAAACCAATGTTAATCGACACCTTCTGACCCACCCTCCCTAACTTTTTCCCTTTATCTTATCTTGGAACCTGAGCGCTTTTACTAGTTTATTTACGTAAAAAAAAGTGCTCCGTGACTTAGTGGTTAGTGTGTCGGACTGTTAAGCGAAGAGCTTGGGTTCGAGTCCAGCTCATAGCCACCTTCTTTTCCAGGGTACTGCCTCTTGCGAGGAACTGACAAGATCTCCAAGAGTAAAAATTTGCCACGAAAAAGTGCATCTCATGTAGCCGTTCGAACTCGGCGGTAAATTGTAGTTCCCTTTCATTCTTGCAGATTAACATCACCCACACAGGAATGGTTGAGATTAACTAAGTCACTAGAAAATCATATGATCTTTTTTTTAGCAATAGTGCCAATGTACCTGACCTTGAATAACACATATTTTTGTCTAATTTCTCATGTGCTCATGTACTAGGGGAACCCTTTTAAAAAAGACAATGATGGCGAAATCTAAAACTTTCAACCGGTTGCTAAGCTCTCCATTATACCAAAGCTCTTCGAAAGCTTAGTTTAGTTAATGATTCGTTTTACTTCCTATTTTTCCACTCTACAACACGGTTTCTTAAAGAGCATATCCATCTCTGCTTATCTTACCCAATTTGTCTCTCTGACACTCTTGACTCTGGGAAAAGCGTCTGATGTTGATGTTATAACTAATGATATGAGTTGGGGCTTGAAAAAGATTATTCACCAAATTTATATCTTAAACTCGAAGCTTTCGGTTTTCCACCATAGTTTTACGAATGGATCAAATCATACTTCGAGAACCGTATATACCTACAGAGTATATATAACCTTCTCAGGGGTTCTTCAGGGTAGCCACCTTGGCCCACTCCTTTTTCTGCTCGCCATCAATGATCTAGGTAGTAGCATTTCGCACTCTGATCTCGAATATGCAAGGCAGGTTTAGCCTCCAATCCAAAACACACATTCTCTTAGAATTCAAGCTGAACAACAAAGATTCCTTTGATCCGTTTTACGCAATTTTTTTTGGTCGAATCCCGTTATGAAAACCGTTTACAGTTAATTGAAATCCATGTTTTTTTCCTTGGTTCTTCATTCTTCAGAACATTTCTGTCCAATATCTTTCCCAAAACTCTCATGCAATCAATTTTTATTTAAAACTTATGTTCCCGTTTGCATTAAGGTAAATAAATAAACATCTTTTTTATTGTATGACTTTTATTTATTTAAATAAATAAACATCATATAAACAACTTATAATCAAACACAATCATCATTCTCATCTTTTTTTTTTACTTCATAATCTTTGTTTATCATGTGTGTTGTTATGTGTTTGAGTGTTTGTATAAGTGTGTATGTGTGTGTGTATGTGTATATTAAATATATAGGTACGAGTATAAATAATTATAATATTAATAATAAATAGTTGGTATGTTAAACACAATCGATTCTTGTTTTTAATTTTACTCATTTCCATTTACTATTTGCTTGCTTTGCTTAAATTCATTTTAAGTTTTTAACTCGTAGTTAAAAAAAAAACTCAGAACTAAAATGTCAATAATTAGAATTTAAAAATAAATGTATTCTTAATGGAGGGATAGGAAAATGTTCATTTTTAATTTTAAATGTAATTTAATTTATATTTAAACATAAATAACATCCAATTGCATTTGTAATTTTTTTTTAATTTACTGTTAAATATATTTTTTTACACGTAACTATATTTCTATAAATATTTTAGGTTTGTTTTGTTTTTTTTTTTCATTGTATTTTTTTTTATAAAAATCATTTATTCGCATTTTTCACAATTTATTTAAATATTTTTTTTTTGTTGTTGTTAACGTTATCAAAGCTTGATTCTTTTATATAAGTGCTTTAATACATTTATTTTTAATTTAATTTTAATTTAGTTTTGCATATTATTTTTAATAAATTTTGTCTTAAGGTAGCGATATAGCTAATGCTATTAATTGATTTCATTGATTTTTTTTTAATTTGTGTAAGCACGATTAATTTTTGTTTTGTTTTGTATTTACTGCACTTAAGTTTAGAGTTGCCATGATTTTGTTTAAACTACATGTTAATTTTGGTTTTATCAGTTTAATGTTGACTTTTTTACTTGCATTGCACACACAATGTTTTTTTATATGTATATATGTATATACCTACCGACAACGAAAATGGTTGAATAACTGATGTGTTAGGTAAAAAGATAAACATATTAATTTGTTAATTAAATAATCATTCGTTTTTGTAAACTTCAAAAAATACATGCATTTTGGGACATTCGGATGATCGTTATATATAAATGAATATTTAATGAGTTAAATATCTTTCTCACCCGAACGTTTCGCTTCAAATTGCATTGAGCGTGGTCACCGGGAAACTGCCTGAGTAAGATATTTAACTCACTAAATATTTATTTATATATAACGCAGATCATCCGAATTTCCCAAAATGCTCTATGAAAACAACCACCAAAACCTTAAAAGTTACATGCATTTTGTTACATCTTAGTTGTAATTTTAAGTGTACTTGCGTATGAAATCTATTTGACAGATGTCAAATGTCATATCGATAAATAAACTTCAGTGCTAGGTTTTTTATAAACCGGTTGTTTTTTAATGTCTCAATTCACATTGCAACTCAGTTAATCGTTTGAACGTCCTAGCTTTTTTGACTTTAAACGTCAGACATAAAGCAATTGTCAAAAATATGACAGTTCTATATTTTTAATTTTCATTAGATTTCTTTCGTTTTTTACGAAGTCTTAATTCCTGAAAATCTTCATAATATAAGCCAGAAACTGTTTGTGAAGTCTGAATATTTTTACGATAACAAACGTCAGAAAGTCATTTGCGGAGTAAAGATATATGACACGACTCAATACATGCATTGCAACTGAACTTTTTTGACGTTCCAATAAGAAAAACAGACTTTTTAAGTGACGTACGTCAATTTGCTGTCAAAAAATTAGTTTCATATTTAAGTAAATTGAGTAATATTTTCTTGAATAATATCTTTTTCTTTTGAACATAATAAGTCCCTCGACATTACTTAAATATGAGTTCTGTCAAATTGACATTTCATCTGGTCTGATTGACATTTGTTCTTATCTGTTCAAGGTTTGGCAAAACCTGAGTTTTTATATGGACAAATAACAACAAAACTGAAGGAAAGAAATGGGCGATTGGTTAGCATGTTTTCCCAATTATAAAATTTTAGGTAAACATTTTATTAAAACAACAAATGAAAATGACATTAACATTAAAATTTAAACTTATCACAATAATTTTTATATTTTCATTTATTGGGCGGAATATTAGCTTGCTTCTCAAAAAAATTATATCGAACGCAAATTAATTGCAATATTATCAATATTCTTACATCAAAATATTTATTTAAAAAAAGTTTTTAAATTTACCGAGATGACTCATAAATTATTGCATATTAAGCATAATTATTTTTAAAATTATGCGCGCAACACAAGATTCGTTTTGGTTTCATGAAAATGTTTGAAGTCCTTTCGTTAGCTAGTGATAATGTTTTTTTTTATTAAAGAAAATTAAATAGTATTTTTTTTTCTATAACATTTTATGCAACATTTTCATTGCAAAACAAATAAAAAAAATTAAAATTTATACCTTTATTGGGTAAAATGTTAATAATAATAATTATTTGACGATTTACACTAATGATTTTTTTTTATTAAATTTAATATTTAGTTTTCAACATCGAACACATGAGTAGAAGTGTTTTTTCTACAATTACATCGCTCAGAGTGTGTGGGTGAAGGAAGAGGATTTTAAATGTTTCTTTTGCATTGAAGCAATATTTATGTGAAATTATAAATAAAAATTCTTTTTTTTTGTTGCTTTTGCGATACGTAATGTACATTTAGTGTGTCAAATTTTCATATCGTGTGATTTTTTTTTAATGAGTAAAAATTTAGTTTTTACTGTTTGCTTTTTTTTGTTATAATTTTTGATGTATTTTAAATGCCTGATTTATGTGTTATGGGAACAACATGCAGCTGACATTTTGAATTTTTCTTTTCTTTTTTTTTGTTTTTGTTTCAAAAATGTGGTTTACGAAGGATGTTGATTATGATGTGTTCGTAGAGACATTATATAGAGAAATATATTTACGAGCTTAGAAAACTAGCATTTGATCAGCACTGCCCTCCGCACTGTCATCGTCATCTGTGTCTTCGTCTTCATCGTCAGATGTTAATGAAGAGGCATTGTTGAGTACATTTTCTGGAATTTTGTAAAAAAACAGTTGTTAGATTATTTTTTTTTTAATTCAGTATTTTGTATGATTCATTTTAAATGGCGCCCAATGCGAGGATCTAGTCTTTATAAACTTATAACTCTCCTAAAAAACCCTTTAAGTTACCATGACCCCACCCAACCCTTTATTTTATTGAATGACTTTATTATAAAATTCCGTAATATTTTGCACCGCATAAAGTTCTTTATACCAAAACCTTGCAATGGTAAGGCTTGCTTGCCAACCACATTTATGTAATACATGTGTGTTGGTTTGTTTTTGTGTGTTTAATTACTTTTTTTTTGACAAAGGCTCGTTTGTCTATGTCATTCTAAGCTTTATCGTATCCATCCATGATTATATAAATTATATATATAGCTATAGTAAAATATACGTGTGGATCATATATGTGATGCATTTTAGAGGTAAAATTGTTGAAGCTTTTACTTCCTTTCGGAAATCAGTGTAAAACGTTTTAGTTTTATGGTCTGCATTCATTGGGTGAACAAGCAAAAATGTCCCAATGATTTTCTGTTTGTCTACAGTAAAACCCGAAAAACTGCATCTGCTTTACTTTTTGATACAAATGTTGACAGTTCGAAGTTACACAAGAAAATATTTATTCTGTGTTTTGTGTTTGCACCTAAAAGGAAATTTTATTTAAAAGAATATGAAGAAAATGGTAAAACTCAGAATTTGAATAATAGAGCAATGATGATTCAACAAGGTCAGCTAATATTTACAGAAGAAAAAAGAAGATTTAGAAGAGTTTTTTTTTAAGAAAAATGCAAGAATTCTATGCCGGATACTTAGGAATAACTTTTTCGTTCTTTTTTCGCATAAAAATCTTTAAGGAAAGTTGGGATATGAGATTAATTAAAGGAAACTATCCGCTTGCTTTTTTTAGGAGAAAGTATTTGAAATGAAACAAAAGTAGGTATAAAGATGAAAAATCCAAAAAATTTAACTTGGCAACTTTTTGGTGTTTTGTAGTTTTAAATGCGATAAATTTAAACCAAGAGATTTCATCTTAAATATTTTATGGATTATGGAAATACAAAACCTGAGTAAACCTCATCCGTAATACAAACAAAATTTTCTTGGTGCTAAACTCCTAGCCTAATGATAAAATGGCTGTTTGACAGCTCGATGTTGTGGTGTGTGACGTCCCGAATAAATTTTGTCAAGTAAAAAAATAATACATATCTATTCCATTCTCATAAAATATATATCCATTATTTGAAAACCGTTTTCATAGAATCAACAGATAATGCTCTGTTTTAAAAGCTAAGAACTCAAATATGATGCCGTTTTTTAAAGCGCTCTATACCTCAATGCAGCTCTCTGAAATTGAAGCACTTTTACTCCATTACTCTGGGGGTGAAAGAAGGATGTTTTTATTGAATGCTTCGCTCTTTAGTATGGTTTTCAAAATATTTTGATAAAATTAATATAAAAACAAATAAAAGTGTTACTAATTCTATCCCTAACCCTAATTCTTTTCCTCGCAAAAGTCCGTTCAACTTCTTATTCTCACGACGAAGGCGTATGTCTCACATAATGTATTCTAAAACATTTTACTCATCTAAAGCTGAAAACAGATGTGCAGCTGTTCTGCACGAATCACTGCGCGCAGCGCCGAACCTAAAACAAGGGTGGAATGGGCTAAGGGGATATACAAAAATGTAACAACAGTTACATTTTTGTGATTTTTTTCTTGTGATAGCTATTAAGGTGTCACTTTGATATTGAACACCGAGGGGAAACGCACACACAAAATTTGAAATTGTACAACGTTTCCTCTACTAGCAACTACGTACGTTCTCAAAAATTAACAAACAAATAAATAATCTAAATGTCAAAAAACAAAAATTCCAGATTCCAGTGGAAAACTACAAGTGATGCCAGACTGAAAATTTAATTTGATCACAAGTGAATGTCCGTCATATATCACCTTACCCGATTCCACCCCAGATTTGCATACTTTTTGGAATTTAAGTAATGCTAATGTTTAAATGCAGCATTACCGCTGGACATTTTTGTAAAGTTGGAAAACAGTGCCTTTTAAGAAAAAAAATAAAAATAAAATTTTTATGAATATTAATTTATTAGAATAAAGATTCCAAAAATTTGATTTTTTTTAGTATTAGTATTCATAAAACGCTATGATGAATTGTTTTCTTAAAAGTGGTGCAAAAGGGTCAAAGCGGTAACGCTGATTGTGGTGTATATCAGTAATACCAGATACCTTATATTTATATTTTTTCGTTTGTTATTGCGGCAGCAATGAAACAAGGCATCTATTTTAGGAATAGGGACATCGTGCAGAGCCCTCTGCATGCAGACCCTGGAATGTGGGTGCCCTCATAAGAACCTGTATAATTTATTTTGGATGGATTGGAAAATGCTGCACATCTGTTTAGGGCATAAATCTACTCTATATAATATCTTTTTACTTGCGATTACAGGAACTATAAGGTAAGTTTAAGATTCTTTGGATTTCTGTCAAATGTTATATTTGAAAAGATCTATGTAGCCAAATTAATATTGCATATCAACATTTTGAATAACTTTTTTTCTAATTAAAATTAATTTTTGAATTTTTTTTAAATCAATATTTTGAAAACTAATCAAAAAAAATTATTTTAAATTTTATAATCACATGTGTATTAATAAATTCTAAGAAATTGCATGCCAAAATTAAAAAAAAAGAAGAAACTAAAAATAAAAAACAGGATTTTATCAGAATCGGTACTACAATTTTCGAAATACATTTTTCATAAATTCCTTGTTATTTAAGACGTGTGATGGCGTACTTCATTTTTACTAAAAATAAAGTATTGTATTGTGTAAGTATTGTGGTTTTTAATACTTTTTATAAGTCTAAACTGTGTTATTTTCAACGCAAATGTTACTTGTTTCTGTCAAAGATCTTGCTTTCCAATGTAATTAGGCACATAAGAGCAAGTAAGTACGATCCAGTCGTGCCCATTTTTAATGAATGAATAGGGAGGCACCCTATGTAGTGCATTTAGGCTTAGCTGTTAGTGTGACAGACTGCAAAGCGAAGGGTCGGGGTTCAACTGCCCGCCAGAGCCACCTTTTATCTAGGGTACTACCTCTCGAGAAAAAAATAACAAAACCTCCAAGAGTAAAATTTATTTCGGAAATGTACATCTCATGTATCGGTTTGAACTTGGCGGTAAATTGTAGGTCCCTTCAATTCTAGCAATTTCACAACACATTTAGAGGAATGATTGAGAGTATAAGTCACTAGGCATTGGCTCCTTTGGGAGCTGTTCCGCCAATACATTTATTATTATAGCTTGATTCGTTCCCACACCATAAATCCAACAACTAAATCTCATATACCTCATCCACCTTTAAAAATTCTAATTTTAATTCTAAACTCTTTTCTTTAGCTCATAAATGGACAGCATCCGAAGATTATTCATGTTTGATTTTCTCTTCCAAGAAACAAATTTAATTAAATTAAATTCGTTAATTAAATTTACATCGACAGATTACACCAATCAGACCTATTTCAAATAAGTGATATTTACAAAGACTTAGTGAGACAACTGGACCTTGCTTTTACCTCCAAACCATTTAAGTCGACTGTTTCGGAAACCTAACATCTTCTCTCTGTGAGAGATCACTATCATCCTCCACTTTTGTATCTTCTATTTTGAAGATAGCTTTGTATTGAGCTTGAAAACTTAACTTACTTCAACGTCTTCCATTAACTCAATCAGCTTTCCGAAAGCATTAGTTTCAAGAATTTTAAGAACCCCTTCTACTCCCATCGATTTACATAGCTCGTTCTTCACGTTCCTTGTTCAATACGTTAAAAACATTATTTAATCAGTGACGCAAAATCGGTAATGTCAAAAATAAGTTATGGAAAACCATTCATTATAGAATAGATTGATCATGTCTCGAGAACCGTATATAAAGAGTTAGTTTTACTAATGCGGTGTCTAACCCAATCTTTATCTTCTCAGGGGTACCACAGGCCTGCAATCTTGGCCCACATCTATTTGTGCTCTCCATCATTGATGTGGGTAGTATCATTTCATTTCTCTATGTACGCTGATTATATTAAAATAATAAAAGTGATCTCATCTTCTCGTCCCTTCTCTATGAAGGCCTATTAATTTTTTACTTGGTGCAATAAACACTTTTTGTTCATGCCCTTTGTTAATTGAATCTAAGGCCTTGCTAGTAATAATACTAATTGTCGAACCTTAAAATCAGATTCCAATTTTCCAGAATTTGTGTTGGGATCTTTTCTTTTTTAGTTTTGCCAATTTTTCATCATTACATTCAACGTCAATTTAAGTTAAATGACAGCTCAGTGCTTTCTTTTTGCATAAAACTAGCTGACCCATTCGGTGTTGCTCGGGCATTACATACATTTGTCGACTCCAAGAAAGAAGAAAAAACTAGCTGGGTTTACGGCCTTGCTTGCATTAGCCTCTGATACAGAAGTTGTATTTTGACTCTTTAAAACACAACATAGCTCCCATAGGCCCAGTGTTAACCTAGCTTAAAATGAGAAGTTGAATAAAAAGTTACAATACATATACGCCATCTGTTTTTTGAGTTAGAATTAACAAAATGTATGGCGTGAATGTAAAAAAAAACAACAAATTTATGTACATACATAATGTTCTGTCATTTTGCGTGATGTAACGAACAATTTTTTTCTTTCTCCAATTTTTAGTTAGTTTATTTAAAAAAAAAACGTGTCCTATATGTTTTTTCTCGAGAAAATATTCTGTTATTTTAAGACAGATTTATTCAAAATCGTTTTGTCGTTCTTGCGAAACTACATTTCGTTCCTAGAATGCTTTACATAGTTCTTCCACTAGGAAGCTGACATCAAAATAATACCTTTATCATGCCTGTATTGAACATAAATAAGCCCTCTTAAGAACACCTTGAAGCTGTACAAGAGCATTAGTAGATATCTAACTCCTTAAGCTAGTTCATACAAGTGCCTTAACTGCCCAAGTACGTACTCAAGAAAAATATCCCACTAAAGTAAATATCGGGGTTTGACTGTACATTTCCCTCCCACTTTCCGGTTCAAGTGATGTAAAAGTGCATTGCATTTTCTAACTCAACTCAATTGGGTTTGAATAAAAACAGGTTGGGAAGGGGGGAGGGGAGGTGGTAGGTTGCTATAAATAGTGATGCTACTTACCGCAGTTTGGCTTTCCTCTGGTGCGGGTATTTGCAAACTCCACTCCATGTTTGTCGACACACCAGCACACGCCTACCGAATTGTGACATTGTGTTGGCTTATAGAATCCTTGAACGTCGCAGTCAGGTGCATAGGCTCCTTGAAAAATAAACGAAAACAAAATTCTCCAATTAGCACGGAATCCTGCAAGCGTGAGTATGTGACGTGAAGGGTTATACGTTTAAAAGCGCGCGAGAAAGGGCATTTTAGCCAAGCCAAGCAGAGAGAATACCAAATAACGTGTGTGTGATATAAGACACAAAAAAAAAAGAAAATGGCAGGCGTGTTTATATGTGTGTGAGTAATTCGATATGTTTTACAGTTCTATGCATACATGCACAGAAAATGCAAGCAAGTAATGCAAAGCCAAAACGAAGTGGTGCGTGTGGGGCGGCTTTACACCAAACCCACTCAAACGCCACCTTCAACTGTCATTTTGATGAGGGCGATTCACATTTCAGCAGCAAAAGGAGGATTTTGTGAAGTATATTTATGTCAAAAAGTCAGTATATATACCTATCTCACCTGCAAAGTCGCCAGCGATTCTTCGTCTAACCGCGGCACAAGGACGATCTGTCTTCTCGAAGCATCGACACCATTCGCGCGTGTTAATCGTGCTATCCTGATCCAGGTCGCATGTGTCAATGAATGGCTTAATGCAACGTTCATTCTGGTCATGTTCTAAGTCGTACATTTCCTGCAGGGACAGGAAGCCGTCATTGTTCAAATCCAAATGGCCGAACATCCATTTGGCTTCGGTTTTGCATGCGGGTGGGAAATGTGCTTTGGACTTTTGATTGTGCTGTCGGCGCTTCTTGCTGTCGGCCATTATGACGGAGAACCAGTCGAGGAGACGATTGCCAATCGCTGTTAATTGCTGTGGCTTGCATTCCACCGATTTCGTTGGATAACCTGGATTTTAGAAAAAGAGATAGAGAGAGGGGCATTTATTCAAACTGACGTTTTTAGTTTGAGCTAAATATTTGACATTTTGATTGGTCGAAATGTGATTTGTGTGCATTCTCTGCAAAAAAAAAACCAAAACGTTACCGTTGTTGTTGATGCTGGTTTTGGTGTATTTCTGTGGCTTCTCCACCACCTCATTGTAGCCTCGGATTTTGTGTTTGTCATCTTGGAACTGGTTGTCCTAAAAGAAAGGGGAAAGCATTTTTAGCACAGCAGGTGTTTCCTTTGAAATGGGTCGAATGATTTTTCAATTTCAAATTTCATTTTTCATAATGTACCTAATTCGATTTGATTTGAAGGTATTATGTGGTTTTCCATTGGTAAGTTAAAATAATTACTTAACAAAAAATCGATTGCACATAAATAACTATGAATGGTGCTGTCAAAGTTTGTTTTTCTTATCAAAAGATTGGTTAAATCAAACTGTCAAATTGACGGTTATGTTGATATTTAAATTTGATGTGACATATTTAATGGATCAGAACAGCAAAAATGTTGTTCTTTTAATTTTATATTGCTGGATGGGTTGATGGTTGTAAGACAAATGAAATATCTGATTGACATTTAAATTAATTTTTGCCTAACGTAAAAGAAGAAAATATTGTACTAGAATGAGCTAGGTAACTCAATGAAATAGAAAATGACTGATGACAGAAAATTTTCATGATTCTAATGTCAAACAGATTCTTCTAGGATCATGTCAATCGGTCGTTAACTCAAGATCTTTGGAACTCTGCTGAGTTTTTGTTTCATCTAGTATTATCTTTACTCAGTTGTTCAGGCACGGAAATCTGAACATCACGAATCTCGAGATTTTACTTGGAATCACAAGTCGAACAAAAGTGCTCCAACGATAACTTTTCGGCAAGAATATAGGTTCTTGTGGTCTTCGCTGTCTAGCTGGACTTTTATCTATTGGCCAGTCGTATATGGTGATTGCTAGAAACCTAGATGGGTCTGGTTTTCTTTTTTGCTTGAAAGACGTTCTTTAACCTCATTGTCATTGTCAAGCGTTCGTCTTTAAATTTACCACCGGTAAGTAGATCTATTTTACACCTAATGAAATTAAAACAAAATGTCAGCGAACGTGTTTTGAGGGCAAGACGTAGGAAAGACTGTTCTCTCGTTCATACTATCTATCTGATCTGCATTGATCAACCATCTTTTGGAATTGTCAGAAAGCTGTCTAATAGGGAGTATCATTCAAGAAAAGATTTGCTCTTTCTGTCAAAAGATTTGATCTGTTTGAATTTTGAGATGTTTTCAAAAATCGATTAAAATCGATGAAAACCACTTAAGCATCGATACATCGTTCTTGGTGAACGATAATAGTAGATACTACCATGTGCGTCGAAATGTCCTATCACTGAAAAAAAAAAACGTTTTCAAATTTAGTTTTTGGGTTTTGTGTTACCAATTAAAAGCTCGGATAGTTCTTAAGTTATAGATAAAGGTAATACTTATGGGTATCGATAACTAGCTGGTATGTATTATTCTGTGGACAGACAAATGTAATAATATAAAACTTCGATTGTAACCTGAATTTCAACGATGCAAATACCGAGGGCACTCGACACACTCGGAAGATTAGGTAGTATTTCAACCATTTTTCTCAAGAAGTGTTTTCCACACCCTGGCCAATAAGGAATAGATAACAGGTTTTTATCTTGTAAAGAAGTTTTAAGGCAAACATTAACCAAACGGAGGTATCTTATAGTTAAATGTCTGCAATTAAGTGAGAGCTTGGGAGACACGCTGCTACCAATGAGATAATATCAAAAGCCTATGGTCAGAAAAGAGGTTCCAAGATTTTTGAAGCCATTGCGTCGTACCAAAAGTCTCTGGTTTTGATTTTTGGCACGTTCACATACAACATCTTGGATACCCAACCCAAATGACTTCGACATAATTGGAAGACCCAATAAAAGTTCGGGTGCCGTTTCTAGTTTTGTGTGAAGGCAGACGGGAACGGGAACACAATGAAGAAGGCAAAGTTGTCATCAAATAGATTCGTTTCGGATCGCTGACATTCGTTCAATTTATCTTCCGCACAGGCATACGTGGAATTTGTTGGCTGCTTTGGCAAACGCTTCGCTGGATCGCTTGTTCAAACTCAACTCGGGACCCAAAACGGTTTTTTGATAAAATTTAACATAAAGCAATAAAGCACCACTAAAAGTGTCTGATGATCGGGTTGGCCCCCGTGAAATTGTTATAACTCCAGCCTATGAACTTGGTTGTAGTACACACAAGTTGTTGTTCTTCATTCAAATACCTTCTTCAATGAAAAAAATGTCATGACAAATTTGTCATAATCTGACAATGACCAAATTTTTCAAAAAATTTGTCGTTGTATTTGACTGACAATTTGGTCACCTCTGTCAATATGTTTTGAAATGGAAACTTGTCAGACAAGTGTGACAAATTTGTAGAATTATCACTTGGCAATGTTTATGAAATAGTGCTTAGAATGTGGCAGCCACAGCGACTGAACTGGTCTTTCGGCCGATAATATCTCGGCTGTGGGTTGTGGCTGCCGATCTATCACGACGGGCTATTATTGGACATCACCAGACGGACCCTAAATTGAATTTTAGTGAAGGACTTACACACGTTCCCGTACAAAGTACACACAGTTATTGCCTGCAGGCCGTCAGTCATCTGTGAATTACTCTCAAGCCATCCTCAATCTCAACATCAATGAGGACAATTTATGTCGAAAATCATAATGAACGACATGGCTCATTTCCTCTTGGTTACGTCAATAAGCAAATTCTTCTTTCTGGGGCACTGAAAACCCGCGTGTGATGCACTTCCACTCAAAGCTAATGTGTGATGCGGCGTTTACGCGGGAGAAGTGACTAGGCAGTATTTTTTTGAGGACGCTATCGGCAATACTGTCACTGTTACTGGCGATCGCTATAGAACCATCGTAAACGACTTCTTACTGCGCCGGGATTGGATGAGTGGGGCTTGGTTAACATATGGTAACAACAAGATGCTGTTTTTGATGATGACTTTTGATCCCGTATCCATAAAGAACAAGATACAACGAGGTATTGCTTAAAGAGTAAAAGTCTATCATTTTAGATGTCTGGGTCATATATAGAGCAAATTGAAATCGAAGCTCCGGCCCCGGAGGGACCACACAGTAAAGGAAGACGAACTAGCTGGAGGACATTGTTGGTTGAAGCCCAGATATAGTAGAAATAGAAACTCAGCACAATGTCTTGAAAATAGGAATCATTCTTTCAGCTGTCAATTAATATTTGCTTTGAAGATAATATTTTGTCTTTGACCATAAATATTCCAGTTTATAAACAGCCTGTAAATCATACTAAACAAACTTTATTTCCAAGTCATACAATGTATGTATGTATGTATGTATATCTAACCATGTTTTGTTTATTTTATTGAATAGGTCATCCCACTGCAATTGTTTTCCACAGTTACCATAATTCTGTCCACCTTATCCTGCCCAGCATGGTCTCTAAATCCATGTTTTAAATCCAAATACACCTTCTGTTCTCTGTAGTCCTGATAACAAACATATAAGTTTGATATATAAAACATGATTTGTACATCCTTGTTTTCCTGTCTTAGGTTAACCCAAGTTTATATTTCCAATCATATTCCTTTAACCAATAAACAAAGAATTGTGAAAAAAAAAATAAAAATGAAAAACACAACCACAATAATATACAATATGAGAGCAAATTTGCACCTCTGGGGTTGCAGTTGCAGCACTAGCTTTCACAATAACAATTTTTTCATCCCCGCAAACACAATACTCCTAAGGCTTGCAACATAACCACATCAGTGTATTCCCTCTGCTGAAGAGTTATTGGAGGAATAATTCCTCAATCCCTCTCAGGCAAAACAGCATTTCCGACATTATAATTGAAAATTTAAAACACTCAACAACATCTCCAGCCCACACAAGGCTTCGCCAAACGAACTTTACACAAAGCCCATCCATATATTGAGGTTTGGGTACCCATGTCCCGGTTTTCAACAAGCAATCTAGGAATAAAGCTCTAGGTCTTTACTTGTAATGAACTTACTCTGTATACCTAGTAAATACATGTATATCAATTTGGATCCCACACACATACTATCTGCTTCAAGCTCACAAGTCACTATACAATGCGTTCCAGAAGATTTATAAAACGATAAACGATAAGCGATTTAAGATACCACACGGTTCCCGTATAAGACCCACCCTCTTTACCAGCCACTCGCAAACTTATTACTCACCTTCTTGTAGGCAGTGTACTTCAGATACTTGTAGTGTTTGTTATCGTACTTGATTTCCTCTGGAGTGAAAGTAAATTGCGAATTAATATGATTATAGTGCCGATTGTTGTCGTCCTTCTCCTAAAAGTATGCAAGAAAGAAATGAAGAGAACAAAAAATAAAAAAAAAATTATTCCAGCACGCGGAACACTATTACCCAGACATTCTGGGGCATAAGGTTGGTGCAATTCCACTTACATCCTTCAGCATGTTATTGGCGTCCTTATACTGTTCGAGGGTCTTCTTGTATTTGGCATTGAAGGAGCTCTGCCGTTCTCCGACTCGTTGCAATCGTTTGCTATCAGAAGGATCTGGCGGGGATTAGAGAGAAAACAAATTAGAATTCTATTCAAAAAAAAAAATATGTAAAAAATAAAAGAATAGCCATTAATGAAGAGGGGGTACAGTAAAACGAGAAAGAAAATGAAAAATGGATGAAGAAAGAACAAAAATGTAATTTGTTTTTATGTGCCCAGGCCCCAGACCATCCATTTCCCTAAGAACTCACCCTTGCAGGGACAGAATCCTTTGCAGGCTATCCGGATCGATGTAGAGTGGATGCAGTTGTGGTAATCTAATCTGCATAAGGATGAATAGGTCCTGTTGTCGGCGCCACACAAGAAAGTCGGCTTTGCAACGGGACATGGCTTGCAGTTCCTGTGGGAGGAGATGATACAATATATGATTCGCTTGTAGGTTGGCTTGGTTGGGAAGAAAATGGAACGTTTATATGTTTTTTGAATTATTATTAACTCGAGCTGTTGTTGTCCTGGAAAAACATTGGTGTGGGTGAATTGCGTTTCTATTGAATTATTATTTTTGTTTTATATATATATTATTAAATGAAGATCCTGGGCCTATCAGTCACTCTCTCTTTGAAAAAGGGTTATGAATAATTTACCATTGTAATGAATATAAATTATTTTTGTGTTTAGTCATTGTGTTTTTCAAGTCCATGGACGCATGAAAACATTTGTCCAAGGCTACAAATTATTCATGATTGATGGAATTCAAATTACTTGGAATAATAAACAAATAATGGATGGAGAATGATGAAGACATATTTTGTGCGAGTAATGGCTAAGAGCAGATGCCAGACGATCGATCAAATTTGCATTTCAATTAGAGAACTTAAACCAAAGTAAAATGGACAATTCCAGTGACTGGAATTTGATTAGAGAAAAAACATTGACTATTTGAGGAGAGGATAATGCCAGAATTTGGATCATTTCTTTGTTTTATTTTTCGTTTTCTTGCATTTAATTTGCGTAAGAGTAAGGTTCGTTTTGGCTTTTATAAATTCCATAATAATTTTTGTCTCAAAACCCAAATAAATTTTATATATAATTTAATAAATAATTAAACTAAAAAGCTTATAAGAAAATCAAGAACTTGTTATGGCGACCATCGGGTAACTATCTAGACTCCTGTATTTACGATTTTCGGTAGAGTTCTAACTTCAAACTATAAAACTAACTATTTATAGTTTAAAAAATGTTGGTATATGATAGTTTACCTATACGAAACAACAAATTAAGAGTAGTCAAATTTATACATGTCTCAGAAATAATTTTAACAATACAAGTAGTGTAGCAATCCTATAATGTCTGTCCACTTAAAATTGTCAGTACAGGCCTTATGAGAGAGCTTTATTTTTTATTTTCGCTTGTTTTGGTGGTTTTACTCTCTACTGAAATTAAAAACTCGACTACTGATTAACATACGACTTACACATGAATTGTTGTTGCACACAACACTCTTCTTGTGTTTTGAAAATCATGATGGATTTTTCTTTGAATTTTGTTAATAAGCTTTCATAATTGGTGCTTTTTTTAAAGCTTATAAAGCTCTCTCATTTTTTAATGGAATTTCACGTCAGTCAGAGTGAGAAATGAACATTTTATCTTCACTGTACTGACAATTTATAGTGGAAAATAGTCTGTTCAATAAAAAAATATCAGTACAGGGCGAGCTTTTTTCAAGACAATCGCACTTGTGTATAAAATCACTACACTGAATCTGAACTGAGACAAAATGCTGACAAAAAATACAAACGCCATATTTCTTTACCAAATGTAAAGAAGTGTGATTTTTTTTTCAAAATCGAAAGAACGGTTTTTATTTACCAACTTTTTTTAAAAAAATAAAACAAATAATCAAATAATGCAAACTTAACAAAAATAACTTTCATTAAAAAAAAAATTAAATAAAAATCACCTACTCGTTTTCAAAATATTCATTAAAAAAAAAATGTATAAATCATTTAAAATACAAAAAAAAAAAATTTGGAAAATGTTTTATGTAAAATTAATTACGTTATCCTTAATATCAATTGCGACTGTAACCAGATAACCAGTTTACCAGAAAGTCGAAAAAAAACATAGGACCGGCAATCAAACAGGACACAACGATTATAGAGAAGCCAAAAGAAGTTAGTTAAACGATATCTGTCTGTCTGTCTGTGTCTATCTGTATGTATAACGAGCTGCAGACTAAACGGCTTAAGCGATTACTTTCAAATTTGGTATGTATGATTCTTTTGGCATTCCTCAGAGGAGTTTTTGAAATTATTTTCTTAGAGCTAAAAATAATGGTACCTGCCATATAACAGTTAAGGAAAAGCTAATTTCTTATTTTTCTCGAAAACGGCTGCAACGATTTTTAAGAAAATTTAATAGAATTTTTTTTATTGCTACTAGCTATCATTTGTTCGGGAAAAATCTATTAATGGTACCTTGCATGTAACGGTTTTTTTGATTTTCGACTTTCTCGGTAACGGATCTTTAGATTTCTGTAAAATTTTATATTTGAGGAGATCTAGGTAGCCAAATTAATGCTGCATATCAAAATTTTGAACAACTTTTTTTTATTAACATTTTTTTTTTTATTTTTAAAACTAATCGAAAAAAAATATTTTAAATTTTATGTATTTTAATAAACTATAAGAAACTGCATACCGAAATTTCACAAAAATATTTTTTTCAAAAAACTAAAAACAAAAAAACAGTATTTTATCAAAATCCGTCCTACAATTTTCGAAATACTTTTTTCATAAATTTGTTATTATACAAGACTTGTGATGGGGTACTCTATAATACTAAAAACCGTTAAGTGTTGTGGTTTTGAAACTTTTTTTAAGTTCATAAAGTGTTATTTTTCTACGTTAATGTTGTTTATTTTTTTAATTTTATTCGACGATGTGACTGCAAATATAAGCAGGTACGTGCGATCCAGTCCTGCAATTTATTTTTTTCACCAAAAGAAAATCCATACCTACAATGGTAGCTACACTGATTTTTTTCATAAAAATTTTTGAAGCCATTTCCGAGAAAAATAAGCTTTTACTTAACGGTTATATAGCAAATTGAAAAAAATTCAAAATAACCTTAAAATTTAAATTTGAAGACGATTGGCCGTTTGGGAACCGTTTAGGTTACAATCCAAAATACAGTATCCGTACAGGTATTGACGGTACTGTAACTCAAATATGTTCGTAAAGTCGTGTTTGATCTTTATCTCAATTTTTTTAATCTGTACGAAGGCATAACTTGCTTTATACCTATAGTACTTAAGAAACCCTGTAAGAGCTTTTACTTGAAATAGATATATACAAGCAAATGCAACCAGACTGAGAGGCAAATGTCCTATATTCCCTGTACTGACGATTTTGGAACACACTATAGCACTATCTGCACTTTGAAAATTCATTTATTAATCAATGGTTTTCTTAACAATTTCTTTGACGTTATGTTTAAGAATATTTTTTCCAACGCAAGTGTTTTTTTTTTAGAAATGGGGTGAGGTAGACCCCCCTCCCGGGATAAAAAAATGTTTGTATTTAGTCGCTCTACAGCAATCCGTTAATATTTTGCGGCGTCAAAGTTATCGTACTCTTGCCGAGTGAAATATCAGAATTTCCAATTTTTGTAGTCAGAATTTTGATTGCCCGTAAACGCTTTATAAAATTTGTATGGAAGTAGCAAGTAGCAATTGTTGCACCATTTTGCACTCTTCATAAAATGCGCCAATTTTTTTAATAACTTGCCGAGGGTAGTGCGGTAAAACACCTCAAAATTTGAAAATTTGTGATAACCTTAACGAAAAATGTGGCCTGAAAATCGATTTTCATAATTTTCCTAAATATTGCCTCAAAATCTAAACCAAGCGAGATCGATTTTTTTATTACTTTTTCCACCTCTTTCCCCCGTTGCCCGTTTGTCTTTGACTTACGGAATACCCTGTATAGTATATAGTATTCCAATAAAAATAATAAAAGAAAATCTTTTGGCAACATTTTGAGGAGATAGGGCTCACTGAGGTGGAAATTTTAACCAAAATGTTGTTTTCCCTATATTTATTTTCATATCAAAAATATTACATTTTGTGTGTGTATTCACATGATTACATTTAACTGTTGAAACAGAAATGTAACGCTGTGTCGGAATCCAGTAAATGTTTTGTGTACTCGAGCAACGATAGGTGGGTTAGCTAGTAGGTACTTTAATTCAAAAAAGGTTGAAAATGGTACCTGCCATAGGACCGTTTCTTTTCCTCGACTTTCTCGAGAACTGGTTAACAGATTACAATAAACATTTATATTCTATTCAGAATGATGTAGGTAGTAGGTAATTTCACGTTGAATTATTTTTGAACAGTTTTCTATTTTTGTATTTTTAATAATTTTTTTTTGAAATTCAATATTTAAAAAATTAATTAAACTTGAGTCACCACAGCCATTAGCGCCATCCCTACAAATTCTATTTCCGACATTTTGCTTTCATAAATAATTTTCTGTAAAATGCAAACACAGCTTTCCACGGTAAACGAATAAAAATAAATTGCACAACTGGATCGCACGTACTTGCTCTTATGTGCGGTCATAGCGTCGAATAAAATTTGAAAAATATTCAGGTAGCTTCAAAGTTTTTATTCGATTTTTCAGACTTTTGATTGTTTGAAAAAAAGTACGTTAAATAGTTTTCAGCGGAAAAATTTCATTCTATTTCTTTAAAAAAATATTAAGAAGTGAGATTTTTTTTTTAAATAGTAGGAATGGTTTTTAAATAAAACGGTTTTTATTTAACAACTTAAAAAAAAAAACAACAAAATTATTGAAGAATGCAAAATTAAGCACAAAACTTACTTTCATATAAAAATAAAATATAAAAAAAACAACTAATCCATTTTTAAAATATTGATTTTTCAAACAAAAATAAAATTATTAAAAATTCAAACAAAATATTATTCGAAATGGTTTTTATGCAAAATTACTTTGGCTACCATCATCTTCTTGAATATCAAATTCGATTGAAAGCGAAGAAAAAAACTGTCCTATGGGAGGTACCGTTTTTATTCTACCAACTTATTTTTTTTGTCCACCAAAATATTTATTGAATCGACAAAAATACACAGATTTTTTTCATAAAAATTCTTCGAGCTGTTTTCGAGGAAAATAAGCTTTTACCTAACGGATATATGACAAGTACCGTGTACTGAACCTGTCAGTGATCAAAATTTGAATCACGATAGAAGCCGAGGCCTATGGACTTATTCTATCAACCATTTCCGAGTGTGAGTTGTGAATCTGCAGCAGCGGATGGGACTTACAATTTAAGTTTTTTTTTTTAGTAATAGAAATTCAGTTGGCAGCACTGTTTTGATTGACAGCAACATTTAAATACATCCAATTTCGAAAGGCTAAAAGGGAAGCACTTTTTCAAAACAAAACTTAGTTTTGGAGGATTTGTTAATTCCTCGCAAGAAACACACAAGATGTCTATAACGGTGAATTGAAACTGAGTAGTCTACCTCAAGAATAACTTCACCATGATGGGGAGCACTTCGCTTTTTTGTTCTGCTAATTTGTTTGTTTTTTTTGCGTTGATTACGATAAAAAAAATCGTGAATTCAATTTGGTGAGGTAAACAAAGTTATGAAGGGTTGTTCATAAAAAATGATTTTCAGCATTCAAAGCTAAAAAACTATCTGACATGGGGATAATTTAAACATTTTTTATCGAAAATCCGCCGTAAGCACGAAAATTAAAAAAATGAAAGAGTTGGTTGTCTGTAAAGTCGGTTTACGGACGATAATTTTACGTGACAACGTCATAAGAAAACAATGATAGCAGCCAACACCAACATACAGCTCCCGTTAACTCACACCCAAAAACCCTTTCGTTAAATCCAAACACACACACACACACCCCATTATTACATCTACTTTCTACTTTAATAAAACTCCGCCTATTTTGTAACTATTTTATTTCGTTTTATCTTCTTGTAATTTTTGAATTTGAGTGGAATTATTTTGGGAATTTGCGCTTCTTCTTTTTCATGTCCGCCTGGTGCTTGCGATCGATTTTGGTTGAAAGAACCACAGTATCGTGTAGCCTGTTATCGATTTATAAGACGTTTTGACGACCAAAAAAAATTGCACGACTGGATCGCACGTACTTGCTCTTATGTGCGGTCACAGCTTGAAATAAAATTTGAAAAATATTAAGGGAACTTCAAAGATTATATTCGATTTTTCTGGCTTTTGATTGTTTGAAAAAAGTACGTAAAATAGTTTTCAGTGGAAAAATTTAAACGCCATTTTATTTCCTTAAAAAATGTGAAAAAGTGTGAATTTTTTTTTCAAAATCGTAAGAGCCGTTTTTAATTAAAACGCTTTTTTTTCCGAAAACTTTTTTTAAAAATTAAAAAAATAATTCAAGAATACAAACTTAAACACAAAAATAACGTACATTTAAAAAAAAAAATTAAAAAAAAATCACTTACCCGTTTTCAAAATATTGATTTTTCAAAAACAAACAAAATTAAAAAAATTATTAAAAATACAAAAAAAAGTTTTCGAAAAAAAATTAATGCAAAATTACTCAAGCTACCTACATCTTCTTGAATATCAATTTTGATTGTAATCGGATCACAGTTTTCGAAAAAGTCGAAGAAAAAAAACCGGTCCTATGGGTACCCCCCCGTTTTTAGCCCACAATATTAAATTTTTTTTTCACCAAAATATAATGCATAGCTACAGTAGTACACTAATTTAAAAAAAAAAATCTTGGAGCCGTTTTCGAAAAAAATAAGCTTTTACATAACGGTTATATGACAGGTACCGTTAATTTTTAAGCTAAAAAAAATTGAAAAAAGTCCTCTGTAAGAACTCAAAAGAACCTTAAGTTCAAAATTTGAAGACGATTGGCCCAACTATTTAGGCTGCAGTCCAAAATACATCCGTACAGACAGACAGACAGACAGACAGACGGACAGAATTTTGCCAGTAACTCAAATATATTTCTCTATCAGCGTAATGTCATGTTTGATTGTTATCTCAAAATTTTTAATCGGCACGAATGCATAACTTGTATTATAGTACCTCAAGTAAAAATCATGCAAATAGGTCCAGTTTTGAATTTTTACAGCCAAAAAACCAGGTAACCTACTATTCTTGAGATAATATACAAAATTCAAGATAGAATTCATAGATACTAGATTATAAG
This sequence comes from Platycheirus rosarum, assembly GCA_963971375.1. Lineage (NCBI taxonomy): Eukaryota > Metazoa > Arthropoda > Insecta > Diptera > Syrphidae > Platycheirus > Platycheirus rosarum. Next base: position 114,452,867 of record OZ020509.1, on the reverse strand, counting down.
TCCTACGAACTGTAATGAATCGAAAAAGAATTTGTCATCTGCTTCAAAGCAACTTAACAAATTTCTTCACATCTCAATACCTTTACTACGAATTTTAACTTCAAAGTGGCTTAAAAATAAAGCCTATTTATATTTGTATGACTTCATCATATTTTTCTCAGAAAAAAAAAACTAAAATAAGGTCAAACCGTAACAACGAGTGAAATATCCTTGTTGTTATAAACCTACTTTTGTAAGTAATCCATTGATTAAACGTTTTGTTTTTTATTTTAAATACATCTCTAGCCTTGTAGTCTAACAAAAGAACTATTTTATGGTTTTTGATCCGAATGTAAAATTTTAAATTACACACATTGCCACCATCTAGGCCATAAGCGCTTACGTTTTACTTTCAAACAGAATTAGTATTCTCCTCATACAGGAACGCCGTTTGATCCTAGAACGAGCAAAACAAAAAAAAAACTTAAACAACAGGACGACGATATACATAACAAAACATTTCCCAACACTCAAAGCTAAATTATAGCTTCTCACGCGAATTGATGTCCTTTTTCTTGGCAAATTGGGGCCAGCCGGAGAAGCAAGAAAATGTCTTAAGGAAAACCGTAGGCAGCACTAAGGTTAGGTACACATTAATAATAATATTCTTGGTTAAAAGAAAATGCACCTTTTGACCTTTAGCGGGTAAAGGTTTTCCAGTTGGTGGGCGATTGGCAGAGTTGGAAAGAAAACGAAAAAAAAACATGGACCTTGGAACGGATCCGCATGACTGGCTCACAGGTCACGGCTTAAAATGCACGGAAGAACATTTTATTTAACTTTTGTTATGTTTCTGAACTATAACAACAGAAAATTAAAAATTCTAGATTTTTGCCTCCACTCCACACAATCCCCAATCCATGGCTTCGTAACGTCCTCGTACGCGCACTCATGGCAATATTTCAGTGAAGAATCGAAATATTTTATTTACCAGAGGAATGTTTTAAAATAATTTTTTTTCGGCACGAATTGTTTTTTTCTTATTCGTTTTTAATTTTTAATATTTATTTTTGTTTTACCTCGACATGCACGACACACACAGTTGAAATGATGAATTTAATTCGTTCAAGATTAAAGCCATTCATAATAATTGGTTCCATTTTTTTTTATTGAATTATTGAAGATTTGTTTTTGAGTTTATAATCTGCTTTGACAAAAAAAATAAATAAATAAAAAATAATCCCAATCAAGCGGGAAATTAATTCATTTAAAATAGATTATCATATATTTCGATTTCAGAATGTTTTAATATTTTTCGGAAAAGATAATTGAGTTTTTCAATCTGATAAATAAAAGTAAACTTTTTTTATTTAAATTGGCGGGTATTGAACGGATTTCCGATTTCCACGAAATACTTCTCTATTTATAAATCTTCTCAACACGATATATTATAAAGAAAAACTTAAACTTGAAACTTTCATCAAAAGAGACTTTTTAAATTCAAAGAATTTTTATTTGAAGAACAATTTTCATAAAAGAAATTTGATGAATTTTCATAACTTTCCTTAGCAACCATCTTAGAAGTCACCATCAAAAAAAGATGGGATGAATTGATTTGAAGCCTTCAATCAATGGTGCTGATGAGAATCTTGAAAAGGTCGCAAAATAGAAAACCCACTTTAGGGAAATTTTGTAGAAATCCAATTTGAAATTTGAAAGTGGGAATCAACATGAAGCTTACAAGAGTGTGAATGTATCGTAATTATTCCGACTGACGTAGGTGCATCCGTATAGCCTCCTCGCATCTAATATATTCGGGAATATTTTTTCGATTTTTTTTGTGCATTTACTTACACCTGAATCAGCTGTCAAAACCATAAAAAAATTGTACTTCAATGTTATATGTAGAAAAAGTAACAATCTATGCAGTTTTCAATTGCAATATAAACAATTGTAAGAAATAAAAAAAGATGGGAGTGCAGTGAAATATGTTAGATTTCCGGTTGGCCAAAGTTCATATTCTGAAGCCTTCATCTCATAATGAAAGTCACGAAAACCTCGTTGGTCGTTGGCTATTTAAGACACAATTTAAATAATATTAAAAAAATAACAAAAGCGGTTTATAGAGACGTTTTCTTAAAGGACTGATGAGTCTAGCCTGACGTGGACAAACGTCGTAAGTGAGGATGAATTTAAAAAACCAAATTAATTTGGAAAAGCTAAATAATCCTTTTAATATAGGCTCAATGATTCTAAAGAACTTTTCAAAGCTCAAATTGGACGAAGTCATTGAACAAAAATTACTGGAACTGGATCGCACGTACTTGCTAATAAGTGCGGTCACATCGTCGAATAAAATTTTAAAAAAATGCATGACTAGGTCGCACGAACTTGTTCTTATGCTAGATAATTGCTTGGTGGCTGCATGTGCATATGTATGTATATAAGGGGTGTTTTTTTTTTAGACTTGATGGTCGTTCGGCTTTAATACTTGCATGAGTTGGATTTTGTAATTCCGCAAACCAAGATCCTTCCGCAAAAGCTTCCATAAAGTGTATGGTCACATCTCCAATTGTTGCGAGCGATGGCGGATGGACTCATTCGGGTATTCTTCGATACTCTGCTCCACCGAACCGAACCATTATTGTGGTAATACATTTGCACAATTCACAAACGTTGTTCAGTACTAAGTCTATTCAATATGAAATGCCAAACCAAACTGAGCATAAATCAAGAGACATCTGTCAAAAAGACCAACTTCGAAAAAAAGTATTGCCAGATTAAAAACCATACGTCTAAAAAAGACACCCTTTATTAAAATAAAAAATTATTTTTTTTTCGAAAATTCTTTCATTTTTACTTGCGATTATAGGGACTATAAGGTAAGTTTAGGATTCGTGAATATAAAAAAAATTCAGATAACAATGAAACATGACATTACGACCATAGAGAAGTCTAAAAAAGTGATCGACAAAAAATGTCTGTCTGTCAGTATGTAAAAAAACTTATTTTTCTCGAAAACGGCTCCAACGATTTTGATGAAATTTTTTGGGAATTTTTTTGTTGGTATTTGCTATCATTTGATTAGAACCAAATTTACGTGAAAAGTCTAAACTGTACTTTTCATGTAACGGTTATTTTAATTTTGGGCTTTCTCGGTAACGGCTTTTTGGATTTCTGTCAAATTATATTTGAGAATACCTAAATAGCTTAATTAATTCTGCATATCAAATTTTTTAATAACTTTTTTTTTTCTAATTAAAATTTATTTTTGAAATTTTTCTTTGGAAAAATTAATAGTTTTAAAACTAATTGAAAAAAATTATTTTAAATTTTATATTCACATGTATTTTTACTAAAAAAACCGTTAAGTATTTTGGTTTTTATACTTTTTTTTGTTACTTGTTTCTGTCAAAGATCATGCTTTCCAATGTAATTAGGCACATAAGAGCAAGTACGTGCGACCCAGCCATGCCCATTTTTTTAATTAGTTTAGTAGTTTTCTTGTTAAGACTAAGTATGCAATAAAGTTTTAAAACTAAATGTGTATCAAGGAAAAAAAAATGTTGAAAATCGTTTGACCAGTTTTTTTTAAAAGTCGTTTTTTTTGAAAAACTTTTCGAAAAATATTTTAATTTTTTTCTGGTATGTCATTGTAATAGGAAATCTGTAGTTTTCATTTCGGAAAATTATTTAAAAAAAATTTCAATCAAACCGTTTTCAAAATATTTCGAAAACCAATTTTGTTTAAAAAATCGAAAAAATTTTTTTTTGAAAATTTTGAAATGCAATATTAATTGAAGTATAAATTACTCCCTGTTTGCCAATTTTTTTTTGACATCTAAATAATGGTTTACGATAAAATTGTATTTGAAAAAAAAAACTGTTCTATGAGAGGTACCGTTATATTTTTATTAAAAGATGTACTGTTGCAAAAAAAAAATAGATTTTATCAAAACCGTTATAGCCATTTTCGAGAAAATAAAACTTTTTTTGAAAATTGAAAAAAACGGACGGAATTTCTGGACCCACTTTTTTCGACTTCTCTATCATCGTAATGTAATGTTTGATTGTTAGATTTTTTTTTGCACGAATCCATAACTTGCCTTATAGTACCTATAAACGCAAGTAAAAAAGCACTAAACGTGACGTCACACGTAGATGCGCAATAATCATGGGTATCACTATCACTTGATAGAGTCACTTGTACGTCGTACCCAATTCGTCAACCCTGACGACGATATAAAGGTTTCGAGGTGCCAACATTGACTCTGATCACTATCTTGATGGTATGGTGTTCCGAGAGCGGATTGCTTTGAGGAGAAGTCTTGCATCCTCCGTTCGCTTTCGATTTAAAACGGCTGCCCTAAGCGGTGGAAAGAAAAGCAACACCTTCGTATCAATTTCAACGCTCTGTGTTCCCCTTTCAAGCAAGTGTAGCACTGATGGAGAAGCATCAAATCAGAAGTGGCAGTTATCATTATGGTCGAGTTTTGGATGTATAAACGCTTTATAACTTGTAGCCATTTCAGAAGGGGAACAAACTTCTTGCATCGATACAGAAAATCTTAACACTTTGTAGCATTTTTGGCGGTCTCAAATATATGGTCGTTCCAACGGAGGTCGTCGTTGAACGACAGAAAGCACCATTGAGTTTTCGAAGCATTAAATTCCACACGATTTCTATTACTATTTAACAATGCTGTGTAAATCGGAGTTTAATGAGCTTATCATACGGTACCGTGGCGATTGCACGTCCGAAGGCGAAGGACGTGAATCTTCGAACAAATGTGAAAAGCAGAGTGTAGAGTCGTCAGCAAAACAGTCAAGTGGATTAGAAGTAACAGACAGAAGATCATTTATAAAAAAAAAGAGAAAAGAGTCGGAGACAGAACGGAGCAGTGGGACACACCAGCATTTTTTTGAGAGAATCAGACTTGAAACCGTCCAAATAACTTCTATTGAACGGTCCAGAAGATAGCTTCTATTCCAAGGAACAAGAGTATCATCGATGCCAAAAGCACACATTTTTGATAAGAGAGCTTCTGCCAAACTCTATCAAATGCCTTGGAGATATCAAGAGCAATAATCTTATTTTCGTCAAAGCGATGTAAAGATTTGGCCCACTGTTCGGTGGTTGAACGATTATTGCGAAGGCAATACTGTCGGTCATGGAGAAGATTTCGGTCTTCGAGATATTACTTCAGCTGACGCTTAATGAGCGTTTCCATGACATTAGAAAGAAGAGACGTAGGTGCTACATGGGTCGATAGGAGGAGGAGGAGGAGGAGTCACCTTTCTTAGGTACAGGCTGGACAAATGCTGTTGCATGCATCTTCTAGGAATGATTCCAGAAGAGTATGACCGATGGAAAATCTTACGCGGTGGCTTTGCAGGTGTGAAAGAAATTTTTTTCAGAAGAATACCACCCGGGCCAGCAGATTTGTGTACATCGAGATTTTTGAGAACTCTTGCTACTGAACAGTGCGGAAAAAATCTGGCCCATGGAATAATTTATATTCTCAAATACAGGGTGGGCCAAAAGAAATCACCCTATTGGAAGATGCTCTCATTTTAACAAATGGCCGCCAATGTTAAATCTGTTTTGACATTTGTGAACTAGAGAGATGCAGAATACAAGTGAACAAGCAATGGTGCGATACATGAACAGAAATAAACCGATATTCTGAAAGCGGCCTTCCCGGTTCAAATAAATATAATTAGAAAACAGAATCGAAGTTCTTCATTTAGAAAAAAAAGAGAGCCAAACAACATTAGATGGATGACTTCTTTTGGCCCACCCTGTACAACAGGGGCAACGTTGCTGTTAGCAGCAACGTAGCGTAGAGTTAGCAGCAAAATGTTCTGCGAGCAAGTTTGCCTTCTCTGAAGAGTAGACCCTCTGTAGGGTTAGCTTTATAGGATTGGAAACTTAATTCCTTTCTCCAAATAGCTTGCTTTTTAACATTCAGAGATAAACCAAGACTTTTCTTTGGGTTTAATGCTTTTTACTCTGTTAGGAATATAAGCACGCATTCCTAGGAGAATCACATTTGTGATCATTTAAACACTGGCATTCATATGTCACTAACGCGGGAGCATAATGACCAGTTAAAATTACGGAAGAAATTATTCAGGCCGTCCCATTTGGGTTTCTTGTATTTGTGATCATTCCAGTACTGGCATTAATGTCACTTTTGAGGAAGCATGGTAACCAGAAAGTAAATTCACACCGTCACAGTTGGCTTTATAGTATCGCCAAATGGTCCCGATGGGAAGTTTTTCTTTACATTGATAAGTGGAGGACGAGACATTTGCTGAAATGACACAATATAATCCGAACCCTAAGTGCAAACTGGAGAAATAACTCTAATGGTATACTTATCAGGCTGAGAAGAAAGAAAGAAATCAAGAGTATAAGCAGCTTGCCCAGAAACATGCAATACTCGAATTGGTACATCGATCAACTGGGTAAGGTGGTTTAACCTCGCAAAGTTCTCAACATTTACCTTCTTTCGGATGTTTTCGCCCACAATAACGATTTCAGTGCGAGGACAATGGCATAACATTTTCTAAATCGAATTATACTCTGAATCAAACTCGTTAAAATTTGAATTATTGTCGGAGTTTAAGTATACAAAACTTCGCAATAATTTTTAAACTGCATTCTTTTGACAAATTGTGCATTCCCAAAGGTACCCTAGCCACAAAACAAAAAAAGATTTCAAATAAATAAAATAAAACTCAATACAAATCATTAGTTCGTTTAAATTCTGCTCCAAAGTGTATTTCCCACAATATAAATCACACTCGAATGAGAATTATTTGGGAGCGACTAAATCCCCAAACACTAACATATATTCCAAACATCTTTATCCTCAATTGTGTTTAAGCACCAAAACAGATATAAAATTAAATTCCAACCGTCCAAATCCTTACCATACCTTAGCATCATCAGGTTTTCCTAACTCTTATCTTTTATAGATAAGCACATTTGTATTCCCCATGTACTTGTATCTCAACCATATCTGCACAAGGGTTAGAATTGGAATTTTTTGCCTGATCCCGTCTCCATTTAAGGATAAGAATCTAATACCTAAGTCTCTATTTGATGGTTGACTCATCGCTGACCCATAATGGTATCCCTTGCCTTACAGAAAACACTCCATTAATATTTAAAACCGAAGATGTCTGCATTCTTGAGAACAAATTCAAAGTGCTCTACACACACTCGCCTCACTACATACATGATATCCAGGACCAACACACTCACACCGCCCACTTCAAATCAAATATTTATACATTTATGGATATCTTACTGTTTTCTGTTGCGAAACAGAAATAGTATCAACAGAACGGAAGAAAAAAAAATATATAAAGTATTCAATTTACTCATCGTACTCTTCATCCTTGTCAGTTGGATCGGTTTCGTAGAAGACATCATCTTCCTTGGAATCCTCTTCAGAGCTGGTGCTCTTATCCTCTTCGTCTTCTTGATTCACTTTACGTTTGGCTTCTTCCTCTAGATATTTGGCCTTGGATATTATTTCATCTCTAGAGCGTCAAAAGAGTGTATGAGTGAGAGAGAAATATATAGAATTAAATATAATTTAACTAAATGTGCATGCAAGCCAAGAGGTGGCACTCGAATAGGCCCCCTGGTGGTGATAATCTCCACTTCGAATACGAACCTGTTTTTGTGGAGTTCCTTCTTTGACACACAAACGGCACTGTATTCATCTTCGAGCAGACAAATCTCCCTCTTCTTGCAGTTAAGTGGTCGACACAGATCACCTGGAATTAAAAAAAAATACACATTTTCGGTTTAAGGACATTCAAATCTAATTAACATGCAAAAGGTTTTGTTAATAATAATTGCTCCTGAACTGAAGCTTAGTTATGTACAGAGGACAGGAACTTTGCCCAAAGGGCTTCATATTCTAAGTGACCCAGTATAAGGACTTGAATTCACTTTGGATAAAAGTTCTTATGTAGGTTTGCAGGAACAAACTCTTATGGGCATCTCGACCACAAAGGTTTGCATTTTGTGCAACTCTACTTAAGCAAAAGTTGTGGTGGTAAAATTTAAATTTGAACTTGTGTGTAATGGGTTTTCGGTCGCAAACGGATATGGTGTTTTGTTTCCTCATTTTGCAGCTACTTTGTGTGTCAAGAATAAGTTCAGCCTTATTCCAGGTGGTGCTGGAAGCGATGCCTATTTATTGTTTATAGAAACTAGTATAGCATTGTGGAGAGAGCTTAAGGGATTTTGCCACTAGATATGGGACAAGTGAAATTTTTAGATCTGTGAAGCAGCAAGATGTATTTTATACCATTGCATTGGTCTAAATTATTACTAGAGTTTGATTCTAGATAAATATATAAGCTACTGAACTTTTAATTGTGCCAAGTTAAGTGCACTTGTTCTATGCAGGCCAAAAGCTTGAGAAATGTACGACTTTTAATATTACTTGAAGGTATTGCATACCAAAAGACAAATAAAGCAATCATGGACGTTTTATATATGGACTGCTAGTCTAATTTCATCTTCATATAACAATTGTCAAAAAACTGGCGCTAAAATTGAGAATGAGATGCTAGCTCCTGAATCCACTACAGGAAAAAAATAACTACTTAAAATGTTGACACAGAAGCTCGCGACATCTGTTCTTAAAAACTCAAAAAGTCGCATTTACCGGTAAAACATAACTGACACTTTTGAATTCCATTCAAAGAACTATGCGACATCTTTGGTATTTTGCCTCTTGTGTTTTTTTTAGATCGTGGACAACTTTCTTTTTTATTGGTTTGTGTCTAAGACAAGCTAAAAGCACTAGAAGCAAAAAAGGGATATTTTATTAATCAATTGTAGGATATTCTAAAAAAACACGGGGAGAAAAAAGGAAATTTTAACATGCCAACGTGGGAAAAGCTGCTGCCAAAGTCTGGGATTACTGGATGAAATGTCAAAATTGAGTTTAATTTTTTTCCCGCTAGTGTACTCAGGAGAGCTAGTGTCGCGAAAAATAACCGAAACAAAAATGGAACCAGCTTGAGGCAAATAGCAGTCCATATATAATACGTCCATGAAAGCAACAATATGTTAAGGGAAAGAGAAAGAAAATAGTTTGCTTTAATAGTCGTGTTTTATTATCAGCAATAACAATAACCCATATGGCTCACCTCGTGATAATAAAACGATCTGGGTTATAAAAAAAAATATTTGCTTTGAAAAGTTAGCATTCATGATTTATTTTGACATAAAAACAAAGATTTTAAGATTAGTGGATGTGAGTGTACATTTTTAGATTTATTAAATGAAATAAATAAAATATTTTTGTCAACGGCCTTGGCTACGATAAAGCATCGCTTCCCGTGAGATCAGCGGAATCAAGCATCGTTGCGCGTGGTTAGTGGAAAGATGGGCGACCGTCCGAAAACCAACTGCGTGCTGTTATGTATGTATGTATGTGTTATGTGTTTTCTGTTTTCCGGTTCTCTCTCTCTTTTCTTTACTGTTCTGTATTAATGTCGTCTTGTGTGTTGTCTTGTAATTGTCTGAGCCGATGGCCTCAGTAGCCAGTGCTGATGCTGACTGCTCGTATGTAAGTGTGTCTACTTCGTAAATTTATCTACTGAGTATATTAAAAAGTAATGTAATGTAGTATTGTAAATAAATTATTTTCCATAGTTTTTATACGTTGCACAAAAATACAACAAACATACCTTCTATCGATTCTTTCAAATTGGCCATTTAGGCGTCAAGGTGGAACTAATTTTTAATTAACCCAGATAGGGAGCAAGGTCCCAAGTTGTTGTTGTATTCACGTGTTAAAAATTAACCTAGAGCCCGATATGTTGATAATGAAAAACGGCTAATAGCTCCATTTTATTATCCACCAAGACCTCTAAGGATCTTTGTCGATAAATTAAACGATCGAGATCTAGATCCAGATCATGCATTATTTTGTGTTCAATTCCTATTACAACACTGCAAAAGATCTTGAAATAGATCCACATAGAAAGCAGGATTTAAAATTGTTATTGTAGCACGTGCTAAGACATAATCCAGATCTTGATCCGAAGATAATAAAACCCAGCTAATGTTAAGCTCCAACATGTCATTGGAAAGTTACTATCGTTTGACAATTCGAAAATTTGTTGTTAATCGATACATTCACCAGATTATTTTCATATACATATGTACATACTGTGATGTGGCAACAAGTTTAGATATTCGGAGGATACATTTTGTAAATTAACGACATTTGTTGGATTCATTGTGTACAACAACCAACATTCATTGTGTACAACGACCATGCGCCTAAAAGTATGCTACATATTTGCAATATGTTTTAACTGAGTACTAAATCGAACTTGAAGTACTAATTCGAGACTCGAATTAGCACCGAAAGCTTAGATTGTGCCAGAACCAGACAGAAGCTTCCAGAAGCTTGTAAACTTGTATAAATACAAGAGTAGATTGCATTGAAATTTCAGTTTATTTTCGAAAGTGGAATTGTTAACAACTGGAAACGTTAGTAAAAAGTGATTGAATTGAGATTAAATAAAAAGTGTTGAATTATAAAAACGTATTTGAATTTTGAATAAGTGAAATAAGTTAAATTTGGTGTTATTTAAACTGAAAGACGTTGTGTTTCATAAAATAAAGAGATTTGTTTTATTATTTTGGAATTTCGATTGAGTTTTATTTGTCGAACCCCAGGCTAAAATATCACAAAACTTATGTATGTATGTCAATAAATGTTAAAAAAATTGCTTGTTATTATGATTCAAAAAGTTTTGACAACGCTATTTGACTGTTCATGACGGCTATCAGTCTGTTCAATGAGCCGGTTCTAGCTGTTCACTCAAGGTAGAAAAAAAAGGAATCACCGATTGTTGTTTGCAAACAGATGAACGTTCATGGAGTTATAAACCTCATTAGTGAATCACCATCAAGGATATTTTTTATTTCGTACATAAACTGTCTTTAAAGTTTAATTAAATTATTAATTATATTTATTTATTTAATTATTATTATTAATAAGAAATGTATTCTTATTTAAAAGATTTAATTAATATTAAAGTTTGAAAATTATTGATTTTGTGATTTACGTCGGAGGCTTGGAAGCAAAAACACCATGGAAGCAGACTGGCATTAAAATGTAAGACGTTTTAATCTATTGAAACATAATCTAATAATAAGAAATTCAAAAGATGATGGAGTGAAAGAGCGAGATATATCCACTCCATAAGTATTGAACAACAGCCTGCCACATCGGCAAAAATTGTTTCGCTTACGTTTAGTTCGCCATTATCAGGATTTGTATCTATTTAACCAATTTTTTCACTTTGCTTATGATTCAATTTACATAGTGTTCATTTCATCCCATTTTTTATTTCGTTTAATTTTAAATGGCAATTTATTGTTTTGCTACAAAAAAACTTTGCACATACCCAACCCCGTATGCATAATGAACAAATACAATTATAATAATAGTTATGTAATCAATAATGAAATGTGAAAGAAAAAAATATTTCACATATCATAATATATTATTATTCACTTATGTAAATAATATGTTTTGTTTAAAAGTTTCTCTTGAACAATTTTCGAAAATATCTAAATACCTACGTTTTGATAAATTGAATTTGACTCTTCAATGTAACGTGATATTGATTCATTACAAACATATTTTTTTCCGGGACATTATATAAAAAGTAGTACAGTAAAATGAGTATTCTTTTGGGGGAAATGAAATCCATTTTTGAAATGTTTGAGAATTTTTTTTGGTATTGGCTATCATTTGATTATAACCAAATTTACGGAAAATGTCTATTAAATGGTAAGTGATTTTTGTGTCGTGTATTCAAATGTTCGTGGTTTAAGAAAGAATTTCTTTCACGTGTACGTCTACACTGTTCAACACAGGCCAGCTGTTTTGGCATTAAGTGAAACTCAGGTTGGAGCAAATACTGATTTATCAGAATTTGCTCTACATGGGTATAGCTTGGTGCCATTACTCTTTTCTCATCATGGTCTCGTGGTCTATGTTAGGAATGATATTGCTTGCCAGAGCCTTCCCCAATATGGGCAATGTTCCAACACGGACTTTAACTTCTTATGGCTCAAATTCACTGTCCGCAAGCATGTCATTCATTATTGTTTTATTTACAGGAGTCCAAATCTTGCCAGTAATTCGACTTGTAACGAGTTTGATGCACTGTCTGATTCCATCTCGAAAATTGTTTCCCTTTGTCCTCGCACTGAAATCGTTATTGCGGGCGATTTCAATGTACACAATTCCAACTGGCTCCGCTATTCTGGTCAGACAACACCCGAAGGAAGGTATGTCGAGCTCTTTGCCGGGTTACATCACCTTACCCAACTGATCGATGTGCCAACGCGTATACCGGATGTTGCTGGGCAAGCAGCCCATACTCTTGACTTGTTTCTTACTTCTCACCCTGATAAATATACCATTAGTGTAACTTCTCCATTTGGCACTTCAGACCATTGTATCATTTCAGCTAATTTCTCATCCCCCACCCATCCAGTTAAAGAAAAACTTCCCACCAGGACCGTTTGGCAATACGAGAAAGCCAACTGGGACGGCCTGAATTTCTTTTTCCGAAACTTTAACTGGTCACTATGCTTCCTCGATAGTGACATTGATGCCAGTGCTGAAATGATCACAAATGTGATTCTTCTAGGGATGCGTGCTTTTATTCCTAACAGAGTAAAAAGCATCAAACCTAAAGAAAAGTCTTGGTTTAATTCTGAGTGTAAAGAAGCTATCAGGCTCAAAGAAGTAAGTTTCCGATCTTACAAAGCCAACCCTACAGAGGAAAATCGGAAAAAGCACAAACAAGCAAGGAACTCATGCAACTCCGTTATAGAAAGAACCAAATTTTTGCATGACCAAAAATTACGGCAAAAAATTCTGCAGTGTCCCAAAGGCAGTAAAAATTTTTGGTCATTTGTAAAAAATATAAAAAACTCCTCGACATCTTCGGTTCCAACGCTCATCGACAATAACAAACCAATTGTTTACTCTTCAGAGAAGGCAAACTTGCTCGCCGCCCATTTCGCTGTCAGCTCCACGCTGCCTCAAAGCAACGTTGCCCCTCCTGTACTTGAGAATGTAAATTTTTCCATGGGACACATTTTTTTCCGCACTCGTACAGTAGCAAGAGTTCTCAAAGATCTCGATATACACAAATCCGCTGGCCCGGATGGTATACCCCCGATTCTTCTGAAGAGGTGTTCTTCCACACTGGCAAAGCCACTGCGTAAGCTTTTCCATCGCTCCTACTCTTCTGGAATCTTTCCTAGAAGATGGAAAACAGCATTTGTCCAGCCTGTCCCTAAGAAAGGTGACCCATCCTCCCCCTCCTCCTACCGACCCATAGCACTGACATCCCTTCTTTCTAAAGTCATGGAAACACTGATTAACCGTCAGCTTAAGGAATATCTCGAAGATCGTAAGCTTCTCCATGACCGTCAGTATGGCTTCCGCAGCAACCGTTCCACTGGTGATCTGATGGCATATCTCACCGAACAGTGGAACAAATCTTTACATCGCTTTGGTGAAAGTAAGATTATTGCTCTTGATATCTCCAAGGCATTTGATAGAGTTTGGCATGAAGCTCTCTTATCGAAAATGCGTGCTTTTGGGATCGATAATACTCTTGTTCGTTGGATTAGAAGCTATCTTCTGGACCGTTCAATACAAGTTGTATTGGACGGATTCAAGTCTGATTCCCATAAAATAAATGCTGGTGTGCCCCAGGGCTCTGTTCTGTCTCCGACTCTTTTCCTCATTTTTATAAATGATCTTCTGTCTGTTACTTCTAATCCACTTAACTGTTTTGCTGACGACTCTACCCTCAGCTTTTCATATTCGTTCGATAATTCACGTCCTTCGCCTTCGGACGTACAATTGCAACGGTGCCGTATGTCAAGCTCATTAAACTCCGATTTATACAGCATTGTTAAATGGGGTAATAGAAATCGTGTGGAGTTTAATGCTTCGAAAACTCAATGCTGTCTTCTGTCGTTAAAGCTAAACATTCCCCCAATGCCATTGTCCATGAATGGCACTTACATCGAAGAAACCGAAAAGCTCTCAGTACTCGGTATGTGTGTCAACGACGACCTCCGTTGGAACGACCATATATTTGAGATCGCTAAGAATGCTGCAAAGTGCTTAGGTTTTCTGTATCGGTGTAAGAAGTACTTTTCCCCATCTGATCTGGCTACAATTTATAAAGCGTTTATACGCCCTAAACTCGAGTATAACTCCCACCTCTGGGCAGGTGCTTCGCAAACATCGCTTCACCTGCTTGATAGAATACAAAATCGAGCGTTAAGATTGATAGGTAATAGAACTGCCGCTGAAACAATTGCCCCACTCGAACACCGACGCAATGTTTCATGTCTTTCCTTATTTTATCGTTTCTTTTACAAAAAATGTTCACTCGAAGTAGCCAGTTGCATTCCTCCCCTTAAAAGTTTCTCCCGTAATACTCGTCTCGCAAGGAATGCTCATCAGTTCACCCTTGAGCCTAATTTCGGACGTACCGTGAAATATAGGGATTCTTTTTTTAGCCGAACGACACGAATCTGGAATAGTTTACCCGGCGGGATTTTCCCTTGCCATTTTGATCTGCAAACATTCAAAACCAATGTTAATCGGCACCTCCTATCTCTCCCCTCCCTATCTTCGTAATGCCCGCGCAGTGTGTTCTACATTAAAAGGGAAACACATAATCCCTTGTGCGCGCGTTAATTATAAAAAAAAAAAAAAAAAAACGCTACCTTTCATATAACGGTTTTTTTAATTTTCGACTTTCTCAGTAATGGCTCTTTGGATTTCTGTCAAAGTTTATACCTAAGTAGCCAAATTAATTCTGCGTATCAAATTTTTGAATAACTTTTCTTTCTACTTAAAATTAATTTTTGATTTATTTTTTAATTTTATAATCACATATATATTAATAATTTCTAAAAAACTGCATACCAAAATTTCAAACAAACATTTTTTTTTCAAAAAAATTCAATACGTGTGATGGCGAACTTCATTTTTACTAAAAACCGTTAAGTATAAGTTCAAACTGTGTTATTTTCAACCTAAATGTTACTTGTTTCTATCAAAGATCTTGCTTTCCAATGTAATTAGGCACATACGAGCAAGGACGTGCGACCCAGTCGTGCCAATTGTTTTTAAACATTTCAGAAAGATTTAAAAAACATTTCAGAAATGTTTCTTTGTTTCTGAAATTTTTTTTTATTGTTTTGGATGCTTCGCAAAACCTTTCTGAAATGTTTATGAAATGTTTCTCGGTTTCCCATTCCTAACAACCGAAGCATTTCTTTATTTTTCAAACATTATAGTCTAGTCGACAAGTTTTTTTTTTGTTTTGTATTATTTTCATGATGATGAAAAACGACGTTATGATTGCTACTTCTTTACAATTCATCTTGAAGTACAAAACTGGATACATACAATGGGAAACAAATAAACATTTCAGAAATGTTTTTGAAAGCGTCCACACCATAACAACAATTCCAGAAACATTTCTGAAATGGTTTTCAAACAAATGTTTCTTTGGTGTGGCACATTATGGTGTGCAAGATTTTGTATTCGATTTTTGTGAGTTTTTATTGTTAAACAAAAATTTTCAGCGATAAAAAAAATATTTTATTTCTTTAAAAAATGTGATTAATTTCGAAATTTTAGAGTTCGTAGTCCGGTGCTTAGCCCTGAATTGCACACAATTAAAGAAAGCCCTAAAATTAACTTCTTAATTCAATCATCAGATCGTATCGTTCCTCTAAAAAATTACAATTTAATTTAAAAATTACTACAAAACTCATTAATTGCGCTTAAAAAGACGGAGTATATGGACCTTTACTCTTGATACAGATAACTTAATCCCGGATCCGGGAACACAACCACAACCACATTTGGATGCACGGAAGCGTATTTTGTTTTCGTTTTCATTAAATTTTCAGCCATTTTCATTCACAATAGATAAGTTTTAGTTTTTATGTTTTAGTTCATAGAAATATGTAGAATAAACAAACTAGCAACAGTGTAGATACTGTTATTCGGGTCGGGTGTTATTTTCAAATTTGTACACCGCAGAGGTGCACCAAAAGCTTTCAAATAAAATACTTTTCTTACTTTATTTCTTTTTATTAATTCGAATAAATATGAAGTTAAGATATTGAAGAAAAAAAACACAAAATACCTAAATAAATATGCATCTGTCAAATGTCTTAATTACAATTATAACAAATTATTCGTCTTTGCAATTTATTTTCAACAGTTCTCATTTACTTTGTGAACATGTATTATAATAAAACAGTTTATTCAAATTGGACAGGGATAAAATGTCATAGACTAAACGATACTAAAAATATGGAAATAAATCAAGAATTAGGAAAAATTCACAAAATGGGAGTTTTTTGACAACTGTAGATGATCAGCCTGTATTCACCGAAAATACATATATATACAGTGATTTTCCCTTTCTGGAAAATGCCAAACGAATTCCTTCTGAACTTGATGGCTATCACTTTAGTCATTAGGCTAAGAATGGAAATACATCAGTAGTTAGTTTTAATTGACTTTTATTTTCATAAATAGTTAACAATGATTGAATAATCTAAACCTAATTGGCCGTCTACCAGGTTGACAATAAAATACAATTTATTTTGAATACAATACGATTTATTTTTCAGCACTATATTTGGAATTCTCGAATCTTCCATCTCGTAAACTTTTAGAACATAATTGAAGTGCATTTCAAGTGTATGCAAAAACATATGTGGATTTCCGGTTTCAATATACATCATATAGTTAGGCGTATTTTTCGGTAAACGGAATATTCTTTTTAGAAAATATATTAGACATTTTTCAACGTATAGCATAACTGCAGCAGCGGTTGAGTTAAACAGTGTTTGTTTTGCACTATGTGATGTACTTGTTTCGCTCCCCAGATCGATAAGATGGCTCTTTTTGCGACAAATTTATATTTTCGTACTATCTCTATTTCTTCTCCACATAACTTCCATTTTTCCAAGAACGAGAAGTGCCCACCACCATCTCTAAACACCATCATTTCTGATTTGTTTAAGTTAAATGATAAATTCCAACATTTACTTTATCATTATTTATCATTAGCTGCATACCCTCCTCTGTGTCACATAGAAAGACGATATCTGGCATTGGGACTCCGCTGAAATGTACTCCTCCCTTTACTTAATCCATTATATCGCTAACATACAAAATGAAAAGTAACGCACTAAGTATGCACCCCTGTTTCACATCCATCGAAGTTTCAAATTCTTCGGAGATTACATCACCGTTCCAGACAAGTGACACATTATTTTCGTACAACGCTCCAGAATACGAATAGTTTTGCTTGATAAGCCAATTTTCGAAAGTTTATAAAAGAGTGCTTCTCGAGGTATTGCATCAAACGCTGCACGAAAATCCACGAAGAAGGCGTAGAGCTTTTTAATAATAATATAATAGATTTTTTTAAATTTTCAGCTACATCAGCATACATTCGAAGATTCGGTTAGATTCTATTGTTAGCGAGTTAGTGAACTGAGCACTTTAAAAATATAAGCATTGTTTGATCTTAGTTACTTAGTTACTTAGGGGGCGCTACAGTTCGGGACGAACCTGGGCCTCAACCAACATGCCTCTCCAGCCAGCTCGGTCTTTGGCTAGCGGCCTCCAGTTTCGCACTCCAAATTGGTTGAAGCATTGTTGTCCATTCGCTCTACATGACCCAGCCATCTTAAACGTGATATGCGTATTTTTTTGACCAGGTCAATGTCGCTGTACAGCTCGTATAGTTCTTGGTTGAACCTTCTTCTCCAAAGCCCGTTAACGCAGATAGGGCCGAAAATCCTCCGAAGAATCTTACGCTCGAAGCGACTAAGGATATCTTCATCCGCTTTAGATAGAGTCCATGCCTCGGCCCCATAGAGCAGGACTGGGATGATTAGGGTCTTATACAGAGTCTCCTTTGTCTTTCGAGAGAGGGCTTTGCTACTCAATTGCCTTCCTAGCCCATAGAAACAGTGATTGGCAAGAGTAATTCTTGGCTTTATTTCTGACGAGATGTTGTTGTCAGATTTTATAGCCGATTCGAAGTACACAAAGTCCCTAACTACCTTAAAGTTGTACCTGTCTATTGTGATGTTTTGTCCAATCCGCCCCTGTTGTGTGTCCCTTTTTGTGGACAGCAGGTACTTCGTTTTGGTCTCATTGACTGCTAGTCCCATCTAAGCCGCTTCAGCTTCAATGCTAGCAAACGTTCCAGTGACACCTCGCCGAGTTCTGCCAATGATGTCTATGTCGTCAGCGTATGCTTACAATTGCACAGACTTGAAAAAAATTGTCCCACTACAATTGACTTGCGAGTTTCTTATAATTTTTTCAATTATTAAGTTGAATAAATCGCACGATAGCGCATCACCTTGTCGGAATCCTTTTTTGACGTCAAAAGCTTCTGTGAGGTCAGTACCAACCTTGACGGAGCAGCAAGAGTTCTGCATCGTCATCCTGCACAATCGGACGAGTTTTGTGGGGATGCCAAAACCTGACATGGCTTTGTATAGCTTGTCTCTATAAATGCTGTCGTACGCGGCCTTAAAATCAATAAAGAGGTGGTGGGTATCGATTTGAAATTCTTGGGTAGTTTCCAGGATCTGCCGTAGCGTGAACATTTTATCGATTGTGGACTTTCCTGGTCTGAAACCACACTGATAGGGGCCAATCAGGTTGCTGATGAAAGGTTTCAGGCGTTCACATAGTACGGCAGAGAGGATCTTGTAGGCGATATTCAGGGTCCAGCAGCTTTGTTGTTTTTTAGTTTAGATATTGCTATCCTTACTTCTTTTTGGTCAGCCGGACGGAAGTTTTGTCTGTCATCGTCCATGTTGAATGGTTCATTCTGCCATTCATTGTTTGATCTTAAAATCCGTAAAAACTTAAATGTTTTATCTCTAGTTTTCGAGCACTCTGTATCAAACCATTTTTGTTTAAATACGGAATTAGCTTTTGTAATTTCGATCGCTGGAACAGATGTCTTGATAATTTCTGTTAACGTTTCAATGTTAGCTACGAAATATTCTTCCAGATCTTCAAGTTTCGTATTTAAGTTATATTGATAAGTATCTCGCATTTTATCTTTCCAATAAAGTTTTGGTAAAAGATTTAGTTGCTTCATGCTATCCTTGTTTTCAGTTGCGGACAAAATCTATTTGTAACTTTTAAAGGCATATGATCCGAGAAAATTTCTGTTCCAATTTTAAAGTTGTCCAAAAGCTTATGCCATTTCGTCGTGAGAGCTTCCATTTAGTACACTAAGGTCGTAAGCATCAGCGAGTTGTAATATTTTGGAACCTTTGTTATCACAAACGGAATCCTTAGATTTGCGATTTTTGACCAAACAAGTCCTATTCGACCGTTAAAATCCCATTATATCACTTGTAATCAAAGATTGAAGAGCATCACATGAGGTGTCGTTATCACCTCGCCAGTTGTTGCAATTTAAATAAATAGGTATTAACACGACTTCATAGCTGTTTGATTTAATATGTAAAGTATGCAGCTCTCTAGCTCTCTGGAAACTAATTTGAACAAAATCATGATTTTTCCGGAATCCAAATAAAGTTCCTCCACTTCCTCTTCCAAATATTGAGGTTTTTACTGCAGCAGTCCATTTAAGATTATAATTTAAAAATATGTGCTTAAATCTATTTTCATGAGTTTCAAAAATTACAAATACATATATCAAAATTCTTAACATAATTAAAAAAATTCACGAAATTCAATTTATTTTTTAATCCTGATATATTGTAGTTCAATATTTTTATATTCTTAGTTACTACAATATATGTACACTTGTATCTAAATATCCACGAATCAATTTCTTGTCCTTTGCCCCTTACATGTAACCGTCATCAACGTAAGCAATTCAAATTTAAACGAACGTTAAAACGTTAAGAAGAAAGTATGATGGAGTAGAGTGACTGCGACACCATATACAAAAATAGCCATTTTCCTCACGACTCAGCACTTGCAATTCACTGCTCCTAATTAAAATTGTCTTTTGCCAAAAATCTCATAAGGCGAGGAAATTACAAAAATTGTCTTCAATTCGCCAGTTCTGTACCAATTAAGTCTGGAGGGATTATTAAGGGTTAGGCTGTCACAGACAGAGTATTGTTGTGGCAGCAAACAAATTTAGGATGCTTTTAGCTGTTAATAGCAACCTGTCCAAATTTGTACGTTAAATTAAAGAGCATTAGGTACTTTACACTTATTAATTTTTCAAAGGTTTCTTAAAGGGATATCGGGCAACAAATTATGTTAAGGAAAGAACCATATTCAAATGACACATTCACCGAAGTCTGATGGTACGGTGTCGATAGCTGAACGAAAAAATGGGCACGACTGGGTCGCACGTACTTGCTCTTATGTGCATAATAACATTGGAAAGCAAGATCTTTGACAGAATCAAGTAACATTTGCGTTGAAAATAACACAGTTTGAACTTATACAAAATACTAAAAACCACAATACTTAACGGTTTTCAGTAAAAATGAAGTATGCCATCACACGTCTTAAATAACAAGGAATTTATGAAAAATGTATTTCGAAAATTGTAGGACCGGCTTCCTGTTTTTATTTTTAGTTTTTTGAAAAAAAAATTATTTTTTAAATTTTGGTATGCAGTTTTTTAGAATTTATTAAAATACATGTGATTATAAAACTTAAAATAATTTTTTTGATTAGTTTTGAAAATATTGATTTTTCAAAAAAAAAAAATTAAAAAATTAATTTTAATTAGAAAAAAAAAGTTATTCAAAATTTTGATATGCAGAATTAATTTGGCTACCTAGGTCTTCTTAAATAAAAAATTTGCCAGAAATCCAAAGAGCCGTAACCGAGAAAGCCAAAAATTAAAAAAACCGTTTAATGAAAGGTGCCGTTAATAGACTTTTCCCGTATACGTGGTTCTAATAAAATAATAGCCAATACCAACAAAAAAAATTCTCAAAAAATGTTCATTAAAATCGTTGGAGCCGTTTTCCAGAAAAATAAGATATTCCTAAACGGTCATATGGCAGGTACCGTTATTTTTAGGGCTAAAAATAAAATTCCAATTTTCCCTTTGGGGAATGCCAAAATAATCACACACACCAAGTTTGAAGATAATCGCTCAAGCCGTTTAGGCTGCAGCTCGCTATACATACTGACAGACAGACAGACAGACAGAAAGACATTTTTTCCCGATCACTTTTTTAGACTTCTCTATGATCGTAAGTAATGTTATGTTTTATTGTTATCTCAACTTTTTTAATATTCACGAATTCTAAACTTGCCTTACAGTCCCTATAATCGCAAGTAAAAATGGGATTTAAAAGCTTTTTGAAACTAATTTCTCTCACACACAATCCGAAAATAAAAATAATACATTTAGATAGGACGCATGTTAGGCCCATGTTAAGTTTGTCCGGCCAGCATATTCTTAATGTAAATATACAGTCTAAGCTTTCATTTGATACCCCATTTGTTCGTTAACTCGATCCCAATGAGGAAAACCAGCACCAAATACGCAACCGGACGTAGCCATTTTACCTCCAAAGGGACAAGAAAAAGTAAGTCCGACCAGCGGTTTTGAACATTTTATGTAATTTTCCATTTATTTATGGCAACATTTTCCATTGACTCTATGAGGTAGGTGTTCCTAGGGCCGCCTCCCCTACTATTAGGTAAGCTCATTAGGTCTAGGATCTACTAAGGAAGCATGAACATTAGTTTTTTTTAATAGGCGTGCAAGAAAGGGGTTATTTTTCTATCCTTAAAATGTTAAAAAACCATATAAGTATTATGGCAGTAGTGAAGGATATAAAAGGATATATCGATGGACATAAGTTTTGAAATTCTGGATATCAAAATGAGAGGAAAAAACCGAGCCTGGTAGAATGTTCTACATTCGTTTGGTGCGGCTAAAGAAAAAATCTCTGCACTTAACAGTACGTCCGAAATTGGCCTCAAGGGTAAACTGATGAGCATTCCTAGCAGAGCAAGTATTACGGTTGAACTCTTTCTGGGTAAGAATCCAAGTGGCTATTTCACTGAAGCACATTACGGTGGTGCTCGATAGATGTAATTTAATCCGTAATTTGTCTATTACCAATTAATTTGTAAAGCTCTTTTTTAGATGTGATTCAAAAAACTCAAGTGCGTTATAGGAGCACCTGCCCAAATGTGTGAATTATGATTGAGTCTCGGTTCAATATATATGATTTATATAGTACTGTAACCAGATTAGACGGGGTGAAGAACTTCTGCATCTTCGAAGGATACCTAAACACCTCGTAGCATTCTTGGTCTTGGCGCCGTCAAATATGTGGTTATTCCACAGTAATCATGGCGTCAACTGAGAGGTTATCAGTTTCTTCGAGGCAAGTACCATATATTCCGCTTTAATAACAATAGACAACATTGAGTTTTTGAAGCATTACATTCTGGGTGATTAGAGTTTCACATCCGAAAAACATTGATGTACATACATCTGCGGAAACAAAAAGAGAGAGAGGTCGTCAGCAAAAAAAATATTGAACTAGTTGTTTCAGATAACAAGTCGTTGATAAATATATGGAAAAAGGTCGAATACAAAACAGAGCCCAGCATTTATTTTCTCTCCTTGATTTAATTACTAACAGATTAATCGTTTATTTCTATTCGTTAGGACTTATGTCGAATTGACCTAAATCGAACTTAATCATTTAGGCTCAAAAACAAAGGCCCGACGTACCTCAATACAATGCTATAATTTTTTAACATCCAATTTTTGTTTCCTTAATTTTTCACGTGAAATTATTGTATACATTTTTATTTTAAAACTAGCTTACTCACCCGGCGTTGCTCGGGTATACTATTTTTGCAAAAGGCAAAGGCGCCACCTAGTAATCAAAATAGCCTAAGTAACTTCTTTCAAAATTAGCTATCTGCTGGTGAAACAACCTCTTCGGCACCAATTGTGATTAAAATTAAAAAACATCAGTTATCTGCCTGTGAAAATCAAAATCGGGGCATAAATAAGTATTTAAAAAACGACTCTAGCACCACCTAGGGGTAATTGAAATAGTTTTACTTATTCCTTACAGTGAAAGTCCGTTAAAATCGAATAACAGACAAAATATTTAAAAATAGTATTTTTGTTATATGTAAGTACTATATATACTTTTATATGGATCTTGTAAACAGCTGTTATTTTGATATTTAAAAACAGACACTTGATTTTTACTTGCGATTATAGGTACTACTAGCTGCGCCGCAGCTTTGCTTACGTTATTTTAATTTTTTTTTAAACATACGTGACATAACTTTCATTTAATCTTCAATTTTAAAATAAGTCTTAAGTTAAAGAATATATGTTATGTCCTATATGTTACTCGAGTAAATATCCTAATAATAAAAAAAAAAAGATTTGTTCAAATTCGTGGTCGTTCTCGCGCGGTCAGGCGAATCTGCTTCAATTTTATTATATATAGTGATGATGATGTTGAGGCAAGTTTAGGATTCGTGATTCGTTACGGTCATAAAGAAGCCTAAAAAAAGTTAGTGGCAAAAAATGTATGTCTGTCAGTCTGCCAATCTGTCAGTTTGTCAGTCTGTTAGTCTGTCAGTCTGTAAGTCTGTCAGTCTGTCAGTCTGTAAGTCTGTCAGTCAGTCAGTCTGCAGATCTGTCAGTCTGTCAGTCAGTCAGTCTGTCAGTCTGCAGATCTGTCCGTCTTTCAGTCTGTCAGTCTGTTAGTCTGTCAGTCCATCAGTCTGTAAGTCTGTCAGTCTCTCAGTCTGCCAGTCTTTCAGTCTGTCTGTATGTATTGTATATTGTATAACGACCTGCAGCCTAAGCGGCTTAAGCTTAAGATTTCCTTCAAATGAGAGGGGTTTTTAAAATGTTATTTGTACGGCCTAAAATAACGGTACTTGCCATACGGCCGCTAATGAAAAGCTTGTTTTTCTCGAAAACGGCTCCAATGATTTTGATGAACATTTTTGAGAATATTTTGGTGGGTATTCGCTTCATTTTATAAAAACTAAATGTACGGGAAAAGTCTATTAACGGTACCTTCGATATAATGGTTTTTTTAATTTTCGACTTTCTAGGTAGCAGCTGATTGGATTTCTGTAACATTTTATCTGCATACACACAATTTTAATAACTTTTTTTATATTTATAATTAATTATTGAATTTTTTTTTTGACACTTTCTTATTTCTTTACGTAAATTAGAAAGATTCTGTGAAAGCTCTTGCGTTCCAATGTGATTGAACACATAAGAGCAAGTACGTGCTACCCAGTAGTGAAGTGAAGTTGTTGGAGGTTCTCCTTCATTGGCATACGTCACCTAAGTCTGCATATGCATTTTTTCTGCTGCTGTCCCTCCAGTAAAGAATCAGCCACTCTTTAAGACCAGATATCGAAGACATCTTTGATTTTCTTTTTTGGTACGACCTTGTCGCTATAAGACTGCCTTTGGTAATCGGCCTAGGCAGACCCCAACCTCTTTAAAATTACAGTTGCCTGTCGTGTCTGATTTGATTTTGCCTTCAACGACTTGTTAACCCATCTCCTCCACTACCATCTAAATATGTATGCACTCAAAAGAGACACCACTGAAATCAAGTCCTGCTCCATCGGGAAAATTCCTTTGATGATCCCAGTGATTTGACAAGCAAGGATATCATCATCTACTGTGACCTAATTGAGTCAGCCTTATTTAAAAAGTCACTAAATTAGAAAACGCATTCTTCTCAAAAACTGGAATAACGATTTTGAAAAAATATGCTTTTTAAATATTTGATGATTAAGATTTAAGAATTTCAAACAAAACTCCTTTTTTATAAAACCAGTCCATTGAACTTACATATTTCCTGCTTCTCGATTTGAACTTTAAATACGAATGACACCTCACCTAAGAGCCAGAGAACACGTATAAAACGACGGCGCGTAAATTTTTAATGTTATCTTCTCAATGAAATATCCCAAAATAATTCAAAAAGAACAAGAAGAGAAAAAGAAATACAAAATAGGCGGAGTTTCGTTAAAGTAGAAAGTAGATGTAATAATGGTGTGTATGTGTGTGAATTTAACGGTCGGTAATTATTTTCATGCGAACATGAAAAAGAAGAGGCGCAAATTCCTAAAAAAATTCAATGACAACAAAAAGAGAAAAAGAAATACAAAATAGGCGGAGTTTCGTTGTTGAAGTAGAAAGTAGATGTATATATTAGGGTGTGTGTGGTTGGATTTAACGAGAGGGTTTGTGGGTGTGATTTAACGAGTTGCTGCTATCAATGTTTTCTTATGACGTTATCACGTAAAGTTATCATCCGTAAACCGACTTTACATACAACCAACTCCTTTTTTAGTTCAGTTTATATATACAAAAATTAAAATAAAAAAAAAGTACAACAATATATTAATTTCGCTTACTTGTTGGATCATGTATCCATTTCTTCCGGTCCGTTGATGATTTCTGTGATAATTGTGAATTCTTGTTAACCTGCAAATAAAGAAATTAAAAAAATATGAATTTTAAATATTCTAATAGTTTTAAACTCTTCAATAAAAAATTTAAATATTAAAAAAAATCCAAACCCTTAAATGTCCTTCCAAAAATTCATCATTAAAAAGTGAACGATGATAAATTCAATAAAATAAAATACATATATATGTAGGTCAATTGAAGTATACTTCCTGGATTAAAATCGATATTTTC
This sequence comes from Platycheirus rosarum, assembly GCA_963971375.1. Classification (NCBI taxonomy): domain Eukaryota; kingdom Metazoa; phylum Arthropoda; class Insecta; order Diptera; family Syrphidae; genus Platycheirus; species Platycheirus rosarum. The sequence continues at coordinate 114,427,058 of OZ020509.1, read as the reverse complement.
ATTAAAACAGGAAATCAAATGGCACAGCGCAATCCATTTATTAATGATTTTAAATGAAAATGTCCCTTCAGTGTTATTTCAATTTCCCCTCACAAAAACATACATATTTATCATTACCAAAAGTACATATCCGTTTGCAATTAAAGTCAACATTTTCCGCTGAGTACAAAAAAATAAATACAAATTAAAATAAAAAAAGTGTCATGGACAGAAATAATTTATGTTGCATATTTATCTAGCGGGAATAACCTCACCTTCGAGGTGTTATGTAAAACTGCATGAGGCGGAAAGTGTCAGACGTACATCAAAATTAAAAAAATATTAATGTGTGAGTGGTCAGAATTTACAGTTGAACAGCTATTATTTGCAAAGAGCAATTATTTAAATACTTATTTAATAGTGAGTAATTGTCACTTGCGTTTGCGTGCGTTTAGTGCTGCCATGATTTGGCGATACATCAGTGGGGAAAGCGCGTAAGAACCAACTTTGCAGAGCAGAAGTCGGTTGATGAAATGGACGCCCCCAGGACCATTATCCAAGTTGCGCAAACGAAACGCTGCAACCAGAGTTTGACAGTGGAGACAGTCATCGCCAACAGAAAATGTGTGGCCACTATCGATACGGGTGCCACGGCCTCCATAACTAGAAGAGACCTTGTCCAGACGTCCTGGCTACACAACACCAGCTGGAACAGTCTGAAGGCAGCTACGGGAGAAGTAGCAAAAGTATACGGGGAGGTACTTCTGAAGATAGAACTGGCAGGGTTGACCTTCTCAGATGCATTCTTAGTAGCTGACATATGCAACGACGGTGTGGATTTCATAAAGGCACATGATTTAGTCCTAGACTTTCGAATGCAGGTGCAAGCAAGTTATTCAATCGTCGAGATTCCAATGATGTACGGAAACGAGAATGCTGTAAATCTTCGGACGACTATAAGCAGTGATGAAATCCTATGGCCATCTTCAGAAACAGCGCATCCTAGGTGTTTGAACGCTAAGAAGGACGAAAGTATTTCTGTTCAGAGACTAAGCGCCGAACCTGTAAAGGGTTGGTTTTGTAGGATCGGAAACTTACTTCTTTGAGCCTGATGGCTTCTTTACACTCAGAATTAAACCAAGATTTTTCTTTAGGCTTGATGCTTTTTACTCTGTTAGGAATAAAAGCACGCATCCCAAGAAGAATCACATTTGTGATAATTTTTTTGTATATATATATATTTTGGTATTGAAGAGGGCAAAAAAATAACAGTAACTTTCATTTGTCAGATTAAATATCGACTGTTAAATCACCAACTGCATTTTAAAACTTACCACTGCCTGCAATGGCGTTCTATGTTATAAATACGTATACATATCCACAAACATTTTAATCGTCATTTGTTTAACGCTTTCGAAATGCTTAACTGATTTTAATGAAACTCGAGTGTTCTGAAGAGGTTTATGAAGAGCATTTACGTAATGTGGAAACACTAGAATTGATATTAAGTGTGAAGCAAACTTACCCAGTAACATGTACTGCATAATTATGTTCATATGTATATCGAAATAAGAGCCCTCAAAAAATACAATATAAGTCGATTTAATTTTAACAAGGTAAATACAAAGTGTATCAGTATTGTTGTCCTGTCCATTGGCATGCAAAAAAATCCTCTTCACTATTAATCACGGGAATTTATATTGCTTGGTTTAACAATCTGCGATAATCGCATCCCATCGTCCTTTTGATTTTTAATTAAATAAAATAAGAGTTCGTTGTCCTAGAATAATTAATCTTATTATATTCGACAGCAGACAGAATTGATTTTGTCATAAAAAAAATCAAAATAAAAAACCCAACTACTTGATACTCATGTTCCTTCGGAAAAGTGCTGCTGAAAATGTATACAAACCCATCAGCTTTCTGCACCAACTCCTTGCCTGTCTCAAACGTATAATTGACCTACAAATTAATATCTCTGTGACTGCTCTTTGTCGTGGCTATGCTCATCCTTTCTTATTTTTTTCCTTTTTTTATTAACTTGACATTTTTCGTCCTGTTTTTCTTATTTTAAAATATTATCCAAGTTATTTATGTGCTTTTGACAAAAAATTGAGAATAAATTTATGTGTGCTACTTGTTATGTACTGGGAATGGGAGGAAATGTTTTAACATAAAATGAAGGTTTAAAATTCAGATGGCGCTGGAAGGCGTTTTTTGTTGTTTGCATCACAAAGGAATATTGAATGAGCAAAGTATTCTAGAAAATATGTAGAAACATCGAGGAGAAGAACTTTTTTCTTATTTTCTGCTTCACAAAAACGATGCTGCATCAAACGAGGTACGAGGATGAACACCGATGACGCATACGGTGACAACGTTGCGGTGTGGTTGAATGGAAATACTTTGTGCTCAGCCCTGAAACTATGGATCAAATATCAGAAGCATCTATTATAATAATATAACCACTGTTAAGAAGAAAATTGAAAACTTCAAACTTTTGCGCAAACAATTTTCAAAGTGAGGGGTGTCTTTTGTTTTCCAGGGCGGAGGCTGTGTTTATCTAAGGAAATTTAAGATAAATTTAACTCATAAAACCCATGCAGTATGGTCATGGTGCTTTTTTGAAAACATTTTTTTATGACATTAGTTTTGACATAATTTTGTTTTGCAGCTGGCGACAAAATTCATTGGATTGTATGCCATTATGTATGAATTATGACTTTTTTAAATTTCTGTTATGGTGGGACGGGTGATGGGAGATGTTAAATTTTTTTGTCCTTTAAATTTTATGTTTTTTGCGGCTCATTGACAAAAAACCCGCAAAATGAAGTCCAACCGAGTCAAATCGCATAATCCACTTGTCCAATTCACGTCACTTCCACAAGAGGTATTCATATTCTTATCATTATCCGTTTTATAATGTGAATTTGGTCATCATTGGTATTTAGCTGTGTTGTCATTTTTTGAAAGAACATATTCATTTAGCCCAAAATGGATTCCGTCTATAAAAATGATTTTTTTTGTTTTGTTTTTCCAAAATTGAGATCCTTTTCCTAAACACTCCGGAGCCCAATCAGTTAATATGGGGTCTTCTAATAGGAAGTTCCGAACTTTGGCAGTTGATAGCGGCAATCTTGTTGAAGCTACATCTGTCAAATTTGCTGTCATTTATTCAGTTTGTTTTGCCAAATCACCATGGATGGATAAAGCGTTAAACAACACGTGCAGATGATAAAATTGTTTTATCAAAATGGGTGTTCTGTTCGAGCAACGTTCCCGTAGGGCCGCCATAACCGTCCTTCCCAGAGAACTATTCGTAGTGTGGTGGATAAATTTGAGTCCACTGGTTCCGTAAACCATGAGCCAACACCCGTTCGTCGACGAAACGTGAAACGCTTAAATCGCTGGTCTATACGAATAGGCCAAAAACCACAGCGGCCCTAAAAGCCAACATACCCAATGCCATCGGTAAAATTCATCTTGATTTATACGCTAGAGTCAAGAAAAATTTGACACTTCGGATGCGCGCAACCATAAGGAGCGGCGTCGGACAGTTATATTCCACACATAATGGCATTGATAACCCTTTCAAACGGATAACATTTCGATGATATTTCACTTGGTATTTAGTATTTATTTTAGTATCTCGGGGGTGTTTCTCATTTCTGATCTATGTAGGTCGAAAAATAACGGTACCGGCCATAGAATCTTTATCAAAAGTTAGATTTTCTCGAAAACGGCTCTAACGATTTTGGTAAAACTTTCAGGGTGCTGTTTTTTTTACAAAAATACACCTTTCGGTTAGAATTAATTTTTCGAAATTTGTTCTATAACGTTACCCCCCTCTTTTTCTTCGACTTTCTCGAGAACTGCTTAACCAATTTCAATCAAATTTGATATTCAGGAAGATGTAATTAGCCAAACCCATTCGGCATAAAAATATTTTCCAATAACTTTTTTTTGTATTTTTATAAATTGTTTTTTTATCGATGTTTTTGTCTCTTAGTTTTGTTCTTAAATGTAAGTAATATTTGTGTTTAAGTTTGCATTCCTGAACAATTTTTTTTTAATTTTTAAAAAAAGTTGTAAAATAAAAACCGTTCCTACCATTTAAAAAAAAAATACACTTTTTTCACATTTTCTAAAAAATAAAATGGCGTTTAAATTTTTCCGCTGTAAACAATTTTACGTAGGTACTTTGATTCGAAGCTGTCACCGTACATAAGAGCAAGTACGAGCCATCCAGTCGTGCAATTTTTTTATTTAAATATAAATTTAGGAAACGCTTAGTGAAAAACACTTTATAATACAAATTTAATGCTGAAGAGTTTGAAGATTTGCAAGAATGAAATCAAACTAAGAGTTTTGGTATTTTAGTAGAAAAAAGTTATTTTCTCGAAGTTTTTATTAATAAATATAGCGAATTAAAATTTGTTTGAATTCTGTTTAAACCGTGAAGTGCTAATATTTATAATAAAAAGTGAATTTATATTATTTTTATTCTTGTATTGTATTGTATTGTAATCAGCAGTTGGTAACCCTACGCACATTGCTCTCCGATTTCCAATGATTTTTAATGATAAGTGCGGACACCTTGTTAGAGCTTTCACTTCAAACAGAAATATACAATTCTCAAAAAAGCGAAACCTTATCCTCAAATTATTAACATTTTTAGAGTTTATTAATTAATATACACGTGATTATAAAATTTAAAAAAATATTTGTTTTGATTAGTTTTTAAAATATTGATTTTTCAAAAAAAAAAACAAACAATTTCAAAAATTAATTATTAGGAAAAAAAGTAAGTCAAAATTTTGATATGCAGAATTAATTTGGCTATCTAGATCTCTTCAAATATAAAATCCATAGAGCCGTTACAGAGCAAGCCAAAAATTAAAAAAAACGTTATATGAAAGGTCCCATTAATAGACTTTTCCCGTATATAAGGTTCTAATCAAATGATAGCCAATACCAACAAACAAATTCTCAAAAATTTTCATCAAAATCGTTGGAGGCAATCGCTTAACCCGTTTAGGCTGCAGCTCGATATACACCCGGACAGACGGACTTTTTTTGTTAATGACTTTTTTAGGCTTCTCTATGATCGTAATGTCATGACATAACGATGATAAAGAGTGTCCAAATTCTGTCTTTATTTTGGACTACAGCCTTAAAGGATTCGGCCAATCACCTTCAAATTTAAAATATAAGGTTATTTTGATATTCTACAGAGGACTTTTTCTAGCTTAAATATTAACGGTAACGGTAACGGTAAAATCAATTTTTTTCTCGGAAACGCCTAAAAAGAATTTCTATGGCTTTCACTATGACTTGTTAACCGATCACAATCAAAATTTAGATTGTGGAAAAAGAAGGTAGTCAAAGTAATTTCATTTTGAACTCATGCAACTTCATTATTTAAATTTGAAGACCCATACATATTTGTTCTGTAATTCATCTTCAGACATGCAATAGGAAAGCTACCGAATGTTAAGCTCATTAAACTACAGTTTGGGACTAACCTGGGCCTCAACCAACATGCCTTTCCAGCCAGCTCGGTCTTTGGCTAGCTGACTCCAGTTTCGCACTCCAAGTTGGTTGAGGTCGTCATCCACTTGAGCGCGGCACCTTAGGCGAGGTCTTCCTTGACCGCGTCTACCCTGTATGTGATATGCGTATTTTTTTGACCAGGTCAATGTCGCTGTACAGCTCGTATAGTTCTTGGTTGAACCTTCTTCTCCAAAGCCGGTTAACGCAGATAGGGCTAAAATCCTCCGAAGAATCTTACGCTCGAAGCGACTAAGGATACCTTCATCCGCTTTAGATAGAGCCCATGCCTCGGCGCCATAGAGCAGGACTGGGATGATTAGGGTCTTATACAGAGTCTCCTTTGTCTTTCGAGAGAGGGCTTTGCTACTCAATTGCCTTCCTAGCCCATAGAAACAGTGATTGGCAAGAGTAATTCTTGGCTTTATTTCTGACGAGATGTTGTTGTCAGATGTTATAGCCGATTCATAGTACACATAGTCCCTAACTACCTCAAAGTTGTACCTGTCTATTGTGATGTGTTGTCCAATCCTCCGCTGCTGTGTGTCCCTTTTTGTGGACAGCAGGTACTTCGTTTTGGCCTCATTGGCTTCAGCTTCAATGCTAGCAAACGTTCCAGTGACAGCTAACTTGCACAGACTTGAAAAAAATTGTCCCACTACAATTGACTTGCAAGTTTCTTATAATTTTTTCAAGTATTAAGTTGAAGAAATCGCACGATAGCGCATCACCTTGTCGGAATCCTTTTTTGACGTCAAAAGCTTCTGTGAGGTCAGTACCAACCTTGACGGAGCAGCGAGAGTTCTCCATCGTCATCCTGTACAATCGGACGAGTTTTGTGGGGATGCTAAAACCTGACATGGCTCTGTATAGCTCGTCTCTATAAATGCTATTGTACGCGGCCTTAAAATCGATAAAGAGGTGTTGGGTATCGATTTTGAATTCTTGGGTAATTTCCAGTATCTGTCGTAGCGTGAACATTTGATCGATTGTGGACTTTCCTGGTATAAAACCACACTTTTAGGGGCCAATCAGGTTGCTGACGAAAGGTTTCAGGCGTTCACGTAGTACGGCAGAGAAGATCTTGTAGGCAATATTCAGGAGACTAATTCCTCTATAGTAGGCGCAGTTTAGAGGGTCTCCTTTCTTGTGGATCGGGCAAACAATGCTGAGGTTCAATTCATCAGGCATACTTTCTTCTGACCAAACTTTAGAGATGAGTTGGTGTATGCACTCCACCAGGTCATCTCCGGCCGCTTTAAAAAAGTTCGGTGGGTAGTCCGTCGGGTCCAGCAGCTTTGTTGTTTTTAAGTTTAGGTATTGCTATCCTTACTTCATTTTGGTCAGGTGGACTGAAATTTCGTCTGTCGATGAACCCAACATAAAGTCATTAGGCCTCAGCGCTTTATCATCTTCTGGTTCAAGTGGTACATATGGGCGGGCGGCATTGGTGTAATAGATAAGATGTTTGCTTGCTAAGCGAGAGATCGTGAGTTCGACTCTTAGTTTGGGAAGCAATTTTTCTAAAACTCTTAGTCCTAGTGTAAGCTAGAGGCACGGACGCCTCTTGTTTTAAGTGAGTAAATAATCACCTAATTCTCGATCTACTGCGCCGTAAGAATTCTTTCCTATCTTTCTAATTCTTCTAACTATAGTGTCGTGTAACATCCAGTTGCGTTCTAAAAGGCATTGTGCCTTATAGACACATAGTTTAAATATTATTATTATTATTATTATTACACGTAAGAGGACGAGAGCTGACTATGGCTTCCACTTCCAATAAAGCACTATGTAATTCTTCCTCACCAGATGATCTGGATTCTAGTACTTCTCCCAGCTTCCTCCCATATGTGGTGATGAGGGTGGGATGAACTTCCATTGATGTTTCAAACTCAAGTCAGTTCTCTGCTAGCTCCTCGGAAGTTGGTGCCGTTGTCGCTGTTTATTTAGTGGTGTCCCTCTTCGTTAAATAATCAATCCCTATGAAGGAAAATGGACGCGTAAATGATGCTGGCAGTGAGGCCATCTACAGGTGGGCTCGGAACGGCGCGGCGTTGAGATTATTGCTGTACTGGCAGAATTTTGTCGCCTTTTTACGGCTGATCTTAAATTTGGAATGTAAAACCGTTGATGAATCTCGTTTACGATCGTCTCTTGATTTTGATGGCCATACTTGATGTGATAGAAACCAATGACATTTTTTTTTTATTTAGTTTTCATTTGGGAGTACAATAGGGCTTTTCGCGTCTTGGGGAACTATACTGGCATCTATTCGTCCCTGAATTCGAAGCTCTCCATTCTCGGCTAGCTATGGACTCAATCGGTACAAAACACTTTGGCGGCTCAAAGATTGGCTTTGCCTGCGAGCAATTTCAATTTCATCCCCATAGCTTACGTGTTGTACTTGTCGATAACAAAGGCGCTATGATTTGGCGTATTCTTCTGACGTCAAGTTCCCTACTGTTCCTGAAAACCCTTTAGGAAATTTCTATAAATTAGTCACATACCGATATACAAAGGCATAGGTTCAGATCAACATCTTCCAGTTTGAGAATCTTTCGGCAAGTATGATAGTTGGATGTATGACTCTGCGAATGTGCATAACTCTTGACTTGAGTTTTTCGGTTATATTAGTTTTCAGCGAGTAATTACGCCAGTGTTCTTAAGAAAGATAGAAAAATTCCGGTCCGATGTACCAATAGCCTTCCGATCAAACGTCAGGAACTGGTTTCCATTTGGTGGCAGCGTCGGCTGCTTTAACAAGCTTTTGGTGGAAGTTGCCAATCGCACTCCCAGCAGGGTGGCTTCTTTCTTCAAAATGGCGGTGGCAACTAGAATATTCGAGGTTGGAAAGTTGGCTGCAGCTGCTAAGTGGTGCCAAATTACGACAAAGGCAAGGCTATGTTTTCATCGTCGCTAACAATGCCCTTGCATCAAGGAAATTATTTAGTTTGCGATTAAGCTTCCTCTGAAGATGCTAAAAATTTCACTATTTTTTCTGATGTGCGATTTTAATAAACATAAGAAAATAGAACCCAATTTCAAGGAAGTTATTAGTATCAGTAAAGCGAACCTTGAGAAACACCAATATTTATTCTTTGCGTTCATTTTCATTTTTCATTTTCATTTATTTAAGAATGTTATACACAAAATATATGGTGTCTTATAATAAAGTGATAACTTAACGATTGTTAAAATTCAATATGGATGAAATAAAAACTAGGAATTATATGTTGGCCAATTAACAATAAACTTAAAAGAGTAAACAGTAAAATTTAAAATTTAATTATTTTTATTTTTTTTTCCTTGGTAAAAACTTTATTGTGATGACAAAAAGATTTTTAATTTTTTTTCAAAAGATATTAAATTATCAAGATCTCTTAGATCTCTCGGTAGAGAGTTCCAGAGTCGTAACGCATTTACAAAGAATTGGCGCTCTCAAGTAAGGCAAGTATTGCAGGGAACGATAAGAGTACACAGTGTGACTGAGTTTGAAAATTGTAGACGGTAGAAAAAATATTAGGATTGATGTGATTGTATGATATTGAAGAGGAGAAGAAGGTTACGGTTTTATAGAAAATATTTAAACTGCATATTGTATAAGATGAGAGCGAATTCGGAAATATGATTATATATGTTTAGACCGTAAATATACCTAATTGCGTGATTAAAAGCCACATTTAATTTCCGCAAGCTTACTGCGTCGCACTTGCAATAAATTTCACAGCCATAAGTAGGTTTAGGGATAATCAATCATTTGAGAATTTTGAAGTAATCTCCATAGACTTTACCTACAACGGAATTTATTTTCTGTTGAAAACCACTCCCAAATACAGGATGTACACCATCAAGTCCAACAGCATTCGATTTATTTAGAGTAAAACTTTCAACAACTCAATTCTGGAGAAGTCAAACCCATTTATTGAGTCTCTATAACTAACTTCTTGAGAAGCATCGAAGATTTCTAGACAAGAGGAAGAAGGGAGCTTTAAGAAATTTTTGTTTAGCTCATTGCAGTCAATGTCATCAAAACTATGAGGCATTTTTTTCTTCCCAATCCCAATGTCACGTAGATTATTCCATAATTTACCGCCGCTTTTAGCAACGTCGATGCGATTCTTAAGGACCCTCGCTTTTTGAGCTCTTATTTTACAAAAAACCTTGTTTCGTAACCTTTGAAAAATCCTGTGGAATTTCTCAAGCCTAAATCTTTTCCATCTAGAATAAGCCAGATTTCCTTGGAGCATAAGCGAGGATATTTCTTGAGTTAACTAAACTGGAGTTCTATTTGTAAGCCTTTTGTCACGAACAGGGACATGGCAATTAAAAAAGAAATTCTATGTTAGATTGAAAGAAATTGATTTGGTCATTTGGTGAAGACAAAATAAATTTTAACCCATCCAATCAAGGAAACGTTATGTTCCAGATCTGTATAGTTAGCAGATCTAAAGTCTCGATACCAACAACTTACTGGACAAATTATGAAATTGAATTTGAAGGTAAGAAATTTTAGATCATGCTTAGAAAAAGAAGGAGAAATATCTCATTAATATTACTTAAAAAAAAGACATCAATCAAAGAACTTCTTCTACTAGCAAAATGAGTTGGTATAGAAACGTTAACTGGTGCCAGATTAAATGAACACATACAGTCAATTAATATGAATACATTTAAAAGATTGCTGTTTATGTCTCCACATAAAACAATTAGAGGTGATGTCAGTGAAATTGTTTCTAAAAGATGCATGAGTTGTGCAAAATTCACATATCTGTTCAGTCTGCAGCCTAGTAAAAGCTTATCTTCACCACTAACAATGTCCAGAAGTATAAATTCGATGTCACTCCCACAGGACTCGACATACAGTTTAACCTACACGGTGTACCATGTCTAACATAAACCGAAATACCACCACCACTATTTCCTCTATCAGCTGTAAAAAGCCTAACCGTTTAAATGAAACGGAGTACTCGGAAATTCTGTAGGAAACCAAGTTTCAGAAACGCAAATAGCATCAACTCTAGAACCTCCGAACACATATCTAAATTCATCAATTTATGTACGCAGACTTTGAGCGTTGATGTGACAAACTTTAAAACCAACAGCACGTTGGTTGCTAAATACTCTTAACATTGACCCTAAGATAGGGTTTCCAGAACATCTCTTTTAAAGAGAACATGTTCTCTTTTTCAATTCAGATCTATTTTACAATCTCTTTTCTTAAATTCTTTTTTTGTCCTCTTTTTTTATATGTCCTCTTTTTAGTCTCTTTATTCTATCTGTCTTTACAGAATTTCTATAATCAAACAAAAATGTGTTCTCTTCCTTACTTTAATTTGGAAATTCTTACATCAAAACCAATAATTTTTTATATAAAAATACATTAACACGTTGAAAAAGAGTTTCAAGAGTCGAAAGTCAAACCCTTATTTTGAAAATAAGACTGTGTTTTTTTAAGAGGTATAAAACTTCCGATAGAGATAACTATCAAACTAGCTGTCATACTTATAAAGTGTGTTAGACTTTTTTACTCGATATAATATGGAAAGTCATTATGCAAAAACCTACACCATAACAAGGTTAAGAAATCGTTTAAATTTATTTCAAAAATTCGCTCTTTATTTGCAAAATTTATAGACCCTTTTTCAAGTTTACGGTGAGCATAATCGTCCATCTGAGAAGCTACATACACTACGTACCGTCCGTACAGAAGAAGCCATCGTTGCTGTTGACGTGAGTGTGACAGAGGACCTGAATTTATCGATCTGCCACCGTTGTCAGCAGCGCGGTCCAGTCCACTACTTGAAAAAGTTTGAGGAAAGATCTTGGCCTACATCCATACAAGGTCCAAGTGGTGACAGAATTAAAATCAGCGGACCATCAATTGCGTCTTGTGTTCGGTAAATGGGCTGAGAATCAACTAGAAGTGGAATCAGATTTGTATCCTCAAATCATGATGGGGCGCATTTCTGGCTTAGCGGGTATATAAACAAACAGAATTGTAGTTTTTGGAGTCAGAACGTCATGAGTCTCAAGAGTACTTCATTACAACCCCAACAAATTACACTTTTGTGCCGTTTGCCAGCCGAAGGCGTCATCAGGGCCCATTTGTTTTTCAATCCGAAACCGGGGCAAACATTACCGTGAATGGCGAACGCTACATGGCATTTGAAATCATTTTCATTTGGAGGAGAAATGGTTCCAAAAAAAAAAACGGCGGAACATGCCATAGAGCGCGTGCAAAAATCACTTTTTTGAGCCAAACATTTGTTGACCGGATCATCTCACACTCGTTTGTGTGGTTTGACACCTTTGGACTACTTTTTGTGGGGTACGTCTAATCTCTGGTCTATATGCTCATAAACCAGCAACGACTATTTAGAAGCCAACCTTCGACGCCCTATTGATGAAATAAGAAAGGGTATGCTCGAAAGTGGTGCAAAATTGGACCGACAGAATGGCTTTCATAAGGCGCAGTCGAGGAGGCTATATGCCAGAAATAATTATTTTTAAAAATTAAATGCAATGACATTTTGTGAGCTTTTAATGCCAAAATTGGTCATTCTCGTTAGATAATTTGAATTTTGAAAATGTTCTCTTGTTTCTAAGTTACGTTATGGACACCCTACCCTAAGATCAAGCCATTTTCGCTTACACCATAATAACTCATTTAGAATAAGGTACAAAAATTTAACGTTGCAAAGGTTCTACCAAAAACAGAAAAAAAGTAAATAAATTATAATATACCTAATATAAAGGAGAAAAAATTGAATTATAAATGATAATAGCAATTAATAACAAAAGAGAAAAAAAAATTTGTTTAAATAAAAATGAATATAAATTTGGTTACTAATCGTTTAACGAATCAGGCATCATGGCAACCCTTAACAAGTCTTCATTTTCCAAAACTAAAACTGCATCATCCATAAGTTGTCGTTTAAACCACTCCTCGTAAACACCGAAACAAATTCCACAGTGGATTAAAATCTTCTTATTAACCTTGAAAACATTTTGAATGTCCTAAAACGTATAAGGTAATAATAACGTCAAATTTACTGGATTTTAATATTAAGCTAAATTATGCGCAATCCGTTTAACAATTCATAAAAAGTATTTATAGATTAAAAATGATCACAATTTAGGGACTATAAGGCAAGTTATGCATTCGTAAAAAATTAAAAAATTCTAACAATCAAACATGACATTACGATGATAGAGAAGTCAAAAAAGTGGTTCCGGAAATTCCGTCCGTCCGTCTGTCTATCTGTCTGTCTGTCTGTCTGTCCGTATCGATATCTACAGCCTAAACGGTTGGGCCGATTTGATTCAAACTTGGTATATAGTATTTTTAGAGTGCTCTACCCGACGGTTTTTGGAATTGGCATTCTAGCTCTAAAACTAACGGTACCTGCCATATAACTTTTAATAAAAAACTTATTTTTCTCGAAAATGGCTCCTACGATTTTGATAAAACTTTCAGAATGATGTTTTCTATGCAAAATCTATCTTATAGTTTTAATGGATTTTTCAGAAAAAGTTTTATAACGGTACCTCCCTTATGACCGGTTTTTTTTTTAGATCAGACTTTCTCATTAATTAATTGACGGTTTTTGATGAAATTTTCAAAATATGTAGTGCTTTATGATTTAAATAATATTGCTTATTAAAATTTTCAAAAGCATTATTTTTTAAATTTTTAATATTTAAAAAAAAAATATTTTGTTTTTTGAATATATAGATTAGGTTTTATAGATTTTTTTTAAATTTTTCTCCTAGTATAAGCTATAGATTTCTTTGAATTGACATACTCAAAAAAATTTTAAATATGTTTTCGAAAAATTTTTCAAAAAAAACATTTTTTTGAAAAAACTGGTCAAACGATTTTGAAATGAAAAATTCATAAAATAGAAAACAGCAAAAGACATAAGGCTTACAACTTTTTTCGAAAAAACGTTATGAACAGTGTTTTTTTGATTTCATAAAATGTTTTCCCCCTCGGATAAGCCCTAGCCATTAGTCAAATAAAAGAAGGTGACAACCTACATGCATACCTATGTATTTTAAAGCATTTCATCATCATAAAAGCACACAGAATAAATAAGGAGCCTATGATAAACACACAAAAACAACTAACAAATAAAAAAAATTATTCGATTACACTGAATGCAAACATTTCAATCTATAAAACAAAAGTTTACACCTTCCTATAAATAAACAAAACCACTGTGTTAACTTTTAATATTGTCTCTATACCTACTCGCTTAGCAGTAGTTGGAACGTGTATCTTATATTTAGTACCTACCTTATTTCCAACCTTATTATAGGTACCTAATATCCTCAATAAATTCCATTTATACCTACCCACCTCATACGTTTATCGATCCATCAAAAATAATTTAGCTTTTTAAATTAATTTGAATTCAAAAAGAAAATTATTGTTATTCTGACCTATATAGGTCCCTACCTATATAGGACCTATATAGGTCCCTATACCTAGCATTATTGCCATACTGCTGATTCCGAGGAATATTTATGCCAGTTATTCAAATTTTTTCATACCAAAATGAAAATTAAAGTGAAAAAAGTCCTTTATATCTTTCTATTAGCAAATTATAGCTAACAATCCTATATATTTATGTGTTTATCCCTTTGTCGTGCCGCATGTTCGTTCGATCTTCACCCCACAACGATTCTAAGGAAGTTGCACGTCAAACAAAAAAAAACATTAAATAAAATCTTTGACAAAAAGACGCCTGCACTTAAAAGGATTAGCACATAGGAGCAAGTACGTGCGACCCAGTCGTGCCTTTTATTTCCTTTCGCTCTGCATAGGTACAATCGTTACATCGAAGTAAATTCAGACAAATAAATTGAATTAGTAATTCGTAAAAACGACGAAATTCACCGAATATACGAATTTATTAGTTACATAAGGAAAACGGATGGATGGAAAATCCAATGATTTTGTATGTTTTTTTGTGCAAAGTTTGCATAAATCTAATTGCATTTTCATTTGCTCTCTAGAACAACTAAAAGCACTCAACGCCATCTACATATTCACACATTCGGGCGTACCAACTCCATAGGTTTTAGTAATAGAACATTCAATTTAATTAATTAAATTTATATATGAATAGAAATAGGTTACCCGCTGTTTTTGAGCAAATACTCGCAGATACACCAGAGCATAGTCATTATAATATGAATATAATGGTTTTTTATTATTGCAAAATATATATTTTCGTAATTTTTTTTTTTTTTTTAGTTTGCATTTTTTGAATAGAACCAAATGTGATAAAATATTCCCAAATGCAAGCGCAATATGTCACCCAAACAAGAACCCACAAAAGTGGATATAATGTATCCAGCTATCCGCATTCGGTTTCGGTATGCAAACAACTCATCCTTCCTTGCGGCTATTGATTGGAATTGGAATTTTCCGCTAGAAAATTTTATTTGAAATTACTTGCCATAAATGAAAATGTTTCCAAACCAAATGAGAGTCCTCGCCTCATCCCACTACATTGCACCAGATAGATGTGCACCCATAGATCTAAATAGATCTAAAGAGATGCAGTATATGTATATCTATAATCAATATGGCACCCAATGGATATCCGGTAATCATTTGGAGATAGATTTTGGTAATAATTTATAACGGGCCCTCAAGCCAGTTGGTTGGATCTCTGCTCGAGAGTTATTTGAGCATAAAAATATCCGTTTTCCAGATTTTGCAATTATCAGCAAACACCCGTGATATGTCAGTCATAGATACAAACATACACAACTGTATTGATATTTTAACATTTAATGGCGGCGATGCTTTTAAAATGGTTGTTGGAGACCAATAAAACACACACATCTATATATCTGGAGAGGAAAATTCTCGTTAGTTCAATTGACAAAATAATGTTCGCATTTGGTTTTGAATGCGTTAGTGATCAGGGAACTTTGCAAAAAAGAATCCTTGAAACCAGACATGATTTATCCATTGAAATGATGGATTTTTATAGATATATATGTATGTATATTATATGTATAGCCATTAAGGATGCATGAAGCAGGATTTCAGTATTGAGATTTATGTCAGCAAGCTTTTGGGGGGAAAGTATACTTTAAATCGAAAATAAAAGGTAAGTTCCTCACAATATGGCATTCGGAAGTACTAAAACAATAAAATGAAATCCTTTTCTGGGTAAAAATATGCAATAAATTAATTTTTGCTGGAATGATTTCGAATTATCCTCTCTGGGAGATCAGTTTCCAGGTGAGTTTGTCCACGAATTTTCTACTCCATTCGGTTTTGTTTTTACCAGGTAACGGTATTTTGCTGTTTTATTTGTCTCTGGCTTAGTTTCGGATTTGTTTCGGATGTGGATAAATTCATTGATAGGTATCCTTTCTATTTTTTTTTCGGCCAGGGATATTGTATTGAAGAGTATTTGCTTTTAGGAAGAATGTTTACACCTCAAACAATGAAAGGAATTTCGTGGAAGTTTTGTTTCAATACGACAAAAAAAATTAATTAGAAAAAGGATAACATTTTTGCCTTAAACTTTTTTTAAAATGGTGTTGGAATGAACGCAAGGCAGTGCGATAACTAAAAAATGGGTTTTACAACATGGTCTTTAAGCCCTTCTAGTAATATAGATGCTAGAAGGGGTGTTTTTTTAGAAGTGTAGAACGGGATTGTTTGGGGTAAACCAGCCAGATATAATGCATAGTGTGACGTGGCAACAAAATGTGACAATTTTCAGAGGATGCAGTTTGTTCTCACCATATGACGCCAACCACAGCATATTAAACTTAACGAAAGCACTGACAGCATATAAGAATGTGCTCTGGAAATAAGAATGTACCAAAATTCCCCTCCAATTGAAAAGTACGAGTGGAAAAGTACCAGAAAGAAAATTTCGAGAACTTTCCTCATGATTGTATAAATTGTGGCTCTAAGCGACCCAATTGATTTGCGTTGAATTTGTGAACATCGAAACCGAAAACGATAATAAAAAGTGGTTTAAGTGAGAAAAAGTAAAAAGTGTTGAAGAATAAAGAGTAACTAACGTAAATGGTGAATAAGTGGTGAAGTCAAATTATTGTAATATGAACTTAAAGAAGTTGTGTTTTATACATCGAACCCTAGGCAATAATGTTTGTTACACTGTGAAGTATGCCATCAGATCATCAGTCAGATCGGTCATGAAGATTCTTTCGATCTTCGAGATATGTCTTGAACTGATGTTTGATCAGACTTTCCATGACCTTAGAAAGAAGGAATGTAAGTGCTGTAGGTCAGTAGGAGGAGAGAGAAGATGTTACCGTCCTTAAACAGGCTGGAGAAATGTTGTTTTCCATCTTTAAGAAAAGATTCTTAAGGAGTAGGAGCGATGGAAAAGCTTACCAGTGTGGAAGAACACCTCTTCAGAAGAATGGGAGGTATAGCATACGGGCCAGCAGATTTTTTATATCGACATCTTTGGGAATTCTGTATGAGTGCAGAAAAAACTAGCCCCATGGAAAAATTTACATTTTTAAGTACAGAAAGGTCAACGTTGCTGGGAAGTAACAATGAGCTAGCAACGAAGTGTCGATCCTAAGCTCGTTGAAGACGGATGTCGAGGTGCGCGCACAATTAGTTAAACGAAGTCCAAACAAATAATTGTTGCGCGTTGTTATCGCGAGTGCTCTAAGGAAAAAAAAATAATACACGCTCGTTGAGAAATTAGAAAAAAACCCCTCGCGTGTGCTGTAAAAAAAAAATAATAGTGTTCACTCGCGTCGTAGGATGAATGAAAAAGATGCCCACTCGCGCTGAAGAAGAAAAAAAAAATAAATAAAACGCATTCGCATAACAAATTATCCTCTATTCTGTCCCAAGACCTTTGTGCTCAACTGCCTCTTTCTTATCTACTGTAGGCATCGTATGACCATACAATGCTTGCGGTAAATAGATAAGGGCATCTGAATTTGTCTTATTGTGCTGAATGTTTGGATTGATTTTTTGTAAACAGGCTGTCTTATGGGCATAACACCTAAGACAGTTTGATTATTACAGAAGTTAATTTTGATTTTCACTGCGCAGTTCGACTTAATCAGAGTTGTGTTTTGTATGTAAGTATTTTTAAATGGTAAGTGATTTTTGTGTCGTGTACTCAAATGTTCGTGGTTTAAGAAAGAATTTCTTTCACGTGTACGTCTACACTGTTCAACACAGGCCAGCTGTTTTGGCATTAAGTGAAACTCAGGTTGGAGCAAATACTGATTTATCAGAATTTGCTCTACATGGGTATAGCTTGGTGCCATTACTCTTTTCTCATCATGGTCTCGTGGTCTATGTTAGGAATGATATTGCTTGCCAGAGCCTTCCCCAATATGGGCAATGTTCCAACACGGATTTTAACTTCTTATGGCTCAAATTCACTGTCCGCAAGCATGTCATTCATTATTGTTTTATTTACAGGAGTCCAAATCTTGACAGTAATTCGACTTGTAACGAGTTTGATGCACTGTCTGATTCCATCTCGAAAATTGTTTCCCTTTGTCCTCGCACTGAAATCGTTATTGCGGGCGATTTCAATGTACACAATTCCAACTGGCTCCGCTATTCTGGTCAGACAACACCCGAAGGAAGGTATGTCGAGCTCTTTGCCGGGTTACATCACCTTACCCAACTGATCGATGTGCCAACGCGTATACCGGATGTTGCTGGGCAAGCAGCCCATACTCTTGACTTGTTTCTTACTTCTCACCCTGATAAATATACCATTAGTGTAACTTCTCCATTTGGCACTTCAGACCATTGTATCATTTCAGCTAATTTCTCATCCCCCACCCATCCAGTTAAAGAAAAACTTCCCACCAGGACCGTTTGGCAATACGAGAAAGCCAACTGGGACGGCCTGAATTTCTTTTTCCGAAACTTTAACTGGTCACTATGCTTCCTCGATAGTGACATTGATGCCAGTGCTGAAATGATCACAAATGTGATTCTTCTAGGGATGCGTGCTTTTATTCCTAACAGAGTAATAAGCATCAAACCTAAAGAAAAGTCTTGGTTTAATTCTGAGTGTAAAGAAGCTATCAGGCTCAAAGAAGTAAGTTTCCGATCTTACAAAGCCAACCCTACAGAGGAAAATCGGAAAAAGCACAAACAAGCAAGGAACTCATGCAACTCCGTTATAGAAAGAACCAAATTTTTGCATGACCAAAAATTACGGCAAAAAATTCTGCAGTGTCCCAAAGGCAGTAAAAATTTTTGGTCATTTGTAAAAAATATAAAAAACTCCTCGACATCTTCGGTTCCAACGCTCATCGACAATAACAAACCAATTGTTTACTCTTCAGAGAAGGCAAACTTGCTCGCCGCCCATTTCGCTGCCAGCTCCACGCTGCCTCAAAGCAACGTTGCCCCTCCTGTACTTGAGAATGTAAATTTTTCCATGGGACACATTTTTTTCCGCACTCGTACAGTAGCAAGAGTTCTCAAAGATCTCGATATACACAAATCCGCTGGCCCGGATGGTATACCCCCGATTCTTCTGAAGAGGTGTTCTTCCACACTGGCAAAGCCACTGCGTAAGCTTTTCCATCGCTCCTACTCTTCTGGAATCTTTCCTAGAAGATGGAAAACAGCATTTGTCCAGCCTGTCCCTAAGAAAGGTGACCCATCCTCCCCCTCCTCCTACCGACCCATAGCACTGACATCCCTTCTTTCTAAGGTCATGGAAACACTGATTAACCGTCAGCTTAAGGAATATCTCGAAGATCGTAAGCTTCTCCATGACCGTCAGTATGGCTTCCGCAGCAACCGTTCCACTGGTGATCTGATGGCATATCTCACCGAACAGTGGAACAAATCTTTACATCGCTTTGGTGAAAGTAAGATTATTGCTCTTGATATCTCCAAGGCATTTGATAGAGTTTGGCATGAAGCTCTCTTATCGAAAATGCGTGCTTTTGGGATCGATAATACTCTTGTTCGTTGGATTAGAAGCTATCTTCTGGACCGTTCAATACAAGTTGTATTGGACGGATTCAAGTCTGATTCCCATAAAATAAATGCTGGTGTGCCCCAGGGCTCTGTTCTGTCTCCGACTCTTTTCCTCATTTTTATAAATGATCTTCTGTCTGTTACTTCTAATCCACTTAACTGTTTTGCTGACGACTCTACCCTCAGCTTTTCATATTCGTTCGATAATTCACGTCCTTCGCCTTCGGACGTACAATTGCAACGGTGCCGTATGTCAAGCTCATTAAACTCCGATTTATACAGCATTGTCAAATGGGGTAATAGAAATCGTGTGGAGTTTAATGCTTCGAAAACTCAATGCTGTCTTCTGTCGTTAAAGCTAAACATTCCCCCAATGCCATTGTCCATGAATGGCACTTACATCGAAGAAACCGAAAAGCTCTCAGTACTCGGTATGTGTGTCAACGACGACCTCCGTTGGAACGACCATATATTTGAGATCGCTAAGAATGCTGCAAAGTGCTTAGGTTTTCTGTATCGGTGTAAGAAGTACTTTTCCCCATCTGATCTGGCTACAATTTATAAAGCGTTTATACGCCCTAAACTCGAGTATAACTCCCACCTCTGGGCAGGTGCTTCGCAAACATCGCTTCACCTGCTTGATAGAATACAAAATCGAGCGTTAAGATTGATAGGTAATAGAACTGCCGCTGAAACAATTGCCCCACTCGAACACCGACGCAATGTTTCATGTCTTTCCTTATTTTATCGTTTCTTTTACAAAAAATGTTCACTCGAAGTAGCCAGTTGCATTCCTCCCCTTAAAAGTTTCTCCCGTAATACTCGTCTCGCAAGGAATGCTCATCAGTTCACCCTTGAGACTAATTTCGGACGTACCGTGAAATATAGGGATTCTTTTTTTAGCCGAACGACACGAATCTGGAATAGTTTACCCGGCGGGATTTTCCCTTGCCATTTTGATCTGCAAACATTCAAAACCAATGTTAATCGGCACCTCCTATCTCTCCCCTCCCTATCTTCGTAATGCCCGCGCAGTGTGTTCTACATTAAAAGGGAAACACATAATCCCTTGTGCGCGCGTTAATTATAAAAAAAAAAAAAAAAAAAAAAAAAAACGAAATGGGTGGCGAGCAGGTTTGCCTACTCTGGACAATAGACAATAGGTTTGTCATTCGCGATGAGCGATGAAACCGAAGATT
The DNA here is from genome assembly GCA_963971375.1 of Platycheirus rosarum. Taxonomy (NCBI): domain Eukaryota; kingdom Metazoa; phylum Arthropoda; class Insecta; order Diptera; family Syrphidae; genus Platycheirus; species Platycheirus rosarum. The sequence goes on along the minus strand of OZ020509.1, from coordinate 114,406,343 downwards.
TTGAGAAGTTTTTCATATTTTATTACAAATGACCAAACATTTTTACTGACTTTGGGACACTGCAGAGTTCTCGATCAACGCGATTGAAAGCATTGATCAAAGTCGATGAACATGGTTATTGGTGGACTGGAAATCAATATGTTTCGCAAGGTGTTAATGTGGTCAAAGCATCGACAGGTGTGAAAACCAACTTGAGTGTGTAGACTCGATTCTAGACTTAATTCGCTGGAGAGTAATAGTTGCCATCAATTTCGAGCAGACAGACGGTGATACCCCGCCAGTTAAAGGAGTTCTTGAGATCCTTCCTCCTTTAACCGACGATTGTTTTCATCTCGATTTGGGCCGCAATTCTACCACTTCTCTGCTTCGCGCTGGGGTCCATTTATGTGTCGGCCTGCTTCCCGATTTTAGATTGTTTCATATCTGAGGCTAACTAAATGCAGGTGTCGTTGCATTTGTTCGATCCAGGGGTTTTTGCACCTTTTTTAACGACACCGGTGATGTCTAGTCGTGAAATTGCATACACACTTGTGGGAAAGTTTTAAGGTGGTTTAATGTCGCTGGGATCTATTTTGATATCATCCAAACATTTGGTTTCTTTAATAACAGAGTTGCATGAGTTCCTTACTTGTTTGTGCTTTTTCCGATTTTTCTCTGTAGGGTTGGCTTTGTAGAATCGGAAACTTACTTCTTTGAGCTTGATAGCTTCTTTACGCTCTCTGGGTTTGATACTTTCAACTCTGTTAAGAATTCCTAGAAAAATCAAATTTGTGATCATTTAAGCACCTGGCGTCAATGTCACTATCGAGGTAGTGATGAGCTTGTGAGAGTTGGCTTTCTCGTATCGCTAAACAGTCTTGGTGGAAAGTTTTTCTTTAACTGGATGAGTGGAGGACGAGAAATTTTTTGAAATGGCATAATGGTCCGAAGTGCAAAATGGAGAAGTTACACTAATGGTATATATGTACATATCAGGATGAAAAGTAAGAAACAAGTCAAGTCAACATTCGGTATTCGCGTTGACACAACGATCAGTTGGGTAAGGTGATGTTACTTGGCAAATATTTCGACATACCTTCTTTCGGGTGTTGCCTGACCAGAAAAGCGGAGCCAATTGGGATTGTGTACATTGAAATCACTGGCTATAACGATTTAATTGCGAGGACAATGGGAAACAATTTTCGAAATGGAATCAGATAGTGCACAAACTCGTAAAAGTTCAAATAACTGTCGATATTTGGTATCCCGTAAATAAAATAAATGATAAATGATAATGATTGTAAACGTAAAATTTTGCCATAAAAAAAGTAAATTCCATTTTGGAACATTTCTCATATTGGGGAAGGCTATGTATTGCAAGCAAAATCATTCCTAACATAAACGACGCAACTATGTTTGGAAAAAAGTAAAGGCACTAATGTATACACATTTATTAAATTCTGATAAAACCGTATCAGCACGCCTGTATTACATTCATTGGAATAGACGACGACAACGAGACTACTTATTGTACCGATAGCGATAGCACCAGCGGCTAAAACTAACACAAACGAACAACGAATAACGGGTTCGTCTTCGCATTCGCAGTTAAGAGAATTATATTTTTTTTATTTGAGAATTCAGTCTTCAAACTTATCTCGTGAAGATCAGTCGCTCTCAAGAGATTAAATAAATAAAGTAAATAAAGTGTCTTATAATAATTATCAAAATAAACCCACTGTCCAGACTTAAATCTTAAAATTAATTGGAAATAATTAATGTATCAGTTTTCTTTGATAGAGACAAATGAAACTTCCGGAATTCACTATTGTATATAACCATAGGGCTTTTGACTTTGGATATAAAGTTTGTGACATCTCCTCCTTGAGTACAGTTAGTTCGATTTCTTAATTTGGCTTTAAGAATTTAAAAAAAATTGCTGCTAATTAGTTAATTTACAATCTTAGCTAAGATACTTTGGGGCTTTTTAGACAGTAGTGCACCCATTACAAATACTCGACATGTCACTCAGGATTATAGATAGCTCTCATTTTCTGTCTCCTCCATGATCCTTTAAGCCGACTTTCAAAGGTCAGCAACATGACTACAATATAGTTCTCTTTCGCCATAATCTATGGTTAAACAGGGACGTGGGCCTGCGGGGCTTGCTTTCGTAAGAGCTAATCTCGTTTTTTCTTAATTTACAATGGAAGGGTGAACGTTTCATCTTTGTACTGTATGCCTAAACATGCCATGATATTTCTATTCATCCTATAATGCCAGTTTTGTATTTAAAATTAAAATAGCTCCCGCATTACAAGTAAAAATTATTCAAATTTCTGAATTTTGCTATCAAACCCCTGGAGTATTTATTTATGTCTAGGAACTACAATTCACAAAGCTTGGAATTTATGAAGTGAATTATTGCTTAACAAAGCCCATAATCATTTTAATGGAGCCATTATTTGTTCATTCAGCTAAATGTCTTTTATAAAAGCGAAACTAAAAATAAATCCACAAATAAGAAAAAAAAAACAACAACCCCATTGCAAATGGATATGACAAATAAGCTTCTTAGAATGAAACATTAATATCTAATTAATCAACTTATAATATATACCAATCCCTTCCAATTAGAGATATCCTTTCATAAATAAAAAGTATCAATCGATAATTGCACTAAGTGATACATTTATACAATTTACCCAGACCAATTCCTTAAAGCAATCCCAAATGGAAATGTCATATGTCGAATGGATAAAGGGCCATGAATTAATCATCTCCAATCGTAATTATTACATTTAAAATATCTATCACTCTTCCTACAAAAACACTAAATCACAAAAACCAAACTAGGAATTCATTGGGCGTGTAATTCACAAAGAAAGTCCTTTCCAACCTCCCACACTTACACACACTCATTCAAATTTAATCCCTTCAAGGACCTAAACTTTGCCCAATCATTTACCCAGAAGATACTCATCTTAAAATAAGATATTAAACAAAATACCTTCTTCGTTATAGTGACTATAAATCTTCCAGAAAAAAAAAACAATAAGGAATTCCCCTCATCCTTGCATAACTTGCACAAGCACACAGCAATTTCATTCCAATAATGAACAACATGGCAGACTGAATTATGACATCTCTTGCTGCCTTCCTCCATCCGGGAAACCAATGAGCATAGAGAAAATAATTTATTACCTTCTTGTCTGTTTATCTGCAAAACCCACACAGAATATGAGAAAACTTTAACGTTTTGTTTGATAACTAAAAAACAAAAAAAAAAAAAAAAAAAACGTTTTCCAGAGGTAACGGGTAAAATTAAAGAAATCAATACTCTAGTTTTTTACTACGCATCCTTCCATCATGAAGTCTCCCGGTTTACCCCTATGGATAGGGTTTGGCTTTGATTGCATTGCACATCTTCCACGTGTGTTGGCTCTGCAAAAAGAGGACTCGAATTCTGTGATGCTGGATCCGGACCGAAATCGGAAAGTTGCCAAAATTCTATTCAACTGCAACCAGGTTCCGGGTCCGGGCGCGGGTACGGGTATGAATGTCGTCGTTATGGAACACATTCATCTGTATCTATCTCTTTCCGCATAAATGCGATTGGAATGGAAGGCCTTCATTTGTGTTTTTATCCCGTTTTCCTATTTTCCGGACGTGCAGGATTATTTGGCTTGCTTCTTCTGCAAACCGGAAATGCACTGTCATTTTGAGTTCATTGACCGTTTTATCATCCAAACATTCATCCTTTTCTGTTGCTAGTATTTCTTTTCTGTTTCATTGTTTTTTTTTTTATTTTTACTGCAGAATCTTTGGTGTGTTGTCTTTTTTACTTATCGTCAGCGTCAAACAAGGATAACGACTTCGTGCTCCCAAAAATATGACGCAGTTCGTATAATCATATAAAAAGGAAGAGGACATGATAAATGGAATGAAGGGTGATTGAAGTGAATTAAAAAAGAAGCAGGAACACCTGAAAATTTGATCCACTTGCAACTGTGAGTGGCAGAGTGAGTTTTTAGTGCAGCATTGCAATGCCAATACTAATTAGTTAGTCCTTGAATAACTGACATGAAGCAGCATTATTGCGAAGTAAATTATTCCGCATCGCAGGACTTCAAAGCCCATTTGACTTTAGCAGGAGGATTGTTACTTTTTTTTCATTTTTTTGATTTTCTGCCTGAAATAGAAAAAAAACCTTTTTTGGTTGATGAGGTTCTGGAGGAGGCTTTTTTTTTTTTTTGATTTTCTTGATTTTACAAAGACACATAACGAAGTCTCTGTTGATGACAAACAAATTAAAAAAAAAAACTGCATCCTGATTTTTCAATTTGAACCTTTAAGTCTTCCCGGAGGAGAATGAAACTAAGCCGTTGCAGCCGTTTCGTTTGGTTGCAAGGACGGATATTAGGTTTGCCTAGATAAACTTGGTGTGTAATTTCCTATTTAATTGCAGATAACTTCTGAAATTAATTTGGATGCAGTTAGGGAAAAGTTGAATTATTAAGTTTAGTGCGACAAACTTTGTGAGAGGATTAATTTGAGTGGGAAAGTTGAATTGTTGAATAAAACTGTGATTTGTTCTGTATTTATCTAGCGACGACGGTGCTCAGGAACAGATTTGATGTTGGGTTTGTAATTATTTTAAAGAACTGATAGGGTAAAGCTTTAAATGAGTTGCTCTTTGAGTTGGTTTATGTAATTCAAATCGCAATATGGTGATCACTCTGTCAATCTACTAAATTGTCATCAAAGTCCGAACTCTGCGAGAGGCTAACCCTAACTCGGACTAAAACCTCAATTAGTCGAGGCACACCTAACCAATGCTAAAAAGAGGCAGTACTGGAGAGAAATGTATATTGTACACCATTATGATTTACAATTATCAACCAATTGACAAGTTTTGTAAATCAATTGAAACTTTGGAACATGACTATTAAACCAGTTGAACTTTGGGATCTCGAAAAACTAATAAGGTTGATGACAATTATTGACATTTCTTTTTCCACTCATAAATCATAATGAAGAATTGAATTGGTACACACTTAAAATTTATCAATAATCTGTCAACTGGTTATTGATAATTGATAAATAAATTGCTTCGAAAACAACGTCACGTGTAGCATCTAAGAAGTCCTTTACCGCCAGCATCAAGAATTGAGAATCAGTTTAAATATTGCGAAATGGGAAGATAAGGATCGCTTTTGACGTGTTGGGTCTTACGTGGCCCTAATATGCAAAAATGAAAGAGGAAAATCAGATTTTCGAAGAAAAATTGGTCACAAAAAACTATTTCTCAAAATATTGGTACACACAATTAATTTGGTTACCAAGGTCTTTTCAAATAAATAAAATGAGCCATTACCGAGAAAATCGAAAATTAAAAAAGAAAAGAAAGGTTACAAACATACCTACATATGTATGTATGTATCTTTGATTTTTGATAAAATAATAAAATGAAAGTAAATGCCTACTTAAATACTTGATGGTGGGCTAAAAACGGTACATCCAATAGGACCGTTTTTTTTTCTTCGACTTTTTCGTAAACTGCTGATCCGATTACAATTAAAATTGATATTCAAGAAGATGTAGATAGCTTGAGTAATTTTGCATTAATTTTTTTTTTGTATTTTTAATAATTTTTTTAATTTTTTTTTGAAAAATCAATATTTTGAAAACGGGTGAATTTTTTTTTTAATTTTGTTTTTAAATGTTCGTTATTTTTGTGCTTAAGTTTGTATTCTTCAATTATTTTTTTTAATTAAAAAAAAAAAAGTTGTTAAAAAAACCGTTTTATTTATTTATAAACGGCTCTAACGATTTTGAAAAAAAAATTCAAACTTCTTCACATTTTTTTAAAGAACTAAAATGGCGTTTAATTTTTTTCCGCTGAAAACAATTTTACGTACTTTTTTCAGACAATCAAAAGTCAGAAAAATCGAATATAATCTTTGAAGTTCCTCTAATATTTTTCAAGTTTTATTCCAAGCTGTGACCGCAGATAAGAGCAAGTACGTGCGATCCAGTCGTGTAATTTATTTTATAAAAATTCTTTGAACCGTTTGCGAGAAAAATAAACTTTTATATAACGGTTATATGCCAGGTACCGTTTATTTTTGAGCTAAAAAAAATTGTAGAATGTCAAAATAACCTTTAGTTCTAAATTTGAAGACGATTGGCCCAACCGTTTAGGCTACAGTCCAAAAAACATCCGTACAGACAGACAGACGGACAGAATTTTGCCAGTAAATCAAATATGTTTTTCTATCATCGTAATGTCGTGTTTGATTGATCTCTCAACATTTTTAATCTGCACGAATGTATAACTTTTGAAACGCATATGGAATGAAGCACATGCTTTGACACTTAAACAACATTTTTAAAATAAATTGCAAATTAATTTTCACCTTTTGCCAAATTTAGGGCGCAAAAGAACTATCAAATTGTCTAATCGTATTTCATTTCTGTGTTGCAACAACTATGGTGTCCGAAGTGGGGTCGCGGCATTATGGCGCAAGAGGAAGTAGAATTTTACCAATTTTTTGAAAAAAATTGCATTAAGGTTGATTTTTACTTGAAAACAGTAACTAAGAGCTAAAGTCAAAGAATTTAAAACATTTTGGACGGACAACTTGTCAGAAATTGTATCTTCAACCACTAAATAATAAAGACCATTTCTAACTAATGTCTGTACAATAAAAAATGTCAGTACAGGGGTTATGGCCGAGCTTTTTTCAAAATAGTGGCACCGGTGTATACGTATTATCACGACACAGAAAAAACAGAACTAAAACACTTCACCATTCAAGCGATCTCCATCATCAGCGTTGTGAATAATGATCGTTTACTCACTTCTATCTACCCTCGCTGTGTGAAATGAAAAAACGTATACCACCAACAGAGTTACCTTTGCCAATTGAAAACAATACTATATAGCTTTTTTATTGGTTTTAATCATAGTGCTTTCGGTTTTGAAGCTTTTGAGAACAAATTTAGTAAAATGAGAGGGTAGGTTATTGTGTATTTGTTAATGGGTACTAAAAGTTGGACAATCGTTAAAATTCAGATAAATTTTGTTGGCTTTTAGTATTTTCGTTAAAAGAGGTAATTTTCTTGACGTTTGCAACTGCATTGCGTGATCATATTATTGCACAACATAATATTTTGACGTGATATTTAATTTTAATAAGGGTAAAATCGTACATATTATGATTAATAAATATAAATATAGACACTATTAATAAGTATAGTGAGCTGAAATTCATTTAAATTGTGTTTAAGCTCTGGAGATCTTATGTTCTTAATAAGAAGTAAATATATATTTTAGAGCTGTTAGAGCTTTTACTTGAAACAGAAATATGCAAGTCAATGCAAAAAAAAATTGCATTAAGGTTGATTTTTACTTGAAAACAGTAACTAAGAGCTGAAGTCAAAGAATTTAAAACATTTTGGACGGACAACTTGTCAGAATTTTTGTACCTTCAACCACTAAATAATAAAAACCATTGATAACTAATGTCTGTACAATAAAAATTGTCAGTACAGGTTATGGCCGAGCTTTTTTCAAAATAGTGGCACCGGTGTATATTATCACGACTCATCATTCTACCAAGTTAGACTCGTCTTTGAATGAAAAATGCAGATCAAAAGCAATTTAACAGTCAACATTCTGGAGGCACTTCGAACTAAGGTAAAATTTGTTTATGTGGATCGTCTTGCTATTATATATCTTTTGGTAAAAACAGCAATAGCTGGATTTTGTGGTGATGCTTTCCTTCAAGGGGGAGTGTGTTACACCAGAGAAAACTTAAATTGTAATACAATCCATGAAAGATACTTTCATTGATGAAACAGGCCAAATGCTTAGATGTCAATTGATCAGAAGCAATACATCTTAAAGTTGCATCATCGTCTTGGGGTAAAATGTTGTAATCCTATTGCTTCACTTATGCAAAACTTTAAGGAAAAAGCAAATTAGTAAGAAAAAGCATAAGTTTGCAGTTGATCTGGCTTTTAACGAACAATATCGGCAACGCACAACATGATTACTACCGTTTTTTTTCATCTTACGAATAGAAGCTTTCTGTATTCCTCTTTCTATGAAACTCAACCTTACTATTTGCAAGCTTAATATTAATTAATTAAAATTATTATAATTTTACTGGTCAAATTTCACAAAAGTAATTTCTTACAATTTACTAAAGTCCTTTGCATGAACTTATTGACAATTCATGTAAGACTTTTGTTTTTCTTTACCTGCTTTCAGCATCCACGGAATAACTTCGTGCAACCATGTATATAATTAAATCAGAAAATTGCTTTTGAGGCACAGACAGTAGAGGTCCTATAAAATGAACTTAAAAGTGTGTGAGTTTTATAAATTTTAAGACATTTGTAGAAATTCAAATATTAACGGTACCTGTCATATAACCGTTAAATAAAACCGTATTTTTCTCGAAAACTGCTGCAAGAACTTTTATGAAAAAAAATCAGTGCACTTTTGTGGTGTGGTATATGTATATACTGTAGTAAAAAAAAAATATTTGGTGGTCTAAGAATGGTACTTCTAAACCGATTACAATTAAATTTGATATTCAGAAAGATGTAGACAGCCAAAGTAATTCAACATAAAAATATTTTGGAACACATTTTTTTGTATTTTTAATAATTTTTTTTTATTCATTTTTTTTTTTTTGAAAAATCGATATTTTGAAACCGGGTTGGTGATTTTTTTTACTTAATTTTATTTTTAAATTTAAATAATTATTGTGTTTAAGTTTGGATTGTTGATTTATTTTTCTTTAATTTAAAAAAAAAGTTGCTAAATAAAAACCGTTTTATTTAAAAACCATTCCTACGATTTTTAACATTTTTAACAAAATAAAATGGCGTTTAATTTTTCCGATAAAATCAATTTTACGTACTTTTTTCAAACAATTATAAATAAACTCGAAACAGTATAAGACTTAAGAATATGTCTAATTTTCTTGCAGCAAGATATGCATACAAAAATCTGAAAACGAAACCGAAACAACGTATTTTTGGAAAAAAAACACTATGAAAACAGTAAAAACAAAAATCTTTAATTAACAAAAAAAATCTGTTGTTTGTTGTTTATATCTGAAATGTTTTTTGTTTATATTGTTCACATCATTGCGACTCTACTGTAGTTTAAAACAAAGCCCTTTTGAAAAATGTCCTTCCGCTTCCAACATTATTTGTCCATTTACGTTATGCGGAAAAAAACCCGAGTTTTTCGCATCAAACGTTGTTGTTTGCAAATCCAATTGAGCATTATGTCAACCATTTTCGGAATACTTTTTTATTTTGCGTCTCTCAAAGATGCTTTTCCAAAAATTCTGTCGTCCTTGCACATGGTTGCGTCAGTTTCGAGCAACCATCATCGGTCACCATTAAAAATGTTTTAAACTTTAATCCCTTTAACAAACAGGGCCGACAACGCTGACATGGCCAATTATGTAAATCACAGTGCGCCTTGTCTCAGCCTTGATGGACGTCCAAGGCACTCCTTTCGGTCACCTTGTTTTTGAAGCTCTATATACATATACGTACATATGTCAATGTGTGTTAATTTAAATGAAAAGCATATGGCAGCATTTACATACATATGTTTCCACTGGGGGGAATATATTAATACACAAATTCGGTAACTAACGGGATTCAGATAAAACCTCGTTATAATTAATCAATTATCCATAGATTTCGAGGAACTTCTATTGCGGAGATGTCCCTTTTGGAATTCTCTATGGAGTCGACTCGTTGACATGAAGTTGATGTCTGTTCGGAAAATACCTACGCATGTGATCGACGTTTTGTGAGGTTGTAATTAATGTGGCAATTTCGTGATTTCAGGCATGATTCACACGAATCACGATAGGTGATAACAAGGAGTGGTGATGGAGGTGGAATGCTTGGCCTGGTTTACTTCAGTTGTTCCTTCATGCCTACGAATACGTAAGGGAATAGTGTTTTTATCTCGTTTATTGGACGAAGTGCGAACATGTGGTGGGGATTGTGAGGGGTGTTTTATAATTTATTGTAAACTATGATAATATTTTATGAAGAATTTGCATTTTAAATTAAATTTTAATCCTCATCATGATTATGATGGGGTTGACATTGAAGATTGACACACAATGTAGCCTCCATTGTAGATGACAGTATAGCTCTTTCGATACTCAAGAAGATTGGTAATTTGAAAGAAGATATGATTGGTGTATCAACATACGTAAGTCTACTGTTAAAAACAACACTCATGGTGACATTGTTTTAGAATTTTGTGTTTTTTTTTTTTATTAAAATTTCAGTTGAATTTTTTCATAAAAAGTCGGTAAATATTTTTGAAGTAGGTACGTTTGTTACTTTTATTGAAATGATGCCTGTAGCCAAAGAGTACCTTAAGAAATGGAACATTATATAGAATATGTATAATTCTAACAATTTGGAGAGATTTTCCAGTTCATCAACTATAAAAAAAAGTCTAAAGGATATTCTTCCTCTCCTTTCCGTAGCTTTGAAACCTCAAGTATATCAACATGTTTGAGATTTGTTTGCCGCATTTTTCTTGGGCCTCATAATATCCCTGCAATTATTCTTAAAAAATGTTCCCAAACACACTCCATCCTCCTTTTTCGAATTTTTAATTTATTTTTATATCAAGGCAAATTCCCACAGGTATAGAAAAATATATTTATTACACGATTCAGCAAAAAGCGCTTTAAAAATAACGTTAAAAAGTATCGTCCCAATGTGTGTGGGTGTGTGTGTGTGCAAAAATTTCGTACATTATCATACCTAATATTTGATTGCCTCATATACGTAGGTACTCACATATAAACATGTGCTGTAAGTCACTTCATTGGAGAAAGCCATAGTCTTCAGGGGATAGAAGACTATGGCTTTCTCCAATGAAGATTCACTGCGAGTACCTTTGTTTCTTGTGGCCTCTCAGATGTTATATACCTCTTCATCACATAGTCATTACACTCTTTGAAGTTAATGCTTCTTCTCACTTTCGAAATTATTCATACAGAGTTGTGGGTTTTTAAAATACAATTTCTAGACCATTTTTGACTACTTACAGAGTCCCTCACGGAAGTCACTTCGGCCCTTTACTTTTCATCCTTACCATTAATGGTATTGAGTTTGTTATAAAGCATTTCGACATCACATTGTATGCGGAGCGGATGGTCCTATTTTTAAACCATTATTTCATCAGTTAGAGATTCTAAGATTATTCAATTAGTTCTTGAACTAGGCCGTTCTACATATTATTTTTGAACATGAACGTCACTAAACACAGAGCACGACGGAGCACAATGCATAAAAGTTTATAGAAGCTTTAATACAATTTTCTGTACATATATTGATATTTGTATCCCTTTCTAAAAGCTCTTCAAATTTGTTTAATCAAAATGTAACGTACAAATGCTCTCATTGTCATTGTCTTTGTTCTCTGACACGAAGAGACCCCCAGCCTCCTATCTTCTTGCGATTCTGATCAATAAATGATGTATTTAGGTTTTCCTTGTGCACAAACACGCATCTTCATTAGAGCTAGAAACAAGAGTTATGGAATTCTAACTTTAACTATTTTTTTTAACAAACTGTTAGCTTTAAAAGTTATTTATGAGTTCATTTTACAAAACTAAGCGAAACAGGTTTCTTTGAATAATAGAATAGGATAGATAGAGAAATAGCCAGCTGCAGTCCTCCCCTGAAACAATTCAACCGTAATACTCGCGCTGCTAGGATCGCCCATAAATTTACCCTTGAACCCAATTTCGGACGTACAGTCAAATACAGAGATTCTTTATTTAGCCGTACCACGCGAATGTGGAATGCCTTGCCAGACTCCGTTTTTCTCTCCCATTATGACTTGCCGAACTTTAAAACAAATGTGCATCGATATCTTCTTTTATACCCCTCTCTATTTTCCTAACGCCCCCGGTGTGTTTAACATTATAAGGGTAGCCAAAATCCCTTTTGCGTGGGCCAATTATTAAAAAATAGATGAAAACCAAAGCTCATCATATCCGAAAAAATCGTTTTATGGAAATCGGAAAAAACTTGCTAAGGCTAAATCAAAGTACTTAGAAAACGTTTTACTGAATTAAGATATTTCTAGTTTTGAAACCAATAAAAATGCGGAAAATGTAATATGAAGATTTTTATCGAAAACGGCTCTAAGAGTTTTGCAAAGAAAAGGTTCATTAAAGTTTATGGAATACTAGCTTCTACCCGCGTCATCCTCTGCGTGGACGTTCTTTAAATCGAACTTTTTTGGAATAAAAGTAGCCTATATTTTAATCCAGTACTTCATCCATCTACCTACGAAATTTCATCGAAATCCCTTAAGCCGTTGAGGCGTGAGTATGGAACAAACATCCCAACATTCAAACATTCACATTTAGATATGCGAGGATGCATTAGTATTCAGCCAGATATTACTAACAAAAGTATGATTATCTGAAGTTAGAAAGTTTCTGGCTGATCATTACCAACATTACAAGCCAAATAACAAGCGTTTTAGAATAAAATCTGTGACTCTGGCACGTCAATAACAGTGAATATCGTCACCAAGTCCAGTCAGATATTTGTTTAGGCAGACAACATTGACATTATCGCTAAAAGTCTACAAGCTGTACTGGTTATGGCGCTGTTGAAGATTAAAAACCATTGAAGGTAACACTGAAAATTGTTGCTGTTTACACCTATTGGAGCTTTGCTTAATCCATTCTCAAAAAGGCCAAGAGTGCAACTGAGGTACAGCTGTACGTCACCTTATCTGCCCACATTATGGCAGGAATAGTTAAATAAACGGATGTCAATCAGTTAAAAACAAAAGGGTCCCAAGAAGCGAACCCTGAAGAAAACCAGTGCAGTGAGATAATAGCATTTCTTCTGAAAATCAGTTTTTTTTTTGGGATAAGAATCGAATTGGCAAGTTGGAACCTTTTCAAGGACTAAAGACAATAAAAATTAATATATTAATATGCTTTAATTCATCAATATGCTGATAGGTCTTATTTAATCCTTTTTTAACGTGATAACGTCTTATAAAACGATGACAGGTTACACATACGAAATAACATGACTCATGCTGATAAGACGATACTGTGTTTCTTTCAATCAAAATCGATCGCAAGCACCAGGCGAACATGAAAAAGAACAGACGCAAATTCCCAAAATAATTCCACTCAATTTCAAAAAGTACAAAAAAAGAAAAAGAAATACAAAATAGGCGGAGTTTTGTTAAAGTAGAAAGTAGATCCAGATATAGGGTGTGTGTGTGTGTGGATATAACGAGAGGGTTTGTGGGTGTGAATAAACGGCCTGTGTGTTGGTTTTGTTGCCATCAATTTTTTTTTTTTTTTTTTTATAATTAACGCGCGCACAAGGGATTATGTGTTTCCCTTTTAATGTAGAACACACTGCGCGGGCATTACGAAGATAGGGAGGGGAGAGATAGGAGGTGCCGATTAACATTGGTTTTGAATGTTTGCAGATCAAAATGGCAAGGGAAAATCCCGCCGGGTAAACTATTCCAGATTCGTGTCGTTCGGCTAAAAAAAGAATCCCTATATTTCACGGTACGTCCGAAATTAGGCTCAAGGGTGAACTGATGAGCATTCCTTGCGAGACGAGTATTACGGGAGAAACTTTTAAGGGGAGGAATGCAACTGGCTACTTCGAGTGAACATTTTTTGTAAAAGAAACGATAAAATAAGGAAAGACATGAAACATTGCGTCGGTGTTCGAGTGGGGCAATTGTTTCAGCGGCAGTTCTATTACCTATCAATCTTAACGCTCGATTTTGTATTCTATCAAGCAGGTGAAGCGATGTTTGCGAAGCACCTGCCCAGAGGTGGGAGTTATACTCGAGTTTAGGGCGTATAAACGCTTTATAAATTGTAGCCAGATCAGATGGGGAAAAGTACTTCTTACACCGATACAGAAAACCTAAGCACTTTGCAGCATTCTTAGCGATCTCAAATATATGGTCGTTCCAACGGAGGTCGTCGTTGACACACATACCGAGTACTGAGAGCTTTTCGGTTTCTTCGATGTAAGTGCCATTCATGGACAATGGCATTGGGGGAATGTTTAGCTTTAACGACAGAAGACAGCATTGAGTTTTCGAAGCATTAAACTCCACACGATTTCTATTACCCCATTTGACAATGCTGTATAAATCGGAGTTTAATGAGCTTGACATACGGCACCGTTGCAATTGTACGTCCGAAGGCGAAGGACGTGAATTATCGAACGAATATGAAAAGCTGAGGGTAGAGTCGTCAGCAAAACAGTTAAGTGGATTAGAAGTAACAGACAGAAGATCATTTATAAAAATGAGGAAAAGAGTCGGAGACAGAACAGAGCCCTGGGGCACACCAGCATTTATTTTATGGGAATCAGACTTGAATCCGTCCAATACAACTTGTATTGAACGGTCCAGAAGATAGCTTCTAATCCAACGAACAAGAGTATTATCGATCCCAAAAGCACGCATTTTCGATAAGAGAGCTTCATGCCAAACTCTATCAAATGCCTTGGAGATATCAAGAGCAATAATCTTACTTTCACCAAAGCGATGTAAAGATTTGTTCCACTGTTCGGTGAGATATGCCATCAGATCACCAGTGGAACGGTTGCTGCGGAAGCCATACTGACGGTCATGGAGAAGCTTACGATCTTCGAGATATTCCTTAAGCTGACGGTTAATCAGTGTTTCCATGACCTTAGAAAGAAGGGATGTCAGTGCTATGGGTCGGTAGGAGGAGGGGGAGGATGGGTCACCTTTCTTAGGGACAGGCTGGACAAATGCTGTTTTCCATCTTCTAGGAAAGATTCCAGAAGAGTAGGAGCGATGGAAAAGCTTACGCAGTGGCTTTGCCAGTGTGGAAGAACACCTCTTCAGAAGAATCGGGGGTATACCATCCGGGCCAGCGGATTTGTGTATATCGAGATCTTTGAGAACTCTTGCTACTGTACGAGTGTTTTCTTATGACGTTATCACGTAAAATTATCGTCCGTAAGCCGACTAGAGACAACCAACTCTTTTTTAAAAGTTGCTTAAAGTGATTTTATTTTAATTACAGGTGATCTAGACGTCAAAATGGAAATAAAATCAAAAGTATGCCAGAATAAAATACGAAAGCAATAATTGTGCTTAAAATCAGAAATGGGAAATAGCACATCCATCATCAGATAGACTAAAACTGCTTTTGAGAAGATTAAACAAACTTACATTCCAATAGAAAATTCTAAAAGCAGGAGTGAATGAAATGAACTTCAGTACAACGAAAGCAACATATACATAAGCTCTTTAAGAGTTCTCGAAACAATCTAATTAGTTCTTAAGAAGCTTAAGGTAAATTCAAAAAAGGAAGCTTTTAGTTTAATCTTCTAAATTATATTTCACTTAATGACTTCTAATTTAGCATAATAAATGTGTTGTTTTGTTATTTACTTTGTTTGGGAATGCATCAATGAGTTTTAATAATTTTTCTTGTGGTATAATATTTTTTACTTTTCATTTTTTATTTGCTTTTAATTATTTGAAATTATTAATACTAAATACTTACAGTAAACAATTTTCCGAAAATTTGCAGAAGGCTTATCTCATTTGCAATAACAACTTGTTATATGAGAATTTGGGTAACGGATGAATTTTGTTTAAATATAGGATTATTACTATGCATCAAACTTTCTATCATCTTCAGCCAGCAACCACCAACCGTGAAACATCATTTTGAGAATTTGTCTTGGTCGCTTTACAGAAATAAGTACATTTATAACGTGGTTTGAAATTTGGTATGTTTTTCTTTTATTGCTGACCATACTTGAAATACCCTTGAAATACCTTATAATTTTCTTGGAAAATCGTTTTTGGTTTTATCTACTATTCTACGTAAAATTAAGTAATTTATTAAAACTGCTAACGATATTGTTTACAGTGAAAATTTAATTTGAATTTAATTCAACAAAACTCCACAAAAAACAACAGCAAATAGTTGTTGTTGTTTAAATATATTTTAAAAAAGGACAAAGTGCAATTTATTATTGTATTTTACACCACTAACGCCTTTACGTCATAAGTTTGAAGACGTACGAGGTACTCGCTCATCATAAGTATGTTTCCGTACTACGAAATTCATAAGAAACGAGTTGAACAATCCAACACAATTGTGTTGCGTTTTGCCCTTAGGCACTCGACGTATCATTCAAAACGTTTTTGTTTTATAAGTCAAGAAAACGCGAAAAAAAAATGGAACAGTATAGAAATGGAACTGTACCCATTACCTATAGTATCTGCTCACCCGTGAGGCGATTGAAGAATCACCCTTTTTGTTTCGTTGAGGTTCAACACTCATTGTCGTAAATACATGGCTTTGCATACAGCCAACACACAGGCACACCGAATAGAACAAATGTTTTTCAAACCATAGATCGTCGTTGTCTGAAATTGCACACTCCCTTATGGTGCAAGTCACACCGAATGGGGCAAATAAAAAAAAAAAAAATAAGAAAACATGTTTCGTTGTCGATAGTCGGAACTTAATTTATTCAGACAAACAAAAATAAACTAAATCACACGAACTTGCTCATATGTGCGGTCACATTGTAGAATAAAATTTAAGAAAATTAAAGTCAACATCAAAGTGATTTTTTTTTTCAAAATCGTAGAGCGGTTTTTAAATAAAACGGATTTTTTTAACAACTTTTCATAAAACATAAAAAAAATAATTCAAGAATACAAACTTAAGCATAAAAATAACATACATTTAAAAACCAAATTAAAAAAAAAATCACTCACCCCTTTTCAAAATATTGATTTTTCAAAAAAAAAAAATGTTGTTATTAAAAAATATAAAAAAAAAATTCAAAAAAAAAATGAATGCGAAATTACTTAGGCTACCCTCATCTTCTTGAATATCAATTTTGAAAGTAATCGGATCACCAGTTTTCGAAAAAGTCGAAGAAAAAAAACGGTCCTATGGGAGGTACCGTTCTTAGCCCACCATATTAATTCTTTTTGCACCGAAAAATAATGCTCACCTACAGTGTTGTAGTACGCTGACTTTTTTTTATAAAAATTCTTGGAGCCGTTTTTGAGAAAATAAGCTTTTACATAACGGTTATATGACAGGTACCGTTAATTTTTGATATATACATATTCGAATAACAAATTTGTTTTTATTTTATTTACAATAATTGTATTTTGCGTTTAGTATTTTTGTGTGTGGTTTGTCAAAGTTAGTGTCAAAAGGACTGTTAAGCAAATATTTATGATTTTTACATAGCCTGTCACGTGTTACGAATACTTAAATCAGTGGGATGTTTCAAGAAACTTGATGTTTTTAGTTGGGAAGTTCTCCGAAACGTTCTTACCCGGCCAGTAATAGAATCTTCGTTACCTTTTGTCAACCAAAAGCGAAGAGATACAACTAACAATGATTGCAACTTGTTTGACGAATTTGTTTATCTAAAAATCATTCTGAACCTTACACATAACAATAAAAACAAAACAATAAATTGTGGCCGATAAATGGAAAGACATTTTTGAATTTTTTTAGAAGAAAAGTATAAGATTTAAAAGTCTTTTAGTCATTTCCGAATTCGACTTGGGTCTGCCAGGTTCAAATGCTCCAGTCGAAAGTTTTTTCCATAATAAACAACATTTGGACAAATGAAAAACACAATTAAATGTGAAATGCTCAAAGCTATGTATTTTAAAGCTAAAATTAAACTATAATTTGGAAAATATTTAAAAAAAAATATTTTTTAAGAGCAAACGAATAAATCATCAACAAAATTTGTTTAGCAAAAAACTACCAACAATGATCTCCTTGATGTTAATTCTTCATAGACTTTGTTAAAAAAAATTCTGAATTTAAAAACAAATTAAGTTTAAAATGTTTGTTTTAGTTCCAAGCATTTTGTGTTATAATTTTTTATACATAAAGAACAATTCAAATTATGTTTGTACGCGAACTACTTTTTTTCGGCTAAATCGATTTGAATGAAATGTTGGGAGATTTTTGGACATGTTTGGAGAGTTTATTTGCTGTCCAATGTCTATAACCGGAGTTATGACCAAAAATGTCATTCTCATTGTTAAAATCGAAAATTGATAGTGTGCCCGAGCAACGTCGGGGGGATCAGCTAGTGATTTTGTATTCTTTTCTATTTTAGATTTTTTTTTTGATTTTTGGGTTTCGCTCCGAGAAATATGGTCACCGAAATTATAGTACCAATAATTCGCAAGTAAAAATGGTAGTTTTTGAGCACTGAAAGACGTTTTATTCATTGAATGTGAGAGGTTTTAGTTGAGAATGGAGTTTGAAGTCGAAAAGTTATTTTATTTGATTGAAGCCAGAAGCCCAAAATACATTTACGGGCTCAACAAGTTATCTCGAATGACAAAAATCTCGAAATGCAAAAAAATTCGAAAAAAAAAATGTAATCTAGAATCCACAAAAATCTCGAATGGACAAAGATCTCGAAAGACCATATCTCGAAAAAAAAATTAATTCGAATTTTTTTTTCTAACTTTTTAAAGAGGTAAAACTTAAATAAAAGTAATTTTGCATATATGAACCAAAACAGGGGTGTTGCAGGGGGGCAGCCTTCCCCCATAACTATCTCGCTGTCATATTTCTCAAAACCGAGTGATTTCATTTTTTAAAGTGTATTTTGAGAGGACATTTTAAGAGGGAATATTTTTGAGAAGCATATTTTTTCCGAGGATATATTCCTGGGTGTATTTTGACAGCTGATACAGGTTGTTATTATTATTATTATTACTGGTTATGAGCAGAGGTTATTGAAAATAATTTTGAATTAATTTATTGATTTTTGAGAATGGTCTCAAAATTTAATTTATTATTCCAGATTTTTTTCAAATTCTAGATATTTACTTTCGAGATTTTTGCTCAAGCGGTAGACTCTATATTTATAAGGACAAAAATCATAAAATAACCACCAAAATAATTGTTTTCTTTCTTTTTGTCTCGGTTGGTGTGTGTTGAAATAAAATGCGTTTTCTTGACTTTTTATATTAAACAAAAACATTTTGACTGGCCCAGTGTGTTTTCAGCCTTAATCAACGCACCTCTTCCGAATTGCTTAAAGACTTTAAAGTTCTTGAAAAGTTCTAAAAGTTCTTCTGAAAATCTAACTAACAGATTGTAAACTACCAACAAAATTAGCAAAATTTGTTTTCTGGTATTTATTAAAATTGATTATTGTACATAACCACCCAGTTAGAATAACCATAATTGCCTTTTAATATTTGAGAACATACTGTATCATTATGATACAAGGGAAAGCTTCAGTGACTATAAATCATTAATCAAGGAAGTATTGTATATTTATTTGAGGAAAACGCTTTTATGTAAATAAACGTGCGTATTAACAACTCACCAAATTAAAAAAAAAAATTATTATGCAACTGACAACAGTGTGAAGAAGGAAGCATAATTTGCTTTCTTTAGTTTCAAAATTGTTCCGAAATCTTCTACCCACACACGGTATTATTTTATTGTTGTTTTTTTTTCTGCTTCCAAGGATAACCCCAACCACTAACAAAGTAGGCAATTATTATGGATGATGATATTATGATGGCAATTACAGAAATATTACACATTTACACAAATACAGAAGAATTTTTGTATCGTACAGAGATTAAGTTTTGTCAAATGCTGATTAGCTAATGTCTGCACCTATTATAAATACATACATATATACTTACACAATGTAAAAGAGATGACAGTTACATTAACAAGATAAGTTAACGTGTCGTTAGTTTGCTATAATGAAGTGTGACATTACATAAATGTTTTTTTTTATTTCACAATATTCTAAAACATAATCCGTCATTTTGTGGCAATAAATTAAGGTAGCTATCTATCCACGTTGATTGCTTACTGACAAATGCCATAATTGTCAAATTCACGTGAGTCAAAGTAATTTGGATGGAGTACCTCATTTTAAACGAAATTTAACGAAGAGTGCATATATTCATAATAACTAAAGACTAAAGGGCTAACTATAATGTTCGGAAGCAAGCGGAAGCTAGTGTCAAAACCGAACGAAACGTTTGTCAAATGAGCACGTCTACCCATAATGGACGGAATGCTGCGGAAGTATATGTCAAATTTTCTTCGTTAGAAACACCATTAGAAGCCAGCTGTCAAGTTTTCGTCCGTAAAATCCGCTCGCTTCCGCAGTTTACGTCCGTAAGTAAAACTCATCGAAACTTGACGAAACGGATCAATCCGCCATTTAGGGAACAAGATACGAATTACTTGTTCTCGCCCATATACGGACGAGCCCGTCCGCGCCATTCCAACCATTATAGTTCAGCCTTTAACTGGTTGAACATAATGAGATGGAACGGAAGACGGAGCTGGAGCTGGAACAGATGTCAAAAATGTTGAATATACACAAATTCAATGTTGCGAACATAATGTGACACAGCTGCAGACGGAGCTGCGATACGGAGACGGAAAGGTTGGTTAACTTTTAAGCAGCGTTCACAGGCAGTCAAGACAATGGGACAATACTCAGTTGTCTTGTCCGACCTCCTTGAGCGGGGTTGGATGATGTCATATTGTCCTCAGAGATAGCTCGGCAGGCTAGCTCAGAGGACAATATAATGACAATTGTCTTGTCCTGGAAACAGTTGTTCACATGGAACAAAGATTGTCTTGTCTCATTGTCTTGCCCTCTCCATTGTCCCATGTGAACCCCCCTTTAATAAAGACGTGCAGTTTTTTGACAGTGGATTTACATATTCGTTTTCTAAGAAGTTGCAGAGTATATTTTTTCGCTATTTTGGTAATTTTGAATTTTGTCAGTAATTATAAAGTAGATCACTTTAGAATTCTTGGTTTTTAGCCAGATTTACACTGGTTTGTACTACAATATATGACATTTCCCAAATATGACTGAAGTTTGCATTTCATTTGGGTTTTGCTGTGGATTTGAAAAGTTTAGTCATAATAAACAAGTGAATGAATAGAATAGTTAAAAATGTTGAACGAGTTCTTAGAATCCACATTAGATACAACGGCGCAAGATTATATACGTTTCAATATGAAACTAAAACAAATAAAGTATGGTGCTAAGATTATAGGTATGGTTTTTGAATTATTTTTTCTTAGTGTGAAACTAGATTTTAAATAACAGGAAATCCCTATATTATTTTTCTATTGTAAAACGAAGAACTTTCTGAGAGAAACACAACTCTCTCAAAATTAACACAAAACACTGCCTAAATGCAAAAAGACCACAATTCTTTAAAGTTCTCAAAGTGTTAAACTAGATTCTAAATAGTACAATGGTTTCCGTTTATAACAGTGGGCAACTTAGTGCAGCACTTAAGTAGTGTGAAGTTAATGTATTATATAGGTTATCCATAATTTTGTGCCAATATCTACATCACGTCGTCATCGTCTTAAAATGATGATATTTTTCGAGTTTTTCAAGCAATATTTGGTCGAAATAAAATCAACTTGATCCTTTTTCCAATATTAAACTTCACTTTTTAGATTCACGGAGTTACATATCCATAATATTAACATTGTATATACATTCTCTATATAGTACTCTCATGGTGTCATTTTTCGTCTGGCTATCTTCCTAGTTGATTCGGAACTAACTTTAAATAGTAAAGACGAGAACATTTCCCGATATTTTACCAGTATTTCACACGCTTTTGTTATTTGTTTTTATTCTATATCCACACCAATTGGCGATTTCAGCGCGCCTCATTGCGACTTTATTCGGAACTAAAAATTATGCTCCATGATAGTACTATATGCAGTGTTTATATTTCTAGCTTGCTCTTCTCATCTCTTTTTTACGATGCCGTTGAAAATGGCTGTGGAAACATAACAGCAAGTTGTCAAATGGCATTCCAACAATTACAAAAAAAAACCAATCTCGTTTCATGTTCGTTTTAGCAAAAAAAATTTGAAATCTGAAAATTAAAAACAAATCTAAGAAAATCTCAGCATCTTTTATTTTATATCCCCTTCTTTTTCCTGTAATTGTTGTTACTTGTTGTTACAACCCATGACTAGAAAACAATTGAAACTTCAAATTGCTTTTGACATTCAATGTCATCGGATTTGCCGGAGAGAAACGTTAAAAGTGGGTCTACTTGATGCGGTGCGTCCGGCACATGCGATTCCTATGGGTCACCTCCCATAAGAACACGTTTAATCGAGCTGTCAGTTGTATGCGGCAACGCAACGGACGAACGGATTCTATGGGTCGGCCCCTTAAGGCTTTAAGTTCATTAGGTCAGGTAATGAGGAGTTTCCCCATCTTTTATTAAATAGTAATTATATTTTGCACTTGAAAGAAAATTAGTCCAAATATTATGCTCTCATCTTGCTAAAGAGAAATGTAAATTGTAGCTTTGAGCTTTCTCAAATTTATTTTTCTGGTGTCAATCATTTTTAATTAATGGTACATTATTACATTGACAAAAAAAATCAAATAAACATTTGGTGAGGGACCAGTATTTTACTATGGATTGATGGTTGATGAGTTTTGGATTTAGGTCGCATAAACACGACATATTAAGTTTTCTTCGAAGCAAGACAGCCTTAAATTGTAATTAATAATCATAAGAGAGATGGAGAAAAAAATGGATCAATGTGGGCGCCAGCAAACCAATCCAAACGTCAGAATAAAAATTGGTTGAAATCGATTAATAACGAACAATGGGATAAATTATTTTGAAGTTTCTTTATCTAAATATTCCATTAGACTCTTAGAAGTCTTCTGGAAAGTCTCTGAACTTTATGTACAACAATTAATTTTTAATTACCAACGAGCTCTTTAAATATTGTTTCAAAATTTGAAGTTTGTATATTGGCATCACCCTACCATTTATATTTCGATTCTTTTGAACTCATTCCCAATGTTTTCAAATACTTGTCTTGTAATATATATATCATACAAAATTCACAAACCACAATTGGGGAGATGAAAAAAAACGAAAATTAAATTTCTTAAATTGCGAAACCCCAAACATTTTACACTTTTGTCCAGAATTATTGAAAACAAATATTTTATTAAAATTTTCAGAACAAATACCCGTTAACAAAAGAGGGAAAATATTATTACCCTCACACTCTCTCTTATTCCTCATCAAAACAATTCCAAGGAAATTTATTCAACGTGAAACTGACAAATTCTTAAATGGCGCCCGTAGTGTGGCTTCCGTTCAATTCATGGAAATTGAAATGAAATACATAACTTAAAATCTTATTTGCATTCGCACTTTCCAAACAGGAACTCACAACACAAAAACATCCATTCTTGCAACTTTCCTTCCACATGAAAAAATAAAACCCAGAAGGGAACACACCTAGTTTAGAGGGAGTTCCCTTGTTCGGTTAGTTTTCTAAAACAAACACGTTGCCGTTTTTCAAAGTCGATTACCAATTTAAAAAAAAAAAACTAAACCAAAGCGAAGGAGAGAAAAACATGGCGTCCTTTATGACATTGGCCTCCCCTTAAAGAACCTCCCTCTCGTGGCGATATTTTGTACCCACCTGAACAGAAAACACAACACTCAACTCACAAAACCCGATAGATAATTGGTTTTGTATCGATTGGATGAACTAAACAGAACACAGAAAAAATACCGTTATACATCATCCTCCCCCCTAACTGTATCTGAAGCCCAGATTGTGTGTGAAAAGTGTTAGGGTATATCTGCAGTTGAAAATCTAGGGTAGGTATTTCCCGAATCAGGCTAAGATAAACACACAACACTAAATCGAGTATAAATTGTCTGGGTCGGGAAATCTCGTAGTGCGCTGTCCCATAAAAGTGAAATATAATTCCTTTGCAGTCCATAAAGTTAAATGATAAAAAACAAATGAATATTTATATAGAAACAAAAAAAAATATATATACATTTATATATGGCTTCGGTGGAAACATTCAGAAGTCGAGGAATGATTTACGTGTTCAAGACTCAGTATTTCACTGTAGCGTGTCATTAGACTTACCTTGCTTTCTTTTTTTTCTCCCTCTCAACCCCTAAACCCATAAAGGGGTTGGGAAAAATTCAGGGCACGACAGTAGCACAAAAATCCAATTAATCAATTGGCCATTTAATATGTATTCGGCCATGAATTACGCCAAGACAAATATTTTCCCCATTACACTTACCCTTATGTATACTTTGGAAGGGGGTAGGGGGATGTTTTAGTAAGATGATTATCTTCACACATGGAATGCATATTATGTATCCTAATTGTGATAGCTAGCGGTATAATTAATGGCCGCATTATGTGTGGGTGTTTTAATTTTAATCTGCCACAACTACTGGCCAACGGCCATTTAACACTTGGGGTGTCCGAAGGTGATGGAAACCAGAGGCCAGGGATTAAATGTACATTGGCCCCTAACACTAGCCCCGTCTAGACAAACGGAGGAAGCTCTAAATGCCAAATATCCATTCAGTGTAACTAACTCCTATAGGGAAAACGAAAGAAAACACCACGAAGGATATTCAGAAACAGAAAAAAAACTACAAAATGACATCTCAACTGTCAGAAAACAAAATAAAGTTAATGGCAATTCCATCGAACACGTAATTAAATCCATGTCAGTCTGGGGGATTGTTTCTAATCCCAAAACGGGTTGACTTCAATGTCAGATGTGAGCCTCCATTACATGCAGGAGTAGGAGACATGAGATTTTTGTCCTGGAAAAAGAAGGAAAAAACAACTGATTTATTGTTCTTTGCTTTTCCATTATTTTCGATTGCGTCTATAACTTTAACAACTTTGTGTTGAATTTGGTAAAAACCATGAATTTTAATTTTGTGTAATGTCCCTTGGGCGTTGGGCCTTTTGTATAGGGATGTCAAAAACACCTGCGTGCAATCCTTTTGCGAAGTTGTTTTAGTTTGCTTGTTTTTTTTTTTTGCTGCGCCCGTCGAAAGAATGGGAACACAACCTTGGTGCGCAGTAATGTGGTTGGAAATTATACTCAAGAATTTGGGAATACAAATTAAATTTATTCGTTTTATGTTTCTGAAAAAATAAATACATTAGATGGAGTTGAGTTGACTTACAATGTTACATTTTGAGGGAGAAGGAGCAGTTTTTATTTAGAAACTTTACTTGTTCTGTAATGAAAATATTACCACAGTGTGGTCAATAACTTAATAGAATGGTGAATGTGTTTAATATAAGGCATAAACCAATAAAATCGGAATTAACGTAAAAGTAGATGGGAACGACATTTTAGAAAAACTGTTCAATTTGGATTTTAATTTTAAACCACAATAATTGACAAAGTCATTTTCGAATTTAATCTTTTCTCCGAGTTTAATACTATGTTTTCAGCTGACGATAATCTAGTTTTCATTCCAGTAAGGTTAAAATTAACCTAGTGGCGTTTCCACCTGAATTAGAGATTAAATTTGATATTTTACATATGACCTACGTAGGTCAAATCTAATCAAATAACATTATTTTAAATTTTATAATCACATGTGTATTAAAAAACTCTAAAAAAAACTGCATACCAAAATTAATTTTTTTTTTTAAACTAAAAATAAAAACAGGATTTTATCAAAATTGGTCCTACAATTTTCGAAATACTTTTTTCATAAATGCATTATTATATAAGACGTGTGATGGCCTACTCCATTTTTACTAAAAACCGTTAAGTGTTGTGGTTTTGCCACTTTTTTTAAGTTCAGATAGTGTTATTTTTCTACGTTAATGTAACTTTTTTCTTAAATTTTATTTGACAATGTGACCGCACATATGAGCGAGTACGTTCGATCCAATCGTGAAATTTATTGTTAATGATTGACAAATTAATTGGAAAATGGAAAGTGAGTGCGATCAGCATAATACTTTTGAGTAAATTTCGAGTAGATTAATTCGAAACATCGATCCGACTAGACTAAAATTTTTAAGGCAAACCTAGTGATTTCGAGTAGATTTGGAGAAGATTTGTGATACTCTCAGTTTATCGTCAGGTGGAAACGTAGTATAAACGGCCCGACCTATAGAATCCGTTGCGTCCGGTTTTGCGTCGCGTTTGCGTTGACTGAACTGTTTATTGCTGGTTGATTTGGGTGTCCCAATGAATACGTTGTTTGATATCAATAGTGCTTATACGGTATAGATTTTTCTTGAGAAAAAAATATAATTCACAATATTTAATCTCCAACAAAATTTAATTCAGTGTTACTTCGAAAAAAAAATTGTATGATTTTCATATCTTTCATTTCCTTGATCATTTAGCTCAATTTATATATCAATTATTTACCCTAAAAAAATACCTTCTTTTATTTTCAAATAGTACTTTTTTTATAAAGTAAAAGGATATTTTTGTAGAATATCCCATAGAATACTGAATTCGATTGATTAATGCTCAGAATGTGCGTGGACACATTGACGTAAAGTCGCAATGCCTCACCACACATATCGTGGCTACACACAAAAATAAACTTACTTGCTGATGCAAGAAAATTGACAGCAGAGAGTAACCATTTTGAATGTGTGATTGAAATGTGAACAAAAATTGTAACCCAACAGACATAATAAAAAAAATTGAACCTGCTTCATCGACGACAAAATAAAAATGTGATTATCTGTCAAAAATGAAACGATATAAGAACAAAACTTGAACCAGTGCCCAGAGTTTCATAAAAATTTATCAGATTCGTGTTGATTTTTAATTTTCATTCCCATCTCTTTCCCTCTTACTAAAATCATTCTATCTCTTTTACATTTTGATTCACGATTCATGTGCTTTTGCGTCAATGTATCCAGGCTCAAACGGATTGCCGGAGTGAAAAAGTTAAAAAGTTCGTCTACTTTGTGCGTTGCGTTCATCGCATGCGATGCTAATGGGACGCCCCTCATAAGAATGTGTGTATTCAATTAAGTGCTCAGTCGAAAATTACAACTCAAAGGCCGGACGGTTTCTATGGGTCGGGCTCTTAAATCAGAAACAGAAACACGCTTTAAGGCCGAATTTGACAGTTGGGAAAAGTTCGACTATACAAATTCTTTACAGATTATCACAGTGTTGCCTTCTCTATAAAAGCTTCTTTTTACGTACATACGTTAAAAAAATGTAACAAAGCTAGTGACATACAAAAAAGTTCGAATTGACTGGACTTTGTTTCTGACATATTACTCAATGAATACGTTCAAATTGGAAAAAGTTAATATTTTTACTGTAAAGATTCAATTTTTACAAATACACGATGACAGAGAAGACGGCGACGTTAAATTGGTAACGCAACAAAGCCGGTTGCAAAGCGTGTATGTGTTGTAACGAGTGAATCCATTGCATGACAAGCTGTTATCCATACATAGCAAAGGGGAAACTGTCAGTTGAAAATTATTCAACAATTCTTGGACCTAACGTCAACTTAAAGTCAAACAACTTTTAAAGCCAATTGTGCAATCAAAGCTGCGTTGACGAAGTTTCATACTTCGTGGTCTCATCCCGTGACCACGAAGTATGAAACTTCTTCGAAACGTCGGGTAGAAATAAATAAGAAAATATTTCTTATAACGCGGTAAGTTCCGAAAATAAAAAACTTTATCTAATATGAATACATACATATGTACAAATTTAAACTAGAAACTAAAACAAACCCAAGCTAATCTACTTAAATAAAAAAAAAATAATTAGAAAAAGCTAGTTGCTATTTTGCTATCATCTGTTTATTGTTCTAGTTGAAGGATTTGACGCAACCAATATTTACACATTCACGATGCCAAGTAGCAGGCGCTGAAGCTTTATAAACGTACGAAGTTGATGTTTTAGATCTTGTTTACATGATTCATTTTTCGATTGAATCTTCATTCTTTTTATTTGACAATATGGTAAGGGGCGTAGAAAAGTAGGGGAATAAAGTAACGTATGGAATAATACAAAATTAAGATTTTTTTAGGATGGAGCTTTGACGTTTCTCGTTTGAGAAAAAAAATTTTATATACGGACTAAAAATAAGAACGTTTGAAAACAATTTCCAATCGTGTTTTAAGTGGTACTGGATAGTTTTTAACTGACGTTTTTTTTTAATTTTGCAAAAGTTCTGTCGAATAAAACAGCACAGTTTATATGAAAGTATTGGACAATTCAGGGTAGTCTAATTCATTGTAAACACCATCCCACGTATCTGTCCAAAAGAAGAATAAATAAACAACCGAAAAGAAGAATCATGTAAACAAGGTCTTAATGAGGCTTTACATGGATCTGCATCTGAAGGTTTGAAGAAAAGTGGAACAGATAGAAAGAGTACACCTTAAAGCTTTCCCATAAATTTACTATAATTTTTTGACATATATTCAAGTGCAAACTAATAACAAAATATTTCGAATTAAATTTAAAACGCACGGATCACTTTAAAAACTTAACAAAAAAAAATGATAATTTGTGTTGTTTAAGTATTTTTTTTAATAGATTGTTCAACATTGATTGAAAAATACTAACAAACAGAGTCAGCCGAATAAATTAATCAATAGTTTTGTTCGTTGAACTTTACCCAGGATCGCTCCAGGTTTTCTTGACCACTCCAAAAGTTGTTGAAAAATCTGGTTTTTTTGAATCTCAAAAAAACATAAAACGGCTGTAAATTAAGTTACTGACATATCACAAGAAGGGAGATGACTATTCGCACCCTAGGTACTTCTCAACCCTATTACTACTCAACCCTACTGCTACTGCTCTTACCCGATTGTGCTCGGACAGCCATGTCTGCAGTGCAAGTGATTTGTACAGACTCTCCTGTCGCATAATCCACAACTTCAAAAGACTCCATTTTTGTCGTTTTTTAAATTTTTATTAAATTTAATTTAAAACAATGAATTAAATTCACATTTGCGATAATTTTGTATGAATTAACAATTTACCTGCAGCAAATCAACACAAATCACAAATTGACAGCTAATGTCAGTATACAACAGCTGATCGTTACCTCAACTCGCCCTAGCAGAATACCAAGATCAAATTCACAGTGACTTCAGAGCAACCCCAGGTTTCAAAAAAACAGAGAATTTTCTCTTGAGGGCGAGTTGAGGTATTTCAAAACACGAGTTTTGGAGACCCCAGGGTGACTTCAGGGCTCATCAAACAAAGCTAATGTTGCAGATGAAATGCTATAATGAAGATGAACATGTTCATTTTCACTATAATCCGCAATTTTCAGGCTCATATTCCCTATAATCCTAATCTATGAAGATCTCTGTATTTTGGTCTCCCCTCCCTCGCATAAGTATGATTTTTATATTTTGTGATCTTAAATATATTTATTCAATTTTTAAATGTAAAGTTTGTGTTTGTGTTATAATTTCAAACTGTCAATACGTATGCAAAAAGCGACAGATTGCTCTTGAATTTAACGAAAGTTCATGGATAGGAGGTTTTCTCCATTGATTAAGAAGCTATCTATAATGGGTTTGAAGCAAACGGAAGCTAGTGTCAAAACAAATTTGCCAAATGACCCCGTTACCTGTAAGCAACAGATAAGCACAGAACTATCTGTCAAACATTCTTCGTTATAAGCTTTCCTTACCGAAAACTTAACGCACAGCAATCATTGTGTCATAAACCGCTTTCACACGTCACGAACTTTTTCGTCGACAAGATTTTTTGGTCGTGTGAATGTGAAAAGAAACTGTGCCGACACAGTAGTTCTATTACTGGAGATTGAAGTAGTATGTTGACATTCCGACAAGGCGTGTAAAAATGAGCGAACTATTTGATGGCCGCACAGTTATGCTTGTCCATTTTCACTTTAATTAAATTTCTTTTAAAATTTTTGACTGCTGGATTATGACAGCGTCACACCGAAACAAGGGTGTGTGTGTGTATGTCTACTAGGTATACCAACCCCAATTGGGTTGCTTTACAGGTAAGGTGTTTCGATGCTGTCGTGTAGAAGGGGTAATAAAGTGTATATGCCGGAGCATTAAATGCGTAGGCTTTAAGACCCCGTAAGCAATATAACATGGTATGAATAAAAATAAAGTTATAATTTGACTAAAACTACATGCAGAGAGACCGAGACATTTTCAAAACATGTGTCAAGCTTCTAACCGCACATCAGCTTTTTATTTTTTTGTTCAACAGTTTGACGTTTAGGTTTTCTTTCATTAGCCCGCAGCCAGTGACAAATGAACTCGAACATGTTAGAGTCAGTAGTTCAGTGAACGGGGCTTTGATTGACCAGTTGCTCCTTCGTTCGGAGCAGGGTCTTAGTTGAATGCCAAAGAGAAAGGGACAATAGTATTATATATACATAATAGGGCGGCCTGTTAAAAGGCCATATGAAAAGTGTCAATTTGTGACAGCAAAGTGCTAAAACGTGACAGACTACGCTCGGTTCAGAGAATTATCAGAATACACAAAATGCTCAGACTCTTTTCAAAGACCTTTTCTGAGTAAATACAAATAAACGCCTTTAGTTGAACGCCTCCAAAAAATGGTGTCATCTGGTTTACATAAAAATTCACAGTTTAAATTAGGCCGGATTGGGTTTAACATTTATTTGGCGTGTAGTTTACCGTTAAAAATATTTCCCAAAACTTTTTGCATGCTTTTAATATCAAAAATTTATACAAAAAAGTGGCCGACAACTCGCAAAGTAAACGTATGTATAGGTTCATTTAATAGGGACTTTCGAAATTTGACAGTTGGTAGCGGCTATCTTGTTGAAGCTACATCTGTCAAATTGGCTCTAATTTGTCGGGACTTACACGGCGCATAAAATTAATGCGAAACTTTTGCTTATTTCCTTTTCAACTTGTATTCGGTAATGCACGCGAACTTACACGAAGCTTGTTCGAGTTACGCATATTTTTGCAGTTGCGCATTATTTTGTCAGCTATCTTTCATTTTACATTCTGTGTAATCATTAAAAACTTAAGAATTGAATGAATAAATGAAAAGAAAACAATTCCATAACCCATTTAAATTTTGCGGCAATCATACATAATTGTTGTAATCTTCTTGTAACGTGTTTTTTAAACAACATCCAAAACCAATATGAAGCAAAATAAAAAATAACATAGAATACAGATAAAGAGAAACGTCAAAAAAAGTTGCAGGGACAGTACTACATGTGTATTTTCGGGTTCCTCTTTATTTCTATTTGACTATCTTTTCCTTTCGCACTTCAAGCATGCAAGGCAAACATGCGCCGTGTAGGTCTGGACTTTATTCAGTCTGTTTTGCCAAATCTGTTCTGTTCGGGCGACGTTCCGCACGCTTCGCCCATTGTACGGTCGCCATAATCATTTTACCGAGAGGACTGACTATTCGCAGTGACTTGACCCCATTAGACTCTTTCTCTTGGGGTTTTCTTAGGTCGCAGGTCCAATGCCCAAATTTATCCTGATTTATACGCTAGAGTCATGGAAAATCAGACAATTCGGATGTGCCTAGCCAATTGAAGTCGCGACATTTAAATGATGTTATACATATTTCACACAAAATGGCGTCGATAGGCCTTTCAAATGAATAAAAAAATTCGATGATAGCTTACACGCACTTTTTATATACGAAAGGTTATTTTCAACCCAGTCGTGCATTTTCTTGAATAGAAATCAATCAACTTTTCCCAGAAAACGTAAACGCTGTTTTCATAGCTTTATAAACCCTATTTCCAATTAATGCAATTTTAATCGTAATTTCCAAGGTGATTTCCGAGAAATGCAAAATTGAAATCGTACAAAACATAATACAGTTTCTAATTAAGGTTACTGTTTATTGTTTAATTAATTTGTATTAGCTGGAAGGGAGGGTGGGGTGTTTTAAACTTGAAATTGTTATCCCTAGCGGTTGGGATTTTTAATGATCCTCTCAAGTTCTCTTGTTTTGTTTTTCTTCTTGGTTATCCATTTATGTCTTTTTTGTTTGTAAGTATATGTAGGAACTTGTAATTCACTTAAATAAGTTCTAAGCTGCAAAAATTCACAGAAGACATATTTTTAGATTTTACAAAACAATTGAAAAGGGCGTACGGCGTATACGTAACAAAAAAAATTATTTTGTATTACTAAGAAACACTATTGTTGCCAACTCATGTTTTCATGTTTTATTTCAATTTTTTCTTATTTTAATTATCACCAAGTGATTGAAATTTTTGTTTTATCAAATCTTCGTAGTAATAAATTAAACGCTTGAACAACTTTGATGATTATTTTCAGCGAATTGCAAGAGAAAAACTTTTTTCATATCATCTGACATCTGTCAAATTAAATGTCGTTTACTTATGCTACGAAAAGAAACCATTCCCTTTTTCTAAGAACACATTTAATTTGTTTCCTGAATTTTAAAATAACCATTTAGATTTGTATATAACTCCCTGAATACTCATGTCACATCCTTGAGTGCTTTTCCAATATCGAATCGTTTAAATAAAAAGAAAGTAGTAAGTAGATAAGGACATCGGAAGTCCTTAAGGGAATATTTTATTAATCAAAAATTGAAAGGATGCTTAGGATAGGAGGAGTAGAATGCCAATGAACACAAAGAAATACATTTACAGGTCAACAGTCCATCTTTGGGATAAAATTAAAATTTTATATTACTTTGTATGCATTGGCTAAATTTTTCTATTTAACTTTAAGTATTTCTTCCTTAGTGAAAATTCTCACCGGACTATTCTTCAATATCCTTAAAAATTTAAGGGATTTCTGGTTGGACTCATCTGTATACATTCATCTTGTTTTTTTTATAGAGTCGTTGAAGTTACTTGCTTCTTTACAACGTCGGAGCTTCGTCGGCGGTGCCCTTTCTAAACGATGTGTAACCTTTTATCTCTTCTCAGACATCTTTTCCTTCCGAATATCCTTTTTGCTTGTAAGAGGAATGAAATTTAGAGACAAGAAAAAATGTTAAAGCAAGAATTTTCGTCATTGTCCGAATTTTATTTTTAGTTTCATTCCTCATTTTTTTTTTTTTTTTTTGAAAGTATACATACATAAGTTAAGTTTCGAAATACATAATTCTTTCAATCTTTTTATTTTTCTTTTGGTTTTTCTTGTTTTTCATCTTTTTTTCCGCATTACACATAATTCAAACTTCAAAGAGATTTTTGGTATGCTGGCTGTGTCCTTCCAACAAATATTGTATACTTCAAGGAGCAGAGTGTTTTATTTTTGTTTGTTTTTTTCTTTTGAGTTTTGTTAGCAACTTTTGCCATATTTTAAATGAGGTATTCTTAAACTACTAAACGCACGTTATTCATTTAATTTGGAATACCCACTGCTAGTATACATATATGTAATTTTAAGTGCTAAGCTTCAGGATTACATTGTCTTTGAAATAATGGTAAGAAACTTTCATGAGGACGTGTGTAATCGGAGTAAGTATTACAAAATCACATTTACTCATTCTTATGAGGTAAAGAGATATAAATCAGTGAATTTTTGAAGTTTAAAGCACACGTTTTGAAGGATCTTTTGAGAGCGTGTATTGCTGGCTTAGCCTTAGGGTAATCAGTGTTAATATTTATTTAAGCCTTTTTTGGAAACAATCCTTTTCTATGAATTAATTGCTGACGAGGATTTGAGGTGCTGGAAATGCACGTTCTTAGCTTATTTTAAGGCTTATGTTGCTACACTAACCTTAATCAGTTAACCAATCAGTTATTAGATCAAATAAGCAAACTGTTTGCTGAAATAGAAACTTAATATTTAATTTTAAAATATCAATGTCTAGTCTATATTTATCCAATGATTCATATCAGCTAAAAACCCTCACGAAACTATCCATTTTTCTGAATGTAACGGTGCCGTCCTAAAAAATAGTTTGAGTTTTGATTATTGACGAAGCCATTTAATTAAAAATGGGCTTCTATTCTGAATAAAATGTTCTTGTGAAAACCACTTTTCAACTGGTGATCAAGCGGCATCAATTTGTGCACAAGTTGAATTTTGTAAGCCAGAAAACTTAGATCTTTCCAGAAAGTTTGTTTTCCATAAAGTGGATGGACACAGATCCAATTGTTGTCCACGATGTTGGATGGACTCTGTTGGGTCGGCGCTAAATCGCATAATCTTGGAGGCCACGCCACAGGCCCACGGCGCGAGATAATGCGCTCACCAAAAGTTTCCTTCAAAAAATTGATTGTTTCGTTGGCTGTATGGCATGTCGGGCCGTCTTGTTGGAACCAAAGGTCGTCCACATCAACATCCTCCAATTCAGGTACGAAAAAGTTTTTAATCATGGCTCAATAGCATTTCCCATTGACTGTAACATTATGGCCAGCTTATGGTCCATAGAGCACACCAAACAGTGACATTTTGAGGATGCAACGGTGTCTCAACAATTGCTTGTGGATTATGATTACTCTAAATACGACAGTTTGGCTTATTAGCGTACCTATTTAATGAAAAATAAGCTTCATCGCTCAACAAAATTTTCTTGTGACAATCGGGATCGGTGGGCATCTAATGTTGGGCCCATTCAGAACCTGCGAAGCGCTTGGTGGTCATCCGGCTTCAACTCTTGACTCTATGCAAATCAAGATCGTTCCGCAAAATTTTTCATAAAGTAGATGGACACAACTCCAATTGTTGCGCGCGATGGCAGATGGACTCATTCGGGTCTTCTTCGATACTCTGTTTCACAGCAGCAATAGCGTCTTGGGTGCGCACTGTACGGCGTCTCTGAAAATGCGCATTATCCACCAGAGTAAACGTGATGCGAAACCAATCCATGGTTGCTCGAATTACCGATTCTGCGGGGCGATTATGTCGACCAAATATTGGACGCAGCACGCGATGCGTCGCGCGAACCGAACCAATATTTTGGAAATAAATTTGCACGATTTGCAAAACTTGTTCAAAAGTAAGTCTATTTGTTATGAAATGGCAAACCAAACTAAGCATAAATCAAGTGACAACTGTCAAAAAGACAAACTCCGAAAAAAGTATTGCCAGATTGAAAATCACACGTCTAAAAAACACCTTTAGAAGAAATATGTAATTGAAAAAAATTAATTTGACGTTTCTTGAATAACCAAATTTTCTGTCACATTAATAAATGTTGCTTATATTGGTGGGGTGTTTTGCAAGTATTTATCTTTCTATCTCTCTATATATATAAAAATGAATGTATGTATGTCCGGTATAGACTCCTAAGCCGCCCAACAGATTTTTATGATTTTTTAAGGGTAAATTCAGTTAACTCCAGGAATGGTTCCTGTGTAGGGTTGCTGCTGATCAGGTGGAAGAAAAATATATTAGGTTTTTGGAATTTTTTATTTCTAATTTATTATAAAAAAAATTTATTTCGTTCTTTAATAAATTTTAACGGTTTCGGTTCGAAAATAAATACTTTTTCCTTGGTGATCGCTTTTTTTCGAATATTCATATTTATGGTCCGCTTTGATTCAATATTACGCCATATAATATTTTTTATAATATTAAATGTTGACCTCGGCTGCGTCTTAAGTGGTCCATTCGGAAAGTCCAATTTTGGGCAACTTTTTCGAGCATTTCGGCCGGAATAGCCCGAGTTTCTTCGGAAATGTTGTCTTCCAAAGCTGGAATAGTTGCCGACTTATTTCTGTAGACTTTAGACTTGACGTAGCCCCACAAAAAATAATCTAAAGGCGTCAAATCGCATGATTTTGGTGGCCAACTTACCGGTCCATTTCTTGAGATGAATTGTTCTCCGAAGTTTTCCCTCAAAATGGCCATAGAATCGCGAGCTGTGTGGCATGTAGCGCCATCTTGTTGAAACCACATGTCAACCAAGTTCAGTTCTTCCATTTTTGGCAACAAAAAGTTTGTTAGCATCGAACGATAGCGATCGCCATTCACCGTAACGTTGCGTCCAACAGCATCTTTGAAAAAATACGGTCCAATGATTCCACCAGCGTACAAACCACACCAAACACAGTGCATTTTTCGGGATGCATGGGCAGTTCTTGAACGGCTTCTGGTTGCTCTTCACTCCAAATGTGGCAATTTTGCTTATTTACGTAGTCATTCAACCAGAAATGAGCCTCATCGCTGAACAAAATTTGTCGATAAAAAAACGGATTTTCGGCAACCTTTCCTAGGGCCCATTCACTGAAAATTCGACGTTGTGGCAGATCGTTCGGCTTCAATTCTTGCACGAGCTGTATTTTATACGGTTTTACACCAAGATCTTTGCGTAAAATCTTCCATGTGGTCGAATAACACAAACCCAATTGCTGCGAACGGCGACGAATCGACATTTCACGGTCTTCAGCAACACTCTCAGAAACAGACGCAATATTCTCTTCTGTACGCACTGTACGCATTCGTGTTGTTGGTTTAATGTCCAATAAAGTAAACTGAGTGCGAAACTTGGTCACAATCGCATTAATTGTTTGCTCTGCTTGGTCGATTATGTAGACCATAAATCGGACGTAAAGCGCGAAACACATTTCGAACCGAACACTGATTTTGGTAATAAAATTCAATGATTTGCAAGCGTTGCTCGTTAGTAAGTCTATTCATGATGAAATGTCAAAGCATACTGAGCATCTTTCTCTTTGACACCATGTCTGAAATCCCGCGTGATCTGTCAAATACTAATGCATGAAAATCCTAACCTCAAAAAAATCACCCGTTATATTACATTATTAATATTAATGTATTTTTCCATAATGCTTATTTTCGTATAAACTTTATTATTATATTATTTTTTAACGAGATTAGTTAGTGATGTTCTGTTAATGTTGGACCCGATATGTGGTGCCGTTGTCTGGATCCAGAAAATGTATGTTGTGCCCGAGCGACGCCGGTTGAGTCAGCTAGTTAGCAAATAAGGTATACAAAAAAAGCTAAAAATAAATAATAAAGTGAAAAATTTTGGCAGTTGCTTCCATTTTCCCAAGAAATAAAAATTACACGAAGTATATTTTGTGAGAATATTGCAAATAATATGAAATTTCATAACACCCTTGTATATGAAACCTATAGTACTACCATCAGTGTTCGAAAACTAGCGCCATCTAGTTCGTCTACATCTCCCTAAAGTTTTTCTCTGAGTGGAGACCGCAACGTAGACTTTTAGTCGGGAAATGTATTCAACACATATGCAATGTTAGAAAAAGACAGAACGACAAAGATGTATATAAAGTAATAGCAGTCAGAAGGAAACAAACCATGAACACTTTTTCATGTTATTTCATTACCATTTTCTTTAGAATAAGAGATAATGAGAGATTGAAAGATAGAAATTTAGACAGGTATGTGAGGAGTTTTCATTTCTCCCTTGGAAATACACTGTTTTTGGTAGGGTTTTTTATAGATACGGCAACATGATGAAATTTACCTTTTTAACGATTTTTGTTGAAATTTGATATTTGGTTTGGTTTGTTTGTGTAAAATTTTGAATGGTTACCATGTTTGATTATTATATCAATTTTTTTAAGACTGCAAAAATTTAATTTAAGTTGAAATACCTACCTAGTTACTTATTTTACAAATAAAACACATTGTTTGCATATGTTTGTAACTATGTTATTGCTTTAGAGTATATTTATTTATCACGTCAAAAAATCTAGTACTAAATATACTACAAACTACTAAATATAGTACTAAATCTACTACTTACTACAAAATATAGTACTAAATATACTACTAAGTACTAAATCTAGTACCGAATATACTACGATAGTACTAAATTCTAGTACTAAGTACTAAAAATCTAGTACCAAAATACTATTGTACCAACAACATAGTACCAACTGGCACCAGTTTTATATTTAACTAACGTTCGAGATTGAACAATATTTATATTAAAACTTTAAACACTCAAATCCGAATATGGCAACATTGGTACTTGATTTCGGTATAAAAAATACAGAAAATACAGAAATAATAAAATTTCTTGAAAAATGCAAAATCCAAAAAAATAATTGAAGACGCACAATCTTGGTTTGTTTACGAAAAATCAAAGAGAAATCCACTAATTTTTGTTTCCCTTACTCAACCATACCATAAGGTCTAGTGTCACTTTTTGAACCTTTCACTCGTACTTATTATTCATTATTTCTGCCTATTCTTGTACTCATTCTACCTAAAGACTTTTTTCAAACAAACCATACAACCTACTCTTTCATCATTATATTTCTTTCTACTCTCCAAAACCCATACAAATGAATATCGTGTTGACAAAAAGCTATTACAGCGACGTTGCGGCTCTACCTCACTTAACTAAAAGCTGCCTCATGATATTACTATAGGTTTCATATACAAAGATAACACTAAATTCATTCGTCTCTGATCCAAATTGCAGAATAACTATTAAAATATCAGAGAGATTCACGTTAAAAAAATAAACTATATACAAGGTATTCAGATAAACAGAAAAAATCGAATCGAAATATAAACAACAATATAGAAAACAAATGACAACAACTGTCAAATCGATTTGTCTCAATAGGTACGTTCAATCCGTACACTGACTTTTAGACAAAGTGAATCCATTTAATGGCAACCTGACACCAATACATTAGTGGCGTTCCCTCTGATTGGTCCATTGGCCCTAAAAGTTAGTTGACTTTTAGTTGACATTTCTTGACTAAATTTCACCTGACAGTTTCCCCTTCACACTTTGTTCTAAAAGGAATCAATTAAAAACTCTCCATTAACACTGGGAAGTGGGAATTGTTTTCAAAAAAGTTGTTATTTTTAGTCAGTGCCGAATGTTTTCTTTCTCCAACGAAAAACAAGTTCAACCCAAAATAAATATTAAAATTTTCATTATTTCATTCCCTCTACTTTTTTAAATTCCTTAGCTAAAAGAAAGAATGAAGTAGCAACTGAAAAAAGGAATCATGTAAACAAGGTCTAACTTTTTGACTAAATGTCAACTAACTTTTAAGGCCAATCGACCAATCAGGGGTGCGACTTTAAGTCGACGCATTGGACGCCAGAAATCATTCCAGATCATCGATCATTCAGTCATACCCCAAGATTGACAACACAGAACATTATGAGAAATTCTCCGGTTGTTGTTAAGGTATAGTTGATCGGGATGAAGAAAATATAATGACTTGCTTGTAGTCATTATATTTTTGAGTTTTCTGAATTTCTTAGGCAGTCTTTACGTTAGCTCAGCTGGGTATCCTGTTAGCTTTAGACTCGATAAGTTACGCTGGGGTGTATACATTTTTATATCAACAACATTAAATTTGAATGGCTTGACCGATTTAAAGACATTTTTTGAGAGTATGAATATGGTTCCCTTAGTATAGTTTTAGCTTTAGTTGAACCGGATAAAAACAGCTGTTGTCGGGACTCAGAAATGTATGGTGTACAGTGTACGCAAATAATGACAAGTTGGTCATAATCAAAAATAAATAAATTAATGAGACATGGCAAACCACATATCATCCACAATTTGCAGATTGAAATAATAAGTTCTTTCCATGCCAAGCCCAGAGGGCGATTCCTTAAGATTTGGACCCGATAAGCGACGCTGGGGTGAAGATATTAAAGAAAATATAGTTTTCTCTGTATATAGTTTCAAATGTACATATGTACATATGTAATTAGGTTTTTAGTTCTTAGTTATAATTGGACCATAATATATGGCGCTTTCGTTAGTATTAAGAAAATCTATTTTATTGTAAGCACGAGCAACGCTGGGTGGGTAGTATTATATAATTATAAATGACACTTAATGCAGAATTCAGACATCATCGGCGTACATTTGCACATTTCCGTGGCTTCTAGAATTGATCCTTGAGGAACACCAGGCAATAACGAAGTGAATTCGGAAACCAGATACCAGATACCACTGCTTCTTTCATCCGACTTTTAGATATAATGACTTGAACTGAACTCTTTCGTACAAAATCTAAAGCGGGAAGATAATGTTTAACACTAAACATTAATTTGCTTAAGTATTAAACTTTCAGCTGCACATTGTGAAAGAATGGTAAAAAATTTGTGGCTACTAGGATAATTTTGGGAAAATTCCATTCAGTGAAAATAGCATTAACTTGAACTGTCAATTTATAATCTTCACAAATTTGTAAGATTTATTATCTTACTATGTAAGCTTTTTGAGAAATAAATTTAAACTTAAACTTAAACTTAAACTTAAACTAAAACTTAAACTTAAACTTAAACTAAAACTTAAGTTTAAACCTAAACTTAAACTTAAACTTAAACTTAAACTTAAACTTAAACTTAAACTTAAACTTAAACTTAAACTTAAACTTAAACTTAAACTTAAACTTGAACAAAAAAAGGTTTTGTGTCCTTTACTCCAAAAAGTGTGCGTTTCGCCCAAGCATGAACGGTGGGCTCTTCAGTTAGACCGTTCATGCTCTTCTAAGACGCACAAAATAGGTCGATGATTATCGACTCTTCATAAAACACATTGCAGAAAGCAATAGTGAATTATATTTCTTTTAGGGAACTTTGGTTAAAGTTATGCACCTAAATCTGGGTGTTTTGCTCGTGGACCAGCAAAGTCAATCCAAATTATATTGCAACAACAAAAGCTATTGCAACAAAAACTCCACAAAACAAAACAACAACAAACAACTAGCAATAGTTTTTGTTGTTGCAATATATTTTGTCTTAAACTTAAACTTAAGCTTTAACTTAAACTTAAACTTAAACTTAACCGAATTGATCTTATTTTGATCAAAATTAAACTTCCAACTAAATCTTTAGAAGAAACTGTTTTAAAGTTGAAGTAAATTGACAACGATAGTGAAGTTGAGTTGTAAGTTGAGAAGTTAAGTGATGAAGATTCAAATTGAACAAGTGTTAGGTACAGAGATGTAGGTTGAAGAAGGTGCAATAATTATAACAAAAATAAATATTGTTGATTACCTACATTTTACTACACTCCAACTTCGAAAAATATTATCGGCAACTATCAATGTGGTATCATACTATGCAAACAATCAACTGATTAGAGCTTTACCATTATGTGATGGAAAAAAAGTCTAAAATCCTACAAAATTTACTATAGTCTATTCAGGCCCTTCAAAATCAAAAACCTGATCATAAAAAACTAATGATTGTTATTGTTATTGATGGTTTGGGCATCAAAGTATTTACCTCCTATAGACGTTAAGACAAGTTAAAGCTTGGGACCTAAACTTATGACCCTAAACCGTTGACGAATAAGGTGTCTTTTGACTATTTAAGTATTATTATTAATTTAAAATGGTCTTAGGCTTGAGACCTAAACCTGTGAGCTTATTGAATCGTTAATATAAGTAGTTGATTTGATTTCTATTACAATAATGGCTTGGTTTGCTCGAAAAAGGTATTTCTTTAAGGGCTTCTAAAAATGTTGCCACAGAAACAGTTTGGAATGTTTAAGAGCTTATTTAGCAGATATTAT
This sequence comes from Platycheirus rosarum, assembly GCA_963971375.1. NCBI lineage: Eukaryota > Metazoa > Arthropoda > Insecta > Diptera > Syrphidae > Platycheirus > Platycheirus rosarum. The sequence goes on along the minus strand of OZ020509.1, from coordinate 114,364,958 downwards.
AAGACAATAGGCTTCTTAAGGAGTTGTCGCACCATTAAATTTAATTTATTCTATATTACCATATATAATAATAATTGATTGAGATTCATCGAACAGTATTGGTTTTTAATTTCAAAATTCTACTTCAGAAATCTTACTAAAATTATAAATTTAAATGTTTGTATGTTTAGATGCTTGTTCCGCAATCACCCTTCAACGGCTTAATGGATTTGGATGAAATTTGCTTGACAGATGGACAAGGTGCTAGATAGAAAAACAGGCAAGTTTTGGTAGATAGAAGAGTTACAGGATTTAATATTCTATTATACCAGACTACTTTTATTCCGGAAGACTGCACTATTCCTGCAGAAGAAATCTAAAAAAAAATTCCTTTAACGGGTTCTGATATCAATATTAAAAATAATTTAATTTGAAAATTTATACATATGCCAAGGATTTGGATCGTACATAAAAAAAAACAGAACGGAACAGATGTGGTTAATTTTAACGAAATTTGAGTAATTATGAAATCAATCGATTTGGAAGTTTCAAAGGGGTCGGTTGTTGGACCAATTCTTTTTGAGATTTGCTTATAATACATTTTTGCACTACATTTATATATATTTTGACTTCTTTTACAAGGTTTATTAAGAGATTTTGCTACTGATTTGGATTTCAGTTTGATTCCCAGTTACTACCTTAAACTTACATCAGATAAATATTTGAAGAAGCTTTTTGAAGATTTTTTTCCTAAGCATAAAATGGTGATTTGTTCGGAAACCATTGTTATGTTTTCGATATTTCCAGCTAAAGCAATAGAAAAATTTTCATTGTTAATGAAATCAACTGTATGAGGCTTATAATTGAATATAAATAAATATTTTCAAAAATTAAACCAAAATCTTGCAAAAATAATTGGCAAATAATTTCACCCTTCGTGCCATTATAACGGCAAAAGGTATAAACCAATTTGGAGCTCTTGCTTAAAAATTATTTTTGATATAAAATTTAACCAGATAACGAAAATTTAGAAAAGACAAAAGTTTAAGTGGTCCCTCATGGCTTTATGATTCCACCTACACAGATTAAGTTCTTATAATGAATGTAAGCTTTGAAAATAAATACTAATTACTTTTTTGGAAAGGATATTATTTTGATAAGTTAAAACCCTTTTAATCAAAAGAATATAACACAACTAAACCTCTGATTTTCATTGACAGATTTGCTTTGGAATCCTCTGCACGTTTTCTTCATAAAAGTACCAACGCAAACACATTGTTTTCATGTCCTAATTTTAAGGATTAAAAACAAACACTAACCGAACCCTTCTATATGATTAAATATATTTATTTTAAGTCCTCTCGAATCCCATCTAGAGCTGTCTCCCTTTATACATTATAACATCAAATTTTCTGTAAGGGTTTGGAATAATTTATATTCTCTTCTCAGAGTTGGTATAGACTTACTTTTGAAATGAAACAAAACAGCCAACAACAACAAAAACTGTAAATCAAACATTATTAACAAATGAAATCCCTCCTAATCCCTGCTGTTCCCATTCAACGAAGTCCTGGTTATTCAAAGCACAATAGTATCAAAACCTCTATTTTCTCTTTTGAGTAGATATTATCGCACATTAATCTTACGTGATTTACTATGTGAGCTAAATTAACTTTAACAACGCTGCCATTGCTAATGTTCTAATCATAATAGCTTTCCCTATATCGCCTCCTCCCCGACCCACAAATAATACTCAGTTCCCTTTTCGGAACTAAATAGCTCGATATAGAAGCTGCTGATGAACAGAGCCCGCGTGTAGACATGATTGGGGCAAAATCATGATATGAAAAGGCAATGGGAATGGGTGGAAGGGATGCGGAAGACCTCCGTTTCTAATTCGCTAAGCCTCCCCCACCAACACAACGCATAAGTCCCATAATTGCATAATTTGTATTCAATTCTTTAATCTGTTTCATTCTCCCTTAATTTTTTTTTGTTCCTACTTAGTTTATTCTTTTTTCTGTATAGCGCTTGTGATGAATCAACTACCCCACAAAACACCCTTAACACCCCCTCCATACTACTCTCACTATTCGGTATTTTCTTAGTCTCCTTTTCTTAGGACCTTCTTAACCCCATCAGGGCTTATATTGTGCTCCCGTTTTTTAGACGTTTTGTGTCTCATTTCCTCAGATAATGCCCATTGCCGGGTTGCCATCATATTTTTTTTTTAACCCACCGGATGTTGGAATGGAAGATAGTTTCGTTAAATAAGAAGAATTTTGCAAAACTTTGAATTTCAAACATCGAATTCAAATCTATATATATCACGATGGTAACCCTGGTAATGGCTTACTGAACTGCGAGTATATAAATTACTGGAAATTTATAGGCGTACACAGCAGGAAAAAACACCCTTCGTGATGTGTGTTTGTGTGGGTGTTACAGAATTCGATAAAAAGCGGACAAAAAAATACTTTCAAAATAACGAGTTGACTACTAAAACAAACCTAAAACATAAAAAAACAGACAACCAACTAAGCCCTTTGACCCACAAGTTCTGTTTATTAATTTAATTAAATCAATTACATAAGACCCGACAAATTCACAGTGGAAAACAAGGAAGAACATTTAAATTAGACAAACAAGTCATCGAAGGGTACAGAGGATAGATGAACTATACCCTTCACGGTGACAGTAATAAACATTTATTGATTTTTACTAGGTTTTCCCGTACTTTTCGCGCTGCTGACACACGATTTCTGACTCGGCCATTAAAACCACACACACACACTTACACATTTAGCCATCAGAAGTGTGTTATGTATAGGAGACCGTTAGATGTCTATCGTTTGGGAAATTTGTCGAAAAAATAATAGTCCTTTATGAAGTTATTATATCCCCAAACCTCCCCACCATAAACTTACCTCATCAATGAATTCAAAATCGCTTCCTTCGTATTTTTTCTTTTTGGCCTCAACACCCAAGGATGATGACATCAACACCACCAGAAATACCGTTGTTATTAAAAGTAAACACTTCATTTTGTAACTGTATTTGTTTTTATATGTGCGGGCAAGGTATTTCCTATTTTTCTTATCCCTCCACAGACCGTTTTTAGGTAATCTTTTCAAAGAAAAACCGTAATTTTTGATGTTTTTTTTATTTTATTTTCTTTCGAAATGGAAATCCAAAACCGAAAATAAAGATGGAAAAAACTTTCCACTTCTCAATGAAAATTAAAAAAAATATTTTTTTTGCTTATATATTTTCTTTTCCTTCCGAACGCCCGACCGTTATTTTTCACAAAACTAGAGTAGTCTCAAGAACCGTCGTTTTCGAACTAGTGATGGAATTTTTTTATAAGATTCGGAAGTGCACTACACTATTACAAAGTGTTTTGGTTGTGCGCATGTATGCCTAGAACAACCCCGTTTTTGAGTGTTGGAATTTCAGCAAGAGGCTTAGAGTTTTTTGTTTCCCCACAAAAATTGTGAAAAGGATAATTGTGTGTACTGCTTCTGTGTGGGGTACCCGCGCTACGGTTACTTTTAATGTGATGCAGTGAGTAGCGCAAAGAATGTGTCACGAAATTAAACAAACAAAAAATTGTCTCGGCGTGGCGCCTCAAAAAGGATTGGCCAGGGGGTGGTTGAGTTAAAGTTTGATAAAGTTAGTTTGAGTATTTCTCTCAATTTAACTACTACAACAGCGCACATGCCAGTAAATGGCGAATTGGGTATTTTGGTGAAATCTAAAGGAACATATATATTGGTACTCGGAATGGTGGGACATTTTTATTTGAGAGGTTAAAAAATAAAAACTAACAGGATCGCATTTCATCATCCATTATTTGTAAAATAAATTACAGTTTGACTTTCTTTTTCTTGGATTTCTTGAATTTCCTGTCTCTGCTTATTGTATCGGTTTTTATAGGTATACGTGTAATGTGTGATAATTATCTCCCCTCGAAAAAATTCCCAGTAATACTTGCATCGCTAGGAAAAGCCATCAACTTAATTTTTAACGTTCTGTAAATACAGAGACTCATTCGGCTTTTTCCCTTCACATTCATGGAATCTTTTCTAAACTACGCCATTCGGTAAATCCTTGGCATCAGTTCAGTTTATCGTTTCTTTTATAAAAAAAAAATTTCACTCGTTTTTGTATGTTTATTGTACTTATAATCATAAAAAAAATCGTTTAAACCTTCAATTTAAAATAATAATATTCACTTTATAAATAAAATAATAATAAAAGAACAATGTGACGTCATAAAATATCAAGATGGCGATTTGTATGCGTCTACTGAGCATACCTTGTATTTCTGTGTATCATGACTTATCCCATGCTGTCAAAGCTTTCGTTAAGTAGGCTGTGGCGAATTCGACGGGTGAATACAGTGATTTCTGAATGTGTTTTCGCCTTAAAATAGAAACGCAATGCATCGTAATACAATTATAGTAATACCATAGACTTCCGTTTGTGTCGAAGATCATTTGGAGTTCCACCTTCGAAAGGAGCTGTGAATTTAGACCATTCTGCCCGGTGTTGGTGCCGTTTTTTAAGTTTTCGTCTAAATCCGGTAAGACCAAGTTCCTCAGATCTCCATTGGGTGATGCGATTTTAAAGGTAACAATAAATCAGCAATTCAAAATCTTCTTCGTCTCGCATTTCTTGTTAAGGCTCCATGGATGGGGATAGGCCATCCCTATTCAAACTGACTGTCCTATTATGCAAATCAGCTAAAGGACATTGTTAAGGAGAAAAAAATATCAGTTGCATGTTGTAGAATCAGACATTTGTTAGCATTTTGGAAATATTTTTCGTTCATGGGTATTTCTAAGGAATTGTACAATAGAAGCGTATGGAAGGGAATTGATTTTGTTGTTGACCACCAACATGGGCAAAAAGTAGAAATGAAACACGAGTTTCAGCACCAGAACGACCGGACCTCTCGACCGTTGAAACTTAATTATCAGTACTTGACCATTAGATTCTAATTTATTTTATCGGAATCAGTTTAGACCCGATTGCCATCTACACCTGCTCCAATAGACCTTTGATTTTGATACCCAAAAAAGGAGAAATCGATGCCCAAAACGACATTTTCTAGATTTATTCTTGAGATCATGAATAATAGACTTCGTGTGCTTCCAAGAATCTAGCGAGTTAACTGTAAAAGGCGCGAAACTCGAAACCCTTGAGATTGTTTTTATCGCCATGTGCAAGGTATTTCAGAGTCACAGCTACTGTTTTCACCACACTAATCAGCACACGCCATGGTATATTTTGTTTTTTTTTTAAGTAGTGGTCGTACCTTGCCACACAAAATTTAACTGAATGTAAGTCAGAATCCCTTTTAGAATGCAACCGCATGTTGCACGATACTAGTTAGAAGAATTAGAGAAATAGGAAAGAAAGTTTTCGGGGCAGTAGATCGAGAATTAGGTGACTATTTTCCACTTAAACCCCACAGACGGGTCTAGTTAGAAAATTTGCTTCCCAACTTATCTAATGCACCACTGCCGCCGGCAAAATTACGGATTACGTTTCCATTTGCGCGCAAATCTCTCATGAGTGGTCTAGTGGAGCACCACTTTCCCAAAACGGCCGAACCCAAAATGACCCACGGAAATTTGTAGAATGATATCACTGAGAGTAAGCTGCCTGAAATCCTAATCCGAACTAAGCTCAGAGTGGCAGATTCAAATACCAAAGCTGCTTACGCACAAAACACTTTCAGAAATTTCAAAATATGAATAATTTTCGAAACGCTACTCTCTGAAAGTACTTTCCTTTTTCAATGTGTTACGACACCTTAATACATATATACATAAACTTTTTTGTATACAATACTTTATTAAAAGTGAATGAAAGAAACAAATTAATCTTTTTCGTTTCAACTGTTTCAATGAAATCGGTATACTCAAGTAACTGCATTCACCTCAATTCAGCATTTAAATCAAACAGGGCCGGGAGGGCAGATTGCAATAGTGGGCGGGGCTACAATCTCGTCATCCAAAACAGGTTCTGGTTGTTCTTCAGGACAGATCATCAAAGTAGGCGGTTCTGGTTCTGGTTGTTCTTCATTAGGAGGACAGATGGCCAAAGTGGGCGGGAGTAAAATCTCTTCGAAAATAGGTTCTGGTTGTTCTTCATTAGTAGGACAGATGGCCAAAATGGGTTCTGGTAGTTCTTCTTCCGGAATAAAAGGAGGACATATTGCTACACCGGGTGGTGGTCCATTTTCGTCAATCGAAATTACTTCTGGAATTAATGGAGGTGATACTGCCACTGCGATGCTAGCGCAGAATGTGCAAATAACTAAGGCTACTAAGACTGCTTTCATGTCGAAGAAATATCTTAAACTTTGAACGGTTAGAATATTGTTTTAATAATTAAAATGTTGGTGCGGTTTATATATACCAATTTCGATTGATATTTAAAAATATTTTTATCTTGATTAATGGGTTATTTTCCGAAAGTGATATTGTCAATTTGAACAAAGCGTTAAGTAAACAAAAATGTTTTGTATTTACTTTATTGCATGTATACAAAAACATTGCTTATATGGGATAAATATAAACAATGTTTTTTTTTTATTTTAGAAATTTATCTTAATGTTTAGTTAGTAATTTTTGCTTGCGCTTTTCTTATAACTAGCAAACCCACCCGGCGTTGTTCGGTATAACATACATTTTCTGGATACGATAGCGCCGCCTATTGCACCCAAGATTTACGTAGAAAATAATCATGTTATTACACACAACGAATTTTTCTTGCCCACTGCGACCTATCAGGTCAAAATTTTATGAAAAGCTGTTATTATTCTTTTTATTTGAATTTTTGAAAAAAAAATGCCTTAGTTACTCCATAAAACATCATCTATTTGCCTGTGAAAGTCCCATCAAAATCGGAATATAAATAAAAATTTTCCAAACAAACGACCCCAGCGCCGCCTAGTGGGTAAATAAAATAGCCTAATTTACTTCTTTAAGTATGAGCTATGTGCCAGTGAAAGTTCCGTCAAACTCAGTGCAACTGTTCTCTTTTTGGGAACAGGCTGGACAAATGCTATCTTCAATCCACTCGCTGAGTGACAAGTCGAATAGGATGGAAAGTAGTTAAACCAGCGTTGAAGAAAACCTCTTCACGAAAATAGCGGGGAGATTAGTTCTTAAAGCAGAGTGAATTGAACTTAAAAAAAAATGGACATACCTTTACCAACATAACAGGTTTCTCATTTGCTTGACACTTACCTATTTAAACTTGTTTAATTCGAGCATTGGTTGTTTGATTGGCGCCCAACACGAGTTGCAGCAGGAAAAAACCCTTAAAACAACCACCCTCCTAACACTACTCACTGCTCAGTGTGAAAAAAATATTATCGCACACTTAATTAACAATGCCATTCTAACACTCAAAGTCTCCACATTTTGTGTGAAATTGTCTCGCCCTAGGTTATCCTCGTTTTGTGTTTGAGTCAAATCATGCTTACCCCCCTACTACATGCGCATCTCATTCATAGAGCTTAGCTCTCATTGTCTCATTGCGCATTTCACATTATAACCCCTGGTTTGGTTGTATGAGTATGTCCGTAAGGAAAATCGATTTTCATTAAGTTTTCTATTTAGTTCAGAGTTTTAAGTGCTATGCTACCTTTAAATTCGATGGTCCCCTTGAATTTTGAGTGGCCATGCCTTTTGCCACTCAGTGCCACACTGTGTGTGCCTACTGCCTATACAAAAGGATATTTTGTTGGCTAGCTTGTGGTTGTGGCGGTGGCTGAGCGGTAGTGGTATGGATGATAGTCGAGGGACCGCAACTTAGTGCTTAAATCCTTTCTGTACACCTTTATGAGTTTAATGTTACACTGAGTTAGGAAAGGCTCTCTATTGAGAGGAATAGGTTTTTATGTTGCTGCATCATGCAGGTTTGTGTTAAGGGCTTACCACTGGAATTGTTCATTCTTCTTCGTCTATCGAATCTAAATGGTGGGCCAAAAGGGAATTACACCTCAAATCCACCCTGTTTACCAAAGGGTATCAATTTGTGAGCGAATTTTAAGTTGAGAACCAAAATGAATACGAACTTTGAGTCATTAAATATGCATGTATGGTAACGAGATAAAAGATACACGTTTAAATGCTTGTCTCACAAATTTTTTGTCGGATTAACTGCCAACCTCAGACTATTCTGCCTGATTTTTATAAGTAAACATAGCTCTACAATTTTCTTGCCTATTTAAAAATATGTTCAAATCTAGAACAAGTCTCAAACTCGCTTCTGAAAATTGGGACGAAATCACTCAAAAAGATTTCCATTTGAATTTTATGAATCAACGCAATGCCATTCGTGGTGTTCTCTACGATCTCCTCCAAATTGACAACGAAATCAAATGTACCAATGTGGAAATCCAGAATCTAACAAAAACCATCAATGCCCATCTAAGCTGCCTAGAAACCAAAGCAACATCTCTACAAAATGATGAATCCCTGGAACAAGATGAGAAAAATAAGCTAATTGCTGAAGAAGTTCAGCGAATCGAATCTGCTAATTTGAAGTTTTCAAAGAAAATTGAAAAGTATCAACGGAGTAAGAATGAAAACTGCCAAGCAGTGCCTCGACTTGTGGACAAATTATTTCAACTTAAATCGCAGTTTAAGAATACACACGAAATGCAAGTCGATAGTCTGAAGCGTTTTAAAGGGATCTGTGATAGAGATGTTCGGCAATTAGTTGATGTGCGTTTGAATTCTATCGATAGGAAGTTTTGTGATGAACTCTTTTATATTGGGTCGTGTGAGAAGGATTTGTGCCATATTTTTAGCCTGATCGATGATCAAAGCAGTCGTAGTGGAGTTGGTTCGTCATCGTTATGTTCTAGTAGCACATTGAATTCAGACAAGTACTCGGAGTTTATAACGGACTTCGTTTGGATGAGAAATGGTAAATTTTGAAAATCTACTTATATTATTTTATTTTTGTTTTCTTCTTTAAAGTGTATTTTTTTTCTTGAAAAAAAAATCTAAAAGATTTAAGCAGTCACAGCACCTTTTTCTTTAAACTTAAGATGTATAAATGCTTCAAAAAGCTCTAAGAAAGCTTCAATTCTGAAAGCTAAATAACAAAATGCAAAGAAAAAGGTATTGTCATTTCCATCAGCGGACGAATGGTAAATCTGCTGAATAAGTTTTTTTGTTAATTAACACAATAAGTGGGAGACACATTAGCGATCAGTCTCCTCACAGCCAGTGAGCAGACAGGTCATGGAGCAATGTACGTGCGTTTATAAAATATTACAAAAACAATTTCAATACAACTCAGGGGTTTTGTCTTTTATTTCAATGACAATTTCTTAAGTTGAGTGCGATGCAAGAACCAGCAGGTACCACTGTGTTTGAAAGCTCTCTTCCATAAGGCAGGTAATGAAATTTTAAACCGAACGAAGTTAAGTAGTTAAATTTTATGGTTGAGAGCTTCAATCCCTACACACTTTCGACGTTACTCGATGTTTGTTTAAGGGCAAGGTGATGTCGAAGGATATTTCGCCCTAAGCAGATCTGTTATAGCTGTAGTGCCCCGTGGCTTAGTGGTTAGTGTGTCGGACTCCTAAGCGAAGGATCGTGGTTCAACTTCCCTTCAGAGTTACCTTTTTTCAGGGTACTACCTCTTGCGAGAAATTGACCTCCAAAACTAAATTCGTTTCGACAAAAAGCATCTCATGTAGGCGTCCGGATTCACAAGACACAATATGACTACTATCAGTGATAAGATTTCAATGATGTAGTTAGAGACTCCACCTGATGTGTGAACGTATAGACTCTGTACATACTCAGGGAGGTGCTTGTGCTTATCTTCGCACCACCATGTAAATCGTTTTAAAGGATCATTTGCGTTTGTGTCCGTATAAAAGGCAGCTGAAACTATATTACCGATCATCCACATAATACTGTTAAATAGTCACTGAATCTGAATTTGAAGTATCAGCTTTGATCACACTCTTAGATTTTTTATAAGTTGTTGAAAAAAAAAATGTTTGTTAAACCTTTCCTACGATTTGTATAAATAAATTGCATGACTGGATCGCACGTACTTTTATGTGCAGCCACAGCGTAGAATAAAATGTGAAAAATATTAAGGGAACTTCAAGGTTTTTATTCGATTTTTCTGACTTTTGATTGTTTGAAAAAAGTGCGTAGAGTTGTTTTCTATTTCTTTAAAAAATGTAAACATGCGTCATTTTTTTCAAAATCGTAGAAACTGTTATTAAGTAAAAATATTTTTATTTAACTCCTTTTTCCAAAAATTTAAAAAAAAAATTCAAGAATGCAAACTTAAGCAAAATATCTAGACTGGATCGCAACTTGATGATATGTGCGGTCACATCGTCGAATAAAATTTCAAAAATAAGTAACATTAACGTAGAAAAATAACACTATCTGGACTTAAAATAAAATGCACGACTGGGTCTCACGAACTTGTTCTTATGTTAGATAACTGCTTAGTGGCTGCATATGTATGTATATATTAAAATATTTTTTTTTTGGAAATTCTTTCAGTTTTTTTTTTAAATATTGAAAATCGTTCGACCAGTTTTTTAAAAAAGTCTTTTTTTAACTTTTTTTTTAGTATGTCATTATAAGAAAATCTTTAGTTTTCATCTGGGAAAGTTATTTAAAAAAAATCAATAAACCCTTTTTCAAAATATTTCAAAAACCATTTTTTTGAGAATTTTTTAAAAATAAAAAAAAAAGTTTTTGAACATTTTTAAATGCAATATTAATTAAATTATAAATGACTTCCTGTGTGCAAAATTTTATTAAAATCGGGATGATGGTTTACGATAAAACCGCATTTCAAAAAACCGGTTCTATGAAAGGTACCGTTATAGAGCAAATTTCAAAAATGTCATTCTAATTGAAAGATGTATTGTTGTAAAAAAATAGCATCCCGATTCTCTTGGCATTCCCCAGAGGGGAAATTGAAATTTTATTTGTAGGCCTAAAAATATCGGTACCTGCCATATGACACTTTAGGAAAAGCTTATTTTTCTCGAAAACGGCTCCAACGATTTTGAAGAAATTGTTTGAGATTTTTTTTGTTGGTATTGGCTATCATTTGATTAGAACCAAATTTACGGGACAAGTCTATTAACGGTACCTTTCATATAACGGTTTTTTTTAAATTTCGACTTCTTCGGTAACGGTTCTTTGAATTTCAGTCAAATGTTATATTTGATAAGACCTAAGTAGCCAAATTAATTATGTGTATCACATTTTTGAATAACTTTTTTTCTACTTAAAATAAATTTTAGTTTTTTTTTTTTAAAAATCAATATCAATATTTTTAAAACTAATCAAAATAAGTAATGTAAAACTTTCCAATGTAATTAGGCACATAAGAGCAAGTATGCGACTCAGTCGTGCCAATTTTTTTTTACATCCAATCGTGCAATTTATTTTTGAGTGCGGGCGAAAAGAAAAAGAAAATTACTGAACATATAAAAATGAGCTGAACATTTGAATGGTTGTACTTCCCTCCCCTCATGTGCAAATCCAGGATCCGCTTTAATGCAGTTAAGCCATGGCTCGGGTAAGAGGCATTTGAGAATGCCACACTCTGCTGTGTAGAACGTTAGCTACGTCCTCTTGGAAGCACAAGGTTCAATTTGATGTACAAAAATATTGGTTATCATCGTTCATAGCGCTCGCCATTAAAGGTGACAACCTCACCAATGTGGTTTTCGAAAAAGTAAAAATGATTTGTATATTGAAGGTGAAACCATTCTTCGCAGTTATCACAGTCTTTTTTCTTAAATCCTTCTTCTTCCGCCTCCGTAAAAAGGACAATCCATTCTTTCTTCCTTTCTCTTTTTATTGTAGCTTAAAGTTTTTTTCACTTGGGGGTTTTGGACTTTGAACTTTAAGAGATCATCCTTAAGGTGAGTTATTACCCTTTCGGCTAGTAAAAAAAACTTGATGCTCAATCGAAGTTGAGCCAAAAATCCTATTAGGAACTATATTCAAAAAACTCCAAATAAACACCATCATTCTATGGACTGCTAATAACAGGCACACATCAATATTTCCACGAGAATTCCCATCGCCACCAGAATAGTTATCAGATTTGGCAGCTGAATCACCGACATTTGAACCGCTGCAAGTATCAGCACCACGACCGGAAAGACTTGCTAGCCTTGGATGCTTCTAACGCCTTTGGCATTTTCTTTCCCATTTTAAAGACAACTTTCACCCATCATCCAGGTTATCTTCGTCTTGCCAAAAACCCAGTCAGGCTTTTTATATCCGGCTGCTTTAAACTAGTTAGCGATCTTTTTTATGGCAAAATAAACCTTGGAAGTTGGTCTTCCATAATCGGCACAGTTAACGTCTATTTGTCATTTGTTGCCATGATTTCATAAAGATTTTTGATTTCTTTTGGGGCAAAGACTTTTTCAGTTCTTGGAACCATACTGAGTTTCATCGGCGTTGAAAATTCTAGAAGAATCTTCAAAAATGTTCTCATAAAGCATCTTCTGGTCTTAATGGTCTTCGATCTCTGTAACCTGCCCTGTCCTGACATATATGTCGGCTCCTCTTTCTGAACTTATGTTTTTAAGTAGCTCCACCTGTTAGCAACACCCAGAAGCATATACAGGTGTTCTTTTTCAAAAATGAATAACCAAATCAGTCGTTCTAGAGAAAATTCGTTTTTATCTGAAAATCTTAAAATTTTGTTTTTTTTTCTCCTGTTACAGAACAAATATCAAAACGCACCGAACTCCTAGAATACTTTAAGAAATATATCGCCAAGGACCTGGTTGCAGCTCTGGCTGCAATGCACATCTACCAACCAGAAGAACCAATCAGATTCATAGCCACTTTCTTGAAGCAACTAAAGCACAATGAATTCCGACAAAAGACCCAAGAACTAATATTCGCCGCAGCAGAGAATGCCAAAAATGACGAATCTCTGTTTCCCGATAGTAAAAAACTAAAATAACGCTATTACTTGTATAATTTTTAATCTTTTCTGATAAATAAAAATTCTTTAACTAAATTGATTTCCAAAAATAATTTTCCTATTTTAAAATTTTGTTATCTAAAAGCACCAAGTAATGTCATCTGAGCACTTAGCATAGAACCATCTGGTCATCCATTGATTCTTCGTGGATAAGTGTTGGGTTTCCTTTGCGATGTCAAAAGTTTGAGGGTTGTTCTAGAAATAAAAATTAAAAAAAAGAAAATTTGGACTTAGAACATAAAATTGTATGAAAAACTGATCTTACAATAGGTTTCGGTATGATTCTCTTCATGTTAACCCTGTGAAGATGTTCTCGGAAGGCTTTGTGCAACGTCTGATAGTCTCTTCCACTCAGGCAGGGCAGGCACAGCTCACACTCCAGGACATTACATGACTTATCACAATCAAAATCAACACAGACGTTCAGCAAAGTTGCAATGTTCCTATCGTTCGACAGCATCTCCTCCACATCCTCGGAGCTGAAAGAAAATCCACAAAATAAGCCATCGACGTTAAATACTGCAATGAGTTCTTACCCTTGATCCAGGACAGAATGATCAACTGGTGATCCAATGCCAACCAGATTCAACACGCTATAAAGAATCTGTTCGTAAAGCAGAGTGTTTTGTTTAAAGTGCGCCGAGGAGAGATTCGGACTCATGTTGGCTTCCATCAGAATGACTTTGAGGTTCTCATCGATTATCAAATCAAAACGCATCAACTCGAAGAAATTTATCGTCTTGTAGTTCTTCAAAATGTCGGCAATGTGCTTCTCCTTGGATTGAATAGTTTGGCGAACAATTTCTTCAACCTGCTGCCAAACTGGTAGAGGATCCTTACCTTGATCGCGGACGTAAGCATCGAACGCTCCCCGCATATTGGCCTGAAACTTATTGTAGTACTTGACCAATGAAGGAACTTGCCACGTTGGAAGATAATCATCGCCCACCACGTACTTGTCAACGTTTTTCGGATCGAACGGATGATACTTTACGGCGCAGTATCGAAAGAGCACGTCTCCAGTATAGATATACACTCTGAGGGGGTCGATACTCGTGACCACGACATAAACTCCTATATCGAACTTGTATCCATCGACAAGGAAGGGATTTTGGATGAATTCTTGAATGAAACTGCTGTTCGAGTCTAAATCAATGTCTTGGGGTTCTTTGATCTCAATGAATCTGTGTTCATTGTGTTTCTGGACAAACCGGGTCTGTGGATGGTCTGTGATATAGTTAAGAAACTCATCTTTTTCTGCAGGCAGCTTGAATGCCTTCGGAAGATATGGCAATCGAGTTGTGGACAAATCCACTTTGTTAGTTATATAGCCACAACCAGGGAAATGATTGATTCTTTTATGGGGCTGGAGATTCTTGAGATTCATTGTTAGAAATGGATAGTCATGTGCCCAGAGAAGATCCCAGTCACCCTCAACTGCAGTTCGATCGTAGCCAAGCCTATCTAATACAGCTATAACATGATCAAGGTGTTCTTCGGTTTTGCTCAGACCATAAATGGCATATTTTGGACGTGACAACAGTTGGCTGGGTGTGTCATTCAATGTCTTTGTGGGAAACAAAGTGTGGGTAGTGTTGGGAAGGCATTCTAATATAATTGCACTGCAGACAGTTGCAATTAGAAATAGAAAAACAACTTTAATAGGGACACTTGAGATTTTTGGATAACTCGATGGAGTTTCTTCTGGGATAAGAGGCTGTAATTTAGGATTTCACATTAAATTTAAACCAACAAATTGGAAGAATTCACTTACAGATTCATTTTTGTGACTTTCCATTTAAGTTTTAAGTGAAAATAATAAAAGTAAATTGCAATAATTTTGAAAACATGGACGGAATTTTTAATTAGGGCAATGAAAAAGTATACTTTCACCAAAATAACACAAGAGTCAATTTTGTATGACACTGTCAATGTCATATGTTTGACGTTTCGTTTTGAGAACAAAGCTAAAAAGTGATGCCAAGCTTCTCGCTTGGGTGAATAAATAATTGTTATAATTTAAAATTGTTATACAACAAAAAAATTAATTTAATTTAACAATTAAAACAATATTATTTCTCATTAACGTTTTCCAAAATCCAATCTCTATAGAATGATACTTTTGTATAAATATTTGGGAAGTTAGTCGATGCACATCGTTGTCCATAGTTTGTTAGTCCAACAACATAAACTTCATTTTGTGGATCTGCACTTTTAGTTAATAGTGGACCGCCTATGTGACCCTTAAAATGGGAAGAACATTTTTTTAAGTTAAACAATACAATATTTTGAAAAGGGTAAAATAATAATTAGGGTATTCATGCAACGAGTTAAATTCATACACCGTAGAAAATCCTATCCTTCCGCAAGCATTTGCATGAACGCCCTTAAAAACAAATTGCGTAAATGTGGAAACAGTCATTCACTGTCAAAGTTGAGATTTAGATACACTTTTTACTATCTTATTATTAAGTTATTGGTTTTTAATAAAATGTACGTAGGCTTTTTTAACAAGTGCATCCTTATCACCTCAGCTGTCACCAAAGACAAAGACCATAGAAAAAAGAAACAAGAGCGACAACTGAGAACATAATTCTCTCTTCGCCAACAAACTGAAAAATGTCCCCTTCAGCGACATATGTGTAGTGTACCGGTCCCTGTACATTTCTTATGGGACTAATAATACGTTTGCATTTATGTGGGCACGAAACGTTTGGATAATTGGCTACTTTTCACACAAATCACACACGTATTCACATAAACAAACTAAAACTTCAGGGTTTGTTTATGAGGATTTTACCCGGTTGCATGTCAATTATATTTTTAACTGAATTCTTATATTCTACTATAAGAGGAGACTATAATAAGAGGAGACTTAGATAACGTTTATACGTGCAATTACTAGTAGAAGAAGAGAGAAAAACACCAGGGAATAGTCCGGGATAGAGGAAATGCAAAGATGTCTTTACAGGAATAATTTTTCAAAAGTCTCAAATTCACATATTATGTTTGCTCAAAAACTACATCATATTGGCTCTATGCATTAATGACGTTTAATCATCATATGGAAAACTTCACTTAAAGCGAACGCCAAGCATGTGAAATGAAACGTAATCGAAGCCAAAGTAGAAGCGTGATTGTGTAAACGATCATCTGGCTTAAAGTCGGTAGGTCTTGTAATGGTAAACGGTTTGCATGTCAACGCGTTGACACTGAACGTCAAAATTAGCGACATTTTGACCTTTTATGCTCACTGCAAATTTTGACATTTGAAATCTTCTTGGTGTGAAGTGAAAACCATTTTGAAATGTCTGCCGAAAGCCGAGATTTAATTTTAGTATTACGGGTGACTTGTATGTTGTATTAGACATCAACTTGTGTTATTTAAAGATGTATTCATTAAAGATAAAATACTGGACCTTTTAACGAACTCACCTTGCATTTTTCACGATCGGTTATATTTGAGCTTCCAGCGCAGAACTGAGATTCAATTATTCCGTTTGGGAGTTTTCTTGACGGAGAATAACTCCGATCACAATCATCACTGCTCACAAATTTTAAGCTCATCACTTGTTGCTTCCCAATATTTTTTAAATCTAAAAGAGAGAAAATTATTTTATTTTAATGCAAAATCTGAAATTTTTTGAAAACCGTAATTTTGTATGAAAATTACGTATATAAAATACTTATGCACTATACATGTTGAGAGCTTACCATGTCCCAAAGCAAACAAATCAGTTGTTGGTAAGCCTGCTCCCATCCAAAGACATGCCGGTCGGTTTCTAAAATATAAAAAAAACCAAGACATTACTTTGGTTTTATTAAAACCACACAACAGTCTCACTTTGACTTCTGTTCCAGTTCTATAAGTGCAATGTCATCGTACATATTCATCAGACCATACAAAGGATGCGTATTTATATTAGAAATTTTGATGTCTTCACCTTTGTTGATACCTTCAAATATCCGCTCAGCAATCCTTACTACATCCGGTTGACTCTTGTAGAAAGGCTATACTTTTGATAGTTCTTTATATTTTAAAATCTAATCTGGTATGTCATTCAACTAAAACGAAAACCTACTCGTTCGTATTCCATGCAATGCGCAACAGACAGCACAAATTTATCCGAAATTAAGGTGCCACCACAGTGAAATGACACTTCTCCTAAAACTGATGATGTCCATCCTATTTTCACCTACACACATAATACAATTTCAAGCGATCTATAATCGTAGGAACATTTTGAATTAATTTACCATAAATCCATAAAATCCACTTCCGTCAATCGATGTAACTTCCTCCGGAAGAACTGCATTCCGAATCGAATTTGAATTGAATCAACAATAATAATAAAATTTATTTATAAAGCAATAAACAGAAGATCTCAAATATACCATTTATTGTATCTTGTGCGTCATTGGCTCGCAGACAAGTTGTTAAATTCAATTTATTGATTATATCAAGATCATTGATGTTATTTGAAAACACATCTGCAAATGTATATTTATTTATAAAAAAAAAAAATCATAAATTGATTTATAAACACAAATACAAAGAAAAAAATTGCAATTATGTGCTACACTCTACCGGAAACAAATAGTAAAATAATAAAATGCATCATATTGAAGTGCATTTTTAGGAAACAAATTGAAACAACAATAGAATGACTTTAAAACAAACAATCAAATGTTTTCGAATGAGTGTCCAAATAACCACTGAAGAATTCGCCACAGAAACGCTATATGCAACGAAATTTTTTTAAGATAAGGTCCAATCAGTTTTTGTCCATTGACCTGTTGGGTGCCCTTGCTTCAGAGTGTGATAAGTCAGACAATTCTTAGAAACATCAGAAAATAAATAAAAGCAATTCTTCAGGGGAAATAGGGTAATCGGGGGTGAAATGGGCTAAGATGATAAAAAAAACTGTCTGTGTAATTTATTTGAGGCAAGTTTTACAATTTTCCAGAAATGAGAAAGCAAACTATGTATAACGTTTTTTCAGAAGATTGTCAGGAAAACCTGGGATAACTCCAACTAATTGCCTAAATAAAAAGGTGTAACAAAAGCAGCAGCAAGCAGCACTGTCAAAGTTAAAACTATAACGCTGCAACAATGAACAGCTGCAGCTGTAGCACAAGCAGCAGCAGCAGCACAAGTTTGCTCAACTTCTTTTTGACATTTGGCAGCAAAAAATCAAAACAAAACAAAATGTCTGAGGAATTTATAGTGGCGCCAGTTTGGAAGAGTTTTGGAAAGAACCAAATCACTTGGCCAAAGGTCGGTTGCGCAGAGAAAGGGTTTAGAGAACAAAAAAATGTTGCGCAAGAGATTTTATGAGTATAAAGCTAGAGATGAAATAATTTTTTTGAAAACATGACAATAAATTATGATCATACTTCATGTAAAGAAAGTCCATCGTTGGAACTTAATTGTTTGTATCTTTCAAAATTCATGAGATGAGCTGAGAAATTTGAAGAGAGCTGCGCAGGCGCAGTAGATTCAAGTTATACCTGTGTTTATGTTTTAATAGCCTTTTTTAGTAAAACAAATCACCAGTTGAGGCATGTAAGGAGGCGTCGGGGATCATTTAACGCACGAGAAACATTAACAAAAAACCAAAATCTGATTGAAAATAGCCCTATTCAAATAAGAAGTGCAAGGGCCACAGAAATACAAGGTATGCTCACTTTGGCTGATTTTGCGTGTGACGTCACATTCTTCTGATTTTTGTTCTTAGAGAGTGTAAATAAATGTGTTAATTTGCCGATTTTGTTTTGTTTTTGTATGTTTATTGTTCTTATAATCATACAAAATAATCGTTTAAACCTTCAAATTTAAAAAATAATCTTCACTTAATAAATAAAATAATAATAAAAGAAGAATGAGACGTCATAAAATATCAAGATGGCGATTTGTATGCCTTTACGAGCATACCTTGTATTTCTGTGTATCATGGGACCAGATGATGTTTGTTAGAGAGCAAATGAAACCAAGAAGGAATGTACATTAAGGGTGTTCATGCAATCGCGTAGAACTTCGTGAATTTATCTGTCAAAATTTGTATGGGAATTTATTTATGCGGATTTTATGAATTTATCTCATGATTTTTCCGGATAAAATGAAAAAAATGAACCTCGTAGGACTGAGGAATGTCTTTTTTTTTGTTGTCTCTGTCTTTTGTGATAGCTGACGTACACTTTTATTAGTAAGTGTACTTCAATCTCAACTCTCACGTTAAATGACTGTTTCCACATTTAAGCAACTTGTTTCTAAGGAGTGTTCATGCAAATGCTGGCAGAAGGGTAGAACGGTGTATAAATACCCCTATTTTTTTCAGCTCCTCCTGTTCTACGCCATGTGCAACTCTTCTTTCTTCTTGTGTTCGCGTATTACACTGCATTTGCATTTGCAATACAGTCGCTGCCTTTTTAAAGCGTGCCACGTGTGTGCAATCCACTGCCCCTTTCGCCGTCACATAATATTAGAGTCAATGGATTTCTAACCCGTTTGCTTGCGGACCCTTGTTAGATATTCGATTGGACAAAAAATCAACTTTGTGTAGCCGGTATTAATTTTGAACACCATAATTTCACCTTCTCTGTCAAGACTGCGTGCAGAACATAGTTTTTAGTTTATCACCAACAAACAAACTCGACTGAAAACCAAAGCCATAGGGGGCTTCCCTGGACAAACGATTTTTTTTATAGCGGTTTCACTTTAAGAAGGCATGTCTTCCCACAATTTCATCATCATTCAAAAGTAAAAATTGACAACAATTTTGAAAGCTGTCAAATTTCATTGGAAGTTCCAGCTCGGCGAATGGAAATTGATTGGGAAATAGAGTGGAATCCAAAAAATTAACGAATAGGAACTAATAACTAAAAAATAGACTTTTGTTTAAAAATAAATAAAAATAAAACCAAATTAAAATAAAAAAAAAGGAAACATTTGGTTTTACTTATTTACGTGCTTTCGGTAACGATGGTTCCCTCCTTCGCTGGATTAGAAACTATAGCTTTCGGACCGTGCAATACAAGTTCTATTAGATGGGCTCAAGTCTGATACGTTCAAAATATGGGGTGCCTTAGGGCTACGTGTTTGTTTTTGGACTAACAACCCTGTAGATCTCCAACGGCAACTTATGTTAAGCTTATTGAATTATGATCTTAATAGCATTGGGGAACAACAAATCGTTTAAAATTTAATGCGTCCAAAACACAAAGCTGTCTTCTGTCACTTAAGCGAAATATACCATCCTTGGCATTATCCATGAACGGATCAACATCATGGAAGCCGATCATCTAGAAATTCTCGGTATGTGCATCACCAACAATACTTTGTGGAGCGATCATATATATGATTCCCCAAAAATGATGTTTTTTTTTTAATATAATAAGCGAGCGCACATTATTATTTGTTTGCCTTTTAACGTAGAGCACACTGCGTGGGCATTAGAAAGTAAGGGAAGGAAGGTACAGGAGATGTCAATTAACATTTGTTTTGAATGCTAGCAGATCAAAATGGCAAGGGAAAATCTCGCCGGATAAATTATTCCAAATTCGTGTTGTTCGGTAAAAAAAACGAGTCCCTATATTTCACGGAACGTCCGAAACTGGGCTCTAGGGTGAACTGATGAGCACTCCTTTCGAGACGGGTATTGCGGAAAAAACTTTTAAGGGGAGGAATTGCGAAGCACTTGCCCAGGGTGTGAGTTATACTCGAGTTTTGGGCGTATGAACGCCTTGTAAATTGTAGCCAGATCAGAAGGGAAAAAAACTTCTTGCATCGATACAGAAAACCTAAGCACTTAGCAGCATTTTCTTGCTACTGCACAAGTGCTGAAAAAAATCTGTCCCATGGAAAAATGTACATCCTCGAGTACAGGAGGGCAACGTTGCTGTGAGGCAGGGTGGAGCTAGCAGCTAAATGGACGGCGACCAAGTTTGCCTTCTCTGAAGAGTAAACAATTGGTTTGTTATTGTCGATGAGCGTTGGAACCGAAGATGTTAAGGAGTTTTTAATATTTTTTACAAATGACCAACAATTTGTACTACCTTTGGGATACTGCAGATTTTTTGGCCGTAATTTTGGGTCATCCAAAAATTTGGTTATTTCAATAACGGAGTTGCATGAGTTCCTTGCTTGTTTGTGCTTTTTCCGATTTTCCTCTGTAGGGTTGGCTGTACAAGATCGGAAATTTACTTCTTTGAGCCTGATAACCAGGACATTCCTTAGGCTTGATGCTTTTGTACTCTGTTGGGAATAAAAGCACGCATCCCTAGAAGAATCGTATTTGTGATCATTTCAGCAGTGGCATCAATGTCACTATCGAGGAAGCAGTTAAAGTTTCGGAAAAAAATATTCAGGCCGTCCCAGTTGGCTTTCTCGTATTGCCAAACGGTCCTGGTGGGAAGTTTTTCTTTAACTGGATGGGTGGAGGATGAGAAATTAGCTGAAATGACACAATGGTCCGAAGGGCCAAAATGGAGAAGTTACACTAATGGTATATTTATCAGTGTGAAAAGTAAGAAACAAGTCAAGAGTAAGGGCAGCTTGCCCAGCAATATCCGGTATTCACGTTGGCACATCGATCAGATGAGTAAGGTGGTGTAACCCGGCAAAGAGTTCGACATACATTCCTTCGTTCCTTCGTCAATGCAAAAATTCTTTTTCCCTTCCGACCTGGCTAATTTCTACAAATCGTATATTCGTGCATGACTAGCATAAAACTCCATTATTTGGGCGGGTGCTCCTTTGACTCACTTGAGTCTTCGGGATGGTATCCAAAGGAGAGCATTCAAAATTACTGGAGATAAACATATCATCAGAAACATCATGAACATCAACCCTTTTTCTCTCCTACGCGAACCTTTGGAGACCCTTTAGTTCTTTGGTTGCGGTACAAATCTTATCACTACTCTCTGTCTTTAACCAGGTGTTGTTTTGGGCGTCGAGCACCAGTCAGCTCCTTTATTATCCTTTAGATTTTGCAAGGTTCGGCTGTCGCAACTATTTTCAGAATTTTCAGCTTTTTGAGGCAAAGCGTTGTTATCGTTACATTACATTTTTATAATGTACGAAGATTCCAATTCGTACATTTCTTGTCTTTAAGCTGCTGCTCTTTTGATATTAAGGACGCACCCACGACCTGCGTTTGTTGTGTTTTATGAGTTTCAAGGACAGGAAGCACGTCTGTGAAATAGCGATAGAATAAGGAGAAATAAGAAACGTTTCGACTGTGTTCCAGTGAATTAAATGTTTCGGTTGCTACCGCTACCAAATGTATTTGTTATCATCTTGTTATAAATCTTAAGTTTTCACCTCTTCTAACAAATAATCATCATTCATGTGTAAAAACAACTTTTCTATGAAAAATACATAAATATTTCTATTTTTTATCAAATAACTACAAACATAAACAAAAAATTGTCAAAGAATTTCGAATTGGCCAAGTATTAGCCGTTGCTTGAATTTAATATTAAAAAAAACTCAAAATGAACAAAAGAGCGAAAGAAGTTGGTTGAATTTGCATTAAAGATTTAAGATACAAGTATCTGTGCATCCCATATGGACTAAGACGTTTTTTTCCACAGGCAGAATTGTTAAAGAGACGCAAGCAAGTACGTATGCGCTTCCGAGCTCTCATTCGTATGGTCATTTTCAATAAATCATGGTTGCAAGACATAGAAGAACAAAAAATCTCAACCAATATCAAGAAGAACATTGCCATGCTTGTGCGGCAAGAACGAAAGATAGGAATACTTACCATGGCTGTATGTAGTTCAACAAAAAAAAATAATATATACATAGTTCATTCCAAGCTATTTTCAATACAAAAATGATAGGAGAAAGCACTTATTCGGACACCGGTTTGGATGCGCAGCGTTGGAGATAGAAAAAAACTGGTCAACTTAATGCTCAATTTGACATGTTTTGCTAAATTTCCTCCGGTAAATTGTTTTAAATCTAAAAATTGCAAATAAACAAGAAAACAAAATCAATTCAAACACAAATTTGCGCTTACGCATCAAACGAAAATTAAATAGGCCCCAAAAGCATGAGAATCAACAAGAACAAACATAAATTATCCTATGCATATGATTACATTTTTGTTGAGTTGTTTTTTATTTTAATGTTTTTTTTTTTTAGAAAATAAGAGCTCGGCTATCGACAGTTGTGAAGTTTATTTATCTTAATCCTGGACGTATGATAATCAAGGAGGGATGTGATCCTGTAGCTGTGTATTTTATATTAACAGGAGAAGTAGAAGTCACAAGAATGATCTATGATTGGGTATTGTAGTATGAAAAATGTATTTTTTTAATATTTTGTTTGAATTCTAGGAGAAAAAGTTAAACATTGAGAAACTTGATTTTATCAGTGGCCCTGGCGATTGTATTGGAGAAATTGAATTGATTGAACGTTGTTCCAGACAACAATCATGTAAGGCAACAAGTAAGTGAATTGATACTCTTTACGTAATGCGTTTAATACACTAGAAAATGTCTTTACATGTTTGTTGATTACAAATTATTTTATAAATTAAGCAGACATTTATTCAATTTCAAGTTCGCGAGTTTGATACAAATCGCGGTATCTACTAGGTGCAAGAATTGAAAAAAATGTGTGGGGTAGACCAGATTCAGTTGTAACAAGTGGGCCATCTAGTGGTTTCTTTTTAAATCATAAGTTATTTTGACAATAACACCTGTTTCGCGCTCGAGATCTTGACAGAAAGTCAGTGTCATGATACACAGAAATACAAGGTATGATCACTTTGGCTGATTATGCGTGTGACGACATATTCTTCTGATTTTTGTTCTTAGGGAGTGGAAATAAATGTATTAATTTGCCGATTTTGTTATTGTTTTTTAAGGTTATTGTTCTTATAATCATTAAAAAATCGTTTAAACCTTCAATTTTAAAATATAATATTCACTTAATAAATACAATAATAATAAAAGAAGTATGTGACGTCATAAAATATCAAGATGGCGATTTGTATGTGTCTAATGAGCATACCTTGTATTTCTGTGTATCATACATCTGCGGAACATAACGAGGCGCTTTACGCTTGACGAACGTTAGAAAATAGTGAAAACTTATTTCTAAAATGAGTGCTGTGAAGCCCAAACAGTAATTTTTTTGCAAAGAAGTTTTGGTTAGGCGTATTTTCAACTCGGCGGCTACGTAAACGAACAAAATGGGCTAAACCCCACACGGTATTGTCGAGAAGTCAATGCATCCACAAAGAGTGACAGTTTAGTGCGGATTGTGGAGTGCTGGCACCATTGAGGCTGTGAACAACGTTTCAGTCGGTCAACGGTGACGTTACAGAGCTATGTTAGGCCATTTTTACTTGCGGTTATAGGTACTGTAAAGCAAGTTTAGTATTTATTATTCTTATGTGCCTAGTACATTAGAAGGTAAGATCTTTGACAGAAACAAGTAACACTCACCTCTTAAAAAACACGGTTTGAACTTATAAAAAGTGTCAAAACCCCGTCTGTCTGTCTGTCTGTCCAGGTGTATATCGATCTGCAGCCTAAATGGGTCAAGCGTTGGCGTTCAAATTTGGTATGGATCTCTTGGCATTCCGCAGAGGGGAAATTGAAATTTTATTTTTAAGGCTAAAAATAACGGTACCTGCCATATAACAATTAAGGAAAAGCTTATTTTTCTAGAAAACGGCTCCAACAATTTTGATGAAAATTTTTGAGGTTTTTTGAAGTGAAACTTCCTTACGCGCATGAGGGTAAATTTCTTACGGATAAAACGGAAGTAGTGACACGGAAATGTGCAACGTTTTTTGTCTAAGAATAGGTAGAGAGCGATTGAGACCGATTGAGGGAGAGTGAGAAAGGGCGAAAGTAGCATGAAGCACATAGCCATAGAGCGAGATTAGGGAGCAAGCGAGTGAGTAAACGCAGATCTGTTTTATTTATTTACATTGTCATTAGTTTGCATACGGTGTGTAGAGTGGTATGACTTAAATTTATAAATAAATAAAAAATAAAAAAGAAGTTTCACTTCTGACATGTGTACTTTTTACGCACGCACTTTTTTTGTTGGTAGTAGCTATCAGAAAAAAAACAATGAAGACACATACCTAGCCAAAGTAAAAATTCAACGTCTCACATGGATGGGTCATATAGAGTGGATGGACATCAATGCTCCCGCCCGGAAAATCTTCGAATCCACCCCAGAGGTACGGCGCAGTAGGCGCAGAAAACGTTTTTTTTTTAATTTTTGACTCTCGGTAAGGGCTCAATCGATTTCAATAAAATTTTATATTTGAAAAGATCTAAGTATCCAAATTAATTCTACATACAAGAAATTTTAATAATTATTTTTTCTATTTTGAATTTTTTTTTTTTTAATTCAATATTTTTAAAACTTATTAACAAAAATATTTAAAATTGTAAAATTAAGAGTAAATTAATATATTCTAAAAAAAACTGCATAACAAAATTGCAAACAAAAATTTTTTTCCAAAACTAAAAATAAACACAGGATTTTATTAAAACCGGTCCTACAAATTTCGAAATACTTTTTTATTTATGACGTGAGATGGCGTACTTCATTTTTACTAAAGCCCGTTAGGTATTGTGGTTTTGATACTTTTTACAAGTTCAAACTGTGTTATTTTCAACGTAAATGTCAATTGTTTCTGTCAAAGATGTAATTGGGCATATAAGAGCAAGTACATGCGCCCCAGTCGTGCCGATTTTTTATTTTTAGTTTTTGAGAGAGATTTTGGTATACAGTTTCTTGAACGACGTTTTGTTCCATAATTAATGGAACAAAAATTTAGTAGCGTGAGAGTGGGAGTGTAGGTGTTTTCGTATCTGTCTTTTTGTAGGTAAGTACTAATAGCTGGAAAATCGTTAAAATGCAGTTAAATTGTTTGGTATTTTAGTAGTACGTGATCATATTAATTCGGAAAAGTGTTTTGACGTGGTATTTGCTTTTAAATTAAATAAGAGTGAAGTGGTATTGTGATTAATAATAATTAATAACTAATATATATATATTATTAATAAATAAAGCGAACTAAAATTTGTTTAAATTGTGTTTAAACTGTGAAGTGCTAATGTTTTTTTTTAATAAAAAGTGAATTTATATTTGTTTGGTTTAATCGTTTTGTATTGTATTGTAATCAGCAGTTGGTAACCCTACGGATATTGCTCTCCGATTTGCAACGATTTATAATGATAAGTACGGAAACACTTAGAGCTTTTACTTGAAACAAAAATATTCAAGCCAATGCAACCAGATTGAGAGGTAAATAAGGGCACATATTATGAATTCGATCGACTGGTAGGATTATTATGGCTCCTGGGCGTGGGATTGGGGGTTGTCGGCTTCATATTCTCACCAATCCTGTTTTTGTTGGTAATGACCGATAATCTACGCACAGCATTGACAGGAAACGCCAGGCATCTAAAAGACTTACTTACTGAAATCCACTTACACAAAAAGCAAGAAGAGTTTGAAGGCCGTGAAACTCAAGGCGTAGAACATTCGAGGAAGAATCAGCGCCCCTCAGCAGCATGCATAAAAGATTATGCTGATGAAAGATTTTAAAACGAATGACCAGACAACGCAGTGAGTTCGCTATTTGAGTTCCCGGAGATCACGGAGGACTTTTTTTTGGGTCATCGGCTATATCAACAACCCAAATTACCATATTGTTGGAGCAACATTTGGCTTCAGGGTCATCTCGTATCTGGAGTTCTGCAATTGGTGGACGCGATCATGTAACTTGACATTGACACCATTGAATTCATTTTTTTTTGGGCTAATTGAATCTACAGTTTACGCTCTTAATCCAAAAACTTTTGGTGAGATCGAAGCTAAAATTCGAGGCACTATTTCCAAAATAACACCCATATATTGGACCGAAGGCATTAAAAACTGGCCCATCTCCTTTAGTTGGAGCGAAGACTAGGCATGCAGAAATCATTTTCAAATTTCGTAGTTTGCATGTTGCATGTATCCCAAATAAATCAATTCAAGACAATTTTGATTTGTTTCGTGTTTCAAATGAATTGACACTCATGCAACTTTCCTTCTATCGAAATGGTTACGACTTCTTCCGAAGTAAAGATGTCGTTTGTTTATTAAATACAAAAATTCCAATTGATATTCAAGCATCCTTGAACTCATTGCCAAAACTGACACACATATACCTCACGGTACTCAACTAAAGACACGTGCTCCCGTCAATCCCCCAACATTCCTCAAGACCATTTTCATTTCCATAATTCCTTATTATGAGAACCTCACCGTCTTCGTCACCACTCTTGCTCACTTATCTAATTGTGGTTTATATCCGAAATTACTCAAATAGTCCATTTCATATGAACGTAGGTATGTACCACGAACGTAAAAACATAAGCATACCTATCAGCCACGCTATGCTTCCAAACTCTCTTACAACATCCAATTGAAATCTATAGAAGTTCCCCCAAAAAGCCTTTGCGTGACTACTCACAACTCCGACAACACAACTATTGCACTACAAAATGAAAATATTTTTCTCTGCTAATCAAAATTCATAGCAAATCGATTTGTATCGTACATAAAAAAACATCCTGATGATGGTTCTGCACTCCCATACCCGCCTTCAGGCTCTGAGATAGCAATCTCATTCCCGAGCAGCGCCAAATCCTTTTCTGAAATGTAACTAAAGCGAATTGTTTCCTTTAAATCAGTTTTCTGAGGAAGCCACATTTACCTAAAAGCATAACCGAATGAGGAATCTAATCCTTGTTCTTTCAGGGGTGACTACCCTCAAGCAATCCTCCCGCTGGGATCCATATTTTTATCTGATCCAATTGTAACGAAACTCACAAAAATATGTTTTTTAATACCTCGAGCAGAGCAGAGGTGGATATTTGCAAAATGCAAATCATGAGCCTTGGTTAATCTGTGAGTAACTTTCAGACGATGTGGAACTCCTGACTGTTTACGAGGAGGATTTCGATCGAATTCTTCGTCCGTTTATGGAAAAACAATGGGAGCAGAAGAAAGTCGCTCTGGCAGCGTTTGATTATTTCAAAGAGTGGAATTCAAACCAGGTTTGGCCAGGATGAGGTCTTGCATTGAAGCAGTGTTTTCCTGATCTGAGTCTTCTTGCAGATATTCTACGCGTGTAAGGTTGGATTGCTGAAGCAGTATGAACCCCTCGAGACGATTTATTACGAGGAAAAAGGACCGCTAAGTTATGTCCACTTTGTGATTAGTGGACAGTGTATGATTCTGCAGTGTTTGAGGATGAAGGTTTGTTAAGTGTTGTTATGGAGGAATTTTGTTGTTTTTTTTTTCATCAAAGTGATAAAAGGTGACTGAGAAAAGGAAGAAGAAGTCATTCATACTTTTGGATGTTCAAGATGGAGAAAGTTCTTTGCTGTTCAGTAATTTGACAAATGAAGAGATTTTGAAAAAGCTCAATGAATCTAAAGCTGCAGGAAGAATGGACTCAGCTGATAATGCGTCGGTGCGTTCTTCGATGGATTCCGAAGAAGAACAAGAGGATGAAGAAGAAATTGCTGGAGTTTATAGAAAGGTATGAAAAAATGATAAGATTTGATTTGAAGTGCTTAGCTTCATTATTTTATATTTAAATGCTTCGCTAGCTATTTCTCACGTGTTTTTAAGCGAAAAGTATGTAAAGAGTTTTTGATTTCTCCTTAAAACTTGATTTATCGATTAAAAAAATTTAGTCTTCGTAGTTATGGAGTGTCTTATTAATTTGTAAGGATAATTAAGGATATACAGGAGTGTATACAACAAAATCATTTTGCAATATCTATTGGATCACTTGATAGTGTTAGTAGGATTCAAACTGATATTTGTTTGTAGCCATCGAAATTTTGACCAAAGACATGTCATTTGGCAAAGCAATCGACAAGTTCTTAAAGTCTCTTATTTTCAGTGATTTGATTCGTTCCCTTTCTTTACCAGTTCAACATTTTGTGAAAGAAGAATTAAAGTTGTACCGTTATGCTTTCATACCGCTTTTGTTGACTTTTATATTATGGTAAGTTTTCATTTACATGCCGTTTTGGATCAAGCAAAATAATAGTACTGTTTGCAGAAATCTCCCTAAAGCAAATTTAAGTATTATATTTGCAACAAAAGGCTTCTAAAAAAAGTAAAAATATTTGTTTTCAATTAATTCTATTTAAGTTTTTGATAAAACCTTGGTCAATTATGTTTGTATGGCCACTGCATTGTTGACCGAACTAAACCAAAAAGTAACGTGTACCTTTGGGTAACAATTTTGGGATGCTTGGGCATTAATATCCGTATAAAAATTCCAAAAACTGATTGATTCTGGTTAATTCCATGAAACGCCAGGCCGCTGCATTGCATTCACGCAACACGCCCAACAAAATATTAATGTTTATAAGTAAGGTATCAATAATATTAAAGAAGTTGAAGAAAGTAGAGCATTTTTCTAACATCTCATATCTATAAAAGCACTACTATTATTTTAACCGACCGTTTTCAAGACAAATTAAAGTTTTACAATCTATTTGATTTAAATTTAATTTTATTATTATTTATTTATTTATTGGTTGATATATGATATGCTATACACCTTAAGATAAATTATCTTATTTATGGTGGTAGCTTATTTGACGTACAAATTTATGAATAAAAGCTAACTTTAATAAGAGAAAATAATTAAGTTAAAAAAAAACGAAAGAAAAAGAAGTTAATGAGAAAACTAAAGATAAGCTGAGTAGTTAAGGCAAAATTGGAAGTTTAACAAATAAAAATATAAGTAAAACTTTATTAATGGTAAAACCTCATAGTAGAGAAATGGACTTAGTTTTTTCAATGTTTCAGTATTATTAATTCTTCTGAGATCTCTTGGCATAGAGTTCCAAAAAAAACATATTTCGTTTACAAAAAAACTACCGCTCAGATGTTAGGCAGGTATGTCGAGGGATATTAAATTGTTAGTTCTATTCCAGGTGGAGAACAATCTATGATGTTGACGCGTATGTATGATACTAAAAAGAAGAAGAAGTGTTCGATAACGTTTTTTTTTAACTAGTGCTTATTTCGTAAATGGTAACACTTAGCTCATGTCTGATTTGACAGATAATTAGTTTTATCTTTCCACTGAACGAATATGGTTGTGTATATGCTGGGAAATATTGCGACATTAATGCCTGCGATCGACTTAGAGAAGATGCCGATTTTGCCAAAAAAAAAATCATCTTTTCAGATGAAGCTCATTTTGATCTTGGCGGGTATGTAAACAAGCAAAATTGTCGCATTTGGGGCACAGAAAACCCGCACGCATACATTGAAAAGCCGATACACCCAAAACGAGCCACAGTTTGGTGCGGATTTTGGTCCAGAGGCATAATTGGGCCATTATTTTTCGAAAATGAGCAAGGAGTGGCCGTTACAGTCAATGGCGATCGTTATCGGGCCATGTTGAACGAATTTTTGTTCACAAAAATTAAAGATATTGGCAACATTTGGTTTTAACAGGACGGCGCTACGTGCCACACAGCCGAAGCTACATTCGATGTTGATGAAGCATTTTCAAAAAAAAAAAGTTATTTGGCGGACCCTTTATAAGGTAAAAGCGAAACTAGTAATATGTTCAAACCCTCTGAGGCCGTGTATATATTTAATGGTGTTATTAAAAGCCACCGTAAGTTTTCGCTTACACTCAGTATCACAATTACAATAGAGCTCACAACCATAGGTAAGAAGAGGAATAACCAAAGTCTTTGCTAACATTTTTCAGGTTTTAATAGGGGTAATATTTTGGGATTCTTGAAGAATTCTAAAGGCTCCATACACCTTGCCCACTGTTGAATTTATATGATTTCGCCAATTTAAGGATCTTTTGAATATGACACCCAGGTTTTTAGCAGTTTCGACATAATCAATCTCAATGTCATTAAGCCTTAAGCGGGGAAAATAGAAAAGATCGAGCGGTTTCTTGGAAATAACCAAACATTTTGTTTTTGAAAGGTTTAAAGACAAGCCATTTTTCTGGGTCCAGGCGTTTACACTTTCGAGGTCTTGATTTATGTTATAAACGATCTTTAATATAGATGGTAATTCATTGATGTATAGCGAAAACAGGATTGGGCCTAAAATCGATCCCTGTGGAATGCCTTTCAAAACAGGTAGAAAAGAAGATAATGTGATAAGAAAGTATCAAATTAGTTACAGAACTCGAAAAATCAAATTGGTTTTGCAGCTTTCGTATAAGAACATGATGATCAATCGTGTCAAAGGCCTTCGAAAAATCTAACAAAACCAAAAAACACACTTTATCGTCATCAACAGCTTGCCTTGGGTCCTCAGTCACATTGACAAGTGAAGTCACACAGCTGTGCTTTTCACGAAAACCAGATTGAAAAGGTGTCA
This sequence comes from Platycheirus rosarum, assembly GCA_963971375.1. Lineage (NCBI taxonomy): Eukaryota > Metazoa > Arthropoda > Insecta > Diptera > Syrphidae > Platycheirus > Platycheirus rosarum. The sequence goes on along the minus strand of OZ020509.1, from coordinate 114,333,538 downwards.
GCAAGTTGGCTCTACCTAGATATGCATTGATTTGCCTTTGAATTATCCTTTCTATAACCTTTGAAAGAAAAAAAATATGGAAATTGGACGAAATCCTTTGGCACTGGAAGATTTTGGTACGGGGATAATCTTGGCTAGCTTCCAAAGCTTAGGAAAGATACCAGTTGTGAGAATTGAATTAAAAATATGCGTAATGAAACGCAAAATCAGTGGAAGTATACTTCTAATAAAAACAGGGGGTATACCATCGATTCCAACCGCGTTAGATTTAACCAGCAAAAAACTTTCAACAACGTCAGTACAATCAATCCCAGAGAATTCAAATCTATACGTATTTTCAGAAATATTATCTTGGTAAGATATTTCATAATGATGAAATGTAGATGTTGTGGGCAATATTAGAAATTGTCTGTTCAACTCGTTGCTGTCAATGGTACAAAAATCATTAGATCTTTTTTGTCTGCCAATACCAACATCGCGTAAATTTAATAAAATTTCTAACTTTCTGAAAAAGTGATACAAAGCATAAATTAGGTGAATAAAATACTTTTTTTCTTATTTCACTAATATTATTTTGACAGCACCTGTATGTTGATGGTAATGATCTTGTTTTAGGGATGGACTAGCTGTGCCCGCGGCTTTGCTTACTCTGAACGTACTTTTCATTTAATCTTCAATTTTAAGTTAAAGTCTTTACTAAAGAAATAAAATAATAATTAAAGATAATAGTGACGTCAGAAAATTTTGTATGCATCATACTAGCATACTTGGTATTTCAGTGTATATAGCAAAAAGTACGCAACAACGTTCTGTCATTTTGCGTGATGTGTAAGCAATTTTTTCTTTGTCCAATTTGCAAACTTTTAGTTAATTTATTTTAAAACAATGTGTCCTATATGTTTCTCGAGCAAGTAACCTATTAATTAAAAAAAAGATTTGTTAAAATTCGTTGTGTCGTTCTCGCAAGATGCGCGGTATCGCGAAACTGCTTAAATTTTATTATATATAGTGATGATGATGATAAGGCATGTTTATGATTCGTGAATATAAATAAAAATTGAGATAATAATCAAACATGACATTACAATCATGCAGAAGTCTTAAAAAGTGATCGAGAAAATCTGTCTGCCTGTCTGTTTGTCCGCCTGTATGTATAACGGGTTGCAGCCTAAACGGCTTAAGCGATTACCTTCAAATTTGGTATTTCTTGGATTGGATTTCCTTCAATTTTTTTCGCGGGCGGCATTGGTGCAGTAGATAAGATGTTTTGCTTCTGACCTGGAGGTCGTCAGTTCGATACTCAGGTTAAGAAGAAATTTTTCTAACTTCTAGTGCACGCTAGAGCCGCCCGTGAGTTTTAAATGAGAAAATAGTCACCTAGTTCTCGATCTACTGTGCCGAAAAAAATTCTTACCTATCCTTCTAATTCTTCTAACTAGTGTCGTGCAACGTCATGTTGCAATCTAAAAGGCAATGTGCCTTACAGACACTTAGTTAAAAATATTATTATTATTATCTTTAAAAGGATCTAAATAGCCAAATTATTTCTGCATACCAAAATTTTGAATATTTATTTTTTTGTATTTAAAATTAATTTTTGAAATTTTTTTTTCAAAATTCAATATTTTAAGTAATCATAAAAAAATTATTTCAATTTTATGTTAAGCTGTATAAAAAATAAACTCTAAAAAACTGCATACATAAAAACTAAAATTAAAAAAAATGGATTTTATCAAAATCCGTCCTACAATTTTCGAAATACTTTTTTCATAAATTTTTTGTTATTTAAGAAGTGTGATGACGTACTTCATGTTTACTAAGAACCGTTAAATATTCGGGTTTTGACATTCTGTATAGGTTGAAAACGTGTGATTTTTGTACGTTAACTTCACTTGTTTCTATCAAAGATCTTGCCTTCCAATGAGATTACGCTCATAAGAACCAGTACATTCGACCCAGTTGTGCCCATTTTTTTTTTTTATAAAAATGCGACTGCGCTGCTAAGTTTTCTCTTAATATGAGTTTGGGAAAGCTAGTTGAAGAGAATCAACAAGATTCGTCTTTAAATTCGTATTCCAGTCGTTGATGAGTCAAAGGTCCACTACGCCTGCTGTATGATGCACTAACAAACACTCATTTTATAACTTGTCACTGAAAAAAAAAATTGCTCTTGCCAATCGTTGCTTCGTAGGGGTTTAAAAGGCAATTAAGTAGCAAAGGCCTCTGTCGGGCAACTAAAGTTTCCCTTTATAAAACCCTTATCATCTCAGTTCTGCGGTATGATGCAGAAACATGGACATTACATTCGAGAGAAACATTCTCCGGATGATTTTTGGTGGGTGGAGAAGAAGAAGCATATAACACGGAACTGTAGGGGCTGTACTTGTGCAACGACACGAACTAGCCCAAAAGAGTAAAACTAAAAAAAAAACAAAAAAAAAATTCGATTACACCACGCATGTGGGAGTTGACCTCTACCAACTCTAAGAGCAGACTGGAGAAGCTTGTTGGTTAAGGACAATGAGGTCCAGCCCAGGCTGTACCGAGAATCAACAAGATTTCAAGAAAATATTGTACTCTTTATAAAAATATTGAAAACCCTATCTAATAGTAATAAAAACGGAAAATTTCGTTTTTTTTTTTTGATAGACATCGCAAGCGGAAAAGGCTAGGTTTTGTCTGTTAGACATCATCTAAACCTTCTTAAAAGAAACTTATGAGGGAATTAGGGAGGAAGTTCTGACTATACAATATGTTTATCCAGCGAACGGTTTGGAACTTCAGATTAGAGCTTAAAGAGTCCTTCGCTTCTAACGGTCACCAATCTTAGAATGTTACCTATAATATTCAATCAAATCACAAACTTTTGTTTTTTTTTTTTGATAGCAAAATTGACTTAATTAACCCATTATTTTTTATTATTTTTGATTAAAGATTAATTTTGCTTTAATATAATCACAATAATATATTATTGTCATTATCACGTATTTTAACTAATTAGTTTTTATTTCTTAGGCACGAAAATCGGACTATCAAAAATACGCCCTCATGTGCGGAGTTGACCTGAAGTCTATGACCGTCCAACGAAAAGCTTCAATTCCGGTTTTCGAAGAAGCAATAAATCGTTTATCAATCAAATCTCCAGCACCACAAAGAAGATCTACATCCGCTAGTACAAGCAAACAGGTGCCTTAAAAACCCACTTTAAAAAAAAAAAACTACTATACACACCCCCTTACAGGAACCAACAACCAAACTCGAAAGTCACTTCATTGATGTCGGAAGCCTTAGTCACGGTGGCATCTTTGGTCTCGGCGAACAACTCGAGCATCGCGTTATAATGGCACGAACAACCGTCCAATGCCTTCTCATACCACGCTTTTGGCTCCTCGAGAAGGACCAAAATCCCGGAAACATATGGCAGCGTATTCGGTTCTATTTAAATTCAACAATTCCATCGCGTGAGTTACTCTTCCAGGACTTCCTTGCCACACGCAAGTGGCAACAATTCAAGAAGAAACTTATTGCCGAAACTCTTGACACCAAAAGAGTTGGCAATCCAACTAAAGTGCAAGACATTCCCATCATATGTCGGATCGTCGAAGCTAATGACAACGACGGAGAAAGTAATGGGTTCTGAAAACAAACCCCCTCTATCCATGCCTGAAAAATGCAACAAATTGCCGCACAAATAAAAATAAACTAGACCACAGACGGGATGGTAATTAATGTCATCCCGCAGTTTTCCCTTTTATATTGTACCCAATAAAATGACACAGAAATAGCGGTATATTGATCTGTCTCAAAGCTGTCCCAACATGCGATGGCCACTGTGTCAATTGTCTGTGGTCACTTTGGAATGACCTTCATATCGTTCCGGTAATTACCTCTCCAATTATCCTGATATATCTAGGTTTGCAAGGGTTGAAGAATGTAGGTCGTTAGCCGGTAGTTCTGTTTGTTTTGGCCACGGTATCCATTGGTAACGGACATAAACCGATGGTAATCCACTTTTTTGCCGTCAGTATTGATCTAACTTTTCGCGCAAACGGTACTATTCTGTTAACTGTTAGAAAATAAAATAATATTTTTTTTTAAATAAGTTTAACATGCCCCTTCTAACACCACACGTCCCCAACGGACTTATCGATATAATGAAAGACCTGGCCAAAGAGGTCCTTCGGGATAAACCAGAAAACATCTACGAGTTTGCTGCAATTCATTTCGAAAAACTTATCCTAGAGCGAGATGGTTCCATGGACAAGGGCTACGAACAGTTTTCGGCCAGCGAAGCCTACTTTGATGGACAGCAACGCTTTGCTGTGTCTTCAAAATCCGGATACATATGCCAGAGGCCAATCAAAATCCAGCCCCTTCTCCAGGCAAGAAAATCAAAGTCTGACATAATGGCAAGCTTCCAGGCAATGGAATCGATTAATGAGGAGGATATTATGGCACCAGTGCCAGCAGAAGGCCCTTATGCCGACGAGAAGTACCAAAAGGCGATCTATGTCATTCAACGATACTTCCGAAGGTATGTGGCTAAAAAGAAAAACCTACCCAGCAACACCCTTTCGGCATTCACTGCGGCCATAATTATCCAAAGGACAATGCGAAGACTTTTTTCGAATAAAATACAACTAAAAAGGGATGTGGATAAGGGTTCAAACGCTACTACAACGACGGCCGTCAAACTTGTCCAAGACGATATGGACAATGTATCGGAGGCGGCATCTTACACATCCTCGTCTACGATACAAATGCTGGCCGATGGCCAAGAAGGAAGGGAAAATCGATTGGCATCGGGACAAAGGCAACAACGTGAGGATGGTTCAGATGGCGATGGTGATGTGGATGGTGTTGTTGGCGCCGCCGAGTTCGTTTCGATGGAGTTCAAGGAACCATCCCAGCAAGAAGAACCACAATCGACATCAGCGACAACGGTGGTAGCTGTTTACGACGATGATGAGGAGCATTCGCTTTCGCATTCGCATTCACATTCCGTGGTCGTGGCCGTGGCAACGGAAATGGATAGAAAATCGATAGCAGATGAGAATGGTAATTGAATGTGTTGAGTTGGCTTGAAAAAGATGAGAAAATTTGTTCCATCACAGGCTAAAACCCTAAATGGACAGGATGTAGTTTTTTTTTTGTTCTTTTATTTGAATTTTCTTGCGAATTTACCGATGCGGGCTTTAATATCCTTTCGTATGTTTGTGAACGGTGGGTTTTTGGAATTTTCATGAATATCCTTTTATGCCATTTTATGATGAGGCAAGAGCTCACGTAGACACTTATTCTATCAGCAAATTTCATTAGAGAACCGAATCGATGTGGTGTGACACAGGGGGAATAATAAAGTTGTTGTTTTTTGTTGCTGGTTTTTGACAAGAAATTGGTGGTAAAGGACCTTCCGTGCTGCCATTTGCATTGAATGAAAATAAAGCCATTTAAGTTCTAAAGGGTTTCCGATTTGAAATTATAAGTGTTTTATACATATAATTTTATTGTCAGAATAAATGCCTATTTTAATATCGATTTATATGGCATCTTATCAAAAGTGTTGTTTTAAAAGGGAGGACCTAATAGTATTGTTCTTATTTTGATACCGTGGGCTGTTGCACACAGGAAAGAGACTGTGTTATGAATTTTAATGAACATCATTCTCCTGCTATGCTAATTTTAAAATCTTCATTCGATATTAGATGGCAGCTATTGTTCACGATATTGTGGGAGTGTTTATCAATGTCCAGAAATAGCCTAAATAATATAAATGACATAACTTTCAAAGACCTTTAAACTGACCTTTTTTAATCTGGTTAAAAGGCAAATTGCAGAAAATCTATTTACCGAGAGAAGCTGACAATTTGGGGAGGATTAATTTTTGAAGGTCTTCAATTTAAAAGAAATAATGAATATCGTAGAGTGACGGTGACCTTCAATTTGGTCATCCCAACGATTTATATGCATACTTGCAGGAAACCTAATGACTTATACTCTCCACCACTCTTGTGTTTGTGTTGTGAATCTGAAGGTGTAAAAGGGACTTATATTTTCGAGTCCGAACGGTAATACGAGATGCACTTTTTCGAGAAAAAACTTACTTTTGGAGGATTTGTCAATTACTTGCAAGAGGCAGTCCCCGGAAAGTCAAACCCCGACCGGCATACTACATAATGTCTAATATCCCCTTTTACAACAAGGGGACGTAATTGCCACAATCTGAAAGATTATTTTGTTAATCCTTTTTTTTAAATAGTATTAACTATACAAAAAACCGTTTATTCAAAAACAATACAATTCTCAATTATTCGTGCAACCCAACATCTTTTTGAAAAGTGTTCTACAGTTGTTTATAAAGCGCTTACTTACTTTTAATTTAAATAAAACAAAGTGTGTGTGAGATATCATCTAATTTTTTTATTTGTTTGAAAGGCCTATCGATGCTATTACGTGTAAAATATAACATAGTTTAAATGTCCACCGCGACTTCTCTCGGTGGCGCGTATCCGAAATGTCAAATTTTCCATGACTCTAGCGCATAAATCAGAATAAATTTGAACGATGCCATTGGTTATTGGCCTTGAGGGCCGCTGTGGTTTGTGGCCTATTCGCATAGCGACTTAAAAAAAACCCACACGAAAAAGTCTAATGGGGTCAAATCACTTTAAAATCACATTTATCCACCACACCACCACACTGCGAATAGTCCTCTCGGTAGGACGATTATGGCGATCGTACAATGGACAAAGCGTGCGGAATGTTGCCCGAACAGAACTCCCATTTGGATAGAGCAATCTTATAATTGCACATGTACATAGTTGAACGCTATATCCGTCCATGCTGATTTAGCAAAACAGAGTGAATAAATGACAGTCAATTTGACAGATGTAGCTTCAACAAGATGGTCGCTATCAACTGTCAAATTTGGGAAGTCCCTATTGGAAGACCCTATACAAATTCTCAGAACAGTAACGGTTAATTTTATGAGCTATGTATCCAATATTGTTTTGCACATTCCATGAACGAAATATTTATTCAATACATTTAAATATAATATAATAAAATATATAATATAAATTAAATATAATACATTTAACAAAAACATTGCAAGTGTGTGGCAGTTCCGCATTGGCAAAAAGGTTCATAAATGCAAAGATAGCTTAGTTGGCGGTAGTCATAGAAAAAAATACGGAACTAATAATAATTCTATCAGCGACGCTGACGCAAGTTGATTAAATTAAAATAATCTATACACATAATCCACTATAACGAAATTCCGCAGATTCACCGACTTTTTTTTAGATAATTTTTGTTACATCGTTAAAATTTAGGTACAATTGGCCCTAAACTAACTTATAACTAAAATAAATCATGTCGGCTCAACAACAGGAGCCCGACGTATTTCAGATGACTATACAATGCTATATTTTTACTTATATCATACTGTTGATTGCATAATCTTTTGATTGAAATTCTTATTTATAGTTACTGTCTTCTTGTCTTGATGCGGTATTGTTTATCCTGTTGCGTCCGTTGCTGGTTCTCTCGTAAAACGGGGCTCGGTCATTGTTCATTGTATACTCGAATGGGTCGTCCGTGATGGCTCGAAAGTTGAGGTATCGATGGTTGGCTCTAGTTGTTGCTGGAGTAGTTGCTGGATTTCCAAGTTGGGTTGGTCCTCCAAAATATAAAAATATTTTTGGAAAGCTGTGTCATGAACTGATTTATTGGGATCAGTTCGGTGTCTTCATATAGCTTCTTGTTTGGGACATATTTCCTTGTAATGGTAAAATTGGTATGCAGTTTTTTAGTTTTTTAATATACATGTGATTTTAAAATAAAAAAAATGTTTTATTAGTTTTAAAAATATTGACTTCAAAAAAAATTAAAATTAATGTTAATTAGGAAAAAAGTTATTCAAAATTTTGATATGCAGAATTAATTCCCCTACTTAGATCTTCTCAAATATAAAATTTGACAAAAATTAAAAAAACCGTTATATAGAAGGTACCGTTAATAGACTTTTCCCGTAAATTTGGTTCTAATCGTATGATAGCCAATACCAACAAAAAAAATTCTCAAACATTTTAATCAAAATCGTTGCAGCCGTTTTAGAGAAAAATAACCTTTTCCTAAACGGTCATATGGCAGGTACCGTTATTTTTAGGCCTAAAAATAAAATTTCAATTTCCCCTCTGGGCAATGCAAAAACAATCACACACCCCAAATTTGAAGATAATCGCTTAATCGTTTAGGCTGCAGCTCGTTATACATAACGACATTTTTGCCATTAACTATTTTAGACTTCTCTATGATCGTAATTTCATGTTTGATCGTTATCGCAGTTATTTTTACATTCACGAATTCTAAACTTGCTCTATAGTCCCTATAATCGCAAGTAAAAATTAAGCGTCTGTTTTTAATATCAATATAACAGCTTTTTACAAGATGCATATGAAAGTATGTACATATACACAGTACATATGTATAACAAAAATAAATTTTTTAAATTTTTTGTCTTTCTTGCTATCTTTCTGACATTTTGTTCCGTCTAATCTCTGGAACGGCTGTACCGATTTCGACGGAACTTACACTGGCAGATTGCTGATGTTCTAGGGAGTAACTTAGGCCTTCTAAATTATCCACTAGGTAGCACTGGGGTCGATTATTTTTAAATTCTTATTTATGTTCCGATTTTGAGTGAACTTTTACGGGCAGGTAGCAGGTAGTTGTAAGGAGAAACTAAGGCTATTTTAATCACCACTTTGTGCTGCTGGGATCTTTTCACAAGCAGATAGCTAATTTTCGAAGAAGTACATATAGTATACCCGAGCGGCTTCAGGAAATAAACCCCCTACGAAATAACCCCCAAAATTGGGGGGTTATTTCATTTTCCGTTTGGGGGGTTATTTCGGTTATTCATTTTTGTCTTCTTCAGTAAAGAAATAGTAATTTGTTAATGGCACATAATTTGCCACAATAAAAAACAGGAAAATTCTTATTCCAGTCGAATCTTTGGGATGTTGTTGTTCAGGAATGGTTTTTTCAAGTTTTGGATTTTGAAGACCCTGTGCAAAAATGGGGAGGGGAAAACTGCAACCTTTCTTAGGTTTTGTATCAATAACCATTCATCTATTTCGTGAAACAGAACAATTATGAGGTCGTGACTCTGCCTTCCGCTTCCTGCTTGGTGAAAATTACTGGTAAACAATTCACAACGAACATCTATCTTCAGAGAAGTGGAAGAGGCAGCTGTATCAGTGTCATCTACTCGTCTTTTCCTCCACGCAGTTAAGTATTTGTGGTAACACGTCAGCACCGTTTGGCTTGAGGAAGATGAATATTTGCAGCACCTTTATCATATAAAAAATAAGGGCCCTGCAAACCCTGAAATTGTATTTTGTGTATGTGAATACGTGTGAGATTTGTGTGAGAAGCAGCTAATCAGCCAAACATTTCGTGCCCACATAAATGCAAACGTATTAGTACTCCCATATGAAATGTGCAGCGACCGATACACATATGTCACTGAAGGAGTATTTTTCAGTTAGGAGACAAAGAGAGAATTATCCACCCAGTTGTCGTTCTTGTTTCTTTTTTATATGACCTACATGAAGAATATCCCATCTTTATAGCAGTGGCTCTCTTAACAAACGTTACTTCTCAGCAGATCAGCGAAGTTGTAGAAAAGTTAATACTTGCACTTTATGGAGCAGACATTGACAACGACAACCTCAATCATGTGCTGTACCGAGTATTCACATTATCAGTGACGACTGGTAAATAACAAGGTAGCAACTAGCCCGCCCACCACCAACAAGGTACGCTGGCAAAACACCACGAAACAAAAAAAAATGGGTCGCACGCACTTACTCCTATGGGCCTAATTACATTGGAAAGCAAGATCTTTGACAGAAACAAGTAGCATTTACGTTAAAAATAACACAGTTTAAACTTATAAAAAGTATCAAAACCACAATAACGGTTTTTAGTAAAAAAAATTAAGTACGCCACCACACGTCTTAAATAACAAAGCATTTGTGAAAACAGTCTTTCGAAAGTTGTAGTACCGGTTTTTATAAAACCCTTACTTTTATTTTTAGTTTTTTGAAAAAAAAAAATTGAAATTTTGTTATGCTTTAACAGTTTATTGTATATTAATAAATAATAATAGTGATTATAAAATTTTAAATATTTTTTATGATTAGATTTAAAAATATTGATTTTTCAAAAAAAAAAATTAAAAAAAATTATTTTTATTAGAAAAAAAAGTTATTAGAAAAATTGATTGATTTATTGCAGATATGCAGATTGATGATATGCAGAATTAATTTTGCTACTTAGATCTTTTTAAATATAAAATTTGACAAATATCCAAAGAGCCGTTCCCGAGAAAACCCAAAATTAAAAAAAAAACCGTTTTATGAAAGATACCGTTAATAGAATTTTCCCGTAAATAACAAAAAGATTCTGAAAAATGTTCATCAAAACCGTTGGAGGCGTTTTCGAGAAATATGAGATTTTCCTAAACGGTCCTGCCATATGACCGTTATTTTTAGGTCTAAAAATAAAATTTCTATTTCCCCTCTGGGCAATGCCAAAAGAACCGCACACACCAAATTTGAAGATAATCACTTAAGCCGTTTAGGCTGTACCTCGTTATACATACTGACAGACAGACAGACATTTTTTCTCGATCACTTTTTTAGACTTCTCTAATGATCGTAATGACATGTTTCATTGTTATCCCAATTTGTTTTATATTCACGAATCCTAAACTTGCCTTATAGTCCCTATAATCGCAAGTTTTTTTTGTTGGTGTGTGTTATTCTTTTAGCATTGCCCAGAGGGGAAATAGAAATTTTATTTTTATGGCCAAAAAAAACGATAGTTTAGAAAAAGCTTATTTTTCTCGAAAACGGCTCTAACGGTTTTGATGAAAATTTTTAAGAATTTTTCTGTTGGTATTGGCTATCATTTGATAAGAACCACATATACGGGAAAAGTCTATTAACGGGACCTTTCATTTAACGGGTTTTTTAATTGTGTGCTTTCTAGGTAACGGCTCTATTGATTTCTGTCAAATTTAATATTTGAAAAGATCTAGATAACCAAACTAATTCTGCATATCGAAATTTTGAATAACTATTTTTTCTAATTAAAATTAATTTTTGATTTTTTTAAAAATAACCTTTTACTTAACGGTTATATGACAGTTACCGTTAATATTTGAGCTAGAAAAAAAAACAAAACGTCCTCTGTAGAACGTCAAAATAACCTTATGTTCCAAATTTGAAGATGATTGGTCAAACCGTTTAGGCTGTAGTTGAATACACATCCGCACAGACGGACAGACAGACAAACAGACAGAATTTTGCCAGTATCTCAAATATGTTTCTCTATCATCGTAATGTCATCTCTGATTGCTAGAATGCACAACTTGCCTTATAGTTCCTATAAATCGTAAGTAGAAAAGTTTTTTTTATGAAAAACCTAAGGCTATTTGCACACACACCGATTTTGGACGGCCAGAATAAAATCGACCGATATTTTATTGGTAGCAGGTGCTTGCACACTCACCGGATTTTTACCGGTCAAACACAAAAATTATTTATTTTAGTTCGTCCAAATCGCCCTAAAGTTTTTCTCTGAGTGGAGACTGCAACGTAGACTTTTAGTCGGGGAAATGTATTCAACACATATGCAATGTTAGAAAAAGACAGAACGGAAGAGATGAATATAAAGTTGTTAGCAGTCAGAAGGAAGCAAATCATCAAGTTTTCGTGTTATTTCTTCGCCATTTTCTGAAAAATAACTGATAATGAGATAATGAAAAATAGAAATTTAGACAGGGATTTGAGGAGTTTTTATTTCTAGCTTGAAAATACACTGTTTTTGGTTGTTTTTTTTTATAGATACGGCAACAGGATGAAATTTACTGTTTTAACATTTTTTGTTGAAATTTGATTATTGGTTTGGTTTTTTTGTACAATTTTGAATGGTTACCATTTTTTTTTAGCCTGCAAACATTTAATTTGAGTTGAAGTTAATACCTAGTTCCTTATTTTAAAAATAAAACACATTGTTTGTAGATTTTTGTACCTATGCTGTTGCTTTTGAGTTTCTTCACTTATTACGTGAAAAAATTTAGTACTAAATCTACTACTAACTACTAAATCTAGTACCAAAAATGCAATAGTACTAACTTCTAGTACTAAGTACTAAAAATCTAGGACAGCAAATACTATTGTACCAGCTTGTACCAATCGGCGCCAGTTTTATATTTAACTAGCGGTATCCGACACGTCAAAAAATCAATTCCTTATTACGTTCGAAATCGGACAATATACATTAAAACTTTAAATAGTCAAATCCGAATATGGCAACATTGTTATGTGATTTCGGTATAAGCAACAGAAATAACAACATGTCTTGAAAAATGCAACCCACAAATTTTTGTTTCCCTTACTCTACCATACCATATGGTCTAGTGTCACTTTTTGAACCTTTCACTCGTACTTATTATTCATTATTCCTGCCTATTCTTGTACTCATTCTAACTAATGATTTTTGCAAACAAACCATACAACTTACTCTTTCATTACCTTCTTTCTTTCTACTCTCCAAAACCCATACAAAACTAACAGAAAAAGCTATTGCACCACCGTTGCGGCTCTAACTCGCTTAACTAGATGCTGCCTCATGATACTACTATAGATTTCATATACATGGGCGCCATTGGATTAAGCGCAAGAAATAAGCACATCGTTGTCAAAAAAATCACCCATTGCTATCGATGTAAGTATATATTATTAGCACTGACTACCAAAACTAGTTTTGAACGTCATACGTACCGACAATTTCACACAGCAGTCGACTGAAATGGTCGGTAAATAATCGGTGTGTGTGCAACGGTGTATTTTAGTCACATACGCTACTACTTCCCGGTAATGCCGGCGATACAGTGACAGTGGACGGCTGCTCACCGGAATTTTACCGGACCGATCAGCGGTCGGCGTGTGTGCAAGGACCCGTTCCCACATGTGGTTTACTATTGAAATTTGGACGACCGGTATAAATTCGACCGTCCAAAATCGGTGTGTGTGCAAGTAGCCTAAGAAAGGTCAAACAAGTCATTAAAACTCAAATATGATTTTAGGTCGAGTTCTAAGATTGTGAAGAAAACTGAGACCTAATGCAAAACCGAGAGCTAAAAAAAAAACGGTTTTAAAATGATTTTAGAACTTTGTCAAGAAATACGCCGTAAGTATGTATGTATGTATGTATGTATATATCAATCAAACATGGCACTACGATGATGAAGAAATGTATTAGTTATTGTCTGCCTTTCTGTTACGATTTGTTTTTAAGTGTACCCTGAACGGCTGGGTCTTTAAACTTAGAACATAAGGTTATTCTGACATTATAGAAAGGAAAAACCGCATAAGATATTCCTAAGATAAAAAAATTAACACCAAATTTATTATTATTTGAAAAAGCTCCGTATAAATACTTGATCTAATAAAATCTATAGGTTTTCTTATAGTTTTTCACTATTAACAGTTATTTTGTTGAGTTCAATCAGGTCTGGCAAGGCCATGGCGATGCCTAAACATCTGGGACCAGTTCTATAACTTAACAGATATTTCAAACGGTTATTGGATACTGCGTCTGCTGCAACTAAATCCTGCCAGACTAAGTTTTTAAACATTATCTACTGCAGTGCTGGACCTTAATGCAGAGTGTGGGCTCTAAGACTAAAGACTATTTGGGGGTAAACCAATTTTGAGATGGTATGCTAAAAACGGTACCTCCTATAGGGCCTCTTTACGACTTTTTCGACAATTGGTGGACCGATTTTTTTTTTTCGAAAAATCAATATTTTGAAGTCGTTAATGGGTCCCTTGGCTTCTCATCCACACCCGGACTTGTAAGTAAGTCCTGAATGAGTATGGTATTTGGCGGCATCTATGGTTGGTGGTAGGTAGTCTGGAAAGTTGACATTTTGCCTTTGCAACGGATTTGCAAAAAATGCGCAAACAATTTGGCAAAGAATTTCTCTCCAACATCAGAGTTTTGAGTTGGAGTTGCCTCGGGATCTTTAAAAAATCACCAACACCTCTGAAAGGCTAGAGTTCTTGCTGTACCTTCTTTTTTCCGGAAGAAACCGACTTAAAGGCCAAAGCTCGATTAACACGTAATGAAAAATAAAAATAGACCAGTATCTTAAAACATAGGCCTGATTGTCGAAACCTTTATTGATAGGTATAAACTAATCTGATAGAGCAAGAGGTGGATCTTCTCTTTTTATAAGAGAAAACAATACATTTACCATTTCTTAAAGTCTAGATGATAAGGAATATAGATGATGCAAATGTTTACTTTAAATTTAAAATACAAGCCAAATCTCTATTTAATTATATATATATTGAAATAATTCATATTAATTACATGATATTAATTATCTTAGGCAATATCGAATCTACACCCACCGAAGCAACCATCCTAGCTCCAACATCAGCAATTGACGTAATCTCTGGTAAGTCAACAATTCGAACAATCTTTTCTCAACAAATTATTTCCACAAACAGGATGCTAGTACTGCACATATTGGCATATTATCAGCTAAAATTGGCAGCAATTCCAACCACCAAAATCCACCCATCACAAATAATTTCCTGGCGATTGATAGGAATAGAAGTGAACCAACAAAAATTAGCACAAAACAAACGAACGTAATTCCAGCTGGTCTGGTTACGTCCTTGAATTACCACCCACCATCATTGTCATTTGGAGCACCTCCAGACACTCTGCCAGCCACATCACCTCATTTGGAAGAAACTCAAGAAACTTTTGTGGTCCAGCGCCTTCAGGAGAATGCAAATGGCAAGAACAATGATGCATTAACTACTTTCATTCAGGGTGAATGTCGAATTAGAAAATACGATAATGACACTGGAGAGCCCTTGAAAATGTACGATGTATTCCAACCGGATATGAATGACACGGAATACTCGGATAGTTTAAATGAGAGCACAATGGAAAAGGACTCACTTGAACCTGAAGAACTGGATGCGGATTCATTGGAATCAAATGAGAATGTCGTTCACCATGCGAGTGAAATTGTTAAAAGGGATACTCGGCAGGATGAAAGTAGTTTGTATGGTGATAAGGATGCAGATGATGAGGAGCAGGAGGAGGATGGTGATGGTGATGATGCACAGAATGTACAGAAAATTACAGAACTTGAAAGAGTTCCAACTTATTTGTATGGAATTCACCCCGTTCGCACGCCGATAGTCCAGCGTAGGAACAAGGGTAGAAATTCCGAAGAAGAACGTAGAAAAGTCCCTGAAGTGACAGAATTGGAAGCGGCAGTTAGCATCCAAGTGGAAAACAGAACCCCCGACGAGAAATCAGAAGAAGAATCACTGGAGTCGAAGGAAAGCACTTCTGAGGAATCGAGTGTGACACAAATTGAAAATAATTTCGAAAAGACAAGGAACGGCGGTAATAGGTTAAAGGTTGCACCAGACAAGGACGAAATTCAGCCGAAGGATTTGCATGGTTTTCAAAAAGAACAGGAAAATGGAGTTTTGGATGATGATTTAGGAACACGAAACGATTTAAGAACTGAGGACATCCCAAAAGACTCTAATGAAACCAACCCTTTTGAATCATCCACAGAAAATGGTTCTTCAGCAAGTGAAACAGAAATTGAGAAGAATAAAGAAGAGGAGGGAGAAGTTCCTGACAAGTCAGTTGGAAATGATTCGGCAAGTCTAATTGATATGAAAAGGAAACAGTTTCACCATGAAGAACTTTCAAAAACTGAAGTTCTTACAAAAGCTCCTAAAAAGAGACCTGAACATTTTGCATTAGAAAATAAAATTTCGTCTGATTTGTTAAACAAAAATAAAGACCACAACGGGTCTGCGAAATCGGATGAATCAAGAGAAGGAAGGGAATCTTCTCATCACCAGTCAAGTCAACGCAAAAAGCGGTCCTTGGATGTGAATGCTCTTGAGGCTGCGTTGATTGAAGATAATATTGGCAGCGATAACTCAAAACTATGTAAAGAAAGTTCACTTTTCAGAAATGACACTAAAAAACTGAATGGTTCAAAGAATCTTGAAAAGGAATCATCGACCGATAAAAATGAACACTCTTCAAACAAAACCAATGAAGATTTACCAACGAGCTCTTCGTCTAATAACCATTTAATCGTTAATTCTTCTACAGTATTGGAAACCAATGATAATGTTAAAGAGAAACCCTCCGATCACGACCAAGAAATCGAGTCACAACGTCAGGAACTGTTAAATCTTGATAATCTTCATTCTAGCTTGGATAAGGTGGATCTTAATGACCCAACTGCTGGAGATAGCAATAATATGGAAGACTTACAAGATCTTGATGGTACCATAAACCAAACCCAAGAGAAAATTGAAAGGACATCAAATCAAGATTTACAAATATCATTAACGAGTGAAGATGCGCCTATTAATTCAATCGATTCAGAAACAATTGAAAGTGCTGATAAATTATCTAAAACTTCTCTGGTTGTTCCTGGTGAAACAACAGTTAGAGAAACAAACATTTCAAATATTAAAGCAGGAGAAGGTAAAGGAACTGAAGACGAAACTGCAGAATTACAAGAGGCAATGAAATCTGAAGATCTTTTTAAAGAAAACGATGATCAAATATTAAAAGAAGAACTTGAGAAAATTCAACAAATTGTAAGTGATTGTATTGGTATTAAAGAAAAAGGCAGTTCCTCTCACAGAAACGAAGATAAATTAAAAACCCCAATACTAAAAAATGAGATTTTAGATAGCAACGATGAAGAAATGAAAGTTTTGCCGAGCACGTCAATTGAAGTAGACAAAATAATATCAACACTGCAGGTATCAGACAAAAACCCTGCCGAACAACTGACGACACCGGACAATGAAGATCTCAAGAAATCTTCGAATAGTGTGTGTATCACCAATACTACTTTCTCAGAAATAATTGACAGCTCAGAAGCCAAAGGAGTTTTAGAAATTGCGGTCTTAGATGCTTTTGAGACGGAGCTTCAGCAAGAATTTAACAACAAGACTAAAGAGGAGAAGCTTCAGCAGTCTGAGCCATTAAAGAAGCATATTTCAGATGGTATTGCTTCAGACGGTGATATAGGAGGAAACATTGAAGACATCAACAAATCCTCAGAAGTTTTGATTTCTGGAAAAGTTTTAAGTTCAGCAAGCACTTCATCAGAGCAATTTAGTAGAGAAATAGAGGATTCACCAAACCTAAGCAATGATATCTTGAAACCTGAAAATCTTGAACTTACTGAAAATAGTGGGTCGGCTGACTTTAAAAACTTCTCTGACACTACCAATGAGGACACTAAAAAAGATATTTCAGCATCAAAACACTATCAAATGACAAATATTTGTACTGCTGATAAACCTAACGAAGAAGGATATCTTCATTTGAAGATAACAGGAATTGAAGATTCTGATAATGGAAAACCTGATTCGAAACTAATTTCAGCAAATATTCTGACTACTAGTAAACCTAAAGAAGCAGAATTTTTTCAACTAAGAACAACTGGAATTGAAGATTCTAACAAAGTAAAACTTGATTCAAAAACTATTTCAAAAATAATTTGTACTGCTGATAAACCAAACGAAGAAGAATTTCTTGAAAGAAAGACAACAGAAATTGAAGATTCTGATGAAGGAAAACTTGATTCAAAAGCTCTTCTAGAAAATATAACTGCTGGTAAGCCGAACATAACTGGAGTTGAACAAGGAAATTTTGAATCAAAAATTGTGTCAGAAAATATTATTACTGTTGATAAATCTGACGGAGAACTTCTCAGAAACAATCCATTGAATGAAGGCATTCAAAATCAATCAGAAAACGAAATTTTGAAGAACAAGATTGAAAAAGAAGAACTTTCTCATGAGATAAATATCAAAGAAGAACAAAGACTTAATATAGGAAACGAGATCCCAGAACCTACAGCGCTATCTATCGAACCTGACAAAAGAAATGAAGAAGAAGTTCTAGATATAGAAACACAAAGAACAGTCAATTCCGATGGAAGCAGCGCTGAAACTTCAGCAGACTGTTCCGAAATTACAAAGGACTTGGAATTCTATGAAGACACAATCCAGTATTTAAAGAATGCGACAGAACATTTAGGCAAACTGGATGGACTATTTAATGAAAGTCCAAAGTCAGTTGAAGCTCCTAGGGAACGAGATGCTTTGGGCAATTCAGCTTTAGTAATTCAAAGTGCTTATAGAGGATATCAGGTTAGAAAGGATCTCAAGCAACCGAATATGGAAAACATTTTTAAAGAGCAAAATGAAGCAGATACGATTCGAGAAAAACGTTCGTTAGACAAAAAAGAAGAAAAACTTCAGGCAGCTATAAAAATTCAAAGTGCTTTTAGAGGTCATTCAGTGAGAAAAACTCTTAAAGAAGAGCTGAAGAAAACGCCCGAGTCAATAGAAAATGAACCAGCTTTATCTAAAGAACCACAAGATCCAATTTCTCCATCCAAAGGTGCATTTGGTAGTATTTATGAAAAAACTCATATTCCTGTGGCAGTAATACATCCAACAAAATATTTGCCAAGTTCTGATAAAGTTTCCAAATCTAAATCTAAAACTTCATCTGAAAACGGCTGTGAAGTTACCTCGCCTGTCAAACTATCTAAAACAAATCCAAAGAATACAGGAGAAAAACCGAAAATTGGCAACAAAAATGTGAAAACTATGAATTCACCACAGAAAAAAGTTCCCGTAATACGTCAAAAACAACTTGAAAACAAACCAGCTATCAAATGTGACAGTTCGGATGAGAATAATAAACCAACAACCTCACAAAAAGATGATACTTATAGTTTAGATCAGACAGTAAAAATGGAAAGTTTTTTGGTACTGGCAAAAAAAACCAACGGTCATGGAAATAAATCTAAGAATTTCAAAACTAAAACACAATCTACTGCCAATTTGCTTGAACGTACCCAAGGTTCAACAAAATTGAGAGAACAATTTGCCCGAAAAGGTAAATCAGTTTCAACTAATGGAAGATTTAAGAAACAAGAATCCTTCGATTTGGAAGCTATTAAAAAGGATCTTTTGTCAGGAACTATCAAAACTCTTCCACCAACGAGCAATAAGAACAAGGAAGGGATAGATGTTAAAGGGGGGAAACATAAAAGCCCTAAGAAACAGTCTAAGGAAACTAAGATTCCTCAAAAAACTCAAAGTAAAATATCAAATGTCAGTACAAAATCTAATCAAGCAAGTGACAACTCCGAAGTAAATCAGAGTTTAACTGAAGTTTCTACAGGAGAAATTGACCTTTCAAAAACTTTCAGTATACAAATGGACCACTTAAATGATAGGCTTTTGGATTCTACCCAAAATGAGCTTTCAGACAGTAGCCATAAAAAATCACTCATGAAGACCTATACGGTTAGATCTTCGTTGAATGAAATTGGAAATTTAGAAGAACAGGTAGAAAAAGGCCCCAAGAACAAAGACATAGAAAACTCTTCCGGAGAACCTCTTGATAGCTTAGAAAATAACGAAAACAAACTGGAAGCAAACATTCAGGAAAAATCCGCTGTCAAGATTCAGAAAACATTTAGAGGTTATAAAACAAGGAAAAACTTAAAATCAGTAATCTTTAAAGATTTCAATTCTAACGAAACGCACAATGATTTAATGAGACAAGCCAAAGAAGCATCTCAGGAAAAAGCTGGAAACACATTTTCCAATACTCAAGAAGTAACCTTCATAGGTGCACTGAATGACACTCAAACTGGCGATAAAGAAGAAGCGGTCAGCAATATAGATTACAAAAATTCTACAACTTTTACAAAGCTATCAGATCCAGCCCTTGATAAAGCAGCTGTTAACATCCAAAAAACCTACCGAGGTTATAGCACAAGAAAAAAATTAAAAACTAAGAGAGTTGATGATAAAATTGAAGGCAGAGATTCTGAGCCAAATTTAACAAGAAACCATGAGAAATCTGAACACTTCCCCGGAAAGAAGGAACCGGATAATATCAGTGAAGAAGATTTTCAGACTCCCGATCTGGAAAAATCCGCTACAATGATTCAAAAGACCTTTAGGGGCTACAAGTCAAGAAAGCAATATAAGCCGAAGAAAATTACTGAAATTGCTGAAAATCAAGAAACACATCCGAAAAGATTTGATCTCATTCAAGACGATGAAAACAAAAATTCAGAACATCACTCCGAGGAAACTCCGAGCATTTTTGATAACTTAAAAAAGAGTTTTGATGATTACAAGACTTCGGTTCTTGACAAGTCCGCCACTACAATTCAAAAACATTTTAAAGGATATAGCACGAGAAAAACTTTAAAAACAAATGAAGTCATTAAAAATGTCAGAAATGGGATAGTAACAGAAGCTGGAGAAGAAATTAATAGATCTGAAGAAAACTACAAAACTCCTGCAATTTTTGCCAGAAAACCAGCAGAAAAAAGTTCGCTTGTTGATCTTGAAAAATCTGATAACACTAAAGTTGTTGACATAAATGAATTACCCACAAAAGAAGAGAGTGAGAAGCGCGCGGAACCTACCGAAGACCGAAATAGTTTACCGAATGACATCAAAGATTCCCATCGCCAAAAACCGGGCATTTTTGACAGTTTTGATGTTGAAAAATTTCATAATGCAGCTTTGCAAAATTCTGCAACAACTATTCAAAAGACATTTAAGGGTTATAAGACAAGGAAGGAACTTCTTAATTCCAAGAAAAAAGATGAAATAGTTCCCAGTTTGGACAAACCGGCTGACGAAATTTCAAAAAGCTACGAAAGTTCTCACTCAAACAAGGAATTAAATGAAGATCATAATCAAACTGTTGCACAATTGAAAAATTCTGCAACAACTATTCAAAAGACATTCAGGGGTTATAAGACAAGAAAGGAACTTTTTAATTTAAAAAAAGAAGGTAAAACCGTTCCCAATTTAGACAAAAGGGCTGAAGATATTTCAAGTAACGAAAATTCTCACTCTATTAAAGAATCAAATGAAGATCATAATCAAACTGTTGCTCAAAACTCAATAACAGAGTCAAATGGCATAGACATAGAACAACCAGAAGAGGAGGAAAAACTTTCAAAAACAACTCACAGTGAAAATATGGAATCACTTCAACCGTCAAGTGAAGATCATACGTCAATTAACACAGTTAACTCAAATGAAGATTTACAAGATTCAAAGATCATTAACACAAGCCAAGTTGAACTTATAAACAGGGAACATCAAGAATCTAGTTCTGAGTTCAATACGCAGAACGACATTAAAACAGCGAAATCATCTTCAGCAGGAGCAGTTCTTGAAAATGCTGCTTCAACCATTCAAAAAGCCTACCGAGACTATAATGCAAGGAAGAACAATATTTGTACAAATTTCCCAATGAAAAGCTATTCAAATGGAACTCAACGTGAAACAACACCCAAAGAAGTGCTGGAGAACTCTGATGAATCTAGTACTTTTATAGGACCGGACACGTCGTTTGATTTGTCAGATGTCGAAAGTGTTGAAACCAAAAGTGAAAAGACGTTTAATAATTATGATAAATTAAGCTCTTCAGAAGCTCACACACCGGTCAATAATACTGAAGAAGGTGTCCCATCAACTATTAGCATCAACATTCATTCTGAAGATCATGAAATAGATAATGACTGCACCAATATCCCGGAGAAATTTCGACGTAAACGAAGCATAATGGAACCCACAGCTCCACCTCTAGAAACAATTGTCAAGACCGAAGAAGGAGCAATTACCAGCCCCAAATTACAATGGTTTGTTGGTGATGAACCGATTATCCCATCCGATAGCAGTTTATCAAATCCTCCATCTCCCTTTTCTGCTTCTTCCGTAAATCCTTTAGTGGCTGCTTCTAGTAAATTTGAAGATTTCAGTAGCGTTGATGCATGTCGTAAAAATTTAACAACACCATCAGCTGTAGTTAGTGCTAGTAGCTTGTTGATTACTAATTTAAACCAGATGAATGATAGAAATACTTTGAATAATAATTCTGGGATAGTTTCAGCCAAAGAAGAGGGAAATTTAGAGAAAGAAGGAAATAATTTTAAAGAAATTGATCAAAGTGAAGATATAGTGGGAAAACTTGAGAAAGAAGACAATGGAGCTGTTTCAGAAATTTTAAAAACTACTGAGGAGTTTTCAAAGGAACCCGCAGTTGAAGCTGTTGTAGCAGATTTATGTAAGAACTGTGCTGAGGGAATTCATGTTGGTGGAATTTGTTCAGGAGATTTGATCAAAAACCATGGTAAGTAAGAATTGTATTATTGTCTTCATTTCATGTGATTCTAAAAGTCGGTTTTATTCTTAGGTGACGATGTTGATTATATCAAAGAGTTCGTTCTGATCGAAGATCAACATCCTACAAATATTAAATCAACTGTCATTGCGCAGAATAAAGAAGAAAAGCCTGTTCCTTTACTGGGGGCTGATGTTATATCTTCAAATGCTGGTACTAGTCTGGATAACCGAAGTCCTCCAAATGAAATTCCAACTCACGAGTCGAAGACTTCTAATGACTGTCCTGCTATATCTTTAATACCCCCTTCTTCTGAAGACGATAGTGCTGAAAGAGATTCCAGCCATGGCACTATAAGGAAAGATGATGGTGGTGAGGAAGATATACGAGGAAAAGGTAAAGAGAGTGTAACCAGTAAAACTGAAGAACAAGAAATTGAAAAACAAGAAGCAATAACAAAAACGGAGATTGAAACCGGAAATGAAAGTGTTGGCAATGATGTAGATACTAATGGAAATTCTGCAGTTGAAGCAAGTAATGCTAATACAAAAATTGAAGAGATCAAAACAATTTCAAGTGAAGAGGTCTTTGAGAGTTTAGTTGGTAAGACGCAGACTAACGAATTATTAAGCGACAGCAAATTGCATACTAAAATTGAAGAACAAAGCTCTTCTTCTTCAAAACATGAAGAACCTCAAGAAGATGCCTTCAAAACGCTTCCTGGCGAAGAACTTGAAATAACTGATACAAATTTCGAGGACGATTTTAGCAAGAACACTGAAGAAATTTCTAAAGAAAATCAGCTATCAACTGAATTGAAAAACGAAGACAAAGTAATTGAAGAAGATATTAAAAAGGAGACACTGAAAAATGAAGAATCTAAAATGGAACATCATAAAGAAAATACAGAAGGAATTCTTTTCGAAGAAAATAAACTAGATGAAGACTCAAGAGAAACAAGAGTAAAAGAAAATATTCAAGGTCTCGACATGGAAAAATCTTCAAAAGATTTAGTATTTGGAACATCTGAAAACAAAAATCTTGCTGATATAACCAAGGTTTTAACCAAAGAAGAAAGCACTTCATCTCCTTCATCTTTTCGGCTTTCTGAAGAAATCGGAAAAATTATAAAAGAAATCCACCAAGACGAGAATAAAGATCAAAGCATTGATCTTCAAAATGAATCTAAAGGATTCAAAACTTCGGACAAAGCTGAATACATTATATCAAAATCAAAAGAAATCAATGAAAACACACCAACCCAGGAAGATATAGAAATCGCAGCAAAGCTTATTGAGAGTAATCTTTCTGATATTCAGACTGAAATTGTTGATAGCAATAGAAAGCTTGACACGAATTTTCCTTCAAAAGAAGAAAATACAGCTCTTCATCTAAGCGCATCATCAAATGATTTGAGAGATGACCATTCAGACACACAAATTCAAGCTAAAATAGAAAAACTCATTGAAGATCACCTGAAACCAATTGAAACTACTTCAAACACAATTGATCCAAAGGATCTTCCAACTGAAGATTCTTCCCAAGAAGTTGTCGAATTGCCTTGTGTTAAGAAAGTTCTTCCTCCGACACCCTATTCAGCCAGTTCTGATCCAGAAGAATCTGAACTTGAATCAACAACTACCAAAGCTGAATCCACAACTACCACTCCTGGTTATGACGATGCTTCAGAAACTGATGCTATAGAAATACCAGCTTCTAAGCCAGACGTTTTAGATGCTATGACCGAGAAGATCCGTGAAACGGAAGCAATGGTAGCCCGTATGCAACAAAGACGTGCATCCGAGCATAAAATTTCCATTGAAAGTGCAACTGACCAGCCGATAGCTTTTGAAGAACCTATCTGTGAGCCTATCAAATCCATGCAACAAATTCAGAAATCCAGTTCTACAGAGGCTGAAGATGAGTTTGTTCTTCAGAAACTCCAATGTTGCGATACAACGCGTGAGAGTAGTGCTCAAAGTGAGTCTGTTGTTATTGGAGATTCTACCTCTCAGCTGACTGAATCTGAAGATACCTTCAACGAGAATATGGGTCTCCACCAGAAACCTCCCAGTCATCTTTTCAAGTCGGTTACCATCGATGATACCGTCAAGTATATTGATCCCGAAAAATCCACCGAAGAAAGTGGAGGCAGCTTCTGTATGGACGACGCTTTGTCTGAAGACGTTCGCAAGAAAATGCTGGCTTATTCAGTGTCCGAAGCTGATTCTGATTACTATGACATTGGAGACCAAAGCAGTCATCCTCATGACGACTTCAATATCAGCACTGCCTTGGATAATTTCCCATCGACTGACACCGACACCACCATCATCTCGGCGGCAACTAAGATCCAAGCTGGTGCCAGAGGTTTTCTTACTCGACGAAGAATTCGTCGTGCCAGCATGGGAACCAAGGCGTCATTGACCGAAGAACAGAAGATGTCCTTCGGAAACGATGCTATTGGTGAATCGCTCGATCAGTTGGCAGAAGAAGAAATTGGAAAGCGCCAATTCAATCGTCAAACTGGCGTTAATTCGTTGCCCTCAACCTTGGAGCATTCCGATGAAACCAATAATTCCTTATCGCCACAAGCTGAAGACATTCAAACTGAAGCTGTCACATCGGCAAAACATTCTTCAACTAACATCGACCGGGAAATGCCCAAAGTGTCAACCGCATCACAAAATGACGTCAATGACGGAATAGAAAAACAAGCAGATGATTCAACTCAAGCAGTGTCCAATTTAGAAGCAACCGTAGCAAGACGTCTTACTTTGCAGCGGGGCGATGCTCTGCGAAACGATTCTACGCCCGACGATGAAAACGGCAATGGCAAACAGGTGGAATTGGTCAAAAATAGTTCATCTGATATGGGAAGCTTGTTAATTCATGAGAAGACTATGGTGGAGTCG
Source organism: Platycheirus rosarum (assembly GCA_963971375.1). NCBI lineage: Eukaryota > Metazoa > Arthropoda > Insecta > Diptera > Syrphidae > Platycheirus > Platycheirus rosarum. The sequence goes on along the minus strand of OZ020509.1, from coordinate 114,308,291 downwards.
ACAACAACTACCACAACCAGAACGACAACAGAGAGGAGAAACTACTCTGACGCAGGTAAATTAATTTTATTTTTCAAATAATTTGAATCAAATGAATGAATCTCGTCGAGCCCAGAGCAGAGATAATTGCAGATTGGCAAGTCGAACCAAATGGGTAATATTTTTCAAGACAACATTCTTCTTGAATGACGTAGATACATTTGTTGAACATGAATGAATATTTTCCCGTTAATTAGGACCGAAATATTCAGGGTTGCTATCATTGTTTTTTTAAGAAGTTAATAGCGCATTAGTCTTGACGTTAGCTGTCCTAATTAATTTTATATTTGAGACTGTTTCTTTTGACGAAATGTACACGGGAGTATAAACCTGAATGAGGTTAATACGTTCTAACCACACAATTTCCAATATTGCGAATTTCAGAAGAATTTTTTCTAAAAAGCGTTTCCAAACTCTGGAAAGCAAACCAACACCCCCCAAACGCTTATTGCGCCCTCTGGAGCCGAAAAACCAATTGCATTTCAAAAATCAATACGCTAACTCACTGCTTATAGCTCATAACTTTGAAGGGCCAAGGACAACATTTTAGCACTGCCAGATAGGTGTAGAAGTGACCTTTCCGAAAAACTAACACCCAAATTTGTGATAAGAAGTTCCCAGCAAGGAAGAGTTTTCTATTTCTATAATGTACATAATTCTGGCAGTTTGCAAATCTACCCTTTTGAGCCGTCAAAAATGCAACCCGATGTGTTTTTAAAATGCTTATTATTGCTCGTTTAGAGAAGCCTTATCTTAGGAGATACTACGGTGCGGGGCAGAATTGGGCTTCAACCAGTAAGTTTCTCTAACCATCTCGGTCCCTAGCTAGCTGCCTACAGTTTCGCACGTGCAGTCGGTCGAGTTCCTATACCACTAATGTACTCCACCTGAATCTCGGTCTTCCTCTACTGCGTTTTCCCTCTGGGGTGGAATCCATGTTTTTTCGGGCCGGAGCTTTGATGCCCATCTGCTCTATATGACCCAGCCATCTGAGGGTCTTATAAAGAAACACTTTAGTTGCCCGAGAGAGGCTTTGCTTCTCAATTGCCTTCTAAAGCCCGAAGAAGCAGCGATTGGTAAGAGTTATTTTTTGCTTGATCTCAGCGCTACGGTTGCTGTTTGAGTTAATAGCGGGGCCCAGGTAGAAAAAGTCCCTAACTACTTCAAAGTTATAGCTCTTTCGTGGTGTTCTGTCCAAGTCCATGTTAGATGTCTCCTTTTGACGACAGCATTTACTTGGTTTGCCCTCATTGACTGCTAAATCCAACTCCACTGGTTCCATCTCAATACTCACAAAAGCGCTACTGACATCAAGCTGTGTTCTTCCGCTTTTGTCAATATCATCGGTTTATGCGAGTAATTGGACGGACTTTTGAAAGACCGTGCTTCTGGAGTTGGCGTGAGAGTTCTACACTAATCTTTCAAGTATTATATTGAAGAAGTCTCACCGACACCTTTTTGGATTTACAAGCTGCCGGTGAGGTTACCGACCTTATCGGAACAGCGTGCTTTTCCCATCGTCATTTTGCACAGGCGGACGAGTTGGGCAGGGATGCCAAAACTGAACATTACTCTATATAACTCGTCTCTATAAATGCTAGCGTACACGGCTTTAAAATCGATGATAATGTTGTGGGTATCGATTTGAACTTCTTGGTTTTTTCCAAGATCTGCATCAAAATGAATAACCATGTCTTGCTTATAAGTTGGTGCATACTTAAAACTAAGTCAATGTCTGGAGCTTTCAATAGTAAGGCAGCTAGGCAATCGGATCCGTTGGAATTATTTATAGATTTAATTCATCCAGATGTGGTCGGCGGAATTGTTGGTCTACTTCGCCCAAGATAAAGTGGATCTGCCTAACAGGGGAATTAGTTTCGTCATCAACTGGAGTAACAGCTTTACATTTTCTCGATGGCACGCTTCTCATGATCCCTTTTTTTTCTTCCTGAGAAACCGGTGTTCTTTTTTCCTCTTCTGCTAGTAGAGCGGATGGGTAGTTTTGGTCCTTCTTTGCAGCGCTGCCTTGTATGTTTCTTCTTTAGCTGCGTGTTCTTGCCGACACTCATCATCAAACCAAGATTTTCGTTGTGGTGGCCGTGTAAGACTCAGTATTTCACAGACAGTTTCCCTGGTATAATTTTGTCAATATTGCCACTGGTTCTCAATTCTTGATGCTGGCTGTACAGGATTCCTTTGAAGGTTATTTGAAACTCGATCGGAAAAGGACCTGGCAATTTTTTGCAATTGCAGCCGTCCGACGTTAAACTTCCGCATAGTATTTCCTCTTCTTGGCGTTGGTCGGGATGTCCTCGGTCGTACATTGGCTCTAACGACGTTGTGGTCCGATTTAATGTTGGCCCCTCGGAAAGTTCGGCCATCCATCATAGGTTCTTGATCGATCAATATTGTCAATCTGGTTCTTAGTTGATTGATCTGGGGATCTCCATGTCCGTTTATGAATATTGAGGTGTGGGAACTTGGTACTAGCTATTACAATATTTCGCCCCGCAGCAAAGTCAATTAGCCTGAATCCACTATTGGAGGTGGTGTAGTGCAGACTGTGTTTACCGATTGTACAACCAAAGACATATCTCTCCCTAGCTTCAGAACATGTTTTTTTTTAAACGAGAACACCTGTCTTTCATGGTTAATAAAACGGCGATCCTCCTTACTTTACTAAATTTTGTCCTCCTGTTGACTGTTTTGTTTTGTTTAACACATCTACTAAGTTCATTAACCATGAGGGTATAAGCAAGAACAAGCCATTAAGATGTCTATGAAAACCATTATACAAAATATACATATTAAACTTCACCTCAAGAGCACTTTATTCCAAACAAATTAATTCTAAACCAAAATTAATAGAACGAATCGCAAAAATAACGAAAAATAATTAATTTTTCAAAAATATTTCAGCTGTATCCACCAAAAAGGACAAAATCAAATGGTTTGCAATGCGCCAAAACTCAATGCCCGTCCAAATCGACTCTGAAGTATTTCGTGTTCTACCCAAGCACATGCGGAAGCGGATCAAGAGTGCCGAAGGTGAAAAGCCAAAACGCATCCGTCTTCCCAGAGACTAATGGGCGACATTACATTGAGATTCATCAGACCGTAAAATACATTATATTCGAAAACATTAAAAAAAAAACAATAAAATGAAAATTGTTTTCTAAATAAACAAAAACTATAAGAAAAATCGCACAGCCTTGATCGATAAATTTTAAAAATAAAATTTTACAAACCAAAAAACAATTGTTGAAGGTAGTTTTATTTACTTTTGCAAGAATGTATTTCTGGTGAGGGAAAGTAAATCTTTCATTTTTGAAAAATTTGTAAAATGCATAAAAATAATGAATTCTTGCAGAAAATAAGATATCAGTGTTTTTTTTTTTTGTTTTTTTTTTTATTTTATTAATTTGGCAATTTTTCAAAAAAACGAAATTGTTTGGTTTTGCTGACCGCCAACCATAATGACGCGCCTGGTGTTTATTTTGACCACAAATTAAAACAACCGAGGGTGCTTTCTATGCGAATAAACATCAGTTTGCACGTTTTCAGGCAAAATGTTTTTTTCTTTTCAATTCATACATATATTCGAAATTCAAAAAAAATACAAATTTCAGTCCACAAATAAATTTGGGACTCGTGTTGAATTTCCGAGTTGTTGAGTTGAGTTGCTGTCATTCATGATTTTCATTGTGAAAACCAAAAAAAAAGTTGGAAGAGGACAGTTCTTTTTTTTGTGAATTTTTGAAAATTATTGCGGAAATTGTCCTGAACTCATTTAGAATCCCCGATGACGCACTTCAAGAGCGAATCTACGCAAGAGTTGTATTTAAATTGTGCAGAACGGGTGGGTTTTGACGTTGATGTGCATTTTTATGGAAACCTATTAAAAATGTTGGATGTCCTCGATTTTTTTTTCATTTTTTTCTGTTTTTGTGTTATTCACTTGAAAATATGTGTTTTTGAAACAAAAAAAACTAAACATATTTAAGTTATTTTTTTTTTTTGCAGAAAAAACAGATTAATGTTTTATAACAAATTGAAAATGATAATTGATTTATGGATCTTGCTACTTTTCGTGCTATTCTCAATATTATTGAGGTTTTTAGTATGAGTGTTCTTATAATTTGTTTTTTTTATTTTTATTTTTTTTATTTAAGAATTGTGAAGCGTACTTTAATTTGACTATAGTCTGTTCAACGAAAATTGCCAGTACGGAGAAGATAGGACGTTTGCCTCCCAGTCGGGTGGCATGGGCTTGCATATTTCTGTTTTAAGTAAAAGCTCTAACAGGATTTCCGTACTTATCATTATAAATCATCACAAATCGGAGAGTAATGTGTATAGGGTTACTACTTGCTGATACAATACAATTAATTTAAAAAAAATATAAATTTACTTTTTATTAAAAACATTAGCACTTCACAGGTTAAACGCAATTTACACCGATTTTAGTTCACTATATTTATTAATTATATTATATATTTATATTTATTAACTAAAATAGGTACCACATCACTCATATTAGAACATGATATCATGTCAAAACACTTTTTCAAATTAATATGATTACGTAATGCACTTGCAAATTCCTCTTTTCTACTAAAGTACCTACCTAAAGCCAACAAAATTTAAGTGCATTTTAACGTGTAACAAATACACAAATACGACAACACCTACCCTCTTAAAAGCTTCAAAACCGAAAGCACTATGATAAAAAACTAATGAAAAAGCTATTTAGTATTGTTTTCAATTGGCAGAGGTAACTCTGTAGGTGGTAAACGTTTTTTTTTTTCATTTTACACATTTTGGCAGGTGCTTCCAGAACCCACATGAGTTTTCTAGATACCAAATATTACAAAACGAGCTTTGAAAATGATAGGCGACCGGACAATAATAGAAACATTTACATCTCTTAAGCACCGCCGTAATGTTTCGTGCCTTTGGTTAGTTTATCTGCACCCTAAACGGCTTACTGGCTGAACACACTGAGAGCCGCAGCCGCAATACGCAGCCGGAGCCACAGAGAGCTGTTGTCGTACGGCTTTTTTAAAACTGCCGTTCGCTTTTTTGACATTTGAGATTTTTTTGATATTATCTGAGTGAATTGAAGTCTGCAAATAATTGTTGTTAAGAATCAATAAAAGTTATTAATATGGAAAGTGCTCAAATTCCACAAAATTCCTTCAGCGCCCACGGCTTCTATAATTTTTTCGTTTTCATCCATCACGTTTTTTTCTGTTTTGACAACCAAAAATAATAAACACGCACGACAAAGTTAAAAGTTAACCATTATTTGACAGCTGTTGCAGTTGCGGCATGTATGCGGCTGCGGCTTCATTGTTTTCAGCCAGTTAAGCGATTATCTTAAAAATTGGTGTGTGTGATTCTTTTGGCATTTCCCAGAGGGGAAATAGAAATTTTATTGTTAGGCCTAAAAATAACGGTACCTGCCATATAACGGTTTAGGAAAAGGTTATTTTTCTCGAAAACGGCTCCATTGATTTTGATAAACATTTTTGTGTTAGTATTGGCTATGATTTGATTGTTCAGAACCAAATTTACGGGAAAAGTCTATTTACGGTACTTTTAATATAATATTTTTTTTTTATTTTTGGCTTTCTCGAAAACAGATTTCTGTCAAATTTAATATTTGAGAAGATCTGGGTAGCCGAATTAATTCTGCGTATCAAAGTTTTAAATAACTTTTTTTCTTTTAAAATAATTTTTTTTTAAATCAATATTTTTAAAACTAGTCAAAAAAATTATTTTAAATTTTATAATTATAGTAAACTCAACATTTTTATCATGAGCAAGCAACATCTGCGAATTATTAAAAAGTTATACCGAAATTCGGAGCAATTTTAAAATCGTTGAATTGCTAAATTTCATCTTCAATCACGAAGCTCATTTTTGGCTCAATGGGTTCGTCAATAAGCAAAATATGCGTTATTGGTCGGGTAAAAACCAACATTTGCTTCATGAATAACCACTCCATCCACCAAAAATAACTGTTTGGTGCGGTTTGCATGCCGGCGCCGTTATTGGGCCATATTTGTTCGAGTCGAATATGCTTATCGTTTCACTTAGATATTAATAAGTTCTATGGGGGGGGCTGGTAAGCGCTTTCTTGAAAAGGTGAGTTTTTTTGCATTTACCCACATTTAATTCCAAGAAGTTATGCTTGCACCAAATAAATAATCTATTAAGGTCATTTTGCAAAAGAACAGAGTCTAAAGGGGATGAGATTAATTTGAAGATTTTCTTGTCATCTGCAAACATTAAGAGATTAGAATCATTTAAGATAAGACTTACATCATTAACTGAAAGAACGAAGAGCAAAGGTCCAAGGTGGCTACCTTGAAGAACACCGGACTCGGTTTAATAGGAATAGGTTTAGAGACAGAGTTACGAAAAAGAACTCTAAAAAAATACATACGAAAATAAAAAAAAATTCAAAAAACTAAAAATAAAACAGGATTTTATCAAAATCCGTCCTACAATTTTTGAAATCCTTTTTTTATAAATTCATTATTAAACCAAACATGTTATGGCATACTCCATTTTTACTAAAACCTGTTAAGGGTTGTGGTTTTGACACTATTAAGTTCAGAGCGTGTTATTACGTGCGACCCAGTCATGCCCATTCTTACAATACAATTCAAATCATGCTTTTCTCTTCTCTACATATTTCTTGTTTCATTAAAAAACTATCAAACATAATTTAAGAACAAAAACATGTGACCCAGTATGGTATATACTTTTATAAGATACGCTCTTATACATAAATTTCTTCAATTCAATAACTTGCATCTTTTGCAGCAACATTTCTATTCTAAGCGGAAGGTAAGGAAATGCTAGCTTTGGCGATTCCGTTTCCAAATTCCGAGTTATTAAAAACCTCCGAAAAACAGATTCATGCGTAACGAAATATTGCCTGTATCCTACATTTTATAAAAAATGAGACAGCGGTGGATACATGTGTAATTTTCTATTTAAATGAATTTGGCTACACTAATAATGAGAATTAACAAGAACAAAAAATCCTAATTTTTGCTTCAACGTTTAAAACATCGTTGAGTGCGCTGTAGTTATGTTAAAATTAAAAAAAAAAAAATTTCTTAAAATTGAAATTTAACATTGCATTTAAATTCCGCATCGTATGAAAATCTCCCAACACACATACATAGGTAGTAGTAAGAACGATTTCTTAGTTTTTTTTTTTTATAGAAGCCACAAAGAAAAGAAAAGCCGTTTAACTATTGGATTTGGTTTATCGGGATTAAGTTTTGGTATGTTCTGATCTTTTTCCTTTAAAATATAAATATATATAAAATAATCAACAAAAATAATAAGTCACAAATCAATCACAACGAACCACAAGAAAATGTAAAATAAAAAAAAATGTAACCAAACGTATATGGCGACGACGTTTTTATGTTTAATATACGTCAATCTATATATGTCAAATATACGTTTATACGATGTCGCCGTTGACGTCTGTAAGATGTATTTAGTATATCGTAGAGCTAAATGTTTGGCTAGTATTCGTATAATATGTATATACTAGCCCACCCGGCGTTGCTCGTGTTTACCATAGGTTTTCGGAATATTGAGTCCAATTATAGCTAAAAAACAGAAAAGTAATGATGTTAGCAAGCACACAAAATGTTTCCTAAATCAGTTAATCCTTTTAAATTAAATGTTGTTCACAAGAAAACTATATTTTCGTTAATACTCCACCCGAGCGTCGCTTATGGGGTCTAAATCTTAAAGGATCACAAAGGGCTTCAGACGGGAAGCACATATTATTTGTATCTAAAGATTCTGGATGATATGTAGTTGGCCATGTCTCAAGTAAGCAAATATCTATAAGAACAGTGCCTTTTTATTCATAATAAAAATATGAATCGAAATTGCATTGAAAAAAAAATAGTTCTGTTGATCGCTGCCGAATTACACAGAATCACTCAACAGCTGAGCTAACGTTAGTATTACCTAAAAATCTCAGCAAAATCAAGAATATAATGAGTGCCCCAGCCTTACTTGAAACACAACATATTTTCTGGATCCCGACAACAGCTTCACTTATCGGGTCCAACTATGGCTTAAAACAACCAAGGGCATCATTTTCATACTTCATAGAGGGAAAACTAAATTTTCGTAAATATATCCACTGCAACGCTACCTATCGGGCCAATTTTAAAATTTCTGAATATTGCAACAAAATGGGTCTCGGCGTTTGGTCTATTGTTTGAGAAGCACGAAGGCCATATAAACGCATTGGTCCTCTCATGTCTAATCTGATTTGTCGTTATTCTTCAATGGATTGAGTAGCATCTGTTACGAAGCTTCATTGCATTTCATTTTTGCTCGAAAAGATTAGATCTTCTCAGCATTTTTATCAACAAAACTCGCACAATAAGGTTTACTAATTACACTCGCACAAAAGAAATAAATCGACCGAGTAAACTTCATATTTTTTTAAACAAATTACAAACATACAAAAATAACACTTTCGCGATTTTCGAAAATGATTTCTGGCATTCAATGTGTCTACTAAAAGTCAGTCAACTTGCCTCTGATTGGTCAATTGGCTCTTAAAGTTAAATGACTTTTAGTTGACATTTAGTCAAAAAGTTATTGAAAAAACCACGCTGAAGTGGCTGAACACAATGCAAAAACGGAACTACATTACGGAGACGGAGTACGGAACAGCTGCCAAATTTGTCGTACGTACCAATTTCAATCGGAACACAATGCACGTACAGTAACTTTGACATTTAAATTAAAAAAATGGATGGAATACCAAAAACAAATGATAAAAAGAGAAGAAACTCTTATACAACGAATTAAAATATCATTAAGAAGAATGGAATCATCTGGTGTTATTTCAGGTATACTAAATAAAAGGGTTTGGGAGGGACAGACGTACGAAAGATTGTTCTCTCTTTCATAATTTCTCTCTGCATCAGATAAAATGTCAAATTTACTGTACGCAAAAGTTAACCAACCTTTCCGAATGTAGTTCCGAATGCAGTAACGTATCATTGTGTTCGCAAAAAACAGTTCGCGTGTATTCAATGTTTGCAGTTCCGTATGCGTATTCCAGTTTCGTCGTCATTGTGTTCAGCCAGTTAAGATAGATCGATTTGACAGTTGTTGTCATTTGTTTTCTATATTTTTGTTTACTTTTCAAATCGAGTATTATGTCACGTCCAACGGGAACGCAATCGATAAATATAAAGATGATCGATCCTATTTCTAAGCTACCTTCCCACCAATTTTCAGCCAAATCGGTTCAGCCGTTCTTGAGTTATAAATGGTGTAACTAACACGACTTTCTTTTATATATACATATATATACATATGCGACGTCGTTTTTATTTTTAATTTACGTCAATGTTCTATCTGGGTAACCTTAAGTTCTAAATTTGAAGAAGATTTGGCGCAACCGTTTAGGCTACAGTCCAAAATACATCCATACAGACAGAATTTTGACAGTAACTTAAATATATTTCTCTATCATTGTAATGTCCAGTTTGATTGTTATCTTCATATATCTAACCTAATCGCAAGTAAAAATTGGCTTTTGTTAATTTGGGTTTGGGCGATTGAAGGGGACGAATTTTTAGGGTGTCCAAAGTTGATAATTTTAACTAAAAATCAGATTTAATCATTTCATTAAGTTCCGACATTTTAAACCTGAAACTATCTGTCGATGTCGACAGAACAATCAGAAAAATGCGTCCACACCAAAAAAAAAAACATTTCAGAAATATGTAGGTACCTATGTAGGTTTTTCTTAAATCTTTCTGAAATGTTTTAAACAAAAAATCCGCTTTCTATTCGAAATTCAAATTCACACAATGCAAATTCAGTTTTGCATGAATTTTGAAACACCCAAATTCACGTCTGTCAGTTCTCAATAGTTGGTGTCATACAAAGTCAAATGCAGAAATTTGTTTACATATATACATAGGTTAATTATAGAATAGAATAAGGAACACATGTCTACTGTAGGTACTTATAGTAAGAACATTGTATTTATCATAAAAAAAATATCGAACGCCACTGTTTTTAACAAATAAATACAAAATGTTTCGTCAAGTTAGATTAAAACCTTAAGACTAGATACGAGTACGATCCTAAAACTTGCCCTTAAGCTTATGCTTTTCGAGTTCCAGTTTTTCCATTTCCAATTTTAATTTTGCCCTCCTATATCTATCGTTCTTTTCCTTATTATCCTTATACAGTTTCAATTTCTCCCTTTTGAGTTTTAGAATTTCATCCATTTGGTCCTTTTTATCCTCAAAACTCTTTTTCGTATAATACTCAATGCTCGTCATACTCTTTCGAATATCATCCATAATTTCAGTCATATTTTCAAAAAGTTTTTGTTGGGCATGGGCAACATTTTCCAATTCAAATAATGAATTGTCGTCGCCATCATCGTTCAGTTTCCCTTTAAAATAACTGTCTTCTTCGTTCTGTAGCTGCTCCTTGCTATTGCCAACGTCAAATAGTTCAAGTTGTTTATCGTCAGGATACGATGTGACGTCCTCATTTGATACTGATTCTACTTCACTCTTGATGCAGGTACTTGGTGTAAAAGTATCTTCTTCGAAATTTGATTCTGCTTCTGCGCCTTGTGAACATGGACAGCCGTCCAATGATAATATACGTATAACAGTTTCTTCCATATCATTGAAAACGTGCATTTTGTTTGTTGGCCCACAAGTTCCTAATTTTTTTTTAATATTACACTTCTTTTTAATTTTGCATTTCAGATCTGTCCAAACCCTCTGCCATTTATGCCATTCACGTTCTGGTGGTCCCAATGTATTTAGATCTTTGGCAATATAATCCCATTTTCTATGTGCGGCACCTTTGGGACACAACCCTTTGGCCAATTCCATGTTCTGCTCCATCAACTCCACCAATCTGGTCAATTGTTTCTTGTTGCTCACTATCTTGCAAGTCCTAAACAACAGAAATACACACATTTTAATTTTTCTATTTATTTTGTCAATTAAATGCTTAAAAAACTTACATTTTTCTGTTGTATTTTTCTGCGGCTGTTACTTCTTCAACTACAAGCGCTCTATTGAAACGAACATTGACAAATATCAAGAAAAAAAATCGATAACAATTGACGTTGTTCACGAATTTTGTTGTTGTTTTTTTTTCATTTCAAAGTTGATGATTGATACACATACAAGTGAATCAGCAATGCGCTGTTCACTACATTGAAACTCATTCCAAGTCATTTATGGAATTTTGATAAGGGAGGTGATGAGGTCGCACGTACTTACTCGAAATGCAGATTCAAAATGTATCGCAGGATGGAATCGTGAAAGGTTAAATAATTTTTAATTTGGGTTTATTTTTCGAGGTGACACTTCTACAAAACTTAAAAACTAACCTCAACAACTTGTTCCATGGAGACTTAGCTCATTAATTTCTTCCTAGTTTCAGTTATTTAACTGTCATTAGGCACAATGAGTTAGCAGTGAAAATACTTTAGAATATAGGTACTTAATGGTAACCATTGTATTATCGATGAATCTGACATTTCAGTTCTTCAAAATCTACTTTACTTTGTGTTTACCTGAATTCATTTTTAATAAGAAAAAAAAAAACATTGGACAATTTTCTTGAACACATTACGTACCCGTTAATAATCAAATATGGACTGTTCTTCGTTGGGGAAGATTGTGTAGGTTAAGTTAGATATTTTTTCTTTGTGTTTGCGGGTATAGGTATAAATCTTTCCGTGTTCGGGGTGTAGAGTTAAGTATGGCCATGAAAGATGAATCTAAAGATTTTATGGTTGATGCCTCAGGTATTCGTCAGGTATCGAAAAACAGCATGGCAGACTTTTTTATTGTTAAAACAATAGATTGCCTTTATAGCACATTTATGGCAAAGAAAGAAAATGATTGATAAATACACACCAATCTATCAACTATTGACAGTGACAGGCCAGCTTCTTTGTTTTTGGAGCTGATGTTCATTTTTACGTAGGTAGGTTAGGTATCGCATTCGTATATGTAGATTGAATTTACAAAGTATCGTATCTTTATTTATTATACGTGTACATCCATATGAATATATTAAGAAGATATTCTTCCAACACAACCACGTTGACTTAACACAGCCCCAGCGCAGTGCAGAGTGATGGTTAGGGTTTGTGTGAGGTAAGACATTTGTGTGGTGTTGTGTGTGGCTTTGAAGAGAAAACATAGATACATAATGCATACTTATGTAAATAACACATTTCTTGGATGGAGAATGACTCAGGTTCCGTCTTAGCCACTCAATTACTCAACTCAACTCATTATTAATAATGAGAAAAGAAAGGAAAGATTATTGATAACAAGTAGGAAAGAAATGGCACGAAAATTAGTATTATTTTTGTTTAAAAAATTAAGAGTGGTATTTTGTAGAGGAAATAAGTGTGACCAGAGTTAATTTGTTAATTTTTGCATCAATTGAATATTTACGTTTAATGATTCTCTGTATGGCTGCCTTGCCTTAAAAATCAATCCATCAAACATGATAAGAGGGTGGTTTGTTTCGTTTTTTTAATTGCGATTGTAGGTACTATAATACAAGTTATGCATTCGTGAAAAAAAAAATTTGAGATAACAATGAAACATGACATTAGGCTGATAGAGAACAATTTTAAAGTTACTGGCAAAATTCTGCCCGTCTGTCTGTTTGTCTGTCTGTACGGATGTATTTTGGATTGCAGCCTAAACGGTTGGGCCAATCGTCTTCAAATTTTGAACTTAAGGTTATTTTGACATTGTACATTTTTTAGCTCAAAAATTAACGGTACCTGTTATATAGCCGTTATGTAAAAGCTTATTTTTCTCGAAAACGGCTCCAAGAATAATTATAAAAAAAATCAGTGTATTATTGTAGGTATGCATTATATCTTGTTGAAAAAAATTGCTGCTAAGTGCTTAGGTTATCTGTATCGGTGTAAGAAGTATTTTCCCCTATCTGATATGGCTACAATTTACAATCGAGTATAACTCCCACCTCTGGGCAGGTGCTTCACAAACATCGTTTCACCTGCTTGATAGAATACAAAATAGAGCGTTAAGATTGATAGGAAATAGAACTGCCACTGAATCAATTGCGCCTCTCGAACACCGACGCAATGTTTCATGTCTTTCCTTATTTTATCTCGCAAGGAATGGTCATCAGTTCACCCTTGAGCCCAATTTCGGACGTACCGTTAAATAAAGGGATTCTTTTTTTAGCCGAACAACACGAATTTGGAATAGTTTACCCGGCGAGATTTTCCCTTGCCATTTTGATCTGCAAACATTCAAAACCAATGTTAATCGATATCTCCTCAATTTCCCCTCTCTATTACATTAAAAGGGAAAAAATAGTCCCTTGTGCGCGCGTTAATTATAAAAAGAAAAAAAATGGTGGGCTAAAAACGGTACCTCCCTTAGGAACGGTTTTTTTTCTTAGACTTTCTCGAAAACTGAAGATCCGATTACAATCAAAATTGATATTCAAGAAGATGTAGGTAGCCTAAGTTATTTTGCATTAATTTTTTTCGAAAACTTTTATTTTGTATTTTTAATAATTTAAAAAATATTTTTTTCAAAAATCAATATTTTGAAAACGGGTAAGTGATTTTTTTAATTTTGTTTTTTAAATGTACGTTATTTTTGTGTTTAAGTTTGTGTTCTTGAATTTTGAAAAAAAAAATCACACTTTTTTACATTTAATTTATTTTACCTAATACAATTTAACGTACTTTATTCGTTTTAGTCGTTTCGCATTTCGTTCTTTCAGCATTTTAATCAAAATGTGTTTCAATTACTTGGTTTATATTTGTTTTGACAACAAATCATTAGGTCTTTTATTTAATTCGATTTAAGTTTGCCATTTATTATTTAGTTTTTCGATGATTTTGTTGTTCTTTGTTCATTTCTTTCTTCATCTTCATCGTTTATTTCGTCTTAATTTTTGTTATGTAACGAGACCTCTTTACAAAAAAAAAAATAAATAAAGACGAAACAAATGTTAGCGAAGATATTGAATATTTTTAATTTTACAGATTGTTAAGACAAAACTTTTTTTGAAAATTAATACAAACCATATTCACGTGTCCCATACCAACTGTAATGAAAATAAAAAAAGAATTTCATAAAAAATTAATTTTACTAAACAAAATAATTCTTTAATTATACAAAAACTTTAAGAAACATAAACAAAAATAAATTTACATAGATTTTAATAAAGTTTTATATTAGAGGCCAATGATTTTAACAGGTCAATATCCGAATAGGCATCTTTTTACTAACGATATTCTTAATCCTAGTAGGTATCTTAATCTACATTAATAATGCAATAACTCATTGCATTTTTAACGAAAATGAAAAACGAGTAAAAAGAGAGAGAAAGAAATGATCTTTGGGCGAAATGATTGAAAAACAAAGTAACACAAAAACAAAGTAAAAATAAACGAAGTAAACAGAAATAACTGTAAGTAAAGGCGAAACAACGAAATGCGATGTAAAAAAAAAAAAAAACAAAAGGCACCCATGAAAAGATTTTTTTTATTTAAGACATTATTTAAATAATGCTAAGTTTGATTTTATTATTACTAGCTGACCCACCCGGCGTTGCTCGTGTTTACCATAGGGTTTTCGGAATACCGATGAAAGCGCCACATACTGGGTCCAATTAGAACTAAAAACCACAAAAGTAATGATGTTAGCATGCACACAAAATGTTTCCATTAAGTTAATATTTTTAAATTAAATGTTTTTGATAAGAAAATATATACTTACTTATGGGGAAAGCGTCGCTTATCGGGTCCAAATCTTAAAGGATCACAAAGGACGGGAAGCACATATTATGTGTATCTAAAGATTCTGGATGATATGTAGTTGGCCTATGGGGCCAATTCAAAAATGTCTGAATATTTCAACAAAATCGGTCTCGGCGTTTGATCTATTGTTTTAGTAGCACGAAGTCAGGCCATATATTTTGATCCACAAAGCGTTCTTTTACTTTTGAGCGAATTTATTATTTTCTGAGAGTTTGCATCCCCACTTTTCAAAGCTTGACAGTTTTCCTAAAACAACCGAAAAAGTAGACGAACGGACCTTATGTAGCCAGACTCTACCAGCAATTTTTTCTCTAAAAGGATTTGGAAGTCCATTTCTTATAGCAAGTTGGTAAGCCATTCTTCTTACATCTAAGCTGACAGGGACCATATTATCGACACTTCCTCTATTGTCTGGGGCTTACCAGAGGAAAAAGTCTTATAAACACCAATCCCTGTAGATCGGGAGCAGAATAGTTTGCGGTAGCGCCAAGAGTAAGAGGCTGCCAAGTATCAAACTTCAGTTTCAGCCACTGCATACAGTTTCTTGAAAAGGAGGTAGTAGTACCTACATGACGGATTGCTGCGTTTCGTCAATTTTCGATGAGTTTTACTAACGGACGTAAACTTGACAGCTGGCTTCTGATGGTGTTAGTAATGAAGAAAAGTTGAAATATACTTCCGCGGCATTCCGTCCATTATGGGTAGACGTGCTCATTTGACAAACGGATTGGTATGTTTTGGTCGGTTTTGACACTAGCTTCCGATTGCTTCCGACCATTATAGTTAGCCCTTTAATTGCTGGCTTGGCGGGGAAGCAATGAGGTATGTCTGGTTTCACTGTAATTGATTCTCCGAAACTGTTTTTCTTTAAAACAGCTACACAAGTTCGATTCTGTCTTTCAGAATTGATCGAGTCAAATCCTGGCTTAATTCGAGTACCACAGGTCAACAGGAAAGCCCATCAGATACCTGCACGTGACGTGGTTTGGTAGTAGCTGCCTCTTAAACTACGGTAGCCTCCTTTGTGGGAGCTTCGTGGTAGCTGTGGTTATCAAAAATTAGGACTGCAATCAGGTATCTTTGGTTGGTGGGGGAATACATTAACTTCTTAGCAAAACTTTTTTTTATCGCCGTGTTTAACATTGATACCAGAGGCGCAGACAAGCCTTGTCCTCCAAAAAATTCCATCCAACTTCTCTTCGAAAATTTATAATTTTTTCTGGTTTCTCTCCAGTTTTCGTCATCGAACAGGTTTTCTTCAACAGTTCTGTAATAAGCTATATGGTTCCTGGATGCCTGTAGTTACTTTCCGATAAGGAGACAGTCTGGCTTGCATCCACTTTATTCGGCGTTGGAGAAAGCAATCCGTGACTATGGCATGTCAACAAGAAGGACTATTGTCGGTCGTCACCAAGTCCACAGTCGGATATTGGCTTACACAAACGACATCGATATTGTCAGCAAAAGTCAACAAGCTGTTCAAGACTCCTTCATCCAGATTAAGCAGGCGGCACAAAACCTGGGGCTGCATATTAATTAAAGGAAAACCAAGTATATGGTGGCTACGTCTGCTAGACGTTGTTGGTCCAACAATCAGGGTAGTGCAATCCTTAAACTACCTTAGGCTACGGATCCAGCGACTAAGATGTCTCGTCCATGTAGAGTGGATGAATGTCGACGTTCCAGCACGCACCGTCTTTGACGTCGCACATGAGGAAGTCAGAAGCCCTTATTTCCGATAAAGCGACCAGGTAGAAGGGGAATTTGGAGTGCAATACTGAAGACGGCAAGCTGGAGATCGAGTCAGCTTGAGGGGCATATTGAACCAGGCCCAAGAGCACCACGAACTATAATTTGTGCAGGAAAACTTTCGAACGAAATACATGTTAACTAAAACATTGTTTTTAATATTTCAAACAAAACATACACTAAGTAAAAAAAACATTAACTTTTAACAGAAAATCTCAATACATGTATGTTTTATGTTTGCAATTTTATTTTAATTAAAAAAACATGTGTAATATCTCAAGACTCAATATAAATTTTCTAAAATAAAAATTCCTTTCATCCGTGAATAAGTTCCATCACTACAGATTTGATGTCTGTATTTTATGTTCTGAAATATAATTAATATTTCAGCCGATTCGTTTCATTCAACACAATTTTAATTATTTCACTAATGAAGTGAACTGACCAAGTCCCTCCCTGCTCTCTGTCCATTAAATCAAATTCGCTGGCCTGCATTCTACTTGAGATTCTAGAACACGTTTATTTTTTCTAAAGTTGATTGAAATCTACAATATTTTCCTAAACACTCGACTCGCGGTGTCCTAGTTTCTGCTTTCCAGTCTGCTGAAATACTTAGTTTTGGCATTTTTGTTTTCGCGCATTCGATGTCCAATAAATTGGATACAAAAATGGGATTACGTTCACTAGATTTGGCATCAGACGGTCTGTACAGTGTATTTACGTAGGTCTGTTTTTTTTTTTATTGAGATATTAAAAATCGAATTGCGCCGCCCAACGCTTGAATTGTTGCATTCCGAAGCAATAATTAAATTAATGTTTGTTTCTATGTGAAATTTATTATAATTTACATAAACAGTGAACTTGATATGTTCAATTTATCGGGAACGGATTTATAAATTGAATTGAGATACTTTACTGTTTGTGAGTTTGAGGTGGTTCCAGACCTGGTTAAGGGGAATACGGGCTAAGTGTAAGCGGATGTATACTTTTTAAATTACTCAAAGCTCTTAATTTTTCAGAAATATGCATGTGAAGATATTCGAAGAAATTAAATACGAAAATAGTTTTTAAGTGCTGGCTCATGCTTTAGAAAAGTGAAAAGTAGATGCAGTTTCAATAATTTATTCTTAAATTGAATTTAATAATTCGATTTTGATTTTAATTAAATTTTTGATTTCAGTTTGGATCACAAGTCTCCTACTAAGTTAAATGACAAATTCGTAAATACTAAAAAAACGATCAACAAATGATTAACATACCTTAACCATGCAGAGAGTAATTAAGGATAAGAATCAGTAATAGGTAAAAGCCCAGTCAAAAAAGCCGAAAAAAGGGCCCAACAAACTGAATACGTTATTACAAATACTTTGTCAAAAGTGCCCATCGATCCCGTTTGTGCGTTGTTTTTTATCCGAAGTCAAAGGTCATACATTTATGTTTTTCGCGAATGTCTGAAACCATCAGAGGTACTCGAAAAATTATTTTTTTTGTGGCCTATTCGCAAATTCGCAAAGACCTGCGACTTAAGAAAACCCTACAAGAAAAAGTCTAATGTCACGGTTGCCACGGTGAGCACTGCGAATAGTCCTTTTTTTAGGATTATTCTGCCGACCGTACAATGAGCGAAGCCCGAACAGAACACACATTTTGATAAAACAATTTTATTATTTGCACGTGTTGCTGAACTGAGACTGAATAAATGACAGCCAATTTGACAGATGAAGCTTCAACAAGATGGCCTCTATCAACTGTCAAAGTTCGGAATTCCCTATTGGAAGACCCTTTAGTATGTATTAAAAAAAAATAATAAATTAATTTATATTATATACATACATATGTATGTAAGGTACAAAAGTAGGCCAAGCCCAAAGGTCGGTTGCGCAGAGGGTTAAGAGATAAGAGAACACAAAATGTGCGCCAGAGATGAAATGAGCACAATGCCAGAGATGAAATACTTTTTCTGATAACATGACATAGCTATGTATCCGAAAATTATGTCTAAAACACAATCACGCTTCAGCTTTGGCTTCGTCACATTACATTTCACACGCTTTGTGTCCGCTTTGAATGACATTTTCCAAATTTCGGTTTTTTTTTTGCTTTTTTCTGTCAAAGCGAGCAAACCAGTTTCTTCTTAAGCTTTACGTTTGAGTCACGTTACCTTATATTGTACACGAACCAAACGTAACGCCAAGGCCAAAGCGACATTGTGATAAGAGGTATTGATTTCCTATAGTTGAACTTGTAAACGTCAGGCGAAACCGAAGCTAAAGCGTGAGTGTGTTTTAGCCATTGAATGTAAACAACAAATAAACAGGCTACTTGAGGAATTCATGGATATTTTTACAGAGGAGTTTGATAAATTACTATCAGAAATTCATCGCTGATTTATCTTCAAAGCTATTTATGTATGTATTTTAAATGAACTTTTACAAAACGACAAACTATTTTAATGGAGCAGGAAATGTCAAAATATTTTTACCAAGTTGAAGGAAGAAATAACAAGCCCAACGATACTTATGAAGTATAACTCAGAGTTGCCACTAATCTTGGCAACCCATGCTCCTCTTCATGAGATTTGTGCTCTTTTATCACATGTGTTGCTGAATGGTCAATTAAACTTCATAGCATTTGCATCCAGATCAATTCTTTTTACTTGCGATTATAGGTACTATAATACAAGTTATGCATTCGTGCAGATTAAAAATTTTGAGATAACAATCAAACATGACATTATAATGATAGAAAAACATATTTGAGTTACTGGCAAAATTCTGTCCGTCTGTCTGTCTGTCTGTCTGTCTGTTCGGACGTATTTTGCACTGCAGCCTAAACGGTTTGTCTAATCGTCTTCAAATTTTTAACTTAAGGTTATTTTGACATTCTACAGAGGATTTTTTTCAAATTTTTTTTAGCTCAAAAATTAACGTTACCTGTTATATAACCGTTATGTAAAAGATTATTTTTCTCGAAAACGGTTCCAAGAATTTTTATAAAAAAAATCAGTGTACTACTGTAGGTATGCATTATATTTTGGTGAAAAAAAAATTAATATGGTGGGCTAAAAACGGTACCTCCCATTTTTTTTCTTCGACTTTTTCGAAAACTGGTGATCTGATTACAATCAAAATTGATATTCAAGAACATGTAGGCAGCCTGAGTAATTTTGCATAAATTTTTTTTCGAAAATTTTTTTTTGTATTTTTAATTTTAAATAATTAAAAAAAAATTTTTTTTTGAAAAATCAATATTTTGAAAACGGGTAAGTAAATTTTTTTTTAAATTTTGTTTTTAAATGTAAGTTATTTTTGTGCTTAAGTTTGTATTCTTGAATTATTCTTTTTTATTTTTTAAAAAAAAGTTGTTAAAAAAACCTTTTTAAACATGGCTCTAACGATTTTGAAAAAAAAAATCAAACTTTTTCACATTTTTTAAAGAAACAAAATGGCGTTTAATTTTTTCCGCTGAAAACTATTCTACGTACTTTTTCAAACAATTAAGTCAGAAAAATCGAATATAATCTTTGAAGTTCCCTTAATATTTTTCAAATTTAATTCCAAGAGCAAGTACGTGCGATTCAGTCGTGCAATTTATTTTTTTTATAATTAACGCGCGCACAAAGGACTATTTGTTTCCTTTTTAATATATATATGATAATAGGGAGGGGAAGGACAAAAGGTGTCGATTAACATTTTCTTACCTATTCCAAATTCGTGTTGTTCGGCTAAAAACAGAATCCCTATATTTCACGGTACGTACGAAATTGGGCTCAAGGGAAAACTGATGAGCATTCCTTGCGAGACGAGTATTACGGGAGAGGAACGCAGCTGGCTACTTCGAATGAACATTTTTTATAAAAGAAACGATAAAATAAGGAAAGGCATGAAACTTTGCGTCGGTGTTCGAGAGGGGCAATTGTTTCAGCGGCAGTTCTATTTCCTATTAATCTTAACGCTCGATTTTGTATTCTATGAAGCAACGGAGGTCGTCGTTGATACACATACCGAGTACTGAGAGCTTTCCGGTTTCTTCGATGCAAGTGTCATTCATGGACAATGGCCTTGGGGGTATGTTTAGCTTTAACGACAGAAGACAGCATTGATTTTTCGAATCATTAAACTCCACACGATTCCTATTACCCTATTTGAAAATGTTGTATAAATCGGAGTTTAATGAGCTTGACATACGGTAACGTTGCAATTGTACGTCCGAAGGCGAAGGACGTGAATTATGGAACGAATATGAAAAGCTGAGGATAGAGTCGTCAGCAAAACAGTTAAGTGGATTAGAAGTAACAGACAGAAGATCATTTATAAAAATGAGGAAAAGAGTCGGAGACAGAACAGAGCCCTGGGGCACACCAGTACTTATTTTGTGGGAATCAGTCAAGAAGATAGCTTCTAATCCAACGAACAAGAGTATCATCGATCCCAAAAGCACGCATTTTCGATAAGAGAGCTTCATACCAAACTCTATCAAATGCCTTGGAGATATCAAGAGCAATAATAATCTTACTTGTAAAGATTTGTTCCACTGTTCGGTGAGAGATGCCATCAGATCACCAGTGGAACGGTTGCTGCGGAAACCATACTGACGGTCATATGGAGAAGCTTACGATCTTCGAGATATTTATTAAGCTGACGGTTAATCAGCTTTTCCATGACCTTAGAAGAGGGAATGTTAGTGCTATGGGTCGGTAGAAGGAGGGGGAGGATAGGTCACCTTTTTTAGGGACAGACTAGACAAATGCTGTTTTCAACTTTGCTGTGAGGCAGAATGGAGCTGGCAGCGAAATGGGCGTCGAGAAAGTTTGCCTTCTCTGAAAAGTTAACAATTAATTGGTTTGATATTGTCGATGAGCGTTGGAACCGAAGATGTTGAGGAGTTTTTGATATTTTTTACAAATGACCAAAATGTTTTACAGCCTTTGGGACATTGCAGAATTTTTTGCCGTGATTTTTGGTCATGCAAAAATTTGGTTCTTTCAATAACGGAGTTGCATGAGTTCCTTGATGTTGTTGTGATGTAATTTTTACGTCTCAGTCTGCTAGTGGTCAGTGAATTCACTGGCAGTGTGACAAAGGAATACTTTTTGGTATGTCATCCTTTCAGGTTTGATTAAAACACAGAAGCAGCAGGAGGTAAACTATGCAAGAAAAGACTTCAAATGGTCAAACATTTCTGTAAGCGATGGCAGTTGGAATATCTGACTATTGTGCAAGAGCGACAAAAATAGAGAAGAGAGGAGAAAAATCTAAAAAAATTTATGTCATTGCTACACTTTCATTGTGTTGTAGTCAGAAATAAGAATCTACTATGCTGTAAATATGCATAACAATAGATTTTTTAACAATCGGTTCGGGATATAAGAAAACAAATAATGTTCTTGAAATCTCATTTTCTCCAGATGTAATGTATGACACATTTAGCCAGCCTAACACTGCCCCGAAAAATGCCGTCTTTTTTTCACTGTTTGGATTTTGGATCGTCTGGCCAACCACCAACACCAATCAGCCATGAAAAATGAAGCTCGGAGGACACAGAGTGTTGTTTGTGGTACACCATTAAGCCAGAATATTCACCTTGGCATTGCGTCAGTGAAAATTCGAATATAAAAAGAAAATAAATATATAAACTCGAACATGAAAAGTCAAACTTACTATTAATAGAAGTAAGTGGCATATATTAAGGAACAACAAAAAAAAACACTGTTCAGTGGGAGGTGCAAGTGTTTCTGTTTTACAGTCGAACCGAAAGCAATTTTCTAAATGATTAATAATCGGAAATAATTTTACGGCTGTGGGACGCTGTTAAAATTAATTTTAAGTTACAATTCTATATTTTATCGTTTTCCTTTAAAAGTCCATTAACATTGTGAATTCTTTGGATTACAAAGAACGACCCATGCAGCTGGTGCAGTCTATTCTTGGAATGATCGGCGGGGGTTACTTACCCATGAATCACGGTATTTGGATTGTTTTTTTTTTTTTTTTTGAATTATTACCCAACATAATGGGTGGTCATATTTTTATTTATATACAAATTATTATAAATAATAATTCCGATTGTTTATAATAAATAGTTCAATATAAACAAACAACGATATTAGTTTAATACATGAAGTGTAGAGATTTGACATGAATTAATTTATATCATTTATTTTTGAAGATTCTAATTTTAGAATTCAAGGAAATGTATATTTAGACGTCATGGAGTCCTGATAAATTGTCCGACAAGTTTGAAGCAGGGCTGGGAATGCTGGGTCTAGAAAATGAAGCAGATCGCCCCAAAAAAACGAAGTAGATTTGCAAAATATGTATAGCCGATAATGAAAACAAAGAATATAACAAATAAAAGGCACGGCTGGGTCGCACGTACTTGCTCCTATGTGTTTTAATGGGAAATAAGGCTCGCTAGGTATAGGGACCCATAGGAACATTTGAC
The DNA here is from genome assembly GCA_963971375.1 of Platycheirus rosarum. Lineage (NCBI taxonomy): Eukaryota > Metazoa > Arthropoda > Insecta > Diptera > Syrphidae > Platycheirus > Platycheirus rosarum. The sequence goes on along the minus strand of OZ020509.1, from coordinate 114,285,181 downwards.
AATAATTTACTTTTTGAAATCAAATTTATTAAAATAACGTAGTTTGCTTTCGTTAGACTAGTGGCTAGGGGGGGGAAATATTAAACAAATAAAATTTTTATTTAATCAAAAAACACTATTCATAACGTTTTTTGGAAAAAATGTTGTAAAGCCATCTTATTTCTTTTGCTGTTTTCTATTTTATGAATTTTTCATTTCAAAATCGTTCGACCAGTTTTTTCAACAAAATGTTTTTTTGTGAAAAAACTTTTCGAAAACATATTTTAAAATTTGAAGAAATCTATAGTTTATACTAGGAGAAAAATTAAAAGAAAAATCTATAGATTCGTTTTCAAAATATTCAAAAAACAAAAAAATTTTTTTAAGAAATTATTACAAATTAAAAAAAAATTTTTGAAAAATTTAATAAGCAATATTATTTAAATCATAAAACACTACGGCACGAGTACGATAACTCAGGCACCAAGATTTAATAACGGTTTCTTGTAGAGGGGTTAAATACAAGTATTTTTTACTATGGGAAATGGAAGAGTCTATCTCCCCCCGTTTAGAAGGTAGAATTAGAATTTTAAATGAAACCTAAAGCTTTTATGTCTACTAGTTCTTGAGAAAATTGAAAATAACTGAAAGTATTTTTTCATATTTTTTTTATTTGCGCATTACGGCGGCGTTTAAAAAGCGAGATATGTTAGGGGGGGCATGCTGCCCCCCTGCTTGGGCTCACTGTAGGATTTGGGGTATGTGATAGTTTGGGTGTATGCTAAATGTCTTTTGCATTTGGGATCTAGATTCAAATAAACTTTTTATTGGATGTCAACAGCTTTTTAAACAAAACGGTAAATTTAACATTTGAATGCATTTAAAATGTAATGCATTATACAACAAATCTCATTAGGGACCTAAGTTCTACTGTACGACTGCAACAAATTAATATAATATGTATTATTTCATTATATTTACGTTTATATGTTAATACATACCTACATTCGTACAAAATGCATTTCAAATGTTCAAAATGACTTGACTTTTTTAACTGACCTAACTTACTCACAAACTGACTGACTAGGACGTGGAATGCAACGCTGTTTTACCTCCTTGTGGTGCATTCTGGGTAATGATAAATCAATTGCTGTACTTTACTTTCAACGATAAACCTTTCATAAGCTTTAATCTGAAAAATCCATTAAAACTAAAAAATAGATTTTTAATTCAGAAAGTTTTATCAAAATCGTGGGAGCCATTTTCGAGAAAAATAAGTTTTTCATTAAAAGTTATATGGCAGGTACCGATAGTTTTGGAGCTAGAATGCCAAATCTAAAATCTGTCGATTATCATCGTAATGTGATGTTTGAGTGTTAGAATTTTTTTTACGAATGCATAACTTGCCTTATAGTCCCTATAAATCGCAAGTAAAAAAGAACTTATTTTCATCTTATTTAACACTAGCTGACCCAGCCGGCGTTGCTAAGGTTTACCATTGTTTTCTGTATCCCAATAACAGTGCTTCCTATCACATCCAAGTATATCTTAAATCTACCAAGCTAAACGTGTTAATACAACACACATTTTTTTAAATGCCATTTAAATGTATGTTATAATGTTAAAATGGAAATTAAAAAGGTAGAGAGGGAAGACTATATTTTCGTCGATATATCTCTACCACAGCGCCACCTTTCGGGTAAAAATTTTGCCAAATCGTTCCAAAACCAACCAATATCCAGATTCCAGAGATAAAAAGTGACTTTTTCGATTTGCAAAGATAAATTAAATTTTAAATAAGATTTATCGTTTCATAAAAACAAGTTAAACGAAGTAGAAATAAGTTACTACCTAGCAGGTGCATACAAATAAATAAATGAGGTAGATCTACTACATATGAAGTAAATTGGTAGCTCTGGTTTGAAGTAATCAAGAAAGATCGGAACCAAAGAAAATGTCTACGAGCTCCTTTCCATAAAAATCCGTTTAGAAGAATTTTAAATCAAACATTGAAAGCAGGAACATATTTGGTAAGGCAATTTTACAGCGGGAAACAAATTTTTTTTAAACAGCATGCGATTCCATTGTCTTGACATCCACAAAGGCACATGATGGTTCCCAGATGTCCAATCCTGCAACAAATCGATCATATCGCGATTGACGGAAGACGGTCCTCTTCTGAATTTTCGTAGGTTCAGATGAACAAACAAACGGATCACTATCTAGCTGGTCCCAAAATACGTACGGATATCCATGAAAGCTATTGGGTGATCAACAACCACGCAAAGAAATTTTAATGATAGACGACTTCAGTCGGAAGCGATCGGTATAGTCTAAAGCTAGTATTAGACGGTCCTTGTAATGTGTCATTCCAGTGACCCTCTGACGTCATAATAAAATAGGCCCTACCACTGACATAGGTCATTGTGTCATAAAATGCAATGACCGTCAAAGTGTGTCAGCGTGATTTTTGTTTCTCGGTGTCAGGGCAATGACATGCAAAACAATGACTATCACACGACGTGTACATCAACGTTCGTGTCTGTCCAAAAGGAGAAACATACGAGAAGAAGAATCATGTAGACTAGGTCTTCAGAAATTCTGCACCAGCTAGGTTTGGGTTTAGACAACAAATCTTCTGTTCATCATCTGTTGTCATGGCTGAGAAGAGAAAACTGAATTTGACCACTGACACTCGCAGGGATCTCAATAGATGCATCAAATATTGCAAATTTAAATGTGTTTTAATGGCGTCTATTTTCCGTGGTTAAAAATTTTGTAATTTTTTTCTTTTTCCTGGAGGTTTCCAAAGATGAAAGAAGGTTATATATCATATGAATGACACAACCAGTTTTGATGAGAAATATGTGACTCAAGACTTATCGACTGAAATTATTCACGTACAAAAATTTATAGGTTAGGGTGGATAGGATGATGATTCGGCATCCAATTCATCTAACTCGGGTATCAAGAATCCATTGCGGTACCCAGGAGTAGGTGGTGTGGTGAGAGTGAGGAATTCAAGGGAGGATTGGTTGTTGGGTGCCTCCTAAAACCATCCTGAAATGTTGATGAATTTCAGAATGTTTTTAAATGGCTTTTTTAAAAACGTCGTTGAAGAAATATTCTCCGAGGCCTGTTTTTCTGGTCTGGGCTAGGCTGAGGCATTCACAAAGAAATTGATATGGGCCTTCTTCTGCATAAGCCTTGATGTGCTTATGCCCACTCTACTCATGTGGGCCCCCATTGAGTTGTGAGTTGTGACCCGTAAGAATAGCAACCAAAAGAGACAGTTGAGGTCTACCTAGCTTTTAAATGTATTCTGTATTTTTCATTGCGATGTTTGGCCAAGGACTTCTTCTGACCCGACAGTTGTCGAGTTTTGACCATCCATCTCTCGTTTGCGACTTTGAGGAAATTCTCGTGAATTATATTTTTTTTATTTTCCACTGGCTCAAGTACCCAAGGTACAGTTTGGCTTGTTTCCATGGATGAACCGTTTTTGGTTAGTCCATATTAGCCTTTTTATTTCCGTGAATGTGGTTTGTTTCATTGATTTGTCGCAGATCGTTGAAACAGCGGTCAATCAGTTTGGAGACCATTGACGATGTGGCCTTGATTGTCGCTTGGCTGTCTATTAAAATATCTTTATTTTTATTCTCCAGGTTAAAAGATAAAAGGTGCTTTGCAGCTTCGCCAACTGCATCCTCCAACATTCTCCATTTGAATTGTTGATTGACATTACTTCAAAGAAATTGAGCAAACTTTTTCCAAACTTCTTATTAGCATTTCGCATATTCGGTATATTACCAATTTCAGTATCCAGTAGTTAGCGTAATCGTAAGGATACAAATTATCATCGTTCCTATCCGTCCCAAAAAGAGTATCAGGATTAGCAATACTTTCCCTAAAATCGGAATTGGCTGGGAAATTAGATTCGAATTCCACCATCAAAGTTTTTCGCCAAAGCGAAAAAAGCTTGTATTGCACATGCACAAATATAAACACACTGATTTGAATGTTTTAACAAAATGTTCTATTAATTATAAGATGGAGTCTTATTTACAAATAAGAAAGGACGGGCATACATGATTACCCCCGGGCCGGAATATTCTCTCGGCGACCCTGTCTGTGGTGCGTTTTTTATTAACGATCGTTGATCAAAGTCAGTATTTTGTTGGTGGTGTTTTAAAAATATAAAATGGAATTTGTACGATTTGCAAACGAATAAAGAGAATTTACAACGGGTCGTAGACCTTTCTGATTTAATAGCTGAAAAATATATTGTTCGTTTTTTGAACGCATAACCCAATAGGCATAGAAGAAAGAAACAAGAACGACAACTGGGAGTATAATTTTCTCTTCGTTTACAAACTGAAAAATACTCGTTCAGTGACATAGTACAGTAAGTTTTTGTCTGTAGTTTTATATTCAAAATGGCGTTTTGTGACAGCGAGCTGTCATTCTCTTAGAAAATATTTAGTTTCACACTAAAAGGATAGGTAATGCGGGTGATCCCCGTTATTAAAATTCTAGTTTCACACTTAGAAAAAATCAATTTTTGAGTCGTTTATAATTGAATGTTAGTGCCGAGTTTTATTTGGTTTAGTTTGGTATTAAAGCGTCTATAATCTTAATAAATATTTTTTTCTTCATTATGTTAGAATTTTGCGAATTTCTTTGAAATAAATTGTTTTGTTCATCATCTGGACTCGTATTTTGGGTATATACGAAATTGCATGGCAAATCCGATAGCACCACCAAAGCTTTTAAATAAAAGCAATGACATGGCAGATATTCCTCCCTTGTAAGGGTTGGGGCACATGCATTGCAGCGACAGGCTACGTGTCAGGCAAGTGTCACTGCAATGACCTAAAAATGACGTGTCAGCGTGCATATCATTGTTGCTGTCAACGCAATGACATGGCAAAACAATGACTATCACACGATGTAACACTTTTAGGACAGGCAACTAGAACTACGTCATAGTGACGGCAGAGGGTCAGTTCAATGACACATTACAAGGACCTTCTAATACTAGCTTAATCAGCTTGCGAGAAATTCCCTGGCTGACATTATGAACACAAGATGAAATTGTAACTATTCCAACAAGCCATAAGTCAGAGGTGTTGGGCTCCTCGGAACCACCTCCGAGAAACCTCTGGCACGAATCCGAATGTGCTCAGGCAAACAAAGCCAAAACGGAGGTATCTATATACTGGAAGGTTTCTTTTTAGTGTACTGAAATCGCCATATTGCCAAACCTTATGAGGGGCACAACAGCTATGAAAAGGAAAGAGCCAAGTATGCTTGTAAAGGATTTTCGAATAAGGACTTGTCAACTTTTTTTAAATAAAACGCAAATCACTTGAGATATTTCAAAAACTTTATTATCGGCTTTAAGTACAATCAAACCGTTTATGAATGGAACTCGACTTCGTTCATATGGCCACCGCACGTTTGCAGCGGTCGATTCGTTGGACCCAATTTTCGATGACTCGGTTCGGCCAAAACGGCCGCTATTTCGTGTTCAATGTTGGCTCTGAGCTCTTCCAACGTCATCGGCTTGTTGGCATAAACCAATGGCTTAACGTAGCCCCAAGAAAATAGTGGCCAATCGACTGACCCATTTCTTTAGATAACACGCTCATCAAACATAGTCTTCAATAAATCGATTGTAAGGTGTGCTGTGTGGCTTGTGGCACCATCTTGTTGAAACCACATGTCGTCCAAGTCCATATCTTCCAATTCGGGCCAAAAATAATCGGTAATCATGGCGCAGTAACGCTGGCCATTCACAGTAACAGTTCGTTATCCTCAATGAAAAAGTGCAAACCGCACCAAACAGTTATTTTTTGTGCATGAGGTCGTGCTTCATGAAGCAAATGTGGATTTTCACATGACCAATAACGCCTATTTTGCTTATTGACTAAACATTGAGCTAAAAATGAGCTTAGTCACTGAAGATGATTTTGCGATGAAATTCAACAATTCAACGCTCTTAAAGTTGCGACTCCGAATTTCGGTAGAAAATTGTTATAATTTGTAGGCGATGCTCGCTCGTGTACTTTACCATGTTAAAAATTTTGAGTATACCAAATAAAACGACAATGCCAGTTTGATGAGTAGTGAAAGGGTTCGTTCACAAATCAAATTCAAAGTTGTCAAGTCCCTATTTGAAAACTTCAAGTGCCTTCTCCATAACATCCTTAACTGGGTGTACTTGGTAAATCGTGGAATGTTTGTTCTTAGATTCAAACTGATAGTTCGGCTGTAACCCTCCTTTTACTTTTTAGGAGCATGATTGGTTTCTAACAACTAACTTTAAGTGACCTGTGGCTATGTTTACTTGGAATGGCTTAAAAACATTCACATGTGATATTCAACGAAGATCAACCTCTGTTTCTTGAGATTTTCCTGGCAGGTTTTGAGTCTGCTGGGCTCTTTCCCGTTTTCATAAGCTATTTTTTTTTTTTTTTTATAATTGGCCTGCGCAAAAGGGATTTTGGCTACCCTTATAATGTTAAACACAGCGGGGGCGTTAGGAAAATAGGGAGGGGTATAAAAGGAGATATCGATTCACATTTGTTTTAAAGTTCGGCAAGTCAAAATGGAAGGGAAAAACATAGTCTGGCAAGGCATTCCACATTCGCGTGGTACGGCTAAAGAAAGAATCTCTGTATTTAACTGTACGTCCGAAGTTGGGCTCAAGGGTAAATATATGTCTATAAAACAGACGATTTCATACTTTTTTCCAGCAAAGAGTACCGAATGATTTTTCTTTTCATCAAATGGATCAAACTGAAAATAAAAATGAATTTATGATACTTTAGCTCCAAAAATCATTGATCCAAACAGATGAAATATTTCAAGCAAATTAAACATTTTTTTGTTGAAGCTACTTAAACAAAAAATATATATTTAACCTCTGAAATGTTTCTCCAATCTCAATGCCAAACTCATTTTTATTAACAAAAAAAAAACACCAAAACAAAAACAATCATAAACTATTAACACTTAAAATAAAATTTGTTTGTTAGATGAGTTTCTTCTATGATAGTAAAAAAAATATTTATTATAAACAGAATAATTTTTTATCACTGGTAATTATCTTCTTTTTTTTTAATTAATTGCCGCTTTTGCTAAGGCATTTATTATTTAGCAGAAACTCATTCTTGCCAAATAAGCAATTTAAATTTATTTTCCAGTCTATTAAGTTAATTAGTTAGTATGAACAACTAATTATTAAAATGCAGCATTTCTAGTGAACCATAAACTGAAAATTGTTAATTAATATTTGTTCGGAATTGTTAAGCTTATCAAACTAAACTTTAGAGGACATTACAAGTCAAATAAGAGAAATGTTAAAATTCCACTTCAAAACTTTTTGGGCTAAAAATCTAAAAAGAAGGTATATTTACGTACATCTGACACATCAGAAAGGATCGTTTCGTTCCGTTTTGTCAGTAGCTTCCGTTTGCTCCTGTCCATCGGATGGTGGGTATCGATTTGAAGTTCTTTGGTTTTTTCCATTATCTGCCGTAATGTGAATTTTTGGTCGATAGTGGACCGCACTGATATGGACTTATCAGGTTGTTAACGCATATCTTTAGGCGTTCACACAATCGGCAGAAAAGATCTTGTAGGCGTTGTTGAGGGGACTGATACCCCTGTAGTTGGTGCAGTTCAGAGGGTCTCCTTTTTTAAGGATCGGGCAAATTATGCTGAGATTCCATTCATCGGGCATGCTGTCTTCTAACCATATCTTGCCTATGTACTGGTTCATACTTATAACCAAGTTATCGCCTGCAGCTTTAAAGAGTTCGGCACCTAAGCCATCGGCTCCGGCGGCTTTCAACAACAGGAGCTTGATGAAAAAATAACTGTACTCCCAACTTTGCGTTTACATGGATACTGATGTTGTCGAACATCAGTTTTTTTTTTTTAATTTTCGTATTAGACGGACGGCTAACAGAATGTCAAACAAAAAAAAAACAAATTTTTAGCAGCGTTAATTATGAACAAAATTCTAGAAGAGGAAGAAAGAAAAAGAAAGGAAAATAAATTGTTCGAAAAAGTGCATAAAATAGTTTTCAGCGGAATAATTTAAAAATGTTAGAAAGTTAATTTTGTGTTCAAATCATTGGAACGGTTTTTAAATAAAAGAGTTTTTTATTTAACAACTTTTGTTTTTAAATAAATAATTGAAGAACGCAAACTTAAGCAAGAAATTAACCCTAATTAAAAAAAAAATAAAATAAAAAAATTACCTACTCATTTTAAAATATTGATTTTTCAAAAATTAAAAAAAAATTAAAAAATACAAAAAAAAGGCCTAAAAATAAACTGCTTTAGCTCGTTTAGCTTTTGTTCTGCGGAGAAATCTTGCTCCCTGATTTTGCCTTGGAAGATTGAGCTACCGCTTTCGTTATTATCTGAAAAAATGTTCCATTATTTTGGTCACCTCAATAAAATTACATTACATTACATTACATTTTTAATCTACTCCGTAGATAAATCTACGAAGTAGACACATTTACGAGCACTGGCTACTGAGGCCATCGGCTCAGACAATTACAAAGACAACACACAAGACGACATTGATACAGGACAGAAGAGAAGACAGAAGGAGAACGGAAAACAGAAAACACATTACACATGTCAACAGCACGCAGTTGGTTTTCAGACGGTCCCCCATCTTTCCACTAACCACGCGCAACGATGCTTAATTTCGCTCATCTCACGGGAAGCGATTCAATAAAATTAGTGTCTTTATTACTATTAAAAGCTTTCCACTATTTTCACTCCCTTTATAAGACTTAATAATTTAATTCTACAGTCCTACACATTAGAAGTATTAATCTAAAGATATCCCCCATAGCGCTTTTAGCCCACTAATTAATTTAATAAATATTTTTTCATCATACATATATAAACCACACCTAAAAATGTTTCCGAGAAAAATAAGTAATGACAGGTTATATAATAGGCACCGTTATTTTAAGACATCAAAAATAAAATTAAAAAACTGTTTTGAGGATTACCAAAAAAAAAGAAGATAATGATCTAATGACAGTTTAGACAGCAAATCTTTGTACATACAGACAGACAGACAGACATTTTATATCGCTAACTTTTTTAGTCGACGATCGTAAGTCAATTTTTTTCTCTTAGACGAACTCAAATGAGAAACGTCAAAACTCAACATTTGTTTTTACACCTTTTCAAACTTCTTCCTCTTCCATTTGTTCATGTGAAACATCCGAAAAGAGTAATCATTTAACCCAGGTATTATCACATTATTGTTTGTTTTAAAATTAAAACAAATTCGTTCTTGAACTGTCAACTGTCAACTGTTAAGCTGAATATTGCATAAATACTGTTACATATACATATATAATTATGTACATACATACATAGGTCTTAAAGATTTAAATTTCTCAAGAAATTTTAATTTTTTTCCATGAATCGTAGAACAATATGCATTGTTTCCTGCCGGCTGTCATCGTTTGCTTCGATTTTTAATAAAATTAAAAACAAAAACTGAGTATTTCGGAAAAGTCGATCAGGACCAACTAAATAATACCAAAAAATTTGCAAATTTGCTTTGCATTATTTTTTATGACTGATCATTCTGAAATTTCTTTGTTCTTGAAAACAAATAACTTGCTATAAGAAATAAGACTTGTTTTGCAATCAAAGTGTACTCTTAAAAATACTGCGCTTTTGTTTGACATTGAATGCACTGACTTTTAAATGCAAAGGTTGGACGCAATTACAATAAAACTGCATGAAATTTGAAATATTTTTTTCCGATAGCACCACAATAGAATAGCCAAGCTAATGTCGATCTGCTTCTGATGCTGTTTTACTTACATTATGTAAATCGTTTTTGTAGTTCCTAGTCTACAGTTTGGCTGAATCAAAAAGCTGTCAAATATTTTTGCTTGTCCTAGGAAAACTGTCCATCAAAAACTTTCTAAGGATTTGTTACGCCAAAAACAGAATTTGTATGTACCTACTTATTCATATGTATGCGAATAAATGACATGCGGTGACGGATTGCCTAAAAGACATTTCCTGTTTGTTCATTTAGGAACGAACACGAGTTCTCCCACGTACATATGTTGGCAAATGAAATTGTTTGAATCACGAAAAGTCTAATAACTTTAACATTTCGACACAATTAGTAAGCTCGTCAAAAAGCGTAAACTACTGATTGTTAGTCTTAATTTTGTTGACGTCTTTGGAAGTGCCAATCAAACAGATGTTTTGCATTCGGTCGTTGGACAATTTCAATAAATTTCATTTTGTTAGAATTGTGAACAAAATATGAACAAATTGTCACGCAAATTCACAGTTCATCCGCATTTAATTGATTGATGAAAAAATTTACCGATTCGACATATTATGTACATTATGCTTATGCAAAACTCGAACTTATTGTTACAAGTGCTATAGTGTGTACTAAAATGTACTAAATGGCAAATGCTGCAAATTTCGTTTTTTTTTTTGTTTATTATAATTATTATTTTAATTTGGGTAAAAAAATTGTAAAATATTGTATTACATTTTCTGACTTAAGCACGGGTGTTGTCCAGTTAGCAATAGAAGTTTCAACTATTGCTACCTCATCTGATGATGACTCACAATATATAGATCACCAACCAAACACCTTAAATACGGTTTTTTAATTTTCGCCTTTCTGGGTAACGCCTCATTAGATATCTATCAAATTTTATATTTAAAAACGAGGTAGTCGAATTAATTTTACATTCCAACATTTAAATTGTTTTTTTTTTTATCTATTTTTCATAAAGTTTTTTTTTTATTTAAAATATTTTTTTAAATTAATAATTATTTAAAAAGTAAGATAGCATAGGTATTTCATTTTTACTGAAAACCAATAAATGTATGATTTTGATCTTTTCTTAAGTTCAGAAAGTGTTATTTTTCTAACTTAATATTATTTCAATGTGATTATGCACATAAGAGCAAGTACGTGCGACACAGTCGTGCACATTTTTACTTGCGATTATAGGTACTATCTATGTATAATGCAAGTTATGCATTCGTGCAGATTAAAAATTTGTATATATCAATTAAACATGACATTACGATGATAGAGAAACATATTTGAGTTACTGGCAAAATTCTGTCAATCAATCTGTCCGTCTGCCTGTCTGTCTGTTCGTATGTATTTTGGACTACAGCATAAACATTTAGGCCTATCGTCTACAAATTTAGAACTTAAGGTTATTTTGACATTCTACAGAGGATTTTTTTTAATTTTTCTTAACTCAAATATTAATGGTACCTGTCATATAACCGTAAAGCTTATTTTTCTCGAAAACGGCTCGAAGATTTTTTTATGAAAAAAAAAACTGTGTACTTTTGTAGGTGTGGTATACACATATTTTGGTGGAAAAAATATTTGGAGGGCTAAAACGGTACCCCTCATAAGATCGTTTTATTTTTTATTCGACTTCCTCGAGAACTGGGTGACCGATTACAATTCAATTTGATATTCAAGAAGATGGTCGTGGCCAAAGAAATTTAACATGAAAAACTTTTCGAAAAATATTTTTTTGTATTTTTAATATTTTTTTTATTTTTTTGAAAAATCAATATTTTAAAAATGGTTAAGTAGATTTTTTTTTTAATTTATTTTTTAAAAAAAGTTCTTATATAAAAACCGATTTATTTAAAAACCGCTCCTACAATTTAAAAATAACTTCACTTTTTTTAAAGAAATAAAATGGCGTTTAAATTTGTTCGCTGAAAACAATTTTACGTACTTTTTTCGAACAATCAGAAGTCTGAAAATCGAATAAAAACTTTGAAATTCCCTTAATAATTTTCAAATTTTATTCAACGTTGTGACCACACATAAGAAAAAGTACGTGCGATCCAGTCATGCAATTTATTTATATATATTATTATATATCTTATTATTATAGGTATCAAGCATTGCGGCAAATCTATTTGAAAAAAAATTTTTTTGCAGTGCGAAAATAGTGTTCTGCCTCTGAACACTACTATAGATAAATGGCGTCAACCATGTCGAAAAGAAGAATACATCACTTAGTTTACATACCTACATAGGTTCTATTCATGTCTAGGCGGAGATGTCATGCGAAATGAACTGCTTTTTGTTCAAACAGAGATCTTAATGTTATCTGATACATACCGTTATCGCTTTACAATATTCAGAAAAAGAACAATCAACGGCTGTTGAGAAACAACCTGTGGATTTCTGAACAATGGAACTCTATATGTACATAATAGTCTAGCAATATTTCGAGAACAAATTTTGAAAGTGTAATGTAATTTCAGCTTCACTAAGGTAACTCTTTCCAATGGTACTTCTTCTGGTTTCCACAAGTATCATATCATCTGGACATCTGCACAGAAAGTGAAATACGTCCTCCTTCTATCTAAGGCTAAATAGCTCACACGTTTCTTGTAAATCGCTTCTATGCGGTAGCGGTAAGTAGTTCAGGGGGAGTAACTCTCCTCTTGTTTTTAAAATGAGTGACATGAGATCATTTGAGTACTCCACCCTGAAGTAATTGTTAGTTGACAAGTTGCAGTTCAGTTGCGGATATATGCTCCTATGAGACGAGCTTCTGGCTTTCCCAATATAATCTTCTCGTTTTCTTTCGTCTACCAAACTAATCAGGCGAAAGTATTCGCTTTTGAAAGTGAATGTCCACAGTACTCAGCTAAATTTCTCCAAGACTCTTTCGGATTACCAGCATTGTTATTTTTGTTTGGTAATCGACTGTCCTCCATTTCAGTTGTTCTGAGTACGAGTACGTAGTCAATCTGCATTTTAAGTGTTGAAATGAAATCTCCAGCATAAGGATGTGGTTAGCCGTACTATTTGGTAACCTCAAAGTTCGTTTTAGGAAGAATCTCAAGAGTTGTTTCACTTCTTCAAACTGCTTGTGACCCTAAACTTGAGCTGCGTAACACTAGATCGCTTTCGGTGTTGTTTTAAAAATGCGTTATTTGGCTTCGTATTCAACATCTTAGCATTACATCACACTTCTCAATGTTGCATTTAGGGCACTTTTGGATTTCGCTAGTTTATCTTCCATATGGTTTTTAAGGTTCAAACTCCTGGAGACCCTGACACCGAAATAGTTATATTCTTTAACAACATCGTTACTTTGCTCTCCGAAATTCCTTAAATTTTAGTCAATTGTTGACTGTAAAAAAAATAAAGCAGATTTGAATTTTGTTCCTACTGTTTTTAATAACCAGCTGACGACACTACGATATTCACCTTTCACAGCCACCCATAACTTTATTCACGACACAATCAAGGTACATATTGCAAATGTCATCATATATGAACAAATTGATTTAAACACACACGATCATGATCGGCCATTATCTCGATGGTGTAATTGTGTGTCTAGTTCGTTGTTCTTGACTTTCCCAATACGCTACTTAACACAAAGTAAATGCAAATCTGACATCACGCCTCCTTCTTAATATTAAGTCAGATGATAAATTCAATTCAATTATCTAGTTAAAGGTATATTTTTATATATTTTATAGAACTGTACACAGTGATAAATAATGAGAAAAAACTGTAAATATGATTTAAGCACCTTGACCGCAATTTCTGGTGTAGATCTGACGTCTGACCTGTTGTTTTCCCACACGAATTACGACTCACTATCACTAGAATCACGAGATCGAGGTTGGAGGGGACTCCATCTCCATGTATGGTTATGGTAATACCATATGTTCATGCGTTCACTTTTTGCTGCGTCTCTCAATTTGCATCACGGAACTATGTAACTGTTTTATACTTCCATTTTCCTCCATGCCTACAAAGTCAGTTCGTATCGTACGTCTAAGAAAATTTTGATTTGCGGTTTTATTGCTGAAGGGATGATGAGGTGAACATATTCGACACCATCGCAGCGTTTATTACCTAATGACGTCTACAATGACGTCAAAAGTAAATCAACTCCGCCGCTAATTTAGAAAAATGGAAATTATTATAGCTACTGTTGATTGAATTGTGTTGGCTTTTCTGCAGAATGAATTTTGAGATTTCCTGTCAGAGTGAGTATCCAATTTGTTAGTGCAAGACTGATTTTTTTTACTTTGAATAATCAAGAAGATCTCCCACTCGAAAGTGTTATGTAAATCGTAAGACTAACAAGAACATGAATGACATTCATTAATGCCCATTGACGTTCTTTTGTAACTCTCTATTGCATTTATATCGTTCTTACTTGCGATAATAGGTACTATAATGCAAGTTATGCATTCGTGCATATTAAAAAGTTTGAGATGACAATCAAACATGACATTACGATGATAGAGAAGCATATTTGAGTTACGGGCAAAACTCCGTCTGTCTGTCTGTACGTATGTATATGTTTTTTTCACTACAGCCTGAACGGTAATGCCAATCGTCTTCAAATTTGGAACATAAGGTTATTTTGACATCCTGCAAAGGGGTTTTTTGAATTTTTTTTAACTCAAATATTAGGTCCGTTCGTCTACTTCTTAGGTTGTTTTAGGATAACTGTCAAACTTTGAAGAGTGGGGATAAAAACTCTCAGAAAATAATAAATTCGTATGAAGCCACATCGATATTTTTGCCGATTATGGTTTGAGCGTATGGGCCTATCCGTTCTTGCAGGATGGAGGAGAATATCTTATAGAATGCACTTTGATAAGGCCAACGCCTTAAATAGAATGTTAAAATGCTGTACGTTCCAAAAAATATTGAAACGATTTTATTTTACTTTTTTTTCTTTTTTTTTTTTTGCTAAATACTTGAATGCTTTATTTTGCTCTTCGCCTCCTGATTATTTAACTTCCCTCAACAACGATTTCCACAATTGGCTGAACAAAATATGCACCCTCGTTAACGTACTTCTTCAACTGTAGTTTTGTTTGCACATCGAATGCATAAATGCATTGCTTTCGCCTAAGATTTCTATGATTTCATACTTGGCGTACTTTGCCTCTTTGTCGAACTCGATGCGTCTGTCCAAGAGGTACTCTACAAATCCAGCACTGTGTACTTCAGAGCCACAATACAATACGTCAAAAAAATTAAAATTTAACTAAACGAAATGCATCAACTAAATATGAAATAAAATGAAATAAAAATTGTGATGGGAAACCATTTTTAGGCCATTAAAAGGTCATTTTATTATTTACTTTGGATTTAACTTCACAAATTTTTTTTATTTAAAATACTTTAAATACCTGGACTTCACAAAACGTCAAATTCCTTTTGAGTTTGACAGAACTCACATTTCTCCCGCAAGAATTTTTTTGGTTTAAAATAGGGAATTAAGGGGAAGCATTTTGCTCTCTCACAATCTCTCTCTTCTCACGAAAACTCTCGGCAATGTGTGTAAACTGTAAACGAACAAAATTAGTGTAAAATTGTTCAAAATAGTCTGTTTTAGGGAGTAGACGAACAAAGCTAATGTGTGTAAAACGAACAACATTTGTGTAAAATTGTTCAAAATGGTTTGTTTTAGGGTGTAGACGAACAAAGCTATTAAAGGTACCTGTCATATAACGGTTATGTAAAAGCTAGTTTTGCTCGAAAACGACTCGAAGAATTTTTATGAAAAAAATCAGTGTTCTATTGTTAGTAAGAATTATGTTTTGGTGGAAAACAAATTAAGATGGTGGACTGTAAACAGTACCTCTTATAGGACCGTTGTTTTTTATTAGACTTTCTCGTGAACTGGTTAACCGATTACAACCAAAATTGATATTCAGGAAGATGTAGGTAGTCTAAGTAATATCAATTTAAAATATTTTCGAAAACTTTTTTTTGTATTTTTAATAATTAAAAATGTTTTTGTTTTTTTGAAAAATCGATATTTTGAAAACGCGAAAGTGATTTTTTTTATTTTGTTTTTAATGAAGGATATTTTTGTGGAAAAGTTTGCATTCTTTAATTTTTTTTTAATTTTTAACCAAAGTTGTTAAATAAAAACCGTTTTATTTAAAAACCGTTTCTACGATTTTGAAAAAAAAATCACAATGTTTCACAATTCTTATAGAAATAAAATGGCCTTTAATTTTTTCCGTTGAAAACACTTTCACGTACTTTTTACAAACAAACAAGTCACAAAAATCGAATAAAAAACTTTGAAAATACTTATCAAATTTTATTTGACGCTGTGACCGCAAATGAGAGCAAATACGTGCGATACAGTCGTGCAATTTATTTTTTGATCATCCATAACAGTCTGGAAGCATGCCGAATGCCTCTGGTATTTTTTGATTGTCACTCAATGACAGTTCTCGTTCTGAAAAGAACAGAAAATCGATCCCGTTTTCGTATTCGTAGTTGGAATCAAAAACCAGAATCAAGCACACATAGACACAGTTTAAAATTCAAAATTGTGTAACATTTTTTTATTTACATAACTATAAAATTGTGATCATTGATTGAGGAAAATAATAATAAAATAAACACAAACTAAGAAAGAAAGCAAATAAAGTGAAAGAGAATATATCTAATTAAATTAGAAATATAATTTCTCCTTTTTCATTGCAAATATGATGCAATCCTGCAAATTTGTATTCGCCATGTTGACAAATAAATTAAATTAAAAAAAAAAATTATTTGACTCGCATTTGACGTTTTACGCATACAATGAAACCCAAACTTCAGAATTAAAATTGCGTTGGCAATTTGTTCGTTTGTTATTCCGGATCGGGGTTACCAAAAAAAAACACTATTAGTTTGTAGTAAAGAGTTTGCTAGTTTTTTGTGCTGGCGACTGGTGATTTAAATAAAGAAAGAAAATTTATAGTTTTGAGTAGTTGTTTGTGCTACTTCTGGCAAACAAAGAAACAGTTTAGGTAATGAATTGTTTACATAAACTTTGGTCAACGCTGGTTTTTAGTTCAACCAAGCCGTTTTACAACGAAGAAAACAACAGAAAACGAAAAAGAAAGAACCCAAATCATTAGCTGTCATGTGTTCTAGAATTAAAAGTTTTTTTTTGTTCCGAACAGAGCCTGAACTGTCAAAAACAAGTTGTGTGACTTTCTTAGCTCTGAGCCATAGAAAAAAGAAAAAAAAAACTGTGACGGGTGTGCACCGACCATGTCGTGCAAACCCGGAAATTGTATTTTGTGTATGTGGGCTCAAATTAGTTCAGTTTTAGTTTTATGTGCCGAATTGTGAGTGAAGATGAGACGGGTTTATCATTTTGAGCCTGAGTCAAAACAGAAGTCAATACAGTAGCAGGATGGGAATTTTCTATACGATTACAAAGAAAAAGATGTCAATATAACCGCTCGATGCTAGGCAATCCTGCTGCATAAATTGAAAAAAAGTATAAATGAAAAATAGAGAGAACAATTGATAAAGGGTTTCTTGATTTGCATGACAATGATCCAGTTCACAAAAGCCATGCCGCCTTATAGAAATGTGGGTTCAGAATA
The DNA here is from genome assembly GCA_963971375.1 of Platycheirus rosarum. NCBI lineage: Eukaryota > Metazoa > Arthropoda > Insecta > Diptera > Syrphidae > Platycheirus > Platycheirus rosarum. Next base: position 114,267,745 of record OZ020509.1, on the reverse strand, counting down.
TTGAATCACCCTCCTTATAGCCCAGATCTGACAACTTCTGATTATTATTTATTCCTAAAATCACGGTGATTCCGCCATAAATGTTTGCGTTAAACTTTTAACTGATAGGTATGAGGCTTACTGATGGCGCACACATAGAATCCATTTCAATCGTTCCCATAATACGTGATCATGATCATCATCATCATCGGCGCAACGACCAGAATCCAAGGCCAAAAATTCTTCGTAGGACTTTCGACGTGTACTGCCTTTTAGTTAGCCATTAATTCTCGGATTATTTGAGTACTGGAAAGATTAGCCTTGTACAACAGCAGCTTAGTTTTTATGGTGAGATTTCTTGTTCTAAAGAGTTCACATGCAGCCATCAAATGTACTTGGTTTTCCCTTCATATCATTAATAAACAGTTACAGCTTTTATGCCGCCTCTGCTCGATCTGGATGATGGAATCTTTTCGATTTCCTCTGCGTAATCCAATATCTGGCTAGACTTGGTGACGACTGACGATAGTCCATCTCGTTGAAGTGCCAGATAGCTTTTTTCAATGCCAGGTGGCAGAATATGCAAACCGAGACCATAATATTGTCGGAATTCATTTAAGATGTTGATTGGTCTGGAGAGCAAACTGGCTACTTTTACTTGGGTTGCATCTTATCATGGTCAGCCTACATACAAAGTCGTCTCAATTTATTTGGGATGCCTTATCAAGTTCTTTAAGGTCTATAAAAATTGGAAGGGTAGAATGTTAAAGTTCAGACTTTTTCCATCACCTTCCTAAAAGGTAAAGATCTGATCAATTGTTGTTTTGCCTGAAACCACATTGATGTAATCTTGGTCCTCTATTTTAATAGGCTCCCGTGGCTTTATTATTTATTGAGCCAAAAAAAATATTCCTTAAAATAGGCAAAAGTAATTAAGTCATATTGCCTATCTTAAAACCTTCTCATCCATTTGTTTGGTTTATTCATTAACTGAAAAAAAATATCTCTTCCCAATAAAATATCTACTAATTACCTGTAATCTCAACAAAATGCCAACAAAATAGCAAACTACTCTTACATGATGTAGAGGCAATTAAAGTCTGAAGAAATACATCAGCAATAAATGAACAAAAATACATCAAAAAAATGATTCGCGGTCTATAAATACCAACCTCACTGTAAACAGTTTTGTATACAAAATAATAAAACAATAAAAAAAAATATCAAAACAAACCGAAACTAAATAAAATTTTTCAAAACCTATATAGCATCACCAAAAGCCAGAGGGGACATACTTGCAGTTGCGTATAAATTTAGGAAAATTATTTTCGTCTTTTCCCTCAGAATCTAACCACAATATTGTAAGTGCACCATGCACCCACCTTTAATTTGTTTTTCTATTTAAAATAATTTTTTAAACAAAAGAAGAAAACAAAAAGAAATCCGTTGTTTACATCTTCCGTCCCCATCCAGTAATATACTCACCTTCCCAAAGGGATGCTTTAAAAGGTATAGATTGATGCTTTTCCTCAAACACCACCACCTCCCACTCCCTGATGCAATTTCAATTTTTATTCATCATTCATTCGACTAAGTATTAAGGGGTCGGGTGCTGGGAAAATTCAAATGAATGAAGGAAGAGAAATTGAATGATGAAAGATAAAATAAAAATAAATCGAAAGAAAAATTAATTAAATAAAACAAAGCCAACAAAACAAAAATGAAAAATAACATACGATGAGTGCTGCGCCGCTTCTGGCGTGCTCCGAGGCGATGCCTATAAGAGCATCTCACTGGCACCGACACGAGAATATTCCGCGCACAGGCATCCGCCACAACAGAACATAACCCAAAGCCAAAGCCAAACGCCATTCAATAGATACAAATTCCTCTCCTAAAACAACCTGACAGGGCAACATATTGTGTGCAGCACAGTCTAGTCTAGCTAGATCTAGAGATATACACTCATCATTCTTCCCCCGACTTGGGCCAACTTAAATAAATAATATAAGAGATCGGTGCGGCGCGGCAGCATCGTTCAACCGAGTCGAGTCGTCATCACCAGCAGCCAGCTAGAAATATTCACGCCATAGATCAAGCATCGTTTAGCTCTGGCGGTTTCATCAGTCTTTAGTTGAAAATCGTCTAGATCGGTCACAGTAGAGATCCTCTACAATCTCAAGTCAATTCGCCTTAAACAAAAAAGTAAACTTTTTTTAAATTCAATATCGCTCCATTCACTCAACAAGCGACTTATTCATCTCCTCCAACGGGAACAGAAATGCACATTCATCCGAGTTCACCGAATTCATCGCCAAGTGAGGAAAACGCAGCCATCAAGATCCAAGCCGGTTTCAGAGGATATCGCGTACGGAAACAACTTCGCCGCCAACGTCCTTCCAACGGTTATTACCGAGCCATCAAAAATATGGCCGCCAATAACGGTAATGCCGCCCATTTGCGAGATGAACGCAGCAGCGGAAGTGAAGGATCATCGGTCGAGGACAAGTGCGCAACAAAAATTCAAGCTAACGTCCGGGGATTCCTTGTGCGAAAGAAGCAAAAAATGGCAACTGATGCTGCTACCAAAATTCAGGCAGGCTTCCGAGGATTCAAGGCCCGCAAGGAGGCACAGAAGTTAAGGCAGAAATAGAAGAGCCAACGATCTTCAATTAGTTCAACTTCTTTGTGGAAGTTTATTGTTTGCATGTAAGCTTGTCCAGTGCGTGTGAAAAATAATTAACGGTTATCAAGTTCAATCGACAGAAACGGTCAATAATGAAACAAAGCAAAGTATAGTTAAAATTTAAGTGCAAAAAAATGAGAAAAAGTATTGAAAATTTAAAAATAATCTAAAAATTGTTAATAAATAGTATAATTAAAATTTGATTTTTAAAATTATATATCGGCAGATCACGAGGTGCTAAAGTTTTTTTTTTGTTTTTTTTTTCAACTATTTGTGCATGAATGAGCAAACCTCATCTTTTTTTAAGTAAAAAAATAAATATAAAAAAAAAAATTAATGCATAGTTATGATAAAATAAAAACAAAGATGAACAAATATTATTCCTTTAGATTTTAATAGATAATTATAGATTAAAATTTTAAGGACGAGTGTTATGCTTAAATTGTAAGATATTAGAATAAAAGATTATTTAGAATTAAAAAGAAAATCTAACGAAATGTGTCATTTTTTAGATTTAATTGAGCATTAAATCGAAAACAACTTGTGTCAAGATAAATGATGGCTGCTGTTAGTAATTTAATTTGCGAATCGACTAATTGAGAGTCATGAATGTGTAGGATCGTTGATTTAAATTTAGTTAAACATTAATTTTTAGCAAACCTATTTGAGTTCTCTGGCGATTGGCTGTCACAAGTCAATTGGCAAATATACGACTTGGCATGGTTCTTTGGAAAATGGAACAGCTGGCATTTTTTCTTTAGTTTGTTGGAAATATCAATACAACAGGTGTGCTGATGAGTTATTAAAAAATTAAAGAAATTTAAAAAATTTAAGTTAATTAATGTGGAATGTGTTTTAGGTATGTTTCGACATAAGTGGGAACACGAATTCGAGAAAGTAAAAAAAAAAATCTAAGGACATTTTCTTTAGAATCATATCCTAAAATAACGCATATTAAAATTATATGATAAACTTAAACTTTGTAGTTATTAGTTCTGGTAGTCCATTTTTTTTTTATTTCATTAAGTAGAAGGTTAGTACATACATATATGCAATACAATTATTCTTAAATTAAGTGTACAACCAAATGCTTATTCAACTTGAATATTAATTTAGTAATTTGACAAACGAGGGATTTAACATGTGTATTTGGGAAAGCTTAAGTTTTTTTTTATTTTTTTTGTATTTAACTTTAAACTAGACAAAACATTTAGACTATAAGAGGATTATCAGAATAATGTTTTTTTTTTTATAATGTGCAAATGTGGTAAAGCATTCCATATTCGTGTAGTGCGGGTAAAGAATGAGGCTCTATACTTAACAGTGCGTCCGAAATTAGGCTCAAGGGTAAATTTATGAGCATTCCTAGCGGTACGGGGGAAAATGTTAAGGGGAGGAATGCAACTGGCTATTTCGCTGGAGCATTGTTTAAAGAAGAAGCGATAGAATAAGGAGAGACAGGAAACATTTCGACGATGTTCTAGTGAATCAAATGTTTCTGTTATATCCTTATTCCCTAACATTTTCAATGCATTTTTCTATCCAGGAAACGCAAGTGAGTAACAGCACAGCAAATATGAGAATTGTACTCAAGCAAGAAGTATTTCTTGCATCGTCTAAGAAAACCTAAACATTCCGCAGCATTTTTGGCGATGTCATATAATGGGTTCATTCCATAGAAGTTGGTTTGTGATACACATGCCTAAAATGCAAAGCTGTTCAGTTTCCTTGATGCAAGTACCACTCATGGATAGTGGCATGGGGTAGGTTATGCTTTAACGACAGAAGGCAGCATTGAGTTTTTGAAGCATTAAATTCCACAAGATTAATAATTCCCAATTGAACAATGCTGGCCAGATCAGAATTTATTGAACTAATCATCATACGTTGCCGTTGCAGTTCCACATCCGAAGAACAGGAAAGTGAATGTGGAAACGAGTATGAGAAGCTGAGGGTACTGTCATTAGCAAAACAATTTAATGGATTAGAAGTCTTAGACAAGAGATCATTGATAAAAATATAGAAGAGTGTCGGAGACAGAACGGAGCCTTGGGGCACACCATCATTTATTTTGTGACTATCAGACAGGAAGCCATCCAAAACAACGCGAATTGAACGTTCCGAAAGGTAATTTCTAATCCATCGAATTCCGATTCCAATTGCACGCATTTTCGATAAAAGAGCTTGATGCCAAGCTCTATCAAATGCTTTTAAAATATCAAGTGCAACAATCTTACTTTCTCCAAAACGATGTAAATATTGATTCCACTGTTCGGTGAGATATACCATCATATCACCAGTGGACCTATTGCTACGAAAATCGTATTGCCGGTCATTTAAAAGTTTCCGTGTCTCAAGATATTTCTTAATCTGATAGTTTATCAGCGTTTGCATGACCTTGAAAAGAAGGGCTGTAAGTGCAATTGGTCGATAGTTAAAGGGAGATGAAGATACGCCTTTTTTAGGTATGGACTGGACAAATGCAGTTTTCCATCCTCTTGGATAGAGGCCTGTAGAATACGATAGATGGAAAAGCTTACACACTGGTTTTGTCAGCGTGGAAGCACACCTCTTCAGAACTATTGAGGAAATACTATTCGGGCCAGCGGATTTGTGAATATCGAGATTTTTAAGAACTCTTGTAACTGAACGAGCGCGAAAAAAGATGTGTCCCATAAAACCATTTACGTTATCAAGTACTGAAGCAACGTTGAATTAGCTGCAAACAATGTCGCAAAGAAATCAGTTTTCGCTTGGCATTTGACCACAGAATTGTCATTATGGACAAGCGTCGGAACCGAAGACGAAGTGGAGTTATGTATGTTTTTTTACGAAGGACCAACAATTTTTACTTCCTTTAGGACATGTTAATATTTGTTGCCTTAAATTTTGTTCGTGTACAAATTTTGTTCTTTGAATAAGAGCATTGCAGGTCTTTCTGGCTTAACTTCTTCCGATTTTCCTCAAAAGGGTTGGCTTTAAAATATCGAAAACTTACTTCTCTCACTCTGATAGCCTATTTACAGTTTAAGTCAAACCATGAATTTACTTTTGGTTTGATAGTTTTTAGTCTATTTGGAATAAGTTTTCTCATACCAAGTAGAACAATATTTGTAATCATATCGGCACTACAATCTACGTCACTACTTAGGAAGCATAGTGACCAATTAAAGTTATTAAAGAAATTGTTTAAACCTCCCCAGTTTGTTTGCCTATAGTTTAATTATTTATCTAAGACAAAATCAACCTTTGAAATATTACGTAAGTCAGAGATAGAGAAGTAAGTCAAAAATCATTTTAAGAAGTTTGTTTTGTATTGTTAATATTTTATTGATATGTGTAAGTGCGCTAGAATGTATACCAAAAACACCATAGACAGTAAAGGCCTGAAATACATAAATATATTACTTTATATCGGTGGCCGATCCATGATTTGGTCTAAGGGGGGTCCAACTATTCAATAGTTCAGCCTATATATATTCTGTAGTTTTCTTTTTCTTCTCGCCCGCACTCAAAACAAAATTGCACGACTGGATCGCCAACGCAGGGTTACCTCCGAAAATTTTTTGAAGGAGTCAAAAAAAAAGCCCTAGCTGAAAACAAGAGTCTCATATAAACTGTAAGGAAAACATATGTATATAATGGTTGATAACGTTATATTTTGACTTTTTTTAATATAAAACGAAAAGATAAGTCATTAATTTTTTTCAACACAAAAATAAATAAACGTAAGAACCTGAAACAATTCAGTTCTTTTTTTTTTAAATAAAAAGTAATTCGCAAAATAAATAAAAGTTTAATATTAGTTGTTTGCAACACTACCTATAGTTCTGAACAATATTTGGGCCAGGAACCCAATCTTCGAGGTGCTCATCTTATTATACGTTTAGGGCAGGTTGTTAAGTTTGTTTTTTGACAATGTTAATTTTAAATACTTTCAGCACAAGCACTGTTATGGGGTAATGCTATTTTTTCTTAGTAGTCATATAAAAGTTTAAACAAAAACTTTTGCAAAAGGTTTTTCAAATTACCGTTTTTAAACTAAAAAAAGGTTAAATTCAGATAAGAATGCAAGCAAATCCACAAAAAAAGTATTCAAAGAAAATTTTGTATTAAAAAAATGATTTTTAAAAGGAGTCCATTTTAGAGAAGTGGCGCCCTGCAGTCCAGGCTTCAAAAAAGGAGTCAAAATAGACGAAAAGGAGTCCCGAAGGTGACCCTGTCGCCAAGTACTTGCTCTTATGTACGGTCATTCATTCTTCGAGTAAATTTTTAAAAGGATTAAGGGAAATTCAAGGCTTTTATTCTATTTTTGTGAATTTTAATATTTCGCGAAAAAGTGAGTAAAATAGTTTTCAACCGAAAATTGAAAAATGTGTTGTTGTTTTTGGTGCCAGGATCGAAAGTCCACAAATCAATTATGGACTTTTTACCCACTCTCATGAGCCAAAAGTACACACGAAAATATCGTGTGAATTCCATTTTGGACTTTTGACCTGTGAACTATTGCCCCTGTGCCATTTTGTATCAAAATCGTAGGAACAGTTTAAAAAAAAGTTTTTTTTCAACTTAAAAAAAAAGAAAAAAAAAGAATTTAAGAATGCAAACATAAGCGACCTATATTTAAAAACAAAATTAAAAAAATCACTTACCCCTTTTGAAAATAAAAATTATTTAATAAAGAAAAACCGTTATTCAAAAGTTATTAAATGTGAAATAACTTCGTCTTCCTTCATCTTCCTGAATATAAACGGTCCTATGGTAGGAAAACTGGCTTTCTTTCATAAAAAATTTGTGAGCCGTTTTTGAGGAAAATAAGCTTATAGTTTACGGTTATTTGACAGGTATTGTTAATATTTGACCTAAAGAATGTCAAAATAACATGTTTTAAAATTGAAGACGATAGACAAAGCGACAGACGCAGAATTTCGCCAATAACTCATATATGGTTATCTGTCATCATAATGTCATGTTTAATTGTTATATTGTTTTTTTTTTATCTTCACGAATACGATTATAGGTACTATAAGGCAAGTTATGGATGCGTGCAACAAAAAAAAATTCAAACAATCAGACATGACTACGATGATAGAGAAGTCGAAAAAGTATCTGTTCGCACCTCTGCAGCCTAAACGGATGGGCCGATTTACTTCAAACTTGGTATTTAGTATTTATTTGGTAGTATCTCAAGGGGTGTTTTTTTTCATTTTTGCTCTAGGTCGAAAAATAAAGGTACCAAACATACAAAAAGTTCAACAAAAAGTTTAATTTTTTCGAAAACGGCTCTAACGATCTTGATAAAATATTCAGGGTGCTATTTTTTACAACAAAACATCTATCAGTTAGAATGAATTTTCCGAACGGTACTTCTCATAGAACCGATTTTTTTAAATGCGGTTTTATCGTAAATTATTATCCAGATTTTAATAAAATTTTGCACGCAGGAAGTCATTTATAGTAATTCAATTAATATTGCATTTCAAAAATTTCAAAAAAAAAAAATCGATTTTTTTAAATTTTCTAAAAAAAATTGGTTTTTGAAATATTTTGAAAACAGGTTGATTGAATTTTTTTAAAATAATTTTCTCAGATGAAAACTTATTTTATTATATTATTATATTTTCTTATAATGAAATACTAAACAAAAATTTTAAATATTTTTTCGAAAAGCTTTTTCAAAAAATCGACTTTAAAATTTTATTGCATACTTAGTTTTTCCGAAAAAAAACTCTTAAACTAATTAAAAAAATGAAAGAATTTTCGAAAAAAAAAATTTGTTTTAATACATATATACATAAATATGCAGCTACTAAGCAATTATCTAACATAAGAACAAGTTCGTGCGACCCAGTCGTGCATTTTATTTAAATTTTATTCGACGATATGACCGCACATAAGAGCAAGTACGTGCGATCCAGTTGTGCAGTTTATTTTTTCTTCCACTTACTCGAAAACTGGCTAACCGATATTAATCGAAATTGATATTCAGGAAAATGTAGGTAACCAAATTAATTTCGCATTAATTATTTAATTTAAAAACAAAAAAAAGAACCATCTGAAAAACACATATTTTTGAAAACTTTGTCTTTAACTTTGAGGTAGTTAAGGACTTTGTCTATCTGGGCTCCGCTATTAACTCAGACAACAACACCAGCGCTGAAATCAATAGAAGGCAATTGAGTAATAAAGACCTCTCTCGGGCAACTAAATTGTCCCTTTGTAAGACCCTCATCATCCCAGCCCTGCTCTGGGGTGCAGCTTTAGGCTGCTTCGAGAGAAAGATTCTTCGGGTGATTCTTGGTGGAGAAGAAGATACAATGAAGAACTGTACCGGCTGTACAGCGACACAGACTTAGCCAAAGGAGTAAAAATTCAACATCTCAGATGGCTGGGTCATATAGAGCGGATGGACATCAATGCTCCGGCCCGGAAAATCTTCGAATCCACCCCAGACGGACGGCCCAATTGAGGAGACCGAGACTCAGTTGGCGCACAAAAGTGGAAAGAGGACCTCAACCGACTCCACGTGCGTAACTGAAGGCAGCTAGCTAGGGACCGAGCTGGCTGGAGAAGTTTGTTGGTTGAAGCCCAGGTCTACCACGGACTGCAGCGCCACCAGTTTAAAGTATTCCCCTGAAAAATATTATTTTACTACCTGCGAATAGTTTCGAACAATGAAAACTCACAAAAATCGAATAAAAAATTCGAAATCGCCTAATATTTCAAACTTTATTCGACGATGTGACCGCGCATAAGAGCAAGTACGTGTGATTTGTTTTCATAAGCGGTCTTTAGCGTTGGGCGCCATCTTGAACTTAAGGTAATTGATTTTTGTTAAATAACTCGCTTATTTTCAACTTTTGACGAAAAATGCATATAACAAAAGTTGTTCAAAATTTAATTTCCCACAATTTTGGTCTTGATGATTTTGTGTCTAGGATTGACATTTTTCCAAATACAAAATTTTTTTTTTGGATTTTTTAGCAAAACGGTTAGTTGTATGATAAAAACAACTGAGAGAAAAATGTAGATCATGGTTCGTGCAGTAGTACTTGTGACCTTTGACCCCGAACAACTTTTTTTGTCAGACATGGGATCGATGGTGACTTTTGACACTTTATTCCGGCGTATGCGAGTATTTGGACGGAATTTTGAAAGATTGTGCCTCTGGTGTTGGCGTGAGAGTTCTGCACTATTCTTTCTTGTATGATGTTGAAAAAGTCGCATGAGAGCGCATTGCTATGTCTAAAACCCTTTTTTGACTTCAATGGTGACGGTCAGGTCTTTACCGACCGTGATGGAATAGCGTGCGTTTTGCATCGTTACGAGTTTGGCAGGGAAGCAGGGATGCCAAAACAGTCTCAAGGAGACTGATACCCCTGTATAGTTGGTGCAGTTCAGAGGGTCTCCTTTGCATGCTTTCTTCTAACCATAGCATGCTAGTCGGTGATTTAATTTAATTTTGGTGGGGCAGCACCAATCGGCAACCAATCTTCGTTCATCTAGAGTTCTCAGATTAATAAGTTGGAGACGGGCATGATATGGAGGTAGAATAAAAGGATCTTGCCATATTGAAGGCCGCGAAGAGCGAAAAGAAGAAATCGTTTTTGAATGCTTTCTATTCTCGAAATATGGACGTGGTGGTATGGGCGCCAAACTTGAGAAGCATATTCAAGGAGAGATGTAACGAGTGTTATATATAGGGAACGAGTCACACAAGGGTTGCAGAATTCTGTAGACCATCGTTTTACGAAACCTAGAGTTAAATTAGCCTTCTGTATTATTTCATCGATGTGTGATCGGAAACTAAGCTCACGATCACATATATAACCGAGATCTCGGATCGAATCAACGATGGGAATGGATTGATTGGAGAGAAAATATTGACGGGGACGTTAAACTATGCGTTTACGTGAAAAAGTTATCGATTGGCATTTATCCACGTTCAGTTCCAGCAATTTTTGCTACACCAAATTAAAAAGCGATCAAGATCTAATTGAATAAGGTTTGAATCATTTACTGAAGATATGGTTTTGAAAAACTTAGTATCTTCAGCATATAATGAGATATTGGAATGCTTTATTTTTAATTCGATGTCATTGATGGTAAGGATGAAAAGTAGAGGGCCTAAGTGACTTCCTTGAGGGACACCGGAAGTGGCGAGAAATGGATTGGAAACGAACACTATAGGAACGATTGCTGAGATAAGAAGATATCCATTTCAAAGAGATCTGTTCAAAGCCAAAGGCCTTAAGTTTGAAGAGTATAAGACTATGAGAAATTTTGTCCAAGGCTTTACTAAAGTCAGTGGAGATAACATCGACTTCCATCTAGTGCTAAGAGGGCAAAGGAAACAAATTCAATAAGGTTAGTGGTAGTGGATCTACATTTGAGGAAGCCATGTTGTCTAAGGGATATAAGCGACTTACAACAAGAACTTATTAGTTCGTATATGAGGCATTCAAAAATTTTGGCAATGGGGCGATAATTCTTAACGAAGAACAACAACTTATGTGTACTACCACCAATTTCATAGGCTGGAGTTATAGCTATTTCACGGGGGCCAACCCGATCATCAGACTCCTTCAGTGGTGCTTTATCGCTTTTTATGTCCAATTAATTACGAAAAACCTTTTAGTCCCGAGCTGGGTTTGAACCTTGAACATGCGATCTAGCGTTTGCGAAAGCCGACGTACTACACATCGCACTATCGCAGCCACATGGTAAGCATGTTCTCAGAACAGGTTTTGCTGGTTTATCAAATTGCATCGAACCGACTAGCATTTTTATTAGTTCACACAAGTTTTGTTGTTGCTTATTCGATTTTCTTTCTAAAGGGAACGGAGAGAGTTTGGGAACATTTTTTTAGAAGAATTTCCGGGATATTATCTGGCCCAAGAGAACATTTTTCACGCAGTAGACTTAATTTATTTTCAATAAGATTCTTATCGATTGTGAGAGGAAAAAGAGGGCCAATTGAAAAATAAGCTTCGTCTGGTTCAAAAGCATCATTGGTAAAGGATTGCTTGAAAGATGAGGCAAACAACTCTGAAATATGTAGGGGATCACTTTAGGTTTCACTGTTAAGAAAAAGAGAGGAAGGATATCCATCAGACTTTTTTTTATAGTTAACGAATTGGAAAAAATGTCTTGGGATCGTTAATGAGGTTCGCTTGAGTTTCAATTAGATAAAGCTGGTAAAGGCTGGTTTAGTAAATTGGAGATAAAGTCCGAGATAATTAGAATAATCGGTGGTGGATCGAGAACGGAGAAAACGTTCCCACAATTTATTTCTTCTATTTCTCAAAGAACGCAATCTCCGATTATACCAAGGGGGGGATGTAAGTGAGGTTTTGCGTTGTGAAGTTGGTACGTATAGAGAGAAATGGAATTGTAAATTTCTCTATAGAATTTACTAATGGCTTCGTTTACGGAAAGATTTACGAAATTAAAAGATGTGTTACTGAGATATTCGTTAATTTCTCTGAACTTAGCTTTGTGAAAGTCGAAAGAACGAATTGAAATATTAGAGTTCTGGTTAGGACACTCCTGAAATAACGACAGAAAAATAGGTGGATGATAGTTGTCGATCGTTGAAAGAGAAAGAGTACTTAGTGATACACTAGAATTCATGGGGTCTGTTGAGAAAATTAGGTGGAGTTGTCTATTCATAAAGTTACAGACACCACTTACTTGGAAAAGGCTTAAATCAGGTAATTGATCGATGAAGAGATATTCTTTATTGGCAGTTAATGCGATAGAATGTGGTTCATCTTCGGATGCTTTCCATATTAAGTGAGGAAGATTGAAGTCACCAAAAAGAAGGATCTCATCTTGGGGTTCACTTAGGGTTATGAGTTCATCAACTGCGTTAATAGCTTGTTCGTATTACTCAATGGGTTGTGCGGGTAGGATGTAGAAGCAGATGACAAAAATTGCTTTACGGGGAAGACTGATTTTTATAGAAACATAGTCTTATAATCGATGAGGAAGATTTTGATATAAAAGATGAATCAAGTGTGTTTTTAACGGCGAGTAATACACCATGACTAGGTGAATTAATTAAGCTTCGGTTAAGATCATCACGGTAAAAATTAAAATTAGATGGGAACAATTCTAGGTTATTAATGCTAGGTATAAGATTGGTTTCGGTTAGTGCATAGATCTCGAAAGGTAGAGCATGAGATTTCTGAAAGATATTATGAGTTTTTGAACGAAGACCTCTTACATTTTGATAATAAAATGATATGGGAAGAATTTTGCTTGAAGGGGGAATCAAAAAATTGAAGGAAGGAAGGTGGATGGCGGTTGAAGAGAGGTTGAAGAGAGGTTGGGCAGAGATAGTGTTAGGAGCGATAAAATTTACTAGATTCTGATGTTATTCTTTGAAGATAGGAAATTATAAGGTCGAAGCATGGAAATTGAGGAGATTCTGGAGGATTTGAGGAATTTATGGATGAAGAAGGACAGTCAGGATTGATATTAAAAGACACACGTTCGTGAGCAAGTTTCGGTGTAATTGGTGCTTGCTGGTCTTTCGCATTGGATTTTAGTAAAGACAGTCTTGGCCTAGGTTGGGAATACTTATAACCAAGTCATCGCCTGCAGCTTTAAAGAGTTTGGCAGTTGGCCATCGGCTCTGGTGGCTTTGTTGCGCTAAAGCTTAGATATATAGCTATGTAGATTTATTTCATCCAGATAGGATTGGAGGAATTATTTTTCTACTTCACCCAGATAGAATGGATCATTCTGCCTGAATACAGAATTCGTTTTGTCATCGCCGTTATGCAGTCTGCAGAAATGGTTTTTCCTTTTTCTCTGCGATTCCTCTACGATTCCGTGATCGTTATTGCAATATTCATTTCGAGCTTCGAGCTCTCTAGCTTTGACAGTTTCTTTTTACCTTTTGGTAAAACTTTCGAACTTCATTCCTGCAATAACAGTTCTCCATTTCCTCGATCGCACGCTTCTCATGATCTTTTTTTTTAAGCCCATGTTCCTCTTTCCTCTTCTGCTCATAGAGCGCACGGGCAGTTCTGGTCCTTCTGTGCAGCGCCGCCTTGTATGCTTCCTGTTTAGCTACATGTGCGCTTGCCGACACTCATCTTCAAACCAGGGGTTTCGTTGTAGTGACGACGGTGTAAAACCCAGCACTTGGCAATGTTGCCACTGGTTCTCAATACTTGATTGACAACTTGGTTGACAGTTGATTGATCAGGGAATCTCCATGTCCCTTGGTGAATGTTGGGGTGTGAGAACTGGGTTCTAGCTATTACCATATTTCGCTCTGCAGCAAAGTCAAATAGGCTGAATCCCTTGTCGGAGTTGATGTCGTCCAGGCCGTGTTTTTCGAGTGCACCACAACAGACACCCTCTCTCCCTAGCTTGGCGTTAAAGTCGCAGCTAGGGCACTGCTCATATATTTTGACCAGGAGCTAAAAAAACATATCTTTGGTGTCATCGTCTTTTTCCCCTCTGCGGGCATACACGCGTATAAGGTTTATATTGGCAAATTTAGCTTTGAAGCAAGAACTTATGCCGGAGTCTGCCTCCAACGACGAATCCACATTTGTACATAAGCACTTCTTGCTTAATTTAATTTTCTTTCTTTATAATTGAAATACTCTTTAATCAAATGGACTCAACGTCATTAATCGGGAAATAATATTTTTGCCAAAACAAATAACAAAATAAATAAGTTTTAAATTCACAAATTTTTGCCGACTCGACTTGGTGTAAACATCGTACTTTTACATTCGTTATAAACTGTGAATTTGAAAACTGACAGACAGGTACTTTTCCTGTGTTATTTTGTCTAGATTCAGGTATTTAATTTATTATGTGTGGCTGCTTTGAAAAATCTTGAATGGAAACTTTTTTTTAGCCAATTTATCAATCTACAAAATTCCTCCTAATGTGTGGGCGGGCATTTATAGTTTTGTTTTTATTCACAAATGTCGATTAAATAAATTTGCCAAATCTCGACGTAAATGAACTTACGAATTGTTTTATTTTAAGAATTGTGACAATTTTAGAAAATTCTGAGGAAAACTTTTTACTTTTCAGTTTTGACGAACAGAGGTGAACCGGAACTCTGACACTTATAAAAAAGTCAAGGTCATGTTGGTTTTAAAATAATTTTGAAACAGAATGACTGTAAATGATATACATATTTTTATTAGGCCACGTAAAAACGTATGTTTTCTAAATGTCATTCAGAACTAATTTTTATTTTAACAACAAAATGAAAAATACGAAGCGTAGGATTTACTTTTGCTGCGACTGTATTATCAACGGTTATGAGATGACTAAAAAAATGATGTTATGTTATGAAAACCTCCGCATGTTTTACTATTTAAGTGCAGTTGAACTAAAAAAATGAATTTTAAATTTTGAACAAAAGCCTAGAAAAATTCTCACTACTTTTCGAAGCAAAATGACGGTATTTTCCGTTTCCGCTTAGCTAACAAAGAAAAGTCTTTGTATTTAAATACAGTTAATAATGCAATTTGTTGTTGTGTGACCCGGTTGATGGTCGTTTGGCTTCAATTCTTGCACGAGTTGGATTTTGTAAGCCTGCAAACCAAAATCCTTCCGCAAAATCTTCCATAAAGTGGATGGGCACATCTCCAATTGTTGCGCGCGATGGCGGATGGACTCATTCGGGTCTTCTTCGATACTCTGCTCCACTGAAAGGAACAATTATTTTGGTAATAAATTTGCACAATTTGCAAACCTGCTCAGAAATAAGTCTATTCATTATGAAATGGCAAACCAAACTGAGCATAAATCAAGTGACAGCTGTCAAAAAGACCAACTCAGAAAGAAGTATTGGCAGATTGAAAACCACATGTCTATTAAAATAAAAAAATATTTTTTTCGAAAATTCTTTAATTTTTTTTAATTAGTTTAAGAGTTTTTTCGAAAAAACTAAGTTTGCAATAAAATTTGAAAACTAAATGTCTATCGAGAAAAAAAAAATATTGAAAATCGTTCACCCAGTTTTTTTAAAAAGTTTTTTTTTATAAACTTTTCGAAAAAATATTTTTTTTTTCTAGTTTGTCATTATTAGGATATCTGTAGTGCTCATTTGGGAAAATTATTTTAAAAAATTCAATCAATGCATTTTCAATATGTTTCGAAAACAATTTTTTTAGAAAATTAAAAAAAAATTGAAAAAAAAGTTTTTGAAAATTTTGAAATGCAATATTGATTAAATTATTAATGAATTCATGTGTGCAAAATTTTATTGAAATCGGCATAAAAGTTTACGATAAAACGGCATTTGAAAAAACCGGTTATATGAGAGGTACCGTTATAGAAAAAAATTCGAAAAATGTACTCTAACTGAAAGATTACAAAATTAGCACCCTGAAAGTTTTATCAAAATCGTTAGAAGCGTTTTCAAGAAAATCAATCTTTTTTGTTAAAAATTGTATGGCAGGTAACGTTATTTTTCTACCTAGAGCAAAAATTACAAATACTCCCCGAGATACTACCTAATAAATACTAAATACCAAGTATTTATGAAGCCAATCGGCATTATAGTTTCTATAATCGCAAGTAAAAACAATTAACGAGCACTCAAGGGATTTAGATACCCTCTTTATGCCAGAGACAGAGACACCGCAACCGTGGAAAGGTGGAGGGATTTAAAAGGAGGTGTCGGTGTTCATTGATTTTGAATTTTTGAATATTACATTCAAAGGGAAAGACAGCTGGGTAGACCATTCCACATTCGTTTAGTACGGCTTAAAAATTGAATGTAAGGGTAAATTTATGAGAATTCATTGAATTAATTTAGAGGAGGAATGCACCTGACAATTTCACTAGACAATAGAGTACCGACTTTAGAAGCAACTGTAAAAAAGGGAGACACTAGAACAATTCCGACTGTGTTCAAGTGACGAAAATGTATATAATGGTACAATCACCCTTTAGCTTCGGTTTCGCCTGACAAGTTTACAAGTTAAACCATAGGAAATCAATACATCTTATCACAATGTAACTTTGGCTTTGACGTTACGTTTGGTTTGTGTACAAGATAAAGTAACGTAACTCAAACGCAAAGCTGAAGTAGAAACTGGTTGAACTTTTGTTTGCTTTGACAGAAAAAAGCAAAAACAAAAAGTGATATTTAGGCCTTGGACGTATAAGTTTTATATGTAGATAATAGCCAAGAAGAGAAATTTCTTACATCTGCCAAATGTTTGGCTACGTCCAATGATGATAGTGCCACTCATAGTCAGTGGTACGGGAGGCAAGCCACGATTTAACGACACGTCAGCACTGGGTTTTCGAAATATTAAATTCGACGCAGGTTTTCATTCCCCATTGTACAATTCTGTCAGAATTTAACAAACTTACCATATTTTACCTTTGCAGTTACACATCCCAAGAGCAAGGATATGAGTCTGGGAATGGATATGGCTAAGGGTGGGTATACTATCGTCAGCGAAACAATTTATTGAATTAAAATTTGTGACATAAAAATTGACCCGACTGGGTGGCAAATGTACTTTCTCTTATGCGCCTAATCAAATTGGAACAAACCTTAACGGTTTTAAGTAAAAATAGAATACGCCATCTAGATAATTTATCATACATTTCTACATAATTACCAATTTATGAAAAAAAAATATTTTGAAAATTTAGGAACGATTTTGATAAAAGCCGTTTTTATTTTTAGTTTAAAAAAAAATGAGATATTGGTTTGTAGTTTTGTAAATTCCTAAATCATAAGAGAGAATAAAATTTAAAATAATATTTATAATAATATAAACTAACAAATAGTTTTAAAATTATTGAAAATTCAAAATATTAATTATGTATAAATAGAAAAAAAGGTTTTCAAAATTTTCGCTTCCAGAATTAAGTTGTCAAATATAAAATTTGATAGAAATCCAATGAGCCGTTACCGAGATAAATTTGGTAAATTTGGTTTTGATAAAATGATAGCCAATAACTCAAAAAATATTGTAAAACATTTTCATCAAAATCGTTTAAAACATTGGCCCCGATCGGTATCTCATAGAAGCGCTACCAAAGTATTGCATTATTGTTGTAATACGTCTAAAAAGACAGCTGATCAACAGCTGCTTATGGTCATCAGCTGTTGATCAGCTGTCTTTTTAAACGTATTACAACAACAATGCAATACTTTGGTGGCGCTTCTATGAGATACCGAACGGGGCCATTGTCAAGACAAATAAGCTTTTCCTTAAACGTTATTTTGTATATGCACCCATATATGTATTTAGCCCTTAAAATAAATTTGAATTTGAGCCATTAATTCCAGCGAATCGAGTACGTTTCCTAAGAACAATGAAATCTTTAAAAAAAAATAATAATCAAAATGATCTCCTGTGTCTTAAATTTCAGACTACGACAGAGAGCGAAAAATGCACTCCTAATCGCAGAGATAGATCTGGGGACAAAGATTTCTTTGTGATCGAAAAAGTAACAACAGCTTTTCGGAAAATGTGTAATATGCGAGTGCATTCGCCCGAATCATAATCTGAAGAATAGAGATCAGGGCTCACTCGCATAGCATCACTCACAATCACAACATAGCATCACTCAACGGCGATCAGATTTTACTAGGTTCAATGACGAAAACTTGGTAAACCTTACTATTGTTGAGCAGAACGGGTTAAGTGTCCTATTCATTTCAAAGCTGGAATTCCAAATCATCCTTGAATCACTAAAAATAAGGAAGCCAGTAGTAGTCGATACTTTGCCTGAGGCTTCCAACGATTCAAGAAAGAACTGGCGCAAGCTAGTGATCGCTGATAGGCCTCATGGCTCATGGATTTCCACTAGCAAGTAAAAGTGTGGTAAAGTATATGTGGTATTGGTATATATAGCTAGATTCATTTTAATCTGATTTAACCAATTTTCTTAACAAACTTGGTATCCTACTTGGTGAAAATAGTTTGAGAACCATGAATCACATCCTAATTACAATATTTAGGTTCTCACTTTTTTTTTTAGTTTTTCGTCAATTTATCTTACATCCAAATTTGGATTCAAGCATGTCGCTGCACCCATAAAATAAGTAATTTGTACTTGAGACGACACTAGAAAACATTTGAACAAATTAAAGCATTAAATTCAACTTTCCATAAATGGGCCTTCGATTTTTGACCAAGAGAACTGCAAACCACATAATAAATCAATTCACATAAGAAAAATGTCAATTACACAAATTACGGTTAGAAATTCTTTGAATTTATTCCAACAAAATAGATTTAATCAGTCATCCAAGTCTATGTGGAAGTGTTAGTGTGTGCAATTTGCACTTTTGATTGATAATAAAGTTATTAATTGAAGAAAAAATAAAAATAAGGAATATCATCAACAATGCAGTTAAATGCATGTGACTTGGCTTTGTGCGACGATGGACAGACGACAGCCAACAAAATCAACCTAACCTACGCTCTATTGTTACGATTGGATCTATTGATGTGCAGCGGCTTACACAACCTCAATTAAAGTCTATCAATCGAAATAAATTGAATATGGCTATTTGATTGTTTTTTTTTTTTTTCTTTTGTAAACATTTCAATTAGATTGTTGTAAATCCATCGACCGGTCTAGCTGCGTCGAATGTGGGGGACACGTTGACCTTCCATCAAAAAAACAAAATTTTATTTTTTTATAATTTTTTTATTTCTTCCATACGTTCTAATCAAAGTAAAAAACACTGAAGGCGAACTTATATCACCATCAAACGTGGCGCAATATTCATTGACATTAGTTCTTGGAACAGCAACTTGGCCGCATACGGGAGTCGAACTTGAGAGATTTGCGTCTTATTTTTGCATCCCTTGCACTCGAAGGTGTTGTTGCGCAGATTGGCGATAGCAATTAGACCACAGAAGTTGCAAATATGAATGCGATATGGATCGGAGACTTCGAAGAGCCTCTCGCGTAAGAATTGTGCAGCACCGTGAGAAATCTGACAATCACGTTCCATCTCTCCGAAACGCAGACCACCATCACGTGCCCTACCCTCCATAGGCTGTCGGACCAAAATCTGCACAGGGCCACGAGCTCTCGAATGGATTTTGTCGTCCACCATATGCTTCAAACGTTGGTAGTATGTTGGACCCAAGAATACCTGAGGTAAAAAGAAATTTAATTTATTTTATTTCGATTTTTTGTTTTCTGTAAACAAATACCTGGGCATTAATCTTTCGGCCGGTATGTCCATTGTACATGATTTCATTGCCACGCAAATGGTAGCCATACTCTTGGAGGAAAGTTGAAATTTTCTGTACGTTGACGGCATCGTTAAATGGAGTTGCGTCACCGATTTCACCCTTATTCGAACCCAGCTTGCCTGGCAATTGAAAGAATTAAGATTTTAAATTCCTTGAAAGTGATCAATTACCTTGCAAGCATTCAATTAAATGGCCAATTGTCATACGAGATGGAATAGCGTGAGGATTGATAATAATATCAGGTGTCAGTCCTTCGGCGGTAAATGCCATGTCCTCCTGTCGATACTGAATACCACAGGTACCTTTCTGTCCGTGACGTGAGGCAAACTTATCGCCAATCTGTGGGATACGCACTGACCGTACACGAATCTTACAAAACTTGTATCCCTCACTATTCAAGGTCAACATCACTTGGTCGACAATACCAGTTTCAGAGTTACGCAAGAATGTTGACGCATCTCGTTTGGTAAAGCGTTTTGTAGTACTTTCCAACTAAAAGGAAAAAAATTAGTTCATAACTTATTTTAATTCCAAAAACTAACCTCATCATCATTTTCTGGCAATGTTATGGTCTTTCCGATGACCACATCATCTCCAGATACACGAATACCAGGCGCGATGATACCATCATCATCCAACTTGTCGTAGTGAGCATTTCTCATACCCTGACATGTCGCCCTGTTGGGCTTCTCGAATTGCTCCTCCTGATCACCAATACGTTTATTCTCAGAATCCTTGTATGAACGGTAAAACACAGATCGGAAGAATCCTCTCTCTACGGCCGAAGCATTCAAGATAACACTGTCCTCCTGATTGTATCCTGTGTAGCACAGAATGGCCACAATGGAATTTATGCCAGCTGGTAACTCTCTGAATCGGAGGTATTCCATGGAACGTGTTGTGACTAGAGGTTTCATTGGATAGTACAGTACGTGGGCCAGTGTGTCCATCCGCACATGGAAATTGGTGATATACACGCCCATAGCTTGTTTCCCCATAGCACTTTGATAGGTGTTACGGGGCGATTGGTTGTGATCGGGGAATGGAATAATGGATGCACACACACCTAGAATCATAGCAGGATGGATCTCACAGTGAGTGTAAGTCGTACAATAGGCATAGTCCTTGTCCTGTTTCAAATCATAGGGAGACATGGCAATCATGATCGTCTCCTCCTCCAAAGTGTCGATATATTCCACCACTCCAGACGCCACAAGCACCTGCCAACTGTAGTTGTAATAATCTCTCTCCTTTAACATCTCAATGTGGTTCCTCTTCAGCAACAGACTTCCGTTCTCAACAATTAACAAAGGTCGACAAATACGTCCAGCATCTGTATAGATACGAATCTCACGATCACGGATATCGCGAATCATAGACACTTCCGAGACAATGATATCCATCTGACGTCGAAGTTTACGCAACGTAGCCATCAACTGTTCAGGATCACGATGAATTCCCACCCAACAGCCATTGACAAAGATCTTGGTGGCATCTGCGATGGCAGATGGAGCAATTTCTTCCAGATTTTCCATAGACCACTCTTCCAAGAACTCCAAGATCGGTGATGGTTGTGATCCGACAGAAATATAAGCCATCAAAGCTAGATTCTTGACCAAACCGACAGCAGCTCCTTCAGGAGTTTCGGCAGGACACAACATACCCCACAGGGTGTTATGCAATTGACGTGGCTTAGCCAGTTTACCATCACGACCAATGGGCGAGTTGACACGCCTCAAATGGGATAAAGTTGAAGCAAAAGTCAAACGATTCAACACTTGAGATACTCCGGCACGGGCCTGATGAGCCTTTTTCTGGTCACCCCAATTGCCTGTGGCCAATGAGTACCTCAAACCATCGGTAATAATGTTTGTCTTAATAGCCAATTCCAGATTAAAGTCCTTTCCACGATCGATGAACTTTTGTGTATACATTCGAACCTCCTTCATGAGATTCTTAAAAAGTCCTCTGAATAGGAAAGCCAACAATGGACCGGCGAGATCCAATCGTTTGTTGCCGTAGTGATCCCGATCGTCGAGTTCACGTCGACCCAGAGATGCCAACAACAGCCTGTGAACCATGTACCCCAGGAAATAGGCTTTCTTTGTCTCACAAAAGTCCGACACTCCCACATGAGGCAGCATTTCCTTCTGCAGGATTTCCTTGGCATACTTGATACGTTTGTCTTTAGTCACACCAGGACGTGCACCTCGAGCTCCAATGAAATTCAAGGCGACATTCTGTTCTTGCACCACAAAAGCCTCATCCAGCGATGGTTTGACCATCTCCATCATTTCCGGATCGTCGAAGTCATAGATGATGTGTTCGAGAATATCTCTGTCTGCTACGAAGCCTAGGGCTCGGAAGACAATCATAATCGGGATTTCCTGCTTAATGTATGGCAGAATAGCAATGATTCTCTGACCAATCGCTGACTTTTTGATGTTCTGCGAACCACGGGCCATCATGTTCACCCAAAGAGTCGATGTCGGACGTGAACTGTGCTCCAAACATGACCGAATTTCAGACTTGAAGGCATACTTGCCATCCTTCATGCTGAACACGTACACAGTATTTGTGGCCATTTTCTCCTGAGCAATAAGAACTTTTTCCGAACCGTTGATTATGAAATATCCACCGGGATCCAGTGGGCATTCGTTCAATTCTGTCAAATCACGATCGGACAGCTGACTCAGCAGACAGTAGGTGGAACGCAACATAATGGGGATTTTACCGATGAAGGTTTTTTGATGTTGCGTCTCGACTGGGTCTTGGCCTTCGATTATTTTGGTCTTCGTTATGTCCACATAGAGGGGCGCCGAGTAGGTTAGGTTTCTGAGACGAGCCTCGTTGGGCATCATAGGACTGGGCGAACCATCTTTCTCCCAATGAGTTGGTTTCGAAAGGTAGATTTGATCGAATTTAAGCAGGAAACGGGGCTGTAATGGGAAGAGTGTTAAAATTTCATCATTTTGTTGCAGACATGCTTTTTGTCAAGTCTTCTTGTTCCGTTTCTATTGGAATTAAGGAATTTCACTTACTGGTGTTTCGATTTCTCCAGATGTGTGTTGTGCTTCAGCTTGAAGGTCAATGGCTGGGGAGTCCTCGACAATTCGCTGAACGGACATCTGAATGAATTCATCAAAACTGTCCAATTGTTGCCGCACCAAACCTTTCTCATCGAAGTAAGCGTTAATAACAATCCAACAGGCTTCCTGCCACAATTCGTGAGAAATTTCTTCTGCATTTTCTCCTTCATATATTTCTAAGAAAAAATTAAAATAAATTCAATTTCACAAACTTTCCAAAAACAAAAAATGACGGCCATTTTTTTACAACCGGGTGCTCTGCTAGGTCGATTTGCATCGCACTTACCTTCTTCATTGTCGTACATCATATTTAGGCCGGTATTTGTTTATTATTTTATTTATAAAGGGTATTTGAAGTCTTTTAGTTTTGAATTAATGTATTTCCATAATTTAATTTTCTTATTTTGTATTTATTTGATTAAAGAAAAAGAATTACTTTTTCCGCACCACCTTTGTATATGAAACCTTCTATATACAAGGGCAGGGCACCACACGACTTGAATTTCAAGCGGTGTGTGTGGCGATGCGGCTGTCAAATACATGTTGACAGATGCTGATTTCGATTAAGAGTGTTTATTTTACCGAGGTTTCCAGTCACGTTGAAATGGTAGCGTTCAATGCAAGTTTGGTCGAATTCGATACAAAAATCAATCTATTATTTGATTTGAAATCAATTTATAGATTTTATATCAAATTTCATGCAAAGCAGCTGGTTGGGCAAATGTAGTACGTTTTGACGAAAATTGAGGGCATTAGAGGTCGCATAGCTTTCTAGTGCAATACTCACGTATGGATATCTTCAGGGTCCCTGGAATTGTGTATATAGACATTTTCTTACCCTTTTAAAGTAAAGTTTTCTCTATCCTCATCCTTCCCTTTCCTTACTTTTTTCTCATTTTGGCACGATAAGTTTGTTTGCCGAACAGGTTGGAACAGTGGAAGAGGCAAGAACCTACCCCAATCCATCGAGCCTGGCCATGCAACGACAAGCGTGCCGCCACCCTTCTACTGCCCCAAAGATGTTCCCCCATGGAAACCTAATTCGCAACAGTAGTGACAGAAGAATGCGACGGTGACAATCAGATTTGTAACGTGAATGGACAAGACAACCCTGTGGTTGTCAATGGTTAATAAGTAAACCCAACGATGCCATGTCATATGGCCATGTGCCAACTGCGATTACCCTCTGGGATGGAATCGAAAATCCTGCGAGCCGGAGCATTGTTGTCCATTCGCTCTACATGACCTAGCCATCTTAAACGTGATGAGCGTATTTTTTTGACCAGGTCAATGTCGCTGTTCAGCTCGTATGGTTCTTGGTTGAACCTTCTCCTCCAAAGCCTTTGTCTTTCGAGAGAGGGCTTTGCTACTCAGTTGCCTTCCAATCCCATAGAAACAGCGACTTCAAATGAACTTGCGAGTTTCTTATAATTTGTTTAAGTATTAAGTTGAAGAAATCGCACTATAGCGCATCACCTTGCCGGAATCCTTTTTTGACATCAAAATTTTCTGTGAGGTCATTACTAACCTTTATGGAGCAGCGAGAGTTCTCCATCGTCATCCTGCACAGTCGGGCGAGTTTTGTGAGGATGCCAAAACCAGACGTGGCTGTGCATAGCTCGTCTCTAAATATGCTATCGTACGCGGCTTTAAAATCGATAAAGAGGTGGTGGGTATCGATTTGGAATTCTTGGGCAGTTTCCAGGATCTGACGTAGCGTGAACATTTGATCGATTGTGGACTTTTCTGGTCTGAAACCACATTGATAGGGGCCAATCAGGTTGCCGACGAAAGGTTTCAGGCGTTCACATAGTAGGCGATATTCAGAAGACTTATTCCTCTATAGTTGGCGCAGTTTAGAGGGTCTCCTTCCTTGTGGATCGAGCAAAAAGTATGTTTACCTGGCTTAAAATCATTTTTAAGGATATATTTGTATGTTTTCGGGGAAGCCTGAATGATGGAGAACATTAAACATAAATGGGTTTGAAAGTGTTTTCCGCCTTTTCCAAATTCACATGGATGCAGATGTTTCTGAGTAAAAGAAACTATTAAAGATAAATCCATAAGTCCGAAGTAGGGTTCAAGGGTAAACTATAAACTTAAAGGTATTTCTAGCAGTGCGAGTATTACGATTGAATCGTCTTAGGAAAGGAATAAAGCTGGCTATTATATATCGAAAAAAATGTGAGGAAAAAATCACAACACACCTTTTTTTAATGACTCTGGCTATAACAGAAAAGCAAACAAGAGTTGTGAAAAAATCAAAGAAAAAATTAAGGCTATTTGACATGCTTAGATTTCCAAAGCAATTTCGAAGACATTTCGTGAAATCTCTCATTCCGAAATCTCAAAAACGTATGAAGGAATTAAAAACATATGACTTCACTAAAATCTTTGTATATACACTGCATATAGTTCTATCATGAAGCATCATTTTTTAATTACGAATCAAGTCGCAATGAGTGGCTCTAAAATCGTCAATTGGTGTGGATATAGAATAAGAATAAACGCCAAAAGTGTACTAAATACTGGTAACCAAAAGTGTACTAAATACTGGTAAAATATCGGTAAATGTTCTCGTCTCCACTATTTATAATTAGTTACGGAGCATGACCAGATGAAAAATGTTACCAATTTTTTTCAACTTTTCAATTTTCAATTTATTTGATATCTATGTCTTACACATTAAGAATTAATCTTTTATAATTGTGAAGGTTTAATTTATGGGAAAAAAGATAAAAAAATTAAGAAGCAAAAATAATAAACATCATTTACATTTACATCATTAAAGATTGTAAAACATACATTCATATACAAAAGCGAAAAATTAGAAATAATTTACAAATATAACAGTACAAAAAAATTAAAAAGAGGTTAGAAAAAGAGAATTTAAGAAAAGAAAATGACTTAAATATGTCGCATAAAAAGGAAAAATATTAATCGCTTAGATTAGTAAAATACAAATGTAAGCCTTTTACAAAGGTTCAAATGTCGCCTATTTCCCTCAAACTTAATGGAAGTGAATTCCACAATCGCGCTGCAGCTACGAAAAACTGCCTTTCTGATATTAAAAACAAAAAACGAGGTAGGATTATGCACAAAGATCTTTGATACGCCGAAAATTTAAGTTTATTATATAAGTATAATGGCTGACGAGTTTTTAAAACATTGGAAAATAGTTTTAATGTGCGGTATTTAATAAAGTTTTCGAGTGACATATGTATCAGGTTCTTAGATAAGTGTGATACGTGGTCAGATCGGCTAAGGCCATAAATGTATCGAATAATACTGTTGAAAGCAACTTTCAGTTTCCTCCTACTTTCCGCGTCGCAGTTATAAAAAAATTCACATCAGTTTAAAAGCGTTGGGATGGCCAAGGATTTAGCTAACATGACTCTAGTTGGTATGGGGTATATGACTGGGCTATTCGACCGCTTATCATGTTAATAGTTCCTGTAGTTCCATCTCCATGTCTTTCTTGAATGAAGGAAATACACGTTAATCGGTGCGATCTCTTATCATGTTAGTAGTTCTAAATTGGATTGAAATTGGAAATTTCATTGATTTTAGGTACTAGGTATGTTCTTTTTTTCAAGTATTTATCTTTGTATATTCACTGTTTGTATATATACAATAGTATTTATGTTTGTTTTGTTTTGCAATTTGTTATTTTGTTGTATTAAAAAACACCATTTTTATATATTTATGTGTTCTTTTTTACTTGCGATTATAAGTATTATAAGACATATTTTGGAACTTGAATATAAAAAAAATTTAGATAAAATGAAACAAAAATATCAGTTTGTCAGTCTGTCTGTATGTATGTATGTATAACGATTTGCAGCCTAAACGGCTTGATCGATTATCTTCAAATTTAGAATGTGTGATTCTTTTGGCATTCTTTAGAGGGATTTTGAAATTTAATTTTAAGGGGTAAAAATAACGAAACCTGCCATATGACCGCTAAGGAAAGCAATTTTTCTCTAAGACGGCTTGATTTTGATGACATTTTTTGAGAGTATTTTGGTAAGAATTTGCTATCATTTTATCAAATGTACCTTTTATATAACATTTTTTTTTAATAATTCACTTTCTTGGTAACAATTCGTTGGATTTCTTTCAAATTTTATACAAGAAAAGATTTAGATAGCCAAATTAATCCTGCATACCAGGATTTCGAATAACTTCATTTTCTTTGTATAATCAATTTTTAATTTTTTTTTTAATTTATTATTCTT
Source organism: Platycheirus rosarum (assembly GCA_963971375.1). Taxonomy (NCBI): domain Eukaryota; kingdom Metazoa; phylum Arthropoda; class Insecta; order Diptera; family Syrphidae; genus Platycheirus; species Platycheirus rosarum. The sequence goes on along the minus strand of OZ020509.1, from coordinate 114,240,528 downwards.
AAAACTAATCAAAAAAATTATTTTAAATTTTATGAAAAGCTGTAGGTATAAAACGCTTGCATACCAAAATCTTAAAAAAGAAATGATTAAAAACGAAAAATAAATATATATATATATATATATATAAATACCCTGTAATAAAAATATTTGCTAAGTATTTTTTCGTAATAAGTTGACTCTAAGCATCATCCGATATCAATTATACCAATTATAGCAAATTCTATCGAAAAATAACGAAAATTGTCTTTTTTTTCGAAACACTGTACCAAAAATATTTTGTCAGTATTTTTTTTTCTTGATTAGTTGACTCCATCCGATATTAATTTTAGCCAATTGTGTCGAAATATAACGAAAATCAAATTTTTGGAAACAGCCTGTAAAAATATGTATTTTTCATTGGAATGTCCCTAACAAATTTTACATAGCATTACATTTGTAATAAACATATTTTCATTACAAATTACTTTTGTAATGCAAGTAATACAAAATTGCATTACATTTTTTTTTGTAATGCGCATTTTATTTTTAATAACAATTTTTGCAACCGTGTAAGCCGTGCTTGACTTTCTTTTTTTTCTATTCACACTGAAATGTGAATAATAATTGAACTACGGAAGAAAAGAACTAACGGGTGATTTTTTTGAGGTTAGGATTTTTATGCATTAGTATTTGACAGATCACGCGGGATGTCAGACATGGTGTCAAAGAGAAAGATGCTCAGTATGCTTTGACATTTCATCATGAATAGACTTACTAACGAGCAACGCTTGCAAATCATTGAATTTTATTACCAGAATCAGTGCCCTAGAAAAGTTGGCAGAAAATCCGCTTTTTTATCGACAGCGATGAGGCTCATTTCTGGTTGAATGGCTACGTAAATAAGCAAAATTGCCGCATTTGGAGTGAAGAGCAACCAGAAGCCGTTCAAGAACTGCCCATGCATCCCGAAAAATGCACTGTTTGGTGTGGTTTGTACGCTGGTGGAATCATTGGACCGTATTTTTTCAAAGATGCTGTTGGACGCAACGTTACGGTGAATGAACCGAACACTGATTTTGGTAATAAAATTCAATGATTTGCAAGCGTTGCTCGTTAGTAAGTCTATTCATGATGAAATGTCAAAGCATACTGAGCATCTTTCTCTTTGACACCATGTCTGAAATCCTGCGTGATCTGTCAAATACTAATGCATGAAAATCCTAACCTCAAAAAAATCACCCGTTATTTATACATAATTTATATGAAGCTCAAACTAGCATATAGAAATAGACATGGAACTAATAAAACAACAAAATACCTACTTATACGGAACGAATCAACATGATGGGTAATTCGCAAAACCTTAACAGTTCCGCGGACATGGTTCCAGGAACCAGTTCCGACGAGAAAAAGAATCGTTCCATGTCCGGTCCGCTACTGGAACTATTTTGCCCAACTCTAATAAGACCTAAAGGACTGTTGTGATAAACCTGAACATCATCCGCATAATTATGCATCATCGAATTTTGTACTACACTAGCAATTTCATTTATATACATCGAGAACAAAAGCGGTCCAAGGATTGATCCTTGTGGAACGCCATGCGGGACTGGAAGAAAATCTGACAATTCGTTATTTTCATATACTGCTTGCTTTATTATTTTATATATTCATTAATTTAGATTTGTAAGATTCGCTCATAGACTTTCGATAAAAAGGTAATATTGAGATCGGTCTCAGCTCGGTACAATTAAATTTTCCGCTGGTGGGGATAAAATCCTGTAGTGAGAATGGTATTAAAAATATGTGTAATATATGGCAATATTAAAGGCAAAATAGCCTTCATAAACACAGAATGAATACCATCCACCCCAACCGCATTGGACTTTACCGAAATAATAGCCTCAACCACTTCGAGATTGCCATAAGATTACTAAAGAGAATAAATGTATATACAATGCTGAAATTTAAACAAAATCTCAAAAGAAAATAGAATTGCTAGGAATCTTTTTAATATTTAGCAAACTATATTTAAACATGCAACAAAATGGAGGAGCTAAATTAAAAAATTCCCGTACAACGCAGAAAGCGAGATGTAAAATCATTCCATCTCAAACTGTTACCTCTGTTTTCGTATTGCAAATACGATGCGTCCGCTATGAACAATATTTTCAAATCTTGAAAACAATATTTGTTTTTTGTGTGAACATAGTATAACACTTAGTGGACTGAATGTGTTCATTTTTCAAAAGAGTACCGAGAAATATATCGAACAAACAGATCTCCTGTGTCTGTTCCCTAACGTGAATTCGCTGATTTTCTTCTAATTCGCCTTATTCAGAATCCCTACAACCATAACCAACTTCTCTTCAGTCACAAATGTCAACTAATGAAAGTGATAAGTTCGTTTTTATCTAAATTCAAAGAAACTTTTATCCGTGCAAATTGTGCTTATTGCCATTAAATTTAGCAAAAATCAAGGTAAGTCGAAAAACTGAATAAATTTTTTTAACATTTAATAAACCTTTCAATAGTACATTAATAATTAAACAAAATATTCATCGACTTTGAATCTTCAGCTTGAAGAGAACATCGTTGATAAATTTTGCTCGGAGAAAAAAGTGTTATTGAATTAATTAAACACTTTTTCGGATGAGGTTTTATTGTGTATCAATATATTTTTGTACCCACCCGATTCCAACTACCCTCTGCATCCCTAACTATGCGCTGTCATTGCCTGCAACAGTTTCAACAAAATGAAAACATGATTCGAAGGCCCAGAGCCAACAAGTCGACAGGGCAATGATAAAGCAGATTTTTTATCGTTCATCTTCGCCCTCGTCCTCTCATCTTTCGGAGCTCCACACTGTATGCGGTTTTATAATAGCAATCGCCTAACTTGTATACCAAACGATGATGGTCTGCCTCTAGTGAATACAAATCAATGAATGAATTAATAAATGTTCCCCCAAACATCCGTGCCTACCAACTGGAGAACCCTCTCGAGTCTGAAACAAACACATTGCCGTCTAAGGTCTATTGAAGAACTGCGAATTGATTAATTCTAACTACTGCGATTGACGTTAGTCAGCTGTTTTTCTACTGGTTTTTGGTGTCCAGAGATATTCCACTCACTTTCCCTAGGAACTGACAATTCGTTAGTAGTATTTTGATTGGAGGAGATAACTCTACACTGTGACGTAGTCTTTCGTAGTGTAGATTCTTGTCTATTCTTAGCTTAGTTTGTTGATGATCTTTTCTGAGTTTCTTTTGAGAATAACTTAACATTCAGCGGAACCTATTCTATTATGATTAGATGGAATGTAGGTCGTTCTCTTGACAAAACAAAAATACAAAAATAAAAAAGTTGTATCGAGTGTGTATCGAGAAATGTTGTTCACACTTCCTACATTTGTTTTATTTTTGAAACCAGATTATGTGAATTGTTGGTAGGGGAAGGAATCTGGTAACAAACTTCTTTTTCTAAATAACAATCAATTAAGTCCCAAGGCATTAAAAAAATAGCCGCAGATTTTGGAATATGAATTGGGTTTTCAGCAAAAAAGTATACACTTTCATGGACAAGATGACAGAACTGTAAAATTGTAAATAACACTATCATAACGTAACGTATAACAAGTAAGGCGGAGTTTTGGAAACCTACACCATGTTCATTTACGAGGAGTCTATTGTCAATCAATGTACGATATGTAACAATAATTTAACACATGTTCTGCGGCGACGTAAGCCAGGTAAAAAAGAAATGTTACTTTCTTTAATTTTGATGGCGCTACTTAGTGTGGTGCTCCTGGTAATATGCCCCTCCAACCGGTTCGATCTCTAGCCTTCCGTCTCCAATTTCACACTCCAAGCAGTAGAAGATCTCCCCCGGTTTCTGACTCCCTTGAGTATGGCATCGAAGACTGCGTGCTGGACGCTGGAGCTTCGATATTTACCCGCTTTTGGCTACCCTTATAATGTTGGTTAAATACAGCGGAGGCGTTAGGGAAATAAGGAAGGGTGTAAAAGGAGACACCGATGCACGGTACACATATCTGTGACACATTTGTTTTGAAGTTCTGCAAGTCAAAATGGGAGGGAAAAACAGAGTCTGGCGAGTATTACGGTTGAATCGTTTCAGGAGAGGAATGCAGCTGGCTATTTCGCTAGAGCATTGTTCATAGAAATAGCGTTAAAATAATGAAAGGCATGTGTTCGAACGCTCAGATTTTATTTCATTTCAGAACATGCCTATATCTTTCTTCTCTTAGAAGGTTGTGCATTATCTTTCCTGTAAGACTCGTTGGCTTTCATATTTTTGTCGGTTTCAACAGCATGAAACATTACGACGGTGCCGAACAACAAAAGACAAGATTGTACAATGCTGTCAAGATCAGAATTTAATGAACTAATCATCCTGGAAACTACCCAACAATTCCAAATCGATACCCACCACCTCTTTATCCATTTTAAGGCCGCGTGCGATAGCATTTATAGAGACGAACTTTACAGAGCCATGTCTGGTTTTGGTATCCCAACAAAACTTGTCCGACTGTGCAGGATGACAATGGAGAACTCTCGCTGTTTCGTCAAGGTTGTCGTTGACCTCACAGAAGCTTTAGATGTCATAAAAGGATTCCGGCAAGGTGATGCGCTTTCGTGCGATTTCTTCAATGTAATACTTGAAAAAATTATAAGAAACTCGCAAGTCAATTGCAGTGGGACAATTTTTTTCAAGTCTGTACAATTGCTAACAAACGCTGACGACATAGACATCATTGGCAGAACCCGGCGAGCTGTCACTGGAGCGTTTGCTTACATTGAAGCTGAAGCGGCAAAGATGAGATTTGCAATTAATGAGGCCAAAACGAAGTACCTGCTGTCCACAAAAATGGACACGCAACACCGGCGGATTGGACAAAACATCACAATAGACAGGTACAACTTTGAGGTGATTAGGGACTTTGTTTACCTCGGATCCGCTATAACATCTGGCAACAACATTTCGTCAGAAATAAAGCGAAGAATTACTCTTGCCAATCGCTGTTTCTATGGACTAGAAAGGCCCTCGGGAGAGGGCTTTCTCGAAAGATAAAGGAGACTCTGTATAAGACCAGTCCCACACCCGAAGCACATGGATGAGAATCTGGAAATGAATATGAAAAGCTGAGAGTGCTGTCGTCAGCAAAACAATTTATTGGGTTAGAAGTTTTAGATAATAATTCGTTGATAAATATAAGGAAGTCGGAGACAAAACAGAGCCCTGGGGTACAACAGCATTTATTTATTGAATATCAGACTTAAATCCATCCAATACAACTTAAATTGAGCGGTTCGTGAGGTAATTATTAATCCAACGAAGAAGGGTTTGATCGAGTACAAATGGACGCATTTTCGATAAAGGGTTTGATGCCAAACTCTTTCAAATGCCTTAGAAATATTAAGTGAAATAATCTTATTTTCACCAAAGCGATGAAGAAGCTTTTGGGCTTCTGACGATAATGTCGATGTCATTTGCGTAAGCCAATACGATAGTCCCTCTTGTTGACGTGCCAGAGTCACGGATTGCTTTCTCCAACGCCTGGTTGAAGATGATGGGTCCATTAAAGAGGTTGATTGGTCTGTTCTACCCTGGCTATGCAACGTATTGTAGACTGTTGAATGTCTATAAAAAAGATGGTATGCTGCTGGCATGTATGTTAAATTCCAGTCTACTTTCCATTACCTGCCGAAGGGTAAAGATCTGCCCAATTGCTTATAGTCCAATAAAAACAGCGATTAGCAAGACTGACTACGTGTGATACCTGGGTGTTCTGCCATTACCTTTTAGAACAATGTTGAAACAGCTGCATGACAGTGCATCTTACCTTACCTTCCTTGCTCTACATAGCGTCGTGCATCTCGGCCTGGTTCAATATGCCCCTCCAGCTGGCTCGATCTCTAACCTGCACATCAAAAAGTCGGAGGTCTGCTGCTACCTGGTTGCTCCACCGGAGATTAGGTCTCCCCTTGCTTCTGACTCCCTCAGGTACGGCGTCGAAGATCTGAAGCGTCGATATTGACGGTAGAATAAGTACCATTTTTAACAGAACATCAAGCATACTCCACGGACCATAACCTGATAACACGTATCAGTTTTTGCAGGAATTCTAGAGCTAGACATGGCTCCGTACAGTTAATTCCTTGAGTTAGCTGTCGTAGCCGATAGCCTAGCTGCGAAACTATTCAAAGTTAGAAGAAAGCATGCCCGATGAATAGAATCTCAGCAAAATTTGTCCGATCCTTAAAAAAGGAGACCCTGTGAACTGCACCAACTACGTCTAAAGCCATTCGTCAACAACCTGATAAGTTCATAACAGTGCGGTTTTAGGCCAGCAAAGTGCACTATCGATCAAATATTTACATTACGACAGATCTTGGAAAAACCCAAGAACTTCAAATTGATACCCACCACCTTTTCATCGATTTCAAATCCGCGTACGACAGCTTTTATACAGACGAGTTATATAGAGAAATGTGCTGTTTTAACATCCCTACCAAACTCGTCCGCCCATGTAAAATGACGATGGAAAACGCACGCCTCACCTCACCGACACATTTGAAGTCAAAAAAGGATTTAGAAAAGGCGATGCGCAGACATGCGACTTTTTCAACATCATACTTGAAAGAATAGTGCAGAACTCTAACGCCAACACCAGAGGCACGATCTTTCAAAAATCCGTCATATTACTCGCATACGGCGACGATATTGGCATAATCGGAAGAACACAGCGTGATGTCATAAGCGCTTTTGTGACTATTGAGACGAAAGCAGCGAAGATGGGTTTAGCAGTCAATGAGCGCAAAATAAAGTATACGATGTCATTAAGAAGAGACACCCAACATCGACGCATTGGATAAAACATCACGATATACATCTATAACTTTGAGGTCGTTAGGGACTTTGTGTACCTGGGGCCGCTATTAACTCACTAACTCACACTAACACCAGCGCTGAAATCAAACGAAAAATAACTTTGCCAATCGCTGCTTCTTCGGGCTTAGAAGGTAATTGAGTAGCAAAGCCTTCTATCGGGCAACTAACTTATCCCTTTATAAGACCCTCATCATCCCAGTCTTGCTTTATGGTACAGACGCATGGATGTTATCAAAAGAGGACGCTTTAGGTTGCTCCGAAAAAAAAAAACGGCGAGTGGAGAAGAAGAAACAACTGTATGGCTGTATAGCCAAACAGATCTAGCCAAACAAATAAAAGTCCCAAGTTTCAGATGGCTGGGTCATATAGAGCGGATGGAAATCATTGCTCCGGCCCACGTCCACTGGAGACTATAGCGCCACCTAAGGTAAGGTAAGAATTGTATCTTCTCCGGAATTGCACTCCCTCACACACGAGGCCAACAAATCTCCCTCAGACTTTTCTCCAATCCGGGATGCGTGTATGAATTCTGCTTTAACTACAGTCTTCAACAGAAGCAGCTTAGTTTCTAGTTTAAAGAATCTTGACTATAGCAGGGTTCTGTTGGATATTAGCATCCGGACGCAGAAGAATGGATTAATAATGTCTTGTACAAAATATTATTCAGTAAGTTGATTCTGACATGTAGAAAGAAAATGCCTTGAGAACCCAGTTCAAAAGATTATCTCGAAAGGAAGATCCAAAAACTTGTTAAAACTAGTGCATTAAGGTTTTCCCGTTTCAGTGTAATGTAGTCTGATCATCAGATGTTTTAATAGGCTGAAAAACCCGGAAAGAAAAAGTAAACATGCCATAAAAACAGACACATGTTCATTGCTATTTAAAACACATTGCTTCGCTAAAACACATTCCATTGCCACATAGTATATCAAACAGGAAAATGTGGCATTGGTTGAGTCAGTCAAAATCTCTTTGATGTGGAAATAAGTACGGTCGAATATCGTTGTCAGTCGAAAGATATATGTACTAACATTTAAAGGAGCTAAGGAAGACCCATATAAGCTTTAAGATCTTTAACGAAAGAAAATAATTCATAGTTAATATGTAAACATAAACACATCATCTACTTCTACCCCTCACTTACCAAATTTCCAAGGGATGTTGCACTCTTTAGTGCATGCTATTTATAATAAACAAACTTCCTCCCTTTCCACAAATGGCCATTTGAAATACCCACCTACCTTTGTACTTTACCTCACACCGTGTCATATAATTTTCGCTTAATCATGATGACTTGTTAAAATGCATTTTAAGTCAGAACGATAAAAAAATAAAAAAATTGTGTAAAGCTTGTTTTTTATTCGAATAAATTCCACACAATCGAGGACCGAAAGTTCGTTACGCTGCAGAATGCCAAATGATTCTTCAATCTTTGTTTTTGTTTGAGATAATTAAAAAAAAAAAAAAAAACATTAATTCCGCCTGTCGAACTGTGTTAGTAAGTTGGCGAAGTTCCAAGCAATCTAGCAAACCATGTGAAGTGTTGAGATAGGCAGTCCTAATGCATTCTTTCGAAAGCCGAATGTACTTTGGTCTCTAATGGAGTTTATCGAACATAAAATTACAGTCACTATGTCGACTCAGTGGGGACAACGTGTCAGAAAGCACATTGTGCTTGACTAGCTTCTAAGAAAAAAGTAAATGCAGAATCACTGCTTGCTTCACGGCGAAGGCCGTTAATTATACATGACGGTGTATATGCAATCAAATTTATATTTAATCTTGGACTTGTGTGTTGTGAGTGGATATTTCGGTAGAATTTCACTGTCATTCACTGCTTCCCGCCTATATGTGTACAGCTCACGTCAAATGCATTATAAAATCGAGATTGTATAACGTTTATTTGTTTACTTTTGTTTTTGTTTTTTATGGGTCTTTGCTGCTGATACAACAAAGTAAAAGTAAACAATCCAATTAGGCAGTGTGCCGCATGTGCCTTTAACTCCTACACAACATACATAAGTGCGTATTTGGAATTAGGAATTTATCGTCAGTTTCGAACTTGTTCAGCTGATTTCCGTGCTTCAATTGCTATACACTAAAACGTGTTGAGGTAGTTGAGACTTTGGGAGTGCCTTGTTGGGTGATTTGTATTTCACCCAGTTAAGATAAAGCAAAATGCCTTGTCATTGATACTATTGCGGTAAACTGTAATGGGTTACACTTAACGCTTTAGATAAAAATAATACGATTTGAGAATTAAAGAAAGGAAAAGAAGTCACACTAGCAACTGGTTTGCTGTCGCAACTAGGTTGCTGTCTATACTGTTACACATTAGAAGCTTTTTGAATGGAGAACAACAACTTGTGTGTACTACCAATAAGTTCATATGCTGGAGTTAAAGCTAGGCCAACCCGATCACCTGAAAAGAAGCATTTTTATTGAATACATTTTATTAGATATTCTTTATCCTGCAAGAACGGATTGTCCATACGCAAAAACCATAATCGGCAGCTATTAATGTGGTTTTATACCAGGCAAATCGACAATTATTGATCAGATCTTTACTCCTAGGCAGATGATGGAAAAAATTGAAATTTAACATTCCAGCATAATATAATATAAAATACGATTGCCAGGGTAGAACTTTATCAAGGCCATGAGAAAATTCGGCATCCCTAATAAATTGACTCTGGCACGTCAAAAAGAGGGACTATCGTCACCAATTTTAGCCAGATATTGGCTTACCCTGACGACATTAACATAATCGGCAGAAGTCTACAAGCTTTACAAGACTCCTTTACCCAGATCGAAGAGGCGCAGTCGGCACAAAACCTGAAGTTGTATATTAATGAAGGGAAAACCAAGTACATGGTGGCTAAGGCTGCGAGAAATGTTGGTCTGAATTTTAAGTAGTGCAATCCTTCAACTGCCTTGGGTCTAAAGTAGCGGCCGATAATAATATGGAGAAAGAAATAAGCGCGCGGCTGCTTAAATGCAACAGAACATAGTATAGTCTGTCAAGTGTGTGGTACTACGATCTCTTAACGCGTTCGAGAAGAAATTTTTACGAAGAATTGTTGGCCCCGTGTGCAAGCGAGAACGATTCCGGAGAAGATACAATCATGAATTGTATGAAATCTACCTCAAAGTAGATGTGGAAGAAGTAAAGCTAGGTAGATTACGGTCGGCTGGGCTCACAGCTTGCATGAGCAAAGATTCTCTACGCTCGGAAACTCATACATGGTGGTTCAATATTGATGCACGTTTATTGGTATATGAATGAACTGCGTACACTGCGACAATGAAGTTCTATTGTGTCCCCATCTAGAGCTGGATGATGTTACTTCCCCTATTCCGCAATAACTTGTTTGTGTTTTTTCCGATTGTCCTCTGTTGGGTTGGCTTTGTAAGATCAGAAACTTGCTATTTTGAACCGTCTTAGTTGGATTTCCCGTATAGTCAAACGGTTCTGGTGGGAAGTATTTCTTTAACTGAGTGAAGCACTCAAAAATTGGTCCAGCAAAGATCTCGGCATAAGTTCCTTCGGCTGTTGTCTTTCTGCCAAATAATTTCGAGATTTGGGCTCCTGTAAATAAGACAGTAATTAATAATATGCTTACCCCCAATAAATTTGAGCGACAAGAAGTTAAAATCCGTATTAGAACATTGCATGCAAGCAATATCATTCCTAACATAAACGACGAGACGATGATGAGACAAAAGGAGTGCCACCAAGTTATACAAATACAGAGTAAATTCTGATAAATTAGTATTCGCTCCAACCTAAGTTTCACGTAAAACTAAAACAATTGACCTGTATTGCACAGTGAAGACATAAACATGGAAGAAATTCCTTCTTAAGCCACAAACATTGGAATAGACGACACGGGTCAATACTTACTTTGTTTATGCTACATTCCGCGGTGGATCTGGGCCTCCAGCCAGTTCGGTCCCTATCTACCTGCCTCTAGTTTTTCACATGAAATCGATTGTAGTCTTCTTCCACTTGCGTGCGCCACGTGAGGTTCCTTCTTCCTCTACTGCACCTTCCCTACGGGATGGAATTGAAGATTTTCCGGGCCGCAGCATGGATGTCCATCCGCTCTATAGCTCTTTTGGTTAGGTCTTTGTCGTTTTACAGCCTGAACTCCTTCTCCACTCGCCATTAATGCATATGGGACCAAAAATCATCGATTAAATATTGCAATGGGAACGAATAATTTTGTATTCCTAATATTAGCATTAAAGAAATGAAAAGTTCGGATTAAATATCAGCAAATGGCCAAATAGTTGGCAATAGATTTGCAAACATTTGTAGATTTTCTGCCATCCGTGTACACACCAAATTAAATTTTGGATCTGCAAATTCATTTTCAGCTCATTGTTACATTGCAATTGTCAGAAAAGATTAAAGATGCATTGAATAAAAGTGAAACATAAAAAAATAAGATAAATGGACAAAAACGTAGCAATTGCAACTATTTTGGCTGCTTATAAATTAGAAAGCAGCGATGATGCAACAGCTTAACAGCGCAAAAACATGTGTATGGGTATGGACGAAGGATTGGGATCTTATGCAAAATTGATGGTCGAATTGCGAACAGAGGAACTAGAACATCCGTTACCCGGCGACCGGGTAACTGGCTCAACCACAATGGGCTGAAATTGTTCAGTATTTTCATCTTAAATGTATTCCATATCCATATCTAAAAATCTGAAAATAAATGTTCACGTATTTACATTTTCTTTAAAATACAAAAAGCACCTTAAAATTTACCTTGGAATCTTTGCCAAACTTGTCTGCCAATGAATAAATTTGCAAACTACGTCATTGGCAGACATTTGCAGAAACGTCAGAAAATGAAAATAAATTTGCTGATCTCCCAATGAATTTTGTGTACACACGATTGCCACTTCTGCAAATTAATTAGTCTTCAAAATGATTGATTAACAAATTTGTCTGCAATTAATTTGGTGTGTACACGGTTGTCAGCTTGCGTGTACACGATTGCCTACAAATTAATTGGCACATATTTGTCAACAAATTAGGAGCCAAACAATTTTTCTGTAAATTAATTTAGGTTTACACGATTGTCAGCCATTCGAGACAAATTTTTCACTGACAGATATGGCAATCTTTTACACGTAGCTTTAGTCCACCTTGATTTAGTTGTTTTAAATATTTGCAATTCATATAAATTTTAATTTTAAAATTAATTAAGTTATGTGTTTTAATAAGCTTACGAAAATTTGACACATAAAAACGCTAAATCTACATTGTAATGTCATTCTACCGCATATTTCAAATTAATTTCATTACAAATGTTCTTAACTTGCTTAACTTAGCTTGAAGTTTTTCCCCAGAATCATGATTGATTTATATTTTTCTAATGAACCCTTTGCGTAGTTGTATCGACTATGGAGCGTATAAAAGCAAGAATAAAAATCACATAACACAAAGTCATGCCAACATTTTTTGTTAGTACAAACAGAATATATTTTTTTTTACAGACCTTCCCACCACCAGTCCAGTCTTCTATTAAATAGCGAATTGCCTTACAAATTACGAAGTAAAATTTTTTAATCAGTACGCCTAGGGCAGCTAAAAGTGGCGGTTATTCGAAGGAATTTCTAAATTATAAAATGTTCCTATTTTATGTTCCAAAAAGTTATTGAACTTTAAGTTTGCTTGATTAAATTTAAAAAAATGATAATATCAACGGCACAAAGTTTTTCAAAAGCATCCAGCCTTCCAACATCAATTCAAGGTTCGTGAGTAGTTTCAGTTGCATTGGGCACTGTTGAAGTTTTTTTGTGTTTTGATTGGTTTTTCTAATAAAAAGTTTTCTTGAATGACCTAAATATTCCATTTGTTTGAATAAAATGAGAATGATGCTTGAATTAAAGAAATTAATATATTTTTCGAGTGCAGAAGTTCATTTTGAGTGATTCATTTCACTTTCGATCACATCACGAAGGATTGTAATGTTAAGATTACACCTAAAGTAAGTTGGAATTTTTCGGTGACTATGGTTGAAATCATTATTTTTGTTGATGCTTTTCAAGATGTGTTGAAATCACAACACACGAGGTGAACCTACACCCAAACAAATAAGCTTTTTCAATTAGCCTGTTCTTTTGCCAGCTGCTCCTGACTGCTCGCTTAAAGTTGTTTAAGATGCTCTTCTAAGACAAGGACTATCACTACTGCAATGCTGCCTACTCGAAATCGCTTATTTCAGTTCTTTCCACATAGGAAAGACTTAACCACTCCGAGATTAATTTAATGAATCCAGAAATGTCACTTTTCAAGGGAGGGCATCTTATCTTGCTCAAAGACCTTTCTGCTTTGACTGATAAATACTCCGCACACTTATCACTTGGCCCTGTAATTCCAATAAAAAACATATGAGTATTGCAACTAATTAAAAAAAAATACTCGTCATCAGGTGCCTATCATAATTGTAACGCCGACCACTTCAGAGCACATATTACTGCCAGCAAAACTACTCCCAAGATTCGTGCTCCCATTCTTATAGAACTGTTATTGATCCAAAATAAAGAAACAAAAACTTTCAAATAAGTCATACGATACGAATCAAATCGCCTATACTCCAAAATCCAAATAAAAAATCCCTCCTCCTTCAAAAAATGCATAGATGACGAGTTTATTAACAATAAGATAAGATAATTCACAACAAATAAATGTTCTTTGTGTAAAACTACTCAAAACAATATCGGATAAGGACCTCGCCCACATTATTGTGCTGCGTAATGATGACGTTATATTTTGTGCTTATCAAACATAAAACACTTGAACATTGCCAGAGATTAAATAAACAGTTTTTTTTTTTTTTTTTTGGAAAATAATTCTAAATCAAGAACTCTCTTGCAGAATCTGTTATGGATATCACACTGGGAACGGGAAGGGACAAAAATATAGCCAACGAATCACCTTACTCGTTTTCCAACAATTCATCAGACTATTTTGAAAATGAAGAACTCATAACCAAGGATGACGATGATATGACATTTTGTATGTCCAACTATGCTAAAGAAGCCCTCAAAATGATGTTTATGATGCGCTCCCATCAAATGCTAACCGATGTGATATTAGAAGTCAAACAAGAGCTATTTCCAGCCCACAAAGTAGTCCTCTGCGCCGCTAGTCCTTACTTCAAAGCCATGTTCACGGGTGGCTTGAAGGAATCAGAAATGAAGAGAGTTCAATTGCAAGGGGTAAGTTAGTTTTGAAATAGAAAAATAAAGAGCCAATGAGTTTCAAAATTCCCTTACAGGTGTGTCCAACATCAATGTCACGTATAATACACTTCATGTACACCGGCCAGATTCGAGTGACGGAGGTGACGGTGTGTCAGCTATTGCCGGCCGCCACAATGTTCCAAGTGCCAAATGTGATAAATGCCTGTTGTGTGTTCCTCGAACGCCAGTTGGACCCCTCGAATGCAATTGGCATTGCCAATTTTGCAGAACAACATGGATGCACAGATTTACAGCGTAAAGCGAATATGTTCATCGAACGTCACTTCACACAAGTGCGCACATTTGATGTTTTATTATATCCTTACTGTTTTCCATTGCAGTATATTTAAACTTGCAGGTCTGCCATGAAGAAGAATTCCTTCAGTTGTCAGCAATACAGCTGATAGCACTGATCCGTCGTGATGAGTTAAACGTTCAGGAGGAACGTGAAGTCTACAATGCCGTCCTTAAGTGGGTGAAGTATGACGAAGCTAAACGATATCCGAAAATGGCAAGCATACTGCGTGCCGTAAGATGTCAATTGCTAACACCGACTTTTCTCGAGGACCAAGTAAAAAACTGTGATATTTTGCGTAAAGCACCCGCCTGCAAGGAGTATTTGGCGAAAATAATTAAAGATTTGACGCTGCATAAACGGCCGGTGGTGCGTGAAAGAAATCCCAATACGACACGTATGATATTTGTGGCGGGAGGTTTTTTTAGACAATCTTTGGATATATTGGAAGGCTATAATGTGGATGATAAGACGTGGGCAACACTGCCGAATTTGAGAATACCACGTTCTGGATTGGGTGCAGCGTTTTTGAAAGGGACATTCTATGCTGTTGGCGGGAGGAATAATTCAATTGGTTCGTCGTACGATTCGGATTGGGTGGATAAGTATAATGCTGTGACGGAGCAATGGCGACCCTGCGCTCCTATGTCTGTGCCGAGGCATAGGGTTGGTGTTGCTGTTATGGATGAGAAGATGTATGCTGTGGGTGGTTCGGCCGGATCGGAATATCATAATTCGGTGGAATGGTAAGTTAAATTTCTATTTAAGCTTTGAATTTTGAAAACAATTGTTGTATTTTGTATTAATTGGTCTGTCATATTTAAACTTCCTTGAGAACTTGTGATCCAACATCGGTATAAGATGTTTATAGATATACATTTCTTTAGCCAAGACAGAACATCTTTTATCGCCAATAAACTTGCTTTGAGCAATCTTGAATAAGATACTTATTTTAGTGTTGGTGGCGCTAAATACATAGTGGTCTAGGCATGCCTTAATAGTCCCTCCAGTTGGCTATTAGGTTTGTTCGAAGTTCCCCGCCCCAGTTCGCACTAGGGAATGTCAGTGCATTAAGTCAAACTGCATAGCTTCTCCGGTGTTGATTTAACATCGAACAACTCATTGCACCATCCCTATTTTTTGATATATTTTTTTACTGTTTTCTTTAAACAGTGGCAAATAAATAGAAATTAATAAAATGACCCACGAAAGCATTCACCAATTAATAACTTGAAACCTACAAAATAATCTACGAAATATTTGATATCATAAAATAGCACACCAAATTTGCAAATAAATTCCTCACTTCTCTGAAAACGAAGTTCTTCCAACAGCTGATTTGAATTTAAATATCTTACACCTGTGGCGCATGAGGGTGCACTCAGTGCGTGGCCGCTTTTCACAGCGAACACAGTAAAAAAAATACTGGGGCGAAAAAAGTGTCACATAAAACACTTCAGTATTCAGTGCGATTTCAAGGTGCACCAGTGCGCCCCAGTGCTGACATCGAACAAAGCTATTAATTCAGACATCAACAACAGCGCTGAAATCAAACGAAGAATAACTCTTGCCAATCGCTGCTTCTTCGGGCTTAGAACGCAATTGAGTAGCAAAGCCTTCTCTCGGGCAAATAAATTGTCCCTTTATAAGACCCTCTTCATCCCAGTCGTGCTCTATGGTGCAGACGCATGGACGTTGTCAAAAGCGGATGAGGACACTTTAGGCATCTTCGAGAGAAAGATTTTCCGGCTGATTCTTGGTCCCGTATGCATTAACGGAGAGTGGAGAAGAAGATAAAATGAAGAACTGTACCGGCTGCACAGCGACACAGCCCTTGCCAAAAGAGTAAAAATCCAACGTCTCAGATGGCTGGGTCCTATAGAGGGACAGCGCAGTAGAGGAAGACCGAGACTCAGGACTGTAGCGCCGTAAGGTAAGGTAGTTGGCTCGATCTTAGAGCTGTGTCAATCGTGATTGATTCGGTCTTTATGACCCGTTCACTGAAAAGTATATATTGCAATCACACTTCCATATGTCGGTCGTTCACAATTTCAATACTTTTCAAATGAACGAGAACGATACGATGCGGAAAACGAAACTGAAACTCAATCAATCATTGAATGCAATACAGAATACAAAATACACAATACACAAAGAACCAGACCAGAGATAGAGAATGATTGAAATAAATGAACGAAACAAAGTGAAACTGAACTGAAATTTAAGTTTTTATTTTACAAAGAGAGTGAGACTAGAGAGCGAGACATGCACATACATACACTCAACCTAATGATTTACTGACGAAACACGGATTTCGATGTTGGTGT
Organism: Platycheirus rosarum; assembly: GCA_963971375.1. NCBI lineage: Eukaryota > Metazoa > Arthropoda > Insecta > Diptera > Syrphidae > Platycheirus > Platycheirus rosarum. The sequence continues at coordinate 114,223,745 of OZ020509.1, read as the reverse complement.
CGGATAGATCCAAATGCAGAGATACATATCACATATGGAAACCATGCAAAATGTTTTATTCACAATCACATTCAAAAGTCACAACACAACATTTCGATGACCGGTATGGCATGGGTATAAATTGAAACGAGAGAAAGAGGGTCGATATGGGATTGATTGGTAAAATGATTGATTGAAAAGACCGAATCTTTGAAATGACCGAATCATGAACGATTAAATCTTTGAAAATGAACGATTGACACAGCTCTACGCGATCTCTAGCCTATCATCTCCATTTTTGCACTCGAAGCAATCGCATCTCTATCTTTCTAGTCGCTCCATCGAACTTAAGGCCTCGATTTTCATCCGCTTTACATGTCCCACCCATCTTACCCGCTGGATTCAGAATTTTGCTTACCAGCTCACAAAGAGGATCATAAATCGCACGTAGTACTTTTCTCAAAACTTCAAGAGATTTCATCATTCTGCACCGCTTGTTAAGGTTTCTTGTTAAGCTTCTGAATGGTTCTTCTTGATAATCCTAAAGAAAAAGCGATTAGCAAGAGCGAATCTACGTTTGATATCTCTGCTGATGTTGACTGTGCTTACAGCAGTTTCCAGAAATATATATTCACTGACTGCCTCGGAGTTATACTATAAATTGTCACGCTCTGACCAAGTAGGTGGTGGTATTGGTCTTTTGTTTATGAAAACATATACTTCGTCCTGTCCTCGTTTATACAATCAGTCCCATTCTGCTTGCTGCTAACTCCATGCACTGGCCTGGGTGTTGCGCTCTTTTTTTTCAAGCACAATGTTGAAACAACTGTACAACAGTGCGTAACCTTCTCGTAACCCACTGGTGGTGTCGAAATCTCAGCAGTACTCCTGCCAATTTTCAAGGAGCATCGAACATTCTCCATCGTCATCCTAATAAGACGTATCACTTTAGCAGGAATTCCAAAACTAGACATGGCTCGGTACTTTACGCCCCTGTTTACACATTCATAGGCTGCTTTAAAGTCGATGAACAGACGATGGTTCTCGATGTTAATTTCTTTGCTTTTCACCAGGATCTGGTGCAATGTAAAAATTTAGTCGATTGTAGTTAGATTTTTAGAGTCTAAAACCGGTTTTGTAAGGACCTATAATTTAGTCAGCAGGACGCTAGACAAGATCTTAAAAGCGATGTTTAAAAGGCTAATTCCTCTATGGTTGGTGCGGTCGATCTCCTTTTTTGTGGATCGCGCAGATTTGATATTTTGGTGTTTGCCCTTGACCAGCTCATCTCCAGCGTGTCAAAAATGTCGCTTGAAGCCCATCCGCTCCAGCTGTTTTGTTATTTTTTAGCCTGACAATTGCTTATTTAATCAGATTTGAGTCGGGCAGATGTAACTCCTAGTTGTCATCTAGGTGGACTGGTCCAGGGCGATCATTGGTGGGCTATTGGCCGCCATCGTAATTCAACAACTGGTTGAAATAGTCTCTCCAGATGGTTAACACCGATTATGTATATTCTACGGTGTTTCCAATCCTATCTTTGCAGGCCCAACGCGGCTTCTGAAACCTAATCATTGATCACGTGCATCATTAAGGGGCAGGTTTGCCATATCAAGTCCAATAATTAAATGAAATTAATAAATGTTTATTTTTTTTTTATGAAATTCGCGCTAAATCATTTCGCTTCATTCCAATATTTCACCTTTGATCAAAAATCAAGATTTGTTGGTTTAAAGTCCTTGATATCCAATAAAATATAAAGTTCAACTTTTCTAGGGGAATCGCCGCAAAATAGTATCAAATTTTCTTCTTTGTGTGATAAAAACACACAAAGATCTTGTATCTTTGTTAAAAAAAATTAAAACGTTTTAAAATAGTTTATCAAACAATTATTAAAAAGAATATCGGGGATTCCAGGTGTAACGTAACAAAAAGTTCTTCAAATCTTTGATAAAATTCGCCATAAAAACTGAAACAAAGAATACATGACTCGACAGTATTTGTTACATTTTTTTTTTTGATTACATATCAACAAGGAATAAAATCAGCTCATTCATGCGTAGGATATTACGCACATGAAATTCTTGAAAGTTGATCACACCATACGGGTATCGTGGTCGTTGCGTTATCCATATCAATGTTGAGAAGCCCCTTAATGGTCCTATTCATAGTTTCTCAGTTTTTGTTGTGAGAAATCTCTGAAAATTTGCAACAAGTGTTTCGAAAGAGTGATCTTTAACCGCTAGTTCTTATCTTTCTATATATTTACAGCTATGATCCCGAGAAAGACCGCTGGGCATTGGTTCAATCGATGCATTCGAAACGCCTTGGTGTTGGAGTTGCTGTAGTTAATCGTTTGCTCTATGCAATAGGAGGTTTCGATGGAACTGACCGCTTGGCAACTGTTGAATGCTATCATCCTGAAAACAATGAATGGACTTTCATACCACCAATGCAAGTGGGCCGAAGTGGAGCAGGTAAGCTGGCAAAAATCCCGTCATACATTCAAATTTCCTCAATTAAAAGATTTTTAAACAGGTGTTGCTGCTATCAATCAATACATCTACGTTGTCGGTGGATTCGATGGAACACGCCAGTTGGCTTCTGTGGAACGTTACGACACCGAAAACCAGATTTGGCAAACAATGGCCCCGGTTAGAATAGCACGCAGTGCCTTATCCCTAACACCCTTTGAGGGCAAGCTCTATGCTATGGGAGGATTCGATGGATCAAACTTCTTGTGCATTGTAGAAGTCTACGATCCGGAAAAGAATATTTGGGAAGAAGGAACTCCTCTCAGTTCCGGTCGCTCAGGACATGCCTCAACTATAGTCTTCCAGCCGTCGTGTGTTACTTCCCACATGGATTGCCTAGAAAATGATGCTCTCTTCAAAGACGAACCTCCATCGGGGAATGGAGGCAATGATGCCGGTGGTGGTCCCCCGTTTGCATACCCTCATTTGTTTTCAAGTGCCTGCAGTAGTCGACAAGCTACTATGCATTTCTCTGGCGGAGGAAATGGAAGCGGTCCAGCCTGCTGTGAATCATATTCCAATAGGGAAACTCTTTGCCTGTCATTTACCAGCAATTCATCTACGTCATCCGCACTAAGTTGTGGACTACAAAATATAAGTCTGTCAAACGGGGTTGATTCAAGACTGCATGGTGGTGGAACTGGTATGTACATCGTTTCACCACCTATTTCGCGACTCAATTCTATACGCAGCATAGATCCACACAACTTAGATCAACTAAAGATTAATGAAAAACTCTGCACTCTCGTCTTCAAAAAATGGTGCAATCGACAGCGGCAACGACCGTGTTTGTTCAAAAGACTACGGCAACGTATTTTCGACTCATTGTGTAATAATCACACAAACAATAGCGTGTGTAATAAGCAACAACTGCCAGGAGTTGCGTGATAAGAACTAGTTATCCTTTCTAAAGAATATAATTTGTATACATACATCATTCCAGCAAAAGATAAAATAGTGCAACAGCAGTTTGCATAAATGTATTGCCCCCTCATTGATCATTTTACATAGATTAGCGCATTCCTATAAAATATTCAGCCTATTTGCCAAATAAAAGTTAATTATTTCACATCATATTTACATTCTTCGTTGCAAGTAAATTATTATTGAATATATTTATTTCTTGAATATGAAAGAGAAAACTGATATTTTATAGTTGTTAAACAAAAAAAATAATATTTTGTTTTAAATGTTTTTTTTTATACCTAAATTATTTTTTGTCAAAGTGTCTTTATTTAATTTTATATTTAAAAACAAAAACTATGTGTAGCTCCTATATATTTTAAGATTAAAGTTTATTTAAGGTTTTTACATTAAAAACAAAAACCAATTCAGTTAAGATTTTAAATTAAAAGAAAATTTGATATTTAAAAAAAAATTATTGCATTTTTATTTTATTTAAACTTTGCTGGGGATTTTACAGTTTTCTTTGTTTTCGTGGTCGTGGTGGATACCATGATACCAAAGTGTTGTCTGTGATTGATACTATGTTAAGTCCACTCATTTGAAGGCCTTTTATGGCAGACTGGAAAAGGAAAACCAATATTTGTTAAGGTGTAGGTTAGCTTGGTAACATTAACATAGGCTTACCATACGTCCAGGTCCTAGACCACGAACTTTGACACGAAGGGTCTTCCATCCAAGTTCAACGGCTTTCTTTAAAATTAAAAAAAAATATCTAGTTGAGCCAACATAAAGTAAAATATTTTTTTTTTTAGAAACACTGATCCCAGTGTTTTCGGAACGTCGATTGTGACTTGGTATGTAACATAGGTAAATGGTTGGCTAAGTCATTTATATTTAACTTACAGCAATACACGTCAACAAGAGGGGCAGTCGTCATCAGGTCTAGCCAGCAGTTATTGGATAACGCAGGGGCATACAAAACCTGGAGCTGCACATTAAAGAAGGAAACAAAAATTGACTCAACCTATTAATGTCTAGTCTTTGGAGACATCAAATTTCTAAAAATTAACCGCCCAAGAAGAGGTAGACTGTGAGAAAGTTTGTCGTCGGACAGCTGAAATTGCAAGAAACCGTCTATTTCCGGCTTCTCGAAAGGAAAAAAGGGAAAAAAGTGTTACTGTAGGAATGAAGTTCAAAACTTTTACCAAAAGGTTAAAAGTTCAAGAGCCCGAACTGAACGATCAAGTGAAGATCGTAGAGGAATCACAGTCGATGTGGAGACTGAATAACGGCGATGACGAAAGAATGATCCATTCTATCTGGTTGAAGCAGTACAACAATTCGGGCCCCTGCAATTGGATGAAGCAATAAAGCCGCCGGAGCTAATGGCCTAGTTACAGAACTCATCAAAGCCTAAGACCCTAAGAAACTAAGAATATTGCAGAACTTTCAAGCCAACACCAGAGGCACGATCTTTCAAAATTCCGTCCAAATACAGCGTGATGTCGGCAGCGCTTTTATGAGTATTGAGACGAAAGCGGCGAAGATGGGTTTAGCAGTCAATGAGGGCAAAACTAAGTATATACTGTCATCAAGAAGAGACACCCAACATCGACGTCTTGGACAAAACATCACCATAGACAACTATAACTTTGAGGTAGTTAGGGACTTTGTTTACCTGGGCTCGGCTATTAAATCAGACTTAAACACCAGCGCTGAAATCAAATGAAGAAGAATTCTTGCCAATCGCTGCTTCTTCGGGCTTAGAAGGCAACTGAGTAGTAATAGTAAAGCCCTCTCTCGGGCAACTTAAATTGTCCCTTCATAAGTACATTATCATCCCAGTCTTGCTCTAGGAAGCAGACGCATGGACGTTGTCAAAAGTTGGTAAGTACGCCTTAAGTTGCTTCGAGAGCAAAATTCGGGTAAGGTAAGGTAAACGTAACTAACTAAAAACTTAAATCTAAGCCGCTGTACAAGACTATGGTCTTACCAGTTCTAACATACCGATCTGAGACGGGTGATTACTAAAAGGCACTCTCATCTCTTAACAGCTTTCGTCAAAAGCAAAGTCTTGCAGAGAATTATTGTTGGTTCGTATGCCAGGGAGAACGATTCCAGATAAGATACAATCATTATTTGTATCTAATCTACATCGAATCAGATGATTAGAAAAAATAAAGCTCTTTTATACTCCGGTGAGCTGGGCACCTAGCTCACATGAGCGGAGAGGAATCGGATCCCTAAAAAAGTATGAAAAAATAATACCTTCACATAGGTACATTGAAGGTAAGATGAAGCTATGTCTCGTCCTCCTCGTCGATAGTAAACTAAAAAAGCATAGAAGATAGAACCTTATACTTCTCGTCAGAGGTGTAGTATACTAGTATACAGTACTGCAAGTAATGCCAGAATTCAATCCAACCAACAGAAAAATGACACTCACCGATCCAATTGTTATAGCCGTTGCTTGTGCTGCAATATTTGTACCCTTTCTTGTATTCTTGAAGCCTTCGATACCACATGAACGGATTAATCGGACAGCACCTTTCACACATTGTTTAAAAAAGTTTATTATTTTATAAATATATCATACACAAATTAAAAACTCACCTTTATAGTCTGTTACCGAAACAATAGTATTGTTCTTCGAGACTCTTACATTGCAAATCGGAAGCTCATTGAAAGGTATCCCATTAAATAGTTGACTACCTGTTGAAGCATCAGGGAAGAACTTGTCTTTTCTATAATCACAAATTGTTGTATTCAGGAAATAGATTTTGAACATCCAATTCAACCTACTTGCTCATCAAAGTATCGATATCTATGGATTTTTCACCGACAGTTCCTTCATCTCTTACAGGCATTGAGGCGAGCATTTCTTTGCGGTCTTCTACTTTGCACAAAAATGCTGTGGAGTGGATTTGCATTTTCGGAGGGGCAACATAATTAGGTGTTAGTTTTAATATTGTTGAAAATGCTTGTCGCAAAGCCATTTTAACGCAACAAATTTAACAAATTGATGTTGTTTTAAAATAATTTTACAGCAAAATGTACAACTGCAAAACTGTCAGTTACGTCAGAATAAATGTTTTTGACATTTCTTCGTTCAATTTGTCATAAAAAAAGAAATGAATGCATTCAGGAGATGAATATTTTTTTTATTTTAAACGAACGATAGCTTCATTTGGAACATATAGAGGCGAATATTTCTTATAAATATTACAAATTAAAAGAATTATTCTTACCACTTAATTTATAACGAAGACCGTAATTTAAAACATCTTTAATTTTTTTAAATATTTTCTTCAAAATATATTGTACCTACCATATTACGAAAAAATAAATTGAACAAAATTACTTTTCTTTCAAGGCTGTGACTACACAAATTGTTGAAATTGTTAGTGTTAATCAGGTTGGATGTTAGCGCTCACATTAGCTTGTCCATAGTTCTTATATAATTTCAATGAACACATACGTCATTTTTTGAAATCTTAGTTTGACAGATCGTGAATTGACCTCCTGGTCACTCCATCGAAAATATGAGGTTTAGCTTGGCTTCCGGCTTACTGAGGTCCAAGACTTTGCACTCTGGAGATATATGGATACTTTATGGATACATTATATATACATGAATGCATTAGCATCCTTTAGTCGCTTATGGCGCAGTACGCAAGACACGTACTGTTAGGTATTGTATGCTCATAAAAAATTGTTATTTTCTGGGTCGCAACCAGGGCCATAAATAGTTCATAATACTTTTCACTCAAATACCCATAGGGAGCTTTTATCTGATTGAGAAATGGCCCAGTGTTTCTGCACCAAATAGAAAGAACGGGATGGTGGATGTTTTATATAGCATTTTCTTGTTTTTTTTTTGGTAAGGCATTCTTCCTCAACTGATGCTTACTTAACCCAAAGAAACATTAAGTGATTAAGTCGGTGGTGGATTAGAGTATTGTTTATTAAAAATCTGGTCCTCGTTTATAATCACTACATTTTGTTTGCTGCTAACTACCTAGAAGTTAAAGCACTGGTCAATTCCCGCTTAGTTTTTCCTGTAACATCAATGTCGTTAGCATAATACTCTGTCCTTTCAGGCACAATATTCAATTTTCATGTAGTGTCTAGTATGTCGGGAATCATTCACGAAAACTCGCATTACAACGCTACTGAATTTAAATTAGCACAAACTTGAAATGGAGCTTAAATAGTGTGATGTTAGGCAACATTTCCTGATTGCTTTCCAATATTCTACCTATGTTGCTGGCTACGGAGGTTGTTTCCAGCACATGAGTCTGGAGGCTCCGCATCACATTATATAAATTCTTATTTCTATTTCTTTAAAATAAAATGTGCTGGATAATCGAATTGAGTCTGTGCCCTATCATAGCTCTGAATGCATTTCTTTATTCGTTACTTTTGTCTTAAGTCAATTTGACATCTGAAGTTTCACAACATCAACTGTCCTTTTTCACGTGTTCGTCTTTGCTGTTGAAATTGCTTACTAAAAATCCTTCACAAAAATGGCTTTAAAACGTTTAAAAAGTAATAAATATTTAAAAAAAATATTAAAACACATTCATTTGCTTACATTCTTTCTTATTAGCTAAAAAATCCAAGCGGTTAACATGTCAAATGAAACATAAAATCGAAAAGAAAGTCCGTGAGCACACAAGGAAAGTTCGAAAGAACTCAAAGAAAAAGGCAAAACAAGGCAGCAAGAAACAAAAGTTGATTCAAATTCCAAATATTTGTCCATTCAAAGAGGATATTCTCAAGGAAGTCGAAGAAGCCAAAAAGCGACAGGAAGAGGAGAAACTACGTCGTCGCGAACAACTGAGGCTGGAACGCAGTCAAAATAAATTCGCAACTTTGAAGTCAATGGTGGAAGATGCCGACATGCGGGGCACTGTTCACACCATAATGCATGAGAACGACGTTGAAGTACAAGGAGTGAGTTTGGTATTCATTACGATTTTAAGAATATAAGCGAAATTTGTTCATTTCGTTTTGTAGAAGCAGTACAAGAGCGCAGCCACCAAAGAAAATTCCTTGAAAGCTTATTTCAAGGAGTTCAAGAAAGTCATCGAAAACGCCGATGTGGTCTTGGAAGTCGTTGATGTCAGGTAAGATTAAGGTCAGTTGCAGTCTCTCACAAAATAATGCATATTTAAATAAATCTATAGAGATCCACTTGGAACTCGTTGTACAGAAGTTGAACGAGCTGTAAAATCGGCCCCCGGAAATAAGCGCCTGGTCCTCATTCTCAATAAAGCTGATTTGGTTCCAAAAGAGAATTTAAACAGCTGGATCAAGTATTTCCGTAAATTTGGTCCAGTGACAGCCTTCAAGGCATCAACTCAAGATCAATCCTCGAAGCTAGGCCGCCGTAAATTCCATCAAACCAACACAGAGAAAGCTATGCAAGGTTCTACCTGTGTTGGAGCTGAACTTCTCATGTCAATGCTGGCCAACTATTGCCGCAACAAAGGAATCAAAACTTCAATCCGAGTAGGGGTGGTTGGTATTCCAAATGTTGGAAAGAGTTCCATAATTAACTCGCTCACAAGAGGCAAGGCTTGCTCGGTGGGATGTACTCCCGGAGTAACAAAGTAATTAAATTGGTGACCTAACATAAGATGTTTTTTTTCACAAAAGTTTTTTATTTCCAGAGCCATGCAAGAAGTTGAACTTGATTCCAAAATTAAGTTGATTGATTGTCCAGGCATTGTGTTTTCTACTGGCAATGACTCATCTGGCAACCACGTTCCTGCTGTACTCAAGAATGCTCAACGTGTTGGTGATGTCAAGGATCCCTTCACAATCGCGGAGAGTGTTCTGAAGCGGGCAAGCAAGGAGTACTTCTGTAAACTGTACGACGTTAGCGAGTATGAAACATTTGAAGAATTCTTCGCCAAGAAGGCAGCTCGTATGGGTAAGTTAGTCTTTTCATTTTAAGAGCTGCTATCCTTAGAAATAAAACTTTTTTTTAGGAAAATTTTTGAAAAAAGGTGTCCCAGATGTCACGGCTGCAGCTCGAAGTGTTCTCAATGACTGGAATAGTGGCAAAATCAAATACTGCACACAGCCACCCGAACTACCAGAGACTGAATCGGTGCACATTAGTGCGTCCATTGTCCATTCAGATGCAAGAGAGTTCGACATAGAGAACTTTGAGGCCATGGAGACAGACATCTTGAACACGTTCGATGTTAAGAAAGAGGATGTCATGGAAATTACATCCACAGGCCCAGTTGAGTATAAACCACCAACGGATGACGCTCCAGGAACTACCAATGCAGCAGCTATTGATGAGTCCGAACCAAGGGGTAAGAAACGAAAGTTGGACGCTGGAGAAGAACGCAAACGTAAGGTTGACCCTGCAATGGAGTTGGAAGGTAAACTTAATGAAGAATTTAAAAAAGAACTTCAAGAACAAAATAATATTTGTAATTTAAGGAAACCAAACACACAATAAAAACCTTAAGGAACTTCAAAAGAAAAAGAAGAAGCAAGGAATAAAGAATGAAAAGAGAGTTGCGAAGGTTGCCGATGTTCTTGAGAATTTCACTCTCAGTACAACAAGTGATGATAAATATGATTTTGACACAGACTATGTTATAAAAGAGTAATGGAGCTTTTTATTCTGTGATGGGATACTGAATGCAGAAGTAACCTTTAGATTTTTTAAGTGAATTATTCTTTTATGTAAAGATGTACATAGCGTTAAATAAATACATTTATTTTTTGAGTCAAAACATTGTGTTTATAATTCTTTTTGTTTCAAAAGCTGTTTTAGGAAACTGGAGGCAGCAAGCTAGGGATCGAGCTGGCTGGAGAAGCTTGTTGGTTGAGTCCCAGCTCTACCCTGGACTAAAGCGCCACCTAAGGTAAGGTATGGTGTTTTCGGAAATAGTTTTGAAAAATTAATTTTTAAACTCAAAATTAAAAAAAAAAATTGGCTGCCTGTAAAGTCGGTTTAGGGACGATAATTTTACGTGATAACGTCACAAGAAAACATTGATGACACCAACAACAACATACACCCCATTAACCACGCCATATTGAATTCCACTTATCACGTCAAAAAAATTAGTACTAAATCTACTACTAAGTAGCAAATTTAGTACCAAAAATATAATAGTATTAAATCCTATCCTATACTATGTACCAACAACCTAGTAACAATATGCACCAGTTTGATATTTACCTATCGGTACCTTCCCGGCGCGCGTTACTGCACCCTAGAAAAAACATGTTTCAATGTGAAAAGCGAAAATAATGCTAGCGGCATCAAACATTCATATTTTTTTTCAAATTTTACGTAATACATTATGTATGTACGTTCTATCCAGCTATCTAACTATTCGCCTTCTATATATGTATGTAAATAAAAATAAATCATGAAAAACTATAAAAAGTTTCAGGAAGCTAGAAAGGCCTGAAATGTTCATATTCGTAAAACCTAATTTGCACATGAACAAATAATTCTGGAAAAAATACAACAATGTCCGAAAGGCAGTAAAAATTCTTGGTCATTCGTAAAAAGACGTAAAAAACTTCGTCATCATCGGTTCCTACGCTTATCTTCAAGGATACTCCTGCTGTCAGTTCTCAAGAAATAGCAGATCTGCTTGCAGCCTAATTTGCGGCAAATTCAATGCTTCCAGCAGGTGTCAGAACTCCTCATGTAATCAAGGGCGTAAATGATTTTATAAACCAATCTTCTTTCGCACTCGTTCAGTCGCAAAATTATTGAAAGATCTCAATATACATAAATCCGATGGCCCGCTATTGTTTTAACGCTGGCAAAACCCTTGCGTAAGCTTTTCCATCGATCCTATTACTCTGGGCTCTTTCCGAGTGGGTGGAAAACAGCATTTGTCCAGCCTATTCCTAAAAACAGCGAATTTTCTTTACCCCCAAAACTATCGACCAATTGCACTAACGTCCCTTCTTTTTAAGGTCATGGAATCGCTGATTAATTTTCAGCTTAAAAAATATCTCGAAGAACGAAACCTTCTTAATGACCGGCAGTAGGTCTTTCGAAGCAACTGGCCCAATGGTGATCTGATGGTATATCTCACCGAAAAGTGGAATCAATCTCTCCACCGTTTCGGTGAAAGCAAAATTATCGCACTTGATATTTCTAAAGCATCAAGGCCTTTGGACTCGATGAAACTCTTTCTCGTTGCACTAGTAAGTAGTAACTACATTTCGAACCGTTATGTTATAGGTTGAACGGATTCAAATCTGATATTCACAAAATAAATGTTGGTGTGCCCCAGGGCTCTGTCTTGTTTCCTACATTCTTCCTAATATATGTATATCAACGACCTACTCTCTGTAACTACTAATCCAGCTGCAGCTTTTCATATTCGTTTTCAGATTCACATCCATCAGCCATGTTCTTCGAATTCGGAACTGCAACAGCAGCGTGTATGATAAGTTCATTAAATTCTGGTCTTGACAGCAATGAGAAATAAAAGATCGCGTAGAATTTAATGCTTCAAAAACTCAAGGTTTTCTTTTGTCGTTAAGGCGAAACATACCTCCGATGCCACTATCCATGAGTGGTACGGTATGTGCATTACAGACCACCTTCTGTGGAATGACCACACATTTGACGTCGCCAAAAATGCTGCGAGCTGTTTAGGTTTCCTTCGGAGATGCAAGAAGTTCTTCACTCCATCAGATCTGGCTGTGGCTGCAGTATATAAAGCATATGGCAGGTGCTGCCATAATCCACTTGAGTTTTCTAGATAGAATTCAAAAACGAGATTTGAAAATGATAGGCGACCGAACAATAACTGAAATATTTACATCTCTTGAACACCGTCGTAATGTTTCTTGCCTTTCGTTCTTTTATCGATATTTCTATGAGCAATGCTCTAGCGAAATAGCCAGCTGCATTCCTTCCTTAATTTGCAGAGTTTCAAAAGTAATATCCATCGACATCTCCTCTTACATCCTTTTCTATTTCCCTAATGCTACCGTGGTGTTTTAACATTTTAAGAGTAGATAAATAATCCATTTCGCTCAGATTAAAGATTCCTACGTTACTCTTAATTTTTTATTTGAAAAAAATATTAACCACGCTTTCTTCAAGTACAGTGTTTGTTCGCAAAACCATAAATCCTTGAAACTTATCTTTATCTGGCCATCCGAACACATATTTGAGTTTTTACCTTTTAAATGCCATTGCATTTGTTTTGCAATCCACGTTTCTTCGTTTCATTAAATAATTTAAACATAAAAGGATTTTATCAAAATCGGTCCGAAAATTTTCAAAATCCTTTTTTTATAAATTTATGCACTCTAATATTTATTTAAAACAGTTTAAAGGTTTTGACACTTTCCAGACCGTGTTATTTTTCTACATAATCGTTACTTGTTTTTTTAATGATCTTGCCCTTCAATGTGACGATCTTGTCGTGGCCGTTTTTAAATGTTTCATTCAAAAAAGCATTAATTATAGCAAAAATATTAAGAAAAGCTAGTTTGTTTCCCGGGCACGAAACTTCTCTTAACGGTCCTGTGTGTTGTTTTTAGTGACCAGGGTTGTCATTTCTCTTATTGAGTTTTAAATTCTTTTCAATCACTCCACTCAATAATTTTTTCATCATTGCCTAAAGAGATATCAGTCATTATTAATTTACTTTTCAATTTTGATTCACATGTTCAACTTCTTAAATAAAATTGTGAAAATACTTGTCAATCCATTAAAAAATGGTGGTGATAATCGATATAATCCAACAAAACGCTATATTTTGAGCTATTTATTTGGGATATGTGTAGCAATTGTTTTCTGGAGGGTTTTTATCCAGACTTTGGAATTTTCTCTTGACTGGAGCTATGGAATTTTAATATTTCTTGTTATCCTCCTTGGTATGATGGTGTTTCTTTTAAAGAAAAGTATTAATTATGTAAATGAGTAAAAAAAATGCAGGCCTGGGATTTGTCTTCACAACCGCCATCAAATGTATTTCAATTCTAGCGTGCGTTGGCCTAGTTGGCAAAACTGGAAGGGGTTTCCTACGTGCATTATGTATGGCATATATTATATCAGGTAATTGTTACGAGTCTATCAAAAACTATTCAATAGGAACATTTTTAAAGGACCACTTTCAAATTTGGCCCTGAATGGTGAAGAAATTGTACGTGTATTTGCTTGCACAACTATTTTAACATACAACTTGACGAAGACTCGTTTTGACCTAATGAGCAAGCCCTTTCAAAACACACTTTCGACAATGAGGGAAGAAATGGCTGATATCAGAAAGACTTTCGAAAATATCGAAGAAGTCTTACAACCGATCAAAGATGAAATAGAGAACGAATTTGACGAGAACAATAACTCATCACATGTCAATCCTATTTTAGAAAGATTTATTCGTCAAGATATTTTGTCTGCCTTATCATTTGCAGATCCATCCAACGAAACTGACAGATTATCAAAAGCTGAATCTATCAAAGAAAGATATTCGAAGAAAATGCAAATGCGTTGTAAAGAGCAATTACAAAAGGGGGAAAACCGTTGCAGGGAAGCGTTCTCCAATGCTCATGAGAAGTGTATGGAAAGACTTCCAGTAGTGGTTGATACACTTCTTTGTTGGCCACTTCAAATCGACTTTGTTTGTAACATGAAACTGCTGGGGTATCAAGAAAATGGTGGGATTTGTGATTCCAGTAATGCCATAGATCCAAAACTCGGTGAAAATATGCTTAATTTGAAGGAAACCGAACGTGAACTATTTCAAAATGTCAGTGATGTAAGAGTTTCATTTGAAGTTGTCAAAATTCAGCAACCACCTCAGCTTAAGTAAGTTTTTGTATGAATGTGGTAGAAAAGTGATTCAACGATTTTAAATTTATTAACATTACATTTCGGGTTTTGCATTTTGACAAAATTAAGTTTACAACTTTAAACTAAGAAAAATGACTTCTTAGCCAAGTATTGAATTTGGATAAATTGCACCCCTGTGCAATTTGCTAGCTGTGAAATGTCGGAACAATTTTTCTTTTTATTTGAAACCGAAAAATGTAAAGAAAAGAATTAAAATTAATGGATAAAAATAAATGGAAGCTATAAGAACCCAACGAAATGTTCCTTTTCGATGTGTCAAATGAAAAATGTTTCTCATAATGGATTGAACAGCATTGAGGTATCTGTAAATCTCTGTTTCAAGGTTTCGGTAACTACGCTGCCGTTCGCATTTAAAGTAAGTTTGACAGATACTGATTCAGTCCATTGCAACTAACGAATTAGTTTGACATTATAGTCAGCTTTTTCGTCCGTGCAATTTGTGTCTCAAGTGACGTCAAAGGATAAACTCAAAGCTCGGTCGATAACGCAGTTTTCTTCTGAGCGAAATTTAACGACTGTTTGACGAAACAGAGCTATCTCCTTTAATAGATTCAATGTATGTGAAATTCTAGTTCTTGTTTTGTAACTGACTTTTTCGGTTTGTTTTTCTTTTATTTTATACGTAATTTATACCTTATTTTAGAGCTGCCAAACAAACCGCTGAATTGGTAATGGAAGAATTCACAGAGAAGAAGAAAACAATAGACTATGTTATGTCAATATTCCAGCAAATACTTTCGTTTATGTTTTTAGGTGTTATTCACTGTAAGTATTATTTACTCTTTATGAAATTAAAACTAATGATTTTTGGATATAATTTAGCATCAATAATATACCATAGGAATTATTTAAAACGTATTGATTTTAATAATCACTACATAACACCTTATTTTAAGAAAATTGACCAACGTCGAAGAGACGCTCATCAGCATTCATTGCTGCCATTGAAGAAGGTACGTACCTTTATGTTAAAACTAATGGGTGATTAAAACCTTGCTTCAAAATGATAAACCTACCCGAACCTAGCCCAACTGTTATAGACATGCCCAAGCGTAGCCTACTGTCACACAATCATCAGGTGTTTATGACCTAAAACGCACAGTCATAATGCATCTGCTATATATTT
The DNA here is from genome assembly GCA_963971375.1 of Platycheirus rosarum. Taxonomy (NCBI): domain Eukaryota; kingdom Metazoa; phylum Arthropoda; class Insecta; order Diptera; family Syrphidae; genus Platycheirus; species Platycheirus rosarum. The sequence goes on along the minus strand of OZ020509.1, from coordinate 114,208,330 downwards.
TTCAGAAAATTGAAGAAATAGTTCGTTATGTTTGGACAGTGAACCAACCTAATTTATGCTTATTTTATTAGGGGTATTCACGATCCGGAGTAAGAAGTCTTGTAAAATTGCAAAATTTTATTTTTGTTTTCCAGATCGTGAGCTCACTTTTTTCCAATAAGTTGCAACACCACTATTAGGTGCGTTCACATTGTGAACTTTCACATTTGTATTCTTCGGGTTGGATTCATTGATTTTGAAAGAGAACCATTTTGCGAACAGTCAAATTCATAAGAGCACATTTTACACCGTTGTATTTTTCTGTTGCAATAGGGTTGGTGTCATGGACGTATTATATATGGACTGATAATTTAATGTCAGCTTCATACAACAATTGTCGGGCCCGTCCGTAAATGAGCGAGAACAAGTAATTCGTATCTTGTGCCCTAAATGGCGGATTGCTCCGTTTCGTCAAGTTTCGATGAGTTATTCTTACGGACGTTAACTGCGGTAGCGCATTTTACGGACGAAAACTTGACAGTTGGCTTCTGATGGTGTTTGTAATGAAGAAAATTTGACAAATACTTCCGCGGCATTCCGTCCCATCTTTGTATATAGAACCTATAGTAATATCATGAGGCAGCTTCTAGTTAAGCGAGGTAGAGCCGCAACGTCGCTGTAATAGCCTTTTGTCAACACGATGTTCATTTGTATGGGTTTTGGAGAGTAGAAAGAAATATAATGATGAAAGAGTAGGTTGTATGGTTTGTTTGAAAAAAGTCTTTAGGTAGAATGAGTACAAGAATAGGCAGAAATAATGAATAATAAGTACGAGTGAAAGGTTCAAAAAGTGACACTAGACCTTATGGTATGGTTGAGTAAGGGAAACAAAAATTAGTGGATTTCTCTTTGATTTTTCGTAAACAAACCAAGATTGTGCGTCTTCAATTATTTTTTTGGATTTTGCATTTTTCAAGAAATTTTATTATTTCTGTATTTTCTGTATTTTTTATACCGAAATCAAGTACCAATGTTGCCATATTCGGATTTGAGTGTTTAAAGTTTTAATATAAATATTGTTCAATCTCGAACGTTAATTAAATATAAAACTGGTGCCAGTTGGTACTATGTTGTTGGTACAACAGTATTTTGGTACTAGATTTTTAGTACTTAGTACTAGAATTTAGTACTATCGTAGTATATTAGGTACTAGATTTAGTACTTAGTAGTATATTTAGTACTATATTTTGTAGTATGTAGTAGATTTAGTACTATATTTAGTAGTTAGTAGTATATTTAGTACTAGATTTTTTGACGTGATAAGTAAATATACTCTAAAGCAATAACATAGTTACAAACATATGCAAACAATGTGTTTTATTTGTAAAATAAGTAACTAGGTAGGTATTTCAACTTAAATTAAATTTTTGCAGACTTAAAAAAATTGATATAATAATCAAACATGGTAACCATTCAAAATTGTACACAAACAAACCAAACCAAATATCAAATTTCAACAAAAATCGTTGCCGTATCTATAAAAAACCCTACCAAAAACAGTGTATTTCCAAGGGAGAAATGAAAACTCCTCACATACCTGTCTAAATTTCTATCTTTCAATCTCTCATTATCTCTTATTCTAAAGAAAATGGTAATGCAATAACATGAAAAAGTGTTCATGGTTTGTTTCCTTCTGACTGCTATTACTTTATATACATCTTTGTCGTTCTGTCTTTTTCTAACATTGCATATGTGTTAAATACATTTCCCGACTAAAGTCTACGTTGCGGTCTCCACTCAGAGAAAAACTTTAGGGAGATGTAGACGAAGTAGATGGCGCTGGTTTTCGAACACTGATGGTAGTACTATAGGTTTCATATACAAGGGTCCCATTGAATAAGAAGTACAGGAAGACGTGTTTTTTCAAAATAAATGAAGCCTCTTTCTCAATGGTGTCGAGTTATCACATACACACAAGTATTAACACTGGGGCGGAGTGCAGAAAATTAAAAACAGTCGTGGGGCGCCAACTATAATATTATAAAGCGTGTAATGGGAATAAATAATTACTGTAAAATAGATTTGGATTTGTTTTATTAATAAAACTTACCTGTTACAAAAATCTGAAAAATACAAACAAGTGAAACAGCGCAACTTCTTTTTTTTTAAGTTAGATTTGTTTTATTTAAATTATTAATCACAGTTTTTATCAATTTTATTAGCAGCATTCCCCTGAAATGTATTATTTGATAAATTTGTTTTTTTTTCAAAATTATTATATCACAGTGTTTATCTTGCTAGCTTCATTCTACTTAAATGTTTTGTTTTTTATCACAGGCTTTTTTTCTTATCTTAAATTTTACTAATTTTGTCAATTTAATTAGCAACATTTCCTTGAAATATTATTGTTTGTTAAGTTCGGTTTTTAATAAAAATTGTTTGTATTACAGTCTGTATATTGTTAGCTACATTCCACTTAAGTGTATTGTTTTTTTTTTAAGTTTTGTTCTTATTGATAATGTTTCATTTATTTACTACTACATGTATAACTGATTAGCTTCACTCACGTACACAGTATATATACACAACACGCCTTCCTGTTCTTCTTATTCAATGTTCATTATATCCATTATGGGTAGACGTGCTCATTTGACAAACGGATTGGAATGTTTCGGTCGGTTTGACACTAGCTTCCGCTTGCTTCCAACCATTATAGTTAGCCCTTAAGACAAGCTAAAAGCACTAGAAGGAAAAAAAGGGATTTTTTTATTAATTAATTGTGGGATATTGTAAATAAGACGGGGAGATGAAAGGAAATTTTAACATGCCAACGTGGGAAAACCTGCTGCCAAAGTCTGGGATTACTGGATAAAATGTCAAAATTGAGGTTTAATTTTTTTCCCGCTAGTGTACTCAGGGGGGCTAGTGTCGCCCAAAATAACTGAAACTAAAATGAAATCAACTTGAGGTAGGCAACTAGCAGTCCATATATAATACGTCCATGGTTGGGGTATAGTAAAAGTGCAAAAGCGTAGCAAAATTAAAGCCATATATTTTGTTGTTGGAGTGCAAGAAAATCTTGCATTTTTGCAATTTTACAAGACCCTTAGTTGCACCGTATCGTGAATACCCCTATTATTATATTACGAGTTAAAAGTGAAGACACTTTAAACCTTTAATTTAGTGAATTTAACAACTCTTTTAATGCGTGTATTTATAATTGTAGTTTCAACAGAAATTTCTAGTCGATATCGATAAACCGTGTGATCGAACTAGAGACGAATCAAGAATGCTGACATTCTTGTTTCTTCAATTTTTACTCGAGATTCTTATATCAGGCTTCTTTTTGCTGCTTGACCATATGATAGTATTTTTATTAAGAACTGTCGCTTCCAAGTCAGAAATAACATATTATCAAGAAGGTGAACACATTATAACGTTTCATGTAAGAATTGTTAACATTAAACGAAAATATTTAACAAACTTTGTAATAAACATCATAGATAAATGGAACAGGACTAATGGCTCGGCTTATGCAAAAAACAATGCAAAATTTCAATATACACGAACATGTGTCCACATTTTTGACCAACGCACCTTGCTTACCAAAGCCAACGGCTTTGTCAAGAGGGTAAGTAGACAACAATTCACCATTTAATATGACTATACTCTGTCCACCAAAATTGTCGGTAGTCGGTACATGCTTTATAGGTTGTAAAAATCCGCCAGTTTGCGGTTTTACTCCCTCAAATATCTATCTACTGAAATAAAAACCCAACCACTGACTAGCCCACAAATTGTTAATGCCTTCTTCGTGTGTATTGAAAACAAGCACATCATTTTAGAGCTACCAGTTCTACACTAATGTAAATCATTGTGGATTTGTCTTTGGATTTTGTTTAAGAGCTTTCATAATTGGTGCTTTTTCAAAGCTTGAAAGTGTACGTTACGTACGGAAGTAAAACTGAACGAAACTTTATTAGTCATTTCGGGTTGGTTATACAAATCACATGTTTTCCCAATGTTTCGTACGACAACATACGTTCCAATTCTTCAATTATGGTTGGGTCTTAAGAGTTGAACTTCTTTCCCCACGGTACTTAACATTTTTAGTGGACAGACTATATCAGTAGAAAATATTTCGAGTAAATCTTAGCAATAATTTGGTTTAGGTACTATTTGACGTTACTTGGATTTTATACTGTCACGTTGGTGCTTATTTATTTTAGCTCTTTGACGTTACGTTTAAGAATGCATATTTGTGGTTATTTTTATCCTAAACGAGAGAAGCAAAGAATTCTACATCTTTATAACAAAATGTTGAAAAACCATAAAAGTTTATTCCTAACAATGTATCGCAAAGTGAAAAATGACGTGGAAACCTATCGGTTAAAGATGCAATTGAATTTGATGCTGGTAAGTCGTGTTAATAGAAATAATACCTATGTAGAAGCCAAAAGACTATTTCAACCTATGGGGCTTGTGTAGTTAAAAATAATCAACATAGTTTTAAACAGTATCTATGTAAAGGATTTATTTGGTTTGTAAAGTTTAAAGATAAGCTCAGGTTCGAACCAGCGGTAAATATACACAATTTCCTTACGTTAAGATATACACAACTAAAATGGCATAACCTTAAGGATATTACTATATTAAAAACTAAATAATATCAATTTTAAAGTGGTTCCGTATAAATTACCCAAAATGGTTTGGATGGCTTCGGTGGTTTAAAGTGGCACGAAGAAATTGTTTAATATGTGGAGAACTAGAACCCAGAAATTGTAAGTTGGCTTACAATTATAAGAACTTGCTTTATATAAAATATTGTTTTTGTTTTCTTTTTTTAAGCTGGCAACATCCTACTAGTTGAGTTTGTAGAATGTACAACTTCAAAATGCTATTTAATTTATTGCGAAGAATGTTGGCTTGATGTTGGGGAACTATGCTTGGCATGTCAGAGTAGAGAAAATGTTCTCAGATGCTGTAATTCAACCGACAATAAGATTATTTAAAATCACATTTATTTTATTTAAAGATATTTTTTTATTACATACACAAATAACTTTATTTAATTTTGTTACTGTTCAAGTTGAGGAAAGTGACAAATTACAGCAAATTCACAACATACACAGGAAAAGTTGGGACTTGGGAGTATAAAGGCCCAACTAAAAGAGGCATGATGAAGCATGGTCCACTACCAGAATTAAACGAAATGTTTTTCATGTTTTAAAAAACAGATAAAAAACTACAATGAACATGGCTATCTGTCATTTTTGCTTAAATCTTTGTATATTCACTAGTAGGGCGTTTTTTTATTAACTATCGTTGACTATCGTTGTTGTGTCAAAAATGTTGGTTAAATTGTCATTGTTAGACTTAGTTGGGATTGTAACGATATCATTTTGGAACGATTTATTACTAGACATTGAATTCCAGAATTTTGATTTGAATTTGAACTTTGACCTTGACAGATCAACAATCTCAATTCTTGACATGAACATTAGTTGGAAATAGTAAATATTTGACACTTCGACAATGCATTTTGAAACGATGTTTTTCTGTCAAATAGTTACGAATCGTAAGCTAGCTATAGTACTCTCATGAAACAGCATTTTATGATTACTACACGGCCCGCAAGAGTGGCGCTGAAATCACCAATTGGTGTGAATATTGAATAAGAACAAAGCACAAAAGTGTATTAAGTGTCGGTAAATGTTATCGTCTTCACTATTAACAGTTAGTTACGGTATGGCCCTGAAGATGGCCACAAGCAAAATTATCTAAAAAAATATTGGAAAACAATTTTCACTTAAATGACAGTGGCGCAAAATTATAGACAACATATTTTTAATATGTTAACTTCGCACTATTTAAAATGTTTAGTTCTGCACTAAGTTTTTCTGAATTATAATAAAAAAACAAACGCTGCACTAGTTAAAATCAAATTTGAAAGTTTGAGAACCTTAGGGAATTTTGTTATTGGCAGGTTGTTTAGGCAAGGTTTGTGTGTATTTTTATTTTCAAAATGGCGTTTTGTGAGAGCGAGCCGTCATTCTCTCTAAGAGTTTTTATTTTCACACTAAATAGATGTGCAGGGGATTCCTGTTATTAAAAATCTACTTTCACACTAAGAGAAAATCAATTTTCGAATCGTCTGTAATTGAAGAACTACACTTTTAATGTCAATGCCAATCTTTATTTCTTTTAGTTTGGTATTAAAGCGTCTATATTTTTGTGCCAGTGTGTAGAAATGAAACGTTCAGGGCCTACTGTAAAATGATTATCGTTTATAATACAGCGCATTTGTCAAATTTCGATTACTAGAAACGAGATTCGTAAAAAAACGAGTGCCTTCAGCTGTCGTTCTTCGTTTATTGTCAAAATCCTGGCTAATTCCTCATTGGTACCCAACTTCTGCAAGGAACAGAAAAGTTGCAGCCAATTTTAACATATTTGGAATGTGTGGATTTAAAGCTTAAAAAGCGTGGTCGATCGCTTTCAGTACATATTTATGTACATATATTTAACAACAAATTTAAGAAACTGATTTGAATACCACGTGGAAAGGACTTCATGTTACTTACGTAGAATAAGGAAAGCTTAATGGTTTGGATAATTCTCTTACGATTCTTCTTGTTATTTCTTTTCCAGATTACGATTCATTTTCACTTTCGAAGAAACATTCGCAATGAAAAAGCATTTTTTAACAATTAAACAAACTTATCAACATATTTATTTTGACATTTATTAATAGGCGTGAAGTTTGTTGCGCTTTAAAAAAATATAATTTTTCAATTTTATCGGCAACATTTGTTTAATAGCATTGTGGCTACTATATTGCAATGCAAGAAAAAAAATTGAGATAAGAATTAAACATAACATTACGATGATAGGGAAACATATTTGAGTTACTGGCAAATTTCTGTCCGTCTGTCTGTCTGCACGGATGTATGTATTTTGGACTGTAGCCTAAACGGTTGGGCCAATCGTCTTCAAATTCAGAACTTAAGGTTATTTTGACAGTCTACAAGGGAGTTCTTTTTCACTTTTTTTTGCTCAAAAATTAATGGTACCAGTATATAACTTTTACATAAAGCTTATTTTTCTCGAAAACGGCTTCAAGAATTTTTATGAAAAAAAATCTGTGTACTACTGTTGGTAAGCATTATATTTTGGTGAAAAAAAATTAATATGGTGGGCTAAAAACGATACCTCCCATAGGACCGGTTTTTTTCTTCGACTTTCTAGAAAACTGGTGATCCAATTACTATTACAAAATTGATATTCAAGAAGATGTAGGCAGCCTTAGTAATTTCGCATTATTTTTTTTCGAAAACTTTCTTTTTGTATTTTTATAATTTTTTTTAATCAATATTTTGAAAACGAGTAGATGATTTTTTGTTTAATTTTTTTTTTCAAATGTATTCTTGAATTATTTTTAAAAAAAAAGTTGTTAAAAAAAAACAGTTTTATTTATAAAAACAAATCACACTTTTTTAAATTTCTTAAAGAAATAAAATGTTTAAATTATATTATAATTAATACAATTAAACGTACTTTATTCAAACAATCAAGTCACAAAAATCGAATAAATGCTTTGATGTTAACTTTAATTTTCTTAATTTTTATTCTACAATGTACCGCACATTTGCGTAAGTACATGTGATCCAGTCGTTCAATTTATTAAAAATCGCTCTAAACCGTGACTTTCGTTTCCCCTTGTTTCTTCATCAAAAATGAATAAAGCAGTGTTTATAAGAGAAGCATTTAATTTTTTTATTGACGATGGAAAAAATGGGCGAATCATAAAATATTTAAAAATGGGGCCGAAGAGGGGTGTTGCTTTTTAAATTAATGCAAAATGATAGTTGTTCCTGAAAAATTGTTTTTGCTTTCCAAAAAAAGGGCACTGGTTCGCACGTACTTGCTCTTATGTGCCCAATTACATTGAAAGACAAGAACTTTGACAAAAACAAATAACATTTACGTTGAATATAACACACTTTAAACTTATAAAAACTACCAAAACCACAATACTTTACGGTTTTTAGTAACATCACACGTACTAAATAACAAAATATTTATGAAAAAAGTATTTCGAAAATTGCTGAACGCATTTTGATCAAATCCTTTTTTATTTTTAGTTTTTTTTTTTTTTTTTTTTTTTTGAAATTATGGTATGCAGGTTTTTAGAATCTGATCATAAAATTTAAAATATTTTCTTAACAGTTTTAAAAATATTGAATTTAAAAAAAAAAACAAAAATTATATAAATTAGGTATTAATATTGGTATGCAGAATTAATTTTGCTTTACAGATCTTTCCGAAACCCTACAGTCACCATTTTATGCCAGATTTTAAATTATTTTTTTCGAATTATTTTTTTAATAAAAACTAACCCAAATAAATAACGCAACGCTGGAAATAAAATTTAACATCCATCACCTTAATCTACTTGTGCATCAACGAAGCGAAAGATACAAAAAAATAACATCATTGTCGATCCCCATCCCCAACGGTGCATCGTTCACTGAGAATAGGGGGCCTATTCCTGAATACGAGTCAAGTGAGATGTCACTCGAGAGCTCACAGTCGAGTCGAGTAAGAATCGGTATTCAACAACTCTAGTGAGAGCCAAAAACATGACATGACTATGAAAATGTTGAACACACCCTTTGTGTGCTTCCGCACGTTGTTTTCGAAGTCCTCTTTGTTATTTTCTTTCCGTGAGTCTCGCGCTTCTACACTGTCGACTTTTTCGCTTGACTGGCTTGACTCAAATTTGGCATTCCTCTCTGCCTTTTTTTCTGTTTGAAAAGGGGATATTTTTTTTATTTTTGACATGAAACAAATAAAAATAATAAAATAATAGTCGTTTACGCTCGAAGTGCTCAGATATGTCGTATTCTTTGTTCAACAAATATTTTTCAAGGAAATAAGTAAGAAAACACATCAACAAATATGAGAGAAATCGCTCACAGCGAAAACGACTCTACCAGCACCGAAAACATAATGATGCAACACAATGATAAAAAAAGAAGAAAAAAGAAAAACGCCAAAAAAATCAATGAAAAAATAATCTCGACTCACAGGGTAAAATATTGTTTCTTCTCAACTTTCGAATTTGCTATCTCTTTTGCATTTATGTGAGTCAAGACTTAACAGTCAACGTGTAGATGCACACTTTGAATTGTATCTAATAGCGGGTTTCATTCAAGAAAAAATTTGCTCTTTCTGTCAAAAGATTTGATCTTTTTCAATTTCGAGAGTTTCAATGCAAGAAAAAGAGCAAATATAGATCAAATCCATAGAGTAACTGTACTATAATAAATTTACTCTATGATCAATCAAACCTCAACACGAAAGATTTGATCTCTGATCGGTATGGGTTGGCAGATTTAATCTGAATTCACACATACATACTTGAGCTATAGAATTGGCATGGTAGAAGATGCAACGGTCAAAATAAATGAGGATCTAACACGTGTAGGACAGTGGGCTAGAGATAATTCCTTGAAACTCAATTCAAACAAATGCCAGGCAATTGTGATAAATAACTCTGTGCTTGATACAACTAGCTTTCCAACCGTCGAGCTCAATGGAACAACTTTAAATTATGTCAAAACAGTAAAAAATCTAGGAGTAATCTTTAACCAAACGCTAACATGGGACAATAACCTGATAAGTACTATTGGACGAGTATACACTTCATTGCGTTTTCTATACCTTTCTGGAAGTTTCCTCCCGGTCTCAACTAAATTGATAATTGCCAAAACAGTTATTCTACCAATTCTATTCTATGGTAGTCCTATTTTTTGCAGTTTAGATAGCGCCAGTAAACGCAAATTTCAAGTTGCCTTTAACAACGTTGTCCGCTTTATCTATGGACTTCGTCGTTTCGACCATGTTTCTGCTCAGGCAAATACCGTTTTCAATATGCCTCTTGACAAGTATGTGGATTTTCTTACATTGACATTTCTGTTTAACCTTATTCATACGATAAATCCGAATTATCTTTTTGAAAAGCTAATTTTTCCAGTATCTCAAAGAAGTAATATTCTCATTGTTCCAACATTTAAATATAGAGCCTCCAAACAACAGTTCTTTGTGCATGCTGTGGGCCTTTGGAACTCCTTGCCTGCCATTCTGAGAGTACAAGATAATTATAAAAAATTTGAAGGCTTGCTTAGAAATCTTTACAATTGCTGAACGTTTTTCCACTTCTATTTCTGTTTCTTTCCTCTTCTATTACTGTTTTTTTTATTTAATTTTACTAAAATATAATGTAATTATCTTAATTTGTTTAATTTAATTTCAAAATATTTAATATATAATAATTTAAAATTAGCTTTTTTATATTATTTATAATTTAATGATATTACCAACAATTTTCTAAGTATTATTTAAAAGACATATTGTTTTAAAATACTTACGTTAATAAATAAATACAAATACAAATACAAATACATGTAAATAGTCTTTCGGTCAAACGTCAAATGGAAAATATTTTGTTATTTGTTGTGAACTTGTGCCATCTCTTGTTTTTCGAAAAATTAACAAATATCTAGGTATTAAATATACAAATTAAAAAATAAAGGTGTTTTTGAAATGAGAAAATACAAATATGGCATTTTGAATATATGAACTGTACATGCCTGATATTTTTGTGTGTGATATCAAATACTGTGTATGCTCATCAGTGAATGACCAATGCTAGGATTAAATAATGAAACAAGTTTCATTGAAAAGAGCAAATCTCGATTTTCAGATCAAATCTTTGAAATTTGAATGAAACTCGCTATAACTTCACTAAATGTTGACTTGACGTTTCACAAAAAAAAATCTTTTGATTTGAGAACTAATCGTTAAGTGTAATTTGATAGTAAACTAATCAGTTTAAATCGTAAAAGTGCAAAAAAAAATTAATATGATAAGTACAGAGACGTTTTATAAAACAATTTTATTATATTTGCTGCGAGTAATAGAGCACACATTTAAAACAAACGCCAGATCGTCGTCTATCCAAATACCTACCACCAAAAAATATTTAAATTTTGTTTCAAACACTTTATTATTTATAACAATTAGAAAATTACAACTTTTTTTTTATTTTTACCTACATTTTTGCATCCATCACTGCTGCTCTCGGAAACTTTTTAAACATGAATGATTTTTCACAGAAAAAGCATCACTTTCGAGTTCAGGAATAGGTATTTTTTATTCGAGTGTCATTCGACATTCGAGTTTGGGAATACCGATAATTAGTGGGTCGTGTTCGAGAATACCAATTTGTCCATCTTACATGAAAACTTACTCGACTCGTATTTAGGAATAGGCCCCAGGATATACACATACACATGTGCCTGTATTAAGTTGCCATTGTCAGCCTGACCCTCACTCTCCACACAGCACACCGACGACCAACCAAGTGATATTGGAATTTAGCTGAACATTTTATAATGTTGACCATACTTACTTCCATTTTAAATAAAGTGCCTAATTTTAACCAATAATTTAGGTATAGATAAGATGTTTGCTTCTGACATGGAGGTCGTCAGTTCGATACTCAGATTGAGAAGAAATTTTTCTAAATCCTAGTGCAAGCTAGAGCCGCCCGTGAGTTTTAAGTGAGAAAATAGTCACCTAATTCTCGATCTACTGCGCCGAAAAAAATTCTTTCCTATCTTTCTAATTCTTCTAAATAGTGTCGTGCAACGTCATGTTGCATTTTTAAAAGGCAATGTGCCTTAGAGACACTTAGTTAAAAAAAAAGGCTGAGTAGGTCAGCTAGTATTATTATTGAGGTATTCTTAGGAATTCTATAGGTTAGTTGAGACAAATATTTTGCTTTAACTATAAATTTCTTTCCGTGAGCAAAGCTGGATAGGTCAGCTAGTAACAAACATTATTTTTAGCAATTCAAATATTTTGCTTTAACTATAAATTTCTTACATCATCAAATGCGAAATTTGTATAATGTATGTACATATGAAAGGACACAAATGCACTTGCCCTATACATATGTATACAACCTATAGTACTATTATGAAGAATCATTTAGTTGTGAATTAAGTCGGACTGAGGCGCGCTGAAATCGCCAATTTGTGTGGATATAGAAAAAAACAAAAAATAACAAAAGTGTATTTAAATATGGGTAAATGTTCTCGTCTCCACTATTTAGAGTTATTTAGTGTGCTTTTACACGTTGACTGGCCAGTCATGTTTTTTCGAACTTCTCTTTGTTATTTTCTTTCCGTGAGTCTAACGCTTCTACACTGTTGACTTTTACGTTTAACTTGCTTGACTCAAATTTGACATTCCTCTTGCTCTTTTTTTCTGCTTTTTTTATAATTTACACGCGCGAAAGGGGTTTGTGTGTACCCTTAAAATGTTTAAACACCGCACGAGCATTAGTGAAATGAGGAGGGATAAAAGAGGAGATACCGATGCACATTAGTTTTAAAGTTCTGCATATCAAAATGGGAGGGAAAAACAGAGCATTCCACATTCGTGTGGTACGACTAAAGAAAGAATCTCTATACTTAACAGTACGTCCGAAGTTAGGCTCAAGGGTAAACTGATGGGCATTCCTAGCAGTTCGAGTATTACGGTTGAATCGTTTCAGGGGAGGAATGCAGCTGGCTATTTCGCTAGAGCATTGTTTGTAAAAATAACGATAAAATAACGAAAGGCACGAAACATTTCGGAGGTGCTCAATAGATGTAAACGTTTCTGTTATTGTTCGGTCGCCTATCATTTTCAATCTGTTTTTTTAATTCTATCTAGAAAACTCAAGTGGGTTATAGGAGCACCTGCCCAAATATGGGAATTATACTCGAGTTTCGGTCGAATATATGCTTTATATACTGTAGCCAGATCAGACGGGGTAAAGAACTTCTTGCATCTTCGAAGGAAACCTAAACACCTCGCAGCATTCTTTGCGATGTCAAATATGTGGTCATTCCACAGAAGGTGGTCTGTAATGCACATACCGAGAACTGAGAGGTGTTCTGTTTCTTCAATGCAAGTGCCGCTCATGGATAGTGGCATTGGAGGTATGTTTTGCTTTAACGACAAAAGACAACATTGAGTTTTATAAGCATTAAATTCTACGCGATTTCTTATTCCCCATTGTACAATGCTGTCAAGATCAGAATTTAATGAACTTATCATACGCTGCCGTTGCAGTTCAACATCCGAAGAACATGGATGTGAATCTGGAAACGAATATGAAAAGCTGAGAGTACTGTCGTCCGCAAAACAATTGATTGGATTAGTTGTTTCAGATAATAAGTCATTGATAAATATAAGGAAAAGAGTCGGAGACAAAACAGAGCCCTGGGGCACACCAGCATTTATTTTGTGAATATCAGATTTGAAACCGTCCAATACAACTTGAATTGAGCGGTTCAAAAGGTAGTTACTAATCCAACGAAGAAGAGATTCATCGAGTCCAAATGCACGCATTTTCGATAAAAGGGCTTGATGCCAAACTCTATCAAATGCTTTAGAAATATCAAGTGCAATAATTTTGCTTTCCCCAAAACGATGGAGAGATTGGTTCCGCTTTTCGGTGAGATATACCATCAAATCACCAGTGGACCTGTTGCTACGAAAGCCGTACTGCCGGTCATTAAGAAGCTTTCGTTCTTCGAGATATTTCTTAAGCTGAAAATTAATCAGCGTTTCCATGACCTTAGAAAGAAGGGACGTTAGTGCAATTGGTCGGTAGTTTGAGGGTGCAGAAGATTCGCCTTTTTTGGGTATAGGCTGGACAAATGCTGCACTCGGAAAGAGTCCAGAGGAATAGGACCGATGGAAAAGCTTACGCAAAGGTTTTGCCAGCGTTGAAGAACACCTCTTCATAACAATAGCGGGGATACAATCCGGGCCAGCGGATTTATTTATGTTGAGATCTTTCAATACTCTTGCGACTGAACGAGTGCGAAAGAAGATTGGTCCCATAAAATCATTTACGCTCTCGAGGACAGGAGGAGTTCTGACACCTCCGGCCAATGTTGAGTTTGACGCGAATTGGGCAGCAAGCAGATCTGCTTTTTCTTGAGAACTGACAGCAGGAGTATCGTTGAAGACGAGCGTAGGAACTGACGATGACGAAGAATTCTTTACTTTTTTTACAAATGACCAAAAATTTTTACTGCCTTTGGGATATTGCAATATTTTTTGCCGAATTTTTTGCTCATGTAAAAATTTGTTTTTTCGATTATGAACATTGCAGGCCTTTCTAGCTTGCTGAAACTTTTTCCGGTTTTCCTCAGTGATGTTGGCTTTGTAACAACGGAAACTTACATTTCTTAACCTGAGAGCCTCTCTACAGCTCGTACCAAACCAAAACTCATGGTTTCATACTCTTCGACCTGTTTGGGATAAAATTTCTCATTCCTAAAAGAATTAAATGTGTAACCATGTCTGCGCTGGAATCAATGTCACTATCGAGGAAGCATAGTGACCAGTTAAAGGTCCTGAAAAAGTTATTGAGGCCTTCCCAGTTGGCTTTCTCGTATTGCCAAACGGTTCTCCTTGGGTTTTTTAATTTAACTGAATTGAGTTGGCACGAGAAATTTGCAGAGATGACACAATGGTCAGATGTGCCTAGAGGCGATAATACACGAATTGTGCATTTATCAGGATCGAAGGTAAGAAACAAGTCTAGAGTGTTGGGGGTTTGACCTGCAATGTCAGGAATTCGGGTTGGCTCATCAACGAGCTGAGTAAGATGGTTTAACTCAGCGAAAATCTCAACATACCTTCCTTCGAGTGTTGTCTGGCCAGAACACTGGAATTGTGTACATTGAAATCGCCCGTAATAACGATTTCAGTGTGAGGGTAACGGGAAACAATTCCTTGAATGGAGTCAGACAAAGCATCAAATTCGTTAGAAGTTGAAACTATGTCTAAATTTGGGCTTCTATAAAGAAAACATATATGAATGATGCGCTTATTAATCGTTAATTTTAACCACATGAAATTGAATTCCGTGTTTACACACAGACCGAATTGTGGTTGAAGTTGATATGCAACATCATTCCTTATGTAAACGGCGAGGCCATGTTTGGCAAAGAATAAAGGCACAAGTGAATACCCATGCAAGGAAAATTCCGAATGATCGGTATTTTCCCCAACTTGTGCTTCACTAAGTGCCAATACAGCTGGTCTGTTTATTACAGAGTGGACATAGGCAGCATAGAAATTTTTCCTAAGTCCACGAATGTTTGCATAGTCGAAAAAGGGGTATTTATTTATTTTTGACATGAAGCAATTAATAATAATAGAATAATAGACTTACGCTCGAAGTGCTCAGTTATGTCATGTTCTCTGTTCCACAAATATTTTTTCCAAGGAAAAATATAAAAAGCATTAACAAATTTGAGAGAAATCGCTCACAGCGAAACCGACAAACGCGAAAAGAAAAACGTCAAAAACAGCCAATGAACAAGTTACCCTCGACCCACAGGGTAAAATGTTTTTTCTTCTCAACTTTCGAATTTGTTATCTCTTTTGAACTCATGCTCGTCATGACTGGCCAGTCAACGTGTAAAAGCACACTTAGTCTGCTATGTCTGCTATTAGACGATGAAACTGGATGCATGCACCTTGTTCAAATTCTTCGAACATAGTAAGTGCAATAGAGAGAAAAAATTCGAAAAGATGACAGGAAAAGAGCTGTCCTGTGTCGCACGAGTAGCATCTCAAAGAATCTGTCGACGTTTTTCTGTTCTCTTGTTCGCTTTTTTTCATTTCTTTATTAATCCAGCAAAAATGTGCATGTGGTTAAACACATTCATTACATCGATAGGGTTAAAAAAGCAGATTCATTGCAAATGATTATGAAAACGAAAATAAAAGAGAACTGTCAAAATGGTTTCATGAAACTAAATTCATCGTGTAATGGTGCTTTCGACAGAGGATGAAATAACAAAGAAGAATTCGAACAAGGTGCATGCATCCAGTTTCATCGTTTAATAGCAGACTAACGAAGCAACTAGGAAGATTTCCAGACGAAAAAATGACACCATGAGAGTACTATAGAGAATGTACATATGTATATACAATGGTATAACTCAAATAACACCACATGATTCCATTCTTCTGGTGATATTTCAATTTGTTCCACAAAAGTTTATTCTCTTTTATCATTTTATTTTGGTATTTCATCATTTCATACATTTTAAAACTCAAATGTCATAATTACTGTACGGACATTGTGTTCCGACTGAAATTTGTACGTACGAAAAATTTGACATGTTCTCCGTACTTCGTCTCCGTAATGCAGTTCCGTTTTTGCATTGCGTTCAAGCAGTTATCCGTCAATGTTGTTGGAAACAAAGATAAAATGTCATATCTGAAAATGAAGATGAAGAAACTTGGCCTTCATAGCCATCTGTTTTCTTCTTTCTAAAAATCATCCACTCTCTTAAATTAACTTTATTTTCCGCACGTATATCCAGGTACTAAGACCTTGTTTACATGATTCTTTTTTCGTTTGGACAGACAGTCTTTACACTGATTTGTACTACCTCGAATATTTCCAAAACTTTCATATATAATTAATTAAAAACAATCCATTATTACTAAAAAGCATGATTGGGAATTGTTTTGTTTTCCATTTTGAAAGTTCTTATTTTTAGTCATTTAGTCATTTTCTTTCTCAAACGAAAACGAGCTTTGACGTTTCAAAGCTCAATCATAAAAAATTTAAAATGTTCATTCTTACATTCTTACTTCATTCCTCCTTCTTTTCTACACTCATTACCATTTTTTGTCAAAAAAAAAGAATGAAGAAACAACCAAAAATAGGAATCATGAGAATTAAAAAACAAACAAACTAAATAATGTGGAAAGGAAAATAGGGATTTTTTTATATCGTATTTTTTCGTTTATTTTAATTTGATATCACCCATAAGAATTTTGAAATGTCATTTTAAATTCGAAATGGTATCTTGTTCAGGCGAAACTCCTGATAGCTTTTAAAATTCCGGGCGAATGGACATTTTTCGGGTGGAAGTTTTCAGGCGAAACTCATGATAAGGCTAAATATTTATGGCTGAAATTTTGTTTACAGTGACAGAAAAATTAAAAACAAGTGCAAATTGATTTTTATGTATTTTTATATTTTCGGCCTTTCTTTTCATATTAAATTATCAGTTTTATTTTTTTTTTCTTAAATTTTTCATTTTAATAAACAAAATATAAACAATTGTTCGGTTTTTCTTCTTCACATATTTTTTTCATTCATTTGTATATAGTTTCCTTTTAAATTAATGTATATAAGCTATTGGTAAAGACATTTTATAGTTTCAGAAATAATTGATGTTATAGTGTTTTTTTATAATTAAATTAAATATACGAATTTCTTGTTTGTTAAAATAAAAACAATATTTCTATATTCTTATCGTTCGCGCATACATATACAATTTAAATTTACAAGGTTTCTATTTCAATTAATTTTGTTTTTGTTTTATACAAAATAATTGTTACAACGTGTACATAATAATAATAATAGTATACAGTCGTATGGATCACTGTTTGGTTTAATAAATCAATTTTGTTATGTTTTTGTTTATTTTCTAGATTTTACAAAATTTCAATTGTGTTGATTTTCCTATTGTAAATTGCAAGTGAAAATTTTACAAAAAAAAATAATCGTAAATGTATTATTGCAAATTAATGGAATATTAGTGTTTCTTCTATTAATGGTTCTTTTTTATTTGTATTTAAAAAAAAAATATGTACATTTGTTTCACAAAGAAGATTTCATATAACAATATATAGGTACCAATGTTACGTTTGGAATGTCTTTCTTACTAAAGCCACTGAGATGGTTCACAAAAAAAATCGTTCAGAGGATTTTTGTTGCTGTTTTCACAGGACTACAATGGAATTGGAATCCACATTCATTTTAATGTAATCTGGGTGCGCTCAAAGCTTGTTTTTTGTAATGAAAATACGCAAGTAAGGCCGAAAGCTTGGCAATGAAAAATAAAAAACAAAACCGTTTTCCACCAGACACAATTTGTCAATTTTGTTTCAATTCTCTTTTCGAATTATTTTGAGGACATCTCATCCTTGCATTTCCGAAAGCTAGAAACACAAGTGAGTTTTACAAAAAAAAAATAATAACAAAAAAATAAAAACGTAAATACACGCACTAAAGCAGAGAAGAGCGGCGATTGACTAGATTTTTATACCAAGAAATAAAATGTAAAATGAAAATTTCACAGACATAAAAATATCATATTCAACATAAATTCAAACAATGTTACAAATGATATTTCATTAGATAAAAAATAAAAAAACAAAACAAGCGACAAATGACATTAGTGTTTGGCGGCCAGGTGGCGGTGAAAACGATTGTAAAAACAACTGTATTAGTTACTCGTGTAAACCAATAGCGGCTTTTCTTCAGAATGACATTTCATTTTTTTATTTATTTTAAGCGAATAAATAATTTAAATTAAATATGACTAAAAATATTGTTTTTTATGTTCAAAAATTGTTTAAATTTTTTAAGGCTTTTTCACACTGGGTGTGTTTTTCTGTACAGGGTGCAATGATTTTTTTTTTGTATATATACAGTAAATTTTATGAATTGTTTATTTTTTTTCAATATAATTTCTTTTCAAATTATTTAATTTATTTATAAGTCTTTGTAAATTGTTTTCTTTTTTTCATTTTTTTGAAAGCGCACATTTTTAATCATATTTTAAACGATAAAAAAATGTTAAAAATACTCCTTTTGCTAAGTTTTATTTTGTCTCCAATTTTTCTCGTAACAAGTATGTGAGTGTTTCTTTTTTAGCCAAACTTTGTTGAGATGTTAATTTTATGAAATAATCATTTTTTTTTTTAAATCTAACTTTCCAGTTCTTTTTGTATTTTAAAAACAAAAGATATAAAAAAAAAATTTAACTACACAAACTTCTTCCAGCAAAGCTTAAAAATTGTTGCAAATTTTGTGTGAATTTTTCTTAAACTTCGTTTCTTTGACAATGACAACATTGGCTTCAAGCGTGTATTTGTTGCTACTTTGGTGCATAAAATTCGATGTGAAGTGCATTTGCAATGACAGCTTCTGCTATTGTTTATGCTGGCGCTGTTGCTGCGGCGAATATTGTTTACAGTTGTCATAGCTGCGGCTGAGATGGCGGCATTGGTTTTAGCTATGGCAACATTCGATGTTTCAACATCATTAGCACAAGAAAAACTGACAATTGTTGTATTTCTATTGCCAATCAATGGCGATGGCGATCTTGGTATATTAAAACCGTTAAGAAAATGTCACCGTCTCGCAAAAAGTACTTCCAACCAACAATGACATGCGGTTATGTCTGTTCGACGGTATTTGGAACCCCAACCTTTGGCGAAACTAATTTGCATGCTAAATGTATCAATTGGACCTGTTTGAGCACCAGCTATTTGGGGTGGGAACACCAGTTTTTGAGTTCGAGCCCTGAAAAAAGAAATTGTTAAAAAGAATATTAAAAAAAAAGTTAGGTATTATTCGTTTAAGAAATTAATAATTTAACTCAATATGAAGTGTGAACCAAATTATTAACGTTGAAATTTCAATATCCTCGTTCCTAATGCTGTTATCTTAAAAATGATATCTCGGATTTTGGCAGAGTTTAAGACTGTGTCAATTGCGTTAAAATATTGGCTAAATTGGATCCCCTGGCTATTTTTTTACGTTTGCATCGAACTGGACACAATTTTAGCTTTTTGCTGTGCCAAATGGATTAAAAGGGATATTTTTTAATATACTTAATAGTACATTTTTCCTAGAGAACAAAATTCTCCTTGATCAAATGCATTCCTTTTTTTACGAAAGGCAGCTTTAAAAAAATACCAAGATAAAAATAATCTCACATAAGTTAAATTTTTACTTGTCTTTAAATGAATTTTTACAAATAATTTAATTTTTTGAAACAACAATCCCAAATATCTGTAAAAGAATTCCCATCACACATACATAATTTATTTACTAATCTATGAACACTAGACATGACACGCTTTGAGAAAAAAAAATAATTTAAAAACACAAACAAAACAATATATATATCGTCTTCTCTTTTACACCTTCAAAAGCAATGAAAGACGACTGGCTAAAATTTAACCTGCTCTGGGGCAGGTTAAATAATATCCCCATTTAACATGTCAAAATTTAGCCATGGGATCAAATTTAGCCAGCATTTTAATGCAATTGACACAAAGCCTAATCTCCTTAATTTTAAACATAAAATTCATGCAGAAGTTAAAATCAAAATTTCAAAGTTTGAGAACTTTAGGCAATTTTGTTTTTATTGAATTTAATTAGTGTTTGCGTGTAGTTTTAAATTCGTTTTGTGAGAGCTGTCATTTTTTGGGGGAATTTTCAATTTCACACTAAAAAAAAAATAATGCAGGGAATTACTGTTGATAAAATCTAGTTTTACACTAGAGAAAATCAATTTATAAGTCGTCTATAATTGAAAAACTACACTTTTAATCTAAGTTCCACATTGTATTTGATTTAGGTTGGCATTCGTCTATAATTCTGCCTTATTTAAAAAAAAAAAAACAAGGAGAGTGATATCTTCTGATATTCATTCGATTTCTAATTGACAGCTACCAGTTGCTATATTTCGTATAAAATATTAATGGATTCCGAACAAATTTGTTTGTTTTCTAATTAAAGTATGACACCCGATCTGTGAAACTGTGAAATGATGAGTTTTTTTAAGCCTTCACGCTTAATTCGATTTTGAATCTATGACAAATTGAAAACAAACCAAATCATCCCGTGAAGACGTGAAGAGCACAGCAATTTTGAGATCAAGCTACGATCTTTAGCAAAAGACAAATGATGACGGACCGATCTAATCTACGGCGGCTGACCAAATTTTTTTTTTAGTAGTTATACTATTTTTTTATTCTTTTATGACATTTTGGAATGTTTCAATTAATAAAAATTGATTAATAACACTTCCAATGTATTATAAACAAAAAATTAATATGAAAAAAAGAACAGCATTCCTATTTAGTACTTTTATTTTAGTACACAGTTTAACAGCGAAATGATGAAATGAAAGGTCTCTATGAAAATTGAAATGATAATTTTTTTATTATTTCACAGTTTCACAGATCGGGAATCGACTCCCAGGTTTTGAAAGAAAAATAAAGAAACAACAATTTATGCAAACGGATTACCGAATTAATCTGTTTCGTCAAATGTTCAATGAAATAAAATAATCGGGACGTTAAATGTTTTTGTAAGGGAGAAAATTTGACAGATGCTTTCATGGACTTCTATTCAATAAGGGTAACATGTTTCTTTTGACAGATCAATTATCTATTTTCCTCTGCACTTTATAGTCAGCATAATATTTGACGAAAGTGAACGAAACTGGGGCAAGCGCATATTGTTACTACTAAAACTAATGTGTATTTAATTAATCTGAACAGAATATTTCAAATACCGATGCTTATAATTCTCTTTTAATTGACATTGACGTTAAATTGAAAATATATATTAGGCATCATTTTTTAACTACAAACAAAGGATAAAACTTACCTATTTATATCAAAGGCATTTAAACAATAACCTGGTGGCACTTTGGAAACATGCCGGCAATCATCGTTTAATGTGGGAGAATGTACGAATATGGGTGCTTCTGAACGATTGTACAACCAAACGCCATCAGCTTCCTGACTAAGAGTAATACCTGTAACACAATAAAAAAAAATTAGCAACAAACTAAAAACATACAATTATTATTTACCTAAACCAATTTTTTGCCTTGTTTTTTGCACAGAACTTGAGGTTGCTGTACCTTTTTTGTCGGCCAAATCTTTCAAACACATTCCACCGCTGCCTTCTGAATAGATGTTGACTGTGGAGTTTTTAGCCTCATACCGTTCGCCAACACGTTGTGCCAGTTCCCAGTAGGCTATTTGGCACCATGTCAGAGATGGCGATGAGTGATCTGTAAAGAAAAAAAGAAAATTTATAATATCTGATATTGTTAAGGTGCTTCCAATTTAAACAAAATTGAATTGACAAAACGACATTTGAAGGATTGTTTTGAAATGTTGACATTTTATTTTACGACCAAATTTGACATTTGACAAAGCAATGTGCAAAAATGTGGGTTTAATTAAGATCGTGCCATAAAATATTCAGGTATAACCCATGTACACAAGTATTGAATTGATATACTTTTAAAAAAGCACGTATCCGCCCGAGTGACCACTGAAAGTTATGACATTTAATAAAAAAAAAAATGTAACTGGTTTGATAATCAAACAAGATCTCGTGCATGACATTTTAAAATGTGTATGCCCAAAATAGCCCTTTCTGAAGACTTTCCAAAAAAAAAATTAAGAAAAAAAGTACGTATACGCCCGAGTGTCCTTTGAAATTCATTCAGTTCTTGGCCAAATGGCATTAGAAAATATTTTAAACCCTAATAATCACTAACGCAAGTATAAAGATGAGGTAATTTTTATGTCACCGCACTCATCGCAATCGCTGACCACACAGCTATAGATTTATAAAGAGGGTATTGTACATTTTAAATGCTCGAACTAATTACACCCTTTAAAACCACGAGGAAGGACGTTCTGAGTTTAGGGGATGACAAAGTGAAACGATCACAACAAGGCCAGCAAATATTAAAAAACAACCACGAAACCTCAAGTGAAACCCATTCACATCTTCTGTTCATATTATAATCCAGAGATGGAATACATAACTCATCATAAGCACACAGGGACACGAAGCAAAACCCAGACGCTTTTATGTTCGACTTAATGCGCCGATAGCATGTCTCCTTCGTGTGTCATGGATTGGTGTGTGCGATTGAGGTTTATACCCTGATTACACTGACTTCACGCGAAAATAATATAAGAAAAAAAAAGAAAACAAGAAAAAACCACCTCAAAACCCCCGCGTAGACACGCACACTCGTCAAATCGAATAACACAAACAAATTGAGCTCGAATATGGCAGGCGCCATGCAATTTTCGTGCCGTCGTCGTCGTCTAGTCAGTGGGCCGTCGGCGAGGCGCTATAAAATAAATTGCTTGAGAAGCAAAAATTCAAGACGAAAATGAGCAAACAAAAAATATATTTTTTTTGTTATTAATTTCGTGTTTATTTAACATTTTTGCTTTTGGTTTTTTGGTTCTTTTGCCTTTAACTAATCTTTGTTGTTTTTTTCTTTTTCAAGATTTTTCTTTTATTATTTCTTGTTGCAAAATTTACATTTTTCATTTTATGTTCTCCGTGATTTTTTATTGAACCCCAATTAAAGGTGCGGATAGGAAAAATGGAGGAGTACAAGTAGTTAGGTTGGTTTCTCGTCTTTGTGTATAATATTTCTTTAGGCGCCACCAACCGGTGGAGTATAATAAACACGTTATTCATTCAGCACATTCAGCGTTTGTGCTGGGCAAATGTTTACAGTCTGCTTTATGCTTAAACAAAATATTTACCTACAATTGGATAAAGTGGAAAATTTAAAGGAAAAATTGATTTTCTTAATTTTTTGAAATTGATCTTAAAAATCGGAAAGAATTCTTAAAAATTAACTAAAACAAATTGGCATCTGGTATAAAAACCATATAGGAGTTTCCAAATATGCAAGTTAAAACACAGCTGAACATGTCAAATGTCAAACGACAGCTGACCACGGAAATTTCAATACAGGTAAACAAATCAGAAATCAAAATCAACTAGGTTTAGATATTTCAATGAGAGCGAGATAAAAATATTTGCTGTAAGTATAAGTATTAGTATTTGTCCATTCCAAAGAAATTTGTTCAGATCTATTTAGAGATAACAAAATGTTACTAAGAAGCATTTCGTTATCCCTGGATTAGATCTGCAATCAAACTATCGAGAAAATACTTTATAAGTTCAGTATTACACAGAGTTTCTTGGCGCACTCTTCTTTTTAAAATTTCTTTTTCAATTTTTATTCGGTAATGTCGTTAGAATTATAATATGGCAATCTGGTTGTTACAAACTGTCAAATTCTATTCACGTTCCACATACAATCCACAATTCAACGAACAAATTATTTAGGCCCAAGTAATCTCAAAATCACCCTTGTTTTTGTTTTCTTGGTGGTTGATCGTTACGAACAAAAAAAATACGTAATACGAATTTTTTTCAATTATGAATCATTTTTTGTCAACCCAGTGTCAATTTCGAATGATTGAAACAACACCACTTGTATTGTAACAATGCATCCTATTTTAAAGCTCAACTGACAAGATATTTTTATCAAGTGTATGAAAGTATGTTTGAAAAATTTAGTTAAATCAATTGTCAAACGAAAATGTTCAAATTATCGAAATAAATTTGGAACAAGATTCCTTACCACCCTGTAAAGAAGTGAAATCTTATTTTCACACTTAAGACAACTTAACAAGGTAAATGTACTTCAGTGGTTTTGCTTATGCACACAATTTATATCAAAACGTCTGCGTCTTAAACTATTAAATTGGCTTATAAGCGCAACAAAATAGAACGACGCAACGTGAGCTGGCGCCAAAGAGTGCGATAATTTGGCTAATGCCAGCAATCAACAGTGTAAACACGAACCTAAAGAATACATTTTTATAGCGAAACACCAGGTGAATTATATTTTGCAGCTAAAATACATTTTTGTTTGTATATATTTATTTTACTTTTCTGCACGTTTTGTTTATTGATGTATTGAGATATTTATTGATATTAATTTTTTTTATGTAAACTTTTTTGATCTTTGATTCATTTCCCTTTTTCTTAGTATTTCGAGTTTTTTAATTGATTTTAATTCAAAATAAGCTAACAACTGAAAGCGTTTGTGATGCATAAATAAAATGTTTTATTTGTAAATGTTAGTTTGTATGCGAATTAGAATAAACATATCAGTTTGATGATTCTCAATTACCAAGGTCCAATTATTATTATTTTATTTGCATAGACAAACGCAAAATTATCAATTTAGAGTTGTCAATCTTTGATTTCTTTGAGGTAAGTTCTAGCTCTCTTAAAATGTATATGTTTGGCCAGCTGTCAATGTCAAATTGCACAGCAGCCGTATCTGGAGCAATATAAAAAAATTATTTAATTTGAGTTCAACCCGACTACATACAGTCCATTGGTTTTTAAAACTGATGAATGTGCTCAAATTTCAGAAGCGCACTCATATCAATCAAAGTTATCGATTAAGTTTAAATAACTGACAGCACGCGTAATAATAACAACACATACTTTAACTTGTTTCAGACCACACACCTGAAAAAAAACTGGTTGCCGAACTTCATTATTGCCGACAACAAGCTAATTAAAATATAAACTTGTCAAGTTATAAAAACAGTAATTAAATAGTTTAAATTGAAATCCAAAGAAGATTAGACTAACTTTGGATAATTTGTTTTATAATAAAACTGTTAGAAAAAGCAACCGAAATTAAACTTTTAGTAAAAAGAAGTTTTGAAAAGTGGAAATAATCATTTATCCGTTTGAGGTGTCTACATGATAAAGGGTACGCTTTCACAAAAGACGGCTTTTATTCGTCTGCCGCCTGTTGTTGTGTTCAAAACTGTTGTTGTTAAACGTAGGCGATTCACGGCAAAAAACCATCATGCGTTTAACAAGGTTTAAGTTTTTTTTCTATTGAAATAAATGAAAAATATTTATTTATACATACATACAACATAAATACTTCATTAAAAAGGTGTGTAATTCTTAAGTATGATTTCTATAATTGACAGATTGAAACATTGACAACCATTTTAACTAGGTTTTTTCTTTTGTTTGTCTCTTTTTCTCTCACTTTTCCTTCCACCATTTTTTGCAAGAGTAGGTAATTTAATAAACATCATCTTTATATTTAACCATGGAAATCACGTATTTCAAGTCTAATTTGCAAATACGTTGGCGGCATAATGTTATTATTACCGTCACTTTATTTTTATTCTTAATACCTACCTATTTATTTATTATTATTATTTTCTTTTTCGTTGTTGCCGTTCCCTGTTGTTTAATATATAAATATTTTTTTCTCTTTCCTCTGCCTATACATTTTTGTCGTCGCATCACGTCGTCGGCCGTTCGTGTCGTTGAATTTGGCATTTTTTCTGTGTCGTTGGCCGCCATCTTCAAGTTCATATGTGATATATTATTGTCTCTTGATGACATTTTGTTGGACTTCACTTCGAATTTACGGTGTATTACCATTCTTACACAGTCATATAAACACGCATAGGTATAGGTATAAAGTATACAAAGTGAAGGTATTTTATTAGTAATTAATAGCTCACAAAAACAATTTATAAGACTTCAAGATGAAATCCTCTGTTTATATGTACATAAATTCATTAAGTTGAAAGTTGATCGTGTGAATGTCACTGAGCTAAACGCCAAACAAACCAGACGCGTCAATTATTATTTACTCGTTCGTTCGTTGGGTGCTAATGGTGATTTTACAAATGATTATTGCTTTTTTGTTATACACCTGACCTGCATTAGTTGTATTGAAATGCACTTAAAAGAAAGAGGAAAAAAACAACAAAATTAAAAAAACATGCAAAATACCATTTAATGACAATATTTTTGGCGCCACTTAATTACGTAAGTGGAGACCTCCAAACGAGGGGCGTCAGTGGCAGCACCAAATAAACACCATACATGACATTTGTTGGGAACTTAATGTCATTTTTTTTTCGTTTTGCAAATTTAAAACGTTTTGTTTAATTATGCCATTAGCAAATGTGTGCTAGCAATCAATATTATACAAAGATGAGGATAGAGAAGGGAGAGAAAAAACTTGAATTTTGTATTGCATTTAATTTATTTTAAAGAAATTTAATTTTAAGCGAATATAAAAAACAACAAAGATGGCAGCACGAAGATATAAAATCATTAATGAATAAACTAACAATATTCGCGATTGCCGGAGAGATAATGTGCAGCATTTTAATAAGTTGTTCTCCTTAAATACTGCGATATCCAGATTCCAGATAGAATCAAGACGGCACGGCACAAAAGGTGGCCAAGTAAGAAATCTTGAAATGGGAAAAACAACTAGATTGACAAGTTGAAGAATAAAATAAATAAATTGTTTAAAATGCATGTGAACGTGCCTTTGTACCTACTTTTTATTCTTACAAAATGGCAGCTATCATTGTACTAGAAGCTAGAAGTTCATTCAGATTCTTATCTCGTTGTTGGTTCATTTTTTATGATCCTTTTTTGTAATTGATATATGTAATAGACTTTGATCGATTTGGAAACGGAGAGTCAGCTGTCATTGTTAGAAAATACCTTTTAAAAACAATACAAGCATTTATTATTTATTTTAGAAAAACTAATAAACAGAGGCATTTCAGACAGTATGGAACCGGTACCGTGACATTTGGCCATATTTGAAATATGGCAATATGACACTTTAAAAATGAAATATGTGGCCATATTTAAAATATGGCCAAATGACGCATGTCCAAAGTGTCATATGGCCTTTATGGCCTAATGTCACTTTCAAATGCATTTTCTTACCCGTCTTTCGATTTGGGACTTATATCCCGCCTTGTTAATCTTAGTATGAAGAAGGTATGGGGGGGCATGCTGCCCCCTGCAACCCCCCTGCTTGGGCTCACTATAGGATTTGGAGAAGGTGCAAGGTTGGGTATGTGTAACGTTTCTTTTTGATTTAAACAACTTTTGCATAAAACCAATCTCGCACATACTCCAAATCCTATAGTGAGCCCAAGCAGGAGGTTGCAGGGGGACAGCATGCCCATACGTGCGTCATACTCGATCATATGGCTATATGTTTGAATATGGCCATATGACACTTTCAAATTGCGTCATATTACCATATTTTGAAATATGGCCATATGACACATGGCCATATGACACGGCATCTATGGAACCGACCTTTATCTTGACTAAAATGCTGAAAACTAGACAAATAATAAATTGATGTATGTACATATATTTATAATTATAAATTTTTCAATTCCAATATTTTGTATTAATTTAGAAGCAATATTTTGGTTTGAATTTTCAATACTTCAAATTCAACGATTCATTTGATCATAAAATATCTATTTCTTATTTCGTTGCTTCGTTCTTTCATTATTCTCTATACACATCCGTTTTCCATGTAACAATGCAACTGCAAAATGAATGATAGCGGAAATGACAGCTGGCTTAAGGCTCATCCATGAAACGCAAAAGAAAAGGGAAGCTAGCTTCGAAACCGAACAAACAGTTTCTTTCCGACCTTGCAAATAAATCTTTTGATCATAATGGCCTTTAGAAATACCAAGCTTTTGTCAAGTTTTTCGCTTCGTTTTCGGTCTGTTTCTTTTTTTTTTATTTTTTGACAATTCGGTAGCATGTAATGAAGTGATAGGATGTGTATTTCCTTCTTGATACTATCTGGAAAGTAAATGATAGATTTTCGTGCGAAATTTACGACGTACGGAAACAAAAGCTGATGAAAACCTGACGAAACTTATGAAAAAGTCATTTCCGGTTGGGTATACAAATCAAATGTGTTTCGAATATTTCGTAATATGATACAAATGTTACATAGAAATATCAGTTAAGCTTGATATATACAAACCTCCATTTTGGTGTATTGTGACGTCATAATGATCTTTTACTATTATTATATTTCTTAAGTGAAGACTATATCTATAAAATGAAGATTTAAATGATTTGTTTTATGATTATGAGAAGTATAAACATATCAAAAACATTTAATACCGCAAAATTACTAATTTAAGGATGGTGTAATGTGATGATATGCAAACAAATTTTTCGGTAAGTAGCGGGCAGATTTTAAGTAGTCTCATTTTGAAGTTTCTCTTTTCTCTTGTTCGTTTTGAAAGTCAAATTTGAGATGTAACCTTAAAGTGGGGTAAAATCTGAAAAGGAAAATTCAAAAAGAGTCTGGTCTCACGAGACAACGTGTAATTGGTGACTTTCTCAACAAAAAATTCTAAAGGTTATGCTCAACATCTGGGCTAAAAAAAAAGAACTTTTCAATTGCAAATTATAATGAAAGTTGATAATTTTCTATTTTCATTTTATTTGCGGCGGCGGCATTGGCGCGTCGCCGTTTCTATAGTCGTTGGTCGCAATGACAATATGATGCCGCCGCACTCGTCCGTGACTTTAATGAACCACTAAACCACACCGCGACCCAACAATACGTCCATTCTATTACTACGTGATGTGACGCAGATGCTTACCTCCATCATAACGGCGCGCGGCGGCGTCACAAAAACACTACAATCTAGCTTTAGTAACATCTCATGCCCAAAGGGAAGCCTCATATAATATTACATATGCATATACCTATGCAACATCACCGTTGCCACAAATATTTTTTTTGGCGACAAGATATTCGCATAGCGTCAATCGCATGAGCGCAACTTTGTTTGTATGTATATAAAATGTGCATCGAAAAGCCACAAGACAGTGAGTGCACGGCCAGGGTGAACAGGCTAGGGGGCCCTGCATCTAGACGTTGGAACTTGAAGTACGTTCACAATGTTGACATTACCGCCCTTTTTGTGGTATTCGTCTGGGAAAACAAAGAAAAATAAAAATAAAATAAGAAAAAAATACAATTGCAACATTGTTGCTTTATCGCTGCAAAAAGGGAATTGTATCCAAACAGTGGGACCGAACATAGGGCAAATCTTAAGAGACAATATATACACATATTTTTTTTAAACAAATGCCTATTTCAAATGTTGGACGTAAATTTTTCACAGTTGCAGTTCACGTCATTATCACGTGGAACGTGATTGCTAAGTTCCGTTCAATATTCAATTTTGCTTTTGAGCAAAATTCCCGCATTTTATTTACGAAAATTGGAACAAATTGAGCAGTTGAATCAAAAGGAAATGTTAGAGCTAACACTGATCAAAGCTTTTACTAAGGAGAGTGTAGGTATGATTTCTGTAGTCTAAGCTAGTTACATAAGCTATAAACTTTTTTTTTAAGGAATAAAACGCTTCAGCTGCTATCGTATGTCCAACAGACATTTCCCATTTTTTTCACATTAAAATGGCGTCAATTAACTCGCCAATGACAACTCAGTGCGGTTCGATTAAACAAATGTCAGCTATTCTAAACTACACCTGTTAAAGCGGAAAAAACGATCAAATGTCAAAGTGGGTGCCCAAGCGCTTAGTCAGTGCAACAGATCATTTTTCGCTACTTGACTCCACTGAATAAATAGTTGTCAGCAGCGACAACGACGTCTACAATGCCAGCAATGAAGCCGACGAAGCATTATCATCGTCGTTGTCGGCCGTCGTCATTGACGCCAATCTTACCGATCTTGGTGTGATCATCACACGTTCGCCAATAAATTTTGCTTACACATTAGTTTGGCCGCGTGCACAATCAACTACACCAAGTAGGTACACATAACAACTTATCAATTGATTTTAACAAAAATAACACGATCTCCAAAAGAGTGATGAGACACGCTCACTCACTCTGCGCCGAATAAAGCGTCGAGTCGCTTATAGTGCTAATGTATCTGGTGGAGTAACGATGAGGCGTGCGGAAAAACATGGCGTCGGCGATGGTGGCGTCAAGAAACACTTAGCACGCGGAAACTACAGGCAAACACATTAATTGCCTGGCTCCATCCATTTTGTCAGTTTCCTCTCTTTTGCCACCCCATTTTATAACCGAAGGCGAATAACCCAACCATACGAGAAAATCGTTGTTTAAAATGCAACAATTATTCGTTTTTTTTCTGTTAGGTCGCTTCTATTGTCAGTTGATCATGAATAAATGGGGTACCGTCCCGGTTTCATCCACAGAGCAAATAAACCGCATGAAGATAAAATCGGACGTATAAAAACAACAACGTTATCCGCCATTGATTATCGCCGGCAATGACAGCGACAGCAACAGTGGCGCGGCAGTGGCATTAAAGAGGCTCCAATCGAGACTTATTGTATGTTTTTTATGGTTTCATCCATTTGTTGTTTGTTCTCGCTATAATTTTGTTTGATTACCTCGATGACGATGACCGACCATCATCGCGTCGCAACTTTCTTAGTATATGTATATATGTTGGTACGGCGAAGGCATGCGATGCACACATACAACGCTGTATCAATAAAAGCTTTGCCTAAACCTCAATGTGTATGAATGTGTGTGCCATCATACGCGGTGCCAGCTTTACCGACGCGACGGGCGGTTGTCGACATTTTGTCGCACTAAATGTAATTATTTATAACTTTTCACGGAAAGTGATAGAGCGCAGAAAAGACGAGGCATTGCTGGCGAGAGAATTATTTAGGTGGCGCCTGTTTATTATTATTAGTGTGTGTCATATTTTTTTATGATTATTATTGCTACTTTGAGGTCATTTGAATACTGCGAATTGTATATCTAAATCTCAAAGATCAGCTTTTATGAAGACAGAGTAGGTTGCAATTATTTTTTTTGGTTTTTCTTTCATTACTTTTTTTGTTATAATATTTGGGGAGCGGCAAATACAGAGGTTAAGGATCAGATTAGCATGTTATATTTCACTTGAGATGAGGTTAATTTTTATCGATATTTTTTTTTTATTTTTTATAATAAATATAACCTTTTTGGTCTTTCAAATAAGTACCTATAAAAAGTCACTATTGAGGAATTAAAGAGAATTAATTAAGGAAGAAACGTCAGCGGTAAATTTCAAAGCAAAATGATGATTTGTTGTCGACAAGCTTTGAGTATTTGCCGATCAGATTTGTTTTATTTAAATTTTATAAGAAAACCATAGATTGATCAACAAAGTTGCTAGGTGTGGGGACATAAATTGTTTTGTTTTGTGTTCTAGTGACAATACATTCTTAAAATGGCATATGTAGTTATAAACTTGGTGGTTATTTAAGGACTTAATTTTATTACCGATAGGTGGCGATAGTTAAACATACAAAAAATGGGGTGTGGCTGTTTCATGGACGTGTGATGTACGTGAATACGTCGCGTAATAGGTGATATTATTTACGTTTTCGTCACTTCTTGACTCGGTAATATGGTGTTTTATTAATACCATTCCCGTTCCAACTGTATAAGATCTTTGTATTTCGATCAGGCTTTTTGAAGTGTAAAGGCTGACATTATACCTATGTATATTTTGTTATAGTTTTTTTTTGTATATTTTAACACCTTATTATAGTCACAATCACAATAATACACTAATGTTTAATCTATAAACAACAGATTTGGTCAAGAGGTTGACTAGAAACTAGAATGAACGTCGTAACTTCTCCAAGTCAAAAGTTATACTAAATAGAAATCTCGATACGCAGCAAAATGACCTTAAAATGGCGGCGCTTCCCCCTCCACCGAGCTTTCCGAGCTGGTTCCTCTTCGCTCATGCGAGCTAGGTGCCCAGTCCAAAAATTCTCTGTAAGACTTTCCTCTCGAACGCGGATAAGAGATCAGAGTGCCTTTTTCGAAGCACCCAAGTCTTGGATCCGTTTGTGAGTACTGGTAAGTCTCTTGTACAGCAGCAGTTTGGTTTTTATGATGAGGTTTCTGGATTTGAAGAGCCTTGACAGACTATAGTAGGTTCTGTTGGATTTTAACAGCCACCCACTTTTTACTCCATATTATTATCGCCTGCTGCTTTTGACCCAACGTAGTTAAAGGACTGCACTACTTCAAATTCTTGCTCCGCTAACCTGATAGTTGGACCAACATTTGTTACAGCCGTAAGCCGTAGCCACCATTTTCTTAGTCTTCCTTTCATTAATATGCACCCACAGGTTTTGTGCCGCCTGCTCGCTCTGGGTATATACTACATGTACTCCTTAGAATGCCCGATATTCTGAACGAAGCGTTTACGCCTAATCTCTCACTTTGGCCATCTTGAAATCCCGGGCTTATGTAAAAAAGCTTTAGACATTAAAGGCCTTTAAAGAGAATGTTAAGTCATATACAGAACAAATTTTCACTTATTTCGCTTCTGTCAAATTCTTCCTTTTTTATTGGCTGTGGGGATGCCAATTCACTTCACAAATATTTCAAAAGGACCAGAGACGATATACAAGAGATATTATATGTACAAATATAAAACTAAATAACACTTTTGCTACGTTTAAATATTTAGAGAAGTGAAATGAAATCATCAAAAATATGTATGTATGTATAATCAAAAAGTGTGAGAAAAGTTGTACAACTGACTTTTATAAATATTCTGCTATTTTGAAAATTGATGGCATATGTATAACCAGCCTCAGTCACAAGGTAGTACTGGTAGATTCTGTACATAATACAGGTCCAATAATACTTTCTCTCAAAACCTAAACATGTCTTTGGCTTTAATGGGAGCATACACCGATAAGTTTCGTTAAGCATGAAGTATTTCATTATTAAACGCACTGACACATGTTAATTTGACAGCTATGGAAATTTATAATAGAAAAAATGACAGTTTATTCATTGTGAAACATGACGAAACAGTTCGTTTAGTTATGACAGTAGGCTGTACATATTGTAGTTGGGTTGCTTTATAGCTTGGGCGTAAAAAAAAAAGAAATTTGTTTCATTACTAAAGTTTAAACTTGATGAATCCTGGAAAAATGTTCACTTTTAATTTTATAAATATCAAGCGAGATAAAATGCAAAATTATTTTGATGTCACATTAATGTGCTACACTAGTAAAATGTAAAACATTATTCGCTGTCAAACAAATGTAAACATTGCTTAGATTTCAATCCTTTTATTTAAAGCAATCAGATCCACTAATTGAATGACGATTTTGACTTATCACTACCAAATTGAAGTGATAATGGTTTACATATTAAAAAACTAAAGAACTAAATCAATATCTCCATATATACATACATGTATCTAATTGAACGATGGAGAGAAAATAAAATAGTAATAAATAAAATCGAAATTGAAATTAAATTCACTATAAAAACAACACTTTATTTTTATGGTATCTTTTCATGCATAAACTCACCACACTCGCATTATTACTCTCACAAATCATATTAGCAACAGTCAACAAAAATAAAAATGGAATAAATTTAACTCCTAACTACATAAAGCTCACGCTTATCTTAAAAAAAAATAAAGTTAAACTTTAGAATGAATATTAATCTTAGCGTTATCTAGCGCCATTAAGGCGTCGACAACGGCATCGTCCTCCTCACTTGTTTGTTGTTATTATTATTTTGTATGTTTGTATTATTTGTTGCACTAGTATGCCCCTATCTCTAATCAAGAAGAAGCAGCCAGCAAAAAGAAAAAAATAATATATCAAATAAATTGAAAATGGAAAAAAAGCAACAAGAAACAACGACCACCACGCAAAAAGGTTATTACTATTACAGCATTTGCTAAAAATAGACAGACTTTACTAGCCGAAGCCGTCATTTGCTGTATTAGTAAAGTAGCTAGTTAGCTACTAAACACATAGGTGGCGTGTTTTTCTTTTGAATCTTCTTTTGGGAAGAAAAAAATTGATTTTAATTGCTCCCGGCTTTTTGTATTATTTTTTTCAATTTATGTTGTTTACAGATTAATGGCATCTGCGGGAAGCTGCTGGTATTTGCTAATATCTTGCAACCTATGTTGGGTTTAAATAGATAGGGGATCGTTGATTGAATTAGCACTTGATCGGAAGTAATGGAAAGAAAGATACACCCTGTAGATATGCGTGTTTCGTTCGAATAGCTATCGAGTGGTGAGTTTTCTCTGCACACCATGACGTGCAAAAAGTCTGTGTGATGTGATGTATGACCAGACAACAGCCATACCCGGCCCGTATAATATTTATGGCTTATTAGTTTCAAGGTGTTCGTATGGATGGCGCCATTTGATTATTGTTTTAATTAGCTCCTACAACATGTTGAGTTATCGACGCGGAAAAGAGATATGACTATTATAAAAGAAAATGGTTTCACAACAGCGATAAGGTTGGGGTAGAACAAATACAATGTTTGACAGACGAAACAGAAAGTTTGGATATACGGAGTTTTTGACAGTTATTTTTTCAACATGACAAGCACTAATTCTTTCAATTGTTTGGTT
This sequence comes from Platycheirus rosarum, assembly GCA_963971375.1. Taxonomy (NCBI): domain Eukaryota; kingdom Metazoa; phylum Arthropoda; class Insecta; order Diptera; family Syrphidae; genus Platycheirus; species Platycheirus rosarum. The sequence goes on along the minus strand of OZ020509.1, from coordinate 114,173,282 downwards.
TGCTTAAGGTTATTGTTTTTTACCATATTAAAAATTATTTTGGATTTAAATCCTATAAGCTCTATTATGGTTGTCGTAATAAATTTCAGGAAAATTATAAATAAATTAAATAATTTTATTGGCGTGACATCTGCTTAAGGAGCCAAGGCCTAGTCACTTATACTCTCAACCATATCATTGTGTGTGTTATGAATCTGCAAGAATGAAAAGGACCTACAATTTACCGCCGAATACGAAAAGCTACATGAGATGCACTTTTTCGAGACAAATTTTCCTTTTGGAGTTTTTGTCAGTTCCTCGCAAGAGTCAGTAACCCGGAAAAAGGTGGATAATCTATGAGGTAGACACACTTACGAGCACTGGCTACTGAGGCCATAGGCTCAGACACTTACAAGACAACACACAGGACGACATTGATACTGGACAGAACAGAAGATAGAGAGAGAACGGAAAACAGAAAACACACAAGACATGTCAACAGCACGCAGTTGGTTTTCGAACGGTCCCACATTATTGTAATCAAATATCAATCAGTCTTGTAAAGTGTGAGCTGTACAAGAATAATAGAAGGCTAATATGAAGGTGCAAACTTTTCACCACAGTAGTGGTAAAAGAAATGTCAGTCTTTGTAGGCAATGTATGGTTGCACTCATGGATTAAAAAAAATATAAAACTTTTGTTCCTGTGTTCTTCTAACTGCGGTTAATTAATTTCACAAGTAAATTGATAAAGAAATGCAATCATATCTTCAACCTTTTATTATTTCATTAATTACAATATGGTTGAGAAGGAAATAGTGTGATATTTCTTTTGTAATGCAATATGCTTGTCCTTTAAGTCCTGTGATCTCAAATCTGAAAACAATGATGCGTACGTGACGAAATACAGGTTAACATAAGATCTTTTTATAGCCAAACTAAATTTGCAAATATATATATATATATATTTGTATATCTCGTACAACTTTGTTCTTTTTAAGTGGTAAGCTATTTCTCCTTTATGATAAGATACGACAAAACATTGACGACGGTTTTCATTTATCGCAATGAACATTGCACAGAATGTAAAAAGAGGATTTTGACTTTAACTGGTATAATCCGAAATATTGCCTCGGAAAAATGAGAATATTGTTAAATTCGATGCGATAAAATAATACTACGTTTTCATTAGAGCCGAAATTACCTCATTTCGAAATTTACCAAAAAAGTGTTTTAATCTAAGTTTGCTAATTTCGTTTGACACTTTCTTACTTGCAATTATAGGTACCTTTAAGGCAAGTTTAGGATTCGTGAATATAAAAAAATGAGATACAGTTCAAACATGAAATTACGATCATAGAAAAGCCTACACAAGTCTGTGACAAGAAATGACTGTCTGTCAAGTCTATTATTTCTGCGTAAATGTTAATTACTTTCTTTCAAATATCTAGTGATTAGGCACATAAAGCAAGTACGTGCGACCCAGTTGTGCCCTTTTACCTTTTTCTAAAGTCAACTGTGACGTTTGTTATATCTAGAACCTTGTTCAATTGTGATTCAATTGTTTTCAAATAAGGTGTGTTCGACTTCACATTACATAAATTTCAACCTAATTTCGTCGAAATTATCGGGTTTTATGCATTCAAAAACTAACGGAAAAATAACAAAATATTGAATTAGAAATGCCTAAGTCATGGAACGTAAGCATTTTGTTAAACGCCAGAGAGAAACAAATGAGTGTTTTTTTTTAACTTTTTGACATTCGGTGGTTTGACACTTATTTAAGTTTTTAGGCCTGTTGTTAAGCAAAATGTTCAAAACAAATATTGTTTGATTAATTTACTAATTTTACTAAAGTTAGGCGGAAGGGTTCATGAAGTGTGAACGAAAGCAGATATTTAAACGTCAAAAAAGTTTTATAAATATTATTTCTTTGGCGTTCAATCAAATAAGAAACAAAAGATAAAAACCAAAAGAATGCTAGGTTACAAAAGTATCTTTAAATAATGTTAGATCTGTTTTATTACACACAAAAAATCATAAAAATGAAGTCTAAATATCTTTTCACTAATTGTAGTTCGAGGTATAATGCCGATGAACAGACGATCAAATTAGCAAAACTCAGACACGTAAGGCATTATGACGATCATGTCGGCGCCTACCTATATCTTATCGTGGGTATTGTCATCACTATAACAATAGTGTTGCCTTCCTGCAATTAAATAAGAGAACAGAGGAAAACTACAAGACTCATGAAACACACTACATAGTATAAAAACACACTCCCCAGTCATACCGAATAATTGAATTCATACAAAGAATATATATATTTTTTTATTACTTTTGTGTCTTTGCTGGCGCCAGGTCAATTATACAATTGTTCAACAATAAAATTGTTTAGTACTTGTGCAGCAAAGCGTGACTATACGGACATAGATGACCGAGTTTTTTTTTATTTAATTTTTATTTAACTTTGTATTACTTTGAAGTAATAAAAACGCATAAGTGCTATAGAGCGTCTGCTTTAAGGCTATATTATTGTCTGTTCTATTAGAGCATTTAAATAGTATAACCTCGCCCCAAAAAACAGAAATACAAAAAAATACCAGAGACCAGATAAATAGATTAATAACACTACCATATAAAACGATAAAATGTTTCAGAGGAAGTAAAATTGAAGAACTAAAAATATAATCATTTCCAAAACAAAACTGACATGAAGAATATGACAATCTCTTGGCAAGATGAACATATCTACATAACCTAAGAGCATCGAGAAAGAGAAATAAATCTTTCAAAATTCTAAAATTTCAACATGTGCGCCATCAATTAATTGAGTGTAACCACCGTTTTAAAATCTCCAGTCTTTGTTGCTTAGATTCGAGAGTTCGTTTTTGCGGACACATAATATAAAAGACATACATATTTACCTAATCCTATTCCCAAACATTCCAAATAACTGACGCAGATTACGTTTTGACAGACACAATCTTTGTGGGAATTTCAAAAGCAAGCAAATAAATAACCAATGGATTAAAATAGTTCTTTAACCATACACTACCTGTCTTAATGTATAATTTAGTTTAAGCAATTTCATTTTAACAATATAATTTATTATTACTCAGGAAAAAAAGTTCACAAATTCTCATAATAAAAATAAAAAAAAAATACATTCAAGAAGGCGCCTCCATTTATATTTGTATGTCAAAATTGCAGTCAGACATGTTTTTGATGAAGTAACAATTCCGGTATTGTTTCAATGACTTGGGTTTCATATTAAACTCGCCGCGTCGTCGTGAGTGGCTTGTTGGTTTAAATAATTGCTTTTAGCACATGGCATCTAAATGAACGTAATTAATGACTTTTCTGTGGTTCACACAATCCAGTATTATAGAAATGGTGGGATGAGATAAAAGCAATTGTTTTATAAACCACTTTGAGAGTTTCACAAGAAAAAACATTCAAGGAATGCTAACACACATTCACTTGACAACTAAGGATTGACTTAGTTGATTTTTAACAAGTTGTCACTGTTGTTTCTTTTATCTAAAATACATTTCTTTGCTGTCAACTTTCAAGGCATATGTACTTTGGTCGGAAAAACCCAGCATCTGATTATATATTGATCGTTGAGATAACAATTTATTTGTGTCAATAGAGATAAGAAAGTATTATAAGGGTGCAACATCATGGGTGGCGTTAAATTATTGTTTACTACTAAATATGAACATGCATACATGTGTACATACATATGTATGTACATACATATGTGCATTTATTCATTTTTTTCCTATATTTAAATACATATGTATGTATGTATGTAAATGAATGCTATCACTAAGTTCCATGTAAAAGCTTTTTTTTCGGTAACAAACATTTAATAAACGAGTTTGAATAATGGCAAAGTTTGTCTGTGCAACTAAATAGTGATCGTGAATGGTTAAAACCGTTAATGTCGTATCTTATATTATAAGAAATTGTTGGCGGAACAAAAGCTACCACATCGAAGGATTTCTTTTTCTTTCTCGATACTTCTTTTTTGGCGTCACCATCTTTGTTGTGTTCAGCACACATAGAGTATGAAAGAGAAACCCTGCATTTGCATCATAGAGTACAAAAATTATAAAGAGGAAAATCTCAATTTTTGTTGTCTCTTTTTATCCGAAAAGGTCAATGAGATGACAGTTCATTCATTGTGTTTTAAACGGGGTTCACATGGGACAACGAAGAGGCCAGGACAATGAGACAAGACAATCATTGTTCCAAGTGAACAATTATTTCCAGGACAAGATAATTATCATTATATTGTCCTCCGAGCTAGCCTGCCGAGCTATCTCTGAGGACAATATCGACATCATTCAACCCCGTTCAAGAAGCTCGGACAAGACAATTGATTATTGTCCCGTTGTGTTGTCTGGGTGTGAACGCTGCTTTACTCATACTTATCCGAAATGGTCAATGAGATGACAGTTCAAGCTTGTTGGCATTTCGAAAAGAAGGCAGAAGATTTCTCTTTTTATAATATTGTTACTCTATTATTTGCATCTTACATCTTTCTCCACTCAAAATGTGTTTTAATTGATGTTTATTTTTTTTATGTCTGGTTGGTATAAAAGAACAAATACTAATCCAAATCGGCTTACATGTCGTGTTTTTCTTTTTTTAGGTCTGAGAAGAGCACGGAGTAGAGCCTGAGCAAGTTTAGTACGCTCTGTGGAGAGTATGATCAGAACTCACCGATTTAATTAAGAAAAAGACTTGAGCACTGTGCTGTCATATGGTCCACTTTACACTTAAAATTAAAAACAAAAAAATGTTATTTCCTCAGCTCAGCTTTTTACTCCATCTACTCGGTTATTTTATTCTGACCTCATAGAGGGCGCTCAGAGTAAGCTCCGATTGAAAAAAGAAACATAAGCTGAGCGCTCTCATGTGTCGAGCTACTAAAAAAAGAAACACAGATCTTTTTTTGACAGCTCAGTGCCCTGCTCTGAGCTTAAAAAGAAGCACCTCTTAAGAAAAACACTTGAGCACTGAGCTGTCATATGGTCCACTTTACACTTAAAAAAAAAAAATAAAAAATAAATGTCATTTCGTCAGGTCAGCTTTTTACTCCATCTACTCGGTTATTTTATTCTGAGCTCATAGAGCGCACTTAAAGTAAGCTCCGATTGAAAAAAGACACAAGCTGAGCGCTCTCATGTGTTCGGCTTAAAAAGAAAAAGAACTTTTTTGACAGCTCAGTTCCCTGCTCTGAGCTTAAAAAGAAAAAAGCCATATGATACCTCAATAGAGAATATACGTTTTTTTTCGTTCTGAGCAGTCTTAGTTGTCAAAAAAAAGTTATATTTCTTCTATCGTTCAGAGGTTTCAGATCTTCCAAATTGTATTCCTTTTTGCGTTATGATGCGATCATGCCCTGAGAGCACGCTCAGACTAAATTGACTGAGCATTCTGAGTAAAATGCTGATGACAATCTACGTCATTTTTAACGCTTGTCAAAAATACACAACAAAATGGCGAATGAGGGTATTTGTTCTGGTGGAGAAGTAAATTTAATTTACAATTATCTAAAGACATAAATTAATTTTAGCTTTAGTTACAAAATAAATGTACTGCTTATTTTATTGTTATAAATTTATCCATTTAAAGAAAACAATCTAGAAAAAGAGACATACGTCTATGCTGAAGTAAATTTTAGCAACCAACCAATCAAGCTTAACAAAAATTGATTACTCTTATCAACAAACATATTACCCAAGAAAACCTTCAAAAATTAATAAAACAAATTAAATTACCAATTTTTAAAATGCAACCGATGCCATTCTTGTGAAATTCTTATCTTTTTAATATTAACTTTTGGTGTAGATTTAATAAAATCTCATGAAAAATAAATCAACAAATATTTTGAAAAACTAGTTTCTGTGTAAACATAACTTTAATCAGAACAAACCAAATTATTACTTAGGGTGTGGTTACAGGTCACCTTATTTTGTATTTTGTTTTAATAGGGTTACCAACAACATACATAGAAAAAGGATAGAATAACAAACAAACTAATAATAATTTAAAAAAATATATAAAACATTTTTAAAGTTGATTGAATTAATTAATAATAAAGCAAACTAATACCTTCCTCAGTTTAATGTGTGGGTCGTTCATAAAATCAAACGAAACCGAAAAATTATGAGAAAAAAAACTAAATTGGGTATATTGTTATCAAAGTTATTCTTTTCGTTTAAAAGAGTCTTAATAAATAGTTTTTCGCTGTTGTTAAAAAAAAACATAAATATTCAAACGCCAACGGGTCTAAAAAAAAAATAAATGTTTATATCGTGTTGGAACAACACGTGTTCCACACTCATCTACATTCACTCGCCTACATGAATAAATTTATCCGACGAATGTTGTTCCAAATACGGGCAACGATTTGACCATTTTTCATTCGGTTTTTTTACCCCAGATGTTTACTTTTCGATGCATAAAACAGTATAACCTGCCTACAACTGGCTACATTACCAGTCGATTTTCAAAAATGTGGGGAACCAAGACTTGTTTTTGTGGCACCCATCAAATTCTGATTATAGATAGGTACACATTCACCGTTGAGTGGCGCTAAGAAAATAAAAAAATATACAAAACCTATTAAAAACTCCCACTTCTTATTATTTCGGATACGCTCGGGCATGTATCGAAACTTCGAAACGACAGAAAAGTCAAAATTCCTAGTTTGTGTGGATTCCAGCAGGTGACATAGTGCATAACATTTCAAATATGTTGTTCAACTACCCACCACTTTAAAAGAGAGAGAACAAATAACCATGAGACACGACTAATGCGATGTATAGTGGTCCCATGTTGTATAACGAAACGAGAAGAATACCCACTATCCCACTTGACGTCCCGCAACAACACAACACTTCTTGATAATCGATTATAAAAATCGATGAGTACATAATCTTTTGAACGTATAGATAGTTAATCAAGGTGCTGCCAAATGGCTGCTACTAGCCGATTTTAAACGGGTGATGGCGGCTGGTCATATTAAAGTCTACAAAAAAAAATCTCCATATGTTTGTAGGTAGATGGTAAAGTACAAGTATTTAATGCTGGCGCGTCTCGTCGGACAGCTATAAAAAATTAGCTCTATATAGACATAGCTTAACGTATGGCTAGCGATGTATTTTTGTAGCACGAGCAGTGGTGGCGGCGGCATTCCGGCGCCAAAGAAAATACTTTTATCTATAGCCGAATACGCTATATATTTTTGTGTAGATATAAGGTGCATATCTTTTCGATACGAATGGGTGGTGGTGAGTACTTTCGTCGATATACGGTGCAGGCTAGAGGCACAATATCAAGTACCTAATAATCGTAAGTCGTAACACACTATTTGAACGAATAAGCAGAAAAACAAAGTTATTGAGCACTCATACCACAATGGGATTTGCGCGACAATTGGCTAGTGCTGTGCTTGCGGCATGGAGCTGGCCGACACTTTGGAGTCTACTTGAAAAATCCACAAACGAACGGCCTTCAAAACGAATAATGCGGTTGGGCTGGAACAGCCATGTGTATCTAGCTACCAAAATGCACTTTTGTAGTGTATCTACCTGGACAACAAAATGATAGTTATGTATATATAAAAGCCCTTTAACTTAGTTATTATACGATAGCTTCTTGGAATTTTGTTTGTTGGGAAACGGATTTTGTCTTAATTCAGAAAACTACATTCCATTCTTGATTTCAAAAGAATTAAAAATATGTTTAACTTACCTTCGCCGTTAGTGGTGAATGACTCTGGAATTTGAACTCGTAAGCCAGTGGTGCTGACTGTGGAAAGTCCACCGTCTTTTGAGTTTTCGCTTGGAGCACGATCTAGATAGAATAAAATAAAATATAAAATGTTTAATTGACTATTTAATTTATTTTACTACTTTTATCTTTTTTCAACGTGTATTTGCACTTTTAATAACGAGTATACAATGAAATAACATAAACAATGTAAGTTAAAGGTGTGTCCACACTAAAGAAGCATTTTTTTAAACATTTCAGAAGCATTTAAAAAAACATTTCAGAAACAAAGAAACATTTCTGAAATGTTTATTTAGTTCTGGACACTTCGCGTCCTTCTCTGTTTCATATTCCGAACGGAAAACATTTTAGTCATTTTGACAGGTTTTTTGTTTTTATTTTTTTATTTGTATTTTGTCCATGATGATAAATCTTTATAAAATGGGAGAAAAATAACCATTTCAGAATTGTCTCTGAAAGCGTCCAGGCCTTTCTGAAATGTTTTTTTTTTAACGAATGGGAAGCATTTCAGAAATGTTTTTTTTAATGTTTTTTTTTTGGCGTGGACACACCTTAAGGCGCAACTATAATAGGCATGACCAAGCGTGGCTTTCTGTCAATTTTTTCGTCATATTTCTTAAAAGTTAAAACATGATAAATAAAGGCCCAACTATTATATACATGCCCAAGCAAACGGCCTACTGTCAAAATTAAACGAATTATTTTGTCATGCTTCTAAGACACGATAAATACTGATAATTAACATTACTATCTGTCATTTTGTTTTACTATACGAGAACTCCATAACTGTCAAATTCACATGTGTCAAAGCGATTCAGAATGAAATACCTCATGCTGACCAAAACTTATTTAAACGCAATTGTGTTCATTCAATGCCATATGACTGTTTGACTGCGGTTCTGGCAATAGGTCGTTCTTATTCATGTCTACTGTAGTTTACTGGCTGAACACAGTGACGACGGAACTGGAATACGCATACGGAACTGCAAAGATTGTATACACGCGAACTGTATTTTCCGAACACAATGGTACGTTACTGCATACGGAACTGCAAGTTGGTACAGAAAGGTTGGTTAACTTTTAACTTTTACGTACAGTAAATTTGACATTTCATTTGATGCAGAGAGAAATTATGAATGAGAGAACAGTCTTTCTTACGTCTGTTTCTCGGTGACATTTCAATTCGTTTCTTCTCTCTTTTATTATTTCTTTTTGGTATTTTATCCATTTTAAAACTCAAATGCCAAAGTTACTGTACCTGCATTGTGTTCCGATTGAAATTAGTACGTACCACAGTACACATTACTAAGGTAATATATTGAGCAGGTTGTCAAAATATGATCTGTCACTTTGTATTAAAAATGTTGGTTCTCAGAGACCTACATCAAAAAAAAAACTAAACACCTTACGTTTGTTTTATATTTTTCTTATTTTCTTGTTTATTGAAATGTTTTTTTTGTAAATTAATTATCACAAATACTTTAAAATATAGCCACGAGATCGATTTTTCAGAACAAATAAACAAGCTAATGGTCTCTGGCGGCCGCCATTTTACTTTGATTTTGACAGATGCGCAGAAGATTGCAAAAATAAAACATCCAATGATATTATTTTGCATTGTAGTCAGCCCCAGTTAGTCTTAAAAGATTTTGGAAGAACACACGAAATAAAAAGGAATCTCCTTTCATTTGGTCACATGGCAGTACAGTAGGTATGTTCCAATTAGTGTGCAAAACCGTGAAAAATCGCCTAAAATGACCGAAAAACTGTCAAAAGCTAGTTCGTACATTTGTTGCAGTTTTTTTTTCACAGACAAGATAGCGCACGAAAGAGCAACAAATTTCCCTACCCTGCGAATTCCTGCGTTACAATTTTATGTGCACAGAAAATTGATGACTATCAGAACTGAATAAACAAACATTTGCAATATTTTAAGTCTGTCTGTATTTATTTCATTTTCGGTCTAAAGTCGTTTCACCACTTTTTGCTTTTTGTACAGTTTTTCTTTCTCTCAGAGATAATAATCCTTAGATACTCATGAAAAAATAATTTGCTGTGAATTTCTGGGCACAATCTATTGGAAAAAATATTGGAATATTTTTCTTACTATCCACACACGCCTTGGTCTACTGCATAGAGTAACAATATTATAAAGAAAGAAATCTTCTGCCTTCTTTTGACAATGCCTTCAAGCTTGAATTGTCATCTCATTGACATTCTTGTGAATATAAGTATGAGTAAAACACTATGAATGAACTGTCATCTCATTAACATTTTGGATAAGTATGAGTAAAACACAAATAATATACAAGAGACACAAACATAGAGGATGTTGGGGTATGGAACGTACGAAAGAGGTTCCTCTTCGTAACATTTTTATTCTATGGTCTACAGTTAACAGATGACATGGAATAAAATAAACCAAACAAACCAGTAAAGAAATCATTCAGCTAAAGGACCATAATAAAACTGTTTACAAAAAAGAAGTTTCCATACTGTCTTGGAAAACCGATTCATTAGAACAGAGAGGTAAAAACAAGGAGAGTGATATTATTTGATAATATTTTGGGTCGTCTGCAAACTAATTTGATCTTATAATTCGCTTACGCTACTTGTGGATTAAGATAAGTACTTGCTTTTTACTGCAAGAAGTGTTTTTTAGTTTTTACATCTATTCAAGGCGTATACGAATACGAATACGAATGATTTGTTCTTCTTCATACTATATGCTTTAGAATTTACAAAAGCCATCTCTCTTATCTAAAGTTGATCTATTTAGAATTTAGATGACACATCTCTATGCAATTAAAGTGATGCCAAGTAGGTTCGCAAAATTCAGTGTTTTAAAATAATTATTTAGTCAAAAAAATTTTTGATGATGGGGATATATGGAAATATACCTGGTTTTTACAATGCCAAGATGCTTATGAAATTTGTCAACAGTTTTAATTATTATTCCATAAGAAAGCTCGCGATGCCGCCGTAACAAATTCTTTATCAATTTATTCGAACACACTTGACAAACATAAATTTGGTCTAGCTGTCTAGCTTATCATTGGAATTCGATTGAATTAATTCTCAAAAAAAAGTGTGTTATCTTGTTTCACCTACATGCTCTTTGCGCGACGCCATACCTACAGTAGCGGCATCATCTGTGGTGCGTTAAAAAAAACATTGTGTCGGGTATCAAAAACACATACGAAAAAAAAATGTAGGTACGTATTATCATCAATAATATAAGCAATGCGGTGTTCTCGAAAATATCGATAAGTAGATTTCAACTTAGAAATTGGTTAATATTTGGCGCCATCTAGATAGATTTAGAGGCAAACAATATTTTGGCGTTGATTCATTTTCGAAAATAAGTTCGCTTCATAATTATTTTACTCTGTTGATAGAAATAATTTGTTGTTTTTGTTTTTTTCTTTGTTCGTTGTGTTAATTTAATAGGGTTTATACGTATTAAGACAAGCAATACAATGTTTTTTTTTAATTTAAAATCGTTTACAATTACAACCAATCAATATCGAAAATTCGAACTTACACATTTTGCATTTCGAAGATGAATTAATCATTGCAATGGATAATAATTATGAAGTGTTGATTTGACATTTGTTTTGTTAAGGTTGAGTTAACGAAAAATTATCGTCTGCACATTAACATAGAACGTTCCACACTAATCAATAAAAAAACCATCGTAGCCGGCAGCTGCTTAAGTCGGCGGCGCCAGAATTCTTCACAAATTAACTAAGTGGATGAAGGTTTATTATTTTTATTTATTTTTTTAACGCCCGTCGACATCGCGGACAAGTTTTGTTACTTTTCTTATGCTGATGGCGCGAGCTGCTGGTCTGTGTACGTACTCTGTGGCGTGTGACGAAGGCGGTTGGGTTGGGGATCAAGATTCGAGTTCGAAGCTAAGGTGCAGCACACGAAAAATGTAATGTGGTTAGGGTGGAATAACAGTGATGTGAGCTTTGTTTATTTTAACGCTAGAATTTATTTTTTCAAGTAGAAGATGGTTTTATTTATTTAATCCCTCGTTTGTGGTGTGGTGAAAATAAATTAAGGGAAGGTTTAGATGAAACACCCTTATAGGTTGGAAAGAATTTAGAATACAAAGGCAAGCCACAACAACTGTCACATGTCAGATAGGTATTTTAAATGAAATTTTTTATTCAATCGAAGAAAAGATATTTGAAATAGTTTACCAGTTTTTTTTTAAAGTTCTATAGGTATTAAGACTATATAACATTAACAAAAACATACCTTCTGGTTTCAGCTTGTTCATCACTGAATGGTAAGGCGGAGGTGCAGCTTCTGGAAAGAAAATCAAGAACATTAAAAAAAGCTTAAATTTAAACTAATTTAATTTTGTTTTAATTTATTTTGATGTTATTTAAATTAAGGTTAAAACAAAATGTCTCTTTCTATGTTAAAAAAGAAGAGTAGATTATCAACCATCAGCACAGATTATTTATTATACGAATTATAGCCGAAAACAGATGTACAGTTGTTCTCACGAATAACTGCATGCAGAACCGCACCTAAACCAGATGTGCATATTTTTTGACATTTATGTATTGCTGTATTAATAACAAAATGCAGCGTTGCCACTGGACATTATTAAAAAGTTGTAAGAAATTGTAAATAAAATCAAATTTGTGTGAATATTAAATTTAGAGAATAAAAATTTCAACAAATCCGACAAGAAATTCATTATTTTAAGTATCGTATTAATGTAAGTTACAAAAAATATAATATAACCATAAAAACTATGAAGAAGTATTTTCTTAAAAGTGGTGGCAATAGTGTCACAGCGGTAATGCTGATTAACAATTGTGGTATATATCACTAATGCCAGATAGCTTGTATTTACATTTTTTTCGTTTGTTTTCTTGGCAGCAATGAAACTAGGCATCAAATTAGGAATAGAGACATCGTGCAGATTATGCAACCCTGCAGAATTTTGGGTTTACATCCCCATAAGAGCCTGTGTAATTTTTTTTTCCTATAAGAAATTATCTGCACATCTATTTTGACCATAAATCAAAATCGTACCGTAAATTGTATATTTATTTTGATTTTTTTTAGATAATATATGTACATATGTATGTAGCTTACATTGATTTTAAATATTAAACTTAATTTTATATGCTTGATTAATCGAAAACGAAGGCAGGTAAGTTGAGTCAGAAATGTCATTGTGTGTTTGAGTGCTTTTATCAACATTTTGCTCAAATGATAAGATATTTCTGTTCATGACGTTAAACAAAATATGCGAATTACTTAACTAAGAACGATACTTTGTGAAAGGTTGTACACAAGCATTTTCTATAATCTTCGATTTTTTTTTTTTTTTTTTTTAAACAATAAAAACAAACTACTTCACCTTGAAAACGTCATTGAATTAATTTAACATTGACTAATAAAAGGCAAACTATCGTTTAGTGCGGTTATATAAATATGAGAGTTGTGCTAAAGAGAAGTCAAATGTATTTTGATGGAGAAGTTCAAAACATATCTGTTTTCCAAGAATGTCAAATCTCTTGTGTCTGTCAATTCTATCTTGTAACGAAAAACATGAAGAAATTTTACTTTCGTTAAGTCATGAATGAACCGAAGAAAATAACAGAAACAAAAACCGTATAGGTGTCAAAATTTAACCACTTTATCATTGGCTTTGGGCCCGTTACTTTCACACTCTTTGGGTTCGCATGTGACATTTTCTAAATTTCTGTTTTTGTATTATTTTTTTTCAAAGCGAGCAAAAATTCAATGAGTTTCTACTTTTAGCTTTCAATCAATTGTGACGGCGCCCATTTGGCCGATATCATCTTCTTAATTTGACCAATACGATTTAAAAGGTTCAAATAAACATAATCAAAAAACAGAATCGAAGTTTTTTATTTAGAAAACAAAGAGAGCCAAACAACATCGGATGGAGTCTTCTTTTGGCCCACCCTGTACATATAGACATGTACAAGTAAGCGCTCAAATACATAGATACATTCAATTCAATTCCTAGATTTTAGCAAACTCTTTCCTGGAAAAATAAAACAATGTATGTTTAATGAAACTTTCATTAATTGTTTCTCCATTCAAAGATTCCATTAGGGAAAAAAAATAATTTAAACCCAATATCACTTTTCAAGAAAACGTCTATTAAGTAAAGTGCTTTCGTCTTTCTATGGTCAAGTCTAGCTTCCATAATAAATGAAGATTGATATAAAACTATGTAAGAAAACAGATGTGAAGTCTCCCATTTGGGTATCAAATGAATTCCTTTTTTTTTTCTTTATTTCTTCTAATTTTGGACTTATGGAGAGAACTGACTTTTTCCATTAATGAATATAAAATAATCTTTGTTTTTTGTTTGTGTTCACTTCATTCTTGAAATCGATGTGCGAATGTTGTAGGATGGAATGGATTTTGTGTAGCAATTTTATTAACCTTTTTTTTGCTTTTGATTTCGTATTTTGTTTCAAGTTTTTGGTATGGAATTGACTGCATTTTGATAGCGAGTTTGATTGTTTTTATGTGTGCCGCCATTTCCGTTTCCGTGATGATGAAACAAGATGTTTTTTTTTTTTTTTTGATTGAAGATGTGTATTGGATAATTTGAGTTTTGCTTTTTGTGTAACTCTATCGGTAGACGCGGATGCTAGTTATTAACATTATTATTTAGCTGCAACATAAAATTCAACAAATTTAGAAAATCTTCAACATTTTCAGCTTATGGTTTTAATTTTATTCTGTTGGTGTTAACAATTTTTTTTTAAACTTTACATCAAATACCTATTCTTCACACTAGTTTCGACAATCTAATTGACACAATAACCGATTCTATACTGGCATTCACACACCCCTGTGCCGATAAAGATTCATCTGTCAAAATTTAGTATATGCCAAATTTTAACACAATTTGAAGTTAAATGTTTTTCATTATTATTTCTAATAAAATAACAAACACATTTTTGATTTGCAATGTTCGGGTAAAAAACTAAATAGTGGAAACGAGAACATTTACCGATATTTTACCAGTATTTCATACACTTGTGTTATTTGTTCTTATTTTATATCCACACCAATTGGCGATTTCAGAGCCCTCATTGCGACTTGATTTGCAACTAAATAAATTGCTCGATTGGATCGCACGTACTTGCCCATATGTGCGGTCACATTGTAGAATAAAATTTAAGAAAATTAAAGTGAACATCAAAGCATGTATTCGATTTTTGTGACTTTTGATTGTTTGAATAAAGTACGTTTAATTGTATTGAGGTGAAATAATTTAAACGACATTTTATTTCTTTAAGATATGCAAAAAAGTGTGATTTTTTTATCGTTTTTTAACAACTTTTTTGAAAAATTAAAAAAATATTATTCAAGAATACAAACTTAAACACAAAAATAACATACATTTAAAAACAAAATCACCTACACGCTTTCAAAATATTGATTTTCAAAAAAAAAAATTTTAAATTATTTAAAATAGAAAAAAAAGGTTTCGAAAAAAATTAACGCCAAGTTAATTAGGCTACCTACGTCTTCTTGAATATCAATTTTGATATTATTCGGATCACCAGTTTTCGAGAAATTCTAAGAAAAAAACCGGTCCTATGGGAGGTACCGTTTTTAGCCCACCATATTGATTTTTTTTTCAATAAAATATAATGCTTACCTACAGTAGTTAACTGATTTTTTTTCATAAAAATTCTTGGAGCCGTTTACAAGAAAAATAAGCTTTTACATAACGGTTATATGACAGGTACCTATAATTTTTGAGCTAACAAAAAAAAATTGAAAAAAAATGAAAAAAAAACCCTCTGTAGAATGTCAAATAACTTTAAATTCTTAATTTGAAGACGATTGGCCCAACCTTTTAGACTACAGTCCAAAATACATCCGTACAGACAGAAAGACAGGCAGAATTTAGCCAGTAACTCAAATATGTTTCTCTATCATCGTAATGTAATGTTAGATTGTTATCCCAATTTTTTTTCTGCACGAATGCATAACTTGCATTATCTATACACATAAATAAAAATGAAGTGTCTGTTTTTAAAATCAAAATAACAGCTTTTTACTTGATGTATACGAAAGGATATACAGTACTTATAACAAAAACACCATTTACAATTTTTTTGTGTCTTTCTGTCTGTTTGATTAGGGTAATATCGGGAACGGCTGCACCGATTTTGACGGGACTTTCACTGGCAGGTAACTGATATTCTAAGGAGTAACTTAGGCTTACTCACTAGGTGGTGCCGGTGTCGTTTTTTTCGAAAATTCTTATTTATGTAGGCACGGACGAAATCGCGGGTAACAGCTAGTAGTACCTATAATCGCAAGTAAAAATGATGCTTCATAATAGTACTATATGCAGTGTATATACAGAGCTATAATAAGGAACAAGAATGACAATTGAAGAGGATATCTCATAATTGCACCTACCAGCTAAAAATCTGCTGATATATACTGCCAGCTACATAAAAACTATGTGAAGATCAAGTTTTCGCGCTCTAAATATCAAAATATTAACTGTACATCATATTTCAAATTCAAGATTATCAAGGGTGAGTCCCCTAAACTGTACCATTAGCTTCGGAGTTTTCAAGAAATTTCTTCAGTCACTTTTGATGCAGCTGAAAAAATTATCTGAACACATTTCCTAGCTAAGGCCAAAAAGGAAAGCAGT
The DNA here is from genome assembly GCA_963971375.1 of Platycheirus rosarum. Taxonomy (NCBI): domain Eukaryota; kingdom Metazoa; phylum Arthropoda; class Insecta; order Diptera; family Syrphidae; genus Platycheirus; species Platycheirus rosarum. The sequence goes on along the minus strand of OZ020509.1, from coordinate 114,156,788 downwards.
TAATACTATGTTCCCACCGACCTGGGGCCTATTTCACCACCTTACAAAATTGTAAATACAAGTGATTTTCCACAAAATTTGTGACAAAATAAATACATTTCATTTTATCATTTTTTTGTGTTTACAGATTTGTAGTTGTGACCAACAAATAAAATTTGTGAAAAATCCATTTTCTGTTTCACCAAAACTTGTATTTTACAAGTAAAAAAAAATTTGTGAGCTTTCAAGTTTCTTGTATGTTTCTGTGTCACCAATGGAAAAATATTCACAAATTTCCGTTTAGTTGAAGACGTGTGTAAGTTTTTTTTTACAAATTTGTTTTTGGTTATAATAATTGTTTATAATAGCCTTCCGGCGGAGGCATACTAAGAAGGATTGGTAATGGGGCAATGGCGACCAGTATCACAGAATTGCCCACTAGTATGGTATATCCAAGGCAGGTGTGTTGATTGGGTTTGTACAGCGATCATGGATTCCATGTTTTAAGTTGTTGTACAATGGCTGGATGATGTGAACATAATTCCCGAAAAGTTTCATGCGATTGCAGGTATTTTTCTTAATCTAAACATAATATTATAAGACTGGTGCAGTGCGATAACACTCACGGAAACGGAAATAAAGCTGCCATTTGAAAAAGGAAAACAAAAATCCCACGGAAATATAAACGGTGGGCCTTATTTCCGCGAAACCTTGTTGCACTGTACCTGCAAGACCATACACAATATTAAGTTTATATTTTTGTAGGCATGTCGTGCGTGAACTACAAATCACAAAATTGTACTTGTAATTTGTAGTTGGTGAAATAGGCCCCTGATGTCAAATGATTAACAAACCCTGATAGGCTCCATTGAACTATTATTTTAGTTTGAAATGTATGTGTCAAACTTGCAACTTCGTAAATAAAAAAGTGAAAAAAAATTACAAGCTTGCATCTTTTTTTTCATTCCAGACAAGAATAAAATAACTTTTAATCACAAATATTCAATAGATACCTAAAATATCACCAAAAAACAACATTTTTAACTATTATTTAAACATTTTGCTATTTTTTTTTCGCTGAATAAAGTGCTGAATTGTAACAGATGTCAGATACATACATATGTATGTAACTTAAAAACAAACTTGCATAAATCGTGTAACATAAATCATTGAAAATGTATGGTAAATCACATAATTAACTATACGATTTAACTAAATCAAGTGGATTAAACTAAGTCGGTGGGAACATGGATAAGGCTTTCTATCGAGAAGGCAATTTTCTATGAAATTTCAAAATAGCTGACAATAATATTAATTGAAAAGAAGCGCTTTACAATTGATATTGCCAGCAATGAAAAGCCCACCTACACTGAAAATTTCCCTCCTTATTTCTAAACGTCATTGCCTCAAATATTGCTGTAGAGAATAAGCGTAAAAATAAGGATGCAAAACCATAACCAAAAAGTTTTAAGAAGGAAAACAGGAAGCTCTTAACTGCTGAACTGGACTGCTAGTCTCGTGTCAGCTTCATACAACAATTGTCAAAAAAATGTCGTCAAAATTAAGAACGCGATGCTAGCTCTCCTGAACCCACTTCAGGAAAAAATAACTACTTAAAATGTTGACATAGAAGCTCGCGGCGTCTGTTTTTAAAAATTCAAAAAGTCGCATTTACCGGTAAAACATAACTGACACTTGAATTCCATCCATAGAAGGGTGCGACATCTTTGGTATTTTGCCTCTTGTTTTTTAGATCGTGGACAACTTCCTTTTTTATTGGTTTGTGCCTAAGACAAGCTAAAAGCACTAGAAGGAAAAAAGGGATTTTTTATTAGTTAATTGTGGAATATTCTAAATAACACGGGGAGAAAAAAGGAAATTTTAACATGCCAACGTGGAAAAACATGCTGCCAAGGTCTGGGATTACTGGATGAAATTTCAAAATTTAGGTTTATTTTTTTCCGCTAGTGTACACAGGAGGGCTAGTGTCGCCCAAAATAACTGAAACTAAAATGGAACCAACTTGAGGCAGAGTACTAGCAGTCCATATATAATACGTCCATGGCCACAGTCTTGATAACCTGTGCTCTCAAAATTTCGTTTTCGTTGGAGAGTATTAATGTACCAAAGCGAATCCAAAGTTTTTCCTAGAAACAGCTAGGTGGAGTCCAAGTCTTGTCATAAAAACACATGCAAAACTGGGTTGGTTGAGCGTTTAGTTGTACACAACTACAACTAATTTCTTATCTTTGGATACAAAAATTTAATTTATTTTATTGAGATTTTATTTATTCTTCTCGGATAACGTCGTCTATCGATTTTTTTTTTTGTTTATTTTAGTCAATTTAAAATCGAGAAATTAACATCGTTTCGAGTTTTTCTTGTTTCTTTTTTTTTCTTGTTATAGCTTGGCCTGTGCGGCATATAACAACACTATAATGGCATTCCCGATCCCAGTCATATATCTATGATCTCATCTCTAAAAAAAAAAAGTCCCAAAAAGTAGTTAATTTTTGTAAGGTCTATTTCTTTTGGACTTTCAGTGGGTTGAGTGTTTATTTCTAATGAAATAAAAAGAAAAATATTGTGTATCTAAAACAAAGATCACTTCGTTTAGGTGTGTACACACTTTAAATATTAGAAATAAATTAACATTTAAAGATTTTTATGAATAAGAACTGCGGAGAAGTCATTTTTTTTATGGTTGCCAAAATAAAGTTTAGAGACAGCAGTAATCAATGGGATTATAAATGAAATAAGATTCAAAATTAATTGCTTCTTATTCAGCTAAGCTTGTTATTAGTGGATCAATAATTTGGATAACTTATTGATTGGCTTAATTGGGTTTCATTAACGCCATATATTAATATTCATGCATTTTTTTTTAATTGTGATAGATTATTTAAAATTAATTTTACTAAATTTTAGTAACTTTCCATATTTTTGATGTATTACATTCTTAACATACTTCCTGTGTCATACTTCTTATAAAATTCCATATCACATTAAGATAGGTATTCCCTGTCCCAAAATCAGATATGATTAATATCTACCCTTAAATCTAAAATAAATCCGTTTTCTTCTCTTTCTGTTTGAATCCCCGCCAATTCCCAAAAAGTTGAAAACAAGAAAATCATTAAGATACAAAAAACTCTTAAAAAAAAATTAAAAACTTCGAACATAAATTGATTAATCGCCAAGAGAAACAAAAAAAATCGTCCACATGAATCAAAAATCAAGTATGCCCGCATACACAAAGCGGACTTTGCGACGACGGCAGCAGGAAGAAGTCAAAAGGATCGGCGACATACTGTACACTAGTGGCGGCAAAGCCTACTGAATCTCAGGTATCCTTTTATTCAAAAAAAAAAAAGAAAAGGAAATACTTTATCGCTGTTTAATCAAAACGTAAGTCTTTCAAAAAAAAAAAGGAAAGATCAGTGATTTTGGCGAAACAGAATGAATATATTTAGCCCGTTTTCTTTTATTCGGGTATTTAGCAAGAAGCAAATTTCATTCTTGGCCGAAAAAAGATTGCAAGATGCAATGTCCTTTTAAGATGAACTAGCTCCTACTTTTTGATTATCTAGTTTTCACATTTTGAAGGTGTAAACGCACCTTTACAGCAATGAACTGGATTTTTTCCTCCTTTTTTGTATTGTGCCAACGATTTCAGCTGTTAAAATTTAGTTTCAAAGTGTTTTTTTGAAGTTCAATTTAGAAAAGTTAAAAAAAAAACTAATCAAAGGGAATAATCGCAGGATTTTATATAAACAGCTTCTGTGGGTGAAAAGCGGTGTTTCCAATAATTCTAAATATTTAAACTCATTTTAAATTATGAAAGGCATGCAATTTTTGACATTTGTGAAATACAGAAACTCAGTTTTACGCAAACCAACACGAAACCCGATGCTTTCTGCTGTCAAAAAGTATTTCCATAGAGAAAACGAAAAAAAGAGAAGCGATTTGTTTCGAACGCTGTTGACATCGTTCTACAAAAAAATATAAAACTTGCTTCATATTCTAGGACGAGTTAAATAATAAGCCAACCAACATTATGTCTCTAAAAACATGATAATATTATTCTAATATGAAATGCCATTGCTCGAATTTGCATGTTTCAAAGGGATTCAGAATGAAATAAATTATACTTAACGAAACTTTTCAAACAGGCCATGCGCCCATTAAAGCCAGTGCCATATGGGTCATTAACACATGCGTTTTTGACAGTAGGCCATGCTTGGCACTGGCTATTATATATTACTTTAAAGAGTATGGCCAAGCGGGCCTACTGCCTTAATCACATTATGTAAATTATCTAAAACACACAGTCATCAAAAGGCGTTGGTTATAATAGGCTAATGTGCGGTTCGAAAAGTTTCGTTAAGCATGTGGTATTTCATTCTGAATCGCTCTTACGCATGCGAATTTTACAGCAAAAAAACATGACAGGTGGACATATTCATTATTGTTATTCATCATCATTTGACAGAAGGCCATTGTAATAGGCGAAAGTAATCTGTCACTTATGTCATGAAGAAACGTGTACAAATATTATGTTTCTGCTGTATGGTTAAAATATCTAAAAAAATCATTTGTTATTTTAAAAAACATAAAGAAACAGTTCGTTTAATTTTGACAGTTGGCTATGCTTGGTCATGTCTATTATAGTTGAGTCTTAATATTAATAATAATTAATAATTCTCAATAACGCGTATTTCATGTATGTATTTCAGTAATTACTTTTTTCTTAGAATGATAGAACCATTACTTAAATAAACGAAATTAATTAAAGTTGGATATTGACAGTAGTAACAAATACGAAATTTGACACAATTGGCCAAGGATATTGTTTTTCTTATATTATGAGTCATTAGAAGTACCATCTTTTCCTAACTTACAGTGTGTTTGTCAAAAAGTTAAAGTTACAATAACTATGAGATATCTTTAACCATCAACAAATTTAAGATGCAATATTTTTTTAAACAATTATATTCGATTTTCTTTTTTCGTGGTGTACACTTGCCTTCAGGCAAGACTGTATTTTCCTTTAGCCCTATGGATAATGTTCGCATCGAAACGCCTCTTTACGTTTTTGCCTTCGGCTCCTTGCTCCTTGACCATGTTAGCCACTTAACTGACGGACATTATCGACTTTAATTTGGGAGTTGAGCATCAATGCAAACAAAATAAAAAAAGAATATCTTCCAAGAAACCACACAGTCGACGTCACAAAAAGAAGTCCGAAGAGAAATAACAAAAAAAAAAGTCGAACATCGTTTGTAATTATAGATGTAATACTATCGACGAAAGGTAAAGCGAGACAGACGTTGCTCAGGAGGAGGCCATAACATTGGATAAGGAATGTGTGTTGTTTTTTTTTTTTTTTTTTTTTTTTTTTTTTTGAAAATACAACCTACCTATAGCTCCTCTCCGTGGACAGGTCGAATTCTACTCGTATGTGCTTATTTAAGAATTTCAGCGCCATGGGGACGAGAAACATCTTCGGTACCTACAATCAAGCTTTAAATTAACTTCATATGGACATCATGGAGGAAGAAGGACGCACGACATGGTTTCAGTCAGAGATATAGGAATTCGATCTTGCTTTAAGGAAACCGAAACTCGTTGTTACCGCTCGCTGCCCCTGAGGGGCAAAAAGGAAACCTAAATTACCTCAATCTGTTTCTCTGAAGACCACAGGTAGATTCACGTTTTTATGTGTATTTGATCTTAATGGAGGGTTTTGCATTTATTTTTTAGTGTGTTGTTAACATGTTTCGTGCAGAATAAGCGAATCCCAATTATGAAGACCGAACGAACCATGTGTGTTGTTCTTGTTAGCTGCTGCTGGGCTGGGTTCACTGCTGTGCACAGTAGCACAAGTAAAGATATTTTTTCTTTGGTCTTGTCGAATTTGCTTCTTTTTTTTGACATCCGTCAAAATGTTTTTTATTTTTTTCTGACATTTTTGTTTTGAATGACATGTCAAAAATTGTGCACGCGCTCACATTGCAAAAGAAAGAGGCTAATTAGTGCATCCAAATAAGAAGACGCGGTGCTCTTTTGCAGAGCTATCAGTGCTCTTTTGGCGGTTGTCAGTTGGATGCTTTTAAAATGCCAAATGGCTGATCTACCTGCGATTTGCATTCGAGAGGAGTTCAGTTCTTGTTCTTTGCTGCCGTTGCGGATGTGTATTTGTCACCATTAAGTGCATAATGCATTCATTATCTGTTAGATAAATTTAAGAGAACTTCGAAATGGGATGTCAAAGACATGTAGACCATTCTGTATACCGGTTTGCGTGACTTTCGTATCTATTGGTCTTGTTAGAAGATCAGGGTATAAAAGTAGAGGAAGAAGCGTATGACGGATGGTCTGAATTGGAGTTCTTCTGCTCGGCATCGACACGAGTAAGAAACATATTAATTTCACAGACATTCTTCCAAGACGAACGGCGAAGACAATCCAATAATCGATTTGTTTGTGTGCACAAGGAACATCATGGGGATTCGGCCTGAACAGGTTTCGTATGGCGGTTTATTTTTTTTTTTGTGTAGTCTTCTCTAGAAAGAATATGTGTGCCTTTCATTAAAATGGACAGCCTCTTTTTTGTTGTTCTTATCTTCCTGTATTTCCTTGAAGACATTTCTGAGAATTCTCAACATGGAGCGCCTTTGAGGATGAAAAAAGATCTTTTCTTTAGCTCGGTCTGAAGGAGTCGTGTGTTGTTCCAAATACAGGGTGAAGGAAGCAGATGATGAAAACAGGTAGTCGCACTTAAGATGCGCATTTTTGTATGCTCTGCTTCAAACTTGCATCTTTTTAGTCACGTTTGAGATTTTTTGTTCATTCTTTGTGTTTACCAGGAGATTTTTTTCTATTTAGCATATTTTTAATTAAAAAAAAAACCTCAAAGAATCACCAAGATTGTGTTGCTTTTCGAGTGTCAATAGCAAACTTCATGTGGAATTGTGGACACAGGCATTAATGTTTTTTATCGTTTTTTTTTTTAATTATATATATGTATTTTATTTTATATGTTGGTTTACCTCCTGCCAGGTTGATATCGAACTTAATCGACAAGTTTAACCGCAGCTATTCACCACATTGCATGCAATATCTGAATTCGAAGGAAATATGTTCGTAGATGGTGAGAGATTCTTAATGAATTTGAGTTTCTGTGGTTTTCTTAATATGAAATTAATTTGAGAAGAATTCGTTACCGAAAAATAGTCGCGTACGTCTACATTTATGTATATAACGTAGGTAGGTGCGGAAATACCTATTAATTTTTTCTAGATCGAGTTCTGTTGTGTGTGGTTCTGTTGAATAAGAAATTTAGAAAAAAGAGAGTAGCTTAGTGAATAATTGATACTATAATAAAAAAAACCACTTGTTTCCAAAATTTTAGTTGGCAGCCGAAAAAATACTAAATGATAGACAAATTTTCATTAATAGGCCAATAGAAAATTTAATTATTTATACTTTTTTTCAATTTGCTTTTCTTTTCCACTTTTTGTTAAAGTTGTTGATACCACACAAGTCAGCTATATTGCATAGTAATACACGTCGCTTCCGTGGCTAAAACACAAATTACGCTTTAGATTCGGTTCTGACTGACGTTTACAAGTTCAAAGATAGAAAATCAATACATCTTACCACAATGTTGCTTCGGCATTGACGGTACAATTGGTTCGTGTACAAGATAATGTAACGTGACTCAAACTCAAACCTGAAAGTAGAAACTGGTTCAAATTTTGCTGAACTTTTGCCGAAGCTGAAGCATAATTGTGTTTTGCCATAATAGCCTCGGGTTTACCTGACGTTTACAATTTCAGCCGAAGGAAATCAACACATCTTATCTCAATGTCGCTTTGGCTTCGACATTGCTCTCATTCGATTTGACATTTTTTTGGAAATTTCTACAAAATTGGTGTTCATGATCCAATTTAAAAACTACAAACTCTTGATCAGAAGATTTTGCTTAAATACACACATAAATATATAGTTTATATTTTACAATTTTCTAACACTTTATGGCCGAACTACAATAGCAATAGCATGACTATCAAAACTTAACACTATTTAGCTAAAAACATAATGAGTTTGATTTGATTTAATCAACATGGCTATCAGTTTTATTTTTTGTCAAATGCCATAGATGTCAAATTTGCAAGTGCCAGAACAATTCAAAATGTTCCTCATATCTACCTCATGTTTAACGAAACTTACCAAAAGGTGCATGCAACCGTTCCGTTATATCCAGATTCATAAGGCATTTTTCGTTTTAAGCCCTGAGAGCTGAGCATAAATTTTCACATTGTCAATCATAGTTGTGTCTATGCATATGTAGTTATGATAAGCAAATGTCAAAAAGATACAATTTGCACACCGATTGTCATTTGCCTCGATTTAATTTTAAAGATAAAAATAAATTATAGACCCAACCATAATTGAAGAATTGGAACGTACGTTGCCGTACGAAAACAGTACGAATAGATGTGATTTGTATAACCAACCCAAAATGACTTTGATAAAGTTTCGTTCAGTTTTATTTCCGTACGTAATGTGCGCTTTCAGGCGTATCTACGGAATCTGAAAAATGTTTGTATTTTCTTCTTGTTCAACTGATGTATTTGATAGAACGGAAAGAAACTTTTCGTTGGGTTTTGACACTAGCTTCCTATTTCTTTCGTGTATTAAGTCCCAACAATAATACGCAAAAGAAAAGGGAAGCTAGTGTCAAAACCCAACGAAGTTTCTTTCCGTTCTGACAAATAAATCAGTTGAGCATCAGCATAATAGCATTAAGAAAATACAAGCATTTTTCAGATTCCGTAGAGAATGTACCTACGCTTGAAAGCGTACAAAGTTTAGTTTAGTTTTAAGTACGTACATTACGTATGGAAATAAAACTAAACGAAACTTCATCAAAGTCATTACGGGTTGGTTATACTAATCATATACATGATACGAAACTGAAAATGGCGGAGCAAGATAGAAGAAAAAAGACAGCTTCTTAAGTTCATTGTGAACAAACCTCAATTTTTCCACGGATGTTAATATAACTTTGGATAAAATCAAGTAATAAATAGCTGAAATGTAGAAAATGGTGAAAAAACGTTTTAGCATTCTATCAACCGAAATCAGATACATATGTAGGTAGTTAAGTCTAAAATTTATCTGACTTCAGTCAATTTTTAATAAAATGGCTTTATTTTGTAATTAAATATGTAGATATTTCAAATAAATATGTTTTAATATTTTAGGTACAAAAAAAAAAAAAAAAAAAAAAAAATCATTCGCTAATTTCGCACTCATTTCGTTTAATTGATGTCGGCTAACAGGCGCCAGTTAAAAAGAATTTGGGCGAGTTTTTCCGGACGAGTCATTCGTTAAAAATGTGTGCGCTATTCGCTCAAAATAAATATGTCTACCGCCCAATTGAATAAAACTACTCAATCTCTGGACGCGTCGTTGTTGGAAGTGTCGTTGGCTGGTGGCTGGTGGCATGGCATGGCGTCGCATCGTCAAGAAGTCGGACTTTCTACACCTACCCACCTATGCATAACTAACCTAAAAAGAAAGAACAAAAATTCAATTCTGCCCTGCCTTACGGCATGTCGGCATCGGAATCGGCATTCAAAAAAATAAACAATTTCGAATTCAAATTAAATGCGAGCTTTTGTAGGCCAAGTAAATATAAGCACATTAACGAATAATTGCGTCGGCACGACAACGTCTACTAATCGCTCTAATGTGCGAAATAATATAATTTTTTTTTTTGTTTAATCAAAAACAACTGCGATCAGCTTTAAATTTGTTTAATGTTTATCGTGAATCGCAACTTTTTCTGATGGGATATTTTTTTTTTTTTTTTTCAAATTATTTTCGTAGATTAAGGAACTTGGCGCCAGGAAATAATCTCGGACGCCATTACCGCTAGCCCGTTTGCCACTCCGTGCCACGCCATCGCCGCCATTTCATTTTGCACGGTGTGTTCGTTTACTCTATGGTCTATGCTGCCAACAAGCCTCTATCAAAAAGTGATGAATTAACTCAATGAAATAACACAACAGCATTAAAAAGAAAACACGCAAAAGTGCTGAGAAAGAATTTTAAAACTTTAAATTCAATTTCCACCTAACGGCACAAGCAAAAACAACAACCGCCACAGCTAATGGCGACCACGCTCGGCGACAACGGTGGTTTTGGTTTTGGTTTATTATAAAGGCCGATTGACTTGACGAGTCTCCGAGTGTGTTGTGTGTAATCAGCAACAGTATTGTGGTCGGCGGCATCGAATAGTTGTTATTTTCGTCGGCCATAGTATTGTTTTATGCAAAAATAAAAATAAAGACAAACAAAATTTGTTTTGATTCCCATCACACAAAGTCGCGATGCCAATGGCATTTTATGTACCATCACGAAACGTCACACACATTGTTGTTAATGCCGATGCGTGCTTAAAATATTTCAAATAATTTAATGTGATATTTTTAGAGGGATCAGCAGCTACATAGAAAACAAAAAGAAATATTTCAATTTCTTCCCTATTAAATCATGTCCCATTTACAAACGGAATAAATAAAGAAAATAAAATTATTCATTGCCTCCCATTTGCTTTTTATGCAGAATCAGTTGCATTTTGACAGCACATGCGAAATGAAGGAAGAATACCCTATATCGTGGGCTGAATGCTGCCACTGGGTTTACATACACGTTACAACTATGAAAGCTGCAGCTCCGGCAATGCAATATACAATACAATGGCGCCTAGTGTTTTTTTTTAGCGAATACAAAAGCATGAATGCTAACAGAGAGACATCAAGTACGGTGGCATAGCATGGCACGACCGGTGCGGCGCGCCATGGACCCTGCCTCTCATCCGACCCTTTGTAATTTGGTTAGTATCGTCAACCGGACGGGCGGCATGGTGGTGGAACTGGCAGTGTCTTACATCTCTTCAACACAACTGTCTTATTCTTGTGAATTTCTAATTTTATGTGTTTTTGAAAAGGAAATTTTCATATTTTTAGAACGCAACACATTGAAAATGAAGGCAACTGTGCAGGGGTAGGCGACCTGCAGTGCAGTGGGTAGAAAGAATTAACCATACATTAGCAGCTAGCAGCAAGTTGAGAACGAGAGAGATTTATAATTTTATTTCTAGCAAAAATAAACTCGATGTGAAGTACGATGTACGAAGTACAAATGATTTTGAATTTATTTCGTAGAGGGTTATGGATGGTATTTTGAAGAAACTAAGGAATTTTTTTGTTTATTAACAGCAACTCACAGCAATTGTTTGGTTTTTGTTTTGTTCGTGTGGCATAGAGCAATTTAACAACAAAAAACACTGCAGTTTTTGTAAAATTACCACACAAAATGATTTTTGACAGCAGTTTAGATAACTTTTGACAGTTCATAGCAGATATAATACCTGAGATGCAAGTAATAAAGCCTGTCGGCTAATAAGGCCTACATTTCAAAAGAGTTAAAAAGTATGGATAAGGAGAGGCAAGTCTTCGAATGTCTTTTTATTTCGTTTATAAGGCTAGTTCAGAAAATCACTCACAATAAGAGAATATGTTCTTATATAATATAGCATAGGGATATGTTTTCACGAACACCTAAGTTATAAGTTATGACTTACGAGCTGATAGCATAAACAACAACGGACAAACGAAGCACTAAGCACTTGAAATTAATGCGTTCAGATAATAGGGAGTTTTATTCAAGAAAGGATTTGATCTTTCTGTCGAAAAAATTTAAATTTCCAGTTTTGCGAGTATCATATATAGAGCAAGAAAAAGAGCAAATCGAAATCAAATCTTTTGATAGGATGGGAGATTTGATCTGAATGCACACATTCGCGTAGAATTTTTTGTCAAACGTCCAACGGGAAATTTTGTGACATTTGTTCTTTGTTGTGGACTTGCGCCAACCCGTACTAAATAAATAACAACAAATGATGTTTGTGACGTCACAAAACTCATTTTGAATGCCTCAACTTTTGTGGCTTCAACTATTTCTATCGAATACAATTTTTAAGGTAAATATGTAAGTTTTTTTTTTTTTAAAGCAGACTTGAAAATATTTTTTTTCATATTTTAATAACTAAAGCAAATACAAACCACAAAATCATATTTAATAACAGAATCAACCGCAAGCAAACAAATCACCCATCAAAATTCATTGATGCAATTTGACACTGACATCTGTCAATGTCATGTGGTTTTTTGAAGAGTTCTATTTAAATGAATATAAAATATAAAAATATAGGTACCTATATTGTGTGAACTTGTACATTGCATAGGTATATTATGTGAAATGCATATTTAATATCTCACCTGGTGTTAATATCCGATTCCAATGAGCTGGATTGCAGCAAACGTAAACTTTTTCTCTCCCATTCGGACACATTGGTATTCTCTTTAATTCCGTTGGATCCCGCAAATCCGGCCATAACCATAAACGACACGCAATCACATTTGGCTCTTCGTCTCCGATCGTTTCGCGCGGTACAAGAACACAATCCGACGTCGTATGTGCAGAACGGTGGTTGTGGTGTTGACGGCGCCATACACCACTGCTGTTGTTCGCGTCGCAACCGGCGGTGTTCGCGGCGTTCAAACGATTTTCGACAACTTGACACAGAGTGTCCAATTGGGGCTCTTTTAACTTTTTTATAAGAGCTTTGAAAAGTTCTTTTGTTTTTAACGTACCAGAAGAGTCGTTTGTTAAACAGGTTGTTGGTGCTTTTTGTTCGTAGAAATTTAAATTGTTTTTGTTGTTGTTGATGCCAATTGCATTGTTGTTGATGTTGAATGTGATATTCCGATTGTTCAGATGAGGATATGGGTAACTCCCTATGCTCGATTCGCTGGATTGGGATCCAACACCTCGGCAACAATTTCGAAAAACACTTGCCGCTGTCGCAGTTATTGTCGACGTGACACTTATGGGTGCCGATGCTGCCAACGCACTCTGAAAATAGTTCGGATTCAGATGGACTGGATTGTGACAGTTGTTGCTGCCAACACTTGATTCGTTCGAAACAGTACCGCCACCGGTACAACAGCATTTCCGTAAAACACTTGCCGCCGTCATTGTCGTCCCCATGCTCCCAATTGACTTGTTGGTTGGTGCTGTTGACTTTTGTTGAAATGCCAAATTCTGGTTTTGTCGCCAATTCGTCAGCCGTTCTGCTATCAACTCGTCTGCTATTGTTGTCGTCGTTTGCGCTGACCAACTGGAATATTGATGTTCGTAATCGTCGCCTTCGTTGCAATCGGTTGAATTGTCGCCAAAGTTTTCGTAAAAACAACCACCTATCTTGGTTTCGTAATCCTGCTCGATGCTCATTTCCTCCGAGCCGGACTCCAATTCCATTGGATATGACATTTCGTCGACGACGCTTGCGTAACAATTGTTCGAACACACACATTGGGGTGTGTTCATTGGGTAAATCAGTGGTTGGTTGCTGTTGTTGTTCCCGCTGTTCTCCAACATCGAACTCATACTGCAAAAGCATTTTCCACAACATTTCGTTTGCACGTAATGCGGCGGTGGCGTTTCCCGTGGATCCACAATCAAAGGTTGTTCCTGATGCGTATACATCTGATATTGTTGCTGAGGGCGGAGTGGACGTTGATGGTGACGCCGCTGTGGTTGCACACTTGGCATTACATCGATGTCTTGATTGTATTGCTGAAATCGCGTTTGGCATGCAAACCATAGTTTGTCTTTTTTTTTCTTGTTGTTGCTTTGAAACATGAACATGGAGGGACCTAAAATGCATTGGTAACATCGATCTATCGTATTTGCATTATCGATTAAAACTGATGCAATTAAAATTAAATTGTATCACACTCGATCGATGAAAGTTTTGTTTTTTTTTATTTTAATTTTAATTTTTTTTGTTAAGGTTAAGTGTGCGTTAACAACAAATTTTTAATTGTTGTTTATTAAATCAATCACTTTTTTTTTATTAAGAACTATATACTAAAGCAATATCACATTTACAAATAATAATCATTTAAAAAAATATGAAAAAGTTAGCGAATCACTTGTTTTATAAATTTTACTGCAGCGCGAATTAAAACAGCACTTTTTTAATACAAATTTTATATTTTATCCTTAAGTGGCAATGGCACGAGCACGTTTATATATTTATTAAAAAAAGGTTTTTTTTTTAAACCACCAACAATTTTTGTATTTGATAATTTTTTTTTTTAAACAATAACTGCACGACGAATAATTTTAATTTTCATATAAAGCACTTTTTGGTTGAAGCAGATATATTATTATTTAGTTTAATTTTTTTTGTTTTATTTATTTATTTTGATATGTACGGTTTACATTCGAAAGCTTAGAATAACAACAAAAAATAGTTTCTGCGTTTTTGTTTGTAAGTTGAAGAGATGATAGCTGGGTTTTATTTTAGAAATAATTCCAAAGCTGAAATAAATTTAAATGTTTTTCATGTTATAAATCAATATTATTCAAAAAAAATATTTTTTTTTTAATAAAGGTGAATAGTGTGTGCCAGTTTTTATATAACATTTTATGTGACTTTACATATGCCTATGTTAACAAAATCTAAAAATTAAATACACCTTGGGCGCCAGTTGTTGTTTTCTATCACATAGAACGTTTTTTTAAACGATAATTTTGAACAAGCAATAACGAATATGCGCCAAAAAGCGACATCATAATCACCATGAAAGACTACAGACCGATAGGTGGCCCGCTAAAAGTATTCCCCGATCGCGTTTTGGATAAGCACGGGTTGGGGCAGTGAAATAATAATAATAATGTAATGCCCGTACCTTGTGGTAGTTGGAACTTTGTTTTCATACAAGTCACCTGGGTTTCTCCTGGTGCTCGATCGTAGAATCTAAACAAATCAACAACTTTGTAAATTAAATGATGAAGGAAATCACTTTACGATATTAGAAATAATAGAATTACTAGCGCAGGAAGTGATCATCATTCATCACTTGCTATTGGCAACACATCAGCTTCGAATAGCTGCTGTCTAGCGATGTTCAGGGGCTACATCAAGCAGCCCAAAATTTAAAAGATAACTATACGCACTTAAGGGTCATAATATTTATCGTTATTTTGCAGATACCCTTAACGACAAAGCATTAATTCTAGAGGAAGCTGATAAAGAAACATTTGAGGAGATGTCGTACAAGATTTAAGGGCGTTTTTATGGAGAAACTGGATCTTTAAAAGCTACCAGCAGATTTTTTTTTGGACAGTCAATGGTTTTACTGATTTGTTTTACAAAAAAATTATCGTGTGTATTTCAACTATAGACAATTGGTCCCAATTCAAGAAAATTGCTACAAAAATGTCAAATTGAAAACAAAAGTTTTAAATTCTCATTACAAACATTTCTGTGGACAACTGCGGTTGCTACTGTCAAAACGCTCAGCTGTTTAGTAAATTTTCGCAGAATGATGGGTAAGGTAACAACTGTCAAACTATTTAGGCATATATTTTGGCATTTGTGTATTTCAAGAAAATTTCATCAATTATTATCCTTTTAGAACTCATATCTAATTCATTAGATTCTTTAACTGCAACAAGATATTTAAAATACTCTCAATAAACATTTAAAATTATTGATAAATAAAAAAAACTGCACAGTAAATAATATCTTACGTTTGCTTAACTTGACTTAACTTCGTTTCTTTTTTAGACTCAGACGTACGTTGAATTTTGATTTGATCTTGATTATCCTGAATATTTCTATCATTTTCAGAAAAATTGCGCTAATTTATTATTATTATCTCCAATAGTGCAGTATTATACTTGGACTTCCATCATAAAGCAAAAAATTACTTTTAAAGTGAATTGCAGCTACACCCCCTTATTCAATCCTAGGTATAGGTTTATGAAAATATCTACATATGAATCCTCAGGAGCAAGTGTATTTGGCGATAAATACATACATCTTTCGCAGATGTATGAAAATGAATCCAACTAGGAGTCCATTCTATACTTGATAGGTGCATTTTCACATTATAAAAAAAAAATTAAAAAGAAAAAATTTCAACAAATCTACTAAAACTATAATGCCTACATTTCTGTTTCATTTTTCAGATTAAATTAATCTCAATATATGTACATATGTATATACATATACATATACCTGTTTCCATAAAATTGTTTTAACCTTAAAATAGTAGAAAATCTCAAAACAAATTCATTTATCTAAAATCTCTCAGATCTTGCAAGAATGTTTCTTGCACTCACTGCACTTTCATTTCAAATGTATGATTGGGATGGCAGACAGATAGAGAAAGAAAAAAAATGAAGTTAGTTACAAATAAAAACCTCTCAATCTCAATCACATAAAAGCACCTAAATAACAACAACAGCAACACTCATTGCATGCATTAATCAAACAAAAAAAAAAACCAGGTGGGGTATGTGTGAATTTATAAAAGCCACCATCATATTATATTCATTATAAATAGTATCGGTGTGTATAGTTTTCCTATAGGCGCCAGTGGGCGCCACTGACGTAATAAAATGTAAGATAAACGTCGTCGCACTGGCGCCAGCCAGACAGACAGCTACACACATATGTGCACACACAGAGAAACAGAGTAAAGTCGGTTTGGTTCCTTGCCGGTGGCCGCCGACAAATCCGTTTTTTTTTGCAGGTTTGGTTAGCGGCTGTGTGTATATGTTAATGTTTTTTTTCTTTTCATCAATATTCTGGTCTGCTGACTTACACAGCCATACAACACACACATACACATACACATTTATTAAATCGACTTTTCTTCTTGTCAAAGCCAAAAACGATACAGAAAATACAAATCTACAATGTTACCGTAAAATAAAATTTAAATTCCTTTACACAAAACTCTGACAGTTAGCAGAGAAACTAAAGAAAAATAACCGTAAAAAAAGAAATATTGAAATTAAACAATCAATAAGAGAGAAAAACACCATAGGTACACTAAAAATCAAACAGAATATTTTGATCAGCTCTGTTAAACTTCACCGCTATTATCATTGCCATCATTTTATTGTAACAGTTGTTTTCCTCATTTTGACAGAGAAACAAAAAAAAATAGATCACACACATACGATGATGAGAGTGACAGCTACATCATTAGAAAAATTAATGCTTTTCTCATAAAGATTGACAGAATGGCACACACTAATTACACCTTTTATTCGCATAATGCTCTCTTAATGTTCTTCCATGATGACATTTAAGTCTCGAGTATAAATTATTTATTTATCTTTTTCTATAAATAATTACTGACTCGACAAAAAAAGAATTTATACTAATAAATTAATTTTCAAAAAACGCTTGGATTTTTCTAAATAAGAAAAAAACTCACTCTTCTCTTCTTCGTCGGAAAATCTTCTTCCTCGCGAACTCCTTATTCGATTTTGTAAATAAAAAGAAAAATCCAATTTTTTTTTCACTCGGTTTCCTTTTTGTACGTTCCGCGATTAGATATATTTTTTTTGTTATATTTGTGTATGATATGTATCCAAATAATTCCCGTTTCACGATATGTAATATAATTTTTTTTAATTATAGATTTTTTTCACTTTAAATTGCTTTTTATTGAGAACACGATTTTTCTTCCTTCATTCCTTCGCATGCGAGAGAATTTATAACTTTTTTTTCTTTTCATCTATTAGATTCACCAACAATAATGTAGGTAGGAATAGCAGATAATATAATCAATAATCAACAAGAGCATTTGATATATACATATATATTTTTTGTATTTGCTTTCTTTATTCCGTTCACAATATACTATTTATTTATAACAAAATACATTTATATAAAAGATGGACAGTAAAAGATACAAAATAATATATTTTTTTATAATTAAACGGGTAAAAAGAATCTTTTTTAACTTTGAAATATGGAAAATGTATGTACGGTTATCTAAGCAAAAACATTCCCATACACAATTAATATATTTTTTTTATTAATTAATAATAATAATTAAAAAAACGAAAATTCAAGAGAACACACGAATACACGGCGACGTGCAACGGACTGGTTGCAGCATTTGACTGAGAAATACGATTTTCGATTCGGAGAAAAATTCTATGTGTTCCTTTGAGTTGGTAATTGTGTTTTTTAGTATTTCGTTTTCTTTTGGGTTTCTTTTTATTTTATTGGTGTTTTTTTTTTTGCTGCTTTTGCATCTGCACGTTGTTCATTTAAAACATACAATCAAACGAACGTCCAGATAATAGAGAAAAAAGTACTGAAAATCGTGAGATACATTTTTCTACTGCGATATAATAGTATTGGATACACAACTACAGAAAGAACTTGCACACAGTGCCTCTGTGTGTTTTGTTCATGTTTTTTCTATGTATTTCCATAGTTCAAAGAAAATCAAGTGAAAAGAGTTAAAGAAAATAATATTTTCTTGAGGTTAAGTGTTGCCGATGTATCTGATAATTGATAGTTGATAGTTAATTTAAAGTAATTAATATTTAATATGAACTGCTAGTTAATTTTATGTTCCCTGTGTCGCCAAATACGCAGGGCAAGAGTACGATAACTTTGGCGCCGCGAAATAATAATGGATTCTTAAGAAAACATACAAAAGAAGTATTTTTTTTACTACAAGAGAGGGTCTATAAACCCCGATTTTTTTTAAAAAAGGCAATCGAATTGGAAAAAATATATTTCAAAATAACGGAAATATTTACAATAATGTGCTACCTATATCTTTTTTGAAAGCCACGTGTCTGCTCTATCATACAATCTTTAAATGAGGTACTTTTTATTAATAATTTAAAAAACAAAAATTATTTCAAACTCGATATTTTGGAAAAAAAAAATAAAAAGAACTTATTTGAATTTTTGTTTCACAAAGTAGGAAAACATGTATTAATTTTTATTTGTTAATTAACTGTACATTAGATGATTCTATGACTACAAGTTTTTGAGAAAATTCGAAATTGTTCTTTCTTAAAATTTGTTTATGTTTGGTATTGTACGTGATTAGATAGTTATACTAAGTCAACGGCTTACAAAAAGTGAGGTAGGTAATGGGGCATGCTGGCCAACCAAATTAACCTGAATTAAGAACCAAAATTAAATGCGAATTTCTGTCTTTCAGAAGTATAACTTTTTATAGTAAGTGTTGCCGTCGTTATTAAATAAATGATTTTTTCAGTTTGTTAAGTCTCTCTCTCTCTCTCTACAAGAATCCGTTATTATTCTGCTGCGTCAAATTTATCGTACTCTACTCGAAATGTTTAGAAATGTGGGTTTAGTAAATTTCAATTTTCTCGAAAACAATAATACAAAATACCATCTAGTTTTCCTTGTTTGTTTGTATTTAGTTCCTCTACAGGAATACGTTATAAATTTACGGCGCTAAAGTTATTGTACTCTCCCCGCCTGACTAAATTCAGTTGTGAAATTGTTCATTGAAAGAAAATTCACTTTTTAATCGTACCTCGGACATGTGTAAGGAGTGTACCTGCAGCTTATTCGAAATTGATTTTTTAACTCTTTTAAATATAAAATTATTTATTTAATTTTTAAAAAAATTTAATTTTTTTAAATATTAGTTGTTTTCATATTAAATTTGTTATGTTTATTTTATTTACATTAAATAAATATAGAAGTTTATTTTTACCAAACAAATTAATATCTTATAAAATACCTGTAAGAGAAGTTAAAAAAAATGAACAATCGGTTTTTGGCTAGTACACAAATTTAGCACATTTACAAGTTTTGGATAAAACGCTTGATTTATACTAGTAGGAAATCCTTTATTTTTTATGGACAGCAGAGATTTTTTTCGGTAAACTTTCCACTAAAGCCTTACATCGCTGCTTTGGAATTGCGTACCAAGCATTCTGTATTTCAATTCAAGCCAAAAAATAAGATACATTTTTTTATTTTTTTTTTCATCCAATGTGATATTAAACATCGTTCTCGATGGCATTAAGATCGGGGGATTGAGCTGGCTTTTTCAAATCATTGATTTGATGCACATCTAAGCAACTCTTCACTAGCTTTGAAGTGTGCTTAGGGTCGTTGTCATGCATGAAACGCCTTGAGACTGGCAAATTCTCTTCGGTAAATAGTATCATATGGTCAAGAATATCTTTATGCAAATGTTTGTCCATTTTGGTATCAATTTTTATTATGGGACCAACGCCGTTCCAAGAAAAAGCTGCCCAGACCATTACGAAATATAAAAAATGTGGAAATCATCACCGGGTTTGAAAGTTTTTATGGTGTACCCAAGATCATGTTGCATATTTTTCGGACGCCATACATATTTTTTGCCATCGGATCTGAATTGGCAGAACTTGGATTCATTGCTCCAAACAAATTTTTTCAAAAACTCAGCGGTTTGTTCAGGTGGGACTTAGCAAATTCTACCCTGCACCTTATTTTTTTTTTGAAACGAGTGGATTATGTTGTGCAACGCATCCACGCAAATTTGTTCATCTCCTGACTTGTCGGTAAGCTTTCAGCACAGAATTATTCAAAACTTTAAATTCGAAGCAGTCTCGGATCTCATTTTCTGTCAAAAATTATTATTTTGTATCAACAAATATTTTCTTATATTTTTGTTAATACAAAACAAACTGTTGCCTAGACGACCGGTAAATATAGAAACAATACTGATACTCTATACCGACACTCGGTACACCGTTTTCTTGCCGTACCGATTCCGGACATACCGCCCAAATCAGTAGGTGTTCATTACAATGTATGTATTCAGTGAAATATCGGTACCGAATGTGTATCGAGGAAACCGAGAGATACGATACCGCACCGACAAGTGAGGGAGCGGCCTAACGGTTCTTGAAGAAACACTTATGTCACATTTTTCCATTAGTTCGCTTTGAATGGCACTAAGAGCTCTTAAATGGGCCTTAGTTGATAGCCGGTAAATAATTTTGTCCTCTGTGCGTGTAGTCTTTCGCGTGCGGCGAGTTTGCTTGGCATTTGTAGTGACTCCAAAGTTTTCAAAATCTCGTAGTGCTTTCTGGAGCATTCTAACAGTTCAGAAATTTCAGATATTGTCCGACCTCTATTCTTCAACTGCAAGATAAGACTTTTTTCTCCTCTGAGCACCATTGTCCTTTCGACATGAATATTTAAGATTTTTTTATTTAAATATTTTACATTTAAAAATATTTTGTTACCTCAAATTATGTTGTTTTCTCAAAATGTACAAAATAACACAGAAAACAAAAAAACAGTTTGAATTTCATTCAGGTGACGTTTTTTTCGAAAATAAACCGAAGTAAATACGAAAATCAACATTATTTTTTCGCACATACCGTTGTCAATGACTATATGCATATTTACTGTTGCTTGAAAAAAAAATAGACAAAGTATTTTGAAAATATGCCACTTCTACTACTAGTGTGCTAAATTCGTGTCCACTACTGTAGGTACTAGAAACAAAACAAATTCAAAGTGGTATATAAATGTTTAATCAAAGATTTATAACAAAAAATTAAGTGATAGGTAGTTTAAATTTAAGTATAGTACGACTGATATGAAAGTTAAAATTAACAACACATAAAATACGATTTATTCCCTTCCCCTGACACAGCGAGTTAATGGCTCATTTAGCGCATAATTAGTTCTACATGATTACTTAAAAAAAAAACATATATTTCTCAGATGTTGTGATCGAATATTATTCCTAACTCTCTTTTTTTCATTTTTTTTTTTTGTAATGTTAATATTTCGAGAAAAAGCAAAACACTGACATTTGGAGACATTCAAAAACAACTTATTGAGCACGAATCAGTCAAATGATAAAAAACTCCGATCTTCCGCAAAAAAAGTCATTAAATGTTTTTGAAAACGTTAGCCATGTCGTTAATGAAAATTTTGTTTTTAATTTTCATTAATGATATGGCTGAACGGTTCAATATGGCTACTTCCGGCAAGCCAGATGCCAGAGGTTTATTTGCATGTTCAATGTGAAATTTCAATGTAGATGTCTCAGAATTAAAATATTTTAATATGTATTTTTTTCAATTTTATTGTTTTCGCGTTTATGTGCTAGCACACGCATTTATTTTATTTTACTCTGAAAAAGTGTGATTATTTAAATTGGCAACTCTAACGTACTTTTTCATTTTCATCTTATTTATTCAACATTCACTATTTGCCTTCTTGTTTTCTGCACTTGGTTAATCAACACATATACACATTCAAACAAACACCAAACACATACGATTAATCAATGAAAACGAGTAAATATGGAATTCAAGGAAGAGAAAGAGAAAAGAAAACCCATACATTCCATTTCATTGCTTTTCATCGATATATGCCGTAAAGCCCGTAACGAATCTGATGTTGAGGTTGACTAACTGTTGAGTCGTTGAGTGTTGATGCTGACTGTCGTCAACCGATAGTTTGACCACGGCAACCATGGTTTCCTTTCACAATTGAGAATTGACTGACTTTTTAAACATCACTTTACCTATACCTTCTGCCATCTACCTCTATCATGCATTGCTCAGCATCAGTATTTCTTGTACAGTGTAAACTCTAGTTCTCCTTATGTTTTGCTTGCATTCAAGTCATGAAAGATGAAACTCATACAATCTCATAAAAGTGTGGAAGAATGAGAATACACAAATGAAAAAAATTATTAATGAGAGGCAAATGACAGCGAGACAACAACAAAAATATTTGTCTACTTGGAATGGAATTGGTAGTAGTACAAATAAAAATATAACCACATGGCGCCAGCGCCATGGCTGTGCAGGGTTTTCATACTTAATTCTTATTGGGTCAATCACATAGTTATAATTTTCATAAGTTATTCAAAGGTAAAAAAAGTTTACTTTGACAAATTCACCCACTTCAAGTGAAAAGTTGAAGCATT
This sequence comes from Platycheirus rosarum, assembly GCA_963971375.1. Lineage (NCBI taxonomy): Eukaryota > Metazoa > Arthropoda > Insecta > Diptera > Syrphidae > Platycheirus > Platycheirus rosarum. Next base: position 114,133,911 of record OZ020509.1, on the reverse strand, counting down.
GATAAAAGATACCTACTAATTCTTAAACCTACTTTAAATATCTATTATTTAATTATGTCAACTTGCACGGGTCTTAACATGTGCCTAGTGATTTGTATAGAAGTCTTCAAGAGAGCAGCAAATAAGAGCAACACATAACGTTAACAGAAGTTCTAAAGGTCCAACTATAAAAGACGTCCTAGTATGGCCTGCTGTCAAAATAAAACGAACTGTTTAGTCATGTTTCAGACAACATGATAAATAACTGTAATGAGCATGGCTATCTATGATACACAGAAATACAAGGTATGCTCAGTAGACGCATACAAATCTTGATATTTTATGACGTCACATTCTTCTTTTATTATTATTTTATTTATTAAGTGAATATTATTTTTTAAAATTGAAGGATTAAACGATTTTTTTATGATTATAAGAAACTTAAAAAACAATAACAAAATCGGCAAATGAATACATTTATTTATACTTCCTAGGAACAAAAATCAGAAGAATGTGACGTCACACGCCTAATCAGCCAAAGTGATCATACCTTGTATTTCTGTATATCATGGAACATGGCTATCATATTTTTTATTGCTAAATGACAGGTTATTGAACGCGCATTTCAACTCCAACGAATTTTAGAATGCTTTACGACTTTGTGTTTTGGGTCATTAACACATGTTGTTTTTGACAGTTGGGCACGTTAGATCATGCCTTATAGAGTTAAGAAGAAACCTTAATTGAAGAATTGGAACGTAAATTGCCGTAGAAAACAGTGCGAATACATGTGATTTGTATAACCAACCCAAAATGACTGATAAAGTTTCGTTCAGATTTATTTTCGTACGTAATGTACGCTTTCAAACGTATGGAATGTCAAAAATGCTTGTGTTTTCTTTAGGCTATTATGGTCAACTTATGTATTGGACAGAACGGAAAGAAAGTTTTCGTTCGGTTTTGACACTAGCTTCGTATTTCTTTCGCGTAATATAGTTGGGCCTTAAGGCTTTTAGACATTGTGATTCTATAGCATTAAATAAGCCTAAAATCTCCTTTTTGTGAGTCAAGAGAAAGAACTCAAAAAACAGGCAGTAATATAATATAACGATCATTACCCCTACGCCTGTTAATGTCTCATTTCGTACATTAATAGATGCCAATAGATTATGCCTGAAAAACAATCAAGCTTTAGCTTCGGTTTCACATGATGTTTTTTTTCATGATAACATAACGTGATCTAAACCATAAAGCTTAAAATAGAAACTGGTTGAACTGTAGCCCGCTTTAACAGAAAAATGCAAAAACGAAAAACAGGCATTGTTTTATTTCCAAAAAAGATCCACCTAACGAGAATGACACAAAAGAATAAAAACTTACCTTTCATTGTTGGCATAACAAACTAAATAAATAAAGAAAATTGCCTAACACTAAACTCAGTTCAACAAGTTCGATTTTTTTAAACAAATATAAACCTCGGGTTTTCTTTACTTGAAAGATTCCGACTGGAGCTTTATTTGCTTATATATTCTTATTCATATAAACAGTTTTGAATCTTTTAACATTTTTTTCATCAAAATATTCATTAAATGTTTTTTTTAATATAATTTGTTAAAATTTTTTTCAAAAACATAGTGTTGGTAACACTGTTTCCCGTCACTTGTCAAACAGCCAGAATCCAATAATTCTCCCGACCTTGCCGGTAGATCAGATCACTTTCACACACAAGGCATGTTTTTTTGCTTGTAACTAACTATATTGTTTTTATTTTATTATATTGACATTTTGAAGTGCTAGAAATGCTGTCATTTCTTTGGATTCGTAAAAATGTTTGTATACCCTTTAAGTTGAAATATATTTGTTTATATACAAAATTGGAGTCCTCAGAGGTTCAAAGTTCATAGCTACTACGTACTACCTATGTGCTTATACTTTAAAATTGTTAACTGTGCAGAGTAGTGCAATAGCATAGAGTAACAATAGCTTTGTTCGATGTCTGCCCTAGGGCGCACTGTTGTACACTGGATTCGCACTGAGGTGTTTTATGTGACACTTTTTTCGCCCCAGTGTTTTTGCACTGTGTTCGATGTCAACCCCGAGCACGCACTGAGTGCATACTCTCACGCCCCAGGTTTTTGGTCGGTGTAAGAAATCAGTGCTGTCAAAATCAGCTGTTGGTGCTTGGTGGTAGAAGTTTAAAAGAAATTTTATTTAACAAATTTGGAGTGCAATATCTGGATAAGATATTTTGTAGGTTATTTTGCAATTATTAAGTTATTTTTGTGATTTTAGATAAAATGCCGAGATATACTATATCTGATGGAAATGGAAAACCTGTAGACTTTGTAAAGAAAATTAATACATACATGAAATGTCAAAAAAATTAAAACTGTTGCACTGAGCTGTTCGATGTTAAATCAAACCCCGAGCAGAAACACAGTTTTTTGACAGCTAAACGAAATGCACTGACATTCCCCAGTGCGCACTGGGGCGCAGAAATCCACTGCCTTCTTTTGACAAGCTGAACTGTCATCTCATTGATCTTTTCGGATAAGTGTTAGTGCTGAACTGTCATCTCATTTACCTTTTCGGATAAGTATGAGTAAAACACAATGCTTTAAAAAAAATAATGAATGATATACAAAAGCCACAACAAAAATTGAGGGTGTTGGGGGATGAAACATACGAAAGATTTTCCTCTTTAAAAATATTTTTACTCTATGGCAATAGTTTCTTTTTTTTTAACAAACATACCTACTTGTTGTTTGGTAGATGACATAAAAAATAAATATATTTATTATAAATTTTAAGATTATAGGTAGATTGTAATAAGAATAAAGACGAAGAATTTTGATTATATTGTTTCTGTTTCTGATACATACGTACATAGAATAAGGTGCAGCCACAGAGCTGTGTCACCCTACAAATTTACTTTGCATACATTTCAGGAATGGGTGGGTGTGTTTATTTTATTGTGTTTCGTATTGCTTTTGTGTAGGCATGAGACAATGAGCTGCGTCAGTTCTGAATTATCAAAGCGCCACTTAGCAGAAAGCAGATACATTTTTTCAATAGAATTTGTATCTTCTTTGGGAAATGCCTGACTGTGTTGCCTTTATGTTGATTTGGATCTTTCTATCTAAATATTAAGTTAAAAAAATGTGTTAACAATGTAAAAATATAGTAAGCAAAATCATTATAGACAAAATAACAGCGAAACAATGAATTTCTTGTATGCTGCTTTCACAGAGAATTGTTCACTTTCGTTAAGTTTTCCCAAATTTCCAACCCAACCTTCATACTCGATATAAAAAGGAACCTAGTGTCCAATAAATAAAGGGCTAACTAGTTATAATGGTCGGAAGCAAGCGAAAGCTAATGTCAAAACCGACTGAAACATTCCAATCCGTTTGTCAAATGAGCACGTCTACCCATAATGGACGGAATGACGTGGAAGTATATGTCCAATTTTCTTTATTACAAACACTCATCGAAACTTGACGAAACGGAGCAATCCGCCATTTAGTGCACAAGAAAATGGTCTGATATTTATTTCGTTGGCGATATAGATATCATGTTGAGTCGGCCAGTTACGTACGGGCTACGGTAATAAAACTGAACGAAATTTTATCAAAGGCATTTCGGGTTGGTTATACCAGTCACGTGTTTCGTAAGGCAACGCTCGTTCCAATTCTTCAATTATGGTTGGGTCTTTAGTTGTTAGAACATAAAAAGCAACCCTCACCCTGTTTTAATGTTGTGAACATGGTAGCTGATTACATTTGGTGCTTTTATGAATTTTTTGTCATTAGAGGGAAGCAACCGAAACTTCAACTCTGACATTCGGTTCCGTTTGCCCAGTTTACCCATTAATTATAATAGTAAAGTCTTAACGGCTTATTGCAATAGACGGAAGCAAATGAAAGCTATTATCAAAACCGATTTTAACTTTCTCTTTTGATCAAATGAATACGTGACAACGTTACTCATAAATCCCCAACTATAATAGACAATACCAAACATGGCCTACTCTCAAAACTAAAAGAAATTCGTTTTATTTATTTTTACATATTATGTATCTATTTTAGCTGTCGTTGTTTTAACTGTCAAGTTCAACAGCTGACAAATTAACATGTGTTAAGACCTTGTCAAACAGAGCACGTTTTGACGACGCGTTACGACGCGACACCGCGTTTTAATATACAGCAATATATATTCCATGTCACAACGCGGCTGTGAAACGCATTTTTTTTAAATTATTTTGGGTTTGGCTTTCACTTTGAATTTGTTGTAGAAATATACAAATCATTTTTTGACTCATTGTCCTTGTTTTTAGGAATGGAAAAAAAGCTAATTTAATTTTTTTGAGAAAATGAAAATCAAGATCCAGATATTTAACGCGTTGCTGATAGCTCTCTGTCTGACGTTCTCCAACGTCGCGGTAAGAACGCAGCGTTAAAATAATTTCAACGCGGCGTTCAATAATCTGAACGCCACGTAAAAACGCGTTCTGTTAGAAGAAGCCTTTAGATATACAATATACATACATACATGCATATTATGGTTAACGAAAGTAAACGAAAGGCGGGATAAAGTAGTGAATGGAAGAATGAACATTTTAAAACTTTTTAGGGTTGAGCTTTGATGTTTTTCGTTTGAAAAAGAAATAAAAAAAACAATGGACCTATTAAGTATGGACTGCTGGTTAGCTGTCATTTCCATACAATTTCATACAAACATGGGCCGCTCGACACTAACAGCTGGATGAAACCAGTCGTGAAATATTTAGTTACAAAAGAATTGATTTCAATAAACGTCTTTAGAATATGAGCCAGGAGGTGTACCTGAAATTCACTACGAATTGATTTTTTTACAACCTTTTTTAAATTGAATAATATAAGCAAAAGTACCAATTTTTGCAATAAAAAAATAGAAATAAACAATTTGGCACAAGCAAAATTTAGTTATCACTTATTATTTTACATTTTGTTGATATATACCTTTGTGGTAAAGAGGGATTAGTCGCCTTTCTGCTTCCAACCAATGTACGCCACTTCATTTAAAATTTTGTTTCTATATTTGACAATCGGTTTCCTTTCCTTCAAGCGCTATAAGAAACCAACGCGAAGTTGGCTCCTGGAAGTCCATATCTATTAGGTCCATGAAAAAAGAACAATTCCTAATTATGTAATTTCTTGTTCTCGCTCAGTTACCGTCGGCTCCGTTCACTTTGTTACATTTTCATTCATTATAGTTCTGCTTCGAAGGCCTCAAAGGAAAAATTAAGGAGGTAGACGGTCCAAAAAAAAAATCATTTTTCATAGTAATAATGGCATAAAGCTATCATTATCATTGAAAATACTTGACGAAATGTCAAAAATAACTAATTAATGTGTAATAAATGCCGGCTTCAAGTAAATAAATTACCTTCCCCGCCCACAAAACTTTCACACTTGTACTCGACTCGCGTTTGGAAGGTTTGCGATGTCATTATTATGCCGGTTTTTTGACCAATTAACATTTATTATCCATAATCCGTCAAACCAAGTCTTGCGGATCATATTTTCGACTAATTTTTTTTATATTAAGGAGCGCAAGGTCTGTGTTTATCTTAAAGGTGCACACGACCGCGTATGACTTCCAGCCGCACACCAAAAAGGCCCTCAGACGGTTACAACAAATATCTTGTCCTCTTCAACTTCAAGGGCAGATAAGATTCCCTCGTGTCGTCGATATCATGTCTCGTCACTCTATATATTTCAGGGCGCAATTTGAGTAACCACCATCATGAGCAAGGGCAAATAGGCTCCGATTATAATAATGACAGGCCGCTGCGGTGCCTGTACCAACATAGCAACAAAGCAGAGAGAAAGAGAACGAAGACAATCATTGATCTATCATGATTTTTGATGAAAACAGCAAGAAAAATAAGAAAAGAATCAAGCGCAGCCTGATTACACACAGATTATTTTTTTTTTATAAATGTTCGTTGATTCAGATGCACTGATGGCTGAGTCGGGAATCGGGATCGGAACTGAACACAACCTATTAGTTGAAGCGAGTTCTGGCGATTTTTTAAACCATTTTCGCGGTACTCCAATGAGTTGCGAGAACGTATCATTATTACCGCTTGCTCCTTTGGGTGAAGCTCCAACACCGACATACAACAAAAACTATGGTGAAGACGCACTGGCCCAGAGCCATCAAGCCATGAATATAGCAAAAGTGTCTTTCACTCTTTAGGATTCTTATTTGTGCAGTGTTACACTGCTCAGATTCGTCGGGCAAATTTTCTTAATCGATCGAGATAATTTGATTCCAAGTAATAACTTGGAATAAATATTTTTTTTATATTTTATTTTTAGTGCGCCTGTCCAACACACATTTTAACATGGTCGACGAATGTGTAAAAAAAAGTGCATGCAATTTCGGGATCTGGTTCTGGAAAAGAGGATGTTACTGAAAATTTTATTTGTTTTTGCGTTTACGTTCCAAGAATCTGACGGCTGCTGTTGAGTTCACCACTGCTTCCAAAGAGGATGTTCAACAGCAGTTTATTGATTATGCGTTAATCGATGGGGGAAGATGTTTACCATGAAATATTCATATTTTTGATATCTTGTGCGGTTGGTAATAAGAAATCAGAGGATCCGCAGAGGATAAGAACATAATTAAAAATAATTTAGAAGGTTTCAATGAAATGGCTGTGATAGAATGTTTTTTGAATTGATTTTTACGGTATAAACTTCAATTAGGTGATTTGACTGCTTTTAAATGATATAAGAATTCAAATGTCAAAACAGCTTTTGGAAAATGTCTTTTTCGTACGTTTCGTTACGAAATACTTCATGGATAAAATACAATCACGCTTTAGCTTTGGTTTCGCCTGACGTTTACAAGTTCAACCATAGGAAATCAATACATCTTATCACAATGTCGCTTTGGCTTTGACGTTACGTTTGGTTCGTGTACAAGATAAGATAACGTGACTCAAACGTAGAGAAAATGGTTGAACTTTTGCTAGCTTGACAGAAAAAAGCAAAAACAAAAACCGAAATTTGAAAAATGTCATTTAAAGCGGACACAAAGCATGTGAAATGTAACGTGACGAAGCCAAAGCTGAAGCGTGATTGTGTTTTAGCCATAACGCTTCAGCTTTGGCTTTGTCACGTTACATTTCATACGCTTTGTGTTCGCTTTATGTGACATTTTTTAAAAATTTCGGATGTTGTTTTTGCTTTTTACTGTCAAAGCGTGCAAAAGTTCAACCAGTTTCTACTTCAGTTTTGGGTTTGAGTCACGTTACCTTATCTTGTACACGAACCAAACATAACGTCAAAGCCAAAGCGACATTGTGATAAGATGTATTGATTTCCTATGGTTTAACTTGTAAACGTCAGGCGAAACTGAAGGTAAAGCGTGATTATGTTTTAGCCATCAAAAATTTGTGTTTTGTTCACCCAAACCCACCCGAATTGACTTTTTCATAAGTTTCGTTAAGTTTTCATTGCGTAGATACGTACTGTACGTTTTCATTCGTACATTCCGCACATAAATCTGACATTTACTCTCTAGAAAGTGTCAAGAAGGAAATAAGAAAGAATTATATCCAATAAAAAAAACGAAAAAGACCAAAAACGAAGCAACTTTTTTTTTCCTTTTTTTTAATTTGACAAATACTTGTAATTTTTAAGACATTATGGCCATGATGACAAAACGGAAAAAAATCAGTTTAGACACTACCTTCCTTTTTCTTTTTCGTATTATGGTTAGCCCTTAACTAGATAAAAGTAAGCAACGTATTAAAAAACACATTAATTTTAATTTATTTTCAACGTTAAGTGCGGTATGAAATAAAGAATGCAACTATAATACGCGTGAAAAAAAGAGAGCTATTTTCAAAACGGAACAAAAAGTTTGTTTCCAAAATGTCAAATACATTAGTTGGCTATAATAGCCTTAAGAAATGACAAGCATGTGGCAAGCTGTTTGGTTCGTTTTCAGTAAATGTCAGACTTTCTTGCGAAATGTACGACTGAAAGCGGACACTCAGTACGAATCAAACTTGATGAAACTTATCAAAATCATTTCGGGTTAATTATACAAACCACATGGTCTTTGGACCTTCCTTCCGCGCTGTCAAAAACATATAAGATGCTGTTTGACAGTACAGAGACAGAAAAAAGAGGAGAGCAATACACCATAAATATTTGAGTGAAAAAAAAACGTTTTTATTTGTTGTTTTTGTCATATTATTTATTGTTGTTTACTTTACACTTTATATAACTTAGCCAACTTTACTCACTAAATGAAACGTAAACTAAAAACTAAACGAAATCAAGAAGTCCGGCCTTAAAAGTCGAAAATAAACGAGCTATTTCGTTAACTATCTGAAAACATAATAAATAATTTATTAAAATAAACATTGCTGTCACTTTTTTGACTGTCAAATTACAAAGTTGTCAAAATTACATATGCTAGAATGATTCAGAATGAAATACCTCCTGCTTAACGAGACTTATCAAAGGGCGTGTGTATCCATTATAACCAAATGCTATACAACTGTGTTTTGGGCGATTAAAAACGGTTGTGTTTTTTAGAGGTGTGGAGCTTTGAAATGGAATAAAATAAAGATGAGTTTTTTAAATTGACATGAAATTTTCTTTATTCGTAAGATAATCTTCTAGCATTATAATTTAAATATAATTTCTGGCATAAGACCGCCACGGCTGGATCGGACGTTGTCTAATCTGGAGGTCTAATTTTCGATGATTTTCGATTTGTGGCCGTATATCGGCAACAACGCGGCGAATGTTGTCCTCCAAGTTGTCAATCGTTTCGGAGTTATCGGCGTAGACTAGCGACTTCACATATACTTACAGAAAATAGTCAAGCGGCTTTAAATCGCACGATCTTGGATGCCAATTCACGGGTCCGTAACGTGAAACCATGCGGTTACAAAACGTTTCCTTCAATAAATCAATTGTGGCACGAGCTGTGTGACATGTTGCGCCGTCTTGTTGGAACCGCACTTCCTGCATATCATGGTTGTTCAATTGATGAACGAAAAAGTCAGTGATCATGGTTCTATAGCGGTCACCTTTCTGGCCAGCATCATTTTTAAAGATGTACGGACCAATTATTCCACCAACCCATGAAGCACACCAAACAGTCAGTTTTTGTGGATGTAACGGTGTCTCAACATACACTTGATAATTATCATCACTCCAAATACGGCAGTTTTGTACATTGACGTATCCATTCAACCAAAAGTGAGCTTCATCGCTAAACAAAATTCGCTTATGAAAATTGGGATCAACGGCAATCTTGTTTTGGGCCCATTCACCGAATCTACGCTTTGCAAGGTGATCCTGTGGCTTCAATTCTTCCACGAGTTGGATTTTGTTAGCACGCAAACCTAAATCTTTCCGCAAAATCTTCCATAAAGTGGATGAAAACATATCCTATTCCTGTGCACGATGGCGGCTAGACTTATTCGGGTCTTCCTCTATGCTACGCTCCACAGCAGCAATGACTTCTTCTGTATGCAATGTGCGAAGTCTCTGTGGATGCGAATTATCATTTAGAGTGAACGTGGTGCGAAAACGTTCCATAGTTAATCGAAACCGTAAAATAGACGTAGTGCGAGATACGTATTTCGAACACAACCATGGTTGTTAGCACAATTTGGAAGCTTGTTCGTGCGTCAGTCTATTCATGTTGAAATGCCACACAATTTTTACTTTCAGCTTTGAGTTTGAGTCACGTTACCTTATCTTTTACATGAATTAAACGTAACGTGGAAATCCTCCATTTGAGAGGACAGTCCTCCTTTTCAACTATTTGTCCTCCTGTCCTTCCTTACTTAAAAATTTCCTCCTATTCAAAAATCTGAAGTTAATTTTAGAATTCTCAATGGCATACACATGGAAAACACTTTCTGTTCCAATTGGTGTGCAAAACTGTGAAATTCACCAAAAACCACCGAAAAATTGTCAAAAATTGTTCCATCTCGTAATTTTTCACAGAAGAGATAGCTCATAATAGTACAAAATTTCCCCACCCTGCGAATATCTCCTGCAAAAATTTTTGTTCACAGAAAATTGTAAATTGTCAAACTGAACAAAAAAAAAACTGATATTCCACTAAGTCTTTTCCCATTGATTTGTGCCCAGAAAATCACAACACACTATTTAGTGTGTTAGTAATCTCTTAGGGAAAGAAAAACTGTGACAGAAAATTAGGAAGAATTAAAATAGTGAAATGTCAAATGTTTTTTGTGTTCAGTTTGACAGTTTTCAATTTTCTGTCAACAGAAATTTTGTAGAAGATATTTGCAGGGTGGGGAAAGTTTTTACTCTCTTGTCAGCTCTCTCTTCTGTGAAAAACCATTGTAGAGTATATACATTCGATTGTACTCTCATAAAGCAGTATTTTTGAATTTGCACACCAATTGGAACAGACCTTTTGATTTCTTTTAGTGCTTTAAAATTAATTCTTTTTGGAAGGGTAATATTATTGTTGCAATAGTCGAGTTAAGTTGGGAATCCTACGTGGAAGACAAAGCCCGTCCGTAAATGCGCTAGAACAAGTAATTCGTAACTTGTGCCCTAAATGGCGGATTTCTCCGTTTCGTCCAGTTTTGATGAGTTTTGTTTACAGACGTAAACTGCGCTTGCGAGCGCATTTTACGGACGAAAATTATAGCGAGTTTCATTCAAATTTCAAAGATTTGATCTGAAAATCAAGATTTGCTCTTTTTAATGAAACTTGTTTCATCATTTAATCCTAGTATTGGTCATTCACTGACGAGCATACACAGTATTTGATATCACACACAAAAATACCAGGCATGTACAGTATATATATTTAAAATGCCATATTTGTATTTTCTCACTTCAAAAACACCATTATTTGTTATTTTGTATATTTAATGGATATTTGTAAATTTTTTGACTAAGCACGGGCTAGCACAAGTTCACAACAGACAACAAAAATAACAAAATATTTTCCATTTGACGTTTGACCGAAAGACTATTTACATGTATGTTTGTATTCAGATCAAATCTGCCAACCCATCAGAGATCAAATCTTTTGTGTTGAGATTTGATCTAGATTTGCTCTTTTTCTTGCAATGAAACTCTCAAAACTGAAAAAGATCAAATCTTTTAACAGAAAGAGCAAATCTTTTCTTCAATGAAACTCGCTATTAGACAGCTAGCTTCTGGTGGTGTTTGCAATGAAGAAAATTTGACAGATACTTCCGCGGCATTCCGTCCATTATGGGTAGACGTGCTCATTTGACCAGCGGATTAGAACGTTTGGGTCAGTTTCGACACTAGCTTCCGACCATTATAGTTTGCCCCTTTAGCCATATTGTTCGGAAGCAAAAGCTAGTGTCAAAACCGAATATTTACTTAGTAAATAAAATAATAATAAAAGTAGAATTTGACGTCATAAAATATCAAGATGGCGATTTTGTATGCGTCTACTTAGCATACCTTATATTTCTGTGTATCATGATCAGAAGTCAGCTGTCAAATGTTCGTCCGTAAAATGTGCTCATGAGCGCAGGAGCAATCCGCCATTTGGGGCAGCACACGATACGAATTACTTGTTCTCGCTCATTTTCGGACGGGCCAATCACAACCATTGTTATTCAAGTCATTGTAAAGGATGTTTTTTTAGACGTGTGGTTTTCAAGAAGAAATAAAACGCATATAATTTAATGTTATGGCCAAGAATTTAATTATAAAGATTAGGGTCGTTCGGCTTCAAATACACAAAAATGGTGACCTTATATGGCGTATCTACTGACAAAACAGGTGAAAACCTTATCATTTGCAAACGCAAAGCAATCCATTATTGACTAAAACATTCAACACTCTTTTTAAGAAGTGGCTTCTTCTAGTTTCAGCGCAATCATTCAACCTTAAGATAAGAACCTTCCATAAAAGTCGATAATGTAATAATTATCACAAGGTTCAAAAAATCGAAACCTTCACTCGGTCACTACATGCCAACTAAAACCGAACCCCGGCCACCATATCACCCCAAACGACAACGAAGAGGACGACATTGACGCCGAACGACAGCGATACAATTCCAGACGAGACATCAAAAACCGTCATTTTGCATCAAAAATGAATTGGCGACTGCCTGTCGGCCTTTATTCGACTTGTCTACGATATCTGTTGCTGGTGAGTGCCATAGTGCCAGTGGTGGTACACCAGACTCAACAACACTCCAAATGGGGTAAATAAAAGAAAAGAAGGTGTACACTGTACCGTGTACTAAGTGTAGTGCAAGCCGCCGACAGCGATTACGGGCGATCGACCGGCTCCTTTGCGACGACAACGTAGAACACGACGATGATGGCAAGTTGGATGCGGGTGTAAGGGCTCGACCATGTCGTCGACGTAGTCGTCGGCAGTAAGATAAGTATATTTACAACAATACAAGACCATGCCATACCACCACTGCCACTTAGTGCGAGGCGAATAAAAGATGATAAAATGCAGCCGCGTGGCGCCCATCTTCGATTTCATGCGGATTCCTAGTGGTTGTGGAAAACGCGTCCGCTGATGGGTGACTCTGACTCTACCACTTGTCATATCACCCATCAGCATTACGAGACGGTCTGGTCTGAAACTATGGTGTGCCGATAGATGGTGAATTTGTACTTTAAGAGTAGCCAGCCAAATTGAAGTCAAATGATAGTTAGATGGGCTGTCATTTGTATGGTTCGCTGGTGATAGAGGGCATGAATATTATGTTGAATCACGAACAAAATTGTGATCGTCTCAGTCACTTCCCTTTGGAGCCTCATGGTCATAAAGTTATAAGTGAGTTGAGTTTAATGTCTGACTTTATGCAGCATTGGTACGAAGCTCAAAAGACGACGACGACGTCAATATGGCGACGACAACATGTCGGGCGGGAAGACATATCTTTTCGGAAAAGGCCAATCGAAATTACACGCATCCGCTTTATGTGCACATTGATGGGCACGTAACGGGATAATAACTTTTGGAATGCATAATGTTAATGAAGTCGGCTAAATAATGCAACAGCGGTTTTCTCATATAAAACTGTTGGTGATGAATGAAGGAAATTAAGTGCACTTAGCTTTGTTAACATCGGAGACGTGACTGGTGTTTTTTTCTTTTAATTTAGTTTGAAAGTGATTAACATATGACAGAAATTCTGCAGAAATATATATGTACCCATATGGCTTTCTTTATATAGACAGAGGAATGATGACGAAGAGGGAGAAAAATGTTGAATTTTTAAACGTCAAATCAAAAAGCTGTATGTAGTTCTTATTCTTACGCACATTTATGATGTCTACTTGCCTATTGTCAAAATTAAACGCATTCTACCGTCATCTTTCAAAAACGGGAAGAATATTTACAACGAACTTGGCTGTCTGTAACAGTCTTCTTTTACTTTTTCATTTCTGTTAAAAAATAGATTTCAACATTAGGTTAATATTAACAAGAAAAATTAAGTTTATATTTGAAGAATTATGTTTTCTTAATATATTGTTTGAAAGAAGACAATAATCTTATTAAGTGGGAGAAAAACGGAGATCGAAAAAGTGCTTTCTTCTAAGTCACTACCTACATTCTTAAAAATCAAGGTACTTGGTAAAAATCAATTTTTGTAAATACTCCATTGACGGCTACTTACAATTTTATTGAATTTGTTGCCACTATAATCAATTCTTTCGCTGTCATGTGCTGGAGCGAATTAGAATTGAAATAAATCAATCTTAACGAAAGTTAACGAAAGGCGCATGTGTTCATTACAGCCAATGACATTAAATGTGTGTTTCGGGATATTAACGCATAGACTATTAAGTCATGTTTTTTTTAAACATAATGAGTAACCATAAATTATAAGCATGGCAAGTTGTCATTTTTTTACTGCCAAATGCCAAGTTAAGAATAAAATACCGCATACTTAAATAAACTTATAAAAGAGCGCTTGTGTCAATAAAATCAATGTTTGTATTTCAATCAATGACTGTATTTCGGATCCTTAACACCTGATAGGATTGTAATAGTAGGCCATAATTTATGATCATATCTACTGTCAAAATTAAACGAATTGTTTATTGTTTGTTTTGATTCTTAAAACATGATGTGAAACCATAATGAACATTTCAAATTGTCAAATGCAATAACCGTCAAACTGACATGTATCAGATTGAAATATTACGTGCACTTATTGGTGTTACGATACTGGCGTAGACTGTATATTTTGTGTCATTAACACATGCAATTTTGATCGTTGTCGGCCATGTCTATCATGTATATGTAAGTTCGCAAAAAGAAAAATACTATAATTGGCGGAAAATATTGTCAGAGCTGCATGAAACAGTTATACTCTTAAAGGCTAACTACAATGTTCGGAAGCAAATGGAAGCTAGTGTCAAAACTCAAAACTGACCGAAACGTTCCAATCCGTTTGTCAAATAAACACGTCTAGCCTTAATGGATGGAATGACGGAATATCTGTCAATTTTTCTTGATAACAAACACCATCAGAAGCCAACTACCAAATTTTCGTTTAGGGACGGGCTCGTCTACGCCATTACAATCAAACAATGTACAATGGGCGGAAAGGAAACGGAAGCCAATGTACAAATTAAACCCAAAGTCAAATGCATAAATTGCAAAAATGGACGCAAATGAACGGCAATACCTGCAACTTTTATGCATCACAAACATCATACTAGGTAAATAGGCAAGCAACAAAATTATGGAACTTGACATGACAATGCTGATCAATCCGGAATTTTTACTTCATCCAACTGTGGTATTTTTTGAAAACATAATTAGCATGTATGATGTACCTAGTTTGTTTTTGGGCGGTCAACAGCCAATAGCTAGCACTGTCTGCGCTGTCTACACTTTGTAAAGGACAATATTCAGGTCATTCACCAAAATTCGTCGTACGGAGACGGACCACCAGCTATTTCCATGTTCTTGAGGACTATGGCGTTATTTGGTTAATTGACGTGTATTCTGTTTGTTTACTTCACAAATCCGGAAACAGAATTAACATTTGAAAAAGTCTTCCAATACAATGACTACTTTTGTCCACCTTTCATAATAGTATGTCAATGACTATCCTCTAAATAATTTGTAATTAGGCCACAGCGAGGCGTTGTTACCAAAAATTCGATGGAACCTATAGTTCCGTCTTTATTAGTTCTACTACTCAATAATAGATGGCTCTGTTCTGAAAGTATGAAGTAGTTCATCAACTGACAGCATGCTTCGAAAAATGCAAATAATAGGTATAATACTCCTCAATGATATTGAGAATATAAATTTTCCAATAAAATGTTCACAGTTACAAACATTTTTCGATTTATTTGGTGCACATTGGCCCCTAGACGATGCGGGGCCCCTAAGTAGCCTACTCTGCTTAATGGTTAATTCGGCAATGGTCACCACCTTGAGTGAGCGATAATCACTATCCCTGATTAAATGACGAAAAATATGAAATCCTGTTCTTATTTCTGATAATAGGTAATAGCCGATATTAATATTTATTTTATTAAATTCCGTGCTCTAACGAGTTTTAAAATCTACTAAAAACTTATAGCCCATTTCCTGGTACACTATTACCTACCTATAACAAAACACTGTTACACCTTGACTTTGTGATGATGAATGATGGTCACGCAGATATGGTTCGTAACTACCATTAATGTACCCTGAATAAGCCTACACTCAAATGGCACTCAATATGCACGCAAATCACAGATAAGTTCGTCCATCTTTTCCAACCACTAGCTGGTTAGTTTATACACTCTAATGTCTAATTCTAATCAATGTATGATAAAATGCATGCACGAATGCCTTAAAACGATTGTCGCAGCTCGCGAGCCTTATTAACAGAAAAAAACATAGTCGCCCCCATCATGTATTTATTGAGGGTCGCCGGACTGGAAATGTCCAGACACCCTCTTTATCTGAAACTGACACTGGCGCGCCGATTAATACAAAAAGATACAAATATATTCAAGTATATGTTGCAGCGGAGCGGCGCCTTTACGGTCGTATACATTTATTACAATGCCATCATTCCTGGCGTTTCCACTTCCTTAAATGGGGGAGAGAAGATCGTATTTCCCCCATTTAGTCTTCAAGTCACACAAATGCTCGTCGTCGTCCCGTCCACATGGAATTGGAATATATGTTTCAGTGTCTCAAGCAAACGCACCTGCCGCATGCTCTTTGTTATCATTTACCATCCCAGGTTCCAGCAGGGTAACGAGCAACACCTGTTGCATGTCAAAATGCTCATGCTTCGGATAAATTAGCACTAAATACGTAGACCCAACAAGGGTATTCCTTGCTAATTATGTGCGTCAATGGTTTTTTTGTCCGAAACCTCTGAGCCCTTTTTATCAGAAAATTGATGAACCGCAACATCAATGCTCAACGAACTCAATACCGAAAGACCACCCCACGCGTCGCGGTTGTTCGTCATTTTGTAAACAAGCAACTGTCATTCTTAAAACGTAATTCTCCCATCCTCGGGGGAATACCACGCGAGGACCACCCCTAAGCTAAACCAGCAAACTTTACCGCTCTTGCAAAAAAGATAGAAATACTTTAGTCCGCGCGGTCCAATTAAATCATAATAAATCCCGAATTCAGAACAACACAAAAAATGTGAAATTCACTGTCCCAATTATAAGGTTCCCAAGCCCATGAAAACATGGCAGCCTCAAATGCCTACATAATGTACCTGGGGCCTGTGAGACCTGAGACTCTTTTTGATTCCACGGAAGAGTGGTCGCCCGTCGCCAGCCTACTTAATTGCATGATAGGTCAACCAATACATTAACAAAGAAAAAAAGGAAAAGAATATAAAGGCAACTCTTTTGATGGATTCATTTGGAACTGCAGATAGGGTTGCCATATGTCTGACTCTTGAAAAAGTTTTCCATACTGTTTGTAAATATTTTTATTCCATTAAGGCAGGTTTACATCTATACGTCTATATCTGCAGATTTTTGAAAAAAGGACAATTGGACAAATAGACCTCTTATTAAATGAAAGGTTTAATGGGTACCACAATGTAGAGATGTCTATATTATGCACATTCAAGTAAACCCAACGTAGTTAAGGGCAAGTTTTGGATTAGAATTCAAGATAATGACAGGTAAATTAATAAACGTGGAATAGCGAAAGGTTTGGCCTTATTCGTGGACTTAGTGCAAAATGTTATCAATAAAAACAACATTTCTAATAATCGACGTTTCCTAAGTTAAACCTCCGAAGAAGGTGGATTAGCGAAGGAATAAAACCTAGATGTGTCAAATTTTTTTGAAATGAATTATTAGGCGCGCGTCACTTTACTATTTCACGTACATTTTGTTTTTATTAATGGAAATTTGTAATCCGTTGCTTAAGTCTTATTCCATGGTGGAATAAAGGTGGAATAAACATTTTTATTAATAGGACTGTGAGAGTTTAACATTAAGTTTAGTCAATTACGGCCATTACCATTAAACATGATTGAAATTATTTTGATCAAAATTAACGAGCCAGGTTTTTGTTACTGAGCCCTAGGAGAATTCGGTTTTCTCAGGAACTTAAACAAAATTTCTCAGAAAAAAATATCAACTTTGCTTGATACTTCTTTGGATTTTGAATTTTACTTTGTCAAAGAGAACTCTCTTAGAAGGAAAGAGATAGAAAGTTTTTTAGGGTTTCCTTGACTGATCCAAATTAATTGAATAAGGCTTTATGTACTTTCTAAATTAGGATTTTGTGTCTATTAAACAAGGTTTTTATGATCTATCCATTGAATTTGAGTTTATTTTGTTTCATAATCTGGGGTTTTGGATAGCATTTGGACAAATGTCTGATTCTTTTGGAAATGTATGAATATTTTTAAAATACGTTACAGAGATAGTGTTCTTCGTAATTGAAATTCATTCCGCTATGGAAATTGAGACCAAGCCCCGGATAAAAATTTACCATAAGTTGACAACTTTCGGCTATTATTGGTTTCTGGAATATAAGGACGCTCTTCGACACAGGTAGCTTAATTTCACGGAAACCCCTTGAAGGAAGAATTTTATGAATGTTACACCCCAACAGAGCTCGCATCGAAGAGAAAAAATACTTTAACAGGCGCGTCTAGAGATTCTAGAGATGAGTCACTTCTGCATCGCTAACGGCCTTGTTTAAACACAGTGTTGGATAAACTAAGGTAGGTGTCGACAAACATAAGTGCTGGAAACTTGATAAATAAGGAAGAGGGTCACCGTAGTTGGCGACGTGACAAGCATAAACACTTCTATGCTTTGGCTTTAAAAACAGGAGATGCTGTAAACAGTTGAGACAGCAGAACCATCTTTCTATAGTATAACAAAGGAGGTGCCTGGTGTTTGCAGCTCAAAACAACACTGGGTTGGAGACATACACAGCACTCTGATCAACTCGCATAAGGACCAGCTCAGAAAGTGGAATAAGCACTTGATACTTAATGATGTTTTAAACCGATTGAATGATAGCAATGTGCAACCGATACCGCCAGAGCTGCCCGAATTCACACCGCAGCTTAGTGATAAGGTTTGTGCATTCCAGCAAAGCTTTTACAAACGGCACCAAGGACATCCAGCGAACTCCTACGTCCACTCATAGAGGTGACCTGGGTCTCCGAAGGTTTCGCCGACGAGTGGAAAAACCTCAAGAAGAATGGAAAGTGGGATTTGAGGTTTTTCCTGTTTTTTTTTTAATTATCACGCACACAAGGTACTATTTGTTTCCCTTTTCATGTAGAGCACACTGCACTAGCATTAGAAAGATAGGGAGGGGGAGGACAGAAGGTGTCGATTAACATGGTTTTGAATGCTTGCAAATCAATATGGCAAGGGAAACTATCGCCGGGTAAACTTTTCTAAATTCGTGTTAGTCGGCTAAAAAAAACTCTATATTTTACGGTGCGTCCGAAATTAGGCTCAAGGGTAAAATGATGAGCATTCCTTGCCAGACGAGTATTACGGGAGAAACTTTTATGGGGAAATGCCAAAATATTAGCAGATATTGTTCTGCAACGCACACGAGAATACCTAGATGCCAAACAACCGGTTTCCGCACTGGATCCTCATGCATTGATTGTATTAACACCTGCGTTATATATCAATAACCACTACAACTGCTAGTTATCGATTTTGAGAAGATTTTCGACAGGGAATTTATTTAGTATGATTTCCTCTTTACGAGCATCCCGCATAAATTAGTTATTATTAAAGCAACATATAAATCATTGGACATACTCTTCGAAAAGGCTGTATTGCAAATCACGCGTAGAACATTCAAACAAAAAAAAGCTAAAACACATTTCCGAAAATTATACACGATAGCATGAAGGTGCAGCTGAAGCCCTGTACCCCGCTAGGGGGTTCTCACGAACTTTAATGGTGAGCTAAGTAAGTACGTTTTGCTCAGATTTTGTCCCAAAAGCATTATTCTTCGCCTGCAAAACGTTTTTGTGAAAGAGTCCACCAAAAAAATACAAATACAAATAGATCTCATGGATTTCTCGAAAGCTTTTGACAGAGTCGACAATTAAATTCTCTGTAAGAAACTTAAGTACTATTTTGTTTTTCATGATTGAGCTGTGCATCTAACTGAGAGTTATCTCTACAATTGTTGCCAAAAGGTAAAGTTTAGCCAAGTAGGTAGAATCCGATAGTTTAAACCTACATATGGTATATGGGCTCACCGCAAAGATCTATTTTAGGACCTTTATTATTCTGCATATTCATAAATGACCTCCTAAATGTTTATTCAAATGAATTGCTCCATCTGTATGATGTACAAGTTTACTTATCCCGGACGCTTCGTCTATAAGAAGACTTGATTAAGTGGAATTAATGAGGATCTCATGGCAATTTCAAAGTGGCCTATTGCCAATGGGCTTACTCTAAATCCGTACCAATGTACATTGTTTTTAAATAAATTAAAATTGAAATTGACTTCAACGATTTTGATAAAATTCTCCCCTAAGAAATATCCAACTTAAGATAATCTTCCTCACTTCTAAATTCTAATAAGCTCCTTATCGCTAAGCTTAGCACAAACTTCAAATTGTTGAAAATATTTCTACATCAGACACTTTATACATGGCAACCCTATGCCTAAATGCCTGCATTATACTCGAATGCATCTCTTAAACATAAAAACCAAGCAAACGCATCCTAACAATTACGCACCCTGTCTACAGACAGACAGACCAGAGGTTTTCTTGATCGAATCTTCGTCGTAGGTATCTATAGACAGAGGAGGTCCTCTAGTCATGTTTTTCGAGAAAATCGAAAAAAGTAATGATGATGTTCAGATTCAAAACCCAGCAGCAAGATGCTCGTAGTACTTGAATTTTTTGTTTGACTTTCGTGGTTTTCTTCTTTGAACACACTGTTCGTGGTCTTCTTGAGAGACCGATGATGCCCGAAGTGGTTAAGGTGAACCCACTCAATCGTGAGCTGTTGGCGCCGCCGGCCACCGGCTGGCTACTAAAGGCACTTAAGTAGACAGTCGGCGACTGACAAGCGTCTGTCGGACGACCACAAGAATACTGTTGTTTTTTAATTAATTTTTTTTCTTGGTCATTAGTACAAATAAACTAGAGTTAATTAGTTAGGTTTTTTTGGGAACGAAATGTGTTTTGAAAAAAAGGAAATTATTCATTTTTTAATAGAATTTAAATACTAAGCTCATTAATTTTTAAGTATTTTGCTTAAAAATACAATTTATGTAGTTCATAATTGACACCAAGAATCAGCCTTTCACTAGTTGATCATATTTTTTATAGTCTTATTTGAAATCAGTTCCTTTTTTATTTCTAGCAGGGTATTTACAAGACTTTATATAGAAGATGAATTGATTTGAAGGTGACAGATGAGTATGAGAGTGAAAGGAAGTAAAAATAAACAACCAACCGAAGTACCAACATAAGGCTTTCCAAAAGTATGATTTTCCTCAGGTCCCGATCGGGCAACAGACCTAATCAAATCGCTCCCTTTCTTTCGGTCTTACAAGAGCCGCCTTTTCACTGTTTTCGGATCGCCCACCTATGCTGTATAGTGTATGAACCGTCAGTACAATATTCTACAGCGCATCTTATAATGTTACCATCAGCGCAGCTTCTCCTGACTCCTGAGGCTCTTCTTGATTTTCTTCTTCTCTTTCTGATGGTGTGAAATAACACGATCTTATCAAAATCGATCCTAGAATTTTCGTAATACTTTGTGATTTTGAGTTTTGACACTTCCTTTAACTTCAAATCGTGTTACTATTCCACATATTATTTTCGTCAAAGATCTTGGCACAGGAGAGCAGGTACGTCGACGTGCGACCACATTTCGTCGCTCACATTTCTTTGTCTACAAGACAAGTTAAGTAAAAAAAATTTCTGACGAAAGGTTTTTTGAAAGTTTACACGTTCCAATGCTCGATCACATTTATTGCTCGTTGCCAGTGATGTGATATCTTTTATTACTTCAAGATGGTATCGGATAAATCTTCGATTAAATGCAACCCATTATATTTGGCATTTGATTGGCAATTAAATTATAAATGCTATTTGCATTTAACCATAATGAAGACCATTTAGTGAAGAGACACGTATTTAATTAACTGTTTTTGAAACGTCTGTTTGCATAATACCTAACCTATGGATGACGAGACTCTGACATTTATAGGGCTGGCGTTATTTAAAAGTCAAAGGTGGACTTTTGTATCTGTAAATAAGATGATGTAGCTTGATGATTGAATCTTTTTATTTTTTTAAATCAATGTACATACATTATATACTTCAAAAGATGTTAAAAGTTTCCAGGTAAGAGATAAAGCCTAAAAAGTAGGGGAGGCGGCGGCCGTAGGAAAACATATGTACCTCATCGAGTCAATGGAAAATTTAGCCATAAATAAATGGCAAATTACATAAAATGTACAAAACCGCTGGCTGGTCGGACAGACTTTTTCTTGCCCGGTTGGCGACAAAATGCCACTTCCGGTTTAGTGTTGGCCTACCACTTCGGGTCAACGAACAAATGGGGTATTAAACGAAAGCTTAGACCGTCTCGATTAAGAATCTGCTGTTCGGACAAAGTAAACATGGGCCAAACATTTTTATTTCATTAAAAATGTGCAAAAAGTGTGATTTTGGTCGTAGGAAGGGTTTTTAATAAAAACTTTTTCTTTAACTTTTTTAAAAATAACAAAAAAAATAATTCAAGAATGCAATCTTAAGCACAAAAATAACCAACTTTTAAATTTAAAAAAAAAAAAAAAAAATACAAAAAATACAAAAAAAAAAGTTTTCGAAGATATTTCAAATTGAAATTGCTTAGGCTTAGGCTACCTATATGTTCATCAATTTAGGTTATAATCGGTTCACAAATTCTCACCGTTATTAGCCCACCATCTTACTTTTTTGTCATCCTTTTTCATCAAAATATAATGCTTACCAACAATAGTAAACTGATTTTTTATCATACAAATTCTTGGAGCCGTTTTCGAGAAAAATAAGCTTTTATATAACGGTTATATGACACGTAGACCGTAAATTTTTGAGCTTAAAAAAATAAATTGCACGTACTTACTCTTATGTGCGGTCACAGCTTGAAATAAAATTTGAAAAATATTAAAGTATTTGATAAATATAAAGTTTTTATTCGATTTTTCTGTCTTTTGATTGTGTGAAAAAAGAACGTAAAATAGTTTTCAGAGGAAAATATTAAACATGGTTTTTTTTTTTAAATCGTAGGAACAGTTTTTATTTAACAACTTTTTTTTTAATTAAAAAACAATTATTCAAAAATGCAAACTTAAACACAAAAATTACTTACATTTAAAAACAAAATAAAAAAAAATCCATCTACCCGTTTTCAAAATATTGTTTTTTGAAAAAAAATTAAGAAAACTATTGAAAATACAAAAAAAAACTTTCGACAATATTTTAAAATAAAATTACTTAATATTCTTCCTGAATATCAATTTTGATTGAAATA
The DNA here is from genome assembly GCA_963971375.1 of Platycheirus rosarum. Classification (NCBI taxonomy): domain Eukaryota; kingdom Metazoa; phylum Arthropoda; class Insecta; order Diptera; family Syrphidae; genus Platycheirus; species Platycheirus rosarum. Next base: position 114,110,882 of record OZ020509.1, on the reverse strand, counting down.
AGATGACCAGTTTTCGAGAAAGTTGAAGAAAAAAACCGTGCTATGGGAGGGTACCGTTTTAAGACCACCATCTTGCATTTTTTTTGCGATTATAGGTACTATAATGCAAGTTATGGATTCTTGAAAAAAATAACAATAAAACATGACATTACGATAATAGAAAAGTTGAAAAAAGTGAGTTTGGAAATTCCGTCTGTCTGTCTGCCTGTTCGCGCCTCTGAAGCCTAAACGGATGGGCCGATTTGGTTCAAACTTGGTATTTAGCATTTATTAGGTAGTATTTTTATTTTTGCTCTAGGTCAACAAATAACGGTACCCGCCGTACCGTTTTTAACAAAAAGTTTGATTTTCTCGAAAACGACTCTATCGATTTTGATAAAACTTTCAGGGTGCTATTTTTTTTAAAACAATACATCTTTCAGTTAGAATAACTTTTTCGAAATTTGTTCTATAACCGTACCTGCCATAGAACCGGTTTTTCAAATTCGGATTTGCACACAGGAAGTCATTTATAATACAATTAATATTGCATTTAAAAAAATTCAAAAACTTTTTTTTTCAATTTAAAAAAAAAATTCTAAAAAAGTGGTTTTCGAAATATTTTGAAAACGGGCTGATTAATTTTTTTTAAATAATTTTCCCGATGAAAACTACAGATTTCCTTATAATGACATACTAAAAAAAATTTAAATATTTTTTCGAAAAGTTTTTGAAAAAAAAACAACTTTAAAAAAAAATGGTCCAACGATTTTCAATATGTTTTTTCTTCGATAGACATTTAGTTTCCAAATTTTATTGAACATTTAGTTTTTTCGAGAAAACTCTTAAACTAATTAAAAAAAATTAAAGAATTTTGTTGAGTTTTTTTTTAATTTTCGTTTTTTTCAAAAATGGTTTGTTAAAAATTTATATAAAAAAAAACTTGTTTTCTGATAATAACTACTAGTTGATGTTGGCATACTAAAATTTTTTTTTTTTTTGAAAAAACTGGTCAGACGATTTTGAAGAAATTTTTCCTTAAATTTAAAACCTTAAAAGAAATTAAATGTCTTACTTCATTTTTTATAAAAAAACGTTTTACCTAGTGATTTTTAGGTGATTTATAAAATTTCAAATGATTTTTTGCCTCCTTTTTTCAAAAATCTCAAGCCCCAAGACCACTGTCGTTCTTGGATCTGTCTTCGAAAAAAATAAGCTTTTACTACGGTTAATATTTCAGCTAAAAGAAATTGAAAAACTTCCTCTGATTCCTCTGTAGAATGCCAAAATAAACTCAGGTTCCAAATTTGAAGACGATTGGCCAAACTGTTTAGGCTGTAGTGCAATATACATCCATACAGACGGACAGACACACATACAGACAGAATTTTGCCAGTAACTGATATATGTGTCTCTATCATCGTAATGTCATGTTTGATTTTTATCTCAAAATATTTTTAATCTACACGAGTGCATAACCTGCATTAGGTACTATCTAGATATAATCGCAAGTAAAAATGGCTACGCCTGGTCCGCAAATACTTGCTCTTGTTTACCTTATAACTTCGGAAGGCATAATCTTTGACAGAAACAAGCAACATTTACGTAGAAAAATAACACACGACCTGAACATATACAATTGTCAAAACCAAAACACATACACCATCACAAGTCTTTAATAATATTAATATTAAATATATATATATATATATGGTTTTTATTAATAGTTTTATGAAAAAAGATTTTTTTTTTAAGATTTTGGTACCTGTGCAGTATTTTAGAGTTTATCAATATACATATGATCATAAGACTTAAATAAAAGTTATTGCAAAATTTTAAAAATATTTTAAATTGAAAAAAAAAACATTTTTCAAAAACTAATTATAAATAGAAAACCAAAATCCAATGAACCGTTTTATGAAAGCTACTGTTGATAATGATAGTCAATATGTACGAAAAGACTCTCAAATATTTTAATCAAAATCGTTTGAGACATTTTCCAAAGAATTATCTTTTCCTTAAAGGTTATTTAGAAGGTACGATTTCAAAAACCTTTCAGATTTGAAGGTAATCAACATCATTTTAAATGTTTAGGATGCAGATCATTATTTATACAGACAGACAGACAGACAGTCAGACAGATATTTCTCGTCATTAACTTTTTCAGACTTCTTTTCTAAGATTTTGGTACCTGTGCAGTATTTTAGAGTTTATCAATATACATATGATCATAAGACTTAAATAAAAGTTATTGCAAAATTTTAAAAATATTTTAAATTGAAAAAAAAAAAACATTTTTCAAAAACTAATTATAAATAGAAAACCAAAATCCAATGAACCGTTTTATGAAAGCTACTGTTGATAATGATAGTCAATATGTACGAAAAGACTCTCAAATATTTTAATCAAAATCGTTTGAGACATTTTCCAAAAAATTATCTTTTCCTTAAAGGTTATTTAGAAGGTACGATTTCAAAAACCTTTCAGATTTGAAGATAATCAACATCATTTTAAATGTTTAGGATGCAGATAATTATTTATACAGACAGACAGTCAGGCAAATATTTCTCGTCATTAACTTTTTCAGACTTCTCTGTGATCGTAATGTTTGATTGTTATCTCAATTTTGTGCGTTTACGAATCCTAAACTTGCCTAGCATGCCCAGTACCTGTATCGCAAGTAAAAAAAATTGGCTCCCGTGATCGCACGTACTTGCGCTCTTATGCCGAGATCTTTGACATAGTTTAATTTAATTTTTTTATTGTATGGATTATTATTACCTATTTTGTTAATAAATATTTTCAAATTTTGAAATTTTTGTTTTTCTTTAATTAGGCTGAAAACACACTCGGATCATCAAACATTGATTCTCATGAGGAAACCCACACTTAAGGCGAACCAAAAAAACAGTTTTTGTTTCTTTGAAGTCCATCACTGGCTGTCGTAAGCACACGGCTTTCCCTACGGCCAACACCACACACCGAATGAAACAAAGGTTTTTAAAACCTTCATCGTTGTTTGTTGGCTGAAATTTTACGTACCCTTAACGAAGCAAAGCAAAACAGAAAAACATGTTTCGATAGTCGATAGTCGAGAGTCGGAGTTTTGTGTTTTTTTTTAGACAAAACAAAATTAATTTGGTTGTTGTTTTCTTGCACTAAATGACGTTTTATCAATTGAATGTTGCTGGTTTTAGTTGAGAATGGAGATGGACGCCGAAAATTTATTGTATTTGATTTAGTTAAGTAGCACAACATTACAGGGATAATAATTATGAAAATAACAATCGTAATTCAGTGTTCAGTGTTGTTTTTTCTCAACACAAACAAAAGAAACCGAAAACCGAATCATTTGATTTATTTGTTTGTGTTTCGGTTGGTGTGTGTTGAAAGAAAACAAGTTTTGTTGACTTATGAAAGAAAAACATTTTGACTTATTCGGTGTGTTTTTAGCAAAAAAAAAAAAAACATTTAAATACCTATAATTATGTTTTTCAAAATTGCGTTGTTGGAAAACAACTTATGAAATTAGTTTCAAAATTTGGCTTACAAATCGAATAAGCTCAATGCATACACCTGTCATAGAAGAGTTTGAGTAAGGCTTACATTTCTCAAAAACGTTTCTAACTATTTTGGTTTAATTTTGTATCTTAGGCGGAGTAGCTTTTCAGAGATTGCATCCACGAAAGCAAAGTACGTGCCACCTAGACATTTGTTTGTAGGTACGTGTAAGTTTTTTCGGGAAAGCAACATGCAAATACATATTTTAAAATTAAATATTTAAAAAAAGGAAAGACAACATATTTATTACACGATCACTTACCAAATATCAGTTCAAATCCTTTAAATATTAGGAAAAATTATTGCTATGGCACTTAGGGGCGTAATTTTGTTTATTTATTTATTTTATATAATTTCTTATATAATATTCAAGGTTCAACATTTATTATAAAATTTTATAAAAAAGCTTTTTCTCACTAAGTAAGTAGGTATAACGTTAAATATATTGTTATTTTAGCATGTAAGCTTTGTAAATATATATAAAGCACGCACAATAAAGAAAGCGTTATATCACTATTTAAAAAATAAAAATTGTTAATCACTTAATTTAAGAGCACTTTGTATTTTGTTATTCTGAAGAATTATTTTTTTTAGTCATTTATTGTTGCAACCATCTAAATCCTAATCATTCTTTTTTTTCATTTGGCACATAAAATATTTGTTTTTAATTTTAATCTCGTAAGGCACATGTATCCTTAGAAATATTCACATCCTGCAAAGGACTGCCCTCTGACATGGCTGCTGCTAACAAACTAAACAGATCTTCATCCAATTGACTCCTTTTATATATCGAGGGCATTGTCTACTATGACTATGAATATCCAATCCATATACACGATTCTGAGGACGACGTGAAATATCCTTGTTGGCGGCGTCGAACGTCGCCGCCGAGCCGTTGTACCTCCTCCCAAAAAAAAAAATAGACGTAAACACACATACCAACCACCCTATGGCACTAGTACCAGCGGAGTATTGGGAGAATCAGCAACAGAAAAAATGGTGATATGATTACTACCATAATTATGGTAACTATTGCCATATAGCACCAAATTTTCTGGCGACATTCGTTGTCTAGTCTCTTTGGTGGCTGATCCAAAAAAAAAAAAAAAATTAGTCAAATAAAGGAAAACAACAAACAGTCCAAAGGACGATGAAAACTTTACACTCTCCGGCAGCGCGTATTCAAAAAGTTAAAAGGATAATATGGGGAAGTCTTTGAAAAAAGAAACAAAAACAACTACATAAGCATTGAACAAACAACGAAGACAACAAACATCATTATCGGGTTATAAATATTTAAGTGTTTTTATTTGGCATACATATTCTGGAAACTATGCTACGAATGGTTGGGGTTGAATCAGGGATAATTTACCTATGGAACGAGGTCAAATGGGGGTTATGCATGAAGTGCAGTGAGTATAACAAACTTTCCTTTACCTATTTAAGCTGATAACGATATTTTTCATGTGCTAAGAGCTAAAGGCAATACTAAAGACGGTTTGAACAACAAAAGTTTGCTGTCAAAACCGCATGGGGGCAATGGCTCAAAACCCGAAGTCATATGGCATTGGATATAATGGACACATATGCCTTTCGATCAGATTCGTTAAGCATGAAAACGCTTATTCCAGCTTTATTCCACGAGATAACAAAACCATTTAATAAGAGTTAAGCTACGGATTAAAATTTTCCATTAATAAAAACAAAATGTACATGGGTGTAAGCTTTGTATATGCACTGCATATAGTACTATCATGGAGCATCATTTTTTAGTTCCTAATCAAATCGCAATGAGGGGCGCTGAAATCGACAATTGGTGTGGATATAGAATAAAAACAAATAACAAAAGCGTGGGAAATACTGGTAAAATATCGGGAAATGTTCTCGTCTCCACTATTTAGAGTTAGTTCCGAATCAACCAGGAAGATGGCCAGACGAAAAATGACACTATGAGAGTACTATATAGAGAATGTATATACAATGCTTAAGGCTAAGAAACGGAAAGAAACTTTTCGTTCGGTTTAGACCCTAGCTTTCTATTTCTTTCAAGTATTGTTGTTGGGCCTTTAAATTTTAGTCAACTTACTTTTAGTCAAAGAGAATCCATTGAACGATAAGCTTGCACAAATAAAAAAGAAAAAGAGAAGAGTGAAAGAAACATCACTTTTAAGCAAGTTAATAATTTCAAATCAACTAATCTTAAATAACTTTTTGACTGAATGTCAACTAAAAGTCAACTATATAATATTTTCCCACCAAAAAATAGATCTCGAATTTGGAAGAGATTTAAAGATTTCAAAATAGTGTTCACATAAACAAGAAGTTAAGGCCCAACCATAATACGCGAAAGAAAAAGGAAGCTAGTGTCAAAACCGAACGAAAAGTTTCTTTCCGTTTTGTCCAATACATAATTGACCATAATATCCTAAAGAAAATACAGTTTTAAATAAAATTGAACGAAACTTTATCAAAGTCATTTCGGGTTGGTTATACCATTCTCTATAGAACTCTCAAGGTGTCATTTTTCATCTGGCCATCTTCCTATTTAATTCGTAACTAATGTGATATTTTTTCGTACGTCAGATCATATTTTGTTGATCTGAAATATGATCTGAGACCTTTGTATATACACTGCATATAGTACTATCATGGAGCATCATTTTTTAGTTCTGAATCAAGTCGCAATGAGGCGTGCTGAAATTGCCAATTGGTGTGAATATAGAGTAAGTACAGACAACAAAAGTTTATTAAATACTGGTAAAATATAGGTAACGGTTCTCGTCTCCACTATTTAGAGTTAGTTCTGAATCAACCAGGAAGATGGCCAGACGAAAAATGACCACCATGAGAGTACTATAGAAAATTTATATACAATGGCTGAAACCAAAAACTATTTTTCGTTTGGTAACAGATCAATCTTTTTTTTGATCTCAGATCATATTTCAGATCAAATATAAAATCAAATTTTCAATCGAGATTTAACACACATTTGTACACACACTACAATGATTTGACATTTATCAAGCGTCAAGTTGTTGTTGTTTATTTTTTAGCATTCTGTGAATTTCATTGTGGAAAAATTCCTTTTAGAAAAGTTATCAAAGTATTTAAATAATAATAAATAAATACAGACGGTTCAAGTGAAAATTATTTGAGAATATATAAATAAATAGGTACCTATGAATTGGCATAATTGTGCCAAAAGTGAAAAAATTAATCAAATTAAGAGCGTCAAAAGAAACACACACACAATAAGAAAACCAGATCAAATCTGTTTCAATTTCTTTTCGGCGGCAAATTCGATCCGATCTGAGATCAAATCTGCATATTTACCAAAAAAAAAAAAATCACATAACTCTAAATAGTGGAGACGAGAACATTTACCGACATTTTACCAGTATTTCGTACACTTTTGTTATTTGTTCTTAACTGAGTGTGAGAGAGACAAATAACTTCTACCGCAGTTTTTGACATTAAAAATGGTCTTCAGCAGGAAGCGGTGAACTTGCCGATTCTATTTAGTATTTAAATTATGATTTATGCTACATTTAAAAAAAATTCTCCCTTAAGTTACCTTGAGTCACTGTACAAATTTGGCGCCTTCTCAAAAACGAACGTTATTTTTCAAAAACATTGAAATTGAGCAATAACAAAAATAATGCAGATAGACATTCCAATCCCACCTTATACACTCCCTTTAAAAAAAACAGCCAAAAAAACGCCAAAACGTGCTACTAGGAGGAGGGACGACTCATCGTCATCGTCATCACAACAAGTTCCTCTCTACCCCACACATTTCATTCTATAAACCAAATCCTCACTCATCATTGAAACTTCATCCAAAAGGACGAATCATTTCCAGTGGCAGACTGTTGGCGCACTCAGCATCCACATAATTTTCCGACACATTTTTGGTCGCCACTTGTTACGTTTTTGGCGCCTTCTTTGCTGCTAGCATGTGTGTGTGCCCGAGGGAGAAAACGATATCATTTTATTGCCTGGAGGTGTCCTTAAAAGATATCTAACGCATGTAACTGTCGCATAAATATGTTGAATAAAACTTTGTCGAATGGCTAATTTGGCGTTGAAAAGACGCGACATGATTGCTGTATATTGCCAATAACCATACGCAAATAGGCGGCGTCCTAGCTTGTGAGACAGCCGCTGTCACCCTCTTGGCGATTTGTTCTCTCGCTGTCCACACTTAGAGTAAAATGCTTCTGAATTTATGAATGGGAATCATCGTCGATGACGCCGCCGCCGGCATATTCGACGCCCTGTCGGCACACAAATAAACATTGTAGTAAATTTGTGTTTCTTTTGCCCTGTTTGCTGTGGTCCTGTGTTGGGCGCCAGTTCATTCAGAATCCGGAAGAGCGCTTATTTGTGTTGTTTATCTTTTGTGTCCTTGGGTGATTTGTTTGTGGGTTGGTGGCGGTGAAAGGCGCCTTCGGGTTCATGAATTGAAGGACTATTTTTAATGTGACTGGTTAGAAAACTCATTTCAAGATACATGCCATGCATGAAAATATAAAAAGGGGGTTCTTCAGCGCGTTCTTCCCCGCGGGTATTTTTTTTTGTTTTATTGGAAAAATTAAAAAGACGGCGCGACATAACATGCGGCGGGATATGGCGAGGCACAGAGCTCTAAAACTGTTTTTTTTTTTATATATTTTTGGCAGTGGCTCCTTGATTCTATGCTGTGCGCTTCGCTTCTGCTGCTCCAGTCCAGAGAAGGTGACGACAACGTTTTGTTGCTATTTGAAGCAGGCAAACGAAGCACGGCGGCGGCCAAATATTAGAACCTGAATGTGCGCCAGTATTATGACATACCAGCCAGTAATACTGGCGCAGATTGGGTGCCTGAGTTCCTGCCGCCGCCGCCGTCTTTGTCGTCGTTGTTGTCGCCAGGCCGCCAAGCAGTTCAGACGCTTCCAAGCTAGAAGGAGGACGACAATCGGCAGTCGTTCGTCGTCCTCTCATATTTTCACGAGAAACCAAAGAGATGATTTTGTCCAATGATGATGATGCTGATGGTGGTTGGCGCTGTTTTGTTGTGTGTCATGCATATTCTCTTGTTTTTGGGGGATCCTTTGGCTCGCCACTCTGCCGGTGGTAACGCTGATGATGGTGAACCCCTTTGAAGGCGATTTTCGATTTTAGGATCTTTTTTTTTGCGTGTGTTATAGGTTTGGGTTGATAGACTTGTTACAGTAGTTATTATTTTTCTTTCGATTGTCGAAAAACGGCCACCGAGTATGAAATAATCAGTCTGGATTTGGAAGACCTGGGGGTGGGCCGGTGTAATTTATGGGGATGCGCGGTTGTACAGGAGAATGGAATGTGTGTACAACAATGATGATGGTGATGAGGCGATGACTGTGTGCGATGGGTGGTGATTCCCGGGACAGTTTTGCTCCTTTCTAATATGAAAACGTCGCCATTAATATTGTCGCCGTTGATTCTGTTGTCTCTGTGCGTTGTCGCCGTCAAAAACAACTGGCTAGTATAGTTGACGGCAATTTTAAGTCAACAGTATTTCATTATTTTCCCGTTTGAACAATAGAAAAGTAAGGCAAGATGATGGTTATTCTTGTCGCTTCTTGGAGGAAATAGCATTAGAGAACTCAACTCCATGGCTTGGTACAGGACGTTTGTAGTTACAATTATAAAGGACTTTTATGCATGCCGTTGAATTCTTATAAGGGTGATTGTTGACGTTAACAACCCGTTACTAAGAATTGAATGAATGGGCGGTAATTAGAGGAGCAATTTTATAACTGGCACCTTATTGTTTGAACGGCGAAGGATGCGAGAAGTTGTTGAATGAGGATTGTTCAAGTGATTGTTGGTAAATGGGATAATGGGTGACAGTTGACATAAATACAGCAATAAGGGTAAGTTGTGAAGATTAATGCCAGAGAGATAATGTGTGCAACATATAAATGTTCAGTGGAATAGAACGGACTTTAAATAACTTAATATAGGTACTTACCTATAACCCTAATTTTTACTTAACCCTTTACTAAAGTCGTGAAAATTTCCTTCGCTTCTACAGCTTTTTAATATGCCTAGAAAAATAAAAGTATATATATTTTTTTTACTAAACTTTATACTTAAACAATAACAAAACAAGTTTTTAAAAAAATTACAAACTTAGGTACTAGTTTTTGAATAAACTTTGCACTTTTTTGATGAAATTTACTTAATTAAAGTAAAATTCATACTCATAAGGATACTTATAGGAGGTGTTTTGTCAGTTAAACATTATCCATTCTTTCAGAACGAGGTAAAAAAAATTTAATAGGGGTATTCATGCAATCGCGTAAAACCCTCATAAACCGAAAAAACCTCGTGAATTTATTTTCTCGTAAATGAACTGTCAAAATTTGTAAAGGAATTTATTTATGCGAACCTATCTCATGATTTTGTCGAATAAAGTGAAAAAAATGAACCTCGTAAAACTGAGGAATGTGTTTTTTTTTGTTTTCTTTGTCTTTTGTGACAGCTGAGGTAATAAAGATACACTTGTTAAGAAAAGTCTACGTACATCATTCTTGTGTACGTACGAGTCAACTGTTTTTTTTCTCGGAGTAGCTGTCCTTTGCACCTTGAGGGAATATGAGATTTCAACCAACAGAAAATTTAGTCTTAAAACAAGTGCATCTCATGCAGCCAAGAATTGTAGCTCCCATCCGGTCCTGCAAATTCACAATGCACACATAGAAATGGTGAGATTACAAGTGATGAACTCCGCCTCTTACGCTTACATCAGGCTTCTTAATATTGTCTAAATCATGGACGCATTATATATGGACTGCTAGGCTAATGTCAGATTCATACAAGAATTGTCAAAAAAAATGTCGCCAAAATTGAGAATGCGATGCTAGCTCCCATGAACCCACTTCAGGAAAAAAAAATAACTACATAAAATGTTGACATAGAAGCTCGCGACATCTGTTTTTAAAAATTCAAGAAGTCGCATTTACCGGTAAAACATAACTGACACTTTTGAATTCCATCCATAGAAGTGTGCGACATCTTTGGTATTTTGCCTCTTGTTTTTTTAGATCGTGGACAACTTCCTTTTTTTATTGGTTTGTGCCTACCTAAGACAAGCTAAAAGCACTAGAAGGAAAAAAGGGATTTTTCATTAATTAATTGTGGGATATTCTTAATAACACGGGGAGAAAAAAGGACAATTTAACATGCCAACGTGGGAAAACCTGCTGCCAAATTCTGGGATTACTGGATGAAATGTCAAAATGGAGGTTTATTTTTTTCCCGCTAGTGTACTCAGGAGGGCTAGTGTCGCCCAAAATTACTGAAACTAAAATGGAACCAACTTGAGGTAGGCAACTAGCAGTCCATATATAATACGTCCATGGTCCATGATACACAGAAATACAAGGTATGCTCATTTTGGCTGATTATGCGTGTGACGTCACATTCTTCTGATTTTTGTTCTTAGGGAGTGTAAGTAAATGTATAAATTTGCCGATTTTGTTATTGTTTTTTTAATCGTTTAAACCTTCAATTTTAAAAAATAATATTCACTTAATAAATAAAATAAAAATAAAAGAAGAATGTGACGTCATAAAATATCAAGATGGCGATTTGTATGCGTCTACTGAGCATATCTTGTATTTCTGTGTATCATGAATAGAAACATGATACGAATTTTATGTTCTTGTTCAGTTACGGACGGCTCCGTCCATAATAGTTCTGCCTTAAAGGGCGAAATGTAATGGGCGGAAGGAAATGGAAGTTAATGCAAAGCCAATCATTTCATTAAAAATAACTCCATTACAAGCAACATACGAAGTCAGATGTCAAATTTTACATCCGAAGCAAAACTTATCGAAGACTCCGCTATTATAGACACAAGTTTTTGATCGTCCCACAATAGTTTTCTTTAAAAAAAAAACAGAAAGAATTTCATGCAGGAATCACTGAATTCACCCAGGCTAAATTAACGAAAGCAGTGACAGCAATCGAAAGTACTAGAATGTACTGGATACATTAAGGATTAAAGGGCTTACTATAATGGTCGCACAAAACGGAAGCTAGTAACAAAACCGACCGATACGTTCCAACCGGTTTGTCGAATCAGCGTTTACTCAAGTCAAAATGTCAAACTTTCTTCATTACAAACACCTTCAGGAGCAGAACTCATCGAAACTTGACGAAGCGAAGCAATCCGCCATTTAGGGCACAAGAAGGAAGCAAACTGTAAAATCAGCACGTTTACCCATAATGGACGGTATGGCCCGAAAGTATCTGTCAAATTGTCTAAATTACAAACACTACCAGAAGCTAGCTGTCAATTTTTCGTCGTAAACAAAAATCATCGAAACTTGACGAAACCATTTAGGAAATAAATTACGAATTAAGACCCAACCATAATACGCGAACGAAATAGGAAGCTAGTGTCAAAACCGAACGAAAAGTTTCTTTCCGTTCTGTCAAATATAAGTTGACCATAATAGCATTAAGAAAATACAAGCATTTTTCAGATTCCTTACGGATTGTACGCTTTAAAGCGTACATTACGTACGGAAATAAAACTGAACGAAACTTTATGAAAGTCGTTTTGGGTTGGTTATACAAATCACATGTATTCGCGCTGTTTCGTTAGGCAACGTACATTCCAATTCTTCAATTATTATACGTCGGTAAGCAAAACTCATTGGGGCATTGGCTCTCAAACTTTCAAATTTGATTTTAACTAGTGCAGGTGTTTTTTTGTTTATAATTAAGAAAAACTTAGTGCGGAACTAAGCATTTTAAGTAGTTTGAAGTTAATGTATTAAAAATAGGTTGTCTTTAATTTTGCGCCATTGAAACTGGACGAAAGGGAGCAATCCGCCATTTAGGGCAGAAGATACAAATTACTTGTTTTCGCTCATTTACGGACGGGCCCGTCCGCGCCATTGCAACCAGCGAACTCCAGCAGAAAAATATTAAAATATAAATTAGTTATAGTTTCGCCAAATGCTAGCACTTTTACATGAAAAACATTACATTACTTACCAGTTACTTTGCTGTAGTCCTAAGGTACTTTTGGCCGCCATCAAGGCCCAGGCCTTGCAGATTTTGCAGATTTGTGGGCTGAGAAGGAGTTTATAGCTCAAGCCACCTATCTTTGATTTGGTTATCTGAATTTGAGATTTCAATTACATATATGTTTAGGCCTCTATCTATGTATATACAAGGTGGGCAAAAAGAAATCACCCTATTGGGAGATGCTCTCATTTGTGTAAATGGTCTCCAATGTCAAATCGGTTTTGACATTTGTGGACTAGATATATGACATAGAGCGATACATGAGCCGATATTCTGAAGGTAGCGTTCCCGGGTCGCGTCATTTCTCGTTTTGTCGATTTGCACTGGCCCGCAAGATCGCCCGATTTAACCGTTTCAGCCTTTTTTTTGTGGGGATTTTTGAAGTCCGGTGTTTACGTAGACAAGCCCGAGAATCTGGAAGCCCCCAAAGACAATATTCGACACGAGTGCGAGAATCTGTCGCCCGAAGTTCTCGCTGAAGTGATGAAAAATGCCATAAAACGGATCCGTATGGCAATCAATTGTGACGGCGCCCATTTGGCCGATATCATCTTCTCGACTTGACCAATACAATTCTAAAGGTTCAAATAAACATAGTCAAAAAACAGAATCGAAGTTTTTCATTTAGAAAAAAAAGAGAGCCAAACAACATCGTATGAAAGACTTCTTTTGGCTCGTGGTTCTTCATTAGTAGAATTATTTAAATTTGTAAAAATTAAATTAGAGAACATATTAGCGCAAAATTATAGAAAACCTATTTTTAGTCTATAACTTCACACTACTTAAAACGTTTGTAGCTGCACTAAGTTTTCTTCAGTTATAAACATAAGAACCAATGCACTAGTTAAAATCAGATTTTAAAGTTTGAGAGCTTTAGGGAATTTTGTTATTATTGGATTCAGTTAGTGTTTGTGTGTAGTTTTATACTCAAAATGGCGTTTTGTGAGAGCAAGCTGTCATTTTCTCCGATAATTTTTAGTTTCACACTAAAAAGATAATGTTATTAAAAAACTAATTTCACACTAAGAGAAAATCAATTTTTGAGTCGTCTATAATTGAAGAACTACACTTTTAATGACTATGCCAAATTTTATTTGTTTTAGTTTGGTATTAAATTCTATAATTTGCGCCATTGTGATTCCAAAAAGGAGTTTGAATTAAAAAGAAGAGAGCTAACAGTTCAATTAATGAACCGCTGTTTGCCCTGAATCTTGATGTTTAACTTCACACTCCTTTTCGATCCAAACTGTACTCCCATGCTCCATTCCTAATACAATCGAATGTGTTTATCACTAAAGAAGGATAAACTAACATCAAATCGTACATCTCAGATAGACTAATAAATCCCTATTAAACAAACAAGAGTACAAGGATGAGGAACAAAGCACTGCTTACGGTACGACGACGACGGCACCAATAAAATAAGCCAATTACTCTTCATCTGACCTACTCCTTGACGCCACTCATCAAAGATGAATATCAATTTGAATAACTTAAATGGGGACTCCAATGTGTATTTACATTCGCAGCTATGACTCGGAAATATATCATCTTCCAATAGAAAAGACGATGGAACCAATCTGGTTTCTGGTTCCCGGCTGTCCGAGGAGTTTGCTAAAGCGGGTGCCGCTATGGGGAGACATTCGGATGCAGGCAGTGGCAGCACAGAGCACAGCAAACACGCGCCTGGATCAAACGAACAAAAAAAAAACAAGACAAGACTATACGAATTGGAAAAACAACTAAATGTGGCGATGTGATGGCTCCTTAGTGCTCCTGATTTTTATTCATCATAGAAAAATTGAAACAGTAGTCAAGGTCTGGAAGTAGTCGTCGCCTTTGGCATCATAGAGCTGTGGTAATGGTAATGGTGTCATAGTTTTTGTGTCGCCATTCCGCTACTGCCGCCATCGTCGCCGTGTCGTGGCATGCCATTGATATTTCCCCCAAAAAATTTTCCCAACTTTTGTGTGTTATTGTAGTGTATGCAACAAACAAGGACCGATTGGCGCCCTTTGTCTCTCCACGATGTCTGAATACACACGTTTGTCGTATCCGGGGATTGAACCAACATAGCTGGAGAGGAGCAAACAGAGACGAAAAAAACTCAAAATTGAAAACTATGATAGACCACGAAAAAAATGTTGTTACCGGAATTGTTGGCGGTTGGCGGCGATAGTCGCTGCGGCAACTATGCTACAACTACCAAAACTACCGCACAATGGTTAGGTTTGTTGTCGTCATAGTCCTCGTCACTCCATAATAACCAGCCACACACATGTTTGCCAATGACTCCAACTCCATCGTGATTATGTTTTTGAAAGAAGTTCAAATTCTTTTAACAAGTGACTAAGTTTCTTATTTGATATTTGGGAAACCCTCAGATGGCTATCGTCCAATTTTCAAGATATTTTTGTTTGATACTCTAACCGTCTAACCAATAATTAATTGTTTATATGGTCGGTTTCGGTTAGGTAGTAGATGGTTGTCATCAATTTTGCAAGTAATGAATTTGAAAAAAATTGAAAATATTACAACAGCAGTAACTTTTAACTGAATATACAAATCTTTACGAACAAGGATATAAGTAGGTATTCAAAATATTGACTTACCGATCTTAATTGACACAGACTCTTGGCAGCTAACCCCTCCTTATGATGGTCCCATCTTACTTTACTTTTGGTGGCGTTCCTGGGCTTGAGTTAAATATTGCTTCTATAGCCAGCTATATTTTTGCTTATATAATATTTTTGTTTGCATAATCTTTTAATTGAAATTCTTAATTATAATTAACTGTATTTGGTTTTAAAAAAAATTGGGGTTTGGATGCGGTGTTGTTTATCCTCTGTTGTGTCCGTTGCTGGTTCTCTCGTAGAACGGGGCTCCGTCATTGTTCATTATATCCTCGAATCGGTCTTCTTTGATGGCTCGAATGTTGAGGTAGCGATGGCTGGGCTCTAGTTGATGATGGAGTAGTTGCTGGATTTCCAAGTTGGGGTGGTCCTCCAAGTTCCCCAAAATATTTTTGGAGAGCTGTGTCATGAACTGATTTATTGGGATCAGTTTGGTGTCTTCATATAGCTTCTTGTTTGGTACATATTTCCTTGTAATGGGGTTTCAGTATAGATACGGGGTATCTTCCTTTCAAAAACTTCGATCTTCTTCATATATGTTGGTGATTTGGTAAATCAAATAGCACAAGCGTACGTCAGAACTGGACGGATCAGTAGGGAGAAGTTGGCTCTCTTAAGCAAAAATGAAGCCTGCTTGTTGAATTTGAATCGGTTAGTTAAATTCACTCCAAGGTATTTTGCTGTTGTCTTTGTCCTTATCACTGTGTTGTCTGGTAGCTTCATACTGATATTATCACAGCGTGATGCGAAACCTCTTCGTCCCCATTTAAGTTAGTAGTCCCACAAGTTTCTTATGTGATCTTCAACTCTCCTGGCTGCGATTTCTGGTGAAATGGATGTTGCATATGTTAAGGAGTCATCGGCATATATGTACCTTCGTTTTCGTCTCTGATGGGATGTTGGTAGGCTGGTCAGCTGTATAAAGGTTGTAAAGTATGGGGCCCAACTTGGAATTTTTGATTAATCTTACCAAGTGTTCAGGTAGTCCTAGACTTGACAGTTTGAATATTAATCCTTTTATCCAAACTGTGTCGAAGGCCTTTTCGATGTCCAGTAAACAGGCCGTGTGTCACGCCGGAGTGCAGTTCAAGAAGCGGATGGTTGGTGGAGTGTCGTGCTCGGAAACCATACTGCCATTCAGGTATGATTTCCCTTTCCCTGAAGAAATGATAAAGCTTTCTTAGGTAAATCCCTCCAGGATTTTGCTGACACAGCAATAATCTTCAATTTACATATGTAATAAATTTGGATACACGGATTAATGAGAATCACCGAACACACAAATTCCTACTTTTTCAATATTTAGACGACAGCGCTGACTTTAGTACTGTTCGTATTTTAGTATATTAAATGATGAGAATCAAAAATGTGAGATTCATAAAAAACAAAAAAAAATTCCAAGAAAACGTATTTTTTGGTAAGTTTGTGTCATACGAAAATTGTGAGAATCAAAAAGTTTTCACGAGAATTTGTGAATTTTCTAGTTAATTTAAAATTTCTGTTGGAATTTAAATTACTAATTGTATGAAATTGTATGTTTTTTTATTTTATTTAGTTGAGCTATCATTTGATACCAATCCTATAGCTGTACATCCTGATAAAAATGTCCCATGGCCTTTGAAAAAATAATGTTTTTTCTCGGAGAATCGAAATTGTTTTTTTTTTTGCATGTTGTACGTCGTACATGTACATAAATTGTTGGTTGGTCGGCTAAGGTGATATAACGGGTGATTTTTTAAGAGCTTGAGAACTTTTTTTTTAAAAAAACGCATAAAATTTGCAAAATCTCATCGGTTCTTTATTTGAAACGTTAGATTGGTCCATGACATTTACTTGAAGATAATTTCATTTAAATGTTGACCGCGGCTGCGTCTTAGGTGGTCCATTCGGAAAGTTTAATTTTGGGGAACTTTTTCGAGCATTTCGGCCGGAATAGCCCGAATTTCTTCGGAAATGTTGTCTTCCAAAGCTGGAATAGTTGCTGGCTTATTTCTGTAGACCTTAGACTTGACGTAGCCCCACAAAAAATAATCTAAAGGCGTCAAATCGCATGATCTTGGTGGCCAACTTACCGGTCCATTTCTTAAGATGAATTGTTCTCCGAAGTTTTCCCTCAAAATGGCCATAGAATCGCGAGCTGTGTGGCATGTAGCGCCATCTTGTTGAAACCACATGTCAACCAAGTTCAGTTCTTCCATTTTTGGCAACAAAAAGTTTGTTAGCATCGAACGATAGCGATCGCCATTCACCGTAACGTTGCGTCCAACAGCATCTTTGAAAAAATACGGTCCAATGATTCCACCAGCGTACAAACCACACCAAACAGTGCATTTTTCGGGATGCATGTGCAGTTCTTGAACGGCTTCTGGTTGCTCTTCACTCCAAATGCGGCAATTTTGCTTATTTACGTAGCCATTCAACCAGAAATGAGCCTCATCGCTGAACAAAAAAAACACACGAAACACATTTCGAACCGAACACTGATTTTGGTAATAAAATTCAATAATTTGCAAGCGTTGCTCGTTAGTAAGTCTATTCATGATGAAATGTCAAAGCATACTGAGCATCTCTCTTTGACACCATGCCTGAAATCCCGCGTGATCTGGCAAATACTAATGCATGAAAATCCTAACCTCAAAAAAATCACCCGTTATTAGCAATGGCTGTCATTGCAAGGCTTTGGTAAGGCCTTTTTATAACTTCCAGAGCAGGCTATTAGCATTTAACTGTCAGAAAATTCATGAAAGCTTTAAGACCCTTCAACAAAATTCTTATAGCAGTTAAATAGCTATGTGCGCCAAATATATGTATGTACATACATATATATACATGTATGAGGCCTTTTAATGTTACTATAGCAGGCAGAAAATAGCTGCTTTAGAACCTTATGCAAGTTAAATTGTTAGATGGGATGTGATAAGTGATTGTTACAATCAAAAAATTCAGGAGTGGGATCGGTTATGGTTTACTTGGAATGTACTTACGTGGGTTTATGGAATATTACAAAAACCATTTCAATGTAACTAAAGGGTTGTGTTTTTTATTTCGGGGGGAATTTCTTAAATTGAATGCGATGTAAACACCATCAGTGTGTTTGAAAACTCTCTTCCATAAGGCCTGTACTTAAAATATAAATTGAACTTTTGTATTTTGTATTTGTATTATACGTAAAAATTCAAAATACAAAAAATAAGCTAATTCAAAACATTTCCAATTTTGTTTGTTTGTTTCTTTTTTGTCATAGATAGAAAATTTCTCTAAAATTAAAATTTCTAGTTATGTACATAGTTGCCACTTTTCTTTCTGCTTATAATAAATCATATGAATTTGGTACTTAATGGGAGGTTGTTGGTATTTTGTTTATGAAAATTAAAAAGCAGAGTAGTTTTTTCAGTCTTTTTAAAATTTAAATTTTAGAAAAATTATCAATTTTGCCTTTTTTAATAATAAATTTTCTTGTAAGCGCACACAAAGAAGCTTGCAGTTCCCAAAGAATTTTGCTCCTCACTCACGCCTTTATCTCGGTATTTAGAAGTCCTAGCTGAGTGGTTCTTGCACTGTTAAGTAGGAATGGAATTCATCTACCCGGTCAATCAACCAGAAATTTTATAGGCAACTTTGGCAAGGGGTTGGAGCCTTACGAGGAGTACTATCATTCCCCACAACAAGAAATGCTGCGTTGGAATTCTGCGTTTTGTTGGCTTTTTTTGCGTTTTTTTTTGCAAAATTTGAAAATAACGAATTGACATACGAACATAAATGAATAGTCAAAATGTAGGAAATTCTAAGCTCTACATGGATACTTTTGCCGAAGGACGTGAAAAAAAAGTTATTGATGAAAACCTAAGAACGGTGAAAAATTTTTCAGTTTTCCCCCACCCTTCCCCTTTTTACACAAGGTCCTTGAGTTCCAAAACTGGAGAAAATATTAATTAAACATCCCTGAATAATCTTTTAAAGTTTTATTAAATTCCGATTGTTTTCCATCTAAAAGGCACTCCATTGGATTTAAATTTTGTTATAGATTTTTTTAATAAACCCTCATTCCTTGTAACGGTCACATTAATAAAATAAAAAGTGGAGTTTGAAATATGTACCTAGGTTATTAAATTTCCGACATGATTGATTGTGAACATTTTTACGCCTTTTCTTCGGTTATAAGAAAACTTAAAAAAATACCCAAATTTGGGCATTTTTGGCTGCTTAATAGTTCCGTCGCTATACTGGTTGTACAAAACTTTACAGTCAAAAATTATAGGAAATTTTATTTGCTACAAGTTGGCATATTTAGTAATTTTGCATTAAAATACACCAGAAAGGAGTTGTACGAGGCGCGAAAGAATGGGCAGAGTATAACGAAGGATTAAATTATTTTAGTATGAAAAAGATTAGTTTTGAAAATATTTTCCCTGACCGCTTTTGAAATTCCCTGACAAAATATTGCTTTCGTGGGTCATTTTATTAACTTCTATTTATTTGCCATTGTTTAAGGAAAACAAATTTAAATGAAAGCAATGTCAAAAAATAGAGATGTTGCACTGAGCTGTCGATGTCAAATCAACACCGGAGCGGCTATGCAGTTTTTTGGCAGTTTGACTTAATCCACTGACATTCCCCAGTGCGCACTGGGCGGGGAACATCAAACAAACCTATTAAGATTTTTATGGGGGCACATATAACCTCCTGCAACCCCCTGCTTTGCTTTTAGGTTTAAAGATTTATAATGTTAAAAAATCTTGAATTTAAATGCTTCTGGTACGATTGTTTTTTACTTCCGATTTAGATACTAAAATATGCAAGTTATGGATTCGTGCAAAAAAAAAACCTAACAATCAAACATGACATTACGATAATAGAGAAGTTGAAAAAGTGGGTCCGGAAATTCCGTCTGTCTGTCTGTTCGTGCCCCTACAGCCTAAACGGATAGGCCGATTTGCTTCAAACTTGGTATTTAGTATTTATTAGGTAGTATTTTGGGGGTGTTTTTCATTTTTGCTCTAGGTCGAAAAATAACGGTACCTGCCATACAAATTTTGAACAAAAAGTTAGATTTTCTCGAAAACGGCTCCAACGATTTTAATAAAACTTTCAGGGTGCTAATTTCTTACAATAATACATCTTTCAGTTAGAATATTATTTTCAAAATTTGTTCTATATCGGTACCTTTCATATAACTGTTTTTTTTTCAAATGCGATTCTATCGTAAACTATTATCCCGATTTCAATAAAATTTTGCACACAAGAAGTCATTTATAATTCAATTAATAAAAAAATTTTGGTTTTCGAAATATTTTGAAAATGGGTGGATTGAATTTTTTTTAATAATGTTCCCAGATGAAAACTACAGATTAAAATATTTTTTCGAAAAGTGCAGCCCCAGGTATTTTGCCGCTTGCTCGACCTGGGTAAAGCTAGTATCTGGCTGGACTTGGTGACGATAGTCCCTCTTGTTGACGTTGAAGAGGATGCAAGCCAGACCGTCCCCTTGTCGGAGTCCATTAAAGATGTTGATTGGTCTGGATAGCAAACCGGCTACTTTTACTTGGCTTGTGATGTTGGTCATGGTCAGCCTACATAGTCGTGTCTATTTATTTGGGATGCCGAATTTTCTCATGGCCTTATAAAGTTCTACCCTGCTATCGTAGGCGGCTTTAAAGTCTATAAAAAGATGGTATGTTGGGATATTAAATTCCAGATTTTTTTCCATCACCTGCCTAAGGGTAAAGATCTGATCAATTGTTGATTTGCCTGGTATAAAACCACATTGATATTTGCCGATTATGGTATTAGCGTATGGGGCTATCCGTTCTTACAGGATAGAGGAGAATATCTTATAGGATGTACTCAACAATGTTATACCCCTATAGTTGCTGCATTTTGTGATATCTCCCTTCTTATGTATGGGGCATAATATGATGCCTTTTCGCCAGTCTTCTGGCATCTCTTCGTGTTCCCATACGTGTACTATGCTGTGGCTGCAGCATGAGATCTTCTTCTTGAAATGTTGGAGTCTCCATTTCTTCCGTGAGCTGCCCGTTCAGCAGTTTATTAAAGTAGACTTCCCATCGCTCCAGAATGCCCTTAGGATCGGTGATCAGATTACCCTCTCCGTCTTTACAATATGTACAGCGTGGTGTGTATTGCGACATGTTTCTGACGGATTGGTAGAACTTCCGCGCCTGGTGCGGACCTCGCTCTCTATTTCTTTCCATTTCACAGACAATGTTTTTTTCCCAGGCTGCCCTTTTTCGTCTGTGAAGTCTTTTTTCTATTCTTCTGAGCTCTTTATATTCATCTTCGCGTGCCCGCGTTCTATGAGACTGTTGCATTGCTCGGTATGCAGCATTCTTACGTTCAGACGCTAGTTTGCATTCATCGTCAAACCAGTCGCTCCGATCTCTGCGACTACTGCCTAAGATGGTATCAGCAGTACTAATGACTTTGTTCTTAAGGCGTGACCATTTTTCCTCTACGACCGGCATTCTGTCCCCAGGACTTACTCTTCCCTCATCGAGCTCTCCGAGGGCGAACCTTCATTCATCGCGTAGGGCAGCCGTGTTGATTCGAGCCTGACCAGCGTATGCAATACTTCTTCGCATAGCAATCCGCCCTCGGAACATCATACCAACGAGGTAGTGGTCCGAGTCGATGTTGGCACCTCGATACGTTCGTATCGTCCTCAGGCTCGAGTAGTGGCGGCGATCTATCAACACATGGTCAATTTGGCTGGTACTCGCAACGACTAATTTTGTTGATGCAGCCATTGCTCTCTAAAAGTACTGGAGGGCTCTAGGTTACGCCACCTCGGTGGCCCTAGGCTCAATGAAAGTAAAATCCCTATGTGCACCTCCTCGCGGTAGAGAGCGGGTAACGCTTACGCACAAGCGAACAGCTGCCGGAATAAGCAGCCAACCCAGTTTTGCTGGTTAGGGCACGGAATTGTCCTTGGGTTGAAGAAAATCTCCCTAAAGGCGGAAGAACTGTAGATTGCGGTCAACGGCATGTTAGTCTGGTGGCGGATGAGCCTATTTAAAGTTGGCCAACGGTAGCAGCAAGTAGCGTCTGTACCTATAGTGGGCGGCTACAAAAGACGTCTGTTTTCCCACAGTGGGCGGCCTTGTTTTATGTATGTGTTCGACCATTCAAAGGGCTGGTGGTGCCTGTCGAACTCCTGGCTTGAGCGTGTTATTAACCTTATCCAAGAAAACACTAAGCGGCGGGACGAAAATATATTTTTGCATAAAAGATGACAACGAATGGAAATGATTCCCCAAGGGGTAACCATACTTTGGTGAATCCTCCTACGGCCCCGGCTGTAGTAAACCGCACATCGGATTTGGGGGTGCGGCAAATTTCATGTACAAATGACGATCGGGACGTCACAAATAACGAATCAGCAACAGGATCAAGAAATCCTTCAGATTCAACAAAACGGACTTTTGGCTACAAAACACGAACGAAGATTGGAGCATGGAACGTTTGCTCCCTGCAAGCACCAGGAAGGTACGAACAGGTGGAAAGTGAAATACTGCGGCATAACATCAGCATTCTGGGAGTGAGTGAAACCAAATGGAGAGGAAGAGCTGAATATACTGCAGAATCGGGACTTACGAGAATGTTGTATTCTGGCGAAGAGGAGGCAGGCAGAGGTCCAAGACTCAACGGTGTGGGCATTATGCTAACTAAGGAGTCTTATTTCGTGGAAACCGGTTTCGGCGAGGATTATGACGGCGAGGTTTAGCTCTAAAATCCGAAGTCACCATAATGCTACGCTCCAACGAATGATGCATCAGCGGACGAAAAGACCTCCTTCTATACTCACCTGAATTCAGTGTACAACGGTGTTCCAGCGGGCGATATAATTATCATAATTGGGGACTTCAATGCCAAAATCGGATCGGATAACCTGTAATCGTGATTTCACCACCACACTCGGCGTCAAAACGTCAAACTTTCAGAACGCCGGGTTATCGATAGATGCCATGTGGGGACAAAGTAAGAGCGCTTTCATGGAAGCCGGAACTGAAACTGTACCAAGACAGTCAAGAGCGAGAGATTCCTGGATATCCCAAGACACCTGGGACAAAATCACATATCGCACATAACTCAAAGTTAGGATCAATTCTGAAAATGATGCTCAGCGAAAATTGTTTCTACGGAACGAGTATAGAGCATCTCATAAGACAGTGCAGCGGTGTGTGAGACGTGATAAGAGGGCAAGGGTGGACAAACTTGCGGAAAATGCGGAACAGGCTGCAGGAAAAGGGGACGCAAGAGAAATGTATAAAATCACTAAGGACATTGTTGGCCAGCGTAGTAGCACTAACTCTAAGCATCCAGTGTTAGATTTGAATGGCAACCTTTTAGTGACGATAGAAGATTAGCTACAAAGATGGAAGGAGCACTTTTGTGCACTGCTAAATAGTGACCAAAATGCAGAATTGAATCCACAATTGAACAACATGCGCAGATCTTCTAGGGAAGGGAGAAAGGGAACCTCAAAAACTGTAATAAGTGGCGCGGTATCACCATATTGTCCGTTTTTCCGAAATTAATGGCAACCATTGTTCTCGAAAAGTTAAAATCCAAGATCGAATCTACCCTCAAGAGGCACCAGGCGGGATTTCGTAGTGGTCGGTCTTGTGTCGACCACATCAAAACCTTGCGAATCATACTCGAACAATCGTCTGAGTACCAATCACCGCTGTACCTCATGTTCGTGGATTTTGAGAAGGCATTCGACAGGGTCCATCGTGAATTCATATGGAGATCGCTTATTGCGAGAGGTATCCCTGAGAAAATTGTCGCCATTATTAAAGAATCTTACAACAACGCAAGGTGTTTCGTTTTGCACAATAGACAGCTTTCCGATTCCTTTGATGTGCGTCAAGGAGTGAGACAAGGAGATGTCCTGTCACCAATTCTGTTTTTACTGGCAATTGACGATGTGATGACTGCCACGGTGGGTGAAACTGAGAGGCATGGTATCCAATGGAGTCTGTTTGACAAACTCAGCCACATGGAAATGCTCTGAAATCATTTCGAGCAGGCTGCAAGCCTTCGTTAACCGTTATCTGCGGTACATTCTGAAGATCCGGTGGCCGCAAACCATATCGAACGCTGAACTGTGGAATAGGACCGGACAGAGAAAATTGGACGCCGACATCAGACAACGGAAGTGGCGTTGAATAGGCCATACACTGAGGAAACCTAACGACAGCATAGCGAAGCAATCCTTTGAATGGAATCCTCAGGGTAATAGACGCGTTGAAAGACGGAAAACAACTTGGAGGTCATCTGTTTTGGGGGAAGCTCGATCTCAAGGTTTTCAATCGTGGCCACAGCTAAGGTCAGTCGCGGCGAATCGGGACAGATGGAAGGATGTTGTTGCTGCCCTATGCTCCAGGAGGAGTTGAAGCGCTGCATTGCAGCCGGATAACATATATATATGCCATTTCTATGACTCGTAGTCCGTTGTCATTAGTGTTCTCATGCAAACTATGGGATCCTATGTACTGCCTGAATACTGGCTCCCTACCTAATTTTGCGTTGAAGTCACCAAGGATGATTTTAACGTCATACCTTGGGCAGGCATTGAGGGTCCTCTCTACAAGTTCGTAAAAGGAATCTTTTTCTTCTTCGGACTCCTCAGTAGGTGCGTGAACGTTTATGAGGCTGAATTTATTGAATTTGCCTCGCACGCGAAGGGTGCACAGCCTTTCATTTATTGCGTTAAAGCCGATGACGGTAGGCTTCATTTTTTGGCTGACTAGGAAGCCTACCCCGAGCACATGGTGTTTTGAGTGACCGCTAAAATATGTCGTATTTTTAAGCGTCGCTACTCGTTAAACTCACATTGATGTTCATCTCGTCTCCTTTAGACGCCTTTTTATGACCAGCGAGGAGGTGCTAAAAGGATATTCTACTCTATCCCTGACAGGAACTACGTACATTTCTTTTCCAGAAACTCGAATTTTTTAGGTGTGTAAGCTTTGTTTGCCTCGACTGAGCCAATAATTAATACACAATTTATGCTGTTCTTCATTTGTATATATTTTCAATATTCTGTCTATGTAAAAAAAGAAAATTATTATATATATAATATATCCTTTCGACTTTTTGTATTTTTTTTTTGTATGCTTATTGTTATTTTTTTCTGTTTGCTATTATTTTTCTTTTGTTTAATGACAAATTATTTATTTGTTTTGTGATCATTAAATGTTTTTCTTTAGTTTGTTGTTTTGTAATTTTAAACTAATTAATTTAAGTTAAATATTGATTTTAAATCAAGTGATTTTACTTAATGTTTTTTTGTTGTTTTGTTTATTATGTGTATTTTTTAAGAAGTAAAAATTGTATGCTGTATAATAATTTCTTTGCTTTTTTATGTTTGTTATGAACCAATTTAAATATATCTAATTTTTTTTATTTTTGAAATAGAAAAGCAATTGTTTTTTCTAGTTTTTTTAAAGTTTTCTTTATTAAATATCGTTTCTTTCAAAATATATTTCAGGCGATATTTTTTTGTTCTGCATATTTTGCATTTTACTAATTTTAGTTTTTTTTTTATTTATATTTATTTAATAAATTATGCAAGTTACCTAATTAAGGTTTTTTTATATATCATTTTGTTATTACACAATTTATGTTGTTATGTTTCCATTGTCTATAAAAAACAAAAACACATTAATAATGTTGCGTTAAATACGTCTCTAATTGCAAATTATTTTTTTTTTGTTTAGGAAAGGAAAGGGCAGCCCTCAAAGTTTATGTTTTTTTTTTTTATTTCTTTTGTTAAGAATTATAAATACCAGTGCACTTGACATAGAAAATATAGTTTTTTTTTTTAAATAAATATTATATAAACATATATGTATGCTTTACCTATTTATATATAATATATATGCTTAAGTGAGTTGTATTCCCCCCGAAACGATTAAGGACTTTTTAAACAAATATTCATCCTTTTCGCAAGTTTGTTAGATATACTTTTTTTAACATTAAAGTGATTATTATAAATAAGTAAAATGTTTCCTACATAATGAAGATAAATCACAAAAGAACATTATAGCAAATTCAAATTGTTGTTGTTAAATAATATATTTATTTTGTTTGTTAAATTATTTATTATACATCTATTTAGAAGAGAACAAAAATATAGATATACAAAGACATAAAATATAAAACTATCAACTAAACCTTTGAATTCTAATTAATTATGATTTTTTTTATAAATTTTACATTTTTTTACATTTTTTTGATTTTAAGGACTGCCATCTTTAAAAAAAAAGAAATTTTCTTTTCTTTTCCACAAAACATTTTTTCGATGTTATTCCAAGAACTACACACATTAAATTTCGAAATATGCATTTTTTTTTATTAAAACAAACATATAAAATTAATAGCTAAACAAAAAAATATTCGAGGGACATATTTAAAAATCCCAAAGCCAGGTTGTTTATATATTTATACCCGCTTTAAATAATTATTTTAAAAGCCTAGGAGAGGGTGTTTCTAAAAAGTCTCCGAAGGGGTTGCACGCGCTTTAAGGACGTCAAAAATTGATTTATATTTTAAATGTCATCATTCACATTATTGTTTTCTTTAAACAATTCCATGTTAAAGCTAATAAATAATAAAAAAAAGCTCTTAATACTTAGCATATATACTACCTGCACCGATATCGAGTAATTTCTAATAAACCCGTCGGCCAATTTATTAATTTATTATTATTACACAAACAAAATTAATAGCGAGACAACAAATTTTACTTTTATCTTTCGAACCGAAGTATCACATTATTAAAAAAAAGAAAAAATAAACGGGTAGAGTAAACATTAAATATTTAATCAATTGATGGTGACTTCTACATAATTATTATAATGATATACATAGATAGATACAGTGAAATTATTTTATATAATGAATAAAATCTCTAGGCTTACAAAGGACCTGAGAGCGAATTCAAATAATATTCAAATTTTGTTAAAAAAAAATTCCGCGTCCTTTATAGCTTCGACAGTGTTAAGATATTGTTTTTTTTTACGTTTCCAATTGTGTTTTAAATATAATTTCAGTATTTATTTGTTTAATTTTTATAATCTAATTAATTGAGTTTAAACATTTTGTTTTTCTTTATTATCTATAAACTAAGGTTTTAGCTTGTACAAATATTTACAGAAAACCAAACGAACAAGAGAAAACTAATAATAATAATATAAAAAAAACTAAACCAAACAAAAATACGAAAAATTATTAAAAAAAGAACATAAAAAAGTAAAATTAAAAATAATTGATATTTTTTTATATATTTTTCAAAATTTCCTTGTGGGATTTTTTTTGTTCAAGAAATTATTTAAAAAGAAACAAATATTTGTTTTTTTTTTCTTCTGCGTTTACCATATAATTTTGTTGTTGTAATTAATTAATTAATTTGCTCTTTAGCTTGAGATATTAATGCTAACAGAGAGTCTAGCTGAAGATCTTTGAATCGAGCAAAATGATTCATCATCGGTTGTATTGAATCGGATTCAATGGCGGCGCATACGGTTTGATTTTGAATTGTTCTATTTAAAGAAGTAGCGACCGAGTCAAGAAAGATCCTCCAAGCATCACGATTTTCGGTATTTAGTGTTAAATCATTATCTAATACGTAGACAAGTTCAGCTTGCAGGATAAGGCATACCAGAGAGGAGATTCCAAACTGAAAATAGATGATTCAATTAAACGAATCTATTGATAAAATGAAAGTTTAAGTTTTTTTTTACTCAAAAGAAAGGATAGCCTCATACGAGAAAACCATAATCGGTAACTATCAATATCAATAAGTTTTCAAACCAGGCATATGAACAATTGATCAGATCTTGACACTTAGGCAGGCGATGGAAAAAAGTTTGGAATTTAACATTTAAAGCTGCCTACTATAGTACAGCCAGAGCAGAACTTTATAAGGCCACCTGAGAATTCGGCATCCCAAATAAATTGACACGACTATGTGGTCTGGCATGCATTCTCTTCAACTTGGCTTTGGAGAAAGCAATCAGTGACTCTGGCACGTCAACAAGATGGAATATCATCACTTAGTTCAGACAGATATTGGTTTAAGCAGACGACATCGAGATTATCGCCAGAAGTTAGGAAGTGGTGCAGTAGATAAGGTGTTTGCTTGCTAAGCCAGATGTCCAACCATAACGTTATTAGATTTATCCTTTGGACTGCTTACTTACTTACTTACTTACTAAGGGGACGCTACAGTTGGGACAAACCTGGGCCTCAACCAACATGCCTCTCCAGCCAGCTCGGTCTTTGGGTAGCCACTTCCAGTTTCGCAGTCCAAGTTGGCTTAGGTCGTCCTCCACTTGAGCGCGCCACCTAAGGCGAGGTCTTTTGACTGCGACTACCCTCTGGGATGGAATCGAAGATCCTGCGAGCCGGAGCATTGTTGTCCATTCGCTCTACATGACCTAGCCATCTTAAACGTGATGTGCGTATTTTTTTGACCAGATTAATGTCGCTTTACATCTCGTACAGTTCCTGGTTGAACCTTCTCCTCCAAAGCCCGTTCACGCAGATAGGGCCGAAAATCCTCCGAAGAATCTTAAGCTCGAAGCGACTAAGGATATCTTCATCCCCTTTAGATAGAGTCCATTCCTCGGCGCCATAGAGCAGGACTGGGATGATTAGGGTCTTATACAGAGTCTCCTTTGTCTTTCGAAAGAGGGTTTTGCTACTCAATTGCCTTCCTAGCCCATAGAAACAGCGATTGGCAAGAGTAATTTTTCGCTTTATTTGTGACGAGATGTTATTATCAGATAGCGGATCCGAGGTAAAAAAGTCCCTAACTAACACAAAGTTGTACCTGTCAATTGTGATGTATTGTCCAATCCGCCGGTGTTGTGTGTCCCTTTTTGTGGACAGCAGGTACTTCGTTTTGACCTCATTGACTGCTAGTCCCATCTTAGCAGCTTCAGCTTCAATGCTAGCAAACGTTCCAGTGACAGCTCGCCGAATTGTGCCAATGGTGTCTATGTCGTCAGCGTATGCTAACAATTGCACAGACTTGAAAAAAATTGTCCCACTACAATTGACTTGCGAGTTTCTTGTAATTTTTTTAAGTATTAAAATGAAGAAATCGCACAATAGCGCATCACCTTGCCGGAATCCTTTTTGGACATCAAAAGCTTCTGTGAAGTCCGTACCAACCTTGACGGAACAGCGAGAGTTCTCCATTGTCATCCTGCACAGTCGGACGAGTTTTGTGGGGATGCCAAAACCTGACATGGCTCTGTATAGCTGCTCTCTATAAATACTATCGTGCGCGGCCTTAAAATCGATAGAGGTGGTGGGTATCGATTTGGAATTCTTGGGTAGTTTCCAGGATCTGCCGTAGCGTGAACATTTGATCGATTATGGACTTTTCTGGTCTGAAACCACACTGATAGGAGCCAATCAGGTTGCTGACGAAAGGTTTCAGGCGTTTACATAGTACGGCAGAGAGGATCTTGTAGGCGATATTCAGGAGACTTATTCCTCTATAGTTGGCGCAGTTTATAGGGTCTCATTTCTTGTGGATCAGGCAAACGATACTGAGGTTCCATTCAACAGGCATACTTCCTTCTGACCAAACTTTAGAGATGTGTTGGTGTATGCACTCCACCACGTCATTTCCGTCCGCTTTAAAAAGTTCGGTGGGTAGTCCGTCAGGTCCAGCAGGTTTGTTGTTTTTTAGTTTAGATATTGCTATCCTTACTTCATTTTGGTCAGGTGGACGGAAGTTTTGTCTTTCATCGTACATGTTGAATGGTTCATTCTGCCTGACAGCGGGATTTTGGTCTTCATCGCCGTTTAACAGTCTGCAGAAATGGTCTTTCCATGTACTCAGCACCGACTGTGACTCTACTACGAGGTTTCCATTCCTATCTCTACAGGCTTCTGTGCGGTTTTTTTTTTCCTTGACACGGTCTTTTTACCTGTTGGTAAAACTTCCGCACATTGTTCCTGGAGTAGCATCTCTCAATATCTTCGATCGCGCGCATCTCATGCTCTCTCTTTTTCTTTTGAAGAAGCCGGTGTTCTTCCCGTCTTTTCTGCTCGTAGAGCTAGCGAGCAGCTCTTGTCTTTCTTTGCAGCGCCGCTTTATATGCCCCTTGTTTGGCTGCATGGGCCTGCCTGCATTCGTGATCGAACCAGAGGTTTCGTGGTGGTGGTCTGGTGAAACCTAGCACATCAGTTGCGGCATCTCTGATGGCTTGTTGGCAGTGTTGCCACTGGTCTTCGGCACTTGATGCTGGAGGTACTGGATTTCTTGAGAGGTTATGGGATATTCGGTCGGCATAGGTTCTGGCGGTTTCTCGCGATAGCAGCTTTCCGACGTCATACTTCCTCACAGTATTACTGTGTTGTTGTGGTGTTCGGGTTATTCGCATTCTTACCTTTGCTGCAACAAGGTAGTGATCCGAATCGATGTTAGCTGCTCGGAAGGTGCGAACATCCAAGATACTGGAGGCGTATCTTGCATCGATCACCACGTGATTAATCTGTTTGACGTTTCTTTGATCTGGGTGTCGCCAAGTCCCTTTGTGTATATCGAGATGAGGAAACCGTGTGCTTGCAATGGTGACGTTATGTGCCGCTGCGAAATCAATTAGCCTAAGTCCGTTTTCAGCCGTTGTGTCGTGTAGGCTATGTTTTCCGACAGCCCTACCAAAGATTTCCTCTTTACCTATTTTGGCATTAAAATCGCCTAGTACGATCTTAACGTCGTATTTAGGGCATTGCTCATAGGTTTCGTCGAGGAGCTCGTAGAAGTCATTCTATGTGACGTCATCTTTGTCCTCTGTGGGGGCATAGGGGCATGAGCGCATATTAGGCTAATGTTGGCCTTGATACGGATTGTCACAAGTCGCTCACTTACGTGTCCAAAGCCCAAGACTTCTTGCGCAAGTCTACCGCCTATGACGAATCCGCACCCTAATAAACGCTGTGGTCTTCTTGTACAATCACAGTTTTTCACCCTCCTTTTGCCCGGCCCATCCCATCGCACTTCCTGGATGGCAGTAATTCCTGCTCTGTAGCAGTCTAGGGCCTCCGCTAGTTGTTTGGCTTCATGTGATCTGTTAAGAGTTCTAACATTCCGCGTGCAGGACCGAAGGTCGTTGTCCTTAATTCATTTTTCATATAAGG
Organism: Platycheirus rosarum; assembly: GCA_963971375.1. Classification (NCBI taxonomy): domain Eukaryota; kingdom Metazoa; phylum Arthropoda; class Insecta; order Diptera; family Syrphidae; genus Platycheirus; species Platycheirus rosarum. The sequence goes on along the minus strand of OZ020509.1, from coordinate 114,079,461 downwards.
TGCTATTTTTTTTTACCTATACATAATATTGTTGAAGTGTTTTATAAAAATGGGCATTCTATCAAAATGCTTTTCGTGCACTTCGGGCGATTTTTTTGATCAACATAATCGACCACTTGTTCACAATCGGGAGAATTGTGCGCAAATTTCAACAACAGCGACGGTCTGTTTGGTGCGGTTTATGGGCTGGTGGCGTCATCTTCTTCAAAAACGAAGTCGGCCAAGCAGTTACCGTAAATGGTGGTCGCTATCGCGAAACGATAATGGACTTTTTGTGGCCAGAAAATTAAGGATATGGAGATGGATGATATGTGGTTCCAACAGGAAGACGCCACTTGCCACATAGACAACGAAAGAATGGTTTGTTGCGCGAGAAATTCGTGTTATCTCGCGTCGTGGCAATTACAATTGGCCGCCACGATCATGTAATTTGACACCGCTGGACTTCTTTCTTTCGGGATATTTAAAAGAAAAAGTCTACGTCAATAAGCCAAGAACAATTCAAGAGCTAAAGGATGAGATAATTGGGCACATTAACGACATTGAACCTCAATTATGTCTCAGCGTCATTGAAAATATGGATCATCGGATAGAGGTATGCCACCGAAGCCGTGGCGAGCATTTAGCCGATATTTTGTTTCACACATAATAATTGTCATAGATCTTTCTCATCATAATAAAAAATAAAATTTAAATAATTCTCTGAAAGCTTTGTTTTATTAACATTTGCGTTATGGTTGGACACATTTTTATTAAAAGAAACTCTTTATATTCAGAAACTTTAAACTGCTGCTGTACTGGTCTTATCAATACTTACTTATCAGACTCGAGACGTGGGTGCTTTATAAAACGCAATCTGATATCTTAACCGAGTTCGAGGGAGAGGATTCCGGAAAAAATCTTCTTCTTTTCTTTTATTCCCGACGACTTTCTGATCTCGACTGGACCACAATTCTCCCACTTTACTGCTACACACTAGTGTTCCACATGTAGGTTTCACCGATTTGACCTCAGAAAATGTCGGCGAGCCTCTCGGTTTTGAATTGTCTGAGGCCAATTTAATCCTACCTCCTCTTTCGCGATTGTATTGGAATGTTGTGTGATATCGCATTTTTGACGGGGTTTTCAGAATCTCTTCATAATACATGACCACATGAACTGAGACGGTCGCGATGTATTTTTTCTTAGATGGTATTTTTGACATGAAGGCTTCCTCGGAATTTGGTACTTTTTATTCGGCCAAGCTTTGTTACTCCTGCTGTCATACGAAGCATCTTCATCCCATTAAATTACTTTCATACGTTATGCATATTGTCCAACATTGTGAACTGTATGTAAGTGTGGGACGCACATCTGTATTGTAGAGCTAAAGCCTGCCTTTGAGCTTAAGGGTAATTTTGCGATGGCAGAAGATAGCACTTTTTCCGCTTTTTTAATTTTTTTTTACACAAAAAGTACGCAAATAAAGCTATTTATTTGAATATGGAACAGTATTCAAATAAATGTCTGGAATAGGCCTGAGTGAAGCAGAAAACGGACAACCTCGAAGCAGATGTTTTGGAAAAACTAAAGTTCGTTAGACTCAAGTGTTCTGGGCACCTAGCTCGCATGAGCAAAGGAACCAGCTCGGAAAGTGTTTTGCAGTTCTTTTTATGGGAGAAGGCACACGTTGCTTACATTGGAAGAATGGCGTAGACCCAGGACGCCTGAAACCTCGGGATGGCGTCGGCCAGCAATTTGAATGTATTGAAGAACTTGTTGAACGAGGTCCGGACCAGATCCCAATTGCTGTGTTGATGATGATATTTAGATTTTTAAAATGAGATTCAAGATATTTTCCTAAATAATTTGTTCGATTCTTAGTTGTTACTCAAAACCGTCGCAGTGTGCCCCATGGATTAGTGATTGCTATGCCAAAGGGTTGCGGTCTGATTCCACGTCATAGCCACCTCTTCCTTCCAAGAGTAAAATTTGTTTCAAAAAAGGCATCGCATAGCCGTTCGGACTAGGCGGACAAATGTGGTCCCCTCCGGGTATCTTAAGATACCCTTAAGATGCCATAGATAATTTCAAAGTTGAAAAACTTGTCTATTTCTATCCTATCCCCTATATGTCAAATGTAGCCTTAGCGAAAAACCAAACCCATAGTCAAGAAAACATGAAACTGCTTCGAGTACTCACAGTTCTAGTCATAGCAGTTCAAGAACAAGAGTTTATAACTATTAAGAAGCCAACATCAACCCCCTTGACAAATACCTAAGGAAATAGTAGGAAACATCCCCAACGAACCAAATCAGTTAATTAGTAAAATAGCTAATGAAATAACGACATCCACAGTCGAGGTACTTCAGTGTAATGGAAAATCTATACAACTATATCTAAGATTAAGACCGATCAGTTTATACTCACCTTGCTTGAAAACAAACTATTCGATTTTTTCTCACTCATTGGCATGGCGCTGGACAGCTTAATAACCGTTTCAAAATCAGCTAATTGGATTTGCCTCTTAAACTCTGGATAGAGGGCATAAAGAACTCCTTCGGCATCTTCGCGATCCTTTTTAAGAACATTCTGCAGCGAAGCAAACACACCAATCCAAACAGTCCAACGAATTGGAGTGTCCTCAATATGTTTCATCAAACGACGTACCAAAACCTAAAAGCAAACAAAACAATGTTAATTAAATGAATAAAAGCCAAAATTTCTGTGATCTACCTTTCCCTTTCGAACACTCATCATTGCAACAACTTTGTCCAAAGCTAAGCCAGCAAATAATCTCCCCAAAAGTACTTCTTTTGGTTCCAACTCGTAAGAGAATTTGTTTCTCATAGCTGGATTTATTGCAGCTGCAGTGGTGTCGGCTGATTTTTCATCGCCAGTTGACACTTTGTTTGCGTTCTCCAATTGTTCGAGAAGTGCGAGGCGTTCACTCTCCTTCTTTTTCTGTAAATATGTAATCAAAGGTAATCAAAGCTACACAAACAAAGAAAACTCCAAGCTCACCTTCATAATTATCGTTGCAATGGCAGCTGGGTTGTCTAAGTCCTCCAGTTTCAGAATAATCCTATAGAGAGTTTCTATGTGCAACAAAATATGACGCGACTTCCTTTGAGCCGAAAGCTCAATATTCGTGCTCAATTGTGGACTACCTTCAGGTCCCATGATGTCCATGTCGATGATCTTTCTAGGGGCCGTGACACTGCCATATTGAAGTTTTCCTAGCGAGTTCTCAAACTTAAGAGGGGTAAACACGTACTTCCGCTGCTGGTCCTGGTCGTTCTTACTCTCCGAGTTCCTGCGCTCACGCATATTTTGCCCATTACGGTTATTCGTGCCGTTTTTGTTTCCCAGAGACACAAGTATTAGCTGTGCGTGACCCTTCGGTTGGGTGAGCGGATGATTTAGTTGGTTGTCCTTGTGGGTCTTACTCTGGCCAGAGTCGCCATTTATTTCTGCTCTACGCTGCTTAAATACCGTATAATAGTAGTCATCTATGTACGGTGTGTCCGTGTTCAGTTGTGTTAGCTGAATGCTAATAAGCCAATGCTTGTCCCGGGTACTCATGAGGTTAGCGTATTCGTCGTATTCATCAGGTAGGTTGCCGTTCGAACGCAACCCACTACCGCTGGTCTGGTGATGGCTGTTGCTGCTGGTGCTGTTGCTGCTGTGTTTACGTTCGCTCATGCTGTTGTTTGGCGGTGTAAAATTGTGACGCACATTAGAGAGCATTGGATGATTCTGCTGAATCTCCTGCACAAGGCGTTGGTTGAACATGTTGTACGCAGACGCAGAACCTACAGTTGGGTTCATTAAACTCGGATGTGGTGGCATTCTAGGTGGCACTAAGTTTGGAACACCTGGGCGCATTGCATTGAAGTTCGGGTGCATTGCAAAGTTGTTCAAAGCAATGGGCAGATTCGGCATTGGACGTGGTGGATAGTTGGGTATTTGATGGGGACCTGGGATTCCTGCAGGGAAGTGCTGTGGTGTTGGAAATCCTGGTGGCATCTGACCTCTATGGTGATTTGGCGGTCCACCCTGATGAATAAGGTTGTTGAGAGGGTGTTGGGGTGGAAGGTTGTTGAGTGGGTGTTGGGGTGGAAGGTTGTTGTAGTTGGGACGAGGACCATTGAAGCCTGGTGGCGGGCCACCGACGTTCGGGTACGGAAACTTAAACTGTTGCTGTTGTTGTTGATGATGATATTGCTGTTGCTGATGGTGTGGTGGCTGATGCTGTTGATGCTGAGGATGATGGTTTGCCAGATGTGGGTGCGGAGGTGGTGGATGTTGGTGATGATGTGATGGTTGAGTGTTCGGAATTGTTGGTGTTTTGGGTTTTGGTGTCGAAGCAATCATGTGACTGGCATGAACAGCTTGCCTCTGCTGTTGCTGATGCTGTTTATGTTGTTTCTGCTGTTGTTGTTGCGTAATTATGCTTCTTTCTATATCTTCTAGAGTGCAAATTTTCGGCGTGTTTTGTGTTGCGTTTGGTTGCATCCCATAAGACGAATGTCGATTACCCTGTGGAGCACCTTGTTGTGCTTGTGCTTGTGCTTGATGTTGGTTCGGCTTACCACATGTCTGATTCTGCCCACTATTGGCGCTATTGAAGGGTGTCGGGAAGTGCTCACGAAGAAATGCCTCCGGATTAGAATACAACAGACTGTGTCTTCTGTCGTTGCTGTTGCCCATTATGTTAGATGGCGGTTGTGTAGATCGAGAGGCTTCTACGGGATTAGCCCAAACGAGAGGATCAAGATTGATACCGGCATCGCTGTCATCGAATGCAATATCGACATCATCTAATTTCATTCCAGATAGATTTATTTCTAGATCGGAATCTTCTTCGTTTTTATTGAGCTTGGATGATGTTTTAATGCTGGTCTTGTTCTTGTTGTTGGAAACATCTTTAACATCATCCATACGAACCAGATTCTCGTGCACCTCTTCCCAGTCGCCATTGATGGCTGATCCGAATGTTAGATCATTTAAGGCGTCATATTCCTCTTCAGAGGGTTCGGCAATTTGCCCTCCTCCATCATCATCCAACTGAAAACCAAGAAGGAATAAGAATAAAATTAGAAATAGATACATTAAATGATAAGAAAATCTCAAAAAAAGTGTTACATGTTTTTAACATTAAAAAAACCTGTGTTATCTTAGAGTCAAAATGCGACTGGATCGGTAAAATTTTCGATTGTGTGAGTTGGAGGCGTAAAATTCTGCGTCAGAACTGTCGGTATTTTTACAACCACTACCAGCAGAACAAAATATATAACAACAAACAGTTAGTTATTCGCAGTATGAATAACACCTACACTGCTAGCAATGGAACAGTAATTGCAAATTAAGGACCGTGGTCTAACGACGCTTGTTGACGCTGCTGTTTCTGGTTCCATCCGTTCCGTCGGAAACGGCTTCAAGAATTTTTATCAAAAAATCATTGTACTATTGTAGGTGAAGATCATATTTTGGTAAACAAAATTTAAACGGTTTTCCGACTTCTCGAAAACTGGTTATCCGATTACAATTAAAATTGATATCCGGAAAGATGTAGGTGGCCAAAGTAATTTCAATGCAAAATATTTTCGAATTTTTTTTTTGTATTTTGAATAATTAATTTTTACTTGCGATTTATAGGGACTATGAGGCAAGTTATGCATTCGTTAAAAAAACAAATTCTAACAATCAAACATGACATTACGATGATAGAGAAATAAAAAAAAGTGGGTCCGGAAATTCCGTCCGTCTGTCTGTCTGTCCGTATCGATATCTACAGCCTAAACGGTTGGGCCGATTTGATTCAAACTTGGTATATAGTATTTTTAGAGTGCTCTACCCGACAATTGGCATTCTAAAAAAACTAACGGTGCCTGCCATATAACTTTTAATGAAAACTTATTTTTCTCGAAAACGGCTCATACGATTTTGATAAATCTTTCAGAATGATGTTTTCTATGCAAAATCTATCTTCTAATTTTAATGGATTTTTCAGAAAAAGTTTTATAACGGTACCTCCCATATGACCGCTTTTTTAAAATCAGACTTTCTCGTTAACTAATTGACGGATTTTGATGAAATTTTCAAAATATGTAGTGTTTTATGATTTGAATTATATTGCTTATTAAAATTTTCAAAAACATTTTTTTTTAAATTTTTAATAATTTTTTTTTTTTAAATATATTGTTTTTTGAATATTTTGAAAACGGATCTATAGATTTTTTTTTTAATTTTTCTCCTAGTATAAACTATAGATTTCTTAAAATTGACATACTCAAAAAAATTTTAAAATGTTTTCGAAGTTTTTCAAAAAAAAATTCATAAAATAGAAAACAGCAAAAGAAATAAGATGGCTTACAACACTTTTCCAAAAAACGTTATGAATAGTTTTTTTTTGATTTCATAAAAATTGTTCCTCAAAATTTTATTTCATATTGCTCGGCTAAGCCCTAGCCATTAGTCAAATAAAAGAAGGTAACAACCTACATACATACTTACGTTATTTTAAAGCATTTCATCATCATAAAAGCACACATAATAAATAAGGAGCCTATGATAAACACACAAAAACAACTAACAAAAAACTATTCGATTACTACTGAATGCAAAAATTTCAAAAACCACTGTGTTAACTTTTAATATTGTCTCTATACCCACTCGCTTAGCAGTAGTTGGAGTGTGTATCTTAATTTTAGTACCTGTACCTAAAAGGGATTAGCACACGGGAGCAAGTACGTGCGATCCAGTCGTGCCTTTTATTTTTTTTTGAAAATCAATAAATATTTTGAAAACGGGTAGATGATTTTTAATTTATTTTAAATGTAGTTTATTTTTGTGGCATTGTTGATTTAATAAAAAAAAAATTGTTAAAAAAACCATTCCTACGATTTTGAAAAAAAAATCACTTTTTTACATTTTTTAAAGAAATAAAATTGAGTTTAAATTATTACGCTCAATACAATTTTATGTAATTTTTTGAACAGTCAAAAGTCAGAAAAAACTTATGTTCCATTAATATTTTTTTAATTTTAATTGACGATGTGACCGCAAGTATTTACGTGAGATCCAGTCGTGCAATTTATTTAATTAAGAACTGCAACTGTGAGGATATCCCGACCAACGCCAAGGTGGGGAAATACTGGGAGGAAGTGAGAAGACGGACAGCTGCAATTGCAAGAAATTCTGATCGAACCTCAAATGGAGTCTACCTCCAGCATCAAGTATTGAGAACCGGTGGCAATACTGCCAAAATACCATGCATCTAAACAGAAGCATACAAGTTAAAGTAAAAAAAAATGGGCACGACTGGGTGTCACGTACTTGCTCTTAGGTGCCTAATTACATTGGAAGGCAGGATCTTTGACAAAAACAAATAACATTACGTTGAAAGTAACACAGTTTGAACTTATAAAACCACAATACTTAACGGTTTTTAGTAAAAATAAAGTACGCTATCACACGTCTTAAATAACAACGAATTTGTGAAAAAAAATATTTCGAAAATTGTACCAGTTTTTTTAGAGTTTATTAATATACAGCTAATTTAAAAATTAGGTCTTTTCAAATATAAAATTTAATTGAAATCCATTGCGCCGTTACCGAGAAAACCGAAAATTTAAAAAAACGTTATATGAAAAGTACCGTTAATATACTTTTGCTTAGACGTTAACAAAAGTTGATGAGGACGACTAAAGTTGGTTAGGTTGGACGGGGTATTCGGTAGCCGAATCATCTCACTCGGATCTCAAGGATCCATTGTGGTCCTCAACCGTCCTCAACTCCACGTGCGAAACTGGAGGCAGGTAGCTAAGGACCGAGCTGGCTGGAGCAGCTTGTGGTTTGAGGCCCAGATCCACCCCGCACTGCAGCGCCCATAAGTGGCAGTGGTAAGGTTTGGCCAAAGACTTCTTGTGACTCGACAATTGTCGAGTTTTGACCATCTCTGGAATTCTTTTCTTTTTATTTTCCAGTGGCTCAAGTATCCAACGTACTATTTGGCTTGGTTCCAAGGATGAACCGTTTTTGGCCAGTTCATCAGCCCTTTCATATCCGTGAATGTTACATTGCCGGACTTGTTTGGACTTGGAGACGATTGACGATGTGGCCTTGATTGCCGCATGGCTGTCTATGAAAATATCAATATTTTTGTTCTCCAGGTTTAAAGATAAAAGGAGCTTTGCAGCGAGCACTTCTGCCTGAAAAACACTACTAAATTTTGGCAGATTTATAGATCTATTTATTGGTGGGTTCATCGAGAAGACACCAGACCCTACCCCTGCTTCCGTTTTTGAACCGTCTGTATATACCGAGATATGATTTTCATTTATGACCCGGTTTTCCAGCGTATTTTCTAAGTGCGGTACTGTGTAGTTGGTTTGGGCTTCCATTTCTATGTAATTTTCTATGATTTTATGACCATAAGGGCCCTTATTTCAGTTGTTGGTATGCCTTAGTCTTAGGGCACTTTTGGCCGCCAGTTTCTTTGTGAAAAGCTCTGTTTGGGCTATGGAGAAATGTTTCTAAGGCTAAGGTTGGAGTAGTCTTTTGATTCCACCCCGGCGGCACAGTAGAGGAAGACTGAGACTCAGGTGGCGCACGCAAGCTAGGTATAGAGTTAGGTGGTGAAGCTTGTTGGATGAGGGCCAGGTCCACCCGAACTATAGCGCCACTTAAGGTAAGCATCTGATTAGCTCAATTAAGATTCTAATTGACAGAACTGTCTAGTAAATAATACGAAATTGCAAACTGTCATGCTTTAAGAACACACTGTTGCCATTTTTCGTCAAAACGAATCATGCCACATGCTCCTATTCAATAGTGACATTTGATTGATGTTAGGAATTTCGGTTTTATGGCAGGGAATTAGACGAATGCAAACCTCTTAATAATTTTACCGTTATAATCGCCCTGCTATGACACACCTAAAAGTTTATCCTCGAGTCGAACTTTATACAAGATTTCTCTTAAGCTTCACCACACGAATGTAGGCTGCTTTGGTGGATTCCTCTGTAACCAGCCAATTTTATTATGTATAAAAGCTCTTCAGGCCAAATATAACTTTTTGAAGTAAAAAATGGGATTTTCCGTTAGATAGCTACACCGGTTACATATCGCATAACGGATTTCCTCTAAAAAAGTAAGCTTTAAAGCTTTAGAGCGCGTTTAAATGTTTTGAGTTTAAACTTCGCAGACCGCCAAGTGAATTGACCGGGATCTTAAGAAACTAGTTTCCTACAAGTCAAAATTTACTTTTAAAAACTGGCTTAATTTTTGGCCTGCTGAGCTTGTTATTTTGCCGTTGAAAACTTCATCGACTGAGAAATGATAAAGAAATCTTTTCTGAATTTTTTCCAAGAAAAGATCTCAGCCCCTTTTTCGAAGAATCGGAAGCCTACTTTCTTTGAATACGAGATCTCAACCGAAATTTAATCCCAGTTTGCAAGATATAATATAGTCCCATTAATCAAGTTCAAAGAATGTTAAATATTTCAATACAAGGTTGGAAAAAATAAACATTATTTGTTGAATTTTTCATCAACAACCAAGCATTTCAGGCCGAAAAAACGGACTTGCGTAGAAAAATGTTTTCCTATTTTCTTTTTTTTGAGAATTTCACAATTTGCCCAAAATATTTTAACCTATTAAACAAACATCCGATTCCAAAAACATTGCTTATTGGAAAACAGATAAACATCACCTAAGTACCTTCTTCTTATCGCTAATCGAATACTTGCAACGCATTTGAAAGTCGGAACACTTTAATTGCGATTGCAATTTGTAGAAAAAGGTTTACGTGGAAAAGGGCGGCCACAGTGAATTTTATTGTAATTTTTGTTGTAAACGGGGCAATGGAGGCTTTTTTGATTCATCATTGCCGATGGCGCTTTACACTTTTTTTTTGTTTACATAAGAGCGCCACATGTATTAAGTGCAAATGATTGAATCTTTTGTGTAATACAAATTTTCGTTTTTGGCGTCGGGAAGAAAAAAGAAATGTTGAAAACTATTATGACGACATTCGTATACATTTTAGGGGCCCCCATTGTAGGTAGCCAACAATCAGCAGCACGACTTCATCGCCGACACAAAAGGGTCGCAAGTTTTCGATTGGTGGAGGTACTTTGGAAGTTGAATTTTAGCACTTTTATGGATGGTTTTGAGTGGAATTTCGAATGAAATTTATGGCGGATATATTTAACTTACCGGTCCTGAGGTATCAAATCCAAAAAACGAGTCTTCCATCGAGAAAATTTGTTTATTTCACATGAAAATGTCATGACTTGTCACACATTCACATATGTTGAAATCATGGCCGCCGACAATGTTCGCAAGTATTCGTAGATGGACGGAATACTGGGATATTTTAAATGGCTGTCAATTGACTATTTGATGGGGGAAATAAGGTGAACGTGGTATTTTGTTTTTTAACAGAAAGATTACATGATACAATTTTTTGTTTTTGAGGACTGATGGAATAGAAAAGACAAAATATTTTCATAGAAAGGAATAAAATTATTTCGTTTTTATATTTGAAAATGGAAGAAACTTTATATGTGATTTTATCGAACACTCTTGAATTTTTCCTAGGTTTATGAGCCTCATAAATTATTATCGAAAGAGTTTCATAAACAGCAGTGAAACTGCACACTGCCACACTTTCCGACAGAGTTGATAATCGACCAACTATGAAGAAGAGTGTCGGACCATTTCAACAGTACCAAAATATAAACCATGCGTCGTTTATTTTTAAAGTTTGACAAAAACAAGAGAAACTGCAAAAAATATAAGAAATTAAAAACATACTAAAGCACCTCGTTTTTGACAGACTCAGAAATACAAATTTATTTGAATGTGATCTAGAGCCAAATCAATTTGTTTATGATGAATTATTGCACAAAATTGTTGTTCATTCTTTTCAGCATAACAAACACCGAAACGCGTTAACATTAATAATGCATTTGGGATTTGTATAGCAATGGATGACAGCACATAGTTGGCAGTGGCAGCGCTTTTAGCTATATTAAAAACAGGGTATTATGAAAACAAGATCCTGTTGGACCAAAAGCTAGGTTGCTTAAAATAAAAACAACTGTCTGTCATATGTCAATGAACTTAACGAATTAAAACTGCATTTCAGAAATAATTTAAGGACTTCGGATAAAAGCGAACACCGAAGATTCCAACCACAATTGAATTTTTTCAGTTTTTATTTGTTGTTATTTGTTTGTCAAACAACGAAAACCGTACACCGGTCACAAAATCGTAGTTGTAAATCTAGCTTAACAGAGTAAAGAGTGTTAAGCTCAAAGAAAAGTTTTGGTTTAACTGTAAGTGTAATGAAGCTATCAGACAAAGAAGTAAGTTTTCGATCAAAAAAAAAAAACAACAAAGGAAAATCGAAAAAAGCACAAACAATGAGTTGCATGTAACTCTGGTATTGATGAAACCAATTTTTTTTCGTGACCAGTGATTACGGCAAAAAATTCTGTAATATCTTAAAAGGTAGTACAGATACAAATGTTTGGTCAATTACAAACAAATATTTAAAACTCCTAAATATTTGCGGTTGTAACGTTCATCACCAATGACAAAGCAATTGTTTACTCTTCAGATTTCTGACAATACAAATTTGTTTATAGTTGTAAACTTGAGAATGTAAATTTTCCCATTGAACAATTTTTTTCTGCTTTCGTAAAGAAGAACAATTCTCAAAGATCTTGATATTATACACAAATCAAGCGACGCAGGTGGTATCAAGCCATTCTTCTAGAGAAGTATTCTTTCACACTGGCAAAGCAATTGCGTAAGCTTTTCCATCACTCATATTTTTCTGGAATCTTTCCTAAAAGATGGAAAACAGCATTTGTCCAGACGGTCCCTAATAAAGGTGACCCCTCACCCCATCCTCCTCCTTAGCGATCAATATAAAATATATATATATATATTATACATAATACAAAATATATTGCAACAACAAAAACTATTGCTAGTTGTTTGTTGTTGTTTTTTTGTGGAGTTTTTGATGAATTAAATTCAATAATAGGGTTTTGGGTCCTTTACTCCAAAAATTGTGCGTTTCGCCCAAGCATGAACGGTGGCCTCATCAGTTAGCGCATGCTTTTTTGGAGTAAAGGACACAAAACCCTTTATATATTATATATATATATATTCGATGGTTTCAAATATGATTCCCCACAAAATAAATGTATTCCCCCTCCCTTTTTGTCTCCGACTCTTTCCCAATGGAAAATAATGTTCTATATCTAACTTCCTCTCGTGCAATCCCACCGACGCCTGGCGCAATGTTCTTATTTTATTCGTAGTATGGACGCACCTTAACATACCAAGTAATTCCTATTTAATGTGGAGTCAGCTTAAGAATACGTCCATATCAAACTTGCCCATGTTATCTCACATATCAAAATTCCCTTGCTATTATTTCCCATTATTCACTTTTAAAATACCCACCATAACTACTGTCATTTTGTGGGAAAGTTATTTTTCTCTATTTCTCTACTTCTTCCGCATTTATTTTCGAAAAATGCCATTTCGAACTAAAAAAATTGTTGACGATTTTTGACATTTACATCGGTTGATTGGTCGCCGTCGCAGTTCCTTCAATTCTGTTTTCTTTTATTCGATTCAATTCTTCCACTCCTGCCGACTGAAAGATCTATTTTCTTACTATCGTGCAGGTCACGTCGGTTAGGTGTTCCTAAAGGTTCCGCTCCAACCTAGGGTTTTCTCACTGCTTCAGTCGTTCAGAATCATTCATCCATAAATGATTAAACGCATAGAACGTCGACGTTGTTAAAAAAAACATAACTTGGAACAATTCTTCGCTTCCTTTTCTAAAGCAAATTAACTTAACCAGGATGACACCCAAGATAGAAGGCACTTACCTCGGCTTTGATCTAAGTACCCAAAAGGTGAGTACGCCATTTAAACAAGGTCTATTAATATTTAATTCATTCATCGTTTTCAATTAAATTAGTCATGGTTTTGTTGTGATGGTTTGTCGACATTTTTTTTGCCACACCACCGTCGGCACTTGGCACTCATCGTCCAATTTTGGAAGTTGTTTCTACGTCTACGTATTATGACCTAATTTCAGAGATAGATGCAAAAAGAAGTTATCTCAGACGCATTAGCCACTGCGGCGCGCATTGTAATTGAATTCATTTTTTATGTAACACTTCCCAGCAGATTTGGCTCGGATCGTTGGTTTTCTTTTTATCTTCGATTTCTCATGGTGATGATGATGGGCTTTGTTTAAATTACCTGCCTTGGGAATAAATACTGCATTTGCAAGATGTTTTGTAAGGCATATAAGTCGTCTTTACCTAATAGTCAGGTGTAACATCATAGCATTGTAAATGTTATCATCACGGTCGTTGACGATTCTCAACTCAACTCAATTCATTTGAATTATCTAACGTTTTTAACTGTGTCTTCTTAAATATTTTTTATTTTTTTTATTGCTTATCAGCCTTTCATGAACCCTGGCTATTAAAGAGAGAAACGTGCTTGCGTAAACTATTGAACGTTATAAAACTGATAAGAACCCCGTCATTCACATTCCACTTAGAATAGAGAAATTGCATGTTTTATAAGTATCTTCCCATTCCTAATTTCTACGTTTTTATTTAATATGCGGGGGGTGCAGCTAAATTTGTTTAATCGTTACAAATAAGGCGCGTCCTAGACTAACCGGCTCACGTCACCCCAAAAGTATCTCGTTGACTACAAAAGGATACTGAGTTTTGAATTTGAATGTGTTGTTAGCATTTTGAGGACTTCCTTGTTTATTTTTGGGTCAACGAGATTAATTAATAAATTGTACAGACAACTAATGGGAGCAAATTCTCAAATCATCATTTTAATTTTGAAAACGTAGGCGGGTGCCCAATATGGTGACCGTGGATATGGTTACACTTTAGTCACTTTTTTTTGAGTCTAGCCATAATGGCTAATGGCAATTTTGATGGCTGATGATGATGTTTCAAATTTATTTAAAGATAGGCGCGGCTATGGTCACATGACCACAAAAGCTTGGAAATAAATTGGATTTATTATTAAACATCAAAGTGGAAGAGCAAGGCGCAAACAAGCATAATGGAGCTAAGCAATTTGATAAGTTAACTTAAAATTGAGCTAAGCTTTTACTGAGAGCATTAACTATGTTTTTTATATACGGCTAACAAGGCCAACACCCATAGACAAAAAAATACAATGAATACAAAATTATGTTATTCATTCTTGTCATTTTAAAGACAACTTTTGCAATAAAAAAACAAATAAAAAACGAAATTGTTATCACTAAGAAATCAGATAAATACATGATAATACTACATCCAAATGCAAGGTTAAGTAGGAAGGGCTTTCTCGCTTGGAAAGCGACATTCACTTTGATCAAAAAAGTTGTGATACCATGTGGATCTTAGAATGTTAGATATTTATCTTCTTCTGTCATGGAATAGCAATACAACCAGTAAACTGAATGATAGGAGGTGTCGATTAACATTGGTTTAGAATGTTTGCAGATCAAAATGGCAAGCGAAAATCCAAAGTTTGATGGACAATGGCATTGGGGTATGTTTAGCTTTAACGACAGAAGAAGGCGAAGGGCGTGAATCGTCGAACGAATATGAAAAGCTGAGGGTAGAGTCGTCAGCAAAACAGTTAAGTGGATTAGAAGTAACAGACAGAAGATCATTTATAAAAATGAGAAAAAGAGTCGGAGACAGAACAGAGCCCTGGGGCATACCAGCATTTTTTTGTGGGAATCAGACTTAAATTGAGGATAGCTTCTAATCCAACGACCAAGAGTATCATCGATCCCTAAAGCACGCATTTTCGATAAGAGAGCTTTATGCCAAACTCTATCAAATGCCTTGGAGATATCAAGAGCAATAATCTTACTTTCACCAAAGCGATGTAAAGATTTGTTCTACTGTTCATTGAGATATGCCATCGATCTTCGAGATATTCCTTAAGCTGACGGCTAATCAGCGTTTCCATGACCTATGCCTGCAGTAAGAGGCGGCGAGAGTATGCTAGCCTATCACGAATCCGCACCCCAATAAACGCTATGGTCTTCACAATCACCGTAGTACACGTCACAGTTTTTCACCCTCCATTTGCCCTGCCCATCCCATCGCACTTCCTGGGTGGCAGTAATTCCTGCTCTGTAGCAGTCTAGGGCCTCCGCTAGATGTTTGGCTGCACGTGATCTGCTAAGAGTTCTAACATTCCACGTGCAGATCCGAAGGTCGTTGTCCTTAATTCATTTTCCGGGTCGTCAACAGTTAATCTGTACTTTTCCGAGGCTATTGGTCGCTTCGCAACTTTTTCTTTTTTCCATGGCAGCGTTGTTAACCTCACGCACAACCCCCAACCAGGCCAGGTCCTTTGTTGGATTCCTTGGACAAAAGGGATATGAGCGCTGCCGTTGGCCCATTAACGGTTCATCCGCCCCCATCTCTATTTCAATGCCCTGAATTGCATTGAATTGTCCCAATGACCTTATCTCCAAATACGTCGAAATAGCTCATTAGAGCGTCTGCTTCGTTGACTGTTGACGCCACCGTTGGTCCAATTGGTTGGGCTCATCCGCCGTACGTCCTCTTTCGGAGGGGCTCGTGTAAGACTTCTGCGAATCGACCAGAACAGTCATTAAAGCAGAGCATTATACTGTTGCTATTTTTTCTGTGTTCAACACTCGCGCTTATAAGTTTAGCAGGAATATCTGGATGGACAGACCAGTACCCGGTGGTTACCGGAGGCAAAATAAGCACAATTGCTACGTACAAAATAGTTGTAGCAACTGTGCATCACCTGTTTGATGCCGTTCAGTGCCTACCCTATTCATACATCACCCAACCACCAAAAATCTTTCTTGTACAGCTGGTTGAAGTCTTCAGACGATGTCGATATCGCCCACGTACCTCTTTACTAGCTACTTTAACTTTACTTGTAATGTTGGTCATGATTAGCCTACATAATCGTGTCCATTTATTTGGGATGCTGTATAAAATTCTACCTTGGTTATGGTATCGTGGTTTATAAAAAGATGGTATGTTGGAATGTTATTCCAGACTGTTTTCCATTTAGAAATTTAAATTTAAACAAGACCCTTACTTCCAAAAAGCTACAACTGTCCCAGTTCATGTGACGGTATGTACAAATCCTCAATATTTGATGTCCATTCTTATCGACTTGTAAACGACTGTTCTCTGCAATAAGATGTTAAAGAAGTTTTCTGCGAAAAAGCTATATCATCTGCCCTTATCAGTGAAAAAACTACATCTGATACAATTCCATTATTAATGACCTTATTTCTTCTTTCTTTTTGGCTCAATTGCGAACTCTACTATGAAACTTTTGTTTTCAGCTGAAAGCAATGCAACTTTCAGAAAACCTGGAAATCCTCGCCACAGCTGAAGTAAAATTCGACACAGATCTGCCGGAGTTCCGGACAACTGGTGGAGTAAATTCTGGACCAAATAATCATGAGTAAGTGTTAAAGATTAAACGTCATATTAAAAAACTAAACATAATATTGTCTTTTAGATTCTATGTTCAGCCTGCCATGTGGGTCAAAGCTGTCGACATCGTAATGGATCGTTTGGTGGTTCAGGGTGCCGATTTCAGTACAGTATCTGCAATTGGAGGTTCAGCACAGGTAAAATTAAATCAAATTCATTCAGTATTGTATAATTTTATAAATTTGGAATTTTTCCAGCAACATGGTTCCTTATATTGGTCACGTCGTGGTCTCCAATCGCTAAAGAACCTCGACCCTGATAAGTTTCTTCATATGCAAATCGACGACTCTGCATTTGCTTTAACTCGCACACCCATCTGGATGGATGGATCCACTGAAAATCAATGCATAGAAATGGAAATTGCCATTGGTGGACGCAACGAGATGGTCACCATTACTGGATCGAAATGTTATCCCAGGTTCACAGGACCACAAATCCGTAAAGTCTACCAAACCCGCATGCATGCATACGAAGATTCTAAAAGAATATCACTGGTCAGTAGTTTCTTGGCCTCAATATTCTTAGGAGATATTGCGCCTATCGATTATGCTGATGCTTCCGGAATGAATCTATTCGATATCAATGAGAAAATTTGGTCTTCGGCTTGCTTGAATGCATGTGCACCAGATTTGGAAGAGCGTCTTGGAGAGCCGGTAAAGACATGCTCGATATTGGGCAATGTGGCTGACTTCTTTGTACAAAGATTTGGAATACCAGAAGAATGCAAAATAACTGGTTTTACTGGTGATAATCCATCAGCGATGAGTGGAATGCTGGTAGAGGAAGATTGGCTGGTTATGTCATTGGGAACAAGTGATACTGTTATGATGGGATTGAATAAGCCGACGAAACTAGAAGAGGGTCATGTTTTATGTCATCCAACTCTTAACGACGAATATATGGGCTTGTTGTGGTACATTTTTAAACTAAATATTTGTTTGTCAATTTTTAAAAGTGTTTGTCATTAGCTTCCGAAATGGTTCCTCTGCGCGGGACATATTGAAGCGTGACGAAGCAAACGATAATTGGGATACCTTTACCGAGCTTTTGGACTCAACACCTCGTGGCAATTATGGCAACATGGCGTTACACTTTCACTCCCTTGAAATAATCCCACAAGCAAAGGGAGTTCTTCGATGGAACAAAGCATTCAATGCTGAGTGTGTAGATGCTGCACAAGGCGTTGCTAAGTAAGAACTTATCAATGTCGAGTGTCAAGTTGCTAGTATTAAGCCTGTTTATTTAAGGTTCGGATCGCCTCAGACAGAAATACGAGCCTTGATAGAAGGTCAAATGTTGCACCGAAAAGCAGTCGCCACTGACATGGGCTTCCATTTTGGTAAATACTATTAGAGACTGAATTACATGACTCTTATTTTTTTGATACATTTAGGCAAAAATACCAAAATTATTGCCACTGGTGGAGCCTCTGTCAACAAGTCAATCCTTCAGGTTATTTCAGATGTCTTCAATGGTCCCGTTTATATTCAGGTGAAAACACAGACTCAATTTAATAATTGATTTCGTAATTCCTATTTGTTAAACAATTACAGAAAGAAAGTGAAGCGGCAGCACTTGGAGCAGCATATCGCGCAAAATATTCCCTTTACCTGAAGCAATTCAAGAGCAATGAATCCAACGATCAACCAAAACACTACCGGGATTTTATAATGGAATTCATACCAAATCTCTTCGAAAAGGTCTGCGACCCAAGCAAAGACAGTGAAGAAGTTTACACACCAATGTTGGCTAGATACCGTGAAATGGCCAACATTTTAGGGGCCACCAGAAAGTGAAAGACTGTTGACATATCAACCAAAATTTAAAAACTTTACTATTTACAGTAATGACAACATTCCCCAACCGAAAGAGGTTAATTAATCAATAAGTTTAAAGAAAACAACAACAAACTAACTTTTTAAGAATAATTTTATTGTTAACAACTCGCAAATCTTTTTGATATTCGATGATAGATTTTTTAAACATTTTTTTGTTTAGGAAAATTAAAGTGCAATTTTTACTGAAGTAACTGTGATTAAAAAAAATGAAATTATATTTATTCTGCAAAAGCGATTACACCCAATAGATGGAGAAGTGTAAAGAAAATGCATATTGAATCTCTTTCTGCTGAAAACGCTAAAACAATGTTTACTTTTACCTTTTTTGCTTAATTTAGCAGAATTTGCATTTAGTGGTTTTTATTGAAAAAAAAAATATGTTTTGTTATGTAATAATTATTGTTATATATTTCTATTAATATATTTGACTTATTTGATTTAAATGCAGATGCTTAGTAAAAAATATATTTGTAATGTTTTGGTATCGAGCACTGATTAATCATTCTCTGATTAGTCAAACGGCGGTTAAACAGGAATTGTATGTTAAACTTGTAAGGTTTCCTGCATCATCCACTTTTTCTACGACGAAGCAGGCGACATAGACAGAAGTCAACAAGCTGGACAAGACTCCTTCATTCAGATTAAGTAGACGGCACAAATGAAGGGGAAACAAAGTACTTACATGGTGGCTAAGTCTGGAAGAGGCAGTGGAGCATGACTTTGAACTAGAGCAATTCTTGAATTAACTTCGATCCACAGTAGCAGCCGTTAATATTATGAAGGAAGAAACGAAGACGATTCCGAAGAAGATACAATCATGAAGTGTATGAAATCTACCTCGAAGCTGATGTTGTGGAAAATAAAGCTCGGTAGACTCCGGCGGGTTGGGCACCTACCTCGCATGAGCGAAGCGGATGTTTCCTCTAAGTGCTAGGTGCTCGGAAAGTCTTTTGCAGTTCTTTTTATGGTAGAAGAGAACGTGCCGGACCTTGCTTACGTTGGAAGAATGGCACAGACCAGGTCGCCCAAAGTCATGGGGTGCACAACTGAATTGCAATGGGTTGTATGGAAGAACTTGATGAACGAGTCCAGGACCGGATCCCGGCTGTTGCGCCGATGCTAATGATGATGAAATGTTACTGAATAAAGAGGCAAGGACGATGACGGGAAAATATTAGAATAATTGCAGCCATTGCTAAGAACGTGGCAAGTTCCGCGATGCAATCTGGGCGAGCCAGGCTAACAATTTCGCTCCCTTGAATCTAAATTGAATTAAATGTCTTTCCGTAAATTATCGTGTCTTTTATAAAAAATGTTCACTCGAGGTAGCCAGCTGCATTCCTCCAATTAAAAATTACACACGTAAAACCCGACTCGCCAGGAATGCTCATCAGCTCACACTTGAGCATAATTTCGGATGAACTGTGAAATATAGACATTTTTGTTAAGCCGAACTACACGAATTTGGAATAGTTTACCCGGCGAGGCTTTTTCTTGCCTTTTAGACTGTCTTTTTTCTACGGGGGAAGAACTACTCTGAACAGAACTCGCTGTGTCGTGGGGAGGAAGGCGCCAAGTTTGGTTTTCATATTTAGTAAAGTCTTCGGCTAAAAGAGAGGAGGTATCGTTGCTAGTCTATGTCTACTTGTGGAGGTTTGAGTCTTATTACTATTGATGTAAGAGGTGTACTCGTTGGTGTAGTTTATGACTACTGAAGGAAGATACGTACAAGCCGCTAAGATTACGGGGGCCATCATGTGCCGATGATAATAGCTGGAGCGAGTGTACCTCGAATGATGACGATTGATGATATTGTTCGATCGGAGGATTATTCTTATCAAACCAAACTGAGAACAGAGGATATAACAAAATTAATCTTTAGTGACAACGTGCCCGCTATTGTTTGATGTTAAGAATAGGCTCATTGTTTTTGGTAAGACTTTAGAAGAGGATGCTAAAGCATCAATCACGGGCAGCCTGGTACACTAATTTTAATTGAAAACGGTGTACTACGCCCTGCTGTCTTTGCGAAGCAGTAATGAGGGTTTTCCAGTATCACGACTCTGCTTGATATTCGGGAAATTCCGGTTTATTTCTGTCTTTCAGAAAGAAGCGAAACAGACTTGCTTTTTATCGAGTATTACAGCTTAACAGGAAAGCCATATTACGCGAGTAGCCTTAATGAGTTCGGCAGGTACCCAATCAGTTCCAGCGCTTTATTCTTTATTGGTTTTAAGCCTAGTTAAACTAGCTTGACTTCGTTCATATCGGGTTGACCCTGTAACCAGGAAGGCCGCGAAGAATTCTGGGTTGGGCCCTTCTACGTATCGTCGCGTTGTATTTTCGGTTTTCGTTTTTCATGGTGACGGCCGTGTAAAACCCAGCACTTCAGAACCAGCCACTCCTCCGCTACTTGTCCATGTTGTCTTCGTTCAAATGTAGTAGTTTTTTCTTTACATGGTAGGGACGTTACCCCAACGGCACGATCTCAATCTGGAGGACCAGGTCCTTAGTAAGTATAACCATGTAGTTTAAGCCGCATAAACTAAGTTTAGCCTCACTGCAACTGGAGACGCCACCGTTAAATTCCAAGAGAATTCTTTTGCTGCCGCATGGAGAAGTGCTTTAATTGTAACACCTCCCCTTGTACCGTTTGTAGCCACCAATAACCTTCCAAACGGATTGAAACCAATCTATAACTAAGTTACAAGGATCCGAAGTTCACGTGGAGGTGATAGAAGAAATTGATAGACAGAGTTGGATTTTGAAAAAAAAAACTGGTACCTTCTTGAAAATCCATCCCCAAAATTAATAATCCATTTTGGGAATGGATTAAACAATGGTTAACATTCGAATAATCATATACTTAGCATGTGTTGTACGCTTTTAATGTAATACATGTGAAAATCATACGTCATTTAATTACTACTACTATCCCCTGATGTGAAAAATAAAACCTCCATTTATCTGTTTACTTCTTACGTCCACCACGTTCCTTGATTTGTAGATAGACAGTTGTTCCATTGAGCAAATTATAGAAAGCCACTGTATTGCTATCTTTGAAGAACATTCCCTACAAAAAAAGGACACAAAACTTTAAATCTGCTGATATCTAGAACACCTTCCAAAACACGTTACCTCATATAAAATCTTCTGTTTAGCTGGAGGCATTCCAGTTTCATCTTGAATCTTTGATTTCAAACTTGTCACTGTATCGGTCAAAGCTACAGACATCGCAATTGTTTGTCCATTTAGCTTCCATTCGGACTTGTCAGCCATATTTGGAACTTGAATTTGAATGGTAACGGGACTCTGTAAAGTTATATATTTAAATAAACAGAAGATCGACAAAATACACAACAAAAAACTGTCGCTCACCTTGTGCATGCTTATGAATTGTGCCTCAGGAATCAGATGATCCTCTGAACGGAGTTTCTTGTTTGGCGGTTCTTCTTCAATGGGAATAGGGATTGGCATCATCATGTTAGACTGATCCATAACCGGAGGAGCTGGAGCAATTTGTGGACCTCCTGGTTGCATCGATGGCATGTAACCAACCTGGAATGGTGGATCTAAGAGAAATATCAAATTAAATATGAACATTTAAGCGATACCAAAACATACGGATCATTGGTGGAGGACGCATTTGCATCATCATAACTGGAACAGGTGGAGGAATCTGTTGCATAGGTGCCTGAGCTGTAACAGGTGGTCCGGATATTGTTTTTGGTTGCGAACTAATCGAAACTTGATGTTGAATTGCTGGCTGAGGAGGAGCGGATAGAATAGACTTATTCCCAGCTGGTTTGGGTCCAATTTTTTCTTTCTCCTCATCCGGCAAGAGTCCTTTGACCTACAAATAAAGGTCAAACCAAACGAAAAACACAAACAAAAAAACATTTCTCACCTTATGTATCTGATGGATTTGATCTTCCAAAGTAATATTGGCTCTAGCTGCTCTAGTTGCCGCCTCTACACTAGATGTATGACCATCCCACGTAACACGATCATCTTTCTTGGTTTCCTCTTCGCCCAGTTTCTTACCAATAACGGTTTCTTCATCACCAACACCAAAGATATCTGTACGTCTCTCAGCCAATTGTTTCAAGCTTGCCTCAATAGCAGTGCCCGCAGCAAACACTGTATCCTGATTGATTTTTTCCACAGTATGCTTGTCACGTTGTTCCACCCAGCGTGGATCCAACAAACCGATACGCATATGCTCTGCAACTTTAGATGCTGGAATTCTTTCGCCAGTAATGGGAGAAATAAGAAACTCATCTGCTGGAGGTGCTTTGATGGGTTTTTGATTTTGTTTTGGATCGTATTTCTTGACAACGACTTTGTCGTGAGTTGGTGGCAACATTGGTGTAACTGGTGGTTGCACCTTGACAATCGGTGCATCTTCATCACTAGATGCTTCATCCATATCTTGAATTTGATTGTTGTCCTTTTTGATTTGCGTGAACATGGGTGTTGGAGTTTTGTGATGAATGCCAATACGATTCTCCATGTGGGAGAGTTTGATTGTGGGAGCAATTTCATGGGTATCATCGTCGTCCGATTCGATTTGCATTTCTATGTCACCATCTTCTTCCATTAAACGTTCCTCCATCAGGACACGAGCGCCTACCTCTTCGGGAGTGGTCGGTGGTGGAAAGTTGCCCGTTTCGAAAGGTTGATAATCGACAGTTTCCACTACAACAAAGTCATGCCAATCGATCTGAGCGTAGGCAACTGAAATTGTAGATTCATTTGATTTTAATAACATAAAGCAAATGGAGTTATGCTTGTCAAAATTTATCCTGAGCAGAATGATATGTTTGTGTCACATTTATTGTTCACGTCAGAAAAGAACTCAAAAATTTACTCTTCCCACTAAGCTATTACTCTACCTTCCTTGCCATGATAGGACGTTCTAACAAATCTCTTTCTTTCTGCTTTGTTTAAACTTACAAACCCCTTATATTCTGCCCATTCAAAGAGATGATAATTGCTGCCCTTTTTTCAGCTTGAAACCAATACCTATTTTAATTGACACCAAATCAAGAGGGGGAGCACCCGCCAGTAAAATTGTTCGGCATACTGGCATACGATTCTATGGAAACAGTGCATCTTGTTCCTCCCTGCCACGCATTTGGCAATATCATATAACACTAAAGAAGAATCCACCATAAACGCGGTTGTTTGATAACATGCCCTTGAACAACATCATCACCTTTCTTTATACGACAAGTTCAATTACAACCCAATTGCGAATCGTGCAAAGGAACACAGTGTCCCTGTTTTCTAGGACAGCACGAGATTGAACTTTGACAAAAAGACACAACTACAAGTGAAACATCTGTAATTTGTAATTTATTTGCAGATTACTTTCAATCAGTCTATTCTTCAGAATCTGTTATAAGTCAAGAGCTTCCAGGGGTAAGTGAATGTGTGGATCTTGGGTCACTTGTTCTATGCCAAGCGGAAGTTGAATTATCCCTTTTAAGCTTGGATATAAAAACAAGCGAAGGTCCCGATAACATTCCTCCCATACTTTTGAAAAAACTGTGCAACCGCGTTAGCCCAGCCGCTAACGCTGATCTTTAATTTATCTCTTTCCAAAGGCAATTTCTTGAAATCGTGGGAAATTTCGTTTTTGTCTCCAATTTTTAAATTTTAAATCAGGATCAGGGCAAATCAACATTAACAAATTTAATGATTATGACTAATCTAATATTGAAAAAGGATATCAAACTGATATTATCTTTACCGATTTTCCTAAAGCTTTCGACAGAGTGAATCCCAAAATTCTACTTCATAAGCTTTTCTGTTTCGGTGTTCATTCATCTCTATTACTGTGGCTTAAATCTTATTTGACTGGAAGAGTCTAAGTTGTGAAAATTAAAAACTATAAATCAGATGATATAAATGTCCCATCAGGTGTCCCCCAAGGTAGTCATTTGGGACCACTGCTTTTTCTTCTTTTTGTCAATGATATTCCCACTATCTTTCATGATTCACTCTGTCTCCTTTTTGCGGATGATCTGAAACTTTATCGAAAGATATCCAGCAATTCAGACTGTAGCCTTCTGTTAGCCGACTTGGATAGATTGGCCACTACCAACTACCTTGACCTTAATATTGCTAAATGTCAAGTTTTATCCTGTCACATGAACCATAACCCAACAATGTTTGATTACGGCATCTATAACATTAAATTAGGAAGGGTGGCGCAAAAAAAAAGATTTGGGTGTTATTCTTGACGTTAATCTGTCATTTCATCCTCATTTTGATTATATGATCAACAAAGTTAATCAGATGCTGGGTTTTCTTAAAAGAAACACCAGAGAGTTAAATGATTCCTACACCCTTATAACATTGTATAATTCATTGGTAAGATCCGTGCTAGAGTATTGTTGTACAGTTTGAAATCCATATTATTCAAATTCGTCAAAAAGAATAGAAAATGTTCAAAGAAATTTTACGAGATATGCTTTCTTTTTCTTTGTAGTGCCCCGTGGCTAAGTGGTTAGTGTGTCGGACTGCTAAGCGAAAGAGCCTGGGTTCAAATCCCGCTCATAGCCACCTTTTTTTCTGGGGTACTGCCTCTTGCGAGGAATTGACAAAACCTCCAAGAGTAAAATTTTTCTCGAAAAAGTGCATCTCAAGTAGCCGTTCGGACTCGGCGGTAAACTGTAGGCCCCTTCCATTCTTGCAGATTTACAACACACACATAGGAATGGTTGAGAGTATAAGTCACTAGGCCTTGGCTCCCTAAGGAGCTGTCGCGCCAATAAATTTATTTATTTTCATGCTTTCTTTAAATTGAGATGGAGAATCCCTAGACCTTCCTATGAAACTAGGTGCTTATTATTTGGTATGAAATCACTGGAAACTCGCCGGAAATATTTCTCAGTAATGTTAGTCCGGGATATAATAACTAATGTACGTAATGTGGTGCCCTCCGCTTATAGATTTATTCTATGAAAAAATAAATAAATAAATAACATTCCAGTCAAGGTAATCAAAGGCGACCTTGAAGTCCACAAAAATACATTCAATACATTCAAGCAAGGTCAACCCCCAATCCTGGCGTCAAGCCGAACTCAAATGGACAGGGCTGGGGTATGGAATTCATCAATCTATCGACCATTACTCTCCAAGGTACTGGCAGGAAACTGATGCTGCGATATGATCTTGGAGATTTTAATACGTTAGTCGATTTTATAAGTACTTATACCTTAGCCAATGACGTGGAAAATAGTTTTCTTCGAAACATTTGGATAAGGAAGCTGCCAAATACTAAGGCATGGGCACCCATAAGGCTTTGACCATTTCTCCCCTCAGTCCTGTTCTCTCTCTCTCTACCAACGCCCTGTTTATCAATCTTTTAACCTAAAGCAACTGTTTGTCCGCTTGAAAACGTGGCAGCAGGGTGCACACTTCTAGGAAAAGGAGCTCATTAGCACATTTACACTGTCTGACCAGGATTCATAACAATTAACAACACTTCCCCCTTTTATGCAGTCTATTAGCTTTCTATGCGATAAAGTTGACTCCTAATGGGGTCATCTTTCACCAGAAAAGGATCTTTAATCGTCTTCCTTAGTTCTGGGTAGCAATATTTCATACTCCCCTAAGCCATGCCTGCCTATATGCAGTACTGCTTTCGAAAGTAGTATCTGACCTATTCAGCCTATTTTTCTGGAAATTTTTCGTGAGCGACCTTGTTTGCCTGCGCTTTAGAATTTCGGAGTCCACCATCTTATTCCTTTTAGATTCACTTATTGGTATCCTTGATGGAGTTCATTGTTGACAACCCAGGCAAACTACTTAGGCTTGAGACCATTTCATTCGTGCTCATTTGGTTGAAGACTATTATTGGAATTGCCGCAACTTTTGTGCTTATTTTTTCCTGGTATGACCCCTATTTGGCATTCTGGGTATTACATCTCCTAATTCGCTAGTGAAAGCTATTTCAATATGCATAACGTTGTTGTGATAGCTACCTCCACATCTGAGCAGCTGTATAAGCTAGAATGCCATCAAGTCGCTCCTGCACTAGGACCATGAAAGGTGTATAGCTCGCTACTCTCATTGATAGGATGGATGTTATTCGTAGTCATCCACTCACCTAGAAACATGCCTTTCGGATTTTCCTACTATCGGAAGTTAATTTGCGTAGTTTGCTGAGCCACGAACGGCTACATGAGATACACTTTTTCCAGACAAATTTTACTCTTGGAGGTTTTGTCAGTTCCTCGCAAGGAGCAGTGCCCCGAAAAAAGGGTAGGTCTGACGGGGAATAGAAAGCCGACCATTGGCTTAGCAGTCCGAAAGCCACTAAGCCACGGGGCACTACAATGGGCACATGGCGGTCACCAAATTTGTCGAACTTGCAACCAAATCGATCATGTCGCAATATAAAAATAAATAAAAAAATAAATTTATTGGCGCGACAGCTCCTTAAGGAGCCAAGGCCTAGTGACTTATATTCAACCATTCCTGTGTGTGTGTTGTTAATCTGCAAGATTGGAAGGGACCTACAGTTTACCGTCGAGTCCGAACGGCATGGGAAGCACTTTGTCGAGACAAATTTCACTCTTGGAGGTTTTGTCAGTTCCTCGCAAGAGGCAGTACCCCGGAAAAAAGGTGCTGGAGCTGGATTTGAACCTAGGCTCATTCGCTTAGCAGTCCGACACACTAACCACTAAGCCACGGGGCACTACAATACATGTCGCAATATACAAAAGACATACCTCAAGCATTCTGTAAGTCCGTACGTTTGACTCAGATCACCTTCTAGTTGTCCAAACTTCGTGTACGGATATCGATTAGGCGATCAACAACCACGCAGAGGAAATTTAATGATGGACGATGGACAACTCAAATCGGAAGGGATCGGCACAGTCTATGCAGATAGCGTACCCCTTGGGTTAGCGACTGAAAATATGAACTCCGAAGACCAAGCGCATGTATGTCAATAAGTCATAAGAAACGCAGCGTCTGAGAATCTCCTGGTACGTCTCCGAATGTCTTCAGACAAACAAAGTCAAAACGGAGGCATTCAGATTGTGGCTGCGCAAGAGAACTAGAGCCAACTGGGACGGCCTGAATTTCTTTTTCCGAAACTTTAACTGGTCACTATGCTTCCTCGATAGTGACATTGATGCCAGTGCTCAAATGATCACAAATGTGATTCTTCTAGGGATGCGTGCTTTTATTCCTAATAGAGTAAAAAGCATCAAACCTAAAGAAAAGTCTTGGTTTAATTCTGAGTGTAAAGAAGCTATCAGGCTCAAAGAAGTAAGTTTCCGATCTTACAAAGCCAACCCTACAGAGGAAAATCGGAAAAAGCACAAACAAGCAAGGAACTCATGCAACTCCGTTATAGAAAGAACCAAATTTTGACCAAAAATTACGGCAAAAAATTCTGCAGTGTCCCAAAGGCAGTAAAAATTTTTGGTCATTTGTAAAAAATATTAAAAACTCCTCAACATCTTCAGTTCCAACGCTCATCGACAATAACAAACCAATTGTTTACTCTTCAGAGAAGGCAAACTTGCTCGCCGCCCATTTCGCTGCTAGCTCCACGCTGCCGCATAGCAACGTTGCCCCTCCTGTACGTGAGAATGTAAATTTTTCCATGGGACAGATTTTTTCCGCACTCGTACAGTAGCAAGAGTTCTCAAAGATCTCGATATACACAAATCAGCTGGCCCGGATGGTATACCCCCGATTCTTCTGAAGAGGTGTTCTTCCACACTGGCAAAGCCACTGCGTAAGCTTTTCCATCGCTCCTACTCTTCTGGAATCTATCCTAGAAGATGGAAAACAGCTTTTGTCCAGCCTGTCCCTAAGAAAGGTGACCCATCCTCCCCCTCCTCCTACCGACCCATAGCACTGACATCCCTTCTTTCTAAGGTCATGGAAACACTGATTAACCGTCAGCTTAAGGAATATCTCGCAGCAACCGTTCCACTGGTGATCTGATGGCATATCTCACCGAACAGTGGAACAAATCATATACATCGCTTTGGTGAAAGTAAGATTATTGCTCTTGATATCTCCAAGGCATTTGATAGAGTTTGGCATGAAGCTCTCTTATCGAAAATGCGCGCTTTTGGGATCGATAATACTCTTGTTCGTTGGATTAGAAGCTATCTTCTGGACCATTCAATACAAGTTGTATTGGACGGATTCAAGTCTGATTCCCATAAAATAAATGCTGGTGTGCCCCAGGGCTCTGTTCTATCTCCGACTCTTTTCCTCATTTTTATAAATGATCTTCTGTCTGTTACTTCTAATCCACTTAACTGTTTTGCTGACGACTCTACCCTCAGCTTTTCCTTTTCGTTCGATAATTCACGTCCTTCGCCTTCGGACGTACAATTGCAACGGTGCCGTATGTCAAGCTCATTAAACTCCGATTTATACAGCATTGTCAAATGGGGTAATAGGAATCGTGTGGAGTTTAATGCTTCGAAAACTCAATGCTGTCTTCTGTCGTTAAAGCTTAACATACCCCCAATGCCATTGTCCATGAATGACACTTACATCGAAGAAACCGAAAAGCTCTCAGTACTCGGTATGTGTGTCAACGACGACCTCCGTTGGAACGACCATATATTTGAAATCGCTAAGAATGCTGCAAAGTGCTTAGGTTTTCTGTATCGGTGTAAGAAGTATTTTTCCCCATCTGATCTGGCTACAATTTATAAAGCGTTTATACGCCCTAAACTCGAGTATAACTCCCACCTCTGGGCAGGTGCTTCACAAACATCGCTTCACCTGCTTGATAGAATACAAAATCGAGCGTTAAGATTGATAGGTAATAGAACTGCCGCTGAAACAATTGCCCCACTCGTACACCGACGCAATGTTTCATGTCTTTCCTTATTTTATCGTTTCTATTACAAAAAATGTTCACTCGAAGTAGCCAGTTGCATTCCTCCCCTTAAAAGTTTCTCCCGTAATACTCGTCTCGCAAGGAATGCCCATCAGTTCACCCTTGAGCCCAATTTCGGACGTAACGTGAAATATAGGGATTCTTTTTTTAGCCGAACAACACGAATTTGGAATAGTTTACAGGGCGAGATTTTCCCTTGCCATTTTGATCTGCAAACATTCAAAACCAATGTTAATCGGCACCTGCTATCTCTCCCCTCCCTTTCTTCGTAATGCCCGCGCAGTGTGTTCTACATTAAAAGGGAAACACATAATCCCTTGTGCGCGCGTTAATTATAAAAAAAAAAAAAAAAATCTTATAATCTCTACGTTGAGAAAAGGATGAGAAGCACTTACTTGGAGAAAGAAAAAAAGATCACCAGCAACGTGAGAACGAGGAAAAGCAGAGGTGTTCTAACAGGAAAGAAGTGCGAAACTTCTAGAGAAGATTGAAACAAGGTTTCACTAACCGTCCTGGGTCCTGCAAAGATGGGCATGGGAACTAGAGACTATTTCAACTCATTGTTGAATGGCGATGACGACCAATATCCCACCAATGATCAACCATTCAAGCTGGATGACAACCAAGAATTACATCCGCCCAAACAAAATGAGATCAACATGAAAATGACAACATGCGGAACTTTTTAGACACGCGGGAGATGACCTGACCAACCAACCAACTCATCTGCAAAATATGGTCGGAGGAAAGTACGCCCGATGATTATATCTAAGTACCATCTTTCCGACGCACAAAGATCGACTAATTAAATCAACTATAGAGCAATTAGCCTTTTAAATACCGTCTATAAGATCCTGATCCATAGTTTTATGTGAATGTCTTAAGCCGTTAGCCAACTGAATAATAGATCCTTACCAAGCTGGAAAATGTACGATTATCAAATGTTCACATTGCGCCAGATATAGGAGAAAACCTAAGAACTTGACATTGAAACCCACCATCTCTATTCATCGACTTTAAAGCAGCCTATGACAGTGCAAACCAGGAAGAACTGTAACTAGCCATGCCTAGTTTTGGAATTCCTGCTAAACTTATAGGTCTTATCAGGATGACGACAGAGAATGCTCGCTTCTCCGTCAAAATTGACAGGCATAATGCTGAGACCTTCGACACCATCAGAGGGTTACGACAAAGTGACGCCCTGTCGTGCACCTGTTTCAAAATTGTGCTTGATAAATGATAAGGTAGTACGAAGCACTATCTTTAAGAAATCAACACAGTTGCTTGGGTTTCCTGATGACATTGATGTGATATTGTGATAGGAAGAACCAAGCGGGCAATAACCGGTGCTGTGACTTCCATTAAGTCAGCAGCGGGCACTACTCTATGTAGTGTCAGCAAAAGTAAAGTAATCGCTGCTTCTTCGGGCTAAGGAAGCAATTAAGTAGCAAAGCTTTCCCTCCGACAACTAAATAGTCCCTTTATTAGACCCTCATCATTCCAATCTTGCTCTATGGTGCTGACGCATGGACCCATTGGCAAAAGTGGATGAAGATGCTTAAGGTTGTTTCGAGAAAAATGTTTGGGGTAATTTTTGGTCCCTTATAAATAAAAGCGAGAGGAAAAGATACAACGAGGAACTGTACGGGCGACGAAGACGAAGTAAGCAAACTAAATAGGCATCTCCTTACCTCTTTCCTTTTCGATTTTTTCTTCTTCACGGCGTCTTTGGATTTCTTGATGGCGTTGCCAGTTCGCTCGATACTTTACCTGATCCAACACCAAATTCATACTCAGCCGGCTATCAGTACTTTCAATTTTCAACTTAGACATCAAATCCTTTGGTGGAATCAGAATCTTAGTATATTGCTCCAAAAGTTTAGTGAAATACTGAAACAAAGAATGCTGTGGACGCAGGAAATCAAACTGATAATTCCTTTGTTCCCGGTTCATCAGATTGGTGAGGAATTGACGACCATTTCTAGCGACAAATTGTGCGGTAAGCTTGACAATATCCCTAGGAAAATATGGAATTAAAAAAAGAATCTCATGGAAATGTCAAAATACTTACAAATCCAAAGCAGAGATTGATGGGGGATCAGCAATAAACTCGAACTCTACTGGTGGTTCTTTAGGGACGAATTGCTGTTCAGCTACCTGTTTGAGGAGCTCCTGCTGTTTCTGTTGAGCAGCAGTTGTGACTGAGAGCTGCTTCAGTCCTGGAACTAATGCTTGGCCAGCTTCTGTGAAAAAAAAACAATCTTCAATTATGCTTTTCTTGCAATAATTTCAATACCTACCTTTTCCCTCTCTGAATTCATTGACCTTATGACGATAGTAAGCATGATATGGATCACCTGGACTTAAGAAATTAAATTTTGGATTTCCGAGTTCATTTTGACGAATACGCGCTTCGAACTCGGGTCCGTTTCTTGCGACAAAACTTGCAGTTTTGTCAACGATATCTTTAAAAGCATTTAATAGGAAAGTTTACATTTAATTTCTGAATACTTATCACTATAAATAAATAAACAAAGTTTTTATTTTTATTAAAAAGGATACTTCTAACCTCCGGCGGAGGATAGATGATGCCAATTATAGGCCCCGAAAGGGTTTTTTGTGGTGGTGGCTCAGGATCATCTACAGTTGGCTGAGGAAGTGCTTCGGTGTCTAAAGCTGGCATTTTTGTATATTATTAATAAATATTTTGCTTAGAAATTGAGCTTTTTTCACTATAATTGGAAACAAAATACGAAATATTTCAGAAAACGTTTTGTTATGCGTCAAATGTCATTGTGACAAAAAAAGCCATTTTCTGCTGTGTAAGCCCAGATGTTAAAGACAACATTTAATACAGGGGTG
Organism: Platycheirus rosarum; assembly: GCA_963971375.1. Lineage (NCBI taxonomy): Eukaryota > Metazoa > Arthropoda > Insecta > Diptera > Syrphidae > Platycheirus > Platycheirus rosarum. The sequence continues at coordinate 114,047,320 of OZ020509.1, read as the reverse complement.
TGAAAGAGTTGCAAAAAGCAAACATTTCTTTCACACGACGCGATTTCCGAAAAGGTTTGTATTAACTAGAACGAAAAATGTAAAGGGTTTTTCATTAAGCGCTTTCTAACTCTAAATTTAAATAAAACAAAGTGTGTGTGATATATGTATCATCAAAATTTTGTATTCGTTTGAAAGCCCTATTAATGCCATTAATTGTTAAATATAACATCGTTTAAATGTTCACCAAGGATTCTCTTGGTGGCGCGCATCAGAAGTGTCTAATTTTTTATGACTCTAGCGCATAATTTAGGATGAATTTGACCGATGGCAATGGTCATGTTGAGTTTGAGGGCCGCTGTGTTTTGTGACCTATTTGCATAGACCTCGATCTCGGTGGCCAGTTCACATCATCCCCACGTGAGAACAGAACAGAATGTCCAATGTGGCATGACGCATGAGCTGTGTGGGCCGTGGCGCCCTCCTGTTGAAACAAGATGTCGTTGGTGTCGGTGATGACCTGGCCAACATCATTTTCAAAGAAATATGGACCGATGACGCCGCCAGCCTAAAATCCACACAAATATTGACTTCATCGGGATGCATTGGATTGATATCGTCCCAAATTCGACAATTGTTCACGTAACTACCCATTCATCCAGAAATTGGTTGAAATTATTTTTCGATGAAAATTAGGGTCAGTTGCCAACTTCTCCAGAGCCCATTCAGCGAACACACGCCGTTGTCTATGATCGTTCACTTTCAGCTCTTGGTCTGGGTCAGTTGAATTTTGTACGTGTGCAGGCCCAAGTCAAGACACAAAATTCGCAAATTGAGGTGTGCCAAAGGCCGAGTTCTTGTGAGCGACGCGAAATCGACTGCCTCGGATTCTCCTGCACACTATCACGGAGGGCTGCGATGTTTTCGGCAGATCCTGCGTTTCGTCAACGAACAGGTGTTGGTTGATTGTTTACTGAACCAGTGGAATCAAATTTATCAACTACACTGCGAATAGCCCTCTCGGTTATTGCGACCGTAATATTACACCCCTTTTGATAAAACAATTTTTTTTTTTATTTTATTTTTAAAAGAACATTTCTGTAGTTTGTATAACGGCGACGACGAAATGAATTCCGCTGTCAGACAGAATAATCTATTATATTTGTGCAAAGTAGAACAAAAATTCCACACATGTCGTTAAGGGACAGATGCTTGGTATGTAAAGTCAATTTTGTTGCATTTGCTTAGGCATGTATACGTGAATTGTATTGCCATTTTAAATATCATTCAACGTAAATTGATGTTTACAAGTAGGTTCATAATATTTCTCTTTAAAAAATGAAAATTATTTTAATGTTTTAGATGTTATATTTTAACAAAAACAAAAACCCGAACTAAATGTTTTTTTTTCAAGTGTATAATATTAAATTGACAGTGAATTTTACAAAAGACCCCAAACAATCAATCAGTTCCGATATGTCAAGAGGTTATCATCCCTAATAACCAATTTTAAAGATAATGTGGCCAGGAAATTAAATAAAAATAAATATTCATTTTACTAAAGATAACAAGTGAGTCTATGAAAAACCCCATTTAATGTACATTTACATCCATCATTACATATTATGTTAACGTTGTCTTTGTTTTTCTTTTTATCGAAACAATCAGTCTTCTTTCCTCACAGCTCTATTCTTCCTAATGTTTGCAGAGACAACTGAAAACACGGAAATCTATTTGAACAACAAACTGTTTGTTCTTTAAAGATATCTAAGAAATCGCAGATGCGTTTTTTAATGAACGTGTATTGAATGCAGATTAAAGTTAAAATAAAACCAGATACAGTAACTACAAAAATGTTTAGTTTCATTCCTCCATGCGACATCTTTGGAATGTTAAATTCTTTTTAAATAATTATTTTTGATGCTATCAGCTTGCAAAATTTTTTTAATAGAGATGCAAACCACGTACTTATTGACGTCACAAATGTTATACAAATTCAAATAATCAGTTTAAATGATTGTTATTACTTATTTGTTGTTTTAAGAAATGTTTTGAATATTTTAAAATTAAATGTTTTTGAGTATTTTGAATTGATAGGCACCTTTACTTCAAATACTCACATTGAACATGCATAACTTAAAAAACCCATAAAACTAATAGTTCAGAGCAGATTTGCTACCTTTTGCATCCTGAGATTTGATCACTTGGAGGGCGCCATTTTTTTAATTGTTCGAAATTTTAGGTAGATAAACAAATGTTGCTTTATTGGTAAAGCCTATACGAGTTTACACCCAGAAACGGACTTATGTCCCGAACACGATTGAGGTAAGACAGTCCTCTAAAATTTTGAACGTACGTTACGTGGAGCAAACATCGACTCGGATCACTATCAAGATGGTGCTAAGCTTCTTGTTTTGGATATCCATGGAAGCTAAAAGACGATCAAAAACTATGCGCAGGAAATTCAATGTATGATGACTTCAATCGGAAGCGACCTCCACACCCTGTGCCGATCGCATATCGCTTGAGCTATCGAGATTCGAGAAATCAAATCACTCGACTTTCAATATTGATACCGAAGACCAAACGGCAAATACTTATGTCCACAAGCTATAAGAAACGCAGTGGCCAGAGATTAAGGGCTTTTCAAAAGAGTCAGCAGCAAATACCCGAGCCAGTCAGAACCAGGTAGTTAGAGAGTGCGATATTGGAGATGGACGGCTAGATACCAGCTGGCGGAGCATATTAGGCCAGGCCTAGGAGTACCACTGTTTCGCCTTTAAAAGCACAAGCCAAGCATTGATGTCCTTAAAGTCTGTTTACCTGAAATTGTTTTTAGTGCTTTGTAACACAACAAAAATAATTGAAAGAAGCGATTTTAAGCTTTAAATATGAAATACAATTTATTTATTTGAGCAAAGTATATTTAAACTTCGTACTCTGGCATCTGCTCCACAACAACTGTTACTGTCGTTTGTTTTTTAAGGTCTTTTCTCGATAGAACGATCAATCTGATTGAATGATAGAGTTAGTCATCCCATTGCTTGGATATTTTATCAATGACATTTATCGCCCAAAGTAAAAGCATGTCTAACTGAGCATTTACATGTGTTAATTTAAAAGAATAAATTTAGTTAGAAATAAATCAGTTTTTTCGAATTCCATGATAAATTTATCTTTGAATCTCTTAAACGTCATAGACATTCCCTTTTCATTTATTTCCAGTCGAGGTCAGTAATTAAAATCACCCACAAGCTAATTTTTCATTTCATTCCATGTATAGCTGCGCTTAATAAAGCAAACGCACTATTTGCACAGCTAAATGCCGATGAGATGACCAATGACTCATGTAATGATAATTACTTTACCTACGCAATCCATAAGATAGTTCAAGTCAAAAAAACAAACAAAAACAATATTCAACTGTGTTCTGTGTGCATACAAACATCCGTGGAATCGTTAAGTGATTTCTGCTTATTTTTGTGTTTTTCACTGGTGATTCTCGGATCGTTTCTGAACTGAAAAAACATTGACAATCGGTCTCAGTCTCAGTTCTTGCCGGGCAGTTGTCGTAATCGGTGATCACATTCGATGAAATAGTATCACATATGTACGCGATAAGAAACTACAAACAATAACATTAAGAAGTTCGAAGAACGTTTTGTATCTTGAATCTTTGAGTTTCGCAATTTATTGATGATTATTTGCAGATAACGAGATCTGTTGGGTTCATATTGAAATAAAAGTGTTGAATTGATAATAGTTTTTGGAAATGACTAGAAATTGTAACAGAATGATGTTAAGGGCAATATTTGTGATAAGTTTTTTCTTCACAAGCCGAGTGGTGGGATTGTTTGAGTTTAAGCCAGGTAAGCTTGGGTTTTAGATGCATCTGTATGGATTGTACGTTATGAATTAGTTTCTTATAAATACGAATTAAAATCTAGTTATTGAATTAATAACACCTCTTAACTCTTTCGAATGGCAAGGTCAATTTATCTAATTAAAGATACAAGAGAATCTATAACATTAATCTTCATGCATGTGCAATCGATAAATGTAGGAATCGTTATAAATTAAAATAAATTATTTCGACCTGTTCTTTTAAAATAGAATCTCTTAAGCAACACATAAAATTAAGTGACATGCTTCGGAGAAGAAGAGCCTTGGTCATCACTCATCATATTAGCCACCAGGATTTTACTTTTATTATTAAATAGTTTGTTGCCTTTAATATCAATGTATTTGGCTCTTTAAGGATATGTGTTCACAAATGATATCAAATTATTAATAACAACGAGATTTGGCTTACAAGCGATGGAAAAGATTTCGCATCCATAGTTTTCACCAAGAATATTGCGTATTACGTAAAATGGGTTTAGCCGTACGAAACGCAAAGATTGCTTTATATTTTAACCGTTTTAATAATTCCCAAAGCAGCAAACAGATCTGGCAAATACTTAACAAACTGGCCTTGGGCAAAACCCCATTTATTATGGGTGAAGATGTAGATATTAATGACTTTAATCAAAAAATTGTTTCTTACTCAATCTCGTCTAACATTTATCCTGCTCTGAGTTCTTCAAATGATTGATGAAGTACATCAAGGACATCGTTTAATTTTTCTACAATATCTTCCGAGGATGTGGTTGAAGGTGTCATCTCTATAAAGCCAAATGCAGTGGGGCTAGATGGAATGCACCCGGTTTTTCTTAAAATGTTGTTGCCTGTTCTATTACCCTATTATATAACACAGCACACATGTATATAATATGAATATTTCCACAAATGAGTTCCCTGTTCAATGGAAAATGGCGAAAATTGTAGCTGTACCTAAAACCTCTAGATGTGACGATTTCAGACCAATTTCCATTTTACCGTTCATGTTAAAAGTATTTGAAAAGATATTTAAGAAGCAGATGTGTAAATTTATATATCAAGAACATTTATTAACATCAAAACAATCTGGTTTCCGGGAAAAAAATAGTTTTATAACGGCATTATTAAGTGTTACAGAGTATATTCGGAAAGCTATCGACCTTGGAAATATAACATTTTTAATAGTCCTGGACTTCTCTAAGGCCTTCGACATGGTCAACCATTCCGTTCATTTTATTTCATTTCATTGAAATCGGTTGAACTGAAAAAAAGTCCTCTCCGATTTTTTATTAAACGCTAGTGGTTTCCGCAGAGATCTATCCTTGGTCCTTTACTTTATTCAATTTATGTAAATGAGCTTCCTAATATAGTCAAACATTTTTCAATTCATTTATACGCTGTTGCACAATTATACCTAAGTTGTCCACTGCAGCTTGTATCAATGAAAACTTGGAAGAAATTAAGCGCTGGACAAGCAAAATGGTTGAACGCTCAACCCAAAGAAGACAAAATGCGTTGTGATTTCAAATGGAAAGATAGACCTCTCTTATTTTCCTTCAATCATCTTAAATACATGTCCTATGGAGTACGTTGAAATTGTAAATAACCTAGGGGTGATTTTTAACCGAAGTTTGACTTGGAAAAATCACGTAGCCTATATCGTTTGCAAGTCATATGGTGTTCTCCGCATGCTTTGGCCTACAAAACACTATTCACCTGTGAATATACGAGCTTTACTAGTAAAAACACTAATATAACCCTTAATTACTTACGGTTGTGAAATTTTCATTAATCTTGATCACGAAAGCAAAAGAAAACTAAGCGAGGCAGTTAATTGTGTTGTACGGTACGTTTATGTGCTACGGCATGTTGACCGAGTTTCACAACATACAACACACCTTTTAGGAATGTCCTTAGAAAACCTTTTAAATTTTCGTACTTTAACCTTGTTTTCGGATATACTTTTAACTCATCAACCTAACCTCTGAACGACAGTTTTTTGTTAACTCAACACGTTTATGGAACTCATTGCCGCGACAAATAAGAAGAATTAGTAGTACATCACTCATAAAAAAGAATCTTAAAATTTACGTAATTTTTTTTTCTCTTTAAACAGAAAATATATTAATTAACAATAATAGTAGATATTATATCTTACAGTGTATTATTGTCATGAAGTAAATAAATAAATATTAACGAGATTTTAAGCGAAATAGAGAAGTGGGAGAATTGTGGTCCCAGTCAAGATCATAACAATCATCGGTTAGAGACGAAGAAGAAGAAGACATACAAGTTAATATCAGTAGTGAGGACGTGAAACTTGAGCTGCTAACTATACTTTTTTCCAAAAGCTTGTTTATATCGAACAATTATATTTGCTCGATCTTCTTCAATCTTTGGGCACTTTGAGCATGTACCTTGGCAAATTTGAATTAGCATCCAGGAACGTAGTCACTGAATTGAAATCAAAATCGATTTAGAATTTCGCTAAAGCGCCAGTTATAGCGATCATTAAAAATCCATCATTAAAAGTTGAAACAGCTGGAAACTGGAATTTTTTACGTACGGGTAGTTATAGCGATCAGTAAAGTTGTGTCAGAATTTAAAGGCCAACCACACCAGCCATAACCTCAAATTTGTTTTAATGATGCAAAATGCTTCAGTAAACTTTTTACTGAGTTGGAACATTAAAAAAATGGACCACAAACACTGGAACGAAATGTTCCATTATTCTGTCAAATGACAATCAGCTGTTCAGTAAAACCAATTTTCATCATTAAAATAAATAAATGTTTTTTTTAATAAATAATACCCGGGTTTGTTTTTTGTCAAAATAAATTATTTCAATTGATTTTCCATCGGTTGGCTTAAGTTTCATGTTTTAAATCTTTTTCTAACACACAAAAATATCCAATTGAAATTTTTTAATGATGGTTTTTAATGATCGCTATAACTGGCCCCTATTCTAGTCCAATGATAAAAATCCATTATTGTGATCAATGCTGATATGGATTCGCTTATACAAACTTCAAACTTCAACACACTGGGGTATGAGATACCCTAAAGACATTTCAAAACTGCGCAGTTCCCGTTAACATTTTTATCCTTACATTGCCATGCATATGTATATTCAATTTGAAACTTTTGCGCTGGCCAGTTCAATACATTAATTTGTTGCACTTCTAAACAACTCTTCACTAGCTTTGAAGTGTGCTTAGGCTTAAGGTGATTGTCATGCATGAAACCCCATGATACCTGCAAATTCTCTTCGGCAAATGATATCATAAAGGCTCCATAAATGAGCGAGAACAAGTAATTTGTATCTTGTGCCCTAAATGGCGGATTGCTCCGTTTCGTCAAGTTTCGATGAGTTTTACTTACGGACGTAAGCTGCGAAAACGAGCGCATTTTACGAACGAAAACTTGACAGCTGGCTTCTGAAGGTGTTTGTCCGTCCATTATGGGTAGACGTGCTCATTTAACAAGCGGATTGAAATGTTTCGGTCGGTTTTTACACTAGCTTCCGCTTGCTTCCGACCATTATAGTTAGCCCTTAAGGCTTACAACAATACCTTTGTACAAAAGCTTGTCTATTTCGGTGTCAATTTTAACTATCGGGCCAACGCCGTGCCAAGAAAAAGTTGCCCAGACCATCACATTCCCATCACCGTGTTTGACAGTTTAAATGATGTCACTGGGATCATGCATATCTTTCGGACGCCATACCGATTTTTTGTCATCCGATCCGACTCAACAGAACTTGGATTCATCTCTCTAAAAAACAGGTGGGACTTAATAAATTCCATCCTGGACCTTTACTTTTTACTTGCGATTTATAGGGACTATAAGGCAAGTTATGCATTCGTAAAAAAAAAATTCTTAGAATCAAATATGACATTAGGATAATAGAGAAGTCGAAAAAAGTGGGTCAGAAAATTCTGTCCGTCTGTCTGTCTGTCTGTCTGCCCGTATCGATTCCTACAGCCTAAACGGTTAGGCCGATTTGATTCAAACTTGGTATATAGTATTTTTAGAGTACTCTACCCGACTGTTTTTCGAATTGGCATTCTAGCTCCAAAACTAACGGTACCATATAACTTTTAATGAAAAACTTATGTTTCTCGAAAACAACTCCTACGATTTTGATAAAACTTTTTGAATGGTATTTTCTATGCAAAATATATGTTTTAGTTTTAATAGATTTTTCAGAAAAAAGTTTTATAACGGTACCTCCCATATGACCAGTTTTTTAAAATCAGACTTACTCGTTAACTAATTGACGGATTTTGATTAAATTTTCAAAATATGTAGTTTTTTATGATTTAAATAATATTGTTTATTGAAATTTTCAAAAACATTTTGTTTTTATTTTTAATAATTTTTTAAAAAAACTTATTTTGTTTTTTGAATATTTTGAAAAACTATAAATTGACATACTCAAACAACTTTTAAAATTCATAAAATAGAAAACAGAAATAAGATGGCTTACAACGATTTTTCCAAAAAACGTTATGAATAGTGTTTTTTTGATTTCATAAAAATTGTATTGGTTTAATATTTCCCCCCAAATTTTGTTTTATATTGGTTGAGCCCTAGCCACTAGTCTTATGAAAGCAAACTTCGTTATTTTTATTATTATTTATTTATCGTTGTTTATTTTAATAATAAGGACGCCTATGATAAACACATAAACACGCAAAAGCAACTAACAAATAAAAATAAATTGCACGACTGGATCGCACGTACTTGCTCATATGTGCGATCACATCGTCGAATAAATTTAAATAAAATGCCCGACTGGGTCGCATGAACTAGTTCTTATTTAAGATAATTGCTTAGTAGCTGCATATGTATTTATATAAAGGGTGTTTTTTTAGAAGTGTGGTTTTCAAGAAGAAATAAAACGCATATAGTTTAATGTTATGGCCAAGAATTTAGCTTGGTTATAAAGGTAAGGGTTTGCATTATGTTTTAAAAATGATTACACGAGTTGGATTTTGTAAGCCTGCAAACCAAGATCCTTCCGCAAAATCTTCCATAAAATGGATGGGCACATCTCTAATTGTTGCGCGCGATGGCGGATAGACTCATTCGGGTCTTCTTCGATGCTCTGCTCCACCGAAACGAACCATTATTTTGGTAACAAATTTGCACAATTTGCAAACTTGTTCGGCAGTAAGTCTATTCATTATGAAATGGCAAACCAAACTGAGCATAAATCAAGTGACAGCTGTCAAAAATACCAACTGCGAAAGAAGTATTGCCAGATTGAAAACCATACGTCTATTAAAATAAAAATATATTTTTTTTTAGAAAATTCTTTCATTTTTTTAATTAGCTTAAAAGTTTTCTCAGAAAAACTAAGTATGCAAAAAAATTTGAAAATAAATGTCTATCGAGGAAAAAAATATTGAAAATCGTTCGACCAGTTTTTTTTAAATCGTTTTTTTGGAAAAACTTTTCGAAAAAATATTTTAAATTTTTTTCTAGTACGTCATTATAAGGAAATCTGTAGTTCTCATCTGGGAAAATTATTTAAAAAAAATCAATCAACCCATTCTCAAAATATTTCGAAATTTTTTTTAGAAAATTTTAAAAAATCGAAAAAAAAGGTTTATGAAAATTTTGAAATATTAATTGAATTATGATGAAATGAAATGATGAAATGACTTCCTTCTTATTGTAATCGGGATAAGGGTATACGATAAAACCGCATTTGAAAAAACCGGTAATATGAGGGGTACCGTTATAAAACAATTTTCAAAAAATTCGTTCTACCTGAAATATGTATTGGTGTAAAAAAATAGCACCCTGCAAGTTTTATCAAAATCGTTAGAGCCGTTTTTGAGAAGATCAAACTTTTTGTGAAAAATTGTATGGCAGGTACCGTTATTTTTCGACCTAGAGCAAAACTGAAAAACACTCCCCGAGATACTACCTAATAAATACTAACTACCAAGTTTGAAGCAAATCGGCCTATCCATTTAGGCTGTAGAAGCGCGAACAGACAGACAGACAGACGGACGGACGGAATTCCCAGACCTGCGGACCCACTTTTTTCAACTTCTCTATTATCGTTATATATAACATAACATTTTAGTACCTAAATCGCAAGTAAAAATCAATCGCTACATGTTCGTTTTTACCAGATAAATCTGAAATCTGAGATCAAATCTGGAAATTAAAAATATTGCGCAGGTTGTCAAAATCCGATCTGTCACTTTGTATTAAAAATGGTGGTTCTCAGAGACCTACATCAAAAAAATGTATGAACAAAACTACATTTCTCACGTTTGTTTTATATTTTTCTTATTTTCTTGTTTATTCAAAAGCTTTTTTTTATAATTAATTACCACAGATACTTTAAAATATATAGCAACGACCGAGATCTATTTTTTACAGAACAAATAAACAAGCTAATGGTCCCTGGCGGCAGCCATTTTACTTTGATTTTGACAGATGTGCAGAAGATTGCAAAAATAAAACCTCTAATAATACTACATTAGATATGTATGTGTACTGTGCTGTGGACCAACATTCATAAACGTACGTGTTGCGACTTGCAATAGGTCGCGTTCACTCAGACTATCGCCATCGTCATCGTGGCGGTGTGTGCCAATATGTTGCCAGTTGCCACCACCGTTGTAGCTGCACATTGATCTATGTTCTATAACTACAAATGCGCGGGGGTCGAAACGTTAACAAATGAATTTCAACGAAGATTTTTTAAGACAGGTTTATTGGTTAGTTGGTGAAACTAATAATTTTTATCTTACTTATCTTTATTCTCATATTAAATCTAAAAGCTCTTGAAATTTGTAAAGCCTTCACTAACTATGAGATTTAATCTTAATGCGAAACTATTCTTTTGAAATAAATAAATAAATAAATAAATAAACTTAAACAATGTTTGTAAACAATACACTACGCAAATATTTCGCACAAACATCAGTTTTCATCCTTTCGTCGTCGTCATCTTATCTCATTACTCATAGAAATTTAGTTCGCATTTGTTTACAAGATTGTGAAGACACCAGAAACCAGACACGGTGCAGACTTTTTTGCACAGCAAAGAAAATTCAAAATATTTCGAATTCACGCAAACTACTGTCGCTGCAAACAGCAAACACACAACACAGACTGTTTGTGCAAACATGGGGGCAACGACAAAATATACACAAATGTTTGCGCAAACATGTTTGGGCCCTATAACCAAAGTGAATAATTGATGAAGAGAGTGAAGTATTATGACAAATACAAAATTCAAACTCCAAGGCTGTCAAACAAAAAAACAATGCAAGCGCGTGTCAGATATTGAAAGATTTATTGCTTGTTTATTTTTGTATGTTTATCATTGGTTTCCTTAGCAGTAAATACTTGTTGTTTAAATTAAAATATGTGGTAAGAAATAATATAAATTTTATATTAAAAAAAAATATGCGCCAATTTAGAATTTCTTTGCTTTACTTGCTCAAAGGCTCACGTCGTCGCTCATAATCTCGCTTGTTGGGATGTTACGGTTGATCTGAGCGCTCATATATTTAGTTTTGAAATACGTTTTAGCACATGGCTGTCACTAATGACAAATGACATGTCATATGGATTTTTAACAAGCAGCAATAATTTGTGAAGAAAAAAGAAAACACAAGATACAACAATTTAAATGTTTAATATGAGCTAAAAATAATTAATTTCTTAATTTTTTTTTAAATAAAATAAAAATAAAAATTAGATCTGTGCTACCACTACTAAACATCATCCGAAAATGAGCCTTGTCGCTTAAGATAATATTTTGGCCAAAGTTGGCGTGCTATTCCAACAAACGCTCCTAAGACCAGTTCGCGGACAAATTCCTCTATTTATGATCACTAACTTTGACTTTCTGAGTCAGTTGGATCATAGACCGCCCCGATGTTTGAAATCTTTTCATTAAACGTTTTTGACTGATTGCTTGTTTAATCAGTCATTTTGAATTTGGCAATATACTAGCGAACGCACCGCTAAGCTTTAGCTGTGATGTTGAGCAAAGTGTGCATTTTCTACCATCGCATGGTCCTATCCTAACCTTCAGTCATAGAAAGCACTTGACTTTTCTATTTAATGATTTCCGAGACACCACATTAGTTTGAAGCGTTCAGAAAAATTTTTGCAGTATATAAGAAATATACATACAAAATGGCGCCCGAGTAAAAGATATTCCACAAGAAGCAAATTGTTTTGTGTCTTTAAATGTTTGTAAACACTTCTAATAACTAGAAGAAATTGAAATTTTAAATCTATAAAATAATATTTATGCAGCAATAACTCTGCCAAGGTATTAAAATGGCGCCCAATAAAATGACTGCATATTTGAGATTAAAACTATTAGAAAAACTTATATTATGCAAATAACCATCAATGTCATAAATCAAGAGAAATATATCTAAACAATTACCAATAATTTCAATCGGTTATTCTAAAATGGCGCCCATTAAAGAGGCAAATGTTTAATTTCCTTCGAACGATTATTAGAAGTTAGAAAATGGCGCCCAAGAGAAATGTTTTATTTTAGGTTGAAGTTTGAAGTATGTGTTGTGAGAATTCTGTTATGAAAATAATTAAAACCATTCCTCAATTTAATACCAAAATGGCGCCCGAATCAAAGATTTTTTATCCAAACAAAATAAATGAAAAAAAGTTCTGCTTCTAATTTTTCCCATTACCTATGATCACTGTGATGCTTGCAAGGCAAACTATGCCTTGGGGCTTAGTATTATGCATACCATCACGTTATGGAAACTTCTCATAACCGAATCACACATTTGGCTTGCCCAATGACCACCTATTAAATCTATTAGAGCTATTCATACGCTAAAGGCTAAACAAACAGCTTACCACGTGCCAAGATAGTGGTTTAGATCCCAAACAAGCGTAAACGTCTTATTTAAATGCATGTTCTACAGAAACGTCAACATCTGAATCACCCAAATGAATAAACAAACTCATTAGTCAATTTTTATGATAAATTGTTTTGAATGCGGCTTGCAAGAAATTCAATTTAAAGGTTGTTCGCCTTTATAATGGACCGTCCACTTTAACGAACGACTCATGTAAATGCATCTATATTGTCAAGTGGTTAGGTAAGTCAAAATTTGAAAAGTGAAATCTTCTTTTTGCTGACTGTCAATCAGAGTGACAGACGTGGTTTTTCGATTATTTGAAATAATTGCAGTGCAAATATTTTGAAGAGATAAGTAGTAACTGAAGAACTTGAGTTAAATATAAGAAAATGGTGGGACTGATATTTTCCTGGTTTCGTTTAATTTATGATCAGATATATAAAGTTTCTAATGCTCCGTGAATGAGAGGCTTGACTGTGTGTTTTGAGTTTTTTTGATTGATGATAGGCCCTCTGTGCCTCTCACCGCAGGTTTTCATAAATTCAGCAAATTAAAGTGCCTGTTGCAAATAAATTTGTTATTTAAATTCAATTGAATTAACAGTTGTTCTATAAAAAAACCGTTTGAATGAATTAAGAGGGAATTTTTCTTCTGTTAATGGAAGCAAGTCCCCAATGCTTCTTGGAAATAATAAAACAATTTAGCGCATTAGACTGATCGTTTTGAGCAGTAGTGGTTCATGTAGCATAAACAATAAACATTATGGCGCAAAGCTTTAAACATTTAAAGTATACTCTAAATTCATTTTAAAATGGGAGTGACTCTAAAAATAAAATATAAAACGAGAGCCGGCTCTATTTTAATTTTAATTGAAATAAAGTATACTTTAATTTTAAACAACTTGTCTAACCTCAAAACCAGCTGAAATTTGTAATTTCGTACCAAAATAAAAATAAAAAATCTAAATCTGTCATTATTTAATAGTGTTGGGTTCGATTCCCGATCTGTGAAACTGAAATAGTAAATTTTTTGACGTTTTCAGGTTAAATTCGATTCGTATGGAAAAATCATTCCGTAAAGAGCACCGCAATTTTGGGATCAAGCAACCATATGTATGTATGTATATAGCAAAAACATGATGGGGGACCGATTCATTCTACGGCAACTTCCGATTTTTTGTATTTATTAACTAATTATACTTTTTTGTATTCTTTACCATACATTTGTGAATGATTAATTAATAAATATTGATTAATAACACTTCCAATGCATTATGATAAGTTTTTATCATTTCACATTTTCACAAATCGGGAAAAATCCACATACCACACTAGTTTTCAGGTTGAGGAAATACAAAACAAGAGCGCAAAGTTAGTTATAGACAAATAAAGTCGACATTATCAAAAAATTAGTGTGAAACTAGCTGACGTTTTCATACAAATTTCAACCTAGTCTCACACTAAACAAGTTTTAGTGTCGAGTTAAATGACTATAATTTTGCGCAAGGAAGAAAAAAATGGACACGACTGGGTCGCACGTACTTGCTCTTATGTGCCTAATTACATTGGAAAGCAAGATCTTTGGAGGCAAAAAATTAAATTTGAGTTGAAAATAACACAGTTTGAACTAATAAAAAGTATTAAAAACTACAATACTTAACGGTTTTTAGTAAAAATGAAGTATACCATCACACGTCTTAAATAACAAGGAATTAATGAAAAATGTATTTCGAAAATTGTAGACCGGTTTTCATAAAATCCTGATTTTATTTTTAGTTTTTTGAAAAAAAAAAATATTTTTAAAATTTTGGTATGCAGTTTTTTAGAATTTATTAAAATACATGTGATAATAAAATTTAAAATTATTTTTTTTTTATTAGTTTTCAAAATATTGATTTTTTCAAAAAAAAAAATTCAAAAATTAATTTTAATTAGAAAAAAAAGTTATCAAAAAATTTGATACGCAGAATTAATTAAACTAGCTAGATCTTCTCAAATATAAAATTTGACAGAAATCCAAAGAGCTGTTACCGAGAAAGCCCAAAAGATACCGTTAATAGACTTTTCCCAGAAATTTGGTTTTACTCAGATGATAGCCAATACCAACGAAAAAAATCTCAAAATTTTTTATCAAAATCGTTGGAGCCGTTTTCGAGAAAAATAAGCTTTTCCTAAACGGTCATATGGCAGGTATCTTTATTTTTAGGCCTAAAAATAAAATTTCAATTTCCCCTCTAGGGAATACCAAAATAATCACACACACCAAGTTTGAAGACAATCGTTAACCCTTTCACGAATCCTAAACTTGCCTTAGTCCCTATAATCGCAAGTAAAAAGCAAAATGTAGATACATACATGTTTTCATCTCATAAAATTTTGGGCGAAATAGATTAAGGACCATATTTATTACTTTTGATCAACTTAAGGTAAATTCTCTAGATATTATGTGAAATTGCAATGTGTACAAGCAAAATTGAAAAAATTGTCTCCTGAAAAACTGAGTTTCAAAGACGAAAGCTATAAATTAAGTCACATCAACCCATTGGACATCTTCTGTTTCAAATTCAACAAGCACGCTTCATTTATGCTTAAGAGAGCTAACTTCTCCCTAGGTCTGGTCCACCCGCTTGTTAGGAGGAGAAACGGACTAAGCACTAATACTAAGCTCCTCATTTATACAGCTAATCCGTCCAGTTCTGACGTACGCTTGTCCTATTTGGTTCACCATATCACCAACATACATGAAGAAGATCGAAGTTTTTGAAAGAAAGATACTCCGTAGCTTTACAGGTCTACACCGAAACCCTATTACAAGGAAATATGTCCCAAACAAGAAGCTATATGAAGACACCAAATTGATCCCAATAAATCAGTTCATGACACAGCTCTTTAAAAATATTTTGAGGAACTTGGGAGACCACCCAAACTTGGAAATCCAGCAACTACTCCAGCAACAACTAGAGCCCAACCATCGCTACCTCAACATTCGAGCCATCACAGACGACCAATTCGAGGATAATTATGAACAACCCCAGCAACGGACACAACAGAGGATAAACAACACCATATCCTTACCCCAATTCTTAAAACCAATGCAGACAGTAATTATAAATAAGAATTTCAATTAAAAGATTATGCAAACAAAAATATGGTATACATAAGTAAAAATATAGCATTGTATAGAGTCATCTGACGTACGTCGGGCCCCTGTTGTTGAGCCGACATGATTTATTTTAGGTATAAGTTAATTTAAGGCCAATTGTACATACATTTTAACGAATTTAATAAAAATAATCTAACATCTTCCTTCAAGAAAAAGCTGATGGCCAACTTTTTAATTGCTATGGAGCGTTATATAGTCTGTCCACTAAAAAATTGTCAGTACAGTGAAGACTGAAGATAGAAGATTTTCACCTCTCTCTGAATGCAGTGGAATCTCATTAAACAATAGAAAAGCGAAAATATTAAAGGTTTTCCGTTGTGCACATTATTTTAAATCATTGTTCTTAAAAAGTTTTAAAAAAGCATCAATTGTGAAAGCTCATTAACAAAATCCAAAGAAAAATTCACTATGAATTACATTAACGTGGTAGCTCTAAAATGATGTTCTTTTTACTTGCGATTATAGGGACTATAAGGCAAGTTATGCATTCGTAAAAAAAAAAAAAAAAATTCTAACAATCAAACATGATATTACGATGATAGAGAAGTCAAAAAAAGTGGGTCCGGAAATTCCGTCCGTCTGTCTGTCTTTCTGTCTGTCTGTCTGTCTGTCTGTCTGTCTGTCCGTATCGATATCTACAGCCTAAACGGTTGGGCCGATTTAATTCAAACTTGGTATATAGTATTTTTAGAGTGCTCTACCCGACAGTTTTTGGAATTGGCATTCTAGATCCAAAACTAACGGTACCTGCCATATAACTTTTATTAAAAAACTTATTTTTCTCGAAAATGGCTCCTACGATTTTGATTAAACTTTCAGAATGATGTTTTCTGTGCAAAATCTATCTTTTAATTTTAATGGATTTTTCAGAAAAAGTTTTATAACGGTACCTCCCATATGACCGGTTTTTTAAAATCAGACTTTCTCGTTAACTAATTGACGGATTTTGATGAAATTTTCAAAATATGTAGTGTTTTATGATTTAAATAATATTGCTTATCAAAATTTTCAAAAACATTTTTTTTTAAATTTTAATAATTTTTTTAAAAAAATATTTTGTTTTTTGAATATTTTGAAAACGGATCTATAGATTTTTTTTAAAATTTTTCTCCTAGTATAAACTATAGATGTCTTAAAATTGACATACTAAAAAAAATTTTAAAATATGTTTTCGAAAAGTTTTTCAAAAAAAACATTTTTTTGAAAAAACTGGTCGAACGACTTTGAAATGAAAAATTCATAAAATAGAAAACAGCAAAAGAAATAAGATGGCTTACAACATTTTTTCCAAAAAACGTTATGAGTAGTGTTTTTTTGAATTCATAAATTTTTTTCCCCAACATTTTATTTCATATTGCTCGGCTAAGCCCTAGCCAAGCCATTAGTCAAATAAAAGAAAGTGACAACCTACATTACATACATACTTACGTATTTTAAAGTATTTTTCATCATCATAAAAGCACAGAATAAATAAGGAAGCCTTTGATAAACACACAAAAACAACTAACAAATAAAAAAAACTATTCGATTACTACTGAATACAAAAATTTCAATCGAGAAAACAAAAGTTTACACCTTCCTATAAATAAACAAAACCACTGTGTTAACTTTTAATATTGTCTCTATACCTACTGGCTTAACAGTAGTTGGAACACGTATCTTAATTTTAGTACCTACCTTCCTTCCAACCTTATTATAGGTACCTAAATCCTTTATAAATTCCATTGGTCCCATATTGGGACGTATAAAGGTCCTTTTACCTAGCATTATTGCCATACTGCTGATTCCGACGAATCTTTATGCCAGTTGTTCAAATTTTTCCATACCAAAATGAAAATTTAACTGAATAAAGTCCTTTATATCTTTCTATTAGCAAATTATATTATAAACAGTAAGCAGCAAGTGGAAAGATAATACTACACTAAAAAACTGCAAAAGCTAACAATCCTATATATTTATGTGTTTATCCCTTTGTCGTGACGCATGTTCGTTCGAGCTTCACCCCAAAACGATTCTAAGGAAGTTGCACGTCATACAAAAAATATTAAAATAAAATCTTTGTCAAAAAGACGCCTGCACTTAAAAAGGATTAGCACATAAGAGCAAGTACGTGCGACCCAGTCGTGCCTTTTATTTTCAATACACACGAAGAGGGTTGTTGTTTTTAGCATCAACAATTCGTGCGTAATTCGGTATTTAGTGGCTGGATTTTAATTTCCTACACCAACTAGCAACTGGCCCCTTTTGCAAAAATAAGCGCACCTTATACGATGAAAACAAATATCATAACTTGCTTTAATATTATTTCATTGTTAGAGAAGAAGCAAGCTGATTTTTCATCACTTCCGGAAATGGATCCTCAAAAAACGCTGCGTTGCTATAATTTTGGCATAATTTGCACGACTGGATCGCACGTTCTAGCTCTTATGTGCGGTTACGGTGTCGAAGATTTTGAATAAATGTCTTAAAGGAATTTCTAAGTTCTTATTCTATTTTTGTGAGTTTTGATTCTTCGAAAAAATTACAAAAAATTGTTTTCAGCATATAAAATTAAACGTTATTTTGTTTCTTTGTAAAATAAAAAAAAATGTTTTTTTTTTTAAATTGTAAGAACGATATTATTATATATTTTTACATTTAAAAAAAATCAAGGATGCAAACTTAACCACAAAGCAACCATAATTTAAAAACACAGCTTAAAACGCATTCACCTAACGGGAGAATGAAAATAGGTATTGATTTTTCAAACTTTATTTTATATCCAAAAAACGTTAGTCAAAAAATTCAATTCAAAATTAGATCTTCTTGAATATCAATTTTCATTGTAATCGGTTAAACAGTTCTCGAGACTGTCAAAGAAAAAAAACGGTTATATGGAAGGTACCGTTGTTAGCCCACCATCTTCAATAATAAGCTCTTAGTTAACGTTTATATGTCAGGCACTGTTAATATTTGAACTAAAAAAAAATTAAAAAAAAGTCCTCTGTAGAATATCAAAATAGCCTTATGTTAAAAATTTGGAGACGATTGGTCCAACAGCTTAGGCTGTAGTTCAATATACATCCGTACAGACAGACAGACGGACAGTTTCTCTATCATCGTTATGTCATGTTTGATTGTTATCTCAATTTTATTCTACACGAATGCATAACATGCATTATAGTACTTATAATCGTGTGTAAAAATGATCGAAATCATCAGTGCTGTTTTTGAGAGTAAAATTCCAGAACTGTTGATACTTTATTTTTTTTTTTATATATTTTTAGAACATGTTCAACCAGCACGAGCTGAACTGCGGACGCTGAGAGCAATTTCAGCAGCCAACTATGAACTGGCCGTTACGATGGGTGTTAATTCCATTGATAACATGCAAAAGTATGATCTTACAACAAATTATAAAAAAAAACCTTAAATAATTGCCTTAAACAAACACTTCTTACAGCCTTGAGAACAGCTTGGCAAGTCGAGGAATAAATGTCCAAAATGGAAGTATATCACATAAACAACTTCTCGAGACACTTCCGGACAAGAAGGCCCAAGAAACAAATAACATTGCAAGGAAAATCCTCAAGGCCAGTCTTTACATTTACAACACTGAATGCATCCAAAAGGATATTAGTCCTGAATCATGTGCGCAATATCTATCGACAAAACAAATTCCTGCCGCCACCAAAGGTCTTCTAGATGAGTGCTCAGGAATTTTGTCAAGTCGCAAAGATGGCAATAATGTATTCCGAAGATTGCTCCCGAGCAACTACAAAGATGGATTCTACATGGTACCATTGCGATAGCAGATAATTAAACGCTTTAACAGTCTAAAGGAATTTTGTATTTTCATTTAGATGAATGATAAGCTGCCAACCCCAAGGGAAATCAGTAACACAGCTTTACATGGAACTGTTGCAAGTAGCAACGATGGAAATCACCATGAAGATAGCCATAGTAAGAACTTAGCTCTTGTCCAATGGACTCAGTTTATAGAGCACGATCTCAGTAAACCAGTGGCATCTTCATCTCGTTAGTATCTTGGGAATACATTTTTTTTATATGTGTTGTATACAAATGTTAGATCTTTGCAGATGATGGACAGCAAATTGAATGCTGCGACGAAGAAAATTATGCTCATTTACCCAGGAATCTGCATCCGGATTGTGCACCTCTAATTGGAGTTAATCTATTCAACAAATATGGTAAAGAGACTTGTTTGAATTATGTTCGCAGTGCGTTGTCAATTGACAAGTGCAACTTTGGACCAGCACAGCAGGTAAGTGTTGTCGATGCAACGTGATAATGATATTAAGTTAAAGACATAAATGTTTTCTTAGTCCATTAAAAGATTTGATAAGTGAACTTAGATATTGATACAACACATCTAAATATGAATTAAATATAATAACTCAGAGAAATAATATGAAAGTGAAAGTTTTAAGTCATAATTAAAAAATTCAAATAATTTAATGAAAATTTATTGAATATTTTTTATTTTTTGTTGTGACATTAATTTGATTTTTCCTGATATTTTTTAATTTTATTTAATCAGGTAGTTAACACTTTATTAGGAAACAAATATTTTAGACAGAAAACTGTGAACAGGTAGACCTTGTGTTGGACGACACGGCACGAGGGATAAAAATGATCCCATTCCTCAGTCAATACAACACGGCTAACAAAACTGCCCTCTTGAATGAGAGAGAGAGAGTGGCCAGCGATCGTGTGGTTGAGAGGGGAAGGATAATTGAGTCAGTCAGCTTTTTACCACGAAAGGGTGCGGTCGCTGGTCTACTCGAGGCCGCTTGAAGGATATTTTAGAAAAAACTGTAATCAGTTTAAAAATCTCTTTTCACTTGTTTGTTATTTGACAAACTATAATTTGCACTTTAAAGAAACCGCGGATTTTGTGTAATTTATCTGCCAAATATTATTATGCCAGGGTTCTGGAACCATTGAATAGTTGCCCTGCCTGGCAAAGTATCTGTCTGACGGACTTCAAATTCCTCATTTTAAAGGACACTGTAGATTTAGTAAGCTGATTGAAGTGTATACCCAAGCATTGTGTACTGGGTTTTGCTACCACTGATGTTCTGTTAGGGATTGTTAGTTCCAGAAAGCATCCGAAAGCATGGCCAAGGTGATATCCTAATAATTTTTAGAAGAGGGTGCATGAAATTAAGAAATTGTGTTTATAAGAAAATAAATCAATAGAAATTTTATTTTAAATAATAAAAGATAGATATAATAAATATGCAACAAAAAATTGAAAAAAAGAGAAAAAAAGTAAAAGTATATTTAACAATTTTATGTACATTTTCAATTTATTTTGATATAATAATATTACGATTTTATTAGTTTTTATTTATATAATATCGAAGAAGAAAGTTTAGAAATTAAAATTTAATGATCAATACAGCAAAAGTTTTTTGCGGTTTAGGCTGCAGCTTGTTATACATACAGACTGACGGACTGACAGACCGACAGACTGACAGACTGACAGACTGACAGACTGACAGACTGACAGACTGACAGACTGACAGACTGACAGACTGACAGACTGACAGACTGACAGACTGACAGACTGACAGACTGACAGATGACAGACTGACAGACTGACAGACTGACAGACTGACAGACTGACAGACTGACAGACTGACAGACTGACAGACTGACAGACTGACAGACTGACAGACTGACAGACTGACAGACTGACAGACTGACAGACTGACAGACTGACAGACTGACAGACTGACAGACTGACAGACCGACAGACTGACAGACTGACAGACTGACAGACTGACAGACTGAAAGACTGACAGACTGACAGACCGACAGACTGACAGACTGACAGACTGACAGAGTGACAGACTGACAGACTGACAGACTGACAGACTGACAGACTGACAGACTGACAGACTGACAGACCGACAGACTGACAGACTGACAGACTGACAGACTGACAGACTGACAGACTGACAGACTGACAGACTGACAGACTGACAGACTGACAGACTGACAGACTGACAGACTGACAGACTGACAGACTGACAGACTGACAGACTGACAGACTGACAGACTGACAGACCGACAGACTGACAGACTGACAGACTGACAGACTGACAGACTGACAGACTGACAGACTGACACACTGACAGACTGACAGACTGACAGACTCAGAGACTGCAACACAGACATTTTTTGTCAATAACTTTTTTTAGGCTTCTCTATAATCGTAATGTCAAGTTTGACTATTATCTCATTTTTGTTTTTTATTTTCACGAATCCCAAATTTGCCTTATAGTAATTATTATCGCAAGTAAAAAGAAAAGTTGTGGTTGGTTCTGTTTTTTGTAAAGTCAACTGACGTATTTTCAGTAATTGCTATAAACGCTCATCAGGAAAAAATTCCATTTTCCATTTGTGTCAACTTTTCCTAATAGATTTTCCTGATCCCTATAACTGGCGCCTAAGGTACGTTACAGCCCGATACACCACCCACTATACCACAGGGCACTCAATAGAAAGAAATACCTAATACCTTTCAGGATTCATCATCAATTTAGCATACAAGAATGTCAATGAAACTTTAAATTTACAATATAGGACTATTAAAATAAAAACATATAAATGGTACGTATACGCCCGAGTGTCAATACTGATAAAAAAAACAACAAAAAATTAAAATTTTGAAGAATATATGATAGATACGAGGTTCTAGCTCTGGGCTGGCCAAGTTATAGCGGAAAGTTTGTCTCTGAGCTTTACTTTATATAACTTGTATTGGTTTACAGAGCGGTCCTAGGGCTAATACTAAGGCTTGTGTAATTTACATTTTTACTTGCGATTATAGGTACTATAATGCAAGTTATGCATTCGCGCAGATTAAAAATTTTGAGATAACAATCAAACATGACATTACGATTATAGAGAAACATTGAGTTGCTGCCAAAATTCTGTCCGTCTGTTGGTCTTCAAATTTTCAAATTTTAAACTTAAGGTTATTTTGACATTCTACAGAGGAGTTTTTTCAATTTTTTTTAGCTTAAAAATAAACGGTACCTGTCACATAACCGTTATGTAAAAGCTTATTTTTCTGGGAAACGGATCCAAGAACTTTTATAAAAAAATCAGTGTACTACTGTAGGTATGCATTATATTCTGGTGAAAAAAAATTTAATATGGTGAGCTAAAAACGGTACCTCCCATAGGACCGGTTTTTTTTCTTTGACTTTATCGAAAACTGGAAATTCGATTACAATAAAAATTGAAAACTGATTTTGCATTAATTTTTTTTTTCAAAAACTTTTGTTTTGTATTTTTAATAATTTTTTTAAATTTTTTTTTAAATATTTTGAAAACGGGTGAGTGAATTTTTTTTAAATTTTGTTTTTAAATGAACGTTTTTTTGTGCTTAAGTTTGTATTCTTAAGTTATTTTTTTTAATTAAAAAAAAAAAAAGTTGTTAAAAAATCCCGTTTTATTTACTTTTATTTTTTTCCTACAATTTTGAAAAAAATCACACTTTTTTTACATTTCCTAAAGAAATAAAATGGCGTTTAAATTATTTCACCCAATACAATTTAACGTACTTTATTCAAAAAATCAAAAGTCACAAAAATCGAATAAATGCTTTGATGTTCATTTTAATTTTCTTAAATTTTATTCTAGAATGTGACCGCACATATGAGCAAGTACGTGCGATCCAGTCGTGAAATTTATTTCCTTATACATAGACGAATGTTTTTTTGTTTTGGGGTTTTTCCAATGTGTTTCTGTTTTCAAATAATATAACGTCAGCCATTTTGAAAAAGAGATATTTGAGAAAATATGGTTTTTGCTATGGACAAAGCAATAATTGCTTTTTATCTACTGGGCAATATTGCTATTGCCATTGCTTTAAAGCTTCTCCACTAGGCAATATGAGGGCAATGGGAATGAATTGAGCAATTTATTTCCTGGAATATTGCCAATGTATTGTTAATTTCCAATAGACAAGTTTAGAAGGAAATGATTTCTTGTTGGTTTTGGTATTGTTTTAGTCCACGTAAATGGAATAATGTGTTCATTTTAATTACCTTTTTGGTTGGCCCGTTCTATCCCCGATACATATTATTATATTCATCAGTCTGCGAAATTGTTGGTTCTTTTTAAGATGCAAGAAATATTTACTCTTTCTGATCTGGCTGTAATCTACAAAGCATACCTTTACTTGACCAAATATTTCTATCTATAACACACTTGAGTTTTTAGATCGAATTATAAATCTAGCTTTACATTACATTACATTACATTTTAATCTACTCCGTAGATAAATCTACGAAGTAGACACACTTACGAGCACTGGCTACTGAGGCCAACGGCTCAGACAATTACAAGACCACACACAAGACGACATTGATACAGGACAGAAGAGAAGACAGAAGGAGAACGGAAACCATAAAACACAAAACACATGTCAACAGCACACAGTTGGTTTTCGGACGATCCCCCATCTTTCTATTAACCAGGCGAAACGATGCTTGATTTCTTGATCTCACGGGAAGCGATGCTTTATCGGAACCAAGGCCGTTGACAAAATCTAGCTTTAAAATTAATTCGTTTAGAAGAATTATGTTTCATTGGTATATATTTAAAAAGAATACTCCAGTTAAATTTGAACGCACTTCTTGAATGTCCTTCAACTTACTTACCAACTACTTAACTTCTCACGAAGTCAAGTAACTATTTCTTTAGTTACACCACACGAATGTGGAACGCTTTGCTTTTGGCTTTTATTATGCCCGCCCCGTTTGGATATGCATAGCTTCAAAATTAATGTACATTGCTAACACCTTTTATATCCTTCCTCATTTCCCGTACGGTGTTTAAATAGTTTAAAAGTAAAGGGTCCGCCATCTAACGTTTTTTTTTTCAATTAGTGTTTATTTCGTGAATGGTAACCCTTAGCTCATGTCTGATTTGACAGATAATTAGTTTTATCCTTTCGCTGAACGAATATGGTTGTGTATACGCTTGAACAACGCTGGGAAATATTGCGACATTTTTGCCTGCGATCGATGCCGATTTTGCCAAATAAATCATCTTTTCAGATGAAGCTCTTTTTGATCTTGGCGGGTATGTAAACAAGCACAATTGTCGCATTTGGGGCACAGAAAACCCGCATGCATACATTGAAAAGCCGATACACCCAAAACGAGTCACTGTTTGGTGCGGATTTTGGTCCAGAGGCATAATTGGGCCATTTTTCGAAAATGAGCAAGAAGTGGCCGTTGCAGTCAATGGCGATCGTTATCGGGCCATGTTGAACGAATTTTTGTTCACAAAAATTGAAGAGGAGGATATTGGCAACATTTGGTTTCAACAGGACGGCGCTACGTGCCACACAGCCGAAGCTACACTCGATGTTGATGAAGCATTTGCAAAAAAAAAAGTTATTTGGCGGACCCGTTAGAACAAATAAATTCAAAAGGACTTGGAGAAGGTCTTAAGACATTTCAAAAGACTAACTGCCTTTTGTGTCAAACTGGAATGGTTTTAGCGATAACTTTGTATAAACCGTAATCCACTCTTATGGGAAAGATGAACTTTTTGTTAATGCTCCGTTCCTTAACTCTTCTTACTCCTGCCGCTGTCTATGGTGGGTCATAAAAGTTAAAAAATTGAATTTTCCCTTTAAAGTGTAAAACAGCCAAATGAAAGTCAGGCGTTCCAGTAAATTTTGATTCGTTCCGGCCACTTATTTTTCCTGATATTCCATACATGGACATACTTTCTTGTCCTACTTGTCATCATAATGTCATATTTGATTGATATCCTGTATTTATTCATTTTTATAAATCCATAACTTGCCTCCTAAGTACATGAACCTGTAAAAATAGCTCACAAGTAAAATAGAGCCCTCCTTACGTTATACGCCATATCAGTGAGTTTATATCTTTTGAAATCTCCTAAAATGTATCTATCAATTTGTATTTCCAACATCATGCAATTCCTGGTTATATATATATTTTTTGTTTTTCTTTTTTGAAAACTATAAATTATGTGAACGCATTTATGACAAATAGAGTCCACATCCACAAACATTGCAACAAAACCATCAAATCACATAATTCATTTCTTATATTACTATTCACAGTTGAATCAAGCAACCGGGTACTTGGATCTGTCCCAATTGTACGGCTTCACTAGGAAATCCCAACGCGCCATGAGAACATTCACCAATGGCAAACTCAAGTCATCCAACGAACATCTCCTACCACTAGCCGACAACGAAAGAAGAAACCTATTTTGCGCACTTAAATCCGACGTGAACGAGACTTGTTTCATGGCAGGTAATAGGACTACCTTTTAATTACAGTTATTCAGAGTGTTTCCTTTCTAAGAGCTAATTGCTTTGCTTTAGGTGACACTCGTGTAAACAGCAATCCTTACTCGATTATCTTGTACACCATATTTCTGCGGTCTCATAATCGATTCGCGGATGAGATAGAGACACGCAACCCAGATTGGACAGATGAGGCTATATTCAGAGCTGCCAAGAAGCTGAACGTGCAACTTTATAGGGAAATTGTGTTCGAGGAATGGCTGCCAGTTGCATTGGGTCAGAAAATCAGTACAAGTATAAATTCCGAGCAGATTGTGAGGAAGAACATCCCCGTCGGTGATTATGAAGTGTCTAATGAGTTTGCAGTGGCTGCCATTCGGTTTTATTTTTCGATGATGCCGAATATTCTACAAAGGCTGCCATCGCCATTGAATAATGAAGTCATATCTGAGGATGCAATGAGGTAGGTGATTTGGGTTTTTGGATTTACCTGTATGATTGATGAATTTCTTGCAGTAATCTATCAGCTCCAGCTTTGTTTAGCCTCATGGAGCAATCTTTCAGATCGGAAGCCATAGATCGGGCAAGTAAGGTTAATGAGTTTTTGGCCTCTATGCTGAACCAGAGGGCACTGAGAATGGATGCAACTTATGCGGGTGATGTAAGTCAAAGAATAAAGTGTTGCCTATAAACTTATTGAAATTCCATTAGATATAGCCTGGAGTTGTTGACTTAGATTTTGATTGATTTCTTCTTGTTTTACCTTAATTCTGTTCTTAAAAGAGAAGTTTACAAGTTTTTAGATAATGGTTGCTAAACCTAGTTAAAACACCAAAAATAACTGTCAGTACCGAGAAGTAAAGACGTTTGCCTCTCATATACTTTTATATCCCATATAAAAGTTCTTATCGTGATGCGGTTTGGTAATAATACACTTTGGCGGTCACCTGGCTTTTTGGCTGTAAAAAATTCAAAACTGGAACGATTTTCATGATTTTTTTAAATTTTAATTTTGACAGCTGATTTATTAAAAAAATAATAAAAAAACTGGGCACGACTAGTTCTTATGTGCCTTATCACATTTTATCACCAGATCTTTGAAAAAAAACAAGGAACATTTACGTAGAAAAAAAACACGGTCTGAACTTATAAAAAGCGTCAAAACCACACACTTAACGGTTTTTTAGTAAAAACGAAGTACGCCATCACACGTCTTGAATAACAAGGAATTTATAAAAAAAAAGTATTTCGAAAGTTCGGGTTTTAAGTAAAAAAAATAATCACCTAAATCTTGATATGCTGTAAAAATTCTTGCCTATCTTTCTAATTCTTCTAACTAGTGCCGTGTAACATCCAGTTGCATTCTAAAAGGCCATGTGCTTTAGCTTTTAAATCACAAGCTTCTCATTAGAAACCCAAGTAAAATAAATTACAAGACTGGATCGCACGTACTTGCTCTTATGTGCGGTGAAATATTAAAAGAAAGAAAAGTTTGAATAAAGTACGTAAAATTGTTTTCAGCGAAAAAAAAATTTCCTTAGAAAATGTGAAAAAATTATGATTTTTTTTTTAAATCTTAGAAATGGTTTTTAAATAAAGCGTTTATTTATTTAACAACTCTTTTTAAAAATTAAAAAAAAAATTATTCAAGAATGCAAACTTAAACACATAAATTACTTACATTTAAAAAAAATCCACCCAACCGTTTTCAAATTGATTAAAAAAATTTAAAAAATATTAAAAATACAAAAAAAAAGTTTTCGAAAATATTTTAAAACTAAATTACTTAGGCTACTAACATAAATTTATAAATTTGAAGACTATTGACCAAACCGTTTAGGCCGAAGTTCAATATACATCTGTACAGACGGACAGACAGGCAGACCGACAAAATTTTTCCAGTAACTCAAATATGTTTCTCTATCATCGTAATGTCTTTTTTAATTTTTTTAAGCTTAAATATTAACGGTACCTGTCATATAACCGTGAAGTAAAAGCTTTTTTTCTCGAAAACGGCTCCAAGAATTCTTATGAAACAAAATCAGTGCACTTTTGTATGTTTGGTATATGTACTGGTGAATTTAAGTTGGTGGGCTAAAAATTGTAACTACATAGGACCGTTTTTTTTTCTTCGACTTTCTCGAGAACTGCTTAACCGATTACAATTAAATTTGATATTCAGGAAGATGTAGATAGCCAAACCAATTCAACATACAAATATTTTCAAATAACTTTACTTTGTATTTTTAATAATTTAATTATTTTTTTTTTTATTATTATTATTTGAATTTTTTTTATTTTTATTTTTAAATATAAGTATTTTTTCTGTTTAGGTTTGCATTCTTGAATTATTTTTTTTTAATTAAAAAAAAAGTTGTTAAATAAAAACCGTTCCTATGATTTAAAAAAAATTTGCACTTTTTCACATTTTTAAAGAGATAAAATGGCGTTTAAATTCGTGCGTTGAAAGCTGTTTTACGTACTTTTTTCAAACAATCAAAAGTCAGAAAAATTGAATAAAAAACTTTGAAGTCCCTTAAATAATTTTCAAATTTTATTCGAAGCTGTGACTGCACATAAGAGCAAGTACGTGCGATCCAGTCGTGCAATTAGTTTAATACAATATCAATTTATTGTGGTTAAATTAATATATAATTAGTACCAGGAGAAAGTTTTTACTGCCAACTAAATAAAAAATATGATTGAAGTGCAACACTTACTAATATTAATTACCAAAGGCTTTTTTACGTTAATGAAAAACACAATATACCAACAAAATAACTTTATTTTTGATTATAGGGACTATAAAGCAAGTTTAGGATTCGTGAATATAAACAAAATTGAGATAACAATGAAACAATGACATTACGATTATAGAGAAGTCTAAGAAAGTGATCGAAAAAAATGTCTGTGTGTGTGTGTGTCTGTCTGTCTGTCTGTTTGTCTCTCTTTCTGTCAGTATGTATAACGAGCAGCAGCATTAACGGCTTAAGCGATTATCTTCAAATTTAGTGTATGTGATTCGTTTGGCATTCCCCAGAGGGGAAATTGAAATTTTATTTTTAGGCTTAAAAATAACGGTACCTGTCATATGACCGTTTAGGAAATGGTTGGTATTGGCTATTATCTTATTAGAACCAAATTTATGGGAAAAGTCTGTTAACGGTACCTTTTATATAACGGTTTTTTAATTTTTGGCTTTCTCGGAAATGGTTTTTTGGACTTCTGTAAATTTTAATATTAAATTAATTCTGCATATCAAAATTTTGAATAACTTTTTTTTTAATTAAAATTTATTTTTGAATTGTTTTTTTTGAAAAATTAATATTTTGAAAACTAATGAAAATAAATTATTTTAATTTTTATAATTATATGTATATTAATAAATTTAAAAAAAAACTGCATACCAAAATTAAAAAAAAAAAAATTAAAAAAACTAAAAATAAAAAACAGTATTTTATCAAAACCGGTTCTAATTTTTGTTTTCGAAATACATTTTTCATAAATTCCTTGTTATTAAGACGTGTCATGGCGTACTTTATTTTTAATAAAAAACGTTAAGTGTTGTGGTTTTTAACACTTTTTATAAGTTCAAACTGTGTTTTTTTCAACACAAATGTTACTTGTTTCTGTCAAAGATCTTACTTTCAAATGTAATTAGGCACATAAGAGCAAGTACATGCGACCCAGTCGTGCCCATTTTTTTATACACAAGAATGAAAAGTCCAAAAAACTTAAATCTCGAGTTACTCACACATTAAAAAAAGATGTTGAACTAATGTAATGGCTTCTACTTTATTCATCTCTTTGGAGTCATTAGTACCTGAAACATTTAACAAAATATCCGAGATGATTTCAAAAAGAGTATATTGCATTAAAGCTCCAGAGATACATACATGAGATTCTGAAAAAACTAACAAATGTAAAAGTAATAAAAAAAGGACAAGACTGGATTGCACGTATACTTGCTCTTATGAATATATGTAGCAAGATCTTTGACAGAAACAATTGAAATTTACGTATAAGAAATCACACGGTCAGTTTATTAAAGTGTCAAAAAGTAAGCACACTTGTTAAATAATACAAAAAAATTTGAATAAATTTTCAAAAATTGTAGGACCAATTTTGATAAAACCCGTTTTTTTTAGTAAAAAATTGTTTTAAGTTTTTGTTATGCAGTTTTTTGAATACTCGAGTGTAATTCGCTTTTTTGGGCACATGCTGCCATGACCACCTTGAGTTTTGTAGATAGATCTCAAAAAAGATCTTTGAACATGATAAGCGACCGAACAATACCAAAATCATTTACACCTCTTGAGCACAAACGTAATGTTTCTTGCCTTTCGTTAATTTTATAAATAATGCTCTAACGAAATAGCCAGTGACATTCCTCCCTTGAAACGATTTAACTGTAATACCCACACTGCTAGGAATGAACACAAATTTACCCTTTGGCCCAAATAACGACGTAGGAACTGTCAAGCAAAAATAGATATTTTTTCGTTTGTCGCACCACACGAATGTGGTGCTTTGCCAGGCTCTATTTTTCTCTCCCATTTTGATATGCAGAACTTCAAAACTAATGTGCATCGGTATCTCCTCTATCATACTTATAAAAAACACCTTTCGCGCGAGCAAATTATAAATTATTATTATAAAATTTAAAATAAAATTTATTGATTAGCTTTAAAAAAAACTAAAAAAATAAATTAATTATAAATAGAAACAAAAAATAACTAAAAATATTGATTAGATTTGCAATATAAAATTTGATAGAAATCCAATGATTAGTTAGTTACCTATAAAATCGAACATTAAAAAAACCGAAATCCCTTTCAATGAGTATTGGTGCTGGATTATTTGTCGTAGCGTAGAATAACGTCACGTCGGCTGCAAAAAAATGAAGGGTACCCTTGCATAAATTCCCAGAAAGCTGAAATTTTCCATGAAGGTTCAGAACACCATTATAATGAAACTGTACAAAGTCCCCATCGATTCGTCGTGCACAAAAATTTGTAAGCACGGTCAAAGCTCACAAAAATGTTTGTTTCGGATTATTTAGCAAATGAAGATCATGCAGTTATCTATAAAAAGTGCCCGCACTTTTTTTTCTAAAATTCATCATTTCTGAGAAAAAGCGATTCTAAAATTTACAAAAGTATAGTGCTCTTGACGCGGTTTTTTGCAGAAGTACTCACGTTCTAGTCAAGTAAATAAAGAGGTTTACCCTACAAATTGTTGGATAGTTGTGAATTTTTTTATGGGGTTTGGGACATGGAGGAGCGGGGCCCCAAATGCATAAGCATGAATAATAAAACTTTAACTGGCCACTATACTTCCTCGATAGTGACATTGAAGATGATGCTGAATGCTGAAATTATTACAAATTTAATTTTTTCCTAATAGATTAGATAGATTAGATTTTATTTCTAATAGAGTGAAAATATCAAACTAAAAGAAAAGTCTCCATTTAACTCGGAGCGTAAAGAAGGAAGCTCAATGAAGTAATTTTCCGGTCTATAAAAGCAACGCAATAGTAGAAAATCTCAAAAAGAAAAAACATGTCAGGAACTGATGAATTCCTGCCAAAATTTTGCATGATCAAAAAGAGCGACAAAAAGTCTTAAAATGTCACAAAGGCAGTCAAAATGCGGTTCATTACTAAAAACTATTAAAAACTATACATTATCTTTAAAACCTTTGTGTATATCAACACAAATTCTTCGGCCCAGATGGTATTGTCCTTATTCTTCTGAAGAGATGTTCTTTCACACTGGCATAAGCTTTTCCATCGCTCCTACTCCTTTGGAATCTTTTCTAGAAAATCGAAAACAACATTTGTCCAGCCTGTCTCTAGAAAGGTGAACCCTCTTCCTACCCTTCTTTCTTATACTTCAGCTTAAAAAATATCTCGAAGACCGGAAGCTTCCTCATGCCCGGCAGTATGGCTTCTGCAGCAATCGTTTCATCAAACAGTAGAATAAATCTTTATACCACTTTGTCAAAAATAAGATTATTGCACTTGATATTTCCTAAGCATTTGACACAGTTTGCCATCAAGATCTCTTATCGACACCAATTTGGCATAATCTACCCGCCAAAACTTTTCCTTGCTTTTTCAATTTAAAAGCTTTAAAACCAATGTTAATCTACACCTTCTAAAACAACCTCTTCTCTAATTAACACGCGGTGTTTGGTCGAGCTTATTATAAAACAATATAATTTTTTTTTTGTTATCTTTTTTATTGTAACTAAAATGTTTATAATTTGTTTCATTTAAACGTAGATTGCACAATTTACAGAGATATGGGGTCTTATATGTTATATCCTACCTTACTACTGAAAATAATTATAATTTATAACAATTGCTTTAATAAATATATATAAACATATATAATAGTAAATAAAGCGAATAAATTATTAGTCTTACAAACACCTTAATTAACTAAGTTTGAGATTAAACTATTATCCGAACTATTGCAAGATAAAATATAGCGATCTTGTAATTTCGAAATTCTTACTGGTACTTTATCAATGTTTGCTATTCTATGAAGTTGTTCTGTACCAGGGAAAATCAAGCATAATTTTTAATACCTTATTTTGCATTATCTGTAATTTGTTTATATGGCTTTTAGCACATTTTCCCCAAACCGGCGAACCATAAAAAATTATGCTTTGGAAGATAGATTTAAATACCATACATTTATTTTCTATACTCATTTAAGACTTCCGGCTAATAAACGGGTATAGTGTTCTTATTACGATATTGATTTTTTTGAAATTTTCTGTATGTGCAAGTTAAAAGTCAAAAGTTTTATCCAAATGTATACCTAGATACTTTGCACTTGCTTTCCACTCTATTTGTGAGCCGTTCAATTGGAGGGTACTGTTAGGCATTAGACAGGGTTTCCTTTATTTCGTAATAAAAGAGCCTGCGTTTTTGGGGCATATATTTTTTATTTTCCAATTGTTGAAATAAATCTGAATAGTATTCAGAGCAGATTGCAAATTGGTTTCAATGCTAAGACCAGTTGAATATGATGAATAAACGCATGAGTCATCAGCGAGCATTGCAGTTTCACAATTTGGAAATTTAGAAAAATTATGAGTATATTATGTTATATAAAAATGGACCTAGGACTGATCCTTGAGGTACACCTGCAATGATATTATTTTGTTCGGTAAACCAGTTGTTAACACAGACTTTGAATGTTCGGTTTGACAGAAAGGACAAAATGATTTTTACGACATATAACGGAAAATTCAAAGTAACAAGTTTATGAATCAAGTCCTCATGCCAGACAATGTCAAAAGCTTTTTCCACATCAAATAAATTGCACGACTGGATCGCACGTACTTGCTCATATGTGCGGTCACATCGTCGAATAAATTTAAAATAAAATGCACGACTGGGTCGCACGACCTTGTTCTTATATACTAAATACCAAGTTTGAAGCAAATCGGCCCATCCGATTAGGCTGTAGAGGCGCGAACAGACAGACAGACAGACGGACGGAATTTCCGGAGCCACTTTTTTCGACTTCTCTCTGAATTGTTCAGGGAAGTTTGAAAGAAATAAGTCTATGGAAGAAGGACTAGATCTGTTATTGGGAGGAATACAAGTAGGTTGCGGGGGGTACAAAATGTTAAATGGGTGCCTTGACTCTTAATCAGACAGTATATTCCCCCATGCATTGGCTCTGACACAGCCCCAATTCCTATTCTTGCAATTGAAATTCCCGCCAATTCCTCGCCCATTTTCAATTCCATTTCTTCTATCCCTATGTTTTCAATTAGTTTAGTTTTAATCACAGGAAGTACTTTATGTTCCATCGTTTTTTTAATTATCACGGCAACACCACCCCCACTTCTATCTTCTCTATCTACACGATAACATTTGTAGTCTTTATCAGAGATATTTACACTATTGTTAAGCCAATATACACTGCCGCTCATCAGAATAGGTTCAATTTTTTGTTCACATTACTGTTAGCTTCTCTTCATATATATTGCAATTACACATCTTTGTTATATATGTTTTAAAGAAGCATCATTATACGCTTAGTTTGAGAGAAAAAAAATGTCTTAACCCTTACCGTTATTCTCACACGCCAGCTTGACCAAATGCATTCATAAAAACTAACATTTTTTGCTGGCTCATTTGAATAGGTTCAACGAATGAAATGGAATAAAACATGAAAAGTAATTGTAATTTAATGATTTATTTTCCACTTTTTTATGGGTAGGAGTATAACAACAATAATTAATAATGAGTATTACCGCCTTTTTCTTATATCGTTTCGTAAAGTCGATTTGGAATAGAACCATACAATTTGTCCAGGTATTGAAGGGAGATTTTGGTCCAAGCTTTTTATATTGCTTTGATCAATGTTTTTTTGTCTTCGAATTGTCTCCCTGACTCGTACACTTTACGTGACATTGTCTATAATGTTTAGGTCAGGAGAGTATGGAGGCCACAACGCAGCATCTTAACATTTTGGTTTTGAATCCACTGTTTTACTATCCTCGCTGTGTGGATAGGGGCATTATCATGTTGAAATGTCCACGATATTGGTCCAAACAAGTACAAAATCTGTCGGAAGGCCTTTTGTAGCACACCTTTGAAAGTATTTGCATTCATCCTTGATGTAAGAAATTGGAGTTCGAAGGTTCCATAGAAGGAAATAGCTCCCCACACCATAACACTGCCTTCACAGCTATGCAGACGGCTTAAATAATGCTCCTCTTTTCGATGGTCATGAAAATAATAATTGTAGCCATCAGGCCTCTCTAAATTAAACTTTTTTTTGTCTGCAAAAATCACTTGCTGCCACTCCGACTTCTACGACATGTATTTTTTTTACAAAATTGGAGACGAATTTCTTTTTAAGATTTGTTTAGTGGTGGGTTTTTTTAATTTTTTTTTTCTTTTCAAATATTTAGCACTTTTAATAACGCATTTTACCGTCGATAAAACTACATTTTACACCCGTTTTTATCCTTATTTTTGACGCGGAATCATGAAAATTGGAAGCTACTCTGATGATTGCTCGTCTATCGGCTCTTGATGGGGCCGTATAACTTCCAAATTTCATATTTTTCCCATACTCTTCGACATTTCGCAAATAACCGCTCACTACATTTTGACTTCTTCCAATTTTGTTCGTGATGCACCGTTGGTTTAGGCCTAATTCTCGAAATGCTTTTATTTTACCCTTTTCTTCCTCGCTTAAAGATTTTCCACGACCCATTTTCGTCGTCAACGGGTATAACAGAATAAGGTTTACTGGCAGAAAAAAATTTGAGTACAATTGACCGACGCAACTACCCGTAAGCTAAAGTTTTTGCTGTTGAACCATTCAAATGAGCCAAAAAATATGTTCGTTTTTAAGAATGCATTTGGTCTAGCTGGCGTGTGAGAATAACGGTAAGGGTTAAGACACATTTTTTTCTCTCAAATTAAGCGTAAAATGATGTTCTTTCATTAAGTAAGGTAAAAAAAAAAATTTAACCTATTCAGATGAGCGGCAGTGTATTGTCAATATTATTTTTGCTTATATTATATTTATAAAATAAATAAAATAAAATAAACTTGCAATACAATAAAATACACTAACCACTTTCATCTGAGGTCAAATAATTTACTGCATAAAAAGTCAACTTTTGTGTTTAAATTTACACAAAGCTTTTGTAGATCAGGGATCCTGTGAACTTATCTTATAGTTTGTTGAATAAAATTACCGATGTATTTCTAAACATTAATTTCGTATTTAAAAGAAAACATCCGCAAATTACGCTTAAAAATTTCTGGAATTTTTCACCATAAACACAAAATCTTTACTTCTTACCAACTTATATGCTCCATGGTGGTATTTACTAATTACTCTGTCCGATTTTATACACAAAAATTTGTTTTCCAGCCTCTAATGCCTAATTTAATAGAAACAAAAAATTTGACGCGTTGCCACCTGATTTCCCATTTCAGCTTATTGAAGAATTCACCAAAGCTAGAGTGCCCAGCCGTCCGAATGTCTTGGCATTTGATATCCAACGCGGTCGTGATCACGGTCTGCATGGATATGTGAAATATCTGGAACAATGTGAAGGCCGTTCGATCGCCACCTGGGATGACTTAAGTCATTACATGGCCCAACCGGTGAGTATCTCCCATGATTATCTTGTAGATTAAGCTTGCATTAAGAGTGTGGAACCTTGAAAAACTGTCCAATTATGTCGGCCACCACATTGGCAATTGCAACAGTTTTACGATCGCACCAAATCTAATTACAGACTATCTCTGCAGATAGTTAGCCTTAGCTATATAGACAGGGCATATAACAAATTAATCGAAAATTATATTTTGCAGGAAATAACGAAATTAAAATCCATCTACGAACGTGTGTCCGATGTCGATCTGATTGTCGGCGGAATATCTGAGATACCAGCTAATGACTCAACTGTTGGACCGACATTCACCTGTATTTTGGGTAAGTTTTGGTTGTAAGCTTTGCCGGTTGCGCTTCAGTTAGTTTGTTGGCATTTTTTCGGTAACTTCAAGTCTTGGACAGAGGCAGCGACTTAATCAAATTGTTTACACTTCAAGCGCTACTAGTTATAGCAGCTAGTTAATATTATTTATGGCGTGATTCATTGAGTTAGTTAGCTATTAAGACACATGTTGTGTGTGTGTGACATTGATGTCTGATTTTGTCATTTGTTTCGTGTCAAAGTTGCGTTGTCGAAAGACAGATGTGAGGAAATGACAGAAGCCATTTTTTTGTTGCATGTCTTTTTGAAGAAAAAGATAGAAATCAAGTTTTCAGAGCAAATCCGTTGTTGTGTAGGAGGATTCACGACAAGATAGTTTGCAATTAGTTTGCATGGACGTTTTTGTGTTTCTATAGTTGCCATTGTGTTACATCATTCAATTTAGTTTGTAAGGTTCATGTCACTTAAGCAATTTTCAAGCCAAGAAAGTTAGGGAAGTTTTGAATAGTTGAGGTCAGCAGAGTGCAATCACAATAATTTTGAATTTTTGAATTTTAATTTTGGTGGGTCTAACGCCCCATTTATAAGCTTAATACAAGCTTAACTTAAACCTAACTAAACTTAAAAACTAATTAAACTAACTTAACCTATAAGGAGGAATGATGATGGACTCTTAGGCAAGGACTTGGAAGGTTGAAATCGAAAAGAGGAGAGATCGAGTTGATTTTACTCAACATGCGGGTTAAAGGTTCATTGAGACCATAGGAAGTACGATGGGGAGGAAGGTAAAAAAGACGCGATGATCTTAAGTTGCGTGGGTTAGTGTTAAACAAGATAAGATCAAAAAGAGAGGAACAGTCAGTGGCACCCCTAAAAAGCCGATGACGGACTTCAAGGGGGTTTTAGATTTATAATTTTGAGTCGGTCAAGGTAGGGTGGCAGAGATGAGAAGTTATTAGGGTCATAAAGACTTTGGAGAGCAAAGAGCAGAAAACGACGTTGAATGCCTCCAACTCTTGCACTTGTACAGTAGCAAGAGTTCTCAAAGATCTCGATATACACAAATCCGCTGGCCCGGATGGTATACCCCCGATTTTTCTGAAGAGGTGTTCTTCCACACTGG
This sequence comes from Platycheirus rosarum, assembly GCA_963971375.1. Classification (NCBI taxonomy): domain Eukaryota; kingdom Metazoa; phylum Arthropoda; class Insecta; order Diptera; family Syrphidae; genus Platycheirus; species Platycheirus rosarum. The sequence continues at coordinate 114,009,495 of OZ020509.1, read as the reverse complement.
CAAAGCCACTGCGTAAGCTTTTCCATCGCTCCTACTCTTCTGGAATCTTTCCTAGAAGATGGAAAACAGCATTTGTCCAGCCTGTCCATAAGAAAGGTGACCCATCCTCCCCCTCCTCCTACCGACCCTTGGCACTGACATCCCTTCTTTCTAAGGTCATGGAAACACTGATTAACCGTCAGCTTAAGGAATATCTCGAAGATCGTAAGCTTCTCCATGACCGTCAGTATGCCTTCCGCAGCAACCGTTCCACTGGTGATCTGATGGCATATCTCACCGAACAGTGGAACAAATCTTTATATCGCTTTGGTGAAAGTAAGATTATTGCTCTTGATATCTCCAAGGCATTTGATAGAGTTTGGCATGAAGCTCTCTTATCGAAAATGCGTGCTTTTGGGATCGATAATACTCTTGTTCGTTGGATTAGAAACTATCTTCTGGACCGTTCAATACAAGTTGTATTGAATGGATTCAAGTCTGATTCCCATAAAATAAATGCTGGTGTGCCCCAGGGCTCTGTTCTGTCTCCGACTCTTTTCCTCACTTTTTTAAATGATCTTCTGTCTGTTACTTCTAATCCACTTACCTGTTTTGCTGACGACTTTATCCTCAGCTTTTCATATTCGTTCGATAATTCACGTCCTTCGCCTTCGGACGTACAATTGCAACGGTGCCGTATGTCAAGCTCATTAAACTCCGATTTATACAGCATTGTCAAATGGGGTAATAGGAATCGTGTGGAGTTTAATGCTTCGAAAACTCAATGCTGTCTTCTGTCGTTAAAGCTTAACATACCCCCAATGCCATTGTCCATGAATGACACTTACATCGAAGAAACCGAAAAGCTCTCAGTACTCGGTATGTGTGTCAACGACGACTTCCGTTGGAACGACCATATATTTGAAATCGCTAAGAATGCTGCTAAGTGCTTAGGTTTTCTGTATCGGTGTAAGAAGTATTTTTCCCCATCTGATCTGGCTACAATTTATAAAGCGTTTATACGCCCTATACTCGAGTATAACTCCTACCTCTGGGCAGGTGCTTCACAAACATCGCTTCACCTGCTTGATAGAATACAAAATAGAGCGTTAAGATTGATAGGAAATAGAACTGCCACTGAATCAATTGCCCCTCTCGAACACCGACGCAATGTTTCATGTCTTTCCTTATTTTATCGTTTCTTTTATAAAAAATGTTCACTCGAGGTAGCCAGCTGCATTCCTCCCTTTAAAAGTTTCGCCCGTAATACTCGTCTTGCTAGGAATGCCCATCAGTTCACCCTTGAGCCTAATTTCGGACGTACCGTGAAATATAGAAATTCTTTTTTTAGCCGTACAACACGACTTTGGAATGGTTTACCCGGCGAGATTTTCCCTTGCCATTTCAATATGCAAACATTCAAAACCAATGTTAATCGACACCTCCTATCTCTCCCCTCCCTATATTCCTAATGCCCGCGCAGTGTGTTACATTAAAAGGGAAACAAATAGTCCCTTGTGCGCGCGCTAATTATAAAAAAAAAAAAAAAAAAAAAATTCTAGAGATATGAACCGCGTGATACGGGGCTCGTACTCGCGATGCATAGAAAATATAAAAGAATTTGATTACATATGGGTTCCGAAACTCTTTGGACCACCTTTTGATAAAACCAAGGGCGGAGGTAGCTCTTGATATAGCATTATCGATATGAGAGCGAAAATTTAATTCGCAGTCACAGAGGACGCCTAAATCGCGGATAACCTGTACGCGATTAATGGGAAGGTTCTGAAGATAATAAGATCTGTGGGGAGGCCTTTTACTTTTTCAAGAAAACGTAATTAGCTCGCATTTGGCAATGTTTAGTTCGAGAAAATTCTTACTGCACCAAATGAACTGAGGTAATTTTGAAGCAGGAGATAGAATAAAGGGAGGTAGAAGAAGATTGAATTATCTTTTCAACATAATTAATGGCAATGATAAACAAGAGAGGTCCAAAATGGCTTCCTTGGGGTACCCCAGAGGTGGCCACAAAAGGAACTGAAAGAGCAGAATGAAAATGGATTCCGTATTGGTGGTAGTCAAGATACGAGGATATCCATTTAAGAAGACCTAACATTCTTAAATGGATAACTGAAACCGAGAAAGGAAAGCTTAAAAAGAATTCAACTGTGAGAGATTTTGTCGAAAGCCTTGCTGAAATCTGCAGTGATGACGTCTACTTCGAAACCTTTTTCCATGGCAGAGAGTGAAAATGTAAAGAACTCAACAAGATTTGTTGTGGTAGATCTTTCCTTACAAAAACCCTGCCAATTTGAGGATCAAAAATTTGCATTGGAAAGAGGGTGAATCATACAGAATGCTTTCGAAGAGTTTCGATGGAAATGGACAGCTGGAACAAGTTAGTAATAGGAAGGACCAAACTTGAGCAAAATTTTTTTAACTTTTAAGGACTAATGAAGTATCCATTTAATTCATATTTGAAGAGCCAGTAGGAGAGGAAGGTAGGAAAAATTAGATTTGTCAGGATCTAAGGTTTTTGGTCTGTTTGAAGTAACTAGCGAAGAAATTGGCAATGGTAGATGGATCATTGGATATTTGGTTACTGTAGAGAAGAGAGGGAGGGAAACCATCATTTTTCTTTTTATAGTTAATAAACTTATAAAACGATTAAGGATCCGTTATTAAATTTGTCTGGGTATTGGAAGCAAAGTCATTGCAGAGTGTTTCATATAGATTTCAAAATTTATAAAACACTCCCAATTGGTCGGAGTAATCGAGAATTGAACGAGAGTGAATATATTTAACCCAAAGCTTATATCTCCTTTTTCGTAGCTTATGATTGTACCACGGGGGAGAAGTTGAAAAGGACCTATTACGCGTAAGGGGCATATAAAGATTTATGCAAATATGCATTTTTTCATAAAACAGACTATTTGCTTCATTAAGTGAGAGATTTGTAAAATCTGATGAGGTATGGATGAGGTAGTCATTTATTTTTTTGAAATTAGCCTTATGGTAGTTAGAAATATTGAAGAGAGTAGATGCAGAGGAAATGAAAAAAAAAGAGAATGAGAGGGGGTGAAATTAATCAACTACAGATAATGGGATGGTGCTTTCTGAATCAGATGAGTTAATTAAGTCAGAGGTGAGGAGAGGAGGCCTATGTAATTCTGAATTCTACTCACTTGGTAAAAGGCAGAATCAGAAAGACTGTCAACAAAAACACATTCCTTGGACGAACCGGGATTGGCAGCGAATGAAAGTACATCAGAAATGTTCCACTGAAGTTGGGGAAGATTGAAGTCTCCAAAGATTAGAACTTCGTCTTGTGCTTCAGAAATAGCTAGCACTTCATCAATGGCATCAACAGCAAGCCTGTAAGATTGAACGGGTTGGGCAGGAAGGATGTAGAAAGACATGAGGTAGAGGGACTGATTTGGGAGTGATAGTTTAATGGGTATGTTGTCTAGAATGTTTAAGCAGAGAGAAGAAACCAGGGTCGAATTGAATTTGTTATGGACAGCAAAAAGGACGCTTCTGCACCAAGATTTAAGGAGACACTGTTCAGTTCGATTTTATTAATCTCAATTGGTTAAAAGTCAAGCAAACTTGGTCAATGGGAGTTAAGTTGGAAAAAAGGCTTAATTTTCGGAGACCGCCATAGATACGCCCCACACAAAAATTCACATGGTCATTTGCTGAAAGTATTAGGTTTATTTTAAAGCCAGGATTAGAAATCATTTCTACAAACTGTAGTTGAAAACTTGATAAATAAGGAGAACAAAGGTTTTTAGTATCAAATTTCTTTTTGGATATTGTAATTTTTTGGGATTGAGGATGAGGAGTTAAACCATTGCTTAAAGACCAACTGTAGACATAAGTCAGATCCTCATTTAACCTGCAGACAAGATCTTCGAGTAAGTTGAAAGGTCGAGAGAGATAAATTTGGACATCATCTGCGTAAAGATGTATCATGATATTTTGGTACACTTGCGGGAGGTCATAGATGTACATGCAAAATAAAATTGGACCCAGAATGAACCCTGTGGAAAACTAGCAAGTGAATTTTTCGATGCAGAAAACGCATTACCCACTTTAACTCTTTGACTACGTTGTTGCAAGTGTAGTTTTCAATCAAACGTACGGATTTGCTACATATAATCGAGTATAAGTCTTGTAAAGTATTTTGACTAGATCAGTATTTATATTTCGACCAACATGCAGAAGCTGCTCTAGCCAGGACTAGGGGACAAACACAATTATCCCAGTGGGATCATAAACAACGAACCTAATAAATATTTAAATAGGATATATTAGTTTTTTATTATTTTAGCTGATTTTATTTCACCCCCCCCCCCCTCCTCCCCGACTAATTGCCAAATCTGCGAGGCTTTCCGTTCACAAAATGAATAAGTACTTTAAGAGAACGCATTCGACCGATTTTATCCGCGATAGTGCCCACCGTAGCACCGTTAAACTAAAACTTTTCTCGATATTTGTTGTTGGCTGTTTTATCATTCACACTGAATTTCACCAACATTTTTCTTTAAAACTTCACATTACGCGTGATCCGGATGAAAACTCAAGAATATATTATCGATATACCCAGCATCTGTACATCTATTTTAAAATAGCTTACGACAGTGTAAATGTGGATTAACGTCCACGTCCAGCTCTGGAATTCTTGCTAAACCGATACGTCATATCAAGGAAGACGTTAAAGAATTCTCACAGTTTCTACGAAATTGGTAGGGATGAATGAAATGAAATGAATGAATGATCTTTGTTTAGCTTTCAAATAAGCCAGTTTCAACATTGTGCTTGAAAAGGTAGTAAGCCAAATCCAAGCCAGTATATCAGCTACTATCCTTAATAAATCAATTCAAGAGCATGGGTTTTCTGATGACATTGATATGACAGGAAGACCTATAGGAATAGTATCATCCAAAATCATTTTCATTGAGTCAGCAGCAAGCCAAATGGGATCAATTATAAACGAGACCAAGAAGAATTATGTGCTTTCATCAAAAAAAAGTTCAATTCCATAATCGACTTGGTCAGAACCTAACGAATGACATCTATTACTTCGAGGTAATCAATGAATTTGATTACCTAGGTACTGGGTACTGCTGTTAACAGAGAAAGCAGCATCAGCGAAGGAATCAACGTAGGGCGTATGAATATCAATGTTGGATCATACGCCCGCATCTATGGAAATACCCGAAGAGTCAAAAGGCAAGGTAGACCCCAACTTCGATGCAGCAATCAGATAGAGGAAGACCTGCTATTGTTAAGAGTGCGACAAATTGGAGACGGCAGCCTAGAGATCGACCCAGCACCGCGAGAATTTTTCCAATAGCGATCTTGTATTACAGTGTTGAAAGGATTTTTTTTTACAGAACAGACAACAAATGGCTGACTGATCTGGCGCTCTTTTGATGTTTGGGTGTTGGTTGATTTCCTATCAAAACGGTGTTGCCTCGAATTTGTTTTCCAAATCTTTAAGAGTTTTTTTTACGCCATTGATTTGTATTGCAAGGCTTGCCATGCTGATTTGTCATAAGTAACAGAATAATAAACACTAACTCTACAGAACGCCTTCTCAACAATTAATGCCATGGCTGTGAAAGACTGTCAACCTTAGCCGTGTTTCGTAAGAAAAGTTATCCGCAGTGCAGCAGGATTTTACACACACTACAAATACGACAACATCCCACTACCGATAAAAGTAGAAGTTAAATTCAGCTCCGGATAGATCCCAAACTTTTTTTTGTAGATTTTCCATTTTATTTGTCACAAAATTATTTTCTGTCTACCTTCCCTCTCTCCCTGTAAATGCTTGTTGTTTGTAAATTGTAAATCAAGAGTATCAAATTTGAAATAAGAACCAGGCTGCTGTGGATGCGTTTTCTTGGGAAATCCCACTGCACTACGGATAGCTTTCTCAATTTATTGAGAAAATACATCTTCTGCGATGAATAGAACTTAGTTTTAAAATAACCTACCAAAGTTGAAAGATCCAACGTTCGTTAATTAAATAACATCCAAACAATTTGCCAATGTTAATAAAATCAGAAAGTCTTCGAATTATATTCGAAACTGCAACTGATTTAAGGCAGGTAAAAAACAGCAGATTGAAATGAGTCACAATATTTTTACTGCGATGTGTCAGTGTCATAAAAGTCAAATCAAAATGAGTTTTGTGATTTGAATAAGCACACCACACTTGTCACAATGTTTGGTATCAACACCAAAGTTTAGTTATTAATTTTAATTTTTTAACGGGGATGAGTTGAAACTATGATTGCACTCTAGTTTTAGTGCGACATAATTTAAATTTAATGACGTTTTCCAATGAAAGTGTGATTGCGTTTTGCAGCAGAGCCAACGCACCGAAAAAAGATCTTTTTGCGGTGTTATTATGTATCTGCGTATTTTTATAGATAAATGTTAAAAATGTTGTAAGACGTTATCGGGTTCATGAATATAACCGGCTTACTGAATTATTTGAAACAAAGTTATAGGGTATATTCCATTAGCCTGATTTGCTTCGTGTAAGAGGTACAAAAAATAAAAAACTAATTAGGAAGCATGCAACTTGTTGATATTCTAATTCTTAATACTATTGGGGGATATACACATAACTCCTTAACTTTCACTTGTGAACTCTGTATATAATTATGGTATCAGGAAAGTTCGCTTCAAATGTTTGAATAACTTTGTTGAGTCTAGGGAACCCCTCCGGTAATTTTGTTTCAACAAAAAATAGAGTAAAGGTCCCAAAACATAAAGCTACAAAAATTGTTTATGAAAATCATTATAGCAATTTTCGAGAAAAAGAAGCATTTGCTTAGCTTAGTTAACCCTAAAAATGCCAATTTTGAAGATATTCTCGCTTTCTTCATTCGTTTGGGCCAGTGTTTTTCAACCTGTGGGTCGCGACCCTTTAGGGGGTCCCGATGCGACGCACAGTGGTCTGAGCGCGGAAAAAAATGCTTTTCAAAAAGTTTTATGTAGGCTTTTAACTTTTATGTCTAAGTACTCTTAGATAACCCCAGCATATTATTTTAAAGAATTTTTGATTAAATATATTTTATGTATTTTTTTCCAAGCCCTCAAAGATAAAAAAAAATATTCAAGTCGCGAACCATATTTTCAACAAAAAATTGGATGTCGTTTTCCGAAGTTTCTTAACATAAATCCAGTAACTTTATATATCGTTTTATTGGTATGCTTTTAGGTATTTAAAAATAAAAAAAATTAAGTAAAATTAATAAAAGGAGCCTTCTATAAGCAGCCTCAAACATTGGTACTAAGAAAAATGGCTTGGATGAAAACTTATTGAGTTTAAAATTTAGCTCCACCTGCCTCCACGTTATGACATATTATACCAACGCATGCTCCTTACTTTCAAGTTACAGCACAGAAAAAAATCAGCTGCGTCCACCTGCGTCCCACGGAGTTATGTTCAAATTTGTCTCACGGAGTCGGGTTTCAAAAAACTTGGTTTTGATTTTAGTATATATCAGTTATAATTTCTTCAGCAAGCCAGTGAAGAACTTATTCGAAGGCTTGCTGTTATCTTTGAAGTAATAAAAAAATAGATTTCACAAAATATGCAGAGTACGCGTGGTAAACTGCACAACTTTTTATCGAGAATAATAACTGGTACAATAGGCCAGCAACCATACAGAAGGTTTTGATCCATGGAGAAAATATCATAAAAAATTGTGTCTTTCCTGTTGGATCACTCTACAAGAATGTCGAAATAAGGATTATAAAGTCTACCATAGTTTTAATTCGAGAAAATTTAGGCGCATTGCAACGAATGAAGATATGATGCATCGTATCCTCATATCATAAGATCCACTAATAACAGGCTTAAGGCCACAGACAAAAAAGAAAATACTACCAGTCAGCGCAGACGCTAAAAACCTCATTTTGGCACAGTGAAATAAATACTACTATATCTACTTATATTATTATACTATTTATTGTGTTGAATTTTCAACAAAGGTATAAATTAAAAAGCTTTGTAAAATTCAACTAATATAATTTTAATTTGTAATTCAAGTATTTAAGTACAGTAAGTTAATTTGGGATAACCTCTTACCTCTTAGGCAGAAGGCCGAAATCAAAGTTAGGTTAACCATGAGGCATAATAACTGCAAAGCAAACACATAGATAATTGTTAAAGACAAAAGAAATGTCATTATTTGTGAAGTAGAGTTGCCGTTGTGCAATCGATTTGCTGATGCTACATATTGATTGAATGCAAATGACTTATTTATGTTTTTAATATTATTTTTCAAGTATTTGTGTATTTAAATATCTGTAATGTACATTATTTATAAATTATAATATTTTATTTTAAATGAAAAGTTCAGATTTTACTTTAATAAAAAATCTTTTATTTTAGTACAGCATAAAACCCTCAAATTTTAGAAAAATGTCAATAATTTTTTTGCAAGTAATTTTTTCTGAACCAAATTTTTACTAATTATGCATAAGATCAGTATTGATATCTATGCCAAACTTAATTAAAATCCGTTAAGTAATATAGATTTTACAGATTGTTTTCCGCATTCTCATACAAACCAAACTACTGTGCGACGTCTCTATAAGGGGGTCACGAAGATCGCCAGTGTTAATTATAAAAAAAAATATAAAGTTAAAAGACACATTTATTGCGAAATTTTTGATTAAAGGATAAAAACATAAATATGTAATACAAATTAGCAAAAATTATAAATCAATTATTTACTGTCGATTGCAGTGTGAAGGTTGCCCTTGTTCTTCATTAACCAGTCTCTCGTGTATCTGTTTGTGCTTCATTCAGAATTAAATCGATTTCCAAATTTAAACGATTTCTTGCTTGCTTTTCCATTAATAAAAATGCCAACTCGGACAAGTACGGGTGGAAAATGGAACGTTGGATTAGAAGCTATCTTCTGGACCGTTCAATACAATTTGTATTGGACGGATTCAAGTCTGATTCCCACAAAGTAAATGCTGGTGTGCCCCAGGGCTCCGTTCTGTCTCCGACTCACTGCGCATTGTGAAATGGAGTAATAGGAATCGAAAACTCAATGCTGTATTCTGTCGTTAAAGCTAAACATACTCCCAATTCCATTGTCTCAAGGACAATGGTGGCTCTTACATCGAAGAAACCGAAAAGCTCTCAGTACTCGGTATGTCTGTATTTTTTCCCCTATGGATCTGGCAACAATTTTTAAAGCATTTATACGCCCTAAACTCGAGTGTAACTCCCACCTCTGGGCAGGTACTTCGCAAACATCGCTTCACCTGCTTCATAGAATACAAAATCGAGCGTTATGATTGATAGGAAATAGAACTGCCGCTGAAACAATTGCCCCTCTCGAACACGGACCGGTTTTAATAAAATCCTGTGTTTTATTTTTAGTTTTAAAAAAAAAATTTTTTGAAATTTTGGTATGGTTTTTGGTTTGGTTTTTTTAGAATTTTATAATATACATGTAATTATAAAATTTAAAATAATATTTTTTGATTAGCTTTAAAAATACTGATTTCTCAAAAAACAAAAAAAAAACAAATCAAAAATTAATTTTAATTAGAAAGAAAGTTATTTAAATTTTTGATATGCAGAATTAATTTGCCTACATTATTCTTTTCAAATATAAAATTGGACAGAAATCCAATAAGGCGTTACCAAGAAAGCCTAAAATTAAAAAAACCATTACATGACTTCTCTCGTATATGTGGTTCTGATCAAATGATAGCCAATACAAACAAAAAAATTCTCAAATATGTTCAGCAAAATCGTTGGAGCCGTTTTCGAGAAAAATAAGCTTTTCCTTAACAAACATTAATAGAATTAAAACAATTTATTTCATTTTTATTCAACAGGTGAGCAGTTTTCAAAAATCCGTCAATGGCATCATAATCTAGCGGAAGATCCTGTTTCCTTTGAAAGTGACCTCAAGAAAGTCACAGCTGCCAAATTGCTGTGCGCCAATACCGGACTGAAGGAAGTTCCTAAGAATATATTCTTCATTGCTTCCAATACGTAAGTTAACAAAATTTAAACAAAATAAAATAAATCACCAAATAAACACAACATTTCGTTACAGAAACCCCCTCGTGCCATGTGACGAATTGTTGAAGTCATCAAATTAATGAGGAAAACAAACAAATACTGTCCATAATATACTATACCTTAATTGCTTAATTAGTCGTTAAACAAAAAGATATTCTTTGTTCACCTCGAAACTGATTAGAATTAAAAAAATTAAATGAAAAATCAAAAACCTTGTTTGATACTTACTTTTGTCGCAATAACTTCTTTCCAGTAGTTTCATTACCAGAAAATCTACGACGTATGACCTAAGTTTAAACACAGGAATTAATTTGTCTGAAGGAAATTATTTAAAATGTATGCTTCGTGGAACACAATTAAACGCCATTTGTTGCAAGTGAGGTCCGCGTTTGCAGCTGAATTAATTTAATTTTGTAATAATAATTGGATTTTATGGGAGTATATAGGTTAGTACGCTAATGGTGTTTCCATACCTCCTCTGAGAAGTGGATAAGTAATATTATAATAGTTTTGCATGCAATGTAGGTATTAAAGTTAATTCCTAACAAATATTCTTCCGATTGAATAATACCGACCACCGACTAAAGTAAGTTCGACCGATTTGCTCGCCTTAATGTAATGTTTAGATATTTTGAGCAATAATAACGATTTAGAAACATATACATAGATAGAGATAAACAATGTAAGAAAGTCAGTTAGATACTTAACATGTACTTTAAAGTAAGTTAACACATAAAAAAACGTTGCATTAACCTCTATATATATATATATACCTATATACGAAAAATAGTGGTACCAAGTGTTGGGTCGAAAATGGAGCATTTGAAAACCAACCGAAACCAACCGGTTTCAAAGTAAGATTTATGAAAGATAAGGGAAAATAATATCACATATAACATAGTTACATATAGATACTGCATCTAGGACAAAAAAAAGTCAGATGTCACATCGGCTGGGATTTACCCGTACGTCCCAGTTCGATCCAGCTTGTTTGATACATACAGCCAGAGCCAGCGCATGCTTTTGATTAAAATTTAGTAAGTTGCTGCAATTCGTTGTCGCTTTCCTTTTTTCTTGTGCCCCATTGAAGACCCACGAAACAAAACCAATATATCGGTTGCATGGAGGACATCTATACACATAAATAAAAATTAAGTGTCTGTTTTTAAAATCAAAATAACAGCTTTTTACTTGATACTTGATGTATACGAAAGGATATACAGTACTTATATCAAAAACACCATTTAAAAAATATTTGTCTGTCTGTCTGTCTGTTTGTTCCGTGTAGTCTCGGGAACGGCTGCACCGATTTTGACGGGACTTTCACTGGCAGGTAGCTGATATATCCTAATGAGTAACTTAGGCTATGTTAATTACTCACTAGGTGGCGCTGGTGTCGTTTTGTTTTGGAAAATTCTTATTTATGGATCGATTTTGACGGGACTTTCACAGGCAGGGCGCTCATTTTGAAAGGAATAACTTAAGCTATTTGAATTGCCGGTAGGTGGCGCTAGGTTTGCTTATTTTTCGAAAATTAGTTCAGGCGGATGAAGTCGTGGGTAACAGCTAGTCTCTAATAAAAAAAATACAAAGCAGGATTGAGAAAGTTCTAAATGGTGGTTGACTCAGTGCAGATTACATATTAGCTTCACACTAGTTATCATTACTGGACTAGACACTGCCTTATAGGTAAACACACCACGAAAGTCAATGCCACCTCAAATAATTTTCTTGGCAGTATTGGTGCAGCTAATAAGAACTTTGCTTCTGACCCGGAGATTGTCAGTTCCCATACTCAGCTTGAAAAGAAATTTTTCTAACTCCTAGTGCAAGGTAGAGCCATGCGTGAATTTAAGATGAGAACATTTTTGAGATAAGAATCAAACATGACATTACGATGATAGAGAAACCTATTTGAGTTACTGGCAAAATTCGGTCTGTCTGTCTACAGACTGGACGGTAAGGCCAATGGTCTTCAAATTTGGCACATACGGTTATTTTGACATTCTACAGAGAAATTTTTTTATTTTTTTTTTTTAGCTCAAAAATTAACGGTACCTGTCATATTATTTTTCTCGAAAAAGGCTCCAAGAATTTTAATGAAAAAAAATCAGTGTGCTATTGTTGTAAACATAATGCTTACGTTTTGGTGAAAAAAAAATATGATGGTGGGCTAGGAACGGTAGCTCGCATTATTTGACTTTCTCGTGAACTGGTTAACCGATTACAACCAAAATTGATATTCAGAAAACTGTACGTAGCATAAGTAATTTCAATTTAAAATATTTTTTAAAACGTTTTTTTTTTGAATTTTTAATAATTAAATTTTTTTTTTTTGAAAAATCGATATTTTGAAAACGCGTAAGTGAATTTTTCTTTAAATCTTGTTTTTAAATTAAGGTTATTTTTGTGCTAAAGTTTGCATTCTTTAATTTTTTTTTTTTAATTTTTAACAAAAGTTTTTTAATTTAATTCGTTTTATTAAAAAACCGTTCCAACGATTTTGAAAAAAAATCACACTGTTTCACATTTTTTTATAGAAATTAAATGGCGTAACGCTGAAAACTCTTTTACTTACTTTTTTCGAACAATCAAAAGTCACAAATACTTACTTTTTTCGAACAATCAAAAGTCACAAAAATAGAATAAAAACTTTGAAATCCTTTTAATATTTTTCAAATTTTATTTGACGCTGTGACCGCAATAGAGCAAATACGTGCGATCCAGTCGTTTAATTTATTTTTGACAGTTGTCACGTAGAGACCACATTATTTAAGAATATGGAGAAGTATTCAAACGAACAATGTTTAATTATCATAAAAATACATTACAAAAAAAATGCTGAAAGTTTTGCAAAAACAGCGCATCGATTACGTCAAATTTTCGGTCGCAATAATGGCTAAATAAATTGACAGTGGGGCTTTTAATTACAAAATTTGAAACCAAGTTAACGCTGATGGTTCATAAGATTATTGTTCGTCGATATTTGTCCAACAAGATGATGCGACCTGCCCCACAGCACGTAAAACAATGTTGGTCGATTTGGTGATCAACATTGACTTATTTACTTGCGATTATAGGTGCTATAAGGCTATTCGTGCAAAAACGATTCTAACAAGCAAACATGACATTACGATGATGAAGTCGGAAAAAGTGGGCCCGGAAATTCCGTCCATCTATCTGTCTGTCTGTTCACAACTCTACAGCCTAAACGGATGGGCCGATTTGCTTCAAACTTTGTATTTAGTATTAATTTGGTAGTATCTCAGAGGGTGTTTTTCATTTTTGCTCTAGGTTGAAAAATAACTGTACCTGCCATACAATCTTTAACAAAAAGTTTGATTTTCTTGAAAACGACTACTACGATTTTGATAAAACCTCCAGGGTGTTATTTTCTTACAATACATTTTTCAGTTAGAACGAATTTTTCGAAATTTGTTCTTTAACGGTACCCCCCGTAGGACCGTTTTTTTTTCTTGGCCTTTTTTGAGAAATGCTTAACCGATTACATTCAAATTTGATATTCAATAAGATGTAGATTTCAAAACCAATTCGGAATCAAAATGTTTTCGATTAATTTTTTTTTGTTTTTTTAATAATTTTTTTAAATATTTTGAAAAATGTAAGTATTTTTTTAATTTTTAAGAAAAGTTGTTAAGTAAAAACCGTTGTTTTTAAAAACCGTTCCTACGATTTAAAATAAAATTACAATTTTTTCAAATTTTCCAAGAAAATAAAATGGCGTTGAATTTTTTCCACTGAAAACTATTTTACGTAATTCAAAAATTAAATGTAATTTAATTGTATTTGAGACCCTATATATCTATATTCAATCGGTGACCAATCCAAAATGTTCTTAAAATGAAAAAAATGCGCAAATTGTTTTTTTCGAAATTTGTATATTTTTTACGACGCAAAAATATTTTGTTTCATTTTCGGGATTTAGATTTTTCAGGATTTCGGATTTTAGATTTTCGAAATTTGGGTTTTCGGGATGGTGTCCGGTAGATACATTTCTTCTGCCTCCAATTTTTGGTATTGATGTAAATAAACCGCTTTCAGCTGAAAATCAGTCAGTGGAACTTACATTCGCTCAATCCATCAGAGCCTTAAAGCTTTTGGTATCGTCTTTCAACTACCTTCGCGATTCTTTCAATCAAATAAAGCTATGGAACTCTCTCTCTGAGACTATTAAGAAAGTTTATTATTTAAATTTTTTTTAAATGCAATTACTTCTAGAACTCTTCACAGCATTCTTATCAAAACTGTGATTAATAATTGAAGGAAATAAAACTGGTTCTTCTTTGCATTTTAAAAAAGATTTGTTTTAACTGAAATTTCCTTATTAAATTCAGAGGCAGTTAAAACATTAAGTGTCATCAGTGTCACCTACATTTTTGTCCTGGTCATTACCTTATCAGTCGGAATTTCTACATTCGAGATACTTAACTCCCCAGCACACAAGTGTAAATTAAACAATCTGGTGTCGATAAGATATAATACCATCAACTTCAGCAATCATATCATAGAGATGATAGAATTTTGCAATATGTTTGAAATTTTGATAAATCAATACATGTACTTATCTATACACAAACACATTCTCAAAAACCAAGATAACTGCCTTAGACTACTATACAGGTGTGTTTATATTTTCAGAAATGATTTGATTTTTGATTGTTTCGCTGATTGTTTAGTTCGAAAATATAACGTGGAAAGACAATACGTCGACGTGATTAAAGTTATCCATCCCCAACAAATTTAATTTCTTAATTCTTCCGTTTATAGATACTTAGTTTTTCCAGGACCATTTTTGTCGAATTAAAAGAAAATTAAGTTTTTTTTTGAAACTGAATGATATATGTGTGTTTTGTGAAAATTAAAAAAAGAAATTGTTAACATAATGATGTTTCTAAATATATATTTTAATTATTAAAATAGCATTGAGGTTCGTTCAAATCGGATACCTGTAAAGAAAAAAAGCAGCAAAAGTAAGATTTTTTTAAACTACGTCCCTTTTGTAAAAGAAAAAAAAATATTTTAAAAAATTGAACACTTATGGCTTTTAAAAAAACGTTAATTGAAAACAATAATCTTATCAATTTAACGTACTTTTGTTTTTATCGAAAGATTCGCCAAAGTCTGATATCAGAATCACTTATCATTATGAGTACGTGCACTCAATGTTTAGCAACTTGAAGGTTAACAATGTTCATACAAATATTGATGACAACTACTGTCAGAATAATTGGTAACAGAAAAATATTGCTTCTTTTTGAGGAATCTAAATCGTCAGCCATTTAATTTAACATTTCAAAACCAAAAAACTTAACAAGCTTTTGGAATTTTGCTAACAACAAGAAGACATCGGATGGCTACCCAGGAACTGCTTACATTTGTCATGGGCTTTAAAAGAATTATCAAAAGTATTTTAATGTTTCAATTATTTTCGATCGCATATAGCATATAAAGCATTTAAACTACGTTTGTTTAAATTTCCACCATTTTTAATTTCATTTGGATAGCATTTCACATCCTACCTAAAAACTGATTACCTTATATGGTGAAATTTCTCTCAAATCCGTTTGTTGCTCACTATGTTGTACCTCAGGGAAGCCAATTAGGTCCTTTTGTGTTTATTCTTGTATATTCACTTACGCAAAATTTGTATAAAGTAAGGTGGGTGATGATGTTAACTTTTGTGGTACGCTGATCCTCGGTCAGCGTAAAAGGAAACTTCTTAGTAGTCAATGGCTGCCATTATAACTTCTCCAAGGTTCACCGCTGATTTGTATTAAGCTTCTTTGTTAGTTCAATGAGCTTTTTCCGAAGAGAAATAATTCCAGCTTCTGCTTGGAGCTTTTCGTTTTTGTAATGCCTTTGTTTTCGATGGATGCTGGTGCTGGTGTCTGTAATTGTGAACGACACACGGAAGCCGTAGCCGATAATTGATGAGTTGTTTATATATAATAACAACAACTTGGTTCGCCAATGTAGATGGTTGGTGAAGCATGTGCAATGTGCATAGTAGTTAAATAGGAATAGTGTCATTGAAGTGTATTCCCAAGTGCTTGAATTCTGTAAGTTTTGGTCGTTCGGTTGCGTCGTCTGGTTCTAGGTCCTCTAAAGCAGACAAGTTCACACATCGCCAAGTTAGTTTTGATGCCCCCTGTTAGATTAGATTGGATGGCTGTGGACTAGCGAGTTGTCAGTAAGGAGAAGATCTTCGCATCCAATGGGAAGGCGTTGGTCTGAGCTCTCATATGATTATGTTTTAAAGGAATTCTCCAATTTTTTAACCTTAATTGACTTCAGTTTTGATGCACCTCATACTCTTGATTTGATGTTCTCCAAATGCACGAAGAAATTTTTGAAAACGAGAAAAGAATAATAAAAAAAGTTTTTGATGCCTTAAAGATAAAACAATTAATTGAAGTTCATGGATCGATCTATACACTGTGAAATAGTTTCTTGAAAGTAAAGTGCCCGACGGTAACTCGATGAATATTTGAAGCGAGGGAAACGTCTTCTTGAAATTTTAAAGGCTGTTGCAGAGTTAAGTTTCCTTCTTCCAATATCTTTCTCAAGTTGCTGAGAACTGATATCCGCTTCTAATTTGAGATGACATTGGTGATGCATTTTTTGAGGATTGCCGCTGTTTTTATTTGCGATTATAGGAACTATAAGGCAAGTTTAGGATTCGTGAATATAAAAAAAAAATATGAATATAAAAAAAAAATTCTGTAGGCATTAGCTATTATCTTATGGAATCTAAATTAACAGGAAAAGTCTATTAACGGTACATTTCATATAACGTTTTTTTTAGTTTTCGACTTCCTCGGTAACGGCTCAATGGATTTCAATCAAATTTTATATTTGAAAAGACCTAGATACTCAAATAAATTCTGCATACCAACATTTAGATAACAAATTTTTTTCTATTTATAATTAATTAAAAATCAAACTATTTTTTTTAAATTTTATAATCACATGTGTATTAAAAAACTCTAAAAAACTGCTCAATCTCAAACAATTTTTTTTTTCAAAAAGTTGGTTGTCTGTAAAGACGATAACGTGATAACGTCATAAGAAAACATGGATGGCAGCAACACCAACATACAGCCCGTTAACTCACACCCACAAACCCTCTCGTTAAATCCGCAAACACACACACCAATATCTACATCTACTTTCTACTTTAACAAAACTCCGCCTATTTTTTTATTTTTTTTCTCTTGTACTTTTTGAATTTGAGTGGAATTATTTTGGGAATTTGCGCCTGTTCTTTTTCATGTTCGCCTGGTGCTTGCGATCGATTTTGGTTGATAGAACCACAGTATCGAAGCGTGTGTCACTTTTTTTATCAGCATTATCAGCATGAGTCATGTTATTTAATATTTGTCATCAAATTATAAGACGTTATCACGTCATAAAACAAAAATAAAAAACACGATTTTATCAAAACCGGTCCTACAATTTTCGAAATAATTTTTTCATGAATTCTTTGTTATTCAAGACGTGTGATGGCGTACTTCATTTTTACTAAAAACCGTTAAGTATCGTGGTTTTGATACTTTTTATAAAGTTCAAACTGTTTTACTTTCAACATAAATGTTATTTGTTTTTGTCAACGTCTTGCCTTCCAATGTAATTAGAGGCACATAAGAGCAAATACGTGCGACCCAGTCGTGACCCTTTTTACTTCCGTACTACAAGGCAAGTTATGGATTCGTGCAAAAAAAATCTAACAATCAAACATGACATTACGATTACAGAGAATTCGAAAAAAGTGCGTTTGGAAATTCCGTCCGTCTGTCTGTCTGTTCGCACCTCTACATCCGAAATGGATGGGCCGATTTGCTTCAAACTTGGAAAATAGTATTTATTTGGTAGTATCTCAGGGTATGATTTTCATTTTGCTCTAGGTCGAAAAATAACGGTACCTGCCATATAATTTTTAACAAAAAGTTTGATTTTCTCGAAAACGGCTCACGATTTTGATAAAACTTTCAGAGTGCTACTTTATTACAACAATACATCTTTCAATTAGAATGAACTTTTCGAAATTTGTTCTATAACAGTGCCTCCCATAAAACCGGTTTTTTCAAATGCGCTTTATCGTAAACTATTATCCCGATTTCAATAAAATTTTGAAGTAGTAGGAAGTCATTTATAATTCAATTAATATTGCATTTCAAAATTTTCAAAAACTTTTTTTTCAATTTTATCACCAACATCTTTCCTTCCAACCCCTATAGAACGTAGACCTGTCCAAAGCTTACGCGAAGTTTAGTTTGTAGAAAGTTTAGACATGAAATACCTTTTTTTCGCTCTTCGTGTTATGAATGATGAATGGTTACGAGCTTGGAAAAAGACCTCCCAATTGGTGGTTGTTGGGTTATGCTTCAATTTAGAGTACAATTTCCTGCGAGTTTTATTTGAACCATGGACAATTTTTATTACGCACAGTATCTGTCTTCAAAGGAACATGTTTTTCATATAATTCTAATATTAGGTATCACTTTTTCGTTGACGTTGTATAAGCTTTAACAAGAATCCCAAGGAAAACTGACAGCATCGATAGCAATGCAATATTATTAATAGATTTAAAGTCACGGAATTGGAAAGTAGAAGAAAATGCGGTTCGAGAAAAGTCATTATTGGTCGTGCAAAAAATTAAATCGTGATCTGAAATACCTTCAAGAGATAGTTGATCGATAAGAAGAACATTAGATGAATCGGATACAATCATCAGATCGAGGAGACTAGGAGCAGAATTTGGGCCAAAGCGAGTGGCATAGGAGTTTGTTATAGTGAGACCAGTAGCTGCAATTTCGTCTCTGATCTGACAGGCTCTATTATCATAAAGAAGAAGATCAGCATTAAAATCTCCGCAGACAATAATGTTTACGAAAAATAGAAAAAAGAGGTTCAGGAGAACAACTTCTATTAGAGTTGTAAGCAACTCCCAAAATGCTGTTAATGTTGTTATCATTTACTTCTAAAACCAAGAACTCAATACCAGAAAATACTTCAGATTTGGCAACGATTTAACAGCTTAGAGCAGAAGTACAATACACTGCAACCCCTCCTCCTATAGTAGCAGTAATTCTATCATTGCGTATGAGATTGTAGTTGTTGATGTGATACAAATCATTAGGAATCTCAGATTTCATCCATGTTTCGGTTATGCAGATAACATCAACGCCCGATGATTCAAAAATATACCTTATAAAATCAAATTTGTCAAAGTTTAAGATACGCGCATTCAAACAGCAAACCTTAAAACTTTCAAGTGCACCAGAAAGTATTTTTATTACAGATTGAGTTGACATTTCAGTACCACCAGGAAGGCCGAATCTAACAGTCATGATAAAAAACAAACAACTTGAAAAAACAAAACAACAAAAAAGGACGCGACTGGGTCGCACGTAATTGCTCTTGTGTGCCTAATTACATTAGAAAGCAAGATCTTTGGCAGAAACAAGTAACATTTGCGTTGAAAATAACACAGTTTGAACTTATAAAAAGTATTAAAAACCAGAATACTTAAAGGTTTTTCGTAAAAATGAAGTATGCCATGAAACGTCTTAAATAACAAAGAATTTATGAAAAATGTATTTCGAAAATTGTAGGACCGGTTTTGATAAAATCCTGTTTTTTATGTTTAGTTTTTTGAAAAAAAAACATGTTTTTTAAATTTTGGTATGCATTTTTTTAGAATTTATTAAAATATGATTATAAGAATTATAATTATAATTAATTATTATATATGATTATAAGAATTAAAATAATTTTTTTTGATTAGTTTTCAAAATATTAATTTTTCAAAAAAAAATTTCAAAAATTTATTTTAATTAGAAAAAAAAGTTATTCAAAACTTTGATATGCAGAATTAATTTGGCTATCTATATATTCTAAAATATAAAATTTGAAAGAAATCCAAAAAGCCGTTACCGAGAAAACCAAAAATTAAAAAAAAACCTTTATATGAAAGGTCCCGTTAATACCCTTTTCCCGTATATGTGGTTCTAATCAAATAATAGCCAATACCAACAAAAAAAAATTCTCAAAAATTTTCATTAAGATCGTTGGAGCCGTTTTTGAGAAAAATAAGATTTTCCTAAACGGTCATATGGCAGGTACCGTTATTTTTAGGGCTAAAAATAAAATTTCAATTTGCCCTCGGGGAATGCCAAAATAATCACACACACTAAGTTTGAAGATAATCGCTTAAGCCGTTTAGGTTGCAGCTTGTTATACATACTGACAGACAGACATACAGACAGACGGACATTTTTTCTCGATCACGTTTTTAGACTTCTCTATGATTGTAATGTCATGTTTGATTGTTATCTCAATTTTTTTTAATATTCACGAATCCTAAACTTGCCTTATAAACGCAAGTAAAAAGACAAGAACAGCAAGAAGAATTACAAATTTAGCAAAAGAAAAAATGCCAAGAAGCTAAACTTAAGAAATAAAAAAAAAACAATGAAGTAAAATTCTACCAAAAAAATAAAAAAAAGAATAAATTAATACATATAAATAAAATACATTTTATGATGATCTGCTTCGGAAACATTTAAGCAGTGGAAACAGTCAATCTTAATTTCGTTGTCATCTCTGGTTTTTCTAACATAACCAAACCTATTTTCTGTTCTAACAGAAAACAAGATTCCCTCTTTCCGTAGTTAAACTGCATGTCGCAATAAAGAGCTATTGCGTGGTGTAAGGCTTTCGTTAGAGGCTAGTTATAGCTATCATTGAAATGCATCATTGAAACAAATCATTGGAATTTTTTTGAGAGATCAATTGAAATTTTCTGTCATTGGAAACATTTTCCTGGTTGAAATACACACGAAAAAATTTTTCAGATACAAATCTGTCATTGGAACTGAACGAAATTGGAACTCAAATCAGTGGAACGAGTTGTTCCATTTTCTGTTAATAAACAATCAGCTGACACGAAAAACGAATTTGCACCAGGAAAACAGATAAATACATTTTTAGTAAAAAAATATTTGTGCAAATTGGTTTTTTTTGTCGAAAGGTTGAGTGTAGCGGTAATTTTGTTTGCAAGTTCAATTACGCCATGCTGCGTAAAAACAAAGCTTACGCTCTCTGTCTTTCAACGAAGTTGACTGAAACAAAAGAAAATATTTCCAAAAAAAAACTCTATGCGCAAATTAGTTAGTTAAGTGGAATAATTAAATCTTGAATCTTCATTCCTCAATACTAATTCTGAAATAACTCAACTCAAATCTGAGATCTTTACGGTTAATACATCACTTACCCTGGCAAAAATTGTCCATTTTTGATAGTTCCTTTGAATAACTTTGTTGCAAAACCAAGATATGAGTAGTTTTGAGTTTCCATATGGAGTTTCCTATGGAACAAAGTTAAAGCAGTATTTATTCCCAAAGTGAGTTCATTTATGCTAATTCAGAATATCAATTAGTCATTCTTCATCCATTTTTAAGCCTCTAAAACGTGTTACGAAGCAGGTTTCATCGGGATACTTAATTATTGAATAGGGGTAAAAAGTGAAATACTTATACTAGCCCTACTTCGTTTATGAACTTCTATAAAACTTGAAAAAGGAGAAATTCAAAGTTATTGCTAACTCATTTGTATTGTCATTTCAAAAAACAAACCACCTAATACATTGTTTTTAAACTGTTATATAATATATTAATAAGCTACTGCTCTAATGGCCAAATCGGTGTGGATTAGATATAATCCTCCATAAAACTCACTAGCCTAACACCATTCATTAGGCCGATACTATTTACAGGGTGGCACTTTGACCGCTGCACTGAAAAGCCTAAGTTAGCCTCCCACATCTATATAATCAATCCTAGTCACTCCTTTTATATCGTCACAAAATTCAAAGTCACTTTGCCTTAGGAGAATATAAACTTCCTTGACGACATAAATTATGGATTCTTTTGAAGAGGTACACAAAAAGTCTAAATCTTTGTCTCTTATTCCAACTACCTTACATTGTTGGGTATTTTAAGCGGAAAATCTGGCGTTAAATGGTTAATGGTTAAGAGAAAACATATTATCCGACGCGGATATCCGCATCTTTTTAGACAGTCAGTCGAAACCATTAAATCAGTTTTTTCAAGCTCAATTAAAAAAATTGTCGATTGCCTCTTATGGAGATAGAAGAATAATTCTTATATTCACCTCTGTTGGGTGCATGGACATAGAGACATTCTATATAATTGAAAAGCTGACAGGATCAACGGAACCGGAACTAGAACCCATTGCTTATAATGCTAATTCAAGCTAATTCAAGCTGGTCTAAAAATACTACTTGCAAATCTGAACTCTCTAAGTCAAAATCTACTTGAAACTATATTTATTAGCCAAATGGCTTACCGGAATACTATTTAAAAAAAAAGTTGTATTTAAAAGTATCTGAAAGATAAAAGTTTTAACTTCATAAGGAATTTATAAATCCGAATCGGTAGCCAATAAAAGAAACTACACAACTCCTATTAGCCTTAACAGGGGCGTTTATATAGAACCATGTCCATGCTGGTCAATTTTTCATTAATGAATTTACTTACATTTCTTAAAAAATATTTTCGTTGTAAGTTGTAACGAACTCTCTTAGTAATTGCCAGCAAATTGTGCGTCCAAAACAACGCGATGTGTGCTTGTCACGTATACGTAACGTACGTTGGGCGTCTTTTATGAATTTCCCGTTTTACCTTAACGCTTTAGATCTATGTTAAACGTGACTTGTGAGTCAAATGCTTTGGGTACAAACATTTGAATTTTTTTTTAAATCAAGCTTCTCGATATTAAAAAGGTTATTTGATCATTGTATATACATTCTTTATGTTAGATTATTTAAATAATATTAAGCGGGAAAAAAGTTTTTCAATTTGTCGATTAACTTTATAATCGAAGTAAATGATTGAAACATTTTTGAAATACTTTGAACCTGGCGTCATGAGAGTCTTATCGAAACCTTATCAATTGTCGGTCATGAGTGTTAACAATAAAATCCAGAAACACCAAAATATTTGTTGGTTTACGTAACTTAACTTTTAAAAATTCCCTTAGCTATTATTCGCTAGTCAAATTAAATGACTAACCTGCATACTTGTTAATTTTTTTCAGATATCAACTCATAAGGATATAAAACTATAAACAAAATTAATTAGGCTGATAACATTTTCACAAACAATGGGACGTACATCATTAAATGGCAGTTCAGCTGCTGATAACTTGAGCTCTCTCTTCCAAGGTCTGAATCATCAAGGCCATTCAGAGCAAACGAATCCACCTCAGCACCATCATCAGACAAATGGAATAGACAACGACAAGCCTACATACGCCATTGAGCATTTGGCTACGTTCAAGGTGAAGCATGAGTCAGAGCTGCGTCATCCGCTGGATAAAATGAAACTTCTTA
Organism: Platycheirus rosarum; assembly: GCA_963971375.1. Lineage (NCBI taxonomy): Eukaryota > Metazoa > Arthropoda > Insecta > Diptera > Syrphidae > Platycheirus > Platycheirus rosarum. Next base: position 113,986,003 of record OZ020509.1, on the reverse strand, counting down.
AGGAGATGAACAACTCCACGGGCATTTGGCCACAGAAAATGTTCATGTGCTTTAATGGGCAGTGGATTGTCATACTCGATAAGGATAAGGTAAGATGATAAACGAAATGAGATCGTTTAGATTAGAGTTGTGTGAGTAGTGTTTGGATTGGGAATACATTAGGTTTGATTCTGTACGGTCCGTTTTCTGTGTGCTTACTTTTTTTTTTTGAAATGTGCGTGAAATGCGCGTCGTTCAGGCGTCCGTCAATTAATAATTAAATGGCAAACAAAACTAGATATAAATCACATGACATGGCACATGACAAAATGGCTCCCAATGAAAACAGTGCTGCCAATAGTTGCAATGTCAACGTTTAGAAAAAAAATTCGACGGAGCTTTTGGCGATGGAGCTGAATTTTCTGCAGGTGCCGACACACTTTCTTCCATTGATTTAACTTCTCTTACATCGTTTTCTTACTCCATCTGATGTTCTTTGTACTCTTTATTAAAAAGATCAGTAACCAAAGCAGGGTAAAAATCTTCGTCATAAAAAAGACGTTCTTTAAATGGAACCGTTGCGACCCTTTGAGACGCTTCGTTGAAAAGCTTGACAACTCGAGCAATATTGATGCTGCGTCCGGGGTGTTGGTTAATCCATGTGTTGCATTCAATTGAATATTTAGTCTAAAGAGGTCCAAAGAAACTTCTGTCTAACCGTTGCATCTTGTATCTGCTATGACTTATGAGTAGTCAAAGTTAGAATGGTCTCTTCTTAAAACAGAAACTTCTAGAGTCTGGACTAATGTGTGATGAATGCTTATCCATTATTAGAAAAATAGTTCTTTCTTTTCTGGCCGAACGTGGTCTAAGAAGTTTTACTGTCGGGATACGGGCTCACTTTTTCTAAATATCGGTTTTTTTCAGGCAAAACAGTTTTCCCCGAAAAAGGAGTTTTCCCAGACAAATGAAAGTGTTTATAGTAATTTACGTGTCCTTCGAAGAACTTCGGGTCCTCGAAGAACTTTGGGCCCAGGGATAATTCACCCGTCATGCCCCCTCTTAGCAGCCCTGCTTCTTAGTTACTACGTAAATTGGCAACAATCATACATAAAATAGGTGTTCCAGCTCTTTTCAGCGCTAAACAATTTCCAATTTCTGCAGCCAACTTTTTCTGGTGCTGTAAATAAGTTGAAAAAATGAAAGATTAAATACGGGGTAAGAATGCGTCCTGCGCGCTCTTACCTATACAGAAGGTTTTTTTCAACCAAATTTTATCATAAATTCAGTTGCTTACACACCCGGAGGTCTTCACTCGATGACGTCTCACAAGGTAGAAGGCACTGATTCTCTGATTCCAGTTTACAAATAACTGATTTCAGTGGTTTGCTATTTTTTCTTTAAAAAGAATTAATTAAGAGAAATAAGAAGTACACGCTCTTACCAGATACGTTCCTGAAGGTATGCAATATATTGTTAACTTAGTTCAAACGCCTACATGTAATCATCGAGTAATATTTATTCGCTGCTGTTGGACTTCCAGTGGGGCGCATGTAAACGCTAGTTATAAAATAAACGTGTTATTTAACTAAGCAACACCAAAAAGGTTGAGGCGAAGATGACGTTATTCGAACATGATCTAATACAACGAGAGCCGATGGAATGGGAAATATGAGTTTCTTCTTCACATAACTATAATAACTACTTGGTCTGGTAGTTATCCATAAACCATAATTATTACCCACTTATCTACAATGGCTGTCAGACTATAAGAGTGTCCTTAGAATTTCCAAGCCACTATATTCCCAAAATAACAAACATCGCCACTTCAAAATATATTTGTCAAACTGGAACTTATGTAGTTGACTAAAGGTTCTACCGCTTCAAACCCTTCAAATCCTACACAACATAAACGTTAAGTGAGTTCGAAGCATCGAAAAAACGCCATTTAGTTTTGTGTACCACAGGGCTGTCATCTAGGACACCTACTTCTCGATATTTGCATATAATTTATCATAAAACACTCGAAGAAAATTTCTTTACAGGTAGAAATCGAGAGCTTTCCAGGTTCCCTAATACACGAACCCACAGCACTTATAAGCAAAGATCCGCTGGAAGACTTCAATAATATTTTGATATTTTCAGTGTCTGGATCATCGCTAGGCAATACTGAAATGCACGTATTCCAGGTAAATAGTATCACATTCAACTTCATTTTTATAACACTTTTCAAAAATTCATTCATGCAAGGTTGAAGACGCCTCAGCTATTCATTTAGTTGAAGATCTCAAGCTAGTTCGCAGTGGTAAGTGCATAACTCAACGTCGTGATCACATTGAAAGCAAACCCAAGCAAATCCCGAATGGCGTTAAAGATCAATACGGTATTCGTGAAGCATTAACCAAAAGTCACGAAAATGAAGATTCAAAAGCAATAATCGAACGTGACATTAACGTTCTGAATCATTGTTTTGAAGACATCGAGAAATTTGTGTTACGTCTTCATTATGCTGCTGAGGCATTAGATGAACTGAATAAAAGAAAATCATGGAATCAACTCAAAAAGAATCCTCACGGTGAAGGTCTTCTGGTCTTACGTTCAAGGCCTCCAGTGGAAAATGAATTCATCGATATATTTGCCAAATTCAAATTGGCTTTCAATTTTGTCACGCGTCATCAGAAACACATTGGCGAAGATAAGTCGCCCATTAATGATATGTTTGTGTCTCTGGAATCAATTGTTGTCATTTGCAATGATGTCTACATGAACGCTGGTATTCCACAGTCCGTTGTTAATCCTCTCTTGAGGAGGGAAACAATAAGTTATCTGGAATCTTGTGTCACTCCTCAACAGCAGGATTTCTGGCAGTCGTTGGGCAAAAATTGGACAATGCCAAAAGATTCTTTTAAGGATCACAAAGGTACCTACCATCCGATATTTTTCGATGATTGGTCTCCGGATTTCATTGTTGACGAAGCTGTTCCATACATCCCACCACCAAGTCAGAAGATCGAGGGAAATCTCATGCATGATATTACTAATGCCACATGGCACAGGAAGCTGACATCGAGAAATGTTAGGATCGCCGAAGTGACTTATCCGAGAGTAGCTGAGACAGATAAGGAGCTGACCGTAGTTAAGGGAGAGTATTTGGAGGTAAGGAGAAGGCATGGAGTGGTATTGTTTCAAGACACACTAAATCAAAATGTTTGTCTAGGTAATTGATCATAGTAGAAAATGGTGGAAGACACGAAATAATCGCGGACAAATTGGATATGTGCCTTGTTCCATAGTGGCCGCTCAAAACTTTGAAGCCTCTGAGGGATCAATTCATGTGGAACAAGTGTCGGTGGGTATTAGAATTTGGTAGTCTATTTATTAGGTTTGTTATAATAACTTACTCTTTTTCAGGACACTGAATCACTGGCATCATCGATAAACGATAATCTAGTAATGGGTAATGTTTTTATTTATTTCAAAGTACATATAAGTATCAACTGCCTCGATTTTGTATACTAAGTCGACTTATATCTCCCTGAACTTGAGCGCACTACCAGAGATGTGGTCTACCTCTGACCAGTGACTATCATTTCGTTTTGTAAAGCGTTGAATAAGTCAATGTCTTTTTATTCTGCATGCCCTGCTCTAGCCATCTTAACTGTTAGGCAAGTAGTTTTGTTTTTTAGAAGGAACACGGTGCAGTGTGCCTCGTCATCTTCCCCTGGTGTTATTTTGCCTATTGACATAAGCCAGAGATACATATTTGATTGTATGAGGACATCAAGGGAGCTTTCATCCGCTTGGAATATGATGAAGCAGCTATCCTTTTGAAGGATTCAGTATAATTTCTTCGAATCCTGGCATAGCAGCAAACATCTTTAGAAGGGAAAGGTTAGGCTAGGTAAGATGAGCCGATTATACGGCAAATACTCACAGAGGATGTTACATTATGAACCCTCTTCCGCATCAACGTCCCGACACTGCATAAGCCTAATGGGTTACCATTGAGTTATGTCTCGTAAGGATAACAACCAAGAGTAACAGTTAAGGCCTCATTAGCTTTGGAATGCTTGTTGTTTTTTGTTGTTATACGACCAAAGATTTCTTGTAATCCGACAGTTGTCTATATATCGTTTGTAACTTTGAGAAACCTTTGATGAATTCTGTTTTTCTCTTTTTCCAGTGGAACAAGTACCCAGGGCGCGATTTGCTTCGTTTCCAGAAATGAACTGTTTTGGCCAGTTTATTTACTGTTTCATTTCCGTATAATTCACATTGTCTGGGGACCTATCGAAGGGTTATAAGGTTTGTTTCTGTTTGTACTTAGTTGGTTTGAGTTTCGATGTTTCTATGAAGTCCACTATGATATTATGAACAAAATTTGCTTTATGTTAGGTTTTGGTCTGCTTCAGTCTTGGGCCACTTGAGGCCTTTGTGAATTAGGGCTAGTGAGAGGAATGTTTCTAAGGCTATTTAAGCTTTTCTTTCTCTTTGTTTGATATTTTCTTTGCAGATAAGTTTACCATTTTTTACTATCCCAGGATATATGTTGTAACTTGTTTCTGGGTACATAAAAAACAGATTTCGCATACCAGTTCTAACCTCAGTATAGTTTCTGCAGCAACTCTTATTTATTTTGTTTTTAGTTAAAATTTTCAGTAAATAAGCGCATCATTCCCATTTTTTTTCCATTATCAAAAGCTAAATCTGGGCAGACTTACAAGTTCTCGCAAATTTGATGTTTTGTGTGTTTCAAAGAATTGTTTCCTCACATTCTGGTACTGAAATCTTTATTACGTGCGATTTCAATGTGTACATTTCATGTCTTCTAAAACACCCGAATGTGCACCAAGACCTTCGCTGAGTTTTACCACCTAACTCAGTTTGCCACCGAGCCCACTAGAATATCGGACGTTGAAGGTCAAGTTGAAAAAACCTTAGCCTTGTTTCCATACTCTGATTGTGATAAGTACTAAAGGGTCTTTAATTAAGCGTTTCCTTATTTTAAATTTAAATAAAACGATTTGATATCATCGAATTTTTTTATTCGTTTGAAAGGCCTATCGATGGTGGCGCGCATCCGAAGTGTCCAATTTTCCGTGGCTAGCGTATAAATCAGGATACATTTGACCGATAGCATTGGTTAGGTTTACTTTGAGGGCTGCTATGGTTTGTGGCCTATTCGCATAGACTTTTTCGACTTAAGAAAGCCCCAAGAAAAAGTCTAATGGGATCAAATCACACGATCTCGGTGGCTAGTTCACATCACCTCCACGTGAGATGACCATGCCCTCAAATCGCTCGTGCAGAATGTCCAATGTGGCATGAGCTGCATTGTTGAAACCAGATGTCGTTGGTGTCCATATCATTCAAATTCAGGCCAAAAGAAGTTGGTAATCATCGACCTATTGCACTCGCCATTAACGGTGATGACATCGCCAACATCGTTCTCAAAGAAATATGGATCGATGACACCGCCAGCCCAAAATCCACACCCAACAGTGACTTTATCGGGATGCATTGTAAGCTTTTGGATCTCATGTGGATTGGTATCGTCTAAAATTCAACAATTTTGTTTGTTTACGTTCACGTACCCTTTCATCTAGAAATGGGCCTCATCGGCAAAGATGATTTTTCGATGAAAATTAGGGTCAGTTGCCAACTGATCCAGAGCCCATTCAGCGAAAATACGTCGTTGTCTATGGTGGTTCCTTCAGCTCCTGGATTAGTTGAATTTTGTACGGGTGCAGGCCCAAGTCAAGCCGCAATATACGCCAAGTTGAGGTCTGCAAAAGGCCGAGTTCTTGTGAGTGACGCGAAATCGACTACCTCGGATTCTGCTGGATACTTTCACGGACGGTGGCTATATTTTCCGCAGATCTTGCGTTTCGTCCACGGGCGAGTGTTGGTTGATTGTTTACTGCACACATTTTCTTTCGAACTTGTCGCGTAACAAGAGTCTAACAAAATATGACCTTATGAATTATCCTAGCAGTTGAAAAAAACAGCATGTGCGATTGGCCGATTTAAGGCCGTGGAAACGCCGATAAATTATTAGCTTAAGAAATATCTCGAAGACGAAATCTTAATATGGCTTTCGTAGCAATGTCCACTGGAGATCTGATGAGTTACCGAAATGTGAAAAAAATCTTTACATCACAGTTTGGAGAAAGTAAGATTATGGCACTCAATATTTCAAAGGCGTTTGATAATGTCAGGTATCTAGCTCTCTTATCGAAAAAACGTGCATTCGGTATCGACGATATCCTTTTTTCGTTAGTTTCTTGTTTTATCTTTCTTTAACAATGTTCTCCAAAAGTTATATTGGACGGGCTTAAATTTTAAACCCAAAATATAAATGCTAGTGTGCCTCAAGGTTTTGTTTTTGTCCTCTTTATAACTTTTATAAATGAATTCATGTCTGCAACTTCTAATCCAATGATTTTTTGGCTGAAGACAGTAATCTTAACTTCTCATATTCGTTTCCAGTCTCACATTCTTGTCCTCGGTTGTAGAATTTCAACAGCAAAATATGATAAGCTTGTAATATATTTTCCCTGGGGATCGTTGAATAAAACTCAATTTCACCATCAAAATTATTATTTATTAAACACAACTTTTTTATTCAATTTCCAATAAATTGGCTTTACCATTTATTCTCAATTAAAATAACACTATTCTCTAACAATTTGAACTTATCTCGCTTTACACTTCAACGCATACAAATCTACTGTGCCCGCTATCCTTTTATTTATACAAATGGGCAATCCACTGCCCACAGGTACTTTTCCATTAGAAGAGGAATTCTGCTACATTATTATTCCCAAAACATTCTAGTACTTCCGGTTGCTGTCTGTGCTTTCATTGAAATGGCTGTGGTTGGCGAATTAGATGGATGGATTCAGTGATTACTGAATGTCTTAAGGTGACAACGCATTGCAATATTTTGTCGCCACGTCGCGTAGCATGCTCAATAAATTCTTCAATAAATTTTGATAGTATCGATCGATGAGGAATAAAAACCGCATAGAATTTAATGTCTAGAAAGCGGCAAGTTGCTTCTACGGTCAGTGCTCTAGTGAAATAACCAGCTGTATACCTTCCCTTAGCTCTACCTAGCTCCTTCTTACCCACTGATGTGATATCCAGTTAAGAATGAATTTTCTCAGCTTGCCTTAAAACTTGTGTACCTTTCACTTGTCCATCAGATGGTCATGCAGTATATCTAATGTTGAGGCAGTTTATATATTACTCTCAAGCCCAAAAATAAACAGTCCACATATCACATGCATCCCACATCCTTGTCCCGTTATATGCCACTGACTTCCAAGGCCGCACTGTACGAAAGTCTCTCGTCTAGACAAAAGACGCCGCGCCGACCTAATATGCAATTTCCTTTTATTTTAACGTTTAACACGAAGTCTTGTCATTTTTCTCTATCAAGCTTCAAGCCAGCCTAATGAATGCATCGCATATCTTATTTTTAATTTCAGAAAGTGGAAAAGCTGGAAGGACTTCACTGTTTGCCTACGAAACTGAGCGAGAAATGCCCAAGCAGGTTCTGCCCAGAAGATCGTTTAGTGTCCCCCAACCACCACCTCCACCGCCGCCGCCACCAGAAGAAAGCCCAACAACTCCAGTTAACAGTTTCCAAAAGGAGTTGGCGTTAGCCGGAGCACTTGTTGGTAAGTATAATCGACGAAATGGGATCCAGATGAACACCCAAGATATACCTTTTGTGTAAATCACTCACTTTTGCGCGATCGGCATAAACAACGCAGCATGTCGGTTGGCCGGCAGCTCCAGGTGTGTGGATAAGATTTCACACAAGACTAACTGTAAATGGCTATAGTTTCGGTTGTGTATATTTGTTTTCGGCTTTCATCTAATTGGTCATTGACATTAATGAACGTGTTTTACAGTTAGATTTAGGCTTAGTCTAGTTTTGTTCGAACTAAGTCGCTTAAACTAAAAATAATAAGTTGATTAGCCTTGGATTAGAGGCTGATTATGCACGATGATGGCATGTCCACATTAGTGCGCCTGAATAAGCATATTTTGTAGTGTCTTTTTCACAAGTCATTAATGACTTTCCATGCCATGTGTCTCTTACGGAAACCAGTAAGTGAATGCTTTGAGTTAACGGTAGATCTTACAGCAAAGTAAGTTTACGATAGCACGTGGCCAGAAATGTCTTGCGATTAAATCTTCCTCGGACTTATCTCATCCTACAAGACGTAATCTCGGATGCAACAAGCTGCCAGTTGACACATTAAAATGTCAATTGACATTCGTGTCACTATACACTTTCGGTACATTCACTATACTACGTCACATCAAAAACAACATGATTTCTTGGACTAAATTTCTTTGGTTTTTTCCTCCATTCACAGCGATGAGAGCTCGCAACGACTGCGACACTGAAAACATAGATTCCCAGGACGAAATACAAGAAGAACTACGTCAGTCGATGTTGTTGCGTGAGAAACGCAAGGATTTAGAAATTCTTAAAACTCCGCAAATCTTCATCGAAGCCCAATCTACCAGCAAGGAAGTTGAAGAATGGCTGCGTGGCAAAGGATTCTCCAATGAAGTTGTCAAAAAGCTTCACGGACTTAATGGCAGTGAATTGTTTGGTTTATCTGGTGCAACAATTGACAGTTACTTCTGCAAGGAGGATAGTAAGCGTTTGAAGTCACAAATTCAATTGCAGAAAGGTGCTAGCAAGGTAAGTGAAAGAAATACAATGAAATGGTACATACATATATATTTTGTTGACCAAAATATTATTTTAGTTCAAAACAGCACGATCATCTGAGTTGCAAGCAATATTGGAACGGAGACGAAAGAAGGCCGAAGCACTTACTATTGCGGAAGCAACAGAAGAAGTTTGAGGTGAAAACTTATGTTGAGATATTAAAATTGAAAAATAAAATGTTCACGCCTATTGTTTACATATATTGTTTCCATAATTTCTTAAGCCACCTTATGTACTTGCGTAGGTCCAAATCCAACGGCTATATGAGCCATGTTGATTACTTGACACTGACTAGATTAACAAATCAACGCCGACTAGAAATTTTTGTGATATTGATTTTGATATTGGAAGCTACGGCGACTATGTTTTCTTCAATTTGATGTTCACACCAATCTCTGTCGCTTAACGCGCCGTGAAATGCCTGTGCTCTCTCACAACAAAATAAAAGAAATTGGTTTCAGAAAGCGAGGTTCCTCGCAGGTTTTCAAAGAGACTATTCAACAGTTTTCCAAATCTACACACAATTATCAATACTGCTCAACTCAAAAAACTTTACTAAATTTTGTATAGATTTTATAGCAGCCTTTGAAAACAGTGATAGGAACCCTATCTGCAAAGAAAACCTCAGCTATTCTCAATGGGCTTGAGGTTTTTGAATACTTCGAGGTAAGATTCGGCGTGAGGCAAGGATGTTTTCCGTTCGTTTACAATGATTACATCAAAGAAGTTTTCTCTATTGGAAGGACGAATGTGACGGATATAATGAGAGTAAGTCATCTTATGTTTGCTGATGATATCGTCGCACTCGCAGAAACAGCACATTGATCCCAAATGTCAAATGATGATCAACAGGCTAACTGACTATTGCGATAGATGAAGGCTGCAGATCAACCTTACAAAGTGCAAAGTTATATGACCTATCTGCAAGCAGGAGTTTCTCAATTGCAGTAACGAAAAGTGGAAGTCCTTAAACGAGTACATTGAGATTGTCAATGAATACAGTCACTTAGGAATGGTTATTACGAGGAATTTGAACATGACGAAACATATATACAAAACTCGTCAAATTAAAAAAAATCTACTAAGTTCAACCTGAAGGAATGTTATGGCAGAAAAAGAGATAGATGGCGACACAAAGTATAGTGTTTCAAGCGACGTAACAATCAATTATGGCCTACTCGGCAGAAATCTAGAGTCACAAACAGTTTGAGGAAGTTGAACAACTGATTCGAAATAGCTTATTACGGCCTTTAAGTCCATTACAAAAATTAGCGTTTCATCACTTGGACTCTCTTGATCTTCAAATTCACAACTGGTACCCTTGGGAATAAATTGTATGACCTCATAAATGCAGTAAATGAAAGGAAACCAGATGTTTTCGAATTCGAACTGTAGAGTTATCTACTCACAACTAAATCACAATTTGTGCAACAACAATTACCAAAATAAGAAATCATTCTTAAGAGCCAGGGCTATGTGGATTATGCAACCTTAGAAAAAAGTAGACGTGCTACATTTCTTGGGAAGCTGCCCTACTTTGATTGAGATAAGAAGGGACGTGTACAGAAACAATCATATCACAAACAACGAAATGCACAACATTCTAACTGGCGAAAATTGGAAGACACTGTAAAAGCATATAACCTGGGCTTCACGATATAGAAAAAGCGTAATAGATAAACACTCTTGTTTATTAGAATTCCCTAAATAATTCTAAACAAACTATAAAAAAACCAATCTATTACATTTTTATGTCACCAATTCTAGGAAAAGGGTTCTGGCTTCAATATCAATTAAAATGGCGGAAATCAGGAATAAATCTATACAAGCTCTATTCATCCTTCAAGCACGTTTAGCCTATACAATTTCTATGCAACACTGCATACATTTTATAAATAATATAGCATTAATAATTTAAATTATTTTTCATCACTTTTTACTTGTTCACAATTCAATGCATAATAATCAAATCTGTCCCTTTCCATCTATTTATACAAAAGGACAAAGTTCTCAAAATTTCCCTTTAAATATTTTCCCAGCACAATGGTTCTGGTACTTTTCCATGAGAGGGGTAGTTCTGGTTCATTCTAATTTCCAGAATATTCTAGTACATTCCCTTGCTGTCAACGGTTTCGTTAAGTTAACTGTGGTTGGCTAATTCGATAGGTTAATTCAATGATTCCTGCAAATCTTTTCTCTTTAATTAATTCAAAATGACTAATTACATACCTGATGAAATCTTACAGAAAGTAAATGTCTTAAGCAAAAATGGAATCGATATCATCTTTGTTTAAATCTTAAGAGCTGTATATCTTCATATTTATTCGTTCAAAGTGCTGTATGCGCTTAGAATAAATTGACTAAGTATTCTGAATCAAACGCTGAACACAATCAGCGTGAATTTTTACTTTTCACAAGCGTAAAATACACTGACAGCCCTATTAATAAAGAACGGTTATTCCACGATATAACAAAACCATTGAATAAGAGTTAAGGTATAGGGATTGAAATTGTCCATTAATAAAACAAATTGTACATGAAATAGTAGTGACTTTTACAAAAAATCCTTAATACAATAAGTAAGATGCCTGAAAACAAAACATCATTCAAATTTGCACATGTATTTGATGCATCCACTGAGATCCCTGCAAGTTTCCGAGGTCAAATTCAGTTTTTGCATATCCTGTAACGCATTTCACAATCCAGAGAGATTTAGTACAAACGGTTTGACAGTGTCGATTCTAGAACTAGAAGACCATCATGTTTTAGACAATGTTTGGAGTGAAACAGATATTCTATTTTTTAGAATCTCCCTTCGCTCCGGACTACTACTGCAGATGTTATAGCACTTCTGGACAACACCGAAAAAAATGATTTCTGAGGTGCAGCATTCAGCAGACTCTACTCCTATTAAAAAAAAACATTTTTCTTCGCACTCCAAATCAACCAATCACGTTGTATGTTTTCATCATTAGGCAAAACTTTGAAGAGGAGCGAAGCAGAAAATGATTGGTTGAGCTTAAAAAAAAAATGGGCACGACTGGGTCACACGTACGTACTCTTATGTGCCTAATAACATTGGAAGGCAACATCTTGGACAAAAACAAAGTTGAAAGTAACACACTTTGAACTTATAAAAACTATTAAGACCACAATACTTAACGGTTTTTAGTAAAAATGAGGTAAGCTATCAAACGTCTTTAATAACAAAGAATTTATGGAAAAAGTATTTCGAAAATTGTATGACGGATTTTGATAATATCCTGTTTTTTATTTTTAGTTTTTTGAAAAAAAAAATTTGTTTTTAAATTTTGGTATGCAGTTTTTTAGAGTTTATTAGTATACGCGTGATTATAAAATTAAAAATTATTTTTTTTTTGATTAGTTTTAAAAATATTGATTTTTCAAAAAAAAAATTCAAAAATTAATTTTTAATAGAAAAAAAGTTATTCAAAATTTTGATATGCAGAATTAATTTCGCTACTTAGATCTTCTCAAATATAAAATTTGACAGAAATCCATAAAGCCGTTACCGAACAAGCCAACAATTTAAAAAAAAAACGATATATGAAAGGTCCCGTTAATAGACTTTTCCCGTATATCTGGTTCTAACCAAATGATAGCCAATACGAACAAAAAAATTCTCAAAAATTTGCATCAAAATCGTTGGAGTCGTTTTCGAGAAAAATAAGCTTTTCCTAAACGGTCGTATAGCAAGTACCGTTATTTTTGACCCTAAAAATAAAATTTCAAGTTCCCCTCTGAGGAATGCCAAAAGATAAACACATACCAAATTTGAAGGCAATCGGTTAACCCGTTTAGGCTGCAGCTGGATATATACCACAGACAGACAGACAGACGGACAGACGGACATTTTTTGCCAATGAACTTTATTAAACAAAATAATGGTAATGAATCTTAATAACTTTTTTCAAAGGCAATGAAAATTTGTATACAAATAAACTTAGAATTAAGATATTTAGGTTAGTAGAATAAAATCAAAATATTGTAATGTTATCGCTTAACGTATTAATACAAAAAAAAAACACAGCACAAAACACAAAACTTTTACGACAAAAACGTCGTTTTGGAAAAATGCAAAAATTATAAAACATTTTTCATTTGAAGTCATAAAGTATACTTACTGCTGTATATTGTCAATACGATCAATTGGTAAAGGCCTGTGTCAAATGCTCGCAACTAGTGACAACCGAAGTAGAAAATAGAATGGATCATAATGTTAGATATTTCTGCAGTCTGCGGAAATACATAAAATAGCGCGTTACAATTTCGCATTCATCCCTCGAAAAACTCTGGGCCAAGGGGAAATCCACCAGTTACCCCCACCCCCCCTCGGCTGGCCAGCATGTACTACTTTAACATTTATGCTTATGTTATAACAATTATATAAAATGGCGGAAGAGGTTATTAATGGTGGGATAAGTTTTATTTTATAAAAATCTAGAGACTGTGGCGAATAAGAGCTGTGCCAAGAAAATCTTAAAGCCTTTTCCATTGGTTTCACTCGGGGATACAATTTTTTTTCCTATGGAACAGCAAATTGCTTTTGACGTTTTTGTATATGTGGAGTGTAAAGTTTTTCACAGACGAACAAAAAAGAATAAATCGGTTTATTTATTTTGTAAGTAGTAAGGTAAAAAATAAAAAAAAACATAACAAAACATAATTATTTTTCTGAATATTACTTCACAATATATATTGATTCATTTCTTTTAATAGGCTTTGAACATTAATAATAAACCAAATAAAACCAACCACAACAAAAATGAAAATATACATTGTTTTTTTTTCAAGTTGATTTGTATGTGTTTGTGCTTTTAAAGTGGATTCTGATTTCAAATCGAGAAGCAAAATTCTCTTCTCCGAAGTGTTCAGACTCCAGAAGAGTTCTTTCGTGTCAATGGAACGGTTCCAGAATGCTTCCGGATTGCCAATCGAAAATGATTTTATACATTATTTTAGGCTATTTCATTTTTTCCTATTCCTTTAGGCATTGTCTACACCTCTATACTACACCACCCTTCGTAATACGCATCAGAATTTCAAAAACGAATTCCCAAAGTATTGGCACAAAGTGTGATTAAATTAAGAGCCAGAAAATGCAAAGAAACGTCTACATTAAAAAAAAAAACTTTTTCGACGAACAAGAGCAATACTACTTAGTTCAGAAATCAGAATTACACAAAGTTTCTATTTAAACTATCTTGGAAGATGAGAAGTCGAGGATGCGAGGAACCTCCTGGATAAAATGAATACACCGAAGTCTGCATTTATTTGGTTTCAAGCATGGAACAATAAAACATCTAAAATAGTTTAATGAATTTATAAATAATTTTAATTTTTAATTAATCTATTGAACAAACAACTAATCAACGCTGTTATGCTTACAGTATTGCACACAAAATTGTATATCGAACGAAGAAAAAATTACATAATCGTGAGAACTTCCCACCATCTTTTCGCAAACAAATAATGCCAAAAACAATAAAAAACGCCATTATCCGAACCACCTTCTTCATTCAGCAAATAACATTGATCTACCAGATAAACATCTTCCCCCAAGTCAATGAGCCGGTCTGATACAATTTCACTTTCACTCAAACCCAAATGCTCTTAAACGTCATAAAAAAACAAAAAAAAAAAACAGTGCTAATTAATTGCTGACTGTGGGATATCCCAACATCAAACCTTCAATTATAAACAGAACGCGCCATTGCCATAACTTCCAGCCAAAGTTGAAAACACCACATGAATGGCCAAATGAATGAATGGAGCTGACTCGAGTTACTACTGCATGATACTACGACTTCCCAAAAGCTTGCAAAACCTTTTTCACTCACTCAATAAAATCGACACTGCCACCCCACCTAGGTCTACCGGCCTACCTAGCAAGGTGATATCGAAAGCTTCTACAGTCGAGGCTAGAAAATCCACACAATCCGAAGGAGGTGAGTATCCGTATCAAAGCTTCACTTCTAGTTTCACGATCGGCAATTCTGTTAAAAAAGATATGAATAGACCAAGAAATGCTACAATTCGGACCTAAAAGCGTTGTGTTGTGTGATATTGTCTACTCCAGCAGTCTTAAGCTGCTAGATGGTAGGGACAACTTCGACGCGACAACTTGGTGTTCCGTTAACAATTCAAAAGATACACTCTCGCTTTTTTCCAATCCAAGGAGGAGGTTTTGACGGATTTTTTTTTCGAATTTTGGCGAGTTGTTATAAATATCCAAGAAGTCCATCAGCAAGAGCTCAGTTAGTTTAACACCATCGTTTGGTGTTTGCTTCTTGTCCGAAATTAATTATACTACTTCAGCCGCGGGAGTGAGTGCCTTAGTTTTGATCGACTTTCTGACTTAACACGGTAATTGATTTGCGTGCAAATTTTATTTTTTATTTAATTTTTATTAAAAAAAAAAAAATAATTCGCTTTGTTTAAATAACAGTTACGAAATTAACTGTTTTTTACATTGTTAAAGACAAAATTAAGTGTAAATTGAAAAAAAATATAAAGGATCACGAGGATTGAACTATCATTTAGTGAAGACTGTTTTATAGTTTTTTTGGGAATTTTAAAAAGCATTTTGGCGGAGTGATTTTGATTTTGAAATAAATAAATCGAATTTAAGGTGAGTTGGTATTTAATAAATTAACAAAAATATGGAAAAATGTATTCATAAATCTGTAAAATGGAGCATAAATTTCTTTTTCAATTAAACAAAATAATTCTTAAAACTTTCTCACTTTTTATTTATCATTTTTGAGTTCGTAAAATTTTCTAAAAGTGGTTATTTATTATTCAGAGAAAATATTCATTAACATTAACATTATTCATAGTTTTTTAAACTCCTTCAATTTATTTGTTCGAATAAAGAAAAAAAAATGTTTTTTTTATTTTTTTTTTGCTTATAAAAAAAAATATTCGCTTGTGTGAAAGAAATATAATAAAAACGTAACTTTAGAGTAAAAATACGAAAAAAATAAATTCTTTTAGATTATAATTACGCCTGCTTTGTTTTTATTTTGATTACTTTGTATACTTTCCTTATTATTTTTATTTTTATAAATTCTAGACTGAAAGAAGATGGTTAATTTAAATTTAAAATAAACCATAATTATTTTTAAATAATTTATAATGCAATTTGTTGATTTAAATTAAATTTAAATTTTATTTATTTTTCTAATACTTGCAATAAAAATAGTTATATTTTAAATTATAAAACAAATATCGTATAATGTGCAATAAATTGGCATCTTATCTAGAGCCTCTCAAACATATTTAAATAAGTCTGGGCAAAAAATAACTTCCAAGTTTTTTGATTTTTGTAAAATGGAGAAAATAATAAGCGCAACAACATCGATTTCAGAAGTGGGATGCATTATATTTTGATGGTTTATTTCGTACTCGTTTGCTTCTAATAAGCCTTTGAATGTGTTCCGTATTTTTCTTTCAGATGTTTGGCCCAAAGATTTCTTGAGATCCGATAGTTGTCGAGTTTTGACCATCTCTGGTTTGTGAAATTCTCGTGAATTTATTTTTTCTTATTTTCCAGTGGCCCAAGAACCCAGGGTATAGTATGGCTTCGGTCCATGAATGAACCGTTTTTGGCCAGTTCATCAGCCCTTTCATTTCCATGAATGTCACAATGTTGTCGACAAACTATAGTAGGTTCCGTTGAATTTTAGCATCCGGTCGCGAATTTCTTTCTCCATATTGTTATCTTCTTTTTAAGCAAGATATTTAAAAGAATAAACTAATTCAAATTCACTTCCATTTCTCTGATTTCTTGAATCACCACTCTTTCCTCAAACGTAGCTACTATGTACCTAGTTCCCTTCATTGTTGTTCAGCCTCAGATTTTGTGACACCTTCTCGATCTGGACGAAGGAATTTTGTACTGTATCGATGGTGTTCTACGTAAGCCACTTCACGTGCGACAACACCTTGTCGGAGTCCATTAAAGAGGTTGATTGGTCTGGACAGCTTGTAATGTTGATCAATTTAGGATACCAAAATCGGAAGTTATGTCTTTTAACTTACAACTCGAGAGGAGGGGTGACCTTGACATCAGTCATTTTTGGGGTAGTTCTGAACATGAACACAAAAGAGGGTGCCCCACAATGGAGACTTCGGAAAAAATCTTTTCAAATTTTATATCCATACCGTAACAAATTTCCACAAAAAACTTATTCTTTTCTTCATTTTACTGTTGCTTATAAAATAAATGAAAATACAAATCTACACAACAAAATATAAAAGATCATCCAAGCTTGCCAAAAACCTCACAAACATAAACAATTTTCGATCTAAGTGTACAAAAAGGACTATGGAAAAGACCAATCTCCGGAGCTATTTTACTATCAAATTCGGGATATTTGGTTTTGTTGGCGTCGAAGAATTCCACTGGAGAGCGTTCTTTTTTAAAAATGAAAATCATAAAAAATAGGCTGCGAACCACAATGCGACAAAACCGTCTATCAAAGCTATCGCTTCTAAGCATTGAAAGTAATTTACTTCAGCAAAACCATCAACGATTTTTCAGCGAAAATAGCTCGGAAGGTTCCGTTCGTAAACTCTTAAATTTGATTTGTGTTTGTTAAATGCTAAAAAAATTGTTTTCATAATAAGTTATTTATTGATAAACTCGAATGAAAAAAGGGCCGGCACACCTCTAAATACTGCCTTGGCGGGGGTTGCAGAGAGGCAGCATGCAGACATAATTTTCGAATTTTTTTGGAAATTATATCTTTTAATGAGGATAATGTTGTAACGGTCAATTTTCAACAAAAAAAGAAAAAAATGAAAGAGGTCCAAACGCGCCCTAAATGTTACATAAACATGTTCAGAATGACTCCAGAAATAATATATGCTAAGGTCAACCCAGTACTTTTAAAATGCGATGTTATTATCTTAAAAAAAATTAATTAATGCCCAGTATCAATATATATATAAATTTGTTAGAGTGCGTTTGTTTTTAAAAAAATGGAAATTGTTTGCTCTTGTTGATTCTCACTGTTTCAAGAGTAGTTGCTAAAAATGACTGAGTAATTAACAGGTTGTTCTTAAATTTGTAATTTATATATATAGTCTAAGATCCGACTATACAACGACTTGCACCCAGCTGTTAAATGGATCAAAATATTTATTTTATATCAAATTTAATAGGCCAAGTAATATAATTATTAACGAAAATATCATTTCTTACTTCCGATTGTAGGTATATTATAATGCAAGTTCTGCATTCGTAAAAAAATTGAGATAACAATCAAACATGACATTACGATGCTAGAGAAACATATTTGAGTTACTGCAAAAATACTGTCCGTCTGTCTGTCTGCACGGATGTATTTTGGACTGTAACCTAAACGGTTGGGCCAGTCGTCTTCAAATTTTTAACTTAAAGTTATTTTGGCATTCTACAGAGGAGTTTCTTAAATGTTTTTTTAGCTCAAAAATTAACGATACCTGCGATATAACCGTAATGTAAAAGCTTATTTTTCTCGAAAACGGCACCAAGAATTTGTATGAACAAAAACCAGTGTACTACTGTAAGTAAGTATGGTGGGCTAAAAACGGTACCATACGACCGGTTGTTTTTTTCTTCGACTTTCTCGAAAACTGGTGATCCGATTACTATCAAAATTGATATTCAGGAAGATGTAGGTAGCCTGAGTAATTTCGCATTAATTTTTTTTTCGAAAACTTTTTTGTTGAATTTAATTTTTTTTTTTTTGAAAAATCAATATTTTGAAAACGGGTGAATTTTTTTTTAATGTATGTTGTATTCTTGAATTATTTTTTTTTATTTCGTAAAAAAAGTTGTAATAAAAAAACGTTTTATTTAAAAACCGTTCCTACGATTTTGAAAAAATTCACAGTTTTTTACATTTCTTAAGGAAATAAAATGGCGTTTAAATTATTTCACTCAATACAATTTAACGTACATTATTCAAACAATCAAAAGTCACAAGTCGAATAAATGCTTTGCTGTTCACTTTAATTGTCTTAGATTTTATTCTACAATGTGACCGCACATATGAGAAAGTACGGTGCGATCCAGTATTTTTTTTTCGAAAATTCTTTAACTTTTTTAATTAGTTTAAAAGTTTTCTCAGAAAAACTAAGTATGCAATAAAATTTGACAACCAAATGTTTAGCGAGGAAAAAAAATATTGAAAATCGTTCGACCAATTTTTTTGAGCTTTTTAGAAAAAATATTTTAAATTTATTTTAGTCTTTCATTACAAGAAAATCTGTTGTTTTCATCTAGGAAAATTATTTAAAAAAAATCAATCAACCCGTTTTCAAAATATTTCGAAAACCAATTTCTTAGCAAATTTTAAAACTCGAAAAAATAAGTTTTTGAAAATTTTGAAATGCAATATTAATTGAATTATAAATGACTTCCTGTGGGCAAAGTTTTATTGAAATCGGGATAATGGTTTACGATAAAACCGCATTTGAAAAAACCGGTTCTATGAGAGGCACCGTTATAGAACAAATTTCGAGGAATTCATTCTAACTGTATTGATGTAAAAAAATATCAAAATCTTTAGAGCCGTTTTCGTGAAAATAAAACTTTTTGTTAAAGATTGTATGGCAGGTGCCGTTTTTTTCGTCCTATAGCAAAAATGAAAAACACCCCCGAGATACAACCAATTAAATACTATATATCCGTTTAGGCTGTAGAGGTGCGAACAGACAGACAGACAAACAGACAGACGGACGGAATTTCCGGACCCACGTTTTTCGACTTCTCTATCATCGTAATGTCATGTTTGATTGTTAGAATTTTTTTGCACGAATCCATATTAGACAAACCACATACAAACCAAGAAGGCGGTTTGTATGTTGTTTGTGTAATAAACAAAAAGCATTGTTATAAAAAATGCTTTTTTATTCTTGACAGGAATTTTGCAGGCAACCTATTTGCATTATATTACTTAACCTATTATATTTGATATAAAATAATTTTCATCCATTAGACAGCTGGGTGCAGATCATTGTATGTAGTGGGATCTCCTTCCTACTTTTACCTAATTAATATCTTCTTTTAAATATTTTTTGTTTGCAATATGGCGTAAAACAAAAGTTTGCTTACAAATGATAATAAAATACAGTAAAAACATACATCTACGCACGTCTTGTTTGCCTTAAAAATGGTCAAAAGTTGATGCATCATTGTGGTGTAAAATTTTAAATTTATACAGTGATGAGTTGCGGTCTTTGCACAAAAAAAAATCAGGTTATCAGGAACTCTTATAAGGGATCCCATAAAAGTAATTATTATTGCAAACTTAACTTTCTGAAATGGTCTTGACAAACATGAGTGCTTACCAATCCTTGACTGGATAGCCGTCATAAAATGACCACGTTAAACATCAAATATGAGTATAATCCAGCTCTACTTTGGTTTCATAATACTGCCATGTGGCTTAAAAAAAAAAGAGAAGTAAATCCCTCTTACAGCCAAAGTTAATGGCCCGTTTCTTATGACCACTGGCAGGGCAACTTCCAACTGTGACTATAGAAGGCGTAATCAAAGATACCCGAACGGAAAAAATCTGTTCCATAATTTAGTACATAAAATGTTATGCGGTGCGTGGGTGAAGGCAAGAGTGCTTACATAAATTTTTGGCGGTGCAAAAATTATTGGTCCAATGTTATTGACAAATAATGTAGTTCTTCTAAAGAAATTCCATTAATACACTCAAAGATAAAAATAGCAATGAATTTGTTGAAAAATAATGGGAGGCTAATCAAACTTTTCTCATATGGGATTTTCTCTCTTTTTTCCATATTTATGCATTTTGATTGATAAATTGGTTGAAAGAAAATCTTTCACCTTATTACAAACAAAAAATTGAACCATAACCTCTAACGTGATACACAAGGTCTCTAACCTCAATCAATCAATCTACAATCGATTTCCCTTCAGGAGCGATTTTTTTTTTTGTATTTACCTATGGAATATCTATGATCTGGAAAGTAAATTTATTTACATTTAACAACAATTGAGTTTAGTGCCCAATCACGATTATCCAAAGTTTCCATTCAGCTGCCAGAAAATGATTTGTTGCCAGCAATTAATAGATTCAGGGTTCATTACTGTTGTAGGCCTGCGCCCTAGTTTGAATTGTTTTTTTATTGTTTTTTTTTCTAAAGTGATCTCAGAACTATGGGGTTCCATGAATAAGGAAATA
Source organism: Platycheirus rosarum (assembly GCA_963971375.1). Taxonomy (NCBI): domain Eukaryota; kingdom Metazoa; phylum Arthropoda; class Insecta; order Diptera; family Syrphidae; genus Platycheirus; species Platycheirus rosarum. Next base: position 113,965,039 of record OZ020509.1, on the reverse strand, counting down.
GAATAAGGAAATCTAGTTTGGCTATACTGGCATGGATAATTGCTGAGACCAAAGGCATAAGAACTACGTACTTACCATGATGCCTGGTATCCATTTGAAGTTAAGTTTAACTGTTTAGTTGAACTTGGCAATTAGCCTAGGAGATTTATCAAAAGTGGATATATGTGTGTTGGCCATTGTTGGTTATTTTTGTCTTCTTCATTGTATTGTATCTATTATTGGTTCTGCAACAATTTCATAGAAAAATTACTTCAAGCTGAATTTTAAGCAAAACAATGCTAAAAATAAGCATTTAACAGAAAGACTGTAAAAAAATAAACAATTTTTAGGAACAAATCACATAGAACACATTAAAAGTTTACGTAGATGCCTTGTTTCATTGCAACTACAACAACAAACAAAAAAATGTAAATAAAATATATCTGGCAATACTGATATATACCACACTTGTCAATCAGCGTTACAGCTGTGAAACTGTTGCTACCACTTTTCTTTCTGTGTTACTTTTTTAAAATTCCCTGAAATAAAACAATTCATCATAGTTTTTATGGTTATGTTATTTTTTTCATTCACATACTAGTCCAGGCAAACTAAGCGTGAAAACAATAAATAAACCAAAATTTCCATGTAGTTCCAATTTTTGCAGGAATGTGTAGGGATGGTTCCCCTCTACCCGCAATAAAAAAAATCCCGTTAATCTGGTTGCCGCGCGGGGTGGGGGAGGGGGTGCCACCGCATAAACTCTGAAGGAAAAATTAAGCTGATAAAATTTCCTCCAGGAGTGGATTTAAGGGTCAGGTGCCAGAAAATAAATGTTCACTCAAGCCTTTTGCGCCTATAACTTGTTATTTTGACATCCTACGTGAGTGATTCTTGCACTGTCAGAAAGGTATTGAATCCAGCCTTTTATAAACCAGAAATAAGGTGATAAAAATTAATTATTGCACTTCCAGTATTGAATTGAACCCCGAATGTCTCCCTTTTAATTTCTAATAGCTCCTCAGCCGTTGGTGCTATCGGCACCACTAACGGCGCGCTTTCTGCCTAGCTTTCATTTTCAAGGATGCAGAGTTCAATTCTACAACTTTTATATGCACTACTCTTATTAAAAAGAGTTTAACAAAGCTATTTGAGAAAAAATTAGAGATGTGGAAAATTGGTGGTGGGTAGCCCAAAACATATTATTATATTCTCATTTGATGCGGAATTGAATGCTCTACAACTTATTTAGACTATTTTTGAAAATATTGATTGGAATTATTGCGAAATTTAAGATTTGTTATTTAATGACTAAGTTTTGACATTTATCGTAACATTTCAATTCGCTGTATCTTTTGAACTCTTCAAGATAAATTAACACTTATGCATACATTTTTGTAGGAAATTAGATTCTCTACAACTTATTGCCTTACAACTTTGTGATTAAAAAAATTGGTAAGGAGTAAGAACAACAAGTTTGGTAAAATAATTTTTTTCTTTAAAAATGTTCCATTTATCAAAGACTATATCTCAAAAACGGTATCCGGATTAACGGGGATTTCTTATTGATGCAGGCAGCCTCTCTGCACATCTGTTTTCGGCTTTAGGCAGTAAATACTTCCAGTTAATAGCTGATGAATTAAAATAAAAGGCACGACTGGGTCGCACGTACTTGCTCTTATGTGCTAATCCTTTTTAAGTGCAGGCGTCTTTTTGACAAAGTTTTAATTTAATATTTTTTGTATGACGTGCAACTTCCTTAGAATCGTTTTGGGGTGAAGCTCGAACGAACATGCATCACGACAAAGGGATAAACACATAAATATATAGGATTGTTAGCTTTTGCAGTTTTTTAGTGTATTATCTTTCCACTTGCTGCTTACTGTTTATAATATAATTTGCTAATAGAAAGATATAAAGGACTTTTTAAAGTTAAATTTTCATTTTGGTATGGAAAAATTTGAACAACTGGCATAAAGATTCGTCGGAATCAGCAGTATGGCAATAATGCTAGGTAAAGGGACCTTTATACGTCCCAATATGGGACCAATGGAATTTATAAAGGATTTAGGTACCTATAATAAGGTTGGAAGGAAGGTAGGTACTAAAATTAAGATACGTGTTCCAACTACTGTTAAGCCAGTAGGTATAGAGACAATATTAAAAGTTAACACAGTGGTTTTGTTTATTTATAGGAAGGTGTAAACTTTTGTTTTCTCGATTGAAATTTTTGCATTCAGTAGTAATCGAATAGTTTTTTTTATTTGTTAGTTGTTTTTGTGTGTTTATCAAAGGCTTCCTTATTTATTCTGTGCTTTTATGATGATGAAAAATACTTTAAAATACGTAAGTATGTATGTAATGTAGGTTGTCACTTTCTTTTATTTGACTAATGGCTTGGCTAGGGCTTAGCCGAGCAATATGAAATAAAATGTTGGGGAAAAAAAATTTATGAATTCAAAAAAACACTACTCATAACGTTTTTTGGAAAAAATGTTGTAAGCCATCTTATTTCTTTTGCTGTTTTCTATTTTATGAAATTTTCATTTCAAAATCGTTCGACCAGTTTTTTCAAAAAAATGTTTTTTTTGAAAAACTTTTCGAAAACATATTTTAAAATTTTTTTTAGTATGTCAATTTTAAGAAATCTATAGTTTATACTAGGAGAAAAATTAAAAAAAAAAATCTATAGATCCGTTTTCAAAATATTCAAAAAACAAAATATTTTTTTAAAAAAATTATTAAAATTTAAAAAAAAATGTTTTTGAAAATTTTGATAAGCAATATTATTTAAATCAAAAAACACTACATATTTTGAAAATTTCATCAAATCCGTCAATTAGTTAACGAGAAAGTCTGATTTTAAAAAACCGGTCATATGGGAGGTACCGTTATAAAACTTTTTCTGAAAAATCCATTAAAATTAAAAGATAGATTTTGCACAGAAAACATCATTCTGAAAGTTTAATCAAAATCGTAGGAGCCGTTTTCGAGAAAAATAAGTTTTTTAATAAAAGTTATATGGCAGGTACCGTTAGTTTTGGAGCTAGAATGCCAATTCCAAAAATTGTCGGGTAGAGCACTCTAAAAATACTATATACCAAGTTTGAATCAAATCGGCCCAACCGTTTAGGCTGTAGATATCGATACGGACAGACAGACAGACAGACAGACAGACAGACAGACAGACAGACGGACGGAATTTCCGGACCCACTTTTTTTGACTTCTCTATCATCGTAATATCATGTTTGATTGTTAGAATTTTTTTTTTTTTTACGAATGCATAACTTGCCTTATAGTCCCTATAATCGCAAGTAAAAATGTCAGAATTATTATCGCGAATATAGTACAAGGTTTGTAATTGTAAGAGTTTAAGGGGTTGTTCATAGGGAGGTCGATTGAAAAGATCATCCCAATCTAAACCACGAAGGCCGAATCGTATGAATCATCGTTGGATAGCTTGGATACGTTTAATATGGACTTGATGACATGGAGACAAGACATTTGATTAGTATCCAACTAGGGGCCTTACGTGAGAACACTACTAACAATGAGCTCAAGCTATTTTTTGGCACCATAGGGAAAACACATTTGGATTAACTTGTAAGACATAGCGTCCGCATTATATGTATATACATATACAGTATAGAAACTTGGCAACATCATTATTTGCTAGAATGAATAACATTGGACCTTGATCGCTTCCTTGCGTTACCCTTGATGGTGCGTTGAAAGCAGGAAAAGCCATCGATTTTTAGCTAAAAATCAATCAGATTTGAAAGCTTGAGAACTTTAGGGGAATTTTGTTGTTATTGGTTTTAGTTTGGGTGTAGTTTTATATTCAAAATGGCGTTTTGTGAGAGCGAACTGTCATTTTCTCAGAGAATTTTAAATTTCACACTAAAACGATAATGCGGGGGTTTGCTGTTCTTAAAAATCTATTTTCACAAGTTTTGCGTCGTCTAGAATATTGAAGAACTACACTTTTAACGTTAGTGCCAAATTTAATTGGTTTCAGTTTGGTATTAAAGTGTCAATAATTTTGCGTCAATGACTTTATGGGGTATTTTGTCGTAAACAGTAAAAACCAATGCTAATCAACACCTTCTATCCCTTCCTCCCTTAGTTACTTATGCCCGCGCAGTGCAACACAAGTCTCTTTTTCGCGCGTATACGTACATACTAGCTTCTACCCGCAACTTTATCTTTGTGGAATTTTCATTTTAATTATTTAAATCAAAGCCCATAAAAGAAAATTATTCATTTTTCTTTCTAATTCGGAATAAATGCAGCCAATGTAGTAATATATTAAATCCTGTAATTTTATCATTCACCAAATTTCACAAACTCGTGAAATTGTTGAAACATGGAATCGTAACAAAAAAACATCCAACCATACATCATTTCACATTTAAATCTCTTTCACAGGAACCGGGCATTTTTGGGGGATAAATAGTAAGCTATTTTTCAATCAAACACCTCATCCATGTACTTACCAGATTTCATCAAAATCCATTGAACTGTTAAAGCATGATTGCGGAACAAAGATCCAAACATACAAAGATTCACATTTATAATATGAGTAAGGTTATTTAAAAAAAAAGGTGTTGGCTATCATCATATAAAATTTACCGAAAAGTCTATTAACGGTCTTTTAATTTTTTGTCTCTGGTTAACGTTAGATTTCTATAAAATTTTATAATGGAAAAGATTTTTTTATGTTTCTAATTAATAAGATATTAATTAAGTGTGATGGCGTACTCCATTTTGACTAAAATCCGTTAAATGTTGTGGTTTTGACAATTTTAAAATAAATAGTTAAATATATTACATGTTTCTTCTTCATCTTTGTCTTCTTCTTTTTCGTCTTCTTTGTTCTTACCTTTGTTCCTCTTCTTTTTCTTCATCTTTCTTCTTCTACACCTTTGTCTTCTTCTTCTTCTTCTTCTTCTTCTTCTTTTTCTTCTTCTTCTTCTTCTTATTCTTCTTCTTCTTTTTCTTCTTCTTCTTCTTCTTCTTCTTCTTCTTCTTCTTCTTCTTCTTCTTCTTCTTCTTCTTCTTCTTCTTCTTCTTCTTCTTCTTCTTCTTCTTCTTCTTCTTCTTCTTCTTCTTCTTCTTCTTCTTCTTCTTTTTCTTCTTCCTCTTCTTCTTCTTCTTCTTCTTCTTCTTCTTCTTCTTCTTCTTCTTCTTCTTTTCTTCTTCTTCTTCTTCTTCTTCTTCTTCTTCTTCTTCTTCTTTTTCTTCTTCTTTGTTCTTCTCTTTGTTACCCTTCTTTTCCTTCTTCCGCACGTACTTTGATAGGGTTTCTAAACCTTAACTATCTATCTTGAACTGCTTGTAAATGCTGTCAACATAACGGTATTTAAGGGCTTTATATCTTTGGTGAACGAACCTTATTAACGTTTCCCTTCTTTAAACGATGAGTGAGACGGTTTTTGGAAAATGCAAAGGGTACCCTTTTCAGGGCCAATTATGGTTAAGCAATCATAAGATCAGGGTAGAGCAGTGAAGCATGATATTGAAATAGTGTAATCCTTTAACTACTTTGGGTTATAAGAAGCACCCGATAATTCCATTCAGAGAGAAATACACGGGCGGGTGCTTAAATATAACATAACCTACAAAAGTCAGCAGAGGCTCTTAAAATCCAGATGTCTAACCAGCTGGCTGCTGTACAAAACTATAATATTGCCAGTGCTCAAATACGGATCCGAGATTTGGGAGCTTACTAAAAGGCAAGAGGAATGCCTTACGAACAATTGTTGGATCTGTGTAAGAGGAAGGTGACTCCGAAGAAGATACAATCATTACTCTTAAGAAATCTACTTTAAAGCAGATGTGTTGTGAAAAGAAATAAAACTCGATAGACTCCGGTGGTCTGGGCCCCTCGGTTGTATCAGCCAGCTCGGAAAGTCTTTTACGATTCTTTTTACAGTACAAAGCAACGTTGTAGACCTTGTTTAGATTGGAAGAATGGCTTCGATCAGGAAGCCCCAAGCCTTTGGGTGCGAAAAACGATGCCACCGGCCACAAATAACTCGGACCGGATCCCAGTTTGTTGCACCGATGATGATTATGACGATGAATCCTAAGATTATCTCTCTTTTCAACTTTATCAAAGCTCGATGCATGAGTGATTCATTTGTCTTAACATAAATAATATGTTCACATCTAATTAATACTAATCCCCTTTGTTCATCGGAGGCCAAATGGCATAATAGCTGCTGTTTCGCAAGCCTTCAATGAAAGCTAAAATCTTAAATCATTAAAAAAATTATGAGTTTCATGGCCAATCTTCTGCAAATCAAAAAACACACTATTAATCTCACTTTCTAACAATCAAATTTGCATGCATGTCACAATCTGTGCCAAAGATGAAAATCAAAAAAAAAATATTTAAATTCAAAACTGCAGTCCCACAGCCACTCCTTCAGCTAAAAAAAAAAAAAACGACAACAATAAAATGCACAATGATTGGTCTCCAGGGAAACGGATGGTTTCACTACCTCTGGGGAATACTCTTTGGTTGACATTATACCTTCCAGTATTTGTCTTATGCGCTCTAAAAGCAGCATTTATAAAAAAAACTAAGTATCTAGGCGTTCTTCGTTGACTGTATCTTTTTAATATCATCTTAAGGTGCGACAGCTTCTATAACACTTTAAATGTTGCTACTGTGTGAATATTATTCACCATCAGCATCAGCTTGTCAACATTGTTGTTAAACATTTTCCATGGAAGGCATTGACCGAATAATAAATTATTTTTTTTTCGGGTGAATGGATTTTTAATTAATTGCGAAAGTAAAATTTATTCAATAGTAAACATTTAGAAACAGATGTATTCATATTGATAGTGAAATGACTTAATCACATTTGATTTATTCCGAAGCTAAATGATTTCATTGGATGTGATTTGATGCAACAAACAATAAATCAGAATCTCCTCTTTTTTTGTATTTCAAAGATGAATTAGTCAAGATACTTAAGGTTTGAATCATTGATTTATCGAAATGCAGGAAAATATATAAGTACCTATGAAGTTCATATAATATTGTTGCTAAAAAAAATATCTAAATTGATCGATCATTGGATGGCGGTGGCGTCGGTGGTGGACCATTAAAATTTAATTACTCAATTAGGTTTCATTCCTTTTGATATGTAGGGTATGCCACTAGCTGATTAAAAGCATCTGTCAGTTAGTTTGACATTGATTTGAAAGTATCTGTTTGTTGATTTTATTTGATATACTGCCGAAGAAAAATGATGTTGCAATCGTTGCCATAGAAAATTGTACACAGTTATTTTTGTGAGTGAATGTTGTCTTTGAGCGTTAATAGTTTTTGTCGAAATTTCAAATCTAAAATGGAACAAATATTAAATCCTGCGGCAAATATTGCATAAGTTAGACCTTGTTCATAACATGGCATTTTATTATTTCATTGAGAAAGTTTTTTTGAACCTTCATTTTGCATGAGAAAGCATTGATGTAAATTTGTTTTAGTTTTTATCCTCGGGCTTACTTTTAAACTGTATTAGATTTTAATCAGATTTGATATTAATGAAAATTAAATTCGTAATGTTCCCAAAATGTCAATTTGAACTATAATACTGAATTTATTGAAAAGGAGTTTTTTTCTCAGCTCTTTCGTTTATGAATGTTGGCTGTACAACTTTCAGACTTTGTATTCGGAAAGGGAATTGGGGAGACATTATTCAGACATCTTCTTCGAGGTAGATTTCATGCTATGATTGTATGATGAGTCGTCCTTCTTCGCACTTGCTCTTAAAAAATCAGAGGCCTTTTTAGTAAATAAACAAGTCTTGAAAAAGTTTTTTAATCCAAAGCAGTTTAGTTTTCAGGTCGTTGTTGACACACATACCGAGTACTGAAAGCTTTTCGGTTTCTTCGATGCAAGTGCCATTCATAGACAATATAGACAATGGCATTTGGGGTATGTTTAGCTTTAACGACAAAAGACAGCATTGAGTTTTCCAAGCATTAAACTCCATACGATTCCTATTACCCCATTTGACAATGCTGTATAAATCTTGATATACGGTACTGTTGCAATTGTACGTTCGAAGGCGAAGGACGTGAATTATCGAACGAATATGAAAAGCTGAGGGTAGAGTCGTCAGCAAGACAGTTAAGTGGATTAGAAGTAACAGACAGAAGATCATTTATAAAAATGAGGAAAAGAGTCGGAGGCAGAAAAGAGCCCTGGGGAACACCAGCATTTATCAGAATCAGACTTGAATCCGTCCAATACAACTTGTATTAAATGGTCCAGAGATAGCTTCTAATCCAACGAACAAGAGTATTATTGATCCCAAAAGCACGCATTTTCGATAAGAGAGCTTCATGCCAAACTCTATCAAATGCCTTGGAGATATCAAGAGCAATAATCTTACTTTCGTCAAAGCGATGTAAAGATTTGTTTCACTGTTCGGTGAGATATGCCATCAGATCACCAGTGGAACGGTTGCTGCGGAAGCCATACTGACGGTCATGGAGAAGCTTTCGATCTTCGAGATATTCCTTAAGCTGACGGTTAATCAGTGTTTCCATGACCTTAGAAAGAAGGGATGTCAGTGCTATGGGTCGATAGGAGGAGGGGGAGGATGGGTCACCTTTCTTAGGGACAGGCTGGATAAATGCTGTTTTCCATCTTCTAGGAAAGATTCCAGAAGAGTAGGAGCGATGGAAAAGCTTACGCAGTGGCTTTGCCAGTGTGGAAGAACACCTCTTCAGAAGAATCGGGGGTATACCATCCGGGCCAGCGGATTTGTGTATATCGAGATCTTTGAGAACTCTTGCTACTGTACGAGTGCGGAAAAAAATTTGTCCCATAGAAAAATTAACATTCTCAAGTACAGGAGAGGCAACGTTGCTATGCGGCAGCGTGGAGCTGGCAGCGAAATGGGCGGCGAGCAAGTTTGCCTTCTCTGAAGAGTAAACAATTGGTTTGTTATTGTCGATGAGCGTTGGAACCGAAGATGTTGAGGAGGTTTTAATATTTTTTTACAAATGACCAAAAATGTGTACTGCCTTTGGGACACTGCAGAATTTTTTGCCGTAATTTTTGGTCATGCAAAAATTTGGTTCTTTCAATAATGGAGTTGCAGGAGTTTCTTGCTTGTTTGTGCTTTTCTTTAGAACACAATGATCTGAAGTCCCAAATGGAGAAGTTACACTAATGGTATACTTATCAGGATGCGAAGTAAGAAACAAGTCAAGAGTATGGGCGGCTTGTCCAGGAACATCCAATATTCGTGTAGGCTCATCGACGAGTTGGGTAAGATGGTGCAACCCAGCAAAGATCTCGACATACCTTCCTGCGGGTGTTGTCTGGCCAGAAAAGCGGAGCCAACTAGAATTGTGTACATTGAAATCACTCGCAATAACGATTTTAGTGCGAGGACAATGGGAAACAATTTTTGAAATGGATTCGGACAGCGCATCAAACTGGTTAAAAGTCAATTTAAATAAATAAATAAATAAATAAATTTATTGGCGCGACAGCTCCTGAAGGAGCCAAGGCCTAGTGACTTATACTCTCAACCATTCCTGTGTGTGTGTTGATAATCCGCAAGAATGGAAGGGACTTACAGTTTATCGCCGAGTTCGAACGGCTACATGAAATGCACTTTTTCGAGACAAATTTTACTCTTGGAGGTTTTGTCAGTTCCTCGCAAGAGGCAGTACCCCGGAAAAAAGGTGGCTATGAGCTGGATTTGAACCTAGGCTCATTAACTTAGCAGTCCGACACACTAACCACTAAGCCACGGGGCACTCGATTTACAGTCGAGATTTGGGCTATTGTAAATGAAACAGTAATGAATGGTATGCTTGCAGACAGTGAATTTGAGCCACAAGAAATTTAAGTCCGTGTTGGAGCATTGATCGTGTTGGGGAAGGCTCTGGCAAGCAAAATCATTCCTAACATAAATGACGAGACCAAAAGTAATGGCACCAATGTATATCCATGTAGAGCAAATTCTGATAAATCAGTATTTGCTCCAACTTGAGTTTCATTTAATGCCAAAACAGCTTGCTTGTGTTGCACAGTGTAGGCATACACATGAAAGAAATTCTTTTTTAGAGTACACGACAAGAAAATTAACTACCATTTAAATAATACATATATGATATGATATTAAAAATAAAACGTTCACTTTAAGCTGCCGATAGCAAGCTTTCAAAGGCAATTTTCTTACTACATAATTTCTTTCTTTCTCAAAATATTAGTTGTTTATATTTAGAATTAAAAATCGGTCTTCTAAATTACCTCTCTATTAATTTCATTCCTAACTTTAATTTCGTAGTTTTAGAATTAAAGCAGGATGTATACATTGTTTAACGTAGAAAATTCACACCAAATATGAAATTAATACCTTAACACTTTTTAAAGTATTAAACTAAATATTAAATGCAATTCCTTATGATATCAGGTTCGTAACTCAACTCTTTCGTTTTCATTCTTTAAGTTGTGAATGATTATATCATTGCATTTTTAGACTAGAACTCTTATGTCATTTAAGGCCTAAACTAACTCTTATCTAAAAAAAACAAGTAACACATATTAAGAAGTGGTACTCCAAAAGCTGCTGCAGGCAAGCAACTAAGAAAATCTGATCGCGTTAAAATTAAATTCCACGCATTTAAGGCCAACCGTCATACTTTTATCGGAATGTATTTATTACGCTCTTAGTGCTAGAATTTAAAATGAAATGTTTTTTTTTTCTATGTAAGGCCAGGTGTAAGATTGCAGGAAGAAACACATAAGCAGACTATTATGTAGGTGTGGTTTAGCTGGCAAACCGATAAAAATTTAAAGTCTTGTTTAAAAATTAGTAGCATGTTGTCGTCCAATGTAATTTTTGTGTCACAATAGCATAATTTTGTCAGTTGTATATTTTTTTCTCAATATTTATACAAAATGCAAATAACAAGCAAACGATTTGTTGCCCAGCAGAGCTCAATGCCGTCATTAATGAATGTAAGACCTCAGCAACTGCAAGAAAACCAGGCATTTCCATCATAATCAAAGTTGACGCGACTTTAAGGACAACATTTTTAAACGCATTCATCATTTTTTGGCGTCGGGCTGTCTCTATATTCAGCTGTGATTAGTGTATCGCTCTTCTTTTGTCAAACTCCAACTGACAAGTCACTTGATAACCACCTATCCTTTCTTTGGCCAACATGGACAACTACCAGTTTTGTTTTTTTTTTTTTTATTTCTTATTCAACGCGTTTATGCTTCAAATTAATTTCTTTTTTTTTCTGAATCAGGATATTGACTTGAACCATTTTATTGGCAAATGAGTAACCATGCCAAATTAAGAGTCAACCAGAGGCACTCGATTTTGACATAAGTAATGGTGATGTAAAAAAAATGGACAACAACAACGACGCAATGCATAAAACCGCTAAGTTTCACTCTTTTGTTATGTTAACGTCATTTTAAACGTCAAAACGTCAATCCATCCAAATGACTATTTTTTTAATATGCACTCTAAATATAGTGAAATTGACATCAAAATCTAAAATCGGCAAAAAAAAACTCCACATAAAAGAATTCCAACGATTGTATAACAATTGGGCATGGACACGGGTGGACACGATGACGAAACGTCGTCGTCGTCTCCCCATCGCCGACGTTAACACTACCAGAGGCACCAACTACCAAATGAGCTACAAGAATGGTAATTGCAGGTGTGATTAAATTGTTCGAGTTAGTGGCTTCAGCTTCACCGGAATCATTGTGGATTAATTGAATCAAATTTAAAGTTGAACGGGCACAGTTTCTTCCTGCAACTGAATGTTAAGATACAATCAGCACCTGTTTTTGAAAAGAGATCATTTAAAGTGGCATAATTGATTGCGGAATGCAACGAGTGTTATACGGAAACGTTTGTGTTAACAGGAGAGGTGTTGCAATGAGATGTTTGCATCGATTTAAAAATATGTTACAGCTTTAAATGAAAAAACTTCATTTTTGGTGTGTCCCTAGAGTGATGTGAAGAGTCCCTTAGTTAATTAGGCAGCTGACAGAGGAAAAAACTCTAAAATGGAGTAATTAAAAAATACCACTGATCCAAATAAAGAATACAGTTTTTGTCTAGTAATAGTGAAAGTTTAGCTGAAAACCCCTGAGATATACCTCAGTTTGGAGTAAGGCGCTCCTATGTAAGTTTTTTGAATTAATTAAACAAAAATTAAATGAGTAAGTTAGTGTTTTTAAGGTTTTTTCTAACTATTTTTTCTACAAATTCTTTAAATATCTGCATACCTTAATAGGAATAGAGAGTAAGCTTGGAAGCAAAGTTTGAAATACATCAAAAAGCTGCCGACAAGATGGTTTTCCAACGCAGGTATTTGGATCATCAATTATCACTTTTTCAGTGGTGCAGTAGATAAAATATTTGCTTCTGACCCACTACTATCCCCTACTATTTGGCTTGATAGACTGTAAGAAATGTAAATTCGGAATTGAAACGCGGGCGGCATTGGTGCAGTAGATAAGATGTTTGCTTTTGACCCGGAGGTCGTCAGTTCGATACTTAGGTTAAGAAGAAATTTTTCTAACTCCTAGTGCAAGCTAGAGCCGCCCGTGAGTTTTAAATGAGAAAATAGTCACCTAATTCTCGATTTACTGCGCCGAAAAAAAAATTCTTTCCTATCTTTCTAATTCTTCTAACTAGCGTCGTGCAACGTCATGTTGCATTCTAAAAGGCAATGTGCCTTACAGACACTTATTAAAAAATATTAAAAAAAAAAACTTACGGTCAGAACTTTTAAAGGAACACCACAGGGAGAGGTTCTATCTCCACTACTTTGGTTACTAGTGGTCATCGAGATTTAAGTCAAAGTTAGTCTTACCGGCTTCAAAGTAGTGGTATGTAATCCCACCTTTAATTGGGACAATAGCTCAGGATTAGATGTTAATCCGCTTAAGACAAAAATAGTTTTGTTCACAGGAAACGAAACATTCCAAATATAACTGGTCCCATATTAAAGGGGACATCAATTATCTGGTACAACCAAATAATTGATACAATTTTCATAAACAGTCAGGTGGCAATCAACTGATTGACCGCTCTCACAACGATCTGCGACAAATCAGTGAAAAAAAAAACCTTTTTACACTCCGATAGGTCCCCGGACATTGTGATATTCATTGAAATGAAAGGGTTTTTGAACCGGCCAAAAACGGTTCATCCATGGAACCAAGCCAAACTATACACTGGGTTCTTGAGCCACTGGAAAATAAGAAAAATTAAATTCACGAGAATTTCACAAACGGAGATGGTCAAAACTCGACCACAGTTGGGTCTGAAGAAATGTTTGGCCAACTATCTCAAAGAAAAATACAGAACACATTTTAGGCTATGCAGAGGTTGTCAGGACGTTTGAATCAGAAGAGAGCTCATATCATTTCCTTTGTGAATGCACCAGCCTAGGCATGAACAGAAAAACAGCCCCCGGAGAATATTTCTTCGACCAACTGGGCAACGTTTCAAGAAAGCCACTTAAAAGCATTTTGAAATTCATCAAAATTTCATGATGGTTTAAGGAGGAGGGTGGTGCCTAAGTCTTTCCAAGTTGAAAAGGATAGTTAATTATTAAACGAAAAAAATTTTCATAGATTCCAAAAGCACCCATTTTTGATAGAAGAGCTTGACGTTAAACTTTTTCAAATGCTTTTGAAATATCAAGAGAAATAATCTTTCTTTCATCAAAGTAAATAAAAGAACACCATCATCGAGAGACTTTCGTTCTTCGTCTCTTTGAGATATTTCTCAAACAATGCGGGGATACTGGGCAGCGAGCGGATTTCTGAATGTTAAGATCTTTTAAAACTCTTGAAACTGAACGAGTGCGAAGAAGATTGGCTTAACGAATATGAACATTGCAGGCCTTTCTTGTTTGCTGACATTTTTCCGGGTTTCCTCATTTGAAAAAAAAATTAGTTCTTAACAATATTTGCTCTGGAGTCTATGTCACTATTGAGGAGGCATAGTTACCAATTAAAGATCCTGAATAAGTTATTGAGACCATCCCATTTGATTTTCTTGTATTGCCGAATGGGCCTTCAAGGGGTTATTTCTTTAACTGGATTTATCTGACACGAGAAATTTGCAGAGATGGTACAATAGTCAGAGGTGTCTAGAGGCAATAAAACGCGGAATGTGTAATTATCAGGATCGGTGGTAAAAGACAAGTCTAGAGCGTTGGCAGGTTGGCTTATCAACGACCGTCGTCCTATCTATGAACAATATTTGTCGTCATTGACAAGAAATTAACCATGCGCCCTGTAAATGATATTTGGTGAAAGCATATTTTGAACGGCAATTTTGAAAATATTTTATTGACAGTTCTTGAATATCCAAGCTTGCATCAGAAGCCGGAGGAATTTCCTTTCCCCATATATCGATAAATGCTTTTTGAAATCTCTGCTTAAAAGTGGACACATTCCTTTTTTTCTGGCAACGTCTTCGAGACTTCATTTTATTATTGTTATTAGATATAGACATCCTTACCAAGCTTTAAAATCCATTTTTTTCAGTTAACAGTTCCTTGGATTAATTTTTCCAGAGTCATATTTCGCTGTTCCTAAGTATTAATTCAAATCCGGCACAGAAAGTTGCAGTCTCAGTTTTGGATTCAATGTGAGATAAAATGGATTTCATTACTAAAATTAATAATAAGGTGACATTTTTTTTACATCTAAACATATTTTTTTTTTGCTGGAATTATGTAAAAATGTCGGTTCCAGCTGTCAATTATTAAAGCCACTAACCTCATTCCCTGCTGACTGCCGCACTATCTACTTCGTGAATGCCTGTACCACACAAGGTCTATAAATAATTTTGCTCGGTGTTCCACAAATGCCCGAGAAAAATATAAATAATTGACAGTGTTTTCTGGTACATTGGCATCTGGATTGTTTGAATTTTTTTGAATTAAAAATAACTCTAACTTTAAGACACAAAACACGAATCTACTGATGTGTAACATAAATTTGCAAATAGAGCATTGAAGTTAAGCAAAATATTCGAATTTAGTTATTCCTTTAAACAAAAGAAACATCATCGGTTTAAAATGTCTTAAAAGTTAACGTTGTTGTATGTTGTATATACATCGACTACTTACTGCAACTAAATCAATCTGTCAAATAACAATTTCATGGGACTATGTGAACAACCGAAAAAATCTTCAGCTCAAACCTAAGATAATCAAGATAAATCAAAGAATTTTCATCAAGCGAATCCAACGGATACACAAGCCAGCAATTATGCGGCTTATTTTTGTGCGACAATATTGCCTTAACACACATTTGGCAACATAGCATTACCAGCTAAATGAGAGTTCGGAAGGCACATTGTGCATAGAAGCGGACCACATTTCTTATAACCCGTTGACACATCACGATTCGACACTGGTTCGAGTTTTGTTATAACCTTTGCAGCCATTTTAAGGTTGATTTGGCGGGAAACGAATGCAACAGCGCATAGAACGGCAGCCATTCGGAACGTTTGTCAGCGCGCGAACATAATTTATGCGCGAAAAGTGTAGCGAATTAGTTTTTTTTTTTATTTAATTGTTTATATAGGTACCTTTAAGACGATAGTTATTCAATGAACCTATAGGTATATATGGATTAATCCATGAGATACTTGTGCTCATTTTATAATAAATCGTGATACTTTTTCGATAACTTTGATTAACATAGGCAGAATTTAATTTATTATGCAAACAGAGCACAAGCCTGGGGCAGTTGGTTAAAAATAAATGTTGTAAGTTTAACTGACAACAACAAATTCAAAACTCGGTTAGCACTGACAGTTATTTTCGTGTAAAATATTTTTTTTTCTAAATATACATAAATAACCTCAGTAAGTTAGGTTATAAACTGACCGGCAGTACGGTCGTAGCAATAGGTGTACTTGTGTTCTGATTGATCATTCTCATCTTGACAGCATTAAAATGCATCGAAAAAGAAGACTAAACTGTGGCTAAGTCAAATCTACCCTTTTGCATAAACCTTGAGCATGAGTGGCTATGTGATTTATCTTATCGTTAATCAAAGCATGCAGATTTATTTCCTAAAACATGGTTCTGTCCATGAAGCGCTCGCGCACTACTTCAATTGTATTGTCAACAGATTCGTCCATTAGGAGCAATTGATTTTGTAAGCAAATTATGCAAACTTTTGTTGGCAGGCTTTATAGCAGCATATAGCTTTCAATAAAATGTAATTAGCTTGTCTCAGCAAGCCTTTTTCTGACAGCGAAATGGCCTAAAAAGGAATTTTAATGACAGAATACTTGCTAGCCTACAATAGAATATTTTTTAAGGAAATAAAGGAAAACTCTTATTATTTTTGTTCAGTTTTATACTGTTACATTTTTATAGAATTTATTAGCCTTTTTTATTCTCAGTCGGTTTGCTTAAAACTTAATTTTTACTATAAAAGCGAAAAGTTTTTTATTTACCAGGGTTTCGAACCCTAATCCTCGTTCTACTCCTTGAAAAAAATAACTTCAAACATTACCATAACAAATATTAATTTTGTTTGTATGGAGCCTTTGTAGGTAACCCTTACACAAGTTGTTTGCATTAACTTCTCTTGGACAGATTTAAAACAGCTATGTGTTATTATTACTTGAGTGAATTTACTAAAGACCATATAATTCACGTTACCTTTCGATGTTACGGACAACGGACTCCGGTTTAAATAAATTGCACGACTGGACCGCACGTACTTGCTCATATGTGCGGTCACATCGTAGAATAAAATTTAAGAAAATTAAAGTGAATAAAGTTCGAATAAAGTACGTTAAATTGTATTGAGTGAAATAATTTAAACGCAATTTTATTTCTTTAAGAAATGTAAAAAAGTGTGAACTTTTTTTCCAGAATCGTAGGAGCGGATTTTCTTAACTTTTTTTTAAAAAATAAAAAAAAAATAATTCAAAATTAAGCACAAAAATAGCATACATTTAAAAAAAAAATAAAAAAAAATTACCTACCCGTTTTCAAAATATTGATTTGATAGTAATCGGATTACCAGTTTTCGAAAAAGTCGAAAAAACAGGTCCTATGCGAGGTACCGTTTTTAGCCCATTATTTTAATTTTTTTCTTCACCAAAATATAATGCCTTCCTACGTAGTAAACTGATTTTTTTTTCATAAAAATTCTTGGTGCCGGTTTTGTTTTTATAACAGGTACCGTTAATTTTTGAGCTAAAAAAAAATCTAAAATTCCTCTGTAAAATGTCAAAATAACCTTAAGTTCTAAAGCTACAGTCCAAAATACATCCGTATAGACAGATAGAATATTGCCAGTAACTCAAATATGTTTCTCTATCATCGTAATGTCATGTTTGATTGTTATCTCAATTTTTTTGGACGAATACTTAACTTGCATTATAGTACTTATAATCGCAATTAACATGGTTTTTAACTTTTGTAATAGGAAATAATAGTTTATTGTTTGTATGTGACGTACAAGCTTTATACTAGCATTGACTTGTCGCTGACAGCCTTATGGCAGCTTTTATTTTTCTAATTTTTTATAAGCAACTTGGAATGGCTTTATACAGGCTATTTTGAATCTTTACCTCTATAAGCTTTCTTTAGAACTTGTGAAACTTACTTTTAAAGGTCCTATAGAAGCTATTTTTTTAATTGTCGAAGTTTGAAATGTTTTGCTTACTAAAATATGCCTTATACAAGCTCTATACAAACTGTTTCTCTTGTCAAATTCTAATAATTGGACCTTACGCAAGCTCATTTTTGGTTTTATGGTTGCTAAGTCAATATGCAAAAGTGCCGCATTTGAAGCGTAAACATTCACTAGGCCATTGTTTAGACGCTACCGTTGCATCCAAAAATAAACGCCGAGAGTTTGGTGTGCTTTATAGGCAGGCGGAATCATTGGTCCTTACTTTTAAAAAAGACCGTTATATAGAGCAATGATCAATGACTTTTTTTCAATTCGTCTCTTGATATGGGGAGATGTGGTTTCCAAAAGTTGGTGTAACATGTCATATAGCGCGTGTCACAATTGATTTTTTGAAGAAAACGTTTGGTGAGCTAATAATTTGGTGTTTTTGACCTGTTAGTCAGCCGTTTGTCTAGGCTAATTAGACAGAAGTCAGATACCATTGACGACTTGGAAAACAATTTTTTTTGAGAAATTAAGGCTATTTGTACTACCCCTAAGTGGCGCTGGGGTCGTTTTATTTGAAAATTCTTATTTATTGAACGTTTTTGACAGGCAGATATCTAATGTTATAAGAAGCAACTAAAGCTATTTAATTACTAGGTGGCTCAGCGCTGGGGTCGTCTTTTTTCCAAAATGTATAGTATACCTGAGCAATACCAGGTGGGTTAGCTAGTATTTAAATATGGATGAAACGAAATTATTTTTCAAATAAATTAAATTTTTACGCAATTAATGCAATTTATCTTGAAAAAAACACTTTTTATAAGTTATTCTTTTGTTTTACCAAAATTTCTTAAAATATTCATTGTTTTAATATAAATTATTTTTTTTTATTCTAGGTAAGGACAAACCTATTTGGAGTAAGTTTTTTACTTGTTTATTTTTATTACAATAATGATATCAATAGACTGCGGTTACATTCTCCCATTCCAATATTGATCCACATTTATCAAGTTGTCCTGTTTTCCAAGAAAACTTTTAGAAAATATCAACATGCCACCCACTTTCAATAATTTGTCACTGCAGTGAGACTGTGACGTCACTATGACGTAGTTTTCTGTGACGTCGTGTGATCGTCATTGTTTTGCATGTCATTGCCGCGTCAAAAACAGTGACAGGTACCGTGACACGTCACTTTTATGACACTGCAGTGACAAATTACAAGGACCGTGTAATATCCCTGTCACTGTTGGTGGGACACCGTGACACGTAGCCTGTCGCTGCAGGGACTGTGTCCCAACTGTTACATGGCAGGAATTTCTATGTATACAGCTAAACATATCCCATATTTTGCGACGGCAATACGCATCGTCTAAGCATGGCATTTGAAATAAATTACAAATTATTATTTTGACACCGCGTTAGAACAGATTATTTTTTTAATTGTTTTGAGAATTAAAGGCTTTGTCAAACAGAGCGCGTTTCTTACGCGACGTTGAGGTTATTTTGACGCCGCGTTACAACGCCACGTTGTAGTATACAGCAATACATATCCCATATCATAAGGAGCGCGCTTTCAACCCAGCGTCAACTTCCACACGTCTTCAAAACGTGGCGTTGAAACGCTGCGTTGTGATTGATTAGAAAGATTTTTTTTTAATTATTTTGTGCTTGGTGAATTAAGTTATTCTGAATTTCTTGTTGAAATTTTTTGACTTATTCTGTGTCATTTAATATTCTTTTGAATGGAAAAAAAATAACCTGATTGGCATTTGGTGAAAAAATGAAACGCGCTGCGGATAGCCAAGACGATAGGGCTCTGGGCTCCTCAGCTCTTAATTCTCGCATTAGTTTTGCGCAGAAACCTACATTCTCACATCGCAACAACCAATTTTTGGACCAACGATCAGCTGTTTGAGAGTTGTCACGCCGTGTGATCGTCATTGTTTTGCAAGTCATTGCCGTGACACCAAGACACAGGGATCACCGTGACACACTTTGACGTTCATTGTATTTTGGGACAACAATGACAGGCATGTGTCATTCGTGTAATAGTCACTGTAGTTACGGTGGGAGGACCTATTTTGTTGTGACGTCACAGTGTCACTGCAGTGACAAATTACAAGGACCGTCTAATACTATCTTTACGTCACTATCATCTCATCATTTTTCTGAAAATTGATAATTTAGTATTTTTAAGTCATTGTTTTGCTATTTATTTGAAACAAAATACTATTTATTAACGAAAAACGCCCGCGAACAAAAATTGTAAGATAAAAACTTGCGTTGTTAAAAAAACCCTGTTTACATGATTATTCTATTGGGCTGTTTCTTCATTCTCCTTTTGGAACAGACACGAACGTTCGTATTTACACTGATTTAAATTACCCTGAATATTTCTAATGCTTTCATATAAATTGTGTTTTATTCGAATGAAAACTGCGAAATTAAAAAAAAAACAATCAAAAACGTTTTATTACCATTAAAAACATGATTGAGAAATGTTTTCTATTTTAAAATTCTTATTTTTAGTCTGTGAATAGCATTTTCTTTTCAAACGAGGACCGTCAAAACTCAACCCTAAACATTTTTGTTAAAAAAGAATTAAAAAACAATTTAAAAAGGAATAATGTAGTCAAGGCCTAAGAAAAAATTAAACAAATCGCAAAGTTTCCTCCTCAACTTCTAGTATTTCGGGAAGTTTAGAAATACAGAAGTTTATTAACTATCGTTGAAACTGTCAACCTCGAGTGAAAAAAAGCAAATTCAAAAGTTGGAAATAAAAATCCTCAAGTTGTGTTCCACTTTGACTGAACAAAACGGTCCTTAATGTTCGTTTGCAATCTTAGAAAAGAGTTTACTCCTATAAGAGGGGTTATTGGAACATTAACACTATCCTCCATAGATTGACATATTCAAAACTCCATTTCCTTTATTTGTGTTGCACAAGTCTGTCCTGGTCACTTCTTCATCAGATACCCGAATTAGGTTTGCAGATACGGCCACCCAATAATAACCAGTAAAAGGCGTTTTATAATCTCAGAGCTTAATAAAGAGGATAAGACGTTGAAAGGCAAGAGTTGTTTCCGAAACTTGTTTTTCCATACCCAATAATTAAAAACGAAGTTTAAAGACTTGTAAGTACAATATTCCAAGATAACATCGTCATATCACTCACCTTAATCACTTTAGCTATGTCGGGTGTGTCTTCGCCAGTCACCATGGATCAATATAAAAGAAAAACTGTATTTTTACATCATATATTCCATTGGCGCTGTCAAGTTCAGATCAGGTCCAACAAGAGTGAGGTTAAATATTTTTCAAAAAGAAAAAAAATCTTCAATCTCAAGACATTCGACTTGGTTTGAGATGCTTTTACTTTCAACATGGCAATGTCAATCAAATCAGATAAAAAATGTGATGAGATTTTTTTTTTTTTTTTTTAATCCGAAGACCATTTAAAAAAACATAACTCCATAACAAGCTGAAGTTCATGTTTTTCCACACTCATGCTGGTTCACTTAAGCGTGCGTCTGAGTTTGCTTAAAGACTATATGAGCACACGACCGACGTGGTGCGTGCGCAATTACAGACCAAACAAGTCCATCCCGACCGACGACGAGAGGAAGAAAGAAAGTCTGGGATCAAGCTTCAACTGAAAAAAAAATACAACAATGATGCTACATTTGCCAAAGTCAAGGTCGGCTTTATAGGAGCAGCATATCTGCGCATATAGCTTCCCAAACTTGGTCCCAACTAATGAGGCTCTTTGAATATTTCGAGCAATACCTCGGATTGCTTTCATTTGCAATCCTACAGATACGGAACGTTATTTAGATAGATAGATTAAAATATGTATTTATGGACGAACAAGTGCCTGTTGGAAAGTGAAATCAAACCATAAAACTACGGAAACGCTGGCTAAGAGGCGGTGGCGCACAACTAGCGGCATAAAACTCAAGTCATTCCATTAATCATTCACATTGGATGAAAAAAAAACTTAATTGAAGTGCAATGCGAGAGTTTTAAATAATATTTTTTTTTATTTATTTTTCTGTTGAAAGTTTAGGAAAATAAAAAAAAGTGCAAGACTACCAAGCAAGTTTGATTGCATGTTAGCTTGGTAAATACTTGTTAAATTTGTACAAAAATAATATAAAAGATATAAAAATAACTTACAAGATACAAGTTGATAGGAAAATGTTGGCAGCATTTCCACATTGACCATAACCCTGAGCGAAAATGATCGAAAATTATATCCTCTGCGCGCATAATGCGGATTGTCTGGTTGGGGCAGGAAAAAGGAAAAAAATAACGCAATCTTGTTGGAGGTTTATGTTTGGAAAATTTGATTCGAACAGTTATGCTGTCTGGAAGTCAGCAGGCGACAGTAATTCGGTTTATGCGATGTAATCTTAATTGACAACAATTAAGTGAAATGCAATTAACAGTTTTAGCCGAATGGGAAGTCTAATAATTGTCTCAGTAGGAGGTCGTCAGGGAAGCTTGAAGGTTAAAAAACTTTAAGTATTTTGCTTTACCTACAGTGTTTTTAAACGTCTGTGGACTGACCAAGAGAAGCTAGATGGATAGCGGTTCGTCGTTGACCAGTATTTAACCAGGCTTTCTTCGTCATGAAGGCTCCTGTGATCCAACACGTGGATCAATAAAAGGATACAGTAAAGTAATAAGATTGTTATCCCCGCGTTCGTAAGATAACTTGGACTTTTCTGAGTTCGAAAACTGCAATTACAACAACACTTCAAAACTCTATTTTTTCAGTCTTTCCAAAAAGTGCCTAACAACGATCAAGAATTCTAGGATTGACCTTCCGTCAAAACTGTTGACCTCCATGTTGTTCTGCACCTTGGGGATTCCGCAGTTTGTGACCAATCCTATGCCATTATCGCAGCTTGATGTCAACATCCACTTTATTTGTCGAATAGTTGCTTTCAACTTCGGGAAAACATTCAAAACTGGAATACACCGCCTAACTGCAGTTTGTGAGATCACCTTTCTTACACATTTTGATGATAACTCTGTGTTGCCAGTCCTTTTGAAAGGTTTTGTAAGCCTGAACAGCACTAACCAGCGGCAACAAAATAAAACTGCTGCTTCGGGATCTACTCTCAGGAATTTTTTTAAGGATCGCAGTTGATGTTTATCTCCCTGAAAAAAAAACTAGAAATGAATATCTACACAATGGTGATTTGAACCTGAACTTTGGTCATCATCAAGTAGTTCAAAAAAGTGTTCATTCCATTTCAACTCCGTTATTGAAAAAGAGTATTTGATTCACTTTCACAACCTCTAGCAGGAAGGACTGAATAAAAAGCAAAGGACTCAAAAGAAACTTCCTGGGATTGTTGTTGTAATGTTGGATTGCTTCAATTCGGTTCTTATGAATTTCATACTAAGGAGTCCATACCTGTGAAGCATACTCAAGATGAAATGGAGACCCGACAGAGCTTGTGTTGCGATATACTATAATCAAATGCTTTCACTGTAGGTAATCTTCTTGCATTTTAGGAAGTTTAAGGAAATACCAATTCTTCTGCACCCTTTACTACTTACTTACTTACTTAGGGAGCACTACAGTTCGGGAAGAACCTGGGCCTCAACCAACATGCCTCCCCAGTCAGTTCGGTCTTTAGCTAACTGCCTCCAGTTTCGCACTCCAAGTTGGATTAGGTCGTCCTCCACTCAAGCGCGCCACCTAAGGCAAAGTCTTCCTTAACTGTGTCTACCCTCTGGGGTGGAATCGAAGACCTTGCGAGCCGGAGCATTGTTATCCATTTGCTCTACATGAACTAGCCATCTTATATGTGATATGCGTATTTTTTTGACCAGGTCAATGTCGCCATACAGCTCGTATAGTTTTTGGTTGAACCTTCTCCTCCAAAGCCCGTTAACGCAGATAAAGCCAAAATCTTTCGAAGAATCTTACCCTCGAAACGACTAAGGATATCTTCATCCGCTTTAGATAGAGTCCATACCTAGGTACCATAGAGCTGGGATGATTAAGGTCTTATACAGAGTCTCCCCATAGAAAGAGCGATTGGCAAGAGTAATTCTTCGCTTTATTTCTGACGAGATGTTGTTGCCAGATATTATAGCGGATCCGAAATAAACAAAGTCCCTAACTATCGGGTTTTTCAACAGGGACGCTACAAAAGTAGAGCGACAGGGACAGCAAAGGACGCCATATTTCTTGCCGTTCTTTTGACATTTCTCTTCAATAAGGTTTGCCATTTTATGGTGGAAAGATATACGAGCCAACAACGAGTCGAAATTATTGAAATTTACTACCGAAATTCGGAGTCAGTGGCCTCAACGTTAAGAGGGCTACGTCCAATTTATGGTCGTCATAATCCTAGCAGATCAACAATTGAGCGTCTAGTGAAAAAAATTGAATCCACAAGTACAGTACAAAATGTTCCCGTGCCAGTGAGACAAAGAAGTGCCCGTAGTGTCGAGAATATTGCTGCCGCTGAGGCTTCAGTTGCAAAAAGCCTAAATGTGTCTCTCACACGTCGTTCTCAAGCGTTGGGCATCTCTGTGTCGTCGTTGTGGCGAATTTTGGGAAAAGATCTTGGCCTACATCCTTACAAGATTAAATGGACGCAAGAACTGAAGCCGCTTGACCATCAGAAGCATCGTATGTTCGTGAATTGGGCTGAGCAACAACTTGAAAATGATTCGGATTTTCATCGAAAAATCATCTTCAGCGATGAGGCTCATTTCTGGCTGAATAGCTTCGTCAATAAACAAAACATGCAGCATTGGTCAGGCAGAGAAATCCACACGTACTCTATGAGTCATCATTGCATCCCGAAAAAATTACGGTTTGGTGTGGTTTATGGGCCGGCGGCGTCATTGGGCCGTACTTCTTCCGTGATGATCAAGACCGGCACGTTACTGTGAATGGGAATCGCTACCGTTCAATGATAACCGAATATTTTTGGCCCCAATTGGATGATATGGACTTGGAGGACATGTGGTTCCAACAGGACGGCGCCACAAGCCACACAGCGAATGTCATAATCAATTTATTGGAAACCAAGTTTGGAGAACGTGTTATCTCATGAAATGGTCCAGTCGCTTGGCCGCCTCGGTCGTGCGATTTGACGCCGTTAGACTATTTCCTGTGAGGCTACGTCAAATCTATGGTCTATGCGAACAAGCCATGATGAACTTCGTACGAATATCGAACGTGAAATTGCAGCAGTATCGGCCGTTTTATGCTTGAAAACCGTCGAAAGATGGGTTCAGCGTCTGGACTTCTCCAAGCGTGCCCGTGGTGACCATGCAAAAGAAATCGAGAAACGTACTTTTACAGGAATAAAGAATTTCATTGATATCTATAACCGTTTTTGTTTTATTTAAAAAAAACTTTTGTAGCGCTCTTATTGAAAAACCCTTTACCTCAAAGTTGTACCTGTCTATTGTGATGTTTTGTCCAATCCGCCGTTGTTGGCTGTCAATTTTTGTGGACAGCAGGTACTTCGTTTTGGCCTCATTCACTTCTAGTCCCATCTTAGCCGCTTCAGCTTCAATGTTAGCAAACGCTCCAGTAACGGCCAGCCGAATTCTGCCAATGATATCTATGTCGTCAGCATATGTTATTGCACAGACTTTAAAAAAAATTGTCCCACTACAATTGACTTGCGAGTTTCTTATAATTTTTTCAAGTATTAAGTTGAAGAAATCGCGCGATAGCGCATCAGCTTGTCGGAATCATTTTTTGAAATCAAAAAATTCCGTTAGTAAAGTAAGATGCCAAAACCAGACATGGCTCTGTATAGCTTGTCTCTTTAAATGCTACCGTACCCGGCCTTAAAATCGATAAAGAGGTTGTGGGTATCGATTTAAAATTCTTGGATAGTTTCCAGGATCTGCCATAGCGTGAACATTTGATAGTTCTGCCTTTATAAGTCCAGTTTTTAGTCATTATTGCTAAAATCTGTTTATTTAAATATTTAGATTGTTTGTAAGATATACCTTAACCCTAACCATAGGGGTTTCACATATTCATTTAATTATTCCTAGAAAATGGATGTTTTCTTCGAAAACTCTTAAAATTAAGTCTTTTCTTTTTGGGGAACTCTGTAGCTTTAATTTCTAATGAATTCTCATTTTCCCACGCGAAACCGCACGATATTGTGGACAATAATAAAGAACCTACAAAAAAATCAATTTAATTGCACACTCATTCAATTAAGTCTGTTTAACCTGGTTTCTGATACATTGCCTCCAAACTTTTGGAATCCCCAACCACATAAACTATTCCACAGACTTTTGATAATCGAGTTCACTCTGATGTATCCAAACTCCAAACATACCGCACAGAATCAAAACAAAAAAACTCGTTTTCCATCTCAACATTTGTCGTGATCTTGATTCGAGTTCTAATTGAGATTCCTATGCGATAAAGTTGGCCGTTCGTCCTCGAGAAGCAAAACTGTCGTCTACACATTGTATGATAGTTTGGATTTATGAACTCATTCAGAGCACGTTCGCATACTTTGTGTCAGAACAGTGCGAATGCATGCGATATAAATCATATTTTAATCGATTCGTTATTTATGTTGCAATTGCAATCAAATGGCTTTAAATTTAATTAAATTGCAATCTTTGGCACACACAAATGTATAATGATTGAGACGCATTTTTTTTTTGCTGCATCATGTCTTTACGAGGACACTGTGTGGCATGCCGCAGCATAACACACGGGTCTTGCTCACCCATCGAAGAATCCAATAAAAATCGCTTGACTCTTGCGTTTATTGTATCCACGAGGACGCAGTTCAATAGACTGACCAAAAGAAGGTAATATTTTGTCGACTTGGATAGCTTCGAAAAGAGAGTTAAGGCTTGAGACAACCTAAGGCTTAAACATTCAACTCTGATTGACATGGAAAAAGTGCCACTAATGAATTTGAGCAAAGTTTTTCTTCCCTCAAATGCCCATTTACCTTCGTCATATCTTAAATTTCAAGTCAGGAAAACCAACAAAAAATATCGTTAAAATTATCTTAACTTGATGTCGGATGACTTAGAAGCTATGTTTATACTGGCTTTCGGATTGAATGTTGTGCCATACTGGCGATACACTATCGGGACCGCTGATTGGGACTTAATTGGTTCAGTGTGTGCTTACTTAAGTTTTAATCTCTTGAATCTCAGTCAAGCGGCGGTCGATAAATTTCAAACAAATGTTTCCTTCTTGGGAAAGCCTGGGAGATTTTCTTGACGGTAATTGGGTGATTTATACATGATTGATGCATAATTTTGTGAATGCGTGTAGACGTGGCATTAGCATTTCAATTTATCATTGTTGAAATGCGGCGATTTTATTTGAATGGATTTGATGTGAAGAGGGAGAGTTCTTTGATGATTGGCATGCAGAGCATCTGAATAAGAATAATGTTTTGATGCATAATTCGAAATTCAGTAAATTACACCTTAAAGTTGTGATAATTGGTTTTCTGTAAAGCTTGTTGGGGTGCGGAATTTAATACCACCTGCGGCTGTTTAAGAAAACAAGTGCAAGTTTTTGTATGGATTCAACTGTTCCAAGGCCAATCGCTCACTGAATAATATAAAAGTGAACTAACGAAAAGTGTTGGATCATTCTCAGAAAGCCCAAATCTTCAACAGAAATTCGAATTTTAAATGAATTTGATGCACTGTCTGATTCCATATCGAAAATTGCTATTCTAATCAGAGGAAGTCTTTGGAAAAGCTCATTAGCACATTAGCGAGATAATTACGATGGCGACGGTCCGTATTCAAGCCCAGTTCCATCATTTAAGCTTTATTGGCGCCCATGCTCCTACAGAAAAGAAGGACGGCGCTATCAAATAAAGTTTATACGAGCTCTATGCCAAAAAGTACAAGCAGCGCCACAAGGAGGGAGAAGATCTTTGGTGGTAGGACAATCTGATAGCACATCCTACACGAAACCACCTCCAGGAACGGAATAAGGTTCCTCAATTCTGGAGCGGAAAAATGTATGGTGTCATTAAAGAAACCAGATGAGCCAACCTTTAATCAAATCAATCATGTCGCGATTGACAGAAAACATTCCTCTAGCATTGTTATGTTTCGAGGAGCCAACATTGTCTAGGATTATTATGTAGTTGGTGACAGAGTATATGCAACCAGTTGTTGAATGACGATGATAGCCAATATCCCGCAAATGATCGACCAGGGCTTGTGAACCTAGATAAAAACAAACAAAACAGTTAATGCCCATTGACTAGAGGTCGAAAGTTTGCTTTACGCCAGCACCTGAGAATTAAGTCTTAATCTGGTGGTGGGCCAACCTCACTTGGAGTCAAAATAAGCAGATCTATCTAATTTCTAATTTGAGGATTCACTCCATAAAACCAATGGTTCGGAGACTAAACCTTGAAGTCGGGATCATTGTCATTGCCCAGCTAGTCCACATAGTTTCCAATAGGTGAAACTCCGAGACTGCACTTGTTATTTAAATTCACTAATGCTAACGACACCTGCTAGTAATTGAGTTAAAACCCAACTCAAAGGGGTACATCGCCACCGGCGACGATTCCGTCCATTATTTGGTTCAATGGGCTTCAACCACAGACCTAAGTCCATAGTCAAAGTTCAATTACTATTTACGTGCGACAAGTTCTCATTCCCGGATGCAGATACCATGTTGCTCTGGCATCATGCTCAGAGAACATTTTCAACCGGTCCCTAATCAGAGAGGCCTCGACACCAGTCAGGCGGTATCAAAGGCCTTCCAACCGGGGCCACGCAACATTTCCACTCTATTTTGCTTACTATTTGCTACTGTGTCCTTAAACATTGCTCCGAATTCACTGATCCTGATACCGTTAAAAAGCGGCATCAGGGCTATGTACTGCGCTTTGGATAAAGCCAGTTCATAAAGCTACAACGCAAAATTTTAAATTCTGTGAAACCTAAATGCTCAGCGTTCAGGAATCGTACTTACAAACTCTCAATCAAACTGTCTACATACTTCCTTCAATCTGTGGCAGATCATACTACTAGTCAAGACACTGAGTGTGTCCTAGGCACACAATCAACCAACATTCGTTCGTCAACGAAACAAAAGATCTGCCGTCCGTGAGAGTGTGCAGGAGAATCTGAGGCAGTCGATTTTGCATCGCTCATAAGAACTCCGCCTTTCGCAGACCAAAACTTGGCGAAAAAATTGGACACTTCGGATGCGCGTCACCAAAAGAAGACATTTAAACAATGTTATATTTCACACATAATGGCATTGATAACCTTTTAACGAATACAAAATCTCGATGTTATCTCATACAGACTTTGTTTTATTTAAATTTAAAGTTATAAAGCACCTAATGACAGACCCTATACAATCGACCAAATCTTCACATTACGCCATGTCCTGGAGGAAACCCATGAATTTAAAATCGAGACCTAACACCTGTTTATCGATTTTGAGACAGTGAACCGGGCTTTGTCCAGCTTTGCAATCACTGCTAAACTTATACGTATTATCAGGATAACGTTTCAGAATGCACGGTACTCCGTTCAGCAGGATGAACCACCAGGCCAGCAAATCAGACACAAATACTTGGGTTTGTTAAAGATATTTTGATGTCAAAAGAAAAAACTAAGCGGGCAGTAAGCGGCAATCAGAATGAGACTAGTTGTAACTGAGGACAAGACCAACGACATGGACACCCATGTCAGAAGCTAACGTAGATCTCATCTTTGACCTCCGACTGCTTGGAGAGCAAAATTAGAGACTGCAGGCTAGAGATCGAATCAGGTCAAGATGACCCAACAAAAGTAAAGCAAATAAGATTGCTCAATTTTGTCGTTCCAAAGATTTCTTGAATCTGTTTCTTGATTCTTTCTTAGGAGGCGTTCAATGTCCAGATGGTTGTAGTTACACGTCGATTTGTTGATCTGGACAGAATTTGTTGATGGAGCTAAAAAATTGGTTCAACTCGCTTCTGTTCCGCATCGCCTTTTAATGCTCTCCACGTGTAGTTCTTTAATTCGATAATGATGTCTATTAGGATAGAAGTAATAAAACAAAAGTCACGTTGAGATAGGATCGTTCGCTTTAGACTTCTACAAATAAATGATGCTTTAAGTCTTCACCCAGCCAAACAACAGTCAGTTTTCAGGCAAAGTTATGGTTATAGTTGTTTAATTTACTTATCGATAAAAATTGGGATATCTTATTTTCAAATTTAAGGTTAGATGGAAAGATTTTGCATTTTTATGAAATTTTCTTTGATTTCTTCTTAGAAACTATCCCATTAAGAAAACTTAGAAGCTTTAACAATAATCCGCCATGGTTTAATTTGCATATAAAGACTTAAAAAAAAAAAGAAAAAAGGCCTGGTTGGGGTTCAATTTATCTAAGATTGAAGAGTTTATCAAGAAATGCAAACTGACTTTATCAACTATTCAATTTACTTATATTCCGAGTTTATTTTAAAAACTGAAAGAGAGCTTAAAATGCACCCGAACAAATTTTGGAAATACGTTAATGAAAACCGGAAATGCGACGGTTATCCAGCAAAAATGATTTATCAAGATTGTGAAAGCCATTATCCAGAGACAATATCTAACATATTTGCGGATTATTTTAAAAGTGCCTTTGAAGACTTTCCTTCGTAAAGCACTTCCTCTCCTATTTCTTCTAGAACTTAACAATATATGTACACATCTTAATTACATAAACTTTTCAACCTCCGAAGTTTCAAAACATGATATTATTTAAAAACTTGATGAATGTTTCAGTCCCGGTCCATATGGTGTACCATCATATATGTTAAAGAAATGTGTGTCTTACCTATCTTATCCGCTATTTATTCTTTTCAATGAATCACTTCAATGTTCCAAATTTCCTTCTCTCTGGAAATATTCTTTTTTAACGCCAATCCATAAAAAAGGTCCTAAAACTTTAATTGTTAACTATCGTCCTATAGCGATATTATCCGCTCTTCCTAAATTGTTTGAATCGTTGGTCTGTGACGTTCTATCTATTAATTGTTCTTCTGTTATATGTGAAAACCAACATGGTTTTGTAAAAAAGAAATCAACAGTCACTAATTTATTGCAATTTTCAATCTTGTATAGATGCTTTTGAAAAACACTTGCAAGTAGATTGCATCTTAACAGACTTCATTAAAGCTTTTGACAAATCAAGCAATGAAATACTTTTACACAAATTTAAAAAAAATAGACTTAACGACGGCTTTGTCTTATGGATTGCTTCAAACCTCAAAGACAGGTACTACAGCGTTGTATTTAAGAATAACCGCTCACATCAATTTAATGTTAATTCTTGTGTCCCTCAGGGGAGTCATCTTGGAACCCTGTTATTTGTTTTATTTATTAATGATCTCCCTTCTGTTTTTAAACATTCAATGACATTAAACATATGCCGATGACGTAAAAATATTTCGAGCAATTGACAACAGCGCAGACTGTGAACAACTGCAGCACGATTTAATAAAATTTTGGGAATGGTGCAATAATAATCGTTTGTTTTTAAATATTGACAAGCCAACGTAATTTACTTATTTATAACAATGAGTTGAATTCGTCTAATTTGTGTAAATTATCTAGTTTTTCCGATCATGGAATCCTATTAGACCCAAAACTAACTTTTATCGATTACTATAACCAAATCATAAAAAAAGCAAACAAAACACTTGGGTTCGTGAAAAGATTTTCTCGCGAGTTTCGTGATCCATATGTTGTCAAAACTCTCTATGTTTCATTTGTAAGGCCAATCCTTGAATATTATATTACTCTTTTCCCATCATGGTCTCGTGGTCTATGTTAGGAATGATATTGCTTGCCAGAGCCTTCCCCAATATGGGCAATGTTCCAACACGGACTTTAACTTCTTGTGGCTCAAATTCACTGTCCGCAAGCATGTCATTCATTATTGTTTTATTTACAGGAGTCCAAATCTCGACAGCAATTCCACTTGTAACGAGTTTGATGCGCTGTCTAATTCCATCTCGAAAATTGTTTCCCTTTGTCCTCGCACTGAAATCGTTATTACGGGCGATTTCAATGTACACAATTCCAATTGGCTCCGCTATTCTGGTCAGACAACACCCGAAGGAAGGTATGTCGAGCTCTTTGTACATGTACTTTGGGTACATCAACTTACCCAACTGATCGATGTGCCAACGCGTATACCGGATGTTGCTGGGCAAGCCGCCCATACTCTTGACTTGTTTCTTACTTCTCACCCTGATAAATATACCATTAGTGTAACTTCTCCATTTGGCACTTCAGACCATTGTCTCATTTCAGATAATTTCTCATCATCCACCCATCCAGTTAAAGAAAAACTTCCCACCAGGACCGTTTGGCAATACGAGAAAGCCAACTGGGACGGCCTGAATATTTTTTTCCGAAACTTTAACTGGTCACTATGCTTCCTCGATAGTGACATTGATGCCAGTGCTGAAATGATCACAAATGTGATTCTTCTAGGGATGCGTGCTTTTATTCCTAACAGAGTAAAAAGCATCAAACCTAAAGAAAAGTCTTGGTTTAATTCTGAGTGTAAAGAAGCTATCAGGCTCAAAGAAGTAAGTTTCCGTTCTTACAAAGCCAACCCTACAGAGGAAAATCGGAAAAAACACAAACAAGCAAGAAACTCATGCAACTCCGTTATTGAAAGAACCAAATTTTTGCATGACCAAAAATTACGGCAAAAAATTCTGCAGTGTCCCAAAGGCAGTAAAAATTTTTGGTCATTTGTAAAAAATATTAAAAACACCTCAACATCTTCAGTTCCAACGCTCATCGACGGTAACAAACCAATTGTTTACTCTTCAGAGAAGGCAAACTTGCTCGCCGCCCATTTCGCTGCTAGCTCCACGCTGCCGCATAGCAACGTTGCCCCTCCTGTACTTGAGAATGTAAATTTTTCCATGGGACAGATTTTTTCCGCACTCGTACAGTAGCAAGAGTTCTCAAAGATCTCGATATACACAAATCCGCTGGCCCGGATGGTATACCCCCGTTTCTTCTGAAGAGGTGTTCTTCCACACTGGCAAAGCCACTGCGTAAGCTTTTCCATCGCTCCTACTCTTCTGGAATCTATCCTAGAAGATGGAAAACAGCTTTTGTCCAGCCTGTCCCTAAGAAAGGTGACCCATCCTCCCCCTCCTCCTACCGACCCATAGCACTGACATTCCTTCTTTCTAAGGTCATGGAAACACTGATTAACCGTCAGCTTAAGGAATATCTCGAAGATCGTAAGCTTCTCCATGACCGTCAGTATGGCTTCCGCAGCAACCGTTCCACTGGTGATCTGATGGCATATCTCACCGAACAGTGGAACAAATCATATACATCGCTTTGGTGAAAGTAAGATTATTGCTCTTGATATCTCCAAGGCATTTGATAGAGTTTGGCATGAAGCTCTCTTATCGAAAATGCGTGCTTTTGGGATCGATAATACTCTTGTTCGTTGGATTAGAAGCTATCTTCTGGACCATTCAATACAAGTTGTATTGGACGGATTCAAGTCTGATTCCCATAAAATAAATGCTGGTGTGCCCCAGGGCTCTGTTCTATCTCCGACTCTTTTCCTCATTTTTATAAATGATCTTCTGTCTGTTACTTCTAATCCACTTAACTGTTTTGCTGACGACTCTACCCTCAGCTTTTCCTTTTCGTTCGATAATTCACGTCCTTCGCCTTCGGACGTACAATTGCAACGGTGCCGTATGTCAAGCTCATTAAACTCCGATTTATACAGCATTGTCAAATGGGGTAATAGGAATCGCGTGGAGTTTAATGCTTCGAAAACTCAATGCTGTCTTCTGTCGTTAAAGCTTAACATACCCCTAACGCCATTGTCCATGAATGGCACTTACATCGAAGAAACCGAAAAGCTCTCAGTACTCGATATGTGTGTCAACGACGGCCTCCGTTGGAACGACCATATATTTGAAATCGCTAAGAATGCTGCTAAGTGCTTAGGTTTTCTGTATCGGTGTAAGAAGTATTTTTCCCCATCTGATCTGGCTACAATTTATAAAGCGTTTATACGCCCTAAACTCGAGTATAACTCCCACCTGTGGGCAGGTGTTTCGCAAACATCGCTTCACCTGCTTGATAGAATACAAAATCGAGCGTTAAGATTGATAGGAAATAGAACTGCCGCTGAAACAATTGCCCCTCTCGAACACCGACGCAATGTTTCATGTCTTTCCTTATTTTATCGTTTCTTTTATAAAAAATGTTCACTCGAGGTAGCCAGCTGCATTCCTCCCCTTAAAAGTTTCGCCCGTAATACTCGTCTTGCTAGGAATGCCCATCAGTTCACCCTTGAGCCCAATTTTGGACGTACCGTGAAATATAGGGATTCTTTTTTTAGCCGTACAACACGACTTTGGAATGGTTTACCCGGCGAGATTTTCCCTTGCCATTTCAATTTGCAAACATTCAAAACCAATGTTAATCGACACCTGCTATCTCTCCCCTCCCTATCTTCCTAATGCCCGCGCAGTGTGTTACATTAAAAGGGAAACAAATAGTCCCTTGTGCGCGCGTTAATTATAAAAAAAAAAAAAATATGGTTGTGTTGTATGGGCGCCATACTACTCTATTCACATTAATAGAATAGAAAGCATCCAACGTTTCGTTTTCTTCCTTGGTCTTAAGAATTATATTACCTCCATACATTCAAAGACTACAACTGATAAACAAACCTCCCATCTCGTGCTGTTCATTGAGAATATTTGTAGTTCTGCTTTATAACTAAAATAATTAATGGATCTATTTCATCACCAATAGCAATAATCGAATAAATTTCAATTTGAGTCGGACAAGTTTAACAAGAAATTTGCCTCTTTACACAATTTTCAGCAGATCAAATTATGGCGAGAACAGTACTCTTAAGCAATTAATTCAAACTTTTAATAAATTCTCTAATCTTTTTTTCTTCAAACGACAACTTTAAATCCGAAGGCTTTAAATATAATTTGTTTTTTCAAAGGCATTGAAACTTTATATTCAATTAACTTAAGTATATTAAAATAGGTATGTAAATATTGTAAAGCTAACGTTAGCATTTATTAATAAACAAACAAACAAACAAACGGATATTATTTATTTTATTTTATTTTCACTCAATTCAACAATATAAGATTTATATATCAAGGATCATGACGTGCGTAAGAATATGTACGATATTATAGCATTTCACCTCACCTTAACTACAGGTTTAACCACCTTTTTGCTATTAGTCTTTATTACCAATCTTTCTTTTTCCAAGATACTTGCCCTGACAGCTTGTATGTGGGGTATACGAACGGAAACTCTTAAGCTTTTCTACTTCGTTTTGTATACATATATACTTGATCCACTAGATAAAAGTGTTAATTTCGAAAAGTGGTGTATCTCTAAGGAACTCGTAGGCTACTATACCAATTTGTTTGGTTTTCTTGAATCAATTAAACCATTATGAAAACAAATTTGCCAGAAAAGAAAAAAATTAATTTGTTATATCCTTTGCGCTGTCAATAACCTGGTCCACCAATGTATTTTGACTTTCATCCATGAAAGTGGGTCAATTGAAGCAGTTACAGCACCTTTTAGCTACCTACAAGAAAAACACACAAACACCTTCATGCTGCACTTACAGGTCTGACTTGATTTTTCTGCAGCTCTTTTGCATAACTTTATAGTTTACTGCACTGCAAGGAAAACGTCATACATATGTAAGTTCTGCATATGTATAATTATGCATACAGAGTACACATGCACAGTAACTACGTATACATTTAGCCAATGACATATAAAATAGCGTCAAATTGAGCAAGAAAATGTTATTGAAATGTTGCACGCGATACGTTTTTAATTGCCTTACCATCAATCTATTGAAATGAATTTTACGGACAAGAGAACGCCGCGCCGGACAATTTTGGTCAATCATGTCGGCCAGATATGGTAAGGTTCGAAGATTGGCTATTGTCAAAGTAATTCTTTTGAGTGCAAGGTGTAAGCTAATTAACGTTTGGTTTTCGTTGGATTGTGTTCACATTTTTGTGTGACAAATTTGATGGAGGAATGTTGTCGGTGCATTGTTTTAGTTTTATGGTAAATAAGTTCAATGACACTTGTTTGCTTTGAATCCAGGATTGTCATTCCAAATGCATAAGAGCCACCACATTGAAACAAAGTCATTATATGATCAGCTTCTGTGTTTAGGATTTTGAAAGTACTGTTTAACAGATGATTAATTTTAATAATAGCTTTTCCCGCAAACACTTTTAAAATGCCGGTTTTTTATCAAGTCATAATCTTTTAAGTTTTTTGTTGCTTTATTATGTATTTAATCGGAAACTTTTGAAAATATAACATTTCAAAGTTTTAAAATGTTCAGATGTTCATTGAATATCAACAACCCTAGTTCATCCAAGTCTTTCCTATCTTTCTAATTCTTCCTCTAACTATTGTCGTGCAACGTCATGTTGCATTCAAAAAGGCAGTATGCCTTACAGACACATAGTTAAAAAAAAACACGATTTAACATAATTTTTTTGCAAGATTAAACAGAAAAGAACCACGATGGCTTCCTTGGGGTACACCAGAGTAAGCATTAAAAGGATTAGAAAGGGAATTTGAAAATGTCACCTGATAAGATCTTTACTTTAAGGCAAGTTTAGGATTCGTGAATATAAAATAAAAATGAGCTAACAATCAAACATGACATTACGATCATAGAGAAGCCTACAAAAGTCATTGACAGAAAAATTTAGTCTGTCTGGCTGTCAGTCTGTCTGTCCGCGTGTATATCGATCTGCATGTGTGTATCTCTTGTCACTCCTCAGAGGGGAAATTAATTAATTTTTAAGGCTAAAAATAACGGTACCTGCCATATAACGATAAAGGAAAAACCTATTTTTTTCGAAAACAGCTCCAACGATTTGGTGAAAATTTTTGAGATTTTTTTTGTTAGTAGAGCTTTTAGCTAATTAGAACTAAATTAACCGAAAAGGTCTATTCACATGATATTATTGTAATGCTTTTCCGAGGAAAGCCTTAAATTAGCCAAAAATGTGTTCGCTTTTACCTAGGTTATAATAGGCAAACATTTCTGAAATGTTTCTTAAACAAATGGGAAACATTCCAGGAATTTTTTTTAAACAAATGTTTCTTTGGTGTGGAAACACCTTAAGCCACAAAAAAAACAGGGTAGGTATACTAATTAGTTCATAGCTCAACCAGAATTACCTGAGCCTTAAAAGGAAGGCAATTTTCAATTTGATGCAAAGCCCGAAGAGATACGTATATCTTGGCAACTGTTTCAACAATACGTTTCTTCAGATCGGATTTTGGTTAAATGTATAACACCGATCCTTCTAAAAAAAATCTGTGGTAAACCTTGAGAACTAATTGTGGAGCGACCAATTAATATGGCCAGTTTTCGACCAAAAGCTATCAAGCTCAGGTCTCGGTAGCATTCTTAACTAGACCTATTGGATATCCAAAGTACATCTACATATCATCATAATACATTTAAACCTTACAGCATTTTAAGACTGAGAGAATTCATTACTGAATAGGGTAACCAATAACGGATCTGAAATCGATCCTTGTGGCACACCAGTTTTAGTTTGAAGGAAATTAGATATAATCGTGTTATTGTTGATATGAAAATATATACAGGGAAAACTATATTTTCGGTAATATTTTCACCTCGGCCTGAACCTATTGGGTCAAAATTTTGCATAAGATTCATTTTAATATATTTATTCGAATATTATAAATATTGTTACATGTCGTGTATTTGAGTCAAATCGGTCAATAAACAAAAATTTTCGAAAAAAGTCGCCTAGCGCCACCAATGGGTATTTAAAATAGCCTAAGTTACTCCTTCAAAAATCAACTTTCTGGCTTGAAAATTCAGTCAAAAACGGTTCATAAATAAGAATTTTCAATTAAACTGAAAAACGAAAAACTATACAGCACTACTTGTGTAGAATTTTACGACTTTTTTTCCTAAACCTTCGCGTAGCAAGCATCCTAATTACCGCGTTCAATTGAACCAGGAACCCATTGAAACATGCGCACAAAATTTCAGCCAAATCTGTCCAGTCGTTTGGGACGTTTTTAATTGAATCCGCTTATGAAAACTAGTTTTAGTTTGATGCTTTTGAGCCGCAACCCGCAAGATAATTTAATTTGAAATACTCGGTGGATACGTTCAGATTAAACATGGTTATACATTCAAAATTCTGAATAATATTGGATAATGTTCAAAATTTTCAAAAAGGAGTTCATTCGTTTTGCTGCGCAGTAGATTGTCGTAAGAGATTAAGCGAAGTAGATCTTCTGCTAGAGAAGTAGGGTGGAAGCACTGCATGAAACGCAATAGTTCTCAAAAACGCGGAATAATGCAATTTTTATATCGACTACAAACAATAAAAGAGTCATGCCTTTGGAATGCTTAATATCTAAATCATTTGAGCATTTGGTTTTAATGTTAGACCAAAAATTAATAAAAGCATTGAAAAACAAAAAAAAAATCATATTAACATAACATTTAGAAAAAAAAAAATTAAAAAAAAATAATTTATTTTTTTTGAAAATATATAATTAAAGGAGTTTTTAAATCTTTAAACTAATAAAACATGATTTAAAAATAATATTAAATAATGGATTTTTGGCTTTTAAAGAAGTTGCATCCTGATATCGTTAGTCCTTCCATTCTGTTTTTTTTCTAATAAACATTTATATTTTTCTTCTTTTAATTAAAAAAAATCAAAAAAATACAAATCTTCCAGTCTGTCTTTTGACGCTATTTTATTTCGTTAAATTTAAAAAGTGTGAATTTTTTTTCAAAATCGTAGGAACGGTTTTTAATTAACAACTTTTTTAAAAAAAATTAAAAAAAAAATAATTGAAGAATGCAAACTTAAACACAAAAAATATTTTCGTTTAAAAAAAAATTGAAAAATTGTTATTTTAAATTAATTATTAAAAATACAAAAAAATATTTATTCCAAAATATTTTTATGTCGAATTGCGAATTGGCTATCTACATCTTCCTGAATATCAAATTTTATTGTAATCGGTTAAGCAGTTTTCGAGAAAGCCGAAAAAAAACCGTCCTATGGGGGGTACCATTTTTAGCCCAACAACTTAATTTTTTTTTCACCAGTACATATACCACACCTGCAAAAGTGCCCTGATTTTTTTTTTCATAAAAATTCTTGGAGCCGTTTTCGAGAAAAATAAGCTTTTACTTTACGGTTATATGACAGGTACCGTTAATATTTAAGCTAAAAAAAATTTAAAGTCCTCCGTAGAATGTCAAAATAATCTAAATTTGAAGACGATTGGTTCAACGGTTTAGCCTGTAGTTCAATAGACAGACAGACTGCCAGAATTTTGCCAGTAACTCAAATATGCTTTTCTATCATCGTAATGCTATGTTTGATTGTTATCGCAAAATTTTTAATCTGCACAAATGCATAACTTGCATTATAGTACCTATAATCGCAAGTAAAAAGGTCCTTTCGAGATCGTCAAAACTCCTAAAAATGTCAGATACCTGCGATATAAGATATTAAACAATTTTAAATTTCTCAAATTTCATATCAAGGAGTTGCTTCTTTATGAAACCTAGCCTTACACCGTAAAAGCTCACTACATAAATGTTTTATTGTGGGGCTGCAATAATAATAATAATAATACTATCTCTCATAATCCAAGCTTGATTTTTGTCCGAAGTTAAGATCAGTGTTTGGTTTCAAACATATAAAAAAATATGCTTACGGCCTTCGAAGCCATGGCCATCTGGTTCTGAAAATTACTATTAAAACCTATTCACAAGCAATAAAGGCAATTACTACTAAACAATACTACGACACGTCATACAGTAAGTTCTGAGAATGATGAATGATATTCCCTAATGTCCTTTTTTCAAAAAAAAAGAATTTTATGATCTCTAGCAAACCTTAATCATTACTTTGGCCAGGTCAAAACTTTTATTACTTTAGGTTGTTAAGTTTAAATGTTAATCGAATTCAAATTAATGAGTTCCTTTACTCTTCTTTCTTAAACTGATGACGAAATAAATCGTTTATTTTTATCTTCACCGCCTTGTTTTCTATTTATTTTTCGAAGATAGCAATCGCAAACTCATTAAATGGAATCTTGTTTTTTTAACACTTCCTTTCAACTGTTGCATAAAATCGCGTGCTGCACACATAATTTCTGCTTCCTCTATATATGGTATCTCATAGCAAAATCAAACTTCCAATTTCTCCATAATTCCTTACACAATTAAAAACAATGTAAGCACACAATTTGAAATTTTTAATTATCTGATCTACTTAAATCAAAGCTTAAGACAGACAAAAAAGTCACTTAAACCAAAGATACTAAAAGTATCTAATTATAAAAATCGTGTTAATAATCCGTTAAACGATTCACATCCCC
Organism: Platycheirus rosarum; assembly: GCA_963971375.1. NCBI lineage: Eukaryota > Metazoa > Arthropoda > Insecta > Diptera > Syrphidae > Platycheirus > Platycheirus rosarum. Next base: position 113,924,912 of record OZ020509.1, on the reverse strand, counting down.
CATGGGTACCTAATGTCCCATTTAAAGGCATCAAACGGATTGGCTTTTTTGTCGTATCCATACGTATTAAACAATGTACTATTTGATATGATCACATCCAACACCAAGAGGTGTGTTTTTTTTATAGATGCAGTCTTAGATAAAACCTCTTGTATCTTGCGTATTTACGCATAATCAGTACAAGGCATCAAATTATCTTCATTATGATATCATTTTAAAAATCCAGAACACAGATAAGTCCTCGGAGTAAGCAAACACCACGTTGAGTGCTATTTAATAAATATTTATCAATTTGCACCTAATGATGGCTTAAATACCAAATTAATCGGTTAATTATACAAATCTTCGACTCCGGCGAGAAAATAGCCAACTTTTCACATCAATTCATCATAATCAGATATTCTGATCCAATATTATGTAAGCCCAGGTAGGTAAGTAGGTTTAGGGGTATTTCTTTCGATTTGAGATAAAATCTGTCTTGTGCATAGCTTGAATGTTGAAAAGTATCTATGTGAACGGACTTAAACTCGACTACGATAGTCACGACGACGAAACCATGTCCCAAAGAGACTTTGACTATGCTGGTTAACAATTGTGTTTGGACATATATAAGCCGACGATATTTTGTGAATAGATCCGAGATGCAGATATGCATCCCGCAACGAGCAGTAGTGACCTCCTCTTGAAATATCACCACCAGGCCAGCACGCCAGAGTTGGTGTCACGCGATTGGAAACAGTTTTTTTTTTTTTTGGTTTGTTTTGTTTTTGCAAATTAGGCACGGATTCAAGAAACAATGGGAGCTTAACGACTTCAAATTAATTTGCAGCCAATGCATGCCACTTTTAATGGAGGATATTGATTTTTTCTGCCGTGTTCCTGTTGGTCAAATCCAAGAAACATCTGGCAATGTGCTTTAGTTTTCAACTTTTACTAAAACCAACAAGAGTGCTGATAGATAAGACTATACAAGAAATGAAAAACGTGCGCAACCTTCATCGATTTAGAACGTTTTGATATCCTGAAAATGTTACTTAACATGGGGCATGGGAACAACCCACGACCTCGAACACAGCAATATGCTTAACTTCCGGAATGAATTCAGTCACTTATGTGTGCTCTAAATTAAAAACAAATATGGCAAATAAAAGTGAGAGTCTACGATATGTACAATTGTTCTTAACCTTGGTAACAATGGAAGTTGAAAAAGACGCAATCCGTGTTTCTGATCATTATACAAAGAATGATTTTATCACAGCTGGGAATAAATTTGTGCTTTGACAGATTCATTGTCACGCAAGAGTTAAGTGTTTCAGAGTACTACCAATGCTTTGATCAATTTTATATTTAACTTTATTAAATATACATGAACAATAACTACCAAGTTGACATATCCGCTTTAGAAAAACTAGAGCAATATACCTCCATAAATAGTTCATAACGCTAGTTTTATAGAATGCCAAAGGTAATACGTTTTTTGTTAAAGATATTCTCTCTAAAATGGTGTTTAATAAGGCCTACAGATCGTGGGAGACGAATCCTCTTTTTCTGTTTATAAAATTAATTGTATTTACGTTTAAAAAGCGTTTTTCTTACAAAACAATAATGATTTAAAAATAAGCAAATATAAAAAAATTCAATAGAAATATTCTGCATCACTTAAAAATATGAGAATCACCAAGAACACACATTTTGCATTATTTGCGTTGGCATTTGATTTGTGTTTGTTTTCATTTATTCAAGCTTAAACAGAGTCTGTATTTTATTTCACAGCAAAATAATCAACCAAATTTTATATTAATCAACTGAAAATAGTTTAATTTATTTTTTGAGCCAAAATGCGAATATTTTAGATACAAATTAATTAGTCATTGCTCGCTGATGTATTAAGCATCAAATTAGGAATTTTAATTTGTATATTAAGAAGCAAAATGTTAAGAATCATTTGACACTGTTTTTTTAAATACATTATTAGATTAGTTAATGTGAATATATACAATCCAATCGAATGCTCTGTTGTTCTCACGTCTGATTTTTTACAACGCTTGTAGTCATGATTCATAGTTTTGTGACATAATTAAGAAAAAATACATGTAAAAGATAATTTAAAATATCAAAACGAATTTAAAGTTGTTCCAAAACAATTTTGAATAATTTGCATACATTGTATCTTGTATGTACAAGAAGCCTTAAAGTTGAATATTTTCATTGTAGTAAAATTAGTCTACTAGCTGTGCCCGCGGCTTTGCTTGCGTTAGCCGCGGAAACAAAAATCGTATTTTAATTAGTACTTTTTATTTAATCTTTAATGTTAAGATAAAGTCTTCACAAAAGAAATTAAACAATAATAACAGATGATAGTGACGTCAGGAAATACTAATATGGGGATTTGTATGCATCAAAACTGCATACCCGATATTTCTGTGTATCATTGTATTTATCTATAAAATATAGCACTTGGAGACAAGGTATCATTGTAGCATAAAATAAAAAGTTACAATTCCTACGCAGCAACCCAATGTATGGAGTAATTGTTAAAAAAATATATATACGTCAATATATGCCAATTTAAAAAAGATTTAGTAAATTTATTTAAAAAATGTGTCATATTATGTTCCTGGAGGTTATTTCCTAATAATTAAAAAAAGATTTGTTCAAATTCGTTGAGTCATTCTCGATGACTAGATACGCGCACAGCCGAACTGCTTCAATTGTATTATATTTATATAGTGATGAAGTCGTTTGGCTTACGAGTTCTGTACTGTCATAATTGAATTAGAATATAGACAGTTGTTGGCGATGAGTTCCTTATGTCCACAAAGAAAACCAGAACTTTTCTTTTGCTTCGGACAATTTGGTGGAAATGTGCCCTTTTTCGTTGCACTTGCAACATTTAATGATTGTGGCTTGGGGATAAGCCGACGGATGTTGGCTGTGTCGACGGCATAGTTCTAACATAATTTGGTGAAGACTGCTGGATCTCGTAGTTTCTAGAAGTTTTCTTCCACTCCGCAATATTGTCGGCGGTAATTAAATTTGTTTGTTGTACAAGGAGTCAGGAATTCCTTTTATTATATAAATTATATTATTATATAATGTACAATATATTACATCTTGCTCTCGATTTCGGATGCTGAAGCTTGTATTAGACAAATTCTTCTTCTGTTTTCTTAGACTTCTAAAAGCGTTGTGGAAATCCTTTGCTGTTGTGCATTGGTAAAACTGAATCAACAAATCTGATTTTAACGCATACCACAAGTGGCATGTTGTTGTCCTTAAGAACAACTTAAATATGTTTTTCTCAGTAGTCTTTTGGCGTAAATGAAGCTTTTCCGTTCTTTCAAATAATAAATCATTTTTCAATAAATTTTAATTCATCTTGCAACAGGGTTATTGTCATTTCCAGAAAATGTGTGCAGCGATTCTTCAATACCATGAAAAGACTAAGATCTAGCTTCATCGATTGGTTTATTTAATTCTGCTGGACTTTTCTTCAGCAAAATTATTTTCTTCGTTTTGTCGTATCGATTCACGTGATTTCTCCAACTTATGTGCTTCAAGAATTTCCCCTTGATTGGCTTTAAGGCCATCCAAAATATTTGGGGGAAACAAACACTTCAAAACCGATTTTTTTCCTAAAATTTTGACTTTACTCCATTTTTTTTCTTATAAGCTTGCTCAATTGCGACTTCGATAAACTCTTTGGCAGGTGCTATCCCTATTTAAAAAAAAAAAAACTTTATTCACTCCGGGCAGTAAATTAATCATTAACTTTTTTTCTGTAGTATTTATCTCCTAAGGCTATGAGTGGACAAACTGATAAGTTCATATTAGAGCAGAACATTACGACAAGAACTTCAAATCGAGGCAGCTCCGTCTCGCTACCTGGAAAAGCTTGTTGGTCGAGGCCGAGGTCCACCTCAATAGACTGTAACGCCTCCAAAAGTAAGATAAATTTGGACAAATATACCAGGAAAATAGATTTTTTCCGAGTAAAACAAGGAACGGAATATTCAGGATTTAAAGAAATAAATTCTGGTGTCCCACAAGGAAGCATCCATGGCCTGTGTTTGCTCATACTTGCATCATCCAGCTCCATTTCCAAATCCAAATTCTAACGAAAAAAAACCTTGATTGACTATTGATGCTAAGCTCAAAAAAAAGGAGGAACCTTTAAAAGAAACGAGTAGAACTCGATATTAAACTACATGAACTAAACTGGCTTATTGGAAAATACTCCAATTTAAATACTTATAACAAACAGCTTATCTACAAGCAAGTACTTAAACCTATGTGGACTTACGGAATACAACTTTGGCTATATACATATATAACATATATATTTGGGTATATGAAAACTGTCAACAAAGAAATACAAACATTTTCCATCAAGCTTAAAATGCATTTACAAGGCCATTGTAATAGAAGCATACAGTGGACCCTTAAAGAGATAAGCCTTGTACGTCGGCTTCAGAGAAAGAGACCATTTGAACTAGCGTAGCTGTAGCAAGACATACATTATAAGTGTGTTTTTTTAGACATGTGGTTTAAAAGAAGAAATAAAACGCATATAATTTAATGTTATGGCCAAGAATTTAGCTTGATTATAAAGATAAAAGATTGCCATTATATTTTAAAAATGATTTCCGGCAAGTGGACGTCGCAGCTGGCTCGAATAAATTCCAACTGAGCCCAATTTTCGATCACATTTTGCAGCAATTGGGGCCGTATGTCAGCAACAACGCACCGAATATTCTCTTCCAAGGCGTCAATTGCCTCGGGCTTATCTGCGTGGACAAGCGACTTCACATAATCCCTCAAAAAATAGTCCAGCGTTGTTAAATCGCACCATCTTGGAGGCCACGCCACAGGCCCACGACGCGAGATAATGCGCTCACCAAAAGTTTCCTTCAATAAATTGATTGTTTCGTTGGCGTCGCGCGAACTGAACCATAATAAATTTGCACGATTTGCAAACGTTGTTCAGGAGTAAGTCTATTCATTATGAAATGGCAAACCAAACTGAGCATAAATCCAGTGACAACTGTCAAAAAGACCAACTCCGAAAAAAAATAATAGAAGACGATAGTAGATATATGAAAATATCTTCTGAAAGTATGATAAAATTTGTCGATGCCGACGAAGCAAGTCAAAGAAACAAATTTGATGAGAAAGAAGACAATGCTTAAGATAGAATTGACGTTTTTTTTCGTTTGAACGACCATTTATTTGAGATCGCTAAAAATGCTGCTAATTGCTTAGGTTCTCTGTATCGGTGTAAGAAGTATTTGTCTCCTTCTGATCTGGCTACAATTTATAAAGCGTTTATACGCCCTAAACTCGAGTATAACTCCCACCTCTGGGCAGGTGCTTCGCAAAAAGATTGATAGGAAATAGAACTGCCGCTGAAACAATTGCTCCTCAGTTCACCCTTGAGCCCAATTTCGGACGTACCGTGAAATTCAGGGATTCTTTTTTTAGCCGAACAACACGAATTTGGAATAGTTTACCCAGCGGGATTTTCCTTTGCCATTTTGATCTGCAAGCATTCAAAACCAATGTTAATCGACACCTCCTATATTTCCCCACATTCTACATTTCTTCTACATATTACTTGATCTTATCAAAAATGTGAAATTCCAGATAAGAGCAAGCACGTTATCATTTTTTCTGAAAAGTCTTATTCAAGTTTCTAAGAACAAGCAGATTTCGAAGATATCAAAAACTTATGAACTTATACCTCCGCATATTACAATATCAACATAGCTGAACGTTTTTAAATTAACAAACTATGACAATTCACTTCATTTGATTGAATAGTTATTATTTACATATATTGCTGTTGCAAAACACATCTTGTAAGTTGTAACAGCGACGACCACTCTCTCTCTATTGATACTCTCCAAGAAGACTGTGGTTTAATATTGTTAATGCCTTTAAATCAAAAAACAACACTAACAGCTATAACACGAGTAGATTGAAAGTTTAATAGCACCAATTAAACTTCGATCACCGATCCCCAGAGAAGTTCATGAATATTGGTTTCACATGTTAATTAAACCCCCTTACTACTTGTTTACTAATGTTTAAACTTTTTCAAAAATAATGTTGTCGTATGTCTGTTTTTTTTTACCAGCACACGAGTTTTGAAATTACACAACCAAAAATAACCGAAGTGACAAAGTGGAAAAAAAAACAAAGAAACCCGAAAATATCTATATTTCTATAGACTGGTTCGTAAATTATCATCATCAATGAGCCGGACATTTTGGACCTGCAGAATATCTGTATCATTCATCCATGAAAGCAATTCTCTGTTCCATACCACCGGCGCTGCAGAAAAACTGCGTTGAATGCAGAAAACCTCTGGGCTCTGGTTGCGCAATGTCAACAACATGAACTCGTGGTCTGGTTGCCTGAACGGTTGGACACACTCTCATAGACATCGGCCAGACCGGGATACATAGTGACCGGCTAAAAGGAAAAAAAAACATTCGATTAGATCAACCCAATAATCCACTTAAGCGGCAGCATAACAAGCTTCAGCACTTCATAAAATATGCGCCATGTAGCTTCGCGCTGCCACCATCACCGAATCAGATCTTGAAATAGAACTTCAGCCGTTTCAGGCAACAAACAGTCTCGTTCGATTATTTCACTTTTATGGTCAAAAAGAGCTATGGAATGACGTTCCAAGGAAAATTGATTGTTTGCATGTTGTTGATAGATTGCTACTGTTTTAAGAACACATAATAATTTTGTTTTGCTGATCGATGAGGGCTTGTTTGGAGTGCGGGAGAGCTCAATGAATTATGTGTGGGAACGTTTAGATACTTGTCAATTGAACAAACAAATTGAGATATTACTGTGAGGCAGATTTAAAAGGTTGGACGAATGGTAATTGAATCGGTGTTGCAGGCTAAACTAAATGTGGATGACCTTGTTTTGACTAAATGCCTTAACTTAAGGCAAATATAAGACATTCTATTAGATACTTTGTTGCAAGCAACATGTTTTCATTAATTAAGTCGTTGATTGAATGCCTTAAAGTAAACAGTTTAACATTTAGTGTACACTGGTGCTAGTAAAATGTTTTACTTTTTGATAAATTCCAAATAATTTTGGTAAGTTTTGGTGGGTAGCCACTTCGAGGAACGCGTTTTAAAGATTTTCTTCTTGTTGATGGAAATTTGTGTTGCTAGATAAAAATAATTGAAGATAGTTATGCCGTTGACATAAAAATTATACCATTTCAATAAAGACACTTACTTCAGACTTATGGGCGTTACTAAAAGAGGATTTAGAAGAAGTTTTACCATTGCATTCCTCACCTTCTGTGGCAATAATGCTGCTGCAATAGTTTCCCGATGGGAAATGGGTGTGTTTTATTAATGATATCATTCATTGCTCGCAAGGATCTGGACTGAAATCAATAAGCCAAAAATATTCGTATGAAAGATCTTGGTACCTCCACAAGATCTGTGTCTCAAAATCGAAATTACTATAATTTCAGAATGGCTACATGCGTGATTTGCATCAGAAATTTGATAAACGGAATGACTGTCCTAGTAAAACTAGACTCAAGGCTTGTCAAGGATGAAAACTCTTGTGACCAAGAAAAACTCCCATAAAAAGAGGCCATTGGGGGATTGATGAATGATGCACTCATAATTCATATATAGTGGCGTCTAAAGTTCCAGTCATGCTGAACTATAGATAGAGAACATCTTATGGGCTACTAATAACTTTTCGGAGCTCAGGCATAGGCCTGAAGCGGTATATCCGGCTCTTTATCAATGGAGTTATACCAAGTCCTTCAAATTAGGGTGGTGAGTAACTTCCCGGCCATGTAATGAAAAATTAGTTGCCAATCACGAGCCTCTGATACAGACGGATGATTCACTACCAAAAAAATATTTTTTGAGCTTCTCAACAAAACGTATGACCAGTGCCATAGCAAATGACATTAAAAATGTCCTAGAAGACTGGTGGTACAATCGGAAAACACAGCCTACACTACACTGCCTGCCGTTGGGCAAAATATTGTAACACCAAGTTCTCACACCTCAATATTCGCAAAGGGATAATGGAGATCTTTGAATCAACTGTCAATCAGAATGACTGACCACGTTGCGACCGATGCAAGGCACTACTCCATCAGTATCATGCATGTTCGAACTTTTCGATGGGAAAACTTTGATTCCGATTCCTACCTCGTTGTAGCTATGGTACGACTGAGGATATCCCGTCCAAGGCCAAAAAGAGGTAATACTGTGAGGATGTATGACCTTGGCTGGTTGCAATCGCAAAAAATTGCCAGGTCTTTTTCTAATCGGGTTTCTAATAACTTCCAAAGGAATTCTTTACATCCAGTGGCAAAATTGTCAAAATGCCATCAGGGAAGGCGCCTCTGATTGCTGGGTTCTTACACGCCCACCACACCAAAACTCCTGGTTTAATGATGAGTGTCGGCAAGGCCTTGCAGCTAAACAAGAAGCATACAAGGTGGCACTGCAAAGAAGGACCAGAACTTCACATGCGCTCTACGAGCAGAAAAGTAAAGAGGAACATCGGCTTCCCAGAAAGAAAAGAGGAAGAAGAGAAGCGTGCGATCGAGGAAATGGAGAGCTGTTATTGCAGGAATGAATTTCAAAAGTTTTACCAAAAGGTAAAAAGAAACTGTCAAAGCTACAGAGCTGGAATTGAAGCTTGCAAAGACGATCAAAGGAACATCGGGATGGAATTGCATTCGATGCTGAGAATATGGAAAAACCATATCCGCAGACTGTATAGTGGCGATGACAAAACGTATTCCGCTGTCAGGCAGAATGGTTCATTTTATCTGGGAAGCTAGCTACATATATCTAAGCTTAAGAGCAACAAAGCCGCCGGAGGCGATGGCCTAGCTGCCGATCTCTTCAAACCTGCAGGCGATGACTTGATCAGAAGCATGCTCGAAGAATGGAATCTCAGCATAATTTGCGCCCGATCCTTAAAAAAGGACAATCTCTTAACTGCACCAACTACAAAGATATCAGTCTCCTTAAAAACGCCTACAAGATATTTTCTGTTGTATTCTGTGATCGTTTAAAACGCGTCAACAGCCTGATTAGTTTATATCAGTGTGATTTTAGGCTATGAAAGTCCACTTTCGACCAAATATTCGATTATTGGCAGATCTTGGAAAAAAAATCCCTGCCAAACTCGCCCGGCTTTGTAAAATGATGAGTATTGAAACGGAAGCAGCGAAGGTGTGTTTAGCAGTCAATGAGAGCAAAACCAAGAATATGATGTCATCAATAAGAGACACTCCATGTCTTGTACAAAACATTACGATAGACAGTTATAACTTTGATTTAGTAAAGGACTCTTCTTAGCTGGGCTCTGCTTTTAACTCAGACAACAACACCAGCGCTTCATCGGGCTTAGAAGACTATTGAGTAGCGAAGCCCTCTCTCGGGCAACTAAATTGTCCCTTTATAAGACCCTCATCATCCTAGTCCTGCTCTATGATGCAGATGCATGGACGTTGTTAAAAGCGGAAGAGGTCGCTTAGGTTGCTTTGGGAGAAAGATTCTCCGGTTGTTTTTTGGTTCCGTATGCATTAACGGAGAGTGGAGAAGGCGATACTACGAAGAACTGTATCGGCTGTACAGCGACACAGCCCTAGTCAAAAGTGTAAAAATTCAACGTCTTAGACGGTTAAGTCATATAAACCGGATGGACATCAATGCTCCGGCCCGGAAAATCTTCGATTCCAACACAGAGTGGACGGCATGGTACAGTAAAGGAAGACCGAGACTCACAAGTGGAAGACGACCTCGAAGGACTTCATGTGCGAAATTGGGCGCAGCTAGCTAAGGACCGAGCTGGCTGAAGTAGCTTTTTGGTTGAGGAACAGGTCCATTCCGGACTGTAGTGCCACCTAAGGTTAGGTAAAGGAAGGAAGAAGCTTTCTATAGTTTCATTTGAAAACGTTTTTTTAGTATTTGAAAACGATTTTCTAAAGCAACTTAATAGTGGATCAGAATTCAAAAGCCGCCTGTTGAGCATATCAAGGTTGCAGTCTTTCCTGAGAACTCCTTGCATAGCTTAGCCAGTAGAGTCTGTTTTTTTAAATTTCTAATGTATTTGGTAAAACCCATAACTGTTTAAGATTGAAAAAGAAAATGTTTATACAAGAACCTGAAATGTTTTTTTTTCTAGCTTTTGCCGCTTCTTCAGATAGCTACCCAATTGGAAGAATTCTAAATTGTGACTGTTCCTTGAACTAATATTTTATGCAATTTGGGAGTCATTGGCTACCATGAGTATTATAACTCCACATAAGGTTGTGTTGTATCCATTGCAAATGACTAAAATTTCAATACATTAATTTTGTATCCACTTGAAATAGTTTCCAAAATTATTTTAAAACGGAATATCAGATTAAAATCAATTCCCGTTATTTCAGAAGCAACTTCAAAATGTTCAAAAAAAATTCTACTTGTATTTCCGTCATTGGGGTTTCCAAAACCAGAAATCAACTATAAGGTTAAATAAGAAATGAAAATTTACTCGCGCGACAGCTTCTTAAGGAGCCTAGTGACTTAAACTCTCTCAACCATTCCTGTGTTTGAATCTTCAAGAATGGAAGGGACCTACAGTACCCCGGAAAAAAGGTGGCTCTGACGGGAAGTCGAGCTCCGACCCTTCGCTTAGCAGTCAAACACACTTACCACAAAGCCACGGGGCACTACTAAGCTTAGCTAAGCTTATTCCTAAATTATTTTTGAATTTGAATTGGTCGTATTTTATACATATGTACATACATATATCCTTGTCATCATCTGATCTTATTTGCTACTAGCTTTTCCACCCGGCGTTGTTCGGGTATACCATACATTTTTGAAAAAACAAGCCCGGCGTGGCGCCACCTTGTAATCAAAATCGCCTCAGTTACTTCTTACAAAATAAGCTATCTGCTTGTGAAACGACCCCAGCGGCACCAACGGCTGATTAAAATAGCCTTAGTTACATCTCACAACATCAGCTATCTGCCTGTGAAAATCCCGTCAAAATCGGAAAACTGAAAACTGCACAAATCGACAATTTTTCTACATAAAACAAACACTTATTAACTAAACTAAATCAAATACTTTTAACCAAATTGAACGAAAGCACGAATTAAAGCACAATTTCGTGTTGTTTTGATAGCTGATACAAAATGTGGGCACTACAGATGACGTAGATGCGCAGAAAAACTCAAAAAAAATATTTTGGAATATGTGTATTACCTTGATTTTTTGTGTATCACGGTTTAAGATTACTAATTGATCCACCAGTCCCTCTGAATTTTCAATTATTCTTTTAACAGTTGATGGCTTTAAACGGCTATATTATTATTGTTATCTTTTTTTTTGCGTTGGCAACACTGTACTATTAAATGACGCAAAATTATAATTTTGCCTGAATTATGTGACACCTCTTAGCTGCAATAATAAAAAAGAATTGCTATAAGCTTTCTTAATTTTTCATCGCTGTTTGAGGAGTTTTCAAGATTTACGTCAAAACTTTTGATGCTGCATTAGCTAATTCCTCAGTTTGAGCAGTTTCCGTTATTTTGTCCGTTTTCCTTTCGGATTTCCCAGATTTTCCCCAATAGATAGGAATTATTGTGAATGAACCATATTGCCATAATTTATTGTTTTCTAAGAATAAAACTTTTCTGGAAATGGATTAAAACTTTTTTTTCTTAAAATTGTACAAAAGTTTATAAATTTTAGGCTTATAGTTTTGAAGTTGTTCTTGCAAAAAATATTAAATAGATTGCTTACAAGACTTGAACCTGATGATCCTAATAGAATAAAATGTTAGTTTTATATTTTTTTGACTTTTTTACATAAAAGCGAAACACAAAAACAATTCACTTAAAACAGTTCCATACGTAATAAAAGGCACGACTGGGTCGCACGTACTTGCTCTTATGTGCTAATCCTTTTTAAGTGCAGGCGTCTTTTTGACAAAGATTTTATTTTAATATTTTTTGTATGACGTGCAACTTCCTTAGAATCGTTTTGGGGTGAAGCTCGAACGAACATGCGTCACGACAAAGGGATAAACACATAAATATATAGGATTGTTAGCTTTTGCAGTTTTTTAGTGTAGTATTATCTTTCCACTTGCTGCTTACTGTTTATAATAGAATTTGCTAATAGAAAGATATAAAGGACTTTATTCAGTTAAATTTTCATTTTGGTATGGAAAAATTTGAACAACTGGCATAAAGATTTGTCGGAATCAGCAGTATGGCAATAATGCTAGGTAAAAGGACCTTTATACGTCCCAATATGGGACCAATGGAATTTATAAAGGATTTAGGTACCTATAATAAGGTTGGAAGGAAGGTAGGTACTAAAATTAAGATACGTGTTCCAACTACTGTTAAGCCAGTAAGTATAGAGACAATATTAAAAGTTAACACAGTGGTTTTGTTTATTTATAGGAAGGTGTAAACTTTTGTTTTCTCGATTGAAATTTTTGCATTCAGTAGTAATCGAATAGTTTTTTTTATTTGTTAGTTGTTTTTGTGTGTTTATCAAAGGCTTCCTTATTTATTCTGTGCTTTTATGATGATGAAAATACTTTAAAATACGTAAGTATGTATGTAATGTAGGTTGTCACTTTCTTTTATTTGACTAATGGCTTGGCTAGGGCTTAGCCGAGCAATATGAAATAAAATGTTGGGGAAAAAAATTTATGAATTCAAAAAAACACTACACATAACGTTTTTTGGAAAAAAATGTTGTAAGCCATCTTATTTCTTTTGCTGTTTTCTGTTTTATGAATTTTTCATTTCAAAATCGTTCGACCAGTTTTTTCAAAAAAATGTTTTTTTTGAAAAACTTTTCGAAAACATATTTTAAAATTTTTTGTAGTATGTCAATTTTAAGACATCTATAGTTTATACTAGGAGAAAAATTTAAAAAAAAATCTATAGATCCGTTTTCAAAATATTCAAAAAACAAAATATTTTTTTAAAAAAATTATTAAAATTTAAAAAAAAATGTTTTTGAAAATTTTGATAAGCAATATTATTTAAAATTATTTAAATCATAAAGCACTACATATTTTGAAAATTTCATCAAAATCCGTCAATTAGTTAACTAGAAAGTCTGATTTTAAAAAACCGGTCATATGGGAGGTACCGTTATAAAACTTTTTCTGAAAAATCCATTAAAATTAAAAGATAGATTTTGCACAGAAAACATCATTCTGAAAGTTTAATCAAAATCGTAGGAGCCGTTTTCGAGAAAAATAAGTTTTTTAATAAAAGTTATATGGCAGGTACCGTTAGTTTTGGAGCTAGAATGCCAATTCCAAAAACTGTCGGGTAGAGCACTCTAAAAATACTATATACCAAGTTTGAATTAAATCGGCCCAACCGTTTAGGCTGTAGATATCGATACGGACAGACAGACAGACAGACAGACAGACAGACAGACAGACAGACGGACGGAATTTTCGGACCCACTTTTTTTGACTTCTCTATCATCGTAATATCATGTTTGATTGTTAGAATTTTTTTTTTTTTTTACGAATGCATAACTTGCCTTATAGTCCCTATAATCGCAAGTAAAAAATACAATAACTACAAAAAAACACGTATATATGGCGTATGAGTGTTTTTTTAATTCGCCCATAATTTTGTTAATCGGAAATGGTAGGAAACATATCCTTGGAATTAGTTAGCAAAAGCAGCTAGCTAGGGACCAATCTGGCTGGAGAAGCTTGTTGGTTGGGGGTATGGTCCACCCCGGGCAGTAGTACCACCTATAGTATAAGGTATACGGTTTCTCTATTTTTGCTCACTAGTGTAAATTAATTGTGATACAGAAATTCAATATAATTCGTATAATTTATTGTGACACTTTCTCAAGAAACAGCTACTTTTCCGATTTTGAGTAACTTAGTTGCAGTATATTTACATAAATGGATCTTTTTCAACTTGACAACGATTTCTGATCATACTAGTTAGCCGCATTTGATTATGGTAATATGTCGTTGGGGCTCGCAATAACACCTATTTCCCAATATCGAATTTCATTTCAAGGCATTTTTATTTATTTGGAGGCTTACACCGATAATGTCTAAGTTAAGAAAAGTTCATCAGTCCTTCCAGTACTACATACTTTCGAAGTAAACTTTTGTATTACCTCAGCAATAAAACTGAGCTATAATTTAGGTGCTGCAGATAAAGCGTGAGAAGTGATCGTGGAATTATATTCCCGATTCTTATCTATTGCATGATTCATTGTCATATTTTGCAGTAATATCAACGAGCTTACTACCGAAAGGCTAGTTAAACAATTTTTAAAATGGATTTGAGTGACTATAAAACCAACGCCCTTTTGTCAACTGAGTCAGTTCTCTTCAACAATTATTTTAAATTATCCGAGTAAATTCTTTGATGCTATGCAATCCATATATATTCATGTTTTTTATTCATATTAAAAAAAAAAAAAAACATAATTTAAATAGGTTGGTATCTTTAAAAATTCTCGGGTAATTACAACAATGTAACTTACTGATAAATGTATAAACCATATGCAACAACATCAGCTGCTGACTAATAAACTAGTTAGTTAAATTTCTTACAAGAAACCTGTGAACATAAAACAATAAAAAAAATTATTTTTATTATTATTGTTATGAAATGCGTTAAGTGTCGGATGGTTTTAATTAATGAGCAATTATAGTTGGTAGCAAAGAGAAACCATCCATCAACCGGATATTTAATTTATTTCAACACTTTTTTTCAATGTCAAACTAAATGGCTATATTAGTGAGAAGTTTAGCGTTTTTTTATTCATTCATCGTGAAACTACTTTATTAGTTAAGTAGAATGTGACCATATTGAGATTTGAAATCGATTAAATGTATCGATTTAATTTTAATCGATACAAAACGAAACGGATCAGCTGGTTTTGATATGATCTCGGTAGGTTAGGTATTGTATCTTAGGTCAGTTATTAGAGTCAAGATTTATGATTTATACCTTTAGGCGGCTCCTGTTCTGAGATATAAACTGTTTCTGATATCATTTGATTTATTATTATGTCTTATTTGTATTATTATGAATATTAGCATTGTTCAATCAATTTTTTTTTCGTGAAGATTACAATTTTTGGGTTTTGAGTTTCAAGCTTTGGAAGCTTCATGAATGGAATGTTGGAAAGCTGACCGTTTGTCAGCATAAAAAAATAATTAACTGCTTCTTCGTCGTCTGTTTGGATTCTGTTTAGCATCTCCATGGCACAAAAATACTGGGATGTTCCACCTTAAGGCGAGAAGATATTCAGGAATCACTGAATTTACCCACCGAATTCGCCAACTGCAGCCAAGTAAACGAAAGCACTGACACTGAAAGTACAGAATGTTCCCTTCCAATGGAAAAGTAGAAAAGTACCGGTGGGCCAAAAAGGGAAATTTAGATAACTTTGTTCATTTAATAATACACTGTTGAATTGTATGCGTTGAAGTGTGAACATCGAAATCGAATAAAATGTGCTTGAATTGAGATAAAGTAAAAATTGTTAAAGAATAAAGAGTAGTTTTAATTGTGAACTTAAAGAAGTTGTGTTTTATAAATACAGATATTTATGTGTAGAGTTAAAAAAGAGAAACTGAGTTTTATTCAACGAATCGTAGGCAAAAATGTTACAATACAAATTTTCGCAATGTCGTTCTGAGTGGTCATTCTTCTTACAAGTGGGTTAGGGTGCTTGGTGATTAGAAAGAAGACTTTCCTCCTAACAAACTGGTCGAATGGCTTAAATTTGGCTTCTTCACAAATTCGTTTACTGATGTACTTTTGGCTTAGATGATAGGAGACAAGTCCGGTGGAGGTCTTCTAAATGTCCTTTTCGAAGAATTGGAGCTTGTTAAATGTTGCTATGGTGTACTACAAAAGAAAACTGTAGACGATATTTGGCCAGAGCAATTGCTTGTTTATTACGTGTTCCGTAGATCTGTTTATGCTTTGTGATTTTCTAGTCAAAACAAAATAAGGCCCATCGATGGATCAGTAAGAATAAAATTCATAAGTGCCAATGACAAGAAGACCGGTATATCCTATTAATTGCACTGAAATCAATGACCAAATCATTCGTAATTAACGACACAAAGATGGTCAACGTTCCAAAGTTCGTGTTTTTCTATAATAAAAGTTGCATTCTATAATAAAAGTTGCGAAAGACTTTTCAGGCTGGTTGCCATCTTCATCTATATGAGCTAAGTTCCAAGTCCACCAGAGTCTTTCGACCTTTATTTTTTCCACCCATACCTGCTTCGAGAAAGAATTCATATAATTTATGAATGTTTAATTTCGGGACTCGTGCTCACTTGAACATGTGGTAACACATTCTCCTTAAGATATTCCTCTCGATAGCGGTTATGAAACCAAAATTCCTTTTAGTAAGCATCTAACTCTCGGATCCGTATGTGGTAAGACTATAGACCATGCCTTCTAAACTTAAAGAACCTTGACACACTACAGAAGGTTCTATTGAATTTTAGCAGTCACTTCTTCTTCTGTAGTATTTTGACCCAAGTCCCAAGGTAGTTAAAGGATTACACTTCTGTAAATTCATAATCCATTGTATTTACATTGCTATAGTACTATTATGACGACGTGTGGACCGTGGCGTCCTTGCGGCTCGTGCGGCAACTAACTGGGTAAGTTGAGAGGGACGAATAAAGAGTAGTTTATATACAATGCCATAGCCCTGATTCTTGGAACACTCCTAGTAGACGCAGCCGCCATAGACTTGGTTTTCTCTTAATTAATGTACAATCTCAGGTCTTGCACCGACTATGATTCATCTGAATGAAGGAGTCTTGTAGAGTTTCTTGATTTATACCTCAATTGTGAATGTTGTCAGCGTCAGATAGTATCTGGCTGAACTTAGTAAGGAATAGCTTTCACCTGCCTTTGAGCAAACCTTACTTAGGAGGTACTATAATTAGGGCTTAACCTGGGCCTTAAATAACAAGATTCTCCAACCAGCTTTGTCCCTTGCTAGCTGCCTCCACTTTTTCACGTGAAGTTGGTCGAGGTAATCTTTCACTTGGGGCTACTCTCCCGGCTGGAATCGAAAAATATTAAATAGATTGCTTACAAGACTTGAACCTGATGATCCTAATAGAATAAAATGTTAGTTTTATATTTTTTTGACTTTTTTACATAAAAGCGAAACACAAAAACAATTCACTTAAAACAGTTCCATACGTAATAAAAGGCACGACTGGGTCGCACGTACTTGCTCTTATGTGCTAATCCTTTTTAAGTGCAGGCGTCTTTTTGACAAAGATTTTATTTTAATATTTTTTGTATGACGTGCAACTTCCTTAGAATCGTTTTGGGGTGAAGCTCGAACGAACATGCGTCACGACAAAGGGATAAACACATAAATATATAGGATTGTTAGCTTTTGCAGTTTTTTAGTGTAGTATTATCTTTCCACTTGCTGCTTACTGTTTATAATAGAATTTGCTAATAGAAAGATATAAAGGACTTTATTCAGTTAAATTTTCATTTTGGTATGGAAAAATTTGAACAACTGGCATAAAGATTTGTCGGAATCAGCAGTATGGCAATAATGCTAGGTAAAAGGACCTTTATACGTCCCAATATGGGACCAATGGAATTTATAAAGGATTTAGGTACCTATAATAAGGTTGGAAGGAAGGTAGGTACTAAAATTAAGATACGTGTTCCAACTACTGTTAAGCCAGTAAGTATAGAGACAATATTAAAAGTTAACACAGTGGTTTTGTTTATTTATAGGAAGGTGTAAACTTTTGTTTTCTCGATTGAAATTTTTGCATTCAGTAGTAATCGAATAGTTTTTTTTATTTGTTAGTTGTTTTTGTGTGTTTATCAAAGGCTTCCTTATTTATTCTGTGCTTTTATGATGATGAAAATACTTTAAAATACGTAAGTATGTATGTAATGTAGGTTGTCACTTTCTTTTATTTGACTAATGGCTTGGCTAGGGCTTAGCCGAGCAATATGAAATAAAATGTTGGGGAAAAAAATTTATGAATTCAAAAAAACACTACACATAACGTTTTTTGGAAAAAAATGTTGTAAGCCATCTTATTTCTTTTGCTGTTTTCTGTTTTATGAATTTTTCATTTCAAAATCGTTCGACCAGTTTTTTCAAAAAAATGTTTTTTTTGAAAAACTTTTCGAAAACATATTTTAAAATTTTTTGTAGTATGTCAATTTTAAGACATCTATAGTTTATACTAGGAGAAAAATTTAAAAAAAAATCTATAGATCCGTTTTCAAAATATTCAAAAAACAAAATATTTTTTTAAAAAAATTATTAAAATTTAAAAAAAAATGTTTTTGAAAATTTTGATAAGCAATATTATTTAAAATTATTTAAATCATAAAGCACTACATATTTTGAAAATTTCATCAAAATCCGTCAATTAGTTAACTAGAAAGTCTGATTTTAAAAAACCGGTCATATGGGAGGTACCGTTATAAAACTTTTTCTGAAAAATCCATTAAAATTAAAAGATAGATTTTGCACAGAAAACATCATTCTGAAAGTTTAATCAAAATCGTAGGAGCCGTTTTCGAGAAAAATAAGTTTTTTAATAAAAGTTATATGGCAGGTACCGTTAGTTTTGGAGCTAGAATGCCAATTCCAAAAACTGTCGGGTAGAGCACTCTAAAAATACTATATACCAAGTTTGAATTAAATCGGCCCAACCGTTTAGGCTGTAGATATCGATACGGACAGACAGACAGACAGACAGACAGACAGACAGACAGACAGACGGACGGAATTTTCGGACCCACTTTTTTTGACTTCTCTATCATCGTAATATCATGTTTGATTGTTAGAATTTTTTTTTTTTTTTACGAATGCATAACTTGCCTTATAGTCCCTATAATCGCAAGTAAAAAATACAATAACTACAAAAAAACACGTATATATGGCGTATGAGTGTTTTTTTAATTCGCCCATAATTTTGTTAATCGGAAATGGTAGGAAACATATCCTTGGAATTAGTTAGCAAAAGCAGCTAGCTAGGGACCAATCTGGCTGGAGAAGCTTGTTGGTTGGGGGTATGGTCCACCCCGGGCAGTAGTACCACCTATAGTATAAGGTATACGGTTTCTCTATTTTTGCTCACTAGTGTAAATTAATTGTGATACAGAAATTCAATATAATTCGTATAATTTATTGTGACACTTTCTCAAGAAACAGCTACTTTTCCGATTTTGAGTAACTTAGTTGCAGTATATTTACATAAATGGATCTTTTTCAACTTGACAACGATTTCTGATCATACTAGTTAGCCGCATTTGATTATGGTAATATGTCGTTGGGGCTCGCAATAACACCTATTTCCCAATATCGAATTTCATTTCAAGGCATTTTTATTTATTTGGAGGCTTACACCGATAATGTCTAAGTTAAGAAAAGTTCATCAGTCCTTCCAGTACTACATACTTTCGAAGTAAACTTTTGTATTACCTCAGCAATAAAACTGAGCTATAATTTAGGTGCTGCAGATAAAGCGTGAGAAGTGATCGTGGAATTATATTCCCGATTCTTATCTATTGCATGATTCATTGTCATATTTTGCAGTAATATCAACGAGCTTACTACCGAAAGGCTAGTTAAACAATTTTTAAAATGGATTTGAGTGACTATAAAACCAACGCCCTTTTGTCAACTGAGTCAGTTCTCTTCAACAATTATTTTAAATTATCCGAGTAAATTCTTTGATGCTATGCAATCCATATATATTCATGTTTTTTATTCATATTAAAAAAAAAAAAAAACATAATTTAAATAGGTTGGTATCTTTAAAAATTCTCGGGTAATTACAACAATGTAACTTACTGATAAATGTATAAACCATATGCAACAACATCAGCTGCTGACTAATAAACTAGTTAGTTAAATTTCTTACAAGAAACCTGTGAACATAAAACAATAAAAAAAATTATTTTTATTATTATTGTTATGAAATGCGTTAAGTGTCGGATGGTTTTAATTAATGAGCAATTATAGTTGGTAGCAAAGAGAAACCATCCATCAACCGGATATTTAATTTATTTCAACACTTTTTTTCAATGTCAAACTAAATGGCTATATTAGTGAGAAGTTTAGCGTTTTTTTATTCATTCATCGTGAAACTACTTTATTAGTTAAGTAGAATGTGACCATATTGAGATTTGAAATCGATTAAATGTATCGATTTAATTTTAATCGATACAAAACGAAACGGATCAGCTGGTTTTGATATGATCTCGGTAGGTTAGGTATTGTATCTTAGGTCAGTTATTAGAGTCAAGATTTATGATTTATACCTTTAGGCGGCTCCTGTTCTGAGATATAAACTGTTTCTGATATCATTTGATTTATTATTATGTCTTATTTGTATTATTATGAATATTAGCATTGTTCAATCAATTTTTTTTTCGTGAAGATTACAATTTTTGGGTTTTGAGTTTCAAGCTTTGGAAGCTTCATGAATGGAATGTTGGAAAGCTGACCGTTTGTCAGCATAAAAAAATAATTAACTGCTTCTTCGTCGTCTGTTTGGATTCTGTTTAGCATCTCCATGGCACAAAAATACTGGGATGTTCCACCTTAAGGCGAGAAGATATTCAGGAATCACTGAATTTACCCACCGAATTCGCCAACTGCAGCCAAGTAAACGAAAGCACTGACACTGAAAGTACAGAATGTTCCCTTCCAATGGAAAAGTAGAAAAGTACCGGTGGGCCAAAAAGGGAAATTTAGATAACTTTGTTCATTTAATAATACACTGTTGAATTGTATGCGTTGAAGTGTGAACATCGAAATCGAATAAAATGTGCTTGAATTGAGATAAAGTAAAAATTGTTAAAGAATAAAGAGTAGTTTTAATTGTGAACTTAAAGAAGTTGTGTTTTATAAATACAGATATTTATGTGTAGAGTTAAAAAAGAGAAACTGAGTTTTATTCAACGAATCGTAGGCAAAAATGTTACAATACAAATTTTCGCAATGTCGTTCTGAGTGGTCATTCTTCTTACAAGTGGGTTAGGGTGCTTGGTGATTAGAAAGAAGACTTTCCTCCTAACAAACTGGTCGAATGGCTTAAATTTGGCTTCTTCACAAATTCGTTTACTGATGTACTTTTGGCTTAGATGATAGGAGACAAGTCCGGTGGAGGTCTTCTAAATGTCCTTTTCGAAGAATTGGAGCTTGTTAAATGTTGCTATGGTGTACTACAAAAGAAAACTGTAGACGATATTTGGCCAGAGCAATTGCTTGTTTATTACGTGTTCCGTAGATCTGTTTATGCTTTGTGATTTTCTAGTCAAAACAAAATAAGGCCCATCGATGGATCAGTAAGAATAAAATTCATAAGTGCCAATGACAAGAAGACCGGTATATCCTATTAATTGCACTGAAATCAATGACCAAATCATTCGTAATTAACGACACAAAGATGGTCAACGTTCCAAAGTTCGTGTTTTTCTATAATAAAAGTTGCATTCTATAATAAAAGTTGCGAAAGACTTTTCAGGCTGGTTGCCATCTTCATCTATATGAGCTAAGTTCCAAGTCCACCAGAGTCTTTCGACCTTTATTTTTTCCACCCATACCTGCTTCGAGAAAGAATTCATATAATTTATGAATGTTTAATTTCGGGACTCGTGCTCACTTGAACATGTGGTAACACATTCTCCTTAAGATATTCCTCTCGATAGCGGTTATGAAACCAAAATTCCTTTTAGTAAGCATCTAACTCTCGGATCCGTATGTGGTAAGACTATAGACCATGCCTTCTAAACTTAAAGAACCTTGACACACTACAGAAGGTTCTATTGAATTTTAGCAGTCACTTCTTCTTCTGTAGTATTTTGACCCAAGTCCCAAGGTAGTTAAAGGATTACACTTCTGTAAATTCATAATCCATTGTATTTACATTGCTATAGTACTATTATGACGACGTGTGGACCGTGGCGTCCTTGCGGCTCGTGCGGCAACTAACTGGGTAAGTTGAGAGGGACGAATAAAGAGTAGTTTATATACAATGCCATAGCCCTGATTCTTGGAACACTCCTAGTAGACGCAGCCGCCATAGACTTGGTTTTCTCTTAATTAATGTACAATCTCAGGTCTTGCACCGACTATGATTCATCTGAATGAAGGAGTCTTGTAGAGTTTCTTGATTTATACCTCAATTGTGAATGTTGTCAGCGTCAGATAGTATCTGGCTGAACTTAGTAAGGAATAGCTTTCACCTGCCTTTGAGCAAACCTTACTTAGGAGGTACTATAATTAGGGCTTAACCTGGGCCTTAAATAACAAGATTCTCCAACCAGCTTTGTCCCTTGCTAGCTGCCTCCACTTTTTCACGTGAAGTTGGTCGAGGTAATCTTTCACTTGGGGCTACTCTCCCGGCTGGAATCGATGATTTTCTGGGCTTGATGTCAACCCGTTCTATATGCAAATTTATTTAAAATCGTTAAAATCATTCTAAAGTTAGTAATAGAGATAAAAATTTGCAAGAGCTTATTTAAGCCTTAATAATTAAAAGTTTTTTTTTATCATTTTTCAATTTCTCAAATATAAATTAACTACAACAGTTTTTCTTTTTTTTTATTATTTTTTAGATGACGACATCTGCCACACTAGTCTTGCTGCTTATGCAATGCCTTCTATCGGTTCATGGAGTAAAAGTATCCACATCCGAATTCAATGTTATCCACGAGAGTTCGAGTAACGATTTCAATGGGTATAATGTACAGCAACCAGAATTGTTCCACGCAAGAGGCTATCCACGGTTTGTTTTATACTCACCTCCCCCAAACCACAACCAGTCTTTGTTATCGATTTCTTCATTTCAGACCTCTTCCCCCACCAGCTTCACATTTCGAAGTCTCGTCGCAGGCACCAAATCCATTTGCTGCATTTGCTAGTCCTTATGGTCCAACATTTCCACAGCCTGGTTCAGCTGCTTGTGGTTCAGCGCCTCCAGCATGTGGAGAACTACCGTATCGAACACTCGATGGCTCCTGCAACAATTTGGGAAATCCTCAATTGGGCATAGCTAATTCCAAGTAAGGAACTCCATTCATCTGCTCTTTTAAATAAGATTTTAATAAAAAAAAATGGTTTTATTTTTATAGATACGGGCGGCTATTGTCACCCAGATATAGCGATGGAATCCAGCAGCCAACACGTTCAGTTACCGGAGAACCTTTACCAAATGCCAGACTTGTGTCTTTGGTTGTTTTTGGTGAGCTCGATGTTCCCGATCCAGACTTTACACTCGTTAACATGCAATGGGGTCAAATAATGACTCATGATATGAGCATGCAAGCTGGTGGAACACAGTCAAGTAAGTGATTCGATATGATCAAAGTAACTAATTGGTAACGAATCATTGGTGTTTTTTTTTTTTTTTTTTTGTCTACAGAGAAGCATACAATCTCATGTTGTACCCCCGAGGGACGTTTGGTTGGCAAATCAACTGCCCATAAGACATGTTTCCCCATTGTCATTCCATCCCATGATCCAGCTCACTCCCAAACCGGCACAGAGTGCATGGAGTTCGTTCGAACTCTCACCGATCGTGACATCAACTGCAACTACGAAGGTGGAGCTGCTGAACAACTGACAGCGGTCACCAGCTACATGGACTTATCACTGGTTTATGGAAATTCCATTGAACAGAATCGAGTTATTCGGGCATTCCAGGGTGGCAAAATGATTGTCGAAGAACGAAATGGAGGAAAATGGCTACCAAGGACACCGAATGTCACCACAGATTGTGATGTACAGGATGCCAATGAGGTTTGCTATTTGGCTGGTGATATTCGTGTCAATCAGAATCCAGGATTGACGATTCTTCATACTGTCCTTTTACGTGAACATAACCGAATTGCTGAGGAGTTGATCAAATTAAATCCCCATTGGACCGATAGGGTGTTGTTCCAGGAGGCAAGGAAGATCAACATTGGACAATATCAACAGATTAGCTACTACGAATGGTTGCCGATCTTTTTGGGCTGGGAGAATATGCTGAAGAATAGGCTCATCTATAAGGCACCGGCTGGAAGTCATGTCAATGACTATGATCCTAGTATTGATCCTTCGGTGCTGAATGAGCATGCTACTGCTGCGTTTAGGTATTTCCATTCACAGATTGAAGGAAGGCTAGAGTGAGTTTGGAATAGGTGAACAAATCAAGATTTTTCTTTTGATAAATTGTTTTTTCTTTATAGCTTGATCTCAGAGTTGCGTTCTGTTCTTGGTTCATTGCGTCTCAGTGACTGGTTCAATCGTCCTGGTATTATTGAGGTTGGTGACAACTACGACTCCTTGACCAGAGGTTTGGGTACACAGCCAGAAGAACTTACCGATATCAATTGGGATAGAGAGGTTAGGGACACTTTGTTTTGCAATACTAGCTGACCAATACTAACGTTGCTCTGCTTGCAATAACATTTGTCTATTTATTAATATTTTTAAAATTCCAGATCAAACACTTCCTCTTCAGAAGGAATATGCCTTTCGGTGGTGACTTAAGAGCAATTGATATTCAACGCAATCGTGATCACGGTCTAGCTTCATACAACGACATGAGGGAGTTCTGTGGCTTGAAGCGAGGTAACACGTGGAAGGACTTCACTGATCTTATTGATAATGATGTAACTTATGACAAAATTAACAAAATCGTAGTCGTCCTTCTACAGATCTTTTGTTTGAATCTAGGTTGTTGATAAACTACAAAATCTTTACGCAACTCCCGACGATGTGGATCTAACTGTTGGTGGTGCATTGGAATCTCATGTAGCAGGAGCATTAGCCGGACCGACTTTCTTGTGTATCCTGACGGAGCAATTCTTTAGAACTCGTGTTGGTGATCGATATTTCTTTGAAGGTGGTGACAGGATCACCGGTTTTACCAAAGGTATAGAGTTTTTTTATAGTTTTTGTATGACTTTCAATAAATTAATAAATCAATTTTCTTTGTTTACACAGAACAACTCGAGGAGATCCGCAAGGCTAGCATGGCTAGATTGATGTGTGACAATGGAAACCACATTGCATCCATGCAACCGAGTGCTTTTGTAACTGTTTCTAAAGCGTAAGTCTTTTTTTTAATTTATTGTGTCCATAGACCAAATGAAACATATCAAAAGTGTTTCGGAAACATTTCATAAAAGTTTCTGAAACATTTTACAAAACATACAAATACATTTTGTTTAAATAAATTTCTTTTTGATGCTAACAGACCCTAAATCTACATTAATAAAAAAAACTCTTTTCCAGAAATCCAATTATTCCATGTGGGGAAATACCAGTAGTGGATTTGTCGAAATGGATTGATCGAAGGCCTGATGGATACTCGCAGCCTGGCTACTATGGACCAATTTCACATTCAAAGAAATAAACTATGAATTTAGTATGGGAATTAGATTAATTTAGATTAAGATGTACATACATTCCAAATTTTATTTGTTTTTTTTTTTTGTTTAATGCTTGTTGAAATATTTTACGCCGATATTCTATAAAGGTTATAAAATAATTTTAAAAAAATAGCATAGATAAGAAAATGGTGCCGAGACAAATGTAGAATAACTTTAAAAACAAAAATGTACTGGTTGATTTCATACTACAAGTTTTTTTTTAATCTATATTTATTTGTATTTTAAAATTATGTATGATTTTTTTAAATGTAAAAAATATGAATTGATTGTAAAATGTGTAAATAAAACTAAAATAATTAATCTTAAAGATTAAGAAATAGGTCAAGAATTAGGAGTCTATTTTTTTCACTTTCAAGCCACGTAGTACATCTAGCTAGTATAGTTGGAAACAAATGCCTCGAACCAGTGAAGCACCAGTGCCACTTTGTTAAATAAAACTAGAGTCAGACACAACAATCCACATTAATAACGTGCTGCTTCATAATGAATTCCTATTTGTCTGAAGTTAATCTTAAATAGGTTAATCCGCTGGGCATTCCTTACATATAGAGGTAAAGTTTTACATCTAGGGTCATCTATGTAATTTCTCTAACTTATAATCGGGTATTTTCTGCATTATTTTTTGCTATACTCTGTTCAATTTATATTTTCAGTACTGGAAAGATATGATATATGCCTTTCACCCTTATCTCCATTTCAAAGCTCTCACATGGTTACCTTAGTGAGCCTTACCTTAGGAGGATTACCTCCTATTTATTAAGATTTCATGACCAGAAACATGTAGACCGTAAAATAAATCTTAAAAAATTACATTACATCTAAAATAAATTAAATCTATCTTTTTCGAGACCACCAAGAGGTTGAGATAGTATTCGCGTTTTTTAAGAGCCTTCCAGAAGGCACTATATCTTTTAATGTGAAAATAATGTACTATTTTAAATATTATACACGAAATCTTTTATTTTTATTATTATTTTCATGAACAAAAACCTATTTGGTATTTCAAAATCAAAATTGCAATTAATTAATGTACCGATCTTCATCAAAACTTCTTCACAAAACTCAAACAGTAATTCTACTTTGAAAAAAGCCAACAAATATTGTATAGCTGCATTTTAAAAAATGGAGGCAGAAAAACACGCAGCGACAACACTTATTTCCTTAAACTTAAAATATATGCTACTAAAAGCTTTTAGAAAGCTTCAAATCTTAAAGCTCCCTAGCAAAACCTAAAGAAAAAGGTATTATAATTTCCATCGACGACGAATGGTAACTCTGAATCAGTTTTTTTTTTCAATAAACACAATAAGCGAAAGCCAAATTGGTGATCGCTTCACAGCCGGGGAGCAGACAGGTTATGGTAGGATGTACGTGGGTTTATGGAATATTACAAAAACAATTTCAATGTAATTCAGACATTGTGTTTTTTATTTCAGTGGCAATTTCTAAAGTTGAGTGCGATGAAAACACCATCAGCTCTCTTACATAAGACCTGTACTGAAAATATAAATTTAACGGGGTATAGTAATGGCAAGAGCCAAACAATGTACTAAAGACTACCGCGAGGTCATTTTAGCTTAGCATAATAATTGTCGAAAGTCGATATGGGAAATCGCGAAAGCTATCCGAGGAGTTACTTAAACAATTTTTGGTGCCATTAGCTAAAAAAAATCCACGAAAAAAGATGGCTGCCTTCAAAAATTAACAGAACAGATACATTTTCACTGATAAGGAAGACTAAATCAGATCCACTTCTATCATCTAAGGACTTGCAGTAGGAAACATAGATCACTGTTAGTTGCAAAACGGTTCGTCACTTACTAGATCTACCTTCCAAATCGGCTAGAAAAGTTCCGTTGCTTTTTTTTGTTCTAATAGTTGGATAATCGTTAAAAATGCTATCACACTTTTTTTGCTTTTCCTATTTTAGTTGAAAGAAGTGTGTGGAAAAAGGTAATTTATTTATTTTTTTTTATTTTTTTTTATTTTTGTCTAAATCAGCAGCTGGTAACCCTAGGCACATTTGCTCTCCGATTTGCGACGATTTATAATTAAAAATACGGAAACCCTGTTAGAGCTTTTACTTGAAACAGAAGTATGCAAGCCAATACAAACAAAAGATAAAAGATAAAACCCGGCCGGAACATGGTTGTTGAACGGTTAATGATGATGATTATGATCCTAATCTTGAACAGTAATATCCGCAGTGAAGAAGAACAAATTGCATTTACATTTATGCTTCAAAATCTCAATTCTGTCTTTCGATATTATTCTAAAATAAACCATTTATGCAACACGCCACACACAACCTATGAGTGCTACTTATGTCTGGAAAATGGACCATAAACACAGTTCTAAGTAATTCCACCACAGATCACCTTCTCTGGAAAAATGCTTTCTTTAGTCGCCCCACACGAACGTGGAACACATTGCACAGCTCTATTTTCCCTCTTATTTTGTTATGTAGAACTTCAAAACAAAGCAAACAACATCGAAATTTTATGTAAATTGTGTTTTAATTGGCGTGGGTAGTTTTTGGTGAACTCTGGGGCCATGTGTTGACATTTGCCAAATCTGTTGTTTATTATTAAGTAACTATATAGTCTATTCAACAAAAATTGACATTACATGGAAGATACATAGGACGTTTCCTCTCAGTCTGGTTGAATTGAATTGCATATTTCTGTTTCAAGTAAAAGCTCTAACAGTGTTTCCGTTCTTATCATTATAAATCATCATCAATAGGAGACCAATGGGCTTAGAATTACCACTTGCTAATTACAATACAATACATTACTATAAATTAAAAAAAAACATACATTCACATTTTATTTAAAAAAATTAGCACTTCACAGTTTAAAAACAATTCAAAGCAATTCCAACGTTCACAGTATTTAATAGTACTATATATATTTTTTTTTTATTAATCACATTATAACAATACTTTTTTGCGTGATCAATATGATCACGCAATGCACTTGCAAACTTTGAAAAAATAACTTCTTTCTACTAAAAAACCAAAAGCCAACAAAATTTATTTTTTAATTGCATCTCAAAAATTGTCAAACTATTAGTACTATTAATACACAAATACGACAACACCTACCATCTCACACAACTAAATTTGTTCTCAAAATCTCCAAAATCGAAAGCTCAAAACCCCAATTCGATAAACACCAATGAAAAAGCTATTTAGAAGTTTTGGCAATTGGCAAAGGTAACTCTGTTGCTGCAATACCCTTTTTTCAATTCACATAATGTATGTAGAAAGGGAAGTGAGTGAGTGAGTAAGCGATCATTATTCATTATTCCAATTCAATCAACGTTGATTGTGATCGGTTATGGTGGAGTGTACGAGTTTTTTTTTTAAAGAGATACACAGAATTCATGTTTTTGGTTTTGGTTTTGAAAGTCAATAATTAACTCGAATTTTGATAACAATGTGCTTCGTTAAATAACAAAATTAAATTGAAAATTCATCATTTCCAGCCGCAAGAATAAATTAGAAACAAAAATTATCCTATTTGTTTGAAAAGTTTTTTTTTTTTTTTTTAATTATTTTCTTCATTTATAACAATCAGAGGTTCCTTCCTGCTAATACGGCTGACCTTTAGATCTATCAATCCATTTTGTTAGGTCAATTGAAGGTAGTTCTGAACAAGATATTATTGGATTTCTGGAAGGAAAATATTTCTTTTAAATAGGCGTAATAATAACTCGAAAAAATTGTGTTAAACTCAAACAACATTTCTTTCTATTTGGTGCATTAATAACCCCCAATTAATTGAATAACTCACCTTTTTGAAACTGTTAAAAACGCTCTGGGCTGCATTGTCTGAATTCGGTTACCATTGTCACACATTAGTCTAGAAACAGTGGCTTTTCGGATCTCTCTCAGTTGTTCTATAAACCAAAAAAAAAACTTAATTCATCGAGAAAATAGAATCATTATTGAAAATTGTACCTTTCGTAAATCCCGTTTTGGGATTTTCATTCTCAAAGAAAAACCGATCCCCAACACGAGTTCTATAAAATTGTTCAGTTAAAATGCACAAAAAAGTTGGACCAGCAAGAGCCCCTTCAACAGGATATTCAAGTGATCCTCCAACATTCAGGTCGACATCTTCAGGGCCTCTATATAATTTTTCGATTCTGGCAATACTCTTAATTTATTTGAAAAAGAAACAAAAAAAAATATTTGAAAATTCCTTAAAATATTACTTGGTGTGTTAAATTACAATGATATCTATGAGATCTGCAAAGTCCTCCCATTTGTGAGCCCTTTTTATCCCACAGAACTCTCTCATATCATTGTATGAGGGAAGACCGTGATCGCGGCTACGCTGAATGTCTATTGCCCTCAAGTCTCCACCGAATGGCATGTTTGAACGGAATAAGAAGTGCTTGATCTGTAAAAAAAAGATACAATAATTTATCTGGAATAAGCTTTCATTTGTAAAAAGTTTTTTGGCAGAACGACTACCTGCTTTCGTAGATAGCTTTAAAGTCTTTGAGTTGGAATATTATTTACTCACCTCTCTATCAAAGTTAATGTCAGTAAGCTGTTGTGGCTGCGATCCCATGCCTCTAGACAAGGAATCAAAATTATCTTCAATTTCAATTATTTCAGGCTTATTGAACCAATCACTAAGACGCAATGAACCAAATACAGCTCTGAGTTCCGAAATTAAGCTAGAAAGGCACATAAGTTTATCTACAATTTGCATCTCGTCCTGCCCATATATACCCACTCTAGTCTACCTTCGCATTGTGAATGGAAATGTCTAAAAGCTCCAGTTGCAAACTCATTTAGAATAGTTGCATCAACATTGGGATCATAATCGTTGATGTGACAATCATCTGGCACCTCATATATCAATTTGTTCTTCAACATGTTCTCTCTTCCCAAAAGTATTGGCAACAGCTCATAATAGGTTATATGCTGATATTGTGCAATATTTATTTTCCTAGCTTGCTGGAACAACACCTCATCCGACCAGTGTGGATTTAATTTAGCCAACTCATCTGCCAGGCGATTGTGTTCTCTCACTAACATTGTCGCCAAAATAGTTACACCAGGTGACGAATTACCTCGAATGTCTCCAGAATCATAACAAACTCCAGTTTCATCTGGTACATTACAAAAGAGCGTAGTGTTTGGGTTCTTTGGCAACCACGAATGGCCATTTCGTTCTTCGACAAGCATTCGACCACCTTTCAAGGCTCGAATGCGACGATTCACCTGCGCCGAGTTGCCATAAATAATTGACAGGTCCAAATAGCTGGTGACAGCATTCAATTGCTCCACCGGTCCACTGTTATAATTGCAGTCGGCACCTTCATCCGTTAGTGTTCGAACGAATACCATGCACTCATTGCCAACTTGTTTGTTGCCAGTGTCTTCCGGTGGGATTTCCAGATTGAAGCATAGCTCGGGATCTCTTTCAATCAAACGGCCATCCAGTGTACAACAAGGAACATAATGTTCTGGATAAAATGAACTTGTAAAGGATAACACCCCACACCAACTTTAATACCATTACTTACTTGAACTTGTTCCATTGGACTGCAAAGTAAAGTCACCAGCAACTATTTGTCCCCACTGCATATTCATCAAACTAAAATCTGGATCTGGGACATCTAATTCACCGAATACTGCCAATGAGATGGCCCTCGTATTCGGTAAGGGTTCTCCAGTGAATAATGAGCTGGTAGGTAGATGTAATCCGTCACTATAATTTGGTGGCAAAAGACGCCCATATCTACAAACAAAATTCATTAACTTATTCCAATAAAAACGCTCGGGAATTTTGATTACTTATTATTGGCTAGTCCAAAATGTGGATTTTGTAAATTATTACATGAGCCATCTATTGAGCGATATTGAGTGTACTGGCATGTTGATGGCCCTAAATTGCAAACAGCAGAGCCTGGTGGTGGCAAACTGGGGAAGTATGGTCTGCCGAAGCCTGCAAAAGGATTACCATCCTGTGAACCATATACTTGCGGAACGTGAAAAACACTTGAGCACAAGCTTTGCAAAAGCACTAAGAATAACGTCTTGGATACCGTCATTGCTGTTTGAAAGGAATAACTAACAATAAAGATATCTTTTCGACTGCTGGAATATTTATAACCTCTGTCGAGGCATTAATTATATTGTTAGAACTGCGCCTGGGTAAGCTTTATCTATACATATAGATAAAATTCAGTCACGAAACAAAGTGAATTCAAAATGAACACTAATATTTCAGGTTAGACACAGTTATTTGCAAATTTGTTAATTATTCAACAAAATTGCAACTAAACCAGTTAAATAATAATCATAACATTTGTGTAAAAAGCTCAAAATGTAGTGCGTTTGTGTCTGGACAACCTCCTATTTAGGTTCAAGGTCTAGGCTATAAAGAAGGCTTCAAAAATTTGCACAGACGTTGATTAATTGCATCTTAAGGCTAATGAACCCGCGTTAAATGAAATAATTAATTTCAAAAGTTATTGCAGGTGTGATTTTAACGGCCACTCTTAAATCACAAATTAAGTTATATTTCTTTGGAAGTAATAAACTGAATTCACATTAGAGTTTCTTTTATAATGGCATCGATGATGTCGTCTCAACAGAAGGAATGACAAACACACCTGTTAGGACAGTTTTGAAGTGTTAACGTATGTCACCTCGATTTTTCCAGCATTTAGAATCTAAAAACTGCTGAAGATTAGTTAGATCTTACAACTTAGCCGGAAAAAGAGACCATTGGCAATAATAGACCACTTTGAGATTGGCGTGAGATCCTCATTAATTCAAAAATTAAGACTTCTTGTAGCCCAAGCAACCGGGATAAGTAAACCTGTACGTCATCTGCATACAGATGAAAAAAAAAAACATTTTATAAATATGCAGAATAATAAAAAAGCAATCACCAAAATAATAATCAGAACTTAACTAGGTACAATGTACATACAATTTTTTTTATTAAATTTAATTTATTGGCGTGACAGCTCCAGCCAAGTGACTAGTGACTTATACTCTCAAACATTCCTGTGTGTGTGTTGTTACTCTGGAAGAATGGAAGGATCTACAGTGTACCGCCGAGTCCGAGTGTCTACATGAGATGCACTTTCTCGAGAAAAATTTTACTGTAGGAGGTTTTGTCAGTTCCTCGCGAGAGGCAGCACCCAAGAAAATAAGGTGGCTATGAGCGGGAGTCCAACCCTGTCTGGTTCGCTAGCAGTCCGACACACTAACCACTCAGCCATGGAGCACTACTTAACTTAACTAAATAGAAATAAAAATAAAAAATGGACACGACTGGGTCGCACGTACTTGCTCTTATTTGCCCAATTACATCTTTGACAGAAACAATTAACATTTACGTTGAAAAAAAACACAGTTTGAACTTATAAAAAGTATCAAAACAAAAATTACTTAACGGTTTCTAGTAAAACTGAAGTATGCCATCACACGTCTTAAATAACAAAGAATTAAAAAAAAAAGTATTTCAAAAATTGTAGGACAGGTTTTGATGAAATCCTATTTTTTATCTTAAGTGTTTTGAAAATTTTTTTTGTTTGTAATTTTGCTATGCAGTTTTTTAGAATTTTTAAGTAAATTAAAAATTTAAAAAATATATTTAAAAATTTAAAATCAAGTGTAAGATTTTAAATTTTTAAATATATTTTTTTGATAAGTTTTAAAAATATTGAATTTAAAAAAAAAAAAACAAAAATTAATTAACAATAGAACAAAACAATTATTAAAATTTTCTGTGTGTAGAATTAATGTGGATACTTAAATCTTTTCAAATATAAAATTTTATTGAAATCCATTGAGCCGTTAACGAGAAAGTCGAGAATTAAAAAAACGTTACATGAAAGGTACCGTTAATTGACTTTTCCGGTAAAATTGGTTCTAATCAACTGACAGCTACTACTAACAAAAAAAATCTCAAAGATTTTCATAAAAATCGTTGGAGCCGTTTTCGAGAAAAATAAGCTTTTCCTTAATCGTTATATGGCAGGTACCGTTATTTTTAGCCCTAAAAATAAAATTTCAATTTCCCCTCTGAGGAATACCAAATTTGAACGCAATCGCTTAACCCGTTTAGGGTCATATAACCGTTATGTAAAAGCTTATTTTTCTCAAAAACGGCTGCGCGAATTTTTATTAAAAAAAATCAGTGTACTACTGTAAGTATGCATTATATTTTAGTGAAGAAAAAATTAATATGGTGGGCTAAAAACGGTACCTCCCATAGGACCGGGTTTTTTTTTCTTCGACTTTTTCGAAAACTGGTGATCCGATTACAATCAAAATTGATATTCAAGAAGATGTAGGTAGCTTGAGTAATTGTGCATACATTTTTTTTTCGAAAACTTTTTTGTTTGTATTTTTAATAATATTTTTTTAATTTTTTTTTTTGAAAAATCAATATTTTGAAAACGGGTAAGTGATTTTTTTTTAATTTTGTTTTTAAATGTACGTTATTTTTGTGTTTAAGTTTGTATTCTTGAATTATTTTTTTTTAATTTTTTAAAAAACGTTGTTAACAAAAATCGTTTTATTTAAAAACGGCTCTAACGATTTTGAAAAAAAAAATTCACACTTTTTTACATTTTCTAAAGAAATAAAATGGCGTTTAAATTTTTTCCGCTGAAAACTATTTTACGTACTTTTTTCAAACAATCAAAAGTCAGAAAAATCGAATATAATCTTTGAAGTTCCCTTAATATTTTTACGTGCGATCCAGTCGTGCAATTTATTTTTTTTAATTTTCAACTCTCTCGGCAACGGCTCATTGGATTTCTGTCAGATATTATTGTTACGTTAAAATAACATGACAAAATTTTTGTTTTTCTCAAATCGCCATTTTCCTTCCCACCCCACTTTCTGTCCACATTACAGATAAATCTAAACCAGAAAAAGTGTCTGGTAAATAATTAAAAGAACTGTCGACAGGTGGGCCAGTGACAACGAAATTGGCCCTAAGCCCAACATTTTTATGTGTTTAATTATTATTGTTAAATATTTCAAATCTTTTCATAGTTTTTGCGAAAGCAAAATAATTGCACTTGATATTTCTAAGGCATTTGATAGAGTTTGGTATCAAGCCCTTTTATCGAAAATGCGTGCATTTGGCCTCTATAAATCTCTTCTTCGTTGGAATCTCTACAAGTTGTGTTGGACGGATTCAAGTCTGATATTCATAAAATAAAAGCTGGTGTGCACCAAGGCTCTCTCCTGTCTCCGACTCTCTTCCTTATATTTATCAACGGCTTAATATTTGAATCATCTAATCCAATAAATTGTTTTGATGACGCCAGTACTCTCATGTTCTTTAGATGTGGAAGCAGCGTATGAAAAGTTCATTAAATTCCGATCTTGACAGCATTGTATAATAAGAAAACGCGTAGAATTTAATGCTTCAAAAAATCAATGTTGTCTTTTGTCGGTAAAGCGAAACATACTTCCACTATCCAAGAGTGGCACTTGTATCGAAGAAACCAAACACCTCTCAATTCTCGGTATGTGTATTACAGACCACTTTCTGGTGAAATGACCACATCTTCGATGTTGCCAAGAATGCTGCGAGGTGCCTAGGTTTCCTTCAAAGATGCAAGAAATTTTTTACTCCGCCTGATCTGGCTACAATATGCAAAGCATACATTCGACCAAAACTCGAGTATAACTGGCATATTT
This sequence comes from Platycheirus rosarum, assembly GCA_963971375.1. Taxonomy (NCBI): domain Eukaryota; kingdom Metazoa; phylum Arthropoda; class Insecta; order Diptera; family Syrphidae; genus Platycheirus; species Platycheirus rosarum. The sequence continues at coordinate 113,889,711 of OZ020509.1, read as the reverse complement.
GGGCAGGTGCTCCCATAACCCACTTGAGTTTTTTGGATCGCATCCAAAAAAAAAACTTTAAAATTAATAGGTGATAGAAAAAGCAGTACTTCAATAAAATAGCCAGTTTCTTTCCTCCACCATCCATCAGCTTACCCGTGAGCACATGAATGTGGAACGCTCATTGCTTATAGTTATTAGTTAAAATATGGCTTGTTAAAACGCGATTCCAATTAAGTAGTAGCAATCGAGTCTTAAATTATTTTTAAGTTCCCTTTACCTGCTTTATAGCTCTGCAGATAAAAAGATTATTTAATAGTTCAAGAAAATTGATTTGTCTTTCAAATTCAAACAAAAATTAATGACTTAGCTTGAACGCGACTTTTGAATTCTCGAGCCAAGAGAATGTTCGATTGTATGGCGAATTCTATTGTTAAGCGTAAAAACATCATATAATAATCGTACAGACCTATGAGTTGTGTCCTACTTGGGCCAACAGTTGTATATAGCGTACACACTATACAACCGACATTGCCAACCAGTTGTATTTCAATTGTATGCTTGCCGCTTTCTGAAGAGCTTGCGACAGCCCGAATATAATAATCAATATTTATAATAATATTATAAATATACTGGCCCTCAACTTACTTTTAGCGTTCAGTGTAACATTGTCCAGATTTTCGGTGTTGATAACATCAGCCCTGTTTTTTTGAGAAAGCTTTGGGCAGCTTTCTAAAAAAATGCATAGCCGCCAGTTGTCTTATGTCCCAGTGCAACCTTGCAACCTTCTCAAACAATGTAACATAAAACGATCATTCACAAAAGACCGTCGACCAGTGAGTCTAAAAATATTTACACACTAGATACAATCAAAAAGAGGATAGAACACGAACATTGGTCGCATTGGCATTCGAATCCCAACAAATAAATATGTATGTGTGTATAGATTCCAACACGAACAAGTGCAACCTTGCAACCTTCTCAAATAATGTAGCATAAAACGATCATTCCCAGGCGTTTGAAAATTGGTAATTTTATTTTGCTCTGCGTGCGATATCTATGGAAATATAGTGCATGTAGCATGATACAAGTTTTATAACATGTCTATTGTGAATGATATCTTGTTGCGTAGAACATGCAATCCGCAGCCAAATTCAACAATTTACAGGAGTCCAAATCTCGACAGTAACAGCGCATCAACTGTTTGATTCTATCTCGGGAATCGTTTCTTTGTCGTCGCACTGAAATCGTTATTGCGGGCGTTATTGGCTCCGCTATTCTGGTCAGACAACACCCGAAGGAATATATGTCGAGCTCTTTGCCGGGTTACATCACCTTATCCAACTTGTTTCTTACTTCTAACCCTGATAAATATACCATTAGTGTAACTTATCCATTTGGCACTTCAGACCATTGTGTCATTTCAGCTAATTTCTCATCCTCCACCCATTCAGTTAAAGAAAAACTTCCCACCAGGACCGTTTGGCAAAACGAGAAAGCCAACTGGGACGGCCTGAATATTTTTTTCCGAAACTTTAACTGGTCACTATGACTCCTCGATATTGACATTGATGCCATTGCTGAAATGATCACAAATGTGATTCTTCTAGTGATACGTGATTTTATTTCTAACATAGTAAAAACCATCAAGCCTAAAGAAAAGTCCTGGTTTAATTCTGAGTGTAAAGAAGATATCAGGGGCCCTATTCCTGAATACGAGTCGAGTAAGTTTTCATGTGAGATCGACAAATTTGTATTCTCGAACACGACTCACCAACTCGAATGTCGAACGTCAAATAACACTCGAATTCCTGAACTCGAAAGTGACGCTTTTTCTGTGAGAAATCATTCATGTTTAAAAAGTGTTCGAGAGCAGCAGTGATGGATGCAAAAATGTAGATAAAAATAAAAAAAAAAGACTTAAAGTTGTAATTTTCTAAATGTTATGAATAATGAAGTGTTTGGTATAAAATTTAAATATTTTTTGGTGGTAGGTATCTGGCATAGACGACGATCTGGCGTTTGTTGTAAATGTGTGCTCCATTACTCGCAGCAAATATACAAAAATTGTTTTATAAAATAGCTCTGTACTTATCATATTAATTTTGTTTGCACTTTTACGATTTAAACTGATTAATTCACTATCAAATTACATTTAACGATTAGTTCTCAAATCAAAAGATTTTTGTTGTGAAACGTCAAGTCAACATTTAGTGAAGTTAGCTACAATTCAAAGGGTGTGTTCACATTTTCGGAGTCATGTCATGTTTTTGGCTCTCACTAGAGTTGTGGAATACCGATTCTTACTCTACTCGACTGTGAGCTCTCGAGTGACATCTCACTCGACTCGTGTTCAGGAATGTGGCCCCCAGGTTTAAAGAAGTAAGTTTCCGAACTCATGAAACTCCGTTATTGAAAGAACCAAATTTTTGCATGACCAAAAATTACGGCAAAAAATTCTGCAGTGTCCTAAAGGCAGTACAAATGTTTGGTCATTTATAAAAAAATATTAAAAAATCCTCAACATCTTCGGTTCCAACGCTCATCGACAATAACAAACCAATTGTTTACTCTTCAGAGAAGGCAAACTTGCTCGCCGCCCATGTGTTCTTCCACACTGGCAAAGCCACTGCGTAAGCTTTTCCATCGCTCCTACTCTTCTGGAATCTTTCCTAGAAGATGGAAAACAGCATTTGTCCAGCCTGTCCCTAAGAAAGGTGATCCATCCTCCCCTCCTCCTGCCGACCCATAGCACTAACATCCCTTCTTTCTAAGGTCATGGAAACGCTGATTAACCGTCAGCTTAAGGAATATCTCGAAGAGCGAAAGCTTGTCCATGACCGTCAGTATGGCTACAGCAGCAACCGTTCCACTGGTGATCTGATGGCATATCTCACCGAACATCTTTACATCGCTTTGGTGAAAGTAAGATTATTGCTGTTGATATCTCCAAGGCATTTGATAGAGTTTGGCATGAAGCTCTCTTATCGAAAATGCGTGCTTTTGGGATCGATGATAATCTTGTTCGTTGGATTAGAAGCTATCTTCTGGACCGTTCAATACAAGTTGTAATGGAAGGATTCAAGTCTGATTCCCAAAAAATAAATGCTGGTGTGCCCCAGGGCTCTGTTCTGTCTCCGACTCTTTTCCTCATTTTTACAAATGATCTTCTGTCTGTTACTTCTAATCCACTTAACTATTTTGCTGACGACTCTACCCTCAGCTTTTCATATTCGTTCGATAATTCACGTCCTTGGCCTTCGGACGTACAATTGCAACGGTACCGTATTTCAAGCTTATTAAACTACGATTGTCAAGCTCATTAAACTCCCTGGGGTAATAGGAATCGTGTGGAGTTTAATGCTTCGAAAACTCAATGCTGTCGTCTGTCGCTAAAGCTAAACATACCCCCAATGCCATGAATGGCGCTTACATCGACGAAACCGAAAAGCTCTCAGTACTCGGTATGTGTGTTAACGACGACCTCTGTTGGAACGATCATGTATTAGAGATCTCCCACCTCTGGGCAGGTGCTTCGCAAACATCGCTTTGCCTGCTTGATATAATACAAAATCGAGCGTTAAGATTAAGATAGGAAATAGAACTGCCGTTGAAACAATTGCCCCCTCCTTATTTTATCGTTTCTTTTATAAAAAATGTTCACTCGAAGTAGCCAGCTGCATTCCTCCCCTTAAAAGTTTCTCCCGTAATATTCGTCTCGCAAGGAATGCTCATCAGTTCACCCTTGAGCCCAATTTCGGACGTACCGTGAAATATAGGGATTCTTTTTTTAGCGAACAACACAAATTTGGAATACTTTACCCGGCGGGATTTTCCCTTGCCATTTTGATCTACAAACATTCAAAACCAATGTTAATCGACACCTCATACCCCCCCCCCCCCCTATCTTCCTAATGCCCGCGCAGTGTGCTTTACATTAAAAGGGAAACAAATAGTCTCTTGTGTACGCGTTAATTATATAAAAAAAAAAAAAAACTAAAATTCCGCATGACAAACATTTCTTAATATTTTAATTACATATTTCACACAAGATAATACCGGTTCATTCCTCTAAATTGCAGTTTTTTTTTTGACATTTATATAAATTCCATCGTAATCGAAAATGTTCTACGAATTCCGAAAAATCTATCAAAAATCTTAGATTTTTGGTACTTATCACCAGCATCAAGCTGCCAAGCTGATAACCGCCATCTCCCACAAAATCTCTGCACATCACTAATTGAAAGTGATTTGACGTAGCGTAACAATCCATTCGGAGATTTGTTACGATGGAATCAGTGATGGGGCTGAAAATATTGTAATGTGCACTATGGCGTATGTGAAACATTTTTTTACTTAAACTTTCCTATCAACAGATATTATGAAACATTTCTGGAAAATGTGTTGTTGTATAGTAAGCTTATAATAGGAGGGATCGCCTTTTATTTGTGCGCTATTCCACGCTAACTAGGAACTCCAGAACCAGAAAGAGAAGACAAATTAACCAATTTAATTACAGAACAGCCAAAGGACATCCAAAAGCTTCGTTAATAAGGCCAACCTCTTGGGATCAAGATATAAAAAAGCATTTTTATGTATAATGAATAAGAGGTAATTTAATATGTGTAGTAGCAAATAATTATGTCGATTACAAAATGTATCTTTTTTCAACTCATTAGTTATTATATTACCATTATAGTATAAATATCCAACGAACTAGGATTCAAACATTCTTGTTTTATTGTAAATTACTTAACATGTGTTTATTTTTTTTTGTTTTCAACTGATATTTGTATAGGTTTTTTTGTTGTAGAAATGTCTAACTCTTTGCTGATGCATTTGTGAATAATGATAATATTAATAATAATTAAGTTCAATAATAATAATTTAACAATATATTTTTTTTTCTCCTGGAAAATATATCCAAAGCAGTACAGAATTTGTGGTGAGTATACAATACTAGTAAGAATTATTATATTTTGTTCTACTTATTGTATGCGATTTCCTTTGTGATACTTAGGAAGAAAAAACACACTACTGTGCTATTGGTTTTAAAAGATCTTCAAAGCACGAACACTATGTGGCAGTCAGTGCATTCCATTCGAAACGGGGATTCTTGGAATGCGTCACTGGCAGGCACTCAGGTTCGACGAGTTTCCATTCACCATTTATTTGCTCCACTGTGGCCAGACTACAGTAGGGAATCTTGTGGATTACCTGACGCAGTTCATTTGTGGAACGTGGATTATCACCTATTAGCTGACGTGAACAGGTGTCTAGTGTCGTTGCATGGGCCACAATTAATATATTTCCAGCTGAGAATAGAAAAAAACGGTTGTGTGTAAAAAAAACTTGGAATGTTTTAACACCTTCTTACTTGTAGATTCAATAATTTTCAGCAGACATTCATGATTCCTACTGTAAAACTCTTCCGATGTCTCTTTGATGGCATCGTTTAATTTGGTCCCACTATATATTGGTTCATATTCTTTGTCGATGTGATAACGCGCCTCTATCAGTTCGTCTAAAGTACACCAGTTTGGCACTCCGTCGGGATACCAAGCCATCCATTCAAAAAGTCCAGCTTCGACTCGCAGCTTGTGTTTTCCGTTGAGTTTAAGGCCTGCGAAGTGAATTTGTTTTAAAAAGCATAAAATAACTTATCGTTTTTAGACAAACCCTCTAAAGCACTTGTGCACGTTTGTACACAACGATAGGCTGGAGAACAATAAACATGATCCACTTGAATTCCTGCCTCGTACATGGCTTCGCCTACTAACTTAGCTTGAAACAGTCCAATGTTCGTTAATGGTGAATCATTTTGCCAGCCTTCTGGGCAGTTTACCCTAGATACAATTTTTTTAGTTGATCGACTAAATTGACCAAATATCTCTACAAACCTTTTAGGTAATGACTTTGGCATATTAAGATCTTTTCTCACATAATTATTAAACTCATCGAAGCAATATGGAATCCAAGTGCCAAAGGTGAAGTCGACTCTTTCTCCATGTCGCATGATATAGACTTTGCGATTTTTTGTCCCTTGCCCTGTACTTGAGTCTTTTTTCTCCGACTGCATACTCGTACTGTCTATATCGGCGTCGTTCTCTAAGTCTGGTGGAGGATGTGGTTGTAAAACAGATGGAATCTCAACGCAACGGTTTATTAAAGACTTTCTCAAAAATCGTTCAGCACTTAAATCCGATTCTTCGGTGAAGGAGGAACCTTCAATTAGGTCTTGGTGTAAAATACCTGAGAAAAAGTGAATAAGAATTCGTTGGTTTTGCCGCTTTAATTACTACTTAAACAAATGTTTCTGAACCCTTTGTTTGCTTAGAAATATTCTCACCTGGATGCAAATCCCTTCGCTCGTCCTGCTCCGTGGATAGACTTCTTCCGTCGACAATATCAATCTCTTCAACTGATGTCAACGATGGTGTTATAGACTTAGATAACTGAACAACTCTATGCATAGTCCATGCATCTGATTCTGCTGTTCGTTCGGTATAATTGACGGGCAAATATCCAGTCATTCCAGTCAACCACGAAATACCCTCGACCCATCCATCACACGAATTGTCCACAGAATCGCTATTCAAATATATAAAATCACCTATCCTCAACTCAAGTTCGTCGATTTCATGTGGACTGTGTGGATATAGAACTTTGTGTACCTAAAATTATAAACAATCAACATTAGTCTAATATAGACGATCAATAAATAATTAAATAAAATTCGATACAAAAAAAAAACAAGATTTTTCAATCTCAGTTAAAAGAACAATGTTTTTTTATAATTTCAATTTTTACTTGTTTCGTCGCTAGTCTTGGATCGCGCGAATATAATCGTAGTTCCCAACTGGATGCACAAGATGGATCTAATGATTCCACTAATGTTTTCAGTGCATTAAATTGGCTCTGCGGGAACTGATACGCTAAGGTCAAATGAAGTGATTTAACGTGCGGCTCCAATGATATTGCTAAAAGAACAGACATAAAGAAGAAAAAAAAAACACAAATAACGAAGAGTGAAGAAAACCAGAACACACATATCATTCACACACATTCTATATACATACATTAAGGAACAACAATTTTTATTACTTAACTCAGCAAGATTAGACATCATTAAGCCAATATTTGCAATTAAATTGATATAAAACAAGAAAAGATAAGAATTGAAAGCCAAATTAAAACTACAAATCATCTTTGAGTGCGGATAGGGTGGGCGATTGATTGGGGTTCGTCAATAATAAAAAAAAAATAATTGTACCATACAAGAACAAAATGAGATTGCAAAAAATAAGGTTAGATAATTAGCAATCTAATCTACAACTAATTAGTGAAACTGACTTTAAAAATAATTTAAAAATGATGGAGATTAGATAAAAACAGTTGCTATACTTACTTAGGTAGTATGAACTTTGTTTGCATATTTTTGAGACTAGAAGGCTCTATTGGCAATAGTATAGTAATCGAATGAATAAAGTTCAAAACTGCATGCATTTTAATATAAAATAAAACACCAAAATTCAAACAACTCGCTTTCAGGAAAACCGAGTTCAAAGGAAGTTAAACTGTCACTTGGACAATACCAATCATTGGTCTTAGCTATTAGCGTAATGTTATAAGGAACTGGCGAACGAAGAACCGTTATTGGATAATAAACTGCAAAAAGAGAAAACTATTGGCGAAGGTCCTTTTTAGCTATGGCATACTTTGATGAAAGAGACAAGCCCATGAAAAGGTCAAATAATTAATAACAAACGTGCAACAGTAAGCAACAAAAAATGGTTGTGCGAAATCAATGAAATTCATTATGTTTGAGGTTTGGGTGCTTGCTCTGACTGAGGAACTAGCCAGTCAACCCTGACACATTCCGAACATCACCAAAGGTTTATGTGATTGGTTTGGTTCGGTAGTTTATAACCAGAACAGATAAGCAAAGTGTGCTGATAAGCAGAAGAAAAAGAAGCTATTTCCTAGTTCAGCAATCTTAGGCTTCACGTTTGTTAAGCATAGAGGCCTGGTCAACATTAAGTCTCTCTCATTCCTTAGCCTTCTAATACAGAAGTGTAGTTACGATTTCCTTGCATACCGCTTTATAAACTGCAGTCCAAAAAACCATTAAGGAAGCTTTCTATTTCTGTTTGGGAGATTCTTTTAGCATGTATATAGTACAGTTATTTGGTGCTCAAAAAAGGGTTACCTGGAAAGTTTTCGGGAGTTTTGAAAATTCGTGATTTTGTAGATTTTGACATGCTCTTTCTGAATTCCAACTTTGCCACCTCGTATTATTGGGTACGTTCACGAACGTAACTTTCGGATAGGCTACCTTGCTTTTGTTGTAATTAGCATGGTTAAAAACATTTGTTTTCCAGCTGATTGAAGAACATATGAAAACTGAGGGAAAATCCAAAGGTATCCTAAAATTTGCGGGATACTTTTCTCAACACGTGAACAGCTGATGAACAGCTGACTGTGTTTCTCTTTTGCTTCGAATTTTGAGAGGTAACCTATCTGGTTGGATCTGTTCGTTCACAAAAAAATAACCAAACACAGGCAAGGTAACCTATCCAAAAGATACTTACGTGAACATACGCATTGCCACTCGAACCATCATTTCGGAAAATGCCATCTAAAACAGTTTTTCGGCAATTTCTCCTTTCCTACTTGTTTTACGAACAAAATTAAGCAGCAGTAAATTAAACCAGAGAAAATTTCCTTTAATTCATGCAATAACCTTTTTTTTGTAAAATGAGAAGTTTACGCGTCAAGTGCTTACAATTCCAATGATGCATTTTTGTTCACGTCGCTGCCAGGAATATATCTTGTGACGCAGTTGGGATTATTGTTTTGTCAAAAAGTATGTCTACTTTATCTTCAAGAGCACTCCCAATATTCTCTCCTGCTTCAAAATGACCTCAATTCATTTGTCAATTGGTGCAGTAAGAATTTTCTCGAACTCAACATTGCCAAATGTGAGCTAATTACGTTCTCTCGAAAAAGTAAAAGGCCTTCCCTTAGATCTTATTATCTTCAAACCCTTTCTATTAACCGCGTACAGGTTATCCGCGATTTAGGCGTCCTCTGTGATTGCGAATTAAATTTTCGCTCCCATATCGATAATGCTATATCAAGAGCTAACTCCGCCCTTGGTTTTATCAAAAGGTGGTCCAAAGAGTTTCGGAACCCATTTGTAACCAAATCCCTCTATATTTCCTATGTTCGTCCTCTCCTTGAGTATGCATCGCAAGTATGGGCCCCCTATCACGCGGTTCATATCTCCAGAATTGAGAGCGTTCAACGCCGTTTTCTACTCTTTGCTCTCCGAAGTCTTTATGACCCTAATAACTTCTCATCTCTGCCACCCTACCTTGACCGACTCAAAATTATAAATCTACACCCCCTTGAAGTCCGTAGGAATGTGTTTGACATCATTTTCATTCATCGAATTCTTACAGGTGCCACTGACTGTTCCTCACTTTTTGATCTCATCTTGTTTAACACTAACCCACGCAACTTAAGATCATCACGTCTTTTTTACCTTCCTCCCCATCGTACTTCCTATGGTCTCAATGAACCTTTAACCCGCATGTTGAGTAAAATCAATTCGATCTCTTCTCTTTTCGATTTCAACATTCCAAGTCCTTGTCTGAAAGCCCAGCTCTTACATCATCTTTCCTCCTTATAAGTTAATTTAGTTTAATTAGTTTTTAAGTTTAGTTGTTTAAGTTAAGCTTGTATTAAGCTAATAAATGGGGCGTTAGTCCCACCAAAATTAGTACTTCAGCTTACTACATGTTCCGCATATCCATCGACGACAATGACATTGGATGTATGGTTTGATCGACCGAATGTTACGTAATTATTGCAACGATTCACCGCGATGCCAAACATTTCGGTGCAGTAAATATCCTTAGTCGATGACATGCATCGCGTCTGCAAAATCTAAAGTCTCCAGAATATTGCTCAAATGCCTTAGTTTATACACAGAAAGTTTAACCCATTCGCGCATGTTATATAGAGTGTTAAGTACGTTTTTTTGAAGTTTTTTCTTTTTTTAGAATTTTCTAAGCTTAGCCTTGATGACTACTCATAAAAGTAGTTAAACTCCCCACCTGTTTTCGATATGTTTTGTGTGGGTTTCATATTTGTTTTCAGAAAAGAAAATACTCCAGACGATAACTATTTTCTATAAACTATAACATTTGGTTAATAAAGCCAGTTTAAAGTTCGCGAGCTGCCAAATATAACGGTACAATCGAGGACAATCGATGGAATCAAGTTATGTCTTGCCAGTAAATGTATCGACAAAACTCGATAGTATCAAGCTTCGTGTTGCACGTGAAAAGTAAGACAACATACGATTTGTTTGCATCATTTTCGCGGCCAGACTGCACAAACTGGTGTTTTCTAAAGCTAACTCGGAAAACTTGAAAACTAGAAGAACTATACTTAAACCGGTCTATGACATAGTTAGAAACTTAAAACGTATTGATAACAATTTCTAAGTTCAAAGCATATAAAGTCAACATTTAACTACAAACAACATGCATCTACAAACAAAACAAATATTAAAATAAAATAAAAAACATTCACGTCTACATTGTTTTATCAAAATAATACACTTCTTACATCGACTGCTGCGCGGTATGCATCGATTACCAGATGATACGGCCCCACACCATGGAAAGCAAGCCACAATTGCATCGAGTTGTTCATAAGTGTCACTTATTACTAAAAAAAATGATCACCAGTAAAAAAAAGTAAAAATACAAGAAAATAAAAAAAAATGAAAGGGAAAACAGTTTTCAATTATTGTTAGTAGCTCCAAAAAGCATCCCTGACCAAATAAATTGTTTTTTTTTTATACAAAAAGTTCTCAATATAACTTTGTTAAAAGACAGTAGAATGTAACAGAAACAATTACTTGAATTAGACGATTCTTTGACATATTGCAGAGCCAAACGCTTCAAATAGTTGGCGTCATCTTCAGCAACGAAAAATCCCATAAAATTTGGACTCATGTACAGTTCTAGTTTGATCGGTCGATCTAATAAGGCACCAGCCATATCTACGATTTGTTTTAAGGCCTTCGATAGTTGCAGAGCGCATTCATCAGGAGCCTGTTAATACAATATAATATGTAAGTTTATTTTAGTTGTGATTTATTTGTGTTATTTTTGAGAATGTTGGGGTTTTTAACTCAAGGCAGTAGTATTAATCTTGGATGGTTGTTTAACCTTGAGCATCCATAACCATCAAGTCGCTCTTATGGTCGACGCTTAGGTGTCTCTGAACTGCAAGGAAGCAGTCAGTTGACGTAATGACCGGCGGTTCGAGTACGTAGTTCTTTGGATAATACTACTACTACTTGATAATACTACCTACTACAATGCCTCACATTCTAAAAATCCTTCATTACACAGACCTTAGACAACTTACCTTAAAAAACGAAACCAATGTAATGTGTGGAACATAGTTGTGCGCTCCATTCCAGCCGCACAAAAGCCGGGATTTGTTCCAGAACTCTTCCAATTGATGTAAAAATGGTCCAGTTGGGCATGCATACAAGATGTATTCACGTGGAATGCACTCGTCTATTGAGGGATCATTAACATGAGCCAGCAACCAGTCGGAAGCAATTTGTACTCCTCTGTTGCCGGTGGAAGCAAGAGCCTTTTCACTAGAACACCAAGAAAGAACTTTATAGTCTTTTTAACCATGATTGTGAATATCACATCGATGGTTTTTCCTTCCAACGAAGTAAAACTTCTTTGGCTGTTGAATTGAAAGGACAAGAAAATCGATACTCTGTTTACACTTACGCCCTGTGCTTTTGAAAACCCATCTGTAGCAGAGTCTGCAACGGAGTAAGATGCTGCTTCGAGATTCTCGTAGGCGTTGGATTTTTTCTTGGCGGTAATGTTGCCATGATTTTTGTTGTTTGGAATGAATTGTATATTTAATTGTTGTAATTTGAAATTATTTTCTTTTCTTAATTAAGCAGCACAGAAAAAAAAATATTTAAGAACTATATAAGCAGCGGCGGCGGCGAATGGCGATGAGCAAAGTGGAAAAACAAGTGCCAAGAAAAGCTAAATAAAAATAAAAAAGAAGTCCTTCAAGCGTTTGTTTACCTGCGCAGCAAGTGACAGTTAGTGTGGTGGAAAACCTGCTGATGTGTTGTTGTGGTGAATTTGTTGTGATGGTGAATGGTGATGTTTGATTGTGTACAGCGGATATTGGTTGTGAAAGGACAGTTAAAATTTAAATTTTATTGTATCCTTCCGCAAGCATTTGCATGAACGCCCCTTAGAAACAAATTGCGTAAATGTGGAAATAATCATTTAACGTCAGTGTTGAGATTGAAGTACACTTACTAACAAAAATGTACGTACAGTAGATCTTATTAATTAGTTATTGTCAGAAACAAATAGCCATACAAATTTTGACAGTTCATTAAAAGAGGATATAAATTCACGAGGTCTATAAGTTTTATGAGGGTTTTACGCGATTGCATGAATACCCCTAATACAAAATTATACACGAATAGGTGATAAAAATATTGATTTCTCAAAAAAAATTAAAAATATTATTTTTTATCAGAAAAAATAAGTTATTAAAATTTTTGACATACAGAATTAATTTGGTTACCTAGATCTTCTCAAATATAAAATTTTACAGTAATCCAAAAAGGCGATACCGAGAAAGCCCAAAATTAAAAAAAAACCGTTATATGAAAAATACCGTTAATAGACTTTTCCCGTAAATTTGGTTATAAGCAAATGATAGCCAATACCAACAAAAAAATTCTCAAAAATTTCCATCAAAATCGTTGGAGCCGTTTTCGAGAAAAATAAACTTCCTTAATCGTTATATGACAGGTACCGTTATTTTTAGGCCTAAACATAAAATTTCAATTTCCCCTCTGGGGAATGCCAAAATAATTACAAATACCAAGTTTGAAGATAATCGCTTAAGCCGTTTAGGCTGCAGCTCGTTATACATACTGACAGACAGACAGACACAGACATTTTTTCTCGATCACTTTTTTAAACTTCTCTATGATCGTAATGTAATGTTTCATTGTTATCTCAATTTCCCTCTTCCAAAACAAGAACAACATCCAAATGAAATGCAAACTTCAGTGACATTTGCGAAATGTCATTTATTGTATTGTGTATTCAAATCGGTGTAAAGCCGAAAACAGATGTGCAGAGGCTGCCTGCATCTATGCATGCAGCACTGTCCTTAAAACAGATGTGCATACTTTTTGACATTTAAGTATTACTGTATTAATGTCAAAGTGTAGCGATACCGCTGGACGTTTTTGAAAAGTTGCAAAAAAAGTGACATTAAAGAAAAAAATTGTCCTTAAAAATAATGCAAATAAAATCAAACTTGTATGAATATTAAATTTGGAGAATAAAAATTACAACGAATCCGAGAGAAATTATTTTAATTGAAGACTTAACATTTTTTTTTATATTTCAAGTAATGATTTCAATTTTCAGTAGATAGGTGACAATTATTTAAATGTGTATTACTTTATTTTTATTGAGTTCCTGTTTAGGGTTGCTAATATTATCCGACTTTTGTACGACAAAAAACCGTCAACAAATTGTATATTATGAATGTGTATCTTTTCTTGAACGAAACCGCAAGGATTTTATTTTGTTTTAGTTGCATATTCATGTAAGTGAATGAAAAAAATAACATAACCATTAAAACTATGATGAATTGTTTAATTTTAGAGAATTTAAAAACAAAAATAGCACAGAAGGAAAAGAAAATATTTCACTTAAAAATAATGTAAATAGAATCAAATTTGTGTGAATATTAATTTAGAGAAAAAAAATTTCAACAAATCCCATAAAAAATTTGATTTTTCTAAGTATCGTATTAATGTAAGTGAACGAAAAATATAATATAACCAAAAAAACCATGATGAAGTATTTTCTTAAAAGTGGTGGCAAAAGTGTCACAGCGGTAACGCAGATTAACAAGTGTGGTATATATCAGTAATGACATATAGCGTTTATTTACATTTTTTTCGTTTGTTGCAACGAAACTAGGCATGAAATTAAAAAAATAGACATCGTGCAGATTCTGCAACCCAGAATTTTGAGTTTACATCCCCATAAGAGCCTGTGTAATTTTTTTCCTGCACGAAATTATCTGCACATCTGTTTTGACCATAAATCTCGCTTAAACTCCAGACTTCCCAAAAATGATGTAAACCAAAAAAAAAAAATTTCGGACTTTTTTCCGTTTTTCGCTTACATCTCTTAATCTAAGCACATTTTGTAGGACACATTGCATAACAAAGTTAAAGAACATAAAAGTTTATATCCCAATTTTTCCAGGTGGGGCGTGGGGCGTAGTTGAGTTTTTTTTTTAGTTTAATTTTCGACCCAGGCATACATACACAACCGTTTAAATGTCCAGTGGTTAAAGTTGAGTTGAAATGGCAAGAGCGTTTAGGTGTAGTAGAAAAATATTTGTGATTTTGAATTTAAATATTCTGAGTTTCTATATTTCCTCGAATATTTTCCTCGAGCACCCACATATTTCGTTTTGCCATTCGATTGTTTATTTGTTTTCTTTGTTCCAAAATCAAAATTCTTGAATTAAATACTAAATACTTTCGTTTAGAGCGCGCGTAGCTGTTGACGAAAAATAATATAAGTAAACACACATGCACAAAAATACGACCGAGTGTGTAAATGTCATTTCAATCCAGGTATTCATGCAAAATTTGTGTTTTTCGAAATGGACTGCTTGAGTGCAATCGAGTTTAAAAGCTGATATTTTTGTATATCTGCCTTTTCAACCACTGAATGATAACGTAGTAATTAGATACATTGTAGAACACTACAGTATAGCTTGAATCAATTTATCTGGCCATTCTACGAATATACTACGTAGCTCTTCAAAATTCTCTGCTCATCTCATTAATTTTAAAAAGATAAAGATACACACAATCACGTTCCAGCGATGGATTTCCTTTACATGAGGTATGACGTATGATCATGGCTTTTCAAAAGAAAAGTATTTCATCTCTGGCATTTTACTCATTAAATCACCATTTTTGTTCTCTTGAATCCTCTCTCTTCGCAACCGACCGGTGGCCAAGTGATTTGGTTTAAGCTATACATAACCATGGACGTATTATATATGGACTGCTAGTCTAATGTCAGCTTCATACAACAATTGTCAAAACATGTCGTCAAAATTGAGAATTCTGAACCCACTTCAGGAAAAAAATAACTACTTAAAATGTTGACATAGAAGCTCGCGACATCTGTTTTTTAAAATTCAAAAAGTCGCATTTACCGGTAAAACATAACTAACACTTTTGAATTCGATCCATAGAAGTGTGCGACATCTTTGGTATTTTGCCTCTTGTTTTTTTAGATCGTGTACAACTTCTTTTTTTTATTGGTTTGTGCCTAAGACAAGCTAAAAGCACTAGAAGGAAAAAAGGGATTTTTTATTAATTAATTGTGGTAAATTCTAAATAACACGGGGAGAAAAAAGGAAATTTTAACATGCCAACGTGGGAAAACCTGCTCCCTAAGTCTGGGATTACTGGATGCAATGTCAAAATTGAGGTTTAATTTTTTTTCCGCTAGTGTACTCAGGAGGGCTAGTAACGCCTAAAATAACTGAAACTAAAATGAAACCAACTTGAGGTAGGCAACTAGCAGTTCATATATAATACGCCCATGCATATAACTATAGGTTAGTTTGTCTACTTTTTTGGTTGTTTTAGGAAAATTGTCAAACTTTGAAGAGTGGGGATGAAAACTCTCAGAAAATAATAAATTCGCTCAAAAATAAAAGAACGCTTTGTGGATCAAAATTTCCCTATTTTTTAAACTTCAAAAAAATTAAAATTTAACTAAACGAAATGGATTAATTAAGTGCAGATGAAATAAAAATTGTGATGGAAACCATTTTATTAGGCCATTGTAAAGTCATTTTATTGTTTACTTTGGATATAACTTTACAATTTTTTTAATTTAAAATTCTTCAAATTCGAAGACTTCACAAAATGCCAAATTTCAAATGTGACAGAGTTTGACAGAACTCACATTTCTGCCCCAAGAATTTGTTTGGTTTAAAATAGAGAATTAAGGGGAAATGTATTGTTCTCTCACAACATCGCTCTTCTCACAAAAACTCTCGAACATGTAAGTAAACGAACAACATTTGTGTAAAATTGTTCAAAATAGTCTGTTTTAGGGAGTAGACGAACAAAGCTTATGTGTAACTATAAGGATATGTGTTCTGTGGTGGAACACAAGCAGTGTTGTAACATAATTTCTGTTTGATTGGAACCCTATAACAACAAACATCAATACTGTATTTTACAATACTCAGTAAAACAAAATATTTTAATTGACTGTTTAAAAAAAACATAGCTAGTATGTATATCTTTTGAAACAATTTATTTCAAATCTTTTTTCAAATATGTATGTACGTCAAAAACATGCAATCGATACTGTAGAAGAGAAAATCAAAAACAGTAAAAATAAACCCAACAATGTTAAACAAATTTCTAAAAATAAGATTATCTACCGACTTAATGAGGGGAGAGCAACACGGGAAGAATTAATTGAAACACTTTCATTAAACGACAATGAATATATGAAAATTAAATGGAATGCATTCTTAGAAAACGTCCCAATGGAGCCTGTTATAATCAAACCATATTCAGACTTTAAAAAAAAGTTAATTTCATATATAAAGCAATCATTTATAATTTTATTAAAATCATTGTTTTTTTTTAGAAAAGTTCCTGCGAGGAGAATGATTTTAAGTGGTTCATTTTATTTAAAATCCGGTGAAGCCGTTCCTGTTCCATATTTTTGAATAGGAGTAAATTTCCATTAAAACCCCACTTCAATATTTGAACCTACAGCGAGTTTTAAAATTTAAACCGGTTTAATTAAATTTTAAATAAATATCAGTTTTGTTTTTTTACTTGTTCCGATATCTTTTTGTTGAGCACGCAGTTATCAAAAAAAGGCAAGGCCCATCGATGAAAGGAATCACTAAGCATAACCTTCTATAACAATTAAGGTTAGCTGATCACGGTGTGCGGGCATGGAGGATTCAAAAACTGGCATTTTGAAATTTATATTTGTCATTCCTAATATTATTTTAAAGAAAGATTGATTTAATTTTTGCAAGTGCGTGCTTTTCACTTGTTAGTCGAAATAGACACGACTGTGTCGCGCAAACTTGCTCTTGTGTGCCTAATTACATTCAAAGGCAAGATCTTTAACAAAAACAAGAAACATTTACGTAGAAAAATAACACGATCTGACGGTTTTTAGTAAAAACGAAGTTCCCCATCACACGTTTTAAATAATAAATAAAATTGTAGGACTGGTTTTGATAATATCCTTTTTATTATTATTTTTAGTTTAAAAAGAAAACAAATTTCTTGTTGATATTTTCATATACATCTGATCATAAAATTTTAAATAAAATTTATTGATTAGTTTTAAAAAATATTAGAACATAGAAAAAAAAATCAAAAATTAGCTATCAATAGAAAAAATTATTCAAAAATATTGGTATGCAGAATTTAGGTGGCTACCTACGTTTTATGAAAAGTAATGTTAATAGACTTCTTCGATAAATTTAATTTTGAAAAAATGATAGCCAAATACTACCAAAATACTTTTAAATATGTTCATCAAGATCGTTCAATCCGTTTTCGAGAAAAATTGGCTTTTCCCTAATAGTTATATATATAGTAGTGCCCTGTGGCTTAGTGGTTAGTGTGTCGGACTGCTAAGCAAATGAGCCTAGGTTCAATTCCAGCTCATAGCTATTTTTTTCCGGGGTACTGCCTCTTGCGAGGAACTGACAAAACCTCCAAGAGTGAAATTGGTCTCGAAAACGTGCATCCCATGCCGTTCGGACTCGGCGGTAAACTGTAGGTCCCTTCCAATCTTACAGATTACAACACACACACAGGAATGGTTGAGAGTATAAGTCACTAGGCCTTGGCTCCTTAAGGACCTGTCGCGTCAATAAATGTATTTATGTTAATAGTTATATGACAGGTACGTTACCTTTAGCCCTAAAAATAAAATTACAAAAATCCCTCACCAAATGTTGTAGGTAATTACTTAAGCCGTGTATGCTGCAGATCGTTATACATTTTCCTTGGTAAGGACTCATTATTCCGTTTGCAAACGGCTGAAGGAGTTCACGTAAAATGCTGGATAGGATCTTATAGGTGATGTGGACAAGACTATAGTTGGTGCAGAGTAGTTGATCTCCTTTTTTTGTGGATCGGGCAGATGATACTAAAATTCCATCATCTCATGTTAGTCGGATGGATGTAATTCTCGGTTGTCATCTAGATTGACTGGTAAGTTGATCATTGGCGTAATATTGGCTGTCATCACCACTCAACAACTGGTTTCCATACAGTTAATATCGACTCCACTCCTATTTTTGCAGGGCTTTGCGGGGTTCAAATTGTCAGTAGGTAGCGGTAGCCGTAAGCGATCGGCATATGCTTTGACGGTCGCTTTCCATTGAAGTCATCATATATTGACTTTCTTCCGCATGGTTGTTAATTACCTAATAGCTTTTGTGCATATCCGTACCGTAGTTTGGCGCCAAATAGAATAGAAAAATCGAAACCCGAATAGATGTTTGCTCCTTGGAACGTACAGACGTTCAGAATACTAGAAGAGCGTCTTCCGTCAATCTCGGTTTGACCATATGGTGACCGCCATGTGTCCTTGTAAACGTCACAAGACAAGGGAACTCCGTGCTGCTACAAGAATATAAAGGTCGTGTTGAAATTGGACTCTTAGGCGTATCTTTTCTCCCGCTTCTAGTTCGTGAGAAGGAACGTTAGTTGGTTTTAGTTTACCGTTCGGTTATCCAGCGCTCACGGCGTAGAGGTTATGAGGCTTTTTTCTCCACCAACAAGAGAATCTATTTATTTAAATAATAAATTGCATATATCACAACCTTTAATTCACTTTCTATTGATATTTTAATTTTAAATATTCTTTCGGCTGAAACAAATTGTTTACATTCTTACACTATCAAATTTTTCAGTATAAGAAAACACTCCTAGTACTACGTTCAGGATCATAAACCCCCTACATAGGCAATGCCCCTATGATGCAATCCCCTGCAAAAAAAACATCCTTAATATTCTATAATAACAACTTACAGTTACAGTTAACATAAACGTATCGTAAAATCAGTTGGGTGCATAGCCGAACGCATCATAAATTAAAACAACATGCATCACAACATCCAACACAAATCCCGTATATTTTTCATCATGTGTACGCAACATTTTTGCACAAAACTGCTATAATTTCTTGCAGATACATTTCACTTGAGCATCATATTGCAGTGAACTGCTGCCCCATTGTATTTATATAAAAATTGGCGTGTTGTATATACAAATGTCCAATTGCTAAGAACGTCATTTTTGTGTTTAGTAAACAAAGTAAATTAGATCTTAAGAAATTCTTCCAAGAAGGGTCGTTTTTATTTTGTTATATTTCTTTAATCTTTAGAATATTCATAACGTACTTACGTGCATGTTATTCAGAAGTTTACTTTCGAGTAAAATCTTACAATGAATTTATATAAAATGTGTCGAATATGTGGTGAAATTATCAAAGACCAACTATTCGAAGTTCTTGATGATAACAAGAAACAAGTCTACAAATATCTTCCAATAAAAGTAAGTTTTTCTTATATTAAGTTGCAAAATAGAGTTAAATGATAAAAAATGTATATATAAAACCACTTTTTTAGGATAGTGACGATAATTTTCCCAAGAACTTGTGCGTAGATTGTATAGACCTAATCGACAGCTGGGACGATTTCTACAAGCGATGTGAGAAAACACAAAAGAAATTTGCATTACTTATAAAGAACAAGAAAACAATAAATAACAATTCGACGAACAAAGAAAAAACAACCCCTAAACAACTTCATAAAGGTATAAAACATAATTGAATTCCATTTACTTAAGTGGAGATTAATAAAAAGGTTTTGTTTCTTTAAGCTAGAAAAAGCAGATGTTGTTCAACAACCAGCAGTTGAGGAAGCCAACAAGTGAGTGTGTTTTTGTATTTAAAAAAAATTGAAGAGCTAAACATAGAAAACAAATTAATCATAACAGTATGCATTTATCTATAAACCATTTATTTATATTGGATTATACGATTATACCTGATAATCAAGAGCATCGATTGTACGAATTAAAAAAGATTACATCAAACTATATAACGCCGCAATTGGCTTGCTCAGCACATTCCATTGAAAGCATTTTTTAAAGAGGGAATAAGAAATCATGTCGAATTCAATGCTTGAAAAACTCAATGTTTTCTCCCATGTCACTATCATTAAGTGATACTTTTATTGAAGAAACCGGTCACCTCTCATTTCTCAGAATGTGTATTACAGACTTAATAGAACCACCTCATAAGCACGAGGATTCCTTAAGATACGATATTTGTTCTGAAGAAGATAAAGTTGTAGAGATTTTAGCAGTCGACGAGTCGATGAATTCAATAAATCTCTACTATTTCTCTCTGTTCTTTCAGAGTATTCATGTTTATTAGTTGAAGGCGATTTTGATAGGGGCCATCTAAATGGATCTATTATTCCTGGACAGACCGCGAAAGGCAAATTTAAGACAGGCGCATTCAAGTAGCGGGCATATAAAATGGTGTTTGGAAAGTTCTTTAGACCAAGGACGCGAATCGAATCCTGGAGGACGTAGATACGGGGATTTGGCAATATTTAGCTATAATTAGTTTCTGTAGCATCAGACTCAGAAACCATCGAGATCTAGTTGAATGAGAAAAGAGTCAAGTGTCGAAGAAATTCTCCGGGTTCCGGAATATCTTTAATTCCACACAGGAACGATGGCAGACGAATGTGGGTAAGGACCTTAAGCAACTTCACGTGAAAAACTGGAGGCAGGAACAATATAAAACCGAGAACCTGCCGATGTTTTCTAAAGTCAATCCGGCAAACTCGCCAAATAAAGCCTAAGGACGAAGAAGATAAGTGAGAGATTCGTGGTCCCATCCGAAACCATTACAATCTTCGGTTAAAAACAAGAAGAAGGCTTGTAGGCTTCTCTGACAAACGTAGCCACAATGAATATTATTAGTCTTCCCTTCAGTCTAAGATGGTATTAGCAATACAAATGACTTTGTTGGCTACTGTACGATTGCGGAAAAAATCTGTCCAATGGAAAAATGTAAGCTCAAAAGTACAGGATTTGGTCATTCAAGATTCGATCTTTTTTAATTTTGAGAGTTTAATTGTAAGAAAAAGAGCAAATCTAGATCAAATCAAATTTGATCTCTGATGCGGTGAATTTGATCTGAATGCATACATACATGTAAATAATCTTTTTTGTCAATGACGAAGACATCATTCAAATGAAATATAGGGATGGAAGAGATACATCGATGTTTTAAAATTCGATGTATCATTCATAGACATCGATGTTTTAACTCATTTAAACATTGATAGATCGTTCTTAGTGATAGATATTTAATAATAGTGCCATTTGTGTCAAAAGAACCTTTCTCTGAAAAGAAAAACGTAGTGATCTCAAATTCAATGTTTGTTAGTAAAATTTCATGTAACGCCAATTTTTTGTTAAGCAATTCAATTGATGACAGTTTTTTGTCTGAAAAGAAGATAAAATCGATTCCTTTCTCAAAGTAAAATGTCATTTGTTTATTAAATTTATTAAATGGCGATTGTTTATTTGCGGAAGATAATAACAAAATTAACACAAATTCTAAGAAAGAAAGAAACAAAATTGATAGGGACATTTTCAAGCTACTTCAGGGTATTTTTTTTTTTTTTTTTTTTTTTGAAAAAAGCTACATGGGAAGCAAATGCAAGTCGATTCGAATGGGGAGGTTTGTGGGGGTGGGGTTTAAGGGTTGGAAATGTTCTTTTCTGATTTCCGGCTAAGTTTAACTTCTGATCGAAAAATGGTCTACAAAAAAGTTCTAGATAATTAAAAAAACCTACAATTCTACTTCAGGGTATCTTTAAACATAACCTAAAATCTTATGAGATATCGGCAACAACGGTTTTCCAATTTTTTAGTTTTGCTCCTTTTTTATTTTATTGCTATTCGTATTTTAACTCAAAAAATAATCGTTTATTGAGTATCAAACATCAGTTCATAAACATTTTTCTTAAACATTACGACAATATCGATATCATCACCAAATCATCGATCTTCAAACATAGATGTTTTTATGAACGATGTTGCATATACGATATACGCCGGCAGCAAAATCGTATACATGAACTGATTTTGATTGTGGTAGTATCTCCCCAACTGACGAAACACGAATGAGAGAGAAATAACAACAAAATTAAGTCCTAAAATAAACAACATTGCTAATGGATTTGTTTTCTACCTTGTTCTGCGGTTCAAATCGGGCAGAAAATCTTCTGCCATTTCTTTACATCGACCTCAGCTCTCTTGCCGATAAAACCGATTTTCTGCCGGCAAATAATGTGCTCGTATGTGATGGGCCAGTGACAGTTCTTCACCAATACTACAATTTAATCATGAAAGAAGTTTCATTGAAAAGATCAAATCTCGATTTTGAGATCATTTAAAATTTGAATGAAACTCGCTATAAGTATGCCTTCTCTCAAAGAAGAAACCGTTAAAGAATTTTTCGTTGAAGGTCGATTTTCTGTCTAGATTTGGGTTTCAATAAATAAAAAAAATTATGGATTTTATGCTTGCGGAAACTGCATTTGAGGTACAAAAAGTTAAACGTCCGTGTAGTAATATTGACCGTATTGAAGAAGGCTCTGACAAGCAATATCATTTGACATAAATATTTGAGTTCACCCCTCAGGAACTACGTCAACTTCGAATGCGAACGTGGAAACAGCTACTAGATGTTAAATTAGATAAGCTTGTTGGTTTCCACTTATAATCCAATCCAGACTTTTGGACAGATGATTTTAGAAAATTGTTGGACTTCGGAACTTCTATGGACGAATTCACTTTGTAGACTCTTGGTAGTAATTTCCGCATAGTAGTCATCAAAGGCAACGACAAAGTCCGCGTAGAGTCATTTGAATGTTTCCCAGCTTCCCAATGCGCAATATTTTATTAAAACTCAGCATTACTAAACACTAAACAAATTTATAACCTGACTGAATTTCATATCGTTTAAGAAGGCAACGAGAAAATAATACAAAACAAATATAATTTTCATCGAAAACATTTCATCGCAATTCAAAGTCTTGAACAAATAAGTTCGTTCTTTGTTTTTTGTAAGAAAAGTTTTCATTTCAAATTTACAAGAAATATTGCAACTTATTAACCGTGTTTTAGTAATTTAAAACAAAATGCGTGAAATAGTCCACATTCAAGCGGGTCAGTGCGGCAATCAAATTGGAGGAAAATTCTGGGAAGTCATATCCGATGAACATTGCATCGATGCTTCTGGAACATATTACGGAGATAGCGATCTCCAGTTGGAACGCATAAATGTCTACTACAACGAAGCCACCGGTGCTAAATATGTACCCAGAGCTATACTCGTTGATCTGGAACCAGGAACAATGGACTCAGTACGATCGGGACCATTTGGCCAAATCTTTCGACCTGATAATTTTGTTTTTGGTCAATCCGGAGCTGGAAACAATTGGGCCAAGGGACATTACACTGAAGGTGCTGAATTGGTCGACTCGGTATTGGATGTAGTGCGCAAAGAAGCTGAGGGTTGTGACTGTCTGCAAGGATTCCAGATGACGCATTCATTAGGCGGAGGAACCGGTTCTGGGATGGGAACTTTGTTAATATCGAAAATTCGAGAAGAATACCCAGACAGGATTATGAATACATTCTCTGTAGTGCCATCGCCTAAGGTCTCTGATACTGTTGTCGAACCGTACAATGCAACCCTGAGTGTCCATCAGCTGGTCGAAAACACAGATGAGACTTACTGTATCGATAATGAGGCCTTGTACGATATATGCTTCCGAACTCTAAAGCTGACTACTCCAACATATGGGGACCTGAATCATTTGGTTTCTGCAACTATGTCTGGTGTCACCACGTGTCTACGATTTCCCGGTCAACTTAATGCAGATTTAAGAAAATTAGCAGTCAATATGGTACCATTTCCTAGACTTCACTTTTTCATGCCTGGATTTGCTCCATTGACATCAAGAGGTTCACAACAATATCGCGCTCTCACAGTTCCCGAACTTACCCAGCAGATGTTCGATGCCAAAAATATGATGGCTGCTTGTGATCCTCGACATGGTAGATATCTAACTGTTGCTGCCATCTTTCGAGGTCGAATGTCCATGAAGGAAGTTGACGAACAAATGCTTAATATTCAGAATAAGAACAGCAGCTACTTTGTGGAATGGATTCCAAATAATTGCAAGACAGCAGTGTGTGACATTCCACCAAGAGGTCTAAAAATGGCAGCGACATTCATCGGAAACTCAACTGCCATTCAGGAACTCTTCAAACGGATATCAGAACAATTTACTGCCATGTTTAGAAGGAAAGCTTTCCTGCATTGGTATACGGGTGAGGGCATGGATGAAATGGAATTTACCGAAGCTGAGAGTAACATGAACGACTTGGTTTCGGAATATCAGCAATACCAGGAAGCAACTGCTGATGAAGAGGGCGAATTTGATGAAGAAGAAGAAGGCGGTGGCGAGGAATAAGATTTAGTTGGCAAATAATTTTATCATTTATGTTCTATAAAATTAAATTATTAGTCATTGTTAAAAATCGTGTACTTTTCATTTAGTAATAAATTTGGTATTCTAAAAGATGAACCGTTTTCTTTTTTGTCCTGGTTTTCTAATGTACAAGGATGCCTTTCTTTTTTGCTGGAATTCTTCCACGAATTGCACGAATGATCTGCTGGGGAGATAGAACTGCCTCCGGCTTTAAACTTATTATATTATTTGGTTGTGGCTTTAATCAGTGAACTTAAAGTATAGTAGTTTCATCTTTTTTATTATTAGCTCATAACATCTTATTTTCTTTCATTTAAAACACCCAATAATAAACATATTTTATTTTATCCAGAAAAAATCAAAAACAAACAGCGGATGAGAGTTTTTCCTGCAATTTTTGCTCAACACGCACCAAAGACCAACCAGAACTCAATGATCACTTGATTGCTGTACACTGTGACTTGGTGTTCTGCTGTGATCTTTGCAAGAATTATAAACCACGTGATGACCTTATTGCCCACATGACTGAGCATGCCTTGAACTCCCTACAAACAATTCCTCAAGACAATAAGCCCAAAACCGATAAACTCCAATGTCCCAAATGTGACAAACAATTCCTTAGCAACAGCGGTCTCAAATACCATATGAATTCCAATCATGCCTTAGTAAGGCAATTTTCCTGTGATGAATGCAATCATGTATTCCCAAGCAAACGGGTGCTAGAGAATCATTTTCGAAGTGTTCACAGCAAGGACAAACCCTTCAAGTGCAACGAGTGCAACAAATATTTCAAAACTGACTCGACGCTCTACGCCCACCGCAAGACACATTCCAAGGTGGCGCCGCATAAATGCTTCGATTGCGGCAAAGGATTTAAATTCAAACATCATCTAGTCTCTCATTCCTTGCAGCATAAGACCAAAGAGAAAACATATGAATGCAGTTTATGTGAGAAGAAGTTTGCCGCATTGAATAATCTTACAAAACACCGTAAAATTCATGATAACAACAATGCATCGGATTTCTCGTGCCATATATGTGGGGCTAAAATGATGCAGAAGCGTTATTTGAGGGATCACATGAAGAGAGTACATCAAAAACAATTGGATTAGTTGTATCATTATTGTTTGAAATTATTGTTAATGTTTGAAACTAAATAAATTATTCTACAGTTAGTTAAATATTTTTGTTAGTTAATTGCCATTTTGTTGCGAGGCAAGAGGAGCGGAGGGACAGTCGGGTAGAAGGGTAGGAAAAAGGAAGAGGTAGGAAATTGAGTACGGAAAGATTTGGATAATGAAGGTGGAATGTCAAGTTCCGAGGACGTGGCCTGCTTGCGATGCACGGCGTTAGCTCGTCGGACGGGGGGATCTTGTCCCCAAAACTTAACCTCGCCTGCAGACAAAAACATATATCAGGCCAAAGGAAAGGGGAACAAACATCAGGATAGTGAAAAACGGACGGACTATTGTCGACCCAAAGGCACTGCGGTTGCACTGTTGTTGCAGTGTGGCCATTACCTTCCCAACCTAGGGAATCCTCGGCTATTTTGTAGATTCTTCGTTTGAAAGATCTCACTAATTCGGAACTACTATGGGATTGAGTAATGTAAGGTGATACTCCGGCCGCCATATGTTGCCGTAAGTTGGGCTCCAATAACCATGTTGCCAGGGGGCTTATTATGTAAAACGATTATCGTTTGTAATGCAGCGTATTCTAAAAATCGCGATAGTGAAAAACGATACTCATATTTCATAAACGGGTAATTTTAACTCTCGTGTTGGGTTCGTTCTTCATTTTTTTTAGAACAAATTTGGCTCGTTTCGAGTAAGTCGAAGGATATCTAACCGGCAGTCCCGTTAGAAGGTTTTCACCACTGAAAAATCTATTTGATCCACTTATTGTTATTTTTTTAAATCTTCGTGAGAATATTGAAGCTATCTCTGTTCATCTTAAATTAGGCCTTAACCAACAAGTTTCTGCGACGAGCAGATATCCCAATGTTCTAAGTTACATGAGTTCATCTTCTTGTTTGTTTATTTCCATCGCTTAACGATATCGTTGTGTGTGACATCAGCTTGATTGAACGGTAGCATTCCCTACACTGATAAGGCATTTGGTCAATAAGAATCGTGAGCCATCTAGAGGATATCCCGTCTGATATCGCTTTTCCATTTTTAATTTTTTCCTCCGTAGCACTAACTTTTTCAGGCTAGGAAACTCTTCATTTAAAAGTCCGCTTTTTTTAGTTATGACTGCCTTGACTTCATCATTTCAACATCATGTTTCATTGTCACGTTGGTAGTGTCTTTTGGCAGTTAGTGATTAGGTTAGGCAAGTTCGTTGCAGTCTAACATACTTTGTTTTCTTTACTAATTTTCATGTCTTGAATAGAGGAGCTTGAAGCAAAAAGTAAAATTACTGAAATAAGTCAAATAAAAAATAAGGAAATAAAAAACTATATGCATTTCGTCTAGACATTGAAACACTTGACTTTTATTATTAAATTCTTAAATAATTGTTATTAAATCATCATTTAATATTCAGTTTAATTGGGATAAAACTAAAAGATACTAGCAACGACTTAAGTGTGTAAGCTTATAGTGCACATGTTATACATACAACAATACTAATTCTAAATGGAGGAGTTGATAAAGTCCTCAAACTCAAACCAGCTAAGTGAGGGCGTTTTTACTTTTGTTGCAACTCAGCCATACTTGCCTCAAACAGTGCCGTATTGATCTTGTGCTTGAGTGATATGAGTATCTCTCGATTGCTAATTGTTCTCATCTCATTTGCAACGTATTCACCATAAGTGGTGAATTCATCTCGAAAACGAGGCGATTGAAGTGGCTGAGGTGGCTGAAGTTTTGCCATTGACAGAGCAGGCGGCGATGGACCAGCTACGCTACCATTCATTCCCTCTGGAGGACTGCTATTCTCGTAGTAGATCCTCTTGCTCTGGATATGTTGTTGATGGTGATGTTGTTGCTGATGTTGTGGTTGTTGTTCCTCTTCATAGTATTCTTCCTCATTGCAAGTGTCACGTCTCTGGATCTTGAATACACGTGCAGGTGCCTGGTGATGATGATAACCAATGTTTTCTTCCTCGACGCTAGTTTGTATGTCTATGGTGCTCAAATGCTCCTCTTCCATAGTATGTTCCTGTTGCTGATGGTGATTCTGAGATTGTGATTCATCGTGAACATTCATCGAAGTGCTACTGTACGAGTGATGTTGCAAAGGAATGTTAATTTCCTTTACAATCTTCGGCTTCGATTCCTCTGGCTCTTCGACATCTTTTGTTGTCTCCTCGATAAGCTTCTCCAGGTCGCGTGCTCGAGTTGATTCAAACTTCTGTACCCGACCAATGACTACAGGAACAGGAGCAGTTTGAGGTGCAGGCTCATAGGTCACTGTAGTATTAGTTGGTTTGTTGCGATGGATCGTCAGGAATTCTGTAGTAATGGATGATGTTGCTGCAGCCACAGCTCCTGCAACTTCTTCCGAATCCCTTGACGAGGCATCGCGAATAATGAATTTGGTGACACCATCTTCTGTTATTTCAGCCTTCAATTTTCCCTTCCCGGCACGCATTGCTTTAGGTGAACTGAGAAATTGTAGATTCTTGAAGCCAAACCATTTGGAGTTGTAGGGCTCCTTGCGCTTCATTCGATTTATCTCGCGATGGTATTGTGTGCGCAATGTGTGGAATTTCTTTTCAATCTCAACTATGGGGATGCCGCCTCCTAAACTTGCTGACACCTCAAGCAGGAGCTTGTGTTTCATTTCTTTCTTGCGATAATCTTCGTGGGTCATGTCCCAGAGCCCACGTCTTTTTTTGTACTCGTTGATCAACGAGAGGGTTTTATCCCGAGTCCACTCCATGCTACTGCTGGATATTTTTAAAGACACCAGAAGAATACTTGGGCACGGCGTGAGGTTTCGATTTGAGAATTTATGAATAGGAAATAAACTTATTTTTTGTAACAAACACACTTTTTTTCAGATGCTGTGGTTATTGGCGAGGGCGGAGAAAACAACAACCATTTGTTTTTATTGCAAGGAAATGATGATAATGGTGTTTCTGTGTTTATTAGTTGGTTGTTGATTGGTTTTTGTTAATGCTGCCGAGATAGAGACTCTTTCTTTTCGACGACAAAAAACATTACACAAAGTGTAGAGACACACGGCGATGGCAGCTAGTTTTTTTTTATTATAAAGTTCTTCAAATTTTGAACATGTATACAAGAGTCGAGCTGTGTGTTTTGTGTAGCTGTGGCGTATGTATAGAGAAATGCTGAAAGGCGCAAGTCGCATCATTCACAATAGATAGTGTAGTGATGAGTTAATATTATAGCTAGTTTTCGGAATTTGTAAAATTATTTCAATTATTTTGTAAAAAATATGACATTATAGATGCTATTGACATAACATTTTTGTGTGATAGTTGTTTGTATAAAAAGTGT
Source organism: Platycheirus rosarum (assembly GCA_963971375.1). Classification (NCBI taxonomy): domain Eukaryota; kingdom Metazoa; phylum Arthropoda; class Insecta; order Diptera; family Syrphidae; genus Platycheirus; species Platycheirus rosarum. The sequence continues at coordinate 113,860,483 of OZ020509.1, read as the reverse complement.
GGAAATATGTTGATTTATGTCTGACAATATGGTGTAAGGGACAATACAAGAAGCAGAGTTCCTTATAACTCTATCCTCCACATGTAGTCAATTCAAATCGTTCACGTGAGTAAAGCGAGAAACAAATTAGCACAGTAAATTTGACAGCGATGAATACTTCGACTTCAAAAGTCGTGTGAAACAGATAAGTGCAGTATTACACTTAGACGTTTTTGCAAAGACGCAAATAAGTTAGAAAGAGAGTGTAAATGAAACAAAAATAGATATTTTAAAACTTCTCAACTCGGCGAGTTGTGAGTAGGATTTAGATTGCGTGTTTTTTCTCGTCTTCTTTATTCCTCGGCATTGGCTGAATTCACAGTTTATCTAAGTTTGCATTTCGGATACCAAAAACTAAATTTTTTTGTAAGCGAACAAACCTAACCAAATAGGTTACTTTAAATTCGAAGCAGAAGCAAAACATACATATTTAGCTGTCAACAAATTTTAAGATACCTTTGGATTTTCCCTCTGTTTTTATTTGTTCTTCATTCAGCTGTGTATTAGCTGCTTCTAATCCTGCTAATTATAACAACAATACAAAGTATACAAATTTTGAACGCAACCATTGCTTTTATGGATAGAAAGAAACAATGAAAGAGAGTTGTTAAAAGCACGCGATGCAAAAATAAGAAAAACATCTGGACGGGACAAGGGTCCAAAAAATAAACAAAACAAGTGGACTACAGAACGTCTAAGTGTAATATCACACTAAGCAACGTGAACAGTGAACAGCACTTTTGGCAGGAAAAAAAACTAAAACATCTAGTTGTAATAGTTGCAATTTGCATCCTGCAAAATGACTTTTCCCTACAATTATATATATTATATAATTATATTTTACACATAATGGCATTGATAGACCTTTCATTCGAATACAAAATTTGATGTGTGCGTGTGACTGTGTGTGGGATACACACTTTGTTTTATTTAAATTTAAAGTTAGGAAACTCTTAATGAAATACCCTTTACGTATATATTCGTTTTCTATCTTGTAAAAAATATAAATTTTTTTCAGGTTTATAACAAACGAATATAATGATAACAGTAAAATAACTAGTTATTCGTTACTTTTAAATAAGAATGATTTCACTCTTTCCCATCACTAACCCATCTAACACATACTCCATTAACTATTGTGAATACATTCATCTGGATTGATTTGATACATCTGCGCAAAGAAAGACACCTTCATCTTGTTGCTATCCTCCCCTAAATTTAGAAACATAAATTGTGTCATGCTGTTTTCACATTGTACACATTTTTTGCTTGTTCTTCAACAAGCAACTGCAACAACAATTATTTGTAACAATTGCAACACATACTTAATACATTTTTTCTAGACAAATGTTTCTTTCTTACTAGCTTCTTTTCTCACTTCGGCACTTCCTGTTCCGCTTTTTTATATGGCAGGTACCGTTATTTTTTTATTATGACAGTTAAGGGAAAGCTTATTTTTCTCGAAAACGCCTCCAACGATTTTGATGAACTTTTTTGAGAAGTTTTTTGTTGGTTTTGGCTATTATTTGATTAGAACCAAATTTACGGGAAAAGTCTATTACTAGTACGTTTCATATAATATTTTTTTTATTTTTGGCTTTCTGGATTTCTGTCAAATTTTATATTTGAGAAGATCTAGGCAGCCAAATTAATTTTTCCATATCAATTTTTTGAATAACTTTTTTTCCTAATTAAAATTATTTTTGATTTTTTTTTTTTTGAAAAATCAACATTTTTAAAACTAATCAAAAAATTATTTTAAATTTTTTAACCACATGTATATTAATAAATTTTAAAAAGAGCATATTAAAATTTCAAATTAAAAAAAAACTAAAAATAAAAAACAAGATTTTATCAAAACCGGTCCTATAATTTTCGAATTACATTTTTCATTAAATTCTTTGTTATTTAAGACTTGTGATGGCGTACTTCATTTTTACTAAAAACCGTTAAGTATTGTGGTTTTTTAATACTTTTAATAAGTTCAAACTGTGTTATTTTAACGTAAATGTTACTTGTTTCTGTCAAAGATCTTGCTTTTCAATGTAATTAGGCACATAAGAGCAAGTACGTGCGACCCAGTCGTGCCCATTTTTTGATATTGGGCATTTAAATATTTGTCCACACCAAAGAAACCTTTGTTTAAAAACATTTCTGAAATGTTTCCCATTTGTTTTAAAAATGTTTCTGAAATGTTTTTTTCTTTTAGAAACATTTCTGAAATGTTTATTTGTTTCCCATTTAATGTATCCATATATGTGCGTCAAGATGGATTGTAAAAAAGTAGCAATCATAGCGTCACGTAATGTCATCATGAACAAAATACAAACAAATAAAAACAAAAAAACGTGTCAAATAGATTAAAATGCTTGAAAAGTAAAAAAAGTTTTCCGTTTGGAAGGGGAAACAGAGAAACATTTCAGAAGTGTTTCACGAAGCTTCCAGACCCAAATAAACATTTCAGAAACATTTAAAAAACATTGCAGGAAAAAAGAAACATTTATAAAATGTTTTTTAAATGTTTCTCAAATGTTTAAGTAAAACTAGTTGACAGGGTTTTTGTTTTTATTTGTTTGTACTTTGTTCATAATAACAAAACGCCTACGCGTCTGTTTTGGAAACGTCTGTTTAAACGATTTGGTATTGTTAATTCAATGGTTGGTATATTATGGTTTACTTGCCATCATTTTCTAGAATGGTTTGTAAAAATCCAGACGTAATTTATGATTATGATTATGATTTTTTAAATCGGTCTATAAGGTTTAACCGAATATTTTAGGCTTTTTAGTGCTTTTCTTTAATATTAAGACTGCAAGTAAGTTTTTTCTTTAAAACAACTCAGATATATTTGTCGTGATGGTCATACACTTTTAGTTGCGTCTCTTCTACTCTTCCTTTTGTTGTTAAGAAGGACCTTACCTTACCTTATATAGCTCTACGATCTGGGCCTAAGCCAACAAACTTCTCCATAGAGCTCGGTGATCATACCTACCTGTCGGCAGTTTTGCACGTGATGTCGGTCTAGGTCCGCTTCCACTTTCATGCGCCTCGCCACCTAAGTATCGGTCCTGATCTATTGCGCCATATTTCCGGGGTAAAATCGAAGATATCCGGGCCGGAGTATTGATATCTCCTTTTGCATAGGTTCGGGCAACCAATGCTGCGGGATTTCATTCAACGGGCATTGTGTCATCTAACCATATCTTGCTTGTGAGGTATTGCACAATTCTAATCAAGTCAAGTCGCGATGCATAGCCTGCAGCTTTGTAGAGTTACGGCAGCTAGGCCATCGGCTCCCGTTGGCTTTTATTGCTAATAAGCTTAGATATAGCTAGCTTTATGTTTCATCCAGATGGGGTAGGCGGAACTGTTGTTCTACAGCGTTCAAAAGAATCTCCATGGCAGAGGGATTCGTTTTGTCATCGCCTCTAAACTGTCTGTGCAAAACTGGTTTTTCGGAATTCTCAGCTTCAACTGCGATTCTACTACGATGATCTCTTGACTGCTTTGATGCAAGCTTCATTGGAGCTCTTTTCTTTTACAGTTTTTCTTGCGCTGTGGTAATGCTAAGTCATCAGAGAAGTGGTGAGAAAATTCCGCCTTTCGAGTTAAATTTGTTTAATTTGTGCATCTACTACAAAAACAAATATCTACAATGAATCACAAAAGTAAATAAGCACCCATTTCTGTAGTATACACAAGCTATAATAAAATGAAATATCGTTATGAATATTAGGAGAGATGCATTCAAAATTGTGATTAGCATGAGAACATCATTCGGTAAGCCAAGTTTACCGTTTAAGGTTTTGTTTATCAGCAGAACATCACTGTTTGTTGAGTTAATCGCATTTTCTATGTCATAAAAGTAAGAAAGCACCTACAGTATTAAAATATTAAATATTTATAAAGAAAAAAATGAAATGTTCAACGCTCAATCAATTCGACGAGTGCTCTCTCTACCAATCGGGGTATCATAATCGAAACATAAGAAAAAACCTTTTATGAGTAAAGTGAGCAGTCAAAAGTGGCTTCTTATTGCAAAGATCAATGAATTTAAGGAAGCATGTTTTTGGAAAACGGTATTTTCTCGGATGGGAGCAGATTTTAGCATCCACGGCTATTTGAATATTTTAAGGAACGATCCCCAAAAAAGTGCCAGAAAGTTTGTATAATGTATATACATTCTCTGGCCATCTTCCTGGTTGATTCGGAACTAACTCTAAATAGTGGATTCGAGAACATTTCCCGATATTTTACCAGTATTTCACACTCTTTTGTTATTTGTTTTTATTCTATATCCACACCATGGACGTATTATATATATGGACTACTAGTTGCCTACATCAAGTTGGTTCCATTTAAGTCTGTTATTCTGGGCGACACTAGCCCTCCTGAGTACACTAACGGGAAAAAAATTAAACCTCAATTTTGACATTTCATCAGCAGGTTCTCCCACGTTGGCATGTTAAAATTTCCTTTTTTTCTCCCCTGTTATTTAGAATATCCCACAATTAATTCACCAATTAATAAATACAAAAAAACACATGGAATTTTTTAAATTAGTTTTTTATAGCGTTGTAAATCACAAGTTCGTAAAATCTTTAGAGCCTAAACCTTGTTGCGATTTTGGACTGTCATACTGCAAACTTAACAAAAAGCCTTAAGGTGTGTCCACACCAAAGAAACATTTTTTTTAAACATTTCAGAAATATTTAAAAAACTTTTCAGAAATTTTTTTTTCTTTCTGAAATGTTTTTTAAATGTTTCTGAAATGCAAATAACGGGTCCGCCAAATAACTTCTTTTTTTTTTGAAAATGCTGTGAGGCACGTAGCGCCGTCCTGTTGAAACCAAATGTTCAACATGGCCCGATAACGATCGCCATTAACTGTAACGGCCACTCCTTGCTCATTTTCGAAAAATGGCCCAATTATGCCTCTGGACCAAAATCCGCACCAAACAGTGACTCGTTTTGGGTGTATCGGCTTTTCAATTTATGCGTTCGGGTTTTCTGTGCACCAAATTCGACAATTTTGCTTGTTTTCATACCCGCCAAGATCAAAATGAGCTTCATCTGAAAAGATGATTTTTTTGGCAAAATCGGCATCTTCTCTAAGTCGATCGCAGGCAGTAATGTCGCAATATTTCCCAGCGTATACACAACCATATTCGTTCAGCGGAAGGATAAAACTAATTATCTATCAAATCAGACATGAGCTAAATGTTACCATTCACGAAAAAAGCACTAGTTGAAAAAAAAACGCACAACAAAAACTATTGCTAGTTGTTTGTTGTTGTTTTTTTGTGGAGTTTTTGTTGAATTAAATTTGATAAAAGGTTTTTGTGTTCTTAACTCCAAAAAGTGTGCGTTTCTTCCAAGCATCAGTTAAACCGTTCATGCTCTTCTAAGACGCACAAAAATGTTTATTTAAGTCTGGACGCTTCGCGAAACATTTCTGAAATGTCTATCTGTTTCCCCTTCCGAACAGAAATCTTTCTTTATTTTCATGCATTTTAGTCTAGTTGGCAGGTTTTGTTGTTTTTATTTGTTTGTGTTTTGTTCATGATGACAAAACACGACGCTATGATTGCTCCTTTTTTACATCATGAAGTACAGAACTGGAAACAAATAAACGTTTAAGAAATGTTTCAGACATTTCTGAAATGTTTCTGAAATGATATTTTAGCAAAGGGGAAACATTTCAGAAATGTTTTTAAAACAAATGTTTTTTGGTGTGGACACACATTTATAGTCGTCACAAGGAATAGGTATCAACTTCTGGCCATTTTGTTAGGATTTTTAACTTAACTTTGTCTTTTATCATTATCAATGAACAAATAGTTAGAAGAAATAAATAAAAAGGAACGTTGGTCTTAAAAGACACATTGCCTTTTAGAACGCAACTGAAATTTGGACGTATGTGTGTAGTTTGAAGAATAAGAATGATAGGAAAAAATGTCAAACACCTTATCTACTGCTTAGTAGTGTTTTTTTTATCTTAATTCATTAGTTTCTTTTAAAATCTTAATAAAATCAGATTTGAAGAGATTTTAACATAAACTAAAACACCTATTTCTACGAGGCAAAATACCAAAGATGTCGCACACTTATATGGATGGAATTCAAAAGTGTCAGTTATGTTTTACCGGTAAATGCGACTTTTTAAATTTAAAAAAAACAGATGTCGCGAGCTTCTATGTCAACATTTTAAGTAGTTATTTTTTCCTGAAGTGGGTTCAGGAGAGCTAGCATCGCATTCTCAATTTTGGCGACATTTTTTTGACAATTGTTTGAATGTAGCTGGCATTAGACTAGCGGTCCATATATAATACGTTCATGCCTCACATAATATTATCAAAGAATAGCTTCTTGTGCTTTAGAATGAATGGGAGTATGTCGACCGACAAGTAAGGAAACAAGATATTAGGACGAAAGATGATTTAAAGCGTGTTCTTCAAGAGGAATAGTTGAAAGTTGTCCAAACGTAACGCTAAATTTGGTCAGCTCAATGCCTTCGAAATGAAGGCAGTTATTAAGGCCAATGGATACACAACAACGTATTAAATCAATAAGTTGTTATTAATTCAAGGTTTATTTGAACTGCTTACTTATTTTTGTGACATGAATTTGTTATTGTTTTTAGTTTAAGCCGGATATTTTTTAAGTTTATTTAAAATTGTATTTTTAAAATATTACTTTTTTCTTGGTTAGAACTACACAAAAATTGCAGAAAAAAATATTTTATTTTTTTAATGCTCTCAATTATTCACAGAAAATAACCCATAAATTTAATCATATAAATTATTTTGTGATTAACAGTACTTCTTAATCACCAACGTGGTATAATAGGGCCGGGGTTTGATTCATGCCGGATTCATCTGCTCCTTTTCTGCTCATAGCCAAGATGTGACAACTCCTCCAGGAATAAAGTTAGTCATAACAAAATGCAACCGAATATGGTGGTTAATTGAAGATTCAGTCTACCCTTGCAGTTTCACCTCACCTCATTTGTAAATTTACACAAATATTCATATTTAGAGTCAGTAATTATTTCAGCGCAAGTATGTATGTAAAGTGATGTTGCAGCTTGCAGCCCCACGTGTCCAGACATTTTTAGAAGTTTTCCCTGCATCATATGAATACTCTTCTATAATCAACATCACGTGTTTAGCTTAAAGTACCCCTTTGCTAATATACACATGTATGTACGTATTCATGAGTTCTTCTACTTGTATCTTCTGAGTTTTAACCCATTTTGGACAATAATTTTTGAATGCGTTATTTCTACGGAAACCTACATATATACATTATACCTAGGTACCCCTTCCATGAGTTAGAAAAGAAAACTAATAAGCTTATTATTGTACCTATACATTCACAGATCAACAGGTGTTTCTAAACAAAACCCACTTGTGGATTATGGAAAATATACATACCTTTGTTTGCTACAATTTTCAAAATTTGTTTACATCTTCAAAAAACATGTATAACTGAAACCACTTGCTTCACAACAATCTCTGCAACAGCTGCATTTTTGCGACTTTCCTATGCGCAAACTCAAAATATGGTTTTCTTTTGGAAAAATCAATTCTTCTTATCATTCGAGCATTCGGGTTAAAAATTATAAAGCCGTCGCAATTTTACACTTTTTTCTCAATTTATTGTAAAAAGGTTTCAAACATTATTTGCCAACTCAAAAGGTTTAAAAGTTTTCAAATAATATGTGATATAACACGAAGAACACATCATATACTTCATAGTTATTAAAGAAACTTCTATGAAAGGGCTAAGAGTTAGCAGACACTGTCTTTACACTATTATCCTAAAAAAAATAGCCAAAAACAAGGGCAAAATATATTAACTTTGGATAAGAAAGTATCTAGATGCTCTTGGAGCGAGGCGAATCAATTTTCGGAGTGTTAATTCATTGCACCATGAAGAGGCAAAACGTTCGAACTCTATCGTTGGTTGTATGCACATTTACATATCTACTCATTGGAGCAGCAGTATTCGACTCATTGGAATCACAGACAGAATCGAGAAGATGGGAGTTTCTACAGAGTATGTTAAACAAAATGTTTAAAAAACTATTAAGTTTAAGTTAAGATCCGAAGTTCTTTTGCAACAAATAAATTCGTTAGTGGACATTAGTTCCATTTTATCGTTATTTATCTCAACACAGTCGATGACACATATCGTCAGGGTACGCAATTGCATAAAGAAGACTCCCAATGAGATCGCTGATGCAAGTACTAAAAAGAATCGACGAGTTCACCACTCCCTGTGTCCCTGATTTACTATCGCATTGCCAATCTTGATAACAAACTTTCTATTTCTTCCATAAAGCATGTCGTAAATCATATATAACAGTCAGTGGTTACTTATGCCCTATCTATGGTTAACTTCAGAAAAAGATCTTCTAACCACGCCATATCGAAAGCCTTCTCCACAAATAATCCACACACAGGCACCCGTGCATTTATAATTAACATACTGCTGCATTAGACCTATTAGAAATTAACTTAGAAGTGGCACAAACGGTATCTCTGCCTTTATGGCCAAACTGCGTGTCTATAATTATATTTTTGCCACCCACGAATACCTTACTGAAACTCGGAAGAAGACTTGTCGACCGGGAGACTCGCTGGATTGAATTTATCCTTTCCCTTTTTTGCGATAGGTACTATAATACAAGTTATGCATTCGTGCAGAAATTTTGAGGAAACAATCAAACATGACATTACGATGATAGAGAAATATATTTGAGTTACTGGCAAAATTCTGTCCGTCTGTCTGTCTGCCTGTTTGGATGTATTTTGGACTGCAGCCTAAACGGCTAGGCCAATCGTCTTCAAATTTTGAACTTAAGGTTATTTTGACATTCTACAGATGAGTTTTTTCAATTTTTTTTTAGCTCAAAAATTAACGGTACCGGTCATATAACCGTTATGTATAAAAGCTTATTTTTCTCGAAAACGGCTCCAAGAATTTTTATAAAAAAAATCTGTGTACTACTGTAGGTATGCATTATATTTAGTTGAAAAAAAAAATAATAAGGTGGGATAAAAACGGTACCTCCCATAGGACAGGTTTTTTTTCTTCGACTTTTCGAAAATTAATGATCCGATTACAATCAAAATTGATATTTAAGAAGATGTAGGCAGCCTGAGTAATTTTGCATTAATTTTTTTTCAATAACTTTTTTTTTGTATTTTTAATATTTTTTTTGAAAAATCAATATTTTGAAAACGGGTAAGTGAATTTTTTTTTAAATTTTGTTTTTAAATGTACGTTATTTTTGTGCTTAAGTTTGTGTTCTTGAATTATTTTTTTTTAATTTTTTTAAAAAAAGTTGTTTAAAAAAAACGATTTTGAAAAAAAAATTCACACTTTTTCACATTTTTAAAGAAATAATTATTTTTATTATTATTATTATTTTTTTTTATTTATAAATTAAATTTTCCCGCTAAAAACTATTTTACGTACTTTTTTTCAAACAATCAAGAGTCAGAAAAATCGAATATAATCTTTGAAGTTCCCTTAATATTTTTCAAATTTTATTCCAAGCTGTGACCGCACATAAGAGCAAGTACGTGCGATCCAGTCGTGCAATTTATTTCAGAAGAGGATGTACAATAGCTATCTTCCAACTCACTGGAAAATATATGCATTATTCAGCGTCTTTTGCATTTTCTAGGTCCTATTTTGAAGTACAATATTGGGTATACCATCGACTACTGCTTACTTCTTTTTCTTTTGTGATTGTGATCATTTGGAGTTCCAGGAAAGTTGGGCACTACGAGGAAGTCAACTGGGACGGCCTGTAAAATTTCTTCCGTAACGTTAACTGCTAGCTAACTATGCTTCCTCGATAGTGATTAGTGATAAATGATCGCAAATTTGATGTTTCTAGAGAAAGTTCCTAACTAAGTCAAAACCAAACCAAATTCAAACCAAGAGAAAAGTATTGGTTTAACTCTGAGTGTAAAGAAGCTATCTCTTATGGAAAACGCGTGCTTTTAGGATCATTGATACTTTAGTTCGTTGGATTAGAAGCTATCTTGTGGACCTTTCAATGCATCCTCCTCTTACAAGTTTCACTCGTAATACTCGTCTCACAAAGAATGCTCATCAGTTCACCCTTGATCCCAATTTCTGACGTAGAGTGAAATACAGAGATTCTTTTTTTAGCCGAACAACACGAATTTGCAAGCATTTACAAGTATTAAAAACCAATGTCACCTCCCTATCGTTTAACCGGCTTTGATAGGAAGCTCATCAAAATACCCCTGAACATAAATTCGAATATAGAGAATTCTTCCTTAGCCGTACCAAGTGAATGTGGAATTCCTTTCTTTCTTTCTTATTTGTTAGAATAATTTTAAGTTTCATTTCTATAGTTCCTTTTTTTTTGTCTTTTCAAGCTTTAAAGAATAACTTCGTAAAAAAGTACAATGTATCAGCCGAAGACTACAGAATGATGGAAATAGTCATAATCGAAAATAAGCCTCACAAGGCTGGTCCTCAGTGGAAATTTGCTGGAGCCTTTTATTTTGCAACAGTTGTTCTAGCCATGATCGGATATGGCCACTCAACTCCAGTAACCATAGGTGGCAAGGCTTTTTGCATGGCATATGCAATGGTAAATAATAATTAAACTGGACAAACATTTTAACCAAAAAATTACAATACGTTCCTTAAAAGGTTGGTATTCCTCTCGGCTTGGTTATGTTCCAAAGTATCGGTGAACGTTTGAATAAGTTCGCTTCAGTTATAATTCGTCGTGCCAAACGTTACATGCACTGCAGTCACACCGAAGCCACGGAAATGAATCTTATGCTGGCCACAGGGATGCTCTCTTCGATAATTATCACAACTGGAGCGGCAGTATTTTCACGTTACGAGGGTTGGAGCTACTTTGACAGTTTTTATTATTGCTTCGTTACATTAACAACTATTGGTTTTGGCGATTATGTTGCTCTACAGAATGATCAAGCACTCATGAATAAGCCAGGTTATGTGGCGCTTAGTTTGGTCTTTATACTTTTTGGTCTGGCAGTTGTAGCTGCTAGTATAAATTTGCTTGTCTTGAGATTTATGACGATGTAAGTTAATGGTTTAAAAATATCCAAAAAACACTCTTACTTAGTTATTTAACTGAAATGTTTTTCAGGCAAGCCGAAGAAGCAAAAAGGGACGAAGAGGATGCCCATCAGAAATTGGGTTCTTCCAATCAACCTCTAAACTATGATGCAGAATCTTCTTACAATATGAAAGGAAAACTACTTGGTAACTCGAATTGCTGCACCGATTTTGATGATAATACTTCGGTGTGTTCGTGCACCTGTTTAGGTGGAACTCGTTGCTTGAATCACGAATCTTTCGTCGATGCCGACTATCATCCAACTGATATCATTGCTAGTACGTTGAGCTTAAAGAGAGCATCTGTTTGATATAATATGTTATAAGTGCCAACAATTTTTGTATGTCATAGACGAATTTGTAATTTTTTGTATTGTTATTTTTATCAATTGCACAATTGCCAAATTTACAACCAGCCATTGTGATTCAAAAGATTGAATTACTAAGTTAGGTAAAATAGTAGATAAAACTAAAATCTCCAAATGGAAAAAATGTATCTCGTTGCAGTAACGTAATTCATAGCTTCACAAAAAAAAATGCCAAAATCTACACTTAAATATTGGTCTAGACTCTAGAGTTTAGACAAAATCATGAAAGTAATTGTGTGATGAGCGTACAATAAGTTTTAGTTTATAAATATATTCTCAAAGAATTCTCAGAAAAATTGCCAAAAAATAGGTTTGGAATTTTATATTGAACACTTTTTTTATAGCCAAGTAAATATAAAATACATTAACCTATGTATATTTACATATACCTTTATATTGTCAGCACAAAAACATACCTATTTAAATGTTCTTCCCCCCACCGAAAGAGAATTTTCAACCCACATAAAAATATAAATAACAAATTAGTTCACCTCAATCATTACGCTAAAATAGCAATACAATGTTACTTTAAATTAAGTGACATTCACTTACTTAATAAATTGTGAATTAATTATATTGTAACAACCAAAAATAAGAAATACAAAAAATTTAAATTAAATAACGTCTTTTATTACAAAGAATTTTATAACCAAGTAACTATTTACTTTATTAATTTCAAGTTAAATTTAAATAAAAAAATGGGCACGACTGGGTCGCACTTACTTGCTCTTATGTGCCTAATTACAAGATCTTTGACAAAAACAAATAACATTTACATTGAAAATAACACAGTTTGAACTTATAAAAACTATCAAAACCACAAAACTTAACGGTTTTTAGTAAACATGAAGTACGCCATCACACGTCTTAAATAACAAAGAATTTATGAAAAAAGTATTTCGAAAATTGTAGGACGGATTTCGATAAAATCCTGTTTTTATTTTTAGTTTTTTGAAATTTTTTTTTTAAATTTTGGTATGCAGTTTCTTAGAGTTTATTTATATACATGTGATTCTAAAATCAAAATTTTTTTTTTTTGATTAGTTTTAAAAATATTGATTTTTCAAAAAAAAATTCAAAAATTATTTTTATTAGAAAAATAAGTTATTCAAAATTTTGATATGCATAATTAATTTGGCTATCTAGATCTTCTCAAATATAAAATTTGACAGAAATCCATAGAGCCGTTACCGAGCAAGCCAAAAATTAAAAAAACCGTTTTATGTAAGGTCCCGTTAATAGACTTTTCCCGTATATGTAGTTCTAATCAAATAATAGCCAATACCAACAAAAAAACTCTCAAAAATGTTCATCAAAATCGTTGGAGCCGTTTTCGAGAAAAATAAGCTTTTCCTAAACGGTCGTATGGCAAGTACCGTTATTTTTAGCCCTAAAAATAAAATTTCAATTTCCCCTCTGAGAAATGCCGAAAGATAAACACATACTAAAGTTGAAGGCAATCGCTTTACCCATTTAGGCTGCAGCTCGATATACACCCGAACAGACAGACAGACAGACATTTTTTGCCAATGACTTTTTTAGGCTTCTCTATGATCGTAATGTCATGTTTGATTGTTATCTCAAATTTTTTTATATTCACGATATCCCGCTTTTTATAATCCCGTTTCTTAAAATCCCGCTTTTTAAAATCCCGTCTCTTAAGATCCCGTTATGTATAATCCCGTTTCTTATTATCTCGCTTCTTCAATCAAAATTAGTCGTTCTATTTTAAAATATCGCGCGATTTTTTTAAAATAAAACAACTAGTTTTGATTGCTTAATAATGTCCATGGACGTTATGTCTGCTTCAAATAGGCACAATGTCCATGGACATTGTGAGATTGTGACCACTTATGAAATAGTCATAAGGTCCATGGACATTATGCCTTTTTAAAAGTGGGCATAATGTCTGAATTGAAATATTGGACTAATTTTATTTATGGACATTATGTCCATATTGAGCTTAGCTGACAAATTAAAAGAAATTATAGTGTGTATGTTGATTTGGCAATAATGTAGATCAGAATTTCGGCGTTATTACCGAATCATGGTGCAAAGAAATTTCTTGAGATTTTATCTCCCAATCAACCCCCCTACTTGGGCTCACTATAGGATTTGGAGTAGGTGCGAGATTGGGCTTATGAAAAAGTTCTTTAAATCAAAAAAAACGTTATCCCGCTAGTAAATACAATATTGTAGACTACGTTAGCAAAAAAAAAGTGTGCTCACAGTAAAGATTAAAAACATTCCGACGAATTTTCTTTTTAGTGGAGTATTTTTAACATTTGTAAATTTATAAAAAAGTAAAAAGCGCATATAACCTACATCTATTTTTCTATTTAGTTTAATAAGAATGTTTTGTAAAAAAGCGGGATTGTCGGGATTTGTCGAGATTATAAAAGATCGGGATTTTGAACAAGCGGGATTTTAAAAAGCTGGATTCCGATACGCTCCCAAAAAAAATCTGTCGAATTAAAAATATATATCTGTAAAATTGATAGAAAACAGAAAAATAACGGATTTACTTACATCTTTCGAGCACCATCGTGAGTAACGTGCCTTTTATTTGTTCTATCGCTACTCTTACAAAGCTCCTTTTATAAGCAGCGTCATATGATGCCACGTGACGGTCTATTTAGGCGAGGATGTAGCAAGTGTAATTGGCGACAGTCGTCAGGACCGAAAAATGGTTGCGATTCCCAGTCTCGTTTGTTATTTCACAGTCGCTTGGTGTGTTTAGATTTAACCCAAGCAAACTGCAGTTCTCGAAAGTTATCTTTTCGACATATATTTTTACTTGCGATTATAGGGACTATAAGGTAAGTTTAGGATTCGTGAATATAAAAAAAATTAGATAACAATCAAACATGACATTACGATCATAGAGAAGCCTAAAAAAGTCATTGACAAAAAATGTCCGTCTGTCTGTCTGTCCGGGTATACATCGATCTGCAGCCCAAACGGGTTAAGCGATTGCGTTCAAATTTGGTATGTGTATATCTCTTGGCACTCCTCAGAGGGGAAATTGAAATTTTATTTTTAGGGCTACAAATAACGGTACCTGCCATATAACGATTAAGGAAAAGCTTATTTTCTCGAAAACGGCTCACACGATTTTTACGAACATTTTTTAAGATTTTTTTTTTGTTGGTAGTAGCTATCAGCTAATTAGAACCAAGTTTACCGGAAAAGTATACTAACGGTAACTTTCATATAACGTTTTTTTTTTAATTTTCGACTTTCTCGGTAACAGCTTAATAGATTTCAATAACATTTTATATTTGAAAAGATCTAAATATTCAATTAAATCTACATACAAAAATTTTGAAAAATTATTTTTAATTAATTTTTAGAATTAATTTTAGATTTTTTTTTTTTTGAAAATTCAATATTTTTAAAACTTATCAAACAAAAATATTTAAAATTTTAAAATCAGGTGTAAATTAATAAATTCTAAGAAACTGCGTAACAAAATTACAAACAAACGTTTTTTTTTGTCAAAAAACTAAAAATAAAAACAGGATTTTATCGAAACCGGTCCTACAATTTTCGAAATTCTTTGTTATTTAAGACGTGTGATGGCATCCTTCATTTTTACTAAAAACCATTAAGCATTGTGGTTACTTCTTATAAGTTCAAACTTTGTTATTTTCTACATAAATGTTAATTGTTTCTATCCATGATGTAATTGGGCACATAAGAGCAAGTACGTGCGACCCAGTCGTGTCCATTTTTTTTTTTTATTGAAAGGGTTCAGTTTCAATTGTTCTTCTGCCTCTATCCATTTATAATCCATATTGTACAAGAGTAAGAGTGCAGTGATTCAAAAAGCAGTACACAAACGAAATACAAATATCTCTTCCATTATTTCGATAGCACTGAAGCCAAAACCAACGAATAAGATACAGCGTTACCGCCTTACTTCAATTAAAGTTGATCTGCTTAACTTCCCCACAAATCTACTTCCCTTTTCGCGCTATCACACTTTCTAAACCAATGTTATTCTTTTCAGTTTTATATAAATTGTTGTTAATTTTAAGTTTAAAATTTTAAAATACAACATACTTATGTAATTATTTTTGATCGTTTTGTAAATCAAATAAAATATTTTTTTTTCTCATTTATCACATTTTTAATCTTTTTTTATAATATCCGATGAAGTGCATGCAAGTTTCCCATTTGTTCAAAAAACATTTCAGAAATGTTTCGCGAAGCAACCAGGCCTAAATACATAAACATTTTAAAAAACAAAGAAAAAATTTTGAAATGTTAAAAAAATGTTTCTTTGGTGTGGATACTCCTTAAGGTTACTGTGATTTAAATATTTTTCATAGCATAACGCATTATTTCATATCTTGTAAATGAAAGGGGGGGATATCAACTTTATCTGCTTACTAATTTTAAGAAAGTTTTCTAAAAGCATACTTGCGTGCAAAAAAATCGGCCCAGCCATTATGCGTCGAATGGAAAACCAAATGACCACAGTACTAAACGCACAGATATTTCCGCAGATATTTCCAAGTACCTACGAGACTGTCGAAATCCCAGTCATGGAATGTCCAGCAAGGAGGACTAAAGTAAATCCCATTGAATATTTGTGGGAAGAGCTTAAAAAGGACCAGGGCTAGGACTGATCCTCCAGAAACTAAAGGTGGCTATCCAATTTCATATAATGAATCATTTCAAGTTCCAACCGATTTTATTATAAAACTTACTTCACTTTTAAAGATTTTTTTTGCTAAAGTGGCAACGCTCATATGAGGCAGTGTGCGTCTGAGTATTTTAATCCTTGTTAAAAAGAAAACCAATATTTTGCTTTAAAAAAATAACTTACTTGTCTAGCGGAAGTTATGAAACTCGATACATCGTTGCGGTGTCGAGTTTTACTACGAAGACGAACGAATCCGCCGGTCTGCAGAATTCCTGTTATTTAGTTGTTGGTTATCTATGAAAACATAATGACCATCTTCTTAAGATTATTTTCATAAATTGAAATAATGAGTCTGGTTGAACTTCGAGGTTAAGTAACTATCTGATATAAAACTGAAAAAAAGGAAAGAAAAAAACAAACCTTGGCCAGCCAAACTGTCCAAACGTTAAGTGTGTGCAACTTTAATGATAATTGTTGCACAAAATTCTTAAAAATAAATTTAGAACAAAAAAATAATTGGCAAAAAGAAATAATTTGAAATTATAAAAACAACAGTGGAAATACAAAACCAAAAAGGATATGTCTGCTTTTTCTATGGAACCCTTGTATATGAAGGATAGAACCTTAAATGTTGCCAACTAAAAAGAATTAACTTGAAAAAAGGTATTCCGTGAGATAGGAAGAATGTACTCTTTAAACGATATCAGCTTCAGCAACACCACCCACAACCCCATTTAGCTGCATCCATCGAGAGAAAAATGTTAAAGATGAGGAAGAATTTCGCCAGGCGTTCTTCCTCATATGTTGTTTTGTGATTGTGAACATAGTTTTCACTTAAGTATAACAATTTAACTTAAAATTTTATATTTTATGATTAAATTTATTTTGTCAACAGTTGGATCATTTACGATAGGCCTGGCGGTGGAGACGAGGTAAGATAATTAAATGAAACTATATTAAAACTCCTATTTTTATTTTGAAACACATAAATGTATATACACATAGGTGTATGTATATAAACATACATATGTACATATATGTATATAATACAATCTTTGCTTGAACACTTTTTTTTTAAATACCTATATCAATCATATAACTGAAATTGAAACAATAAAGTAAAATTTCTAACTTTGTTAACATTGTCTTAAATTTATAGACAATTTAGCTTGATACTATCATAAATATAAGTGTGACACTACGTCGTAGCTCTTATTTCATACAAATTTCAACCTAGGGTGACACTAAATAAGTTACAGAATCATCTTCAATGACTATAATTTTCCACCATTATTATAATTATTGTTATATTTTAAACTAAGAACTTTTTTGACCACATTTTTTTCTTCGTGAAATTAGATATTTAAAACTTAACATTTTAAGACAAAAGCATGAGATTATTAATTAACTGTAAAGATTAAATATTTTGAAATAGAAAAAAAAACGTTTAAAAATAAATTTAAAGGCAAAAAATGTTATTAAAATAATTTTCATAAATTAAATATTTTGAAGCATCAAAAATTTTAACTTTAAATATGTAAATGAAACTTGAATTTATATTTCTTTTTCATATACAAATATTCAATTTAGGTACGCTTTAAAAGTTACTTTACCGATTTGTTATTTTGTTTTATTTTGTATTACAACATTTTTCTAAAATCAATGAATAAAAAATAAAATGTAAAAATGTATTTAAGAAAAAAAAGCAATTTCATTTCGATGAAAACCGCGGAAGTTGATAAGCATAGGGCTTTCTTTGCGTATTGGTTAAGTACTTTCCCTTATCCCTTCCCCAATGTTAGTTCTTAGAAACAGCTGGTTCGGAATTTTATCTTCCTTTAACTAAATCGGCAAATATCATAAAATGTTATTATTTACCATGATATTTATTTTATTTTATTTATTCAATTAAATCAAATCTCTTACAAATAGACTTTACAATCTTTTTAGTTGCTCGAGTGAAAAAGTAACAGAAATTTAAAATTGAATCTGGCAATGATTTTAGAAATACAGAAAATTATTTTTAATTAAATTTATAAAAAAAAAAGAAATTAGTTTTCGTTTGTAGCCATATACTCAAACAAAACGGTCTCAAAGTTACGTGTGTCAACTAGTCTTCTGATGCTCTGTGGTAGTGAGTTAAACAATCTTATAGCATGGATGAAAAATTGCATTTCAGTTATGCGGCATGTGAAACGAGGTTGTATCAATGTAATAGAACGCGGTGATCTTGCAAAGGACAAGAGGTTGTATAGATATAAGGGCTCTTTAGTTGTTATAAGCTTGTACAGGAAAATAAGTGTTCGGTAATTAATGAATGTGTGGATTGTACATCCCAATATTGTTTTGGAGTATCTACTGACGTGAGCATACCGTTTAAGGCTATACACATACCTTATAACGTTGTTAAAAGCAACTATTAGCTTACGCTTAGTTTCAGCACTGTGATGGCAACAAATCTCACAACCATAGGTTATTATAGGAACGATTAGTGATTTTGCCAGCAATAATTTAGTACCAAGAGGTGTAAAGTGTTTCGAGAGTTAAAGATTTCTAAGAATTCCATATATTCTTCCGATAATTTGTTGAATGTGGTAATCCCATCTTAGAGTTCTGTTAAAATACACACCCAGATTTTTAATTCTTTCAACGTAGTTTATCTGACTATTACCCAAGAGAATTGGAGGAAAATAGCTTAGTTCAAGTTCGTTTTTATAGATTACAAGACAGCATGTTTTTGAAGGATTTATTTTGAGTTCGTTTTTCATAGACCACTTGGTAACACTTTCAAGATCATCGTTCATTTTATCTACACCATCATCGATCAGTCCCAGTTTGCAACTTAAATAAAGCTGATAATCATCAGCCTATAAGTGTTTGGACGAATTATTTGTGCAAGTAGGTAGATCATTAATAAAAAGGGAAAACAATAGGGGCCCAAAATAGATCCCTGTGGAACACCTCTTTGTATAGGTAAGTAATTTGAAGTCATGTTGTTTACGAAAACAGCATGAACTCTTCCAGTAAGATATGAGAATATAAGCTTGCATGCAGATGAGGAAAAACTAAACATGTGTTTCAGCTTATTTAGCAAGAGCTGGTGGTTAATTGTATCAAATGCTTTTGAAAAATCTAGTAAAGTTAGGAGAGTAACCTGGTCCTTATCAATTGCATTCCTTATATCCTCTGTTACCTTAATCAATGAGGTAACACAACTATGTTTTGCCCGAAAACCAGATTGAATACTATTTATTAAATTGTTTCTCTGAAGATATGCTGAAATTTGTTGATGCAACAGTTTTTCCATTACTTTGGACAAAAAAGGTAATATCGAGATAGGCCTATAATCAGCTGGTGAACTAGTAGTAGCTTTTTTCTTAACAAGTGGCAGTACTTTTGCTTCTTTCCATAACATAGGAAAAGAAGAAGTAGTTAAGACAGTGTTAAAAAGATGCGTTAGAAAGGGTAGGATGTACGGTAAAATTATTTTAATGAAGGTGGGGTGAATCTCGTCAAAGCTGGTTGACTTAGACTTGATTTTTAGGAGAGCACTTAAGACATCACAATCATCGACCCTTAAGAAACAAAAAGACCCGTAATCCTCGTAAGAATCGAACTGGTGATAATTAAAATTGGTTGATGCATTTGAAGTTACCATCGATTGTATTATTGTAAATTCACTATTTAGTTTATCAGGGTCAATATTCTCAGGCACTTCAGATTTTTTTCGTCCACAGCCGAGTTCACGAATGTTTTTCCAGATTTCATTTCCGGGAAGTTTTATGTCAAGGTGTTTGGAATAGTTCGATTCTTTTATTTTGGAATTTACCTTATTCCTAACAGTGCGATAAAAGTCATAAAATTCTGGAAGTTTGTATCTCTTCCACCTTTTATATGTCAAGTCCCTAGTTCTAATTAAGTTTTTTATTTCCATAGAGAACCAAGGAACAGACTTGTTTGATATTCGCTTTGTCCTGACTTGAACATGAGTATTATAGAGTTTGCGAATGTTTTCTTGAAAGAAAGCTACTTGGGATATCAATCAACCATTATTGTATGCCATGTTACCGGAGGTAGAAGACTTTTCCCTCCACAATGCCTTATTTCCAGAGTCCAAAATAAGTAATAATTTTAAAATTAATAAAGATTATTTTTCAATTTTGTGTTTTTTTTACAGATCCCGGCACATTGACCGAAATCACCAGCCACGTTGTAAAATATATCGACGGATTCATGGTTTTTAAAGTCCAAACCATTTTAAAGTGATTTGGAAGGTATTAAAAACCTAAATTCGTTAGTGTGGTACATGAAACGAAGGGTTAATACCATCATAAGGTGTGAAAGATTTATGTATTAAAATTGATAAGATTAGTAGGACTTCAGATGACAAAGAAAAAACACTGATAAATTATTTCAAAAAAATTTAAATTTAACTTTAAAATTAAGAAAAAAAAACAGCTTAATTTTTTCAGATAAAACAAATCCAAATCTATTTTTAGAGTAGCCATTTATTTTCATTATACGCTTTATAAAATTTGGGTTAGCGCCCGGTTGGCACACCTGCATACGACTACCCTCTTTGAAAAAGTCCGCAACTCGCTTGAAATGTTCTCATCGCTTCTTCTTGCACGTGTCCGCCCTGTTTCTTTAATATTCGTTGTCATTCCCGTTACCGTTTGCTCGACCATCTTGACGCAAGCTTTGATTAAATTAACACTTGTACACTAACTTACACGGCGGCGCAAACCTTTATTTTATATAATAAAAAATTTAAATAAGTTTTTTCAAAAAAAAAAAAATAAATAAATTTGGTATGCATAATTAATTTGGCTACCTAGATCATCCTCAGTATAAAATTTGACACATGTAAATTCAATAAACAGTAACCTAGAAATTAGAAAACTAAAAAACGTTATGGAAGGTTTATGAAAAGTTATATGAAAAGTAAAAGTCAAAAGGGTTTTTCTTGTAATTTTTTTTTATCAAATGTTAATTATACTTCAAAATGCTCATCAAAGTCGTTGGAGCCGTTTTTGAGAAAAATAAGCTTATCCTTAACGGTTATAGAGTATCTAGATAGGGTAGAGATGGCAACATTCGACACCTTAAGAAAAAACATTGCATAGTTCCGATGGTTCAATGTTTTTTAAAATGGATTTTTAAACGTGATTTTAAAAACTGACATTTAAAAAAAAAAACATATTCAACATGTTTAAGATAAGGAAAGAAATATTTATATTTTTTTAGGGTTTTGAAAAAAAGTGAAAAAAGTTTCGAATGTGCCTCTGACAACGGTGGGCACCTTCAACAGCAACTTAAATTATTGGAAATTTATGTATTTTAAAAATGCACAGTTGACTGTGATTCTGTTTTGATTCGAATTTTGAGAGGTATCCTATCTGGTAGTGCCCCGTGGCTTAGTGTTTAGTGTAGTGTGTCCGACTGCTAAGCGAATGAGCCTGGGTTCAAATCCAGCCACCTTTTTTTCTGGGGTACTGTCTCTTGCGAGGAACTGATAAAACCTAAAAGAGTAAAACTTGTCTCGAAAAAGTGCATCTCATCTAGCCGTTCGGACTCGGCGGTAAACTGTAGGTCCCTTCCATTCTTGCAGATTAACAACACACACAGGAATGGTTGAGAGTATAAGTCACCAGGCCTTGGCTCCTTAAGGAGCTGTCGCGCCAATAAATTTATTTATTTATTTATAATTTTATCCTATCTGGTTGGATTTGTTTGTTCACAAAAAAAAAACCCAAACACAAGCAAGGTAACCTACCCAAAAGTTACGTTCGTGAACATACGCATTCTTTACATTACAATTGTTTATAGAGTTTTTAAAGGTCTACACACAGAGATAAGAAGGACTGTCGGAGGTGCCCTACTGTCGAAGGGTGCCTCATCTACCCTAATTTTCTCTAATTTTTGGCCCTAACAATGAAATCTCAAAAAACTCTCTGATTAATGCCAAAAGATTCACATACATATGTATACATACCAAATTTGTTTTAATTACTCAGACAGGCAGACATTTTTTGTCACTATTTTGATTGTTATCTCATTTTTTTTTGTTTGGTTGAGCTTGCCGAGCAAGTTCACATAAATGTAGATTGAAACCGATAGGTAATGTGAACGATTCCTTGAGCGACGAGCTTTCGGTTTCGCAGATTAGTGAAAATGTGCGTTGTCCCAGTGGTCCCATAGCCGGAGCGTATGTTATTTGAACCTGCATTCACACACCGACTTCGAAAAAAGATGGTTTGGGTGAAGCTTATCGGTCAGATAGACCTCGCTCCTGAGCAAGGGCTGGGGATTGATTGTTAAAATAATAAAAATATTTTGAATACTAAAATGTTGTTTTGTGTTAAATTTACACAATATTTTTTTTATTAGAATAATATTTATTGTATATATGTTTAGCAATATAATTATAAATAATTTTGTTTTTGCACAATGCCGAGTTTTTCTGTTTGAGATAATGTAACTTAAATATTAGCGCACATAATCATAATTCTAATAATATTGTATTCACAGTACTTAAAACATATAAATAGAAATGACACAATACGTTTATTACACAGGATAGATCCTGGCAGGGTTTAGTTTTTTTTTCTTGTGGAAGGGCAATAATTACAGGAAAGAAAATATATAAATATTAAAAATCTTAAGTAATAGGCTACTAGCGTGTGTGTGTGTGTGTATTTTTTTCTACAGCCAGATCCATGTGAGCTAAAATCCTTATAACCGGTTCTTTTTTAGGCCAGATAATTGACGAGTAGGATTAATTTTTGTATTTATAGAAGGTTTATGAAAATCCTTGAAACTTTAGAAGGGTTGTTATTTCAAAACAATATTTCTATACAGAAAACCGTTAAAATAAACATGAAACACAAAACTGTCGTATTTAAAATTGCTTGTAATTTTTTTTAAGAGATCCGTATCAAAGTAACATCTTCTAATATTATTTTTAAAATAGCAATTACTGGTCTTATGAATCAAGCAAGTTAGAAATTTTTATTTTGGCTTCTGACTTAAAGTGGTTGTGTATAAATAACGGCAATATACAATACATATGTCTCTAATACGTCGACATTTTTTTAAAAGATTAGTGTATTACCCAATCAGGTCAATTTTTATGATGGATATTCAGATTTGGTCATTGTTTAACCAGTTGATCTTTAACCAAGCTTTGCTTTATGCTTGTGAAAATCAATCAACATTTTATTTTCATTCTTAAGCATTTTTTCACCCTCTGGATCTGACTTTTGTTTATAGTTTTTTTGTTATTCTATTTCGCTTATCTACAAACTACTGTCTTAACTATCCATGCTTCTTCCATATTTTCGACTGGCATCATCAGAAACTGACATTTTTACTGTATTAATACCTTTCTACCATCTCTCTATTCAGCTAAACGTCATCAAATATCCCTCTTGGTGGGGGACCTATCCTTCGTTCATCTTCGAAATCGTCCAAGTCACTTGTGCCCTTAAATCCAATCTGAACATGCGTACTCACTCCGAAGCGATCATTGATCTCATCAGAGAGACTACGCGTTATATCAGGTTGTCGGTTGGCCGTTGCATAGCCCATTGGCTCCCCATCTCTAAGTAGTCCGTCAGTTGGCGTAAGACTACTTCCCGGTCTCAGATTGCGATACTTCCCTATGGTCGCACCATTTACCTCGGTTGAGTCGGTTCGGTTAATATCACGTCGACGGGCCATTGCATCTTCGGCTCTTTGTCGGCGTCGTTTTTCTCGAGCTATCAAATCTTTGCCTTCTTGAACGAGTTCCGTGGCAATAGTTTCATTCTGCAAGAATTGCTGGAATCCCAAGGCATTCAAAGCCCGACTCCCTAAACTGAACCAAGTTGCCAGACAAAAAGCCAACATACACATGGGAAAATAAATATTGAAGCCATCTGAAATGATTCCGATCACATCCATGTGCCCCATGATCTGGGTGTAGTGTGTTTCCAAGACTCGCTGTTTAATAATATGAGAATCCATATGTATGAGTCCGAGGAAATTCAAGCACATTGGGGGCGTTAATCGACAAAGAAGCATCCCACTGAATATTAAACTGTGCTCATTGGTTTGATGATGTGGAGCCAAGTAGTAGAGATTAAGGAATCGGATGCGAAGAATTGTGGAATAGGTGCAGTAGAATAAATAACTTAAAACCACCAAGGAGAAGATCTCTATTGTAAGAAAATCATATGTGTCCTTGGCAATGTTGATGACATTAGCGAAGATTGACAGGACTGGCTCACGGTTGAAGAACGTCAATTCACTCCAAACTACCATGAATGACATAGTTGCGGTTACAATACAAAGAGCTTTCAAAAATGGCGATTTGAGCATACACTCCCAGTACCAGTCAAGGGTGGGACTATATAGCAATCTTGAGATATTCGAACGACTTCTGGGAAATTCGGTCTTGAACCTCCGCTCTGAAGAGTGAATGTTTCGAGCTACATCTTCCAGATGAAAAACCGTTTCCACCTGAACACTCCAAAGGGCTTCAGTGCGCTGAAGTGTCTGCAAGGATTTGATTACTTGTTTATGAATCCTAACAAGAGCCTTCTCGGATGGAACAATTGTTGTCGTGCCACTGCTACCGCGACTGTAATTGCGAATTGCTCTTTCCTGAAGTTCGATGGGGACCTTTCTTAAAACCGTCTCCACACAAGGCCGAAGCTCATGATTATTTGGAACCGAACGACTGATACCCTGTAGTGATTCCAAGACATCATCAACATTCTCCTCGGCTTCAGCTTTATCCGAACTTAATTTGGCTGCTTTAAAGTAAGCATACTGAAGTGTAAAGCCAGGTTTGGCATTATTCCAAAAAGATCTTGGAACCTCAACCAAGGCATATCCTAAAACGGAAAAGATAAGTTTGCGAGGTCAACCATCTTATGAGTTCTTTCAACTTACCCAATAGCAAAACCAAAAGAAAAAGACCCCATGTATTTGACGCAGACGATGCAATTGCTTTGAGTTTTTGCCAATCTAGAGACACACCTTTGGCCGCAATGTAGATGAGCAGCACTCCGCAAATGAAGAGATACGATCCATAGTATATGGCGTTGTCGATTAGAGCTGATTTGAGCTTGCCCTTTATGGTAAAATCACCAGCTTTAAGATAAGACTGCATCAATGGCATAATTAACCATGTAAGGAATTGCGACGACCAATAAATTATACGCCAGAGATTTGGAAATATTGACTCTGATACCATGCCCCAGGGTTTTTGGCAGTGTTTGTCCATGCGTAACACAGTTCCATATTCGCCTGTGTAAACTGACTGGTTTTGCTGCAAACACCGTCGGTATACGGTCTGTAATTGAAGAATAAGAAAAATAAAAAAATAATACCTTATGAAGATTTATGTTAGCCAATTCTACAACGAGTCCTTGTTCCCACAACTTAATGAAAAGCTTATTTCTCGCCTATAGCAAAATATGTAACATTCTCCAAAAAATTGTGTGTAAATCTGTAGTTATTCATTCCAAAAACAAGGAAACCAGGACCTTTAGCTTTATTGGGCGGTTCTCTAGCCTTAAACCTGAGAAGTATTGGGAAAACAAACAATTCGAGGCGAACTTAAAACAATGACGAATGAGCTAAGCTTGTAAGCTCAAGGAAAGCGTCGTTTTTCAACTTGAAAAGCCGTTTGATTCAACTATTTGAAGGGCAAGCGGAATTTTTGCGAATCATATATCGGGCAACCCCGAAACAGTCTCTGCTGTTGCCGAAGAGCAAGAGTATTGATTAACGACTTTTTCTTTCTTCAATGGGATAAATTGGTAATTGGTAATTCAAAGGGCAGACGTGTGTCACCAAGAGGGTACAAACACCCATAATCAACCTCTGTCTTCCAACCCCTACTCTCACCTCCACGTGGCGAAAATCGGGTGCCTAGTACTTCAAACTAGAGGGGAGGGGAGTGTTACCAATACATTGCATCCAGACGACAGCGGAATAATACTCTAGAAGGATCAA
This sequence comes from Platycheirus rosarum, assembly GCA_963971375.1. Taxonomy (NCBI): domain Eukaryota; kingdom Metazoa; phylum Arthropoda; class Insecta; order Diptera; family Syrphidae; genus Platycheirus; species Platycheirus rosarum. Next base: position 113,834,278 of record OZ020509.1, on the reverse strand, counting down.
GGGTTGAATGTACAATGTACACTTGAAGTCAGGCTGAAATACTAAGAGAACACCTTATATGGAATACTAAGAAGTTTTCGGAGCTAAGGCGGCGCGCTGCAAAGAAGGACCATAACTGCGCGTCCGCTCTACGAGCGGAAGAGGGAAAGAAGAACAACGGCTTCTCAGAAAGAAAAAAAGAGATCATGAGAAGCGTGCGATCGAGACCTGTTATTGTAGGAATGAAGTTCGAATTTTTTACCAAAAGGTAAAAAGAAACTGTCAAAGCTACAGAGCTCGAACTGAAGCTTACAAAAACGATTAAGGGAACGTCGTAATAGAGTCGCAGTCGATGCTGAGAATATGGAAAACCATTTCTGCAACTGTATAACGGGCATGCTTTCTTCTAACCATATCTTGCTTATGAGTTGGTGAATACTTATAGCAGTCATCGCTCTACGAGAGGAAGAAACAAAAGAAACAACGGCTTTTCAGAAAAAAAAATCGGATCAAGAGAAGCGCACTATTAAGGAAATCGAGAGATGTTATTGCAGAAATGAAGGTCCAAAGTTTTAGAAACAAGAAAAAAGAAACTATTAAAGCTACAGAGCTTGAACTGAAGCTTGCAAAGACGATGAAGGGAACATAGTAGTAGAGTCGCAGGCGATGCTGAGAAAGCGGTACACCCATCTAAAGGGTATACAAAAACCTTTCGCGCGAGTAAATTATAAAAAGAAAATGAAGTAAAGCTAGCTATATATCTAAGCGAAAGAGCATTAAAACCATCGGAGCCGATGGCCTAGCTGCTATAACCACCACCTTTTTATCGATTTCAAAGCCGCATCTAAGCCAATCTCGTCCGCCTGTGTAACATAAACATATTTGACAAAACATCACGATAGACAGCTAAAAATGTTAGGCAATCAGGGACTTTGCCTTAATGGGCTCCGTTATCAACTGAAAGAAAGCTAAGAGAGCGCCACCAAATGTGGTAAAGCTAGGCTCACATGTTTTTCGATATTGAAAGAGATCTTCACCGGGTTAACGTAGAATGCAATTTTTTTTAAATTGGATCAGTTTGCTTTCAATACTCAGTGTTCATTATGGAGATAGAGTCAAACTTTTTGTGCATTAAGAGACATCTATATTAATCTGTGCAAGAGAAACCTAGAAAGTCTTTGCTAGTATTTCTAGAAAACTACAGCCTTAAGTGAAACGTTCTTCAATGTGGCAATTAACAATCTAAGTTATTTGTCGTCACTCTAACCTTAGGTTAGGTTAGGTTGTATGAGGTGATGATTCGGTAGCTGAATCATCTCACTCGTATCTTAAAGATCTATTACGGTCCCAGGAACAGGGAGTGATTAAAGATAGGGAATTTGGGGGAGAAAAACTTGTGAGGTGCCTCCTTAAACTATCCTGAAATGTTGATGAATTTCAGAACTTGTTTGACCCTAACCCTAACCCACCATATTTAATAGGTACTGAGTTTAATGGCAAGTAAAGAGAACCTGCAGTTATAAAAGTTTAAAAAGGAAAAAAATCTGTATATAATTAAAGATATGACAATAAACAACAAAGAATAAAGAATGACTTAATTTCTTTTCAAACCTGGTGATACATACTACTTAAGGGTGGAAAATCGGTTTAATCTACTCATTAAACTTAATGACCGTTCTTCTATTTTAGCTAAAACATTATTGTTGAACTCAGCAGGGGCCAGCTGATTACACAGTAGAGCTTGCAATCAAAACATAAAAAAAAATAACAAAAACAAATTTATCTTACCGAAGTGACATCCAATGGAATAGTGAATACAATTAGAAATGAAAAGCACCAGGCTGTAAGAACGGACAATGTGACGAGAAGATGCTGCCTTTGGATATTGCCATAGCGGTACAGAGAAATTCCAGCCAGAAGCAAGGCCAAAATGATGGCACTAGTTAAAAGGTATGCCATTTAAGGTGCTCTTTTAGGTACTGCTACGGACACAACAAAGTTTGGTGGGTCTTCGATTTTTTTACTTTTCAACAGCGGTCGCTGTTTTAGCACGATTCTCTTGTAGCTGCTGCTGAGCTTCTTTTTGCATATTCTCTAGGCGTTCCAGAGTCAAAGACTTCAATGGCATTAGATGCGGCTTGCAGAAGACCAAATCAGATTTAGTTTCGAAGAATAGTTTTCCAGTTGTGGGTTCAATTAAATCGATTTTCTCCAATTGATTTTCTTCTGAAGACATAACGCAAACTATGTGAGGTTATTTCTTTATTTATTTGTATTTCGTTTAGTGATTTTGTTTGAGTTGCTTTTAGCTATTCAATTATATTTTTTTTCTTATGAATGAATCAATAAAAAACATATTGGAAAAGCAAATGAACACGTAGTAGTTTTAAAAAGCATCCGTAGAAATGGTTATCGATTGCAAAATGTGATGAGTAATTTAATGCTAATGTTTTTATTTGAACATATTTTATAAAATTACATTTTTATGGAATTATTTCAATGTTTATTTTTAATTAAAAATATCGAAAAGGAGGCACGGCTTAGTAATAATAAAATACAATTCTATTTTTTACATCTATCTTCTACACGCAAGTACACGAATTAAGGAATAAGCAATAAGAAAAACCGAAATAGGAAAAGAATTGTTTGATTTTCTCATTATGGGATGTGTTCATAAGGCTATGGTGGGCCTAAACTAAAGGGCTATTCACATGAGAGCGACGACAAACGAACATTCGTCCTTTTTGCCATCTTTCACATGGCATTTTCTTACTCGTCAATATCACTATCAAAACACGATGGTGGTTTTTGGCTTAATCGCTCGAACAATTTGTTCGTTGCAATGTGGATCATATGTGGAACAAGAATAGAGGTGGACAATTTGTAGAAATCAGATTTCAATTCGGAACATTCAATTTGTTTTCTCAAATTGATCTTATTTTACAAATTAAAAAGCAAATTTTAGTTAAACATTAATATCAAAGGCGCAAAATTATAGACAGCCTATTTTTATTACTCTAACTTTACTCTACTTAAAATGCTTAGTTCTACACTAACTTTTTCTCAATTACAAACAAAAAAAAACCTGCATTAGTTAAAATCAAATTAGAATGTTTGAGAACCTTAGGGAATTTAGCTGTTATTGAATTTAGGCACGGTTTGTGTGTATTATTTTCAAAATGACGTTTGAAATTTGAGTTGTTAATCTGCAAGAATGAAAGGGACCTACAGTTTACCGCTGAGTCCGAACGGCTACATGAGATGCTCTTTTTCGAGACAAATTTTACACTTGGAGGTTTTGTCAGTTCGCAAGTGGCAGTACCCCGTAAAAGAAGGTGGCTATGAGCGGGATTTGAACCCAGGCTCATTCGCTTAGCAGTACGACACACTAACAACTGAGATACGGGCACTACTGATTGATGTTAATTGATATTGATATATATTGTTATTGATATTGTTAAACGATAGATGTTGGAGTTATTCGGGGGCAAATGATAATTTGTAAATTTGTTAGTGCAAATTTCTAACCTACATTTTGGATGAGATCAAAGAAGACTTAGTCCCCATGATGACGGTAGCTGAGTTTCCGGTATACTTATGGATTTGCCCGTTATTCGGTTCCGAAACAACACATTTCGTTTATTGCAGACAGTTTACGACATTTACGAAGATAACGACGTTTTCGACAAAATTTACAACACAAATTTTTGCCTAGTTTACGATTTGTCATATAAGATTTTGTATACATATTTTACAACTAGTTTACGATGATTAATTTGACGTAAAAAGCTGGTATTTCCAATTAGACCTCACCTTTCGAAATCCCAAAAATATATGTGGAAATGCGTAGATTTGTTTTAATCAAAAATCAAAAATAACGAATAGCACAGTCTTTGAACACATCCTCTTAATTTTGGTTTCAAACTGTACAAAAGAAAAAATTTCATTTGCAAATTCCTTAAACTCTCCAACGTCATTTGTTGCCAATTGTACTTGTCAAAGTGTGGTGTGGCAATTGGAAATACCGTGTACAAAATTTGTGCATTAATTTCTTGATTTTATAGCATATTTGGTGGAATAATCGCCTAGAAGTTGAAAAATCTCTTAAAATGTCTATCAAATTAACAGCTAATGTTAACAATCCTCCTATAAGTAAGTAAATACACTCTATATTTAGTAAGCTTCCCACTTGGACAAATTAAGGTTAGGTTTTTCTTGAAAATCGTCATCTATTTTTATCTAAAATCAAGATGAATTAAGAAATTCTCTAAATATTTACATCATCTGCTTAGGTGGACTTGCAACAGCGCATTTAATTCACGCAACAACACCTGTTGAGATCACATGGGGCAATGAAACTTCGCTCCTCTTTCCCGACAATCGGCGCCTTGTATGCCATTCGAATAACGATGTTTTAAGAGCTTTGACGCGTGCTGCTCCACAATATAAACTTTATGGCGAAACAGCCATTGAACGCACTCAAATTGATCACTGGCTATCATTCAGTTTAACTTGCGACGATGATATCTCGTGGGCTATGACGTTTCTCGACAAATCCATTGCCCCAGTCACTTTCTTAGTGGCCAACAAGTTGACCATCGCGGATTTTGCTCTCTTCAATGAAATGCACTCACGTTATGAACTATTGGCCTCAAAAGGAATTCCGGCACATGTCCAGCGTTGGTATGATCTTATCAATTCACAGCCTTTAATTCAAAAGGTTCTTCAATCGTTACCCGATGAGGCGCGTGCTAAGTCCAAAAGAATCAACAAGTCCTCTTCGAAAGATAGAGAGGTCACCACCAAGCCTGGAGAACGCAAACAAGAAGGCAAATTTGTCGACTTGCCTGGCGCTGAAATGGGAAAAGTTATTGTTCGCTTCCCTCCAGAGGCTTCTGGATATTTGCACATTGGTCATGCCAAGGCAGCTCTGCTTAACCAATACTACCAGCAAGCATTCAATGGAAAGCTTATTATGCGATTTGATGATACAAATCCGGCTAAAGAAACCGTCGAATTTGAGAATGTTATCCTTGGAGACCTGGAAATGCTGGAAATAAAACCAGATCTCTTCACTCACACGTCTAACTATTTCGACCTGATGTTGGAGTATTGCGAGACTTTAATTAAGGACGGAAAAGCTTACGTTGATGACACAGATCCAGCGACCATGAAGATCGAAAGGGAACAGAGAACCGAATCCAAGAACAGAAATAACGGTAATTGATTTTTATTTGCAGCAATATTTAAAAAAAATTAAAACTGAATTGTTTCAATTGAAGATGTTAATAAAAACATGGAAATGTGGAAAGAAATGTTAGCAGGATCAGAAACTGCACAAAAATGCTGTGTCCGTGCTAAAATTGACATGTCATCACCGAATGGATGTCTGAGAGATCCAACTATTTATCGTTGCAAGAATGAACCACATCCAAGGACGGGGACAAAATACAAGTGAGTTTGCAACTAGCTTCGATTTTTTTATTTCATTAATCAAAGTTCAATACTTTTGTTTTGCTTTTAAAGAAGTAAATATGTACCTTTTCTTTGAGATAACGTTTTTATAAAATCGGAACAGATAAAAGCTTTTAAATTCAATTAGACCAACCTTTATATAAGCAGAATTTTTGTTTAAATTTGCTTATAATAATATTTTCAGGGTGTACCCAACATACGATTTTGCTTGCCCAATTGTGGACGCTATTGAGAATGTTACCCACACTCTGCGTACCATGGAATACCATGATCGTGATGATCAATTCTATTGGTTTATTGATGCTTTGAAACTTCGCAAGCCATACATCTGGGAGTACAGCCGTCTAAACATGACCAACACTGTTCTATCAAAACGAAAACTAACTTGGTTTGTCGATGAAGGGCTTGTTGATGGTTGGTGAGTTGATTCAAATTATTTTTGAGTGGAAGATTATAAAATATTATTTCAACTATTTCAGGGATGATCCCCGTTTTCCAACAGTCCGTGGTATCCTTCGTCGTGGTATGACCGTAGAGGGTTTGAAAGAGTTCATTATTGCCCAGGGATCAAGTAAATCAGTGGTTTTCATGAATTGGGACAAAATTTGGGCTTTTAACAAGAAAGTTATCGATCCAATTGCTCCCAGATACACTGCTTTGGAAGCAGATAACCATGTCATTGTTAATGTAGCTGGTGCTAAGAACGAGACAATTGAAGTACCCGCCCATCCCAAGAACGAGACAGTTGGCAAAAAATCTGTTGCATTAAGCAATCAAATTCTTATCGATTATGCTGACGCTGAATTACTGAAAGAAGGCGAGAATGCAACATTTATTCATTGGGGCAACCTGTTGATCAAAAAAGTCCACAAAACTGATGGCAAAATAACATCAGTTGATGCCGAATTAAATTTAGACAACAAAGACTTTAAGAAAACAACAAAACTCACTTGGCTGGCAAAGTTGGAGCAGTCAGAGTATCCACCCACATGGTGTGTGTACTTTGATAATATCATCAGCAAACCAGTGCTCGGTAAGGATGAAGACTTCAAGCAATATATTGGACATCAAACTAGGGTTTGTTAATGATTTCCATAAAAAAGAAGAATTATGATAAATTTTCATTGTTACAGCATGAAGTTAAAATGCTTGGAGATCCAGAGCTTAAGAAATTGAAAAATGGCGATATTATTCAGTTGCAGAGACGTGGCTATTTCAAAGTTGATGTTGCCTATGCTCCACCGAATCCAATTTCTGGTGTAACTTGTCCAGTTATATTGTTTTCAATTCCTGATGGTCATACAAAGGATATGCCATCTTCTGGATTAAAATTAAACAACCTTCAAGAGGCCACTAAGAATGTAAGTACACTTTTTACTTGACATCGTAATGTTGATTTTAATTGAAGAAAATGTGGTAACCCTCCGAAATTGCCAAGGAGATTTCCAATAATAGTTTTATTAATATTGACTTAAAAAACAACAATTATTGACAAGGTTTCTGACTTTCGACTGATGGAAAATATTGGAAAATGTTTTTTTTTGCTAGGCTAAGAACCACAGAAAACTTTTCTATTTATTTGATAGATTTAATTGAAGCCAATTGGTGAAAATTTATTTTATTTGACATTTTTTTATAAAATAAAATTTAAAATATACATACATATGTACATATATACATATGTAATTTAAAGTTAAAACAAATTTTTATTCCACTAATTAAGATTTTTTATTTATTTTATAAAAAAAGGCCGACGCGTTTCGTCTTTTTAGGACATCTTTAGGGCATAAATAAAAAAATTTAATTAGTGGAATAAACAGGTGTTTATTTAATGTTTTATTTTATAAAAATGTCGCAACCTATTTCGAATCATGCAACACATTTTATTGTATTATTGTACACATATTTTTACTTACTTGCGATTATAGGTACTATAATGCAAGTTATGCATTCGTGCAGATTAAAAAAATTGAAATAACAATCAAACATGACATTACGATGATAGAGAAACATATTTGAGTTACTGGCAAAATTCTGTCCGCCTGTCTGTCTGTCTGTACTAATGTATTTTGGACTGCAGCCTATACGGTTGGGCCACGTCTTCAAATTTTGAACTTAAGATTGTTTTGACATTCTACAGAGGAGTTTTTTTTCAATTTTTTTAGCCCAAAAATAACGGTTACTGTCATGTAACCGTTATGTAAAAGCTTATTTTTCTCGAAAACGGCTCCATGAAATTTTATAATCAGTGTACTACTGTAGGTATGCATTATATTTTCGTGAAAACAAAATTTAATATGGTGGGCGAAAAAGGTACCTCCCATAGGAACGGTTTTTGTTCTTCGACTTTCCCAAAAACTGGTGATCCGATTACAGTCAAAATTAATATTCAAGAAGATGTATTTTTTTCTAAAACTTTTTTTTTGTATTTAAAAAAAAAATAATTTTTTTTTTAAATCAATATTTTGAAAACGGATAAGTGAATTTTTTTTTTTAATTTTTTTTTTAAATGTACGTTATTTTTGTGTTTAACGATTTGATGACGAAACGAATTCAGCTGTCGAGCTCTTCAAAGCTGAAGGCGATGACTTGGCTATAAGTATGCACCAACTCAAGCAAGATATGGTTAGAAGAAATCATGCCTGATGAATGAAATCTCAGTATAATGTGCCCGATCCTTAAAAAAGGAGATCCTCTGAACTGCACCAACTATAGGGGTATCAGTCTCCTCAACATCGTCTACAGGATCTTTTCTACCGAACTTTGTGAAAGCCATTCTTCAATAACCTGATAGGTCTATATCAGTGCGGTTTTGGGCCAGGAAAGTCCACTATCAACCAAGTATTCATATTACGGTAGATCTTGGAAAAAACCCAAAAACTTCAACTCGATACCCTACATCGATTTCAAAGCCGCGAACGACAGCATTTATAGAGACGAGTTATATAGAGCAATGTGCAGTTTTAACATCCCTGCCAAACTCGTCCGCCTGTGTAAAATGACGATGGAAAACGCACGTTGTTCCGTCAAGGTCGGCAAAGCCGACACTTTACAAGTCAAAAAAAAGGATTTAAACAAGGCAATGCGCTGTCGTGCGACTTTTTCAACATCATACTTGAAAGAATTGTGCAGAACTCTCATGAGTATTGAGACGGAAGCGGCGAAGATGGGTTTAGCAGTTAACAAGGTCAAAACCAAGTATATGCTGTCATCAAAAAGAGACACCCCAAAGTCGACGACTTCAACAAAACATCATCATAGAGAGCTATAACTTTGAATAATTTTTGAAATAATTTGTCCCTTTATAAGACCCTCATCATCCCAATCCTGCTCTATGGTGCAGACGCATGGACGTTGTCAAAAGCGGATAAGGACGCTTTAGGCTGCTTCGAGAGAAAGATTCTCCGGGTGATTTTTGGTATCGTATGCACTAAAAGAGAGTGAAGAAGAAGATACAATGAAGAAATATACGGCTGTACGGCGACACAAACCTAGCCAAAAGGGTAAAAAATCAACGTCTCAAATGGCTGGATCATATAGGGTCTTAGATGCTCCGCCCCGAAAATCTTCGAATCCACCTCAGAGGGACGGCGCAGTAGAGGAAGACCAAGACTCAGGCTAGCTAGAGTCCGAGCGATCTGAAATCATTTTTTTTATCTGAGATCAAATTTCATGATGGTTTTTAAAAAGAGATCAATCTTTTTTGATCTACATATGTACATACATAGATCACTTTTTAGAAATCTGGATTTTTATCGAGATTTACACCAATTTGCACACACATCTACTTTATAATATAAAATCGCAAATGTCACTGAAGCTCGCATTTCATTTGAATTTTGTCCTCGATTTAAAAGTTTTGTGTTTAATTAAAGTGAAAAAAGGATCAAGAATTAACAAAAAATCAATAATTTTGTAGTATTCTCATCAGACACGATATCTACGTCGTCGTCGTCTTCCGATAGTGATATATTGTGAGTTTCTCAAGAAAATTGGTAGAAGTAAAGGAACTCCGTGAACAATTTCATCTAAATGTGTACTTTTTACAAAATTAAATTGCCATCCATTTTATTAATGATAATGATGACATCGTTCTCATTGTCACTACAATGTATTCGTTAATTTTGCTTTCAATAATTTTTTTTATCGAAATCATTTTTTTGTACCTATAATTTGTTTTCTGTTTGCTTACAATTCCGTTTAGACTGTCAAAAGTCACGACAGCAAGTTGTCAAAAGGCGCTCACACAACTACTCGTTTCATTTTCGTTTATACAAGAAAAATCTGAAATTTGAGATTAAAATTGAAAATTAAAAACGAATTCGACATGAGAATATTAAAAAATCCTCGGAGACATCAGTATAAGCCGTTCATTAGACAAAAACTAAGAAAATCAAATTTAATACAATTTACCAACTCCTTTTTAAAGTTTTCGCGGAAAAATCGAATTTTCTCCCACTAAATAAAGTAAAAAAAAACTAGTTACAGCTAACGAAAAATCACTCATGTCTAAAACTGAGGGAAATTTACATACATTAAAAAGTATTATATCATTTTCGATTGGCAGTCCGGAAGCATCCTGAAACCGTTCCGGCACGAAAGATTTCTTCTTCTGCCTGGGCGCTTCTGAGAAGAGAATTTTGCTTCTCGATTTGAAACCAGAATCCACTCAAGAAGCACAACACCTACAAATCAAATTTCAAACCAAACATCAGCTTAAAAAAAATAACAGTGCACTTATATTTTCGTTTTATGTTTTGGTTTGTTTTGTTTGGTGAAATATCAATTTTTTAAAGCTTATTAAAAAGATATTTATTAATAAATTTATGTTGATTGTGTTGAGCAATATTCCGAGAAAGAATATGGAGTGTTTTTTATGTTTACATTGTTTTTGTTCACAAATTACAAGAAAAGAATGCAATTCTTTCCTTTTTTTAATCTGTCTCGCACCGTTGCCGTAGTGACTCGAACATTTTTTCGTGGCACGTTGGCACAAAAAAATCAATATTGTATTCTTTTTTATATTATATATAAATTCAAGAACGTTCTGGGTTGATATCTACAAATTTAGAACAAGAACATGCTTTCATTTAAAACTTTAAATACAATAATGGCATGTATTGGAATAATCAAGCCAAACATGATTCGAATTTTTTTTCTTGGCCGCCCGGCAACGCTACTGGAATATATATTTTTTGCTCTCGCCTATGAACAAGTTTACACTCACACATATACAAAAACGTCGAAATTAAGCGAAAGCATTTTTACTGTTCCATTGGAATCATAATGAGTGGATCCCCGAGTGAAAACAATCGAAAACGACTTTAGGCTTGTCAAATGAAAAATTACTCATAACTCTACAGTATGAAAAATATTCACTCATGACTCAAATTGAGTGGCGAAGGTGTTACATTAAAAAGTATTAGGCTTGTCGATTTCAAATGAAAAATGTCTCATTTATTTTCTAAACTCCCTAACACACATTAATTCACACTCTTACGTTTATATTACTTTATATACAGTTAAAGGTATGCCTTGTTCGAAAAGGAGATTAGGCTTTACAGCTTAAAAAAACACTCATGACTCAAATTAAGTGAAAAAGCAAAGCTGTTACATAGAAGTAATGGGGTCACCAATTTCAAATGAAAATCTTCTTATCCGTTATCTAAACTCCGTGAGACACATCAATGGTTAGAACAAAATTATAATACTCAAAGTTTTAAAAAATTATCACTCAAGGATTTAATTAATCAATAACAAAGAAAAAGCATTTGGCTTGTAGATTTCAAATAAAACTCTTAATATTGTCTTAACTCTTTGAGACACATTGTATATTGTAAGCCTAAAATCATAAGACTTACCGATTAAAATTTTCCTCTCAAAAGACGCATTGAGTGAAACACAACGAAGCTGTTACACGAACAAGTATTTAGCTTGTGGATTTTAAATTAAAAAAATTATTGCTGTTTAAATCTAAAAGAATGTGTATTGTTTACCCTAAATCACATGACAAACAGCTTAAAAAAATCACTCATGACTCAAATTGAGTGACACATAACGAAGCTGTTACATTAAAAAAGTATTAGGCTTGTCGATTTCAAATGAAAAATGTCGCATTTGTTGTCTAAACTCCCTAACACACATTAATTCACACTTTTACGTTTATATTACTTTGTATAGAGCATAAGTGGTTACTTGTTCGAAAAGGAGATTAAGCTTAAAAGCTTAAAAAAACACTCATGATTCAAATTAAGTGAAAAAGCAAAGCTGTTACATAGAAGTAATGGGGTCACCAATTTTAAATGAAAATCTTCTTATATAGGAGTAATGGGGTCACCAACTTTAAATGAAAATCTTCTTATCCGTTATCATCTAAACTCCGTGAGACACATCAATGGTTAGAACAAAATTATAATACTCAAAGTTTTAAAAAATTATCACCCAAGGATTTAATTAATCAATAACAAAGAAAAAGCATTTGGCTTGTAGATTTCAAATAAAACTCTTAATATTGTCTTAACTCTTTGAGACACATTGTATATTGTAAGCCTAAAATCATAAGACTTACCGATTAAAATTTTCCTCTCAAAAGACGCATTGAGTGAAACACAACGAAGCTGTTACACGAACAAGTATTTAGCTTGTGGATTTTAAATTTAAAAAAATTATTGCTGTTTAAATCTAAAAGAATGTGTATTGTTTACCCTAAATCACATGACAAACAGGTTAAAAAAATCACTCATGACTCAAATTGAGTGACACATAACGAAGCTGTTACATTAAAAAAAGTATTAGGCTTGTCGATTTCAAATGAAAAATGTCTCATTTGTTGTCTAAACTCCCTAACACACATTAATTCACACTTTTACGTTTTACATTACTTTGTATAGAGCATAAGCGGTTCCTTGTTCGAAAAGGAGATTAAGCTTTACAGTCATGACTCAAATTAAGTGAAAAAGCAAAGCTGTTACACAGAAGTAATGGGTCACCAATTTTAAATGAAAATCTTCTTATCCGTTATCTAAACTCCGTGAGACACAGCAATGGTTAGAACAAAATTATAATACTCAAAGTTTTAAAAAATTATCACTCAAGGATTTAATTAATCAATAACAAAGAAAAAGCATTTGGCTTGTAGATTTCAAATAAAACTCTTAATATTGTCTTAACTCTTTGAGACACATTGTATATTGTAAGCCTAAAATCATAAGACTTACCGATTAAAATTTTCCTCTCAAAAGACGCATTGAGTGAAACACAACGAAGCTGTTACACGAACAAGTATTTAGCTTGTGGATTTTAAATTTAAAAAAATTATTGCTGTTTAAATCTAAAAGAATGTGTATTGTTTACCCTAAATCACATGACAAACACCTTAAAAAAAACACTCATGACTCAAATTAAGTGAAAAAGCAAAGCTGTTACATAGAAGTAATGGGGTCACCAATTTTAAATGAAAATCTTCTTATCCGTTATCTAAACTCCGTGAGTCACATCAATGGTTAGAACAAAATTATAATACTCAAAGTTTTAAAAAATTATCACCCAAGGATTTAATTAATCAATAACAAAGAAAAAGCATTTGGCTTGTAGATTTCAAATAAAACTCTTAATATTGTCTTAACTCTTTGAGACACATTGTATATTGTAAGCCTAAAATCATAAGACTTACCGATTAAAATTTTCCTCTCTAAAGACGCATTAAGTGAAACACAACGAAGCTGTTAAATGGACAAGTATTTGGCTTGTTGATTTTAAATAAAAAACTTATTGCTGCTTTAAATCTAAAAGAATGTGTATTGTTTACCCTAAATCACATGACAAACAGCTTAAAAAAATCACTCATGACTCAAATTGAGTGACACATAACGAAGCTGTTACATTAAAAAAAGTATTAGGCTTGTCGATTTCAAATGAAAAATGTCTCATTTGTTGTCTAAACTCCCTAACACACATTAATTCACACTTTTACGTTTTACATTACTTTGTATAGAGCATAAGCGGTTCCTTGTTCGAAAAGGAGATTAAGCTTTACAGTCATGACTCAAATTAAGTGAAAAAGCAAAGCTGTTACACAGAAGTAATGGGTCACCAATTTTAAATGAAAATCTTCTTATCCGTTATCTAAACTCCGTGAGACACATCAATGGTTAGAACAAAATTATAATACTCAAAGTTTTAAAAAATTATCACTCAAGGATTTAATTAATCAATAACAAAGAAAAAGCATTTGGCTTGTAGATTTCAAATAAAACTCTTAATATTGTCTTAACTCTTTGAGACACATTGTATATTGTAAGCCTAAAATCATAAGACTTACCGATTAAAATTTTCCTCTCAAAAGACGCATTGAGTGAAACACAACGAAGCTGTTACACGAACAAGTATTTAGCTTGTGGATTTTAAATTTAAAAAAATTATTGCTGTTTAAATCTAAAAGAATGTGTATTGTTTACCCTAAATCACATGACAAACACCTTAAAAAAAACACTCATGACTCAAATTAAGTGAAAAAGCAAAGCTGTTACATAGAAGTAATGGGGTCACCAATTTTAAATGAAAATCTTCTTATCCGTTATCTAAACTCCGTGAGTCACATCAATGGTTAGAACAAAATTATAATACTCAAAGTTTTAAAAAATTATCACCCAAGGATTTAATTAATCAATAACAAAGAAAAAGCATTTGGCTTGTAGATTTCAAATAAAACTCTTAATATTGTCTTAACTCTTTGAGACACATTGTATATTGTAAGCCTAAAATCATAAGACTTACCGATTAAAATTTTCCTCTCTAAAGACGCATTAAGTGAAACACAACGAACCTGTTAAATGGACAAGTATTTGGCTTGTTGATTTTAAATAAAAAACTTATTGCTGCTTTAAATCTAAAAGAATGTGTATTGTTTACCCTAAATCACATGACAAACAGCTTAAAAAAATCACTCATGACTCAAATTGAGTGACACATAACGAAGCTGTTACATTAAAAAAAGTATTAGGCTTGTCGATTTCAAATGAAAAATGTCTCATTTGTTGTCTAAACTCCCTAACACACATTAATTCACACTTTTACGTTTTACATTACTTTGTATAGAGCATAAGCGGTTCCTTGTTCGAAAAGGAGATTAAGCTTTACAGTCATGACTCAAATTAAGTGAAAAAGCAAAGCTGTTACACAGAAGTAATGGGTCACCAATTTTAAATGAAAATCTTCTTATCAGTTATCTAAACTCCGTGAGACACATCAATGGTTAGAACAAAATTATAATACTCAAAGTTTTAAAAAATTATCACTCAAGGATTTAATTAATCAATAACAAAGAAAAAGCATTTGGCTTGTAGATTTCAAATAAAACTCTTAATATTGTCTTAACTCTTTGAGACACATTGTATATTGTAAGCCTAAAATCATAAGACTTACCGATTAAAATTTTCCTCTCTAAAGACGCATTAAGTGAAACACAACGAAGCTGTTAAATGGACAAGTATTTGGCTTGTTGATTTTAAATAAAAAACTTATTGCTGCTTTAAATCTAAAAGAATGTGTATTGTTTACCCTAAATCACATGACAAACAGCTTAAAAAAATCACTCAAGACTCAAATTGAGTGACACATAACGAAGCTGTTACATTAAAAAAGTATTAGGCTTGTCGATTTCAAATGAAAAATGTCGCATTTGTTATCTAAACTCCCTAACACACATTAATTCACACTTTTACGTTTATATTACTTTGTATAGAGCATAAGTAGTTACTTGTTCGAAAAGGAGATTAAGCTTAAAAGCTTAAAAAAACACTCATGATTCAAATTAAGTGAAAAAGCAAAGCTGTTACATAGAAGTAATGGGGTCACCAATTTTAAATGAAAATCTTCTTATATAGGAGTAATGGGGTCACCAACTTTAAATGAAAATCTTCTTATCCGTTATCATCTAAACTCCGTGAGACACATCAATGGTTAGAACAAAATTATAATACTCAAAGTTTTAAAAAATTATCACCCAAGGATTTAATTAATCAATAACAAAGAAAAAGCATTTGGCTTGTAGATTTCAAATAAAACTCTTAATATTGTCTTAACTCTTTGAGACACATTGTATATTGTAAGCCTAAAATCATAAGACTTACCGATTAAAATTTTCCTCTCTAAAGACGCATTAAGTGAAACACAACGAAGCTGTTAAATGGACAAGTATTTGGCTTGTTGATTTTAAATAAAAAACTTATTGCTGCTTTAAATCTAAAAGAATGTGTATTGTTTACCCTAAATCACATGACAAACAGCTTAAAAAAATCACTCATGACTCAAATTGAGTGACACATAACGAAGCTGTTACATTAAAAAAAGTATTAGGCTTGTCGATTTCAAATGAAAAATGTCTCATTTGTTGTCTAAACTCCCTAACACACATTAATTCACACTTTTACGTTTTACATTACTTTGTATAGAGCATAAGCGGTTCCTTGTTCGAAAAGGAGATTAAGCTTTACAGTCATGACTCAAATTAAGTGAAAAAGCAAAGCTGTTACACAGAAGTAATGGGTCACCAATTTTAAATGAAAATCTTCTTATCCGTTATCTAAACTCCGTGAGACACATCAATGGTTAGAACAAAATTATAATACTCAAAGTTTTAAAAAATTATCACTCAAGGATTTAATTAATCAATAACAAAGAAAAAGCATTTGGCTTGTAGATTTCAAATAAAACTCTTAATATTGTCTTAACTCTTTGAGACACATTGTATATTGTAAGCCTAAAATCATAAGACTTACCGATTAAAATTTTCCTCTCAAAAGACGCATTGAGTGAAACACAACGAAGCTGTTACACGAACAAGTATTTAGCTTGTGGATTTTAAATTTAAAAAAATTATTGCTGTTTAAATCTAAAAGAATGTGTATTGTTTACCCTAAATCACATGACAAACACCTTAAAAAAAACACTCATGACTCAAATTAAGTGAAAAAGCAAAGCTGTTACATAGAAGTAATGGGGTCACCAATTTTAAATGAAAATCTTCTTATCCGTTATCTAAACTCCGTGAGTCACATCAATGGTTAGAACAAAATTATAATACTCAAAGTTTTAAAAAATTATCACCCAAGGATTTAATTAATCAATAACAAAGAAAAAGCATTTGGCTTGTAGATTTCAAATAAAACTCTTAATATTGTCTTAACTCTTTGAGACACATTGTATATTGTAAGCCTAAAATCATAAGACTTACCGATTAAAATTTTCCTCTCTAAAGACGCATTAAGTGAAACACAACGAAGCTGTTAAATGGACAAGTATTTGGCTTGTTGATTTTAAATAAAAAACTTATTGCTGCTTTAAATCTAAAAGAATGTGTATTGTTTACCCTAAATCACATGACAAACAGCTTAAAAAAATCACTCATGACTCAAATTGAGTGACACATAACGAAGCTGTTACATTAAAAAAAGTATTAGGCTTGTCGATTTCAAATGAAAAATGTCTCATTTGTTGTCTAAACTCCCTAACACACATTAATTCACACTTTTACGTTTTACATTACTTTGTATAGAGCATAAGCGGTTCCTTGTTCGAAAAGGAGATTAAGCTTTACAGTCATGACTCAAATTAAGTGAAAAAGCAAAGCTGTTACACAGAAGTAATGGGTCACCAATTTTAAATGAAAATCTTCTTATCCGTTATCTAAACTCCGTGAGACACATCAATGGTTAGAACAAAATTATAATACTCAAAGTTTTAAAAAATTATCACTCAAGGATTTAATTAATCAATAACAAAGAAAAAGCATTTGGCTTGTAGATTTCAAATAAAACTCTTAATATTGTCTTAACTCTTTGAGACACATTGTATATTGTAAGCCTAAAATCATAAGACTTACCGATTAAAATTTTCCTCTCAAAAGACGCATTGAGTGAAACACAACGAAGCTGTTACACGAACAAGTATTTAGCTTGTGGATTTTAAATTTAAAAAAATTATTGCTGTTTAAATCTAAAAGAATGTGTATTGTTTACCCTAAATCACATGACAAACACCTTAAAAAAAACACTCATGACTCAAATTAAGTGAAAAAGCAAAGCTGTTACATAGAAGTAATGGGGTCACCAATTTTAAATGAAAATCTTCTTATCCGTTATCTAAACTCCGTGAGTCACATCAATGGTTAGAACAAAATTATAATACTCAAAGTTTTAAAAAATTATCACCCAAGGATTTAATTAATCAATAACAAAGAAAAAGCATTTGGCTTGTAGATTTCAAATAAAACTCTTAATATTGTCTTAACTCTTTGAGACACATTGTATATTGTAAGCCTAAAATCATAAGACTTACCGATTAAAATTTTCCTCTCTAAAGACGCATTAAGTGAAACACAACGAACCTGTTAAATGGACAAGTATTTGGCTTGTTGATTTTAAATAAAAAACTTATTGCTGCTTTAAATCTAAAAGAATGTGTATTGTTTACCCTAAATCACATGACAAACAGCTTAAAAAAATCACTCATGACTCAAATTGAGTGACACATAACGAAGCTGTTACATTAAAAAAAGTATTAGGCTTGTCGATTTCAAATGAAAAATGTCTCATTTGTTGTCTAAACTCCCTAACACACATTAATTCACACTTTTACGTTTTACATTACTTTGTATAGAGCATAAGCGGTTCCTTGTTCGAAAAGGAGATTAAGCTTTACAGTCATGACTCAAATTAAGTGAAAAAGCAAAGCTGTTACACAGAAGTAATGGGTCACCAATTTTAAATGAAAATCTTCTTATCAGTTATCTAAACTCCGTGAGACACATCAATGGTTAGAACAAAATTATAATACTCAAAGTTTTAAAAAATTATCACTCAAGGATTTAATTAATCAATAACAAAGAAAAAGCATTTGGCTTGTAGATTTCAAATAAAACTCTTAATATTGTCTTAACTCTTTGAGACACATTGTATATTGTAAGCCTAAAATCATAAGACTTACCGATTAAAATTTTCCTCTCTAAAGACGCATTAAGTGAAACACAACGAAGCTGTTAAATGGACAAGTATTTGGCTTGTTGATTTTAAATAAAAAACTTATTGCTGCTTTAAATCTAAAAGAATGTGTATTGTTTACCCTAAATCACATGACAAACAGCTTAAAAAAATCACTCAAGACTCAAATTGAGTGACACATAACGAAGCTGTTACATTAAAAAAGTATTAGGCTTGTCGATTTCAAATGAAAAATGTCGCATTTGTTATCTAAACTCCCTAACACACATTAATTCACACTTTTACGTTTATATTACTTTGTATAGAGCATAAGTAGTTACTTGTTCGAAAAGGAGATTAAGCTTAAAAGCTTAAAAAAACACTCATGATTCAAATTAAGTGAAAAAGCAAAGCTGTTACATAGAAGTAATGGGGTCACCAATTTTAAATGAAAATCTTCTTATATAGGAGTAATGGGGTCACCAACTTTAAATGAAAATCTTCTTATCCGTTATCATCTAAACTCCGTGAGACACATCAATGGTTAGAACAAAATTATAATACTCAAAGTTTTAAAAAATTATCACCCAAGGATTTAATTAATCAATAACAAAGAAAAAGCATTTGGCTTGTAGATTTCAAATAAAACTCTTAATATTGTCTTAACTCTTTGAGACACATTGTATATTGTAAGCCTAAAATCATAAGACTTACCGATTAAAATTTTCCTCTCTAAAGACGCATTAAGTGAAACACAACGAAGCTGTTAAATGGACAAGTATTTGGCTTGTTGATTTTAAATAAAAAACTTATTGCTGCTTTAAATCTAAAAGAATGTGTATTGTTTACCCTAAATCACATGACAAACAGCTTAAAAAAATCACTCATGACTCAAATTGAGTGACACATAACGAAGCTGTTACATTAAAAAAAGTATTAGGCTTGTCGATTTCAAATGAAAAATGTCTCATTTGTTGTCTAAACTCCCTAACACACATTAATTCACACTTTTACGTTTTACATTACTTTGTATAGAGCATAAGCGGTTCCTTGTTCGAAAAGGAGATTAAGCTTTACAGTCATGACTCAAATTAAGTGAAAAAGCAAAGCTGTTACACAGAAGTAATGGGTCACCAATTTTAAATGAAAATCTTCTTATCCGTTATCTAAACTCCGTGAGACACATCAATGGTTAGAACAAAATTATAATACTCAAAGTTTTAAAAAATTATCACTCAAGGATTTAATTAATCAATAACAAAGAAAAAGCATTTGGCTTGTAGATTTCAAATAAAACTCTTAATATTGTCTTAACTCTTTGAGACACATTGTATATTGTAAGCCTAAAATCATAAGACTTACGGTTAAATTTTTTCACTCAATAGAGGCATTAATTGAAACACAACGAAGCTGTTAAATGGACAAGTATTTGGCTTGTTGATTTTAAATAAAAAACTTATTGCTGCTTTAAACCTAAAAGAATGTGTATTGTTTACCCTAAATCACATGACAAACAGCTTAAAAAATCACTCATGACTCAAATTGAGTGACACATAACGAAGCTGTTACATTAAAAAATGTCTCATTTTTTGTCTAAACTCCCTAACACACATTAATTCACACTTTTACGTTTATATTACTTTGTATAGAGCATAAGTGGTTACTTGTTCGAAAAGGAGATTAAGCTTAAAAGCTTAAAAAAACACTCATGATTCAAATTAAGTGAAAAAGCAAAGCTGTTACATAGAAGTAATGGGGTCACCAATTTTAAATGAAAATCTTCTTATCCGTTATCTAAACTCCGTGAGACACATCAATGGTTAGAACAAAATTATAATACTCAAAGTTTTAAAAAATTATCACTCAAGGATTTAATTAATCAATAACAAAGAAAAAGCATTTGGCTTGTAGATTTCAAATAAAACTCTTAATATTGTCTTAACTCTTTGAGACACATTGTATATTGTAAGCCTAAAATCATAAGACTTACGGTTAAATTTTTTCACTCAATAGAGGCATTGAGTGAAACACAACGAAGCTGTTACACGAACAAGTATTAAGCTTGTGGATTTTAAATTAAAAAAATTATTGCTGTTTAAATCTAAAAGAATGTGTATTGTTTACCCTAAATCACATGACAAACAGCTTAAAAAAATCACTCAAGACTCAAATTGAGTGACACATAACGAAGCTGTTACATTAAAAAAGTATTAGGCTTGTCGATTTCAAATGAAAAATGTCTCATTTGTTGTCTAAACTCCCTAACACACATTAATTCACACTTTTACGTTTATATTACTTTGTATAGAGCATAAGCGGTTCCTTGTTCGAAAAGGAGATTAAGCTTAAAAGCTTAAAAAAAACACTCATGACTCAAATTAAGTGAAAAAGCAAAGCTGTTACATAGAAGTAATGGGGTCACCAATTTTAAATGAAAATCTTCTTATATAGGAGTAATGGGGTCACCAACTTTAAATGAAAATCTTCTTATCCGTTATCATCTAAACTCCGTGAGACACATCAATGGTTAGAACAAAATTATAATACTCAAAGTTTTAAAAAATTATCACTCAAGGATTTAATTAATCAATAACAAAGAAAAAGCATTTGGCTTGTAGATTTCAAATAAAAATCTAAATATTGTCTTAACTCTTTGAGACTCATTGTATATTGCAAACCTAAAATCACAAGACTTCTAGCTTAACATTTTTCACTCAATAGGCGCATTGAGTGAAACATAACGAAGCTGTTACATGGACAAGTATTTGGCTTGTCTATTTTAAATTAAAAAAAACTTATTGCTGCTTTAAATCTAATAGAATGTGTAATGTTTACCCTAAATCACATGACTTAAACAAAAATCTCTCCTGACTCAAATTGAGTGCCACATAACGGAGCTGTTACATTAAAAGTATTATGCTTGTCGATTTTCTTTTTGATCAGGAAAATTAGACTTTACTGCTTAAAAAACAATCATGGCTCGTTTGCGGTCTAAACTCCCTAAACAAATTTAATGACTCAAGCTGTTACATTAAAAAGTATTAGGCTCAGCGACCAACAACTTCGTCCATGTTTCGATTGACAGAAGAATTTCCTCTAACATTCTGAACAGCTTCACCTGTAGGGTTCCCCGAATTGATCTCAAAAAACATCGGCAGGTCTCCCTGTTTGGATTGTTTCATTCCTGAGGCCAACTTAATGCAGGTGTCGTTGCATTTGATTGATCCAGGAGTTTTTGCGTCTTCCAAAAAAAAACCCTTCCAGTTTTTGCGCCTAACAATTTTTGGGTACATGAGATTCATTCTTGTATTATAAGCTATTCTCTTTGCCGACATAAAATAACTAGAAACACAATAAAAATAAAAAGTCTATTACTTTGTATTTTTATATTAAAGTTATAGAATATCAAATGATAATAAATATTTGTTTACTAATTTTTTATGTAACTCTGTTGAGGTGAGCCCCTTTTTACATATGTACCTAGTAACATGAGTTGAGTTGAGCGTCATGAACGTTACTTAGTTACACTGAAGTGAAAGTGAAGCTTGTAATTTTTTTCTTTTCCTTTTCTACATCTGCTTCCTAGCCTTTCACGAGTTCGGTGTAGATACATACATACAAGTTAAAAAATAATATTATTCAACCACGATGCCAATGCTTCGCCAAAGTATCTTTTATTTCAGTTACTTTCGTCGATTCGTCAGTTAAACTAGCGTTTTTTTATTATTTCAGGTGAGGTGTGTTTTATTTTTTTTTTTTGTTGCGAACGATTGTCTTGAAAAAAAATGTGATGACGATTGCACTTGACCTACCTAATTTTGTAGTAATTCAATTATCTCGTGTTTGGGCTTAAGCCCTTAGCCCATTTATTAAATTAAACATATTCAAATATAATAAAAATGTAATTTCAACGTCTTTTGTATGTATTTTGAAAGTAAATATTTTTTTTTTGCTGTTTTTTTTTGTTTGACGTGTACATTTTATCAACTGTTTGCCAACAAATATGCGTTTCTTCGGCTACAAAAGAGTAAATTAAAAGGAAGAATTAACTTTTGTTAGTGCATATCAATTTCGTTTTATATGTCGTAGGCCTACGTTCTAAAATTATGTACATATATGGTCAGATTTATCGTAGTTTGAAAAACTCTGAGTGCCCTTCGTCCAGGTTTATTGATATAGCTAAGGCTTTTGATACAGTAGATCACACCTACACACTTCCAACTTATAGGATTATAACGATAAGTTGTGGGACAAATTTACCATTTGAGCCTTATTGCAGTCAACCTATTCTCAGTTTAGTTAACAATGGCTTATTTAAATCCAAACTACAATGCGGACTCTGCTGAGGTGGGACTGTTTACAATAAAATCGAAAGCAAAACATGCCGTAAGAATTCAATGGGCAAACTATGCAAGTTTATTTCCTTGTAATTGGGTGAACGGTATACCAGCGCATTAAATACGAACGAACAAACTAATTTGTCCGTGTCTTTTTCAGCTAACAATTGAAATAGTCTTTAAAATTAAACCCTTTATATATCATTTTAACTAAACAAATACATATTTTTGTAGGTTTCACCTCCACCTTCTACAAACTCCGATACTATTGACCAGCAAATTGTGAACCAAGGTATTGTTGTTCGCGATTTAAAATCGAAAAAAGCTGACAAAGCACAAATCGACGCCGAAGTCAAGAAGCTGCTCTCGCTTAAAGCAGATTATAAAGCCGCAACTGGAAACGATTGGAAGCCAAAGCCTGCAACTCCGAGTGCCTCAACGTCTTTGCCAAATCCAACAATTGGTGATGATGCAAATTCGATTAACCAACGTATAGGAGAACAGGGTGATGTTATCAGAGATCTCAAAGCGAAAAAAGCTTCCAAGGCTGACATAGATCCGCAAGTTAAGGTCCTCCTGTCGCTTAAAGCTCAGTATAAAGAACTCACTGGAAAAGATTGGAAACCCGAAGCATCGGCTGCTTCAAATTGTACCCCAAAAGCACCAGAAACAGAAGCTCTTCAAAAGAAAATCACCGATCAGGGTAACAAAGTTCGGCAACTTAAATCGGAAAAAGCTTCAAAACCAGCAGTTGATACGGAAATAAAAGTGTTGCTTGAGCTTAAAGCGGAATACAAAAAATTGACGGGCTCTGATTGGTCACCTGCTGCTGTAGGTTCTGTTAGTGCTCAAAAGAAAGAATCATCTCCAGTGCCACCAGTCGCTGCCGGTAACAACACAGGGGTTTCTGTAATTCTCGATAAAATTGCACAACAAGGAGAGAAAGTAAGAGATTTGAAATCGAAAAAGGCTTCAAAGCCAGAAATTGATGCCGAAGTTAAGTCGTTGTTAGCTTTCAAAGCCGAATACAAGAGCCTCACGGGCTCAGATTGGAAACCTGGTACAACATCGCCTGCACCATCTGCCACCGCAGTTAAGGAAATATCTCCTGCCAAAGCTGATCTTTCGA
Organism: Platycheirus rosarum; assembly: GCA_963971375.1. Classification (NCBI taxonomy): domain Eukaryota; kingdom Metazoa; phylum Arthropoda; class Insecta; order Diptera; family Syrphidae; genus Platycheirus; species Platycheirus rosarum. The sequence goes on along the minus strand of OZ020509.1, from coordinate 113,810,381 downwards.
GTTTAATTGGAAAAATCAAAGAACAAGGAGATAAAATCCGAAATTTAAAATCCGAAAAAGCACCCAAGGCGACAATTGAGCTAGAAGTGAAAGCATTGTTGGCTTTTAAGGCTGAATACAAGAGTATTTCTGGGACAGAGTGGACTCCTGACGCTCAAGTAACACCACCAAAAGAAGTTTCAGTTATGACAGGTGAGAAAGAGCAACTAACCAAGCAGATTAACGAACAGGGTGACAAAGTGAGGGCTGCAAAGGGCAGTCATGCGGCCAAGGAAATCATCGATGCTGAAGTCAAGCTTTTATTAGATCTCAAAGCTAAGTATAAGGAGTTAACTGGAACTGATTTCCCCGTAGCAGCTCGAGGTAGTAGCAAAAAATCTGGTGAAAAAAAGGAATCTACTCCAAAGCCATCGAAACCGTCTAAAAAAGAACCATCCAAGGCTGAAAGTACATCTGGAGCAGTAAAGAAGCAGACGCGATTGGGTTTGGAAGCCACAAAAGAAGACAATCTTCCCGATTGGTATTCGCAGGTCATAACGAAAGGAGAACTTATTGAGTACTACGATGTTTCTGGATGCTACATTCTCAGACATTGGTCTTTTGCCATTTGGAAATGCATTCGAAGCTGGTTCGATAATGAAATCACAAAGATGGGTGTCAAAGAGTGCTACTTCCCCATTTTTGTATCCAAAGCTGCCTTAGAAAGAGAAAAGGATCATATCGCTGATTTTGCACCTGAAGTTGCCTGGGTAACCAAGTCTGGTGAGTCAGATCTTGCCGAACCTATTGCTGTGCGTCCTACCTCCGAAACAGTCATGTACCCTGCGTACGCTAAATGGATTCAGTCCTATCGAGACCTGCCAATCCGATTAAATCAATGGAACAATGTTGTGGTAAGTTCAAGTAAATCAGCAGTATGACTTTGACTACTAAGTTCTGACTTTTCTCCAATTTTTATAGAGATGGGAATTCAAACATCCACAGCCGTTCCTTAGGACTAGAGAGTTCCTATGGCAAGAAGGTCATACGGCATTTGCCACTAAAGAGGAAGCCGACAAGGAAGTTCTAGAAATCCTCGATCTTTATGCGCACGTATACACAAACTTACTTGCTATTCCAGTGGTAAAGGGTCGCAAGACCGAAAAAGAAAAGTTCGCCGGGGGCGACTACACCACCACCGTTGAAGCCTTCATTTCCGCGAGTGGTCGTGCTATTCAGGGAGCAACTAGTCATCATTTGGGACAGAACTTTTCGAAGATGTTCGACATTGTCTATGAGGATCCAGAAACCCAGAAAAAACAATTTGTTTTCCAGAACTCATGGGGAATGACAACGCGAACCATTGGAGTGATGATAATGGTTCATGCTGACAATCAAGGCCTTGTTCTCCCGCCTCATGTAGCGTGTATCCAAGCAATAATAGTTCCCTGTGGCATTACAGTTAATACGAAAGATGAAGATCGCGAACAGTTACTACAAAGCTGCAAGAGCTTAGAGAAACTATTGAACTCAAGTGGAATCCGATGTGAGGGTGATTATCGGGATAATTACTCTCCAGGTTGGAAATTCAATCACTGGGAACTGAAAGGTGTTCCAATTCGCATTGAAATTGGTCCAAAGGACATGAAGTCCAATCAAATGGTAGCAGTTCGTCGTGATACTGGTGAAAAGTTAATACTATCATGCGAGAACGCAGAGCAGAAGATCAATCAACTCCTGGAAACCATTCATGAAAGCATGTTTGCTAAAGCAAAAACCGATCTCACTCAACACACCAAGGTGACTAAGAACTGGGGTGACTTTTGTAAAATCCTCGATCAGAAAAACATTTTGCTGACGCCCTTCTGCGGAGAGACTAGCTGCGAAGATCAAATCAAGGCCGATAGTGCTAGGTAAGAATTATAAGAACTGCAATAGGGTAATAAGTTTTAATGTTTTTATTTTAAGGGATGAAGAAGCTGAGCCTGGTGCACCAGCTATGGGGGCGAAATCCCTGTGTATACCATTCGATCAGCCAGCGGCTATAACATCGGCAGACAAATGCATCCATCCAAGTTGTAGCAAGAATCCCAAGTACTATTGCTTGTTCGGAAGAAGTTATTAAAATAACCTACATCAAGTTAATTTGCACTTTTCGATTTTGTTTCCTTTATGTCTGTTAAAAGTTTACTTCTTATTCGCTCTTTTTTTAAATTATTTATATGCAACGTACTCAATAATTTTTTAAGCTTTTAATTTTCGAATAAAGTATGTCCAAAAATTGATTTGATTATTGCCACAAAAAACAATTAAGCTTCTTCTAAAATGATAGATTAATGTTTGCAGGAAATCATCATTAAATTCAATGGTCTGCTGAGCATATACATGTTAAGACGCAGGAATTCATGTTTGTGGCTTTTTCGACCAGGTTCAGTTGACGGAGCCATATAGCAAGTACCAAGTTCCCACACCTCAACATTCACAAAGGGACATGGAGATCCCATGATCAATCCACTGTCAACCAAATGGACCACATTGCGATCGATGCAAGGCACTACTCCAGTATGATGGATGTCCGCACTTTCCGAGGGGCAAACATTGACTCGGACCACTACCTCGTTGTAGCCAAGGTACGACTACAACGATATCACGACCCACGCCAAGAAGAGGTAATACTGTGAGGAAGTTTAACGTCGGCCGTCTGCAATCGCAAGAAATCTCTAGATCCTTTTCCGATCGAGTTTCAAATAACCTCAAAAGGAGTCCTTTACCGCCAGCATCAAGTATTGAGAACCAGTGGCAACATTGCCAAAATGCCATCAGGGAAGCTGCGACACGGCCACCACAACGAAACCGCTGGTTTGATGATGAGTGTCGGCAAGCACACGCAGCTAAACAAGAAACATACAAGGCGGCGCTGCAAAGAAGGACCAGAACTACCCGTGCACTCTACGAGCAGAAGAGGAAAGAGGAACACCGCCTTCTCAGAAAGAAAAAAAAGGGAACATGAGAAGCGCGCGATCCAGGAAATGGAGAGCTGTTATTGCAGGAATGAAGTTCGAAAGTTTTACCAAAAGGTACAAAGAAACTGTCAAAAGTACAGAGCTTTAACTGAAGCTTGCAAAGACGATCAAGGGAACATCGTAGTGGAATTGCAGTCGATGCTGAGAATATGGAAAAACCATTTCTGCAGACTGTATAACGGCGATGACGAAACGAATTCCGCTGTCAGGCAGAATGGTCCACTTTATCTGGGCGGAGTAGACCAACAATTCCGACCACCACATCTGGAGAAATAAAGCTAGCTATATCTAAACTTAAGAGCAACAAAGCCGCCGGAGCCGATGGTCTAGCTGCCGAGCTCTTCAAAGCTGCAGGCGATGACTTGGCTCTAAGTATCCACCAACTCATAAGCAAGATATGGTTAGAAGAAAGCATGCCCGATGAATGGAATCTCAGCATAATTTGCCCGATCCTTAAAAAAGGAGACCCTCTGAGCTGCACCAACTATAGGGGTATCAGTCTCCTCAACACTGCCAACAAGATCTTTTCTGCTGTTTTGTTTGAACGCTTAAAATCATTCGTCAACAACCTGATAGGTCCATATCAGTGCGGATTTAGGCCAGGAAAGTCCACTATCGATCAAATATTCACATTACGGCAGATCTTGGAAAAAACTCAAGAACTTCAAATCGATACCCACCACCTTTTCATCCATTTCAAAGCCGCGTACGACAGCATTTATAAAGACGAGTTATATAGAGCAATGTGCAGTTTTAACATCCCTGCGAAACTCGTCCGCATGTGTAAAATGACGATGGAAAACGCACGCTGTTCCGTCAAGGTCGGTAAAGACCTCACCGACACCTTTGAAGTCAAAAATGGATTTAGACAAGGCGATGCGCTGTCATGCGATTTTTTCAACATCATACTTGAAAGAATAGTGCAGAACTCTCACACCAACACCAGAGGCACGATCTTTCAAAAGTCCGTCCAATTACTCGCATACGCCGGCGATATTGACATAATCGGAAGAACGCAGCTTGATGTCAGTAGCGCTTTTGTGAGTATTGAGACGGAAGCGGCAAAGATGGGCTTAGCAGTCAATGAGGGCAAAACCAATTATATGCTGTCATCAAGAAGACACCCAACATCGACGTCTTGGACAAAACATCACCATAGACAGCTATAACTTGGAGGTAGTTAGGGACTTTGTCTACCTGGGCTCCGCTATTAACTCAGACAACAACACCAGCGCTGAAATCAAACGAAGACTAACTCTTGCCAATCGCTGCTTCTTCGGGCTTAGAAGGCAATTGAGTAGTTAAGCCCTCTCTCGGACAACTAAACTGTCCCTTTATAAGACCCTCATCATCCCAGTCCTGCTCTATGGTGCAGACGCATGGACGTTGTCAAAATCGGATGAGAACACTTTAGGCTGTTTCGAGAGAAAGATTCTCCGGGTGATTTTTGGTCCCATATGCATAAACGGAGAGTGGAGAAGAAGATACAATGAAGAACTTTACCGGCTGTACAGCGACACAGACTTAGCCAAAGGAGTAAAAATTCAACATCTCAGATGGCTGGAGGAAGACCGAGACTCAGGTGGCGCACACAAGTGGAAGAGGACCTCAACCGATTCCACGTGCGAAACTGGAGACAGCTATCTAGAGCTAGGGACCGAGCTGGCTGGAAAAGCTTGTTGGTTGAGGCCCAGGTCCACCCCGGACTGTAGCGCCACCTAAGAAGAAGAATGACCCAGTACTGGATAGTTTCGATCATTTCATATGAAGGTGTTTCCAAAAGTTTTATACATTTTGGTGATTAGATCAACGACAACGAGATGTGGGGCCTGTTTCTCATTTACTACATCCTATATACATAAATGTTGTGGAACATTAGTAGCCAGATTCTGTAAAAAACGAAACGAAGCCACCGTTTTTTTTTACTTCGTTCGTCGATGATAAATATCATTTTTCATGTTTCGTCTACCGTTGTGCAGTTTTCAAACCAAAATTAATTTTAGTTTCAAAAACAAAATGATTTTTTTTAACTAAAATAACTACACCTTTCTTTCCATCTAGCGCCCTCTTTCTTTCTAATCGATTTAACCCTACAAAAGCGTTACACTCTCCCTAGTCAGATAGTGATAAGTGCTGCCCCTTCCCTTTCCGAATCAACACCAAATTTAAAGGGGAACACTCATAGTACCACATCTCCTGGTAAGTTGGATCTTGTTGATCTCTATAGTGAAGACGAGAACTTTAACCGACATTTTACCAGTATTTAATACACTTTTGTTGTCTGTACTTATTCTATATTCACACCAATTGAAGAAGAATGACCCAGTACTGGATAGTTTCGATCATTTCATATGAAGGTGTTTCCAAAAGTTTTATACATTTTGGTGATTAGATCAACGACAACGAGATGTGGGGCCTGTTTCTCATTTACTACATCCTATATACATAAATGTTGTAGAACATTAGTAGCCAGATTCTGTAAAAAACGAAACGAAGCCACCGTTTTTTTTTACTTCGTTCGTCGATGATAAATATCATTTTTCATGTTTCGTCTACCGTTGTGCAGTTTTCAAACCAAAATTAATTTTAGTTTCAAAAACAAAATGATTTTTTTTAACTAAAATAACTACACCTTTCTTTCCATCTAGCGCCCTCTTTCTTTCTAATCGATTTAACCCTACAAAAGCGTTACACTCTCCCTAGTCAGATAGTGATAAGTGCTGCCCCTTCCCTTTCCGAATCAACACCAAATTTAAAGGGGAACACTCATAGTACCACATCTCCTGGTAAGTTGGATCTTGTTGATCTCTATAGTGAAGACGAGAACTTTAACCGACATTTTACCAGTATTTAATACACTTTTGTTGTCTGTACTTATTCTATATTCACACCAATTGGCAATTTCATCACTTAATTCAGAACTAGAAAATGATGCATCATGATAGTACTATAGGCAGTGTATATACAATGTTATTAGTAGAATAATGATAATTTTATGAATAAGCTGAAAAAACGCATCACCCGAACGAATCAAACTACTATTCTCGGTCTGTGAAATGATAAATGTTATCACGTTTTCACGCTAAGTTCGATTCACGATCATTGAAAAAGTGAAAAATAACATCAAAAACTTTCAATATGAAAATATCTTATTAAAGTCAAATCGTTGAAAACTAAACTACCCATGGCAAAAAATCGAGGGGCATTCAGCTCTTTATTATGACATGGAAGGGCATGTACCTACTTTGTTCTTTATCTCTTCTATCAGAAATCTTTAAAAAAGCTCAATAAAGTGCTTAGTTGCAGTTATCATGAAGTGATAAAGGGAAAACTGAAATCATAAATTCTGTATCACTCCAACTTCATAGTTTGACAGTTCGGGTATTGGCCCCAAATTCTTTAATGAAGATGAACATGTTCGTTTTCATCATTCTTGATTTCTCCATTTTTCTATTCTAAATAATCTATTAATATATATTGCACTTTAACCCCACTCTCTATCCTCATATGACTATCTTAAATATTTTAGCTTACGACAATTTTTCCTATCCGCACATCGGCATTTATTTTTCTCAACAAAGATTATTCTCTCTTTTGTAATTACTCTTTGGATCGAACTGTTTCCAACTTAACTTCAATACATATTCTTCTGACATTGCAGAAATTTAGATTTTGGATTTGTTTGAAAAACCTTAAAATATTTTATACAAAAAAAACTTCTGAAAATGCCTGATTACCTGGGCACAGATCAGCGCCGTGTCAAGGGCGAAGAAAAAGAAGAAACTGAAATTAAGTCTTTGGACGACGGCGATATTGAATTGTTGAAAACATACGGCCAAAGTCAATATCAGAAATCCATCAAGACTATAGAGGAGGACATCCTAAAAGCTATCAAGCAGGTCAATGAGCTGACTGGAATCAAAGAAAGCGATACAGGATTGGCTCCTCCAGCGCTGTGGGATTTGGCTGCAGACAAACAGACCTTGCAAAACGAGCAACCCCTGCAAGTCGCTCGATGCACTAAGATAATCAATGCCGACTCCGATGATCCTAAGTACATCATCAATGTAAAGCAATTCGCTAAGTTCGTTGTCGATCTGGCTGACTCTGTTGCTCCAACAGATATCGAAGAAGGAATGCGTGTTGGCGTCGACCGCAACAAGTACCAAATTCACATACCGCTACCACCCAAAATCGATCCAACTGTTACCATGATGCAGGTTGAGGACAAACCCGATGTAACTTACAGTGATGTTGGCGGTTGCAAGGAACAGATTGATAAACTCCGAGAAGTTGTTGAAACACCATTGCTGCATCCTGAGAAATTTGTCAACTTGGGGATTGAGCCACCTAAAGGTGTACTTCTGTTCGGTCCTCCTGGAACTGGAAAAACCCTTTGCGCTCGTGCTGTTGCCAATCGTACAGATGCTTGTTTCATTCGTGTGATTGGTTCGGAATTGGTTCAAAAGTATGTCGGTGAAGGTGCTCGTATGGTGCGAGAACTTTTCGAAATGGCCAGGTCAAAGAAAGCTTGTCTGATATTCTTCGATGAAATCGATGCCATCGGAGGAGCCCGATTCGATGATGGTGCCGGTGGCGATAACGAAGTTCAAAGAACCATGTTGGAGCTAATCAACCAGTTGGATGGATTCGATCCCAGAGGCAACATCAAGGTCTTGATGGCAACTAATCGTCCAGACACTTTGGATCCAGCACTTATGCGACCAGGTCGCTTAGATCGTAAGGTTGAATTCGGACTGCCTGATTTGGAGGGAAGAACACATATCTTCAGAATCCATGCCAGATCAATGTCAGTGGAGCGTGATATTCGTTTTGAATTGTTGGCGCGTTTGTGTCCCAATTCAACAGGAGCTGAGATTAGATCAGTTTGTACTGAAGCTGGTATGTTTGCAATCCGCGCCCGTAGAAAGGTTGCCACAGAAAAGGACTTTTTGGAAGCCGTTAATAAAGTCATTAAGAGCTATGCTAAGTTCAGTGCAACACCCAGGTATATGACCTACAATTAAAATAAATATTTGCATTTTCATACATTCAAAATAAACTTATAGAAAGAAGTTGCTTTATTTTTGTTTTGTGTTCATCAATTTAAATAAAATATGCGAGATTTTTGTTAAGAATGATGTTGCTGGACACGCCTCCCTAAATACAGGCAATGTTTCGACACGAATTTTAACTACAGGACCGATGAGCCCAAATCTCGAACTGTCTGGTTCCATTGTTGTCCTCGCGCTGGAACTGTTTTTGTGATTTAAATGAATACAATCGCAGTGGATCCGCTATTTTGGTCAGGCAGCACTCGAAAGAAGTTGTGTCGAGACCCAGTTTCCTCCCGAACTCTCGTGTGGTTGGTTATAAAATCCTTTAAAGAAGCAACTATCGCACAGGTATATTTTTGGGAAATTTTGTATCTTTTTTTATTTCTTATCGAATAGGTACTCCATCCACATTATATTTTTTTCGGCGCCACTAGAGAACAGCCATATCCTGAACATGGGGCAAAAATAAGAGCGAGTTGCATTCAAATTCCAAATATCCTCAGAATCGAGATTTGCTCCTTTCATTGAGATTTTTTCATGATTTAACTGTGGTATTGTGACGCGCCTTGCCATAAATAATGAAAATAAATGCGCCCCTGATTTCAAAACTATGATTTGACAGATAGGGAGAGATCATGATACACAGAAATATAAGGTATGCTCACTTTGGCTGATTATGCGTGTGACGTCACATTCTTCTGATTTTTGTTCTTAGAGAGTGTAAAACAAATGTATTAATTTGCCGATTTTGTTATTGTTTTTTTATGTTTATTGTTCTTATAATCATAAGCCTTCAGTTTTAAAAAAATAATCTTCACTTAACAAATAAAAGAAGAATGTGATGTCATAAAATTTCAAGATGGCGATTTGTATGCGTCTAGTGAGCATACCTTGTATTTCTGTGTATCATGGAGAGAGATTTTAATTATCGAAGTTGAACATTTTTTTTTATTTTGAACAAATTTACAAACCACTAAAAAATGTATTTTAAATAGTTCTACTCCATTTAAAATATATTTTAAACACCACTTCAAAACACTACACCTATCTAAGGTAATATCATTAAAGGTTTTATTTTTGCAATCTTCTGCGCATCTGTCAAAATCAGGAGCTACACTTTTAATGTTAGTACCAAATTTTATTTATCTTAGTTTGGTATTAAAGCGTCTGTAATTTTGCGCCTATTTATTTAATTTTATTTAAATAACTAATTTTAGTTAAGTTAATAGAAAATTTGTATTTCTATTTTATGTATCTTTTTTATCCAGATCATTTCTTGGAAATCTGCATTTTAATCGAGATTTGCACTGATTTGCACACACATTACTTTATACGACGATTCACAATTATCACTGAAGTTTGTATTTTATTTGGGTTAATTACTTGTTTTGACAAGTTTTGTGTTGATTAAAGTAAAAAATCGTCAAAAATCAAAAAAAAAAATGTCGAACAATTTTGTAGTATTCTCATCAGGCATCGTCGTCTTCTTTTGTTCATTTTTACAAAATTAAATTCGACATTTAAGAGGTTCATTTTTTCACTTACACGGGAAAATCATGAGGTAATTTTCCAAGGCTCGCAGAAATAAATTGCCGTACAAATTTTGACAGTTCATTTACGAGCATATGAATATACTGCGATTATGAGGTTTACGATGGTCTTACGCAATTGCATGAATACCCTTAATGTTTGCGATGATCTAGCGAGGTTTTAATGAATACCCCTTTTAATTTATTTTTTTATTTTGAAATCCTTTTAGTTATTGTGTACATATTTCCTTTTTTCGGTTGTTTCTTCATTCTTCTTTTGGACAAACATGTACGTTGGTCTGCACACTGATTTGGATTACCCCAAATATATTCAATTCTTTCCTACAAACTCTGCTGTTTACTCTGCTGTTTTATTCTAAAGAAATTTTCGAAATTCTGAAAAAAACTATTAAAAACCATTAAAACCACTAAAAAACATTATTGGGAATTGTTTTCAATTTTAAAATTTCTTATTTTTAGTCTCAAAAGAGAAACGTCAAAGCACATTCTTCCATTCGTTACTTCATTCCCCCTACTTTTCTACAATCCTTACCCATGATACACAGAAATACAAGGTATGCTCACTCTGGCTGATTATGCGTGTGACGTCACATTCTTCTGATTTTTTGTTCTTAGGGAGTGTAAATTAATATATTAATTTGCCGATTTTGTTATTGTTTTTTTTAAGTTTATTGTTCTTATAATCATAAAAATCGTTTAAACCTTCAATTAAAAAAAATAATATTCACTTAATAAATAAAAGAAGATTGTGACGTCACAAAATATCAAGATGGCGATGTATCATGCCCCTTACCCAATTGTCAAAAAGAAAGAATGAAGAAACAACCGAAAAAAAGAATGATGTACACAAGGTTTTAAACGAATTTGACAGATGGATTGATTTAAGGGTTGGCTTGCATCATGAATAAGACTGAGTAGAATTCCATGCAAATATTTGCATTGTTATACCTACTCATGTGAGCTTTTAGGCATAATGACATTACAGATTCTTCTCACCATTTTCATACTTGTGGCATATGTCTTGTGCTGCATTTCTGAACCCATTTTTTTTCTAATTTGCGTCATTTATCAAATTAGTTGTCAAATTTTTGTGTGAAAGTTGGTCGAAGGTACGATTATAAAATTCTGTTTTAACATCACGAGAAGAAAAAAATATATATAAATCTATTGCTATTCTAGCTGAAAAATTAATATTTATCAACTGTGAAAATGTCAACGCCAGCTCGTAGACGTCTTATGAGAGACTTTAAGAGGCTTCAAGAGGATCCACCCACAGGAGTTTCTGGAGCTCCAACAGACAATAACATTATGATCTGGAATGCTGTGATTTTCGGTCCACATGATACTCCCTTCGAGGATGGAACCTTCAAACTAACTATAGAATTCACTGAAGAATATCCCAATAAGCCCCCGACAGTTAGATTTGTGTCAAAAGTTTTCCACCCAAATGTATACGCTGATGGTGGAATTTGCTTAGACATTTTACAAAACAGATGGAGTCCAACATATGATGTTTCGGCTATTCTAACATCCATTCAGTCCCTACTGAGTGATCCGAATCCAAATTCGCCAGCTAACTCAACAGCTGCCCAGCTGTACAAGGAAAATCGGCGCGAATATGAAAAGCGAGTAAAAACTTGTGTAGAACAAAGCTTTATTGATTAGCCATCCTTTATGTTACTGACTTCTTATATATTTTTTTTTCATAAAAAATAATTATATAAAAACAAAAATTAATTAACGAAAACACATTTCAGAAGAGGGCAAGTATCAAAGCATAAATATTAAAAAAAAAAAAACAAATAAATAAAAATAAATCCACAGTAGAACATCGCTTTCTGTAAACTAATCAATAAAATGATATTACATATTTTCCAATGATAATACAAACTTGGAATGTGTTTTTTAATAGGATGATCAACACCTTTTGGTGGTTTGGTTAATGGTTGGTTTAACTTGGCCGATCCACTTGTTCTAAAACATAATACATCAAACAAAAAATTGCTTCTTTTCGAGTTCTGTTGTTTTTTTTTTTCTTTTGTGCTGGTAAAATTTCAAATAAAAATATTCTTTCTATCACTTCGCACAGGTGTTTCACTTAAAAACTTGCAGAATGGCGAATCCAAAGTATTTATCTAATGGGTGAGATTTGCCCATTCCTATTAGTAGAGTCGCAAGTCTAGTCTACAATGCAGATCGTTGACCTTGGGATTTGCTCAAAAATATCCATTTGAGATGTCCACCATCTTTTTATTGAATCTAAATTGATGTACAGTACAATTTAACCCGAAGAACTCGTCGCCTAGTGGGGATCAAAATGGCGATCATATTTCGCTGCTCTCACACGCACGGTACTGACCATACACAAGCTTCTCAAATGCAAAGAGCGTTCCGACAAAGTGTTGTGTTATCTCTGCAATTAGTTGCAACAGAAAAGCCGCAGGTTACATTGACAGAAGACATTGTATCAAATTTTGATAGAGTTAAGAACTTTGTCTAAATAGTAGTCATTTTGATTAGAAAGTTGTTTTTGTGGTACTAATGAAATGCAGCAGCAGAATACTTTCTCAAGATAAGGATTCTCTTCAGGAAACCACTTATATCCTTGTAGGATGAATCGGTAAACCACCATTGTATGATTAAGATAGTTAACCATTTTTTTTAGAGCAAATGGGCATTATTGTAGTCCGCAGAAACTTCTAAGAAATATTCTTCCATTCAGACAAAAAAAGATGTAAACACGGAACAGAGATCACAGGTTAGATCTTGCAAACAAAACGGTTTCCGTATCTGCATTTGGACTTGTTTGTCTTACCTATTTTTAGATCAGGAGGAATAATAGAATAAAGCTTCTGGAGGCTTTTTTATACTTTCAGCAAAAAGCTCCTATCTCATATAATTCCGCAAGTCATGTTTTGTTTTAAGATTAAAGCTTTGTGTAGACTTAATATAGAATGAATAAAGATTTTTATTTTTTATTGAACATGAATAATATTTGCACTTTGAATTAAATCTACTTATAACTGTACATAAAATGACATGGGCCCAAACGCTATACATTTGTTTATAAATAAAAAAATATTTGTTTGGCTATAGTTCATATAACTTAAAATAAAAGTACATAGGTTGATTTTATTATGCTCGGATTTTTCCGACCCGGTAGTTTACTAGGGGTCTTTGTGTGAATTGAGGGTTGAGTTGGCGACTAGCTGTTGGAAAGGGTAGAAAGAAACAGCTTCTTTGTTGTCTTCGATTCTTTCTAGGAACTCGATGGCATTAAGGTACCTAGGCTCTGGATATGGTGTATCACCCAAAAAACTGTAACTGATAATTGTCCTCAGTAACAGTTCCGTTAACTTGTTTAAACCATTTCTTTTCTCAGTTACGCGTTCAAACAAAGTTAATGATGAAAGTAGTCCAATGACCTAAGCTGTCGAATGTTTTTTTCACTATCAGTAACGTATGCAGTGTCGAGTGAAAATCACGAAAGCCAAACTGCAGGTTCAGTCCAGGCAAGTATTTTTTTAAGCCGTCTGAGGATGACTTCTTCCAGAATCTTGCTGCCAGTTATGTAGGAGCTATACCGGCCTGTAGTTGGAAATTAGATTTCTAGCACCTTTCCTTGGGATTGCAACTATTTTCGCTGTTTTCCACCGTTTGGGTTGTAGCATTTGTTTATGGTGGTTGCCAGAAATACATTACAATCTTGAGGAAGCTTTTTGATGACGTAGTTGGATAATCTACCTGGTTCAGCAGTTTTTTTTTGTTTGTTTGCAGAATTTAATATTGTCATAGCTAGTTGACTGCAGTCTGTTAGGAGGATTCTACTGGATCGTTGTTGTAGGTCGACAAAAGCTTCCATTTGTACTCCTGGAAATGCTTATTTTCAGATTGCACATGAATTTGACATAATTGTACGGAAATGATAACTAAAAAGCTAAACGATCGCAAAAAATCGACAGTCAGTGATTATCACCTAAGATTTTAACCGTCAACGATCGCTTATCACCTTAGCCGATTCTACCCCTCGTAACTATCCTTTGAAGTTTTGTAATTTTTTTTTGGATCGAATTAGTCGGAAACTTCCAGGTAGATTTCTATCGGTGGTGGCAAGAAAATGCTTTCTTCAACGTCATTTTGCAGTCTTCTGGCAAATGTTTGAATGGCCGATCGAGCAACAAACATCTTCGCTTCTGCTGTATGTATCCCCCAGCAAGCTACTTTCTTCAATTATAAGGCGACTTCCAGAAGTTATTTTCAAGAAAGAAATAGAATCGACAAGTTCTTTGCATCTTTGCTGGGGATAAGAGAACCGTCATTTACCCAGCCCACCTTCATGGAAATTCAATAAAGAAAACAAATATTTTATTTTTGTATTTTTAACTTTTTATTACTACCACTATATCAAGAGGTAAAAATATAAAACACCAATAAACTCAAACAGCTTATCGCTTCCTGCGCAAATGTAGACGATTCTTGCGCTTCCAGGCAGCGCGGCGTGAACCACCAATTGTCTGAGAGTACCTGTAGCCCTTTCCGATGCCACGGGAGCTCTTGCCGGCAGAAGTAAGACCACGCAATTCACGATGCTTGTGCACGTGCTTGCAGATCCAGTTGATCTTAGGATCACGACGGATAGCGTTGTGATGGGTGTCGATGAGGATGACTTCGAAGTATTTGTAAGAAGCATCCTGAGCAACCCAGTATGAGTTGAGAACTCTCAAACCACCGAGTCTGCGACCAACACGTTCCTATGAAAAGAGAAATATCGATTAGACATCGTTTTGTCAAAGAATTTCATATAAAGTTGCGAGACATTTCAGACATCTAAGGAAGGCGAGATGGTGGTCAGCATGGTTTCCTATGTAACCATACGGTTTATCATCAGGATGAAAAAATGAAAGTGAGAACATAGCCATCTTCTACTTACCTCAGCAATAGATTGCAGACAACGGGAAGGCTTCAATTCGTTGACACCATGGCTCTTTGGTTTACCGTAGGTGCAACCCTTTGGTACTGGACGTTTGCGTCCTCCACGACGCACACGAATTCTGTAGATGACGAATCCTTGCTTGTTCTTGTATCCCAATCGACGTGCCTTATCCGGGCGAGTTGATCTGGGGGAGCGATGCAACTTTGTCAATTGACGATATTGCCAAACGCGAATACGCAACAAATAGCGCATAACATCGCTCTGCTTCTTGCGGTAAAGTTCTTGCATATAACGATACGCACCCATTTTTGCGACTTTTCACGGCGATAGACCTAGTAACAAAATAGTTTTTGAAGGTTAATTGATAATTTATATCAATAACTGTCACATCATCGGTCTATCGTTTTACGGATAATGAACCGACATCTTGTGGAAGTCATTTTATTTTTCTAGAAATAAATGTATTAGTTTTGAAAAAAAATTGATTCTTTTGGGAAAGAAAGATGGAAAATCGTGTTCGGTAATCAGTTAGCCAATTCGACATCGTAATTCTTTCCGAATGGTGCACGGCCGGAAAAAAGATTATCATCATATAAAACACGATTTTCACAATTTAAAAAACTTGGAAGATTCACAGCACTTTTCTTCTCAATATATTACCTTTTTAGGGAATTCGCCTGTAAAGAAGAAATATTCGATTAATTAAGAAACAAGAAGATATAATAGACCTTATGGAAATTTTTAAAAATATTTTAAAGATTTTAAAGATATATGCCGATTTTTAGAGAGAAGAATATTGAAACCCACCTTCACTCCACAAAGTTAAAGTGAAAAAGAACGGATGTTGATGAGGTATTTCCGAAGTCAACACGTTTTTCCATTTTCGAAAAGATGGCGGACTGGAATTGAAAACAAATTTCCCTTAAGGTCAGGACACAATGGAGATAAGACACTGGAAAGTTTGTTCATGTGGTGTCACCCTTCATGAAAGAATTTAAGGCAAGACTACACTAACGTTGCAAAGAAATTGCACATATTCTTTGCATTAAGCGTGTATTCACCGCTAAATACAAACAGCCAAATTAATAAACGTGGAATTGTAAAAGGTTAGGCCTTATTTTGTGGACTAAGTGCAAAATGTTTCCAATAAAATACAATTTTTACTAAATGACGTTTACTAAGATAAACCAAGTCCCCTTTTATACACATAGGCGCAAAATTATAGACAACCTATTTTTAATACGTTAACTTCACACTACTTAAAATGTTTAGTTCTGTACTAAGTTTTTCTCAATTATAAACAAAATAACCTCTTCACTAGTTAAAATCAAATTTGGAAGTTTGAGAACCTTAGGGAATTTTTTTGTTATTGGTTTTAGGCTGGGTTTGTGTGTATTTTTATTTTCAAAATGGCGCTTTGTGAGAGCCAGCCGTCATTCCCTCGGAGAGTTTTTAGCTTCACACTAAAAAGATAATGCAGGTCATTCCTGTTATTAAAAATCTAGTTTCACACTAAGAAAAAATCATTTTTTGAGTCGTCTATAATTGAAGAACTACACTTTTAATGTTAGTGCCATATTTTATTTGTTTTAGTTTGGTATTAAAGCGTCTATAATTTTGCACCATAGGCATATGCCGCAGCGTGACTTAGTGTATAGGCGAAGGAGTTGAGAAGTGCAGTGGGGATCACAACGACGCAGGGACCGAGAATATGTTGCGATTCTCTCATTCTCGTTTGTTATTTTCATTGCTTGCTTTATTATTATCTTCCGCAGTTTGTGGTCAAATGTATTGTGATATTTTGGCCTGGGGTTCGACAAATAAAACTCAATCAAAATTCCACAATAATAAAACAAATCTCTTTATTTTATAAAACACAACGTCTTTCAGTTTAAATAACACCAATTTAACTTATTTCACTTATTCACAATTCAAATACGTTTTTATAATTCAACACTTTTTATTTAATCTCAATTCAATCACTTTTTACTAATACTTCCAGTTGTTAACAATTCCACTTTCGAAAATAAACTGAACTGTCAATGCAATCTACTCTTGTATTTATACAACTTTAAAAGCTTCTGGAAGCTTCTGTCTGGTTCTGGCACAATCTAAGCTTTCGGTACTAATTCGAGTCTCGAATTGTTTCGTCAAGTTCGATTTAGTACTAAGTTAAAACATGTTGCAAATATGTAGCATACTTCTAGGGGCATGGTTGTTGTACACAATAAATGGTGGTTGTTGTACACAATAAATGTTGGTTGTTGTACACAATGAATCCAACAGATGGCGTTAATTTACAAAATGTATCTAAACTTGTTGCCACATCACATTGTCCCCCTCTTAGTTTTGTTCGTCCCGAACAAGCACATCATCATTGTTTCCGTGGTAACGATGCAGTCGATCCACATGGACAATTTTCATTTTTGCTCTTGGTCCTCTTTGGATTCGGAAAACGACGTCATTAATGCGCGTAACTATTTGGTAGGGACCTTCCCAGTCCTGCTGAAGCTTGGGCGATTTTCCCTTTCTGCGATGTGGGTTATAAAGCCATACCAGATCTCCCTCATTGAATTCAGGTGCTGTTGCTCTCGCATCGTATCTGGTCTTCATGCGGTCACTCGCAATTTTTATGTTGTTTCTTGTTCTCTGGTGAATGTCGTTGATCCTTTCTCTAAGATCTAACACGTAGTCCTCTTCGCATTTTGGGTCTTCAATAGGAAATCCGAATTTTAGCTCACTTGGAAGCCGGGCAGTTCGTCCAAATAGAATTTCGGATGGAGTGTATCCAGTTGTACTATGAACCGCATTCCGGTAGGCCATAAGAAATAAAGGAATTCGCCGATCCCAATCCCGTTGGTTCTCGTTCACGACTTTGGACAGATGTTCCTTCAAGGTCTTGTTAAATCTTTCTACCATTCCATCAGACTGTGGATGAAGAGGTGTTGTCCTTGTTTTCTTTAACCCGAGTGATGCGCATACTTCCTGGAATACCTTCGACTCGAAGTTTCGCCCTTGGTCGGAATGCAATTCCATAGGCACCCCGAACCTGCAGACCCAGTGGTCCACTATCTGCTCGACAACGGTCTTAGCTTCTTGATTGGGTATCGCAAAAGCCTCCGGCCATTTGCTGAAGTAGTCCATGACAACAAGGATGTAACGGCTACCGTTTTCAGTTTCCGGGAACGGGCCTGTGATGTCAACGGCGATTCTTTCAAAAGGGGCGCTCACGTTGTACTGGTGCATTTTACCTCGTGTTTTGACTTTGGGTCCCTTGCTAGCTGCGCATGTTATGCACTTTCGACACCAGCTCTCTACATCGTTTCTCACGCTTAGCCAATAAAAGCGTTCCCGTACCTTTTCCAGTGTTTTGTTGATTCCCAAGTGCCCACCGGATATTCCAGCATGCATTTCTCGTAGGATCTCCTCTACTTTCGATCGTGGAACCACAAGCTGCATCTTAAAGGATCTTCCATCCGGCATTTCCCATTTTCTTCGCAAAACACCATCTTCCACATGGAGAGAGTCCCACTGCGCCCAGTATGCTTTTAAAGTAGGACTTCTGTCGGAGATATCTCTTGCGTTTGGTTTCTCCATAGATTCCTTCCATGCAAGGATTGGCTCGATGTCAGGGTCTTCTTTTTGTGCATTACGAATTTCTTCGGCACTCCAACCCTCTACAGGTTCGGCTCTTATTCTCTGGACAGATATACCTTCATCCTTTTCCTCTTTTCGCGCACAATGTTTGCAACTGGGCTCACATGGTCTGCGGGAAAGCGCGTCCGCATTGCAGTGCAGTCTTCCTTTGCGATTATGTACTTCGAAGTCGTAAGTCTGCAATCGTTCGATCCATCTTGCTACCTGCCCCTCAGGATTTTTGAACTGTAGCAACCATTTTAAAGCGGCGTGATCGGTACGCAGGATGAATCTCTGTCCATACAGATATTTATGGAAATGTTTTGTCGCCAGTATCAGAGCAAGGAGTTCCCGTCTGGTTACACAGTAGTTTCTCTCTGGTCGCGACAGAACTTTGCTGAAATAGGCTACCACTTTCTCCTGCCCATCTTGTATCTGCGACAGAACTGCTCCAACACCCACGTTACTAGCATCCGCGTCCACAATAAATGTTTTGCCAGGGGTGGGGTAAGCTAGTATTGGTGCCTCACAAAGTCGCTGTTTTAGATGTTGAAAGCTTCTTTCGCACTCACCTGACCATTTAAATTGTCTACCCTTCTCAGTTAGCTGGTGCAGACACTTTGCGATTCCGGCAAAATCTTTGACGAACCTCCTGTAATAAGTGGCGAGACCTAGAAAGCTCCTCAGCTGGTGTTTATCTTCGGGAACTGGCCAATTTCTCACGGTTTCGATTTTCTCCGGGTCAGTGTTTACTCCATTTGATGATATCACATGTCCCAAATATTTCACCTCAGCTTTGAACAGAGCACATTTCTTTGGATTTAGTTTCAAATGTGCAGTTCGAAGTCGTGTAAACACCTCCCTCAAGTTGTCGCGATGTTCAGCGAACGTCTTTCCCACAACGATGACGTCATCCAAGTACACCAGGCAGGTTTTCCATGTCAGACCCTGTAACACACGTTCCATTAAACGCTCAAAGGTGGCTGGAGCGTTACACAAGCCAAATGGCATAACGGTAAACTGCCATAGTCCATTTCCCGTTGTGAAAGCGGTCTTTTCTTTGTCTTCTGGATGGATCTGTACCTGCCAGTAACCACTTTTCAGATCGAGGGTGGAAAACCATTTCGCTCCAGAAAGGGTATCCAAGGTGTCATCTATTCGAGGCAAGGGGTAGCTGTCCTTCTTGGTGACATCGTTGAGCCTCCGGTAATCCACGCAGAATCGAGTGCTGCCGTCCTTCTTTTTCACTAGTACAACGGGTGATGCCCACGGACTTTTTGAGCTTTCGATTAGACCGTCTTTTTCCATGGTTGATATCATCTCATCGACTTCCGACTGTTTTGCCAATGGAAGTCTTCTAGCAGGTTGTCGGATCGGTCTGCTATCGCCGGTGTCTATTCGGTGCTGTACTAGGTGTGTTCGACCATAGTCTCCATCCTGCGATGCAAATATATCAGCAAACTCGCCAATGAGATTTTTGGCCATGGTTTTCTGCTCCTGATTTAGCTCACAGTTTCCAAGGATAGCATTACATACCTCAGCCAATTTTGTTGCAGAAACAGGACTCGCAGAATCACTCCCAGATGTTGTCGATATGGCTGCAATGGGTACGCATCTTCCAATCACCTCTCCTTGTCTGAGCTTGACGGAGTGTTTGTTCGGATTCATCAGCCTTACCGGAACCATGTTTTTCTTTGGTTCCACTAAAATCTTTCCAACGATATAGCTTGGAAAGTCCTCTTTATTATCTGCTTCAATGAAATAGAATCGGTGGTTCCCAGGATCACCCTCCAAACGCGTCCAAAGAACTGTCTCTGAAGATGGTGGTAGGACTTCATCTCTGCTTATAACCGCCCGAAGATTCACAGCGTTCTCGTTTCCGTATACCATAGGGATCTCAACGGTTCGATACCTTAATACTTGCATTCGAAGGTCTATGATTACCTCATGTGCCTTCATGAAATCCACTCCAATGATGCATTCGTCGCATATGTCGGCTACCAAGAATGCATGTGAGAAGGTCAACCCTGCCAGTTGTATCTTTAGAAATACCTCCCCGTATACTTTTGCTGCTTCTCCCGTAGCTGTCTTCAGAGTGTAGCAGCTGGTGTTATGTAGCCATGATGTCTGAACAAGGTCTCTTCTGATTATGGAGGCTGTGGCACCCGTGTCGATAGTGGCCACACATTTTCTGTTTCTGATGACTGTCTCCACTGTCAAGCTCTTGCTGCAGCGTGTAGTTTGCGAAACTTGGATGATGGTCCTGGGGGCGTCGATTCCATCAACCAACTTCAGCCCCGCGAAGTTGGTTCTTAGGCGTTTCCCGCCTGCTGTTGATCAGAAGCTTGTCCAGCAGTGTGAGTGTTATTCCTGCCAGATGCTTCGTCATTCTGCCTCCTCCTTGTGCAATGTGGGCAGCTTACCTGTCTAGGCATAGATCTGCATTGTCGCTGTAGGTGTCCTAGCTTGTTGCAATTCCAGCATCTCATTTGACCTCGAACAGTGCTCGGGTTTTGTCTTTCAATGTCGACACGTTGACATGAGCACTCTAGCGTAGCCGTTTCCCTGACGCGATGGCTACCTTGCGAAGCTTGGTCTGCTGCTTCCATTGTCAGGGCAAATGCTAAAGCCTCAGCGAGCGTTTTCTTACCTGCCATTCTCACAGCCATTTGTAGTTTTCCATCTGCAATGGCATTAGTGAACGCATCGGTTGCCAGTTCGTTTATGATTTCCCTGCTGGTATTGGGATAAGACAAATTCGCCAAGCGCTCAATGTCAGCTTGCAATTGTTGTAGCGTTTCACCTCTTGCCTGGACCCTTCTGCGCAACTGGACTCGGTAAACTTGCTGCATGTGGTCGTCGCCAAACCTCATCTCGATTGCCTTGACCATGGCATCATAATCCTGATGTTTGTCTTCAGGAATGGTCTGCAGCAATTCGGCAGCTGTTCCTCTGAGAGCAAGCGTGAGAGCAATTGATTTGTCTTCGTTGTCCCAGTTGTTCGTCAAGGCGGCAGCTTCGAACTGCCTCTTATAAATTGGCCATGATGTTTGACCATCGAAGACAGGGGGCTGCATTTCCTTTCTTCGTGGACCGTCGCTCGAATATTCCCGAAGTTTCTGTTTCCTCAGAGAATCAACCTCCTTAGCCAGATGTTCGTACTGTTGTTCTACACTTTCTATCTGCTTTCCGAATTTTTCTTCTAAAATTTCTATTTTCTGGTCTACTATTTGGAGTCTTTTGTCGAGGAAAACATTCTGTGCATCGAGCTTATTTTCGAGAGCATCCCTTTGTTCGCTTAGTTGCTTCTGGAGAACTTCTAAAGAATTCTTTTGCTCATTCTTTTGTTCATCAAATTTACGTTCGAGAACGTTCTTTTGTTCTTTCGAGGAACTTTCCAGAGCATCGAATTTCGACAGAAGCAACTTCATGAAAGCAGGCATTTCATCGGCTGTACTTACTGTGCTTTCTCTCCCTTGTTCTTCAACATCGAACAACATGGTATCGGGGTCTCCACCATCCTGAGTGATAGCATTCTGAAGTCGGAGCAATAGTTCCTTTTTCAGCCCCGAAGTCTGAAGATTTCGTTTTCCTAATTCTTCTTTCAACTCAGCTGTTGTCAATTGTTCTAATTTGCGACCCATTTTATGTAACTGAAACACTATTTTCACAACACAGTCAGTTTTATTTTAATGTCTCTTCTAGAAAGATCTTTTTCCAACACTATTTTTAACAAAAATACTCGCTATTCACAGTTTTATAGCACAATCAGTTCAATAGTTTCTGGAAAATTCCACTTTCACAATTAAATGAGTCACCGAAACTGTTTTAGAAAATGTCACTATGGAATTTTCTAGCACTTTACTGAGTTTTATCCCACTTCTGACACCAATGTGATATTTTGGCCTGGGGTTCGACAAATAAAACTCAATCAAAATTCCACAATAATAAAACAAATCTCTTTATTTTATAAAACACAACGTCTTTCAGTTTAAATAACACCAATTTAACTTATTTCACTTATTCACAATTCAAATACGTTTTTATAATTCAACACTTTTTATTTAATCTCAATTCAATCACTTTTTACTAATACTTCCAGTTGTTAACAATTCCACTTTCGAAAATAAACTGAACTGTCAATGCAATCTACTCTTGTATTTATACAACTTTAAAAGCTTCTGGAAGCTTCTGTCTGGTTCTGGCACAATCTAAGCTTTCGGTACTAATTCGAGTCTCGAATTGTTTCGTCAAGTTCGATTTAGTACTAAGTTAAAACATGTTGCAAATATGTAGCATACTTCTAGGGGCATGGTTGTTGTACACAATAAATGGTGGTTGTTGTACACAATAAATGTTGGTTGTTGTACACAATGAATCCAACAGATGGCGTTAATTTACAAAATGTATCTAAACTTGTTGCCACATCACAGTATGTTTTCTTATAAGTAAGAGCGAGAGCGTTGAAACAAAAGAAACGTAGACATAGTAATGTTTGCATACACTGTCGCGTGACGCTGGTTCAACGTGTGCAAGCTACAGGCGTGCCCAAAAGGGAATTGATGAAGAATCGGCGTCATATGATTATGTGTATAAAAGGGGACATACATGTAGAATAAGACACTTCGAGACGATCGCAAAATGTAATAGAATTTTTAACTGTTATTTGATGCCTGCTTATATATGAAATCTGAAACAGTATTATCAGGCTGCATCTAGTTTAGCGAGGTAGAGCCGCAACGTCTAGCTTTTTCTGTGAACATTCGTATGGGTTTTGGAGAGTAGAAAGAAAGGAGGTAATGAAAGAGTAGGTTGTATGGTTTGTTTGCAAAAAGTCATTAGTTAGAATGAGTATAAGATAGGTAGGAATAATGAATAATAATACCTTATGGTATGGTAGAGTAAGAGAAGCAAAAATTAGTGGATTTTTCTTTGATATTTCGTAAACAAACCAAGATTGTGTGTTTGTAACTATTAGATTTTGCATTTATGAACATTTTTGAAGAAATTTTGTCATTTCTGTAGTTTGTACCGTAATCACATATTGCCATTTCGAATTTGACTGTTTAAAGTTTTAATGTATATTGTTCAATTTCGAACGTAATAAGGAATTGATTTTTTTTTACTTATTTTCGGTACTCATTACGGTTATATTGAGGATTGAAGATAAGAATAGTGAAAGCAATTATTTATTGAAAACGGAGTGGTATATTTTTCTTAACATGCTTACGATCGTACATAGGAACGGTCTATGCTCCCGTGATACATATTACATTACATTACATTTTAATCTACTCCGTAGATAAATCTAAGAAGTAGACACACTTATGAGCACTGGCTACTGAGGCCATCGGCTCATACAATTACAATACAACACATTTGACGACATTGATACAGGACAGAACAGAAGATAGAAAGAGGACGGAACACAGAAAACACATAACACATGTCAACAGCAAGCAGTTGGTTTTCGGACGGTGCCCCATCTTTCCACTAACCACGCGCAACGATGCTTGATTTCGCTGATCTCACGGGAAGCGATGCTTTATCGAAGCCAAGGCTATTGATATTGTGATATTTTGGCCTGGGGTTCGACAAATAAAACTCAATCAAAATTCCACAATAATAAAACAAATCTCTTTATTTTATAAAACACAACGTCTTTCAGTTTAAATAACACCAATTTAACTTATTTCACTTATTCACAATTCAAATACGTTTTTATAATTCAACACTTTTTATTTAATCTCAATTCAATCACTTTTTACTAATACTTCCAGTTGTTAACAATTCCACTTTCGAAAATAAACTGAACTGTCAATGCAATCTACTCTTGTATTTATACAACTTTAAAAGCTTCTGGAAGCTTCTGTCTGGTTCTGGCACAATCTAAGCTTT
Organism: Platycheirus rosarum; assembly: GCA_963971375.1. Lineage (NCBI taxonomy): Eukaryota > Metazoa > Arthropoda > Insecta > Diptera > Syrphidae > Platycheirus > Platycheirus rosarum. The sequence goes on along the minus strand of OZ020509.1, from coordinate 113,786,305 downwards.
CGGTACTAATTCGAGTCTCGAATTGTTTCGTCAAGTTCGATTTAGTACTAAGTTAAAACATGTTGCAAATATGTAGCATACTTCTAGGGGCATGGTTGTTGTACACAATAAATGGTGGTTGTTGTACACAATAAATGTTGGTTGTTGTACACAATGAATCCAACAGATGGCGTTAATTTACAAAATGTATCTAAACTTGTTGCCACATCACATTGTCCCCCTCTTAGTTTTGTTCGTCCCGAACAAGCACATCATCATTGTTTCCGTGGTAACGATGCAGTCGATCCACATGGACAATTTTCATTTTTGCTCTTGGTCCTCTTTGGATTCGGAAAACGACGTCATTAATGCGCGTAACTATTTGGTAGGGACCTTCCCAGTCCTGCTGAAGCTTGGGCGATTTTCCCTTTCTGCGATGTGGGTTATAAAGCCATACCAGATCTCCCTCATTGAATTCAGGTGCTGTTGCTCTCGCATCGTATCTGGTCTTCATGCGGTCACTCGCAATTTTTATGTTGTTTCTTGTTCTCTGGTGAATGTCGTTGATCCTTTCTCTAAGATCTAACACGTAGTCCTCTTCGCATTTTGGGTCTTCAATAGGAAATCCGAATTTTAGCTCACTTGGAAGCCGGGCAGTTCGTCCAAATAGAATTTCGGATGGAGTGTATCCAGTTGTACTATGAACCGCATTCCGGTAGGCCATAAGAAATAAAGGAATTCGCCGATCCCAATCCCGTTGGTTCTCGTTCACGACTTTGGACAGATGTTCCTTCAAGGTCTTGTTAAATCTTTCTACCATTCCATCAGACTGTGGATGAAGAGGTGTTGTCCTTGTTTTCTTTAACCCGAGTGATGCGCATACTTCCTGGAATACCTTCGACTCGAAGTTTCGCCCTTGGTCGGAATGCAATTCCATAGGCACCCCGAACCTGCAGACCCAGTGGTCCACTATCTGCTCGACAACGGTCTTAGCTTCTTGATTGGGTATCGCAAAAGCCTCCGGCCATTTGCTGAAGTAGTCCATGACAACAAGGATGTAACGGCTACCGTTTTCAGTTTCCGGGAACGGGCCTGTGATGTCAACGGCGATTCTTTCAAAAGGGGCGCTCACGTTGTACTGGTGCATTTTACCTCGTGTTTTGACTTTGGGTCCCTTGCTAGCTGCGCATGTTATGCACTTTCGACACCAGCTCTCTACATCGTTTCTCACGCTTAGCCAATAAAAGCGTTCCCGTACCTTTTCCAGTGTTTTGTTGATTCCCAAGTGCCCACCGGATATTCCAGCATGCATTTCTCGTAGGATCTCCTCTACTTTCGATCGTGGAACCACAAGCTGCATCTTAAAGGATCTTCCATCCGGCATTTCCCATTTTCTTCGCAAAACACCATCTTCCACATGGAGAGAGTCCCACTGCGCCCAGTATGCTTTTAAAGTAGGACTTCTGTCGGAGATATCTCTTGCGTTTGGTTTCTCCATAGATTCCTTCCATGCAAGGATTGGCTCGATGTCAGGGTCTTCTTTTTGTGCATTACGAATTTCTTCGGCACTCCAACCCTCTACAGGTTCGGCTCTTATTCTCTGGACAGATATACCTTCATCCTTTTCCTCTTTTCGCGCACAATGTTTGCAACTGGGCTCACATGGTCTGCGGGAAAGCGCGTCCGCATTGCAGTGCAGTCTTCCTTTGCGATTATGTACTTCGAAGTCGTAAGTCTGCAATCGTTCGATCCATCTTGCTACCTGCCCCTCAGGATTTTTGAACTGTAGCAACCATTTTAAAGCGGCGTGATCGGTACGCAGGATGAATCTCTGTCCATACAGATATTTATGGAAATGTTTTGTCGCCAGTATCAGAGCAAGGAGTTCCCGTCTGGTTACACAGTAGTTTCTCTCTGGTCGCGACAGAACTTTGCTGAAATAGGCTACCACTTTCTCCTGCCCATCTTGTATCTGCGACAGAACTGCTCCAACACCCACGTTACTAGCATCCGCGTCCACAATAAATGTTTTGCCAGGGGTGGGGTAAGCTAGTATTGGTGCCTCACAAAGTCGCTGTTTTAGATGTTGAAAGCTTCTTTCGCACTCACCTGACCATTTAAATTGTCTACCCTTCTCAGTTAGCTGGTGCAGACACTTTGCGATTCCGGCAAAATCTTTGACGAACCTCCTGTAATAAGTGGCGAGACCTAGAAAGCTCCTCAGCTGGTGTTTATCTTCGGGAACTGGCCAATTTCTCACGGTTTCGATTTTCTCCGGGTCAGTGTTTACTCCATTTGATGATATCACATGTCCCAAATATTTCACCTCAGCTTTGAACAGAGCACATTTCTTTGGATTTAGTTTCAAATGTGCAGTTCGAAGTCGTGTAAACACCTCCCTCAAGTTGTCGCGATGTTCAGCGAACGTCTTTCCCACAACGATGACGTCATCCAAGTACACCAGGCAGGTTTTCCATGTCAGACCCTGTAACACACGTTCCATTAAACGCTCAAAGGTGGCTGGAGCGTTACACAAGCCAAATGGCATAACGGTAAACTGCCATAGTCCATTTCCCGTTGTGAAAGCGGTCTTTTCTTTGTCTTCTGGATGGATCTGTACCTGCCAGTAACCACTTTTCAGATCGAGGGTGGAAAACCATTTCGCTCCAGAAAGGGTATCCAAGGTGTCATCTATTCGAGGCAAGGGGTAGCTGTCCTTCTTGGTGACATCGTTGAGCCTCCGGTAATCCACGCAGAATCGAGTGCTGCCGTCCTTCTTTTTCACTAGTACAACGGGTGATGCCCACGGACTTTTTGAGCTTTCGATTAGACCGTCTTTTTCCATGGTTGATATCATCTCATCGACTTCCGACTGTTTTGCCAATGGAAGTCTTCTAGCAGGTTGTCGGATCGGTCTGCTATCGCCGGTGTCTATTCGGTGCTGTACTAGGTGTGTTCGACCATAGTCTCCATCCTGCGATGCAAATATATCAGCAAACTCGCCAATGAGATTTTTGGCCATGGTTTTCTGCTCCTGATTTAGCTCACAGTTTCCAAGGATAGCATTACATACCTCAGCCAATTTTGTTGCAGAAACAGGACTCGCAGAATCACTCCCAGATGTTGTCGATATGGCTGCAATGGGTACGCATCTTCCAATCACCTCTCCTTGTCTGAGCTTGACGGAGTGTTTGTTCGGATTCATCAGCCTTACCGGAACCATGTTTTTCTTTGGTTCCACTAAAATCTTTCCAACGATATAGCTTGGAAAGTCCTCTTTATTATCTGCTTCAATGAAATAGAATCGGTGGTTCCCAGGATCACCCTCCAAACGCGTCCAAAGAACTGTCTCTGAAGATGGTGGTAGGACTTCATCTCTGCTTATAACCGCCCGAAGATTCACAGCGTTCTCGTTTCCGTATACCATAGGGATCTCAACGGTTCGATACCTTAATACTTGCATTCGAAGGTCTATGATTACCTCATGTGCCTTCATGAAATCCACTCCAATGATGCATTCGTCGCATATGTCGGCTACCAAGAATGCATGTGAGAAGGTCAACCCTGCCAGTTGTATCTTTAGAAATACCTCCCCGTATACTTTTGCTGCTTCTCCCGTAGCTGTCTTCAGAGTGTAGCAGCTGGTGTTATGTAGCCATGATGTCTGAACAAGGTCTCTTCTGATTATGGAGGCTGTGGCACCCGTGTCGATAGTGGCCACACATTTTCTGTTTCTGATGACTGTCTCCACTGTCAAGCTCTTGCTGCAGCGTGTAGTTTGCGAAACTTGGATGATGGTCCTGGGGGCGTCGATTCCATCAACCAACTTCAGCCCCGCGAAGTTGGTTCTTAGGCGTTTCCCGCCTGCTGTTGATCAGAAGCTTGTCCAGCAGTGTGAGTGTTATTCCTGCCAGATGCTTCGTCATTCTGCCTCCTCCTTGTGCAATGTGGGCAGCTTACCTGTCTAGGCATAGATCTGCATTGTCGCTGTAGGTGTCCTAGCTTGTTGCAATTCCAGCATCTCATTTGACCTCGAACAGTGCTCGGGTTTTGTCTTTCAATGTCGACACGTTGACATGAGCACTCTAGCGTAGCCGTTTCCCTGACGCGATGGCTACCTTGCGAAGCTTGGTCTGCTGCTTCCATTGTCAGGGCAAATGCTAAAGCCTCAGCGAGCGTTTTCTTACCTGCCATTCTCACAGCCATTTGTAGTTTTCCATCTGCAATGGCATTAGTGAACGCATCGGTTGCCAGTTCGTTTATGATTTCCCTGCTGGTATTGGGATAAGACAAATTCGCCAAGCGCTCAATGTCAGCTTGCAATTGTTGTAGCGTTTCACCTCTTGCCTGGACCCTTCTGCGCAACTGGACTCGGTAAACTTGCTGCATGTGGTCGTCGCCAAACCTCATCTCGATTGCCTTGACCATGGCATCATAATCCTGATGTTTGTCTTCAGGAATGGTCTGCAGCAATTCGGCAGCTGTTCCTCTGAGAGCAAGCGTGAGAGCAATTGATTTGTCTTCGTTGTCCCAGTTGTTCGTCAAGGCGGCAGCTTCGAACTGCCTCTTATAAATTGGCCATGATGTTTGACCATCGAAGACAGGGGGCTGCATTTCCTTTCTTCGTGGACCGTCGCTCGAATATTCCCGAAGTTTCTGTTTCCTCAGAGAATCAACCTCCTTAGCCAGATGTTCGTACTGTTGTTCTACACTTTCTATCTGCTTTCCGAATTTTTCTTCTAAAATTTCTATTTTCTGGTCTACTATTTGGAGTCTTTTGTCGAGGAAAACATTCTGTGCATCGAGCTTATTTTCGAGAGCATCCCTTTGTTCGCTTAGTTGCTTCTGGAGAACTTCTAAAGAATTCTTTTGCTCATTCTTTTGTTCATCAAATTTACGTTCGAGAACGTTCTTTTGTTCTTTCGAGGAACTTTCCAGAGCATCGAATTTCGACAGAAGCAACTTCATGAAAGCAGGCATTTCATCGGCTGTACTTACTGTGCTTTCTCTCCCTTGTTCTTCAACATCGAACAACATGGTATCGGGGTCTCCACCATCCTGAGTGATAGCATTCTGAAGTCGGAGCAATAGTTCCTTTTTCAGCCCCGAAGTCTGAAGATTTCGTTTTCCTAATTCTTCTTTCAACTCAGCTGTTGTCAATTGTTCTAATTTGCGACCCATTTTATGTAACTGAAACACTATTTTCACAACACAGTCAGTTTTATTTTAATGTCTCTTCTAGAAAGATCTTTTTCCAACACTATTTTTAACAAAAATACTCGCTATTCACAGTTTTATAGCACAATCAGTTCAATAGTTTCTGGAAAATTCCACTTTCACAATTAAATGAGTCACCGAAACTGTTTTAGAAAATGTCACTATGGAATTTTCTAGCACTTTACTGAGTTTTATCCCACTTCTGACACCAATGTGATATTTTGGCCTGGGGTTCGACAAATAAAACTCAATCAAAATTCCACAATAATAAAACAAATCTCTTTATTTTATAAAACACAACGTCTTTCAGTTTAAATAACACCAATTTAACTTATTTCACTTATTCACAATTCAAATACGTTTTTATAATTCAACACTTTTTATTTAATCTCAATTCAATCACTTTTTACTAATACTTCCAGTTGTTAACAATTCCACTTTCGAAAATAAACTGAACTGTCAATGCAATCTACTCTTGTATTTATACAACTTTAAAAGCTTCTGGAAGCTTCTGTCTGGTTCTGGCACAATCTAAGCTTTCGGTACTAATTCGAGTCTCGAATTGTTTCGTCAAGTTCGATTTAGTACTAAGTTAAAACATGTTGCAAATATGTAGCATACTTCTAGGGGCATGGTTGTTGTACACAATAAATGGTGGTTGTTGTACACAATAAATGTTGGTTGTTGTACACAATGAATCCAACAGATGGCGTTAATTTACAAAATGTATCTAAACTTGTTGCCACATCACAGTATGTTTTCTTATAAGTAAGAGCGAGAGCGTTGAAACAAAAGAAACGTAGACATAGTAATGTTTGCATACACTGTCGCGTGACGCTGGTTCAACGTGTGCAAGCTACAGGCGTGCCCAAAAGGGAATTGATGAAGAATCGGCGTCATATGATTATGTGTATAAAAGGGGACATACATGTAGAATAAGACACTTCGAGACGATCGCAAAATGTAATAGAATTTTTAACTGTTATTTGATGCCTGCTTATATATGAAATCTGAAACAGTATTATCAGGCTGCATCTAGTTTAGCGAGGTAGAGCCGCAACGTCTAGCTTTTTCTGTGAACATTCGTATGGGTTTTGGAGAGTAGAAAGAAAGGAGGTAATGAAAGAGTAGGTTGTATGGTTTGTTTGCAAAAAGTCATTAGTTAGAATGAGTATAAGATAGGTAGGAATAATGAATAATAATACCTTATGATATGGTAGAGTAAGAGAAGCAAAAATTAGTGGATTTTTCTTTGATATTTCGTAAACAAACCAAGATTGTGTGTTTGTAACTATTAGATTTTGCATTTATGAACATTTTTGAAGAAATTTTGTCATTTCTGTAGTTTGTACCGAAATCACATATTGCCATTTCGAATTTGACTGTTTAAAGTTTTAATGTATATTGTTCAATTTCGAACGTAATAAGGAATTGATTTTTTTTTACTTATTTTCGGTACTCATTACGGTTATATTGAGGATTGAAGATAAGAATAGTGAAAGCAATTATTTATTGAAAACGGAGTGGTATATTTTTCTTAACATGCTTACGATCGTACATAGGAACGGTCTATGCTCCCGTGATACATATTACATTACATTACATTTTAATCTACTCCGTAGATAAATCTAAGAAGTAGACACACTTATGAGCACTGGCTACTGAGGCCATCGGCTCATACAATTACAATACAACACATTTGACGACATTGATACAGGACAGAACAGAAGATAGAAAGAGGACGGAACACAGAAAACACATAACACATGTCAACAGCAAGCAGTTGGTTTTCGGACGGTGCCCCATCTTTCCACTAACCACGCGCAACGATGCTTGATTTCGCTGATCTCACGGGAAGCGATGCTTTATCGAAGCCAAGGCTATTGATATTGTGATATTTTGGCCTGGGGTTCGACAAATAAAACTCAATCAAAATTCCACAATAATAAAACAAATCTCTTTATTTTATAAAACACAACGTCTTTCAGTTTAAATAACACCAATTTAACTTATTTCACTTATTCACAATTCAAATACGTTTTTATAATTCAACACTTTTTATTTAATCTCAATTCAATCACTTTTTACTAATACTTCCAGTTGTTAACAATTCCACTTTCGAAAATAAACTGAACTGTCAATGCAATCTACTCTTGTATTTATACAACTTTAAAAGCTTCTGGAAGCTTCTGTCTGGTTCTGGCACAATCTAAGCTTTCGGTACTAATTCGAGTCTCGTATTGTTTCGTCAAGTTCGATTTAGTACTAAGTTAAAACATGTTGCAAATATGTAGCATACTTCTAGGGGCATGGTTGTTGTACACAATAAATGGTGGTTGTTGTACACAATAAATGTTGGTTGTTGTACACAATGAATCCAACAGATGGCGTTAATTTACAAAATGTATCTAAACTTGTTGCCACATCACATTGTCCCCCTCTTAGTTTTGTTCGTCCCGAACAAGCACATCATCATTGTTTCCGTGGTAACGATGCAGTCGATCCACATGGACAATTTTCATTTTTGCTCTTGGTCCTCTTTGGATTCGGAAAACGACGTCATTAATGCGCGTAACTATTTGGTAGGGACCTTCCCAGTCCTGCTGAAGCTTGGGCGATTTTCCCTTTCTGCGATGTGGGTTATAAAGCCATACCAGATCTCCCTCATTGAATTCAGGTGCTGTTGCTCTCGCATCGTATCTGGTCTTCATGCGGTCACTCGCAATTTTTATGTTGTTTCTTGTTCTCTGGTGAATGTCGTTGATCCTTTCTCTAAGATCTAACACGTAGTCCTCTTCGCATTTTGGGTCTTCAATAGGAAATCCGAATTTTAGCTCACTTGGAAGCCGGGCAGTTCGTCCAAATAGAATTTCGGATGGAGTGTATCCAGTTGTACTATGAACCGCATTCCGGTAGGCCATAAGAAATAAAGGAATTCGCCGATCCCAATCCCGTTGGTTCTCGTTCACGACTTTGGACAGATGTTCCTTCAAGGTCTTGTTAAATCTTTCTACCATTCCATCAGACTGTGGATGAAGAGGTGTTGTCCTTGTTTTCTTTAACCCGAGTGATGCGCATACTTCCTGGAATACCTTCGACTCGAAGTTTCGCCCTTGGTCGGAATGCAATTCCATAGGCACCCCGAACCTGCAGACCCAGTGGTCCACTATCTGCTCGACAACGGTCTTAGCTTCTTGATTGGGTATCGCAAAAGCCTCCGGCCATTTGCTGAAGTAGTCCATGACAACAAGGATGTAACGGCTACCGTTTTCAGTTTCCGGGAACGGGCCTGTGATGTCAACGGCGATTCTTTCAAAAGGGGCGCTCACGTTGTACTGGTGCATTTTACCTCGTGTTTTGACTTTGGGTCCCTTGCTAGCTGCGCATGTTATGCACTTTCGACACCAGCTCTCTACATCGTTTCTCACGCTTAGCCAATAAAAGCGTTCCCGTACCTTTTCCAGTGTTTTGTTGATTCCCAAGTGCCCACCGGATATTCCAGCATGCATTTCTCGTAGGATCTCCTCTACTTTCGATCGTGGAACCACAAGCTGCATCTTAAAGGATCTTCCATCCGGCATTTCCCATTTTCTTCGCAAAACACCATCTTCCACATGGAGAGAGTCCCACTGCGCCCAGTATGCTTTTAAAGTAGGACTTCTGTCGGAGATATCTCTTGCGTTTGGTTTCTCCATAGATTCCTTCCATGCAAGGATTGGCTCGATGTCAGGGTCTTCTTTTTGTGCATTACGAATTTCTTCGGCACTCCAACCCTCTACAGGTTCGGCTCTTATTCTCTGGACAGATATACCTTCATCCTTTTCCTCTTTTCGCGCACAATGTTTGCAACTGGGCTCACATGGTCTGCGGGAAAGCGCGTCCGCATTGCAGTGCAGTCTTCCTTTGCGATTATGTACTTCGAAGTCGTAAGTCTGCAATCGTTCGATCCATCTTGCTACCTGCCCCTCAGGATTTTTGAACTGTAGCAACCATTTTAAAGCGGCGTGATCGGTACGCAGGATGAATCTCTGTCCATACAGATATTTATGGAAATGTTTTGTCGCCAGTATCAGAGCAAGGAGTTCCCGTCTGGTTACACAGTAGTTTCTCTCTGGTCGCGACAGAACTTTGCTGAAATAGGCTACCACTTTCTCCTGCCCATCTTGTATCTGCGACAGAACTGCTCCAACACCCACGTTACTAGCATCCGCGTCCACAATAAATGTTTTGCCAGGGGTGGGGTAAGCTAGTATTGGTGCCTCACAAAGTCGCTGTTTTAGATGTTGAAAGCTTCTTTCGCACTCACCTGACCATTTAAATTGTCTACCCTTCTCAGTTAGCTGGTGCAGACACTTTGCGATTCCGGCAAAATCTTTGACGAACCTCCTGTAATAAGTGGCGAGACCTAGAAAGCTCCTCAGCTGGTGTTTATCTTCGGGAACTGGCCAATTTCTCACGGTTTCGATTTTCTCCGGGTCAGTGTTTACTCCATTTGATGATATCACATGTCCCAAATATTTCACCTCAGCTTTGAACAGAGCACATTTCTTTGGATTTAGTTTCAAATGTGCAGTTCGAAGTCGTGTAAACACCTCCCTCAAGTTGTCGCGATGTTCAGCGAACGTCTTTCCCACAACGATGACGTCATCCAAGTACACCAGGCAGGTTTTCCATGTCAGACCCTGTAACACACGTTCCATTAAACGCTCAAAGGTGGCTGGAGCGTTACACAAGCCAAATGGCATAACGGTAAACTGCCATAGTCCATTTCCCGTTGTGAAAGCGGTCTTTTCTTTGTCTTCTGGATGGATCTGTACCTGCCAGTAACCACTTTTCAGATCGAGGGTGGAAAACCATTTCGCTCCAGAAAGGGTATCCAAGGTGTCATCTATTCGAGGCAAGGGGTAGCTGTCCTTCTTGGTGACATCGTTGAGCCTCCGGTAATCCACGCAGAATCGAGTGCTGCCGTCCTTCTTTTTCACTAGTACAACGGGTGATGCCCACGGACTTTTTGAGCTTTCGATTAGACCGTCTTTTTCCATGGTTGATATCATCTCATCGACTTCCGACTGTTTTGCCAATGGAAGTCTTCTAGCAGGTTGTCGGATCGGTCTGCTATCGCCGGTGTCTATTCGGTGCTGTACTAGGTGTGTTCGACCATCCTGCGATGCAAATATATCAGCAAACTCGCCAATGAGATTTTTGGCCATGGTTTTCTGCTCCTGATTTAGCTCACAGTTTCCAAGGATAGCATTACATACCTCAGCCAATTTTGTTGCAGAAACAGGACTCGCAGAATCACTCCCAGATGTTGTCGATATGGCTGCAATGGGTACGCATCTTCCAATCACCTCTCCTTGTCTGAGCTTGACGGAGTGTTTGTTCGGATTCATCAGCCTTACCGGAACCATGTTTTTCTTTGGTTCCACTAAAATCTTTCCAACGATATAGCTTGGAAAGTCCTCTTTATTATCTGCTTCAATGAAATAGAATCGGTGGTTCCCAGGATCACCCTCCAAACGCGTCCAAAGAACTGTCTCTGAAGATGGTGGTAGGACTTCATCTCTGCTTATAACCGCCCGAAGATTCACAGCGTTCTCGTTTCCGTATACCATAGGGATCTCAACGGTTCGATACCTTAATACTTGCATTCGAAGGTCTATGATTACCTCATGTGCCTTCATGAAATCCACTCCAATGATGCATTCGTCGCATATGTCGGCTACCAAGAATGCATGTGAGAAGGTCAACCCTGCCAGTTGTATCTTTAGAAATACCTCCCCGTATACTTTTGCTGCTTCTCCCGTAGCTGTCTTCAGAGTGTAGCAGCTGGTGTTATGTAGCCATGATGTCTGAACAAGGTCTCTTCTGATTATGGAGGCTGTGGCACCCGTGTCGATAGTGGCCACACATTTTCTGTTTCTGATGACTGTCTCCACTGTCAAGCTCTTGCTGCAGCGTGTAGTTTGCGAAACTTGGATGATGGTCCTGGGGGCGTCGATTCCATCAACCAACTTCAGCCCCGCGAAGTTGGTTCTTAGGCGTTTCCCGCCTGCTGTTGATCAGAAGCTTGTCCAGCAGTGTGAGTGTTATTCCTGCCAGATGCTTCGTCATTCTGCCTCCTCCTTGTGCAATGTGGGCAGCTTACCTGTCTAGGCATAGATCTGCATTGTCGCTGTAGGTGTCCTAGCTTGTTGCAATTCCAGCATCTCATTTGACCTCGAACAGTGCTCGGGTTTTGTCTTTCAATGTCGACACGTTGACATGAGCACTCTAGCGTAGCCGTTTCCCTGACGCGATGGCTACCTTGCGAAGCTTGGTCTGCTGCTTCCATTGTCAGGGCAAATGCTAAAGCCTCAGCGAGCGTTTTCTTACCTGCCATTCTCACAGCCATTTGTAGTTTTCCATCTGCAATGGCATTAGTGAACGCATCGGTTGCCAGTTCGTTTATGATTTCCCTGCTGGTATTGGGATAAGACAAATTCGCCAAGCGCTCAATGTCAGCTTGCAATTGTTGTAGCGTTTCACCTCTTGCCTGGACCCTTCTGCGCAACTGGACTCGGTAAACTTGCTGCATGTGGTCGTCGCCAAACCTCATCTCGATTGCCTTGACCATGGCATCATAATCCTGATGTTTGTCTTCAGGAATGGTCTGCAGCAATTCGGCAGCTGTTCCTCTGAGAGCAAGCGTGAGAGCAATTGATTTGTCTTCGTTGTCCCAGTTGTTCGTCAAGGCGGCAGCTTCGAACTGCCTCTTATAAATTGGCCATGATGTTTGACCATCGAAGACAGGGGGCTGCATTTCCTTTCTTCGTGGACCGTCGCTCGAATATTCCCGAAGTTTCTGTTTCCTCAGAGAATCAACCTCCTTAGCCAGATGTTCGTACTGTTGTTCTACACTTTCTATCTGCTTTCCGAATTTTTCTTCTAAAATTTCTATTTTCTGGTCTACTATTTGGAGTCTTTTGTCGAGGAAAACATTCTGTGCATCGAGCTTATTTTCGAGAGCATCCCTTTGTTCGCTTAGTTGCTTCTGGAGAACTTCTAAAGAATTCTTTTGCTCATTCTTTTGTTCATCAAATTTACGTTCGAGAACGTTCTTTTGTTCTTTCGAGGAACTTTCCAGAGCATCGAATTTCGACAGAAGCAACTTCATGAAAGCAGGCATTTCATCGGCTGTACTTACTGTGCTTTCTCTCCCTTGTTCTTCAACATCGAACAACATGGTATCGGGGTCTCCACCATCCTGAGTGATAGCATTCTGAAGTCGGAGCAATAGTTCCTTTTTCAGCCCCGAAGTCTGAAGATTTCGTTTTCCTAATTCTTCTTTCAACTCAGCTGTTGTCAATTGTTCTAATTTGCGACCCATTTTATGTAACTGAAACACTATTTTCACAACACAGTCAGTTTTATTTTAATGTCTCTTCTAGAAAGATCTTTTTCCAACACTATTTTTAACAAAAATACTCGCTATTCACAGTTTTATAGCACAATCAGTTCAATAGTTTCTGGAAAATTCCACTTTCACAATTAAATGAGTCACCGAAACTGTTTTAGAAAATGTCACTATGGAATTTTCTAGCACTTTACTGAGTTTTATCCCACTTCTGACACCAATGTGATATTTTGGCCTGGGGTTCGACAAATAAAACTCAATCAAAATTCCACAATAATAAAACAAATCTCTTTATTTTATAAAACACAACGTCTTTCAGTTTAAATAACACCAATTTAACTTATTTCACTTATTCACAATTCAAATACGTTTTTATAATTCAACACTTTTTATTTAATCTCAATTCAATCACTTTTTACTAATACTTCCAGTTGTTAACAATTCCACTTTCGAAAATAAACTGAACTGTCAATGCAATCTACTCTTGTATTTATACAACTTTAAAAGCTTCTGGAAGCTTCTGTCTGGTTCTGGCACAATCTAAGCTTTCGGTACTAATTCGAGTCTCGAATTGTTTCGTCAAGTTCGATTTAGTACTAAGTTAAAACATGTTGCAAATATGTAGCATACTTCTAGGGGCATGGTTGTTGTACACAATAAATGGTGGTTGTTGTACACAATAAATGTTGGTTGTTGTACACAATGAATCCAACAGATGGCGTTAATTTACAAAATGTATCTAAACTTGTTGCCACATCACAGTATGTTTTCTTATAAGTAAGAGCGAGAGCGTTGAAACAAAAGAAACGTAGACATAGTAATGTTTGCATACACTGTCGCGTGACGCTGGTTCAACGTGTGCAAGCTACAGGCGTGCCCAAAAGGGAATTGATGAAGAATCGGCGTCATATGATTATGTGTATAAAAGGGGACATACATGTAGAATAAGACACTTCGAGACGATCGCAAAATGTAATAGAATTTTTAACTGTTATTTGATGCCTGCTTATATATGAAATCTGAAACAGTATTATCAGGCTGCATCTAGTTTAGCGAGGTAGAGCCGCAACGTCTAGCTTTTTCTGTGAACATTCGTATGGGTTTTGGAGAGTAGAAAGAAAGGAGGTAATGAAAGAGTAGGTTGTATGGTTTGTTTGCAAAAAGTCATTAGTTAGAATGAGTATAAGATAGGTAGGAATAATGAATAATAATACCTTATGATATGGTAGAGTAAGAGAAGCAAAAATTAGTGGATTTTTCTTTGATATTTCGTAAACAAACCAAGATTGTGTGTTTGTAACTATTAGATTTTGCATTTATGAACATTTTTGAAGAAATTTTGTCATTTCTGTAGTTTGTACCGAAATCACATATTGCCATTTCGAATTTGACTGTTTAAAGTTTTAATGTATATTGTTCAATTTCGAACGTAATAAGGAATTGATTTTTTTTTACTTATTTTCGGTACTCATTACGGTTATATTGAGGATTGAAGATAAGAATAGTGAAAGCAATTATTTATTGAAAACGGAGTGGTATATTTTTCTTAACATGCTTACGATCGTACATAGGAACGGTCTATGCTCCCGTGATACATATTACATTACATTACATTTTAATCTACTCCGTAGATAAATCTAAGAAGTAGACACACTTATGAGCACTGGCTACTGAGGCCATCGGCTCATACAATTACAATACAACACATTTGACGACATTGATACAGGACAGAACAGAAGATAGAAAGAGGACGGAACACAGAAAACACATAACACATGTCAACAGCAAGCAGTTGGTTTTCGGACGGTGCCCCATCTTTCCACTAACCACGCGCAACGATGCTTGATTTCGCTGATCTCACGGGAAGCGATGCTTTATCGAAGCCAAGGCTATTGATATTGTGATATTTTGGCCTGGGGTTCGACAAATAAAACTCAATCAAAATTCCACAATAATAAAACAAATCTCTTTATTTTATAAAACACAACGTCTTTCAGTTTAAATAACACCAATTTAACTTATTTCACTTATTCACAATTCAAATACGTTTTTATAATTCAACACTTTTTATTTAATCTCAATTCAATCACTTTTTACTAATACTTCCAGTTGTTAACAATTCCACTTTCGAAAATAAACTGAACTGTCAATGCAATCTACTCTTGTATTTATACAACTTTAAAAGCTTCTGGAAGCTTCTGTCTGGTTCTGGCACAATCTAAGCTTTCGGTACTAATTCGAGTCTCGAATTGTTTCGTCAAGTTCGATTTAGTACTAAGTTAAAACATGTTGCAAATATGTAGCATACTTCTAGGGGCATGGTTGTTGTACACAATAAATGGTGGTTGTTGTACACAATAAATGTTGGTTGTTGTACACAATGAATCCAACAGATGGCGTTAATTTACAAAATGTATCTAAACTTGTTGCCACATCACAATATATATACATATATACGGTATAAGTGATGTATATTGCTAGCTAGAAGCTGCATAAAAAAAACATTTATTATTTCGCTTTTGTCTGATGATAGAACAGAGAAAGAAATTTTGAGCGCATTGTTTTTCAATAAGAAATAAACCTGTAATAAGGACTTATTTTCCTAAGGAGTTTTTGGTCGATCTCTTATTTTTGTTAATTCAATATTGAAAGACTATACAAGGTGTTGTCTTGTTTGATGGTTTTAATTATATTACTGTTATTGGTACATATGTCGAGTTTATTGCATAAAATGAACATACTCAAGAAATTTATTTTGCAAATACTGCCTTCTTAAAATATGCCATTGTATATAAACTCTCTATAGTACCCTCATTGATATCATTTTCTTTTAGCCATCTTCCTGGTTATTCCGTAACTAACTCTAAATAGTGGAGACGAGAACATTTACCGATATTATACCAGTATTTCCAAATGCAATAGCAAAAGCAAAAATATTCACAGGAATCATCCTTGAGAGGCTTAGAGGAAAACGATATATTAAGCGAGTTCCAAGCTGGGTTTCGGAAAGGGTACCCTACTGTAAATATTTTGCTCATAAGTATTGCCAAGGACTATCTATCTATTTAGTTTATTTTTAATAACCCCTAGATGTATGTTAGAGTCTTCCAAAGTTTCTCAATGCCAAAATATCAAACTAATTCCAAATTAGTTCATTTAAAGTATGAGCCGTTAAAAAGATAGATATCCAACTATGTAATTGCAAATAAGTTCCTTCATATTATGAGCAGGTAAAAATATTTGTTAAATTTGGCACGGAAGCATTTCGAAATCCTAAAAAAAATTTATTTAAAAATATGGAATTTAGTTTCCAATGTCATATTTTCAATCAGGCACTGTAAAAAAGAGATGTTTTGACATTAACACAAGAAATATAAAAAATAAAATATGTAAAATTCTTTTTGAAATTTGAATTTTTGTTAAATTTGTCATTGTATGCTTATTAGAACCACAGTACACATAACTAAGGTAATATATTGCGCAGATTGTCAAAATCCGCTCTATCACTAACAATAAAAAACGGTGGTTGTTAGAGGTCTTCATTGAAAAAATGTATCTACAAAACTGAACAACTCACGTTTGTTTTATATTTTTCTTTGTTCTTGTTATTTAAAAAGCTTATTTATACATTAATTACCACAAACACTTTTAAATATAGCCACGATATCTATTTTTCAGAACAAATAAATAAACTTATGGTTTTGGGTGGCCGCCACTTAGCTTTGATTGTGACAGATGCCCAGAAAATTGCAAAAATAAAAACTATAATGATATTATCTTAGATGTGTACTGTACATTAGAACATTATTCCCCTGTGGAGACAGCAACGTAGACTTTTAGTCGGGAAAATGTACAACACATATGCAATGTTAGAAAAAGACAGAATTACAAAAAGTAATAGCAGTCAGAAGGAAACAAACCATGAACACTTTTTCATATTATTTCATTACCATTTTCTTTAAATAAGCAAAAATAAGAGAATGAAAGATAGTTATTTAGATAGGTATGTGAGGAGTTTTCATTTCTGCCTTGAAAATACACTGTTTTTGGGTACGTTTTTTATAGATACGGCAACAGGATCAAATTTACCTTTTTAACGATTTTTGTTGAAATTTGATATTTGGTTTGTTTTTTTTGTGTACAATTTTGAATGGTTACCACGTTTGATTATTATATCAATTTTTTTAGGTCTGCAAAAAAATTAATTAGTTGAAGTACCTACCTAGTTACTTATTTTACAAATAAAACACATTGTTTGCAGATATTTGTACCTATGTTATTGCTTTGGAGTATCTTCACTTATCACGTTAAATATCTAGTACTAAATCTACTACTAACTACCAAATATACTACTAAATCTACTACTAACTACTAAATATAGTACTTAATATACTGCTAACTATTAAATCTAGTAACAAATCTACTACTTAGTACTAAATATAGTAATAAATATAGTACCAAAACTACGATAGTACTAAATTCTAGTACTAAGTACTAAAAATCTAGTACCAAAATACTATTTTACCAACTACATAGTACCAACTTGCACCAGTTTTATACTTAACTAACGTTCGAGATTGAACAATATTTATATTAAAACTTTAAACAGTCGAATCCGAATATGGCAAAATTGGTAGTTGATTTTGGTATAAGAAATACAGAAAATACAAAAATAACAAAATTTCTTGAAAAATGCAAAATCCAAAAAATAATTGGTTTGTTTACGAAAAATCAAAGGGAAATCTATTAATTTTTGTTCCCCTTACTCTGCCATACCATATGGTCTAGTGTAACTTTTTGAACCTTTCACTCGTACTTATTATTCATTATTTCTGCCTATTCTTGTACTCGTTCTAACAAAAGTCTTTTTTCAAACAAACCATACAACCTACTCTGTCATCATTATATTTCTTTCTACTCTCCAAAAGCCATACAAATGTATACCGTGTTGACAGAAAAAGCTATTACAGCGATTTTGCGGCTCTACCTTGCTTAACTAGAAGCTGCCTCATGGTAGTACTATAGTTTTCATATACAAGGCATACATTTCAAATTCATTGTGCTTCCACCATTTTATCTTCGAAAACAACAAATCGTACCACCTTCCATTACTTCCAAGATATGACACCCTTGCAATCGAGTCTCGTGTCCCATGTCCCATAGGCCATCAAATTGTGACAGTTCACAAAAGTGACAGATGCTCGTTTTCGTTTGCTTTTGACTGCATTTCTCTTGGCCATCATAAATATTTTCTTAAAACACCATTTTTTGTAATAAATCTAAGTTAAATCTAACATAAAAAAGTATTTATCTCAAAAGTTCACTATGGGAACTGATGTAATTAAATCCTACGATTCACTCCAACAAGAATTAGACCGTGCTAAGCACACTCTAGTTAGTCTGAACGACAACATTCGACGCATCATAGGTCGCGACCCAAAAGAGACCAATTTAAGGTTAGTACTTTAATTTAAAAACCATAAAACAGTATATTTCTAACAAAACTATTTGTATTTCTTATTTCAATGTCGACCGAATTTTCAGGGGCGACAGAAAGCGTCACTTGAACAACGACACCGGTCGTCGCAAAGACATCAACAATGATCGATCCAGAAATCGAGATATCGTCGGTAGTCCTCCGCCTGCAAAACGTCGCAATCAAGATACCAAATCGGTGTTCAGCCGTTTGTCCGGCCCGCAACAGATTACACTGTCGTTGCGCAACGACGACCAACCGGCCAAGCCCCGTATATTCTCCCGCGTAATAAGAGAACTTCCTTCGCGAGAAGAAATCGTCACTGCACAAGGACCCGACGCAGAATCCCGTGCTAGAAATCGACGAATGTTTGGTTCCCTCTTGGGAACTCTGCACAAATTTTGCCAGGAAGAGTCGCGTCTTAAGAAGAAAGAAGAACAAAAGGCTATGGTTGAGAAGAAGGTCGAAGAACAAGAGATCAAGGAGCGCGCCAATCTGAAGAAGGAACGTGAATCGCTATTCCTCGATCGCAAACGCAAACAATTAGAGATTCGTACACTCGAACACAAGATGGATCGTCTCAAAGACTTTGAAGTTTGGGAGAAATCTAAAAAAGATTTGATCCATTTCATTCGGACCAAATCGAAACCTTACATCTACTTTCGACCGAAGGTACTCAATAAGAAAACAGAAAAGCTTTTGGCCGAAAATCGGACCGCTGTTGAGAAGGAAATCGAGAAGAAGCGCGCAGCGTTCAACGAAGAACTTATAGAAATTGAAAATCGCTTCAAGTTGCGCGAGGATGATCAAAACTATGAGCCACACAACAATGGTGGCTCAAAGAGTACAGGCAAGCATGATCGCCAGAAATCGAAGGAAGACGACGAGGATGAAGAGGACGATGACGATGAAGAGGACGAAGAAGGCGAAGTAGAAGAGGCTCGACCAATAAAAGTACAACAAATAGACAGTGATCATGAGGAGAGGGAGGTTAGTCGTGTCGTCAGTAATAGCAACCACCACGAGGACCTGTCGTCCATCCAGATAAAAATCCAGAACGGTATGTTATGGTAGTTAGGTAATCACGATAAATTAATCAAGTCCTTCTTCGTGTGGTATTGGCTCCGTGTTCCTTTCCTAAAATGACATCAATTGAACTGTTACTGTGCCGAAAGGTCTGTTGATAGCTTGTTTGTGTCGTCTGCTCCCGGAATGCTGCGTCTGTTCACAACCTCCAAGACAAAGTTTCTTGTAATTTCATGTATTTTTTTAATTCAGTGGTAAACTGTACGTACTCTTCCATTTATGCTGATTCAAACTCCTGTGTGTACTTGAATGGATGAGTTCTCTGAGTTGAAAGCAGAGCCCAGGTAGGCAAAGTCCATATAACTAGCTCGAAGTTTTAGCTGTCTATGTGATGATTTGTCCAAGACGTTGAATGTCTCTTTTTGATGACAGCATACAAGCATTCTTGCAGAGTAACAACACACACACAGGAATGGTTGAGAGTGGTAGCACGACATAGCCTGGTGCTCATGGGTCTAGCTTTGTATTTTTTGTTAATCGGGCAGATGGATCTGAGACACAATCTGCTTTGTTCGTTTTTAGCCTGGCAATGGCTATTTTGATCTCATTTTGTTCGGACAGACAAAACTCTTGGTTATCATCTAGGTTGAGACTGGCCCAGGTCGAGCATTGGCGGGATATTGGGCGTCATCGCCATTCAACAACTGGTGGAAATAGTCTCTCCAGATGGTTAACATCGACGGGCGTTTTCATCCCCATCTTTGCAGAGCCCAGGAAGGCTAGTGAAACCTGATGTGGACTGTTTCACCCTTCTTTAGAAAATTCTCATCGATTTCCTGTTAAGTACCTCTGCATCCTCACTTTGCTGCTGATCTTTTTTCTTTCTCCTGAGTAAGCGTTTCTCATCCTTCCTTCGCTCAACGTAGGGACTATAATATGCTCTAGTTCCTATACCTCTGTTTTGCCAAAGTTGCCACCATTGGTCTTCGCGGTCCATATTTCCGCGGTGGCCGATTTGAGTCGTCCAACGTTGAGTTTCTTTTGCGTTGTTGGGCACCAACTAGCGGTTCGGGAGCGGACGTTCGGAAGAAAAAATTGTTCCGTGAATATCGATATGATCGATTGGTTGCAAATTCGACCATCTGGTGAGCTCCATATGCCTTAGTGAATGTTAGGACGAAGAAATTCCGTGCTGCTTGAAACCATGTTTCTCCCGCTGCAAAATTGATAAACCTGAGTTGGCTTCCGGAAGTGGTTTCGTGTAGGCTGTGCTTTCCGATTCTATTACTAAAGATTTCTTGGATTTAAATTAATAAAAAATGATGATTGGTCCTAATACGGATCGTTGTAATTCTCTCGCTGATGTCGCGAAATCTCAAAATCGTTCGTCGAAGTCTTTCTCTGACAGGGAAACCTCATCCAAACAAACTCGAATTATCATCAACGTGAAATCCCATACAAAACAAAAACGCAGTTTTCTGGTAGTCTCAAGCCCGTTCCATCCCATTGCATCTCCTTGAGAGCTGTTTTATGAGCTTTAAATCAGGCGAGGGTATCATCAAGCTGTTCGGGATTCACTTGAATAATTGTAAACCATGAACCGTTTTTTATTTGCTTGATTGAGGCGAGGGGTTCTCAACATTATTGGTTTGTTCATATGGTGAAAAATTACTCAGGTACCTACAATTCATGGATCCGATGGACTCGTTGTTACTTCACCTTTCAGTTATCCAGCGGCCACCGCGTGGAATTGACCATGCAATTTGGCCCACCCAGAGTTCGATGCAACTCTGAAAAGTTTTCTTCTTTTCGTTGATATGCACCTTGATCCGAAAATGAGGTGTTTCGAATTAAAGTATAGAATATCCTTTTATTTCAATAAGTTGCGTTTCAGAAAACAGACATAGCTATGTCTAGTTGTAACGTATGTGAACACAGGACCCACACCCGTGAGCCTTTAGTATGCAAATACCAGCCGCATACCTCCCCTGAAAGAAAACCACCTTAATACTTAATACCCACTGCTTGGAATTCCCATAACCTTTACCCTTGCCCCCAACTTCGGACAGACTAAGTACAGAGATTCTATATTTAGTCTCACTACACGAATGTGAAACACCGTTGCCAGGCTCTGTTTTTCCCTCCAATTTTAATCTTTCTCCACTGTTTTTTTATAAGAGTTCATATAATGCTGCTAAAAAAATCGGATTTTATGGGAAAATTCCATTCTTTATTAAAGGTTTTGCATTGATTGTATCTCATAACACAGTATCTGAAACCTTCTTAGACAAAAGCTAAAGCAAACTAGTCTAAGAAAAAATTACACGTCCATTTCCCAATTGTTTACTATGTCAACGTCATATAAATATATATTTTAAAATTGTTTTTTTCCTTTTTGTAGACATTAAAAAAGAAGATATAGATCCAACTGAAGCCGAAACAGACAACTCAAATGAGCGAACTCTGGTGAGCAGTGTTGTAATTCCAAGTAAGGAGATCAAACGATCGTTAGATTGATGTTCCCGGCATGGTGTGGCGAAATCACGTTGATGACCAAAACATGTAAAACTAATCTAAATCGGAGATTTTTCACCATTAATTTAGTATTTTACAAATTAAACTTGTATAATTGAATTGCTATTTCATTAGAGTAAACAATTAAGAGGAAAACAAATTATGTTTTAAAATTATTGTGTTCAATTTTGTTACATGCGAATGAAGTTAACTTAAATGAGACACAACGATAAAAAAAAACTCATTTTTAAATTTCAATAATTGATGTTGGCACAACATTAATGGTACGTTCCGAACTTACAATTCTCTGGAATTTCAGTTATCAGTTTCGAATCGAAATAAATCGAGGTCTTCCTTGACTGCGTCTACCCTCTGGGATGGATTCGAAGATCCTGCGAGGCGGATCATTGTTGTCCATTCGATCTACATGACCAAGCCATCTTAAATGTGATATGTGTATTTTTTTGACCAGGGGGCCTATTCCTGAATACGAGTCGAGTGGGATGTCACTCGAGAGCTCACAAACAGTCGAGTAACAATCGGTATTCCACAACTCTAGTGAGAGCCAAAAATATGACAAGACTGAAAATGTTGAACATACCCTTTGAACTGTAGCTAACTTTCACAAAAAAAAAAACTTTGATTTGAGAACTAATCGTTTAATGTAATTTGATAGTAAATTAATCAGTTGAAATCATAAAAGTACACAAAAATAATATGATAAGTACAGAGATGTTTTATAACACTGATAGTGATAGTGAAAGAGTGTAAGAATCAAAATAAAAAAAATTAAGATTTTTTACAACTGTTCTGAGTGAACAAACAAATTTCGTATATTTGTTGCGAGTAATGGAGCGCACATTTAAAACAAATTCCAGATCGTCGTCTATGCCAAAATACCTACATTTTGTTTCAAACACTTCATCATTCATAATGTACCAAATTATTTTTGTTTTATTTAAATTTTATGAACACGTAAAGCTGCTATTTTCTAAATGCAAAACAATTGCAAATAACAATTAGAAAATTACAACTTTAAGTCTTTTTTTTAATCTTTAACTACATTTATGCATCCATCACTGCTGCTCTCGAGTACTTTTTAAACATGAATGATCTCACAAAAAAAAGCTTCACTTTCGAGTTCAGGAATAGGTAGGTTTCATTCGAGTCACATTCTACGTTCGACATTCGAGTTGGGGAATACCAATTATTAGTGAGTCGTGTTCGAGAATACCAATGTGTCGATCTCACATGAAAACTTACTCGACTCATATTCAGGAATAGGGCATATCCTCAACTAATGTTAATGCCCAAAAATTGTGAGATACGTTTCGATTTGGTTCTGGCACATGGCACCCAAACAGGATTCAGTTCCTTAAGCAAACACGCCTTCAGTAAGGGATATAATAAGAATAATGTACTTATCATTTACAGATTTTCGTATTGTGTGTGGTGCGAACAAGGAAGGGGGAATCCAAATAAAATAAAATAAATAAATACATTTATTGGCGCGACGGCTCCTTTAGGAGCCAAGGCCTAGTGATTTATACTCTCAACCATTCCTGTGTGTGTGTTGTTAATCTGCAAGAATGGAAGGGACCTACAATTTACCGCCGAGTCCGAACGGCTAGATGAGATGCACTTTTTCGAGACAAATTTTACTCTTGGAGGTTTTGTCAGTTCCTCGCAAGAGGCAGTACCCCAGAAAAAAGGTGGCTATGAGCTGGATTTGAACCCAGGTTTATTCGCTTAGCATTCCGAACACTAACCACTAAGCCATGGGGAGCTACGAATCCAAATACAAGGGCAAAAATTGTGTCAACAGAAATAATAATTACATATATGGAAAAATTATTTTGTGTTTTGTTCAGGATTTTAGATATTCTTTCGAACAAATTGTTTGTTTATTTCAAAAAGTGTCCAAAGGATAGCTTAATATCTAAAAACTGTCCAAGAACGATGAATTTTTTAAAACAGGTCCTGGTGTCCCAATGTTCTAAAAAGTGTCAAATTGACACTAAGGTCTCCCGCCCGAAGGTAATACTTCATATGGATCTTTATGTTGGCCTCCAATTGACTTCTTGAGATCGATTATATTTTAAGGGCTTATATCGTAGACGATCTTATGCACTGCAGTGGAATATCAATTAACTATGAGAAAGCGCAAACACTACAGGGTTTCCGTAGTGCAATAATAGGTCATTGGTCTTAAAAAGCTTTAAAAGAACACCAATTGTGAAAGCTCTTTAACAAAATTCTAAGGAAAATTCACCATGATTTGCATTAGCTTAGAAGTGGTAACTCAAAAATGATGTATTTGTTTTAAAAACACACAATGGGTTAGTCAGTCGTTAGGTTTTACTTTTAGTGCATATTTTAGGGAGTAAAACCACCAACTTGCACCGTTTGCAAAAATAAAGCTCTCCCATAACCATAAAGCCTGTACTGACAATTTTGAGTGGACAGACTACAGTCTTCGCTCATATAAAAGTGCATCGTTTGTCGGGACACTAGCATTGTATTTATGTAAATACATTCCCTATAGTACTTTCATCTCATGGTGACATTTTTCAGAGCGTTTCGTGTATATATAATATTCAAAATAGTGCAGTGCAATACATTATTTATATTTTTACGTTTAAAAATGTTAGGGCTTCTGGAGAACTCTTAAAGAAACGCGCCTACTATCTTCCCTCATGGTGTTTTCGAAAAAAGATAGATTTCATTTATAATTTATTGCCAATTTATAATGCTTACTTCACTATGGCAAACATTTGAGAGCTTTGAAATGGAGAAGCTTATTTAAATCCATAAAAGTATGGGTGAAAGGCAAATATCCTATCCTCCCTGTTCTTAACATATTAATTGAATAGAAATAGATTAGGTATAGTAGAAGGAGGAACGCCTTAAAAAAATGGGAATACAATTCCGATGTTTTCTTCACGTTCAAAATATCTGCCTCTGACCATTATGATTTTGGCATAAAATAAAAATGCCTAAGCCAAAAATGTTGATGGTATCCGCAGAAAGTCGGTGTTTCAGTCAGTCGTTCTCGTTATGCTGTTATGCAGTGGAATATAAATAATTTTCCGTAAATATTCCTCGCCATTTATTTTAATTTAATTTAACAACAATCCAAAAATATGTATATCTCGACAAGTTTTTTCGACACTTGTTGCGTTGTGTTACAAAAGGGGAAATTATAGAATTTCCTAATTGTCGTATTTTATTAAAATATTGTAAAATTGTTAAAAAACTTGTCAACAATATTTTTTGACTTGCCCGATTTCCCTTAGACTGGTACTTGTCACATTGTGTTACAGGCCCCAAGTTGTTTCCAAGAACCTGTTACTCTCGACTTTAGTAAGAAAAAATCTTGCATTAGGTACCCAATGGTAACTATTTGGAACGCTACAAAAGTAGAGCGACAGGGACAGCAAACGACGCCATATCTCTTGTCGCTCTTTTGTTATTTCTCTTCAGTAAGGTTTGCCATTTCATGATCGAAAGATATACGAGCC
The DNA here is from genome assembly GCA_963971375.1 of Platycheirus rosarum. Lineage (NCBI taxonomy): Eukaryota > Metazoa > Arthropoda > Insecta > Diptera > Syrphidae > Platycheirus > Platycheirus rosarum. The sequence goes on along the minus strand of OZ020509.1, from coordinate 113,761,176 downwards.
AACAACGAATCGAAATTATTAAAATTTACTACTGACATTCGGAGTCAGTGGCCTCAACGTTAAGAGCGCTACGTCCAATTTATGGTCGTCATAATCGTCCTAGCAGATCAACAATTGACCGTCTAGTGGACAAATTTGAATCCACAGGCACAGTACAAAATTTTTCCGTGCCAGTGAGACAAAGAAGTGCCCGTAGTGACGAGAATATTGCTGCCTGAGGCTTCAGTTGCAGAAAGCCCAAATGTGTCTCTCACACATCGTTCTCAAGCGTTGGGCATATCTGTGACGTTGTTGTGGCGAATTTTGCGAAAAGATTTTGGTCTACATCGTTACAAGATTAAATTGACGCAAGAATTGAAGCTGCTTGACCACCAGAAACGTCGTATGTTCGTGAATTGGGCTGAGCAACAACTTGAAAATGATTGAAAAATCATCTTCAGCAATGAGGCTCATTTCTGGCTGAATTGCTTCGTCAATAAACAAAATATGCGGTATTGGTCAGGCAGCAATCCACACGTACTCCATGAGTCATCATTGCATCCCGAAAAAATTACTGTTCAATGTGGTTTATGGGCCAGCGGCGTCACTGGGCCGTACTTCTTCCGTGATGATCAAGACCGGCACGTTACTGTGAATGGGGATCGCTACCGTTCAATGATAACCGAATATTTTTGGCCCCAATTGGATGATATGGACTTGGAGGACATGTGGTTCCAACAGGACGGCGCCACAAGCTACACAGCGAATGTCACTATCAATTTATTGTAAACCAAGTTTGGAGAACGTGTAATCTCACGAAATGGTCCAGTCGCTTGGCCGCCTCGGTCGTACGATTTAACGCCGTTAGAATATTTCCTGTGGGGCTACGTGAAGTCTTTGGTCTATGCCAACAAGCCAGCGACGATTGATGTTGATGAAGTTCGTACGAATATCGAACGTGAAATTGCAGCAGTATCGGCCGATTTATGCTTGAAAACCGTCGAAAATTGGGTTCAGCGTCTGGACTTCTGCAAGCGTGCCCGTGGTGGCCATGCAAAAGAAATCGAGTTCCATACATAATGGCATCGAACGTACTTTCACGGGAATAAAGAATTAAATTGATATACCGTTTTTGTTTTATTTAAATAAACTTTTGTAGCGCTCTTATTGAAAAACCCGTTATCAACGGTAGTTGTGATATAACGGTACCCACATAGGACCATTTTTTGTGTTCGACTTTCTCGAGAACTACCTAACCGATTACAATCCAATTTAATATTCAGGAAGATGTAGGCAGCCAACAAAATTCACAATTTAAATATTTTCAAATAATTTTGTTTGTATTTAAAATTTTTTTTTTTGAAAAATCAAGATTTTGAAAACGGGTGAATGGATTTTTAATTTTGTTTTTAGATGTAGGTTATTTTTGTGCTTAATATGCATTCTTGAATTGATTTTTCAAATCACGCCTTTTCAAATTTTTTTTAAATAAATAAAATGGCATTTAAATTTTTACGCTGAAAACTATCTTAAGTACTTTTTTCAAACAATCAAAAGTCACAAAAATCGAATAACATTTTTTAAGTTCTTTTAATATTTTATCAAATTTCAAGACAATATTAATAAATTCACCTCGAAAAAAAAACATTTCAAATAGACTTCTCTTAAAATGTTGGCCATTCAAATTCCTGATTGACTTCCATTTCATATAACCAATTCAAAAATATAGAAACCTCGCTTAAAATAAACGACCAAATTTGCCACAAAATAACAAAGTTAAATTCGATTTCATCATCATCATTGATTGTTAAGTTCGACTCCAATAAATGCTCTAATTGTCCTGAAATAAAATCATCAGAAAGCGCACACCACAAACCCCGCTCTTACCAGTGTACATTTTTCGGTACCACAAGCCTTAATAGAATAATTAGATCGGCCATCGATACAGTAGCAAATGGCCAAGGACATGAGCGAAAACATGGCTCTTAAAAACCCCATTGCCAAATGAACACAGTCCAGCTCCATCATGACACTTCTACCTTAATTAGTGCTCCTGGTACATCTATATGCAAATTTGTTAAATAATTTACTAATTAAACTTTACAAATTGATTAATATTTTCATCCCCGTAATTTTGGCACATATTTTTTAATTTATTTATAATCCTGTAACCAAGGGGTGTCCATTAAAACGGTGGGCTTTTTTCCACCGAGAAGGCACAGACAACAAACCCATGTTGTAAGATTTCTGACGAGGATAACAGACATTGAGCGTGTCATTATGGGGCTATTGCCCTCTTATTCTGCATGTGTGGTGGTTTATTATATGGGTATTTAAAAAAACTGAGTTAAAACGTTTAAATTAGCTGCGAGCAAGTAAAAATTAAATTGTTTTCATACACCAGGACGAAAGCCCATATCATCGCTCTAAAGAACAAAGATAGCTGCAACCAGCTCACATTATTCATTTTTAATTACATCCTTAACAATTAACCCGGAACCCGGTTGTACTACTGTGTGGTGTTACCTTGATGGATAAAGGATCGGGGTGATTATGCCGGTACACACCGGTGTGTTTGGTAGGTTGCTGCGTTAAATTACATACCTTTTTAACAATTAGCCATATACTCGGTCGCAGCTTTAAACGTGTGTGCGACAATGAACACGATATTATACACAATGTGTGCGCTTTGTTGTTTTTTAATTAAGGATAATAAGTGTCATGGTAGATCTTGGAAAGGTATACCGGTAGGCGGCAATGATGATGATACTCCGCAGTAATTATTCTTTTGTTTTATTTTTTAACGACAGTTATGAAATGTAATATTTTTTTATCTTTTTCAATAAAACCATTAAATAAATTAAGTAGAAAAATGAAACTGAAGTTATTAAATTGGTGCGTCATAAAGGGGTTTATATCGTGCGTCATAAGGATATGCTGTTAATAATTCTACTTACATACATACTTCCGTATCCTGTTAATAATTTCGATTAAAGAAGAACTTCAATAAGTTTGCAGTAAATTTTAATAAATTGGCAAGTTAAATGTGTTTTTAAATTAAAAGTAGGGATGTCTGTTATTTTTAAATATTTTGCTAAATATCTTGTTCCTATCTTTCCGGATTTTGACTTTCGATTGGCTATTTGCTGCCCATTTTGCAACTGCATATCCTGTGAGTTCGTCTTCTGGTGTTTAGTTTTTAGTGAGTTGTAGGCAGTAAGCACGAGATTGGATTTGGAGCAAGATTTTCAAGTTAGCGAGATTAAGTCCACACCAAGCCAAGTCGATTGGATCGAACTTAAGGGCTTTCTGTAATATCTTCAGTTTCAAGAGAACATCGGGTCGTGTGGTCCTATTACCCCATTTAAACAATGCTGTGTAAGTCGGAGTTCAATGAGTTAAACATACGGTACCGTTGCAATTGTACGTTCCAAGGCGAAGGACGTGAATCATCAAGCGAATATGAAAAGCTGAGGATAGAGTCGCCAACAAAACAGTTAAAAGAATTAGAAGTAACAGACAAAAGATCATTTATAAATGAGGAAAAGAGTCGGAGACAGAAGAGCCCTGGAGCACACCAGCATTTATTTTTGTACAACTTGTCTTGAAGATACAACGTGTCCAGAAGGATCAGGGTTGGACAAATGCTATTTTCCATCTTCTAGGAAAGATTCCAGAAGAGTAGGAGCGCTGGTAAATCTAACGTAGTGTCGGGAGCTTTGGACAGCAATCGTTTACACTTATTCGCCCTAAAACCTCTGCCTAACGGAGAAACAGCTGTTCCGTTTGTGATTGTCGCAGACGACGCCTTCGGATTGCGGCCAAACGTAATGAAGCCTTGCGTATTTTGAATTATCGACTGAGCCGAGCACGTCGGCTTCGTGTTATTGAGAACGTGTTTGACATTATATCGGCAAACTTTTGAGTTCCAGTAAGCCAATTCATCTGGTGCCGGAAAAAAAACTTAAAAAAGGGGTAATTGCTTGCTCGATGCTACAAAATTTGCTTATAACTACAAATAAAGGAGTACGAACGAGAAAGCATGACGAGTCCAGGAGAGGGGGCGGCCTGAAGCAACAACGTCGACGCTCGTACCAATTTGATACCGATTGGATGATGCCAAGGAAATTCAGAGAGAATTTATGTATTATTTTATTGGAGAAGGTGAATTTCCTTGGAAATACAATTTTATATAAAACTGCTTTTATATGCAATTAAATAAAAAGTAAATAACTTCAAGAAAACATGTTTATCTCTTATTATTCAATCATTATCTGCTACATTTATTTCCACGCAAGCGGTCTTCATCTTCCGGAAGAATTGTTTTTTGTACTTCCACTGACATTGGTATTGGTATTGATGATGTTTTCTCTTTCCTCCGTGGACCACTGGACTGTCCACGAAGTGGACTGTTGACTCAAGAAGCATCAGTGTACGCAAACGATTAAAATCAATGAACAAAATCATTTTTGCTGTCATAGTGAGCCAGAGGGTCACTGCGGTGACCCATTACGATGTCCCTGTAATACTAGCATTATACTCAACGCCAAAACGTGCGAATTGACGCCAAGTGGACGTTAAGTTTTGTTTTGTAAAGGGACCCATTTTTTTAGCAGCACCACACGATTTTTTAGCGCTTTGCAGTGGTCTCTGTATGTGCACGTCTTTTTTCATAATACATTTTGTAGATATATACAAGTTTTCATGCAAAAGCTTTGCTTAAACAATACACTGATCAGGATCTCGAGTATTTCTTTTGAAAAGTCAATGTGGCCGAGGCATAACTTATATTCTCCCACGCAGAGTGCTTCAAGTTTATGAGATATATTCAGCTAGCCATTCAATGAACTCCCTCAAGGAATCAACGAAACCCACTTTATTTTTCCTCTCAGTCATGCTCATGGCGGTCAACTAAGGCCATTAAAAAAAGGAAAATTGGATTGCCTGCCAAATGGCCAAAAGAACAAATTTTCATCATCCCAAACAAGCTCTTCATGTGCTTCTCACAGCCATTTATTGCGTGAATTCCAAATGAGTATGTCTTGTTCCATAAATGGCAATTGGAATAAAACTCATTTCCAACTTACACTTATATTCGTAAACCTATTTGGCAAAGTATATAGGTATGTACCATGTGCCACCTTAAAGGCGTATTCACACAATTGAATAGGAAATAATTCGTTGTCCCCTTTTTCCTTCCATTTAATGCCAACCTTGGGAAATACCTTAACTACCCTAGGGTTATATGCGGATACGCACCTTCAATCTTCAAATGTGCGGCAGAAAAGTTAATATTAGTTGTAAGATTATATGAAAACTAATGGTGTTCCTTGCCTCTTGTAGCAAATGAGATTATGGCTTGGAGCGGGTTCGAGTGTGAAAAAGAAAAGCCATTTGATTAGGGCAAATCGTTATTTGTAAGGAAGACATTTACTTAGATGTTACGTAGACCTTACACCCATATATATGTATTTTACAACACAAATTGTTAAAATGTGATTTCGTCCTAGTTTCAGGAACTCGTATTTAATCGCTTGGAAACTTTTCGAAATAAAGATGGCTACCGACAAATTTAAACAAATTTTCCAATATGGTCTCGACATTTTTACTTGCGATTATAGGTACTATAATACAAGTTATGCATTCGTGCAGATTAAACATTTTGAGAAAACAATCAAACATGATATTACGATGATAGAGAAACATATTTGAGTTACTGGCAAAATTCTGCCCGTCTGTCTGTCTGTCTGTTCGGATTTATTTTGTACTGCAGCCTAAACGGTTAGGCCAATCGTCTTAAAATTTTAAACTTAAGGTTATTTTGACATTCTAGAGAGGAGTTTTTTCAATTTTTTTTTTAGCTCAAAAATTAACGGTACCTGCCATATAACCGTTATGTAAAAGCTTATTTTTCTCGAAAACGGCTCCAAGAATTTTTATAAAAAAAAATCAGTGTACTACTGTAGGTAAAAACGGTACCTCCCATAGGACCGGTTTTTTTCTTCGACTTTTTCGAAAACAGGTGATCCGATTACAATCAAAATTGATATTCAAGAACATGTAGGTAGCCTGAGTAATTTTGAATAAATTTTTTTTCGAAAACTTTTTTTTTTGTATTTATAATAATTTCTAAATTTTTTTTTTGAAAAATCAATATTTTGAAAACGGGTAAGTGATTTCTTTTAATTTTGTTATAAAATGTACGTTATTTTTGTGCTTAAGTTTGTATTCTTGGATTATTTTTTTTAATTTTTTAAAAAAAGTTGTTAAGAAAAACCGTTTTATTTAAAAACGGCTCTAACGATTTTGAAAAAAAATTCACACTTTTTCACATTTTTTTAATGAAATAAAATGGCGTTTAAATTTTTCCGCTGAAAACTATTTAACGTACTTTTTTCAAACAATCAAAAGTCAGAAAAATCGTATATAATCTTTGAAGTTCCCTTTTCAAATTTTATTCCAAGCTGTGACCGCACATAAGAGCAAGTACGTGTGATCCAGTCGTGCAATTTTTTTTTTTTTATAAAATCCCACTATTCCAGATAACTTTTTTTTTTTTTATAATTAACGCGCGCACAAGGGATTATGTCTTTCCCTTTTAATGTAGAACACACTTCGCGGGCATTAGGAAGATAGGGAGAGGAGAGATAGGAGGTGCCTACATATTAGTTTGGAGTTTGGAGAACAATCAAAAAATTGCTGCCAGGCGCAGGCAACACCACTGCTTCACATGGTATTGATTGAGATCCAGGGCTGTTTAGAAAAGATTGGTCAAGAGCTACATAAATGGGTTCCGGGGATTACAAAGTAATGCAACAGTTTGGTGAAAATCTCTATTGTGAATTTGAAAGTATGCATGGTTCATATTGTAAACTGGAAGAGATGATGAGGCCAAGGCGAATAGATATTTTGTACGTCCAGAAACAAAACACTGGAAATAGATTCTATTTCTTAGGGAAGAACATAGCAAATATGAAATCAGTATAATACTTGATGAAGGATTACTTGGTAGCGTCTTGGCTTTTTCGTAGTCCAGTAAACGGGTGATACAAGAAAAGGTTTGAAGTAATGTCAGGATAATGTAATGTCATCTGATCCTGATGGTGGCTTGCACTATTAAAAACATAAGTCGATGTTCCCGCCCATTCTAAGGACCCGAAGATTCTGATCTTACTTGCCAGGTGCAAGAGTGGAACTGTTTTCAGAAATAGTGTTTAATACAACCTTTATCAAATAACAGCGGCATTTTATCACGTACAGAAACTAAAATCACTACTATAATAACTCCAAAGAACACAATACCAATCCTAATGAAAGATTCTGGTAGATCTTTTAAATAAACTGTTTCCTGGGGTATTCATTCTAAAGTCTTACAACAAAGAAGTTCTTGATATTACAATTAAAGAAGTTAGTGATGCTCTTTATTAAAGCTTACATTGTTTGACTTAGGTCCAATGCAACTGGAAAAAAAACTAAGCCGTTTAGCAACTCGTGTTTCAGACAAGTTACGGATTCAGTAGCAACTTGCCTCCACACATGATAAAACTCATCAAATCTCTAGTTTGTTCAGCGCCTTTCAACAAAACAGTGATTTTCAACCTCCCCAAACAGGAACATGTTAGTCTAATGTTTGCTCATCTTCGATAAACTAGAAACTGAAATAAATAGGCAACCCAACATGCAAATCAACAGACGACTGGTTACAAACTGGTTTTTGTGAATGGTAAACGAGTTTTCAATCAGTCCCATTTGATTACACAGGGTATGATTTAAAGCAAACTAGTTGCCAATTCGCATGCGTGATCAGCTTTTTCCATTGGGCCTTACTGCCTGAATTCTTTGCTGATGATTAAGCCATCACAAATAAAGCAAAGTAAAGTGATTTTTGGTCTGTATAAACGCGAGTGGAGACACATCGAAGAACTGTACGGGCCGTACAGCGACATAAACCTACCCAGATTCTGGTCTCAGATTCCATGTTATCACACTTACTTTTCCATTTAGTTTTTCTCTAAAACCCGAAATATTTTCGAGGTTTTCGAAGATTGGATTCTTAGATTCTTATCCAGGTTTGTTCTATACAAGAATCATAGAATACAAGATTACGCAGGTGTAGGTAATTTTTGTTTGAGAGCTATGACGCAGGCAGATACTAGTAAATTAAACATATATTTCGTAGTGGCAGTAGAAATTACATTTTCTGTTTATTTATTTATTTATGCTATAAGGAAATAAAAGAAAATATGGAATAAATTCATTTTATTTTGAATTTTTTTTATTATAGCACTTTGTTTGTTCACCGAGTTTGATTTTCTTTTTGGTAAATTTATTTAAAAAAAGACCTCCGAATTGTTGGCACCCACTCCTCATTAGGAACGGTCCTGAAGGATTTATCTCATTCTGCTTGCTGCTGACTCAGTTATTTTCGAATCGTGTCTTCTCCCAAAAACCTAAGTCTTACCACGATTTCTGTCAATTTCAGAAGCTGTTTTTAAATTAAAGATCAGCTACATTTTCAACCATCTTATAAAATTCCTCTCACCGTCAGTCTCATTATATACAGAGTCACTGAATTCATTTAAAATGGATCTTTTTTTTTTTTGGAAACAATATACGTTTCAGACTTTTTGCGAAAGATTTAACACATTGTCCTGCATCGTCACCAGCAGGGGATCTTTTTCTATTGGTTTATATAAGGTATTTTAAGAGATGTGAGGTCCGTATGTGAAGGCAAGATCCCCCTCTATTCCGGCGAGCTAAGCCGTGTCCGCGAGCATGCCACTGCTCCCACAGCGGACATTGTATCCCTTCCTGTCCCCTCCTATATCTTTCCTGTATCCATTCCTATCTCCTGCCACATTATCTGGTTCCCTCGTTTGATAGGTAGGCTCCTGTCCAATGACTAGTCTCAGTCATTACCTGCATATCTACCTTTCAGTTCCTACTTACTTCTCCTACAGTACCTCCTTCGCCAATTCCTATCCTTCAAAACATACAAAGTGGCAAAAGTCACTGCCTACGTCACAGAAAAAAATCCCAACTTTTATTTGACAGCACGCGTAATCTTGTTTATATCATTCTTGCGTAGGACCCATAGAGTAAAAATATTATAAAGAATAAAATCTTTCGTACGTTCCATCTCCCAACACACGCAATTTTTGTTCTCTTTTGTATATCATTCATTGTGTTTTTTTCAGACTCATCCGAAAAGGTAAATGAGATGACAGTTCAGCTTGTAGGGATTGTCAAAAGAAGGAAGTAGATTTCTGTCTTTACAATATTGTTACTATATGGTAGAACGTAGAACTTCTCCAATTGATCAAATTATTTGATGCATTTGTTATTATTTTATATTTATGTCTTTCATAAAGAGGAAAATTGTATTTAACAAGGCGAATTATCAATTTTTGACTGAATACGAGAGAGCAAGGTCGTGCGAGCTTAAATAAATGTTGGGTTTTGTAACTATTATATTTTCTCAACAATAAATGCGTTGGTGTTATTTATTTTTGTTCTTGTTTGGAAGTTTCAGTTAGCCTGCCGAGATATCTTTTTTTTTTTTTTTTTTTTTTTTTTTTTTTTTATATAATTAACGCAAGCACAAGGGACTACTTGTTTCCCTTTTAATGTAACACACTGCGGGGGCATTCGGAAGATAGGGAGAGGAGAGATAGAAGGTGTCGATTACCATTGGTTTTGAATGTTTGCAGATCAAAATGGCAATATCGACATCATCCAACTCCGGTCAAGAAGTTCGGACAAGACAATTAAGTATATTCCCATTGTCTTGTCTGCGTGTGAACGCTGTTTAAGACAAGCTAAAAGCTCTAGAAGGTAAAAAGAGATATTTTATTAATTAATTGTGGGACATTCTAAATAACACGGAGAGAAAAAAAGAAAGTTTTAAAATGCCAACGTGGGAAAACCTGCTGTCAAAGTCTAGGATTACTGGATGAAATGTCAAAATTGAGGTTTAATTTTTTTTCCGCTAGAGTCGCTAGTGGAGGGCTAGTGTCGCCCAAAATAACTGAAACTAAAATGGAACCAACTTGAAGTAGGCAACTAGCAGTCCATATATAATACGTCCATGCATGTTTCAATTCAAACATAAAACACGAACCATCTTTTAAATGAGTTTCAAGAAAACTACGTAAATTCAATCCCTTTATTTCACCACGCGTTGTGCAACGCGCTTACTTCGCATAAGATGTTACCTCATCTTTTATCCATATCTTCTCCTGTGCACACCTCGAAAGAAAGAAAACTTTTTGTTTTTCCGAATCCTGTTTCTCTGGCAAATGATCCAGAAGACTCTTTCGAGAATACCTATTCATTCTTCCACTCCAACCTTACTACTTTGTGTTCAAGGGCCTCACATCGCATCGCTCACGCCCAACAGCATACCTTAGACATTAAAATTGTGTTATTACTTAATTAAGGCTTCCGGGGCTCCCTAAAATATGCAACTAAGCAAATTAACTTGGAAAATGTATTATCCTCCTCTAAAGTATTTCATTCCCGGAAAACTTCGCCTAAGTGCGAATAGTAGACATCCTCTATTCGTTCTCGACACACATGCTGCTAAATGTTCTGACATCCATATCCTACCTCTATGTTGTGGCATTCACTGCTACATCCCAAAAACGGCACCGTCTCCTCATATCCTTCCCAGTACTAACTATGGTAGAACACCGAATATACAGGTAGTTTACCACTGTTCCTTCCGTTTATGTTTGCCATGAGTGTGTGTTGGTTTTGGTAAACTTATGCGTACTTCTATTTAGTTGTTGTCCTCTTGTGATAACATTATCTTTGGGGAGGTTTGGGCTAGGCTAGCGGTGCATCAAAAAAGGATTGTGGAGCAGCTAGTGGGGATGCTTAAGATGAAGCTCTATAAATTTCCCTGGCTCTCACGAAAACTTTCATTTGGGAAATTTATTATTTGCTGCGCTAGAAATATGTGTAAAAGTAACATAGATTAATGGCTAGGATATTTGTTTGGGTTGCAGTTGCGTTGCGTAAGCGGATCCAGATGGCAGTGGGTAGGGGTGGCCTTCACTTGGGATGCCGAAATCACTGGATTAGAGTCCTTGCCTGCAAAGCTTTAACTTTTGTGCATATATGACAAGAAACTTTTACAGCTCATGAGTTTGGTGAGCGATATAAAAAAAGGAGGAATTGCATCTAAAGCCTTCAAGTGTGGAAAAGTTGGGTTTTTGTTGTATGGTTTCGAGTCGACGTAGCTGACGTTGTTTTTTGCAAGAGTGTACAAAATATTTATACATTGCCAGTGACAGCAAATAATTGCTAAGCTGAAGCAAGTCTAGGGGAAATATCAAGGACTATACATTTTAGGATTTCCTGAAGAAGCATTCGACTTTCGACAGGGAAGCTTATAGTGAACTCAATCAATCGTACAAGGAAATTTGAAACCCCAAATAGGAAATATTATGTATGGCATGGCGCAACAAGGAGAGCTTCTTAGCCCAAAGAAACAGCGATTAGCAAGAGTCAAGAATCAATGAACGGGTACCTGTCTGGTAAATTTGGAGGGGGCTTTCGACACTTTATAGTTAGAAGGTCTTGATTTGAAGCTCATCAGATTGGTCCCCATTTTCTCTATTCTTTTAAGGACATGAGGAAGAACTGGCGCAAGCTTGTGATCCCTGGACCAAATGAACATCGACTGGAGAGCAATGCAGTGGCGAGGTACCATGGTAGATCAGAATCTATATTTTAAGTGATAAGTAGACGCTGTTCCTGACAGGGCTGTGAAGCCTTTGCCCTGACAAGTTAATAGTTTTGCATACCTTTGTGATATGCTTCATATTGATTTTGTGATTTTTTAGCAACTGTTTATGATAAAACAGTGTGTGCCCCGTGGCTTAGTGGTTAGTGTGTTGGACTGCTAAGCAAATGAGCCTGGTTCCAGCTCATAGTCACCTTCTTTTCCGGGGTTGCCTCTTGCGGGGAACTGACAAAACCTCCAAGAGTAAAATTTGTCTCAAAAAGTACATTTCATGTAGCCGTTCGGATTCGGCGGTAAACTGTAGTTTCCTTCGATTCCTGCAGATTAACAAACACACACAGAAATGGTTGAGATTATAAGTCATTAGGCCTTGGCTTCTTAAGGAGCTGTCGCGCCAATAAATTTATAATATATAGTTAAAAAAAAAAATTCGAATTCGTAATATTAGCTATAGGTAAGCAAATAGGGGGCCGTAACTTTGCCCTTAACAAAATAAACTAAATACATATTATGTAAATGTAAATAGCTCCACACTTAGTACATCCTTGTTTTTCCTCAGAATGCTTTAATATTTATGAATAAAACACAATGAATATGCCAACCTAAGGTTTGCTTTCTTCAGTTAGCTGTTTTTCAAATGTCGGTTCTACCCACAGCTGATATAATTCGTCTAAAGCCTTTGTCCTGTATGGAAGCGGAATCCATGAATCCAAAGGTAAGTATATTTGTGTTTCTAACTCCTGCACAAAATAAAGTTATTATTCTTGTGCATACAACTTTCTGGAAAATAACTCTTAGATCATCATGAGCATCCTGCAGTTTTGGTTATGATGATGTTTATCAAGACACAAACGCACTTACACAATATTAACTTCCTTGCTGGGTACTTCGAAAGAGTTTGTGTGCTCCAAAGGGTTGTTGTTCCTGTTTTTCTTCCAGAACTGCTGTTGCAAATGATGCATTTTGAGCGATGCTGTCTTCACCTTTGAAATGTACTGCTGTTTTATTAAAAATTCCATGCGGAGCGCTGTGCTTTCAGCCACCCTCACTCCTGAAAAGATGGCGACGATGACGCCAAAGACTTGATAAGGACAGACGAAAGCCATTTTTGCTGGAAGCTCCAGGTGTGGAAGAGCTGAAGTAATAATTTTTTTATTGAAATTTCCAACATTATTATCAGTATTTGTGTCTAGGCAAGTGAGTGAAGTTTTATTCTACGTCCTGTAAAAAATAAGCAGCGTATGTTTTTCTCCGGGATGCTATTCATCTGTGTTTATGTTTTCCATTTCCAATATAATTCTGACTCTAAGAAAAGCCATATAAGTCATTTTGAATTTTCTTTCTTAAGTGACAGTAAAGGTGTTTGATTGATGCCGTGTATAGTAGTATAGGCCATCAATTTCGCATTGAATTTCAAACTCAAGTTGCATTTTTTTTAAGGAAAAACAATTGAAAATGAAATAAAGAAAAGATCATTTTTCAAAAAGCTTGTTTATGTAGTATTCAAAGTTTAAGGCATTTTCATCTGGCTTACAGAATATATGTACATAGACATATGCAGGTATGGTAACAAATAATATTCATATAGGTCAAAAAGAATCAAACCTAAGGATAACTCATTAGTGGGGTCAACAAGCTGAAAAAAGCTCAATAACTTCGAACTATCTGAAATTTTATTATGAACTTTTTTGTTCATCAAAAAATTGCCTTTCGAACTGTATGTAGAAATAATATCTATTTTACCATAAACAGTTGCTAAAAATTCACCAAATCAATGTAGCATATCACAGAATGTCGTTATTGCAACGGGCTCCTAAAGGTGCAGTAAATAAAGATGTTTTACCCTACAAAAAGGTAGGGTAGTTCTGCAATTTTGATATAATTAACCTTTGGAATGGCCGGTAGATACCAAAAGACAAATTTCTACAACCACGCCCCTCCGCCTTCTGCACAACAATAAAAAATTACTGAAAATCGGCACTTAGTTCACTATTTGGCTTACAACTCCTTTCTGGTGCATTTTATTCAGCTTATAATCCAACTTCATGTGAACAAAATATCCTACAACTTTTATTCCAGTTTTCCAGACGATTATGAACTTTAAGTCGACAAAGGTGGGTAATGAAACTTTGAGATAATACTTAGGAATGGTTAATTAATATTTTCACATGTTTTGGACTTCGAGGACCCTGCAACTTTGTTTGCTTACGTTCTACATTAAAAATGTTCACGTATATTTTGTAGAGCTTAACATTTCTTACAATATAAAATAAAAATAAAAATTAAATAATGTTAACATTAAATTAAAAAATCAGGATTAAAATATAAAATTCCTTTTAGCCATATTTTCTATTTTTGATTTTATGTACATACATTTAAAGCTTTTAACTACCTTGTAAGATTTTGTATCTTACTTAAACAATAAGATAAATAAAGCAAATCAAATAAAATAAATATACATACTAAATTAATATAAACAAATATTGGTTATTCAAACATTCAATTCGTTATCAAGATATGGCGCTTCGAAAAAAAGGTAATATTTTCTGACCGCGTTCCGTTCCTGGAGGCGGATTTTTTTTTTTTAGATTTGTGGTGACAAATTGAGTAGGTGGATTTAATACCTATTTGACAATGACAAAAATAATCAGTTGGGAACTCTACATAACGGAATATAGGCATGTGAAGATTGAGTGTAAAAATATTTTTTGACACGTGACCTTTCAAATCTGGAGGCGATTGTGAAGGGGCGAATGGGGCGTGGTTGTAGAATTTTATTTTTGACAGGGCATCCCAAACAACATTAAAAATTCACAACTACCCTACCTTTGTAAGGTAACCTCCTACTTTCAGTCTTTATTTTCTGGAACAAATTTCCAATAGTCATGGAAGATAACATTCAACATTGAGTTTTCGACGCATTAAACTCCACACCACTCCTGTTATCCCATTTGACAATACTGTATAATATATCACAGAACGAATAAGAAAAGCTAAGGCAGGAGTAGAGTTGTCAGCAAAAAAATTTAGTAGATTAGAAAGTGACAGTCAGAAGATCGTTTATAAAATAGAGAAAGAGAGTCAGAGAACTAAAAGATCAGTCAAGCTAGCAAAACCCTCAAAAACAGAAACAATTTTCGATCGACGTGTACGGACTATGGAAAATACCAATCTCCAGAGCTATCTTAACTACGAACTTCTCGAAGACCAACATTTTAGAGCTAATAGAATATCTTAGAATAGAAATAGAATAGAGTATCTTCAATCCCATTTTCGATAAGAGAACTTTGTGCCAAATTTTATCAAATGCCTTGGAAATATCAAAGGAATTATTAATCTTACTTTCACCAAAGGGATGTAAAAATTTGTTCCACTGTTCGTTGAGTATTCCATAAAATCACCAAATGGAACGATTGCTGCGAAAGCTTTATATTGTCGGTCATGAAGAAGCTTCGGTCTTCGAGATATGTATTTCTTAAACTGACGGTTCATCGGCCTTACCATGACCATAGAAAGAAGAACGTATGTGCTATGGGTTGGTAGGAGGAGGGAGAGGTGGGATCATGACATGCTGGACAAATATTATTCATTATCTTTTTTTACAATCCTGCAGTGCGGCTCAAAAGAAAAATAACGCGAAGCATAATTGGAATTTTTAAGAATCCATTCACCCGATATAAAGCTTAGAGTATTTGTCTCCTTCCACATTGTAACCACATAACACAAAACTTTAATCCTTCTCACAAGGGTTGCAAACTGCATTAAGGAACTCTAATCAACTTTAACACTGTGCACCAGTAGCAACTTAAATTGAATTTGACATTGTTGAGAGCCAAGCAAGCATTAAGCTGTATCCCCCAATTTACATGCTTCAATTAAAGGCAATTTCAAAACTTTGTCCCTTTGAATCATCTTAATTATAATATAATTAAGATGATTGTATATATTAAGCCCCCTGCCCCCCTTCACCAAAGACCTACAAAAGCAAATGTGACCGCAGAACTTTCATTACTCGTTTTCACAAAATTACTTGAGCAAATCTCAATGAGACTAACCTCATAGTTCCGCACCATCATCCTACATATTTAGGTACCTATATGCTCCACCAACCTCCAACTTCTAGACTACAACTATAATCCTATTCAAATGAAACCCATTCAAAGCATTTGCAAATGCAGCCAAGCATTTCCTCATCGCATCACACAGTTATCCAGCCTGCATGTTTAATTCTCACGCTCCTCAGCTCGTTGCCGTATCGTGTGTCGTGTCCCTGGCCATGGCTAATGCCACATATTCACTTCATATAAGTTTCCAGGGAGATGGTGCGGTGTATAGCGCACAAGCCTCCCATAAATAATAAACCTTTTGCTTACCACAGAAATCTAATTATATGACATTTTGCCGGTTAAAGAGAACTCCGTCGAACACTCTATAGCCACAAAACTTTTAAATCCAATTTGACTGCAGAGAAGAGATGCCGAAGACGATTCCGGTTTGACTTTCAAGAAGACGATGTCTTTTGCAAGATTGCCATCTGCGAGAAAGAAGGATGAAAGGGTATTCTCAGGACTTATCGATTCAAATGAAAACTTTAAATGAAACATGTTATGTGACGCCAACTTTCTCCATCACCCACAAATTTGGAGCAAATTAGTTTTGAGCTTTGGAATTCAAGACTTATCTGATGGTGTACAATGTACTGTACTTGCAGTTGGAAGATGTGCAAAAGGAGCGTTTCATATACAGCTTCGGTTTACCGCTTACGTCTTTTCGACGAATGGTGGCTTGCATGACAAATTTCTGGAAGGTGAAGGCAGGAGTAGTTAGTCTTTTTGGTATTTATCCGTCAATGTAATATGCTCGGTTTATGGAGGGCAATTAGAGAGATGAAACGTTTTCGTGAAATACATCACGAATGACATGGACCAATAATTATGAGAAAGTCTGGTGGTGGAATCTATTTACAATTTCTTTTGAAACAGGAGTAGGTGCATCTGGATCAATAATAATTAAAATAACGATTTTCTATGTTTTTTTCTTTGGAGGTCTTAACTACTTTTATTTTAATACAAACTTAGGCAAACTAAGCTTTGAATTAGAATTTTTGGGTGCCAGACTCAAGCAGAATCCCACCAAAAGAGGCACAAAACACTGAACAATTGAATTGAAATTTTTTTTACCAACACAAGAACAGCAAACAATGTTTATATCAAGATTTTTTAATACACTTACAATTTGGACAAATTTGTCAAATTATTTACACTCTGATGGAACTCAGGCAGCGTTGTGCTTGTAGAAATTGAGCTCCTAGGAAATCGTTTTTTTTTTAGATAAACGCTGGAACCGAAGGCGACGGAGAATAACATAAGCGTTCTATAAGTGACCGAAACTTTCATCCCTGATATGCGAATTAGCTTACAACACTAATCAAACCTTCTTTACCCAAAAACTATGGAAGGCTTTTTTTATTTGGAATAAGTATAAATGGAAGGAAAGGTTTCACAATGTAGAGCCCTGAATTATGGTTATAATTAAGGAACAGAGAAACAGAATTAAAAGTGTCAAAGTAAATAAGCTATCAGGCTAAACGAAGTAAGTTTCCGATTTTACAGAGGAAAATCGCATAAGGCACAAAAAAGTAAAGAACTCCTGCAACTCCATTATTTAACGAACCAAATTCTGTCAATAAAAAAATAAAAATTAAAAATCCTCATCATCTTCGGTTCCAACGCTCATCGAAATGATATAGCAATTGTCTACTCTTCAGAAAAGCAAACCTGCTCGCAACCCATTTCGCTGCTAGCTCTCAGTTGCCTCACCACAACGTTGCCCTACCTGTACCTGAGAATGTAAATTTGTCCATGGAACAGATTTTTTCTGTACTCCTACAGTAGCAAAAGTTCTCAAAGATCTTGACATATACAAAACCGCTGGCCCGGATGGTATACCCCCCATTCTTCTGAAAAGATGTTCTTTTATAATGGCAAAACCGCTGCGTAAGCTTTTTCATCTTCTGGAATCTTTCCTAAAAGATGGAAAACGCATTTGTCAAGCCAGGCATGTGACCTCATCCCCCTCCTCCAACACTAACGGCCATCTGTTTAAGGTCATAGAAACGCTGATTAACTTAAGATTTTTCTCGAAGACCGAAAACCTCTCCATGACCGACAGTACGGCTTTAGCTAGCAGTGATCGTTCCACCAGTGATCTGATGGCCTATCTCACCGAACAGGGGAACAAGTCTTTAAATTGCTTTGGCGAAAGTAAGAATTTTGCGCTTGATATTTCCAAGGCATTTGATAGAGTTTGTCATGAAGCTCCCTTATCGAAAATGCGTGGTTTTGGGGTCGATGATACTCTTGTTCGTTGGATTAGAAGCTATTTTTAATTCAAGTTGTATTGGACGGTTTCAAGTCTGATTCACGCAAAATAAATGTTGGTGTGCCCCAGGGCTCCGTTCTGTCTCCGATTATTTTCCTCATTTAAAGAAAAATGATCTTCTGTTACTTCTAATCCACTTGACAGTTTTGCCTACGACTCTACCCTCAGCTTCTCATATTCGTTCAGTGATTCATATGCTTTGGAAATGCAATCGCAACAGTTAAGCTGGAGTTGAATGCTTCGAAAACTCAATGCTGTCTTCGTTAAGGCTAAACATATTCCCCATGCCAATATCCAGGAATGGCACTTACATCGAAGAAACCGAAAAGCTTCCAGTAATTGGTATGTATGTCAACGATGACCTCTGTTGGAACGAATATATACTTGAGATCTCTAAAAATGCTACAAAGTGCAAAGGTTTTCTGTACCCATGCATCGAGTTTTTTCCCCTTCTGATCTGGCTAAAATTTATAAAGAGTTAATATGCCCAAACCTTGAGTATAACTGACTACTCTGGGGAGGTGCTTCTAAAGCATCACTACACCAGCTCGATATAATAAAAAAATAGTGTTAAGATTGATGGGAAATAAAAATGTCTCTGAAAAAATTGCCTCTTTTGAGCACCGACGCAATGTTTCATGTCTTTCCTTATTTTATTGTTTTTTTTTTTAAATGCAGTTCTCCCCTTACAAGTTTAATCTGTAATACTCGTCACACAAGGTATGCTCATCAGTTCAGTTGAGCCCAATTTCGAACGTACCCTGAAATATAGAGAACAGCACGAATTTAGAATAGTTTACCCGGGCGGGGTTTTCCCTTGCCATTTCAATTTGAAAGCACTCAAAACGAATGTTAATCGACACCTTCTTTCCTCCCTCCCTAACCTTGCAAGGGCAACTTATCTCTTGGAACGCATCTCTTACCAAGAATTCTACTGCAATTGCAGAGCAGATAGCTCTTGAAGTTTTTTTGTCTCTTTCCATAATATGCATTTTCCTATTTTTCTATATCAATCTATCTAGCGCAAAATATTTTATTCATCAATTACTGTTTGCAGAACTTCTCTCAAGGAACCAACCAATTTATCTGATTCGATATTATAATGATTTAGTGTCGAAGTTGAAGTTGAAGGTGGACAGTGACGAAAGAATTGCCAGAAGACCACTTCTTATTCCCATCTTTCAGTCTTATATTTGATTTTCATCTGGACGTCTATTCTCTATTTATGATCTCTAAAAAGCTTATGTCGAAAGTAAATTATACATCCAAATACCGAAGGACCATTAAACTCAAGAACCTAAGTGGATTTTTCTCGAAAAATCTATTAAAAAAAATCACCTAAACATAAAATTAAGCAATTAAAGGATTTAAAAAAAGGACTTTGAGTGGTTAATATCTGTTTTCTATTTAAGTTGAACCCAAGCAATTAAATTTTTTTTTCAGTGTGGCGTCAGACAGTAAATAGACAATAAAGCTTACATTTCCACTGACTAAGTTTAATTCCTAACGTCGTCGTCATCTTCCACCGACATGGTGGAACTGGCGTAAGTACTTTATTTATTGCCAACGAAATGATGTTCTTTGGAGTGTCCTGACACAATTCTAGACAGCAAGCTGCCACAGTTTTATTACTGCCACCGTTGATATAAAAAATATAAAAAAAAAAACAAAACAAGGCAACAACTCTTGAAAATGTGTATCTCGATCCGATTTATTGAAAAGTATGAAACAAATCAAACGCCTGACCTGGAAAACCAAAGTGAGGTCACACAGTGTTGTAAAAAGATTTATTACTATTCCACTCAAATTGCGGCATAGAAACGAAAATCGTTTCGGCCATTGGTCTGAAATAAAACTCGCTAGGCAAACAACACCAATGGATGGACTTTTTGTATCCTTCGGTAGAATATTGTTCACCGATAGCAGTAGTAAACTGCGGAGAGATATAATATTGCTCCCTTAGGGATTTAATTACGTGTCCTAGTTTTTAGGGGAATGATTATTAGGTCTGGTTTTTGGGTGTAGGTGGGTACATATTTCGCGATGTCTATTTATTGAAGAGCTTTGAAGGGTCGGAAGTCATAAAAACGATTGTATACTCAATGTGGATCAGTGATGGCTTTGGGCAGAATGTTTGCCTTTTAGATTTGCATTGGCCTATTTTTGGATAGATAGTAGATATATTTACAAAGCGCAAATAAATTGAGGGAGAAATAAAAGAAAAACAAGAAAATGTCTTTTCAGAAGTGACATTTGGCGATTTTCTGTTAAAAGTTTTCATCGGAGAATGATATTTCTGTTGGAATTAAGCCATAGGTATTATAAATAAAAAAAAGAATGCGTCCAATAAACATTCCAGATCTTTAATGTTTCAACAATTCAAATGACATTTTATGCTAATATTAAAAAAAAATGTTCATATGAAAAAGGCTGTTTTGTTTAGACGTGTGGTTTTCAAGAAGAAATAAAACACATATAGTTTCATGTTATGGCCAAGAATTTAGCTTTATTATAAAGATAAGAGTTTGCCATTATGTTTTAAAATAATTTCGGGTAAGTGGCCGCCACGGCTGGCTCAAATAAATTCCGGCCGAGAGGCCCAATTTTCGACCTCTTTTTGCAGCAATTGGGACCGTATGCAAACCAAACTGAGCATAAATCAAGTGACAGCTGTCAAAAAGACCAACTCCAAGAAAAGTATTGCCAGATTGAAATCCATACGTCTAAAAACAACACCCTTTACATCATCTTTGATTCCAACTTCAACTATACTCCTACTTTCAGTTCTAATAATTATGAAAGCCGATAAGGAACCTGACGAACTTGCAACATCTGAACACTCAGCTAATGATTTGCAAATATACAGGAACGATCTTAAGAGTAAAGTAATGGCCGATTTTGAAGCTTTCAGATAGTGGAATCAGCGTATTTTACTATTTTGAGTGTTTTGGTTTTGGCCAGTCAGCTTAAGCTAGTTCTGATTTGGTTCAAATGACTCCAAAGTTCCCGTATAAAGAGGCAGTGGAGTGCTTGATGTACTTATCTGTCGAAACAAGGCCCGACAGTGCATACACAGTTAGTTTTACAGCAGATTTTTGGAAGATCAAAAAAATGTTCACGTTGTTGCTGTTAAAAGGATCTTCAAATATATTAGAGGAACACTAGATTATGGTTTGATATATAAGAAAACTAACACATCTTATATCATATTTTAAAGACGCCAATTTCGCTGGTGACATAAATTCAAGGGCGTCAACAAGTGGTTATGTGTTTATGATGTGCAACGCTGCAAAAAATGTATTGCTTTTTCAACCACTGAGTCGAAGTATGTCGCTGATACAGAAGTAGTTAAGGAATTGCTTTGGGTTCAAAGGTTATTTAAGAAAATCGTTGAAGCAGATAGACCCTCACTTCAGATATATAACTCATAAGGAATACGGCCTTCAACAAGCCTAATAAACATATAGATATGAATACCATTTTATACGACAGACATTTGCAGATATTTTAGCAAAACCTTTCCTTCAAAGCAATTTTGAATTTTTACGAGATTGGGCATTTATAAAGGTGTGTCGACACAAATGAAACATTTGTTTAAAAATGTCAGAAACATTTAAAAACATTTCAGAAATGTTTCTTTTTTTCTCAAATGTTTTTAAATGTTTTTAAATGTTTATTAAAGTCTGGTCTCTTCACGAAACATTTCTGAAATATTTCTGAAATGTTTCTCTGTTTTCCCCTCCGAAAGAATAACTTTCTTTATTTTATAAGAATGGTGATCTGGTATATTTATTAGATGATGATTTGTTTTTGACAAGCTTGCAGATCCTTGCTTTCCGAATGCAAATACAAATTATCTAATCCTTTTTCTGACGTTTCGTTGTTTTTTGCCAACTTTATCAAGGATTTTTGTATTATTGAATTCTAAAACAAATAATGTACCTATTAGAAAAGGAACTGTTTTCTTTACATAAAATTGTTTTCCCTTACTTGTTTACATATTCTTTGTTATTTTAATTTATTTTTAAATATAAATTTAAAAATTAACACTATACAAAATAACACTTAAATAAATAAATTAAAAAATTAAACACTAAAAAACAAGACAAGAGATAATCCTAATATCACAGAACTTTGTTCAGTTCCACATTGTAATACATTTCTGAAATGTTTCTTAAATGTTTTTAAGAAAAATGAAATGTTTGTGGACACACTTTAAAGAAATTTTAATTTTTTTTGAAATAGAATTATAAACAAAAGAAAGTGTATTATATAATTTAGTATTCTATTAATTATGGCCCTCACTGTATTACATACATTTTTGTTCACTTTTTTTCAATGTACAATATTTTTTGTCAAGACGAATACTTATCTACTTGGATTCTAATAAACCGATAGTTCAGTTATCATAAGTAACTCGAATAATCAATTTCATTTCTAACACTTTTTTGCTGTATATCACGTACATTCGTTTTTATATCTTCTTCGTCACTCAAAATTAACTGGATCCTGGATCGCAAACAAGGCTATAAGTCACAGGTAGTGCTACCCTCCCCCCCTTAAAATACAACAAAGGAGCTTTCATCCGACTGGTAAAAGGTCCACTCTTCTGCAGAACCGGGATGATGAGTGCTTTGCGTCTCCTTGGTTGTTCTCGTGTACTCGATAGGGCTTTATTCCTCAATTGCTTTCGCAGTCCAAAGAAACAGCGATTAGCAAGAGTGACTGGCTCTACGCTGATGTTATCGGTGATGGGGTGGACTTTTGTTGATAAAAGCATATTATACTTCGTCTTGTCCTAGTTTATAATAAGTTCTATTTTGATTGCTGCTCACTCCATAGAAGTGTAAGCCTGTTTACTGCCCGCTTACTTCGTCACATATATGTCCTCAGCAAACCCAAGTAATTGTGTTGATCTATTTGTGATAGTGCCTGATGTGCTGGCCTGGGTGTTTTGGTTTTGCATATACCCAACCTCGCATCTACTCCAAACTCTATAATGGTCCCAAGCAGGGGGTTTCGGGGACAGCATGTCCATACCTATCACCCTGCTTAAACGGCGTATTTTTTAATACCGTTGAAGGGCGCATTGCACTTTCACAATTTCTGGTAGTGGGTTATAAGTCCCAAATCGTAAGAATGGGACTTCTGTTCCTGCGCCGGTGTTTCGCACTATTTTGTCAAGGATAATGTTATTACAGCTGTACGACACTGCGTCACATTGTCTTCTCTAAACCCTATGGTGGTCTCGAAAGTCTTAGTAGTATCTCTGTAAATTTTGACGGAGCAGTGAGCATTCTCGATCGTCATCCTGATAAGAAGTATCATCTTAGCAGGAATTCCAAACCTAGACATGCCTAACTATAGTTATTCCGTTTCTTTCTGACAATGGCTACTTTGATCTCATTTTGGTCGGGCAGATGTAATTCTTGGCTATCATTTGGGTTAACTGGTCCAGGTCGATCATTGACTGGATATTAGCCGTCACCGCCATTCAAAAACTGCTTGAAGTAGTCTCTTCAGTTTGTTAACATCGACTACCCATATTACCAGGACCCAGCAAAGGTAGTGAAATGTGTTGTTGATTGTTTCTCTCTTCTTTAAGAGTTCGCACCTCTTTCCTATTCAGATTATGAGATTAAAAGTTGCTCTAGTTCTTTTGCGAAGCCACGATCTGTGTGCCTCCATTTTGGCTTTGTTTTTCTAATCATTATTCAGAGTCGAAACAGCGGTTTCTCAGAAAGGAGTGTACAAAGTATATCAACAAATTTCGCATAAGAAATAAACCCTTCAATTTAAGATCATCGTTTTTTAAACACAGTTTCATCAGTAAGAATGCTTGGAGATAAAAATCATAATTAATTGCTGTAATTCTCGCTTCGAGGCAATAAATTATCCGTTCCCTTAACTCTCTGGCACAGCTGGGACAATACAGAATACACTCTGTTAAACGAATGTTTTCCCCCTATCCGGCCACACCTTAAATTGCAATTTAAAATTGTTCCAATTCCAGCCATATTTTAATTAACAATACAGGTACCAGCATCAACGAATAATATTGCATATCCTTTACCTTAAAATCAACACGACATAATTTGATCTATAAAAAAGGAAAAAAAAAAACGAACCGACAAAAAACACAACTCCTCGAATTCACATCCTTTCGACTCGCGTTCTGCATGCCAATAAAAATATTTTTACCCGAATAGCATCACTTTTATCTTGTTCCTCTACCTCACACACACAAACACACCACCGGAAATGACTTCATAGCGACAAAAACAGCCACGATTTACACCCGCATTCGTACATCCTGATCCAACATCCAGCATCCAGCATCCAGAGAGGTCTCACATCACCCGCGTGAAACTTAATACATCCTTGCATACATTTACCGAAGTTACATCCGTGTTCATTAAAGCGGTGATTCCGTGTAACAACTTCATTGTGTTCTCAAAATGGAATATGAGATAAAAGCAACAACAACAAAAAAATAAGGACCACGAAAAAATGTAACGGTAACAGGGTATACACCAGACACACACGAGCAGGATAGTAACATCCGTAATGAGAGTTCACACAGGGATATGTATTTTGTATCCTTGTAGGGAGATTACAGTTTAATGGCGAACACAAATCCATAGTGGGTACATAGAGTACCGTTTACACTTTTTCCTTTACTTTTGTTCCTTTTTGTATGCAATCTCGTTGGTGCTGTTCTCCTTTGCGCTCAATGTAATTAGACTAAGCAATGGATATGGAAACGTTTGAAATTTGCTCCAAACTCTGGAAAAGTTTCATTTGGGAAGAAACGAAGCGGAAAAAAAACGATACAGAGGACAAGTGAAAAAGGATATATTTGTTAGTTATTACTGTTTTCAAATGAGAACATTTGCAAATTGTACAATTATTGTTCTTGTCAGGGGGGAGGACACAGGAGACAGGTGAGTAGAGTTTTCACGCTCAGTCTACGTTTGCAGGGCGATGGTGCTGTGTGTATCG
The DNA here is from genome assembly GCA_963971375.1 of Platycheirus rosarum. Taxonomy (NCBI): domain Eukaryota; kingdom Metazoa; phylum Arthropoda; class Insecta; order Diptera; family Syrphidae; genus Platycheirus; species Platycheirus rosarum. The sequence goes on along the minus strand of OZ020509.1, from coordinate 113,736,065 downwards.
TGAGATACGATCCGTGAAAGTGCCATTTGAGTGTGAAGGGAAAGGATAATTTGAGTTTGGAGGATTGGTACATATATTTTGATACATCAAGATATTTTCAAGACATAGCTTTTCATGCGACATGGGAGTTTGTTTGAAATAGGATGGATTAAGATCACAAGTAATTATAAATCTTAAGTAAATTAATATGGCAATTGATGAACACGTTATTTTGGGCGGCTTCGTTATATAAGTAACTTATTTCGATGACCATGGACACCATCCAAGTTTAAAAATGGACAAAATTTCCTAAGTCAAAAAAAGAATTCGATCAGACTTAAACATGGCAGGCAGTTCGATTCCATATTGTTCAAAGGTTTTCCCAGCTTTTGATCTGATGTTGGAAAAAAGCAAGAGAACTTTGTACAAACGAATTTTCTCTTTCAAATGACAGTAATCTATAGAATGTATACATCGATTGGAACCTGTTCCAGATGTATGGAATCATAGAACAAACCATGGACAAAACAATCGCACGATGACATAAAAACAAAACGGAATTCACTTGAAAGCCTACATTACGTACGGAAATAAAACGAAACTTTATCAAAGTAATTTCGAGGTGGGTATATAAATCATATGTATTCGCACTGTTTCGTAAAGCAACGTACGTACCAATTGAATTCTGCGTTATGGTTGGGTCTTTAGACTATTCTGGAAATAAGAATGTACCAGAAGGGGAAATTTCGAGAACTTTGTCCATTTGCATACTCAGACGCAACTGCAACAGCTGTCAATTGGATACACATGAATTCAAAGCTTAGTTTACTTTTATTTTTGTCGTGCGTTATAAGTATTTTTATTTATCAAAACAAAAAAACGCCATTGACCAAACGGAAAAAAAATTATCGAGGACGTGGGCGCAAATGATGTTTTATGGGATTTAAATAATCAAAACTATAAAAAATATAAAATACAAAGCTGCAGAACATCTCTTCATTTTCGTTTTCCATTTTTATTGACTTTCAACAGCAATTATTTGCAAATTTAAAATGAACATAGACTTCAGTTAAAAAAAATCTCAAATGTCAAAAAACGTCCAGCTCCATTGTGGGCAGTTTTCAAAAAGCCGTACGACTGCTGCGGCTCTCATTTTACTTACCCAGTAAGCAGTAAGTGGGGACATGACACAGTTGACTTTTATGCGTTGAAGTGTGAACATGGAAAGCGATTTTAAAAAGTTGTTGAATTGAGATAAAGAAAGAAGTATTAAAAAATAAAGAGTAATTTTTATTGTGAATAAGTGGTGAAGTCATATTATTGTAATTTGAACTTAAAAAAAATAAGTTTGATGAATAAAGAAATTCGTCGTGTAATTTAAAAGTGAAATTTATTCAACGACCCCAAACAGGCAAATATATTATATTATACATATATAAGAATACATATAAGAAGGGAGATATCAAAATGTGCATTAATTATTGGGATATAAGATTTTGAGTACATTCTATAAGGTATGTTCCTTTTTACTACAAGACCGGATAGCCCCATATGCAGAAAACCGGCAAATATCAATGTGGTTTCATACCAGACAAATCAACAATTGGTCAGATCTTTCCCCTAGGCAATTAATGGAAAAAACGTCTGGAATTTAATATTCCAATTTACCATCTTTTTATAGAATTTAAAGCCACAAATTCACCTAAGAAGCTATCTTATCTTAGCCAAAGTAGAACTTTAAAAGGCCATGACAAAACTCGCCATCCCAACTAAATCAACACGACTTTGTAGGCTGATCATGACCAACATTATAAGCCTAGTAAAAGTAGCCGGTTTGCTGTCCAGACCAATCAGTATCTTTAATGGACTCCGACTGGCTTGTATCCTCTCCAACATGGCGTTGGAGAAAGCAATCCGGCACCAAGTCCAGCCAGATACTGGCTTACGCGTTTAACGACATTGCCATCATTGGCATAAGCCAACAAACTGTACAAGACTCTTCAAGAAGGGAAGCCTAAGTATATGGTGGCTACGTCTGCGATAAGTGTTGGTCCAACTATCAGGGAGCAGCATGAAATTGAAGTAGTGCAGTCCTTTAACTACCTTTGGATCAAAAGTGGGAGTCGATTATAATATAGAGGAAGGAATACGCAGGCGTCTACTAAAATTCAAGTGAACCTATCCGTTCGAGAAAGGACTATTCCGGAGAAGATACAATCACGAATTGTATATATATATATTGGCTTACATAGAGGACATTAAAATTATCAGCAGACATCAACAAGCAATGTACAAGACCTCTTCATCCAGATCGAACAGGCGGCACAAATCCTGGGGCTACCTATATTGGTCCAACAATCAGAGTAGTGGAGCATGAATTGGAAGTAGTGCAAATCCTTAACTTACCTTGAGTTGAAAATAGCAGCCTTTAATAATATGGAGGAAGAAATACAAGGGTTGCTGCTAAAATCATAAATCAATCTGTCGAAGCTCTTCACATCAAGAATCCTTAGCATACAAATTAGGCTGCTGCTGTAAGACTATGGTCTTACCACCACTCACATACGAGTACCGAGATTCAGGTGCTTACTAAAAGACACTCTAATCCGCGTTCGAGAGGAAAATCTTTCGGAGAATTGTTGGCCTCGTGTGCAAGGAAGAACGATTCCGGAGAAGATACAATCAGGAATTTTATGAAATCTTCCTCAAAGCACATGTTCATCTCCAGAAAATACCAAGAAAATGTTAATAAAACGAATTTCCAATAACTGTCTAAGTTATTATCAAATAACTGTCTAAGTTATTGTCAACCATTGTCATCAATTATTTTTGTTTAATCTTCCAAGTTATTGAAAAATAGGAAAACAAAAGCAAAAAAATGGCCAAATTCACTGCAATAACACTAAGTGGATTTGGCGTTCTTTAGGCACCTAATTTTTCCAAGCTCATTTACCATGAAATTGATTTTTACTCTTTGTTTCTCCCCCAACCGATGAAAAAAAAAATCTATTCCCCAGCATTTTATTTTTGGCCAGAGGATCCTGTTTCCATCGTCATCGTTGAACATCGTAGGATAACTCTTCCCAAAAAAGGGCTTTTCCAATCAATTACATTTGCCCCTAATACGAACATTCGAAAGAAATTAAGCGCATGAACTATACAAGTCAGTAAACAGGTAAGTGCTCGAAGTAATGAAATTATTCAGCTTTATCTTGTAATACACAAGTATTTTATATTGAATATAAGGAAGACGTCAAGGACAAGGACATCTTGAACGAATCACCAAAAAAAGAAGAAACAAATCCATTTCCTCCGCTCACAGACGAAAATGTTTTTTTTTTTTTTTTTAAACATTCAAATTCGTTGCATGTTTCGAATCTTTTCTTATTTTCCAACAATTTCACTTGCAAATCGAAAAACAAGGACGAATCCAACGACTTAATTCAAAAGTTAAATTGTCACCGTTAGATACAAATAAAATTTATTCACCATTGTTTGTGTGTAAAGCGGACAGAGGTGGAGCGTGGGCGGTGGTAAAATTGTCGAGTGTCCTTCCGACTTTGGTCTGGAAAATCTCGTTACCCAAGGCAAACTTTCGCCAACAAAACTGCAGATACAAAAAAAGAAGCATATTTTCGGCGTAAATTTCGAGACTGATGGAGGCAACAAAACGTCGCGGCACGGGGCGGAATGCATGCCAGGATTGTCCTGATAGGTAAACAAGACACAAATCGAGAGATGAATCATTCATTTTTTGGCATAGACGTCGTCGACGACGACATCGTCATCGCTGGACACTGTCGTCCTTTTGAACGATTCGGGTGGCCATAGTACAGTCCTCCTGTCCGAATAGTCTGAGCTCTGAGGGTGGTTATGGTTTGGTATTTTGCATCAAGAACCGCACACTCCACCAATTTTGTATCACCCTGTCATGAATAATTAAACCAACTGGAAAATTCTGTTTGGCAAACAGTTAGAACTGGCAATGTTTTCGCCACACAATTGTTATTGTGAATTTTAACGAAGTGTTCAAAAAATGAGGAAATGGTGACAGAAGGCAGTTTTTTTTGTTGTTGGCGTTCGAAAATGACTGCCGGAAGGTATAGAGATGGAAATTAGTTTGGTTTAGTCTTGCGGCATTCATATATAGCCAAATGTTTTCCATGTGTGTGCAATTTTTGTTAGTAAATTGCATTTCCATAAAAAAAACTGTTTGTTTGCATGCGAAGTATAATTTAGTTTTTGTTTGATAAATTTACATATTTGTTCAAAGCAAAAAGCATAGACCTTTGTGTGTCTCATCTTTTAAAGAGGCGAACAGGAGAAATACTTTTTTTATTAAACCTTCTCAGACTTTTGTGATTATTGGCACCAAACGTTAAATATGACAAATTTATTTGGATTTGATGGTTTTGGGTATCATCCATGCCTGGAAGGAGCGGCCTATGCATCTCCTCGTTCATCGTCCTGGAATATATTTTATTTCATTTAAACGATCATGCCATTTGGTAAAAATCCCGAGCAAATTAACGAAAAAATGTTTGTATGTGCAACTTATTTAGAAGAAAACTTTCAATCTAACCCACCTGGCCGCCAAGTGTTCCTCGATGCTGTTAAGACACCAATTCAACGGATTCAGTAGCCAAACCTCGAAAAAATCGAACTCAACGATGCTTATTCGTTTAACGATTCTAAAAAAAAATCCAAAAAATTATTTAGAATAAATGGAGTCTCCAATTACATCATCAAGGCTCCCATAGACAGTAATCTTTTTCCTGGCAATCATAATGAATAACTGCATCAACAACGCCACAAAAGTGGAAAGTCTAAAAATATTGGCAATTCCTAATAAAAGGCACCACCAGCCTAATCTCAAACTACAGGCCGATATCACTCCTAAGAAATTTTAACAAGATACTGGAAGAACTTATATAATATACCAAGAAAACTCAAACGCTTCTGCTGCGAAAGCAGATATGCAATTCGAATTTCGGTAGACTCTCGACGCTGCACCGTCGTCTTCTTAAATTTCAAGACGACATATTTTTGGTCTTAAAAAGTCATCGAGTTGCCACCGGATGCTTTGTGGACTTTGATAAAGCATTCGACAGTGTATGGATTGAAGCTCTCATCCATATAACTTGAATAACTTTTTCTTTTCTTTCTTTCAGAATCTTCTACTTCAGAACTACAAATCCACAGTCAAGACTATCAGGGCTGGAGCTGGACAATTTTTCTACACCATCATGATTTCATACCAACCCGTTCCCAAGGGATGCGACGAACCGCTTACTTACAGCTTGTCTCCACCCTTACCCCTTAAAAAAATTTGAAGCCAATATTGGAAAACTCTTACACTTATAAAATAAATTGCACGACTGGATCGTACGTACTTGCTCTTATGTGCGGTCACAGCTTGGAATAAAATTTGAAAAATATTAAGGGAACTTCAAAGATTATATTTGATTTTTCTGACTTTTAATTGTTTGAAAAAAGTTCGTAAAATCGTTTCCAGCGGAAAAAATTAAACGCCATTTTATTTCTTTGAAAAAATGTGATTTTTTTTTTCAAAATCGTTAAAACGGCTTTTTTAGCAATTTTTTTTAAAAACTTAAAAAAAATAATTCAAGAATACAAACTTGAGCACAAAAATAACGTACATTTAAAAACAAAATTAAAAAAAATCACTTACCCGTTTTCAAAATATTGATTTTTCAAAAAAAAAAAAAATTCAAAAAAAATATTAAAAATGCAAAAAAAGTTTTCGAAAAAAAAATGCAAAATTACTCAAACTACCTACATCTTTTTGAATACCAATTTTGATTGTTTTCGAAAATGTCGAAGAAAAAAACCGTTTTTAGCCCACCATATTAATATTTTTTTACCAAAATATAATGCATACCTACAGTAGTACACTGATTTTTTTTATAAAAATTCTTGGAGCTTTTACATAACGGTTATATGACAGGTACCGTTAACTTTTGAGCTAAAAAAAAAATTAAAAACTCTGTAGAATGTCAAAACAACCTTAAGTTCAAAATTGGCGCAACCGTTTAGGCTGCAGTCCAAAATACATCCGAACAGACAGACAGACAGACGGACAGAATTTTGCCAGTAACTCAAATATATTTCTCTATCATCGTAATGTCATGTTTGATTGTTATCTCAAAATTTTTAAGCTGCACGAATGCATAACTTGTATTGTAGTACCTATAATCGCAAGTAAAAATGGGGCATCAATATCAACCAGGCAAAATGTGAACTGGTCTGCTTCAGAAGACCTTTAGCAAGAAAACGCAACCGATCGTCCGTAACTTGTAGAAGCCTGGTATTAAAACTCTATACCGGAACATCTATAGCAGCAAAAAGTGTTGTCAAATACTTAGCAGAACAATTCAGTAAGCTAACCCCCACGCACATTTCCTAAATCGAAAGCTTAATGGACTCATTCAGCAAATCAGCTACAGCTTTCCTGTGTGGTTCACAATTTCCAAAACCAGAGAGGAAGCTAGCTTTGTTCGAGGGGAAAATGTTGATGATATTCACAGGGCTATTCTTTAACCATCGTAGTTCCCCGTGGCTTAGTGGTTAGTGTGTCGGACTGCTAAGCGAGGAGCCTGGGCTTAAGTCCCGCTCATAGCTACCTTCTTCCGGGGTACTGCCTCTTGCGAAAAAACTGACAAAATATCCAAGAGTAAAAAATTGTCTCGAAAAAGTGCCGTTCGGACTCGGCGGAAAATTGTAGGTCCCTTCCATTCTTGCCGAATTTTAGATTTCCAGCAATTGAAAATGGAGAAGTTTTCTTTTATGCTTACTAGACTATCAGCGTACCATTAGGGGTTAAACGTACCACCAAAACTGAATGAATTTCTCTTTATCATGGACTGGCGGCTGGGTTCTCTTGTGGTTCCAACCTGTTTAAATTCCTTTACTTGGCTAAGTTTTTACATGTTTCTCAAACTCTTAAAATTACTCGGTTTCTGTGCCGAGACGAGGTAAAACATTCCTGCAGCGAATAACTGCATGACCTGACCGGTGAACTCCATATGTGAAGCCTATGTCACCTCAGTTGATATTAGATCTTAACAATCATCGGTTAAATAAAAAGAAGAAATTACAAAAAACTCGGCAAATCAAAGAAAAGAAAAAAGCTTTAAGGAAGATCACCATTTCTCTGTTCATCTCATTAATTTTATAAAATACACAAAATCATGTTCCAGCGATGTACTTTCTTTAACTGTGCTGTGGTATGATCATGGCTTATTATCCAGTTTTAAAAAAAAGTATTTCATATCTGGCATTGTACTCATTAAATCTCTGGCGCATCATTTTTGTTCTCTTAAATCCTCTCTCTTCGCAACCGACCGTTGGCAAAGTGATTTGGTTTAAGCTATACAACTTTTAAGACGTCCTTCTCCAATCAACAATTCAGCATCAAGCAGTGAAAACCAAACTTAACACTCCAAATTAACCATCAGAGAAGAAGTCTTCTCCGGCACAGCAGCTGGCAAGAACCACATCAACGTCTCTTAAAATACTAGGGTCACACATAGAACTGATGTTTTAATTCATCGAAAAGGCCAACTCTTATGAAAAGCTCTTATGTTGAAAAAAAACTTTTCCACAACACATGTTGTAGCCTAGAGGCTCTTTTAGTAAAATAAAAATACACGAACAAATTTAAAAGTAAATTATTGTTGTAAATATTTTGACGTTTTGGTCTGGGGTTCGACAAATAAAACTCAATCAAAATTCCAAAATAATACAACAAATCTCTTTATTTTATAAAACACAACGTCTTTCAGTTTAAATAACACCAATTTAACTTATTTCACTTATTCACAATTCAAATACGTTTTTATAATTCAACACTTTTTATTTAATCTCAATTCAATCACTTTTTACTAATACTTCCACTTGTTAACAATTCCACTTTCGAAAATAAACTGAACTCTCAATGCAATCTACTCTTGTATTTATACAACTTTAAAAGCTTCTGGAAGCTTCTGTCTGGTTCTGGCACAATCTAAGCTTTCGGTACTAATTCGAGTCTCGAATTGTTTCGTCAAGTTCGATTTAGTACTAAGTTAAAACATGTTGCAAATATGTAGCATACTTCTAGGGGCATGGTTGTTGTACACAATAAATGGTGGTTGTTGTACACAATAAATGTTGGTTGTGGTACACAATGAATCCAACAGATGGCGTTAATTTACAAAATGTATCTAAACTTGTTGCCACATCACATTGTCCCCCTCTTAGTTTTGTTCGTCCCGAACAAGCACATCATCATTGTTTCCGTGGTAACGATGCAGTCGATCCACATGGACAATTTTCATTTTTGCTCTTGGTCCTCGTTGGATTCGGAAAACGACGTCATTAATGCGCGTAACTATTTGGTAGGGACCTTCCCAGTCCTGCTGAAGCTTGGGCGATTTTCCCTTTCTGCGATGTGGGTTATAAAGCCATACCAGATCTCCCTCATTGAATTCAGGTGCTGTTGCTCGCGCATCGTATCTGGTTCTCAGGCGGTCGCTCGCAATGTTTATATTGCTTTGGGTTCTTTGGTGTGTGTCGTTGATCCTTTTAATCGGGGCGCTCACTTTGTTCTGGTGCATCTTAGCGCTTGCCTTGACTTTGGGTCCTCTACCAGCTTTGCACGTGGTGCACTTTCGACACCATCTCTCGACATCTTTTCTTACAGTTAACCAATAAAAACGTACCCGTACCTTTTTCCGTGTCTTGTTGATTCCTAAGTGCCCGCCGGATTCTTCATCGTGCATTTCCCTTAAAATCTCCTGCACTTTCGACCGTGGCACCACAAGCTGCATCTTAAAGGATCTTCCATTCGGCATTTCCCATTTTCTCCACAAAACACCATCTTTTACATGGAGAGAGTCCCACTGCGCCCAATATGCCTTTAAGGTAGGACTTCTGTCGGAGATGTCTCTTGCATTCGGCTTATCCATAGATTCCTTCCATACAAGAATGGGCTCGATGTCAGGATCTTCCTTTTGTGCATTACGAAGTTCTTCCGCAGTCCAACCCTTTACAGGTTCAGCCCTTAGTCTCTGAACAGAAATACTTTCGTCCTTCTTACCGTTCAAACACCTAGGATGCGCTCTTTCTGAAGATGGCCGGAGAATTTCATCACTGCTTATGATCGTCCGAAGATTTACAGCATTCTCGTTTCCGTACACCATTGGAATCTCGACGATTGAATACCTTAACACCTGCATTAGAAAGTCTAGGACTACTTCATGTGCCTTCATAAAATCCACACCTAGTATGCAGTCGTCGCATATGTCAGCTACCAAGAATGCATGTGCGAAGGTCAGCCCTGCCAGTTCTATCTTCAGAAGTACCTCTCCGTATACTTTTGCTACTTCTCCCGTAGCTGCCTTCAGACTGTTCCAGCTGGTGTTGTGTAGCCAGGACGTCTGGACAAGGCCTCTTCTAATTATGGAGGCCGTGGCACCCGTATCGATAGTGGCCACACATTTTCTGTTGGCGATGACGGTCTCCACCGTCAAACTCTGATTGCAGCGTTTCGTTTGCGCAACTTGGATAATGGTCCTGGGGGCGTTCATTTCATCAACCGACTTCTGCTCTGCAAAGTTGGTTCTTACGCGCTTTCCACACTGATGTATCCCCAAATCATGCCCGGTAGGGTAAGCGATATCCCTGTCAGTAGGCCTTTTTCTCGCGCTATGTGGGCAGCTTACCTGTGGAGATCTGCATTGTCGCTGTAGGTGTCCTAGCTTGTTGCAATTCCAGCATCTCATTTGACCTCGAGCAGTGTTCGGGTTTTGTCTTTCAATGTCGACACGTTGACATGAGCACTCTAGCGTAGCCATTTCCCTGACGCGATGGCTACCTTGCGAAGCTTGGTCTGCTGCTTCCATTGTCAGGGCAAATGCTAAAGCCTCAGCGAGCGTTTTCTTACCTGCCATTCTCACAGCCATTTGTAGTTTTCCATCTGCAATGGCATTAGTGAACGCATCGGTTGCCAGTTCGTTTATGATTTCCCTGCTGGTATTGGGATAAGACAAATTGGCCAAGCGCTCGATATCAGCTTGCAATTGTTGTAGCGTTTCACCTCTTGTCTGGACCCTTCGACGCAACTGGACTCGGTAAACTTGCTGCATGTGGTCGTCGCCAAACCTCATCTCGATTGCCTTGACCATGGCATCATAATCCTGATGTTTGTCTTCAGGAATGGTCTGCAGCAATTCGGCAGCTGTTCCTCTGAGAGCAAACGTAAGAGCAATTGATTTGTCTTCGTTATCCCAGTTGTTCGTCAAGGCGGCAGCTTCAAACTGCCTCTTATAAATTGGCCATGATGTTTGACCATCGAAGACAGGGGGCTGCATTTCCTTTCTTCGTGGACCGTCGCTCGAATATTCCCGAACCTTCTGCTTTTATCTTAACAATCATCGGTTAAATAAAAAGAAGAAATTACAAAAAACTCGGCAAATCAAAGAAAAGAAAAAAGCTTTAAGGAAGATCACCATTTCTCTGTTCATCTCATTAATTTTATAAAATACACAAAATCATGTTCCAGCGATGTACTTTCTTTAACTGTGCTGTGGTATGATCATGGCTTATTATCCAGTTTTAAAAAAAAGTATTTCATATCTGGCATTGTACTCATTAAATCTCTGGCGCATCATTTTTGTTCTCTTAAATCCTCTCTCTTCGCAACCGACCGTTGGCAAAGTGATTTGGTTTAAGCTATACAACTTTTAAGACGTCCTTCTCCAATCAACAATTCAGCATCAAGCAGTGAAAACCAAACTTAACACTCCAAATTAACCATCAGAGAAGAAGTCTTCTCCGGCACAGCAGCTGGCAAGAACCACATCAACGTCTCTTAAAATACTAGGGTCACACATAGAACTGATGTTTTAATTCATCGAAAAGGCCAACTCTTATGAAAAGCTCTTATGTTGAAAAAAAACTTTTCCACAACACATGTTGTAGCCTAGAGGCTCTTTTAGTAAAATAAAAATACACGAACAAATTTAAAAGTAAATTATTGTTGTAAATATTTTGACGTTTTGGTCTGGGGTTCGACAAATAAAACTCAATCAAAATTCCAAAATAATACAACAAATCTCTTTATTTTATAAAACACAACGTCTTTCAGTTTAAATAACACCAATTTAACTTATTTCACTTATTCACAATTCAAATACGTTTTTATAATTCAACACTTTTTATTTAATCTCAATTCAATCACTTTTTACTAATACTTCCACTTGTTAACAATTCCACTTTCGAAAATAAACTGAACTCTCAATGCAATCTACTCTTGTATTTATACAACTTTAAAAGCTTCTGGAAGCTTCTGTCTGGTTCTGGCACAATCTAAGCTTTCGGTACTAATTCGAGTCTCGAATTGTTTCGTCAAGTTCGATTTAGTACTAAGTTAAAACATGTTGCAAATATGTAGCATACTTCTAGGGGCATGGTTGTTGTACACAATAAATGGTGGTTGTTGTACACAATAAATGTTGGTTGTGGTACACAATGAATCCAACAGATGGCGTTAATTTACAAAATGTATCTAAACTTGTTGCCACATCACATTGTCCCCCTCTTAGTTTTGTTCGTCCCGAACAAGCACATCATCATTGTTTCCGTGGTAACGATGCAGTCGATCCACATGGACAATTTTCATTTTTGCTCTTGGTCCTCGTTGGATTCGGAAAACGACGTCATTAATGCGCGTAACTATTTGGTAGGGACCTTCCCAGTCCTGCTGAAGCTTGGGCGATTTTCCCTTTCTGCGATGTGGGTTATAAAGCCATACCAGATCTCCCTCATTGAATTCAGGTGCTGTTGCTCGCGCATCGTATCTGGTTCTCAGGCGGTCGCTCGCAATGTTTATATTGCTTTGGGTTCTTTGGTGTGTGTCGTTGATCCTTTTAATCGGGGCGCTCACTTTGTTCTGGTGCATCTTAGCGCTTGCCTTGACTTTGGGTCCTCTACCAGCTTTGCACGTGGTGCACTTTCGACACCATCTCTCGACATCTTTTCTTACAGTTAACCAATAAAAACGTACCCGTACCTTTTTCCGTGTCTTGTTGATTCCTAAGTGCCCGCCGGATTCTTCATCGTGCATTTCCCTTAAAATCTCCTGCACTTTCGACCGTGGCACCACAAGCTGCATCTTAAAGGATCTTCCATTCGGCATTTCCCATTTTCTCCACAAAACACCATCTTTTACATGGAGAGAGTCCCACTGCGCCCAATATGCCTTTAAGGTAGGACTTCTGTCGGAGATGTCTCTTGCATTCGGCTTATCCATAGATTCCTTCCATACAAGAATGGGCTCGATGTCAGGATCTTCCTTTTGTGCATTACGAAGTTCTTCCGCAGTCCAACCCTTTACAGGTTCAGCCCTTAGTCTCTGAACAGAAATACTTTCGTCCTTCTTACCGTTCAAACACCTAGGATGCGCTCTTTCTGAAGATGGCCGGAGAATTTCATCACTGCTTATGATCGTCCGAAGATTTACAGCATTCTCGTTTCCGTACACCATTGGAATCTCGACGATTGAATACCTTAACACCTGCATTAGAAAGTCTAGGACTACTTCATGTGCCTTCATAAAATCCACACCTAGTATGCAGTCGTCGCATATGTCAGCTACCAAGAATGCATGTGCGAAGGTCAGCCCTGCCAGTTCTATCTTCAGAAGTACCTCTCCGTATACTTTTGCTACTTCTCCCGTAGCTGCCTTCAGACTGTTCCAGCTGGTGTTGTGTAGCCAGGACGTCTGGACAAGGCCTCTTCTAATTATGGAGGCCGTGGCACCCGTATCGATAGTGGCCACACATTTTCTGTTGGCGATGACGGTCTCCACCGTCAAACTCTGATTGCAGCGTTTCGTTTGCGCAACTTGGATAATGGTCCTGGGGGCGTTCATTTCATCAACCGACTTCTGCTCTGCAAAGTTGGTTCTTACGCGCTTTCCACACTGATGTATCCCCAAATCATGCCCGGTAGGGTAAGCGATATCCCTGTCAGTAGGCCTTTTTCTCGCGCTATGTGGGCAGCTTACCTGTGGAGATCTGCATTGTCGCTGTAGGTGTCCTAGCTTGTTGCAATTCCAGCATCTCATTTGACCTCGAGCAGTGTTCGGGTTTTGTCTTTCAATGTCGACACGTTGACATGAGCACTCTAGCGTAGCCATTTCCCTGACGCGATGGCTACCTTGCGAAGCTTGGTCTGCTGCTTCCATTGTCAGGGCAAATGCTAAAGCCTCAGCGAGCGTTTTCTTACCTGCCATTCTCACAGCCATTTGTAGTTTTCCATCTGCAATGGCATTAGTGAACGCATCGGTTGCCAGTTCGTTTATGATTTCCCTGCTGGTATTGGGATAAGACAAATTGGCCAAGCGCTCGATATCAGCTTGCAATTGTTGTAGCGTTTCACCTCTTGTCTGGACCCTTCGACGCAACTGGACTCGGTAAACTTGCTGCATGTGGTCGTCGCCAAACCTCATCTCGATTGCCTTGACCATGGCATCATAATCCTGATGTTTGTCTTCAGGAATGGTCTGCAGCAATTCGGCAGCTGTTCCTCTGAGAGCAAACGTAAGAGCAATTGATTTGTCTTCGTTATCCCAGTTGTTCGTCAAGGCGGCAGCTTCAAACTGCCTCTTATAAATTGGCCATGATGTTTGACCATCGAAGACAGGGGGCTGCATTTCCTTTCTTCGTGGACCGTCGCTCGAATATTCCCGAACCTTCTGCTTTTTCAAAGAATCAAATTCCTTAGCCAGATGTTCGTACTGTTGCTCTACACTTACGAACTTTTCTTCCAAGTTTTCTATTTTGGCTTCGAATTTCTGATCGATTGTTTGAAGCCTTTTGTCGAAGAGAACATTCTGTGTATCGAGTTTGTTTTCGAGACCATCAAATTTGCTTTCGAGAACGTTCTTTTGATCGCTTAGTTGCTGCTGGAGAATTTCCAACGAATTCTTCTGCTCATTCTTTTGTTCTTCGAGAACGTTCTGTTGTTTTTCGAGAACGTTCTTTTGTTCTTCGAATTTCGACAGAAGCAACTTCATGAAAGCAGGCATCTCATCGGCTGTACTTACTTTGCATTCTCTCCCTTGTTCTTCAACATCGAACAACATGGTATCGGGGTCTCCACCATCCTGAGTGATAGCATTCTGAAGTCGTAACAATAGTTCCTTTTTCAGCCCCGAAGTCTGAAGATTTCGTTTTCCTAATTCTTCTTTCAACTCAGCTGTTGTCAATTGTTCTAATTTTCGACCCATTTTATGTAACTGAAACACTATTTTCGCAACACAGTCAGTTTTATTTTAATGTCTCTTCTAGAAAGATCTTTTTCCAACACTATTTTTAACAAAAATACTCGCTATTCACAGTTTTATAGCACAATCAGTTCAATAGTTTCTGGAAAATTCCACTTTCACAATTAAATGAGTCACCGAAACTGTTTTAAAAAATGTCACTATGGAATTTTCTAGCACTTTACTGAGTTTTATCCCACTTCTGACACCAATGTGATATTTTAGCCTGGGGTTCGACAAATAAAACTCAATCAAAATTCCACAATAATAAAACAAATCTCTTTATTTTATAAAACACAACGTCTTTCAGTTTAAATAACACCAATTTAACTTATTTCACTTATTCACAATTCAAATACGTTTTTATAATTCAACACTTTTTATTTAATCTCAATTCAATCACTTTTTACTAATACTTCCACTTGTTAACAATTCCACTTTCGAAAATAAACTGAACTCTCAATGCAATCTACTCTTGTATTTATACAACTTTAAAAGCTTCTGGAAGCTTCTGTCTGGTTCTGGCACAATCTAAGCTTTCGGTACTAATTCGAGTCTCGAATTGTTTCGTCAAGTTCGATTTAGTACTAAGTTAAAACATGTTGCAAATATGTAGCATACTTCTAGGGGCATGGTTGTTGTACACAATAAATGGTGGTTGTTGTACACAATAAATGTTGGTTGTGGTACACAATGAATCCAGCAGATGGCGTTAATTTACAAAATGTATCTAAACTTGTTGCCACATCACAATATTGTGATGTGGCAACAAGTTTAGATATTCGGAGGATACATTTTGTAAATTAACGACATCTGTTGGATTCATTGTGTACAACAACCAACATTCATTGTGAGCGCCTAAGAGTATGCTACATATTTGCAATATGTTTTAACTGAGTACTAAATCGAACTTGAAGTACCAATTCGAGACTCGAATTAGTACCGAAAGCTTAGATTGTGCCAGAACCAGACAGAAGCTTCCAGAAGCTTGTAAACTTGTATAAATACAAGAGTAGATTGCATTGAAAGTTTAGTTTATTTTCGAAAGTGGAATTGTTAACAACTGGAAGTATTAGTAAAAAGTGATTGAATTGAGATTAAATAAAAAGTGTTGAATTATAAAAAACGTATTTGAATTGTGAATAAGTGAAATAAGTTAAATTGGTGTTATTTAAACTGAAAGGCGTTGTGTTTTATAAAATAAAGAGATTTGTTTTATTATTGTGGAATTTTGATTGAGTTTTATTGGTCGAAACCCAGGCGAAAATATTACATTGGTGTCAGAAATTGGGGATAAAACTCAGTAAAGTGCTAGAAAATTCCATAGTGACATTTTCTAAAACAGTTTCGGTGACTCATTTAATTGTGAAAGTGGAATTTTCCAGAAACTATTGAACTGATTGTGCTATAAAACTGTGAATAGCGAGTATTTTTGTTAAAAATAGTGTTGGAAAAAGATCTTTCTAGAAGAGACATTAAAATAAAACTGACTGTGTTGCGAAAAAAGTGTTTCAGTTACATAAAATGGGTCGCAAATTAGAACAATTGACAACAGCTGAGTTGAAAGAAGAATTAGGAAAACGAAATCTTCAGACTTCGGGGCTGAAAAAGGAACTATTGCTCCGACTTCAGAATGCTATCACTCAGGATGGTGGAGACCCGGATACCATGTTGTTCGATGTTAAAGAACAAGGGAGAGAATGCACAGTAAGTACAGCCGATGAAATGCCTGCTTTCATGAAGTTGCTTCTGTCGAAATTCGATGCTCTGGAAAGTTCCTCGAAAGAACAAAAGAATTCGTCAGAAATGTTGCAGAAGCAACTAAGCGAACAGCAGAACGTTCTCGAGAGCAAATTTGATGGTCTCGAAAACAAACTTGATGCACAGAATGTTCTCTTTGACAAAAGACTTCAAACAGTCGATCAGAAATTCGAAGCCAAAATAGAAAACTTGGAAGAAAAGTTCGGAAGTGTAGAGCAACAGTACGAACATCTGGCTAAGGAGTTTGATTCTTTGAAGAAGAAGAAGGTTCGGGAATATTCGAGCGATGGTCCACGAAGAAAGGAAATGCAGCCCCCTGTCTTCGATGGTCAAACATCATGGCCAATTTATAAGAGGCAGTTCGAAGCTGCCGCCTTGACGAACAACTGGGATAACGAAGACAAATCAATTGCTCTTACGCTTGCGCTCAGAGGAACAGCTGCCGAATTGCTGCAGACCATTCCTGAAGACAAACATCATGATTATGATGCCATGGTCAAGGCAATCGAGATGAGGTTTGGCGACGACCACATGCAGCAAGTTTACCGAGTCCAGTTGCGCCGAAGGGTCCAGACAAGAGGTGAAACGCTACAACAATTGCAAGCTGACATCGAGCGCTTGGCCAATTTGTCTTATCCCAATACCAGCAGGGAAATCATAAACGAACTGGCAACCGATGCGTTCACTAATGCCATTGCAGATGGAAAACTACAAATGGCTGTGAGAATGGCAGGTAAGAAAACGCTCGCTGAGGCTTTAGCATTTGCCCACATAGCGCGAGAAAAAGGCCTACTGACAGGGATATCGCTTACCCTACCGGGCATGATTTGGGGATACATCAGTGTGGAAAGCGCGTAAGAACCAACTTTGCAGAGCAGAAGTCGGTTGATGAAATGAACGCCCCCAGGACCATTATCCAAGTTGCGCAAACGAAACGATGCAACCAGAGTTTGACGGTGGAGACCGTCATCGCCAACAGAAAATGTGTGGCCACTATCGATACAGGTGCCACGGTCTCCATAATTAGAAGAGGCCTTGTCCAGACGTCCTGGCTACACAACACCAGCTGGAACAGTCTGAAGGCAGCTACGGGAGAAGTAGCAAAAGTATACGGAGAGGTACTTCTGAAGATAGAACTGGCAGGGCTGACCTTCGCATATGCATTCTTGGTAGCTGACATATGCGACGACTGCATACTAGGTGTGGATTTTATGAAGGCACATGAAGTAGTACTAGACTTTCGAAGGCAGGTGTTAAGGTATTCAATCGTCGAGATTCCAATGGTGTACGGAAACGAGAATGCTGTAAATCTTCGGACGATCATATGCAGTGATGAAATTCTCCGGCCATCTTCAGAAAGAGCGCATCCTAGGTGTTTGAACGGTAAGAAGGACGAAAGTATTTCTGTTCAGAGACTAAGGGCTGAACCTGTAAAGGGTTGGACTGCGGAAGAACTTCGTAATGCACAAAAGGAAGATCCTGACATCGAGCCCATTCTTGTATGGAAGGAATCTATGGATAAGCCGAATGCAAGAGACATCTCCGACAGAAGTCCTACCTTAAAGGCATACTGGGCGCAGTGGGACGCTCTCCATGTAAAAGATGGTGTTTTGTGGAGAAAATGGGAAATGCCGAATGGAAGATCCTTTAAGATGCAGCTTGTGGTGCCACGGTCGAAAGTGCAGGAGATTTTAAGGGAAATGCACGATGAAGAATCCGGCGGGCACTTAGGAATCAACAAGACACGGAAAAAGGTACGGGTACGTTTTTATTGGTTAACTGTAAGAAAAGATGTCGAGAGATGGTGTCGAAAGTGCACCACGTGCAAAGCTGGTAGAGGACCCAAAGTCAAGGCAAGCGCTAAGATGCACCAGAACAAAGTGAGCGCCCCGATTAAAAGGATCAACGACACACACCAAAGAACCCAAAGCAATATAAACATTGCGAGAGACCGCCTGAGGACCAGATACGATGCGCGAGCAACAGCACCTGAATTCAATGAGGGAGATCTGGTATGGCTTTACAACCCACATCGCAGAAAAGGAGAATCGCCCAAGCTTCAGCAGGACTGGGAAGGTCCCTACCAAGTAGTTACGCGCATTAATGACGTCGTTTTCCGAATCCAACGAGGACCAAGAGCAAAAATGAAAATTGTCCATTTGGATCGACTGCATCGTTACCATGGAAACAATGATGATGTGCTTGTTCGGGACGAAGAAAACTAAGAGGGGGACAATGTGATGTGGCAACAAGTTTAGATATTCGGAGGATACATTTTGTAAATTAACGCCATCTGTTGGATTCATTGTGTACAACAACCAACATTCATTGTGAGCGCCTAAAAGTATGCTACATATTTGCAATATGCTTTAACTGAGTACTAAATCGAACTTGAAGTACTAATTCGAGACTCGAAACTTGTAAACTTGTATAAATACAAGAGTAGATTGCATTGAAAGTGCAGTTTATTTTCGAAAGTGGAATTGTTAACAAGTGGAAGTATTAGTAAAAAGTGATTGAATTGAGATTAAATAAAAAGTGTTGAATTATAAAAACGTATTTGAATTGTGAATAAGTGAAATAAGTTAAATTGGTGTTATTTAAACTGAAAGACGTTGTGTTTTATAAAATAAAGAGATTTGTTTTATTATTGTGGAATTTTGATTGAGTTTTATTGGTCGAAACCCAGGCGAAAATATTACAATATGTTTAAAAAACATTTTTGAAATGTTAACCATTTGTTTAAAAAAACATTTCTGAAACATTTCATCATGAACAAAATACAAAGAAATAAAAACAAAGAAACCTGTCAACTAGATTTAATTGCTTGAAAAGTAAATAAAGTTTTCCGTTCGGAAGGGGAAACCGAGAAACATTTAAATTAACATTTCAGAAAGAAAGAAACATTTCTGAAATGTTTTTAAATGTTTCTGAAATGTTTGAAAACAATGTTTCTTTGGTGCGGACACACCTTTACAGACACGCAGTTAAATATTATTATTATTATTAATTACTTGTAGGGTTTGGAAATTCCCATGAACCGAATATTGCTGAAATATTGTTTAAGTGGCCAGGCCACCTGTCTTATTAGTCGGTTAAAACCGAAACCGTTTTTTTTGTTTCAGTTAACCGGTTTTTTCACCCCTGTTGAAACCTGTTATTTTGTATTTTATTAATAACCGGGTGAAAAAACCGTTTATTTTGCTTTGGCAGTTCACATTAAATAGTATAGAATAGATAGACCAGAGACAACTAAGAGAACTACTTCGTACACAAACTTCGTTCCCTCTTTTATTCGCAACACTTCATTTTCATTGTTATTCATTTATCATAGAGTTGTGGTGGAAAGGTAGTTTAGTAGGAAACTACACACACTTCTTTAAAATTAGGGCTTTTATGAAAGCACAAGTAATCAAGGTAACCAATCCGAAAGTTGCGTTCGTAAACGTACCCAATTATTTTTCCAGACATTTGACAGCTGTTTCCAAATATTTTACATATTATGCTAATCGTGTTTATTTTGCTTTGTGGAAAACTATTAAAAAAATTATTGTGGAAAAATGGATTCAATTGCACTATTTTTAAATGCTGAACGAGAGGAAGCATGAAAAAGGGAAGCAGACGTTAGAGAATTGAGAATACAAATAATGCTAATCAGAAGTGGGTCGTCTACACTCGATGTTTCCCAGAAGGAGTGTGTAAATTAGAATTTCTTTTTTTAATGGTAACGTATTCATAAATCTTTTAATCGGGGTTTTTAAAATTATTCCGTCTATCTAAAGAAAAATGTTGCTATGTGATGAAAGAAGTCAAGGGTAATTTTAAACCGCAAGCTCCTTGAGCCTTGACTCCAATTTTAAAGCTCTTTGATTTTAAGTGAAAGATTCATATCAAGAAAAGCGTTGATCAGGACTTCCATAATGGCATGGCTCAACCCACGGTCTCGAAAAAGTAATGAGGGAAGCACTGGATGTCTTCGAGAGCAATATGTGTGCAAAACATACTTATAACTTGCGAAATGACAGAAGAGAAACACAATAAAGCGAAGCAACACTTATTTGAAAAAAGTAAAGGGTCCGCCATCTAACGTTTTTTTTCAACTAGTGCTTATTTCGTGAATGGTAACACTTAGCTCATGTCTGATTTGACAGATAATTAGTTTTATTTTATCCTTCCGCTGAACGAATATGGTTGTGTATACTCTGGGAAATATTGCGACATTACTGCGACTGCCTGCAATCGACTTGATGCCGATTTTGCCAAAAAAATCATCTTTTCAGATGAAGCTCATTTTGATCTTGGCGGGTATGTAAACAAGCAAAATTGTCGCATTTGGGGCACAGAAAACCCGCACGCATACATTGAAAAGCCGATACACCCAAAACGAGTCACTGTTTGGTGCAGATTTTGGTCCAGAGGCATAATTGGGCCATTTTTCGAAAATGAGCAGGGAGTGGCCATTACAGTCAATGGCGATCGTTATCGGGCCATGTTGAACGAATTTTTGTTCAAATTGAAGAGGAGGATATTGGCAACATTTGGTTTCAACAGAACGGCGCTACGTGCCACACAGCCGAAGCTACACTCGATGTTGATGAAGCATTTTCAAAAAAAAAAATTATTTGGCGGACCCGTTAGTTTTCCCGGAGTAATAATGTGCGTTGATGGAACGCATAAAAGCATTGTTCGTCCGCCTAAAAAGAGCATCATTATATTTATTGAAAGGGATACGGGATTTTTCAATGATCATAATCAATCAAAAGGTCTGTGATCACACGCTTAGGGTTACGTTTGTTAATGCAAGCTGTGGTGGAAGTTTCCATGACTACGTTGTTTGGTCAATGCGTCCTGAAAGATATTTTATGCAAAATATGTTTAAGAACGGAGATAAAAGCAAAATTCTAGGTAAGGCAAATATTCTTTCAAAGGCACTAATTGTTTTTTTTTAAGTTTTTTATTTTTTTGAAAAAGATTCCGGTTCCGGTGCCTATTCTACTCGAGAGAGCTGAAAAAGCTGTTACTATTACCAACGTGTGCGCCATGTTGCATAACGTTTGATTAGAGTTTAAGGTAGACTAAGATCACTCATTATTAGTTTCAGAAAATGTAGAACATGAAGTTCCCGATTCACAAAATATTTGTAATTACAGTAATCTTGCAAAGCAAATAAGAGAAGACAAAGACATTAAATTAAATTACCTTAATTTATTTGTTAAAATCACATTTCATACTTGAACTGTTATTCTAAGATAAACTTAATATACATTTACGCTAATAAAAAGGCACTTCATTGGCTTGTTTGTTTTCTAATCTTACCTTAAACTAAAAGAAATTAATTAGAGAAAAATTAGATCCCATTGGTTTGTTTTGTAATAAAATAAATAAATAAATAAAAATAAAAAAAGAATAAGTAAAAAAAAAATGTGTGCTCGAGATCACGTTAGTCTTTAACATTTCGGAGCTTCAATTCTTTCAGTTCGAGTATCAGTTTCCTTCTTTCGAGCTCTGCATCTTTGAGTTTTCAGTTACCAACATTTTCTTTTTCTTTGGATTCCATTCTTATTTTTTAAAATTCTTATTTGTTCTTCTTTCAATCGTCTTATTTTTACTTCCACTATACTTACTTTTACTATAATGCAAGTTTTGCATTCGTAAAAAAAAATTCTAACAATCAGACATGACATCACGATGATAGAGAAACATATTCGAGTTACTAGCAAAATTCTGTCTGTCTGTCTGTACGGATGTATATTGAACTACAGCTCAAATATTAACGGTACTTGTCATATAACCGTTAAGTAAAATCTTATTTTTCTCGGAAACGGCTCCAAGAATTTTTATGAAAAAAAATCAGTTTACTATTGAAGGTGTAGGTTATGCTTAAGTGAAAAAAATCAAGATGTTGGGCTAAAACCTTCCATAGAACGTTTTTTTTCTTCGAGTTTCTCGAAAGCTGGTCATCAATTTCAATCAAAATTGGTATTCAGAAAGATGTTGGTTGATGAAAAAAATGGAATGACATTTGGAAAGTGCTTTCGCTTTCCATTGATAGATAAATGAAGACTATGAATACGAACATTGAATTCTGCCGCCCAAACCGATCAGCCGCGCTTTCTGGAATAACCCTACTTATTGGGCAGTTGCCTCTTAAAATTAGTCGACTTTTAGTTGATACTAACTGTGCCCGCGGCTTTGGTTGGATTAGCTTTGTATACAGAAATCGTATTTTAATTTTTTTATAACACAACAACTAGTATGTATTGTGACACCCGTGACACCTATTGTGCAGTGGTAGTAACAAACAAATAACCTCGATTGGCCAAACATATTAAGACACCAGTTGAACACACTCTTAGAGTATGCCCAGAGGGAAACAAGTATTTTGGGAAAAAAAAAAAAAAAAAGCCTTTGAGAAATATTGGAAAAACTAAAGATTTTATGGGACCGTAGTTTTAAATAAAAAGTAACAATACGCCATCTGTTGTAGAGTAGAAGTACGCAACTACTCGATTTATGACATGGATTTAATTACAATTATTTTTCTATGGTCCATTTACTAAGTCTTAGTTGGTTTATTGTGAAAAGTTATGCCCTATTTGTTTTTTCAAGTTAATATTATTTGAATTAAAAAAAGATTTGTTCAAATTCATTTTGTTGTTCTTGCGTGATGCACCCACAACATGAAGCTAGTTCAGTTTTATTATATGTATGTGTATACAGATTTAGTCAAAAAGCGTCATGATTTGTTGACATTAAATTGACGATTGAATTGTAGTAACTGGTGATATATTGTGCACAGCTTGTCGTTTAATGTAAGGCAACAACATTAAACGCTCCCAGGAGAAAAAACAATTTAATTAAAATCTCGAGTCTTTTTCAAGGAAACAAACTCATTCTGATAATAATTCAGGAAACATTTCATTCAGTTAAGAGAAGAGTGTTTCGCTGCAACAGATTTAATAATTTTCTGTTGTTGCAATTCCTAAGAATTTGCCAATTGTTTTTTTCCAACGAAAAGAATTATACAAATTTTCCATTTGGAACCACTTAATTCGACCAAGTACCATCAACACATGCGCGCAAGTTTTTTCCATTATTCAGGAATGAATTACCTTTTATGATAGAAAATTCAATTATATTGTCCTTTGAGACTTTGTCCAAATTGAATCAAATTAAGAGCAAAAACATGTGGACAAGCTATAACAGTTACATCAAAAATCCAGAAGGACGACCGACGGGACAATATCAGGGAACGGTAGCAGGATAACGAGCAAGAAAAATCCCTGCCTTAGATACCAGCCATTGTGTAGTGTGGGCCTTATAGTTGGGTGTGTCCGGCTTGTGGTGACCTGCTTTGTTCATATACGAGTCGAGTATGTTATGTTCTGCACACAATCCTTTACAGATCTGCGCCGAGGAAGTTAATTTAAATCTCTGCAATGCTTGGCCATTCTGTCCAAGCAGAGGGAACACAAACATAGTTCCATCTTTACCCACACTGTCCGTGTAACATTTATATTTTCTGTTTCGTCCTTTCAAAATTGTTTATTCTTTTTTTCGTTTCGTTTATTTTGGTAATAACGTGTGGGTGTGTTTTTTTTTTTTGGTTTGTTTGTTTGAAAGGAGAAAAAGATGAGTCCTGAATAGGGAAGAACCCTATTCATAAATATTCAAATTAAATTGTTATTTTTACGCTTTCATGAATCTGGCAATTTGAATTTCACATCGTTTGCATCGTCGTCGTCCTGGTGGTCGCTGTTGACTGTCTGTTCATTTGATTGTTTGTTTGATAGTTGTTTTGCCGTGTATTGGTCCAGAGGAGTCCTTGTTATGTTGGCTATCTGGAAGTTATTAAATTTTGATATTTCACTGCCAACAAAAGCTAATAAAGAGCATTATATTGGCTATTGAAATATTTTGAAGACCTTCTTATTTCACAATATTCGCAGTTGATTATCATTTTGGCGGAGTGTCTTTTCACATGCTTGCTTCAATGGGATACCATAATACACTTCATTCCAATGAGGGGTTGTTGGTTGTCTTGTACACCGATAGTTGGAAGATTTTTGGTATAGAACAACGAATCTAGAGGTTATCTGGACTTTGTTCTAAAATATCTGGTTTGAGGAGGAAATTGAAATAAATTTCGGGTTTGTTGGTGTTGTTTTGAATATCCAGGAACGCATAACATTAAGGGGCAGAATGAGTTCTTCTTTGGCAGCTTTTAGGTAGAATAAAAAAAAAAAAAAAAAAAAACTAAGGGGGGAAATGTGATGGGATCGTGGCATATCAGGATTCAGGGTGACTGAATTTAGATAGAGTGCAGACTATCGTTGATTTCAATTTGGAATTTGAATGGAGCAAACTAACAGGGAACAACTTAGGAATATTAAATAAGATTGTGGAGTTGATTAGATGTGATTTCAGCTCTTCTTTTTTTTTGTTATAAAAACAAAGTGAGTGCTTATGGTTGGAATTATTTACTGCGGAATTAACTTCTTTTATTTTTGACACAAATTAAACACAAATAAACGATTTTCAAAATATCTAAAAGGACAAGCATAACCAATCATGTTAGGAATGATATTGTTTACCAGAGCCTTCCTCAATATAAGCAATGTTCCAATACGGAATTTTACTTCTTGTTGCTCAAATTCACTGTCCGCAAGCATATCATTCATTTTTGTCAGGAGTCCAAATTTTGACAGTTATTCGACTTGTAACGAGTTTGATGTGCTGTCTGATTCCATCTCGGAAATTGTTTTCCTTTGTCCTCGCACTGAAATCGTTATTGCGGGCGATTTCAATGTACACCCGAAGGAAGGTATGTCGAGGTCTTTGCCGGGTTACATCACCTTACCCAACTGATCGATAGGCCAACGCTAATACCGGATGTTAAATATATCATTAGTGTAACTTCTCCATTTGGCACTTCAGACCATTGTCTCATATCAGCTAATTTCTCGTCCTTCACCCATCCAGTTAAAGAAAAACTTCCCACCAGGACTGTTGGCAATTCGAGAGAGCCTACTGGGACGGCCTGAATATTTTTTCTGAATCTTTAACTGGTCACTATCACTATGCTTCGATACTGACATTGATTGCAGTGCTGAAATGATCACAAATGTGATTCTTCTAGGGATGCGTGTTTTTATTCTTTTTTATTTTAACTCTGAGTGTAAAGAAGCTATCAGGTTCAAAGAAGTACGTTTCCAAACTTATAAAGCCAACCCTACTGAGGAAAATTGGAAAAAGCACAAACAAGCAAGGAAGTCATGCATCTCCGTTATTGAAAGAACCAAATTTTTGCATGACCAAAAATTACGGAAAAAAATTCTGCAATGTCCCAAAGGCAATACAAATGTTTGGTCATTTGTAAAAAAATATTATTAACTCCACAACATCTTCGGTTCCAACGCTCATTGAAAATAACAAACCAATTGTTTACTCTTCAGAGAAGGCAAACTTGCTCGCCGCCCATTTTCACTGCCAGCTCCACGCTGCCTAACAGCAACGTTGCCCCTCCTGTAATTAAGAATGTAAATTTTTCCATCGGACAGATTTTTTTCCGCACTTGTACAGTAGCAAGATATACGATGTACACAAATCCGCTGGCCCGGATGGTATACCCCCAATTCTACTGAAGAGGTGTTCTTCCACACTGGTAAAGCCACTGCCTTTCCCTAAGAAAAGTGACCCATCCTCCCCCTCCTCCTACCGACCCATAGCACTAACATCCCTTCTTTCTAAGGTCATGGAAACGTTGATTAACCTTCAGCTTATATCTCGAAGATCGAAAGCTTCGCCATGACCGTCAGTGTGGCTTCCGCAGCAACCGTTCCACTGGTGATCTAATGGCATATCTCACCGAACAGTGGAACAAATCTTTACATCGCTTTGATGAAAGTAAGATTATTGCTCTTGATGTCTCCAAAGCATTTGATAGATTTTGGCATGAAGCTCTGTTATCGAAAATGCGTTTTTTTGGGATCGATGATACACTTTTTCATTGGATTAGAAACTATTTTCTGGACCGTTCAATACAAGTTGTATTGGACGGCTTCAAGTCTGATTCACACAAAATAAATGCTGGTGTGCCGCAGTGCTCCGATATGTCTCCGACTTTTTTCCTCATTTTTATAAATGATCTTCTGTCTGTTACTTCTAATCCACTTAACTGTTTTGCTGACGACTCTACCCTCAGCTTTTCATATTCGTTGGATAATTCACGTCCTTCGCCTTCGGACGTACAATTGGAACGGTGCCGTATGTCAAGCTCATTAAACTCCGATTTATACAGCATTGTCAAATGGGGTAATAGGAATCGTGTGGAGTTTAATGCTTCGAAAACTCAATGCTGTCTTCTGTCGTTAAAGCTAAACATACCCCCAATGCCATTGTCCATGAATGGCACTTTCATCAAAGAAACTGAAAAGTACTCGGTATGTGTGTCAACGACGACCTCCGTTGGAACGACCATATATTTGAGATCGCTAAGAATGCTGCTAGGTGCTTAGGTTTTCTGTATCGGTGTAAGAAGTATTTTTCCCCATCTGATCTGCCTACAATTTATTAGGCGTTTATACGCCCTAAACTCGAGCATAACTCCCACCTCTGGGCAGGTGCTTCACAAACATCGCTTCATCTGCTTGATAGAATACAAAATCGAGCGTTAAGATTGATAGGAACTAGATTGCCGCTGAAACAATTGCCCCTCTCGAACAACGACGTAATGTTTCATGTCTTTCCTTTTTTTGTCGTTTCTTTTATAAAAAATGTTCACTCGAAGTAGCCAACTGCATTCCTCCCCTAAAAGTTTCTCCCTTAATACTCGTCTCGCAAGGAATGCCCATCAGTTCACCCTTGAGCCCAATTTCGGACGTACCGTGAAATATAGGGATTCTTTTTTTAGCCGATCAACACGAATTTGGAATAGTTTACCTGGTGGGATTTTTCCTTGTCATTTTTATTTGCAAACATTCGGAACCAATGTTAATCGACACCTCCCATCCCTCCTTTTTGGCACATAAACAAACAAAGCCGAAAAAAGGAGGCATACAGGTCTTGGCTCTACAAGGGAATCAAAGAATCTTTTTGCAGGACGGATTTTTATAAAATCCTATTTTTTATTTTAATTTTTTTAATTTTTTTTTTTAATTTGGTATGCAGTTCTTTAAAGCTTCTTTAAAGTTCTTTATAGCTAATACGTGTGAATATAAAATTTAAAATAATATTTTTTTAATTAGTTTTAAAAATATTTATTTAAAAAAAAAATCAATAATTAATTTTAATTAGAAAAAGAGTGCGAAATAAGATGTGGCAAACTAGAGATCGAGGTGGCTGAAAAAGCATATTGAGAGGGAGTCTTCAAACTAACGAACTAAAGGCAGTTGTGTAATTTTTGTGTGCGGGATTTTTTTTTTTTTGGGTTACTCTTTATATAAAATGTTTGGGCCTGGCGCGGCGGGCGTAGGTATTGTTTCAACCTACCGAAAACTAAATTTAAATAAAATTAAAATACTTTCTAAGCGTAAAAAATAAAATACTCGGAATCAAAGCTTCGATTATAGAAATTACAAAATCAGAGTGTAATTTTCCAATATTTATTCAAAATTAATATAATATCGAAATTCCTTACTTCTTTGTCGAAAAAAACCTGCCAAAAAAAAAAACCTTATAACTTGTAATTTCAATACTCGGAATGCAAGCTTGTTTGCTCTGCAAATACAACGGCGCAACATCTGCAAATATAATTGATTTATCATTACATTTCTTAACAAATTTACATAATCTGACTAGATTTGTAATTCAATATTTTTTGTTTTTGCAAATAATAATTCAAACAAAGTTCTAAATATATTTTTCTGGCTAACATCGAAAACTATGTCGAAAAAATACGCCCACCGCCCACAATACTTTGTCAACCAAACTAATTACGGCAACATACACTCATTATCAGTGATTTAATTAAAAACGTGATTTCATTTCCCGATAAGGCGGCTGGTAAGGCAGAACTTTACCTTGTATTTCTGGGAAATAACAAAAAATAATCATAAACTATTTAAATAAATTATTCAAAAATATAGATCAAATCGAAATTATTATTACTTTGTTATTAAGGCCTTATTATGTGCGCGGTGAAGTGAGCTATTAATGACAAATTATATGCAAAACAACTGCAGGGTTTTTGACAGAATATTGGGTGAAAATATTTATTATTTTAACAGTAATTTGGAATACAAAAATGAAATTTGACTTTTGACGTTTTCAAATAATAATTATAAATATAAATAAGGTTCCCATAAATATGCAATTATTTTTATTTACTCGCGTTTGCTTTGCCATACAAACTAATGTTTACATTTCGAAATAAAACAGAAAATATGAATTCCTAAAAAACGCTAACTTTTCACGAAGCAAATTTACGTCATTATACGAAATTCTGAATCCATTATTATTTTGTTCCTTTTTTTGTTTTTGAAAATATTTCTCAAGGATTAAGCTTGGTCTGCGTTATGCATAGAAATAGGTCAAATTAACTGCAGGGAAGAAAATTAAAATCGGAGCAGGATCACGGTATCCTTGGATGTTTGTGCAAAAAAGCAACTCCTGCTCTTTCCGTGGCACAATGGAATGATTCTAATTTGAAATAATTTCATCCTTTTCATTTACATTTAAATTTAACTATGCACCGGGAAGATACAACGACCCAAAGTAGTTATCTCTGGTTGGGATAGGAATAGCTTAAATGCCAGAACTTGAGAATGGCGGGGTGCGGCGGTGAATACTATCCGAAGTCATGTTTCCAGAAAAGATGGGACGATGTAACAATAAGGAGCAAAACGGAGGAATGGTTTCATTGCTGATGTTAAGCTATCCTGTCCAATGAGTCGACCGGCGCGTCCGGCAATGGCGTCGGGTATATTTACATATTTTGAAGGACTTCTGATGTTTCTTATTCTTGTTCGACTTAAACATAGGTCCTTTGCCAATTAAGTTTCAAGTCTTCGACTTAGATAGTGCGGTTTTAGTAATAATTGTTTTTTTTTGTTCGGCCTTGTCGGTTATAATGGTTATGAACTTCGTCGTTGAATTTATTTTAATTAATTCCAACTTTATTGAAGATAAAGAATTATGGAAGTTAAGAAATGAAGTATTAGCTGTAACTTTGTCAGTCATTCTTTCTAGTGATTGTCTTCTGTTTAACTTATTTCTATAATGTAAATTTTGGTTTTTAATGCGACAGGAGCTGACTACTTTCAGTTAATAAAATTTACTTAATGCTTAAAAAAATTAAATCCATTTAAAAACAAACCAGGACTCTTTAGCGTAGATATCTTTAGCTTAAGTAAGGTTAGGTTAAGGTGGTCGTCATCAAAACAGCTGAGGCACTTAGGCTAATAACAGACCCATTGTGCTATTCCGCCAAGCAGAACTTAAGCGAAGTTCTAGGGTTTCTAGTCGAAACGCTTCTATTTGCTTATATTAACGAGGCAACAGCCGCGATTGTGTCGCTCACCCGATCAAATGAATCTCGATGGTACGCATTTCGAGCGATGCTTACAGATTCGGCAAACATTTTTAACAGTCTCATTATGTTCTTATACTGGGAACATAAATTCCATTTGGATGGAAATGACGGACTGCAAAGCATGGTACCGCTGCAATATACAAAAAAAAAAATTCTTGGTATAACTCTGTGTGTAAGGAAGCTTCCAGGCTCGTAGAACCAAATTTTTGCATCACCAAAATTTACGTCAAAAAATTCTGCAATGTCCCAAAGGCAAAAAAACAAATTTGTTGTCATTTGCAAGAAGATATGAGGATCTCCTTATCTACAGTTTTAATGTTTATCACTTATAACAAACCAATTGTTTACTCTTCAGAGAAGGGAAACTTGCTCCCAGCTCTCAGGGCAATGTTGCCTTCCTGTAATTGAGGATGTACAATTTTCCATGGGACAGATTTTTTTCCGCACTCGTACAGTAGCAAGAATTCTCAAAGATCTTGAAAAACACAAATCCGCTGTTCCGGATGGTACACCCAATTCTTCTGAAGAGGTACAAAAGAACCTCTGGGCTGTTGCCTCTCAAGCATCGCCACACCTGCTCAATAGAGTAGAAAATAGAGCGTTAAAATTTGATAGGGTTTTATAAGGGTCATACTGAACCGTTAACCTAGTGATTGTTATATATCGTTCACTATAATTAGCTACATTCTCGGTTGGCTTATTGCTGGATCCCACAACATGCTAGAAGATACTTGGATCATTGATTTTCATATCCGAAAGATCAATGCTACTATCAAAATCATGGACTGTAGATGTATCCAATGCTTTTAGATGGCTGAGATCAGGATCAGTTCATTTTCAGAGTAATGATAAAAAAAAGCCATGCCCAATAACATCTTTGGTCACCATCGGAGTAGCCAAGGACACTTTATTCACTAGTAATAAAAAGATGTCGATCTTGATCTTGGCCCACTTCCGATCATATACATAGGTCTGGATTAGTATTCTGGGATTTCTTCAGTATAACGTCCACGGGAGAGAGTTCCTCCGTAATCTTAGCTCGAGCTTTAGGTCTGGTGATGATATCCTCTCTCGCCACCATTTAAAACTTTGGTAAGGCCAAAGGTCCTGGGGTGGACATGGGCCTCAACCAACAAGCTTCTCCAGCCAGCTTGACCCCTAGCTAGCTGCTTCCGGTTTGCACGTGGAGTCGGTTGAGGTCCTCTTACACTAGTGTGCGCCACCTGAGTCTCGGTCTTACTCTACTGCGTCGTCCCTTTGGGGGTGGATTCGAAGATTTTCCTGGCCGAAACATTGATCTCCATTCACTCTATATGACCCAGCCATCTGAGACGTTGAATTGTTACTCTTTTGGTTAGGTCTGTGTCGCTGTACAGCCGGTACAGTTCTTCATTGTATCTTCTCTTCACTCTCCGTCAATGCATACGGGACCAAACATCACCCGGAAGCGACAGCGCCCATGCTTCTGCACCATTGAGCAGGACTGGGATGATGAGGGTCTTATAAAGGGACAGTTTAGTAGCCCGAGAGAGGGTTTTGCTAATCAATTGCCTTCTAAGCCCGAAGAAGCAGCGATTGGTAAGAGTTATTCTTCGTTTGATTTTAGCGCTGGTGTTTGTTGTCTGAGTTAATAGCAGAGCCCAGATAGACAAAGTCCCTAACTACCTCAAAGTTATAGCTGTCTATGGTAATGTTTTGTACAAGACGTCGATGTTGGGTGTCTCTTCTTGATGACAGCATATACTTGGTTTTGCCCTCATCGACTGCACAAAGGGCTACTGACATCACGCTGTGTTCTTCCGATTATTTCAATATCGTCAACGTATGCGAGTAATTGTAATGTTGTGTGTTGATTTTGGGTGAGTGTGAATATTCAGCTTATACTAAGAATTCCTGTAGAAATGATGGATCCAGATAATAATTGAAACAGGAAGATGACATTATGCACCTTCCTTCATTTCCTTAGCGTCGAAAAACAAAAAAAAAATATTAAACGGTTCACAAAAGATGGAAAAAGTTAGTTTGAGTCCCACGGAAGACGACGAATTTTGTTGGACGCTTTCAATTTTATTTATGACAACTTCGAAGATAGGCCAACATATACAGCTACAGTACTCGAAAATAGGGCGGACAAGTGAACATTATAAAACTTTTGCAATGTAGGGATCAGCAAATTCTTTAAAGAATCTCATAATGACGCCAAGGCGGCTCCTTGCTTTACTTGTTATTGTGTCAAGGTAGGAATTAAAGGAAAGTCTTGTGTCAAATAAAACTCCAAAATCATTGAAAGCATCAAATCTTTCAACAATGTCTTCTTCAAGTATGAGAAAAAAGGTTCCCTAACTTCTTGAATATGTCATAAGCTTACACTTTCTTTCATTCGGATCCATAAAGCCATAGAACAAGTTGACTTGACTTGATATTGAACAATTCAATAAATATGCTTTAACAAAAATGGACGGAATCTTATCAGGACCAGGTAAGCAATTACTTTTTAATTCGTCAATGTATTGCAGAAATTCCTCCTTCGGCAGTCTAAGGAAAGGTATATCACAGGATGGTCGATTCGAATTAGATTTATCACAGTACATAAGATTGTTAAAATTGTATTTTTGTTGAATAAATCGGCTTATTTCACAGCTTGAGGATTTACCGTTATATTGCACAGATGATGGATAAGATGAACCATTTATTTTTGAACAAACATATTTAAAAAAATTCTTTGGATTCTTCCATATGTCGTACTTTTTTTAATAATATAATACAAGACTTATAGTTGTCCTTAATTTAGTTTTAAACAATATTCTATAGTTAGAATACATGTTATAGAAGTTAGTAAATCGAGTTCTTTTCCATTTCTTGTAAAATGTATTTTTTAAATTACGTACTCGTCTAAGATCCTTATTAATCCAATATACTGATAAATTACCAGATTTATTTCTTAACTTAGGAACACAGTTACCAAGATAATTATTTAGAACATCATAGAAATTTTGTACACATACATTTATATCGTTTGAATTCAAAGCATTTGTTCAGTCAAAATTGTTAAAGAGAACTGTCAAGTTTTTCCATATTAATTTTGTTAAAATTAAATTCAACAATTGAGAGCTTGTCACTGTTAGTCGGATAATTCGTTGCAATAATGCAATTAATTGTATAATGGTGAGGAACTATCGGTAAAAGCCAGTCATTCATATAAACAATATCACAGAAACCGGGACAATCAGTAAAAACAAGGTCCAGATAACGTAGAAAATCGTTTGGATTAATTTGGCCAAGTCCTGATAAATGTACAATCTTAACGAAATTCTTTCACACTCAGGACTATGTTCAAAAATAGTATACGATGTTTCATCGTCATTTTACACAGGCGGACGAGTTTGGCAGGGATGTTAAGAGTGCACATTGCTCTATATAACTCGTCTCTACAAATGCTGTGGTACTCGGCTTTGAAATCGATGAAAGGGTGGTGCGTATCGATTGGAAGTTCTTGGGTTTTTTCCAATATCTGCCGTAATGTAACCGCACTGATTTGGAACTATTAGGTTGTTGACGAATGACCTTAGGCGTTCACTGATATAGTTAACAGCAACAAAAAATTGTCTCAATGCAAAGCGTAGGAAGTTTTTTTGCACCCCTTCAATCTTAGCAATATCACTTTTAGTTGTTGGATTCCAAACATTACAAGCATATTCCAAGATAGGTTTTACAATGCTACGGTAGAATGATTTTAATGTGTAAGGATCAGATAACTCATAGGAATTTCTTTTCAAGAAACCCAACACAGAATTTGATTTTGAAACAACAGAAGTAATGTGTAAATGGAACGTGAGTTTTTCATTCATTTCACAATTTTCAGAACAACTTTGTCTAAAGAAAACAATGGAATAATATGATACAAAGAACGGCTGTAACACAGAAGTTCATTTATCAACACTAAGTTTTAAGTCATTTTGTTTGCACCATTTAGAAAAGATCATTTTGTAAAATTAAACGATCAGCAAAGTTTGATGCTACTACACAAATTTCATGTCCTTTATCGTTAAGCCAAAAATCCGGAGATCATGCAATCTATATTTTGCTCCTTAGTGCATCACTTAAGGAAAAGATCTTTCTTGAAAAATAAATCAATTAATTGGCGCGACAGCTCCTTAAGGAGCCAAGGCCTAGTGACTTATACTCTCAACCATTCCTGTGTGTGTGTTGTTACTCTGCAAGAATGGAAGGGACCTACAATTTACCGCCGAGTCCGAACGGCTACATGAGATGCACTTTTTCGAGACAAATTTTACTCTTGGAGGTTTTGTCAGTTCCTCGCAAGAGGCAGTACCCCAGAAAAAAAGGTGGCTATGAGCTGGATTTGAACACAGGTTCTTTCGCTTAGCAGTCCGACACACTAACCACTAAGCCACGGGGCACTACTTTCTTGAAAAAACGCTGCTATTATGCATTGGCTGTTGGGTTTCAAATTGGTTATATGAAGAGAAAGTTGTCGTTTTGATGTAAAGTCGCCGGCTGACTGAGCATCTTGAGTTATGTTGTTAACATTATCGCGTAATAAATATATCAAACATATAAAGTAGTGGGTTTTTCAATAAGAGCGCTACAAAAGGTTATTTAAAACAAAAACAGTTTTGGATATCAATGTACGTTTGATGCCATTATGTATGGAACTCGATTTCTTTTGCATGGCCACCACGGGCACGCTTGCAAAAGTCCAGACTCTGAACCCAATTTTTGACGGTTTTCAAGCATAAATCGGCCGATACTGCTGCAATTTCACGTTCGATATTCGTACGAACTTCATCAATCGTCGCTGGCTTGTTGGCATAGACCATAGACTTGACGTAGCCCCACAGGAAATAGTCTAACGGCGTTAAATCGCACGACCGAGGCGGCCAAGCGACTGAACCATTTCGTGAGATAACACGTTCTCCAAACTTGGTTTCCAATAAATTGATTGTGACATTCGCTGTGTGGCTTGTGGCGCCGTCCTGTTGGAACCACATGTCCTCCAAGTTTATATCATCAAATTGGGCCAAAAATATTTGGTTATCATTGAACGATAGCGATCCCCAATCACAGTGACGTGCGTCAATTTAATCTTGTAAGGATGTAGGCCAAGATCTTTTCGCAAAATTCGCCACAACGACGTCACAGAGATGCCCAACGCTTGAGAACGACGTGTGAGAGACACATTTGGGCTTTCTGTAACTGAAACCTCAGCGGCAGCAATATTCTCGACACTACAGGCACTTCTTTGTCTCACTGGCATGGGAACATTTTGTACTGTGCCTGTGGATTCAAATTTTTCCACTAGACGCTCAATTTTTGATCTGCTAGGACGATTATGACGACCATAAATTGGACGTAGCGTTCTTAACGTTAGGCCACTGACTCCGAATTTCAGTAGTAAATTTTAATAATTTCGACTCGTTGTTGGCTCGTATATCTTTCGATCATGAAATGGCGAACCTTACTGAAGAGAAATATTAAAAGAGCGGCAAGAAATATGGCGTCGTTTGCTGTCCCTGCCGCTCTACTTTTGTAGCGTCCCTGTTGAAAAACCCTTTATGTCAAAGGGTTAAATGTTTAAATGACTTTGTTTAGAATAACGCAAAAATAATAGAATCAAATTCACACGCAACGCAGAGAGAAACAACTTCCTTTGATGTGTGCCAGAAAAAAAAGATTTTTCTTTATTTCTTCATTAATTTTTTTTCTTTTTGTTACAATATGGGCAGATATGTGAGGGTGACAAGTATAGTGTGTTACCATAAATATAAAGTTAGGAGTGCGAGAGTGAAAAATATAATATTTCAACATGACGATGACACATGACAGACAGTATAAAATAAGAGAATAACTATTGTGTAAGTGTAATCATACAGAGAATAACAACTTTAATATGCTGGTACAGGACCGGTGTTGCCATATTTAGCGCGATTGTAGTACTATCACTTGCTACTACTTTTTGTGTGGATTATAACTAAATACGAAAATAACTGGCTCATGACAAATTGATACAAAGAAGTGTTATGACGTACTAACTCCTTCACTCACTCACAAAGCCTAAATTATTTTTCTTTTTATTGAATAGAATTAAACAAAATAATTTTTTCCAGTTTTAGTCAACCTTTGCGCTATGTTTATCATACTGCTAGCTGGCAATAGTGATGTTATGATGTTATGAAACGTCTAGAGAAGCCCCGAAAAACAGTATTCCTTCGATAGATATAAAAAGCGATATTTTTAGATTTTGGCGATTTTCATACTTAACGGGAGAAACCTTCAAATCAGCGACAAACTTTCTGCTATCATCGCGCCAAATATTGTGCATGCAAAACCCTCTTATTTTAACGAAAGTCTGGATTCCCCATTTACTTATGAAGAAGTTCATTTGACATCAAGCAAACTCAAAGATGGTAAGGCTCCAGAAATTGATAGAATAACTGTAGAATTGCTGAAATATGGAACGGAGGACCTTACTGTGAAACTTACTGAGGCATTCAATTATATATTGAGAACTGGAAGAATACCACATCAGTTTAAGGAAGCGATCATTTTACCAGTTCATAAAAAAGGAGACATATCCGATCCAAACAACTATCGAGGAATTTCATTTCTTAATACCTTCTACAAATTAATTGTATAGATGGATAAGTCAAAATAAAATGATAAAGGAATGCCAGGCCGGTTTTCGGAGTGGGTACTGAACTATCGACAATACATTTATCTTAAGAACCATTGCGGCATATTTCTTAGAACAAAATAAAAAACTATACGTATTTTTCGTTGACTTCAAGGCTGCTTTCGACACAATTGATAGGAGGGCTTTGCTTTACACAACTCGGAAATGTCTTCAAAATTTGGAAAGGTCATAGAAAACCTGTACGAAGGAAACAAGGCAGTGGTGTGGAACAGAGAAGTCATGTCCGATCGGTTTGATACAACAATGGGCGTTAAACAAGGTTGCCCCCTGTGTCCTAACTTTGTGTCCTTTTCATCAATGACCTTACTGACTATCTTCCAGGTGGAATAGAGTTTGCCGGAGTTTCGATTAAAGCCTTACTACTTGCCGATGATGTTGTACTATTTGCTTACTCACCTCAAACACTGCAATTTATGATCAACCGTCTAGATATATACTGCAGGTTGTGGAATTTGAGGGTGAACCTAAACAAATCTAAGGCGATTGTGTTTAAAAATGGCTCTGGCAGAGTCGCTAAGAACGAGAAATAACATTTGATCAATGAACCAATCGAAGTTGTAAAAGCCTACAAATATCTTGGTGTTACAATTAAAAGCAATCTGAATATGGAAACACACTTAAAGGATAAACTTGTAAAAGCGAAAAGTGCAATATGTGCTACATGGAAGAAATGCTTTGCAAATAAACTTAATTCAATTAACGTTAAGTATAAAGTCTTCACATCAGTTGCTGAATCTGTGATGATGTATGCTGCGCAAGCTTGGGGTTTTGAGAAGTATGAAATGGTAGAAAAACTGTTAAGATTTTTCCTAAAAAGATGTTTTCTGCTGCCGATAAGTACGCCAAACTTCATACAGACTATTGAAACTGGATTGCCACTGTTTATTAAAACACTCAAAATGCACATTGATTATCTTTTGAAAGTCTTAAAAATGCCAGACGAAAGACTTCCAAAAATAATAAGTCTGTATATAATCGGAAGAGGGAGTCTGTTTTTTGGGAAACTGAGAGAGCTTGCAGATTACTGTGGTCTGGCCTTTTACCTGAGTGTACAAGGTATTGCCGGGAGAGAAGTTGAGAATGTACTATACGACTTTATATCAAAAGTAGATGAGAAACACAGGTTGGACTGTATCAACCAGTCGCCTTCCGTGCATAGGGCAACCTAAAGAGAAGTGCGGAAAATCTGTGCGAAAAAAATAATTTTCGGTTCCACAATAGCCAAAAGATAATATCAGCTATATATAAAATGAGAGGCGAACTACTTCAATTGAATTTCATTCCGCACCGGGACGACCTACCAATTATTTGCAATCCGTGAGAGAAGACGTCGTGTATTTGATAGGTTCATGTCCTGTTTTAAAAGAAATAACAAGATCCTTCCTTGGAAGTAACCTCTTAACTTGTTCTCCAGTACTAGAAATCCTTAACTGTAAAAATGACGTAAGACAAACTTACAACTATTATAGAAAAGCCATATCATATAGAAATTAAATGTTGAATGAAGCCTTTTAAAGCAAACAAAATTTTTTTGTTTACAATTTTGTACCATTTAAAATATGAATCAACAATAAATTTAAAAAAAAAATTGCAAAAATAATGTATCTTTTAGAAACACTAATTAATTACGTTATCTATCTTGTGATTTTTTGTAATATAATAATAAGTTATGCTTAACGATTTTTGTATTTATAAAAATGTATTGTGAAATTTTGGCCTGGGGTTCGATAAATAAAACTCAATCAAAATTCCAAAATAATACAACAAATCTCTTTATTATATGAAACACAACGTCTTTCAGTTTAAATAACACCAAATTTAAATTATTCCACTTATTTACAATTCAAATACATACGTTTTTATAATTCAACACTTTTTATTTAATCTCAATTCAATCAGTTTTTACTAACGCGTCTAGTTGTTAACAATTCCACTTTCGAAAATAAACTAAACTCTCAATGCCATCTACTCTTGTATTTATACAAATTTTCAAACTTCTGGAAGCTTCCGTCTGGTTCTGGCACAATCTAAGTTGTCAGTACTAGTTCGAGTCTCGAATTAGTTATTCAAGTTCGATTTAGTACACTATTGCAAATATGTAACATACTTTTAGGAGTATGGTTGTTGTACACAATAAATGTTGGTAGTTGTGCACAATTAATCCAACAGATGTCGTTAATTTAAGATGTTTCCTCCGAATATCTAATCATTTTGTTGCCACATAACATTACATTATATTTTTGTGAAATTGATAATTGAATCTTATCTAATCTAATCAAAATCTAATCATACTTTTTCATTTTTCTAGTTTTCACTTTTAATCTTCATCATGCAGCAATGGAAAAGGTAAATGCTGCATTCTGGACGGAGTCATCGAAATATTAATTCTGACTGCAGGTACTAAAAATCGATTCTGGCGTTGATTGCGTCCCCTAAAAGTCAATCAACGCGTCTCTGCTGGTGAATTTGCTCTAAAAGTTTGTTGACTTTTAGTTGACATTAAGTAAAAAAGTTTGTCAAAATTTTTTGACTAACTTCCAGCTAACTTCCCCTTTACAATGTATTGGTGTCAGTTTGTCATTCTATGGATTCATTTTGATTTTAAGTTAGTTGAGTAAAAGTCAGTGTACGCATTAAAAGTGCCCAATTTCTTTCTCCTCCCTTAAATAAAGAACATTCGTCAAAACGTCAAACCAAAACAATGAAATAATTAGGTTTGCTGCCCCAACACAAATTTTTAAATTTGGCGATTTTTATTTTAAGTTTGGCATTTATGCTTTTTTAAACCTGACAACCCTCGCAAGAACCTTTTTAATATAAATAAATAGTTAACTCTACCATTATTAAGGACAAGGTGAGTCAATTTCAGCAGCCAACTTGCAAACGTGTGTCTTCAAATTACTAATTTCCCCCAATATCATCAACCTTAAGTTCTGCATACCCAACTAACTTCCGCTTGCCAGTCTCTTCGGAAAACCAACCAGCATCGACATTTTAAATGAAGTTCTAAACCTAAAATTCACTTTTAGGTTTTAGCGGAAGAAGCATTTGCGTAAGCATAAGTGTATTGAGCTCCATTTGCCCTTAACTTATATTTCTTGATTATTGAATTTTAGTATATCTTATGTGGAGCTTGGAGCCAGCCCATCTTCTCCAAGAAGCAGACGATGATAATGGAGGCATGGTCCCTGTGGTATAGAAAGTTTATTATATATGCATCCACTGGCACCATCACCGCACCGTCATTGGATAGCAATTAGTCTAAATGAAGAAAATGTTTAGGAAGACTATCTATATACATAGAAAAGCGGTAAAATTTGTGGCTTTGCAACGAGTGGCAGGTAAAGCGCTATTTTGACGTTTACGTACAAGGGTAGAGTTTTATAAAGTTTATTATTTTTGGATGATGGCAACAAAAGGAAGATTCTTCGGTTAAATTGGTTATTGAAGGTATGTGGATGTGGATGTGCCACTCACATGATTTTTTGTTTATAGTAATTAGTTTTGAAGATGAAGAAATACTAGAATTTTGCTCAGTATTTTTACTTGCGATTATAGGGACTATGAGGCAAGTTATGCATTCGTAAAAAAAAAAAAAAAATTCTAACAATCAAACATGATATTACGATGATAGAGAAGTCAAAAAAAGTGGGTCCGGAAATTCCGTCCGTCTGTCTGTCTGTCTGTCTGTCTGTCTGTCTGTCTGTCTGTCTGTCCGTATCGATATCTACAGCCTAAACGGTTGGGCCGATTTGATTCAAACTTGGTATATAGTACTTTTAGAGTGCTCTACCCGACAGTTTTTGGAATTGGCATTCTAGCTCCAAAACTAACGGTACCTGCCATATAACTTTTATTGAAAAACTTATTTTTCTCGAAAACGGCTCCTACGATTTTGATTAAACTTTCAGAATGATGTTTTCTGTGCAAAATCTATCTTTTAGTTAAACTATAGATTTCTTAAAATTGACATACTAAAAAAAATTTTAAAATATGTTTTCGAAAAGTTTTTCAAAAAAAACATTTTTTTGAAAAAACTGGTCGAACGATTTTGAAATGAAAAATTCATAAAATAGAAAACAGCAAAAGAAATAAGATGGCTTACAACATTTTTTCCAAAAAACGTTATGAGTAGTGTTTTTTTGAATTCATAAATTTTTTTCCCCAACATTTTATTTCATATTGCTCGGCTAAGCCCTAGCCAAGCCATTAGTCAAATAAAAGAAAGTGACAACCTACATTACATACATACTTACGTATTTTAAAGTATTTTTCATCATCATAAAAGCACAGAATAAATAAGGAAGCCTTTGATAAACACACAAAAACAACTAACAAATAAAAAAAACTATTCGATTACTACTGAATGCAAAAATTTCAATCGAGAAAACAAAAGTTTATACCTTCCTATAAATTTTTTTTTTTTTTTTTTTTTATAATTAACGCGCGCACAAGGGACTATTTGTTTCCCTTTTAATGTAACACACTGCGCGGGCATTAGGAAGATAGGGAGGGGAGAGATAGGAGGTGTCGATTAACATTGGTTTTGAATGTTTGCATGTTGAAATGGCAAGGGAAAATCTCGCCGGGTAAACCATTCCAAAGTCGTGTTGTACGGCTAAAAAAAGAATCTCTATATTTCACGGTACGTCCGAAATTGGGCTCAAGGGTGAACTGATGGGCATTCCTAGCAAGACGAGTATTACGGGCGAAACTTTTAAGGGGAGGAATGCAGCTGGCTACCTCGAGTGAACATTTTTTATAAAAGAACCGATAACATAAGGAAAGACATGAAACATTGCGTCGGTGTTCGAGAGGGGCAATTGTTTCAGCGGCAGTTCTATTTCCTATCAATCTTAACGCTCGATTTTGTATTCTATCAAGCAGGTGAAGCGATGATTGTGAAGCACCTGCCCACAGGTGGGAGTTGTACTCGAGTTTAGGGCGTATAAACGCTTTATAAATTGTAGCCAGATCAGATGGGGAAAAATACTTCTTACACCGATACAGAAAACCTAAGCACTTTGCAGCATTCTTAG
The DNA here is from genome assembly GCA_963971375.1 of Platycheirus rosarum. NCBI lineage: Eukaryota > Metazoa > Arthropoda > Insecta > Diptera > Syrphidae > Platycheirus > Platycheirus rosarum. The sequence goes on along the minus strand of OZ020509.1, from coordinate 113,694,711 downwards.
CGATCTCAAATATATGGTCGTTCCAACGGAGGTCGTCGTTGACACACATACCGAGTACTGAGAGCTTTTCGGTTTCTTCGATGTAAGTGCCATTCATGGACAATGGCATTGGGGGAATGTTTAGCTTTAACGACAGAAGACAGCATTGAGTTTTCGAAGCATTAAACTCCACACGATTTCTATTACCCCATTTGACAATGCTGTATAAATCGGAGTTTAATGAGCTTGACATACGGCACCGTTGCAATTGTACGTCCGAAGGCGAAGGACGTGAATTATCGAACGAATATGAAAAGCTGAGGGTAGAGTCGTCAGCAAAACAGTTAAGTGGATTAGAAGTAACAGACAGAAGATCATTTATAAAAATGAGGAAAAGAGTCGGAGACAGAACAGAGCCCTGGGGCACACCAGCATTTATTTTATGGGAATCAGACTTGAATCCGTCCAATACAACTTGTATTGAACGGTCCAGGAGATAGCTTCTAATCCAACGAACAAGAGTATTATCGATCCCAAAAGCACGCATTTTCGATAAGAGAGCTTCATGCCAAACTCTATCAAATGCCTTGGAGATATCAAGAGCAATAATCTTACTTTCACCAAAGCGATGTAAAGATTTGTTCCACTGTTCGGTGAGATATGCCATCAGATCACCAGTGGAACGGTTGCTGCGGAAGCCATACTGACGGTCATGGAGAAGCTTACGATCTTCGAGATATTCCTTAAGCTGACGGTTAATCAGTGTTTCCATGACCTTAGAAAGAAGGGATGTCAGTGCTATGGGTCGGTAGGAGGAGGGGGAGGATGGGTCACCTTTCTTAGGGACAGGCTGGACAAATGCTGTTTTCCATCTTCTAGGAAAGATTCCAGAAGAGTAGGAGCGATGGAAAAGCTTACGCAGTGGCTTTGCCAGTGTGGAAGAACACCTCTTCAGAATAATCGGGGGTATACCATCCGGGCCAGCGGATTTGTGTATATCGAGATCTTTGAGAACTCTTGCTACTGTACGAGTGCGGAAAAAAATGTGTCCCATGGAAAAATTTACATTCTCAAGTACAGGAGGGGCAACGTTGCTATGCGGCAGCGTGGAGCTGGCAGCGAAATGGGCGGCGAGCAAGTTTGCCTTCTCTGAAGAGTAAACAATTGGTGTGTTATTGTCGATGAGCGTTGGAACCGAAGATGTTGAGGAGTTTTTAATATTTTTTACAAATGACCAAAAATTTTTACTGCCTTTGGGACACTGCAGAATTTTTTGCCGTAATTTTTGGTCATGCAAAAATTTGGTTCTTTCAATAACGGAGTTGCATGAGTTTCTTGCTTGTTTGTGCTTTTTCCGATTTTCCTCTGTAGGGTTGGCTTTGTAAGAACGGAAACTTACTTCTTTGAGCCTGATAGCTTCTTTACACTCAGAATTAAACCAAGACTTTTCTTTAGGTTTGATGCTTTTTACTCTGTTGGGAATAAAAGCACGCATCCCTAGAAGAATCACATTTGTGATCATTTCAGCACTGGCATCAATGTCACTATCGAGGAAGCATAGTGACCAGTTAAAGTTTCGGAAAAAAATATTCAGGCCGTCCCAGTTGGCTTTCTCGTAATGCCAAACGGTCCTGGTGGGAAGTTTTTCTTTAACTGGATGGGTGGAGGATGAGAAATTAGCTGAAATGACACAATGGTCTGAAGTGCCAAATGGAGAAGTTACACTAATGGTATATTTATCAGGGTGAGAAGTAAGAAACAAGTCAAGAGTATGGGCGGCTTGCCCAGCAACATCCGGTATACGCGTTGGCACATCGATCAGCTGGGTAAGGTGATGTAACCCGGCAAAGAGCTCGACATACCTTCCTTCGGGTGTTGTCTGACCAGAATAGCGGAGCCAATTGGAATTGTGTACATTGAAATCGCCCGCAATAACGATTTCAGTGCGAGGACAAAGGGAAACAATTTTCGAGATAGAATTTGACAGCGCATCAAACTCGTTACAAGTCGAATTGCTGTCGAGATTTGGACTCCTGTAAATAAAACAATAATGAATGACATGCTTGCGGACAGTGAATTTGAGCCATAAGAAGTTAAAGTCCGTGTTGGAACATTGCCCATATTGGGGAAGGCTCTGGCAAGCAATATCATTTCTAACATAGACCACGAGACCATGATGGGAAAAGAGTAATGGCACCAAGCTATACCCATGTAGAGTAAATTCTGATAAATCAGTATTTACTCCAACCTGGGTTTCACTTAATGCCAAAACAGCTGGCCTGTATTGAACAGTGTAGACGTACAGGTGAAAGAAATTCTTTCTAATACCACGAACATTGGAATACACGACACAAAAATCACTTACCATTTAAAAATACTTACACACAAAACACAATTCTGAATAAGTCGAACCATGCAGTGAAAATCAAAATTAATCTCTGTAATAATCAAACTGTCTTAGGTGTTATGCCCATAAGACAGCTTGCATACAAAAAATCAATTTAAATATTCAGCACAATAGGACAAACTCAGATGCCCTTATCTATTTACCGCAAGCATACGATGCCTACAGTAGATAAGAAAGAGGCAGTTAAGCTAAGCACAAAGGGTTGGGACAGATAGGAGGATAATTTAATTTGTTATGCAAGTGTGAATTATTTTTTTTTTTTTTCTTTCACAGCGCGAATGGGCATCTTATCGACTTCCAACGACGCAAGTGGATATTGTTATTATCTTTACAGCACGCGCGAGGGGGTTTTGCCAATTTCTCAAACGAGTGTGTAATATAATTTTTTTTTTTAACACTCGCGATAACAATGCGCAATAATTTTTTTTTTTTGACTTTTGTTTAATTGTTATGCGCGCACCTCGACCCGACGTCCGGCCGCTATGAGCTTAAGATCGACACTAAATAAACAAAACCACTGTGTTAACTTTTAATATTGTCTCTATACCTACTGGCTTAACAGTAGTTGGAACACGTATCTTAATTTTAGTACCTACCTTCCTTCCGACCTTATTATAGGTACCTAAATCCTTTATAAATTCCATTGGTCCCATATTGGGACGTATAAAATTCCCTTTACCTAGCATTATTGCCATACTGCTGATTCCGACGAATCTTTATGCCAGTTGTTCAAATTTTTCCATACCAAAATGAAAATTTTACTGAAAAAAGTCCTTTGTATCTTTCTATTAGCAAATTATACTATAAACAGTAAGCAGCAAGTGGAAAGATAATACTACACTAAAAAACTGCAAAAGCTAACAATCCTATATATTTATGTGTTTATCCCTTTGTCGTGACGCATGTTCGTTCGAGCTTCACCCCAAAATGATTCTAAGGAAGTTGCACGTCATACAAAAAATATTAAAATTAAATCTTTGTCAAAAAGACGCCTGCACTTAAAAAGGATTAGCACATAAGAGCAAGTACGTGCGACCCAGTCGTGCCTTTTATTTTTTTTAGTTTTGAAGAGATTACAGAATTTGAAGAAATGAAAAGAACATGTTGAGAGCTGTACTAGAATACTAGAATTTCGAAAACGGAGCATTATTGCTGTTTTAAATACAAAACATCTCTCCGATGTATTACTTCTTCCACTTATTGGCTAATGTTTTTTTTTTTTATAATCTACACGCACTCAAGGGATTGTTACTACCCTTAACACAGTGCTAGCGTTTAGGAAATTTGGATAGAATATGAAAGGAGGTACCGATGCACATTGGTTTTGAACGTTTGTAAATCGTAATGGAAGGGAAACATCGAGCTGGGTGTTCCCCTCAATTACTACATTCGTGTAGTGCGGCTAAAGAATGAGTATCTATACTTAACAGTGCGTCCGAAATTAGGCTCAAGGGTAAATTTATGAGTATTCCTAGCGGTACGAATATTACGAGGAAATTTTTTAAGGGGAGGAATGCAATTGGCTATTTCGCTGGAGCATTGTATATAGAAGAAGCGATAGAGTAAGGAGGGACAGGAAATATTTCGACGATGTTCTAGTGAATCAAATGTTTCTTTTATATGCTTATTCCCTATCATTTTCAATGCATTTTTCTGGATTCTATCCAGGAAACGCATGTGAGACAGAAGTAATTGTCGGTGAAAATTACTCCTCTATTTCTTCTTCTTCATTTCCCTTGAAGTGTACAGCTGATGCTTCCGTTTGATCTTTATTTGATGTGCCTGTGATCAGCGGCGACTCTCCAATAATCATGCTTATGTTTTTAAAACATCAGGTTCTGGCTTAAATGTTTGCAGTTGCTTCTGAAACTGGATATTGCTTGGAGCATAATTGTTGTATGGAACCGAACTTGCTAACATTACCCTACAACTCAGGACAAAACAGACAACCAACTTCAGACACACGGAAAGACTTAAGGTAGTATTAGACGGTCCTTGTAGTCTCTCATTGCCGTGACACTCTGACGTCATTATGACGTAGTTTTCTGTCCCAAAAGTGTCACGTCGTGTGATCGTCATTGTTTTGCATGCCATTGCCGCGACAAAAACAATGACATGCACCGTGACACGTCACTTTTATGTCACTGCAGTGACGCAGCGACAAATTACCGTGGCCGTGTGATAGCCCTGTCACTGTTGATTTGACACCATGACACGTAGCCTGTCTCTGTAAGGACTGTGTCCCAACCGTGACACGGCAAGAATTTCTGCCAAGTCATTATTTGTCACAGTTGGTTTTCGGAGTTGAACACCCTTTTATTCAATAGCTTTGGTGCTATCGGATTTGCAATTTCGTATACCCAAAATACGAGTTGACAGCGAGAAAAACATTTTATTTCAAAGAAATTTGCTAAATTTTAACAAAATCAAGAAAAAAATGCATTAGCACCAAAAAACATGTTTGTGAATTGTTTTCAATTTTATAAAAATATTTTAAGGTCGTTCCTAGAATTTTTATATTCAAACGACGACGTTTTGACGTCGTAACTTAACACGTTATTCAGAACTAAACGTATATTTTTAAATGATTTATTATTTTCTAACACATTCTATCACTTTTTCCATGATAAACTATATTAAAAATAAAAATAATACAAATAAGTCAAAACAATAATTTAAATGACTTAATTCTCAAAAAATAATCTTTTGTAACACGGCGTCAAAATAAATAATTTATAATACTTTCCAACGCCGCGTTTTGGCTCTGCGTATTGACTCCGCGTTGAACTCTACGCGGCATTGAAAACGTGCTCTTTGTGACATGGGATGCATATGTATTGCGGTGTATTACAACGCGGCATTGAAACTTGGCGCTAAAAAGCGGCTGTTTGACGAGAAGATAGAGCTCTGGCTCCTCAGCTCTTAATTCTCGCATTAGTTTTGCTCAGAACTTTCATTCTCACGTCGCAACAACCAATTTTTGGACGACAATGAACGAATTCTTTGCGGTGGCGTTTGGTTGTTGTCGGAGTCATCGTTACTGGCTGCTTTCCAAGATTTAAGCCAGGAGAATAGCCACCTCTACCATACTTCGTGTGGACATACTTAATGTGCCTTTTCACTTTTGCCTTTGATCACTGTAATGGGAAATGTTTTTTTATTTATTTTTTTAATTAAATTAATTTAGGTAATTGAAACCTTTCAGAAAATCTCGTCTATATTTAACCAAAACAACAATGATACAATGACTCATTTGATTGACGCCGTGTGATCGTCACTGCTAAAAATTATAAATGACATTGCAGTTAAGTCTCACCGCCAATGATCAGTTGAGTTGTCACGTGTGATCGTCATTGTTTTGCATGTCATTGCCGCGACACCGAGGCACAAAGATCACCGTAACACACTGACGTTCATTGTGTTTTGGGACAACGATGACAGACATATGTCATTCGTGTGATAGTCACTGTAGCTAGCCTTGACACGATTAACTTTGTCACGGCAAAGACGGTGGTAGGACCTATTTTGTTGTGAGGTCACAGTGTCACGGCAATGACAAATTACAAGGACCGTCTAATACTAGCTTTAGAAATTCACAAACAAAAGAGAATGTTGATCTATCCCTCCTCCCTTCACTCTTTTCTAAAAATAAACGTCAACGTCAGTCATAGTCGGATACTCAAAGTATATAGTTTATGGTGATAATCGGCAAAGAAAATATTATTGTGAAGCGGAAGATGGCAAAAGCAAAGGGGTATCTAGGTGGATACGATAACGATAGCATTGCAGTGTGGGTTGATTTTTGTTAATTTAAAATCCGGGTTCTTTAAATGGAAGTTTAACAGGCCCTTTCTAGAATATCATCTCGTTTCGAGGTGATTGGTATTTGTAATCATACAAGCCCTGTAGTCTGGGTCATTATCAAAAGCATAATGACGCATACTTAACATCGCTCTAACCAGAGACTGGTCCTATTCCCCGAAACCGCACTAAACCTTTAATTTTGTATGGATGCATTGGTGTTTGGTGGAAAACTAATACATTGTGTTCATTCCACACAAAAAATATGCTGGTTAGCCTTTGAGCCAAAACTGTGCCTCGTCATACAAGATATGTTTTTGGCCAAATTCAGTATATGCAGGATCCACCGACCAATTAACAGACAGTTTCAATTCTTGCTCTAAAACTACATCCAACCGGTCGGTGCCGAATTGACTAATATGAATTTTCTTCGATACTGCCATGCAATGCCGGCAGGAATTTTCCAATCTCTGCTTGGTTCGTGGCTCAAAGGTCCAAAAAAGCGTAAATGCCACTTTTTACCTAATTTCTCATGTTTTCCCACAGCCATACGAATACGATACTAAAAGAAATTTAATTTAATGCACACATTTTTTTAACCACTTCTTACCACTGTGAGTTGCAACCACTTTTAAATAAAGCCCCATCTAAAATTGCATACTCTTATCCAAGTAGTTATACATTCTGAAGCACCTACTTGTGCAGCTTCAAATGTCACACCATTCATTTTATTAATTACTCTCATCTTATATCCAAATGACACTCCTTCACTAGTGATTGCATATCAAATTACACACAACCGGAAACACTTATGCACACATATACACTCAAGAGTTTCTGCTGTAGGTGTGCACGTAGCATTTTGTTTACCACTATGGCCACTATTGCAAATTGAATTAAACTCACATCCGTTATCGCAATGGCTGGCGTTGATGTAAACTGTCTTTTGTTTAAGAAGACTATAATATATACCTAACCCTCTCTCCCCCACGAAACATAAAAAAAAAACACCGAGACGTAAGGATAACAAAAAAGTTAACGTAAGAATATCAAATTGAAACATTCAAGTGAAAAGGTTTTTGTCAGCCATCTAGTTCTATAAAAACTCATTTATAACTGAGCGTCTGCCGCTTTCGTTTCCTTTTCCGTTTGCAATGCCATTGGCGTTGCCGCCTTTGCCGCATTAGTGGTGACAATTCACCGAAATAAATGGAAACGAAACTCGACGAATGTCAACAAGCGAGCTTGAGTGTCATTTAATTTAATTTGTATAGTGCACCGACACCACCCCCGCGCTATAGTTATGGCTGATTGTCGGAGAGATGTGTGGAAGTTTATTGGGTTTCTCACTGTATAACTGATTAAAAACTCCTTCGGGGAAACAGTGACGACCGACACGCGACGCAGTGGATGCCAGATGCACGTATTCATGCTTTACAGTTGCTGGAGCCAGGAATAGTTAGATTTAACGTAACACATCTGGTGGATTGAACAAGCTTACCATATACACTATTGATTGCGTTTGTTGATTTGAAATTCAATGCAACGACTATAATAGTAGTGAACCGTCCTTAGGGAAATGAAGGCCGTTAGAAGCTTCCTCATTTTGTTCGCGTAAATTTGGCAAACATCTCCAGCCCGATGTTTCAGGCCAAACAAACACTCGCCAAAAGAAAAGCCTTTACTAAAATAAATTGCACGACTAGATCGCACGTACTTGCTCATATGTGCGTCACATTGTACAACACAATTTAAGAAAATTAAAGTGAACATCAAAGCATTTATTCGATTTTTGTAACTTTTGATTGTTCGAATAAAGTACGTTTAATTGTATTGGGTGAAATAATTTAAACGACATTTTATTTCTTTAGCTAATGTAAAAAAGTGTATTTTTTTTGTCAAAATCGTAGGAGCGGTTTTTTTAACAACTTTAAAAAAAAAAAAATTAAAAAAAATAATTCAAGAACACAAACTTAAGCAGAAAAATAACGTACACTTAAAAACTTAATTTAAAAAAAAATCACTTCCGTTTTCAAAATAAGTTTTTCCAAAAAAATATTAAAAAAAAAGTTTAAATAAAAGTTAATGCGACATCTTTTGGAATATCAATTTTGATTATTTTTATTTTATTTTTTCATCAATTAGAGAGTCATAATATCTCTTACAGACTTATTAAATAGGAATATAAATTTGTACGCAACTGTTCAATAAGAAAATAAATAAATAAATGCATTACATATTTTAAATAATTTTTACTAAAATTAAATAAGATTAAGAACATAAGATTTAAAAGCATCTCTCGTACAATTCAATATTGAAATCAATTATAGAGCATACTGCATTAGCTTCTCTGATGCAACGGGAAATGGGCTCATTGCGCCCATAATTTCTGAGATGAAAATGTTCATATATAACAAATCGATGGCGTGTAATTCTCGAGGGTGCCTTACTTTCATAGAATAAATTAATAAGCGAAGGGCATGTAATGTGCCTAGTTATTATATCCCGGACTAAAATTACTGAGAAATATTTCCGGCGAGTTTCCAGTGATTTCATTCCAAATAATAAGCACCTAGTTTCATAGGAAGGTCTAAGGATTCTCCATCTCAATTTAAAGAAAGCATATCTCGTAAAATTTCTTTGAACATTTTCTATTCTTTTTGACGAATTTGAATAATATGGATTCCAAACTGTAAAACAATAGTCTAGCACGGATCTTACCAATGAATTATACAATGTTATAAGGGTGTAGGAATCATTAAACTCTCTAGTGTTTCTTTTAAGAAAATCCAGCATCTGATTAGCTTGTTGATCATATATAATCAAAATGAGGATGAAATGACAGATTAACTTCAAGAATAACACCCAAATCTTTTTTTTGCGCCACCCTTCCTAATTTAATGTTAAAGATGCCGTAATCAAACATAATTGGGTTATGGTTCCTGTGACAGGATAGAACTTGACATTTAGCAATATTAAGGTCAAGGTAGTTGACCTTGCACCAAGTGGCCAATCTATCCAAGTCGGCTAACAGAAGGCTACAGTCTGAATTGCTGGATATCTTTCGATAAAGTTTCAGATCATCCGCAAAAAGGAGACAGAGTGAATCATGAAAGATAGTGGGAATATCATTGACAAAAAGAAGAAAAAGCAGTGGTGCCAGATGACTACCTTGGGGAACACCTGATGGGACATTTATATCATCTGATTTATAGTTTTTAATTTTCACAACTTGAACTCTTCCAGTCAAATAAGATTTAAGCCACAGTAATAGAGATGAATGAACACCAAAACAGAAAAGCTTATGAAGTAGAATTTTGTGATTCACTCTGTCGAAAGCTTTAGCAAAATCGGTAAAGATAATATCAGTTTGATATCCTTTTTCAATATTAGAAATAATGGCATTAGTCATAATCATTAAATTTGTTGATGTTGATTTGCCCGCTACAATGTTGAAAGACTGATATTTTGTCTTATCAATCTTCGATTGATTTTGCAGCTGTTGCTGTTTTTGTTGTTGTTGCTGTTTCTGTTTCTGCACTTATTGCTGTTGCTGTACTTGTTGTGGTTGTTGTTGTTGTTTTTGTTGAGGTTGATTTTGATGTTGTTGTTGTTAAAGTTGTTGTTGGTGTTGCTGTTGTTGATGGTTTTGTTGTTGTTGATGTAGTTGGTATTGTTGTTGTTTGTGTTGATTTTGCTGTTGTTGTTGTTGTTGTTGTTGCTGCTGCTGTTCATTTTTTGTTTGTTGCATCGAAGAAGGCTGAGGTGAAGGGGTTAGAAAGATCAGAGGCTGATCAGAGGATACACTTGGTGTTAAAATATTGTTTTGTTCAATATTATTGAAGGCAGTTGATAACAAATTATTGGAAGAAATATCGAAGTCAAAAAATTCATTTAACTCCGAGAATATCGAGTTCGCGCTATTAAAAAGCTTTTTCAATTTCACTACTTTCCAATATAATTTATCCACGGAAATGTTGCTATGGTCTTTGCAATAGTAATGTAGACCAGGGACAGATACGAATTTGTCTGCATCTTTGCCTTTGATTCCAATGCGTGTACTTGTACTTGTTGGAGGCAAACCGCGCAGGAGACCATAATTTCATTTGAATATTTTTTACATATTAAGCAATTTAATTCACTCATTTTCACAAGGTTTTTTTTTTTTTTTACGTGAGAAACTGACAACTTGGCAACCCTTAAATCTGGGATTACAAGTAGTAATATATGCAAATATATCTTAAAATTGAGATATTTATTAAAGTATTTATCGCACATACAAGTATAACCACTTTTTTGAAAGCTAAAATTTCACTCTATAAGCCTTTTTATAAATAAATTTATAAATTTTGTGAAAAGGCAAGATGTTGAAAATCACCATTAACGATACTGTTAGTTTATTTCGCCACTTTAAGATATTGTGTTAAAATTAATTAATCAGTTCACACACTACCGCAATATAAATAGCGCAACTAAATGTTTTTTTTTTACGTTAAGACTCCACTAAAAACGATCTAAAGATCACTGTAATGATAAACAAACGGCTTGAAATTAAGTAAAAAATTAAAACTCTGGAGCGCAAAAGCTAAGGACTTGATAACAAGGCATGGTTACCAGGTGGATGATAGTAATCGGATCACTAGTTTTTGAGAAAGTCGAAGAAAAAAACCGATCCTAAGGGAGGTACCGTTTTTAGCCCACCATATTGAACTTTTTTTTCACCAAAATATAATGCTTACCTGCAGTAGTACAGATTTTTTTCATAAAAATTCTTGGAGCCGTTTTCGAGAAAAATAAGCTTTTACATAATGGTTATAGGACAGGTACCGTTAATTTTTGAGGTAAAAAAAAAATCAAAAACTCCTCTGTAGAATGTCAAAATAAGCCTAAGTTCTTATTACATCCGTACAGACAGACAGACGGAAAGAATTTTGCCAGTAACTCAAATATCTTTCTCTATAATCGTAATGTCATGTTTGATTGTGATCTCAAAATTTTTAATCTGCACGAATGCATAACTTGTATTATAGTACCTTTAATCGCAAGTAACAATCTTAGATGTACATAATTCAAATTTTGCCGGCAAAGTCCTGACTCCTGACTCAATGACATATTCCTTAAAGTGAGTTCATTGAATTTCAGTAATTTGAATGCTAGTGAAACCCTACAGCAGTGCAAGTTCTCTGCAGTGAGAGCAGCCCACAATACTGTTGCATTCCTTATAATTTACTACAATAATATATTATATTCACATGAATGCATTGTTGGGAGGAACACCACTTCCCCAGCAAACATTGACCAATCCTCTTATATCCGGAATACAGGCTCTCTTAACATCAGATCAATCAATACCATTGTTAACGCTCTTCCCATCGTATCGGAGGACCAGGGAAAATATCTGGCATATTTTCAGCCTTATCAATCTAAAGGTAAAATGTCGAAGTTCTGTTTAAGTAAGTATACTCGTATTGTGTATTGCAAGGATTAAGAAGTTATTAGTTAATCTAGACAGGCCCAGGCCCAGCCCTTTAAAGCATCGAAAATGAATTTCAAAAATTTGGACTGTTATGTCAGGTTGGATTTGTCAGATGATTTGTCTTTGTTCTATAGTATACATTTGAAAAGACATCTCTTCTCAACAACATAGTACTCTGTGATGTGGTAAGCAAATACATTTGTAGGCAATTATGTCTTATGTGATGGAAATGATGAAATTTTCAAACTAAACATCAAAACCAATATTTGGTTCTCAAAAGTGTTAGCCAATTGAATTGAATAGGATTTTTTCCCAGATAAAAATGAGTAACAGTTTTTAGTTGAATTGAATATATAATATCACCTTGTGCTTATAACTGCAGAAACATCGTATGATCTATCTATAGTATGATGCTTGCAGTACGTAGATAAGGGGCATCTGTTTTTTTGTGTGTTGCATAATTATTTGTATGTAAACTTTATTATGGTCATAACAGCAAATATAGTTTGTTTATTAAAAAAGTTAATTAAGGCCTAAGGCCGTTCGATTTTGGCACAATTGTGTTTTGAATATTCATATTTTTACTTGCGATTATAGGGACTAAAAGGCAAGTTTAGGATTCGTAAATATTAAAAAAATTGAGATAACAATCAAACATGATATTACGATCAAAGACAAGTCTAAAAAAGTGATCGAGAAAAAATGTCTGTCTGTCTGCCTGTCTGTCAGTATGTATAACGAGCTGCAGCCTAAACGGCTTAAGCGATTATCTTTAAAATTGGTGTGTGTGATTCTTTTGACATTCCCCAGAGGGGAAATTGAAATCGAAAATCGATGCCATTTTTTTTCAAATATAACATTGCTTAAATGTCCGCCGCGGTTTCTCTTGGTGGCGCGCATCAGAAGTGTCCACTTTTCTATGACTCTAGCTCATATATCAGGATGAATTTGACCGATGGCATTGGTTATGTTGGCTTTGAGGGCTGTGGCACCGTCCTGTTAAAACCAGATGTCGTTGGTGTTCATATCATCTAATTCAGGTCAAATGAAGTTGGTAATCATCGACCTGGCCAAAATCGTTCTCAGAGAAATATGGACCGATGAAGACACCAGCCCAAAGCCACAATTCGCATTCATACCTTGGCTGCAACAAGTTAGTGATCCGAATCGATGTTAGCAAGGTGCGAAGATTCAGTATACTGGAGGCGTTTCTTGCATCAATCGCAACGTGATCAATCTGGTTGACGGTTGTTTGATCTGGGTTTCGCCAAGTCTCTTTGTGTATATCGAGATGAGGAAACTGTATGCTTGCAATGGTGACGTTACGTGCCGCTGTGAAGTCAATTAGCCTTAGTCCGTTGTGTCGTGTAGGCTATGTTTTCCGGTAAATAGATAAAGAGGAAATCTTTGGTAGGACTCAAAGATTTTCTTTTAACGCTTATGACAAATCCGCACCCAAATAAACGCTATGGTCTTCTTTCACAATCACCGTTAGTACACTTCACAGGTTTTCATCCTGCTTTTGCCCGGCCCATCCTGGATGGCAGTAATTCCTGCTCTATAGCAGTCTAGTTGTTTGGCTGCACGTAGTCTGTTAAGAGTTCTAACATTCCACGTTCAGATCCGAACGTTGTTATCTTAAATTCGTCTTTCCGGGTCGTCACATAATCTGTTCTTTTCAGAGGCTATTGGTCGCTTCGTAACTTTTTATTTTTCCATGGCGGGGTTGTCAACCCCACGCAAAACTCGTAAGCTGGAGGACCAGGTCCTTTGTTGGAATCCTTGGACAAAAGGAGGCGTGAAGTCTGGAGTTAGTAACCCGCTTCGGGGGGAGTGTGGACACTGATCACCAATTGTGTTTATTTGCTTCTTGTGTTTGTTTAAAAAAAAAAAACACTGATTCAGAGTTACCATTCGTTGTTGATGGAAATTATAATACCTTTTCTTTAATGAAGCTTTCAGAATCGAAGCTTTTTTAGAGATTGTTGTGCATTTATTTTATAATGCGCACTACCGCCAACATATGGGAGCTTTGAAATGGAGATAGTTAAAAAAATTCAATAGTAAGGGTAAAAGGCAAATATCCCATTATCCCTGCACTGAAAATATAAATTGAACAGAGTATAGCACTCTTGTATAATGGCTACCGCTGGGCAGGTAGCATTGCTACACCTGCAGAATAGAATACAAAACAGAGCATTTAAACTGATTGGAAATAATTCATATCTTTCCTAACTCGCCGTAGCACACTTCTTTCCTCCCCTTAAAAAATGTCATCTGTAATACTCGTATCGCTGGCAATGCTAAAGAGTTCATGCTTGACCCCAATTTCGGACGTACACGGATTCTTTGTTTAGCCAAACAACACGATTTTGGAATAGTCTAACAGGCGAGATTTTCTCTAACCAATTTAAAAGCATTTAAAAGCAATCGACAACGTCTGTCCCTCTATCCCTATCTTCCACATGCTCACTCAGTGTGAGTTAATATTATAAGGGAAACTGTGTCGTATTCCGTAAGATCACTTTTTTTTGTCAAAGCTTATAAGTTCATTGAAGACTTAACATTAAAACTGTGCATTTTTTTTAAATTCCTTTAGCTGTCTGTTGGGAAAATATTAATTAAAAAACATATCTTCATCGTCCAGCACCCCTTATGTCACAATCTGCAAAAAAATCATCACATGTCAACCAACATCGCTGTTTGTCAACGTTGTTGCGGATTAAAAATGAAAACATAATTAAAATCTCAAGTAATTTAATGTTATGACAACCATAAAGTAGAACGGAAGCCAATATATGACTTGTGATGTAAGACATCACAGTTGTCTGGATAAAATACTTTAATACACTCCTGACAAAGAAATATGAAGAAGCCGATGAAATGAAATGTCATATGACGAACAGTGGGCCTTTTGGGAAAATTGTTGGCAAAAATTTATTAATTTTATTAACAAATTAATTGTGTTAGAAGTGGTTAGTATAACTATTACGGTAGTTGAGCATGAATTTGAAGTAGTGCAGTCAAAAGTAGCAGCCGATAATAATATGGATGGCGAAATACACGGGCGACTGCTAAAATCCAACAGAACCTACTAAAGTCGGTGCAGGGATATATGTATGTACATACATAAGTCCCCAACTTTTATTTTTGGGATTCATGTGTCATGTCCAACATTGGTTGGACTTAAGTCCCAAAATTTAATCTGGGACATATAACCCACCTTGGAGGGGACACAACATTCGCCAACTTTTGTTTCGCGAAGATGGGACAAAAGTCCAAATTCGATAAGAGATAGTATTTATAGGGAAAGTGATAACTTTCACTTAAATATTGGCTCTGTGAAGTGAGGCCACAAGAAATAAGGTCCCAAACCAAAAAATTAAAAAATGCCCTAACATTGGAATTTCCTCTTTTTCCTTTGGTTCTTCACCTTCAAATATATGTAGCTTCCTCCGGAAGCACATCTGAATTTTTTCAAAAACCGAAATAGCTAGGCAATGTGAGGCTTGTTTTAAAAATATCAGCGAATAACAGAATAGTTGTTAAAAATCGCGCGGGGACTATAGCGCAGGGACATAAGTCCCCGGGACATAAGTCCCAGTTTTACGTTTTTGGACTTATGTCCCAGGGGGGTTGCAGGGAGGTAGCATGCCCCCCATACCTACCTCATGCTGAAAATTTAACATTTAAGTCATAACTTTAGTTCCTTATTAAATACAAAATAAATAAAATTTGGGAATTTTGTCCTATCTTCACCAAACAAAAGTTGGGACACATCCCACCAAGATGGGTCATAAGTCCCCAAACGTAAAACTGGGACTTATGTCCCTTCGACGGCCAAATTCTAATTTGGGACTTATACACCACCAAAGTGGAATATAAGTCCCAAATTGTAGGACTGCGACTTATGTGCCTGCACCACTATAATCTATCTCTGTCTAGGCTCTTTAAATCCAGAAACCTTACCATAAAACCAAACTGCTGCTGTACAAGACTATGGACTCACCGGTACTCAAATTCGGATCCGAGACTTGGGTACTTATAGTGCGATTCTGATTTTATAGCCGGGTTCAATTCAATTCAAAATAAAGCGCGGTAGACTTCGGTGGGCTGGGCATAACAAAGTCAAGAGTCAACTCGGTGAACTACTCATCAGACAAGTGGGAGAGTTGTGGTCCGAGTTGGGACCCATAACAATCGTCAGCTAAAGAAGAAGGAGAACGACCAGCCTTAACGGCTTAACGGATTTGGATGAAATTTGGTAAGTAGACGGATAATGTGCTGGATTGAAACATTTTTATCCCGGAAAATGCACGTTGGGATAGGCTCAAATGTGAAATACAGCATTGCTGGAAATTTGTTTAATATGTTTCCAGCCAGCCCTTAACGACTGCATGATTTTTTAAGTTAGGTTATATATACATATATTGTTATATCGAGATATAGAGATATCGAGATAAAGATATAAAGAGAAATAGAGATAGAGAGATATGGAGATATAGAAATATAGAGATATAGAGAATTTACGATGCATGATTTCGATCTACAAGTGTGATATTCTAGCATTATCAACCATCGTCAGAGTATAAGAACCTTTGTCGATAAAGCAGTTGTTATTTACAGTAAAAGCATTGTAAACAGATATATAACGATACAGAGAAATGGGGAAGTAGAAATATAGAGATATATAGATATAGATATATATGGATATATTGACATAGATATATGTATGTATATGAATATTGAATTACAGAGATGTAGATATATAAAGATATACAAATTTAGAAATGAATAGAAATCTAGAGATGTAGAGATACGGAAATATAGAGATATACAGATAAAGAGATATAGAGATAGCGGCATATTGAATTATAAAGATGTAGATGTATAGAGATATAACAATTTAGAAATAAATTAAGATATAGAGATATATGTAGAAATATAGAGATATACAGATATAGAGATATAGACGGTGCAGCCAAGAGGGAGAATAAATTTGGCCACCTAGATCTTCTCAAATATAAAATTTGACAGAAACCCCGGTTCAGGATATTCGGTGATTGTTTTGACCTTGTCTGGGTCAGTTTTATTCACAATGGAACAAACGATCTATGAAAAAACCTTTTGCTGAAGAGGAATCAAGACTGTTTTTTTTTTTTGAAATTTAAATGCAACTGACAAAAAAATAGAATTTTTTCAATTTTCTATTTACTTGTAAAATATTTCTTTTTTTTTGCAATTCTGGTTTAGCTTTGAAGACCTTACTCACTGAAGCGTTGGTGTCCATTCGTCGGCAACGATGCGCGTCTTGTCGCTCATCAATTTCAAGTTGCATGCTTTCTCCTGATAATCATTCAATAGGCCAACGACGCAACATAAAATTCACACACACCATACATTTCCGGTGATCAATCCTTTGATTTTGATTCAAAGCTATTACTGAAATTGCCACGCTGACACGTAGCCTGACAATGACAATGACTGTGTCCCAAAGCTTATACGAAGTCTAACAACCATTGGTATTCTGTGAAGTAGCAAAATATTTATCCATAACATTCTGGAATTAAAGATTCATAAAAATTAAAATAGCAAAAAGACTTCTCCTGACTTCTTTAAATAAAATGCTTACAAAGAAACATTGTATAGAGATATAGAGATACAGAAATATAAAGATATACAAATATAGAGAAATATCACTTTGATTAGAAAAAACTGTATTCATTATCTAATTAAAAATAATTTATAATTTAAAGAAAAATCTAATGTAACTTAAATGCGTAACATTGAAATAGACTTTAAAAGGTTATATACAAACTCACATTACCAATATTTGATTTCAAAGCCTTTTACGACCTGGTGCAGAACGGTAGCGTTGATAAGATTGAGTAAAATGTTTTAGTATTTGAATCTTATCCTACTTATAAATATTATAAATGAATGTTTGTATGTTTTGATATTTGTTCTCCAATCACGCCTCAACGCAGGTTACTTAAATTCCGAAAAAAAATCCACTGTTTTAATTTAAATAAAATAACTCGAATCATTATGGTACATTTGAAGTACGATACTATCCAGGCAGAGTGCACTTCTTTCTCAAAAAGCCTTTAAATAGTCACATAAAAAAGTACTGAATTAAATGCATTAAAAAAAACCATTTGGCCATTTTCTAAAATGTATGTCAATTTTGATGTAATTAAAAAAAAGATGTTTTTTTTTTTTAAATGAAACTTCTTTACTCGCATGAGGTAGAGTAGGTAGAGAGCGATTAAGAGAGAGTGAGAACGGGCGAACGTAGCTTGAAGCACATAACCATGGAGCGAGAGTAGGGAGCAAGCGAGTGAGTAAACGCAGATCTGTTTTATTTATTTACATTGTCATTAGTTTGCATACGGTGTGCAGAGTGATATGACTTAAATTTATAAATAAATAATTTGTGATAAATCGTCCTATACAAAGCAATTATTCAGAGTAAGTAATATAATTGTTATCTTTTTGTTCATATACAATTTCTTATGTTAATTCGTTTGAAGGTTAGGAAATTTAAATATTTACAAAAAACACGTAGCATTTTTATTTATAATTCTTCATTTGAGATTTCATAAAATATAAAATATTAATGTTTCATAAATTCTCTTTACGAAATTTTAATTTCAAAAACAGAATTTCTGTACCTAATAATAAATAATTCACAATTATTTTGTATAAATTTAAATTAAGGTTCGGTATTTTCACTATTTACAAAAAGTCACGAGGAATTTTAATTTGATATTCATCATCTGAATCTGAGATTTTTCTATATTATTTTTTAAAAAATGTAAAACAAATATATTTATATAATATTAATTCTCTTCAATTATATTATTTTTCTTTTTCAGATCACAATGCCAACAATTGTAGCGCGAGTGTGAAACACTCAAAAAAAATAAAATAATTTTATAATTTGTATTAATTTTCGAAACTTTTGTACTTTAATTACAATTAAATTCATTAAATCCTAACGTAATATCTTCTTTTTCCCTTCCTCTAAGTCCTCGAAATTTAAAACGAGATTTAAAAGTTAGATTGCCAAAGAAGTTTCACTTCTGACATGCGTACTTTGTACACGCACTTTTTTACTTGCGATTATAGGGACTATAAGGCAAGTTATGCATTCGTAAAAAAAAAAAAAAATTCTAACAATCAAACATGATATTACGATGATAGAGAAGTCAAAAAAAGTGGGTCCGGAAATTCCGTCCGTCTGTCTGTCTGTCTGTCTGTCTGTCTGTCTGTCCGTATCGATATCTACAGCCTAAACGGTTGGGCCGATTTGATTCAAACTTGGTATATAGTATTTTTTAGAGTGCTCTACCCGACAATTTTTGGAATTGGCATTCTAGCTCCAAAACTAACGGTACCTGCCATATAACTTTTATTAAAAAACTTATTTTTCTCGAAAACGGCTCCTACAATTTTGATTAAACTTTCAGAATGATGTTTTCTGTGCAAAATCTATCCTTTAATTTTAATGGATTTTTCAGAAATAGTTTTATAACGGTACCTCCCATAGACCGGTTTTTTTAAAATCAGACTTTCTCGTTAACTAATTGACGGATTTTGATGAAATTTTCAAAATATGTAGTGTTTTATGATTTAAATAATATTGTTTATCAAAATTTTCAAAAACATTTTTTTTTAAATTTTAATAATTTTTTCAAAAAAATATTTTGTTTTTTGAATATTTTGAAAACGGATCTATAGATTTTTTTTTAAATTTTTCTCCTAGTATAAACTATAGATTTCTTAAAATTGACATACTAAAAAAAATTTTAAAATATGTTTTCGAAAAGTTTTTCAAAAAAAACATTTTTTTGAAAAAACTGGTCGAACGATTTTGAAATGAAAAATTCATAAAATAGAAAAATGCAAAAGAAATAAGATGGCTTACAACATTTTTTCCAGAAAACGTTATGAGTAGTGTTTTTTTGAATTCATAAATTTTTTTCCCCAACATTTTATTTCATATTGCTCGGCTAAGCCCTAGCCAAGCCATTAGTCAAATAAAAGAAAGTGACAACCTACATTACATACATACTTACGTATTTTAAAGTATTTTTCATCATCATAAAAGCACAGAATAAATAAGGAAGCCTTTGATTAACACACAAAAACAACTAACAAATAAAAAAAACTATTCGATTACTACTGAATGCAAAAATTTCAATCGAGAAAACAAAAGTTTACACCTTCCTATAAATAAACAAAACCACTGTGTTAACTTTTAATATTGTCTCTATACCTACTGGCTTAACAGTAGTTGGAACGCGTATCTTAATTTTAGTACCTACCTTCCTTCCAACCTTATTATAGGTACCTAAATCCTTTATAAATTGCATTGGTCCCATATTGGGACGTATAAAGGTCCCTTTACCTAGCATTATTGCCATACTGCTGATTTCGACGAATCTTTATGCCAGTTGTTCAAATTTTTCCATACCAAAATGAAAATTTAACTGAAAAAAGTCCTTTGTATCTTTCTATTAGCAAATTATATTATAAACAGTAAGCAGCAAGTGGAAAGATAATACTACACTAAAAAACTGCAAAAGCTAACAATCCTATATATTTATGTGTTTATCCCTTTGTCGTGACGCATGTTCGTTCGAGCTTCACCCCAAAACGATTCTAAGGAAGTTGCACGTCATACAAAAAATATTAAAATAAAATCTTTGTCAAAAAGACGCCTGCACTTAAAAAGGATTAGCACATAAGAGCAAGTACGTGCGACCCAGGCGTGCCTTTTATTTTGTAATATTTCTTGTTTGTTTTCTGTGGAAGTAATATTTGTTTTCCAGAATCCTAATTCCACTAAACAAACAGATTATCGATAAAATGTTGTAATAATAATTATCCCTGTGATCAGCCACGCTAATATGGAAACATCCTTTGTTTATCCAAATACGTTAAACAATTTTAATTGTCCTTGTAAAAGCTGCAATCATGTAATTGTTTTTTTTTTGCATATTTTTAATGACTATATTATTATTTGTTTTCCACGGAAGCGGAACTGTAAAAACGTCACCCATTACGTGCCAATCCATAAATTGCAATACATACACATATGAATGCTATTGCCATTGGCGTCGTCGCTAAAATTGTCCTGTATTTTTGAATTATTACTTTTGATTGTAACAAATTGCAGAGGGCAGTGTGTGGGGGGTACTAGAGAACATTTTATGTGATTTAATTATAACTAAAAATTGCGAAATTGGGTGAATAACGCGGTACAATGTTTTCTTTCCTGTTTTTAATTGTTCGATTTGTTTAATTGAACGGATGACTGCTGTGTGCGTTCGGTATGGAAATGAATGGGTTTCTGCATAATTAACTCCAAACGTTTGGAATTTCCTTTTGTTTTTTTTTGTGTATGTGTGTTTATTTTAACATCATTATTTGCCAGGACAGAATGTTTATTTTTTTATTTTTTATAAGAAACATTTGAGGTGAAGCTTTCAAAACCAACTCAGTTATGTGAAAACTAATGAAAAGTGACCCCATTCCTTTGGACTGGCCTTCAATGGGTCCTTATGCATCCGACAACATATCCAGACGACGACTATTCGATATCCATGTATATCCTTGGAGGTAGGTTTGTGCTTTCAATATTTTCAAAACTTATTCTTTTCATTCTCTCTCTTGGCAAAGAATGAATACCGAACACAGAATATCCTTACAAAAAGGCGAAATTGAATGCCAATGAATCTTGAGTTCAATTTCAGCACCTGTAATCCCTGAGAGTGCTGGATGGCTATGCAAAGTCGAGTCGAAGTACCTATCTACACATCTATATTTAGACATTGGAGAGGGGCTGAGTGTGAAGGTATATGGCTTGGAGTTTCGCATTGTATAATGGTGAATAAATTCTAGGAACAAAGGACGACATCGAGATGCCAAACGAAATTGCAATGAAATCCAATTACAGTTAAGATATTCAAATGCTTTACGTTTTGAGTTTATGGACAAAAAGATGGTTTCACTTTCACAGTCACAAATAATACCAAACACATGGGTTTGCCTTTCGGATTTGGTTTTATAAGTTAGTGCGGTACCTATGGATGTTTATATATATACTGTGCATATATCTTGGATGGCGATGGGTAGTTTTCGGTAAGAAGAATGCATTGAAGGTGTTTTTGGGAAGATGGATTTTGAATCTGTTAATGCCATCTAATGGCATTGAATTGTACTACACTAGACTTGTATTTCCTTGGAGGTGGTGTGGAATCGAAATAAGTTTATAATTTATGGAATTATTTTCCGAACACACGTATGGGATGGCTTATAGTTTTGGAATATGCGATCGATTGGAATTACCAGACAATTAATGGTTATAATGGATATCGCCTTCCTGCTTCTTTTGTTTAAAAAAAAAATGAGAATTATTGAGATTTGTTTTCAAAACATGTTTTGGGACCAATTTTGGGGCTTCTCATTTGTTGAAGGACATTTTTTCTTTTAAACATTTTTGGTAACCACAAGTGGGTAGGATAATTAAGAAATCTGCAGTATTAGTTATTAAGGTGAGTTTATTACATCAGATCTTTAATCGGTTTATTCAACATTTCTATGACATTGGAACAGGGCCGCCGAAAGAATATTCGGAAGGTTTTTTTTTTTTTAATTTACGTGTCCCTTCGAAGAATTTTGGGCCCTTGAAGAACTAAGTGCTCGGGGTAATCCACACGCTACCCCCTCCTCACTGCTGGCCTGGCTTAGAAAGAAGGGATGTATTGGCAGTTGGCAAATAGTTAAAGGGTAAAGAAGAATTGCTATTTTTGAGGAGAGGCTAGAAAAATGTTGTTTCCATCTTTATGGATTTGGCCACGTTTGACTAACAACTTCACAAAACCGAAGCGGAGATGGCATCCTGCCCAGCAAATTCAGTAGCTTAATATAGGTAAAGCGTCTTTTATTAAGCGCTTTCTAACATTAAATTTGAATCAAACAAAGTGTGTGTGAGATATCATCGACATTTTTTTATTTATTTGAAAGGTTATTGATGCCATTATTTATGAAATATAACATTGTTTAAATGTCTACCGCGATTTCTTTTGGTAACGCGCATCCGAAATGTCCAATTTTCCATGACTCTAGTGCATAAATCAGGATGAATTTTATCGACGGCATTTGTTATGTTAGATTTGAGGGCCGCTGTGGTTTGTGACCTATTCGCATAGAACCGCGGCTTAAGAAAACGCCACAAGAGATGGCCATTCCCTCAAATCGCTCGTGTAGAATGTCCAATGTGACATGAGCAGTGTGGCGCGTAGCCACACGTTGAAAATTAGAGTCAGATACCAACTGCTTCAGAGCCCACTGAACACGTCGTTGTCTAGGGTCGTTTACCTTCAGATCCTGGGTCAGTTGAAGTTGTACGGGTACAGGCCCAAGTTAATACGCAAGATTTGCCAAGTTGTGGTCTGCGAAAGACAGAGTTCTTGCAAGCGACGCGAAATCGACTACCTCTGATTCTTCTGCACACTCTCACGGAAGCGATGTTTTCGGCAGATCTTGCGTTTCGTCGACGAACGGGTGTTGGTTGATTGTTTACTGAACCATCAGTGGACTCGAATTTGATCATGTTTACGTCAAAAGAATAAGTTATAACACTTGCTGGCAGGTGTGGTTAAACCCGCAATTTATTGGGAACTTAAAGCTGGAGTTAGTTAAAGGCGAACGTGGAAAATCATGACGAATTCCGTATTTTTAAACAAATGACCAAACCTTTTCAATGCTGTTAGAAATTGCAGTATTTCACATCGTTTGTGTTTAATGTATAACAACGGAAATTTACATCTCTTAAATTGATATCCTTTTTACAGCTCGAATGAAATTATGAATTTTCTTTAAGTTTGATACTGTAATATTTGTTCATTGCATTCGTTGAATAGAACTCAATTTCACTTCTTAATTCTGTACAACTAATTTCTTTATTTATCAAAAACAACTTTTTCAAGTTCAATTTACAATAATTTACCTCTTCACCATCATATCCACAATTAATAGGCGTTTTTCTTTATTCACTCAGAAAAAGTATCTGAACAGAGTCTGAGCATTCTGAGCATACTCTGATTATTCTCTGAAACGAGCGTGATCTGAGCGCTCAGATATAATTTTGAAATACGTTCTAGCACCTGGCGGTCACAAATCGACCCTTCTCATATAGCTTGTTCACAGGCGGCAATATTATGCACATAATACTATTGTCTCTTTCGTTTTGGCATCTATTTTTCGAAGAGTGGTACAGGCAATGTGCATGGGATAGAGTGAAATAGCCTACAACTCTAAAGTCACGTTAATTTCGTTCAGCATTTTCTCAGAATGCTCAGTCAATTTATTCTGAGGTCTGAGCGCATACAGCCTTCTCAGAGCACGCTCTGATCATTTTCTGAACGAAAAAAAGAAATACAATTTTAAAGATCTGTACGCTCTGAGCAAAAAAAGAAATACAACTTCTTTTTTGACAACTCAGACTCTGCTCTGAACGAATAAAGAAAAACGCCTAATATTACTCTTTGTTCGTTAATAATTTTAACTTTATCTCAATTCAACCACTCTTTATTTGTTGTCTTTTATTATCTAAGGATCTGGATCTGGATTAAGTTTGAACACGTAATACAAAAACAAATTGGGATCGTGCTTTCTATGTGGATCTTTTTCAAGAACCTAGAATTAGTTTTAATTCCGAAAAACAGATGGCACTTTTGCAGTGTTGCAGTTTAATAGTAATTAGTCAGAAAAGAAAATGTTATGCTCTGGATCGTTTAAGTATCGACACAGATTCATATAGATCTTGGTGGATAGTAAAACGAAGCTAGATGTTCAAGGATGTTCACAACTTAACGCATACAAATCAACTGTGTCACCTGGAGCCACCTATCAGTCTATTTATACAAAGTTTTCGAAATTTCGTTAAGTTGGCTGATGCGATGGATGAATTCAGTGATTCGGAATGTCTTTGCTTGTCTTAAGGTGGAAACACAATACATTCTCAAAAAATTGTACTAATAACAAAATCTTTTCTCATTCTCCTTAATTCTGAGAAGGTAAATAGGAAATCTATACAACCCGATGAATCCAACGCTCGTTGTTAGTTCGCTTTTCAGTTATCCTGCCAGCAACGCTCAAAGGTGACGATGTAAGTTTTTCAGAAAGATAAAAATTGGCTTTCTTTAAATTCTATAATTCTATATTGTTTTCCGAGAAATAATTATAAAAATACAGAAAACCTAAACATGGTTACAAACCCCTCCACGAGTCTGAATAAATATCTATTATACAAACAAAGCTTATGAAATTATATTTTTCTCCATACGAGTGTATTATGTATCTTCTTAATGACAAAATTGTCCTTCTTACAGTAAGAGTAATGAATAAATTTCATGACAGATATGTAAAAAAAAAAACAAAATATGATTTATAGATACAACGACCTCAACATAAGAGATACACTGGAAACATTTTTCAAATTCCGAAGCTGCGATTATTCATCACATAGGACGTCAAATTTTTTTTGCAGATTGACAGCAAAAATAAAAAACAAAAAAAAAACAGAGAAACATTTCAAAACCAGGACACATTTTCATATTTCATAGAATTAATCTGTGAGGTTCGTTAGGTAAACTTTGTATGGCGTATGTGTGATCACTTTTGTGAAACATTTTAATAGAGCTCCTATGAGTATGCAAAATAAATATTTTGTTCATGGGGTATTGTTTTTGACAAAGGATGTCCTTAGGATGTGGTCGTGGTTCGTTAAGTTGTTATGACAACCTTTATCCATATAATTTGCCATCAATCAATGGCAATTTTTTGTATGTTTAATTTAAAAATGTAATCAAAGTATCTATACAGTGGAATGAAAAATGTCAGAAAATAATCTCTTTATTGATTTGTATCACTTATGTACCATATCATATTGTTAATATTTTTTATTGGTGTCGTAGCCACGTATGGGCGAAAAAAAACAAACTGATTTTATTATGAATTGATGTTTTAATTGAGATGTTTTAAATATGAAATCGGAATACGGACAAATCAATTGTTTAAATAT
Organism: Platycheirus rosarum; assembly: GCA_963971375.1. NCBI lineage: Eukaryota > Metazoa > Arthropoda > Insecta > Diptera > Syrphidae > Platycheirus > Platycheirus rosarum. The sequence goes on along the minus strand of OZ020509.1, from coordinate 113,668,953 downwards.
TGGTCAATAGAGTGGCGTTTTTTTTGTTTATTTTGTTATGATTTTCAACTTAATCTGAAAGAATGACATAACAAATAGATTCAATAGAAAGAAATGCTTTATGTACCTACCTTCGGAATAGTACATTTACTGCTAGATGTATGTTGTACGCCTAAAAAACACTAAAATATACTACAAAACTGTACAATCTTTGAAATTATGTAAAATTATGTAATTAAGAAGCGTAGAACTGTGATGTGGCGACACAATGTAACGGTGTGTGCTCACCTTAAGACATACAGGAATCACTGAATTCCCCCATCGTACTCGCCAACCACAGCCAACTTAACGAAAGTACTGACATATACTGGAAATTAGAATACGTATACCAAAATTCCCCTTATAATGAAAAAGTACCAGTAGAAAATTCCCAAAAAGGAATTTATTTTAATAGCTTTTTTTATAATTAACGCAAGCACTAGAGACTATCGTTTCATTTTTAATGTAGAGCGGAAAAGAGTCGGAGACAGAACAGAGCCCTGGGGCACACCAGCATTTATTTTGTGGGAATCAGACTTGAATCTGTCTAATACAACTAGTATTGAACGGTCTAGGAGATAGTTTTTAATTCAATGAACAAGAGTATCATCGATCCCAAAAGCACGCATTTTCGATAACAGAGCTTCATACCAAACTCTATCAAATGCCTTGTAGATATCAAGAGCAATAATCTTACTTTCACCAAAGCGATTTAAGGATTTGTTCCACTGTTCGGTGAGATATGCCATCAGATCACCAGTGGTCATGGAGACGCTTTCGATCTTCGAGATATTCCTTAAGCTGACGGTTAATCAGCGTTTCCATGACTTTAGAAGGTAGGAGGAGGGGGAGGATGGGTCACCTTTCTTAGGGACAGGCTGAATAATTGCTGTTTTCCATCTTCTAGGAAAGATTACAGAAGATTAGGAGCGATGAAAAAGCTTACGCAGTGCCTTTGCCAGTGTGGAAGAACACCTCTTCAGAAGAATCAGGGGTATACCATCCGGGCCAGCGGATTTGTGTATATCGAGATCTTCGAGATCTCTTGCTACTATATGAGTGCGGAAAAAAATCTGTCAAGTACAGGAGAGGCAAAGTTGCTGTGAAGCAGTGCGGAGCTGGCGAGCAAGTTTGCCCTGAAGAGTAAACAATTGGTTTGTTATTGTTGAACCGAAGATGTAGAGGAGTTTTTAATATTTTTGATAAATGACCAACAATTTTTACTGCTTTTGGGACACTGCAGAATTGTTTGCCGTAATTTTTAGTCATGCAAAAATTTGGTTCTTTCAATAACGGAGTTTCATGTGTTCTTTGCTTGTTTGTACTTTTTCCGATGTTCCTCTGTAGGGTTGGCTATGTAAGATTGGAAACTTACTTCTTTAAACTTGATATCTTCTTTACACTCAGAATTAAACCAGGACTTTTCTTTAGGCTTGATGCTTTTTACTCGGGTAGGAATAAAAGCACCCATCTCTAGAAGAATAACGATTTCAGTGCGAGGAAAAAGAAAATAATTTCCAAGATGGAATCAGACAACGCATCAAACTCGTTACAAGTTGAATTACTGTCGAGATTTGGACTCCTGTAAATAAAACAATAATGAATGACATGCTTGCGGACAGTGAATTTAAGCCACATGAAGTTAAAGTTCGTGTTGAAACATTGCCCATATTGGGTAAGGGTCTGCCAAGCAATATCATTCCTAACAGAGACCACGAGACCATGTTGGGAAAAAAGTAATGGCATCAAGCTATACTTCTGATAAATCAGTATTTACTCTAACCTGAGTTTCACTTAATGTCAAAACAGCTGGCCTGTATTGAACAGTGTAGACGTACACGTGAAAGAAATTCTTTATTAAACCGCGAACAATAGAATACACGACACAAAAATCCCTTACCATTTAAAAATACTTACATACAAAACACTACTCTGACTAAGTCGAAATGTGCAGTGAAGGTCCAAATTAATTTCCGTAATAAACAAACTTTCTTAGGTGTTATGCCCATAAGACAGCTTGCATACAAAAAATCAATTTAAACATCGCAAAATAGGACAAATTCAGATGCCCTTATCTATTTACCGCAAGCATTTACAGACTGATAAGGGCATAATTTGCTACGCCCGTGTGTATTACTTTTGTTTCTTCCACAGTGCGAGTAGGCTTATTTATCTGTCTTCCAAGGACGCGAGTGGGTATTATTATATTCTTTACAGCACACGCGAGGGGTATTTTCCATTTTCTCAAACCAGTGTGTATTTTTTTTAAGCACTCCGGACAACAATGCGCAAATAATTTTTTTTTGTTTACTTTTATTTTCGATTATTTGTTCGCGCACATCAACGTCCTACTACAACGCTACAGTGACTATCACACGAATGACTCAAGCCTTTATGTTAATCTATGAATTATTATCAGGACAGATAACATATAGCCAGCACTAAAGACATAAACTTTACGTGGCAAAGATAGGTCCAATTACAAAACCAAAAACGAACCCGTATTCATGAAATCGTTTTTTAAGCACATAACTATTGTATCAAAAAACTGCCCTTGTAATACAAAAGTTCATCATAAATTTTATAAGAACCTTCTTCTTCATTCTTAGCTACAAACTTTCAAGTTTCTCCAAATCCTTTCTCAAAGAAGCACCAAAGAATACCGATATCCTTCAAACTATATTCGAACATTTCCATTCGCATAACTTCCTGCAATAAATCGATTAAACTTTCTATACATTGCTATGCGAATAATAGAACCCAATAATTGCATATTTAAGTTGCGTCTTCGAAATTAATAAATTCCCAATCGATACATCAGTCCAAGAGTTGTACTTTATCTATCTTCTTTGAGAACATTCCTTTCCCGACCATGTCCATGACCATCAAGCTTATACCGCACAACTCTATACAGATGCTCTGCCACTACAATCCATACCCCATCCTTGTTCAACAGGAACAACTAATTGCAGTTCAACCATATTCGCCTTTTATTCTCTGTGCGCAAGGAGACCGCCACCCGGATTTCCTTAATACAGATAAATTAAAATTCAATGATCAAGAGATATAAATCTAGGATAAAGTTCGATAAATTTTACGCTTTCAAACAAGTTTGTTCCGTATAATAAATGAGTTATAAATTTCGCTTGCAACATTGTGCTTGATAGTGGTACACTGTTGCTTTGCTTTTGGTTGTTCCTTCCGCCCGGCTTACGACTTGGGTAATGCTTTCTGTTTCCAACAAGGACCTTCTTCTCGAGAAGTGCATGTTCTCGAGCATTAAATTGTGTTTTCCCATTTTCCTACAAACAGCTATTCATTCTTCTTTAAGTTTACATTCACGAACAAATAGAGCGAAGGAAAAGTGTATAGAATTATAGGAATCGGAATGGAGAAGGAATCTTGTGAATGGGTCCTTGCAATTCGCTTTCTCCCACCATATGGGGTATGGGATTGGGAAAATGTCCAGAATTAAGCTTACTGATAGAAATTTCTTGTCGACAAATAGTTTGATGGCAGGAGGAGGGAATTGCCTGCTTACTAGTTGCCGTAAATTTTAAGTTGATCGGGTTAAAAAAGTAAAACATCTTTAGAACACGAAGTCCTTTATTTGGAACAGGAAAAATATTTTTGATGGAAGAAAAATCTTTTGAAGGTTTAAATACAAACTATTATACTCTTGTTTGTTAGATTAGAAGCGGTCTTTTGGACCGTTCAGTACAAGTTGTATATTTAATTAAAATTAATACAGCATGATGAAATGCATCGATGAAACAAAAACATTGAATTATATTTTTGACCGTTGAGTTCAAAGACAAAATAATTGACATAAGAACCCTCATCTTCTTCTTGCTTTTTGTCCTGAATGACTTTTTTTTCAAATTAAATTAACCATTATCCCAAGGACATTACAGAAATATTTTTGTTTTCTTGTCCAATCTATGTTTCGTGAGTAAAATGTCCTTTAAGTTTTTTGCCCCTAAAATCCATGGTTTCTTGTCTTATAATACCACATAAGTTGGTGTTGAATCTTCCAGCAAGAAATATTGAAATACTTTTTACCAAAGGTCCACTTTGCCGACCATTATCTCTTATGCTCTTGAGCACAGCAGCATTATCTTATTTATGTTTCGGTCATCATATATTCAACCTTCATATACAAAAAGTAAAACCCATCACACAAATGTCCTTTCATACCAAACATTGTTTAGTAAAAAATAAAGAAACACCACAACTCAATTTATTATAAATGAAATACTTTCCAAAGCTCTAGCCCAACACAAAGTTATGTGCAAAAGCATTTATTTAAGAAAAAAGGATATCTTTCGGAACGACCTGCAGCTCCATTGTACCCCGTGCTGCTGATGCCCGGTTCCATTGCTGCCACCACGGAGCACAGCTCTAGAAACGAAGATGAAAAAAACCTTTTTCGATAAAATATAACAATGTCCAAGGACGACATATACACAAATTCTCAGATATTCTGAGATACTAACGAGGGAGGTAACGGTAAGTAGGTATAAAGTTTTGCTTGAAGACCACCAGGACGACGACGAAGAGGACGACAAATTTCTTGCGACAAAATAGCTAAGAAAATCATTTTATGATCTTCTGTTGCAGTAGCTGTGTAGTGGGTGAGGGGGGATGGGTTAAATGATTTGGTGTGGTTAGTCTAATGCAAAGTGCAAGAGACCGCTTTTAACTTTCTTGAAATACCTGCGGTAGCCTGTGGGCCCGAAACAGGATGCAAAAGATACAAAATGCTGTTGCTGCTGTTGCAAGATGCAAGATTACCAAACGATATACCCTCATCATGTTCTTGGAGAACGTTTTCTTCTCGAGGATAATTTTCTCGTTTATGTTCTTTATAATGTGCACGGTTGTTTATGTAGTTTGGCATCCTGTTGAGTCCTTGAGATATGATATAGTCTTGTGCTCATTCTTTATTCCTTATAATGTTTTATGGTTTCCCGCAAACTTCCAGGCAAACTTCCCAGATCCCAGCAGCGACTTGCTTGATGGGTGTGGTTTGAATTTTATAAACGAAAAAAAACTCGGTGTACACGCTTTCATAGCAGAATAAACGGTTTGCACGTTTTATGATGAATGTTCGAACGTTGAATGCAGATTGCACAACCGATAAGCGGCATAAAGTTTATTCGATTTTAATTTAAAGTTTGCTGCAGTTTTTTTACTCTTTAATTGTCAGTGAAAATGATGAAATTGTGAGGGATGATTCAAATATTTTCTACCCTGAGATTAACTAAAACTTAGTTTCTCCTTCCGTCTCCCAGGTAATGGTGTAGGGTATATCAAGCATATATTTTGGCAATGAAAATGATAGTATCTTTGCTCAAAGTTATCTTCACAAATAGGCAAGTTGTCATAAAATCTAAATCTTAACTTAACCTTTTCCGGCGCTACATTGCATGGTGCTCCTGGGCCTGTAGCCTGCTGTCTCCAGTTTCTCACTCCTAGCAGTTGGAGATTTCCTTCTACCTGGTCGCTCCATGGGAGATGAGCTCTATTTTGCTTCTGACTCCTTCAGGTACGGCGTTGAAGACCTTGCGCGCTGGAGCGTCGAGGTTTATCCGATCTTAGTCGCTGGATACGGATTTCTTGACCAGGTGATTGTCGATGTAGAACACGTACAACTCGTTTTTATATCTTTTTCGCCTCTTGTTTGTAAGCGGATCGTAAGCAGGACCACTCATCACTTTTGTCTCGAATACCCCAAGCGAGCTTTCATCCGAATAAAAAAGGTTCCATGCTTCTACACCATATAGAAGGACCGCGGGATGATGAGTGTTTTTTATATAGCATCTCCTTGGTTCTTCTTGATATGGCTTTATTCCTCTGTTTAATTTATATTTTCAATACAGACTTTATGGAAGAGAGCTTTCAAAAACACTGGTACCTGCAAGTGTTCGCATCGCACTCAACTTAAGAAATTGCCACTTAAATATAAATGAGAACCTTGAAATATATTGAAATTGTTGTTCTAATACTTCATTTAACCCACGTACATTCCACCAAGACCTGTCTGCTCCCCAGCTGCGAGGAGAGGAGACTGATTATCAATTTGCATCTCTTTAATTTAACTTTTGCATTCGTACACACAAATAAATTGAGATAATAATCAAACATGACATTACGATTGAGAAACGTATTTGAGTTACCGGAAAATTATGTTTGTCTGTCTGTACGGATGTATTTTGGACTACAGTCTGAACGGCTTGGTCGATTCTCTTCAAATTTATAACATAAGATTATTTTGACATTCTACAGAGGCCTTATTTTATTTTTTTTTAGCTCAAATATTAACGGTACCTGTCATATTTTTATATGTTGTTATATGCTTGATTTCTGTGCTAATGCTGTTGCACTCAGTTCTCAATGAGAAAGCATTGAAGATTAGTTTTGAAAACTGGAAGGAATTCATGTCCATATATGAATTGATCACAAGTGAATGTGAATTATAACAAAAACATGCAAAATTTCATTAGGTGCTCTAATAGATTGATTTGTAATACAATATGCTACGCTCCGGACGGGGGAGAATGTAAATCGAGGAACCGTATCGAAGCACATTTGTTTTGGATATGTATTTCAAAATGGGAGAGAAAAATAGTTGTTCTATGCTGGTCAAACTCCAAGTGGCCGGTATTTTTTACTTGGATGTCGTTTAGCGCCAAAACAGCTGTTGAGTTTAACGCATTAAAGGCAGACTTACATATGCTTCACTCATCGAGGTCTTTAAGGCCGATTCCTAGACAGCAACTGTAGCTGATAAATTTATTTTCATCTTCATCTAGTAAGGCAGCTGTGCCGATTCGAACAAATCCGTCCTCGGAACAACATATTAACAAGAAAGTGATCGGAGTCAATTTTAACATTTAGATACATTCTTATCTTATCAGGCTGGAGTAATTTTAACGACTTATCAACACGTGGTCACTTTGGTTGCGAGTGACTTTATCAGGTGATACGCAGGTGGCTCTGTAGTTTTAGGTGGGAACCAGGTATTGGCAATGACAAATTTCATGGATGCTGCCATTTTTATGTCATAAGAGTTCTACTTAGGTCTTACCCAGCAAACCTTTCAGCCAGCCGGGCTGCTTCCAATATAATCATCAACAAGTCTTTGTTGAAAGGTTCATTATGTCTGAAAGCGGTAAGTACTCTGATGTTCGTCGCCGTAAAAATGTTTACAGAAATACTTCTTCTAATTTCTCAAAAACAAATATGAAAACTACAATGTTTCCTCTCTCATTCCCAGAGGTTTCTTTTTTTTTTTTTGGTAAATCTTACGAACATATTTCAAATCCTTGATAACACATTTTTCGTGTTCACACGTTTTAGGCTTCTTATTCATTCGCGTGTGTTTCTACTTGTGCACTCGAGTGATATATATTCATGATATTCCAAAAAAAGAAATAAAATGTCCAACAAAACGGACCCTTAACATTTTTGTATTCAAAAACGTAATAGAAGAAACTTAAACATAAATGCTGATTTAATAATCCGTATCTTCAATTCAATCAATTTGCAATATTTCCCACCAAAATGCGAACATTATATCAAAGATTATGTCCCAATAGTTGAGGTATCAACTGATATCCGGTTCACACAACCAAAAGTAAAACAATCTTATTGACTTAAACAGTCCTTCCTCCTTACATTCCAAATCTTGAACTCAATCAAAAATCTTTTTATGCCCTACTTGAAAATTGAACAGCAAATTATTTAATCCTAATCCGGAACTGATGTCCGATGAGGATTTCTTGAACAACTACTTACTTCATCTTTTTCTCAATAAAAAAAACATGACAAAATACCTATATCTTTAGATAACGATTTCCGGTCACGAATTTTCAAACAGCCCTTGAATTATGATGGAGTAGGCTCTAATTTACAATTTCCTTGCCACACAAGATGATGGCTTTCTTCGTTGTAAGGCTAATAGCAAGGAACTTTGCGCTATTGGATCAGCAACTGAGGGCGCCAATGGGGATTTGTACTTGAATCAATGAACGGATTTATCTTCTATCTACGTATTTTTTATTTGTAGTATCTTTTGGATTTATTTCTGTGGAGGCAATCATATCAAGGCAGAGGAAGATACCGTTATGATTTTAGTGAGGGCAAATTTTGGAGAATGTTGACTTTAGGCCAGCATAATATAGGAAGGTGATTTGTACGTGTAGGTTGCTTAAAAGACAGATAGTGATTTTATTATTTGAGATACAAATATCTAAAGGATAACTACTTTTTACCACTTTAAGTTTTTTTTTTTTTGAAGTCAATGACTACACGGTCTAAATTTCCTTCTTCTCTTTGTCCTCAAAATTTAATTGACACTCCCGAACTCTCTTCCTTTTTTTATCTTTTTTACTTGCGATTTATAGGGACTATAAGACAAGTTATGCATACGTAACAAAAAAACTAACAATCAAACCTGACATTACGATGATAGAGAAGTCAAAAATAGTGGGCCTGGAAATTCCGTCCGTCTGTCTGTCTGTCTGTCTGTCTGTATCCATACCTACAGCCTAAACGGTTGGGCCGATTTGATTCAAACTTGGTATGTAGTATTTTTAGAGTACACTACCCGACAGTTTTTCGAATTGGAATTCTAGCTCCAAAACTAACGGTACCTGCCATATAACTATAGATTTCTTTAAATTGACATTCTCGAAAAAAATTTAAATATGTTTTCGAAAAGTTTTTCAAAAATAACATTTTTTTGGAAAAACTGGTCGAACGATTTTGAAATGAAAAATTCATAAAATAGAAAACAGCAAAAGAAATAAGATGGCTTACAACATTTTTTCCAAAAAATGTTATGAATAGTGTTTTTTGATTTCATAAAAATTTCATTTGTTTAATATTTTCCCCAAAAATTTATTTCATATTGCTCGGCTAAGCCCTTGCCGTTAGTCAAATAAAAGAAGTTGACAACCGGGCAATTAAAGCCAATCAAATCTAGTAAAACAGGGCAATTAATTTTATAGTTCAAAATATCTCTAATAAACATGATATCAAAATATTTTCGACGCATTTACAGACTTAGTAAACCAAAGAGCAAACAACGAGTATCATAAGAAGGACGGGGGATATTCCATGGTAGTTGATGAAATAAGTATCTGGTAAGACGTTTTTGAACATTTTCTATTCTTTTAGAATGAATGGAATAAAAAGGGTTCCAAATAACAGAGCAATATTCCAGGGCTGATCTTACATAAGAGAGGTACAAACATTTAATTGTAAAAGGATCTTTAAATTCTTTTGAGTTTCTAGTTATAAAACCTAACATAGAACTGGATTTAGCTAAAATGTAGTCTACATGGCTATTAAAACTAAACTTTGCATTAAATATGACACCTAAATCTTTTTTTTCAGAAATTTCAGCAAGAGGTATATAATTTATATTAGATTGAAAGTTTAATGGTGACAAGCGACGACAAAAAGTTAAGCTTTGACACTTAGAGACGTTCAAATGTAAATTGTTCTTTTCACACCACACAGAAAGATTAAACAGATCCTTTTGTAATTTTAAACAGTCAGATATATCTTTCACAACAAAAAACAGTTTTAAGTCATCAGCATACATCAGACAATTGGAATATATGAAAACATCAGGAATATCATTGACAAATAACAGGAATAGGAGAGGTCCAAGATGGCTTCCTTGGGGAACACCCGAAGTAACCTCGATAGCACCAGACAATTTATTGTCTAGGCGAACAAATTGTGTACGCCCACAAAGATACGACTTAATCCATTTGAGTGAAAACCATATCTTTGAAGTTTCCTAAGAAGTATACTGTGATCAAACCTGTCAAACGCCTTCGCAAAATCAGTGTAGATTACTTCACATATTAGACAATTCTCCAGTGCACACTGAACAAAATTGCCAGGTTTGTGTTCGTAGATCTTCCGGTAATAAAACCATGTTGCAACGGTGAAATGATTTCTTTAGATAGCTCTATAAGTTTTTTTTAAATTGATTTTTCAAACAGCTTAGGAATGGTAGATATTTTACAAATCGATCTATAATTGGTAACATAATTTTTTGAACCAGACTTATGAATGGGAATTAAAAAAGAGTATTTCCAATCATCGAGAAATACTCCTTACTTAAGAGAACGGTTAAATATAATAGATAGTGGAAAGGCAATAGCCTGAGCACAATTTTTAAAGAAATCCATCCTGCCTTGCTTTTTGTCTGAATTCAACTCAACCAACTCCTCTTCAACTTCTTCTGCAGTAAGAACCAAGCTACTCATATTTAATGTATTCAGGGAAATATTGCTATCAACTAATTGTACATCGTTTGAAGGATTAACGTATACTGAGCGAAAAAATCGGCAAAAAGATTGCAAATTGTTGGAAGATCTGAAGAAGAGGTATCTAAATATCGCATACTATTTGGATTACCAACCGATTTCTTTTTATTACTAATGAATGCCAAAAAACATTTGGGATTGGACTTCAGAAGAAAATATAATTCTTATATAAGAACTTATTGAACTATTATTAGAATTTCGAAACTGTTTAAAAGCTTTTTCTTTCTATTATTCAAATTGATTAACTCTTTATTAAACGACGGAGGCTTATTCAGATTTTTTGAACGAACTTTAGGAATATGTAAACTTATGGCCTCATTAAGCTTATTACTGAAATAAAAATACGCGTTGTTTAGCTCACCGTCACTTAAAACAGACCTCCAGTCAAAGGAACGGATAAAATTAGAAATAGAGACAAAATCACCTTTAGCATAATCAAAAACAAAGTTAAAATTAATATGACTAGGTTTCATATAGTTATAAAATTTAACATTTAGATCAAGTGCTATATGAAGTGGAGATTTGGAAAGTGAAGATGAAGAGACATTATTAATATCTACACATAATTCCTTGTCGACAAAAATCAGGTCAAGTATACGGTCGAGATTGTTTGGAAACTTATTATTGTGATATTTTGGCCTGGGGTTCGACAAATAAAACTCAATCAAAATTCCAAAATAATACAACAGATCTCTTTATTTTATAAAACACAACGTCTTTCAGTTTAAATAACACCAATTTAACTTATTTCACTTATTCACAATTCAAATACGTTTCTATAATTCAACACTTTTTATTTAATCTCAATTCAATCACTTTTTACTAATGCTTCCAGTTGTTAACAATTCCACTTTCGAAAATAAACTGAACTTTCAATGCAATCTACTCTTGTATTTATACAAGTTTACAAGCTTCTGGAAGCTTCTGTCTGGTTCTGGCACAATCTAAGCTTTCGGCACTAATTCGAGTCTCGAATTAGTACTTCAAGTTCGATTTAGTACTCAGTTAAAACATGTTGCAAATATGTAGCGTACTTTTAGGCGAATGGTCGTTGTACACAATGAATGTTGGTTGTTGTACACAATGAATCCAACAGATGGCGTTAATTTACAAAATGTATCCTCCGAATATCTAAACTTGTTGCCACATCACAATATCAACAACCACACTTTCCCAATCATATTTTACATTAAAAGGTAACAAACACTGATTTTCATTGTCAAATTACCACTTAATAGATGGTAGGTTAAAATCACCTAATATAACAATATGCTGATTCTCATTAAGATTTTTTAATACTTGGCAACAATTATCAATATGTAATTTGTATAAGTCAAGATGACTTTTTGGAGGTATATAACTCAAACAAAAAAAAACTTCATGAATTTGATCTAAATCATAATTCAAATTAAAAGATGATGATGGCAAAGCAATTTCCGTGCTAGTAAACGTTGAACGAACTGCAATCATAACACCGCCACCTCTACCAAGACCTGATTGGATAGAGCAGCGATCTTTGCGGAAAACATTATACAGATGGTTATTGAAAAATTCGGATGTGTGAAGTTTTACGTTTAGCCAAGTTTCAGCGAGAGCAATGACATCATATTGCAGCGATGAAGAAAATAATAGCAAATCTTGAAATTTAATACTAATTCCACCAGTGTTCATGTAGAAAAATAGGTATGAAAAATCCTGTTATGTTTGTTTTTTGAAAACAAAAAAAAAAGAATTTTAAATTTTGATATGCAGTTTTTTAGAGTTTATTAATATACATGTGAGTATAAAATTTAAAATAATTCGTTTTTGATTAGTTTTAGAAATACCGATTTTTCAAAAAAAAAAAAATCAAAAAATATTTTTAATTAGAAAAAAGAGTTATTCAAAATTTTGATATGCAGAATTAATTTGGCTACCTAGATCTTCTCAAATATAAAAGCCAAAAATTAAAAAAAAACGTTATATGAAAGGTACAGTTAATAGACTTTTCCCGTAAATTTGGTTCTAATCAAATGATAGCCAATAACAGAAAAAATCTCAAAAATGTTCATTAAAATCGTTGGAACCGTTTTCGAGAAAAATAAGCTTTTCCCAAAGGTTCATATGGCAGGTACCGTTATTTGTAGGCCTAAAACTAAAATTTCAATTTCCCCTTTGGGGAATGCTAAAAGAATCACACACACCAAATTTGAAGATAATCGCCTAAGCTGTTTAGGTTGCAGCTCGTTATACGTACAGACAGACACGACATTTTTTAGACTATGAACATAATGTCATGTTTGATTGTTATCTTATTTTTTTATAAAACGAAATGAATGATATACAAGAGTGACACAAAAAATTGAGGATGTTGGGGATGGAACGTACGAAAGATTTCCATAATGCGTAAAGTTAGTTGAAGGTCTGTTACCACGTGGACTTAATAGCTCTGACAAACTTAGTATGCTAAACAAGGGTTTAAAAGACAAAAGCTTCGAATCTATTCCAGAAAAAAATCCTTGCCTCAGGTGTAGGTGAAACACACAACTCGAAAATATTTTTCTCTGAACTACAGCGCCATCTACCTAAGATAGAATTGTATGCAATAATTATTCAAACAACTTATAAGAAAATATCGTTCTATTTGAGCTCTTTGAAAGCTGAAAGTTACTTTGATAATCACAAGATCCCAACATTTCAATTAAGTTTCAGGACCTCTCTGTCTATGATCTATGAAGTACTTCAAACCATATCCGCTGTGAAAATATGTACTTTGAATATAAATAATATGTTCAATTTTCAGCTTAAATTGAAAAACAAATATCCCCTTAGCCATGATTTCGCATAAAGCACATTTTGTGTTCGTTTCGATTTTCAAATATTCAACCATATACTCGTAAATGTAAGCTTTGGTGTTGCATTGCACAGTAACGACAGATACTATGTCCGACTTGCACGAGAAATAAATTTAACAAAATTTCGTGCAACACCAGTACACTTTATCTTATTTCCGGCAGTTATTCGTTCCACCTTTATTGAGTTTATTATATGGGTAGGTAGCTACCGGGGTTGGGCAATTCACGTGACATCGCATCCTGGATTTGGGTTTTTATTTGGTTTTTCTTGTTTTTCATTTTGCAGCCAATGCGAATGTTATTTTTTTCATTTAAAGCTATCGGATATCCTTGTGATCCTGAATATATTGATTAACTTTTTGTCTGTTTTTATAGCTGACCAGTGTAACGCCCAACATCCACCAACACCTTTGCCCGTCATCGTCATCGTCATCTACCTCCGTTTCACCACTGATTGGTAGCACAGACACACACAGCACCGACAGTCGTCCAGGCAAAGTGGTGCAATCGTGCGATATTAGACAAAATTCCATGTCTTTTTGGACTTTTGTAGGTTCCGTTGTGCATAGCTATGGTTGACTTTACATTTCCGGTGGTTGCCATTCGATACTGTTATGCAAATCAACGAGTCGGTGGCCTGCGTCCTATATAGTGTATAGTAAAGTTTCTTTATATTGGATTTTGGTTTCGTTTTAGTGTATGTGCGAGTATAGGTATGTATGTATTTTTTTAATGGTGGATTGCTCATACCCGGTTGCGTCCTTTTTTGTTTGTTTGTTATTTTTGAGTAGTTCTAAACTGGTTGTTGTGAATTTAAATAGAATGTAGACTGGTTTCATGTTAACCATTGAAATGGAAATTGGTTTGCAGGTAACCATGTTGCTATGTCCTTAAAGGATGGTTTGTTAAATGATTTACAAGAAATGGACGAGGACGAGAGAACCTCATGTTGAAAAATTTTATTTTCCAGATACTTTTTCATTAAATGAAATATCTAAATAGCTTATAGAAAAACAAATTTGTTGTCTATTAAGAAAGTGATTATAAAAAGATAGGAGTTTAGAGATAGGTAGGTATAGTAATACAATACCCTATTAAAACTTAGCTATATCTGTACTGTACAAAACTATGACCTAAACATAATATTCACATACGTATCCGAGACTTGAGTGCTTAGAAAAGGCACTCTGATAACTGATTTCTTAACCATGTTCGAGAGCAAAGTCTTACGGAGAAGACCGTGTGAGGTTTCCCTTCTTCTACGACGTACTTGCTCATTTGTGCAGTCACATCGTCGAATAAAATTAAAAAAATAAGTAACATTAACGTAGAAAAATAACACTATCTGAACTTAAAAAAGTGTCAAAACTACAAGTCTTAACGCTTTTTAGTAAAAATGCAGTACGCCATCACACATATCATCTTCATGTATAGTAACGAATTTATGAAAAAAAAATATTTCGAAAATTGTAGGACGGATTTTGATAAAATCCTGTTTTTATTTTTTTAAATTTTGGTATGCAGTGTTTTATTAGTTTAAAAAAATTAAAAAATAATTTTAATTAGAAAAAAAATTATTCGAAATTTTTATATGCGGAATTAATTAGGATCTTCCCAAATATAAAATTTGACAGGAATCCAAAAAGTCGTTACCGAGAAAGCCAAAAATTAAAAAACCGTTATACTAAAGGTACCGTTAATAAACGTTAATTTGGCTCTAATCAAATGATAGCCAATACAAACAAAAAAATTCTCAAAAAATTTCATCAACATCGTTGGAGCCGTTTTCGAGAAAAATCAGCTTTTCCTTAAAGGTCACATGGCAGGTACCGTTATACTTAGGCCTAAAAATAAAATTTCAATTTCCCCTCTGGGGATTGCCAAAAGAATCCCACAAATCAAATTTGAAGATAATGACAGACAGACAGACTTCTCTAGACTCGTAATATCGAATCCTAAACTTGCCTTAAATTCTCTATAATCGCATTTAAAAAATACATTATGTGGGTTCAAAAATAGGAAAATAAGGAAAGATTTACATAACACATAAAGAAAATGTAAAAAAAATATATAAAAAAACTATGTTTTAAACTAACTACATAATATAGAACAACAAAATAAAATATTTGGAAAACGAATCCATAGATTTTTTTGTAATTTTTCTCCTAGTATAAACTATAAATTTCTTTAAATTGACACACTCAAAAAAATTTTAAATATGTTTTCGAAAAGTTTTTCAAAAAAAAACATTTTTTTGGAAAAACTGGTGGAACGATTTTGTAATGAAAAATTCATAAAATAGAAAACAGCAAAAGAAATAAGATGGCTTACAACATTTGTACCAAAAAACGTTAAGAATAGTGTTTTTTTGATTTCATAAAAGTTTCATTTGTTTAATATTTTCCCCAAAAATGTATTTCATATTGCTCGGCTAAGCCCTAGCCGTTAGTCAAATAAAAGAAATTGACAACCTACATACATACCTACGTATTTTAAAGCATTTCGTCATCATAAAAGCGCACAGATTAAATAAGGAAGCCTATGATAAACACGCAAAAACAACTAACAAATAAAAAACTATTCGATTACTACTGAATTTCAATCAAGAAAACAAAAGTTTACACCTGCCTATAAATTAACAAAACCACTGTGTTAACTTTTAATATTGTCTATACCCACTCGCTTCACAGTAGTTTGAATGTATATCTTAATTTTAGTACCTACCAGGGAACTGCGACGAGTAGCTCGAATTGTGAGCCACTCAAAAGATTCGTGCCTTTGTGCAGTATTCCAACACATTCCATTTCACCGAAGGCAATACACTCACTGTATTCGCTAAAATCGAACGAGCCGAGCCCGAGCTCACATTCGTTTAAACGAATGAGATTCAGGCATTCATTCGTTTTCTGCGCACTCGAATGTGCCTGAATACTGCATTAGGCAGTGAATATTTCGAGTGGCTCACAAATTTCGTGATTCGCTACAATGCTTTATGTGTAGTAATGTGTATATTCTGTACTCCGTAAAACTAAAAAGGGTGTTATTTTAGCAAATAATGCAAAATCAATTGAAACTGTGTATATATATATATATAGTTTTAAAAATATTGATTTAAAAAAATTAAAAAAATAATTTTAATTAGAAAAAAAATTATTCGAAATTTTTATATGCAGAATTAATTTGGCTACCTAGGATCTTCCCAAATATAAAATTTGACAGGAATCCAAAAAGTCGTTACCGAGAAAGCCAAAAATTAAAAAACCGTTATACTAAAGGTACCGTCAATAAACGTTAATTTCTAATTTCTAATCAAATGATAGCCAATACAAACAAAAAAATTCTCAAAAAATTTCATCAACATCGTTGGAGCCGTTTTCGAGAAAAATCAGCTTTTCCTTAAAGGTCACATGGCAGGTACCGTTATACTTAGGCCTAAAAATAAAATTTCAATTTCCCCTCTGGGGATTGCCAAAAGAATCCCACAAATCAAATTTGAAGATAATGACAGACAGACAGACTTCTCTAGACTCGTAATATCGAATCCTAAACTTGCCTTAAATTCTCTATAATCGCATTTAAAAAATACATTATGTGGGTTCAAAAATAGGAAAATAAGGAAAGATTTACATAACACATAAAAAAAATGTAAAAAAAATATATAAAAAAACTATGTTTTAAACTAACTACATAATATAGAACAACAAAATAAAATATTTGGAAAACGAATCCATAGATTTTTTTTTAATTTTTCTCCTAGTATAAACTATAAATTTCTTTAAATTGACACACTCAAAAAATTTTTAAATATGTTTTCGAAAAGTTTTTCAAAAAAAACATTTTTTTGGAAAAACTGGTGGAACGATTTTGTAATGAAAAATTCATAAAATAGAAAACAGCAAAAGAAATAAGATGGCTTACAACATTTGTACCAAAAAACGTTAAGAATAGTGTTTTTTTGATTTCATAAAAATTTCATTTGTTTAATATTTTCCCCAAAAATGTATTTCATATTGCTCGGCTAAGCCCTAGCCGTTAGTCAAATAAAAGAAATTGACAACCTACATACATACCTACGTATTTTAAAGCATTTCGTCATCATAAAAGCGCACAGATTAAATAAGGAAGCCTATGATAAACACGCAAAAACAACTAACAAATAAAAAACTATTCGATTACTACTGAATTTCAATCAAGAAAACAAAAGTTTACACCTGCCTATAAATTAACAAAACCACTGTGTTAACTTTTAATATTGTCTATACCCACTCGCTTCACAGTAGTTTGAATGTATATCTTAATTTTAGTACCTACCAGGGAACTGTGACGAGTAGCTCGAATTGTGAGCCACTCAAAAGATTCGTGCCTTTGTGCAGTATTCCAACACATTCCATTTCACTGTATTCCCTAAAATCGAACGAGCCGAGCCCGAGCTCACATTCGTTTAAACGAATGAGATTCAGGCATTCATTCGTTTTCTGCGCACTCGAATGTGCCTGAATACTGCATTAGGCAGTGAATATTTCGAGTGGCTCACAAATTTCGTGATTCGCTACAATGCTTTATGTGTAGTAATGTGTATATTCTGTACTCCGTAAAACTAAAAAGGGTGTTATTTTAGCAAATAATGCAAAATCAATTGAAACTGAGCGTAGATTGAGTAGAAAATATGTAACTTAAAAAATAAAAATAATATATAGGTATATTAATGACTACGCACTTAGTAGGTCTGTGTGCGAAAAACTGGAAATCGAAAAAAGTGCTATTTTGTGCAAAGGGAAATTAATTTGAAATTGGATGAAGTTCAAAGAAAATATATTATTATGTTCAAGATTGTGTAGGTACCTACTACCTACCTACGTTGATTTAGTGTTGATGCAATTATTGTAAAATATAAACATGGCAGTTATACTTAATTTAAGAAAGTTTTATTATTGGTTTATCCAAAGCATAGCAAATTTATGAATGAGGATGGCTGTGGACAATGTCTTTAATCATGGAACGCCTACTTCCGCAGTTCAAAAATAAAAGAAACCACAAATTTGAGGCTGAACTGAGGTCAAAAACTATTTACCTACTTTAACCCGTTGTGCGCTTCCTCAATAAAACAACGGTCTTTTGGATTGTGACTTTAAAAATAATTTTAATTTATGGTGGTCCAGGTAGGTTGATCTGCTTGGAGGGTATTTTAATATTTTGTCATAACGGTAGGTAAGTTATTTATTTAATGCATTGGCTTATGATTTATTTACATCTATTTATAATGGTGAATGAGTATTTAAGGGCGCAATTGCTTTCAATTTTTATTATTTAAGAAAACAAAGCAAGCGAACAAGTGTGATCTGATCTGTACGGTGTTGGTTAAAATTAAAACAAAATTGAAAATGGAAAACGAAATAGTTAACAAAATTTCGAGTGGTGTTTTTTAAAAAAACAACAAAAAGGAAAGGAAGGAGCAAGATTTGGGACACATATGCAGAAGTCTTGGATGAAGAATGTGTATTTATCAAGGATGTCGTTTACTGCCGTGCATGTAATCGAGTATTGAAATATAACGGAAGGCAAACATCGAATTTAATACGTCACAAATGCTATAGCAGAAAAAGGACTGATTCCTCATCAATACATCTTGGATCAGAAGAAAAAAAAATCATGTTAGATGCGTGCTCCCTGGTGGCAATGGCTTTCGAAGGCTGGTTAAAACCATACTTAAAATAGGAGCTACGTGTGGCGAAAACATAGATGTCGAAGATCTTCTTCCGGATCCAACAACATTTTCTCGGCAAATTCATAAAGTTGCACAAGAACAAAAAACAAAATTAAGTGGCGAAATAAATCAAATTGTGCAAAATGAACATGCTACTATTACAACAGATTTATGGACCGATAATTTTGTTAAACGAAGTTTCTCGTGTGCTACTTTTCACTACTTAAAAAATGGCCAGTTTCAAGAACTAGTGCTCGGGATAAAATCAATGGACTTTGAAAAATCAACGGGTGAAAATATTCTTCGCAAGATGCGAAGCATTCTTTCCGAATTTAATGTCCAAAGTATCAACAAAATTATGTTTGTAACAGACCGAGGAGCCAACATAAAGAGTGCTTTAAGAGATCAGAGGCGAATAAACTGCTCTTACCATTTATTTGTGAACGTGTTGGATTCTGCTTTTGATGCTACGATAGAGCTGCGCGCCACGGTTGAAAATTGTCGGATACTAGTGAAGTACTTCAAAAAAGCAAACTTACAGCATTTACTGCCAACAACACTAAAAGCCCATTGCATTACCCGCTGGAACTCTCATCTCATTTTATTTCAATCAATTTTTAACAATTGGTCGAAAATTAATGAAGTACTATCTGGAAATTGTGAACTCCATAGGATATCACTTATAAATATAAGTGTTCTCAATGTCCTAGTTGAACTGTGCCAAACATTTGAAACAAGGTACAAAATACATTCCAATCAGCTTTGTGTACCCCTCTATTAATCGCCTTCGAAAAATCTGCGAACCATCAGAAGAAGACACCCCAGCCATTGCGAGAAATTAAACTGAAAAAGTCCTTTATATCTTTCTATTAGCAAATTATATTATAAACAGTAAACAACAAGTGGAAAGATAATACACTAAAAAACTGCAAAACCTATATACTATATTTCCATAGATATTACATGCTATGTTACATGAAGGTTGCAAGGTAGCACTTGGGCGTGTTGGATATAGATACATATTTATTTGTTGGGATTCGAATGCCAATGCAATCTTGCTTCGCTGCGGATAAATTTCCTAAAAAAACTTGTTTATCAACATTGTTGATGTTTCACGATGTAGACGCACCATGTAGACCAACCATGTTGGTCGGTTTCTAAACTTTTTGAAAACTTAGCGGTTGGCTCGAACCAAAGAACCGTATTGTTAATTGAAATTCATTTTTACTTGCGATTATAGGTACTATAATGATAATTTGCATTATAGTACCTATAATCGCAAGTAAAAATGAATTTCAATTAACAATACGCATTCGTGCAGATTAAAAATTTTAAGATAACAATCAAACATGACATTACGATGATAGAGAAACATATTTGAGTTACTGGCAAAAATCTGTCCGGCTGTGTGTCTGTGTGTCTGTACGGATGTATTTTGGACTGCAGCCTAAATGGTTAAGCCAATCGTCTTCAAATTTTGAACTTAAGGTTATTTTGACATTCTACAGAGGAGTAGAAATTAACGGTACCTGTCATATAACCGTAATGTAAAAGCTTATTTTTCCCGAAAACGGCTCGAAGAATTTTTATAAAAAAAAACAAATCAGTGTACTACTGTAGGTATGCATTATATTTTAGTGAAAAAAAAACTAATATGGTGCGCTAAAAACGGTACTTTCCATAGGACCGGTTTTTTTTCGTTGACTTTTTCGAAAACTTGTAATCCGGTTACAATAAAAATTGTAATTTTGCATAAACTTTTTTTGTATTTTTAATAATAAAAAATATTTTTTGAAAAATCAATATTTTCAAAACGGGTAAGTGAATTTTTTTAAATTTTGTTTTTAAATGTTCGTTATTTTTGTGCTTAAGTTTGTATTTTTGAATGATTTTTTTTTATTTTTTAAAAAAAGTTGTTAAAAAAAACGGCTTACATGATTTTGAAAAAAATACATTTCCAAAAGAAATAAAATGGATTTTAAATTATTTCACCCAATACAATTTAACGTTCTTTATTCGAACTATCAAAAGTCACAAAAATCGAAAAAATGCTTTGATGTTCATTTTAATTTTAGTCTCTCTACAATGTGACACATATGAGCAAGTACGTGCGATCCAGTCGTGCAATTTAATTTATTTGGTCAGGGAAAATTTGAAAATTGGTCAGGGAAAGTCAGGGAAAAGTCAGGGAATTTAATTATGAAAAATAGTAGCAACTATGACTGAATTGATCAATGAGGTAAGTACCAAGATTTATAACTTGTATATGTGCATGTATGTACGTCTTTAGTTATTGTATATGATATCTGGTTCCGTTATCCTTAGCACACGGGTGGTGTTTCAAAAATTTAAGTGCTTATGTGCATGTTGAGTTATAACTCTGTTTAATAAAAATTGTCAGTACAGGGCTTATGGGCGAACTTTTTTCAAAACAGTGACGCCTGCGTACATTATCACGATACTGAATTGAGAAAACTTCTACTAAAATAGATACAAAGCAACTGACACTGACAAACGTACATGAATTCTGTGTATCTCTTTTAAAAAAGGAATAATGAATAATGATCGTTTACTCACTTCTACCTAACCTTTTCTGTATGAATTGAAAACAGAGTTACCTTTGCCAATTGAAAACACTACTATATAGCTTTTTCATTGGATTTTAACATATTGGGCTTTCGATTTTGGAGCTTTTGAGAACAAATTTAGTAGTGTGAGAGGGTAGGTGTTGTCGTATTTGCGAATTAATAGTGGGTACTAAATGGTTGGAAAATCGTTAAAATGCACTTATATTTTTTGGCCTTTGGCATTTTAGCAGAAAGAAGTTATTTTCTCGAAGTTTGCAAGTTCGTTACGTGATCATATTAAATCGGAAAAATATTTTGATGTGAATTGTAAAATTAATATTAAGGCTTGTATTAATTTATTAGACGTATGAACGTCCTAATTTGTAAGTGGTTTTTAAAATAATAAAATACAAAACAAATACAAAATACTTGAGCCACTAAAAAAGAAAAGAACTTTAAATCTGGAAACGATACTTGGTTAATGTGTTATTAGTCGGGTCACTTCAGTTGTAATTGCCATAGTCTGCACGCAGACTACGAAAAATACCTTTCTGGGCCAATTGTGCGATGTTTCAAACAATCAAAAAACTTAAATTTAATTCTAAAAATCATTGATTTTTCAAGATAATTTAGAAAACTATCTTCCAATAATTTTTCTTCTGTTTTCTACCTGTCCAAATATTTTTTTTACAAAGAACGCAATGGATCCCTGAAGAATCAAGTAAAGTGATGTGACTTGTCATAAGAAAACAAAGGACGACGGAGTTTAGCAATACCTCATATTCCGACAGAACTTTCGATTTTCATAATCACGAATGAGAGCATAAACCTGTAAATGGGGAACCTATATAATCCTGGAAAGAACCTTTTCCATTTCACTCGCTGAGCAATCCCTCGCTTTCATTAAAAAAACATTTAATCGGATTCCCGAAATAAACTTTCCATTAATATATCAAAATTATAATACCTTAAACAACCTAAAGTCCCCATCTACTCTTAGAACGCATTTCAGTCTTATTTATTATTTCATTTTCGAGGTTAGCTTTTACCTATCACAGCAACCATTTGCGGTGCTCTTTCGCTTGATTTGAATAACAATAAAATAATTCTCTAGATGGCGATGCCATAAAACCGCATCTCCAACGAAAAATTCAATTTTAATGATAAAACCAACCTAAAGACCTATTAAGTTCCATCCATCACCGCCGCATTTAATGGAACAGGTCTGAAAATATGATTGAACGCATTCAGTGGGCCATAACAGCAGCGTAAATCATGTTTATTGGCTAATAATGGCTATTCAACTCGTGCCACACCGTTTTATTCGTGTATTGAACGATTTTACGATTGAGTTATGAACACAATCCGACTCCCTGCCACTTCTCGTGGGGTAAGATTGAGACCTGAGTACCTGAAGAAGTTGCTAAATAAAAGTGGAAGAAATATGCTGGTAAATAAAATTCATAAAGTTTCTCCATGGTATCGCTGAATGCTGTCTTTAAATTGAAATTAAATTTCTTTTCTTTTATGACGGAAAGTCTTTTAGTTTGTCGAATTAAATCGATGAAAACTTCACTATGTTTACCTTGGACTTGGATGTGGTTTAATGCGTTGTTTGTCTGTGTTCTGCATGAAACAGGGAACTAAAAACTTTTTGAAAAACAAGTAAGTACTTATGGATGTCTTTGTCTTTGAAAGTCAGTGATATTTTTATGTTTCCAGACTACGCGTTTATGTCTAAGGCGATCATTAGGTGGAATTTGTTGAACAATCAGAGAAACATTTTGGTATTAACTTCAAAGTAGATATTGGACACAAAACACTATATTATCTGTTTTCGAAAAATTCCAAAGCTTATTAACGTTTCATATTTGAACAGTCAATTCAATTTACATACCAGCTTCCCACCTCGTTTTTCCCAACAAAACATTTAATCTCAAGCACAACCACAATATTCGCACCCTTCTTCCCGTTGTCTATTTATTTTCTTCCGAAACTCATTATCCAGGGATAATTATTTGGCTATTAGTGCAAAGTGATCTACTGTTCGCTTCAGAGATGCAAAAAAGAAATAATAAAGTTCCTATCTGTAATCAGAGCAAATCTGTGCAACAAGGATGCGTATAACCAAACTATTCGTAGTCACGAAAATGTGTCTTCCTAAAACTAGGACAGTTCCCTTCACGCAAGGAAAAAACTTTGGAGTTGTGCGTTGTAACAAATACCAACAAAAAAAAAAAAAAAAAAAAAAAAAAAAAAAATAAAAAGGGACGAGGACGTGAACGAGAACGAGGAATATTTGTCGAGATTAAGGAGAAAAATATGAAATATTTTCTTTGTGAAAGTTGAAAATTTATGTTTCAGCTTGTAAAACTCGGAAGCTGGAGTTTATAAGTTACTTTGCATTTTACAACAATTGCAATTTGGTCATCATAGTTGAATTTGAAACAAGTTAAGGATCCATGTCCTCATTTTAAGCACGATAAATGCAAAATCTAAGAGCCCTTGGGCGAGAACACCTTTTTATGAAAGCAGAAAGCAATTTATTCCTCGAAGCAACAAAGTCCCAGTAAAGTAAAAGGATTTCAAGGATTCCTTGAAATTGAAAAACAGAAAATTGACGTTCGGTACCTATACATAAAATGATACAAATCTAGAGTACGAATTCTATCACCAGGCACAAAACACTAATTATAAAAAAATCGATACATTTGTTGGCTTCATTGGGTTTTGAAAACATTTTGATTTTCTAGACATTAATTTGCACTTAACCACATTTTATTATAAATATGGTTATAAAGGTTTCTGGAAATAGTGGGCTTTAACAGTTAAATACATTATTGATAACATTTTGGAATTTAAGTAAAACTTTAGGCTATGATTGATATAATTGCCAAACGTAATTCCTTATGCCCCATATATGCCCCAAGAAAGAGACTTCACGATAACTATTTTTACTTGCGATTATAGGGACTATAAGGCAAGTTTAGTGAATATAAAAAGAATTGATATAACGATCATAGAGAAGTCTAAAAAAGTGATCGAGAAAAAATGTCTGTCTGTCTGTCTGTCAGTATGTATAACGAGCTACAGCCTAAAAGGCTTAAGCGATTATCTACAAACTTGGTGTGTGTGATTCTTTTGGCATTCCCCAGAGGAGAAATTGAAATTTTAAATAACGGTACCTGCCATATGACCGTTTAGGAAAATCTTATTTTTCTCGAAAACGGCTCCAACGATTTTAATCAAAATTTTTGAGAATTTTTTTTGTTGGTATTGGCTCTTATTTGATTAGAATCGCATATACGAGAAAAGTCTATTAACGGGACTTTTCATATAACGGTTTTTTTTTTAATTTTTGGCTTTCTCGGTTACGGCTCTATGGATTTCGTCAAATTTTATATTTAAAAAATCTAGGTAGCCGAATTAAGTCTGAATATCAAAATTTTTAATAACATTTTTTTTCTAATTAAAATTAATTTTTGATTTTTTTTTCAAAAATCAATATTTTGAAAACTTATCAAAAAAAATTATTTTAAATTTAATAATCACATGTTTTTTAATAAATTCTAAAAAACTGCATACCAAAATTTAAAAAAATATTTTTTTTTTCAAAAAAACTAAAAATAAAAAACAGGATTTTATCAAAACCGGTCCTACAATTTTCGAAATACATTTTTCATAAATTCCTTGTTATTTAAGACGTGTGATGGCATACTTCAATTTTACTAAAACCGTTAAGTATTGTGGTTTTTAATACTTTTTATAAGTTCAAACTGTGTTATTTTCAACGCATATGTTACTTATTTCTGACAAAAGCAACAATCCAATGTAATTAGGCACATAAGAGTAAGAGACGTGCGACCCAGTCGTGCCCATTTTTTCATATAATATGGTTCATCATCCATAATGCAACTTGTAGGTTTTCGTTGGTTTTGGGTGGAGTATATCTACAATGAGTAGGGACACTCTACGTGTTTCATTTTTGTTTACAATTTTAAATACCGCTATGTCTCATATAAATTAAACAATGTGGGCGGCTTTGGTGCAGTAAATAAGATGTTTGATAATGACCCGGAGGTCGTCAGTTCGATACTCAGGTTGAGAACAAACTCCTAGTGCTAGCTAGAATCGTCTATGAGTTTAAAGTGAGAAAATAGTCACCTAATTCTCGATTTACTGCGCCGAAAAAAAATCTTTCCTATCTTTCTAATTCTTCTAACTAACTTACTAACTTCGTGCAACTTCATGTTGCATTCTAAAAGGCAATGTGCCTTAGTTAAAAATATTATTAAAACAAATTATTATTAGTTTAAAACTTAAACAAATATATTTTTTATTTTTTGTCTAGATAAAGAATGACAAACTCAAAGCTTAAATAAAGAAAAATGCTGACATGTTGATTGTTGCCTTCACACTATAGGTTGATGTTCCCACTGGTTAACATTCCAATACGTTTTTGCTGACTTTTGGCGTCTGGGAATGAGCGCGTGCATTACTGATCATCTAAATGGCTCATGATCAGATAGTGCGATCTTATGTGGTGTTAACTTATACATGAAAAATAGCCTGTTATAAGAAGAGTAACAGTAAAAACGAGAAAAAGGAGAACCATTTTGTAATATTGCACAGGGCATCGTCGTCATATTAATTTCGCATTTTCGTTATTATTTAAAATACGACCCGCGAAATAAAAAAAAAATCATTTGCAACACCGAAGTCGAAAGTTTTACTGTCTGGTTCAGTTTTAAAAAAACATAAACAATATTTTCTTTCCTTATTTTATCGTTTCTTTTATAAAAAATGTTCACTCGAGGTAGCCAGCTGCATTCCTCCCCTTAAAATTTTCGCCCGTAATACTCTTTTGCTAGGAATGCCCATCAGTTCACCCTTGAGCCCAATTTCGGACGTACCGTGAAATATAGAGATTCTTTTTTTAGCCGTACAACACGACTTTGGAATGGTTTACCCGCGAGATTTTCTATTGCCATTTCAATTTGCAAGCATCCAAAACCAATGTTATTCGACACCTCCTATCTCTCCCCTCCCTATCTTCCTTATGCCCGCGCAGTGTGTTACATTAAAAGGGAAACAAATAGTCCCTTGTGCGCGCGTTAATTATAAAAAAAAAAATAAAAAAAAATAAACAATATTGGTGGATTCTACTGTCATGAATTCGTACTCGAATTTCTATTTTATTTTGAATGCGTTTTTGCCTACATTATGTAGCATTATTTGAATTATTTTTTATTGTATTGGGTGAAAAAAATCAGTTTTTGTTTTTAGGAATATTTATTGGTTTGTCACGTACGGACCCATATCGTCACGTACACATATGAGTAACAAAAAATTAATAACAAAGTGAAGATTTTTGATCGGATATACAATTTTTCTTTAAATTTATAACTTTTCCATCAGTTTCAATATAATGAAAGTTTGGTATTCCAGGTATTGCTTTTAAATTTATCTATTTTTTCGGAAGGAATATAAATGACTTGAGTTTTTGCCCCAAGTTTGGATTCTAATTCGAAAAAGTCCTTTAGCGGATTGGACTTATCTTCGCTTATCATTTTTTCTCTGACAAGTCGTTTTACATTTCCTCCATCTATAATTCCTTTGCCATGAGAGGTTGCAAAATATTTTATTTATTTATTTATTTATTTATCTACTTCATCAATCAGAGTTACAAATCTCTTATAGACTACAGAATTTAATGATAATTATAATTTATAAATATAAATACTTATCCACCAGAGATTAAAAAAAGATACTTATTTTCTCATAAAACAATCCCGGCTTAAAAACATACAAAAATCGAGAACGTTACAAGCAGAGTTAGCCTGTCTTAAACAACGGGTTATGGGTTCATTGTAACCATAGTTTACTTTATGAAAAGGAACATCAAATAACAAACGAGAACGAAGTTCACGTTCAGGAGCATACCAATAAACTAAAGAAAGCAAGAAAGGCCAGTTAATTATATCTCTTACAAACATAATTTCACAGCTTACTCTTCTAGATTCAAGAGATTGAATATGCAATAACAGACTTCTCGAACTATAAGAAGGCATATCAATATTCCAGTGAAGTTGATTGCCATTCTAGTAAAACGCTTCTGAATCCTTTCAATTCTCAGAAAATGAGTATTATACATGGGGTTCCATACAATACAACAGTATTCCAAAATAGATTGAACAAAACTAAAATATAGTGATCTTAGCGTGAAAGGATCTGAGAAATCTTTTGAATAGCGGTAAATAAAACCTCGCATGGAGCCAGCTTTTGATACAATATAGTCAATGTTTGAGAAGGTTAATGATTGGAGAAGGTTAATTTCGTATCAAATATAACCCCAAGATAATTCTACTTAAATATGCTTCACCTACTCTAAAAGGAGGACATTATTGGAAATTGATTCCGATGAAAACATATACATTGGCATTTGGATACATTAAGATGAAGGTCGTTGACTACACACCAATCAAAAAGCCTTTTTAAGTCTTCTTGTAAACTAATCTAATCTAGAGTAGTTGATTTGATACATTAAACATTTACAATATTTGAATAAATCAGGAATTTCATTAATAAACATTAGAAATAATAGAGCTCCTAAGTGGCTACCTTGTGGGACGCCGGAAGTAACGTTCACAGAATCTGACAACGTATTATTGATTTGAACGCGTTGTGTTCTTCCTGTAAGGTAAGATTCAAACCATTTTAGAATTGAAGAGAAAAAACCTATGTTTTTTAGTTTTGATACTAGTATTAAATGATTTACTCGATCAAAAGCCTTAGAAAAATCCGTATACAAAACGTCGCACTGAGAGTCTCGTTCAAGGGAGCTTACTAAATAATTGTTAGAAACAACGAGGTTGGCAGTAGACCTTTCATTCACGAATCCATGCTGCAGAGAAGAAATAACTCTTTCAGAAAAAAGACTAATTTGTTATAAATGATTTTTCGAAAAGCTTAGGAATTGCAGGAATTTTGAAGATTGGCCGAAAGTTACTAACTTCATTCTTCCGACCTGATTTTAAAATTAGATTTATGTAAGATAGTTTTCAAGCATAAAGGAAAATATCTTCACTAACCGAACGGTTGAAAATGACTGAGATTGGAAAAGCCAGGGCATTTGCACAATTCTTTAAAACTATGGGTACAATTCCATCTGCTCCATGTTGCTTATCATTGTTCAAATTTGTCAATTCCTCTTCAACTTCTTGAAAAGATACACGTAACTTACCAATGTTCACTGAAATTAGGTGACATTCAAAATGAACTGAACAGTGTTTGCTGACGTTGGGGATTTATACACTGAACGGAAAAAACTTGCAAATAGATTACACATTTTATACAGATCTCTAGATGTTTTAGAAATAATGTTCACTTCATTCGGCGAAGGGGGGATTGTATTATGGGAGAGAACACTATGATTTCTCTTTTTAAATCGGATACGCTCTCCGAGAGACGTCACGTATAAACAGTTCCACTGACCTAACTAAGTTCAATTACACAATAACTATAAACATTTACTGAGTAGACGATGTTAATAAATTAATCAGCTGGTATTTTATTATTGCCCTGCATTAATGTTTGTATGTCTTACCGGGTAAAAATTGCAACTAGAAGTGATTCAGAAGATCATTGTGACGTTAAAATTAATTTGTTATTGTGCTTTTAGCAATAAAGAATATATGATATATATATGATATGACTTTCATGGTACTTAAAATTGAAATTATTTTGCAAGAATTTTTATTTTTGTTGACTGTTTTCTTTTTACTTTGTTTTCTTTTTTCTTCTTTTTTGTCGCAATTCGATTTTTCTTTTTATTTGTTCTTATTTTATGTTCAAGTTGTTTCAATTCAAAACATTACTCTATTTTTCTTCCTTCTCATTGCAAGTGTAATTAATGTTTACAATGTTTATGTGTTCGATTATGGCCTCATTTTTAACTTTTTATCTGTTAATGGGCAGCAACAATGATGCTGGCTTTCACAGCATAAACGAAAAAAATAAATTTTTACTTAATACTCTTTGCAAAAGTGCTAATGGTTTGCATATTTGCCACATTAACGCTCAAAGTCTTGTTAACAAATTTGATGAGTTTAAAATGATATATGAAGATAGTTTAGTTGACATTATTTGTGTGTCTGAGACATGGTTTTATCCAGAGTTGAGTTGTAACTATTTTGCACTTAAGGGTTTTAAAAAACCTTACAGAGCAGATCGAACTCATACAACCGGAGGTGGCGTTGCTATTTTTGTCAAAAACAATATAAAATCAATTCATGTTATGAGCTCTGATGGCACAGAAGTATGTGATTATTATTTTATTGATATATTACAGGGTGATAATAAATGCAGTATCGGAACCATTTATATGCCACCTCGCATGGCAAATTCCAATCTAATTACCCTAATTATAGAAGATATGTGTAGTCGTGTACCCAAACTAATTGTATGTGGTGATTTAAATATTAATCTTCTTCAAAGTTCATCTAATATTTTTAAAACATCAATGAATTCTCTGGGACTATCTTTTGTAAATCATACTGAACCAACACATTTTTCGCCAGGTTGTGCACCATCACTGCTTGATGTATTTCTTGTTAGTGATGTTAATTCTGTTAAACGTTCAAGTCAATTATCTGTTCCTGTTTTTTCTCATCATGATCTTGTCTTCGCTACCTTCGATGTACATCTTGAGAATAAGCCACCACAGTCGTTTCAGTTTCGTGACTTTCGTAATATAAATGTCAATTGCTTATTTAGAGATTCTTCATTAATCAACTTACACTCAATATATACAACATCTAACGTTGATAATCAAATTGAACTTTTTAACATTACTATTGACTATCTTTTTAATAAATATGTACCTATTAAGACGTGAGTCATAAGATCACAAGTTTGTCCTTGGCTTTCCCCTGAGATTCTTAACGCAATTAAAACAAGAGATGTCTCATACCGCCGTTGGAAACGTTTTCGATGCCCAGAAATCTTTTCCCAATACAAATCATCCCGCAATCTGGTTACAAGATTAATAAAATCCGCCAAATATAATTATTACAATAATATGTTCAACTCCGACCGTTCCTCCAAATTTTTCTGGAAAAAAGTTAAGAATATTGGTTTAAAAAAGGATACGTCAGTTTTGATGATGACTTTGATTTAGATGACTTGAATAGAAAGTTTTTAACTGCCCCTTTTCAACCGAACATTATGCGACTTCAACAACCAGCAAACGATAGACAGGAAACATTTTCCTTATGTGCTGTAGATGAATACCAAGTAGGAAAAGCAATATTCTCTATTAAATCCAAATCAACCGGTCTTGACAATATTCACCCTGACTTTATTAAAATCCTTCTTCCTTTTATACTCTCTCACATAACACACCTCTTTAATACAATAATCATGACCTCAACTTATCCTGCATCCTGGAAAATATCCAAAATTATCCCTATACCTAAGCCGGGTAAGAAGAAAGAGTACAGACCTATAGCTATACTTCCTTTTCTATCTAAAGTTTTCGAAATGATGATAAGTAATCAAATGAAAGCATATATTAAAGAAACACGTCTTCTTAACCCTTTACAGTCAGGGTTAAGGCCAGGACATAGCTGTATTTCAGCACTTCTAAAGGTTTCTGACGATGTTAGGCTAGCTTTAGACAATAGTAATATAACTGTGATAACTTTACTTGACTTTTCAAAAGCATTTGACTGTGTTGACTTCAATCTTCTGTGTGATAAACTGACAACGTATTCTAATTTCTCTGACACAGCTAAAAATCTTATTTATTCATATTTGACAAGTCGCTCGCAAGCAGTATCGTGCAATAATAAACTGTCCTCGTATCTTTCCGTTAATACTGGTGTTCCGCAAGGATCAATATTGGGACCTTTACTGTTTTCTTTGTTCATAAATGATTTGCCATCTGTTTTGTCATATTGTCAGTATCATATCTACGCAGATGATGTCCAACTATACACTTCTTTTCCTGTGGGGAATATTGACGTTGCGTTAACTAAAATGAACCATGACTTGCAATCCATATACAATTGGTCGACCAGAAATGGACTCAAACTGAACCCTGAAAAAACGAAATCCATCCCGATTGCTAAAAATAAACTTAATCTTGAAAACATTCCGCCCTTATCTTTAAATAAATGTCCAATTCAATTTGTGTCCCACGCAAGAAATTTAGGTATAACATTCAACGATAGACTGACGTGGGATACTTATATTAACTCAGTAATTGCTAAAATTTATGGTTCACTCAGAGGTTTATCTGTTGCTAAATCTATTCTATCAACCGAGGTCAAATTAAAACTCGCTAAATCACTTATCTTACCCATATTATCATATGGATGTGAATTGTTTTCAGATCCTGACTCCCAGTCACTTCACCATCAATGCTACTGCACGATTCGTTTTTAATCTTAGCAGATACGATCATGTTTCGTCTTATACTCGTCAACTTTTAGGATGTAACTTGGAAGCCTTCTTCAAATATCGATGTTGTTCTTTTCTCTCTAAATTAATTGTTAACAAGACTCCTCACTATCTTTTTAATAAACTTAACTTTTGTTCGTCTCGTCGTAACATTCTTCTACGCTCCTCGATGTTTACTACATTGACATCATGCAGGCAATTTTTCGTTTATGCTGTTAGACTGTGGAATAATCTTCCCAGTCGTCTGAGGTCAAGTATCGAACACCGAAAATTTCATGAACTTTGCTTTGAGCATATCTCAAATTTGAATTGAACATACTTGAATATATTAATTTTTGTTTTATATAACTTTTTTTTTTTATTTTATGTTTCGTATTGCGACTTTAAAGTTTTAATTTTTCAATTTTTCAATTTTTTTAATTTTTTTAATTTTTTAATTTCTTTAATTTATTAGTAATTTTTATTTTCATCTTTTGTTCAAATTAATAAGCTTTTATTTGTTTGATTTGTTTAGTTTATAATATCTGTTTTCTTATTCTTTTTTTTTAATTTTTGTAATATGTAATTTTTAATAATTTGTGATTATGTATGTATTTAACTATCCTGTACATCTTTAAAGTTAAAGTTAAGCTCGTTGTACAGATGTTTTTTATTCAATAAATATCAAATATCAAATATCAAATAACGTATTAATCCGGTTTTGGTAAAAAGTGTTGTTGGTTCACGCTCATAATTAACAATTATACATATAAATATGTTAACTTAGTCTCTCATCAAAAACTTCCGTTTTTTTTCGTGTAATGCACCTATTGTTCTTATGCATGGCAGTTAATTTATATGTGTATATACTAGATAACTTGTTGCCCGGATTTACCATGCATTTTTTGGACTTCGAGACAACTGCGCCACATCCATCAGTAAATAAACACCACCAAAATAGTCGTGTTAAAACATAATATAACAATAATGTTGATATAAAAATAAGATAATTTTAAGTCAAGCGTCTCAAAAAATAAGAATTTTTGGAAAAAAACACGACTCCAGCGCTCCTAAGGTTAAATAAAATAGCATGAGTTGCTCCTTACAATACTCTTTGTCTGTGAAAATCCCGTAAAAACCGAAAAAAAAACAACTCGAGCTCAAACTACTGAGCAATTTAAAAAGTCAAAGTTACTCCTCCAGGGACTTAACCAACAAGCTTCTTTAGCCAGCTCGGTCCCTAGCTAGCTGCCTCTAGTTTCGCACGTGAAATCGGTTGAGGTCCTTTTTCACTTGTATGCGCCACCTGAGCCTCGGTCTTCCACTACTACGCCATCCCTCTGGGTTGGAATCTATATCACCCAGCCATCTGAGACGTTAAATTTTTACTCTTTTGGCTAGTTCTGTGTCGTTGTACATCCGGTACGGTTCTTCATTGTATATTCTTCTCCACTCTCCGTTAATGCATACGTGACCAAAAATCTCCCAGAGAATCTTTCTCTCGAAGCAGCCTAAAGCGTCCTCATCCGGTTTTGACAATGTCCAGCAGGACTGGGATGATGAGGGTCTTATTAAGGGACAATTAAGTTGCCGAGAGGGCTTTGCTACTCAATTTTTGGTGTTGGAGCCCAGATAGACAAAGTCCCTAACTACCTCAAAGTCATAGCTGTCTATCGTGGTGTTTTGTCCAAGACGTCGATGTTGGTTATCTCTTCTTGATGACAGTACTAGTATATACTTGGTTTTGCTCTCCTTTACTGCTGAACCCATCTTTGCTGTTTCTGTGCCAATACTCATAAAAGCTACCGACTTCACACTGTGTGTGAGCTTATAATTCAGGCTGTCGAAACCATTGCTGATGGTCAACTCTTTGCGAATTAAATTTTCTTTCCAACTCCGTTTAAATAATTAATAATTTTTCCTGCATCCTCCAAATGTAACCGCTTTTAAGAACGTTCTAAGAACATCTGAGAGCAAACCCACCCTCGGTTTCAAACGCTTGTCCTCAAACACCCGATTGCACTAACGTTCCTTCTTTCCAAGGTCATAAAAAACGGTAATGAATTACAAGGTGAAGAAATAACATGAGGAACGAAAGCTTCTTAATGACAGGCAGTATGACTTTCGTAGTAATAAGTCTACTTGTGATCTGATAGTCAATCTTATCGTACTGTTTAACAAATATCTACATTGTATCTGAAGAAGTAATATTAGTGCACTTGATATTTCTAAGGCATTTGATAAAGTCTGGCACCAAATAGACTGTCTTATTGAAAAAGTCGTGTTTTTGGAATGTTGTATTTCTATTTCACTTAATTAGAAACTACCATTCGGACTATTCGATGTCCATCAATTTACCATTCTACCATATTTCGCTTGTACTGTACAGAGATTCGTTCTTCAGCCGTACAACACGAATTAATGTTTTCCTAACTCCGTTTTGACATTCCATAATAAAGTTGAAAAACAATGCCCATCGGCATCTCCTCTTAAACTTCCTTTTTCTTCCCTTAGCTCGCACAGAGTTCCCGAAATCGAGGGAGCATGGGTTGATTACAAAAAACAATTGAAATAGCGACCGAAAGATAAGGAATAAAACTAAAACATCAAAATTAGGTTTCAAATTTACTTACCGGATAATCAAAAGTATGCCTTCTTTAATAACACTGTATTCCGATGTAATGTGCTATTTTTAACTATCTTATACTCAAAGCTCATCTCTAACTCTGCTTAGTCAAATAATATTTTTTCTCAGCAAAGAGTGAAATGAATGTGAAGCTCACAAGAGAAAAAAACGCAAAAGGGAGATATCCAAACTAAATCCGACACAGCGACAGTCGACAGTTGATTAAGAATTCTCAAAGCGTAAACACCAATCATTGCAATTGTATAAAAACGAATAAGCAAAAAACAACAAGCAACAACCAACAACTAACTTGCGACAGAGGCATTGAAACACTTGGTTTGTGTGAACGCAGACCGTCACCTAATGTTTTTTTTTAAGGAATATTAAAAGTATTGTGTTGTTCGTAGTATTTGAAGGGCAAGTTTTCACTACCTTTTGATAGTCATCAAGATAGGAATCCTGGTATTCTAGATATTTTTGGAGAGCTGTTATTTTTTGTCGTTCTAACCCTTCCATGGCAGGACTACACCATTTTTAATATAGCGAATCCAGATTCCAAGAACCAACAGTTTACCGAAGACCCAAACAAACCTTTTTTTAAGGAATTTATTTTTAATATCAACATCATACATTTCTGCGTCCGCCTTAACATAACAAAAAAAAAAAAAAAAAAAAAACATCAATAAGTAATCATTTCCAGGATAACTCCCAAGGACCTTGTGTACGCAAAGTATATCAATGCCAATTGAAAATGAAAATGTCAATTCAATCATAGCTCTTTTCAACGGTCGGTGTGTGTGTGTATGTTGTGTTGGAGGGTGTTCATTTTGAAATATGATTTGTTGAAACCCCCTTTTTATTAAATCGAACCCATAAGGGGACAATGAGCGTAAAGACTGTTGAACTCTACACATACGACACGTTGAAAGATGACTACATAGTTGTTTTTTTTTTGTCACAAGTTACATTATTTATGACAAAAGCATATGTGGCATACAATATTGACATTAAATAAAAGGCACGACTGGGTCGCACGTACTTGCTCCCGTGTGCTAATCCTTTTTAGGTACAGGCGTCTTTTTGACAAAGATTTAATTTTAATGTTTTTTTGACGTGCAACTTCTTTAGAATCGTTGTGGTTTGAAGCTCGAATAAAGGGATAAACACATAAATATATAGGATTGTTAGCTTTTGCAGTTTTTTAGTGTATTATCTTTCCACTTGTTGTTTAGTGCTTATAATATAATTTGCTAATAGAAAGATATAAAGGACTTTTTTCAGTTTAATTTTCGTTTTGGTATGGAAAAAATTGAACAACTGGCATAAAGATTCGTGGGAATCAGCAGTAGGGCAATAATGCTAGGGACCTATATAGGTCCCAATAACAATAATTTACTTTTTGAAATCAAATTAATTAAAATAGCTGAATTATGTTTGATGGATCGATAAACGTATGATGTGGATAGGTATTAATGGAATTTATTAAGGATATTATTTACCTATAATAAGGTTGGAAGGAAGGTAGGTATTAAATATAAGATACACGTTCCAACTACTGTTAAGCGAGTATGTAAAGCGACAATATTAAAAGTTAACTCAGTGGTTTTGTTTATTTATAGGAAGGTTTAAACTTTTGTTTTCTCGAT
Organism: Platycheirus rosarum; assembly: GCA_963971375.1. Taxonomy (NCBI): domain Eukaryota; kingdom Metazoa; phylum Arthropoda; class Insecta; order Diptera; family Syrphidae; genus Platycheirus; species Platycheirus rosarum. Next base: position 113,632,769 of record OZ020509.1, on the reverse strand, counting down.
TGAAATTTTTGCATTCAGTAGTAATCGAATAATTCTTTTTATTTGGTAGTTGTTATTGTGTGTTTATTAAAGGCTTCCTTATTTATTCTGTGCTTTTATGATGATGAAAAATACTTTAAAATACGTAGGTATGTAGGTATAGTATATGTAGGTTGTCACCTTCTTTTATTTGACTAATGGCTAGGGCTTAGCCGAGCAATATGAAATAAAATTTGGGGGACAACAATTTATGAAATCAAAAAACACTATTCATAACGTTTTTTGGAAAAAATGTTGTAAGCCATCTTGTTTTTTTTGCTGTTTTCTATTTTATGAATTTTTCATTTCAAAATCGTTCGACCAGTTTTTTTCAAAAAAATGTTTTTTTTGAAAAACTTTTCGAAAACATATTTTAAATTTTTTTTGAGTATGTCAATTCAAAGAAATCTAAAGCTTATACTAGGAGAAAAATTGAAAAAAAAATCTATTAAACCGTTTTCAAAATATTCAAAAAACAAAATATTTTTTTAAAAAAATTATTAAAAATTAAAAAAAAATGTTTTTGAAAATTTTAAAAAGCAATATTATTTAAATCATAAAGCTCTACATATTTTGAAAATTTCATCAAAATCCGTTAATTAATTAACGAGAAAGTCTGATTTAAAAAAACCGGTCATATGGGAGGTACCGTTATAAAACTTTTTCTGAAAAATCCATTAAAATTAAAAGATAGATTTTGCACATAAAACATCATTCTGAAAGTTTTATCAAAATCGTAGGAGCCGTTTTCGAGAAAAATAAGTTTTTCATTAAAAGTTATATGGCAGGTACCGTTAGTTTTGGAGCTAGAATGCCAATTCCAAAAACTGTTGGGTAGAGCACTCTAAAAATACTATATACCAAGTTTGAATCAAATCGGCCCAACCGTTTGGGCTGTAGATATCGATACGGACAGACAGACAGACAGACAGACAGACAGACGGACGGAATTTCCGGACCCACTTTTTTTGACTTCTCTATCATCGTAATGGCATGTTTGATTGTTAGAATTTTTTTTTTACGAATGCATAACTTGCCTTATAGTCCCTATAAATCGCAAGTAAAAAGGTTGGGTAAGCTGCATGTAGAGCGTGTGAAAAGGAAAAATTGATATTTTTTGCGGACGGTAATTTTGTTTATTTCTGGACGTTTTAATTTGGAATACATTCATTAAACAACATTTCATTTGGTTATTACAAAAAGCTTAACAATGGTTTTGTTTTTAAATCTTAATGATTTCTTTTTACATAATCATATGTATTTGTTGTCCTTCCATGTTTGATCAGCTCGGAAGGTATCCCGTCAGCTCCCGTGGCCTTGTTTTTTTTGAGCCAATTAATTGCCTTTTGTTTATCCTCAATTCTTAAAATGTGGCTGGAGCCACAACAAGATGTTCCTACATTTCAGGTCCCCTAACACTAGGTCTGTATGTTTCCTGTCCAAAACTACGAATTCCTACGAAATTTAGCCAAATTTAGCCAAGTCCTCTTTGTTTACACACAAATTGGGCAGTTTTGTGGAGAAGAAAGAGCTCACGAGAGAGTAAAGTATTTCCCCTTCTTACCGAATTTAGCACAAGAAATTTCTTGGGGCAGAAATGGGAATTCTGTAAAAAGTTACATTTGTCATAACAAAAGAAAAAAAAAATTATTATATTTTCATCATCATACGTACTTCTGAAAAGTTTTAAAAAATTCAACAGGAGTACAAAAATAACAATGGAACGAAAAAATATTAAATTGCAATTTTTAATAAATCACTTCACAAATCGCACGATTTTGTTTCCTCTAATATTATTTTATTGTCGTTTAAAAAAGTGGGTAAATTTGTTGTTCAACACTTTAGTGTACTTTTTTGCAGTTTCAACATTCTCAGAGAGATTTTCATCCCCACTCTTCAAATTTTGGCAGCCTGCCTAATAGGGTGGAGCGATTTTTAATTTTTTTTATAATTGCTTTGGAATACCTGCCAAAAGTTGCTACCCTAACTCACAAATATAAGTTAAGAGAAATTCATGAATTTGGTCAAAAAAATCACAAATTTCGTATGAACGCCAAATGACATTCTCAGTGTTGGCCGTTAGTATTATATCAAAAATATTGATCTTGAACCGTATGCATTAAATTGGGGGTGGGTAGCGTGGTAAGGGAGGTAATGGAGGTAATTTCTTATCTCTTTTCAAACGTTGTTCGAAAGAAATTTAGTCAACTCGTGAGTTTACTATTCTTGTTAAGAGTACATGGTACAATTGGTACAACCTTCAATTTGATGCCCTGCATTTAAAAACTAAATCAACGCCTGTAAAATTCTTTTAGAAATAAATATTATATTTACTTCATACTTTACTTTACAAATCTACTTGCATAAAAAAACCTACTTTGCATTGGAATTTTGAATTTGACATTGACATTTGACATGTTTAGATTTTAAATTATTATAATATTATTAGTTTAGAATTTGTGAAATGAACAAATATTAAGCGTAGTTTTGGATTTTAAGCTTTCATTTTGAACAGTTTCCAGATATTTCTATTTTATCTTTTGATCCGAAGAATTCTTTTGTGAAACACTTTCTATCTTACAAATAATATCAAGAATTTACCCTCATGTAAGAAGTCAATTTTCAATTTTCTCTTCCAACTGTAAACTATTGTACCTAATATTTTAGCAAAGCATACATTTTTACTTGCGATTTATAGGGACTATAAGGCAAGTTATGCATTCGTAAAAAAAAAAAAAATTCTAACAATCAGACATGCCATTACGATGATAGAGAAGTCAAAAAAAGTGGGTCCGGAAATTCCGTCCGTCTGTCTGTCTGTCTGTCTGTCTGTCTGTCTGCCTGTCCGTATCGATATCTACAGCCCAAACGGTTGCGCCGATTTGATTCAAACTTGGTATATAGTATTTTTAGAGTGCTCTACCCGACAGTTTTTGGAATTGGCATTCTAGCTCCAAAACTAACGCTACCTGCCATATAACTTTTAATGAAAAACTTATTTTTCTCGATTTTGATAAAACTTTCAGAATGATGTTTTCTGTGCAAAATCTATCTTTTAATTTTAATGGATTTTTCAGAAAATGTTTTATAACGGTACCTCCCATATGACCGGTTTTTTAAAATCAGACTTTCTCGTTAACTAATTGACGGATTTTGATGAAATTTTCAAAATATGTAGTGTTTTATGATTTAAATAATATTTAGCAAAATTTTCAAAAAACATTTTTTTTTAAATTTTAATAATTTTTTTAAAAAAATATTTTGTTTTTTGAATATTTTAAAAACGGTTCTATAGATTTTGTTTGAAATTTTTCTCCTAGCATAAACTATAGATTTCTTAAAATTGACATACTTAAAAAAATTTCAAAATATGTTTTCGAAAAGTTTTTCAAAAAAAACATTTTTTTGAAAAAACTGGTCGAACGATTTTGAAATGAAAAATTCATAAAATAGAAAACAGCAAAAGAAATAAGATGGCTTACAACATTTTTTCCAAAAACGTTATGAATAGTGTTTTTTTGATTTCATAAAATTTTTCCCCAACATTTTATTTCATATTGTTCGGCTAAGCCCTAGCCATTAGTCAAATAAAAGAAAGTGACAACCTACATTACATACATACTTACGTATTTTAAAGTATTTTTCATCATCATAAAGGCACAGAATAAATAAGGAAGCCTTTGATAAAGACACAAAAAAAATAACAAATAAAAAAAAACTATTCGATTACTACTGAATGCAAAAAATTCAATCGAGAAAACAAAAGTTTACACCTTCCTATAAATAAACAAAACCACTGTGTTAACTTTTAATATTGTCTCTATACCTACTCGCTTAACAGTAGTTGGAACGCGTATCTTAATTTTAGTACCTACCTTCCTTCCAACCTTATTATAGGTACCTAAATCCTTTATAAATTCCATTGGTCCCATATTGGGACGTATAAAGGTCCCTTTACCTAGCATTATTGCCATACTGCTGATTTCGACGAATCTTTATGCCAGTTGTTCAAATTTTTCCATACCAAAATGAAAATTTAACTGAAAAAAGTCCTTTGTATCTTTCTATTAGCAAATTATATTATAAACAGTAAGCAGCAAGTGGAAAGATAATACACTAAAAAACTGCAAAAGCTAACAATCCTATATATTTATGTGTTTATCCCTTTATCGTGACGCATGTTCGTTGGAGCTTCAAACCACTACGATTCTAAGGAAGTTGCACGTCAAAAAAAAACATTAAAATTAAATCTTTGTCAAAAAGACGCCTGTACCTAAAAAGGATTAGCACACGGTAGCAAGTACGTGCGACCCAGTCGTGCCTTTTATTCTTAAAAATGTATCAAGTGAAAACCCGACAAACGATGACCTGTCCTGTGTTTGGTTTATCAGAAAAGTTACCCGTCTCTCAATTACCTACTTATAGTGAGGTAATAAAAAATTATCTTTTCATTAAATATGAATTAAAGTCTATAAAAACAACAAAAGAGCCAACAGTTCATGAAATATCCGAAAGATTGGCTCAGGAAGTCTTGGATATTTGGCAAAAAGCGTCGCTCCCAACTGTTAGCCTCAAGAGAATATTTCAACTTAGTCGATCGTATCACGACAAATATAGGACCTTAATGAAACCTTATCAAGGCCGACAAACAAACAAACATTATCAAGAAAAAATTAACAAGTTTGTTACTGAGTCCCATAAACTATTTGATATTTGCATAATTGTAATTGTTCAAAAGAGAGTCGTGTACCCAAAGAAGAAATACATTTTTTAATCGATCAAAGATCAACAAAAGCTGCACCACCACAAAAAAAGAGGTTAAATTTACCATCATAAGCCCTTGCCTGCGATAGTACTGGAGTTTCTGACAGAGCTGGCGCTATAATAGCGTCTTCTGTGTTAAAATATGTTGGCATTATTTCATCAGACGATCCAAGTGGTGTCATTGATCGCTTAAAGTTGCGACGTGAAAGAACTAAAATCAGATCAGCTTTACAGGATGCAGATCACAAGAAAATTCTACGTGGTATGTACTTTGATGGTAAATTTTATAGAAAAAAAATTCTAGAAGACCATTATGTGATTTTATCGGAGCCTGGAAGCTACTATTTTGGACATGTCACGTGTGAGTTGGGAACTGCTAAAGGTATTAAAGATTCTTTAATAACTCACTTGAAATCAGTGAATCTGAGTGAAATAACTGCTGTTGGTTGCGATGGAACAGTAGTGAATACAGGTTTTAAAGGTGGTATTGTCCGTTTGATGGAAGAAGAAATTAATAAACCATTACAGTGGTTAATATGCCTACTGAATTTTCTTATCTTACAAAGGGCGATTGAACATGATGTCATTCGGTTTGTTGGGAGCTGCATATACTTATAACTTATATATATAGTGATCATAATAGTGATCTTTTGTGTGTTACTTTTAATCCACTAAACTGTTTTACTGAAGACTCTCCCCTTCAAAATGTTTTCTTTCAACGTTACGGGTTTTCCTCCATCCTTGGCACAATATTTATTTAACACGCTCAGTCTTTTTATGTGAAAGTTTTCTTCGCAATAAATAAACGTTACTGGGACATTCGAACACTAAAAATATAGGCACGACTGGGTCGCACGTACTTGCTCTTATGTGTCTAATTACATTGGAAAGCAAGATCTTTGACAGAAACAAGAGTAACATTTACGTTGAAAATAACACAGTTTAAACTTACAAAAAGTATTAAAAACCAGAATACTTAACGCATTTTAGTAAAAGTGAAGTACGCCATCTCACGTCTTAAATAACAAAGAATTTAAGAGAAATGTATTTCGAAAATTGTAGCATCGGTTTTGATAAGATCCGGTTTTTTATTTTTAGTTTTTTGAAAAACTATTTTTTTTTTGGAAATTTTGATATGCACTTTTTTTAAAATTTATTATTATACATGTGACTATAAAATTTTAAATATTTTTTTTGATTAGTTTTAAAAATATTGATTTTTCAAAAACAAATATTTCAAAAATAAATTTTAATTAAAAAAAGGGATTCAAAAAATTGATAAGCAGCATTAATTTTGTTACCTAGGTCTTCTTAAATATAAAATTTGACAGAAATTTAAAAAGCTCTTACCGAGAAATTCGAAAATTAAACAAAACCGTTATATTAAAGGTACCGATAATAGACTTTACCCGTAAATTTAGTTCTAATCAAATACCAATCAAAAAATTCTCAAAATTGTTCATCAAAATCGTTGGAGCCGTTTTTAAGAAAAATAAGCTTTTCCTAAACGGTCATATGACTGGTACTGTTATTTTTAGACCTAAAAATAAAATTAAAATTTTTCCTCTGGGGAATGCCAAAGGAATCACACACCAAATTTGAAGATAATCGCTTAAGACGTTTAGTCTGCAGCTCGTTATACATACTGACAGACAGAACTACAGACAGACAGACATTTTTGTCGACCACTTTTTGGGACTTCTTTATGATCGTAATGTTATGTTTCAGTATTATCTGAATTTTTTCTTATATTCACGAATCCTAAACTTTCCTTAAAGTCCCTATAATCGCAGGTAAAAATCATGTTATTTACCAATTTTATGGGCCGATTTTGCAGGGATTTTCACAGACAAGAAGTTGTAAGTGTAAAGATTAAGTAAGACTATTTTAATTAACCCTAGGTCACGTTGGAGTCGTTATTTTTTGAAAATTCTTATTTATGTCCCGTTTTTGGCGGCATTTTCACAGGCGTTTTAATCACGCGTTGTGCCACTGGGATCGTTTCACAACCAGATAGCTTATTTTATAAGAAGTAACTAAGGCTTTTATTATTACTAGGTGGCCCACGCCGGGTTAATTTTTTTTTTAAATGTATGCTATACCCGAGAAACGCCGGGTGGGTGAGCTAGTACTAACTAAAACACTAGTAAAAGACGCAAATAGCACTTCATACGGGACCAAACAACGGAGAGTGTTATTGAAACAACCTTCACGAGTCGTTGTGAAAGCTGAATTAATATTCATTTTGGCATGTTAAGTATTTTAATAAAAAAATCATTATTTATATTTCTAGCATCAATCAATGTGTCATTTTCAATTGTCACACACACATCCATCAGGGCTTACGATTTATAAAACAACAAATAATTTGTCGGAAATCAAAAACATTGAGCCCCATAACAAGAAATGGCCACATTGCAAGTGAAACATTTAAAATTCGTCAATAGAGTGCTACATATACATAACATACATATGTTTATTCCATGTGGGATATGGGTCGAACTGAAATTAAACTGTCAACTCGTTGAAGTAGCGCAAACTTTTTAATCATCGTCCAATTTCCACGTAACACATTCCATCTTGCAGAACCAGAACCAGAGTATTCTATATCAGCATACATAACACTGACAAAGGCAATACAACCAGCCTGCAGCGCCCTCTGTGACTTTCGCATTTCTTAGTACTGCGTCTGCCCGTATTGGCGCTGTTGTGATGTCCTCCGTGATTGATGGCTTTCGATATCTCCATTCAGTCATATTTGCATTTTTTTAAGTTTTTTTATGCCAAGGAAAATCTGATTTTTTGTTTTTATTTTACGAAGTTCCTTTGTTGGAATTTAATTCTGCAAATGGCCTGAAAGATGATATCTTGTTTTCCATTCAAGAGATGTTTTTCTTGTATTTTTTTTGTTTACTTCTGCCGCTGATGCAAAGGACATTGAAGCATTAAAACAATCCCATTTAGCATGAGAATTAATGGGAAAAGTTTTACGTCGGGTGATGTATTTATGGGCAAAAGATTAAACTGTTTGTATGGAATATAATTGATCGATCACTTGGAGTAAAGGTAGGCGCACGCACTGCTCCAGCCAGTGTAACTTATGTACATAAACGGATGTCAGTAACAGAGATACTCACTACTACTCACTACTCTCATTTTGTTATTAAATGAACGGGAAAATATTGCATCGTTCATCGATACAAGAACCAAGGACAACGACAAAAAAACATAATCCCAGAGGAATAACAATGGGTGACGAAAATGTGTCACAGTCAGAGTGTTTTTTTAGTATTGAAGGTCGAAGTATTCAGTTTTGATCGGAGTGCGAGTGATTGGAAACGCTGCAGCGACTCGATTGTTCTTTGTTGACAGACAATAATGAAACATTTTTAGGACAAGGACTTTTAACTTTAAATACTGCAGTGAATTTATATGACGCTATTGACAAAATGCCGATTAAACAGACAATATTAGCTTTAGGATCTGTTTTGAGCCTTCAGACTTTGATAGGTTTTGATTTCTCAGAATCAGGGCATCTTTTTTCTAAATGGTACTACCAGCTTAGTGAATCGTCCTGGGATATTCTTGGTGTGGGGGCTTCGTTGGATTTTGTTTTTTGTTACTTTTGCTTTTATGTGAAACATCTCCATTATCATGTTGGTATTGATTTTCGTTACTCTTCGGATCGATTTTCCCTTCCGCCACAACAAAATTATCACAAGCGGTTTTGAGGGAAACATTAATGTAATTAAAAATACAAAACAAGGAAAAGGAACAAAATAGTGCGATATAGTCGTGTGAAAGCGTGAGTGAAAAATTGAGCCCAATTTCGGACGTACCGTGAAATATAGAGATTCTTTTTTTAGCCGTACAACACGACTTTGGAATGGTTTACCCGGCGAGATTTTCCCTTGCCATTTCAATATGCAAACATTCAAAACCAATGTTAATCGACACCTCCTATTTCTCCCCTCCCTATCTTCCTAATGCCCGCGCAGTGTGTTACATTAAAAGGGAAACAAATAGTCCCTTGTGCGCGCGTTAATTATAAAAAAAAAAAATTCTGACCGCGACCTTTATATCGCCTCCTGGAGACGCGCTTATTTTTTCGGGAAATAATTGGTAAATGAATCAGGGTACTGGACACAATACCTATCTGACAATGTAAAACATACTCAGATAGGACCTCTACATATCTAGCATGTGTATTTTCTGACACGCGACCCTCCAATCCGCTCCTAGAGGTGCAGTTGTTTTTCAAGAGATTTTTGGTATATGGATCAACATTAAGTATATAAAGGGTATTCATGCAACGTCGTAAATTTTACGACGTGGTAAAATCGTAAAGTTAAATGCTTGCTGTGCAAATGTTATAATCTTTGTCGTAACCGAAACAGCTATTTGTTAAACTTCATACCTATTAAAAGTAATAAAATAAATGTGTGGTATTTTATAAGAAAATTGTTTTAAATATGGTATTTTTATGTTGGAATTATTGGGAGCAAAAGATAATTTATACATTTGTCAGTTGAAATTCCTAACCTAAATTTAAAAAATTGATATAATTGATAAACGTGAAAAAAGTAGATGAGATTATAGAAGACTTGGTTCATAACCCTCGATAACAGTTTTCGATATACTAAACTGGTCGTTTTTCCATTATTCGGTTCCGAAATAACAATATTTTGTTGTCGGATAAAGTTTTCGACGTTTACAATGTTTTCAACTAAGTTTACAACAAAAATTCTTGTGGTAAGGTTTACCATTTGTCGTGAAAGATTTTCCATACAAATTTTGATAGCTAGTTTACGACGTAGTAAACTTTTCGACGTTAAACACGCTTACGACGGTTGTACGACGTTGCATCAATTGCAATATTAACTTGATCTATTCGCCAAAAATCTTCCGAAAAAATAACGGCGTCTCCAGGAGCGCATTGAAGGGCCACAACCCGCAGGTCAGAAACATTTTTTCACTCAAGCTTTTACAAGCCCATATCTCGTTATGTAGAGATTTTATTTAAGTAGGTTGTCAACGGCCTTGGCTCCGATAAAGCATCGCTTCCCGTGAGATTAGCAAAATCATGCTGTTGACATGTGTTATGTGTTTTCTGTTTTCCGTTCTCCTTCTGTCTTCTCTTCTGTCAATCAATATGTAATGTAATGTAATGTAATGTATTTAAGTAGGTTATACATTGTCAGATAGGTATTGAGTTCACCTACCTGATCCATATCCCACAAAACTCCCCACACAAATAAAAACTTCTCCAGGAGCGGATTGAAGGGTCGCCTGTCAAATTGTTTTTGTCTCACTCAAGCCTTCACATGCCTATAACTCGATATGCAGAAGTCCTATTTGAGTATATTTTGCATTGTCAGATAGCAAAATAACTGCGTCTCCTAGAGCTTTAACTTTACAAAAAAATTGATGTTTGTTTTGCAAATGAATGATGAATAAATGTTGATTGTTATTCATACTTTTATCCTTAGTAAAATTAATTAATTAATTCTGTTATCCATCTAAGTTAATAATGTAATTAATATATAAGATTTTATACTCTGCTTGATGAAATAAATAAATACAAAAACATTATTTATGATAAACTAAATAAGGGCTCTGATTACAATGATTTTAGTGACCACGATGTTGCCGATGAAGATAATGATGATAATAATAATATCAAAACCAAAAATTCATGCCCCCCTTAATTTATTTATTTCAAGTGAATGACTCCCAACGCGTTTGTGTTCCAATGATATTGCATAACTTAGAATCATTTTTACAAACGAAAAATAATTGGCCACGAGCCATCCTACGTTCCGCTAGTTTGGCAATTAAAATATGCAGATATTTTTTTTCTATAAAAAACAAGTCAATGGCTTGCAATAGCAAAAAACGCATGCCAAGCTAAAGTCAACAGTTCAATTTTATGCTTCGCCCTCTGAAATTAACAAAACCGTACACAATCATTTACCATGACAAAAAATTCAACCAACTGTATGAAGTTAAAAGCACTTTGACAAAATCAAAAAAAAAAAAAATAATAACATTGTCAATACCTATATAAAACCAAAAAATATTAACCCAAACCTTCCTCACTTCTCATGTCACAAACAAGCATTTACATATTTTCAAAAAAAAACAACAACACCAAAATACATATGTAAGGACAAAACTAGCGGCCCCTCATCAGGATGCAGAAAAGATACGCCCGTTATCATCAGAGTGTCCTGTGAAAATTCAGATTTTCCATGAGTTTAATTTTTTTTTTTTTTTTTTGTATTTCGGATGGTTATCGCAGCAGAGATGTAGCACTGGAAAAACATCGGAAATACTATCACTATAAATTATGACATCCAGCATTTATTTGTTCAACTTCGAGGCAGGAGCCGCCGAATCCTTTCATTTGGTGAGCTGGGTTACTTCATTGAAATTTTCAAAAAAAAAGAGTTAAAAGAAAAAAAATTTCAGCAGGAAATTAAATGGTCAAGTTTGCGTATTATTTTCCAGGGTAAATTTACATGGAAATTTATGCCAGAAAAAATGTTTGAAGGGATGTTTTTTTTTGTTTCCGGTAAGGCGATGCTATATATGTATACAAACATTCATATAAATATGTCCTTTGGCTGGGATTTTTTTCTGTGTCAGACAGGAGATATGACATTGGATGTATTGGCTTTACACCTCTTCAGTTCATTACAGATTTTAATTACATTGAGTCTGATTTAAATTATTTGAGTAAAAAAAAAACTTAATAAATCCATATGTGTTAACTGTCAAGTTCCTTTGGTGAAGTGAAATGGCAGAGTTTCACCACCCTGATTTTGTATATGACTCCCATGTCGGAGCTTTCTCTTCGACTTTCATTTTTCATTTCAATAGCCTCACAGCTACCAGTTCTTAACATTTGTGTTATTAACCCAATTGTATTTACAACACCCAGAGTATTAGTATTCATCCTATTACAACAACTGAGTTGGTCAATTACATAGGCAGTAAGCTTGTAGCAATATTAATTGAACACTCTTGCCTCTTTCTCTTCGGATTGATTTGAGCATCAACACAAATTTAAAAAGTCCAATTTACCGAGGTTTTACCAAAAACCTAAAGGATGCTTGCTGCAGAGGCATCAGAATGGTAAAAGTATCCTTGTGGGTATTGTATATATGCATTTGGAAAATCTTTCAACTCTCCAGCTGGTTTTGAAGAGAACAACATCTTCTGGATAAAGTTTTGGAAAGCAGAAACACATATCTCATGGGATATTGTGGTAGAAATGTTTTACAGCAATAAATAACGAGATTTTCTCTGGAGCCGACATTCGAACCACAATAACTCAATTAGATTACATGGCTTTTTGCTTGAACCCTTACAATTATTATAACCCTAATCTCTGGCAATCAAAAACCTAAACAAATTTTGCCGAGAAAGTAAAACACAACTTTTCTGGGAATGAAACTGGAATATAAACCAAAATATCCCTTGGAGTAAACATGAGTTGAATTTGTTTTTGAAAAACGAAGAAAAAAACATTGAATGGCCTTGTCTTGAGTTGGTACTTCTAAGTTGGTTGTCCAAAGTTCAGTTTTTTTTTGTGGGTGCTTCTGCATAGTTAAATTTTAAATTGAACATACTGTAGGAAGTGGTATGATATGAAGCCTTTTTTCCAGACACATCAAGGCGGGTAAAGTGGTGGTTGTTAGCCGGGTTAACAAAATTTACACATCTTGAAAATAGCCACTTTAGTTGAAGGTTGAGGGAGTACATATGTCAAGGATAGGATTTCTTTTCTTTGATTCGTCTATTCGTCAAGCATAAGTTATGAAGTCATTACTGGGTATATTGTGTCCCACAAGAAACGTAACAACTTTCAATTTATATTTTGTCTAAGTTTTGAGTTGAGTAAATAATGTTGCATACCTTCAGGGGCTATTCCACGGATATTCCACGGCTCTTCCATCTTTCGGCTTTGTTACACTGCATACAATGCTTTCTGAACCGCTGACAATGTGCGTACAATATATTATGATTTTGGGCGTATATTTTTTTTTAAGTGGGCACGCACAAGGGATTTGTGGTTCCTTTACAATGTTGAACACATAGGGCATAGGAAGGTTAGTGGATGATGGACAGAAGGTGTTGATTAACATTGGTTTTGAATGCATTCAAATTGTAATACCAAGGAATCACCTCACCGGGTAAACTAATTAAAAGTTTATGTTGTTCGGCTAAAGCAAGAATCCCTATATTTCACGGTACGTCTGAAATTGGGCTCAAGGATGAACTGATGAGCATTCCTTGCGAGACGAGTATCACGGGAGAAACTTTTAAGGGGAGGAATGCAACTGGCTGCTTCGATTGACATTTTTTTTTATAAAAAAAAGATAATATAAGGAAAGACATGAAATTTTACGTCGGTGTTCGAGAGCAGCAATTTTTTCCCAGACAGTTCTATTTCCTATCAATCTTTACGCTCTGTTTTGTATTCTATCGAAACATCTGCCCAGATGTGGCAGTTATACTCGAGTATTGGCCGTATGAACGCTTTATAAATTTATTGTAGCCAGATCAGAAGGGGGAAAAATGCATTACACACATAGTTGGAGACAAAACGAAGCCCTGGGGCAAACCAGCATTTATTTTGGTGGACATCAGAATTGAACGATCCAGAAGATAGCACCTAATCCAATGAACAAGAGTACCATCGATCCCAAAAGCACGCATTTTCGATAAGAGAGCTTCATGACAAACTTTATCAAATGTCTTGGAGATAGCAATAATCTTACTTTCACCAAAGCGATGTAAAGATTTGTTCCACTGTCCGGTGAGATATGCCATTAGAATCACCAGTGGAACGGTTGCTGCGGAAGCCATACTGACGGTCATGAAGAAGCTCTCGTTCTTCCAGATATTCCTTAAGCTTACGGTTTATCAGCGTTTCCAGGACCTTGGAAATAAGAACCGTATGTGCTATGGATAAGTAAGAGGAGGAGGGGAGGGTTCAACTTTCTAATGGACAGGCTGGGCAAATGCTGTCCTAGGAATGATTCGAAAAGGGTAGGAGCGATGGCAAGGCTTACGCAGTAGTAGAAAAATGTACATTCTCAAGTACATGAAGGGCAACGTTACTCTCAGACAATGTAGAGCTAGCAGCAAAAGGGCTGCGAGCTAGTTTGCCGTCTCTGAAGAGTTAACAATTGGTTTGTCATCCGCGATGAGCGTTTGAATCTAAGATGATGAAAATACAACAAGTGACCAAAAATATATACTGACTTTGGGATATTGCAAAATTTGTTTGTCATGCATCAATTTGATGCTATCAATAACAGAGTTGCATTAGTTTTGGACTTGTTTGTGCTTTTTTCTATTTTTTCTCTGTTGGTTTGGCCTTGTTGGATCAGAATCTTATTCTTATTATCTTCCAGCGTGATAGCTTCTTAACACCCCGAATTAAACCACGACTTCAGTTAAATAATTTTTAGGAATAAAAGCACGCATACAAAATTACATTTCTGATCATTTCAGTACTGACATCAATATCAACAGTTAAAGTTACGGAACTAATTATTCAGGCCGTCCCAGTTGGCTTTCTCGTATTTCCAAACGGTCTTGGTGGGAAGTTTTTCTTTAACTGAATGAGTGAAGGGCGAATAATTTGCGAACAAAACACAACGCCCCGAAGTGCCAAATGGAGTTACACTTATGGTATACTTATCGGGGTGGGAATTAAGAAACATGTCAGGACAAGAGTATTGGCATCTTGCCCAGCAACAAAATATACCGATGTAGAGCATATTCTCATAAATCATTATTAATACTCAAAACATAAGTCTGAATAGGTTGAATTGCGCAGTGTAGGTCTAAATTAATTTCTGTAATAAACAACTGTCCTATGTCTTATGCCCATAAGATATTTTGCGTACGAAAATTAGTTCGAAGCATACAACACAATAAGGCAATAAATCAGATGTCATTCTTCTATGTACAGCAAACATCTTACAATCTATCTATATTTTTTTGGTTATTTTATTTTTTTGTGCGCACTCGATCTATATGTTCATCCTCCACCCTCAACCCTCAACGAGCTTCAGATCGACACTGGTCTGGTCACTGGTGAGTCCTCACCCATGTTTACTAAAATACTCCAAGGAGAAGGAATTATTTTTTGTAACAAGGGTCGATGCCGTGTTATTATTTTCAGTTCCATTACTAATGAAGTCTCAACGAAAGAAACTCATGGATTAAAAAAATGCAACGTCACCTAAATTTAGATGGCCTCAGATATGAAACAGTCTAAAACCTGAGAACGTTTTCAGGCCAACCCGGTAAGCCCCAAAGGTTGATGTGTAGGCAGAAGCAGAAATAACTGATAGTTTTGATCCCAATCGAGATTATAACAGTGATCGAAGAAGAATACAAGAAGTAGGTTACAAATAATAGGAACTTCATTTAACTGCTGCTTCAATGTTGATGATGACTCTCTTACACTCTCTTATATTCATTCAAAATTACTATCTCAGTGAAATAAAGAAATATTTCTATTCTTCTCAGAAAATCTTCTAGAGTCTAGATTTTGGGCGTCGTGGCTCGGAACAGTGATTCATCTCGTTGAAGTAATCATCCTTTATTTTATTTATTATATTTAGTGTGTCAAGTTTAAATATATAAATGGAACGGACAAAATAAGGGAGAAGTTGATGAAATACGGGAAAACTCTGCTACTTCCTTTGATCGAAAAGGAAGCTTCACATGGCGATTTTCGAAGTTATCTTGACGAACCTCACAAGGGGAACCAATAAGCTAATCATGAACATCTAAAAAGAAGGGTGACCATTCAAAGGTTGGAAGAGCTATCTCATTAGTTTTCCCTCATTTGTTTTCTTAACATATTTAATTTTCTTGCAATGGCAATATTTAGAAGCTATTCCTTACTTTTTCCATTTTTCGCCAAGCTTCGCTTCTTCAAAACAAATTTTTTAATACATTTTCCCACATGCTTATCAACGGCAACTCACTTGTTCTTTTTAATCTTCAAAACGTTCACTAATGCTCTTTTGTTCAGTTAATTGTTCTGGCAATTTTCCAAAAAGAACCTCCATAACATTGATTGATTTTAACTCATTTTTTGTAAAACTGTATACGCAATCACTTTAGGCATAAATATCCATACTTCTTATACAAGTTTTATCCCACTTCTGACACCAATGTAATATCTTTTTTTTCGCGTCGGCTGACAGAAATTTATTTCCGTTTATAAGATTTCCTGTTTCACTTTTTCCACAAACTATATTTTATCAAAATTAAACTGTGTTAGATTGAAATATCATTTGTAGAAATAATGCAGTTTAAGGTAAGCCATTCTAAATTTAAATTATTTTAAGGAGAACAGAACTGTAAATTTAATGTAGTTTTATCCCAAACAATATATTAAACAACTTCATTTGAATGCTTTTAACAATAAATGATCACATTTTTCAAAAATAACAAAAGAAAACAAAGCACTTTCCCTGGAATAATAAATCCTCGATATCTCCAATCCTCACAATCTCCTCCAAGAATTCAAAAGTGCACCAAGGATTTGTCCCTTGAAAATTTATCAAAAGAATAATATAAGTTTCACAATTATAGGTACCAACGTTTTCTAAAGAACAAAAGTGAAATCGTTCAGTACGCTGCTAAGAAATGGTAATTACCTGACAAGGAAGGGCTCCAAGTAATAAATCAACTGACAAATAGTGATGCTTTTAGAGCTGGAAAAGTATGCTCTAGCTTTTGGTTTTACTTTTGCCTTTGTGAACATCGTGCTGGAGTTTGCAATATTTAAGGACAATGACAAGCAGGAACACTATTTGCATTTGAATTGGAGCTGGGAGCTGAACAAGGCTTTTGTGAGGACAATATTGAGTATTTGTTTATCATCGCGACAGATAAGTTGAAAAGCTTGTAGCTTTGTCTAAAATAAGATTGATGATGCCGAAGAGGGGTGGATGTTCTATTATTATTTTTTTGTTTTTTTTTTTGTCCACAAGTAAAGTTTTTTGGACTCTTTTTGCCATTGGCAAGATAAGGTGTGAAATAGTGTGCCTAATAACATTGCGTCGTGGGTAATCGATAGTTAGAGTTAGGGAAATGTAAATGTTATATATTGTCGACAAAAAGAAGCGAAGGAGAAGGCTGGGCATACATGTATATGCTGTAGGAGCTATTATGTCTGTCTTTATGTTTCATATTATAAGTTTAAAATATTTGTCAACATCTCTTGCAGATTATTAACATCACTTGGCTTCTAAACGAAGAAGGCATGCCTAGCTCTCAGATTGTTGTGTTGCGTTGAGAGAACTGCGATTCTGTGACAGAATATGTAATTCTAATTGGTTAGCGCTTAACTTTCAATTTCATCAGAATGGTTGGTGCCATTATGGTTAGATGATGCTGGTCATGGGGATGATTTATCATCGAAACTGGTGTGTCAATTAAGGCGAAATAGTGCAGAGCTCGTCCAAACTAATTTCTCAACTGGCGTATACAAGATCCAAACAGTGAAGAATGGAGTTGAAGAAGAAATTACCTTTGTGATCCAATGGAATAAATATCAATTGAAAGCTTTCAATTCAGACCATAGCACTTTCTGACAAAGTGCTAGTACTATTTTTCAAATGAGGAATAAATATTTATGCTCTAGAGAAGATCGTGTTTGCTTAAATCTTCAATCGTACAATAGTTTAAGGAGCCGAATGCATGATTTTTGATGATAATCTACTTTATTATCATCATCATCATCGGCGCAACAACCGGGATCCGGTCCGGGCCTCCTTCAACAAGTTCTTCCATACATCTCGATTGCTGGCCGATGCCCTCTAATTACGCACCCCAAGGCTTGGACTACGTCCTGGACTACGCCAAACCTCCAACGCAAGGTCTGTCACGTTTTCTTCTACCATAAAAAGAACTGCAAAAGACTTTCGGAGCTGGTTCCTCTTCGCTCATGCGAGCTAGGTGCCCAGCCTAACGGAGTCAACCGAGCTTTATTTTTTCTACAACATCTGCTTCGAGGTAGGTTTCATACAATTTATGATTGTATCTTCTCTGGAATCGTCCTTTTTTAAGCATCCAACCACTGAAGTGGTTTCAGGATGTTTGTAAAACATGGTGTATGTTCCAAAATAAAAACAAAAAGAATTTAAATCTGTGAAAAAAAAATTATTGGCTGGTCAATTAATTCAATCACCTAAGAAGATTCGGATAAGCAGTTATAGTCCAGGAGCCAGGTAAAAACTTGGCCAATCGTTTTCCCTCAAGCGATGGGAATAGTATTATAAAACATCGTGAACGTCAGTTGCGGTTCCGTGAGTGGGATGAGCAGTTCAGTTATAACATTTAAAGCATCAGGTGACGGTCTTTTCACCGAGCTCACATTTATATTCATTTAAAGTTAAGTATAAGCTATCACCAGGCTAAATTTTAGCTGAGAGGAAATCACGGAAAGTTAATTTTTTTGTAAGTTCCAGCGTGCAGGTGACGCATTATCGGACTTGTTACAACCAGCGTGCTGTTGACATGTGTTATGTGTTTTCTGTTTTCCGTTCTCCTTCTGTCTTCTCTTCTGTCCTGTATCAATGTCGTCTTGTGTGTTGTCTTTGTAATTGTCTGAGCCGATGGCCTCAGTAGCCAGTGCTCTTAAATGTGTGTACTTCGTAGATTTATCTACGGAGTAGATTAAAATGTAATGTAATGTAATGTAATGTAATGTTTTCTTAAAGTTGATGGATAAGCTATAGTTTGACAAATGTTTAGTCGGGAGGAGCTTTTGTTAGTTAGTTTTGGTTTGTGTAAATGGGAGGGGTAGTGGGGTAAACTTTATGGGGGTAAAACGTTTGTGGTTTCATCCAGGAATCATAATTCCAATAATTGCTCATAATTTGATTATAACAGAAGAAATGAGGGCAAAGTCTGCACTTTTTGGCATTCTTGTTGTAGGAAATTTTATGCTCTACTAATTCTTCTAGTGTCGTGCAGCATACAGTTGCATTTTTAAGGGCAATGTTCCTTATAGGCACAAAGTTAAAATATTATTATTATCATCATCATCATCTTAATTTTCTTCATTATCGCTGAACAATAGTTACAAGGGTGTTGACAGATCAGTGGAGAGGCTTAACACTAGCACCTGCCACGTTTGGATATTATTCTGTTTTAAATGAAAAATCTGGTGCGAAGATGGAAAATGACCCAGATTGAGTGCTCGTGCCAGGATTTCATTGAAACCTCTCTCTTTGATCGGATGAATGTAGTTTTTTGGTCATTACATAATCCCACTGGATCAGGCCTATCAATGGTGGGATATTGACCATCATTTCTATTGAATAATTTCTTAAAGTAGTAGTAAGTTCAACAGATTAACTTTGAACGCGTATCTTTTACAATGTTTCCATCCTCATCTTAACAGGTGCCAGTATGGGTAGTGAAACTCGATATTGAATTCTTCACTCTTCTGTAGAAGTTCGCGGCTCTTTTCTATTGATTATAAAGATGCTCTAGTTCGTCTGCGGAGCCAGATGTTTCTATCCGGTTCGAAACCGTTAGGTTTCAGGTTAGCCTGAGTCAGTTTCCGGAGGTGTTTGCGTGTTTCTTTTCCAAGTTTGGCGTTAAAATCTCCTCTTATTTTGGATGAAGGGCCATCGGTCGTAAATTTTTAGGAGCTGGCAGAAACTATCTTTGGCAACATCGGCTCATCATTCTCTTACCCATAGGTGCTGATAAGTCTTCCCTAAATGATAGAATAAATAAAATATAAGGATCGTCGTAATTCTTTCACTGACTTCGCGAAAGCTTAAGACACTTTGTGTAAGTCTTCCTCTGACAGCGAAACCACACCCAAACAAGCGTGAATTACCATCAAGGTGGCACTTCTAATCTCGAAGCTTGAGTTACAATTTTTCATCGATTCATGTCCCATTTCCTAGAAATAAGTGAAAACTTCATTGTTAGTCTTCGGACTCATTTGTTACAAACTGTTGATTTTTTTCATTATATTTCCACTGTTCTAAAGCAACTTTTCCTTTATTCGTTTAACCCCGTAATTGATAGTAAGACTGTCTTTATCTGAAGAACTTAGATGCTTGCCAACAGAATCTTTTATCCGTGATGAGGTTGTTAGCCCAATGTACAATTCCCAACCTTGAACGAAATCTAAGGCAAATCATTCTCTTTGGTTTAATAGATGCCATTGATCCAAAATTTGTTTCACGAATCCTCAAATTCTTTATTTTATTATTTCAATATAGTGATAAGTTTCTAATGTGAACTTCCCTTTCTGAGTTGCTCTTGCCCTACAAATCAGCAGCATTTTTGTTAAACTATTAATCGGATTCAATACTTACGCTTTTAAGCTTATCTAAGGAAACTCATGTTTGATGTACGAACTAGTTACAGCGTTCTGTATTACTTAGGCCATGTCAGTCAATTACTTGCCTTTCTACTCATACAACCAAAAGGCATACTTTAATCCCGTCCTTTTCAAAAGTTCTCATTAAAAAAAACTCATATTACCTGCTAATTTATTCACTATGAAAACCCAACAAACCCTGAAAAGCCTCAACTTTCTGGTCTGCCAATTGATTGTCCATAATACAAACTAAAAACAAAACTTCAACCTCAACTTTCACTGATACTTCCAAAAGTAATTTCACGGTCTACTAGCTTAATTAATTCTTTATTCTCACAGACGATAATTAAAATTTTCCCAACCCAAACAAGCAACCGAAAACCCGTGTTTCCAGCCCTACTAAGCCTACCCATTTCCATAAAAAAAACCTTGACCGCTCATTTCCCTTTTTCCTTTTCACAGAAAACTAACAACCGACCAACATTAGGCAGTAAATGAAAGGAAATACACAAAAATAAAACCACAGGATGAATATTCTATACAAGTGTACCTATTCAAACCAACTTAGCAACAACAACAACAAAAAATCCTTCAGCTTGTTCCTTCCAAATTCCGACTGAAAATAAAAAGCGCAAACATTAAAAATCACTTGCCACAGAAACGTGATTGAAATTCAAATACAAATTGGTTCCTGGGAAAAAAAATCATAGTTCACAAACGGACAACGCAGTAGGGCATTCAAAAATCTCCAGGTTCCTTCACTCCTCAAACCTTATATGCTTCGTCAAATCCACCATGGTGGTGCTCCCCCATGGAGCAGAATATTCCACTCCACAAACCATGATATTGTGTTCTCGGAGCCGTAGCTGATGGACCGTATAAAACATTTGCCACTTGATCACGAAACAGAGGAAATGGAAAAAAACGTATAAGAATCATGCTCCAGAAGAAATAGCTGCTAGGACTAAAGGTTCCGCAATTACAACAACAAAAAAAAAAATGTCTAATTTCTCTTATTCTTCATTCCATACGCGATGTATACTTTGCTTGGAAATATTTGCTTTGATTTAATTTTTCTTTAGTCTGCAAAGTTTAAGATACAAGATACAATAACATGATGAGGTTCCGACACGTGGAATAGCACGTGGGCTCGGGGTTGTCTCTAGAGACGCAATGGTGATGGTTGGCTGTACAAATGTTATGTTTACGAAAATATCAGCAAAAGTCATTTCGTCCTTGAAGACCAAGCTCGTGTAACCAAGTCCTAGGGCTCTTGATGATTTTAAATTTAAAGTAACTAATAAAATTCCGTTCCATTTTCAGGTTGTAGGATGTAGGTCCTCGTATATAAAAATAGGAGTTTACATATAACAATACTTTTGAAAAATAATTAAAAAAAAATAAATTTAGAGATTTTCAATTGACGCGGGTTGATTTTTTTCGGCGGCAATGTGGTTTTGTTGACATATTTCAAATCTGGTGATTATTATACTGATGTTAAATTACATCGCCGCAGTCCGTGAAAATGTACATCAGAAGCCAAGGAATTCGATTTGGAAGGGGACTGCAGTTTTCCAATTTTGGACGTACTGTTATGCATAGAGATTCTTTCTTTAGTCGAACCACACGAATGTGGAACGATCTACCTTGTTCGTTTTTTTCCTCCCATATTGATATGCAGAATGTCACTATTAATGTCCAGCCACACCTCCTTTTACATCCTTCCCTTCTTCCCTAATAGCCGCATGGTGTTTTAGCATTGTGCTGATTATGAGAAAATATAATCATCTCTAGCGACGAGTCGGATTTTTTAATGAACTGTTGTGTTAATTAGCAAAATTGTCATACATGACACTATCCAAAATAATAGAAAGGTGAATTAAGGACGAGCGCTGGACCTATCAGATTTACGGATTGTAGATACTGAGTTACCTTCTCAGGAACTCTGGGAAAACAGAAAGGAAAAAAAAGGTTAGCCTTATTCGGTGGACTAACTTCAAAATGTTATCAATAAAACAAAATTTCTACTAATCTAATCGACGTTTCCTAAGTTAGTCCACCGAAGATGGTGGATAAGCGAAGGAATAAGAACCAGATGTGTCAAATTTATTCTGAAATGAATTATTACAAGCGTTCTATAATGTGAGCTTTATTATTGTTTTTTTGTGTACAAAAAAATTTAAGTTTGAGAAACTTGGTGAAAATATCAAGTTACTGAACGGACATCTTAGTTATTGTAGTAGATTTTCTTAAGGGATTTTTGGTAAACGTCATATAACTATTTCACGTACATTTTGTTTTTATTAATGAAAAATTCTAGTCCCTAGATTAAATCTTATTCCATGGTTTAGTTATATGGTGGAATAAGCGATTTTATTAATAGGGCTGTACCATGTTATGACCCCCAAAATCAATATATCAAAAAAAAAAAAAAAAAAAAAAAAAAAAAAAAAAAAAAAAAAACTGACAATGGCAGTGTCACATCCCAAATACAAATGTTAGCATTTACTCTGAACGCAACTTATATGTATAAACTTGAACTCAACTCATATATATAAACCTAAAATGAATTGCACGACTGGATCGCACGTACTTCCTTTTATTTTAATAAGTATTTATAAGAAGAATTTCAGTTTTTTATTCGATTTTTGTGACTTTTGATTTTTTTTACGGAAAAATGTAAAAGCCGTTTTATTTCTATAAAAAAATGTTAAACAGTGTGATTTTTTTTCAAAATCGTAGGAAAATAAAACGGTTGTTAAAAACTTTTGTTAAAATTCAAAATAAATTATTAATGAATGCAAACTTTAGCACAAAAATAACCTTCATTTAAAAACAAAATTAAAAAAAAAATCAATTACGCGTTTTCAAGATATCGATTTTTCAAAAAAAAATCATTAAAAATACAAAAAAAAGTCTTCGAAAATATTTTAGATTGATATTATTAAGTCTACCTGCATCTTCCTGAATATCAAAATATCAATTTTGGTTGTAATCGTTTACCGTTTTTAACCGTCTTTAACCTTTTTTAGCCCACCATCTTAATTTTTTTTTCGCGAAAACATAATGCTTACCAACAATAGCACATTAATTTTTATTCATAAACATTTTTGGAGCCGTTTTTGAAAAAAATAAGTTTTTACATAATGTCAGGTACCGTTAATATTTGAGCTAAGAAAAAAATAAAATACCCCTCTGTTTGATGTCAAAATAACATTATGTTCCAAATTTTAAGACCTGACCTTCAGGCTGTAGTCCAAAATACATACGTACAGACAGACAGACAGACACACGGAATTTTGCCAGTAACTCAAATATGTTTCTCTATCATCGTAAAGTCATGTTTGATTGATATCTCAAATTTTTTAATCTGCATATCTTGCATTATAGTACCTATAATCGCAAGTAAAAAACTCATCTGAAAAATCTAACTTGTCAAAATAATATATCAAGGATGGCACATCCGATTTTCATTTGCATCTGGTGACACACGGTCCAAAACTTCTTATTGCGCTTTTCCTTAATCACAACCCTTGAAATATTGTTAACTTAAATCTTGTTATATTATCTTTGTATTTTACTCTTGGAGGTTTTGTCAGTTCCGGAGGCAGTATTCCGGAAAAGAAGGTGGCTATCGGCTATGAGCTGTGGCAATGTATTGTGAAATTGAATATCGACATGTATGTGAGTATGTCGTTCACAACACCATTGTACCTACATATATGTAAGTACTTTTGTTTTCTTTTTTATGTTTGATAATTAAATTAATTAATCTTTTCTTTCTTTATTTCTTTTTAGGTTATTAAGGAAAGTAAACCAATAAAGGATATAAAAAAATTAATAAAAACAAATAAAAACAGGTAAGTAATTACATACATACTTATGTAAATATCCAATTGTGAAATTAATAAAAACAAAAAAAAAAACAACTTTTAATGCCGTACATATTAAGGTATGTCGCAGAAGCTTGAGTATACCGTGTGTGTCGCATGGTTTTGCGTGTAGTTTTATAAAACAATTTTATTTGTTTTTTTTCTTTTTAACAAAAATATTTTTTTTCAGGTAACTTTATCTTTAACTATTTCTTTTCTTTATCTAATTTCTTTAATCACGCAGCTGAGGTAAACACACAGGTCGTGGCTTCTAGAACTAGATTATTATATAATACCTATGTTGAGGGAAAGTGCTACGCAGTAGATGCTATCTATCTGAAAAAAACTACTTCAATAATTTGTTGAATTTTAATGATGGCCAATATCCCACTAATGACCACCCGGACCAATCAATCTAGATGATAACAAAAGAATTACATCTGCCCGACCAAAATGAGATCAGATTATATAGTGCCAATGGACTGCAAGCGGATTATTTTAAATGCGCTAAGTATGACCTGGCCTGGGTGCATACCTACACATACACACCAAATTATCATATTGTCGAAGGAAAGTATGCCTGATGATTGGAATCTCAGTATATACCATTGGTTCAATTCACATAAAATGAGATCAACTACCATGCACTAGTTATAGAGAAACTAGGCTTTTAAACATCGCTGGAGCCATTGCTGAGAAATAAAACAGCCTGCACAATGATTTGAAGACAGCCTATGACAGTGTTAACAGGAATAAACTATACAGGCCATCTCATCAGGTTAACGTTGTAAAATCCTTGTTGCTCCATCAAAATTGGTAGAAATACTATGGATATCTTCCACACCACATATGATTTGGCCAAAAAGGTCACGCACTATGTGAAGACGTTAAAACACCGAGTTAGGCCCGTTTTGTTACCTATTAATCAACTCGCTGATAAATCCAAAGTTAGCCAATTGAGGAGTTGAACTCAACTCGAGAGTTAAATGGCAAGTCGAAAATTGGTTTTGTTCACTATTTAAACTCTTCAGTTGGCTTCAAGCTGGCCAACTTGCTCTTTCGAAAAATTCCCAGGTATATTTGTGACATAATATGTCAAACTTAACTTTTGGATTGGTTTCTTGTTGAACCTTGTTTACATGATTCCTATTTTCAATTAATTTGTTCAATCTTTTTTTTTGACAAAAATGCTAAGGGGTATAGAAAGAGTGTAGGAGGAATGAAGTAACGAATGTAATAATGAACAATTCAAGATTGCCTTAGGTTTTTAGTTTTAAAGTTTCTCGTTTGAGAAAGAAAATGCTATACACAGACTGAAAAAAGAACTTTTTAAAACTGAAAACAATTCTCAATCATGTTTTTATAGTGTGGTGCGGTATGACACTTAGACGATCTGTAGTCCGCGTGTTTCGTTTATTTTCTTTTGTTTTTGACAGCTCTCTTTCATTGTTTCTTTCTGCCAACAAAAGTAAGGTCTGCGTTCACATTTTGTGCCCTTTGTATTGTTGTAATAAGCACTAATACACAGCTAAAACTAATACACAGCTGGTTGAAGAACAAATGGAAACAGAGGTAAAATCCAAAGGTATTGTGATATTTTAGCCTGGGTTTCGACAAATAAAACTCAATCAAAATTCCAAATTAATACAACAAATCCCTTTATTTTATTCTACACAACGTCTTTCAGTTTAAATAACACCAATTTAACTTATTCCACTTATTCACAATTCAAATACGTTTTTATCATTCAACACTTTTTATATAATCTCAATTCAATCACTTTTTATTAACGCTTCCAGTTGTTAACAATTCCACTTTCGAAAATAAACTGAACTTTCAATGCAACCTACTCTTGTATTTATACAAGTTTACAAGCTTCTGGAAGCTTCTGTCTGGTTCTGGCACAATCTAAGCTTTCGGTACTAATTCGAGTTTCGAATTAGTACTTCAAGTTCGATTTAGTACTCAGTTAAAACATGTTGCAAATATGTAGCCTACTTTTAGGCGCATGGTCGTTGTACACAATGAATGTTGGTTGTTGTACACAATGAATCCAACAGATGGCGTTAATTTACAAAATGTATCCTCCGAATATCTAAACTTGTTGCCACATCACAGTATCTTAAAAATTGTTGGATACTTTTCTCTTTTAAAGGAACATGTGATGAACAGCTTACTATGATTTGCTTCTGCTTCGAATTTAAGGATAGTATTGTACGCTCAGAAAAAAAATTATTTTTGGTATCCGAAATGCAAATCAAGTAAAACTGTGAACTCAACCAATGCCGGGGAATATAGAAGACGAGCAAAAGGAATGTCAAAAACACGTGATGCAAATCCTACCCACAATTTGACGCGTTGAGACGATTTAAAATATTTCTAATTCACTTACTCTCTCTATCGCACTTATTTGCGTCTTTGCAAAAACGTCTAAGTGTAATACTGCACTTTACAGAAATGCCTTCCAATTTCAGATCTTATTTTAATGGTCGAAACTTCCGCTCCAAGGTCTACATTTATAATATGTTCTTAAATTTTAAGGCAAAAGGTAAAAGTGGTATAATTGAAAAAGAAAATAGGGAATACAAAAAGTAGTTGAAACAGATATATATTCATTTTACAGTAGTTCGTCCCGCTTTAGTTGTCATTTTCAGTATTTTAGTGAATCCAAGTTCCCTTACAGTAATGGCATTGTATATTCACTCTCTATAGTACTTTCGGGGATGTCATTTTGCCAACTGGCGACTTCAGCGCCACTCATTGCGCCATTATTTTTTGCTTGACAGTTTATATATTTGTAACGCCAAAATCCACAACACATGTGATACAGTCAAATGTAATAAGGTATGCTGGCTTTGGCTGACTGCGTTTTAAGTTACTATCATCTGAAGAAGAAAATGTCTGGCATATTTTTTTTTCTAAAAATTGATAATTATTGATATAATTGAAATATTTTTTAGTCATTATTTTGCTATTTTCTTTAAAGAAAATACTATTTTTTAACGAAAAACGACCGCGAACAAAAATGTAAGATAAAAACTTGTTCTGATCAAAATAACCTTGTTTAGTTACATGATTATTCTATTCGGCTGTTTCTTCATTCGTTGGTGTTCACACTGATTTGAATTACCCCGAATATTTCTAATACTTTTATATAAACTGTGTTTTATTGGAAAGAAAACTGCGAAATTCTAAAAAAAAACTGCTTATTACCATTAAAAAAACATGATTGCGAGTAGTTTTCAATTTTAAAAGATTTTATTTTTAGTCTGTGAAAAGCATTTTCTTTTCAAACGAGGAACGTTTGAACGTTTTTCATTCCTCCTACTTTTTACACCCTTTACTATTTTTGTTAAAAAAGAATTAAAAAACAATAGAAAAAGGAATAACTAGTCAAGGCGTAAGAAAAAATTAAACAAATCCCAAAGTTTCCTCATCAACTTCTACTATTTCAGGAAGTTAGTTTTAAAAATCCAGAAATTTATTAACTCTCGAGTTGAAAACAGAAAGCTAAAACTGTCAACATTCGAGTGAAAAAAAAGCAAAGTCTCAAGTTGGAAATAAAAATCCTCAAGTTATGTTCAACTCTGACTAAACAACACGTAGAGCGGATGAACGTTGACCCTGCAGTGCACAACATCTTCGACTCAATACCCGAGGTTGTCAAAACTCGAAGAAGACCACGTAGAAGAAGATCTCCGACTGCTTGCATTGCGAAAAGAAACGCAGGCCAGAGATTGAGCCGGCTTAGACATATTAGGCGAGGCTTCAATTTTATTCCAGAGAGAAGAATCAATCAATGGGGATGTTGCCTTAGGAGGCCCGAAAGTAACCAAGAAGAAATTGGACACTAGGGGTATTCATGTAGTTGCGTAAAACCCTCATAAGCATTATACGTTAACCTGGTAAAGTAACCTAAAAAAGGAGATGGCCCATTTTTGGGCCTGTGCGTTCACTTATGAATCTAGTATCAAATAAAAGGTGATATTAGGGACATTATGTGGGTCAAATATTAGGCAAATGAATTTGGTATTATAAATAATTTATAATAAAATACTTTTTTTTTACATACACTATATTCTCCAATATTTAGTTTTAACTTATTAGAAAACAAGTTTTTTACTTACTTTTTGAACGTCGATATCTTAAAAAGATCAGCAGTGCTTTATAATTTTTTAACACCATTTTAAAGATTATTATTTATATACCTTTAAATTAATTTATAATTTAGTGTCCATTCTTAAATAAAAACTTAGTTTTGAACAAACTAAAAAGCATATTAACATGCACTATGTGCAATGCACTTTCATTTAGTTTTGCATTTTTTAAAAATCAAAAAATTTACATTCTTTAATAACTTTAAGTAAACTTTTTTATTTAATAAAAAATCATAGTACAGTTGCATATAGCAATGCGTAAAAACATGTGTTTTTTATGGGAATTTCCTTCAATGTAGTTTTTAAAGAGATTTTTCCTACAAATACTTTTTTTTGTTTTTTAATTATTTTTAAAAAATTCGTTTCGTTATCAAAAAATATTCATTATTATTATTACCAGTCACTAACAATTAATTATCAAATTTTAATTTAAAAATAATATGTCAACCTTTTTTTGTTTTGTTAATTAAATAAATTTGAAATTTCAATTTAAAATATAAGTAGGTATAAACCATATTTATTTTCGATGATTTTTTTTGTAGTTTTATTTATTTGGAATTCATGTTGGAAGGTGAGCCTAATAGAAATTAACTAAAAATTAACTGATTTGTATAAAATTTCAAGTTTATATCGTTTTTCCAGTTAATTTAATTGACGTTTAAGTAGTTTGGTATTTTTATTTTTTGGATAACAATTAAATGTTTAAATACAATATTGTGGTATATTTATTCTTGGAAATCGATATTTTTACTGGTAAAATGTAAATTATATTTCCTTTTGAAAATGATTTTTTTACATGTTTTTGCAATTATTTTTTTTACATTAAATCAATTCCATTATTAATATGCGTTGCTCGGATGAATGCATAATTTGTTTCTGGGAAAAGATGATTTAAATTAAAATAGTTCGAAAATTCTTTAATCATTTTTATAATCATAATATAATAGCTCCTTTCTTTATAATAACATGTTTACTTTAAAATGTTGTCAGTTAAAAAAAAAAAACAAGTTTTTAGAGCTTCCAGGTCTTTTGGTTTATGAAAACTTATGGAAAAGAGTTTACTTAAAATTTTTGCATTTCGGAGAACATTTTTATTTTTTTCACTTAATCTTGGAAATGCCCAGAACGAGTGGGTCGCACGTATTTGCTCTTAACATGAAATAAGCGGTTATAGAAAATGACAAAATAATAGTTGCAGTATTTCAAATATTTTAGGAGCGATTTTCATAATATCATATTTTCATTTAAGGCTTTCCGATAATTGTTTTCTAGTTATCTAAATTACATAATAATACTTTGGTTTTAACTTTGGTTAAACATTTTTGTTATGGCTGAAGAGCACTTGTTTAAGGTAATAAAGGAATTCTACTTGTCGCTTAATTTAGAACGTTAAACTTAAAATTATCACTTTATTTTTATTAGGCGAATATTTATTATTACCCAGTTCTTAAACCGTAGAAAGCCGAAGCTCTGCGAGGAACTGCCAATGATTATTTCCGAAGAAGATGTATGCTCAACTTCAAGCAGAGAGTACGCAGATTATCTACCGGAAGCTAATAGAAAAAAAATGCACCGGCTGCTAATGAAAACCATAATTAGGCTATTCAAAAAGAAGCAAAGCGATTGGATTAGACTAGGTACCTTCGGATTTCTGGAAAAGAGAAATCGGGTCTATAGATTGCTCAAGATTTTCGTTAGTGACGGACCCATAATTCGATAATGAACTCCCTATAGCATGTTTTAATAATAATGTGATGTGGCAACAAGTTTAGATATTCGGAGGATACATTTTGTAAATTAACAACATCTGTTGGATTCATTGTGTACAACAACCAACATTCATTGTGTACAACAACCACGCGCCTAAAAGTATGCTACATATTCGCAATATGTTTTAACTGAGTATTACATCGAACTTGAAGTACTAATTCGAGACTCGAATTAGTACCGAAAGCTTAGATTGTGCCAGAACCAGACAGAAGCTTCCATAAGCTTGTAAACTTGTATAAATACAAGAGTAGATTGCATTGAAAGTTCAGTTTATTTTCGAAAGTGAAATTGTTAACAACTGGAAGCGTTAGTAAAAAGTGATTGAATTGAGATTAAATAAAAAGTGTTGAATTATAAAAACGAATTTCAATTGTGAATAAGTGGAATAAGTTTAACTTGGTGTTATTTAAACTGAAAGACGTTGTGTTTCATTAAATAAAAAGATTTGTTATATTATTTTGGAATTTTGATTGTGTTTTATTTGTCGAACCCCAGGCTAAAATCTCACAATAGTATCGGGTCTTTCATTAAGCGCTTCATAACTTTAAATTTAAATAAAACAAAGTGTGTGAGATATCGTCGAATTTTTTTTGTTCGTTTGAAAGGTCTATCGATGCCATTTTGTGTGTAATATAACATCATTTAAATGTCCGCTGCAGCTTCTCTTGGTGGCGCGCAGCCGAAGTGTACAATTGTCCATGACAAGCTTTGGCTTACGAAAGGCCGAGTTCATGTGAGCGACGCTAAATCGATTGCCTCGAATTCTCCTGCAGCACTTTCATGGATGGCGGCGATGTTTTCGGCCTTTTAGTCGACCAACGGGTGTTGGTTGATTGTGGGCGATTATGGGCGAAGCGGAACGTTGCCCAAATAGAACACACATTTTGATAAAACAATATTATCATTTGCAAGTGTTGTTGAACGCTACATCCATCCATAGTGATTTGGCAAAACAGACTGAATAAATGACAGGCAATTTGAAAGATGTAGTTTCAAGAAGATAGCCTCTATCAACTGTCAAAGTTTGGAAGTTCCTATTGAAATACCATATAGTACTCGTGTAAACCGCTGTTAACTCGGCCGGAAAAATTGGGCTAGGTGTAAGCCCCTACAAAACTGAATTAATCCTTTTCAGAAATTCCCACTACTTAGCCCTTCGTTAATAACTAGAACTAAAATGATTTTTTCAAATAAAACTAAATACTTAAAACAACAGATTAACATCGAAGCCTAATCAAGAGTAAATTGTCAACTTGTTGCAACTTTTTCTTGCAAAAAATGACTGGGAACAAATGGTGCCGATTCCCTTTTTATAGGTAGCAAACAAATTGCTGCTAGTATACTCATTCGACTTGGACCCATTTTTCAATGGGTCAGTAATTCTATTAGTCATACCAACCATAACATTCTGAACTCATTCGGATGAATCCCAAGTCATTCTGCCTAAACCACTCCGATCTACATTCCAGAAAGATCCACTTGGAACAGTGGTCATAGACAATGGTTCATAAAGCTTTAGTCACTTAACTTTTAAAAATGAGTAGACACAACATAGTTGTTTGCATGTCCGTCAAAGACTACCTCTTTCTTCTTTCTTTATTCTTTCTTGATATTTTATATTCGATAGGAAAATTAACAATAGAGGGAAATTTATACATGAGTATCAGTGTGGCCACTGGGCTTAATTAATACAATTACTACAAAGCGAAGCTGCCGGGGTACACTACCCTAATTATTGGTCTCCTCAATGGCGCCCTAACCGGCTTCTGATCCGGGTCTCATCCAATAAGTTCTTCATTGCTGGCCAACAGCATCCATTTTCGCACTCCAAGACTTCATTCATCCTGGTATTGGTATTACGCCGGCCGCACCATCCTTTCAACGTAAGCAAGATCTGCAGATTTATATCATCTATCATAAAGAAGAACTCAAAGGACTTTCCGACCTGTTCCTCTTTAGATCACACGAGCTTGGTGCCCAGCCCACCGGAGTCTACCGAATTTTACTTTTACCTCACAATCATCTTCAAGGTAGATTTCATACAATTTAAGAAAGCTGGACTCAAATCACTCAAAATTGTGGTTCCGTTGACTCTGTACCTGAGAGACCAGAGATATTGCAGAAAACTGTTAAGCCAGATAGATACGGATTTCAACATTTTTTAAATTGTCACTAAACTGAATGAGAAATAACTAAATTTGTTTTCCCTTGTTTTCCATTCTTAACCCTCAAGCTTAAAAATGGAAAAACTTTATTGGTCCCCTGCTGAACTCAAGTACTCAATTCAGTACACAATATTCAATTCAACCTTTCGATAAGCCATTCGAAAATTCATTGGCGCACTTTTTAAATGGCTTTACAAAACAATTTCCCCATCCGGTGTAACCAAAGACTGGCAGGATGTATGGCCATTAAATCATTACTTGTTCAGCCATAAACAGTGTGTGTATGTGTGTTTAGTATGAGTTGTTGTCGGTTTATCGAAGAGGGGATTTTGCCCAGCACTCAGGTTGCACAGGAATATTATCCACCACCGCAGAGATATATTTTTTGTGTCCAGGGTAATAAACATCTCTTCCACACACGCATACATTTTTTTACATTATCTATGCAACCAGCCACATGATCCTATAAAAATGCAAATTTTTTTTTCGAATTATTTTTCATTTGATAAATATATAATAAATGTACATTGTATCACATAAAACAAACCAAAATGTATAAAATTCTTCCCTAGCCACGCATTCCGGGTATACAATATGCGTGCATTAGCACAAAATACCCCACAGGGGAATTTATACGGGGTTGCCGGGTTGGTTTTTTCAAGTTGCGGTCGCCGGAAACGTATGTGGTTGGTATTGGGACTTTCATTATAATAGATAGCATTAATTGTGGCTTAAGACCTTATATGCCAAATGTGAATGGACAGATTGTTTTGGAATTCGTTAAGTTGTTCTTAATTGAATTTATTATTTGTTTTTGTGTTTGGGAATTATAAGGGAAACATTCAACAACCAAAAGTGCTCGAAGAGATTAAAGGCAACTCTAAATAACAAAGTCCTTAAGCTAAATATTTGAGTTGTTTTTCATGTTAGGTTCTTTAACGTAATGGATATTTGGGAGGAAAAATAAATTAGGTGGATGTATAAAGAAAAGTTTTTATTGTTTTGGAATTACTTCTTCTTTCTAAAGGTCAATGGATGCTGACAACTCACACGCCCAGTGATTCAGAAGCATATCCGTTTTTTCTTCGAAGTACAAATTCCTTCCAATAAAGATTTCTAAGAAGAATCTGTTTAAGAGCTATCACTTTTCCATCATGAACATTATGGGTAAAAATTGACTGAAAACCCTTTTTTAGGTTTTTTTTTTAAGAAGGGTCTTAAGGCCTTTTTTTGTATTGACCTTGCATTAGCAAAAAAAGGAAGCATTTATTTAAAACGCTTAATTATTAAAAAAAATGTCTAAGGAAACTTTAAGAAAATGGATTTTTGATATTTCCTTGTAAGTTCTCCCACTTGAAATTAAATAAATTTTGTTTTAATCCTTTTAACTGTCATCGTACCCTGACACGATGACGTTAACAAAACGCCGTAAAAAGCAGTATATTGCACATACATATACGAGTACATTATATCCAATCTAGTTAAGCAGCAAACTAGAACGAATCCGGCTCAGCTAGCCAGCCGTATGAGAAGAAACGGCACAAACAGCCAAGACCACAGTAGCCAAGATATGCCAGTAGCTTGCCAGAGCTACATTAGACATGAACGTGTCCAATGTGCCTGACGGTGGATAGGGACATTACATTACCCCAGACAACACCAAAGCTAGAGAGGTAGACCTGGCATCAAATAACCCATCCTCGGCAGATGCGCCTTAGAGGTGCAAATAAAGGCTTTAATGGCTCACAAAATAACAAAATAGTAGAAGAATATTAGGAGAGATGCGAAGAAGCAAAGGGAGTTACTAAAGATAGGGGCACTTCAAATATTGGTGGGGCTAACTGAATTTAACTAAACTTAAAACTAATTAAACTAACTTAAGTTATAAGGAGAAAGATGATGTAAGAAGTGAGCTTTAAGACACGAGATGGGCTCCGCTTTAGAAAAAAATCCCCTAACGAAATACCCCCCAAAAATTGTTTGGCGGGGAATTGTTTCAAATCAAATAAAACAAAATTGGGGATTTATTTCATTCGCTTTTGGGGAATTAACTCATTTTTCAAATTGGTTTTTTTTCATGATGAAACTTGGATATTTAGATCTTTTTTAATATAAATCTTTATTAAAATCCATTCAGCGGTTACCGAGAAAGTCGAAAATGAAAAAAACCGTTTTATGAAAGGTATCGTTAATAGACTTTTCTGGTAAATTTCATTCTAATTAGCTGATAGCTATTACCAACAAAAAAAAAATCTCAAAAAAATTCATTAAAATCGTTGCAGCCGTTTTCGAGAAAAAACAAGCTTTTCCTAATCGTTATATGACAGGTGCCGTTATTTTTAGCCCTACAAATAAAATTTCAATTCCTCTAACGAATGCCAAGAGATACACACATACCAAATGTGAACGCAATTGCTTAACCCGTTTAGGTTTCAGATCGATAAACACCCGACAAACAGGCAGACAGACAGACAGAAAGACATTTTTTGTCCGTGCCTTACAGACCACCTTCTGTGGAACGACCACATATTCGACGTCGCAAAAAATGCTGCTAGGTACAATCAATGCTCTAGCGAAATAGCCAGCTGCATTCCTCCCCTGAAACAATTCAACCGTAATACTCACGCTGCTAGGAATGCCCATAAATGTACCCTTTAGCCCAACTTCACAGAGCAGTCCTAGGAACTAATACGTCTAAAACTGGTCTAATTTTAATATTTTACCCTGATTTGACATTTCAAACAATTTCTCTTGAATTTTATTGAATACATAAATCGATTTTTGTTAGTTTTGGTGGGTTACCGTGACTAATATTATGTGGATGATTTCTAATTTCTAGAATAATTGTTAGAAAAAAAGGGCAAACAAAAATTATAATTAAAAATGCCCATAGCATTATTTTTTTTAATGGTATTTTTGGGCTTAAGACTTCTGTGAAGAAATGAGTTGGTATTGATTTGAGTACTAACTTTAGGACTAGGACCGGTCCCAGCGTTAGGACTCTGTGAAGAAATCGGCCGTTATACTATTGCATTGTAGATACAAAAAGGTATCTACATATTTGTTTGAATTTGACCGAAAAACTTGTTTGGTATTTACAAATTTTATATCAACTCCTTTGTCAAATTCGCTTGCTTTTGTTATTTTTTTTTTGATTTTCACGCTAGTGATTTTAAGATGTCGACTTTCATCAAACATGCTTGACAAACAATATGAAATGCTGAACCAAAGTCCATATCGAAAGACTCATTCGGTTGTATCAGCTACCGGTCCTATACCAGAAAGTAAGTGTTATTGTTTTAACTCTAACTCTAACAACAGCTTTAACTTCATTTCTTTTTTATAATAAATTACTTTATTAATTAAAATCTTTAGTTTTTTTGGAAATCCCGTGTAAGTTCAACATGAACTCTAGTACTTATTTCAAAATATGGCATGTAAATTTCACAGGAGAGCATTGCTAATTCAAAAGTGGATCATATTCATTCATTGAAGTTTCAGAGCAACCTTAACATGGTTACCAGAATCAATTTGACAAAGTGTAGTGTAGATTTTACACGAGAGCAATCAACAGTTTCGTGTTGGTTTTTTGTGTATTCTATTCATGTTATGGTATCACTTTTTTTTTACTTTTTTTCTTCTTTGACTTAACCGACCGATGAAAAACCTGTTGTTGGAAAAACTGGTAAAATCCTCATTCAAAACTGAAGAGAACAGAGTCAGGTGTCAGACCTATGTTTGCATTCGGTGAAATTACCATCGTTTCTAAATTAAAGCTCCACATTTCCGGTTTTCCATATGTATATGATGTAGACATCGTTCTTTACAATAATTGAGTTTTCTTGGTTCACCCGCTGGAGGAATAATTCTCTTCGTTGCAAAACAATATTTCACAAATGCCTTAAACAAGAAAAAGTTCCTTCTTGAATGCAATCTTTGTTTAATGTAATAATTTACTGCCAGGATTCTCTGTGCATTGATAATAGTGTTGTTGCTCCTAGTTTTGGAAAAGTTTCACACCCTGTTGTGAAATAAAAAAAAAAATATTTCAAATGTGTCATTCAAAACGTCTACCTACCTTTCAAGGGAATCGCCTTTTTTCAAGTTCGAAACTTTTTCAGTCTTTCAGTTGTTAAGGCTTTGAAATATGGGTCTTGGGAAAACTTTAGAGAAAACAAAAGTTTCACACACTTTGTGTGAACAATTTGTTTGTATGTGAAGGGCGTTTGCTTATTAAAGTTAGTTTATTTCAAATGATAGGACACAAAAGTTCTGTTTTCTTACGCAAGGGGGAGCTGCTGCAGGTAGGTAGGTACCCACTTGATGTAAGAAATAAACTTTGTTGGTATTATACTTTTTATTGTTTGTGAACATTGTCAAGAGTCTTACGTATTTATGTTCAAATCTACGTAAGATCCTCTGGAATAATTGAAGAAGATAAAACAAAAACTTTTTTTTTGTATTTTAAGTATCTTCCTTTGGCATAAGAATAACTTCAAAGTTTTTTTTCCCATTAAATGGGAAGAGAAGAATAAAAAGTTTATTCTGCATTGAGCTTCATGCTTCCGGCTTTGGTCCCTATTGTTAAGTGATGAAGGTAAACAAACTATTAAACAACCAAAAATCAATCATCCAGCCTTGAACTCTCTACCCTCCCCGGCTGGACACAAATTTCCGCAATGCGATACAAAAATTGAGGCGGAACTCACAAGAGTTTCGCATACGGTGTCCTGTCATCCCTAACAATCCAGAATTATAAGTTATGATAGCCATCCCTCCCCATGTCAACCTCCCCATGACAAACATGAAACGATGACAATGAGACACAACAGCTCAACCAGATTATTATTCATCTGAATGTGACGGTCCAACGCAAATGTCCTATATATGCAAATATTAAACACACACCACTTTAAAAGTTTAAACACGCGCCCTTTATGCCGAGGCAGACTGAACAAAATTTACATTTAAATTGAAGTCACGCGGCATACAACCAAAATATGTCAATTTATTTTTGAAAAATTACTCTTTCAATATCTCTGCTCTGACCCTCCAGCCAGCACCCATAGCACGACTTTTGTCCGGATTCAGATGATGTGTTGGCGTAAGGCTGCCCCTTGGCGGCTGTAGGCGTATGCTCATTTATATTTAAGTTCGATCGGGTCAGCGGTTCCACACAAAGACCCGCGAAAACACTGCTTTAAACAAATTGTTTCGTTTTGTTGCGAGTAATGGCAATGAATTTCTCATTATAATTTTCATCGATTTGAATCTATTGGTTTTCAAAAAAATTTAAATAAATATTTGTAGCTGACCCTAGCTTGGAGCAGTTACATACAGGGTGTTCAGTTCAGGTTTGTTCATAAGGACTATGGCATAAATGTTTTCAATATTTTCATGACCCAGAATTTAATAAAAGAAAATTTCAAAATGATGCAATTATCACATCACAAACCTCATACTGAATTGTGTGACTAGTTTCATCTGAGAAGCTCTATAGAAGTCCTTTCTTTGTACAATTCAAAAATTTTAGTCTCGGACAGCCGCTATTGTATGCATCTTAATAAGTTATCTACTTAATTGCTAGACAAAAATCTAAAAACTAGCTAAGACTATCATCTTAATTAACTTACTGGACCTATGCGGGTGCTCTAAATTAATCTCTAACTTAATTTTAATTGCCTTTCGGCCTAAAGAATAAATTAAATTTATCTTATCTTATCTTGGGTTTTATTTTTCACCAAGAAAATGAAAAAAAACTGGGTTTACTCTTAGATGTCATTGTATTTTGTATTTAATGCAACACCGTTAATTTTTGAAATAAATATTATTATGTAATCACCCTGTAGATTGGTTAGAGGTGCACCAAACAGCTTGAGCGTGTAGGTGGGGTTAAGACAAGAAAAAAATCGTGTGGGAGGGGGGTGTCTATTTCCCCCCGTTTAGGTGGGAGGGGCAATTTTCTAAAAAATTGACTTAAATCAGAAAAAAAATTATTTAAAAACAACGGTGAATGATACAAAGCCTTGTTTTATCTTTTTGGAAAGCCAGAAAACTACTCTTTTATTTTATTTCTAAATTAAGTTGTTTAAGTGAACAGTTTTAAAAAAATTAATTTTCAAACTCAAAATTTTGAAAAAAAAAATTAAAAAAAAAATTTGTAACTAATTTTTATTCAACATTTCATGTAATTAACTATTATTTTTATTTTCAAAATTCAATGCTCCTATTAATTTTAAGTCAAAAACAGAAAACTGGAAAACTTAGTTTTTGAGAAATTAGGAAAAAACTAAATCATTTTTTTTCAAAGAAAAACTGTTTTTTTGTTTGTCTTTAGTTTTATTAGCAAACAATTAAATAAATAAATAATTTAACCAGTAATTTTTATATTTGTAACATTGAAGCTTATTCAAATGAAAATTAATAATGTTACAATAAATTTTCGATATGATCCCAACTTTTTAGAAGGCAAAGGTTGTATATTCTTTGTATGGCTGCAGATAAATCTAACTCTGCCAAATTCTCCTGCAATTTCACTCCAGCTACCTCAATCCGTTGTTTAAGTTGCTCCAAAGATGTAATTTCAACTTCATACACGTAGTTCTTCATGAATCCCCAGGCGTAAAAGTCCAAAAGAGTTAAATCCGGTGATCTTGGTGGCCTATCCATCGATCGTTGAATTGATTATCCAGCCAGTTTCTCACAGCCAGGCTATAGTGTGCTGGATCTCCATCTTGTTGAAATATCAAATTGTCTGCTATTGCAGACACTTTCTAATAAGTCTGGCAAAAGGGTTCTTAGGAATTGATGATAGGATTCTCCATTTAAGATCGGATTCAAAAAAACGTGGTTCAATTACGGTCCGTCCAACAAAACCAAGCCACACATTGCAGCTGAAGCGGTGCTGTGATTTATTTTTTTTTTTACGTGTGGATTGTTTGGACTCCAGTAATGTAAGTTGTGGAAATTGGTAGCTCCATCTCTGGTAAACTGTGCTTCACCTGTCCAGACTATCCTCTTGAAGTAGTTGTATTCTGTTTCTTCCCTCAGCAATAGCGTTCTACAAAATTTTGTCCTCAATACCTTATCATTTGATGTCAACTCTTGCACTGGGGTAAAGTGATATGGGTGAAGGTTTTCGGAATGAATCACTGTCCAAACTTTACACTGGGGCAACCCAAGCATAGTTGCTATCCTTCTGGTGCTAAGGGTGGGATTACGTCGTACCAAATCCAAAATTCCGTCCTCTACTATGTTTGCCGATCCAGCAGATGACCTTTCCCTCCTTCGATACTCCAGGACTCCATGTTCCCGAAGGCGATTGTGAAGTCTTGCAAATATTGAATAGTTGGGACATCTCCTATTGGGGAACCTTTCAGCGTACAATCTTTGTGCTTGCCGACTGGAACCATCCGCTAATCCATAGCAGAAGTGCATATCAGCCAATTCTTCCCGGGAATAGTTTAAGTTTGCCACTGTTTTGTGTTGACGATTTGTTGCGCAATT
Source organism: Platycheirus rosarum (assembly GCA_963971375.1). Classification (NCBI taxonomy): domain Eukaryota; kingdom Metazoa; phylum Arthropoda; class Insecta; order Diptera; family Syrphidae; genus Platycheirus; species Platycheirus rosarum. The sequence goes on along the minus strand of OZ020509.1, from coordinate 113,593,132 downwards.
TGGAAATAAGTTTAATCCAGAATATCCTTCCATATTTATTTGTGGTTAGGTAAAACATATTATTTTTTAAATTAGGTAATTAGTATACTTTTAGGTTTTTTTTTAATTTCTCAAAAACTAAGATACATTTTGGCATCCGGTTTTCTGTTTTTGACTAAAAATTAAGAGCATTGAATTTTGAAAATAAAAATAATAGTTAATTATATAAAATTTTGAAAAAAATTAGTTTAAACATTTTTTTAAATGTTTTTTTTTTCAAAAATTTTGAGTTTGAAAATTAAATTTTTTAATTTAAAAATAAAATAAAAGAACAGTTTTATGGCTTTCCAAAAAGATATAACAAATCTTTGTATCATTCCCCGTTGTTTTTAAATAATTTTTTTCTAATTTAAGTAATTTTTTTAGAAAATTGCCCCTCCCACCTAAACGGGGGGAAATAGATCCCCCCTCCCATACGATTTTTTTTGTTTTAACCCACCTACACGCTCAAGCTTTTTGGTGCACCTTAAACCAATCACCCTGTATATTTTTTGTTTAGATTAAATATAAAACTGGTGTCGATTGGTAATAAGTTGTTGCTAAAATAGTATTTTTGGTACTAGTTTGTAAACACTTAGTACTAGAATTTAGTATTAGCTATTCTTTTTTGGTACTAGATTTGGTATATATTGGTAATTAGTAGTACATTCAGTACTAGATTTTTGTTTAATAAATTTACAGAAGACTTTGTACGTATGCCAACAGATGGCATTGTATTTTGTATTTAATGCAACAACCTCTTTGTAACCCTAACATATTATTGTTAGTTGGAGTGTTTCTATATACACTGCATTTATAGTTTGTTGAATTTGCTTTTGAAATTGCTTTCATAGTGGTTTTGTGGACCATCGTCCAAATGACATGTCATGTTATTACAAAACGTATAATGACGTGTCTATGGAGTAGAACACATAGAGTAAATAAATTATAATATATATAATATATTTACTTTATGGTGGAGCAAGTGAAATTATATATGGTGTGAGTTTACAAACTGTACGTTGGTGTTGGTGTCATCTATGTTTTCTTATGACTTTATCACGTAGAATTATCGTCCATAAACCGACTTTAGAGACAACCAAATTTTGTTTTGTACTGAAAATGTATCTCCGAATGGTTAATAGTCGTAATAAGCCTTACAGAACATTTATGTAAGTACTGTGATTAAAGAAAATTGAGAAATTCGTTCTTTCAAAAGAGTTGGTATGTTTTTTAGTTTTCCAATTATTAACTAAATTTCAAATAAACCAATTTTTTCAGTACTACCATCTTTAACAACTACCTTCTTTAATTCTTCCATCCAGAAGATAATATGTGATGAGTTTTCAAATGACACTTTTTCAAAATTAATGCATTGCAATAGTTTTGATTTTTTACAAAACAATTTCATTGGACAAGGGATGTGTTCAGGAATAATAAGCTGCAATGGCAGATCTAATAGTCTTAAATAAGCCTTACGAAAACTTTATAGAAGTTATTGTTTAAAAAACGAATTCAGAAATTGTATCGTTTTAAATTTATATGTTTAATTAAATTGCTTTAATTATTAACAAAACTGTGAACACATATAATATTTTCAAGGCTGTTTTCTTTAATGATTTGATTCTATAAAGTTTCCTCTCAGAGGCTTACATGCAATAAATTCTTATGAATTCTATTTTTTTAGTAAAATCGTTCTTTGTTTGATTTTTTCATTTTAAATGTTTAATTTGCTTTTCCATTGTATCTTTAATTTGCCTTTCTATCCTTTTAGTGGGAATTCATTACATAGCAAATTCCTGATTCGGTGTGGAGGTGAATCTAGAAAAAATTGGCACGACATCTGAAATACTTGTGGATTTCGTATGGTTTTAATTGTGTCAAGAATCTGGATTGTTTTCCTCAAACATTAACTCTCCGTGAATGTGAAATTTTGATATCATGCCATAATGACAAAACCATGAAAGAAGGATCAAAAGTTGAGTACATACGAGGTGGTACAGATTTTTTTTTATTCACCCTGACCAAGGCAATGATCTCTGGAGCTCTTTAGATCGATACAAAATTTTAGAAGGAGTCGTCCTTCCACTTATAGTATAGTTTCCAATAGGAATGTTTATTGGAATATCCGTAAAGAAAGATTATGACTACATGTTGTTTGTGCCCTGTTCGAAGAAGCTGATCGTCTAACGTCGATGCCGTACGGGGAAATCTCTAACTGTTTCAAAGAATTTTCCAGTCGATCAGTGTTGCATCTAGAACTCACATCTTCTGATCATGATGATTTGTGAAGACTAGAAGTCATCAAACATCGAATTGACGTTGAATCATCCAAAATGGTTAAACTATCTGGATTCCCCGTCAGAGTCACTTTTTTACTTGCAATTTTAAGTACTATAGTGCATTATTTATTCGTACAGATTAAACATTTTGAGATAACAACCGCACATAAGATTACGATGATAGAGAAGCTTATTTGAATTACAAGCAAAATTCTGTCTGCTGTGCAGATATACACATATTGAATATTGTTTTCTTTCTTTTTATCAAATATTAACGGTACCTGCCGTTAAGTAAAAATTATTTTTCTTGTATGAAAAAAAAAATCAGCGTACGTGTGGGTTATGTTTTGGTGAAAAAAATACGGCTGAAAGCGGTACCTTTTAAAGGGACTTTGTGACGATGTAGGTGGCCTAAGTAATTGCACTTTAGAACATTTTCGAAAACTTTTTTTCTATATTTTTAATACTTAAAAAAACTGTTTTTTTTTTTTAAATAGTTAAATGATTTTTTTTATTTTGTTTTTAAATATAGGTTATTTTTTTGATTATGTTTGCATTCTTGAATTATTTTTTTAAGTTAAAAAAACGGTTCTTAAAATTTTGGAAAAATATCGCAATTTTTTACATTTCTTAAAGAAATAAGAGGGCGTTAAATTATTCCGCTGTACGTACTTTTTGCAAACAATCAGAAATCACAAAAATTGAATAAAAACTTTCAATATAAACTCTGTGATAAAGAGTATATTTACAAAGATATTTGAGAAAAACTGAAAAATGTTGAAAATTCGTCCAAATTTGACCTAATGTAGCTTAGTACCGGGTGGTTTAAAAAGTCTTCTTTGACGCGGAATTGAATGCTTTACAACTGTTATTTAGACCATTTTTGAAAATATTGATTGGTTTACAACATACAAGTGAAAAACGGCAAACATACCTTTATGGGGTAACATTTTACCCCATTAAGTTCTGGTATTGCGCACCAGACACCACGTTGCCTTTTACCATAAAAAGAGCTGCAACACCCTTTCCTTGTTAATTCCTCTTCGTTCATTCGAGTTAGATGTCCAGTCCATCAGACCCTACAGAGTTTTATATTTTCCACAACATCGTTTTATAGGCACCCAAATCTCGAATCAGTTTGTCTAACGTTGGTAAGACCATAGTCTTGTACAGCAGCAGTTTAGTTTTTTATGGTAAGGTTTCTGGATTTGAAGAGCCCCGACAGACTATAGTAGGCAGCTGCCCAGGCATCTCTTCCTCCATATTATTATCGAATGGTATTTTTGATCCAAGGTTGTATTCTCCTACTATAGCTCTCCCAATTCTATTATTTCTAATAGCTGGGATGCAATTAATGTCAAAATTTATCAAATATTTAAAATATTACAATATCCTTCTTTTTTCCTTTATTTATAAAGCCCTTCTGCAAGAATATAAAAATGTATCCAAATATTTATCCTCTGATACTTAACCCATTTTAATTGGTTAAGGTTTCGATTCAGAAATCATATGCAGCTATTTTAGAAACTTTATCGAAGTCATGATTAAGTGATTTTCCACATACAAACGCGCTAAAATATGTATGTGGCTTAATGCCCTTTTGAATGAAATGAATTCAGACTTTTTTCAATGAACTCTATGGAAACTTTACCGAAAATATATTTCACAAAGTTGAAAAATTAAAAAAAAAAAAAATATTGCAGGGATTATGATATGCTGATGAAAATTCAATCCAGAAAAAAATCACACATCCCAACACACCCTACCATCTATCCGCGCAAACCTACAGCAAATGTTTGTCCAACTTAAATTAACTGAAACGTGAACTCCTAAAGGTTCAAACACATTTGCCATCCATCATGGATTTTTTCGCCCCATTTACTATCTCTTGCTGCGCGCTTCTCCAATGCCGTGACAAATTAGAACAAATGAACCCGTTTTTCTAAAAACCACTCATATCGGCCTTAGGCCAGTCGACGAGAATTATGACAATTTTACGTGGAAATTGCACGTTTCTGTCGGAGGCAATGAATCCTTGGTACGCCTGGAGGGCTTATGCTCTACGTGACGATGCCAAACGAATGCACTCACATAAAAGTCCTGAATTTTTTTTTCAGTTTTTTTTTGTTTTCTTTTCGAAGTTATTTTTATTTCAATATTTTTCTTTTATTTTTTCTGTCTTTCTCTGTTATTTCTGCTGCCGTTTGTTGTTTTGATGCAAGACTCTTACCAACAACATGGCGTGCATTCTATTAACATCCTGCTGTTTGGGCTGCCAGTCCTTCTGGCGAAAAGGTCGAGTTACACTGGTATGCCATTTTCATTTCGTCAAAAAAAAAAACAACAAAAACATGCATTCCACCAAAGATAACAGGAGTGGTAGGAACTAAAAAAAAACAGTTGTTAGCGATTATGTATTTCCCGCGATTGGATAAGCGAATGAATGGCGGCGTTTCTGTTTCCGTTAGGTTTTTTTTTTGGTTTTCTTCCCTAAGGTAAGTTTGATTTGTACAACTTTGGTTGAGAAGAAAGAAAAGCTAGTTTTGTGTGTTTTTATTAGAAAAGCTTTAGAAATGCAATTTTGTTATACCTATCTATGAAACTCGTTTCGGTGAACGGTGTTGGAAAAATGCAGTTTGATGTTTGTTTTAACTTTTGTTTGTTGTTGAGAAATTGGAAAGCTGAAATCCAAAGATATTTGATTGATCGAAAGAATGAAAAACAAATATTTATATCACAAGATAGAAGGGAACAAAGTCAATGGAAGGCAAGAAGTGCCACATGATTTTTAGGTTCCTGATTGGAAAAATTATTTGGCATAAAGCTTGTATAAGACAAACTTTTGCAACCCACACATATGACAATATTACAACAACAAGGCCTTTAAAAAAAATTATTTGGAAAGTTCTATAGAAAGCTTGGAGATAAAGGTTCCAAATAGCTTGTATAATGGTTTCCGGAGATGTTTAAGGAAAAATAAAGAAATAAAATCTGCGATTAGGTTTTTCACGGCAAGTATATGGAAATTATTTGTCTAAGGATTGTCTAACAAAACCTTTTTAATCATCCAAAAGCAAACTTATAACATTAAGATGTCACAAAATGGCTGGCTCAGACAAAGTAATTATATTTCATTAAAAGCTATTTGCTGCTATAACAACCGTAAACACAAGTCTTTTAGCATTTAAATATCTTGCATTATGTGCGCCAAAATAACTTTTATAAGGCGTTTTACTATAACTATAGCAATATGAAAATAATAGAGAATTGTTTATAGAAATAGCGATAGAATAAAGAGAGACAGAAAACAATTCTATAATGCTCATTGCTCAAGTTCAAGCGAATCAAATGTTTATGTTATCCTTCTGTCTGCTATCGTTAATATTTTTCACCTACAAGGATATCAATCTATAGAAAAGGACTTAAGAGTCATTTTTTCATCGTAAAAGCACCTCTCTTCAGAACTATGGGGGCCAGCTGATGTGTGTATTTTGAGATTTTTGAGCACTCTTACAGTCGCCTAAATGCGAAAGAAGATTTTACCCATACAAGAATTCACGATAGCAAGAACAGGAAGAAATATTTTATTTTATAATTAACGCGTTTGTTTCCCTTTAAATGTGGAACACACTGCGAGGGCATTAGGAAGATTGGGAGGGGAGAGATAGGAGGTGTTGATTAACATTGGTCTTGAATGTTTGCAGATCAAAATGGCAAGGGAAAATCTCGCCAGGTAAGCTATTCCAAATTCGTGTTGTTCGGCTAAAAAAAGGATCCCTATATTTCACGGTACGTAAGAAATTGTGCTCAAGGGTGAACTGATGAGCATTCCTTGCGTGACGAGTATTACGGGAGAAACTTTTAAGGGCATGCAGCTGGCTAGTTCGAGTGAACATTTTTTATAAAATTTATTTATAAATTGCGACGGTGTTCGAGAGGGGCAATTGTTTCAGCGGCAGTTCTATTTCCTATCAATCTTAACGCTCGATTTTGAATCCTATGAAGCGGGTGAAGCGATGTTTGCGAAGCACCTGCCCAGAGGAGTTATACTCGAGTTCAGGGCGTATAAACGCTTTATAAATTGTAGCCACATCAGATGGGGAAAAATACTTCTTACACCTATACAGAAAACCTAAGCACCTAGCAGCATTCTTAGCGATCTCAAATATATGGTTGTCCCAACGGAGGTCGTCGTTGACACAAATACCGAGTACTGAGAGATTTTCAGTTTCTTTGATGAAAGTGCCATTCATAGACAATGGCATTGGGTGTATGTTTAGCTTTAACGATAGAAGACAGTATTGAATTTTCGAAGCATTAAACTCCACACGATTTTTATTAGCCCATTTGACAATGCTGTGTAAATCAGAGCTTAACATGACATACGGTACCGTTGCAATTGTAAGTCCGAAGGCGAAGGACGTGAATTATCGAACGAATATGAAAAGCTGAGGGTAGAGTCGTCAGCAAAACAGTTAAGTGAATTATAAGTAACATAAGTAACAGAAGATCCTTTATAAAAATGAGGAAAGAAGTCGGAGACAGAACTGAGCCCTGTGGCACAACAAAAAAATGTTCGTAAGAATTTCGGAGTCCGGGAAAATTGGTATCACTAAACCCGAACGAATAGGAAATTTTATTGATTTTTCTAGGAACAATTATTTTGCTCGGATGTCGTAATATATAATATAGCAATATGAAAATAATAGAGAATTGCTCAAGTTCAAGCGAAGCAAATGTTTATGTTATCCTTCTGTCTGCTATCGTTAATATTTTTCACCTACAAGGATATCAACCTATAGAAAAGGACTTAAGAGTAGTTTTTTCATCGTAAAAGCACCCCTCTTAAGAACTATGGGGGCCAGCTGATGTGTGTATTTTGAGATTTTTGAGCACTCTTACAGTCGCTTAAATGCGAAAGAAGATTTTACCCACACAAGAATTCACGCTAACAAGAACAGGAAGAAATATTTTTTTTTTTATAATTAACGCGTTTGTTTCCCTTTTAATGTGGAACATATTGCGAGGGTATTAGGAAGATTGGGAGGGGAAATTCGTAAGAATTTCGGAGTCCGGGAAAATTGGTATCACTAAACCCGAACGAATAGGAAATTTTATTGATTTTTCTACGAACTATTTTGCTCGGATGTCGTGTGAAACAGTTTGTTAACACGCATTTAATACAAAAATGTAAGCATTTTCAGTCTAAAGAAGAACAAAATATAAAACTTTAAACAAATATTTAACAAAAGGTGAAAAGTGAATACGAACAGAGCCCAATTCCAAAGGCTTTTGGATATTCTCCAAGAGAAGCCATAAATTGTTCAGGGATTGTGGTCGAGTGGATTAAAAGCGTCTCTTAAAATATGACGTTGTAATTTTAATTTGCTGTTTCTCCACACGTTTTCTTGTTTTATTTCACAATAACAATCGTAATTGAATCCATTTTAGATAACTTTTTTTCAAAACACAATTGAAATATACACAATAAAAGTGACATTTTGTTTTGCTTTTCACATTTTGACACACATCAACTGATTCCGAAAGTCCGAAAAGAGGTTTGATAATGGCTGATTCCGTTCGGGGTTTGTGATTTGAATTTTTTCGTATTCAGGGCGTAGCGTTTCGTTCGGAACGAGGGAATCTGTGATAGGGCTGACGGTTAATTAAAATGGGCGGCGAGCAAGTTTGCCTTCTCTGAAGAGTAAACAATTGGTTTGTTATTGTTGATGAGCGTTGGAAGCGAAGTTGTTGAAATATTTCTTTTTCTACGGCGGGAGATGCGAAAATCTTAATAGACACTATAGGTCTATGGTAGTGTGAGAATCTTACTCACTAAAAAAACACCTTCATTTGTTCATTAGACTACAACTAAGTTGCCTTATCAAGTAGTTTAATCTTCTTTAATATTAATCACGTTTGGCAGAAACCGCTCCATCCAGGGGACCTGCAATATCACATTACCACACGGTTATACATATGCATGTCTTACTACATTAGGTCGAACGGTCTCGTTCTCCTAAGTCGGCGTACAAGATTTGTCTCTTCAAGGGCCAACTGTATGCTTCTATTACAATGGCTTTGTAAAACGTGAAATGATGATGTACAAAGTACACCTATGCTAGACGCTGTTGATACTAATGGAGGTGACTTAAACGATGACGTAGCTGGTACTGGCGTATGAATTTCGTATCTTAGGTTTAATATTTTTATGTACATTATTTTTTCTTGCTAATGAATTAAGTAAGCAGAGCAGAGCTTTAAATTTCCTCATATTAATTCGAAAATGTATTTTTATAAGCGATCTTTATTTATTTACCTTTTAAACTTAACCAATCGATATTCAAATCTAAGCACATTTGAGTATGATTTTGAATTTATTATCATATATATAGTTTCCTCTTCAATGTTATTGGTGTTGGTGATCTTGTTTTATCAATTTATTTATGGTTCTAGGTACAGATCCTGATAACATAAGATGTGTTCTGAATGTACTGTGTGAACCGTTTCAAGGTCTTAGTGTTCGCTGCTTGAATGTTGAGAGTATACGATTAAAATATACCATGTTGTATCAAATGTTTAGCACCTCTAATTTGGATGTCATTATGGTTTCAGAAACGTGGCTGAATAAAAATATTGCTGATGCACTCGTTGACTTTCCAGGCTTTAAAATACACAGAAACGACCGTGCAAATAGGATTGGGGGTGGTGTCTGCATGTTTCTAAGAGAAAATTTAATAGCATCTACAGTTTTTAAATCAAATAGACCTAATATTGATTTTATATGTGTTGAACTAAAGAAATCATTTGAAAAAGTCCACCAAATATGTTTAGTGAAGAAAACCTTGGGGAACTTGAAGATGCCTTACTGAGACTGAGTCGAAGTTATAGTTATGTTTCGATCGGGGGTGATTTTAATGTAAACTACCTACTGAACAATAGTCTAACGCGATCATTTAAGCACTTTTGTGATAAAACTGGTCTTTCAGTTGTAAATACTTGTTGGCCAATTTGTTTTAAGTCTGATATAAACCCATCGCTAATAGATATGTTTTTAACTAGTTCGAGTAGTAGAATACTTGGAAATGATCAAATAAGGCCAACCTCGGACTTTATCCATGACTTTATCTTTTGCTTATTTCAGTTTGATGTTGAGAGAACAAATAGCAGCAGGACTATAAGCTTTAGGTCGTATCGTGAATTTAATTATGAGAATGTCATTGCGAATTTTAATATATCAGAGTGGAATGCGATTTATAACTTACCAAACGTGAACGTTAAGGTTGCACTGTTTAACAACTTATTGAGTCAGCTTTGGTTACTAAACAATTGAAACCAAAAAGATGCCCATGGTACAGCCATAATACAAATCTTCTCATTAGGGAACGGGAGTACTTTTATAGAAAATTTAAAAGGAATCCGACTGATCGTAACAAAAGACAGTTCACTTTTGCTCGAAATAAGGTAACCTCTCTGATTCGTAATGCCAAGCGTGAATATTTAATGGAAAAACTTAATTTAAGTCTCAATTCTAAAGATTTGTGGAAAAATAAAAAAAATGGGTGTCAAAGAAGATAAAAATCGAATCAATTGTCCGTTTCATCCTGAAGTCATGTCTAATATACTGGTCCAGCATGGATCCAATCTTCAATACCCGAGGGATATTCTTGTGATGCCTGATGGCGAAAACTCTTTTTCGTTTAATTGTTTAGGTACTAATGAGATCAAATCTGGTTCTGTTGGTCTTATTGACATAAATTTGTAAAACTTATCCTTCCCTTAGTACTGAATTACCTCCTTCACATCTTCAATTATTGTATTTACAGCTGTTTCCCGTTGTTTGAAAAAACGCCATCATTTTACCAGTTCCCAAAAGAGCAAACCCTACGGACCCTTCTGGCTTCAGACCTATAAGTATTTTATGTTTTTTGAGTAAAGTACTTGAAAAGGTGTTACATGAACAAATTCATATCTTTTTTACTGCTAATGACAAGCTTTCTAAATGGCAATCGGGTTTTCGTTGCAACCACAGCTGTGAACCTGCAGTTCTCAGAGTTACATCTGACATCCGCCAGGCTTTGGATTCGGATAAGTTTGCCGTTTTAGTTCTCTAAGGCCTTTGACAGCATCATACATCCAGTACTTCTATCAAAGTTGAAAAGGCATTTCAACTTCTCTAACACTTCGCTTAAACTTTTGTGGAGTTATCTGAAAGATCGAGCTCAACGAGTTAAAACTGAGGTTGGCACATCAGATCCTCTCGTAACATATAAGGGACTTCCTCAAGGCTCAGTGTTGGGTCCCTTATTATTTTCACTATTCATAAATGACCTTCCCGACAGCTCGCAGTTGCCAAATTCATTTATATGCTGATGATGTGTCGCTCTACATTTCTCGTACAATTAGTTTGATGGAGGACTGTATAGCACGTTTAAATGAAGATCTGCAACATATTCTTACTTGGTCAGTTGATAATGGTTTGAAACTTAATCCTGCTAAGTCAGTTGCTATGTTATGCTCTAGATCCCAACTTAAACCTACAGAATTTCCCACTGTTGTTCTTGATAATGAAGTTATTGTTTATGTGAGTCAAGTTAAATACCTAGGTCTTTACATTAATAGTAATCTTACCTGCTGTAATGCCATCAGTGATGTTGTTAGAAAAATGTCATTCACAATAGGTGTCCTAGTTATCTTAGTGAAAAGCTTGTATATGCCCAGTCGAATAGAGGACTGAAATTAATTCTGCCCCGCTTTTTGCACAGTACTGCCGAACGTTCATTTTATATTTTTACAATTCGTTTGTGGAATAGACTTCCACATGAATTGCAACGAACCACCACATCAGTCGCTTTTAAGAGGAAACTATTTTTACACTTTTCAACTCAAACTTAGGTATTGTGCTTATCTTTTCGTATTTTTTTCTATTTTTCAATTTTTTTTATTAATTTAAATTATTAATTAATTTTGTTTTATTTAATTTAATTATTATAGTAGTTTGTAATTTAAGTCTCTAGTACTTTAAAAGATTCAAATCTTGTTGTATCATTGTAATGTTTATACTTCTTTGAAATAAATAAATAAATAAATAAAATAAATAAACGTGTTTTAAACTTGATGGCAATTTTCTTAATTTCTTCGTTGACAGTTTCCATACATAGGTCTCTGTGTAAATCGCTGTTTCGTATGTACCATGGAGCACCAGCAATTGCTCTGAGGGCTTTACTTTGATATGTTTGCAGTGTTTGTATATGGATTGGTTTGGCACAACCCCAAAGTTGTATTCCGTAATCCACGCAGGTTTTAGCACTTGTGTGTAGATAAGCAGTTTGTTATAAGTACTTAGATTGGAATATTTTCCAATAAGCCAGTTTAGTTCTAGTAAGTTAATATCGAGTTCGTCTCTTTTCTTTTTAACGTGCGTCTTCCATTTAAGCTTAGCATCAAAAGTCATGCCTAGATAATTTGCTTCGTTAGCATACGGTATTTGAACCGAGTTAATAAAGATGGTTAGATCGTTAACATTTTTGTAAGTAAAGTTAATATGAGTTGATTTGGTCTCGTTTAGAACGGGAGCTTTTTGTTCGAACTGGTGCCGATTGTAACTTGGGGTTTTAACACCTTTAATAGCCTTCCACAGGGAGTATTTCGTACTTTTTTCTGCGGATAGACCTTCGAGATAAGTAGAAATCTCCCTGTTTTTTCTATCTCTAATTACATTTTTCAAATTCTTGGAGAGGTGATTCAAAATAGTTTTGTGCTGAGGAGCAAGGGATTGCTGCCTTTTCTTAAGTGCTATTCTTTTTTCGTGTATAAGTTCTTTTATTTCAATTGAAACATTTTGCTCGTTGGGAATTGAATTTCTGCTATTTTGCGGAGTGTTTTTTTCAGGCCAGGACGATTTTAATAAATCTGTCGACTTCTTCTTCTAATTCAAACGGAGTTTGCAATGAGACTTTACGTGTAATAGCTTCTTGGCAATTTGCACGAAAGCTTTCTAAATTCGTTTTGTTGTTTTTTTTTTTAAATGACGCACTTTCCTTCATTATTAGGCTTCCGCCTACTGTCATCATAACTGGTGAGTGATCAGTAGGAAGATCATAGCTATCCTCGATCTGGTTTAGTTTTAAGGGTTTACGATAAAAAAGTCAAGTAGATCTGGAGTTTTCGCCACGTGTCCGACCGTGGGCTAGTGAGCTGGTTTTCCGGTCGATAAAAAGTCAGCACTAGTTTTCCAAAACTTATGTTTCGAAATAAAATCACCGCCTATAATAAACTTAGAATGGAGGGCTTCAAAAAGAATAGTGAAATCTGTTTTCTCAATATTGCACAGGAGGACAATATATTGATGCAATGCTATGTGTCGAACATCTGTATTTTATATTGACTGCACAAACTTGCATTTTCTCAAGTTCGATTGTTAACTTTAAGGAATGTTCAATGTTTTCTCTTATAAATAAAAAGGCTCCACCTCTTGCTGTATCATATGGGTGATGGCATGATAGGCATTTTAGAAGATTGGCCGTTTGCATTCCATGTAAAATTTTTTACCAACTGGTCCATTTTCATAAATAATTACGTATTGTTTGAGCTCTAGGTTGGAGCATGCTCAATTTTTCAAAAATTATTTTATTCTTCCTACTTTGCTCTTAAAATCTCTGAAGAATCAAAGAAAATCAAAGGGTCTGGGGAAATTGTGCTTGTAGTTGGGTTATGTGACAGCACTTGCGCATAGGTCGTTTCATTTATTTTTGCGCTCTCTTTTGTGGATTTCGTCTCCTTCGCTCTAAGCTTTTGGTTTAAAGCTTTGTCTTCGACCTTATTTTTTCCGCTTCTTTTATTAATATCTGGCTTTTGTTCATTAATATGATTCGAATTCGGGGGATCTATATGACTTTGTTGTTGCGTTGATATAACAGCAAGCTATGTTGTTTAAATCTTTTTTTCGTTCACAAAACACAAAGAAATCAGCTTTCGCTTGGGAAGCTTAATATGATCTATACTGGGATCTTCCACTTCACTGCTTTGGTTTGAGACGTTAGGTATGAAATCCACGGGTTGACTTTTAAAAGTTCGACAGACCATACCTAGGACCTCACTTCAGTCAATTGGGAACTCCTATTGGAAAATATAACATATGAAAAGGTTGAGGTAAAACTTCCTGATAATACTTTTACAAATTGTATTTGTATTAAATGTCAAAAGTGGGATTGAATTGAAATGAATAATATTCTTAATATTCCTTTGGAGTCGATTAAAGAAGTGAAGAAAGTTATTTAAAAAGTTTGACAAAAATGATGAGAGCAATCAACAGGGGATGGCCTACCTTGCACCCTCTTCAATCTGGCGTTGGAAAAAGCAACCTTTGATTCTGGCACCTTAACAAATTTTAATTTTTTTTTCTACAGGTTCAGTAAACATTGTCGTATTTAATGTCAATGTCTCTATCAAGCATACATTGCAAAGGAGTGTAAAATCGATTTTTTTTAGAATTTACATCTATAAATTATTTTTTTCGATTTTTTGCGTTGTCTTCAACTAAAGAAGGCGACCTATTTCTTTTCCGAATAATTACTTCTTATTTTGTATTGCACAGATGAAAACATCTGTTCAGATCAGATAAGATAGCTAATTAGTACTGCGATAATGTAACTGACATTATTTTCACATACAAAGATACATATGTTCATGATCCTTCTGTATAAGGTTTGATTTGGCCAACCATTACCATGGTCTCTCGTAATGTAACCCCATTTGCGGTTAAGAATTTGAATCCTTGAGCTCTTTAAGCGCAAACTTAAACTTTCACTGGAGTAATTTCTATCTTAAGCAGCTAATTGCAATTTTTATCTTTAAAGTAAAAACTTTTAGTCCTGATGAAAAATAATATTTAAGGCAACAAATTTCTATAAACTTGCAATCTAAGACATCCTTATGTGCAAGTCCTCAAGAAACTTGCAAACAAACGCCTTTTACCTCCAAAGTATATTTGTCTTGAAGCTTACAGAAGAAAAAAAAAATAAAACCTTTTATTCCTACAGGCACGACCAAGTTAGGAATCGACAGATTTTCTATAACCTAGGAATGATAAAGAAAATGGAAAAAAAACTCACATACAACCACACCCATTACCACCTAGAATTTCAACCTCTAAGGAGCAGAAAACATGCTGCCAAAACTTTGTTCGCACGTTTTTTTTTGTTGGTTGTTCTTGATTTATGAGAACCAGAATGCAGGATCTCACACTGCTTATACGGTGAAGTCTACGTTTATTTATCATAAATTTAAAAAGACACGTTGCAGTTAATCCTTGCTTGCTTTGGGGAAAGTAATTTCAAGCCAGGAAGAGGAGCATTGCTACGTACATATATTATGTATGAGTGCTCTCTGAATATATGCATACATGAAAATACCGTTTTCGGCTTGGTTTTATTTTTTTTCCCCAGAAACTAAACTTAGTAAAGGTTAAATGTTAAAACAACATTTTTTATCTAAAAATTAAAAAGTATTTCGAATGAAAAGCTCCAGTAGGTACTTTCAGAAGTAGGATTTTCCCAAGCCGCTATCATTAACAAAACGCATAGCCATATTTTGAGAACTTGTAAATTGTCCCGACTGAAATGTCTTCCTGCGTTGCTCGTATTCCGCTTGGGAACCAGAAGAAATGCAATAAAGACCAATTAATATAATTCAAGGGCTTAAGTCGAGTGAAGAGTGTAGTATACGTTTAGGAAATCCACTATACATTCTCCCTTTTTAGTAGTTTATATGATTTATGACTGAAAGAGAGCCGTTGTCTTTTTAAGAGAAGACTAGTCAGACTATTTAGGCCCAGATCCATCCGGGACTGTAGGGCTACCTAAGGTAAGGTAAGTCAGACTGTTAAAAAACGTTTGTTTCACAGAGAATAGATCTAGGCAGTCTGATTTCTTAACCTAATTCGGAAGAAAACTCTTGCGGAAAATGTTGGCCCCGTGGGCGAGGGAGGATGATTTAGGAGAAGATACAATAATGAATTGTATGAATTCTACTTTGAAGCAGATGTTGGTAGATAAAAAGGACAAGACAGATAAATTAGGACAACATCAACACTTGTATATGTTCATATTATCATTTGGAAGATCATTTATAACTAGACAGAATAAAAGAGGCCCTAAGAAAGTACCTTGTGGCATACCCGTTTAGAGGCTTAACGATTCGAAAAAGACTACCAAGGAAGGACAGAATGTGTCGATTAAAATTGGTTTTAAATGGTTCTAAATCGAAATGGCAATGGAAAATCTCACCAGGTAAACTATTTCAAATTCGTATTGTTCGACTAAAAAAAGAATCCCTATATTTCATGGTACGTCCGAAATTGGACTCAAGGGTAAAGTGATGAGCATGCAGCTGGCTACTTTAAATAAAATTTTTTTTTATAAAGAAGCAATAAAATGAGGTAAGACATGAAACATTACGTCGGTGTTTTGGGAGGGCAATTGTTTCAGAGATATTTCTATTTCCTATTAATTGTGTACTTGCGATTATAGGGTCTATAAGGCAAGTTTAGGAGTCGTGAATATAAAAAAAATTGAGAACAATCAAACATGGCATTACGATCATAAAGAAGTCTAAATAAGTTAGTGGCAAATAATGTCTGCCTGTCTGTCTGTCAGTATGTATAACGAGCTGCAGCAAATTTCGTGTTTGTGATTCTCTTGGCATTCCTCAGAGGGAAATTGAAATTTTATTTTTAGGGCTTAAAATAACGGTACCTGCCATATGACCATTAAGGAAAAGCTTATTTTTCTCGAAAAAGAATTATAGGTACAACAAGTTATGCATTCGTGCAGATTTAAAAAAATCGAGATATTAGTCAAACATGACATTACGATGATAGAAAAACATATTTGGGTTACCGTCTGTCTGTCTGTACGGATGTATTTTTTACTGGTTTTATTTTTCTTCGATTTTCTCGAAAACTGGTGATCCGATTACTATCAAAATTGGTATTCAATAAGATGTACATAGGTAGCCTCAGTTGCATTAATTTTTTTTCGAAAACTTTTTTTTGTATTTTTAATAATTAAAAAAAAAATTTTTTTTTTGAAAAATCAATATCTTGAAAACGGGTAGGTGATTTTTTAAAATTTTGTTTTTAAATGTATATTAATTTTGTGTTTAAGTTTGCATTTTTTAGTTATTTTTTTTATTATTTACAAAAAAAACCTTCTTATTTAAAAACCGCTTCTGAGATTTTGAAAAAAATCACATTTTAACATTTCTCATATAAATAATATGGCGTTTAAATTATTTCACCTAAAAAAAAATAACGTACTTTATTCGAACAATCAAAAGTAACAAAAATCGAATATATGCTTTGATCCTGACTTTAATTTTTTTAAAAAAAACTTTTTTAAGTTCTTACGTGGCTTTACTTGAAGGTGAATTAAAATGATGATGGATTAACTTTTCCTTCGCTATTTTAAATATTAGGAGTCTTATTAGCATATCTGTTGGACTTGACACCCTAACTATCAAATTAGTATGTAATATTATACATATATGTTTAAATTCCTAATATATGTACATTTAAACATAAAATTAAAATTATATGTTCCAAATAAATGACAGTGACCAATATACTCAATGAAAACTTGAACATTAATTATTCGAGTAAAGAGTTACTTTACACTGATCCTTGACTCAGGTATATATAGCCCAGCTTCTCATGATATAGGCAAGAGAAAGTCCTTATTTCTTAAATCCTGCTAAGTATAAATCCAAAACAATGAATGCTTCCAGGATCTTATCATTTCCGATTCTAATCCAGTCTAATTACTCTTTCCAAGTTTTGATATTAGACAATCGGAGCTAAGCACTCACTTATCTCTTTCTCTCTCTTTTACGTACGAAACAATAAATTCTGAACCAATTTTCTTTTCTTTTTTAACAAGAGATTACTCAAAAAATTGCCAAAAGCCAACCAATTCATACATTCCGACAAATAGAATGACTTTAATCCTTTTCAATCCTTAGTATGGCACCATATCCTCGCAAACCTCAGAATTGCTCACGATTATTTTATGCAAACAACTTTGTATGGAGGCGTTCGTTCACCACCCTTTTCCGTCTCAATATTTTATTCCTTCGACCACCACCACCATTGCTGTAATTTAAGTCCCGGAAAAGTTAATCAGAATCTAATATTTCTTGGAAACAGGAAATACGCTTCTCTCCATTTTATAAAGGTGTGTCTGTATAGAGTGTCTCTAGGCCCACCGGAAATGAGAAATGTAAATCATTTTCTATGAATAGGGGGAAAAAGTATTCTCCACAGACTCAACTCCCTTCCAACTGACTGTGGAAGAACAGAGATAAGCTCCGTGATCGGAAAATGTTATAACCTTTCCCAATGCCTCTGTCTATACATTGTCATTGATGGTTTGGCAGGCACACATCTCTACCTATATCGATATCCCTTTCGAATCCGGAGACCTTTTCAGTCTATCTGAAGATGTTTATGAATCGGTCCACCGGAAGTGATGAAAATTCCCATGAGATGTGAATTGAATTGCCAAACGATTTCAGTGTAACGAACTTGAGGTTGTCGCCTCATTCGCAGCGCCCCGTTTGCCGATATGCCATTCGTAGCAGTGCAGTGCTTTCATTACCTTAGCACCGTTACATTGAGGTAGTCTGAGTATTTGTTTTAGGAGAACTAAACGAAAACTCTTGGCATGTTGTCGAGCAGAAGATTGTAGTGCATTTCGGTATTCGAATGGCGCCCAACTCAGGATTGATGCTGATTCAAAGAAAATTCAATCGACATGGAGAGTGCATGCGACTGCAGCATTGGAAATACATGTCTTTGATGGGTTTGCATTAGAAGGGAGATGGCATAGTTTTCATTTTGTATTTCATTTGACAACCCATTGACACTTTAATGGCTTGAAGTTGATAAATTGTTTTGCACAGTTGATGTTGATGTTAAGAAGCTTTATCTTTGGATTTGTTGATGAGCTTGCTTCGTCAATGACATTGATTTTTTTCATTACTGGATGGGTGTGGAATGTTATAATAGTTTTGTAGGTAATAGTTAATTGTTTTTTTTTTTTTTTTTGATTATGAGGAAGTTGGGGGCTTAGTTCTGAAATACTTGATTTAATAACGGCAGAAGACAGCATTGAGTTTTCGAAATATTAAAATCCATACGACTCCTATTTCCCCATTTGACAATGCTTTACATAGGCATCTAGAAGTCACTAGAAGTTAAAATCCACATTAGAACATAGCCCTTATTGGGGAAGGATCTGACAAGCGGTATCATTCCTAACATACAAACATAGGCGACGAGACCATGATGGGAAAAAAGTAATAGCACAAAGGACAACCTATGTAAAGAAAATTCTGATAAATCAGTATTCGCTCACCCCTGAGTTTTCATAATCATCATCGGTGCAAGAACCGGGATCTGGTCCAGGGCTCCTTTAACAAGTTCTTCCTTATATCCCGATTGCCCGCTGACACCATCCAATTGTGCAAATTAAGGCTTCGGGCGTCCTGGTCTGCGCCATCCTTCCAACGCCACGTTGTCTTCTACCATAAAAAGAACTACAAAAGACTTTCCGAGCTGATTTCTTCTCTTTGCTAGATGCGATGCCCACCGGAGTCTTACGAGCTTAATTTTTTTCACAAAGTCTGTTTCGAGGTAGATTTCATACAAATCATGATTGTATCGTCCTCACATGCAACGGGGCCAACAATTCTCCGTAAGACTTTCCTCTCGTACGCGGATAAGGGATCAGAGTGCCTTTCACCTTTATATCCGCTGCTACTTTTGACCCAAGGAAGTATACCATCTACTTAGTCTTCCTTTCATTAATGTGTAATCCCAGGTTTTTTGCGGTCTGCTCAATCTGGGTAAAGTATTCTTGTATAGCTGTTGTCTGGCTGGATTTGGTGATTATAATCCAACTTGCAAGAGTCACGAACACGAATTGCTTTTTCCAACGCCAGGTTCACGAGGATGCAAGCCAGACATAAACTCGAACGAAATTCTTTCTTCAGCCACGAATATAAATTAATTCAAATTAATTCTCCACCGAAAATTTTGAATAATTATTTTTTTTCTATTTTTAATTAATTTTTGATTTTCTTTTGAAAATTCAATATTTTTAAAAGTTATCAAAAAAAAAATATTTAAAATTTTAAAATCAGATGTAAATAAATTTCTTAGAACATGCATAACAAAATTAGAAACAAAAATTTTTTTCAAAAAACTAAAAAAAAACAGGATTTTATCAAACCCGGTTATACAATTTTCGAAATCTTTTTTATAAATCTCTGTGTTATTTAAGACGTGTGCTGGCATACTTCATTTTTATAAAAAAAACGTTAAGTATTGTGGTTTTGGTTTTCTTGCAGGTTAACAACACACACACAGGAATGATTGAGAGTATAAGTCATAAGGCCTTGGCTCCTTAAGGATCCAGTCGTGCTAATTTTTTTATGTTGTGTCCTCCTTTTTTGCAGATATCGATGCAGATGAAGATGAAGATACATGTAAGGCCTAGTTTATGTCCATAAGACATTCTGCACACAAAAATTAATTCAAACTTACAACACAATAAGACAAAAAATCAGATGTCGCTCATCTATACACTGCAAACATCTTACCAAAAATCTTGCGATGCTCACAGTCTAGCTTCTAGCGGGTAGCAAATGACAGGAATGCAAACGATGATTGAAATTGTGAAGATAAAATTTGGAGCGTCCATATATTGGCCGCCCGCGGTGAGGCTTTACAATCAAGCCAAACATTTTAGCTCGAAGTCATTATTCAACAATAAATTATTGAACCAAGTTATCAAAAATAGAACTAGACAAATTCCCTAAGCTATTGAAATGATGACATCCTTTACCTATCCAAATAGAGTCGTCAATAAAATTGAATCACTTAATGTATGATATTTTCCAGTAACTTCCCGGCAAAATTTAAAGTTCAAGGCGATGGTTACGTATTACGATTGTAGTTAATCATTCCAAGTGGTTTTCAAGGTATAAAAGCACCCGATTGATAAAAAAAACAAAATTAAAATGGCATTCTGTAAATGCACATATCACACTCCTACATTGGCTTAACCACATCGGAAGGGAAAGACTATAACCATATTAACATCCTTTTGATTACACGAATTAACGTTAAATTGATAGGATTACTTTCCATCACTAGCCCAGTTAAAAAAGCCGATGGATCCAATAACCAACACTTACCATACATTTTCTGTGTTTGAGCTCGGAGGGTTTTGAATAAATATGACTCCTGAATTCTGATGTATGTGGTGGGCGACTTTTTAATTACTTAGTCACATTTTTACGGTCCACATCCTTAATCATAAAACATTGGGTCATTTAATGTAGATTGTAAGTTCCGGATGTGTTTTTGTTTTAATAAATTTCCATTTCGTTTTTGAAATTATTTACAAAAAAGAAAAACTTATGTTCAAAAATTAATTAAAGACTATTTTTTGAATAAATGTTTTTTTTTGCTGGTTAGAGGATTTTTCAAAAAGAAGGATTGGATATTAATATTGGAAAAAAATCAACGTACTTGTTGGTGAGATATAGAAGAACTTAATTTATGTGACATAATGAGTGAACTATTTTAAATTTAAGTAAATACTTTTATTTTATATTTGCTAGTAATTTCCATTGAAAGCTGATTTCCAGTTTAATTGATTTTTATTGCTTTCAATATTAAACGAGTTTTTTTTAAAATAAACGTTTTAGTTCCATAGAATTTAATAATGTTTGATTTTGTCATTATATGCCAACCAAACCTTAATGGTTAATTTATATTTCATTTCTGTTGAAAGTAATTTTTTAATTGGGATTTTTGTAAAATAACATTTTAATATTTTTATTTAACTGTAATTACATTTTTAAGTCAATATGAGTGGCATATGTGTACCTCAAAAGAAATACAGCGGACAGCGGAAGTGATGGAGTAAATTTGGAAGGCAATAAAAGCCATCAAAAGTAAATATCTGATAGATAAGCTCAATTTTACGAGAATATTGCTATACACCAACCCTTAAAAGTTTGCTGGGAATACTGGACAATAACAGTGCCCTTCACTGTACCTACCTCTACGCAAACTAGCTGTAACCATATCCCTGTACTGCAGAGTACAGTGCTTGACCTTCTTTCTTCGTTAAACGATAATTGTTCAGCTGGTCCCGATGGAATTGCCCCAATAGTATTAAAAAAGTATAAGCATTCTGTAGTTCAGCCCCTCATGTTTATGTTTGAGCTTTCACTTAAAGAAAGGAAATTTGCAAGTACAAAGTCTTTCTTACTCCTATACTTAAGAAAGGAGTCAAGGCTGAAATTGCATTCTATAGGCCCATTTCTAAATTATCTTGCATTCCAAAACTTTTTAAACAAGTTGTCTGGGAGAATATGGTATTTGTTTAGTAAAAATCTGATTCATAAAGCATAGATCAACTGTTACAAATCTTCTAACATTCTCCTACAAATGCATAAGAAAAAGGCTATGAAGCTGACTACATTTACACTGGCTTCTCAAAAGTATTTGACCAACTAAGTTCCGAAATAATCTTGTTCAAGTTAAAAGCTTTTGGGTTTCCTCCTTATTTCTTAGCTTGGATCAAATCATACCTAGAGAGTAGATCCTACCAAGTAAAATTTAGTAATTGTCTTTCAGACCCCTTTGTGGCTCAATCTGGTGTACCTCAAAGAAGCCACCTTGGTCCTTTACTATTCATTTTGGCATAAATGATGTTACTCTATGTACATACAATCAAGTGACATTCTTATATTCGCTGATGACATGAAGATATTTAAGACAATCAAGTCTAGCGACGACCGCAGTCTTCAGCAGGCAGATATTGATAGCTTTATTATTTGGCGCAGAAGTGGTATATCCCTTAACCCTGTAAAATGCCAGAGGATTACCTTTTCTAGAAAACGTATCGTAACTACATTTAATTATCATATTTCGCAGCACAAACTCTGTCGCGTCTTTAGTTTTAAGGATCTGGGTGTCCATTTTACCTGTAATCAAAACGTTAATTTTATTGTGAATAAAGCTAGCGCTATGCTAGAATTCATAAAACGCTGGGCAAAGGAATTTAGTGATCCATATTATTTTATGTTTTTAAATGTTTGTATTATGTAAAAATTATTGTAGTTTACTTTTATTTTTTAATTCTTGTATTTTTTGCATGTTATTTTTATTTTATTTTACTAACAACCAATACATATACTTATGATGAGCCTTTGATTGTAGTAAAAAGCTTGCTCTAAGCTTACCACATCAAAGAATCTGTCGCACCACACGAATGTGGAACGTTTGCTCTATTTTTTCCACCCTTTTTGATATGTAGAATTTCTTAACTAATGTGTATGTTAAAAAGTTTCAAGAGAAGGCAAAATAATCGCTTTAGTGCGCGTGAGTTGAAAAATATATGTTCCAAGCATCAGGAAAAAAATTCTGTTAAACTTCATTGTATATAAACTACCTAGAAATGTAGGAATAAAATGATGTACTTTGCAACAGGAAAAAGAAAGATGGTGGTTGGTTTTGTTTTTTTTTGTGAAGTCAACAGACATATTTTCACTCTTTTTCCATTTGTTTAAACTTTTTCTGATGGTTTTTTCTGATCTCTGTAACTGGCCCCTTACATATGGTGCCTTGATATTGTGCCAAGCGACATTATGCCAAATTTAACAAAGGGGCTTTTGAAAGTGACATTGGACTAGGGTTTGCAGAACATATCTTTTAAAGAGAACATGTTCTCCTTTGCAATTCATATCTCTCTCTTTATTTCTAAAATTCTTTTTTTGTCTTGCGATTATAGGGACTATAAGGCAAGTTTGGGATTCGTGAATATAAAAAAATTGAGATAACAATGAAACATGACATTACGATCATAGGGAAGTCTAAAAAAGTGTCTGTCTGTCTGGTCTGTCTGTCTGTCTGTATGTATAACGAGCTGCAGCCTAAATGGCTTAAGCCAGTGTGAATATTTTGGCATTGCCCAGAGGGGAAATTGAAATTTTATTTTTAGGCCTAAAAATGACGGTACCTCCCATATGACCTTTTAGGAAAAGCTTATTTTTCTCGAGAACGGCTCCAACCTTTTTGACGAACATTTTTGAAAATATTTTTTGTTGGAATTGGCTATTATTATTGGCCAAATTTAGGGGAAAAGTCTATTATTGGTACCTTTCATATAAAGATTTTTTTTTTATTTTTTGACTTTCTCGGTAACGGCTCTTTGGATTTCCGTCAAATTTTATATTTAATAATATCTAAGTAGACAAATTAAGCATGCATATCAACATTTTGAATAACTTTTTTTCTGATTAAAATATTTTTTTGCATTTTTTTTTGAAAAATCAATATTTTAAAAACTAATAAAAAAAAATTATTTTTAATTTTATAATCATGTGTATATTAATAAATGCCAACATTTCAAAAAATTATTTTTTTCAAAGAACTAAAAATAAAAAACAGGATCTTATCCTGTCCTACAATTTTCTAAATACATTTTTCATAAATTCTTTGTTATTTAAGACGTGTGATGGTTTACTTAATTTTTACTAAGAACCGTGAGGTATTGTGGTTTTTAATACTTTTTATAAGTTGAGTTTAAGCTTTGTTTTTTTCAACATAAATGTTACTTGTTTCTGTCAAAGATCTTGCTTTCCAATGCAATGCAAAGAGAGTCCAAAACACTTATTTTTGATTCTTTCTTTTGTATTTTCGTTTTAAGTGTTGCCGCATAGGCACGGAATTATTTATTTGTACCTTCTGATAAAAAATTAAAAATATATTCATACTGATGAAAGAAGAAGAGCAGTATTTCTGAAAAGAAAGATGCTCAGTGCACATCCTTTTGAAATTTGTTGGAAATTCAGGAAATTCATCACTCCTTGTGGAAGCCTTTTGATAACGTAATTGGGGACTTTATCCAGTCCTGCAAATTTAGTTGGCTTAGAGTTAATGATGATTTCAATATCTTCCCCGGATTGAAGAATTGATTGTTGTCCCTTGGACTAGTGTCATCAACCTGCACTCCTTCCATAGTTGACTGCAGTCTATTAGATGGATGTCTGGTTTCCATCTTAAAATGCCGGCTCCGTTAAGGGTTTGTATGTGAAGTTCTTTTCAAAGTGTTCCGAAAAAGTTTCTGCTTTGTCAGTCAGTCCATTATTCAGTTGAGCTTTTATTTTATTCGTGGACAATCGAAATATTATAGAAGACAATATTAATGGACGATGGAAACCTTATTACAGTGCTATAGTTTTGGCCTTAAGAAATCACTAGATCACTCCGTTTCGAAGACGTTGATTCACCGCCAACTGCAATTGGCATGACAACTGAACTGGAAACGTATTTACTCATCAGTTTAACTGATAACTGAACGGACAACTTATGGGAATTCCATCAGTTTCAGTTACGGTTTTAGTTAAACGCTTCAATTTTCGAATTTAGACATCACTTTAACTGAAAGCTTAACTGATAGCTAAACTGAAACTGAAATGACCGTCTAAATGGAGCTTAACACCTGAAGTAAAGAATTTCTTTCCAACCTCGAACAAAATATGCATAAGAAAACAAATTGTATCAGTAAAACGATTATGCCTCCAGCAGCGTGCATTTTCTGCTGCTGCACATTTTGGCAACAAAATAAGGAGAGGAATACATAACGTTTATAGTAAATTGAAATTTTCTTAATTTTTATTTATACGTTTTTTGTTTATTCTTATTTTTAATAAGGGATTTCTTTTTATTAATTACGTACATAAATACTGAAAAATAAGAAAGATTTATGTATTTTTTTGTTTGCTTAAAGCAGTTTATAAAATGTACATTTTGTTTCTGACTGAATCGCTTTTCGTTTTTATTCAATGGGAACATTTTTTTTTGAGAACTTAAATAATGACAAACTTTTAATTTTTGTTCTGTTTTTTAAAAAAGTTAAATATTAACTTGTTAAAGTAAATGAAGGATTTTTTGGATAAGAACCGGCTATTTAACGTTTAATATCGTTATTTTTTTTTGAGTAAAAAATACATCAATATCTTGTAAGAATACAACATTTGATCTTTGCTTTGAATTATTTTTCGATTCGCTGAAATCCCGGGAATACCCCGGGATCCCGGGATTGGTAAAAGTCTTCGGGATTGCAATCCCTACCTGTAAGAATATGAATTCTGCACATACTCCGAAAGATGCTGCTTTGCCTATCCTCTGAGGTCTTGGCTACTTTTTGTGCCTCTAGATTATCTGGAAATTTGAATTCAGTTTTCGTATTTGTATAAGCAAAGCTTCGTTACCATCCTCATAATTGTCCTTTTTTGGTTTGAGTCTTTGCTAAATTTTGTTTTACTATTCCATGACGAACATCTTAACTTTTCAAGCAATTAAGAAGTTCGATTTGGACCAAAAACAACAACAAACAACTTCTGCATGCCACATAAGCAAGTTGCGTTCAATAATTCTTCAGGTGTGTTAAGAATATATTTTCACATCGATGGTCGGTAGTTCATCATATAAGAGAAAACCCTAATTGAAACCTGTAAATAGGGCAGCAAGCACTGAACAGTCCAAGTGTGTACAAATTGATTATAAAGTGGGGCTTCCTGTTTATTGCCCATCATAAATTCTAGACAACGAACACTCTTCCACACAGAGCCACAGAGCCCCATATAACCATCCAGTCCAGAATCTGAATCAACTGGCTTCCTAACGCATACGCAAGGCAAACTCCTGCAATATCTCGTGTGGGAAAACTGAAAACATAATAATGTGTCGGTTCGGGTAAAAATACCTTTTGTTTGCGATAGATTTTTTTTTACTTTCAATTTCTACTCATGTGGCTTCGAATACAAACCCTTGCCAAGAGCTCGAACAAACAGCATTTATTGGTAAAAAAAAAAATACCAAGAATGAAAAACCAATTGGATAACAATGACTACTATAAAGGTTAATTAAAGTGCACTCCTGATTCAAATCCTTTGCTGTTGATAAATGAATGCAATTCAATTGAACATATTAAGAGTCATTTTATTTCAGGCTATTGTATGGCTTATTTGACGGAGTTTAACATTTTTTTTATTTAATTGTCTGCATGTTGGCATAAAAATGTGCATTTGGGAAGGCGACTGGTAATGGCTTTGGACATATTGGTATTGTCGGTTCTTTTCAGGCTTTCAAATATTTTGGGGAAAATTGACAAAAAAATATTTGAATAAAACGTTTTTCTCGGTTTTTAAAAGGCTGGATCGATTTTAAGTCCGAATAAGTGCTCCTAAAGTACTTTTTGAATGGGATTTCTATATGATCTGGTGATCGGAAAATTGCTCGTGACCCAAATCAAGATCTCTGAAGATGATGGACACCATTAGCAAACATATGCACATCTCCGTGGCGTATGAGACTCTGAATATCATTTCCATGTTGGCCACATTGACAGAAGCGCACATGAAACTTGAATCAAAATGTAAAAGAGAGAGTATGATTTTTAATAAAGAGATGGGTTGAAAAATCCAAAATCTGCACTATTTTAAAACTCTGTGCATTGACTCAAGTTTCTTTCTCATATCGTTTCATTATTGACAGATACATTCTTTTGCATTTTATCGCCGTGATGGAAGGTTCATACATTCACTTGAAATGTATTGATTTGAGTGCTTTTACTCATTAAATAAATATATACGTATAGATAGACAAAAAAATTTAGAAATATTAGCTTATCAAACAAACCACATATAAAACACTTTTGCGAATAGATTCTTGGCACAGACACAACCTTTTTTGCAGAGAATAGCTGTGTTTTACTTTCCAGACGTTCTTCTCGTGTCAGTTTATCTCAGTGTGCAGCCCCGAGTTTGCAGTGATGCAATTGTGCGCTTCCATCAATGTGGCCAGGCACCATAAGCTGATAAAAAAGTTGGTCCTAGAATAGATCGTTGAGGAACACCAAGCAATATATTCGACATTGTCATATGCTCCTGTATCAAACAAATGTTTAATTGGGTGCATCACTTCTACAAAAATTGTGGCATTAATTGATCAACGCCAATTGAATTTCTTTGATCGGAATTAAGCTTTAAACATCATACTCAGAAGAAACAGTTAAAGTCAATTAAAACGCTGTTTGACGAAGTACACTTTGGCAAAGTGGTCGGAGGGTACTAATATGTGGCTTGAGAAACAGATGATATAAATAGCTTAAGCTCAGTACAATCAAGAATCAACCTCTAGGTCTTTTGAATATATTAATTAAATAAATTTAATAAATTTCGTTACATTGCATGTTGTCCTCCTCGGAACAATCAGCACTGCGATTCAATGATGTCAAGCTTTTCGATCTAAAAAATAAAACACATTACTTCTTTTCCTTTTTTTCAAAAAAACAATGGAACAACATTAATTAACCCCATAATAGGATGTAATCAAACCCAAATAGGCAATTAAAGAAAAATTAATTATCACAAGGACGCTCAAAATTTTCGAGAAAAATTCTTGTCAATGTCATAACCGCATGTTTCTGTAAATTACATCACCAATATGTAACCGCAACGCTTAATGAGTTCAAGTAAACCATTAAACCCTCTTTATACCCCTTAACATACCTTTACACCACAAACACTTTGTATTTGTTTCATAATTACTCGTTTCTTATATGTCAAAGTGACAGGGGGACTTCTGGAATTCCTTAGAAAGAATATTATTATTGGATTATTGTTTTATGGAATTTCGTCTATTGGAATTCAATTTATGATATAATAAATTAACTGAAACATTTGTAAATGACAAAGTTTATAATATTTGGTGAACTGGGGGAAGGTTTTCAACGAAGTGAAGAAGAATAAGATTTTTTTCTTGCGACATTTCTACTAATGTGTCACTTTGATGGTGATAAATATACTTAAAGCATTAAGTTTGACAACTCACTGTAATTTTTGACAGTTCATTTGACATTTTTGTATTGATTCGTGTCGTTTAGAAAATCATCACAACATAACTTTTATACTTTTTTTAAAAATCTTGTTTATACTCTGTTCAATTTATATTTTCAGTGGATGAAAGATAGGATATTTGGCTTTCACCCTTACTATTAAGGATTTTAGTAAGCTATCTCCATTTCAAAGCTCTCGTATGGTTGCCGTAGTGAGCATTATAAAATATATGCTCACAACACGCTCCAAGAAAGCTTCAATTCTGAAAATTCCATAGCAAAAACCAAAGAAAAATGTATTATAATTTCCATCATCGATGAATGGTAGCTCTAAATCAATGTTTTTTTCTTAAATAAACACAATTGGTGAATGGTGATCCGTCTCCTCACAGCCGGGGAGCAGAGAGGCTATGGTGGAATGAACGTGTGTTTATGGAAGATCACAAAAACTATTTTAATGTAAAACAGGGAATCAGTTTTTTTTCAGTGGCAATTTGTAAAGTTGAGTGCTCTGCAAACACCAGCAGGTATCAGTGTGTTTGAAAGCTCTCTTCTATAAGGCGTGTACTGAAAATATAAATTGCACAGAGTATAGTTATAACTCTTGCTGATAATATATTTTTCATCTCATATGGATTCATTCGTCGAAACTGAATTAAAGAGGCGAATAGCACCTTTAAGAACTTGTAAAACAGCTACCTCGAAGGAAAAGGTAGTTTACCTTAAATAATAACAAACATAAGACAAGTTCAACTCGCAAAAAGTCTTAAGATCTCTTGATGCCAGAAAAATGTCGGAAGAAACCTTAATGGTGGTCCCCCTATGATCCAACCTCCATCCAAACCGATAATGCTTCTATCCATGGTATAGCCTCTGCCGACCAAGTATCGCTTGAGGTTTCAGGTCATTGCTTAGTGGGAAGAGTCCACAAGTCCACAGGCAACAAGTCCAGACAGCCATAGTCATCGTGCAGAACACATCGGGGCCTATTCCTAAATATTATTTTTTTTAATCATTGAAAAACTGACCAGTCGAGTGAAATGTTACTCGAGAGCTCATAGTCGAGTCAAGTAACAATCGGTATTCCACAACTCTTGTGAGAGCTAAAAACATGACTGGACTCTGAAAACGTTGAACACACCCTTTGAATTGTAGCTAACTTCATTAAATGTTGACTAAACGCTTCACACAAAAAAAATATATTCTGATTTGAGAACCCATCCTTTAATGACATTTGATAGTAAATTATTCAGTTTAAATCGTAGAAGTCAAAACAAAAATTAATATAATAAGTACACAATACGCCCCGAAGGGCATTTCCTAAGGGGGTGAAGGGGGGGGGGGGGGAGATTTTTGTTTGTATTAAGCTTTTCCCACAAGCTGAAATTAAAAAAACACATTAATACCTTCTCACCTTATCTGAATGATGTATGTTTTCGGTTTTCACAATTATTATTGGTGGAAACGAACGAAGGACACAGCTGGGTCGTATGGTCTGAACTAATAAAGAGTCAAAATTACAGCACTTAACGGTTTTTGGTAAAATGGGGTAGGCCAATACACGTATCAAACAATAGTAAATTTATGAAATAAAAAAACATTACGTAAATTGTATGACAGATTTTGATAAAATTCTCTCTTAATTTGTTTTTAGTTTTTCGAAAAAAAATAATTTAAAAAAAACTGAAAATTCAAAAACAACAAAATCATAAATTAATAATGAAAACACAAACAAATATTCAAAATGTTAGTATACAGAATTAATTGGCTTACCTATTTCGTTCCAAATATAAAATTTGATATACGTTAATGCAATGAGCGGTTACCGGAACCTGAAAATTAAAAAAAAAAAAAAAAAAACGCTATACAAGGTGGGCAAAAAGAAATCACCCTTTTAGAACATTCTCTCATTTTTGCAAATGGCCGCCAATTTCAAATCAGTTTTGAAACTTTTTTAACTCGCTTTCTTTTTTAACACTCGCTTTTTAAATAAAACGATTTTTTTGACAATATTTTTTTTAATTAAAAGGAAATAATTAAAGAATGCAAACATAAGCACACAAATAACCTGCATTTAAAAAAAATCGCCTGTTTTCAAAATATCGCTTAAAAAAAACACTAAGAAAAATTTATTTAAAAAAAAAAACAGTTTTTGAAAATATTTTAATGCGAAATTACTTAAGTTACCTACAAATTCCTGAAAATCAAGCAATCAATCAGTTTTGATTGTAATCGGTTAACTAGTTCTCGAGAAAGTTGAATATAATTAAAACGGTCCTATAGGAGGTACCGTTTTTAGCCCACGATCTCATATTTTTACTTGCGATTATAGGTACTATAATACAAGTTATGGATTCGTGCACAAAAAAAATTTTAATATTTTTTCGAAAAGTTTAAAAAAACGATTTTCAATATTTTTTCCTCCTTTTTTTGCGTACTTTAGTTTTTTTTAAAAAAGTCTTAAATTTATTAAAAAAAAATGAAAGAATTTTCGAAAAAAAATTATTTTTTTTTATTTTAATATATATGTTCATATACATACATATGCAGCCATGCATTTTATTTAAATTTAATTCGACGATGTGACAGCACATATGGGCAAGTACGTGCGACCCAGTTGTTAATATTTGAACTAAAAAAAATAAACAAAAAAAAGTCCAAAGTTCCAAAATTTAAGATGATTGGTCTAACCGTTCAGGCTGTAGTCCAAAATACATCCGTACAGACAGACAGCAGACATAATTTTGCTTGTAACTTAAATATTTTCTCTATCACCGTAATGTCATAAATATTTGATTGTTACCTCATTATTTTTAATCTGCACGAATGCATAACTTGCGTTATAGTACCTAAGATCGCAAGTAAATAAATTGCACGACTGGGTCGCACGTACTTGCTCATATGTGCGGTCACATCGTTGAATAAATTTAAAAAAAATGCACGACTGGGTCACACGAACTTGTTCTTATGTTAGATAATTGCTTAGTGGCTGCATATGTATGTATATAAGGGTGTTTTTTTAGACGTGTGGTTTTCAAGAAGAAATAAAACGCATATAGTTTAATGTTATGGCGAAGAATTTAGCTTGATTATAAAGATAAGGTCTTACATTATGTTTTAAAAATTATTTCGGGGAAGTGGCCGCCGCGGCTGGCTCGAATAAATTCCAACTGAAGCCCAATTTTGTGAAAATCGGGATCGCTGGCCATCTCGTTTTGGGCCCATTCCCCCCGTTAGGACTTACTCCTACTACCTACTACTCCTTACTGCCATCATGAAATGGCAAAACAAACTGAGCATAGATCAAGTGACAGCTGTCAAAAAGACCAACTCCGAAAAAAGTATTGCCAGATTGAAAACACATCTATTAAAATAAAAAAATATTTTTTTTTGAAAATTCTTTTATTTTTTTAATTAGTTTAAAAGTTTTCTCGGAAAAACTAAATATGCAATAAAATTTTAAAACTAAATGTCTATCGAGGAAAAAAAACTATTGAAATCGTTCGACCAATTTTTTTTTAAAAGTCGTTTTTTTTAAAACTTTTCGAAAAAATATTTTTTATTTTTTCCCAGTATGTCATCAAAAGGAAGTCTGTAGTTTTCATCTCGAAAAAAGTTTTTGAAAATTTTGAAATGTGCGAAAATTGAATTATAAATGACTTTCTGTGTGCAAAATTTTATTGAAATCGGGATAATAGTTTACGATAAAACCGCATTTGAAAAAACTGGTTATATGGGAGGTACAGTTATAGAACAAATTTCGAAAAATTCATTCGAACTAAAAGATGTATTATTGTAAAAAAATTGCACCCTGAAAGTTTTATCAAAATGGTAAGAGCCGTTTTCGAAAAAATCAAACTTTTTGTTAAAAATTGTATGGGAGTTACCGTTATTTTTCTACCTAGAGCAAAAATAAAAAAAACGCCCCCGAGATACTACCTAATAAATACTAACTACTAAGTCTAAAGCAAATCGGCCCATCCGTTTAGGCTGTAGACGCGCGAACAGACAGACATACAGACAGACGGACGGAATTTCCGGACCCACTTTTTCAACTTCTCTACTATCGTAATGTCATGTTTGATTGTTACATTGTTTTTTTTTTGGAGAAGATACAGAATTTGTTGTGAGGAACTTTTTAGGAAGGAGGGATTACTTTCACCACCTACTTAACGTAGATAAAGACCAAAATACCGCCAACGATCATCCCAATGAAGTCATCTTGGTTTTAATAACTAAAGCCGATTGCACAGCACACCAGTGCGTTTAGTTGCACAGGAAGTTCTATATGACTTCGAAGCTAAAGAAAAAGATCTCTGTTAAAATGCCTTATCAACAATGACATAATTTTCCGATAATAAAGTGCAATTTGTTTTATTCCATTTTAAAACATCCACTCCCTTCTGTACTGTTTTTCTGAGTCTAACTCTAAAAGAATCCACAACAAATATGCCGTCTCTTTACCTTTTGCTTTGCATAAACTTCAATCTTTAAGTTGATAGGCCATATAAAACGGCAAATCTAGTCCTTCTTCACCTTCTTCTCCTCACTTCTCACTTACAATCAAACTATATGTATGTCTAGCATACCTTCCACCTTTAAGAAGACTAACGGAAAAAGATATAGTCTTTCAACCCCAGCTAAGTGGCGAACAAATTATTGTAACCTCATCCGGATCCAATATTGTGAATTTCCGAACAAATGCTCAGCACATCCGATGTTCAGGACCTTTTTCAATTTTCCAAGTAATGCCTCGTAGCCTTTATATAAGGCTTTCCGGTCACGGAATTCACTCTGGCCACCCTTTTCTAGATTCTACTGCTGGTTCTACTGCTGCTCAGTTGAATTATGATAGAGTGTGCTTCAATTTATAATTCTTCCAGCACCCAATCCACCTCCCTACACACCTGACACGTAACCATGCTAGCTAGCACACATGCTTGGTGTCTAATTCCCGGCGCGTCGTGATGTTAAGCCCCTCGGGTGTACAATGTTTCCGAATCAGTGGAGGTGCTGATTGCTGTGCTCTGGTAG
Organism: Platycheirus rosarum; assembly: GCA_963971375.1. Taxonomy (NCBI): domain Eukaryota; kingdom Metazoa; phylum Arthropoda; class Insecta; order Diptera; family Syrphidae; genus Platycheirus; species Platycheirus rosarum. The sequence continues at coordinate 113,559,822 of OZ020509.1, read as the reverse complement.
CGACCAAATGAACGACATGGTGCCCAAATCTCGCCCAACGAGAATCCTAGATATGAGGGTGGGCTGGTTATTCCGTATCGTGATAAAGGTCATGTGGGGTTGGAATATGTATGTGTCCCCAATGGTGACTTGTCTCCGGAGAGCTCAGTGCTCCTCCGGCATGTATAATGTAAACGCATTATCCTTAATCATTATTATTATTGCAGGAGTCCACTATTTTCAAATATTTTTTTTGTTTTTATTTCTGTCCAGCATTCCCCCCTCCCCTCCAATTTTTTTTGCAATGCCATTTTGTAAGCTCTTCCCGAAGATGAATATTGGTAGTTTAGTTAGTTTTTTCGGTCCGAGTTTTGGTGAGACTGCCTCATCCTCGTCATCGGTGGAAGTGAGTTTATTTTTTGGGGCGAAATGTGAAAAATGTTGCCAAAACTAGGAAAAACGTTGATTGATGTTGTTAGGGAGTGTTTTGTGTTTGGTTTAGTGTAAGAAAAAACTGTGCTGCAGGAGCAGTGTGTGATGTTGAAAGTCAGTCAACATTTATCATTTTAGTTATTTACGGTTAGACAGAGAGTGGGTGATTGCCGGGATAAATTAATGCATCCAAGGAATTGAAAGAGATTATTCGAATATGCTGGGTGAGGTGGGTTTGGATGTAAGAGCATTAAAGCTCTGGCTGGAGATTGAGCCTAAAATATTAATCTTGTTGTATTTGACTTGACTTTTATGAAACCATTTACCATTAGCCAGAGTGGTAATACATAATGAGACTCCCGGCACGCATTGTTATGATTAATAACATTGCTGTTGATATCGTACATCATTTGGTTTATTTGTATCTATCGATCAGATGTTGCATAAGTCAAGGCGGGTATCTGGAGGAGGAACAAGTTATTTATATGAGCCTGTTAGCTGAGGAGTATTTATAGAAATTGGAATGAAACAACGAGATTCATGTAATATAACGATGATGGTGCTCAAGAGATTTAAATGTTATTGCTATTACTTACGTAGGTTATGGGAGTACCTGGCCAGATAAGGGCTGGAAAAATCATTTCGAGAAACAACTGTCGTTCTTCTCCAGCTTATGAACAAATTGCATGTTTAAAGTATTCAGAGGTGCATTTTTAAATACTTTTACCAGCCAGCGGAAGTTTTTTCGGTTAGATTGTTTTTCCACGTAAGACGGTAACGTGCAAGCGAATATTCAACATCTATTACCAAATGCTCTTGCATCCAAAAATATTACAAATCTAATCACATTTGCTGACCCAGAAAAATTCAATAAAATTCAAAGCTCATCCTCATTGGTAAGGAACAGTCATCAATAGCAGACGATCAGACGACTGTGAAAAGGGTTGTAGTCATCGATTGTTTCTCATACGCCTGCAACAAAATAAGTTGCAGCTAGAAACTAGGCTACCGGTATATCATTTTTTTTTTTTTTTTTTTTTTTTTTATAATTAACGCGCGCACAAGGGACTATTTGTTTCCCTTTTAATGTAACACACTGCGCGGGCATTAGGAAGATAGGGAGGGGAGAGATAGGAGGTGTCGATTAACATTGGTTTTGAATGTTTGCAAGTTGAAATGGCAAGGGAAAATCTCGCCGGGTAAACCATTCCAAAGTCTTGTTGTACGGCTAAAAAAAGAATCTCTATATTTCACGGTACGTCCGAAATTGGGCTCAAGGGTGAACTGATGGGCATTCCTAGCAAGACGAGTATTACGGGCGAAACTTTTAAGGGGAGGAATGCAGCTGGCTACCTCGAGTGAACATTTTTTATAAAAGAAACGATAAAATAAGGAAAGATATGAAACATTGCGTCGGTGTTCGAGAGGGGCAATTGTTTCAGCAGCAGTTCTATTTCCTATCAATCTTAACGCTCGATTTTGTATTCTATCAAGCAGGTGAAGCGATGTTTGTGAAGCACCTGCCCACAGGTGGGAGTTATACTCGAGTTTAGGGCGTATAAACGCTTTATAAATTGTAGCCAGATCAGATGGGGAAAAATACTTCTTACACCGATACAGAAAACCTAAGCACTTAGCAGCATTTTTAGCGATTTCAAATATATGGTCGTTCCAACGGAGGTCATCGTTCACACACATACCGAGTACTGATAGCTTTTCGGTTTCTTCGATGTAAGTGCCATTCATGGACAATGGTATTGGGGGAATGTTTAGCTTTAACGACAGAAGACAGCATTGAGTTTTTGAAGCATTAATGGGTAAAACACAATCACGCTTCAGCTTTTGCTTCGTCACGTTACATTTCACACGCTTTGTGTTCGCTTTATGTGACATTTTCAAAATTTCGGTTGTTGTTTTTGCTTTTTTTCTGTCAAAGCGAGCAAAAGTTCAACCAGATTCTACTTCGGCTTTGAGTTTGAGTCACGTTACCTTATCTTGTACACGAACTAAACGTAACGTGAAAGCCAAAGCGACATTGTGATAAGATGTATTGATTTTCTATGGCTGGACTTGTAAACGTCAGGCAAAACCAAAGCTAAAGCGTGATTGTGTTTTAGCCATAAACTCCAGACGATTCCTATTACCCCATTTGTCAAATGGCTGTATAAATCGGAGTTTACTGAGCTTGGCATACGGCACCATTGCAATTGTACGACCGAAGGCGAAGGACGTGAATCATCGACAAATATGAAAAGCTGAGGGTAGAGTCGTCGGCAAAACAATTAAGTGGATTAGTAGTAACAGACAGATGATCATTTATAAAAATGAGGAAAAGAGTGGGAGACAGAACAGAGCCCTGGGGTACACCAGCATTTATTTTGTAGGAATTAGACTTAAATCCGTCCAATACAACATATATTGAACGGTCCAGAAGATAGCTTCTAATCCAACGAACAAGAGTATCACCGATCCCAAAAGCACGCAATTTCGATAAGAGAGCTTCATGCCAAACTCTATCAAATGCCTTGGAGATATCAAGATCAATAATCTTACTTTCACCAAAGCGATGTTAAGATTTGTTCCACTGTTCGGTGAGATATGCTATCAGATCATCAGTAGAACAGTTGCTTCGGAAGCCATATTGACGGTTATGGAGAAGCTTTCGATCTTCGAGATATTCCTTAAGCTGATGGTTAATCAGCGTTTCCATGGCCTTAGAAAGAAGGGATGTTAGTGCTATGGGTCGGTAGGAGGAGGGGGAGGATGGGTCACCTTTCTTAGGGACAGGCTGGACAAATGCTGTTTTCCATCTTCTAGGAAAGATTCCAGAAGAGTAGGAGCGATGGAAAAGCTTACGCAGTGGCTTTGCCAGTGTGGAAGAACACCTCTTCAGAATAATCGGGGGTATACCATCCGGGCCAGCGGATTTGTGTATATCGAGATCTTTGAGAACTCTTGCTACTGTACGAGTGCGGAAAAAATCTGTCCCATGGAAAAATTTACATTCTCAAGTACAGGAGGGGCAACGTTGCTATGCGGCAGCGTGGAGCTGGCAGCGAAATGGGCGGCGAGCAAGTTTGCCTTCTCTGAAGAGTAAACAATTGGTTTGTTATTGTCGATGAGCGTTGGAACCGAAGATGTTGAGGAGTTTTTAATATTTTTTACAAATGACCAAAAATTTTTACTGCCTTTGGGACACTGCAGAATTTTTTGCCGTAATTTTTGGTCATGCAAAAATTTGGTTCTTTCAATAACGGAGTTGCATGAGTTTCTTGCTTGTTTGTGCTTTTTCCGATTTTCCTCTGTAGGGTTGGCTTTGTAAGAACGGAAACTTACTTCTTTGAGCCTGATAGCTTCTTTACACTCAGAATTAAACCAAGACTTTTCTTTAGGTTTGATGCTTTTTACTCTGTTGGGAATAAAAGCACGCATCCCTAGAAGAATCACATTTGTGATCATTTCAGCACTGGCATCAATGTCACTATCGAGGAAGCATAGTGACCAGTTAAAGTTTCGGAAAAAAATATTCAGGCCGTCCCAGTTGGCTTTCTCGTATTGCCAAACGGTCCTGGTGGGAAGTTTTTCTTTAACTGGATGGGTGGAGGATGAGAAATTAGCTGAAATGACACAATGGTCTGAAGTGCCAAATGGAGAAGTTACACTAATGGTATATTTATCAGGGTGAGAAGTAAGAAACAAGTCAAGAGTATGGGCGGCTTGCCCAGCAACATCCGGTATACGCGTTGGCACATCGATCAGTTGGGTAAGGTGATGTAACCCGGCAAAGAGCTCGACATACCTTCCTTCGGGTGTTGTCTGACCAGAATAGCGGAGCCAATTGGAATTGTGTACATTGAAATCGCCCGCAATAACGATTTCAGTGCGAGGACAAAGGGAAACAATTTTCGAGATAGAATCAGACAGCGCATCAAACTCGTTACAAGTCGAATTGCTGTCGAGATTTGGACTCCTGTAAATAAAACAATAATGAATGACATGCTTGCGGACAGTGAATTTGAGCCACAAGAAGTTAAAGTCCGTGTTGGAACATTGCCCATATTGGGGAAGGCTCTGGCAAGCAATATCATTTCTAACATAGACCACGAGACCATGATGGGAAAAGAGTAATGGCACCAAGCTATACCCATGTAGAGCAAATTCTGATAAATCAGTATTTACTCCAACCTGGGTTTCACTTAATGCCAAAACAGCTGGCCTGTATTGAACAGTGTAGACGTACAGGTGAAAGAAATTCTTTCTAATATCACGAACATTGGAATACACGACACAAAAATCACTTACCATTTAAAAATACTTACACACAAAACACAATTCTGAATAAGTCGAACCATGCAGTGAAAATCAAAATTAATCTCTGTAATAATCAAACTGTCTTAGGTGTTATGCCCATAAGACAGCTTGCATACAAAAAATCAATTTAAATATTCAGCACAATAGGACAAACTCAGATGCCCTAATCTATTTACCGCAAGCATACGATGCCTACAGTAGATAAGAAAGAGGCAGTTAAGCTAAGCACAAAGGGTTGGGACAGATAGGAGGATAATTTAATTTGTTATGCAAGTGTGAATTATTTTTTTTTTTTTTCTTTCACAGCGCGAATGGGCATCTTATCGTCTTCCAACGACGCAAGTGGATATTGTTATTATCTTTACAGCACACGCGAGGGGGTTTTGCCAATTTCTCAAACGAGTGTGTAATATAATTTTTTTTTAACACTCGCGATAACAATGCGCAATAATTTTTTTTTTTTTTTTTTTTTTTGACTTTTGTTTAATTGTTATGCGCGCACCTCGACCCGACGTCCGGCCGCTATGAGCTTAAGATCGACACCCATTAACCATGACCAAATCATCGACAGCATCAGTTGCAAAGCCAGCAACCACTTCACTAGTCATAAATAAATTATAACCTTCCACTGACATTAGGGAAGTGTACGCGAAAACATTCCTCGTGAACCAGAGGGTTCATTGGAAAAGGGTCATGTCAAATTACACCACCTCAACGTTGTCGCTAGTATGTCTAGAAAAGAGTGCGTTATTCATCAAGAAGAACAAACCGGACATTGCTCTTATAGGCGAAACTAATGTGACAAGGAAGAATAACATTGATATTGTCGGATCTTCCCACAGGATAAGATTGAGAACCAAACAGAAACAGCCATCTATGTACAGAACAAGATCTTCGCAAACCTCAGTGAAATCGGTATCTCTAGACTATTAACTAGTGAAGCTACGTCCATTAGAATAAATTTGGGAAATGGAGAGTCACTAGCAATCATCAGCGTTTACTTCAGCTGCACATCCAACCTTGGAAATATTCATAGTGAGGTTCATACTTTAAACACGATTTTGAAACTATCAACCTACGGACTCATCCGCGATAATTTCAACGATTCTGACCTGCGTCAGAAGTAAAGGAAAAGCCTTAGTTGACTGGATAAACCTTAACAGTGAAGAATAATCTTTGGTTGCTGTATCGCAACCAAAACCAAATTTTCTCAGAACTCCTTCGATATTTGATTCTTTCAACCTCTAATGTTGTTCATATACTTCCAGAAATCAGCAACTGTACCTGCTGTATTGTACCCAGTAATTTGGTCCACGAGGCAGTTCAATTTTCAATTAACTGAAACCGACCTCTGCTTTAAGTGAGACTAGGAGAAGAGAATTTCATTAATTTCAGAAGACTGGATATTGAAAAGCATCAAAGGGACGAGGAAGATAGCCTTACCCCACCTCCATCTAAAAGAAATCTACGCAATGATGAAATTAAAACTGCCATTGACTGCCACCTTTACTCAATGTTATGATAACAGCTGAGAAAGTGGAAGCTTTTGCCGACCACTTTGAAGTAGAACTTCACACTCATCTCAAAAACGGAAACGGCATTCTTAGATGATACCGAGACATCCATCCGACAGACTCTGTACCCAAACTTGGGAGGAGTACACTTTGATGACTTTTTCCGACCTAGTAATCCAAGAGACGTTATTAAATAATTCAATCGGGCGGAGATATCCAAAATCATCATCAATTCCAAGCCAACAATATCTGCTGGAGCAGATGGAGTCTCCAATTATGTCATCAAAAGGCAGCAGTCGTGAAATCACAACTTTTATTACGTCGAAGGGAATTAATCGATATTAAAGATGTTGTGTGAATTAAATGAAAATGAAATTTTGCAGAAAACATTTTATTTACTTGTAAAAATGGCCTAATCTAGCTGATTCATTTTCTAGACTATGGGAAATGGAATAGAGCGATAATTTTGCCAGACACTATGAACAAAGCATTTGCCATATAGTTCAACAGTTTACAGGTTGCCAGTATAACCTGGCAAATTTCGTTTAGAATTGAGTATCGTGGGAAACATTCTTCCGCGAGGATCAAAGCTTATCATACCTACCGACTTAAGGGCAAGGCAAAAGTTTTGAAATTGGTGCAGAAGACACTATTATGATATGCCTAGCAATGGCTTTGGTAGGCCCTCTATCGGCATCGATAACTACTCAATATATCACGAGGCAAAGTTTAATTAGAGAATAACATCGAGGATATTATCATTGGTGTCTTAGGGGAAGTGCATTTACCCGGCATCACGAAATAGCTGTTAAAGTCATATAGTGTGAACAGTATTCAATTTCACTACACAGTTTGGGAAGCATTTTTCTTCCCACCTTAATCAAGGAGGTCACCTTAAATAATGTATTTCATTATTCATTATTCCATCAACGTTGATGGTGATCGGTTATGGTGAAGTGTACGAGTTTTTTTGACGTGACAACGTTTTATAAATCGATGACAGGCTAAACATACGAAATAACATGACTCATGCTTACAATGCTGATAAGACTCATGATGATAATGCTGATAAGAAAAGTGACGCACGCTGCGATACTGTGGTTCTTTCAACCAAAATCGATTGCAAGCACCAGGCGAGCATGAACAAGAACAGGCGCAAATTCCCAAAATAATTCCACTTAAATTCAAAAAGTACAAGAAGAGCAAAAGAAATACAAAATAGGCGGAGTTTTAATAAAGTAGAAAGTAGATGTAGATATTAGGGTGTGTGTGTGTGCATTTAACGAGAGAGTTTGTGGGTGTGAGTTAACGGGCTGTATGTTGGTGTTGCTACCATCAAAGTTTATTATCACGTAAAATTATCGTCTGTATGCCGACTTTACAGACAACCAACTCTTTTTTTCAATAGACTCACAGAATTCATATCGTTCGTCAGTGGCTTTGGATCTTGTTCAGTAGAAGTTTTTTTTTTCAATTCAGTGTCGTGATAATATACAACGCCACTGTTTTGAAAAAAGCTCGCCCATAAGCCATATACTGATAATTTTTACCAAATTATAGTCACCATCATATTTGCTCCAGGCCAATGTGGAGGTTGAAAATAAGAACCGGTCTATACTCACCAACATATATGAAGAAGATCGAAGTTTTTGAAACGAAGATACTCCGTAGCTGTACAGGCCTACACCGAAACCCCATTACAAGGAAATATGTCCCAAACAAAAAGCTATATGAAGACAGCAAAGTGATCCCAATAAATCAGTTCATGACACAGCTCTCCAAAAATATTTTGAGGAACTTGGAGGACCACCCCAACTTGGAAATCCAGCGACTACTCTAGCAACAACTAGAGCCCAGCCATCGCTACCTCAACATTCGAGCCATCACAGACGATCGATTCGAGGATATAATGAACAATGACGGAGCCCCGTTCTACGAGAGAACCAGCAGCGGACACAACAGAGGGTAAGCAACACCGCATCCTAACCCCAATTTTTTAAAACCAAAGACAGTAAATTATAATTAAGAATTTCAATTAAAAAATATGATATAAGTAAAAATATAGCATTGTATAGAGTCAGCTGAAGTAAGTCGGGCCCCTGTTGTTGAGTCGACATGATTTATTTTAGTTATAAGTTGGTTTAAGACCAATTGTACATAAATTCTAACGAATATAATAAAAATAATCTAAAAAAAAAAATTTATGCTTAAGTGACATGAACTCTTCCGACGAAATTACTTACATAGTCTGTCTATTTAAACATTTCAGTTCATCTCTGGCTCCGACTGCAGTGGATTTTCATGTAACTAAGAGAGAGAGAGAGTGCAAATATAAAAAGGTTTCCTTAGTGCACATTATAGATCATTGGTCTTAAGAAGCTTAAAAATACACCAATTGTGAAAGCTCTTTGACAAAATCCAAAGAACAATCCACCATGATATGCATTAACGTAAGTGGTAGCTCTAAAAAGATGTGCTTGTTTTCGAAACAAACCAAGGGGTTGTTTTTTTCATACCATCAACGATTCGTATGTAATTCGTGGGTTAGACCGTGTACTAACAATTTTTAGTAGACAGACTATAAATGCTATATTCTAAATCGCCTAGAACCGCTTTTTAAAAAATCAGTTTGACAAAGTGAATCGGTTTGAACACGGGTTCATTCTAAATGACACCGTCTTTCCTCTATCTGTAAAGCTTACTGTTGGAAATTCGTTGGCAATTTATTTGTAAATATCCTTTGGTATGTGTTCCAAATCATCCTGCCTGGAGTGAATATTAGTTTTTTTTTTGTTTATTACAAAACTCAGCAAGGCATAAATTATATATTCAAAATCATATAGTATGTCACAAGGGTTAACGTTATTGAATCAATCAAATACATATATCCTGACCTGATATTGCATGATTGCCCTGCAACCTTATTTAAAAAAATAAATAAAATACATTGCAATTGATTTTAATTAAAAAAACCCACGTTACAAAATTTCAACTTATTGCTTTCGGCTATCAATTGACAATATTTAAAAAGCAATACTCCAATAGTATTAAGTTTTTTTTTTCATCAACAAATTAGTTTTCTAGCTCATGGCCGAAATAGGAAAAAAGGACTCACATACATAATTATGTGTGTAGTTGAAAGTAAAAAGCTTTCAACAGAATACCTTCCCAAAAAAATAACCATGAACTAATTAAAAAAATATTAATTGTTTTAGTTCTCAAAGAAACACAATATTATTTCACTAGGAAAAAAACAAACTGAAATTCAAATATTTCAATATTTTCAATTTTTATGAAAATTTAATTGATTAGTGCCTCATGTTCAGAATTTATTGAATTTATCCAATGTTTGTCTTCCTATGGTTTGCACATAAATGAAGGAGTTTTTTTTGATGTAGTTGCACAATTTTTATTAAATGTACACATAAAACTGATTGTAATTATATATATATATATAATAAACGTTATCCATCAGTCAAAAAAAAAAATATATTGATTTTATATTTTAGCAACGAAACATTGGAAATGAAAAAATTATATATTTTGAGTTTCAAATATAAATCCAGAAAATTATAAATGGGAAATTGTTATTAGGTCAATTAGAAGAAATGTTTAAGTATTTCCAATTGGATAATTAAGTGTATTTTTAAATAACAAACAAAATTCGTTAATTATACATTTTCGCGGTCACCCGGTTTTTTGGCTTAGATTACGATAAATTGAGTGAGGTTTACAAAAGTTATGAAGTATGGTTCATAAAAATTGATTTTTTTCAGTATTCAAAGCTAAAAAAAACTATCTGAAATCTGACAGAGGGATAATTTAATCATGTCTTATCGAAAATCACACGAGTTTTAAAAAAATAAAACACCTTTTGTTGATTCGAAAAGCGGGATAGAATATAACCTGCGGCCCAATTCTCGAGATGGTGGATGACATAATGTCACGTCAAATCGTTAAAATCAATAAATTTATTGGGGGACAGCTTCTTAAGGAACCAAGGCCTGCCTAGTGACTTATACTCTCAACCATTCCTGTGTGTGTGGTTGTTAATCTGCAAGAATGGGAGGGACCTACAGTTTACCGCCGAGTCCGAATTGCAATTTTTCGAGACAAATTTTACTGTTGGAGGTTTTGTCAGTTCCTAACAAGAGGCAATACCTCGGAAAAGAAGATGACTGTGAGCTGGATTCGAACCCAGGCTCATTCACTTAGCCAGTCCGACACACTTACCACTAAGTATGAAAAGAGAAAAAAGAAAACAAATATTTGATCAAACAATTTTTATTAATTAACGAAAACAATAAAGAAACAAATAAAGACCATAAAACACAACAAAATAAATTGAACGACTGGATCGCACGTACTTGCTCACATGTTCGGTCACATTGTAGAATAAAATTTAGGAAAATTTAAGTGTACATCAAAGTATTTATTCGATTTTTGTGACTTTTGATTGTTCGTACGTTAAATTGTGTAGGGTAAAATAATTTTAACGCCATTTTATTTCTTTACGAAATGTAAAAAAGTGTGAATTTTTTTTTCAAAATTGTAAGAGCCGTTTTTAAATAAAACGTTTTTTTAACAACTTTTTTTAAAAAATTAAAAAAATAATTTAAGAATACAAACTTAAGCACAAAAATAACGTACATTTAATAACAGAATTTAAAAAAAATTTAAACATTTTATTATTTATAAAATTTTAAAATTTTCATTTTTTTGTATAATTTTTTAAATATTTTATAGATCTATCAAAATTTCGATTTTTTTTTTTGGTTTTTCATTAATAACTTTTTTTTGCTTACGTCAGAAAATAAATTTTCATTTCATCAAGCTTTCACATGCCTATCTCTCTATAAGTATGTAGAAGTTCTAACTGCGTATGTTGTACATTGTCCGATATGTAGGTATTGAGTTCAGCTACCAAATTCACCAAATCTCCGAAAAGAATAACTGCGTCCCCAGGAGCGAAATGAAGGGTCGATTGTCAGAAAAAGAAATGTTTTCACGAAATTCTGCATTGCACATGCTTGTATCTCTTGATGCAGAAATCCTAACTAAGTATTTTTTCCACTGTCAGATAGGTATTGAGTCCAGCTACATAATCTATATGCCACAAATATCCGGAAGAAAAACTCCGCCTCCTGGATCGTTCATAAGAGTCGCGGTTGGAAAATACATTTTTCACTTACGCAATGACACGCGTTATTTTTTCCCTTTTAATCGTTTTTGTATTGTTAGTTACATTAATATTTACATCAAAATTACTTGTAATAATCATGTAGTCGTAGAGGGTGAGTCCGAAAAGTATCTAAAATCAGTAGCAACATGATATGAATATGGTTGGCTTTCATCAGGGAAGAAAATTAGCTTTTGTTAATTTTGGATTGTATTGGCGGTAGGGAGCAGCGGGGATTTAAAGGATCTCAAAAGGAGGTGAATTTATCCAGGAATCATAACTTCAACAAAAACTGATCATAATTCGAGTTTAACAGAAGAAATGAGAATTTAAAATTTGAAAAATTAGCTTTTTTCGAAGCGTCATATCTTGGTAACAAATTGACATACAAAAATATTTGAATCGTCAGTATTGTAGGAAGTTTTATGATCTATAAAATATACCCAAACGTTTTTTAACGTAGAACGTAAGGAAACTAGTTATTAATGAAAAACCAAAGAAAGGTCGACATTTTTGCACCCCCCCCCCCCTTTTATTTTTTGCTCAGGGCGGAAAACTTTAGAAAATTTGAATTTACCAACCCTTAAACCTATTCCAAAGTTTAGTTAAGTTCCGACCTTTGTCGACTGGACTAATAGTCGTGTCTCTTTCACAACCACGAAGAAATGGTCCACCAAACTATAACAAAACAAATTTCAATGGACGAATTTAAAAGTCTTGTAAAACTAAATAATATACATATTATGTACACTATTTTGGCAAAAAGAGCAGAAGAGAAGTTTTTAAATTTAAAAATTGAAGCATTGTGAATTAGGTATTTGTAATTTCCAATTTGTATTTGTATTTTTATTTGTATTTATTTATTATTATCATAAGTATATTAAAACATAGTCTTTTTTATAATACATATCATACGAATTTAAGATTAAAATTAATTAGAGATATTATTTGATAGAAATGTTATTTATAAGACTTATACAGTAAAAATAAGTGAGTTATGTATAAGTAATATTAAATTACATGAAAGTAAAATTAAGAAAATGAATTAAAATTATGAAGTTTTAGAATTTTCAACAATGTTTAAAAATAGTTTCAGCATTTATATAGGTTTCTTAAGAATTTTTCAAAACAAGTGTAGTTATTTTGTCCTCTCAGGTTTGCCGGTAAGGAGTTCCAAAGACCAACAGCATGTACAAAGAATTGTTGCTAAGAGTTTCTGTATTTAATGGTAGGGACAATTAGAATATTACTTCTTTGAGATACTGGAAAACTAAGCTTTTCGAAAAGATATTCAGGTGATTTAGTATAAATAATTTTAAAAAGAAATGTTAAACTTAGAAAATTTATATATTTATCGAGAGGCATGTTGAACACACTATTTGCTTGTACCGAAACATGATCGAAGCGACGCAATCCATATATAAAACGAACAATGTTATTAAAAGCTACCTGCAATTTGCGTTTGCTTGCACTATCTAAACAGCAAAAAAATGGGGCTTCCGTAGAAAAGGGTTGGCAGAATAAGAGTTTTGGCTAAAGTCATTTTTGTTGAAATTGGAAGACAACTTCCAGAGATGTACAGAACCCGTGCCAAGTGATTGTCCCACGATAGTGTTTGGTTAAAAATAACCAACTATTGTTTTAACATAGTTTAAAGTTTTCCCCTGAACTTCAATACTTGGCAGGTATGACATATCAATAGCAGAGTTGCTTATAACGATTGCCTGGCATTTGTTCGCATTAAGTTTTAAGTGATTTTCACTAGACCACTGTCCTATACCTTTAAGATCTTCATTTATTCTGTCTGTTGCATCTTCAACCATACCAATTTTAGCTCAAGTGAATTTGTACGTCATCTGCATACATATGGATTTTGCAATACTTGAGTATAGAAGGAAGGTCATTGTTGAACAGCGTGAACAAGAGTGGGCCTAAAATCGATCCCTGGGGCACACCAGTATAAGTAGAAAGAAAATCAGATAGCTTGGAGTTTGCATAAACTGCTTGAGTTCTATGGCTTAGGTACTTTTCTATTAGTGATACAGCTGAGTTTTCAAAAAAGGAAAAGTATTTAAGCTTTTTCAGAAGTATTTCATGCGAAACGGTATCGAACGCTTTGGAGAAATCCAGTAAAACCAAAGTTGTTACATAATTTTTATCAATTTGCTGTCGTATATCGTCTGTTATTTTTAGAAGCGCAGTTGTGCAGCTGTGTTTTGTTCTAAACCCAGATTGTGTAGGTGTTATCAGATTATGGGTTTCCAAAAATGTCGTAATTTGTTGACTCATAATTTTTTCAAATGCTTTTGAAATGAAAGGTTGGATGGAAATCGGTCGGTATTCTTGTTGACTTCTTTAAAATAGGGATTATTTTTGAAACTTTCCATAATTTTGGATAGCAAGACTTTGTCAAAATGGTATTAAAAAAAAAGTCAGAATAATTTTTACAAACTTAGGATGCATATTGTCTAATCCAATAGCTTCAGATTTTATGTCTTTTACAGCTTTGTAAACATCTACTTCAAAAACTCTTTTGAAACTGAAGCAGAAGAGAAATTCATCACTTCTGTTAAAATATCTGTCAAACCCAGCACCAACATTTATGTCAGAGACAGAATGCACGAACTGCTTGTTTAGCACATTTCCTATTTTGCTTTGTAATACCAAGAGATTTGATATTTCTCCATAGTTTTCTGGAGGACACGTTATTAAATTTAGAAGCGAAAAATCTGCGTTTGGAATTTCTTATTTCTATATTTACTGCGTTTCTTAAAGTTTTATACTGGAGCAGCAATTGTGGTAGTCTGAACCTTTTCCATCGTCTAAAAACTGTATTTCGTTTCACTATAAGCTTGTCAATATTGCTGGTATACCTACCATCCTAGGTCAGGGTTTTTAATTCGTATGGTTTTAATAGGTACGTAAGTTTCAAAAAGGTTATTTATTGTATTTGTGAAAAACTGAACTTGTTCATCAATGTCTGAGAGTTGGTAGACATTTTCTAGATTGGAGCTGTAAATACTGGTTATAAGCGACTGCATGTCTATGGAACTGAAATTTCTAAACGAACGAAATTCTTTCCATTGATGAAATCGGATTAAAACGTAAATCATAAAAAGCTATAATCAGGTCGTGCTTAGAGAAACCAGGAACATCAAGCTGCCCATAGTAATTAACAAGATCAGGTTGGTTGACCAGGAACACATCAAGCAGAGTAGAGCTAGTAGATGTAAAATGTGTAGGATAATCACTGTTAATAGGAAAGAGATTGAGAGATAACAAATTATCATTAAAAGTTTTAATCCTACTGTTATGTTTATCAAGAAGATCAATGTTAAGGTCTCCTACAATAAAAATGTGGTTGTAATTAGGTGTTACTTCTTCTAGAACATCTGAAATGGTGCTTGAGTCCGTTATGTTAGGGGGTTTGTATATTACACCAACCAGCAACTTTTCAGTTGCACAAGCGACTTCTATAAATATGTATTGCATTTCATTATATCTGTCAGAACTTCTAATAATTTTGCTTTTTAAACATTTTATTATGAAAATAGCTACACCTCCTCCCTTGTAGACTACACGATCAGAACGAAATATCCTATAGTTACAAATGTTAAAAATACCATTATCTACCTGTTCACTCAACCATGTTTCTGACACGCAGATAATGTCCATGTCTGTGTCAATAAAAGTGCTTTTGAATTCGTCCAGATGTTTTTGTAAACTTTGAGCATTAATATGACAAATAGATAAACCATCGTATCTGTTTCGAAAAACTTTCAACATTGTCCTTGTTTTGTTCAAATTTGTACAGCTGCCAACCTGTGAAACCCCTCTACTGTCAACTGCACTCATCACAATTGATATGATGAATTGATTGAGCTCTGCCAGTTGTGACAACTACCTCCCCACAGTAATCAAAATTTCGCCCTTCCCAAGCTTGTTATCCTTGAAAATCATTAAATCTCCTAACACACTCCACGTGTCTTTTGCCCAGACTCTCCAATTAGAGGCATTTCTCAATAACAATAGCAGCATTGAATGTTCTATCTAATTAAAAAGATACGCGTGTCTGTCAAAGTTCCCCATATATTGTCAAATTAGGAATTCCATCATCATCATGTGTACATATGTATGTACATATGATTTACAAGCCTCTTCCTCTTTCTAATCAAACTGACTTCATCATTTTAAGTCGAAAAGACATTAAAAAAAGCAATACCAAATGTTTTTGACAAAATCGTCCTCATCATCAAAATAAATCACGACTCAGACTCAGCACGTCAATCACATGCCTCACTGACTAAAATAACCAACCCTTGACGTATTATGTTTTTAAGTTTGTTCCAGCTAATGTGAGTATAGGGATGGACCCAATCATCAGGAATGAAATTAAATCTGCTGAATTCGCATGTTCACGTTCAGGAATTTAATGAAAACATTTTCAAAATTTTATACTAAAATCATTTTGTTTAAATTAGGTTTCAGAATAAAAACCCGTGCGTTAAGCTTCGACTGAAAAGGGGAAATCTCTTAAACTCCGCATTATTTGAATTTTCCTAATATTTTCCTTCATCCATTCTTGTTCCAATAATTTTTAATTAAATGTTCACAGAAATATGGTATCCCTCAGAGGTGTCTTTTGAGTCCCTTTCTTTTTCGTGTTCATAATTAACTATTTGCTCTAAATGATTAATTAACCGGTAATTATGCATTATATCATTCTGGACTTGGATTAAACAACAAATTCTGTGTTATTTAACCTTACTCATGATGTCTTCCTCCGATCGAGTTTCTAAAATGTAGTGGCAGCATTGTCAAGAAGCCATTAGGAAGGCCTCTGGAGTGCTGGTTGAGAAGCACGCGATTGAAGAAATCGTCAGCTGTTATTGCAAGAATGAAGTTCGAAAGGTATACCAAACCGTAAAAAAGAACTGTCAAAGCTACAGAATTGGAACTGAAGCTTTCAAAGACGATCACGAAAACATTGCAGTAGAATCGCAGTAGTGCCCCGTGGCTTAGTAGTTAGTGTGTCGGACTGCTAAGCGAATGATCCTGGGTTCAAATCCAGCTCATAGCCACCTTTTTTTCTGGGGTACTGCCTCTTGCGAGGAACTGACAAAACCTCCAAGAGTAAAATTTGTTTCGAAAAAGTGCATCTCATCTAGCCGTTCGGCTCGGCGGTAAACTGTAGGTCCCTTCCATTCTTGAAGATTAACAACACACACACAGGAATGGTTGATAGTATAAGTCACTAGGCCTTGGCACCTTAAGGAGCTGTCGCGCCAATTAATTTATTTATTTAGAATCGCAGTCAATGCTGAGAATATGGAAAAAACTAATTCTGCAAACTGAAAAAACGGCGATGACGAAACAAATTCCACTCTCAGGTAGAATGAAAAATTCTTTCAAACAAGGGCAAAGTAGAACAACTATTCCTTGGATCTGGATGAATTCAAGCCGAAGCCAATGGCCTAGCTGTCGAACTCTACAAAGCTGCAGACGATGTTTTGGTTAGAAGTATGCACCAACTCATTAGCAAGATATGATTAAAAGAAGACATGTCCGATGAATGGAATCTCAGCATTATTTTCCCAATACTTAGGAAAAGAAACCCTCTGAACTGCATCAACTACTAATGTATCAGTCTCTTCAATATTGCCTATAGGATCTTTTCTGTTGTAATTTTTGATTGCTTAAAAACAATCGTTAACATGATTGGTTCATTCCGTGCGGTTTAAGGCCATGAAAATCCACCATCGAGAAAATATTGACATTACGGCAGATCTTGGAAAAAATCCAAGGATCCATACCTTCGAGAGCAATGAGCAGTTTTGGCATTACTGCCAAGCTCGCCTTCCTGTACGGAATGACGATTTGACGATGGAATACGCATGCTGTTCCATCAAGAAAGGATTTAGAAAAGGCGATGAGCTATCATGCAACTTCTTCAATATCATACTTTGTAAGAATAGTGCAGAATTCTCACAAGGCAGGACCGTTCAGAAGTCTACCCAAAGACTCATAGGTACATCGACGACATTTTGACAGAGTCGGAAGAACAAACCGTGATTGAGATAGAAGCAGCGAAGATTGGTTCAGCAGTAAATGATGGTAAAATAAATTATATGGAATAAGCATTCATCGAAAAGAGACACTGGACCTGCTGGTGTTTGCATCGCACTCAACCTTAGAAATTGCCACTGAAATAAAAAACTGAACCCCTGAGTTACATTGAAATTGTTTTTGTAATATTCCTAAAGCCACGTTCATCCCACCATGACCTGTCTGCTCCTCGGTTGTGAGGAGACAGTAGACTGATCGTCAATTATGTTTATTCACTTATTGTGTTTTATTAAAAAAAAAACACGGATTCAGAATTACCATTCGTCGTTAATGAAAATTATAAAACTTAGAGCTTTTTGTGAGCTCACAATAAAAATGGCCCACCATAACACAATTCATTTTCGGAGATAAATTGTAAGGAATTGAACAAAACATAAAAGTAAAGTGATGATTGCCATATATCATATCATATTTCTGTTACAAAACAACAGAAAATACAACGATTCAATTATAAAAATAAAAAGTTAGTTACGTTAAGTACGTTATTAAAAATAAGATTGTATAAATTTTTCTATTAAACAATTTTTTTTTTGTTTTTCACTTCGCTACCGCAACCATATGGCTTTTAAATGGAGAAAGCTTATTAAAATCCATAAGAGTAAGGGTGAAAGGCAAATATCCTATCTTAATAATAATATATTTAACTATGTGCCTGTAAGGCACAATGCCTTTTTGAATGCAACGGGATGTTGCACGACACTAGTTAGAAGAATTAGAGAGATAAGAAAGAATTTTGTTTCGGAGCAGTAGATCGAGAATTTAGGTGACTATTTTCTTACTTAAAACCCACGGACGGCTCTAGCTTGCACTAGGACTCAAACTGAGAGTCGAACTTAGGATCTCTCGCTTAACAAGCAAACAACTTCTCCCCTGCCACCCGCAACTGATAATATAAATTGAACAGAGTTTAGGAGAGACAGCTCGGCTCAGTTTATGTAGACATAGGTTGGCACTCGCAAGATCTCAAACAACTTTACGTGCGAAGCTGTAGGTAAATAAAGGTAGCTATCTAATATCATGTTGGCTGGAGAAACTTGTTTACTGAGGCCCCGTTCTACAAGGACCGTGGCGCCCCCTTAGTTAAAGTAAGGTCAGGTTAGATCAATAGGTGTAGTCTTTCAATTTAGTTTATATTATTTTGTTCATTTTGAGAAGAATATGGATCTACTACTTACTAGTTACTATATCTGAAAATGTCTGCGGATCATTCGAATGAAACTAAAGGGCTGACCAAGTGTCTGGTCACCTTCGAACGTTCCGTTGGCAGCAAACACTATTCTTCGCCAAAAAATGCACATCGTTGTTTATAGATGGGCTGGGTGATAAGAGTTGTGAACTTTTTCAAAAGGCCATTTTCGAAAGGCTATAGAATGTAAGGACAGACCTTGTTAGTTGAAAGTTAAAACATCACCGAAATGAAAGAAATATTGATTTATACACTTTTCCCGCCCAAGATTTTTTTAAATTTTGAGATGCAATAAAAGATAAAAAATCGAAGATCAAGATTTATGGTCAACAAAAAGTGTACTTCTACTTTAGCCACTTTAATTTTGAAGCAAGCAGTCAAGGACTATTAGAAAGACCAAAGGACTCGATGCACTTTCCCAGCCGTAGTATAATTGAGTTCCTTAAAGTTTGTTTTATCTCTTTAAAAAAACTAAGAGGAACAAGAACCTACTCTGTCACTCAATTCCCATGTTTCCCTTCATCAAACACACCAAAGTAGACTATAATGCCATAGCAGATAGGATTTTTATTCTCTTAGCTATTAAAAGCATCACCAGCACCATCTCGCCATTATTGTCATACATGTACGATCTACGTCAGTACCTACATCCCATTGCACAAGAACAAGAATAAGGCATCCTACGGGAAACCGCAACAAAAAAAGGGAGGAAAAAGAAAACCTCGAATGGATATTGAAATTCTTAGCGAGGCGACTTACCATTTCCCCTATTACATCAACGTTGTTCTATCATAGACCACTGCTCGACTATACTTTTATGGAAGAACCAAAGAAGACTCTTCGGTTCATCGAGGAAAATAAACGGAGTGAACGTAATTTTTCTCTTCGTTTGACTTTAGCCTTTTATCCGTTTTCGCCATCGCTATCATAAGGGATTCCTTATAACGGGATACAAAAGGATTCCGGACGAACGCAATTCGATTATCCAAAATCCACATCCTCGTCCGCATTTTGCGGTGCTTCGTATGTAAATCTTTCGATAAAGGGTGGTGTGCCACTGAATATTGTTGTCTTCGTCTCATAAAAGCTCGCTTGTAACTTACTTTTTGTGTAAAAAATCTGAAAAGAAAATAAATGAAATGGATTACAGCTTATAGGACAATTTATACAGAGGGTGATGCATTTATGGGGCTTTTTATAAAAAAAATATATGTATGACAAAACGGACAGACAATAATAACAATGTAATAAGGCGTTTTCAGTTAATTTTTCCAAGTACAGGCATATATGGGACTTCGTTTTCAGTTGGAGTGGCTTTTAATTTTTATACTTTGGACAGGTTGATATTAAAATGAAACCTTATCGACCAATTTTTAAAATCTTAAATTCCAAAGTTTTCATTCATGTTTTGTGTACCAAATAGGGTAACTTTATAGGATTTCTCATAATCCACCTCTTTCTAAAAACTCCAACTCCTATACCTATACGTGGTAATCATTGGATATCCAATACCCTTAAGAAAATTAACCAGCTCGTTGGAAAAAAGAGCTGCACGCGCAACACTCAACAACAACGCCAACCGATAAGACAGAAGCTTTCACTTCCTTCGAGGAAGTGTCTGTAATTATCCAAAGAGGTAATTCTAAGATTTCTGACGTTGTGCTTAAAAAGCTACCAAATCTCGTCGTCCTCCCACTGCCTGAACGACATCTGCTTTCCCGAAACAAGTCTAGGACAAGCTGAAAATAAAAAAACAATCTAACCCGTAGATCTTTGTATGTACATGTAAGCAAGGAATATTCGTCAAGAGGATCATCGCTAGAGTTCCACAAGGTTTCAAGTTGGGTCCATTACTTTTCCCTGGGACGAAAACAAAGCTGTATGCCGATGATTCATTAATATATTAGGCAATTTATTTTTGACTGGAAATCATGGCCAGGAGAGTGGAGGATCACATAAGGAACTTGTGGGATTACTACCTGAAATGGGGACCGAAGATAAATAGCGATAATAGCGAGCTTATCTGCTTCAGAACACCAACAACAGCAACCAGAAATCGAAGAGATTTTTCATCAGTATCGCGCCAGATAACACAATAAAAAGGAAAAGGACAACAACAAAATTTCTTGGACTAAATTTCACCATTTGCCTCCATTCAACAATCACGCTTCACTTATGCTTAAGAGAGCTATCTTCTCCCTACATCTGGTCCACCTTCTTCAAAGCTAGAGAAACAGATTGAGCAGAAGGACTAAGCTCGTTATTTAAAAGCAGCTGATCTGTCCGGTTCTGACGTTAGCATGTACCATTTGGTTTACGATATCACCGACATTCATACATACATACATACATATATGAAAGAAAAGATACTAAGATACTTCGTAGCTGTACAGGTCTTCACAGAAATCCCATAAGGAGCAAATATGTCCCAAACAAGAAGCTATATGATGACGCTAAACTGATCCCAAATCAATTCGTGTTACATCTCCACGAGAATATTTTGAGGAATTTGGAAGACCACCCCAGGAACTGCAAGTAAGTCCGCCTGTGAACAAGCCATTTGAGAAGTGTCAATTTGTGACAGCCAAGTGCTAGACGTATTTCAAAATTGTATATGAGCGCTCGGTTCAGAGAATTATCAGAGTATGCTCAAAATGCTCAGACTCTGTTCAGATCCCTTTGTGCAAATAAAGAAAAACGCCGGTGTTTTTTTTTACATGTGCGGTTTTCAAGAAGAAATAAAACGCATTTGAACATAACCCATATCCCTTAAAAAGCCAATAGTTATTAAATTTAAACAACCCTCTTGCTTCCACTAAAGACAAACCAAAGTCATAAAGTACTTAATCTTAGGAAATTCTACGAGCAACACCTGACAACTTCCATCGTGAACATAGTAATCCGAATTCGTGATCGGAATGATATTCTTTCGCTTTTCAACACCAGAAGACAATAATTTGTGTAATGTGTTTTGTTGCGGGCAGAAAACGAAGACTCTGGCAATTAGTTGGAACACACCACCGGATTATGTGGCAGCTACACCCTACAACCATATAATACCCATTTTAAAGCAATTACCTTGCTCGTAGTAAGAGCAACTGATTAGCTGAGTAAGTTTCACAAAATTATCCTTGTCGTCCCTAAGGATATTCACAATTAATTTCTATATCAACACCACAACACCCCACTTACTTACGCTGAAGAGTCACACTCAACAATTATTTCGGTAATAGACAATTATTGTGTTGGTAGTTGGTATCAATTTAGACCAGGAGCTAGCCAACCAAGAGTTAATTACAATCCTTTAGAGGCATTTAAATCTCAGCCCAATTTAACATGCGAAAGTCAATTAGCAGCGGAGGCAACTAAGAGGTGCTTTTAAACGGATACAACCAGGCCTTGAGAAGAGGCTTGGAATTCCTTTATGGATGAACGTCACCAATTGTGCAAGAGTGCTTTTTAAAGAAAAAAAAAAAAAAAAACAACCACTTGAAGCACCATTAGAGTTGTAGCGATGCTTCTAGTTCGAAAACTATATTAACAAGAAAAACTACTTAGTAATCTTCCTGCTATGGTATTAGGCCTCCCTGGATCTATTGGATTCGATGTTATTCGGTATTAGTGGCAGCCACACAGGGGTTATGTGAGAATTAGGACTGCCTCAACTATGTAAAAGGCATTAGGTGACTAATGGAGTTTTAGTGTTGCATCCACTGTGTGGCAATGTAAATTGAGTTGATGCAAGTGGCATTTCTATTTGCAGTATATAGCTATACAAATATTATGTACATCCATGTGAAAAGAAATTGAAACTTGGAAGAGTTTTGGATTTTCGATTTGCTGGTGTTAGTCATATTTCGAAACCATTTGGAAGACTTGAGATGTCCTATGCATTTTTGAAATCGACTAATTTTGACAAGTTAATGGATTGCTCAGTTTATTTGTAAATATCGGAGAGTAGCCCACAATTCTTCATCAGACTTTCCTCTCGAAAGAGGTTTAGGGATCAGAGTGCCTCTTAGTATGCACCCAAGTTGCGGTAATACCATTGTGGTCTTGTAGAGCAGCTGCTTAAGTTTTATGGTTTGAGTTCTGGATTTGAAAAGTCTAACAGACTAAATTAGGAAGTTTGTTTCAAGTAGCCACCATGTATTCGGATATCCCTTTATTAATATGCAGCCCCAGGTTTTGTGCTGCCTGACTCTTCGATCTAGACTAGATGATGGATTCTTGTACAGCTTGTTGACTACTGCCAATGTCGATGTCTTCTGTGTAAGCCAATATCCTGCTGGAACTAGTGACGATACTCCATATTGTTGAGGTGCCAGAGTCACGGATTTCTCCAACGTTCCACCAGCATAGAGGATATCTTATAGGATGCACTCAACAATATATACCTATAACCCTATAATTTCAGCATTTTGTGATATCTCCCTTCTTATGTAGGATTTCTCAATAAATAAATCCTTTATTTAGCAAATAATTTAACATAAGTAATTCCTTACCTAGGCAAATTGATATATGTACAATGTACAATGTACAATGTACATAAAACAAAGTAATTCTTTATTAAAGCAAATTTATTTACAAGAGTAATGCTAAGCGATAGCGAACGACCGATCTATTACAATTGAGTTTGATCTGAAGACTAAGACGTTGTCTTTGTCTACCCTATCTTTCGGTTCGTGTGTATCGTCAGTGCTGTCTGATTGCTTAATACGATCAGTGTTGCCTTTCAAATATACTTTTCGTTCGTTTGCTATCACTTCTCAACCCCACATGTATTGGAGGTGACTTTTCGCCAGTCTTCTTGGGTTTCTTTGTATGAGAAACGTGTACTATGATTTCATGAATTACTTGATGTAGTTTTGGTCCTCCATTGGCTCCCGCGGCTTTATTTTTTTTGGACCGATTAATTGCCTTTTTTATCTCCTCAATAATTGATGGCTGCATGATGCAGCATGCATGCAGCATGATGTCTTTCTTTAGAAATGATGGAGTCTCTATTTCGATTCTGTTTTTTGATTATGTTTATTTGAACCTTTAGAATTTTATTGGTCAAGTCGAGAAGATGATATCGGCGTAATGGGTCGCCGTCACAATTGATTGCCATACGGGCTCGCTTAAGGCATTTTTCATCACTTCGGCGAGAATTTGCGGGACAGATTTTCGCACTCGTGTCGAATGTTGTCCTTGAGGGCTTCTAGGGCCTCGGGCTTGGTCACGTAAACACGGGACTTCAAAAAACCCTACAAAAAAAAGTCTGGAACAGTTAAATCGGGTGATCTTGCAGGCCAGTGCAAATCGCCAAAATCGCAACCCGGGAACGCCGCCTTTAGAATATCGGTTGTGGCTCGCGGAATGTGTGTCGTAGCTTCGTCCTGTTTCGAACCACATGCGCGCACATCCACTGTTGTCCTTTGACCAGCGGCGTTCTCGAAAAAAAATGGCCAGATGACTCCTCCAGCGTGAACAGCGTCTGGTCGATGTTTTCGGCGACAGCTCGATATCCTCGTCAACAGCGGCGATATTCTCGGAACAACGTGGGCTCCGGGGCCGGCCACTCTTGGCAACGTCTCGTGTGGTCCCATACTCTTCAAGGTTGGTGGCCAAACGGCGCAGTGTTTGTGTCGGACGGCCGTGGAATCGGCGACGGAATTCAAAAATAACAGCATCTTCCAATAAGGTGATCTCTTTTGGCCCACCTTGTAGATAAAGTACACTCCCATTGCTCCAAAATGCCTTCATGAGTTAGTCACTGAGTGGTTAATTTCGAATTATGGATGATCAGTGTTCAGATTTCCCTCTCCTTGTATACAGTATGTGCATCGTGTTGTATATTGCGACACGGTCGTTCTCTGACTTTCATTGGGTTCGGTAATGCTTTTGAAGGAATGGAAGATATGTAGAGTTGGAAAATGGTTTGAGGTTGATTTTTTCAAGTTTTGCGTGTTGGTATATGCCAATCAAGATTGACTATATATAATACTTCATACAGGACATCAGGAAAGAGGTACGCTCTGTAAAGTAAGTAGACTGAAACTTCCATTCGTCTGGCATCCTTTCCACCGAACAAATCATCATTTTCATTATAGATTCAACGATTCTTCAATATTTTCATACATGTTTCTTTTCAAGATCAGTATTTTCTTAACTTAGCCCTAGCTGGGGTTTCGATGAAAGGAACAAAAGTAGTATAATTACGTTTGTTTCGGAATACGGATAGGAAATGCTAGAAGAACTACTTTCTAGCCCGCTAGAATGGAAAATTTTTTCTCCAAAAATTGGCTTAACAAGCAAATTAAACATTTAAAGCAAGGAGATTTTGCTTGTTCCACCATTTTCCTTGAATGGAAGTCTATATTATAAAAAAATTTAAAATAAAATATAAAATGCATTAAACAAATTTCATCGAGTTAATTACCGGCAACGCATGAGTTATTCACTGAATGGTTAATTCGGAGTTCCGAGAATATATCGGCATCAAAGAATGCTGCATAAAGCATAGGCATAGAGTAAATATATATAGTATAGTTACTCTATGGCATAGGCGCCAACTTACGCGAAATACTAGGATACATTTACTATTTAAGTTTTAAAATTTATTTGATTGAAAATCATTTTTTTTCCATTTAAATTACTTTGTAAAATACAAATTGTTGGTTTTTTTTTGTCCGTTTAAAGATACAATAATTATTATCTTTTCACAAACACTAGGCTTATCGCATCGAAATCATTCAAACCATTGCATTGGTCGGTTGGATCACATCCACGCAATCGGTGTGGTGGTTAGCGGTTGCAACCACAAGCAACCTGCCCTGCTCGCACGTATTGTGCAATTGAACGAGAAATGTATAATTATCGCATTTTTTTTGTACGTAATTTATGTTCATGCAAAGGATTGTGAGTAATTAATTTCCAGTAGAATAATTTATTTAATTAAATATTAAAAAAAAATTGTATTTGACGGCTTAAAACTTCAGGCGTTATGGTAATGGTAGTAGGGATACCTACAAATGAAAACTCCTTAAAAAAAAATTAATAAAAGAAAAAAATACAATAATGATAATGCATTTAAAACGGAAATCCTTTTTTAAACCATTGCATGCATAAATGAACGATTTATTAAGGTTTTAATATTTCAAGAGGCAATGGATAAAGAACCTTATATTAACTTGATTCAATTGCAATCATGCAGCAGGGGAATAAAATAAGTTTTCACCAAAGTCACAAAGTCTGCAATTCTTTTAATGTAATAGTCAGTTTAGTTTAGTTAGTTTTAAACAAACTACATACACTTCAGTGTGATATTTATGATATAACTAAGTTGTTATGTCGATTTAAAACTACAAGAAGTAGGCGCCATTTTGTTTTGTCAGAGAAGATCGACATTTGAAAAAAACAAGGCAAACAACAGTGTAAGTATGAAAAATATACTATTTTATTAATATTAAATTAAATTTATTATTTCTTTAGGAAATAAAACTTTATAACAAGGGGATTGTTCTTTTTTGGTTTCCTGCTCAAAATTAAAGTGTCGGATGAGGACTTTAAAAAGGCCCAACATTAGTCATTGTATGGTCTGGCCGAAACCCGTCTACCAGAGTGACTTTTAAATCTAATAAATATATAACATAAAGCTGTGTGTTTGTAAAAACATATTCTGGACTATTATTGTTCCAATACAAATGCTCAAAAAATGATAGATTCTGTAACGAAAAGTAATTGTAAAATATCCAACTAAAAGGTCCCAACCAAGCTCTCCATTCAAAATAGTGATCGCCCAAACTAAAGGTAAAGGTGTCATCTGCAAACAAATGCCTTCGAAATTCTTTGAGTTTGATCAGATTTCCATGCGATCCATGCATTTTCAAATTGCATGGATCGCATAATAATGGAAGCTCTGATCGATGTGAAATATAATTCAAGCTAATGACTTCTCTCTTACTTTGAATATCATCCTGGTTTGTTCAGTTGGATTTTGCGCCAAGAAATAAGTATTGTAGCAGGATCTGTTTTGTGACGATTCCGTTTCCTTAGTGAACTTATCACACATTATACTTTCAACTTTCCTTAGCAAATTGCTAAATTTTAACTTTAGCTCATCAGGCTTATCGTTGGTTGATACTTTAAAATCTGCTGAAGATTCATTGGCCAATTTGTTCCAATCAGTAACTCAAGCTCCCCTAAAATTTATCAACTGCGTGAGAACCAGTTTTGGAATCCTTTCTTAACCCATTGCCATTACTCTTGCCACGTAATCGTACTGAATTTGGAGGGTTTTCAAAATGCCGAAGAACAACGTCAAATTATTCATTTTATTACTTAAATCAACAAAATAAAAAGAAACTTTGATTGGTGTACACTGTACATAGAAGATGCAGAAAATCACACATTTTTTTTAACTCGAATTCAAAATGAAAACGAATTTATTTTATAAGCAAAAGCAAACATTTATTGATCACTATCGCAAGAAGACTGATGACTGTCTAACGGACGGACACGGTTAACACACAAACTTAAAGAGTTCTAAAGGGAGATATAACAAAGACAACAAGGTAAGTAAAGCTTTGATAAAGCTTTTATGAATTTGTTTGAACATCTGATAATTTAAACAAAGATCACATAATTTCTGTAAACATTAAACAGATTAATCGAGTTTTAAGTCTTAAAAGCTCTAAGTATTTACTATCTGTAATATGTCTTCATTGACCCCAAAGAGGGGGATATTCTTAATCGAATGGATTGATGAGATCCTGAAGAGGCTTGTCGAAGGAAGCGAATATGAACAAACATTAAAAAATACTGCTTTGAAGATAAAGAAGTTCCAAGAAACAAAGCTTAAACAGAAACATAATTACCATACCGTAAGAAGAGATTAGCCAGGCTCCAATTGTGAGGGGATAAGATTATTTATAATAGTGCAGTGCTAAGGTTTCAGTTAATAGAAGCTTACATAATAGGCATTCTTTTCCAACATGGGAAGCGAATGTATTGTTTTCGCTAGTAGTAGTTCAACCTGATAATTTAGATATATCAGAGCTCGAAAAACCTATCGAGTGGCTTCTCAGACTGCACTCGGATGAAAATTATTATTTAATGGCTAGAGATGGAACGAAGATTGAAACAATCAAATAAGAGATCCTAGGGGAAACCATCTTTAACTGAATGGGTCGACACAGCTGGAGGTTTTTAAATTCGCTCATAAAACAAAATTATTTATTGTAAAATTTACCTTTTATAATAAATTAATAGATTTTACGAAAAAAAACAATCAAAAACGAACTTATACGTCTCAAGCTACAGAGTAAGAAAACTTACTCCAAGCTGTAAGAATGGATCTGGGAATGCCGTCTTGGACAAAGTTTTTTTTTTTGTAATCGAAAATCCTTAGGAAAAGGTGGGTTCTGCTTTTCAGCAAGTGTATATGGTGAATCAGTGCATTTGCCCGAGTCACGACCTGAAGAAAAGAGCTCTCCTGAATCATTTTTTGCCTTTGAAAGAGCATTACCAATGGCGATCTGAGAATTTTAGTTTTACCGGATACCATCGAAGATTTAGCAAACGCCACGATCGCGATTCATATGTAGTGAGTTGGAAGACAGCTGTTATACATCCACTGCTGAGAAACTTACTTATTTTTTACTTTTCGGAGCGCTAAATAGTTTGGTGCTCCTGGGCCTGGTTCATTAAGCCCATCCAGCTGGCTCGATCTCTAGTCTACCGTCTACAGTTCTGCACACCAATCAGTCGGAGATCTCTTTACCTGCTCACTTCATCGGAGATGAGGTCTGCCCTTGCTTCTGTTGTATCTTCTTTGCCACTCGTTCGTAACCTGATCGTAAATCACGCGTACTACTTTTCTCTCGAATACCCCAAGGGAGCTTTCATCCGAATAAGAAAGGGTCTATGCTTCTGCACCATATAGCAGAACCGTGATGATGAGTGATTTGTATAGTGTCTCCTTGCTTCTTCTCGGGCCTTATTGCTTAATTGCTTACTCAGCCCTCAGTAACAGCGATCAGCAAGAGTGATTCTATGCTTAATTTCTGCGCTGATGTTCTTACGTGTCTTCACAGCACAGCCCAGGTAGGAAAATTCACTGACTACCTCGAAGTTAAACTTATCAATCGTGACATTCTGACCAAGTCGGTTGTGGTGTTGGACTTATGTTGATAGAAGCGTTTTGTTATCTTCCGTGAAAGGGAAATGATAATTCGAATCTGACGAACCTCCGGTTGATAAATCTTATTCCTTTTTTCAATAGAGCTCTCTAATGGAAAAAATCAGCAGTGTCTTCAAACCTGAGTTCACAGAAAACCTGAATCAGAAGAAAAATACTATTATCCCAACAGGGCCAAGGATACATAACTTTTATATTTAGCTGATTCAAGGCCACATTTATTAAGAAATTCGTGATCTCTCACATCAGCTTTAAAACATTGAATAGGCGGCTCCTTTACGACCGATAGAATGTCTCAGGGACTAGAGCGGAGCGCTTACCCTCCAGTTCATTACAGGGATAAGAGGGAACTTTTTGTATTTGTATAATATTTAAGCAATTTTTTGAAATGTCTAGCTCAAGAGTGTTATAAGTAAATTAATTATAAAGAAAAAAAAATCGTTTAATAGTTTTTTTTTAATATACTTCCCTGGTATGAAAATTAATCCCTAGCTGCAATATACCCTTTTTCTTCCATGTAGTAATACCTTGTGCGAACCCAATATTCCGATACCAACACCATCTCCACTGGTTCGTAAATTTCAAATAACGACTTATAAAATGCTTCGTCATTGAAAACCTTTTTTTTCCGTCAAGAAATAATGTTGACACTGCTCATTTAAACCTCTGCCTTCGACAATAAGTTATATCGAACATGATAGTCAGCGTTTCCACACCAGCCCACACATCAAATCCAATGGCAAAGGCAAGCAATCAAACTTAAAAAAAAAGTTATAATATGAAAAAATAACTGCCTTCCTCATCCGGATCCCTGCACCGGTGTCACGCACAACCTCATCCATATGAGGAATAAATGTCTGCCGGGGCCTGTGCCATTTGTTAAAAACCCTTATACCGTTATACCTGATGATGACAGAAATATGATTGCTATGCAAATTGTCGCTCCATCATTATTTCCATGTAGGTACGTCGGTGATGAACGTCCATTTGAAGTTTATAGGATGTGAGAATCGATTGTCGTTTCCACGTCACATTCCCCCACGTCTTCCCTTCCAGAACCACCGCCCTCATCAGCTTCCCTATTCACCACACACAATAATAATAATAATAATCGAACGTAAGCATCATTCCATACGACAAAAACGAGGCAAGAGCCTAGAAACCAGGAATCCATGTGAGCTAAAAAAAAGGTCCTGAACTGTTTATGGGAGGGCACATTTTATTAGCACTTGAAAAGCAGCCCTGATGAGTTGTATTGTGGCACTTTTGCCGAGTGAGCATGCTGGCGGGCGCGTGTGATTGGACAAGGGAAGGGCTGGAACGGGTTGGAGTCACGCTTCTAGACTTCAATAATGTGCTTCCTCCAACTCGATGCGAAATCTATTTGTGTACATATTTCCATTGAAATGGCGCTATAATATGCATTGAACGACAGGACATGGATGTAGTATCTGCGGGCTGGAGTTATTGGTTGATTTTTTGATTGCCATATTTGTCGTTACTTATTACACACGGATCGGCAATATACTTAATGCCTGGTTTGCTCGTTTACATTATGAATGATATCGATGATCGGAAAAATGCAATAAATATTAGCGAACATTGTGCAATGCTTTTGAAATATTATTTGAACGTATGCGGTTAATTATTTATTTAATTTTTATCACAATTCAGGAACAGTTGTAACGGCTATTGTTGTTCAGGGCAATTGAGCTTTGAATGGAGCGCGGAAGAGATTTATGCTGAAGTGTATATCGATTTTTAATGTCTTTAGTAAAGAGTATGTTTTTCTTTGAATGTGGCGTCTACTCTTAGGCCGGGATTACATTCAATTCTTAAAGGTGTTTGGGTTTGGACGACTAGCTTACACGATTTCGTGAGAAAATTCTTAACAAAACTCGGAGAGAGTCTTGAAATTTGAGGGATGTTAAGGAAATCACAATAAGGGTGTAAGATACCGAGTTTTAAACAATAAAACACATTAAGATTAAGCTTTTGTACTTGACGACACTTATTAACAAAGAAGTAAGAAACCAGCGATTGAATACTGTATTTATAATATTTTAACATATACGGGATCTATGTAGGTACTTTTCTTGCGGGAGTATCACACGATCAGAAGCTTATACATAAAATGATATTATGTTCCCATTTACTTTAAGCAAGGAACAGTGTGTTGCACAAGATAATTTGACAGTTGTATTAAAAAAATAATTTAATGCCTATAAGGTGTTGTTTAATTTTAATTCTTTTTTATTTACATCGAAGGCCATTGCGGATCCTTAAAGTGCAGCGAGCGTTTTTTCTATCCACATTACACAGAAAGAGAAGGTTGATCGAGGTGCACAGACTTTTGAGCTGTCTTCAGCTCATTTTTATACATATATGGGGCTTTGAAATTGTGGAATTCGATTGCTAACGTTTTCTCCTCTAGCTGTAGAAGCATGAAGATTTGATCTACTGTAGCCTTTCATACGGATGAAGAGAGTTTTATTAAGAGACATTTTGGATAACCGAAAGAGTACATTGATTTTCACTTCTTTTCCTAATCCGAAGAAACACCGAATGTCAAGAGTTATTCAGCGCTTGATCTCAGCGTCAGCCTCAGCGCTGCTGGTGTTGTTCTCTGAGTTGGTAACGAACCGCGGCATAGAGTAACAATATTATAAAGAGCAAAATCTTCTGCCTTCTTTTGACAATGCCTACAAGCTTGAACTGTCATCGTATTGACTATTTCATATACGTGTGAGTAAAACACAATAAAAAATGATATACAAAAGAGACAACTTAGCTAACATGCTGGACCGTCCTCAAGAGGGTGGAATCTTCACCCCTATCGGAGGGCAAAGAAAAAGAATCATGCAAGACCTTGACGATGGTGTTTCTCCTCCGCTATACGGTATCGTATCCGCCTAGGCATCTCTTTACCTGCCATCTCCTGCTTCCTTTACTTCAGCATACCCTCTTTTCTTTTCATCGGTTTTATATCATTGTAGTAATTGTAATGTGAATATTTGGGCAATGGTGGCTTTTCCTAGGCCAAATACAACACGCACTAGTTGTTGACAAATAGCTTTTGGCACTCACATACTTCAGCAGAAAAAGATTTTGTAGGTGATGTTAAGAACCGATTTGTCGACGCCATTATACAGTCCGCAGAAGTGGTTTCTTTCGATATTTTCAGCATCAACTGCGATTTACTATGATGTACCCTTCACCATCTTTGCAAGCTTCAATTCGAGCTATGAAGCTTTGACAATTTCTTTTTATTTTTGGTTAGGCCTTCAAGATCATTTCTGGAATTACAGCTCTCTATTTCCTCAATTGCACGTGGTGGACTACAGTCCGGGTGGATCTGGGCCTCTACTATTAATTACTTACTATTAAATACCGAAAATTCATACTTTTATGAACCATGATAGTGAAGTAGCGTCCTGCGACGATAACTAAGTGGTCAATCTTTTTGACAGTTCTCATCCCAATGAAATGATGTTGTTTTCATTTCTTCCGTGAGTTGTTCATTCAACTATCTATTAAAGTACATTAACGATTGCTGAAAAATGCTTTCAGGATAGGTGATAAGATTTTTCTCTTCGTTCTTTTAGTATAAGCATCGTGTTTCGTGTTATATATTGCGTTCTGATTGCGGTAGAGCTTCGGCACCTGGGGCTGATCTCGCTATCTATGTTCTTTTCTGAGACTCGCTTTTTTGTCTGTTCAAATATTCTCTGTTCTTCTGAGCTCTTTCTCGTTTGCTTTCTATGAGACGGCTGTGTTGCTTGGTTTGCAGAATCCTTACATTCAGTCATTGGATGAAATATTTCGTCGTAAAGCAATCCGCGAAGTGATCCAAGTCTATGTTTGCCCCTCAATATATTCGTGTAATCATCAGGCTCAATTTTGTTTAGACTGACTCCATCATCGGGGGAGGAAAGCCTCATTCTCGAATCGTAGAACTTCGTGGATACAACTATTTATGACCGTCTATTGTAATAACTTTTCTCAATGCGAACAATTGAGCATTACAATATATATACTGCCTGAATACCAGCTTTTTACCCAATTAGGCCTTGAAACAACCATCGCTTGATTTAAATAATTTAGGGTCCTCTCGGCAAGTTTGTAGTAGGAATCTCTTTCGTTTCCTTCGAGCTACTTTTTTGGAGCGGCCATAGTAGACACCTCCATCAGTCGGAGAAAAGTAACGGCTGGTTCAAAATCTAATTTACCAAATGTAAATCCCCCTTTTTCACGATGGTTGCTGACCGGCTCTCTCAAAATCATTTTTTGTATAGCTTCAAAAAAAAAATATATATAAGAAGCAACCCAAATTTTATTGATCACTATCGCAAGAAGACTGTAGAAAGACTGACTCTCTTTAAATAATTTTCATTGAACAAACTTTCAAAGTGTTAAGAAAGAGAGAGGTGACAAAACGAGTAACATAATTATGATGCTTTAATAAATGCATGGTTACCTAACTCTGAGACTAGACTACAAAACCAATGATAAATATGTTACACAATTGCAAATTTTGAAATATTTAAATGTATGTGCAGGGTTAATGCTAACATTATTATTCTTTTCCATGTATCTAATTTGTTTTGATCAGCTTGTAGGTAATATTTATAAATGATTGTCGTGCCCGGAAAATGCAAATTTCTGGTAGATTGTTAAGTAAATTAAGCTTATTAAAAAAATCTAATTCTGTGCATGAATATCCTTTAACGTTGTGTATTAAATTATTGCTATCTCAAAGAATCGGGCACGTTGGTCAATATCTGTTTTTACCAGAATTATAAATAGAATTTCTCTTTGTTAATGTTCCCGGCTCTCACCTGTGATCTCATAACCTTTTAACAACAAAATCCACCACTAGCCAGGATACATCCTGCATATTCACGAAACATTTTTGGATATTAAAACATTAAACTGGATGGAAATTCGTTAAAAAAGTAGAACTTTTCGAACCGTTTACAGTAACTTACATGAGTGTTCACCTACATTTCGTATTTCTTTTATACATTCAGGACCAACAGAATTCATGTGATGAAACAAAAAAATGGAATTTAATTTACACTGCATTCAAACTAATTCACATACTTACCTACTTACCAATTTGTTATTCAGGCGAAAACAACACACACATGTGTAAATATTCTTTTAAGCAATACACGTAAGCGGAATCTTTTGTAAACCTATGGGAAAACAGCCCAAATCGTAAATTTGAGCTTGCCGGAGATTTATATTAAAGCTCTTGCCATTGTTTGAATGTAAGCAGTACGGTGTGGAGAGAAAGAAAGTAAAGTAGGTAAAGCTTCTCCGAAAATCCAAGGACGAAATATGAAAATATGTATTGTTGCTATAAAATATCAAAATACACAGAAGAAGAGTAATACATGTTCATGTTATTATATTTCACGTGGCAGTTTGGTAGGTTTTTCCATCACATATCGAAGCCCAAAGCATAGTAAGACCATAATGAGCTTAATTTTGCTATTTCCCAGAAAAGAAACCTCAAACACGAAAGAAAATATAAAATGTTGCACAGAGAAAATTCATATTTCCAGCCAAACAAGTTTCGCCTGAAGGACCAGCGATAGAACGAACAAAAATCTCTGATTCAAGTCAATGGAACTGGAAGACTATGGCTTCCTTAAGAGCAACAGTTAAGTAAGACTTAACTGCGTTTAATATTATGTTAGATTCAAGAGCACGTACTGCTCCACCCAGAGAATTCTCCGAAGGACTCATTAATTTGTATGATTTTACTATTGGATAAAGTTGAAACAAACATGTCTAGGAAACATTATTTATAGAAACACAAGTGTAACAATATGTCGCCAACAAACTACGACTACGACCGCCATAAAGCATTTGGTGAAAACGAATATACCACACGTGATTCATGGTAATATTATTCCAGAAACTTTGAGTGAAGTTTGATTAATTAAATAGTTCCTTGTTGAGAAGACATATAAACATTGAGAGAAGTTTTCCTATTTGTTTGTATTTCACACATTCATCACACATCGGTTAACGAATAAGAAAAGCGAGTCCTTCTTAATATTATGAGTCGAGATGGACGAAGAGGACGATGTGTGTGAATGGATGGTGGAAATGATAAAAGTTCCCGCTCTGATTGGGAAAATATATGGCAGAAAAAAGTGCTGCTTGAGACAGGTGCTGACGGAAAAAGTTCTATTTGGTAAACGATGATTAAAGTTTTTCCTCTATTTGAATAGATTTTGTAGTAAAACTTTGCCAAGAACATTGTCATCGAACATTTATGATGATGAGCTGTGGTTCTTACAATTCGGCACCCGAAATAATTTGACACTACTATGTAGACTAACATGACCAACATTACAAGCCAAGTTAAAGTTGCCGGTTTTCTGTCCGAACCAATCAACAACTTCAATGGACTCCGATAAGGCGATGATCCAACTTGAATCCTCTTCAACCGGGCATTGGAAAAGTAATCCGTGACTCTGCCATGTCAGCAAGAGGAACTATAGTCACAAATTCCAGCTCGATATTGGCTTACGCAGACGACATCAAAAATATCAGCAGAAGACTGCAAGGTGTACAAGACCCCTTCGCCCAGATAGAGCAGGCGACACAAAACTTGGGGCTGCATATTTATTAGTCCAACATTTAGAGTAATGGAGCATACATTTGAAGCAGTGCAATCCTGTAAGCAGTTGATAATACTATGGAGGAAGAAATACGCGAGGGCTGCTAAAATATAACAGATCCTAATATAGTCTGTAAAGGTAATATAAATTCAGACAGCGCGTGCATCGTTTAAAAAATAAATTAAAATATAAATCCAGAAATCTTACCATAATAACAAAACTGCTGTTGTATAAAGCTATTGTATTACCAATACCCACATTAGGATCCGAGACTTGGGTGCTTACTAATAGGCACTCGGATCTCTTAACGCGTTCGTTAGTTGTGAATGCTTTCAAATTGAAATGGAAAGAGATAATCTCGCCAGGTAAACAATAGCATATTCGTGTTTTTCGGTTAAAAAAAAACGAATATCTATATTTCGCGGTACGTCCGAAATTTGGCAAAAGCATTAACAGACAAGTATTACGGGTGAAACTTTTGAGGGGAAGAATGCAGCTGGGAACCTCGAGTGAACATTTTTTACTTGCGATTTATAGGGACTATAAGGCAAGTTATGCATTCGTAAAAAAAAAAAAAAAAAACAATCAAACATGACATTACGATGATAGAGAAGTCAAAAAAAGTGGGTCCGGAAATTCCGTCCGTCTGTCTGTCTGTCCGTTTTAATTCTTACAGCCTAAACGGTTAAGCCGATTTGATTCAAACTTGGTATATAGTATTTTAAGAATACTCTACCCGACTATTTTTCGAATTGGCATTCTAGCTCCAAAACTAACGATACCTGTCATATAACTTTTAATGAAAAACTTATTTTTCTCGAAAACGGCTCCTACGATTTTGATATAACTTTCAGAATGGTGTTTTCTATGCAAAATCTATCTTTGAGTTGCAATGGATTTTTCAGAAAAAAGTTTTATAACGGTACTTCCTATATAAGCGGTTTTAAATCAGACTTTCTCGTTAACTAATGGACGGATATTCTTTATTAAAATTTTCAAAAACATTTTTTTTTTAATTTTTAATAATTTTTTAAAAAAACTTATTTTGTTTTTTGAATATTTTGAAAACGAATCTATAGATTTTTTTTTAATTTTTCTCCTAGTATAAACTATAGATTTCTTTAAATTGACATACTCAACAAAATTTAAAATATTGTGATGTGGCAACAAGTTTAGATATTCGGAGGATACATTTTATAAATTAACGACATCTGTTGGATTCATTGTGTACAACAACCAACATTCATTGTGTACAAATCCATGGGCCTAAAAGTATGCTACATATTTGCAATATGTTTTAACTGAGTACTAAATCGAACTTGAAGTACTAATTCGAGAATCGAATTAGTACCGAAAGCTTAGATTGTGCCAGAACCAGACAGAAGCTTCCAGAGCTTGTAAACTTGTAAATAAATAACGGGTGATTTTTTTGAGGTTAGGATTTTCATGCATTAGTATTTGACAGATCACGCGGGATTTCAGACATGGTGTCAAAGAGAAAGATGCTCAGTATGCTTTGACATTTCATCATGAATAGACTTACTAACGAGCAACGCTTGCAAATCATTGAATTTTATTACCAAAATCAGTGTTCGGTTCGAAATGTGACAAATTGACGAAAATGACAAATTTTGTTCAGCGATGAGGCTCATTTCTGGTTGAATGGCTACGTAAATAAGCAAAATTGCAAAATTTTTGTTGCCAAAAATGGAAGAACTGAACTTGGTTGACATGTGGTTTCAACAAGATGGCGCTACATGCCACACAGCTCGCGATTCTATAGCCATTTTGAGGGAAAACTTCGGAGAACAATTCATCTCAAGAAATGGACCGGTAAGTTGGCCACCAAGATCATGCGATTTGACGTCTCTAGATTATTTTTTGTGGGGCTACGTCAAGTCTAAAGCCTACAGAAATAAGCCAGCAACTATTCCAGCTTTAGAAGACAACATTTCCAAAGAAATTCGGGCTATTCCGGCCGAAATGCTCGAAAAAGTTGCCCAAAATTGGACTTTCCGAATGGACCACCTAAGACGCAGCCGCGGTCAACATTTAAATGAAATTATCTTCAAAAAGTAAATGTCATGGACCAATCTAACGTTTAAAATAAAGAACCGATGAGATTTTATGCGTTTAAAAAAAAAAAAAGTTCTCAAGCTCTTAAAAAATCACCCGTTATAAGCGTAGATTGCATTGAAAGTTCAGTTTATTTTCGAAAGTGGAATTGTTAACAACTGGAAACGTTAGTAAAAAGTGATTGAATTGAGATTAAATAAAAAGTGTTGAATTATAAAAACGTATTTGAATTGTGAATAAGTGAAGTGACACCTACAGCAACAATGCAGATCTCCACAGGTAAGCTGCCCACATAGTGCGAGAAAAAGGCCTACTGACAGGGATATCGCTTACCCTACCGGGCATGATTTGGGGATACATCAGTGTGGAAAGCGCGTAAGATTCAACTTTGCAGAGCAAAAGACGGTTGATGAAATGATAGAACTGGCAGGGCTGACCTTCTCACATGCATTCTTGGTAGCTGATATATGCGACGACTGTATACTAAGTGTGAATTTTATGAAGGCACATGAGGTAGTCCTAGACTTTCAAATGCATGCGTTAAGGTATTCAATCGTCAAAATTCCAATGGTGTACGGAAACGAGAATGCTGTAAATCTTCGGACGATCATAAGCAGTGATGAAATCCTACGGCCATCTTCAGAAAGGGCGCATCCTAGGTGTTTGAACGTTAAGAAGGACGAAAGTATTTCTGTTCAGAGAAGGGTTGGACTGCAGAAGAACTTCGTAATGCACAAAAGGAAGATCCTGACATCGAGCCGATTCTTGTATGGAAGGAATCTATGGATAAGCCGAATGCAAGAGACATCTCCGACGGAAGTCCTACCTTAAAGGCATACTGGGCGCAGTGGGACTCTCTCCATGTAAAAGATGGTGTTTTGTGGAGAAAATGGGAAATGCCGAATGGAAGATCCTTTAAGATGCAGCTTGTGGTTCCACGGTCGAAAGTGCAGGAGATTTTAAGGGAAATGCACGATGAAGAATCCGGCGGGCACTTAGGAATCAACAAGACACGGAAAAAGGTACGGGTACGCTATTATTGGTTAACTGTAAGAAAAGATATTGAGAGATGGTGTCGAAAGTGCACCACGTGCAAAGCTAGTAAACGACCCAAAAT
Organism: Platycheirus rosarum; assembly: GCA_963971375.1. Lineage (NCBI taxonomy): Eukaryota > Metazoa > Arthropoda > Insecta > Diptera > Syrphidae > Platycheirus > Platycheirus rosarum. Next base: position 113,521,081 of record OZ020509.1, on the reverse strand, counting down.
CAAGGCAAGTGCTAAAATGCACCAGAACAAAGTGAACGCCCCGACTAAAAGGATCAACGACACACACCAAAGAACCCAAAGCAACATTAACATTGCGAGAGACCGCCTGAGGACCAGATACGATGCGCGAGCAACAGCACCTGAATTCAATGAGGGAGATCTGGTATGGCTATACAACCCACATCGCAGAAAAGGAGAATCCCCAAGCTTCAGCAGGACTGGGAAGGTCCCTAACAAGTAGTTACGCGCATTAATGACGTCGTTTTTCGAATCCCAGGACCAAGAGCAAAAATGAAAATTGTCCATGTGGATCGACTGCATCGTTACCACGGAAACAATGATGATGTGCTTGTTCGGGACGAACAAAACTAAGAGGGGGACAATGTGATGTGGCAACAAGTTTAGATATGTATCGGAGGATACATTTTGTAAATTAACGACATCTGTTGGATTCATTGTGTACAACAATCAACATTCATTGTGTACAATGCTACATATATGCATGTATGCTACATATTTGCAATATGTTTTAACTGAGTACTAAATCGAACTTGAAGTACTAATTCGAGACTCGAATTAGTACCGAAAGCTTAGATTGTGCCAGAACCAGACAGAAGCTTCCAGAGCTTGTAAACTTGTATAAATACAAGCGTAGATTGCATTGAAAGTTCAGTTTATTTTCGAAAGTGGAATTGTTAACAACTGGAAACGTTAGTAAAAAGTGATTGAATTGAGATTAAATAAAAAGTGTTGAATTATAAAAACGTATTTGAATTGTGAATAAGTGAAATAAGTTAAATTTGGTGTTATTTAAACTGAAAGACGTTGTGTTTCATAAAATAAAGAGATTTGTTTTATTATTTTGGAATTTCGATTGAGTTTTATTTGTCGAACTCCAGGCCAAAACATCACAATATGAACGATTTTGAAATGAAAAATTTATAAGATAGAAAACAGCAAAAGAAATAAGATGGCTTACAACATTTTTGCCAAAAAAACGTTACGAACTGTGTTTTTTTGAGTTCATAAAATTTCATTTGTTTAATATTTTCCCCAACATTTTATTTAATATTGCTCGGCTAAGCCCTAGCCATTAATTAAATAAAATTAGGTGGCAACCTACATACATACCTACATAGTTTAAAGCACTTCATCACCATAAAAACACCCAGAATAAATAGGGAAGCCTATGATAAACAGACAAAAACAACTAACAAATAAAAAACTATTCGAGTACTACTGAATGCAAAAATTTCTATCAAGAAAACAAAAGCTTACACCTGCATATAAATAATCGAAAACCACTGTGTTAACTTTTAATATAGTCTATACCCACTCGCTTAACAGTATTTGGAATGTGTATCTTAATTTTAGTACCTACCTTCCCTCCAACCTTATAATATGTACCTTAATACCTACCCACACTATACGTTTATCGATCCATCAAACATAATCAAGTTATTTTAATTAATTTGATTTCAAAAAGTAAATTATTGAGACCTACATATATAAGTAGGTCCTCATACCTAGCATTATTACCTTACTGCTGATTCGAACGAATCTTTATGCCAGTTGTTCAAATTTTGCCATACCAAATGAAAATTGAACTGAAAAAAGTCCTTTATATCTTTCTATTAGCAAATTATATTATAAACAGTAAACAACAAGTGGAAAGATAATACACGTAAAAACTGCAAAAGCTAACAATCCTATATATTTATGTCATTTATATTATTTATATCCCTTTGTCGTGACGCATGTTCGTTCGAGCTTCAAACCACAACGATTCTAAAGAAGTTGCACGTCAAAAAAAAACATTAAAATTAAATCTTTGTCAAATAGACGCCCGCACTTAAAAAGGATTAGCACATAGGAGCAAGTAGGTGCGACCCAGTCGTGCCTTTTATTTATAAAAGAAATGATAAAACAAGGAAATGCATGACACATTGCGCCGTTGTTTAGGTTTGGCTAAATTACTAGTTACGGGGTGTTGTCAAGCCTCAGTGAATTAAAATTAACAGCCAGAGCAGTATCGGAATTCAACTCGTTGGGAACTACTGAAAGGAATGGGCTGGGCAACGGCTAGGTTTTTAGTCTCCGACTTCCAAAGCTAGTCTCCGAAACATTGCTTTGTGAATGCGCGCTGGCAGGAATTCTTCGGAAGCGTGCTAGACCATTCCCCTGGTTGATATAAAAAGGAGGGGTACCACGATTACGTGAGCTTGTCTCTATACCAGTTGCTTGGTAGATGAGGTTGGCCCCTAGTGGGAGCATCGTGGTGTCTGTGGTTACTTTAAATCGTGGGAACAAAGGTATTTGACCCTGAAAACAGATCTGCTCGCTCCTGAGCAAGAGGAATATTTACGCCACAAACATCGTTACAAATTGCTACTATAGTGGTTAGAGAATTCACTCTAGTAATATAACATAATATTTCATAAAGTTAGAGTGGCCTGAAGAACTACTCTGACTCAGAGTGCCTGGGGACCACTCTAGAGAGTAATGTTAATTTAGACTAGAGGTGGGATGGCCCACCCCCATATTATGGCTGTTCTCTTTAGGGTTAGCTTTATGGGATCGGAAACTTTTTTTTTTTATTCTTTATTCCTATTAAGGACAAATTGTGTAGTGTAGACATAAACGTGAAAGAAATTCTTTATTAAGCCACGAGTATTGGAGAATAGACGACTGGAAAATTACTTAACGTTTATGAAATATTAACACCCAAAAGTGTACTGCCCTGTGGCTTAGTGGTTAGTGTGTCGGACTGCTAAGCGAAAGAACCTGGGTTCAAATCCAGCTCATAGCCACCTTTTTTTCTGGGGTACTGCCTCTTGCGAGGAACTGACAAAACCTCCAAGAGTAAAATTTGTCTCGAAAAAGTGCATCTCATGTAGCCGTTCGGACTCGGCGGTAAACTGTAGGTCCCTTCCATTCTTGTAGAGTAACAACACACACACAGGAATGGTTGAGAGTATAAGTCACTAGGCCTTGGCTCCTTAAGGAGCTGTCGCGCCAATAAATTTATTTTTATTTATTTTAACACCCAAACACAAATCTAGCTAAATCGAACTGCGCAGTGTAGGCCTAATTCAACTTTTGTAATAACCAAACTGTCCCAGGTGTTATGCCTATAAGACCGATATCTCGTACGATCAAAGACCAATAGACGCAGAGCAAATTGTAAGCAAGTTTCAAACCAACACCATCACCACGTTTAGTCAAAAGTTTATTCAACGTAAAATGACAAACTCCTCAGCCCTTACACCAGTTTTACAGACTTCCAAATAATGTCATATTGATCATTACCATGAACTGACTGACTACAAGCGCCACCTATATTAACATTAAGAATTTTGTACATGTTCACCTTTCAATCCCCACATTTCTTAGTAAAGGGTTGTGTTTTTAGCGGCAACAAGGTTCTTTATACGTATAGCAACAACAAATTCCCAGAAACACTAAATTATTTTCGAAATTATCTCTATAATTATAACAAAAAAAAAGAATAGCTTAATGTATTAACAATACGCATTCATTAAAAATTATTTAATTCTAAACTAATTCACCATAAATACAATTTCCAACATCATCAGCAAACTTTAACTCGGTTAGTTTTCAGTTGGAAAGACCTGCTTATTTCGCCATCAATTGCAGCTGAAAATTGCATTTTCAAGTTGATAGTCACAAATTAGTTCTGAAAACACAAAACGGATGAGTTTTTTTTTGTATTTGGAAATAAATTCTATCCCTAAACATACACACAAAATTATAGAAAATACTTGTGTAATGAGATTTCTGCTGTGAGGAAATAGTTGTTAGTTATAGTTAGGTATTTATAGACAAGTGAAATTCTCTGCATTTCATCCGCATGGTCTGGTTCATCTTGAATTTTCAACTTTAAACTTTAAACTTTGATTTTTTTTTCTATACAGTCATTGGTATGAAGTGGGAAAGGACAGACGAAAAGGATACAAAACTGTTAACCGCACAGTGTGGCTTTCAATAATGGCAAATGGATTCTCAAGGAGTTATGGTGACTTGGAATTTAATGTTTAATGTTTTTTTTTTTAAATAATTTTAATTTTTACTCAAATGAACCTCAAGGTGCTATATCTGCGTTTGAGTTTCGATTGCCACGTGAAAGCAAGCAATCACAACAAAACATCTCTTTGATTGATTGTTTGTATGTATTGCAATGCTTTATTATACAAAACATTAAAGATTTATTGTATATGGCAAGAAAGATAAGCAATTAATCGTTTTTAATAATTTTAAAAATTTCCGCTAAAAGAAAAAGAAAAATGCTTATGACCGAAATCTTTTATAAATGCTCAAGTGCAATTTCCGCGTATAGTAAGGGACTTTTAAATGAAGGCAATAATTTTCAATAGGTGCTCTTGGTAACGAAGAAGTTTTCGACATCAAAATTGAAGACGTAATTGCCTTGCGGGGAAAAACTCCAAATAGGAAAAGTAATACATACGCCAGACTCTCGACTGAACTACATAAATGTATGTATGTATGTATAAAGACTCTTAATACATGTGTATATACATACATACATACCAGGCAAAATTAGAAAACGCTTTTTCTCAGAAATGTTGAATCTTAAGAAAAAAATGGGCACGACTGGGTCGCACGTACTTGCTCTTATGTGCCTAATTACATTGAAAAGCAAGATCTTAGGCAGAAACAAGTAACATTTGCGTTGAAAATAACACAGTTTGAACTTATAAAAAGTATTAAAAACCACTATACTTACGGGTTTTTAGTAAAAATTAAGTATGCCATCACACGTCTTAAATAACAAGGAATTTATAAAAAAAACTGTAGGACCGGTTTTAATAAAATCCTGTTTTTTTATTTTTAGTTTTTTGAAAAAAAAAATATTTTTTAAATTTTGGTATGCAGTTTTTTTTGATTAGTTTTAGAAATATTAATTTTTCAAAAAAAAAAAAAATCAAAACTTAATTTCAATTAGAAAAAAAAGCAATTCAAAATTCGTATACTTAAATCTTTTTAAATATAAATATTTATTGAAATTCATTGAGCCGAGAAAATCAAAAATTAAAAATACCGTAAATTTTGTTCTGATCAAATAATAGCCCCTAATGCCAATCACACGCACCATATTTGAAGATAATAGCTTAAGCCAGGCTGCAGATCGATATACATACTGACAGATAGACAGACAGGCTTTTTTGCCACTGACTTTTTTAAACTACTCTATGATCGTAATGTCGTGTTTGATTGTTATCTAAATTTTTTGTTATATTCTCGAATCCTAAACTTGCCTCATAGTCCCTATAATCGCAAGTAAAATAATGTAAAAAACAAATTAAATTAGGTAGTGTTTTTTATCGTTAATTTTTAAGCTAAAAAAATCTGTAGAATGTCAAAACAACATTAAGTTCTAAATTTGAAGACGATTGGCCCAACCGTTTAGGCTACAGTTCAAAATACATCGGTACAGACAGACAGAGGGACAGAATTTTCTATAAAAATAATCATTGTAAGTATCAATAATTTGTATTTAATTGAAAAAAAAAACAATAATAATAATTGATTACAAAATCAATTACTGATTTAAATCCTACATTAATTTCACGAGAAATTATGCATAAAACTCTAAACATAAAAACCTAATAATTTGTTAAAAGCAGATTTCACTGAAATTGGATTCTTTTGAGAAATAGTTTCCCATACCCCACCACCCAAAAATGTAATACCGACTAATTATTTAATTAACTATGCACACACACAGCCACCACCATAGATACCGACGTTAATTAGACAGCTTGTTTGTTTGATTGTCTCATCGACAAACATTTCTGCAAAATTTACAATATTTGCTCCGGAAATGCTTAAATGAACAGCCCTTAACTCAGTCTACACACATGCAACCTCTTGCCGCATTTATAAAGTACGTGTAAGTACTTATAAAGTTGTACGGTGGCGGTGTAAGCCCAGAGGCATCTGCACCTCGGTGGAACCATCATCCGCCTCTACAATCGTCCTCTCCAGCCAAACCAAGCCACCTACACCACGATTATATACACCTGAAGATCCATAAATATCCTGGAAAGTTTCACGTCGAAATTTATTATTTGGTGTGCTTGAAATATGTGTAAAAGTAACGGAGATTAATGGGTTGCATTTGTTTGACTTGCACTGAGTGGGTGCAGGGCGGCGCGGCGCGCGCTTCCTCGTAATTGTGGTTCCGTTGGTAGAAACTTTACGTGGAACATTGTCGGGATATTGGGGCGTTGTGTTTGCACAATAGAACTGTGTTCTAGGTGTTCAAGGAACATGGAATAGCATTGGTTTCCTTAATTTTGTTTTGTGTCTAAATCCGAAGGAAAAAGTTTTGCCGAAAACCCTTTTGGCAGTTCTTGGCTTCTACATTATGCTTTCCAAAGTTTTGTATAAAATTGAGCCTCATGAACGTTATTTTAGCTGATTACGGTCTGATTTTCTATAAGAAGTGAGCTGTCAAAACAAAAACTTTAAATCGCAAAAATGGTTGAATGCCAAACATTTGTTCATATGAGGGAATTTTTAATTAGGAAATGTCATAATCTCCAAATGGGGTTCCGGGATCTAATTGGTTAGGGGATGTTTGAGAGATTCTATGGGATGAAATGGCTTTGCCACTTACAACAGAGACAAATTTTTGGAATAAGCTCATTTTCTTTGAGGACTTTGTTTACTGGTTAACAAAAGTAGGTGCGCCTCTTTTATGAAAAAAGTGGGCATGACTGGGTCCCATGTACCTGCTCTTATGTGTATAATCACATTGGAATACAAGATCTTTAATAGAAACAAGTAATATTTACCTACATAGAAAGATCACACGGTCTGAACCTATTGCCAAAACTACAACGTCTTGAATATTATTAAATTTATAAAAAAAAATTTTTCGAAAATTTCAAATTCTGTTTTTATTTAAAGATTTTTGTTGTTGTAAGATTTTGGTGTGCAGTTTAATAATGTAGAGCAGAGTAGGGAGTATTTTTTCTGAAAACTTTTAAAAATATTGAATAAAAAAAACGAAATTTAATTGGCAGGTACCGCTATTTTTAAGCCTAAAAATTAAATTTCAATTTCCCCTCTGAGGAATGTCAAAAAAAACACTCATACCAAATTTGAAGGTAATCACTTTAGCCGTTTAGGCTGTAGATGAATAGACATACAGACGGACAGACAGACTAACTGACTGGCAGATTGACAGACTGACAGACTGACAGACTGACAGACTGACAAATTGACATACTGACAGACTGACATCCTAGGTTTTCTGGAATTAAAGGCTTAAAATTCATTTATCCAAGTATGAATTAATAGATAATCGGTAGTTTTGTTTTATGATCGTTGCATGTCAGCAGGGTTACCTCTGACAATTTTTTGAAGGAGTAAAAAAATGAGTTCCAGCCTAAAAAAAACCCATATTAACTGTAAGAAAAACATTTATTATTAACCATTATATTTTGACTTTTTTTTTTAATATAAAACAAAAAGATAAATTGTTTTTTTTTTCAACACAAAAAAATAAATAAACGTTAGAACCTGAAACAATTCGCAAAATAAATTAAAGCCTATAAACATTAGTTGTGTGGAACACTTTACCCATAGTTTTGAGCAATATTTGGGCCAGGAACCCAATCTTCGATTTGCTCGTCTTGTAATACTTTTAGGGCAGTTTTTTAAGTTCGTTTTCAAAGTTAATTTTAAAAACATACCTATTAATAATTTGAACACAAGCGCTTTTATGGGGTAATGTTATTTTTTTGTAATAAAATCATATAAAAGTTGAAACAAAAACTCTTGCAAATGGTTTTTAAAATTTCCGATTTCAAACCAAAATAAATTGCACGGCTGGATCGCACGTACTTGCTCATATGTGCGGTCACATCGTCGAATAAATTTGAAAAAATGCTTAGTGGCTGCATATGTATATATATAAAGGGTGTTTTTATAGACGTGTGGTTTTCAAGAAGATATAAATTTATGTTATGGCCAAGATTTTAGCCTGATTATAAAGATATGGGTTTGCATTGTGTTTTAAAATGATTTCGGGAAAGTGGCCGCCGCGGCTGGCCCGAATAAATTCCCACCGAAGCCCTATATTGTATGAAAATCGGGATCGGTGGCCATCTCGTTTTGGGCTCATTCACCGAACGTGTGACGCGCTTGATGGTCGTTCAGCTTCAATTCTTGCACGCGTTTGATTTTGTAAGCCTGCAAACCAAGATCCTTCCGCAAAATCTTCCATAAAGTGGATGGGCACATCTCCAATTGTTGCGCGCCATGGCTGATGGACTCATTCAGGTCTTCTTCGATGCCCTGTTCCACCGAAACGAACACAATTTGCAAACTTGTTCGGGAGTAATTCTATTTATTATGAAATGGCAAACCAATCTAAGCACAAATCAAGTGACAGCTGTCAAAAAGACCAACTCATAAGGAAGTATTGCCAGATTGAAAACCACAAAAACCACCAACAAAAATTTCATTTTTTTATTTAGTTTAAGAGTTTTCTCGGAAAAACTAAGTATGCAATAAAATTTGAAAACAAAATGTTTATCGAGGAAAAAAAATACTGAAAATCGTTCGACCAGTTTTTTTTTAAAGTCGTTTTTTTTGAAAAACTTTTCTAAAAATATTTAATTTTTTTCTAGTTTACACAAATAAGTCTGTGACCGCACATTTTACAATTCAGAGATGTGATATATTTATCTTACAACTGAAACAATATCTTGTATAACAGAAAATATATATATTTATAATTGAAAGAAAAAAAAAAAAAAAATTCGAAGGAAAATACGAAAAAAAACCTTCATTCGAAAGGGAGCAAAAAAAAAAAAAAAAAAAAAAAAGAAAAATAATAAAAAAAAAAATAACAAGTAAATAAATACATAAATAAGATAGCAGAAAGAATAACAACAAAAAGGAGAATAAAATTAATAAATAAAAAAAAAAAAAAAAAAAAAATTAACAAATAAATAACTAATACTTAAATACACAAATGAATAAATAGACAAATAAATAAATAAACAATTAAATAAATAAACAATTCAATAAAGAGAAAGAAAAAAAAAAAAAAAAAAAAAAAAAAAAAAAAAAAGACAAATAAATAGATTTAACAATTAATAAATAAATATATAATAAAAAAAAAAGAATAGATAAATAAGGAGAAAGAATACAGTAAGACAAACGCAGTAAATATTTACAAGGAATTATCACAGGTTATGTTGTAAGAGCTGGTTTATGAGAGAATTCTCAGAACTATCACAGCTGTTATTAAAATTAATGGAAAGCTTATGAATCCTTTCTGAAATCGATTCAACATCCGCCCTTCTATGGAGATCTAGGGTTGAAGTATGCCAAGGTAGATTTAGCATCATTTTCAACACTTTGTTTTGAGATACTTGCAATTTTTTTATATGGCATTTAGCAGCCTTACCCCATATTGGGCATCCATATAATAGTATTGCCTGAAAAATAACTTTGTGAATGATTATCTTGTTTTCATTTGTGAGTGAGGATTTTCGATTTATGAAGGGATAAAGCATCTTAATTGCAATACTCATTTTCTTTATTGTGTTTTGGATGTGTTGGTTAAAAGTTAGTTTAGTGTCAAGATAAACTCCAAGATACTTAACAGATTGCTCCCATTTTATTGTGTTACCATGTATTTGAAGCTGGTTGTTGGGAAGATAGCAAGTTTTTCTTTTTCGTGTGAAAAAGATGGCTTGCATTTTCCCAACATTCAGCTTAATTTTCCATTTGTCATAATATTTTTCTAGTATTTCAATCGCATTGTTTAGATTCGTCTCAATGTTGAGAGCAAACTCATGCGACGTAAAGATTGCAGTGTCATCAGCAAAAATGGCTGCTTCACATTGCGGTAGACTAGGAAAATCTGAAGTGTAGAGATTATATAAGATAGGGCCAAGGACCGAGCCTTGGGGCACACCAGAATCAAAAGAGAACACATTAGAAACACCGAGATTAACATGAACTTGAAAACATCTATCGGATAAGAAACTCTGGACTATTTTACACAAATATAAGGGAAATTCAAAATATAGCATTTTATGTATTATTCCATTGTGCCAGACAGAATCAAAGGCTTTTTCAATATCAATCAATATCATTCGCGTAGACTGTCCCCGTAAACGATGTTCTACAACATGGTTGCAAATTCTTTTCACCTGATGCGATGTGCTATGGTTGCGTCGAAAACCAAATTGTATATCAGGAAAAATTTCCTTTTCTGAAACAATTTTTAAAATTTTTTCCTTTAGAATTTTTTCATAAACCTTACTTATGCTGCTTAGTAAACTAATTGGCCTGTAACTTTCAGCTTTATCTGGAGTTTTCCCAGCTTTTAGCACAGGAACAACCATTGCTTTTTTCCAACCCTGGGGAAAATATTGACATTTCAGGCACGCGTTAATTAAAAATGTTAAATAAAGAATTCCAACCCGAGGTAAATTTTTTAAATACGCATTTTTAATTTTGTCTAGACCTCCTGTTTTTCGGGTTCTTAGGCTGTTGATCACAATTTTTATATTTTCTTCTACTACGAACGCATTTAGAGGAGTTAGTTCTTGGGAAAAGTCTAATCTATTTATTGTATCACTTACAAGTTCATTTGTTTCAAACTCACCCAAATGTTGAGAAACCAAATGATTTTTGGAAAAATTTGCACCAAGTAAATTTGCTTTCTCTAAATCTGTGAAGAAAGTATTAGATGAATCCTTCAGAAAAGGTATTTTTCGGTTTTTGTTTTTTACTATTTTAACAATATTCCAAAAGGGCTTAGAATTTTTATCAAGCACTCTCAATTTTGTGTTCCACTCTTCATTTCGATTGATATATATTTGATCAGTAATGAGTTTGTTAAAATGTCATAAGGAAATCTGTAGTTTTCATCTGGGAAAATTGTTTAAAAAAATTCATTCAACCCATTTTCAAAATATTTCGAAAACCAAATTTTTTTTTTGAATTTTTTAAAAAAATCGAAAAAAAAAGTTTTTGAAAATTTTGAAATGCAATATTAGTTGAATTATAAATGATTTCCTGTGCGCAAAATTTTATTGAAATCGGGATAGTAGTTACGACAAAACCGCATTTGAAAAAACGGTTATATGAGAGGTACCGTTATAGAACAAATTTCAAAAAAAAAAAATCGTCTTAACTGAAATAAGTACCCTGAAAGTTTTACCGAAATCGTTAGAGCCGTTTTTGAGAAAATCAAACTTATTGTTAAAAATTGTATGGCAGGTACCGTTATTTTTCGAACAAGAGCAAACATGAATAACACCCCCCGAGATACTACCTAATAAATACTAAATACCAAGCTTGAAGCTAATCGGCCCATCCGTTTAGGCTGTAGAGGCGCGAACAGACAGATAGACGGACGGAATTCGCGGACCTACTTTTTTCCACGTCTATATCATCGTAAGGGTCATGTTTGATTGTTAGATTTTTTTTTGCACGAATCCATAACTTGTATTATAGTACCTATAATCGCAAGTAAAAAGGGCTTAATTCAGAGAGGAATGCAAGCAAATGCACAAGAATTTATTCAAGGAAAATTTTGTATTAAAAAAGTAATATAAAATATTAAAAAGAGTTTTAAATTTGTAATTTAAGACTATTTTAATAAAGTGACGTCCTGGAGTCTAGACTTCAAAAAGGAGTCAAAATAACGCAAAGGAGTCCCGAAGGTAACCCTGCTTTAGGGTCCTCATTTCCATATAGTTTCTGTTAATAAAGCTCTATTTAATGATGAATGCTGGATCTTAAGGCATTATTGAAGCTAGTAGTTTATAGTAGGAACGGAACTTTCCGCGACCTTTCGTCTTTTCAGATTTCATCCAAAAGCGATGTAAGTTAAATTTGACATTTTGTATGAAAAAATCTTAAACATTTGGCTAACGCTAAGCAGAATCCAGAATATCGTAAAATTCATCATCACCATCGGTATTCTTTTGTCAGTACTGGTAATACACAGCTGCTTAGAAGGAATAGGTGGGGAATTTGGGGGAGAGTTAGTTATGGGGTGTCTCCTTAAACCATCCTGAGATTTTGATGAATGTCAGAATGTTTTTAAGAGGCTTTTTTGAAACGTCGCCCAAAACGTCGAAAAAATATTCTCCGAGGGCGGCTTTCCTGGTCTGAGCTAGGCTGGGGCATACACAAAGGATGTGATATGAGTCCTCTTCTGCATCAACGGCTTGACGCCCTCTGCATAAGTTTGATGTCTAAAGGCGCATTTTACTTATGCGGGACCCATTGAGTTCTGACCCGTAAGGACACCAACCAAAAGGGACAGTTGAGGTCTATCAAGGTTTTGAATGTACGCTGTATTTTTCTTTGAGATGTTTGGCCAAAAACTTCTTGAGACCCGACAATTCTCAAGTTTTGACCATCTCTCGCTTGCGCCTTCGAGGAAATATTCGTGAATTGTTTTTTTCTTACTCTCCAATGGCTGAAGTACCCAGGGAACAATTTGACTTGGTTCCATTGATGAACCGTTTTTGACCAGTTCGTCAGCTATTTCGTTTCCGTGAATCTCGCAGTATCCGGGAACCCAGGGTAACCAGGTTTGTTTTACTGATTTGTCGCACATCATATTGCGACATCAGTGGATATTTTAAACACATAAGGTACTAAATATTGACAAAAAGGCATATTAATTATTCTCCGAACGCAAGCAAAACTTCTGGACTTGGTTTCCATGTTTTCCATGAACTCAATGGGCATTTTCCAAAAACTCTTCCGACTAGTTAACTTTAATGACGTTTGCAAATCGATGTTAATAAAAACAATAAAAAACAAACTTCATTTTTTTCAGCAAAGCTACTAACCTTTTAGGTCTATATACTTTGCCGTTTTCGCACCATTTACGATGACAGAATTAAAATAAAATAAAGAATTCCAATTGGAATCAAAATACGTCTAATATATTCAAAAAATTCCAAGGTACTTCCGAATAGAACTTAATGGCTTGGTCCATTAAAATAAGTTATGTGAAGAGGGCTCGCATCCACACCTGGCTAGTGGCCTAATGTATCAAATATTCAAATGTTCTTTTTTCTTGGCTTCCTTTTTCTTGGGACCAAAGTAAAGATGAAGAAGTCCTTTGCCACGTAACTCGCAGAGGTGGTGTTGAAAGAATGGCCCACACTAACGCCATATTGATAAGCCCATTTTGGAATAACTAAGCATGATTTTTTTTTCTTTGGAATTTCACCTTCACTGATTTAATTTTGCTACTTTATCGAGGACTTAAGTAATTCACAATTCACTCGAGTGCAAAAGGACGACAATTACAGGGGATTTGGATGGAGCTCAGTTTGGAGTGTAATTCAATTTATTCTTCGTGGCTTCCACTCATGCCATCGATGGAATCCAGCTAAGTCATGATGTTAGGTGAGCCTGGTTGTGTATTTTCCAGCAAAAGGAATTCTTTTTTTCTTGAAAGGTTTTAAATATGTTAAACGAAAGGCCGAAGTAAGAAGTTTGTGTTAATGGCCTTACCAGAGGGTTGCAGATGTGTGGTTGTGAAGTTCATTTGATTTTAATCAATGTTATGGAATGGACAGTAGTAATGAAATCAATATTTAAACATAAGGTTTTTTCATATGACTGACCATGTTAAATGGGAGTACATCAGTTAATTTAGGAGAAAGTCTGAAATGTCCAAAGGTTGTTTGATAGAAAGTTGATTGATGCTTTTTCTATAGTTGCTTCATTCAGGAATAGCATATCATTGTAATTTCCGCCTTCCGTGAGTTTCAAACAGTAGGTTTAAGTGTCGATATCTCGATTAAATACTTGTGGTCCCGAAACAGTCGATCATCTTTCAAAAAGATTGTAGAACAGTTAGGTATTGAACCTTTTTTGGTACCGAGACATAGAGGCGTTCCAAAGAACTGTAAACCCAATGAACTCGCCAAAAACTAATCTATAATACATACCTCACCCAGCAAGGTAAGCTATGGTATATTTATCACTGCGTATGTGGGCTAATGCTAAATCAAGATGTAGTGGAGGAAATAAAACAATTTCAATATTCCTGGACTAACTCAGTTCCCTACCCTCTATACATAAATCTCACGTAGGTAATTCTTCAGTGATCCTATTGACTCCACAAACCGCCTTATCAATAGCTTTAACTGGTTTAACCAGTCCTCATGATTTTATGTGGTATCAAAAGTTATTGTAAAGATTTGATTGATTTTCCTGGCCTAAAACTGCATGTTTGTGGATCAATTCGGGTATTGCCGATAGCTCAAGATTTGTACCAAATATTTGAGATACTAATTCTTCTTTCCCGTGGTTAGTGTGTCGGACTGTTAAGCAGAGGGTCGGGGTTCGAAATCTCATCAGAGCAAACTTTTTTCAAGGGTACTTCCTATTGTGAGGAAGTAGTAAATCCTCCAAGAGTAAAATTTGTCTCCAAAAGTACATCTCATATAGCCGTAAGGACTCAGTAAATTGTAGGTCACTTCCATCCTTCATCAGATTCATAACATACATACAAGAATAGTTTAGAGTATAACACATTTTTGGTTCCTTAAGCTTAAGGAGCTGTGGCGCCCATAAATTTATATTTATTTGTTTCTTCTACAATTGAAGTACTATCTTGAACAAATTGCTTAGATTATTTCCAGTTCGTTTTAACAATTAATTAGGTAATTAGGTTGAAAGGTAGTATAAAAACTGTGTTTGGTGCCCCGTAGTGTTCGATTTCTCTCCATCCTCTCGATCACCAATTTTTTACTTGCGATTATAGATAAAGCAAGTTATGGATTCATGCAAAAAAAAATTGAACAATCAAACATGACATTACGATGATAGAGAAGTCAAAAAAAGTGGGTCCGAAAATTCGCACTTCTACAGCCTAAACGGATGGGCCGATTTGCTTTAAACTTGGTTTTTACTATTTATTTGGTAGTATCTCGGCGGGTGTTTTTCATTTTTGCTCTTAGTAGAAAAATAACGGGTACCTTACATACAATCTTTAACAAAATGGTTAGATTTTCTCAAAAACAGCTCTAACGATTTTGATAAAACTTTCAGGGTGCTATTATTTTTACAAGAATATATCTTTTAGTTAGAATTAATTTTTCGAAATTTGTTCTATAACGGTACCGCTCATAAAACCGGCTTTTTTAAATGCATTTTATCGTAAAACGTTTTCCCGATTTTAGTAAAATTTTGCGCACATGAAGTCATTTATAATTCATTTAAGTCAACGGCCTTGGCTTCAATAAAGCATCGCTTCTCGTGAGATCAGCGAAATCAAGTTGCGCATGGTTAATGGAAAGATGGAGGACCGTCCGAAAACCAACTGCTTGCTGTTGACATGTGTTATGTGTTTTCTGTTTTCCGTCCTCTTTCTATCTTCTGTTCTGTCCTGCATTAAGGTCGTCTTGTAAGTTGTCTTGTTATTGTCTGAGCCGATTGCCTCAGTAGCCAGTGCTCGTAAGTGTGTCTACTTCTTAGATTTATCTACGGAGTAGATAAATAATGTAATGTAATTCATTCAATATTGGATTTCAAAATTTTCAAAAACTTTTTTTCGATTTTTTTTTAATTTTCTTAAAAAAAACTTGGTTTTCGAAATATTTTGAAAACGGGTTGATTGAATTTTTTTTAAATAATTTTCCCAGATGAAAACTACAGATTTTCTTATATTGGCATAATAAAAAAAAAATTATATTTTTTCGAAAAGTTTTTCAAAAAATTACTAAAAAATTGGTTGAACGATTTTCAATATATTTACATGCGATTATAGAAACTATAATGCAAGTTATGCATTCGTGCAGATTAAAAATTTTGATATTTATAACCGTTATGTAAAAGCATATTTTTCTCGAAAACAGCTCCAAGAATTTTTATAAAAAAAAGGCACGACTGGGTCGCACGTACTTGCTCTTATGTGCTAATCCTTTTTAAGTGCAGGCGTCTTTTTGACAAAGATTTTATTTTAATATTTTTTGTATGACGTGCAACTTCCTTAGAATCGTTTTGGGGTGAGGCTCGAACATCGACATGCGTCACGACAAAGGGATAAACACATAAATATATAGGGTTGTTAGCTTTTGCAGTTTTTTAGTGTAGTATTATCTTTCCACTTGCTGCTTACTGTTTATAATATAATTTGCTAATAGAAAGATACAAAGGACTTTTTTCAGTTAAATTTTCATTTTGGTATGGAAAAATTTGAACAACTGGCATAAAGATTCGTCGGAATCAGCAGTATGGCAATAATGCTAGGTAAAGGGACCTTTATACGTCCCAATATGGGACCAATATGGAACCAAAGGTTGGAAGGAAGGTAGGTACTAAAATTAAGATACGTGTTCCAACTACTGTTAAGCCAGTAGGTATAGAGACAATATTAAAAGTTAATACAGTGGTTTTGATTATTTATAGGAAGGTGTAAACTTTTGTTTTCTCGATTGAAATTTTTGCATTCAGTAGTAATCGAATAGTTTTTTTTTATTTGTTAGTTGTTTTTGTGTGTTTATCAAAGGCTTCCTTATTTATTCTGTGCTTTTATGATGATGAAAAATACTTTAAAATACGTAAGTATGTATGTAATGTAGGTTGTCACTTTCTTTTATTTGACTAATGGCTTGGCTAGGGCTGAGCGGAGCAATATGAAATAAAATGTTGGGGAAAAAAATTTATGAATTCAAAAAAACACTACTCATAACGTTTTTTGGAAAAAATGTTGAAAGCCATCTTATTTCTTTTGCTGTTTTCTATTTTATGAATTTTTCATTTCAAAATCGTTCGACCAGTTTTTTCAAAAAAATGTTTTTTTTGAAAAACTTTTCGAAAACATATTTTAAAATTTTTTTTAGTATGTCAATTTTAAGAAATCTATAGGTTATACTAGGAGAAAAATTAAAAAAAAATCTATATATCCGTTTTCAAAATATTCAAAAAACAAAATATTTTTTTAAAAAAAATATTAAAATTTAAAAAAAAATGTTTTTGAAAATTTTGATAAGCAATATTATTTAAATCATAAAACACTACATATTTTGAAAATTTCATCAAAATCCGTCAATTAGTTAACGAGAAAGTCTGATTTTAAAAAACCGGTCATATGGGAGGTACCGTTATAAAACTTTTTCTGAAAAATCCATTAAAATTAAAAGATAGATTTTGCACAGAAAACATCATTCTGAAAGTTTAATCAAAATCGTAGGAGCCGTTTTCGAGAAAAATAAGTTTTTCAATAAAAGTTATATGGCAGGTACCGTTAGTTTTGGAGCTAGAATGCCAATTCCAAAAACTGTCGGGTAGAGCACTCTAAAAATACTATATACCAAGTTTGAATCAAATCGGCCCAACCGTTTAGGCTGTAGATATCGATACGGACAGACAGACAGACAGACAGACAGACAGACGGACGGAATTTCCGGACCCACTTTTTTTGACTTCTCTATCATCGTAATATCATGTTTGATTGTTAGATTTTTTTTTTTTTTTACGAATGCATAACTTGCCTTATAGTCCCTATAATCGCAAGTAAAAATCATTGTACTACTGTAGGTATGCACTATATGTACACTAGTACACTGGTTTTTTTTATAAAAATTCAATTCAATTCAATTCAATTCAATTCAATTTATTAATAAAAAAATAGAGTAACATTTATAACATATAATATTTAATTCAAATAAAAATTTAAGCATGGCATATAAGCCGTCTGCCGTATATGATATCGATTAAGTTTTATTTTTTAAGAGATTGAATAAAGTTAAACAGTTTATACAATTAAAATCTGATGGTACAAATATATACTAACAAAAATAAATTAACGGAAATAGACTAACAGAAATAAGTACCTTTATAAAACACAACACAGCTTCTTTTGAACACGTCTGCGACTGTATGCAATGGTGAACACCAGTCTAAAGCTTTCCGATCAGAAACAGGTGTCCCACAGGGTTGCGTTTTGAGTCCGTTGATGTTCGCCTTATATATTAATGATATTGAAAATTACTTACCAGGAGGTGTAACCTTTGGCGATTTGTCAATAAAGCTCCTGCTCTACGCGGATGACCTGGTGATCTTTTCAGACAATCCTATGACGCTTCAACTCCAAATTAATAAGCTGAAACTATTTTGTGATACATGGGATCTTAAAATTAATATTAATAAATCTAAAATAATGATCTTCAGAACTCAAAACCGATCTGATAACCTTACAAGGAATTCGGATGGTCAAAATATTGAGGTAGTTAGTGAGTTTAAGTATCTAGTCCTAATTATAACTCACAATCTAAGTATGAAAGCCCATATTAAAGAAAAACTTTCCGTAGCAAAATCAGCAATTAATACCTTGTGGTCAAAATTTTTTACTAATAAATTTGTTGACTCTACGTCAAAGTTTAAAGTTTTTAATGCAACGGCATTGTATATAGACTGCCATTGTATATAGACTGCTATAGTACTATTATGAGACGAGAAAAAATCTTTTTCCCTAGAACCGCTTGGAGTGCTAGTGTAGGCATATTTTATTTGAGAAAAGAGAGAAATAAGAGCATTTTTATAAGCGTTATGCTCTGTGCTTACATTACTGCTGAATCAACTTGCCTGATGAACATGCATTTTGTTGGAAAAATGTGTGGTTTACCTACATTCTTTATGAATTTTAAGAGGAAATCTCTTTGAATTATACAATTTCGTTGACTTATAAGCAATTTAAAAAAAAGATGCTTAAGAAGGTGAGATGAATAAACTTGATGTTGATGATGTTGCTTACATTTTTTTGGTATATGCAATACATTTGTATATACATTGTTTTGTATATGATTAATGTCATTGATCAGACTTTTGAAGTGATTTGTATATAGACTTTTGTTAGGATTCATACACGATCCAACATCGTTGCTTACATTTTTTTTATATGCAATACATGTACAATATGTACATATGTCATTGACCAGCCTTTTGAAGTGGTTTTTTTTTTTTAAGATATTCAATTTGGGTTTATTTGCTACCTATAAATTGAACGTTGTCGTTTTCAAAAAATGTACTCATACATTCTTAGAAATTTAACACAAACTTAATTCTTGGTGGATTTATTGAATGGATTTTGGTATGAATTTTGCTTTCAATGCAGATAGGTACACAAATTTAGTGAAAACTATGCATGGAGATACATTCATATTTTTTTGTTTGGAAATTGATATAGACTGCAGGTAGTAATGATTTTTGTTTTTTTGAGGCTTTGTATGAAATAACTGACCTACCATTTGCTCGCGGGTAGGAAATTCATAGTTAATGCAAATCTTATTTTTATATCGCGGTGGGTTTTTGGCTGTAGAAAATTAAAAAGTGGGCCGATTTTCGTGATTCTTTTTTTAAAATGTTCGTCTGCGGCGGGTTTTCGTTAAAAAAATGTTTAAACTATCCCAGATGTCGGATTTCAATTATGACAGATTTCAGATGGTTTTTTACTTGCGATTATAGGTACCTACTATAAAAAAAAATTGAGATAATAATCAAACATGATATTACGATGATAGAGAAGTCGAAAAAAGTTGGTTCGAAAAATGTCTGGCTGTTCGGTGCTCTACAGCCTAAACGGATGGGCCGATTTAGTTCAAACTTGGTATTTAGTATTTATTAGGTAGTATCTCGGGGGGCATTTCTCATTTTTGCTCTAGGTCAAAAATGAACTTTATTTGCCGTTTAACAAAAAGTTAGATTTTATCGAAAATGGTTCCAACGATTTTGATCAAACTTTCAGGATGCTATTTTTTTACAACAATACATCTTTCAATTTGAATGAATTTTTCGAAATTTGTTCTATAACGGTACCTCTCATAGAACCGGTTTTTTCAAATGCCGTTTTATCGTTAACCAATATGCTGATTTCAATAAAATTTTGCACACAGGAAGTCATTTATAATTCAATTAACATTGCATTTCAAAATTTTCGAAAACTTTTTTTTCAATTTTCTAAAAAAAAATTGGTTTTCGAAATATTTTGAAAACGGGTTGATTAATTTTTTTTCAAATAAGTATCCCAGATGAAAACTGTAGATTTCCTTATAATGACATACTTAAAAAAAAATGTAATTATTCGAATTTAATGAAAAGTGATTATTAAAAATAATTACCAAAAAACCGCCAAAACTCACAAAACAATTTTTACAGCCTTCGTGTCCCAAATCAGATACAAAGTGCTTTACCTATACCAAGTTATTGGATTATTCATACATACACATACTTACTTTATCATCTGCTACTGTATTTTCTTATTAGCTATTACCATTGCATATAAACTGAACAACAGTCCACATGTCACCAGGATAGTACTATAGCAATTCATATACAATGCTTATTAGCAGTGTATTTCTTATAAGCAAGGCATAAGATACAATGATGATCAGCTGGAAAATATCGTTTGAACATGCATACATAGAACTAACCAAACCTACTTCCGTGTAGTAATGTATATGCAATGTATACAATGCACAGCACAGCAACCGCAACCTACGCAAAAAAAAAAACAAAAACAAACATCGTTCATCTGCCCAAAGAATATAGGGCAGAACATTGTATATAATAATGTACGAAAACAACTCCAACATCAGATATATGTATTCATGTCAACATTGTAACGGGTGTTTTTTTAAGAGCTTGAAAACTTTTAAAAAAAAAAAACGCATAAAATTTGCAAAATCTCATCGGTTCTTTATTTGAAACGTTAGATTGGCCCATGACATTTACTTTTTGAAGATAATTTCATTTAAATGTTGACCGCGGCTGCGTCTTAGGTGGTCCATTCGAAAAGTCCAATTTTGGGCAACTTTTTCGAGCACTTCGGCCGGAATAGCCCGAATTTCTTCGGAAATGTTGTCTTCCAAAGCTGGAATAGTTGCTGGCTTATTTCTGTAGACTTTAGACTTGACGTAGCCCCACAAAAAATAATCTGAAGGCGTCAAATCGCATGATCTTGGTGGCCAACTTACCGGTCCATTTCTTGAGATGAATTGTTCTCCGAAGTTTTCCCTCAAAATGGCCATAGAATCGCGAGCTGTGTGGCATGTAGCGCCATCTTGTTGAAACCACATGTCAACCAAGTTCAGTTCTTCCATTTTTGGCAACAAAAAGTTTGTTAGCATCGAACGATAGCGATCGCCATTCACCGTAACGTTGCGTCCAACAGCATCTTTGAAAAAATACGGTCCAATGATTCCACCAGCGTACTAACCACACCAAACAGTGCATTTTTCGGGATGCATGGGCAGTTCTTGAACGGCTTCTGGTTGCTCTTTACTCCAAATGCGGCAATTTTGCTTATTTACGTAGCCATTCAACCAGAAATGAGCCTCATCGCTGAACAAAATTTGTCATTTTCGTCAATTTGTCACATTTCGAACCGAACACTGATTTTGGTAATAAAATTCAATAATTTGTAAGCGTTGCTCGTTAGTAAGTCTATTCATGATGAAATGACAAAGCATACTGAGCATCTTTCTCTTTGACACCATGTCTGAAATCCCGCGTAATCTGTCAAATACTAATGCATGAAAATCCTAACCTCAAAAAAATCACCCGTTATATGAACTGCATATCAACAAATTTTTTCTTAACCTACCCCTCATAAATTACTTATGAATAAAGTACAATTCAGCGAGTTTCTCTGAGAATTCTCTTTGTAAATGAACCGCCATTGTATATGAACTCTTTGTTCGCCTCTTAAATTTACCGAGTAATCTTTTTCCCTAGAGCCGCTTGGAACGCCACCGTCCACCGGTCGTCATGGTAGTACTATAGCAGTCTATATACAATGTGCAACAGTTAATAGATGTGTTTGTTATGGAACTGAAGTTTTTGGGTACCAATTTTTTGAGGAAATTGAAAGCATTCAAAGATAATTTTTCAAACGAATTTTCCGGTTGCCTTTTAATACCACCAATTACGCAATATTATGTTGAATCTGGTCTACCACAAGTTTATGTGAGGAGTTTGAAAGCCAATGCAGACTATCTCACGAAAGTAATACATAGATTTGATAGCAATTTACATAAAAGAATTCTACTGGTATCACTCCGCTGTGGTTATTCACCTTTTAGAAACTGGCACGCGCTCGCGTCGGCTCACAGCGTCTCTTTAGACCTGAATGTAAGCAACAGAGAAGAGTGGACAAACATCTTTTAGGATTTAATATCGGTGGTAGATGATAAAATCTATCAACAACAATTAGAAAGGGTAACAAATTCCACCTCTAGGGTTACGTATAGACGTTTGAATCTGAGCTTGTGTGATAATAATTATTTTAGGGAGGAACAATTACAGGAATTCATATTTGAATTTGTTTTGACTTGACTATTCTTAGTTATTTTATATAAAAAAAGACCATTTTTTTAGCCCAAGTATGCCATCTCTAACTTTTCATTTACGTTCTTTTTTTTCTCGTCTTATTACAGTTCTTCGACTTTTTGAATGTAATCCGTAATATCTTGTGTAAATATTAAATATTTCCTACATAAAATAATTATTGTTTTTGCTTAAATATAAATATAAAAATTGTGTTTTATAAAGGTACTTATTTCTGTTAATCTATTTCCGTTAATTTATTTCTGTTAATTTATTTTTGTTAGTATATATTTGTACCATCAGATTTTAATTGTATAAACTGTTTAACTTTATTCAATCTCTTAAAAAATAAAACTTATAAAAATTCTTGGAGCCGTTTAAGTGCAAAATTTGAAGATTGGCCCAACTGTTTAGGCTGAAGGCCAAAATACATCCGTATAGACAGACAGACAAACGGACAGAATTTTGCCAGTAACTTAAATGTGTTATCATCGTTATATCATGTTTGATTGTTATCTCAAAATGTTTAATTTGCAAAATTGAACAACTTGCATTATACATAGTACCTATAATCGCAAGTAAAAATGTAAGATTTTTTTTTGGAATTTTTAGAGTTTTCAAAAACGGTTTGTTAAAAATTAAAAAAAAATTGTTTTCTGATAATAACTACCAGCATACTCAACCCAGACCCAGTCGTGCACTACATTTAATAAGGTGTCTATGTGCAGGCTTAAGTAGTTAAGCTGAAGCTGTAGTCACATCAATATGTACAAAATTAGGTCTGTCATCGTGTCAAATTTGAGGAATTAATTTACAGGAATCTGGAAATCGTTTTAATACCTATGTACATATATTTGGTATTGATTTCAGAAATAATAGAAAGCAACAAAACAACAGATAGTTTGCAGATACCGGGACACGACAGAAATCAATTAAGTAGAACTTAAATGTGTTTGTCACTGCAAGCCATACACAATTAAAGTAGTCAGCTCCGTTTTATAACTATTATATTGCACCAATGTTTTAACAGTTGACGAGTTTTATTCGTTACTGACAGACAACTACCTCCTCTTCCAGTTTAAAGTAGTGTCAATCTAGCACCAACCCTTTGGTGTCCTTTTATCGTCCCTATACAGAGAAATCTGTTTGCGTAATTACTTTCAAAATGAGTAGGATATGCACTGCACAGCAGATATGGATGGATACTCATGCGGACTTCAGATGGACATTAAATAAAACCTTTCGGGTAAACAACAGAGACTGGGCACCCAACTGACCAAGCAACCCACAAATTAACCAACCAATGCAAAACCGCCGCCATCATCGGGTCTATATGGTGGTTCATCTTCTGTTCCGAAGAGCACAACACTGTCTGAGGGAAAAAGAAGACGGATGCCGAGACATAATACCTTCGTCCAACTTGGGATACGATGAATTTTATTGCTTCTTTTTGTTGTTGCTGTAGTTGTCGGATAGAATGAATGAAATAATTTCCATTCAATCCTACGATTTAGGTAGCAGTCGTAATAAACATTTTATTATCTCTGAATTCTTTTTTCGGAGGTGGTTTTCAGGAAATCCCTGCTTTCCAGGGTAGCCAAATGCTTAAGGGACTTGGTGCGCCTCCATACCACCAACTCTCAGGATCCTGGGGGGCTGCAATAAAATGGATTGAAGGATGTATTTGCTTATGTGAACGATGGTTATCTAGTAAATTTATCCGACTAAGCATCGCTGCATGTTTCCTTCGGTTCGGTTGTATACGGTAAAGGGAAGAGGCTCCTCACCTAGCCGAAGGCTCAGGATAATAGTTTCTGAATGAGGAAGGAGAATTTCATTAGCAGTAAATCAAATAATTGGACTTTAGGTCTTATTTAGGTTAATGAATTCGTTTAGTTATGGAGACCAAAATCTAGACTCTGTATACTTACCACATTGAGAAAACGAGTCGACGTCATTCGGCCACTTTAACCTCATTCCAGGGATTTTATTGGATGTTTTATAGCAAAATACTACGTATCGGGATGAGGGAGGAGGTTGTATACTTATGAATGCCCAGAAGGGTTATTCGGTTGTAAAGGGAATTCGGATATAAAGTGATGATTTGCTTTGAAGAGTCAAGAGATGGTATTCAGTCGATTGGTTTATCGCCTTTAGAAATGCGATTGGAGCGAATGAATTACATTATGTTTTCTTGAATTTTACTTTTCTTTCCACATTTGTTGGAAATGTATATGGATAAAAGTATTGTAGAAAATTCTTTATAAATCATACAATCACTGACAGTTCATTTAAAAAATGTTTTTTGTTGAAATTTCTAAAAAAAAATTCTTGAAGAAAAACTGAAAGATGCAGTCCGACTTTATTTTTATTTCATTCAATTTACTTTTGAGTCCAAGCTATTTAAATATTTAAGATAAAAAACTTTAAATAATAATTAAAATAAAATGGAAAAAATTGTGTTTTTTCATACATAAATTCATGTTTTTTTTTATTATGCGGGCACACAAGGGATTAAGTAGTGGTCCTTATAATATTGAACACACTGCGTGAGCAAGGAAAGTTAGGGAAGGAGGAGCATTGGTCTTGAGTGTTATCAAATTAAAATGGCAAGGAAAAATCTCGACGGGTAAAATTATTCCAAAGTCATGTTGTTCGTCTAAAAAAAGAATATCTATATTTCACGGTACGTCCTCAAGGGTGAACTGAAAAGCATTCCGGGCGAGATCAGTATTAAAGGAGAAACGTTTAAGGGGAGGGGAGAAATGCAACTGCTAACTCAAGAAACATTGCGTTTTGCAATGCTCGAGAGGGGCAATTGTTTCAAGAAATATTTCTATTTCCTATGAATTTCAACGCTCTGTTTTGTATTCTAATCGAGCAGGTGAAGCGATGTTTGCGAGGCACTTGCCCAGAGGTGGGAGTTATACTCGTATATATATTAAGGGCGTATAAACGCTTTATAAATTGTAGCCAGATCGGAAGGGGAAAAGAGAATACCTAAGCACTTAGCAACATTCTTAGCGATCCCAAATATATGGTCGTTCCAACGGAGGCCGTCGTTGACACACTGAGAGCTTTTCGTTTTCTTCGATGTAAGTTCCATGGACAATGGCATGGAGAGTATATTTAGCTTTAATGACGAAAGGCAGCATTAAGTTTTCGAAGCATTAAACTCTACACGATTTCTATAACCACATTTGACAGTGATGTATAAATCGGAGTTTAATGAGCGTATCATAAGGTACCGTTGCGATTGCACATCCGAAGGCGAAGGACGTGAATTATCGAACGAATATGAAAAGCTGAGGGTAGAGTCGTCAGCAAAACAGTTAAGTGGATTAGAAGTAACAGACAGAAGATCATTTATAAAAATGAGGAAAAGAGTCGGAGACAGAACAGAGCCCTGGGGCACACCAGCATTTATTTTGTGGTAATCAGACTTGAATCCGTCCAATACAACTTGTATTGAACAATCCAGAAGATAGCTTCTAATCCAACGAACAAGAGTATCATCGATCCCAAAAGCACGCATTTTCGATAAGAGAGCTTCATGCCAAACTCTATCAAATGCCTTGGAGATATCAAGAGTAATAATCTTACTTTCACCAAAGCGATATAAGGATTTGTTCCACTGTTCAGTTAGATATGATTACATAAGACGATGGCGTAATTCAAAAACAAAAACCTGTACATTTTTGTGGTTTTAACAGTTTTAATAGGTTTAGATTTTGTTATTGTTTCACGTAAATTTGTCTTGATTCTGTCAAAGACATAGACTTCCAAGGTGATTACGTACATAAGACCAAGTACGTGCGACCCAAGTCGTGCCCATTTTCTGATTTCAAATGTATCGTTGAGGTCTTTACCGACCATGAAAGAAAAGAGTTAGTTTTCCATCGTCATTTTGCACTTGCAGACGAGTTTAGCATGGATGCCAAAACTATGCACATTACTCTAACCCGTCTCTATAAACACTGTGAAACACGGTTTTGAAGTCGCAAATTTCTATGCAAGTCATCGCCTACAGCTTTGAAAAGTTTGGCAGTTAGGGCATCGGTTTTGGTTGCTTTAGCTTAGATGCTAGCTTTACTTTATCCACGTTGGGTGGGCGGAATTGTTATTCTACTTCTTTCAAATGAAATGGTTCATTCTTCCTTACAGCTGAATTCTGCAAAAGTGTTCTTTCTTTCATAATTTTAGCATCGACTGCGGTTCTACAATGATATTCCTTTAATCCTCCGTAAGATCCTTAGTTCGAAAGTTCGAACTCTATAGCTTGGACAGTTTTTTTACTTGCGATTATAGGGACTATAAGGCAAGTTTAGGATTCGTGAATATAAAAAAATTTAGATAACAATGAAACATGACACTACGATCATAGAGAAGTCTAAAAAAGTGATCGATAAAAAATGTCTGTCTGCCTGTCTGTCTGTCTGTCAGTATGTAAAACGAGCTGCAGCCTAAACGGCTTAAGCGATTATCTTCAAACTTGGTGGTGTGATTATTTTGGTATTCCCCAGAGGGGAAATTGAAATATTATTTTTAGGCCTAAAAAAACGGTACTTGCCATATGACCGTTTAGGAAAAGCTTATATTTCTCGAAAACGGCTCCAACGATTTTAATGAAAATTTTTGAGAATTTTTTTGTTCGTATTGGCTGTAATTTGGTTAGAACCAAATTTTCAGGAAGAGTCTATTAACGGTGCCTTTCATATAACGGTTAATTAAATCTGCATATCAAAATTTAGTTTTACTTTTTTTCTAATTAAAATTAATTTTTGATTTTTTTTTTTTGAAAAATCAATATTTTTAAAACTAATCAAACAAAATTATTTTAAGTTTTATAATCACATGTAAAACATAAAAAACTGCATACCAAAATTTCAAAAACTAAATTTTTTCAAAAAACAAAATAAAAACAGGATTTTATCAAAACCGGTCCTACAATTTTCGAAATACATTGCATGCTCACAAAAAACGAGTATCAGTTTTAATAATTTAATAAAGGTGTTACTTTCGCTGTTCCTATGGGAGCAGATTAAAAGAATCAATCCAAGGAAGATTCCTAAGGGCAAAACTCGGGAAACTTTGTTGGCCTGGCTCAATGGAAAGACGATTTAGAAGAGATTGCTAAATGCGTTATTAAAGTATAATTACCGTCAATAGAGTAAGACCTAAATGCCTCGCCTGAAGAATGCCTGTCTTCGTATCTTTTTCTTTTAAATCTTCCATTTATTTTATATTGACTTAACCAAAACTCCATTTTACTATTTTAACTAAAGGCTCTTAAACTCTATCGCTAGACTAAGCTTGGTGTTAGTTGCCTAGATGTATAAGTTTTCCATGAACATCTTTGTTTTCGGCACGTCGATTTTTTCCATATCGTCAAGTATAACATTGACTGGCCATCACCTAAAAAATTAATGCCTCAACAAGAGGCAAATTAGAATTTTGTAATCTGATAATTGAAGCTAATATTTCCACATACAATTACATTTTTTTATTATTTATTTTGTTATAAACAAAACATAAAATTAAAAATCATTATTGCAATGCTCGTTTGATTTATGTTGTATTCCCTCCTAAAAGTACCAACAAATTCCAAAGTAATAATCATCTAATAATATACAGATCCAGTATCTAACTAACCCTATGTTCTTCCAAAAGTATTTAAATCTGCATTCAGCAAACGGGTCAATTTTAAATCAGAACCATTCCCAGAAGTATATACCACATTGCCCGACAGGCACAAAGGACAGGATAATAGGACACATATCGCAACATTCCAATCCCATGAATCCCGTTCGGTTTGGGTTTTGTAGAATTAGCAATTCAAATCGATGTTACATCGAAATCACCCACAGAGACACCATTTCACATAGCCCAATACACAGGAGTAACTGTATTCATGTTCACCGCATTGATTATATCAAAATAATTGCGGTCTAATTATCTCAAACTTACTCGGATGCACACATACTACTGCAGTTAACTAACGCATATCGAAACATCATCGGATGTCCAAAAGGAGTTATTATGATGAGTATCGTCCAATACCAGCGCCCACTGTATGTGCATTAGTGAAACACAATTAATTTTCCATCCGTTGATGGGAAGGATGTAAATTTATATTCATTGTGTTGTTGTGTTGTCGATGTCACTGGTCACCGGTCACTACTCATCGGGTTACCAAAATCAGCGACTGATCTTGTCAGTGTCCTCTCTGGAGGAGACAGTCAACGCTGCGCCGGCCGTCGTTTGTCAAAGGCTATGTTATTCGGAAACAAGGCGATCTAAATGTAGTTACACCTGTTAAATGTGTTTTCATTTCAAATACCCTTAAGTCGTGTTAATGTCACTCGCATGTGTCTTACTTGTGCATAAATTAATCGACAGAAAACAAAATCAACCTAACAACATTCTAGGAATGGTTTTTTTATGGAAAACAATTCTATCAATTGATGTGTCCTTAAATGGCAAACACGTTTTTCATCTTAAAAGCTTTAAGCCTTCTAGACGGCTCAGGAGACTTTGGACAGAAGGTGTCGATTAACATTGATGTTGAAATCATTTAAATCACAATGGCAAGCTAAAATCTCAGCGGGTGGATTGTTCAAATTTTATGCTGTTCGGCTAAAAAAAAGAATATCTGTATTGAACGGTTCGTCAAATTAGGCTCAGACGTGAAATATTACAGAAAGAGTGCTCTTTCCTATCAAGCAATGACTTCCCGAAGCATTAAACTCCACACGATTTCTTTTACTCTATTTAACAATGTTGTGTGGATCGAAGTTTATTTAGATTATTACACCGCACCGTTGCGATTGCACGTCGGAAGGTGAGGGACGTGAATAATTAACGAATATGAAAAGACGAGGGTAGAGTCATCACTCAAACAATTTAATGGATTAGAAGTAACAGAAAGAAGATCATTTATAAAAAAATGAGGAAAAGATTGGGAGACAGAACGGAGGCCTGGGGCACACCAGCATTTATTTTGTGGGAATCAGACTTGAAGCCGTCCAATACAACTCGTATTGAACGGTTCAGAAGATATATATATATATTGCATTTCAAAATTTTCAAAAACTTTTTTTTTCGATTTTTTTAAAAATTTCTAAAAAAAAAATTGGTTTTCGAAATATTTTGAAAATGGGTTGTTTGAATTTTCTTAAATAATTTTCACAGATGAAAACTACAGATTTCCTTATAATGACTTACTGGAAAAAAAATTAAAATATTTGTTCGAAAAGTTTTTCAAAAAAAAAAACGACTTTTTAAAAAAATTGGTCGAACAACTTTCAATATTTTTTTTCTCGATAGATATTTAGTTTTAAAATTTTGTTGCATACTTAGTTTTTCCGAGAAAACTTTTAAGATAATTAAAAAAAATGAAAGAATTTTCTAAAAAAAAAAAATATTTTTTTATTTTCATAGACTTGTGGTTTTCAATCTGTCTTTTTGACAGCTGTCACTTGATTTATACTCAGTTTGGTTTGCCATTTCATAATGAATAGACTTATTCCCTCACAAGCTTGCAAATTGTGCAATTTATTATCAAATACAAAAACGTAATGGTGATGCACAGTTGCTGCAACAATCTCGTACACATCAATTGTGCTTATTTTACCTCCCCGCCGTAACCACCGGGTATTGGTCTGTCCATCCGGACATTCCTGCTAAACTTATAAGCACGAGTGTTGAACACAGATAAATAGCAACACTATAATGCTCTGCTTTAATGACTGTTCTGATCGATTCGCAGAAGTCTTGCACGAGCCCCTCAGAAAGAGGACGTACGGCGGATGAGCCCAACCAATTGGACCAACGGTGGCGTCAACAGTCAAGAAGCAGACGCCCTTATGAGCTGTTTCGACGTATTTGGAGATAAGGTCATTGGGACAATTCAATGCAAGTCAAGGCATTGAAATAGAGATGGTGGCGGATGAACCCTTAATGGGCCAAGGCAGCGCTCATATCCCCGAAGCGGGTTACTGACTGCGGATTCTCCGGTTCCTTTTGTCCAAGGAATCCAACAAAGAACCTGGCCCTCCAGGTTGGGGGTTGTGCGTGGGGTTAACAACCTTGCCACAGAAAAAAGAAAAAGTTGAGAAGCGACCAATAGCCTCGGAAAAGGACGGATTAACTGTTGACGACCCGGTTGGAGGAGAAGGTTCAACCAAGAACTATACGAGCTGTACAGCAACATTCACGTGGTCAAAAAATTACGCATATCACGTTAAGATGGCTAGGTCATGAAGTGCGAATGGTTAACAATGCTCCGGCTCGCAGGATCTTCGATTCCATCCCAGAGGGTAGACGCAGTCAAGAAAGACCTCGTCTTAGGTGGCGCGCTCAAGTGGAGGAAGACCTCAACAAACTTGGAGTGCGAAACTGGAGGCAGCTAGTCAAAGACCGAGCTGGCTGAAAAGGCATATTGGTTGAGGCCCAGGTTCGTCCCTAAGTAAGTAAGTAAGTATGACTTTGCAGTCGCTGGTTGTGTGATACAGCGTGTTTTTCAACAAGTTCTGTAACCATTTCAATTTGACTGTCGGTCATGAAGAAGCTTTCGGTCTTCGAGGTATTTTGTTAGCTCACTATTAAATAGCGTTTCCATTAGCTTCCAAAGAATGGACTTTAATGCAATGGGTCAGTAGATGAAGGGGGAGGGGATCATCTTTCTTAGGGGCAGGCTGGACAAATGCTGTTTTACATCTTCTAATACAAATTTCAGAAGAGTAGGAGCGATGGAAAAGCTTACACAGTGGCTTTGCCATACGGGCCAGCGGATTTGCTTTATCTTAAATAAATAAAACATTAATGAATACATAAGTGGCGAACAGTAAATGTGAGTCACAAGAAGTTAAATTCCACGTTAGAATATTGCAATTCGGAAAGGCTCTGACGAGCAATACCATTACCATTCCTACCATAAACAAAAGCGTGATGGGAAAAAGTAATGGCACTGAGGTATACCCCTGTAGAGCAAATTCTTATAAATCAGTATTCACTTTAACCTGAGTTTCTCTTGGTATCAAAACAGCTGGTCTGTATTGCACGGTGTAGAAATATTCATGAACGATTTTTTTTGGAAATGTTGTACATAAAATAGATTAGAAAATAGAAATAGAAAATGAAAATATAAGAAAAAAAAAAATAGAAAGACTATGTATAATATTTAATAGTTGCTGTGTGAAGTGAGAAGCAATTGCATTTTTAAAATTTGAATACTTTTAATAGCCACTGGTAGAGAGTTCCGTAGATTCGATAAGTGCCATAAGAAAGGCCGCTAAGATTTCAAGTAGTGGCACCAAAAGCATTAATGATCTAAAGAATTGAGCAAATCTAAGTTTTTTAAACAGGTAGAAAAGGATTTTACACCGGATAATTTTGTGAAAAAAAATTAAGGATTTGGCATCGATATATTTCTGATGGGAACATCCCAATACAAGCAGATTATAATGCAATATGTGTTCGTATCTTCAAATACTATACACGTATCTAACCGTGGCATTAAAAACGACAAGAATTTTATGTTGGGAATGGGAATCGGGTTTACAATACACAGTATAGCCATAAGTAACATAATAATAATAATAATAATAATATTTTAACTATGCATCTGTTAGGCACAATGCCTTTTAGAATGGAACTGGATGTTGCACGACACTAGTTAAAAGAATTAGAGAAATAGAAAAGAACTTTAACGTAGTAGAACGAGAATAAGGTAACTATTTCCTCGCTTAAGACTGACGGATTGCTCTAGAAAAATTGCTTCCCAGACTAAGAGTCGAACTCACGATCTCTCGCTTAGCAAGCAAACAGCACTCTGCTTCGCTCCCAGCGACTTTGTCTCGGACGTAAAGGAGACGCCTACCGACTGTTCTGTGGCTATGAGAGGAAACGATGAAGAAGCTACACAAAAATCAACCAAGTGTGTCAAGGTATTGGAATCTGGCAGAATTCTTTTCAAAAAACTAAACTAATTGGAATACCATCTTACAAGGATCAGATTTGATGGAACGAAGGCTTTCGAGGTTATCATATTCTGACACAATTTCTAACTCAAATACCGTTGGAGGTTCAACAAATGTTTCGTTGTTGGGGACAAAGTTAAGTTCATGGATGTCACTCAAATCGGAGTAGTTGTTTAGATCATTGGGATCAAGTAAATTTAGAGTAGCTTCTTTCTTACCGATTCCAATAGAGCGTATATTGCTCCACTGTTTTTGAGAAAATCGGTTTGCATCCAATTTCGACATAAAATAGCATTTTTTTAGCTCTACGAATTATAAACGTTGTTGTTGGCAAAATAGTTCCCAATTAACATTTGAAGCATTAAGCTTCCTTCTGGGGTACGATTTTTTTCGAATTTTAATCGATCAGTGTACATCAGATGTAAGCCACGGACAGCATAACATGTTCACCGAGAAATTCAAATACCAATGATTGGAAATATTCAAATTCGTCATTGGAATCCCAGAAACTATGAAATAAATGCCAGGGGAAAAACGTTATTTATAGCCTTAAAGTCTCTGAACTGAAATGACAAAGGGATTAATAAACGGAAAAAATTAATGTCGTATGTGGACCATCCAATGATAATTGGTCCTGTAGAACAATGTTCGAAATGTCAGAAAAAATCATGAGGTAAAAGAAAATCGGAGTAGAGTTAGGGCCAAAATGTGTAGCAAAAGAGTGTTTGATACATGAAGCCCATTAACCGCGATCTCATCCATAAGTTGTTTTGCACGACTGTCTCATAACACAAGATCTGCATTGAATATTGTAATCACCGCAAATAATAATATGTTTTGAATGAGGACTTTACTGGACTGAGCAGAAAAAACGGGTTCAGAGGAGTAACTTCTGTTAGCATTGTAACTAACGCCCAAATTGGTCTAAGTAACACCATCTGTTATTTCTAAAATAAGAAACTTAATTCTTCCATCATCTCAACTTCCAAAAAATTTACTTTTAAGTGATACATAACAATACACTACAATACCACCCCAAACAGTGTCAATGACTATCGTTGCGTGTTAAGTTGTAGTTTTTAATATCATATATGTCACTGGCTTTGAGCTTTATTTCAGTAACATATATAAAAGTTCAACCCCGATGAATCAAACTCATATTCCATGAAATAATAATTAATTAATTGATTTAATTTTTCTATTCACAATTACATATATTTTTTTAAGTTTTATAATTCTTTGAACACATGTATTTGCATACGAAAGTAATCACGATTATCAATTGATCAAAAATTAACCTCTCAATTGACAGTTTTTTCTTGAAACCCTATGCTGAATTCATTTCAATTAGTATTGCTATATTATTGTCCTAAATAAACCGAATATTTTCTTTTTAAAATTAATGATTCAAAACCCTCAGCAATCTTGCGGTTATTGGCAAGACTTTGATTTTAAAACCTATTTCCGCAGAATCCCTTAAGACGATGAGTAAAGTACATATGAAACAAATGAATCCTTGTATCTGTCCTTATTTGTTTTTATACGTCTTAAATCAATCTTTCATATTTATTTACTTTTTTTTTTACAATTATTTTCTTCTTCCACTCCAATTAGCTTCCCATCTATCTATCTCCTCATGTTTTCTTGGCTCATTAGACTTGAAAATAACTCAATCGTGGGTTTCTTGCTTCAATTTGATCAGCAAACGAAATTGAAATGCAAAACCCCCAAAGCAACCAACAAAAAATAGATTTCTTAACAAATTTTACCCAAGACCTACACAAAAACAAGATACTAAATTTTGTCTTCCCAGCTACCCTATTCCAGCCCGCCAAGATTATTTGCAACGTTTGAACGTCGTTTCTAACAAAATTTCATTCGTTTTGTAATACCTAATGCTTCAGTGTTCTTATGTCTTCATATATGATAACGCTGGTTTGGATTACCTCTACAACATTTCATTTTCAATTTCTTTTTTTTTTAGGAAGAAACATTTTATCCTTAGAAATTCATACAGAGCTCTCACATTCTCTAGCCTAATTTTCGCCGAGGAACGTCGAAGGAATACAAGGACAAACAACGGTAGGCGAAATGAATTTCCATGTTTCATGAGTGTTACATTAAAAAAAATATCATTTTTCTGAATTATTTTATTTCATCTTTTTTTTCTCTTTTTTTTTTTTGGAGACAATTGGATTTTGTGTTTCCTGCA
This sequence comes from Platycheirus rosarum, assembly GCA_963971375.1. NCBI lineage: Eukaryota > Metazoa > Arthropoda > Insecta > Diptera > Syrphidae > Platycheirus > Platycheirus rosarum. The sequence continues at coordinate 113,486,515 of OZ020509.1, read as the reverse complement.
TTGCGGTGCCATTTTGGGGCTTATTGATGGTTTTCAATGATTTTGAATTCATTGTGGTATGGGGGTCTTTCCCTGCTTTTAATGTAACTTAACTTTAACTTTCGTTGGAAATTCTTTTGCAGGAATCTTTCCTTGGAATACTGAATTTAAATGATATCTTTATATAAAAGCGCGCATTTTCAATCATTGAGGTTTTCTAAATCAAAATATATTAAAAACTTAAAAAAACTTAAAACTTCTCAATTGAAAACCAAAACATTATAAGATAAATTTCGATCTGTGAGATAGAATAAAGCTTGAGTAACACAGCTGATATTGGAGTAGTGGCCAGCCTAATTGGTTTCAATATTTTGCATAAGTTCGGTGGACATATTGATATAACGGGTGATTTTTTTGAGGTTAGGATTTTCATGCATTAGTATTTGACAGATCACGCGGGATTTCAGACATGGTGTCAAAAAAAAAGATGCTCAGTATGCTTTGACATTTCATCATGAATAGACTTACTAACGAGCAACTCTGTTTCTGAGAGTGTTGCTGAAGACCGTGAAATGTCGATTCGTCGCCGTTCGCAGCAATTGGGTTTGTGTTATTCGACCACATGGAAGATTTTACGCAAAGATCTTGGTGTAAAACCGTATAAAATACAGCTCGTGCAAGAACTGAAGCCGAACGATCTGCCACAACGTCGAATTTTCAGTGAATGGGCCCTAGAAAAGTTGGCAGAAAATCCGCTTTTTTATCGACAAATTTTGTTCAGCGATGAGGCTCATTTCTGGTTGAATGGCTACGTAAATAAGCAAAATTGCCGCATTTGGAGTGAAGAGCAACCAGAAGCCGTTCAAGAACTGCCCATGCATCCCGAAAAATGCACTGTTTGGTGTGGTTTGTACGCTGGTGGAATCATTGGACCGTATTTTTTCAAAGATGCTGTTGGACGCAACGTTACGGTGAATGGCGATCGCTATCGTTCGATGCTAACAAACTTTTTGTTGCCAAAAATGGAAGAAATGAACTTGGTTGACATGTGGTTTCAACAAGATGGCGCTACATGCCACACAGCTCGCGATTCTATGGCCATTTTGAGGGAAAACTTCGGAGAACAATTCATCTCAAGAAATGGACCGGTAAGTTGGCCACCAAGATCATGCGATTTGACGCCTTTAGATTATTTTTTGTGGGGCTACGTCAAGTGTAAAGTCTACAGAAATAAGCCAGCAACTATTCCAGCTTTGGAAGACAACATTTCCGAAGAAATTCGGGCTATTCCGGCCGAAATGCTCGAAAAAGTTGCCCAAAATTTGACTTTCCGAATGGACCACCTAAGACGCAGCCGCGGTCAACATTTAAATGAAATTATCTTCAAAAAGTAAATGTCATGGACCAATCTAACGTTTCAAATAAAGAACCGATGAGATTTTATGCGTTTTTTTTTAAAAAAAAGTTCTCAAGCTCTTAAAAAATCACCTGTTATTAACGTTTTCTACCCTCGTTCCTATGTATTTCAATCAAAATTCTATCAAAAACTTCTTTTTTATTTTAGAAATACTTTGAGTCGGGCTTAAAATTCTTTATTTATCCCCGCCTTCTGACACATTTTATGCTAATCTAACTTTATAAGAAAAATGCTAGGAAACGGAATTAACGGTTAAACAAGAACAACACAATTTTTTAGGACTGTATAGATTACGCATGATTCATGTTGCTGGTTGTCGATAAACATTACCGCTATTCCACTCAATATGAAAGTGGGAGGAGCTTGAACACCTGTTTTGGGTCTGGTAATATCGATGTTGTTGTGTCATATTTCAAACCGAGAACCCAGCATAACTTTTGACGTGTAGGCCTTATTTAGAGTCACAACAACCACTACTTTTACCTGGAGTTTTTCATATTTGATATTATGTATATCAACTTTTGTGATCTGAACGAATACATAATATATAGTACTTATAATCGCAAGTAAAATGCATGGTACATGATTTTGGCACCCATCTGAGAAAAAGTTATTGAAGTCGTTATAAATCGAATGTTGTCAAAATTAATAATAACAATAATATAGGTAAGACAAGGACAATGTACGCAACTTTAAAAACCTGTCCTTGTTTTAATGTTGAAAATGATTCCTCATGTTTCAAGGATTTTTTTCTTTAACCGTAAAGATATATATGAACATTAACATTAAAAACGCGTACACAATGAAAGGACTCGTGAAGACAGGATGTGATTAATGAACTTTAACATAACAAAAGGGATGTATTTTTTCTGCAAATCCTTATGTTCATACTCTAGTTAACAAGGTGACGAATGTAAACGTGCAATTGTTCCTTTTGTTCTTACCTGTCCTTGGACTCGTGGCTGTGTGTGTGTATTTGTGTGCCAAGGATTTATTGCAACTCATTCAGTGGCAATAATGTTTTTGACTACTCTGATGAGTAATTGTCCGTGAAATTTAGAAGATTGATGAGTGTTTATTTTAAAACGTTTGTTTATATTACATTTGCTCTATTTTAAAGACATGTTATGTTAACACACATTCATAGTTATATTATGCAAGTGTTTATTATTTTGTTTCATAATAATATACAAAAAAAAATATTAAGGAAAAATAAACTTCCGTACCAAGTTCTTAAGGTGCGACAAAGACAGAAGACATGAAAGAGAACAGACATAAAATAAGACAAAAGATATATAACCGAAAGAGACAAGAAAGAAGACAGAAAACAGAAGACCGGAGAAACAGTCACAACACAGAAGACAGAAAACAGAAGACAGAAGACAGAGGACAGAAGAAGACAGAAAACAGAAGACTGAAGACAGAAGACAGAAGACAGAAGACAGAAGACAGAAGACAGAAGACAGAAGACAGAAGACAGAAGACAGAAGACAGAAAACAGAAGAACAGAAGTCAAAAGACCGAATACAGAAGACAGACATCTGAAATTTGAGATTGAATTAATAAATAAAAGAAGACGGGAACAGATGAAAGAAGACAGAAGACAGATGACATAAGACATAAGACATAAGACAAAAGCAGAAGACAGAAGACAGAAGATTGAAGACAGAAGAAGGAAGACGGAAGACAGAAGACAGAAGACAGAAGGCAGAAGACAGAAGACAGAAGACAGAAGACAGAAGACAGAAGACAAAAGACAGAAGACAGAAGACAGAAGACAGAAGACAGAAGACAGAAGACAGAAGACAGAAGACAGAAGACAGAAGACAGAAGACAGAAGACAGAAGACAGAAGACAGAAGACAGAAGACAGAAGACAAAAGACAGAAGACAGAAGACAGGGGACAGAAGACAGAAGACAGATGACATAAGACAGAACCAGAAGACAGAAGATAGAAGACAGAAGACAGAAGACAGAAGACAGAAGACAGAAGACAGAAGACAGAAGACAGAAGACGGAAGACAGAAGACAAAAGACAGAAGACAGAAGACAGAAGACAGAAGACAGAAGACAGAAGACAGAAGACAGAAGACAGAAGACAGAAGACAGAAGACAGAAGACAGAAGACAGAAGACAGAAGACAGAAGACAGAAGACAGAAGACAGAAGACAGAAGACAGAAGACAGAAGACAGAAGACAGAAGACAGAAGACAGAAGACAGAAGACAGAAGACAAAAGACAGAACACAGAAGACAGAAGACAGAAGACGGATTTATATGGTGAGAATAAGGCTTGAAACCATCCAATATAAATTGTATTTAATGATAGAGTAAAAAAAACAAATTTAATTATTAAAAATACGGAAAAAAGTTATTCGAAAATATTATTATGTCAAAATGCTTTGGCTATCTACATCTTCGTGAATATCAAATTTGATTGTAATCGGTTAAGCAGTTCTCGAGAAAGTCGATGAAAAAAACAGTCCTATGGGAGGTACCATTTCCAACTAACTTAATTTTTTTTTCACTAGTACAAAATGCGCTGATTTTTTTTCATAAAAATTCTTGGAGCCGTTTTCGAGAAAAACAAGCCTATAATTTACTGTTATATGGCAGGTACCGTTAATATTTCAGCTAAAAAATAAAAATAAAAAAAGTCATCTATAGAATGTCAAAATAACCTTGAATTCTAAATTTGAAGACGATTGGTTCAACCGTTTAGCCTGTAGTTCAATAGACATCCGTACAGGCAGATAGACAGACAAAATTTTGCAAGTAATTCAAATATGTTTCTCTATCATCGTAATGTCATGTTTGATTGTTATCTAAACATTTTAAATCTGCACAAATGCATAACTTCCATATAGTACCTACTTATAATCGCAAGTAAAAATGAAGTGTCTGCCTGTCTGTTTGTGCCGTCTAATCTCGAGAACTTCTGCACCGATTTTTACTGCACTTTCACTGGCACATAGCTTATGTTCTAGCGAGTAACTGAGACTATTTGAATTACACACTTGGTGGTGCTGGAGTTGTCTTTTTTTTTAAATTTTTGTTTATGGACCGATTTTGACGGGACTTTCACAAGCAGATGGCTAATGTTGTAAGAAGTAACTAAGGTTATTTTAATTACTCGGTAGGTGGTGCTGGGCTGTTGTTTTAAGGAGTAATTAAGGCTATTTTATACATATATTTTCATATCAACAATATTAATTTTTTTTGTGCAACACGATTACGTTGCTGGTGTTTAGCTATTGTTGGTCCCGATATCTAACGCTTTTTTCGGAATCAAGAATATATATGGTATGCCCGAGCAACGCCAGCTGGGTCAGCTATTATAAGCTAATATTCTAACGAAAAATAAGCGATGGAAAAGCTTCTATGTTGTGACTTTGCCAGCGAGGAAGAAGACCTATTCAACAAACAAAAAATGAGAATATACCATCCGGGCCAGCGGATATATGTACATCAAGATCTTTGAGAACTCAAGCTACCGTACGATTGCGGAAAAAATTTCTCCATTGAAAATGAACATTCACAAGTAAAGGAGGGATAACGTGTTTCTGAAGCATAGAGACCAGCATCTTTTTTAACTCACGAGCATTGGAATAGACGACGAGAAAATTAATTATCATTTACAAAAAATTAACACACAAAACACAATTCTGACTTAGCGTAACTTTTTTCTGTTGTTATCCCCATAAGACACAGTTTGCACAAAAAAAATTTGCTCAATCATACAACTCAATAAGACAAAAATTCAGATGCTACTCATCTATGTAGAATATGACAAATGTAAAAGAATGACATGCGATGGGTAAAATGCGCAGACATTTTAACCTGTTTTTTGGTCTTCTTGTTTTGTTCGTATGTTTTTATTTTTTTTGTGCGTGCAATTCACCCGACCGTCCTCTTTTAGCTTTAAATTGACCCACTGACTGAAGACTTATTAATGTTGATTGCAAGCAAGCAAAAGATGAATTTTAAAACCGAGCTGAAGCTCTATAATTGAGCTTGTCAAAATATTTTAACAAGTTCGCTCCTTGAAAGAACTCGATTAAAGTTTGTATTGTAATAAAAAATAAAAAAGATTGCCTAAGCCATTTGGTGTTTTCCACAATTTCCCAAATAATTCCTCCCTCATTGCTGTCACCCAAGCATGCGACCTTTGCTCACATATTTTCTCTTTAAATTAAATACCCATTAGTGTGTCCAAATCAAAAAGAATCTCTGCTTTGCCAAAACATAAAGCTTCCATCAATTACATTTTACCCCAAAATACATTTATAACTCAAAATATAAATATAATGAATGAAGCCGTAGCCGACTCCCATTGTCCCATTACGAATCATTAACAATCAGACCAAAACAAAACCGAATCGCGGGGGCTATATTGTGTTTGTCCATTCGTTTACTGTTAACAAGCCACGAAACAAATCCTCGTTGTGAAAAGAGGCAGTAAATTCAATTACAAATCCCTTTTATACGATACCCAGATCCTCCGGCTAGCCAACCGAGCTCAAGTCCCAGCTACAGCGTTTCATTCCATAATGCATAGACGACATATGATCATTATGGAGGCCATTATAATCCAACCACAACTCCCACATACATAGATACAAAATCATTGAAAATTGAACACCAAAATCATAAACAACAACAACAAAAGCTCCGACCATCCCGAATTATTGAACCAGGCAATTATAGATGGGCAATGATGTTTACAACATTAACAGCAACAATGACAGTTCTTCGGAAACGAGCGAAACAAAGCCTCAAGGACATTTTTTATCGTTATCCTCGCACAAAGGCGTCCAATTAAATTCAACAATTAAATCCAAAAATGTATCACAAAAATAATATTCGAAAGATTTCTTAAGTGAGTGTGCGTGTGAACTAGTATGAAGCTCCATTTATGTCCTTCAGGCTCCGAAGGATGTTTTTGGGAAATTTTATTTTAACGGCTAGTTCTCTGCTGGTAGTAGATTTTTTGTTGTTATGAAGGTGCTTTTGATGGCGCCATACAAAACCAATGTTTACCCGGCCCAGGAAGTTGGTGTGGTTATAAGGCCACCCATTAAAAGGACACGACTTTGATGAGTTATAGCGGTGGCCGGAGTATTTATGCGTGTTGTGATGGTACGGACTGTTTTGGCTAACATTTGCTGCTGGAAAATCAGAGGTTTTCATAGTTTTTCCACACTCCCAGCGTGGGTGCACAATGTGAGGGCGAAACCAAAAAAAAAACCGGAAGGATTTCGGTTTTGTGTTACTTGAACAACTATAGCGCGAGTGCCAAAATATTCTGATTGGTTGCGTAACTTACATGGAATGTGACTCAAAAAAGCTCTATGGATTCCATTGTTGCATGAAAATGATATTTTAATGAAGAAAATTTCAGTTTTTTTGTTCAATTTTCTGAAACGTGTACCAGAAGCTCTAACTGATTGTCTAAAAGGTTTTATAAAAACATTGTTCATCAACTTCTTCACCACAACTTGGAAGTCTTTGCATTTACATCATGGTTACTGTTCCAAGTTCCAATACTTAATTCAAACTTATGACCGAAAAACTTCCGAGTCAAACAAGTAACGATAAAGTGAAAAATATGTGCCGCATGGACTTGGCCCAAATCGTGACGCAAAACTTTAAGCAAATGTAAGTTAGCAAGAGAAGACTCACACCGGGCACATATACAAAATTCACAAGTTGTTCACTTTTCCAGGTAACATGTAAAAGTTTTCCCAAGTCCAAATTAATAATAATTCTTGGCATAGGAATTCTTCTTGTTCATTAGCAAAAGAAACTGAAAGCCATCAGCCCTATGACACTATCACGTACACAGGCACAGGTACACCAGTTTCCTTTTTCCTGTCTCCTGTGTGAGTTTTCCCCCAAAAACCTAGGCAGCCATTTCAATTTATATCCCAAAAGGTGTGAGAATTAAATTATTATTCAATTAAAACTTTTTGGCTAAGTGGTCCGTACTCTAAGACATAATAAAGGCAGGCAAGGATAATTCTTAAACCCTACTCTACGCCTGGAGCAACTTGGATCAAATTTCCTGGAAGGTGATATTAAGCACAATTGAGGCTGTAGGTACATACATATTTGCATAAAGTCGAATGTAAATTTTTAACTTTTCTAATAATCGTTACTTAGGTGAGCTTTTTCCATAAACGTTCATCTTACAATTCAGCATGCATGTCAACCTTTTGAATGGAAGGATGGCGGGTTGGAACTTAAGAAAAGGTACAATTTATAAGATTGAAACGTCCTGTTGTAAAAAAAGAAAGAAATTCTTGTAACAGTTGTTTCCCCTCATATTAGATGCTGTTGATAGGCAAAAGTAATTCGGATAGAATTGACATTAGAAATTGAAATTGCAAATATAAAAATACATTTATTTTTGGTCCAAAGGGCGAGGAGGGTCAGATGGCTTTAGTGAGTTTATATTTCGCAAAATCAATTAAATTTGATAATGGGACACTTAATTTCTGGAAACTGATTTTTTTGTGTTTCAACATGATTAAAAAACAATTTTAATAAATTAAATAAATTATAAAATCACAAAAGTAAATATCTTACAAACTAAACAACAACAAAAAAAATAACACAGAAAATTATATTTTCTAGGACAAAATAACATAGAATTAAGTTAAATAAATTTGAAATTCATTTAAAATTTAAAAAAAATTGGACAAAGCAAAAAACATAGTTTTGGTGTCTTTTAGTCATCGCTTTTTATATTAAATATAAGATTTAAACTTAATTTAATTATTAATATTTTCACAGAGGTTCTGTTAGAATAAATTAATTAATAAAACTTTAACAATCTAAAGAGAGATAGTATACTATTATAGTCATCGCTATAAGGCTTATTCTTTAGAGCACACATAACCGTACGAAACTTTAAGTAACGCATACAACTAAAAAACGAACTAAACAAATTTATTCATACAGAGCTAAGTTTGTCCCGCATGTTTAATTTGCATGCCACAATGACTAAGGATATGCACTACATAGCCGTCTCTGAAGTGCTGGGTTTTACACGGCCACCACAACTAAACCCCTGGTTTGATGATAAGTATCGGCAAGCACACGCAGCTTAAAAAAGACGTATACAACTTGGCGCTGCAAAGAAGGACCAGAACTGCCCATGCAATCTAGGAGCAGTGGAGGAAAAAGGAACACCGACTTCTCCCGAAAAAAGGGATCACGAGCATGCGATCGAGGAAATGGAGAGTTGTTATTGCAGAAATGAAGTTCGAAGGTTTTACCACAAGAGAAAAAGAAACTGTCAAAGCTGGGACTGGAGTTTGCAAAAGTCGATCAAGGAAACATCGTAGTGCAATCGATGCTGGGAATATGGAAAAATCTGAGGACTGTATAACGGCGATGACGAAGCGAATTCCGAAATTGACCAACTATTCCACCCATTACATCTAGATGAAGTAAAGGTATGTAGTTATATCTAAGCTTAAGAGCAAACCGCCGCCGGAGCCGATGGCATAGCTGCCGAGCTTATCAAGGCTACAGGCGATGACTTGGCTAAAAGTTTGCACCAAAAAGTTGCCCGATCCTTAACAAAGGAGACCGTCTGCACTGCACCAACAACAGGGGTACCAGTTTCCTCAAAATCGCCTGCAAGATATTTTTTGCCGTACTGTGTAAACACCAAAAACTATTCATCAACAACCTGATAGGTCCAGTGCAATTTTAGGCCAGAAAAGTCCACTATCGACCAAATATTCACATTACGGCAGATCTTGGAAAAAACCCAAAACGCAAACAACTGAAAGAGGACCTTAACTGACTGCACGTGCGAAACTGGAGGCAGCTAACTTGGGACCGAGCTGGCTGGAGAAGCTTGTTGGTTGAGGCACAAGTTCACAACGAACTAAAGTAGGTTAATTAATTAATTAAACGTATGCCTTTTGGCCACCGAACAATGTAATAAATTTGAATGTTTAAAATTGAGATACAAAGCACCTTCTTCGGGAAACAAATGCGAAGTGCTTAAAAAAACATATAAATAAAAGAACTCTCGTAGTATTTCCCTTAGCACTTTAATTACCGAAATTACTCATTTGAGAGAAAATTCTTGTCATTTCTCCTGCAAAGATGATACTTTGTTCTTTTAAAACTGTCACCCCCTAAGATGCCACTTGTCAAAGGACAATTGTGCTTTCTTTAACCCAATTTACACATCTGTTACCGACCTTGAAAGGGAGGTTTTCATTTCTTTCTTTCAACAACCAAATAACCTATTAACACACATTCCTATACACTTGCATCCATATATATGTAACTATATATGAAGTTGACATTTTACAGCTATTTTTTTCACTAAAAGAAACAGCACTTCTGCATGAACAAAAGCCAATGTAAACATAGCCTTTAACTCCAAAACAGGGTTGTACTTACCATAGAGTTTTTAAAGGCCCAGTAGTGCATATTTGTAAAAAATTGGCTTTGCTGTTTATTGGGCGCCATTTTTAATGCAACACTAACCATGATGACATTTAAATTTGACTGCTGTCATTTTATAGAATTCTGTTCAAAACGAAGATATATTTGAAATTCAGTGAATTATTCGCATCTAGAGTGTCTTTCATTAGACCTTTCCTAGCTTTAAATTTAAATAAAACAAAGTGTGTGTGAGATATCATCGAAATTTTGTATTCGATAGAAAAGCCCATTGATGCCACTATGTGTGGAATATAAAATCCTTTAAATTACTTCCGCGACTTCTCTTGATGGGGCGCGTCCGAAGTGTCCAATTTGTGTCCCATTTCCGGGAGGATAAATATTTTCTTATGTTTTATCTATAAACTTTTCAAATTTCGCTCACCATTACATCAAGTTCTTTCCGCTGGGTCAATTGGAATAGGAATTGGACTAAATGTAGTTGGAAGTTTATTTGATGGTTTCAAGTTCTACTACTACTACTACTACTACTGCTACTACTGCTACAACTACAACAACAACTACTACTACTACTACTACTACTACTACTACTACTACTACTACTACTACTACTACTACTACTACAACTACTACTACTACAACTACTACTACTACTACTACTACTACTACTACTACTACTTTTTCATTATGATTTCTATCAGCTGCCTGCTTACTTATCTTTTTATTTCTGATATCTGGTTCTTTTTCTTCTAAGTCTTAAATGTTTTCTTGAATGTATTGAAAGCATGGCATTTAATCAAGGATCTACTAAACAAAGTCTCCCGGGGTGATTTAATTGTTGTACCAAGTGGTATAACATTTTACATTAAAATAAATGTTTGTACATATAGGCCTTTTTTAGTCTTCACATTAGAAGTCTCTTAAGCATAGATCGTTTCATATTATCAACCTCCCCGTTTGCCTGGGACCAATATAGTGCTGATGTTGTTAGTTCAATGGCATTTTTTCCGCGGTAATCCTTGAATTATCTGCCTTTAAATTCTCGTCAACTGTCAGTTGTAACGGATTAAGGATAACCGAGTCTAGAAAACATTTCCCTTAAGATATCAATGATAATATTTAATGTTATTCTCCTAATAAACTTTGCCTCATTATATCTTGATTAAAAATAATAATAATTAATCTGTTGGCAAATCATATCCATGGCAGGGCCCTTCTGGAAAAGAACGGTTGTGCATTCGAGCCGGAATTGGAATTTCGAGACTAGAAAGCAACAGTGACAAGTTTTTATAAACTTTTCAAAGTTTCTTCTTATCAAGGACGATCAGAATATTATTTCCTTCATTTCATACCGTTTTCTTCTGGACCAACCTTAAAATTAATTTGTTAAATTTATAATCTTTGGCGAGGTAGTATGGACTACTTTCTTGACATCGACCGCATTCAATGTCTTTGAACGTACCCTCACCTTTATTGCATCTATGACTTTAATCTTCAGATTGATATTAACCACCAGTTCTTTATTCTCGCCGAAGTAATAAAATTGTCCACCTGCTTTTGCAGTCCCAGCAGAAGCATATTAAGGTTTTTACCATGCTCCGTTTTTAAGGAATGAAAACGGTGTCTCTCAAATGACGAATTCCTCTGGAGAATGAAACATTTGTTCAGATTAAGATTTTAAAAAAATTTGCCACGAATCTTTGTGTCCTGCCGGTTCTACCAGAAATATTGTAAATAAATGCTTGCATTTTGGGAGCTTATTTCTTTTCAATATCTTATGCCAAAAATTTCCTTAAACCCTTTTTAGACACAGAATCTGTTATAACAAAAAAAATAAATAAAATGCTATCATTTGATTTAATGTTCACAACTAACAGATTTAAATGCGATCCACTTAGTTGTAATTTAGTATTTCAAATATATTTATTTAATTGCAGCTTAATGCTGATCCGTTTTTCTATAGCAATTGAATGGAATTGAATTAATTTCCAAGAATTAAATTATTATTTTTGCCTACCTAATCACAATCAAATGTAATTCAACTTTCCAAATTAATGGTTTTTTCACAAGCTATCAAATTGAGTGTTTTATATGTATGAAGGATTAAAAATAGTTTAGTTATGTGAAAAACAAATAAAACTTGTAGATATTAATATACAAATGAATTTTGTCTTTAAATTACGTTTTTTCTTTATGATAACTTCTGCCACTGAAATATATTTAAATGAGTTAGTCGTTTGAAGACTACTTTACAACTGAACTGTATAAATGGCAGACACACATTAGACTGGCTATTAGATTTTCCTCTTTTCTGGCTTCATTAGTGCTTGTGAGTGTTTGTAGTCTGATCGTATTCTGTGTATTTATCTCATTTTGTCGGTCGTTTGGCTAGTCACGTACGCCTTTATGTAATCACCTAGGCCTTTATACACTTGTCACCGTTTTTCATTTATTATGTCTTCTGTCTTTAGTGTATGCTGTTGCCAGATCGGCTTAATCCCTCATGCATGTTTTTTGGGGGTAAAAGCAATTCGACCAGAATTTCTTCTTTATAAAGTTCACTAGGAAATAGTATTCCTAATTCTCAATTTATTTATTTTTTTCAACCAAGATAATTACAAAGTTATATTTTTGAAAAAATTATTTTAAACTCTAATTAATTTTACAAAACGCCATTAAAATATTAGTAAACTATTTTGCTTATCTGGTCGCCAATGTAGAAACCCGTCAAATAACATACATAAAGGCTGGTGAAACTTTTTCGAAAATTCTTATTTGGGGACCGAATACGTCCCTGTGAATTGCAGTTTTTTCTTGTCACCAATTTCTTTTCAATAATCCAACACAAACATTTCTGTTTGCGCAGTTCCGCCTGAGGCGCATGAAGAAATAAAAACAACGAAGAATCCCAACGGCCCTTAGTACGATAAAATAACATTCAACCCTTACACCATATCCTGGTGCCCACTTCATCCTATTTAAATCAACGTTGTTCTCACAGCCATTAAGGAGTGTTAAACATAAGTCCAAGCGTAAATATTTGCGAAACTCTTACAAAATCCAACCCGATGCACCCACACCTACATAACTACTCTAGATTCAGCTTAAGAGTCAGGTGAATCTTTTATGATTTTCAACTCGCACCCCTCACAAGAATGCAAGAACGGTTCTGAGAGTGTAAAAGTTCCCCGAAGGCTCTTGTAACCATTCATATTTAATATCAGTTGATTGTTTGTTCTAAGGATTTTTTTGTCTCTCTCTGCAACACAAATAATAGGATTATGGAGCTGAAAAAAGCTAGGCAATCTAATTCAGAATGAGAATGTCTATATCTTTGAAAGAACCTCCATTCCAGAGGGTGAGATTGAAAAAAAAAACATAAGAACATACCTCCTCCTAGAAATGGATATATTCAGCCAAGGATTTGGAAAAAAATTATCTGGCGCAATCATTCAATTTGCTGGAGCACCCAGTAATCCGCAAACATTCCGCAGCCATTATTAGTTAAACCGTTAGAAATGATTTATGTGGCCATTACATTTGGTCTAATTCAGTCAATCATGTGGCAGTGGTAGTGCTTGTATGAGCGATGCCATAATCTTTGTTACGTGTAATTTGCTTTTTGAGTTAATTTACCGTAAGGCGGTTAGATAATACGGTTGACAGGCAAAAGGATAATTTCATATGTGCAGAGATAACTTGAATGCGTACGTCTTCAAAGCCAAATGACATAAATTAAATCCTTAATTTCTGTTGCGTTGTATGTGGCAAGGGGAGAGTGTTGATGAAGCAGAGTGGGCTCAGCGGCATCACACTTAAGTCTATGTACAAGGTGGCGAAAGAATCATCTCCATGTCGGAAGATGCTATAAATTTTCAAACTGGCGGGAAATGTCAAATCTATTTCAACGTTTTTGAAGTAAGTCATTGAATGTTATTTTCTTAAAGAATGCGGAATTATTTTTGATGTGATATAGTATTGGCCTTCCTGGTTCAATTAGCTCGGCAACGTCCCTTGTAATTTATAGACGGTGCTAGGCCTACAAAATTCATGCCAAAGGTCCAAACTGAATGGAAAACCTAACCCTCGTATAAAACAAAGCTTTTAAGCATTATAAATCAAGTAACCTTCTTCAAAACCAGCCAAGATTTCGTCAATTAAGAAAAGAATTTGATTTTCTTAATAAGTTTTTTATACAGACAATACATAAATAAAACTGAAGCTCAAATTAAAAATAATCCTTGTTCTTTTTGGGTGTTTCTTAATTCAAAAAGAAAAGTTTCATCGTTTCCTCAATGTATGGAATTTGAGAATATCAAATCAAAAGATACGCAATCCACATGCAACCTTTTTGCGGAGTTCTTTCAAACCTCTTATAATTGTGACGAAATTAATGATATTGATAAGCTTTACCGATATATTGAACCTATAACAGATTTCTTCCTAAATAGTTTCTCGAAGCAGGATATTCTGGAGGGTTTAAATGATATTTATGTGACAAAAAAAGCTGGTTATGATTTAATTTCTCCTCTTGTGTTATCAAAATGTGCAAATTCTCTAAGTTTTGTACTTACTAGTATTTTTAATAAATCTATCAAAACTGGCGTTTTCCTTGAAGAGTGGAAAATTTCTTTTATTGATCCTATCTTTAAGAATGGTCTTAAGCATCTGGTGGAAAACCATAGACCCATATCTAAGCTCTCGGCTGTGCCAAAATTGTTTGAAAAACTTGTAACGCAGAGGCTTTATTTTTCGCTAAAAGAATCCTTATCACCGTACCAACATAGTTTTCTGAAGACTAGGTCAACTTGCACGAATTTAAGCTTGTTTACAAATTATTGTTGCAACCAAATAAAAAACGGCAAACAAGTTGATGTTCTTTACACCGATTTTGTTAAGGCTCCTGACAAATTAAAATTATTGGGTTTCAATACAGCGTTTATAAACTGGTTGAGGTCGTATTTGGTAGGTAGGAGGCAAATGGTTAAGATAGATGGGTTCTCATCCACTCCTATTGAAGTTGTATCGGGTCTTTTACAAGGAAGTCACTTAGGTCCGCTTCTGTTCATTACTTTTACAAATGACTTGCCTTCTCTACTATCTCACTGTAGATGTCTAATTCACGCCAATGACGTCAAAGTATTTTTTCCCAATATCTTTACACAGTGATTGTTTATTGATGCAGCAGGACATAAACAATATTTTAAGCTGGTGTAGTAATAACCACCTTGAACTTAACTTCTCAAAATGTAAAGTCTTAAGTGTCACAAGATCTGTATCTTTTATAAGATTTGATTATAAATTCAATGATAACAATCTTCTTAGAGTCAATTGCATTAACGATCTTGGGGTCTTTGTTGATTCCAAAATGGACTTTAGGTCGCATATTGATTACATAGTGTCTAAGGGTAACTCCTTGTTAGGGTTCATAAAAAGGAGTTCTAATAATTTTCAGGGTGTAGTGCCCCGTGGCTTAGTGGTTAGTGTGTCGGACTGCTAAGCGAAAGAACCTGGGTTAAAATCCAGCTCATAGCCACCTTTTTTTCTGGGGTACTGCCTCTTGCGAGGAACTGACAAAACCTCCAAGAGTAAAATTTGTCTCGAAAAAGTGCATCTCATGTAGGCGTTCGGACTCGGCGGTAAACTGTAGGTCCCTTCCATTCTTGCAGAGTAACAACACACACACACAGGAATGGTTGAGAGTATAAGTCACTAGGCCTTGGCTCCTTAAGGAGCTGTCGCGCCAATAAATTTATTTATTTATTTAGATTCTCGCATATCTTTTATGGATTTAGTCTCTTTAATTCCTTTATATGTTCCTTCAAGAGCACTGCGAAATAGAAACGAATACTTTTGCATTCCTCCCCACAGAACAAACTATGGGTTGAATGAACCAATAACGCGTTCCTTAAAAATATATAACACTATGTGCAGTGAAATCGATTTTTGTCTAAAAAGAGATGTTTTTAAAAAAGAGGTATTAAAACTTTTTAATTTATGTAAATATTGTGTCATATATTATTTTTTTGTTTATTATTAAAAGCCATTAATTTAATTATTATCAAAATGTATATAGGTTATGATCCCACTACAACAATCTACCCAAAGAGGTGTATTCTCGCTAGAATAACACACAACACAACACCCAAAACTGGATGAGGTCATCTTTAAACAAACATAACGGCACCAACCAGATAAGCACATTTACACCCGACACCAAGGAAAGTCACAAGACGATAAGATTATTTGCATACGGACCCAAGAGGAACCATAAAACATAATCAGTAGATTAACCAAACATCACAAAAACTACCAATATATCACGTACGCCACTTCCAGAAGATAACAAGAAGTCATGTACACACACAGTATAAATACCACTGGATAAACACCACAGGAACATTCTTATAACTCCGCTACAGTCACGCACATCGTACTACACTTTGGTTCAGTCGCGACAAATACCTCTAAGCCTTTCTTATTATTAAAGAAATTGTCAAATGTATTAGTAACTAAGTTATACGTTTCAAATAAAGTATTTTAATCAAGCTTACTAATCGCTGTTCTCATATTACTTAACGAGTTAAGACAAATTGGAATACTAGGATATCCTTCCTAACGACATCCACTCTAATTGATCCTGAACTAGCACCGAACTATCAAAAGCCAACACGGCTACCGACCTTCTTAGTCAACTTGCTAAATCAAGATTAAAATTTATATATATTTTTTCTCTCTTTGTGAAAACTGTAAATGTAAATATACTTTTTTATAATCAGCAGATCTATGTTATCAATTGATGTAATAAATAAATAAATAAAAAGCCTATCAGGTTGTTGAAGAATGGCTTTAGGCGTTCAAACAATATTGCAGTGCAGTTCATAAGGGTCTTCTTTTTTAAGGATCGAGAAAATTAGGCTGAGCAGTAAAAGATTCCTTTGAAGGTTATTTGAGACTCGTTTGGAAAAGGACCTAGAGATTTCTTGCGATTGCAGCAGTCCGTATTTCCTCTTGTTGGCGTTGGTCAGAATATCCTCAGTCGTACCTTGGCTACAACGAGGTAGTGGACTGAGACAATGTATGCCCCTCGCAATGTGTCCCTATGTGAAACTTCCCTT
Organism: Platycheirus rosarum; assembly: GCA_963971375.1. Taxonomy (NCBI): domain Eukaryota; kingdom Metazoa; phylum Arthropoda; class Insecta; order Diptera; family Syrphidae; genus Platycheirus; species Platycheirus rosarum. The sequence goes on along the minus strand of OZ020509.1, from coordinate 113,469,572 downwards.
TGTGAAACTTGGTACTAGCTATTACCATAATTCGCTCCGAAGCAGTCAATGAGCCTGAATCTGTTATCGAAGGTTGTGTCTTGTAAGCTGTCTTTTCCGATTATACCAATAAAGATATCTACCATTCCTAGCTTAACTTTAAAGTCACCTAGGACAGTGGTAGGGCACTGCTCATATGTTTTGTGCAGGAGCTCAGAAAACATTTCTTTGGTGTCATCATCTTGCTATCTTGCTGCCCCAAAATTCATACATAAAAGGCTAATCTTTTGAGACTTCACTTCAGGGATGTTCGGAACTATCGTCAATATCGATTCACCACTGTACAACTGGATAGACTGCATTCCCAAGCAACCCCAATTGTCTCTTTGAGATATATTGAACGCCACTTTCAGAAGAGCTTTAAACTCTTCATACAATCGTTGAGAGGTCATTAAGAACTAAAAGAGACCAAAGGTTAGGAGCCAACTGTATAAAACGAAGAGTTCTAATCACAGTCTTCGCAAGAGCTCATAAAAAGAACTGTTTAAATGAATAGTGTGGGGAAGAAATAAGATAAACAATAAACAAAATTACTATCTCTTTTACACAAATGAAAGTTTGATATTGTATAGCTTATATCAAATCAATGGAGAGTATTGAAGAGAACAAAAATGTTGACCAAGAGATTTAATGAGTACAGTGCCAGGGATGAAATATTTTTTGAAAACTGCATAATTAGCCACGACCATACCTCACGTCAACAGATACCATCGCTGGAACGTGATTGTGTGTATCTTTCAAAATAAATAAGATGGGCAGAGAAATTTGAAGAGAATTCAGTCGAATAGCCCAGTGAATTGGTTCAAGCTATATCAAACAAAATGGAATGAACTTAAAATTTAATATCAAAATAACACAAATTGTTTCTTTTCATTAATTGCAAATTTTTTATTTCGATTGATTAGAGAAATGAAAGGCATCATACAAATGTTTTCAAAAGGACCTTGAAAGAGTTCAAACAAACAGCAATTTTAAAAAAGTTAATTAATTAACTTAACATTAACATAAATATAAATAAAGTTAAGAATATGCATATTATTTAAAGCTTACTAAGAGTTTATGAATTTAATTGAAGAACTTGTTATAATGTCATTCTTACCTTTTGTAAGCTTATGGTTCTGCAAACAGCTCTTCACAACCTCACCTCAGCAGCTGCGGACTAAATGTCAATCTGCAATGGGGACCCACCTGAGCAGAATGGGCATTAGAACATCAGACGTATGCAGGGGGATGTCAAGACCTTGATGCAGAAGAGAGCTCCTATCATTTCTATGTGATAGCCCTATCCTAGCGGAGACCAGGAAAGCAGCCCTTGGAGAATACTTTTTCAATGGGCAATGTTTCAAAAAAGTTACAAACATTAAAAAATTTAATGTAAATTCAAGATAGTTTAATGAGGTATTCTACAAATAATTTTCTAGCAAATTCCTTACCGTTCGCCATTCTTCTTTCCTTTCCTCGCCTTTGAGATCCAATTTGGATAACGATAAGGGCAAGTAGGTGGTACAGAGGCGTGCACAGCGATTTTGTCAAGACGTCTCTCTGACGATTAAACTTAAACTCTGGCAGCTTTAAGCTTGTTGGGGTTAAAAAGAGTTTTTTTGAGCATTCATAATAATTACAATTGAGAAAAAATTAGAAAAATGGAAGTCAGGAGGTCAAAGAGGAATAAATGGTTTTCTTTCATAAAGTTTTAAAAGTCGTGAATAAGTTCATTCTTTCTGCGATGTACTTGAGTTCACTTCTCGCTACAGTTCAGGAAACAATTTCGCAATCAATCCTTTTGAGCTTCTTCAAGATTCACTTTTTCAGACTTGAAATGTTCATATTTTCCCGATAAAAGTTTTATTGCTGTTATTTTTCTTTTAGTACTTTTACTGTAAGAAGTACACCTTTGTATTTATTTACTTATTTTTTTATTCAATTTTTATTCAAACGAAATGCTCTTTCTCGATTCACTGAAGTCGAAATTGAAGAAATTTATTCAACTTTGGCTTTTTATTGCAGGTAAACCTTTTTACTTTCCTTGAGAGCATGTATAAAGCTATTTAAGCGACTATCTTTTGTATGAAAAAGGACACACTTTTGAGCGGAAAAACGACGTTTTAAAGATATTTTTTTCTTTTGAAAAGAAGCGAACAATATTACTTAAAAGACTTTCCATGTCATTACCTTAATGGCTCTTTGTGCTATTTGAAATATTGTACTGTTTTTTAATTCTAATTTGTACTTGATTGAGGACAAGAGATATTTAAGGACTCTGGCCTTTGTACGAGTGCGAAAGAATATTGGTCTAATGGAGTCCTTAACCATCTCAAGTATGGGTGGAATCTTCACACTCGCGTGGAATTTGTTTGCGTTTTCTTGAAAGCCAACAAAAAATGATGTTTTATTGAATGCACTTTGCTCCTTCTAATGCAAAAGATGCGTCGGTAGACTGGACAATGTTTTTTTTTTTGGGTACCAGTAGTGCCCCTCGGTTAGTATGTCGGACTGCTAATCGAAGGGTCGGATTTCGACTCCCCGTCAGAGCCACCTTTTTCCGAGGTACTTCCTCTTGCGATTAACTGACAAAACCCAAAAGAGTGAAATTCGTTTCGAAAAAGTGCATCTCATCGCTCATGTAGCCATTTTAGGACTCGGCGGTGAATTATAGCATTATAGGTCCCTTTCATTCTTGCAGATTTACAACCTACTGCCTTTGTTACAGCTGTACATTGGCGAGAAATTGAGTTTAGTTTTTCCATGTAGATTTAGGTGTCGTGCTCCTGCACAGAGGGCTCAAATTAACTTTCCAGAATCCGGAGGTAAACTGCTGCAGTAACTTTCGATTCAAAGAAGACAATTCTACGTTTTTCATCTCCACAGAAGCATCACCAGACCATCGCACCTTCGGCATCGACGAAATGCATTCAGAGTTCAGTTTTTCTTTTAGTTCTGTTTGGAATCATTCCCTCACCAACATGCAGCTTAAATATGAGGCCAATCAGGATGCTCTTGAGCCCTAGATCAATCGTTTTCCTCTGACTCTTATTGAAAAATCCGGCTTTAGTACTGGCTTGATTGCTCTAAGTCCAGCTTTCACGAACATTTTCCTCACTGTGCTGCCAAAATTATTTTTTTTCGCTCGACACAGATCGTTTTTTAAGATCCACCTAACACTCTTGAACCGTTGCCGACGGCTTTAGAGCACCAACAAACGATCTATCACTTGGGTCGTCTTTTTTGGCTTACCTGACCATTTCTTTCTACTGTTAGTCCCGGTTCAACAATATGTTTTAAAACTCCATGTCTCAGTTTCGTGAGCAACATTTAATCTTTTAGAAATGAGGTGTGACACAACCAAAATATAAGCTTTGCAATCCGAATTGATTTTTACCATTTTTTTCACTAAATTACTTCGGTTCGTTTCGGACTGCTATCACGAGCTAAATACACTTCTCATTCATAATAACATCGATTTTTATCTCTCATAAGAAGTCCGCCTGAAAGTTTTCTCGAAATACTTGTAAAATACTGATCCAAATAGCAACATGATCTACTTTTGTCACAAGTTAAGCATTGATGGTTAGCTCAAGACAAGGACCTTTTACCGTTCCATGTCGAAGTGCATTTCCAAATCCTTCAAAGCGACACCCGTATATAATTTGTTTGACTGGTTCAATGGGATATCAGAAACAATTTAAGACGCAACATTAATTTTGTCATGTCCGTAGCGTATTTATGTAATAATGACAGCAGTTTCTTCTTTCTTTTTCTTTTTTTCTTCTTTCTTCTTTCTCCTTTCCTCTTTCTTCTTTCTTCTTTCTTCTTTCTTTTTTCTTCTTTCTTCTTTCTTATTTTTCTTTCTTCTTTGTTGTCTTTGTTGATGAAAAGCTTTGCAACCAATGCGTCGTTTGAACCTTTTCTTACTTAAAGTCGATTGTGATCTACTTTTGCATTGCACCTTTAGTTTGAGTTATAATTATTTTTGAAACAAATCTCTAGAAGGTTTATTTTGATAAGAAATATAAGACAATTTTAATCTCTAACAAACGACCGATCTCTACTTAATGGCTGACTGAACTGAAATCTAAAATGAAAAAAATATTCTCTTTGTGAAACTGGTTTGAAGAAACGTTTTTACTCTCTTTTGTTATTCATTAATTGTTGGTGATTGTATTAGTTATAAAGTGTTACAGGTAGAGCTATGTAGAGGTAGGTAATGTCGTCGCTTCCCAATCCAACATAAACGGAATGCGAATACTTTTATCTACCAAGAATATTCGATAATGTCTTTACCTAGGTGTCATATAACGGTACTGCGATGAAAAATTGTTTCTCGCATAAAGCCTTCATAGCCACTAAGGATTGTTGGACGTTATGTTGCCTGTGTTGACTTGAAGTTTGTCCATTGTTTTTCATTCACTCTTAACTCCTTTCCTTACCTTAGGTTTGGTGGGGCTAGAGTTTGGGGTGGACCTGGGCCTCAATAAAAAATCTTCTCCAGTTTCACAGGTAAAGTAGGCCGTGGTCTTTTTGCACTAGTGTGCGCCACCTGAGTCTCGGTTATCCTCTACTGCGTGGTTCTTTCAGGGATAAAATCGAAGATTTTCCCGGTCGGAGCATTGATGTCCATTCGCTCTAGATGACTTAGTTATCTGAGACGTTGGACTTTTACTCTTTGGCTCGGCCTGTGTCGCTTTACGGCGGTACAGTTCTTCTCTGCACTTACAGCTGCAGTTTATAGAAGAAAGCAAAAGATACCCTCTTTGGCTAGCTCTGCATTAAAGTCCCCTCTCAGTTGCTGCCAGCAACACCTTCCAAAATGTCTGAAACTGGAACCCAATTTCCATTTAAGGTACAATACAACCAATGTTCACTACGTTGAGTTGAGAATTGGAGTTGATTGACAGACGTGGGTCATGTCACTTGAAGGATCTTAATAATATGTTGTATCTTTAGGTATCCGCATATCCTACTACTTGTTGAGGAAAAAAGGAGTTTAAGGTACCGGAGGGTCAATTCCCGATCTTTGAAACAATGACAAAATTACAAAAAAAAAAAATTAATAATTTCAGTTTTCACAGAGAACTCGTTTTATGCGTTCCTCGAACTTATTGTGATAAATTGGTGTCACATTGTTTAGTTAAAATGTACTCAATTATAAATGCTGTAGCTCAAAAGTAAAACATAGGTGTTTCACATATTGGAAATTGTATGTGGTATTTGTATTGCATTTAAAGGTACAAAATTAGCACGACTGAGTCGCACGTACTTGCTTTTATGTGCCTTATTACATTAGAAAGCAAGATCTTTGACAGAAACAAGTAACATTTACGTTGAAAATAACACAGTATGAACTTATAAAAAGTATCAAAACCAGAAAACTTAACAGTTTTTAGTGAAAATGACGCCATCACACGTGTTATTTAATAAAGAAGTTATGAAAAATGTATATTGAAAATTGTAGGACCGGTTTTGATAAAATCCTGTTTTTTTATTTTTTTTTTTATTTTGTTATGCAGTTTTTTAGAGTTTATTAATATACATGTGATTATATAATTTGAAATAATTTTTTTTATCAGTTTTAAAAATATTGATATAAAAAAAATCAAATATTAAATTTAATTAGAAATAAAGTTATTAAAATTTTGATATGCAGAATTAATTTGACTACTTATTTCTTCTCAAATATAAAATCTGACAGAAATCCAAAGAGCCGTTACCGAGAAAGCCCAAAATTAAAAAAACCGTTACATGAAAGGTACCGTTAATAGGCTTTTTTCCGTAAATTTTGTCTTATCAGATGATAGCCAATACCAACAAAAACATTCTTAAAAATTGTCGTCAATGCGGCGGCATTGGTGCAGTAGATAAGATGTTTGCTGAGTCGTTCAGATACTGTGAAGGTTACAACACACCTGACGACTTTCGCAGTGAAGTATTTTTTACAAGTGATGAACTTTAGTTTAAAGTAATTCAGTAAAAATTTAGTTTATTTTTTGCCAAAAGGCAAATAATTTCATTAATTTGTGTTATTTTCGCTTTTAATAAAAAATATATATATATAAATATTAAAAAAAAAAGCTTTTTTAAAAACTAAACAATTGTAGATCTTTGGGCAAGCAAGTCCAAAGCTATATCTACATCAAAAAACCAGTGTTTAATATATAAGCAAATAGCTCAGTGGTAGAGTGGCCGATCGCGGCGCAGAGGAACCCAGGTTCGAATCCGGCCTGGGTGACTTTACAAATACTTTTTGGGAAAAAGTATTAGAAAGTAGACAAAGCCTAGAAGGCGAAAAAATTTCCCAGCCAATGGGTGACGATAGTGAAAAGGTGGTGCCATCGGATGATGGGCTACCAATAAAATCGGCTGATGTCCCAATGACGTCAGCAAAAAGGAGGAAGAAACAATTTAAGCCTAATCTGGTGAAAAGGCAAACCAGGGCAACTCCGGCCATAGTGCAACCCATAGGGGAGTTGGCAAAAGAGCGGCCAGCCAAGTCCAGTGCCGCAGAAAAGATACGTCAGCAGCTGGAAGTTGCTGGCGTGACGTCGGACATATCTGTGTCGTATGTGTCCGACGAAGGAGAAGGGCAATACACGCCTGACGACACACAAGTTGCAGCAAATAACAGCAGCATACTCCTGCAAGTACCATCCTCATCGGCGTCCGACGATGAGGAAGAGGAAATTAGCGATTTCGAACGAACAATTCTGGCCGTTCGAGTAAAACAGGAGACAAGGAGGAGGGAAGAAAAGCTCGCCAAAGAGCTCAAGGAGGCAGCCAGAGTTAAGGCCCTCCAGACGGCAGAGCAGCAACAGCAGCAACTACAACAACAGCAGCAAGCACAGCTGCAGAAACAACAACCACAGCAGCAGCAAAAACAACAGCCTGCTAAGCAACAACAGCAAAAAGAACAGCAAACAAAGATGGATCAACCATCTACGTCTAAAAAGGCACAATAGCAGCAGCAGATCCAACAGCAGCAGCAGAACCAACAGCAGCAGCAGAACCAACAGCAGCAGCAAAACCAACAGCAGCAGAGACAACAGCAGCTGAGACAACAGCAGCAGAGTCAACAGCAGCAGATAAAACAGCAGATGCAGCAGCAACAGCCATCGCAGCCAATACAAAAAAAAGGTAAGGTGCCGCCAATAAATACATTTAAAATAAACCTAAAAGAAACTATAGATATTTGTAAGGACGCCATAGGCGACAACATTTTAATAAAAAGATTGAGCAATGATAGGCATGCTATCCACTGCTTCTCAGTGGATCAGCACAACAAAGTCAAAAAGATCCTCCAAAAAACGGCCACTGAACACTACAGTTTCACGCCGAAAGAGGAAAAAATCCAAACGGTCCTCTTAAAGGGCCTTGACAGCTCCACTGACACGGTGGCGCTTTTAAGCGAACTCCGTCGGGTAGCGACGAACGATCTCGAGTTCGTGGGGGTCAAGCCTTTCACGACTGCCAGAGCCAGACGGGAGCAACGGAAATTACCGTTCTTCCTGGTGCAGCTGTCGCCCAAAAGCAAACTGGATAGTCTACGGAAAATTACCAACGTAGACTACCAGGTTGTAACCTGGGACAAATTAAAGAGACGCGGCGACATGCTTCAATGCATGCGCTGCCAAAGGTTCGGGCATGCCGCGGCGAACTGCGGTATGCAGTCTCGCTGCGTGAAATGCAGTGAGAACCACAATATAGGTGAGTGTAAACTCGGACAGGAAAGGGTCGAAGATAAGACTCTACTTAAATGTGTGCTTTGCGGAGGCGAGGGGCACCCTGCTAGTTATCGGGGCTGTCCTAAGTTTCAGCAGATAAAGCAAACAAAAGCTCCGAAGGTGGTGGAGAGGCGACCTATTTTTGCTCCTGCACCGACAGCCGTTGTGCCCCAAATCTCTTACGCCCAAATGGCGGCAGGGAGGGCAACAACAACGGTACAGCCACAACCAAAGGTTGCCAAACAGGCCCCCGTGCCTACGGCACCTGCGGGACAGGCCGATATAATGACTGTGTTGCTGGCCATGCAGGCCCAGTTAACCAGCCTACAACAACAGCTCGGAAAGCAGGAGGAAAGACTAGACCGTGTCTACGCTTACCTTCCCAGCTTAGGGCAATTTAGACCATAATGGGCGCGCTGTACGAGAACCCCTTTAAAATCCTGGCTGTGAATGTAAATTCACTAATCAGGACCGAACGTAGAGCAAATTTGTTTCAATTGTTGCATGATCACAGTCCAGATGTCTTTTTGGCTAGCGAAACCAAGCTAAACCAGAAACACAAACTGACTCATAACAAATACAATATCGTAAGAAGGGACCGGCCCAACTCCACTCGTGGGGGCGGCGTCGCTATCTTTTTACGAAAAGGTATTGATCATAAGGTCATATATAACAGTGAAGTGCGAAGATTCGAGTTGTTAGAAGCTTGCATCATATGCATTCCTCTCCAACATGGGAAGCGAATGTATGTGATTGCAGTGTACGCACAAGAAGCACCTCAACCTGCAAACTTTATTGCAGAGCTCGAAAAACTTTTCGAGTGCCTTAGCCTGCACTCGGATGAAAATTACTTTATTATCGCTGGAGATTTCAATGCCAAACATGAAGATTGGGGAAATCAAATCCAAAATCCAAGGGGATACCATCTTTTTGATTGGATGGGTCGACACCATATTGAGTATAAAATCGACCTTCTTGCTACAGATAGACCATCGTTCCCAAGGAGCGGTGCTTTTCTAGATCTACTACTGTTAGACTCAAGACTGACAGTAACTGACTCTGTGGGCCAACAGACAAGAAACTGTTTACAGACGGTAGAATACGACAGTGACCACTGCGGACTTTCCGCCGTCATACAGCTACCAAATGAACTTGTGGTCTTGGATGAATTTGTGCCTGCGCGCTCTTACAATTTTAGTAAGGCACGCTGGCCACGTTTCTCCAACACCTTGACAAGAGAACTCCTCTCTAACGACATTGTGCCTCCAAACGACAGGAATCTATCAAACGTAGAGATCGATGGATACCTGCTTCAGATGGATGGTGTCATAAAACAAACGATGGACAGAACGATCCCACGATACAATGAACATAACGCAACTGAAATGTACAAGAACGCGACAATAGACGCACTACATAGACAAAAAAGTGGCCTCCTGACAAGATTAAAACTCTTGTACAGGCGGTTTACTGACAGAAACGATCTGGAGATTAGGACACTGAAGTCTTCAATCAAAAATATCAACTCGCTCATTAAACAAAACTATCGATTGTCTATTAACTCTTACTGGGATAACAGAATTCGAGCCGTTAATTCTAGCGACCCGAGCATGTTTCCCGAGATTAATTAAATCTTTAGAAAGAATACTCAAAATGATCTTCCGTGTCTTAAGCTCCAAAGAACGACAGACAACGAAAACATACTTCTGACCGCAGGAGTAGATCTGGGGAACGCCGTCTTGGACGACGACTTCTTTGTGATCGAAGATCCATTGGAGAAGGTTGAGACAGTGGGTTCTGCTTTTCAGCAAGTGTATAAGGTGAATGAGTCCATTCATCCAAATCACGACCTGGAGAACAGAGCTCTGCTGAATCACTTCTACCTGCGAAATAGCATCACGCAATGGCGATCTGAGAATCTTGGTTTTACCGGATTCAATGAAGACAATCTGGCAAATGCCACCGTCGCCGAGCGAAATGGGCCAAGTTCCCTGCTCATCTCGAAGGTCGAACTACAAATGATCTTCGCATCATTAAAGAAAAAGAAGTCAGCAGGAGTCGATGGTATACCCAATGTTCTACTGCGACATCTCCCTGAGGATGCAATTAACATATACACAACACTGTTCAACAACGCGCTGAATAATGCATATTATCCAGTGAGTTGGAAGACAGCTGTAGTACATCCTCTCCCCAAAAAGGGAAAGGACAATTCCAATCCGGCAAATCTCCGGTCGATAAGTCTTCTTCCGAATATCAGTAAGGTATTCGAAAAAGTTATCAATAGAGCTCTGTCCAAGTGGGCCGAGGACAAAAATATAATTCCAGACACACAGTTCGGCTTTAAGGCGGGACATGACACAATTCATGCCGCGTCTAAGTTAGTATCTGCTGTCCAATGGAACAATGCTAAAAATCAATGCACGGGTGCCTGTCTGGTTGATTTGGAGAAGGCTTTTGACACCGTATGGTTAGAAGGTCTTTATCTGAAGTTTACCAGATGGGGCATAAGTAAACCACTGTTATATATGCTTTACGACATGCTTAATGGTAGAAAGTTTGTTGTCAAGAGTGGCAATGTAACATCTACCACAACGTTTGATATTAAAAACGGTCTGCAACAGGGAGCGGTGAACTCGCCGATTCTCTTTAGTATTTACACCAGCGATCTCATTGGGAGTCTACCTCATGCAATTGCGTATGCCGATGATTTAGTTGCGTACAGAACAGGTCCAAAAGTTGAAGTCATCAGAATTCTCTTGCAACGTGATTTCGATAAAATTCAACAATATTGTAATGATTGGAAGCTCAAAATCAACTTCCAGAAATGTGAAACTATCCTGTTTAGAACCTCTTTGTCTGGGGCCTCTAGGGATACGAGAAAGAACTGGCGCAAGCTAGTGATCGCTGGGCCACATGGACATCCACTGGCGAGTAAAAGTGTAGTAAAGTACCTTGGCATCTGGTTGGATCAGTATCTATATTTCAATCGACATGTAGAGGCTGCTCTGGCCAGGGCTAGGGGAGCTTTTGCCCTGACAAGACGGTTGTTTTATAGCAGCCGCCTTGATAGCAGGGTGAAAGTGATTTGCTACATGGCCCTCATTAGGCCGATGATTGCCTATGGATGCCCTGTGTGGTTCAACGTTGCACCATCTCTAATGGAAAAGATTCGGGTGTTCGAGAGACAGTGCCTTCGCGCTTGTCTCGGTCTTTATAGAACACCAGAGTCGGAGTACAAACATTATTATTCCAACGAGGTCCTATACAACGGGGCCAATACAAACAGGATAGATAACTTTTTAATTAAGCTCATTCGCGGACACATTGCAAGGGCGATGACCTCAACTAATGGACAAATCTTCGGGGCTTACTACCCCCAAGATGAATATTTTGAAAGCACACGTTCGAGTGGTTTTATCCCGCCCGAGGCTTTCCTATACCTTGATAGTCGAGGGCTGATTCAGGATAGATCGTTGATTCCGTTGATCTACCACGTCGGCCGCAGAACAGTCGATAGGCGGCTCCTCTACGACCGAGACATAGTCGCTGGGAGCGAAGCAGAGCGCCTCCGTTTCAGTAGGGCCGTGCCCGACCGGGATCGGAAGGAAGCCCGTGATCAGGTCCACCAATTTTGGTGGCTTAGCTAAATCCCGCCAATTGTCAGTCGACATAGACGAAATATCGCCTATGGCCGACTTACATATATCTATTGTAGCTTTAAGTTAGGTAGGGCAGTTGCGGCGGCACCAAAAAAAAAAAAAAAAAAAAAAAAAAAAAAAAAAAAAAAAAAAAAAAAAGGCTGCTGTGGCTGTTGTAATTTTAAGTATTTAGGTTTATTTTAAGTAAGTTTAAGCTTTTTTCTAGATTATTTTAAGTTAGTTTTTAAGTAGTTTAAGATAATACGATCGATAATGATGACCTAGTTTTTAAATTTTTCTGGGTAAAAAATAAAACCTTAATATAGATAAAATATAATTAAGTTATTTTTAGGCCGAAAGGCAATTAAAATTAAGTTAGAGATTAATTTAGAGCGCCCGCGTAGGGCCAGTAAGTTAATTAAGATGATAGTTTTAGCTAGTTTTAAGATTTTTGTCTAGCATTTAAGTAGATATAAGTAAAAGGAAAATAAAAATCATTTAAAAGTAAAAAAAAAAAAAGTAAGATGTTTGCTACTGACCCGGAGGTCGTCAGTTCGATACTCAGGTTAAGAAGAAAATTTTCTAACTTCTAGTGCAAGCTAGAGCCGCCCGTGAGTTTTAAATGAGAAAATAGTCACCTAATTTTCGATCTACTGCATCACACACACCAAATTTGAAGATAATCGCTTAAGTCGTTTAGGCTGCAGCTCGTTATACAAACTGACAGACAGACAGACAGGCATTTTTTGTGGATCACTTTTTTAGACTTCTCTATGATCGTAATGTCAAGTTTCATAGTTATCTCAATTTTTTTTATATTCACGAATCCTTAACTTGCCTCATAGTCCCTACAATCGCAAGTAAAAAAAACATTAGAAACTAAAAAAATACAAATTTTCAAGGCAGGATTATTCAAAAAAAAAATATATGAAAAATAAAAAATCCTGCTCTAATCACTTCTAAGATCTGTTTACTTCCTTTAAAACGACTAAACTTTCTAGTTTATGCCTCTATTTCTATTATTCTATTTACGTTCTAAAGGCGAACCCAGAGCAGTTTTGAACAATTTTACCGAAATATTATAATAAAACGGAAACAAAATCAGAAACGCCTCGAGTATTTCAAAACCAAAATACCACATTTGGATATGCATTTTAAATGTTTGTAATACATTCCCCATCGACTTCATTCAGGCAGAAACAGGCAGACAGTTTGCAATTTCAAAAAAAAAAAAAAAAACAAAAATGTTCAGTGCTTGAAAAACGATAAAACCAAAACAATTCTTGTATTTTGAAAAAATATATATACAATTATTTTCGGAAATTTAATTACCCAAAATGGTCCTCACCAAGTGTTTAAAGGAAAACTTAAGCGATCCTTCAAAAATACCCTAGATTCATCAATTCAAACCGTCTCCTCAAATAATTTACCCTAAAAGGCACTCACAAGATACGTCATTATAATTTGTCGTAATCAATTTAACATCTTTAAGAAGCCTAACAAGATTCCGAAGGCAAATGTGGATTGCGGCAGAGCAGTAAATATACAAATTTTATTTAGGAGCCTTACAAGGACTTTGTTATATGCTGATTACATTATTCCTGGTTATGTCTACACTATCCTGCTCCTTTCTACACCAATCGGAGCTGTCAATTGGAACGGCGGCATCAATGAAGCCCATTCGACGCCTGCCGCCAACCATCTGCTGCTCCTGGTTTACAATAGCACGGGAAACATGAATGCTCCATACTTGTTCTGGCTCTGAGACACCATCGTTAATTGAAATGTAATTACAAACATTTTCCTCTTAAAATTTATTGGTTTCATGATTACATTGTCTTTAATGAATCCTTACCATCGCATCATCATCGCACCAACACTGTACTGTCAGAATGAGCTGCGCTGGTGTTGGAATTGAAGCTGGAGGACGCCTGGAGTGTCAACATCATCACGAGAACGACGACTAGAAGAGCATAAGGCTTCTTTGAAACACAAGATACATAATTTCATTGCAGAGGATCTGATGTATTGTAATAAGATTACGCCAGGATAACTGTATATATGTGTAGAGACACCAGATGGGTGGATTCTGCAGGATAACGTGTGTTCAATTTATTTGACAAAGTTCGTTCGGTATGTTTTGTCGTGTTGAAGGTGCGTAACCTACATTATGTGTAATTTAATAACAACGAATTTACTGTTGCCAGGGGTTATTACCATTATAATTCTACAGCTACTGTCATAATAATAAAATTCCATTCCGTGTTATAATGATGGGTGGTATATTAGGCGATGTGTGATGCCTGAACCTACAAATTGGGTTATTGTTATAGAAACCTCATTAAGAGAGGTTGAGATATAATATCTTTGGGTTTTGTTAAGTGCAAAATGATCAACTTTCTCAATCGGTTTAATTTTATATTTTCGAAAAAACAACAACAAATTTCAAAAAGAAAATATCCGAAAACGAGGCAGGTGGACAAAGACGCATCCGCAGCTCCATGTTTCACTAGTGGTGGGATGCTCTACAGAAGATGGGTCCATTGACCTGTGTTTCTCTTCGATATCGCTCCTCATGCCGCACACCCTATGAATAACTAAAAGTTCACCATGTCGACCACATGACCAGCAACATTGTGACCATGTTCCATCGTCACATGGTGAAACTTAATAATGGCATGGTGCAGTAGTTAAGAAACAAACTATAATGCAGTCACCTTTTGAAGCGCAGCCAAAGGTCCTGTCAGCAATAACCAACTTTACAAGGCAACACAGTGCACGGCAACGTGCCACTTTTCTGTTGTTGCATGGAGAAGGTGTGTGCGTATTTATGGCTTTCGGATGTTTTATCAGGTAAAAAGTGTTGGCAAAACGCTATAATGATGTTGTTTCCTGTCTTCGGTGTGCTTACATCGCTAATTTATAAAAGGAAAACATACACATGCCACGATTTGCAGCTCTTGACTGAAAGATGAGAGTGAAGCACCGAATTTTGCATGCAAATAATGGGAATAATGACAAAGGTAGGAAACGAGCTGATTTTCAAAAAATAACGCACTTTAATATGGCTTTCGGCATACTTGTTAGTTTTTTTTTTTGCAATTTTAAGGAAGTCGAATTTTTCCCAGCTTGACAAAGAACTGGATATTGCGACCTTGATGGTAATTCGCGCTTGTTTGGATGCGGTTTTGATGTCGCAGAAAAAATTTGACAAAATAGTCTTAGGCTTTCGCGAAGTCAGCGGGAGAATTACGACGATCCTTATCAAGGAAAAATTTCATCATATAAGCCTTATTAGCGTCATGCCCCTAAGGAAGACAGACGACGACGTTACCAAAGAAAGGTTTTTCTGAGCTCCTTGCCAAAACATACTGCCCCAAGAATAACATTTATATATATAATCATGTACATATATAAACAATTGGGAGCGACAACATATTTGGTAATGCAATCGGAAAGCACAGGCTACACCAAAACTCATCCGGAAAAAGATTCAGGCTTATCGATTTTGCAGCGGCAAAAATATGGCACGCAATGCCTTTGTCTTGAAATCTACAAGGGCACATGGCGGTCGCCGAATGGTTGCATCTGCAACCAAATCGATCATGTCGCAATTGACACAAGACAAAGTTACTCAAGGCGCAAACAAAAAAAAATAAAATAATTCACACTACAAATTTAATAATCTACACAACGATATATGTACTAAGCTTTTTTTTGTTCGAATAACCTTTTTTTTATAATTAACGCGCGCCCCAAGAACTATGTGTTTCCCTTTTAATGTAGAACACACTGCTCTGGCATTAGGAAGATAGGGAGAGGAGAGATAGGATGTGCCGATTAATATTGGTTTTGAATGTTAGCAGATCAAAATGGCAAGGGAAAATCTCGCCCGGGAAACCATTCCAAATTCGTGTTGTTCGGCTAATAAAAGAATCCCTTTATTTCACGGTACGTCCGAAATTGGGCTCAAGGGTGAACTGATGAGTATTCCTTGCGTGACGAGTAATACGGGAGAAACTTTTAAGGAGAGGAATGCAACTGGCTACTTCGAGTAAACATTTTTTGTAAAAGAAACGATAAAATAAGAAAAGACATGAAACATTGCGTCGGTGTTCGAGTGGGGCAATTGTTTCAGCGGTAGTTCTATTTCCTATCAATCTTAACGCTCGATTTTGTATTCTATCAAGCGGGTGAAGCGGTGTTTGCGAAGCACCTGCCCAGAGGTGGGAGTTATACTCGAGTTTAAGACGCTTGGCATTGGGGGTATGTTAAGCTTTAACGACAGAAGAAAGCATTGAGTTTTCGAAGCTTTAAACTCCACACGATTCCTATTACCCCATTTGACAATGCTGTATAAATCGGAGTTTAATGAGCTTGACATATGGTACCGTTGCAATTGTACGTCCGAAGGCGAAGGACGTGAATTATCGAACGAATATGAAAAGCTGAGGGTAGAGTCGTCAGCAAAACAGTTAAGAGGATTAGAAGTAACAGACAGAAGATCATTTATAACAATGAGGAAAAGCTTCGGAGACAGAACAGAGTCCTGGGGCACACCAGCTTTTATTTTGTGGGAACCAGACTTGAATCCAACTTGTATTGAACGGTCCAGAAGATAACTTCTAGTCCAACGAAAAAGAGTATCATCGATCCCAAAAGCACGCATTTTCGATAAGAGAGCTTCATGCCAATCTCTATCAAATGCCTTGGAGATATCAAGAGCAATAATCTTACTTTCACCAAAGCGATGTAAAGATTTGTTCCACTGTTCGGTGAGATATGCCATCAGATCACCAGTGGAACGGTTGCTGCGGAAGCCATACTGACGGTCATGGAGAAGGTTTCGATCTTCGAGATATTCCTTAAGTTTACAGTTAATCAGTGTTTCCATGACCTTAGAAAGAAGGGATGTCAGTGCTATGGGTCGATAGGAGGAGGGGGAGGATGGGTCACCTTTCTTAGGGACGGGCTGGACAAATGCTGTTTTCCATCTTCTAGGAGAGGTTCCAGAAGAGTAGGAGCGATGGAAAAGTTTACGCAGGTAGGAGTTTCTAAAAAAAAAATTCAGGCCGGCCCAGTTGGCTTTCTCGTTTTGCCAAACGGTCCTGGTGGGAAGTTTTTCTTTAACTGGATGGGTGGAAATTAGAAATTAGCCGAATGACACACGAAGTGCCAAATGGAGAAGTTACACTAATGGTATATTTACAAGGGTGAGAAGTAAGAAACAAGTCAAGAGTATTGGCGGCTTGCCCAGAAACATCCGGTATACGCGTTGGCACATCGATCAGTTGGGTAAGGTAATGTAACCAATAAACAATAATGAATGACATGCTTGCGGACAGTGAATTTGAGCCACAATTTAAACATTCAGCACAATAGGACAAATTCAGATGCCCTTATCTATTTATCGCAAGCATTGTATGGTCATACGATGCCTACAGTAGATAAGAAAGAGGCAGTTAAGCACAAGGGTCTTGGGACAAATAAGAGGATAATTTGCTTTTTTTTCTTCCACAGCGCGAGTGGGCATCTTTATCATACATCCTACGACGCGAGTGAATATTATTATTTTCTTTACAGCACACGCGAGGGGTTTTTTCCAATTTCTCTAACGAGTGTGTATTATTATTTTTTTAAAACACTCGCGATAACAACGCGCAATTATTATTTTTTTTTTGACTTTTGTTTTATTATTTGTGCGCGCACCTCGACGTCCGGCCTGTACGAGCTTAAGATCGACACTTCTTTTTTCCTCCTTTCTTTTTATCTCAAAACTAATTTTCGAATTTTTCTTTTTTTTTTATTTTTCTTTTCCTTAATTTTTGATCACCTTTTTGATTTTAGAGCTTCACAAAAATTGCCGCCAAAAATCTAATTAAGCTTAGGTCTGCCTCCACTTTTCTCTTTCTTACACCTATGGACATAGGTGAAATGAAAAATTAAAACATAGAAAAACTCGAAAATGCGTTTAAGAGTGGAAAGTTTCACTTTCCAATAACTAAACATTATTTCAAATTAAGAAAGGAGTGAGTAGAGGAATTTTAACTTTACCAAAATAAGAAGAAGGAAAAACGAACTTCGAACCTTAATTAAAACTGTACTCTAAATATTGGTGGACCTTCTTTTAAAGTAAAAATAAAACGAACGCGAAACGGTCTATGCTTATGGCGGTAAATTTTACAAAATTTTTAGAGAAAATTTTAAAGTTAGGATGGGCCAGGAAGCAAGTTGTACCATCAGTCTTGATCTTGCGTTGGTTTGAAAGTTCTTTTCACATAATAGTTGCTCTTCTACAGTTGAGGACCGTCTGCCATTCGATTTTGTTCGACTCATATCATGATCCTTAACCTGTAAAACAAGCTTGTGCCAGACACTTGTAAGCGCACCAATGGCTGATGGATCCTTTAAATTAATGTTGGCCTGGAAAAATGTGTGTAGCTTTTCAAATTCTTCTTCTGCTCTTTTTTAAATGAGGAGAACATCTTTTTTACTTGCGATTATAAGGACTATAAGGCAACTTTAGGATTCGTGACAGTAAAAAAATTGAGATAACAATGAAACATGACATTACGAATATAGAGAAGCCTAAAAAAGTCATTGACAAAAAATGTCCGCCTGTCTGTCTGTCTGTCTGTCTGTCCGGGTGTATATCGATCTTCAGCCTTAATTGCGATCAAATTTGGTATGTGTGCATCTCTTGGCATTCCTCAGAGGGGAAATTGAAATTTTATTTTTAGGGCTACAATTAACTGTACCTGTCATATAACGATTAAGGAAAAGCTTATTTTTGTCTCGAAAACGACTCCAACGATTTTTATGAACATTTTTGAATTTTATTTTGTTGGTAGTAGCTATCAGCTAATTAAAATCAAATTTACGGAAAAAGTCTATTAACGGTACCTTTCATATAACGGTTTTTTTTTAATTTTCGACTTTCTTGGTAAGAGCTCAATGGATTTGAATAAAATTTTACATTTGAAAAGATCTAAGTATCCAAATTAATTTAAAATACAAAAAAAAATTAATTATTGTTTTTTTTATATTTTTCATTAGTTTTTGGATTTTTTTTTGAAAGTTCTATATTGGTTTAAAACTTATCAATAAAAAAATATTTAAAATATTAAAATCAGGTGCAAAAATTAAATTCTATAAAACTGCATAACAAAATTACAAACAAAATTTTTTTTTCAAAAAACTAAAAGTAAAAAAACAGGATTTTATTAAAACCGCTACTACAATTTTCAAAATACGTGTGATAGCATACTTAATTTTTACTAAAAACCGTTAAGTATTGTGGTTTGGATATTTTATAAGGGCAAACTTAAACTTCATTGTTTAATAATTTTACATATATGTATGCTTTTGCAATTTTAAGGATTTAACGATCTAATGTAAAAGATTTGAAGTAAATAAATGAAATGAAATAAAAAAAAATGATAACTGTGTTATTTTAAACGTAAATGTTAATTGTTTTTGTCAAAGATGTAATTGGGCGCATAAGAGCAATTACTTGCGATCCAGTCGTGCCCATTTAGTAAGTAGTCTCCCGTAACCATTTACTTAACTGGTGAGTGATAAGAAGGAGATATAAGTAGGAAATATATATAAGTTTTACTTACGATTATAGGAATATTGACCGTAGAAATAACGGTAGAAAAGAAAGAGAAATGAAACGTTCCGTCGATGTTCAAGTGACGTGAATGTTCTTATGATATTATTATCTCCAATCATCTTAAAAGCTTTTCTTTGAATACCATCCAAAAGACTCAAGTGTGTTGTTTTAGCACTCGCCCCGAAATGGCGGTTATATTCTAGTCCTGGACGGATGTATGATTTGTAGATAGTAGCCAGATCAGAAGGGGAAACAAATTTCTTACATCTTTGGAGGAAGCCCAAAGATCTTGCGCTGATGCTGTTAAGATCAGAATTTAATGAGCTTATCATATGTTACCGTTGAAAATCCATATCCGAAGACCGCGGTTGTGACTATAAAAATGAATACAAAAAGCTGAGTTTACTGTCATAAGCGAAGCAGTTTAGTGAATTTGAAGTTTCAGATCATTTATAAAAATGAGAAAGAGAGTCGGAGACAGAACGGAGCCCTGGGGCACACCAGCATTTATTTTGAAGATAATAGCGAAGAAAGAAAACATCGAAACCGAAAGCACGCATTTTTGATAAAAGAGCTTGGTGCCAGATTTTATCAAATACTTTAAAAATATCGAGTGCTATAATCTTACTTTCTCCGAAACGATGTAGAGATTTGTTCCACTGTTCGGTGAGATAAACCATCATATCACCAGTGGACCTATTGCTACGAAAGCCATAGTGTCGGTCATTTAGAAGCTTGCGTTCCTCAAGATACTTCTTGATTTTATAATTAATAAGCGTTTCCATGACCTTGGAAAGAAGGGACGTAAGTGCAATCGGTCGATAATTTACGGGGGAGGACAATTTACCTTTTTTGAGTATGGGCTTGACAAAAGCTGTCTTCCATTTGCTCGGATCGAGCCCTGAAGAATAGGATAGATAGAACAGCTTACGCAGTGGCTTTGCCAACGCAGAAGAACACCTCTTTAGACAATAGCAGTGATACTATCAGGACTAGAGGATTTATGTACGTCAAGATCTTTTAAAACTCTAGCCACTGTACGAGTGCGAAACAAGATTGGTTCCATAGAATCATTTACGGTCTCAAGTACTGGTGGGACCTTTACGACTTCTATTCGAACAAAATATTATATGGGTTAAGAGATGGTAGTCCAAATATTAGTGGTCGACATGCAGTTATCTTAGCTATACATTGACTGTTCACCGGGGCGTATACGTACTTTTTTTTGTCTTGTTCTGTTTGCCTTACAGGAACAAGGAGAAATTTTTGTGTAAGATACTATCAACTTTTTTAATTAAATATTGATTTTATGACCAAATTTCAATTATTTTATAACCAAAAACTCCTTCAAGAACCATTTTAATTGAACATATAATAGTATTATTTAAGATATCTACTGGAGTTACAATTTCAAATATTCAATTTGAAAAAATACACATCCAAGGATCTAGCTTTTAGATAAAATATGTATTTAGATCTAGAAGCAGCAGTATCATAAAATTGCAACAATCGAATAGATTCAGTGTCTCAAAATGTATACAAATTTCATAAGAAAAAAGTGTATATATTCATTATGTCCTTAAATATTGCAAGTTACATTTACGTTTTCTATTGAACTTTGTGCATTCTCTTCTTATAAACCATTTTCTTAATTAATTTGTGTTTTCATGTATCCCTTTCGAAATCTCATTTTATAAATTATTGCACACCCTAAAGTTACCTTTTAAGAATTTCAAAGAAATGGGTACCAATTTAAATAATTTGTTGCACAAGTTGTCTCTATTCATTTATTCATTACAATATGTACAACCTCATACTAAGAGACAATCGTCTCCTTAAGATATGATTTTCTTAGTATCCTCACAAAAAAAAAAAACAAAGCTTAGCCCTTACTGAGTGAAAATAAATGATTTTAGCTTAGGATGTTTGCCACGTCGTTGTATGTTTTTATATCACATGGCACGTGTGTCCCTCTGATCCGGAGTAAAATAAAAGAATTAGCTTCATGGCATCCAGTAACAAAAGAGGCTACGTTATTTGTGGATGAAGAAAAAAATATCACCAAAAGGTAGTTTTTCATACTCTGTCTTCTTCCCTTTAAAAATACAGTTAAGACATACTATGTACAAATTAGGTCAAAATTCATGAACATTTTATTTTTTTTTAAGAACTTCTCTTCCAGAAAGATAATCTTTTAAAATTACAGGTTAAAATAACCACATTTTTAAATATAATAAATTTCATTATCTTTTTTAGGGCTACGTTAAAACTTTGGTCTATACTAGTTGATATAGACCAAAGTTTTAGCGTAACTGGCAACGTAAGAAAAGCTTTAAGTCAGTATTTATAGAGATAAAGTAGAAGTTTGCAACTACATTTGTGGCAGAGTCTACGAAAATTGGATTCAATCTTTAGCGCTTTGCTCCGCTTCCTACCATAATTTTTTACTTGCGATTAAAGGTACTTTATAGCAAGTTATGAATTCGTGCAGAGTAGAAATTTTGAGATAACAATCAAACACGACATTAAGTTGATAGAGCACCATATTTGAGTTACTGGCAAAATTCTGTCCGTCTGTCTGTCTGTACGGATGTATTTTGGACTGTAGCCTAAACGATTGGGCCAATCGTCTTCAAATTTAGAACTTAAGGTTATCTTCTACAGAGGAATTTTTTGATTTTTTTTAGCCCAAAAATTAACGGCACATGTCATATAACCGTTATGTAAAAGCTTATTTTTGTCGAAAACGGCTACAAGAATTTTTATTTTTATGAACAAAAAAATCAGTAACTAGTGAGGATAAGCCTTATATTTTGGTGAACAAAAAATTAGGACTGTTTTTTTTTTCTTCGACTTTCTCGAAAATTGGTGATCTGATTAATATCAAAATTGGTATTCAAAAAGATGTAGGTAGATAAGGATTTTTTTCATTAATTTTTTTGCGAAACTTTTTTTTTATTTTTAATATTTTTTTTTTTATTTTTTTTTTTTGAAAAATCAATATTTTGAAAACGGGTAGGTGATTTTTTTTTAAATTTTGTTTTTAAATGTATGTTATTTTTGTCTTAAGTCTGCATTCTAATATAACTTTTTTTTTTATTTAAAGAACAGTTGTTAAAAATAAACCGTTTTATTAAAAAACCGTTCCTACAATTTGAAAAAAAATTTTTACACTTTTTAACATTTCTTAAAAAAATAAAATCGCGTTAACGTACTTTATTCGAACAATGGAAAGTCACAAAAATCGAATGAAGGCTTTGATGTTAACTTTAATTTTCTTAAATTTTATTCTACAATCTGACGGCGCATATGAGCAAGTACTTGCGATCCAGTCGTGCAATTTATTTTTTTTTAGACAACCAGGCACTTACATTTTTACTCGCGTTTATTGTAGGTACTGTAAGGCAAGTTATGGATTCGTGCAAAAAAAATCTAGCAATTAAACATGACATTGCGATAATAGAGAATTAGAAAAAGTGGGTCCAGAAATTCGGTCCGTATGTCTGTCTGTCTGTTCGCACCTCTACAGTCTAAACGGATAGGCCGATTTTTTATTTCGTACTATCTCGGGGGGTGTTTTTCATTTTTGCTCTAAGTCGAAAAATAACGGTACCTGCTATACAATCTTTAACAAAAAGTTAGATTTTCTCGAAAACGGCTCTAACGATTATGATAAAATTTTCAGGGTGCTATTTTCTTACAACAACATAGATACATCTTTCAATTAAATTGCATTTTTCGAAATTTGTTCTATAACGGTACCTTTCATAGAACCAGTTTTTTTTTCAAATGCGGTTTTATCGTTAACCATTTAATATTGCATTTCAAAATTTTCAAAAACTTTTTTTGGATTTTTTTAAATTGTCTAAAAAAATCAGTTTTCGAAATATTTTGAAAACGGGTTGATTGATTTTTTTACAATAATTTTCTCATGTGAAAAATACAGATTTCCTTAAATGACTTACTAGAAAAAAAATTTAATATTTTTTTCTAAAAGTTTTTCAAAAAAAAACGACTTTTAAAAAAAACGTCAAACAATTTTCAAAGTTTTTTTTTCTTCGATAGACATTTAGTTTTCAAATTTTATTGCATACGTAGTTTGTCCGAAAAAACCTTTAAGCTAATTAAAAAAAATAAAGAATTTAAAAAAAAAATATTTTTAGCTCATGTCTGATTTGACAGATAAATAGTTTTATCCTTCCGCTGAACGAATATGGTTGTGCATGCGCTGGGAAATATTGCGACATTACTGCCTGCGATCTACTTAGAGAAGATGCCGATTTTGCCAAAAAAATCATCCTTTCAGATGAAGCTCATTTTGATGTTGGCGGGTATGTAAACAACCAAAATTGTCGCATTTGGGGCACAGAAAACCCGCACGCATACATTGAAAAGCCGATACACCCAAAACGAGTCACTGTTTGGTGCGGATTTTTGTCCAGAGGCATAATTGGGCCCTTTTTCGAAAATGAGCAAGGAGTGGCCGTTACAGTCAATGGCGATCGTTATCGGGCCATGTTGAACGATTTTTGTTCACAAAAATTGAAGAAGAGGATATTGGCAACATTTGCTTTCAACAGGATGGCGCTACGTGCCACACAGCCGAAGCTACACTCGATGTTGATGAAGCATTTTCAAAAAAAAAAAGAAGTTATTTGACGGGCCCGTTATATACATACATACATATGCAGCCTTTAAGCAATTATCTAACATAAGAACAAGTTCGTGCGACCCAGTCGTGCCTTTTTTTTTTTAATTTTATTCGACGATGTGACTGCACATATGAGCAAGTATGTGCGATACAGTCGTGCAAATTATTTATATTAAGTGTGGGAGACCATTTTTAAACGACCACTTCATAGAAAGGCTATCTGAGTTGGAAAAAAATCAACGCTACCTCACTCAATGAATTTGTTCTGCTGTTTGTTTGGAGGGCGTTGGTGAACAAAATCTTTTCTTTTTAAATAACACTGTGGCGTATTTAATTTATTTTATATTTTCGCATTTTTACTGTCTACTTAAATTGAACACTTTATTCCTTTCAAGATTACACATGACAATATTAGAAGATGTGAGTTTGCTCGTTATTTAGTATTGAATACCCAATTCACATAGAATAAACGATTTTCAATTTATCCCCAGCAACTGGCAACTTTTCTAATCTTCCCTAGTTTTAAATTTCTAATTGAACTTATCAAAAATTGAAAAAAAAAATTACTCAAATCGGACCTACCGTTCCCAGATTATGCGCTCTAATGAATAACTATTCGTTCTTATTATAGATACATATGTACTATGTATGATAGAATTACACACAAATTAGTAGTGATTTTTAGAATTTTAAAGCACAATTCTGTGGCGCAGTCTACGCGTCGGCCGGCTCGAAATTCAAAAATTACTGACTCCGTTCCGGCACTCACAGATTTGTTTCTTCTTTGTTTCTACCTTCTTTCTTCTTAATAGTTCTTAATTCGCCTAAAACGAGTCACGTACGCCACTTTCAAATGGCAATAGGAAAACAGGTCTACATTTGTCTCTTTTATTTACTTACTTATTCAAATGAACCATGAACACAATGCAGATCGGAAGAAGTATACAGGACAGTCAGGAACGATAACTATAGGGCACTCTTACATGTATATAGAAATTTGTGTTGGTATATACACAAATGATGTGACGTACACACATTTTACACCAATATCACACGAGTTGTGTACGTAAATGATACACAAGTCGTTTGAGTATACAATATTACGTGTGTTCATCAAATTAGTCGTTCAGAGGGTTTGTGTATTTCTAATCAAAAATATTAACTCGCTATAAAACAAAAATTATAGATTGTCCATAACAAAATTTGAATCTTTAATTCTAGCGACCCGAGTATATTCCAGAGATAAATGAAATCTTCAGATGAAACAATCAAAATGGTCTTTCGTGAATGACAGACAACGAAATCATACTCCTGACCGCAGGAATAGATCTAGGAACGCGTCGTCTTGGAAAACGATTTCTTTGTGATCCAATGTCCATTTTTGTGTGTAAGGTGAATGAATCCATTCTACCAAATCAAGACCTGGAGAACAGATAGCTCTGCTGAATCACGTTTACCTTCAAAATAGCATCACGCAATGGTGATCTGAGATTCTTTGTTTTACCGGGTTCAATGACGAAAACTTGTCAAACGCCATAACCGCCGAGCAAAATGGGACAAGTTCCCTGCTCATCTCAAAGGTTGAACTACAAATGATATTCGCATAATTAAAGAAAAAGAAGTAAGCAGGAGTCGATGGTGTACCCAATATTGTACTACGACATCTCCCTGACGATGCAATAGATGTATACTCACAACACTGTTCAACAACGGGTTGAATAATGCATATTATCTAGTGAGTTGGAAGACAGCTGTTGTACATTCTCTCCCGAAAAAGAGAAAGGATATTTCCAATGTGCCAAATCTCCAGTCGATAGGTCTTCTTTTCTTCCGATTCCGAATATCAGCAAGGTATTGGAAAAAAGTTCTCAATTGAGCTCATTCCATGTGTTATGAGAACTTAAATATAATTCCAGACTTTTAAGGGGAGACAAAGACATCACACAATTTATGCCGCGTCTAAGCTAGTATCTGCTGTCCAATGGAACAATGCTAAGAATCAATGCACGGGTGCCTGTCTGGTTGATTTAGAGAAGGCTTTCGATACCGTATTGTTAGAAGGTCTTTACCTGAAGCTAACCAGATGAGGTATACGTAAACCACTGTTATATATGCTTTACGACATGCTTGATTGTAGAAAGTTTCTTGTCAAGTGTGGCAATGTGACTTCTACATCATTTGATATTAAAAATGGTCTGCGGTGAACTCGCTAATTGTCTTTGGTATTTACACCACCGATCTGATTGGGAGTACCTAAAGCAATTTCGTATGCCAACGATTTAATTGCGTACAGAACAGGTCCAAAGGTTGAAGTCATCAGAAATCTCTTGCAACGTGATTTCGTAAAAAATTAACAATACTGTAGTGATTGGAAGCTAAAAATTTACTTCAAGAAATGTGAAACAATCCTGTTTAAAACCCCTTTGGCAATGGCTTCTAGGAATACGAGAAAGAACTGGCACAAGCTAGTGATCACTGGGCCACATGGACATCTACTAGTGAGTAAAAGTGTAGTAAAGTAATGTATTTGGCTGCATCAGTTTTTATATTTCAACCGACATGTAGAGGCTGCTCTGATCAAAGCTAGGGAATTATTTGGTCTGATAGCACGATAAAGGTGATTTGCGTCATGGCCCTCATAAAGCCGATGATTGCCTACGGATGCCCTGTATGGTTCAACGTTGCACCATCTCTCATGGAAAAAAATCGGGTGTTTGAGAGACAGCGTCTTTCGCACTATAGAATACCAGAGTCAGAGTACAAATACTAGCCGTGTTTTATTGGTAATCTATACCTAGCGCAGTATTGGAAGTCCCAATAAAACGCTCTATTCATTCCATAATTCACTTTTAATTTAACCCCCGAAGTGACAACTGACGTCTTGTTAAATAAATATAATATATATATATATAAATAATATATAATATAAAAAAAGGGTGTGTTCCAAATTCAACTCAGTTCTTGGACAGAGACATCCAGATAGAATATCCAACCATGACGTAATCAGTGACTCTTGATGAAAATTGAATTCGGTTTTAGAAAAAAAGACTGCAGTAATTTAAGTTTCAATTGATGCAGGTTTGTTTTTGAAGGTTGGATCCTTCCCAAAAATTTTATTTAATTTAGTAAATTTTTCGTCACTGATGACGTCAAAATGCGGGAAGTCGCTGTCTTGTAATCTTGTACCATGATACTCAACGACCATATCCTTAAATAATAAAATCTTGCCAACCTTCAAGTGTATGTTTATGTTTATGTTTTTCTACATTCCAGTTGGTTGACATTTCTTTCCAAGCTTTATCTCAACTTTTTATATTCTCTAGTTTCACTAACCTAATTATCGACACTTATAGTTTGTTGTTGTTTGCCGTATAAAATTACCAATAAAACACGGCAATTATTGTTCACACATCGTTCTATACAACGGAGCCAAAACAAACACGATGGATTACTTTTTAATTAATCTCATTCGCGGACAAATTGCAAGGGCGATGACCTCAACAAATGGACAAATCTTCGGGACCTACTACATAGGTCCAAGATGAATATTTTGAAAGTACAGTTTCAAGTGATTTTATCCCGATGAGGCTTTCCTATACCTTAGATGAGGGCTGATTTGCGATATATCGGCGATTCCGTTGATCTAACATGTCGGCCGCAGGACAGTCGAATCACAAAAAAAAATATATAAACATAAACAAAAATTAAGCTTCTCTTTTTACAAGATGCATATGAATAATACAAACATACAGTGCCGCTGGGGTCGTTTCACAAGTAGATAGCTTATTTTGTAAGAAGTAACCAAATCTAATTTGATTACTAGGTGGCGCCACGTCGGGTTGCTTTTTAAGAAAATGTATGGTATACACGAGCAACGCTGGTTGGGTAAGTTAGTGTAAAAATAAAAAAGGGCTTGTTGAAGCTGTTCTTGATTTAAGTATTTTAAGTTAATTTTTAGTTTATTTTTAAGTTAGTTTTCAGTAGGTTAAGCAAAACAAAAGATATTAGATACTCAGTTTTGATTTTTCTTGGTGAAAAATAAAACCTTCTATTTTAATTTCATTTAATTTAAGTTATTTTTTAAAGCCGAAAGCCATTTGACTGAGATAGAGTTTAATTTAGAGCGCCCGCATAGGGCCAGTTCGTTCATTAAATTTTAGGTGTTAGATTGTTTTTAAGATTTTTGTCTAGAATTAAGTAGATTAATAAACTGACCAAAAAATTAATAAAAAAAAATCTAAGTTGTCAAAACAGCAACTTCGTTTCCATGAAAACTCTTGGAAAATTCATAGAAATGCTTAATTCATTAATATTTTTTATTTTTACTGGAAACCATTTAAAGCGTATGTAGGCTTATTATATTCTTCTAACATTTAATGCAAGCCATATTTTTGTCTACACATTGTTTATTTCTGTCAAAAATTTTGACTTCTAAAGTGACAAGCAAATGGAAATAAGAACCTTGCAATTCAGTCATGTAATTCTTTTCAATGCTTTAAAAATTCACTTGCTGTGAAATTCCAACATCTCTTCTTACAACATAATATTACAGTTTTCGAAGATGCCAATGTTTTTCGAAATATGTAACACGTTTACAGCTTGTCAAATAGTTCCGACGCACATTTACAAGACATCAATTTTATTTACGATTCATGGACGCCAACATATTTTACGATATTGTGTGAAAATCTGAATCCGATTTGTTTTTAAAATGTTTTATTCTTATGACAAAAAATAAATGTTCAAATGCAATCAGCTATAAAAAAAAATCATTTCATGCCTTCTAGCAGGCTCTTGTCGTAAATACTTTTTATTGACAATCAATCCAACTGTTTTGTCTTAATAAACATTTAACAAACACATATATGAAAAATGAAGAGAATTGGTGTTTTATATCTTAGTCCTTGAAATAAAGGATCATTCCAGAAAAACATTCTGCCTCAGAGTGAAACTCTTAAATGTGTTTTTTAAGGCGATTTGTCTTTTGTTCGCTTCACGTAATAAAACCTGAGCAACTGTACTAGCTCAAAAACCGCAAAACCCAGGAGCCTTAGAAGCAATGTAAAGCATATAAACGGAAATAAATAAAAATAATTAATTTCACCAAAGTTTGCTTCTCTGTAGGCTAAAGTTCCAAAGTGTTTTGTTTCTTTTAGTAAGTAAAACTTTTGCAAAACGTTCGAAGAATTAATCATACTTTCCGGAATTAAATATAAAATTATTTTCCATTTCGCGCGTTACCTGCATTTGACCGCAACTTGGTCCTGTGGCAGCATTTCTGCTTTTATGTACATTCTATACAACCATCAAACTAATTCCGGAATAGAAGAATCACCATTTCATCATTACTCGGAGCTAGACATCATTCATCAGAAACGGCTCGTAATTATTTATAAATGAACTAATTATTCGTATTGCGGTCATCTGCATCTAATGCAGTTGCTATTAATATTTGACCAGGAACCCTATCGGTGGGTATTGCTGGGCGAGTGCCCATAAATTACACACTAGACTGTGTTTTCGTTAACACCCCGATTTGAATTTCAAACGAGTTGCCACAACCGTTTTGAAATTAGTATTGAAATGCGGGTAAGGGTGTAAGGTTCACTCGCAGAGCAAGACTTATGTTTTCGTTCCGAATAAAATTCCGTCGTCAGTGGAATAATCTGTTTTGGAATAATTAACGAACCATTGACAGTTTTGGAAATAAATTTAATTAAAAACGGGTATTAATACATATATTTGAAATTTTGTTTTTGTTTTTCATAGTCCTGTTTTTAAACTAAGCTTGTTACTTTGATAGTTAGAAAGATAGACAGACAGACAGATTGACAGAATGACGGATAGAAAGATAGACAAATAGACAGAAAAGTGATTTCATTTGGAACCTGTCTCATGCAAGTGGCGGATATGCCAAGAAACAGGTCTAAAAGTTTAGCTCATTAGAATTCCTTTGCACAGAGTGACTTCGATAAATTTCAGCGATAAAGTGACAAACGGGAATTGAAAGTTTACTTCCAGAAATATGAAACTATTTATTCAAAAACTACCGCAACCTAATGTTCACTGGGCAACATGTATGTATAAGGTTACGCATGCTGCCGGAAGATGATATAATGTTTGCAAATGGCGGAAAATGTCAGTTCTGCTTTAAAATTTTTGAAGTAAATAGATACAAAATACAAGTCAATAAGACATAAATTGCTATATTCCTCAAGAACGCAAAATAAATGTTTCGATTTTTGTGTGTCGGTGCTTTTTTTTATAATTAACGCGCGCACAAGGGATTATGTGTTTCCCTTTTAATGTAGAACACACTGCGCGGGCATTACGAAGATAGGGAGTGGAGAGATAGGAGGTGCCGATTAACATTGGTTTTGAATGTTAGCAGATCAAAATGGCAAGAGAAAATCTCGCCGGGTAAACCATTCCAAATTCGTGTTGTTCGGCTAAAAAAAGAATCCCTATATTTCACGGTACGTCCGAAATTGGGCTCAAGGGTGAACTGATGAGTATTCCTTGCGTGACGAGTAATACGGGAGAAACTTTTAACGGGAGGAATGTAACTGGCTACTTCGAGTGAACATTTTTTGTAAAAGAAACGATAAAATAAGGAAAGACATGAAACATTGCGTCGGTGTTCGAGTGGGGCAATTGTTTCAGCGGCAGTTCTATTTCTTATCAAATTTAACGCTCGATTTTGTATTCTATCAAGCAGGTGAAGGGATGTTTGCGAAGCATCTGTCCAGAGGTGGGAGTTATACTCGAGTTTAGGGCGTATAAACGCTTTATAAATTGTAGCCAGATCAGATGGGGATAAATACTTCTTACACCGATACAGAAAACCTAAGCACTTAGCAGCATTCTTAGCGATCTCAAATATATGGTCGTTCCAACGGAGATCGTCGTTGACACACATACCGAGTACTGAGAGCCTTTCGGTTTCTTCGATGTAAGTGACATTCATGGACAATGGCATTGGGGGTATGTTTAGCTGTACCTACAGAAGACAGCATTGAGTTTTCGAAGCATTAAACTCCACACGATTCCTATTACCCCATTTGACAATGCTGTATAAATCGGAGTTTAATGAGCTTGACATATGGTACCGTTGCAATTGTACGTCCGAAGGCGAAGGAGGACGTGAATTATCGAACGAATATGAAAAGCTGAGGGTAGAGTCGTCAGCAAAACATTTAAGTGGATTAGAAATAACAGACAAAAGATCATTTATAAAATTTATAAAATGAGGAACAGAGTCGGAGACAGAACAGAGCCCTGGGGCACACCACCATTTATTTTGTGAGAATCAGACTTGAATCCGTCCAACAATTAGTCAACGTCAGCTTAGACGATGATTTTTCGGTCCTCCGACATCAACTGGGGGGACGTACCCCGTTGTGTTCACGGGAAACAAAAATAGAAAAGATGTGGTGTAATATTATAATATGCTATACGAAATGCGATTATATCTTCGGCTAAGAGTGAAAGATCATGTTCTTGGTTACGAAGCTTCAAAAGTTGAGGTGAAATGCCGTAATCGCCTTATACTTAATATAACTTTGGCCAATAAATAACGTAGAGTTCGAAGGATGTCAAATACCAACAAACGGTAATAAGAAAACTCTGTGGTCTGGGTGGAAATGCTTTTAAGTCTGGGAACCTTGGAGTATTGACCATAGACGACGACCAGGCCACGAAATTTGGCATCAATTGGTGGTCTTAAAAAAAAATTTGAAAAACTTGCAGATTTTCCTTACAAAGTGCAAACAGTGCACTTGCAGCTAGCCGGTGACTGCCAAGCGCATGTAATGTAAGCCATCCTGAATTTCGACCACGAGGAAGACAAATTTTCATCGAAAATCAACATTAGTGACAATGCCCAATTCCATCTCTGTGAATTCGTGAATAAGCAGAAATATTGCAAACAATTTAGCTTGTAGAAAGTAATTTTTTTTTTAATTTCGCAAACAATAGCTTGCATAGAGCTTGTATAAGCACACTTTAACAGTGACAATGACTTGTATGTATTAGGCCTTTCAAAAATATTTACTGAACATTAAAATGCAAACCACTTGCGTAAGGCATGCCAATAAAAGTTTTATCTATACACATTAATTATATTGAAGTGTCTGCTTTAAATGTAAAAATAACATCCATTTACCAGATGCATATAAGGGTATATACGGCACTAATAACTAAAACACAATATTTTACATTTTTGTCTGTCTTTCTCTATGTTATTGTTTTAATAAAATATTCTAAAGAAATTATATTTGTTTTACTTTCTAACAAGCAAGTAAGTTTATTTTTGTATGTAGCCACGATATATACGGTGAGGCATTGCGACTTTCCGTCAATGTGTCCAGACACTAAGGGACAACTCGAGCTACATGTTTAAATTAACCCCTACGTTACGCTCGAGTAGTGTTTTTTTTTCAAAATTCTTATGTATGGACCGATTTTGACGGGAATTTCAAAGGGAAATAGCTGGTGCTGTATGAAGTACTTTCGGCTATTTTAATAACCTATGAATTTTGGTGGAATTTAGAATCTTCCTTTGGCTTTTTTGGTCACATTAAACTTTAAAATTTACAACACAGTCATGAAAATGTTTTTTTTTTTTTTTTAATTAAAATAATAGTTTAAAGTTTTTGAATAGAAAAAAAATTAAAAAAAAAACACTTCTACTTAAGAAGTTTAGTCTTAGAATGAAGACGAAAGAGAAAAAGAGATATTTTGTTTTTATGTAGAAACAAGAGAACAGTATACTGTATACTGAAAAAAAACATTGTCATGACTGTGTTGTAAATTTTAAAATTTTGTTTTGAAATGTAAGTTTCTCACTATTGTTATTTATCGTGCATATAACTATATCTTGTTGTATTTTTATGTAATAAAGTTCCCCTGAAGAAGGCAACAACCCTTGCTGAAACGTTGGGACATGCCAAAGTTACTGTTTTTGTTTCTTTGCTAAATTTAATGTGACCAAAAAAGCCGAAGGAAGATTCTAAATTCCACCTAATCATATTAAAAAAAAATGGTCAATACACACATTTTAATTTTTACGGTAATTCTTATTTATGGACCAATATGACTCAAAATCACACCATCCCCTTCTGATCTGGCTACAATTTATAAAGCGTTTATATGACCTAAACTCGAGTATAACTCCCACCCCTGGGCAGGTGCTTCGCAAACATCGCTTCACCTGCTTGATAGAATGCAAAATCGAGCATTAAGATTGATAGGAAATATGTAGTTCTGCCGCTGAAACAATTGCCCCTCTCGAATGTTTACTCGAAATAGCCAGTTGCATTCCTCCCCTTAAAAGTTTTTCCTATCATACTCAACTCGCAAGGAATGCGTACCGTGAAATAAAGAGATTCTTTTTTTAGCCGAACCACAATATTTAAACATTTTGACATGATATGTGTAAAATAATATTATCATAAGTTTATTAGTAGTTTAGTAGTTTTCCCTATAGTACACATACATATATTTTCTTATCAACACTGATAAATTTTTTTTTTAAAGTGCCCACACTCGGGCCAATAACTCTCCGTCCGTTCAATGTCGTTACTTTGAATATACACAGAGAAACTTCACTAAATAAATTTCAAATTTATTAAATTAATTTTCGCCCTCAGAGCTTTAAGGTGAAATAATTAATCAGAATACACTCGAATAACTCAATTGAAAATATCACTGCGCACTATTGGAACACATCACTACAATACCACCGATTGTTCTTCTAATAAGGATGAATATTGGCAAAATTTAGTTCCACCCACATAAAATGCTATTGTTAGGTACGCCTTGAGCCAGGTACACCCAAATCAATGCACTTTTGATGATTGAACAGCCAATTAAATACACGGTTCTCTGTTCAGGCGACAAAACTAGGCCAATATTTCATAATACCAACAGCTATACGAGCAACTAGACTTATACCATAACAACTGACGGCTTCATAAGATTCCTGCCAAAAATGAAAAGCAATTTCACACACAAGCCAAGCCCCAATTTAAGGTACTCCGTACTAATTTCCGTTAATAAACGCGGCTACCCTCTCTATAACATACACCATATAGACATAGAGACACCATAAGGCTTTGCTGGTTTTTGTGTCAGCAGAATGCGGTGAGAATAAACACCAACATGATTCAATGAAAGCATTCTACCGGAGGTTTTCTCTTAACCCATATTTCCCGCAAATTCATCAATACACCTTGTGATAATAATTTGTCTTTCACATTCGATGTGCAGACACAATATTCTGCATAAATGCGAAAGGATATGCCTGTACCACACACCGTAAACATGGCCGACTACAAGGCCAGGATGACGGCAATGAACGATGAGTTGACGACATAAGCCGGCTCAGCTCCGTTTCATCTCCGACGACCTATGGAATTCTAAATTTGGACTCTGTAGGTTTGGCAGAAGACTTCGACGGCAACCACGTCGCTGATTTTTGGAAATTACTCAAATAAAATTTCCATAAGCTAATCAATGTTGGGTATAAGTATGGTCTGGAGGAGGATAATTTGGAATTTGGGAGTTGATTCTGGGTGGTCGATGGAAAATCGTTCTGAAGAATGTTCAGATAATTAGAAATTCTCTCATTCGGATTAAATGGGCGAACACAATGCAAAAACGGAGCTGGAATACGGAGCTGCATGCGTATTAGCTGTCAAACGAGGACATACGTCCCAGCCTGCAACTGCCCACAATGGCGCTGTGCAGTTTTTTGACATAAGTCAGATATCAGCCCATTTATTATAATACCTTGTTTACATCGCTTCTTTTTCTTTGTTTCTTCTTTTTTGGCACAAAAACGAGTTAAATGAAAATTTAAGAAAATGTTAGGGTTGAGCTTTTGCATTTCTCGTTCGCGAAAGAAAATTCAAGCACGGACTAAAAACAAGAGTTTTTATACTCCCATTGGGCCTCCACACACGAGTTTAGTTCTGCCGGAATGAAAACCAGTTTCACTCCACTGTTCGACTGCACACGGGATGAATTATGCTGGGAGAAAATTTTGTATACATGAACCATATTTCAGTGTGTTTGTATTTCTGTGCAGTCCTCAAAATGAAAAGTTGTGTGTGTATTAGTTTACCTCTTCAAACCAGGTAGAAGATTTTCTGCCGTCCCGCCTGCACACTCTGCTTGTCTCCCCTAAAAACTACTCCTACCCCAGGAAGAACTAGTCTCGTTTGCGGAGGCCCAATCATATTTTCTTTTGTGGTAATGGATAATTTTTGAAATTAATGAATAGATAGATGAAAGTATTGGAAATCGTGATAATCAAGATCAGTGTAAACATCAACGTACGTCTGTCCAAAAGAAGAATGAAGGTTCTCCTTTTTCGTTTTTTTTTTTGTGCTTAATTCCAACTAGATAGGTTTTCTTTCAAAATTAAAAAACAGTCAGCCATTCTTCATATTTATCATCAGGAAGAAAATAGAAAAATAGCCCAGAAATTTCAGGATACCGCTGTTTCCATATGTTCTACAATCAATTTTAAAGTTCTTATTTTTAGACCATGTTAAACATTTTCTTTTTCAAACGAGAAACATCAAAGCTCAACCTTTAAAATATTAAAACTTTCATTCTTCCATTCGTTACTTCTTTCCCCTACTGATATACGCTTTTTACAATTTTTGTAAAAATAAGAATGAAAAAACTACCGAAAATAGGAATGATGTAAACGTTCCTTATCAAAGATCTTTCACTAAATTTACAACGAAAAAGTAATGACCACAAAATTCACAACAAAATAGCTTCGAACTCTAGATTTAGAACCATGAAGCTCACGTCAGCTCTAGGTTCTATTTTTTTTCAAAGATCAATATGTTATGAGCGTCGTATAGCTTGAAACAAAAGCCGCTGCGCAGCTCTCTTCAAATTGCTCTTCTCATCTCATTAATTTTGAAAGATAAACACAATCAAGTTCTAGTGATAGACTTTCTTTAAATGAAGTATGATCATGGATTATCCAGTTTTCAAAAAAAAGTATTTCATCTCTTACATTGTATTCATTAAATCTCTTGCATTACTTGCGTACCATTTTTGTTCTCTTGAATCCTCTCCCTACTTAACCGACCGTTGACCATGTGATTTGGTTCAAGCTATATCGATACTAGGTTTTTTACGTGGTAAAGCCATCTCTTAAAAGAAAATAGCACCATGCTCTTAGAGTGAAGAGTGTTTGTAGTTGTAATTGTATTTTATGTAAAAAGAAAGCAAATAGCAAAATAATATTTTAATCTAACAACTTTAAAAGGAAAGACTCGAAATGTTACGCTGCTCTCCTCTCTTCTCTTCTTTTTTTCTTTTGTCTGTTAGTATGCTATTGCCTAATGAATCTGGATGCATGTCCTTGTTCGAATTCTTAGATCAGACTTAAACAATTTATCCTGTGTCGCACGGCTACTATGTTCAAAGAATCTGTATGGTGTTTTTCTTTTCTCTTGCCTTTTTTTAATTCTTTATCACATTGTGTCATTGTGCACAGAGTAAACTTCTAATAAGATTTAAAGTACAAAATAAAATAGAGTTGGTTGTCTGTAAAGTCGATTTACGGACGATAAGTTTACGTGATAACGTCAAAAGAAAACTTTGACGGCAGCAATACCAACATACAGCCTGTTAACTCACACCCACAAACCTTCTCGTTATATCCACACAAACATACTCCAATATCTACATCTATTTTCTACTTTAACAAAACTCCGCCTACTTTGTAACTATATCTTTTTTCTCATCTTTTTCTCTTTGAATTTGAGTGGAATCATTTTGGGAATTTGTGGCACAACAGAATAGAAACGAAAAACGAAGAAAATGACATCATTCAAAACACAATTTGTGAATATTCAGAGTTTGTTGGGAAAGGGCTGTGACAGTGCTCTCTCTTACTAAAATTGTGCGTTGCGTATGACCTGATTTGTGCCTGTTCTTTAGCATGTTCGCTTGGTGCTCAGAATATGTTTGCAATCGACTTTGGTTTAAAAAAATGACCCTCTCTTTCAATACACACACACTATTATTAGCATCTACATTCTCCTTTAACAAAACTCCGCCTATTTTGTATATATTTTTCTCTTCTTGTACTTTTTGAATTAGAGTGAAATTATTTTGGGAATTTGCGTCTGTTCTTTTTTATGTTCGCCTTATGCTTGCGATCGATTTTGGTTGAAAGAACCACAATATCGCAGCGTGTGTTACTTTTCTTATTAGCATTATCAGCATGAGTCATGTTATTTCGTATGTATAGCCTGTCATCGATTTATTAGACGTTGTCACGTCAGAAAAAAATTTTGAAAATAAAGTGGAAAGTAATTTTTTTGTGGACTAAGGACTTACTTCGGAGCTCTTATGTTTTTACGAATCTATCCAAAATTTGTATGTGGTTACACAGGGTGATTACACCGGTAGGGTTAAAAGACAGATTCATTGCAAATGATTTATTGAAAATGAAAGAAAACTGTCAAACTCGTTTCATGAAACTGATTTCATCATGTAAATAGTGCTTGCGACAGAAAATGAAATACCAAAGGATAATTTGAACAAGGTGCATGCACATCCAGATTCATGGTGTAATAGCATACTTATCAGTTTGAAGTTGTCAAAGTACTGCAGTTTGTCACCTATCATGGTATAGATTGAACCAATTCATTTGGCTATTCAACTGCGCAGTTCTCTTAAAATTTATCTCCTCGTATTATTAATTTTAAAAGATGCACACAATCACGTTCCAGAGATGGTCTTTCTTTACGTGCATTGATTATAATGCAGTTTTCAAAAAAAAAATTCAACTCTGACAATGTACTCTTTAAATCTATTGCTCACCATTTTTGTTCTCTTGAATACTCTTTCTAAACAACTGACCGCTGGCCAAGTGATTTGGTTCAAGCTATATTGAAAACATTATGGTATGGGTTAGTACAATACTAGATGTGTGAAATTGTCACATTAAGGCTGCGCGTATAGCTTGAACCAAATCACTTGGCCAACGGTCGATTGCGCAAAGAGAGGATTAAGAGAACAAGAAATGTTGCGCGATAGATTTTTTGAATACAATGCCAGAGATGAAATATTTTTTTTTTTTGAAAATATTACAAAAAGTTATGATCACATCACTTGACTCATGTAAAGAAAGTCCATCGCTGGAACTGGATTGTGTTTAGGTCTACAGTGGTGCCTAAAATCAATTCGATACGAGAAGTGATGCAACTACCCATCCGAGATGCGATAATTAGATGCAACATAGTGCGCACCTTAACAAAATTTTTTGTGCGGTCGCGTTGCTCGATTTTTGCTTAGGGCTGAAACAATATGTAGCTCATTTCTTTATCTAAAACAAAAGAATATATTTATCACTTTATTTAATTGAATTCCTCAATAATTATTGCCACACAAATTTTCAGAATATTGCACACCAGCACTAAAATAAAAAAATGTGCTCGTTTAATTTTTTTTCCCGAGTTTGTGTGCGAAATTCATGCGATAAGTATGCGAGAAACTCGCAATACTGGCATCAAATATCACGTCACTATGCGCATGCGCAGGTATATAAAAATATACAGAAATATTTTTCTGGCACGCAAACGATTCATGTATCGCATCGCTTTTGTTTTAACTCTTTTTAAGATCATGACTGTACGTTCTTACTTTTTTGGGAACATCCAAATTTCTCTTCCGCGCAATTCTCATTTTTAACCTTTTTTACGACAATTTCATATTTAACCAAAGAGTTTTAAATTAAATAACTAGTTTACTCTCTCACATAAAATTTTCTTCTTCGACAAAATGTTCTTTTCTCGTATTTCTTTCCCAAAACAAAAACTCTTCTTTCAATCTCATAAGAAAATCAAAAATTTACCATTCAGATTTCCACAAAATCTGGAAAGACGTGGTCTTTTCCCCATCTCTTTATAACCCCAGTCATCATCAAATTCACCTGGCACTTGTTGAATTTCAGTTGAAAACTATTTAATGACTGCATTTAGAGAAATTTCAATTCCGATTTCTTAGCATTATTCCTTCAAAATGATTAACCCGCACACAAAATGTAAAGAGAACTGCGAGGCAGACAATTAACCACTAATAAAATATTTAAATGAAAGAGACAAAGAATTTGGCCGCTTTTTCCCTACTTTGCAATTTTAAGAGGGGCAGACCACTTGTCTAATAAAATAATCCAACATCAGTCTGTCTGTCAAGCAGAGGATAGAACCCTTCTTTTAGTTTAGAGGGCATTTTTCCACGTTGTTAAAACAAGATCCGTCGCTCTTGATTATATAATTTGCGAAGAACTGTTCCATTCATATAAAATGATCGGATTAATGTCTGTTTGGATACAAGAAAATCGGCAGCACAAAAATGTAGTCTTGTTCGCGTTAATGCGCTATTCATTTCTCTGCACCTGTTACCGCCCCCCCTACACTTTATCCATACAGAAAAGTCAAGGTTTGCAAAAAGGGGAAAAGAACTCAATACACTTCGTCTGTGCGGTCTGCGGATAATCTTGCATTTTTTCTACCAACATTATGTCCATAATCTTCCACATGCACACTCCCGGAACACTGTGTTGCTATATGGTACCAGTTCTTGAACGCATTTTCAATATCAGCCAACAAATCTTCAAATCTTTTAGCACTAAGCGGTAGCCCTTCTCTCGACGATAGATCGATGTCTCTGATTTCCTTCAAAGACTCAGAGGGTATCTTGCCACTTATTTTTTTCCTTTTTGGAGTTTTTCATCGAAATACTTTCTTCTTCTTCTACAACCACAACAAGTTGGTCAAGAGAATTTTTCTTACCTTACGCAGTATGAAGTATTAAGAAATCACCAGAAATATTCTACCACCCATAGATCAATAAATACCCAAACCCTTGTCCATGTCCTTTGCTCAAAAAAGAGTGACTTTTTGTGTATATTGAAAAGCAATTTCTTCAGTCCGTCCGGTCCGTAGCCTTCCGAAAAGTTGTAATTACCTATTTGATGCAACTTTTCGCCATAAAATGCTACTCCTTTTTCCCAGATAAAAATACTTTTTCAACCCTCTCCTGTGATGAATAAACACATTTCTATTTCACCGCCAAATACAAAAAAAGTGTGTCCTCCTGCAAAAATTTAGCCACCTAACGGAAATGTTGACCAAAAAAACGTCCGAAAAGGTAAAAACCGTTCAAAACTTTAGTTCAGCAACTAATAAAAGTTTCCTCATTAGAAGTTTTTTTTTTTACCAGAAGAACCACAATAAAGTGACGTCCTGCTGTGACGTCATTCAGGGGATAA
This sequence comes from Platycheirus rosarum, assembly GCA_963971375.1. NCBI lineage: Eukaryota > Metazoa > Arthropoda > Insecta > Diptera > Syrphidae > Platycheirus > Platycheirus rosarum. The sequence goes on along the minus strand of OZ020509.1, from coordinate 113,429,602 downwards.
TTCTGAAAATTGACCACAAAAGAATGCAATTTTAGCGAATAAATGATTTATTAAGTTAATTAGTGTTTTTTCGGTTTTGTTCCTAATGAGTCAGAATCACAAAATCCTTCAAAATTCAAATGTTTGTCCTAGGGTAACCAGGGTACAGTGGAACCAACAGAACGCGTTTTGACACCGCATTTTAACGCCGCGTTGTAATATACGGCATAACATATCCCATATCACATAGAGCACGTTTTCAAACCCGCGTCAAGATTTAATGCGGCGTCAAAACGCGGCGTAAAAACGCGGCGTTAAAATATATTACAAATTATTTTTTGACGCCGCGTTAGAAAAGATTACTTTTTGAATTGTTTTGGGAATTAATTCATTTAAATTATTGTTTTAACTTCTTTTGTGTCATTTTCATTTTAAATATTGTTTATCATGGAAAAACTGATAGAACTGTATGACATGGGTGATAAATCATAGCAGAATAAAGTTCTGAGGAACGAAATATTGCAACAAATTGGATAAGAATCGAATGAGTCAAAAAATCAACATTCAAATTTTTAACACGCTGCTGACAGCTCTCTATCCGCGTTAAAACGCCGCGTCAAAATGATCTCAACGCTGCGTTAAATAATCTCAACGCCGCTTTAAAACCGCACTCTGTTTAAAAAAAAACTTTTTTATCAGAAAAAAACTAAAACAAAACTTAAAAGAAGAAAATGTTTTTACTGAAAATAAAAGCAAAGCATAGAATCCATCACAGGGCGTGAATTTCTCACATTAGCTTACGCTTGGCATAGCTTTACATTACCACAGTTGAATCCTTTGGGGACAAAACGTAAACTATCTTCATCCTTGCGGTGAGTACAATGGCACATTGTTTTATACTGTCACTCGCGTGCACTTCACTCGACTCGTTGAGACAATAATGTGGCAGTTGAAGTAATTTCAACTTAAGAAACAACCGAGCATTAAAATTTTTTGTGTGTTGCATTGTGTATGTGTAAGGTATTATGACTCCTGCTGTCTCCGTTCCACGATGGTAATTTAAACTTCTTAACGTTTTTTTTTTTGTTCTGTCTCATGTGACATGAAACACCAGACGGGAAGCATTATTTTTGACAAGTTAAGCGAATTGTCAGTGAAAGATGACATAATTGAAAGAAATTTAGAAACAATAGGCGTTTTTCTTTATTCGTTCAGAGCAAAATATGAGTTGTCAAAAAAGGAGTTGTGTTTCTTTTTTCGCTTGGAGCGTTCAGATCTTTAAAATTGTATCTTTTTTCGTTCAGAGAATGATCAGAGCGTGCTCTGAGAAGGCTGTATGCTCTCACAATAAATTGACTGAGCATTCTGAGAAATTGCTGAACGAAATTAACGTCACTTTAGAGTTGTAGGCTATTTCACTCTATCCCATGCACATTGCCTACACTACTCTTCGAAAAATAGATGCCAAAACGAAAGGGACAATAGTATTATGTGCATAATATTGCCGACCGTGAATAAGCCATATGAGAAGTGTCGATTTGTGACAGCCAAGTGCTAGAACGTATTTCAAAATTATATCTGAGCGCTCAGATCACGCTCGGTTCAGAGGATTATCAGAGTATGCTCAGAATGCTCAGACTCTGTTCAGATACCTTTTCTGAGTGAATAAAGAAAAACGACTAATTGGGAGCACGTGGCAGGATAATAAGATAGGTTTTAGGTACCATAAAGAGGAATATTGGAATTTAAAATGCGTTGATGATATGAACATAAACATAAAGTGACCCATGGTATGATATTAAAATCATCCTTATGATGCCAAATGAATTAGGAAGTTGGTATCCCGGCGATGCATATATGTAGGATATCATAGACTTGGAAGGCTAACAACAGTGGACTACAAGCTTAATGTCACGATGATCCCACACACATACAAAGTAGTCAAATTGAGCGTCGACCACTACCCTAGGGTAGCAAATGCCTCCCCAGAAAAAACATTATAAACATGTTAAGGCATATCCATACAACTTGCAGAGGAGCGAAGCTTATCTAACTTCTTGCATTCAAGCCTATTTAGCGAAATGCCAAAAGCCCTGAATACCAAATGTTCCCGCGATTTTGGGTAAGTACAGTCACTACGATGCTTTCACTAGAGAGAACGAGACAAGGAAGCAGGTGCCACGTATGATTCCGGAAAACCATCCCTGCTTGGTGGCTTACTATCTCACGTGTAACTAGAAAATAGCTTTCAGTAGAGGCTGGCAATCATGTAAGTCAATTTAAGAGAGCTTCGCAAAGCTCAAGGCATAGAAAAAAGAAACAAGAACGACAACTGAGAGGATAATTCTCTCTTCGCGCTTATGCCCCCACAGATTACAAAGATGACGCCACCAAGGATGACTTCTACGAGATAGGAGGTGTCGATTAATATTGGTTTGAACGCTTGCAAACCTAAATGGCAAGGGAAAATCTCACCGGGTAAACCATTCCAAAGTCATGTTGTACGGCTAAAAAAATAATCTCTATATTTCACGGTACGTCCGAAATTGGGCTCAAGGGTGAACTGATGAGTATTCCTTGCGTGACGAGTAATACGGGAGAAACTTTTAAGGGGAGGAATGCAACTGGCTACTTCGATTAAACACTTTTTGTAAAAGAAACGATAAAATAAGGAAAGACATGAAACATTGCGTCGGTGTTCGAGTGGGGCAATTGTTTCAGCGGTAGTTCTATTTCCTATCAATCTTAACGCTCGATTTTGTATTCTATCAAGCAGGTGAAGCGGTGTTTGCGAAGCACCTGCCCAGAGTTGGGAGTTATACTTGAGTTTAGGGCGTATAAACGCTTTATAAATTGTAGCCAGATCAGATGGGGAAAAGTACTTCTTACACCGATACAGAAAACCTAAGCACTTAGCAGCATTCTTAGCGATCTCAAATATATGGTCGTTCCAACGGAAGTCGTCATTCATACACATACCGAGTACTAAGAGCTTTTCGGTTTCTTCGATGTAAATGCCATTCATGGACAATGGCATTGGGGGTATGTTTAGCTTTAACGACAGAAGAAAGCATTGAGTTTTCCACACGATTCCTATTACCCCATTTGACAATGCTGTATAAATCGGAGTTTAATGACCTTGACATATGGTACCGTTGCAATTGTACGTCCGAAGGCGAAGGACGTGAATTATTATCTAACGAATATGAAAAGCTGAGGGTAGAGTCGTCAGCAAAACAGTTAAGAGGATTAGAAGTAACAGAAAGAAGATAATTTATAAAAAATGAGGAAAAGAGTCGGAGACAGAACAGAGCCCTGGAACACACCAGCATTTATTTTGTGGGAATTAGACTTAAATCCGTCCAACACAACTTGTATTGAACGGTTCAGAAGATATCTTGTAATCCAACGAACAAGAGTTTCATCGATCTTTAAAGCACGATAAGAGAGCTTCATGCCAAACTCTATCAAATGCCTTGGAGATATCAAGAACAATAATCTTACTTTCACCAAAGCGATGTTAATATTTGTTCCACTGTTCGGTCGTTCGGTGAGATATGCTATCAGATCACACGGACGGTCATGGAGAATAAGATTGGAAACTTACTTCTTTGAGCCTGATAGCTTCTATACACTCAGAATTAAACCTGGACTTTTCTTTAATCTTGATGCTTTTTACTCTGTTAATAAAAGCACGCATCCCTAGAAGAATCACATTTGTGATCATTTCAGTACTGGCATCAATGTCACTATCGAGGAAGCATAGTGACCAGTTAAAGTTTCGGAAAAAAATATTCAGGCCGTCCCAGTTGGCTTTCTCGTATTTCCAAACGGTCCTGGTGGGAAGTTTTTCTTTAACTGGATGGGTGGAAGATGAGAAATTGATTTAAATTGAAATTTATTGACTTCGCAGCGGGACATAACGTCACCATTGCAACACACGGTTTCCTAATCGCGATATACACAAAGGGACTTGGCCCAGATCAAAAAACCGTCCACCATATTGATCACGTTGCGATCGATGCAAGACACGCCTCCAGTATCTTTGATGTTCGAACCTTCCGAACAGCTAACACCGATTCGGATCACTAACTTATTGCAAGCAAGTTAAGAATGCAAATAAACCGAACACCACAACAACGGAGGTGAGGAAGTATGACGTTGGAAAGCTGCAATCGCAAGAAACGGCCAGAACCTATGCCGATCGAATATCCCGTAACCTCTCAAGAAATCCATTACCACCAACATCAAGTGCTGAAGACCAGTGACAACACTGCCAACAAACCATCAGCGATGCCGCAAATGATGTGATAGGTTTCACCAGATCACCACCACGAAATCTCTGGTTCGATGACGAATGCAGGCAGGCCCATGCAGCCAAACAAGAGGCATATAAAGCGGCGCTGCAAAGAAGGACGTGAGCTGCTCGCGAGCTCTACGAGCAGAAGAGTCGGGAAGAACACCGGCTTCTTCAAAAGAAAAAGAGAGAGCATGGAGAAGCGCGCGATCGAAGATATTGAGAGATGCTACTCCAGGAACAATGTGCGCAAGTCAATCAAACAAGCCGGGGAGCAGAACCTGACAGCAAAATTTGTAAATCTTTATTGTAATTTAATCAAAGGTGAAGCAATTTAACTAACTGCATTATATAAAGCAAAATGTGGCATTCTTTTTGTTAAGCCCCGAACAAATGACATAATCTGCCGACTCAAGGAAGGTATTTATAAATGTATAAACTGGTAGTTGCAGACACTGAAAAATAGAGGAATATGCAGCGAATATGTTCAATTCTCACTGTCGTTAGTTTGGAAACAGGCATCAGGAGGAGAAACCAATCTTCATAATGTCTTGCCTTTTACTGTATTCGGAAAAAAATAAATTTTTTTGATTTCTGCAAATGATGCAAAGAACGCATTGCAATGAGCAAAATCAATTAATTAATGGTAAAAGCCAAGCAAACAATCTAAATAAGCAACTGATTGGTTACATAAATTGCATTCCTTGATGAATTCTTGAGAAATCATACAGTCATCAGAACCCATTCACATTAACCCATATCCTAAAAAAGGAATTTGTTTACAATAAGCAGTCTTAAAAGTAATTAAAATAATTATAACTTCTAGATATGAACTCATATTTCCTTCTCTAATGAAATGAAACAAAACAGAAAAAAATTAAACTGTCATCATAGGTTCATTTCACTGGAAAATAATGCACACCGAACGCTCTTTTTCAGTCGAATTCTAATCCAGAAAAAGCCAACCATCATCATCTTTTTCATATGGGAAGCTGGAAGCCAGAATTTCAAACTGAAAATTCTATTCAACCATTTTCTCTACTAGATAAACATCGTTTTTATTACATTATCTGGAATACCACATAACAAAGGTTGAATTGGGAATTAATTCCACTTCAGTTGGCACATAACAGGAACCAAGCCCATAAGAAAGGAAGAATGATTGCTTGCAACACGGATGACTTAATCCTTGCTTGGAATTTTCAATGTAATTTTTGTTTCTTTATTCATCCAGATCCAGGAACCCATGAGGTTAAATTATTTGAAAATTTCGTGGAGGAAGCTATTTAATGCTACCTTGCAGGTTCTGGTTTCTATCTCGGGAACGGCTTAAATGCGAAAATTAACTGTTTTATTTGTTTATAAGTCTTGAAAATGAAGCTGCTTGCGAGATATTAACATCAACAGGTAGCCTGTGCTTTGAATTTGAATTACTTCTACGAATCGGCTATCAAAAAGCTTAATAACAAACGAACTTCAAAAGTCTCGTAGTTAAAGGGCAAAATTTTGATCCAAAATATGATTCAAAAACGAGCAATTTAAAAAGGCATTGACAAATGGAGTAGGGCGATCGGCGATGTTTCTCTGTGAGAGTTCGCAAGTATTATGTCCATGTTCTACGAATAAGGATTTAAGTTGGAATTTAAAAAAAAACACTTAGAGTGACTACCATTTTTTCCATTGGTAGGTTTGAAAAACCTTCATGCAAAGTGCCAATGTGCAAATATTTAACCAGAAATGTGTCTATAAAAAAAAAAAACATAGGAATATTACACCGACCGTATCTAAGCTATAGCCGACAGGTCCTGTATTCGGTCACAGCTTTATCTTTCAAATAGTTTTGCATGTTAATTGGTATTCCGTGTCTGTTTTAGATTCATTTATAAAAAAGAAAGAACCAAATCGTGTGGCAAATGGTAGGACGAAGTCCGTCCAGTGGAAACCCATTGCTTTGCTATGGCTCAACAAACTGAACGTTGCGTTGATGGCAAATAATCGCATTACCCCCAATCGGTGACATTTTTGGTGTATTTTTGTTCACATACAATCGCTTTCAGTTAGAAAAGCGGATTTTTATCATTTCAATTGGAAAATAGAATAGAGTTTAAAATTTCAAATGTATGTTACGAGTAGAATAGAGTTTAACGAAAAACTTTTTTGTTAATGGTGACCAGATAATTCTTTTTGTTTTGTTCAACAGCTGTTAAAGTTGCCATTATTTGTAATTAAGATGTCAATATGTTCAATAAAGTTTGCCCTTTTTTCATTGATCGTCTAACGATTGCCGAATGTGTTCAAATGTTTAAAAAAGATTGTTTAAATTCCGGCTCAGTTGTAAGTAACCAAGCAGGCGTTTCATCACAGACTTTTGAAACATAAATCTTAGGCTTAGAAAACACACGTATTACTAATATCGAAAAATTCAAAGAAATATCGAGAGATTCTAATAAACGTTTAGATTTATATAAGTTTAAAGAGATGCAATAATTGAAGCCGCATACAAATAAATTGCACGACTGGATTGTTTATATGTGCAATCACATCGTCGAATAAAATTAAAAAAAAGTAACATTAACGAGAAAAATAACACTACCTGAACTTAAAAAAAGTGTCAACACCACAACACTTAACGGTTTTGATAAAATCCTGTTTTTGTTTTTAGCTTGTTGAAAAAAATGTTTTTTTGAAATTTTGGTATGTAGTTATTTAGAGTTTATTAATATACATACATAATACATGTAAATAAAAGAAAATAAAATAATTTTTTTCGAATAGTTTGAAAAATATTGATTTTTCAAAAAAAAAAAAAAAAAAAAAAAAATTAAAAAAAAATAATTTTAATTAGAAAAAAAGTCAAAACTTTGGTATGCAGAATTAATTTGGCTGCTAAGATCTTCTCAAATTTAAAACTTGACAGAAATCCAAAGAGTTGGCCAAAAGAAAGAAAGCCAAAAATTAAAAAAAAACGTTATATGAAAGGTACCGTTAGAAGACTTTTCCCGTAAATTTGGTTCTAATCAGATGATAGCTAGTACCAACAAAAAAATTCTCAAAAATGTTCATCAAAATCGTTGGAGCCGTTTTCAAGGAAAATAAGCATTTTCTTAACGGTGATACGGTAGGTACCGTTATTTTTAGCTCTAAAAAATTAAATTTCAAATTTTCCTCTGAGGAATGCCAAAAGAATCATACATTCAAATTTGAAGATAATCGCTTAAGCAGTTCAGGCTGCAGCTCATTATACATACAGACAGACAGACATTTATTTTCGATCAATTTTGTATGCTTCTCTAGGATCGTAACATCATGTTTGATTGTTAGATTTTTTTTACGAATGCATAACTTACCTTAAGATCCCTATAATAAAAAGTAAAAATCAGAACCGAAAATTCAATTAGAGGCGCCGGAAATATTAATCATAAGTTCGCCTTTTTACTTCACGGCTATCCTAATATCCGAAATTTGCATTGCTAAAGCGAACACCCCATTAATATCCGACGATCGATGAAGAAGATATATATAGAATCCACAATGTTTCTTGCCTTTCGTTATTTATATGCTCCTCCCTTGAAACAATTCAACTGCAATGCTCGGACTACTTGGAATGCCCATTAGTTTACATTTTAGCCCAAGTTATTTAGCCGAACCACGCGAATGTGTGTACACGTTTTTTTTATCAAAGTGTAGGGGCACCATATTTGACGAAATTCTCAACACCAATAGGGTCCAGCCCACTGAGAGTAGGAAGCAACACACAAAATAAGTAACCGGATTTTTTGTTGTATACCTATACCAATAGTCTGCAAGAATCCTGTTATTCTGTTTGACTAAATAAATAAATAAAAATAAATGAACTACAAGAAAAAGAACAGGAAATTTTAAAGGTCAGGATGTATAGAAGGATCTTTTCGATGAAAAATTCAGCTGGTGGTCTGGCATTTAAGCCAGGTCGGTCAGCAAGTATGTTGAATTTTTACCCAAGAGAAAGTCAACACAGTGTTTGTATAAGTTCGGAAATGATGTCGTTTTTACGTTAATATGAATCTTGACCATCAAAAGGTATGTTTCGAGTTAAAATCACTGCATATTTAACAAACAAGCATTCGAGCACTTAAAAAAGATTTTGAAATCATTTTTTATATATTCTCCACCTGAAAGGCAATATAACAGCACAAATATGTATTCCGTCAAGCTCGATTGTTAACTTTACAAAATGGTGAATCTTTCATTTAAAAATAGATAGATGAATAGGAATAGGAAGTTTAGGATTTCAAATTAATTTTAAAATAAAAGCCTATGGGATTTATTTTGATAAAAACTAAAGACACTTTATTTATACTTTTTAATCTCTAGCGAGCAACCGATCATAACTAGATGAGTTTGAACCATAATACAAAGAAATACAAGGTATGCTCACTTTGGTTGAGTAATCTTCACTTAATAAATAAAATAATAATAAAAGAAGATTGTGACGTCATAAAAAACCAAAATGGCGATTTGTAAACGCGTACTTAGCATACCTTGTATTTATTTGTATCATGAGAAACGAGGACGTACGTCCCAACTTGAAAGATCTCACAATGATACATTAGAGTTTTTTGACATTAGTCGAATATCAGCCCATTTATTATAATACGTAGTGCCTCGTGACTTAGTGGTTAGTGTGTCGGACTGCTAAGCGAATGAGCCTGGCTTCGAATCCCGCTCACCTTCTTTTCCGGGGTATTAACTCTTGCGAGGAACTGAAAAAACCTCCAAGAGTAAAATTTTTCTCGAAAAAGTGCATCTCATGTAGGCGTTCAGATTCGGCGGTAATCTGCAGGTCCCTTCCGTTCTTGCAATTAATCTTTCCGTCTCCGTATTGCAGCTCCGTCTGCAACTGCGTCCCATTGTGTTTGCAACATTCAATTTGCGTATATTCAACATTTTTGACATCTGTTCCAGCTCCAGCTCCGTCTTCCATTCCAGCTTATTGTGTTCAGCCAGTAAATCGTCGAAGGATTCTTTTGCTTTCCTTTAACGCTTTGATAATTTGAATTTAATGCACTTAAACAATTTTTCTAACAACAATTCTATTTTATATTTTCTTCTTTCTTAATCCTATCAAAGATGGAATTCCCTTTAACTCCTACCATTCTAATGGTCTTGCAACCCAAACAGATACTTGCAATCGAAATAACTTCAAAAGCCACTTAGATTTGCAACGTAAAACTGTTTACATCCTCATCTCTAAATAGGGAATGAATGCACAAATCTATACCAAGGATTTGAATAGAAAATGCAAGAAACTACTCAACGGAATTTTGTTGTAGAACTCTAGATGCAAAAGATGTCAGGCATTGAATTCATACGGCTCAGTGGTTTGATATTGCAATTTGTTCAATCCAAAAGTTTGCTACCAAATCCAAGAAACCAGTCAGTTGAAAAATTAATGAAATAATATTGAAAGAAAAGACATGCATAAAACGAGCATAGTTTCTTTCAATTGTTTATCCATTGGAATCGATTAAGGTAATTCAATGATAAACGAATTTCGAAAGGAATAAATTCAAATTTAAATTTTTATTTACATGCCAAGAGCTCATTTTTACTGTTGAAGAACGCAGTTAAGTGGACATCGTGGAAGACCATTTTAAGAAAAGCAATACTATCATTACCGGTTGAAATTTATATCAATTCAATTTCAATTCAATTTCAATTCAATTTCAATTCAATTTCAATTCAATTTCAATTCAATTTCAATTCAATTCAATTTCAATTCAATTTCAATTCAATTTCAATTTAATTTCAATTCAATTTCAATTCAATTTCATTCAATTTCAATTCAATTTTAATTCGATTTCAAATCAATGTCAATTCAATTTCAATTCAATTCAGTTTCAATTCAAATTCTTAAACACAAACGCGATGGATATTTGGTGAGAATGAAATGAATATAATAAAGATCAAGATAAGAGCTTTTCAAGTCAGTCCTAGGAAATATTCTTTTTATTTCAAAATACCTATTTCAATTAGTTACTTTTGAAATCTCATCCATATTTGCACACCAAAAAAGGCATATCATGCATTTCATATGGAAGGCAAAAAGGATCAAGCAGAACACCGGCACCGGCTACACACATCTCCTTTTTCATTTCAGTGAATTAAACAAAATCTGCAACCGATAGCTGCCAACAGCAATCATCCAACAATTTACACAAGGCAGAGTCCTGATTTATTGCACCGAAAAATCCCTGAATCCACCTTGCTTCGACTCCTTATCCAACTGACCGCAAGGGTGTTATGAATTTTCATCTTCGTTTCCGAAGTCATCGCCCTGCTGCAGGTATATACGTCCTATCTCAATTGCATCGCGAATGCATAGAATTCCTATATCTAATCCATGTGGATGTTTCCGAAGCAAATGGCAGTTTCACGCTTTGGCTTCTCAGCAACGCTACATACACCATTTATCCTATTTTGGCTTATGGCTCTTTGCAAGTAAAACATTGACATACACATACATCTCCTCTATGTATATGCCTTAATGGCTGAGTTAAAAGTGCTCATACTGACTGTAACGGATCTCACATATCCAGCAGCGTAACGGTCCAATGCAAAAGAGCTCCGCTACCCGGCATAGAACAGGAACAGGATTCATAGATTTTCAACTGCGTTCTGGCAGGATGAGTTGTTATTTATGAAGTTTCTTTGGCTTTATGTGCATTGGTGCGATGGACATTATGATGGTGTCGGAGTTTTGTGGTGCTTCCCATTTTAAATTTGAAAAACGGACTGCTGTTAGCAGCACCTACATGGAATAGGAGTTCTGCTCTTAACTTTGGCTGGCGTTTTTAGAGTTAAGTGCTCAGAAAGTAATAGTGCAGTGCAGTGCTTTGTGTAATTTTTTTACGAGTGATAGGTATTGAAACGGGAATTTCAAAATTTAGATTGTAGAAATCTGTAAGGAGATATTCGTTTGCCTTTGCCGGTAATGGTGAGATATGAATCCTTGGATAAATGTATTGGGAGTATTTTGCTGACAAGCCGAAAGCTATTTTCTATTTCCCGGAACGGCTTTTTGTATAATGTTATGAGTTAAGGTATTTTTATTTAATATGGATTTTATGAGATATTGGTGGAGTTTGAAACTTTATTCAACTTAGAATTTCAATAATAAACAAAAAAACATGTATAGAAAATTACCATTTGGGAGCTCTAGTAGAATTAATACCAAACTTAAGCTTGCATTAGACGGTCCTTGTAATTGGTCACTGCAGGGACACTGTGACATCACAGCAAAATAGGTCCCACCACCGTCACTGCCGCGACAAAGGTCATCGTGTCACAGCTAGCTATAGTGACTATCACACGAATGACCCATGTCTGTCCTTGTTGTCCCAAAATACAATGAACGTCAAAGTGTGTCCCTGTTGTCCCTGTATCTCGGTGTCACTGCAAGGACATGCAAAACAGTGACCATTACATGACGTGACAACTCTCAAACAGCTGATCGTTGGCGGTGAGCCTAAACTGCTATGACATTTATCATTATCAGCAGTGACAATTACACAGCGTCACTCAAATGAGTCCCTGTATCTTGGTTGTTTTGGTTGTTTTGTTTGTTTTGTTTGTTTTGTTTGTTTTGGTTAAATATAGACGTGAGTTTCTGAAGTGTTTCAATTACCTAAATTAATTTAATTAAAAAAAGAATAAATAATACATTTCTAATTAAAGTGATTAAAGGCAAAAAAAAGTGAAAAGTCAAATTAAGGATATCCACAAGAAATATGGTAGAGGTAGCGATTCTTGCGGACTACATATTAGAAAGCAGCAGTGACGATGACTCCGACAATAACCAAAGGCTACCGCAAAGAATTCATTCATTGTGGTCCAAAAATTGGTTGTTGCGACGTGAGAATGAAGGTTTCTGAGCAAAACTAATGCGAGAATAAGGAGCTGAGGAGCCACAGCTCTATCGTCTCGTCAAACAGCCGCGTTTGGACGCCGCGTTTTAGCGCCATGTTTCAACGCCGCATTGTAATATACCGCACTATATATCCCATGTCACAAAGAGCGCGTTTTCAACGCCACGTCGAGTTCAACGCGGCGTCAATACGCTGAGTCAAGACGCAGCGTTGAAATAAATAACAAATTATTTTTTTTTGACGCCACGTTAGAAAAGATTATTTTTTTGAGCATATATATATATATATTATCTATATATATGTATATAAATTATCTATGTGTACAAATTGAGATATTTTCAATAAGTATATTAATAACCCTCAATTAAAGGCTTCGTTAAATAGAACGCGTTTTTAACGCGGCGTTGAGATTATTTTACGAGGCGTTTAAATTATTTTGACGCGGCGTTATAAATGCGGTATTAGAAAACGTCAAACAGAGAGCTATCCGCATCGTATTCCACATTTGAATCTTGATTTTAATTTTTTCACCAAATGCCAATCAGGTTATTTTTTCCCATTTAAAACAATATTAAATGACACAAAATAAGTCAAAAAAAGCCTACAACAAATTCAGAATAACTTTATTCACCAAGCACAAAATAATTGAAAAAAAAATCTTTCTAACGCGGCATCAAAATAAAAATTTGTAATTTATTTCAACGCCGCGCTTAGACGACGCTCATTGCCGCCGAGTTGAACTCGACGCGGCGTTGAAAACGCTCTTCTTATGATGTTGCATATGTATTGCTGTATACTAAAAAGTGACTTTTCAAAAACAGAATGCAGTTGCAAGTTGTACGTTATTGATGAAATATGGGAATACTTGGACAGAAAGAGAGAGAGACAGAAATCTACTGCCTTCTTTTGACAATGCCTACAAGCTGAACTGTTATCTCATTGAACTTTTCGGATAAGTATAAGTAAAACACATTGCTTCGAAAATTGCACGACTGGATCGCACGTACTTGCTCTTATATGCGGTAACAGCTTCGAATAAAATTTGAAAAAAATATTAAAGGAATTTGAAAGAATTGTTTGAAAAAATTAAACGCCATTTTATTTTTTTAAGAAAATGTGAAAAAGAGTAATTTTTACTTGCGAACATAGGTACTATAGCCCACGGCCTTGGCTCTGGTAAAGCATCGCTTACCGTGAGATCAGCGAAATCAAGCAACGTTGCGCGTGGTTAGTGGAAAGATGGCCAACTCACGTGCTGTTGACATCTGTTATGTCTTTTTTGTTTTCCGCCGTCTTTCTATCTTCTGTCCTGTCCTGTATCAATGTCGTCTAGTGTGTTGTCTTGTAATTGTCTGAGGCGATGGTCACAGTAGCCAGTGCTCGTGAGTGTGTCTACTTCTCTTCTTCTAAATATAAAATGTAATGTAATGTAATAGGTACTATAAAGCAAGTTATGGATTCGTGCAAAAAAATTCTAACAATCGAACATCATTAAGATGATAGAGAAGTGGAAAAAGTGGGTCCGGAAATTCCGTGTGTGTTTCTGTCTGTCTGTTCGCACCTCTACAGCTTAAACGGGTGGGCCGATTTGCTTCAAACTTAGTATTTAGTATTTATTTGGTAGTATCTCAGGGATGTTTTTCATAACGGTACCTGCCCTACAATCTTTACCAAAGAGTTTGATTTTCTCGAAAACGGCTCTAACGATTTTGATAAAACTTTCAGGGTGCTATTTTTGCAATAATACATCTTTCAGTAAGAATATATTTTTCAAAACAAGAGTATCATCGGTCATCGATCTCAAAAGCAAACATTTTAGATATGATAATAATCTTACTTTCTCCAAAGCAATGTAAGGACTTGTTCCACTGTTCGGTGAGTTATAACATCAGATTGCCAGTGGAACGATTGCTGCGAAATCCATACTCTCGATCATGAAGAAGCCATCAGTCTTCGAAATATTTTCTAAGATGATAGTTAATCAGGGTTTCCTTAGAAAGAATGGACGTAAGAGCTATGAGTCTGTAGGAGGAGAGGAGGATGGGTCAACATGCTGGACAAATGCTGTTTTCCATTCTCTAGGAAGATTCCATAATTATAGGAGCGATGGAAAGCTTACGTAGTGGCTTTTTTAGTGTGAAAGAACATCTTTTCAGAAGAATAGGGCAGAAATTCTAAAAATTGAAATTATTTATTATCCAAAAATTAATTTTCATCTAACAAAAATTTTCAATTGAAAAAATTATCTCAAAGACAAAATATCTAAATGGCCAGTAAATCGGCTTTTGTGTGGTCATAGATTTTTTGTTGCCTGATACACCCAAGCTGCTTCCAAAAAAACATGTTTAAATCGTTTTGATTTCTATATTTCTATATTATAAACAAAAAACAGATGCTTCTACACAACATACGGTATTTAAGTGTGTTTTTTGGCCACAAAAGTCAATGTTTTGTTTAAAAAACAAACAAGCACATTCCACACCCAGCAGCTGTAGTACACAACACACGTTTTATTTGAAAATTTAGTGCTGCCATAAAGTCTATAGTTTACTTCATGTAAACTACTTGGCTTTCGTCCAAACAAAAACAAAGTGCCAACCCTTAAATGAGGGTTATTAATTAAACCACTATTCTCCTCCCCGCTGTACCTAAAAGTAGACTCATATAAAAACATCCACATGTGTTGTGTCCTGTACATTTCAGTTATTCATCTATGTATCTCATAGATTTTTGTTCCACAGCCACAAAAAGAATACATTATTACATCATGCGCTCCATTTGGCTGTCTATCGACGGCTTTAACCGATTAATTTATCATAGATGAGTGTGCGGTAATCATGATATCCATTTGGTGTCATTGAATGCTCATCCGGACACTAACGCACCCTACCATGGTCTTATTTCTCGGCAAATCATAAGCTATGCCGTTGTTGTTCAGAGAATCGGTATTTAATGTTAATATTGATCGAAAAATCAAACGTTATTTCCCTAAGGACACAATGTTATTCCAATGGAGCCAAGTTCAGTTCCCAGCAGAATCGTCCTCGATGAGTCCTTCTTATTCATATTTTTTTTCTTATTTTGTCCGTATCCCTTCGAGCTGCAAATATTATTACAGAATAATGATAACGTTCGCGTATCTTCACATTCCACTCCAAGAGAGCCTACTGCTTCCTTGGGCATTCAATTTCCCTAACTCTATATAAGGACCAATGTGCGCTTTGAACAATATTCGAGGAATCGTTTTTGATATTGCTCGACAATTTATCTGCGGTTATTCGAATAAATTTTATCAAACGCCTTATTATATGGACACACAGTAGCAGATCCGTGTGTTCTGCAACTAGGGACTCGATGATAATTGTGTCCGGCACAATAACCCCTTATTGCGTAGAAAGGACTTCATTTCGTTTCGGAATATTGGAATTCAATTTAAATGCTAGCAGCCTTTGCTTACTCATCCATTTGGAGGTAATTTATTTTTTATTAATGGCCAGATCCCGAAGGAGTCAGCTTCTTGCAAATGTGATTATTATTCTGTCGTATTGTATCTGGGCAAAGATATCTCATGGATGTAATGATATTTATTTGGACATTATTGGGTTTTTGCATTGAAATTGTATGATGAAATGATCATCTGGGTGTGTATAAGCGAAGCGTGCTGCAGACTTGGGCTTTTGGAATATTATTTATGGGAATATGGCTCTGGAGAAGATGAGGATATGATATTAGAAGGAAATTCAGGACGTTTTTCATAATTCTGAATGTGTCTTTGAATTTTGTCTAGGAACTGATTATAAAATTTGTTTGAGTTGCAAATTATACGATTTTTCAATAATGCCGCCAAGATAAAAATATATGTTACATGCAAATATGCAAACAGGGACAGGTCGTGAATAAGTTTAATTCCAGCACCTATGTATTAAGGCTTGATATGGCGGTGGGCCTACCCACATATGGAGTCAAAATGAAATTACTACAAGACCCCTAGAGTGGTGGATGAGTCCACTCTATTACTAGAGTGGTATTAATAGTTTTGTAATAGCAAAAGCTATCCTCTTTGCGGTAAAGCAGGGCTTTTAATGCAACGCTAGTATCAATATTAAATACGGAGTAGCCGAGCCATCCCCCCAGAAACCAAAGATAATTTTTGGCTCTCGCATTCGGGTAATAACAGCTACCACAATACTCCCACTAGGGGACGTATTGCAACTTTAACAGGCAGCTACTAACTGCCAAGCTTAGCTCTAGTAATAAGCTGGGGCTCCTGTTAATCCGTGGTACATATTGCCTCGCCCATTTCCGAAGAAACGAACTTATGGATCGACCACAAAAGGTTCGATTTCGAAGCCCCAATTGCGAAATCTATTAAATTGTTAATAAATAAATTTATTTTTCGAACAAAAAAAAGAAACGAAACAATTGCACGCATGACCGAAACTTTTATTCAAACTGTAAACAGTCAAATCCGAATATGCCAACATTGGTAATAGATTTCGGTATAAGAAATACAGAAAATACAAAAATAACAAAATATTTTTCAAGAAATCGAAAAAATAATTGAAGACGCACAATCTTGGTTTGTTTACGAAAAATCAAAGGGAAATCCAATAATTTTTGTTTCCCTTACTCTACCATACCATATGGTCTAGAGGCACTTTCTGAACCTTTCACTCAATATAACCTACTCTTTCATCACTATATTTTATTCTACTCTCCAAAACCCATACAAATGCATATCAAGAACTACTGCAGCACTATTACGACAGTATCTCGCTAAACTAGATGCTGCCTGATGGTAGTACTATAGATTTCATATACAATGGAAAATTTTAAAAAATCAAAAAAAAAGTTTTTGAACATTTTAAAATGCAATATTAATTGAACAATTTTCGAGAAAATCAAACTTTTTGTTACAGATTGTATGGCAGTCGACCTAGAGCAAAATGAAGAACAGCTCCCGAGATACTACCACATAAATACTAAATACCAAGTTTGAAGCCAATCGGCCAATCCGTTTAGGTTTTAGAGGTGCGAACAGACAGACAGACAGACAGACGGACGGAATTTCCGGACCCACTTTTCTCGACATCTCTATAATCGTAATTTCATGTTTGATTTTTAGACTTTTTTTACTAAACTAAAAGTACGAAAAAAATTGTAATAAATGATGCTGAGGAGTTAGTTGATAATTAATTTGAGAAAAATTCAAGAATATTTATCAATCTTTGAAAGAAACACAACTCCCAGCGTAAACCATACTATGTATTGAGATAATATTCAACCATACAACGTACCTACATCGGACATGAACAGATAGTATAAAGAACGAAAAACAGTATTCAAAGTTTTAGTAAGTTTTAATTATTTTAAAACTTCCTTAATAAGATTTCAATCTGCAACTTAAACTTATTTATCTAAGAAACTCAAAACATTGACGCACTATTCCAACTTGTTTCCAAAAATGTCTATGAATCCATAACCAATGAAACAAAAAACTAGTAGTTGAGTCCTTTTATCAGGAACAAATCTTTGAGACTCGACAAAAAATAAAAACACACACACATACACATAATAAAAACTCAATCCTTCTAAGAAACTTTTCTAATTAAATTGTAACAAAATTTAGTTGGAAATTTTGTCACATATCGTTGTCCGGCTACCAATTCGGCAGTCTCTTAATGCCTAGAGCCATACCCATTCATCCCTACCCTACAACTAAGCACATACATATGCATGTATTTATCCAGAAATCCTGACAAAAAATCCAGAAGAGACAAAACAGACCCCAAACATGAAATTGATTGTTTTAAATCCAATCTTCTGCTACACATATGTCCTTTACAGTTTTGTTAATTCGACGTAAAGACCAAACTTTAAAATAATTTACAAAAGTTTCCATTCGAAGGACTCAAACTATAGTTATAGCAATATAACTTTCTCTTTTCTCTGCACTTCAAACGGTACGTGATTTTCTTCTTAAAAACTAAGTAAAGTAGAACTGGCAACCGAAGACTAAAACCGTCTACCATTAGGATCCTAGCAGAGCTCTGCAATACTTGCTTCAGGGCATAAATGAAAATAGTCCTGACAGTTCTGGCAGACTCGAACTCGACTGACTATGGGACTGAAACGGGATGTTGGTATCCGTTTGCGTAGTAGTTATCCATCTGCTGTGTGCTAAAATGGCTCTCTATGTACAGCCAGCTGGAGGGGCTTCAGGAAAGTTATACAATAGCTAGGATTGAAGTTTTAAATGTACAGATGTTATTATTATAACTTATTTTTTCCTAGAAAGGTGACAACCATTTGCACATTGACAGCAGTTGCAGCAAACGTACGGTAGAATGTTAGAAGGTTGCAGGCATGAGTATGGTACAGATTTTTGTCCTGTTATGTGTTTAATTTTTGTTTTTGACAGATAAGTCCGAAAAATGAGGTGAAGGCTTAAGTCGAAGGAAACGCAATTTTAAGGTAAACTGAAATCAAGCTCGTTATGTAATACCAAACCAATGAAATGCCATGAAAAAAACTAATACATACGACTAAGATATGATGTTCGATTATTGTTTTCTACTTGCGATTATAGGGACTTTAAGGCAAGTTTAGGATTCGTGAATATTAAAAAAATTAAGATAACAATCAAACATGACATTACGATCATAGAGAAGTCGACAAAAGTGATCGAGAAAAAAATGTCTGTCAGTAAGTATAACGAGCTGCAGTCTAAACGGCTTAAGCGATTATCTTCCAACTTGGTGTGTGTGATTATTTTGGCATTCCCTAGATGGGAAATTGAAATTTTATTTTTATAAAAAAAGCGATAATCTTCCAACTTGGTGTGTGTGATTATTTTGGCATTCCCTAGATGGGAAATTGAAATTTTATTTTTATATGAGAGTTTAGGAATATCTTATTTTTCTCGAAAACGGCTCCAACGATTTTAATGAACATTTTTGAAAATATTTTTGTTGGTATTGGCTATCATTTGATTAGAACCACATATATGGGAAAAGTCTATTAACGGGACCTTTCATATAACGGTTTTTTAATTTTGGGATTTCTCGGTTACGGCTTTTTGGATTTCTTCTGAATTTTATATTTAAAAAGATCTAGGTAGCCAAATTAATTCTGCATATCAAAATTTTGAATAACTTTTTTTTTAATAAAAATTAATTTTTGAATTTTTTTTGCAAAATCAATATTTTGAAAACTAATCAAAATAAATTATTTTAAATTTTATAATCACATTCTAAAAAACTGCATACCAAAATTTAAAAAATAATTTTTTTTCAAAAAACTAAAAATAAAAGACAGGATTTTATCAAAACCGGTCCTACAATTTTCGGAATACATTTTTCGTAAATTCCTTTTTATTTACGACGTATGATGGCATACTTCATTTTTACTAAAGTAGTACTGAGTATTATTGTTTTTTATACTTTTTATAAGTTCAAACTGTGTTATTTTCAACGCAAATGTTACTTGTTTCTGTGAAAGATCTTGCTTTCCAATGTAATAATGCACATAAGGGCAAGTACGTGCGACCCAGTCATGCCCATTTTTTTAAACATAACTAATGCGATTAATGCTTTGAAAAGTAGTTGTTCCTTAAGGTTTCGCAACATAACCATTTGGCAATACATAAAATTAAGTTAAACGGCCTTAATAACTTCTCTGTTATTTTAACTGGTCACTATGCTTCCTCAATAGTGATATTTATGGCAGTGCTGAAATGATCACAAGTGTAATACTTTTTAATGATCCATGCTTTTATTCCTAATAAACTTAAAAATAGTAAGCCCAAAGAAAAGTCTTGGTGTCTGAGTGCTTAGAAGCTATCAGGCCAAAAGAAATAAGTTTCTTATAGAGGAACATTGGAAAAAGCACAAACAAGTCAGGAACTCATGTAACGCCGTTATTAAAAGAAAATTTGTGAATGACCAAAAATTACGGCAAGAAATCCAACTTTTTCTAGCTTTCTTAACAAAATGTTGTGGTTGACCATATTGAAGGCTTTGGTGATGTCAATAAATAAGCCAGCAACACATTTTTTCCCATCGAGATGTTGCATTGTTAAGAAACCAAATTGTAAGAGAGCATTTTTCGTCGATGTCCCCTTTAAAACCCCAAATTGAGCTGGATTGAAAAACCTAGTTTTATCTAAAAAAACATCCTGTTTTATATAAGTAAGTTTTTTTTTTTAAATTTTGCTAAAAACAGACGGCCCTATAATTACTGACTTAAGTAGTGGAGCCTATTTTAATAAGGGAATGACATCAGCACACTTAAGCTCTTCAGGAATGATACCATCAATCACGCAAATATTATAAGTATATGTCCAGACATGAACTAAGAAACCGCACCACATTTTATCGATTTTATGGCCGCCTATACGATAGCATTTATAGGGATGAGCTATACAGAGCCATGTCTGGTTTTGGCATTCCCACAAAGCTCGTTCGACTGTGCAGGATGACGATGGAGATCTCTCGCTGCACCTCCGAGGTTGGAAGCGGCTAAGATGAGACTAGCAGTCAATGAGGCCAAAACGAAGTACCTGGTGTCCACAAAATGGGACAACAACACCGCCGGATTGGACAAAACTTAACAATAGATAGGTACAACTTTGAGGTAGTTAGGGACTTTGTTTGCTTCGGATCCGCTATAACATCTGACAACAACATTTAGTCAGAAATAAAGCGAAGAATAACTTTTGACAATCACTTGTTCTATGGGCTAGGAAGGCAATAATCATCCTATTTCATGCCGAGGAATGGACTGTATCTAAGGCGGATGAAGTGGTTTCGAACGTAAGATTCTTCGGAAGTTATTTGGCCCTACCTGCGTTAACGGTCTTTGTCCTTGCAGGAGAAGGTTAAACCACGAACTATACATAGACCGAGCTGGCTGGAGAGACATGTTGGTTGAGGCCCAGGTTTGTCCCGAACTGTAGCGCCCCCTAAGTAAGTAAGTACATAATTATCCATACGCAAAAAAGTTGTTGTTTTTGTTAAAAGAAGCTTTTTTCAATAATCTGTTAATAATACGCCATTGAATTGAGCAGAGGAAAAGTTATCTCGGCAAAAAGGAATCTCTATTTTAAGTCTGCCTACAGTTTTTTATACCTTCTTTTGAAAATTTTGTTACTAGGATACTTTTGGCAATTACAAATTTTTAAAATTCTAAGTACTCCATAAATTTGGTCAATACAGTTTCCCGAAGCGGATCTAGCAGGCTCATTATAAAGCAATTAAGACCATGAGAAGGGGCAATGCCAGGTAACTAACTTAGAATGCTCATCAGATCAAGCTTGAGCTGAATTTCGGACGAACCGTGAAATATGGAGATTCTTTTTTAAGCCGAACAAAATGAATTTGAAAATGTTTACTCGGCTAGATTTTCCCTTGTAATTTTAATTTACAAGCATTCAAAACCAATTTTCCCTCCCTTATATCCTAATGCTTCTGTGGTTATATTGAAAAAGAATGAAAAAGAAACTAATAATACCCTGTGCGCGCGCTTATTCTTCCTGTCCTTGTTACACATGAATATTCTCATAGTGGGTTCTCCCATGAAAGTCGATCAGGATCATCGGAAAATGAGTTCCGCTCTATTCTTTCTTAAGGCTTGCCTCTTATTGCACTTTTCATGCCAACCTTATTATCATACAGTTAATCACTTTCCAAAAACACCACCAAAAAGACCTGTGTCCTGAGAATGTAAGCCAATATCTGTACCTTTATCCTCCAACATACTGTTTAATAATTCATGGATAGATCTTACACCATGAGTGGCTTGTTGTAGTTCTTATCTCCTTACCTTTGTTTCCACGAGCAAACATTAAACTACATTCTCCACCACAAAAGCCATAGTGTATGCCATCCGCCCTATATTCAGAAACTTAACAAAGCCCTTGTAAAATATCCAAACTGCTTACACAGTTAATCCGATCAGGAAACGCCAACATGCTCAAATGTCAATAGCTTTTCAGAATATAGGTAGAAATTGCCAATGGAATATAAATCAAAGCCGCCCAATCCCCCGCACGTAAAAAGGATGCCATCTTAGCATAACATGCACATTGCACAGGCATCATCATATCAGCAACATGCTCAAGGATGTGCATCGATTGCTTCTTTGGCAAACAAAATAGCTACAACTGAGGGATTCTGCAACGTGGACGAATAAAGTTAATATGGCGAAAGTTTGTAAGAGATTGCACATCTCACCGATTTTAAGTGCAGGACGACAAAAGGTGAATCCTGTTATACTATATTGATGTAATAATTTGTCTATTCAATTCACATCCGATGGGAGTTTTCATCACTTCCGGCGCAGAGCATCGTCGCGTCGGTCGGTCGTTGCGTCAATCACTTCGAAGCCTGGCATATGGCAGCCCTTTGCTTTGCTCTTATATGGTTGCCTTGGTTTTAACTTAAAAAAGGACATTCCGTGGAAGGTTACGGTATTTTCCGGTCACGAAACTTTCTTTTCATTTTCTTTTTCTATTTAACGGACAAATTTCTCAATCGAATTGGTATCGACGATGCTACGTTAGAGTTGACACAAAATTTGCATATCTCATTTTAAGGGGAATAGAGTAATTTTTTTATTGACTTTACCTGGAAGCATCATTTCCTTGTTGGGAAGATGTATATAGGAACTAAGAATATACAAAACGTAGGAACTCGAATAAAATATTTGATTCTGATTAACATGTACCGAAAGAGCCTAAATTGTGTTGGGCGTATATGCGGGAGTTGGGGGGTATTGTTAGCATTTACATACGGAAATCGTTTTTCAATTCGGGCTAAAATAGCAGGCGTGTGTAATGGAAAACAAAGTACTTGTCAACACGAACTGATTTGGAATTATTGATGGGAATTGTTTTCTTTTTTCGATTTAGATCAGAGGCAGTTAAGGGTGTAGGAAATATTTCTGTATACAAGGCAAGTACAAATATTTAAAAAATGCGTTTTCCATGTTAACCTACGCGACGCGACAATTCAATTTTAAGAAATCACTCGACAAACACGAGTTTTACTAGCGATAAAAAAATATAAAAACAAAAAATAAATACAAATAAATATAAAATAATAAAATAGTTCTTGATTTAAGTATTTTACACAGTACACATATCGAAGGTAATATCATTAGAGGTTTTATTTTTGCAATCTTCTGCGCATCTGTCAAAACCAAAGTAAAATGGCGGCCGCCAGAGACCATTAGCTTGTTTCTTTGTTTTGAAAAATAGATCTCGTGGCTATAATGTGGGGTAATTAATTTAAAAAAAGCTTTTTAATAAACAAGAAAATAAGAAAAGTATAAAACAAAAGTGAAATGTGTAGTTTTGTTAATACATTTTTTTGATGTAAGTCTCTGAGAACCGCCATTTTTAATACAAAGAGACAGATCAGATTTTGACGACCTGCGCAATATATTACTTTAGTAAGTATTTAAGGTTTAAGTATATTTGTAAGTAGTTTAAATTATGTAGGTTAAGAAATATAAATGATCAGAGAGACTCAGTTTTATTTATATTTTCTGGGTGAAAATTAAAACTAGTTAGATTTAATTTGTATGTAACTTATTTTTAGGCCGATTTTTCAAGATTTTTTTTAGATTTAAGTAGTTATAAGATTAATTTATTAAAAATCATTAAAAAAACTGAAAAAAAAACCTTAAAATAGGTTTGAGAATATGTTGTGTTTATGATTTGTCCGTGCTACTGTCAGACTGACCTTTGATATAGGGCAAGTAGATGGTCGGCGAAAGGCCAAAAGCACAATGCTAGCTAAAATTAGATTCTGAGGTAAGGCCAGTAAAAAAAGTTGCACATGATGAGATTCCAATGATATGGACCCACTATAAAGCCCTGTTGGTGGATGTCCTCTTACACTATCCACAGCCTCTTTAACTAAAGCCGATCTGTCAGAGAAAAGACAACAGACCTCTTGCAGAGGTGGGCTATAGGCTCTTATACTATCCCACAGAAGATAGTCAAAAGTACCATTAAAATGCACAAAATTCTTAAGACATATAGGGTGGGCCAAAAGAAATCATTCATCCGATTTTGTTTGGCTCTCGTTTTTTTCTAAATGAAAAACTTCGATTCTGTTTTTTGATTATGTTTATTTATCTAGCCTAGAAGATGATATCTGCCAAATGGGCGCCGTCACAATTGATTGATTGATTTATACCATTTTTCATCACTTCAGCGAGTACTTCGCGCGACAGATTCTCGTGTCGAATGTTGTCCTTGAAGGCTTCCATAGTCTCGGGCTTGTTCATGCACGGGACTTCAAAAAAACAAAACGGCTATGCACTTCACTAACCTGTTAACACTTTTGCACTTTCCAATACCTTGCCAAGTATTTGTATAACGACCAAGTAAATCTGGCATTGTTTCAGGACTTGGGTGGGTTATAAATAAACCAAATGATTTTATAATTATATGAAATATACCGGGATTAGTTAATAACCCCGAGTTTTGGACTTCAAAAAAGAATTTCAAAACAAGACTATTCATCGCGCATGCTATAAAATGGACTTGAACGCAAAATACTCTCAACATTGCTTACTTCTGCATTTTTAATAATTACTCATCGATACTCAACCGATAGAACATTTACCTTGCGAATAAGTAAAAGTCCTTCGTTCTGATTCTCCCCACCTAATTCTAATAAACGAAAGATTACTTAACCTTTCGTGTCACTTTGACGTGTACATTATAAATCCTTATTATACATTTGTAATCGTTCTCATAACAATGAGTCAATATCTAATTAAAAAAGGATACGGGTATTCTCATTAGACATTTACACGGTTTTAAAATGTAAAATTGATTTGAAAGTTGTTCCGAAACCATGACATTTACACGAAATCTACATTTTCAACGAGTGGAAGCACAAAAGCAAACCCTTCGTTTCCAAAAGCAGTAAGCCCGCCTACGGGAAATAGTTTTTTAAGTTTGTTTGTTAAGTTAAAAGAGTTGTATGTTTCAAACAAATGGATTAATCCATCGAAACTTTCAAATAAGGGTATACCTGTCTGTCATTTGTAGTTGGAAAAACATAGCGGAGGGATAAAGTTTTAAGTAAAAGTGTTTAGTATTAAGTTGTCGGTTAGAATAATTCTAAAATAAATCAGCACTAGTTCTGCAGTTCTTTACAAGAGAAATTAAATAAAAGGCACGACTGAGTCGCACGTACTTGAACCTATCTGGTAATACTTTTTAAGTGCAGGCATCTTTTTGAAAAAAAAGATTAAATTTTAATGTTTTTTTTTGACTTGCAACTTTTTTAGAATTGTTGTGATTTTGAGCTCGATTAAACGATCATTCCCAGGCGTTTGAAAATTGGTAATTTTAATTTGCTCTGCGTGCAATATCTATGGAAATATACGTAGTATTTGTAGCATGATACAAGTCTGTAATCATGTGTTTTGTGAATGAAATCTTGTTGTGTCGAACATGCAATCCGCAGCCAAATTCAACATTTTTCGGCAGCTAGTTGTTGTATTTGTAGTGTGTGTAAAATCTTGCTACGCTACGAATAGATTTCCCAATAAAACACGGCTAATAGCCAAAGCTTCCTTGTAAAACACGGCTAATATAAAAACTTTCGACTTCTTTATCATCGTATGTCATATTTGATTGTTAGATTTTTTTTTGCGAATGCATAACTTGCCTTATAGTCCCTATAATCGCAAGTAAAAAATTGACAGCTAAACAAGAGAAACTTAACGCGTTTTATTCTTATGTTGCTAGGAACATATTTTTCAATCCTTTTCATAGAAATAAATTTTGAATTTTCTTCGCCCGTTCTATCCTTTATTTAGTATATTAGAAATGTATGAATGACAGCAAAACCTAGTGCGTTGGTGGAAACCATTTAGAAATGTATTAACAAAATCGTCTTATAAATAAGTCATTTCCCTCTTCTTTTTGAGGCGCATTTATTATTTTTTTTTATTTTTTTATTTACTGATTACTAACGTAATATGAGACAAAAAATCTTTAAAAAGTAGCGTAAATATCAAGCAAGTTTAAATACTGGAATGAATGGTGCCTTTCCTTAAGAAAGACTTAAGACACTTTGTTTCAGACGAAATAAACGAGATTCATTGAAGTTCAAGGCCTTAATAACACATTTAAATCTGAAATATATTAATCTATACCTACCTATAAAGTGCCTAGATTCTAGATAGTCTCCTTACATTTGTCTTTATTAAATATAGTTCCTAAATAGTGTCCCTTTGATAAAAAAGTAAGTCGGTATACGGATGATAATTTTACGTGATAACGTCTTAAGGAAACATTGATGGCAGAAACACAAACATACAGCCCGTTAACTCACACCCACAAATCCTCTTGTTAAATCCACACACAAACATCCTACTACTACTACTTTCTACTTTAACAAAACTCCGCCTATTTTGTATATTTCCTTTAAATAGTACCAAAGGTGTCAAATCGCACGAACGAAGTAACCAGCTCATTCACACACTTTATTAGTATGTCAGCTAGTTTGACAGTAATCCCTATCGGAAGTTCTATACCACTAAAAAAAACATTCTTCATTGAGTGTTATGATTTGTGTTATGTATATATATATATATATTGAATTGTGTTATATCCCAACTGAAAGTAGAAATACTAAATAAATTTAATAATTGTTGAGATAATAAACATCATTTAGCTCTAAATATTATCCTGTATTTATCAAACAGGTACTGTGAATGTACATGAAAATTTGATGTACTTTTTAATAAAATCCTTGTGAAGTTATTCCTATGCCTCTCCGTAAAATTGTTCCATCAATTTTTCCAAAATTACCATTTATCATCAGTTCATATAAAAACTATAAACCAATTTAGTTTTTAATAACCCCCTATTGAAATCTATCTCATCCCCTCTCTTCCATCCCTTGATGGATGTTAGTTGATCCGGTAAAACAAAGCCCACTTTTATCTAAGCAACCGTTCGACTGGCCAAAACTCCATGTCTAACTTGCAGCTTAAGTCCATACCACGCGTGGTGAGTGTATGTACCGTTGTCACAGGACAAACTCATCAAATGCCATTTTACATAATTTATGTTGCATTCAATCAAATGAATGATGCGTGCGATTGCAAACCAACTATTGATAAGTTGAACCAGCAATTGGAGTTCGGGAATATATACATAATTACATATGTATACATACATATTTGAATTTATTGACAGGCAATTGATGTGTTGTAATAATTATGGCAAAAACCAATGCAATTAGCTTGTAACAGCGATGTGGCTTGGCGGGAACAAATAAATTATTGACGCATTAACGCATAGCTTGTTCAAAAAGTGAATATTTGACTCTAAGCGCAATATTTGAATTTATTCGATTTACACGAAATAAAATTATTTCCATGGAATTATGAAATTAAATTTATGTCATGAATTGTTGATTTTGAAAAAAATAAACAATCTGTATTCATGAGTGGATACTGGATAATAATATTTTAGGCTAGAGTGATTGCGGGATGAGGAATGACGTTACACATTTTAGACTGAATTGCTTTTTGGGTGGAGTGGAGGTAATGTTGGGGATTTCAAATTTTTAGAATTATATTAAATATTAAATAAGTCCTTAGAGGGGCAATCCCAGAGTGAGTCGTTTTTGTAATGCAAAAACACACAATTTCTGGACTCAAGATATAAATTATAGTTCAAGTATCAAGGTAATTCTATGGAGAAGCTTAAGAGCTATCTTTCTCGAGCACAAGTTGCGAGGATAACCATTAACTTAATTTAAATGAAAATCTGTATTTGTTTTCCGGATTCAGCAGATTTTCCATGCGATAGCTGTATGCCTGGAAGTAAATTTGTGTGCCAATGCCACCTATGCGGTTGTATAGTAGTTTTTTTTTTTATCTTCGATAATCGCTATGGACCAACCAAAACCAACCAACCACGAAGCACTAAGGAAAGATGACATTACTGGTAACTCAGCATAATCTCGGAGCCCCCAAGTGGCGTTTCTATATTTCTGTTACCATTAACATCGTCCCGTTTGGCTGTGGTAAAAAGTGTGTCAGTACAAAACGCGCTACCGCAGGATTATCTCATTATCATTATGGTATCATTATCCTGTTGCCATTGAGAAAAGGATTTGCAAATAGACAATTAAACGAATTTATAGAGTATTTGGTCCTTTTCTTTGTACGATGCGACTTTCTGGTAGTTTGTGGAAGAATATCTCGGAATTAGGTTATGGCAAGCTGAATACCGTTTTGCGGCAGCGGCATACCTCTGGAAATGCTTTGGTGTTCTTTCTTTAGTTTCATATTCACATTGAAGCTGCAAGAAGTTATAACTTTTTATGAAAATGGATTTAAAAATAATTTGGCTGTTAAGTTCTTGGTTTGTGAAAAGAACAGTGGCAATGTTAAAGGATGCAACTGAAGGATTACCAAACATAGATTCCAACTAATTATATGAAAGAAAAAGAATACATGAACACGGAAAATGAGAGAATTTTTACATCTACTTTACCATATCTAATATGGCGGTATATTCCGCGTTGGAATTGGAAGTGAGTTTGAACCAAAAACCTTTTCCAAATAAATTCTTTTTAGTAGCAATGGGATGTCCGCCTTATACAACCTCCTATAGATATGTGTGTACTCGGGATTAAAATTGTAGAAGAATATGTCACCCCATTCCGATCTACTTCTGCAACAAAAAAGTTACACTCGAGGTTATGTTGGTTTTGCCCAATTTGGCCGCTCACAAGATTAATGCTTA
This sequence comes from Platycheirus rosarum, assembly GCA_963971375.1. Lineage (NCBI taxonomy): Eukaryota > Metazoa > Arthropoda > Insecta > Diptera > Syrphidae > Platycheirus > Platycheirus rosarum. The sequence goes on along the minus strand of OZ020509.1, from coordinate 113,400,630 downwards.
TACAGGGTGATTCGCATGAGGTGTGCGGTCGTTTAGGGAAGGGGGATAACCTTCCCCGTTTATCCGGGAGCTAAAGCGGTCTTGAAATTTATTTTGTTTTTTATTGTGTAAATGGGTGCAACTCCATAGATGCTAATTGTGGAAATTAGTTACTCCATTTCTGGTAAACTGTGCTTCATCCGTTCAGAATATCCTTGCAAAATAGTTCCGTTCAATTTTATCTCTAATCAATAATGATTGACGAATTTCTGCTGTCAATAGCTTGTCCTTTTGATGTTAGCTCCTGAAAAACCTTAAGGTGGTACGGGTTTAAATTCTCGGTATAAGCACTCTCCATATTCTAGTTTGGGGCACTTGAAGCATTTAGTAGCTATCCTCTTAAAAAAAAATGTGCGACTTACCACCTATTGGGAAGTCTTTCAGCGTAAGGTCCTTGAGCGTCACGGTCTCGACCATCATCAGATTAACCTTACTTAGAGGTGCATATCCTGTAATAATACAATAACCTAAGTACTCATTACAGTGATGTGGGATTCTCATAAAAGATGGTGTTTTAGAGTCCAATGCATTTACGCAGAATTTACCTTACCTTACTTTAATTGGCGCTACAGTCCGGGGTGGACCTGGACCTGCGTGTCTTTTCTAGATGACAGCATATACTTGGTTTTGGCCTCATTGACTGCTAGACCCATCTTCGCCGCTCCCGTCTCAAAACTCACAAAAGCGCTGTGTTCTTTGATGTTAGAGTTTTGCACTATTCTTTGAAGTGTGATGTTGAAAAAGTCACATGACAGCGGATCGCCTTATCTAAATCTTTTTTTGACTTCAAAGGTGTGTGAGGTATTTACCGAGCTTGACTTGTCTTTGAAATCGATGAAAAGGTGGTGAGTTTCGATTTGAAGTTCGTAGGTTTTTTCCAAGATCTCCTGTAATGTGAATATTTGGTCGATAGTGAACTTTCCTACCTAAAACCGTACTGATATGGACCTATCAGGTTGTTCACCAATGGCTTTAGGCGTACACACAATACTGCAGAAAAGATCTTGATGATTAGAGGACTGATACCCTGCAGTTGGTGTTGTTCAGAGGGTCTTTTTTTAAGGATCAGGCAAATTATGCCGAGATTCTATGCTTTCTTCTAACCATATCTTGCTTATGACTTCATGGGTACTTATAGCCAAGCCAGCTTTGAAGAGTTCGGCAGCTAGGCCCTCGGCTCCGGTGGCTTTGTTGCTCTTCAGCTCCAGATATAGCTACCTTTACTTCATCCAGATGTGGTAACCGGAATTGTTGGTCTACTTCACCCAGATAAAATGGATCATACTGCCTGACAGCGGAATTTTTTTCTTCGTCGCCATCACTGTTCCCGTGATCATCTTTGCATGCAAGCTTTATTTCGAGCTCTGAGGCTTGAAAGTTTCTTTTTACCTTTTTGTAAAACTTTCGAATATCATTTCTGCAATAACAGCCCTCGATTTCGTCTATCCCCCGCTTCTCATGATCCATTTTTTTTCTTTCTGAGAAGTCGTTGTCCCTCATTCCTCTTTTATAGGGCAGGCTGGACAAATGAAATGAAGAAGATGGAATCTTCTAGGAAAGATTCCAGAAGATGTATGAAAAAGCTTTCGCAATAGTTTTGCCAGTGTGAAAGAACAGATCTTCAGAAGAATGTAGGGTATACTATCCGGGCCAGCAGATTTCTGTATATCCAGATCTTTGAGAACTCTTGCTATTGTAATAGTTCGGAAAAAAAATCTGTCCCTTGGAATAATGTACATTTTAAAGCACATGAGGGCAACGTTGCTGTGAGACAGCGTAGAGCTAGCAGTGAAATGGACTGAATGGTTGAAAAATGTAATGAAAAACCCAACATTTATTTTAGCTCGCACGACTATGCACTTTCGTAGTCAGTTAAAGAGTGACTCGCTTTAATTAAATATCATTAATCTACTTCATGTTTATGCAATTAAAAGAGAAGTACGTTGGAAGGAGATAAATAAAATATTTGCAATATAATTGTTGTATAATTGAGGCCATTTTGTTCGATCTAGCCTAGCTTGTGAGCCTTCACATGTTTGTCTCACCTACCAATAGATCTATAATAATACATTATATGACTTTGCCATTTTCTTCGGACATTTCATATTGTCATTGAAAACATACTCACAGTGTTATAATGGGAATGGATACGAGACAAAAGAAAACGATGCGAAAATAGTAATAAAGTTCAAAAGAAAAAACTCTATGACTTGCGTCAAAGCCAAATCTCGCCAAATATCTTCCAGTTTTTGAACACTCAATAGTAAATCAGCATCAAAATAAAAACTTATTGAATTTACTGCTTCAAAGCCTTAACATAAATCTGTGAAAAAAAATATGGACACTCGGAAAGTTATCAAAACAACAGAAAACAAGACACAAAAACTACATAGCTATACACCAAGGTACCTCAGCAAAACTTTGCAAAACTTTTATTCGCAGAAACTAAGAGAAAACTACTTGCACTCGCGACAGAGAGTCAGAGTGAAGAGTACTTTCGTCCCGACAGACGTCCGTGTAAGAAGTTTAAACTTCTCTAAGAAGAAAACTTTTCAAAGTCTTACTTTACTACCAAAAACCCTAAAACTCTCCTAAGACTTTACAATTTTTGTTTTATTATTCTTGCTGGCAGTGAATGGAAAAACACTTAACTCGCGCCCTGCAAGTAAAAGTGCTCCTAAAGCACACAGAATTATTTCGAAAGGACTTTTATTGTATTTTATATATATTTTATTAAGGTTTTTTTTTTTTGTTTTTGGCTTTGTTAATGTTAGTTAATGCTGGTGACATTTAGAGGATAGTTGCACTTGGTACGGAAATTGGTGTGAACTTTCGTTTACAATATGGCTTCCGGTCGGAGAAAACAATAATGAGGATGTTTAAGCCTCTAAATTTTAAAATTCATCTTAAAGTCCTTTCCAATCACACCAGAAAAAGTAATAATCAACGCTCTATGTATATGTCATGAACATAGGATTGGCAGCACCCAAACAGAAACCCTTAAACGTCATTCCCTCCATGACCATTTGACAGGACTTCCAATGCGCATCGTTATACTTAGTGCATTCCTCTTTCATTCATCACGTAGGGATAATGTTTAGTTAAAATGCGTTTGTTGTTGTTTTTTTTTTTTGTTGCTATAGAACACTACCTTTGCCCCTAGGATCTTCAACTGCATCCAGAACGCAAAGCATTTGGATTGAGTCGTCTTGCTTTCGGTCGTTTGTTGAACGTGTGCCTCGCCTCAGAGGACATTCTACGACAGGACTTGCAAGAATTCCTCCTAAACACAACAAAGCAAGTACACCACCAACTCCCTTAACCCAACAAAATTTTCTGCACTCAGAGACGTCTGAACTGTGAAATGAACTTGTAACCCACCAGGGAGACTCCTCCGATCCTAGTGCAGTGGATCTGGGTAACTGTAGTTGCTTTGGCTGTGATGCCTCTTATGTTCTATCCGAGCTCCTGCCAGGCCAAAGGATGAACCAGCTGCAAGTAGGCGTTGGTAAATGGTAAGTGGTTAGCCTTGGGGGTTAAATATATATCCCTTTATATCCTAAGTTAAATGTCTACACAATTCTAGTGAAATTATTTCCGATTTTATGTTTTTGTTGTGAATGCAAGTGTGTTAAATAATTGCAAGGGGAGGGTATTAGTGGGAGAGAGGAAAATCAAGAGACGGCTAGATGTGGGTTCTGATAGTTAACTCTGAAGTGCAAATAATAAGTAAAGAAATTCCTTTGAGTCCTTTGTGTGGCATTCACAATGGAGATGTGCACTCCTTATGTTGTTGTGCAGCAAGCAGCAACTTGATGATTAGGAAATCTTCTCTGCATTCATTTACCTACCGTTGAAACAAAGGACGAATACTTTGCTTCCTGACGACTGCATTTTGTTGGTTTAGTTTTAATCGCCTTGATATTTTAACGCACAGCCTCAACAAGATCTGACAGTTTAAGCTACAACAACTTGTTGGCTTTAAAATAATAAGAATTGCATTCAAGTAATTACATAAAGATTAGTTTTACAGGGGACCTACATATATTCTTTTACAATTAAATTCAAGCTTTTAACGAGAGACACTGGCAAATAAAGTATTTTCAAACCTTGTATCACTAAACAACTTATAAGAGCCACTGTTTGTCCTGCGTCGTCGTCGGCAGAGGTTGCAAGAAATCGCCAGGTTCTTTTGCAATCCAACCAGACATTCGGTCCCCTGTAGAGAATAAGTCCCTTGCCGTTAGCATTAAGAATATGAAAATCACCAACAGAGAAGCCACCCCCGGAGTGAAACTAACTCCTTGTTTGAAAATAAATGTCAGCAAGCGCAAGTGTTAAGATGTAGGCAAGGGACACTGTAACTGTATAGAAGGATCAGAGCTGCTTGTGTGTGTGGGATAGCCGGATAGGCAAATCCGTAGAGTATTCTTTAACACCTTGACAACCACTTACTGGTACTGAGTGGTGTAAACACACCTCACATGCCGCCGCGTCATTTGTTTGTACGAAATTGATTTATTTTGTAAATTTTCTTTTTTCTTCACTTCACTAAAAAAAAACTGCAAAGCAAACATACACAAATTTCGAACGTTGAAAGAATTTTTCTTTAACATTACATTTTTTTGAACAGAATTATAATGAAAACTGAATTAAGAAATCGATTACAAGTTCCAACGTGTTCTGCACTGATCGAAACAAAAAATCACATGAAAAATTAAAGTTATCACAGTTTTATAATTAATAAGGATCTTGTGAATAAAAATGTGACAAACAATCTTCTCTAAAAAGAAGAACTTTTATTGTAAAACTCATTTAGGTTATGTTAACTAACTAACTATTATTTAATTTTTTAAAGCAACAAATATAATAATCATTGAAACTGACTTATTATTTGGAGTTGTTGAAGATGCAAAACCAGTGATTATTTTGATGGCACAATAAACCTGATATTTTGAATTTATTTATTAGCAGAAGTTTACTTGATCATAATCCACATAAAGCGGCTGTGAATAAATTTGTGTTACTTATTTCTGCATCAAAATATTCAATGATTTAGAAAACCTTTAAAAGGTTCAATGAACGGATCCTGTGATACGCGGATCATTCCGTTATTTATTTAGCTATAATAATGAAGTTCCATTATTTTTATCTATTTTAACCCACCTGCCGTTGCTTGGACATACCAAACATTTTCTGCATACCCGAAATCAGCGCTAAAAAACGGGCCGCACAGTAACTAAACACCATCAACCTAGTCGTGTCAGTACACAAACAAAATTTAATAGGTATGGTTGATATGAAAATATGTACGTTGGCAATGAATTTAATTTTATCGTGGTGTAACACCGGTAGGTACACTATACATCAATTCGATACCCACCTATTCATCGAAGATAAGGCCGTCTCTGATCGAGTTTATAGAGGTAGGTATTATGAGCAAGCTCTTGTCTTAGTAAATCCCAGCAAAACTTGTACGTAGGTAGAATTGATAATAAGACAACCCGCTGTTTCGCATCCAAACCTTCTCTGTCAAAAAAAGGATTATTACTCAAGTGCCTACTTTCAATTGTAGAAGAGAAATGGCTTATTCCTGAACACCAATTCAGTTTTAGAAATAACCACTGAACAATTAAAACAATTCACTAAGGGTTATCTTTCTTCCCTCTAGGGATTTCCTAAATTTTGCGTTTCTTGATGATGACGGAATTCAGAATTTAAAGAAATAAATGCTGGTGTTCCACAAGAAAGCATTCTTGGCCCAGTTTAATTCGTTTTTTTACACTGCAAACGTTTCAAAACAAAGCCGTAAGAGCAATTGTTAATGCTCCATGGAGCATACGAAACAGCGATTTACACAGAGACCTATGTATGGAAACTGTCAACGTAGAAATTCAAAATTTTGCCATCATGTAATAGAAGCAAATGCTGCTAAATAGCAGGCCATTAATGTTTTTTTTATCAATTGAAACACTTTTTAAAAAATATTAATTTAAAAGAACATGACTTTATTGTCTTGAATATGGAATACAACTGCGTCAAAAATTTGGTTGGGTGAAGCGAAACTACGTTAATTAATCCATGCAGGTCATATTTGCCAATCCAAGTATTTTAATATTTTTTTGGATTGGAATCAACAACGAAGCATTTTAGTGTTTACCTAGAATCGACGACGATTCCCCAAAATTCTTTAATTAGTGATGCTTCCATTACCAATTCGTTTACCGATATGGAAATTTGTTGCTGCGGCGCAACAGGTGCTGTATTTGCGTATTGTTGTTGTTCTGCATTTCCGTATTGTTGTTGTCTTGCATTCATTGTTTTGCAATTTTCTTCACTGCTTCACTTATGATTGATGTTTTATGTATTTTTTTTTTATATTCTTGTCTTTTTAAAATAATGATACGGATTAAAATTAAAATTTAGTACCGATGACTTTAATGCCAATTTTCAATAAAGAAGCATTTTAGTGTTTGCCTGGAATCAACAACGGGACCAGTCCACGGGAAAATGAATTGCATTTCCCATAGTCATAATTTTACTTGATTTATTTTGTGTATTTGGAAATCCAATACGTGCTGACTTTGATGTAACCGGCCCTTAAAGAGACAAGCCTTGTATACCGAATTCGGAGAACGTTTGACATTTCCATGAACTCCTCATATTATCAAAAAATATCTGCCGACTTTAGTAATCAACAATCTCCGTTCATTGATATTCCACAAATTCCACAAATGTACATCATTCAGATTGAAATTCTGGAAACATAAAAACAACATGTATTACAATCTCCACAGCAAAATCCCTTAAGATTTTAAAAAATAAGAGAAACAACTAAATTGAGTCCTCCTCAGCCCACCCAATTTGAAAGTCCTCCTTTTTGTAAGCTTTCTTCTAAGCGTTTCCCTGCTTTCGCTCATCTTCCTCGTCGCCCACAGTCGTTGCCATCGTCCTTCAAGTAATGTATATTTACTAAGGACCAACAGTAAACAAAAAACTTTTTGGTGCAAACATCCGAAAAAAAGAAACTCTCAATTGAACTAAAAATATTGGAAAACATAAATCCTCAATCGAAAGAAATAATAAAAAAACAAAACAAAAAAAAATCGAAGCCAGGAAGAAAAGATTAACAGAAAAATAAATCAGTAAAAAAAAGAAGGACTTCCCAACAGGAAACTCCTTGCATTGCAAGCTTCCTTTGCCAGTTCTTTGGCACTAACATTCAGTTTTGTTCATTTGGTGTTCTCTTTTTTGTCTTTTACATACATCTTTTTTTTATCTTTAACTCCCATGTCCTTTCAATGGAATTCCGAACGAGGAAATATCTCAATGTGGTCATAAATAAATTGTGCATTTCCTGTAGGTTTCAAGTTTTGTATTTCTTATTTTACTTCCTGTCATTTTTGTCCTTTCAAAACATTCAATAGCATTTTGAAATTGAATTTCTGTGATGTTCTGAGAAACAATAGCACAAAGCTATGCAATACGTAATAATATTCAATGAAGCCTGGCCCAGGACTCGATGGTGGAAGTATTTTTCTACCCTGGGACGAGTGGCGGCTTGGAATACCAAAGAGTTACTGCTTCGATTAGATAAACTTTTAAATTCAAATTGTTTATGGATCTTAGGGGAAAATATATGCAAACATGTGAGAATCCATTTGTAACTTTAGCTGTTTCTGTATCTACCTACATCAAACGGATTTGTTAAGTCATGCGAGGGAAATTTTCTTTGACATAAGTTTGAAAACGTTCGAATATGTCAGGACTAGATGTTTGTTCACATAACACAAGCTTGAGGGCTTAAATCATATCATGGTGAGCTTGCAGTTCGTTAAGATATTTCCAATATTCTGTGAAACAGTGCGGTACATGTTAGAGGAGACCGTCCCTTTGCCCGTAACTGTCGTTTTTAATGAAAACCAAAGAAAAAAACATGGCGAAAGGATATGGGTAAACGTTTATGCTGACTGTTGATACTGTCAGTTGCTACTTTGAGTCCTGTATTTTGGAATTCATTGAAACACAAACACACCGACACACAAAAAATGTCTGAAATATTTCTGGGAAAATAAAATACGCTTGAATGGAGTTCGTGTTTGAAGTTGATCTGACTTAGACTTCTTCAATTATATTCCTTTTATGACCCAAATTTATTTAAAATATGTATGTTCCATTCCACTTATTCATTGGATTCGTTCGTTTCGCTGTTGGTTTCTTAGAAGAAGTAAATAAAAAAAAAAATATGGAGTCCATATCTAGGAGAAAAAGTTTCTTTTATCACCTCTATTTTAGTAGTTATGTATATAAAATTCTAACAGTTTAACTAAAATTCTTAAAAAGAGAAATTTCTCTGGCGGTTAGAGTTTAAGGTTACAGAAGTTCCTTGAAATTAATTTTTTTATCTTTTATACTGTAAATTATTTTACAATCGTTTTCCATGGCCTGAGTTCTATAAATAGTATCGTGTATTTATGGGAGTGATGCCGCTCGTTTGAAAAACTATTAAGTATTTCCTTAATTTTTTTTATCAAACTTATGGTAATTAAGAAATTTTTTTTTTGTAGTGAGTTTTTTTTTCTTCCTCCCTACCACAGTCAGTTCTATAAAAAGAATTCCGGAGTGGAATCGGGTAAGGTATATGTGGCAGTCAATTAAATTGTTTTATTTATTTCTGTGATAAAAATGGAAAAAAAAAATAATTTAATTATTAATCTTTTTGAATTTTGAGAGTTTTATTGCCAAAAAAAGACCAAATCTAGATCAAATCTCAGCACGCAAAATTTCATCTCCAATAGGGATGCAAGCAATACATCGATGTTTTCAAAAATCGATGTATTATTTATCATCGATGAAACCCACTTAAGCATTGAAACATTGTTCTTAGATCTTCGAAATTTGTGAATAAAACTCGCTATTACATACTTGCACTCATGTGCGGTCACAACTTTGAATAAAATTTGAAAAATATTAAAGAAACTTCAAAGTTTTTTTTCGATTTTTCTGACTTTTGATTGTTTGAAAAAAGTAGGTAAAATAGTTTTCAGCCAAAAAATTTAAACGCCATTTTATTTCCTTAGAAAATGTGAAAAAGTGTAAATTTTTTTTTGTAAATCGTAGGAACGGTTTTTAAATAACACCGTTTTTATTTAACAACTTTTGTTAAAAATTAAAAACAAATAAAACAAAACACCCAAATTACTTACCTTCATTTAAAAACAAAATTAAAAAAAATATCCATCTTCCCGTTTTCAAATTATTGAGTTTTGAAAAAAAAATATTGACTTCAAAAAAAAATTAACATAAAAATTCTTGGAGCCGTTTCCGAGAAAAATAAATTGCACGACTGGATCGCACGTACTTGCTCATATGTGCGGTCACATCGTCCAATAAATTTAAAAATATGAACGACTTGGTCGCACGAACTTGTTATTATGTTAGATAATTCCTTAGTGGCTGCATATGTATGTATATAAAGGGTGTTTTTTTTAGATGAGTGGTTTTCAAGAAGAAATAAAACGCATATAGCAATTTTGTGAAAATCGGGATCGGTGGCCATCTCGTTTTCGGCCCATTCATCGAATGTGTGACGCGCTTGATGGTCGTTCGGCTTCAATTCTTCCACGAGTTGGATTTTGTAAGCCTGCAAACCAAGATCCTCCCGCAAAATCTTCCATAAAGTGGATGGGCACATCTCCAACTGTTGCGCGCGATGGCGGATAGACTCATTCGGGTTTTCTTCAATACTTTGCTCTATCGAAACGAACCATTATTTTGGTAATAAATTTGCACAATTTACAAACTTGTTCAGGAGTAAGTCTATTTGTTAGGAAATGGGAAACAAAACTGAGCATAAATCAAGTGACAGCTGTACAAAAAACCAACTCCGAAAAAGTATTGCCAGATTGAAAACCACACGTCTATTAAAATAAAAATTATAATTTTTTTTTAATTAGCTTTAAAGTTTTCTCGGAAAAACTAAGTATGCAATAAAATTTGAAAACTAAATGTATATCGAGGAAAAAATAATATTGAAAATCGTTCGACCAGATTTTTAAAAAAAAATTTATTTTTTTTTAAACTTTTCGAAAAAAATATTTTAAATTTTTTTATAGTATGTCATTATAAGGAAAACTGTAGTTTTCATCTAGGAAAATTATTTATAAAAATTCAATCAACCCATTTTCAAAATATTTCAAAAACCAATTTTTTTTTAGAAAATTTTAAAAACTCGACAAAAAAAGTTTTTGAAATTTTTGAAATGCAATATTAATTGAATTGATTTCCTGTGTGCAAAATTTTATTGAAATCGGGATAGTAGCAGAAAGTTTTATCAAAATCGTTAGAGCCGTTTTTGAGGTGTATGTCAGGTACACCTACCGTTATTTTTCGACCTTAAGCAAAAAAGAAAAACACTCCCCCAGAAATACTACCAAAATAATACTAAATGCCAAGTTTGAAGCAAATCGTTTAGGCTGTAGAGGCGCGAACAGACAGACAGACGGATGGAATTTCCGGACCCACTTTTTTCAACTTCTCTATTATCGTAATGTCATGTTTGATTGTTAGATTTTTTTTGCACGAATCCATAACTTGCATTTTAGTACCTAAATCGCAAGTAATAGGCTTTTACTTAACGGTTATATGACAGGTACCGTTTATATTTGAACTAAAAAAAATATATTAATGAATTTTTTGGTTATTATTTAGATTTAAAATAATGCCAAATAAGTAAACACCTTTTTGAAGTGCCTTTGAGAACGATTGAATTAAAATTTGATTAGCTTCCAGTAGACTAAAACAAAATACATTGCACGACCGGATCGCACGTACTTATGTGCGTTCACATTGTAGACTAAAATTTAAGAAAATTAAAGTTGTTTAATTTTCCGAATTTTCCTTACATCTTGTATCTTCCCACCAAGTTGAACTCAAAAAATTCTAAAAAAATCATTTTCATAGATTTGAACAAAACAAAAAAGTGCTGCAGCTGCTTTTTAGTTAAGAAAAGTTACCTGTTAAATATTTAAAGAGCCTTTCTTGCTTCGACGTTACGCAACTCCTATCCAACTCGAAGGTGTTTCAAAAACAAAAACCGTGAAACGATAGTGGATTAATTTCACATCCCGTCAATTCTCCCGCATCCACAACAAATTCAGAATATAGGAGGGCAGGAGCCGTTAGGGAGGAAGGAGCAACAAAAAAAAAATGAAAACTCATTGCTAACTTGCCACTGCATTATTAATGGAGATGAACTTGTGCCACGGATGTAACCGCTGTCGTTGACGAACAGGTGTGCCAATAAAACCACAACCGAAGAAAAGAGGGTGCATCCTTCAGGATGAAGAATACAAAAAAAAAAAACAAGAAAACCATACCCCGCATCATTGATTAATGAGTTCATCGAGATCTCTAGTGAAGCATTTTATTAAAAATCTACTTTGCTGAAATTGAAGTTGAGTGTCAATTATTCTGTGACATGTAATCCTTTTTGGCTTATTCTGTTAGTAGGAAAGTGTATTGCTTTCCAGAAAAAAATACCTTTTAATGGAACTGCAACTAATGCAAATATCATAACAAAACGTATGCGCGTCGACGCCATTTTATAAACTACCTCACCAAATTTTTCATTTCCTCGCGGCACGTGAGAAAGGACATTCGCAACATTATTAAGTCAATTTATTCAAGCTTCCGCTGCGGTGATTTATAGGAAACTGTAAAGCTTCTTTGATCCCTTCCACAAACGAAAACTAATTTGCTTTCCGCTAGAAAAATGGGAAAATTTGTAAGTGTAAATATGAAGCTTTTTTTATGCCTTTGAGTTCTGCTGGTTTGATATTGATTGTTTAAATGTACGCGTTTTTGTTCAACACGTGGCAATAGTTAAAAGAATTTGGTTCATAAAACGGAAATCATATTTTCGTAAACGGAAAAATGTCAATTATAACCTAGATCAGTATTCCTTAAGGAGCCGCTGAATTTTAGATAAAGCTACTACTCGTATTAATCTTCATAGCATTGCTTAAGACTTACTGGCGCACGCCATTGACGTTAACAGCTTCACCAGCGGCATTTTTGAAAAAGTACGAAACAAGTGGAATCACCGGGCCAAAATCCACACAAAACGGTAACTTGTTCGGGATTAATTTGTAACCTGCGGTGAACTAACCTGAAGTAGGCAATAGACTTTTCCAGCCCAGCCCGGATCCGTATTTCAGTATTGGCAGGACCACAGTCTCAAACAGCAGTAGTTTGGTTCTTGTAGTAAGATTTGAAGAGCCTCGACAGACTAAAGTAGGTTCTGGTAAATTTTAGAAGGCGCCCGCGTATTTCTTTCTCCATAGTAATATCGGCTGCTTATTTTTGACCTAGGGTAATTAAAGGATCGCAGTACTTCAATTTTATGTTCTACTACACTGATTAATGGGCAATAATTCTCGTATATGCAGCCACAATTTACTTGGTTTTCCCTTCACTAACATATACAGGTTTTGAGCCACCTGCTCATTTACTGATTTTCACCAATAATGTCGATGTCATCTGTGCACACCAATATCTGTCTGGATTTGGTATTGTGCCAGAGACCAGAATTGCTTACTCCAATGACAGGTTCAAGACCATCCAAACGTTCAAACGTTTGTTTGCACTCATCATCAAACCAGTTGCTATGTCCTATGCTACTTCTACCCAATATGTTGTCTGCAGTAATAATGACTGTTCTTAAAGTGTGACCGTTTCTCATTTACGCCCGGGCTACTCTCACAACGAATTTGCTCATCGAGCTCTTCGTAGGCGAGAGCTAGCGCGCCGACTAGGAAGACTAACCCGAATTCATGGAATTTTTGATTACCGTGGTATTAAATATTTTTTTTCTGCATAATATTATTACCTGGCGAACTCATTTCTTAATTGTATATTATTTCAGCCTTATACAAGAAACATGGCTATCTGCTGTGCAGATCAAGCTCCGTAGAGCAATCCCACGTTCTATAAAAAAAACCGTTAATAGTTTAGCGGTTCTCGTTTCTTGTTTTACTGTCAAAACCCTTAATACATTAGCACAAAAATGGAAACTCATTAATTTAATTTCAGTTAATTCATTGGGAACTGAAATCGATTCGATTGAATGAATCCCTTTTTGAAAAAAAACTGACTCACGTTGAGATACAATAACTACATTGCAAATCGTATTTCAAATTGCATGAAATTCATCCGAGCAATATCAGACTTCAGACAGAAACACAGAAATATCTCGTCAAAAATAAAAAAAATGCTTAAAAGAGTACTGCATCAATCTTTTGAATTATGTATCGAGAAAAAGAACAAACAATACTGGCCCGAGGACAGTTTCGTGTGGAACATCATACCCATACCATCCGTTATTCACTTAAGCACCAAATTTAACACTGATAATGTATTTTTAAGGAGTTATTTAAAAAAAAAATAAAATTCAATATACATATTTACAGGTAAGATTCTTCCGTTGTTTTTTAATTGTATCTGCCGTACCAAACCATCAGCCCCAACATTCAAAAAAGCAAGTATTTCGAACCAAGTCATACTTTCTTTCTAACGTTACCACTTAGCCGTTACCATTGTGGGTAAATTTCAAAATGAAGAATCAATTCGTATTCTTAAGATCTTTTCGCTTGAGAAAATCTCTCAAAAAAAAAAACTTACGAGAATATTAAAAATAAAAATTTTCTTAAAATGCAAATTTTTGCTCAAATAAATTCAAAAATGTACGAAGTACTCTATTGTGTTTATTTCTATTTACAAACTATTAGACATTTATATGAAAATGTATAACACGGAACAAAGCATCTTAAAAGACTCCTTTTCAACAAAAGGATTTCCATATGCGTGTGTGGTGTATGCATGGATTGTAATGATGGTTTCCTTTGGAGCAAACCGATATGCATAGAACCATAATCTGAAGAGAAATTCGCCTGCATGAGGAGGATACAGTTAATTCTTTTTGATAAATTTTCTTATAAAGGAAGATGTTCAAGAAAGTATTTTAAATACTTTTTTTATTTTAATATACCATATATTTATACAAATATATATATCTATGACCAAGGAGTCTATCGATTTTTTTTTACTTGCGATTACAGGTACTATAATGCAAGTTATGCATTCGTGTAGATTAAATAAATTGCACGACTGTTCATATGTTCGGTCACATTATTGTAGAATAAAATTTCAGAATATTAAAATTAACATCAAAGCATTTATTCGATTTTTGTGACTTTTGATTATTCTAATAAATTACGTTAAAATGTATTTATTTTATTTCTTTAAGAAATGTTAAAAAGGGTGAATTTTTTTTTAAATCGTAGTTACGGTTGTTAAATAAAACGATTTTTTAACAACTTTAAAAAAAATTATTTAAAGAATACAAACTTAAGCACAAAACAAGAAACATTTAAAAAAAATTAAAAAAAAATGCATCCATCCGTTTTCAAAATATTGATTTTTCAAAAACTAATTTTGTTAAATTATTAAAAATACAAAAAATGTTCTCGAAAAATAAAATGTATGCGAAATTACTTAGGGTACCTACATCTTCTTGACTTGAATATCAATTTTGATAGTCGGATCACCAATTTGCGAGAAAGTCGAAGAAAAAAACCGATCCTTTGGGAGGTACCGTTTTTTAGCCCACCATATTAATTTTTTTTTTCACCAAAATATAATGCTAACCTACACTGATTTTCTTTTACAAAAATTCTTGGAGCCGTTTTCGAGAAAAATAAACTTCTACATAACGGTTATAGAGGTACCGTGAATTTTTGCCCTAAAAAAAAATTGAAAAAAATCCGCTGTAGAATATCAAAATAACCTTAAGTTCTAAATTTGAGGACGATTGGTCCAACCGTTTAGGCTACAGTCCAAAATACATCCGTACAGACAGACAGACGGACGGACAGAATTTCGCCAGTAACTCAAATATGTTTCTCTATCATCGTAATCTCATGTTTGATTGTTATCTCAAAATTTTTAATCTGTACGAATTTAAAACTTGTATTATAGTGCCTATAATCGCAAGTAAAAACAACAAAAACGATAACTGAGAATATAATTCTCTCTTCGCCTACAAACTGAAAAATACCACGTCAGCGACATACATATGTGTACTGTAAATTTTTTAAGGGAATACTAATACGTTTGCATTTTTGGGGGCACAAAACGTATAGCTGATTGGCTGCTTCTTACACGAATCTCACTCGTATTCAGATGCAAAATAACATTTCAGGGTTTGGTGGACATGGTCGGTACGGGTGGCAGTACTTTTGAAAAATTGAGAGGCGCGTGAGGAACGCACGATTGAGGAAATGGTGAATTAATACTGTAGGAATATGTTTCGTAAAATTTACCTGAAACTAAAAAGAAATAGTCAAGTTGTGGAATCAAAGCTTGCCAGGACAATCAAATTACGTTGTCAGGCAGAAAGAACCATTCTATCTTGAAAACGCGAGAGGCGTTGTAGAGAAAGACTTAGACTAACGTAAATGGCGAACGAAAGTGAAAGATGACTTCGACCAACTTCAAATGATAAATGAAGAGCTTGCTAGTTTTGTCAAGGTGCATCCCGGACAGTGACATCAACTAAGACTAGTTAAGGACCAGGTCTGGTTCACAGAATTCCGTAAAAATACATAGGACTAAATATTCCATTACGAATATCCTTGATCTTAAAATGATCTGGAAGATGTTCATCTGCTCGTTATATATTTTATGTTTCGGCCTTATATAGCAAGACTGTCATATTTTGTCTTGAAGACCGTTTTACCCTTATGAAAAAGTTTATAACACTGGCTTTGCTGCAACACCTTCCATGGAATCCCGGTCTCGCTTCTCGCAATGTTCTCCAATTTTTTTTCTAAGGTGTTCTAACGGTAATTTTTTAGGAGCTGTCATTCTCTACAGCATTGGCCCCAGATCTAGCTACCTGGTCTATCCCCACTTTGTTAAGCAGATTTGTCAGTGGTCTGTATACAGACTTCAGCAGGCCTTATAAGGTTATCCCTTGAGATAGATCCCGCAAAATTTGCAACTTCTTATTTTCCTACCAATTAGTGGTTTGAGTCTATGCCAAAGAATGACTACCTTCATAGTAATGGCTTTTATACCACCGACTTCTATTGTATATATTTAAGCAAGGAAACCTAGTGTTAGCTAGACTCACTGTCGAAAAAAGGACACCCATCTCTACAGTTTTGGCAACGACAAAGCCGCCGTCATCTGGAGGACAAAGTAGAGCACTTTTTAGTTGCGTCATCTTTCTCTTTGTGTCTTCTGCAAAGTATGATGCCATAAATCCTACAGTCCTTGATCAGAAGTAACAAATCGGGATACGAGTATTACCGTCACTCACTCACATACTTTTCGCTTGTATGTATGGCAAGGTTTATAGCAAGGCGGCATCATCGGACCTTAATTCTTTTGAAAGAGGAAGAAGAGTCAACCACTCTCAACAAGTTCCAGGACCAAATTCTAGACGATATAATGCCTTGTATAGAACTTCGCAATAATTTCAGGCTCAACTTTATATCTTAAACTTTTGATATTTTTTTTTAATTTATTTTCCTTTTGTTCTTATCAGGGGTGGATTCGACTTAGGTGATATGTGATAGTCACATGTCTGATAGTTACATGGGATCACATTCAATTTTCGGTCTGGGAAAAGTGATCACCAGGAAAATTACAAATTCTAGCATCATCTTACGCAGACAAAATTTTTTGATTGTGACAATCACTTATCATATATCGCCTTATCCGATTCCACCCCAGGTCACTCGAAACGTAACGTAGCGTAACTCATTAAATTTTATTAACAATCAGAAATAAACACAACACGTATTGTCTTCCAAATCCTTATAGTTCAACACAACTGTACAATATTGGCAAAATAAATTATGAAATGACATCTCAGGAGAACTACCTTTCCCCTAGCTTCGCTGAGGTCCTTCCCAACCCACACCAAACCCCAAACACAAAAGACCAATTGAAAGCTTAAAATTGTCTGCACATTAATCATATCTCCGCATAACATTCAGCAGCGAGAACCATTCCTTCCTTCCATTGTATTGCCAAGGACGGATGAATAAGGCTTTGGGGTTCCTGGTGAGCATAACAATTTTACCAGGGAACTTCTAGTAAACAAGAGTAGTTTCCAGCGTAAGCATGGGGGAGGCATCATTTCTTACACAACAGAGAATGGTAGCCAAGGTTCTGTCAGAAAATAATTGAAAGTATCTCGACCACTTGGAGTTCCGCAGTTGTGGGGATAGAAATGGTCTGTTCTGTCGTCCGTGGGCTCGGCGGGCGGCCGGAGTCATCCCATATGACAACTGGGGAACTGCCTTTGCAGGTACTTTTGTTCTGTGTGCGGTTGCCACGTGTGCTGTGATGAATTCTTACACGCAAAGTGGAAAAGTTTGATTGAAAAAAAATATCCTGGGGATTCGTTTTCTGTTATTGTATTCACTGTTGAACGGGTGACAGACTAGTATTTTCGAGCAAACACCGGGCCGATGTTGGTGCCTCATCAAGGTAATTAGCCATCGAAGAGTTATGGGCGTTTGTATGGCTTCAGCTATACAATATTGATTTATGCTGAAATAGACGCACAAAATGTTGATGTCTTTTGAAATTTAGGAAAGTATCTTAACAATCAATTAGGAATAATATGTAAATAATGGGTGTGCGTGACTGTGCGCTTAGGAAGTAAAAGGTTTAAATAAGTATGTATATACTATTCATGTGTTTGAATACCTTATATGTAATAGCTCGATTGAATGTCGTGCTTTAGCAGCCCGGAGGATTTTTTGTTATCTCAAAACTTACGCATTAGTTATTTCAACAGCGGTTGTAACGATTTGCAATAAACTTCTAACCCTTACGCAACCTTACCTAATTTAAGGATGTGCTACAGTGCAGGGTGTTCCTGTGCATCAAACAATGACTTTCCCTAGCCAACTCGTAGTGAAGCAGATTGAGGACTCTGTCAATTTGTGTGCCCCAGCATAGTGTTGGTCTTCATTTGCTGCTCCGGCAAGCAGTCCCGTTTAGTTGGAAGCTAAGATTTTCCGGGAGGGAGAATTGGTACCCATCTGCCGTATATGAACAAACCTGTTTCTCTTTTGACTATGCTTATGTCTCTGTACAGGACAACCCGTACAGTTCCGAGATGTATCTTCTTCTCAATTCGCCGTTTAAAAATACGGAACCTTTATTCATCGAAAAAATTCTTTCTCGAAGTAACCTTTGGCATCCTCATCCACATTTGAGAATGTCCCTGCAATTGATGATGAGCGACACTTTAATTGCTCGGGAGAGCTTGCCTAGTCAACTACTTTCACAGCCCAAGAAAATAACGATTGACAAGACTTATCCTTCGTTTTGGTGTTGTTCTTGGAGTTGATATCAGAGCCCAGGTAGACAAAGTCTCAAACTATACCTCAGAGTTACAACTGTCTGTGTCCAAGACGTCGATGTTGGGTTTATTAATGACTGCTACGGCTATCTTCCCTAGACTTCCGCCTCAATACTCACACATATGCCTCTGCTGTTAGCGTGAGAATTCTGCACCATTCTTTCAATTATGATGTTGAAGAAGTCGCATTAAAGTTTATGGCCTAGTCGGGCCAACAATTTCAAGATTTCATTTATCGGGCATGTATGTAATTTTTTCTGACAATATCTAACTTTTAAGTTCGTGCATTCTCCTAACCTAGTCATCTCCCAGCTAAGCTGACGACAACACTCTCAGCTTTTTAATATTAACACATTTAATAAGAGATCTTCATAAGTAATGCGCATCGTTATCTCCTACCTCTACTATTTCAAGGGCTTTTGATGCCCTTCTAATATTCCAGACATAGTGTGAAGTGATGAGCATTGAATTGTTTCAAGGGATCATTGCAGCTGTCTGTTTCGCTAGAGTTTTGACCACATAAGTAACGGTAAAGAAATTGCACGACTGTATCGCACGTACTTGCTCTTATGTGCGGTCACAGCTTCGAATACAATTTGAAAAATACTAAAGGAACTTTAAAGTTTTTGTTCGATTTTCTGACATTTGATTGTTTGAAAAAGAACGTAAAATAGTTTTCAGCGGAAAAATTTAAACGCCATTTTGTGGCTTTAAAATATGTGAAATAGGTTGATTTTTGTTTCCAAAATCGTAGGAGCGGTCTTTATATAAAACGATTTTATTTTAATAACTTTTTCAAAAATAAAAAAAGTAATTTAAAAATGTAAACTTTAGCAAAAAAAATAATCTAAATTTAAAAACAAAATTAGAAAAAACCATCTAGGTACCCGTTTTAAAATATTGCTTTAAAAAAAAATTAATAAAATTATTAAAAATACAAAAAAAAGTGTTTTCGAAAATATTTTTAAATAAAATTACAACATCTTTCTGAATATAAATTTTGATTGAAATTGGATGACGAGTTTTCGAGAAAGTTGAAGGAAAAAACGACCTTGATTTTTGTTCACCAAAAAAATACCTACACATACATTAGTACACAGATTTTTTTTAGAAAAATAAAAAAAATCCTGTGTAGAATGCCAAAATACCCTTATGTTCCATTCATTTGCTTTGTATACCCTTTATCAACGTGCAAAAAAGCAAGTTCTCAGTTCGCAAATTACAAATAATTAACCGTTTCAGACGTTTTTTGTGGGGTTTTTTAAAGTCCGTGTTTACGTGAACAAGCCCGAGACTCTGGAAACTCTCAAACATTCGACTCGTTTCGTCCGAAGTTCTCGCTGAAGTGATGAAAAATTCCATAAAACGAGCCCATATGACAATCAATTGTGACGGCGCCCAGTTGGCCGATATCATCTTCTCGACTTGACCAATAATATTCAAAAAGTTCAAATAAACATAATCAAAAAACAGAATTGAAGTTTTTCATTTAGAAAAAAAGAGAGCCAAACAAAATCGGATGGATGACTTCTTTTGGCCCACCCTGTAATACAAGGCTGATCTATGGTTTTAAATTTCGAGATTTTAATGTTGCGAGCTATCAGTATGCGAGATTTTGATATTAGAGACTTCGTAATGCGGAATTTTAGTATGCGATCGAACCCAACCCATATATGGGGTTACCTTACAAAAGGTTTGGTAGTTGTGAATTTTTGATTTGTCGTTTGGGATGCCCTGTAGATGCAAAGAAACAAATCCACAACCACGCCCCTCCGCCCCTTTGCAATCGACGAAGAGTTACTAAAAATTGGCACTTTTTCACTCTTTGGCCTGTAACTCATTTCTGGTGTATTTAAACGCAAAAGGACTTTACATGCCAACTTATAGTTATTATTTATTATAGATTTTATTAAATTTCAATATCAAAAATTCTCTCTTTATAGCTTTTATATAGAACGGTTCGAAAGAAAGTTTCTAATCCAACGAAGCAGGGATAAGTTGAAGTAGACATAAGATGATACACAAACGCATAAAAAATGTCGAGTGCAAAATTTTACCTTCTTTAAAGCGATGCCAAGATTTGCTCAATTGTTCGGTAAGAAAAAGCCATCAGATCAACAGTGGACCTTTTGCCACGAAACTCCGGTTATTAAGAAGCTTTTGTTTTTCTAGATATTTCTTAAGCTTATAACTTATCAATGTTTCTGTGGTCTTATTGAAAGGAAGAATATTAGTGCCATAGTTCGGTAATTTGATGGTGAAGAAGAGTAGAGTAGATGGAAAAGCTAACGTAGATGTTTTGCCAGCCTAGAAAAACACTTCCTCAGAATCATAGCGGAAAATAGCACTTTTATACATTTTTATATTTATCAGATATTGTTGGAACGTGCCATGCTATTGCTTTTTTAACTTGGTTCTCAGAAACTTTTACCATAGTAGCAGTACTCTAGAAGTTGTCAATGCTGGTAATCCTTAATGTAAAGGCGAAACATTCTGTTTGCCACATTATCGATGTATTTTTCGATCGTAGAAGATGGCAGACATTTCCTGTCATCAAAAGACAAAATGCCTGGAATAGGCATTCATGGATCAGAAAGTTGCATTGGTTTTCAGACACGAGAAGGAATGATTGCGATTCCTTTGGTGAATTCTGCGGGGCATATTTCCTTGCTCGGTTCATCCACCATTTCCAGAAATCCACATCGCTTTAGGGTAATACATAACCAATTGAAGGCTTTTTCAAAGCAACCAATCAAACATAAATTAAAGCTTTATAAATAAAGTCGAATTTCTTATTATCAACTAACTGTGCCTTAAGCTCTTACAATGATACATTGTTGGAAAACATTTTCTAACTAAAAATAAATAAAATAAGGCGACACAAGAAATTACCTTTTAAAATCAAACAGTCTATAAATGCTTTTAAACCCAAATAGAACCACTAATACTACGTTCTTAGTTCCTTCATTTCAAAGACTATATTTTAATTTTAAAATACTAAAAACCTAAACGGAAAAATAAAATTTCTAAAAAAATAAACAAAAAACACAAGACAATCCCTAAATTCCTTTATCTCGTTCTCATATATTCCCTGGTCGGCATTTCTTAAAGGAAATAAAAATAAAATGAATAAGAGAGGTTCCACGAATTTCCGTTTCCTTAAACTGTTTGTTTATTTGCTTGTCAATTTCCGCTTCATATTCCAGAAAGTTTCTTTGCACTTCTCTTGTTTTTTTCTTGCTGCCGCCGGAACAAAGTAGCAAAATAAATTTCACATTTGAAAACTGAGAGCACAAGGACGACGTTTCCTGTGCCAAACACAAAAATGTTTAAAATAAAACAACAACAAAATTAATAAAATTGAAAAAAGGACCACAAAATGAAAAAAACACAAAAAAAAAAATAAAAAAAAAAAAATTTTTGAATGGACCAAGCCAAAGACAAAACAGAAGAGCACGGGAAGGGATAGTCCTCTGTGTGTTGCCATGGGAAACATGGGAAAGGCGATTGTATCTTGTTTCCAATTTGATGATCCTGGATGCCAATTCCAACATAACGTTGAATATAAAATGCTCGATTCGGAAACAATCAAAGGTTCATCATTCCCACTTGAATTGGAGCATGGCTTCGAGTTTTAGTCATGGCGGCTGGAATCGGGGATTATATTAAGAAATTTCATTTTGCTTGGAGCATAACCATTCAAAATGTAAATAAGTATCTGTACACTTTTTATGAACATCACTCGAGGGGCACTCGGCTTGCGAATTGGTTTCTTTTACTCGTGTTGGAGCATATTGTTGTTCCTATTTCAATTGTGGGAGCAGGGGTTGTGGATTTGTTTGGAAGTAGTTTGAAGAATGTATAGATTTGCACGGAAAACATGTTTTCTACTTATAAGAGTGTACCTATATTAAGTAGGGTTAGATAAGCTCGGTAATGTTAGAGGAACTTCCTCAATGTATAAAGATGCTTTGCTACTTTCTCAGCAGATGGGGATGCATATTCCAAGGTTTAACTTATCTTTATTGTAAGATTAAGTTCTTTATACCCAGCACTGCATTTTTTTTTGTTTTTTGGTGGCAACACATGGTTGCTCCATCCAAGGCTTGGCTTCTGGACGCCTTTGGTTATATCGTCAAAGACTTTGGGTACTGAAGCGTCGACGTTCATCCGCTTTACATGACGGAGCCATCTTATAGCTCCTGGACACGCATTTTTGCTATTAGGCTGTGCTCCATGTAGCAGGACCGGGATAATGAGTGAGGGTCCCTTGGATCTTCTCGATAGAGCTCTATTCCTCAATTGCTTACATAACCCAAAGAAACAGCGACTCTATGTTTGGTTTCAATGCTTATGTTGTTTCCTGTGGTAAGAGCAGTGACCAGACAGACAAAATCGCTGTATACCAATTTTTACCTATCAATTGTCATCTCCTGACCAAGTGCGTGGTGGAATTTCACTTTTATTGGTGAAAGCTCGTTTGTAATCAGTCTTGTTCTGCTCGCTGTTGACTCCATGGAAGTGAAAACATTGGTTACTGTCCGCTTATATCTTTCTATCACATCAATTTTATTATCAAACCCAAGAGTTTGGGCTGATTTATTTAAGATAGATCGTGATGTTCCCTACTACCATTCAAGAAGTATATTAAAACAGTTGCAGGACAGTCCGTCCCCTTGTCGTAACCCTCTGATAAAGTCAGAGGTCTGTGTAGAATCCCTTCCAATTTTGACGAAACAGTGAGCTTTCCCTATCGTCATCTTAATAATTTGTTTAATTCAGCAGGAATTTCAAAGCTAGCTACTGTCGTATGTTGCCTTAAAATCGATAAGATTTGATCAATTATAGATTTTCCAGGTCAAAGACTGCCTTAGTAACGAGTTCTATAGCAGTCAGCAAATGGGGATTTTCATATAAAACTCTAGACAGGATCTTGAAACCCATAGCGATGTTTAAAAGGCTAATTCCTTTTTATTTGATGCACTGCAGTCGCTCTATTTGTTTGCGGATCGGGTAAATGGTATTAATTTGTCAATCCTTTCCTCCGAGCTCCGACCAAATTTTTCAGATGAGCAGTTGGTGTAAGCACCAGATCAGCACCAAGTCATCCTTAGAGTTTCTCAAAAGTTCCACTGGAGCCCATCGACACCTGCTGCTTTGTTAATTTTTAATCTGACAATAGCTACTTTTGGTAGGGCAGATGATATTTTGGTTGTCATCTAGATTGACGGGCCCAGGTCGATCAGAGGCAGGATATTGGCCGCAATCGCCATTAAAAAACTGGTTGAAGTAGTAGTCTCTCCTGACAATTGAATTCGACTGCCTACATCTACTACAATGTTTCCATCTCCATCTCCATCTTTGCAGGACACAGGGCGGCTAGTGAAACCATGATATTAACTGTTTCACTCTTTTATAGAAATTTCGCTTCTCTTTCCTGTTAAAAATATATCAACATCTCCTCGACTTAAGGTTGCTGGTGATCCTTGATCCTAGGCAAGCGTTTCTCATCCTTCTTTCACTCAACGTAGAAATTATTGGTAGGATGCTCAAGTTCTTTTGCGGAGTCACGACCTGTATGCCTCCGAGCGTATTTTTCTCCTGCTTCCTGAGAACATAGTTCAATTGTCTACTATAAGTCATGGATCCCATGGATCAATCGCTTGCCGTTACTTTTTACGGGAATCTCACATTTCTGCTATAATATCTCGTGATCTTTGTGACGAACTCTTATAAAAATGTATATGTAGGTACATATGTAAAACCTTAATTTTGAACACGCGTTATTACTTTTTTGTTTGTTTTACACGGACTATAAATGATATACAAAAGAGGTAACAAAAATTGAGGGTGTAGGGGGATGGAACGTACGAAAGATGTTCCTCTTTATTAATATTTTTACTCTATGGTCACACTTGACACGTGACACGTGAAACATTAATTTTTACACACACGCCCATACCAACACGAACTTACCTATACCGCTATACCTCCATCAAACGAAAAGGATAAATGGGCATGACTGGTTCGCACGTACATTCTCTTATATGTATGCCTGATTACATTGGAAACCAAGATCTTTGACAGAAACAAGTAACATTTACGTTGAAAATAGCACAGTATGAACTTATAAAAAGTATCAAAACGACAATATTTAACGGTTTTTAGTAAAAATGAAGTATGCTATCAAACGCCTTAAATAACAAAGAATTCATGAAAAAATTATTTTGAAAATTGTAGGACCGGTTTTGATAAAATCTTGTTTTTTATTTTTATTTTTTGTTTAAATTTTGGTATACAGTTTTTTTTATATACATGTGGATATAAAATTTAAAATATTTTTTTTTGATTAGTTATAAAAATATTGATTTTTCAAAAAAAAAATTCAAAAACTAATTTTCATTAGAAAAAAAAGTTATTAAAAAATTTGATATGCAGAATTAATAAGGCTACTTAGGTCTTCTCAGCTGTTACCGAGAAAACCCAAAATTAATAAAGACCGTTATATGAAAGGTCCCGTTAATAGACTTTTCCCGTATATTTGGTTCTAACCAAATTATAGCCAATGCCATAAAAAAATTCTCAAAAATGTTCATCAGAATCGTTTGAGCCGTTTTCGAGAAAAATAAGGTTTTCCTAAATGGTCATATGGCAGGTACCGTTATTTTTAGGCCTACAAATAAAATTTCAATTTCCCCTCTGGGGAATGCCAAAATAGTCCTACACACCAAATTTGAAGAAGTAGAATTTTGACTACATATATATTGATAGATAGATATTTTTATTTCGTACTTTAAAAATTATAATTGGTGACTAGGGTAAGTTCGGGAATTATGGCGCACATCGCAAATATCATACTTCTAAGACTCTAATAAAAATATAAACAATGCAAAAGCTTCAATTTTTGCCGAACGAGTTTCGTTCGCTTAACAAAAAAAAAAAAACGATGCAAACAAAATTTGTGTTTTTTATATTTTAACTGTGTTTGTATTATTTTTTCTCGGTATGTATAAAGCTCTGGCGCGGGTACGCCATTAATATGCCCTTATGAAGTTTTCATGTAAATTGTAATTTCATACCTAGTGTATTAAGACTAAAATTCCTAGGCCAACAAAAATTAAAACAAAAGAGCCCTATCCACATCATCCGACAAAGAAAATCTAGAGATCCAGACGACGAGTCGGATGGGCCCAAAGATTTTGGGGAGAACATTTACGCTGGATGTAGTGAAGATTACACCACTACAACCAAAAAGGACGAGTGGGTGCTATGTATTCTTTTGGACAGTGGTCCCACGAATCTTGTACTGCATTTAAGAACACATGCGATGGATTTGGGTGTTTAAATCAAAAATAAAAGCTTCCCACCATATTGCCCTTAGGGATGCGCCATATTGCCCGCATGAAGGGCAGTATGGTTTTTTTTAAACTATCCTTACTGGGGTAAAATAATCGCTTTCTTTTTCAAGTGAAAAAGATTGATTTTATCTTTCCAGCATATAGTTTAATTTTCCATCTGTGATAATATCTCATTAGGATTACAAGTGCATTTTGAAAATAATGTCTCAATGTTGAAACTAAACTCATGCGATGAATCCCTGTTTCACAATAAGGAAGCTGTTGATACCTGACGTTAAGAAATTGTATAAGAAAGACCAAGGACTGGTCCTTGGCGGACACCATACTGAACTGATTCACTTTTATTAAAATACACTTTATAACATCTTCCAGACAGGAAACTTTGAACTATTTTTATGAGAAAGTTCGCTATCCCGAATGTTTCCATTTTATAAATAAGAACATTATGTCAAACGGAGTTAAAAGCTTTTTCGATATCTTAATAGGACCATACCTCTAGATCTACCCAGATCACGATAAGTTCTGATTATAAATATTTGATATCTTAAGCACTTGATGTGAAGTATAATGATGATTCTATACCCCAACTACTGGTTAGGAAGAATATGTTTTTCCTCAATTACAACATTCAGTTTTTTCTTTAATACTTTTTTTTAGGAATCAATTTGGTTTTATTTTTAATAATTTTAGCAATGTACCAGAAATTTGACTACATATATTTTTCAATAGTTTTATTCAAAATAAATTATAAATGTACAAGGTGGGCTCATCACCTAATTAGAAGAAGCTTTAACTTTTGCAAATGTCCAATTTATTGTAAGTTCTGTTCTGACATTTATGAAATAAACAAATGCAAAATAGATACCTCAGACAAAGAGTGCATCCTTCTATTTTTGTGAGTGACGATTACCGCTAAGTGCGCGAGAACTTTCTTTACTTCGGTGATCCTTTGTGATAGTGACACTTTACTGCTAAGTGTGCGAGAACTTTTATCACTTTGATTAATTACAATTTACGATCTCGAGGAGAAGACGACCTGACTTAAGTCGTCGCAGTCAATCAAATGTGCGAAGAGCTAACTCATGTGCTAACCGCACTGATGACCAGAGAGAGACAGAAAATAGTCGTATTGGTATGTCAAAATTGCGTTCTTTAGTGAGTGACAATGAAGTAGATAGGCTTATGGGCGAAACAGAAAGCAACAGCAACAGCACCAGCAACAGCGGCCGCCATTATTTTAGAACCAATGTATCAATTGCTGAAGTTGATTTAGACCAGCTCCAGCAACGTCAACAGCGTCGTTTGACCAAAGTCCTAAATTTGCTGTTGCTGTTCCATTGCTACCAACTTTGCGCAAGTGAAATTCAGGGGCACCATAATGCAGAAAAAACACATTGAAATGTGTTTCAATTTCTTTTGCTGGTCAGCGTGCTGTTTGCTGTTGATGGTGCTGGTGCTGTTGCTGGTTCAATCTGTTCCGCGCTTTAGAATGCAACGAGTTCATGTTCGTGCACATCAAACACAACAACAGCGAGCACGACATAATAAAATTGAGCGATTCCGCAGACGCAGTGCTCCTGTGAGAAGAAAAGTCTTAAAAGAAGAAACATATAATTTAGTTAAGTTTCCCAAAAGTGTGTTAAAAAGGTATCCGTAAGACTTCTTAGAGTTGTTATGGAAATAAAGAAATTGCTTCTTTTGAGCCTTATTGATACTGGGGCTAAGATATTCTATCGAATAAACTTTTGCACAAAACATTGATTTTAATTAAAAAAAAAAAACGTAAAAAGGTTTGATTAATCTTTTAGAATTTCAGGTTATTGCTTACTTGGTCTACTTATGAACTAAATACTTTCATTTCTTTTTCTTTTACAAAAATAATATAATCTTTTTTATATATAATTCTTATGTACGTGTGTTTGTCACCTAACTCCTTCTAAACGACTGAACTTATTTGGATGAAAATTTGTGTGTATAGTTCATAATTCATAGGTTCCTAGACGTTTTGAAAAGACAATTGGACCCGATAGGACGCGCTGTTTTCGGAATATCACCATTTCTGAACAATTGACAACATTACATAATTTTATACGGTACTTTTTTGCCTACCTAGAAATAGACAAATATAAATTACCCGTATTATTTTTAATTATGAAAGATTCCATTTTGTCTGCAATAAACATATTTAAATTTCTGATTATATGAAAAGATTAGAGTTTACACCTAGATGTTATTCAACCAATTTTATAGTGTTAATAGAACGGTTTCTATTGAATTTCTTCCAGAACCAAACAAACGGTAAAGAAAAACATTGCCACAACTATGAGCAATGGATGCCACGAAAAGCTTTTCAAACAAATGTTTTTGTGAGCAATGCAATAAAAAATAACACTAAGATTTAATTCCGCAATAAACGTCAACAATCGCTGCATTGAATACGACTACAGAATTATAATATTCCATATAACTTCAATCATTTTTATAGAAGGCACAAAATGCATCGAAAGGGCTCAGGTAAGATCAAAAGAATTTAAAGAAAGGCAGAACGACGTCTGCCGGGCCCCCTAGTAAGGAATAAAGTATACTTCTCATCTAAATATGTCCAGCAAACACTTGTAGTACAAAAGAAAACAGATTTCTTTTTTTTTGGACATTTTGTTAAACACTAATGTGTTTAATCATATTGGAAGGCAAGATCTTTGATCGAAACAAGTAACATTTACGTACAAAAGTAACACGCTCTGAATTTATAAATAGTGTCAAAACCACAACCCTTAACGGTTTTTAGTCTTGTATAATAACGAATTTATGATAAAGTATTTCGAAAATTGTAGTACGGATTTTGTTAAGATCGTGTTTTCCTTAGTTTTCGAAAAAAAAAATTTTTTTTAATTTTAAATAATTTTTTTGATTAGTTTTAAAAATATTTATTTTTCAAATAAAAAAATTCAATAGTTAATTTTAATTAGAAAAAAAAGTCTTTTAAAATTTTGATATGCAGAATTATTTTGACTACTTAAGGTCTTCTCAAATATAAAATTTTATTAAAATACATTGAGCATGAAAGGTACCGTTAATAGACTTTTCTGATAAATTTGGTTCTAATTAGCTGATAGCTACTACCAACAAAAAAAATTTCATCACGATCGTTGGAGCGGTTTTCAAGAAAAAATAAGCTTTTCCTTATAATCGTTATATGGCAAGTACCGTTATTTTTAGACCTAAAAATTAAATTTCAATTTCCCCTATAAGGAATGCCAAGAGATACACACATACCAAATTTGAACGCAATCGCTTAACCCGTTTAGGCTGCAGATCGATATACACACGGGCAGCCAGACAGATAGACAGACAGACTGACATTTTTGGTCAGTGACATAATTAGGCTTCTCTATGATCGTAATGCCATGTTTAATTGTTATCTCAATTTTTTTATATTCACGAATCCTAAACTTGCCTTATAGTCCCTATAGTCGCAAGTAAAAATCGCAGTAGATTCAATGAAAAGCACAATGGTGCAGTAGATTTCAAAATTTATAAAAAAACGCATTAGATCTATTTACTGCTTTCGCAGTAAATTCCGAATGCTGGCTTCTCAGTTGTAGTTAGAGAAAAAAAACTGTGCGGATGGCCTCATTTTCTTTCTTTTGATAACTCATTTAAAAAAAAAACTTGTTTAGTGTATTTTTTATTGAGTTAATTTAAAAACTGTAATGGAAATAGAATAACATTTAATAAGGTGTGTGTTTTTTTTGCATTATCATAATTTACATTCCTTGGTGTTACTTTAAAATCCGATATGCATGAATAGGTGATTTAAAAAAAGTATTCATAAATTATTGAGATAAAAAAAACCGCTTCTGTACCATACCATCAAAATGTCACAATGTCACAATACAAAGTCTTCATTCAGGGAAGCCTTAAAAAAATATTAATTGGCTCTTGGCTTCGCATCATTCTTCAAGGATACACAATTTTCCTCACATGCTGAAAATAAATGAAAGATAAATCTTCCAACCAACGATATTTGCAAGTGTTTGCCATTCCTCCATTAAACAACCACATATATATGTATATAATCCTTTACAAGTTTCCTTGATTGCAACATTTCAAGAATTTGCATCTATGCCAAACGTGTTTTCTAGGAAGTGAGTAAAAAAATAAATTCTTCCCAACGTGACTGACATCATGAGTTATTGTGGTATCATTGCGCTTCCATTCACTGCTTGCAACACCTCGTTTGACTTTCTGTCGCCCATCGTAAAGTGGTCCATAGAAAACATCAAACTTTATAGTGGTGTTGGTTACAGATCCTCCTTATTCCGATTGCTCTCAATGAGAAGAAAAATTACAATGTCGCACATTTTTGCACTTTGGCCAAAGCGAAAATATCTTGTCGATGTCGAGTCGATATGTCGAGTTGATGTCTATGGAAGAAGGTCCTTTTTCTGCCTCCTACATCTTTTTGGAAAAAAAAATATTTCTTATTACATATATACCTATGGAAATACATGTGTATATTTGGTTTTTATTTAAAATTAACATATGTGGGATTGTGAGGGTGGAGGGTGTAGTTTTTCAATCGAGGTCAGGCAAGGACAATACTTCATTTCACAGATATTCTACACGTCGTCGTTTTCGTCCTTTTGCAACATGAATGAAATGCACTTCAAATCGGAATGTCATTTATCAAATTTTGAAATATTTTCAATATGTGACAAATGAGGAAGGACGGAAATATGACTCTGCAAATAAAGTGTCCTTCATAAAATAAACATTGAAAATTTGATATTTGTAATTTGATTTTCCTTAGGGAAATTGTTCCTAATACCGCACGAATATATATCATGTCCTGATTTTTTTATTTCATTTCCTAAACTTAATGCAAAGTTTAGGAAATTCTTTTTTTTTTTAAGTGAAAACATCTAAAATCAAACATCTGTGGGTTTTTGTGGATGCAGTTGAAAAAAGCAAAAAAAACTGCTTAAGTCAAATCCACATTGAAAAAAAGTGCAACAACTTTTCGCGAAGATCTACAACGGACTACGTGAGGAGTTTTCATTTCAAGTTCTCTAGTTGTGCATTTTCGTACAACTTTCAAGTTGCACAGACTTTTTAACCCGATTTACCGCAGTCTACAAAAATGTGCTGTGCCAACTGACAAAATATTGTTTAAACTTTAAGACCATAATCCTTTCCAAACTGCCTCCAACTGATGTTCGCTGAATTCCAGGAATATCGAGCAAAAAAAAAATAAAGGAGTGGTAGTAAAATTTAGTTTAGAAAGCCTCTTGCACAACTGGAATTAGCAAATATAAAAAGTCAAAATAAAAAAAAATGAGAATCAGAAAATCCTACAACAAATTTTTTGCCTGTTGGTTGCAGCTTTCGCTGCATTTGATATCCTTGGGGTTTGAGTGTTCCCCAAACAAACCAAAATCGAGGGAGAGTAAAAATTCAGTCAAACAGGATGCATAGTGCATACTAACGAAGTGGAAGTGGAATTCAATCTGGAAGCAAAAACAAAATTAAGTGAATTGCTACAAAAAATACCTACCCACTATACATATGCACATATTTACACTACAAGTCACTAGTATGTAGCCAGCATTATCAATATTAATTCCCCTCCAGAGAATCGACCAATACATCAAGTGCTCGTTGTAAGGATGTAGAAACTTTGCTTATGATGGCACTATTGTCAGCCAAGAGTAATTGATTTACTTTCGGGTCCGTCACGACCCTCTAGCAAAAAGTTTAGATCATCATCATCATCATCGGCGCAACAACCGGGATCCGGTCTGGGCCTCCTTCAACAAATTCTTCCATACATCCCGATTGCTGGCCGACGCCATCCAATTGCGCACCCCAAGGCTTCGGGCGTCCTGGTCTACGCCATCCTTCCAACGTAAGCAAGGTCTGCCACGTTGTCTTCTACCATAAAAAGTACCGCAAAAGACTTTTCGAGTTGGTTCCTCTTCGCTCATGCGAGCTAGGTGTCCAGCCCACCGGAGTCTCCGGAATCGTCCTTCCTCACACACGGGGCCAACAATTCCCCGTAAAACTTTTCTCTCGAACGCGGATAAGAGATGAGAATACCTTTTTGTAAGCACCCAAGTCTCGGATCCGTATGTGAGTACTGGTAAGACCATAGTCTTGTACAGTAGCAGTTTGGTTTTTATGGTAAGGTTTCTGGATTTAAAGAGCCTTGACAGACTATAGTAGGTTTTGTTGGATTTCAGCAGCCGCCCGCGTATTTCTTCCTCCATATTTTTATCGGCTGCTACTTTTGACCCATGATAGTTAAAGGACTCCACTACTTCAAGTTCGTGCTTCGCTACCCTGATGGTTGTACCAACATTTCTCGCAGCGGTTGCCGCCATATACTTAGCCTTCCCTTCATTTATGTGCAGCCCCAGGTATTTTGCCGCTTGCTCGACCTGGGTAAAGGAGTCTTGTACAGCTTGTTGGCTTCTCCCGATGATGTCGATGTCATCTGCGTAAGCTAGTATCTGGCTGGAATTGGTGACGATAGTCCCTCTTGTTGACGTGCCAGAGTCACGGATTGCTTTCTCCAACGCCAGGTTGAAGAGGATGCAAGCCAGACCATCCCCTTGTCGGAGTCCATTAAAGATGTTGATTGGTCTGGATAGCAAACCGGTTACTTTTAATTGGCTTGTGATGTTGGTCATGGTCAGCCTACATAGTCGTGTCAATTAATTTGGGATGCCGAATTCTCTCATGGCCTTATAAAGTTCTACCCTGGATATGCTATCGTAGGCGGCTTATTAAATTCCAGACTTTTTTCCATCACCTGCCTAAGGGTAAATTTCTGATCAATTGTTGATTTGCCTGGTATAAAACCACATTGATATTTGCCGATTATGGTATTAGCGTACGGGGCTATCTGTTCTTGCAGGATAGAGGAAAATATCTTATAGGATGTATCAACAATGTTATATCCCTATAGTTGCTGCATTTTGTGATATCTCCCTTCTTATGTATGGGACATATGATGCCTTTTCGCCAGTCTTCTGGTATCTCTTCGTGTTCCCATACGTATACTATGATTTCATGAATTGCTTGATGTAGTGTTGGCCCTCCTTGTTGGATGAGCTCGGCAGGTATACCATCGACTCCTGAGGCCTTATTATTTTTGAGCCAAATAATCGCCTGTTTTATCTCCTCAATGCTTGGTGGCTGAGAGCATGAGATCTTCTTCTTGAAATGTTGGAGTCTCCATTTCTTCCGTGAGCTGACCGTTCAGCAGTTCAATAGAGTACACTTCCCATCGCTTCAGAATGCCTTCAGAATCGGTGATCAGATTACCCTCTCCGTCTTTACAACATGTACAGCGTGGTGTGTATTGCGACATGTTTCTAACGGATTGGTAGAACTTTCGCGCCTGGTGCGGACCTCGCTCTCTATTTCTTTCCATTTTACAGACAATGTTTTTTCCCAGGCTGCCTTTTTTCGTCTGTGAAGTCTTTTTTCTATTCTTCTGAGCTCTTTATATTCATCTTTGCGTGCCCGCGTTCTATGAGACTGTTGCATTGCTCGGTATGCAGCATTCTTACGTTCAGACGCTAGCTTGCATTCATCATCAAACCAGTCGCTCCGATCTCTGCGACTAACTGCCTAAGATGGTATCAGCAGTACTAATGACTTTGTTCTTAAGGCGTGACCATTTTTCCTCTACGCCCGGCATTCTGTCCCCAGAACTTACTCTTCCCTCATCGAGCTCTCCGAGGGCGAGCCTTAGTGCGCGACTGTATTGGTTGCTTTTGCATTCATCGCGTAGGGCAGCCGTGTTGATTCGAGCCTGACCAGCGGATGCAATACTTCTTCGCATAGCAATCCGCCCTCGGAACACCATACCAACGAGATAGTGGTCCGAGTCGATGTTGGCACCTCGATGCGTTCGTATCGTCCTCAGGCTCGAGTAGTGGCGGCGATTTATCAACACGTGATCAATTTGGTTACGAGTGAATCCATCAGCCGATATCCAAATGACTTTGTTGATATCCTTACGCGGGAGGCTGGTACTCGCAACGACCAATTTTGTTGATGCTGCCATTTCTATGACTCGTAGTCCGTTGTCATTAGTGTTCTCATGCAAACTATGGGATCCTATGTACTGCCTGAATACTGGCTCCCTACCTAATTTTGCGTTGAAGTCACCAAGGATGATTTTAACGTCATACCTTGGGCAGGCATTGAGGGTCCTTTCTACAAGTTCATAGTAGGAATCTTTTTCTTCTTTTTCGGGATCCTCAGTAGGTGCGTGAACGCTTATGAGGCTGATATTATTGAATTGCTATTATGTCAGCTTTATACATGGCCAGGACATCAGCTAGCTGTTGTGCAGCTCGAGCTCTATAGAGCGTTCTCACGTTCCAGGAGAAAATTCTTAAATCGTTTAGCCGTTGTCGTTGCTTCGTTCGTCGTTGAGAAATCAGTATATTTCCGAGGCTTGTTGTTGGGTTCTGAGTAATATTTTTTTACGGGAGAGGTTACTAGCCCCTCGCCAACCCTTAGAAAGTGCTTGCAATTTTTGCTAATTTGTGTACAAAAATATACACAAATCATTGCCCGGGGACCACCACGTGGAGGTGAAGCAAGCCGCAGGTCCCCGAACACCTTCCATTATTATTTGATTGTAGATTTCTGGAACTCCGAGTTGCCTAATTGCGGATGATATCGATTATATTTTGGGCTTGTATGTATTTCCTCGTAGTAGAAAATCTTGTATACGTTTGTCTTATTCTTAGAATCTGGTCCTGTTTACATAGCTCCGACCTAATCATTTCTGACCGCTCGAGAATCAGTACCATTCATAGCAGTGGTTTTCAGGTGTTTGATTTTTTTTCAAACCGAGTTAGATTGTACCCGAACCGAAGGACAATTCGGTAAGGGTTTCGAGTTGACAAAGAAAGAAATGGTTCGGTTCGGTTTCGATGTGTATTTCTAACTCGGTTTATAGTTTCTGTTTAACATCGACTCGCACATCGTGTTTGCTGTTTAAAAAAAAATTAAATGATACAAAATTGCATTTTTACTTGCGATTAAAGGTACTATAATGCAAGTTATACATACGTGCAGATTAAAAAAAAATTGAGACAAAAATCAAATATGACATTACGATGATAGATAAACATATTTGAGGTAGTGGCAAAATTCTGTGTGTCTATCTGTTCGATTGTTTTCAGAACCAGAGCGAGAGCCTGAGCAGTTAGGCTAATCGT
This sequence comes from Platycheirus rosarum, assembly GCA_963971375.1. Lineage (NCBI taxonomy): Eukaryota > Metazoa > Arthropoda > Insecta > Diptera > Syrphidae > Platycheirus > Platycheirus rosarum. Next base: position 113,365,546 of record OZ020509.1, on the reverse strand, counting down.
TTTCAAATTTAGTATATAAGGTTCTTTTGAAATTCTACAGAGGACTTTTTATTAATAAAATTAGTAAAAGCATAAAGTACTAATATATTTTTCTAGGAAACGGCTCCAAGAATTTTTATGAAAAAAATCAATACACACATTGCAGGTTTGCATTATGTTTTGGTTAAAAGAAAATTTAAAATGGTAGTCTAAAAACGGTACCTCCCATAGGACCAGTTTTTTTTCTTCGGCTTTCTCGAGAACTGGTTATCCGATTACAATTAAAAATTGATATTCAGGATGAGGTTGGTAGCCAAAGTAATTTCACATCAAAATTTTTGTATATTAAATAATAAATAATTAAAAAAAAAAAACATTTTTTTTTGAAACGATTGTTTTTAACGACGAATTTAAAAAAAATACGCCTTTTCGCGTTTCCTAAAGAAATAAAAATTTTATTAAAACTTTTTCGCTGGAAACTATTTAACGTGTTTTTTGCGTCTACATGGTAAAACATAAACGATGTTGGTAAGCTATAACGGTGACGAAATACGTAATTAAATTGCAACAACATAACCAATCCGAAATCCGAACTACAGCACACCACCACCAAACGACCAACTGAACTGAATTACTGAAAAACATCATATACTTATATTAACCGATTTTCTTCAAACTGAGTTGTCCAACTCGTGTTTTAACTCGGTCTGCTTAAATTTCAACTCGATTTAACTCGGTTTGTAAAATGTTCGGTTTGAAACATCACTATTTCATGCTTTGAATGACATTTTTTTTTTCTGTCAAAGCGAGCAAAAGTTCAACCAATTTCTACTTCAGCTTTGCGTTTGAGTTACGTTACCTTATCTTGCACACGAACCAAACGTAACGTCAAAGCCAAAGCGACATTGCTGACGTAGAAATATAGAATTTAAATATTGGAAGATCTAATCTATCTAATTCAAACAACATAATGTCAAGTTTGTTTTCGATTTTAATGTTAATATTCACTTTGTCCATTTATTAAAACGTAAATACTAGCAGAACACTAATTATTCAATTACTGAAATAAAATTAACTAATATAAGATTTGTATGAAATGTTAATTTAAATGTAAACCTATTTTTTGCGTTTTGGCGGAATCGAAACTGAAAAAAGTATTAAAATAACAAAGCCAGTACTTGCAATGCCATAATGTACCTTTTTGTAAAGCTAGAAATCTCTTTAGAATTTGCGCCTGTTTTTTTTCATGTTCGCCTGGTGCTTGCGATCGATTTTGGTTGAAAGAACCACAGTATCGCGGTTAGCATGAGTCATAAATCTTACGTGTAGCCTGTCATCGATTTATAAAACGTTAACATGTCAAAAGTTTTTTTTTAAAAGCCAATTTTTTTTTCAAAAATATGAAATTTTTTAAGAACCCAAAATATAACTACAAAACGTAGTTATATGCCCCAGTTGTTGTGAATCAGCGGCCTTAAGTAACGGGTCCGCCATCTAACGTTTTTTTTTCAACTAGTGCTTATTTCGTGAATGGTAACACTTAGCTCATGTCTGATTTGACAGATAATTAGTTTTATTCTTCCGCTAAACAAATATGGTTGTGTATGCGCTGGAAAATATTGCGATATTACTGCCTGCGATCGACTTAGAGAAGATGCCGATTTTGCCAAAATAATCATCATTTCAGATGAAGCCCATTTTGATCTTGGCGGGTATGTAAACAAGCAAAATTGTCGCATTTGGGGCACAGAAAACCACGCATACATTGTTAAGCCAATACACCTAAAACGAGTCACTGTTTGGTGCAGATTTTGGTCCAGAGGCATAATTGGGCCATTTTTCGAAAATGAGCAGGGAGTGGCCGTTACAGTCAATGGCGATCGTTATCGGGCCATGTTGAACGAATGTTTGTTCACAAAAATTGAAGAGGAGGATATTTGCAACATTTGGTTTCAACAGGACGGCGCTACGTGCACACAGCCGAAGCTACACTCGATGTTGATGAAGCATTTTCAAAAAAAAAAGAAGTTATTTGGCGGACCTTTATATGAATCGTAGTGTACCTTCAAAAAGATTTGTTTACTCGCTGTTCGGGTTCTTTTCCTGTACTTATACTTAGATACTTGTGATATGCAAGGCTTGAAGATAGTAGCTCAAAAACTTTATAACATAGATTTAGTTTGAAAACTAAGGAAAGTGCACACGCATAATGGTAGAAATAAACTTTTTTGTTAAATAAAGGTAGTACTTAAGTTTTCGGATATTCAAATAACGTCTGATACTCTCTCTCCCTAGTTTGGTGCTAAAATCGCTCCCAAAGCAATGTCAAATGTGCCACACTGTTAATTCAAAATCAAAATTGCAATTGTGTTGTTATTTAATTAAATTTTTATATTTTGTGTTTTCTGTGCCGCCCAAACGCATCAGTTCACCCTTTCATCTCGCAGTATTTTTTTTATTCAACACCTCATCACCCATTGCGTTTGGTCCAAAATGCCTTTGAGTGAAAATGTAAATATAAAAAAAAATATGTATTTCATTAAATCCCATGATATACACATTCAAAGGAACGAAATTGCAAGAGGAAGATATTCATATAATTTCTCACTCCCCAATAAAATACTTCTGAATTGGAAATTGCAAGGAATTACAATCATACATAGTATTTTCCTTGTATACCGACTATGGTATGAAAAGTCGAAGGGATATATTCCAGAAACACCAGCCCTCCAGGTACTGATTTGTAAGACCTCACTGAAGCACTTCTATTGCAGAGGATATTTGCAAAAATAAACCCTACTTGAAAACAGACACAAGACACAAAACCAACCGGCATTCGTATCTTCAAAAAAATCTAATTAAATTTAGATCTTGTTGAGAGAGAAATTGAAATATGACGTTTGCCATATGAAGCACCAGAAGATGCTCTGTCACTCTGTCAGGAGTGTGGGAGTTGTTCTTTCAACTTCTCGCTGGCTAGAGGATACCGTGTATTCTCGTAAAGCACACACATGTTCTTTCGTCTCCATTTTAATATTTTTTTTTTTTATTTTCAGTCTCACATGACTTAATGTCATGAATATTATTTTAATATTTCATACTTTTTCTTGCCACTGCAGCAGATACTCCCCACCATGATAGTCAACGATCAAAATATCCTCCTTTGTGTTTCTTTTCAAATTTGCCGCCTGAAAAGTTATTTATCAAATTATAAAAGCCAATTTCCTAGTGAGGGATAGTGGGCGCAGAGTAGGTGCAGTTGAACATATCCCACATTATATCTGAGAGGTACTGAGACTTATAAGTTGCACCTACAATAACTCATTGCATACTTTATATTGTTCAAAAGTTTATCATCAAAATAAGTTTCCCAGCAGCTTTCGATAGCCTTTTGTTGGATAAGTATGTGTTCACTTCGTCGGTGGTATTTTTTTAATCCAGCCTCCTCCCCGCCCAGAATATATTTTAAGATATTAGTCAAGAAGATTCTGATGGCTTCAAAAACTTCTATGATAGATAACGCACTTTTGAAGTTTGTGATGCTTCATAGTTTTAAGTAGGCCAAGGAAAGAGTATGTGTTCATGTTCAGAGCTGGGAAAACTTTGCTTAGTCTTATATTATAATGTAAAATGAGTATGCGAGGAAGCATGGGTTATTTTCCAGCTGAACGCAATTATAACTTACGGTTTAGGTGGTTTTATTAGGATTCTATCTAAATTACACCTTGTTAAAAGTTTAAGTAATTTATTTAGTGTGGAATTTGTGAAGATTTCTAGAGTTTGTTGTTAGGTTCACTAAAGTCTTTTTGTTTAGATTCATAAGGTTGTGTATTGAGCTTATTTTGTGAATTAGGTTTATCTAATCTTGAAACTAGACCTTAACAAATGAACTCTTAAGAATGAAAGTTACAAAATTTATTTATTATTTTACCTTTCCCAGCTGTCTTCGTATAATGTTCCTTAGCAGAAAATATTATTTTTAGCCGTAAAAATTAATTTTTAAAAAACTCGTTGGACGAATGCCAAAAATGCTACACATACCAAATTTCAAGATAATCACTTACACGGCTGCAGATCGTTATACATACAGATATATAGACATAATGTCCTTTTTTTGTGACTAACTTTTGAAGGCTACAAAGCGAAATCCAAAAATTGTTCATATTATATACATTTTGGAAAAAGAGCGATATCAGGGCTTTACAGTAAAACAAATAAAAAGATACTCCTTAGATGTCAAAATATAAGTTATGCTCTACATTTAAAGCTAAAAACCGTTAAATTCTATCGGAGGACGGCTACATAGCAATTAATTAAAAACGCTCCACAAAATATTTAAAATAAAAATCAAATAGAACCTCAAATTTACCTATAAGAAATACAACAAATAGAACCTGAAATTATATTTAAGAAATACAAAGAAAAACAATACAAACTTAAACCTTAAAAATAAAGCCCGCTCGAGCTAAAATAATCTTGAACTTACCGATTCTCACTCAAATATTGAAATAGGTAAATTAGGAATTTTATGGATAGTTGGAAGTGGATGTAATTTGGGGGAAGGTACTGGACGGGATAGGGTAGAGGATGGGAAGTGGTTGTGAAGGTAGGGAAGGAAGGGGTAGGACCAAGGGAGCACTATGGGAAGGCACAGGAAACCAAAGATAGGAGTTTTCATGGGAAGGATAGGAAAAGGAGAAGGGGGTAGAGGATGGAAGGAAACGAAAGAATGTCTGCTAAGGAGGCGATGGCATGCTGGCGTAGCACGGCTAAGCTCGCCGGATATGGGGGGGATCTTGCCCCCTCAGCCAGACCTCACCTATTCCAAAAAAACATAAAACATGCCATACTTACTATACCACCAAGAAGAAGCAGGACCACACCCGGGATACCCCGCTGGTGTTGTAGCAGGGGGGACCTTTTTCCCTCCCTCCTGGAATTCGACGGTCCAAATTTTAAGTGAATTCCCCAAAGTATAGTATATCCTGGACGCTGTTAGGCCATCTTTTACTAGGCTACGTATGCCACCTTACCGCCCCCCCCCCCTGATAAGCGCGCTCAGCAAGCCATCAAGCGTCTTACCCGCTCACCAATGAAACATTTTTTTTTCCACTTTAGGCGTGATTTACAATGGCACTTTTATTTTAAACAAATCCAAACAAAAAAACAATTTCTCTTTTCACAAATCATAAAAAAAAATCCAAAGATAACAAGACAACTAAACAAAAGAATCGAAAAAAAGTATGTTTCAAAAAAAAGAATAAATAGATAACCAAATGTTGACCATAGAAGAAAAGAACAAAAAAATTAAACAAGCATGTAAATAAATAATAATACACGACTAAATGTAAGAAAATAAATTTTTTAAAATAGATAAATCCTAGCCGAATAGGCGGAACAAAAAAAAACAAGGCTTATGTGGCCCAGCTTCCTCCCAAAACCCCTCGGCAAGTACAAGTGGGATACTAATTATCTGTTCCCTTACTAATGCCAACTATTGTCCCCCCCAGATCCTACCTTCCAGAGCTCTATAAGGGGTCTGACGAGATTTTATTTACAAAAAAAATCAAACATTCGTAATCTGGGGAGTCGCGAGGAAACTTGCCGACGGCAACCCTGGCACAGTCTTTCGTTTCCTTCGAAACGCAGAACAAAAAAAACTTAACTTATGGTTATCGACCTTTACACTAAAATTACCAAAAAAATAATACACTATTGTTGGTCTTTCGATGATCACGCCAAAAAAACAAAAAAATATGTATATATGTTTAAACAAATGTTATAAGGTGGATATTATGTATGGGATTAATATTAAAATAATATAATAATTAATATTAAAATAACAAAATAATCAAAAAAATCAGCAACCAAAAAAAAACTATTTGCGGCGGCTCTCGTCCTGAGGAGCCCCTCGATTCTCTTCGCTCCGGAAGATACGTTTCGCGACTTTCTTTTCTTTGTTTTTTTTTTTGTACAGAACCCGTTTTTAAAGTATTTGGAGGAACTAAGTTTTGATGGGTGAATTTCGACACTCATTAATTTTTGGCTTTCGCACCTTTTTTTTGGTTTATATAAAAAAAAACTTTTATATGAGGCTACCCGCCCCGCTTCTAATAATATTTAACGTTTACTTGGTAGCCCGGGTTGGTTTGTCGTCACGGGCTAGTTCTTCCAACCAGGGACTTTTCTTTCTCCTGTCTTGCTTAAAAATCGCTCCGACGGCCGACATGAATCACCCGCCAACCGCTCGCCGAAATTCACCTTTACGAAAATTCATCTTTATTAACTACTATTTTTTTTTTTTGAATAATTTTTATCTCTTACCCTCCTTTTTTTTATTTTTCCAATATTTGATTTAAATTAGGGATCCACATTAAAAATCGCACATAAAATCAAAACTAATCAAAAGGAACACAAATTATTAATTACATATATTCTTTACTTTCAATATATACGACACTTTCAACGAACTTACTAAGAAAGGAAACTTAATTCTAACACAAATTATAGGCGAAATCCACTCTGCTAAACAAGTAGGTCTTTGGTCGTTGACGGCTTGAATTTTAAAAACCTCTTGCCAACGGGCTAGTCGTTGGGCCGCCGAAAGAGTCGATTTTTCCGTTTTTCCCTCTTTTCCGTTTTTTTTTATTTACTTACAGAGCATAGTTATGGAGTTCATTGACTTGACCTATTTACTATCCTAATCACAGCTGTTCGCCACATACATAGATTTGTTCCTTTTCCGAAAATCGCACCTTTGGCCTGTTAACACTACCGACTTATTTCGGAAAAGGAACTACCTTACCTACCCTATGTGCCAAACGTCAACTGTCAACAAAAAGATGGCTTCCAATTTTACCTCAATGTGCGCGTCTTTTTGCAAATTGTTAACTTTTTCGTGTGTTTTTTTATTTAATTCCTGTAGTTTTCTTCGTGATTTTGAAAATTTGCTTTATTCCGCAAGTCCCGGTATCCACTCCTTGCCTAGTCTCGCCTCCGTTCCCGAAAGAATCCGTGGCAGCGCAATCGCAACCAGCCTCGACTCGGACGCGTTTTGTTTATGTGCAGTGTTGTTCAGTTTATTATTGTTACAAAATAACAAAAAAATAAAAGTACATAAAAAAAACAATTTACTGGGTGTTTGATGTTTTAATGTTTGTGCATGTTTATCGGTATTTCCTTTCGATTTTAATTGCCCATGGCTCTAGCCCATTCCCAATATGTGCAAGTTTACACATTGTCCATGACCTACGACATTGTATATACAATGCCTACGATGCCGTCGGAGCCGCATGTACGACGGATCCGACTAGCTTAAAAAAAATCATTTATTTTTTTTTTTGTTCGAGCTTTGCTTCTGGCAGTGGCCCGCAACAAAACTCCGTGTCTGGAGAATCGGACTACGCACCCACAGGCACGGTGACAGGGCCATTGTATCTGGATAGTTATGGATAGGTGTCGGAGATCTGAAGATAAGTATCTTTCGCGTAATCCTAATAAAATTTGCTGTCAATAACCCTACACCTCTTTTCCCTTCAGGGTGCATTCGAGCAGCATTCCGAGAAGGTCGGGAGGTGACCTTGACTAGTCTTAATTAATAATTCCCTAGGGGAATCTGCCTGACGAGAAAAAGAAAATTGCCCAGGTAAGCTACATAGAGTTTATTTATAGTTACTTCTTATTCTGTTCTGACTGTTATTGTCATTTGAATCAACAGGCTATACTGAAAAAAAAACAACATTGATTTACGAGGAAGGGACACTAAACGAACATCGAAAGTCGAGATCCTTTATGAAAGCAGGAATGAACCTAACAGGTAAAATATTCTTTGAGATCCAGTCGCAGCTTTGACTAAGACAGTGGGGAGAACTCACGTTAAAACGCCGGGTTTAATAAGTCGTTTTCCTTTTTTGTGGATGGCAGTCCCAGGTCCACGGTACCTTTTTTTTTTTTACTAGAAAAAAGGTTACAAAATAAGGTATGTCTCCTTTTCTTATGTTGTATTGGTCAAATTTTTTTTTTTATGAAGATGCAATTAAACCTACATATTTATAAATATCTACAGCTTATCATTTTTTTTTTTTATTTGGTCTCTCTTTTGGACACTTAATGTTACTGTGGACAGTCTATGGCTCCTATTGTGAGGTCAGATTGCTTGTAATCCTTATATAAGGTGGAGCAAGGGTCGTTCATACAAATACGGTCTGCAATTAAGTATGTATCAGGGGTTTGGGGGTTGAAATGGAAGGTCGCTTGTGGATTTGCTATGAATGTTCGGGCTGAAAGATCTTATAACTAAATAAATAAACAAAAAGATAAACCAATCCAAGAATAAATAAAAAAAATATAACATTTCGTAGGTCGTGTTGATAGAGTCCCCTAGTTTCAGGTACTTTGTGGATAGTTAGTTTATTCGGATTTATTGCACGTAGAGAACTCTCGAATCAGGTACAGGGCTTATCTATATTGCACTCTTGTATCATCAATAAGGAGACCCATTGGGATGAGGTGAACTAAACTCTCCGGTAGGGGTCGAATGGTCTTGCGCAATCTCGTTGAAATCAAAAATATCACAGATAGGTCAATTAGTAAACTAGATAGGTCAAAAAAAAAATATTTTTTTTTTTTTATCACAGTTCGGTCTCTAGTGGTCAAAACGTATAGATACCACAAAAATCTGGCACCTCATGGTAAAAAAAAATATTGCACTCAAAGGTTCCAAAAACTACCTATCCTTTACCTTTACGTTAAAGGTACATAGGGCGATTTTAGGTCGTTCAAAAGTAAATGTATCACAGATGGTTAGTTTTAATCCGAAAGGACATTTGGTGCAACAGCAGACGGACAGCCTACAGATATGAACATATATCTACATACAAACATATATTTCCCACAATATGTGTTTGGTGGTACTCACTGTTTTATGTCTTTAGCGTGGAAGATTCCTATATTCTTTCCAAACAGGTTTTCCAACTCGTACATATTTTTGCCGATCGCTTTGACAATACGGCATTTCGTGTATTTCGGGCAAAGTTTTGAAGCGAGGCGTTTCGACGAGTCACTAAGGACGAAATTTCGTTTGAAAACCTCTTGTCCTGGTATGTATTTTACGTTTCGTGCTCTAGTGTTATATTTACGCGCACTTTTCTCATTGGCTTCTAGAATATTGTCTTTGATTTTGTTCCTAATTAGCTGTAACCTATCTTTTCTCGCCAGGGTCAACAGTTCACCGTCTTCAAGTACGTTTAAATTTTTAGCCAACGCGTAACTACTTCCGTGGGTTGTCATGTTGTACCCAAACAAAGCAAAATATGGAGATACACCAATTGCCGAATGTATCGAACTCCTCAACGCGCCTGCGATATCACTCAGGTGAATATCCCAGTCGCGTTGGTCTTCTTTGAGGTAGGAACGTATGGCGGCGAGCAGCGTCCTGTTGACCCGTTCGGAAGCGTTTGATTGCGGTGAATAGTTCGCAGTTCTGAAATGCTTGATACCGTACCCTAACAGGAAGTTTTGGAAGTCCTTAGCTAGGAATTGTTTCCCATTGTCAGAGTGAATTATTTGAGGTACACCGAACATGTTAAATATTTCCTCATGCAGATACTTGATTATGCTACTTGAGTTAGCAGCTTTTAACGGTTTGAGAAACACAAATTTAGACATGTGATCTAAAACAACAAAGACGTAGGCGTTTCCTGATTTGGATCTGGGATACGGTCCTATGAAATCGACATACAATTTTTGGAATGGACGATCAGTACAGAAATTGTTAACAATGGTGGGACGCAACACTAAATTAGATGACTTTGACTGTTTACATATATCACATTGCGCAATGAACTGTCTTACTTGGACCGCCATATTAGGCCAGTAGAAGTACTGCCGAATGCGATGTAGGGTCTTTGCTATCCCGCCATGTGCGGCTTGAGGTGGATTGTGCGCTTTGTTGATTATGTTAGCGGTTAAGCCGGAGGGAACCCATAGGCACCAAGTGTGTTCCACCAGGGATTCATCGGCGCTTGGCGGTAAGGTGCGTTTGTAAACATAGTCATCTTCTATCTTCAGGTCGGGCAGGTCATCCTTGTGGTCTCGAACTGTACTTAGTAGGGACTTATATTCTACAGATTGGAACTCCTCGTTATCTAAGTCTACCCACGGCGCTACCTGTTCTAAATCTAAATTATCTAGATGCGCCCGAGAAAGAGTGTCTGGCACAACGTTCAGTGATCCCTTCCGATGCTCTATGTCAAAGGCATAAGACTGTAGCTCCAGACTCCATCTAGCCAGCCGACCACTCAAATCCTTCATGGTCATCAACCACTTGAGACATGCGTGATCGGTGATGACTGTAAAGTCCATGCCCTCGACATAGGGCCGGAACTTCTTCACCGCCATTACTGCTGCCATACACTCCTTCTCGGTAACGCTATAGTTCCTCTGGCAAGCGTTAAGCTTCTGGGAGAAGTATGCAATGGGAAGTTCTTCCTCCTCACCATGCCTCTGAAACAGCACCGCACCGATTCCGGAGTCAGATGCATCACATTGGATATAAAATCGTTTGGCGAAGTCGGGATGGGAAAGGACAGGAGCGGTGGTAAGGGCGGTTTTCAACCCCTCGAATGCTTTCTTAGCCTCTTCGGTCATTTCAAATTTCACATTTCTTTTCTTCAGGGTATCCGTTAAGGGAGCGGTCAAGTTAGAAAAATCCTTAATAAATCTTCTATACCACCCAGCTAGACCAAGAAACCTCCTGACTTGTCGGGCGTTCTTTGGTACGGGAAAGTCAACGACAGCTTCGACTTTCGACGGATCTGTCTTTAACTTCCCCCCACCAACTATGAAACCTAGGTATTTTAGTTCCCTAAAACAAAACTGGGACTTCTTTACATTAATAGTAAGATTTGCCTTTCTAAGACAGTCAGCCACTTCATCCAGCAAGGCGATATGGGTCTCGAAATCGGGCGCGATGATAAGCAGGTCGTCTAAATACACAAAGACGCGATCCCGTAGTCGTGCAGGGATCACCTTGTCCATCAAACGACATAGCCTTTGAGCGGCATTACACAACCCAAAGGGCATGACGGTAAATTGGTACAAGGGTCTCCCCGGTACCGCAAACGCAGTTTTTTCCCTACTCTCCTTTTCCAACGGTATTTGCCAGAATGCTTCCTTTAAATCTACACTACTAATGTAATAGGTATCTGGTAGCCGACTGATAAGCCCTTCGATATGGGGGAGAGGGTTAGCGTCCTTTTTAGTCAACGCGTTGACTTTACGAGAATCCAGGCAAAAACGATACTTGGTAGTATTGTTCGGACCTGGCTTCTTTATAAGGACAACGGGCGAACACCACGGGCTCTCACTCTCCTCGATAACGCCGAGCTTAAGCATTCGGTCTATTTCCTGGTACAAAAGGGCTTGTACCGCTGGAGAAACAGGGTAGTGTCTCTGCTTCACCGGGGTCGAATCTCCGGTATCGATAACGTGCTCCATGAGCGCCGTCTTTCCGAGCCCGTTTCGATCGTAATCAAGGAATTTCCGCTTGACCGCTTCCAAAGCGGATCTCTGGTCTATTGATAAGTTATGGGCACTCACCACCTCCGCATCTTCTTCCGGAACCGACACGGAGCTCACTATGTTCGGAGCGATCTGGAACATTTTCCAAAAATCCACTCCTAGGTACAGTTCCTGGTCTAAATTCGGGACTAAATAAAGAGTCATCTCTTTTTCTTCTTGTTTGTACCCTACCCGAACCTGAATCTTACCTACAATGGCTTGGCTTTTGCCATCGGCAGTTTTTACGCCTGAACTATACTTCAGAATTGGTAGTTCTGCCCTCTCCACAAACGACATGCAATTCTTCCCCAGGATACTAACACTGGCCCCACTATCCAATAGTCCAAGTAGTTCCTTACCCGCAATGTTCACCTTGGCGTAAGGCCTGGGGTCAGTGCTAGTATCGATGACGGTGGACGCTATGCTTTTTCTTAACCTCTTCCTCATCTTAAATCTTTCGCGTGCTTTTAAAATGCGACTAGATATGGCGCTTATATGACTATTAAAAATTCGGTTCCTAGTTTCCTGGTATTCTTTCATTCTAATATGCAGAGGTTTGATTGGCCACAACTTAGGGGACTTAGCTGCGACCAGATTCTCTACTTGATTCCTGGCCAAAATTGTAATTTTGTTCTCTATAGCAGTTTGTATGTTTACAGAGGTGGTGTGAATTCCGGGGTTGTTTGGGTGGAACGCGTCTCCCCCGCTGACCTCGCGTTCCTGATCGGGTTTCCCGGGTTGCATTTAGGGCACTTGGGGGTGATCACCCCCTCATGACCACACCTATAGCAAAAAATGTTGCGGGTCACCGACGGACAGTCCATGAACGAGTGACCCACCGCTCTGCAGTTCCAGCATGCTGTCGAGCGTACATCAGCTTTCCCCTTGGTAGTCTTCGGTATTGTGTGCTGAAACGCTTCCACATAATTTTCCTGGCTGATACCGGTTTCTTCTATTTCCAGGTCGTTCACCGCATACCGAGCAGGTGGACGGTGTTGTTTGGGTCCATCGCGGTCCGTATTTGGAAAAGCGTACTCCACGTCTTTGCACGCCATCCTCAGCTGGTCCAAAGTGTAGATCGGTTGAGGGTACACCAGCCCGCGGATTCGTCCGACAAGATTCTTCTTCAGAATTTTAATGAGCTCTAACTCGGGAATTGGTACCCTGAGCTGAGATCTTAACTTATTGATTGCTGCGAAAAATTGATCGCTGGACTCCCAGGAGCCCTGCCGCCGGTCCATAATGTCCCGCATGATTTCAAAATCGGACTTGGAATTTCGAAACTGGCGCATCAGTGCGTCCCTAAGCGCCAGCCAGTCCGGGCGGTAATTGGATCGCTGGTACTGCCAGTACCACTCGCTGGCTGCTCCCGAGAGCAGCAGATGGAAGTCGCGTAAAACCTCAGCCCAGGAACACTCGTAATGGCTCTGCAGAGTCTCTACGCGAAAAATGAAATCCTCCACCGTCAGAATTTCGGGCTTGCCTTCAAATACTACCCCCCACTTATCTATGCGTATGGGTGGTCTTCCGCGATTCGGATAACTGTGGGGAGAAAAGTGTGAGGGAGTTGGTGGTTGTCGGGGCTGAGGATTCCGATAATATGATTCCGGTGGAGGTCCCGGCGGGTGTACCCCCTGATCAGGAACTTGTCTTACATTCTGGGCAAGATTAGGAATCATCTCCTCGTGCCGATTTGCAATTGGGATGAAAGGCCTGGTTTGGGGATCCAGCTGGGATGGCCTTGAAGGTACCGAGGGGGGTGGCTGGAAAGGTGTCGGAGCGGTTAAAGGATTGCCCGCCGGCGGCCTTCCTCTATCTTCTTCTGATGGGCGCAAGCGTGTAGGGTTATTGAAGTCTTTAAAAAAATCAAGAAGTCCCCTTTGGACTTCCGCTCTTACGGATGCGGCGATGTTCTCCTTCATCTGATCTCGGTAGGAATCGTAAGCGTTACTGACCGCCGAATTGATGGCGGACCTAATTTCCGTCGAGATCACGCCCGCTGCTTCTCCCCCTCCGTCATGGCTTGCCTGGATTGTGCAGGAATGATCCTCATTACTCGTTGAAGGGTGGTTTCGGCCATCACCTCCGGTAACCGTCGCGTTACTCATCGTGCTATAAGGCGGTGCAATCAAGGAGTCCGTGGAACGATCGGAGGTACTGCTGTGGCCCGACAAAGGAGGATTGTTAGACGGACGTGAAGGAAGAAAACCTAACAGTAATTCTTCCGAATTCCCTGGAATCGCCACAGGAGTCGGCGCGGGATCCCTAAAGTTTTTCCCGGGGGTGTTGGCTTTTGAGATCGGCGATCGAGCAGTTGGCATCTCTTCGGAAGGCAAAGCGAAGTTCCTAAGCAAAGAGCGGGTAACTGGTCGGTATTCTAAATTATTTTTTATTACGACCGTTTTTTTTTTCTTCTTCGTAGGTAAAACGCTGAGACATTCGGTGGTAGTTAATCGAAATCAAAATTCAAGATCAATGGACCCCAATGATTCGCTTGGCAAACAAGGCAGATTGAATTGGGTAGAAACACCAGAAAGAAGGAAAAAAACGGAAAATTCGAATAAAAAAACGAAGGTTTTATGAGAAAACTAGGTATATGGAAAAAAAAAACAATCTTGATATTTATTAGAAATATAAATAATAAACAAAAATAAATTATCAATAATTACTGCTAATCCAATAAAAAAATGACAATTAATAATATTAAATGACCTAGCCTATTAATAAATCCTATAAATAAATACAAAAACCTGTGATAAATAAATAAATAATGATCTACTAAGTAACAACAAACAAACTAATATTACATATCTGTTAATGACTATAGAATAGCAAAGACAAACCAAAAAAAAACTTTATTTTAATTCAAAATTACATAAACATGAAACAAAAATAAAAATTAATCCCTAACAATACAGATTATTCTAAATAATTGACCAAAAGTCATAACAAAATCAGTTCACAAATCAATAAATAACAAAACTTTATCGAATAATAAATAACTACCAAATAAATAACAAATACTTTAATAAATAAATTAAACAAAATAATAAATAACAAGAACTTAAACTAATAAACTATTATTAAATAAATAATTAAAGAATCTAACTAAAAGTAACTATAAAGAAATCTTAGACTATTACTATTCTGATTAAAAAAACTTAACTGCCTAAATCTAACTCGCAATGTTAACGTAACTAAATATAAACTACACTCTAAGATATAGGTATTTAAACAAAAAGTTTTTTTTTTGTATTTTAAAATTTGTTTTCTTTTGAATAAGTATTTAATGTTTAATGCTATACTCTAAGTTACGTAAATTATTAAGGTACTTAACTCCTAAACCTGAATCTTAACCTAATTTAGTTTATTTATAGATATTTTTTTTTTTTCCTTTTTTTTTTTTTTTTTACAATAGAAATAAGCTAGACTTACTTTTATTATAGTATCACTTATAGTAATAGTTTTTTTTGTATTTTATTATTATTTTTTTTTTTTGAATCTTAATATCTATTTTAACCTAAAAGTAAACACCATTGTACAAAATGAAAATAAATAAATAACAAAAATTAATGAAAAAAGCTATAAATCTTTTTCAAAAAAAAATCACCTAAAAACTAAAAGAAAGTGTACCTATGACGTAAAACTAAGATCTATAGAGGAAATTCAATTTTTAACGTGTGGTAGTATCTAGGTATATTCCACCCCTTTTTTTTTTGATTTTGTAAATATATTTATTTGTTGGGTATTTGTTTTCTTATGGGATACGGGGGTGTTCCAGGTGGCCAAGATCTAGTAATTATTGCTTTTATTTTGCGATAGCTCATGGCCTGACAGCATCCTAACATTATTAAGATTAAGACAAAAAAAATTGTTTATTCAACATCCCGGATGTGGTGCTACTTTACGACCAAAAGAAAGGTAAAGAAAACGTTTACAAGACGAGACAATTTCCAACTGCTGTTGCCACCAGGTCGGAAGCGCATCGTCGCAATTAACCAGGCGTTCTTAAGAGCGATACTGGTTAAGACATACGAAACGCTTTCGATCCGGCCGCAACCGCATTTGAAACAGGAAACACAGATATTGCTATCGCAGCCTGACCATCGGAAGCTGGCGCGGTTCAGGCGTATCGTTGAAGAACTGAACGGATGAAGACATCCAGAGTCTTCCGGCCAGCCAGCAATAGCAAAATAGGACATCACAACGAATGCATTGTTTGCTTCCGTCGAGGACCTTAAAGCATCGCGTCGCAGTTAACCAGGCGTTCTAAAGAGCTATCCTGGTTAAGACATACACTTTGCCTCAATCTCACCGACGAAGACAAACAATACATTAGGAATTGACAAGGATAAAAGAAACACAAAACGTTGGGCGCCATTTGAAATAGGTAAATTAGGAATTTTATGGATAGTTGGAAGTGGATGTAATTTGGGGGAAGGTACTGGACGGGATAGGGTAGAGGATGGGAAGTGGTTGTGAAGGTAGGGAAGGAAGGGGTAGGACCAAGGGAGCACTATGGGAAGGCACAGGAAACCAAAGATAGGAGTTTTCATGGGAAGGATAGGAAAAGGAGAAGGGGGTAGAGGATGGAAGGAAACGAAAGAATGTCTGCTAAGGAGGCGATGGCATGCTGGCGTAGCACGGCTAAGCTCGCCGGATATGGGGGGGATCTTGCCCCCTCAGCCAGACCTCACCTATTCCAAAAAAACATAAAACATGCCATACTTACTATACCACCAAGAAGAAGCAGGACCACACCCGGGATACCCCGCTGGTGTTGTAGCAGGGGGGACCTTTTTCCCTCCCTCCTGGAATTCGACGGTCCAAATTTTAAGTGAATTCCCCAAAGTATAGTATATCCTGGACGCTGTTAGGCCATCTTTTACTAGGCTACGTATGCCACCTTACCGCCCCCCCCCCCTGATAAGCGCGCTCAGCAAGCCATCAAGCGTCTTACCCGCTCACCAATGAAACATTTTTTTTTCCACTTTAGGCGTGATTTACAATGGCACTTTTATTTTAAACAAATCCAAACAAAAAAACAATTTCTCTTTTCACAAATCATAAAAAAAAATCCAAAGATAACAAGACAACTAAACAAAAGAATCGAAAAAAAGTATGTTTCAAAAAAAAGAATAAATAGATAACCAAATGTTGACCATAGAAGAAAAGAACAAAAAAATTAAACAAGCATGTAAATAAATAATAATACACGACTAAATGTAAGAAAATAAATTTTTTAAAATAGATAAATCCTAGCCGAATAGGCGGAACAAAAAAAAACAAGGCTTATGTGGCCCAGCTTCCTCCCAAAACCCCTCGGCAAGTACAAGTGGGATACTAATTATCTGTTCCCTTACTAATGCCAACTATTGTCCCCCCCAGATCCTACCTTCCAGAGCTCTATAAGGGGTCTGACGAGATTTTATTTACAAAAAAAATCAAACATTCGTAATCTGGGGAGTCGCGAGGAAACTTGCCGACGGCAACCCTGGCACAGTCTTTCGTTTCCTTCGAAACGCAGAACAAAAAAAACTTAACTTATGGTTATCGACCTTTACACTAAAATTACCAAAAAAATAATACACTATTGTTGGTCTTTCGATGATCACGCCAAAAAAACAAAAAAATATGTATATATGTTTAAACAAATGTTATAAGGTGGATATTATGTATGGGATTAATATTAAAATAATATAATAATTAATATTAAAATAACAAAATAATCAAAAAAATCAGCAACCAAAAAAAAACTATTTGCGGCGGCTCTCGTCCTGAGGAGCCCCTCGATTCTCTTCGCTCCGGAAGATACGTTTCGCGACTTTCTTTTCTTTGTTTTTTTTTTTGTACAGAACCCGTTTTTAAAGTATTTGGAGGAACTAAGTTTTGATGGGTGAATTTCGACACTCATTAATTTTTGGCTTTCGCACCTTTTTTTTGGTTTATATAAAAAAAAACTTTTATATGAGGCTACCCGCCCCGCTTCTAATAATATTTAACGTTTACTTGGTAGCCCGGGTTGGTTTGTCGTCACGGGCTAGTTCTTCCAACCAGGGACTTTTCTTTCTCCTGTCTTGCTTAAAAATCGCTCCGACGGCCGACATGAATCACCCGCCAACCGCTCGCCGAAATTCACCCTTACGAAAATTCATCTTTATTAACTACTATTTTTTTTTTTTTGAATAATTTTTATCTCTTACCCTCCTTTTTTTTATTTTTCCAATATTTGATTTAAATTAGGGATCCACATTAAAAATCGCACATAAAATCAAAACTAATCAAAAGGAACACAAATTATTAATTACATATATTCTTTACTTTCAATATATACGACACTTTCAACGAACTTACTAAGAAAGGAAACTTAATTCTAACACAAATTATAGGCGAAATCCACTCTGCTAAACAAGTAGGTCTTTGGTCGTTGACGGCTTGAATTTTAAAAACCTCTTGCCAACGGGCTAGTCGTTGGGCCGCCGAAAGAGTCGATTTTTCCGTTTTTCCCTCTTTTCCGTTTTTTTTTATTTACTTACAGAGCATAGTTATGGAGTTCATTGACTTGACCTATTTACTATCCTAATCACAGCTGTTCGCCACATACATAGATTTGTTCCTTTTCCGAAAATCGCACCTTTGGCCTGTTAACACTACCGACTTATTTCGGAAAAGGAACTACCTTACCTACCCTATGTGCCAAACGTCAACTGTCAACAAAAAGATGGCTTCCAATTTTACCTCAATGTGCGCGTCTTTTTGCAAATTGTTAACTTTTTCGTGTGTGTTTTTATTTAATTCCTGTAGTTTTCTTCGTGATTTTGAAAATTTGCTTTATTCCGCAAGTCCCGGTATCCACTCCTTGCCTAGTCTCGCCTCCGTTCCCGAAAGAATCCGTGGCAGCGCAATCGCAACCAGCCTCGACTCGGACGCGTTTTGTTTATGTGCAGTGTTGTTCAGTTTATTATTGTTACAAAATAACAAAAAAATAAAAGTACATAAAAAAAACAATTTACTGGGTGTTTGATGTTTTAATGTTTGTGCATGTTTATCGGTATTTCCTTTCGATTTTAATTGCCCATGGCTCTAGCCCATTCCCAATATGTGCAAGTTTACACATTGTCCATGACCTACGACATTGTATATACAATGCCTACGATGCCGTCGGAGCCGCATGTACGACGGATCCGACTAGCTTAAAAAAAATCATTTATTTTTTTTTTTGTTCGAGCTTTGCTTCTGGCAGTGGCCCGCAACAATATCACAAATAACAATTATTATTAACTACGACCAGTATAATTTTTTTAATTGCAAGACACAACATAAACAATACATAACATATATTCAAATAAGTGAACAAAATAATACAAGAAAACCATCAAAATCAATGTCACGTCAACAACAACTAACAACACAACTAACTACCGCGAATGAAATCGAAATGAACAATAACGTATTCGAAGCGCAAAAAATCGTCAGTAGTCCCTCTTTTGCTTGAAAAATGTATTTGAATGAAAATTGCTCATGAACGAATAGTTGCCGAGTGAAAAAAAAGTAAACTGAAATCGTTCAAACCAACGAGTGAACGAAAATTGAATGAATGAATGAACGAACGAATGAAAATATAGACTATCGAATAAATTGATAGTTTTTATTCGATATTTCTCAACACTACTTTTTTCGATGAAACCACATTAAAATTGGAGTAAGAAGTGAATACTCATTGCTCGTAGGTCACTACTAGGCCTTACTGCCAAGTTTCTTGAGTAATACGGAAAAATCCAATATTTAATTCTTAAGCCGGGTTCCTTAGTCTGCTATTAGACGATGAAACTGGATGAATGCATCTTGTTCGAATTCCTCTTAGTTATTTCATCCTCTGTTGCAAGCGCCATTACACGATGAATTAAGTTTCATGAAAGGATTTCGACAGTTTATTTTACATAATCATTTGCAATGAATCTGCTCTTTTAACCCTATCGATGTAATGAATGTGTTTAACCACATACTGTTTGCTGGACTCATAAAGACATAAGAACTCCAAATTAAGTTCTTTAGTCCATAAAAATTTACTTTCCACTTTGTTTTCACTAAGTTTTCTTCGTTTACTTTGAATCCTTTTAGAAGTTTACACTGAGAAAACGAAACTAAGTGATAAAGAATTAAAAAAAAAAACGAACAAGAGAATAGAAAAACGTCAACCAGATTCTTCGAAAATTCTACCCGTGCGACACAGGACAGCTCTATTCGTGTGCTTCTACACGTTGACTGTTAAGTCTTGACTCACATAAGTGCAAAAGAGATGGCAAATTCGAAAGTTGAGAAGAAAAATCATTTTACCCTGTGAGTCGAGGGTAATTTTGTCATTGACTTTTTTGGCGTTTTTCTTTTCTCTTCTTCTTTTTATCATTGCGTTGCTTTATTATATTTTTGGTTCCTGTAGAGTCGTTTTAGCTGTCAGGGATTTCTCTCATAATTGTTTATTCATCAAGCAGAAGCGCAGCTCTTATGGACTACTTAAAAATAATTAACAAAATTATAAAGAATTACCCACCTTAATTAAAACTTAGTAACAACTTTTTTTAAAACAGTCTCTACTAAAGTATAAATTAAAATCAATAACATTACATAAAGAATTAGCTTGTCTTAAACAACGAGTTAAGGGTTCATTGGTTCCATAACTTACCCTATGAAAAGGTACACCAAATAATTGACTGCTTCGTAAACCACGACTCGGAACATGAAAACCTACCAACGAAAATAAATGAGGACAATTGATTTTATAATTAATTAAATCACTTATAAACATGACATCAAAATACTTACGACGTGCTTCCAAAGATTGAATGCCTAACAATAAACATCTCGTATTATATGATGGCATATCAACATTCCATTGAAGGATCCGAATTGCAGTTCTAGTGAAGCGTTTCTGAATTCTTTCTATTCTCATTGAATGGACAGCATACATAGGATTCCTGATGGAACAACAGTATTCTAGTATTGACCGTACACAACAAAAATATAAAGATCTTAGAGTAAAAGGATCTGAGAATTTTTTTGCATTCCTAGAAATAAATCCAAGCATTGAACTAGCTTTAGCGGTGATGTAGTCAATGTGGTTGGAAAACGTGAATTTTAAATCAAAGATCACACCCAAATCTTTTTTTTCGGTTACTTTGTATAGAGCAGATCCATGTATATCATAAGAAAATAATATTGGTGACGTACCATGATAAAACAATATACTTTGACATTTAGAAACATTCAAATGCAGATCGTTATTAGTACACCAAACAGATACGTTATTAAGATCGTTTTGCAGGTTTATGCAATCTGAAATACATTTTATGCGTAAGAATAATTTAAGGTCGTTAGCATACATTAAATATTGAGTGTTATTCAACACTCGGAATGTCGTTAATAAATAAGAGGAAGAGAAGGGGTCCTAAACGACTCCCTTGTGGAACCCCGGAAGTTACAACCACGGTTTGAAATAAAGTTGTTGATTCTGACAAATTGAATTCTACCATTACCATTAAGATAGGATTTAATAAGTTAGAATAAAAACCTAAATTGTAAAGTTTGGCTACCAAAGTAGAGTGATCAACCCTTTCAAACGCGTTAGAGAAATCAGTGTATATAACATCGCATTGATATCCTTGTTCAAGAGAACCTAATACATAATTACTAAAAATCGTAAGATTAGTCGATGTTGATCTGCCACCTATAAACCCTTGCTACCAAGGGGAGATTATTTCTTTCACTGAGAAAATAAACTTATTTTTCAAATAATTTAGGAATTACTGATAATTTGCAAATGGGACGTTAGTTTATTACATCATTCTTAGATCCTGATTCAAAAATATGGTAGACATGAGAATATTTCCATTGTTTTAAGAAGTAACCATTTCGAAGAGAGCTATTAAAGATGATTTCAGAAGGGGTTACTAAAGAAAAAGCACAATTTTTTAAGACAGTAGGATCAATTCCATCAAATCCAGATTGCTTTAAGCACGGTACATTTTAAGGCTTTATTTTTTCGATTTTTTAAATTTATAAACTTTTTGTTGAACCAAACAGCCTTAGATTGAGATTTCTTAGGAATTTTAGGAGTATTTAAATCAATTGCTTCATTTAATAAATTCGTAAATATAGTAAAAGTTTCTTCAATATCAACAATATCAAACAATGAAAGCCAATTCACCCTACTCAAAAAATTAGAAGTATTAGAAAAATTACATTTATCATGGTTTATTACATAACCAATTTCAGATGTCTGCTTTATAGGTATAATCAAAAAATTCAAAGCAAAAAGACAAAGTGTAAGATGATTATCAGTGTTAGGTAAAGGAGGAGGGGTGGGACTGTCAATACACACACCAAATTCATTATCAGTAAAAAACAAACCAAGATAACGATTAAGTTTGTTTTGAAAACAATTTATCTGTTTGAGTCCGAACTCAGCTAGAGTATCGACAACCACACTCTCACAATCACTGCTAATATTATAGGGAAAACATTTGTCATCGGGATCAAAAACCCAGTTTAAAGATGGTAAATTAAAATCACCTGAGATAATAATATGTTGATTTTCTTTTAAGTTATTTAAAGCGAATGTACAATTATCTGTATGAGTTTTATATATTTCAAAAGAACTTCTCGGTGGTATATAACTAATAATAAGAAAAACATCACATATTTATCAACACTTAAAATAATCAAATAATCAGTTGGTCGATGTTGATTGAAGAATTAAAAGAAGACGGCAACTCTTATTTTTTTCTTATATTTTTAGTAGGAAAAAATATTTGTGGAACAGAGAATTCGACATTACTGAGCACTTCGAGCGTAAAAGACTATTATTTTATTATTACTAATTGCTTCAATACTAATAGTGCCCCGTGGCTTAGTGGTTAGTGTGTCGGACTGCTAATCGAATGAGCCTGGGTTCAAATGCAGCTCATAGCCACATTTTTGCTGCGGTAGTGCCTCTTGCGAGGAACTGACAAAACCTCCAAGAGTAAAATTTGTCTCGAAAAAGTGCATCTCATTTCTCATCTAGCCGTTCGGACTCGTAGGTCCCTTCCATTCCTGCAGATTGACAACACATACACAGGAATGGTTGAGAGTATAAGTCACTAGGCCTTGGCTCCTTAAGGAGCTGTGGAGCTGTCGCGCCAAATAAATTTATTTTATTTTTAATTTCTTCATATCAAAAATATAAATAATACGCTATTTCAGGAAAAAAAGAGCAAGAGAAACATTAAATTTGAGTCAAGTTCAAGAAGACAGTCAAGCGAAAAAGTCGACAGTATAGAAGCGCGAGACTCACGAAAAATACATGTAGATTGTAGAAGAGGCACATCACTATCACATAACAGACTTACGTAATACGGAAAAATCCAATACTTAATAAAATACCAAATATTTCTTAAAAAAAGATTGTTTAAATCTTAGAAGAGATTCTAACATGGAATCAGACGATCACGATACTGCTCGATCACTCGATCACTTCTACATCATAATTTTTCGGTAACACACTTGCTTGTGTGAATCGTAAGACGCAGAATAATACATCCATGATTTATACTATGTAAGTGTATTTTTTCGGCCGACTTTGTTTATCTTTTTATGGCCTCGGCTGTCTGGCTGTGGCCTATTTCACCAACTTACAAATTGTAATTTACAAGCACTATTTCAACAAACTTGTAGAAAAATCGATTTATTCTGTTTCACAAAATATTTGTCCTACAAAATTGTAGTTTTAGTTTACAACGGGAAATTTGTAGAAATTTCATTATTTCCGTTTCACCAAAAGCTAATTTTCTTTGTTGTTAACAAGTACAAATTTGTTAAAATTCACATTTACTTCTAAGTTTGTGTTTCACAGAATTATGAAATTTTACAAATTTGTTCAGTTGCTGAAAATTTCTTACAATAAAAAGATCGTGTGTTTATTTTATAACAATTTGTATTTTTCGAAAGAAATCGCATTTCAAACATAAAAATGTTCTTACGTCGAAGGCATTGTAGCACGGATAGTTATCAAATTTCAGATTATTGTGTTTTCAACGAAAACTTTCGCTTAAAACGTGTTAAGGAATTAAAAGGAAATATTGTTTTGTTTGAGCGTAGTTAATTGATTTTCATATATTAATGGAGCTAAACGGCCAAAGAAATTAAAGATATGAAAATTATACGATTTTTTCGAAGCTGCACTGATTAAATTTTTGTTGAAGGCGAAAAATTTAGAATTTTATTTTTTTTACTTGCGATTATAGGACATACCCTAAGGCAATTTTAAGGTTCGTGAATATAAAAAATTGAGATAACAATCAAACATGACCTTATGATCATAGACAAGCCTAAAGAAGTTAGTGACAACAAATTTCTGTGTCTCAGTCTGTCTGTTTGTTCATCCGTATGTAACGGGTGATTTTTTTGAGGTTAGGATTTTCATGCATTAGTATTTGACAGATCACGCGGGATTTCAGACATGGTGTCAAAAAAAAAGATGCTCAGTATGCTTTGACATTTCATCATGAATAGACTTTCTAACGAGCAACGCTTGCAAATCATTGAAATTTTATTAACAAAATCAGTTTTCGGTTCAAAATGTGACAAATTGACGAAAATGACAAATTTTGTTCAGCGATGAGGCTTATTTCTGGTTGAATGGCTACGTAAATAAGCAAAATTGCCGCATTTGGAGTGAAGAGCAACCAGAAGCTGTTCAAGAACTGCCCATGCATCCCGAAAAATGCACTGTTTGGTGTGGTTTGTACGCTGGTGGAATCATTGGACCGTATTTTTTCAAAGATGCTGTTGGACGCAACGTTACGGTGAATGGCGATCGCTATCGTTCGATGCTAACAAACTTTTTGTTGCCAAAAATGGAAGAACTGAACTTAATTGACATGTAGTTTCAACAAGATGGCGCTACATGCCACACAGCTCGCGATTCTATGGCCATTTTGAGGGAAAACTTCGGAGAACAATTCATCTCAAGAAATGGACCGGTAAGTTGGCCACCAAGATCATGCGATTTGACGCCTTTAGATTATTTTTTGTGGGGCTACGTCAAGTCTTAAGTCTACAAAAATAAGCCAGCAACTATTGCAGCTTTGGAAGACAACATTTCCGAAGAAATTCGGGCTATTCCGGCCGAAATGCTCGAAAAAGTTGCCCAAAATTGGACTTTCCGAATGGACCACCTAAGACGCAGCCGCGGTCAACAATTAAATGAAATTATCTTCAAAAAGTAAATATCATGGACCAATCTAACGTTTCAAATAAAGAACCGATGAGATTTTATGCGTTTTTTTTTTAAAAAAAGTTCTCAAGCTCTTAAAAAATCACCCGTTATAATGAGCTGCACCATAAACGGCTAAAGCGATTCCTTGAAATTTCGTATGTGTAATTCTTTTGGCATACCTCAGAGGGGAAATAGAAATTTATTTTTAGGGCTAACAATAACGGTACCTGCCATATAACCGTTGAAGAAAAGCTACATTTTTTCGAATACGGATCCCGATTTTGATATTTTTTTTGAGATTTGTTCATCATTTTATTGAAAACAAATTTCCGAAAAAGTTTATTAACGGTATACCTTTTCACACCACGGTTTTTTTAAATTATAATAACTGTTCATTGGATTTGTATAAAATTCTACATTTAAAAAGATCTAGGTAGACAAATAAATTCCTCATACCGACATTTTAAATATTATAAAATATTCAATATTTTAAGAAAACTAACGGTACCTGCCATATAACCGTTAAGGAAAAGCTTATTTTTCTCGAAAACGGCTCCAATGATTTTGACGAAAATTGTTGAGGTTTCTTTCTTGGTCTTAGATTTCATTTTATCCAAACAAAATATACCGGAAAAGTATATTAACAATACCTTTCATATCCCCGATAGAGGAAACTCATTTTTTTTTATTTCATTTTCTGGGTGAAAAGTAAAACCCCAATATATAAGATAAAATTAAGTTATTTTTAGGCCGAAAGGCAATTAAAATTAAGTTAGAGATTAATTTAGAGCGCTCGCATAGGGCCAGTGAGTTAATCAATGTGATAGTTTTAGCCAGTTTTAAGATTTTTGTCTAGCATTTAAGTAGATATAAGTTAAAGTTTAATAAAAAATAATTTAAAAAAATAAAAAAAAAATACCTTTCATATGACGTTTTTTTTTTTTAATTTTCCGCGTTCTCAGGCTGATTTTAATACTGCCCTTTTTGAAAAGGCGATGTTCTTTGAAATGCAAAAAATATTTACTTATAAAAAAAACTTCTGGTTGAAAACCCTACTTTTCGTACGAATAGAAGTTGCAGCAGCATTTATATCTACTGGACATTTCCCAAGCATACCATTATTTAGATAAAACTAAGGAAAGAGTTCAAGTTTTCTTCAATAACGAAACTTATGTTTTTGTTTTCTTATTTGGAAGAGAGAAGGCAATATTTTGTAGCAGGATATCTATACACAACTTTATTGCCAGAAAATAACGGAGTACCGCAAGGTTCTAATCTTGGTCCGTTACTTTTTTCATTGTATGTGAATGAATTTGCTAAAGTTATTAAACATTGTACGATGATGACACTCAAATTTACAACATTGAATAATGAAGATTTGTCAACTCGAAATAAACTTTGTCTAAATGCAAACAGTTGGCAGCACATTGGT
The DNA here is from genome assembly GCA_963971375.1 of Platycheirus rosarum. Classification (NCBI taxonomy): domain Eukaryota; kingdom Metazoa; phylum Arthropoda; class Insecta; order Diptera; family Syrphidae; genus Platycheirus; species Platycheirus rosarum. The sequence goes on along the minus strand of OZ020509.1, from coordinate 113,339,321 downwards.
CATATTCTACATAATTTATCTTTCGTTTGGTTTTCCATTTCATCATGAATCGACAAGCGCCTGAACAACTTGGGTAGGTATGCAAATTGTGCAGAATTAATTCGAAAAACATGGTTCTGTTCGTAAAACACATTGCGCACTACGTCCATTTTATGATGGTCAAAATAATCGTCCATCAAAGAAATTAATTCGATTAACGATGGAACTTTTTCGCACTACGTTTACTCTAAATGTCATTTGAGTCGACAGCGTCGAAGAGTGCGTACCGAAGAAGCTTTTGCTGCTGAAGAACTCAAGAGCGCAGCAACTAGGAATAGCCGACTTAGTCTATCCGCCATAGTGTAGAACAATTGGATCTGTGTCCATCTATTATATTGGAGTGTCGATCCTAAGCTCGTAGAGGACGGATGTCGAGGTGCGCGCACGAATGGTTAAACAAAAGCCAAACAAATAATTGTTGAGCGTTGTTATCGCGAGTGCTTTAAAAAAAAAAAAAAAAAATTAATACACACTCGTTAGAGAAATTGAAAAAAACCCCTCGCGTGTGCTGTAAAAAAAAAATAATAATATTCACTCGCGTCGTAGGATGAATGATAAAGATGCCCACTCGCGCTGAGAAAGAAAAAAAAAATAAATAAAACGCATTCGCATAACAAATTATCCTCTAATCTGTCCCAAGACCTTTGTGCTTAACTGCCTCTTTCTTATCTACTGTAGGCATCGTATGACCATACAATGCTTGCGGTAAATAGATAAGGGCATCTGAATTTGTCTTATTGTGCTGAATGTTTAAATTGATTTTTTGTAAACAGGCTGTCTTATGGGCATAACACCTAAGACAGTTTGATTATAACAGAAGTTAATTTGGATTTTCACTGCGCAGTTCGACTTAATCAGAGTTGTGTTTTGTATGTAAGTATTTTTAAATGGTAAGTGATTTTTGTGTCGTGTATTCAAATGTTCGTGGTTTAAGAAAGAATTTCTTTTACGTGTACGTCTACACTGTTCAACACAGGCCAGCTGTTTTGGCATTAAGTGAAACTCAGGTTGGAGTAAATACTGATTTATCAGAATTTGTTCTACATGGGTATAGCTTGGTGCCATTACTCTTTTCTCATCATGGTCTCGTGGTCTATGTTAGGAATGATATTCCTTGCCAGAGCCTTCCCCAATATGGGCAATGTTCCAACACGGACTTTAACTTCTTATGGCTCAAATTCACTGTCCGCAAGCATGTCATTCATTATTGTTTTATTTACAGGAGTCCAAATCTTGACAGTAATTCGACTTGTAACGAGTTTGATGCACTGTCTGATTCCATCTCGAAAATTGTTTCCCTTTGTCCTCGCACTGAAATCGTTATTGCGGGCGATTTCAATGTACACAATTCCAACTGGCTCCGCTATTCTGGTCAGACAACACCCGAAGGAAGGTATGTCGAGCTCTTTGCCGGGTTACATCACCTTACCCAACTGATCGATGTGCCAACGCGTTTACCGGACGTTGCTGGGCAAGCCGCCCATACTCTTGACTTGTTTCTTACTTCTCACCCTGATAAATATACCATTAGTGTAACTTCTCCATTTGGCACTTCAGACCATTGTATCATTTCAGCTAATTTCTCATCCCCCACCCATCCAGTTAAAGAAAAACTTCCCACCAGGACCGTTTGGCAATACGAGAAAGCCAACTGGGACGGCCTGAATTTCTTTTTCCGAAACTTTAACTGGTCACTATGCTTCCTCGATAGTGACATTGATGCCAGTGCTGAAATGATCACAAATGTGATTCTTCTAGGGATGCGTGCTTTTATTCCTAATAGAGTAAAAAGCATCAAACCTAAAGAAAAGTCTTGGTTTAATTCTGAGTGTAAAGAAGCTATCAGGCTCAAAGAAGTAAGTTTCCGATCTTACAAAGCCAACCCTACAGAGGAAAATCGGAAAAACCACAAACAAGCAAGGAACGCATGCAACTCCGTTATAGAAAGAACCAAATTTTTGCATGACCAAAAATTACGGCAAAAAATTCTGCAGTGTCCCAAAGGCAGTACAAATTTTTGGTCATTTGTAAAAAACTATAAAAAACTCCTCGACATCTTCGGTTCCAACGCTCATCGACAATAACAAACCAATTGTTTACTCTTCAGAGAAGGCAAACTTGCTCGCCGCCCATTTCGCTGCCAGCTCCACGCTGCCCCAAAGCAACGTTGCCCCTCCTGTACTTGAGAATGTAAATTTTTCCATGGGACACATTTTTTTCCGCACTCGTACAGTAGCAAGAGTTCTCAAGGATCTCGATATACACAACTCCACTGGCCCGGATGGTATACCCCCGATTCTTCTGAAGAGGTGTTCTTCCACACTGGCAAAGCCACTGCGTAAGCTTTTCCATCGCTCCTACTCTTCTGGAATCTTTCCTAGAAGATGGAAAACAGCATTTGTCCAGCCTGTCCCTAAGAAAGGTGACCCATCCTCCCCTTCCTCCTACCGACCCATAGCACTGACATCCCTTCTTTCTAAGGTCATTGAAACACTGATTAACCGTCAGCTTAAGGAATATCTCGAAGATCGTAAGCTTCTCCATGACCGTCAGTATGGCTTCCGCAGCAACCGTTCCACTGGTGATCTGATGGCATATCTCACCGAACAGTGGAACAAATCTTTACATCGCTTTGGTGAAAGTAAGATTATTGCTCTTGATATCTCCAAGGCATTTGATAGAGTTTGGCAAGAAGCTCTCTTATCGAAAATGCGTGCTTTTGGGATCGATAATACTCTTGTTCGTTGGATTAGAAGCTATCTCCTGGACCGTTCAATACAAGTTGTATTGGACGGATTCAAGTCTGATTCCCATAAAATAAATGCTGGTGTGCCCTAGGGCTCTGTTCTGTCTCCGACTCTTTTCCTCATTTTTATAAATGATCTTCTGTCTGTTACTTCTAATCCACTTAACTGTTTTGCTGACGACTCTACCCTCAGCTTTTCATATTCGTTCGATAATTCACGTCCTTCGCCTTCGGACGTACAATTGCAACGGTGCCGTATGTCAAGCTCATTAAACTCCGATTTATACAGCATTGTCAAATGGGGTAATAGAAATCGTGTGGAGTTTAATGCTTCGAAAACTCAATGCTGTCTTCTGTCGTTAAAGCTAAACATTCCCCCAATGCCATTGTCCATGAATGGCACTTACATCGAAGAAACCGAAAAGCTCTCAGTACTCGGTATGTGTGTCAACGACGATCTCCGTTGGAACGACCATATATTTGAGATCGCTAAGAATGCTGCAAAGTGCTTAGGTTTTCTGTATCGGTGTAAGAAGTATTTTTCCCCATCTGATCTGGTTACAATTTATAAAGCGTTTATACGCCCTAAACTCGAGTATAACTCCCACCTCTAGGCAGGTGCTTCGCAAACATCGCTTCACCTGCTTGATAGAATACAAAATCGAGCGTTAAGATTGATAGGAAATAGAACTGCCGCTGAAACAATTGCCCCACTCGAACACCGACGCAATGTTTCATGTCTTTCCTTATTTTATCGTTTCTTTTACAAAAAATGTTCACTCGAAGTAGCCAGTTGCATTCCTCCCCTTAAAAGTTTCTCCCGTAATACTCGTCTCGCAAGGAATGCTCATCAGTTCACCCTTGAGCCCAATTTCGGACGTACCGTGAAATATAGGGATTCTTTTTTTAGCCGAACGACACGAATTTGGAATAGTTTACCCGGCGGGATTTTCCCTTGCCATTTTGATCTGCAAACATTCAAAACCAATGTTAATCGGCACCTCCTATCTCTCCCCTCCCTTTCTTCGTAATGCCCGCGCAGTGTGTTCTACATTAAAAGGGAAACACATAATCCCTTGTGCGCGCGTTAATTATAAAAAAAAAAAAAAAAAAAAAAAAAAAAACTATAACAAAAGCAACAAAAACAAAATCCAACGCGTGCAAGAATTTAAGTCGCACGACCACTGGGGACGACATACATCCCGTGTATGGGTTCGAAACGGAATTGCTGCTGATCCTGATTTTCACTAGAAAATTTTGTTCAAATGAGCAAATTTTTAATTAAATGGCTAGATCAATAAGCAAACTCCATAATTTGGAGTGTGGATAATGCTCAATGTCAAGTCGCTAGTCTACACCGGAAACCCAGAGACAATTGACTGCTTGCAAAGAGTGATGGAAAATTGGACCTCAAGATATCTTGAGCTGGTCATATACCGCGGTGGCCATACACCAAAAATCATGTTCAATTTTAAAAATTTCGTCAAAACGATTGAAATAATCTTTCGATCACTTTTCGGTGAGATATACCATCAGATCACCACTAGATTTATTGCTGTTAAAGTCGTACTGTCGATGGTTAACAATCTTTCAAACTTCGGAATATTTTATAAGCTCAAAATTATTTCGAGTTTCTATGAAAGAAGGGACGTTGGTGCATTTGATCAGTAGTTAGAAGGCGAAGAAGAGGGGTTGTTATAACACCTGCCGGCAGCAAAGAGTTGGCATCATGCTATATGGCTGCAAAAATATCTGCTTATTGTTAAGAACTAACAAGGCGGATATAGTAAGGATTAAGAATTCCAGTTGGCTTTTTGATATATACCTAGATGTTCTCCCAGAAGTTTATTCATTAACTGGGCTTTGTTGACACAAGATATTAGCAGAAATAACATAATGGCCGATGTGCGTAAAGGGAGGTAAAAAACAAATCTATAGTGTTGGCAGTTTTGTCTGCAATACCAGGAAATCAGTTGGGTTCATTTGATGAAAAGGATGGTTCAACTTAGTTAAATCCCAGGTGTTGTTCGGCCAGAATCAGAAAATTACCTAGAATTGTGTAAAGGGGTGCATTGAAATGTATTGGGCGAATATTCTGAATATGGAATCGAACAAAGTTAAAGTGAAAATTAACACTTTATTCAAATCTGGGCTGCTATAAATAACCTTCCCAGCTTTGATGTACCAGAAAAAATGATTTTGTTCAGATATATTATAAGGTGTATGCTTAGCACGTTCCGAACACCTTTAGGAGCTCAGAAAAAACTTCATTTAATTCCATCCAAATCATTCAATTTTATATTGCTTTATATGCTCGGATTTACCCGCTGTGGCTGACTGGGTCCAACAATTTGTTACAGCTTTATCGATTCTACGTTACACCATGTTGACTATCAAAAGAAGAATGCCGGAAAAGCATTTTTAACATGTCTGGATTTCTTTTCCGTTTAAAATCATAAACTTATTGACAAGTTATCGTTCGATAATCAATTAAAGTCATTGACATGTTACTTTCGTCAAATAATTGAAGTTATTGATAAGTTACTTTCGTCAAATAATTAAAGTTATTGATAAGTTACTTTCGCCAAATAATTTTATAACACGTATCTGTTCACTTGAACAATAACTCTAATTTTCATTTTGTCCAGTGACTTAGTGAATATACGACCATATTTGAGTTTTTATAATTTCTTTTTTCACGGAGGACGACGAGTAGTGCCTAATGGAATTAAAAAACGACTTACCCAGAGCAAATTAATTAAGGGAAAACTATTTCCATGAAAACAGCCTAGTCAAAAGCACTATGATCTATTGCAGGATTAAAATGAAGAAAAAACAATTACAAACAAATACAAACAAACACTCATTCAAGTGAGTACTCGGGATTAAGTAGTTTCTTTTTCGTATAAGTAGACTCTTGACATGCCCTCGCCTTCGCCCTCAACTGAGGTTTCTTATTAACTCGCATGAGTTATTCACTTATAATTATGCTGCTCATGTATGTATTTCGTTTTCCTGATTAAATGTATGCAATGTATGTATACAGTATACCCCACTCGGCGGGGCTCACAACACCCACCCTCCATTCCATCCCCTCCGCCTGTTTGACGACAATGCTTAAAATTATGCATTCAAGAGAACATCCCGCATGTCTGTTTTATGAATAATTACATTGCCTTGTCGTGGGTCCTCTTTTGTAAGGATTAAAATTCAAATGGGATTTTTCTTTAAAAGCGCACACATACGAGTACTTCACAGGAATCTTCCACCCCAAAAGCTTTTCAACGTTGGAAGCTGTACAAAAATTTTAATCCTTTTTTACACAAAATTAATTCCTTAAAATAGCTGTCAAATGGAGATATCTTAAACAAAATTATTTTAAAATAAGTATACAATATTCTGAGTTTAAGAATTGAATTTGTATTAATTGTTTTATACTTTGAATTTTTTATATTAAAAATTGTTTTTTTTTTATTGTGGTAGCTTTTGATGAATTATACTTTATTTTAGAGGGAGGGATTTGAACTTTGAAAATCATTATGATTGTGGTTTCAGTGATCAGTTGAGATGGGAAAGTAGGTGCATTTCAATCGGTTTAGCATAAAAGATTTAGGGTTTGCCAATTAACTCGATTGCATAATAATTTATAATTAGTCTTTGAGTTAAGCCAATTAGGGCATGCCCCTGCTCGGTAGTCGAAGTTATGTTTTTGGTGGAGGTTTTGCAATTAATAGACCTGGTGTGGTGAGTGTCGAAATTGAAGAAAAAAAAAGGTATTTTAACGAATGTTAAAGCTTTATTTTAAATAATTTAAGCCATAGAAAAATAAACAAGAAAAAAAATAGTTTATTTTTCTAAAATGAATGTATCGAGTACAAATCTCTATTAGACTCAAACATACTTACAAAAAAATTTTCTGTTACAAATATTTGACATGACTTTACATTTCAAATGAATAATCAGAGAAATTAAACTTACATCAATACAGGTATGCTACGACACTAAACTCAAAACAGTAGTTTTGAAAACATCTCTGCTGAAAGAGAAGTCAATATTTTGATAAATTGAATTAAACTCAGAGCTGGATCATGAATTTGGATCGGATCTACCGTAGTTTGTAAAAGAAAAAGAACGGGCAACAAAAAAAAAAGTGTCTGCCTCATCCTTAGTTGCCTTGAGGGAGCATACAAAAAAAAAAAGAGAGAGAAGTTAAGGACAATTAATACGATTACAAAAAGTATCTCTAGCAAGCATTGAAAAATAATACCTCCTTGCTTCAAGAGACCTTAAGTCGATTAACATGCATCTATCACTATAACTAGGCAAGATATTGTCAACCCAATAAAAAGATCAAGATAGCAAAATTAATTCTGCATATCAATTTTTTTAAGAATTTTTTTTCTAATTAAAATTAAATTTTGAACATTTTTTTTTGACAATTCAATATTTTTAAAACTAATTACAAAAATATTTTAAATTTTATAATCTCAATTATATTAATAAACTCGAAAAAACTGCGTACCATAATAATTTTTTTTTTCAAAAACTAAAAATAAAAATACAGGATTTTATCAAAATCCGTTCTACAAATTTCGAAATACTTTTTTCATTTTTTGTTATTTAAGACGTGTGGTGGCGTACTTCATTTTTACTAAAAACCGTAAAGTATTGTGGTTTTGATAGTTTTTATAAGTTCAACGTACATTTTATTTGTTTTTGTCAGATCTTGCCTTCCAATGTAATTAGGCACATAAGAGCAAGTACGTGCGATCCAGTCGTGCCCATTTTTTCTGAACAGATTCAATACGATTTATACCCACTCTATACAATGGACTCCATATACAGAATGAAGTGGAGAGGTCCTAAATGGCTGCCATGAGGAACGCCTGAATGAATCAGAATCACCTTTGATACCACTGTTCCAATTTTTACATTTTGCTTGCGTTTAGTCAAGTAATTTTCAAACCACTGAAACCTAAAATTTTAAATTTCATTAGCAGAATATCATGTTGAACTCTATCAAATGCTTTAGAAATAAATACCATCAACCTGGTTTCCACAAGGCTAGATTTGTTACTATGTTGATCTACCACTAACGAAAACATGTTGGTCTACTGAGATACTCGAGCTAACATCGTCATAAAGCATAAAGGCATTTTTTCACAATCACTTCAAAAACTTTCGGTATTAATTTCAGTTTTGAAATGGGTCTGTAATTAAAATTAAATCAGACTTCAAGGATAAACCTGAAGTAAAATTTGATCCACTGACAAATTTAAACTACCTAATTTAGTGTTAGTATCACCACAACGAAATTCATGTGAAGCCGGAAAAGAATCAAGAACATAGTTAGATTGGAAATACGGCGTAAACATATCGCATATAACTTCCTCATCATTTGATAATTGATCAAGGTAAGGATTAAAGCGAAAGTTCCACCATTCAGTCAAAAACATGTCGCAAATCCCAATATAAACCACGCTGCACATAGTGTAAGAACAGAGAGGGAAATCGGATCACCGATCCTGAAGGCATGTACTTAAGTGTACTTTAATGATTTGTTGAACGGTCAGCTCACGGAAGAAATGCTGCAGCCACCAACCATTGAGGGCCAACATACATCAAACAATTCACGAAATCATAGTACACGTATGGCAACACAAAGAAATGCAAGAAGATTGGCAAAAGGCATCATTTATCTCATATATAATAAAGCTCTGTAGACTCCGGTTAGGCACCCAGATCGCATGAGCGAAGAGGAACCACCTGGGAAAGTCTTTCGCGCTTCTTTTTATGGTAGAAGACAACGTGACAGACCTTGCTTGCGTTGGAAGGATGGCGTTGACCAGGACGCCCGAAGCCTTGGGGTGCACAATTAGATGGCGTCGGTCGGCCAGCAATCGAGATATATGGACGAACTTGTTGAAGGAGACCCGAACCGGATCCCGGATCCCGGTTGTTGCGCCTATGATGATGATGTTGATGAAAAGTGAAAAGTAGACGGCCATTAGTAAAAAGACTACTAAAACCTAAAAGTTTCGATATTTCCGTGTTCGCGAATTCGTGGTTGGCGATTTAGGGCCATGTTAGCGTATAAAGCTCTATTTTACTCTATAGTAAACTTCGCGGAATTAATATCGTAGACGAAACTACAAGAAGACGAACATTGTGAATTTGTTGAAGAATTTTATGGAACGAATCGCAATGTTGGAGACAATCTTTTATTTAGATTTAGAGTAATCGCATCTCTCATATTTGTGCTTTTTTTTAAAAATGGCGTTATATTGGTAAGAATTTCTGTGCATATTGTGGCAAAATTTTTAAAATCGTCCGGAGATTTTGACAATTTAACATGCGAACTTCCTTCTTACTTGCGATTACACGCAAGTTTAGGATTGGTGAATATAAAACAAAAAAGTAGATAACAATCAAACATAACATTATGATCATAAGGAAGACTTAACAAGTAAAAAAAACAAAATTTCATGCCTGTCCGTTTGTATGTGTAACGAAATGCAACCTAAACATTTTAAGCAATTAGCTTCAAATTAGGTATGTGTGATTCTTTTGGCATTTCTCAAAGGTTTTTTTTTAAATTAATTTTTTAGGGCTACAAATAATGGTACCTGCACCCTACACTACGGGTAGAATAGGTGCAATGGAGAAGATGTTAGCTTCACCCGGAGGTCGTCAATTCGATACGCAGCTCTTAAAAGCAATTTTTCCAACTCCTAGTACAAGTCTATAGCCGTCCGTGAGTTTTAAATGAGAAACATAGTCATCCAATTCTCGATCAAATGCGCCGAAAAAATTATTTCCTGTCTTTTAAATATTTCTAAAATTAACGCTCGCATTTTCTTCATACATTATAAGGGTCTTGATAACCCTATAAAGTGCGCGTCTCGATGTCAGATACTTTAATGCATGGGCAACATTCAGCAACAACACCAACCGAAAAAGCAAAAGTTCTCTCTAACCATTTTGAAGAGATCTTCAAGGATCGCCCACCAAATCACCTTCCTGAATTCATCGAAGAAGTTGAGAACAAGTTTAAAGAAGTTGCAGCCTCTAATACTTCAGTCACCAACTTTAATGAGAAAAATCCTACACTCAAACCAACTGGAGATGCATTTACTTTCATCGAGGAAGTAACTGACATAATCCACGGAAAAAATTCTAAGAAGTCAGCAGAAAATGATGGGATTTATAACTTTGTGCTTAAAAAAACTACCAAATCTCGCCATCCTACTGCTGACGATCATCTTCCACAACTGCCTGAATAACAGCTGCTTCCCCAATACATTGAAAATGGCAAAAGTCATGCCCGTTATAAAGAAAACCAACAGGACTAGCATGGATGGATATCGGTCGATTTCGCTTCTATGCTATAGAGGAACTTACCCTGAAAAAGCTTCATCATTACTTCAGGGAAAGAGAAATCATACCTGAATGTCAGTATGGTATCGGAGCACGACACTCCACCATCCATCCGCTTCTTGGACTGACACACGTACTCAACAAGATAAAGACGACAGTCGCCTATTTACTGGACATCGAAAAGGCCTTCGACACAGTATGGATAAAAGGACTAATATTCAAACTGTCAAGTCTAGGACTACTTGAATACTTGGTAAGATTAATCAAAAATGTTCTAACCCATAGATCCCTTTATGTACAGGTAAACAAAGAATATTCACGAATAAAGACGTTCAGCGCTGGAGTTCCACAAGGTTCCAACTTGGGCCCTATACTTTTCAACCTTAACACAGCTGACCAACCTTCCAACATCTCAGGGACGAAAACGAAGCTATATGCCGGCGACTCCTTAACATATGCAACATCCATTTCTCCAGAAATCGCAGCCAGGAGATTTGAAGGACACATAAGAAACTTGTGGGATCTTAAATGGGGACTAAAGATATATAGTGAAAAGAGCAAGCTTATCTGCTTCAGAACTCCAGCAACAGCAACAAGAGGTCGAAAAGGTTTCGCATCACGCTGTGATAATATCATTATCAATCTACCAGACAACACAGTGATAAGGACAAAGACAACATCAAAATACCTTGGAGGGAATTTCACTAACCGCTTCAAACTCAACAAGCACGCTTCATTTATGCTTAAGAGAGCCAACACTAATATTAAAGAACACCGCATCCTAACCGAAATTTTAAAAACCAAATCATAGAGTAATTGTAAATAAGAATTTCAATTAAAAGATTATGCAAACAAAAATATGATATTAGTAAAAATATAGCATTGTATAGAGTCGTCTAAACGTCGGCAAGCCGGGCCCCTGTTGTTGAGTCGACCTCATTTATTTTAGTTATAAGTTAGTTTAAGGCCAATTGTACAAAAATTTTAAAGAATGTAATAAAAATAATCTAATCTAAAAAATCATATGTAATGTGAGCACCATATAACCATTACAGAAAAGCTTAATTTTCTCGAAAACGGCTCCAATGATTTTGATGAACTTGTTTGAGAGTTTTTCGGTAGGTACAGTTATCATTTATCAAAACCAATTTACCGGAAAATTCATTTAACGGTACCTTTTATATTATGTTTTTTTTAATTTTAGACTTTCTCGATAATGGCTCATTAGATTTCTGATTTGAAAAATATTTTTTTTTTGAAAATTCAATATTTTTAAAATAAATAAAAAAAAAATATTTTAAATTTTTCTTTTCGGGATCCAGAAAATATATGGTGTGGTCGAATTGTGAGGATACACTTAGATCCACCTTCCTTAAACATCCTATTGCCACCCAAAAATTTGAACGTCTATAAGCATACCTCAACCTCAATTCAAGCTTAAAAATATACATATTTGGCTTTCATAATTTACTATAAATGAAATTGATAATCTTCCAACTTCCAAAATGACATAATTTAATCCCTCGAACATCCCATCATAAATAAGCGTACCATTTTTATTTTGCCTCTCTTATTCAGCATTTCAGCCCTAAAGCCATCGAATTTTTAGGCAGCAAACATAATTTCGTCCTTCCGCCATCGGGGCCAGCAAATCAACATTTTAAATTATCATCAGTCACGATCAGAAACGCGTTTTTCTCCTCTTCTACCATAAATAAGGACCAAATTCAAATTGTCCCCCCAAAATGTCCTTCCGAATGTAGAATGATGAGAACAAAATGGAAGTCAATCCCAGGATTTTTGGTTTCAAGATAAAAATATGGAAATTCGTTTGGTCCTTTTTCTTATCAGCGAAAGTAACTGAACGCACATTTTATCGGATTCCAATAAAAAACACGGCAAATGCCATAATGTGTGTGCATAAGCAAATTACTAAAACAAGTTCACATTTGAGAAATGATGGCGGAACGGAAACGGAAGCGCGCTATGGATAGAGGATAGGAATGGTGGGTAATGAAGGATACAAACGAAGGACTCACGTAGGCATCGTTTACATTGGTTCTTGCTGTTGCCATTGAGAAGGATGCTTGGCAAATAAAAATTGTAATTGCGGTCGTGTAGCTGAGTTGAATTTAAAAATGAATGCCTCTTGCCTTTCATATCATCAAGATTCGATAAGATGTGTGTGTGTAGTTTTTTTTTTGTTTATTGAAGGAATCTAATTTGAGGCTTGGAACACATTGAATTCACTTTGTGCTATGTGCTTTCAATTTGAAACAATTTTCTTCAAACATCGACACAATCACAGCAACATCGAGTTGAATTGTTGGCTAATTTGGAACCTAGGATAAAAGTTTTATAGAAACTTCTGCAACAATAAAGTTAATGTGGGAGGTCGAAAGCTTAGCGGCATTATTGTCGAATTAGATTCCAATCTGGATTTGTGAAATGACATTTCGAATTGTAAATTTTTTCTCCAATTACTCTTCACCGCCATGATATTTGAAGGCTCGTATTATTTTGAAATAAAACCCTTGTGGCTGCAGCATAATGACGTCTCGGTCAATTTAAAATGTTCTCGCCCATGGAAAACAGCATTATTATTTGCTGATTTGTGGCTTGTTCAGTATCTACGCAATTTATTTGGACCATTAAGAGGACAAAGGCTTGGAGGTCTGCGAAAAATAAGGGATTTTCGTAGCGGTGGAACGCAATTTACGCATGAAGGGTCATTTGACAATAATAATTTTGTAAAATCAAAAAGCCCTGATGGATTCAATATGCCGCAAAAACCTTTACCTGTTTTCCGGGCTTTCGTTAATAGAATATAATATGTTTTGGTTTTCGCTCTAGCGGATAAACTGTGTAATTAGAATGCTGCTTTTTGTTGGCGAATGTTTTCGAAAGCCGATCGCATTTGTTATTAAATTTGGCAGCACAATTATTGTATTGTTTTCCTGTGTCTTCTACAATATTTGAAGTTATATAGGTATTTTATTATTATATTAATACCAATTGAAAGTAATGGAAATGGCTAACTAGTTGACCAACATGTCGTTGCTCGAGAACAACATAATTGTTCTGTTTTCTGTTTACCTATTGTAAATTAGTATTCAATAGGGTCAAAATCAAAATTGGTCATTAAAAAATATTTTGCAGAAATAATGTCAGCGATTTGGATTCATGGCCTAAATAATCAGGTAGATAGGGGCGTAGGGAGATAAATTGGTTCTGTCTTGCTATAAAAATGTCTGCGTAAAGCAAATCGAAAGAACCGTTTTTGATTCTGATAGAAAGGTTTTTACATAAATAGGGCGAACAAACTTAGCTTGCAAATTTAAGAAGAAGAAGACGAACTAAGGTGATGTAAGGAGATTGCATGACATAAGGTGTAGGAGAGGAGGTGCACTACTGTGTACGGGCCGCTTTGTGACGAAATAATAACAACAATAGATAACAACAATTAAATTCAATTAAGTTTTGTTGAACATTAAAATAATATTATACAACTTATCCGTTGTGAATGGCTGGCATTATAGCTTCTTCCAAGGAGTCCATTGCGCTTAGGTACCTTGGCATTGGGTGTCGTTCCTGATTGGCGATTCTGCTAATAAGTATCTGGTCACTTGTCCAATGAGCTTCTTAGTTAACTGGGTGAAGTATCTTTCTAAAGGGATAGTTTTAGCTTCTTCGAGAGTTTTTCATTTCCGAAGTGCCTCCGTCTTTGATGCACATATTCTCAATATTTTCCTCTCAAACAAGGCTAGCCTCCTCATGTTGGATTTGGAAATCGTGAACGAAAAAGAAAAGCTGTAGTTTATGATTATGTCGGATAAGTCGCTTGTATATGAGCAACTTTTGGTTTGTTGACTTAGTCAAGTGCCATTACGCATTAGGAGATGTTGGATGTAGCAGAATTTTTCTTCAAAATAACTTGGGAATGCCTCGGTTTTATCTTGTGCTGATGTTGCCTCTCCATTCCTTGTGTTAATTGTTTCAAAAATTGGATCTTTTTTCCCAGTTATTAGAATTGGTTTCCTGAAGGCTTAAGGTCCAGGTTTGATTTTTTGGAGTTTTTTTTGGAACTGGCTATAGTTGTGGTGTTGGATTGCGTTTTTGAACACTATTTTCACATAGTCATGCTCACTCCTGACAGATGCTTTGAAGGCGTCTCCTCATCCGATTTCTGTGAGCGTAAGGGCTCTGTACGTGCTCGTATCTATCATTAGATTTGTTTGCCAGCTTTGAGATGAGGTGAAGAGGTGGCTGAGTATTTAGGTCTCTTTTAATATTTTGCACCCTGAAGCCTCACTTAAAATAAGCGCTGATTATAGTTAAGATTTTGTGTCTCTCTAGATTTATCTTAATGGCAGTTACTTTATTAGTAGTCACCAGGTTATTAATGCTGGGTTTGGGTGGCCTTGTGGGCGATTTTCTCCTCGATGAAAACTGCCTTTCCTCTTCGGTCCTCGTTTTGTATTTCCTATATGACAGTTTTTTTTATAATTAGCGGCGCACAAGTGAATATGTGTTTACCTTTGTATGAAGGGCACAATGCTTAAGCATTAGGAAGATAGGGAGGGGGAGGACAGAACGTCTTAATTAACAATGGTTTTGAATGCTTGCAAATCAAAATGGCAAGGGAAAATATCGCCGAGTGCCTAAACTTTTCCAAATTCCTGTTGTTCGGCTAAAAAAAGAATCCCTATATTTCACGGTACGTCCGAAATTGGGCTCAAGGGTGAACTGATGAGCATTCCTTGCGAAGCAAGTATTACGGGAGAAACTTTTAAGGGGAGGAATGCAGCTGGCTAAAGGTAAAATAAGGAAAGACATGAAACATTGCGTCGGTGTTCTGGAGGGAAGGAGAAGCTGCCTACTTCCAGTAAACATTTTTTATAAAAGAAACGATAAAATAAGGAAAGACATGAAACATTATTGCGTCGGTGTTCTGGAGGGGAGGAATGCAGCTGGCTACTTCCAGTGAACATTTTTTTTATAAAAGAAACGATAAAATAAGGAAAAACATGAAATATTGCGTCGGTGTTCTGAAGGAGCAATTGTTTCATAGACTCTTTTTCTTTTTCTTTTCTTTTCTTTTTCTTTTTGTTGCTCTCTTTTGTTTTTTATCGAGTAAGTGTTGCGATGATTGCGAAGGACTTGCCTAGGGGTATTAGTTATACTCGAGTTTTGAGCGTATATCAGTTAAAGAAGGAGTATCTGGACCTAGGAACGACCGTATAGTGCAGGTGGAAAAATGTCAAAAGATACTCGTTTGGCAGAGAAAGATGTCGGAAAAGTTTTTCGTTTACGAGATAGCAGAGGCATAGAGTGAGAAAAGTTTGAATATGAGATCAACATTTTTGGAATGATTTTTAACCTTTTTTCACCACATAAGCATTTGATTGCAATCATATATAATTTTAAAAATTATATATTTATTTTGCATCCATTACATTAAATAAAATCTAAAGTAAACTGATCGTTCTTGTGTTTAAATTAATGTAAGAAAGTTGTAGACATTTACCTTAGACGCCACTGTATATGAATACTTCCGCGCCTACGTCAGCATTGACACAATTTGATTTGAAATGCATGTATGAGTATAAATAAATATGTATTCAATTTATATGTATTCAATAAATATGTTATTCATTTGTTTTAATCGGGTAAATTAAAACATTTTATATTTCAGACATGGATACATATAATCTATTTATATTTCAACTTTAAAGACTTCTTGGGTTAATCCACGACGCAAAATTACGATCAGCTCTTAATAGCAACTATCATCCACTTACTAATTTGTTGTTACCAAAAATTATTGCTTAAAGAAAAAAAGAAAGACGCACATTCATATTTGCCTGTTATATGCTAGACTCAAAAAGCTTTGTAACCTTAACATCTGATTTGCACTTAAACTTAAAGGCAATAGTTTAAAACATTAAAAAAAAATTAAATCGTATTAAAATAACTTCACTTTCAAGTGCTATATCTATCTATCCTGTCATCAAACACCTAAGATCCTTTTAGAAAAACAGCACATCAATATAAAACTCCATTGAAATGATTACAACGTGTCCCCGCATTCACAACGTTTTGCTTTCTTTAAATTTATTCTTACCCACAGGGAATAAAATAACCTCAATTTTCTTGAGAATCTATTTGAAATATTTAAGAAAAAAAAGCCACCAAAGACTACGTTTTATAAACTATGCTAGGTGAACGTTTAGACTTAGAGTGCAGAGCAGAGCATTTTATTGCCCGCAACTGCGAAAGCACACAGAAGACACATCGTCTAATACTGAAATCATCATCATTTGCGACACAAAAATACTTATCTGTCCTCGTTTCTGCAGGACTCAGGAGTGTCAGGACAGCACTATAAACAGATACACTGCACACGCCGTATAAAAGGACCTGATTGCCCATTTAGATACGCAGTAATCAAAGACGAAAGCAAAAGCGAAAGACACAAACACACGTTAAATAAAGCTCTCCGAAGTGCTCCTTTAAAGGATATAAAAGAAAGTTTACGATACAATTTAAAGGACATAATGAAATCGACAAGGTTGGAATACTTGTAGATTCAGCTAGATGATTTAGACGGCCCTTGTGTTGGTCATGTTAATGATTAAAGTCTTCTTTTGAAATAGCTGATATTTCAAAGGACCAAGCTTGCAAGTAATTTCAAAGAAAGTAAAATTTTAAAAGTCCCGCTTTGTTGGCAATTTTAGTAGGTGTCGTGAAAATCATAGCTTTTTTAAATAGAAGAATGAGTACGACTCCTGTTGACCTTGCTGGGAAGGCTTCTTTTTGAAGGACAACGTTTTTAGTATCATATAACCATTGTTTGCAATAATTATTCTCACTACAACACATGTTGTAAGGATGTTATACAAAGCTTCCCCCTATTATCCAGACAGAAATACCTAAGGTAAGGCATTGGTTTCCAGCGTTTTTCAACTGGAAAACTGACTGCAAAATTCTGTCATATTCTGTTTTAACACTGAAATTAACGATTTGAAATTAACGTTTGTCCTCTGCGCACTTGAACAAAGGTCTATTAATTTTTCTTTCGAAAATTGTAATGATATTTGGAAAAAGAGTCTTTTAACTGTTAACTGTACCAACAGTTCCTTCGGTTTGCTCTACACGACCTTTACTTAGAGTTTCATTATAACTCCCTAAGTGGCCCGCCTTAAGCTTCTTTGCCCTCTCGCTTGCCCACTTGGCAAAGCTCTACTAAGATTTTATTGTATGTAATATATAATGTAATACATAACGTTTACTTGGAATAACAATATGTAGGTTGGCGTTCTAAGGCCATGACTCTCATGTTTTCTGGAAAATTCTAAATTTCGAATAAATAATCCCAACTAACAAACTGCTTAACTGTTTAGAGTTTAGACATGAGATTAAACGTTTCTGGAGAAATTATGGAAGATTCTCGTTAACACAAACAAGACAAGAAATGGAATGGTCAATTCTCTGAAAGTATCTCAAAGCAATAATGATTAGGTACACTTTGCAAATATATACTATGTACATAAATTTAGGTACGTACACGGAAATAATTAGATTATTTGATGAAAGTAATTTCATCTCAAAGGAAACATAAAACCTGTGAGTTAAGACCATTCTAATGAACGTTAGTTTTTGACTTCATTAAACATCTAAAGAAGGTTTTTCAAAGTTATCTTTAGCAGCTCAATAACAGAAGTACTTATTCAATTCAGACGTAAAGAATTTTATTCATCGAATTTGATTAAACGAAATAAATGGTAAGTATGAAATTAATTTTATTTGTTTTTGACATATGTGTATGTGGCAGAAAGTTCTGGCAACTGTGCTGTCTCCTCGCTTCCCAAAATTAGGGTTTCGAGAGTCGATAGAAGTTCCCTGCAACTTAAGGGGAGGACGCAGAGTCAAGGCCTAGCTTACGCATATGTTCTAAATATGTTATAAATTTAATTTTCTAATATAATGGTAGGATTACCATCAGCATAATTTGGTTTCGTGTTCTTTTTTTAGGATTTCACATTCGTCGGACTTATTTTTTCTGTGGCTAAAAATATATATGTATAATGTAGACAGCTATACATTAACAAAATAATTTTTGTTTTTGGAAATAAAGACACCTATTACTACGGTGACCACCCGTACCCCAAACCTACAACTGTCCCGTATTTTATTTGTTGTCCCGGGTATGTCCCGTATTTCCGTATACATTTTCGAATAACAAAACGTTTGATTTTTTTTTTCAATTTTATTTACATAATACATACAATAATTGTAATATGCGTCTAATATTAAAAAAAAATTAAGTGAGCCTGAAAGTTTTTTTTTCGATTTTTCTGATATTTGATTTCTTGAAAAAAAAATTACTTAAAATAGTTTTCAGCAAAAAAAATTAAACGCCATTTTGTGGCTTTAATACGTGAAACAGGTTAATTTTTTTCCAAAATCGTAGGAGCGGTTTTTAAATAAAACGATTTTATTTTAATAACTTTTTTCAAAAATTAAAAACAATAATTTAAGAATGCGAACTTAAGCAAAAAATAATTTACATTTAAAAACCTTAAGCCTTTGAAGAGACAAATCTTATAGGCCGACTTCGGAGAACGAGACCGGTCGATCGGTCAAGACATATAACCTTCTTGTCAAACGTGATTAATAAAAAATGAAGACTAAACTACTTGATAAGGAAACTTAGTTGTAGTCGAATGAACAAATGAAGGTGTTTTTTTAGTGTACCTCACACTGCCATAGGTACGGGCCTATGGTGTCTATGGAGATTTTTTCATCTTTCGCCGTAGAAAAAAAAATTTAAAAACAAAACTTAAAAAAATAAATTGCACGACTGGATCGCACGTTCTTGCTCACGTGTTTTGTATAGAACAAAATTAAAGAAAATTAAAGTGGACGTTAAATTGTATTGGGTGAAATAATTTAAAACGCAATTTTATTTCTTTAGGAAATGCAAATAAGTGTGATTTTTTTTTCAAAATCGTAGAAGCCGTTTTTAAATTAAACGATTTTTTTCAAAATATTGATTTTTCAAAAAAAAATTTTTTTAATTATTGAAAATACAAAAAAAAAAGTTTTCAAAAAAATAATTAATTCAAAATTACTGAGCCAATTTCAATATTCTTGATTATCAATTTTTATTGTAATCGGATCACCAGTTTTCGAGAAAGTCGAAGAAAAAAAAAACTGGTCTATGGGAGGTACCGTTGTTGGCCCACCATATTAATTTTTTTACCAATACAGACGGACAGAATTTTGCCAGTAACTCAAATATGTTTCTCTATCATCGTAATGTCATGTTTGATTGTTATCTGAAAATTTTTAATCTCCACGAATGCATAACTTGTAACTATTATAGTACTTATAATCGCAAGTAAAAATTCTTTTATCCTTGTTCAAAATATTGATTTTTGTAAAACAAACAAAAAAATAGAAAATTATTAAAAAATACAAAAAAAAAGTTTTCCAGAATATTTTAAAATATAGTTATTAAGGCTACCAACATCTTCCTGAATATCAATTTTGATTGAAATCGGATGACCAGTTTTCGAAAAAGTCGAAAAGAAAAAAAAGTTCTATGGGAGGTACAGTTTTTAGCCCATCTTGAATTTTGTTTTCACGAAAAGATAACCTTCAGTTACACTAAATTTTTTTCCATAAAAATTCTTGGAGCCGATTCTGAGAAAAATAAGCTTTTACTGAACGGTTATATGACAGGTAACGTTAATTTTTGACCTACAAAACAAATTTTTTTAATCCTCTGTAGAATATCAAAATAACCTTATGTTCCAAATCTGAAGACGATTGGCTAAACCGTTTAGGCTGTAGTTCAATATTCAGATATACCGACGGACAGTCAGACAGAATTTTACCAGTAACTCAAATATGTGTCTATATTATCTAAATAACTTGCTTTATACCTAGTCCCTATAAATCGCAAGTAAAAATCATTAAAAATTTTTGTTCAGTAAAAAAATACCAACAGTGATTCATAGACTTTGTTCAAGAAAGTCTAAATTTAAAAAACAAATTAAATATAAAGTTTTTGTTTTATGATCTTATATTCTTTTCTATTTGACAATTTTTTTTATTTCTTTTTTTTAATATTAAGTATTTTTTTTTTATTTTAAAATTTATGTCCCGGGTTTTGCTCAGAGAAATATGGCCACCATACCTATCACACAGATGGAAAGCTCTCATAAATGCCTAAAATAGTTTCTTGAAATCAAATAAAAATGGCATGGCCCTTTTATTTAAAAAAAAAGAAAATATACCCACAACTTTCACATACTTAAATAGTTTTCATCTTATGCGAGCAGCCTTAAATAACTTTTTTGGATAGAAATCACTTTCTAACTACATAACTATTTGAATATTCCTTTTCGAACAATATTAAACAATTTTAAAATATCAAAGCAAAATCTTTCATACGAATACAGGGTGGCGCAAAAGAAATCACCCATTGAAAAATGCTATAACTTTTGCAAACGGCGGCAAATGTCAATTCTGTTGGAACTATGCGAAGTATACAGATAAAGAATACACATCAATAAGAACGCTTTACTCCTCAAGAACACTCGATATTCAAAAGACGTATTTCCTCGTCGTCAAATCTTTAGCCATGGAAATTTGCCAGATCACCTAATTTGACAGCTCCAGACTTTTTATTGTGTGGTTATTTGTAGTCCAAGGGTTAGTTAACAAGCCTCAGACTTTTGAAACCCAATGAAAAGAAAACCCGAGAATATATCGCCGGAACCTCTGACACAAATGATGGAAAATGACATAAAACGAGTACGGTCATCAATTATAAAGGGAGCCCCTTGACCGATATCATTATGTCGGAGTTAACGAAAAAAATCTAATATATAAGATAAATTAATCCACAAATAGGACAAATAATTTTCAACTATAAAACAAATAACAGCGAAACAAAAAATACAGGTGATTACTTTTGCACCACCCTGTATAACTATTGGAGAAGAATTCCTCTCAAATACCCAAACCATAATAAAACGTCCCAACTGGCTCACTTGTATCATAAGCCTGCATGGCACGTCCAAAAAAGTTTTGAAGTGAATTTTCATATCGGTAGTTTAGGGCTTAATAATACCTTTTATATGTCTACAACCATTTAAGCCTTTATATTGAGGCCTATTCTTCGCCGAGGAGTAGTGGATTGTATGGTTGAAAATACATTAAGGTCACGTTAATAGGATTAATATTTATTTTCAAATTAATGGAAATGGAAAGTCTAATAAATCCAGTACATTACTAAAAGCGACGCGGATCCTAAATCCAACTGAGACGGTTTCTTTTAACATTGGCTTTTAATGCTTTTAACTTGTAATTGCAAGGGAAAACCTCGCCGGGAAAACTATTCCAATTGGAACTTCAAGTAACCCCACAAAAAGTCTGGAGCGGTCAAATCGGCTGATCTGTCGGCTATGCAAACCGTCTAAGCGAGAAACCAGACAATTGGGAAATGCTTCTTTCAGTTGTAGCTGGTGCAATGTGTACCGTTACTTCATCCCGTTGAATCCACATGCCCTTTTGTCCATCCAAATGAAGAAAGAAATAAAGAAAGATACTATTATTTTGTTTAATAGGGCTGCTGTAAGGCTTACCTTTGCCAAAGTAACTAAGTAAAAGCTTCTATAAGGTATTGTGTTAAAATTTACTAAAATCATGTTCTATGAGATTGGTGAATCGAAGTAAATCACAACTAGTATGGAGAGTGTGGAGAACCGACTGAAGTAGACGTAGAAATAAAACTGTAACGTAATAAAAAAGAAAAACGAAATAAAAATAAAAACAAAATGTAAGATAACATCTGCTTAAAAAGTGAGAGTTTTTATTTTAATAAATTATTAGTAAAGAAAGAAACTGCTTTTTAACAGTTATAAATGGAGCTTTTTTAAAGCCTTATGTGTTAAGTATCTGACAAGTTATTGCTTTCATTTAAAGATTGTGAGTAAGGTCTTATGGAGTTAAACTGGACCCAACTTTTTAAGGAAACTAAATCCTTTCCTTATATCCTTATCCTTATATTATAAATGTGAGTGTTTGTATGTTTGGATGTTTGTATGTTTGTTCACTAATAACGCCTCAACGGCTTAACGGATTTGGATGAAATTTGGTATGTAGATGGATAATGTGTTGGATTGAGACATAGGCCACTTTTAACCCCGAACAAAATTTGGTTCTTGTGGGAGATGCTTATATGTGAAATTATGTCTAACTGAAGGTTTTTCATTATCGTCAATTAATTTTATTTAGACATAGTCACCTTCGGGAGGGATCAAAATATTTTCTTTGACAAGTTTTGATTTAAATAATTTTTCTATTAATATATGGTATCAAAACCAAAATACTTAACGGTTTTTAGTAAAATAAAAGTAAGCCATCACACGTCTTTAGCGAACAAAGAATTTAAAAAAAGTATTTTGAAAATTGTTGGACCGGTTTTAATAAAAATCTTTTTTTTTTTTTTTTAGTTTTTTGAAAAAAAAACATATTTTTTGAGAGTATTGTTTTTTAGAATTTATTAATTTACACCTGATTTATTTACATTTTTAATATTTTTTTTTTGATAAGTTTTGAAAATAATGAAATTAAGAAAGATCTAAAATTAATAAAAAATAGAAAACAAATATTATTCAAAATTTTGCTATGTAGAATTAATTTGGCTACTTAGATCTTTTCAAATATATAATTTTGTTGAAATCCATTGAGCCATTACTGAGAAAGTCGAAAATTTAAAAAAACCTTTATATGAAAGGTACCGTTAAAAGACTTTTCCGGTTTATTTGGTAGGTAGTACCGACAAAAATATTTTCAAAAATTTTCATCTAAATCGTTCGAGCAGTTTTCGAGAAAAATAAGCTTTTTCTTCACCGTTATATGGCAGGTACCGTAGCCAAATAAAATACTAAAAGATACACACATACCAAATTAGAAGGCAATCGCTTAACCCGTTTAGGCTGCAGTTCGATATACACCCAGGCAGACAGACAGACGGACATTTTTTGTCAATGACTTTTTTAGGCTTCTACATTATTGTAATGTCATGTTTGATTGATATCACAAATTTTTTGTATATGCGCAAATCCTTAGCTTGCAATATAGTACCTATGTATAATCGCAAGAAATATAAAGTACTAACTGAAAAATGATCTTTAATAGGTTTAATTTATTTTGTTAGTTTTAAGTACATACTTGAAGTTTGAAAGTTTTGTTTGAATTTTGAAGTAAATAAAAAATAAAAGGCACGACTGGGTCGCACGTACTTGCTCTTATGTGCTAATCCTTTTTAAGTGCAGGCGTCTTTTTGACAAAGATTTTATTTTAATATTTTTTGTATGACGTGCAACTTCCTTAGAATCGTTTTGGGGTGAAGCTCGAACGAACATGCGTCACGACAAAGGGATAAACACATAAATATATAGGATTGTTAGCTTTTGCAGTTTTTTAGTGTAGTATTATCTTTCCACTTGCTGCTTACTGTTTATAATATAATTTGCTAATAGAAAGATACAAAGGACTTTTTTCAGTTAAATTTTCATTTTGGTATGGAAAAATTTGAACAACTGGCATAAAGATTCGTCGGAATTAGCAGTATGGCAATAATGCTAGGTAAAGGGACCTTTATACGTCCCAATATGGGACCAATGGAATTTATAAAGGATTTAGGTACCTATAATAAGGTTGGAAGGAAGGTAGGTACTAAAATTAATATACGCGTTCCAACTACTGGTAAGCGAGTAGGTATAGAGACAATATTAAAAGTTAACACAGTGGTTTTGTTTATTTATAGGAAGGTGTAAACTTTTGTTTTCTCGATTGAAATTTTTGCATTCAGTAGTAATCAAATAGTTTTTTTTATTTGTTAGTTGTTTTTGTGTCCTTATCAAAGGCTTCCTTATTTATTCTGTGCTTTTATGATGATGAAAAATACGTAAGTATGTATGTAATGTAGGTTGTCACTTTCTTTTATTTGACTAATGGCTAGGCTAGGGCTTAGCCGAGCAATATGAAATAAAATGTTGGGGAAAAAAATTTATGAATTCAAAAAAACACTACTCATAATATTTTTTGGAAAAAATGTTGTAAGCCATCTTATTTCTTTTGCTGTTTTCTATTTTATAAATTTTTCATTTCAAAATCGTTCGACCAGTTTTTTCAAAAAAATGTTTTTTTTGAAAAACTTTTCGAAAACATATTTTAAATTTTTTTTTAGTATGTCAATTTTAAGAAATCTATAGTTTATACTAGGAGAAAAATTTAAAAAAAAATCTTTAGATCCGTTTTCAAAATATTCAAAAAACAAAATATTTTTTTAAAAAAATTATTAAAATTTAAAAAAAAATGTTTTTGAAAATTTTGATATACAATATTATTTAAATCATAAAACACTACATATTTTGAAAATTTCATCAAAATCCGTCAATTAGTTAACGAGAAAGTCTGATTTTAAAAAACCGGTCATATGGGAGGTACCGTTATAAATCTTTTTCTGAAAAATCCATTAAAATTAAAAGATAGATTTTGCACAGAAAACATCATTCTGAAAGTTAAGTCAAAATCGTAGGAGCCGTTTTCGAGAAAAATAAGTTTTTTAATAAAAGTTATATGGCAGGTACCGTTAGTTTTGGAGCTAGAATGCCAATTCCAAAAACAGTCGGGTAGAGCACTCTAAAAATACTATATACCAAGTTTGAATCAAATCGGCCCAACCGTTTAGGCTGTAGATATCGATACGGACAGACAGACAGACAGACAGACAGACAGACATACAGACAGACAGACAGACG
This sequence comes from Platycheirus rosarum, assembly GCA_963971375.1. Classification (NCBI taxonomy): domain Eukaryota; kingdom Metazoa; phylum Arthropoda; class Insecta; order Diptera; family Syrphidae; genus Platycheirus; species Platycheirus rosarum. The sequence goes on along the minus strand of OZ020509.1, from coordinate 113,314,316 downwards.
GACGGAATTTCCGGACCCCCTTTTTTTGACTTCTCTATCATCGTAATATCATGTTTGATTGTTAGAATTTTTTTTTTTTTACGAATGCATAACTTGCCTTATAGTCCCTATAATCGCAAGTAATAACTACTATTTGCATTTCATATATACTATGTCAAAGGTAACAAGGTATCTTAGCAAAAAAGAAGAAAGAAAGTCTTTGAAAGAGTGGTCGAATTCTTCCAGATATCAAAGAGACGAGCTCCTAAGGGGTTTAAAAAATTAAATTCTTCACCATTCCCTTTGCATTATGGTATTGTATGGTACGCAAAGTTTGGCTTTTAACCCTATACTGTTGGCCTCTTTGGATAAATCCCCTCCCTTAATGCGATTTAAAAAATAATTTAAATACCAATCATAATTCAGTTGAAATCCAGAATTATCAGATCTTTCATTCCAACGACCATAATTCACGAATCAGAGAAATAATGAGCCAAACAGCTTCAAATAACAATTCTTGCTTTATAATTTTTTTTATCACATCGAGACACTTCATTCAAATCCGTTTAAACTGAATTATTATGACCAGCCTCCATACTTTTCCTAGTAAAACGGACCAAAACATTTCCAAAGTATCGTTCGAAAATAAATCGACATCTTTTCTCCATAAAATTTGTTGTTGTTGTTGTCGTTCTCAATGGGGTTAATTTAAATGTAAATTTTTTTTCAAAAAATGGTTCACCCTAGACCCTACATACATGTACATCCATATGTGTATCTATATACTCCAAGGGAATGTTTTCGAATACACAGCATATGATTTGCATACTTCCATATTCCATTCCCGGATTGGCATACGAGATCCTTGCCGATATGAGGACACCATGTGCGATGAAGTAAACATGTCGCGTAGGACATGTGAGTGTAAATGTTGTTGGTGAAAAAAAATAACAAACAAATATTTTAACAATAAATGGAAAACAAAAAACAAATGAAACAACTGATACCATCAGACAGATTACTATCCTGCTGTACATTAATATTTTATAAACATTCCGAGCCTACATAGGCTCGATTGAAATGTGTGTAGTTCTAGAAGGACGAAGGATACCTATTCCATGAGGTAGTTCTTTTTAAATCTCCGTTCACTGGTATTCAGCTGAGAGTACTTTATTTTAGATTTTGGTTTGGTTTTTTTTTTTTTTTGAAAAAGGTTTTAATGCGAAGTTGGATATTTTCTTTTCGGAATGGACGAAAGCACAGCATCAAAACCTATCCGTTTTCAGTGGTGTTCCAACAACCAATTATTTTATTAGCTTCAATAAATAAGTTTGTTTCCTAAGATTTTGTAAGACCGGCATCAATATCTGGAACATTACCAAAGGCAAGCTGTTTGTAAAATTTAAGCTTCATCTGTCAAATTGGCTGTCATTTATTAATTCTGTTTCACCAAACCACAATAGATGAATAAAGCGTTCAACAACACGTGAAAATGATACAAAATGTTGTTATCAAAATGGGTGTTCTGTTCGGGCAACGTTCCTCACGCTTTGCCCCTTATAAGGTCGCCATAATCGTCTTACCGAGAGGACTATTCGCAGTCTGGTGGATAAATTTGAATCCACTGGTTCAGTAAACAATCGTCCAATATCCCTTCGTTGACGAAACGAAAGATCTGGCAAAAACATCGTCGCCGTCCGTGAGAGTGTGCAGGAAACCGAGGCAGCCGATTTTTCGTCCCTCACAAGAATTTGGCCTTTCGCAGACCACAACTTGTAGACCTGGGCCTGCACTCGTACAAAAATCAACTGACCCAGGAGCTGAAGGTAAAAGGCCATAGACAATGACGTGTGTTCGCTGAATGGGCTCTAGAGCAGTTGGCAACTGACCCCAATTTTCATCGAAAAATCATCTCCAGCGATGAGGCCCATTTCTGAATGAATGGGTACGAGAACAAACAAAATGGTCGAATTTGGGACGATACCAATCCACATGAGATCCAAGAGCGTCCAACGTATCGACACAGACCAAGCCAAGTATGTAGAGTGAATGGACATCAATGCTTCGACCGAAAATTCTTCGATTCCATCCCGTATAGGACCGCGTAGTAGGAGAAGATTGAGACTCATTTGGCACACGTAACTGAAACGGGACTTCAAACGACTTCACGTGCAAAACTGGAAGCAGCTAGCTAGGGACCCATCTAGCTGGAAGATGAACAATCGGGACCGGATTTTGGTTATTTCGCAGGTGATGATGAAGTTTTGTTAGATACTTTGGTGCCAATATCGGACATGGCTATTTATAGTTCGTCTTAACAAAGTGAGTGGTCTTAATGCGGTTTTATTAGTATTGACTCAAAAACTGTTAGTATTTAGGGATGTTCTCTTAGGATCCCGAATCCTAATTGAAAAACTCATCTGATCTTTCTTATAATAGTTCGGCAGCATCTGAACCTTTAGATGCTGCTTGTGGGTCATAAGTGCAATATACCTTACCGAAACAATTATTGTATAAATGAATTAAATTTTTTATTAAATTCTTATTTTTTTTTTCTAAGCTTAACGAACTCTTATAAAAGCTTTAACGAAAACTTAGAAGCCAAAAGAATAAATGGAGACTTATAATTAATTTTAAAAAGGGCCTGTGGTTTCTTAATTAATATTTGTTTGAATAAATCCTTAACTGTTTTGAAAGAATATTTAAGGTATGTCCAATGACATACCTTGTCCTGGACAGAATGAGGTTGTACATTTCGTGTCACATATTGTTGTAAACGGTTGTTTTATAGCAGCCGCCTTGATAGCAGGGTGAAAGTTATTTGCTACATGGCCCTCATTAGGCCGATGATTGCCTGTGGATGCCCCGTGTGGTTCAACGTTGCACCATCTCTAATGGAAAAGATTCGGGTGTTCGAGAGACAGTGCCTTCGCACTTGTCTCGGTCTTTATAGAACACCAGAGTCGGAGTACAAACATTATTATTGCAACGAGGTCCTATACAACGGGGCCAATACAAACAGTATAGATAACTTTTTAATTAAGCTCATTCGCGGACACATTGCAAGGGCGATGACCTCAACTAATGGACAAATCTTCGAGTGGTTTTATCCCGCCCGAGGCTTTCCTATACCCTGATAGTCGAGGGCTGATTCAGGATAGATCGGCAATTCCGTTGATCTACCACGTCGGCCGCAGAACAGTCGATCGGCGGCTTCTCTACGACCGAGACATAGTCGCTGGGAGCGAAGCAGAGCGCCTCCGTTTCAGCAGGGCCGTCCCCGACCGGGATCGGAAGGAAGCCCTTGCTCAGATCCACCAATTTTGGTGGCTTAGTTAGATCCCGCTATTTTCAGTCGTCATAGACGAAATATCGCCTATGGCCGACCTATAATTATCTTAGGTTTCTTTAGGTTAAGTTAGGTAGGGCAGTTGCGGCGGCACCAAAAAAAAAAAAAAAAAAATGTATATAAAAATTTAAAAATTCAACAAAAAAAAATGTTTAAATACAAAAAAGCTTGCTGTTGCTGATCTAATTTTAAGTATTTTATGTTTATTTTAAGTCATTTTAAGTTTATTTTTAGTTTATTTTAAGTTAGTTTTAAGTAGTTTAAGATAGATTAAGAAATCGATAGTCACCCGGTTTTTTTTTATTTTCTGGGTAAAAAATAAAAATAAAAAATTAAGTTAGAGATTAATTTAGAGCGCCCGCATAGGGCCAGTAAGTTAATTAAGTTGATAGTTTTAGCTAGTTCTAAGATTTTTGTCTAGCATTTAAGTAGTTATAAGATAAAGATCAATAAAAAATCATAAAAAAAAATTAAAAAAAAAAAAAAATTGTTGCAAACAAATGCTTTTAATGAGGAAAATATAGGATGGTCGAATTCAAAGGAACGCAATAGAAAAGTATCACAGAAGTTTTGAAAAAGCGGAAAATCGAATTTTCACATTATCCGACAACGAACTTATTTAGGAGATTGATAACAATATATTGGAATTTTGAAGCGATTTCAAAAAGCTTTCAAAAACAACGGTGCAAGGCACTTCTGTTGTTACACCCAGTGCAAACTTTAAACTTGCAAATACTCCAAACACAAGCAGTTGCAATTAAATATTACACTCTTTTTACTTGCGATTATAGGTACTAAATATAATGCAAGTTATGCATTCGTGCAGATTAAACATTTTGAGATAACAATCAAACATGACATTACGATAATAGGGAAAATATTTGAGTTACTGGCAAAATTCTGTCCGTCTGTCTGTCTGTCTGTACGGATGTATTTTGGACTGTTGCCTAAACGGTTGGACCAATCGTCTTCAAAATTAGTATATAGGGTTATTTTGACTTTCTACAGAGGAGTTTTTTGATTTTTTTTTTAAATTAATTAAATTAATTAAAACATTTTTTTTGAAGAATCAATTTGTTGTTTTAAACTGTGTTATTTTTGTGCTTAAGTTTGTATTTTTAAATTATGTTTTTTTATTTTTTTGAAAAAAATTTGTTAAGAAAAAACCGTTTTATTTAAAAACCGCTCCTACGATTTTGAAAAAAAAATTCACACCTTTTTACATTTCTTAAAGAAATAAAATGGCGTTTAAAGTATTTCACTCAATACAATTTAACGTACTTTATTCGAACCATTTTATACCATAATGTGACCGCACATATGAGCAAGTACAATTTCTTTAGCTCCGAGAGGGGCACTGATCTGTCAAAAAAAGAACTGTGTTTCTTTTTTGACTCGGAACTTCATTAGTTGTTTGTGACAGTAAAAAAAAATAAAATAAAAAAATATAAAACAATTGAAATGGCGGACAAATATATTTGTCTCCCACTGAAAATAAGGACAAATTAATTAAATAAATTAAAATAATTAATTATTTTTGTATTTTATTTATTGATGGGATGAAGTGAAGAATTTTAAAAACACCAATTTCATAAACAAAGTTGATAATTTTCACAGTTTATTAAAAAAAAATGATATGATGAAAGTTCAGTGCTCAGTTGTGTTTCTTTAATATCCCCGAGCACTAAGGTTACGCTTGATTTGGAGTGAGCTCTATTCGCCCAGGCCTAACTCGGGGTTAAAAAAGAAAAACGCCTATTATAACTCTGTGCCTGAGCGCCTGAGAGAGTGATAGAAATGAAAAGGAAAATAAGTGAGCATGTGTGCGTGTGTGTCTATGAAGATGGGTGATTTAGGGCTTGCTTCTAGAGCAGGTGACTGGACCAACATGCTACAGATTCCACATAGCATGCTTTAACTCAGCCATCCTTCGGTGGAATTTGACAAATTATGGTTTGGCAGATGGGCAATAAACTATATTCCAACGCTTCTGACCAAAAATTGCATTTTTTCACACAAAAATGTAGATGTTTCTTATTTCATCGCCATCGTAGCCATTTTTTTTTAAATATAACATTTTTACCTTGATAGATGTTAGTATATTTGGACGCGTTTGAAGTATTTTGTTTTAAATATTTTAACCCAAATATCGTCTTTTTTAAATTGGCCGATTACTAGGTACATACAAATTGCTGGTACTTCAATTTACATTAAAACGTTCTATTTTTATTAGAATTGCGTTCTTTCAGACGCCAAGGAAAAATTTGTTTGAAAGACCAAAGTATGCTTTATAGTAAAATATATACTAACAGCACAGATGTTTACATTACAAACCTTTTTGTCAAAACTTCTCATGACACGTACTCTTATTCATCAAGTTTCATCTATTAAGATCAACTCCAAAAAAATAACAACATAAACTATATTTTTAATTATTAAATCTATATTTTCTTTTTGTTTTAATTTCCATGGTTTTTTGTAATTTTGAATTTCTGGTAGAAAACAAAGATATTTATACTAAGGTACATAAAAACAAATCTAAATAATTGAGTTTCATTTAATCTGGAGGTTCACCATCTTTATTGGTATTCTGTGACATCGTAATGTTGCTAAATATAATATATTATATATATTTGTTTTTTTTTATCTTGATTTCAATTTATACGTATTTACACATTTTGTTTGACAAATAAATAATATTTCTATCTATAAAAAAAGACAAAGAGTTATAACTTTTAAAAAGTTTCTTCTGTTTTTTTTTCGTCTTATTTTATAGTAATTCACAATAGTATATTAAACTAGATTATAATAACACAATTTTAAATAGTTATCTTAATTTTTTTATCTTTATTTATTTTTTCTAGTTTTTTTTTGTTGTATCGTATATAGTTAAATTTACATCTTTGATTTTTTTTAAATAATTACATAACATTTATTTATGAATATGTTTTTGTGTTTTTTTTTTCGTTTAAACTTTGTATTTACAGATTTTATACATGACGAGAATTCGGAATTGTGTTCACTTAACAAAAAATGTTTTTTTTTTTTTTTTTGAGATCTAATAAAAATATTTTGTCTTTATGTTTGGATTTCAAGAAAAAAAATTTATTACATTTAATAAAACTACTCCTCATTGTTCGAATATACATAAGTTGCGTTGTGTTTGTATATTTTGTTTAAATTTGTTCACTATCGCAACGTTTGTAAAGATGATTTTATTTTTACAATTTTCGCAATATATGTATATGGATTTGATAATATTCTTTTAATTTTATTTTGATTTCTTTGAACAAAAAAATTATATTAAATGCATTTTTGGATTCATGTGGATACATTTTCGGCGAAATAATGATGTACTGTTTGTATATAAAAAAATGACAATTTAAGAGAAATTCGTTTACTAAATAATATTACAAATTCACATTTGAAGCATTAATTTATTGGTAAAAATAAAAAATGGATTTCCTTGAAAAAAATAAAACCATAAGCTTTAAGTCAAGAAAAAAACCAATTTAACACTTCTTTAGAAATCTGTATTTTCCGTTTTTGGCTTTTTTTTAGTTTTAAATAAACAAACTAAAGCTATCAACTTTAGTTTACAAAAACCTTGGGTTTCACAAAACTGAACATAACTCTTAAAAAAAATCGCGAAACTGAAGAAATACCAGGACCTGTTGCTTGCACGTACTTGCTCTATTATGCCTGATTACATTAGAAACCAAGATCTTTGAAAGAAACAAGTAACATTTACGTTGAAAATAGCACAGTTTAAACTTATAAAAAGTATCAAAACCACAATACTTAAAGGTTTTTAGGAAAAAATGAAGTATGCCATCACACGTCTTAAATAATAATACATTTATGAAAAATGTATTTAGAAAATTGTAATACCGGTTTCAATAGTTTTTTAGAAGTTATTAAAATACATGTGATTATTGAATTTTAAAATAATTTTTTTGATAGGTTTTCAAAATATTGATTTTTGAAAAAAAAATTTCAAAAAAATAATTTGAAAAAAAAGAGCCGTAACCGAGAAAGCCAAAAATTAAAAAAACCGTTATATGAAAGGTCCCCTTAATAGACTTTTCCCGTATATGTGGTACTTATCAAATAATAGCCAATACCAACAAAAAAATTCTCAAAAATTTTGATTAAAATCGTTGGAGCCGTTTTCGAGAAAAATAAGCTTTTCATAAACGGTCATATGGCAGGTATCGTTATTTTTAGGCCTAAAAATAAAATTTCAATTTCCCCTCTGGGGAATGCAAAAAAAAAATAACACACACCAAGTTTGAAGATAATCGCTTTAGCCGTTTAGGCTGCAGCTCGTTATACATACTGACAGACAGACATTTTTTCTCGATCACTTTTTTAGACTTCTCTATGATCGTAATGTCATGTTTGATTGTTATCTCAATTTTTTTAATATTCACGAATCCTTATAGTCCCTATAATCGCAAGTAAAAAGAAGTCTAATTGGCACATGATTCTCATCTGCAAACATTTCAGCTCAGAAATAAATTCCTTTACACATCAGTCACGTGCGGTCAGAGCGTGGAATACAATTTGAAAAATATTAATGGAAATTCAAAGTTCTTATACGATTTCTGTGACTTGATTTTCTAAAACAAAAATGCAAAATTGCTTTGGCTACCCACACTTTCTTGACGTCAATTTTGATTAAAATCAGTTGACCCGTTCTCGCAAAAGTCGAAGAAAAAAAAACGGTCCAACGGGAGGCAACGTTTTTAGTATTCAGTCCCCCATCTTATTTTTTTGTTCCAAAACATTATACACACCAACAATAAAGCACTGATTTTTCTTTTCTTAAAAACTTGGAGCCGTTTTCGAGAAAAATGAGCTTTTACTTAACGGTTATATGACAGGTACCGTTAATAGTTTACTTTAAAAAAAATCTCTTTAGAATGTCAAAATAATTTTTACGTTCTAAATTTGAAGACGATTGGCTCCACCGTTTAGGCTGTAGTCCACTAAGAGATTATTCGGTCCTGTTGGAAACCATGTACGAGCTCCCCTTTTTAAGAAAAATTTAAGTATGTAGTAATTTTCGTGTCCTTTCGAATAATTTTGGGCTCTACGGGCCCGCAGACAATCCAACCGTTACCCTTCTTCCCGGCTGCTCTGCATCCGCGTACAGACAAACAGACAGACAGAATTTTTCCACTAAGTCAAATAAGTTTCTCTATCAACATATTGTCATGTTCGATTGTTATCTCAAAATGTTTAGTCTGCACGACTGCATAACTTGTATTATAGTACCTACTATCGGATGTGAAAAATAGTGTTAAATGAAAGATGTGTGATCAATTTCGTTTTTTTCAGAATCAGCTTTTAAAATTTAAATTATTAATAATTTATAACAAAATAATATACATTAAAAAATAAAATTACCTTGCGTACTAATTTATAATTTTTTTTAATTCTTGATAATCAGTGAAATAATATCTATAACCCAAAAAAGGATAAATGTTATAAATGTTATGTTAATAACATTTAATTAATAAGTTTAAATTTATTGATGAAAAGTTTAATTGTGTTTATACTATAAAGAGAATAATATTTTGTTATAAATAATATTTTATTTGAAAAAAAAAACAATTAAAAATAATTAATATATTAATTTTATATATAAACATTTGTATAAATAAATTATACCAAAACAATGACTAAAAAAAAACATTAAACTTAAAATAAGCACACATTTTAAAAAAATGCATCCACCTAAAATCGTATTGTTGACTGACGTCATTCATTAATAACAATATCTAATAATAGACTTTAACATAAAATCTACTTTGTCTTTAGTCACAGTATAAACTCCTCTTGCTTACCCCTCTTCCAGGATACTATCTATTCAATTCATTAAAACCTATTTTATAATAATTTTTTATATATTAATTTACAAAATTTATTTTGAATACACCTAGGTAATCTAATATTTTGACTCTAATATAATATTTACTTACAATAAAAATTCATTACACAATTTATTTTAGTTCAGACGTAAAATTCAATTTTAATTCTATTTAAATTTCTTTTTTTTACAGTTATTATAATTTTTATTTATATTACAATGGATTATTTATATATTTTTCTTTTTAAAAAATAAAAAAAATGTATTCATTAGAAAATTCTTTACGGTACCTAGTAAATGGTAGGTTTTTTATTTAATTATTATTTTTTTTTTATTTTGGCAAATATCCTGGAACCTGTAGGATAAAGTAAATTAAAATTTGTTTTTGCGTTTCGCAGTGGAATTTTTGCGAAAATAAACCAGTCCTTCATTTTGTTTTGTTCGAAATAGTGTAATTTTTTATGTGTATATATAAATATTTTGTTTTTAATACAAACAATTCATCATTTATTTGTTAAGTAAATTCGGACTTTATAAGTTTCAATCACTTCGAAACAACAATACATACACAATAAAATTCGACCACTTTTGGGGGGAGAAGAAGGGTACACTCTTAAATATTAAACTACTTCTAGTCCAGATACATGTAATTAGTGGAGGATATTGGTTGAATCACAGGGCCGTATCGCCGACCCCGTGCGAATCCTATAGTCATACGGTGCTCTCGCGTTTCACCATGAGGGGTGTCTGGACGGTGACTTCGTCTTCGGACACACAACTGCTTCCACCATGATGGCTCCCCAGCCCACTGCCAAGGCCCACACCGTTGTTGCCGAGGCCGATGCTGTTACCACCCACCCCAGTGATGCCGACACAGATTCGTGCCCTCTGACTCTGACCCAGATGCTGGAGTGCTATCGTCGTCGAGGCTGGTATTGAATTTGTGGCAGATAGCTCCGGATGTTGCTGCTGCTGTTGCTGTTGCTGGACTTTTGTCTGATGTTGGTACTGTTGTGCAACTGACTGCTGCTGTTGTGGTAATTGATGAAGCGATGGAATCGGTTGCAGGGGTCGCACTCCGGGAACGGCCCCACTGTAGCCCGGCCACATGTGATTCGTGTGTCGGGGCAGTGTGCACTGGGCTATCGAATTCGAATAGATGTGTGGCGGTGGATTCTGCAAAGCACATTAATCATGGAAATAAAAGAAGAAATGGTAAAAAAAATTAGAGCTATTTAGGACATAGTGTAAGGTTGGCCGAAGTGGCAGAAAAAAGAACTATGTTTTTTTCATTTGGGTTTGTCCTGTGGTTTTGTCGGATGTCATGTGTGCCTTCGTGTGTGTGTTTTGTGGGTGGTTTTTAACTTTTTCATTTGGTTTTTTTTTGGCTGTGGTTTTCAAGTTGGTTTTGGTTTTATTTTTTTAAAGAGATTTATTGATCAAGCAGTTGGAGGAAAGAGGTCCACTCACATTATTCTCTTTAAAAATTACTTTTTAGAATTAAGATTTAAATTGATTAAATGAAATTTGTCCACCACATAATCCCCTAGAAACAATATTTGTGTGTCTAAGAAAAATAAAAAAATTATATTTAAAATAAGTAATCCTCAATTTGATTCTAGTTTTTTTTCATTTTTGTTTTAGTGCATTTAAATTGAGCCAGGATTTATTTATTCTCTTGGTTGTTTAATCAACAAATTTTAAGAATGAATACAAGCTCATACCTATGTATATGGATTCGGAAAAATACAAAACAAAAAATGTTATTTCTGATCACCTGGAATGTACTGTAAAGTAAATCTGAGTCTGTTGCTTGATTTGCATTAACAAATAAACTGGCATAATAAGCAGCCCCGCAACGGGTTCAATCAGGGATCTACTAATCGCATATGTATATGTAATATGCTTCGCATGAATTTTCCACCAAGGCTTGTCAAGTAAGGATTTCCTCGAAATCAATTTTCCAAAAGCAAAAGCTTTGGTAAATAAAACAATATCTGGTATAAGCCAACAAAGCCTATTGTAAGCTACTGAAGGATTAGCCATAAAATCATCTGACACAGGGAGTGATATCATCAATTGGTTCGAGTGCACGACAGACACATAATAAATTAACAGAAGTTCTATTGTTGTCCTTTATACGCTACTTCCTGAATTTAGTATTCGATTTTGTGAATGTGAATGGATTAAGAAGGACTTTCTATTTTGGCAGGAGTCATTTTATTAGGTGGTTGTTTAATTCTACTTGAGTTGCTTATATACATTTTTTTAGTCAATTCTTTGTTGAAGGATATTTTATTTGAAATCAGTTCTAATTAATATAAGTTTTTTTATTAAAATTAATTTCATAGTTCTAGTAATTAATGTTTTAAAATTAAAAGTATGTATGTATTAAAAAAAAACTTATCAAATGCCCCTCATACGTTGAACTTTGAACTGATACTTGGTACCTACACCATGCAAATATTAATTGTTTTTTTTTTATCTTGATTTTTTAAACAGGGCCTTATACTCCAACCAGTCCTGTATGTGCGTCATGTCATAACTCATAAATCTACAGAAAAGAAGAGCAGCATCGGAATGGCTACAAGAGATGTGTGTTTTCAAAACAAAGGTTACTCTTGGAGGATTTGTCATTTCTTAACTGAGAGCAGTATCCCGAACAAAAAAAAAAAAAAAAAAAAATGACTCATCTAGTCCAGTTGGTATGTCGAAAAAACTGGGTGTAGGGATGATAGCCCCGCTGGTTCAGAATTGATAAAAATAAAAGGCAATCACACGCTGTTTACTCATTAAAAATTTGTTATAATTTTATTGATTCTACGTTACACCACCTTGACTTTCAGAAGAAGAATGCCGGACCGGAAATACATTTTTAACATTGTTGCTTGGTTTGATATTTCGTTGAAAATCAAAAAGTTATGGGTAAGTTACTTTCGATAATCAATTAATGTCAGTGCCAAGTTACTTTCGTCAAATAAAGATATTGAACATTTTTTTGGTTTTCAGCCTAATTTCATAAGGCCTACGAATTTATGCTTTTTTATTTCTTTGTACCTTTTTTTTTTGTTAGAAAAACTTTAGCTCACAGTAAATTGCTAAAACCTATATGATTTACTCCTTTATTCGAAAATTCCTTGATATTTTCAAATTATTCATGGGAAACTATTTAACACGAATTGTAGATTAAATTATTTCCCAGTCTTTGTGCGAATTTACTTCACAACAAAAAAGTGAAATTATTTCCCACAATTTGTGAAGTTAATACCTGCTGTGAAGTTAGGTCCCTGGGCCACCTGGAAAGTGTTCCGAAATTAATTTAACCTTAATGGGTTGTTGTTTATTAGTTTTTTAGGAATATCAACTTTGTTCATTATATAGCTTAAAACATATTGTGGAACATATGCATGGCAAAGTTGAAGAACATAAAATTTCCTAAAAGTTGATAGGTAAATCAGATCCCATGCATGAAATGAAAATTGTAAAATATTTTCAATACAAGTTTGCAAGTGTTAGTAATTCATATTCATACAAACGACCAGGCCAATTTTTATGAAACAATTTTTTTTGTTCTTTTGACGAACAAACTGAATGGTTCCTAATAGACAGCGGTGTTTTTAATATCCAGAATTTTTTGTTCGATTTACGCTGAGTTTTTTAATATTTTTAATTTTTTTTCTTTTTGTTACTACATTAGATTTTTAAAAACAAATTTTCTCATATTTAAACTTCGCAAAACTTATTAATCGATTAATTGCAATAATTTGTTTATACATTTTTAATAAAATTACGAAAAGACATTGATCCTGGAGTCAGCTCGAGTTTAAATTAAGTCGGTATTAAGGCATCCAAACATTCAAACAATTACATTAAAATACTTTTTTGGTAATATCGAAATTGGCCTGTAAGACTTCTTTTCATTAAGATTTTTCCCCGTTTTGGAACCATACCTACTTCGTCTTTTTTCCATTGAAGTAGAAACAGATTATTAGAGCCATAATGCAGCCTTCATTAGATATATTAAAATTTAATAACTACTTTTCTCAGTTAATCTTTAAAAGTTTATCAAATCGATTCCCTATTGCGTGTAAAAGTTTTGAAAAAGTGACATTAGAAGTTGGAATTTTGTCAGATGTGCATTGAATATCACCGGGATGACTCAACAACTCCTGTCTATCAAAGGGTTTGAAATTGGTCAGTACAAACATTGGTGTTGCGTTAAAGAACCAACTTGAAGAAGTATTTTCAAATCACTTTCTGAAGAATTAGTAATTTCAAAATCTCCGTTCACATTTCGATGTCTTAGCAAGTTGTATTGATAACAAAGACCGAACTTATTAGAAGGTGTTTCCATTATTCGTTTATATTGAATGAACTCTTATAAAGGTGTTTCCACACTAAAGATACATTTTTTAAAATATTTCACAAACATTAAGAAAACATTTCAAAAATGTTTCTTTGTTTCTGATATGTTATATAGGTCTGAAAGCTTCGCGAAACATTTCTGAAATGTTTATAAAATGTTTTTCTGTTTCCTCTTCCGAACGGAAAACTTTCTTTATTTTTCAAGCATTTTAGTCCAGTTGACATGTTTTTTGTTTTTATTTGCTTATATTTTGTTCATGATGACTAAACGTTATGCTATGATTGCCACTTTTTTGACAATCGATCTTGAAGTACAAAACTGGATACATAAAATGGGAAACGAATAAACAGTTCAGAGCATCCACACATTTTTGAAATGTTTCTGAAATGTTTTTGAAACAAAAATGGAAAGTATTTAAGAAATGTTTTTTTAAACAAATATTTCTTTGGTGTGGACACACTTTAAAAAAAAAAACCTTTGAGGCTGACTTAAATTCCAATAAATGTTTGCTGTTCAGTTGGCATTGGGAAATATAACAAAATATAATGCTTGCAGCATTAGCCTCTTCGTCAATGTCTGACAATGTGTCGTCTTTTCCATTTCTTTAAACCATCAACCCATTCAACATAATTGCAGCCAACACCATTCATAATGATCCATCATCACCGTCCTAGCTTATTCTTCAAAAGAATCCAATTTGTTTCGTTCAATGACCAATCAGTTGATTCATTAAGAAAGTCAACCGTCCAATAAAGTTCCCACCAGAAACCAAAGCCAATACTAGAGTGCATGTGAAATAGTTAACCGGCAGCGCTGACGTTGCATTTCCGCAAATTGATTATCACCGCCCCCCCCCCCTACCCAGCCATTCCAGTGGCACCAAGCTACACAGTGCGAAAAATTAACAGCGTCATATTAAATTTACACTAACTAAACACTCCTTGGGGGTAGATGCCTTGTATTCGAAAGGGTAGAACATAAGGTTGAGGATGTGACAGTTGAGTTAACTGATTTGTTCGTGGATTACTCAACCAACAACCACCTTCAAGTTGCCTCAATCACCACCACCACCTGTCATTTAATCTACATGGTGCTTCCCAACGGTCGTACCTACTCACAGATGACTGCGTCTCTAATCAGACGTGGGTAGTTGTAGTCGAATATGGTTGATTGGTGGTGCTAACGCCAGCGAAGGTGTTGAACTATGAAGGTCCTTGATATGTCAGCGACACCGTTAAAAAGGGGTTATTTCATGTGGAGTCTATGATGTGTCTGTGTGTTTGTAATGCAAGTAGGTATTTGCAAAGCGAATGAGCAATGCAGGTGCGAATTTTCTTTTGACTTGCTTTTTCTATACCCAAGTATTTATGTTCGTTTAAATTTTGCGCTGTCGTTTTAATGAAGCTAGTAAACTCGAATTGTAAATTAAAAAAAACCCTTAATATGTTTAAACACCGTGCGAGCATCAGGTAAATAGGATAAAATGTAAAAGAAGATGTCAATGCCCGAAAAGTTTTGAAATTCTGCATGTCAAAATGGGAGGGAAAAACACTGTAAAAGGCAAAAATATGTGAAAATTGTATTGTTATAGACTTTGAAGATTTAAAATGAACTGGAAATCAAAAACTGTTAACAAAACAGTTTTAAATGGATAAAACCTTTACTGTGGTATCTCCCTAAGGACTTTTTTTCTTGCGCCTCACAAAATTCCCATAAAAGTCAAACACCAACTTCAACGCTCATCCATTAGACATATTAATTCAAACACCGAGTTATCCTTATACTTCGTAAGCGTTTAACTTCTCACCAGAAAAAAAATTATTAAATTCATAAAAAAATCTGCAACAAAAGATGGACGAACTGAGATACAAAAAAAATATTAAGTCCATTTACTGAGAATTCTTTTACAAAAGCCTTTTTGTTGCAGACTTTTTGTGAAATTCATCATTTTTCACATTTTTTCCAAACGCACGGCCTGAGCTTTATGTGTATTATGCTCGTCCTTAAGCCAAATTTCAGCACTTAGTCTGGTTTATTTAACTTACTGCAAGTTGAACTTTTTGCCCATAAATAATGTTTAACTTCTGGTCCTGCTGGTGTGCTTCTTGTGGGTATCCTGCTACTGCATGAGGAGTTGTTCCAGGGAATTTTTTTCTTTCACTGTACACTGCATGTGAAATTGTGCATCCACATATTTTTATGTGTGTGTAGTTTTTTTTTGAGAGGATGTCCTGTAGACGAACATAATCGCCTGCAGATAATGGCCTAGTCTCTATGATGCTTTCATTTAAAACCAGAGAAGGAGTGAAATGTGTGTAAGAGTGTTATATATGTGTCTGTCTGTTCAGTGCATATGTTATAAATGTCGGAGTTTTCGTAACTCTTTTTTTAAAATATGTTTAGATGGAGTTGTTGGGGATCCTTTCCTTTGAAACGATTGCGTATTTTGCCTTGTGCTATGTGGTGGTTGATTTTTCATTCTGGATTTAAGTACTTCATTTCAAGTAAGGATTTTCAAATTAAAACATTTGCTCTTAAGCTTCTTTTCGACAGAAGGACAAGTCAAAATGAATGTGGGTGTCAAGAATTTCTTATTTTTTTATATTTGGAATTACATCTTTTCAATAGAACAAGGTGGCTGGCTTTTTATTAAATGCAGCTTCTTGTTGTGCACAGATAATAAACTGGGTAATAATCAAACTGTCGATATTTATCCAAAAAATCTGTAGTTTATCTTAGTGTAAATCCATTGTGTTCCATTAAAAAAGACGAGGGATGGTCCATGTCGCTCAAGAACTTACTTCCCAATTGTTAGGAAAAGAATTGAAAAAAGCACGTACACAACTAGCAGCTGCGGATATTTGATTTTTTAATTGGTTGCAACTTTCGCTATTCGGTAAATTATTGAAAAAGACATGTATGATGCATTCGATCATCCTCATCATCACAGCACAGCTAAAGTTGTAAGTTGCAACGTGATTAATACTTTTTTGTTTTTACTAAATCACTAAATTCATCAGCAATTGCGTCTCGCGTTGGCACATTTTTGTATCATTGAGATGACGGAAATGAATAAACTACAAAATTATGTTAAGAAACTAATTATGTCCCATGATTATCTCATTTCCAAATGAAAATTGTGTATGGAAATGAAAGCTTTATGAACATTTTGTTCGATGTTGTTTTGTTAGTCTTTTTCTCTCTATTTGTTCAAAAGAACCATGTTTGAGTTAGTTTATTTTACAACTTGAGAGAGAAAAGACCTCTACATAGATACGAAGGGTTATGAAAAGGTGTTCATTAAAGTGGTTTTTGAGACTGATTTCCACTTTAATTTTGTTGCTGTATTTACGATTGACTTTAATATAATTCATCGCATGTAAGCTACGCAGCAGAAAAGGCAAACATCATACCAAGGACAATAAAAGAAAATAAAAGGCACGACTGGGTCGCACGTACTTGCTCTTATGTGCTAATCCTTTTTAAGTGCAGGCGTCTTTTTGACAAAGATTTTATTTTAATATTTTTTGTATGACGTGCAACTTCCTTAGAATCGTTTTGGGGTGAAGCTCGAACGAACATGCCTCACGACAAAGGGATAAACACATAAATATATAGGATTGTTAGCTTTTGCAGTTTTTTAGTGTAGTATTATCTTTCCACTTGCTGCTTACTGTTTATAATATAATTTGCTAATAGAAAAATACAAAGGACTTTTTTCAGTTAAATTTTCATTTTGGTATGGAAAAATTTGAACAACTGGCATAAAGATTCGTCGGAATCAGCAGTATGGCAATAATGCTAGGTAAAGAGACCTTTATACGTCCCAATATGGGACCAATGGAATTTATAAAGGATTTAGGTACCTATAATAAGGTTGGAAGGAAGGTAGGTACTAAAATTAAGATACGTGTTCCAACTACTGTTAAGCCAGTAGGTATAGAGACAATATTAAAAGTTAACACAGTGGTTTTATTTATAGGAAGGTGTAAACTTTTGTTTTCTCGATTGAAATTTTTGCATTCAGTAGTAATCGAATAGTTTTTTTTATTTGTTAGTTGTTTTTGTGTGTTTATCAAAGGCTTCCTTATATATTCTGTGCTTTTATGATGAAAAATACTTTAAAATACGTAAGCATGTATGTAATGTAGGTTGTCACTTTCTTTTATTTGACTAATGGCTTGGCTAGGGCTTATGAAGCAATATGAAATAAAATGTTGGGGAAAAAAATTTATGAATTCAAAAAAACACTACTCATAACGTTTTTTGGAAAAAATGTTGTAAGCCATCTTATTTCTTTTGCTGTTTTCTATTTTATGAATTTTTCATTTCAAAATCGTTCGACCAGTTTTTTCAAAAAAATGTTTTTTTTGAAAAACTTTTCGAAGACATATTTTAAAATTTTTTTTAGTATGTCAATTTTAAGAAATCTATAGTTTATACTAGGAGAAAAATTTTAAAAAAATCTATAGATCCGTTTTCAAAATATTCAAAAAACAAAATATTTTTTTTTTTAAATTATTAAAATTAAAAAAAAAAATGTTTTTGAAAATTTTGATAAGCAATATTATTTATATCATAAAACACTACATATTTTGAAAATTTAATCAAAATCCGTCAATTAGTTAACGAGAAAGTCTGATTTTAAAAAACCGGTCATATGGGAGGTACCGTTATAAAACTTTTTCTGAAAAATCCATTAAAATTAAAAGATAGATTTTGCACAGAAAACATCATTCTGAAAGTTTAATCAAAATCGTAGGAGCCGTTTTCGAGAAAAATAAGTTTTTTAATAAAAGTTATATGGCAGGTACCGTTAGTTTTGGAGCTGGAATGCCAATTCCAAAAACTGTCGGGTAAAGCACTCTAAAAATACTATGTACCAAGTTTGAATCAAATCGGCCCAACCGTTTAGGCTGTAGATATCGATACGGACAGACAGACAGACAGACAGACAGACAGACAGACAGACAGACAGACAGACAGACAGACAGACGGACGGAATTTCCGGACCCACTTTTTTTGACTTCTCTATCATCGTAGTATCATGTTTGATTGTTAGAATTTTTTTTTTTTTTACGAACGCATAACTTGCCTTATAGTCCCTATAATCGCAAGTAAAAAGATGATGCTGAGACAGTGATGGGTAAGAAGATTGTGGCTTTTGAAGCATTATATACTTTTTTTGGAAATTTAAAGCCTCTTATTGAAGTAGAGTAGTTTTCAGTGAAATGTGAAGAAAAAATTTCACACTCCTTCACTAAAGTTATGGAAGGCTCCAATTGCCCATTTTAACTGCTTATGCTGATGGAAATTAAGCTTTCTATCATTTTGCATGTTGATCATTAGATTAGGAATAACTAGTTTATTTTGGTGGGGCTGATGAATTGATGTTACCAAAGCATAATCAGTAAGCCAATAACTATGGAAAAGGTAAACATTTGTAACGCTTTATATTGGATCGAGTCATCAAAATTGGATCGGACGCTTGAAACACAACACCGTCGGTAAAGCCGAATGTTATTTTATTTAAATTTCTTTCCTCCTATATTTTTCTTGATTGAGTTCCCAAAAACTTCGACTGTGACGTTGAGTCCTGGGGTCCTGGTCCTGACACTGCCTTTCGAAAATACAACCGGGGTTATGCTTGCAAACAATTTTGTCATCATCCACCAGCAGCATGCATTAACATTGTTAAAAGAAAATAGGTGGAAAGGCATTCTGGATGGATTGGAATTGTACTTTACTGAACTATTGAACGGTAAGCTCTAGGAAGATATAGAGACTCCATCATTTGAAGAAAAGAACCTTATGCTGCAGGCTCCAAGCGTTGAGGAGATACAACAACATTACCATGCAAACTAAGCTGCTGCTGTACAAAACTATGGTCCTACAGTAGGTACTCACATTCGGATTTGAGATTTCGGTGCTTACTAAAAGGCACTTTATATGCTTAGTTGGTAGTATCCTTTTGAAATTTCGAAAACATCAAAAAAACAAGTTTGCCATAATGCCTTTTTACATAAAATGTACTTCAAAAGGTTTTGTCAGCTGATTTATTTTTGTTTATACGCGCTATGTGCCCGGCTTTATTTTTCAAACTACACATAACATAAGCTAGTATCTAGCTGGAGTTGGTAATAAATAATGCTGGTTTATAAATTGCTTTGTCCAATGCCAATTTTAGGACAATTTACCATGTTCATTATAGATGTTAATTGGATAATTGTTATGGACTAAAATCCGGCTGCTTAACTTAACTTGCAATGTCATGGTCAGCCTACATACTTAGTCCTGTCAATTTATTTGGGAAGCTAAAATATCTATTGGTTCTATAAAGTTTTATATGGCGTTAAAAGGCTTATTTGGAAATGTTACATAAGTTTCAGCATTTTTCCATCGCCCGTCTGAATATATCAACAAATTAATACTTAAAGGAATATCAGATATTTCAACCTTCAAACTTCAATGATTTACTAAGAGTAAGCTCTCAATATTGCACTCGGCTTTAAAATAATCTTCCCTACTTTAATTCAACTTTTACAAAAACTCGCATTAAGAAGAAGAAACCCACATTTTAATCCCGCTAATACCCTTCTCTAAGTTCCAAAGGAAAAATTAAAAATCGCTGCCAATGCCAGTCCAGGGATTATCAAATGACTTCCTTAAGTGTTAATCACAAACTTTCTTATTCAACAAAGTCAACGGCTATATGCTTGAAAATCCCAGGATAATTTCTCGTTAGTCTTTATTGTCGTCAACGGCACTGAGACAAAAACAAAAAAAAACGTAAAACAAAATAAACCAGAAGGATATACCATGAGAGTATTCCTTGCCTCAAGCTTTATAGCATACCTAATCCTCGACACTACACTTTAACCCAATGGTCCGTTCACTCTATTCGAATTCCAAAGATTCCCAACATCCAACAGCAAAAGGATGCAGTGAATCTTTTTTTTTTTTTTTTTTGTTTTTATCGTATCCTCTTATCCCATCAACCATAAGCTCTGTTTGTAAGTTTCCAAATACTAATTTCATTTACCCAAACATATATAGATACTTTCTTAAGGATGCCATGTGTGACACATGTGTGTTTGGTTAAGGTATCAATGTGTTCAGTTAAGTGTATGTGTGTGTTATATCTTGCAGATAATGTCCTCTTGGTCATGTTCTAAATTCAGGAATAAAAAAAAAAATAGAAGCCAATGAATACCCAACCCCACTTACCATTGAGAGAGTGCCAACAGAGCTGGGAGGCTGTCCTCCATTGCGGAGCGTACAATAGCCCATGGCATTCGGATGGGATGAGTGCAATGTCATGCCGGATGAATTGTACTTTTGCGGCGGAGGCGTACTCGACGATAATAGCCCCCTCGTGGGACTACAACTTGTGTCGATGGTTGATATATGCTGTCGCCGTCTTATGTAATCGATCTGGAATGAAACAAAACAAAAAGAAGGAAAAATCGGTCACAAATGCTTTGCAAAATGTAGGAGCGAGATTAATGGTGAAGAAGAAAAATGTCCTTCAGGAGAATGTAGCACATATCGTCAGAGCATCTGCGTTTCAAACTTTTATGTTTCTATTCATTTTTTTTTGGTTTATAAATGGATTGCAGATAAAATGTTGGCGAGTTTTATATAAGTTCGGAGCTAAAAGAGAGTTCTATTTGCCGCTGTGTGGGATTTAAAATAGATTTAGTTGGAGGAATCATTTTTTATTAGCCCTGACACAATGCCAGCATTGTAAGGATATTTTAAGTGTACATGACTGGGCGGTAAGAGAATTCCATTAGGAGAGTCCGGCGATTCCTTGAAGTTCTCTAATTTGATCATTACAACTTAACCGAACCCAACATAATTTAATTGATGCGGACGTTTGTAAAGTTACGTCTAACAAACACGGATTCGTAATCCAAAACACTTACGGTAATAGGTCGATGCTGATGGTGGTGTATAAATAAATTACTATTAAGGGGCTTAAACGTAATTAGTGTGTGTGCAACAAAAGGTTCGTGGACATTATTTTTGACTCCAACGTTCCTATTCAGGCCTTCTTCTTCATCCAGCTTTGTAAGATTTTTTTTTAACAAGAAAACACATTAATGCCATTAGTCCCTTGTTAGTTGTTATTACCTGCATTATCACATGGCATACTCTAAGACTTTTGGTTCTAATTGGAATGTAATGTTTTAAATTTCAGCTTAGGCAGATGATTGTGTAGGCGAAATTGTCAAAAACACGAAGCGTAGCTAAGCTACTCTGTTTCTTAGACGTTACTTTGTATGTCTTACTTCAGAAGGGTAAGGGCATAGATTAAATATATTATATAGAGGAAAATCTTTCGTACGTGCCACGCCTCAACACCCTCAATTTTCGTTGTTGCTTTGGTATATCATTCATTGTGTTTCGTGTTCTCTTTTGTGTATCATTCATTGGCCGCGTAAAAAAACGATGTGGTGAGTTTTGTTCATTTTGACATTTCATTTTGTTCTTTTTGACAACAGCTGTAAGTAAATTGCTTTTGTTTACACAAAAAAAAATGAAAATATTAAAGTAAAAATACATTTTTTTGTTCGACAATAAACTGAGAAGAATTCTTCAGGCTTTCCATCGATACATTTATATGATTTGCTGGGTCATCTTTCTGAAAAGGTTTCACGTCGCTCTCGTAGTTCGCAAGGAAATAGCTGAGGATCATGAAACCAAAAAGTTGAGGCAAAGCCCCAAAAGCTCATCACCGACTGGAACGTCCGCAATAGCACCGGTACGCTTGACAATATCTTCTTGCTTGATCAGCTTGTCGTTACTGAAGATGACAACACCGACATTGT
The DNA here is from genome assembly GCA_963971375.1 of Platycheirus rosarum. Taxonomy (NCBI): domain Eukaryota; kingdom Metazoa; phylum Arthropoda; class Insecta; order Diptera; family Syrphidae; genus Platycheirus; species Platycheirus rosarum. The sequence continues at coordinate 113,291,913 of OZ020509.1, read as the reverse complement.
CGGGTTCCAAATACAAGGCAATAATAATGGAATAATTTGTGAGAATTTCACAAAATACCATCAACGACGACGACGTGCCTGATGAGAATACTTGATACAAGATACAATTCTCATCAGGCACGTCGTCGTCGTCTTCCGATGGTGGTATTTTGTGAAATTCTCACAAATTGTTCGAAGTGAAGGAACTCCGTGAATTATTGTGTTCTTTTAACAAAATTAAACTGCCTATTCGTTTTATTGATATAATAAGCACTACACAATATTCACTAAACAATTTGTTGTTTACGTTTTAGAAATTCACCTCCACCATACTCCTACATATCGAGAGGGATGTGTTCGAAATATATTCCTTAGGCGTTAAGGTGATTTTCTTATGTCTTAGAGCTTGTTTACATGATTCCTTTTTCGGATGTTTCTTCATTCTTTCTTTTTGACAATTGGGTAAGGGGTGTAAAAAAGTAGGGGGAATGAAGTAACGAATTGAAGAATGAAAATTTTAGGATTTTTTGTGGTGAGCTTTGAAGTTTCTCGTTTGAGAAAGAAAATGCTATGCACGGACTAAAAATAACAACTTTTGAAATTGAAAACAATTCCCAATTATGTTTTTAGTGGTAATGGATGGTTTTAATTTTTTTTTTTAATTTTGCAAATTTACAATTTTTTACAATTTTTTAATATAAACCAATATAATGCAGTGTTTTTCTTTTTAAGTTTGTAGGGTTAAGAGTTTGAGATTATTTTACATTGTGTTGAGACTGTTTTAACACGGCATTCTAAACACGGCGTTAGAGAACGTCAGACAGAGAGCTATCCGCAGCGCGTTTATTACTTGAATCTTGATTTTCATTTTCTTACTAAATGCCAATTAGGTTATTTCTCTCATTTAAGCAATACAATATTAAAAGACACAAAATAAGTCAAAAAAATTATTTAATAAAATAAATTTCTACAACAAATTCAGAATGACTTAATTACCAAACACAAAATATTTTTTTGGAACGCCGCGTCAAAGTTATCTCAACGCAGCGTAAAATACAAATTAAGAAATTTGTAAATTTTCCGAAGAAGGAAGACGACAGCAAAATAAAGTAATCATTCCAAAACAAAAAAGAAAATTATCAGAAATAAGAGTATTTTTTCATAATGCTGGTGGTTTGCGGACTAAAACTAACCAGCTCTTCTTGTCTTCTTCTCTGCATGAGTATGATGTTATCATCATAACTGAGACATGGCTAAACTCAAATTTCATATCTTCTGAGCTATTTGATTCATCGTTCAATGTATATAGTAAAGATCGTTCAATAAATACAGGATGGAAACGTGGAGGCGGAGTGATGATTGCCGTCCGTTTAACTTTCAACAGTTCTCAACGTAATTTATTGAATGATGCGGATGAAATTGATCAACTATGTGTTTGTGTAAGTTCTAAAGATTCTGCTGAAATTAAAGATTTATTTTTTATTGTTAGTTACATTCGACCTTTAAGTGAAATAGACCTATATTCGAATCACATTTCTAATGCTCAAGCACTAGTGAATGAATTAACGACGAACTAATGTCCATGTATACTCCATGTATACTTGGTGACATCGACTGGTGCTACATGGAAGATGATCAAATTTTGATCCCTTTTAATGCGAAGAGTGATATAGAGATGTTAATCGTTGATTTGTTTTCTGCTATGGGGCTTTTTCAAATTAATAATGTAAAAAATAGTTTGGGAAGAATTTTAGATCTAGTGTTTATAAACAATGATTTCAAATACTACTTAGAAGCTTTGAATTTTCCTCCTCTAAACAATTCTATTAATCATAAAGCTGTTTGCTTAACATTCGAATATTATAATTATCCTTCTGTTTTATCTGTAAATGAACTTAAAATTTATAAATATGCAAGGGCAGATTTTATTGCGCTCAATAGTTTCTTTAATACTGTTAATTGGAAGGATTCTTTGGAAGGTAAATCCTTAGAAGATATGTATACTCTTTTTAAAAGTATTGTGTTTGAAGGAATAGAACGTTTTGTTCCTACCTCAGTCAAAAAAATGACATTTAAACTACTTTGGTTTAACTCAAGGATTAAAAATTTGGAAAATGCCAAGAATAAGGCATTTAAGCGTTATAAATCAACAAATATTTTCGAAGACCGTGTTAGATTTTTTCAGTTACGGAAAGAATTTGATTTTTTAAACAAATTTCTGCACAGGCAATATATAAATAATACTGAATCAAATATAAAAACAAATTCCAAATCGTTTTGGGTGTTTTTAAACTCTAAAAGAAAAGTTTCATCGTTTCCCTAGAATTTGGAATATGAAAGTCATAAATCAGATAATATTCAATCTTCATGTAATCTCTTTGCACAATTCTTTCAAACTTCATATAATAGAGACCTAATCGCGGATACTAGTGAGCTTTATCCAAATATAAATCCTTTAACTGATTTTTCATTAGTATGCTTCTCCGAACAGGATGTTTTGGAAAGCTTAACTGATATTGATACGACAAAAAAAGCGGGTTTTGATTTGATTCCTCCCATATTATTATCAAAATGTTCCACTTCGTTATGTTATGTTCTATTTCGTATTTTTAATACATCTCTTTCTACTGGTATTTTCCTGGACGAATGGAAAATTTCTTTCATTGATCCCATATACAAAAGTGGTTTTAAACATCTAGTAAAAAATTATAGACCTATTTCTAAACTTTCTACGGTACCCAAGCTTTTTGAAAAAATGATTACTCAAAAGCTCTACTTTTCTGTTAAGGAATCATTATCCTCGTCTCAGCACAAATTTAAGCCTTTTTACAAATTTGTGTAGCAATCAAATAGAAAATGGTTAGCAAGTTGATGTCATCTATACCGACTTTGTTAAAGCATTTGACCGGGTTCATCATGATCTTCTATTACAAAAATTAACAAGGTTGGGTTTTGATAAAATGGTTAAAATCATATTTGTCGAATAGAAAGCAGATTGTAAAGATAGATATAACACTATGGAAGTTTTATCGGGTCTTCCACAAGGAAGCCATTTGGGCCCTCTGCTATGACCTACCTGCTGTATTACGATATTGTAACATTTTGATGTATGCAGATGATGTGAACATTTTTATTTCAACGTCTTCACTTGTAGATTGTTTATTTCTGCAGTTGGACATAACAAATTTTTTAAATTGGAGTAGTTACAATCGCTTGGAACTGAACTATTCAAAATGTAAAATATTTAGTCTTTCAAGATCTACAAATTCCATGATTTTAGCCTTTTAAGAGTCAGTACTATAAAAAGACCTGGGAGTCCATTTTGATTCAAAGTTGGACTTTAGCACACACATTGACTATGTGGTGTCTAGAGGTAATTCTTTGTTAGGATTTTTAAAACGAAATTCAACTGATTTCAAGGATGCGTATACGCTTAAGACCTTGTTTATGTCTTTGGTTTTACCAGTTTTAGAGTATTGTTGTGTTGTTTGGTCACCATTCTATGAAAATAGTAGTATGAGAATAGAAAGGATTCAAAAACGATTTACTAATTATGCCCTGAGAAAATTTAATTGGGTTGGGTCCCTACCGAACTATAAGTCAAGGTGCTCTCTCATAGATTTAAAAACGCTCAAATGTCGTAGGCAAGTGCAACGTATACTACTTACTTACTTAGGTGGCGCTACAGTTCGGGACGAACCTGGGCCTCAATGTATACTATTTGTAAAAGATATTTTGGATAATCGAATATCTTCTATGATATCGACCTTTGCATGAAGAGGGATATTTTTAAGAAAATAATACTTAATCTATGTAATTAATTTCTTTTGTTCTTTTGTTCTTGATTAATTTATCTTAAACTTGCTTATCATGTTATGTATGTATATTTTGTATCTTACCCAAACTTATGATAAATCTATTTTTTTGGAATGTTTGTAATCAGCAGATCTTGAAATCAATTGATGAAATGAATAAATAAACAAAAAAAAAAAAATAATCTCTACGCCGCGTTAAAAATGCGTTCTGTTTAATGAAGACTTAAAAAAACTACTTAAAAATAATCACAACACGACGTTTTGACGCCGTGTGGAACTTGACTTGGCGTTGAAAACGCGCTCTATGTGACTTGGGATATGTTTGTTTTACTGTATATTACAACGCGGCGTCAGAACGCGCTTTGTTTGACTAGGCTTCTACTCCTGTGTAAATAGGAATATAAAAGGTGTGAAGAAAGATAATTTAACTTTAAAAAAGTACACCTTTATCGCTACTTTGTATAATACAATCTTGCAAATATACATAGTAGGTGTTCTTCTGACCGAATGCTTGTTTAAATTCATTCCTAGAACAATCAATACACTATCATCAGTATCAGGTAAAATGGTTGAAACTCTTGAATATTGTTTAACCAGTTTTAAACGTTTATATAGAGTTTTCAAGCACACTATATGTAAAAGTCAGGGAAAAAAATAATAAAGTATAACAACTTGCATTCGAGTAACTTGCTAGTGTCTCCTCATGATACAAGAAAACAAGATAGCGAGTTTATATTTTTACGTCATCAGTGACCCTTGTTGAAGAAAGTTTTAATTGATGCAGATTTGGTCCAATGTCTTATCTGATTGATTTAATATACATTTTAAGTTCACTAACACTTCGGATTCTTTCCAAAAATGGTAATTTAATTTAGTCAGTTTATTGTCACTGATGACGTCAAATTTGGACATGGCGCTTTTTATTATCAAGTACCTTCCAACACGCCCAATTTCGTGGTGAAAAAGAAAAGGAAACTGAAAAGAAAAGGTCAATTATTTGACTACTCTTATTTGACAGTTCATCACTACTGCACTCTCAATCGGCGTCAATTATTTGACAGTTCAGCACTACTACATTCTCAATCGGTGTCAATTTTTGACAGTTCTACACCAATACTTATTTGACCAACTTGTAGGGATTGTCAAAAAAGGCAGTAGATTTCCCTCTTTATAGTATAGTTACTCTATGGGTAAGGGTAATACTTTCCAACGAGTTCTTGACAACGTGACGATTTTTTTTCCGAAAAAAACAGTAATCGAATGATATCATATTAAATTGGTGAAGGAGCATCTACAATGGTGTAGAATATTGTTTTATACGGACATATTGATCCCCAAATCGATATGAAACAGAATAAGGTATGAAATATTGCAAAGCAACTACGTCATCGGTTGGCAGATTTTTGTTTCAATGCGATGAGAGATGAGGGAAATCAATTAAATTAAAAAAATCTGGTAAAACACACATCATTACCTTATTTTCAAAGGAACATTGTCAGTGTAGTGTATATCAAACTGAAAGCTTCGAAAGCTTTTTGTTCAAAGTTGTAAGCTTGTAAATTGTAAGTCTTATTTCTCTCTTTGATCTGTAGAACAATGTTTGAGTTTTGTAACTCGAGAAAGGTTTTAAAAATAAAATCAAATTCATAGTGATTTTTGCGATTGATTTTCCACATTAATATTGTTGTTTTATTTTATATTAATATGTTAAGTTAATTAATTGCTCTGAGCTACTAAACAGAAAGGCAAAACAGAGTATATGAGATTCCCTACAGCGTAATTGCTTAGAAAAAGCAAACGTACTGCAAATGATTAAAAAAGAAGAAAGTGAGCCTTGAAGCAAAATGCTTTCTCTAAAATCTAAAGCCTCTAAATGGACGATGTGAACGAAGCGGCGCGGCGTTTCAAGTAAAATACGAAATATGTATCAATGCACAAACCTTAAAGTCTTGAAAATTACCCATTCTCACTACTGATTTTAATATAAATGAAGACTTCTTTAAAATGTCCGCACAAAGAAGAAGTGCTCAGGAGATTCGATGTTTAAGGTTCTTCAAAACCCTGAAGGTCAGATGGGTGTCAATTTATGATCTGTGAAACTGTGAAATGAAAAATGTATCATTTCAGTTTTCACAGAGATTTATCACTACGAAATCGCCGCTTTATGCGATTCTCGATCTCATTTATATAAATCATTCAGATTTTTTTCTTGTTTATAATGCCTTAGAAGTGTTATTAATTAATATTTAACAATTTAACACTCAAAAAGATCATAAAAGTATAAAAATAGTATAGTTAAATAAATAGATAACAAATACCTACCCTAAAATGGATCGGTTCGCTATTGTTTGACTATGTGGTTGCTTGATCCAAAATTAGTCTCAACACTGCTGTACTCTTAACGGAATTTATAAAGTGGAAAGTTTTTGACGTTCCTTTTTATTTTTTTTTCACAGATTGGGATGCAGTTTTTTAGAGTTTATTTAAATACATGTGATTATAAAAATTAAATTATTTTTTTTTGATTATTTTTCAAAATATTGATTTTTTCAAAAAAAAAATTCTAAAATAAATTTTAATTAAATTAAATTAAATTAAATTAAATTAATTAAATTTTAATTAAAAAGTTATTCAACATTTTGATACACAGAATTAATTGGGCTATCTAGATCTTTTCAAATATAAACTTTGACAGAAATCCATAGAGCCGTAACCGAGAAAGCCAAAAAAACCGTTATATGAAAGGTTTCGTTAATAGACTATTTCCGTATATGTGGCTCTGATCAAATGATAGCCCAATACCAACAAAAAAATTCTCAAAAATGTTCATCAAAATCGTTGTAGGTGTTTTCGAGAAAATAAACTTTAGCCCTAAAAATAAAATTTCAAACATTTCAGACAGACAGACGGACATTTTTTGTCAATGACTTTTTAGACTTCTCCATGATCGTAATATCATGTTTGATTGTAATTTAATTTTTTTTATATAAACGAATCCTAAACTTGCCTTATAATCCCTATAATCGCAAGTAAAAAGGCAAAACGGTTGGTTCAGGCGGGTTGGGGAGAGTACGATAACTCCGGCACCAACAATTAATAACGGTTTTTTGTAGATGGGTTAAATACAAGTGTTTTTTTACTATGGGAATTTAAATTTTCGAAAAAAATGTCTTTCATGGAAAAATAAATATTAAAAAACAACGGAAAACTTTACCATAAAGGTTTTAAAAGAAATCTGTTCTATAATCCTACATTTAAATTAAGTTATTTGTGTCAATAGTTTTCAAACATCTCGTAGTCAAACTGTAAAGTTTGATTTAAAAAAACGTAAAAAAATATCCTTGAAACAATTTTGTTCAAAATTGTGAAATGGAAATTTTCTTTCTGTGATCATATCAATGCTCATATCAATTCTGAAAATTGTGAAAACTAAAAATTACCAAAACTACTTTCCGATGATTTTTTTTTTATTTTGGGCATTTATTGTGATTTCATTAGAGCATTAATGCTGATGAAAGGTTTATCTTTGAAAGTAAAGTACAGCAATTCATTTAGCGTTACCCAGAATGCACCACGAGGCGGTAGAATTGCATTCACCTAAACTCGCACCTACCCCAAATCCTATAGTGAGTCCAAGCAGGGAGTTGCAGGGGTGCAGCATGCCCATCATACATTTCACACTTTTAAAAAGCCTCCGTAATGCAAGCAAATTAAAAACATCTCAAAAAAGTACTTTCAGTTATTTTCGATTTTCTTAAGAACTAGACGACATAAAAGCTTTCGGTTTTTTGCGTTTCATTCAGAATTGGTATGAACATCTATCACAGAACAAAAATTTTATTTTCTATGTCATATTTTGAACAAAATTTGTTCAAAGATTTTTGTTTACGTTTTTTTATCAAAATTTTGAGTTTGAATACGAATATTTTGAAAACTATTCACATACATAAATAATTTAATTTAAACGTAGAATTAAAAACAGATTTAGGGTTTTGAAAACTGTTATTGTAATGTTTTTTAAGCGTTGCCGTTGTTTTTAAATATATGTTTTTCCATTTAAGTAATTTTTTTCGAAAATCACCCCTACCTCCTAAAGGGGCCAGATAGACCTCCCCTCCAATAGTAAGAAATGCTTGTATTTAACCCCTCTACAAAAAACAGACAATTTTTTGGGGCCGGAGTTGCCGTACTCGTGCCGGTGGGATCGTTTAAAAAAATTGGAATACCAACAGCAGGTTTAAAACAATCAAGATTTTTCTTTCTTAGTTAGAAAGTAAGAGGCTGCCTTTACATTGTGTTTTGAAAATAAGCACATGAGTTTTAAGATACCACTTCTTCGTTATTACAAATCATGGTGGATTTTCTTTGGATTTTGTTCAAAAGCTTTCACAATTGGTGTTTTTTTTTTTAATTTTTGATCGATATATAATAAGTGATGAATAAGTTATGTGAGTTTCCCCCAGATTGAGAGGTAAACGTAATTAATGTGCTGACCACTTTTTAGTGGACAAACATGAGTTAAGTTAATAAAACGGAAAGATTTTCTCGACCAACAGAAAAAGGTAAATGTCTTAAAAAAAATGTCAACTCTGTTAAAGATTCTGTAAAGTAAATTTTGTATAAGTGGTGAAATTTTACATTATTGAGAGCTTTTTTTAAACTATATTCATAATTTTAGATGTAACACTATTTTTATAACCGGATTGATACATTTTAAATAGAAATGGTCTAACTGGTGAGTCCACCGTTAATGCTTGGGCGAAACGCACATTTTGCAGTAAAGGATACTACAACCTTTAAATTGAATTTTATTCAACAAAAACTCCATAAAAAAGAACAACAACAACTAGCAATAGTTGTTGTTGTTTCAATATATTTTTACTAATTTTTTTTGAAAAATGTCTGAAACAAGACTATGTTAACTGGCGCTCGAGTAATAACCAATACAAAATTCAAAATCTTTTTATTTCGAAAATCAACATTGATTAAATGATATTCAAATAAATTTTTAATTATTAAATAACTATTCTTAGATTTTCTCCAGTTCAAAACATGAAAATCCATTCAAGGTGTAGATATACATAACCCTTCAAGACTACCGATGGATAAAATTCGATAAAATCCTTTTTTTTGTACATTCTCTGGCTGATGAGGCAAATGTCAATAGTGCACTGAACTTTGGGGTCGTAGTGCTCTGCCATATCGCATGTAATAGATGAATGCCCTGCACTTGTCGACATGCTGTTCCTTGAACCTTAAATCACGAATAATACGTCCTTTCATCTCAGCCAGGAGCCATTAATTTTATTTCTTTTAGCCGATGGAACACTATTAAAAGCAAGGCTCCGGTGCTACACTGCACTGCGGGCAAAAAACCTTCGACATGGCGATGTGAGAATTCACCTCGCCCTCCCCCCCTCCTCATTTAACCCTCACCCCATCGAATACCATAACCATCACCACACGACATATCCACATATAGCTCTCAGTTGAACAAGAAATTTACTGCAGACATGCTGATTTATCGATTCTCAATTCATTTGCTTGCTTTTAGTCCTTATTATAGCGTTGCAAGCTCACATGTGATCATCAACGCCCCACACCACACCCTCATAAATACAAAGATATAAATGGTCGTCATTATTTCCATCTTCGGTTTTGGTTGCAGCTCTTTCGCATACTACAACGGTATTCGATAAATATAATTTACTCTGCCAACACCCTGAAGAACAGTCCTCATACTTTCGAGTCCTTGGCAAGAAATTCTATCGTGGAGGATGGAGGAAGAGAAAAGAACACTGAACGGTGTGATTTCTTACCTGATCATCCGAATCAATAGTTTCGGGGATAATATCCGGATTCTTCTCGTCACTCTCGTTACCGTCGATTTCCTTGCTTCCGGAACTCTTATCACTAGGTCCCGGTGACCCATCTCTGGATGTGTTTTCGTTTGATAGTGTTTTTCTTCGCCGTCTCGAACTTTTACAGGGTATTCTCAAGGCAATGACTACAGCGAAGCCAGCTACCATTACTGCTAGCGTCAAACCAATAGTTAACGATAGCACCGGTGATAGCAGGAGTGCCGTATGTGGTTTCTCTGCAAAAGGGAAATAAAGTAAATAACAGTTAAACAGTAACAGAATTGAATTTCAAGCATACGGAAGATTTGTGGTGAAAGGTGAATTTAACAAGAACTTTTTAATACTTTGTTTAACAAGTATTTTTTTTTTTAATTTTGGATATTATAATAATAAGTTTTAGAAGTAGTGCTTGACATTAGTAAGAGAAATTGATATTTTTAATTAGATAATCTACCATCGGATCATTGGGTTGTAGATACTTCAGTTACCTTCACAGAAACTAGGAACAGGAAAAAAGTTTCTTGGATGTCCATGCCAAAACGTACCAGCAGTGCCTCAAACAAGACATTAAAATTCTATTGGGGGATGATAACGCACAAATTTTGAGGGAAAACATCTTTGGTAATACAATCGGAAAGAACCAGCTACATTAAACTGAAACCACCTGCGAAATAAAACTCAAGCTCATCGATTTTGCAGCGCGAAAAAAATGGTATTAAGCTGCGCGCGATTCCATCATCTTGACATCTACAAAGACACATGATGGTCACCAGATGGTGGAACTTGCAACCAAATCAATCATGACGCGATTGATGAAAGACACTCCTCAAAAATCATCAGCACACATCTACTCGTATTCCTATATGGTTGGCGCCAGACCTCGTAATCGGATATCCATGGAAGCTTTTAGTCGATCAACAACTGCGCTGAGGAAATTCAATGTTGGCCGACTTCAAACGGAAGCAGCCGCCTAAGCCTATGCCGATCGCGTATCGTTTGACTTAGAGAAAAATCCTAAGTACCATCTGCTTGATCTGCGCTTTTAGACCTGCAAAATCAAAGATCGGCCAAATCTTCTTAATACCCAAGATCCAACCCAACATTTTAACATCGAGACCTGTTCATCGATTTTATTGCAGCTTACGAAAGGTTAAATAGGGATGAGCTGTGCCGAGTCATACCAAATCTCACAGAGTAACGATGGGGAATGCGCGCTGCTGCGTCGAAATTGGTAGAGATGCTACTGAGACCTTTGACCAGTACCAGAATTTTAAGATAAGTTGACGCACTGTCGAGAACGAGTTTCAACATTGTGCTTGATAAGGTAGTACGGAACATATAAGTATGCAATTGAGGATTAAGACCCTATCGAGAAGAACCAGGAAGACAATATAAAAACACTCATTATCCCGGTCTTGCTATACTTGCCATACGGTACATACTGTATAGTGACATAACCCTAGCCAAAATAATAACGGGTGATTTTTTTGAGGTTAGGATTTTCATGCATTAGTATTTGACAGATCACGCGGGATTTCAGACATGGTGTCAAAGAGAAAGATGCTCAGTATGCTTTGACATTTCATCGTGAATAGACTTACTAACGAGCAACGCTTGCAAATCATTGAATTTTATTACCAAAATCAGTGTTCGGTTCATTCACCGTAACGTTGCGTCCAACAGCATCTTTGAAAAAATACGGTCCAATGATTCCACCAGCGTACAAACCACACCAAACAGTGCATTTTTCGGGATGCATGGGCAGGTCTTGAACGGCTTCTGGTTGCTCTTCACTCCAAATGCAGCAATTTTGTTTATTTACGTAGCCATTCAACCAGAAATGAGCCTCATCGCTGTCAATAAAAAAGCGGATTTTCTGCCAACTTTTCTAGGGCACTGATTTTGGTAATAAAATTCAATGATTTGCAAGCGTTGCTCGTTAGTAAGTCTATTCATGATGAAATGTCAAAGCATACTGAGCATCTTTTTGTTTGACACTATGTCTTAAATCTCGCGTGATCTGTCAAATACTAATGCATTAAAATCCTAACCTCAAAAAAATCACCCGTTATGTATCCAGCGGATAAGAGACTCGACCATAAAGAGCGGATGAACATATCGACGCTCTAGGCAGGAAAGTCTTCGACGCCGTACCCGAGACAGTTAGAAGCTTTAAGGTAGACCTCATCATTGATTGACTGCTTTGAGTACCGTATGGAGATGGCTCGCTAGAGATCAAGCCGATTGAAAAAGTATATTAAACAAGGCCTTGGAGCACTACGCTATGTAGCAAAACGTAAAGTTAAAGTTAGTAAGAAGAATGTTAAATGTTTCAATTCCTGTGGCACCTGAACAACGCGAGCGAAGTCGAATGTAAGATTTAGTTTGAAAAAATTAGAACGACTGGGTCGCACGTACATATGAAACCAAGATCTTTTACATAGAAAAATTACACAAATTATCGGTTTTTCGTTAAAATGGAGTAAGCCATCACACGTCTTTAATATTAATACATTTATGAAAAAAGTATTTCAAAAATTGCATGACAGATTTTGTTAAAATCCTGTTTTTTATATTTAGATTTTTTGATTTTTTTTTAATTTCGGTATGCAGTTTTTTAAAGTTTCTTAATATACAGCCGATCATAAAATTTAAAATAATTTTTATTTAAATAGCTTTAAAAATATTGAATTTTCAAAAAAAAGTATCAAAAACTAATTTTAAACACAAAAATAAAATTATTCAAAATATTGGTATGCAGAATTATTTTTGCTTTATAGATTTTGTCAAATATAAAATTTGATTGAAATATGATGAACCGTTATCGAGAACGCCGAAAATTTAAAAAAAACCGTAAATTTGGTTTCGGCAAAATGACAACTAATACCTTCAAAGATAATCTCAAAAATCTTCATCAAAATAATCGTAGGCATTTTCAAGAAAAATAAGCTTTTTCTTAACGGTTATATGGCAAGTACCGTTATTTTTAGGCCTTAAAATAAAATTTCGATTTCCCCTTTGAGTACAAGAACCACACTTAATAAACTTCAAGTTAATCACTTTACCCGTTTAGGCTATAGATCTTTGTACCTAAATTTTTTAGGCTTCTATATGATCTTAATGTCAAGTTTGGTTGTTATCTCAAATTTTTGTATATTAACGAATCCTTAACATGCCTTATAGTACCTATACTCGCAAGTAAAATTAAAATGGTTAGAGAAATTATGAATCGCATAGCCGGCTTTTGCTATTTTATAAAATCATTCATTCTAAAAACTTGATAGTATAGGATTCGCGAGGAAACCTTTTGGACCTTAATAATAAGTTGTCTTTAAGAAATATTTGTTGTAATAAAGGGTGTTTATTTTAGACATGTGATTTCCAATCTAGCAATACTTTTTTCGGAGTTTGTCTTTTTGACAGCTGTCACATGATTTATGCTCAGCTTGGTTTGCTTTTTCATAAAAAATAGACTTTTACGTGAACAACGTTTTCAAATGTAGCAAATTTACTACCAAAGTAATATCGAAGAAGATCCGAATGAGTCTATCCGCCATCGCACGCAACAATTGGAGCTGTGCCCATCTACTTTATGGAAGCTTTTGGAAAAGGATCTTGGTTTGCGGGCTTAAAAAATCTATCTCGTGCAAGAATTGAAGCCAAACGACCATCAAGCGCGTCGCACGTTCGGTGAATGGGCCCAAAACGAGATGACCACCGATCCCGATTTTCTCAAAATTGGAAAAATATGGCCTCTTGGCTGAAATTTATTCGAACTAGCCGCAGTGGCCACTTACCCAAAAATCATTTTTAAAACATAATGGCAAATCTTTGTTTTTATAATAAAGCTAAATTCTTGGCCATAGTTTTCTAATTTAATCATTGCAAAATTATCATTCAAATCTCCCTCACAGGAGACGTGAATTTTTCGGGATAAAAAGTAGCCGATTTATTTCATCCATCGAACTATTAAATTCAGCGTAGAAGAGTAAAAGCCGAATAAATTACCAAAATATAACAGTTTCTTTATTTAAGTCTCTCCCACAGGAAACATGCCTTTTCCGAATTATCCTATGTACTATTCGAATTCTATTCATCTATCAACAAAATTGTAACCAAATCCGTTAAGCTATTGAAGTGTGATTGAAGAACAAACATCCATATACACACACAAATTAGATTTATGAATTAAGTAGGATTTGTCCCGTAGACATATGTGTTAATCTAGCAGCTCATTCATCGACATACCAAATGTCACGAATCCTTGAAGTCGTTGGGTTGTAGATGCAGAACGAACAAACCTTCAAACATTTCGCATTTAACCCATCTCCCAAGGAAACGATATTTTTTGTTTCGGGTAAAAAAATTCCGAACCGGATAATTCTTTGAAGCCTGATTTCGGAACAAGTATCCAAACATACAAATACTCTAATATGAATGTTAATGCAATTTGGAAGCACCACGTCTGAACGACTTGACTGTTTTTAATAACATTTCTGACCATTTCATTACTAACGTACACGAAGAGCTTAAATGTTATTCTATTTAGTTGTATGAGACATCGATTCAGATACCAAAAAAATATATAATATAATAAATTCTTACTAAATTAAGAAAAAATCTTGTTTTACAAGAAAAAGTTCACTATGTTCCTTTTATCTTAAACATTAGAATCTAACTTCGTCTCAGTTTTTTTTAAATTCATATCAACAATAATTTTCCTTGTGAAATTCACTTTAATCCCCATAATTTTTCTGTCCTCTCAACTTACCTCTCTCCGATGTTAATTGCTTTTCAGGCATACGTAGCATTGCGGCATTCATAGTCGTCGGATCAGATCTTCCTTTGGAGTTGAAGGCGTACACTGACAATAGATAAACACTGCCAGGTGTCAGTGCCGAAACTGAGAACTTCGGTACCGGTGAGGTTATGTTTGCTCTTATTTCCTAAAAATAAATCCAAAAACAGAACAATGATATCCTCAGATTATAAGACACGGACGACACGGATACGAAATGAAGAAACTTTTTAAACATGTCGTCCAATAATTCCCTCTCTCAACTTCAACTCGAAACCAACTTCCACTCAGCTATGTGAGACATAAGAGCTGTCAGACGAAAAACTTAAACAAACAAAAATGCATCTCCCAAAATGTCAAAGAGATGTCAGAACTTCAGTTGGCATTCGAGGTGAATGCGAAATGTGAACCGGAAGTTGGAACGTGCAAGCAGGAGAAGTTAGGAATCATTGGATTGGAGTGGATGGAATACTTACATTTGAGTGGGGATCCCTCATTTCGAGCATAAACGATTGCGGTAGGCCACCATTGAAACCGTCAGTGCATTTGACAGTTAGTGATACCATTGATATGTTGGTTAGTGTGCAATTATGCACTTGGTCTGGTCGTCCTGTGTTGTTGGTTTAAATGAGAAAAATAGAACGAACAAGCATATTTTAATCAATTTTTTTACTGCCTCTGAATGAGGTGCTAATAATGATTTGATGAATCAATAAATTTCGAAAAAAAAAACCAATTGAAAAATTATGAAACATTAAAAATATAAGAATTATTAAGAATTTCTTCTGTAATTAACACAATATCTTTTAAAAATAATAAAGTATAGAAATGTGTTTTCCTAAATAAACTTAATAGAAATAAACAACAAAATGTTTTCTGTGTAACTATTTTTTATCTACAAATTATTCTCGTTGTTACTGACATTTTCGGTCGGAAAAACGATATGATCAAAATTCTGTTTTCACAATACTGTTTTTTAAGTACAGGAAGTAAAATCAGTCTTGAAAAAAAGTTCTTTCACAGCTAAAAAACAAACATAAATAAAAAAATTAAATTAGCATTGTACGATCTATAAGTCCATCAAAATTGGATTTTCGTACCGGTAGCTTACTTGGTATCTTAAGTTTACAGTGAGTTCCTTGTACCGGGGGGACGAAACGCAAATGTTGATGGTTTTTAAGACCGTAAAAACTATTTTCAATAAATAATTCAGCAAAGTCAAAAATTAATGCCAAATCTTCTACTAAGTTGTTTTTTAATTTGTATTAAAACCTTCAAAACATAAGTACAATTCAACCGAATTTTGTCTCAACGTAGTATTGGTAAGTATTCCTAAACAGATCAAGTTTTACGGCTGAGCAATTAAAGCGAAGGAATTCTGTTGGAAATTCCGTTAGAACAATGAAACGTATAACAGTAAAAGGTAAGAGACATTACGACGATTTTTCACTGAAATGACTGTTTCACTTTTACATGAAATGTTAAGGTACCATACAAAGACTTTTTCGAAAGTTTTTTCGATATGTGAATGGATTTTAGTATAATTCTTGTATGGCATAAAGAAATGAAACACAAATCGTCTGATCTAAACTTAAGCCATTAATATGTGTGGTTAAGACGATTTTTGGTTTTTGTCAGACTAACACACATTTTGTTTATGTATCGGCAAATAAAATACAAATAAAATTTACAGTTTTTTTTATAGAAGGACACTGTGGCGTATGTGGAACATTCAAGTTTGAAAATGGTAATACTGCATGTAAGTTTGATCTTTCTATACATAAAAATTTGTATGTATATGTATGTTTTCCAAACACAAATTTGCCATAAACAAATAAATTTGTGTACACAGATTTGTGGTTTAGACGATTTGAGTATTTCTACAAAAATGAAATTTGTGTATAAATTTCTGTTTTTTGCTGATGAAATGACAAGTAACATTTATTGAATATGTATAAAAAATAAATATTTAAATAAACAAACAATTTTTCCATTTCAGTGAGTTTCTAGTAACCATATTCTGCAAAAGATACTGGTGTAGATTTAAGTTTTAGTGGAGATGACAGACACGACTGACCGAAAAGTACCTATCTCAAGTATGTGTTTTATTATATCATTTAAGTATTTGGAAAATAAATCCAAAATTATACAAATACACATAGAAAATTAATATTAAGTTTAAACATCAAATGGGTACATAAATAAATAAGTTAACCATTTTATAATTTTTATAAAACATTTATCCCAAACAGGATACGAAGACGACTTTCGGTACTAAGCTTCGATTTTCTGTTGGTTAAAGCGTTAAAGGGTATAGTATTTCTTTAGAATGCCATCGATTTGAAGCATGTAAAAAACAAGTTTTCCTTTTTCTCGTAAAAAAGATAGATTAAGTTTTTCCAGTATTAATTTTTGTTTTTAAATTGTTAAAATACATTTTGTACTATATTCAATGCGGATTGCAAGTTGGTTTCAATGCTTAAACAACCCGAATCTGACGAATACAAACAGGTGTCATCTGCAAAAATTGCGAAATTACAGCCTGTAAATCGCGGAAAATCATACGTTGTAGAATTTAATAAAAATGCACCAACAACAAATCCTTGGGGTGCACCCGCGAGTATTTCTTATAAATCGGAAAACGAATTATTAACACAAACTTTAATGGACTTTTCAGATAAGAAGGAATAAATAATTTTAATCACGAAGAGTGGAAAATCAAAGGCTAGAAGCATAAGTATGAGCCCTTTAGGCCATATCGCTTCGAATGCTTTTTCGACATCTAATAAAACCATTCCAGTGCTTTTTCCTAATATAAGATTGGTTATGCGGTGCTTTTGGGTGAACAGTACTATGATTACTCCTAAGAAAAAATTGTTTCGCCGGAAAAAAACATTATGCGTATTCAATTGAATCAGAATTTTTTTTTTTAATCAGCTTTTTAAGGCATTTGCTCAGAGAACTGAGTAAACTTTTAATAGGTCTGTAACTGCTAGGAGTTGGAGGACATTTTCCGAGTTTTTGAAATAGAATTTTTTGTTATTGTTTTGGGAAATAACCCCTCTTAAAACAAACAGTAAAAATGCTATGCTATCTTACACCTGTTTTAGGAATATTTTTTCTAGGTACATTTTTCAGGCCATCAAATCCGTGGTCTTGGAATTCCTAAGTTCTTACTTCTTGTATTGAAATTATATCATCATTAACTTCTGAATTTGTTGAGAATTTCTACAGCAGTTTCAACCGGAATAATTTATAAGAATAATACTATGCGTTTGAATTTTTAAAACTTATAATAATAGTTTATTATATAGATAATAAATTGCACGACTGGATCGCACGTATTTACTCATATAAGCGGTCACATTGTCGAATAAGATTTAAATAAAATGCACGACTGGGTCGTACGAACTTGTTCTTATGCAAGATAATTGCTTAGTGGTTGGATATGAATGTATAAGTATATTAAAATTTAAAAAATCCATTTTTTTTTCGGAAATTCTTTAATTTTTTAATTTAAGAGTTTTCTCGGAAAAACTAAGTATGCAATAAAATTCGAAAACTAAATGCCTATCGAGAAAAAAATATTGAAAATCGTTCGACCAGTTTTCTGAAAAATGCGTTTTTGTTTTAAACTTTTCGAAAAAATATTATAAATTTTGTTAGTATGTCATTATAAGAAAATCTGTAGTTTTCATCTGGGAAAACTATTAAAAAAAATTCAATCAACCCGCTTTCAAAATATTTCGAAAACCAGAAAATTTCGTCGCCCCAACATTGAGTTGCCGTAAACGCCATTTTTAACGTTTTTGGAAAATCGAATTCAAAGGTTTAGCAGACGACTACATAAAAACAAACCGCTGGGATTTTATCATTTCTCGACACGAATTCCTTTTTCTAAAAATGTAAGAATATATATTAAAACACATTCAGTTTTCAAAATATTTAAAATTTATTAAAAAATGAGTTTGCCGTATACGCCACTAAAATTTTTCTTTTAGCCGTCATTCTCCCTGAGAGTTTTTAGTTTCACACTAAAAAGATAATGCAAGGTATTCTTGTTATTAAAAATCTAGTTTCACACTAAAAGAAAATAATTTTTTGAATCGTTTATAATTGAAGAACTACACTTTTAATGTTAGTGCCAACCTTTATTTCTTTTAGTTTAGTATTAAAGCGTCCATAATTTTGCGCCATTAAATTTTTAAGAAAAAATATATGTTTATTTCATATTTATTAAAGTAGAATACTAATTTTTAGTACAATTTATTTTAGATAATAAGAAAAAAATCTGTTTTTTTCTTTTTAATTTTTGATTATAAAAAAAAATCTGTTTTTTTCATTCAGTCTATCGTTATTAAAAAAAATAAAATAGAAAAAAAGTAAAACTTAGTGACTTCAAACATTTTATAATTATTTGTACATAACAAGAATAACAAAATAAAAGTTCATAAAAAAATAACATTTTCATTATATCTAAGATCAATTGAATACCTAATTATTATTTCAGTTGATTAAAAAGAGCTTCAAAATATTTTTTATCCCATGATGAAAAACAAAAGGATACAAACTTTTTATATAATTAATTTTGTCCTTTGATATACTTTTTCTGCAGAAATTCATGGCGTAAGTTGTAAGACAATAAGACGTTCGTCAAAATAATCTTCAAACAAAAATTTGCGTAAATATTGTGGAAAATTTGACGTATATGCCAAAATCTGGCGAATACGTCAAAACAAAACGTGAATTTGATGAATTTGATGGATATACGTCAAAACTATTTTGTATATTTTTGCAATGAATAGAGAAAGAGCTAAACAGAGATTTGGAAAGAGCTACCTCGAAAACATTAGACTACATACCAAACTCAAAAAGTGAAGTTTGGCGTTTACGGCAACAACAATATTAGTGCGACGGTTTAAAAAAAAATGAAAAAAAATTTGTTTGAACATTTTTAAATGCAATATTAATTGCATTATAAATGAATTCCTGTGTGCAAAATTTCATTGAAATCAAAATAATGGTTTGCGATAAAACCGCATTTGAAAACTGATTCTATTATAGGTACGGTTTTCCATAACTTGCTTTAAAGTACCCATAAACGCAAGTAAAAAAGGAAAGAAAAATGAGCCGATACAGAAAAGGGAGCCAAGATTTTTTTTAAAGCTTAAAAGATAGGATAAGTTAAGTAAATTGGTTTGATTCGAAGTTTAAATTTTAAGATTATTTTGAAATGTGTGTAGATTATCATCATTTCGCAGATGGGTGAGAAGTGAGTTCTAAAGGTAAGCAATTGCTGTGGTAAAAAATACTGATGTTTGATGAAATCTGAGTTTTTCATGCAGATATGTTTGTTGACGGATTTTCAAGATTTTAAAATACAGAATCAATGCTAGGAATTTCATGAAATCATATTAAAAGACGTATTAAGAAGGCTTTCTTCCGGAGACGTGAAATATAAGGGATACTATTAAAGGCAACTTTATGTTTGCTAATGACGTCGCAGTTGTAGAATATTTCGCATCCATAAGTAAGAATAATCGATTTTTCTGACTTTCGATTGTTCGAAAAAAGTATGTGAAATACAATTCAGGAAAAAAAAATAATAAAATCCTATGCGCACAAATAACTTTCATTAAAAAACATTTTTTTTAAATATTATTAAAAAAAATATCAAAATTACAAAAAAAATTATTAGAATTTTTTTATGTTATGTTATCAAGTTTGATTGTAGTCAATTAACCAGTTTTCGAAAAAGTCGATCAAAAAACAGTTCTATAAGGAGCAAAAGATATCCCACACCTGCAAAAGCACACTGATTTTTTTCATGAAAACTCTTAAAGTCGTTTCGACAAAAGTAAGCTTTAACTTAATGGTTATATGACAGGTAACTTTAATATTTGAGCTAAGAAAAAACATAAAAAAGTCCTCTGTAGACTGTTGGCCCAACCGTTTAAACCTTAAGAAAGGTCGAGCATTTTTAACTACAAAGCAGCGGATAAGCCGATCTGCATTTGACAAACTTAAGTGAAGGAGAACGCCAGAGAAGCAAAATTAAGTTGATTAGAAAAGCTTGTTGACAGAAGGCTCAGTTACAGACAGTTGGCTTAGGACATGACCTATGGAAAGTCGTATATAAAGATGCTTATTTTTGAAAATAAATTAATTTAATTTTGTTTGCCCATTCTGAATCGTTAATTAGTTTAACTAAAAAAAATGTTCCTCTCTGTGAACTCTCCGAAACTTGCGGATTGATCATTTTTGTTTTTAAAAAAAATTTATATTTTTTTTAATGAAAAATAAAAATAAACAATAATAAAAAAAATATTCTAGCAATCAAACATGGCATGGCGATTTATAGAGAAGTCGAAAAAAGTGGGTCCGGAAATTCTGTCCGAATGTCTGTCTGAGTGTTCGCACCACTATAGCCTAAGCGGATGGGCTGATTTGCTTCGAACTTGGTATTTAATATTTATTTGATAGTATCTCGTGGGGTGTTTTTCATTTTTATTCTAGGTCGAAAAATAACAGGACCTGCCATAAAATTCTTAACAAATAGTTTGATTTTCTCTCGAAAACGGCTGTAACGATTTTGATAAAACTTTTAGGGTATTATTTTTTTTTACAAGTATACATCTTTTAATTACAATTATTTTTTCGAAATTTGTTCTATTACGGTACCCCCCATAGGACCGTTTTTTTTCTTCGACTTTCTCGAGAACTGCTCAACCAATTACAATGAAATTTGATATTCAGGAAAATGAAGATAGCCAAACCAATTCGGCATAAAAATATTTTCGAATAACTTTTTTTTGCATTTTTAATAATTTTCTTAAATGTTTTTTTTTTGAAAGATCGATATTTTGAAAACCGACATTTGAATATATTTTTTAGTTTTGTTTTTAAATGTATGTAAGTAATTTTTGTTTTTAAGTTTGCATTCTTGAATTATTTTTTTTTAATTTTTAAAAATAGTTGTTAAATAAAAACCGTTTTATTTAAAAAAAAATACACTTCTTCACATTTTCTAAAGAAATAAAATGCCGTTTAAATTTCTTCGCTGAAAACAATTTTACGTACTTTTTTCAAAAAGTCGAAAAAAATCGAATGAAAACTTTAAACTCCTCTAATATTTTTCAAATTTTATTCGAAGCTGTGACTGTACATAAGAGCACGTACTTGCGATCTAGTCGTGCAATTTATTTTAATGTGATTTCGTGCTGTATATATGTATTTTTTTTTAACTCAAATGCAACTGACACACAAAGTCGAAAATAAATAATGTATTTTTAGAACTTAATTAATTATTGATAATATTGATTTACCTGCAGCGATAATATGAAACACACATGGCACTCTCTGACGTCCAATTTTATTCGCTGCCACACACAGTAGGGTTCCGTAATCGAGCTCAGTAATCGGTGTATAAGTAACAATCGATGAAGTACCTGTAAAATTACAGAAAAAAGACGAAAAATTACCACAGTTTGCAATTATCAAAATATGTTATTAATCTTGTAAATCAAACACACCTTGAAGAGAAAAAAAATAAAAAAAATGCATAAAAAAACTAAAGCTCCCTAATCAGATACATTGAATTTCATAACTACTCTGCCGTACTGTGGGCTCCGTTAAAGCTGCCGCATAGATTTTACAGATTTTAATTAAGATCCATGTCAGATTACACTCGGAAAGCTTGTTTGTTCGGACAACACTCTGTGGCACGAATATGATGCAGGCGTTTTTGGCTTGGGTGTAGTAGTCAATTGAGCAAGGCTTCCAATGAAAAATTACGAAACACTTTTTTTTTTTTTGAATCTCTGTAGCTTTAACTCTCTGACTGGCATTGGCGTTTATGTTTATATATTTATTTTTTGTGTATATATATATAAATATGACCAAGAAGCAGAGATATCCATACTCTGTGGGCTATCCGGCCAAGGCTTTGCAATCGAAACTGGAGCACATAACCACCAAACGGCCCCGCCATGGTATAGAAATTAACAAGCAAAATGAATAAAATACTGAAAACTGAGATCTGAGCCATTTGAACGGGTGAATCCTGCCTGAATCGCAGTAGTAGCGCGCGGTATGTCTGTGTGGAGTCGTCCGTTAAAGAATATTGCTGCAAGCCTAATTTCATTCGTTTGCTTCATTTGTTTCCCGAGATATGAAATTGAGATTATGAGATGACCTCAATATTGTGGGTTTTTGCAATTTGGTAGATAGCTTGCGAGATTTACTGGATTTCATTTCTGTTCGTTTTGAATTGTGTGTTTTTTGTTTGTCATGGTGTGCGGGATCTTTTTAATGAAATTAAATTTCTCTAGTTGAATATTTATCATAGAAATGTTCATTTAATGGACTAACTTTAATAGAAGAAATCAGGGGGAGTTTTATTTAATATTATTTATGTGAACTGGGAACACAAATTGATGTTTAACTTTGTCAAAGTGACAATGGTATTGACTGCTACCGGCATCAATTATTGGGAGTTAATGGCAACATTGTCAAAATGCCACCAGAAGGTCCATCAATATCATCATCTTCATCAGCGCAAACAACCGGCATCCGGTCCGGGCCTCCTTCAACAAGTTCTTCCATACATAAATGCCCAGCCGACCGGAGTCAGTCTACTAATCTTTATTTTTTCCACAACATCTGCTTCGAGGTAGATTTAATACAATTATTGATTTTGTCTTTTCCGGAATCGTCCTTTCTCGCACACAGGGCCAACAATTCTCCGTAAAACTTTCATCTGGAACGCGTTTAAGAAATTAGAATGCCCCAAGTCTCAGATCCAAAGGCGAGTACTGGTAAGACCATAGTCTTTTACAGCAGCAGTTTGTTTGGCAAGGTTTCTGAATTTAAAGAGCTTTGACAGACTATAGTAGGTTCTGTTAGATATGAACAGCCACCCGCGTATTTCTTTCTCCTTATTATTATCGGCTGCTACTTTTGACCCGAGGTAATTAAAGGACAGCACTATTTCAAATTCATGATCCGCTGCCCTTGTAATTGGACCATCACTTCTGGCAGACGTAGTCACCATCTACTTATTCTTTCCATCATTAATATGCATCCCCAGGTTTTATCCCGCCTGCTTAATCTGGGTAAAAGAGTCTTGTACAGCTTGTTGGCTTCTGCCGATGACGTCGATGTCGTCTTCCTAAGCCAATAGACAAAAGTCGCTCTTGTTGATGTCCTATAGTCACGTATTGCTCCAAAGCCAGGTTGAAAAGGATGCAAGTCAGACCATCCATTGATTGGTCTGAACAGAAAACCAACTACTTTGACTTGACTTGTAATGTTGGCCATGGTCAGCCTACATAGTCGTGTCAATTTATTTGGGACGCCAAACAACATCGCCTTTAAAAAGTCAAAAAAATATTTCGATAAACCGATGCGCTGTAATTCGACTTTCTCAACATCATTCTTGACAGTTTATCGTTAAACTCTAATTACTAGCATATATTTGTATATGCCGACGATATTGACATATTCGGAAGAACAGATCTCAGTTGTTGATTCGAACGTTGTCACCAAACGTAGCCATCTTAATTGAGGTAATGTAATATTCTATATATCTATACTTTCGAAAATTAATTACAGCAGCAACTTGTATTGATCACTTTCGCAAGCAAACTGGTTCTCTGAGAATTAGTTTCATGAATCGTAAAACTCTAGGAATGAGCTTTTAAAAAGAGAAGAGAGCTTTCAATAACCTGTTTGTGCGGGGTGAGATGTGCGAACACAATACAAGAATAAAACTAAACACTTTTTTCTTTTAATTGTTTGACTATTTCTTTTCTGCTTCTGCCAATCTTTTTCTTTAAATTAAAAACAATTTTTTAAAAAAAGTTTCAAAACTTTCACCTATGGTCTGATTTCTGAACTTCGTTTTTTTAGTACACCAATATTTTTCAATAATAAACTTATTTTTTTCCTTTTTCTTTCTATTTTAAGTTATTTTATGCCACACACCATGATGTATCAATTTTATCAAACAAACCCATTCCAAATATAAACTCTGATTCAAATAAATCAATCTTCTGCTTTACTCCAAATCCCAGATACATTTTTCTAAAATAACCCATTTCCAATATAACTTCTCCAATATTTCACACATCCTTCCTATAATTCGAATTCATGTCCATCATTCGTCATCAATTTTCCAGCAGAAAAACAACATCTACTCTGACACTAACATACTGTCACAATATTGTCTATGCAAATAAAAAAAAATTCAAAAATAATACACAAACTTTTTTTTGGTGAAAAAACATTTTTCCAACTCACCTGATCTCGTTATGTGATTGGTGGCAACATCAATGCTTTCAGCTGAATTATTGAACGTCCAATTGAATTCAACGTCGGGTGGATTTGCATCGACAGTGCATTTAATTTTTGCATCCTCCTGCTTTGCCACTCCATAGATTCGAGGCTGATTTGGCATGCATGTTGGCGCATCTGTCGTTGTGTGTTCGTAATTCATAGCGGATATCCGGTAGATTTGTTCCCAAATCGATTTTGTACGTGAGAGTGTACCGAAAGTCCCACCAAAATCGAGTCGGAGAAAGAAAATAAATGGCAAAAAAAAACAAAGTTATTTAAATTCAAATAAAGCAAAAGGATTCATTCTCTATCGTTGCACATTGCTTAGATTTAGAAAGAGCACAACATCATCACTTACATAGAATGTTTAACATAAATGGTGGACTCTTGCCGTCACCCTCAGCATTAAAGCCCACACACGAGTAATTGCCGGCCGTTGACCTCGAAACACCTTGCAGCACCAACGAGTGATTACTTATAATTACACCTTGTGATATATTATGTGGCAAAGGACGGTTCTGTGTGTTGCACCATTGCAGGCAAAATAAGAACGTCCATTTTGTACGCCCGCCGCCGCCGCATCGTCATCATCATCATCAGCAACATCACCGACACCATTTTATAGCCACAGGACGATGAGGAAGATTCCAGACACCAGGCACGATAAGGAAGAATTATAAAAAATAAAGAAGAAAGAAAAAGGAAAAGAGAAGCAAAGACAGCAATAAATAAAAGGGGATAATAGTTGTGCGGAATTAATATTTTTAATTAAATTTTTCGTTAAAATTTTAATTGCACTCCTTTTAGTGTTATCCTTTTCAGTTTCTTCTGCTTACACACTTATAGACAAAAATATATAATTATAAGTTTCCTTTTTTTATTTTTTTATTTTTGGGAGCACGTGACGTATAATTGCTAAACAGGGTGAAGCCGTCAAGGAGACCGAAGGAGCTTGTTGTTGCTGGATGATGTTGAAGAAAAATTCATTATACCTCAAATAGGAAAAGCATAGGGTTACCACATATTTGTTTTAAACTTGGGACTATCATTATTATTCAATAAAACATGAAAGTATTCAAAACAGATGTAAGTTGTAACACAAAAAGTAAACTTAATTTTTGTAAGGATAACTTGAAACTTGTTGACTTGAAATTTACAATATTTTGAACTGTCAAAAAGCTCCTGATAAAAGTTATTAAAAAAGGTTAAGGTCAGTTAAATGTGCTTTATTTAACCAAGAGAAAAAACTAATTTAAGCTAAAACAGATTTTTTTTTTCATTTTCATAAAGGATACCTATACGTCCCGGACATAAGGATGATGAAGACGGACCTGGCAAAATGAAAACGAATTCGAACAACAACGAGGAAATGCATAGCAATGACGGTAACGTATAAGCAATTCGTGACGGACGAAGAAAATGAAAGAGAAAGAACGGTCAACACTAGTTGACGTGAACTCTAAATTTGATTAAGACCTGTTTTTCACCAATTGCCATCTTGAGTTTTTATTAAATAGTTTGGAATTTAAGGAATGGTTTAAGATTTGGTGCTAATGTTCCAATGGACACGTTGAAGTTTTTTTTAATAAGTGCAAAGTTTTATAAATTAATTTAAGCAAGTAAAACAGTATCGTTAAGAACTTTAGTTGCAGAACTTTAAATGTGAATGTTCCCGAAGTTGGCAACATATTACATTGATTCATTATATTGATCCTTCGGGAAATATTCGAAAAAGTAAAATTTGTAAACGCTGAATGGAAAGTAAGTTTGTGGACCATAGCATACCGAATATTTGAAAATTATGTTTTTTTAGCTTACAACTAAAGAGGGGGGTTGACCTTGACCTATGTAATTTTTGTGGTCATTTTAAACATGTCCATGTAATTTTTGAGCCGTGCTTGGACCTTGTTCACTTTTTTCTCGCACATACTCCTAACCTTTCAATGACCACAAGCAGAGGGGTTGCATGCTCCCCGCATACATATTTTACTGACTAGAAGTTTTGATTTTGCAGAAATTTTAGAAATTATGTCTTTTAATGAGGATAATATGGAACGTAAAAAGGAAAATTCGTCAATTTTCGAGAAGGGCAACGTTGCTGTGAGGCAGCGTGGAGCTAGCAGCAAAATTGGCGGCGAGCAAGTTTGCTTTCTCTGAAGAGTAAACAATTGGTTTGTTATTATCGATGAGCGTTGGAACTGACGAAGTTGAGTTGAGTTTTTAATATTTTTTTACAAATGACCAAAAATGATTACTGCCTTTGGGATATTGCAGAATTTTTTTCCGTAATTTTTGCTTATGCAAAAATGCTGTCAATCATTGGGATATCGGTCATACGAAGAAGTAGAAACATTTCAAATATACATATTCAGAAGGCTCTTTTATTTACCAATATATTCACCTATGTTCTACTTTTCGTAATAGGTCTGCAAACCCTTTTTATTCATACCCATATAATCTTCACTTCGACTACATTCTGAAGGTTCTTGCATACACTGCAAATAGAATTTTATGATTCTTTGTTTAGAATCCTTTCCTTAGCTCAATTTAATAAATTAAAAGTTATAATGAGTAAACTTTATTAACTGCTCGTCTTAATATTTCTTACACGCGAACGATGGGATTGTTGCGGCGGGTTTAAATAAACTTAAATTATGTACATATTAATTATTTGAATATAACGATAAATTAATAAATTTAAAGAGGTCAAAAAATGAAGGAGGCCCGTGCTCTTTGAGGTTTGTATGGTATGTCTGTTCTTCGCGCACATGTCTAAGATAGTATATTGTGTATGAGAGAGTGTATGCAACAGTAATTGGTTTTTAAGATAGTTTAGCGTGAAATTCTTAATTGAAATCATAATTTAATGAATACGAATTAAGTTTTATGTATTTTAAATGGGGGTCTTGTTTGGGAGAAATTGTATAAATAAACAAATAACACATCTATGACACTGAACTTAAGATCCCAAATTATCAAAGATGACTTTCGAAATTTAATAAATTTTTTAAAAGAATGCAAATTTATTTAATTAATCATCATAATGTCTTTCTGGTAGATGCTCTTAGGTCAAACAATATTAAACTTTTAATTGATAGTTCCGTATATTTAGTTCTTGGAAGGTGAATACAGTATCTTAAAAACTAAATCTATCTTAGTACCAAATCAATTGGACTTAGAAGACAGTTGCAACTTCCGGTACGGCTGAGTCTACATTAAAATTAAACTCTCTATGACCCTATTTTTTAACTTTGATAAAAAATCCAAATGTCCTTTAATTATTGTTAAATTATAAGACCCTGCCCTAAAAACGGTTTGATGATTATTTCATTGAAATAACAAAGTCTTTTCTAATCTAACCTACTACCTAACTTTTCGTAACCAAAACCTCGCACAGTGAATGGACTCTGATTACTCCCTTACCTCAAGCCCGTTTATTTTCAATGTAAATTGTAATCTCTTTTTGCGTAAGAAATATGAAGTGCATCCTTGCTCTAAATTTACAACAAAAATTATATAAAAAAATGCATAATTGGTCTCAGAACCTTGGTGATCTAGTTTCATAAAAAATAAATGCTTTATAAGAATGCATTCCCCCAAAAGTATGTACCCTGACGAACAAAACCTCCAATTTAGGCCCATTAACTTCTAAGAAGGAATAGGCATCTAGCTACAATATGTACTCACAGCGGATTCAAGGTGTTCCCATGTACGTCTTACACGACTTAATGTGCTATCCATCGATTTTTATTTACTTTTTTACTTTAAATTGAGTGAAGTGCTCCTTAATTGGAGCAAACTCCCACCAAAACGTAATTTTATATCCCTCGTTTCGGAAGAAGATGCACTCCACTTGCTTTCGTCATCTTTGCTGTTAAAACATACCTCCTCAGCCTCTATAGGCAAAACTATTTACGCAATAAAAAAATGTCCTCATTATAATACATTTTACAAAATAGTCCTCTTTGCAATCATCTCAGGACTTGACCGTCAGGATAAGAAACAAAATACAAGGACTTTAACGCCATCGAGAATAGTTTCCATTACGCTCTAAATTAGAAAAACTCATTAACATGCAATTAGTACAGGTAAGCTCAACGTATGAGAATTATTTTTTTAAGGACATTTCCCCCATCACAACTAATGGACTAGGTCCGCAGAGAAGAAGGGTTTATTCCATTTTCCAGGCCTTGAACACTCTCTGGCGTAAATCTTCTCCGGCCGCAGCCGCCATAGTTGTAATGAAACACAGTGTTGTGTAGTATATCCGTTTTATCCTTGGGTCCAGTACGATCATTGCACTATTTTGTTTTTCATTATTTTTGAGCTGCAAATAAGACCCTGTCATTGCTTAAAAAATAAAAAAAACATTAGCTGCATATCCGTTGA
Organism: Platycheirus rosarum; assembly: GCA_963971375.1. NCBI lineage: Eukaryota > Metazoa > Arthropoda > Insecta > Diptera > Syrphidae > Platycheirus > Platycheirus rosarum. Next base: position 113,262,736 of record OZ020509.1, on the reverse strand, counting down.
GCTTATAACAAAGGATTTAATATAGGAAAGTTGTTTTCTTATTTTCATTTTGTTTTTTGTTTATCTCTGCCTCAAACTCAAAGGACGAAAATGCAGATGCAATTAAAATATTGTGTTCTGCACTCTTTTCACTAGCATTAAGGTTGCTTCGCCTTATGGATCACATCACAGGACAACACTTTCTGAACAGGACATTTTAAATAAATTAAGAATGGCGTTCATATGGGTTTTCGTGGAAAATTCAGTTGAAAGGTACTTAGCATTACAAAAAAAAAAAAAAAAATTATAAGCAGACAAAGAATACGGACCCGGAAACGGCGGGACAACCACTAAACTTCTTTAATATTTAATTTACTCTTCTGGATCTGATTGAATGATGCCATAAAATATTTCAATACAATTAAAGAAATAAGGAGTTTGGCTTCGATTGATGATAATATACAGGGTGTCTTTTTATTCCTGTTTACTTGAGATTTATAGGGACTATAAGGCAAGTTATGCATTCGTAAAAAAAAAAAAAAATTCTAACAATCAAACATGATATTACGATGATAGAGAAGTCAAAAAAAGTGGGTCCGGAAATTCCGTCCGTCTGTCTGTCTGTCTGTCTGTCTGTCCGTATCGATATCTACAGCCTAAACTGTTGGGCCGATTTGATTCAAACTTGGTACATAGTATTTTTAGAGTGCCTTACTTGACAGTTTTTGGAATGGGCATTCTAGCTCCAAAACTAACGGTACCTGCCATATAACTTTTAATGAAAAACTTATTTTTCTCGAAAACGGCTCCTACGATTTTGATAAAACTTTCAGAATGATGTTTTCTATGCAAAATCTATCTTTTAATTTTAATGGATTTTTCAGAAAAAGTTTTATAACGGTACCTCCCATATGACCGGTTTTTTTAAAATCAGACTTTCTCGTTATTTATTCGACGGATTTTGATGAAATTTTCAAAATATGTAGAGCTTTATGATTTTAATAATATTGCTTTTTAAAATTTTCAAAAACATTTTTTTTTAATTTTTAATAATTTTTTTAAAAAAATATTTTGTTTTTTGAATATTTTGAAAACGAATTTATAGATAAGTTATAGTATAAGCTTTAGATTTCTTTGAATTGACATACTCAAACAAAATTTAAAATATGTTTTCGAAAAGTTTTTCAAAAAAAAACATTTTTTTGAAAAAACTGGTCGAACGATTTTGAAATGAAAAAATCATAAAATAGAAAACAGCAAAAGAAATAAGATGGCTTACAACATTTTTTCCAAAAAACGTTATGAATAGTGTTTTTTTGATTTCATAAAAAAATTTACCCCAAATTGCTCGGCTAAGCCCTAGCCATTAGTCAAATAAAAGAAGGTGACAACCTACATACATACCTACGTATTTTAAAGCATTTCATCATCATAAAAGCACACAGAATAAATAATGAGCCTATGATAAACACACAAAAACAACTAACAAATAAAAAGAATTATTCGATTAGTACTGAATGCAAAAATTTCAATCGAGAAAACAAAAGTTTACACCTTCCTATAAATAAACAAAACCAATGTGTTACCTTTTAATATTGTCGCTATACCTACTCCCTTAACAGTAGTTGGAACGTGTATCTTATATTTAGTACCTACCTTCCTTCCAACTTTATTATAGGTAAATAATATCCTTAATAAATTCCATTAATACCTGCCCACATCATACGTTTATCGATCCATCAAACATAATTCAGCTATTTTAATTAATTTGATTTCAAAAAGTAAATAATTGTTATTGGGACCTATATAGGTCCCAATACCTAGCATTATTGCCATACTGCTGATTCCGACGAATCTTCATGCCAGTTGTTCAAGTTTTTCCATACCAAAATGAAATTAAACTGAAAAAAGTCCTTCAGATCTTTCTATTAGCAAATTATATTATAAACTGCAAACAACAAGTGGAAAGATAATCCGCTAAAAACTGCAAAAGCTAACAATCCTATATATTTATGTGTTTATCCCTTTATCGTGACGCATGTTCTTTCGAGCTTCAAACCACAACGATTCTAAAGAAGTTGCACGTCAAAAAAACATTAAAATTAAATCTTTGTCAAAAAGACGCCTGTACCTAAAAAGGATTAGCACACGGGAGCAAGTACGTGCGACCCAGTCGTGCCTTTTATTTTATTATTTAAACAGACGAAGCTTATGTTTTCCAAATTTATTCGTGCAGTTGTCTTATGTGAAATTTAAAAGCTTTTCGTTAACTATTTTATACTATTTTGAAGTATATCGTTATTACAGTTATATACATATACTAACCATCGGGCTTCCTAACTTTAAGTTTAAACACTGAACTGTTTTGCTGATGACTCTACCCTCGGCCTTCATCTCAACGGCATCGCATGTTAAACTCATTAAACTCTGATTTATGCTGTGTAATGGATAGTTGGAATCGTATGGACTTTAACGTTAAACATACCCCACATCCCGTTGTCCATGAATGACACTTGAATCGAAGAAACGGAAAAACTGTTAGTACTCGAAATTTGTGTCATCGACGACCTCCGAAACGACCATATATTTAAAACCATCAAAAATGCTGCTATTTTTCTGATCTGGCCACAATTTACAAAGCGGGTATACGCCCAAAACTCGAATATAACTCCACCTCTGGGCAGGTACACCTCAAACATTGCTACAATAGGGCCTTGTTTCACAAAACACTTTTCACTTTGCAACTTTTCACTTTTAATTTGCAAATTTCGTTTAACCAAACGCCAATTTGCAAAGAAGAAATTATTTTTTTCAAATTTTGTTTCACCAACAAGAAATCTGCGAAGTGAAAATTTCTGAAAAGTGCAAAGTTTTTTCTAGTTTGCAAATAATTTTTTAATTTCGTTTCACTAAACAAAGAAATTTGCACTTTGGAATTGAAATTCTGCAAAGCTTTTCAATAGTATGCATTTGCCGTTTACTATTTGTCGTGTTAATTCTGTGAACATATACGCATAAATTAAAATGAAGTGTCTGTTTTTAATATAAAATAACAGCTTTTTACAAGATGCAAAAATACAATTTTTTAAATGTTTTGCCTGTTTGTCTGTCTGTTTCTTCCGCCTTATATCGGAAAAGGCTGCTCCTATTTTTGACGGGACTTCCACTTACAGATTGTTGATGTTCTAGGGAGCACTTTAGGTTATTTAAATTACCCATTAGGTGGCGCTGGGGTCGTTTTTCTCAAAAATGTATGGTATACCCGAGCAACACCCGGAGGGTAAGCTAGTATTAAATAATAAATTAAAATGAATCGTTTCGAACAACTTTTTGAAGACATAAGAGATGTGAAATCTATACACATAAATAAAATTGAAGTTTTTAGTATCAATATAACAGCTTTTTATAACTAATAACGAAAATACTGTTTTTAAAATTTGTTTCTCTCTGTCTGTCTTTCTTTCTGTCTGTTTATTCCGGCTAGCCTCGAGAACGGCTGTAGAAATTTTGACTGGATTTTCATTCGCAGAGAGCTGATATTCTAAGCTCTAAGGAGTACCTTAGGCTATTTTAATTATCCACTATGTGGCGCTCAGGTAGTTTTTTTTTAAATCTGATTTATGGACCAAGTTTGGCGGGACTTTCAAATAGCAAATAGTAAATAGCAAATGGCAAATAGCTAATGATGTAAGAAGTGCTTTCGGGTATTCTAATTTTAATAACCCTCACTGCTCGCTAGGGCCGCTTTTCTCTAAAATTCTTATTTATGACCAATTAGATTAAAAATCGCACCATATAATATTTATAATGATTTAAAATGATAAACGATTATGTTGATGGTGTTTAGTTGGACCCGATACGTGGCGCTGTTGTCAGGATCCAGGAAATGTGTGGAATACCCGAGCAAGGACGCGTAAAGTTAAACAATAAGTAAAATAGGATTGTAAAAAAACATAAAAAACTACGTAAAAAACGTAGATTAAATAGGTCGAACAACACTGCAGCTTGGCAGCAAATTTTAATTTACCAAAATATCAAAAAATAGCGTTAATTACGTACCTACCTATTTAAGACAAACGAGACCTTAAAAACAAATTTAACATTTTTTTTTTTGCAGATTTTCAACAATCTAATCAAGATTACTTTTTTGTGCTTAAAAATATTAGTATATTTTTATTACATTTTTATAATTTCTTAAAACTTACAAATAATTAAAAAGAAAAATATAATAATTTTTTTACTTTTCTTTTGAAACAATTCTAATGTCATCTAATTTTACTAAAAATGTAGCGTTAAACTTGAGAGTACCGGGAAGTCCCAGAGAAGGCCTGCATATTCCAACGTTTTTCTAATATTTTAATTTGTCATAACGACGAAAAGAATTTGAAAACATTTTAATTGTTTAACTTTGCAACTTTTCAAAATACTACTGAAAGTGGTAAAGTTACCTTTTTAGTTGCTGAAATATCCACACTTTTAACTTTGCAAAAAATAAAATGCCAAGAGTGCAAAGTTGTGGGACTTTTCATTTTTGGTGAAACCATTCGCAATTTGAATTTAAGAGAAATTATCATTTTGAAAAGTTCCAAAGTGCAAAGTGAAAAGTTTTTGGAGAAATAGGGCCCAGCACAATTGAATACAAAACAGAGCGTTAAGATTGATGGGAAATAGAACTATCTCTGAAACATTTGGCCCTCTCGAACAACAAAGCAATTTTTCAAGTTTTTCCTTATCTAACTTCTTTAATAAAAAAAGCTCACTGTAAGTAGACGGCAGTTTTTGACAAAACTTTAATAAGTCTAATATCCAAGAAGAAAAAATTGAAATCACTGAACTTGAAAGAGGTTTTTCCGGTGGACAGGCTTGGTAGATTAAGAGATATGTTTGATATTATAATTAATGCTTGATAATTTACCTGTTGACTGACAGTTCAGGTTTCAGGTTATTTTATTACTACTGGGTTTTATTGGGTTAATCAATCGATAAACCATTTACTAGCAAATTTATCAATATTTGTTTCAGCACAGACATCGAATTAAAAGTTACGTTTTCTAAATTCAACCATGGCTGCAATTTAAGGTCAGAATAACAAAAAACAAAAGAAATTTTAAGAACAAAAAACACATTGCTGCGGAGTTGTTTTTATAAAATTAAAATTTAATCAAAACAGGTAAAGCCGTTCTCCATTTAATTTCAGTAAAATCGTAATGAGTGTTCTCGAAATAAAATTTATTTGTTCTTTCTTTCTATTCATATGCTTAACTAAACCCTTAATTGTTGAAAATGCTCTTAATTCTCAACATTCTTCTCCATAATTTTACATCTATGGAAACTAAAAATAATATTCCCATTTCTAGCCGAGCAATCCTATGGAATTATTCTAAGAATCCATTTATAAGAGTATAACCACAATGTTGTTGGCAATAAACATACTAACACCTTGGAAACCTTGCATTACATGCAAACATATCATGTAAATGCTTTTTCAATTAATTTACATACTAGTTCAACTAGATAACACAAGCAGCAAGAACTCCTTCCAACCGAATAATGAAAACAGCAATTAATCCTCCGGCATGTCGTAGTAAACTAAACCTTACCACACAGCTTAAGTGTCCTGATTATTTGTTATCCCTATTCCTAGATTCGAACATTGGAAGCGATTTTCTCTATCACTTAAATGCTGCTTTCGCTCAATTGCATCACACAAGCGATACCATCTCACAGTCCAACGCATCCGAAAAACAATGGAAACCAAAGTTTGCCTACATCTATCATTCCTTGACATATGGATAGAGCTTTCGGGAAAACGCAACAAAACACTCCTCCAATCGAAGTCCTTTCTTCGAAGATAATTGTATTTATCTTGAATTCGAATATTGCGATTAATTTGAATTTTCAATTTGCCACAGGACGGCCAAGCCGCCCAACAGCATTGTACTGATCATCAGGATACCGTACCACATGCAGCTCACACCGCTGATATAATTTGTATTTCATGTATGTGTAGTGCGTTTAAAGAGGATGATATTAAGGATAAATCAAGTAAAAGGAAATTTGGGAAAATTGGGATGAACTAAGGATTTCGATTGCAATATACATACGATGATGAAGGAGAACTTACATTGTGCCGCCATTCAACTTTGTAAACAATCGGATGAGCTGTTACTAGGCAATCGAAATAAACATCTGTGCCTTCTCGGATGGAACTCGGGTCAAGGGATGTGCCCAGGCGAACGTAGGTCTCAGGAATGTCTGCAAGAAAGATAAATATCGAAAATTGAATACAATGTTTGAGTAATATGTTGAAATAAGCTTCAGTCTTCAGTACGGTTTATCGGATCGCACTAAGCAATATTGGTATATTGGTATTGGTATTGTTTTGCGGGTATAAATTGAAGATGTGCCGTTGCATAAATTTAGGGATAAGTATTTGGTTTGCAGATAAACGAGAATTTTTGTTTGGACAGATATAAGTTCTGTAAGATACATAAATCACTCAAATACTCAAGATGAAGTTATGTTTGTGTATATGGTTTAGAAATTAATTGAAGGATATACTTACAGGATTTGGTTGAGATAATCTATGGGACGGACTAGGTTATATTAGAGGAAACTGTTGGTTGCACGACATTCGATTAAGATGAAAACTTGTAAAATGTATTTTATTGAGGGTATTGAAAGTTAATTTGGCAGCACTGTTTTAATTGACAAACATTTTTTTCAACTGCCTTGTGATTTATTTTTAGTTTGGTTTGCCATTTTATTATGAATTCATCAGAAATGCTGTACATTTGGTAAATGGGGTCGAAACAAGATTACTGTTGACCCCGATTATAACAAGAAAATTTTGTTCAGCGATGAAGCTCATTTTTTGTTGAAAGGCCACGTCAAAAGCAGAACTGCCTCATTTGGCTCCCAGATAATCTTTAAGCCATTTTTGAGATGCAGAAGCCACTATTCCATCCAGTAAAACAGCTAATTTGATGTGCTTTATAGGCTGGTAGAATCATTGGCTCTAACTTTTTAAAAAAGATGCCGGCTGAAGGTTAACATTTAATGCGGAGAGTTACAGAGCCTTGCTCAATGGCTTTTTTGGACCTATAAGTTGACCTCCTAGATCATCGTGCGATTTAACACCACTAGATTATTACAGAGGTTAAAGTCATCACCTAAAAGATCTTTTGTATAGTAAGACCTTCAAAAAAACCGAAGGCCGAGACTTTGGTTATGCATTAAAGTGAAAGACCACCTTCCCTTCCAAAACTGGAAGCAGTTAGCTAAGGATCGAGTTTGCTTTAAGCCGACCAAAGACAATATTAAAATCGAATCCAATTATTATCTTGTATACAGTCACCAAAACTGAAGAAACTGAAGAAACACCTACTTAGTCAAATACCAAGGTACTTTACACAATTTAACATGCTTGCATACGTCCATGTAACCCAGTGATCACTTTCTTCTGCCAGTGGTTTCTGCTACTCCTAGAAAACCAAGACATAGGGGTTATGAACAGGATATGTCTACATTTTCGTACTTTCGGAATTGGCACTTCTGACAATACACTTTCTACAGTTAAGCATTTCGCAAAGGGTATTTCAATAAGGGTGTATAGATTTTGAGAATGCCCATCGGGGCGTTTGCTGTGTGGCACAAAGCGTCGCTGTCCCGCTGGAGCCATAAATATGTTGCTTAGGCCATACGGAATTGATCTGTTGTGCTGGCCATTAACAGTGACTACCTCACCTCACCAATCTCGTTTTCAAAAAGTACGGACCAATGACACCACCCTGCCTAAAATCCACACTAAGCGTTAACTTTAAGAGAATGCGTTATTCTCATATTTATATACTAAGTCAATTCAGTTTGTTAACTCAGGTCACTAAAGGTTATTATTCGGCTAAAATTGATATATTTTCTTCAAAAAAAATTTGATAATAATGAACCGTGCAATTCAATTGTTTACCTTGCCATGGTGATTTAACAAAGTTGAACAAAACAACATTATCCCAATAGGCCGTCAAAATCCAGGCGCGTCAGCTCTAAGTCCCATTTAATTATGCCTAATGTGGTAAGCATTACTTAAGCCCCCTTCTAACCACGGTTTTGATGGTGACCGTGTAAAACCCATTTTCGCGATTTTGCCAAAATGATTCTTAAAACTTGATTCTGGAGGGACCTCTTTCATTGCTAATATAGACTCTATGGGAAAAGGAAAACTATTGGAGAGGTTTTATTCAGAAAAAACTGTCTGGATCTTTCAATGATTTTTTTTGCAACTCTAGTCTGTTGAAGTAGTTCTTAAGAATTTGATAAATCTTCCAGCACTGCAATTTTCATTTGAAGGGAGCATTTAAACATAGGCGAGTTTTTTGGGCAAAGCTATTCGTATCGAAGTTGTATTTATTTTTGTATAGATTTTCAAACTCGAAGTTTTGTTCCTGTTTATATGTTTGACATTAAAATATTTCATTCACAATTGATCATTTCTGTCATGCTATAAGACTTGTATCATGCATTTCTGTGTATCTGAAAGGCTTCGTTCATAGAGTAGATTATGTGATTATAGCTACTCAATCAGAATAAATCAATATTGTAGGAAGTAGGAGAGTTCATGATGATGTTCGTTTTGATTACATATATACAATTTTGCCTGCATGATAGTTTGATTCGTTCTGGTGACTCGTTTTCTGATTTTAATCAATTTTGATTATTTTATATATAAAAGAATAAAATTATTACATGATTATATTAAGGTCTTTATATGAAATGGTACAATTCTGTGTAAACGGCAACATAACTAAATAAATCCTTCTAAAATAAATGATTCAAATATCTTAAATTCGTAAGAATATACATGTCTTTGGATATTTTAAAATTTCTTTTCTAACGCCACCTGCAGGGAATTGTTTAAACCATACTATGAATATTACTTTTGGCGTAAGATAAATATTTTCCCTTTTCTTTTAGTAATTTGTAATTTTCTATCACTCTTTCGAATCCACAATGCGCGCCATCTACTTGACGTTTATTGTATTATGCCTATAACCTGGCCATAAGTGTATGTAATGAGCTGACAAAGTTTCAGTAGAATTTGGTGAGCAGCGCATCACATACGAACAATCAGGCAAACAAAACATCAAACAAAAAAACAAACAAATTTTAAATTGTATGTATAAGATGTTCAATATTGATTGAAAAAAACTGAAAACCCAGTCAAAACTGAATCAAACAATTGTGCAGATGAAATCATAAAATGCAGATGAACATGGTTGTCTTTACTATAATCCGCAATCTTCATGTCTCGTATTTCCTTTTTTTTAAATGACGCGCGTACAAGGACTATTTGTTTCCCTTTTAATGTAGAACACACTGCGCGTGCATTAGAAGATATAATCGTGAAGATCGCTCCCTCTCTGTCGAACAAGTATGATTTTTGTATTTTGTATCCTTTTTCAGATGTAGTGCATTTGTAATTTCCAAATAAAAAAATCTGCTGACGTTCTTTTAGCAATCTTAAAATTATTAAATTAAAATTTTAAATTTTAAATATTATTTACTATTTACCGTTGCAATTTTGCAGCATAGCTGCGTTATGAAAATGGAATTTTATAACAAATCCCAACCACCAAGCACAATTTTCATTTCATCATCCATAAACTTGTATGGTTTATACCTAATTCTACGAATAAACCACGTTGTCTTAAGTAGTCCAGATATATTTTGACATAAAATAATAGCCGATGGCCGATACGTTTTTTTGGGAAATCCAACTTGACTGCCCTTTCCCCAAAAAAAAAACACGGCTAATATTAATATTTTTTGTGCCGACATTTCGATTGTTTCTGACTAAAAGTATCGCGAATTCCTTAAAGATGCACAATTTGATTTCAAAGCAATGAATATCTACTAAATCCTGTTTTCAGGGAAAACCACCCGAATGCTATCAATTAAATTAAAGACCTTCTTTTGTATAAATTTTTTTCGAACTTAATCAAATTTGATGTTTTTCATTCGATAAATTCAAAGAAAACACTTCATTTAAATGACTAGCCGCACATGGTCCTTCAGAAAACACATTCACAATCAAAGTGCTTTCAATTCGCAAAAAAATACTTACACTGAATATCCAGTCGCCAGCCATCTTCTAGTGGCTCGGATGGTATTGCATGGTTGTAGGACCGACATGATAGATACTTTCCAGCATCCGTTCTGCTCAGTGTTATTGACAATGTGCTTGTTGTTTGATTTCCATCACTTGATGTCTGCAACGAAAGAAGTGTAAAGGAAATGAAAAAAAGTCCTAAATTAGAAAAGAGATATTTTCATCTTCCTTAAACACAATAGATACATCTAAAGGAAGAATTCAATTGAACAAAAAAAATATGTATCTAAAGAAAACATTTCCCATTGACTGGAGACATATAAAAACACATCCACTTTGTCCGCGGCCAACCTATCAAAGGAAGTGCATCAAGGAGCTGTGTTGTACTAGGTCTTCTTCGTTTGTATTACAAAACCCTTTGCTTCGATCAGAGTTCTCAAAAGAAACCAATTTTGTTTAGAGTGCATTCAAGGTTAGAGTTTCTTGTGTTGGAGTCTATACTATGTATGTTGGCTTGACTGTTATAGATGTGTATTTGGAAGTGATGCGATGGAAAAAATTTACTCCAATTGTTGCATATCCTTTTAACATTGTTATATTCGATAGAGTAACAACAAATTGGCCTTCGATTTGTTGAAAAAGTGGGTCGAAGTTGAAGAAGTACCCAGCATTTGTTCCATATGAAAAAGTATCAAGGGAATTTGTGCAGACAGTCATTTTTTTTTATTCGAGCCACAACAAAAGAATGACTGCTGTCGTCCATGTTTGTTTGAAATTGTTATAAAGAAGAGTGTCACAGACAAAGCTCTATAAAATGCACAATGAAAGGTTTTACAGTCTCTTAGAAGGATATGGACTTAAGCTCGTCTTTGAATGCAAATTTTTAGAATGGTTACAGGACCTGCTTTTCAGATGTTAACATAAATGCATACAAGATGATCTACTACATAAAAGAACAAAGCAAAAATGGAACCCGATATCTCTATCATACTCGCTGGAGAATTACTAACTTCTTATGGCCCCTCTACAACATGGGCCAGTACGGTGGCTCATTACGATTGGCCATCTTATAGAAGGGTGAATGTGTTTATGGCACAGGGCGACGGCGTCAGATGTTCGATTTTTCGGTTTTACGTTCGCACATCAAAAGATAGTTAGTCTTTGATGGCGGTACGGGTTCACACGTGGCCCACTACTCATTATTTGACTGGTTTTCAATAAGAGACTACATTAAAATGAACATCGCCATTAGAGGTGAAGCAATATGTAATGCACGACCATCTTGTCGACCATCTGATGTTCTGGTGGATTCTGGAGGAAATCTGGGCAAAGATAAAGGGAATCAATTGCCTCTATTATGAAAAATTATCTATGTCATAAAATCTACCTATACAAAAATATATATAAAGATTGCATAGTACATATCATGTTCATTCTTTGTTTCCCACCAATATCGCCTGAGTATACAGTTAGTTTCAGTACAATCTCAGTATCCATCAAGATCTCAAACGAATAACATGTAAGTATCCATCAAGATCTCAAACGAATAAGAGGTTAAGTCTCCATTAAGTGCTCAAACTATATAGCGATCTTTTCTTATTTGCCGAATATAAGAGGAGTTAATAATTAAATAGTGTGTTTCATTTTAAAGCGGAATCTATAGGTATAAACTACATAAATCCTGCATACAAATGTATATAAAAAATTAACTTTGGAGTGGTTAACCGACGTTGCAAGAAAGAAGCACACCATGGAGATCGTTGGGCAGGTTCTTAATTATTGTTTTAATTAAATAAGACAGACGTCTGCATGACGAGCAGTACGGTCTCGTTTTGCGTAAGCATTGTTGTAATCCAAAGTATACATAAAAACCAGGAAGGAAAAAAATCGGTATACCTTCACGAAAATATAGTCTTGGTTCATTTGAAAAAGTATTCGAAAGAAAACCTTGAGATCTGATATCCGTTATCGTGATGATGGATGATCATAGACAAAATAGCAAGTTAAAACAAATTCAAGATGTACACAAGAGTCACCGAAAAGTTTCCGATTAACGTTGGTCTACAAAAGGAAGGGTAGTCTTTAACAGTGTTTGACTTTCTGCTGGGAGGTAATGTGACGGACCTGAAAAGAATTCAATTATACTTTGCTGACAATAGATCCATCATAATTGAACATCCTTTATCCTTGCAAATAGAAGAAGTAAATGGATCCCGCATTACGGCGGAAAAGACTGAATTCCTATGCTTATGCTGCCCTTTTACTGAGGCATACTGGCTTATTCCGGATATATTTTTTTTTTTAAGAACCGTTCTTGTTCATATCTTGTTCTATTGACAATAGTTGTAAATCTTTTGATCACAAAATCAAGCATCGCGTATTTTATGTTATGATGACACAGCGGGATAGCTCTGCCATGTTCTCTCTGTGGTCGAAAAAGACCTCTTAACTGCAAGGGAGGAACTACACTGTAGTCATTCGTTCATCGCTTACATACGGTTCACAGATTTGGGCAGTGTTCAAAAAGTATGAGAGTAAATTGAAAGCAGTTGAAATTAAAATTCTACGCATCACAGCAGAAGAAATGCTTTTGGAAAATGAGCTTTTATAGAAACAAATAAAAAAGGAAAAATTCCTATTTCCCTAAATGCTCTATTTGGTTCTTCATCTTAGAAGACCTCTTCTTTTTGAGATTTGATGCTTAAAAGTTATCAAAGGCTCCATTTTTAAAAGCCTTTTAAAACTTCAAAAGTGTACCGATAGTTGACTGATTTTTTTTTCATTAGTTCAATTAGATTTACCCAGAGGAAAAAATAATCTTAAAAAAAAAAACTGTTGCAGAATAATGTTAAGTATGAACATAACTTATATAAAATCTCCAAAGTTTGTGTTGGGACTTTAAGTGGCTATGGCGCTTCTATAAGCTCGCGTACAATACAAAAATTTCAACAACCATTAATTTTTATTACACAAAAAAATTAAAAAAAAAAAAAAACATCCCATTATTACTTACTGTCTCTGTAGTTTTCTCCAATCGCTGTCCATCCTGCCACCAAGTTATCACAGCAGGCGGCCGAGAGCCAGCACTTTGGCACAAGAGATCGTACCGACGTCCTGCCGATAGTGGTGTATGCGCTCCAAGCAGTCTTATATTTAATGGAGGAACTACATACCAAAAAAAAAAAAGACAACACAAAAAGTATATCATTATTTGAAGGAAAAAAAGAGCAAGGACATGAATCGGCGATGTCTAGGAAGAAGAAAATGGAAATGGGCATATTTTGGGAAGGAGTCTTTGTTGTAAGCAGCACATGAATAGAGTTTCTCTTCATCATTCTTACCCACAAAAAATTGACTTAATTGATATATATTTTCAACAATTCTTCCAAATTGCACGTCAAAAGAAAAAAACCATTTCCTTGAATTCCATGGAAATCAACATCCGACCGAGCCTTTTGAATAATAGCCATAACATCGGTCAACACCTCTGCTTGTCATACAATCGGGTTGATCATTTTGTGCAAATAACCCAACAGAGTATATATCTTCACTTACCATCCATCTGAGCTAGATATGCCTTTTTGCCAATTCAAATCACTGACAACGCACATATCTTGTGTACTTAATTATAGGATCCAATTAAAACAGAAGCTGCGTCACACCATGTAGCCCTACTCAGCTGTCAAACTCAGCTAACCCAAATTTCATTAGCACTTTTTGCCTAAAATTTTCTCACCAACCAACCGCCATCAAACCAGCTAACCTATTCAAACGACGAAGATGACGTGAGTCCTTTGAAAGCACACGACTCCTTGAACATAATCAATCATTACGCTTATTTACACATTTGACTAAATCGTTTCAAACCCCAAGGATATCAAATGTAATCAAATCCCTCTGAGCCATATCGCTTCCAATGAATCCACCACACACTGACACACATGAGTCCTTTAACTGCTTCTTCTCGACTCATGGATGCCATTTTTGGTATTCGTTCCCTAGATCCGCAATCCCTGGCAATCATTGAGCCAGTCGGTTCTGTGTCTCTATGACTTCCGCTCTCCTGACTCCGTCTCCTTCCTGCAGAAGGAAAATGGAAGTCGACGACAAGACGCAATCGATACCGCACATCAAGTAAAATCGGTGTACTCTAACTTGGTCTCGAACAATGAATCTCCTATTCATGGACAGAAATCATTTACTTATTAAACTTCGAATTCAATATTCCAAAACAAATATTTTATTTCAAAGCAAATGATTTTGCCATTTCTGTGACCCAATCCGTTATAACAATTTTGTAAGATGTGTACAGCCATATCCTGCTATTCTCAAGCTTTTGATCTTTAATGTTGTCCTTGTTTTATATTTCTGTCGCATGGAGGAAATACGAATAAGTAAAATGGATTTGTACAAAGGGTTGCTTTGTAATAATATGAATCCTTAGTAGAATGTGGAAAGAGTATTGGAGTGTGTCAGAAGCGATTCGAGGGATTTTTAAAAGGATATCGATACAAAAATAATTACGCACGCATATGAATTGGAATAATCCTATCTCTTTTTTTTGGTTCATCATGGCCCATCAGAATCAATGGGGTATGATATGGCTGTAAAATGGTTGCGTCGTCCTTACACGACGAAGAAGTGGATTTTCGATTTTGTAATGAAAGAAGATGGATAAAGAAGCTATTGCTGCTGCTGTTATCTCTTAAAGAAATTCAGTCAACAAAATAATAATGGGCCACGTATGGATGCGTACCGCCGTGTGCCATTTAGCAGTCTACTCTATGGCTATGATAAGTGAGAAAACTCTGCCGGTCCTTTTTTGAACTTAGGTAGGAGCCCCAAATAAGGAATGGACCCTTATAAGGTCCATTGCATTCAAAAACACAGAACCAACAAGTAAAAGGACTTTTTGTTCTACACTCAGAGAAAAACCGCAAGCTTAATTCGAGTTTCATCGGACTCAATTTAATTTTTTTCCATTCTTATATGTTTATTCTTAAAGTAAGTCATTTTATAGTTAAAACAAGAACAAAAACCTTAAAATAAGCTTTGTATTCTTGAATAAATCCAAACAAATCTAAAATTCTGAGTCTTGTGAATAATAAGCTTTATTTACAAATAACTTAAGAACCGAACAATCATTTTTCATAAATTATAAACCAAGTCTAAGCAATCTTAAACTTAGGTGGTGGATTTCATGTGTAACACGTAAGCACATAAACTTAATAATTATATTCTTCAATCACCATTTAGACAGAGAAAAAACCGCAGACCCAACCATGTTGGTCGTTTTCAAAAGATTTTGAAAACTTAGTGGTTGGGTCGAACCACCGAACCCACGGCCACAGTTGCCAGTTTAGTCACTTATGACCAAATCTGGTCATTATTTTTTCACTTGGTCACATGGTCATTTTTTATTCCATTTGGTCATTTTATCTACGAAATGAACATAAAAACTCGCTTTTTCTATGTTGTTTTTAAAAAATGAAAAGTATACCAAAAGGCATTTTCTTATCGTATCATGTAAACAGTGTATTAATGTGTTTAATTGAATGAAATAAACTGAATTTAAATTCTTTTATTTTTTATTTGATGTCTCTTCCACACAGCTCAGCTACCGCTGAGCGAACATTTTGCGAACTAACTTTAATAAAAACAAGATTCAGAAATAGACTCAGTTTTGATAATTACTAATAATTAATATAATAATAAATTTATATAAATATAAATAATAAATAATATTTTAATAATATAATGCTGGCCAAGCAAAGAGTTTCAAGATCCAAAAATTAGTCATTACTAAATTGTTTTAAAATAGCGTTTGCAGAGACATATATTTAAAGTTATTAAGTGACAATAATTGATATTCATACATAAACATATTGTGATCTTGATTCAAAATAGCTTTTTACGGCCTTTAAGTCAACCAAAAATTGGCCTTTCGTCCAGGTAACTTAAATGATCTCATTGTGATCTTATTTTAAAAAGCTGTGAGAAGTTAATATTTACGTTTTTTTATTTGTATCTATACCTACAATAATAAATTGCACGACTTGATCGCACATACTTGCTCATATGTGCGGTCACATCGTGGAATAAAATTTCATCACGACTGGGTCGCACGAACTTGTTCTTATGCTAGATGATTGTTTATTGGCTGCATTTATGTACATATGTATATTAAAATTAAAAAAATTATTTTTTTTTCGAAAATTCTTAAATTTTTGTAATTAGTTTAAGAGTTTCCTCGGAAAAACAATATGCAATAAAATTTGAAAACTAAATATCTATCGAGGAATATTGAAAATCGTTCGACCAGTTTTGTTTTTAAATGTCGTTTTTCTGAAAAACTTTTCGAAAAAAAATTAAATTTTTTTTAGTAAGTCAATTTAAGAAAATCTGTAGTTTTCATTTGGGAAAATTATTAAAAAAAAAATCAATTAACATGTTTTCAAAATATTTCGAAAACCAATTTTTTTTTAGAAAATTATAAAAAAATCAAAAAAAAGTTTTTGAAAATTTTAAAATGCAATATTAATTGTAATATAAATGACTTCTGGTGTGCAAAATTTTATTGAAATCGGGATAATGGTTTACGATAAAATCGCATTAGAAAAGCCGGTTCTATGAGAGGTACCGTTATAGAACAAATTTCGAAAAAAAATCATTCTTACTTTAAGATGCATTGTTGTAAAAAAATGTTTGATTGTTAGAATTTTTTTTCCACGAATCCATAGTACATATAAACGCAAGTAAAAATGGTTTGACAAATTTAGAGTAATCCATCAATTGAGAAAGGCTGGGCCGATTTGGTTTTAATTTTCTTTCAGTTGTTCGCAATTGCCAGGTTTTTTTTTTTTATTTTCACATAACCAACATTCAATTTAAAAGGCTTGGCCGATTTTGAAAATATTTTGTAACCACGGTTACGTTTGTGGTTGTTTAGCTATAATTGGACCGCTTTCGTCGGTATCCAAAAAAAATCTAGTGTAAGC
Organism: Platycheirus rosarum; assembly: GCA_963971375.1. NCBI lineage: Eukaryota > Metazoa > Arthropoda > Insecta > Diptera > Syrphidae > Platycheirus > Platycheirus rosarum. The sequence goes on along the minus strand of OZ020509.1, from coordinate 113,245,654 downwards.
CCGAGCAACGTCGGGTGCTAGTTTATGTATATGCACAAGGTACTTTGTGAATTTTGTGTACTTTTTTTTTTATAATAATTTCAAAATAACGTGTGATTCCTATAATATACATACATATAGAATATAAGCTCAAACAAATGTAATGAATTCATTCTTCACAACGGTGGTGGATTATCAACTTAAGGGTTGAAAAATGAAGGAATTTTCATTTGATGTGTTAAACGTTAGTGACAAGATAATGGAATTAAAATTTATAAACCAAATTGAAATTGTGAATTATGAAGAACTAGATGCAAACGAATTATCGTATGTTTTAAATAATTGTGCACAAAATTATATTCTGGTAGGAGATAAAGAGAATCAAGTTAACGCCGACGCCGCCGATGAGTTAAAATTGAAAGACCTCCTTAAAGAATTCAATTTGGGTTGTATTTTTAACCGACAAAAGTTGGAAAACTGGCTGGAAAATGCCTCATGCAGCTGAACAATTTGTTCAAGTGGTCATCAACAAATTAAAATGCATTTGGATGAATTTGGAGTATAAATACCAATACTCACAACTTACAAAATATAAATTCGAGCTATATCATATACATCTATTAATTACAAAGAAAATTAATAATTTGTCTGGTCCGCCTAGCTGTGATGCATGATGCACCATCCTGAACCAGAGGTCGTCCAAATACATGTCTTCAATTCCGGCAAAAAAAGGCAGTTGACATGGCTCTGTAACGCCCACCATTGACCGGAACGTTGTTCCCAATCTAATTTTCAAAGAAACATGGTTCAATGATGCCACCACTCCACAATTCATTGGCTTCTCGACAAAAACGGTTCCGGTTTTCCAAGCCCTAAATCCGGCAATTTTGTTTGTTAGCGTAGCCGCCGAAATGAAAATGTGCTTCGTCAGGGAAGATGTTTTTTCGCCTGCAAAACAATTGCCCAATGCAAAGTGCTCTAAGGCCCCAAATACGAAGCAATAATGAAGCCGATGGTCGTGCGACTTCGATTGCTGATCAAATTAGACCTTGTGAGCGAATAATCCGAGATTTTTGTGCAGAATTCTCCTCAGGCTAGTGCCTGAAATGTTGAGCTGTTGACATCGAGGGTTTTGTTTGGGGTTTAGGATACACAGCACTCACAATATTTCCCAACGTTGTTCAGCCAAGCCGACGCGACGGCCAGCGACCGACCGACAACAGTGCCTGGTAAGCATTTATTTAATTTTTAATTATAATCTTGATTGTCCAATCGGAAAAAACTAATTGCGTCGAATTTAAGTCTTCAACAACCCATTGTTCTTTTGACGTTCAAAGTGAAAAAAAGTCACCTACATAATTCTCAATCTACTGCGCCGAAAAAATTTCTTCTATGTACCTAATTCCTTAAAAAAAATTACATTACAGACTATCTTCTATAGAATTACAACATATTCGACGTGGCCAAGATTACTGCGAGTTGTCAACGTTTAATTCTCCAACTTTGTTTTGAACATTGCATTTCATATACCCAGGCAGATAAGTATAACCAAGGTTTTGCGACACATTCGTTTGCCTTACGTTCCAATTTGGTACTTAAACTTCACCGAACCAATAATGTGGGACCACCCATAAATTTTCAAAAATGGTGAAAATTCATTTAAATTTCGTGCTAAATGTTATTGAAGTCTAAAGTTGGTTTACATTCTACGTTCTACCGCATCCGTCTGTAGACGGAGTCGTATCTACCCTTAACCAACCCATATTTCTCCGATACTGGTCTTAAGTAAATCAAAAACTAATATTTGAAATTGAATTTGTAACGGATTGCAAGGAAAATGTGGAAGTAATGCAATGTAACATGTCCATCATGTCCCCTGATGAGTATGATTGTAGCTGAAGGTGGCTGGCATGTCCTATGTTAAAGCAATATTAAAATTATACGGAGTCAGTCAATCCATGGCAGCAACTATAAGCTGTCCACCCAAAGATCCAACCCCAAACACATGCCAACTTCACTCAACCATCCTCAGGATATAGGGAATAGGATAGGTGAATTTTAAGTTTAGGACACAAGAAGGATTGTGGAATATGGCAAAAGGAAGGATACCATGGTGGACGGGTTTGGAACATCCTGAAGGCATTATACTCACAGTTCATATCAATTTGTACTACTGATTCAATTGGTGTTGCCCTGGGATGATTGTTTGCTCTGCATGTCAGTCTTGAGTTGAGATCCTCCCGGCTAAGGGGACCCAATGTAATTTCACTTTGTACATAACGTCCGCCTGGGACATGATTTGTTTCAGAGATTACCGGAATGCCGTCCCTGTACCAGCTTATGGTTGGCGTCGGTTTGCCTGTGGTGGTCAAGAAACAAGAAGAACAAAAAAATAAATAAATGAGAAACAGAGAAAGTTAGAGTGAGATGTACATATAACGATGAATATCATGGTATTAAGAATCAAAATGAATGAATTTTCTCTCAAATTTAATATGAACAAGTATCCTTGTTGCTTATGCTATAGAAAGAAGAATGAGTTTGAGTTTCGAGTGTACATCTTTTGAATGCATCTGGTTATGGATATCATCGGTATATATGGGTTTTAAGGGCCATAAAGGCATAAAAGATGTGTCCAAAAATTTCATGAATATTTTAAGTTTGTGCATTGCCGCTGGCATTTGCTGAACTTACCTCCATAAACTTCACATTTTAAGGATACCACATCGCCTTCACTGTATGGCCCGACGACACTGGACCGTTCTATGTCGGCATCATCCCTTATGCTAATGCGTTCAGGTGGTGCTGTAAAACATAAAAATGTATATTGTTAACGTTTTCTCGTTGTAAGGGATGTAATAACAATATTTTGGTGAATTGTGTTGTCCAAGAAGGATAACAAGATTGGTGAATTTTTTTTAGTTTTTGTTTGTTGCAAAAGGATATATTATGAAAATTGTAATATTGGAGATGAAAGCTGATGCTTATGACTTTATTAGAAAAATCTTTCATAAGTTTGCTGGAACAAAAGCCATGACGTCACAAGGATCTTATATATTTAAATTTAATAAAAAAAGAAGCTGAAGAGAATAACGTCATTTTTACTTTAACAATAAGAAAAGGATATTTTGATTTATTTAATATAAAAAGCAATGGACAGGATAGAAAGATGAGTGCCATAAGACCCATGTGAAACATATCTTCTTTCTGGTAACAGGTGCTGAAAATGTAGATGTGAGTGGCTTATTTATTTTAATATTATTGTCTCTGTGCTTTGGGTTCAAATAGCCAACAATTTGTGTGTCCTATAGTTACATGTAAAGGGTCTTTCATTAAGGCTTCCTAACTTTAAATTTTAATAAAACAAAGTGTGTGTGATATATCATCAAATTTTTTTTATTCGTTTAAAAGGCCTATTGATGCCATTATGTTCGAAATATAACATTGTTTAAATTCCTAGCGCGGATTGTCTTGGTGGAGCGTATCCAAAGTGTCTACTTTTCCATGACTCTAGTGCATAAATCAGGATGGCATTGGTTATGCTTTTTGACACACTATAAGAAATTCCGAGATAGTGGGCTTAAAGCAAGCTTCAGTCTATGACCCGAAGCTCATCATTTAGTGCATGTATTAGCAGTTAGTAAAAAAACATAGCAAACATTTCTCTAAAAGTTCAGAATTTGATCACCAGAAACAAAGAAAAATATTCGTTTAACCCTGAATTATGAAGGTGCACACAAAACTACGAAATTCTGTGGAAAAAAAAGCAAAAAATCTGTTTTCATTCATTTTTCTGCACAAATCTGAATATGTACTACCAATTGTGGTGGATCTTTCATATGGAGTTTTTTTTCCGTCTTTTTTATTTATTCATTTAGCTGCAAATGCAAAGGCATCCTTACGCTATATATCTTTTCTACAGTTTAATCAAGATTTAAATAAGAAAAGTCGGGTTAATCAATTTGTGAAGTGAAAATAATAGTGGAAAATATTTTTAGAAAAACACATGTATTGAAAAATATTTTTTTTTACGATAATAATAATAAAATCCTTTAATTAGTTTTTTTTCTTTTCGAACAGGGGAACAAGGGCAATTTGTATAATTCTGCAATGATTCATAAAAAGAGTTATTAATAAATTATTAAAACGAATCTAAAAGGTGTTCCGCTTCCCAGTAATATGGATACGAATCGATGCTTCAATGAATTCATTTTAGGTTCACTAACTGGCCATTTAAGTGAATATATAGGTGCTTGTGCGCGTCCATTTATAACGGGTGATTTTTTTGAGGTTAGGATTTTCATGCATTAGTATTTGACAGATCACGCGGGATTTTAGACATGGTGTTAAAGAGAAAGATGCTCTGTATGCTTTGACATTTCATCATGAATAGACTTACTAACGAGCAACGCTTGCAAATCATTGAATTTTATTACCAAAATCAGTGCCCTAGAAAAGTTGGCAGAAAATTCGCTTTTTTATCGACAGCGATAAGGCTCATTTCTGGTTGAATGGCTACGTAAATAAGCAAAATTGCCGCATTTGGAGTGAAGAGCAACCAGAAGCCGTTCAAGAACTGCCCATGCATCCCGAAAAATGCACTGTTTGGTGTGGTGTATGCTGGTGGAATCATTGGACCGTATTTTTTCAAAGATGCTGTTGGACGCAACGTTACGGTGAATGAACCGAACACTGATTTTGGTAATAAAATTCAATGATTTGCAAGCGTTGCTCGTTAGTAAGTCTATTCATGATGAAATGTCAAAGCATACTGAGCATCTTTCTCTCACCATGTCTGAAATCCCGCGTGATCTGTCAAATACTAATGCATAAAAATCCTAACCTCAAAAAAATCACCCGTTATGAAGGATGTCTGAATCATAAACAAATTATTAAAAAGGTTAAAAAAGATGTTCCGTTACCAGGGAAAATAGATACGAATCGGATATAAAATTAATTCAGTTTCGGGCGTTTTCTTCACTTTGGTGAATTATTTTTAATTCATTAATGAAGAGATATGTTTGCTTTCTAAATCAGACAACAGAACTAACACATTGAACAAAACAAAATAAATATACAAACTTGGACTGTTTGGGAATTGTTCGTAAAATAGTTATCAGGGGTATAATTTAAACGCCTTTTAAACGGTTTGTTAATACCTAAAACTGTTTTTTTTTTAACATATTTTTTTAAATTAAAAAATGCAAGCTTAAGCACAAAAATAACCTTAATTCAAAAAAAAATGTACTTGTCTCTTTTCAAAATTTTAATTATTAAAAAGAATTCTTTTTAATATTAAAATTACAAAAAAAATTATTGGAAAAAATTTCAATATGAACATACTTTAGCTACCTATTTTACAATTTTGATTGTAATCGGTAGACCAGAAACGATCCTATGGGAGGTACCGTTTTAAGTCGACCATCTGATTTTTTTTTCACCAAAACACAATCTTACAATACCTACAGCACTGATTTTTTCGAGATCATTTCGCCGATGGAAGGTTTATTTTTGCTGTTTTTGTCTATTAGTAGTAGTATTATAGTGTTATTATTGAAGTTTTGAAAATAAACTAAGCTAAAACCAAAAGTTAATTAAAAGCACCGATTTAAGATGAACGTGTGGTACTTCTACAAACACTTTTTTTGAAGATAGGGCACAGGCGTCGCTTTTTTTTTGTTTTTTTTTTTTAAGTTTCTTGTTTGTTTTTCGTTTAAGATACTGTAAGTTTCATACAAGATGGCGGCTTGATACCCCCTAACTTTCAAAAAAAAAAATGTTTTTTTAATTCTGTTTGTTTGTTTTTTTTCCCTATCGTTTTATTGCTTATTCCACATAAAAATACATGATCCACGTAGGCTACCATGAATTAATTTTAATTATTTTCCACAAAGGGTTTTCCTTGTCATAATTTTGTACCCAGATTTTTATAAGACCCTTGTTGATAATGTTGCACCAAAATAATAAGTACCTTCATCCTTTACTTGAATAAACACTTAATAAATATTTTGCATACAAAAAATACACCAACACTCCTCTTTGAATGTTTCTACTTGTAACTACCTACATTATCAAAATATTTGTGTACAGCTATTTGCTTACCTTTGATTCAGCGCAAACGAAAATAATAAATTCTTAAAAAAATAACCTTTTTAGAATTTGTTTTTAATCATCCTTTGCATTTTCCAAGCAAATTTGCATTTTTTTTTAATTCTACAAAAAAATCTCTTGTGTTCACCAAAAGCTTTGTATATTCAGGGGACGGGTTGGGGTTGGATACAAGTATCACAACTCTTCACCACGTGTTCAATTCCTTGGCATGGTTTGGTTAAATAGTAAGTCACCAACCCCACCTAATATCCCAAGACCGGCCGCCAACAGCATGCAACCAACACCAAAACGACCGCTTTGTACCTAAATGGTGTATAATCAAAGGACACAGTACATGCCACGGCTATATGGCGGTCGTTTATTACACGTAACTCGTAATTTTCCACTAAAGTGTTGTACTTGTAACAAACGCTTTTGTTGTTTAACACAGACGAACCAAAGTAACATTGGGCGCAGGAGTAAGGAAAATGCAGGGCACCGGGATCATGACAGACATTTTCCGGGGTCAACCCTTGAGGCGGTTCCTATTCAACATTTCTGTTTCCATTTTTTGTTGAGTCCTTTCTTGCTTTTTTATTTTAGCCTGGCGACGAGAAATGAGCTCTTTTCTTTTATAACAAGCGTCGTTCATTCTCCTCACGATTCCTGTAACTGTGAGTCCTTTATTGTAAAGGTTTTTTTGATCGTTTTGTTCGGTTTAATTTTTCACAATCCTTAGTTTTTTTTTAAGAAGGCTATTTTTCATTATAATGCCATGGTGTTTGGGAGGGAGGGGGATGAGCGAGTTTTGAGGGGTGGATATGGACAAAGGTATAATTTTATTTCCATTTTAATTGAAAGGACAGGAAAATGAAAAACTAAAAATGATTGTGTTCAGTTTGTCATACTTCATTATAAGGGGAAAGTTTTTTGATATTAAAACCTGCAGATTATACAGTACATACATAGTTCAGTCTAAAATTCTGAAAGCCTTATTACGGTTTGTTCCTCTAGTAGATATTTTCTTATTGGACACGTATTAACTAAAACTTCTAATTCAGAAGTTGTCTTGCCATTCGCCGGAAACCAAAAATCTATCAACTTTTACCTACATATATTGCAACGGCATCAGGTGTAGGTTCCCAGAATGGGTGTGATGAATAGACATGTCAATATACATATTTATCTGGTTGTACAATCTACTTCCTTGAGGAGCAGATAGTTGCATTATATTTTACTCTCTATAGAGCTTGTTAATCGAAACAATATATGTAATTTTTTTTTATTTGATTGTCTTGTTTAACACGACTGCTTTAAGTCCTGTCGATGAAAGTTATTTGATTTTTTTAAGCCAATGGCCTCAGGGCATCTTGTTTCCATATAACACTACCAGCTAAGATGGTGATGCAATGTATTAAATACTGCTTCCTTGGATTTTCTTGCTCTTGTCACCGATTTTATATTTGACACTCATACGTCTGCAACACATACTAACATTCCGAAACGTATGAAAAAGCTATACCAGCAACTGCAATTAGAGATAGAATAGGCTCAAGACAATACGGAAGAATTGCAGTATAAATTTCTGTGTTGTCTTTTTAGAAACTATTTTCTTTTTAATGCTGGTGAGCATTGGCTGTATGGATCAGCCACAATTGAGATACTTTATTGGGCACTACCGCCTATCAGGGGCCTCGGCTATTTACTCGTGTTTGCTCGGTAGTATTGCGACCTGTTATGATGCTATTGGATGCCTCGTGGTTGTAGTACTTCTAACTAGAAAATTCTTTTTAGCGAACGAACTGCGGCAAAGGAATGAAAGAGCGGCCAAGAACATTGCCGCGGTCCATGAAAGTTTGTATTGCAGCCGCTTCCAAGCCGTGTACAAGAACTCAGCCTTTAGCACACTTCAAACTTTGCGAAGAAACTTGGGACTGCATCAGTTCAAGACCAAACTGACCTAGCTTAAAATTCATGACACCAGAGAACGCAGTTTATTCTTTGACTGAGCGTAACATGAGGTTCACCAGAGAGGTGAACAAAAAGTTACTTGTTTGGTGTGGATTTTGAGCCGGATGAGTTATTGATACGTACTTTTTCAAAACAACAATGGTGATGGTCAGCGTCATTGGCGAACATTATCAAACAATGATAACCAATTTCTTATCACCCACATTGAAGGACGGCGGAATTCTCCACATCTACTCGCCCTTATTAAAAAACCTCGCAATAAACTTTTCCTCTTCGATTAATAAGAACAATGAATCGTACTTAATTAAAATTTATTAACTTTAAATTTATTAGGTATGATATTCGATAAAATTACACGGCTGTGTTAACAACAACTTGCGAGTTTGACTTCTTATTCGAAACTGATTTAACTATTTGTACTCAAATACTCAAAAGAATGTTGGGTAAGTGAGAAGAAAGAATGTTTTCGTCTGAAGTACATGTCATGTTTGAGTCTGAAGAAGTATTTATGATGTGGAGAATGTGTGCTTACGTTCTGTGGAGCGTATGTTTTGTCTGTCCTTTCTGCGTCTTATCCCTCATCCATACCAAACATATGAATTAATCGTATTCCATACAGACATACGGGGTCAATGTTCCTGATATTTCTACAGACCCCACTGGAGCACACATGGAGGACATTAATAGTCAGGTGATTGAGTGATTTAGGAATGCTGGAAATCCGGGATAGGATCAGTACAAATTATTTCCCTAAATACCATCTACCCTATATCAAGTATACGGTATGTAATAGGATACATAGGATATATGATCTTCACTCATAATGGTTCGAGTTTAGCAAATTTTCTCTCAAGTGTCTGTCACATGAGAGTTTATCGATACTTGAAGACCTTACTTCGATGACTTTTGGGGACCTCGTAGCTTCCTATCCTATCAAAGTTATCAAAAAAGCCGTTTAAATTTTTAATACGGCCTCAAAGATTCTTATGGTTTGTGATAGTCTGGGTTAATTGGACATTTGAAAAGGAGTCTTCATCTACTAGCAAGGACAAGATTATGTGACCTTAATTGGCATTGGCATCTTGCAGATTAACAACACACACACAGGAATGGTTGAGAGTATAAGTCACTAGGCATTGGCTCCTTAAGTAGCTGTCGCGCCATTAAATTTATTCATTTATTTAATTGGCATTGAGACTTATACATAATATACGCTTTTAATTCCAACCTGTTAGAGGTTTGAGCCAGCCCGAATGCATACAATGCATGGTTCTGCTTAAAGCAGTTTGAAATGGCTCTTCAATGGTTCCAATACCCCTATCCCTATCAGCAATCAAGACTCGGATTCAGTATTATGGTATCTCGATCTCGCAGATGCTCGGTCTGTGCCTTGGAAAGGAACATCTTCAATTCTTTCGCCTTAATTCTCTTGGTGAATCACCGATTGACACCCAATTGCACCAAATCTAGACCAAAATTAAGACGGCATAATTAAGACGGCATATTAAAATCGTCGTAAAAGCCAAATGGAAGTGAGTTTGAAGAATGATGTCGTGTGTCCCAGAGGCTTATACGATTTTGTTAATATAAGGTGGAAATTGCAAAACCCGAACCCGAATAACCCCTAATGCTTCCGTCATAACCATAAGGAAACACTTTCAAAATTGATAATACTTTAAAAAAAAACCTTCGTATATTTCAAGTCTATTTTTGGATGTGCTTTCTTTTGCGCTTTCCAATATAATTTTCTTTTCTCTTGGCATTCCACACCCTTTTCATCTCAGACACTAAAACTGAAGTGCTGCCAACAAAATATTCATTTCAAAAATTTTAATTAAATTTTATAAGTCACCCTCCTGTGTTCCTCTTCCTGTTAAAGAAAATTCCATTTAAGTTGTTGTTCGGCCAACACAAAAAACTGGCGACAGAACAAAACAACCAAGATTTTTCAGTAGGTAAAAATTTTTTTTTTATTTTTAACTTTAAGCTTATTGGTAAAACCCGACAACAATATTTTGCATTTCACAGATTTTCCTGTTACCAAATGAAACATCGCCCCAAGGAAAAGTTTTTTGTTTTTTGTTGTTGTTTAAATAAAAGGAAATAAAAATGTGTATTGCATTGAAATATTATGCATTTTGTAAGACATTGAACATTATGGTTATACTGCATACTGTTAGGAGATTAAGTGTTTACACAGGACTTGCGACGATAACAACGAAGCTACCATGAGTTTGCCTCGAGTGAACTAACTGTGGGGTGGCAACAAAATGAGTTATTACCCCCATTTTGGTATTTGGTTCAGTTAATGCATTTCGTACAAGGAGCTAGCACAACATAGCATAGCATCTTAAACCAGCAAAAGGACTTTGCGAAGACTATACTCGTACAAGAGTTTAACATTAACAATATAAAATAAAATAAAATATAATATAAATTTTCTTTGTTTTTTTTTTGTAATTTTAAGAAGAACAAAAAAAGTAATATGTTTGGAACAACCCGTTCTTATTATTTTTCCTCAAGTTCCTGAAGAGATATTAGTGATTTATGATTTTCATTTTGTATAGGGTTTTCCTTTGGGGGGTTGCTTTAAATGAAACATGAAAATGATGTATTAGGTGAAAGCAGTTGCATAGTTTGTTGGAAACAACAATATTACTTTGCATTTTATTAAAATTTTAGAGAAGGCAGCATAAGCTTTAGAAAAGAAATAGTGCATTAATGAATCACTTTTTACAAGGAAATTGTGTTGCGGCACACAAATTTGTGTATCCGAAAAATTAGGGTAAAATTAGATTGCATTTTTGAATTTGGTTCTTTTAATACTCATGTTCAGATAGTTATAGAAAAAGGGAAAATACGGTTTATAAAATATTTATTTATAATAAGCTAACTATCAATGAATAAAATGGAGAAAGATAGATGTACATTTTTTAAGTGTCAAACCTACGTCGAAAAATTCAGATAAGGGACTAGAAAACGGAAAGATATTTTTTATTATTTATTTATTTATTTATCAATTGATCAAAGATCTGCTGTTTACAAAAAATAATATTATTTATTAACTGTAAGTCTGTACATTAAACAGGTACAGTTACTTATGTTTAAAATTTACATCTATCTTAAATTTAAAGCATAATCTTTACATTTTTAGCTAAATTACATACATATATAGTTCCAGGAATTTATTTTCTTTGACATAAGGATATCAATATTGCTAAATTACAATATTTCTGGATACCAATGCTGTTTGATATAAAAAAGGAGTAAGAGTTGACTAATAGTTGACTTGTGCTGTGAAAAGTCTATTATAAAGCCAACCTTTTTCAAGAAAAGCGGAATATGTTCAAACGAACAAGAAAGACCAGCAAATCATTCATTCGAAAAACGCAGTATGCATGAACAGTTGGTAACTGACCGTAATTTTCACACGAAAAATCATCTTCAGCGACGAGGTCAATTTCTGGATGAATGGTTATGTTAACAAACAAAACTGTCGGATTTGGGACGATACCAATTCACATGGGATCCAAGAGGGTCTAATGCATCCCGAAAAAGCCACTGTTTGCTGTGGATTTTGCGCCGTCAACGGCGAGCGCTATAGGTCGAGATATGGACACCAACGACATCTGGTTTCAACAGGGTGGCGCCACGTGCCACACAGCTCATGCCACATTCTGCAGGAGTTATTTGAGGGAATGGTGTCCTCTGACGTGAAGGTGGTTAGAACTGGCCACCGAGATTGTGTGATTTGACCCCGTTAGAGTTTTTCTTATGGGATTTTCGTAAATCACAGATCTATGCAAATAAGCCACAAGCCACAGAGGACCGCAAAATCAACATAACCAATGTCAGCGGTCGAACTCATCCTAATTTATCCGCTAGAGTTTTTGAAAATTGGACACTTAGGATGCGGACATATAAACATTGTTATATTCCACACATAGTGGCCTTGATAGGCCTTTTAAATAAATAAAAAATGTCGATGATATCTCACACACACAATTTAAAGATAAAAAGCTCTTAATATAAAAAACCTTAATAAAAACCTCAAAACACAATAATCCGATGGCATTAATTAATTCGGAATAGATAGGCCTCAACGCTGGCAAAATGTATGCCTCCTGCGTAAACCTTACAGTCTGGGCTATTCTACGGGTCTTTTCCGAGAAATTATCCACCCTTTGATGTATTTTAATAATCTGTTAGCCACCTACTATTTTGAATAAAAAAAGCTTATAAATTAATGGTTAAAGAATTTTCTCGAGAAATAAAAACTTCCTAATGACTGTCAAGACGATTCTTGTAGCAATGAATCACACTGGTGATTCGATGGTTTATCTCTTCGGACCATAAAATCAATAATAACATCATATCACAGAAACTAAGATTATTGCGTTTAATATTTCCAAAATATTTGATAGAGTTTTGCATGTAGCTGTCTTATGAAAAATGCTTGCATTTGGAATAATGAAATCCCCATTCGATGGAAAAACCTCTTTAACTGTCGTTTGCGTTGGCAGTTTCCAGTCTTATATTCACTCCGTTCTGTCTCCAACTTTCATCATCTTTTTATCAATGTTCTTTCGTAGAACTTCCAATCCAGTGTATGGGTTTTCTGACAAAAAAAGTACCCTCAAAGCCTCATATTTGTTTCGATATTCACATACCTCTCCTTTTGAGTTTTAAACTCGAACTGCAAGAAAACCAAATAGCTTCATAAGCATATAATCAACACATAGAGATCAATAAAAATTCTTAAAATGTTAAGGTTTTCTAAAAAAAATTGCAATACATTTTTCGTCCCGATACGGCAATAATCTGAAAAGCGTATATTTTTCCCATTTCTGAGTGTCGTTCTCGTATCTGAGCAGATGCAGTAAATAAAATACTAATCTATCTTTCCTAGAACGAATCCATTTGCAGATACATGTTTAAAACCAATGTGCACCCGTACCTCCTTTTATCTTTTCTACACAGCTTTCCAGAAACCCCGTTCAATGTATCTACATCAGGCAATTATTTATAAATTTTACTAGCTCTGAAAATTTTAAAAAGGAAACGAAATAAATATCACTAGCAGATCTCATTCTATCAGAAAGTATAATGAAAAACCCAACATTTATTTTAGCTTACACGAAGCTCGACTATTATGTTCGCATTCGTTCAAAGACTTAAATTGCTTTGATTTTAAGGTAAATACAGTAGAATCTCGAAAAGATGAACAGACCCGTTCATCTTTTTAAATTGTTCATCTTTCTAAGCATCAAGCATTATTTTAATTTTTAAGAATAGCTAGCTATTAAAACAAAAACTGCATTTATTTAATTAGCGAACCATTTTATAAAAAATAAAAACACTTATTTAAACAACAACAAAAAAACTGCTCTTTTATAGTAGATTGTCGCCCGAAGAAAGAATTCTCGTAATGGCTATCTCCCGCGGATACATCAGCCTCACATTGTTCTCCAAATTTCATGCTGGTGTTGATAGCTTGAGAAGCAGAAGGTAGCTGAACTACATCTTCATTCCATTCTATTATATCGTCAGAAGAAGATGGACCTTTAAATTAATTTGAATGTTGACAATCGTTTCAATAAATACAAAATTATTGACTTACGTCAGGATGTACCTGGTTTATTTTCTTCAGTTGCATTCTTTTTGTAGTACGGCAAGAGGGACATCTGCTTTTTCGTCACTAGAAATATCTTCATATGCAAACAGTTCATGCTAATACGCTATGTTTTGCGTTTCTCCCCTCCAGAAATCACTGTTTTACACAATCTAGAAGTGATTACCTATCCTTTCGATTCCATATTTTTGGCAATGTTTCGATCAGATAATTTATTATTAATTTCTTCTAACACAGCACATTTTTGTTTAAAATTCAAAACCTTAACTCTACCTTCACCGGAGCTTACACAAACTGTAAAGTAAACCGCGCCAAAATTTAATACCGTAACTGAAAATTTTGCACGACGATATAAAGGGGAAGAAATGAAAAAAAAACTTATTAGAAATAAAGAGTTCATCTTTTCGAGTAACCAGATTTCAACCTGTTCATCCTTTGGAACAATGCAATGGTGAGATAAAAAGCGTTCATCTTTCCTTCCGAATTGTTCATGTTTTAGAACCGTTGATGTTTTCGAGATTCTACTGTAACATTTTCTCGTTGAAGCAAATGCAATTAGAAAAAGAAGTATAGAATTATAGAATTACGGTGTGAAGTAGGTGTGAAAATGTTGATCAGTTTCATAAAATAAAAACAGATTTCAAAATAAGTGTTAGTACAACTACATCATCAACATTCCAAAAAGGGATGCCAAAATATCTGCATATCTAAGGTAAATGTATTGAAGTTCATCACTAGAGTGAGAGATTCTTGAAAATTTTCTAGCAACTTATTGAAAAGTTTCGAGCATATTTCAGCTTTTAAGTTTTCCACTAGCCTTGATAACTGCCAATTGTCTCCCGTGAAATATTCATTCCCCTTGGTCTCAAATTAAATCCTCCAGTTAAATCAAAAACCTGCCACAAGCTAATTGACTCTTTCGCAAAAGATACAAAACAACATCAAATTCAAATAGCTAATCGGAAACAATGCCTCTTGTTCCTGTCCATTCAATTTTGATCTAAGCACGCCAATCAGCAACAGAAACTCACAGCAAAAAAAACGGCTTCTTTTTCCGCAAGGTGCGTGCAGAAAAATAATTAAGCCCGAGAACCCATTAAACGATTACTTGCACACAGACCGCTTTCGGAACCCTCAAAAGAGCTGTCCGCATTCTATTTTTCAATTGTGTGCGAGTGTGGATGTGGAATCATGCTGTGTGTAATCAAAGCAAATGCTTGGAATTCTTCCCGTTCACGCAAAACAACATGAACCCACTATAGTTATTCCTGCAATCACGCAAACCTATCGCCATAGAGAATGTTAGCTAATTCCTTTTTGATTGCCCTGGAACAAAAAAGGAAGAAAATACAAAAAAAAAAATGGAATCAGAAATAGAAACGGAATGTTTTTGCTATTGTGCCTCAGCCAATTCCAATTCCAAATCCGCTTCTCCACATTCGCTAACGGATATTCCGCCGCCGCACTCCCACACGAAACGCGCAGCCATGATATCCTTTTTCTACGCCACCGGATACTCGTCGATGGGAATTTCTAACGATGTAATTCCCTTATCTGTATCCTGGAGAATATTATTTTATGTTTATGTGTGCGGTAGTGCAGATACACAGATAAATTATTACGAGAAAGGCAACCTTAGTCCACGTTTCGTTTTGGTTCGTCAGTCAGGCGGTTGCAAAATTTATGTTTATTGGTACGTATGATGCTTTTATTTTGATCCTTTGGGCGAAGAATGTACATTAGGAGTGTATCTAAAGGACGTATCTGTGTTTCTATTCTACAAGTCTTTTGGAATACAAAGTTGCACATAGAGCCAAGCTAATTGTGTGATGATAAATCGTTTTGTTCGATGGGCCGTGATTGCGCGCAAAACGTGAAAGGTAAACAACGCTAAATACCAGGCTGGCATGTGGTGATTTTCTTCAGCACACCCTGTACTGAATATTTAATGAGATGTTTGAGGGGCATTGAATTCCCGAAAGTTGGTGTAGGCTTGGGGCCTGGTGACGGAGAATAAGGATAGGTTGACGATAATTGTGTGGATAAATAAATAGTGCGATGATTTATTGTCCCCAGTGATTAACGGTTTTCACTAATAAACAGTCATTTGTTTAATTTCAAATATTTACCTGGTTTTAGGTGCAGGAGGCATATTTACTAAAGCAAGTCGCAGTGGAGCGAGGGTGTGTAAGGGTTTTGATTAGTTTGCCTGTTAATTTCCGGTGGACGAGAGTTGAGAGTTTCGTATAGGTAATTATGACATACGGTTTCTCTTAATTGCGATTAAGAACAATCGGTTGTGTGCGACAGTAATTATTGTGACAAATGATTTGAAGTATTAATAGCAGATACAATGTTCTGATAAAAAAAATTGTTATTACGAAAGAGTATTAGATTTTGTAAGCAGTTAAGGAATCTGTTTTGCGGAAATTAGCTCAACTCTTGTACGGTATTGACAATACTGCCAACAGGCTTATCTATGGTTATTTTGTTCATCAGTTTTTAAGATAAAATGTGATAAATTGTAAGAAGGAATAAGGTAGCTTTGTTAAATAAAAAACGTTGATGAAAAATGAAGATTCTATAAAGATAAGTATTGGAGGTTATAACAAGAATCCCTATAGAACTAGTAAATTGAAAATTATCAGAGATAAAAATTTAAATGGAACACCATAAAAAACTTGATTTGTTTTCACATTTAAAAGGGGAATTTTCTAGTAAGCAATTGTTTGATACAGCTCTTTTTAACCCTTTTAATAGGTATTGCTTTTATAAAGCTTGTGAGAAAAGCTCCTATGAAGAGATAAGAAAAAAACAATTTAAATAAAATCTAATAAGTTTCCGTAGAAAGCTTGGTCTAAGCGTCCATCGCAAAATAAATCTAAAATGAAAACGGCGTTATTCAGAATTGAGCATCGCTGAGGACACACTATGGCAAACTATGCACAAAGATCTTGGCCAACACTTTTAATTAAAATTAGATTGAATCAAGAAATAAAGCCACTCGAAAACATGTCAAGAATTGTTGGTAGAATTCGATCATATTAACCACAAAATAATTTTAAGTAACAAAAGCCATATATGTTAGTGATGAAGCGCAGAGATAAGCTGCAAGAATGGAAGGACCTACAATTTACCGCCGAGTCCGAACGGCTACATGAGATGCACTTTTTCTAGACAAATTTTATTATTGGTGGTCTTATCAGTCCCTCGCAAGAAGCAGTACTCCCGAAAAAAACGGTTGGTTCTGACGGCGAGTCGAACTCCAACCCTTCGCTTATCAGTCCGTTATACTAACCCCTAAGCCACGGGGCACTACTCATCTTTTTAATAGCTAACGTTAACTCATTACCTTATGCCACAATGTTTACTTGTGTGGCATCGAAAACCTTGGTTCAACAAATCGACTGCTATACAATAAATTAATTTAAATTAAATTATATTATATTCTATAAATAAATACTTTGATTATTCTTAAAGTTTTTTACGAGTTAAAAAAATCTGTTGTTTCTCAGACAATCGGTCGAAAAAAGCATGTCCATGGGTAGATTTATCATTTATTTAAATAACCTTCTTTATCGAAATCGATTAATAAAATAAACCAATCACTAATATAAATCAGAAGTTCCAACCACTGAACATAAATATAATTATCCAAGCACACATTATAATTGCATTAACTTATTGATTATGATAGATATTTTTGGTTTTATGTTGAGTGTAATTTCGGGAAATTCTCCTCCCGAATTATTTGTTTCCTTTATCATCTTAATATTGCCTTGAAATTGTATCTGCGTTTTATACTTTTTTAAAGCAGCAGCATGCTATAAATGGGCTTAAATATTGCCAGTATCATTTCATGAAAATTAATCGCAGACCTCGAAATGGTGAGGTTCTTTGAATTTTTCCCAGTAGTAGCGAATTATTGGCATTTTTTTTTTTGATGTGAACAGTTAATTAAAAACATTTTAATGACCAATCAGCCTTTCATCCCACCAATACTAGTCGGGGCATTTCATCCCTTTAAGATAACATTTATTAAATTAAAATTTACCATGCAATCGGCCTGCTGTGGGTGGTGGTAGCAGACAGCACTAAAATACATACCTGGATGCAGCCACAATAAACCTGTAAGGCCAGCATGTATATAAAGCTGTTGATACGGATTGTGATATAATATCCTTAAAATTAAAATACACACTCAAAACAATGAAGTGTCTGTGATGCGGCCACAGCAAAAAAATTAAATTATTTTTTTTGTTCATACATATTATCCTTTGCCACATATAAATTATACGCAATATAAGTACGTATGCGCGTTAATACTTATATTTTGATCACTTATGCATGAGTGAGCCATTTTGAAATACAAAAAAAAAATAATAATGTTCGTGTCTGAATCAAAAAAATCAGCAGCATGCTACTTACATATTATGGTTAAATTTATTTTGCTATTTCTGGTCTGAGCCTTTAAAAAATCCACTCGGCAACGATAGACTCCTGTGTCGGTTTCACGCGTGCTTTGTATTGATAATTCCCCGGGCTCCTTGTCAAAGATGAAATATGCCCGTCCGCCGAACACGCTCTCATCGGACCAGCGTTTTGCAGCTTTTGAGCCACCACCACGAATGTCGACACTGTAAGGATAATGAAATAATTATTTATTCGTATTCAATGTAAATGCACATTTTATATTAAACAGGATATTGAAAATATGAAACAAAGAAATGGTGGAATTAACAATAGTCTTTTGGTTGGCGTTTTAAATAATTATTAAAAATAACGGATGCTCATTAGTTATTTCACAAACATCTGAACCAATTTAAATTATTTATTTGTCTTTAAAAGTTTTGTAAAATTGTGAGTGAGTCATTTTGTATTGGAAACAATTGAAAGAGAAACGATACAAGTTTGAAAACAAGGATTCAAACTCTCGAAAGCATTTGTGCAGTTTCAAAAGTGTAAAAAATACCAGGATGGAGTGAATTCATGGAACAAGTGATAGCGACACTTTCCTCCAATAAATCGTATTTAGGATGCTTGCATTCATAAGTGGTTCGAGTAGTCCTGATACAATAAGACCACCACACTTGTTGTGTAACGTTTGACCAAATTTCCTTTCCTGGAACTGTGTGAATTGAACTACGAATTAGAAATTTTGTCGTGAGACTCGGTGGATTCCACTTATTAATGTCATTCATGGAATCTATAGGATATATGTATAATAACTGGCTGTATATTGAAAGAGCAATTCAGTGTCATATATTCAATTGGAAAAAAAAATTATAGCAGGATTATATCATATCCGATACTTATCACATCTTTCAGTTGCATTTTGACATGTCAGAAGTGTTCTTTAGGATTGGTATTCATAGATAATCATTTAAGACGGCCAGCGTTGAAAAGTTGTGCCATGTGTTGTGTCGCTTTATCATTATGGATCATCATGGATCAAAAAATGGTCAACATAGGTATTCAGGTTTTTTCCCGCTAATGTGGTGTTCATTCCCTTCCAGAACATCTAACCATATATATCGAGTACTCGTTGCATAGCTGTCGGATATCCAATTTGTAAACTTCATCGTCAGCCAAATGTAATTGATTTACTTTCAGGCCCGTAACCTTACCCTCTAGCAGAAAGAACGCTTCCCAGTGGCACACCAACTTTGGGAGCTCCAACGCCAACTTCTGCTGGACACGTATTTGTTTTAAGTTACTCATTTATATTCATGATCACAGGCATGTGGATTTTCGGAATTTCGTAATTAGAAAAGGCTCAAACAAGTCAGGAGCCCATGCAACTCCGATATTGATAGAACCACATGTTGGCAAGACCAAAACTTACAACATAAAATTTTGCTTTACAATACGAATAAATTTATCATATATTTTCATCATATTTGAAAATGTAAATTTTTCATAGTAATCAAAGATATTGATGTACACGAACACATTGGCCCGCATAGTATACGCTCATTTTTTTTAGTATTTCTCTAATAAAGCTAACCCCTACTCCTGTAGACCATTAGAAAATACGTCCCTTTTTTCCAAAATCATGAAACACGGACTAACCGTCAGCTTAAGAAATATCTCGAAAAACGAAAGCTTCTTCATGACCACAGTATGGCTCCCATCGTAGCAATCAGTTCACCGGTGATCTGACAGCATATCACACCATAAAGCGGAATAAATCTTTACAACAATTTAGCGAACGTAAGACCATTGCGCTCTATATTTGCAAAGCATTTGGTAGAGTTTGGCATCAAGCTGTAATACCGAAAAGCCTTGCTTTTGGGAAGGATCGATGATACTCTTGTTCATTGCATTAGAAACTTTATACATTCAATAAAAGTTGTATTGAATGGTTTCAAGTCTGAATCCCACAAAATAATTGCTGGTGTGCCTCAGGGTTTCGTTCTGTCCCCCTCTCTTTTCCTTATTTTTGTAAATGTTCTTTTGTTTCTTACTTATAATCCACTAAACTGTTTTGCTGACGAATCTTCCCTCAGCTTCTCATATTCGTTCGGTAATTCACGTCCTTCGCATTTAGACGTGCAATCGAAACGGTACCGTTAGTTAAGCTCATAAGACTGCGATTTACACAGCATTGTCAATTACGGTAATAGGAATCTTCTGAAGTCATCGAAAACTGAAAGCTGTCTTGTGACTCGGAAAAGGTTGCTGCTTAAAATTTATTTTAAACTTGTATAGTATTTTTATTTAAATACATATGTTTCTATTTTTTCATACATCAGTATGTTTTTTGAATATGAAAACGTCAATAAGTCCAACATTTTAATATGGTTTACTTATAACCTTATGGCCCATCCTTTTTGAAGTATGCTTTGAATACAAAATTAATTTTTTAAATAGAAAACCACAAACAAAAAATTAAAACGCGGCAACTGAATAAAAGAAATTTACTTTAAATATAGACATAACTCCAACCATTGAAGCCATAAAAATCCTAAGAAACTTATTAGTTAGTATTCATCGATTTTTTTTTTTGTTTTTTTTTTTTTTAATTTGAAATATTAATTGGTCCGCTATTCATCCCAATGAATTTGTGTCTTGCCATAAAAGAATTAATCACAGAAGCCACATCTTTAATGGCTGCGTCGCCAACGTAATACAACCCCGTCTCTTCATAAAATAATATATAAAATACATATATACAGCACCTTCGCCAACGCTTAACCCCATTTTTGGCAGAAACGTTGCCCAAAATAATTCATTTTATGTTTACAAATTCGAATGCGGCCAAGGGAAACGATGACTCTATTTTTGAATGAGAAAAGAAAAAGAAAAAAAAACCCTAAATTGAAAGGCAAACAAAACAACTGATAAAAAAATTTCATTTTTCAGACTCAAGATGACTACGCCAGGGTGGAAGGAACCCATCATCGTGACCATGGACCAGTTTTTCATGCAGAACTTTTAAAGAATATACACACATACAGATACATATAAGAAAATCGTTAGACCGGTAGTTCTCAGTCAAGAACTCTTGGATCTTTCGAGGGTGTGGCCCCAGAAAGTGAATGAAAAAATGCTCAAGACTTTTATTTCGGTCGGCAAGAAACCGCATTTAAATAAACGAAAATTCTTCCGAGAACTGCAACAACACATTTCTACAGAAAACTTGAAAACCTGTGATGATTGGCACAGTAGGCCTTACAAGTTTGAGTGAACTTCAATAAGAAATGATAACGAAATATTTAATTGAACTTTTTCAAGGATATTCCATTTGAAAGAACTTTTCTTAATTTAAACCTTAAAATGGGCGAGTTTTGTGTATGGCGTATGAGTGATATTTTGTTATAAAATTTCTAACCTGAAAACTGTTTGAAGGGGCTTTTAGTTACAAAAAATAAGGGGCGATAATGATACATATATGTATGTTTATACATAGATGAATGTTATTTATGAACCAAAATAAAGTGGATTCAAAAGTCCGAAAAAACTTTTTCTCTTTTGGATCTCAAGCCACGTACCAGACAGAGATTAGCGGGAAATGAACAAAACACATGTGGTAGCATCCAATAACGTTTTTTTTAATTAGTCTGCATCTGCACCCACATAATGTTGATAACATATAGGAGGGGCGCATATTTATTTATTTGAAATAAGAGGCAAAACCAGAGTTCATCAAAAAATTTAACATTTACGAGATACGACTAAGAAAACCCTTGTAATTGACTAAACCTAACTTAAAGATACCAAAGAAACATGTTAGTTGACCATAGGCAATATTATTTGGACTGAAATTAAATGTTTTCATCAAGCCACCAAAACTGGCACGGCCCTACTGCACCGGAGGCACTCTGTTTTTGCTCCCAGCGACTATGTCTCGGTCGTAAAGGAACCGCCTATCAACTATTCTGGGGCCGACGTGGCAGATCGATCTATCCTACCTACACACACCTGCTGCATTTCACCGAAGTTCGCCTTGGCATGCCCGAATATCTGGCAGCGCATAGTTTGACCCAAGTGAAAACCTGGTAGTCTAGGACAGTTATTTTCCTTAAACTACCCAGCTTTCTATCGCCTACTAGCAAGCTGTACCAAGAAGAACAGTTATTTCCATTACTCCCGTCCGGTTCTGGCAGTCGTAAAAGGCTTGGCCCCTACGAACTCGATGTCTTTCATCGCTATATTTTTGAGTTCTTTAAAAAGCGCCACTGGATCAGTAGAGCTGTCAAGGCCCTTTAAGAGGACTGTTTGAATTTTATCTTCTTTGAAGTGAAACAGTAATACTCAGTTGTCGACTCTTTTAGTACATTTTTAACTTTTGTATGCTGCTCCACTGAGAAACAGTGGATAGCATGTCTATCGATACTAAGTAGTTTAATTAAAAAAAATTATTGCCTATGGAAGGTATCCTTAAGCTCCATCTTGTATGTATTGATGGGCGGCACCTTTGCCCTTTTTGTTGTTTGCTGCGTTGGTTTTTGCTGCTGATTGTGTTGTGGTTGCTGCTGCTGTTCCCCCTGCTGCTGTGGCGCTTGCTTGGATGTAGATGGTTGGTCCAAAACGCTAGCTTGCTTTAGTTTTTGTTCATGTCGTTGTTGCTGTTCTTGTTTTTGTTGTTGTGGTTGTTGATGCATTTTATCTATCTTTGTGGATATTTGTTGCTGCTGCTGTGGTTGAACCTGCGATGGCTGTTGTTGCATTTGTTGCCCTGGCTGCATCCCAGCCGTCTGCAGTACCTTTAGTTGGGCTGCCTCATTCTCCTGTTTTGCGAGCCTTTCTTGCATTCTGTGCCGTTCTTGCTTCACTTTTATTGCTTGAATCTGTTTCTCTAGCAATATTATTTTCTCATCTTCGTCATTGAACTCAGATGAGGAGAGATTTGCCATCATATTTATGTCGCTTCCTGCGACTTGTGTGTCGTCTGGGGTGGTGGTGTAATGACCTTCTTCTTCTTCAGACATATACGACGACGATATGTCTGGAAGCTGAGCTTTTGTAGGTTTTTTGGCAGTTGTAAGCCTTTTCACCGTACTTGGTCTAACTTGCTTCATTTTCTTTTTAGATTACGTCATAGCATCATCCCACATTGATGGGACATCTTACGCTGTCCCTGCATTTTCTGCGTCACTCATTGGTGGGACGCTACCACCGCCTTCCAGGCTTTTTCGGTTTTCTAGAAGAGTTTCCCAAAAAGTATTTGTTTCACGGGATTAATTCACCTGGTTATTTCTCTCTGGACCACTCTTAAAAGAAATAGCGAAAAATCAACAAAAGACAACACAATTTTTTTTATTAGTTTCATTAATCGAATTACTTTTTTCAAATTCCATCCTAAAGCGCACATTTTTGGAAATTTAAAAAAACATAAACGTTAAACAAATATTTCAGAAATATTAAAAAAAAACTCTATAGAAATGTTTCCTTGTTTCTGAAATTTTTAGTTAGAAATCTTTATTTAGGTCTGGACATGCGCCATGATTACTTATTATTTTTGGTCCGAATTCAAAGATATTGACTTGGACAACATGTGGTTTTAACATGTTGGTGCCACAAGCCACACATCACAACTTAGGCTAGGCAAGCACTTAGCGGCCAGGCTGTGCGACCAGCCGCAGCGGCCAATGAGCTCTTCTACAAAACATGCAGGTTCGCGCATTAGGCGTCCAGCGGCCACACTCCAGCCGCGCAGTCAAAAGTAAACATCGCGGCACTTACACGGCCACGTGGCCGCTGCAGCCACCATTTTATGTGAAATGCTATCAGTATGCGCGCACTTGTCACAGTGGCCACAAGTTTTGCTTTGTATTTTTTTTAATAAAAGATAGCTTTCAATACGGAACACTTTATCATTGAAATTCAAAATAGAACTGGTATTTGGGACCAATCTTCCGATGATTATTCCAATAGTAGAAATTTAAAGAGGTCATTCTCATATAGTTAAAAAATTTGATTTCATGTTGGGCCACGTCGGGAAAGTAAGTATGATAATATTCCTTTTGAAAATCTTTCCCGTAACAATGGGTGCAAAACATTTTTTTTTATTTTTTTTTTTTTTTTTTGTAAAAGTGCCAGAGCAACAATAATATTATTATTATTATTATTTTATTAATCTTACATAAATGTTAAGAGTAATATACAAGAAATACAGCGGTAGCAACTAGGCTTTCTGCTGTGTATTACAATTATTTTTAATTTGACATTTTTGATTATATACTTAAATATTTGGGACAGTCAGACAAATCCATATGATAGGCTGTAGCCTAGGATATAGACTCGCCTGACCGCCCCAAAATGAGAAAAACTATTATGAATTTAAATTTCGTTTTCTAGTTCCAGGTTTTGTAATAGCTTAAATATATTTTTAATATTCTGTTCTGAAGGAACTTTAAGAATACTTACAAAGTCTTCTTTAAACTGTTTTATACAAATGTTTTTAATTTTATTGCAGTCAGAAGTTAGATGTTTAATTGTTAATCTACTGTTAATAGGGCAAAAATGACATTGTGTGGGTGGGTCACCGCTGAAGAGATGTTTGTGAGTCAAACGTGTATGGCCTAGACGTAAGCGGATGAAGGATTTTAACATTATTGTTGTTGGATTAGTTGGATATAGTTGAGGAATTGCATTGGGATTAATTGCGGAGTAATGATGTTGATATACTTTCCATAATTCAAGTTTTTTATGGTTCCAATGTGAATTTATTAACTTATGTAAATCTTTTTTGCTGGGTTGGTATGGAGCTATGGCGACATTGGAGTCTGTTGAAACGGTTTTCGCTGCAAGGTCTGCTGATTCATTTCCAACGATGCCTATATGTGCTGGGATCCACACGATTCTAAGATTTTGACTGTGGGATATTAATATGTCTCGGATTTGAGTTATGATATATAAACTAGTGTTGATGTTTTTTACAGCACGAACAACAGAGAGGCTGTCAGTATAAATAACAGTTTTTTTCTTATTTTTCACGGCAATATTCATTGCGTTCAAAACTGCTAAAGCTTCAACCGTAAAGATGGAAAAGAAGGTTGGGAGCTTTTCTGCAAGTAATGTTGAGCCGTTTTCTTTGACGATAGCCATGCCAGTATTCTGGTCGTTTTTGGAGCCATCTGTATATAAAGTGTTCCAGGTGGTAGGAGGAAAAGAGTTTTTTACTTCTTGAAAGAGTTGAATATACGATTCTTTTGGTGTTGAATTTTTGTTGTGCTTAGACAGGCTAATGTTTATAGTTTCCTTTGGCAGTAACCAAGGTGGACTTTTTGGGACTGGTGTATTCTTTACGTTAAAAACAATTTCAAGTTCACGAGCTATCGTAAGAGCTCTATATAACGTTGATGAGACCCTTGGAATCTTTTTACGTTTTAAGATTTTTGACGCATCTGTTACAATAGGAGAGCAATAAGAATAGTATATTTTGGGGATGAGACGAGAGGTTAAGACGTTGATTCGATCTTCGATACTCATAAAGCCACCTTCTGCCAGTAAGTTTTTTATTGGAGTGGTCCTGAGTGCCTTAAGAGATGTCCTTATAGCTGCATGGTAAGACGGGGTGAGTTGTTTTAGATTAGATCGTGAAGTTTTGCCATATATAACCAGCCCATAATCGATTTTAGATACAACTATTGCTTTCGTTACATGGATTAATGTATTAATGTGAACGTAACTATTTTTTGAGGATAAATATTTTATTACATTGAGTCTGGATACTAGATTTTTTTTTAATTCTAAACAATGTTTATTGAAATTAAATTTATTATCAAAAAATACTCCTAATATACATAAGCTGTTTACGTTTGGTATAGTTACATTGTTTATACTAATATCAGATCTGGAGCAACTAAGTTTTCGGCATATGTGTAGATGTTTACTTTTGTTTAAAGAGATTATTGCTCCTGATCTGTCACACCAATCTCTAATATTATTAAGTAATTGGTTAAGTACATTGACATATTGATTGTTGTAATTGCATTTAGTTATAATATACAAATCGTCTGCATAAAGAGTATGTTCTATGTTTTTAAATTCACAAATTATTTCGCTTAATTCATGGAATGCTATAATAAAAAGGATTACAGAAAGTGGCGATCCCTGAGGGATTCCGTTCTTTAGATTATGTGTTACTGAGAGATAATTATTAACTTTAGATTTAAATTTTCTATTTGTTAAGAAAGCTTTGATGTAATTATACAGTTTAGGACCAATTTTCCATTTATATAAAGTATTTAATATAATGTGAATGCCAACACGGTCGAATGCTTTCTCAAAATCAATCGAAATTAAAGATACGTGATTTTTTGATGAGAGTGCAGATGAAATGAATTCATCAATGTGAAGAAGAGAATCAACGGTGCCTCGTCCTTGTCTAAAAGCAACTTGATTTGAGTTCATAAGCTTATGCTTTTCTGCGAACCATAGCAATCTCTTGGATACAATTTTTTCCAAAATTTTGCTAATGCATGGTAAAAGTGAAATTGGCCTGTATCCGTCTGTTTCGGTCACTTTTTTATTTGGTTTTGAAATTGGAATTGTTATAGCCAGTTTCCATGTTTGAGGGATGATTCCTTTATCGAGGACTGAGTTAAAAAGCTGAATAATTCGGTTTCTTACTTCGATTGGGGCATTCTTTATCATAGGATACGAAATCCTGTCGTAACCTGGCGTTTTTCCTTTAACACAATTTAAGCAACTTTCGAATTCTAAGCTATTTATAGGCAACTCGATTAACTTCGCGGATGAAGAGAGGTCGTAATCTAAGTAGTCTCTAGAAAGAGCTATGGACTTGGATTCAGTGAAAGAATGAGAGAAATTAGTATCTTTGGAATAGTTTGACCAGGTATTTGCGAAAAGTTCAGCAATTTCGAATGAATCGGATATCGTTTTTGCATTGGAAATTATTACATTTATGGAGGAGGGTACATAGTTTCCAGTTAATGTTTTTATATCTGCCCATATTTTTTTAACTGAAGTGTTTGGGTTCAGATTGGATGTGAATCTTTGAAAACTTTCCTTTTTAGATTCCTTGGCTTTTCTACGAAAAAGAGCGTTAGCCCTACGGTATTTAATCAAATTTAAGTGGTTAGGGTGTTTACAAAAAAATCTCCATAATGTTTGCTTGTTTTTGCGTAAGCTGGCAATTTCGGCGTTCCACCATCGGACTACCGCTTTGGTAGGTTTTAGTTTTGTTTGGGGAATGGCAATGTTGGCTGCATATCGCAAACCTTTAGAGATTGTGGCTGCTTCTTTGTTGATATTAGAGTAAGGAGGATGATTGTGTAAAAAATCTAGAACATTTTTTTGGAAAACAATCCAATTTGCGCGGTCTAATTGAAATTTTGGGGAAGGAGTTTGGTAGGTTTTTTGGGGACCGAGAAGAACACTGGTGATAATTGGAAAATGGTCACTACCGTGTAACAAGTCTATCCGTTCCCAACTTGATTTTGGCAGTAAGAGAGGGGAAATAAGAGTAATATCAACGTGCGTAAAGGTGCCGTGTGTTGAAAAGTGGGTTGGGCTACCGTCGTTTAAAACGGCTAAGCCTGAGTTTGTTAAGAAAGTTTCAACTTCTTTACCTCTTGTGTTCACCTTAGGGGAACCCCAAAGGGGGCTCCATGAGTTAAAGTCACCTGCCAGAATAATTGGACTTGAGATTGTATTTATTACGTTTTCTAAGTCAGTCGCTGTAAAGTGACGATTTGGGTGAATATATAATGATAATAATGTGAGTTTAAATGTAAGTTGGATTTCAACGGCTATCACAGAGAAATTGGAGTTTATATGTACAAGTTTATGGGGGATGGATTTACGGATAAGAAGACCTGTGCCTAGTGTGGAAGTATTATTAGATGGGAGGTTATGAAAATAGGGATGGTACTGTATTGGAGCTTTAACAGAAATATTTACAGGTATGTGGGTCTCTTGAAGGCAAATTATGTCTGGATTGTATTCTTTGATAAGAATTTCAAGTTCATTGTAGTTATTATAATATCCATTCAGGTTCCATTGGAGAATCTTCAGGAGTGAATTTGTATGTTTGGGAGACTTTTGTACAGTATTGGAACGACAATACTGTGAAAAATCCGAGGGTGGTAATGTTGTAGGTTGTATGTTTTGACTCTGTCGCCCAGAAGTCGAGTCACTCAAATCTTGAGAGAGATTTGAGCGACTCGACTCCTGAGCGACAGAGTCATTGTACTGATTTATTTTTATATGATTAGATGTCATCGTCGTTATTTTCATTTTCAGAGAGGTTATCATAATCCATAGAGTGGACTACAGGTAAAGAGGGTTTTTTAAAAGATGCTGTAGGAGAGAAACTAACTTGCTCAGGCAAATTAGGTGGAGTGTTTTTTTTTAAATAGAGATTGGGAGAATTTTTACTTTGAGTGTTTAATATTGGTGAAGTGGTGATAGTGTAGGAGTGTAATTTTTCGGTTGGAAGTGATAATGTGGTTAAGTTTTGATTTTTGTTTAGGCTATTTTCTTTGATGTTAACGGAAGGTTCGGTTTTTTTAAAGTTTGGGTTTGATTTGAATGTGGAGGTAAGAAGAGAAGCTGAAGCCTCATGATGGTTTTTAGGAGTGTTAGATGAGTGATCTGAATTAAATGCATTGTTTGTGGTTTGAGGGAGATCGACGGTTACATTTGGATTAGAAGTGGGTTGTATTGAATTTCTCAAGACAGAAGAGAAAGTAGAAATGAGAGGTGCATTAATACGATTTTGTTCGCTATAAATTTTTTTTGCCTCTGCCATGCTACATTTTTTTACAGTTTTAATTTTTAAAGTTTCTTTTGCTTGGATAAAGCGCCTGCATAGGGGCGAAGAAGCTGGATGGTCTTCTTTACAGTTTGCGCATTGCATGCGACTGCATTTTTCAGGTTCGTGAGGCGGAAGATTACATGTCACACATGTTTGATCTTTCGTGCATCTTTTGGCGGTATGACCCAGTATTTGGCAACGTTTGCACCTCATGGGGTTAGGAAAATATTCCTGAACCTTGAGATTATACCAACCTACATTAATAGATGTAGGTGGGCGGAATAAGTTAAAGGTAAAAAGAATGAGACCTGTCGCTCTTTGTATTCCGTTGTCAGGTTTACTGAATTTATATACTTCTACGACTCCCTGGTCGCGCATCTCTTCTATGATTTCTTTTTCCGTTACATTGATAAGACAAGGTGCGAAGACAGTGCCTTTAGACGAATTAAGCTGATCGTGTAGAATTACCTTTATAGGGCATAGATTTGAGAGGAATGTTTTAGATAAGAATAAATTGGCTATGTTTTGTGATCTTGCGAGGATTAATAAGTTTCCATCACGGAGCTGCGTTATGGAGTCATATGAGGTGCTTATATCATCAATTGCTTTCTTTAACAAGAAAACACTAAAAGATGTTAGGGGTTTATCTGGATCGGTAGGAGAAATAATTACAAATTTGGGGTTCTTAGAGTTTAATTGGGAGGGGAGGTTCAAGGAACATTCAACTGGAGAAAAGGAATTTTTCTTTTTTTTTCTTTTTGGAGCATCGGTATAACGATTAAACTCATCAAACCGATTGCTCGAAAGCACAGGTGGCCGTGAGGCCATACTTGGATTATGAGCACTTACACTTGTTTAGTTAATACGGGATTATGAAGGAGAAAAAGGGGAAATAAATTTGCGCGTACGCGAATATGATAAGGAAAGGAAACACCAATTTATGGCTATGCAGCGAGAAATACTAACGAAACGATGTTGTCGGCTCCGGAGTTAGTCGGTGACTGCAACAATAATAATTTCTTCTTCTACGTCCATTTCACAGCACTATGTAAATCAAACTGATGTGTCTGGCCGCCGGGCGAGCCGTATTGGTCCGCGCATATAAAAACTGACCGCTAAGTGCGCGCCTAGCCTTACAATCGATTTATTGAAGAGTAAGTTTGATGAGCGTGTTATCTCAAAAAGTGGTCCAGTCGATTGGCCGCCTCGTTCGTGCGATTTAACGCCTCTAGAGCATTTTCTTTGAGGCTACTTTAAGTCTTTGGTTTATGCAAACAAGCCGACGACTTTGGAAGAGCTCAGAGCCAACATTTAACGTGAAATAGGCGCCGTTTCGGCCGAAATGTGTGGACGAGTCATCGAAAATTGGGTCCAACGAATCGACCGTTGTAAACGTGCCCGCGGTGGCCATATGACCGAAGTCAAGTTCCATTCATAAATGGTTTGATTGTACTTCAAAGTCCTGACACAAATTGCAAACAAAATGGCGACACCGCATGTATTTCTACGAAGTCTAACTTAATAAATGCGCAGTAGTAGTTTTTCAACAAAAATGAACATGTTTAGTATTCATAAAGAGGTTTGTGGTACAGTTTTCTGCAAAATCTTTTTAAAGTGTACTTCACAGATGAATCGGTGATTGTTAAAACAACATAAGCGACATATTTATTTTTTTACAGGAGAGACTAAAAACACTATATATATACTATATATATATAACAGTTAAGAATTTTAAAAAAGTATTTTTAGAAAAGGAGATTTTTAGACAAGTAACTTTCTTTTTTATGTTGTTTTGACACCCAACGTTTTGGTTGGGAGTCAAAAGAATTTATATACTTTAGGTTATGTTGTTTAAACACTTATTATGCCTGTATAATCTTAGAAAATCATCTGATATTGAATAAAATAACACACTATTAAGAGTTCAACATATTATTTAAAAAATTGGGCACGACTGAGTCGCACGTACTTGCTCTTATGTGCCTAATTACATTGGAAGGCAAGATCTTTGACAAAAATAAAAAAACATTTACATTGAAAGTAACAATCAAGTAAACATCGCACGTCTTATATAACAAAGAATTTATGAAAAAAAGTATTTCGGAAATTGTAGGGCCGGTTTTGATAAAACATTGTTATTTATTTTTGTTTCAAAAAAAAAAAAATTTTTTTGAGATTTTAGTATGCAGTTTTTATAGTTTATTTATATACACCTAATTTTTAAATTTTAAATAATTTTTTTTGATAAGTTTCAAAAATATTGAATTTCAAAAAACAATTCAAAAATTAATTTTAATTAGAAAAAAAAAAAGTTATTTAAAATTTTGATTTGCAGAATTAATTTGGGTAACTAGATCTTCTCAAAAATATAAATTTTTGACAAAAATCCAAAGTGCTGTTACCGAGAAACTCAACAATTAAAAAAACAGTTATATGAAAGGTTCCGTTAATAGGTTCTAATCCAATGATATATAATACCAGCAAAAATTTTTTCAAAAATTGTCATCAAAATCGTTGGAGCCGTTTTCGAGAAAAAATAAGATTTTCCCAAACGGTCATATGGCAAGTACCGTTATTTTTAGGCCTAAAAATAAAATTTCAATTTCCCTTCTGGGGAATGCCAAAAGAATCACACACAACAAGTTAGAAGATAATTTCTCAAGCCGTTAAGGCTGCAGCTCGTTAAACATACTGACAGACAGACAGACAAAAAGACAGACAGACATAAGACAGACAGACAGTCAGACTAACAGACAGAAGACAGACAGACAGACAGGCAGACAGACAGACAGACAGACAGACAGACAGACAGACAGACAGACAGACATACAGACAGACAGACTGTCAGAATTTTTTTCTCGATCACTTTCTTAGACTTCTCTATGATCGTAATGTCATGTTTGATTGTTATCTCAATTTTTACTTTGGATTTATATGCATTCGTAAAAAAATTCTAAAAATCAAATATGATATTAAGATGATAGAGAAGTCAAAAAAAGTGGGTCCGGAAATTCCGTCCGTCTGTCTGTCTGTCCGTATCGGTTCCTACAGCCTAAACGGTTGGGCCGATTTGATTCAAACTTGGTATATAGCATTTTTAGAGTACTCTACCCGACTGTTTTTCAAATTGGCATTCTAGCTCCAAACCTAACGGTACCTGCCATATAACTTTTTTAAACAATCAACACTTTTTAAAGCGGAAAATTAACTGGCCAACAAATAGAACAGTTTTAAGAAGATCCAAATAAAAGCTTATTTAGAGATTATGAATTTTATTGAAGTAGTCTTCAAGAGTTTATGTGCTTCTTTTGAGAAGTTTGTCTCGATCAATATCTCAAATTCAATATAAATGTGAATATGACCTATACCCAAGTATATGAAATTTTGATAATTTTTCATTTAACTTCATTGAATATTTATAAATTTAAAATCGACGATCTAAATCATTTGGTAAAAACCATTTTCTAGCTTTTCAATGATAGTACAGTTTAAGTGTTTATATTTTAATTTCTGGATTTCATCGGCACGGTAAATTTAGTTGAATTCCTCTACTAATACAAAATGATTTAGATTCTGTCGAACAATATTCACTGCCATTATCCAATAGCAGTTTTACAATGTTATGGTCAGAAACGCTGCTGCCATGACAACATGTAGTTGAATTTATCGAAGACTCCACTTTTCTGTTTAATGCCGGATACCATCGATGATATAGTGAAAAATCATCAGTTTGTTTACCAAATGATTCACAAAATCAATTGTAAGGTTTGCATTTAATTTGCTCAATCTAATCACCATGTTTTGACTCAATATTTAAAAAAAATGCCATAAAATGTAAGAGGCTTTGCTTAATTTTTCCACGTTAAAGTTTCTAGCAAACATTAAAAGTTGTTTGAAATAGTTGACTATTTCTACGATTACCTTAACTTACTTCTACCATGTTTGGAAATAATATTGTTTCTTTATTTTTACAATATGATGATGCTGCTGCCTGAACCAAGAAAAGAAGTAATTTGTTAAGAACAACCATACGTTTGCAATTTTTACACCATGCATGAAGAAGTACCATAATTAAGATATACGCAATTGAATAACTGTTCTTCACAAAGTAGAAATTCTGGATCGTCATTGTCATTGTCAGTAATCTTTGCACCAGTAAATTTTTCTTACTGTATGAATCATTTTTCTTTGATTAATTTACTCCGCCTGTTTTTGCATCTGTGAAAAATGTTTTTTGAATGTACTGCTTGCATAGCACTTGTGTCGCAAGTTCTAATGGTGCAGAACGTTATCAGTAGATTGTGTTCCACATTCGTCCAAAAGATGACTTTTAATAAATTCAATATTGGAAGTTAAGATGTGTCACATGTGTTTAATGTGCACCCTTCATCAAGTTCTTCCAATATTTCAACAATAAAATTATTGACGTGATAATGTTGATCGAATATTTCCTTTGCAATACATTCTAATTGAGAGTCGCCACTATTTGATTAGTAATAGTTCTTTTCAACTCTTTTACAAGTGCTTTACTTTAAGCTTGTTGTTATCTATTTGTTAATATTTAATATATCCAGTTTCTGAAGTGTTCATAATTTGTTTAAATTTATATTGAAAATATAAAACTTTTTGCCACCACATTAAAATTACTACTATGTTAAGGTAAAATTTATTGGAAATGAAGAATTTTCCAAAAAAAAATTCTTACAAAGAACCGCTAAAATACCAATCACTTGCAAAAAAACTTAATTTGCTGCGGAAACCTTCACATCAACTTTTTCAATTTCTATCTAAAAATCACTTGGCTGGCATCTTGTAGCACAGGCTCCAATTCCGAACTACCAATATAGAGACACAAACAACATAGCCACAATGGCTTGGCTAAAAGAACTTCCAGTTCAACCGGAAGTTTTCCTCTTTCCGATAGAGTGTTCTTCGCCCGTGCCCCATCCACCGCTCCGTAACAAAAATTTATTTCATATTCAAATTGAATTTGTTATTGGCTGTTGAATTGCACAGAGAAAAACTTTTCTTTCTTTACCGGAAAATTTTCGAAAAAAAAAATAAAAAAAAACCTATAATACATAATAACAATAATAAGTGGTTTCCTTATAGAAAACATAAATAGAAAAGCAAAAACCGGTGAAAGAAAATTTCAACGGATATAAAGTTCTGTGAGAGAAGAAGAAAGAAAAAAGAAAAACTTCCTCTTACCTGTATATTGGTGTTCCTTTATCCTCACGGTACCATAGAATGAGTACGGCGTCATCTCCTTCGTACGTACTCACATTGCATGGAAGATAAATTGTTTCACCGCTTAATGCTTCCATTTTGTGAATTGGAACTGTTGTTGATATAATTTACGGTTGGTTGCCACATTTGTTTGAATGAGCGCGTACGTAGGTGTGGATCGTAACAAAAGCCATCCAGGTGACATGATATACGAGAGAAAGAATGAAAGAGAAAAAAAACAGAAAACAATTGATTATATTGAACACTGGTTGTTTATTACCTGCAATAAATAAAACACTAACTGTTTGGTCACCTTGCGGCACCCCATTACAAAGCACATTCATTGGCGGTAAGTGTCGAAGGGAGTTTGTGTGGTTGGTGTTTTTTTTGTATTGAATTGCATGACATATGCTCCGCTTCCAACCAATTGTAGTCGGGGAATGAATGAAGTGTCAACTTATGACAGTCGTCATTTTTTAATTGGATTCAGTGAAAGAACGAATTTGCTTGCCTGCATTCATTTGATTCACTCAATCGCTATTGTCGGTATGTGTGTGTATGTATGATGTTGAATGCATAGTGCAGGGTACTTGGTGGCAGGAAGGAATGTAGGTTATACAAATGGCATTGTTCGATATTTACCCCGACTTGCCTCTTCACAGACAACGACAACGACGATGATGGTGTCAGGAAAAAATCGATTTATTAAATTTATTACTGCTGTTGCAGTGAAATATCCTGTTATATATGCATGTACATACATAAAGCATTATATGAGATTCGGTTTAAATGTATGTATTCTTAATTGTGTATATGTGTATAAAATTCAGTTCGGAAATTCGAGAATTTTAAGGACGACGATAGTGTATCAAAGTGATATGAATTGCAGAACAGGTGGAGTAATCCCACTTCGATGTATAATTTCATTATCGTTGATAAATTTAAAAGGATGAAATTTAAAGATACATGGAGACCAGGATACAGCCCATGAAATTGTGTGTTAAAAAAATGTAGTTTTTGTTTTGCCCTCGTGCATTCAAGTCAATGAAGTCCTTGAATTTGTTGAAAAAAACTGTATTTGAGCTTACTTTGCATTTTCTTTTAATTAACTGCGGTAATTAATTAAAGGTAAATGGAAGACATCTGTTGTATTTTAAAGGGAAAGGTTCTTTGGTTTTCATTAAAAGCAGCTTTAAATAAAGTTTAATTAATTATCAAAATATTAAATATTATTTTTTCTCTACGAGTTAACAGAATTTCGTTCTTAGATTTTTTTTTATATCTGGATACGTGAAAGCTCAATAGGTTAATTTTCAAAACGCTCGAAGTTATACCACGAAATATTACATTTTACCCATCCAATAACTCACGCAGTCTCAAAATAATACTTAATTGAAAAGTTTAGCAATTTTTTTTGTTTCAAGGATTTTAAATTTACGAAAAATCTTTAAATTTCGAGATTCTTGATCCAAATCTCGGACGCAGTCTTCATTTAAATGCATTATTTTAATGACCCCATTGATTTATTTTTAGAAGTCCCAACTAATATTTTTTTTTGGGTTACTGAGGATTTTCAAAAAACTTTACTGAAACAAAAATTATAAGTAATAACCTTCCTGCGACTGTTTTGTAACAAGAATATATTCTTAGATATCGTGCCAACCAGTGTTAAACTTAGTTGCGACACATTATATCAAAGACAGAAAATAGATTGGTAGAAGAAAAAAGTAATGCTGAAGTTGTATTAAAGTTTTCTAAAACATGTCAGCATCAGGTTACTCTTGAGTTACTCAGATGGTAAAACAGATGAAAGTTACTGAAATATTTTAATGTCAGTTATGTGCGCAAACACATATTTTTACTTAGCAGTTACATTAAAGTTATCAATTTCACTCTGTACCATTTTGGTTTCAATGAAATATCGAAGTCAGGTTTCAAGTCAGCTGGACTTTTTCTTAGTTCGAATAATTTAGTCGTAACATTCAGGTATAATTCAGAAGATGGCTAATAATGTGAACAAGATTCGATCGAACCAAAAAAGTGTTAAAGGCATCCTGGAAGAGCAGATTTCAGTTGCAATAATAACAACTAGTAAAAATTCTGCACTTTTGTCGTCCAGTCAGATAGCAATGGCCTTAACTTCAGCGCTGGTCGTGGGTCTTACCTTCGAAGAAGCTGTGCAATGAAGTCACCGCCAACAAGCCCGTACATGCTTGGCGTAGCAGGGATAGAAGTCCTTCCGGGCGTTGGAATTTTTGATCGTATTTAAAAGAAACAGCTATACCTTTCGGTCTTGCAGTCTTGTTAGTCCGAAAAGTTTTAAATCCAGCAATGTTGAGTATTGTTTTCAAAGGAATGATTTTGTACTTCTTTTCTTTGAGTGGACCCAGAATGTTGGAAGGCCAATGTATGCCATAATGCATGGAATATGACATCGTTCATAAATGCCTGCCACGGCATCTTACCGTGAAACGGATTTCAGTGGTCCAATTTTGCAATGACTCTTCTGCGTAGATCGGGTTGAATTTAAGAAATGGTTGGTGTTATGTTCAACTCCAAGGCCTCAGTTGATTGCGAGTTATTAACATATAGATCTGCGACTTCAGCAAATCGCAAAAAAAAACAAGTCTATCGGGGTCAAATCACATGATTTTCGTGGGCAATTCTGGTTAACTCTGCGAGAGATAAACTTATCTTCAATTCATTAATGCAGAATGTTAATCAAGACGTCCATTACGCGGTCTTCCTGGAACTACATGTCTAAGTCTGTGTGGTTCTATTTGGTTATCATTGTTCTGTAGCACTAGCCATTGACGACGACCTCCTCAACAACTACGTTTTTGACCAAGTATGGAGCAATGAAACCGCAAAGCTAGAATCGACACCAAACCGTAACTTCTTTAAAATGCATTATCACCTTGATGCAATTTTGCTTCATCCAAAAAGGCTCATCATCGCTAAATGATTTGTTGGCTAAAATTGGAATCCTTTTTAAAACGCTTCGATGACCAGTCAGCAAATTTAAACACCTAGGTCAGTTGGATCTTGTGTGGTTGTAGACACAAATCTCGACGTAAAACTCACAAAGTTTAAGTCTGCAAACGGCTTAGTTTCTCCAAGACAAGTAATCTATTGCCTCGGGTTCCACTGTACACTTAAACGAACCGACATTTATTTCCAATTCAAAAGTAATTTTTTCATAAAACCCTATAAATGATATGCACTCAAATATAATGAGCAGACCGGAAGTAGAAAATATCATTGACAAACAAATCAAACATTCCTAAAAGGCCTTAACAGCTAACTACACCCCTCCCCCAAGAGCAACAATATCAAGATATATTCGAAACAAATAACCAATAAATCACTCTGTCCCCTGAGAGATAAAGTCCCCTCCCTCAAACAAAAAAACACAAGAATATTATTTTATCAAAAACAAATCTCTCCATGCAACTAAGTCCTTATTGTAAACGTCATTTGGCTTTTCTTTTTTTGGCAGAATCAATTGTAATTAACTTGTTGTTATAAAAAGATAAACCACTCCCCCACCACCATATCCAAAAATGCGAATAAAAAAATATTAACGTCACTTTTCTGCCAAAAAAAAATGAGAATGGAATAACCAAAAGAAAAGTCCATTCCCAGCTGTAGATCCCTGCAAGGTCATCGGCATCCATAATTTGTATTCATTCATGACTTCCACCTGGACTCCCATTTCGAATAAGGTCCTTGTGTGCTGAGAAATAATCTCTTTCTTCCTTGAATGAGATAAATCTCGAAGGCAGACTTTTACCTGGGCGGAACCAAGCCCTTTCTCTTCCTGCTCGGATCGTACCTTCCCACCTCATCCCAAAGGATGACCTAATAGTATTTTCCCATAGCAGCTAGCGGGTGGATATCCAGCATTGTATCTTTGTTCTTTTGTGAATAAGATATCATAACGGTATAGGGATGTTCTTCCCTTTTTTGCTAGATTTGGTTTTCAAGGAGAATAATGGATGACGGTGATCCTGGCTGGCAGGATTTTCTGATAAAATTTGCTCAAATCGCACGAAATGGAACTTATCTTTATCACTGTAGTGGACACATGAATAATAGAAAAATGAAATTGACTTGAATGGAAATTAGCAATTCAGATACTTTGTTGCCACCCAAAGTGGCATGAAGAAGAACTGAACTCCGTCTGCACGCACCTTTTGTCTTCAAATAAATCTCAGGACTTGCTCAAGAAATTGATTAAAAAAAAGAAGAAAAATAAAACCAATTAAGGGCCAATGTTCTCGTGCGTTCAAGCATGGAAGGGTAGATGTGATAATGAGGCAATTTATCTGGAGAAAGTATCTTTAAGGACCTTCCTTGGATAGAGATGTGTTGTTTGGTGTGTAAGTAAGATTCCTGGTTGACGGCGCGTCTTCGGTCGGAACGTTTGTGTTAATTTATGCAAATATATGCGCCTCTGATGGCTAATGGTTGGTATAGGCGAAAAAGGCGACACGCTTCGATAGAGTCGTGTGGCATGTAAGCTGACTTTAGTTTTTATTTAACCCGGACACCCTTAACCCTACCCCCAACACTATACAGAAACTTTTTTAAGTGTTTTTGTATGTGAGATTGTTAGGGTTGGCTAATAAATGGCGAAAAAGTTTTTACTAAAGCGAACTGTTCATTTGTCTGGAAGTGGCAATTTGTCTGAGGAAGGAAGTTTTTTTCTTTGCCAAATGCTTATGCTATGGGTTCCGTGTGAATAGTGATGGATGGATGGATATTTAACATGCGAAGCAATGATTTGTGGGTTTGAAGATAAAAGTGTAAAAGTTGTTAGTCAGTATCGATACGGATCCCAACAGGAAGTGAGTTTTGTATTTTTTTATAATAAATTGCTGCCGAAGTTGACCAAGGCATTTTAGAATTTTTATAATTTAAGTGAATAACTGTGTCGTACTTTTACATGTACATGACCACGTTATGTTTGTTAAGCTAGTTATGCTAGTTTCTTATTCGAAAAATTAATTCTTTTCATGCATTTTGGAAAAGTTGTATTTTTTTTGTTTTAGTAGAAGAAGAAATGCAGGCAGCAAAATTCATGTTCAAATGTATTTAGGGCAAAGCAGCGAACCTCACAAGTAAAAATTTTACGTAAAGTAGTGAAGTGGGAGAGTTGTAGTTTTACGATTGGATCATAAAATCATAATTTCGAGGCAAGCTTTGGCCATTTCTTTAGTGAAATGTTTTTCGTATAGAAATGTAAAGCAATGAAAATGTGAAAAGTTCTCCGAAAAATTCAAGAAAAACTTAAAACCTTTTACTACCAGGCTGACTCGTCAAAAGCGTTAGGCCATCACGAATCATTCTTTTTGAAAGTGAAACCTTCTAATTGTTCTCTGTATTTATTGAGCTATAAATGACGTTACATCATGCATAAAATAAAGTGACATTCTTATATTGGCTGATGATATGAAGATTTTTTAGATAATTAAGTCTTACTATGACCGCATTCTTCTGCAGGCAGAAATGTATAGCTTTAGTATTTGATGCAGAAAAAAGGTATTTCCCTAAGCCCACAAACTCTGTGGCATCGGGAATTTTAAGGATTTCGGTGTACGTTTTAGATCCAACTTTGAATTTACTCAACATGGTACGAGCTCCTTATATCGACATTCATAAAAACCGAATTGAAGCAATCTAATACCATTTCCTTCGTCTTACCCTTAAAGTTTACCTTGAAATAATTCTTTTAATCTACCACTTTCTAAACGGCACAACCCCCAACCTGGAGAACTTCGTCCTTACTATTCCTCCAAGGTCGAAGAGCTCTTTATAAGCCTAAGCTCCGAAAACTTCATAGCTCATATAAGGGTTAGCAGTATTTTTGTTTTCATATTATTAACAACTAACACATGCACTTATGATAAGCTTCTGATTGCAGAAAGAAGCTTGCGGTCCTAGCTTGCTACATCAAAAATCCCTGAAGTATTATAAAATAAATTGCACGACTGAATCGCACGTGTTTGCTCAAATGTGCGGTCACGTCGTCGAATAAAAAAAAATAAATAACAATAACGAAGAAAAATAACATTATGTGAAATTATAAAAAGTGTCGAAACCACAACACTTAACGGTTTTTAGTAAAAATGGAGTACTTTTTTTTGTTAATTTTGGTAAGCAGTTTTTTAGAGTTTATTAATATATATGTGATCACAAAATTTAAAATATATTTTTTTGATTAGTTTTAAAAAACATTGGTTTTTCAAAAAAAAAAAAAAATAAATAAATTTTAATTAGACAAAAAAGTTACTCAAAATTCTGATATTCAGAATTAATTTGTCTACCTAGATCTTCTCAAATATACCATTTGACAGAACTCCAAAGAGCCGTTATCCAGAAAGTCAAAAATTAAAAAAAAAACGTTTTATGAAAGGTACCTTTAATAGACTTTCCCGTAAATTTTATATTTGATTAAATGATAGCTAGTACCAACAAAGACATTCTGAAAAAAAATCATCAAACTCTTGCAGCCGTTTTCGAGAAAAATATATATTTTTTCTACGAATGCATAACTTGCCTTATAGTCCCTATAAATCGCAAGTAAAAACCAAGACAGTAAGTCTATTCGAACAATCCATGGACATGCTATGCTAAGCCCGACGCTCATTCAAACTTTGATTTTACTATTTAATGCTCAACTGATTTCCTGAATGTTACGCATACGCCATAGTGTCCTTAAAAAAAGGTTTGTTCATATAAAACTTGAAGCTAGATCACTTTCTCCTACAACTGATTCAACTGTTTCAAATTCTTTTGTTTTTTTCTCTAGGAAGTCACTTTGGACCATAAAAAACATAATGTTTTATGTGAGTTTATGATCTTAAGTTATTATATTCATTGAGATGTATAAAACATTCGGCAACAACTGATTCAACTGTTTCAAATTCTTTTGTTTTCGATACCTTAACTTTGGTCCTCTCATTGGTTCTTGTTAAAGCAATTCTCAAATAAAATAGACTTCATTTACTTTGGGTGACGCTTTAGATAGATATAGATATAGGCTCCTAGGTCTGGATTAATATACCCTTCCAGCCGACTCGATCTGCAACTTCGGCAAGACCAAGCATTCTCCAACCTTATTCTGATAAGATGTAAACGTTTAACAGGAATTACAAAACTGGACATGACTGGAAATAGTTCATCCCTGTATTCAGCGTAGTTATTAAATAAATTTATCTATTGTAGGTTTCGGTTTATTCGATCATAGATTTTCCATGGGTTTTTCTGCCACCAAGAGGCTTAAAACACGCACATAAGACGCTGGATTGGGTTTTATAAATGATCTTTAAAAAGCTGATTCCTCCATATAGTTTTTTGCAGAAAAGTTGATCTCCTTTTTTGTGAAAAGAGCCGATGGTCCTGATACTGGAACTATCTGACATCCTTATGCTTGTTTATTATTTAAATTATGAAGATAGAAAACTTCAAAATATAAAAAAGGGTTGATAGGGGCCATCTAATTAAAGCTACATCTGTGAAATTGGCTGTCATTTAATTAGTCTGTTTTTGTCCATTCACCATGGATGGATAAAGCGTTCAACAAGACGTACACATGATAAAATTATTTTATCAAAATGGGTGTTCTGTTAGAGCAACGTTCCGCGCGCTTCCTAAATTGTATGGTCACCATAATCGTCCTAGCACTATTCGCAGCATGGTGGAAAAATTTGAGTCCTTTGGTTCAGTAAACAATCAACCAACACCTGTTCGTTGACGAAACGCAAGATCTGCCGAGGAAGTGTGCAGGAGAATTCGAGGCAGTCGATTACACGTCGCTCACAAGAAATCGGCCTTTCGCAAACCACCATTTGACAATTATTTTAGGAGCTGAAGGTTAACGAACATAGACAACGACACACGTGTGTTCGCTGATTGGGCTCTGGAGCAGTTTGCACCTGACCCAAATTTTCAGCGATGAGGCCCATTTTTGGATGAATAGGTACATGAACAAACAAAATTGTCAAATTTGGAACGGTGAGGTCCAAGAGCGTCCAATTCATCCCGATAAAGTTACTGTTTGCTGTGAATTTTGAGCTGGCGGTGTCATCGGTGATTTTTTTTTTTTTGAGAACGATGTTGGCAAGCAGCGTCATCACCGTCCACGGCGAGCGCTATAGGTCGATGATTACCAACTTCTTTTGGCCTGATTTGGATGATATGGACACCAACGACATATGGTTTCAACAGGACAGCGCCACGTGCCACACTTGGACATTCTGCCGATTTGAGGGCATGTTCATCTCAAGTGGAGGTGATGTGAACTAGCCACCGAGATAGTGTGATTTGACCCCATTTGAATTTTTTCTGCAGGGTTTTCTTAAGTCGCAGGTCTATGCGAATAATCCACAAACCACAGCGGCCCTCAAAGTCAAGTTAACCAATGCCATCGGTCAAATTCATCCTGATTTATGCGTAAGAGTCATGAAAATTGGACATTTCGGATGCGCGCCACCAGATATTTAAACAATGTTATATTTTACACATTATGGCATTAATAAGGCTTTCAAACAAATAAAATATTTTGATGATACCTCACATACACATTATTTTATTTCAATTTAAAGTTAGGAAGCGCTTAATGAAAAGGTTTTTAGTTTATTCACACTCTCTATTTTGTTTTTAATACTAATATGACTAAATTGTTGAACTCATTTTCTTAAAATACTGCATCTTCCCTTTACGCTAAAACATTCAAATTCTTATTAAATTTCCTCCAAAGTATACTTTTCCAACAATTTTGACTCACATAATCTAAACGTCAAATAATATTTTAATTAATTTTCACAAAATCTCCAAAGAAAATCTTGTAATAAAAGACAAACACCTCGTGTAGCAAAGAAGAGAAACAGAACATTAAAAAAAGAAATAACACAAGAACGGATGAAAAATAAGACAGTTTCAAGGAAGTCAAAGGATGTTTTTAAAAGTACACCCATATAGATACAATATACTTATGTAGAGTTCCTATACGTTCGGCATTAAGATAAAGCATGTTCAAACACTCATTAACAAAAGTTTCCCTTCATCTTCATGGATCCTCATCCTAATAACTTAGAGGACAGATGGTGCTCCTTGTAAAAAAAGGTGCTGACACCACCCACTCGTTTTGCCTGTATGAGTGTGCAAAATAAACTCCGCAGCCGAAGAAAAACACAGAAAAGCATCCTTTAAGGAAAAGTAAATTGAAGTTCAAAGGTGAATTTCACCCACGGTTGGAGAAGTGACGAGTAAACGACCTCTGTTTGACCTTTTAGATGTAATGTTTTATACAAATATTTGTCCTCCTGGAAAAAAGGGAATTTTCATGAAATAAAAATGAGGATTTGCATGAGAACCCTGCAAGCAAAACTCTTGAATAGGTTATAGCTTCTACGAATTGATTGCATATTTATCCTCCTCTGTTGCTATTGAGAAATCCACCTATAGAGGATGAAAATTCACCTAAAGAATGGTGCATTGCAAAAAGGCATATCAGGACGGATCTTTAAGTTGCCTGCATGCAATTTACCTAGATGGTTCAAGAAAGCCCCTAATACGAGAGGAAAGACTTGTTGTGGAGCTCGTTGTTGAACACGACAAGGACTATCAACATTGATACCGCTCCCTTAGAAAATTAAAAAAAAAATCTAACAACACCCAAGACTAAGAGATATAAGAAAATCTCCTTATACAGACCATTTCTACCTATACCTATGCACCGACTGTACCTTGGGAAAAACCTCATAGCCCACTTTGTGGCACCTTCAAGGAACT
Organism: Platycheirus rosarum; assembly: GCA_963971375.1. Lineage (NCBI taxonomy): Eukaryota > Metazoa > Arthropoda > Insecta > Diptera > Syrphidae > Platycheirus > Platycheirus rosarum. The sequence goes on along the minus strand of OZ020509.1, from coordinate 113,201,726 downwards.
GTAATTCGAGTCGAAATCTGGGCTAGTAGGTAGAAAGTTCTTCAAATGATATGATGATGCTGCTGCTTGGGTAGATATTTAGTGGGTGGTGATTAAGACCAAGTGAGGTAGGTGCAGGGCAGGAAAAAAAGAGGCAAAACCTGAAGTAGACGTGCCGTTTCGATGATGGAAAACCATGCTCCTGTATATAGAACTTCTCGTATGATGTCCTATGTACCTGGAAGCGTACATCTGCAAAGTGCTCAATGTTTTGTAGATACATTGTGGATTAGAGAAGGAGCAGTACTAGTACCAGCACCACAGGTGAACTCGGTTGTACACTTGATGTAGCAGAGTAGGAAACTAGGCTAAAAGGACTCTCCCATGTCGACGTTGATGACTCTGCTGACGACGATGATGATAGAACAACTGTGGGAATTTCCCAGCCGTCGAGAGTACTTTTTTTCATTTTTTTTTGCGAAACGTGAACATTGTAGCGAGCGCGAGCAAGTGGTCTCTTGGACTAGATTTCAAGCAACTGACGACGTCTATACGATACCATGATGATGACGACACCAGGAAGCAATGATGGATGCAGGATGCTCAAAGGAGGAAGTGGAAAGAATAACCGCGTTGAATTCATGCTCAATTGGGTTGAAATGTTGGACCAATTTTTTTTATATATTTTTTTATCATTTTCACAGATCTGGGTAAAAAATTGGTTGAACTACATTGAAAGATTTGCGGGTTGGCGTCCTGTTTTTATGGCGGGAAATACATTTTTCGTCGGAGGCTCTTTTTGAAAAAATCTGGACAAAGATGGATTTGGTTGGATGGTGATGTATTTTTTCCTCCTTCTTAAATAAGCTTGTCCTCTTTATGACCGTTGTGGTTCATTTATATCTAAAAGATGATAAGGATGATAAGAGACGGTCTTTCAAATGGGTTTTTGTGTAATAATATTTGAGGGTAAACTTAATTTTGTATGACATAGACAAACTTATGGTATCAGTTAAGTTAAATTGTTAACGGTGGATTTAAAATTAATGGCCTTGAAAGGGAATGGGTTCTTTTAAAAAAAAGATATCTGGAGAAAGATTTGACGTATTGGTTACAAAAAAATAAGTACGACTCTGATAAAATTTTGAAATATCTGGAATGTACATATTAATTATGGTAACTGTAAGGTATAAGAAGAAAGCTTTGTCCAAAAAGTCATTGATATTGGCTTAACCGATTGGGTGTCCAAAAATTTAAATACGATTTTTAACGAAAGAAAATTTTATTTTTTTTAGGATTTGCAACAAAATCAACCTTCTTTCTAACAACCAGTGTGGGTTTATTTCGGGTAAATCAATTAAATTTGCATTCCGAGGTATATAACAAAGGGGTAGAACTTCCATTAGGGATAACTGACAAACTAGCTGTCGTTCTAATGAAGTGTACCATGCAAATACAACAGAATAACATTTACAAATTTTTTTAATTTATTTTCCAAATTCTTTCTCTGTTCGCCAAACTTATAAAGCACTTCGTCAAGTTTAAGGTACGCATAATCTAAGCAGCTAACACGCAATGCTATGAGTCTATTTATGATAACAGTTACAGTTTTGAATAATATTCATCTAAATTAAGCTCATATCGAGCGTACAAAAGAAGCCATCGCAGCTGTAGACGTTAGTGTGACAGAGGATCAGAATTTATCGATCCGACGTCTGCCCGTCGACTAATTGAAAGATCTTGGCCTACATTCATATAAAATCCAACCGGTGCAAGAATTAAAGCCAGTAGCCAGCGGACCATTAATTGCGCCGTGTGATCAGTGAATGGGTTGAGAACAAACTGGAAGTTGACCCAAATTTTTATCGTCAAATCAACTTTAGCGATCAGGCTCATTTCTGCCTTAAAGAGGAATAAGCATATTTGTCATTTTTGGAGTGATCACAATCCTCATGAGTTTCTCGAGACTCCATTACATCCCGAAAAATCACGTTTGGTGAAAAAATCATCTCAAGAAATAAACCTATAAACTGGTCATCTCGTTCGTGTGATTTGACACCTTTGGACTACTTTTTGTGGAGGTACGTCAAATCTCGGGTCTATGCTGATAAACCAGCAACGACTGATCATTTAAAAGCCAACATTGAATGAAATAAGACCGGGCTCTAGTTAATTGGCTAAATTCTTATTAAGTTACTAATACAAAAACTATTACCAGCGCCCCCTAGGTGTCCGTCGTTATAGTACGGCTTAACGCAAATCACAAAATCACCGGAATAATGTTTCTCTCGAAGAAATCTTAAGCTTCCTCATTCACTTTTGCCAATGTCCATAGCTCTGCAGCATACAACAGGGAAAGGACTGGGATAATGAGGTCTTATAAAGGCACAATTTAGTTACCCGAGAGAGGACTTAGCTACTCAATTACTTTATGTTACTATTTGAGTAATTGGAATTCCTCTTCTCTTTTCTGCTCGTAGAGTCTACGAGCAGTTCTGGTCCTTTTGTACAGCACCCTTTGTATGCTTCCTGTCAAGCTACTTATGCGCGTCGGTCTTCATTATTGTTTTCGTTGTGGCGGCCGCCCTGTAATTCGGAACAGTTTAGAAATTCTATTAGAGACGGAAATCGGAACAGAACCTGACAACCCTCCTTAAATCCAAAATCTTTAAACTGGAATGTGGGCTACAGAGTCAATACAAGCTAAATGGAAGAGTCTTTCTCAAACTAGAACATGACCGTTTGCCGAAGTAATTAATGTTCTACTGACGAATCTACTTGGAATTCTTCGGCAAATAGTCATGTTTTTCCTTGATAAGAAAAATTCATTAATCTTTTATTAACTGTGTTTAACTGACGATTCAGTTCAAAGCTTTTTGATTTTCTGATTTAGGGAAATGAGTTTTCATTGAAGGATTTTTTAATTAAAGCTCATATTCATGTTGCGAAATTTGTTTGTTGCAAAGTTTCCTCTATAGCTTCGAATCAATTTTTGATAAAATACCATACAAATAACCATTATGGCTTTGGATAAAGTCTTACAAAAACATCAGACCTATATGACTGCAAGCTTGTAACTACAAATGCATTTTATTACTCCATGTCCAAAAAAAATCTAATAGGGTCTAGCGCACACAATATTTTTTCTAGATGTGACAATTTTTTATGGCTGACAGGAAGAATTTAAAAAAATGAAACTCAACACACTGTTGAGGTCATTCGAAGCGAAACCCAAGTTCGAATTCCATGCACATCAGAATGCACCCTGTCGCGCTCTTAGCCAGCTTTTGTATGTTTCTATTTTGTCCTCACATAAAAAAAAAATTAAAACGAAAAATTGTCTTTCACTCCTTTGGTCACACATTTTGTATCCTTCCATTAGAAAATATTGCTTTAAAAAAATATCCATCAAGTTCCTTTAACAAAACGACACTATAATAAAGGCACTTAAAAATCGACGCATAACGAAGAAAAATACTTGGAAACTCATTTCGAAAATATGAAAAAGAATCCCTGCGTCTCTTCAAAAAAGGACATTCACCAAGTTAACAACCCTGCCCAAGGCATTTTTCTGAGTTATTTTTTCATTCTCCATTTTATTTTTCAAAAAAATAAAATGAAAACAGTTTTCGGGCAAGCAGCGCTAAAAGCTGAGGGGCAAAATCGAAAAAAGAGTATCCAACCGTATAAAATATTAAAACGCCATTCAGTGCAAAAGCCCTTTTTCTATATAAACAAACACTGGCGTCTGGATATCGTAAAAAAAATTATACATAACGTTTTTTTTTTGCACCACCCTCGCGTTTTAAGTAGGCGTTCGTATTTCCGCCGTCGTCGTCGTCATCATCACCGCTGTTGTAACCACTGTTATTCCTGTCGCTCTCACGTCCATATCGTCCCGACGCCACTTAGAGGTAGAACCCACCCAAAACTCTTTTGAACATGGCAAATCCACCCATCCACCCTTTTCCACTATACCTACAAACATTTTTACGGCTCTAAAAGCTTCATGTAAGTGGGTTATAAAAACGAAAATAAGTAGCACATATCCTTACTCACTCGTTGCTCAGTAGATTTCGGAACTCCCGGAACCCCCTGCCATACTAAGAGTGCGTGTGCGGTGAGTTTACAACCATACCTACATATATGTATACAGGATGAAGTTTTGGGTTTTGTTTTCATCATTTTGTGATGTATGTCGTATTTTAAGGATTTTTATGGTTGTTCATAAATTTGAGCTGTTTACCGCTTTACCTCAACTTTTGCTTGCCTTTGCTTATTCTTCTTAAAGGGTCTTGAATTAGACGGAAACCTTAAGAGGTTATTGTTTTCTTGTTACGAGCCTAATGCACAGAGTAGGCTTTGAAATGCCACATTCGAAATCCATTGATATACAATTTCAAATCCTTGTGTTGCTGAAAAGACTTTTTCTGTTTTGAATGGCAGATAGGGGAGAATGGGGTCAGATGATTTGAGGAGTAATTTTGAAAGAGTTGTTTTGAGAGTTGGCGAGGCTTGTAATTAGTGATATAAAAGATTTGGGTACTCTTCAAGCTTATAGTATTTAAGACTTATGATCACTAAACTTTACATAACTAACGGGGAGAGACTTCCAAGATCTTTTAAAAGGAATAATATGCTTTAATCATAAAGTGTTTTTTTTTTTGCAAATTATTAATTTATTATTTACCACAATTAGACGATTGTGGAATACGACTCGAATTTATTATCAAAATTAGTGTTCGTAAATGTAAAAAATGGTATCCGTGAGACTGGGAGAACAAGAGGCAGTCGTCTAAAATAACTTTCCGACTATACAACATCATCATCAACATCTTCGCGGGAGTGTTTTTTTTTCAATAAGGGAAAAAGAATAAAACTATAGTGCCCGCTGTATGGCACGTTGCAACGTTCTGATGGAACTATTTTTGAATTGGTTATCGTAATTCCCAAGCGCTTGCCATTGACGATGATGCCGCCGCGCAGTCACAAAATCAACACCAAACGGTAAGTTTTTGAAGATGCATTGTCACCTAGTGAAACTTGTGTGGGTTAGTATCTGTTTAAATATGACAGTTTCGCTTGTTAAGGGAGCCATTCGCTAAAAAAAAACTCGCCTTATCGCTATAGATTTTTCGGCCAAAATTGGGGTTCTATTCCAAATGCCCCGAATTCCAGTCAGTCAGCAATCGAACTGCGTTGTCTATTGTTTGAAGTCTGTGATATGCCGAAATCGTATGTAGTGCATGGCGGAAATCGACTGCCTCTGGTTCTACTGTACACTTTCCCAGTTCCCGGCAATATGATCGGTTGCTCTTGCATTCATTTAACCTACGAATGTTTGCGGTTTGACTGGCACCAAACGTTAAAAGTAAAGGCCGTCAATTCGAGAAAATGGCATCAGTCAAGCTACCGCCGGCAGAATTGATGACAATATGGGCTCGTTTCCCTTCAAAGTAAAATCGAAGATGTTTCCGGTCGGAGCTTTGATGCCCATCCGCTCTTTTGCTCTTTCGGCTAAGTCAGTGCTGCTTCACAACCTGTACAATTCCTCGTTGGAACTTATTCTCCCCCCGCCGTTAAGGCATACGGGATCAAAAATCACTTGAAAACTATTCTCTCGAAGCAATCTAAACATGATTAGGGTCTTATAAAAGGACAATTTAGTTGGGCTAGAGAAGGCTTTAATACTAAATTGCCTTCTTACATCAATAAAGCCGCGATTGGCAAAAGTTATTCTTTGTTTGATCTCAACGCTGGTGTTGTTCTCTAAGTGCTACTGGCTACTGATATCACGCTGTGTTGTTTTGTTCTGAGGTTTGGATGGACTTTTAAAAGATCGAGCTTTTAGTTTTGACGTGAAATTTCTGAATTTTTTTCAAATCTTAAACACGAGATTTGCAGCGATGCCGAAACCAAAATTGCACATTTCTCTATACATAACCCGTCTCTCTGCACCCGGCTTTGAAATCTATGAAAAGGTGGTAAGTATCGAAGTAAAGTTTTTGGATTTTTGCAATTTCTACCATAATGTGAACCAGTACTCCATGATGGACTTTCCTGGCGTAAGGCCGCACTGATATGAACCTATCAGATTGCTAAACTAATGGTTTGATGATCTCATTCACTAAAGCAAAAAAGATTTAGAAGCCGATATTGAGGAGACTGATATTTGGTGCAGTTGAGAGGGTCACCATGGCTTAATAGTTTCAACTCTTGTTTCTTTTGCGATTTATCCTGAATTGTTTGATATATTGTACGTAATGCTTCCTTACAGTTCCTTTAAGCTCTCGCTTAATTTCCCTTAAATGTTTTCCTTATTAAAACTGCCCGACTTACCTCCTACTCCCCCACCGAAATATGTTAACGTTAACTGAATGCGTGCTCACGAAGCAATCAAATGGGACTCGAATGAAAAGCATACATAGAGACGAGTAAATGACATTTTTTCACGAGCAAATAATTTTATAGTTATTTCCTTCGTTTTATTTCGACTCTTCAAAAGGTACATTTTAGCTCAAAGAGGGAGTCCTTCTTGCTACTGCAAATGCTAATCTAAAAAAAGATCCTTTTCGCATCGTTGTGTGAGTGTGTGTGTGCGAATATGAAAGAATAAGAAAGTGTATTTTGAGTGCACCATGTGTGTACGAGTAAGACTTTTTAAGTACCATCACTATCGGTGAAAGTTTTACTACTTAGGATTATTATCCTTGAATATGTGACATCGAGATACAACGAGTACAGAAGAGTATTATCTTTAAGTGTGTAAGATAGGTACGTATATAAAAAAACGCCTTTTTTAAGTTACAAAAAAATGAGAAGCCGTGATAACATTATTGCTAAAGATGAGGCAGTAGTTGATGGTCTTAAGATGATGGGACTTGTTGCAGAATTGCTTCCTTTGATGAGATGAGGCTGTGAATGCGTGTGAGATGAGAGTCCTTTGGAAGTGATTTTCAGAGAGATAACAATGTTTTTGTATTCTTTTTTAGCAAGTTAAAATGGGTTCACAGAGGAATATTCATATTTATGTTATGAAAGAGTCTCTAAGTCCTTTTATAATGAAATTTAGTTCTCAGAAGACATTTTGTTTTTCTAAAAAGGATAATAAAATGTTATTTTACGACGCGAAAAACAAACATTTTCTTTGAGAAATGAAAGCATATTTTGCTTATTTGTTCTTATAAATGAATTACATTAAATAAATTAAGTTAAAAAAATTTTATTCGATATACCTAGTTACCTAACGATATTTTGTCCTGAAAGAGAACAAACTTGCTATGTAGTTTGAGAAACAAGGACGTTTCATTCAAAATGTTTTTGTGAAAACAATGCTAAATTGTCGTAGTACTTATGAGAACAGAACAACTAAAAAAGATTTATTTGTTCTCAGGAGCATTCCCGAGCCTTACAAAGCATAATTAATTTGTATTATTAAGAGCCTTAAGGATAAGGCACCAGCATTCGGTTTTTTAAGCAATTAATTCCATGCCATTGAATATTTTCCTCTGGTCAATGCTGTCGGAAATCAGTATTTAAGAAACTTATGTGTATTGCAAAGTATTATATTGTAAAACCTTCTTATCTGATATACAATCTTGAACAAAATACGGCTATGTAGAAAGGCTTTTCCCTGAGAAACCAGCTAACCAGATAAAAGCACCCATGGGATCATCCAAGGCCAGAAGGTCTGCCTAAGTTTCCTGAGCTCAACTTGGATCTGGGAGAACCGCTTTTTAAAAGAAGCAGCTGGAATCTATAAAAGTACGGGCAAAAGACCATTTGTAAAATCAGAAAATGTGTTTTGTATAGAAAAGTCATTTAAAAGTTTTTTTTTTACTACGAGAGGAGGGTCTAGCTCCTCCCATTTAGGTGGTAAAGTCGATTTTCTAAAAAATGAAAATATAAATATTTAAAAGCTTTCTTTAAAGCTAGAAGTCTCTTATAATAATTTTTTCAGAACAAAAAGGCTCGTGGAAAACTTTATGACAGCTGTTATTTTTATTTTTTTTTTTTATTTTTAATAAACAACTTTGGGAGGTCTTTTACAGACCATTTTTTAACCTTTTCCTACAAACCTAGTATAGAACTTGCCAAATTCGCTTTTAAAGGTCCTATATCTGCCATTTTTACTTGCGATTATAGGGACTATAAGGCAAGTTTAGGATTCGTGAATACAAACAAAATTGAGATAACAATCAAACATGACATTACAAAGCCTAAAAAGTCATTGGCAAAAAATGTCCGTCTGTCTGTCTGTCCGGGTGTATATCGAGCTGCGGCCTAAACGGGTTGAGCGATTGCCTTCAAATTTGGTATGTGTGAATCTTTTGGCATTCCTCAGAGGAGAAATTGAAATTTTATTTTTAGGGCTAAAAATAACGGTACTTGCCATACGACCATTTAGGAAAAGGTCATTTTTCTCGAAAACGGCTCCAACGATTTTTATGAAATTTTTTGAGAATTTTTTTGTTGGTATTGGCAATCATTTAATTAGAACCACATATATTAACGGGAACTTAAATATAACGGTATTTTTAATTTTTGGCTTTCTCGGTAACGGCTCTATGGATTTCAGCCAAATTTAATATTTGAAAAGATCTAGATAGCCAAATTAATTTTGCATTTCAAAATTTTGAATAACTTTATTTTTCTAATTAAAATTCATTTTTGAATTTTTTTTTGAAAAATCAATATTTTTAAAACTAATCAAAAAAATTATTTTTAATTTTATAATCACATGTTTATTAATAAACTCTAAAAAACTGCATACCAAAATTTAAAAAACAATTTTTTTCAAGAAACTAAAAATAAAAAACAGGATTTTTTCAAAATCCGTCCTACAATTTTTGAAATACTTTTTTCATAAATTCTTTGTTATTTGAGACGTGTGGTGGCGTACTTAATTTGAACTAAAAACTGTTAAGTATTGCGGTTTTGATACTTTTTATAAGTTCAAACTGTGTTATTTTCAACGTCAATGTTATTCGTTTTTATGAAAGATCTTGCCTTCCAATATAATTATGCACATTAGAGCAAGTACGTGCGGCCCAGTCTATTTTTTGTAAAATATGGCTTGCAAAGGTTTGCCTTATACAAGTTGCTTTGTGTGCTAAAATTCAAAAAAGTAAGGCTTATACAAGATAAATTGTTAGTTGGGAGATTTGAAGCTGCCAGATTTTATTAAATGCTTTTGAAATATTGGGTGCAATAATATTACTTCATCCAAGGTGATGTAAAGATTTGTTCAACGTTCTTAGAGATAAGACATCAGATTACCGGTAGACCTATTACTAGAAAAGTTGTTTATAAGAGCTGATACAATTTATTAGCGTTTACACGACCTTAGAAAGAAGGTTAAAGAAGATTCATCTTTTTATTTTTAATAGGGTGTTATTCAACAGCTTGGAATAAGCTCAGAGAGGATAGATAAGAGAGAAGTTTTGCCAGTGTCGAAAAAACAACTCTTCACCACGGGTTCGAAAGAAGATTTATCCCATGGAATTGATTCTTTTACAAGCTCAAGAAAAGCATTGCAATGAATTTGAAAATGTTTTGTTTTTGATATTTTTGCAAGATTTTTAATAAACATCTTAACTGCATCAACTATAGAGGCGTCAATCTTCTCTGCCATTCGGCAACAACATTGTAGGTTCAAATCAGTGCGGCTTAAGGTCAGGAAAATCCATCGTCAAACAAATATTCACATTACCGCAGATATTAGAAAAAAAAAACCATAATAACAATATAAGGGGGTACCGGGAACGTGAGTGCCTCTGGAACTACAAGAGCCTCAATTTTCGTTGCGGATCTCGTCAATGAGTTGTCCGAGAAAATTATCCATTCATCTATCATGAATTTGGAATAAGAAATTAGCATAATTTGCAGTCAGATGTAAGATGTTAGCATTAAATGTTAGACAGAAAAAAAGTTGTTTGTCTGTAAATTCGATTTACGGACGATAATTTTACGTGATAAGTTCATAAGAAAACATTGATGACACCAACACCAACATACAGCCCGTTAACTCACGCCATATGCAATTCCACTTATCACGTCAAAAAAATCTAGTACTACCTCTACCACTGTGTTAAATATAGTACTAAATCTAGCAAAAAAATACAATAGTACTAAATTCTAGTACTAAGTACAAAAATCTAGTATCAACAATACTATTGTACCAACACCTAGTACCAATCGGCACCAGTTTTATATTTAGCGCGCGTTACTACGCCCTAGAAAAAACATGTTTTAATGTGAAATGCGAAAATAATGCTAGCCCAATGCTAAGACCAAACATTCTCAGGAACGGTCCCTGGACAAAACTATTTTTACCATGTAAGTTTTAATAATATCCGTTGGGCGGCTTAGAAGTACATACTCGACAAACATACACACATACATACATACATCTGATATTCGCCTGGTGCTCAGAATACGTGTGCGATAGATTTTGGTTGAAAGAACCACAGTATCGCGGTTAGCATGAGTGATGAGTCGTATTAGCATCAGTCATGTTATTCCTTACGTGTAGCCTGTCATCGATTTTTAAGACGTTATCGCGTTAAAAAATCCTTTGGCGGCGGCAGGTACAGTCGCTTATTAAAGCGTTTATAGCTGGATAGAGTAATGTCCAATTATGATGCCAAACTCGTCGGTTTTTTGCAAAATTGTCTGCTAATTAATGCTACTCAGACACTATTTTAGCTCCCGGTTTTAAGAAATCATCAGGATCAGTATCAAGGCACAAATATTCAGAAGCCGAAAATCGAATACTCGCTTATTTAAGGAAACTCAAGTTATTCTTTTCCATTTTCCAGAATAGACTAGGTATACATTTCAGAGAGCCCATTAAAAAAAAAACCGTAGAAACAAATTTAAACATCAACAAAATGTCAGCATGCTATTACAATTTCCACTTATGTATAGTTAAAACGTAGAAATTTGTATACAAATTTGGTGCACAAACGCTAAAAACGAATTTTCTATTGCGTCGTATTCTCTTGAAAAATGCAAGAACTCCATTTTTGTGTCAAAAAATATGAAAAAATAAAATAAAAGAAAATGAGTTTGTTATTATCATTTCATTTCTCATAACGCTATTTCGTGCCATTTCATACATTTATTTTCCTTTTCCGAATCCAGCGCCATGTTGGGCTGAATGTGTGAGTTGCATTCCTAAGCAAAAAAAAAGATGACGTATGTAAGATATTCCTTCTATCTGCTTCAAGACTGAAGTGCAGGATCTAAGGGTTTTGTGGGAACAATTCTTTTCCAACTTTAATGCTCGACTTGACAGAGGAAGAGAAGGATTTTATCCTTTTTATGCTGTTTCTTTTTTTTCGGTTCTTTTATTTTTCTCACAAGGCTTTTCTATTCAAAAGTAATTTGCATAATTCATGTTAAGCAGCCGCACCAACGGCATCACAGGAGAGAATGTATGTATGGATAAGCATATGTGGGACTTGAGTGTGTTATTGAAGTTGGCTGGATCCTGGATGGCGTAGGGAAGCATCAAACAGATTGACATAAACAAGAAATATGAAGGTATGGAAACTACTTGCAATCTAAAATAATTTTTTTTCTTAATTTACCTTCATTTTTGCATTTTTGTATTTTTTTTCTTTTACAAAAATGCAAAATTTTATAAAAAAAACTGCCGGCAACCTTACTCTGCATTGCATAATATTCACCCCCATGCTGCTCCTCTGTCAAAGTTTAACTTTGAGTTCTAGGTAATATGTATTGTTGACATAACCAATGTGAAAAATCAGGGCTGTATTTTCTTTTAAAAAGAACCGCAAGGAACGATGAATTCGACTTATCGCGTTATTAGAAGCTTAATTCTGATGAAAGTTGTGCCTGGGATTTAATTTTTCAATATGGATACACACACAAAGTAAGTTAAAAAGACTATTCTAAGAGAAATAGTTTCGGTTGTTGTGGTAGGTGCGTTTTTGGGGTTTGTATTAGTACTTTCTGAACCGATTGGATAAAATCCGCGTAATAGATTACTTCAAAACGATCTGTCCTTAAAGTAAACCAACACACAGACATTTTATGTCGCTAACTTTTTTAGTCTTCTCTATCATCATAATGTCACGTTTGATTGTTATTAAACACTTTTTTTTATTAAGTAATCCTAAATTTGCCTAATATTCAGCAGCTTTAATCGTAAGAAAAAATGTTCCGCTGCAGGGAGCGGTGAACTTACCGATTTTCTACGGTACTTACACCAGCGATCTCATTAGTAGTCCAACTATTGTAATCGCGTATGCCAACGATTTAATCGCGCAAAAAAACAAGTCGACAAATCAAGCGTGCTTTCATTAAGATTTAGCATCATAACATTATATACATAGATTTGAAGTTTAAAATTAACTTCCAGAATTGTGAAATTATTCTGTTTAGAACCTTTTCATATGTGGCTTCTATAGGGATACGAGAAACAACTGGTGAAAGCTAATGATCGTTATTTTTAAAGTTACTTTGATGAGGGCTAGGCTACTTTTTGCCCTGACAAGATGGTTGTTTTATATCAGCCACCTTAATATGGAACAGATTCATGTGTTTGAGGGAAATGGCCTTCCTACCTGTATTGGACTTCACGGAAAACCAACGGGGGTATACAGTTGAATTCCCTACCCAACTTTATTTTTTCTTCCTATATCAATGCCTAATAATTTAAGACAAATGTACATCGTTTTCAGTCAATCTGGCATACCTCAAGGAATCCAAATCCACCTTTGAACTTTACTATTCATTTTGGTTATTAATTTTGTTATATCATACATAAAATCAAGTGATATTCAAATATTCGCTGGGACACGAAGATTTTTAAGACAATTAAGTCTAGCGATGAACACATTCTTTCGGGCAGATATTAATAGCCTTTGTATTTTTTGGTGCAGAAAAAGTGGTATTTTCCTAAACCCTATAAGTTGTCAGACGATAACCTTCTTTAGGAAACTTATCGTAAGTGCATTGTATTATGATTATCATATTTTGTAGCACAACCTTTGCCGCATCTTTAGTTTTAATGATTTGGGTGTCCATTTTACCTCCAACTTAGAATATACAAAACATGTTGATTTTATTGTGAATAAAGCTGGCTCGATGCTCGGACCCATAAAATGCTAGGCAAAGGAATTTAATGATCCATCTGTGACTCTTTCCTTGTTGAATTGCTAGGTAATCCCCTACTTTGAGCATACTTCACAGGTATTGCCTCCTTATAACGAAATTCATAAAAACCGAATTGAAAGCAATTCAACACAATTTTATTCGCTTTGCCCTTAAGGGTTTACCTTTTGAATAATCTTTTTGCTCCGCATTTATTAGCTCGTATTGGGATAAACTACCATGTAGGATCTAACCACCTGCATTGCTCTGAAGTCCTATGTCATTCATGAAGCTTTAAATCGTATGCGCAGAATATTCTAATCTTAAGCCTTCACATATGGACTTCATCTTTAGTAAATTATGTTCTTGTATTTTGGTCATGTGTTAGGCTAGTAGTCCTTTTATTTTAATAAACTAACACTCATGATGAGATTTCGATTGTAGAAAGAATCTTGTTCTAAACTTACTACATCAAAGAATCTGAAGTGTTAAATCCTCTTCAAACTTTCTCCGTTTACTTTACGCTTACAATCTGTTAAAGCGTCCATATAAATGGAAGTCATAGCTCATAACTCAGTGATAAGTCATAACCCAAGCGTTAATTAGATAAAAACAGACTTTAATGCAAAACACTCACAGATATAAACACAAAAAAGCAGCGATACGATAGGTACAAAACAAACACACGGAAATACCGTCTCTTTTTATTCAATAATTTTTGTACACCAAAAGTAGAGTATAGAGTGTTAGTGTTTGATTGTTTCTATTGAGAAGCAGTCGAGATTTTTCATCATCCTCGTCGCGTTGTGGTCGGGAGAAGTCTTTAAAGTTGAAATATAAAAAAAATTATAGTTAATTAATATCAATGAATAATAAATAAACTGTTTTAATAAACACCTAGAATGAAACAAGAATTCCTTTAAGAATCTCAAATTTGTATTTACTGAAAAAAGTTAAATTTGTCTGTTCATCTGATGTTTAGTGTCAATCAATTGGTTTGTATAAATAATGCAACAAGAGCCTTTAAATTAAGGGGTGGGAAGGAAGAAACTTTTTTTGCAAATTTCAGTTTTTTTGTCAGTTAGTTTTGATCGCAATTATTGATGAAGTTAGTTAGTGTTAGAAAAGTAGTAAAAGTGTTGTTAAAGATCCTTAACAATCAAAGTGCGCTCTTGTTCTCACAGACATCTATAAATTCCTTGAATGAATTCTATTGCAACGTAACGCTCCGTCAGCGGAATGGGTTAAAAAAAAGAGGTGAGAGTCTTATGCATTTATTGAGCGTAATGCTACTATGCAAGGAGCGCAGTGGCATACGTACAAAATGCATATAATTCTCCCAATTCTACAGATATTTCTGTCAGAGGATGGCATTGTCGACATATTCAATATGCTGGAATTGAATATCGCTTTGCCTAGGGCTTCCGGTTTTAGGACGAGTATGAGGATGGTTATATTAAGCATCAGCCATTTCCTTCGCTTCCACCCGCAACATCCTGTCGGTGTCAGGCATACATGAATGAATTTCGGGAATGTTTTTTTTTTTGTTGTATCCTTCCATTCATATCTGTGGTAACATTTCTGTGTGCACCACATTGTGTTTTGGAAATAGAAATACATTTTAGGATTTTCTATTTTTTTTTTTTTTTGTTTAAATCCCAATTCATCGAAACGTATAAGCTTTCCGAACGAATGAAAACTAAGGGCGTAACATGTGGCTTTTAAGTGGAAATTTTCAAATTTATTTTGGTCTTTTTTTATATTATTTTTCTCTTCGAATAAATATTTTGGAAATTACGATTTATTTTATACTTTTTGTTAGTATTGCAGGATTTTGTTGCAATTTTTGTTTGAAAGGATATTTCTATTTTTTTTTTGATACATCTACACAAGGCTATGCAAATCGAGGTGTTAAGCATCTATAAGTGTATCGCGTAAATTCAAAATAAATGGTTTGCCATAACTCTAAATCACGGAAAAAAGAGTATTTTTTGGGGGAAAGGGATGCGGGTATGGGACGATGAATAAAATGCGATTGCTGCAAATTGAATTCGGCTCCAGCAACTGTTTTGACAATTTATTACGCATTCATTTAGGGTTTATATAGGCATTATGAGGATCCAATAAAAAATCCATGCATCACAGTAAAAATAGATACGAAAATTGATGTTTTGGCTATAATTTAATCTTATTAGGTATGCGAAAGCGAAATAGGAGTTTTAGCCGAATAATTTATTTTTACTGCCACATAAATATAATTCGATTCGGATTGAAGCTATCTGATGGATTGAAATCATTTGAAGAGTGTAGGTTATGTGAGAATTGAGGGTTATGTTTGTTTTTTTATCGAAGGTGACCCTTCTCTACAATCTGTTCTTCGGATGCAGTTCTTGAATATTTCTCGTCTTGACAGTAATGTCACGATTGACGATGTTTTGGACTACGCCTCACTTAAATATCCCGAAGAGCTATATGCTGAGTACGAGATTAATAAAAAAAGATGCTGAACTTGCTGCACTTCGATTTGTTAATTTCAAACTAGGCATTCCTGCAAATTATTTTAACAAAGCCATGGATCCGTCAATCTGGCCTGTCCATGTTCAAATAAAAAAATTTCTAAATTTTCCAAAAAAGAAAAAAACGACAACTCGAAGGCGTAACTATAAATGCATAAGAGTCTAGAGGAAATTCATCAGAGATTCGTATTTATTTTCAAAATGCTGGTGGTTTACGGACAAAAACTAACCAGATTTTCCTTTCTTCCTCTTTGCATGAGTTCGATGTTATCATTTTGGTAGAAACTTGGCTTAACTCACATTATATGTCAGCAGAGCTTTTTGATTCATCCTTCGATGTGTATCGCAAAGACCGTTCATCTACAACTGGGTGGAATCGAGGTGGAGGAGTTTGATTGCTATCCGAACAACTTTTAATAGCACTCAACGAACTTTACAAGATGATGCTGATGAAATTGAGCAAATTTGTGTTTGTGTAAGTCCTAAAGATTCTGCTGAAGTTAAAGATTTCATTTTTATTGTTAGCTATATTCGCCCTTTGAGTGGAATTGATTTATATACAAAACATGTTACTTATGTTCAAGCCATAGTGAATGAATTATCAACTAACTAATTTCCTTGTATTCTTGGAGATTTTAACGTTGGTGACATCGACTGGCGTAACATTGAAGAGGATCCAATTTTGATTCCTTGTGTTGCCAATAAAGATACAGAAATGTTAGTTGTTGATTCATTTTCTGCTATGGGCCTTTTCCAAATTAATTGCATAAAAAACGATTTAAGAAGAATTCTTGACTTAATTTTTGTATGTAATGATTTTAAATACTCTTTAAAAATGTCGGAGATTCCACTCGTTAAAAATTCTATTCATCATAAAGCTGTTTGTTTATCTTTTGATTATTACAATTTTCCGTCTGTTTTGCTAAGTGATACCGTCAAAGTTTATTAACTATGCAAAAGCTGATTTCACTACTCTAAATAATTTTTGCAACTCTTTTGCTTCGAAAGATTTATTGAATGGCATATCCTTAGAAGTTAGAAGATACATATACTTGTTTCAAAAATATCTTATTTGAAGGTATGGACGGTTTTATTCCCACCTTAAGCATATATAAAACCTTAAAATTTCCATGGTTCAACAAAAGAATAAAAAAAATTAGAGAATGCCAAGAACAAGGCTTTAAAGCGTTATAAATCAAGTAACCTTCTTCAAGACTAGGCAAGATTTTGTCAATTAAGAAAAGAATTTGATTTTCTAAATAAGTTTCAATACAGACAATACATAAATAAAACTGAATCTCAAATTAAAAATAATGCCAGATCTTGTTGGGTGTTTCTTAATTCAAAAAGAAAAGTTTCATCGTTTCCTCAATGTATGGAATTTGAAAATAGAAAATCAAAAGATACGCAATCCACATGCAACCTTTTTGCGGAGTTCTTTCAAACCTCTTATAATTGTGACAAAATTAATGATATTGATAAGCTTTACCGATATATTGAACCTATAACAGATTTCTTCCTAAATAGTTTCTCGAAGCAGGATATTCTGGAGGGTTTAAGTGATATTGATGTGACGAAAAAAGCTGGTTATGATTTAATTTCTCCTCTTGTGTTATCAAAATATGCAAATTCTCTAAGTTTTGTACTCACTAGTATTTTTAATAAATCTATCAAAACTGGCGTTTTCCTTGAAGAGTGGAAAATTTCTTATATTGATCCTATCTTTAAGAATGGTCTTAAGCATCTGGTGGAAAACTATAGACCCATATCTAAGCTCTCGGCTGTGCTAAAATTGTTTGAAAAACTTGTAACGCAGAAACTTTATTGTTCGCTAAAAGAATCCTTATCACCGTACCAACATGGTTTTCTGAAGGGAAGCTTGTTTACAAATTATTGTTGCAGCCAAATGGAAAACGGCAAACAAGTTGATGTTCTCTACACCGATTTTGTTAAGGCTTTTGACCGGATACACCATGGTCTTCTTTTGCACAAATTAAAATTATTGGATTTCAACACAGCGTTTATAAATTGTTTGAGGTCGTATTTGTTAGGTAGGAGGCAAATGGTTAAAATAGATGGGTTCTTATCCACTTATATTGAAGTTGTATCGGGCCTTCCACAAGGAAGTCACTTAGGTCCGCTTCTGTTCATTACTTTTACAAACGACTTGCCTTCTGTACTATCTCACTATAGATGTCTAATGTAAGCCGATGACGTCAAAGTATTTTTCCCAATATCTTTACACAGTGATTGTTTATTGATGCAGCAGGACATAAACAATACCTATTTTAAGGTGGTTATTACACTTTGAACTTAACTTCTCAAAATGTAAAGTCTTAAGTGTCAAAAGATCTTTATCTTTTTTAAGATTTGATTATAAATTCAATGATTACAATCTTCTTAGAGTCAATTGCATTAACGATCTTGTGGTCTTCGTTGATTCCAAAATGGACTTTAGGTCGCATATTGATTACATAGTGTCTAAGGGTAATTCCTTGTTAGGTTTCATAAAAACGAGTTCTAATGATTTTCAGGATGCTTATACGTTGAAAACCTTATTTATGTCTCTTGTTTTACCTGTGTTAGAATACTGTTGTGTTATTTGGTCACTGTTTTATGAAAATGGTATTCTGAGAATCGAAAGGATTAAAAAAACGGTTTACGAGCTATGCATTGAGAAAACTGAAGTGGGTTGACTCCTTACCGAATTATAAGGCAAGGTGTTTGCTTATTGATTTAAAAGTCGCAGGCAGGTTCAATGTGTCATGTTTATAAAAGATATTTTAGATTCTCGCATATTTTCTATGGATTTAGTCTCTTTAATTCCTTTATATGTTCCTTCAAGAGCGCTTCGAAATAAAAGCGAATAGTTTTGCATTCCTCCCCACAGAACAAACTATGGGTTGAATGAACCAATTACGCGTTCCTTAAAAATATATAACACAATGTGCAGTGAAATCGATGTTTGTCTAAAAAGAGATGTTTTTTAAAAAAGAGGTATTAAAACTATGTAATTGATGTAAATCTTTTGTCTTATATTTATTTTGTTGTTTATTATTAAAATCCATTAATTAATTATTATCAATAAAAATATTATCTCTATTTGTGAAAACTGTAAATATAAATATTCTTTTTTGTAATTAGCAGATCTATGTTATCAATTGATGTAATAAATAAATAAATTAATTAATAAAACGGGAGGTTTCAGATTGTGAAAATCGAAAAATTGAAAGGCCTTTTAAGCCTTAATTTAAATGGCTAATAAAATATCATGTTGACGTCCCAAACTAACTATATTTCTTGTATAAGATTATCAAATAATATCTGACAGGTATTGCACTTAATTTAATTTATTTAAACTCCCTTATCTAATATAACCATCTTTTTTTTAGGGTCAATGCAATTAAGTTAATACGTAAACAAATCTACATAACACTTGTGTATTCATTAAATTTTTAGTGAACCTCAAGGGTCGTCTAGGTCCTGGAAGTGTGTCTGCAAATAGAATCACATACATCTTCGCACCCTCAACATTTCAACCCCCATTTCCTTGTTGACTTGTTATTTATGTCCCGCAGTTACCAGCAAGGAAGCGAGTGTTAAAGTTTTAATTCCACAAAATCCAGGACCAGAGAAATAAACTTTAAAACCATCAGCCATGTCGACTACACCTTCAGTGCGGATTATCTCCGTTCGCTTGGCCAGCCAAGCGTTCCAAGCATAATCTTAAGGGAGATTTATTCATCCTGCAAACACTTCTTACAGCATTTTTTTTCTTATTCCCGGTCCCGTTCCACTTGCTGTGTTTTTTTCTCTTCCACTTTTTTCTATCATTATCTGGAATATTTACAGACACCTAACAATTTGCCTTAGGTTTCTTTATTTTCCCTCGGGAGACTGAAAGAGAGAGAGTGATAGAGGAAAGAACATAATAGAAGAGTGGCACCCCATTTGGAGGATTTAAGGATGTTTTCCATGCTAACGCTAAGGCAGATGAAATGGAAGGAATAAAGAACAGAAAAATTCCTACGTGATTCAATTTCAATTCAATGCCATCTGACACCATAAAAAATGGTTATTGTTTGTAAAGAAATGCGTATATTTTGAACTTTTTTTTCGCGCGCATCCTGTTCCCATGTTGTTTATCCATTAGAGAGTGTTTTTGTGTTATATATTTGCCTCATTTTGAAAATGGGATTTTATCTTAAAAAATCTATGTTTCTTTCTGGAGCTTTTTCCCTTTATACAGCCCCATTCTATACAAGGCAACAAACAATGGCAGGTAACATAAAAGTTCGTATTTCGTCCTGCCAATAAATTGTTTTACGATCCTTGAAGACTGTATTGTCATTGTTGATGCAAAGAAAAAAAAGCAGAACTACGGCAAATTGAAGGTGTGAATGAGATTGCATAAAAATTTATTTGAAATGATTCTTAAAAAATAAATTGTAAAAAGTTTCATAATGTTGATAGTCGGAAGGAACACGGGTAAAAAAAACAATGAAAAAGGTCCAAGCGAAACAACTGCAAATGGCATGTTAGTAAATAGGACTGAGGACAAGGCGAAAGGATATCCTTAATAAATTATATGGATCATCATTTTTTTACAGCAGGAACGCGCATACCTTCATAAAAAAAAATACTTAAGGCACATGAATATGTTTAAGTAAATCCGTTTTATTAACGGAGATTAACGATGATGAATTGAGGAATCACACGAAAGAATGATCGTATAAGGTATAAACACTAAGTAAAATTAATAAAAGATTTTCTTGGAGGTTTTTTTTCCAGCCCGCTGTTCTGTTTTTATAGAGATTGTCCCACGCTGGGCGCCAAATAGGCACGGGGTGTGGTATAACAAGCACGTTATTTATTAAAAAAAATAACAGTTTAATTTTATAACAACTATTGTTACTAATCACTCAATTTATTTTCCAATTTTGTTCATACCAGATTGGGATAGGTTCCAAGGTGACAAAAAAAGAGTTTTCAAAATTTTTAAAACTCAAGAGTATGATAGGGAATTATGGTATTTATATTAATATCGAAGAGTTATTTGATACTCTTTAGAACGATAAACAAGTTCTAAGAGTATCAAAGTTATCACGATAGACTTAAATAGAACAGTCTTGATGTGATAACATATTAAGCATTGAGTAGGTAAGTTGTTTTTGGTACATCTTATAGATGAAGATGCGGTAGGATTTTTCATTCAGCCGTGAATGTGAAATAATTCAGGTCAGTATACGATCCATATATTATAAGCTCTTGATGGTTACAAGACAATGTTTCTAAGTTTCGCATCAAGAATTTTTTTATAATCAGCCCGCTCTAAAAGTATTATAACTACAATGTTGATTAAACACAGTGGGAACACATTCAATTTAAAGTTCTGCATTTCAAAACGGAAGTGATAAACATAAACCCGCAAGCCGTTCCACATTCGTGTGGTACGACTAAAAAAAATCTGTATTTGATTGTACGTCCGAATTGGACTCGAGGATAAATTGATAGGTATTTCTTGCAGCGCCAGTATTATGGTTTATAGAAATAGCGATACAAAAGCGAAAAATCAAGGAACGCTACGACCGACTATGCTTAAAAAAAATTATATGTTTCTGTTACTGTGTAAAGCTCTTTTTTTGAGTTATGGAACCACCTACCCAAATATGGGAATTATACTCAAGTGTTACGCTTTATAGACCGTAGATAGTGTTAAATCAGATTGGGTGAAAAATGTCTTGCATCTTCGAAGGAAACCTTAAAACCTTTCAACATTTTTAGGCACGTCAAATATGTGTTTGTTTCACAGAAGATGCTCCGTAATACACACTCCTTGAACTGAGAAGTGTTCTGTTTCTTCGATGCAAGTACAACTTATGGATAGTGGCATAGGAGTAACGTTTATAGAATCAATTGATGAAAATAAACTAAACTAAATTAAACCAAACTAAAAAAAAAAGAGTTGGCGACGGTCCGGGCCTCCTTCAACAAGTCTACGCCATCCTTCCAAAGCAAGCAAGGTCTGCCACGTTGCCTTCTACCAAAACAAGGACTGCAAAAGACTTTCGAGCTTTCATCCAATTCATGATTCTTCTCCGGAATCATTCTGCCTCGCACACCGGGCCAATAATTCTTCGTAAGTTTTCCCTCTCGAACGCGGTTAATAGATCAGAGTGCCTTTTTGTAAGCAATAATCCAATTCTGGGATCCGTATGTGATTACTAGTAAGACCATAGTCTAGTATAGCAATAGTTTAGTTGTTATGCTAAGATTTCTGGATTTAAAGAGCCTTGGCAGACAATTAGTAGGTTCTGTTGGATTTTAGCAACCGCCCGCGTATTTCTTTCTCCATTTTATTATCGGCTGCTACTTTTGACTCAAGGTAGGTAACGGACTGCTGCACTACTTCAAATTCATATGCTCCGTTACCCATATAGTTGGGCCAACACTTCTCGCAGACGAAGCCACCATATACTTAGTCTTAGTAATGCATTGCAAATATCGCTAGTATTTTGCAAGAATCAATTTACTTTCTTCGTGATGTCCGATTTTTTCTCGATGTTGACAAAATTCAAAAAGGTCTTAGGGTTGTGTTTAAGAGAGCATCGACCATTGCAATAAAGTGGATTGTATACATAACATAAAAAAGGTTTAAATTCATCAAATTAAGAAATATTGAGGCTGTATTGAGATGATAACATAATAATGGCTATAACAGATGCTTTTGATAGCTTAGTCTTTGGCCCAATGCACACGGAGCAACTGAAAAAAAAAATGATAAGCGATGCGAATTGGCAAATAGTTTGCTTTGAGTCAAACCCTGTGGAATTAAACGGAACGATGCACATGACGCTACTAGGTGAAAACTCGTTTGCGATTAACAAAAACTAGTTTGTAACTAGTCGTCTGTTGATTATCATGTTGGGTTGACTCTTGATTTCAGTTTCTAGTTTGTCGAAGATGAGCGTAGAACAGGTTGGTGGTGAGGGAGGTTGAAAAATATCCTTTAACACTGAACGCACTATAGATTTTGATTGGTGATGAGTTTTCTAGTGTGTGGAGTCAAGTAACCGCTGAGTACGTAACTGGTTTGTAAGTAGATAGACCATTATGAGACTGGTGAACATGTTTGCGGAATCTGGAAGCATCGCACGAAGACCGTACCATAGAGATCCCAATGTTCGGTGTCAGGATGCAATCGCGGCTTTAGCATCGACAATCCTACAGGCAAATCCAAGCGTTTCGACTCGAAACGTATCGGAGCAAATTGGAGTTAGCAAATGGTCATTGTATCCGTAATGATGATAAATTGTTTGTTCATGTCTGATGAGGCCCATTTTGATCTAAACAACAATGTTAACAATCAAAATTGCCATACATATATTCAGTGAATCTAATCCCATGAGACGGAACTGCACCCAGAATGAGTCACTGTGTGGTGCGCAGTTTCATCAAGGTGGAAAGATGTTGAATGAGTTTTGTTTACCTAGAACTGCGCCGAAGATGCATCCCATTGAACAGCATTTAGTTCCAGCAAGATGGATCAACTGCACATATGGCGGAGCTCCAACAAAAATTACAAAACAAATTAATTTCCAGGAACTTCACTATTCGCTGTATGGGTTTATGTCAAGCAGGATGTGTTCAAAACGAAACCCAGGAATTTGACTGGAGTGAAGCAGTCCATTAAGACAATAATTGAGGCGATCCCAACTTCAACCTTCAGGCCGCAATGAAAACAATTCTGATTAGGTGCGGCATAAGAGTGGGTGACCGTGGAGGTTATTTGCGGCCTATCATCTTTAAAAACAATTAGTTATTTAAAATAAAATTTAATTTTCTATCCAATACAAAAAAAAAAATGAAATAAATCGATTAAAACAAAGTTATTTTAATTCCTTATTGTAGCACAATTGGTGCGCCAAGCGCCACCCGTTATATTCCAGGGTGAAGTCAATGAGTCTAAGTCCGTTCACAGACATGATGCATTAATTCCAAACGCACTACCCAAAAACAATTAGGTTTCCTGAAATTATCATATCTTACATTCTACGGATTTTCTGGTTGCCTTTTTTTCTGCCTTTGATAATAATAGAGATGTTGAATTTTCGAAATTTCGGAGTTCAGTCTTTCTTATTAACACAATAGTAATATAACATCCTCATAATTATATAGAGTTACATACATTTTTTCGGGTGTTGTTGGTTGAAACACAAAATAAAACCCCTATAGGTAGATTGAAGACATTTTCTGTTTTCTAACTGAGGCAAGGATATGACATTTTCCCACTCCCAAATACATATTGAATTACTTCCGTTTTGTTCTTCTGTAGAAAATATCGATTTCCAAATATTTTTCGCTTCTTTTTCTCAAATCCTGTGTTTCTTAATTCTTCCTTTCACTTTTGTCAACCTATTTCCCTAAGACTCCCGAAACAGGAAAATAATCACATTGAAGAAGGTATAGGAACTGGTATGCTTGGTCTCTGCAATACCTATAGAAAGGGTAAATGATCGCCCACACTCAAATATGGGAGAACATTTTTGGCTTGATTACATTACAAATGTGTGTGTTCTTAGGTGTTTACTTACACATGTGTGTAGTTCTTTCAAAATCCTTTTGTTGATTTGTTATTAGGGAAATGACAGAAAAAAACAGGTAGGAGTATAGAAAGTATTGGAACAAGATCCTTTTCGAAACAAGGTTATGCGAAACGAAACACTGCTGCTAGATAAACCAATAGCGACAGAGGCATTCCGAGAAAATAATTCTCTGGAACGTATCCTTATACCTATACTTTTGTCTCCTAGTTGTTAAGCCCTTTGAGGTGTTTAACTTATATAATATTCCGTACACACATTTAGCTGTGTATGCGACTGTTGTAATCTGGGAATCAAGTGAATTTAATTAAATTACATTCCCCATATGTGACTGAGCCGGGTTGTGTTAGGTTGACATCGGGTGGGGAGGTTTGCCGTGGTTTCACTAAGAGCACATAAATCCTTGTAAAACACCAAAAACACTTGCAGATTTTCGTTTGTATTATTCTTCTGGATGGCAGGAGGGATTATGTTTTTTTTTTTTTTTTGTCATTTAATTCTTTTGCTTTTGTTCTCCTGTTGCTACTGGAGTAGCAATGCTACGCCATATACGGAAAATAACAAGGAGAAGGAATTATTTTTTGAAACAAGGGTTGATGCCATGTTATTATTTTCAGTTCCATTACTAATGAACTCTCAATGGCATACACATCTACAATGTATGTCTCAGCATGGTGACATATTTGGAAAAAAATAAGGACATTGGTGTACTGTGCAGGATAAAAAGGCACTTTTTGCTGTTTGCTGATCGAGGAGCTTGAGGGTGAAGCCTTATTCTATTAAGTAAATATTCTTAGTAAAAAAATAAAACGTATTAAACGGATATTCCCCACTGATTCATTCATGTATGTACATATGTAATTAAGTGAAGTCTCAATGAAATTCATATTGAGGTTATTATTGAGTGTTGGAAAAAAGAATTTGTGGTATATAAAAAAAAACTAATCAAGCACGATCACCCTTAGGCTGCGCGTAAAGTATATTTACATATATTTACATAATATATATGTATATACTTACATAAGTGCGCACAGTAAAACGATATGTGATGCGAGTTTTGCGAGTTTCTCGCATATATATCGCAAGCATCTCGCTCACAAATTATTCTGACCACATTTTTAAGCGAGATTGTTCGAGAAGTTCATATTTTTTTACGTTTTAAAAAAATCAAATTATTATTTCGTTATTTCAGTTCTTGTGTTGTGTTGTGTAATTTTTTATAATTTCGGTGGAAATGTTTATAAAGCAATTAAATTAAAAAAGTGATAAAATAATTTTCAATTAAAGTTTTTTTTCTGATCTGGAAGTAGGTACAGCTTCTTGTATATAGATTTGTCCACCTTAAATGTCGATAATTGTATTGCGAAGATAACATATGGCTTTCAAAATCACACGAATTCCTTTTTATTGGACGCACCCGTTAAATAGATAACAAAAAATCTATTTATCGTATCTCGAATCGCTTGTCGCATCGCTTCTCGGATCGCATTACCTTATCTCAATACTGTATGCGCAGCCATAGGGGAGTTTGTAAGATTTGAGCTCTTTCTTGAAATCGTGTATCTGATTTAAGTATTAGAAAAATAATTTTTTCCAAACTGATATATTTCGAATAGAAAATAAATAAACAGAGGTTTGAAGAAGCTAACCTTAGCAAAAACATTTGTTTAGATTTTGACTTTTCACCTAAATTTTGCATCATTGCGCTGAAAAACAAAAATCTGATGCCTTGAAAGAATTGCTTTTAAATGAGCTTGAGAAGTTCGCATTGGTCAACCGTCTGCGGCTTATTTTGACTGACGGAAGTCTCCAAAAAAATACTTTTATTAATTGGCAATCAGTTAAATCACTTTCAATATTTAATGCGACATGGTATATAGGCTACTTTAACCAGAGTCATAGGAGATAATTTAATTGTGTTGTATTTAATTTGTACGTTAAAGGAATAAATGGTTTGATACTGAATTTTTTTTTATTTCCTTTTTTATATATCAGTGTAAAAATAAAGCTTTAATATTATTTTACGTTATTTTAAGGGTGAAAAGCAATTAATTAAACTAGTGAAATATATAGAACTCCCGCGTAGAGCCAGTAGGTGTATACTTACTAAAAAAGCTTTGATCTCAAAATTAAAAGAAATTCTTGACACATATTAAATCGACGGTTCAAAGTATTTCAAATCCATTAACTTCTTTGATAAATGTTCATTAAAGCAATATCATGTCAACCGAACCAGTCATCTTGCCCTCCACCCGATTATACACAAAAGACATAAATAACAACAGTCTTTAATTAACTTTCTCAAGAGATATTCATTTTCGCACTCCTCTCCTCCTTCAAGGACACAACATACCAACCCTCAAGACTAAATGATGTTTTTGCTCGAACTGATTTGATTTTAATTTCTCATTTTAGAACTCAAATTAAGTATTTTAAAACTTATTTATCAGCAGCAGTACAATATTCTACGCTATACCAATATCAACCCTTCCATGCACGGAACGCATAAAGGATCCACGGATTCAAGCTTCAACCATCCTCATACTATATACCTACTATGCCATCCAATTATATCACTTAATCTTACGCTAGAAACTTTGCGTTCTGTAGTACATTTTGTGTTTTTTTTTATTTTTTTATAATTTTTTGTTACTTTTCAACAAAAAAAATTAAGCTATACGATGGCAAAAGTATAACATGATATTCTCCCCGCTAATTCACGAACAATCTCAAAGTTACATTCGCACAACGCACACACCCTTCATCCCCCTCAACATTCATGGATAATATATATATATGTATATAAAATTTAGCAGAACAACAAGGCTCATCCTGGCTCCTGCTTGGGAACTTTCTCGTTTAGATCATCTCGCTTTCCAAGACTAGAAGTTACAGTTCCAGTTTAATTAAAAGTTTTTCCTTAACTTTTTTAAGATTCTTTTATTCCGCTCTGATTGTTGTCCCGAGTATAAGGTAGGTAAACGGAAATAGGAAATGAAAGAAAAAAAGGGAAAGGAAAATCGCTCAATTTTTTTTTAAGCGACACAACATGACAATCTCTTAGAATGAGGAGCAATTGTCTAAATTAAATGTGAAATAAAAAACGATATACAACTAGAATGGTTCGGGAACCTTAAGCGAGATGCAAAAGATAGACGATTTTATCCCGAACTTAAAGGTTCATAAACAGAATTAGATGCTCTCTGGCAATTTAAGGCATAACAGAATTTTTTTGCAAAAATAATATCCGTAATTTCCCCAAGAAAGACGATATTCCAGAGACAAGAGAGCGTTTGGCTTTTTTTTTGTTGCGCCTAAAACTAAACTACATTTTCTTCGTAAAGATTTCGTTTTGGTGCTTTTTAAAACGAAATTAAATTGCACGATATATTCTGATTAGATTTTTGTGTTTTTTTCTGTGCTCTTGCTCTTTGCTGTGAGGGATGAAGGTAAGACCGTATCCTTATACCCCTGGGGCTGGAATGGAGGAACAAAAAAAAGAAAAATTGAAATGGGAATAAGAACATAATATCATTATTTTAGCAGCCACACTCCCTTTAATACTTAAATTGTTTTTTGGATTTTGTGGCTTTTAGGAAGCTTGAAGGTTGATTTTAAAGGTTAGCCTCACTAATAATTTTGAAAGTTTATTTTTAAGTGTAAATCAATCCTTTCTCCTAAGTGACATGTCAATCCACATTTCATTTCATTTCATTTCAATTCATTTCGTTGCATTTCATTTCATTTCATTTCATTTCATTTCATTTCATTTTATTTCATTTCATAGCATTTCATTTCATTTCATTTCATTTCATTTCATTTCATTTCATTTCATTTCATTTCATTTCATTTCATTTCATTTCATTTCATTTCATTTCATAGCATTTCATTACATTTCATTTTATTTCATTTCATTACATTTCATTTTATTTCATTTCATAGCATTTCATTTCATTTCATTTCATTTCATTTCATTTCATTTCATTTCATAGCATTTCATTACATTTCATTACATTTCATTTCATTTCATTTCATTTCATTTCATTTCATTTCATTTCATTTCATTACATTTCATTTCATTTCATTGCATTTCATTTCATTTCATTACATTTCATTTCATTTCATTTCATTTCATTTCATTTCATTTCATTTCATTTCATTTCATTTCATTTCATTTCATTTCATTTCATTTCATTTCATTTCATTTCATTTCATTTCATTTTATTTCATTTCATTTCATTTCATTTCATTTCATTTCATTTCATTTCATTTCATTTCATTTCATTTCATTCCATTTCATTTCATTCCATTTCATTTCATTCCATTTCATTTCATTTTATTTCATTTCATTTCATTTCATTTCATTTCATTTCATTTCATTTCATTTCATTGCATTTCATTTCATTTCATTTAATATCATTTCATTTCATTTCATTTTATTTCTCAATTGTTGAAATGTTAGTGCAAATGAGGACTAAAAACAACTACCTAATCAATCCAGTTTATTTTACAACCAATTTTTTGACTAGATTAAAATTATCCTGATGAACATTAGTTATTCTATTTCTTGAAGAACTTTAAGCACAGATTAACTCCTCTTCTATGAATATTCATGCTACATTAAAATGTTGTTATTCGTTTTCGAAAAAAACTTCCAAATTCTTCATCATTTATTTCTTATAACAAATTTTCTCTGTTGATCTTACAATAATAAAACAATATTTATTCAAGGCAAAACAATTCATCAGTAAACATTTTCTTAGAATAAAAAAACACCAAAACAATTCGCAGACATCTTCTATGCCAATTTATTCAAATTCCATCCCAAAAACTTTACAGCTATCTAATGAACCATAGAATAAATAATTAGTCGAAAACTTTCTCGAATTGATTTAATGAAAACGCAATCCTCCTGAAACCGCAATCCTCCTGACTTTATAGGCAGTTGTATACTTCATACACCTACATACATGCATGTATGATGTAGAGAGCTCAACAAACCCAAATCCCGGCACAGGAGCAAAACATCTCATTACATTTGCATACAATTTGACTGCGAAAACAGCTGCCAACGTTCATCAAACTTTGGTCATGTAAACGAACGAGCATCCAGCAACTCTAACGGTTCCTGTTCTAAAGCTTTATCATTAATTCATTTCATTAGGGCCTACATATATATGTACATACAGCATGATGTAGGAGTAGTAATGCTAAGGCGTCGCAACGCGTCGTTTGGCTTGTATGCATAAGCAAAACGCGTTTGCAATCATAATACAAATATGCTGCCAAACAGAGATTTCCCAGTATTCATAAGGTGAAGGGAAAATTTATTTTCCCATTCGCGATCCCGACGAGGCCATCTACAGCTAAACTCTGCCAGGGCGAAAATGACGACGATTTCAACGTCAACGTCGTCGTTGTCGTCGTTGACAAGACATTCATTTGCATGGGCGCCCTAATTAACATGTTAAATTGCCGTCACACCACCCGCCTAAGGCTAGCACAATCTCCTTTTTCTTTGTGCCATCCTTTATCCGGGAAATTTAAATAGGGAAGAAGAAAAATATGCCTTGCGCATTCATTACACCCTAGTGCGAGGATTACACAAATATCCTAGAATCATTTATTCTTCGTTGAACATCTCACACAATAGGAAGCAAAACAAAATGACAATCAAAATCTTCTGGATGGCTTGCCTGGAATATGATGTCTTAAGGCGGGCGTGTGGAAGAGGCGACATAAATTCATGTGGAGGGTTCAACGGTACACGTCTTGCAACGACCAAAACACAGGTAGCTTCATAGGAACTGATTGTATCTAAGTTCCACACACACAAAAGGCTTTTGGATAGTTAAGTCTCAAACAAAAGGCCATTTTCGTCAATTCACAGTGTCGAGTGTTTCACGTTGAAGGCCTTACAATGTATTGAGTTACAGAGTCTTGCGTAATGGACCCATCGAAGTAAATTAAGTTGTAGTCTCAAGTTGGCCATAAATTTCAAAGGCAAGAATTTAACCTCGAATTATGCGAAATGACTCGAAGTCACATTCCAGGAGTAGATTTGGTGTGAGATGAGTCCGGAAAGTTTTTTTATGATGAAATCACAATCATGAAAAAAGTTTTGTTGATGATATTATTGTGTGACTGAAGTGATTGGGAAAAATAACTTAGTCTCAGTTATTAGGAAAAAATGGAACTTCTCCGAAAGTTAGATTTAAGAAGATTCCTCGTGAGGCTAAAGTACATGCATTAGACCATGAATCGACCTTTTCCTTTACTAAGGTAATGCTGTTAAAGTTCAAATTCTCTATCTTATACAAATATTCAGTAAAAATTTAAGAAAAACTTTTTTTTATATTTGCCATCACAAAGAGCTTTATGGTACTCAACATGTAAATCTGCCACTGGAATACAAAAAAAAAATTTCCTATTCAAATAAAGGGTCCGCCATCTAACTTTTTTTTCAACTAGTGCTTATTTCGTGAATGGTAACACTTAGCTCATATCTGATTTGACAGATAAATAGTTTTATCATTCCGCTAAACGAATATGGTTGTGTATACGCTGGGAAATATTGCGACATTACTGCCTGCGATCGACTTAGAGAAGACGCCGATTTTGCCAAAAAAAAAACATCTTTTCAGATGAAGCTCATTTTGATCTTGTCGGGTATGTAAACAAGCAAAATTGTCGCATTTGGGGCACAGAAAACCCGCACGCATACATTGAAAAGCCGATACACCCAAAACGAGTCACTGTTTGGTGCGAAAGGCATAATTGGGCCATTTTTCAAAAATGAGCAAGGAGTGGCCGTTACAGTCAATGGCGATCGCCATGTTGAACGAATTTTTGTTCACAAAAATTAAAGAAGAGGATATTGGCAACATTTGGTTTCAACAGGACGGCGTGCCACACAGCCGAAGCTTCACTCGATGTTAATGAAGCATTCTCAAAAAAATATGTATTTTATGTTGGTTTTTAATTTTGTTTCCTTTGTTTTTTGTTGTTTTTAAAGAGCTTTGGGAATTTATGATTTTTTGAACCACAACAGAATGGCAAAAAGCATGGAGATTATTTAAAGAAATTGCAGGTTATTTTGGCTGGAAAGCATTCGGTATAGATTATAGAAGCATACCTATATGTATTTTAAAAACCATGTAAACCACTTCAGAAAAGGTAGCGGTTGGTGCGGCCGGAAAATAGAGCTACGTAAGCTTAGTTCTCACTCAACAATAACCACATTACAAGAGCTGGAAAAAATTATCATGAGTGAAATTTAAAAAACTCGAGCTATAAGTAGGATGAAATACACGCCATTTAGGATAATGCCACACATGGAAGGTTAAAACAGTTCGCGGGACCATAATCCATAATGAGTCCTTTTTGGTAGAGAGCGTTGTGTGTACTTTTTTTTTACTTGCGATTATAGGGACTATAAGGCAAGTTATGCATTCGTAAAAAAAAAAAAAAAATTCTAACAATCAAACATGATATTACGATGATAGAGAAGTCAAAAAAAGTGGGTCCGGAAATTCCGTCCGTCTGTCTGTCTGTCTGTCTGTCTGTCTGTCTGTCTGTCTGTCCGTATCGATATCTACAGCCTAAACGGTTGGGCCGATTTGATTCAAACTTGGTATATAGTATTTTTAGAGTGCTCTACCCGACAGTTTTTGGAATTGGCATTCTGACTCCAAAACTAACGGTACCTGCCATATAACTTTTATTAAAAAAACTTATTTTTCTCGAAAACGGCTACTACGATTTTGATTAAACTTTCAGAATGATGTTTTCTCTGCAAAATCTATCTTCTAATTTTAATGGATTTTTCAGAAAAAGTTTTTTAAATCAGACTTTCTCGTTAACTAATTGACGGATTTTGATGAAATTTTCAAAATATGTAGTGTTTTATGATTTAAATAATATTGCTTATCAAAATTTTCAAAAACATTTTTTTTTTAATTTTAATAATTTTTTTAAAAAAAAATTTAGTTTTTTGAATATTTTGAAAACGGATCCATAGATTTTTTTTTTAATTTTTCTCCTAGTATAAACTATAGATTTCTTAAAATTGACATACTAAAAAAAAATTTAAAATATGTTTTCGAAAAGTTTTTCAAAAAAAACATTTTTTTGAAAAAACTGGTCGAACGATTTTGAAATGAAAAATTTATAAAATAGAAAACAGCAAAAGAAATAAGATGGCTTACAACATTTTTTCCAAAAAACGTTATGAGTAGTGTTTTTTTGAATTCATAAATTTTTTTCCCCAACATTTTATTTCATATTGCTCGGCTAAGCCCTAGCCAAGCCATTAGTCAAATAAAAGAAAGTGACAACCTACATTACATACATACTTACGTATTTTAAAGTATTTTTCATCATCATAAAAGCACAGAATAAATAAGGAAGCCTTTGATAAACACACAAAAACAACTAACAAATAAAAAAAACTATTCGATTGCTACTGAATGCAAAAATTTCAATCGAGAAAACAAAAGTTTACACCTTCCTATAAATAAACAAAACCACTGTGTTAACTTTTAATATTGTCTCTATACCTACTGGCTTAACAGTAGTTGGAACACGTATCTTAATTTTAGTACCTACCTTCCTTCCAACCTTATTATAGGTACCTAAATCCTTTATAAATTCCATTGGTCCCATATTGGGACGTATAAAGGTCCCTTTACCTAGCATTATTGCCATACTGCTGATTCCGACGAATCTTTATGCCAGTTGTTCAAATTTTTCCATACCAAAATGAAAATTAAACTGAAAAAAGTCCTTTGTATCTTTCTATTAGCAAATTATATTATAAACAGTAAGCAGCAAGTGGAAAGATAATACTACACTAAAAAACTGCAAAAGCTAACAATCCTATATATTTATGTGTTTATCCCTTTGTCGTGACGCATGTTCGTTCGAGCTTCACCCCAAAACGATTCTAAGGAAGTTGCACGTCAAACAAAAAATATTAAAATAAAATCTTTGTCAAAAAGACGCCTGCCCTTAAAAAGGATTATCACATAAGAGCAAGTACGTGCGACCCAGTCGTGCCTTTTATTTTTTTTATAATTAACGCGCGCACAAGGGACTATTTGTTTCCCTTTTAATGTAACACACTGCGCGGGCATTAGGAAGATAGGGAGGGGAGAGATAGGAGGTGTCAATTAACATTGGTTTTGATTGTTTGCACATTGAAATGGCAAGGGAAAATCTCGCCGGGTAAACCATTCCAAAGTCGTGTTGTACGGCTAAAAAAAGAATCTCTATATTTCACGGTACGTCCGAAATTGGGTTCAAGGGTGAACTGATGGGCATTCCTAGCGAGACGAGTATTACGGGCGAAACTTTTAAGCGGAGGAATGCAGCTGGCTACCTCGAGTGAACATTTTTTATAAAAGAAACGATAAAATAAGGAAAGACATGAAACATTGCGTCGGTGTTCGAGAGGGGCAATTGTTTCAGCGGCAGTTCTATTTCCTATCAATCTTAACGCTCTATTTTGTATTCTATCAAGCAAGTGAAGCGATGTTTGTGAAGCACCTGCCCAGAGGTGGGAGTTATACTCGAGTTTGGGGCGTATAAACGCTTTATAAATTGTAGCCAGATCAGATGGGGAAAAATACTTCTTACACCGATACAGAAAACCTAAGCACTTAGCAGCATTTTTAGCGATTTCAAATATATGGTCATTCCAACGGAGGTCATCATTGACACACATACCGAGTACTGAGAGCTTTTCGGTTTCTTCGATGTAAGTGCCATTCATGGACAATGGCATTGGGGGTATGTTTAGCTTTAACGACAGAAGACAGCATTAAGTTTTCGAAGCATTAAACTCCACACGATTCCTATTACCCCATTTAACAATGCTGTATAAATCGGAGTTTAATGAGCTTGACATACGGCACCGTTGCAATTGTACGTCCGAAGGCGAAGGACGTGAATTATCGAACGAACTGTTCTATTGCTCATCTGAATACTCATATCATGCGACCAAATGGGAGCTTAACGCTGCAAACAACAACTGAGGGCCAGAATGAAAATCAGAATTTGAAAGCACCAACTGCAGTGCAAACTTAAAAAAAAAGTAGCGGTTGTTGCGACGGAAAAGTCGATCAGAAATCACTGTCCAGAATAAAGTTGCTTAAGCTCCTCCCACTTTCATATTGGAAAGCAGTATTTGTTTCCAAAAACCAGCAACCAGCAACATGGTGCATGGGATCTTAGCAAAAAAAAAATTGCTTTACATTCATTCAATTTATTAACATCGACGAGAGTAAACTATACAGTCCATAAATTGTATGTTGTTCTAGTTAAAATTTTTAATGAAACAAAAATCGGTGTACCCACTATTGTAGATAATGTTTTGATAAACAAAAACTCAAGATGGTGATCTAAAAACGGTACCTCTTACAAAATCTTTTTTTCTTCTACATTCTAGAATCTAGAGAACTGGAACGCAAAAATCCAAAAATAAACTTTAAAATGTTCTAATATCAAGGGTATTCTTTTAGAGCTATAGACTTTCCGATAAGGATAACTGTCAAGCTAGCTGTCATCCTAATCAAGTATGTTTGTTTTTTTTCTAGTTTACTTTGGTAAATCACCATACAAAAACCATCAGAAAAACGTTCAAAAATCGTGGAAATTTAAAAAATAAAAATATAAATAAACAAACAACCACTTCGACAAGTTTACGGTGCGCATAATCGTCCATCTAAACAGCTAATATGCAACACAATATGGATCAATTTATGACCACATTTACTCTTTTGGATATTATTCACCCAAATCTACCCTCTACCGTGCGTACAGAAGAAGCCATCGCCGCTGTGGACGTGAGTGTGAAAGACACAACCAAAAATTATCGATCCGACGCCGTTGTCAGCATCCAATCCACTACACTTGACAAATTTTGAGAAAAGATCTTAGCCTACACAAATATAAGATCCAGCTTGTGTAAGAGTCAGAGCCAGCGGACCATCAATAAATTGTGGCTAATGTTCGGTGAATGGGCTAAAAATCAAATGGAAATAGAACCAGATTTATATCGTCAAATCATCTTCAGCGATGAGGCTCATTACTGGCTTAAAGGGTGTGTAGACAAACATAATTGTCTTTTTTGGAGTGAACAAAATCCTCATAAGACTCCATAACATCCAGAAAAATAAGCATTGTTTGGTGCGGTTTACATGACAAAGGTGTCATCGGTCGATTTGCCTTTAAACTGAAACGAAACTGGTGGTACCATTACCCTTAATGACGAACGCTACACGCAAGTGATTCTTGATGTTTTTATTCTTATGTCAATACGGCCATACAGCGCATGCAACCATCACTTTGTTGAGATAAACATTTGGTGACCGGATCGTCTCGAGAAATGGAACTGTGAATTGGCCACTTCGTTCATGACACCTTTGGAATACTTTTTATGGGGGTACTCAAAATCTCTGATCTATGCTGATAAACCACCAACGATTGATCATTTAGAAGCCTATATTCGACGCCCTATTTCCGAAATAAAATTGGGTATGCCTCCTTCATAAGACGAAGTCGTGGAGGCCATATGAGGTTCCTGAAGAAATTATCGAAACTCTAAGGACAGTGTCAAGTATCAAATATTTCTTCGTATTTCCAAACGATTATCCTTGTGACTCTTTCCTTAACTATATATATAGTAGCGATAAAACAGGGTCCGAGGTATGAAACAAGTTTTAATTTTTGTATGATTATTATGATTATGATTATAGCACAGTTATTCGACTTAGCACATCAAAAATGTAAGCCAAGTGGCTTAAATTAGCAAAAATCTTAACATACTTTCATTTATGTGTTGCGAAGCGAATCCTACTAAAATTTAATGAATTCAAAATGGTCGATATAAAGATTCCATTATGAGGATAATTTAAAAAATCATATTTGAGATAAAGTTCGCATCAACATCGCATATTCTTCAAGCAAATGACAATGCCGAATTGCTATTTCAGCACTCAACATATAAGTTTTATGGTAGAGTACTTTCTTGAATCCTTTTATCCAAGGATTATGTTTGGGATAATGTCCTTCTTTTGCTTACAATATTTCCACCCACAATCACTTCTATACACTACACCCATTGAAATGTTATTAAAATCTTTAGGTTTGTTCGTTTAACGAATTTAATTTATTAAAATGGTTTGGGTATCCGAACACCAACATTTATATCGCCCCCCAAAAAGGTCCTCCGGCCAAGGGCAGAAGGGTTAAATTTTATATTAAGTCTTCTTGTTAAAGGTCCAACTAAGAAGGCCAAATGCCTCCAAAAGTAAGGTAAGTGTCTAACTTCGATAGGCGTTGACAGAATTTTGAAGCCTTTATCATAAAATTGCCACGTTTGCAAATTAGTTGCCACAACAAGAACAAATCGGATTCCATTCTTAGAACTGTTTATCCAAGTAAGCTTAACACGCACATATGGGATCCAGGATAGCAGCACATATGCTATTGGTTCGGACACACTCAAGATGTCCCTTGTATTTATCCTTGTTGGCCATAGCGACATGGAAAGAGTGTTATTGTGTGTTGTATTAAGAGGAGTTAAGCCTGTTGTGTGTTTTCTTGAGATTTATAAACGAATTAAAGTATACTGGTTCAGCCTTTTGGGGAGCGGGCAGCAAGGATTTCGGGATGTGACAACATGAGGACGAAGAAGGTTGTCTAAGCATATATTTTTGTTCGTGTTGGGCTTTTGGTGTGACATGACATTGTCACATATTGGAATTATGTCCTTATAATAAATTTAGGGGGAAAATTGTAATTGAATTTGGCTATTCTGCTTAAGTGTTCTTTAAGATAGATGTTCTAAAAAAATCAGAAAGTTTTCCAAGAAAAAAATTTAATACAAAAATAGATGACAAATATTGAACTGGTGTTTCATAGTTTTCCTTATGTTGACAAACATAATAAACTTAAACCACTTTTTTCTCACTAAAAATCATACAACAAGTATAAAAATTTACAAAGAATTATTCAAATAGCTTAAGGGATTGTATACGGAAGTTGAAATAAATACTTCAAGATAACTCTTATGCTTACTACAACAATAAACTCCCAAGCAAATGAATACACATCTTTTTTTTTTTCAATTTGGTGACACCAATTCTCTCCAAAATTTTGTGTAAATAAGTTGCCCACAAGAAGTCGAAACTTTGAAAATTTGAAAACTCTTAGAAAACAAATCCATTTTTTTATAATTATCGTTTGGCAACCCACATTTTAGGCAGTAAAACACCATTTCAAAGCCAAATACATATAGCAGACGTCTCGTCCTTGGAAGTACAATTTCCGTCGTCAAAGTTTCTGGATTGTGTATAAAGCCAATTTTTTCACAGAAGATGGGTAAACTTCTGCAATAATAATGTGTTCGCTATTTACTAAAAGTTTTACATATTTCAGACTGAAAAGTAGGAGTATAGTTTGTTTTCGAGACTTCATTATGTTCTTCATAGTAGAATTTTAAAATTGATAAAATTGTTCATTTTGTTTTTGACTAAGATGGACCACAAAAATAAAATGCACCTCTGTAGAAAAAAAATTTAATAAGTAACTATATAAATAAATTTATTGGCGCGACAGATCCTTAAGGCCTAGTGACTTATACTCTCAACCATTTCTGTGTGTGTGTTGTTAATCTGCAAGAATGGAAGGGACCTACAGTTTACCGCCGAGTTCTAATGTCTACATGAGATGAGACAAATTTTACTCTTGGAGGTTTTGTCAGTTCCTCGCAAGAGACAGTACCCCGGAAAAAAGGTGGCTATGAGCTGGATTTAAACCCAAGCTCATTCGCTTAGCAGTCCGACAAACTAACCACAAAGCCACGGGGCTTTAATTTAAGAAAATTAAAGTGAACATTTAGTCATTTATTCGATTTTTGTGACTTTTGATTGTTCGAATAACGTACGTTAAATTGTATCGAGTGAAATAATTTAAACGCCATTTTATTTCTAAGAAATGTAAAAAAGTGTGATTTTTTTTTTAATTTTAGGAGCGGTTTTTAAATAAAACGGTTTTTGTAACATTTAAATAAAAAAATAAAAAAAAATAATTCAAGAACACAAACTTAAGCACAAAAATAACATACATTTAAACACAAAATTAAAAAAATTCACTTACCCGTTTTCAAAATATTTATTTTTCAAAAAAAATTAAGAAAATTAAAAAATACAAAAAAAAAAGTTTTCTTCTCGAATATCAATTTTGATAGTAATCGGATCACCAATTTTCCAGAAAGTCGAAGCAAAAAAACGGTCCTATAGGAGGTATTTTACACAACGGTTGAATGACAGGTACCGTTAATTTTTGAGGTAAAAAAATAAATTGAAAAACTCTGTAGAATGTCAAAATAACCTTAAGACAGACAGACAGGCAGACCAGTAACTCAACAATGAGGAGTGTCAAAAGAATCACACACACCAAATTTGAAGATAATCGCTTAAGCCGTTTAGGCTGCAGCTTTTTATACATACTGACAGACAGACATTTTTTGTCGATCACTTTTTAGACTTTTCTATGATCGTAATGTTAGGTTTCATTGTTATCTCATTTTTTTTTTTATATTCACGAATTCTAAACTTGCCTTATAGTCGCTATAGTCGCAAACAAAAATGGGCAAAAGAGTCGGAGACAGAACATAGCCCTTGGGGCACACCAGCACTTCATGCCATCAAACTCTATCAAATGCCTTGGAAATATAAATCTCAATAATCTTTTTATCACCTAAGCGATGTTAAGATCACAAGTTGAACGATTACTGCGAAAGCCATACTTACGGTAATGCAGAAGCTTTCGGTTTTTGAGATATTCTTTAAGCTGACGGTTAATCAGCGTTTCCATGACCTTAGAAAGAAGCCACTTAAGTGCTATATGTGGGTAGGCGGATTGGAAGGATGGGTAACCTTTCTTTGCGACGGGCTGGACAAATGCTGTTTTCCATCTTCTAGGCAAGATTCCAAAAGATTAGGAGCAATTGAAAAGCTTATACAGTGGCGAAATTTACATTTTCAAGTACAGAAGGGGCAACGTTCTGAAGCGACAACGTAGAACTAGCACCGGAATGGGCGACAAGTATATACTTATAACGTTTGGTATAGTGGCACCCCATCAAGAAAACCTATAACTACCACCTTTTTACGAACGGTTATGATTATTACGTCAAACGGTCTCGTTCTCCAAAATTTGGCGTACAATGTTTGTCTAGTCGGGAAAGATTCTATTCTATTCTCTGTTGATGCTGACTGCTGATTATAAATCGGTAATTTGTAATTTCATAACCAGATAACAAGAAATGTGTGATAGGCAGAACAGGCTTTTGTTTTGTAAAAGGTATCAATTAGATATTGGCTGATCTTGAAGAAACATCCAAATGAACAAATTTGGCCTAAGGAATATTTTTTTATATGGATCGTCATTTTTGACTTGGATGATATTAGGGTTAGAAAAATTGGTTTTTGCTAGATTTTTTGACTTAAAATTGAACGGATATATTTAAATCATTTAGGTTGAGGATTGAGAATTATTAGCCACTCTCTCAGTACAGCTTCAATGATCATTTCATAATTTGTTCCCTTTTTATGCATCCATCTTCTTTTCATTCTAAGAAGGTTTTTTTCTTCTACTGGATTATATAGAATATTTAGATGAATGCGTTTAGCCGGCACCTAATATCAGCCTTCAAATGTTGTTGTGGTGGCTGTGTTTATTTGGCTTTCTTTATTTTATGTTGGCAATGGTGTCATTATTATCAACTATTTTTTTCAGGTTTTTGTTAAAATCTTACAATTATATGTCTGTAAGGCATATTAATTTTTACAATGGAATGTAACTAAATGCTCGACAGTAATAGTTACAGGAATTAGAAAGATAGGAAAGATTTTTGTTCGATGCAATAGATCGAGAACTAAGTAGGCAACTATTTTCTCACTTAAAACTTATAATCATGGTCGTCATCTAGCTTGCACTACGAGTTTGTAAGATTTCTTCGCAAGTCCAATTTGCAAATATTTCTTTCAATAAAAATGTTTAGGAAAAACACTGTCGTACTTGGTCGCGGCAGTGTCAATTATGCAAACGAACAACAAAAATATTTTGAAGTGTTAACTGGAACTGCTTACGTTTCTTTTGTTTTATGAAGATATGTAAGTAACTTCTTGAATTCTTCATAAATAAGAAAGACCAACAGCATGACCCAGTCAACCTTTTCTTTTCTGGAACTCAATTCAGTGCCATCTAATGTCTTCCACAGGTTTTTTTAAGTAATTTATTTATAGTATTGTCGATATTTTCCAAAAAATATTGAAGTTATACAAAGCCGGATAAAATTATCTCTTAATTTCTCTGCGAACAAAAGTTCCTTGGAACTTATTTTTTATTTTTCGAACTATATGACAAGGATTAAGAGAATCCTTCTCTCTACTATCAACTTTGTCTTTATCTTGTATTATCTACAAGGATGAACATTCCAAGTCTTGTGATTCATACAATAAAACAAAAATATTAATAGCTTCCCACTACATCGCCCTGAATTTAAGATGAAAAATGTTCGAATTCAAATTCAACATAAGCATTTAATTTTATCCTTTTCTTGAAATTACCATCCTCGAGTTCTTATTCATTTCTTCTTGGATTTTCTACCAGTTCAAAACGAAAAACAAAAAATTAAATTTCACCTGAAAGCCCAGTATTTAGCATTTCAATCTACCCAAAAATATTTTTAATTATATACAAAAGAACAATTATCTTTTATTAACTGGGTTAATGAATCCCCTAAAATTAAAACTTTCCATTAACGTTTATTATTTCCGACAAACATTTTACCAACAAAAAAAGTTTAGAAACACACCTTGAAAACTAGAAAGACCCAGTTAGGTATTCCAAAAATTCCAGACAAAGATGTTGCAGTAAAATATTTGCATAAAAAAAAAAACTTCCAACAGGATCCGTTGTTGTGCCATTAATTTATATTATCAGGACCCGAAATGAAAATTATTCCAAAACGCTATGTTTATTTAATGAACACACCAAAGTTGAAAGTAAGCATTTCCGATTCACAAGTGAATAGCGATACCGGGGTAACGACGACGATGACGGAAAACAACTAAGACGGCCGACGACGTGACCGACGTACTGTTTTGGGTTTGTATTTGTATTGGAAGTTACTTTTGACTCCTTGTCGGTGTGTAGGGATTGAAAATTTCTCAAGTGAACGTTTTGAATTCCCATTTTAATAAAGAATAATCTTTAGGGAGAGGGAGGAGTTGGGGCAATGTATACTTTGTCCTGGTCTATTTTTGTTTAAGCATTTTGTAAATATAAGTCAAAGGAGGCGAAAAATCTTTCTTCGGGTAAAAACTCTTTTTCATCCTTGTAGAAAAATATTCAAGAGTTTTTCTTAAGAATACGCCTTTGTGTGTGTGTTAATATTTTTTGTTGCCCTAAATCATTTCCTGGGTAACTTTATGAACTCTCTTTTATCAAGAAATTCACTGCGATTTATTCGCATAGTCTTCTCGCAATTTGAAATGAACTCTGGCAGGATACAGGGTGTTTCAAATTAAGGTGAATATTTGAC
The DNA here is from genome assembly GCA_963971375.1 of Platycheirus rosarum. Classification (NCBI taxonomy): domain Eukaryota; kingdom Metazoa; phylum Arthropoda; class Insecta; order Diptera; family Syrphidae; genus Platycheirus; species Platycheirus rosarum. The sequence continues at coordinate 113,159,892 of OZ020509.1, read as the reverse complement.
CAGAAAGATTTATTGTAAGAAAAGGTTTGTCTTAGGAAAAAGCTGTATTACGAAAATGTGGATCAAAAAATAAAGTTTTTTGAGTTTAAATTAATAAAGCAGGATATTTCTTTTTTACTTGAAAAAGGGTAGTATCAAAACAAGTACTGGTCCTAGTTTTAGAGCTTTTTTTCTTTCAGATCAGTCGCCATCATGCATAGAAAACTGTTTTTTTTTGTACATTGACTATTTTCAAAATAGCCATGTTATGTTTTCGCGTCCCTTATCGATAAAAAATATTATCATTTTTTTAATAAAAATCTAGATGAGGAAGTTTCTAATCCTTTTCTTCTCCGGGTTTACCAAACGATAAAGTAACAAAATGTTTGTTATATTAATATTGTACTATTCTATTATAATTTATATCTACAAATGTTTGTTGTTTTAGATATATGTTCATTCTTTCTTCCATCCTTAAATACGTCACAACTTTATGTACATACATACATAAAAGAATCCTAAAACCATTTTATTACCTACTTTAGTTTTACTTTTCCTTTATGAAATACGTATCACATTGAAATAAAGCAGTACGGCAACGGCAGTAGCATATTCCATATCAGACACCGAACGAAAAGGTTTGGGCCGTATTTCGCTATCACTAAAAAATTTTTGTCTCCAGAATGATTCATATGACAAACCCAATACATAGGTAGCGCTATAGTCGTGATCCAACATTATTTTTTTAGTTTGTGGCCTTATTTTTGTGTTTTTTTTTCTCATACGAAGCATTACCTGTGGGTAATATAGGTACACACAAATATACAAAATAAAATAAAATATTTAAATGCTTAACATAACTAAAACTAAAATTATCAGAAATTTGTTTTATACTTATTTTTTTTTTATTTAGTATATGTAACATATGTTTAATTTAATTAAAAAAAAAAAACTTCAAATCAGGGCCATCCTCCCATCTTCCATACTATTTTTCTTAACTTGTGGCAGTCAAAACCTAAGATTTATTTCTCATCTTAATGCAGTCACCCTGTGAAATTAATTAATGCATAGGGGAACAACTGGCAAAAGAAAAAAAAACTTAAAGTTTTAAAAAAGTTTTTTATTCATAATTATTCGTGATGCCAGAGTATACCTAATAAGTCTCTGCCTTATAAAGATACTACGCTCTTGTCAAATTAATTACTCAAAACTTTGTCTCTAACCCTTGCTTTTAGGGTTGTCGATTGTCTTATATAAATTTCCCACACGGGTGCGTATTTTATGAAAATTTCACTAAATGACTTCGGCTCGGGTTAGGTTAGGTTACGTGGTGTGAACGTTCAAAAAATGACTAACGGAAATTGAAGTTTAAATAGTAATTTTGTTAATAGGTTAAATTTGAAACTTATGTCCTCTACTTTTTTTGGCTTGCATGCAATAAGCAAATGACGCGCTCCGTGCAAAAAATAGAAAGTAAGTTTAAACTTTAGTATAATTTACCTCAGGAATATGAACGTTTAATTATTGTTTTTTGAGGTAATTATAACTTAATTTTTTGCTATACTCACACAAACTTTGCAAATAATTGCTATAGTTGGATACACTAACTTTTATTTAAAACTAGCTTAGCCATCCGGCGTTGCTCGGGTATAGCATACATTTTCGAAAAAATCCAACCCGGCGCGCGTGCTGCCACCTATTAATCAAAACACCAAAACTACTTGCTACTTGCTACTGTCCATACAAATATTATCAATATTATAAACCGTTTTCTAGTAATAAAAATTCTGACTAAAATAAATTGAAAATTCTGATATTTGGAAATTCTGATATTTCACTCGGCAAGAGTACGATAACTTTGACGCCGCAAGACATACAATAATGTGCTTTACGTTTTTTTAAAGCTATAAATCTGCTCCATCGTAAAAATGTTTAAATTAAGTAATATCTGCAAATAGCTTTTGAAAAATTTTATTTCAAAATCGACATGTTGGAAAAATGTGAAAAGACTTTATTTTGATTTATTTCGAAACTAAGAAAATATACATGTTCTTAATTTTCATTAATTATTGGTTACTGCTATAGTACTTATATGTATATAACTAGATGATTTTATGATTAATAGTTTTTGAGAAAACTGGAAATTACCAAAACAAGTTTTTATATTTTTGTTGGCATTTGCGTGATGACATATAGGTATATTAAGTTTACGGTTTAAAAACAGTGAGGTAATTATGGGGGCATGTTGTTTAACATCAATATCCTCCTGATTGATGAACGAATTGTTTTTTTTTTTTTTTTTTTGAGTTTATTTGTGTTCAAAAACTATTGATCAAAATAACTTGATGTAAAATTTAAAATTAAATGTAAATCTCTAGCTTTCAGAAAAATTATAACTCTTAATTTATTGTAAGTTTTGCAGTTGTTATTAAATAATTTTGTTGTTATTTTAAGGCGTCAAAGTTATCGTACTCTTGCGAAGTGAAATATCAAAATTTCCAATTTTGTTAGTCAGAATTTTAATTGCTTGGAAACGATTTATAATAATTATAATATTTTTATGGAAGAAGAAATTGGCAAGTGTTGCACCATTTTAAAATCTTGATAAAATGAGCCAATTTTTTCAATAATTCGCCGAGGGTAGTGCGGTAAATTTTTTTTTTAATATAAAGTTTCAAAGTTATCTTACAGATTTTTTTTACCTAAGGTAAAGTTAGGCAAACCTTTCTTTCCTACGAAACTTACAATATGTATTATAAGTTTTTTGATTGCGATCAATAGTATAGTTATTATGGATTACGTGTAAAAATAAAACACCGCAAAATTTTAAAATTTGTGACAACCGTACCAAAAAATGTGGCCTGTGAATCAATTTTTATAATTTTTCTAATAATATTGCCCTAAAATGTAAACCAAGCTAGATGGATTTTTTTATTACTTTTCCCAGTATATATTACATTACATTACATTTTAATCTACTCCGTAGATAAATCTACGAAGTAGACACATTTACGAGCACTGGCTACTGAGGCCATCGGCTCAGACAATTACAAAGACAATACACAAGACGACATTGATACAGGACAGAAGAGAAGACAGAAGGAGAACGGAAAACAGAAAACACATAACACATGTCAACAGCACGCAGTTGGTTTTCAGACGGTCCTCCATCTTTCCACTAACCACGCGCAACGATGCTTAATTTCGCTGATCTCACGGGAAGCGATGCTTTATCGGAGCCAAGGCCGTTGACTCCCAGTATATATATAACCTCCTCTTGCCACCGTTGTACATTGTATATTTCTGATATTTAAATTTATTTAAACAAGTTTAATCATGTCTTAGTAATCTATTATAAATGGATAAATTATATAATGGTCACACACATTAAAAAAAAATGAAATAAAAGAGTTAAGAGGCTCTTTAATTCAACCCTTGAATTATTACTTAAGTGCTAGGTACTATTAAATCTGAAGAGAAAATATCACAGCTGCCAAAACAATCACCAAAATTCTTGAGTGCTGTTGACGGAATATTTTTTAATTATATGTACTAAAAAAAACTTTTTTTTACCTTAAGTGCATAAACCTCGACCAGACTTACTTGTTGCCCTCGTACAGGATTTTTTTTCATTTATTTTAATTTTTTATGTGTCATAGGCACTATTTCAATTTTTTTTTGACACTGTCCTGGACCTGGCCTAGTTTTTTTTTTTTTTTTTTTTTGATCGACCAACCTACATCCAATTTAATCATTTTAAAAGCTCTCAATTTTATTTTAACGAAAAACCACTCAAACTTTTTTTTGACACCTGGCTTAAAAAAAAAACATCCTTATTCGCCTAAACCAAGTTTAAACATTATAGTGGATTTCATTAAATTAAATCAGTGCACACTCAAGGGAAAAGTCTAGTACGTCCCAGAAAAACTAAAATCTGGTGTTCGTTTTACTCCTTACCTGAACTGTATCATAGGTGGTTCCATTTACACAGACACACACCTTGAAACATCCATACATTTCTGCTTACATACACACAAATATAGAAAAAGATAATAATTCATTATTTTTCGCCTTGGTTATGGCTTAATGTCCTAGATTGCTATGTCGTCGTCTCATCTGGCTGAACAAAACTTCAAGCACCAAGACCATAGGTTGTTCGGTTCAACGCAGATAATGTATACGTAAGCTATTCCATCATGGAGGACTCATACAAATCCGTTGCGTGAACACAAAGCCCAGGTAAATATAAATGAAAGGATATACACGACCAGATAATATTATCCTAATTGAAAATTCATATTGCGCTTATGCGGCACATCTTCTTGTTTATGAGTTGAGGGGCTATGGGATGGGAGGGTACAGCAGGGACACGGGATTGAGGAGCTGCAAGGGGAATGGATTGCTTTTATGGCAGAGTTTGCATATATGCAAAGTACTCACATGTCAAGCAGAACAATGATGGTTTTAACTTAATAGAAACAAGGAAGCCATGAAGCTCTACTATGCTGGAGACGTGCAAAAATACCATTTTGCTGTACAAGAACCTTGATGATGAACAAGTACCTACACTGCAAAGAAATAGTATTCAAATGGTTCATTCATCTTGTTCTTATTTTTATTTTGTTTTTGTTTTGTGCTAAGGAAAGAAGTTTATGAGCATAGGGTTCATTTTCCAAAGCGTGATTTTTCTGATGACTGGAAAACTGTATTGCTTCAGGTAATTGAAAGATTGCAACAAATCTTCGAGATAGACAAGGATATTAGTTGGACGGAAATAACTCTCTTTCTTTTTCTTCAATTTCTTTGTCTGACGAATGTTATGATATCGAGTTCGAGTGTGACCAAAATCATCCCCCACACTTCACAACTTCTTCATGAGTTTCGTCTTCGTCCGAGAATTTTTACTTGCGATCATGCAATCGTAGCGTGCAGATTAAAAATGTTGAGAAAACAATCAAACAAGACATTACAATGAGAAACATATTTGAGTTGCTGCCAAAATTCAGTCTGTCTGTCTGTACGTATGCATTTTGGACTACAGACCAAACGGTTAGGCCAATCGTCTTCAAATTTGGAACCTTAGGTTGTTTCATAATTCTACAGAAGAGTTTCTTGAATTTTTTGTTAGTTCAAAAATTAACGGTACTGCGCTGATTATGGCGGAACTTTCAATGGCAGATACCTTAATGTTGTGAGGTGTAATTTAGGCCATTTTAATGGTTTTTTGGTGCCGTTGGGGTCGTATCACAAGCAGATAGTTTTTTTTCGAAATTGTATGGTATACCCAAGCAACGCCGCGTGGGTAAGCTAGTTTCTTATACATTTTACTGGTCTGTTTTGTATTCTTTTCAGCAGGTGTAGTAATGCTTGCAATGCACCTGATCAGAGGTGGGGACAGAAGGGGACAAAACTTTTTGCATTGATGCAGAAAACCTCAGCACCTCAGCAGAAGCGTTTTTGGCGATCTTAAGTACATAATCGTTCCAATGGAGTTCGTCGTTAACAAACATATTGTGTATTGAAAGCTTTTTGGTTTCTTCGATGTTATGGAAGTTCCCACAAGATAGTTCCTAGTCCAACAACAAACAAAAGTATCATCGATCCCAAAAGCACGCATTGTCGATAAGAGAGCTTCATGCCAAACTCCATCATATTTTTTTGGAAATATATATCGCAATAATAAAGCGATGTAAAGATTCGATACACTGTGGGGTGAGATATGTCACCAGATCACCAGTGGAAGGATCACTGCCGGTATTAGAAATACTTCTTAAGCTTAAGGATAATCAGCGTTCCCCTGACTTTTAAAGGTAGAACTGTAAGTGGTTTTGGTCGGTAAAAGTAGTGTTAGTAGTTAGATAATAACGGAGTTGTACTTATCCCTAGAAGAATCTCATTTGTAAGAATTTCAGCGACCAGTTGAAGTAATGAAAGAAATTTCACAGGCTATCCCAATTGTTTTCTTGTATTGCCAAATGATCGCGATAACACTATGCTTTGCCGAAGGCCAGCTGCAACTATGATGACCTTAACAATTGGATCTATATTCTTCTCGCAATCCAATCGTTTAAATATGCAGTTTCATAACGTGTCATAACTGTCCGATTTAATTTGCCTTATTGTCTTGTTAGTATTAGGAGTGACTTAAAGGGTAAAATCGACGAGTGCCCTAATTTCTCGATCGTTTTTGTTTGTAAAACGTTTAATATACAAAAGTTTTAATATTGTCAAAACACAATATTTATAATATTTGTATTATTTTACAATGAATATTACAGAAACTTACGAAGGAGGCGACATTGACAACGATATATTCCAGGAGTGGAGGAGTATTGACGAAGATTTTTTTTTTTTTGTTTATAATTTACACGTGCGAAAGGGGTTTGTGTGTACCCTTAAAATGTTTAAACACCGCACGAGCATTAGGGAAATGAGGAGGGATAAAAGAGGAGATACCGATGCACATTAGTTTTAAAGTTCGGCATATCAAAATGGGAGGGAAAAACAGAGCCTGGCAAAGCATTCCACATTCGTGTGGTTCGACTAGAGAAAGAATCTCTATACTTAACAATACGTCCGAAGTTAGGCTCAAGGGTAAACTGATGGGCATTCCTAGCAGTTCGAGTATTACGGTTGAATCGTTTCAGGGGAGGAATGCAGCTGGCAATTTCGCTAGAGCATTGTTTGTAAAAATAACGATAAAATAACGAAAGGCACGAAACATTTCGGCGGTGCTCAAGAGATGTAAACGTTTCTGTTATTGTTCGGTCGCCTATCATTTTCAAAGCTCTTTTTTGAATTCTATCTAAAAAAACCCAAGTGGGTTATAGGAGCACCTGCCCAAATGTGGGAATTATACTCGAGTTTCGGTCGAATATATGCTTTATATACTGTAGCCAGATCAGACGGGGTGAAAAACTTCTTGCATCTTCGAAGGAAACCTAAACACCTCGCAGCATTCTTTGCGATGTCAAATATGTGGTCATTCCACAGAAGGTGGTCTGTAATGCACATGCCGAGAACTGAGAGGTGTTCTGTTTCTTCAATGCAAGTGCCGCTCATGGATAGTGGCATTGGAGGTATGTTTTACTTTAACGACAAAAGACAACATTGAGTCTTAGAAGCATTAAATTCTACGCGATTTATAATTCCCCATTGTACAATGCTGTCAAAATCAGAATTTAATGAACTTATCATACGCTGCCGTTGCAGTTCAACATCCGAAGCACATGAATTTGAATCTGGAAACGAATTTGAAAAGCTGAGAGTACTGTAGTCAGCAAAACAATTGATTGGATTAGTTGTTTCAGATGATAAGTCATTGATAAATATAAGGAAAAGAGTCGGAGACAAAACAGAGCCCTGGGGCACACCAGCATTTATTTTGTGAATATCAGATTTGAAACCGTCCAATACAACTTGAATTGAGCGGTTCGAAAGGTAATTACTAATCCAACGAAGAAGAGATTCATCGAGTCCAAATGCACGCATTTTCGATAAAAGGGCTTGATGCCAAACTCTATCAAATGTCTTAGAAATATCAAGTGCAATAATTTTGCTTTCCCCAAAACGATGGAGAGATTGGTTCCACTTTTCGGTGAGATATACCATCAAATCACCAGTGGATCTGTTGCTACGAAAGCCGTACTGCCGGTCATTAAGAAGCTTTCGTTCTTCGAGATATTTCTTAAGCTGAAAATTAATCAGCGTTTCCATGACCTTAGAAAGAAGGGACGTTAGTGCAATTGTTCGGTAGATTGAGGGTGCAGAAGATTCGCCTTTTTTGGGGATAGGCTGGACAAATGCTGTTTTCCATGCACTCGGAAAGAGTCCAGAGGAATAGGACCGATGGAAAAGCTTACGCAAAGTTTTTGCCAAAGTTGAAGAACACCTCTTCAGTACAATAGCGGGGAAACAATCCAGGCCAGCGGTTTTATTTATGTTGAGATCTTTCAATACTCTTGCGACTGAACGAGTGCGAAAGAAGGTTGGTCCCATAAAATCATTTACGCTCTCGAGTACAGGAGAAGTTCTGACACCTGCGGCCAGTGTTGAGTTTGACGCGAATTGGGCAGCAAGCAGATCTGCTTTTTCTTGAGAACTGACAGCAGGAATATCGTTGAAGACGAGCGTAGGAACTGACGATGATAAAGAATTTCTTACTTTTTTTACAAATAACCAAACATTTTTACTGCCTTTGGGACATTGCAGTATTTTTTGCCGAATTTGTTGCTCATGTAAAAGTTTGGTTTTTCGAATATGAACATTGCAGGCCTTTCTAGCTTGCTGAAACTTTTTCCGGTTTTTCTCAGTGATGTTGGCTTTGTAACAACAGAAACTTACATTTCTTAACCTGATAGCCTCTCTACAGCTCGAATCAAACCATGAGTTTTCCTTAGGTTTGATACTCTTCGACCTGTTTGGGATGAAATTTCTCATTCCTAAAAGAATTAAATTTTTAACCATGTCTGCGCTAGAATCAATGTCACTATCGAGAAAGCATAGTGACCAGTTAAAGGTCCTGAAATAGTTATTGAGGCCGTCCCAGTTGGCTTTCGCGTATTGCCAAACGGTTCTCCTTGGGTTTTTTTCTTTAACTGAATTGAGTTGGCACGAGAAATTTGCAGAAATGATACAATGGTCAGATGTGCCTAGAGGCGATAATACACGAATTGTGCATTTATCAGGATCGGAGGTAAGAAACAAGTCTAGAGTGTTGGGGGTTTGACCTGCAATGTCAGGAATTCGGGTTGGCTCATCAACGAGCTGAGTAAGATGGTTTAACTCAGCGAAAATCTCAACATACCTTCCTTCGGGTGTTGTCTGGCCAGAAAAGCAAAGCAAACTGGAATTGTGTACATTGAAATCGCCCGTAATAACGATTTCAGTGTGAGGGTAACGGAAAACAATTCCTTGAATGGAGTCAGACAAAGCATCAAATTCGTTAGAAGTTGAAACTCTGTCTAAATTTGGGCTTCTATAAAGGAAACATATATGAATGATGCGCTTATTAATCGTTAATTTTAATCATATGAAATTGAATTCCGTGTTTACACACAGACCGAATTGTGGTTGAAGTTGATATGCAACATCATTCCTTATGTAAACGGCGAGGCCATGTTTGGCAAAGAACAAAGGCATAAGTGAATACCCATGCAAGGAAAATTCCGAATGATCGGTACTTTCCCCAACTTGTGTTTCACTTAGTGCCAATACAGCTGGTCTGTTTATCACAGAGTGGACATAAGCAGCATAGAAATGTTTCCTAAGTCCACGAATGTTTGCATAGTCGACTATGAAATCACCTATCATTCTAAAACACAGAACTAAAAAAAAACTAATACGGACAATTACCTATAATCAATACTCCACTAAATCCCAATTTGAGCTTCTCAATACAAATTATTAACAGTGTTATACCTTCACAATAAAATGTATTTGATCCGCCCCTGGTCATTTTGGGAGCATTAATTAATCAATCCGATAACGATTAGACTTGTTCATTCGGATTTACCGCAATGTTCAAGTAAAATCATCTGTGAGTGAGATAAGAAAAGGAAAAGCTGCAAGGAATGCTTACTGCGAGTATTTTTTTCGTTGGTGGGTATTCTTTTTTTCTTTGCGTGATGCCTTGATGTTGTAGCATCAAATAAATTTTCACAACACGGGCACTAAATGTTGTCGGTTCGCGCCCGAAATTGGTATATATTTTTTTTTTCTTTTTTTGTATTTTTTTTTTAAAGAACGCACAGCCAGCAGCACTCCGGGGCTTCACTTTCTCACCATGCACCCGTGTGGTGACATCGACGGGCAGATCGACACTCGAAGATGATTAAAATATCGACGAAAACGGTGAATCCAATAATATATTTATAAAATAATTTATTTTTACTTGATACAGAATTGATATAACCAAAATAAAATATTTTTTCATTGGATTTCTTGCTTCCTAAATAATTCTTTCCCCTATAGTACAGAAATAATAAAAAAAAGTAAGAAATACAGAGATTTTAACAAAAATTAAATACTTACAAAAAGTTCATTAAAAATAATTGATTAATTTATTTATTAGATTTTTGTTTTATTGTTTAATTAATACGAACATTTAAATTGAAAAAAAAATTGTAGAAAATTTATTTTTCAGTCATGATAATTCTATATAATGATATTTTCAATAAATCTAAAACACATATGTAGTTCAACACATAACACTGAGGAGGTGCAGTGAAAAATAGTAATAGACGGAACGCCCCGCTTGAAAAATATTTCTTGTGCTCTCACCTACGGGACGGCAGACCTTCAATGTCTGACAAGATGAAAGACCCAACGAAACTCCCTGACTGTTGGGAAAACATCTTTTGATAGTTCCCCGAGTAACATATATACACACAAATAAACTTTTATACTATTAGGTAAGTACAAATTAAATATAATATAGGTAAAGGGTGTTTGATAGGTATTTGGAACAGTAATAAGTGTTTTGTGTTATTCCAACTTAAATATATAAAAAAAACTAATCTTTATACTACAAGAAATTTGAGGTGCAATTTTATAAACCTTTGCTAACCGCTACCCTCGATGATCGTTCTTACCTGTATTGGGGACATACAAAGAGAAACTTTCAGCTTTTATAAAATAACGGATAACGAAGATCAGATCGTCACGGGCTCTTGCTTTTTTATAAAAATTATCAAGAAATTTTCACAAACAGTCACCGACTATCTTCCGAGCCGACAACATCGTCTTCCGATAGTTTTTCTTTCTGCTCTTTCAAAGTTGGTGCCTTTTCTTCTCCCTCTTACTTTCTCTTAAATTATTTTCTAATTTAATTTATCGTGCCGCGCAAGTGATTAATTTTATCTAGTGCGATCATCAATTTATAATGGCCTCAGGGCCTAATTTGCCTTCGGGCAACAGGTTTAGTATGCTTGATCAGCCATCTGATCCCCCCAAACGTAAAAAAAAAAACCTTCATTTTCTCCTATAGACCAAAGTTCTTCTATCCCAATCAACTCATGTAACATAGATCCCAAATTTATTCTCCTTTCCTCTTTAGATCTCAATAAACCCCTATCCTCATTCAGCGTTTTTCTTATTAAAAAAGCAATAGACGGAATTAGCACTTCTTATGAGTATATCTCTCAACTCCGTGACGGCAACCTTTTGATTCTTGTCAAATCGCAAAAAATTGCAGATTTATTCTTATCAAAAAAAACACTTTCCAACATTTGCGCAATTTCAGTCACGTTGCACTCTACTCTTAATTCTTCTAAAGGTACGGTTTACGCCCCCTGCTTAATCAACGTTTCAGAAGAAGAAATTTTGTCTGAGATGCAAGACCAGGGAGTAGTCCAAGTTTATAAATTCAAAAAAACACTAAACGATGAATCACGTGCTACCGGTCTTGTTCTCTTCACGTTTAACCGCTTCCGACCTCCCACCTCAGTCAACATAGGATGGTATAACCTCCAAGTACAGGAATACTTCCCCAACCCGATGCGTTGTAAGAACTGCCAACTCCTCGGTCATACTGCCAAAAGATGCAACCGAAACAAAACTTGCGTAAACTGCAATTTACCCCCCCACCCTGATGCAAATTGCACACGCACCTCTTGCGCTAACTGTTCTGAAGAGCACGCCGCTTCCTTCAAAAACTGTAAGCGCTTCATGCAAGACAAGGAAATTTTAAAAATCAAAACCATTAAAAAATGCACTTTAGCAGAAGCTAAACAAATTTACAACGATCAAAATCCTATCCCATTCTCTTCTCTTGCTTACTCTTCCGCAGTTAAAAGTAACCCTCTGCCCCTCCCTGTAAGCACAACATTAAACTCCAATAACAATCACCAACCTTCACAACTTACCTCATCTACACCCGAATCATCAGTGTCCCATCTTGCTAATAACCATAACCAAAATCTTAATACAACAACAGTACATAATTCTCTTTCTAAGCCCCTCTTAACAGATAACACAAATTCGATTCCTACACCTACCACACAAACAAACTCAAATTTAATGCCGTCATCACTTCCGCTCTTTTCTACAACTAACTCTAACTCATATACACATAATTCTACAACTAACTCTAACTCATATACACATAATCTCTCTTCACTCAACACTCCCACTCTATCCCACCAAAATCTCACTAAACTCTCCACGTCAAACACATCTCACTCAAAACAAACTACTCCTTCCACAGCTTATACTAAACACTCCAACTCAATTCTCAACAATAATTCTAAATCTCTACAAATAAACTCAATCCCAATTGACACTACCACACAAATGTTAACAGACACTTCTGATAATTATTACGAAAATATTGATGATGACGTCATATAAATATAATTCCGTTTCCCAAAACACAGACTCTGCCGAGCGAGGGTTGAAACGTCCAGATTCCACTGGTAATCTGGACAATTCAACTCTGGTTCGGCAGAGTCAAACCCTTACAACCAATAATACATCACCTTCTGACTTTTCACAGTATAACACTGATTATACTGGCCAAAAGTCATCTCCTCTCGCTAAATCGATCCTTAACGTTCTTCAATGGAACCTTAATGGATATTTCAACAACTATCATGAACTCGAGCTTCTTATAAACGAGCTCAATCCAAAAATCATCTCACTACAAGAAACACACATAACGTCCCAAATAAAACCTAAAACACCAAAACAGTTTCAAGCTTACTTTCATAATTACGATGTTAATACCACCGCTAAGGAAGGCGTTGGTTTGCTGATTCATAGCTCCATTCCGCACAAAGTAATTGATTACAACCCAAATCCAAATATTTCTGTTATAGCAATAGAAATTCAACTTCAAATCAAACTGACGGTTGTTTCAATCTATATTCATCCAAAACATTCCTTTTCGTGCACTGATTTGGAAAACATTTTCAACTCGGTCAGCAAACCAGTGCTAATAACAGGCGATTTCAATTCATGGAGCCCCCTATGGGGATCTCCTGCAGTTAATGCAAGAGGTAAAATTATAGAAAACTTCCTTACAAACACAGATTTGTCCCTGTTGAACGACGGCAGTCCGACCCATTTTTCAACACATAAAACCTTTACCCACGTTGACCTCTCTTTGATCTCACCGCAACTATTCCCTTCGACCTCTTGGAAGAGAAACACCTTTCTTCATGGAAGCGACCATTTTCCAATAATTATTTCAATCAATCTAGGTACCCAACAACTTCCCACAAAACCCATCCCAAAATTTAAAACAGACCGTGCTAACTGGGGCGTGTTTCAACGCACTTCAAACGATTTGATCGAATCTCACACACAATCCCAAAATGTCAATAAAGAAGCAGCCTTTTTAAAAAAATGCATAATATCAGCTGCCAACGTATCAATCCCTCAATCTAAAAACATTTTCCACAAAAAAATCGTTCCATGGTGGAACCCCGAGCTTAACGTTTTACGAAACAGGAAACAATCCCTTTGGAAAATTTAAAAAAAACACCCCAACGAAAGAAACCTTATAAACTTCCGTAAGGCAAATGCGGTATTTCGTAAAAAAGTAAGATTATCCAAGGCCGAGAGCTTTCAAAAGTTTACAGAGTGCATCAATCCCAAAACCTCTAGCAAAAAGATATGGTCCGACATAAAGACCCTCACTGGCAACTATTCGCCTTACACCATCAAGGTTATAATGTCTCCATTCGTTACTCTTACAGACTCGTACAAAATTTCAGATCATTTTGCCAAATGTTGGTCCTCATATTCTTGCAACTCCAATTTCTCCCCCTTATTTCGTGAATCCAAACTCCAAGCAATGAATAACACCTACTCTCCACCTCCCCTTAGCCCATCTGCTAATGCCATTGAAATCTCTATTAATACCATCGAGTTTGAAAGCTGCATCAGCGCCGTCAAGGGTCAAACTCCGGGTTTTGACAGAGTTTCTTACCCAATGATTCGTAATGCTCCACCAGCCGTAAAACAACATTTGATTCAGCTTTATAATAATATATTAAACACTGGTGTGATTCCACAATCATGGAAAACTGCAACCCTTATTCCCATCCCCAAACAAAAACAAAACCCTATTGATACAAACAGCTACAGACCTATATCCCTTTTATCGTGCATGAGTAAATTGTTAGAGAAAATTGTTTCAAAAAGACTACTTTGGTTTATAGAAAAAAATAATTTTATCGCCCTCAATCAAGTCGCTTTCAAACATGGTCGTAGTACAATAGACTCATTACTTCATATTGACGAATTTGTCTCTACAGCAATTTCGTCAAAAAATCACATCTCAATTTTATCCATTGATTTTGAGAAAGCCTTCGACCGTATAGGTATCCATGTTGTGTTGAACAAATTATTTAAATGGAAAATTGGGCCAAAGATATTCAATTTTGTAAAATCCTTCTTAACGAATCGTAAGTTTAGAGTTAAAGTAAATAACACCTATTCAGACATCTACAACCTGAATAACGGTATACCTCAGGGATCGCCACTATCAGTTGTTATCTTCATAATAGCCTACAATGAAATAAGCGAAATAATTTTGCAATCTAAATATATTGACCACACTCTTTACGCCGACGATCTCTATATTCTTTCAAAGTTTAAAGAAAATTCGCGTACAGAAAATTCCTTCACGGAAATCCTTGAACGAATCAACTCTTGGTGCTCTCATTCCGGCGCTCAAATTTCTTTGAACAAATGCAAACTTTTACACATTTGTAGAAAATTTTCATGTTCTTGTCCTGTTATTAGCATAAATAACATTCAGATTCCTTCTGTTAATAAATTAAGCATACTTGGAATTGTATTCGACTGTAAATTTAGCTTTAAGGAACATTGTTTAGCATTAAGTAACAATTTGGCTACCAGGCTTAACATCATAAGATATTTAGCTTCAAAAAATAGTTTGACACATATCAACTCATTGGTCAACATTACAAAATCCATCATATTATCAAAAATTGATTATGGCCTTCTTATTTATGGAAAATGTGCAAAATCTTACATCCAACCTCTTCAATCATCATATCACGCTGCAATCAGAGCCAGCCTCAAAGCTTTCAAGACTAGTCCAATAAAAAATATCCTATCTGAGGGAGGTTTCTCATCAATCGAGGAAAGAAAAGAAGTCCTTACATCAAGACTCGTAGGAAAAATACTTGAATCCTATGACTCTCCAATTCTTTCGGACTCCATAAAAATCTTAAAACGCTCCAAGACACCAAAAAAACCATCAGCCCTCTATATATCTTTGATGTTTGCGAGAAAAATCGGCATTGAACCAAAAATCAAAAAAAAAGAAATCGAGAGTCACCCACCTTGGCTATTCTTGAGGGAATCTACCAACACAGACCTCGCTCGATTTAAGAAAGATTCAACTCCGAACGAGATATATCTTCAGCATTATCACGAATTACTGAATCCTTTCATCGGTAACAATTGGAATATCCTCTTTACCGATGGCTCTAAGTGCGAGGAGGGTACTTCTTTCGCAATCGTTGACTCAAACAACAATCTCCTTTCTTCGGAAAAACTACCGCAATTTTTCTCAATCTTCTCTGCCGAAGCCTTAGCGGTTTTGAAAGCCACGCAAATTGCCTACAAATCCAAGAAAAAAACAGTGATATGCACGGACAGTCTTTCAACTGTAGCCGCCATCGAAAACGTTAACAATCGATCGTCCTATATTGGAAAAATTAGAGACAACGTCATCAAACTCGGAGAAGGAATAAAGATTCTTTGGGTGCCAGGTCACATCGGTTTGAAGGGCAATGAACACGCGGATCGTGAAGCCAAAAGAACTGCTATGAACAGCAACCTAGCTATCTCACAATATCAGCCCACCAAAAAAGATATCTTAAATCTGACTAGCTCTTATTTGCACAATCGAAAAATATTGGTTTGGTCTCAATATCATCACCACTACTCTTCGATCAACCAAAATTGCAGTCCAGCTATCTATCCAACCTCTACGCCTGCAATCATGAACAAATGCTTTACCAGGTTGAGGATTGGACACACCCAGCTCACCCACAGTCACCTACTTAACAAAGACCCTCCACCCATATGCCACCTCTGCCAACTTAACCTCCAGCTTTCCATCAACCATTTAACTACAGACTGCACCAAAATCAATGAAATCTGCAACAAACTTTTTAAAAATAATTTAAAAAATCTCCTTGTGGTTCCTTCCGAACAAAACATAAAAAATGTTTTCAAAATTTTAAAATTATTTAACCTGCATCAGAGTATTTAAGTTTTATTTATTTAAAACCTCTGCGGGGGCGGTCGGAGAAAATCAGATCTATTACTCTTACTTCCTCCGACCGCCCCCTGCAGATGGGAACCTCAAACAACATATATATTATTATATTTTTATCATATTCAGCTAGAAGCCCTGGTAGCTATTAGCTTTTAAGTATTGCCCTGTACATTTATGTATAGTTTAATAAATAATAATAATAATAATAATAAATTTTCACAAATTCAAAAATCATGATTTCTAACATTTTAGTTGAGAAGATGCATAATTTTAAAATGCAATAGCGATTTTAAATGACGTAATGGAATTGAAATAAACCACAAATATTATGAGTATTTTTTTTTTCAAATTCATGGACGAATTTTCAAATTTATCAAAAAAATTGATAGCAAAGCTGAAAAGTTATTTAAGTTTATTGCTAATCTAGGGTAGCTGCGAAATGGAGTTCGTTGGGGAATTTTTTTGCAAAGAAGATATATTAGATTTCTGGCATTTAACTATTATAGTACCTAATCATCCTACGGATTTCACAGCATATGATAGAACAAATATATCAATTGGGGTGCAAACGATTAAGAAATTTTGTGCTGAAAATACAGTACCACGCAACCACGCAACGCTCATGAGATATTTGGAGCATTAATCGTGGTTTTGATGGCTTTGGTCGATGCCCAACACAAATTTATTTATGTGAACAATGGAACAAAAACTTTTCGAGCTGCAAATTGACTAGGTACAGTATTGGAAACAAACTCATTGAATTTTCCTCCAGATATAATGTTGGTAGTCCGTTAAATGGCCGGACCATCGCCTTATTGTTAAAAACACTTTTAACATCGCATAATGCTCGCTGGCGGTATCTCCAAAAGTCGATGGGACACAATCCTAGCATGATCAACAAAATCGTATCTGCCGTGCCTACTTCACTATTATTTTGTAGCCCAAAGAAAGAAACAATACATACATATATATATATGCATGTACCAGCTGCCTTTAAATTGTTTTGTTTTTATTAGATAATCCTTTCTATTAGTAGCAATAAAAAAACTGTTTGAAAAACATTTACCTCTAATCTATTCATTATACCAATGCATTTTTGCAATAAACAAACTTATTGTTTTGCAAGAAAAATGGAATGGAAAATGAATAAAAAATACCAATTTTTTTTTAAATATTTACTAACAAGGCATTGAAAATAAACACTCAAAACTATGTAATGTTGTCAATTGTTTAAGAAAATCAAATTTAGTGACATTCCAAAAGCAGAGCGACTTACCAATTCAATTATTCAATTTTCTTTTCAAGCCATCCATCCAATTGGAATATACACATAAAATTTCATCAAAATCGGTCTAGTAGTTAACGAGGGATTAGCTGACAAACACACGTATCGAAAAACTATATATATTTATAATTTCCGGGGTACTGCCTCTTGCGATGAACTGACAAAACCTCCAAGAGTAAAACTTGTCTCGAAAAAGTGCATCTCGTGTAGTTGTTCGGACTCGGCGGTAAACTGTAGGTCCTTCCATTCTTGCATATTAACAACACACACA
The DNA here is from genome assembly GCA_963971375.1 of Platycheirus rosarum. Taxonomy (NCBI): domain Eukaryota; kingdom Metazoa; phylum Arthropoda; class Insecta; order Diptera; family Syrphidae; genus Platycheirus; species Platycheirus rosarum. The sequence goes on along the minus strand of OZ020509.1, from coordinate 113,142,099 downwards.
CACGAATGGTTGAGAGTATAAGTCACTAGGCCTTGGCTCTACTTCCACTCGTAACTTTCTCCTTTCTTAAGTTTTGCAAATAATTATGCGTAAATAACCAAGTTTTTCTTTATAGGTTCAAGGGGTCGCCCTTATTTCACAACGCACGGTTAACAACGTTTGCTTACAACATCTGCAACGACAGATGAACCATTTAAGTTGAAAAACATACGCTCGCTTTTCAAAAAGGAAACTAATTCACAAACATTTTCTAAAAGTGAAAACCGTTTTCAGAAAATGATTCGCTTTCTTGGAAACGCTTTCATGAACTAGTCACACATTGAAAGTATTTTTTTGTGAAAGCAAGTCGCTTTAAAAAAAACGTTTTCAAGAAAGTAATTTTCCGGTCGTAAGCCTATGAAAGCTTTGCTTCAGAAAACTTTTTGCTTTCTGAAAGCACTTTCCTTTCATATAAGTTTGACGACGCATTAATCACAACAGGAGTGAATTAAAAACACTCAAAAGATTCATATTCATTATTTGCTGCCATATATGTAGAATATTCTCGGCAGGAGAATCAGCTTCATGACATTTTTGTTCTTATTTTTAGGGCTTACTTCCCGAGAAAACCGATGCGATGATTGAAAAGGAATAATTTCTTGGAAATCTTTGTTAAATTTTATTCAACTTTTAAGAATACACAACGTCGTTATATACCCGTGTTTTTATAATTAAAAACTTAAATTATAAAAAACATTTAATGTAATGAATTTACTTTGCTTAATTTCTTCTTTGATTAAATCCACGTCATGTTGGTTTCACCAATATTTAACATGTTGTTACAAAAGTGCAAATTAATTAAAAAATGTATTTCTCAACGGTTGAGAGCTTATACAAACTCAACCTACGCCCTTAATTATTCTTGTTAAAATAATAGCAAATTTTGTCAAACATTTTTCAGCAACCAAGACACAATGCTAACATTTAAAAAAGTTATATATAATTACACAAAAACCAGCACCCTGTCAGCTTCCAAAAGTTGAAAAATTAAAACAAAAGTAATTAAAATAAACTTTTTTTCCATATTTGATCACGCAACGGTGTCTTGAAAAGAATAATAATTTTGCTCGACAAATGATAACCAAAAACAAGGATCCTAACAAAAAATTATAATAATAAAAAAATACGTGATTAAAAAACCCTCTCGCTCTGTAAATTCATGTAAGCCATAACGGTATCAAATTAATTATAAGGACAAAATAATTGTTACCACTTTTCTTTTGTCATTGTGAGAGCTTATTGTTTTGTGATTCCTTTTTTTTTTTGTTTTTTTAATTATAATGTTTGTTTAATTTTTTTTGTGCAGTGTATATTTTGAAATGCATAACACATCGTCACACCCAAGTGTGTGCTATGTGACGTGTGCCGCCATCTCTTTGCAGGTAATAATCCTAAAACACAGTCAGTGACAAACATATTATGTCCTCAGATGGGTTAACGATATTCCACATATCATGCCATACACAGGTAACTTTGTCAAACAAAAACCAAACAGATGATTATTGCGTTGTGCATGTGGAGAACCCTACTTGTCAGGAGCTTCGGCAGTCATTGGTTTGCCTTTTCGCTTTGTAACAGTTTTACAGTCTGTCTGGAAAGAGTGTTTCCCAATTTCAAAAGATTTTTTTTGTATGACAAAATATATGTAAACAGTTTCTTGTTTTCGTCTTCCAAGTGGAAATGGGACGAATATTTTAATATATTTTTAATATTTTAATTTTTATTTGTTTGAGATGTGTAAGCTTTCTTGTCTGCGTTCCTATATGAAGCATTTTATGATTAGTATGTCAAAACGCAGCTCCAAGTGGGGGAGGAATTAATAATTTTTGATGCAAACATACCCAAGGAGTGTAGGTTACTGATGAAATACTATGCGACTTATCCACACCGAAACACATACTTTAGCTAAACGAACTAAGTTGTACCCACACAGGTGCGTCTTCGTGCAAAGATTTAAATTTTCTATCTTCTCGGTTTGAGTAAGTATAAATGTATCCATGTTGGTGACGAGTTTTTTTCCATTTCGCAGACTGATTCCATACTACTACTACTTCATTAATTAAAAACAAAAAAAGAAGAAGAAGCAAAATTTGATTTTGATGCAAATCTCTACCACTTCAAATCCCTTTTGCAACATATGTTTATAGATAGATAGAAAATTTCCACATACACATCGCCCCTTTGTTTTTGTTTCCCATGGAATCAAAGAGATAGAAACTAAAGGCAAGAGGGATCCACTGTTATAGGAGGCTATCTTTTTAGATTAATGTCAAACTCCAAAAGAAGGAGTTCCTAAGGAGGTTATGGGTACGAATACCTTCGTCTATTTCAATGTACCTATCTTCATTTTTTTTTCTACTTTTCTTCTTTTTGATGAAAAATAGTCCGTAGCATAAGCATCGCAACGTTACTGACCCACATATGACCTTCGGCAAAACAGTTAAGGAGAAACACATTCTCTGGAAATGTGAAATACATATTTATGTGTCCTTTTTCGTCATTCCTTCTGGCTGGACTTTATATAATGCATATACATATGTATATACAAATATGTACTTACATACAAATAAGATATGACTGTCTCTTTGATAAGAAAAAAGAAAAACAAAAAATAAACGAAATGGGAAAATGTTTTCCCTTTTGATTTGTTACATTCCATTATTTTTTTTTTGTTCTTCTTTTTGTCTCCTGGTTTCACAAGTGCGTTAAAAAAAGCAATAAGTATCCTTGAAGGGATAACGAAATCTTAAGAGATTGTAGATGGGTAGGACAGGGATGAACATGACATTCTGCTGCCCCCGTCTAGATTAGTGTCATGTGCCTTGGACGTTATTATTTGAGATTCAAGACCATGTTGGAAGAGATTTTTTGATCATCCTTACCTTATATTAAGTTTTATTCTTATTATTACTTTTGATTGACGTTTACTATGCTCAAGGGTTACAGTTAAATCATAAATCCTTATGGATATTCGGGCATTTTTGAAATGACGAAGAGCACTCGTGATGTATGTATAATGAAACTAATTTAGAGAATTTATCGCACGTATTTGTTACTTTGTAATACATATTTCGCCTATGCAAATAAATAAAATAAATTTATTGGCGCGACAGCTCCTTAAGGAGCCAAGGCCTAGTGACTTATACTCTCAACCATTCCTGTGTGTGTGTTGTTAATTTGCAAGAATGGAAGGGACCTACAGTTTACCGCCGAGTCCGAACGGCTACACTTTTTCGAGACAAATTTTACTCTTGGAAGTTCTGTCAGTTCCTCGCAAGAGGCAGTATCCCGAAAAAAGGTGGCTATGAGCTGGATTCGAACCCACGCTCATTCGCTTAGCAGTCCAACACACTAACCACTAAGCCGCGGGGCACTACCGTCTATGCAAATACGTACTTATAAATGAGAACGTGCTCATTTTAATAGTTGATTAACATTGTGATTGAAATCTTTTACTTTAAATTAAAGCGAACTGTGATGGCAATAGTTTGATATAATCATAATCTATGACGCAATCATTATATTGCATATTAGCTTACCCACCCAGCGTTGTTCGGGTATACCATAAATTTTCGAAAAAAAAACACCCTAGCGTGGATTCACCTAGTAATCAAAATAGCCTTAGTTACTTCTTCCAAAATTAGCTATCTGGTTGCGAAAGGACCTCACCTGTCACCCAGTGGGAAATATAAATAGCCTTAGTTACTGCCTAGAATATCAGCAAGCTGCTGATTAGCAGAAATAAACATAAAGACAGACAGACAGACAAATGGCCAGACAACAATTAAAATAAAACATGCGTTGAAATAGAAAAAAAATGAGCACGACTAGGTCGCACGACTTGCTGTTGTGTGCCTAATTACATTGGAAAACAAGATTTTTGACAGAAACAAGTAATATTTACGTTGAAAATAACACAGTTTAAACCTGTAAAATGTATTGCGTATAAGCTACTCAGATGGACGATTATGCTCACCGTAAACTTGACGAAGTTTTCTTTGAGATACAAAAATTTGTATTTGGGTTTTTTGATTTTAGTTTGGGGATTTTGTTACTGGAAACCTTTGTCAAAAAGAGTGGGATGATGTTGATGAGTTATTACCAAACATTTTTGTATTTGAAAGGGACATGTCATATGTCTTTTTTTAAATACCTGCCTGGACTTTTGACGCTTGCACAACTTTTCCGCGTATTAGATCCGACTGAAGTTGAGCGAAAAAGTCAAGTGAATTGAAGTTATATCCGCGAGAAATGAATTTAACCTTAAATAGTTAATCGTAGCGTCCGCTGTGTGTTGCAAGTCCATATGTCGTCTAGGTCTTGGAAATTATTTTTTGACGTGATAACGTCTTATAAATTGATGACACGCTACACGTACGGAATAATATGACTCATGCTGATAACACTCATGACTGATGCTAACCGCGATACTGTGGTTCTTTCAACCAAAATCGATCGCAAGCACCATACGAATTCCGAAAATAATTCCACTCAAATTAAAAAAGTACAAGAAGAGAAAAAGAAATACAAAATAGGCGGAATTCAAGTAAAGTGTGTTGAAGTGCGGAGTTTGTTCAAGTAAAAAGTAGATGTAATAATGGGGTGTGTGTGTGTGTGTGAATTTAACGAGAGGGTTTGTAGGTCATTTTGTTCAACCAAAATCGATCGCAAACGTATACTGAGCACGAAGCGAATATGAAAAAGAACGGGCGCAGATTCCCAAAGTATTTCCACTCCAATTTAAAAAGAATAAGAAGCGAATGGTGTTGCTGCCATCAATGTTACCTTATTATGTTATCACGTAAAGTTGTCGTCCGTAAACCAACTTTACAGACAACCAACTCTTTTTTTTATTGTTCCGTAGCACTTGACGTTGACCACCACCAACTTCATTTTTGAAAAATGACTGTCAAATAACGTCGGGCGCCGCCCAAAATTCACACCAAACATTAAGTTTTTGAGGAAGCGTTGTTATCTGGTTGTTATTCCAAACTGCACCTCGTCATTTTGTGGGTGTCAATTGTGGTCCTCTTCTAAACACTCCGAAGCACAGTCATCGAACAAATCGGTATGATCATGAGCTTTGAGCTTTTGGCCAAGTTAAAGTGAACGAAAGGCCAAGTTCTTTTGAATGGCAAGGAACGGCCTACCTCAAATTTAGTTTACACTCTCACAAACTGCGTCTATGTATAAGGCCGATCTTTCATTCTTTTGGCATACGAATGTTGGCAAGTCGTCTTAAATTTGGCCACCAATCAATTTTCACTTGTGAAGTATCACAGGCCACCACGTCTATCGTTAAATGGTTAGTATATTAATAGCTGGTCCAATTATTTTTTTTATGAAGAGCTTTTTTTTTGTTAAATATTTATTTACCACAACAAATTAGGCAATAACCATTAATAAACACACAATTGAAAATAGTTAATAGTTTAAACCTCCTTACAAACTTGTAATAAGTAGAAATATTTTAAGGATGTCATATATGACGTTTATGTTTCTGGTTTTTCCTAGAAAAGGATCACAGCAAAAATAAATAAAACGTGTGTTATTTTTTTCTTTTTTATAAAGAAAATGTGTGTCTCTTACCAAGGTTTTTTGGGATTATTAGAACTGATGTTACCCTTTCGACCTATTTTTTATACTTTCAACCTTTTGCTATCCCAAGTCGTTTATAGGTAGAGCTTCGAGGAAATCACACATGGCGCGTTTTCGGTTGTACCTATAAGGACAAAGGAAAAGTTGCAAAAAGGATATTATTCCACATTAAGTTTTTTTTCTGTGTCTCCTCAAGTGTGATTCCGTTCTATCTTAGCCATTAGCATCATCACATCACAGAGTGCCGGTTATCTTCTTCGTCAGCAAAATGAACATAAACAACTGACGTGACTTAAGGGCGCGCAAGCAGAAATTTTATCTTTTTAAATAATGACATATTTTCTGCTCGGTTTTGCGTTAAGTTGCTCAGCTCTACAGTGTAACAACTGTACAGGACTCTTCTTGGAAGGACGTGTCTGCTCTTTGCTGTGTTGTTCATTTATTTTCTGATTTTTTTCCATTCCTCCTTTTCCTTCTAAAACTTAAGGCTTTTGATGATGAAAATGATATTTACGAGATACCAATAAGGACTTTGGTTTATTTTTTTTTTGTATTTTCATTTTTTGTCGCTTTTGATGTTCCAGGCTATGGAGAGTCATTAATTCCATTCGAAGCTAAAATTGAGTATTTAGAGAAGGAAGCAAAGATTATGTCCATGATTGTGGTTTGTCAAAATAGCTTTAGGGATGTTGTTTATGGCCATGGGGGTATTATTTTGATAGATAGTTTTGTAATATGCTTTTGGGCTATAAAAAAAGCAATAAATGGTGAATCAAAGGTTAGCGTTTTAATATGAGAGGAGCTTGAAGGAGATAAAACTACCCTAGGGGCTGATTGCGTAAGAGTGTATGAGCGAATGAGGGAGGGGTTTTTTTTATATCTTTGTATACAGTAAAACATAAATAATTGATTTTATAACAATAAATACGAAGAAAAATTGTTTAAATGCAGTTGATTTGTTATAAAATGTCTTAACAAATTTATTTGAGTAGTAAAATTATTTAGAAAACTAATTTATCATTGATTTTTATGTTAACTGGTTTTTATTACTTAGATTTAGGGGTGAGTTTTATGACAAACAGCTATTTATAAAATAAAAATAAATTTGTTTTTAATTATAAAATTGATTATTAAATTATACTTAAATTTAGTTAAAAATTATTTGTATAACAACATACACTGATTTACTTTTCCTTGGTAACCATAATGTCATGCTTAATTCTTTATTACGAACGAATCTATGAGAAGTAAGGTTTGAAATCAGAAATGCTGCCATGAAATTATTTAAATAAATAAATACAGAGAGCGATTAAGCTCAAAGTGGAAATCTGCCTGTAATGGTTTAATTCCAGATGAGCCCACCAGCTTAGGAGTCCATTGTCTAAATGGCATGATCAGTTGTCCAGAGCAGCTAACCACTTCAGTACAAGTTTTATAAAACATGTTAGGCTCGGTACATAATTGGGTCATTTTGACGCGGTGGCACCGCAGCGGTGACGATTTTGCGTCTTTCAGTACTGACAAATAAATAGACATACTGTAAGACGCAAAAGCGTCACTGCTGCGTTAAAATGACTCAACTGTGCACCGTGCCTTATGACATATGTGTCATCAAGTTTAAATAACGCGATTGAACGAACTTGCACTACGAAGTTGAGTTATCCCACCAAAACTAAAGATATCATGTACTCCTTCGATTTTGATTACCCACAGCTCTACAAGGGTTCCTATCTATTATTTAAAGCCATGATTGACCTTGGTTGCTTCAATGAGAGAAACTTGTGGATTGGCCTGCATAAAATCAATGGCCCACCAGAAATATTAGAGAAAAAGAACAACTGTTCGGGAAATCCAGCAGAGCCATGATACATGGACAACTTCATCGCTGCTCCGCAAAGACAACATTAATCCGAAGGGCATACAGCGTTTACAAAGAAACTGATTGCAAAAGGCTGCTTGTATAAGGGCTGTATAAGTTTGTTTTTCATTCACTAAATAACGTAGACGATTCCGCAAATTTTTTTTGCTTTCAGACTGGGTTAAGCCCATCACTTCTTGCTTTTAAAATCAAGCGCCAGCATAAGGGCTCATTAGAAATCCAGCTTTTGTTCATCAAGTTTAGAATATTTTCCAACTGTTTGTCAATATTCAATATCAGATACTCGAAGACCAGTTACCGGCACCATCACCACAGAATTCGACCATAACGTTGTCATTCAAGTTCAAACAGTTCTTTCAAATTTTAATCAAGGATTACACAACGCCATGCATTCTCCAGAACTTACTAGAGATACTTACTATCATTACACCAGCTTCGATGGCGTCCACAATTCAGAATTTTTTTCATAAATTCCAGCTGTCGTTAGACCACTACCAAAACACTTGATCATACCTACTGATTTGACGGATACCCTTTAATCAATTCTCTTATAACAAAAGCCGCTATCAAATATGCAACTACCCAAGTGGGCCATGAATAGTTCATATTTCAGTGTATTCGTCATCAACGTCTTGATGGTGGTATTGTTTGCAGATATCTTGTACCATCTGACCTACGTGTATTTGGCTTATGGTTTATAAAAACTGTTTTTTACAACCTTTAAATGGAAAACCATTGGCAAAAAAAAATCTTGATATACTTTCTTTAGTTCCCGGTCCAAATGTGAAATAATATCTAAATTACTTGAATATTAATTGAACATTAACCGCGCACCTTAAACATTCTATTACTAATATCAAACAAACCCTGCACTCCAACCGAATTGCTAGAAACCATTGTCCCTCAAAACAATCCTTGGTGCAGCAGAGAACATACGATATGAATATGCATTGTTACTGCACATGCAAACTGCATTGCCACACACTGAATACTCTAGTTGCCACTGCTTCCTTTGCTGCATGAATAAGTTATATTAGACCAATTGTTTGGTAAGCCTGCTGGCATTCTATTGCACATCGCTTCATTTCGATTTAAAAAAAAAAAAAAAAAGTATCGCAAACAAAACGGATGCCGATGCAGATCCTTTTATTTATCTATTCAAATTGGCTCCCAAGATAGCAAAGGTTTTGTTTGCAAAGCATCTGCAAAATATGGAAACCAATTTGCTGTTGTTGTTTGGGAAATTCTTTCAACAAAATTTACAAAATTTTGTAAATTGCTTGTGCTCCACTATGTTCTTAGTTTGTGGTTTTGTTGACTTTTCTATTTGTTGATTTTTTTTTCTGTTTTTTGTTCAAACTGCCAGAAGAAAATGTTAATATTATGGATCCGGAGGAGTTTTCAATATTGATACATATACATATGTGTGTGGATGTTTACTGTATATGCAAAAGAATCCAATCTTTGAAGGTAAGTCATGTTCCTAAAGGCATTACTTTTCTCGATAACGTAAACCAAATACATATGTATGTATGTTTGTATGTTTTGCTATAAAAGTAATTATTCCAAAACAAATTTGAAACTGTGTTTGCTTTTTCCAAATTGTTTTTTAAAATTAAACATTGCTCTTCTTTTTCTTCTCTGTCATACACTGGCATTTGTTTTGGCTTTCATATTGATGGAAGAAATATTGAATACAATATGGCAGAAGATATTGATATTTTTGTATATCATGTGCCTGCGGAAGGCACATGCAAGGAAGGATATGCGATATTGTTTGAATTGATGACTTTTAAGGGACAGTTTGATGGCTGGAGTAAAGTAAATCATAGAAGCGATGCCGAATTCTGAGTTAAAGGTGATAAAATATTGAAGAAGAAGAATTGTATGGAATTAAATGGAAAATGAACTCAACAGTTTCGTTGGCTCGAGGACTTGACAACTTTTATTATTTTTTATAAAACTCCAGGCTTTTGATGCATTTCAAAAATCTAATTTTAAAAAACAACTCTCGTAATATTAAAATCTGAAGCTAAATAGTCTTGCAATAGGGACTTTCAAATTTTGACAGTTGATAGCGGCCATCTTGAAAAAACTACTTTCGTGAAAATAGCTCTCAATTATTCATCTGTTTTGCCAAATAACTATGAACGGACATAGCGTTTAACAACACGTGCAAGTAATAAAATTGTCTTATCACCTAATCAAGATCTCCCGAAAGCATCGCCGCCATGCCGTCCGTGAGAGTGTGCAGGAAAATCCGAGGAAGTCGACTTCGCGTCGCTCACAAGAACTCGGCCTTTCACATACCACAACTTTTCGAACTTTGCATCTTGGTATGGTCCTGCAGCCGTGCAAAAGCTGAAGATAAACGACCATATACAACGACGTGTGTTCGCTGAATGGGCTCTGGAGCAGTTGGCAACTGAACCTAATTTTCATCAAATAATCATATTCAGCGATGAGGGCCATTACTGGATGAATGGGTACGTAAACAAACAAAATTGTCGAATTTGGGAAAATACAAATCCACGTGAGATTCAAGGGCAATCAATACATCCCGATGGTGTGGATTTTGGGCTGGCGACCCACAGGGAACACACACAGCAATTATAAAAAAAAAACGGCGACCGCTTCTTCCTTTCTTTTGGCCTAAATTGGATGATATGGATGGACACCAATGACATCTATTTTCGACAGGCCGGCACCGCGTTGGTCATTCTGAACGAGCGATTTGAAGGCAGATCAACTCACGCGGAGCTGGTGTGAACTGAGAGATCGTGTGATTTGACCCCATTAGAGTTTTTCTTGTGGGGTTTTCTTAAGTCGCAGGTCTATGCGAATAGGCCACAAACCACAGCGGTTCTCAAAGTCAACATAACCAATGTCATCGATCAAATTCATCCTGATTTATGCGCTAGAGTCATGAAAAATTGGACACTTCGGATGTGCGCCACCAAAAGAAGCCTCCGCGGACATTTCAACAATGTTATATTTCAAATTTCACATATAATGGCATTAATAGGCCCATCAAACGAATAAAAAATGTCGGTTATATCTCACACAACGTTTGCTTTATTTAAATTTATTATTAGGAAGTGCTTAATGAAAGGCACTTTATTTTTCGTATTGGACTGTTGTGGACAAGATTCAAGAATCGGAGAAAGTTTTTGATGACAATTTTCTCAGCAGCAAAAAATTGGTTTTGTTCCGCAACGACGTTTGAACGAATTGACAGATTTAGACAGATGAACGAAAGACTGAATTGAAAAATAAGATACTTTTTATTCTGAAAAGGTCAACAGTTCTTGTGGGAGAGGCATATATTTTAAATGATGTATGGCTGGAGGTTTGTTTGTTATGTCATGTTCACCACTTCAAGAATTTTAAATTTTTGATAGATGAAAGAGTTACAGTCTACTTTTATACCAAAATAGGCATGATTCCTGCAACACAAATATAGAACTAGTAATTATTAAAATTAGATAAAGAAACTGAATTTTTGTATCAACATTTTTCAAAACAGGCTTATCTTTAATTAGCTATAAGCTATGATTTAGACACAAATTATTATGTACAATAAAAAAAATGGTAATTGTAATTTTTCGACAAAGGAGGTTTTTAAATTATTTATGTATAAAACCTTCTTTTAGATAGTTTAGATTTTTGTAACACCTTTTTTGAAAAATTACGGATAAAAACAGTTTTCACAGTAGCATGAATATAGAATATGATGAAATAAAATTGTGATTATTTGAAAATTTATTTACAGATTTGTTACCCAATAAATTAAAAAAGGACCATTTCATTCGATGACAGAATTGAACATAAAGCGATAAGGCACCGCTAAGGGAGTCTAATAGTCGGGTTTGTTGAAATAGCTTGTAAGGGGCACGGAGTAGAAGGCGACAAAATAAAACAAATGACTAGATAGGCACTTTAATATTAAGAGCTTTATTGCAACTAACCAGAATTAGACAAAATGTTCTGACATTATGGTTCACATGATGTGTTTTTGATACATATGTAAATGATCGAGCGTGTACATTACATACATACATAAGGAACTGTAAGACATAAACTGTAACATCGAACGATAACTTAATACATGTTTAACAAAATAATGAATAACACTACATTAAATATAAAAGTGCGAGTACATAAATTGTCATACTTAGAGATACAGGGTGTTTCGTTTATAATATTTACATAATTAAAGTTTAAACTTCTTACAAGCTATAACTCCAGCCTCTGAACTTGGTTGTAGTACACAAAACTTGTTGTTCTTCATTCAAAAACTTTCTACTTTAAAACAAATCAATAATAAGATTGAAGTGGATAACATACATATACACAAATTATTTAAAAGCACTTGACCAATTTGCCAGTATAGTACAAGTTTACTAGAGCTTAGTGTTTATGTTTAAGGTTTCCACTTTACTTACTGCATGGATCACAACCCAACAAAACAGATCATATGTTATGAAAGAAAACTATATTACGATATAAGATACTACCCTTCTTTCATATATTTAACGGTACAAATCAATAAGTCCCCGGGAACTAACTCCAACGGGGGACTTATTTTCCCCTTAGCCTTTAGTGGTAATATCAAAAGACAAAGATATCAAATTAATGATGAACAAAAATATTACTCATTCGCCCTAGTGTTCCGAGTGAAATACCTGAGGATTTTTTTTAATGTACATTTTAAATCACACAAGAACATTCAAATAACTAATTGTGGTGGTGTATGCTTGATTATTAAGATATTAGAAATTTGGTTGTTAATCTGAAGTCACCGTCTAGATGTCGTTGTTAGAAGCCTGTACTTCTTTGTCGCAATCGTTGCTTTTCTTCGTAGCCACGAAGGTGATAAGCAAAAGCACATAACGGATCACGCAGTTTATTAAATACTTTACGAACCTGTAAAATTGGATTTTCCTGGTGCAATTCAACTATGCATTCATCATTTGATTTTAATTTTTTTTTTATTTGGAGAATAAAATTTCCGATTATATGTAATCCAAAATGGGCCTTCATTATTTAAATTCCTGCCAAAAATACTTTTTCTTTTCCTAGATGAATCACCCGGAAAACTATAATAACTATTTGATTTTGATCAGTTTATTTTATGTTGCAAACTGTTCTTTTACTTCTCTAACCGCTTTGACTTTGTTCGAAATATACTTACGCGAAGCTTCATCACGTTATCACAAGATTCTACGCTTATGAGCATAGGTCTAAGATGTTCGTATTTTTGCCACGAATAACTTTTGGAAAGAATAACTCAATTAAAATAAATGTTCGGAATTGGTCTATTTGTTTCCAGAACATCTGCCCGTATATCAATATGCTCGTTGCGAGGATATAGGATCATCACTTATGAAGGCTCCGAGGCCAGCAAAGAGTAATTGATTAAGTTTTGTGTCATCTAGCAGGAAGTGATTAGTAGCTGGAGACAAGAGATCATTCAAAAAACTGGATAGTATCGGAGACAAGAAGTAGGCCTGTGGCATACCACCTTTTTTCTTAAAATATTAGGTACTATGCAAAATATTCAATTGTACAGATTAAAAAATTGAGATAACAACCAAACTTGACATTACAGCGATAGAGAAACATATCACTTTGTGAAAAACTTCTGTCTGTCAGTTCGTAGGTATTTAGGAATACAGCCGGGACTATTCAGCCATTTGTTTTTTTTTTCAAAACTAGTTTTTTTCACATGCTACCGTTATTTTTAGCTGAAAAGCTTGTTTTTCTCGAAAACTACTCAAACAAATTTTAATTTAAAAAATCAGTGTACTACTTACTGTAGGTGTGGATTATGTTTTGGTTGGAAAAAGCGGTAAGTACGTTGAGACCGTTTTATTTTCTGTTGACTATTTCGAGGATTGCCTAATCGATTAGAATCAAAATTGGTAATCAAGAAGATATGTAATTTGACATTTAATTATATTTTCAAATTACTATTTTTATGTATTTTTAATAAATATTCAAAATTGTTGTTCTATATTAACCTATATTTTATAAATAAGTTGATAAGTTTTTTGTTTTTGATGCATTTGATCAATGTGCAATTCTTGAATTCTGTTTTCTTTCTCTTTAAAGGTTTTAAATAAAAAATATTTAAGGCACTTTTTTCGAAAAAAATCATAGCTCGCAAAAAATCGAATAAAAATGGGAAATTCCTAAATACATATATTTCAAATTTTGTTCGACGCTGTGACTGCACATAAGAGCGAGCAGGGCGATCCTATTAACTTATTTTTATAAATATCACGAAATTATCTATTGGAGAAGATATTACATTTTGACGAATTATTGAATATATTTGTCTTTGAGGCTATTGGAACATCTTCAATTAGCTCAAAAAATTGATTTGATTTTTGATGATGAATTATTTAGAGCTTGGTTAAAAATGAAGAAATTAATAATGAACGAATAAGAAGAAAGAATGACGAAGAACGATAAGAAATTTAACCGTAAACATAAAAAACCAAAGAATTTTTATTTTTTAAATAAAGAAACCCTTGTATCCTTTTTTTCTCACAGTGTATTATTATCTTTCCACATATGCAAACAAAATAAATATTTCTATTCATAAATCATAACACATTATACATTTCCTTGAGAATATCGAAAATCCTTTTATTGCTTCACTCAACACCGAACCTTTAACGTTCCACAAAAACTTATTGGATGAACACACACAGAATCAGAATATTTTGTACGTCGTCCTACTGCCCCCTCTCCCTAAATTTATAATGCAATCCCAAATGTGTCCTAATCAATGGTCTCGATTTATCTGATGATAAATTTTCATATGACAGATTTATTTATATCTACGTCTTTTCGATGTAGCAATTTATATAAATTTCAAAAGAACAGTTTATATTTTGTTTTCCTTGTCCTATTGCATGAATAGCTTTCGATTCTAGGTCTTGAATACAAATTTTTGTATCTTCATCTTCTTGTTTTGTATTTTTTTTATTTGTGATGAACATACCTTACATAACCTAGTCCGGGTGTGTTTTCGGCTTATATTTTATGGATGAACCTTTTGTCTGATTGATGATGAGACCGAAAAACGGAAAAAGGACATTTTTGTTCAGATTGCTTTAGCTGGTGCTTCTTCTTCTTCGTTTTGAAATTGAAATCACGCAAAAAAAGCTGCCTTCTCAGTTTCCAATTTTTTTCTTCTTGCCTTTTTTATGTATCTGTCCTGTACTAGGCACATAACATTTAAAGGAAGCCATTGTCATTCCTGGCTTTTTCTTTGACAAAAAACATGGACCTTTTCTATGGGAAGCATATACGGCTTGGCTTTATATAGGACGTTGTTTGCATTGTATACTGTTGTGATATGACATTGTTACCTCACGTAGAGTATAGAGTGTAGGCGTCGTTACAAGGCTCAACAATATGGCATCCTTGTTATTGTAGCTTCAAATATTCAAAATAAGCAGCACACTTACACACAATGTGTGTACAAGAATATCATCTGGGTTCGATCTTTATTCATATCCTAAGCAGCGAATTCCAGGAATAATGTTGGAAGTTTGTTGGATGTATCTAATGAAAGTTCTTTGAGCGTATTGAGTATGTTGTGCCTCAGGTTTTCTAATAAATCTACCCTTGTCTAGAACAGCGCAAAAGATGTTTTGAATATTCCAACCTCGTGGCTGTTTTCAATAAAAATATTTATATAGGTAGTGTAAAATTTCCTATCTAATTTTAAAGATGCCAAAGTGAGTTTATTTTTTTATCAGTAACGCTTTAACGCCTTGACGGCTCTATTGATGATCATCAAATTGTGTACACGAATTGTCAGAGGGACCGAAAAGGACATAGAATACTCCACAACAAATTTAATTATACCTATTTAAATTCTTAATGCCTAAAAAAAACAAATTATTTCTTTGTTGTCTTTTTTAATTGCGATTTAGGTACTAAAATGCAAGTTATGGATTCGTGAACAAAAAAAAAATCTAACAATCAAACATGACATTACGATAATAGAGAAGTTAAAAAAAGTGGGTCCAGAAATTCCGTCCGTCTGTCTGTCTGTCTGTCTGTCTGTCTGTTCGCACCGCAACAGCCTAAACGGATAGGCCGATTTGCTTCAAACTTGGTATTTAGTATTTATTAGGTAGTATCTCGGGGGATGTTTTTCATTTTTGCTCTAGGTCGAAAAATAACGGTACCTGCCACACAATCTTGAACAAAAGGTTTTTTTTTCATCGAAAACGGCTCTAACGATTTTAATAAAACTTTCATGGTGCAATTTTTTACAATAATACATTTTTCAGTTAGAATTAATTTTTCGAAATTTGTTCTATAACGGTACTTTTCAAATACCCTTTTTTTTTCAAATGCGGTTTTATCGTAAACTATTATCCCCATTTCAATAAAATTTTGCACACAGGAAGTCAATTATATTATATAATTATTGCATTTCAAAATTTTCAAAAACTTTTTTTCAATTTTTTAAATTTAAAAATAATTGGTTTTCGAAATATTTTGAAAATGGGTGGATTGAATTTTTTAAATAATTTTCCCAGATGAAAACTACAGATTGCCTTATAATGACATACTAGAAAAAAATTAAAATATTTTTCGATTCGTCGAAAGATTTTCAAATTTTTTTTCTTCGATAGACATTTAGTTTTCAAATTTTATTGCATACTTATTTTTTTCCAAGAAAACTCTGAAACTAATTAAAAAACATAAAGAATTTTCTAAAAAAAATATTTTCTTATTTTAATAGACGTGTGGTTTTCAATCTGGCAATACTTTTTTCGAGTTGGTCTTTTTGATAGCTGTCTCTTGATTTATGCTTTTGGTTTGCAGTTTGGTTTGCGATTTTATAATGAATAGACTTACTCCTGAACAAAGTTTGCAAATTGTGCAAATTTATTACCAAAATAATGGTTCGTTTCGGTGGAGCAGAGTATCGAAGAAGACCCAAATGAGTCCATCTGCCATCGCACGCGGAAGGATCTTGGTTTGCAGGCTTATAAAATCCAACTCGTTCAAGAATTGAAGCCGAACGCCCATCGTCACACGTTCGGTGAATGAGCCCCAAACGAAATGGCCACCGTCCGGATTTTCAAAAAATTGGAAAAATTGGGCCTCGGCTGGAATTTATTCGAGCAAGCCACGGCGGCCACTTCCCCAAATAATTTTTAGAACATAATGCAAACCCTTATCTTTATAATAAAGCTACATTCTTGGCCATAACATTAAACTATATGCGTTTTACTTTTTCTTGAAAACCACACGTCTAAAAAAAACACCCTTTATATGCATATACATATTAGGTTGGAGTATTTTTTTTTTATTGTCATCTAATAGCAAAAAATAAGTCCCTTATAGGCTCAAATAAATCTGTGCAAAATATTGTTAAATTTGATTAACACTGCCTCCGCAAACACATTGAAGTTTTTATAAAAACGGACTTTATGGTCTTAAATCTTCGGACAGTGGAGTTACTTGTTTTAATTCCAAAATTGACTTCTCTGTTCGACCTGCTCTGCTGAAGTTGTACTTTTATTATTATGACAATTATTACATCTATTACAACTCCGAACATCAAAAAAAAAAATCGTACATACGTGCTCCAGCCTAATACATATGCCACTAAGTAATTATCTAGCATAAGAACAAGTTCAGGCGACCCAGTCGTGCATTTTATTTAAATTTTATTCGACGATGTGACCGCATATATGAGCAAGTACGTGCGATCCAGTCGTGAAATTTATTACTTTCCTAATTAATTAATTAATTAGTTAAATATACATTAAAATTAAAATATTTTACATACATATGTAAATTAATAATAATTAATTATAATTACTTGGCTCTTTTCAAAAGACGATACTATATGGGCTTGCTGCCCTAGTATCTTAATCAGAAAATAGTTTATAAACTAATTTGTAAATTATTTAGCTATAAATAAATAAATAAATATTATTTTCGCAACTTCGATCTGTTCGATCTCACAATAATAAAAGCTTTTATACATGCCCAGCTTCTAGCACAAGGTTTTGCAACCGTTACCAATATAACTTCGTGTACCCGTGGATCTTTTTCATTCTTAAAGAAGGTTAAATTTTGGTTGTTTGGTTTTGATTTGATTGAAATAAATGATGTAATTAGAATTATAACTTAACTTATTTGTAGATTTTTTTTTAGTTTAAAATCAATTATATATAAGATTTGGTAATCATAAGGTCATCCCTCATGTAATATTTCTATATATCATAATTTCCTTGTATTCTTATATCACTCGATGAATCCGCCACTAGTTCCAAATTAAAGGATGTATCTTCCTTATTCTTCTTGCTTTTATCAATGTAAATAATTTTATAATAATCTTAATAATTTAATATCATTCAAAAAATGTTAGAGTCTAATTGACTTAAGTTTATGAAATCATGTGAAACAAAATTTTATTGAGTTATAGGAATAAAAAGTCTAAAAAAAATTAATGTGCGAGTTTTTTTATAACGTTCCACGCTTTGACTCCTCAATCAACAAACGCTCAATTTTGTACACATACTCCCAACTAACACTTTATCTTTTATAAGGTTCTAAACAAGCTACTGTAAATGGATTTATACAAGTAATTTTTTTACACATTATACGCAAGCTATTTATCTACTATGAGACTTTTGTTCACAGGTGTTATAGCAGCAAATAGCTTTCCATGAAATGTTATTAGCTAGGCTCGCCAATCAGTTTTATGATAGCTTAATGCTAACAGCTTGTTTTTGATGTTATAAAAAGGTCAAGCCTTATTATGACGGCTTTTACTTACACCTTGCATTATACATATATTTACATATGTTTTAGGTAAAGAGGAAATCTTTGGTAGGACTGTCGGAAAACATAGCCTACACGACACAACGTCTGAAAACGGACTTAGGCTAATTGACTTCGCAGCGGCACATAACGTCACCATTGCAAGCACACGGTTTCCTCATCTCGATATACACAAAGGGACTTGGCGACACCCAGATCAAAGAACCGTCAATCAGATTGATCACGTTGCGATCGATGCAAGACACGCCTCCAGTATCTTGGATGTTCGCACCTTCCGAGCAGCTAACATCGACTCGGATCACTACCTTGTTGCAGCAAAGGTAAGAATGCGAATAACCCGAACTCCACAACAACGGAGTAATACTGTGAGGAAGTATGACGTCGGAAAGCTGCAATCGCAAGAAACCGCCAGAACCTATGCCGATCGAATATCCCGTAACCTCTCAAGAAATCCAGTACCGCCAGCATCAAGTGCCGAAGATCAGTGGCAACACTGCCAACAAGCCATCAGAGATGCCGCAACTGATGTGCTAGGTTTCACCAGACCACCACCACGAAACCTCTGGTTTGATGACGAATGCAGGCAGGCCCATGCAGCCAAACAAGAGGCATATAAAACGGCGCTGCAAAGAAAGACGAGAGCTGCTCGCGAGCTCTATGAGCAGAAAAGACGGGAAGAACACCGGCTTCTCCAAAAGAAAAAGAGAGAGCATGAGAAGCGCGCGATCGAAGATATTGAGAGATGCTACTCCAGGAACAACGTGCGGAAGTTTTACCAACAGGTAAAAAGAACATGCCAAGGAAAAAAATCCCGCACAGAAGCCTGTAGAGATAGGAATGGAAACCTCGTAGTAGAGTCACAGTCGGTGCTGAGTACATGGAAGGACCATTTCTGCAGACTGTTAAACGGCGATGAAGGCCAAAATCCCGCTGTCAGGCAGAATGAACCATTCAACATGGATGATGACAGACAAAACTTCCGTCCACCTGACCAAAATGAAGTAAGGATAGCAATATCTAAACTCAAAAACAACAAAGCTGCTGGACCCGACGGATTACCCGCCGAACTTTTTAAAGCGGCCGGAGATGACCTGGTGGAGTGCATACACCAACTCATCTCTAAAGTTTGGTCAGAAGAAAGTATGCCTGATGAATGGAACCACAGCATCGTTTGCCCGATCCACAAGAAAGGAGACCCTCTAAACTGCGCCAACTATAGAGGAATAAGTCTCCTGAATATCGCCTACAAGATCCTCTCTGCCGTACTATGTGAACGCCTGAAACCTTTCGTCAGCAACCTGATTGGCCCCTATCAGTGTGGTTTCAGACCAGGAAAGTCCACAATCGATCAAATGTTCACGCTACGGCAGATCCTGGAAACCACCCAAGAATTCCAAATCGATACTCACCACCTCTTTATCGATTTTAAGGCCGCGTACGATAGCATTTATAGAGACGAGCTATACAGAGCCATGTCTGGTTTTGGCATCCCCACAAAACTCGTCCGACTGTGCAGGATGACGATGGAGAACTCTCGCTGCTCCGTCAAGGTTGGTTCTGACCTCACAGAAGCTTTTGACGTCAAAAAAGGATTCCGACAAGGTGATGCGCTATCGTGCGATTTCTTCAACTTAATACTTGAAAAAATTATAAGAAACTCGCAAGTCAATTGTAGTGGGACAATTTTTTTCAAGTCTGTGCAATTGCTAGCATACGCTGACGACATAGACATCATTGGCAGAACTCGGCGAGCTGTCAGTGGAACGTTTGCTAGCATTGAAGCTGAAGCGGCTAAGATGGGACTAGCAGTCAATGAGGCCAAAACGAAGTACCTGCTGTCCACAAAAAGGGACACACAACACCGGCGGATTGGACAAAACATCACAATAGACAGGTACAACTTTGAGGTAGTTAGGGACTTTGTGTACCTCGGATCCGCTATAACATCTGACAACAACATCTCGTCAGAAATAAAGCGAAGAATTACTCTTGCCAATCGCTGTTTCTATGGGCTAGGAAGGCAATTGAGTAGCAAAGCCCTCTCTCGAAAGACAAAGGAGACTCTGTATAAGACCCTAATCATCCCAGTCCTGCTCTATGGCGCCGAGGCATGGACTCTATCTAAAGCGGATGAAGATATCCTTAGTCGTTTCGAGCGTAAGATTCTTCGGAAGATTTTTGGCCCTATCTGCGTTAACGGGCTTTGGAGGAGAAGGTTCAACCAAGAACTATACGAGCTGTACAGCGACATTGACCTGGTCAAAAAAATACGCATATCACGTTTAAGATGGCTAGGTCATGTAGAGCGAATGGACAACAATGCTCCGGCTCGCAGGATCTTCGATTCCATCCCAGAGGGTAGACGCAGTCAAGGAAGACCTCGCCTTAGGTGGCGCGCTCAAGTGGAGGACGACCTCAACCAACTTGGAGTGCAAAACTGGAGGCAGCTAGCCAAAGACCGAGTTGGCTGGAGAGGCATGTTGGTTGAGGCCCAGGTTCGTCCCGAACTGTAGCGCCACCTAAGTAAGTAAGTACATATGTTTTATATGTTTTATATAAAGGCCTTAAAAAAACAATTTATTTGCCATGACTAATCGTTAAGAGTATTAAAGCATGCAGCTATAATTTGTTTTATTTTCAGTAAACAACTTGGTTAGGCCATTTAAAGGCCATTTTTTAACCTTTATCTACAAGTCTTGTGTAGAACTTTCCACTTTTTTAATATTCAAAGTTAGAAATGGTTCCTTTCGAAAGCTCTATATAAACTATTATTTGCCAAATTCGAAAACTTGAACTTTTTACAAGCTAAATGGATATTTTGGCTGTTAATGATTAGAGAAGATTGTGTTGAGTTTATACACAATTCTTTACCCGCATATTTAAGACAAAAGCGTAGAACCATACATAGAAAGATATGCAAAATTTTGAATTTGAATGAATATGTTGGTTGAGGTAGCATTGTCCCCAGTGTGACGTCACTACTCTCTCTATATGCATACAATTAAAACCTGTCTGCATACAACAAGGGCATTTTATGGAAGTATCAATTAAGCCGTCAAGCCAAGCAGACGTTCAAGCTGTCCATTAACTTTTTCATTTTTGTGTGCAAAGCACTTTATATATTTTTTTGTTAAATTAAACTAATTAATTATTGTTTTTTTTTTTTTTAATAAAGAATATTATTATTTTTTGTTAATTAAATAGTTGTTTCCTACATAACTCGTATTATGTTCATTGCTGATGCTTTTTCTTTTATGCACGCATGAAACTCGAGCGATTAAGGGCAAGTGGATTGTACAAATGATTCCAGTCTTAACTCTTACTAGCTGACCTTAAGTTGAAGTTGCGCAACACATTTTTGTCTTCATTCAAAAAAACTCAAACTTTATTTAAATTATCGATTTCAACTAAAAAATTCAAACAATATTCAAAATATTGATTTCTTGTGAAAACTCTGAAACCTTGTTTGGGTGAACTTTACATCCATAAGTGCCTGAAGGGCGACATTAAAATTAATAACCTAACGAAATAATTCCACTTAAAAGCTAATTTTATATAACACACAAGAACAAACCCTGATGTCATCAAGTTCAAGCTTCTCAAGTCCATTAAATAAATTTCGGAGTCTAGTTGAATAAAAATTACTTCCCTTAAATAATTCCAAGGTAAAGACGAACCAATTTTCAAAAACAAAAAAAAAATTCTTCCCATCAAAAAAAAAAAAAACAACCCTCTTTAGCGCACGAAATTCCTTCCATGTTTAGAAAATGACTTGTCACTTTTGTTTCGTACAAAAGCTCTATTAAGTCCTATAGATGAAGAAAAAAAATAGAGGAAAGAAAAAACCTTGTCGATGGCAGTTTCCTTTATTACATTTGGATACAAACGCTTCTGATATAAAATTCACTTAAAAATAACAAAGTCCTGCCCCATCACCACAGCGCCCATGGTTTATACTCTCGTATACAAAGTATAAATTTTGCCCCCGAAGGACACTCAATCCTAATGACCCATAACTGAGCACACATTGTGCGTTGTTGTTGTTGTTGTTGCTAATCTAAGGTGACAGTAACGAAATCTTTAACCGAAAGTTGTTATTACACAAAAGGACGGAAAATACAAGGACATCCGCAACCAGAGGGTGGAGGCCCACATAATTAAGGCTTTACCTACCCTGACACCCGATTGACGATAAATTTCATTTAAGTGCCGGGGTGTTAATTTTACTCACAATGCGGGAGTGTAAACAAATTGTCCAAAATTAATATCTACACAAACGGAACTGACAACAGGCACGGCACGTATACCTCTTAACACACACACACACATAAAACCAAGAGGTTTATATCGTTCGTTTAGGTTTTTATTAATAATGAAAATTCTGAAAAGCGGTGAAATAGAAGAAAGGACGAGTACACAAATCCTGGTTTCTATTTTTATACGGTCTTAGGAAAATAAAGAACCTTGGAATGCTTAAAGTATTATGCAGCACCCGCACTATTGCGACAATAAAGACGAGACACCGAGTCCTTCATACCTCGAGATCAAATAAGCCAGGAGTGACGAATGACCACCATAGAGGCGCAAGAGCTTCTTTTAAAATTAAATAAAGCGTAAGGACGATTTAATTGTGTTGTAGTCGGTTGTCGGTGGCCATCCTCAGCTGGATAGTGTTAGGTAAAACATTAAAGGACGTTGCTGCGTGGGATTATTTAGCATCTAACATTGCTGCAGTAGCTTGAAGGATGGATATTCCTTGTTTCCTGTCCTGGCGATTACTCATCTCCAAGAAGATTTTCGCCATAAATCTTTGTTGTTTTTGTCCTTGTTCTGTGTGTTCGAAACACACAAATTGGATTATTCTTGGTGGCTTAAATGCGCCTCAAGTTGCAATGTTGGACCATAGAATTGAGTATTTCATTAAAACAAAAGGAAGCGCTTTTTAAAATTCAAGCTCAATTTATTTTTACTCGCCGCTTAGTGTTTTTAATTAGGACCGTTTAATGGAATGACAAACAATTCACTGCGGATATTTTATGCTCTGCTATTAATGAATTAATTTTATTGGCATTTTATATCAGGACTTTGCTTCGTGTTTAATGGCAATTATTTTTTGTTTGTTTTATCCAAGTTTTTGGATTTTTTCTGTGCGTGTGTGTTTAAGTGTAATCCTCGATTGGGAAAATGATTGTAGTACACCAATTTTTGATTGCATGGGATTTATTTAATGGGATTTTGTGTAAAAGTGGATGTTTATGTATTTGTTTATTGTTATTGTCGAGATGTGTAATTATTCAAAATGTATTATTACAGATAATTTAAAAAAAAAATATGGTCGACCAAATCGCTTTTAAATGTATAGTAAAAATAATGGATAAATAATTGGAAAGATTATTATTAGAACTTTGTAATTATTTTTGCATTGTAATTTGGGTGGTGTGTGATGCGACCTAGTTTTAATATTTTAATTAATAATTTTTTTTTTTTTTGATATTTTGTTCTACATAATATTTTCAACGTTACTTTTGTTTATTAGTTTATCGATTTTTGTTTAGAGTTATCAAAAAACCGACTTTTTTTTATAATTAACGCGCGCACAGGCATTATGATGATAGGGAGGGGAGAGATAGGAGGTGTCGATTAACATTGGTTTTGAATATTTTGCAGATCAAAATGGCAAGGGAAAATCTAGCCGGGTAAACTATTCCAAATTCGTGTTGTTCGGCTAAAAAAAAATCACTATATTTCACGGTACGTCCGAAATTGGGCTCAAGGTTGAACTGATGAGCATTCCTTGCGAGACGAGTATTACGGGAGAAACTTTTAAGGGGAGGATTGCAACTCGCTACTTCGAGTGAACATTTTTTGTAAGAGAAACGATAAAACAAGGAAAGGCTCTGGGTTGGAAATATTTGTTCAAATTTGTGATTTGTCAATGAAGCATGATTGAATAAAAATTGGAAATCTATCAACAGAATTATGGATATTGATTGTAAGAGTACAGATAAGTATTTAAAATTCAAAAGTTTGAATCGTTTTGGAAAAGGTTGGAATTAATAAAATTGTATTACAAAGGCATTTTCACAAGTATTGATTAAGTATTTTGTTTATTAAAAAAAATGATTTTTGTTTTTCCTGATAATATTAAGTTAGAGGAGTGAAGTTCGTAGACATAGATTTTTACATGAAAAATATCGAAAATCGAAAGCTGACATCACGAAATTTGTAAAAAAGGACTATTATTTTATGATCATGAAAAGGTAAAACGGTTTTATTATTTGTTAAAATATAGGATTTGATAGAGTTTGATAATAAAATGATATCGTTTAAACCTGCATCTATTGTACAAGGTGGGCCAAAAAAAATTGTTTGGCTTTTATTTCGAAATGAAAAACTTCAATTTTGTTTTTTGATTATGTTTATATAAACATTTAGAATTTCATTGGTCAAGTCGAGAAGATGATATCGGCCAAATAGGCGCCGTCACAATTGATTGTTCGTTTTATGGCATTTTTCATCACTTTGGCGAGAACTTCGGGCGACAGATTCTCGCACTCGCGTCGAATGTTGTCCTTGAGGGTTTCCAGAGTCTCGGGCTTGTTCACGTAAGCACCGAACTTCAAAAAAACCCCCAAAAAAGGCTGGAAAGGCCAAATCGAGAGATTAGGCGACCCGGGAACGCCGCCTTCAGAATATCGATTGTGGCTCGCGCAGTGTGTGCCGTAGCTCCGTCCTGTTGAAACCACATGTAAATAAATAAATACATTTTTTATCGCGACAGCTCCTTAAGGAGCCAAGGCCTAGTGACTTAAACTCTCAACCATTCCTGTGTGTGTGTTGTTAATCTGCAAGAATGGAAGGGACATACAATTTATCGCCGAGTCCGAACAGCTAGATGAGATGCACTTTTTCGAGACAAATTTTACTCTTGGAGTTTTTGTCAGTTCCTCGCAAGAGGTAGTACCCCAGAAAAAAGGTGGCTATGAGCTGGATTTGAACCCAGGCTTATTCGCTTAGCAGTCCGACACACTAACCACTAAGCTACGGGACACTACAACCACATGTCCTCCAGTCCTCATTCGTATAATTGCGGCAAAAAAAACTCGGTTAACATGGCCTATAGCGCGCAACCTCCACTATGTTTTCATTTGAGCAGCGGCGTTCTTGAAAAAAAGTGGCCTGATGACTGCTCCAGCGTGAACAGCGCACCATGCAGTAACTTTGAGCAGGTATAATGGCTCCTCGTGCATTACTCGTGGATTTGCGGTGCCCCAGAAGCGATAGTTTTGCTTGTTCACGTACCCGCTGAGGTGGAAATGAGCCTCATCGCTCATTATGAAATCGTCCGCTTCGTCCTCTAGATTAATGATGAAGGCAGTTTTTGTGTGCAAAAAACATACTTTGAATAAATAGTTCTCGTGGCATAGTGTGAAAGTGCAATGGCTCCAATATCAAGGTAATTGCTTCAAAACAATTTATTTTAGCTGCATCGAAAAGATCAAGATTTTAATCTTCTTTAGAACAGAGAGAAATATACATCACAATGATTATCCACTTCCAACTAAATAAAAAACTTTAGTCCCGATATCCGAGGAGGAAACTATGCATTTGTGCTCTCATTTAAGGTGTGATTCACGATTCTTATAAAAGTTTGCCAACTTCTGACACATCAATATATGATGACCCAGATTTGATATATGAAGAAGAAGAAACAGGAACAACATAAACATTTTTTTGTTATCAAGGTTATATTTGAAGTTTTTGAATTTTACAATGAATAGCAATGTTTTATTTCTTGACTTATGCAAGCCTTATACAAAAAAAACTTTTACAAATAACACATACGGAGTGGATCCTAAGATTTAGTAAAAATTCAGGAGATATTATCAAAATTTCTCAAAAATACCTTACGAAATACTCGATCAACATTATCGATATACGCTTTAGAGGACTATGTAAGAGCTTTTTATTATATTCCAAGGTTTGAAGGCAAATGGTTCAGTCATTTATGGCACGAAGATGTATGTTTCATTTTAAGCCTTCATCCACTTATTGAAAATTCCCATCTATTCTACCATAAAACAATAACAACTTAAAACGTAAAATTGTAAAGATTTTCGAGCTAAGTAGGACATTTGCCATTAAGCACTTTAAGAATAAGCTTGGTATATTGACTCTGCTGATTTTTTCCAAATCCATGTCCACTAGGATAAAGTGATGAAGTGTCTTTTTTTTTAAGAAAAATATTATTTTTTAAAATCTAATATAATTTTAAAAGAAAACATTTTCAGAATTCCAGGGTGAACAAATAGGCTATTTTTCTATTGAGAGTTCAACTTTGCAAGGATAAAACGCTGAAAGCTGAGATGTCTGGGCTGTTTATTTAAACCCTTCTATGTCTTTTGCTTCTTTTAATTTGAATTTCATGGAATCAGTACAGATTTCCCTTCAAGTATACTATTTCCAGGAACTTCCACGACAACTTTTGCTGTTACTACAAAGTCAAGCCCTGCATATCAAAACAATTGTAAGACAATACATTACAGCATTCTTATACCCCGCCAAAGTTCGGTTATTAATACTTATTTAACTCATTTTTTTTTTCAAAAAAACATTAATTTTTTTGTACTTTTCATGAAATTCTCCTCCTCTACTTCAATTGTCATCTTCGTCTTATTACACCTACCTGTACCAGGACCAGAAAGCATGAAGTTCAATAGTTAAGTTTCAAAAGTCTTCTATTTTATTTCCTTAAATACTTAAATTATTTTGTGCGATTTTAATAATGTTTGAAAGCAAAACAAAACAAAAAAAATCCCAATCGGAAAACCCAAACACACATTGTGCAATGGTCTTCCTAAAAAGTTCATTTAATTTTAATGCTCAACTGGTGGGTTTCAGAATTGTGGTTAGATTCCACAATGTTAGTGAATTACTTAATTGGAACCAATTGAATTGATTATTTGGAACGAACAAAGAGCCAAACGTAGCACTCTTGACATTTTTTAATTTACTTGATGATGGCAAGTTTATAATTGAAAACAATAAACTTAATGTCGATTTTGTTTCGTTTGTTTTTTTGCTTCTTTAGTCATTCAACATTGAACTTAGCAATGTCTGCGGGATGTTTAAATTAAATAAATAAAAGGCGAACGAGGGAGTAATAATTAAAAAAGCAAATCGGCAACTCGGTTGAGTGGAATAAACTTTACTAATTTAAACACTAATCGAATGGGATTTGAAAAATAAGAAACGAAGATAAGTTTGTTTTTAATAGAAACTTAGTTTTGAAAATGTTTGCCTTTTTCAAAAAAAAAAATAAAAATAAAAATAAAATAAAATAGTTGAAAGAAGTTAGAAAAAATATTTTAATTAACTTGTCATAATTGGGTCTAATGAAAAAAAATTAAGGTTTTAATTAAAACAATTAGCTAACAACCTTCCACACAAAATGTTTGATTATTTTAACATGTCCTTAATGAATCCCCTTATTGAATATTTTTAAAAACAATACTGTAAACTTTACATTAAATCACAATATATTATTTTAATATCTTTGTCACTATCCTTAAAATGTATGATTTCAACGAAAACCATGACATCCGACCCCACTTAACATCCTTATGTCACATTTCAGGACTTTTGTTGTTTTTTGACATTTTTATTTCAAAGAAGTAAAACGAAATTCAAACAAATTTAATTTAGTACATTTCATATATTATGCAGTAACGAAAACGAGCATTTCAATAATGCGATCCAAATGACAGAAAATGACATCTTTTGCTGTTCCTGCTGTGTAGATATATACAGATATACAGTAACCTCTTTACAAACCAACATTTAGCATGCCTGCCTACATTATGGTACGCCACTTGAATGCGGCAAGCCGTGTAATCGGCAGATGTCTGCCATCATGTTCATATGACAACACATGACAGTTGCCATATAGAAACATAAATGTTACAATTCTGTGAAAGAATTGGCATTCACAGGACATTGCATTGGGGGGTATAAGTCAAATTAAGTATGATTTTACATTTATAGGCGTAAGCAGTTGACATGAAAATGAATTTTAAATCCTAGTTCAATTTTTATTTTGTATACATGTAAATTTTAATCTTGATTTAGCAGGTTGACTAAGAAGATCGGTAGCCGTGTTGGCTCTTGATAGTTCGGTTAGCTAGTTCAGGATCAATTAGAGTGGATGTCCTTAGGAAGGATATCCCAGTATTCCAATGTGTCTTAACTCGTCAAGTAATATGAGAACAGCTATGAGTAAGCTTGATTAAAATACTTTATTTGAAACGTATAACTTAGTTACTAATACATTAGACAATTTTTTTAATAATAAGAAAGGCTTAGAGGTATTTGTCGCGACTGAACCAAATTGTAGTACGATGTGCGTGACTGTAGCGGAGTTATAAGAATGTTCCTCTGGTAGTTTATCCAGTGGTATTTATACTGTGTGTGTACATGACTTCTTGTTATCTTCGGGAAGTGGCGTACGTGATATATTGGTAGTTTTTTTTGATTTTTGGTTAATCTACTTTTTAACTTTTTTATTTGATTGTATTTAATTTAATTTAATGCAAATATCGCATTGTATGTCAATTTAAATTGAAATCGGTTAACTGGTTTTCGAGAAAATTAGAGAAAATTGACTGACACAAAGACTTTTGCTGCCGCCTGTGTTATTTTGTAGAAATCTGTTAAATCTGTTATTTGTCATTCATAATATACCTTGATACCAATTCACTATGGTATGTTACACCATTGAACAACACGTCCTAATGATAAAGCAAACGCTGCGCCCATTTTATCACGGTTGACTCTTCGAAGGTTGTTGGCCAAATTTGAGAAATACGGTTCCATAATCAATTAGGCATCGCATTTTGCTATTGCCATTGCATGAAATCGTACTGCAGAACCCGAGCACGCAAGCACTCGACCCTTTGCAGACGGTAACTTGGTGAATTATGTATCAGGATTTAGGCCTATACCCGCATAATATCTAACTATCACAGGAGCTCAAGGTTTTTGGCAACAGATAACGCCGTTTTTTCGCTGGCTGGGCATCTGAGCGTTTAGAAGAGGGCTACTGCAAAACGAGACATATTTTTTTAAAATGTGTTAACAAGAAATATTGCTATATATAGGCGACGACAGCAGCACAGTTCACCGGGTGACATTGCTTCCTTAAATGTTTCCGTAATCTTACTGGTTTTGGTTACCACGCTACGGAAGGATGATAACCAATTTCTTATGGATAGCCAAAATGCAACCGCATGGAGATAGACTACATTTGGTTTCAGTAGGATGGCTGGCATTCCGTAAACCAATCCGCCTTATTTCTGATGACTCGGTTCAATGCAAGTTACATATTATTCGAGCTCAAAAAATAGTAAGCTATGATTAAGGAATTAACATATGTAGTTGCAGACAAAAAAATGGCTTAAGATGAAATCGCATTATTGGGGCCAATAATATCCATTACATCTTTAAGTGCAGAATAGGTTGTTAGATATATAATGCAATATAGTTGTACCCACAGATCAGGTATTTTAGTGTTGTCAAAGCTTCTGTTTACAGGAATTTGGCTAAACTGGCTTTTCATTAAATTCTATTGACCTTAACAGTATATTCTTCCTCATTCCGAAAACAAAGTCTGACAATGTCACCTTGCTTAAGAACGCATCAAGCAATACACCTTTGATAAAACATTCCAATTTTATTTGTAGATAGGTATAGCTGCTGATGCAAAAATTGACCTCACACGGGAAGATTTTTATGTTCTAAAAGTCCGGCTTTATTTCTTGCGTCGTCAGTTCAATCTGATATGGATGGAGGCAGGCCCAAGTCCAACCACAAAAAATAAACAGAGTTTGTTGCGGCAAGGACCAATTCAGGTAATTACGATCTTACATGAATTCAAGCTGCTACGGCAGCCTTTTAATCAGATTTAAAGTGGATTTTTTAATTGTGGAACCGCAGTCATTTTATTTAAAAAATTCTACATTTTAGGACCAAAATAATGAAGATTCAAAATTTTGAATATTCAATAATGGAAAGTTACTAAAAGTGACTAAGCAAGTATTGAAAGCAATGGAAGGTGATGTAGTTAGATAATTAATACAATTTATAAACTGCAATGGCTTAAATTAAAGTAAACACAAAACGTTGTATTCCAGCTGGTATAAAACCAACGGGGGTAGACTATTTCTGTAGCGCCTATTGTAGCGTTTATCTTAAAGGCGATAAGAGGTGAAATTACATTACATTTCCCAGATGAATGCAAATCCCTGTTGTTGACATGACTAAAGATCTTCAGTGTCATTCACCAAACGTACAAAATTAAACGAAACATACTTGTGTCGAAAATAATTCTCACAAAGTACACAAAATTTGGGCATTTGGTTTTCTTCTTTTGATCAAAAAGTAATAAGAATTTTAAATGAAAACAAAATCAGTCCATAAAAACTTAAAATTTTAAAAGAAATTAGATTGAAATTTTTTTTGAAAAACATATTTCAGATATTATAGTAGGTGTTTAAAAAATATAATATTAGGTAGGAATCTAATTATGAAAAGTTGAATATTCAAGCAACCAAAATTCATTAAAAATGTTTCAAAAGTGTCTGAATTTTTTTTAATTTAGTAACTCCTTATTGGATTTCTACAAAATACATTCGAAAAAAAAATAGAGTTTTCTAAATGAATCTCGTTAAAAAAAAACACAAATATATCAACATTGGTCTATACACAAGAAAGAAGAAAACAAGAGGTACCTATAAAGACATCTTATGTATGTCCGTCTGAACGCATGTATTTCTGCCTGCCGCTTAAATGGTTGAGCCAAAAACTATTGTAGGATTTGAAGCATGAGCTTTGGTAAAAACAGTACGATTATGGGCAAAAACAAAACTGCAATACAAAGTTCTTTTTTCTATGATATTTTCTTCTGTTTCTAACTTTGATTTTTCGTTTAGTGGCCATAAACAGCAATTTTGGGGCACTGCAGGAATGTTGCGTATGTAGCCCTTACCATCAGCAGAGGGCACTTAGTAAAATTTCGTATTGGTATAGAAGAGATTTTGTTTTCCTCTGAAGAATAAGTATTTTCCAAAAAATCTGAGCTAAAATCACAAATCAAGTGCTCCTTAGTTTAGTGTTTAGTGTATCGCGCTATTATGTCAAATGTCAGAGTTATCTTTTTCTTTGGGGTTCTGGCCTCCTGAGAGGAAATGCTGAATCCTCGAAAATATAATTTTTTTGCGAAAAGTGCATCTCATAAAGGCGTTCGGATTCGGCGGAAAATTGTAGGACTTCTCCAGATTCATAATATACACAAACAGGAATAGTTGATGTCGTGACAATAAATTCCATTTATTTTTTAAAACTCATGAAAATCCAATTAAACCCTTAAAAAATATTCCATGATTTAACTTAAGACCTTAGAGTTTTGCAGTAGATTTCATTAAGGACTAACTAAATTGCTGCAAGTTACAACGTTGCTGCTACAATAGAATTTTAATCCACGTTAATTAGAATAATTTCATTGACTTACTGTCAGACACATATATATATCTAAGCCTTCTGAACTTTGCTACGACATATTCTCCTTAAAGCCCTTCAGCAATTAATTATTCACTGCCCCACGCAGGTATGCTGCAAGAAATGTTAATAGGGATACTGATCCATGCATTTTGGTCTTGTTGAAATGCCTTTGCAATTAAATTGAAATGCCTTTGGGTTTTTAAGGACAACACAACATCACAACAATATAATCATATGATTTAATAATATAACGTTTTGCCTATTATAAATCACACACATTTGCTTCTTCTGCAGGGGTAATTTTCCTACCTCAATTTCATTCATGCATGCTTAAAGACAATCCTCTCCCCCCCACTAACCCTCGCAGTATTAAAATTTTAAAAATTAATATTGCTCGAAGATTAACTTTAAAAATAGCTTCTGAAACCTTTAAGATATCTAACGCTATCCAACGATCCTTTGAATAATTAAAATATAATACCTCCCCTAAGGGAGATTAAATAAATTACCCTCCAATAGTGCGTCAAGAGAAATAATAACCTCTCAAACCCTCTAATTTTCGTATTTTCCAAGATGACTCCTTATTTGTGGTAAAATAACGCGCGCTCACTTCTTTAATCCTGAGACTGACAGCACATTTTGTTATGTACACAATATAATACCCAGCTATCAACTGATGATGATGGCCGAAACGCGGTGACGGACAAGACGGCTGAAGTCAAACAATATTCTCCACCCCAGAAGCCCAGACATTCCCTACTCAAGTTAACATAATTAAAATAAACTTAATGAAGCTAGTCAAATGCAATAACCTACGATAAGACGCTTTGGGTGAGGGTGGAACTGCCAGGGAGGGTGGTTATGATTAATTCAACCCATCGTGTATTTTCTAATTACCAACTAATTAATGATTGGGTTCTGAATCACGATAACGCTAATTTTCTTTTTGTATGGCCATCAACACAGCTCGTTCTTCTCAAATTTCTGAAAAATTTTCCTGTTCATCGGAAAAAACTTACACCCACCTCGCTTCTTGAGGTTGGCAATGATTTGGGGTCAACAGCAGGGTGTTCCACGTGTCGTTATTCATCGCAAAAATAATGATTATCCTCTCAAACTTGTTGGTCAATACAAAATATATGTCTTTCTATTAGTTTAAGGATAATGCTCGTTATTTTGATTATGCTGCAAAAGTAGCTACTATGAGATGAGCAATAATTACTAAGAAAGTTTCTGGGAGGAAAGGATATATGGTACCATAAGATGATACCGTAATATGGTGGATTGTTATGTTAAATTGACTAAATACTCAAATTTCAATTATTGCAAACCATGACTATGACAAATGTCATTGCAAAGTCCAGGAAACTGTCAATTTTTTTCTTTCTTACTGATTTTCGCTGCACAAATGAAAAGTGTTAAGAGATTTTTTATTCAGAATTAAAGTTTTTGTTAATTTTTTTTTTAGGAAAAATAGTTTAATTAACTTATGGCTGAAAATATTTTTTTTTCTAGAGATATTAATTGAGGATAAAGATTTTCATAGCAGTGGTTTTTGCCCATTGCTTTCACTTTAATCAGTCAAGGAAGGAGTAGAAAGAGAATTGAGATTACAGTTATTTTCTTACTGCAAAAGGTTTTCTTGACTTTGAGTAACTAAAATTTCAGAGCATACCCGTTAATTATAAGGACTGTTGAAATATGTTTTTGGAACAAAGAGTCTTCAAATTCAAGATTGAAGCTTCCTAAATCTTTTAACAAAGTGAAGGATGCTTCCACCTTAAAGGTGAAGCTGTTAAGCTAATTAATTAATTAATTTTTATCTATGTATGTAAATAATCCTTGTAAGTTGCAATTCAACACCAGTAACAGATGATTGGTATTTAAGGCTCTGGGACACTTTTCCGAACCCTTTATGTATAATGTCAATACAAATATAATATAGAAAGAAGATATAGACTTATATTTGTACACAAGCTATAAAGGAGTATTTAAAGTAATGTGAAGGCAAACAAATATTTAAATAACATCATACAAGAATAATCATATTAATTTATTCACAAAAACAGTTTTTTTTATATATATATATATTTTATTACCGATCAATTAAATTTTTCAAGTTTTCTCATATTTTGTATAATGGTAAGAAAATTTCAAACACCTCTTTTTTTTAAAAAATATAGTTTTTTTAGGAATTCTAACAAAATAATCGAATTTCGTTTTTTTACCAAACAATTTAATAAATTAAGATTAAAATATAATATTACTCTTTTTTGTTCTAAATATATATATATCATCTTTTGAAAAATGTTTATTATAAATAAATTTAATATTGAGGTATGATATAAGATAAAAATAAAGAAAACATATTAACTTAAGCTAAATGGTGGTCAAAAATTACAAAAGTAATTTCAAAAATGTATCATATATTATACATTATTTTTAGGTACATTAAGAAACAGTTAATGTACCTACAAATATCTAACACACAGCTTATTAATTTGTTATAATTCTAATAAAATAAATAAAGTTATTTCTCTTTGGATACAAATTAAAATATTTGAATGGAAATAATATTACTCATACGCCACAGTGCACAGCATAAATTTCATTACTTTCATTTAAAATACAGGGTGTTTCGCGAAAGCTGTGACAAAAAGTAAGAACGTGATAGTTGAATGAATACAAGGTAAAAATTGTGTAAAATGTTGAAACTAATATTTTCAGAATTTTATTTAGTTATTTACTATATTTTTTTTTCAAAATCCAATGGCCTTGTTAATTTTTAGTCAAAAACAGTATGCTTAAATGTCTTGTACTTTTTATGAAATTTAAAAACAACGTAAACTACTTATTTTCGAAAAAAAAGCTTTTTTTTAGTTCTTACGTGACTGTTCTTGGAGGTGAATTAATTAGTATGATGGGTTGCCCTTTCCTTTGCTATTTTTTTTTTTTAATACTGTAGTCTTATAACCATACCATAAATACTGGATTAATCCTATATTACCTTTTCTTTACTTTGTTAACATATGTACATCTTTACGCTGATGATGGTTAGTTGTACTAGCATCGGCCAATTGGCAGTGCAACTGAATTATAAGCAATTCAAATGATGACCTTGTCAAAATTTACTCTTGATCTATGTAAAAATATGGATGTCTTCGGAAGTTGTTAATGACTGCAAACTTTACTCCACCTGATACCAACAGATTTACAGAACGAGACCAAATATGAAATTACTTAGCCAACTCATTCATTTTCCGTAAGTCCGACAACACATATTCAACGAGTTAACTTATTTGGCTAGGTAAAGTTAGGCATTTTAAATTTTTTGATAACTGTATATGGTAAAGCCGTTTTCTTTATCTTTATTTTATTTTCTATTGCATATTTCCCAGCAAAGCAATGTAAAATTAATTCATTAAACATTTTCAACTCCTTGTTCTCTAGCTGTTCTTTAATTTGTGCCCTGAAATAAGGCAGATGGTAATACGGTCGATTCGGACTCAATCGATTTTATTTTCATCCAAGTGAAAATAAGGGAGAGCATGCAGCTCCTTGCAACGTCCTTGTTTGGTCTCACAATTGGATTTCGAGTAAATGCAAATTTCGATATAAGGCAAAGTTTGCATGAATTCAATCTCGCATCTACTCCAATACCTCCAATACTCCGATAACAACGCCAATTTTCTGTTTCAACAGTAAGTAAACAACAGCAACGGTTTTGTATTAATACACGAATAAAATTTAAAATATTTGATAAAAAAATATATAGGAAAACAATATTTTCATAAAATATTTTCACCTCAGTGCCACCTATCGGATCAACATTTTGTCAAAAGCTTTCCTTTTATTAATTTTGATTGAATATTATGTATAAATATTATATGGATTTATCTAGCGTCATATCGGTACATAAAACATCCCCAACGCCACCTGTGACATTCTTGTCCAAATTGGTCCATAAATAAGAATTTTCTCAAAAAAAAAATTCTCCAGCCCCAGCGCCACCTACAGTGATAAGTTAAAAGAGCTTATATTACTCCTTAAAATATCAGCAATTTACCAGTGAAAGTCCTGCCGAAATTGGTTATGCCGTTTCCGACATTTGCTAAAACAAACAGACAGAAAGACAGAGAGACAAAGACATTTTCGTTATACTTTCATAATACATAATATGTAAACATTGAAATTGATATCACAAACAATCACTTAGTTTTTTTGTATAAATGCGCAGATGTAGAGTTGTTCGGCATAGAACTTCATTGTGAAAAAATATTATAATGATTCTTTAGTCCACTATATGGTGAAATACGTATGTTTTATGGAGCTTTCTGGAACGTTCAAAGAAAAATATTTTATAATATATTATAAGGTGCTGTTTTCAACATCGAGAACATGCCTGTTACAGTTGAGCAAGCCCTGTGGATCAGTTTGCTTAATTATAAAAAATTGTTTTTACAGATTACAACTTTCTTGTATCTTTTACAAGAATCGCCAAATATAATTATCACAACAGCTTTAAACATTTTTTAAGCGGCATCAATGCTGTAATATCTTTCATTCTTTGAATTTTTTTTTAATTTAACTAAAGCATATGAAGCTTAAATTACTATTGTAATAATTATTGTAGATGTTTGTTTTATTATTTTTTTTTTTTATAATATACATGCGTGATAGGGATTATTTTAATGTTAAAACACCACACGAGCATTAGGGAAGTAGGGACAGATACAAACGGAGATGTGGATGTGCATTCGTTTTGAAATTCTGTATATCAAAATGGGAGGGAGAGCCAGGCAAAGCGTTCCACATTCGTGTGGTGTGACTAAAAAAAGAATTTCTGTGCATAAAAGTACGTCAAAAGTTTAAATCAATGGTAAACTGATGGACATTTCTAGCAGTGTGAGTAATTACGGTTTTTTTTATATTATATTTTTTTTATATTTTTAACTAAGTGTCTGTAAGGCACATTGCCTTTTAGAATGCAACATGATGTTGCACGACACTAGATAGAATTAGAAAGATAGGAAAGAATTTTTTGTTAGCGCAGTAGATCCAGAATTTTCTCACTTAAAACTCACGGGCAGCTGTAGTTTGGACTAGGAGTTAGAAAAATTTCGTCTCAACCTGAGTATCGAACTGACGACCTCCGTGTCGTTGAGTTTTCTTAGGGCAATAATGCAGCTGACTATTTCGTTAGATTATTGTATATAGAAAAAACGATACAGAAGTGAAAGGCAAGAAACGTTACGACGGTTCTGAAGAGATCTAAATCTTTCTGTTATTGTCCGGTCGCCTATCATTTTTAAAGGTCTTTTTTTAATTCTATCCTATAAACTTAAGTGGGTTAAGGGAGAATTTGCCCATATATAGGAATTATACTCAAGTTTTGGTCGAATACATGCTTTATATACTATAGCCACATCAGACGGGGTAAAAAATTGCTTGCATCTTCGTAGGAAACCTAAACACTTCTTTGCAACGTCAAATGTGTGGTCATTCCGTTTATATTCATAGAAAAAACAAGACATTTTTCGCATAATGAATCCTTACTTCTAAAATTTTTTTCTTAACAGAACAGAACCGCTGTAAATAAACAAAGATATTCCCATTATGTATCTTCATTCAACCTTGCATACCTATATTAATCCAATGAATGTGCTTTGTTGCCATGAATTTAAAACTTTAAATTAAAAATAAATACAGTTTTTTATTAAACATTTATAAACAAAAACAACCTCAATGGTTGTAAATATATACAGAAACAAAAACTAACCATCTTTAACGGCAACATTGAAATTCATCTTCAAGGATAGTAGGAACAATATAAACCATGCCAGCAGCTCCATGATGTCGACGTCCTCATTAA
Organism: Platycheirus rosarum; assembly: GCA_963971375.1. NCBI lineage: Eukaryota > Metazoa > Arthropoda > Insecta > Diptera > Syrphidae > Platycheirus > Platycheirus rosarum. The sequence goes on along the minus strand of OZ020509.1, from coordinate 113,104,327 downwards.
CACTCCTCACTAACTACACACTGCCGTTGCATGTGCTAATGATGTGCAAATGCAATTTTTATTATGCACCGCGTGTATAACAATACAAATAATTTTCTATTTTTTTTTTGTATTTATTTAAAAAAAACTGTATTGCAATTTAACACTTACACTTATACACACAAAATGCATATCCTTTGGATTTTTCATAATTATTTTTATTTTTCATTTCATTTTGCACCCACGAAACTAATTAACAAACAAAGTAAGAACAAGGACGACAGGACGCAGAAAAGTAAGTTTCCTCAGTATATGTATGTGTACAGGATATTATGTGTGCGTTTTTTTTGTTAAATTATTTCCAACAAAAACACAACTTTTTTTGTTGTCGTAAAATGTTGGGTTATTAAAGTTCCCCGTCAGCAGTTTATTCAGCCAGCAAAAAAAGAGGATACACTCGGAAGTCGGAACTCGGAAGTAGATTTGATAAGAATTTCAAAAATGGGGTGAACTTTTTTTTTGTCGCTGTATCTCTGACGAGAATTATGTTTTGTTGATGAGAAAATAATGATATCCTTGGAAACAAAATTCCACACACGCATCCGGACGACCGAAAACCAAACCAACAAACGTTCGCACTCACGCCCGAAGGATGGGGAAAAATGATATACCCGAGAATACAAAATTTCACACTGTTGGCGTTTCCTGCAGAGGAAAGGACATGGAATCCTGGTTCTTTCATAACACTTTGATTAATGTCGAGTAGAATTTTTTGAATAACGAAGCATTTCTACGTTTTTTTTCTATTTTCTATTATTATGAAGGCAGGGTATTATGTTGTGAATATCGTAAATTGTATACTGTTTTTCAGGGATGTGTGTATACTTGGCATTGTAACAAATTGTTGGTTTCTCATCCTTGAAACTATATCATGGGGAGTTTCTCAGCGCGGAGGCTTCACATTTTAAAATTGAAAATAAACCACATTACCGACGAATATCCTTAAAGAAATTCAAAAGGATTTAAATCTTTATTTTTTTTTGTAATCACTGTTCAGATGTACCATTTAATAATCCGACAGGTAGTATCTATGGTGTACGTATATACGAAACGCGAAATGGAACCGACCATCTGATTCATATTCAAGTCCGGGTCATACTAAAGAAGATAACTGAAGGATACTGGACGAACCCCACCTGGAGTTCCGAAGACAAAACCGAAAAAACACACATTGCATTAGAAAATGTCTCACAACAAATCTGTTGACTCGGCGCTCTTTTTCTCTCCGGCTCTCACGGCTTCGTCCCGAAAATGCAACTCAAATTCTGTATGGAGAGCTAATGGACTTTTTCTCTGTTATCAGACGTCGTGATAGCTGTGAATCTTTGGAAAAGCCAGTTAGGGTAGCCATCCCAATGTTGGAATAATTGTTGTCCCACTCCCTATAGGTATTGCCAGTCGGGTTTTCGTTAGACTCCGAAAAAGTATCCCATTTAGGTCTTTTCTCTCAGAATGAACTGCGCAGGAATTGAGTGGAGCGGAAAACATTTCACCAGGTATAGACAAAATGCCGAAAAGTTTCGTCAAGTTCGAAAGTCTCCAAGCCGTGCGCTCCAAGTCTCCACATCTGCGAAAAATAATTTCGAAATTCAGGTCCCTTAATTTCATCTTCGTCCTTTTTCCGATTTTTATTCCACTATCTGAACGTTTTTCACACACAGTTTCCATAGGAGTTAATTATTTCGCAATCCTGCCTTTGGATTGTTTAGTTATTCATTTCACGGGTCGCCAGGCATTCCGTTTTCGTAAATTTTATTGTTGTTGTTGTTTTCCACCAAATGAGGAGTGTAACACAAAGCGAGAAAATCTGCTTTGTTTTTATCGCAGTTTCGAGAAAAGCTGTGAGCTCTGCAGTCCGCTTTTACTTGTGTGTATGTTTGGTGGGTACTTATTTTTTGGACCAAGAATTGCTGTCCGGGTCAAAAGACGCGGGTTGATGAAGTGGGAAAGTGGGCGGGGGAGGACTGAAAAAGGAGGAAATATTTGCTGTTGTTTGGCGCATGGTGCACTCTTGTTTTAAGTTGTTTTTTTTTTTGCTGTTTCTTCTTTCAATTGCGGAAGGATATCTTCAAGTTTTATGTATGCAGTAGTTCTTCCTTTTTTCATAGCACTTCTTTTTCTTTATTTCATATCAAAACATCTTCTAAATGATGAGGAAGGACATGATCTTCAGGGTTTTTTCTTCTTCTTCATTCCTCATCTTGGGACTTGGGAGGACATCTATGGCTGTGTGTTGTATATGATGCGCGTTTTCTGATGCTCTGATGGTGTTTGTTGCAATTAGCTGGGTGCGAACGTGAAACTTTTCGTCGCCAAGGTTTACTTCGGAAGAAAGGATAATTTAAGCACAATAAAGTATGTCGAGCTGAGTAGGGGCAGGATGAGAAATGGGTTGTTGGTGGTATGAAGGAACAATTTGAGTAGGCATCTTGGTTGTGTGTAATGTGAATGAATGTTTGTTGTAAAAGTTTCATGAGAAATTTGTTTTCGTTTGGAATTTTCATTGAAAAGTTCATAAGGCTGCAGTTGGTGGAAGAAACGACTTTTAAGTCGCCATCGCCATATCGCAATCGTCGTCGTTGTCTTCGTTATATTGTCAAGAGTTAGATGATGGTGATTATGGCAAGGAGAAGGGTTGTTTTGTGATGTTGTAGGTAAAGTTGTTTGGACATTTTCTTTGTACAATTTGAATGCTTTGAGAAGTGTATCCGATTGCTTTGGGATTTATTTTAAGCCCAATTCCAGAGTTTAAATACAAGGACATGGTTTATTTTGAGTCAAACGTTAAAGTATTATGAGTGGTTAATTTTAGACATTAGAAGAAATAGAAGGACAAATTTTGGGAAATTTTTGTTTTGCATAATATGATGGTTTATTGGGTGCGGGATAAAACAAACAGCAAAATTTATAACCAGTTGCATCCAACTAGCTCTGTAGCTTTGCCTATTCAATATTCTTGGGAATAGGACCCTTATTGTCAATAGTTGTATGCTTATAGTGAAGTTGACCAATTTTCAGTGTCCAGAGCTCCAAAACATATATGTATTAATCGGTTCTTATGTTTGAAAAAAAATGCAGATAGGGCTTAAGTGAATCATCGCTCAAAGTTGGAAAGAAAGTGATTTGGGAATCGGTCATCTAACAGGCATAAGCATTGTTACTTGCACGCGGTTGATATTCCACTTGACTCTACTCTTATTTTCTCTGTGGCTAACTAAAATATTTAGTCTTTTTTACAAAGCTTATTAGCTTGGAAGAGTTGGGCATCAAGTTCACAATATTATTGTGGAATAAATCATTAAGACATTTGTTTCATTCATTTTAGTTCACTGAAGGCCAATGCTTTGTATTTACATAAACATCATCATCAACGGCCAGCGAACGGGATCCGGTCTGCGGCTCATCCAACAAGCTCTTCCATAGATACCGATTGCTGGCCGATGCCATCCTGTTTCGAACTCCAAGGACTCAGCTTTTCTAGTGTACGCCATCCGTCCATGGTAAGCAAGATGTTTCATTTTACGAGCTGGTTCAATTTAGCTCACATGAGCAAAACACATTACAACATCTGCTTCGATGTTGATTTCGTATAATTCATGGTAATATCTTTTTGTACAGCTTGTTTACTTCTAGCTGACAAATCTGACTGGACTTAGTGAAGATAGTCTCTTTAATTAACGTGCCAGAATTGCGAATTGCTTTCTCTAAAACCAGCTTCAAAAAGATTCAAGCCAGACCATACCCTTGTCGTCATCAGAGACTATTCAAAATGTCGGTTGGTCTGGACTGCAAACTGGCTACTTTTACTTGGCTTGTAATGCTTACCATCATCATAATCATCATCGGCGTAGCAACCAAGATCCGTTTCAAGCCTCGTTTAACAAGTTCTTCAATATATTTCGTATGGGTTATTCATTCTTGTAGGATAGAAGAGAATATAGATGTACTCAACAATGATAAAATTGCTAATGATGATACATTCTCTTACAAAATTTGGATAAATAACTAAACAGCTGCCCCCTAAAATCTAAGTTTGCAAGTATCTCCAAGCCTAGACTGACTGATCTCATTCATTTCCCCAAATTAAGAAACAATTTATTTGCAACTCCCTTAAGCCCAACGTCGCACGTACAGGGATTCTTTCTTTAGTCGCACCACAAGAATGCGATAGGTTTTGTTTTTTTTTGGTTTTTCCTCTCATTTAGATTTATTTTTTTTATTTTTCCAAATCTATTGTGCTTGGCACCTTTTTTTAATGATTTGTATACCCCTTTTGCTCATAAGATGGTTGCAAAAGGTAGACAAATAATCCCCGTACATGCAAACTATAAATAAGACAGTAGTTAGTTAATTAGTTTATTAAATTCAAAATGCTATTTATTTTCTCTCTTTTAAAAAAAGGTACAAAAATAATTCCGCATGGCCTTACGCTATCTGCTCAATTGACAAATATTCAAAAAACGAAGTCAAATATTTTTAAAAATTGCAAATAAATCTGTAAGTAATGTGTATTAAAAGTTTGCCGTTATTTTACTTTATTTCTATAATTAAATGTATTAGTTTTGAAAAAATAAAAAAATTCTAAATCCAGCACATTTAACGCACTTTTACTCTTTCTTCCGTGAGATATACATAGTATTTTCCGAATACTTGATGCCTTACTTCTCTTAGTATCGGACATTTCCCAAAGAAATGTAGGATGTCTTCCCACTCGATTAGGAGGCATAGATCACAAATACAGCGTAGTCTGCCCTATGTGGCACGTAATTCAAGTTTACAATTTCTCCTCTTAACCTCATCATCATGGATATTACTTGTGTGTGGGAAAAAACTATTTAAATATGATAAGACCAGTTATCATGGAAATGTTTTTTTCCTAATAAATTGTGATCCAAGCGACTGCGATTGTACACAGATCTGTTGATGACAGTGCATCCTCCCTATATTTGCAACTTTGAATAATTGCTCGATTTGCAAAATATTCCTTCCATGTAGCGTTGATTGCAGCTTAAGCCGTTGCTAGATTTTCATTGAGGTGGTTTACTCATATTAAGGTTTCATGAAAGAAGCACACCCAAGTACTTGAACTTCACCAATGGAACTTCGATGGTGGAAAATAGGGCTTTATTTTCCACCATCGAAGTTCCATTTTTCCCTACTATTTCGTCTACCACCTTCTATCTTAAAAATCATGGCTTTGGACTTGATTTCTTGATTTATGGTCAAATTCCAGAGCTTACATTAACTTCCAAGTCCGTTTATTATTAATTGTATACTTTCAGGCAAACCTCACTCGGTTGCCAGTCCAACCAGTCCAAATCCAAATTAATGATTGTGCAAGTACATTTCACAAAGCAATGCATTTCTATCAATGGAATCAAATGGAAAGTAGTTGCGGCTAAATTATAATTTCAAATATATTCAATCTCAAATAGCGCCACCTAAAAACTTAGGAGAACAGGAAACAGGAAACACTTCCGAACATTCCTTTGCCATATTAAAACGCTTTCAAATTGATTTAAATTCTGTTATTCATTAAATTTTTGTCCGCCCCTACACAAGAAATAAAAAAAGCACACTCCTTCCGAGTGTATTAGCCTGTTGCCTTCTTATTTTTTGACATGATTATTGAGAGAATCCGGTGTTCCCAGACACATTGCTGACTTCCGCAAAATCTTTATATCTTTGTTAAGTCTCATTTCCGTGCCATAAAAATGTTTGTCTTCTGCGCGGTTTGTCAAGAATCAAAAGATCGAAATCAAATCCAGGATATGTGCAAACGGCATTAGGGCATTAATTTCAGATTTCGAATCAGAATCGGAATCAATCTGGATGACAACCAACGTACGACGAAGACGACGATAGCGGTAGAGGCGCAGGCGGCATTGGCGACAGCGCACACAAGAATAAATTGAATATTGATTTCCGTCAGTTCTGCACAGAACATAGAGCCTCGAGGCTTGGAGATATAATATACCACCACCATAACCATCACCAGAAAGGTTGAATGACTCCGATGCCAAGGTAATACGAGAGGATTAACATTATGCCTTGGTCTGTAATCTACCGTATATGAAGGCGAAGGTGGAAATCTCTTCCCGAATAGATCAATCGGCTAAAATCATTACAACCCTCGGTGATGTGAGCTGCAAACGACGCAACAGCACCAGAAGGACGAGAACGACGACCACAACGATGGGGATTTGGTGATGGAGATGGATTCAGATGGAGCTTCCATCTAATGGTCCTAGTCCGAGGCATTTTACCCCAGTACGTTTGTGTGTGTAAGTCAGCCTGGCAACGTCCGGCGGTCAAATGGGCTTTATGCCGTGATTATTTTGTCTCCACGATGAAAAAGGAAGGACGAAGCAAAAAATACAAAAACGAAGTAAAACGGAAAAAAAGAAAATTGTTTTGGACAACATGAAGTCCCTAATCTAATCACAGCAACGATGAGCACGGAGTTCATAGAGAAGAAAAAAGGGAAGAAATAGAAAAAAGACTCATAGTGTTATCTAAGGTTGTGTTAAGGTGGAATTAAGGTGATGCTGGTGTCCTGAACAACAAGAAACATCAAACAGCAACACTTCACTCCAGGACCAGGATAAGTATGAGAAAAACAGAAGAAAAAAATGCAATCGCTTTAGAAGGATACAACTCTTGCTGGTTGTTTTATCCTCTGTTATGGCCTTCGGATGGATGTTGTTGATTGTGATCTCAAAGGTGAGCGAGAAAGTGAATAGAGTGAATTTTTAATTAAAATAAAAGAAATAAGAACAAAAAATCTCCCCCTTCTCCCCCAAGCTACAGGCATGAGCTTAAGCACGACACCAAGATGCGAACCTGTGATTCGATTAAGATTGTTTTATCCACGGGGTGGACTGAAACATGGATGAAATTTATAGTTAATTAACCCCTTTAGAGATTTTTTTTCACTTTGAAAGTTAATAATTGTTAATTGTTTCGAAAAGTGCATAAACTTTGTTCAACTATTTTTATTAATAGTTTAGTTCTTTTCCTAAAGTATAAAATTTTGTTCTAAGTATGACGTTAACGCGGAATCGTAAAGTTTCGTTAGTTATTCGCATAACAGCTCTCTATGAAGCCTTGAGAAGAATTTCCCTTTAATAAATTTTGACTGGCTTAAAATTCCCTTAAAATGCAACACAATTATTGCTTTTACTCCTCAAAAAAAATGTTAATGGGTGTTGGCAAGCCGCCATATAAACCCTATTTCTATAAGAGTTTGTAAAATATAATGGGGGGGGGGGGTGATTTTGATAGCCTATATCGCCGCCATGTTACTACTGCCTTTTTAAGAGACGCCCATAGTGGTCTAACAACATAGCCACTCTCAATATTTTTTTTAGAAATTTCCTGTCCTTTTCCAACCGGTTGCTAAAGCAAACGGGAAACAGAACTATTTCAAGGAAAATACAAAATCCGCTGAGAAAATGGAAGCTATCATTAAAAAGTCAGCCGATTCTCAGCCTGCAAAATGTTTTAGCTTTCTATTGTCTTCAAATTGAGTTTTGGATGAAAGGCTATGAAGCATGCATATACTAGGTAATATCGAACTATAATGGACTAATAAACTAAAGTAATAGCCTATTGTTTTATTTCTGGAGATAGGAGATTGTTACTCGTTGTTTAACGATTTTAAAGTAGCAGTTAAAGGATTTTCGGACCATATGTCATTAGAGATTAGAGGTATTCTTCAAAATAAGAACATCTTCAAGTGAAGATATTGTGTCCATACTTGAGCTACTACCAAAACTAATATGGAAAGACGACTTGCGGCGGTTATTTCAGCGAAACCTTGAAAAAGAGCAGGAAAACCAATTAGCTAACAGCGTTTTAAGGAGTCCAGACGTAGAAACCTAAACAAGTATGATTCAAAGAGCTGCACCACTAAAGCCATTAGGAAGAAAAACGTTAGATAAGAAGCAAAAATAGTGAATGTTCAAGAGCTAGAAACGCGTCCTTCACTTTTTTTTAAGCTAGTGAGAACAACCAACAACTGTTACTTCAAAATGCTTTATACAAAGGCAAAAAAAAATTACAAAATGCTATGTAACACGAAAAAGGGAGATGGACCAAAGAAACATAGGGATAATAAACAAAGCAAAGTCTTCAGCGGAATTCTGGAGAGCAGTTAGGCTTGTAAGTGGGAAAAGAAGGACGATCTGTAATGTTATTTATGTTGAGGAAATGAAATTGCATTTTTTGAATCTCGTTAATATAGGACAAATATCACCATCGATTCAATATGTAGCACCTTACATATTTCATGAATACTTAGATGCTCCTATTACACAAGCTGTGGTAGAAATGGTCATAGAAAAATCCAAAAAAATGGGAAAGCACCGGGGGAGGACAGGATACCATTTGAATATTTCAAAAATCTAGCACCCGACTTTGTAAACCTTCTATCCGTGAAGTACAACAAAATTCTCGAGACCGGTGATGTTCCGGGAAATTTTCGAAAAGCAATTATTTTTCCATTATACAAGACAGATCCTGGAGATCCGACTAATTGCAGAGGTATTTCATTTCTCAACACTGCTGCGAAGATATTTAGCTCAATACTGTTTAGCCGGCTAAGTGAGTGTGTCGAGAATAAGTAGATTTTGCACGAATTCCAAGCAGGTTTCAGAAAAAACTATTCAACGATAGACCAAATTTTCTCTTTGGTAAATATTGGCGACATATACAAAATGAGAAGGAAAAAGCTGTATGCTTTTTCGTAGATTTCCGGACAGCTTTTGACTCAATTCCAAAGAAAGCACTTTTTTACAAACTCTACAGATACGGGATCTGATCTCATGATAAACTAACTCGAACGCTACTGCAAAACCTGGAATTTATCGGTTAATCTGGCCAAGTCAAAAATTACGATTATGAAAAGTGGGGGTGACAGGAACTCGAGGAATGAGAAGTGGACGTTTGAGGAGAAACCTGTAAAGATTGTTAAGGAGTATAAGTACCTAGGAGTCTTTATTGCGTCTAACCTAAATTTAAATAAGCATCTTCAATACAAATTATCCGAAGCTGAACGTGCTATGTGTTCTGTATGGAGAAGTTGTATTGATAAGAAAAACATTGCTCACGAAGCGAAGTATAAAATCTTTCAAACAGCTGCACTATCAATTTTATTTTACGAAGCCCAAGTATGGGGATACCTCTCTTTCGAGCCTGTGGAAAATTACTTCGTTTTTTAATTAGAAATAATTTCCGGCTGCCGTTTAGATCGCCAAATTATATGTTACATTTGGAAACAGGTATATCACCGCTATTTATGGACATGCTCAAGATTCATTTTGAATACGTAACAAGAGTACTGGCGATGGGAAAATAAAGGATTCCAAAACTGGTTCTTACGGAGTTGAAATATATTGGCCAACGAATCTTCAGCAGGTTTTTCAATATCAACCAATGAAAATCCTGATGCGCTGAAGTCAAAATTCAACAATTTGCTAAGGAAAGTTGGAAGTATGATGTATGATAAATTTACTAAAGAAGTGGAATCGTCACAATACAGATCCTACTACAGCAAACTAAATTATTTTTTTAAATAACAACACTTATTTCCAGTCTCAAAACTAATAATATTTATATTATATATATATTTTTTTTTTAATTTTAATGTCACTGTGGTAGACGGCCTTCGGCCAAACCATACAATGACTTAGTAGTATCTTAAATATCACATTGAAAAGAGATCAGCGAAATCAAGCATCGTTGCGCGTGGTTAGTGGAAAGATGGGGAACCGTCTCGAAACCAACTGCGTGCTGTTGACATGTGTTATGTGTTTTCTGTTTTTCCGTCCTCCCTCTATCTTCTGTTCTGTCCTGAATCAATGTCGTCTTGTGTGTTGTCTTTGTAATTGTCTGAGCCGATGGCCTCAGCAGCTAATATCGAAAGACGAGGATCACCGTTGCGACATCGGGCGAAAATTTGTGTATGTACATATTTGCGTAATGATTCGGGTGCTATAATCTATAATTGCTAATTCCGGAACTCACTTTTGACCCTGAGAAGACACAAGACAGAAATGTTGTGCTTAATAATTTTTATTTAAAAAACGGATGATGAGAAGATTTAACGATTTAAGAACATAAGAAAACCGGATTTTGCTAATGATCTTCCTTTTTTCTCTCTGAGAAGTCAAGCTGATCGCTGGACCTTGCTAAGTTATTTCATTCAATGCATTCTACCATGTTCCCAGTTTTCAGTGAAGACTTTCACTGTTTTTAATTGCTACTTAGGTAATGTAAGTTATGTACTCGTGCAGACTAAACAATTTGAGATGTGAATAAAACATGATATTACGATGATGGAAAAACATATTTGAGTTATCTGCAAAATTTTGTCTGCCCGTCTCTTTGTCTGTAAGGTCGTATTTATTTCGGACTACAGCCTAAGCAGTTGGGCCATTCGTCTTCAAATTTAGAACATAAGGTTATTTTGACATGCTACAGAGGACCTTTTGGTGAAAAAAAATTCAAGTTACTGGGCTAGAACCAGTACCCATAGAACCGTTTTTTTTTTTTGACTTTCTTGAGAACTGGTTAACCGATTGCAATTGCAATCAAATTTCTTATTCAAAGATATAACAAAAAAAAAAACAATTCTGGAATTATTTTGCTTCTTAAATCAATAAAAACGGGTAGGTGGATTTTTTTTAAGTTTTGGTTTTAAAAGTAAGTTGTTTTTCTGCTTAATTTGGCATTCTTTAATTTTTTTTTATTTGTAAAAAAAAATTGTTAAATAAAACCCGTTTTAATTTAAGTTCCTATGATTTTGGAAAAAAAATCAGACTTTTTCAAATTTTTTTAGAGAATCAAAATGGCGTTTAAATTTTTACGCTGAAAACTATTATCTATTTTACGTACTTTTTCCAAACAGCCGATAGTCAGAAAAATTGAGTAATAGCTTTGAAGTTCCCTTAACAATTTTCCAATTTTAGTCGACACTATTATTAGAGCAAGTGCGTGCCATCAAGTCGTGGAATTTTAAGTTTTTCTTGCTTTATGATGACAGCTCCTCTATTTCTTGAGAAGACTCCTTTGGTGAACTACTTGAAAAGTATTGTATTTATTTTGATCCGTATTGCTTACAGTTGTGTTAGAAATCCATGAGGGAAAAAATTTAATTTTGATTGAGGACATCCTTGCTAGTAGTACAGATTTTCAAAATTATGACTGCTTATGAGACTGAATACGTATATCTTATCACTGGAAAACCAAATATTCAAATGAACTTGAACCATCTAAAACCATTTTAGACCCAATTTTCATTATTTGTTCAGGATATTCAGATAGAGCTCTTTAGTGAAAGACCCAATTAGAGTACAATTGACGTCACCAACATTGTTGTCCGCTGGCCAATTCTGAATTAACTAATAAGTCTCGGAAAAGTATTCGCCTATTTCAAGCCATCATCGTCGTCTTTTTCCCATATATTTCCATATCAACTTTCCTATCCTATATGTATCCAACGCATCCATTTAGTCCAGCATGCAACTAAGTTCACGTTCGCTGCGAATATTTCACCAAAATAGGTCAAATTCACAATCAGTTATGGTGGCCAAATTGTTTGCAATTTTGAGAATACAGCTAGACAGAACGACATAGCATGGTGCAATCATTGGTGCGGGAAAGGTATATGAATCAATGCACTCTCTCTTCAAGAATTGGGTCGGGTGTATACTCTTCCAAAAATTCCCTCTCATCGTATATCAACGTTTCACTTCACTGTGATCCATCAGCTAAACATTTTGCTGATAGCAGTTCTAACTATAGCCCATCCATGTTCATTTAACAACTAACTAGGTATATGAAGGGTATGTATGGATGTGGTATGGTTTAGTATGAATTTATGTTTCCCTTGTTGTTCGAGGATGTCGGTCTGTCTGTTTATCACATTGGCTCTAGGCTGTTGCAGATAGATAAAGGATTCATACAAATTGTTTTGGAACAAAAACGGCGAAGTATGAACATTGAATAGCCGTAACCATCTCTACCGCAGCCGCTCGCCTTGCCATCAAAATGAAAATTTAGGTGAAATTAGACATGAGTTTGAGCACCTAAATTGGAACAATGAAACTCTGAACAGGAACAAAACAATCCATGCAATTAGTCCTTTTTAATCTCATGTTGAAAAAAGCAGCTTGGAAGGCACGGAGTAAGTTGTTGACTACAATCGTATCGGTGTATTAACCAATTTTAACATATTTTACGACTTACGCTTTTAGGTGAAATTGTTGTTTTTTAAGGTCCAGTCGATATTTCAAAACAAGTGGGGGAAGCTGGAAAGTATTCCGAAGTTCATGGAATTTTAATGGGGTGTTTATGGGTACATAAGAAATACTTTTCTAAGTTATCGACCTCGAAGACCCTTTGTTAACGTGGTAGGGTGTAGGGGGAGGGGGGTTAACAACCTCCAAAAAGTTGAAATTTTTTTTTTTATGATTTAAAAGATTTTATTATATATTATATAAAAGTACTTTATTGTTAGTGTTGCCATTATTTTTAAATATATTTTTTTCCTGGATCCTAAAACCCTATCCCATAGTAAATTGAAAAGCCAAAGTTACCGTACTTTTGTCGAAATCCATATTAAAAAAAAATAATGTTACACCACCATTATAATGAACGACACATTCAACGAAATTGAAATGTCAGATGCCACTTGAAAACTCAATGACAGATAAAATATCTATATAGCTTAGAGGTCATAGGTTTTGCAAGACGTTGATAATGATGATTGATCAACATAATTAACTTAGAAACCATTGTAACAATTACATATGATATTGTTCACATTTTAAGAAATGTTGTTTGAACCGCTATTTCTCCGCTTAGATTGGGCCTACAAATCTTATTCACCTACTAGCTATTTAGGAAATGTTATGTTCTTCAATTTTGTAATGCCCTTCAAGCTGGCACGATTTCTAGCCTATCGACTCCAGTTTTTCACTCCAAGCAGTCCGAGGTATCCCTCTACCTGGTCGTTCCATCGGAGATAAGGTCTACCCTTGCTTCAGACTCCCGCAGGTACTGGGCTGAGCTTATGTCACTGTACAGTACATACAACTTGTTGTTGCATCTTCTTCGTCACTCGTTTTTAGCCGGATCGTAAACAGGAGTAATTTTCACTCAAGGTATTTGGGGGAGATTTCATACGAAAAAGAAAGGGTTCATGCTTCTACACCATATAGCACGTCCGGTATGGTGAGCTTTTTCAATAGCGTCTCCTAGGTTCATTTCGATAGGCCTTTATTTATACTCATTCAAAAAAAAAACAGAGATTAGAGTGATTCTACCCTAGATTTCTAAGCAGAGCCCAGGTTGATAAGTTCACTGGATACCTGGAAGTTATGCCTATCTATCGTCACGATCTGGCCAAGTTGGTGGTGGGATTGGACTTTTGTGATTAAATCATATACCTCGTTTTGTCATCGTTTCTAGCATGTCCCATTCTGCTCTCTGCTGACTCCATGGGAGTGAAAGCACCAGTTACTGCCCCCTTGGTTTATTAATTCAATGTTGTCAGAAAACCCAAGTAGTTGTGTTGATTTTTTTAAAAATAGTGCCTGATATACTAGCTTGTGTGTTCCGTACTATCTTTTCCAGCGCAATGCTGAAACAGCTGCACGACGCTGTGTCACCTTGTCGTTAACCTCTGCCTGATGTTGAAGCTCTCAGTAGTATCCCCGCAATTTTTACGGAGCAGAGAGCATTATCCATCACCGTCGTGATAAGACGTATCAGTTTAGCAGAAACTCCAAAACTAGACATGGCTTGGTACAGTTCGTCCATGTTAACAAGGTCATAGGGTCTCGATGTTAGATTACTCGGTTTTCTCCTTGATCTGGCGCAGTGTGAATATTTGACGGTCATATATTTTCAAAGTCTAAAACCGGCTTTTTAAGGGCCTATAATTCCGTTAGCAAATGGCTTAAGACGTTCACATAAAACACTGGACAATATCTTATAAGTGACGTTTAAACAGCTAATTCCTCTGTAACTGGTGCAGAGCAGTCGATTTTCTTTTTTGCGGATCGGGCAGATGGTGCTAAAATTCCATTAATCGGGCATATGTTCCTCCGAACATATTTTGCAGATGAGTTCGCTCAACATAGAGATAATAAGATGTTCTAGTTCTCTTTTGGAGCCATGATCTGTAGGTATTCCTCCGCTTAGGCTTTGTTTGCCTGAAAACATTCGGAGTCGAAGTAGGGGTTTGTCGGAGTAGTTGTGAGAAGCCCAACACCACTGAAGCTGCGTTTCTTTTGGCTTGTTGACATACATTGGTCTTCGAGGTTCATATTTTCAGTCGAGTATTTTTCCCTGGCTCTAGGCATTCGCGATGAGCATAGGCTGTTGTTGTCGCTTCCATCGATATCCGTACACGAAGTTTGACACCACCTTAAAAGTAATCCGAATATGAGTCGATGTTTGCTCCTCGGAACGTACGGATGTTCAGAATGCTGGAAAAAGGTCCTCTGTCAATCGCGACATGATCGATTTGGTTGCAGGTTCGAATATCCGGTGACTGTCATGTGCCCTTGTGGATGTCAAGACGAGGGAATCGGGACCTGATTAACACCATATTTTTCCCGCTTCAAAATCGATAAGCCTGAGTCTGTCTCCGGAAGTAGTTTTGTGTAGGCTGTGCCTTCTGATTGTTTTACCAAAGATGTTCTCCCTCTCAATTTTTGAGTTAAAATCTCCCAATAGGATTTTAATGTCATGCTTCGAAAACTGCTCATACGCTTTGGCAAGCAGCTCGTAGAAACTTTCATTGCTAACGTCGTCTTTCTCTTCCGTAAGTCACTAATAAGGCTTCTGTGAGGGAATTTGGCCTTGATACGGATCATCGTAATTCTCTCGCTGATTTCGCGAAAGCTCAAGACCATTTGTCGAATTTCCTGTGACAGAGCAAAACCGCATCCAAACCAAACAAGTGTGAATTCCCATCAAGGTAGCACAGTCCTATAGGTCCCATAGTAGAAATCTGAATTTTCAGATTTTCTCAGGCCGGCACATCCCACTGCATCTCTTGGTCTGCGGTTATATCAGCTTTGAAACTGGCGAGGCTATCAGCAAGATGTTCAGTTTTGCCTGTCCTGTATAGTCTGCACACATATAAATCGTCATCCGAGGCATATCTATTGATTTTCATCACAATAAGAATCCTACATGTCCGGCTTATGAGGCCTGTGCATGAGCATATAGCTCGTGTTTTGATTGGATCTTCAAAGCATATCTTTTCTCTTGTTCTTAGTTTCTGAGAAGGTGGCTCAGATATTTACAACCCATGGATCCTATGGATTCAACGCTCATTGTTTTTTCAGTTAGATTTTACCAACCTATATAAATTAAGTTACTATGCTTTTATTATTTTTTTTTGGAAAAATACCCAATGCCTGTTATGTGTTTACCTGACATTGTGATAACTACATTTTATGATGATCGGTTGAACAGTAAAGGCGTGAAAGCGTAACAAACATAAAAACTTACATTAGCATTTATAAAATCAGTTGTGAAAGAAAGTCCTATTGTTTCTTTCCTCCTACAACTTATTGCATTTTCAGTAATTCTCCCCTTTTAATGTCTAACTTAAACTTAAAAAATCTTTTTAGGAATTGTAGGTTAATTGGAGCTAAAATATAAGAACGGCTACCAAAGCTATACAGATGAGAATGTATTAATAAGGAAGAAAAATTGGTTAAGTAATTTGTGATCGACGCTAGTTGCGATGCCAAAATTAATTAATTTTCCTTTGATCATATTATGAAAGAGTCAAGTAAATTTTTAACACATAAGTGACAGTAATGAAACCCTTCTGCTGTCGTATCTTGTTCATATCGAAGTAATATCAGATCTCTCTGGAGTGCAATCAACTTGAAAGTCATTGAAACCACTCTCTCCCCATGCCAATTTGAACATCGATAAACACTTAATACCGCAATCCAAGAACCGAACAGCACTCTCATCACTACACTTATCACTTTTTTTAAGCACACTCTATATCCTTTCTGTCCGTATTCCAGTGTTCGTTTTATTTCCTGTTGTTATCGACCAAAAATAAGATACAAATATGTATGAAAATAAAAACTGGGGTTTTCTCTACTCTGAGACATGCCAACGTTTTAACACCTCATCGTGTACTCATACATTTTTAACGGAACGTCCTTGTCGCACCTCATCATCATCATCATCTGAATCCTCCTATCCAACAACGGCACAAAGGAATTCCATTTGTTCGACACACCGGCATAAAGCATATGTATATCCATTTCATTGCATACTTCAGGCTACTCACCGTCTTTTCTCCGACATCCAAAGCCAACGCTTCTCCCGCTCCTCCTCAAATATCACCGAAATACGGTCCTTTTCATGTCGCACATATACCTTCGATACGAGAAGGCGAAAAAAGGATGTGTCAATATTTCATTAGATGGCATAAAAAATGGAGCTTTAGAAGGGAATATTTGTGACTCCGTTTTGAAGGGAATATTTGGCTAAGCTTACGATACACTCGGGCTTGACTTTGCAGCACACTATAGCACACCAAATATCGAAGGACGACAATTCGCATAGCATCCCATTCACACAAGCAACGATTATCTGGCGAAGCAAGGAGACAACAATGTCTTTGCTGGGGCACAGCATGAATTTTGCATATCACATAAAAGGATTTCTAAAGAGCGGTTTGGGGAAAGTTCTGATGATGGTTCGTGAGGTACTTAAGAAAATGTTTGCACACAAAAAGCAAGCTATCCCTTTGCTGGAAGGAGAATCAAAAGTAAAAAAAAAAAAAAAACCCGCGCATACAAACAAACAGCCAGAAGCAGCAATCGCCAAGCAGACAGAATAACTCGAAGCCCTCCCGCAGGAATAATTGCGGTCATTCAGTCATAACGAGGATTCCATTATTAAGACGATGATATTAGGTGGCAATAAATTATGCAATGCAATTGGTGTTGTGCGGCGTTGTGTCTTGAGTGGGGTTCGGTGGAATGAATGGAATGATGGGCAGGATGAGATACTACCGAGAAAAGGATATATCGTTTGTGTTGATGATTCTTGTAAGGAGCTCACCTGGGGAGAGGGAATGACAACGTTGTCGTACTTCGTCCGTCTGTCGGTCGGTTATCATTGTATCCATCGACAACGTTGGGATGGTCCTTGCAAGGAGGAGAATTTCTTTGTTTGTCGCATATTATCTGAAAGCGGCTTTGTTGAGAGCAACAACAACAACAACAGTATGTAGGTATGGTAAATTTGAGAAATTTCTTGGAGGAGAATATTAAGCCAGTAAGGACATTCGTTGAGCAATTGGCAGAAAAAAATGACGCAAGTCTTTGGTGATTTAGTACTCGCGGGGCATTGGCGCTTGTGTCTTGTATAACATTGTCAATGAGCTACAATCAAGCCCAGCTGCTAAATGGCTGAATAAAGTACTGTAATGAACAAGCAGGAGATACATTTGCGTTTGTGTATTCCTGTTGATTGCTGGACAATTTCTGTGATGGGACAGGTTGACGATTCATTACATGAAATTAATGAAGATTTTCTTTGGAAAGGGCCTGTGAAGTAAAAAACATTTGTTAAACAAGTACAAATTATATTTCATCTAGGAAGACGTAAAATGATGATGACTCTTGTCTTGAGGGCCATTATCAAAGGGTTGAATAAATATGGGTTTTGTAAGGAAACTTCATAATTTATTGGAAATAAATTAATTACTGCCCCGTGGCTTAGTGGTTAGTGTGTCGGACTGCTAAGCGAATGAGCCTGGGTTCGAATCCAGCTCATAGCCACCTTCTTTTCCGTGGTACTGCCTCTTGCGAGGAACTGACAAAACCTCCAAGAGTAAAATTTGTCTCAAAAAAGTGCATCTCATGTGACCATCTTTCTCGGAGCAAAACCAGAGACATAAATTTGAAAATTCTAAAAAAAATTATTTTTTATTTCTAGACATCGCACAACAAAAAATGTCCTAAAATCACCTAAAAAATTCTTCCAAATAGATTGAGATGAAAAAAGTAGTTCGCGCACAAACATAATTTGGACCAGAATCATAACATAAAATGCTTAGAACTAAAACAAAAACTTTAAATTTTATTTGTTTTTAAATTCAGAATTTCTTGAAAAAAGTCTATAAAAAAATAACATAAACCACAATTTATGGAGGAGAATTTCTGAGATTTCAAATTACAGTTTAATTTAAGCTTTAACATAGCTCTGAGAGTTTGACATTTAATTGTGTTTTTCTTTCCATTTAAGTATACATTTTAACTTTCGATTATAGGTACTATAATACAAGTTATGCATTCGTGCAGTTTAAAAATTTTGAGATAACAATCAAACATGACATTAAGATGATAGAAAAACATATTTGAGTCTGTCTGTCTGTTTGGATGTATTTTGGACTGCAACTTAAACGGTGGGTCAATCGTCTTCAAATCTTGAACTTAAGGTTCTTTTGACATTCTACTGCTCAAAAATTAACGGTACCTGTCATATAACCGTTATGTAAAAGCTTATTTTTCTCGAAAACGGCTCCAAGAATTTTTATAAAAAAAAAATCAGTATGCATTATATTTTGGTGAAAAAAATTAATATGGTGGGCTAAAAACGGTACCTCCTATAGGACCGGTTTTTTTTTCTTCGACTTTTTCCAAAACTGGTGGTCCGATTACAATCAAAATTGATATTCAAGAAGATGTAGGTAGCCTGAGTAATTTTGCGTTAATTTTTTTTCCAAGACTTTTTTTTTTGTATTTTTAATAATTTTTTTAAATTTTTTTTTGAAAAATCAATATTTTGAAAACGGGTAAGTGATTTTTTTTTAAATTTTGTTTTTAAATGTATGTTATTTTTGTGCTTAAGTTTGTATTCTTGAATTATTTTTTTTAATTTTTGAAAAAAAAGTTGTTAAAAAAACCGTTTTATTTAAAAACGGCTCTAAGATTTAAAAAAAAAATCACACTTTTTCACATTTTTTAAAGAAATAAAATGGCGTTAAATTTTTCCGCTGAAAACTATTTTACGTACTTTTTTCAAACAATCAAAAGTCAGAAAAATCGAATATAATCTTTGAAGTTCCCTTAATTTTTTCAAATTTTATTCCAAGCTGTGACCGCACATAAGAGCAAGTACGTGCGATCCAGTCGTGCAATTTATATTGGAATGTGTAAGGTTTAGAATGAGTTTAGTTAAACAAATTCGTCAAACAAATTGCAATCATTATTAGTTGTATCTCTCCGCTTTTAATTGACAAAAGGTAACGAAGATTCTATTTCTGGTCGGGTAAGAACTTCCCAACTAAAAAACTTCAAGTTTCTTGAAACATATCACTGTTTTAAGTATTCGTAATACGTAACAGCCTATGAAAAATTCATGGATATTTGCCTAAAATTCCTTTTGAAACTAGCTTTGACACACCACACACAAAAATATTAAACGCAAAATACAATTATTGTAAATAAAATCAAAAAAATCGAATGTTTTTTTATTCGAATATGTACATGTACATAATATGGAAATAAGGGACAAACCATGGACAAAAAATAAAAATAAAATACGGACAGTTGTACGTCACGGGTTTACTCAAAATTTAGCCGGGACTGGCGAGCTAAACGCGGGACTGTCCCGGGAAATACGGGACGGATGGTCACCGTAATAATAAGTCAAAACATAAATTAAATGCCTAGCGTGAATCATATGTGTCATATCATATGTCCGTACACCACACGGTTGGTAGCGGATAAGGGTGAAACCATCACAAGTTAATATAGTGCATTCTTACAACGAGCACTACTTCATATATATGAACGGATGTTCTGTAGGAAAATCAACATCATTACTCGTGAACCATTTACTAATCACAGGGTTTTTTCGGACATTTTGTTGATGGAACAGTTTTTCTGGAGTACCAAAAAAGTATGAAGTCTAAAGAATATGCAAACGCTAATTTCACTAGTGTGACTACATTTTTCTATTTTTTTTTTATTTTTTGTTTGTATTAAATTTATTTTATAGTGCCCCGTGGCTTAGTGGTTAGTGTGTCGGACTGCTAAGCGAAAGAACCTGGGTTCAAATCCAGCTCATAGCCACCTTTTTTTCTGGGGTACTGCCTCTTGCGAGGAACTGACAAAACCTCCAAGAGTAAAATTTGTCTCGAAAAAGTGCATCTCATGTAGCCGTTCGGACTCGGTAAACTTTAGGTCCCTTCCATTCTTGCAGAGTAACAACACACACACAGGAATGGTTGAGAGTATAAGTCACTAGGCCTTGGCTTCTTAAGGAGCTGTCGCGCCAATAAATTTATTTTATTTATTTATTATATTTATTATTATTATTTTCTTATAGCTGCCAACCCAATTGTTATGACGTGAAAAAAAAATAGTAAACCTAGTGTTTTCATATTCTATAGGCTTCATATTTTAAATTGGTATGTAATTTGTCTAAAAAACAAAAAGGTTGTTAAAAAGCATATTTATCCTTGACACGAATTTTTTCAACCTATTTACAATGTATTACTTGAACTATTATATTTGATATAAAATAATTGGCGTTCATTAAACAGCTGAGTGTAGATCGTTTTATGGTGGAATCCTAGACTACTTGTTTAAAGAGTTCGATACATGAAAAATGCAGGAGAGTAGTGCCTATTCAAATATTGAGAGTCAGGACTATTGGATTAGAAATACTAAATGGGGTACCTTGGGTCAGAAGGAGACCCATCCAATATTTGAGTTCTCTCGGTAGTAGCTGTCTGCTAAATTGCGCTTCGTCGCTTAGTTTTGGATGTGGTGCTCCTGACCAGAAAACTCTTGGTGACATGATTGACCAGGTGTTACTGAGCTCTTTTGCTAGTTATCTACTAGTAAAAGGCCAGAAGCCAGACAGGTTAGTTTAAAAACACTTGAGTAAGGAAATGCATATACCAGACGAAGTTAATGTCGAAGTCAGGGACTTTTTAAGGAGCCGATATAAGGTTCACATCAAAACAGAAAAATACGGTTCACAACGTTGGATAACGTAGAAGACGTTTTAGAATAAATAAATTATTCTTTTTTTTTTTTTTATTTGTAGCGTAATATACAAGTAATTGATTTACATTTCATTGTAGGTATGTGATATAGAAATATATTGTTCTTTTCATTACAACTTCAATTCTTGGTTTATATAATGAAAGGCAGATAATATGAAATCAGTTACTATATTAAGGGAAAATGCTACTGGAAAAAAACCCTTATATGATACTTAAATCTAGTATTGCTGTGTTCCTATAATCTACAATTTAAGCAGTGAGTTACAATAGTATAATAATATTATATTAATTTGAAAGTAGACGAACAAGTTCGTTTTCAGAATAAGTGCAATTAAAATAAAATCTTTCTCGAAATTTACTTATAAAGAACATAATAGTATTAGCATTCGCCTTATCATGGAGCCTATTTGTTGAGTAATACCATGGTAATCCAAGCATCATTTTTAGTATTTTATTTTGGCAAACTTGAAGTTTTTTGATATGAGTGTGAGCGCAGTGAAACCAAACTGGTGCCCCATATTAAAGAATAGCTTGAAAAATGGTTTTAAATAATATTAGTTTATTTTGTATGCTAAGGTTTGACTTTCTATTAATAAAAGGATATAAAGTTCTTACTGTCAAATTGATTTTATTCACTGTATTTGAAATGTGAGTTTGAAAATTTAACTTATTATCCAAAATAACACCGATGTATTTGCAATTATCTGACCATTCGATTTCTGCACAGCATAGACGAAGTTTGGCATATGGTAGGTAACAAGATTTTCTGTGACGTGAAAACCACATTGCTTGGGTTTTTGTAGCGTTTATTTTTATCTTCCATTTGTGGAAAAATTTCTCAATAAGTATAAGTGCGATTTGCAAAACCCTTGAAACATCTTGAAAGAGTATGCCAGAGGCAAAAATAGCGGTATCGTCCGCAAACATAGCGATACCTACGTTTGGATCGAGAGCAGGAAAGTCCGATAAGTAAATGTTAAATAAAATTGGGCCCAAAACCGATCCTTGAGCGACACCAAAGGGTACGTCATATAAAAAGGATTTTACGTTTCCTAAGTAGACTGAACATTTTCTGTCTTCAAGAAAGCTTTAAATAAATTTAATTATATTGCAAGGAAAGTTGAATTGGAAAAGTTTAAAGGTGAGAGCATTATGCCAGACCGTATCAAAAGCTTTTTCGATGTCTAGCAAGACCATTCCAGTAGATTGTTTATCTGCAAATTTTTGAGATATGTAGTTTTTTATTCGTACTAATTTGTGGCAAGTGGAGTGGAGGGGTCGAAAGCCAAACTGATAATTAGGATAGATTCTTAAATCATCGACGAGAACTTGAATTTTTGATTTCATTATTTTTTTCTAAAATTTTGCTTATGCAGCTAAGTAGGCTGATAGGTCTATAGTTAAGTGGATTGTCTAAAGACTTGCCTGGCTTTGCAATTGGTATTACCTTAGCAATTTTCCAATTTTTTGGAAAGTAGTTAAATTTGAGACATGAGTTTAAAAGTATGATGAGATATTTTACACCACTTTTCGGAAGAGATTTCATAAGAATGTTGTTGATATTATCTAATCCTGGAGACTTTTTGTTACTAGTTTCTAGTATAAGTTCTTTTACTTTTTTGTGGTTAGTATAATAATTTTCATTAACTATGGATGATCAACATGATAGCTCAGAGAGGACATTTTGGACTTCAATTTCAGTATTATTATCACTAAGATGTGCTGAGATAGAGTGATTATTGAAAAAAGTTGTAGCTATGACATTAGCTTTTTCTTCTTGAGTAATGAAAACATTATTTTGTACTTTTAAAGGAGGAATATTCCTTCCTTTTTTGTTTAAGACTTTTGTTATTTTCCAGAACGGTTTACTAGCTTTATCAAAACTCGATAAATGAGAGTCCCACTGTTTGTTTTTAAATTTGGAAATTTCGTATTGAATGGTTTTGTTTAAGATTTTGAAGTTTGAGAGGAAGGAATCATGACGATAGCATATCCATTTACGTCTTTCAAAATTACGTAGGGGAATTAAATAAAGAATGTGATTTGGAAGAATGAGTTTGCGAATAGTTGAAATATTTCTCTTAGGCACGGATAATTCGGTTGCTCTTTGTATCGTTTCGGTGAAGTCTTCCACGTAGGTGTCAATTTGGTTAACGTTTTCAATTGTTATTTCGTGGTAATTTAAGCTTTCGGTCATAAAAGATTTGAATTTATTCCAATTTGCAGCTTTATAATTGTAAAAGCTTCTATCAGGCACTCCTGACACTGCACAATCTAGTTTTATACAAACAGGGAGATGATCAGATCCCAGATTATTTAAAGTTAATGGGTTAGAGAGAAACTGTTCGTTATTTGTAAGAAACAGGTCAAGGGTGGAAGGATTTTTCGAAGATGACTTAGGAATGTATGTAGGATCAGGGGTGTGTAACAGAGTAAAATGACTATTTGAAGCGAGGATATCGTGAAGAATATTTCCCCAGCTATTTTCTCTGAGAAAACCCCATGATTGGTGTCTACAATTAAAATCACCTCCTAGAAGTATATTGTTTCTATGTCTTAAGAGTTGTAGCAAATCACACTTAAATTTAGCCTTCTTCTCAGCGCTACTATTTCCTCCAGGGAAATAGATGGAAAGAATACTAAATTTAGAATTGTCAGATAAAATTACTTCAATACCAAGAGCTTCTATGATCTTTAAACGAAAAGATGTTAGAACTTTAAAATTAATTGTTTTTCTTATAATGACGGCAACTCCACCTCCCGAAGAGTATGTTCTATCAAACCTAACGCATGCAAAATCAGAGTGAGAGAGAGTTTTGTTGCAATCTAACCAAGTCTCCGTGATAAGGGCTAAATCAATATTTTCTCTATTCATAAAATTAAAAGTTCAATTTATTTATGTTATTTATGTTATTATTATTCTATTTTTATAATAGTCTCGCTGTCTACGCAAAGAATGATGTCGCATACAAACTCTTACTTTTGTTATTTTCTTTTATTATATTATTTATTAATCGTTTATATTCCCGGTAAATACATAAGCGCATCATTGATATTTATTTACTATATCGAAGCCCAAATCTGGACAGAATTTTTGTGGTCTGTGTGATTCCATCCAATTTGTTTCCTAGCATCTTCGAACTGAAATCATTATTACGGTTTATTTTCTATGTATCCAATTCTTCTTGAATTTTCCTTTTGGGCCAGAAAACACCCGGAGATATGTGTGTTGAGATCTTTGCTGAGCTTCATCAACTTACTCAGCTTGTCAACGAGCCCCATCGAATATCAGATATTGAAGTTCAAGACTTGCTGCTTACAACTGATCCTGATCAATTCTCAAAGAAATGTCAGAGTAAGAAAAAAGTTATTACTGAAAATCCAAAGAGAGGTCGAACATTTTAAAGTCCTCCCCCCCCCCCCCCACACACACACAAACATATTTGAACACAGTTTACGAGGTCGAAAACTTAAGAAAATGTTAATTTACCATCCCCAAACATTATCTCATTAGCCGTTTCTTCCGATTTGTCGACTGGACTAGTCTTTTTATTAGCTCTTTGGAGAAAGGTATTCTATTTTTAAGGCAGTTTGCGACCAATTCAAAGCTGCCAGATAGGGTCATAACTCTCCCAGTTTCTGAGCGTGTGAATGGTACAATGGGACAAATCCTCTTTCGAACTCTAAGGGTCTTATAAGATCTTATCATAAATCTTGTCCGAAATGGATCCCTGCTTTTATTAAAAAGAGGGGTCCTTACACAAGGGCAAAACCTCTACGTATCCTAATTCTCTGCGCTTGTTCCAAGCATAGTTCAAAAACATCATTTTTACTTGCGATTTATAGGGACTATAAGGCAAGTTATGCATTCGTAAAAAAAAAATAAAAAATTCTAACAATCAAACATGCCATTACGATGATAGAGAAGTCAAAAAAAGTGAGTCCGGAAATTCCGTCCGTCTGTCTGTCTGTCTGTCTGTATGTCTGTCTGTATGTCTGTCTGTCTGTCTGTCTGTCCGTATCGATATCTACAGCCCAAACGGTTGGGCCGATTTGATTCAAACTTGGTATATAGTATTTTTGGAGCGCTCTACCCGACATTTTTTGGAATTGGCATTCTAGCTCCAAAACTAACGGTACCTGCCATATAACTTTTAACGAAAAACTTATTTTTCTCGAAAACGGCTCCTACGATTTTGATAAAACTTTCAGAATAATGTTTTCTGTGCAAAATCTATCTTTAAATTTTAATGGATTTTTCAGAAAAAGTTTTATAACGGTACCTCCCATATGACCGGTTTTTTTAAAATCAGACTTTCTCGTTAATTAATTAACGGATTTTGATGAAATTTTCAAAATATGTAGTGTTTTATGATTTAAATAATATTGCTTTTTAAAATTTTCAAAAACATTTTTTTTTTAATTTTTAATATTTTTTAAAAAAAAAATATTTTGTTTTTTGAATATTTTGAAAACGGTTCAATAGATTTTTTTTTAATTTTTCTCCTAGTATAAGCTTTAGATTTCTTTGAATTGACATACTCAAAAAAAATTTAAAATACGTTTTCGAAAAGTTTTTTAAAAAAAAACATTTTTTTAAAAAACTGGTCGAACGATTTTGAAATGAAAAATTTATAAAATATAAAACAGCAAAAGACATAAAATGGTTTACAACATTTTTTCCAAAAAACGTTATGAATAGTGTTTTTTGATTTCATAAAATTTTTTCCCCCAAATTTTATTTCATATTGCTCGGCTAAGCCGTAGCCATTAGTCAAATAAAAGAAGGTGACAACCTACATACATACATACTTACGTATTTTAAAGTATTTCATCATCATAAAAGCACACAGAATAAATAATGAGCCTATCATAAACACACAAAAACAACTAACAAATAAAAAGAATTATTCGATTACTACTGAATGCAAAAATTTCAATCGAGAAAACAAAAGTTTACACCTTCCTATAAATAAACAAAACCACTGTGTTAACTTTTAATATTGTCGCTTTACATACTCGCTTAACAATAGTTGGAACGTGTATCTTATATTTAGTACCTACCTTCCTTCCAACCTTATTATAGGTAAATAATATCCTTAATAAATTCCATTAATACCTACCCACATCATACGTTTATCGATCCATCAAACATAATTCAGCTATTTTAATTAATTTGATTTCAAAAAGTAAATTATTGTTATTGGGACCTATATAGGTCCCTATACCTAGCATTATTGCCCTACTGCTGATTCCCACGAATCTTTATGCCAGTTGTTCAATTTTTCCCATACCAAAACGAAAATTAAACTGAAAAAAGTCCTTTATATCTTTCTATTAGTAAATTATATTATAAGCACTAAACAACAAGTGGAAAGATAATACACTTAAAAACTGCAAAAGCTAACAATCCTATATATTTATGTGTTTATCCCTTTATCGTGACGCATGTTCGTTCGAGCTTCAAACCACAACGATTCTAAAGAAGTTGCACGTCAAAACATTAAAATTAAATCTTTGTCAAAAAGACGCCTGTACCTAAAAAGGATTAGCACACGGGAGCAAGTACGTGCGACCCAGTCGTGCCTTTTATTTCAATTGGCTGCAAAAAAACGGAGATTTTCATTCACCCTCAAATTAACGACCGATTGCACTAAAGTTCCTTTTTCCTAAGGTCGTAGTCTTGTATAAATATAAAAATATCGTAAGGAACAAAAACTTCTTAATGATCCCCAGTAAATTGGAAAGTTGAAAAGAAAGAGGTTTAGTCCAGGGCCAGACTAAGTTAAATGAATGGACGGTTTTAATAAAAACTCTATATACTACGTTGTTTTAAAATTTTATTTTTCTTACAACGTAGTATAGAAAATTTGTATTAAAACCTTCAATTCATCGAAATAAATAAATATTTAGTTTTTTTCCATCTTTTAAAAAAATCCCAAAATTGACCTTACACTATACATAAACTGATTAGAAACTTATTGAAATCATCAAGCGGTTTCAAAGAAACATTGACGAATTACTTCTAAAAGGACACAAGTTTTTCTCTGACATTTAATTAGAATAATACACTTTTAAACTGCGAAATGTTATTGATTTGTATTCAAGGACTTTATTTCTTTTAAACAAAAATGAAAAAAAAAATATTTTCACATTTTATATACATATTTATGTACTTGTATAATGCTTTCACTCATTTCATACAAAGCATATACGTTTCTTTTCTTTTTTTCAAAATCCAGTCCTAAAATGTCAATTTCATCTCATTGGTCCTGGAAAAATCACATCTCATAGTTTTGTCACGTCTATGTTGTAATAAAAGAGCAAAGAATCTGAAGATCCAATTATTGTCTTCAATTTTTTGTCTGAAAAGAGCAATAAAAAATGCCATGAAGGACAAAAGCTTGAGACCTTTAAAAAAAAAAAACTCAAACCTCAGTGTAATGAAAGACCATCGGATGGGAGCACAAAAATCGAATTAACCAACATCCTTGTGACTCTCCGAGTGAAACCCTGTTCCATTGTTTCTTTTTCAAAAGGAGCCGCCCAGTCCATCTGACGGTCGATATGCTCATTGTTATTATTCTCTGATAAGTACGTGTTCATTTGACAAAGAACAATTTATGCCTTTTTAATCTCAGCTCAAGGACACTCGCTGAAAAAAATTCTACACCCCCCCCCCCTCCTCTTCACTAGTGAATAGCCTTCCCCCATACCGAATTAAAATGTCCGAAAATCATAAGGCTTACTTAAAGACATTACCTAAGGATTTTTTGTTTGTCTTAAAAGAATGACCAGGACCATACTGCAACTCCATTTCTGTCCATTATGAATGATAGATGAATTCATCATTTCCAAGATATTGCAATTCAAATACATAAAATTGTGTATGGCAACAATTGGAAGCAAAAATAACCAAAATGGCGGAATTAATGCAAGATCCTTTGCGGCTAAGGTTGGGAGGAATCCTCGTGACAGAAATCTTATTTCTTGTTCCATTTAAGCTCTATTTTTGGCGATGGTTTGGCTCCTTTGAGATGATTTTTTCCCATTACAGCCATCAAAGGAAAATAATTGCAAAGCGAGGTCAACTGTGTAATTGGAAAATGTTGGTTGAATTATTTTTGCTTCTTCTTGGAAAAAAAATCCAGCAGATTTTCGTGTCCTAGACTTTACCCTCTTAGGGGATGTGTAGACTTGTATTATCGTCGTGCAATCGACTCTTGCATTACTGCTAAGTCATAGCCCCGTCAGCCCACCGCGCCGCAAATGGAAGCAATCAGCCATTTACTAATCGCTTTTATTAAATGAAAATTGCTTAACTGATTTGAAAGCGAACAATTTTCCAGGATGCTGAAGCTCCTCAAAAGGATTTAATCCTTAAAAGGCTGAATGGAATTTATCCTGCTGCAAACAAGGAAAAAACAACAACAAAAAACTAACTTATAGATAGATTTTGTGTCAACAACAAATATCATTTGATGCGAGTTTATTTTTACAGTTCGCTGGGATTGTGGAAGGAGGACGAAAAGAAGTGAAAATTGAGGAAGTAAAATCATTTTATCGAGGAAACAAAATTAAAGCTATATAGGATAAATTGGATTTTCGATCGGGTATGAATTCGGTTGTATTTATAAGAGTTTTACAGTAGATTCGTCATGAATCCTAACTTTTGTTAAGACCTTGATCTTACATTTGTTCATCTACCAAACTTTAAAGATGGAAATAATTCAAACATTAGTTTTCTTTAAGTATCGCAAGCGGCACGTTTTGCTACAATTAAGTTATATTGACTTTTTTGTAACATAGTAATGGTAACATTAAAGTTTAAAAAAATCTTGTTTTTTTACTTATTTCGGCCGAAACGGCCCGTAATTTCGCATTCAATGTTGGATCTGAGCTCTTCCAACGTCATCGACTTGTTGGCATAAACCAATAACTTAGCCCGAAAGAAAATCGTCTAGAGGCGTTAAGCCGCACGAACGAGGCGGCCAAACGACTGGCCCATTTCTTGAGATAACACGCTCTTCAATAAATCGATTGCCGCATCATCCTATTGAAACCACATGTCTTCCAAGTCCATATCTTGCAATTCGGGCCAAAAATAATTGGTAATCATGGCGCAATAACGCTTGCTATTCACAGTAACGTGACGATCGTTATCGTCGACGAAAAAATATGGCCCAATAACGCCGCCGCCATGCAAACCGCACCAAACAGTTATTTTTTGTGGATGAAGAGGTGATTCATGGAGCAAATGTGGATTTTCACCCGACCAATAACTCATATATTGCTTATTGACGAACCCATTGAGCCAAAAATGAGCTTCGTCACTGAAGATGATTTTGCGATGAAATTCAACAATTCGACGCTCTTAAAGTTGCGGCACCGACTTCGAATTTCGGTAAAAAAAAAATTTAATTTGTAGCATTTGCTCGCTCGTGAACTTTACCACAATAAAAACGCTGAGTTTACTGAATAAATTGACAATGACAGTTTGATGATTAGTAAAGGGGTGCGTTCACAAATTAAATTCAAAGTTGTCAAGTCCCTATTGGAAAACCGGTTGTCATTTGTTCAACAATGAAAACCTTTCTAATAATTACATAATAAATAAACATGTTTTATCGAAATCAGTCCAATATTTTTCGAGATCCTTTTTTTCAGAAATTCAGTATTATTAAAGATGTAATTTTTATATATAATAGTTTTAAACAAAAAAAAGTTGGTTCTGTAAGGTCGGTTTACGGACGATAATTTAACGTCATGACGTGATGACACCAACACCAACATATAGCCCATTAACTCACACCATATACAATTCCAGTTATCACGTCAAAAAAATCTAGTACTAAATATACTACTAAGTACTAAATCTATTACCAAAAATACTATTGTACCAACAACCTAGTACCAACCGGTACCAGTTTTATATTTAACCAGCGGTACCCGGCGCGTTTTACTAAACGCTCTAGAAAAAACATGATTTAATGTGAAACGCAAAAATAATGCTAGCGGCACCAAACACCAAACACAGGAACGATTCCTGGACAAAACTATATTTACCATGTAAATTTCACTAAAATCTGTTGGGCGGTTTAGAAGTACATTCTCGACATACATACACACATACATACATCTGATGTTCGCCTGGTGCTCAGAATACCTTTGCGATCGATTTTTGGTTGAAAGAACCACAGTATCGCGGTTATCTATTATCAGCATGAGTCATGTTATTTCGTACGTGTAGCCAGTCATCGATTTATAAGATTTTATTTAATTTTTAATCTCGACCGCAACACAGATATGGCCGGCACCTGCATAGAAAAATACCATTGTTATAAACACAAATCAAATGTCAAATGTCACATTTCTTAAATATTACTAAAACTCCAGTCTTCATATAAATACTTATTGCCTTCCAGTATCTATTCGCCTCAGCTGGAGCTGCGGTAATTCATCGTTCACTCGTCGAAATTTCCAGTTTCGAATATCCAGAGGGCATTTCTTTGAATAGACGAAGCTACTCCTATCCTCCGCCCAAGGTCTCCAAACCTTAAACGCAATGGAATTCAATTTTCATCCAACCTTCATATTTTAATTTAATAAAAAAATTGATAGACGAAATTGAAATTTTCCATGCACTTTGTACCCACCTTAATCCAAACTCTTTTTTTTACATATTTTCCAACCTACCTTCTACCTACATCTCCATCGTCATCACAAAGAAGAAAGTCAATGAAATTTCAGATCACAAAATTAATTACGAAGTTTTCTTATTGCCTTTTTAATACTTTCCCATAAGCCATTCTGGTGCTGGTTTTGGGCTTTATTTTTTAACGAAGTGTTCCCTGAAAACTTCAACACAGAAAATAGGGAATAAAAAGAATATTATTAAGAACTGATAATAAAAGATTCATCCAACTTCATCTCAGTATGAATAAAAAAGAATCTTTTATGCTTATGGATGGAAGGAGGAATTGGGGTTGGCGGGTGGTGTAATGCACACACACTTTATTATTTTGGTGAAGTCCATGATGTTTTATTTTGTGTGCGAATGTGCAAGGATACGTGTATGAACTTTTGGTTTGCATCGAATACGAGTAGGTGCCTTATGTACTAGCAAAGTGTATTAGAGTTCTGTAAGTAAAATTTAATACTCTTTTCATAAGGAGAAGCCTTGTGGTTTGCATTCAGAAATTAAATGGCAAACGGCACACAGAGAGTGCATTATGAAGAGCAGAAGGATAAGGATGATGATGATGCTAATCATAAAATGCTCTTGATTTTGTTTTCGGTTGCTATTTTTTTTATGGACTTTGTAGAGAAGAAGGACATTTCCTTTTGTGAATATAAAGCTAATGGAAGGAATCTACGAAGTAGTTTTCTTTTTTATTGGAGTGGTTTATTTAGATTCAGATTTGGGGCAAATTCAATTGGATTACTGAGCAAAGGTATATGATCCTTTTTAATCAAGAAAGATGAATATTGCACATGGAACATTAGTAATTAGTTCTGTGTGATGAAAAGGAAATTTGTTCACATGTCTGCCAAAGTGTCTGTCTGACTTGTGCCAATTATATGAAATTTAAAAAAAAAATCGAAAAATGAGATTCTTTTATTTCAATGAGAGGAAAGGAAATATGGAGTTTAAGAAGGGACTGATAGTATGTATTCATGAAGCCATTGGTCCAACAAAATGTTTTATGTGTATGTTTTAGTTTTTGTATTTGTCATTAATTCTTTTTAAAATAATTTCGAAACTTTTTTCAGGTATGCTGAAGAAGATATCGCAACTACGTAATAAAGTTCAAAAGTTTGTTTTTTAGGACCACCAAAGCCATAAAGTATCGATATACATAAGTAAGCTTTATCGAACTAAGAAACAGCAACTTTGTGTCTGTAAGGATTCGTGAATATAAAAAAAATTTGAGATAACAACAAACATGACATTACGATCATAGAGAAGCCTTAAAAAGTCGTTGGCAAAATATGTCCGTCTGTCTGTCTGTCTGTCTGTCCGTCCGGGTGTATATCGAGCTGCAGCCTAAACGGTTTAAGCGATTGCCTTCAAATTTGGTATGTGTTTATCTTTTGGCATTCCTCAGAGGGGAAATTAACATTTTATTTTTAGGGCCAAAAATAACGGTACTTGCCATACGACCGTTTAGGAAAAGCTTATTTTTCTCGAAAACGGCTCCAACGATTTTGATACAAATTTTTCAAATTTTTTTTGTTAATATTGGCTATCATTTGATTAGAACCATATACACGGGAAAAATCTATTAACGGGACTTTTCATATAACGTTTTTTTTAATTTTTGGCTTTCTCGGTAACGGATATATGGTTTGCTGTCAAAACTTATATATAAAAAGATCTTGATAGCTTAATTAATTTTGCATTTCAAAATTTTGAATAACATTTTTTTTCAATTTAAAATAAATTTTTGATTTTTTTTTTTTTTTTTTGAAAGCTCAATATTTTTAAAAATAATTTAAAAAAAATAATTTTTAATTTCTTAATCACATGTATATCAGTAAACTCTAAAAAACTGCATACCAAAATTTAAAAAAAAATAAAAAACTAAAAATAAAAACAGGAATTTATCAAAATCCGTCCTACAATTTTCGAAATACTTTGTTCTTAAATTCTTTTTTATTTAAGACGTGTGATGGCGTACCTCATTTTTACTAAAAAACCGTTAAGTATTGTAGTTTTGATAGTTTTTATAAGTTCAAACTGTGTTATTTTCAACGTAAATGTTATTTGTTTTTTGTCAAAGATCTTGCCGTCCAATGTAATTAGGCACATAAGAGCAAGTATGTGCGACCCAGTAGTGCCCATTTTTTATGTTCTGTTTCTATTGCAAAGGACGATACACACTTGTTTACTTGCAAGTTATGCATTCGTGCAAAAAAAATGAGATAACAATCAAACATGACATTACGATGATAGAGAAACATATTTGAGTTAATTTGCAAAATTTCGTCCGCCTGTCTGTATCTACGGATGTATTTTGGACTGTAGCCTAAACTGTTGGTTGGGCCAATCGCAAAATTTAGAACTTAAGGTTACTTTGACATTTTACAAAGGAATTTTTTTTGATTTTTTGTTTTAGCTCAAAAATAATGGTACCTGTCATATAACCGTTATGTAAAGCTTATTTTTCTCGAAAACGGCTCCAAGATTTTTTTTTGAAAAAAAAATCAGTGTACTACTGTAGGTAAGCATTATATTTTGGTGAAAAACAAATTTAATATGGTGGGCTAAGAACGGTATCTCCCATAGGAACGATTTTTTTCTATGACTTTGACAAAAACTGGTGATCCGATTACTATCAAAATTGATATTCAAGAAGATGTAGATAGCCTAAATAATTTCGCATTAATTTTTTTGGAAAACTTTTTTTTTGTATCTTTATTATTTAAAAAAAAAATTTGAAAAATCAATATTTTGAAAACGGAGAATTTTTTTTAAATTCTGTTTTTTTGTGCTTTAAACTTCTTAAATTAATTTTTTTTTAAGTTGTTAAAAAAACCGTTTTATTTAAAAACACCTTTTTACACTTTTTTACATTTCTTAAAGAAATAAAATGGCGTTTAAGTTATTTCACTCAATACAATTTAACGTACTTTATTCTAAAAATCAAAAGTCACAAAAATCGAATAAATGCTTTGATGTTAACTTTAATTTTCTTTAATTTTATTGTACAATGTGACCGAACATATGAGCAAGTACGTGCGATCCAGTCGTGCAATTTATTTTTTAAATATTTGTATTGTGTCTATAGGGCATATTGCCTTTTATAATGTAACTGGAACTGGATGCACGACACTAGTTAGAAGCATTAGAAAGATAGGAAAGATTTTTTTCGGCGCAGTAGATAGAGAACAAGGTGACTATTTTATCACTTAAAACCCACGGACGGCGTTTATCTTGCACTAGGAGTTTGAAAAATTGCAACCCAACTGTATTCGAACTCACGATTTCTGGGTCCAAAGGCAAACATCTTACATACGGCACCACTGTTGTCCGTTGAGATTTTTTCTCAGAAATCATGTTAATTTTTCTGGTAAAACGGCAACTCGGAGGGATCAAACAATTGAACTGGCTAAATCAGTAGATATGTAATTTGTCACACACAAATGTATATTTATGTTGTTGCGGTAAAATTTACCGTAACAAAAACTACACTTCCAGATTCCTTTCCTTGTTCCTTCCATTCCTTTCTTTTCTTTAATACAGGTGTTTTCTAAGGATGTTAAAAGAACAAATGTTGGAAAACAGCAATCAACGAATTTATGTGAATGTAAGCATATCAGACAGGCGGTCTGACCAAACCAACTAATTACGATCGATAAAGACCATCAGACGGACGTTCTGAAGTATGAAAATAACACAGCGAAGGAGTAATATGAAGATTTCAAGGACAACATTCGACACAAGTGCGAGAATCTGTCGCCCGAAGTTCTCGCTGAAGTGATGAAAAATGCCATGAAATGAGCCCGTATGGCAATCAATTGTGACGGCGCCCGTTTGGCCGATATCATCTTTTTGACTTGACCAATACAATTTTAAAAGTTCAATAAAAACATGATCAAAAACACAATCGAAGTTTTTCATTTAGATAACAAGAGAGCCAAACGACATCGGATGGATGA
The DNA here is from genome assembly GCA_963971375.1 of Platycheirus rosarum. Classification (NCBI taxonomy): domain Eukaryota; kingdom Metazoa; phylum Arthropoda; class Insecta; order Diptera; family Syrphidae; genus Platycheirus; species Platycheirus rosarum. The sequence continues at coordinate 113,069,553 of OZ020509.1, read as the reverse complement.
CTTCTTTTGGCTCACCCTGTAGTTTTGACTTTTATTGCTTAAATTTAGATTTTCCTAAATTAAAGATGGTAGTGCTGAAGAAAGTCAGAAAATATCTGAAGTGACTTGACATAACAACAAAGACAAAGATCTGTATCTCCAGATGACTCTAAAATAAAAACATAAAATGGGTCCAATATTAAAAACAAAGTGAGTAAATTCTTATTGAAATGAGTCTATGATCACAAAGATTTCTGGACAGCTATATTCTCTAGGTAAAGCCATCTTCTACTGTGTCATCATATCAGCAACCAATTAATAAGCCACAACTTATTAAAACACTTTCGATATATTTATATTTGCCGCTGTTTCAGCAGTTCTTAGTTCTATCATTCATTCTATATTAGAATGGATAACCAAATGAATGAATCGCAAAAATAAGCAAACAAATGTTTCTATTAAATTCAATGCAAAGCCTTGTAATGTCTATATAATCTCAAGTCACAATAAAGTCTATCAAATCATTTGTTTTATTATTTTGAATTTACCAGTTGCTTTAAAAAAACATGTGCAAAGTCTAGACTTCTTTGTAAAATTATTAAAAATCTATGAAATCTTCATTTATCAGACTCATTTCATTCAATTTGAAATCTTCTACATGAACAGCTACGTACAAATAAAAAATCCTCTTATTATTTCCAAATGCCTCCGCACTTTACCCAATAACAAACTGAAATGTTGATGCCATCTGCACTCTGATGGAGCGAAAACGAAATCTCCTTTTCGCCATTTATAAAAAAACTCAAACAGAAATGATATTTTTCATTATTCAAGGGCAAGACTTGGCTCAAATCCTTATTTATAGACATAAAGAATAAATTCATCTTAAAATTTACTCTCATCTCTGAAGATGTGTCGCAATAAGTTCGCCCGTCGTTTAATCCTTTAGCAATGTCATCAAAAAAAATGTCTCAGAAATCTACAAAATAACAGACAAAAAAACATCGAATTCTTTCGGCTTTTCCCATCTGGAATGTCAACGAATATCTTTTAAATGCCTTTTTAAGAGTTCCCTTTGATATAAACTAAATACCGAACAAAAAAAAAATAGATCAATCTTCAAAGCTGTATTTTTTCCCGAATTTTCCTCCATCATTACCTTTCACATTCAATCGCATTCAAATATTCCTGTTTATATTCTGAGGACATAAAGTCAGTAGAAAAAGAAGGATACTCAAAAAAAACCTAAGCTTCTTTTTGGGGGCAAACATTCCTGGAGTAACAAAGGAAACACTTTCAAAAAAAGTGTCTCGTTGTCAAAAAATAAGTGAATTTCTCCCTCGGGACTTAAGGAAACAACTTCAGATTAAGGAGATGGACACAGCGTAATGTTAATCCTTTTTTCATATATTTTTTTTTTAATATAGAAGTTTGTATACATATCATTAAATACTCACTTTTCCTCTTCTCCTTCCTTATTTCTTCTTCGTTTTATGCTTTCCAATTTTAATTATTCATTTGTAATTTAAATTCGCTTGATATTACGAATCTTTAATGCTCAAAAATGTATTTTTTTAGGGAATGGATGGGATGAGATCGGACGGGATGTCCGTTCATCGTCCGGTGCACCCTTAAGCAGATACACTGAATTTAAGTGCTTCCCTGTTAAGAAGTTTCTATTAAACAAATAAAAAAAGGATCTTTGCAAGAAACTTAAGAAACATCTTTTTCGGAAACAGCAAAACAGCACCACCACCCTCTCCCCTCTCCCAGCAAAAGAGGAATTAAAAAAGGCACCAAAAATAATGATAGTCCTTCTTCTTCTTAGCGACCGAGGGTTGGTTGTACTACTTCACATCAGGCCGCACAAATTATCATCATCTTCATAAAAATTTAAATATCCTACCTTTGGCATAGGCACCGAACATTTACAATCCCCAAGACCAAGACCTTATAAAGAAGTACTTACGTTCAAAAATAATTTTGTAGCAAACAAGTCAAGCAGAAGCCCGGCAAAGATACCTATTAGCGGACTAAAGTAGAAGAAAAAGAAAAACAGCACCAAGCAATGAAAATAGGACTGAAAAGATTTTCCGCAACGAATTCTGAAATTGGGCCACTCGCACATTTGCAAATGCATAATGGAGCAGCAAAATGCTCATTTTTTGTCGGGCTGCTAATTGTGCTCCTGGCGAAGGCATGGCGGCATTGGTTGGTTAGTTTCGGGTGGTTTCTGGGGGCAGATCGTTCTTTTTGAGAAAATCCTCTCAAGAAGCTTGTGAATAATATTTTTGGGTTTTTTTCGCATACTTCACATAGTCCTTGTCCGTGCCACCAGAAACAGTTTTTGAACTCCGGTTTGCATATTCAAAGTTCAATTAGAAGAAGAAGACGAGAAGCTGGAGAATATATAGAAACCGCATTTTTTTCTTCCATCAAGGACGAAAAGTATCAACAAAATTTTCAGTGTGTTGCTTGGGAAAAAACTGGAGGATGATGTACGAATGGCACGAGGTCAGGAGGAGACAATGTTTTTTAGTTTCGTTTTTTCGAGTAAACAAGTGTCCTGTTGGAGCAGAAAAAGCAAAATACGATGCTTAGTGGTTTTCTTGTAAATTTTTTCTATTTGGAACAGAGAACAGAAGAACTTTCCTTCAATAATTGGTATGAGTAAAAGAATTGTATTTGTAATGTGGCAGGAGTTAATTAAAAGAATGTTTTTTTTTTTGTTTCTAGGGAGGAATAGAAAGAGGAGAGAGGAGAGTTGAGATAAAATTGATTTGTGCTTACAATAAAAAGCTAGGTTGTGTAAATAAATTTGTCTTCAACAATGCCTGTAACAATGTTTGTACTTTCCTCTGATAAGGTTATGAGTTAAAGTTAATAGTTCTGCTTTAGGAAAGGCAACCATGTAGCATAAGGCTAAAATAGTCATTATAGTTTGTCGTTAAGTGAACAGATCAGTTAGAGAATACAAGTTTTTTGTATTAGAATATGAAAAAGAGTTAGATACAAAAGCAATAAGCAAACTGAATTGATGGCGGTGCCGAATACGGGAATACAAGGTGAGCTGGTCGACCTTAGTGAAGTATAGAATTTTTGGATTCGTTTGACTTCTACTTCTAGTAAGCTTTATTACTTTTGCTGCCATAGATTTCCAAAATTTTGAATAGCCATGAGTTTTCTACTGCGAAAAGTAGGATGTTCGGGATTTCAGAAGTTACTAAGAATATTTCGTCACATAATATACTCTAGCCTAGCGCTAATCGAGTAATGAGATTTTTTAATTTTAATGTCCATCATAATATAGAAAGCTAAGAGTTCCTTAGCCGACAAAAAAATTATTGGATTAGTTGTTTCAGAAAGAAGCAGGAGAAAAGATACGTTCTGAAGATCGAGCCCCGACACGATCTATATGCTCATGCACACATGCACAGGCCTCACAAACCGGTCATGTAAGAATTTATGGTGATGAAAAATAATAAATATGCCTCAGATATAAACGCTGGAGATGACCTGATCAACTGCAGACACCAACTCATCTGCAAAATATAGCTGGAGAAAAGTATGCCCGATTATTAAAATCTCAGTGCCATTTGCTCAATCCACAAAATCTATAGAGGAATAACCCTTTTAAACATCGCTTATATGATCTAGTCCAGCGTTTTTACTTGCGATTATAGGTACTATAATACAAGTAATGCATTCGTATGGTAACAATCAAACAAGACATTGCGATGATAGAGAACCATATTTGAGTTACTGGCAAAATTCTGTCCGTCTGCCTGTCTGTCTGTACGGATGTATTTTGGACTGTAGCCTAAACGGCTTGGCCAATCATCTTCAAATTTAGAACTTGAAGGACATTCTACATAGGAGTTTTTTGTTTTTTTTTTTTGCTCAAAAATTAACGGTACCTGTCATTATAACCGTTACGGAAAAGCTTATTTTTCTCGAAAACGGCTCCAAGAATTTTTAAAGAAATAAAAGGCACGACTGGATCGCACGTACTTGCTCCCGTGTGCTAATCCTTTTTAGGTACAGGCGTCTTTTTGACAAAGATTTAATTTTAATGTTTTTTTGACGTGCAACTTCTTTAGAATCGTTGTGGTTTGAAGCTCGAACGAATATGCGTCACGATAAAGGGATAAACACACAAATATATAGGATTTTTAGCTTTTGCAGTTTTTTAGTGTATTATCTTTCCACTTGTTGATTAGTGCTTATAATATAATTTGCTAATAGGAAGATATAAAGGACTTTTTTCAGTTTAATTTTCGTTTTGGTATGGAAAAAATTGAACAACTGGCATAAAGATTCGTGGGAATCAGCAGTAGGGCAATAATGCTAGGTATAACAATAATTTACTTTTTGAAATCAAATTAATTAAAATAGCTGAATTATGTTTGATGGATCGATAAACGTATGATGTGGGTGGGTATTAATGAAATTTATTAAGGATATTATTTACCTATAATAAGGTTGGAAGGAAGGTAGGTACTAAATATAAGATACACGTTCCAACTACGGTTAAGCGAGTATGTAAAGCGACAATATTAAAAGTTAACACAGTGGTTTTGTTTATTTATAGGAAAGTGTAAACTTTTGTTTTCTCGATTGAAATTTTTGCATTCAGTAGTAATCGAATAGTTTTTTTTATTTGTTAGTTGTTTTTGTGTGTTTATCAAAGGCTTCCTTATTTATTCTGTGCTTTTATGATGATGAAAAATACTTTAAAATACGTAAGTATGTATGTAATGTAGGTTGTCACTTTCTTTTATTTGACTAATGGCTTGGCTAGGGCTTAGCCGAGCAATATGAAATAAAATGTTGGGGAAAAAAATTTATGAATTCAAAAAAACACTACTCATAACGTTTTTTGGAAAAAATGTTGTAAGCCATCTTATTTCTTTTGCTGTTTTCTATTTTATGAATTTTTCATTTCAAAATCGTTCGACCAGTTTTTTCAAACAAATGTTTTTTTTGAAAAACTTTTCGAAAACATATTTTAAAATTTTTTTTAGTATATCAATTTTAAGAAATCTTTAGTTTATACTAGGAGAAAAATTAAAAAAAAAATCTATAGATCCGTTTTCAAAATATTCAAAAAACAAAATATTTTTTTAAAAAAATTATTAAAATTAAAAAAAAAATGTTTTTGAAAATTTTGATAAACAATATTATTTAAATCATAAAACACTACATATTTTGAAAATTTCATCAAAATCCGTCAATTAGTTAACGAGAAAGTCTAATTTTAAAAAACCGGTCATATGGGAGGTACCGTTATAAAACTTTTTCTGAAAAATCTATTAAAATTAGAAGATAGATTTTGCACAGAAAACATCATTCTGGAAGTTTAATCAAAATCGTAGAAGCCGTTTTCGAGAAAAATAAGTTTTTTAATAAAAGTTATATGGCAGGTACCGTTAGTTTTGGAGCTAGAATGCCAATTCCAAAAACTGTCGGGTAGAGCACTCTAAAAATACTATATACCAAGTTTGAATCAAATCGGCCCAACCGTTTAGGCTGTAGATATCGATACGGACAGACAGACAGACAGACAGACAGACAGACAGACGGACGGAATTTCCGGACCCACTTTTTTTGACTTCTCTATCATCGTAATATCATGTTTGATTGTTAGAATTTTTTTTTTTTTTTTTACGAATGCATAACTTGCCTTATAGTCCCTATAATCGCAAGTAAAAATCAGTGTACTACTGTAGGCAAGCATTAAATTTTGGTTAAATAAAATTAATATGGTGGGCTAAAAACGGTACCTCCCATAGGGCCGGTTTTTTTTCTTCGAAAACCAGTGATCCGATTTCTATCAAAATTGATAAAATTGATTCAAGAAGATGTAGACAACCTATGTAATTTCGCATTAATTTTTGTTCGAAAACTTTTATTTTAATAAGCTGATCTTTGACCTTGTTGCCGTACCTGCAGTGGAGCCTTCATCACTACCGAGAAAACATGATGACTGGTTAAAGGTCCCCAAGTGAGTATTAAGACAATGTCAAAGAGGCAGCTTTTGTAAAACTGTAATTCATTAGTCGACCATGTCGATTTCGAATGTCTTTGAAGAAGCCAATCATACCTAGAATGTGGGATAAAATCTATTCACCTCCTCGTGATTTGACTCCGAAGTTATGGAATGTGAACAATTGAAGACAAACCAACATTTGTTTCTTATGTGCCTTCTGCAACTTCTGCCTATAACAAGGAATACCTTACTTCAAAAAATGACATATCTATGCCACTAAGTAAAACTTGCGCTGGTGGAAATATTAACTTCTAAATTGGGATTCCACCATTATTGTCATTATAGTTTGCGTTGCAAAATGTTGGGTCCATAACTCGCCTCAAGCTACAACCTCTTTTTTGTTGACTTTATCCATTCCTCGAGAAAACGCGCCAAAGATTTGATTCTTTTTAACTTCTATTGCGATGCAAAGCTTTTTTGATTGCATACTAAAATGTTTGCCTCGAGCCTCCAGATTCTTAAAGGCAACAAAATGTTTTTTTTGTTTTTTTTTGTTTTTTATAAAAGGCCTTGAATAATTGCATTTAACTTCCCCCCCCCCCCCTCATTCAAATAGATTAGGGACGCCACCCGGGTTTCATATATATATTTGTTGCTCTCTTGTTATTTTATGTCCTGTGGCCATGGCATTTTTCAGGACTTGATATACTTTTCAACAATTGCTGACGAAGTAAAGTCACCCTTTTAGTAATTCAATAGAGGCTCGCTCTAAATATTAAAAAAAAATTCGAAGTCATTAAAATGCAATTAAACTCTAAAAAAGTACACAAAAAAAACACAAATTACTGCGAAAATGAGCCGAAACACTTATCCTTGTTTAAGTGGTGGGTACCTATGTAGGTATTCCTTGTTTTTTTTTTGTTTATATTTTACTTATCTTTTGTTTAATTCATTCCCTCGGATGACGTCAAGAATTTTGTACCAAATTTAATTTGATTACATGCCGCAGGTGAGCTTTTTTATTGTTGTTGTATTACTTTGCATTTTAGACGAAACCTACCCTAGTGTCGTAAAGTGATTTCAAGTGAAAGACAGGACGACAAGCCTCGAACCGGACTGAAATGTCAGCCAAAGCCAGAAGGAGAGAAATAGAAAAGAAAAACCGACAAATTCCGGAAATCTAATTTAGAGCTTAAGAGCCTTTTCAGCGATAATTTCAGTTCCTTCTTGGTAATGGTTTTGTACTTAAAGCTTGTCGTTTTTGCATCAGGGTTCAGTGTTTGATGATGATGGTTGTGGAAATCGAAATGGGGAGAGGTAGAAGGTAGTGTGCTGTGCTGCTTTTGTCACTAAAACGAGACAATCCCAAAAAACTCGGAAGTTTTTTTTGTATATTTTTTAAGGTGTATGTGTAAGTTGGCAAGGATGTCGGGCAAGGTGCAGGCAGCCAGCATTATTTGCTGCACTTTGGATTAACGGATTAAGAATAATAAAATGAAACGGCAAGTGGGATTCTTTTGCATTTGCCACAAGGACAACGAAAAAATGCTTACCGTCTGTCTAGTCGGATGAAAAATTCGTTTTCGCACTAATGCTGGATGCTGCGTCATTAGGGGCAAACGAGATTTTAAAAGGTATCTTCGTTTTAGAAGAGAAAGCTCAAATTGTATAATGATTGCCAAATCCCCGTGGTAAACAATAGGAAAAAAACATCTCACCCGTCTAAATGAAGAGTGCTCTTGTAGAAATTTGATCTTATGCATGTTATAATTCATATCTTGTAGAACAAAATGTTACAGAAAATGGGATTACCAAACCAGTTTTTTTTTTATTCATTTGTTTTAAATGTCAAGTCAAATGGACGTCAAATTCTGGAAAGACTTAATTCAACAAACAATGTTTCAAGCCTGCAAAATAAAACCGTATATTTTCCAGGAAACCCCTGCTTTGAGAACACTTATACATAGGTACACTTAACTTATTCAAAGGAAGTACATTGGAGGAAATAAGTTTAAATACTCACAGACAGACGTCAAGTAGATGACAGGAATATTTTTTTTATATCCTTTTTCTACTTATTTTATTCCAGCATCAGCGCTTAAGAATCCTTGGCAACAAAGTTTATTACACGAAATTTCAATTTCCTTTTATTTTTTTCAATTTCATCGAGCTTTCGTCGTTCTCAGTGGCAAAAGGACGAACCAGTTAACTATTATAATAATTTTCTAAGAAAAGGTAGGTAGTTCCTATGCGGTTTGGATGAGAATACACAGACTCACAGTAACCGCAGAATTCCTTTTTACCTAATAAGCTATAAATTTTGTCTCACTCCTTCATTTTCAATTTTCAGTTTTTTTTCTTTTTTTTTAATTTTAAAGATAGGGTAATTTTTCTTTTTAAGCTTTTCCCTGCATGTCGGTGGAAAATGTCAGGCGGAATATCATATTCCATGAGGATACTTTCTTCCTCTGGCTTCTTTTTGTTCTGATGTTCGTTCTTTGAAATCAGACTTAATAGAAAAAAATCTACGGGAGAGAGGGCTTTAAAGGGCTCCGAAAACAGCAAAATGCTGAGTTTTGGATATGATTTAACTGGAAGGTAGGATAATGCCTGGGGATTTGTTTATGAATTTCACTTTTATACACTTTTTTCAGTGGAACGATTTCGGCATTAACTATGTTGAGGCTTGCAGCAAATGAAGTCTTTTGCATGAATATAGTCTGGGTCTTGTAACTTGTAACAACCTTCTTTAAGGTACTATAAAAGACTTATGTCTTACTTATATACTTTTATTTAATAAATTGAAATAATAAGGCATAATTCCTGTTATTATTGGTATAAGCATAAAAACAATCATATTTCCTTTTTTGTTAATATAACGAAATCCTTGAAAATATTGTGGATGCATTTTGGAGGGTTAAAAGGTGGCACAGAACCTGGGATTGCATACTAAATTAAAATTGAATTTAATTTATTGGCGCGACAGCTCCTTAAGGAGCCAAGGCCTAGTGACTTATACTCTCAACCATTCCTGTGTGTGTGTTGTTAATATGCAAAAATGGAAGGGACCTACAGTTTACAGCCGAGAATTTTACTCTTGAAGGTTTTGTCAATGCCTCGCAAGAGAAGTAGCCCTGAAAAAAGTGGCTATGAGCTGGATTTGAACCCAGGCTCATTCTCTTAGCAGTCCGACACACCAACCACTAAGCCACGGGGCACTGCTTGCAAATGAAAGTAAAATCATGTTCAAGCTAGTTGAAACTGCTACAAGTGTCGGTCAAACTCACCAGCATAGTAAAGCATGAATTTGAAATAGGATAAGACCCTCTGGTATGTTTAACCAACAATTTTCGCAGCCGCACTGCTTTGGATCAAAAATAGGAGCCAATAATTCTCTGGTGCCAGGTAGAAAGAGTTTAAGTAAAAAAAAATCATTTTCTGGTTTATATTGGGTTTAAGTCACTTTTTTTCTCTTTCGTTTGGTCCTATTGGCATAAGTCAATCGCAACTCCTTCCTATTCAGATTATTTTGTACAGAGGGTATAAGTCAGAAAGTTTCTTAAACTGTTCGGTATTAAAGGCGTAAGTGGACTTAACTCCTTTGTAATTATACTAATTTATATTTTGAAATAATTGAGTTGCTCCTAAGAGCTTAAGTCATCTTATTGACTTAGTACCGAACACAATTGAACAAATATTTTAAAAAGAGAAAGACATAAATCTCAGTGTAAGACTTTAGATGAGAAGTTAAAATTTGTTACAACCTAAATAAAAAATAAAAACTTAAATACTTCTGAAATAATTTTAAACGATAAAAGAGGAAAGAACGCTTCCGCTAATAAGAAAAGTGAGGAAGATATAAATAATTAAGTACGAGCGCACATACAATCTTTTCCCCTTTTACGAAAGTCACTATACCAGACGCACTAATTATAAAAGATATCTTTCATCTCATCTAAACTTACGAATTATGTATAATTTTTATAAAAAAGAACGAAACACTCCTGTGGGCCGAACTCTTTATGAACGAGAATTCCACAAGATTCCTGCTTTAAAGTTGATACGTTTCAAATGAGGTTGCAAGTTGCTACAAATACAGGTGATCAACAAAAAACAAATTGCAGAAAATGAACTAAAAATACATCAGGAGAAAGCAAATCAGCATATGAGGCAAAGAGAATAGACAAGGAAAAGACACAAAATAATCGATCAACAAAATGCTTTAGGTTCGACTTGCAACAATGTTTGCCAACACCATTTATTGGTTATTAAGTTGCATTCAACAAAAGACAGTTATGGATGTACAACTTGACTGTTCACGTTAATACTAGTTTATACCACCAACTAAAAAGCCTACCAGACACTGTATCTGAAGTGACTTTCTACTCGGACACATGTGGGAGCAGTATAAAAATAGTCATGTTTCTGCAATGTTTATTTTAGCCCAAACAGAATTCCCACGCTTGATAATAAACCATAAATTTTTAGTTGCAGGACACACCAACATGGAGTGTGACATAGATCACTCCATGATTGAAAAAAAATGCAAACACCAGTATACCACCCGCTCGATTTGTACCAATTAGTTCGTAGCACAGGGAACAAAAAAACAATTCAGGGTGCATGAAATGCAGCAGGAAGAATTTTTAGATTTTTCCGGTTTATTGAAGACAGCTTTAGTTCCCCGAAAAAAAAATGGGGGAACAGTTCTTATGGCACAATGTTCAATGGCTGCAATACAAGGAGAAAGGTTTAGTTAGACATAAAAATTCGTTAAAATATTCAAACTATTTTAAAGGCTAGGAAAGTTTAACAATATAAAAGATTCGCTTAAACAAAAATACAATAACATGAATCCAATATCCGCCGAAAAAAAACGGGATTTGTGCTCATTGATGATCTTAGTGGAAGACCATGCTTACTTTGAAAGGCTTTGAAATGCTTAAGGCCTCACGATGCGAAACTGAATTGTATAGGCCAGCAATCGAAATGGATGGAAAATTTTGTTGTTTAAGGCCCACAGCGGTTTCATAATGTACACAAAGAATGCTTGGTAGAATAATTCGCGAGGCCTTGGAGCTGAGATTTTCTATTCATTTTCGGTCTTTGAAATAAAACCGCAATACTTCTTTTTAATTATTTAAACTTATCTTAAACGATTCTTGGGCGTCACAAAAACTTAACTCCTTTAAATTATCACAACCGGCCTGCGCAATGCTTAACAATCGACTGTTGAGCGCTTTTATATACACGCACGAGGCACATTCTTCTCGTTCGTGAGTCCGATTTCCTACAGTTTTCGTGTTCTGCTTCTGATGTCTGTATTCTTTGCAGTCGTGTTATATTATATTTCTAGGTTTGAATCGTTTGTTGTGTTGTTGTTATTCCGGGTGGTCCGCCTACAATTTTTTACAATTCTCTATATTCTACGTACATGGCAGGTTGTATAAATCAAAAAATTAAAATTGAAATAGTAATTCACTTGAATCCTCATAAAATCAAGCGTTTATTTGCATCTCAAAGGTCCATACACTTTATGTTAAATCCCTAACAAAAGTCAAACACACTTTCCGTAAGCTTAGCCATTTTCCATTAAAGGTTTTCTAAGAATAAGGAGATAAGTCTAAAAATGATACTTGTCTTCTAAAAGCACATTCCATTCATGTACCTGCTTGTTTCCCAGCCTGCTACAAGAACAGACATAGCCTGATCCAAATGAGACTAAAAGCACTTGAGTCCGGGTTGACATTGAACAAAACAAGGATACAACAAAAAAAAACTTGTAAAACCATTTGCAAAGGCGAACAGCCATCCAAAACACCACAACACCTTTAATTTAAGTTAAAAGGACTCAGCCAGCTTCTCCAAACTATCGCTGCTGGTCTTATGGCAGTTCCATTCTCTTTCATCATCGCACCATTCGGCCATCATCGCCAACGACGTGCAAAGTGTTATTAGATTTTACAATGTTCCCGGCAAATGAAATAGAAACGACAAAAAATACTCTCCACAGAAAACCAAAACACAGGAAAACTACAGCAGGAAAAGCTTTTAATCTTCTTTCATAAAGGAAGAAAGAAAACCCCGCCGCCAACATGAATGCATCGGACATGCTGGAGCAAAATACAAAAAAAAAAAACAATTGTAAGCCCATCATTTTGGTCTTAAATAAAAATCCTAACCAGAAAACATTTCTAGATACTTTAAATAATTTCCATCTCCTTTTCCAGCTTCATACTCACTCCTAGAGACATAGATACAATATACTTTTCTGCCGCCTTTTACGAAGAGCTTTGTGTAACTCAAAATCCTCATGGAATTGCAATCACAGACCTGACTGCAGTTGCATCCGAAGCAGCAGCTCCCAGGACATGATATTTCACAAAAATGTGCAAAATACAAAGTATCATTGAACGGACAATTTTGGAATTAATCCCTCTTGAAATTCCGAAAGGATCCGCATACGACTCGAGCACGGCTATCAGCATGAGCGTGAACAGACTAGACGTAAAATGGAAAAAGTGGAAATTCTTTTAGATCTCCTAACAACCAGCCGGAATCACCGATGCACGAAGGGCGTGCTGGACGACGGACGTTCCTGGGTTCTTGTCGTTGTCCTTAGATGGGAAAAATCAAATCCATTTGAAATGGAATACATTTGTGACAAAGCAAAGAAAAAATCCGTTCGCCGTCCACTTTTCCAGGATGATGTGTTGGTTCCTGTTTTTGTTTTTTTTTTTTTTATCCGTTCCATATGCAAACACCCAAGCGACTGTTGCTTCTCAAAACCCGATAGATCCTTGAAAATAAGGATTTTTCGTCGTGAACAAGCGAGTAGTAGTGGGCTTTTGGTGTGTTGCTCATATTCAGGACTATCGTCCATTTCGGGAATGACAAATCCAATGTATCACTAAGCAAACGAACTAGACTGTTCGGTGGACGACAGCGGAACCACACATACAGACACACATACACACTGGACTGACGGCTTAGAGCCGATTTGTGTGTGTTGTCCTGCAACAAAGGTTTATGAAATGAGATTCTAAACTTGAACATCACGACTCGTCGTCCGGCCGTCGCGTCGTGGCATCATGAAGAAGCAGCAAAGGCATCTCTGGCTGATGGAGTTTGGAGTCGGTTGGAGTAGCATGGAACAGCAAAACAAATTTCATGGTATTATAAGCAAAATAAACTAGTCTTCCGTCCTGATGGCCACCTCTGGCAATGGCACAGGCAACAAGATCGGGACAATAGGATGCATTTGGATACCATTTTTGACCGTGCGTCAGTATCAGCTGCTGTGAAGGATTTGTATTGAGAAAGTCTCGTTTATTTCGTTTTTTTTTTCATTTTTATTTTATTTTTAACTTAGAGATGGCAACTGGACAAAACGATGGATGGCGTATGTGCATATTTGTGTGGAAACAATTAGTGAAATTACACTTCAAGGATTCGCTTTGATGATGTGAATCTTTTGGTGGACCAGTGATGTTCGGTACTTGTTGTGCCGAAAAATAGCGGTAGGGACTGCTTCCATGTGATTCTATTTTTCAAACACCAGTTGAAGTTGGCTAATGAAGGATTACGTAATGACGTCCAGCGAAGTTGCGAGTGCCGGAAACCACATTATAAAGCAAGGGGGTCGTCCATATTGTTTGTGGAAGTATACTTTTAGAATAGACGTTTTCTACAGAATAAAGCAGTGACTTTGTTAATCAACTTGATATTAAAAGGCTTCACATATAAGCAGAATAAATTTGTTGTTAGTAGAACATACATTAAAAATAAATATCAATCAAATATCCTTCTTTGAAATTACATTTAACAACACAAATGACCAATAGTTGGATAATATTATATTTTTGTCGCAATTTTATCAAAATCTTTTGTCTCGTTTTGAGAATGTGAAAATTAATTACAGAATTGGAGAATAACATTTATTGCATCATTTAGCTTAAGTAAATTTCCTTCTTATTATAGTTAACCAACAAATGTTATGATCCGGACCGAGATCACAATCCTCGAACTTTACCCCATTACCTTAATGCTTCTTCTATGGGGTTCGACTTATTTTTCTCTAATGATACCAGAGATTTGCAGTCCTGTCATTGTAGAAACTAATAAACTTACATGGAACCTTTTGGGGAATAGTTGAATTTGCGTCTTTTCTGGAAGAAATATCTACTTTGACTAATGATGCAAGACCAAGTTCTTTAAGATCTGCGACATACCAAAATGAACAAAGGTGCAACTATTTTCGTTCAAATAAAAAATAAAAAATATGCTCTTGATATCCGTTCACCAAATTTTATTAATAAATCTCCAGGCCAACTGCTTCTGGTTAAAGACAAAATTCCCAGCAGATGGCCTCGGTAATATGAGTGACAAGGCTATACTTTCCAATGAATTCATCAAACAACGAAAAAGTTCCCCATATCACAGTTGAAGAAGTAAGTGGAAATATGTTTGAGTAGACGAGATTACCGCAGAATCTGTATAGCTCGAAATGTTGATCACCAAATGAGCGGTGATCAAATTCTCATCAGTGAAAGGAAACATACCTTCTCCAAATGTTCAAGAAGAAGAATGATACACGAAAATGAAATACTTGCTGCTACAGCCACAGTTAAATCAAGCTAATGGCACAAACCTAAAAATCGTTGAGTGGTTATTGCATGGCCATTTAGGAAAAATTATACAACAATTCTGCAATCCAGAATTTATAAATCAAAATGGAAAAATATCGGAATTCCTCAAGAGATTGTGTTTCTTAATTTTGAAAAACCATTGCTTAGATAACCATATGAGATCTGATATATTGTTTGCCCTAAACAACAGGGGAATTCTGTAAATTTAAGCTTAGTAATTGCCACGCAGGAGTTACCGAAGAATTTCCTATTAAAATTGATGTTCACCATTGAAGCATCTTTTGTCCTTTGCTTTTTATTGACCTTGAAATTGTGTGGGAGGGAAAGGTGACGGACGGTGAGTGAATCAATAAATCTTTGCTAACGACATAGACATTATAAGTAAAGTTCCTAAATTATTGCAACGAGCTTTTGATAGGTATATGGTTGTGGAAGTTCTGGGTGGAAAGGGAACCGTATCGCAGAAAAAGACTAATTACCTGTTCTGTGCCTATTCCGCACATTTATCAGAATGCAAATAATCTCGAAAAACGTATATATCTTGATCATTGATCATTGTGATAACGATATAAAATATCGCTTAAGTGTAGGGTGGATGAAAATCTCTGCATTTTCTGTGATCCCACAATGCCCCTTTATCTGAAAGGAAGGCTCTACATCTAAATGGTTCATTGTTTTTTGGACAATGAAGAAGACGTTTCAGAGTTAATTGACCGCAGCTGTTAACATGACCGAATAAGGTAGAAAAATTCGCGAACGCCTTCACATTAATCCTAGAATGCATATGGGGTGCATTCGCACCTTACTTCAAAATTAAAACGGTTATAATTTTTTTAAATAAAAGTAATTATTAAGAGTGCCCTGACTTTTTTGGAAATCTAAGAAGGTTAGTTTATGAATCATATCAGAATTACTTTACAAGACGTCAACAAATGTATTTCAGAGCACTAGTTGCCAAAAGAACATTTGCCCAGACCACTGCTGCGAAGTATGCCTTTATAAATCAAAACTTTTTGCATATATATATATGTTGCCATATACCTTTTTTTTTCTTCGACTTTCTCGAAAACTGGTGATCCGATTACTATCAAAATTGATATTCAAGTAGATCTAGATAGCCCAAGTAATTTTGCAATAGATTTTTTTTTCAAAAACTTTTTTTTTATTTTTAATAATAAAAATTTTTTTTTTTTGAAAAATCAATATTTTGAAAACGGGTGGGTGGGTGATTTTTTTTTAAATTTTGTTTTTAAATGTTTGTTATTTTTGTGCTTAAGTTTGTATTCTTAAATTGTTTTTTTTATTTTTTTGAAAAAAGTTGTTTAGAAAAAACCGCTCCTAAGATTTTGAAAAAAATGTGACCACACATATGAGCATGTATGTGCGATCCAGTCGTGCAATTTATTTAATTAGGTACTCATGCTGTGAATTAATTGCCATTTTTGTGTATTGTACGATTTGATCGCTATGCTTTGTAGTGACTGCTTTTACGAATTTAGACTATTCTTACGAATGCAAAAGTACTTAGAAGTAGCTATAGTAAATCAATATACAGTTCAATTGCATTGTAGTCCGGTCAAATTAGACCAATAAATAGGGTTGAGGTTACGTAAATACACACCCAGCTGAAAATTGAAAGGATTGTTAACAACACAATCATAAATAAAATCTAAAAGTAGTCATCGATCCGACACCTAAAAAAAAATTACGCGGGGTCAAAGGTCACAAAAACGGAGTTTTCGC
This sequence comes from Platycheirus rosarum, assembly GCA_963971375.1. Classification (NCBI taxonomy): domain Eukaryota; kingdom Metazoa; phylum Arthropoda; class Insecta; order Diptera; family Syrphidae; genus Platycheirus; species Platycheirus rosarum. Next base: position 113,053,194 of record OZ020509.1, on the reverse strand, counting down.
GATTTTGAGAAAAACGGTAGGTTTTATCATAAAATATGCTGAAACAAAATTGTAGACTAGATAATTATCTATTAAAATGTTTTAATAACTTTTTTCCTAAGACTCACCGTTTTCGAGATATAACGATTCAAAAAGTTGAAAGAGTTGTAATTACATAATATCCACTGCACATGCATAAGCACATGTTTCCACGCCACCTTTGAGTGAGTGTACTTAGCGCGTTTTTTTTAAATTTGTGTTTTCCCGGTAGGCCTATTTCACGGATCTGTTCTGATGCTGTTTAATTTGAAACTTGCACATATGAGCAAGTACGTGCGATCCAGTCGTGCAATTTATTTAATCTGCACGAATGCATAACTTGCATTATGGTACCTATAATCGCAAGTAAAAATTGATCAACGCTGATTCTTAGATTACCAAGGAGTATAACCGACTCCAGCATTTATATAAGTACTTGGTAACACATGCCATGAAAAATAATCCTGTAGCGAAGTTTCAGACAAGGTAGCATTATTGTTGACGAAACGATTAAAGACAATAGCCGTGTTTTATTGGGAAATTCATCCGTGGCGAAGCAAGATTTTACACACACTACAATTACAACAACCAGCTGCCGAAAAAAGTAGATGTTGAATTTGGCTATGGATTACATGTTTGAAGCAACAATATTTCATTCACAATAGACATGATATAAGACTTGTATCATGCTACAGATTCTATATTTCCATAGATATTCACGCAGACCAAAATAAAATTACCAATTTGCATGCTACATTGTTTAAGAAGGTTGCAAGGTTGTAATTAAGCGTGTTGGAATCTATAGATACACATTTATTTGTTAGGATTCGAATGCCAATGCAACGATTGTTCGTGCTCGATCTTCATTTTGTTCTATCTTGTGTGTAAATATTTTTAGACTCACTGGCCGACGGCCTTTTGTCAATGATCGTTTTATGTTGCATTGTTTGCGAAGGTTGAAAGGTTGCACTGAGCGGCCTATGCGTTTTTTTTTTTTGGAAAGCTGCCCATAGTTTTCCCAGAAAAACACGGCTAATGTTATCTTTAGATCTGTACATAATACATGAGAACAGTAAGATACCCCGGGTAGCCTGGAAAATAAAAATAAGTACATACATAGTTGGAGAGTGCAATTCATTTTGATCACTACGATCAATATAAGTCGTTTACAGCAGTAAAATAAGACGCGAAAATTAAAGGAAATGTGCTCACGGGCACCAACAACACTTAAAAAAGGTTTACAAGGCAAATGACACGAAACACAACGAGATAGCATCAGACACTAAATTCACAACAAGATAGCTTTGTAGTCTTAGCTTCTTAGTCTTTTTAAACAAAATTGTAATTCGGATGTATTTCTATATACTCCATATGTATTTACTGGTCAGCACCTCAGCGAACTCTTAATAGCTTCTCTAATGATTGCTGGTGTCTTTCGGTAAACTCCCAGTAGACTCGGTAAACTCCTTGACATAGATTTAGATATATGAAAAAATTGATTGTATACTCGAATAGAAAGCAGGTTATTGTTGCTGGCAGGGATATCTATAGCTAACTGGTTCTGATGGGTTTGATTGCCTTGCAATGTTATGTGCCACGGTCGGGGAGTTGTTGAGTTCTTTGAAATTTTATGAATATGATTTCGATTATTCATCTTTCAGATTTTCATGGTAAACGAAGCGAATTTTCCGCTGAATCCTGATTCTTTTCCAGAGCCATTGAACATTATGTAGCATCCTAAAGAAACTAGACAGGAATCCAGCCAAATTGGCACTTAAAATATCTATCAAATGCTTCTTCAAAGTAGACGCATGCTGAAGCAATTATTTCAATTTTTATTTTTTATCTGCTATCTTCTTCACAGATGATGGAGAGTGGACCTTTTACATTAAGATCGATTTATACTATCCTTCGTCATTGTCGATGTCATATAAAATTATTAACGGCTATGTATGTTTTTGTGATTTATCCTTCGAAAAATACCAGTTAAACTCCTTGACTCATATCAAAAGACATTAAACCGAACAAAAGATTTACTTTCAGGCAAATATTTTCATCCTTCTGCTGTCATACCTCACAACGACCAGAATACACTAAAAATGACACAAAAAAAAGGACGAAAAAGAAAAATTCTCGTAACTCGCATTCAGCTTTGGTATAGTAACGTTGAAAATTCATGACCTCAGCATATCATCGACACAATGATAACATTCTCGGTATTGTAATTTATGTTATCACCCATACATAGATGCCTGCAGAAGCACTAACGACACCATACCATCAGGCACTAGCAGCAACACCAGCAGCAACATTAATATCAATACAAAGCAACAACAACGTCGTCGTGGGTGAGGGCGTCAATATAACTACACTAAAGGGCTAACAGCAAGGATGTAAGGATCTGTTCGGTGCATCCGGTTGAAGAAATAAACATTTTCAGAATGTTATCACAAGGAAAGACCGTCCGCTCTCTTCCTGATACCATGATGGAGAGAAGGATGGCATCTAAGGGACAAACGTTCAAGCCGAACAAATAGTGCTTTACTGTTTTGAGTTTGGGTGAACTGATGTGTCCTAGGTATATAGAAGATAGTGGTGGATAGTTGGGTTGTCCTACACGGGGACTGGTTTCGGGAATCATAACCTAGCCTTTGTTGTCATCGATAGGTAAGTATGTATGGATCCTTATTTCTATACTGTTGCTGTTTTCTTATCGTGTCGTGTTTTTTATTGACAAAATGTAAAATCCAGCTTCCGTTTACTTTTTATTCTTTACACAGGACACAGGACACATAAGCTTTACTTCCTTCTAGGACATGATGTAGTTTTATAATGCATTCGCATTGTTTGTCATCATGTTCTACACAAATAGAAACTTATGTGTATATAAAAATCTTACCAGTGTTTTCGATTAGTAACTAGGTAGGTACTTCAATTCAAATTAAATTTTTGCAGACAAAGAAATATAATATGTAGCCATATATTTGCAAAACAGCAAATTCTTCCAACACATCCCTGCCAATGAAGAAAGATACAGAATACGAGTTGTGTACCTACATACATACAGTGTAAGTGATTAACTTGCTAAGGTAACTGCGTAAGAAAAAAAATTCATTATTTCGCTTTCTTTTTTAATAATATAATAAAAATTAGGGCACCCGTAATAAGGACTTATTTTCTTAAGGAATTTTTCGTTGATCGCTTATTTTTTTGACGTGATAGCGTTTTATAAATCGATGACACACATACGAAATAACATGAGTCATGCTGATCTCATGCTGGGTTAACCGCGATACTGTGGTTCTTTCAACCAAAATCCATTACAAGCACCAGGCGAACATGAAAAAAACAGGCCCAAATTCCTAAAATAACTCCACTGAAATTCAAAAAGGCGGAGTTTTGTAAAAGTAGAAAGAAGATGTATTTATTGGGGGTGTGTGTATGTGGATTTAACGAGTGGGTTTGTGGGTGTGAGGTGAGTTAACGGGTTGTATGTTGGTGTTGCTGCCATCAATGTTTTCGTATGACATCATCACATAAAATTAATATATACAAGGATGAAAGCCAAAATATATAGCCACGGTTTGAACTTCAGTCAGAAAATTTCGGAGAACATTTGTAAAAGAGTGTAGCAAATGGAAAATGTTGTGGAGTTTATTTGAAACAAAAAGAAAAAAACAATACTTTTCGAAAAAAAATCTTCAGTGACGTAGCGTGGACAGATCTAGTGGTGGCGTGGGCTGCAAAGTCTGTAGCTGGATAACGCTGGGAATATATATATTATGACTTTTACTCCTTAGCAATTTAGACGTGGTCCGGCGAGTAGCCTAGTAAACCTTGACCCAAAAGCGAGTAGCTCTTTAATTAATTGATTAAGTGAAACACAATCTTTGAATGTAGAATAAGAAGTCAGTGTTTTAATTTTATTCTTCTCTTTTTATACAAAATTTGTCAATAAAATAATGCCTTTATTGGTATTCAACAATACTTCGATATTCAATAAGAATTCCCATAAAATGCAGCATCAGCATAATAGCTATGTACTTCAAGCTTGCTTATGATGCATATTTTACTACCATAAGTCAGCGACCCTTAATTATGTTTGTTTTTCTTCAATCACTGAAAGTGTTGTTGTATATTTGGTGTCATATTATATAGCTCGTGCACTGAAGGTGCCAGTTGAACTATTTGAGCATTTATTTATAGCTATATGCACAATGCACTGAGTGTGCCACCGGAAATATGAATGTTGTATTGTTTGTGCTTTGGCTTTGCTATAGCTGATCATGAAATGTAATGCGATGGGAATATGGATATTAAACATCGAAGCAGGTTGAATGTTCTATTAATTGTTTTGAGGTTTGAGGCAATTAATTAAGTGATCGCTGGTGCGATCCCTTCACAGGGCGAACTAGCATTGGCCCGAAGCCGTTTTCTTTTAATGCGTATTCCTAAGTTCAATGCTGAGGTCCAACTATAGAACGTGCGTGAGGAAAACTTAAATAAATGTGAAGAATTTTTTTATTTATATCGTTCATACTTAATAAACTTTTACAAAAATAATACCTTATGGCGCCTTAACCATGCGCTTAATTACTACATTAAGATCACAAATTCTTCTTTCCGACGCCAACTCTATCTCGATTGAAAATTTGCTTTAACAGACAGTTGATCTTGAGTCAGTTAGTTTCTTTAATATTTTTTAATAGTTTTTTAATTGAGAGAACTTTCTTTCTTACAGTTTTTTTTTTTCGGAAAACCGTACAGAAAAAATCATTTATTTGCAACAAATTCAATTAATTTTTTCCAAATGCTATACAGATTTGCAGACGTTGATTAGTTACTGAACTCTTGAATGCGATCGATAATGACCTAACAAAAATCCCCAAGCTTTGATCTCATCAGCTTTCTCAAAGAAAATCAATAGCTGTACCTTATTATCGAGCATGAACCATATAGATCTTTGTCGATAGTATAACGATCAACATCATATTTTAGTAGCCATATTTTCTATTTTGATTTATTATACATTTAAAGCTTTTAACTTCCTTATAAGATTTTGTATCTTACAGTTTAAGCAAATTAAATAAAAAAAATAAATAAATACTTAATATATTTTTACCATTCTACACCAAACATTTGTACTAACCGTCAACTCAACATAACTGAAGAATAGACTCCAGGCTAAAAATGGTTGAATCTCCATATAGTTTTCGTTTTTTTTTTTTCAAATGTGTCGGTTGCTTTCAGGACAGACTCCTCAATCTATCACAGATGAATCAGAACAGATGCGTTCATTAAATGTTCTGTGTAGCAGTGTCCAGTGGGAAGTAAGACAACGCTATTAAGTTTTTATCGGTTGTGCCAAACATAGTTTTTTCTTTTTTGGTCACACCTACCGTATGTGGAATGATTTATTTAGTTCCTTGCTTCCATTCTTTGATTGACTGGAGATTTATCCATAATTCTGTGTTTTTTGCCGTAGCTATCATTAAAATTCTTTTTCTATTACTACTTCCTTGGAAATATTTTGTTGTATTATTTTTAGGCTCAAATTTTATTCTCTTACCCAACTTTCTTCCTTTGGTAATATTTATGCCGATTTCTTATTTTTTTTTTCTTTAGAAATTGTCAAAAATAAAATGTTTTTTTTCTTCAACAGAATTCCAATGCTGGCATTTGGGAATGCCAATTAATTTAACCCAGTAGGGGATAATGTTTAAACACTACAGTAGGAGGTAAATGTAGGTTATATTGGCATTTTGAAACAATAAACTATGGCAGAGTCCATAAAAGGTTACAATTTTTGAATTTAAACCCAAAAAAAAATGGTTTCCTTGTTGACAAAGTTGACTAAAAAAAACATTTCCAGTCGAAGGCACACCATCAAAATTGCGGTAACAAGAATCTAAAGCCGAGCTTAATCCAAATTATTGCACGGTTGAATGAATGCACCATGCACCATGCCATGCACCGGAAGGAGTCTCCTTGAAACATTGCAGACTATCTGCCATACCTCCTTGTCCATATACACAAAGTGACGTGAACAAATTCGGAATTTAAGAGTTGAAGCATCCCCCAGCATAAACGTATACTTAAGTAAACGAATCCGAACGAAGAATAGACAAAATGAAAACAATCTTTGAAAAGGACGAACAAAAACTAATTTTCCAGATCCGAAGCAAGCAAAACTCCCAGCAATGTCAAGTTTTTCTCGTTCGGAAATTCGTTTCGTTCGTTATTGGCTTAATCGATGTATGGCTTGAAAAAAAGAAATAAAAAAGCGAAGCAAAAAAATATTAAACAACTTTGTTCCGTTGAGCAGGTCCTTGCCATTGTATATAGACTGCTATAGTACTATTATGACGACCGGTGGACGGTGGCGTTCCAAGCGGCTCTAGGGAAAATTAACTTGGTAAATTGAAAGAGGCGAACGAGTCGAACAAAGAGAATTCTAAGAGAAACTCTGTGAACATGTACTTTACTCCTTGCAGTTTGCAGTTTACATATATACAATGATGCGAGTATAGTTTTTTTTTGCACAACTGGATTGCTTCACACAAGCAGGGCGACGAGATGGCTAGTTAAAAGGATTGACAAAAAAGAAGAAAAACGACTTTTGTAAATGAATGGTGTCTGGGGGGTGGGTATATGTTTAAGCTGGTTGATAAGTTTATTTTGAATTTTATATTTTTTTCATATAAAACATTCGAGGGTAGGTAGTTATTTAGGTATGTACCTACATACATCCCTACATAATGTGTGTATTTACGTAGGTATACTTGTTATATTATCTTTGATAAAATGTTCAGCTAAATTCAGGTCGATCGGTCGGTTGATGGTGTGAGCGAGGGTGAGGGAGATACTAAAAAGTAAAACTTAATAAGCACATGTGTATGTGTATTGTGTATATCCTGTTCTCGGTGACGGTGAACAACGAAGAGGATCGACAATGATTTTATTTTTTGAATTTTCATTTCATTGGCTTCGTTATCGTTGATGTTATATTTTATGCACAAGTAGCTTTGTGATTATAGGGACTATGAGTCAAGTTTAGGATTCGTGAACATAAAAAAATTGTGATAATAATCAAACCTTACATTACGATGATAGAGAAACATATTTGAGTTGCTGGCAAAATTCTGTCCGTCTGTCCGTCTGTCTGTAGGTCTGTCTTTACGGATGTATTTTGGACTATAGCCTAAACCGATGAGCCAATCGACTTCAAAGTCTAAAAAAGTGATCGACAAAAAATGACTGTTTGTCTGTCAGTAGGTATGTATAACGAGCTGCAGCCTAAATGGCTTAAGCGATTATCTTTAAACTTGGTGTGTGTGATTATTTTGGCATTCCCCAGAGGGAACATTGAAATTTAAATTGTAGGCCTAAAAGTAAAGGAAGTGCCATATGACCGTTGAGTTGAGTTGTTTTCTTGATTGAAATTTTTGCATTCAGTAGGTAATCGAGTATTTTTTTTATTTGTTAGTTGTTTTTGCATGTTTATGTGTTTATCATAGGCGTCCTTATTATTTATTCTGTATGCTGTATGCTGTTACGATCATAAAATGCTTTAAAATAAATAATGATAAATAAATAATAATACAAATAACGAAGTTTGCTTTCATTAGACTAGTGGCAAAAGTTGGGGGAAAATATTAAACAAATAATTTTTTTATGAAATCAAAAAACACTATTCATAACGTTTTTTGGAAAAAAATGTTGTAAGCCATCTTATTTCTTTTGCTGTTTTCTATTTTATAATTTTTTCATTTCAAAATCATTCGATCAGTTTTTTGAAAAACTTTTCGAAAACATATATATAATTTTTTTTGACTATGTCAATTTAAAGAAATCTATAGTTTATACTATTAGAAACAATTAAAAAAATCTATAGATTCGTTTTCAAAATATTCAAAAAACAAAATAACTTTTTTTAACAATTTTTTAAAAATTAAAAAAAAAATGTTTTTGAAAATTTTAATAAGCAATATTATTTAAATCATAAAACACTACATATTTTGAAAATTTTATCAAAATCCGTCAATTAGTTAACGAGAAAGTCTAATTTCAAAAAACCGGCCATATGAGAGGTACCGTTATAAAACTTTTTCTGGAAATCCATTAAAACTAAAAGATAGATTTTGCATAGAAAACATCATTCTGAAAGTTTTATCAAAATCGTAGGAGCCGTTTTCGAGAAAAATAAAATAAATTAATTTAAATTCTCTATCATCGTAATGTCATGTTTGATTGTTAGAATTTTTTTTACGAATGCATAACTTGCCTTATAGTCCCTATAAATCGCAAGTAAAAAACTATTCGATTACTAGTGAATGCAAAAATTACAATCGAGAAAACGCAAGCTTACACCTGCCCCTAAATAAACAAGTTAGCACACAGTAGCAAGTACGTGCGACCCAGTCAGCCAGCCTTTTATATGTATATTTATTTTTTCTGAAATTCTTTATTTAAAAAAATAATATGATTGAACAGACTTTTGGCTTTAAAAAAGGTATAACACATTATTTTAAATGTTGCCGTTATTTTTAAATATACCTATATAAATATATTTTAGTGTAAGATTACTTAGGCTACTTACATTTTTCTGAATATCAATTTTGGTTATGCATTCGTAATCATCGTAATGTTATAGGTATTTGATTGTTATCTCAATTTTTTTTTTCTGCACGAATGCATAACTTGTACTTAGTACCTACCTATAACAATTGCAAGTTAAAATTAAACAATTAGGTATTACAAATGTAAAAAACCCGTGGTATTTTTAGCAATTCTATAGAAGATTAGTACAAAGAAATATTTTGGTTTAACTATAAATTTCTTTCCCGCGAGCTAAGCTGGGTAGGTCAACTAGTACCTATTATATAAACCTCAAACAAACAAAAGATCTTTGTTACTATAAATCAATAATATATAATCAATCAATAATAATATAAATCAATTTACAAACAATTTTTGATTGAATTTCTGCACATAGTTCATTCAGATAGGTACCTACATATGTATGTACCTATATGTATATGTAGGTACCTATCTGTATGGAAAGTTAAATTCAAAACAAAAATCCATCCACTGAAAAGGACGTTTGTATCTTTGTATAAATATAGCAAGAAGTAAGTTTGTGTTTAAATTTCAAGAATGAATGTGTACATTATTTGAAGACGACAACCTTCATAATAGTAAAAAAATTGAAAATCCTAAAGAATTCGAATCAAAAGTCTGGTCAATGATGTACGCATGTATAAATGCTTATGTGAGAACCAGTTCTCATATTACATATTCCATATAAAAAAAACGTAAGCAATGAAAATGTTGGATCGTGTATAAATCCTTACAAAAAACTATTCGCCTCAGCTAAGCGAAACCATTGTATATTAACTTCAAAACTGCTAGCAGTTTATACACATATATACAATGAACAAAACAAGATACTGAATTATTTCATGTTCTCCTTCGGTTTTTTCTTGCCTCACATTGTCACATTGCACATGCGCAGGAAACTAAGCACAAAGCATAACACTAAAAACCATGCTCTTAATTCTCTCTCACTCAAATAAAATGTCCTACACTAGCACTCCAAGCGGCTCTAGGGAAAAAGATTTTTTCTCGTCTCATGATAGTACTATAGGCAATGTATATACAATGGTCCTTGCTACGCTTTTTTTTGAGAGCTGCCGTTTCGTCGAATGTTGTCGGTCGATTTGTTATTTCTATCGTTGGTGTTGGAGTTCTGGTTCTTCTGGTTGGTATTTCTTCGTGATGCTGGTTTTTGTCGTAGCTTTTTTTGTATTCGTAAAGAAAATAACATGGTGGTTCATTGGATCGAGTGAATTCAAGCACGTCATTGTATTGCTTCGGAGAGAGTCAAGTTCGAAGGATGCATGACTGGTCTTTCGTCAAACGGTGAATTGGTTCTTACACAATCCGGCACGAGGTTCAGACAAGTACAATGAAACACGTCCTTATTTATGCGGTTCACCTCGAGTTCGCACTATTTTACAAAGGATGTCCATTAAACGGTTTTATTTGCAAACATTGACGCAAAATTTTAAACAGCATTCATTTTAGCATTAGAACCGACTCTAGTTAAACAAGTTCCTTCGATACGAGCCTTTGTTTAAAATTATCTCAATTTTAAATAAGTTAATCAACCCTGACAACTATGGTGGTGTGTGGGCTATGTAACGTAATGTAAACAATTTTTTTCCAGGGGTCAATTCCCGATCTGTGAAAATGTTAAATAATAAAAAACTTATCATAATGCATTGGAAGTGTTTTTAATCAAAATTTATTAATTAAAAATTCACAAATGTAAAAGAATAAAAAAATAGAATAGGTAGGTAAGTAAGTAGATAAATTAAAAAAAAAAACGAAATTGCCGTAGAATGATTCGGTCCTCCTTCATTTGCCTTTGCTATACATGGTTATGGTTATACATGGCTCAAATTGCAATGCTATTGATTTGGTCGTGAAAATTAATTTATCATTTTGAACAGTTTTTGACGCTTGTTTTCATTTTTACTTGCGATTATAGGGACTATAAGGCAAGTTAAGGATTCGTGAATATAAAAATAATTGAGATAACAATCAAACACCATCATAGAGAAGCCTAAAAAAGTCATTGGCAAAAAATGTCCGTCTGTCTGTATGTCTGTCTGCCAGTCTGTCTGTCTGTCTGTCCGGGTGTATATCGAGCTGCATCCTTAATGGTTTCAGCGATTGCCTTCAAATTTGGTATGTGTTTATCTTTTGACATTCCTCACAGGGGAAATTGAAATTTTATTTTTAGGGCTAAAAATAACGGTACTTGCCATACGACCGTTTAGGAAAAGCTTATTTTTCTCGAAAATGTCTCCAATGATTTTGATGAAATTTGTTGGAATTTTTTTGCTGATATTAGTATTATTTGATCAGAACCACATACACGTGAAAAGTATATTAACGGGACCTTTTATATAACCGTTATTTTAGTTTTCGGCTTTCTCGGTAACGGTAAGATCCAGATAGCCAAATTAATTCTGCATATCAATATTTTGAATAACTTTTTTTTCTAATTAAAATTAATTTTTGATTTTTTTTTTTTTTTTGAAAAATTAATATTTTTAAAACTAATCAAAAAAAAAACATTTTAAATTTTATAATCACATGTATGTATATTAATAAACTCTAAAAAACTGCATACCAAAATTAAAAAAAAAACGAAGAAAAATAACGAAATACTTAATAAATGCTTTGTTACTTAAGACATTTGGTGGCGTACCTTATTTTTTACTAAAAACCGTTAAGTATTGTGGTTTTGATACTTTTCAGTACAAAGTGTGTTTCTTTCAAAGAAAATGTTATTTGTTTCTGTCAAAGATCTTGCCTCCAATTGAATTAGGCACATAAGAGCAAGTATGTGCAACCCAGTTGTGTCCATTTTTTTCATGAATTTAGTTTTTAACGTCAAAAAAAATATAATTTCATAGTTCGGGAATTGACCCCAACACGGCTAAATATTCTTATTTTTTTTTTGGTACGAAATTACAAATGCCAGCTGGTTAAATTATAGTTTAATAAGATAAACAAGTGGTTTGCTCGTTTTAAGGTTAGACAAGTTGTTTAAGGTTAAAGTATAGGTACTTTAATTTTTAAAGTCGATTCCCATTTTAAATTGAATTCAGAGTTGGTTTCAACTGTTTAAAATGTTGCGCCATTGTGTGACAATTTATTTAAAAATTAAACTTGGCATTAAAATATGTACTTATTATTCAAGTTAAAAATGATCTTTGTAAGGAAAGAGGAGGGCGATGTTTATTTGGTTACGTTGAATCGCGTAGACCAATTAACTTTCGGCGAAAAATATCGCTGATGATAAATAGACTTGAAAGTTATTGCAATCCCTGGAATATTACAGACAATTTAGACAAATCCAAAATGATTTTCTTCAGAGAGGGGATGTGGTAAGTATTCAAGCAACGAAAAATTGTCTTATAAAAGCAAAATTTTGGACATAGTCAGGGAGTATAAATATCTTGGAGTATTAATCACAGTAAATCTTAGCTTGAAAAAATAATTCTAGTATAAGCTAGCTGAGGCACAACGAGCAATTTCTTCTCTTTGGAGCATATCCGATAACAACAAATATATTGAGCATAGTTAAAAAATAAAGTTATTTCGTTTGACTCCTGCTGCTATACTGCTTTATGCTGCCAAGTTTGGGGCTATAGTCAAAGTAAAGAGGTTGAAATGTTCTTTCCTTAAGATATTTCCTAAAACGGAGGAGTCACAAATATTTTCGTTGACATATTTGGGACTTACAAACGATTTCCTATAGAATAAGTAGCCAGAAATCTATTTTATGATTAATTTAAAAAAAAAAATGTTGCAAATCGTATCTTAATCAAAAAAAAATAATTTAATCATCAACTAATTAGTCATACACAAAAATTCCCAGATCACATCAGAGGTGGAGCCCCAGATCATCTTCGAATCACAAAGGAAAAAGAAATCAGTAGGAGCATAGTTCCAAGTCGGTAAATCTTCTCATTGATAAGACTTTTTCCGATATACGAGTTTAACTCATTGCGTATTCCTACTCTCATCGAACGAGTGAATAACGTGCATTTCTTAGGCGCATTCAATTGGTCTAGGTGCAATGATTTTTATTTATAAGGACGAGGTGAGTCCTTTGTATTAGGTGGCTATTTATGCTTTGTACCTTTGAAATTGATGCTTAAAACTTTGCTATTTATGTGGTTTAAAACTTACAATTTGGGTCTTGTCCAGCTAAATAATTTGAGTCTAGACGATTGTTGAGTAGTTTGGTTCAAAGCACTTGTGATGTGTATCTAGGTTTTGTTCATTTACAAAAAAATAAACTTCGGAATGGAGATCCAACCAAGACTTAGTTAAAGTGAAATCCAAAATAATTCAAAATGGATTAAATAGAAGGACGACGACACAGTAAAGCAAAATCAAGTCGTAACCTTATTCTGGGAAAAGGTACTGGAAATAGAAATATATTTGTAATATAGACAAAGGAGCTTATTATTACAGATTTATGGTCTACCAACCATTCTTTAATTAAATAATACATCAACGATGTAAGATATTAATTCATTTAACTTTAATATTAATGTCTCTCCTCCACACTCCCGCCGCAAAATTGAAACCAACAAATCAACTGTCACCTTATTGTTACACAAAAACTTTTCATCCAGCAGTGCAATCTTTTGCAAATCGAAAACGAATTCAGCAATATTTTCTCTCCAAGATCTGCCCCATATACAATCCCCCATTATTTTCCACTCCTGTGACCCCAAGAACCGTCCTTCCAATCAAATCGATTAATAACGAAAATTGGGGATTTGTTCCACCAACAACCAAAATCCAAGTCATAGAAGCGTAAAACAACCAAAAAGAATCCCACCCATCCATGTCTACACAACTACGAAGTAGTAGTATCTCCAACAGGACCCATAATCGGATCTCTGTTCCTTGTAGGGGCTGGCGCACTGCCCCATAGCCTCTCATAAACATAAATTGAAAAGGTTTCCCGCGATAAGCAAAACTTTCCACAGCAATCACGCAAACTCACCCCCGAGGGTGTGGAAGATGGGTTATAGTGAAACTGCTAAGCAGCTGTACAGCACAATTCGTGCAGCAAAAGGTGCGGCAGGAGCAGCACAGCACCAGCCAGGACCATTGCGAAACAAAATTGCGAAATTCACTGGAAAATATTCGCGCCGCGCGATTGCACTGATATTTATTATCTACGCTGTGGGGATCATTTAGTTTGGAAAAGTTCCCTAAAAGCAGACCATTCCTGCCATAGCGATAAGGAATCCGAAATGGAACTCTGGCTCGCAATATGGAAAGAGTATTGGTTGCGTGGTTGTTTTTTTGTTGATGGGTTTCCCTTTTTTTTGACCTGATGTAAGTCCATGTTGGACTTTTGGTTTGAACAGCTAAAACCATGCAATGCAATGAGACGAAAGGATGCCTTGCGGGGGCTTTGTTAAAAACCTTTTACAGTAGCTAACATTTTTGAACGAGAGAGGTATACTTTTAATTTTAATCTCTTCCTGATTTAAGTTCAAAATATTTGCTTGAATGAAATAAGGCCAAGCGTAGGACTTCGATGTACATAATATGGAGGTTTTTTTTTGGATTAAAAGATATACGGTATGAAGCTGTAAATAACTATAAACTTTACGGATGCAGGTAATTGGCAAAGTTTTGAGGAAAAATTAACTAAAAATGTTCAGAAACAATTTATGGATTTTTTGTTTCACAAGTGGGGCATATGTATGGAAAGTTTAGTAAGTAGTTAGCCATTTAAAATGTGAAACGTCAAAATGCAGAGGTTAAGCAAGCTTAAGCTTTCGTGAAAAGTATGTAAACCTTTTCGATCTTAATAAAAGAGGAAAAAATGGGCATGAATGGGTCGGACTTACTTGCTGTTATGGGCCTAACTAATTGGAAGGTTGGATCTTTGAAAGAAGCAACAAAAATAATACGTTCTGAACTTATAAAAATGTGTTAGAACTACAACACTTAACGGTTTTTAGTAAAAATGGTGTACACCATCACACGTTTTAAACAATAACGAATTTGTGAAAAACTATTTCAAAAATGGAAGGACCGCTTTTAATAAAAAAAATCCTGTTTTTTTATTTTTAGAAAACATTTTTTTTTTGAGATTTTGGTATGCACTTTTATAAAGTTTTTACATATAGAGCTGATCATAAAATTTACAATCAAATTTATTGATTATTTTAAAATATATTAAAAATTTTAAAAAAATATACCAAAAACAATAGAAATAAAAGTTATTCAGAAAAGCTAGATTTTTCAAAAGTAAAACTTTATGGAAATCTAATGAGCCTTTAGTGAGGAAGTCGAAAATCAAAAAACCCTCACATGACAAATACCGTTTATAGACTTCCCCGGTAAATAAAGTGCTTATAAAAATACTCTCAAAAATGTTCATTAATATCGTTGGTGCCGTTTCCGAGAAAAAACAAAATGTTATAGGACAATGGTACCGTTAATTTTAGACCTTAAACTAAAATTCAAAAACCCTATGACGAATGCAGAAAACACAAAACAAATTTGAAAGTATTAGCCGTTTAGGCTGCAGATCGTTATTTATGTGGATGGACAGACATCCATTTTATTGCCACTAACATTTTAAGGCTTCTCAATAATCGTAGTGTCATGCTTATTGTTATGCAAATGAATTGAAATTAAATGAAATGAAATGAAATGAAATAAAAGGAACTTCCATACAATGTACCCTTAAAATCTGCTGATAGGGAAATTAACTAGTTGACTGATGTAATAATCTTGGTTTTCCAACCGAAGTACAATGATTTTACAAGCGACGACCTCCAAATTTTTGCCAAATAAGGAATTAAGCTGATTTAGTTTACGTTTACAGCGAACAAATGTAAGGCTTAAATGTTTGCACCAATGGGTATTAATTAAGCTACTATTCACTCGCACCTTTTTCTCTATAACAAAACCAAAATGAAAAAGAGTCTCATAATCCGCATGCAAAAATAATCCTTACCACGTTAAAAAGTTCAAACTAGCCAAATTTGTGTGGGAGCTGAAAATAATGAAATGAAAAGCACTGCCTACACAAATACATTCTATATCCACTGATGGGGAAACTAGTTGACTGATGTAAAAGTTTTGATGCAGTGGTTTCCCAACAGAACGAGAGAAGCATAATGCTATAAGAAGCGATGTCCAAGTTTTGGCCCGAATTATAGCATTTAAGCTGATTACCTTGCGCTTACATTGAAAACTTTGTATGGGTAAAAAGCAATGCGAAATAACGTTTTCAATGTTCACTCGTACCGTAACAAAACAATCAAAATGGAAAAGTGTTTCTAAATCAATACCAAAAGACTCACCACCATAAAAGGTTCAAAGTAGCCCAGTAATTAGGAGCTTAAAATATGAAACCATCCACTTAAATTAGCCCAGCTCTTAACAGTCCACTCCGCTCCTTTACTTACGCATGCAATTTAGCCGAAAAACTTATGAGGGTTAATCCCATTAGAGAAGCGATTCAATATTAATATCTTACAGGTACAGATTATTTGTAAGATTCCGCCTCACAAAACTCATATTCAAAGAATAGAAAAAACCATAATCTATCCGGTATTGGCACACCCTCATGTCAAATAATCCCATTTTATTTATTTAAGTATCCAGAGGAACACAGCAGCCAGTTCCGGTAAGGTACGAGGAGTATAATAATAATTGTGTATATCTGTTGTATCCTTGGCATCCCTCATGCGCTCATATTTATGTGCAAATATAATCGTTCAAATACCGTCAGCCTCATTGAGCTTAGATACACAAAAAGATTGCAAGTGGATAATAATACGTGTGTGGTCGGGACCAAGCTACTCCATAGTCCAAATGGAAATATCCGCATTTGATATTCAAGATAATCGTATTCAAAGTGGGTCCTAAGCCTGCAATTTTTCAAGGATACCGTCACATAAAGAATGTGAATCTGAATCAGATTCCGAATCGCACCCCCTCTGCATATTAGTGGGGATGGGATTGGTTGTCATAGCTTAAGCGGCAGGCGACCACAGGACATTGCTTCAAAAAGTACGATGATAAGGGTGGTGGCGGTGATGGCGGAGACAATGTGGATGGTCCGGATGGTGGCATACACATCATAGTTGCTGCGGCTAAGTTCCCTTAATGGGGTCATTCGTGATAAGAATTTCTTGTGTTTCTTTTGAAAAGTCAGCACAGCAACCAACATAGAATACAACAGTGAGCTTTTGTAGCTAGGACTCTCGCTAACGGGACAGTGGAAGTGGATGATGGTGTTTCTGTTTGGCCAGTAAAGCCTTGGATCGTATTTCATTGATAATCTGCAAAAGCGACATAAAGAGTGTAAGTCCTGGTGGTGTTGGCTATATGTTAGATGTATTTCCAGTGAATTGGCTTAATGCATGGATTTGAACACCTCCAGCCTCCATAGGGAGCGAACATGTTGTGTATTAACTGCCTTTTCTTTAATAGCACCCGGTATCATATATCAGCAATTAAGCGTGTGTGGTGGGCTTAGAAAAATTTTGCGAGATGTTACAAGGTTGCTTTATTTATGTAGATTCTCTTTGGGGCCAGTAAGGTATGTTTTATGAACAAGAAGAGGGGTGGAGTGTGCTAGTTTTTCATTATTAAGCAATGATTGTTTATTAGATTGGAAGGGAAACATAATGATATTTTTCTGTGAATGGTAGCCTATAATTTTTTTAAAACTTAGTTGTTTTGTTCTTAAGCTAAACAAAACTTCAAAGCAGCCTGAAAAAATGTTTAAAGTAAAAAACGAAAAATTGACAAAATTTGGCAAATTCTTGAAACAGGCTAATGTCGAAGTTTTGATAAAGCTTAAGCTATTGCAATTGATACTTTATTCGATATGAATGAAGAATTTAATAATAAAGAGGTGCTGGAAGATATAAAGCCTTATCGTTCTATTCTACGGATAACCGACTAAATTATGGAAGTTGCTGGTAAATGTACAACTGCAAGTAAATCTTCAATCCCCGCCGTAAAATGAGACTTAAACTCTTTGGTTCTTGACATACCTTTTCTGTTTTAAAGAATGAAACTAAGAAAATAATTTAATTGTTTTTTAAAGGTTTTCTTTTTAATTCTTGATAATCTAATAAAAGTTGAAGTTAAATTGTCTATCTATATTGTTAGGATCAGGGCTGCCAATTTACTTGAAATGTAGTAGATCTACTTCATTTATTTATTTTTATGCGTCTAATACAAAGGAACTTATTTCTTCTTCGTTTAACTCGTTCTTAATGAAACGATACGAATTTTATTTATAATGTGTTGTATTGATTTATTTTTGTAAAAAGGAAACACTATTACTGGGATCAACAAAACGATAATAACCTTAGCAACGCCGGGTGGGTCAGCTTGTATTAAATAAGAAGAAAATAAATTCCTTTTTTGTTACAATTTTTGTAATAATTTGGCTCTGCTAATGTTGCATTTGGAGAGGACAAAATGGTTAAAGTTCAAAAAATCAGAAAAGCCCGAAATTCAAATAATTTTTTTTTTGGTCCTCGAGTATTAAGAATAAAGTCTTTTTTTTTTTTTTTTTTTTGTTAGCATCTATATGAAAGCTTAAGGAGATAACAGATGGCTGAAGAATTTGTAAAATCAACAGAATCTAAAATTCCTTGAGAAATCTTAAGACGAACACAAATCAACGCCTAAAACAATTGCAGAGTGTTGCCGAAGCTGCCAAAAGACGCAAATCGATCAAATTTCCTGAAAATTTTTGAGCATTTTTTTTTATTGCTTTTAGTTTCGATTATAATTTTTTATTAAAAGTATCTTAGAAAGTAATAGAAAAATTCCTACAAGAATCTATTTCAAAATCCTAGTGTTTTGTCAACATACTTTTTTGTTTGCCTTGTTCGACCATTTCCCACGTATAGGCAATCTGTCTTTTTTGTTCAATACAACGAGAAGTTTAAAAGGAAACAGATTCTAAAAAATCGGAAATATGGAATCTACAACCCTGATTTCTTCAGGGCCTTATTAAACCTGCTATTTCACTCATCTTGATTGCTGACTGACTGACGCCACCTAGGCTTAGGGTGTCTTGACCTGTGGTATCCTTCTAGTGTTTTATTTATTTTATTTGACTATAACTACAGATACATAATTGATCACAGTTATTTGGATTATACAAATAATATTACATTTACATAATTAGTGACGATTTAAATTGAATAAAAGTATAATTTGTTTAAATTTCAATGAAGTAAGATTAAAATCTACGAAGGAATTATAATTATTGAACTGTTTACATAAGAGAGAGAACGGTTCATTATTTAAGTAGTTTAAAGTAGTTTCATGTGTTCGCAAAATTTTATAATTTCGACTTGGACGGAATGGCACATTTAATTTTATTAAGGAAAGCAAATAAGGAGAATTTATATCACCGTTTAAAAGTTTAAATATGAATGCAGCATTGAGTGATGACCTCCTATCCTCGAACGTATTAAGACCAATCAGTAAAAGTCGCGAACGATATGGTGGAAGATGGTGATAATTATCCCAGTTAAAATGACGGAGAGCAAATAATAGAAACTGTTTCCAAGATCGAATGAACCAGTCCAACAAACAGGCTCTTTGTCACATAAGGGTCGTTGAATTCTTTTGACCATCGTTTAATCATACCTAGACGAACAGAAGCTTTTGCAGTTATAGAGTCGATGTGCATTCTGAAGTCTAATTTTGAATCAAATATTACTCCCAAGTCTATAAAATAATTAACTCTTTCAAGTTTTGAATTATTTATAGAGTATTCATTAAAGAAAACATTTTTAACTCTAGCGAAGGTCATTACTTTGCATTTCTTAGAGTTCAGTGTGAGATCATTCTTATTACACCATTCCTGCAAATGATCAATATCAGATTGCAATTGAAGGTAATCAGCATTATTTTTATATGAATATGAAATTTTCGCATCGTCAGCATAGAGATGTATATCACAGAGGGTAAATCATTTATAAAAATTACGAATAACAGTGGTCCCAGGTGGCTTCCTTGAGGCACGCCAGACTTGACATCTATTGCGTTGGATAAATGAGACTTGAACTTAACATATTGAGTACGAGCTGATAAATAACTTGCAATCCATTGCACAAGTTTTGGGGACCAGCCGAAAAGTGAAAGTTTTCTAACAAGCAGCTGATGATTAAGTTGATCGAAGGCTTTGGAGAAGTCAGTGTATATTACATCCGTTTGATGACCATTCATGAATACTTTTGTTATGCATGATGTAATTTCCAACAGATTTGTAATGGTAGATTTGCCCTTGATGAATCCATGCTGTCTGTCCGATAGATGCGATTTTACACCATTTATCAACTCATGGACTATTATAGATTCCATCATCTTGGGAATAACGCTGAGTTTTGCTATACCTCGGTAGTCACGCATGTTGCATCGGCTTCCTGATTTAAAAAGTGGAATTATAAATGAAGACTTCCAAGCATGCGGGAAAACGGAAGACGACAGAGATAGGTTAAATAAATAACATAAAGCACTAGCCAAGGAATGACAGCAGTTTATTAAAACACAGGAAGGAACATTATCAGGTCCAGTAGAAAATGAATATGTTAGCTATTTACTTGTCACATCGTTTTCTTGAATAAATGGCAAGTCATTTGTAATGCTCATGTTAGAGGTAATTTGATGCAGCCCAGCCAACCCATTATTACATTTGTAAATGCCTTTAAACATTTCTGCAAACATATAACAGATCATTACCCCATCATTTGAAGAAATTTGATCTAAATTCATATAGGACGGGAATTCAGCTATTTTTCTCTTATTTTTAACAAATTTCCAAAAAGATGAAGGATTCCGTAATAGGTTAGCTTTCATAGATATTATGTAGTTTTTATATGCAGCCCTTGATTTGACTTGGAATTCTCTTCTTATTCTGCTGAACTTGAGCAGTGGAAACTGTAAACTTGAATTTGAGCTTGTTGTGGAGTTTGTTTTTTTTTGTTTTTAAGCCTTTTAAGGAAAGGTGTGAGCCAAGGAACACAATTATCAACAATTTTGATGCGGCGGACAGGTATTGTTTTCAAAAAGCTGTTGTACAATATTTCATAGAAAGTATCAGTTGCTTTACTAGCATCCATATTAAAAAAGACACTATCGCAGTGAAATTGAGAAAGTTCCATAGCATAGTTCCATAGTTTCATAGTTTCATAGCCATGATCGTATTGACTAGCACAAACGGAGGTCGGCATTTCCATTAAAACTTCAAAGCAAGGGTGAAATCTAACATCATCCAATAAAGGGCATGATCTTTGCACCGTTAAGCCATTAACATCATCCGTAAACACGAGGTCGAGAAAATTACCTCTTTCATTTTTAAACGGGTTAACTTGATTTAAGGCTAAAGAGCACATTGAGTCCACAAAAGAAACACTCGTTTCTGGTGTCAACGATGTAGGTGACAAAAATTTGTCATCTTCTTGAAGGACGTCCCATTCAATGTCTGGTAAATTAAAATCACCAACAAGTTGTAACCGATCGTTGGGATTCATCAGGTAAACGATGTACTTAATGTTTATAACACATTGATCGTAAAGTTCACAATGCATTTTTGGTGGAATGTAGACACAGACAGAGAGACAGACACAGGAGAGTTGTAACAAATACCATTTCTACACTTATTGAGGGCATAGAGACAAAACAGTTGTAGCAATTTCTAATGGCAATTAGAACTCCACCACCAGACTTTTTACTGCTAGTTAAGGAAGACCGATCTGACCGAAATATTTGGTACGAACTACATAGTATTTCATTGTCCAAAATAGACTTATCTAACCATGTTTCAGTAAAAAGTATTGCATCATAGTTAAACCCAAGACTTGAAGCAAACATCTATTTTAGTTTTGTCTTCAATCCTCCAATATTTTGGTAGAACATTGAGAAATAACTCATTGAGTATTTCGTACATTTGACCTCTTTTTGGCTACAGTAGGTCGCTTCCGAAAAGGGTGAACTATTGAGTTTACCGGCCAGAATTTCTCATCATTTAATAATTTAAAAATATCATTATTACGCTTTACATCAATAATGAAGGAGGAGCTTCATTTTGCAAATGTTAAGACAAGATGAGTCTAAATTTGGTGATTTTTTTAGTAAATAAGACCATATCATTGACTCACTAGTTGTTTGTGGAAAATTTGAAATAAAAATTGGCAAAGGTCTTTCCATAGCAACGAGATCAAATTCCTCTGCGGTTCTTTCTCCTCCCACTGCGGAAGTTGAGGGCAACAGTTCAATACCATCAGATAAGGATCCTGCCGGGTCAGAAATCCTCTCATCCGTAATGGAAGCTATTGAGGAAACCGGTAGGCCGCCAGTAAACTCATCATTGGATTGAAATGTTGGTTGTTTCTGAGGTTTTTTTGATACGGCTACCAATTTATCGTTCTCAGCTTATGGTTTCGGACCTGAACGGAGAGTTCTAGGTTGCAACAAAGAAGGTGACGACGAAGATTTCTCCAAGACTTGAGGTTCCCGGTGATTATTTTGTTGCTGAAGAATTTGTAACGTTGGGTTCTTACATCGATCCGATCGACTTCCATTTGAAAGCGGTGAAGGCGTCAGCAAAATCAATGATACTTGAACTTCAGGATTTATTTGCGGACTTTCAAAGGCCTTAAAACTTTCACTCATTCTTTCTGACAATAAAACATCGAAATCGAATAACTTTTGAATATCCGAAAATATTGTGGAGACATTGTTGAATAATTTTTGGAGTTTAAGGACTTTCCAATGTAATTTATCCACCGAGATTTTGTCATGCTTACTACAAAAGTGTAAGCAAAGGTATGCAAATATAGTCTTCCACCATGAAGCGGACTAAAAAAGATTTCCGAGCTGATTCCTGATTCCTCCTCGGATACACGAGCTTTTAGGTAAATTTAATACAATTCATTTTCCGCTTTCCTTGCACACGGG
This sequence comes from Platycheirus rosarum, assembly GCA_963971375.1. Taxonomy (NCBI): domain Eukaryota; kingdom Metazoa; phylum Arthropoda; class Insecta; order Diptera; family Syrphidae; genus Platycheirus; species Platycheirus rosarum. The sequence continues at coordinate 113,030,619 of OZ020509.1, read as the reverse complement.
ATGAAATATGCAAAATTTGTATTCATTGGTTTATTACACAGCTATACACAGGCTATAGCTATATTTTGACTGGTTCGATCTAAAATTTATCTGAAAACTATTATACAGTCTAGAGAAGTGATCTTTCCGTGTTCGTCAGCATTAAATTGAATTTCTAGCCGAACCTGGTTCTCGTGATCTTCTCTGTAATTTCGGTTCCACGTTTTTAGCATTGCATCATTCACGATTACTGTATATAAGACTTTTGAAACTTATTTCTGTGCAATAACATGTCTCTATTTCCACCATCGTAGCCTTAAATTCTACCTCTATTTTCCTTACCTGTGTTAATTTTGTTTTGGTAATATTTTGTTTACTCAAATCCTAAAGAAAACATATTTTACATCTGGAAAAGTAAATTTTATAATGCTATTTTTTAATTCTTTGAGTGTAACCTCACCCAATAATTTATTTAATATTGTAAACTTAGCCATTTGTTGTGGCATTCAACACTATTTTTTATCAACCTTAAAATAATGAATGTCAACACCTTTTTTTGTATTTTTCTTTAAAATATATGTGTATATTGTATCGGTTATTTCTAAAATTGTTACTGAATTTATAAGAAATAAATTAATAATCTAATCTAATCCAAACAAAAAAAAAATAAATCTAAAAAAAGTAATCTCGGGTTTGTAATGTATTATCAAGTGAAAAAAATATAAAATAAAAATAAATAAAAATTATCAAGGACGATTTTTCAAAAAATTGTATGAAAAATAACAAATCTGATCTAATTAATTTATAGATCTGTTCATTACCTTTTAAACAATATAAAAGATTATCTAGTTTAAGCCTCTATCTCACATTTTAAACGTTTGCCCAGAGCAGTTTTGAGCAATTTTAACCAACGAGTCACCGAAATATTGAAATAAAACGAAAACAAAATCAAAAAATAAAAAAAGCCTCAGACATTTTAAAGCCAAAATACAATTCTTGGATACGCAATTTAAATGTTTGTAATCTTTTGACTACGGACTTTATTTAACTCGTAAGCATTTGTGCGATTTCTCGGTTTAACAAAAAAAAAAAGAAAAAAAAGAGGCGGAGGTCTCTTGCTACATATTGGAAACTGAAGACTTCTATCCTAAGTGTGCTTCCAACGAAGAAAGCATATTCAACATCTAGATAAGTGGTACATTTGTTGTCGGTAGCGTTCAACTTAATAGCTTTTCACCTTCCTTTTCTCCCAAATACCTGGTTGGACGTTGATGGCGGGTTTTTGATAAATATATATATAGCTTGCACTCTCTTGCCTGCTCATCGACATCCGTGTCTTTGATGTTCGCACAGTATTTGACAATTTTTTATTCAATTATTTTTTTGTTTAACTTCTTTTTTATAAAAATGAATTGCGTTGACTTTGGTTGCCATTTTCTTGAGAACCGACAATAAATATGAAACCATTTTGTATTTGTTGCAGAAATTGTTTTTCTTTGAGTTTCAAATGCTGATTAATCCCGCGGATATACAGTATAAAACCTCATACCGCTTGTGTTATACGGTTATACCTATATAGAGGAATCGACTTTCGACATTTCCATCCTATTTGGGTTGCACGCATTTCTTTAAACAAAACAAAAGCAATAACCTGCAGGAGAAAACAGGAACCCGCCATCGCATCGATGAGCATCCAAAACCCACAGAGGCAATGATTTTAAATTACCTGTGGGAAATAATGACGACATTGTCATCGATGTCGTCGGCACAAAATTATGATGTTCTGCCTACCAAAAAAGGGCGCTTTCACGACAATTTGAGCCAATATGGTGGCTTACCCGATAATTTGCTATCCTCGAAATCTCGGCAACGATCCAAGAGGCAATACTGAAACATTGGCCGCTGCCTATACCCGGTATGGCATGGGACCATGCATGATGGCAGACACGTTCCTCTCTGCTGTGTTTTCTCATAAGGTATACCTTGTTCACCTGCAGATGACACAGCAAAACACAACACAAGGATCCATGTTTATTAGTTTTATGCTCTCCTTTGCTCCTGTCGGCTGCTCAACTGTTCACCAGCTCGCCTGCCTGCATATGCTTCACTAAGGACATCTTTTTTTGTGTTCCCCAAAGTACCTGTTTAGATTCTCATTATTGGAAACAATGAAACAACTGATGGAGAAGCTCGATATACACGTCGTCGTATATATAGTGGGTGCCAATAACTGTGCGGGCTGTTGTATTCCAAAAAAAAGTTAAACGATGTGGCTGAAAGGACTGGCAAGAGGAACACCCTCAGCTGGCTGAACGTGATAGCCTTTGTATCCTGATTTTTGAACCAAAAAAAAAAAAAAGAAAAAGAAAAACATACAACTTTTCGTCCTTTGTGATGTCAAATACCGTTCGCCATATACATTTCATTTCGTCGTCGTCCTTGTCGTCCTTTTGTTATTTGCCCTTATTTTTTTAATTGTCCTCCGTCTTTTCTAATTGTTTACTGCACAAGGATTTCAATTTACTCCAGGACAATAGGGAAACAATAATCCTCGAAATTAAGTCTGGATCCTCAGTGAATTGCCTAATTAGGTTTTGCCAAAGCGTAAACAAAGACCCGTGTGCGCCCCACGGAAGAGGAGAACGCCTTTCTGGTGTAAAATTGACTTTTTTTCTGTTTTTCAAAGGCGGAATGAGCCTTTCACAGGAGATTGCCAAAACTAAATTGGCGACGGAATTGAAGAGAAGGCAATATTTGGGTAAATTTAACTGAAAGGACCTGTTCAAATGACATTTTATTTGGTACACATTGAAATGTTTTGGAAGATAGGTAAACTAAAAATCTGTGTTGTGTAAAGCTTCATCAGAGATTCCAATTTAATTAAAAAGTTTGAAAATTAGGAAATAATTCAGTCTGGCCAGATATAACATCACTGTAAAAAATAAGATGGCCATGGAATGGTTCTTTTCAGTAGATAAAATAAGAAATGTATGCATATTTATTCATGTATACTCAGAATAATCGTCCTAGTGGAGCTTACAAACATCGACTTTAATGCAAATAAACGAAAGGCTATTCACCCTTCGCGTGCGAGACAAATATAATAACATCAGCCTAATAAACATCCACCAACCTACTAAGGAGTCTCTGAAGAAGACTAAAAACATTCCTTCTACGAATTTGTAATCTTGTAGAGAGGACCGACAATGGCAGTCTAAGGTATGACTTTAAAATCATCCTTTAGGATTTCAAGGCCCAGTTAGGGCCGAAGCTAGTATTCAGACAGTTTAAAGGCTCCCATAGTTTGCATTATCATAGAAATCAAAGCATCCACGAAATTATGGTTTCCTAAAGATATCTATCGATTGATCGACGATACTAGCCAGACCCTGATGGTGCTTAAACGAATCTATTGAGGATCAAATCAATACAAAAAATGGGCACGACTGGGTCGCGCGTATTTGCTCTTATATGCTTAATAATATTGGAAGGCAAGATCTTTGATCGAATCAAGTAACATTTACGAACAAAAATAACACGTTCTGAACTTATAAATAGTGTCAAAACCACAACCCATAACGGTTTTTAGTAAAAGTGGAGTAAGCCATCACACGCCTTGTATAAAAATAAAAATATATGAAAAAAAATTGTGTTTAAATGTTGGTATGCGGTTTTTTAGAGTTTATTAACATACATGTTTTTTATTAGTTATAAAAACATTGATTTTTCAAGTTTTTATATGCACAATTAATTTGACTACTTAGATCTTCTCAAATATAAAATTTGACAGAAATCCAAAGAGTCGTTACCGAGAAAGCCAAAAATTAAAAAAACCGTCAAACATTTTCATCAAAATCGTTGGAACCGTTTTCAAGAAAAATAAGCTTTTCCTAAACGTTCATATGGCAGGTACTGTTATTCTTAGGACTAAAACTAAAATTTCAATTTGCCCTCTGGGGGGGAATGCCAACAGAATCGTACACACCAAATTTGAAGATATTCGATTAGGGCGTTTAGGCTGTAGCTCGTTATACATGCTGACAGACAGACAGACATTTTTTTCCACTAACTTTTTTAGACTTCTATATGATCGTAATGTCATGTTTGAAAATACATTTTTCACTCAAGCCTTTCTTTTATTTTGACATCCTACGTAAGTGGTTCTTGCACTGTCAGAAAGCTATTGAATCCAGCTACCCGACCACCTGCTATCCATGCACCAGAAATAAGGTGAGAAAAAATAATTATTGCACCTCCAGGATTGAGGTTCTTGGTTCGCCCCGAATCTCTCCCTTTTAATTGCTAATAGCTCCTCATCCGTTGGTGCTATCGGCATCGGAGTTGCGTTTTCTGCCTAACTTTAATTTTCAACAACGCAGAATTCAATTCTACAACTTTTATATGCACTACTCTTATGATAAGGAGTATATTTACAAAGCTATTTGAGAAAAAATGAAAGATATTTGTATGGTCTCATTTGACGCGGAATTGAATGCTCTACAATTTATATAGACCATTTTTGAAAATATTGATTATATATATTGAACATAAAATTGAAAAATTACATACATACCCTTTTTGGGGGTATATTTTACCCCCTTCTGCCTAAATTTTAGGACATTTTATCTTCATTTTGCATTCAGAGTTTTTTTTCTACGGCGAACCGTTTTCGCCATATGCGGGGCAACCGTGGGAAGGTCCCTTTAAATCACTCCCCACCCCGCGCGGCTACCGGTTAAACGGGGATTTTTTATTGCGGGCATAGGGGACCCATCCCTACACATTCCTGGAAAAATTGGAACTACATGGGTTTTTTTGTAATTAAATTATTTTGCCTGGACTATCCCTATAATCGCAAGTAAAAATGGCTTAATTCGGAGAAGAATGCAAGCAAATGCAAAAGAAAATTATTCAACGAAATTTGTGTACTATACCAAAATTATTTAAATTGTTAAAATGAGTCCTAAATTTGTAAAAGGAGCCCATTTTCGATTTTTTTAGAAAAATTGCGTCCTGGAGTCCAGGCTACAAAAAGGACTCAAAATGACGCAAAAGTGTCCCAGAGGTAACCTTGAAGAAGGCTAATAATCGGTTTAAAGATAACAAGGCGCATTGGAGTTAGTTCCGGTATTGCGTAAAGCTGTCGAGCTGTTCGAACATGGATAAAGCTGTAACATAATGTTGAGGATATCCTATATCCTGTTCTACCGGAATAGATCTCATCACATGCGAAAACTATAATTGGCCACAATCAATTAAGGTTTATATCAGTCAAATAAAAAATTAATCGTAATTTTACCAAAATGCAGTCTGATAAATCTGGAATTTAATATTGCTACATACCATCTTATTGACTTTAAAGCTGCCTACGATAGGAGGGCCAGAATTTATAAAGTCAGGAGAGAATTTACAATCCTAAATTAAATTGACAAAACTCGGTCGGTCTGATGTTTCCTTAATTTTATTTATCAATTTCAATTTCATAAGATCCATTTTCTTTCCCGAGAACTAAACGTTTTAAAGCATGGAGAGCTCTCAACTTGAGACTAAGCCCTTCATTTTTAGTTCAGTTTGATGTTCTTCAAGTCTTTTTTGGATGAATAAATGGCTGCAAATAAACATTTTTACTTCCGACATTCGACTTTCCTATTTTTTAAAAGTTTTTCCCACTTCTGATATTAATAAACGATATTTGCCAAAGAATGTGAATCCAATATTTTTAGGAACTTTTGCAAGTCAAGGAATCACCTTTCAAGGACAGCAACTATGCGTTTCTTCGACGTACGAACGTATTCAATCTTATAATTTTCCATATATTTCAGTCAACAAGAACTGTTTTGAGCTTTCCATGATGTAATTTTTTTCGGACAGTTAGAAGGGCGGCGGCACGCTCGGGGTGGTTCTTGCCGCTTTCTCTGTTCTCTCTTGTTCGACAACCAAAATTATCGTACCTACTGCCTAACTGAAAAAAAAATGGAAAGGAAGGATAAGGATAAGAAAAATTGTAATCCAAAATGGTAAGGAAATTGTCAAACAAATCATGAACCTTAACGCTATCCAAAGGAAAACTAATAAAGTTAAAAATAATTCCTACAATCAAATTATAAAAAAAAAATATTATAATTAAAATATTAAAATGCCTGAAGTAAAATTTGATAATCAATAATTTTAAATAACACTTCACTGTTCTCCTCTATTTTGAAATTTTAATTAATTAATTAGAAAAAAAATGAAAAATACAAAAAACATAGTCTGAAAACTTGTTTGTTGTTATATTTTTTCTCACTTTTTTATCTTAAATATTTCTTAATTTCAGTTAATTAAAAATTATTTTGTAAGAGAACGGGTGGGTTCACGGAAGTGTCGCCGGAAGGAACTCCCTGGGAAGTTCTTTTTATACCGCGCGTCGCTACCACAGTCCTCTTAAATGTTGGTGGTGTAGTTTCGCTTGTAGGCACTGCTTGGCTGGCACTCTTATGTTGATACCACCTACTAATGCAAAACACGAACGTTGGTGGTGTTTCTAGGAAGTTTCGCCTGGAGCAACTCCAGGGGACGCCTTTTCTCGTCTCCGACTCTTCGTCTCCGACTCTGGTCATAGCAGTGGTGACGGTGGTGAAGTCGCCGGGAGAAATTTCTAACTAACTCCTACCAATACTAACCCTTCTGGAAGGTAACCAAGTCCGATTCCAAAATTATGTTCTCTAGTTTAAGATAGATTCTTGATATCCAAAGAAAAGTGAATCCAAATGGTACTCAAAAAAAATAAAAGCCAACAGCAAAGATTAAACTTTATATTACAACACTTTATTTAAAAAAAGTACTCTGTTTGAAATTGATTTGATTGGATTCGAATAATTTTCATAAAATTTTTCCTCAGCTTTATCGATATCACAACTATGAAAAAGTTCGAGTTATAAAATCAGGATTCATTTTAATGAATTTAACGTGAGTGTAGTTTTACACTAGAAGATACTACAAAAGATACAAAACAAAAGTATGTTGCTTGAAGTGAAGTTACACTGTGACACTGGGTTCTGGTTCATAAAAATAATAAAAAGTCCATTGTCTTAACACCACAAGCCAAGGAGATTTTTGGCACCCCCTAATTGAAATTTTGTAAATTTGTTAACACAAATGTGCTGGCCATTCACAAATACGCTTTCCAACTGAATGTTCCATAAATTGGTTAGATCTTCTTCAAGGCATTAATTTAAATGTTTTATTGCATTTCTTGATTAAGCCTTCTGCCTCTGCTATAACAACAACAATGCAATTCTTTATTTTCTTATCCTATACGACTTAATTATAGTCCTCGCTGCATTGGTGTGTCGAAAGCCATTAACCACTGCCAGCCACTTCATTTAATAACTGTGTTAAGGGACTAAGGAACAAAAAAAAAATATCCGAACCCTTTCTGAAGAGCGGAGAAGCAAATCTAAAAGAGTTGTAAAGTACAACAGTATATCCAACAGGGAACGCTAGAATGTTAGAAAATAAAACTGCATATACATGAAGCCCACATAATTCCCCATCATCCAGCCAACGATAACGCCAACGAAGATGACGACGGACGGGAGGCAATGGCAGCGGCGGCATACTCTTGCAGGAAGATTAATGGTGTGTTAGCGGTTAACTTACAGTAATTGTTAGCGTTATTCGTTATTCCCTAGCCAGAGGCGGAAAATTCCATTTCCAACAGCCACCGCATAAGAAGAAGACCTGCAATGCTTCCTCTTGTCACAGCCAAATGACGACGGTGTTACCGAGTGGCTGTTGGGGCAAGTAAAATCAGAATGACAATGCAAAAAGAAAATTATAGAAAAGAAAAACTGTGAAGGAAAAACTTTTTTTTTACCACCATCATCCCGCCCACATGCCAACCCCTTTCAATCCACCGTTGATTCTTTAGAACAAAAAAAAAAAAACAGCCATTGTGGAAAAAAAAACTTTTGCGGTGTAACAAGTAACGAGACCATGAAAGAATAAAATTCGAATCCTTTTTTACTTTTTTTATGTTTTTTTTTTGTATTTTTTGTCTCTCTCTGCTTTTACGATACATTTTCATATGTCGTCCTACTTGCTGTCCCTCGTGCATTAGGGAAACTTTTAGTTCCTTTATTATCCGCATGTAGAATGTTGTATGCTGTCATTGTTGTCCTGCCGCGTCACCGATGTCGCTATTATTGTGTTAGCCCCCAAACGACGACAACGACAAGTTCACCACATCATTCAAATTCAATATGGGGGCCAGGACCTTTTCTTACTAAACTAAATAACAAATGCTTGCAACAAAGAAGAATTTCTCCGAGGCAACTGTTGGTAGGAAGCAGTTTTTCAGAGATCGGTTCTGCATTCGGTATGTATTGTTTTGACAATCTTAATACCGGTTGAGCTGTTGAAAAGAGTCTTCAAGGCCCATTCTTGGAAAATAAACACTTTTTTTAATTTTTTTCCCAGAACGTTCCTCAGTTAAATGTCAAAGGAATTGAATTTGTTGCTTTGATCTCTGAATGTAGAAGAAGTACTTTTCTGCCGTTTAAAACCAATTGGAATAGCAATGTGCAACCGATACCTGCTGAGCTGCCGGAATTAACAATTGAGTAGAGATTAGATTTGTACTGTAATCAAAGCACTGAAAACCAACAAAGTAGTAGGACTTACAGCATTTCAGCAGAGATTTTAGAAAGGGAACAATGTAATCAAGCGAATTCTTACATCTACTTGAAAGACAGTCTAGGTCTCCGAAGGTTTTCCCGACGATTAAACAAGGGAATGATCACCATGCATGCGAAAAAAGGGATTTGCATTTTGTATGATGTTGCCATAATAGTTCCGATAGTTCTGGACCCCATTAGATAACATCTAAAAGCCAGAATTGATGCTCAACAACAAGAAGCTAGTTTCCGCGCTCAATGAGGAATGCATTGATCACATCAAGACCTTTGGGATCAGAATTGAGCTTCACCTGCTATTCACGGATTTTGAGAAATCTTCCTTCAACAGAGAATTTATTTGGCATAAATTATGCAGGCGAGGCATTCCGGATAAATCAATTGCTATTATTAAAGTAACGTATGTTCCATATATACATTTCTTCACGAAAAGTAGTTGGATTAGCTTTAAGTCCAAAGTCTCACTCGATTGCATATTGTCGCAAAAATTGTTATTATTATTCGTGTTAAGCAATGTTTTGCGTGACAGAATTAGGATGAAACCAATTGAGTCTGACATCCAAGCCGAAACACCTTGATTATGCGGACAATGTATGCTTTCCGTATGTTAAAAACTATAGAGGAATAACTCTCCGTTTTGCTCCAATGTAGAATCCGTACTTCTATATGAGGGCATCAGCACGTGGAAAATCACATCAGCTGTCAAAAGGCAGCTGCAAAACGTTCTTAGGATTTCGTCTCCCAATCGAATATAACGAAGATCTGCTCAGGAAAATAGTTTAGAAGCCCATCGAGTATTCGATACGATAGCAAAAGTGGTTTCGAAAAGACGACGACTGTGTTCCCAATTTAGCAATGCAGTGGTATCCGTTCACAAAAATAAGAGAAGAGTTGGGCAACCGAAAAGCACATGCCGTAGAAAAATCACATAGGAATCAGCACAACTAGGAAGGAGTTGGAGTAACAAACATCTATCCTTGTGATATCCACCTGTGCCAACATCAGAAATAAAAACACCATAAGCGAATCTATGAGGAAAAGAGCTGCATTCCTGATTGAATTGGGTATGAGTGTCACGTTGTCCGTTTGAAGTTTCAGATCGAAGGAGACACGTAAATTGTTAAATGCAAATCCTTGTAGCGTATTGAAATCCCCAGGATTATTTATAGAAAATAAGGTGCACACCAAGGAAAAGACGTCTTCTCTCTGGGCAACCCCAAGAAGACCTGCACGATGAACACACATGCTCTAGCATTACTAAGGATATTTGCATTAAGGATGCCGTCCAGGTGGGACAGGAACGATGACAATGATGTCAAAGAAAACCTGGGTAAGCACTTATTATGTCATGCAAAGATGGCAGATTTTTGTTGTAGTTGCCTTATAGCATATCAAGGTGGCGATTAGTATGCATGTCCTTGTGCATATAAGTCCGTTTTATCGGGACACCTTACATGTAGAGACGGAGAAGATTTAATATCTATATACATATTGTAGGAGGAAAATGCATGAAAGGATACAACAAATTGTCACAAAAGTATTTTTTAAATATTTTTAAGTTGGCTGTATTGAATAGGTCTTGGCTTAAACTAGAGAAACAGTTCTTAACAGGATTTGATATTCAAAATAAACTTGTCAAAACAAATTAATGTTGGTGTAGTTTGTATTCAATTGATAGAATGTGCTTGGAATACTTGAAGTTTCTCCAAGATTTCTATTAAGATGGATGGAAAGGAGATTGGTAGATGAAACGAAATTTGTATTGAACTTCGAACTGGGTAAATAAAAACGAAAAATGATTGTTGGTTACTTTGGTTTTATCACTACGCAAGGATACAGATGATACGTTGATCACTGTTTTTCGTCCAAATCCTATGAATTCATTCATTGCCATCCCCTGTCTCACACTCCAAATGTACCATCGAAAACAGACAACAACCACCCCCATGTAATTGAATAAAGACACTTTATATCAATTTCAATTTCAATTCCAATATAACACCCACTCAATCGTTGGCAAATAATTTTCTCTCAATGCACTCATCTCAAATTTTCAATCCTGTCCCGATAACCATCACAACTCTATTTGGTAGGAAAACTCATTCTTTTCACAACAAAACCCTTCCTTTTGGTCCTTATTCACCAACCACCCACCGTGTGCCATGGCCCATTAATTCGCTGAGATACTCTTCTACCCCAAAAAACATCAATTCACCCCCATGTCACTGTTTATGGAACAAACGAGCGGATCTCGCCAGCGCCCTCGCCAGCAATAGAAACAAACTTAAACTATTTTCACTGGAATCGCCATGAAAAGGATTTAAATTGGAAAACTGAAAACTCCCGGGGGGTATTTATTTTGAAATCCATTACAACGATTCCAGATAAGCCATACGAGGATGCTGAAAGCTTCAAAGATAAACGGTTCCCAAAGAATAAGTAAAAAAAAGCAAGAAAGACGAAGATTTTCTTCGAAATTCTTTTTGGGTCGCTACATCGGGAAAAGATTTTGTATTCGGTGTTTTTTATTTTTTGTGTATCTTTTTTTCATTCGATGACTGGATTCTTGCCATTACAAGGGAACACCCTAAGGATTCATGTAAATTCAACAATTGCCTAGGACAACTCTGTTGGCAGAGAAATTAAGAGGTCGACTAGCGCGACGCTATTGTTTTCCAATTTGTTTGGGGGCTTTGATGTTCTTGGCCCTGCTGCCGGCTCACGATGGTATTCCAAAGATTTGTACTTGTGTCACGAGAAAAGAATTGGAGGAATATTATAGTCAAGTCAAGTCATTAAAAAAAACGATGTGGGATGTCGCAGACAATATTAAGATATCAAATGAGGAAAATTTATTGTTAAAATATTTTAAAAAAGTTATGTTTGTTTTTCGGTTTTATGGTGTATCATAGCTCTTGAATGTAAACAGGTCATTCCATTCCATTTCTCATTTCAATATTTAAAATATATTGTATAGGATTGGTTGCCCACAAACCCCCGCTATTTCGTTTCTTATGGAAAATGCAGACACTTACTATTCCGTTCTGTTTCATTGCATTACGTTTCATTCAATTGAATTCCATTTCGTTTTGTTCCATTCCGTCATACAGCACTTACTTAATTCTTTCATATACAATTTCATATAATTTAATTAATTAATAAATTTCATTTCATTTAATTTCATTTATTTCACTTCATTTCATTTCATTGTATTTCATTTCATTTCATTTCATTTCATTTCATTTCATTTCATTTCATTTCATTTCATTTCATTTCATTTCATTTCATTTCATTTCATTTCATTTCATTTCATTTCATTTCATTTCATTTCATTTCATTTCATTTCATTTCATTTCATTTCATTTCATTTCATTTCATTTCATTTCATTTCATTTCATAGCATTTCATTTCATTTCATTTCATTTCATTTCATTTCATTTCATTTCATTTCATTTCATTTCATTTCATTTTATTGCATTTCATTTCATTTCATTTCATTTTATTGCATTTCATTTCATTTCATTGCATAGCATTTCATTTCATTTCATTTCATTTCATTTCATTTCATTTCATTTCATTTCATTTCATTTCATTTCATTTCATTTCATTTCATTTCATTTCATTTCATTTCATTTCATTTCATTTCATTTCATTTCATTTCATTTCATTTCATTTCATTTCATTTCATTTCATTTCATTTCATTTCATTTCATTTCATTTCATTTCATTTCATTTCATTTCATTTCATTGCATTTCATTTCATTTCATTTCATTTCATTTCATTTCATTGCATTTCATTTCATTTCATTTTATTTCATTTCATTTCATTTCATTTCATTTCATTTCATTTCATTTCATTTCATTTCATTTCATTTCATTTCATTTCATTTCATTTCATTTCATTTCATTGCATTTCATTTCATTTCATTGCATTTCATTTCATTTCATTTCATCTCATTGCATTTCATTTCATTTCATTTCATCTCATTTCATTGCATTTTATTTCATTTCATTTCATTTCATTTCATTACATTTCATTTCATTTCATTTCATTACATTTCATTTCATTTCATATCATTTTATTACATTTCATTTCATTTCATTTCAATTCATCTCATTTCATTGTATTTTTCATTTTATTTCATTTCATTTCATTGCATTTCATTTCATAGCATTTCATTTCATTTCATTTCATTGCATTTCATTTCATTTCATTTCATTTCATTTCATTGCATTTCATTTCATTTTATTTCATTTCATTTCATTTCATTTCATTTCATTTCATTTCATTGCATTTAATTTCATTTCATTGCATTTCATTTCATTTCATTTCATCTCATTGCATTTCATTTCATTTCATTTCATCTCATTTCATTGCATTTTATTTCATTTCATTTCATTTCATTTCATTACATTTCAGTTCATTTCATATCATTTTATTACATTTCATTTCATTTCATTTCAATTCATCTCATTTCATTGTATTTTTCATTTTATTTCATTTCATTTCATTGCATTTCATTTCATAGCATTTCATTTCATTTCATTTCATTACATTTCATCTCATTTCGTTGCATTTTATTTCATTTCATTTCATTTCATTGCATTTCATTTCATTGCATTTTATTTCATAGCATTTCATTTCATTTCATTTCATAAAAAGAAAAGCAAACACGCTAACATGTCTTTTTCGGTCGCTTTTCGACAAACTTTTTTGAAGCTTATTTAAAGTGATATGTCGCGTGAATAGCACCAATTGGAATCACTTTCGGCCAAACAACCTACCAGACAGTTAAAGAACCAGCACTGGTCCTTATTGTCCTCATACCTTGTATACATTGTGTATGCCTCATGGAATCCTTATTGTTTTAAAATGCATGTCGTTGTCATTGTCATCGTCCTTTATCTCGTCTTCGTCTACAGTTTCAAATTAAGCAGGAACATGTTTATTGTGTGCGTTTAGATTTCCAGGAATTAAACTTTGTTGTCGTGTGTCGTTGGTCGTTTGAATTTCAGGCATTTGTGTCTGAATTCCATCTACGTTTACCTTTACCCTGGTCTGGCTTTTATGTTTTCGGACGGCATGAAATATATACCCATGTCTTTTGGTTCCAATCATGCACAGTATCATGGTACTGCGTGGCTCACGTAGGAATCCTGAAAATAACCAAATATGCAGGAATCATGGTATGTTTTTCAAAAAAAGACATTTAAACATGACAATGTCCTTGGTCTTGTTATGCACTCTGTGCAAGACACCAGCAACTCGTATACGTAAACAAAAGATGTGGCAGTTATATCCGTTCTTTTTTTAATGTTGGAAGACAAATTTTGGGGTGGTTTGTGTGGGTCAGAACCTCCACTTATATAAAGCACTTAATCTGAAACAGAATGAAGTGACAGATTAGAAAATTAAGATAAAATAATTGTCACGTGTTTCTTCGTCATATTTTTCCTCTGAAGGGGAAAAAAACTTCCATCAAACTGTTCACTTAGAAAATGTTCCTTTCCTTTTACTCTGTCAACACTAAAATTATAAATAAATAGAAAAAAATCCTTTTCGCACTGCAATCAACATTTTCAACTTTTTCTCTATGCAAATTATTTACATCTACATCAAAACACACACAAAAAAATATGTTCAAATTGCCCTCAAGTCAATCTGAAAAACGAAACTAATAGACCAAAGGCGTTAAACTAACGTTACATCCGTCTATAGCCGGATAAAGGATCCATTAGCTGCGTGTGTATTAGAAAATAAAATCAAGACCATAAAACATCACCCTCTGCTACCAATTTTGAACTTTACACCAAAACATGCCGCACACAAACAACAATACAACATATAAACACCAACCCATCACCGTTATATCCGCACATTACACACACAAAAAGAAGAGAATATAGCACCATCCATATCCCCAATCGAATATGTGCAAAGCTCTTAAAACTCCCTTTTTCCTAACTTTAGCCAGGATATAAACCATCTCCCCGGAGGCAACATGTCCCCACGTATACCCGCGCGTTGAAAATGTTTACTCAACGGCACTCTCCTCTATCCATAGATACTAAACCATACATGGGAAACTTTGAATAGTAAAAAAAATCTAGAACTCTAAAGGACTTAGTTCATATATACAGGCTCCCGCAAAGGAGGATGAAAAAATACCCACCCGCACGTACACAAGCACAGGGCCAGAGCTCAAGGCCCGCAAAGTCCTCAAAATAGGATAATAGCTTTTAGCCAGCAATATGGTGTACCGTGGGAATAGGCCAAGTTAGGGGCAGCAAAACACAGTCCTGACGAATCTTACTCACGACAAAACTTTTATATAAATAGTGCGGTCACAAAATAATGCAGAGCCGTTGGTACCCACTACGTCACTCTGGTCCTGTGATTCGGCGGTTATCATCCGGTTGTTTCCGGTCCACGGGGGTTCAGTCTTGGCGGGAAGCTGGTATGGTATAGGAGGAGTTTGGTGAAAACCATTCTTATGATCTCGTTCCATCAAATAGAGTGAATAGTTAAAATATCTAGTGTCCTGGAAGTATAAAGTTTTTCACAGTATTTTTTTTATTCAGATTTTAGCGTTGTTTTCGTCCTCCAGATTCAGTTTGACTTTTTTAGGGCTGATTTGTTTTCTTTTTTCGAAGTAGAATTTTTATAAGTTCGTACGTTGTTGGTGACTGAAAGAAGGCAGGAGATGAATTTCTAACTTTCAGTTCCATGGGCGGAAATCGTCAAAGTTTGGCATTTGAAACATGTTTGTATGTGGCAAGCGTGGATTCCCCCATGCATTTTCCAGCACTGATGCATACTTATAGCGAATGTGGGTAGTTTTTGTCATTTTTGATATTTTTTTAAGTTTGTAAGATTACAGCATATAGAATAAATATTGAAAAAACAATGTTCAAGCTCAACATAATAGGTATGTGTGTATTGCAGTTCACATTCCTTACCTCAAAAGAAATGGGATTCATTTGGCTATTAAGGTATATCTCGATGGTTCACTGGTTTTTCTTCAAGTAACATGGGCGGTTTTTAAACCTGGAAAATCTACGATCGACCAAATTTTCAAATTATGCCAGATCCCGGAGAAAACCTAAAAAATTAAACAATTTCATCGATTTTAAAACAGACTACGGCAGCTTAAACAGAGACGAACTAATAGCGGGCCATTTCTCACATTGGAATTTCTGATACACGAATACGTTTTATCAGGATGACGTTCGAGAATGCTGGCTGCTCTGCCAAAATTAGTAGGGATACTTTCAAGATCTTCGATAGTACCAAAGAATTAAGTCGTGGAGCTTTTTCAATATTGTGCTTGAAAAGGTAGTACGGAACACACAGGCCAACATACCAAGAAAATTCTTTAATAAATCATCACAAATGCTTGGGTTTGCTGACGGCATTGATATGATGGAAACACTAAGCGCCTAGTAAGCGTTGCTTTTGCTTCTATGGAGTCAGGAGCAACCAGATTGGGACAAATGTATTATGCTTTCATCGACAAAAGTTCAATCACACCACTTGGTCAGAACGTGATAGTTGATAAGTATATAACTACGACATAGTCCGTGAATTTTTCTACCTGGGCACTGCTGTATACATAGAACACAGGGAACAAAATCAGTGCAGAAATCTGTGTTTCTTTGGACCAAGTGAGCAACTGAGTAATAGGGCCATAATAGAAAAGAACCGAGGACACGTTATTCAAAAGACTCAACTTCCTGGACCAGCATTATGGTGCAGAATCATGCATGGACACTTAACCAGTCGGATGAAATCTACTTTGCTGGTATTTGAGAGAAAAGTATTACGAACGATTTATGGCCCTGTTTAAGAATAAGAAACCAACGAATGGTGAATAAGATACGTACGTGCGTTGTACAATGATATAAGCCCATCCGTATCCAAAGCGGGTAAGATGGCTCGACAATGTAGAGCAAATAAGCATCGACGTTCCAAGGGAGTAAAAAGCTAATGTAAACTTCATCTTCGATTGAGCAACCAGATAGATGGAGACCTCCGACTGCTTGAAATGTGAAATTGGAGACGGCAGGCTTGATATCGAGCAGGTTGCAGGTATATATTTAGCCAGGACCAGGTGCACCATACTTTGTAGAGTCATCAAGAGTAAGTATTTGCCTTTCAATTATTTCGTTAAAGAAGTTTCATCACAGGCAAAGGTGAGTTCTTAAGCATTTTTCACCAAAAAAAAAACGTTCCAATTTGATTGTGCTCCAGTTTAAAATATCTATGTTTGAAATAGGACGAAAAGACCTCGCTATTGTTCATTTAAGCTCATCATCTGGGTATGTGGCAAAAGCTCTCTTAAAATTGCACAGGAGGTTTTGGCTGTAAATTAAGACATTTATTGTAAGCCCGCCCGCCTACGACGTGCATAGCTAGCGTAGATTTTTATAAGGTCATGAGAGAACCCGACATCCGAAATAATTGACACAACTTTGAAGGCGGACAATGAGCAACATTAGAAGCTAAATTAAGTTAGCCCGTTTGCTATACAAACCAATTAACATCTTTAATGTATTCTTACAAGGGGATGGTCTCTCATTCAACTTCTTCTACCTGATGACGTTGGAGAAAGTAATCCGTGATTCTGGCACGCCAACGCAACAAGGGAGAGTCACAAATTTCGGCCAGATGTTGACTTACGCAGACGATATACATAATCAATTATCGGCAGAAGTCAACAGCTGTATAAGACATCTTCATCCAGGTCAGGTAGGCGACACAAAACATGGGGCTGCATATTAATGAAAGGTAAACCAAGTACATGGTGGCTTCGTCTGCGAAAAGTTTTGGTCAAACAATCCAGAGTAGTGGAAACTGAGTTTCTAATATAGTCCATGGGCCAAGATTTCGGGAGTAGTGGAGACTAAATTTCTAATATAGTCCATGCGCCAAGATTTCGGTATAATTTTGGGTACCAAATTTCCTTTTCACAGGAGTTAGATGGGTTTATTGTGATGTTAAAAACCCATGATTGCCATTTTAAAGTAAAAGCTAATAGAAATGCCGACCAATCCGAAGTGCCGGATATCGATTTTTAAGAAATCAACTATAGCTCGAGAACTATTCGTCCGTTTTCATTACGTTTTTTTTTTAAGTTAGAGCACTAAATATGTGCTCTAAATTTTGTTATATGAAAACATCGATCATTATAGCCATAAGCATCAATGAATGAATGATATAAATTGGGGTTTTGTCTAATGCACTTCGACCTTAAAGATCCATTGTGCCCCTGCTTAAATAAGTGTTAGACCTTATTTATAATACTTCGTCCAGTCGATAAGCATCAATCAGCATAACTATATTTTGTGGCGCAACAAAAGAGCAGACAAAGAAGTCAGCCGAAAAACCAGACTATTTTTACCG
The DNA here is from genome assembly GCA_963971375.1 of Platycheirus rosarum. NCBI lineage: Eukaryota > Metazoa > Arthropoda > Insecta > Diptera > Syrphidae > Platycheirus > Platycheirus rosarum. The sequence goes on along the minus strand of OZ020509.1, from coordinate 113,012,562 downwards.
TAATCGCAACCGTATGGAAATCAGATGAATAGTTCTCGAGTTAAAGTTGATTTTTAAAAACCGAAATCCGCCATATTGGATTGACCACCACTATTAGCTATTACTTTGAGATGGCAATCATGGTTTTTTTCAGATCGTAATAAACCTATCTAATTGCTGTGTTGCGGAAAAATTAAGCTCGCTAGACTCCTGGGGCTGGGTATCTATCCCGCATGAACAATGAACTGTCAATATAAATCGAGAAATTGTTGGAATAATTGTTAGTGTTAATCAGTTTGACCTACGATATCTACGATCAGATCACTGTGATTTTATCACCGTGATTTCTTTATTCAAGTTGTTATTTTGCGTCAATCTTAAGGCACTTTCAGCCTGTCAACTTCTTTGTGAAAAGGTCGATTGCCTTCAATGAAAGATGATTTCTGTGAAGTTCTTATTGCCTTTGTCGAAACAAAATTCGCTAGTTTTTCAATCGTAGTTATGGTATTGAGATTGATTAGGGCTAGACAAGCATGCAAATTTGCCTAATTATGGATGTGTACATTAACATGAATGTTTTTTGGACTATGACTCCAATCTAGAAAAAAAAATAGTAAGAACTTCTGACTGTAAGTGTCTTACTATTTATTTCTGAATTGACAAAACTCATTTGGAGCATACAGTTTATTCAATTCGACAGGAGTGGCCTTGCCGATTTCCACTGTTCTTAACATTTATAAAGGCTCCTTTAAAGTCAAGAAATGGAACTAATCTAAATTCTTTGGCTTGAATTGATTTTTCGAATGTTTCCACCAACATATGAAGTGCTGTCTCAACAGATTTGCCCTTCATTGACGCATGTAGGGCATGCAAGAGAGTATATTTTCACTTAAGCTCAAGCGAATGTGGGTTTTAATTTTTCTTTAAAAAGTATGCGTCTGAAATTATTTGGTCTTATTGGTATGATTGGAATCATTAGTGATAAAGGAAACAAGAGTGATGATGCTCTTCAGCAAATCAAATGTCACCTTATTAAGGCCAATATAAACTCAGATTTCGATTTATCTCTCCAATGAAACTGATGTCTTTTCACTCAATAGATATATTTATAATGAAGGTTTCCAAGGAAATCATCGAAAATTATCCTGATTTTCTGTTCGAAATTGTCGCTTGTTAAGCTATTACTTAGATTTTTTTTCAATTAGAAGAAACGCGATGGTTTTACTTAAAAAAAAAAAAACAACGAATTACAATTCCAATTTTTTTCAAATGGGGGCAGGTAAAGTATCCCCATGCTTCCGTAAACTGTACTATAATTTATCTCCATTTACTTCCGCTGTACGCCCTACTGGGCATTACTCAATTAGAAATGCAAATACAAAGGTAAATGTGTAGTAATGCACCAAACCAACCCATTAATAAATAAAAACCTTAGCGGTCGTATCCTTTGAGCCCTGAACTCCCCGCATAGAAAAGTACAGACATACATGTTTTTTTTTACATTTGCCACAAAAGGGGCATTATTATCATTGGATAAAAGAACGATTAAGCCGCCCACACAAGGGCATGCCTACTTATCTGCGGCACGCACTTTAGCCAAGCCAAAAAGCATTTTCATGTCGACTCCACTCCATATGATGGTCTACCCCAACCCACTCCACTCGAAAAACCCTTACTCACCAATCCCACTAGCATAGTCCTGGAACGTGTTCTCAACGTCAACTTCAATCATTCAAGTGTCATATTAAGAGAAATACGTATTCTGGAGGCATGCTCAGGCACACATATAGTTCCGCTTTCGAGCCCCAATTAATGGGGCGGTATAAGTGCCCCGGCCGTATTAAGCTGCAGATCCCTGAACCCACAAAAAATGCGGGAATAACAAAGAAAAAAACTGTACTTTTATCCTTAAGTATACACCAACTCACTGACAATCGAGGCTTTTAATTAAGTCGTGTGCAAAGTTTTCGGAAATGTACCTCGAATGGTTGATTCGATTGTAGGCTCGACTGGCAGAACAATGCCAACCGCTATAGTAGTGGTGCACCCGTTGCGCATCCTTTTGCGTCCGCATTGCTTTACCGCCAGCAGTGGTATGTATATATGCATACACGTGCTTGTATCCTACTCACATCATCAGGATCATCATATACTGTGTCTCTTTATAAAGGGGATAAATGTCGGTTCGGGGCTTCATCCGGTCGTCTGTTGGGTGACTTTTATCTTGAATTTCTTTTTTGGAATTATTATATTTTATCCGAGCTGTGGAAAGGACTTTAATGAATGAATATTGCCAAGAATGTGGAAGAACACTTTAGTTTGGGACCAGTAAGGTTAGTCCGATAATCCGTCACAGGGTGACAGGAAACCGAAATGTAGAATAATGTGGGAGTCGATTTCGGCTTAAAAAATTAAGTCCAGTAAATGTTTTTTTTGGAGGAAACATGACTACATGAATTAAAATTTAAAAAAAAAAGTAAACTTAAACCTATAAAAAATCAAAAAAATACGGATATAAAAAAAATGTAGGTATGCTTCGAAAAAAAATGTCAACCAAGGTATTTAAGATTCGCTTGTGTTGCGGGATTGCAAGGTTTTAAGTCAATCACTAAACCATTGTTTTGGCTTATTCATAGAAATACCCAGTTTGAGGATTAAAAAAATACTATATTATAAAATGGATCACAAAAACAATTTACGTTTTTATCTTTCTTTCTTTTATTGAACGGACCGAGTCAACAATATGTGTATGCCGGTAAATGCATTGAATACAAACAAGTTCAGTCTTATAGATGTAATGAAACTGAAAGTGAAAATAGAACGGTATTAGACCAGGCTGAGTGATGTCAAGAGTGGTTATCATTTGATTATAACAAAATTTACGGGAAAAGTCTATTAACGGGACCTTTCATATAACGGGTTTTTTTAATTTTTGACTTTGTCGGTAACGGCTCTTTGAATTTCTGTCAAATTTTATATTTGAGAAGACCTAACCCTCTTAATTAATTCCACAGATCAACATTTTTAATTACTTTTTTTTTCTAATAAATATTAATTTTTCATTTTTTTTTTTTGAAAAATCAATATTTTTAAAACTAATCAAAATAAATTATTTTAAATCTTATAATCACATGTATGTGTATTAATAAACTAAAAATTTCCAAAAATATTTTTTTTTCAAAAAACTAAAAATAAAAAACTGGATTTTATCAAAACCGGTCCTACAAATTTCGAAATACATTATTCATAAATTCTTTGTTATTTAAGGCGTGCCCATTTTTTGATTTGTTGGGAAACCAATGCCAGTCAAGTTTAAATAAATTTATTGGCGCGACAGCTCCTTAAGAAGCCAAGTCCTAGTGACTTATACTCTTTGCCATTCATGTGTGTGTGTTTTGTTAATCTGCAAGGATGGAAGGGACCTACAATTTTCCGCCGAGTCCGAGCGGCTACATGAGATGCACTTTATCGGGAGGTTTTTACTCTTAGATGTTTTGTCAGTTCTTCGCAAGAGGTAGTACCCCGGAAAAGAAGGTGCCTATGAGCGGGCAGTGAAGTTGGATTTCCCCAAACAACCTATTTATTCTTATAAGATTTTTATCTTTTTCAGTTCCATTTTGTTCTGTTCTGGTTGGGCATTTTTTCGTGGTTGTAAAAAAAGAGATACGACTATGTTTTTCTATAATATATTTTACTCTGTCTTAAATATTTAAATTTCAAATTCTTAGAAATCTTTTCATAAATCTAAAAATAAATTGCACGACTGGATCGCACGAACTTGTTCTTATGCTGGATAATTGCTTAGTGGTTGCATTATGTATGTAAAGGGTGCTTACCTTAGAGGTATAGAACCTTAAGTTGGCAATGCTATTTAAACTGACGTCCATTTTGTCAGTGATGATCAAGTGGCCAGAACATTACAGTCAATGTTGACCGCTATAGAGCAACCATGATGTGCAAGAGCTGTGGTTTCAACAGGACGGCGCGAGATGTCACACAGCTTGTGCTACAATTGATTTATCGAAAGAAACGTTTGGTTACCGCAAAGTTTCATTTTACGGACCCGTGGATTGGCCTCCAAGATCTTGCGATTTAACGCCGCTAGACTATTTTCTGTCGCAAGTCTACGCCAATAAGCCCGAAACGATTGAACACTTGCAGGACAACATTCGACGCGTTATTGCCGATATACGAATACAAATGTTGGAAAAAGTCATCGAAAATTAGACCTCTAGCAGATTAGACTACGTCCGAGCCAGCCGTGGCAGTCATATACCAGAAATCATATTTAAATTATAATGCCAAAAAATTAACTTTCGCTTAAATTAACACGCTAAAATATTGAAATAAAAAAATATTTTTTTTTCGAAAATTCATTAATTTTTTTAATTAGTTTAGAAAATTTAAAAAAAAATTAAAAAAAAAGTTTTTGAAAATATTGAAACGCAATATTAATTGAATTATAAATGACTTCCTATTTGCAAAATTGTATTGAACTCGAGATAATGGTTTACGATAAAACCACATTTGAAAAAAAAAAACGGTTTGATGAGAATTAGGGTTATAGAACATGTTTCGAAAAATTCATTCTAACTGAAAGATGTATTGTTGTAAACAAATAGCATCATGAAAGTTTTATTAAAATCGTTAGAGCCGGTCGAGAAAATCAAACTTTTTGTTTAAGATTGTATGGCAAGTACCGTTATTTTTCGACATAGAGCAAAAATGAAAAACACCCCCCGAGATACTATCAACCACTACCAACTACTGGCGCATACGTTCAGGCTGTAGAGGTGAGAACAGACAGATAGGGGCGGAAATCCCGGACCCACTTTTTTTGACTTCTCTATCATAGTAATGTCCTGTTTGATTGTTAGAATTTTGTTTGCACGAATCCATAACTTGCTTTCTAGTACCTATAATCGCAAGTAAAAATGGATACTAAATTCAAAACTCATAATTGTTCGATAAAGAGGAGAGATCTTCAAAATTATAGGAAGTACAAATCATGAAGATTATAACTACTATAACCATGTTCATCTACATATTAACATTTAGTCTGCACAATTGTTTGATTCAGTTTTGACTCGGTTTTCTGTTTTTTTTTTTCAATCAATATTGAATATCTAATATATACAAATTATAATTTGTTTCCTTGTTTGTTGTTTTATTTGTCTGTTTGTTCATATGTGATGCGCTGGCATACTGTTCTCCCAATTATAATGAAACTTTGTCAGCATATTGCCTACACTTATGCGTAGGTAACTGGGTGACGATGCATCATCTCAACAATGGACCTTAGTGATTCAAATGCGAAAATAGTTCTTTATAATCAGATAATAAATTAAGTCTTTCATATGTAAAATAGTCAAAATTGACTTAACTAAGAAAACGAGTCGCCAGAACGAATCAAACTATCATTTTGTTTCGGTGGCCGTGTAAGACGCAGCACTTCCAATGCGGTCCCTCAGATGGAATTTTTGCAAGGTTTCCAATGGTTTTCAATTTTTGATTCCGTTGCAGATTATTAAAGGCTTGATCGAAAACAGGCCATTTCTTGCGATTGCAGCCGTCGGACGTCAAATTTCCTCACAGTATTACCTCCTCTTGGTCGCTGGTCGTCGTACCCTGGCTGCAGCGAGGTAGTGGTCCGAATCAATTTTTTTCTCAGTGCTCCACCAGCGACAAATCCACATCCAAATAAACGCTGGTTTCTTTGTCGGTAGCAGTTGCCATTCTAACATTGAAGGTGACCGCCTCAGCAACGTCATTTTCGAAAAATTACGGACCAAACATCAAGTTAATATGCTCGTCGCTTAAGATGATTTTTCGATATTTTTTTTTCCAAAAACCACTTCGATGCCCAGTCAGCGAACAAACGGCGATTAGTATGGTCTTTACAACTTTAAGTTATAGGTCAATTGTATCTTCAAATCCAAATAAGCTTCTCTGTAGAAGATTTTATAACAGCCGTTAATAATTGTAGCTCCATAGGGCTAGTATTGTAAAAAAAAATCCCTGTCTGCCGTTTTCAATCCTCTTTCAAACACTGTTGATTCCAAGTGTGGCATATTGGATGGAGGATTTTTTAAAGGTTAATTAAAAACTCTTCATTATTATTTTTCCTTTGTAAATGTCTTAGTTGTAAATTTTAAATCCCATTAGAAATAAAATAGATTTTCTCTCTGTTTTTAATTAGGACTCTACAGATTAATCTTCATTCAATATGTGTGGAGAACATCATTCAAGTGGAGAATAATTTACTCCGATTGGCTTCAACCAGACAATTATTTCTTATTCTATATACTTAGACTTAAAAAGTCATTATGTTCCTCTTTTATAGCTTGTTTTATCGTTCCCATAGGTTTTTTTTTTAATACAAGCAAAAAATAATCGGCTTAGAGCCATTTGAAACCTTCATATATCTTAAATTCCCACAAAATTAAACCTAAATGCGGCACTTAATCTATTTTTCGCATAACAAAATGGGAAAAAACCTCACAAACAACTCTCAGGCTCAGCCAATTGTATACTCCTTACGTACCTACATGTAGAATTTATGTCCTATGAATACCAACACAGACACTATACAGTACATATGGCCTTAACATAACTATATTGATCCAAAAGCGTATGGATAAGAATAAGCCTATACATTCTTGGAGTAAGAAAATTACCAACATTCTCATTCCCAGTTTAGGCTTTCATTAACCCAATATGCTCGGGATACATTTTTATCACATAAACCAGCATAAAAAATATACCCCTGGGACCAATATAGCTGGAAGCTGAATGCCTCTCTATCGGCATCGTCTTCATCGTTGCTGCCGTCGAAGGTTGACTTTACTTTACCTACAATTTATTTTAACTTTAACCACAAATGGTGTGGTTGTGATCTTAAAATTCGGTCATTAATTTCTAACAGAACAACGCGTATCCTTTTTGGGCTAAATGGGGATGTGTTGAAAGGTGAACCTATTTACCGTAAAACCAATTCTATCAAACCAGCAGAACAGTCAATCCTTTTTTGGCATGGGGACATAATATGTCCTTGAATGAATGCCGAAAGGTTCTACCTGTAAGTTAGTATCTGCGGAGAAAACGGGCAATACATAAACTTTAAGGAACACACAAAACAAAAAATTACGACAGCCTTCCATTGAAGTCGTCTGTTTATGGATATCAATATCCGTCCAGTTATTTATTGGTTCTTTTATCGTTTCTTTGGAGTGATGAAACTGTAGTGGAAGAAACTGCTAGGATTTCAAAAATCAAAGGTTTAATTATTGATTTTGCGAGATTAAAAAACTGAATTTAAGGAGATGTACTAAAGTTCACCAACTACAAACACTCAGATGTTTAATCGCAATCCTTGGGATTGTGCACACTTTACAAAACACTTGACAAACACACTTGACAAAAACAAAAGAATTTACTGTCAAAAAAAAAAAATACGAAATTGATCTACATTTATAAAGGGTGTTTTTTTTTTAGAAGTGTGGTTTTCAATCTGGCAATACTTTTCTTGGAGTTGGTCTTTTTGAAAGTTGTCGCCTTATTTATGCTCAGTTTGGTATTATATTTCATAATGTATAGACTTCCTCTTGAACAACGTTTGTAAATTGTGCAAATTTCATACCAAAATAATGGTTCGGTTCACGAGACGTCCAATATTCGGTCGACATAATCGACCAGCACGAGACGCATCGCACGCTGCTCCAATATTCGGTCGGCATAATCCACCAGCAGAATCGGCAATTCAAGCAAACATGGATCGTTTTCGCACCACATTTACTCTAGTGAATAATGCGCATCCTCAGAGAAGCCGCACAGTGCGCACCGAAGACGCTATTGCTGCTGTGAAGTAGAGTATCGAAGAAGACCCGAATGAGTCCATTCGCCATCCAGCGCAACAATTGGAGCTGTGCCCACCCACTTTATGGAAGATTTTGCGGAAGGATCTTCGTTTGCTGGCTTACAAAATCCAACTCGTGCAAGATGTTTTCGTGCCTGAATTGGAGGCTGTTGATGTGGACGACCTTTGGTTCCAACAAGACGGCGTTATATGCCATACAGCCAACGAAACAATCAATTTATTGTAGGAAACTTTTGGTGAGGCGTGGCCTCAAAGGCGTTATGTGAAGTCGCTTGTCTACGCAGATAAGCCCGAGACGATTGACGCCATCTTTCTAAGGCAGGGGCGCACTTAAGTGGTATTGGAATCACGAGGGGCAGTGGGTATCAAGCAAGTAACGTTGCAAAGAAATGAAAGGTATGAAAGAGAGTCAACGAGCACTGCGGTGTCAAACTACCTATGGTGCCACCTACTCATGAGTGAATAATGTCGTCCTTTTAGTATTACAACTTGCTAACCTTCTTGAATATTTTCACAAAAAAACAAAAAAAGATTGAACGCTTAAATGAAGATTGTCTCCAATGTTTCTTGTTTTCCTTTAAAAAATACGCAACAACCGACAAAAAAATTCACCTCGTCATTACTTGAAAATTAAACTTGTTTGAGATAAGTGGCACGTAACTGGCTACACACCACTTGAAAAATCTCTCGCCACCGCCACTTCGCTTTGATGAGTGCATATTCATAATGTTTACAGAGGATTTGGCAATGGCACTTGCCACTTAGTCTTTACTTCGGTGCGGAAATGCTTCCTTCAAAATATCTGTTGTAGGTTGTGCAGTGTGCGCTGTTGCTACTTCCTGAGTTCCTGTTAGAACTACATGTTTTCTTTCCAGTACCATTTCATCTAATTGAGGAATGAAAACGTGGTTCATCATGGCTCTATTCTGTTAGCGCTCGCTGTTCACAATAACACAAGCTGAAGCTTAACCCACCATTTTGATTTTAATGAACATTTTATAAAGATAAAAAAAAATTTATTGGCGCGACAGCTCCTTAAGGAGTCAAGGCCTAGTGATTTATACTCTCAACCATTCCTGTGTGTGTGTTGTTACTCTGCAAGAATGGAAGGGACCTACAGTTTACCGCCGAGTCCGAACGGCACATGAGATGCACTTTTTCGAGACAAATTTTACTCTTGGAGGTTTTGTCAGTTCCTCGCAAGAGGCAGTACCCCAGAAAAAAAGGTGGCTATGAGCTGGATTTGAACCCAGGTTCTTTCGCTTAGCAGTCCGACACACTAACCACTAAGCCACGGGGCACTACTACATTTTATAATATAATGGTAAAACTTATAAGAAATTAAATTTGTTACAACTTTAGTCTTTAATTTTTTTTTTTTGAAAACTTACCGTTAGCGAGATGTTAACGAAAAACTGTTTCGGGCTTGTGCCCCCTTCTGGGACCATGAAAATATTACTTATCACAATTTTCATTTACAGTTCGTTGGGGGAGGGGGTAATCAGTAGTCTTAATATCGATTTTTGGGAAAATCCTGTTGGGGCTTAAGCCCCCATCTTAATTTAATGAAGAATTGTTTTTTTTTTTTATTCAAATAAAATCCTTTTCCTTTTTCAATTGAATTTTATGGTTTATTTCTCGCACCCGCAAACCATTGAACTTTCATTCCTTCTTTCCAAGGAATTGGAACAACCTTATTTCCATTTTGAAAAACCAGACTACCCTTCCTGGTAGTTTAAATTAGGTGCTCTTTTTAAGGCTGCTGTAAGTACGTCATTGTTTTCCACTTGAAGGCCATCCTTACGTCATGCTCCGACTTTTCCCATGATACGTGTGCAAAATGTCCTCAACACACAACCATATGCATGCACACTATTTGTTTAGACTAATTGTCATTATATTGTTGTTGCAGCACATTGTGATGAATGGCTTTGCTTTCTATGCTGCCGTTGAGGTTAGAATTGATGGTAAGAGGGGTTTTTGCACTTCCCATTAGCCACAACAGGGATTGTAAAAAAAAAAACTAACAGAACACATAAATTATAGAAAAAAACTATCTAAGCACAGTTGTTGGAAGTTGAAAATTCGATATCCAAGTCCACCTATTCATAGCATCACATTTCTCCGTCCATTTGGTCTTTTAGAGGATGCGGCCCGTTGCGAGCTTGGATACAATAAATTGCTTTCATTGGTGGGATTTGTTTTATGAACCATTCGACACGCGTTTTGAGGTATTTTTGCAATTGGCGATGCCGCCAGAATAAAATAATAACATGGCTTGGGCGGGGGTGGTGGTGACGCCGTGGAGTGGTTATCATATTTTTACAGGCCATAAAAGGTGCCTCGCTACCAGCGATGCAGCTCTCAGCTCGCATCTAGTTGATGGCCTTAAAAAGGATAAGCGGCAGTATCCGTCGGGCGATAATTTGTAAGTACTCACTGCGTGGTGTCAACACGGTGTGGAGTTGGGTAAAAAAAGGTTGATTGACGACAATAATGATAACGATTATAATGATGATAGTTGGGAAAGAGGGATTCCAGAGGTTTGCTGACCTGAGGCAATAATGACAAAGCAAACTTTATGAGCCGCGTGGCGCGTGGCAGTGATGGTCGATATAGCGAAGAGCAATAGACCTGAAGAATCGATTTATAGGTTTATTATCAAGTAATTATTTCCTCATTATCCTTAGGAGAGAGAGGTTTATTGGAGGTTCATTTATTCGCCACTTATAGGAGGCCTGTTGGGTGTTTATTGATTTACGCACACTTGATGTGTATTTGCGATGCTCCATAGCCTGTCGCAGTTGTTGGATTTATTTCCATTAGGATGTCTACACGTCACCGTTTTGGTAATTGCAGGGTATTGTACGGACTGCGGCATTAACCAGTTACTTGGAATAATGTATGCGCACAATTAAAGGCATACAAAATGTAAAAGGTAAATAAATGAAATGTTTATGTTCAAAAACAAATGTTTGATTTATTATTATGTCTTTTAATTAGTTTAAATGTTTGTTTTAAATTTTGTTGCTCAAAAATTCTTAAGATATAGTGGGTGCCCAGGTAACATGTGTATTTTAATTTTTTGAGAGGAAGATTCGAGGAAGGTTCTCGTAAGGTGGAAGGTGTTAGTTTAGATTACAAGGAAGATGACGAATCTTTATTTTGTATATATGGTGACTGTAGCTATGAAACAACAAAGATTCTTAGCGAAGTAGTGTCATCAAAAGAGAGTTTTATGTCAAATAAAACTCCAACATATTTAAGAGCATCAACTCGACCCGTAATAAATGAATGGCAATACGAGAAAGCCAACTGGGATAGTCTCAATAATTTCTTCAGGACCTTGAGTTGGCTATTATTGGTAAGTAAGTTCACAAGCGCCAAATTTCTGTGGAGTTATTTGGCATCACTGCTTTTTGCGATGCTGAAGCTGATGCAACTGTTGCCGATGCGATGCCTTAATATTATATTATTATTTTTTATATATATACTACACTAGCAGATCCGTGCTCGCGTTGCTTCGCAAATCTGAAAATATGACAAACGTGTTTTTACTATAAATATTACTGCCTATATAATATGTATATGAAAACATTGCTCAATGGGGATAACCCTAGCTTCTACCATAAAATAAAAAAAAAAGTTTATATATGCTAACAGTAGGTACACAGAATTCGATTCTGTTTTACGAGAGACACAATTTAAAGATACATTTAATGTTTGTACATATTTTTATTGTTTTTGTATTTCAAAGCCTCAGGGTAGACAATGTTGACAGTACCCAAAAACTGATTGAAGTTTGAAATATTAATACTTGCGTTTGCTAAATTATTACTTGCTGATGCTGTGTTTTGAAGTGCATTTCCCACGTCGTGTCACATATGCTTTTTGAATACTTTACTTTTCTTCTCTTTGTGAAGGTTGCTCATTAAGACGTTGAAAAATATATCTATACAATGAACAAAGATTTACTTTTTGCAATAAAAATAAATTGGACGACTGGATCGCACGTACTTGCTCATATGTTCGGTCACATTGTGGAATAAAATTAAAGTTAACATCAAAGCATATATTCGATTTTTGTGACTTTTGATTGTTTTTTTTTTTTGAGTGAAATAATTTAAACGCCATTTTATTTCTTTAAGAAATGTAAAAAAGTGTAATTTTATTTTCGAAATCGTAGGAGCGGTTTTTAAATAAAACGGATTTTTTAACAACTTTTTTTAAAAAATTAAAAAAAAATTCAAGAAGTTTTAAGCACAAAAATAACATACATTTAAAAACAGAATTTAAAAAAATCCTCCTTTTCAAAATATTGATTAAATTTTTTTTTTAAATTATTAAAAATACAAAAAAAAGGTTAAAAAAAAATAATGCGAAATTATTAGGCATCATCATCTTTCTTCTTGAATATCAATTTTGATAGTAATCGGATCACCAGTTTTTGAGAAAGTCATAGAAAAAAACCGTTCCTATGGGAGATACCGTTCTTAGCCCGCCATATTAAATTTGTTTTTCACCAAAATATAATGCTTACTTACAGTAGTACACTGATTTAAAAAAAAAAAAAAAAATCTTGGAGCCGTTTTCGAGAAAAATAAGGTTTATGACAGGTACCATTCATTTTTGAGCTAAAACAAAAAATCAAAAACCTTAAGTTCTAAATTTGACGATTGGCCCAACCAATAGTTTAGGCTACAGTCCAAATTATATCCGTACAGACAGACAGGGACGAAATTTTGAAAGTAACTCAAATATGTTTCTCTATCATCGTAATGTCATGTTTGATTGTTATCTCAATTTTTTTTTGCACGAATGCATAACTTGCAAGTAAAAAAGTGTGTATCGTCCTCTGCAATAGAAACAAAACATAAAAATGGGCACGAATGGGTCGCCTAATTACATTGGGAAAAAAGACAGAAACAATTAACATTTACACTGAAAATAACACAGTTTGAACTTATAAAAAGTATCAAAACCACAATACTTAACGGTTTTTAGTAAAAATGAAGTATGCCATCACGTCTTAAATAACAAAGAATTTAAGAAAAAAGTATTTCGAAAATTGCTGTTTTATTTTTAGTTTTTTGAAAAAAAAATTTTTTTTTTGAAGTTTCGGTATGCAGTTTTTTAGAGTTTATTAATATACATGTAATTACAAAATTTAAAATATTTTTTTCTGATAAGCTTTAAAAAAAATAATTTTTCAAATTAAATATCTAAAATTAATTTTAATTAGAAAAAGTTATTACAAATTTTGATAGGCAGAATAAATTTGGCTACTCAGATCTTCTCAAATATAAAATTTGACAGAAATCTAAAAAGCCGTTACCGAGAAAGCCCAAAATAAAAAAAACCGTTATATAAAGGGTACCGTAAATAGACTTTTCCCGTAAATTTGATTCTATTCAACTAATAGCCAATACTAACAAAAAAATTCTCAAAAAAAAAAATCAAAATCGTTGGAGCCGTTTCGAGAAAAATAAGCTTTTCATTTATCGTTATTTTTAGCCCTAAAAATAAAATTACCCCTCTGAGGAATGCCAAAAGATACATGCAAATTTGAACGCAAAGGCTTAACCCGTTTAGGCTGCAGATCGATATACACCCGGATAGGTTATTATCTCAATCTTTTTTTATATTCACGAATCCTAAACTTGCCTTATATATTCCCTATAATCGTAAGTAAAAAGAACTGCGACTCGTACCGACCATGCCCTGCGAAACCTTGCAATTTTATTTTGTGTACGTCAATACGTGTGAGATTCGCGTCAGAAGCAGCCAATCAGCCATACGTTTCGTGCCCACATAAATGCAAACGTATTAGCAGTCCTATAAGATATGTACAGGGACTACACATATATCGGTGAACGGGTATTTTTCAGTTTGTAGACGAAGAGATAATTATCCTCTCAGTTGTCGTTCTTGTTTCTTTTTTCTATGGTCTAAACTTTAGACAGACATAAAATACTTTAAAACTGTACATAAAACTATCTTATTTTATTTAACGCACATCTAAACTAATAAATTGCTTGGATAATGCATTATCCCTAGATAAAATATATAATAAATATTAAAGTGCTTCAAAGAAGTGCGCTTCTCAGATACTTTAAGTTTTAAGTCCTTAACAGACTTAACGAGCTCAACAAATGGAAATTAAAATATAACAGCCTTCATAAACTCTGTGTAATGCAAGGGAAAAAATACAAAGAAACAAATTTTCAAATTTGAGATTAAATACCGAAAGTAATTATATTTTTTTTTTATAATTTAATTAATTTACCGAACTTGTTGCCGTAAAGAAAAACAGGTGCTGGATTACGGTATTAGTACACCTCCGCCTTCGTTTATAAAAAAACCGAACCTAGGTAAACAAAATCCAGCGTTCCTGGTAACCATCAGCAACCATCAGTAACCATTCCCCTCGACGACACTTTTCTCTGTTATTCCTTTATTTTAAAAGGGCAGCCACTTGCCTGGTGCTAAGTGCCAATTAGTTGGATAATTAAATTAAATTAACGAACAAAAAAAAATGAAAAACTACAAAAAATATCTCAAAAATTCCTCAACCGAATGAAATAAACAAACAAAGAACACTCAATACCTGTGCAATTTGGGGTCCCTCATCCCTCTCATTAAGTTTCGTTGATGGATCCTTCCTTTGTAAATCCTTTCTACTATGTCCGTCGTGTTGATGACGTGACGGGCGCCACGATGGAAAAAATTAAGGAAAGTTGGTATATATTGTGCAATGAATATGTAATATTCATTTGTCGTTAAAGGAAACGAATAAAGAAGACGGTGTGGCGAGCGCTACAATGGAGCTCCTTTTCCAGGTGAACAAACCTCAATTACTCCAGTTTGACGCAGATACCAGCTGATGAAAGGACTTGATACAGCTTCCCTCAGACGAACGATGACGAAGATGACCTTTTGGCATTTTTCGTCTTCATATTTCATTTTAAATTTGATTATTTTGTTCGTTTTTAATTTCTTCTCAATGATGAAAGAGAAGAATCTTTTATAAAAGAAAAATTGCAATCCACTTATAGGTATTCGTTTTTGCGATGGGAGGTGTTCCTGGAGGAAAATATCTTAAAAGGCATTGAAGTCTGTTTATTCTTATGACTCGAATTTACTTTTGCCCGAAAGGTATGTACATAGCTCGTCTCTTTTAATCAAGGATGTCTTATGTGCTCACATATATTATTAAACTTTTCAAACGAGTGGGACAGATTGACAACACCGTTCGTTATAATTTTGCTTTGTTCAATGACCAGTTTTAAGATCAGAATCATACCCGAAAAAAAAAACAGCACAGAATTATTGAGTTACATCAGAAAAGTTAAAAACAAGCGGCTTATGACATGAGCTTGTACTTTTTACAAAAACAGAAATGTGCGAGAATAATTTAATTATATATTTCAATACATAATTATATAACTAATATATAGATAAAAAAATAAAGAAAAATATCTTCGCAAATTAGAATCATAGTTCGTTGAAAAAAAAAACTTACAAAATGCATCAGCTGACTTTGACTGTTTGTTTGGGAAACCAAAATTCTTTTTTAAAATAATGTAAAAAAAAATACAGAATTTCCAAAACGGACCGTTAAAAAACAAAGCATCCTAGGTATTTCGGTCATGTGAACCAAGATTCCTACCAAATTCACTTCTTCTTCTATGTGTACGATTGTACATTCTTGCCCCTGTTATGAATATTGACTTTTTCCGCCGCGCATTCCTCTTTTTTTCAATATTTTAATTCGAAATTTAAGAAAAGAATTATAAATTAAATTATTATTTTATGCTCTTCCTCGAAAACTTACATATTTCTTTCCAAAAATCCTACGGCAATTTCGTTTGACAATCAAGAAATGGCCTTTCCCGTATCTGGACATCTGGAGACAGGTTTTGGTCAACAACTTGCAGCCTTTAGCTGAAGTGGATCACCACCGTTCTCTTAAAAGCTAGCGTTCTCGCTTACTCCCCGTTAACCGCCAGCATCCTGCAAGTTCTTAATTAATTTGCCAACCGTTTGTTGAATTTTGGCGAATAATTATTCAATTGCCAGAGACTTCCTAATATGGGCAATGTTCCAACACGGACTTTACCTTCTTGTGGCTCAAATTCACTGTCCGCAAGCATGTCATTCATTATTGTTTTACAGGAGTCCAAATTTTGACAGTAATTCGACTTGTAAAGAGTTTGATGCGCTGTCTGATTCCATCTTGAAAATTGTTTCCCTTTGTCCTCGCACTGAAATCGTTATTGAGGCCGATTTATATGTACACAATTCCAATTGGCTCCGCTATTCTGGTCAGACAACACCCGAAGGAAGGTATGTCGAGCTCTTTGCTGGGTTACATAACCTTACCAAACTGATCGATGTGCCAACGCATATACCGGATGTTGCTGGGCAAGCCGCCCATACTCTTGACATGTTTCTTACTTCTCACCCTGATAAATATACCATTAGTGTAACTTCTCCTTTTGGCACTTCAGACCATTGTGTAATTTCAGTTAATTTCTCATCCTCCACCCATCCAGTTAAAGAAAAACTTCCCACCAGGACCGTTTGGCAATAAGAGAAAGCCAACTGGGACGGCCTGAATATTTTTTTCCGAAACTTTAACTGGTCACTATGTTTTCTCGATAGTGACATTGATGCCAATGCCATAGAGTAACTATACTATAAAGAGGGAAATCTACTGCCGTTTTTTGACAAGGCCTACAAGCTGGTCAAATAAGTATTGATGTAGAACTGTCAAAAAATTGACGCCAATTGAGAATGTAGTAGTCAAATAATTGACCTCTTGCTTTCAGTTTCCTTTTCTTTTTCACCACGAAATTGGGCGTGTTGGAAGATACTTGATAATAAAAAGCGCCATCCCAAAATTGACGTCATCAGTGACTCAAAATGACTAAATTTAATTACCATTTTTGGAAAGAATCCGAAGGGTTAATGGACTTAAAATGTATGTTAAATCAATCAGATAAGACATTGGACCAAACCTGCATCAATTAAAACTTACTTTTCCGTTTTTTTTCTAAAACGGAAATTATTTTTTTCAACAAGGGTCACTGATGACGTAAACATCCGAAAGTAGCTATCTTGTTTTCTTGTATCATGAGGAGACACTAGCAAGTTAGTTATACTTTATTAGTTATACTTTATTATTTTTTTCCCAGCCTTTTACATATTGTGTGCTTGAAAACTCTATATAAACGTTTAAAACTGGTTAAACAAAATTAAAGAGTTTCAACCATTTTACCTGATACTGATTTTTTTATAATTAACGCGCGCACAAGGGATTATGTGTTTCCCTTTTAATGTAGAACACACTGCGCGGGCATTACGAAGATAGGGAGGGGAGAGATAGGAGGTGCCGATTAACATTGGTTTTGAATGTTTGCAGATCAAAATGGCAAGGGAAAATCCCGCCGGGTAAACTATTCCAGATTCGTGTCGTTCGGCTAAAAAAAGAATCCCTATATTTCACGGTACGTCCGAAATTAGGCTCAAGGGTGAACTGATGAGCATTCCTTGCGAGACGAGTATTACGGGAGAAACTTTTAAGGGAAGGAATACAGCTGGCTACTTCGAGTGAACATTTTTTATAAAAGAAACGATAAAATAAGGAAAGACATGAAACCTTGCGTCGGTGTTCGAGAGGGGCAATTGTTTCAGCGGCAGTTCTATTTCATATCAATCTTAACGCTTGATTTTGTATTCTATCAAGCAGGTGAAGCGATGTTTGCGAAGCACCTGCCCAGAGGTGGGAGTTATACTCGAGTTTAGGGCGTATAAACGCTTTATAAATTGTAGCCAGATAAGATGGGGGAAAATACTTCTTACACCGATACAGAAAACCTAAGCACTTTGCAGCATTCTTAGCGATCTCAAATATATGGTCGTTCCAACGGAGGTCGTCGTTGACACACATACCGAGTACTGAGAGCTTTTCGGTTTCTTCGATGTAAGTGCCATTCATGGACAATGGCATTGGGGGTATGTTTAGCTATAACGACAGAAGATAGCATTGAGTTTTCGAAGCATTAAACTCCACACGATTTCTATTAACCCATTTGACAATGCTGTATAAATCGGAGTTTAATGAGCTTGACATATGGTACCGTTGCAATTGTACGTCCGAAGGCGAAGGACGTGAATTATCGAACGAATATGAAAAGCTGAGGGTAGAGTCGTCAGCAAAACAGTTAAGTGGATTAGAAGTAACAGACAGAAGATCGTTTATAAAAATCAAGAAAAGAGTCGGAGACAGAACAGAGCCCTGGGGCACACCAGCATTTATTTTGTGCGAATCAGACTTGAATCCGTCTAATACAACTTGTATTGAACGGTCCAGAAGATAGCTTCTAATCCAACGAATCCTTCGATAAAAGAGCTTCATGCCAAACTCTGTCAAATGCCTTGGAGATATCAAGAGCAATAATCTTACTTTCACCAAAGCGATGTAAAGATTTGTTCCACTGTTCGGTGAGATATGCCATCAGATCACCAGTGGAACGGTTGCTGCGGAAGCCGTACCGACGGTCATGGAGAAGCTTTCGATCTTCGAGACATTCCTTAAGCTGAAGGTTAATCAGTGTTTCCATGACCTTAGAAAGAAGGGATGTCAGTGCTATGGGTCGGTAGGAGGAGGGGGAGGATAAGTCACCTTTCTTAGGGACAGGCTGGACAAATCCTGTTTCCATCTTCTAGGAAAGATTCCAGAATAGTAGGAGCGATGGAAAAGCTTACGCAGTGGCTTTGCCAGTGTGGAAGACACCTCTTCAAAAGAATCGGGGGTATACCATCCGAGCCAGTGGAGTTGTGTATATCGAGATCCTTGAGAACTCTTGCTACTGTACGAGTGCGGAAAAAAATGTGTCCCATGGAAAAATTTACATTCTCAAGTACAGGAGGGGCAACGTTGCTTTGAGGCAGCGTGGAGCTGGCAGCGAAATGGGCGGCGAGAAAGTTTGTCTTCTCTGAAGAGTAAACAATTGGTTTGTTATTGTCGATGAGCGTTGGAACCGAAGATGTCGAGGAGTTTTTTATATTTTTTACAAATGACCAAAAATTTGTACTGCCTTTGGGACACTGCAGAATTTTTTGCCGTAATTTTTGGTCATGCAAAAATTTGGTTCTTTCTATAACGGAGTTGCATGAGTTCCTTGCTTGTTTGTATTTTTTCCGATTTTCCTCTGTAGGGTTGGCTTTGTAAGATCGGAAACTTACTTCTTTGAACCTGATAGCTTCTTTACACTCAGAATTAAACCAAGACTTTTCTTTAGGTTTGATGCTTTTTACTTTGTTAGGAATAAAAGCACGCATTCCTAGAAGAATCACATTTGTGATCATTTCAGCACTGGCATCAATGTCACTATCGAGGAAGCATAGTGACCAGTTAAAGTTTCGGAAAAAGATATTCAGGCCTGCCAAGTTGGCTTTCTCGTATTGCCAAACGGTCCTGGTGGGAAGTTTTTCTTTAACTGGATGGGGGATGAGAAATTAGCTGAAATAATACAATGGTCTGAAATGCCAAATGGAGAAGTTACACTAATGGTATATTTATCAGGGTGAGAAGTAAGAAACAAGTCAAGAGTATGGGCGGATTGCCCAGCAACATCCGGTATACGCGTTGGCACATCGATCAGTTTGGTAAGGTGATGTAACCCGGCAAAGAGCTCGACATACCTTCCATCGGGTGTTGTCTGACCAGAAAAATGTTCTAAGAATGAATTTAAACAAGCATTCCGTCAGAAGAACACCTACTATGTACATTTGCTAGATTGTATTATAATAAGTAGCGATAAAGGTGTACTTTTTTAAAGTTAAATTATCTTTCTTCACACCTATTATATTCGTTTACACAGGAGTATTAGATGCAGACTTCTACTACAACTGCTAATCTTTAATGTAAGAGTAGTGGTCGGTTTAATTAGTATTTGCGTTTAAAGTTTGGGTAGTGTCATTAGCCGTGTTTTTTTTTGGGACATTTATCCGCAGCGAAGCAAGATTTTACACACAATACAGATACAACAACCAGCTGCCGAAAAAAGTAGATGTTGAATTTGGCTGCGGATTGCATGTTCGACACAAGAAGATTTAATTCACAATAGACATGATATAAGACTTGTATCATGCTACATATACTATATTTCTATTGATATTGCATGCTACATTGTTTACGAGGGTTGCAAAATTGCACTTGGGCGTGTTGGAGTCTATCGATACACATTTATTTGTTGGGATTCGAATCCTCTTTTTGGTTGTTTCTTGTGTGTAAATATTTTTTAGACCGACTGGCCGACGGTCTTTTGTGAATGATCATTTTATGTTGCATTGTTTCAGAAGTATGACAGGTTGCAATGGGACATAAGACAACTGGCGGCTGCCTATGCGTGGCTGCCTATGCGTTTTTTTGAAAACTGCCCAAAGCTTTCCCAAAAAAACACGGCTATTATATTTTTTTTTTCAAAATCACCTCAAAAACAGTAAGTTTCGTTTTTATGTATAATTTCTATCGAAATTTGGAAGACTACTTAAGTAGATGAATTCAAAATTTGTCTTCAACATAATCTCGCTGCCTATCATAAGTTTTTTCCCTAAAAATGATTCTTTGACATCTTCTGCATACACAACACACGCATAAAAATCCTAGCCTAAGGCTTCCATCATTTCGAATACACCTGAAAAATCATTTCTCATTTCTATGCAAATTTTTGTAGATATCAAAGGATTTGGTGGAACGCATATTGTCCTGCCGATGAGATCTGACGCCATTCCTAAAATGGTCACACAACATGCATCTGGCCGGATGCAAATCTGCATCTCTTACCGGATCAATGCATCAATTCTCTGTGCAGATTTCGATTCCCCTGCAGGTACCCACATCATCATATCATTATCATCAACCTCGTTATGCGTTTGTGTTGGCTCTCACAAACATTCACATACACTTCGGCTTTCAACAAGAATTCAATTGACCGAAAGTATGTAGGTAGGCATTTTCAAACGGAATTTTTAATGGCTTCACGAAAACATCTAACATCAAACAATTCCTCTCACTTTTGTCTTCTAACATACACATACCCACAACACATGCAGACATCGCCATCAACAACTTATAACGAGATAGATTCCTATCTCCAATGCAGGACCCTAAAAAATAGGAACGTGAATATAAAGCCTAATGGATTCGCATAAAATATTCAAATTCGAGCATCAAAATGCTAAATTTCTTAACAAAGGGGCCAGCGTTATCCCTAATATTGATGGTAGTTCAAGCGCGGGTGTGTTGGAATCGGTGGCAATGCATCCTTACTCACTCTGAGAGTGGCAGGCTTCTGCATCACCCTCATGTTCATTCTAATTCAGTTCCACAGTAGTTTGCATTGAAATAAATTTTCCCTTTTGTGTGACAAACGAGACCAACTCTCGAGGACCAGACATGTCCATAGCCCTGACGCCTGCAATGTGGATGGCAAAAATGACACCGAGAGGACAAGCCTACCAGGATTATCGATAAGCCAGAGCATGAGCCCCGCCGCCGGCAGGTCTGGGGCATGGTGACACGGAACATGAAGCACCAAAGTCGGATTTGTCCATTTTAATCGGAAAATTTGTGGCCCTTGATTCATTTCGATGCTAGCAAATTACCGAAACGCACTTGTGTTCCAATGATTTATGTAATTCTCTAACTCATCCATGCATATTTGTATGTTTGTCAAACCCGATCATAAGCTTTATGGATTATAAGGATTCGTCGACCGCGCAACGTGGGTGTGGAAAGTTCTGTGCAATTTCCAAATTTGCCAAAAACCTCCATTTAGCCAATACTTCCATCAATGGCGACCTAGCAGACATTTTCTCGTTATGATGCAATGGTGTTATTCCGGCTCTTAGTGATAAGTTTTCCGGGATACGGAAGGACTATTACCTCGTGAATTGAAAATCATTTGCGAACGCGAAATGACAATTTTCTGAATAAATATTATAGTTGGTTTGTGACCAATTTTGGCCAAAATCACTTCTGCCAAGCTGAGGTGAAGACTCGGAATTGAATGTGGTCACAGGTGGAAAAATAATACGCCAGTTGCTTTTGAAAATTATTTTATCCTAAAAGCAATTGACTTAGTATGACACGTGACAGTTTTTAAATTAATTTATGTTAGACGGCGCTTCGGTTGAGAGGAAACTAACTTACTAGAATGATTTAAGTAAGCAATTAACTTCCAAGTACGCTGCACTTATCCTATTTGGTGTAAACCGAACTGGCTATGCCCATTCTCTTCCACATCCTGCAAGAAGGGCGAAAATGAACATTATTCAGGAGAAATATGGTTTTGATCAAATGTAATCTGTTTAACCGCATAAGTTAACAAATTAAATAAACACGTATCTTTAGTGAAAATAGTAGAAGTAGTGCCCCGTGGCTTAGTGGTTAGTGTGTCGGACTGCTAAGCGAAAGAACCTGGGTTCAAATCCAGCTCATAGCCACCTTTTTTTTCTGGGGTACTGCCTCTTGCGAGGAACTGACAAAACCTCCAAGAGTAAAATTTGTTTCGAAAAAGTGCATCTCATGTAGCCGTTCGGACTCGGCGGTAAACTGTAAGTACCTTCCATTCTTGCAGAGTAACAACACACACGCAGGAATGGTTGAGAGTATATAAGTCACTAGGCCTTGGCTCCTTAAGGAGCTGTCGCGCCAATAAATTTATTTATTTATCTTTACTGAAATTTCAAAAATAAGAATGTAAATTTATTAATTACTCAACCGATCATAACGTTATTTTGTACACATCTTGTATAGGGTTCAGAAGAACAAAGGAGAACTACCAAAAATAAATTGCACGACTGGATCGTACTGGCTCATATGTGCGGACACATTGTAGAATAAAATTTAAGAAAATTAAAGTGAACACCAAGGCATTTATTCGATTTTTGTGACTTTTGATTGTTTGAATTAAGTACGTGAAATTGTATTGGATGAAATAATTTAAACGCCATTTTATTTCTTTAGAAAATGTAAAAAAGTGTGAATTTTTTTCTAAATCGTAGGAGCGGTTTTTAAATACAACGGTTTTTTTAACAACTTTTTTAAAAAAATTAAAAAAAAATAATTCAAGAATATAAGTTTAAAAACAAAAATAAAAAAAATTCACTTGTCCGTTTTCAAAATATTGATTTTTCAAAAAAAAAAATAATAAATTATTAAAAATACAAAAAAAAAGTTTTCGAAAAAAATTAACGCAAAATTATTAAGGCTACCTACATCTTCTTGGATATCAATTTTGATAGTAATTGGATCAGCAGTTTTCGAGAAAGTCGAAGAAAAAACCGGTCCTATGGGAGATACCGTTTTTAGCCCACCATATTAATTTTTTTTCATCAAAATGTAATGCATACCTAAGGTAGTACAATGATTTTTTGAGCTAAAAAAAACTGAAAAAAACTCCTCTGTAGAATGTGAAAATAACTTTAAGTTCTAAATTTGAAGACGATTGGCCCAACCATTTAGGCTACAGTCCAAAATACATCCGTAAACACAGACAGACAGACATACGGACAGAATTTTGCCAGTAACTCAAATATATTTCTTTATCATCGTAATGTCATGTTTGATTATATATTATTATAGTACCTATAATCGCAAGTAAAAATACTATTTTTGAAGGATAGCAAAGCCGTAGAAAAGACATTGATTTACACTCCTAAAGCTATGCAATGCTTTAACCTTTCTTAGGACAGGCTGGAAAAATGCTGACTGACTGGGAAGATTCTAAAAGAAAAGGTGCGAGAGAACTCTTTCTATTTTACGAGTGCGGGAAGAGGTCTGTCCCAAATTTACATTCTCAAGTATATAGGAGGGGCAACGTAGAGCTAGAGTTGAGTTGACATTTGATATGGTAAGTGATCGGCTACGACCATTGGATATTGATCTGCTCCGTAGATAAAACTACGAAGTAGAGACACTTATGAGCACTGGCTACTGAGGCCATCGGCTCAGACAATTACAAGACAACACACAAGACGACATTGATACAGGACAGAAGAGAAGACAGAAGGAGAACGGAAAACAGAAAACACATGACACATGTCAACAGCACGCAGTTTGTTTTCGGACGGTCCCCCATCTTTCCACTAATCACGCGCAATGATGCTTGATTTCGCTGATCTCTCGGGAAGCGATGCTTTATCAGAGCCAAGGCCGTTGACAACGAAACTTACTTCTTTTAGCCTGATAGCTTCCTTACACTACAAGTTAAACCAAGGTTTGATACTTTATACGCATGCGAAGAAAATCTGATTTATTATTATTTCAGCAATGATTCTACACAAGAAGCACAAAATAGTATATTTTCGGTCTGTCATTTCTTAATTCCTACTTTATTCCTTCTATAATAGGAATGCCAATCTGTGACTTCTTTATTACTTCTTTATTTCTTCTTTTTTAGGTTTTTCTACAATCAACTTAAAGTCGTATGTTTAGTTCTACTTATAGAATTCTTAAATACTTCTTCAATCGGAATTTCTTAAATCAATTTTTTTTTGCTTCTTTAATCCTTCTTAAATCCCTCTTAAATTCTTTTAATTTTTTGACGTTTGGAATTATTCTTTTATCCATCTTAAATCCTTGTTAAAAAGTTTTTTTTACAGAATTAAATCGCCATTTTCGATACTTCTTTTACTTTTTTTTGCAATGAAATTATAATAATAATAATAATAATAATAATAATAATAATAATAATAATAATAATAATAATAATAATAATAATAATAATAATAATAATAATAATAATAATAATAATAATAATAATAATAATAATAATAATAATAATAATAATAATAATAATAATAATAATAATAATAATAATAATAATAATAATAATAATAATAATAATAATAATAATAATAATAATAATAATAATAATAATAATAATAATAATAATAATAATAATAATAATAATAATAATAATAATAATAATAATAATAATAATAATAATAATAATAATAATAATAATAATAATAATAATAATAATAATAATAATAATAATAATAATAATAATAATAATAATAATAATAATAATAATAATAATAATAATAATAATAATAATAATAATAATAATAATAATAATAATAATAATAATAATAATAATAATAATAATAATAATAATAATAATAATAATAATAATAATAATAATAATAATAATAATAATAATAATAATAATAATAATAATAATAATAATAATAATAATAATAATAATAATAATAATAATAATAATAATAATAATAATAATAATAATAATAATAATAATAATAATAATAATAATAATAATAATAATAATAATAATAATAATAATAATAATAATAATAATAATAATAATAATAATAATAATAATAATAATAATAATAATAATAATAATAATAATAATAATAATAATAATAATAATAATAATAATAATAATAATAATAATAATAATAATAATAATAATAATAATAATAATAATAATAATAATAATAATAATAATAATAATAATAATAATAATAATAATAATAATAATAATAATAATAATAATAATAATAATAATAATAATAATAATAATAATAATAATAATAATAATAATAATAATAATAATAATAATAATAATAATAATAATAATAATAATAATAATAATAATAATAATAATAATAATAATAATAATAATAATAATAATAATAATAATAATAATAATAATAATAATAATAATAATAATAATAATAATAATAATAATAATAATAATAATAATAATAATAATAATAATAATAATAATAATAATAATAATAATAATAATAATAATAATAATAATAATAATAATAATAATAATAATAATAATAATAATAATAATAATAATAATAATAATAATAATAATAATAATAATAATAATAATAATAATAATAATAATAATAATAATAATAATAATAATAATAATAATAATAATAATAATAATAATAATAATAATAATAATAATAATAATAATAATAATAATAATAATAATAATAATAATAATAATAATAATAATAATAATAATAATAATAATAATAATAATAATAATAATAATAATAATAATAATAATAATAATAATAATAATAATAATAATAATAATAATAATAATAATAATAATAATAATAATAATAATAATAATAATAATAATAATAATAATAATAATAATAATAATAATAATAATAATAATAATAATAATAATAATAATAATAATAATAATAATAATAATAATAATAATAATAATAATAATAATAATAATAATAATAATAATAATAATAATAATAATAATAATAATAATAATAATAATAATAATAATAATAATAATAATAATAATAATAATAATAATAATAATAATAATAATAATAATAATAATAATAATAATAATAATAATAATAATAATAATAATAATAATAATAATAATAATAATAATAATAATAATAATAATAATAATAATAATAATAATAATAATAATAATAATAATAATAATAATAATAATAATAATAATAATAATAATAATAATAATAATAATAATAATAATAATAATAATAATAATAATAATAATAATAATAATAATAATAATAATAATAATAATAATAATAATAATAATAATAATAATAATAATAATAATAATAATAATAATAATAATAATAATAATAATAATAATAATAATAATAATAATAATAATAATAATAATAATAATAATAATAATAATAATAATAATAATAATAATAATAATAATAATAATAATAATAATAATAATAATAATAATAATAATAATAATAATAATAATAATAATAATAATAATAATAATAATAATAATAATAATAATAATAATAATAATAATAATAATAATAATAATAATAATAATAATAATAATAATAATAATAATAATAATAATAATAATAATAATAATAATAATAATAATAATAATAATAATAATAATAATAATAATAATAATAATAATAATAATAATAATAATAATAATAATAATAATAATAATAATAATAATAATAATAATAATAATAATAATAATAATAATAATAATAATAATAATAATAATAATAATAATAATAATAATAATAATAATAATAATAATAATAATAATAATAATAATAATAATAATAATAATAATAATAATAATAATAATAATAATAATAATAATAATAATAATAATAATAATAATAATAATAATAATAATAATAATAATAATAATAATAATAATAATAATAATAATAATAATAATAATAATAATAATAATAATAATAATAATAATAATAATAATAATAATAATAATAATAATAATAATAATAATAATAATAATAATAATAATAATAATAATAATAATAATAATAATAATAATAATAATAATAATAATAATAATAATAATAATAATAATAATAATAATAATAATAATAATAATAATAATAATAATAATAATAATAATAATAATAATAATAATAATAATAATAATAATAATAATAATAATAATAATAATAATAATAATAATAATAATAATAATAATAATAATAATAATAATAATAATAATAATAATAATAATAATAATAATAATAATAATAATAATAATAATAATAATAATAATAATAATAATAATAATAATAATAATAATAATAATAATAATAATAATAATAATAATAATAATAATAATAATAATAATAATAATAATAATAATAATAATAATAATAATAATAATAATAATAATAATAATAATAATAATAATAATAATAATAATAATAATAATAATAATAATAATAATAATAATAATAATAATAATAATAATAATAATAATAATAATAATAATAATAATAATAATAATAATAATAATAATAATAATAATAATAATAATAATAATAATAATAATAATAATAATAATAATAATAATAATAATAATAATAATAATAATAATAATAATAATAATAATAATAATAATAATAATAATAATAATAATAATAATAATAATAATAATAATAATAATAATAATAATAATAATAATAATAATAATAATAATAATAATAATAATAATAATAATAATAATAATAATAATAATAATAATAATAATAATAATAATAATAATAATAATAATAATAATAATAATAATAATAATAATAATAATAATAATAATAATAATAATAATAATAATAATAATAATAATAATAATAATAATAATAATAATAATAATAATA